>CM057450.1:30690000-36625000 GCA_016271365.2 Neoceratodus forsteri
GAACAGGGAGTAAAAGACTCTTGGAGTGGAGTCAGTGGCTTGGAGGATTGGTCTGGACTACTGTGACTGCACCCTAGTTGTGTTGGACTGTTTTTGGCTGCTGCTGTTGGAACTCTCTTGGGAGGTTTGGCTCCAGGTAGGAAAGCCTTTAGGATCTGTCCTGCTTCCATTCTTTCGAGGACTGGTGATGACTGCCTGCCTGAACAGTGCATCAGAAGCAGTGGCGTTGAGGCACAGGCTCGTTTGAACTTTGTGTCCCATTTGTCTGCTTAAAGACTGTGAAAGACCTTCAGGCATGACATTTTAGCAGAGGACTGTAGTTTCATCATCCAGGATTTGTATCTCGGCCTGGCCATTATATATCATCGATTCTGGTTGGGGAGTTTCCCGCAGCCTTTCTGTTGCCCAGTTCTCAGTCACGCTGGTAAGAGAAGCACTGAGGGGTGCATTTGAACCTAAATCTGGTGAGTCCAATCCTTTTCCTCTGTGACTGTGTCCTACATTCTGTCCTGCTACCAGTATTGTGAGACACTGCTGGGTTAGTTGGTAGAAAGTCAAGATTTCTGACTGAAATCTCCTCTGCCTTAGTACTTCAGATTCAGCTCAGCAGTACCTCAAAACATTTAGGAGCAATTCTCCATCTAAAAGCTCCCTTACAAAGCTTTGCAACTCAGTGAGATTGAGCTGCTGGTGTGAGTTTCATAGGAGATCTGCCTTGGAGTTAATCTTTGCTGAACTGTTACTGGGACTTGAAAATTTTTGGATTGTGCTCCAATATAGAGCATTTAATGCATTTTTTACTGAGTAGCATTCCTTCCTCTCCTGAAGACAAAATTTTAGTTTTTTTTTTTTTTTGAGTGGGAGGTTGTTGGTAGGTACTGGTTTCTGGGGTGGAATATAGGGTATAGTTAGTAGCTTGTGTGTGAGTGCGTATTAGCTGTTCTTGTATGTATTAGATTTGATTGCAGATGATTGTGTTTAGATAGGTAGTTGTATGGTTACTGGTTATTTTGTATTAAGTGTGAGGTAATTGTGTATGAGCATTGATTAAGAAGATTCTTGTGGATTTTAGATAGGAAATCTAGATGGCTGGTTAGTCTAGGATGTGCTGGGGCCAGGACCTCGTGAACTACTCTATGATGCAGCCCAGCTGCGTGACCTCCATTCCTTTGCTGGCCTCCCTGTGTCAGCTATGAGAGTGAGGCACTGTTGAGAGGTTGGCATTATGAGGAAGCATAGAGGTAGGCACTGGCAGGGTGCTGTGGGTATAGTGGAGGGAAGTGGTATCGAGGTAGTGAGGTGTAGGAGGCACCATGGGTTTAGATGGATCCAAGAGAGAGGACAGGTATGTTTGGTTTCCTTACCCAGGGTTCCCACCAGACTGAGTGGGAAGGTAGCCAGAGGGGCTGCAACAGCTACTAGTCTCCTTCGGTGGTGTTGTGCAATGCAAGATCAATGAGGAACAAGACTGCAATTATGGCGGACTTGATTTCCTTGGTTGATCTGGTTTGCATTATGGAGACTTGGCTGGTGATGATGCCCCACCAGTTTTGGAGGTGTCCATTCCTGCTGGGTACTCCATAGTGCACTGCCTGAGGTGGGAATGCAGGAACGGGGAGTAGCCATCTGTTTTAGATCTGACTTGAGCTTCGCTGCACCTGTGGGGACTACCAGGTCCTTTGAGGAGTGTGTAGCAGTGCGTGGGGGTCTGAGTGCAGGCTGCAGGATTCTCCTTATTTACTGCCTTCCTGGGGCAGGGGAGAATTCCTGCAGAAGGCTGCAGACTCGACAGCGGTGGGGTGCTGGAGTCCCCCAGATGTTTAGTTCTAGGGGACTTCAGTGCCTGCTTGACAATGAATTTCGCAGTTGGGGACTAGCCTCCTCCAGTTGATGTCATCACTGGGCCTGACACAAGACGCTTCTTCCATGAGCCACCACCATGGTCACATGCTGACCTGGTGTTCTCATTGGGGCTTGAGGTAACCCACCTCAGGACTGATCAGATTGTGTGGTCTGATCATTGTACGGCGAGGTTCTTGTTCAGGGTTCCTCCTAGGAGTCCCCGTTGAGATAACCAGCTACCACCCTTTAAGGGATTGTCCCCTGAGGGACTGTTGGCAGTGGCGATCTATCTAGTGTAGCCGTAACATGTGCGTTGGGCACGGGTGACACAGTAGCCGCATATAATGGGGCAGTCACCGGGGCTCTTGATGCCCTCGCACCAGTCCGTATGACCCAGAACTTCTCACTTGATGTCTCCATGGTTTGATGGTGACCTCAAGGTGATGAAGATCAGAGGTCGGAAGTTGGAGCATTGTTGGCATAGGTCTCAGTCGGATGTGGATAAAATGGCCCTGCGTGCTCATAATGCTGAGTACCAGGAGCACTCAACTGTAAGAAGGCAGAGTTCCTGTCCAGGGAGATTGCTGCAGGGAAGAATTGACCATCTCAGCTTTTTCAAACTGTAGACAGGCTCCTGCATCTGGTTTCTCTGCAGCTGAAAAAGCCTTTTCAATCATCTCTATGTGATGAGTTTGTTCGGTTCTTGCTGACATGGTGTCCGCTATCTGGTAGGGGATCCTGTCAACACCAGTCACATTGTGACTTGCAGTGTTCAGCTTCATAGTCGGGGAGGCGCCTGCCTGTCTGCATGAGTTCAGACCAGTGAAGGAGGCTGAAGTTATTGGGGTTATCTCTAGGCTGAAGCACACATATTGTGAGCTGGACCGGCACCAGTACGCTTCTTAATGAGATGTGTTGGTTCCACTGGCCCGTGTTCGCCTTTGATTTTCCAGTGTTCATTGTCAGAGTGGGTCTTTCCAGATTCCTTGAAAGAGGCTTTGGTGAGGCCCCTTCTGAAAAAGTAATCTCGACCGGATATGTTGCCGAATGACCACCCTATCTCATACCTTCCTTTTTGGCTAAGGTTGCAGAGAAGACTTGGCACAACAGCTTGAGGAGCACCTCATAGCCTTTGACATAGTTCTATGACATAATAGTGATTGCAAAATAGCGGTCGCTATTATAGCGAAATGTATATCGCGAAAAGCAAATCAGCGCTATACACATTCTGACCAATATCTGGCACCCCCTACTTAAGGATTACTAACTCCTGGGTGGTGCATGTTGGGAACAGGGAGAAACACCCTTTGTGGCAAACAATATTAAGTCAGCCACAGGCAGTGGCAAAATAGTGTGCCGGTCCCCAGCCCTGAACCCAGTACCTGCTGCACCAGCGCTAACCACCCTTACCACCACACCACACTGCTAGCTGGTGACAGCAGGCACACGGTCCCTAAAACCCTTTCCTGTCCCTCCCCTTCCTTCGCTATCCCCCTGCTGGTTACCCTTCCCTATGCGCTTTCACATAGGGTGGCTACCCTTGCAAGGTAGCCCATGGGGATAACCACGGAATATGAGTCATAGTTGGACAATCACCATATTCAGTTGCTATCTTCATGTGATACCCTTTGACATCTATGAGCCACTCCAGTTGGGTTTCAGAGCCAAGCACAGCACCAAAATGGCATTAGTCAGGGGACACAATGACCTTCTCAGGGTTAGGGATAGAGGAGACAGGTTAGTTCTTGTTCTCCTTGATCTCTCTTTAGCCTTTGACACTGTAGATCACATTGTGCTTCTTGATCATCTCAGAGAGTATTGTGGACTCACTGGCACTGTCATCAGCTGGTTTGTGTCCTACCTCATGGGAAGGAAGCAGCAGGTAGTGATGGGAATTTCTCCTCCTCCTGAGGCCCTGCCTTGTGGAGTACCCCAGGGTCGATCTTGTTGCCAATGTTATTTGCAGTGTGTATGCTGCCCCTGGGAGAGATCATTAGCTGATACAATGTGGATTTTCATTTTATGCGGATGATACCCAATTGTGTCTGTCCTTTGCCCATGGAAAATCAGATGCTATGGAAGTGCTTAACATCTGCCTGGCCAAGATCAATGATTTGATGTCCTCCAGCTGGTTGCAACTGATCCCTGATAAGATGGAGGTGCTGGTTATGGAGCCTGGTAAAAGGGCATGATGGGAGTGTGGCCAGTGGGGCCTCAGGTCTTTCCTGGGACCTACACCATTGATATCCTCCTCTAGGGTGTGAGATCTTGGCATGATCCCAGATGACAGGTTCACACTTGAAGCTCAGGTGTCATCTGTTGTCCAAAGTAGTTTTTGCCACTCTTGAGGAATATCACCAGGATCAAACCCTAGCACTGCCTGAAGACCTACCCACACTAGTGCATGCCTTTGTGACATCCAGGCTTCATTACTGTAATGCTCTTAACTTTGGGGTCTCTGAGGTGCCTCTGCCAGCTGCAGCTGCTAGAAAGCTGCTGCAAGGTTACTGGCTGGCCTTTATAGGTTCAGTCATGTGACTCTGGTTTTACCGGCTTTGCACTGGCTGCCAGTCAGGTGGATGGTTATCTTCAGGTGAGCTTACTCACCTATAAGGCTCATATGGACTAGGTCCAGGCTATGTGGTTGACCTTCTGACACTGGCTGCCTCAGTCTGATCCCTCCGCCTCGACCAGTGGCCTTCTTGAGGTTCCTAGGGCCAGTCTTAAAACTGCCAGCAATCGGGCCTTTAAGGTTGCTGGCCGGTCCTTTGGAATGCTCTGCCACTCCATATTAGGGAGGCCCTTTGGTTGAGTGTTTTAAGAGTTGTCTCAAGGCACATTTATTTGTTTTGCATTCCCAGAAGAGGTACTTTAACCAGCTGTGAGATCTATTTATTCTAGTTATTGTTTTAAACTGGTTTTATTATATTATTATTATTTTCTTTAATTGTATGATATTTTGATTTATTTTCTCTGCCTTCTGTATGTTAGGCACCCAGACCTCTGGGATGGGTGCCTGAAAAATAAACTTTGCCTTGCCTTGCCTGCGTTCCCTCCTCAGGTAGTACTATGGAGAACCTGGCGGGACAGACGCCTCAGAACTGGACCTACATCATCCATCAACCAGGTTCCATAATGCAAGCCAGATCAACTGAGGAAATCAAGTTCACACTAATTGTGGTCTTGTTCCTAATCAATCTGGCATTACATAGAACTGCACAAAGGGGACTGGTGGAAGTTGCAGACCCAACAACTACCTGCCCACTCAGTCCAGTGGGAGTCCTGGATATGGGTGGCAAATATGTCTGGCCTCTCTCCAGGCCCCATTTTGCCCCAGGGCACATCCTGGTCCTGACCACCTCAATATGGCTCACTCCATCTATGCCTCTAACACCCCATTGCCTACCATCCCACCTTCTCCCAATCCCAACCTCCTACAGTGCCTAATCACCATAGCTGATTAAGGGAGGTCAGTGAAAAGGCAGAGGTCAGCATCAGGAATGTTGGCTAAATAATCTGCTGGGTTGGAGGCCAGGGCACATCTTTTGACTACTGTTTCACACAATTAAAAATCACTCCACTTAAATCATCCAAACTCACCCTCAAATAACATATAAATAACCTAAAATTGAATTTAGATGTAAAATTCTCACATACACCCTAGATGGGTCTAATGTTACCCCTAGATAATTAAATGAGGATACTATATCAGAGGAGTTCCATCACTGTATAATATGGGGGAGGGGGTTAAGTCTTGGAGCAGAGTCAAATAGCTAGGGCCTGGGTTTTGTGGTATTCAAGAGGAACTTACTTATAAGAAACAATTTTAATGACAGATGGTTATTAACCTTTTGGACCTCAGGAAGAGAACGAGGTCATCTGCATAGTGGATGGGTGTGCTATGTGACAGACACTGATTTCTATCATTAATGTGGAGGAGGAATAGAGAGATCCTAGACTGAGCCTTGCAGCACCCCATTTTTGTTTACCAGGTAGGTGCTCCAGAAAATCAAATGCCTACTTTCTGACACAACCTAGGAGGATACAACACATAACTTTACAACAGATGACCACAACATCAAGTACATATGTTAATCACGTATAACGTCAGAGGTCTAGAGTACAAATACAAGAATTGATAATGGTCTTAAAAGATTACAAGCAAACAACGAGCTATAATAGCATCTGCCCAAAGTAAGCAAGGATAGTAACCCTTTCTTACAATTGGGCTGTTTTTTTCTAAAACATTAGAAATTCCCATTATGACTTCATATACGAACCTGACTGCACCTAATAGCAGAGATCAGGTAACAATAAAAATATACAGTTTTTGCACCAGACATGACAGCTAATATGATCCCAACATACCTTAAAACAAATGTACATAACTATCTGCAACTAATGCAAGTGCTCGGAAATGGAAATGCCATCTGTAAACACTACTAAACAATTTCTCAAACAGTGAACTCATAAGCAAGTAGTTCTCTTGAAAATATACTTCTAATTAACTAAACATAAGAGACACAAACTGCATTACCACAGTATATTTAAGCAATAAGGCATGGCAGGGTCTGTGTTATTGTGGAAAATGGCACACCTTGGAAAGTGAGGCATGAGACAATGCTAAGTGCCTTACTCACCTGAGAAGTGCTATTATTCCAAAGTTATAAACACCCTAGAGTCCCCTGTTTTTTTTTGTTTCGTTTTTAATAAAATGGTTTGTCTGATTTTATTTTAAAATTCAGTAATGAGGCTCATAAAGTTAAGTTTTTCTGACCTGTGCTGTTGTGCTGGAATATAACACTGGCACAGGATCACATCTGACCAATCACTGGTCTTGGTTTCTCTTACGCATTTTAAATTAGTACTGTGTCAAGACACATGTAATGAGCAATACCAAACTGTTCAAAGTGACTAACAAGTGAAAACAGCCTCAGTACAGTTGATGTAGTAATGTTACACTCAATACATAATAATTTTAACAAACTCTGGTCAGAGCCAAAACAGTTGCTAATGCATTAACTTGACAAGGGATATAGAAGTAAGGAAGCCATAAAAATAATTGTTTCAAATAAAACTGATGTCAGATTAATGGATTAGCAGCCAATCTGGCTCTGACCAGATGAACAGAATTGCAATTAAAGCATTTTAAAATGCAGTGGTAAACATTCAAGCAAATTCTATATGGAGCTTACCCTGGTTCTCTATGTTAGTTTGCATCTGTATCTTCCTCCTCCTCCACCAGGATGATGCTGAAAATAGGCAGTATTGCCTAGTCCTCCTTTTCGGTCAACAAAACCTAAATAAAATAAATAATCTGTTATACTATGCATTGTTTATTTTCCAAGACAATGGACTGCACGAAAGTTACCAGTGTGCTATAGTCTTTCTAGTCAGAAAACTATCACAGAAACAGAAATTTTGGCAGATAAGGACTGCTAGGCCCATCCAGTCTGCCCGTAAGTCCTACCCTTGTTTGCTTCCTCTAACCCTATTTGATCAATGGCTTTCTCCTCTCCTCTCCTTCCCACTTCTAGGGTTCCCTTATGTCTGTCCTATGCATGTTTAAGTCCTTCACTGTGCTCACTCCCTCCACCTCCTGTGGCAGCCTATTCCATGTGTCTACCACTCTTTCTATGAAGAAAAACTTCCTCACATTTCCTCTTATCCTGCCACCTTGCAATTTCATATCATGCCCCTCCCCATTCTTGTACTCCTCCTATATTGGAAGATGTCACCCCCGCACCTTGTTTATGTCTTGAAGGTACTTTAAGGTTTCTATCATGTCTCGCCACTTCCTCCTGTCCTTCACCAAGTACATATAAGGTCCTTTACTCTCTCATATGTTTTCTGGTGCAAGCCCTGCACCATCTTTGTCACCCTTCTCTGGACCACTTCCACCTTGTCAATGTCCTTATGAAGATAACGGCCTCCAGAACTGTATACAGTACTCTAGGTGAGGCCTCACTAGTGTTTTTATATATGGAATCACCACTTCCTCCTTCTTCTAGTGGTAGCACCCATGTAGAACACGTATTATTGAGCACTACAATTTGAGCGACTCAATAATACCACTCTCAATAACTGGCGAGTGCTGAATAACGTCACTATATTCTGTAGAGTGAGGATAGCAGGAGCTATCCTTGCTAGTGCAGGACATAGGATCTTGTGTGGGGTTCCTGCGAGCTGGCCACATAGCATAGTGGAATACGCTATTGCTTGCATGCCAATGGACCCGGTTCAGGTTTGGCTATGGATAGAATAACAAAAAAACAATAACTTGCCCTTGGTCTGCACCCCCTTGAGTCAATTATTTTAGTTTGGGGTGTGGGGGCACAGCCCCACCTTAAAAAGATTTCCTGTGTGTGGATTGAAAGTATTGCAGCTACCATTGCTATTTGCAACAGTCGCTACAATATCGGGCACTCTTTGACCACGGGTTCTTTTGTAGTCGCTGATGTGATAGGCAGTCTTTCAGACTTGCCTTTTATCATATAAACCTTCTGCTAGTGATACCTCTAGCATAGCCCTTTGTTTCAATGGTTTATCCACTACTGATCGCAAGTTCTTTACCCTTGTTTCTATGGGTAATCCAGTATTGATCGCACTAATTGCCTGCTATTTTAGTGCAAACAGAGAAGGGCACCATTGCTTTATCAGGCTGCAGTATACTTTCACTTTGCCAAAAAAAGACATTGCTGCCTCAGTTTCAAAATAAGCTCTTAAAACTACACTACAGTGAACAGTACAAGGCATTTTAATGTATATTTGTTTCAGGCTGTCGAGCGACAGATGGAGGTTACAACAGTACTTCAGTTTTGTGAGCTTACAACATGGTGCCATTACATGAATTGCTTTTGTGGCAAAACGTATGAAAATATGCAAATGTGTATGTTTAATAATAAAGGATCCTTACTGCAAGGGAACATGGATGCATTCTTTAATTATTTCAGTTTGTACTTTAAAAAAGTACAGTATTTCACATTATACAATGGCAAGAAAGACTCCTGGCTCTGATTGGTCAGTTGGTTATCACAGCAGGGATGTTATCCTGGCATAACCTCCTGCCGATTATTTGATTTGTATTTGCCTTTTTTGCATATTCTCTTAAGAAACAAAATATTTTTCCAGACTAACAAAACATTCTTTAAAATCATTTTTTTATTCTGTATAAAAAAACACGAGCGTGTATAATAGGAATAATGCCCACCAGGGTGGGTGTTATGCTGGGATAACATCCCTTCTCGGGCATTGGACACCCTCAGACGGTGGCCTGGGCCCAATCCACCCGAGGTGGATGTTATCCCAGCATAACACCTTACCCTGTCAGGCATTATTCCTTTATCGCTATACTGCCGATGCAATTCTCAAACTAGATCAAAGTCAATTATTTTACAAATTAATTATTAACTGTTTAATATTCCAATGAACACTAATTGAAAAAAAAATGAGATGATTTCTTCAATGCAAAAGGTATCTCACAATGCAAAGTGTTGCATGTAAACAAAGAGTGAGTGTGCCCACTGTTAACTAGATTTACTGCAATAAATGGGATTAAAAGTAGCATAGTACCTGTAGAGGCAGTGACTCAGGTTGTGTACATAACAGCATTTCAGATAATATGATTATTGACTAGCAATTTTATAATTTCATTTCAGTGGGATAGCAACAGAATGGCCACTCCAGGAAGACAGATTGTGCCTGGCTCAGCGTGACTTAAAAACTAAGACAAAGCAAGAAAACTACAGGAAATATACCAATGTACTTTATTGATGATAAATGTGTATAAGGTGCTATAAAGTCTGTGTGAAACTTGAAGCAAAATAATCATAAAACAGGCAGAATGGAATATGTAGATTATATATTGTTTCAGAACTATTACATAGCACTTACCAGTCTGTGGTGAAATACCACCACCTGATAAATGCTATGTAATTGCTCTGAAAATACATAGTTCATACTGCCTGCCTATAGTTATTTTGCTTTAAGTTACACATGGACTGTTATAGCATCTTATTGCACATTTGCACATGAAAAATAGTGCACTGGTATATTTCCTCAAAATCAGGTGCCATTTTTGCTTTGTCTTGATTTCTGTGGAATAACAGGTAAACCACCAGTTTAATTAACAGAATGTAATCTGCTTCAATTCTGACAGATGTCATTAGAGCTTCTATGCATCAGAAATAATGTCATTTGTCTGAGACTTGTTTCAATATGTTTTTATTGTTTAAACTCTCAAAAGTAGTTTAGCATCAACTTCATTATTTTATTTTGACAGCTATAAATGGTATTAGCAGAAGTAGGTAAAACAAAATCTATCCAGAGCCGATAGGACTGCAGGAGAGAAATGTGGTGTACAAATATTGAAAATTACCAAAGTTAGAGTCTTTAGCAAAATGTAATGTAGGCTCCAAAATTTGTTGTTTTCTAATATTTGTACACCAAATTTTCACATAGCCTTGTTATGACCCTGCCTCATGAAGAAGGGTAGAACAAATGTTCAACTCCTGGCCTAAAGGTGATTTCACGTCAGGGACTGCAAAATCAACTTTCAGGACACAAAATGCATTTTGGGCAGGAGTTGAATAATGACAGCTGTTACATTCATGAGGTGCTGCAAAGAATGGCTATGCTGAAAATTTTGGGTAAAAATATTGAATATTACCAAAGTTATGAGCCTGCATTTGCAAAATCAACATAGCCTCATTACTTTTATGTTTTGTAATATTTTTACACCAAATATATTATGATCCCATCTCACGAACAATGACAATGAATTTGTCTTGACTTGCCTGAAAGGTAATTTCTTGCAGGGACCATGAAATCACCTTTCCGGATGTAAAAACAACAACATTTGGGGCCAGGATTTGAAAATGGCAGCTGTCACCTTCATGAGGTGCTATAAAGATAAGGCTATGTTGCAAATTTTGGGTAAAAATTTTGAAAATTACCAAAGTTACGAGCCTGCATTTGCAAAATTCAATGTAGGCTCATAACTTTGTTGTTTTTAATATTTTTACACCACGTTTTCCACATAGCCATCTTATGCCCCCACCTCATGAACAATGGTGGACAAAATTGTCTACTCTTGCCCAAACAGTGATTTTGCCAGCAACCACAAAATCACCTTTCAGGGTGTAAAAAATATTTTTGACCAGGATTTGAAAAATGATAGCTTTCTCATTCATGAGGTGCTGTAAAGATATGGCTATGTTGTAAATATGGGGTAACAATATTGAAAATTACCAAAGTTACTAGCCTCGTATTCGCAAAGTCAGTGTAGGCTCATAACTTTGTTGTTTTTTAATATTTTACACCAAATTTTCAACATAGCTATCTTATGCTCCACCTCATGAACAATGGTGGAGAATTTTTCAGCTCCTGTCTGAAAGGTGATTTTGTGCAGCGACTCACAAAACAACCTTCCAGGACAGAATTAGCTAATATCAATTGAATTGTTCATGAGGTGGTGTCCCAAAAAGGTATGTTGAAAATTTGGGACAAAAATATTGAAAATGGCCAGTTATGCTACTAAGTTAAAAAACCTCATTGAAATACATTGAACACATACCTGATTTCCTCAGTTTGTGGTCTGGCATTGAAGAGTGAAGATTTGTCTGTGGTCTAGAGAGGATTACGGGCGTTGGACCCCTATGGGTAAGTAAGGGCTTGGGGGTGTGTGGGGTGGTGCTGAGTTGGAGGTTGGGTGGGGAGTAAGGAATGGCTGCAAAAGACATTGATGGACTTTTCTTTACAGGCAGAAAAAGCAGGATGCAGGATTCCAAGTGGCACTGAGGGATTGGGCACCCCCAGTGTCACTGTTATGTTTTTGGGGGTGGGGTGGTGGGTGCTGGAGTGAGAGGTTGGGTGGGGGGAAAAAAATATATATATTCAAAAGGGTCCAACAGACACTGGAGATTGGGCACCCCAAGTGTCATCATTATGCTTCTGGTTGGGTGCTGAGAGAGAGAGAGAGAGAGAGAGAGGGTTGGGAGGAGTGGTGGTTAATAAAAATAATTGTCAAGCACAACATCGGGGAGTGGGCACCCCCAGTGTCACTGTTATGTTTCTGGGGGTGCTGGAGAGGGAGGTTGGGGATATGCATATTTAAGGAAAAAACAAATGGAAACACGGGGTTGCCATGACTAAGATGGCCACTGCACTACAATGTGCTTATGCTTGTGCTAGCACATGTGCAGTACAGTGTGGCAGCCATCTTGGACATGGCAGAGTGTTCAGTGTTCTACCATGACCACCATTTCTTTTTCTTTAAAATTAGTAATATGCCCCCCACTCTGACCCTCCCTCCCTCTCAGCACCCATCATCACCCCCCAAACATAACCATGACACTGGGGTGCCCAATTCCCAGTGTCCTGATCAGGATGGTCTGATATTTTTGCAAGTTAAAAATAATGTAGTGTGACTGGAGTGCTCCACAGACATGGAGGAACTGTGGTGACACTCCAACATGTTGTTCAGTCACAAAGAATGCAAGAAATGCAGAGTATTTTTGAAAGCAATAGGTCTTCAGAGCTCCACTACTGCAGTCCTTAAAAAAAAGGATATTCTATCCATACGGTATAGCTATATGTAGATTTGTTGACAGAGTCCAGATATATTTTGTCTGAGGTTCCTTTCATATTTGAATTTTCTGAGTCTATTTTTTTTGTTTAGCTAATGTTAATATTGTCTCAATGGATAGACAAACAAAAATATTTTATTATAACAAGGTGTATCTCTGAGTTATCTTGAACTGTTAGTTAGCAATCAGTTCATTAGATAGTCTTTGAAATAACATTGTAAGCTTAAACATTTGTATCTGGAAATCTGTATTTGAGAGTGACTTGTATTGAAAACTCAACTTCTAATACATTCTAGGTTTAACCTAATATATTAACTGCTCTACTTCATAGCAACATAAACAACAACTGAAATCATATGACATACAGTAACAATCATATACAGTATATAGAAATAAATATCAGAGAGTTATGTTACAACTAAACAGCAGCTGGTAAGAAACTGTCAGTACAGTACAGGGCAGTCCAGAGAAGGGCAATTAAGATGGTACAGGGCTTGCACCACAAAACATATCAGTAGAGATTAATGGCCCTCAATATGTGCTCGCTGGAGGAGAGGAGGTATAAATGATAGAAACATTCAGGTACCTCAGGGCTTAAACAAGGTGCAGGGGAGACATATTCAAATACAGGAAAAGTACAAGAACAGGGGGGCATGATATGAAATTGAAGGTGGAAGATAAGGGAAATGTGGACAAAGTTTTTCTTCATGGAGAGGGTGGTGGACACATGGAATAGTCTGCCACAGAGGTGTGGAGTGAGCACAGTGGAAGGATTCAAACATGCCTCAGACAGGCATAAGGGAACCTTAGAGGTGGTTAGGAGGGATGGGAAGCTGCTGAACTGGTAAGATCATGGGCTGCACTGAGTATAAGGCCTATGGGCAGGACTGGATGGACCTGGCAGTCCATATCTGCCAACAATTTCTATGTTTCTGTGAGTCCCAGCTTAGCTGCCTTATGTAATGCAATTAGAGACTGCAACTTTTGTTCAAGTCCTAGTGAGATAGCACTCCAGAAGGAATCACAGATAACTGCTGTAGTTGAAATTCAAAAATGTATTAGGTAAATGCCAAATGGCTACTAGCCAGCCACATCAGTGAAAAGAAGTCATCCTCCACCCCAGTGTTTCACCTGTAAATGAGGCTTCATCAGGGACTGACTTTAGAAACAATTACAGTGCAATTTATAGTCAAACAGCTATGACGCTATCATTCTGATTTTGTGAAGTCCTTTGTATTTTCACCTATTTACCTCGACATTTGTGAAGCACTTTTACAGTGTTACATTTGTTTAAGATAGCTTATGTAACTCAATGCATTAAAAAAGCAGGAGTACAGTGAAAACACAAGAAAAGTTCAAACACAACAAATGTAAATATTTATTCCATTTATCTATAACTGCTGTTCAGAAAGGCACACTGAGCCAAGGCTCTTTTCCAAATTTGACCTGGGAAGGTTGCATGAGGGATAAGGAAGTAAAACATAATTAATGATGGGTGAAATCTGAAAATTTTTCCTCTAAATATTTTGTGAAATTTGCACATTTCGCAAAATATTTTGTGAGCAAAATATGAATTTCGTTAGCAAAATGTGGACTTCACCACCACGGTCAAATTCTGCATTTGAGGATGAAACTATGTATATTTAAACATGATGTGTTTCTCCCTCCTGGCTAACATTAAAATAAATGTTTATAATGCCTCATGATCCCTGGTGTCTAGTGGTCCACTCTCGTTTGATATCGACGCCCAATATGAAGAATCCTCCTCATGCCTAAGATTTCATCATCTCATCCATTCTTTAATTAAAAATAAAGATAGTGTCCCTGGTGGACGGTGGTCTCACTCCCCTGACTGATCATTGCCCAATATGAAGAATATCCACCACCCACCACTCATCCCTCATCATCCACAGGTGCCAGCCATCATTACAATAAAAACTTTCCTGGTGTCTAGTGATCCCTCACCCCACTTCTGTCTGGTGAGGACTCCACCCCACAAACTCCCATCCAGGACTCCCAGAGGCCACCGCACACGCCTTCACGCATTTTCATGGCCAGCAGTTTAATTGAGTGCTTTCATAATGAGCCCAACTGAGTCCTTTGAATGAATGAGTGCATGCACATGTGCTCATTCATTGTAAGGGCTCAGTCGGCCTCATTCATAAAAGCACTATTTGGGCTGCTGGCTGTGGAGGTGAGTGGAGGGCTGTGCTGGTGGCCCACTGGAGTCCTGGATAGGTGGTGGGGTGGGGTCACTACCAGACAGGGTGGGGGTGAGGGGTCCACTAGACACCAGGGAAGTTTTTTTTAATGATTGATGTTGGAGGCACTAATGGATGATGGGGATGGGGTGTGAATCTGGGGAGGGGGTCATTCTTTCATATTGGGCCAGTGATCAGCCAGAGGGGTGGGAACACTAGACACCAGGACATTTATCTTTATTTTTAATTAAAATTTGAATGGGACTGGGGTGAATCTCAGTGGGGGGTGGTATTATTCATATTGGGCCAAAGATCAGCTAGGGGTAGGACCAATAGACACTAGGGATTGTGGGGATTGTAAACATTTATTTTAATGTCAGCTAGGAAGGGGGAGACACTTTTTTTTATGTTTACATATATACATGGATTTCAGTCCCTTCAAATGTAGAATTTCAACTGTGGTGGCAAATTCCACATTTCACACCTGTAAAATATTCTGTGAAATGGGTGAATTTTGTGAAATATTTTGGGGAGAAATTCTAATTTACCAGACTTTCACAGGTTGGTTTCCTACAATTGATGTACCAAAAATTTGAGCAAACTAAATAGCTCAAAAATACTTTTAACATCTTTAGAGGATCTGAATTGCAGAGCTCTGAGAGGAAACTGTCTCCATCTTCCACTACACAGACACTACACAGAACTGAGGCTGTGCAGAACAATCTAGAGCCCATGTGACCTGCAAGCCTATGAAGCACTGCAAAATTCGCCTCTTGGAGCTCAAAATACATATGAGGCTAAGTGCATTGATTTCAATGTATCACTTTAAACTGGTGGAGAAGTTCTTTGGGAAGGCAGAATAATGCAAAGTCATTGTTTTCAATGGACTTCGTATTCCCCATTATAACGTGAAGTATCCGCTTTGCATTGTGGAGTACTTTGCAGATTTAGCTATTCCACTAATCACTTCGATGGAGTGAATTTTGGCCACTTCACCCACCACTATTTGTGGTTTTAAATGTGCTCCTAAAAGTCACCAACATTTTCACAAAGACTGCATTTTAAGTGGGAGGGAGCACTGTATTTTACATGCATTTCAATGTGTGTGTGTTTGTAGGGGAAATCTTTGCTGAATGGTACAGGGTATAGATGACAATCTAACTTATCGACTGCAACAGGCATAGATAGGAAAAACAGATTTAACAAGAGAACACTTTAAACTGTTTCTTTGTTCTAATGTGCAGTTCTGCAGTGTGTTGCATTCTGATTCTGGCTATTAGTATGACAACCAGATGTTTTTATCAATAGGTAAAGAATTGTTTTAGTGTATTTTGTATTTTCCACTGGCTGGCTGACACCTACACGATAATAGTTGGCTGGTTATTATCACTGGAACCTGGTTATTATGGTGTTCGAAAGTGATGTCAGTCCAATCAATGAATGCTCTCACCAGTAATTATGAAATGTTCTTTTCTGTTATAATTCCCTCTTTTCACACATACACAAATCAAAACTATGAAACACCACTAGCAGTTATGTTTTGGAGTTTATTTTCTGACTATGGGGCCTTCCACCTTACCTGCCTACCAGGGAAATCTTTGCAACCTGCCCTGCACTGATACAAATGAATCTTTGTTACTAAGGCCTTATGTTGTATGTATTTGTGCATGAAGAGGTGAATATTCAGTCAGTTGTTTGAATTGCTGCTTTCCATAATAAACAAATATTCCATTTATTGAATGTGTGATACTAGACATATGATAGACAGGTAGGGAGGACTATTTTTTACTAACTGTTTTAAACATTTTACTAGTAATTTTTAATAAAAATTACCTTTTAATTTAAAAAGTTATTTTGTTTTTTTCTTTTTCAATTTTCTGTTTGCCCATTTTATAAGCACAGAAAGACAATTCTGGTGTGCATTATGCTGATCTAACCACACTTCAGGGGCTAAAGGCCCTCTGCCTGTGGTGTCATTCTTCATTATGCCACTGAGCATACAGTTAGAGCAGTTTAATGCACAGCCCATTGTGTTGTATTGCTTACAAGGGTGACTTACACCTTTACCTGAAGAAGAGTCATGAAGACTTGAAGTGCTGGGGAAACTAATGTTCTTCTCTAGTGGAGTGAGCACTATTGAAAGCTGAAAATGCAACTGCTTGCAGTTTACTTTCTTTTCAAGACCATAGGTGTGTTCTTTCTTGTGTGGTGCTGTAGGAGGATAGAGGCCTTTGCCCTGAGGTTGCTGCTTCAGGGCTGAAATAAGGTTCTTGAAAGCACCTCAGGGCAAGGCCCTATGGGAGTTGTAGCTCCACTGTCCTAGAGATCCAAGAGGGTAAGCATGGGTGGATAGGCTGTGGTGGAGAGGGGTGGGGGTGCACTGTATTGGGTGAAGGAGAGACTCCTGGATGGAAACATGGGAGTGATCTGTGCCTTTAGTACAATTGATTCAACCCACTGACCCCAAGGGGGAAGAAACACTGAGAAAACAGGTTGAGGTTGCTATCCCTGGTAACAGGATGCCAAAGGTGGTAAGGCATGGTAGGAGGTAAAGGAGGTTAATAGTGCTGGGGACTCTACAGTAAAAGGGATGGGGAGGTTACTGTGTTTCTCTGACCATGAGAAGAGATCTGCACACTGTATGTGAACAGGTTGTTGGCTGAAGAAGCTCATCAAGAGTAGAGAAGGGTAAGCCTTATGTGGTAATTTATCTAGGAAGCAATGATCTGGTGGCAATCAGTGTAGAGAAAGTGTCAAGTACAGCTTTAGAAAACTATTCAGGAAGCTGAGGGAGGCTGCAGAGATGGTAACCCTCTAGAAATGTCTTACAGGTGCCATGTGAGGTTAAAGACAGACAAAATGAAATAAGGGAGTTTGACACATGGCTAAAGGGCTGGGCTGGGGAAAATGTTTATTTTTTCAGTTGGGGGACTGAGAAGCATTTCAGGCCAAGTACTTGCTGTTTGTGATGGATGGCCAGCACATAAGCAAGGATGGCACCAGTGCATTAGGACAGAAGATTGATGTGCGAATTAGGAAGAATTTGAAATAGAAAGAAGAGGCCGTGCTAGGGTACACAGCACCAACACACATGCAAAGCTGGCTGTCCTCCACCATATAATAAACAAGGGTGGATAGTGTGAAAACAACAGCACAGGGAGAGGGAAAGTACTGGATCAATGAGAGGAAGGAGAGAGGTGAAAATGGCTCCAGAAGATAGGAATAGTAGGGCAAAAAAGAAGGGGTCCAGAACTCTTTCTCTCTCTTTCTCTTTCTCTCTTTCTCTTTCTTCTTTCTTTCTTCTTTCTTTCTTTCTTTCTTTCTTTCTTTCTTCTTTCTTTCTTTCTTTCTTTCGTTCTTTCTTCATCCAGGAAGGACATGCAGAGCTGGTATCAGGGGTGAGGGAGAGTCAACCAGATAGTATGAAAGGCAGATGGAGGTTGAAAACTAGGTACTTGGAAGGTAGCCTGTAAAAATGCAAGGAGCCTGGAAACAAAATGAAGGAGCTCAAGACGGTAGTAGCAAAAGCAAAATTAGATTTGAAGGTAGTAACAGAAACATAGGCAACACAAAACTATGACTGAGATCTAGCTATTCATGGGTACTCTTTTAAGGACAGAATATAAGGCAGAAGATGTAATAGCAGTGGTTGGTGTCACTGTAGCAGTACAATGGTTGCCATGATTACAGTGGCAGGTGTGGTCAGGTTACAGTGGCAGGGGTGGTCTGGGTTACAGTGGCAGGAGTTGTCTGGGTCACAGTGGCAGGAGTGGTCTCAGTTACAGTGGTAGGAGTCATCTCAGTCACAGTGGCAAGAGTAGTCTGAGTCATAGTGACAGGAGTGGTCTGCATCACAGTGGCAGGAGAGGTCTCAGTCATAGTGGCAGGAGTGGCTGGCAGGGCCACTGCAGCAAAAGTTGGTATGTTAGTAGTCACAAAGGATGGATGGTGGATCAGAGCAGTGGTGGTTATTAAGGAGGATGTCCTCATCCTCGTGGTACTAGTGACAGTGGCAGGGGATGATGAGGACACATTCACATTGGTAGTATCAGTGGCAGTTAATGACAGTGTCCTCCTAGCAGCACTACTTATACTTTGAATGGTACTTTTACATTTTCCCTGGTGTAAGCTGATGCCATACTGGTGCTGCTGGAGACTGCAGGTTCTGATGGGTAAAACAAAATTCTGTACTGCTAATGCAGCCTGAGCATCACTCTCTGCAGTATGCTCACCCTCTCCTGCTGCTTGCTGCTGTA
This sequence comes from Neoceratodus forsteri, assembly GCA_016271365.2. Classification (NCBI taxonomy): domain Eukaryota; kingdom Metazoa; phylum Chordata; order Ceratodontiformes; family Ceratodontidae; genus Neoceratodus; species Neoceratodus forsteri. The sequence goes on from CM057450.1 coordinate 30,708,886, forward strand.
CACCTGCTACAGCTTTGTTGGAGCTGCTGAACCAGCCATGTTTTCTGGTGCTACATTCTTTGTCTACCATGGTTGTATTCCTCACAGGAAATGTATTAAATTTAAATCAAGCTATTATGAAATATAGTCACTCAAGCCACTGCAGCAATGCTGAACTGGCAAGTCTCACTCATAGTTAAGCCATACTAGTAAATTCTCAGAAAAAAACATTATTTTTAAATTTCATCTTGGGCTGAAAGTCATAAACTTTAATGAAAAAGAAACAATTTTTTTATTTTTCTTTGGCAGAAAACCACAAACCTGCTCAGATAAAAAAACATAGAGTTATTACATTTCTTCTTGAGCAGCAAAGCAACAAACTTAGAAAAATTTCTTGAGTGTACAGCCATCCACACAAACAGAAAAGAAAGGCAAACAACTGATGTGGTGGGAGTCAATAGACTAGTCCCACCCTACCAGCTGTGGTACACTCACACTCACATAAGTGGCTGTGGAGGGGCCCAAGACTGGGTTCCTCACAGGAAGATTTCTGTTATTAAATTTAAATTATATTTATTATGAAATATAGTCACTCAAGTCACTGCAGCAATGCTGAGCTGACAAGTCTCACTCACTAATAGCTAAGCCTGACTTCATTCTCAGAAAAAAAATCATTTCTGGCACACTGTCACCAACCTAGAAAAATGTCTTGAGTGAACAGCTGTGTACACATGCAGAACAGAAAAGCAGCTAACTGAAGCAGTGGGAGTCAGCCTACTAGTCCCACCCTTCTAGCTACAGTGCTCTGGCAAATGCTTAAGTGGCGTGGAGGACCCAAGCCTGGGTTCCCAACAGGAAACTTTTGATATTAAAATTAAATTATATTTATTATGAAATGAAGTCATTCAAGTCACTGCAGCAATGCTGAGCTGACAAGTCTCACTCACTATAGTCAAGCATGACTAAATTCTCAGGAAAAAATGTTTTAAACGTTTTCTTAGGCATGAAGTCAAGCCATGAACAACAGTATAGAAAAGGGCCCTAGCTGTTAACTGCCATCCAGTTACACTACTTGTCTTTTTCTTTGTTTCAGACAAAACTAAGTTACAAAACATGTAACTTTCTAATCAGAATAAACCCTACAAAACCTTCCTTAAATTGCTATTCTTTCAGACTCACTACACTGCAGCTTTAAGTTTCATTTGGTTTTAGTACAGTATATACACCACACACTCACACTCACTCGCACACACCCACACATACACACTGCCTGTGTGTGTGGGTGTACGTGTGTTGTGTGTGTGTGTGTGTGCTGCTGTAGCTTCTCACTCAACAAACACTAAACAACCCTTCTATTTTCCCTTTCTTAAAGGCCTAGTTTTCATCCTACAGTGTTAAAAATCAATTGTCTCTAGCTTGGATTTAGAGGGAAACAAAATAGGTCAGGATTTCTGATTTTTGTGTAGTTTTAACAAGTGGATGGAAGTACAGTCTTTCTCTGCAACAACTCTCATTGTCTGTATTGCTTGCCTGTAGCTTCTGCAAGTGCTGGGCCACATGACCTGTCTTCAGTGAGCTTTAAAATGACCTCGGATTGGACAGGAAGACTTGGGAGATCTTGAACCCCTGCCAAACAGCAAAATGCCAACTAGCCTTGAATAGCATCAATTATTCCTTTTCATCCTAAGTAATGAATAGACTATTATTCATGGTATTTGGGAGATACTATTCATTACTCACATACCCCTAGTTTCTGGTGTTCTGCAGGACAATGCATCAGATGATTTTCAACTATTCTGCAGTAAACACAGTGGGCAGGATTAGCAAAGAAAGCCAAAAATCCAGCAGCTGCAGGAAAAGACATGCAGCACTGTGAAAACGCAGTTGTGTGATATTCATAAAGAAATTTTGAGCAGGTGCGGAATTTCATAAAATCCTGCAACTGTGGAAACTCAGTAGCTGCGGAAATTGTGCATGTGTTGAAAATCTGCAACTGGCGGATCCGCAGCTGCAAAATAGATTAGGAGGCATAGCAACAGTGAACTTAATTAGCTGGAACAGCAGACTTTAACAGGGCTGCCATAGAATGAAGCTGAAAGCACCCACAAAGAGACCAGCAACCAGTCCCTCAACTGGGACCACTGCAGTACCACAGGTACTAGCAATACCATGGCACCACAGTGGCCAACTGTCACTGCTGGTCCTCCTTCCCTAGGGTGTTCCTGTTACCTGCAGGGGTAGCACTCACTGCAGACTGGCCAGGCTCTACTGCCTGTGGGGCTCCGTCATGGGCTGCACTGTGTATGGTGGTTGTTGCCTGTTGCCATATCATGGCAATGTGTGCTTTCATTGCTGTTACAGCAGCCACTGTTATACTATCTGGGATGCTATTACTTGTGCCTCACCTCCACCTTAATTGATTCCAATTGCTGGGGCACTACTGCAGTTTGCTGAGGAGAGTTACACCTCATTCCACTGTGTGTAACATTTTTCTCCACAACTCGGAAAAAAGTGGTTGTGAATAGCCTTTAAGGGCTGTGCCTTACTTATCTTGCACCTTTTTTCCTCAGGGACTCCGCGAGCTGCACTTTTTCCACAGTCCTTAGTGTTGTTTTCCACAGCTGCAGAGGGTTTTAGAATAGCACTAGTGCAAATTCCCTTTGTTTCCATAACTACGGCAGTTCTGGGGACTTAGGGAAGGTTTTGCACCTTCAGAAAGCTTTGTGAATCCAGCCCAGTGTACTTAAGCCAGTTTCTATTAAACTGTCCTCTCTTCTTGTCTATCATGCAGAAAGGAAATACATATGATTATTTGGGACCTGTCACCATTCTTTGAGCAACCATACTGTTAGCTTATCTGTAATAATTTCCCCTAGGTTCCCATATTCGTTCCAAAATGGAAAAGGCTGTGCTTCTATGCACAACCTTGCAAGGTCTAGTGGTGATCTTGTACATCATTATTAAACATATGTAACAAACTGAAGCCATCTAAACAGAACTGCAAGTTGGAAGGTTTGTAATCTTTGTTGCTCAATTAAAAGTACATTTTGTTTAAAGATGGTGTATCACTTTTGCTTTCTGAAACTGCTTTGGTTCCAGAAGTGGATGTAAATACAGTATGCTGCAAGAAATTCAAATTTAAAAGTGTCTTTTGTCTAATTAGACTAATACAGTAATATGAAATATGCTATTGTATATTATGCACAGAACGGCACATTAAAAGGAAATTCTATCACGTTTAATAACCACATTAACATACCCTCTATTATATGTCTGTGTCAACCTCCACACCCACCCACCATCACACACACACATACACACACACACACACACACACACACACACACTCCTTATGGTGAAAGATCAGAAACTATGTGGCAGGTTTAGCAGATAAGGGGCAAACAAAGGCAGGGATCAAGCAAACCTGAGGGAGTCAGTAGAAAGAGGAGTCTGTCTGAACAAGAGTCCAAGAAAAGTGATGAGTTCTTCTTGCACAGTCTCTTCTGTTTTTCGCCATCATGGGCAGTGCCTGACATCTGTACCTGTGAAGTAGAAAGATCACTTGAAAGGGAGTTCAGGATGGGATTAAAGATATGAACCTCCTCCCTTCCACCCACCCACCCTTCCTTCCTTCCTTCCTTCCTTCCTTCCTTCCTTCCTTCCTTCCTTCCTTCCTTCCTTCCTTCCTCCTCTCTTCCTCTTTCTCTCTCTTTCTCTTCTCTCTCTTTCTCTCTTTCTTTCTTTCTTTCTTCATCCAGGAAGGACATGCAGAGCTAGTATCAACTCTTTTCCACATATGTCCTGAGAGACAGGAAAGGCAGAGGGAATACAATACAGCTCCACAGTGCAGAAAAGTGCAAACAAATACATAACAAATAACAGTAACTGTGCAAAGGCAAACACAAAATATAACAGTAGGTAGGTTTCAGAAGATGCAAGAGAAGGTCCAGCCAAGTGGGGTATGTATTTGTTGATGGATAGTGAACTGTTAATGTTCTAAGCTTAGGAAAGTGGCCTGTCTGATGCATTAATGGAAAAAGAGAGTTCACAGCTAAATGAAATGAGAATTACAAGACCTGATATATGACCACCAGTTCATCAGTCCCACACCTGGGAAGAATGCAGATTTAATCTTAGCTGTAGACAGGTGAAAGGAGTCCAGCTTTCAGTACAGCCACAAAGGATTAAGTCTTCTGGAGCCAATGAAGAGAAGGGTCTCCAGCATGACCCCAAAATATTGTTGTGGTGGGACCTCAGATTGCAGCAAGTCCTCCAGAATGGGCATGCAAACACTGTTGCAAGCAAATGGCAGGGATAACCTCTTAGTCTTCAGGTGAAGCTACCTCTGGCTGCAAGCTGCAACACTGGACTTAAGATTTTCAAGAAAGTGAGTAGTGCTAACAACAGAGGGAGGTGAACTTTACAATTTACAATTGTCTTTGTTTGAAACAGATTCCTTAGGAAAGTTAATATTCTTCAGGTGGAGTATACTTCTAACTGAAGGGTGAAATAAACAACTTAGAATTATCAGAAAAGGCAGTCTTTCAATCAACAGAGGGAGGTGGAGTTTGCTTTACTTGTTACAATTGTTAAGATTTTACTGTTTTCTGTGTTTCTGCCCTTCTGACTTGATTGGAGTTAGTGATTGACTGTTTGCATTGCAATATTTGTAATACTGTGAGTATTCACTGGGCTAAGAATTTGTCATAAGCCCTGAATTGAGAGCAGGTTACAGGCTGTGTATTGGACCCAGACAGTCCCTAGGGGTGGAAACTGTTTTTCTTTGTTTACCTCAGTGTGCCTTATAAGGCCAAGCCAGACTGTGTCAGGAAGTGCTTACATCACAGCTACTTAACAGCCAATAGCTCTGGAAGAATCTTACAGACCTTGATAATAGTACTAATATTAGCAGGCTCATCAGATAACTTCATAGTCTTCAGGTGAAGCTACCCTGGCTGCAAGCTGCAACACTGGACTTAAGATTTGCAAGAAAGTGAGTAATAGTTAACAACAGAGGGAGGTGAACTTTACAATTTACAATTGTCTTTGGTTTGAAGCAGATTCCTTAGGAAAGTTAATATTCTTCAGGTGGAGGATACTTCTAACTGAAGGGTGAAATAACAACTTAGAATTATCAGAAAAGGCAGTCTTTCAATCAACAGAGGAGGTGGAATTTGCTTTACTTGTGTTACAAGTGTTAAGGTTTTCAGTGCAGGAAGAGTTTAAACCCACATAGGCTAAATACTGTTTTCTGTGTCTGCCCTTCTGCACAGCTGACGTGTTTTGGGGCTGACTGTTTCAGAGCACAAGTCACCAGGCTCTTTTGGGGCTAGGGAGGTTTACCTGTGTCTGACTTGGATGTTTGGATTTTTCTCTGTTTGATTAGCAGGGTATTTTCTCTGTCAAATTGGTTTGAAGCAGTATTACAAATTATCGTGTATGGCATCTTGCTGACAGGAAGGCACTCATCACATTGGTGAGTCAGAGCGTTTAGCTGATTGTTTACGTGAGGGCACAGTTTAGGCCCAACCCTTCCCACCCTCACCCACCCCCCTGGAAATAGTTCATTTATACCTGGGGTTCTGACATCATTTCCTCAAGAGGACAAGGTACACATCACTGTCATATCCTGTCTAGCACACTGCACTGACAATATAAGCTACACATTATATAAATACATATATTTCTATATAACGCACCAATCACACACACACAAAAAAAAAAACTAAACAAGGTAGACAGTTATGTGGGGAGTAGTACAATGCAATGGCTGTGGGGCAGCAGTCTTCCAGGAGTCTTTCTGGAGGCTGAGATGCTGCCCTGTTTGCAGACAACTATCTGCCCTGAGGGAGGAAGTTGCCATCTTCAGGCCGCACTGGACAGTGGCAAGGGAACCTCCCCATCCAGGAGCACCACAGCCACCACCACTACCTCAGAGGATGCGAAGAAAGCACAGCAGTTGGACCACAGTGGGCTCAGGGAGGGTAAAGGTGGTGGAACAGAGGCACACCCAGTCGGTTGTTACACTCCACAATCCATACACCATTCTGGGGGAGCATAGTTCCCCTATGGATGCACCCACAGAGGAGACTAAGGAGGGTGCAGACAACTCGTCACAAGGGAGGCCCTCTGGAAGGAGGCAGAGGGCACCACAGGGAAAGAAAGCAGCTCCAGGTGGGGTACTCAATTATTAGGGGGATAGAACTGGGGGAGCAGGGAAAACTGAAGTAAGGTGCCTGCCTGGTGCCATGTCTTGGAGGGACAGGAAGCGCATCCTTAGGATCACGAGAACAGTTGCACGGAGTCTGAGCTGGACATCATTGTCCACCTAGGGACAAATGACTTGGCTCATCATGAGATTAGAGCAGTGCAAAGGACTTTGTAGAGTTGGGGAGGGGCTTAAGACAAGTAGCACACACAGTATCCTTCTCAGAGGTGCTGCCTGTCAGTGGCATGAGTAGGTGAGGTACTTTGCACCATGCAGTTTAACAAATGGTTAAAAAAATGGTGTGGAGCACAGGGTTTGGCTTCATTGGGGACTGGGGTTCCACCTGGAGGGACACCAGCCTATACTGGCAGGATGGTCTGCATCTGTCCAGGAAGGAACAAGTCTTTTGGGCAATCGGTTTAAATGCTTCATTGGCAAGCCTTTAAACTAGTCAAGGGAGGCACTTGATAAGCAGAAGGAAAATCCCAGCCTCCCCTACAAAACAGGGTACTAAATGAGAAAAGACCAAGGTAGAAAGGTCAGTGGGGGTTGCTGCTACAGAAAGTAAAGCCATCAAAAATGGAGAGCAATGAGTACCAATGCCCGTAGTCTGGGTAACAAGCTTCCTGAATTAGTGGCCTTGATGGAGGAGGAAGATCTGATATTGTGGCAGTCACAGAAACATGGTACACACTGAACCATGACTGGGACATAAACATACCAGGATACACTATCTACAGGAGGGACAGGGAGGGTAAAAGAGGAGGAGGAGTAGCTCTCTACATAAGAGAAGAAATCAAAGCAACAGAACAAAAAGGGTAAACAGGGAGGAGAAGAAGCACTGTGGGTCAATTTGGAGGCAGGCAATGGCACCACAATCTGCACAGGGTTGTGTACACACCCTCTCAGGGGAGGAAATGGACAAGGAAATGATAGAAAGTATACTTAGAATGGCAGATAAGGGAAGATATGCTGATGGGTGATCTGAATATGCCAGATGTTAACTGGAGTGCAGTTGCAGCAGCCACTTCTAAGAGTGGGGTTATTCTGGATACCTACAAGGGCATGCCTTAGACAACTAGTATTGGAGCCCACCGAGAGGGAGCAATCTTAGACCTAGTTCTCTCAAACGGAGATGAAGAGAGGATCACAGATGTAGAAGTGGGTAGCCATCTGGGAACTAGCGACCATCGAACAGTATGGTTCACAATAAACACAGCAATAGAGTCAAGCCATACAAAGACAAAGGTACTGGATTTTAGGAGGGCTGACTTGCCAAAATGGGTGAGTGCCCTAAGGAATGCACTAGCAAATGGGCAGGAAGGAGGTGGAAGAACAATGGGGAATAATAAAACTGCCATCACAGAGGTAACAAGCCTTTGTGTAAAGCAAATAAACAAAACGAAACGAGGTAAGAAACCACTATGGTTCTCAAAGGAAGTGGCAGTGAAGGTTCAAGAGAGAAAGAAGCATTCAGGAAGTACAAGGAATCACAGAAGGAACAGGACAGAGAACTGTATCAGTTAAAGCAAAAGGAAGCTGGAAAGGCAGTCAGAACAGCAAAGGCCCAAACCGAGAAAAAGATTGCCAACTCAGTTAAGAAGGGGATAAAACCTTTATAGGTACATCAGGAGCAAAGGAAGACCAAGGGAGGGATAGTGAGGCTTAATAAAGTGGAGGGAGGGTGGGCAGAGGGTGACTGTGAAAAGGCAGAGATACTAAACAAATATTTTGCTCAGTATTTACAAAGGAAGAGGGAGGTACCTAAACAAACAGTAGAAACACTCTGGATACAGAAGTTGATACCAACCCATTTACAGAAGAAAGAGTTCTGAAAGAGCTCTTAAAACTGAAGGTGGACAAAGCAATGGGGCCTGATGGGATTCATCCCAGAATTCTAAAAGAACTAAGGATAGAACTAGTGACACCACTGACTACCCTCTTTAACAAATCATGGAGGATGGGGTGGTACCTGAGGACTGAGGAGGGCAGATGTGATTCCTCTTCACAAAAGTGGGAGCAAGTCAGAAGCAGGAAACTACAGACCTGTTAGTTTAACCTCAGTGGTAGGAAAATGATGGAATCACCTGAAGGAAAGAACTGTTGCATATCTAGAGGCCAGAGGGGCACAGGACCCAAGGCAGCATGGATTCACAGCGGAAGGTCATGCCAGACAAATCTGATAGATTTCTGACTGGGTGACCAAAGTAGTAGATCAGGGAGGGGCTGTGGACATGGCCTACCTAGACTTTAGCAAGGCATTTGACACAGTCCCACACAAAAGATTAATATACAAGTTAGCCAGCCTGGGAGTGGGTCCCAAGATGACAGCCTGGGTAAAGAATTGGCTGGAGAATAGGACACAGAGAGTAATAGTAAATGGAGTCCACTCTGAAAAAGTGGGGTTAGCAGTGGGGTACCACAGGGTTCAGTATTAGACTGGTCCTCTTCAATGTCTTTATAAGCGACATTGCAGAGGGACTGAAGGAAAAGTATGTCTCTTTGTAGATGACACAAAGATCTGCAACAGAGTTGATGCACAAGGTGAGGTGGAAAGGATGAGGAATGGTCAAATGTATGGCAGCTTAGATTCAATTCTAAGAGTGCAAGGTAATGCACCTGGGAAACAAAACCCAGGGAAGAGTACACAATGGGGGGTGAGATACTAACAACAAAAATGGAAAGGGACCTGGGGGTAGTCATATCAGATGAACTAAGGTGGGCAAACAATGTGAGAGGGCAGCAAGGAGGGCTGGGGATACTGGGATGCATAGGGAGAGGCATCACCAGCAGAAAACAAGAAGTTATTATCCCTCTGTACAGACAGCTGGTGAGACCACATCTGGAGTACTGCGTGCAGTTCTGGAGACCCAATCTCCGCAAAGACATAGACAGGATGGAAGCTGTCCAGAGGAGGCACTTCAAATGGTGCAGGGTCTGCACGGAAGACATATGAAGTGAGACTTAAGGAGCTTAATATGTATAGCCTCGTGGAAAGGAGGGAGAGGGGACATGATAGAAACTTTCAAGTACCTCAAGGGAATCAACAAAGTCCAAGAGGGTAGCATCTTTCAAAAAAGAGGTGTGCAAGAACAAGGGGCTGAATTTGAAGATAGAAGGGGGGCGGCTCAGAGAGGTAATTTAAGGAAGTTTTTTCACAGAGAGGGTTGTGGATGCATGGAACAGCCTTCCAGAGGAGGTTGTGGAGTCAAAACAGTGGTGGAATTCAAGACATGCATGGGACAGTCATAAGGCAATTCTAGGGGGGTGGGGTAGGAAGAAGTAGGCTGCTGGTTAACTAGGATCTGCAGCTTATCCATCAGGTAGGGAAATGGGCAGACTGGGTGGATGCGGTCTTTATCTGCCGTCAAATTCTATGTTTCTATGTTTCTATGAGAGATGATAGGCATCCTAGGCAACCAGAGTTGTAGACTTTCCTCTACAGTAGTTAAAAAAAAGTATGGGCATACATCTCAACCTCTCAGCATTATAATTCATAGAACTAGTCTTTAAAATTTGGAAGAAATGATTAGAATGTGTTGCACTTTCTTATTTTAAAGAATAATATACCTACAAACAGTGAATAATATGCCTACAAATAGTGGCCCTACATATTTTGTGTTAAGGAATGTTTCTATTTAATTGTCTGTGTGTCTAGAAATAGCTCTAATATTATCAAGAACATCAGCACATCAACATTTTGGAGAGCAAGGTGCATCATTTCAGTGTAAAATCATGGTGCTATGCCAAATTCATAGCAGTTGAGAGGTATAGTATGGGAGCTCCTGATACCCTGAACTAAGGGGTCAGGAGCATGCTCTGCCTTTATAAAGTTAATGCACAGTTCTCCAGATGCCCAGAAAACAGTGGTTATGGAGGCTCCACCAGTAACAGATGTGGAAAGAGAAAGCAGCCAAGACAATCTTATAACAGAAGCCAATGGAAATCAATACACAGAGTAACAGTATTTGAATGATCATAAAACAACACATAACAAAGAGACTTTGGAAAGTGTGTTTGTCATGAACTGTACAAGATACCTTGTTGTTATGAATATAAACCATGGGCCAGGTATTAAACAATGGACAATGCGGAGCTCAAAGGTTTATGCTGACTTGCCCAATGCCACAACCTTGAATATAGGGGAATGCCAGTGTGGCGCTAAACTGAGTAGCACTGCCCTGACATGGATCCCAGCAGTGCATGGAACAGTGCCACCAGACCCAATAGCACTGGTAGCTTACGGCATGATATTTGAACAGCACCATGCAAATGAGGCCATTGGGCATGCAAAGCGCTAAGGGCCCATTTTCCATGACCATTATAGGCACATTTGCATGGGAATCGAAGCAGGATTGAGCCACTGCAACTGACCTCGCCTCCCCCACCCTGATTGCCCTGTCCCATAAAAAATCAAGGATTTCCTGGTTTCTTGTGGCACCTTCACCCTCCAATGACTGTCCTGTATCGGCCTAAAACTTTCCCCTAGTGTCTAGTGGTCCCCTCCCTCCGATTGCCATCCAAATTAACTGAAAGAATTGTTCCGGTGTCTAGTGGTCCCCCCCCACCCTTCTGATTGCCAGCCCCAGAATGATAAAATACATTTCCTGATGCCTAGTGGTCCTCTGCCCTCTGATCATCAGCCCCGTATGAGAAAATACATTCTCTGGTGCCTAGTGGTCTGCCTAGATTCACTATAAAGTAAATGTACTGTAGCATCATTTTTTCTGTAAATAAATTATGCTTGTGTTTTATAGAGTACACAATACATGCAGGCTAGTGAAATGTATGGAACTTCCCACTCATAGAATCTGTTTTTTCTCCATATTTCTATTTCTCCTGCTGTGCAGCTGTCAGGCAAGGCTTTGGCTCTCTTGATGAGATGCCTGGTTCCACCTGTGAGCATGACTCACTCAACTCTGGCTCCATTCTCAAAGCCCCATGGATTCTCCCATGGCAGGGCCAGGGAGGGAGGGATGTCCTATTCCCAGTGAATAATCCAGATTCACAGGTGGAACCACGAGTCAGGAGCATGGCCAGGGCTTCATGGAATCTGTCATTGACCCCTTTTCCATTTTCTCCTGTTTCCACTGCTGGACGCTCATGTCAAAGTGACACATGGAGGTGTGTGCACACTGTGGAGTCCCACAGCACCCTCCCATCTTTGGCACTTTTGGACTTACACTACCTTGGGCCTCCACCCAGTGGCAGTCATTCGGCAGGAACACCAATCCACCCTCCCGGGATAGGACAGCAGTCTCTGGGCTCGATCATCTGCCTCCCTGGCCAACCCCCAGCAACCTGTGCTTGCCACGAACACAGGTCGCTTGTGTGGCAGGAGGTAAGGCACCAATGCCTTAGCTCTTCATGCTACTGGGCTGGCTGATAGTATCTGTTTTAATGTTGTAGTTATACAAAACTGCCATGCACATACTAAATTTCACTTCATGCTGGATAATTCATTATATTGATAGCTTTGATAGCTGCTTGGATCCAGGGCCTTGCACTGTCATTTCTGGGTAGATGTGGAGCATGGATGCTGCAGGCTTTCCCATTGCTGCTGTCTGGCTTTCCCACTGCTGCATGATACACTTTTCATGTGCTTAACAAGTGACACCACTGTGCTGGAAATATTTTTACGCATGCCAAGCCTTCACTGTCTAGCCAGTCAAGGAGGTATCTGCAGCTTGACTTAGAATGACAACTCTACTTATAAGTAAGTAAATAATACTTTATTTAATTAGGCACCCAATCCCAGAGGCTCTGGGTGCCATCTAGTAAAAGCTCATTTGACAGAGTAATTAAGCATTTTAATAAAACAATCAATATTAAATTATCAGACAGTAAGTTTTAAAATAGATATAGCACAGACTAAAAGCATTTGCAGGGTAGGCTAAATTAAACAGCTGAGTCTTTAGGGCCCCTTGAACACTCTCCACCATAGGGGTCTCCCTCAAGAATCTTGGCAGCATTCTAGAGGACCAGGCTGTCCACCCCAATGAGTAATCAGTCGAGGTTTTCAGCCCGGTCCTCAGAACTGCCAGGAGGCCCCTGGTGGAGGAAAGGATGGAGCGAACTGGGACTGCTGGAGTAAGGAAGTCTGACAGGTAGCCTGGGCTCAATCTATATAGGGTCTTAAGGGAGAGCAAGCCCACCTTGAAGAGAACCTGCCACCTGACCGGCAGCCAGTGAAACCCCACAGGACTGCAATCACATGACAGGACCTGAGCAGTCCTGTAAACAGCCTGGCCACTGCATTTTGCACTAGCTGCAGCAGGCGGAGGTTCCTTGACTGACCCCAAGGTACAGAGCATTACAGTAGTTGAGTCTAGAAGCCACAAAGGCATGCACTAGTGATGGTAGGTCATGGGGCAAAATCAGGGCTTAATCCGGGCAATGTTCCTAAGATGGTAAAAGCCATTTTGGACAACAACCAACACCTGAGCTTCAAATGTCGGCTTGTCGTCAAGGATCACTCCTAGATTTCTCACCCTAGGGATGCCATCAATGATATCGACCCCAGAACCAAGCCTGTTGACATCCTGAAGGCACCACACTCATTCCAGCGAACAGGCTTAATTACCAGTACCTCTGTCTTGTCTGGGTTAAGTCTTAGCCAGTTAGAGTTCATCCAATCCCTGAATCTCAACGAGGTATTTATTCTGCACTTTGAAGGTGCCTATGTCCCAGGTGCAAAATACATGTACAGCTGGGTATCATCTGCATAGCAGTGAAAACCCAGACTGTACTATCTAATGATCTTCCCAGGGAAGCATGTACATCAAGAACAGTATCAGTGATAGAATTGAAACCTGAGGAACTCCACAAGTCAGAGACATTGGGGAGGAGGAGAAATCCCCATCACTACCCTCTGCCTCTGACCGAGAGAAGGACTTAAACCAGTAGATAACAGTATTGGCAAGTCCACAGTAGTTCTAAGGTGATCCAACAACACAGTGTGGTCCATGGTATCAAATTCTGATGACAGATCGAGAAGAATCTGAATTGACCTCCTCACAATCTTTGCCGTGAGAAGATTATTATGCACCGGACCAGCGCTGTTTCTATGCTATGCCTTGACCTAAGCCTCGACTGGGATGGCTTGTAGATGTCACAGGTCTACAGGTGTTCCTCGAGCTACAGAGCCACTAACTTCTCAACTACCTTCCCTAAAAATGGCATGTTGGAGATTGGTCTATAATTTGCCAGAACATCGAGTCGAAGATGTTTTTTTTTCAAAGGGCTTCATCAGAACCTCCTTCAAAGCATTGGAGATCCCCTCCAAGTGAACATCCAGCTATCCTGGTAGACACTGGACTGAAAGCCTCAACACAGCCCACTAGGAGATGTATTGGGCCAGGATCCAGTTCACAGCAAGTGGAATGCAGCTTCAAAATCACCGAGGAGACCTCAGCCACCCCACCTGCAGAAACTTCATCCACACAATAGGAGTGTCCCTGTTTCCACCCAGACCCCACCCTGTGAGTCTGATCCAGACCCACTGGTGAGATCCCAGCTCAAATAGAGGACATCCTGTCAGAAAAAACAGAGCAAACTCTTCACACAATACTACTGAAAAAGCTTTTTGGCTGTTGACAGACAGGATGAAGAAGCCAGTCCACAGTCTGACAAAGCTGAGCCGGTCTGTTTTTCCCTGCAGCAATCTCCTTGGACAGGAACTCTGCCTTCTTAAGGTCGATTGCTATTTGATAGTCAGCATAGTGATTTCTCAAAGTCAGTCTATCCTCCCTAGCCAAGTTCTGTGCCAGCAGCACTCAACCTTTGACCCATGGTTTTCATCACCTTGAGAGCCCCATCATACCATGGGGGTCTCAAGCGAAGACCTGGGTCATATGTGATCACTGTAGTGGCATCTAGTGCCTTGGAACAGCCCTATTATAGGGCACCACCGATCACCAATCCAGCTGCACTAACAGTGCTAACACAGGAAAATCAACCACCACCAGCAGTCCCTCTGGGTACAATTCCATTAAAGGACAGCAGCTGGTTATCTCAACAGGAGGGACCCTCAGGGAGCCCCAAATGAAAGTTTCACTGTACAGTGATCATACCAGACAATCCAATCAATCTCAAGGTCAGTGATCCTGAGGTCCAGTGAGAATAACAGGTCCAAGGTATGGCTGTGGTGATGGGTCACACAGGCAACTGCCTGTGCAAGGCCCAGTGATGTCAGGAGCTGGAGGAAGCCCTGAGGAAATTCTCCACCTTACCCTGAAAGATGGTATACTAGGAGAATTCTGCTGCTCCACCTGGACTCCCACAAACTACCACACATTCAAATGAGAAGGTAGACTCCACCGATATACGGAGAAATTCAAATTGGATCTAAAACAGATGGCTACTCCATGTCCCGTGATCTCTTCTTGGGCAGTGTACCATAAAGTAGTCAGCCAGGACCGATGCTTCAACACTGGCCCTGCATTGTCCCCAGCTAGGTCTCTGTTATGCACACAGATCAACTGGGGAAATCATATCTGCCATCTAGTTCCTCATCGACCTGGTGTTGCACAACACCAAACGGAGGGAATCAGTGTAGGCTGTAGGTCCTTTAGCTATTTTTGCTGTTAAACTTTTATTGACATATTTTCATATACACAAGAACCAATGAACAGTAATAGTAAACATACTTATGTGCCTCATATAGCTCATTATACCAGTAAGGTACAATGAATAAATTTCCATACAAAGCATCTGGCAGAGATGTACAAGGATACACAGGCTATACAATGCTTGCTAATGAGGTGAGGTACAGCTATACCTGTGGGGTAAAGGAAAACACAAAACCAACAAAGCACAGATACATACATACTATAGCAGACATGTAATATCACCTGTGCTTCCTGGTATTAGGTCTGTTAATATATTGGCAGTAAGCAGAGGAAGTTGTTTGCCTAAGAGGGACAATCTCAGATTGTACGTTACCCAAGACCTGTTCTGGGAACTACATAATGCAGGTATGGTTGCCACACACACATAATAGGCCCTTGGGAGTTGGTGGCCAAGTGAGAGACGATCCAGCATAGAGAGTTGGGTCAGTGTGGCAAGAGTTGCCATGAATATGGAAGGTCTGCTGTGCACCATATACAGAGGATAAGCTTCTTGGCCTGCATGCTAAGGAGCACAAGCCATCTGTGTTCCTGATCTGTGAGGTGCGATAGCTGAAGTGAGGCCTAGTAGTACTAGGGCAGTTGAGAGAGGATCAGTTTTTGAAGGACCTTAAACCTAATATGGCAAACTTGCTTCCACAAGGACTGTATTAAAGGGCATGTCCAAAGGATGTGATGTAAATCACCTCCCTGAACCCCAGAGTGCCAGCACTGGCCAGATGGTAGGAGTCTGGCTTATGGAGAACCTTGGGGTTCCTATACAGAGAGGTGTAGGATTTTGTTCTGTATTAATCTGTTCCTCATGTCTTTAAAGTTGCCTATGCCCAAATTTCCAAAACATTGCTAATCTTGTTCGAAATATTTGTATGCAACACTTTATCACATCTTGCTTGGATTGCAGGGATTGACTTGGTAAAGTATCCTTAATGCTGGAATATATTTTGCCAGCTAGGCCTTTTGGTGGACAACCAATGGGAAAGAGTATTAGGCTTGGTGTTTGAGAGTGAGGCAAGTATTAAAGGCTGTAGCGCACTCCAAATTCAGAGATCTCTCAAATGTCAGAGTGTGGGATACCCCAATGGTTTTGTAGCTCTTGGAATTTGTCAATAGCAGTTTCTTTGGTATTAGAAGATCCTTCAGATAATGAATACCTTGAGCCTCCCAGGATGGCTGTAGGCATGTGGATGACAGACGGACACAACTCAAGAATTTTGGTTCAACACACTGATGTTTATTACTTCACAAAAATTAAAATAATGAACTTCAAAATAAAATAAAATTAGCAAAGCAATACAGTTCTGTTTGTGGCAAACTTTCTTCAGTTCCCATCTGAGAAAACCTTGGCACAGGTTATTCTCCTTTTCAAGTAATCTAGCACAGACCCGACTAACAGTCTTTCTCCTGCAACAGTCAGCAACCACTGACACTCTCCACCCCTTGACTGTGTTAGGGCAGTCCTTATATACCCACCCTCAGAGAGGTCATGTGCTTCAGAGCTCGTATTCCTTAAAACATTTTAATTAGGTTCTCTTTCTAATGTATATGCAGCTGAGAACCTTAGTATTATTATGATAATCAATTACCACAAGTAGAAAGGGAAAATAGCTTGTTCTGGCTAAAACATTTATACCTTAGTGAGAATACCTCTCTTTCAAAATGATTGACAGATGTAATTGGTATATGTCAGGGCCCCTAGGGGCTGCCGCTGCCCTATAGGGATCAGATCAGCTAGCAGCCCTCCTAGGAAAGTATGGAATTCACACACTGGTAGGTGGAATAAGGCCTTAAGAAAATAATGTTATACTGGTATCTGTTTTTATACCCCTATTAAAACTCAGCAAATCCTAATACAGTCTTTGTCTTCCACTAAGGCTATTTTAAGAATTTATATCCGACATTCAGTGAGTGAGATGTTAGTTATTAGTTTATTTTTACATTAACTAACAATTCATTTCTACCAGGAAAAAGGGTCCTAAATGAAAGAACAAAGCTTGGGCTTTTTATAACGCCGTTCAGAAAGCAAGTAGAAGTCTGGATGGACATTGCGATGGCTGCAATCAACTGCCGGCAAATTGTTTCATTTTGTCCCGCTTTTACTTTAAATCTCCTCCTGGTTGATGGCTGAACAAGTGAAATACATTTATTCCTTAGCCCCTCAATTGACACTATCACAGTACTGTCCTGAAGCAGGCAACAATGGGGAATATTACAGAGTAACCTGTGAGCGCCCGCTTCGCTCCTGATATACCTTGTAAACAGAACAGGCTCGGGCAGGTAATGTACAACACTGTATAAATATCTGAAACAAAGGGCCAGTATAATCAATAGGGTGGCTTCTTGGTGGCAAGGAACACAAAAGCACAATGAATTCTACTGCCAACAAGAGACAGGCTCGGATGGGGAAGGGAAGATAAAATTCACTTTCTCATGGAGCAGCTGGCTCCCAATTAAAAAATATGCTGCACCATTCTTTTTCTCCCTGCAAGTTCAACATTCTAGACATAGCCAAAAGCATTCTCATGTGTTGCTTGACATGAATAAAATAGGAATTGGCATATTTCATATAGCGCTATATATATATATATATATAGATAGATATATATATATCTATCTATATATATATATATAGTCATAGCAAAAATCATGTAATGCATCAGTTAGGATTGTTCACAGTGACAAAAGTGAGGAAATTGGTATTAGGGTTGCCACCCTTGCCCCATGCTCATCCTCCTCTACCAACAGGCATCGGGTGTGCTTTGGGTCGTGGTCCTAACTCTCACCCCATTCCATGTAAATAAGCTGAGGCAGTGCAGTATAGGAGAATGGGGTGAGAGTTGGACTGATGACCTCAGTGTACACCCAGATGCCTCGTTGGTGGGGATGGGGTGGGTGGGGTGCAAGGGTGGTAACCCTAACACCGAATATACTCGCTTTGTCACTGAGGAGTTAGCCTAACTGATGCATTAAACAGAGTTTTTGCCATGAATTTCCCTGCTTTTTGAAAATATGACTATAAATAGTGAACGTAATGTTCACTCAAACGGTGATGGAAACAGTGAGGTGAAATAAAATAGTAATGCTAACAGTAACTCAAATGCAACCACAAACGCAGTAAAACATGGTGACACAAACATAAACAATAACGCAAATGGTAAGAGAAAACGCAAGCGCAAACATTAATGAAAACAGAAATGGTAATGCAAACAGTAACAAAACGCTTAGGCAACAGAAACACAAACGTTAACGAAAACAGTAACGCAAACGCTAATGCCAACTGAAACACAAATGCAAATGGTAACAAAATGCAAACGGTAACACAAACACAAACAGAAATGCAAACGGTAATGGCAACGGGACGGAAGGAAACAGTAATGCAACTGACAACAGAATGCTACCAAAACGCAAATGCTAAGGACAACAGAAATGCAAATGGTGAATAACACGCAACAGTAACGATAACGAATCTGGAAAGGCAAATCCTTTTGGTAACACCAATGATTTTGCCAAAGGAAACACAAATGCAAATGGAAACACAAACACAAGAGCGTATGCAAACGCAAATGGTAACGCATATGGTAACACAATTGGAAATGCAAATGCTTATGGTACACCAACGATGATGCCAAAGGACACATAAATGAACTGGCGCGCATAACAAATGCAGATGGTAATGCACATGGTGACGCAAAAGGAAATGCAAACAAAAACAGTAATGGAAATGCAAATGGCACAGTAATACAAACGCAAGCGCAAAACACAAACGCAGGGTAACACATACAGTGACGTAAACGAAACACTAACGCAAACGGTTATGGAAGTGCAAGCAAAACGATAACTGTAATAGTAACGCAAAACACACACACTTTGTTTCCCAAAAGATGCATTCAGAAGCACAGTGAATACAAAGAATGTATGCTAATAATGGCCTCAGAGCAGAAAATGAACACTTGGGTGGGATATTAGAAGGATTGCGCATGGCGCAACACAGTTGCGCCATGTGCAACCTACCGATGTGCCCGCATGATATTCAAAAGGGAATGTGCATGGCACAAATCCTGATGCGCGGAGTGCATCAGCAATGTATGCAGTGCAAGTAGGGGCGTGCTATGCCATGATCCTGCACATCCCGATATTCAGCCCGGGATGTGCTGAGCAGATCAGGTGCAACCTGTACCTGCGCTGCACACAGTTGAGCAAAAATAAAAGGAGCAACAGCTGGTCACCCACAGGTGAGCTCCCATATTACAGGGTGCAACAGGGCAGCTGCCAGCTGTGGGTGGCCACCCGAGCTCCGGCGGCTGCGGTAGCGCTATGCCCGATCATGGGCATTAGTATTGTAATAAAGGTCTCACATCTCTGTGGTTCATAGACCGCTGGCAGCTCGACGCAGGCATATGTATCAGAATTAAAACGCCCTATATCTTCAGGTCCAGTGGACCTCTCACAGCTCGATCATGGGCAGAAGTAATTAATATTCTCCTCATACACTTATCGGTCCAGTGGACGCCGCAGTCTTCTATCGCAAGGTCAGTACGTAACATTAACATCATCCCTGGTGGTTCAGCGGTACTTTCCTTCACCAAGCTTACTCAAGCCCCAGCACCTCTACTCCCAGTCATGTGGCAGCTTCCTCACCGCATGCCGCCCCGCCGCTTGCTGACTGACTCCATATAGTAGGGCTGGTACGCCCATTGGTCTACATCGTGGGTCAATGGAGGTTTTGCACAGACATATTAGCGTCCAGATATGTGAATGGATCCATTCTACATTTCTGGACTGTGTAGTATGGTATGGTTGCACACCCATTGGCCCATGCTGTGGACCAATGGGGTACAGCCCTACTATATGGAGTCATACGGCGGGCGGCGGGTGGCATGCAGGTGGGGAGCCGCTTTGCCGCTGATTGGGAGGGGAGCTAGGTGGTGGGCCCAGTGGGCGTGGGAGAGGGGTACCGCGACCACCACGGATGGATTGGTTTTTCATATTTTATTGCTGACGCCCGCGACTGGCTGGATGCAGTCCACTGGACCACCAGGGATATAGGAGGATATTAATTTCATACTTCTGCCCGCAATTGGCTGCAAGCAGTCCACTGGACCACCAGGGATATAGGACATTTTAATTTTAGTACATATGCCTGTGATCGGGCTGCCAGCGTCCACTGGCCACCAGGGATATAGGACATTTTACATTTTATACATATGCCCACGATCGGGCAGTGGGCACTTTGCCGCTTGTGCAGGGGTGTCAGTCCCTGATGGCTGCAGCCTTGCAGGGCGCCAGGTGCATGCTGCCGGGATGGGCACACCTGCATGCAATGGGGCATAATGACATGCAAATGGCCCCATTTGTGCCTTGCATGCATTATGGCCACATTTGCATGTGCACTTTTGAATATCACGGGTGATGCGCCTAGCACAACGGCACTTGCGCTTAGCGCATCCCCTGACCCTCTCTGGCCACTTGCGCTTGGTGCAGTGCCACTGCACCATGCACATTCTGGGTGACCACAGCGCAATATTTAATGGTGCTGCACCATGGCACAGCACTGTTGAATATCACCCCTGTCAGTGCCTGGCAAATCCAGTTGTGCTGCATCCAGGCTTGCGCCACAGCCTGGCGCAGTCTGAATATCCCACCCTTGGAATACTAAATTGCTTGTATCTCAGGAACAGTACTACATAGAAAAAATTAAATCTCATATTATTTATGACTTTCCTGGGTAGTTTTGCACTTAGTCCCCTAGAAGGCTAAGCATTTTTCTGGCAAAGTCCGTATCTCAAAGCATTTTGAGATACGGGCCTAGAAAGGCGCGACGGACGCCGTGAATGTTAGCCTATGGAAAATTGTTAACTTTGGAGGGAGCACCATAACTTTGCAGCCCTCTAACATTTTGTTACCAAACCACAAAAGGCACATCTGTGATATATTGGTTTTCTTCCTCAAATTTCAGCCCAAAGACCAAACCATTCTTTTACAGCAGGGTGGCAAAGATTTCCTTTGTTTTGGGCACAGTGTTGTAAAGTAGTGTCGTGACTTGAGACACTTTTCACAAAAAATCACTAAAGTGTTGAGTGTGCGACACTACTTGCATTAATTACTATTTACAAAAATTTTAAAACATATTTCTGGGGTGTTTAACCCCCCCAAAAAAAAAAGACATGGCTTGTCATCCTCAGGACTTGACTAGGGCAAGAACTGTGTCCCTAGATGGTCCCAAATTTAAATAACAAGCATTTCTGTGACCACCAACTGAAAACAAGATGGCAGATTTGACACTACAGGGTCATTTGTGACACTAAAACTGCATTTGTGACACTTTCAAACTTTTTGTTAACTTTTCCCATTGTCTATAATGGGAATTTTTTGAATAACTTTTGAACCGTTTAATATTTTCAGAAATCTTGAAGGTACGCCGGGGTCCCCGGCTTCATGTTCCCTGAAAGGTTTCATACCAGTCGCACAGACCATCGACCTGTAGCGCTGAAGCAAGTAATGCACAAAAATGCGATTTGTGTGTTTTTTCGGTGCTCTGTAGCTCCACAACCGTACATCCGATCGTAATGAAACTTGGCAGATCCAGAGATCAATGTTACCAGACTGTGTATGCTAAATTTCAGGCAAACCTGTGATATAGTGGCAAAGTTATTAAGCTGCCAAATTTCAGATTTAACCTTAAATGGGATACTCAACCCAACTATAGTGGCAGTCCCATGCCACTATAATAGATATTTATATAACTACTGTCAAGAGTTGATTCTTACTAAGTAGTATTTACTACTATGGAGTGGTGGGGTAGTCAAGGGGTACATAAAAGAAAAAAGGAATGCCACTCAATTTGTTCCACTGATTCTTCCTGCTCTTTTAGCATGCTTCACTGTATTTCATTTAACACCTTGTACAGGGCTTTTCTTAACATATGCAATATACATACTGTGTACCGCCTGTGCACATACTGTGGAACAACAACAGAACAGTTTAGCATGGAGTCTTTTACTTAACCAGTGGAGGTCACCTCTATGACCTGGTAGCACATGATAATGGCTAAGGCATAAAGGCGACATAAGAGCGACCAAATAATGGTGACTTCTATAATGGTGACTGCTAATAAAGGGTGAATAGTATTTAAGGGTGACAGAGCATATGGCTAGTGTAATGACAGTGAAACCTAATTATAGCCAACCTATCATCCAATTGTGCCTTGGAGTTAGATAAATAGAAATAGTGGGGGTTGGGCTAGCTCATCTGTCTAACATCTACATAAGCATGTCAATTGATGTCAAATAATGTTACAGCATGGCGGTTCCAGTACCTGGTTTCATAGAAGGGAAAACGGTTGCTGCTCTATGGAGGGTTCCTGTATTGGCAAGATACAGCAGAGTCTGGTATTATTTGAGTATGGGAGACATGATCGTGTGAAGATTTAAGAGGGTTTGCCTATAACTTCACATTTCGGTGTAGGCAGTCCTATCTGGGATATTGTACTTGATATTCTCCAAGTTTGTCAGCCACCAGATTTCTGGTCACCTTAACTGCAGTCACCATTTGTTTTTGCTGTTTTGGCGTTCACCATTATAAATTTGCCATTTTCACATGGTACCCTATGACCTTTCTATGTGAGGACCTCCAAGAGAAAAGGAAAAGAAAGCAAGACAAAGATCGGGGGGTTCAAAGGTGGCCAACTTTTCAGACTAAATTTACAGGGATAGCTGAAAGACATAGCAAAATTGTTGCAACAGAAGTTTTAGATATAAAAGACGGTTCTCAAAGTGGCAAGGAGCTCATGTCACAATGGCCAACTAAGAGGTTTGTGGCCCACTGTGACAGAAGGGTTTCCCAGATTGAACGAAAAGAAGCAGGTGATGGGTCTTTCTCAGTCTTTCTGTGCATATTGGACCAGTATTTAATAGTAGGGCCAATAGTGGGATGCATAGTCATGATCCTAGGGGGTTCATAATCAAGATGCAGTGGGAGAGAATGTAGCTCACATTGCTCGGCCTCCATGGTTACCCACTGGGGTGTTTCCTCAGAGAAAGACTTAAACCTTGTAAGGTTTGCACTGCCCCTAAAGGTCCCAGAGGTAGTCTCAAACCAGGACGTTGATATGGAGACCCTGCTCCACATCTGTCTAGGTGCCCCATGTCTGATGATCTGCTAGATGAGCACCCCACATCACGCTGGAAGCATCCTTGTGAGAATCTGATGGGGAATCAAAAGTTGAAAAGAGACTCCCTGAAGGAGGTTGGCTGGGTCCAGCCACCATGACAGGACTCTCTGGACTGGGTCGGAACTATGACCAGCTAGTCCAGGTCATTTGTATGTTGGTCCCATCAGACCCATAAAGTCCACTGAAGAACCCTCATGGGGAGGCAGGCAAGAGGGATCATGGCAATGGTTGCTGCTATGTGACCCAAAAGTCAGTGGAACACCCTAGCGTGGACCCAGTGACTGGAGGAAACTAGACGAGCCTGCTCCATCAAACGATCTGCCTTGTCCCGGGAAGAAAGGCCATCATCTGGGCAGTGTCCAGAACTGCCCCTATGTATTGAAGCACTGGCACAGAGATCAGGAATTTGACAGATTGGCGATGATCACCAAACTCTGAAAAGATGGAGAGTGTAATCCAGGGTCTGAACAAGAGAATCCTGGAGGGCCTGTTAACTGCCAAACATCCAGGTAAGGGAACACTTAGAAGCCCTGCCTCCTCAGAGTGGCTTCCACCACTGCCAGGCTCTTGGTAAAAACTCTGGATGCTGAGGACAGGCCAAAGGAGGGCCTGGAACTGAAAAGTGTCACCCTGAGAGAAAACATGGAGGAGCATGTCACATGAGGTAAAACCTGAATATGCAAGTAGGCATCCTGCATTTCCGGGAGCATAGCCAATCCCCTGATGCAGAAGGGTAACAGCCCTAGAAGAGTCACCATCTGGAAATGTTTGCACTCTATATACAGGTTCAGAAGTTCAGGTTGAATATGGGCCAGAGATCCCGATTTTATTGGGGATGAGGGAGAAGTAGGGTAGAATCCTTTCCTGTCTGAGCCCAAGGACAGGCTCTATGTGCTTTGTGAAGAAGGGCCTTAATTTCCTTCCAGATCAGAGACAGGTTGGCTGAGGGAATAAGAGTGGTGTACAGGAGGATTTTCTGGAGGTCACCCATGAATTCTAGAGTGTGATCATACTCTATGATCTTAAGCACTCAATAGTCTGCAGTTATCCCCCCTCCACCCATCAAGGTGGAGGGAGAAGTCGACAGCCTCCCCAGATCCCTTGCTGGGGAAGGGTTAGCTAAGGAGTCAGGAGGTGGGGGCAGGTGCTGAGAGGGTGGCACGGGTGCCCTGGGGACTCTGGCAGCCACAGCTGTGGGGACTGACACCGGCTTGTGCCTGCCTGAGCTTTAGCAGCAGGTGGCATTGCTTGCAGGAGGAGGAGGGGAAAGGATGACCACTGCCTGGTCTGAGGCTGGGTATGACAGAGTTAATGAACTGTCCAAAAACTTTACCCAACTCTTTGTTCCCACCAAAAGGACATCACCCTAAAGGGGGCAGCCAGAATGCTGGACTGCACATCTGGGGCAAAGCCTGAAACCCAAAGCCAAGAATGGCGACAGAGGCAAACCCCTCCACCACCTACCTACCAGAAGCAGCCAGCATTGTAGGCAGCCCAGAGATGTGGTTGCCCATGTCAGAGTCAGACTTCAGAGCTGGGCAAACTGAGTTTTGGTGATATCCTCCTGCAAGGTTTGAACCTGATCCCGGGCTTGGTCCCAAAGTACATTCTGGTACTGGACTACATGGCTAGATAGTTGACAGCCCGGTTAAAGGGAAGTGAAAGCAAAACCAGCTTAACCAAGTGGTCTAGCTGCCTAGACTCCTTGCCTGGAGGAAGAGTACTATGGTGCTTGGGCCACTTCATGAGTCATGGGCCATGTTGCTGACCACCAAGTCTTCCATAGGATGGCTCCCTAAGAAGGGTTTGCCAGCAGGCGCATGGTAGAGTGGTCTGCCTTCTTAGTCAAAGGAGGAATAGTGGAGGGTGATTCCAGTCTGTCCTAATAACATCATCATAAAATTTGATAAGTGTTGCACCATCACCAGGAAGGCATCCTGCTGCTGGAGTTAAGTAGCCAACGACACCACTCTGGGTGCTGCTCCTCCATCTCCCAGCCCATCAGGGACTGAATGTGATGCATCATGTCCATAAATTAGGGATCATTAGGAGGGCCTTGGGAATCATCCTGGAGGCCTCTTCCTCCTCCGAAGATTCCCAAGTAAGAAGGAAGGCTGTGTGGGTCTGAGTCCACACAACTGGATTCATCCAGGTCACTGACTGTGGGGTGCTCATCTTGATGGCCGCAAGAGCTGTTGTCAGGTCTAGACCCAGAAGACCCCAATGACAGGGGTTCATTGGCATCAGACCTGTCAGGTTCGGTGGCGGCAGGTCCCAGTCAGAGGGTGCTGGGGGCGCTGCTGGGGGCAGCCCTTGAGGTGTGGGGGAACCTATTCCTGAATGAGAGACCACCATATGAGAACAGTACCCATAGTCCACCACAAGCATAATGTTAGAGGCCGGTGGGTAGGTGAAATGGTACTCCAGTGTGGGCCAGCTGGCATTGGTTGGGCCTCGGCATCTGGCCAGGCATAGGCGGTGGCACTGGCTGCGGCAGTGGTGATGGTGCCAGACTCACAGGCTGTGGCAGCGTCAGGACTGGCAGCTGCCCAGCAGGCATCAGCAGGGAGCGCCCAGGAGAGGGACCTGCCAGCGCAGGGGTGGACTGGAGAGTCCAGCACATCAGGGAAGGTGATCTCCCAGGCAAAGACAGAGGAGACCCCAAACTAGAAGAGTTGACAGTAGCCTGCTGCCCACTGCCTAGCCAGATTGGAGTTGGGTCCCACAGGGGACTGATGTAGGCAGCACTGTGGCTGTAAGGGGTGCTGGTAGATGAACCAATGTCTGAAATGCCAACACTGGCTGAGCCGCCTGGCCGAGAGCCCATGTGTGAAAAAATGGGTATGAGTGTCAGGGGCTAAGGGATGGGGAATGAAGTCCCCTGCCCCGAGGAGCCACCACCTGAGATAGCAATGAGGGAGGGTGGCTGTGCTAGCTTGGCAGCCTGTAGGAAGAGAGGCTGGTGGGGCAGGCAGAGATGGTCTCCCATGGAAGTCGACTCCGAGGCAGTTCTGCAATTTATGAGGCGACCATGAGCAGGAAGCAGACCGTGCCCTGGTCCTGGTGTTTGTCCCGGTGTTTGTGCTTCCCACCAGATTTGTGTGAAGAAGAAGAAGAAGCCCAGAAGGATCTGAGCCTGAGGCAGAAGAGCTCCTGGCCTGCAGCTTCTTTTCCATCTTGGACAACTTCTGCTTAAGTAGATGGCTCTCCAGAATCTTAAGTCGACATCTCTGAGTGGCCTGGTTGAATTTCTAGCAGAGCGTATAGACTTCAGTGTTGTGGCTGGGGCCTAGGTAAAGGATGCAAGCAGAGTGGCCAGCCTTTCCTGAAATTTGTTTGCCACAGGCACACTTCATGGAGCGGTCAGAAGAGCGAAGTTGGTGTAGAATACATAAACTCAGTGGCTAAGCACCAAAATTTGATGTTACTACTGAAAAAAAGAGAAAAATAAAGTGCAGCAAGCAGGTAACAGCAGTCGACTGTAACTGCGTGCACTAAGGTCCAGTGCACAGGTCAATGGTAGGAAAAGAGCTGAGGTATGTGTGAGGGACTGTCTGCCTTTTTAGGATAGGCTGACATCAGGCGTAAGCGTTGGCATTGGGCAGTCCCCATGGTAGACTGCTAGCTAGAAAGTTTTCCGTGTGATCCTGGCGGCTTCAGTCCTACTGGTATTGGTGGCAGCAAGAACCTTCCGTGAAGTAAGATCTGTAGATATTACTCTCAGCCATACATTTAATCACTGTAAGTGTTCTCTATTGCCATCTATAGGGTCTTTATTTTGCTAGGTTAATCTACCTTCCTGCTGTTTTGTTATTCTGCTTATTAGTGTTCCTTTTCCACATTTATCAATTGTTTAATGTTATTGTTAATTTAAACTTTCTACATGTTATTGTTGTAGTTACTGCTGTGTTTTGCATAATGTCTATTTACTTGGCGTATTTATTTAGGTTTAGTTGCTCTAAATGCTTTTAATCCTGTAATCGAGCTTACCCTTCCTATTTTGTTTGTACTGTATTCTAATGTAAATTTCCTATCCAAGTGAGGCCTATTTTTCTCCTTGTCCTATTTAACTAACGTTTAAATTTCTCCATCTTTTCAGGCTAGGCCACTTACCCTGTATCTTGATTCTGGGTCAAGCCTTCATGTTTGCTACATATCTGGTATGATCTATATTATTTTTAGCCTCCTATCTGTGAGAAGGAATACCCTCCGCTAATTCAGTTAGGCCTTCATCCCTTGCAGCCTCCATTTCTGTGTAAGTCCCTTATCTTTCATACTTCCCTAACTGGATTTTCCCTTACATCCATCATCTGCCCCTTCCTCAGTATTTTGCCTCTCTTGCTTTGTGTTGCAACATTTAACCACACTGTTGTTCCACTATGATTCTACCTACTCTGACTCTCCTCCCCTGAATTTCTCTCTCTCTCTCTTTCCCCCATGCTTCTTCCTTTCACGATCTCTGCTCCCACCTCCTCCCTTCCCCTCCTTTCCCTTCCTTCCTTTCCCTTCCTTCCCTTCCCTCCCTCCCTCCTCCCCTCCCTCCTTCTCTTCTCTCCTTTCCTTCTCTCCCATCCCTACCCTTCCCGTGACATCCTGGGTGCTATCACCTATCTGCTCCTTGGTTCCACCTTGAAGCCCTCTGGCACCATCTATCCCCTTTCTATTCATATCTTCTTCTTCTCTTCCTTGTCCTCTTTCCACTTCCTGCAAACACCTTGTCAATTCCTTTAAGCTCCTAGTCTCTTTGCTGCATTTGGTGGAAAGACATGGAACATAATCCTAGTCCCATTCCGTTTCTACCTTGCAGCTCCCAAAAGGGCTGAGAGTTGCTCTTCTAAACACATCTCCTTTGCAGTGAGTCAGGTCCTACAGTGACCAGGCAGGCTACTTTGACCGGATGTAATTAGGAAAGCTCTTATAATATTTTTAGAATATCTTAATATACAGCATAACCCTAGCCCACACCAGATCTCATTTGCGTGCAGACAAAGATTTTGAGTTGAATGGAGCCTGAGGATCCAATTTGTGTCCTTTTCAGATTTTACCCAACCTGGCCCAAGTCACAATCAGCAAGCTGCTCTTTACAGTTAGTTCACATGGTGACAGTCCCCAATTTATCCATGGCCCACAGCACTTTTTTAAATCATTGAATCGGTACTTACCGAACACCAGGGGTCCCTCCTCCCCATCAGCATGATGGTCGAATGACAACATGTCAGTACTCAATATTGAACCGCAAACAGTTTTAATTAAGTTAGTTACCGGCGGAATGGAAAAATCAATCACAGCCTTAAAATGTGCTGCTGAGCACTGGGTGCTCAAATGGACCAGTGAGACCATACAATGCAGACAAGGACTTGGCAAATGCTCACTGAGTGAGTCTGGGAATGAGTGCTGTGAGCTGCAGCTCCTCCTTTCCCTTATGTGTATGAAGAAGTCCTTTTCCCTTCCTTTATACCTTGCACCAGCCTAAGCTCTTTTGAAGCCTTGGTTACCTTGACTGCTGTGGTCACCTCTCTTGATTTCTTCAGGTACTCTTCCTGTCTCCCCCACCCCGATTGGATCTCTTGAATCTTCTGAAGGCCTACCAGACTGATAGTGCCAGGGGGACTAACCTGCAATTTAAAGTAATAGATATATGATTTCACCAGTATCCAGTGCCAGGGATAGTAAGGCAGTAAGTGAGAGCAGGGCTAGTGTTTGGAATTAGCCTGCTGCTTCAAGTACCTGTTTTACTACAAGTGCTTTCAGCTTCAGCCAAAAGATTGCAGCTGCATCAGTTTCAGGTGTCTCCATGATTGCTATCAACAAATTGATTGCTGGCTCATCAGGTCAGGACATCATTTCCTTTAGCAAAAGGGATGTGGTACAGTACAATTCATTTGTCATCTTGGGACTAGTTCAAGAGGATGCTCTTCTGTGTTTGAATTGGAATCCTTCTAACTAGAGATACTACCATCCATCTACTGAAGGACTGTGATTTGTAAAGACTATGGTGGGGAAGTGTATGCAGAAATGCTAATGTATAATTCTATGTGATACAAGTAACAGTGAATGTGAATGTATAGGGTTTAAGTGAATATAGTATTTAAGTGTTTTAAAGTATAAGTTACAATAATAGGTACCAGGAAGGGTATCTGTTTAAAAGGGGTTAGTGGGCTGAGTGAGGTGGATATAGGCCTAGTACCTACTGCGCCCTTAAGGCAAGTGAATGTGAATGTGCAGTGACTGAGGTCTGAGGTGGCCCTGGTGCTGGGTACTGATATTTATTAACTGAAGGGCTGGTGGGTGGTGAAATAGCCTTCAGTCTCAGGGATTAGCAGGGTACAGACCTGTGGGAGAATAAGAGATACAGAGTGTAATGTTAATGATTTATGCAAGCTCAGTTATTTTAAGTTTAATGTTTTATTATTGAATACTAATGCTTTTCATACAATCTGTCTCGGTACATTACAGAGCAGTGAGTAAAATCTACCTTCTTTTCAATTTTGAAACTGTGTCAGAGTCGTGCTTTAGGTTGTCTGAGTCTCACATTTCTTGTGGTCTCCTAAGTCAGTCCAGTGCAGTCCCTGTCTCTCCCTATACAGGTTTGCAGCTACTCAATTGGGAGGTAATTGTAAAGGTTTCTGTGTGTACCCAATCCATGGTTGTAGGTGGGAAGAGAGGAAAGGAACCTACTAGTGGTGCAACCTGATCATCTCTGTAAAGGTGCTGCATCTACCTCACTATATCTGGCCCCGGTGGAGGTGTGACCCTCTGGTGTGTGTTGTAATTTGGCACCAGTGTGGGAACAATGCTCTGTAAGTCACACCATCCAAGTGTCTCTTTTTTATTATAAGTGTCACCCAATGTGGGGCCAGTGATAGCAGGGGTTGTTATGCATCATCACATATTACACCATCTCCCAGTAGCCTGCTCCACCAAGCTGTGGACCAATGCCTCTGGATTTGTTTGTCTGGAGGAAGATGGCTCTCTCCATCCTGATCCCACACAGAGGATAATCCATAGGTGACTGGTATCAGGAACCCAGTGGTGATGTAGAAGCCAGCTGCAAGAGATGAGACGGGTGAAGAGTTGCCTGTCCTACCAGAGGAGAATAAAAGCATCTATGGCAAAGAGTGAAATTATTTAGAATCAATTCGACAATGTGGTGGCCACCAGTATATCCATTGTCCCTCCCTGTCATTTTGTACTTATGAAAGAAAGGAAAAGAAAAATAAACTCAGGAAGGATACTTACCATGACAATAGTGATGGGCGTGTAATGGCCGAATGGTGTCCAATGGGTTGCAGAAGAGGAGGTGACTTACTTGCTGGAGGAGCAAGAAAAGGAGAAGGCAGCAGGACAAGAGAAGAAAGATCTGTGAAGGCAAGAGTGAAATTATTTAGACTCAGTGGACAATGGCCCTCCCATCAAGTTATGTGCCAGAACGTTTAGCTAGAAATGATACTTATCATCCAATAAGTAATTGCAATGTCCTCCTGGAATGGGAGAAACATGGCCAATGAGGCAATGACATCACACATCTGCAGACTCAGCATCAGCAGGCAGCAGTTATCTCAACTGCTGAAGGAGGCTTCCATCAAACCCATAAAGTGCATTATTAATTCTTTGAAGAAGAAACTTTGGAGGACAGAGGCAGCATGAAGTTCTTCATCATTAATCCAACAGCCAGTGTTATATACACTTGTATTTAGTGGCATCTATCAGGTCAGGCAGCTTGACATTTTGATGAATGTGTCATAATCATCAGTAACCTTCTTGGAGGTGCTGCCTGTCTATGGCAAGGATGATGCTAGGGTATTCCACACCATGGGATTCAATGAATGGTTGAAAAACTGGTGTGGAGCTCAGGGGTTTGGCTTCATTGGGGACTGGGGAGCCATCAGGAGGATGCAGGCTATGCTGGCTGATGGTCTACATCTGTCCAGGGGACCAGAATCCTAGGTGACAGGTTTAAATGCTCATTGGCAAGCATTTAAACTAGCCAGAGGAGGCACTGAAAGGAGCAGGAAATCCCAGCCTCCCCAACAAAACACAGTAGTTAGAGAGGTAAACACCAAGGTAGAGAAGTCAGTAGGGAGCAGAACAGGGATAAATGCAGAAAAAGGCAGTAAGGACAGGGATGGGGCTAAAAGGGGTAAAGCCAAAAAATAAATGGAAGGTGATGAGTACCAATGCCGCGGTCTGTAACAAAGCTCCCTGAACTAGTGACCTTGATGGAAGAGGGATGCCTGGATATTGTGGCAGTCACTGCAACATGTATACACAGAGAACCATGACTGGGATGTCAACATGCCAGTATACACAGTCTTCAGGAGGGACAGGGTGGGTAAAAGAGGAGAAGAATAGCTCTCTATATAAGGGAAGGGATTAAAGCAACAGAATTAAAGAGTAAACAGGAAGTTGATGAGTCACTAGGGGTCACCCTGGAGACAGGAAATAGCACCACAATCCTCATAGGGGTTGTGTACAGACCCCATCTCAAGGAGAGAAATGGACAAGGAAATGATAGAAGGCATCCTTAAAATGGAAGAAAAAGGAGATATTGTTGATGGGGACCTGAATATGCCTGATGTTAACTGGAGTACCTTTGCTGCAGAGCACATCCAAGACAGGGACATTCTTGATGCCCTACAGGGGCATGCCACAGACAGCTACTGTTGGAACCCACTCAGGAGGGACAATCTTGGACCTGGTAACTCAAATGGGGAAGGAGAAAGGATCTCAGATTTAAAAGTGGGTAGCCATCTGGGAACAAGTGACCACCAAACAGTATGGTTCACAATAAACACAGCCATAGAGTCAAGCCATACAAAAACAAGAGTATTGGACTTTAGGAGAGACTGACTTTGGGAAAATGAGAGTGCCTCAAAACACTAGCAAACCGTGGCAAGAAGGGGGTGGAGGAACAATGGGAATAATCAAACAGCTATCATGAGAGGCAACAAACCTTTGTGTAAAGCAAATCAACAAAACAAAATAAAGGGAAAAACACTATGGTTCTCAAAAGTGGTGACAGAGGCAGTTAAGGAGAAAATGATAACATTCAGGAATATAAGGAAACACAGAAGGAGCAGGACAGAGAACTTTGTCTTTAAAAGCAGAAAAGGGCAAGGAAGGCAGTCAGAATAGCAAAGGCACAAACTAAGGAAAGATAGCCAACTCTGTTAAGAGGGATAAAACCTTTTATAGGTACATTGAGGCGAAGAAAGACCAAAGAGGATACAGAGACTTAATAAAGGGGAAGGAATGTGGGCGAAGGTGACAGTAAAAAGCAGGGATACTGAATGAATATTTCTGCTCAGTATTCACAAAGGAAGGAGGGGAGGTACTAAACCAAACAATAGAAAGTCTGAATAGGAATTGTCGATACCAGTCCATTCACAGAAGAAAGGGTTTTGAAAGAACTCTTGTAACTCCAAAGTGGACAAAGCAATGAGGCGTGATGGGATTCACCCAAATTCTAAAGAACTAAGGTGAGAACTAGTAACACACAGTGACTACTCTCTTTAACAAATCATGGGAGGATGGGGTGGTACCTGAGAGGACTGGAGGAGGGCAAATGTGATTCCACTTCACAAATGTGGGAGCAGGGCAGAGGCAGAAACTACAGACCAGTTAGTTTGACTTCAGTGGTAGGAAAATGATGGACTCACTTCTGAAGAAAAATTGTTGAGTATCTAGAAGCCAGTAGAGGCTGGGACCCAAAGGCAACATGGTTTTACAACAGGAAGGTCATGTCAGACAAACCTAATAGATTTCTTTGACTGGGTGACCAAAGAAAGTAGTAGACCAGGGAGGTGCTGTGGATGTAGCTACCAAGATTTTAGTAAGGCATTTGACACAGTCTCACACAAAGATTAATATACAACAGCCAGCCTTGGGTGGGTCCCAAGGTGGTAGCCTGGATAAAAACTGGCTGGACAACAGGACACAAAGGGTAATGAGTAAGCGGGTCACAGTGAAGAAGAAAGGAGGTACCTGGCAGAATTACTACAGGGTTCGGTACTGGGACTGGTCCTCTTTAATGTCTTTATAAGTGACATTGGAGAGCACCTGGAAGGAAAGGTATGTCTCTTTGCAGATGACACAAAGATCTGCAACAGGGTTGATACACAAGGTGGGTGAAAAGAATGAAAAGAGACTTGCCTTAGGGTTGGAGGAATGGTCCAAATAATGTGGCAGCTCAGATTCAATGCAAAGAAGTGCAAGGTAATGCATCTGGGAAACAAAAACCCAGGGGAAGAGTACACAATGGGGGTGAGTTAATAACAACAACAAAAATGAAAGAGACCTAGGAGTAATTATATCAGATGACCTAAAGGGTGGGCAAGCAATATGAGAAGGCAGTAAGGAGGGCTGGGGGATACTGGGATGCAAGGGAGAGGCATCAACAGTGAAAACAGGAAGTTGTTATCCCTCTGTACAGATAGTTAGTGAGACCCCATCTGGGGTTCTACGTACAATTCTGGAGACCCCATCTCTGCAAAGACATAGACAGAGTGGAGGCTGTTCAGAGGAGGGCAATCAAAATGGGCAGGGTCTGCAGAAGACATATGAGGAGAGACTAAAGCAGCTTAATATGTATACCCTTGAGAAAAGGAGGGAGGGGGACAAGATAGAAACTTTCAAGTATCTCAGAAATTAACAAAGTACAAAGAGGAATATCTTTCAGAAGAAGATTTTGCAAGAAAAAGGAGACAGATTTGAAGATAGAGGAGGGCACGACTCCAGTGGTAATGTTAGAAAGTATTTTTCACAGAGGGTTGTGGATGCATGGAACAGCCTTCCTGAGGAGGGTTGTGGAGTCAGGAACAGTTGGAGTATTCAAGAATGCATGGGACAGGCATAAGGCAATTCTAGTAGGGGTAGGAGGAAGTAAGCTGTTGATTAAATAGAATCTGCAGCTTATCCATCAGGTATGGTAATGGGCAGATTAGGTGGGCCAAGCAGTCCTTATCTGCCATCAAATTTTATGTTTCTATGTTTCTATCATCATCATCATCCTCATCCTCATCCTGATCATCAGGGTGGAAAATTGGATTGCAGTAGAATTCTTATATTTGTGCAGAAATGGGTGAAAGTGGAGGATTTTAAATGTGTGCATTTGGAGAAAAGGAGAGAGTCATGGCAGGCTGTAGCAGGCCATTATACAGTGACGAGACTCAGGGTCCTACTCTGTTAATTTGTGAGTATACCCCTGCCCCATACATATGCCAGCCAAGCAGAATGATAACAAAATATTTATTGAAACATTGAAAATGAGAAAGAAGTCATCAGGAGTAGAAATGCACAGCACAGGAGGGACTATCTGAATGTAAACACATGCAACATTGTGCAGCATCAGTCATCAAGACAATTCAAAGCAGGCATGCATCATGAGTGACAATGCATGAGTAAGGAGATGCTATGCCCTCCCTACAAATCCTTGGTCAGGCCCACCTCAAATTGCATAATGTAATTTTGGTTCCTTACCTGAGAAAATATATTGTTGAGGTCTGACTAAATTGGGACAACATATTTTGTGTGGCCAGAGCAGGAGGAGCACCATGATGCAAGCTGTATAGCGACAGAGGCAGAACAGAGGCAGTTGACAGACAGGTAAGGAAATGGGGATGAAGTTTGTGTGAAAGTGCAAAGGCAATGATGTTTCCAGAAAGCAGGCAGGGAAGCACAGGATAAAGTGGATGGAGTTGGGGAAGCCAGAGGTGGCAGAGCTAGCAAAGTGGTGCATGATCTAAAGATAGGAAGCAATTCAAAATGGCAACAACAACAACAACGGTGTCTGAAGGATGCTGGATCATGCATGGTTTAAGTAATGCTCAGTGGAGGGTACTGCAAGCATCACATACCGCCCATTTGACCCCAGAAACCTTATATAAAAAACTATTGTTGAAATAAACTACTCCAACTGGCTGGCAGCACTATGAAAAGGTTAGGTTAATGGCTACAAATCCTCAACTGCAATTCATCAATTAGGATTTTAAGTATGAACTATTCACTGTATTTTAGAAATTGGAAACATAGGTTTAGAAAAGAATAAATGAAAAACAGGGGTTGAGTAACGTTTGTTAATCTAAACCAGGGCATTAAATCCGTAACTTTGCCTCAATCCTCATTTTGATGGGGATTTGCTTACTGATGGCTAGCCAACCCCTGGTCATGACTTGATGCCTACAAAATATTTAATCAAACCCAATGGCATGGCTATAGATGGCGATTGTATATTTCCATTTTACTGGAGTCACTCGTCCTCATGACACAGTACTATGAGGCAAGGCAATTTATGTGAATGGCAGACATCACTTTCGCCTCCAGCCATATCCGCATGTGCATCTAAACATTAGAAATGTGGTCACATACCATGAAATCACTCCCTCCCCAGGGTTGCTTGCATGGCACTTACCAACCATACCATCTTGGGCTTGTGGCCCAAACAAAATCACCAGCATGGTAACTGTCCTCGTACAGCTCAATGCCATGAAGTAGATCATTTCACAAGATGCATTAACAAAACAAAAATTGCCAAAATGTTACACTTATTTATTTTCCTAATTAACACCTTAATACTTTTAGAGTGTCCATTTATGTTTTTCATTATAGCATTTCTTAATTGTAACAATGTAAGCATAAGGGACAGGTAGGTGGTAATTTGAAATGAGGAGCAGAGACTGGAGATAGAGCAGAGAGACTGAGATGGAAGTTGAGATCAGCAGTTTCATGTGTGAGCATGTGATTATTGTTTATTATACAATGGCAAGAAAAATGTCTTCTCTCATTGGTCAGTGTGTGCCTCGGACAGTGATGATATTAAGTTATAACATCACTGTATTAAGTTCAGGCACACAACTGACCTGACAACTACTATGAAAAACCTCCGTGCCCACACACAGCCACGGCAAACCAACAGTCCCTCAAGCTGTCACAGCTTACACCATTCCACACCCAAACAACAAGCACACGTTTTCTGCATCACTGCCACACTCCTTCAATGTATTAAAGCAAAGCAACAACATAAAAAAAAACAGCGGCTCCCTATCGTTGACTGCACACTAGCTGCCTGCGAATATGCAATCAGCGCTTGGGCGTTTCAAAAAACACAAACAGTGCCAATGCCATTTGAAACCCTCACCAGCTTCCCATTAAACCAAAAACTTTGCCGTTTGACAAAAGAACTTTTCCAACATAAAAGACCTGAATTTACAGGTTCTGCTGATGTCCAGTTATGAAGCGCAGCGGAAACCGGAAGTAAACACTCTGCCTCGATGTTTTCCCACTGTCCATTCCTTTCTCTCACCGCTAACAAAATACAAAAATACCTCTTCAACTGCTTCCAAAACAAGCAGCGGAGCACACTAATTAAATTCAAAGATGCCACCACGACGAGTGTGTTGGAGAGGTTCCATCTACAACAAAGGCATATATTAGCAGCAGCACCACCTAGTGGACTACATTTTCTCTTATTGCTGAAATACACCTCTCATACAAAAAGCAATAAAAATATTACAACATTTTTTTTAACTTTGTAATATTTTTGAAAATGAGCCATTGTATAATAGCAATAAGGCACTCCAAGGAGTGTGTTATTGTGCATAACGTCACTCCTGGGGTGAAGCACTCGGCTTTGCCTCGTGCGACCCACACCAGGAGTGACATTATTACACAGTGACACACACCCTGTCGGCCTTATTGCTTAAATATCATGTGTGCTTTCTCTGCTTAGCCACAGCTCTGATCGGAGGGCATGTTGTCAAGCTACTTGGAATGGAACATATGCAATAAAGCAGCAGTTTGGGGACAACGTAGACAAAATATGTGTATAATTAGAAAGAGTATCTAAGGGAAACATTCATGTACAGTGGCTGACACAAGCCCCATTAAAAGCTCTTTCAAATAAGGTATTGGGCTCACCTGTAGCTGGAAGTACTTCAGAAATATAGATGACTGAGTCTGTTCAATATTAATACTACATTACAGCCATTTTTAAAACATCCTGATGTTATCGAGGAAGAAGCTGTACTTGACTCAATGTAGTTAGCTCAACTTGTTCTCGATGACTTCTAATGTTCTACAAATGGTTGCTGTGTAATGCTGTTGAACAGACTCAACTCCACGTCTCTGTGCTTCAACCAAGATGAGCCCAATACTGTTCTGAAGAGCTTTTCATGGGCTTTGAAACTACTTGACTTAAATGTGTCCCTTTAAATTGATTCAGGGAAAATATGAGTGTTCTAAGTTTGGTGATACCTGTTGATAGATTGGTACTAAGGGAAGAATTTTGCTGGAAATCAGGTGATGTACTGGCACAGAATCTAAGACAGACATGACAACTGAGGGCAAGATGGTATTGGAAGATGCTGCATGATTTTGTATGGTTATGGAGTCATTTAAGTGCTGGGAATGATCCCTCATGTTGTGCAAGGGTGTGGCTTGCTTGCTGGGGATGAGGAGGAGGAGGCAGCAGGACAACAGAAGAGAGACCTATGAAGACAATATAACTTCACAGCCAGGATAACATCGCAGGTGAATGTCCCAACTAATCAGTCAGGTAGCAGCATTTCTTCTTGCCATTTTGTAATTTAAAATACTGCTGGACTGCTTGATTTAATGTTCCTGTCATCAACATTTTGGAGAAGCTGTCAAGGCAGGAAGTGACTGCTGCTGATGATCAACAATGACAGATACCTGTTACCATGAAAAGAGCCTGGGCAAACATTGAGCTCCCTAAGCCAATCAGCTGGCAAGGCTTGTATCCAGGAGGAGACTAAAGTAATTATCCATGCCTCCCACTAGATGCATAAGTGCTGATGTTACACAGTGATGGCTGTGAAACATAGCTGATCAGCGCCTGGTACAGTGTGACTGTCAGTTCCAGCTGCCTCCAGTTCAGCTGTACATATGTCTGATAGCCTATAAAGGTCAACTATCACACTAGGATTTCTCTGAAAAGACATGGTAGTGCTTGTCTCTGTGCAGCATAATCAAATAAATATAAAAGCTTGTCATAAGTGTATGTCATCAGAGGAAATTGTCTTGTGGATCAGTTATCTTGTGCAACATGAGAACCATACATTAAAGAGCAAGCACGGAGTAAGGATGTATATCCTAATGAATGAAGGCTTGGGTCCTTTAGATGCCTCTGTAATTATCTTGTTTGCCTTTATATGTTTCTTTAATTACTCTTTCATCGTTTTATTTGCATTTTGCCAACTATCTTAGTAAAAAAGAATCAAAGGAATTCTTGAATTATGATATCAGAAAGTGGTACTGGCAAGGGCTGGCAGTGCATTTCAATAGAAACTGCCTGTTTTCAAATTTATATAGGAAATAACACGTTCTACCACCAAAATATTATATATTTAATAGATATATGTGATTTTTGATAACCTGTGATCTTTTGTTGTAATTTAGCAGGTGACATTTTCTTCATCACCAGATTTCACTAGGTAAGAAGAAAAGAGAAGCCAATTACTGTTTCAAAAGTTGTAAAATCACACAGGTGGACCACAGTAGTGAAAACATATAAAGGCACAGTTCATTGCTGAATGAAGTAACTATTTCTTTTGAAAAAGATACAAATGTATATTTCGTTTCTTATTGAACTACACTGGATTCATAGGTAGTTGGCAGCTTCTGACATCACAATACCAGAATTCTACTGATTTTTCAATAGCAGTGTGAAAAGCAAAGGTGATAATCCACCTGTTTCACTGCAGTAATAAACATTTTATTATAAAAGTTGAAGTAATTACTAATACATCAAAATATAATAAATAAAATAGTCTGTTGTCTATTTATTAGAAATAAACAACTGGGGCTAGATTTTTAGGCAGCCCTGAATGCCATAGGCCCGAGTGCATAAAACAGAGGATACATGCAGGGGCTTGCAGCATTTTCTGTGGCGATCAGGATTTTCTATCTCATGCATCATTTGCTGCAAGTTAGCCCACTTTTTCTGGTCTAGCTCTGAAGCACTCTGTAGTATCCTTTTCATTTATGGGCTTGCACCAAAATATTTGCGTAAGCTGCCGCGAAGTCGTGGATAAAGTGTCATAACTGTGCTCGACTCTACTAATATAGGGTATAGTTGCAGCAAAGGTGTTTGATGCAGCTGCACCCAAAAGGGGTTTGACAAAGAGCTTGACACAAGCCCTGCATCACCTTTGCAATTGCCCCTACTCTTTAACTCACATGAGTGTATTTCTTCATGGCTACCGACCCAGCCTAGATTGCAACCCCCAAAAAAAAATAAACCTGAGCAAAACACAAATAAAACATTGAAAATTATCTTCCCCACGCACTATATTGTCACCCTGATTGCTGGTGGATGAGCTAGCAAACTGTCATTATATGACTGCCATTCTGAGTGTGCACAGGTCTTAACTACTAGTGCAATTTACACATGCCTCCAGTACCCAATTAGGATCCTAATCCCTTACCTTTTTTTATTTATTTTATCCTCTAACTCACAGGTGGGACTTCCTTCCACCTTCTGCCAGATGCCTGATTCCCATCTGGCTGAAGCTCCGCCACCTATCCTCCTGGGACCATCAGACCACCAGAGACACACTGCTGTGCTGCCCCCTGGCTTATCCTCCCAAGCTGGGTATGACTTCAGCTCCATGACTTTTCTTCCCCACATCAATCTGGCCACCCTCAGTGTATGTGAGAGGCTGATTATGCTTCTGGGAGATGGTGGCGTGAGTCCAGTGTGGGATGTGGTGAGACAGCAGAGGTTTCATCTTCCCAATCCTGCACCATTTCTGCTGTTCTCCCCACCTCACACCAGCAGAGCATGTCATGACTAGCTGAGCCTAGCCTGATGCAGCCAGCCCATGAATGTGCTCCAGCGGTCCCCTCCTAGCAGTCACTTATACCCTGCACCATCACCTTCAGTTACCCAGATGGGGGTAAAATGGTGAGATGTGACACCCTCCCTCCCGGAGAGAGAACATCCTGTGGGATGCTTGATCCTTCTCCTGGCCAGCCCTCTGATGACCCAGGCTCATTCCCAAACCTGGGTCATTTGCATTGTGAGCAATAGTGGTATCTCTGTGCTGACCGGCAGGCTTACTTAATTCCTTATCTAACAGACAAGAGAGTAATGCTGCACTGACAAACTGGCACAGTGGCGAGCAGCATGCTGACCACTGGGTGGCAATTTACACTTTGACAGCCCTTCTGTCAGCTGGTGACTTCTGATGAGGCACACAGTAGTCTACCCCAGTCAGTGTGTGGTGAGGATAAGGTGGTCATTTGAGCAGGCTACAGGCAGACTCATCCAGTGAGGGTGTTCAGCTGGTTCATCACTGGTTTTGGTAAGATCATTCTGCAGACCAGGAAAATAAGACACATATTGTGATGAAACAAGGACTGGAATAACCAAGAACAACTTGAAGGTCCACTGACTATATGTGATGGTCTGTGAATGCCCTGCTAGTCCCTAACACTGAGAGAATCATGAGGCAGTCTGTAAAAGCCCCACAGTCCTCAAGGAGCGGGGTTATTTAGTAGTCAAACATTTGAAGCTGCAGATTTTGTGCATACCTCTCAAATGTTTCACATTGAGTAAGTCAGCCTTAATTTTATACTTCACAGCTGCTCTGTCCATGTCTATCCCACATAGAAAAGGTGATGCCCATGCAGAAGTTGAAGTCTCATGCTGTAAACTTAGAATTGACAGAAGTTAATGTCTATGATGCTAAAATCAAAATGATACTTTTCTCAAGTAAATTCACTTCTTTTAAACTGTTATCTCCATGAATGATAATGTGTCTCACATTACGAGGGCCAATGTCCCACATTTTAAGTGTCATGTTCCCACATTGCAGTGCCAAAGGGTTGAGAGAAGTAGGTTTTGTGAGTATGAGCAAGATTAGAACAGCTGCATTGGCTTGTTTACCATGACTTTTCAGGAAAATGTATCCACCTTGCCAACTAGGGAAGGTGAGAGACTTGACAACAAAATGTCTACCCCAAACTGATGCAGAATCTTGATAAATATGTTATGTGAAACAAAATGAAACTTAAGCAAAATTATGATTCCATTTAACTTTTCTGAGTGACTTACATTACAGGCTGGCCAGCTTAATGGCCTGTGATGAGCTGTCATACTAGAAAAACATGCAGGAGGAAGTTTTTCACAGTGCTGTTCTTGTTTCATGACCTACTATCACTCAAGTGTTGAATATTAACCTATAAAATGTGAACAAAGTGCAAAATATGGAACATGCCATAAGTTAATGAAGATGGAAAATGATAATGCTCTGGGACTGAGTGCACCGATGCATGAAACCGTTTACTGTAATGTGGCATCATTAGCTAATATTGATTTCTGCTTTATAATCCCACAGTGCAGCGTGGTAACTACCATCTGTGTAAGATGGAGACAGCAGGCATTACACAGAGG
Organism: Neoceratodus forsteri; assembly: GCA_016271365.2. Classification (NCBI taxonomy): domain Eukaryota; kingdom Metazoa; phylum Chordata; order Ceratodontiformes; family Ceratodontidae; genus Neoceratodus; species Neoceratodus forsteri. Next base: position 30,750,279 of record CM057450.1, read on the forward strand.
AGCATTTTAATTTACAAGAAGTATTACGTGTCTGCTATACATCCAAATGTGAAATAGAAGTACCTTGAATGAAAGTCAGCTCTAGAGCATTAGTAATAGAGGGAGAAATGGACAACAAATGTTAATTGTAGGTCACTGAACTGAAAATGGGCAATCTAGCCAACTTTAGTTGGTTTACAAACTATGGTAACTCAAAAAACTCATATCAGCCCATAAACCTGATCCCCTGATAGGTTGTGTAAATAAAGAAAATAATTTCTGGAATACAATGAATAAAAGTTCATTTGTTTATTTAGATATACAAAATACAAATAAAAGCCTCAGTCCTATTCAGCCAATTTTCATATTCAAATCCAGATACTAGACCAAAAAAAAGAATGACAAAATTCCCCAGCTTGCTCCCAGGTGGGGAGACTAGTCACATATCACCCTCCTAAATCAACACCTACACTTTCCCTTTTCAGGTTCTCCTGCTGCTTACTATTCATATATGACCTTCTACCTCCCCACAACCTAATAATATTCTTACAGTCCTGCAGCATCAGTAATTTTTTGCACTTAGCTGGCTAGTGCCACTGCGAGAGGTGTGCCTTTAAGAGATATTTAAATGAGCTTAGGGCCAAGCCAATCAGAAGACAAAAGGGGTGAGCTGGGTGAGTCGTTGAAGGCTTCCAAATTTTTCTCCGATAGACTGAGCAACATTGCCCCTACGGTGTCTCTCAACTTTCCTTGTTGACAGCCTCCTAGTGCTTATCTGGGTAAAGTTTTCCTCATATTTTATTTCCAATAGTGTGCTGAGTGAAAGTTTACTTTTTCATTAGTGCTATGCTAATTTTTTATTTTTAGTGCTACCGTGCTATTTGACTCTATTTTTACTGTGACTTTTCATTTTAAACCCTAATTTTATCACGGGGTGCTTATTTTCCATCGTTCCCTTCATTTTGGGCAAATTCTTGTGGGAACCATCGAATTAGGGACAGTTGCCTTGTTTTTACCTCAGATCTCATGGGGTTTACCATGAGACACCTGCAGTGGATTTCAAATTTAAACAGTGCCTGGGGTTTTCTCTCTAGATTGGCAATTACAAGGAAACCTTTTGTTATATTGCTGGATGTTGGTATCATCTGTGTCAGGACTGTCTGTAGGGGTCCAGCAGCCACCTGTGCACAGTTGACCAGTATTAATTGGTTTCTATTAAGATTGGCACTGGTATAGATCCCAGTTCTACAACCAAAAAAAAAAAAGAAAAAGACACTAGTAAGAGACAGAGTTTATTAACTGGAGCAGGACTGGCCAGTGGCATTTTCACAGAAACTTGCACTCAGTTTGTAGGTCCAGGACTGGCTTGCTTTGCTTAAATTGACAAACATAGCAGACAAACCTTTGATTATTATGGCTGTGGATACATCAAAGGCTTACAACAAAGAGCCATTCAAAAGTACTAGTACTAAAAGCAGAGGTGCTGAGAACCCTCAGATCCCAGCCAAAAATAAAGCTTCCAAAGATGAAGTTCCTCACAAATTAAAAAATAATGAAAGTGACGAAAAAGGAAGCTTGATCAAGCCTCTGACGAAGTGGCTAAAAGAAACTCTGTCAAGACAAAAATGCTCGTTGCTCCTGGAAAGCCAATAGTGAAACAACAGGCAGCTTAAAGCATGACAGAAACAACAAAACACTTGCAAACCAAGTCTCGCAGGTTCTTCCATCAGTGCAAGATATGGAAAAAGCATGGCAACTGTTTCAGACCCTTAAAAGATGGATTCCTCTATTTACTGGGGCTGGCAAGCACTCTTCCACAGTTCTCTTCTGTAGACTGAGTATGGCGCAGATGATGATCAATTTTATGATGCCCCTGACATGGATTTTGAGGGGCTTGAGCCCCAGGAGTCCCCAGACCCTCATCTTGGGGATCCCATGTGACCATGAGGATCCTTTCTCTATGTTTACATTGAAACAAAATATACTGGACACCCTGGACCTCCTATGCAGGAGCTCAACCAGGATGTCGATATAGATAAAGATTATAGGGAGATGAGAGGTCTTTCGTCCCAAAGACTCTGGTCATCCCTATCTATAGTGCATTTAGAAAAATACCATGAAGGTGCTTCAACACCCCACTTCAGTATCAGGGGTTGATAAGCGACTTGAGAGAAAATATAAATTGTTTAAAATGGTACGAGTTCCTGTCTGCACCCCTTTCCAAGAGAGCATAGTGCAGCAGGCAGCTGTAGAAAGCTGGAATCTCCTTGTCCCCTCCCCAACAAGGATTCCAAGAGAACTGACTTTATAGCAAAGAAAATGTATGCCACAGCTTCCCTGCCTCTCAGACTTTCTTCTTACATGGCGTTCACAGCCAAATATCAAAGCCCTTTGGAAATCTGTCAGGCTATTGCCGCAATGGATCAGATTCTATGGTGCAGGAGCTAGTGGATACATGAAAAACTGCCCTGGAAGCTACTATGTACCAATTCCACATTGCAGACAAAACAATGATGCAGCCTTTAGGGTGATGGCCCATGCCATCTCTCTGAGATGCTTCACCTGTCTTAGAACAACCAGTCTGACCACAGACACTAAGAACAAGGCCATGGATTTTCCCTGTGATCAAAATATGTTGTTTGAGTACAGAACCACTGACTACATGAAAAAGTTGAGGGGTACAAGGCCTCCTGGCAGAACCACTCATCAAACCAAGTCTATCACCCTCAGAGATCCCGTCCCAGGGTGGTAGGGGCAGAGATTTTGTTCCCAGGCCTTACAATCCCTATCCCCAGTCTGACTTGGCCAGTACAGGGGTCTTTCAGAGCAGGGGCAGAAGAGGCCAGAGAAGATTTACCTGTACCCAGCCATCTGCCTCTCAGTCTAAGTCCTGATGTGAGTGTCCAGGTCACCTCCCGCTTCCGGAGGAGGCAGACTCTCCACTGTCTTCAGCACTGGTCCCTCATCATGTTGGACAAGTGGGTGCTGGAGATAGTGGAGAAGGGTCTGCCACTACAGTTCAAGCAGATGCCAGACCTCAAGTGTATCCAGGTGTCAAGACCTCTGTCCCCAACACAGATACACGCTGTTGGAATTGGAGGTACAAAACCTTCTGGCTTTATGAGCAGTGGAGAGGATCCCCATCCATGAGAAGGGCAAGGGCCTCTACTCCAGGTATTTTCTGACACAAAGAAAACTGGGAGTGGCAACCTATCTTAGATCTCAGATATTTAAACAAACATCTGAAAAAAACAAATTCAAAATGGTCACTCTGTCACTGGTGATATAGTCCTTACAACAGGGAGACTGGCTAGCTTCCCTAGACTTAAAGGACGTCTACTTCCACATACCCATAAGGAGATCTCACATGAAGTTTCTCAGGTTCAGACTTCCTTGAGTCACTATCAGTTCACCAGAATGCCTTTTGGTCTGTCCTCAGCCCCAAGAGTCTCTACCAAGTGTCTCGCAGTGGTAGCAGCACATCTCAGGAGGCTGAATGTCGCTCTCTACCCCGTCTGGACGACTGGCTCATACTAGCAAAGTCTCCTTGCCAGGTCAAGGAATCTCTTTCCCTCACAGAACGCACTCTGGAGTCTCTGGGTTTCCTGATAAATCTAAAGAAATCTCACCCTAGAACCCACCTAGCTGCTCACCTTCATAGAGGCCCAGCTGCACACTCAGAAGGATATGCTTTCCTCCTGCAGGAAAGAATTCAGAGTTTCCTTTCAGTTGTAGATTCTTTTGCCCGGGAACAGCCAAGACCAGCCAGACATTTCCTCAAACTTCTGGGACATATGACTTCTATGACTGCAGTAGTCCAAGGGTTAGGTACAGGATGTGACTCCTGCAAGCCTACCTCAGAGCTCGCTGTCTTAAAGACAACACATTTTCAAAATTGATACCTGTGTTGGAGCAGTTCCTCCAAAACCTGCTGTGGTGGAAGAACCCTGCAAATTTGCAGGCAGGGGTTCCCTTTGAAGCTCTTCTTCCCAAAGGTGATCACCACAGATGCCTTCCTTTTGGGCTGGGAGCTCATTTGGGCAGTGCCTAAGTAAGCGGCAACTGGACTCCCAAAGAGTCGCAGTTGCACATAAATCTTTTGGAACTTAAAGCAGTCTTCCTAGCTCTCAAAGCTTTCACTCCCAGCATAGAAGGGCAGGCAGTTCAAATTTGAACAGACAACACCACTGCAATGTTCTACATAAACAAACAGGGTGGAACCAGATCAGGAATACTCTGTTCAGAAGCACTGAAGCTCTGGTCTCTAGCATTCTTCCTGGGAGTCAGCCTCTCAGCTATTCATCTCCCAGGCAAACTCAATACTCTCAGGTATGCTCTAAGTCGCATCAGTCAAGGTCAGAGTGAATAGACACTGAATAAGCAAGTACTAGCCACAGGATTCAGGTGGTGGGGCACACAAAAGTGGATCTGTTTGCCTCTCCCTCAATTTTCAGCTTCCTCAGTACTGTTGCAGGCCTCCAGTTCCAGGAACACTTCATCTGGATGCCTGATCCTGGACTGGTCAGGGAGGTTCTCATACACATTTCCTCCTTTCCCCTGATATTCATGGTTTGCTGAAACTCAGACAGCAGCCTGCATTGATGATCCTAGTGGCTCCAGACTGGCCCAGGCAAGCCTGGTACCCTCTCCTTCTCTCGATGTCCTGCAGCAGGCCCATTTGCCTGCCTCCAACTCATTCCCTGCTGACCTTCCTCAGCAGGAGTACAGTACCCAGACATACACTCTCTTCACCTCAAGGCCTGGTTCTTGAGGAGGTGAGTTTCCATCCTCACAGTACTCTGAACAGGTCCTTAAGATACTGAGGATGGCTAATAAACTCGATCACTAAGAAGACTTATGCAGCCAAATGGAAAACGTTTTCCCTCTGGTGCAAGAGAGAAAAGGTTGAACCTCTATCAGCTTCAGACCCTCAGCTGCTAGACTACCTGGTACACTTACAGGCGTCAGGCTTGAAACCATCTTCCCTCAAGCTACAACTGGTGGCAATTTTGGCCTACCTTTTGGTGGGAAAGAAAAAATCATTTTTCCCCACGCCATATTTAAACAGTTTTTCAAAGGCCTCTTGCACCTCCTGCCTCCAACCAGTTCCTCCTTGGAGCCTGAACCTTTGTATAGATGGGCTCATGAATCCACCCTTCAAGCCTATGTCCATGGCCCACATCAAGTTTGTAACTTGAAGACAGTCTTCCTGGTAGCCATTACGTCTGCCAGGAGGATTTCAGAACTACAGGTCCAGTGCTCTGAGCTGAATTACATCATCCTCACAATGATAAAGTTGAGCTCAGGACAAGTAGGAAATTTCTGCCAAAGGTGATTTCAGAGTTTCACTTGAACCAGGCCATTACTCTGCCTGTCTTCTTTACTGAGCAATCCACTCCTGGCTAGCAAAAGCTCCACAGCTTGGATGTCAAAGAGCCCTCTTTCACTACCTAGAGCATACTAGACAGTACAGAGGCTCTTCCACTCAGTTATTCCTCACCTATGAGAATTAGGCAGAGGAAGACCAGCTACCAAGATAACTATTTCTCATTGGTTGGTCTCTTGTATTAGATTCTGCTATAAAGCTGGTCATCAACCTCTAGTGGGGCTCAGGGCCCTCCACCAGGGGCACTGCAGCCTCGCTTGCATCAGCAAGGGACATTCCCCTACTGGATGTCTGCAAAGCAGCTACCTGGAAATCTGTGCAAACCTTTGTGAAACACTACAGTTTGGATGTGCAGACCAGAACTGATGCCAAATTTGGCAGGCGGTTCTGCAGAGCCTCTTTCTAAGTAGGTTCTCTGTCCATCTCCTACTTGGTACTGCTCAGTAGTCTGCAAAGAGTTACTGATGTTTATGGACTCCTGGGGTAAGAGGAAAAATTACTCACCGCTGTAATCTTCTTCCTTCCAAGGGGTCCTTTAGCATCAGTAAGCTCCCACTCTTCCTCCCCATTTCACCTGTCAGAAGGGCTCTTTGTGTCACCTTTACCAAATTTGGAGTTTCTTATTGATGAGTTTTAGCTTATGTTGCTGTACTGTAGTTTCTGTTTCCACTTTTGTTGACATTTACATGTTTTTGAATCCTGTTGATTCTTTTTGGGGCAATTGCCCTGGTTTTTCCTTGAAATAATTCTGCAGCCTTCAACAGCTCTCACTCAGCTCCCCCTTCCTGTCCTCTGATTGTCTTGGCCCTAAGTTCATTTAAATATGTCTTAAAGGCATACCTCCAGAGCAGTTGCACCTAACCAGCTAAGTGCAAAACAAGTTACTGATGCTAAAGGACCCCTTGGAAGAAAGAAAGATTACTACGGTGAGTAATTTTTTCTTGTCTTTTAAGATGCACCCTAACTAATCCAGTTGCGAATAGTTAGTTATTATTGTGAGCTACCTGAGGACCCAGGGAGGATGGTTTGGGTAGAAGGTGGCTGAGGCGGGCTAGAGGGTTGGGGCCTAGTAGTGGATCTAACCCTGTCCAACACATTGTATTGAAACATTGTTCTGCAATCAAATACAGTTTGCAGTAAAATACAGAATATTCACTGAATATTCCTTCATATTAGAGTATCTGCAAATATTCACCAGAAGGCAGTACTCATACCTAACACATGCCTGTAATCCAGTCACTACAAAGTAAAAGCAAGGCCACTTCATGGATGAATAAATACAGTTTACTCCTTTTGTATGGTAAACATAAAACAAATCTGTAAGCTATCAGAAGTTTAGAAAAACTCATTGGGATGTTCAAAGGCTTCATTTTGAGGCTAAGTAAACATGTGCCATGCGTGATTTCACTCTAGACTGGAGATTCACAAACATTTTGCTATGCTTTCAAATAGAATACAAAATCATTAGAAATATACAATGCTTTTTTCTTTTCATTTCTCTTAAAGGTCTCCTGGTACTTTTGTCTTTCAACAAGTTCACAGACATACTGCATTCAGTGGAAGCAACACAATGCCATTTAGGCACTGCAGAGTTTTCCTTTGGTACAAAAAGCCAGGATATGTGAGTGGTTAAATGTGGTCAGATGACCATAGGATATGCCAGCACAGCAGCACTGGTTCAAATTACTTACCTTTTGAAGCTCATTGCTAAAACTAAACAAGCATTTGTCAATGCCGAATGTTGTCGCTGGCATTGGCAGTGGGGCGGTGGAGCTAGAGATGCATAGTGATGTGATTTTGTGAATGTGTCTCAAAGGTGATTTTACAGTGAGCACACCGTTGTGCACCACAGCTGCGGAAACACGTTTTGGGCAGGCTGTGAAAAATGGCAGCTAGACTGTTGATAAGGAGATGTGCACAAATGCCAGTGGTGAAAATGTGGCATGAAAATATTGCAGATTGACGAGTTACAAAGGTGCGTGGAAATTGCTCAATGCACGCTGCAACACGGTCATTGTATGGAGTTTCGCACCAAATTTTCAACATAGGCATTTTAGGACCCCTGCTCATGAATAGTGTCACCGTCATTTCCTCAAACTGTCCTGAAAACTGATTTTGCACAGCGGCCATGAAGAAACACATTTCAGGCAGCTGCAGTGTTCATAAGGAGGCATGGAAAATGCCAGTGATGAACAGCTGGAGTGAAAGTATTACAAATTGCAAAGTCATGAGCGTGCATGCAAACTGTGCAATGCACACTCATAAAACACTCATTTTATTGACTTTCATTCCCAAATTTTCAACATAGGCATTTTAGGGCATCTGCTAATGAACAGTGTCAGTGTCATTTTCATCATGTGTCTTGAACACAGACTTTCCACAGCGACCACTCTATTCTGCTTGAACTGTGAAAACAGATTTTGGTCAGGATGTGAAAATGACAGCTGTACTGTTCGTTAGGAAGTGCAGAACAATGGCACTGTAGAAATCTGGAGTGAGAAGTATTAAGTTTGCGAACATACGGCGTGCGTGCAAACTGACAACGCACGCTTCAGTAACACAGTCATTTTATGGAGTATTGTCACCAAATTTTCAACACAGGCATTTTAGGACCTCTGTTCATGAACAGTGTCACTGTCATTTTGTAATGTGTCCCGAACACTGATTTCGCACAGCAAATGTGCTATTCTACGCGAAAGTGCGAAAACACATTTCGGCAAGGATGTGAATAATGACAGCTGTACAGTTCACAAGAAGGTGTAGTAAAATGCCAATGTTGAGAATCTGGCATGAAAATATTGTGAATCGCTAACTTACGGCGTGCGTTGCGCAGTTGCTATGCACCTTGTAAAACAGTCATTTTATGGAGTATTGTCACCAAATTTTCAACAGAGACATTTTAGGACCTCTGCTCATGAACAGTATCAGTGTAATTTTTGTAATTTGTCCCAAACACTGATTTCGCACAGCAACTGTGCTATTCTGCACCGAAGTGTGAAAACACATTTCAGCCCGGATGTGAAAAATGACAGCTGTACAGTTCACAAGAAGGTGTGGTAAAATGTCAGTGTTGAGAATCTGGCATGAAAATAGTGTGAATGCACTAACGACAAAGCGTGCATTGCGCAGTTACTCGCACACTCAATAAAACAGTCATGTTTTGGATTTTCCCCGAAATTTGCAACATAGGGTTTTGAGAGCCCCCTTATGAACAGTGGCACTGTCATTTTGATACGCTGTCCCAAAGGTGATTCCACACAGTGACTGTGAAATCACCGTTCGGGACCGAATAATGCCATGACAGTGCAAGAATTCATGAGAAGGGGTCACAAAAACCCCATGTTGAAAATTTGAGGACAAAATTCGCAAAATGCCTGAGATATGCAGCAAAGTTGAAAAACCCCTATTTATTTCATTATACAGCTTACGGCATTTCCTCAGTTACGCGGTCGGCTTTGAAGAGTGCAGACGTGTTCCCGGTCCACCAAGATCGTCACGCTGGACTCGGAGGTAAGCATGGGGCAGGGGTGTGTGGGAGGCAGGGTGAGCAGAGGGTGGGTGCTGGTGGGGCACAGAGACTATGAGGGACCGCTTTCGCTTTTACAGGTTAAAAAGAAAAAAAACATCGCGGGACAGGTTTTTGCAGGACATTTGGCACACTGGGGTCAACTCCCAGTGCCACCTAACTGTTTAGGTGTCTCCAGCCGACGGGGATTGGGCACCCTCGCCGCAAACAACACGGGGGATTTATGCCTATCGGGGATTGGGCACTTGTCGGCACAATAAAGAAGGGTGGGGTGCAGAGCCGAGGCATTGGGCACCCCTCTCAGCATTAAACAATTGGGGTTATTTCTGCTGACAGGAGTGGGCTCCCCGTTGGCACCCAAGGAAAGAGAGGGTGGGGTAAGAGCGAGGGATTGGGCACCTCCCTCAGCATATCACAAATTGGGGATGCTTTATGCCGATGGGGAGTGGGCTCCCCCATTGGCACATTCACAGGGGCAGGGGCAGCCAACAGGGGATTGGGCACCCCTGAAGTCAGCAGTTCAATGGCCAGTGTGCCACCATGTACATAATGGCGGCGAAGCACGGGCGAAAGGGACCGCTGTATCTGACGAGCTTTGCTCGATTGCAGTGGACCTTTCTTAGATGTGCTCACCACATTATGTATGCATGGTGTGGCGCCGCATGCAGGCTGATTGGGGAATGCGGGACGCACCTACTGGTGCATGCCCTGCTTTTGCCCAACAGCCATCAGACCTCCAAAGCTGCACTGTCCCATGATGTTGGCTGGCAAGAACGCCAACATAAAAACACGGGAACCATTTTATGTAAGCAGTAATGCATGACAAGGTGAACCATACTAGACTATACCTACCCACTCAGTGGCATCATGGGCTCAGCATCACAGGTAGAGGGCATTCAGCCCCAGGAAAGATGGATATAAAAATCATCCCCACACACACACACATACACACTCTGGAGTATATTGTTTGGCTTAGAAAATGGCATTTGCATGATATATTTAAGAAAATAAAATGTTTAAAAAATGTAAAAATAACTGAAAAAAGTTCCTGTAAAGTAGAATTGACAGTAGAGGGTGCTGCTGTGAGCAGTAGTGTTGCAGTATTGATGAGAGCTTGTTATTGTTAGTTGTTTTTTTTTTTAGTTTTTTGTTTCTTAGTCACTTTCATAAATTTTTAAGTAGTTTTTTTTGTGCATAACTGCACTGTGGAGAACTGGAAATGTAAGCTGTGAGGAATGTGATTGGGAGACACAGTGAACACAGTCGAGTGGGACTTTACAGTGAGTGTGGCCAGTAGGGATGGCAGAGCATCTGACGTGAGAGCAGGAGTGATGACACTGCTATGAGGAGACTGCGGTATCACTATGGTCACTTTGTTTTTTCTGCTAAGAATGATTTTACTAAATGACTACAAGAGGCATCATCATTTCTGTTTTGTGTTTGTGAACAAAGTGTGGGGTGAGTGGGAAATTGAGCGAAACATGGTTGTTGATTGTTTTTAAATTCTGTGGTGGGCACAGTGATTCAATATATAAACAATTTGGCTGGCATGAGAACTTTTTACCAGTCTCTGTTGACACATAAATGTGTAACCCCCTACAAATGGGGATTCCTGAAAAGTCTTCCTTGAGCTTGTCTAAATGCTCACTGCCAGGCTGGTGTCCTGCGCTTTTGCAGTTTAAATGTGATTGCCAGATCGTGCCTATATAGCCTCTGTGTACTGTCTCTTTAAGAGCTGCCTGGATTGCAGTCATAATTAATCTAAAAGGGATCTCTGTTAGAAGATATGCTTGTTTGCTGATCATTTGTTAGAGTAGTAATAATATTGCAGTTTGTTCTAACCTGCCTTCCTTGCAGCATGGACAGTTCTGTTTGTTTTCATCATCTTGGTCCTGGACTGCTGAAATGGGCCAATCAGTACATTTAGGACTCTAAAATGGAGCCTGCCTACAGGGGCTTGGTGGGGTCAAAACTTGTAGGAATTGTAGTTTTGGGCTTTTTGCGCCTAAAATAACCTGGAGGGGGCCTTGTTGTGATTGACAGACAGATCAGCCAACCAAACCTTTGGATATTGGGAAAGCCCCAAACTGCTTGCAGTTTCAGTTAGATCTAAGCTGAGAAGTGAAGAAGCAACAGCTCGAGGTAGTTCGAGCAGCAATCCATACTGGATTCGCACAGGAGAAATGTGGAAAGGCCTGAGTTTTGTCCTGCATGCCTGCCTGCTGTCCCTGAGATAGAACTTGTGCCTTTTCGGACTGAATCTGAATTTGGAGAGTGAAGAAAGCCACTGAATTGTGACCAGGCTCCTACCTGAAGAAGACCAAGATTTGCTGAATGCACGATCAGCCTGTCTGGACTTCCAGCCACCTCTGAACTCCCGGATTGTGTAGAGACTCTGTAATTGTGACCGGAGAGCCTTTTGCCTGGTACAGTGGAATTTTCTTACATGTGAATGTGTTGTTTCCTTATAGTGGGTCGTGATTGGTTCCCCACTGTGGTTTGAATTGTATTCTGCTTGCTGGAAGCTGCATTAGAATTTCCTTACGTGTAAATGTGCTGTGTGCTGCTAGTGGGTCATGATTTGGTTCCCCACTGTGGTTTGAACTGTATTCTGCTTGCTGGAAGCCACAGCCAGCCCCACAGACTGAATCCAAATCATCTCCATTGGGCCTGGGCCTTGCCACATTGGCTCAGCCTGACTACCTGCTGCACAGAGAAAGCCATCGGTGAAAGACATGCCTGGGGATCAGCCCCTGCTCAACACTTGAACAGGAGCGATGTCTGGGTGATTTGTGTGGGCCCGCGCTCGGGCACTCCAGTTCAACAACATGCTGTCTCGATTTCATCCTGCCTGTGTCCAGTATTGGGTATCATGAGTAAACATCAGGGTAGCTCCTGCAACAACAGCTAAATCTGAAGTGTTGTCATCTGATTGTCTTGTTGCTTTTTTCTTTCACAAACTGAGCCCTAGATCTCCGGATTTCAAGTAGTGTGTGTTGTGCATGTTGCTTTCTTCCATCACAGGGCCCCACCAGCTGCAATGTTCCTGGCTAGCCCACCATTTTCCTACCTGGGTACCCAGAGTGTGTGACTGTGTGGGAACTTAAAGCGCATGCATAACTGTTTGATTAATATAGCCTTTAAGCCAATCAACCTGATTATGTCCCTTTCTTATTCACATCCCTGAATAAATCAGATCTGATGTTTTTGCTGCATTTAACCTGACTGTGGTTCCAGTTTGTGCCAAGAGTACTGTACTGTTGCTATTTACTGTGCATAACCTTGTTTTACAGGGGTCCCCAGGGTCAAGCCAGAGGAACCAGCCTTGGTGGTAAGTGCAAACAGTGTGGGTACTGGTATGTTGTACAAGGGGTACTGTGAAAGTGATTATCGCTATTGCTCAGGCCACAAGAAGGAAAAGAGTGTGTTTACAGTGTCCCCGAGGGCTTTGCCCAGATTAGTTTGACCACTACCAACTCCTGACCTCTAGGTGGAGGCACCCATTTCAGAACTCAGGCCCCTTATCCTGCTACCAGCCGCACAGGCAGGGCAGTAGCCCTGGGATAGCACCACCTAGGGGTTACAAATGTATGCCTGGGTAAGAGGCTTAGCTAATTAAAGACCAGGAATTTTTTAACCATTTTCTAAATATATATATCTTTAAATTAGATTTTAACTCTTTCATTACGCAACAAAATTTAACTCATTGAATGGAGAATTAAACTTGATTTTCAAAACAAAAGTACAATAAGAATAGTTCTAACCAAACAAGAGGACAGAATGAATAAAAATAAACACTGTAGATAGATCACAGAGCACCGTCTATCAGCAAATAAAGAAAATAAGCTAATTTAGTAATACATTTTCTAAATATTAATAAAAGTGTATATTTTAAAAACTTTATCATCCTGCATTCTTCAGTACATTCAGTTACCCCACAGTGTAAAAACTATCAGATACTGCAAAAGGAGGTTAACATCACTGTAAAATGAATAAAATGCAAAACCCACCTGCATATTGTGATCTGGTTTTATACGAAAACACATGCAAATGGACAAACATGAAGTGAAGTATCAAAACTGCAAAATTCAACAGTAAAAATTCTTATAGTATATGCTGCTAGGGCCACTGTGGTACACTTGCTGATTGCATCATTTACCTAACGTTTGCTAGTTTAGCAGACATCTGAAATAGCTAAACTAGCAAAACATTAGGTCAGGGATGCTGTCAGCAGGTGTTACATAGTGGTTCCTGGCTGCATACGGTATACTATATGCATTTTTACTCTTGAATATTGAAATTATCTAGTTCACATTTGCCTTTGTTTTCAAATAAAATGATGTCGCAACACAACAGGCTGGTGAATGCATGTATTTTATTCTATTTTTTGGTGGGGTCTATCTCTTTTCTGTGCTGGACAGTTTTCATGTTCAGCACCAAGGACTTTAGAGTGGCTTTGTTTTTATATTTACTATCAGATGCTATTCAACATGACAGTTTCACTGTGACTGAAGTTAAATAGCTAAATGTTTTTCAATTCAAAAGTATTGAAATGTCAGGTAAATAGTCAGGCAGGGCACTGGTAAGGCCACATCTAGAGTATGGAGTTCAGTACTGGTGCCCACACCTCAAAAGGACATTAACCTGCTGGAGAAGGTCCAGAGGAGGGCTACAAAGATGATAGCAGGTCAGCAGGGTAAGGCATATGAGGAGAGATTGAGGGCACTGAACATGTACTCCCTGGAAGATAGGAGAGAGAGAATGGACATGATTGGGACCTTCAAATACTTGAAATGAATAAATAAGGTTGATAAAGAGAGTCGCTTTAAGCTGAGTGGCAGCCATAACATGAGGGGCACAGTCTTAAGCTGGAGGGTGGGAGGATTAGAAGGAAGTCAGGAAGCACTTCTTCACAGAGAGGGTGGTGGACACTTGGAATGTGCTGCGGAAGAGGTTATCTTGTTGAAGACAGTGGGCAGCTTTAAGAGAGGCTGGGATAGGCATAGGGAAGGTAAGGATCATGGGCAGGGAGGATGGGAGGAGTGAGGAGGGAGGGCAGGGACATTAGCTCAAGCTGTGGACTCTGCAATCAAGAGCAGACTTGCTAGACCAAATCACCTATTCTGCTGGCTTCTTCATATGTTTGTAGGTGTGACACTCTGCCTCTTGCTTATGATTATTGTATGATATTGGTATTATAAATACATGGTCTGTGTATGGCATTTGAGTGTGTGAGGAATTTGGCCTGTAACTTCAAAGTGTCAGTAGCTGAAGCCAGGAGATAATAAAACAGACCAGAAGGAAACAGTTAATTAGAACATTCCTTTCAGAGACAGTCTATGGCCTGCTGCTGCTTTTGAAGTTGGAAACCAAATATACATTTTATGATATCAGGAAAGGGATGTCATTTAGTCTGATTCCTGTTGGCTTTTTAACACATTGGTGCCAGTGTGGGAATGTTTAGATAAAAGAAAATGTTAATTAAAGGATGCCATATTTAGGAAATGTTTTTTCTTCTAACGTTCTAATACCATTAATTTTAAAATACCTCCTGGTAGTAAATTATGTTTGGAAGAATTAATTCTAAAAGGAGGAGCTAGATGACTCACTAAGTGGGTGTGGAGATAAGAGTTGAAAATGTATCACTGTATCTGAAATGGGGATCATTCTCTTGACCTGGTTTTCCTCCTGGGGATGGAGGCCTCTGACGTGGGGTGGACCCATCGGATGGTTGGACCATTACACTGTGTGATTCAATTTCTGCACCCCTCTTCGTAGGCCAGCCCATGTGGAGATGGTCAAGTATGAGCCCTTTATGGGATTTGACTTCTGATGGTCTAACTGCGGTACTTGATCTTTCAGAATTTCATGTGGTGAGCAGGGATCCGGAGGTTTTGGTTCTGGCATATAATAATGCCATTACCTCAGCATTGGATTCCATTGCTCCAGTCCATGTGCATCCTCTCTTTCGCCCTTTGGTCCCCGTGGTTCAATGGGGACCTGAGGGAGATGCGGTGACAAGGACACAGGTTAGAGCGGTGCTGGCGGAGATCCTGCTTAGATGCCACCATCTTAGACTGCTAGAGCATTATAGACTCTATCAGTCAGCAATTTCCCATAAGAAGGCAGAATTCCTTTCCAGGAAATTGCTGCAGCTCAAATTGACCAGCTCAGCTCTTTCAAACTGTGGACAGGCTGTGCAGCCCAGCCTGTCTACAAGTTAGTAGAGCTTTTCACAATTGCAGTATGATGAGCTTGCGGTTCTTTCGGATAAGGTGGCGACATCAGGATGGAGACCCGTGCAGCACTCTCTATGGGAGTTGCCGTGGACCAGTACTTGGTCACGATCTCTCTTCCTTCCTGGAGTTCCTTTGAATGGCCAGAAATCATGGATGTTATGAGGATTGTCCAGGGTATGCACACTACAAGCTGCAGTTTAGATCTGGGTCCTACAGCCTTGATAATGGGCTGTGGTGATGTTATCTGCCCAGTTCTGGCGCAGATAGTCTGGTGCTCCCTTGACTCTGGTGAGTACCCTGCTCCTTGAAGGAGGCAGTGGTGACACCTTTATTGAAGAAGGCTTCTTTGAACCCAGACTCTCTTGCTAACTACAGACCAATCTCTAACCTTCCCTTTGTGGGGAGGTGATTGAGAAAGTAGTGGCTGCTCAGTTGGAGAACCATATGACCATCCATAACATCTTCAAACCTCTCCAATCCGGCTTCTGAAAGAGGCACAGTACGAGACTGCACTGGTTCAGGTGCTCAATGATCTCCTGATGGTGAGAGACCAGAAAAAAAGGTCCATTTTGTTCTGCTTGATCTGTCATCAGAGTTTGACACCGTGGACCATGGGGTTCTGCCTCGAGCTGTTGAGATTAATCTGTGGGCTCTCTGGGTTGGTCCACAGATGGTTTACTTCATTCTCACCGTAGAACGCAGAGGGTAGTGTCGGGTTTTTCTTCTGACCCTATCTCTCTGTCCTGTGGGTGCCTCAGGGCTCAGTGCTGTCTCCCATGTTGTTTGCGTGTACATGATTCCCCTCAGAGACATTGTAATATGGTATGGGCTGAAGTTTCAATGCTATGCCGATGATACTCAGCTCTACTTGTCTTTGCACCAGACCAGGATGGAGCACTCGGTATTTAATAGTTGCCTCGGCGAGGTCCAAGGTTGGATGAGGACTAGCTGGTTGAAGTTGAACCTAGGAAAACAGAGGTGATGATTGTGGATCCAGGTCACGGATAGGGGGTGGGGAACAAATCATGCCACAGGTTTATTCATAGGAATGCGAACTCCCTATCTCTGAACAGGTCGAGATCTTTGGGTAATTCTTGACGATGGGCTGACAATACATTTGCAGGTGTTGGCCGTCATTAAGTTATCCTTTTATCATCTGAGGAACATCGCTAGAATCAAGCACCTTGTTCCATCCGGGGATCTGCTGGTGTTGATCCATACCTTTGTGACCTCGCGTTTGGACTACTGCATCTCCCTTTACTTTGAGCTTCTGGGGTTGCTATCTGCCACTTGTAGCTAGTACAGAACTCCACAGCCCGGTTGCTGATGGGGACTCTTCGATCTTCCCACATCACAACCGGTGCTGTGGGAGCTGCACTGGCTGCCAGTTCAGTGGCAGATCACCTTCAAAGTTGGATTACTGACTTATAAAGTCCTACACGGACTGGGCCCTGACTACCTGAAAGAGCCTCTGGTTCCTTACACCCCAGAGCAACAACTACGCTCGGCCAGTGAGGGGTTGCTAGAGATTCCAGGGTGTCTTTAAAATCTTCTGGGGCCCAGGCTTTTATGTTCGTGGCACCAACCCTCTGGAATTCTCACCCCATTGGATTAGGGAGTGCATGACTGTGGGGGCTTTAAACAAGCATTAAAACTTATTTATGGAATGAGGCATATGGTGATGGTATTGAAGATGGAAGATATAAATGGTTTTATGTTTTATAATGATGTATTACTGTTTTAAACGTTTTAATTGTGTACTGCGCTTTGATATTGGAATTGTGCATTAAAAATAAAGTTTATTATTATTATTATTTTGGGCTCTGAAGAAACAAAGATCTTTCTCTAACTAAAACAGCACTTAGAGGTAATAGTTAGAAAGCAATTACGTTTTTGTGGTAGAGTGTTTGTTTTGAAACTTCCTTTTGTTTTATAAGATTGTAAGCTGCATGATATATTATTCTGCATTTTATCTTACTTGTTTTACAATTTTTTAGAAAAGAACATTTTCTTTGAAAGACTGCCTGGGTGTCTATCAGTTCTTTTGCATGTGACTTATAGGTGGTTAGGTCTGACAACTGTTTAACAGCTTGATGGTGTTACTGAGCTTGGGAAAGAAGGTAAGAATATACCTAAGGTCTCGTATGGAGTTTTAGGGTTCATTTTTGAAAACCTGGCTGGGTGCCCTAGGCTAAAAGATTATATTGCATCCCCAAAGAGAATATTATCTGAGCCTGTACATTTGGGTATGCTAGCATGTGGTTCACAGTTGGACCCCCTCCTAAAATTGAGGCTAACAGCTGATTCAGACCCAAAATAGATAGGATGGTTACCCTGTATGTTACCTGTTCATACTATTGTGCTATGAGGTTGGCACTATGGGAGCAGAGGACCTGACCTGTGGAGTGCCTTTGTGACAGATTTGGTTGGCAGTGGTGTGATAAAGTAATTGGTAACACAAGCTTTAACAGTTCAGTGTGTCAGCTTAATACTGTACAGCTCACTTGCTAAAGAAGGCAGTGATTTATTTTTTTTAAAAGAAAAGAACCATATAATTTTGCTTACAAAGTTCCTACCTGTTTTATTTTTTTTCTAAAGTGCAAGTTAGAGTAGCCATAGTTAGGGAAGAAGATGGCTTCCATTACAGCAGTACACTGCAGACTACTTGAGGCAGCTGTGCCAGGATAAAGAAGTCCAGTATGAGGGGAAGCCAACAAACAAACCCTCATAGATGCACTGATGGCAGCAGATGCCCAGAGCATTAAGTCACAGTCTGTGACTGTAAAGGACCAAACCTTGAGTATGGAGGGGCCAGCGACCAGTGCAGTGTCCAGATCCGTGAGGAGGACAGCAGGGCCAGTGCAAGCCAAAGGCCACAGCAGCAGGGAAGGTCACCAGCATTCTAGAAACAGAAGCCATCAGGCTGCAGATGGAGTTGTGGAGGATAGAGCTGGAGTTCCAAGAGAAGAGAGGCGAGAGTAGCGAGCTGCAGAGGAGAAGAGGCAGCGAGAACAGCAAACCACAGAAGAGAAGAGGGAGGTCACGTGATGCTGGGCTCCTGAAAGCAGCACTATTCTGGAGCTCCCGCTTATCAACCGATTATAACCTTCTTTTGCCCTTCATTTGCCAAAGGGCACCAGCTAGACACCGATTCTAAACTCTTTTATAGTTTGGTAACCCGTGGCAGAGTTTTGGCTGATTTGTAATAACGTTATCGGCTTTATGAAATAAAATGGAAGTGGAGATGAAGCAGGCCGGTATCCAACATACCCCACCACCTACAATCAGAAAACTGTCTAAGAAATCAAAACAGCAAAGTTCTGGGAATGCTCCTAAGTCTGTTATTTGGTACGGTAGCAATCCCTCTTACCGAGGACCGCTTTCTTCAGGAATTGCTCCCGCTTAAAGAAACTTTAGAGGATATCTCAGCAGAGCTCAAATCTATTCATGGAGATTTAAGTTCCTATCTACAAGAATGGGCGACTCGAAGCGAAAACCTCTTAGCTCAAGAAATGGAAAGAGAAATCAGAAGCAGAAATTGTACACCTGAAACAGCAGATTAGCAAACTCCAACTGAAAACTGAAGATTTAGAGGGAGAAGTAGAAGGAACAATCTGCTGATCCTGGGTCTGCTTGAATTGGAGGAAGGCTCCGACACCATGACCTTCCTACAGAAATTCCTCCTTAAGTTGTTGGTCCTTCTCCACTCAATCCACAGTATCACATTGAGCGAGCCCACCGCTCCCTGAGGCCAAAACCTCCACCTGGTGCATCCCAAGGCCTTTAATTGTGAAATTCCTAAGTTTCCTGGAAAAGCAACATAGTACTTCTAAAGCGAAGGAACTACAGGCTATATTGTGGGCAGCTCTAAGTTGAGGATCACCCAAGATCTCCTTATGAAACCCAACAAAGAAGATCTGCTTTTCATCTCACGGTCAACAAACTAATCGCGGCAGGAATAAAATTTAAGATGCTCTACCCTGCTAAGCTGCAAGTGGCAGTTGATGGAGTGTGGTATCGTATGATTCCCCAGAGCAAGTGGCCAACGGACCTTCCCAACAGGCTACCTAATTTGTTTAAAGCAGGATGAGCTTTTCCTGCAGCTGCCTGAGGGCAATCATTCTTTTGCTGTGAAGCTGTGTTTTCAATTTTATTACCTCTTGATGTTTTCTTATCTCTCTTCTTTTGGTCTCTCGGGGAGTGGATGGGTGGGCCGAGAGATTGTGTTGAGTCTAGTGGGCCTGGATCTGGCCTAGGCGGAATGTTTGTGCGCTCTGGTGTGGGGGGCAGGTACTTTTTCTGGGGTGTTTTCCATAAGCTGTTATTATGGACAGACGGTAGGTCCCTCTGGCTCATTTCCCCTTACATCCTCACATTGTTTGGTGCAGGGCTCACCTTAAGGGAATTAACAAGTCCAGTAAGCTTACTCAATACCCGGGGTTTCCCATTTCCTGAGGGATGGCCTTTTGGGTTTGGTCCAAAACACTAGTGGGAGTTATGTGCCTCTTTGGGGGTGGACAGTTGGGTAGGGTTTTGAGTGAGCAAATTGCAAGTGATTTTCAGGACTCCCATAATTTTTCTGGCATGCCAAATTCAACCCTTTGGAACACTATAATGCTGGTTAGGGCTCTTGTTGGCCAGTTCTCCAGAGGGTCGATGGGCGGGGGCTTGGGATGGAGGTAAAATCGGGAGCAATGCATAATGAACCTAGGAAGAGGGCTAAGGGTGCACCTCCTGTGGGTGTAGAGTTCAGAGAATGCCTTATTTAGTAAGTTTTCTTTACTGGGTTCAATCCACGGCGCTATAGATCAGGTTGGGCTCTTGAATGTAGCGTACCCTTCTCATAGGAGGGCAACCTTTTGGGTCTGGTTTTCATCACATGCAACAGAGATTCTGGAATCTTTTCTAGTACACAGGAGGGGCCTTTTGTATATAGGTTGAGGGATTTAGGGAGGGAAGGGGGTTTCTGTTACTGTCTCGATCTCTTCCCTATTGATTCATGGTCTGTGTTTACCACTGGCCAGTTAGGATGTTCTATTCTCTGAATGTCTCGACCATTTCACAATTTCCTGGAAGGGAACCTTTTTCATTTTTTTCTACTGGGGTTGTGGGGGATGGGGGTGGGACTGGAGTGTGCCTTATGGGATTGCCGGTCAGTTAATGGTGTTTGTTCCTTTTCTCTTCTCTAAAATGCTAAATGACCATGGTACCAATTAAGATTGCAACGTGGAATGTCATAGGTATCGGAACTGTCCAAAAGATATCAGGTTCTCAAAACTGTGCCTTCCTAAATATTGACATTCTCTTGATGTGGAAACCCACCTCACAACCTCGAAACAAATGGGTTGCGTCGACTGGGTTTTCTCAAATTTTCACATCCTGTGGGTCGTCCTCTAGTAGAGGAGTGGCAATTTTGGTTAAAAGACACATATCATTTCTGGCAGAAGAAAGTTTATCAGATCAAGAAGTCAGATTTATTATTGTTAAGGGCACATTAAACAATGTCAGGGTGGTATTAGGGGCAATTTATGGTCCAATTGGAGGATGCAGACTTTCTTATGAGTCTGCCGACAAACTGAGTGCATTCTTGCCCTCCCTGATTATTCTAGGGGTGACTGGAATATTGCTCCGTCACAAGACCTAGACAAAATCATAGGCCATTAAGACCTTACCCTCCACAAATTGCCCTGAGGATTTTATGGACTTACTGGGTCTGTGCGACCCATAGGCGTCTGTTTAACCCCTCTAGCCAGCTCTTCTCCTTTTACTCCCAGGTCCACTGATCGTGGTCCAGAATTGACTACGTCTTAAGAAGCACCACTCTTCTGGCTGGTATTTACCAGACAGGAATTGAGCTCAATTGTCATATCTGATCATTCGGTGGCATGGATCCTAATTTCTCCCGACTCAAACTTTCAAAAGGACACCACATGGAAATTAAATACAAACTTCTAAAGAGGAACAATTAGTATCCCACATTAAGTGCAAATCTCTTCCTTTTTGGAGTTTAATACCAGTTCCACATGCAGAAGACCTGATCTGGTGCTCCTTTAAATGTTACATTAGGGAGAGAATTTATCAAGCTAGCTTCCAAAGGAAAAAACAGAGAGAGGCCAAAGTTACTTCGTTGTTGAATCAAATAAGGTTGGCTGAAAACAGTCTATCCTCTTCATCTTCCCACTCAGATCTGGAATCCTTTTGAAGCTTAGGAATGAGTATGCTGATTTGCTAAGAAAAAGCAGAATATGCCATCCTTAAAACCAAAGCTCATTACTTAGACCAAGGGAGAAGCCAGGTGGAATGCTAGCTCTTCGATTGAGGGAAGCAGAAAGTTCAAGACTGATTCCTGCACAATATTCTCCAGATGGTTCTATTAAAACCTCTCTCAGAAATATCTCCCAGGTTTCTGAAGCCTTTTATAGGGACCTATACAGTAAGGGTACCTTTCTAACTTCCCAATCTCATATTGAACAGTTTCTGGAAAGCCTTAATCTCCCCTTTCTACAGGCCTAGCAGTGCTGATCTTGACTTCTCCCATTACTCTGGAGGAAGTAGTGTAGGCAATCAAGGGGCTAGCTCCTGACAAATCCCCAGGTCCGATGGTTTCCTTCTAATTTCTACAAGGTTTTTGTAAAGAGGTGGCTCCTCTTCTCTTGAAACTCTTTGATTATATGTTTACCTCAGATTCCCTGGACCCTACTCTGCTGGAAAGCCATGATAGTCCTGATATCCTGAAATCAGACAACCCCAGAATGAGCCGCTAGTTACCGCCTGATTTCATTATTAAATTATGATATTAAAATCTTAACTAAATCCTTTCTCTTAGAATTAAACAGGTTTGGTCTCATCTGTTGAGTCCTGAACAGGTGGGGTTTGTGTGCAAGGCAGATCTTCTGCTGACCACTTGAGAACCCTCTCCATATTTTCCAGACTGCCCAAGATTCCCAGATCCCCATGGCTTTAGTCTCATTAGATGCAGAAAAAGCTTTTGACAGGGTGAACTGGGACTTCCTTTGGGCTATTCTCAAAAATGTTTTTCGAATACTTCATTCAATGAATTTGGATGGTATATAAAGCGCTCTGACTAGGAATTTATTGAAATGGGTTTTTTCTTCTCGATTCCCCTGTTTACAGGCAATAGGCAAGGTTGTCCCCTGTCTCCTTTTTTGTTTAACTTATATCTGGACGCCTTCTAATTAGCATTAAGAACTCACCTCAGGTCACAGGATGCCTAGTATACCAGCAATCTTTGACCTTTTCAGTCTATGCAGATGATATTCTTTTACATCTGGCCAATCCAGAAACCTCATTAACACATGCGTTACAAATTATTGAACAGTTCGGACAAGTGGCTAACTATAAGTTAAACTTATCCAAATCAGTCATATTTCCATTAAATGTTCTTGTGCACCAAGGTAACTTCTCTCATTTTGGTATGAAATGGTCCTCCTCCTCAATCAAATATCTAGGTATTCATCTCACTAAAGACCCAAGAGGTTCTCAGGAGCTCAATCTGGATGATTTGGTGCTGAATATTCAGCAAGATCTCCAAAGATGGGCCAAACTCCCTTTGTCGTTATGGGGTTGAATTAGTATTATAAAAATGAATGTTCTACCCGCTCTCTTTTACCCATTAAATCTACTGAATATCTGGCTCCTTTGTCTTACTTCCAACAGTTTCACTTTGCTCTTTCTAAATTTATCTGGCAGGGTAAACACTCTAGAATGGCCTTCCTTAAACTCAATATACCAAGGAGAGAGGTGGACTTACGCCTCCCCAACTTTGTTTTTATTATTGGGCGAGTCATCTGTCAAAATGGGAGATGGTTTGAGCCCACATCTGGTGATCATTCTCCCATCTGGCTACAGTTGGAGAAGAGGCTTATGGACATGCATAATCTTAATTCACCCAGAGTTTTTATTACACTTTCTCGGCGTTACCCCCTGCATACAAAATTCAACAGTGGGGATTGCTATAAGGTTCTGACCCAGTGTTGGAACTTTTAACATTTCATCTAAAAGGACATGGCCAACCTCATTCTAAATCCTAATATCAAAATAGGAGGTTCTCCACTCTCAGTGGACTGGCTTCCTCAATTACAAGATATTCTTGTGGAAAACCTGTTCTCTGAGGATTCCCTTCTTTCCTCAACCAGCATAATGCAGCCAAACTGAATAGTCCTCAGAAACATATTTTTAAGGTATTTCAGCTAAGACATCTTATGGCCCCCTATTTGGGACCACATTTATGTTGTCTCAAGTTAGCCTTTTAGAAGCAGATTCAGGAATGTGCAAATAAGGCCCATTGAATTTCCAGAATATACTCCTTCTTACTGAATATTAAATACCCTAATGCCCTTACAGGTTCTAAAATCTGGTCTTCTCTTCTGCCAGATTCCTCCTGATCTGGAGTCAGATTTGGGTGGACATGCATAGATATCTTACTCAAGATAGGCACAGACTCATAAAGTATCATATTTTAAAATAATCTGTACTGCCCCAGTTAAATTGGCCAAATTAGGCAGACTACCCTGGCTAATTGTACATGGTTTGTCGCGGCTGATGGTAACCTGATACACATTTTCTGGCACTGTGATAAGGTGGCTCCTCTATGGAATACAATCCAAACTAATCTAGATCCCTCCTGGGACTGGGTGATTTGTTTTCCATGGAAATATGTATTTTAGGGTGTACTCTAATATTAGAATTCTAGAATGTAGATTTCACATGGCTCTAATTTCTATAGCAGTCAAAAAACTGGTTCTTAAACACTGGATGGACCAACTGACCATATCTTATGCTGAATGGCTGAATGAAATGTCGCTTTGTTTAAGCACTGAAAGGTTAATAGCAAGCTCCC
This sequence comes from Neoceratodus forsteri, assembly GCA_016271365.2. Taxonomy (NCBI): domain Eukaryota; kingdom Metazoa; phylum Chordata; order Ceratodontiformes; family Ceratodontidae; genus Neoceratodus; species Neoceratodus forsteri. The sequence continues at coordinate 30,774,269 of CM057450.1, forward strand.
AGAATTGTATTGCTCCTTTAACCAGAAATGGGGTAAATGTATGCTTTATATCTGAAGTAGACTTATGTAACACATGCCTTTGACTGTTTTAATTAGTTTCAGCCTCCTTGTGATGGTTGGCTTTGCTGGATTGTCGTTTATCACTTGTATCAAATGGTCTTGCTGTTAGTAATAAGGCACACCAGGGAGGGGTGGGGAGGGTATTGGGAGGGGAGGGGAGGAGAGGCATTTAAATTTAATTCATCTTATTGGGTTATACTGGATCCAATGACATTCTGGTCTTATCTCATCTTTTCAGTCATTTTGGTTATTATTAATGTGTGATACATCTGTCCTTGTCATATACTCTATGCTAATGCATAATTTCAATAAGAAGTTGAATTTCCAAAAAAAGAAGAGAAGAGGAAGTGAGAACAGACAGCTGCAGAGGAGAAGAGGAAGTGTGAACAGCAAGAGGCTGACCGTGAAGAGCATGAATGCCAGAGGCAACATGAACTGAGAACTATGACTCAAACCACCAGCACCAGAGCAGGTAAGTGGCCTGGGTTTAACTGGAACTACAGGACAGGGTTACAAATCAAATTCTAAATTGATAGTCAAATTTAAGGAGGGGAGGATATGGATGCCTTTTTAAAATCCTTTGAAAAGTTTGTATTCAGGCCAATATTCCTAGAGGGTCCTGTAGCTTCCAGCTATCCCCACTGCTTACTGGGAAAGCGTAAGATGCATTGGGTCAAATGGACAATGAGGACAGAAATGATTACAGCAAACTTAAGCTGCACTTTAAAAAGTTTGATTTAACTGCGAAGCACTACAGAGCTAAATTCTGTAAGCTCAGGAGTAGCTCCTGACATGAGCTACGAGGAGCTAGCTATGAAACAACATCAATGTTTTAAACGTTGATGGGAGGAATTGAAGCAAACTCTGTAGATAAAATTGAAAATGCTATATTTGTAGAGCAGTTTTGGGGCATGCCCGCAGAGTTGAAAACCTGGCTGGAGGACAGAGATCCCAAAACAGTGCAAGAGGCTGCTGAACTCTTGGACCACTATGCAAAGACAGACCTTCTCTGAGAGTGAATAGGGTGGGCATGACAGTGCAGAAAGGAAAAGAGTGCCTTCATGGCAGCTAAAACCCTCATTGCCTCCACTAAAGCCACTTAGCCCCCAGGTTTCAAAGGAAATATTTTTCTGAGAAAAGAAATGTTGGGTTTGTAAAGAAACTGGGTATATTACAGACAGTGTCTCAAAGGAAGACCAACACAAGGTGGTGCTAGGAAAGAAGTGGGTTGTTTGTGTGGCTCTGAAAGCATGCCTGTAAACATGAGGGAACACATGCACCCAATCACTGTAAATGATGTACAGACACAAAGGTTAAGAGGCACAGGGGCATCCCTGATGTTGGTAAAGGGGATCTGGTAGAACCTGGTCAGCTTATACTCAATAAATTTGTAACTGTACAAGGGTTCACTGGGGAGAAAACATTGCCACCACTGGTGTTCTCCTAGGCGGAGTGAAACAGGAGAACTATGCAACAGGTTGCCATAGCAGAAACTTTTAGCAGTTGATGAAATTCTCGGCAACAATCTCAAACAGGGATGGTGTGTGCATTAATTGTAGCCAAGCAGCAAAGGAAAATTATGGTACCCTGGACCCCATAGAAACCACTGTGGAAACCATTGGGAGGCTGGTTCCCCAGTCTGGGTCTCCTGATATGGAGACTAATGAAAAGGGGTTGCAATTCCCTGGTAGCAGTTAACCAAACAGCTGTGGTGGGTTACTCCAAAGAAGGAGGATGACTTATTTTCAGAAGGTTAGGGATGGCAGTGATCCTGAGTGCCCTGATGCTAGAGCTAGAACCCTAGTTTAGAGACTAAAGGGGACCTGTCCCATGCCTGGGAATGTGTAAGGAGTTTGCAGCTGGTCAGAAAAGTGACCCTAGTCTAGGAAGCTGAGGGCTTGGGCAGACTCTGAAAGAGTACAAGGAAGTGATGGGAAACATGAGGCTTATTGGGAAAATGGACTGATGTATACTCTGGTGGAAAAGACAGAGGGAGGGTGATAGGCAGGCAGCTTGTCGTTCCCCAGGAGTAAGGTGAGCAGTTGCTCAAGACTGCATATGATATTCCATGTCTGGTCACCTAGGAATCATGAGCACTATGCAGTGATTGGCCCAGAATTTCTATTGGCCCAACTCCACCCAGCAGATGAAGGGAGTATCGAGATCTTGTCACGGTGCCAAAAATAGGAAGGCAGGTAAGAAAACCCAAGCCACCCTAATTCCTTTGCCCATAGTGGAGGAACCATTCCAGAGGGTGGGAATGGATATTGTCGGGCCTTTAACACTCCCCCAGCTCCTCCGGAAGGGTTCATCCTGACTGTGGTGGATTATGCCACCTAGTACCCTGAGGCAGTCACCCTATCCTCTCTCTGAGGACAGACAAAGTGGCAGATGCCTTACTTGGGATTTTCTCCCGTGTTGGGTTTCCACAGGAGGTTATCACCAATTGAGGGGTTCCTTCATGCAGACCTAATAAAATGTTTGTGGAGAGGTGGGGTGGTGCAGAGATGCATAACCCTATCACCCATAAGCCAATGGGCCTGTGGGAAGATTTAACTATACCCTGACATCAATGCTCCAAGCGTTTACTGAACAGCATGGAGGGACTGGGTGAAATACCTTCCCACCTGTTGTTTGCATACAGGGAGGTGCCCCAAGAGTCAACAGGGTTTCCTCCTTTGAGCTCTTACATGGATGCCAGGTATGTGGGCCCTAGACTTGACCTGGGAGGACTGGGAAGACAAGCATGCCACCCAGGGAACTCCCATAATGGATTATGTCCTTAGTTTTGAGGAAAGGCTGAAGGAGCGTATGGAGACAGCCCAGAGCAACCAGTCAGCTGCCCAACAAAAACAAAATGTGTGGTATGACTGCAGAGCCAGAGCTTGCTTGTACATGGTGTGTCAGGAAGTCATGGTCCTCATGGTCTGGAAGGACAAGCTGCAGGCTGAGTGGGCAGGACCATACAAAGTAGTCAGAAAGGTAAATGGCGTGAACTGTATCATAGAGTTACCTGACAGAAGACATACAAAAGAATGTACCATGTCAACATGATGAAGCCATTTGCTAATAGGGATGACATGGTGTTTGCAATGTGTAGTCTTGGGGAGGGGACGGATGAAGAAGACCCCTTCTGGACTTGCTGGAAAAAGCAGCGGAAGTCCTCTGTGGAGGCAGTTATATTGTCACCCCAGATGGCCCTGGACAAGATCCAGGAAGTAAGGAGGTTTTAGCAGACTTTGCCCCACTGTTTAGCAGAAAGCCCGGACTAACTCCCTTAGTGACACACGATGTGGAGACAGGGATGCAGGCGCCCATACAGTTTACAGCATATTGGGTGTCAGAGGCTGTCCAAAAGGACATTAGGAGGGAGGTGGAGGAAATGCTGGATCTAGGGGTAATCCAGAATCCTATAACCCCTGGGCCTCACCTGTAGTCCTTGTGCCCAAGCCAGATGGCTCTACTCATTTTGTGTGGACTATCGTGGACTGAATGCAGTCACAAAGTCCGATGCCCACCTGATGCCCCAGACAGATGAACCCCTGGACAAGTTGGGAGGGAGACCTACTTATGACTATTGACCTGACAAGGGGTATTGGCAGGTGGAGTTAACTGACAGAGCTGAGGAGAGATTGGCCTTTGTCACTCTGATAGGGTTATTTGAATTTAAAGTAATGCCTTTGGAATGAAGAACACCCGCCACTTTCCAAGGTTGGTGAACCAGGTGTTAAATTATACTGAGGATGCAGCTGTATGCACTTGGATGATACATTGCCATCTTTAGTGCAAACTGGGAGGAACACCTGTCCCACCTTGGGAAAGTGCTGGCAGGATACAGAGGGCCGGGCTCACTGTCAAAGCTGTGAAGTGCCAGGTGGCCATGGCTGAAGTGGCATACCTGGGCATGTTGTAGGCTGGGGACAGCTCCATTCTAACCAAGTAAAACTAGAGGTCATCAATGCATGACCCAGACCAGAAAATGCAGAAGCAGGTCAGAAGTTTTCTAGGGCAACAGGGTACTATAGGAAATTTGTACCGAATTATAGTGCCCTGGCTGCTCCTATCTTACCTGGTAAAGAAAAGGATGCCTAAGAAAATTACCTGGGAACCAGCTCTGTAAAAAGCCTTTACCAGACTGGAAGGAGGCACTGTGCAGTGCTCCCATGTTGACAAGTCCTGACTATAGCAGACCCTTTATAGTCCAGACTGATGCCTCAGATGTGGGTATTGGGGCAGTTGTGAGTCAGACATCCCACCAGGGAAAGATCACCCCATTGTGTACCTAAGTAAAGTTACTTCCCAGGAGCAGGCATACTCCACTGTGGAAAAGAGTGTCTTGCCATGGTGTGGGCCCTAAAGAAGTTAGAGCCATACTTATATGGGCAGAATTTTGCTGTACAAACTGACCACAACCCCTGGTTTGGCTGACACAAATGGGAATAACAAATGGTAGACTATTAAGATGGAGTCTTGCCTTGCAAGAGCATGGCATGATGATCTTACATAGGGCTGGAGCAACTAATCAGAATGCAGATGGCTTACATGCATCTATATGAGGAGTGAACTGACTTAGGAGCTCATTCCATGCAGGGATAGAGCCCCCAAATTCAGTCTAGGTGGGGAGGGGTGTGACACTCTGCCCCTTGCTTATGATTATTGTTTGATATTGTTAGTGTAAATACATGGTCTGTGTATGACATTTCAGTGTGTGAGGAATTTAGCCTGTAACTTCAAAGTGTCAGTAGCTGAAACCAGGAGATAATAAAACAGACCAGAAGGAAACAGTTAATTGGAACATTCCATCCAGAGACCGTTATGGTCTGCTGCTGCCTTTTGAAGTTGGAAATTACATATACATTTTATGATGTCAGGAAACGGATGTCATTTAGGCTGATTCCTGTTGGCTTTTTAACATATTGGTGCCAGTGTGGAATGTTTAGATCAAAGAAAATGTTAATTAAAGGATGCCACATTTAGAAAATGTTTTTTTGTTCTGTTACCATTAATTTTAAAATACCTCCTGGTACTAAATTATGTTTGGAAGAATTAATTCTAAAAGGAGGAGCTAGATGATTCACTAAGTGGGTGTGGAGATAAGAGTTGAAAATGTATCAGTGTATCTGAAATGGGTTTATCATCTTGGGCGCTGAAGAAACAAAGTTCGCTCTCTAACTAAAGAGCAATTAGAAAGGTAATAGTTAGAACACAATTACATCTTTTGTGGTAGAAGTGTTTGTTCTGAAATGTCTTTTTGTTTTATAAGATTATAAGCTGTATAATATATTGTTCTGTATTTTATTTTACTTGTTTTACAATTTTTTAGTAAAGAACATTTTCTTTGAAAGACTGCCTGGGTGTCTGTCAGTTCTTTTTTGCATGTGACGTATAGGTGGTTAAGTCTGACAACTGTTCAACAGCTTGATGGTGTTACTGAGCTTGGGAAAGAAGGTAAGAATATACCTAAGGTCTCGTATAGAGTTTTAGGGTTCATTTTGGAAAACCTAGCTGGGTGCCCCTGGGCAAAGATTATATTGCATCCCCATGAAGAGAATATTATCTGAGCCTGTACATTTGGGTATGCTAGCATACGGTTCTACAGTTTGAATCCCCCAGAACTTGAGACTAGCAGTTGATTTGGACCCAAGACAGATAGGAGTGTTACCCTGTCTGTTACCTGTTCACACTATTGCACTCTAAGGTTGGCACTGTGAGAGCAGAGGACCTGGCCTGTGGAGTGTGTTTGTGACAGTATATGGTATTGTTAAAGAAAATTCATGAAAATTTAATCAATTTTGTAAGAAACTATTGTAGCCTTTGTTATATCTGAGAACCCTTATCAGAAGCCAAAGATGATGTAGTGGAATCCTTCTGTGATTGGTAGTGAGACAGAAAATAGGCAGCCAATTATATAGAAACATAGACATTGCCAGCAGATAAAGGCTATAATTACATCCAGTCAGCCAATAGTTTTCCTATCCTTCTGGTCTGTCATCCTAAAGGAGTATTAGCCATGATACCATCCCTTGAACCCTTCCCTCTTCCCTTGCCCCCACCCACTTCCCTGGCTCCTCCTCTTAACATTATCAGCCCTCTATACTATCTCAAACATTCTGAATTTATTATAGTCCCTGCCCCACCACTCCCACAGGAAATGTGTTCCATGTCTCCACTGCCCTTATTGTGAAATAGAACTTCCTCATGTGCCTTCTGACGTTACTTCCAACTATCCTCCATCTATGTGCTCTCATGACTGCATGGTAGTTTCTAGTAAACAGTTCCAAGCTGTTCACTCTAATAGTTCCTTCAGAAACTTGTATGTCTCGATCATTTTGCCCTCTTCCTGCTGGTCTCTACATGTTAAGCACCTTCAGCAGTTCCTCATAAGGTCTGCCCTGCTGAATCATGATCATTTTGGTGACCCTGTCCTGCACAGTTTCCAGCCTATCCCTGTTCTTCTTCAGCTGCAGACTTCAGACCCCAGGTGAGTCATCACCAGGAATCTATACAAAGGTAACATCATCTACTAGTTTGGGGCCCAAATGGAAAACCCTGCCTAAATTTGAAATTGGTAGCACCCTCCATTACAGAAAAGGTTAACACTTTTTATGAATAGATGAACCCCCAAGAGTGATTTTAGGGGATGTGGTATTTTGCAGTGGTAACATTGAGAAATATGGATGCTTTTCTAAATCATGTGAAATTGCCTTCATGAATTTCTTGAAAAGTCAAAATAATTACTCTCCTTTAACATGTGTATAATTTGATAGTACTTTCATACTAGTTTGATTTCATTAAGGCAAATTTACTTTAAATATGTTCTGTGCTTATTGTTTGTCTATGTGTGTAATTTAAAGACCGCTTACACTATATAATTTATTAAAAAGTGTATTTCAACATCATGTTTTACTGCTACAAAACATGGACAAAGGTGTTTTCTTTTATAATTTTACAAGATGAATAATGTACTAATGAAAATATTTCTAATAGTATTTCTCTTTTTAGGTAATAACAACAACTGAAAGGCAACAAGATGGCTGAAGACCCTGCTGAGACTTTGACCCTCCTCACCAAAAAAAAACACCTGACTAGTGACTGGTCCAAGTGTATCATCTGCCAAATAACAACACAGGAATACCTGGGGACTGCAACCCCTGGAGGACTAATGATATTTTATAATGCATGCCTTGTTAGAAAAGACCATGCTTATCAGTGATTGCAGCCATTAGACATTGACACATTATTAGCTTTGCCTGCAGTACATTATCATGCGTGATGTCATCAGTCCTACACCAGCAAAACAAACCTGAAGCATTTTGAATGTTGAGAAAGAAGCTCAAGTCCAGGCTTGTCTACTTACACTGGTCAGTGTTCAAGCTTACATAGTAGGCAATCAACTCACCAGCTTGTTAACTGGAATTTGTGTATAATAGTCCAGAAGGTGCATCACAAAAAGACAAAAATCTATCACAGATTGTAACTTTCCAAAGGCAAGGAACTCTGTGTGATGAAGGCTGAAGCCAGAGAAGATGACACAGTCTTAAAATGAATAGCTGGACTGGACTTATTTGTATTTGAAGCAAAGTACCCAAAAACTGTCACAGCACTTTTACCAGCAAAAGAAACATACAGACAACATTTTCACAATCCAGTGACAAGGAAGATGAGTCTGTATATAAAGCATGTTTCAGTGAACTGATTTCTGAAATTGAGAATGACCTTGTTATCAGCAGAAAAACCTTGTCCATGTCTTACCTGCTGCAGAGATACACAAGATATTCTGAACGCAAAGTCCCTAGCAGTGAGAGTTACAGAAGTGAGAAGCTGAAGAAGAGACTAACAAACTATTTTGGTGACCAAATTGTTTTTCAAATGCAGCATGACCCAAGTAAACCAGAGCTTGTGTATAGCTGTGCTGTGTCTTTGGAAGATATCATCAACATAGCTTCCCAGTTGCATTCAAAACAACAGTATGAAGAGGAAAACCTTCTCCCTACTTCTGAAAATAAAGATAAATATTCAACCTCATCTACGCCATTTCATGCAGCAAGGTCCTCCATAGTGAACTCAGAATGTGTGAGGACTGGATTTCAATCAACAGATAATTCCACTATCAATTTAGAGCAAGCATTAGACATGATTCCAGACAATGTGTAGAGGTTCCTGAAGTGGTATTCCAAGGGATGTTGGTAATGAACCTATTGAAGATGACAGTCCTTTAGTAATAGCCATTAACAAGACCCTCCACAAACAGATTTTATCAGTTGGTTAGGACTTCATTCATATAGTTTTCAGAGGTGCAATGCATACACCTAAACATGTTGTGCTTGCAATGTCCATACACCATATGACAGGCTCTAAACAGGTAGTGACAATGGTGCACAAGCTAGCACACTGTGTCAGTTATGAAGCCCTAGAGACAACTGACACAGCTATTGCAATGGATCAGCATGAAAAAGCTGCCAGGGACAATAATATAATCCCATCAAACATACAGTATGGGGAGTTTGTTTAGTTGCTGCTGACAATAATGATATAAATGAGAAACGTTAGATGGAAAGCACACAACCCATGCCACAACTATGGTAGTATATCAGCGTCAGACTCCCACAATTCTGGAAGGCAGCTTTGGCACAGTGGCAACTCAGGCTCAAAAAGAAAATAGCACCATGGACATGATCCTTGAAACTCCTGTAATGTGCCAGAAGTCATTCTGGAGTACCATCCTTATGGCAGACACTCTACACCAAATATTATGGGAAAAGTAAAAAGTAACTGGCATACTGATGTTGAGGTTGACAACAAGCAGCCAACCTTGATCTGCAATGGCTAATTCTAAGATGCTGTGCAACCAAGCTATTTGAGGTTGAGTTTGAAAAGGTGATTGCTCATCAAGTACTGGGATGGACAGATTTTAATCTGGTGATTTCATCTACCATACCAATAGTAGCATCTATTGGTACTGTCCAATGCTACCAGCATCACCTACTGAATGGAGTGCAGTTTTCACTGTAAGGAAGAATATCTGGAAGATGTCTAGGACACTTGGTCAAGATTACAATGTCTTGACATTTGATGAGGAATACTGTATATTGTGAGGCCCAAGAGATTCAGTGGAGGTGCCTGGAGGAATTTCAGGAAACAGTCTTTTTTTGCTTTAAATATTTTATTGCTTTTCAAACAGAAACAAAATATATTCAACAAATCACATACAAGCATGTTACAGGTCATAAAACATCTTATACATTGCATTTCATCATTCTATATCAAATGTGCTAATAAAATACATAGGTAAACATTTAGAAATTTTAATTTTACTGTATCATATTTTAAAAAGCCATTTATAGGCACTATCTTAAAGGAATCAAAAAAAAAAAATAGCTTGTGGTCTGAGACTAGAACAAAGTTCCCTATATCAATTAACATAGTTATCCCACTCATGATACACTTAGGAGGTTTTTAAATAATGTAGAAAAGGGGCCAGACTTTTCAAACAGTTCACTCTTACCCAAAGCATGGATTGCCAATCTTTCATTGTTAATCACCTCATTCAGTTTATTGCTCCATTCCTTATAATCAGGTGAAGAGGAAGATTTACAGTGAGTGGCAAAATCCTTTTAAGCATTAAAGCAGCAGACCACACCACAGAATTCTGATACTTAGACAATTGCACATCTTCTGCTTTTATCCCAAAATGAGATATTTAGGGGTAAAAGAGGATTTTCAATCTCACAGCTGATTCACATACTTTATGTACCCTTTTCCAAATTTCCCTAATACAGGGACAGGACCAGAGAATATGAATTAGATCTGCAATCTCCTTCTGACATCTCCAGCAGTTCCCATGTAGCTGGAGACCCATGGATGCCAACCTTTCAGTGGAATAGTAATAGTAATGCAAAATTTTGTACTGAATTGCCATACCTTGCATGTCCTTACTACTGAAGTAAGCATTGTACCATGTAGGGCCCATTCCAGATATGAAAAGTTTCTCTGATCTCTCCCTCCCACCTTGTTTTAGCTGTGGCCACCAAGTAGAGGTCCTGAGTATTCATTAAAAGTTTATAAGTCAAGGCCCGGCCCGGTGGTGGTGCTGAGGGCTAAGGTGCTGGATGCCACACCACACTACGCTGGTGACCCATGTTCAGGAATGGGAGCGGGCCACCAGGAGTTGGCAGGGAGGAGAAGGATTGAGCATCCAATGGACAGCTCTCCATCTCCAGGAAGGGGGTGATCAGCAGCTGGTACATGCCTGACTCCTAGCGGAGGCTGGGGCTCGTGGAACAGTGCTGCAAGAATGTGGGAGGGGAGCACGGCAGATGCTGCAGGTGTCATTGCACCGACTCCTGTAAGGGGAATAAATGGGAAAGAATCAGATGATTGCAGTGACTTGATGGCCACACCAGCACTCCGACTCCAGAAGCATTGTTCCCTGTGCTGGATCCGATTCGAGGTGGGTGAGATTAGTGGGACTCTCCACTGCCCCACCACAAGGGTAAGCCATGGAAGTAGCTGGGAGCAAGATTCTGTATGTGGAGCCAGAAAACAGGATGGTGGCCATATGTAATGCTGACCATGCTGAGGAAGAAGATACAGCTAAAAAAAGTTTAGAAGTTAGACTTACCCTTTCCTCAGTTTTGCCACCTTTAAAATGGAAGCCCATTCGGACTCTTCTTTCTGTTGCAAATCTGTACCCAAAATTGAGTCTTGAAGTGTTTTTCTTTACTGGAGATAATTTACAAAATGGAACTTAGGTATTTTGTAACAAGAACTAATGAGTTCAAAAAATAAGCTCCCCTATTCTCCTAAGAGGTCCTGTAAGTTAGTGATTCTAAATTACTCAAATCAAAAATCTGCCACAGGGATATGATTGTACAGCAGACTAGTATTGTTCCACAGTATCGTCAAATGCATAGTAAATCCTCAATCAGCAAAAGCTGCTGTATTTTTAATAACTCAAATAGTAGAGTTAATACATATGTTATCATGGAGTATCTGCGGTAACTTGGCAAAAAATAGACATTTTGAAAGGTAATAATAGCTGTTTTTCAACTTTACCCACAGTGGCAGATTTTCTTCTGATCCTGGATTTAAACACCAGATACTCTACTTGAAACAGAAGGCAAAATAGTACTTTTCCCAGTTTGGAAGACCAATGCCTTCTTCTGACCTATGCACCTAAACTGTGGGAGTGGAAGTCTGGGGGGTATTCCACAAAACATCTAGTCATTTTGTTTAGTAAATCAAAAGTTGCTTTACCAACTCTGATAGGCATATTTTGAAAAGATAAAATAACTTGGGAGCCACTATCATTTGAATGAATTTATTTTACCCCAAATAGACAAATTGAGACCTTGCCATTTTGCAAGTCTACCTCAATTTCTTTTATTAGTGAAGCAGATTAATGTCCCCTAGTCTACAGATGTCACTCGAGCATTTATACCTAGGTAGGTCAGGTACTCTGAGCACTTAAATTCTGGCTGCATCACCCTCAAACTATCACCAGGTGTCATATAAGGATTCAGGGATAGAATCTGGGTTTTACTAAAGTTTAAGCTGAGACCAGAGAAAGAGGCAAAGACTTCAAAAATATTTCCTATCTTCCTCACTGATTCCCTTGGATTAGAGACAGTGATCAATAGATTGTCAGCATAAGCAAACACTTTATTACTCATTTCCCATTCTAATTCATTTAATCTCATGACAGTCTGAGATCTTTCTTATTAGAGCTCAATAGCCAGTATGAAGAGGTATGGGGATAAAGGACAACCCTGTCTAGATCTTTTGTTTAGCAGGAAGAGATTTGAAATAACACAATTGGAGATTATGCTGGATGTAGGATTTTTATATAAAATTTTTAACCAGGAAGTGAAGTTTCTTCTAATTGAAATTTAGAAAGTGCTTGAAAAAGGTAACCCCACTCAGAGAGTCAAAGGCTATTGGTGTTAGTTGACCTATCTAGGATTGATGCTGCATGAGCGATTGGCACTGAGAGGCAGTGGCCACCTAAAACAGGGTGATTGCCAAAGCTCTAGATACCATTGTACCACTCCATGTATGACCAGATCCTCTCACTTGAGATCCCCTAGTTTGATGGAGATCTCAAGGTGATGAAGATCAGGGGTTGGAAGTTGGAGCATTGCTGGTGGAGGATCCGGCTGGAGGCTGACAGGCTGGCCCTATGTTCTCACTATGCTGAGTACCAGAGGGCAATTTCCTGTGAGAAGGCAGAAATTCCTGTCCAGGAAAATTGCTGTGAGGAAAAACAGACCATCTCAGCTCATCTCAGTTTTTGGACTAGGGATTGGCTTTTACATCCTGCCTGTCTTCAGTCAAAAAAAGCTTTTAAATCACTTAATGTGAAGAGTGTGATCTATTTTTTTCTGACTGAGTGTCGGTCATCCAGTCGGGATTCTGCCAGGAGACTTTTGCCTCTCAGTGAGCAGGTTGGGAGTTTCAGAGGCACTCAGTCTGCCTGGGAGGAGTTTAGTCCAGTGGAGGTGTTTGAAGTGACTAAGGTGATCTTAGAGCTGAAGCACACCTTTTGTGAACTGGACCTGGCACTGGCCATTTCTTAATGGGATGTGTTGATGCCATTGGCCCAGTGTTCACCAGGATTGCGAGGTGCTCAAAGGCAGAGGGAGTCTTCCCAGTTGCTTTGAAAGAAGCACTGGTAAAGTCCCTCCTGAAGACATTTCCCTCAACCCAGATGTCCTGGTGAATTACCATCCAGTCTCCAACCTGCCTTTTGAGCAAGGTTGTTGAGAAACTAGTAGCACAACAACTTGAGGATCACTTGGTGTCCTTGGATATCTACAGTATGAGCCCCTTCCAGTTGGGTTTTCAGGCCAGACATAGCATTGAAACTGCTCTAGTGAGAGTGCATAATTATCTGCTCAGGACTAGAGATAGAGGACATAGGTCGTTCTTGTGCTCCTCGATCTCTCCTTAACTTTGAAACTGTGGATCATGTCATGCTTCTCGATTGGCTCTGTGAGTTTTGTGGACTCTCTGGTACTGTCATCAAATGGTTTGAGTCCTATCTCTTGGACAAAGTGCAGTGGGTGGTGATGGGAATTACTCCCCTCCCAATGCCTCTGTCCTGTGGAGTACCTCAAGGCTCTATCTTGTCGACAATGTTGTTCACAGTGTACATGCTGCCCCTGGATGAGATCATTCGACAATACAGTGTGGAGTTTCACTGCCATGCAGATGACACCTAACTGTATTTATCTTTACCCTGGAACATCAAGGCGCTGTCAACTGTAACAGCTGTCTGGCTAAAATCAATGACTGGATGGCTTCCAGCTGGCTGAGACTCACCCCAGCTAAGACTGAGGTGCTTGTGATCAAGCCTGGTCGCGGGCATGATGGGTTGCCACTGGGGCCGACTCTGAACTTGTTCTGGGGTCTGCACTGTTGGTGGTTTCTCCAAGAATCTGGGCATGATCCTTGATAGCAGATTGACCTTTGAAGATCAGGTGTCATCTGCAGTCAGCAGTGGTTTTACCACTTGTGGAACATTGCCAGGATTAAGCCCTTCATTCCGCCTGAGGAACTGCCAACACTGGTGCATACCTTTGTGACTGCTAGGCTCAACTACTGCAATGCTCTGTATTTTGGGGTATCCCATGAGGAGGATGCATGGGGAAGGCGCCATCCGTAACAGTGGCCCACTCGGCCAGATCCCTCTCATGTCGATGGGAGGGTAGGATGGCCAGATGGGGTCAGCAAAAATAGTGACAGGATGTCACTATACACACGTGCATGGGGGAAGTGAGTACATTGAGAATGGGCTGGAGGGGATGGAGGAGCTGTAGGGGATGGCACTGCAGTGGCTGCCGAGCTGCATCATGGTATTGGGGTTGGTCTGCGGCTGCGGCGGGTGTGGTACAGGGTTCGGGTCTGGGCGCTGGTGCAGTTTATTGTGCCCAGTCTGAACCTTTCATTTTAATGTTTTCACCCCCTCAATATGCACTCCCTGGAGTTGAGAATCCTTTAGTGGGGGCACAGCCCCCCCACAGAAAAACATTAAAAAGTAAGTTCCCAGTGCCATTTCCTGTTGAGTGTCAGAGTGCCGAAAATGTTTTGCACACTAGAATTCCCTGATAACGGCGATCGCCTTTAGGCTTTCACCATTATCACATAGGAACTGTATTTTGGGGTCACGGGAGGAAACCTCCCCAGACTGCAACTTGGCAGAATGCAGTGGCCCAGTTGCTGATGGACCTTGAGGTCCAGTCATGTGACTCTGGTCCTGTGTGCCCTGCACTGGCTGCCAGTCAGGTGGAGGACCCTTTCAAGGTGGGTCTTTTCACCTTTAAGGCTCTATATGGGCTGGGTCCTGGTTACCTGTCTGAGATCCTGACACCAGTGTCCTCTGCTCAGTCCCTCCACTCCTCTTTGAGGAGCCTCCTGGATGTTCCCAGGGTTCGGCTCAGGACCTTGGGAGATCACGCTTAGTGTCTCTAGATCAACCCTGTGGAACCTCACTTCCACCTGCAGACTGGGAGGCTCCTCGATTGAGTTGTTTAAGGGAGGCTGAAGACCCACCTCTTAAGCCTGGCTATTGACTGTTGATGCCATTCTTAGTTCCAGACAGTTCTCTGAAGATTGAAATCTAGAAACCTTTTAATACTGCTGAATATCAATTTTGATATTTTATTATATATTTTAATTTACCACTGTATGTTGTTATTTATGTTCAGTGCCCAGAGCCTCCAGGATTGGGCACTTATGAATAAAATTGCCTTGCATTTGAAAATCAAAAGCCAATGCTACTGCATGACTTTTGAAACTTATTAGCCTGCCACATTATATTCAGCAATCGTGAGGTTATCAGTCCCAGTCCTATCGACACAAAGCCCAGCTGTTCTTCTCCCAGCAGTTTAACAAGATAAGAATCTTATAATCTATATTAAGTAGTAAGACTGGCCTATAACTCTCACACTGCAGTGGGTCCTTCTTATCTTTTAAGATTAGAGAGCTATATGCCTGGTACATAGAGTCAGATAAATTACCTGCACAAAATGAACAGAGGACTCTGAATAGGCAATCCTTGCTCTTGTGGCCTAATAATCTGTCGAACTCTCCAGGAGTCCATCCGGGCCTGGAGTTTTGTTTGGTAGTAGATTTGTAATAACACTATCAAATTCAGACCTGGAAATAGGGAGTTCAAGGTCTGCTGTCGTTTTCACTGAGAGTTGGCAAAATTACTGAATCTAGGAAAGCCTGTGACTCCGCTGAAGTGTGAACCTTCAGGTTTACATACAACAACTTGAAAACTTTTCAAATTCTAAATTTATTTTTCTTGTTTGTGACTTCAGTAACACCTGAACTGTTAGATATACCAGCAATCAGGTTTAGACCAGCTTCTTTTTTGAGTCTGTGGGCTAAGAGTTTTCCGCTTTCTCACCAGCCTCCCAGTATGACTGCTTAGTCCTGTAAATTGAATTGAAACAGTCTTGAGAATGGGTGGTTTCACATAACACAGTCATTTCTGGCTGTAATTGAAAGAAGTATGAATGGAGTGGTCTGGAAGACATCCTCATAGAATGGCAGGTGTATGGTAGCAGAACAGCAAGTGACCTACTTAAAGGCAAATCATACAACTGTGGAGTGAGCCCACAAGCTTGTAATGGAAGCTCTGTCCAGACTGAGGTGGCAGACGTTTTGTAACTGGGTACAAGACAATGAGATTGATTGTGAGGTAGACCTCATCAACAGCAAGCTCCGGGAATGTCAAAATGTGGTATCAAACAATGATGCAACAATTCTAACAACAACACTTTCCCAGCTCACTGATGCCCTCAAGAATGTACAGGATGCACTGCACAGATTCTACAATTTTGGAAAAGCAACTTCCCAAACATTTGCATTCTGGGACGATTACATTAAAATGGTTATTATCCTAATGTGGCTCATTACAACAAAATGTGAAAGCAACTGGGACCTGAATCTTACGGCAGTTGTAGAGATGCTACCACTATTTTTGCCTTTGACCACACCAGCTATGTCCAGCTGGGTATCTGTGTACATCAGTGCTATGAAGCTTCTGCCAGATTGTGCCCCGAAGTTCTTGAGCAGTTTGTGCAAGGAAATCATACTGTAGCTTGGTCTAGAAATAAATTCAGCAAAGTCTGGACAAACATGGCATTTGAACAAACAGTAAACTGTGATAATAAAGTAAAAGGGGTATAGTGGATTTCAATTTGAAACCAGGAGCCTTGGCTATATGGTTCATCACTGCTCATGAATTTTCAGCTATCACAACTTCCAAGAAGGCAATGTGTGGTATGGTAGACTCAGGCGTTTCACAAGAAAAAGACATGGAGGCTGCACTACGTTGCATGCAATGAGATGAAGGAGATGTAAATAAGGTTGTTAACGCAATCACCAACTCCATGACAAATCCATTTGATTTGAATGCTGACTAGATAGCACTAACCAACATTGCAACTGGCATTGTTGCATCTACAGAGATTGCCACCAAGCTTGTGACTACAAATGATACAGGAATCAAAGCAATAAAACAGTTTGTGGAAGACAGACTAAATTCAAATACCAGTGGATTCTTTGAACCATTGCACAAGCCCAACATCAAGACATTTGCATCTCCAAACAAGAAGATCAAATCAAAAGTTAGTAGTGATGAGATAGCGGCTGTCAATGCAGACAGGAGTTGTTTAGCAGTCTTGCAGTAGCTGCACAAACAAGAGATTGATCTGAAGGAAGTTTTCACACATGAGCTTTCCACAGTTCCATATGCTCTAGTACACCCTGATTGTACCCTGAACAAAATTGCAAAGTGTAAGATATTGCCTGAATTAGAAAAAGAAGGAGAGTCAATGTATCAACTGCCATCATCCAACATGCTCACAGCTGGGATAGTGGATGACATGGTGAGGTCTAGCAAAGAGGTGCAACTAGCTTTGAAGAACTTGTTGAATTGGTCTTCAGAAAATATGCCAACCTCTACAGAATTATGATAGCTGCAAAGGGGTAGATATTGTCTTTGATAAATATGATGTCAAAGATTCAATTAACGCTTTGAGTGTGTATAAAGGCAATCCTCACAAAGCAATGAAGTCAAAACCCATGGTCCCAAAACACCCATCCCAATGCAGTGGAGTAAGGTCCTTGAAATCCCAAGAATAAAGAACATCTGGTAAAATTCTGTCAGAATCATGGTGTGATACAGCAGAAACTTTACTTGGACCCAGTCAGAAAATGGTTATTGCAGGTGGATTCAAGACTGGCCTCATTGCTCGCATGGTCACTTCAGATGGAGTTGTAGAACAAGAAGATCTTCCTCATTGCACGAAGAAGCAGTTACTCAGCTTCTACTGCATGTTGCACATGCTTCATAAGAATACCCTCGTGTAGTGGTGTGGTCTCTAGACACTGGCATTGCAGTTCTCTGTGTACATTTTATTCACAAGTTGGAAGCAACTAAAGAGCTTTGGTTTTGTACTGGTGTGAAGGATAAAGCCAAGTTTATACCAACTCACACCATAGCAACTGAACTTGGCCAGCAACTATGCAGAATGTTGCCAGCAGTACAGGCACTGACTGGGTGTGATTCAACCAGCAGTTTTGCAAGGGTTGGCAAACTAAAGCCATGGAAGCTTGTCAGGAAGTATCCATACAATTTTAGAAGCCTTACCAAGTTTGGCACTACAGTGCATATACCTCCTGCAGAGTTGAAATCAGTAGAACCTTTGATAACCCTTCTTATGACCCAATGGCTTACTCAGCAGATGTAAATAGTGTGTGATATAAGCTTTTCTGTCACAAATAGACTTGGAACAAACCCCCCAACTTCAGATAGTCTTTGGCAAAATACCTAGCACACAAATTACCAGATGCTTATCTGGAACCATGCTCTGGGCTCAGCCTGACATCCCATCCCCAACTGGAAATGGCTAGCATTATGACAAGGATGGACACATTTCTCCAACACTAATGACACAGACACCTGTCCCTGAAGCACTCCTGGAATTCATTAAATGTGGGTGTAAAAAGCCAAATGTGAGTGCAATTGCAGTTGTTCCAGGCAGATCGTGGTGTGCACACAGGCTTGCTGGTGTACTGGTGTTGAGGATTATTATAATCCTCATAAAGTTGCCAGCGTGGATCCAGATGAGTCTAATACTACAAATGATTCAGACTTAGACATGTAGCATATTACAAATATATTGAAAAGGCTAGACACACATATATATACTGTCATATTGCCCATTGTTGAGAGGGAGTTCATTGGATATTAGTGATTTGCTAGCACCATGGTGTGCAATATTATACAATGGCAAGGAAATTTCCTGTACTCTGATTGGTCAGTAGTGTCTTGAGACAGTGATGTTATTACACAACATCACTGTATGGATATCCTAGGATATTGATTATTTTTTCAGAAACAAAGATATATTGCCACACTAAAATCTACTAAAACCTTTTTAAATATTGTTTTTATTTTTGTATAACATTGAGCCATTGTATAATTGCAATAAGGCATTCCAAGGTGTGTGTTATTGTAATAACGTCACTTCTAGGGTGGTGGAAGCACTCAGCTTGCCTCGTGCTTCAACCCACCCCAGGAGTGACGTTATTACATGATAACACACACCTTGTCATGCCTAATTGCTTAAGCATACCCGTCTTCATTACAATGAATACGGTATTTAAAACTTTGTGTTAATGAATAATCTATTTGTGCATTTATCAATACAAACCACAATGCCAACATTCTTTAAGTAATGAGCCTTATTAATAATTTGTGTCAAAGAAACCTTTTGTATGACTAAAATTTGTTTTTGTCTTAAAATAAATTAGTAATAATTTGTGTCAAAGAAACCTTTGCATGACTAAAATTTGTTTTTGTCTTTTAAAGTAAATTGTTTAAATCCCATTTTATTGGTAATTTTACTTTCAAACTTGTCTTGACAACTTTAGTACATTTTTGGCCTTTTCACTTGTGCAAAATGTTGTTTTGACATGGGTACAAAATCTTGCATTGGCATACCTTGCTACCACTTTACAAGACCACATCCACCCTAGATAAGTATCTAGGGACACTTCTATCAAAATAACATAGTTATTGCTTTCTGTTACGATGGGGGGGACTACGTCACCAAACATTTTAGGCTTGGGACCCCAGACTATTCTTCTTCCTACTGTTGAATCCTTCCCCAGTGTGTCCCAGCATCCTAGCTGCTTTGCTGTATACTTTGTTACACTAATTGAACTGCACTGACTAGATGGTCTAGATCTTTTAGCTTCAGTGAAAATAAGAACATGAGGGAATTGCTACAAATTGGTAGATGCAAGGTTCAAGAATGAGGCCAGAAAGTACTTCTTCATGAAGAGTGGTGGCAGGGTGGAACAAGTTACCAAGGAGGTTGTCAACCAGAAAATGGCTGGAGGGTTTAAAGGGGTGTTATAAAGTCAGGGGAAGGTTAGCGTGCCAGGGAGTGGGTGGAGCACTATGTAACACAAATTGCATGGTATGTTCAACAAGCAGACTTGATAGATTGTATGTCCTTCTTCTGCTAGCAATTTCCATGTTTTTGTTTGAGGGAGTCTATAACAATGACTCCCAGGTCCATTCCTCAGATGTTATGGCCAACCTTACCCCCCAACATCCTGTATTCTGTATTCAGTTCCTTCTGTATATGCATTACTTTCCATTTTTGGCATTGAATAATAATTGTCATATTTTAGACAACCGTCCACCCTCTCAAAGTCCTTCTTCAGGTTCCCTACCTCTTCCTTGCTGTCTACCCTGCTGCATACTTTTGTGTCATCTGCAGAGATACAAACCTTGCACTGGATACCCTCCTCTATGTCACTAATACAACATATTGAACATGATTGACCATGGGACTCACCCTTGAGGAACTCCGCTTGTGATACCTCTCTCCTCTGAGTTCACTCTATTTACTGCCACCCTCTGTTATCTCTCCCCAGCCCCGACAAGTTCCCTAGGCATCTGATCAGTTCACTCACCACTCCTAGGTCTTCACACCCCACTCCAAGGTTTCCAGTTTCTTTTGTGGCACTGGAGTCAAGCCATTTTAGCATTTGATCTACCTGAAGAAAATGTGCATTTTGGCATCCCAAATCATCCTCACTTTAGCAGGACCCAAAAATTGAACTGTGCTCCTCTGTCTACCGTGCCTCTGCTGATAAGTCAATAACCAGATGTAATGCCGCTGAGTCAAATATGAGTAGTCTGGATTCAAATATTTCCAGTAATTGAATAAATAACTCCTTTTATCATTCTAAATGGTGTATTTGGTCCCAGTCTCTTTCAAAACTGAAAGTTGATAGAATTGTGGATTTTGAAGCATAAGTGACATTTTCTGATGAGCACAGAAGAAACCAATAGATTCAGGAATAAGCTGCTTTTTAATTGGTACCTGAAAAGCACTCATCAACAGCAGTGGATTGTGGACAGGTAAAAAAAAATATTAGATAGAACTACCTTAACAAGATATGGATAGTGGAAAATCCTTATCATACCTCTCAGATAGACCACTTTCATTTTGGATACTTCTTTGGTGAATTTGGTTTCCAGTGATTCCATGTTGCAAGACTGATTGCAATTTTCTGTTATAGCAAAAGCAGCATTTGATTCTAATGCCTAGACATGGAGTTAAATCTTTTAGGAGTATCTGAAGTTTTTAAATTTGCTTTTCTGACTAGGTAATGTGATCTTTACAGTTTTCAAATCAGTGTCAAATAATCAGTCTTTATCAATAGTATATTACATTTTCTGTTGAAAAATTTGATTCTGTTTGGCCATTTATTGATTCATCTAGGGTCTGAACAGTGTGTACAGACTGCTGAGGAGCAGAAATGTTAAAGCTAGATGGTTGCTTAGGTATAAATCTCCACAATCCCCACATACACGACTATACAAATTGTTTGTGATTTTATGTGCTGCAGCCCAGGTTGAGCCTGAAAATGGACCCTTGGTTCAGTGCTCCTACTCGGTAAACAAATTTAAAAATTAAAATAAAATAAATAATATAGCTGGTCTCTTCAATACAATAGAAGGCTTCATTACTGATTTTTTTTTTTACTTTTTAACTCCATTATTTAGTTTGTGTTTTATAATAATAAGGCTGATAACATGCAAGGTCTGGGCTCAGCCAATCAGGTTTCACTATACTCCAAGACATCACCATTCATTCATGCCTTTCTGATGCTTAGATTTACCAGTACAGACATCCTGCACTTGCGATTGTTTTCTTCTTTACAGGTATTCAAACAGATTTCTGGGAGGCACTCAGGTTAAAGAGGTTGGTGGGGGCCAGAGAGGAGTTGTGTAGGATTTCATTAATTACTGGCTTCTAGTCAGGGATGGAAAGCAGGAGGAGTGGTTTTGGTGCAGGTGGAGGAGGGATTAACATAATGGATAAGTGATAGCTGACAGTGAACTTTGCCTGGGGTGGGATTTTCTGTGTAGAGGTGACAGGTGGGTTACTATAAAGGATAGAGGAGGAATTATCTGAGTATGGTACAGTGGGTGAGGAGATTCTAAATATTGAAAAAATGTTTTTAAAGATGATAGGAAATAGTTTTTAACCCCTCTAGACATAGGAGCCAGGTTTGTAAAATTTTTGGTGGGGCCCAGGGTCAGAGGGCAAAACCCCAGCAAGGTCTATGGGAGCAGAGCACTCTATACTTGAGGTTGGGCTGGGGTTAAGCCCCTCAGGTATGAGAATAAATTTAAAATGTTCTCTTTAAAAGCCTTGTTTTTGAATTCCAAAATTTAACATTTTTATATAACCTAATATCTATTGGGTGAAACACACCAATGGGAGATTCAATAGCCTGCCGTGCCTGTTGGATTTTATAATCTCCATTCAGATGTTTTTAGTTCTGCTGTCTCCAGGGGCTATGCAAGTCCTCTGTTAGCCCAGGGAAGACAATGGAACAAGCAAACAACAAAAGATCAGTGTATATAAACTAATATGCACTGCAGGCTATTGAATTTCCCAACGCTTCACTACTTCTCTGATGTCAGAGGCAGGAATTCTGGGATTTATAGTTACAGAAGATGTCAGGCTAGAAGTAAGCAAACTAAGATTGATACAGTGTACTATACTACAGTAAACAGTAAGTAAACACAAATATTTTTGAACACAGAATGCACACTGAGACCAGGCCCACACTTGAGTGTGGGCTGGTACTGACTGTTCCCTTTAAATGAGACCAGCTGACCTGGCTCTGCCTTGCTAGGGAGGTTTCATATGGCACTGCCATGTAGACACTCAAGCTCCTGGTCAAAGATGCCTCAGGAGCACAGTGAAGGTAGTTTTCTTAAATTATGGTAGGAGGGTGTTGCTCTCCACTGCAGCCCTTGGTCTGGGGTCCATGGGGAAGGGAGCAATTTAACATCATGTTATTTTTCTAATTCTTTGGTAACTGCAAGATGCCCACTAGGCACAAGTCCTGTTTTCAGGGGTGATCTGGGAGCACCAGGGAGTTTAAATGACTTGCTTAGGTCACACAGTATGAAAGCGGAGGTTGTAGGAATCAAACCCAGGTTTGCTGGATGCACCATGCTCATTCACAGCTTGGTACTCTAACCTCTAGGCTAAACTACCATCCTGCGATGCAGGTACTCCCCATGCAAGGCTGTATATCTCAGGGATGGGGGCAGGAAAAAGACTGGAAAAGCGCCAACTATAGCATGACATCTGTGGTACTCTTGAGCTCTACATGTCACTGGACTGCATTAATGGGCATGTTGGGCTTTGGTGCAAAGCATAAAAAATCTAGATTAAAAACTAGACTAATCAAATTTCTGATGGGGACATATGTAGGAGCATAGAACATGCTAGATGGAAAATACCAATGGTTCAATAATGTTTCTCTCCTGCCATCTAGGCAGCCACAGTAGTACAGTAAATATTAGATTAGAAAACCACTGGAACCCTTTGAGAACCATCTCCTCTCCCAATTGACTAAGTACTGCACTCCGTAATATTACCATATACTCCATGGGAAACTTATCCAACTTGGGTTTAAAAGACCCAACACACCTTACTTGCATTGCATTCTTAGGGATCCCCAAATCATGGGAAATCATGGAGAAACACAAGGTCCCAAAACATGAATCCTAATAAAGTTGAAACATACTTTGGAGTCCACTGTGGTATAGGGAATCTGCATTTGCGTTCTAGTTATGGGAGTGTTTGGTGTGTTTTTAAGTATTTTTTCATTCACTATTTAGCTGTCACTTTAAAGGCTGCTTTTAAAATATACACCTCGGCAGCTCTCATACAACCTTGAGAAAGCGCTTACCTATGCAAAACATTTGGCTATTATGTAGGGAGTATGCTTTCCACCTGGTTACTTGCTGTATGTACCTGACCTGCTTGGTGAACTTTTATCCATCTGGTAAATTTTTATCTGTTTGGAACTTTAATAAAGTAATTTTATCCTGAAGCTAAGACCATCTAATGGCTTTCTGTGCAGGGTGGTGACCTTGATGTCGGGCTTTTTCTAGTCCAGGTATATGAAGACATAATCTTGTGTTAGATTACCATACTCAGATGTTTTGTCGTGTACTGTGATCATTTTTATTACACACGCTGATAAAGAAAAAGGATGAAAAGCTGCCAAGATTTGCAAGATTTTACAATTTTAAGTGCATTACAGTGTGCAGTGATGTGTTCTTATGCTGCCATCAAGAGCAAATCTAGAAAAAACACTCACAATTACATCGTAGTTATGTAGGAAGAAAATCACTTAGGTGTACCATAAATATGGTTGGAAACTTTGGATGACCTATATGACACACTCCAAAATACAGTGGCATACAGTTGAAAGGGGGAGCTACGCTTGAGTGAGCAGCGATAAGAAGCTGCTCGGCGCAGCTCCCCAACCCCGCAGGCGTCGCGCCCCCACCGCGCGGCGTGCCAGCCCGACGGGGTGCCCAATCCCGTCGGCTGAACTGCGTCTGTCTCCTCCCCTCCCAATAGTTGATGCCACGCTGGGAGCCCACCCAGCATGGCAATCCATCATGTTGCTGATGGGGTGCCCAATCCCCATCGGCTGAGCGCGTCCCCTCCCAAAGTCCTTGTGCGCTGGGAGCCACCCCAGCGTGGCAAGCAGTCCAGCGTTTTTTATCGACGGGGTGCCCAATGCCCCATCGGCTGAATGCCCCCAAAGTCCTGGTGCCACGCTGGGGAGCCCACCCCAGTGTGTGGCGGTCCTGACGTCTTTTTTGTTTAACCTGTAAAACAAAAGCGGTCCTTGGCGTCTCCCGAACCCCCTCCCACAACCCGCACCCACCCACTGCGCACCCAGCCTCCCCACCCCCTCACCCCATACCTACCTCCGGACTCCGGCGCGGCGATCTTGGTGGACCGGGAACACATCTGCACTCTTCAAAGCCGACCGTGAACTGAGGAAATGCGGTAAGCTGTATAATGGGCTAGATAGGAGGGTTCAACTTTATTACATATCTCAGGCATTTTTGGGAATTTTTTGCAAATCTTCAACGAGGTTTTGGGACCCCTTCTCTTGAATGATGTCACTGTCATGGTGTTATTAGACTCGAAGGGTGATTTCGCAGTGACTGCGCAGTGACTGCGAAATCACCCTTCGGGACTGAATTCCACCATGACAGTGACATCATCATGAGAAGGGGGCCCAAACCCCATGTTGAAAATTTGGTGCCAAAATTCAAAAATGACTGTTTAACTAGCGTATGCTATGCAGTTCCTACGCAGGCTCGTAAGTTCATGAAATTTCAATATTTTCATCCAGATTTTCAACATTGCCATTTCACCACACTGTCTTATGAGTAGTACAGCTGTCATTTTTCACATCTCACCCAAAATGTGTTTCCACCCTTGTAGCGCAGAATGGTGCTGTCGGGTGCAAAATCAATGTACAGGACAAATTAAGAAAATCACAGTGACACTGTTCATGAGCAGAGGTCTTGAAATGGCTATGTTGAAAATTTGGTGAAAAAATTCCTAAAATGACTGTTTCACGGTGTCGTTGCACAGTTCCCTGCAGCTGTGGGTTTGCGAATTTCCAATATTTCCTCCAGATTTCCAACATTGCCATTTTTCCACACTCCTTATGAGCAGTACAGCTGTCATTTTCACATCCTGCCCAAAACGTGTTTCCGCCATGTAGCGCACAATGGCGCAGTCGGTTGTGCAAACTCAATGTATGGGACACATTAACAAAACCACAGTGACACTGTTCATGAGCAGAGGTCTTAAAATGGCTATGTTGAAAACTTGGTGAAAAATGCCTAAAATGACTTTTACAGTGTCGTTGCACAGTTCCTATGCATGCTCGTAAGTTTGCAAATTTAATATTTTCACTCTAGATTTTCAACATGTCCATTTTATTAAACTTCCTTATGAACAGTCCAGCTGCAATTTCATATGTCACCCAAAATGTGTTATCGCACATGTAGCGCACAATGGTGCTGTTGGTGTCTTGAAAGCAATGTTTAGGACAGATTAAGAAAATCACAGTTACACTGTTCATGAGCAGAGGTCTTAAAATGGCTATGTTGAAAATTTGGTGACAAAAGTCCATGAAATGACTGTGTTACAGTGAGCATTGTGCAGTTTCCGCATCCTCGTTAGTTCATGACTTAGTAATATTTTCAGTCCAGATTTTCACTAGTGGCATTTTTCAACACTTCCTTATGAACAGTACAGCTGCCATTTTTCACAACATGGCCGAGTGTTTTTCACACTTTCAGTGCAGAGATGCGTGGTCGCTGTGGGAAATCATTGTTCGGCACAGATAAAGAAAATCACAGTGACACTGTTCATGATCGGAGGCACCAAAATGCCTGAGTTGACAATCTGCTATAAAATATCCCCAACCTACTTATATAACGGTGTCGTTGCACAGTTTCTATGTACGCTCGTTGACTTCACCATTTTTTAAATATTTTTACTACACATTTGCAACATAGCCATTTTACACCTCCCCATGAAAGAGTACAGCTGTCATTTTACAGCCTGTTCGAATATTTTGCACCTGTGGTGCTAAATCCGTAGTCATTGTGCATAAGCAGCTTTCGCTACCAAACTGATATTCCCCTGTTCATGAGGTGGGGTCACAAAACAAACATGTTGAAAATTTGGAGTTAAAATGCCAAAGAATGCCTGAGGTATTAGGCTTTTCAACTAAATCGCCCAACCCTATAGAGAATGACAGGAATCAGGGGTGTGACTTGGGATTCTTGCCTGTGATGCTCATACCATTCCACACCCTGCAGTCACTGAGAGGCATCGAGGTATGCCTTGGACTCTTGGCCCCAAACTTCACCCCATTCTCCTATATCGCACCCATCTCACCGTATTTCCTAATAAAATGGGGTGCATAGGGCCAAAGACCCCAAGGAACGTCACACTTGTCAGTCTCTGCAGAGTGGGGTGTGGTGAAATAGGCGTGGCGTTATGCCTGACGACCAAATGCACACCCCAATGCCTGTCACTCTCTGCAGGGTGGTGGTGGGGTTGGCTTCAGTTCAATACTTCACTGCCATTCCTATTACACAGCTCTGTAACTTCTACACTACCACTGCCAATGCCAGTAAGCAAACATTCGGCATTGACAAATGCTTGTTATTACACACGCTGATAAAGAAAAGGATGAAAAGCTGCCAAGATTTGCAAGATTTTACAATTTTAAGTGCATTACAGTGTGCAGTGATGTGTTCTTATGCTGCCATCAAGAGCAAATCTAGAAAAAAACACTCACAATTACATCATAGTTATGTAGGAAAAAAATCACTTAGGTGTACCATAAATATGGTTGGAAACTTTGGATGACCTGTATGTAGCTTTATAAGCCAAACAGACTGATATGTGTTCCCATTCCCCACTCAGCCACCAGCCCACCAGTCACTTCACCTCCAGCCAGGGGTCAGAGTGTAGCACCAGTGTCCAGTCCATCCATATCCTCTTCCACTAGTGCTTGTGTAACAGGAACCCGCTCCTGCTGCTGGCCAAATGAAGACTGAATGAAAACTCAAACAGTCCTTGACTCGCCTTCCTTGCTTCCCTGACCTTACTTGCTCACCTGCTGGCTCTCGGTCATCAACGTCAATCCTTCTCCTCAGCAGCTGTCCCCATCGGTGCAATGATGACTGTCACACCATGACATGGTCACTCACACACACCCCAGCTGCTCACAACCTTACCAACTCCACTTTGGGGCCACTCTCACCATGTTGCACACTGCCATGTGTGCCACTAAAACTTTCCCACTGGCCACCTGGACCAGCTCCCTCCAACTGGCTCACCCCTCACTGACTGTCACTCCACACTGGCCGCAGGGCCACCTGATCTGTCCCCTGAGTCCTTGGCTTCAACATCAAGTCCCACTGATTTTGCTCTGCTTCCTGTTGCACTTATTGTCTCTGGAGCTTTGTTTCACCATCGCTTTGGTTGCTTTATCGCTGGCTCGAGTCCTCATTGACACCCAGTCAAAGTCCTTGCTCTGTTTGTGTGCATGTGCATTGAATTATCTCCTCAAAACAAGGCACCAAATTCAAAAACTGCCATCCAAAGGAGGGTACTTTCACAGTGGAGGGAGGCACACTGCAGCAGGTCAGGCCTTGTGTGTGCCACAGCTGTTCACGGGGGATGGAACATAAAAGTGTCAAAAGACAAAACATTATGGTAATAACATTTTTGGTGGGGCTGGGCCCACTTAACAGAATATTGCTGGAGCCCATGCCCCAAGGACCCATATAACCCAGCACCTACTGTATGTCCCTGGATACCCTCCTGTTTTTCTTTTAGTGTCTATCCAATATGCAGGTATGTCTTGACCTTTTTGGTTAAAATAATAATCTAATTTTTTGCCTTTGTAACTACACTTTATCCCTCTCTCCTCAGCACTTTCTGTTTTCCTTTTTGTTCTGCATGAACATTCTCGACATCAGTAACACCATTCCTGGCAATTCAAATCAATAGCTTAAAATGGTGCAACTGATGTCATGGAATATCTTAAAATGTGAATAGAAAGAGCAGCAGCTGAGAAGAGTGGAACTCTGTAGATCTGAAGGCACCCCAAACCTAGATTATACATTTATGAAAAATTGGTCAAAGCATATCAGAATGCATAACTGACATAGAAAGGAAAAAGGGAGGGTATATAACTATGTAAAAATTGTTTTCTATTATCTTTAATAAAAAAAAAGATTGGCAAAGCTGGTGCAGCCATCTGAAACTTTGTGAAGTCTTGGCAAACTGCAAAGTTCTCAGCTTACTTCAACTTTGCTAATGGAGTAAAATTCCAACATCTCTAGTCTGCTCTTACCTTATTGATCACATTTACCTGAGAGATAGTGCCTGGGCCAAACACAAGGCCACTGGGTCCTCTTCTGATGAACTGTTCCTCACTAGACTTCATAACTACAGTACCACAGCTGTAAGACAGAGTCTAAGGCTGCCAATTTCCTGAATAAATTCCTTGCCTCTGGCACAGACCTATCAAAGTTCTGGAGAGCTGATCACTGCCTCCTTAGCTTTGCCTCCTAACCTCTGCCCCTGCAGGATCTCTCCCTAGTGCCAACCCCTCCTCACAGCAAAATACCTAACTATATCTTTCATTGAGGATTCTAAAGCCCTCCTCAGTTCTAAAGCCTTCCTCAGTTCTCAGTCCAGTTTCTTAACCCCATTCTAGAAAGCCCCAATTCTGGATAATTATGTATTCACCTCAATCCCAGAGACAGGTCCTCAAAGAACTGACTTCCTTAATATGCAGTCCAGCTGTGGCTCTGATGGTATATCTCCTAAATTAATTTCATTTGGCTCCTGCCCTAGCCAAACCACTTGCCAATTTTTCAATTGCTTCCTGGCCTCGGACCTCTTCCCTTCCTTTTGGAAATATGCTACAGTCATACATCTTCACGATGGTGGTACAGGTGATCTCCTGGATGAATGAGGTTACATGCCATTAGGTGGTCTAAAGTGTCTGGTACAGAGCAGCACAACAGAGAAATTATTATGCAAATGTTGGAATAACACAGGGTATATAACGTTTTCCAAGATAAAATGGATTGAGAACAATCTCATGAATAAACTGCATACAGCAAAAGTTAAGCTAGCCAGTTATTTGAGTAATAAAAGACTTGTGCATCAGGATAAAGTCTCATCCTGTTCCTTGCCTGTTGCATTAAGGTCAAGAACATGATGACTTTCTCAAGGAAATTACTTTCTTGTTTTCTCTGAGAAACAAGGCAAACCTGTATTTGCTGCAGACAACTGTCAACCCATCTTCCTACAGCCAGTTCTGTTCAAAGTCCTGGATAGATTTGTCAGTGGCCAGCTACCAATGTCTACACTAGCACTGGCTTTCTCCCTCCACTTCAATCTGTCTACCATCCAAACCACTCCAGTATTACCTTCCTTCTTCAGATCATTAGTCATGCCCATACGCAAACGAACTCTGGCTTTGGAACTGGGGCAATTTTTATTGATGTGGCCAAGGCTTTGCCTACAGTGAATAGCCCTCTATTGCTTTCCAGCTGGCCTCCTCCGGTCTCTCAAATACCTCTCTGCTGGCTGAAATCCTACTTGTCCAGAAGAACTGAAGCAGTCAAACTGCATTCTTTTCTCTCCATGCTTCCAGTTGCCCTGGGGTTATATGCTGGTACCCATTACATGCAGTTTTCATAAATGACCTCCCCAGTGCCCTCACCTCATGCAGTGTCTGAATATATGCTGACAATTCCATCATCAATTTCCTCAGGACCCTCTACCTCAAGTATTGAACAGAACCTATGACTGTACTACAACAGTGCCCAAACTGGTTCCATACCAATTAACTAGTCCTAAACCAAAATAAAACTAATTTCTCATTTCTATTTGAAACTAAACAATGGCTGCTAAATCCTTCCTCTAAGCATCCACTCCTTGTCAGATGACTGCTTTGGCAGTCTAATGAGCTACAAATATCTTGGCCTACTGCTCAGTTAACATCTGTATTTGTTCATATTAATGGTCTGTATTCCAAGTGTTTTGCAAAACTAAGTGCTTTGTACAGGGTGACCACCGAGTTGCTGCTGCCTCAGCACCAGAAAGACTACTGTTGAATGTATGATTTTCCTACTCTGAATTATGGCGATGCAGTTTTCTCTGCTGTCTCTCAGTTTGTATATCAAACACACCATCTGATTCAATGCCCTTCACAGGTTTGCACTGGTCTTCCCTTTGCACCCATCACCATGCTGTTCACAACAAAATGGGTGGGCTCCTCCTAATCTAGGGCATGCTATCACAATGCCACTTGGGAGTTTTCTTGACCAGAATTTAACTCCTATGAGGGCAGTGTGACAAGCATGTCCTCATGAGAGTTTCCTTGGCCAGAATTTAACTCCCATGAGGGCAGTGTGACAAAGCATGTCCTCATGAGAGTTTCCTTGGCCAGAATTTAACTCCCATGAGGGCAGTGTGACAAGCATGTCCTCATGAGAGTTTCCTTGGCCAGAATTTAACTCCCATGGGGCAGTGTGACAAGCATGTCCTCATGAGAGTTTCTTCATGAATTTAACTCCCATGAGGGCATGCTCATCACACTGGCCTCATGGGAGTTAAATTCTGCCAACAAAACTCCCAAGATATATAAATAGGATTTGTCCCCTACCTTTAATGCCTCCTATTCCTTAAATCAAAACAGGGAAACAGGTTCCAACACCCTCTCTGCAAATGCAATGCAGGCTATACATCTGTTCATTACAGACTCCCCCACTTGTGGAATGGTTTCCAATACCCTGTATACTTGCCCAACCTTTGGTCTGCTAAAGCCCAGTTCAAGGAGTATCATTGGGTCCCTCAGTCCTGCCACAACAGTCCTCTACCACTCACTACTTGAATGTGCTGTTCACCACGTATGATGATGATCTCAGACTACTCTGGTTGTCTCAGCTCTGTCATTCTGATTCCTCATGCTGCTGATGCTGCTATGGATTTCATATTCCTTATGCTGCGTTTAGTACTGTCTGACAATATTATTGTAACTTGTAAATCTTGCAAATGCAGTTACTCTGATTCATGTACAGTGTTATTTGTATTTGCACTTGTTTTATATTGCTATTTTTTCTATACTGTAATAATTGTTTGTTGCATGAACTCCCATAAATTCTTCTCCCTTACCCCAAGTTACAACTGGAAACAAGCCTTTCAAGGCTCTGCTTGCTAACCTGGTAAAATATGTTTAAATAAGTAAAATGTAACGAATATATGAGTGAACATGAACCAAAACAAAACATATTCTGTGCCTCCTTGACATTGGTATGATAGCAACAAGATCCTCCACATCAGATATTGGAATGGCTATTTAACATCATAGAAGCCTACAGTCACAACATCTGTATTTAGATTAGTTGATTAGCATCTCATTATTTTCATTAACCTAGTATTGTAAGCGGGCTGGATTTTCAAAGGGCCATTACACCAATGTAAGGTGGGTCAAACAACCACCATTCATCAAATATAGGTGTGCCAAATACTGTGTGCCATATTTTGCAAGAAAATTGTTCTCTGTGGCAAAGTCCCCAGAATAATGCAAGAGGTCCACTCGTCAAAAATATGAACATGTGGAGAGAATGATGCAATCTGAGCCAAAAATGCATCGCGAGAGAATGATTCAAGCCAGTCATAAAGACAACATAGGTGGTAAGAATGACTCAAGCTCAGTCAAAAAGATGACAAAGGGGATGAGAATTATTCAGTCTGAGTCAGAAAGATGAGTGAAGCATGGATTCAGGATGACACAAGCTGCATCAAAAGATGATGCATGTGGCAAGAATTTGACTTAAGCTGCATCAAAAGTGATGTATGGGGTAAGAATTTGACTCAAGCTGAGTTAAAAATATAGTGGATGAAATAGCCAAGACAATGTTATGTTAAACCCCCAAACACTCAAAGCTAGTCCTGCAAGGAAATATTGGCTCTATAACCAACCCAGAACATGATCTACCTTCTCCTTTATTTTAGCCTGTGTCAAACCAGCTCTGACTTGTCTAACAGCTGCATGCATCTTCGATGCAGTGTCAACAACTTCCACCTTTGAAAAATCCCCAAAAGGGATAGTGCATCATTTTTTACGCAAGCCCCATTGTGACATGGTGCACCCATTTTTTTCTGCAAGTCACTTTGGTGCAGGCAGTTCTGCTTTTGATGCAAGCAGCATTAGAAAATTGGAGTTGACACAAATTTTGATGTAGCTCGCTCTTTGCAACATTCTTTTCTGGCTTAAGCACCTTGTGCCATTCTCTGACTTTCGAAACTGAGCCCAGGATGTTACCATAGAAGCACAGAAAGGTGTCAGCAGAAAAATATTTATTTTCCATCTTGTCTGCCCGTGTTCCTAGCTGAGCCATACCAACCTGCCCTTGATTATTCAGATGCTGAGTGCCTATTGGTAGTTTATACTCTTCACCCTTGTTCTCAACCCACTGCACTGTCTTAGCTTTCATCAACCCCTTAGAGCTGTGCCATGCTCTCCTGAAACCTGTTACTGCCATTGCATTTACCATTTGCTTTGGTAAACTGTTCCATTTATCCATGAGTCTTTCTGTGAAGAAGTACTTTATTACACCCTTTCTGATTCTACCTCTATTTTATACGTGTCCCTAGTTGCTGATCCTACTTTATGCTATGATTAAACCGGTTTCCATCATGTCTGCTGCCTTCTGGCCTTTAACAAGTACATGTTCATGCTGGCTAAGTGCTTCTCATATGATTCTTCAAGCTGACCCTGTACCATCTTTTTGGCCTGCCTCTGGACAGAGTCTATGCTCTAGTTATCCTTTCCAGGTGCAATTTCCAGAACTGGACACATTACTTCTGGTGTAGTCTTACAGTGATCCATACAGGGTAACAGGTCCTCTTTTCTCCATCTGGAGAACCTCTCTGTATATCCCAGCATTCTGTTTGCCTTCAGAGTGCTCTGTTGCACTGGATAATTGACAGGAGGCTATCTCTAATGATGATCTCATATCCCTTTAATGAACAGTCAGATTGATTTTTTCACCTTCTAGCCAGTGACTCATCATTGGGTTATCCTTGCCAATGTGCATAACTTTGCACTTCTTCACATTAAACTTCAATTGCTATACCTTGAACTGGCGGTGTGCAAAACTGAGGAAGATCTGGTTTTGGTTCTGCCAAATACCCTGGGTTTGGTTCTGATTTGGAGTCCATGGAAAATGTGCATCCAATAAAACTTCCTCAATTCCTTCATTTTAAGATGCAATAAAGAATAACACAGGTAACTAATGTTAAAACAAACAGTTTGGTAGTCAGCATGGCAGTTAGCAAGCAACAACTACTAGTAGACACAGAAAATCATCATGAAAGGTATCTGAGAGCAGTATCCAAGGGTATAGGTAGGCTAGGCATACCCAGTGTGTACATAATTCTGCACAGATTTTGTTAAGAACCTGTCCCTTGTCATATGTCTTTTCTAATCATTATCATTTGAATTTTGATTGAAGGAGAATATGCCACTGTGTAATTGATGTGAACATTGATAAGTGTCTGTAACATGTTGAAGTTTTGTTATTTAAGATATCTCCTATGTATACAAAACCCATTCTGAAATTAGATGAGACATTGTTCTTTCATTTTACAGCCAGTTCAGCAAAGTAGGAAAATAATCTTCTGCTGGCTATCTGATTTATGTTTATACCCTGTTGTTGTAGAATATGTAAAAAGTACATTATACTTAACTATAGAGAACTAGGCAGGGAGCACCATTTGGAGAGAGTGTGTATGAAACTAAAATGGCTGGTTACCCTCCTGGTTCTACTGAGAATTTGAGCAGGACCTAGCTTGTAGTGTTGCTTGCTAGTTGCTCACAAAAGTAACATGATATGGTAACTTATATGAGATGAGGCAATGTAAATGACAGGAGAGAGTACATTGTAAATGGCTAGAGATAGGCTGAGGCAATAGAATAGTATTCCATGTATTTAAAGGAAAGAATTACAAGACTGTATAGTTCCCTAGGGTATCAGATCTGCTTGAATTGATCATTCCTAATTTAAAATGTCTTGTGCTGATTTTTCTTTTAGATACTTTTGTCCAGTTCAGTGGAACTCTCTACCTCCTGCCTTTTGGGCCCATAATGTAAAAATCACCTAAGGAAAAAACATTGTATCCTGGCTTAGAATTGAGGCAATATAAAGGCAATGTAAAGGACATGAGACAGGACATTGTAAATGATGAGAGACAGGCTAAGGCAATACAACAGTATCCTAAGAATTTAAAGGAAAGAATTACAAGCCTCACTACTGTATTTATTTTATTTATTTATTCTAGTATTACAAGTACTTTTGAGCCAAGGCTTTTTACAAAGGTTCCACATCAGAAATAACAAACAACAAGGAAGCAACAGTGAAATAACAGTAAATAATTAACGTACAACAGTGCTATTGAAAGGGGTCAATTACAGTAAAAGTAAGGTGTAGAGGAGGAGGAGGAGAAGTGTAGGTAGTTGACAGAGGCAGCTGTAGTAAGATGGTATGTACGGTTCAAAACAATCTAGGGAGCAGCAAGATGGCTGTGATGCCGCTCCGCTTCATGCTGTTCCGATCTTTTGTAAGATATAATACTATTTTAGGAATTTCCTGATTTAGCTCTCAAGTTTTTGTAATATTAATGTTTATCCCCAAATGATGTCTACAATCTAAACTCTACAAGCTTGTTGCTTAATCTCAGCTGATAGCTTGTTTTGAGTGCAGGTCGGCACTCCTTGTGTTATGTTATTAGTGCTGTCTAATTTTGATCAGCTTGAGCGGCTTGTGAAGCATTCTTACCAGTGGTGCCATAGATTGAATTTTTATTAATTTTATGATGCAGATTTATTGGTTCTTTCAGACAGAATGAGGCCAGAACAAGGTCAGACCAAGGACCAGAGCAGTAGCAGAAAGCCCTGAAAGCTTGGCTGGAGAGGTGCTGAGCCATGAGGTGTGGAAGTTCATAGGTATACTATAAGTGCTAAAAAGTGCATTTTATTAAAAACAAGGTGTGCTAATGTTGTCTGCATATGTCTGTGTGTGTGTGTGGGGGGGTTATGTACCAATCTTGAAAGAAAAGAAATACTATGCTCAGTGGAGCATTTTTCTGTTTTCTGACTCCTCAGGGAATTTTTCTGGCTTACTGCATAGAGTACTGAACCCAGGAACCTGGACAAAAGATGAGAAATTCTATGAAAGTTACAAACAAAACAGGCAGCACACAAAGCAGAAATAAGAAGTTCAAATGAGAAATTCAACAAAGTCAAACATCCAGTGAAAAATCAGGTAGACCCCATGGTACTAACCCCAGCGATCTGAGTCTTTTTGTGACTCTTCATCACCCCTGAGTGCTGCCTGTTTTGTTTGTTTCTGTCTGAGTAATAGGCAAGCACCTGCTCAAGTTCCAGGTGCGATTCCACCTGTTTTCCTGTTCTATGAAAGTAGCTGCCAAGTCTTTTGGGGGCAAAGTTAGATCTTTGGAAAAACTCTTTGAAAGAGAATGATTACACGCTCATGTCCCAGAGATTTGCTTGCTTTCTAGTAATGGTATATGGCTTATTTTAATGATGCTTTCATTTTTTCACTTTTGTCCTGAGCTGATTCTTCCTTTGGAGGTTCTGTTTTTGTTATCTTATATTCAATGGCTTACTTGCCAAAGAAACTAACAGGCTGTAGTCTGTGATTCACTAATAGGAACATTTGGCATTACATAACCTCATATGTTTTTATTTTAATTTAAGTTGTCGAGACTGCATTTAGGAACTACAACAGGGCCAGTGGATCATACATTTTCTTGGACTCATAATGAAACTGATTTAAAGGGGTGGACATGTAGGTAAAGAAGACTGCCTGAGTTTGTTTAATCTTGGAAACTGGTATTTGACACTGACACTGGTAATATGTCTGCAGTAAGGAATCTCATAAAAGAGAGAGAGCACTTCATATGGATTTTAAATGCAAAATGAGTAGGGGAAGTATTCCATTGATTTAATGTAGAACATTGCTTCATTTGAACAGTGACAGTATGAGAGGATGTTTGGAGCTCTCCTTGTACTATAAAACTATTTATTTTATATGAATATTTAACTAGCAAAACAATTTAGAATTTTTGGAAATGAACTTAAAGGAAAGTTATAGTTTTATGTGAAATGTATACTCTGAATGTTTTGTCTTTAGTGTATTTTTTAAAAGTGATGCCATAGTAATCTAATATGTTTGTATGCTTTAATCTGTCATATGCCATCTCTGTTTTTATGCAATTTTGTTTTCCTGGCAAATGATACTGATGCTGAAGTGGCAAGCTCCTTTTGGTACTGTGAATATCCAACAGTAAAGATGGCTAGAGGTATCTGTTATGAAGATCCTTATAAATATTCACATATCTAGAGGATCTATAGCGAAGGTCCTTATAAGTGCTAACATGTATGTTAATTTGAAGAAGGCCTATAGGATAGCCTTAGTGACTTTATATTGTTTCCACAACATCTAAGTAGGCAACTTTTATTCACTCTAAAGAGGAAGGAACAGAAGTTGTTGCTTGGTCCTGTTAGTGGCCAATGGGTCTAAGGTGGGATAAAAAAATGGACATCAGGGGCAGGATATTTAGAAGGGTTGCGCATGGCGCAACACAGTTACCCATGCACAACCCACTGATGCACCCAGCATGATATTTAAAGTGGGATTGAGCCTGGCACAAATCCCAATGCACCAGAGCACATCAGTAATGTATGTGGCGCAGGCGGGGTGTGTGCCCATGCATACTCCGCACATCCCGATATTCAGCCCAGGATGTGCTGAGCCCATCATGTGCAATCCCTACCTGCGCTGCACACAGGTGAGCCAAAAAAGGAGCAACAGCTGGCCACCTGACGGGTGAGCCGTCGCATTGCAGGGTGCAAACCGCAGCTGCCACCTGTGGGTGGCCACCGGGCTCTTGGCGGCACTTTCATGGTGGCGCCCCCATGCCCGATCATGGGCATTTGTTATAATTAATAGTCCCATATCCCTGATGGTCCAGTGGATCACTCGCGAGTCCGATTGCAGGCATATGTAATAAAAAGGAGGTCCAATATCCCTGGTGGTCAGCGGTATCCCCTCCCACCCACCCACTGAGCCCCAGCACCCTGCTCCCCGGTCAGCGGCGGGCAGCAGCTCCCCACCACCAGCTGCCGCTGCCTGCCGACTGACTCGTATGATAGGGCTGTACACCCATTGGTCCACAGCATGGGCCAATGGGCGTAATTTCCGTGCCATACTACACAGTCCAGATTTGCAGAATGGATTATTCACATATCTGACTGTGTAGTATGGTACGGTCTGTACGCCCATTGGCCCATGCTGCGTGACCAATGGGTGTACAGTCCTACCATATGCAGTCAGTTGGCGGGCAGTGGGGTGGCTGGTGGTGGGGAGCTGCTGCCCACTGCTGACTGGGGAGCGGGTGCTGGGGCTCAGTAGGCAGGTGGGGAGGGGGGTACTGCTGACCACCAGGGATATTGGACCCCTTTTTATTACATATGCCCGTGATTGGGCTGCAAGCAGTCCACTGGACCACCAGGGATATAGGACGCATTATTGATATACATATATCTGCAATTGGGCTGAGAGTGGTGCGCTGGACTACCAGGGATATAGGACAATTATTGATACACATATGCCCGCGACTGGCGAAGCGGTCCACTGGACCACCAGGGATATGGGATGATTATTTTACACAAATGCCCGTGATCAGGCTGAGAGTGGTCCACTTGACCACCAGGGATATGGGATGTTTATTTTACACAAATGCCCATGATCGGGCAGTGGGTGCTTTGCTGCTTGTGCAGGGGCATTAGTCCCTGACGGCTGCAGCCTGGCAGGGTGCCAGGCACAAGTCACTGGGGATCGGTGCACCTGCATGCAACAATATAATGACATACAAATGGCCCCATTTGCACCTTCCATACATTATGGCCCCATTTGCATGTGCACTTTTGAATATCACGGTTGTTGCGCCTAGCGCAACTGAACTTGTGCTAGCGCATCCCCTGCACCACTCTGGCCACTTGTGCTGGCACAGTGCCACTGCACCATGCACACTGCTGCTGGTCAAGGTGCAATATTCAACTGTGCCATGGCGCAGCTCAGTTGAATATCACCCTGTCAATGCCCCTGCAATCCAACTTGCGCTGCACCCAGGCTTGCGCCACAGCCTGGTGCAGTCTGAATATCCCACCCAGGGAGACAAATGGCCTAAAGAGCCCTATATTTGGTCTCCATTAGGCTGCTGGTATATAGGCCAGTTATAAGAATTACATAGGATCATGGTATCCCTGGAGTTTCATCTGGATTGTCAGGCTCTTCCAGTATCTCTGATTGGTCCACTTTGGGTCAGGGACCATAATCTTATATTTAGAGCTGTGCAGAGTATAACATTCTGCCAATGGAATACCCACAGAATAAACATTCTGATTCTGTGGGATATTGCTGAATTTTCATGAATATGCTGTGGAATTTCATCAAATTTTAAATTTCAGTTATTTTGTTCTGTTTGTAAAAGTGCATGTCCAACTGATACCAGCATTGGTATGTAAACAATTCTTAATGGCATACATAAGTGTACCAAACATCAGAGTCATAGATAAAATGGCAGCAGAGTTATTCAAGGCCAAACATTTAATCAGAATTTAATTTTCATTTATTTTAATCAAATTTTACAATTTGTTAACCAAATTTCTCCACAGTTTCAGGATTTAGAGAAACTTGCAGCATGGGTATCTGCACCATGTTTTAAGTCTCCAGCTTCAAAGGGGCTGAGTTATAGGTAGCCAAACATTTTGCCAAATTTAGAATCTTGTTATTTTAGTATAATATTGATAGTATTCATTGAAATGTAATAACATTTTACAGGTAGACAGGCTATCACTACATGCAAGTAATAAGGTACGATGGGGTGTACATTACGGTGTGATAACTGCACTTCTAGGGCGTGGTTAGGCATGAGGCCAAATACCGAGTGCCGCCATCCTAGGAGTGCGGTTATCACACCATAATGCACAACCCTGGAGTGTCTTATTGCACTTATAGAATGGCCCTTTTTTTTTTAGAAGCAGTTTTTTTTATTTTGAAACACATTTTTAAATAAGTAAAAATGTAAGTGAATCTCTGTTTTTAACATAAAATAGTCCTTCCTCCTATTGGTGCTAGATTAAAGTAATGTTATACAGCGTGTGCCTCCTGCCCACTTAAGCTTCCTATTCCCTGCAGCCACAACAATTCACAAATGCTGTTTTCCTTATTCTAAGTATGACACATAGCCCCTTTACTTTATTTCATTCTCTCACTCTGTAGACAAAACTAAAAGCATCATGAACTGCTAGCTCTGTCCTAAAAGATAAACAGCAGGGTGAGTCATTTACCACCTTTTCTCTTTGTTTATATAGTATTATTGCTTACTTTCTTCATTCTGTTTTTTTCTTCTCTTCTCTATGTTTCCCCACATTCAGAAATAGAATGTTATCATGGAATGTTTACTATGAATACAGTGATTCAAAATTCTGCCAACTCTATAGCAGAATGTTCCTCTACTAACATACGCACACACAACAAAGGCCTGTTTTAGAGCCAGAGATTCAATTTTCTAACTGTCAGGGCAAGCAGAAGAGACTTCCTGATGAGCAGGTAAAGATAAAAGGGGGATTTTTTCACTGTTAGCAAAGAAACAGTTGTAATGAAAACTATAAACAATACTTAATGTTTCCAATTTGTTTATGTGTGTGTAAGGAGAGTGTGATGATCTGGTAAACAACATTTAATTAATTTGTTTTATTTTTATTTAATGTAGTTTTATTTTTGGGGCTCAGCTGAAGGTTTCTACAGTGTAAAGGTAGCAGCCATGTTTGTGATGGAAGATCAATTCTGGTTGTAGGGAGATTGATGGAAGATAGCTCTGGATGTAGAAGGACTGATTTGCTCATCGTGGGATGGTTTAGGACCAGGATGACTGTGTGTATATAGAGAGTTAATGTACAGTCAGCTGATCTCTCGTGGACAATGAAATTTCTAGATTTTTCTTGCCATTTTATAATTACATATGTACATAGTTTCATATTTCTAGCCTCAAATGGGACTGAGTTATAGCCTGTTAAACATGAAGCCAAAATTTAAATTTCAGTTATTTTCCTCTGCTTCATCTTTCTTCCACATTAGAGTCTTACTCAATTGCTCATTAATGTCCCCCAGAGGTTCTACTGATCTGTGTACTTTCAGTTACTATATCTCTTGCACTGCTACTTCCCAAAGATTTTTTCTGACCATGTCTGTTGCATCATGTTGAATAATTATCTCCTCCTACATTTCTATGTATTGCTAAAACAATTATTATTGTATACTGCAATACCTGTACTTTCATACTGAATACCTATTTATCCCTGAATTTGTATGTAATGTTTCAAAACAATTTGCCCTGTATGTTGACATATTTTTACCACTGTATGTTTGCTGTTTTTGTTGTACAGCTTATTTCTGTAACCTCCTGGTTAATGCCTGAAAATAGGCATTTTTGTGTACTGCACTTACCAGTAAACAAAAACTAAATAAATAAATAAATAAATGTAAAACAACATATCCAAATTCAACCAGATTTGAAACATTAAAACTACTATATCACAGTCATTTCTGACAAAGTTCATATTCATAGCTTTAAATGGGACTGCATTAAAAGTAGTCAAACTTTCATGACATTTTAAAATTACATTTTGCAAAATGTAAACTGCAAATGTATAAATCCGGAAACTTTAAAACTGGAGAATGAAATGCCATTAAATTTGATAGGTTCTTAGATCTTACAAGGAGACTGTGTGTGTAAATGTTATTAATTGTTTGCTGCCAGAAATTGTAAAACAATACCTGTACTTAAAGTCAAATTCCATGAGTCTGTGAAAATTATGGAATTTCATGAAAATTCCATAAAACTTGAATTTGCTACTTTCACTTAGCCTTATCTGGGCAATTTTCTAATTAAAGGATAAGGGTTTGAGAGGATGATTCTAACAGTGCATGAGGGGCACCAGGTTCATTGTTAGATACATAGTTTCACAAAGAAATGGACATCTGAGGTGTGTAGCACACCAATGGTAGACACTCCAGTTGGAGCAAGGAAGCACAGTGTGTCAACAATTCCAGCCTGAATGCAATATATATATAAGGATCACACACAGTCAATTGAAGATCCTGGGAGTCTGATGTATGTGCAAGTCTGGGACTTAGAGGTAGTCAAAAGATGTAGTGGGAAGACAATGTCTGGGGCACCAGGAAGGAAGAATTATGGCTATTCCAACAGGATATGTTGATAGGAAAAGGAGTAGGTGACACACGGTTTAAGGGATTTTGTAATTGTAAAGAACAAAGCGGATATCAGTGGGATCAGTACTTCTACTGAGTCAACCTGGCTATGCTAAGCGAGAAGGGAGGGCAAAATAGTCAGTGAGAGAGGAACAATAGGACTGTAAGAAGCTCAGCCTCAAATGAAGTAGTGATACATGCATTGTGAATGTCAAGTTCCACAAAAGAATTCTGGATGCTTCATCTACAGTATATGCTACCATAAATATTTGAGAAAATTTTACCTATAATTTTTTTTGATTGTTTTTCCCTGTAAATTTTAAACTGCTAAACCCATTTATCCAGTTGTGTTAGACACCAGGATACACTGGCATCGAATATGCATGTCAAATGTTAAGTTTTTATTAATATTTAATTAAAGTTTAAAATATAATTACAAAACATCTCAGTACATCTACCATTGATACCTAGCCAGAGTGAAGCTCCTTGGAGATACACTCTAAAGATATCAGAGTATACAAGTGTAAGTATACAAACTAAACTGTATGGAAAATACAAACAGGAACTTTCTTAAAAATAAGACTACATCCAATTGGGAATGTTATATTAAATCCAACAAAAATGTAAATCCTGTATTAAAAAGCCAAATCCTGATGGGAACTGAAATTGGCACAAATAGCCAAAAGTCCAACACAAAACAATGTTATTCTTATATAAACTCTTTAAGGAAAACATCATGCAAGGTAGGGCTCCTGATAACAAATAACAATAATTTTATTCATGACTCAAAACCATGGCTGATGTATTCAGTATCGATTTTTTAAGATCTTTACACCATCCAATACTCTTACACTCCAGCCTATTTCGAATCATTCTGATCCACCTATCATCTTTACTGTGGAACTTATTAAAATCAAATTAAATACACTGAAAGGACAACTTTGCTCAGGTCTGGATAATGTAGCTGGCCATCTATTATATTTACTGGCTGACCTAATTGCCTTGCCACTCAAGCTTTTGTTTCAACTTTTTCTATTGAATAGTTATATTCCTAATGAATGGAAAGAAGCAACAGTTGATCCTATCCATAAAAAGGACTCTAAACATAACTGGGAAAATTATAGGCTCATAAGTTTAACTTCTTCTATTTGCAAAGTTATGAAGAGTCTCCTTAAGGATATCATTGCACCTGTCATAGATGCAAATGATTTGGAGCAACATGGTTTCAGAAGGGCAGAAGCTGTACAACTAATTTGCTTTGTATCTATGAACACTTCAGTTCTATTTTAGATAGCAAAATTCCATGCAATGTTATTTTTATAGATTTCAGCAAGGCTTTTGATACTATGCCTCATTGGGCTCTAAGTCTCAAACTCAGGAGACTTAATATAAATGATTATATTATAGCCTGGATTGAAAATTGGCTTTGTAATAGAACACTAAGAAGAAGAATTAACAACAACCTATCAAACATCAGAAGGGTTTTGAGCAGTGTACCACAAGGATCTGTTCTTGGTCGTTGTCTGTTCCAAGTTTTTATTTCCGACTTCACCCAACCTTGCATCTCTATTACAACAAAATAAAGAGATAATGTGATCCAGAAGCAAATGATTTGATACCTTTTAATGGACCAACATAGATGTAACAACAAGAACAAAGTGCTCTAGCTTGGACCAACCAGTCCTTCTTCAGAAGCTCAAGATAATGTGAAAATGTGAAAATTCGGGTACTGTGTTCTAATTCTGACCAGATAGGTCTTATCCAACATGATCATGATACTATTTTGAACTGGATAAAACATGGGGTATGAAACTAAATACCACCAAATGCAAAATGATGCACTTGGGATCAAATAATCCCACCTTTTCATACACCATAAATGGCTTACTGCTTAATGCCACCACGGATGAGAAATACTTAGGTATTACTATCTCAAATGATCTTACATATTCTAAACATTTGCACTTTGTTACTAGTACATGAAACAAGGTTGTTTGGTTGATCCTTCAAAATATCTGTTCTAGAGATGGGAAGTGCTTATGCCCTTATTTAGGTCATATGTCTAACCTTATCGTGAGTATGCCTCATAGATATGGTGCCCATTTAAAAATCTGATGGTGGGTCCCTTGAAAAGTACAAAGAAAATTTACAAAAAAATATCCAGTCTCGAATCTCTATCTTATGAACATAGGTTAGAAACCCTGAACCTCATGTCACTTTCTACTAGACGTTTGAGAGGTGATCTACTATTTTTATATGATGTTGTACATGAT
Source organism: Neoceratodus forsteri (assembly GCA_016271365.2). Lineage (NCBI taxonomy): Eukaryota > Metazoa > Chordata > Ceratodontiformes > Ceratodontidae > Neoceratodus > Neoceratodus forsteri. Next base: position 30,817,946 of record CM057450.1, read on the forward strand.
CCTTATATCATGACTGAGTTAGGCCTCAAATTCAAGCCCTCTCCACACTATATTAGAGGTCACCCATTTCAGTTAGTTGAGAAATCCTTCAAGCGTAACAATATAAAATTTTTCTTTACTCTTAGTACAATAGGGCCATGGAATAAACTCCCATCCACTGTGATCATGAGTTACACTAAGCACATTTTAAACATTGTTTGGATAAGTTAATTAACTCTGGGTATAACCTAGCATACTAGCCTTTGGTTCTAGAATAAGAGCATTATGGGCCTCAGCCTACTAGCTCTTTTCCTAACCTTAGTATGAACCTTAGGAAGTAACTAACAGCTTAAACAGCAATAACATTAACCATGACAAAAATAAGAAAAAACAGTCTGAAAAAACAGAGCCTAGAAAGTGTCAGATATTCCAGAGTAAAACAATCCAAGGTAGCAACTTTAATATCTCCTCCACTTATATAAGTAATGATTTAATCAAAAAGGATAAACATATCCAAATAGGAAGACAGACAGGTCTTATGTTACAGACAGTCAGTGTCCTAGGGTCTCACTGCAGGGCTAAAATAAGAATGTATCTCCCCACCCTTAGATATGTAGTGGGAAGATAAGACAGCAGACATATAGATAACCTCTAGGGAATGAGTGGAAGGAGTTTTAGCACTGCCAAAATGAAAGGGGAATGGGAGAAAGAAGGACCAATGGGCCACAGTTTCATTACCCTTGGGAGGAAGCACCTCCCAGTGCCTGACATTGATGCCTGCAAGAGCAGAGAAGTTAAAAAAATCAACATTTTGAAAGTTTTAAAACAATTTTGCAAACATTAACATAGTAACATTTTGAACCTATCGTAATTCAATTCTCTACAAATTTAGAAGATGTTATAACCATTATAGAAATATTATTCATGCTATTTTCACATGTCTAGCTCAAGGGTGCCTGAGTTATATGCAAATAACATTTTCATGGAATTTCCTGCAAAAATAAAATGACAGACTCTGAGCACATATAAGTTTGGACGATGCATCATAATGCCATGAAACTAGGCACATTGTTAGAACTCATATCATCAAGTAGTCATGCCAAATTTAAAATCTCTGGCCCAATAGACGACTGATGTACCTGTATATGAAGATAAAATTTTCATGAAATTCCCCAAAAAAAATAATAATGACAGATTTTGAGCACCTATCATTTTGAGACAATCCATCCTAGTTTCATGATATTAGGCACATTATTGGAACCCCTCCAAGAGAGTAAGCATGCTAACTTTTAAAGCTCTAGCTAAAATGACGGCTGAGTTATGAGCAAATTAATAGTTTTAAAATTCAACAAAATTCTGACAAAATTCCATGAAAATGTCACAGAATTTCACAAACTGTCATTAAAATTTCACAAATTCTTAATTTTCTCATTCTGTACAGCTCTCTCTATATATATATGATCCAATGCGTTGACCTCTGGCCCATTATGTGGGCTTAACACTGTAACCTGTTTCCTTCCCTAGGTGAGGGAAGGATAAGGTCTGTGGACTGGGGTATTGAGCAGACAATGTCATAGAGCACAACCTGGGATAGACTGGTTGACCTTTTTTTTGAATAGTAGCATTCATATGCAGATAATTATGGGGACTAAACTTAAGTAAACTTTATGCCTGTAGGTAGTGTGCTATGTCTTACCAGGAGTTTGTTCAAATATTGGGACTATGAGAGAATTCATAGTATAACTATTAAGGGCTGTCTGATTAGTGACTGCTGTTACACTCATTTTACCTGTGAAAGTCTCCTGCTTCCATTTCTTTGAGAAGGAACTAAGAAATGATGGCATGTGCCTATGGGGGCCATTGAGTAACAGAAAGGGCTATTGACTAGTTGTATAGGGACATGTGAGGTCAGTGGGCTTGCTGAAGTCTAATAAGTGGCCACTCATGTCTGCTATAAATGTAATAATTAGGTATACATTAGTGCTCTTCCCTTATAGGTTTATATTAGTATAGGGTTATTTAGGGCGGTGGATTGATATGGCAACCTTAGTTGACTATTTTCTTGCCAGGAGACTGGAATCTTGCTAAATTACTGCTTGTGTCAAAATAGTTCTGTATACTGAGCCTGGGCCTCTTACAAGGTATATCAGCCGTGACTTATGTCTCCCACCCCAGTGTGGAAGTGACAGATACTGACACAGGAAGGAACTGCAGGCTGAGAGTAGCAAGAGCTTTTCCACAGTGCTGTTGTGATCTTTTTTAAATAAGTAGCCCTCTTTTGGGTTACCCCTCTTCTAAATTTGCTGCCACCTCCCCTTCTGGACAGGACGGCCTGTAGTGTCTTTTCTTAGCAGGCAGCTATTATCTGTCTTGTCCCTCTACTAATGCACTATGCAGGTATTGTGGATTTAGTTAACTAAAAATAATGAATCTGTATATATATATATTTGTAGGCTAGGATAGGAACTTTATTTATATGGTGCTCCTCCCGGATGCTCGAGCACTTAACAAAATAACAACATACATATTTAAAATAACATATAAAGCAGAGACTAAACTTTAAAACAGTTTACCTATCCTGCATTCAGCATTTAACAATGTTTCAGTAAAACAAGTTAACAGATTAAATAAATTAACCCATAATTAATATAAACAGGGTAGTAGTCAGTAATCAAAGCAAATTAAATGCCTACTCAAAAGCAGCATTTTAGGCCCCTTTAAAGGCCTCTGCTGAGGATGCCTCCTGGAGATGTCAAGATAAAGCATTCCACAGGGCTGGTGTGGCAAACAAGAATGTCCTGTCCCCAGATTGCCACAGCCTAGCCCTGGGAGCCACCAGGAGGTCACCCTAAGAGGAATGAAGAACCTGAGACATGTGATGAGGAATCAGAAGGTCTTGCATGTAACCTGGTCCCCCACCCCGTGCAGGGCTTTATAGGTTAGCAACCCAACCTTAAAGGCAATCCTCCACCTTACTGGCAGCCAGGGCAACTCCACGAGAACAGGCGTGACATGGTCATATTTCTTGACACCTGTCAACCACCTCGCTACCGCATTCTGCACAAGCTGCAGCCAATGGAGGTTGCTTCCAGATAGTCCAAGGTACAGGGCATTGCAGTAATCCAGCATGGACGTGATGAAGGCATGCACCAGGGTGGGCAAGTCATCAGATGGTATCGGGGATCAGATCCAGGTGATATTCCTCAGGTGGTAGAAACTACTCTTAACAATGGCCGACACCTGAGCCTCAAGTATCAGACCATTATCAAGGACCATGCCCAGATCCTTTACCTGATTGGAGGAACCAAGGGAACACCTCCTAGTACTACTCCAAGGGATCCCCAGGTCCCCTTCAATCATAGGATGACCTGGATCCACCGCTAGTACTTCTGTCCTATCTGGTTGAGTCTTAGCCAATTGTGTGACATCCAACTCTGGATCTCCTCCAGACAGTTGTTAATCACCGTGTCTGCCATTTGGTTTCTGGGTGCACAAGACACATATAGCTGGGTGTCATTGGCATAGCAATAAAACCCAGCCCATACCTCCTAATAATGTCTCCCAATGGAAGCATATACACCTTGAGCAACAAGGGCACCAGGACCGACCCCTGTGGACACCACAGGACAGTGGCATCAGGTCAGATGAGGCTAACCCCATCATCATCCTTTGTACCCTGTCTGTGAGGAAGGACCTAAACTAGTTGATGACTGTTCTGGTTAGTCCAACCCAGTTCCACAGGTGGTCCAGCACCACCTTGTGATCAATGGTGTCAAATGCTGCCGATAGATCAAGGATGACTAAGATGGGATGCTCTCCTCTATCCCTCACCATTAGAAGATCATTTAGCACCCTCTACAGTGTGGTCTCGGTGCTGTGCCCGGACCTAAACCCAGACTGGAAGTACTTGTAATTGGTGGAGGAGGCATGACTCATCCCTATCTGAGTGGCCACCACTTTCTCTAAAACCTTTCCAATTTGTCCATGAGAAGATGTATCAATAGAATAACTTGACTTATTGTTGCTCTGTCAACACTCAATTCATGTGTTGCTTCCTCAAATGGCTGTAACAATTGACATAAGTAATATATACAATTCAGTTGCAAAACTGTGACACACACACACACCAATTATCATTCGGACACTGGAGCTACTAAAGAATATATTTTATTGCACGAAAACACTGGCACCAGGCCTAGCCTGATGCATTTCAGATACTTCTTTTATCAAAGGCTAAAAACAATACAAAATGTGTCATTTTAAATACTGGTCAGTCTATGATATCTTACCAAAGTATTCCAATTTCATTGGTTCACAATTTCAATGCGTAATTAGAGAAAATTCAAAAACCTCAGTAAGCTCACTAAAGACCAATGCATACCAAAGACACCAGAATAAATAAAATTATATAAATATATATGACACACCACATAAAAAACAAAAGTGCAAGTACCCACAAAAAGTGCAAATTCACAATCAGTGCAAATATTAGCTATGAATGTCCAAATTAAAATGAAGAATTCTATCAAAAATTTCCAACTGTAAGTTTATCTGTCTTCCAAATATGGTTTTAATTCAAAACCTGCATTAAGATCTGGTTTCTGTGTGCTCTGAGCCATATGATCCACTCATTTTCTTTTTCAGTACCTTATTACGAAAGTTACCACCCCTCAGATCAAGGAATATTTTTCAGTTCCCATAAATTTGAACTCATGACCTATTTCATTTCTTTTCTCTACAATATGTGCAACTGTGGCATACATAACACCCTGCTTTTCTATAGCCCTGATGTATTCATTAACTCTTAGTTTAAATTGCCTTTCTGTTTTACCTATTATATAGAACACATCACAGCTGCATCTGGGTAAGTAAATAACATCGTGCATGTTGCATGATATGAGTGACCTGGTCTCATACTCCTTCTCATCCTGTGATCGTATCTGGGATTTTCTCCCGTAGTGATATGCTTACGTCACTCAGTTTTTATATTGGTAGCAGCCCTTACTGTTGTTCAACTATGTGTTACTTTTTCTTTTGTTGAAACGGCTCCTCACCAAGCTGTCCCTAAGTGTCAGTGCACGTTTGTATGACATAATGGGGTGGGAGGTGGTATATTTTGCAAGCCTATGTCACATGACAGGACCTTCCAATGTTTTCTGATTATTTTTCCACCTCACTAGAATGTGCGGAGAATGTAGTAATGTAATGAAATCTGTCACTGTTATGTTCTTTCGCATGTCTTTCTACAGGGGTTCATCATGTTCTTTTGTGGCTGCAGCATTGTATACTATATCAATAGTTTTTGTGCATAGCCCTTATTAGTCAATCTCCTGCATAGGTCTTGTGCCCCCTTTCTCAAAATCTACTTTGCTGCAATTTTTCTTTATTTTAAAAATTGTCCTTTCAGGATATTCGTTACTGTGTGATCGGGTGGCATCTAGGCGCATGTAGTAGCGTGTTGTCGTCCATGTCCTTTCTGTAAAGATCTGTGCTAATACTGTCAGCTCATCTCTTTCTACTTTAAGATCTAGGTAGTTGATTTGTTCCCTATCTGCTGTATATGTGAATCTGAGGTAGTCATTTGTACTATGCAGAAAAGTAATATAGTCTTCTAAAGATTCAAGTGTACCTTTCCAAATAAGTATGACGTCATCTATATAATGTTTCCAAAGCAGCAGCTTGTCAAAAAGGGGTTGCTTTGATGTTGAAAGATGGCGTCATGCTGCATAGCCTACATATAGGTTGGCCACTGATGATGTGCATATTGCACCCATAGCAGTTCCTTTCATCTGTTGGTATAAGTTTCCATCAAAAGTAAACACATTTTTGCTTAACACATACTAATATACTAACTGCCAGCAGATTAGGCCTTACAGTCTATCGAGTCTGCTCAAACCTCAGATCCCTAGTTGGGTGCAGGCCCTCCCCTTGTGTTCCAGAAACCCTATCATCCATCCCCCGGGCCAGGCCATCATCTGATACATCCACTTTCTGTATCTGTCCCACCCTCTCTTGAAGCCCTCTATAGTGGATATCTGAACCAGCTCGTCAGGCAGCACATTCAAGGATCCACCACCCTCTCAGTGAAAACCTCCTCCTCTTTCCTCCCTCATCCTTCCACCTTCCAACTTCAAACCATGCCCTCTGGTGATACCTCCCTGCTTTAGTCTAAAGATCCCTATGTGTTTACCCTGTTTATTCCCTTGAGGTGCTTGAAGACCTCAGTCATGTCCCCGTCTCTCCTCTCCTCCAATGAGAACAGGCCGAGCTCCTCAAGTCTGTCCTCATACATCAAATCTAGTCCTCATATCATCCTAGTAGCCCTCCTCTGTACCCTCTCCAGGATCTGTATGTCCCTCTTCAAGTGTGGTCTCTAGTACTGAACACAGTACTCAAGGTGTAGTCTAACCAGTCAATTGTACAGTGGCAGAATCACTTCCCTGCTCCTAGAGGTAACCCCCTCACGATGCATCCCAACATCCTGTTTGCTTTGCTAGCAGCTCTTCTACTCTGCTCAGAGTTATTCATAGATGCATCCATCATGACCCCTAGGTCTTTTTCCCTGATGAGGTCTCCAGCACCTCCCTCCCAGGGTTTATCTTGTTTAGGGTTTCCCACCCAAGATGTAACACCTTGCACTTGATGGTATTGAAATTTAATTTCCAGGTGTAAGCCCACCTTTCCAGTGTCCAGATCCCTTGCAGGGCCAACCTCACCTCTTCCCCTCAACTACTGCTCCCATCTTGGAGTCATCAGCGAAAAGACTCATTTACACCGTATACCCTTCCTGATGTCAGATATGTATGCATTAAACAGGATCGGATCCAGAACTGAGCCCTGCAGTACCCCACTAATGACCTCTCTAGGGTTCTAGCACTCCCCACCAACCACTACTCTCTGAGTTCATCCAGCTAGCCAGTTTCCTATCCATCTGACCTTCAAAGGCCCTCCTAACCCCGTCAGTTTCTCCACCAGATCATTGTGGGGGCGAATCAAATGCCTTGCTGAAGTCCAAGAATAGTAGATCCACAGGCTTTCCCTGTCTAGTTCCAATGTTACCCATTCATAGAACTCCACAAGGTTGGTTTGACACAATCTACCTGGCACAAACCCATGTTGCCGACTATTCAGACCTCCACCTCCTCCAAGTACACCCCAATCGTTCCTTTAGTATACTCTCCATTATTTTCCCACCACCGAGGTCAAACTGATGGGTCTATAGTTAACTGGTACTTCCTCGACCCCTTTATGGATTGGCACCACATATGCCTCTCGCCAATCCCTAGGTACCGCCCTGTCTCAAGCGACCTGTTGAAGAGCTCTGCCAGGAGTGCAGCCAGTCGTCCACCAATTCCCATAGTACTCTCGGATGGAATGCCATCCGGCCAGGAGATTATCTTTCTTTAGGGCTTTAAGGGCTTGCCACACCTGTTGGTGGGGATAGCATCATCCAATACCCCCACCTTACTGGCCTTTTCTAACAATTTTAGTAAAAATTCCACTGGTGGATCTATGTTGTCATTATCCCTATTTAGAAAAAAAGCCACGGCATCTAAAGCCCCTTCATGGGGCACATTTGTGAAGTGCTTCAATATCTAGAGTGGCTAGTACATAGTCTTTTACAGTCACGTTTTAAACACATTAAGTATATCTTTAGTATCTTTTACATAAAACTCCCCAGGCCACTGACTATCGGGCGACTGGGAGGTTTTTCTGATTCATATGTACTTTAGGCAAAACATAAAATGTGGCCTTTACAGGATGATCGGTTTATAAAATATCTTGTTGAGCTCAGTAATGTGGCCTTGTTCAAAGGATGTATCCATAGTATCATCAATACAAGATTTAAATTCCCATGTGGTTCAGAATTCAGTTTGGTATAAAGTAGCATCATTCAACTGTCTCTCAATTTCTTCTTTGTAATCCACCGCATTAATTATAACAATACAGCCCCTATATCTGCTGCTTTATAATGATGTCAAAGACACTTTTTAATGTGTGTATGGCACCTTGCTTGTCCGAGCTTAAGTTATTGTATTGAAAGCTAAGTAGATTTTTAAAAACGTTCTAAGTCCTTTTCACAAAAGTTCCTTGAAAATGTTCAAAGCCTGGTAGAAGGGATTAAATACAGAGTTTGGTTTAAATGAGGAAGAGTGTGTTAATAAATTACCTTGTATGTCTTCTCCTGTGTTTTCCTCCACATCAAATGTGGGTCCACAATAGTCTGTACTGTGTTCAGGGGAGTAGTGGGGAGAAGCCGAGGGCTTTTCAGGAGGTTGGTCTCGGCTGTGTAGATTATGCTTGAGGAGATTAATAATTTGAATGTCATCACTCACCTCCTCCAGTTCCTGAAGTTTCATCTGCCATCCTCCCCCTCCTGAATCTGCTGAAACCTCATTGTCCATTGTACCTGGCGTCTCCTCCCCTCCGTATCCTCTTCCGCCTTGGAACTTTTCATTGTAATTGACCAGCCTGGTGCTCCACGGGGTCCTAGTTGTGGTTGCTGTAGTGGTAGCGGTGGTTCCGTTTCTGCCTGGTCATGGTATAAAAAGGACCCTGGTTTCTCTCTTCTCCTCTGATTCACTCTCCTCTGTGCTATAGTTAAAGGATACATGTTGCAGTCTTTTTAATATACCTTTACAGGTTTCATTTTTCCAGGTATATACACGATTGTTTTCATAATCCCTTTGTCATGGATGAATTTTATTTGTTTAGCACTTTTAATTCTCTGTCTAATCAGGTTATGGATTCTTGCAACATTTTATTAAAAAAATCAAATTCTTCATGATTTTTATATTTCAATACTTCTTTTTCGGCTGTTTTAGTTCTTCCCTCAATTGGGTTTCCTGTTCTTTATTGATTTTCACAATTAAGTTTAGTGCTTGCTTCACTTAGTATTCTTTCCCATTCAAGCATAAAAGTCTCATTGTCCATCCCGAAGGCTGGATTTTTCAATATGCACTAGCCTCTTGGGACTCTTTTAAGTTGTATATATACCTCCATGTTGGACAAGTTCCAGAAAATTTTTCTCAACTGGTGAGTTACCTTTTCAAGCCCCATAAAAGCTTTCCTCAGTGACTTTCCTTCTGTTGGTAATTCAGCATTTTTTCATTTTCCAAAAGGAAGGGCTGGCTGCACTCACCATTGTAAGGAGCTGGTCCACATATTGTAGAGGGTTCTCAGTCTGAGATCTCCTGCCTGGCTCCAGTCTTAAGTTGCTTCTAGTGAAGTGGTAGTCATTTTAGTAGATATGCTTGTCTTGGTATTCCTTTCGGGGTTTTACATTTTTTTCTTTTCTGTTAAAACAAAACCTGTGCAGACATTCAAGTGCCAAACACCAAAAGTTCATCTCTTCCATAGAATGTGCACAAGGTTATGTGATGCTCAACAGTGGAATTTTACTAAAATTGTTAGAATATGTGTTAACCAAAATGTGTTTACTTTTGATGGAAACTTATACCAACAGGTGAAAGGAACCGCTATGGGTGCAACATTTGCACCATCGGTGCCAACCTATATGTAGGCAAGTGGGAGCATGATGTCTTCTTTCCACACCAAGCAACTGCTTTTTTGACAAGCTGCTGCTTTGGAAACATTATATAGATGATATCATACATGTTTGGAAAGGTACCCTAGTGCCCTCCATGGCCAGTTGGCCCATGCAGCTCCAAGTCCCTCCAGATGGCTGCTGTCTCCTGCATGCTTCTCCACAGGACTGACAGGACCCTCCACAACACAAGCAGGATCCTGGTTAGGGCCAGCAACTGTGGCCTCACTCCCCTCTGGCTCACCATCCATCATCCACCTAGGGGAAGGGCTAGGACAGACAATTAGTGCTATGCCCCAGAGACCCCTGCCCACCCACAGTGTGCAGTGGACAGCAGGGCACACACCCCTGGAGAGACCACAATGGACCCTCACACGGAGACCCATGCCAGCCATCCACATGGCACATCACAGTGGTGCAGACAGGCAGACAGTGCAGTGCAGCATGCACATGATCACATGGGCATGGTCACATGGCACAGAGTGAAGGCACTTCTGCAGCACACATGGTGGAAGCTGTGTGCTCCCCCACCAGCCGGAACACAGAGGCCAGGGGCGTGCCACATTGGCATGCACAATGGACAGTGCACCAAACATGGCTGTGCAGGCATATGGCTGAGGCGACCATGGCCAGATCCTGTCCCACTGCTATGCCACAGAGACACATACAGGAATGTGACAAAGCTTACCTGCCTTAAGCTGTGCAGCGGGTGCTGCCTGCTGATCCTACTGGGGTTCCTCCTGACTGCCGCTGTTGCTCTGGCCTATCTGCGGTCCCCTGGCACTGTGGAAGAAATGAAGAGGAAGACAGTACACAAGCATGTATGGAGAGCCCCCACCACCACACAGCCCCGTGGCACTGGGCATGTCCTGTCCATCCTGAGGGCCCCATGCCAGCACAACTGCAACACGCATAGCAGCTATGCATGACCGCATGCCCACCAGGACTGTATTGTATGCCCACTGTGGACCTTGCCATGCAGAGCTACAAACACTACAGTAGACCACCCAAGCAAACATGCCACATGCACATACCTACCTGACTGTGGCACCGCACCTCACTGGATGCGTGCCTGCATCTGGCAAATCTCAAAGGTCCCTCCTGCGCAGGTCCCTGTACCTGTGGTTGCATTGTTTGAGGTCCTGGCCACCCCGTCCTCCTCTCCAGGGCCTCAGGGACCCATTGCCAGATGGCCCCCTGGCCTCTGGAGGGGCATCTGTCCATATAACTGCCCCTCAAATGGCTGCACCACGGCCACAAGGTTGATCAGTTTAAGGTCTGACCAGTTGATTGCATGCCTGTCTCTGCTGTGCACCATGGCCTCAGAGTGCAGCAGCAATGCCTGTGCAAATGGTCATGAAAACATGCCACGTGGTGGCCACATGTGCATGATGCGTGATCGCAAATGCCAGGATGCAATTACGCAGCATGGGGATCTGCTGCTCGCATTGTGCAGTGTGGGTGAATAGCACACTCATGGGCATGTGCATCACACTGTTACCTAGTGGGTGCGGGGTCATGAATACGCCCCAGGGGTCGAGGTTGTCACCCACACAGGTGTGCAGCTGCATGATAGGAGCCACTGTCAGGCATGCCAGCATGCTGTGATGCCATCTCAATTACACATCATAATGCCACAGCATCGCGCATGGTACACAAGTCACGTGATAGGCCTGTGCACCGTGTTGCACATGTGCACTGCAGGCACGGGAACTGTGCATGCACAAGTACTGCACCACAGAGTTGCTCCGGTGCATCCGACTGCAGACGGCACAATTTCGCAATATTGAGTCACCATATGCAAATCACCTCATCAGCCAATGTGCGGCGCAGTAGGGTCTATTAGCATATCATTACCATTGCGCACAGGCTCATTTGTATCGCTTGCCTTATAAGCACCACAGAACAGCACAGGTCACAGACCGGTATTGCAGCCATTAGGTAAGTGCCTGGTGGCTTGGATGAACAGAGGCCTACTACAACACTGCAACAGTGGGCTGCAAAGGGCCTTGCTGACACTGACCCACTGTACTGTTCATGTTCACAGGTGGTGGAATGTCAGCTAATGATGGAGAGAGGAGCAGGGGCCTGCATGCAAGTGCAGGCCCAACTTCACGCAGCAGAGCAGAATGCCCTCTTTGAGGCATATTTAGACAGGGAGGACCTGCTCAGTGGTGCCATGGTTACACGCAGGAGCAGTCGGCAGGCTGGGAGGAGGTGGCATGGTATGTCAACACCATGGCAGGCACCAGCACACTGCACAGGAGTGACGGAAAAAGGTTGGCATAGGCAATAGGCACATCAAGGAGAAGGTGGCGGCCATATGAGCATCCTGCAGGGTGACTGGCGATAGGCCGCCCACAGTGCCACCACTGTCGGTCATGGAGGAGCTTGTGGCAACCACCATCAGCCGCATGGCAGTGGAGGGTATGCCGGGTGATGGATTCCAGATGGTTGGCAGCCCCTCACTGCATGGTGAGTACACAAACAACAGACAGGCCTGCCAGGTGAGGGATGGACATGCAAGTGAGCCTGATGCCATGCTGCATGCCACTGGTGAGTGTGGATGCAGCCTTGCAGTGCGCCATGATGGCAAGTGGCAATGGCAACATGCATGGGGTGCATGGACAATGGAACACCACTAACTCCATTTCTGTCTTGCAGCACCATCACACCTCCGTGGGCTGGACCAGGTGGAGGCCACGGCTGTGGACATGGATGCCAGACCATCAACATCCACAGGCATCCAGAGCAGAGACAGGCTGTGTCCTGGCAGTGTGGAGCATGTGGATGTACTAGGCCTGAGGTTGGACGACGCCCTGGCTGAGATCCTGCATGATGCCAGCCTGTCTGTGTTGTGTGTGGATACTCAGCTTGGGGTGGGTCCGACATCGATGATGACATAACCCTGATACTGGACAGCATGGGGAGGTGGTGCCCGACACGTCCCTGGCCGCTTCACAGGCACCATCAGGGCCCAGAGCTGTTTCTGCAGCTGTACAGCTGCCACCCATCCCCACCAGCGCGGCAGTGTGGTGCCACCGCTGTGTCTGGCATGGATGGTGGTGCTGTTTTGGCCATGGAAGCGCAGGACAATGCACAGCAGATGAGTGGGCAGTGGCAGCAGGATGCAGGTACCATCAGGCAGCGACATGGTGTCCACCGGTGTGCCTGTTGACACTGTACCCCTTTACGGCCCACTGTGCAGCATCCACCTGAGCGAAGGCTGTGCAGCATGCTGTGTCACCCCAGCAGCTTGGCAGACAGGCCCAGAGGCCCAGGATGTCGAGCGGCTAGCAGAGCACACCTGGTTGCTGCAGGCATCTGTAGAAAACCAGGCGATGCTTGCCATTGAGGTGCGAGCACTGCGGACAGAGGGTGCCAGCTGGCCGAGCAGCAGGACAGGGGCAATGCAAGGCTTATGGATGAACTACACCAGATGCAGGAGGCCATGACTGCATCAATGGACCGCATGACCAGTGCCATTGTGGCATCGCTGGACCACATGACGGTACCATTATGCCGGCTTGCGCCGGTGTCAGCCATTGGGCTTGCTGTACACATAGAACCCCCGCAGTGCACTGTCCACCCCATGGTCCCAGTGTCTGGTGACCCCTCACAGCAGACACCGGCTTGGGTGTAGGCATCCCAGGTACCCCAGGGCTGGCCTGTTTGGCTGCCTCTACACTCCTGCAAGGACACAGTCGCAGTCCCAGACATCAACCCCTGGGAGGCATCTGACACCCCCTGTGACCAATGTGCAGCCTATGTCTGCTGATCGCCCCAGCGTGGCTTCCCACATGGCCGTGGCAGTTGTGGGACCACGTGGATGGCATAACATGTCTGCTGCCCTGTCATGGTGTCCACTGCTGCTGCTCCATGCTCATGTGGGCAGTGGTGGTGCAGCATGCATGTGGTGGCACGCATGTGTTGTGCCGCATGCCCCTGTGTGTACTGACCATGCTGCTGGGACGTGTGGCATGGGTGTGATGAGGGCAGCTCAAGGCCGTTGTGCCTGTGCACTGGTGTCATGCTTCTGATCCATGCCATGTTCCTCAGCATATATTTGTGTGTGTGTGTGTGTGTGTGTGTGCATGCCTGTGCTGTGTGTGTGTGTGTGTGCACCCATGTGCCAGTGACTCCACCATGTGTGCTGTGTGCCCCTGTCCCTGCATGTGTACCGCTGTGCACATCCATGCCACTGTGGTGTGCTGGTCTGTGTGACCCACGCATGTGTTCAATGCACTTACCTGTGTTGTCCATAATGCTCCGTGCAATGGTATCCCTGTGCCTCCTTGCCTTCTGCACCAGAAGAGGATCCCTCCTTCCTGGGGGTGGCTGCCCACCACCCTCCAGACCATTGCCACCATTGTCCCGCTACTGTAGCCCTCATCAGCCTCGACATCTATCCCACGGCAATGGCCATGTTGTGCAGGATGCAGCAGGCCAGGATTATGCCACAGGCTTTTGATGGGCTGTATTGTAGGGCACCGCCTGACCTGTCTTGGCAATGGAATCACATCTTTAGCATGCCAAAGACATGCTCGATGATATGCATGTGCTGGCATGTGCCTCATTATATCTGTTCTCGGCAGGGGACACCGTCACCGGTAGGGTAGTAGCCAGCGGCCTCAAGGGGATATGCGCCTGTCACCCGCGTGGGGATAGACATGGTTATCCCTGTGCTGTGCTATGCTGCCTCCTGCTCCCTGTCACCTACTGCCCACTCCTCCACGCCCACCCTGCCTGCTGTCCCTCACCCCCAGGGCTGTGGCTCCCAGGCACCCTGGCGCACGCCCTACTAACCCAGAAGGTGGCCCGTGGGGATGTACCCATGTCAAGCCCTATGGCGCAGCACAGAGCTGTGTCAGATGAAGGCATCATGTGCTCTCCGGTGTGTGACACAGACATTGATAATGCACCCCATGGCATCGCACACCACCTGGCAGTTTATGGATGGGTAGCCCTTCCTGTTGATGTATACAGGGCCCTCTGGGCCAAGTGGTGTGCAGATGCCCATGTGGGTGCAGTGTATGGCCCCAGTTATGCCTGGCATGCTTGCAACCCTGTGGAAGTCCTGCATGTTTGCTGTACGCTCTGCCTGTGTTCTGGGAAACGATGAACTCCGAAGCACATGGCAGCAGAGCTTAAGGAACTGTGTGAGGAGGCAGGGTGTGGATGACTGGGTGATGCCCATGGTATCCCGCTGGTCTTTGGAAGGTGTCCGTGGTGAGCAAGCACATCACTGCAGTCACCTTCGTCTCCACTGTCATGGCATGACTACGCCTGGTGGGTGCCTGCATCTCCTCACTGCACAGCTCACAGAGCTGCCTTAGAATTGCCCTGTTCAGGCGGTACTGGCCCACGATTTCTGTGTCACTGTAATTTTATATGTGATATGGACACGGTACCACCTGTGTTAGGCATACCGCTGGGCCCTTCGTTGGCACGCTAGGTGTTCCTCCCACCACACCCTCATTACTGCTTCCATTAGAATGGTGCATTTTCCATTGCCCTCTGTGGTGTCCCCTTCTGGCTCTCTCTCTCTGTCTGTCTCTCTGTCTGTCTCTCTGGGCACAGAATTGCACATCTGCTGTCTGTGTGTTTGAGCCCATTTTATAGGCTCAAGTCTGGCTGGCGATCTTGGGTTTGCTGTGGACTTGCGCCATGCTTTCTGGTTGAATATATCGCTGTGCCGCTTATTCATGGGAACGCCACTTGCGCTGCATACATTATATTTGTGCCATGGCACCATGAGACTTGTGCTGTGCAGCCACTGTCTTTGAATATCGCTCAGCAGTGTAAATCCGTGGTTGCACTGGTGCAACTCAGTGCGCCATGTACAACTGCTCTGAATATCTTCCCAATATATACTTCCTTGCCCAGATGTTAGTGTGAATTCCTCTTTACCTATTGTGTGGTCCATGGTGTACTGGTAGCCTGCTTTGCATTGTTCCTGCAGCCTATGTATTGTATACAAGATGAAGTTCCACCTGGTGGCAACTTTTGTTTTAACTGCTGTAATGATACATCATTTTGTTTTTGCAGATCTTGCAGTCCCTTGTTTGACTGATGCAAAAGTCAAAACTGTTAAACAATCATTGATTCCAGTTTTGGAGCATGGTAACTATCTTGCAGAATTATACAGGCTTTTGGAGAGGGCCTGAAGTGCCTACATATCTTTTGTGCTACATTTAGCAAATTCTGCACACATTTGTCTTCGGTGAGGATGACTTGTGGATTCAGTGTCTATGTAAAGCGTGGTATATGCACAATCCACCATCCTTTAATGCTTTCACAATATTGACTCTATTATCTGAAACTACAAATCCAGGGGAAAAGAAAGATAGATAGATAGATAGATAGATAGATAGATAGACAGACAGACAGACAGAGACAGACAGACAGACAGATAGATAAAACTTATTTTATATAGGATCATTTCATTAGGAACAAGCCGTATTTTCAACAAAAGCCCTGTGTATGACAAAATACATAAAACATGACAATGATGGTCAACTGTAAATTACATATAACGTGATAAAAAGAAACATAACTCATTATATATTACATTGATACAAATGTGGAGAAATGCACATTCATCTAATGACTTCACTTATAATATTCACGTGGTAAATTCAGTGTTTTCTTCAAAGCAACCTGTAACTCCATGTCAGCCAGCTGTAGTCCCTTTTACTGTCAGGTTGTAACCAATTTAAAGTTCATATAACTCACAGTGGTGAGTACCTATTTTATTTCTCATAGGAAATCTAGCAAGCTTATTATACATATGACCTATTTTTTGTAAGGCATTTCTAGTTGAGTTTCTGTATAATACGTTACCATACTCCAAAACTGGAATCAATAATTAACAGTTTTGACTCTTGCATCATTAGTCAAACAAGGGGACACGCTATGATGACTGCCCTGTTTTGGTTACTTTTCTTGACCAGTATGTTAATGTGCTCAATATAGGATAATTTGCCATCTATCTGAACACCAAGGTATTTATAGCTATTTGTGTTTGTCACCTTTTGACCATTTTCAAACACAAGGTTTAAATCCAGATTATAATTAGCAATAATGCCCGACAGAGCATGTGTGCGTGTGGGATAACGTCACGCCTCAGGTGGTTGGAGCACGAGGCTGCCAGGCGAGATCGTCCAATAACTGAGGTGTGGCGTTATCCCAAACGCACACACACCCTGGAGGGTATTATTGCTATTATACAACAGCTCGTTGTTATACAGAATTAAAAACATTTAAGGATGTTTTTGTGTGGAAAAATATTTTGTTTTTAAAGAGCAGATGAAACAATCAAGCAAATGCTCAAGCTGCTCAAAATCATCTACAGATTCACAGTGAGGCTCAGACTAGACCTGTGATGTTGTGCTGCAGGATAACATCACGGTCCAGCCCAAGACTGACCAATCAGAGTCCAGGATTTTTCTTGCCATTGTATAATGTTTGTTTGCACCTAGGTGAAACTAACACACTGTGTGTGTTTTTTCATTTTCAGTTCAGTCTGACTGTATGCATTGGCCACCAATGCTGTGTCATCTGCATACAGTCACACCTCACTGTTTACAAGAAGGCCTGGAAGATCATTTGCATAAATATTAAAAAGCAGTGGCCCAAGATGAAGCCTGTGGTACTCCCGATTTATTAGGGAAAGCTATTCTGAGAACAATTTCTTTAGTTTTTTTTTTAAGATGTTCACATCACTGTGATTTTCTTCCTCGAACTTGCAGTACAGACAGCAAACTGCTATTAAGAGTTCTGGGGTCCCTGATGGTGGCAGAGGATGTTGCAGAGGATATAAATGAGACCCAGTGAGCAGTCATTGTCATGTACTGTAGTCTGCTGTTTGAAAACTTGTCCCGTATCTATTGTTATGTGTACTATTTTTAAACTCAGCTTTATTAACAATTCAAGCAATATAACATGACCATCAAAACATGTTTCAAAGTACAGCAATGTCCAGAGAACTTTTGATAATCTGTATGGCAATAAAATTCAGGCAGGCCTGTGGAGTGTCTTTTGATGAAGTCTGTCTGTTGATTTTATCACAGATAGCAGCCTATCCATTCCAGCCTGTCTAAAAGTCTTTGAACTCATACAAAACATTACATATGTGTATACATTACCTGATAAACTTCATACAGTGATCACTGTCTTTCATAATAAATGTCTGCATGGATTCCATTAATGAATTCTAGTAAAAACAAAATAAATAAGTAAATCACATAAACAACAAACTGGGTTGTGCAATTAATTTCCAGGAAGAAGAAACAGTAACATTTCTTGCCTGTTCTGTTTAGTCTCCAATATCTATGCAGGACCACGAGGGACATGGAAACTCAGAGCTACTCCTCAAAGGTACAGCATTCCTGTGCTCCACAGAGATGTTGGCGGGCATTCACGAGGTGCTGAGTAATGTAACAAGGAGAAACTGCTCCCTTCCTCTAATATTCAGGACTCTGACTGCTGGGAAGCCTCAAGACCGGCAAGGTCATGGAAGGAGCGTCTTTGTGCCAACTTATTACCTAGCTACCCTCCCTTGTGCCAACTCTCCTCCATCCACCTCTAGATCATTCCCTCCCTCCACCCCTGGAAATCAAGTCAATCCAACCTTTCCATCTCTCCACATGTTTTTTTTTGCAATTCCAGTGTCCTGTGTGGGGGCCCTGGTCCCTTTAAATAGCCTGGGCAATTTACACATGTAAATATATGCAAATCCAGCTATAATGTCATGCTAATATGTTGTTTTGCCTGCTGACTACCCAGTGAGGCTTATTTGCATAGCCTGACTGAATATAGAACATCTACATACCACGCTAAATGGTTTTGACTTGCACATCACGAAGTGCCATACAATGCAGTTTGTCATTTGTGCAGCACAAGCATTATTTACGCCATGCAGCCTATGTGTAACACTGCGCAAAGGACATGCCCTTCCAGTCCTGACATCTCAGGGTGTTCAGTTGTGCAGTTTCAGGGTAGCGTGTTATACTCAACAATATCAGCCAAAAGAAGGAGCAGGGTAATACAGCAGTGTGACCAGAGGTGGGAGGAGGATGAGCGGGCTAATTTGGCGCAGCTTGTGGTGGCTCGGGAGCCATGCCAATCCTGTGCCACGTGGTCACCACTGCTGTCCCTGCAGCTGTCTGTGGCTATGATTCCACCTGTACAGTGTTCTGGGTATGACAATTATGTTGGCCTGTTGGCAGACACATTCTGTTCCCCATGTGCCCCTTGCACATTTCCTGAGTATTTATTTATTTAGTTTTGTTTACTAGGTAGGTGCACTAGCGATGAAATGACTATTTTCAGGCATGACCGGGAGAGTATAATCATAGACAAAGTATATGGCATGAGTACAGGAATATTACATATAGTAAAGGTCAGAGTCAGTTAAAATGATACATACAGCCAAAGAAGCATAACATGATATCAACAATCACATATACAGTCAAATAACATACCATAACATGACATATTAGAAATTACATAGGGTCAGAGAAGGTAATTAACACTGCAAATGGAAAACAAATACCACCACAGGGTGGTCAGAAATATGTGTTAGGGTTTGTCATAGCAATGAGACGCAGGGCTCTAAATACTATAAGGGAGACAGGATTAGGTGATGGTGACCATCTGGGTTGTGGCTGTCCATTGTCCTGGGATGGTCCCTGTACTTCGGGCAAATCTCCACCTGCATTGCCTGGCAGGGTGGCCTCTATCTCCAACCTGTCCGTGGCAGTGTCCCTGTTGGTGTAGTTGCCTTCCATCCCCTTGTGTCCCGTGCTGTGTGCCATTCGGAGTGCTGTCACCTGTTCCATGTCAGGGTTCCATGTGTCCTCCCCTGTGCACAGTCAGGACCAGTTTTAGACCAACTGGCACTCCATGCAGAAATATTTGTGGTGCCCTTCACCACTCACTGAGCCATCTCAACCCTTCTTCCCACTACACATCCAAACTGTGGTACTGCTTTTATGAATACATGTGTAATGACAATACTTTTTTTATTAATGTTTTTTTTTCATTTCAACCTGATCTTTGCCTGTACTTTCTACTTTATTGTGCTCCTTCTGTGCTGGCACCCTCAGTGGCCTTCTTGGTTTGCTTGTGCCTATTACTGCCTAACTGTGCTCTGGGCTGATGTGGCTGTTTGCACTGCCCATTTCTATATCACAGCCATCTTCAGTGCTGGACAGTCTTGCACTGCACGCAGGGCTATGCTTTCCACTCCTCTGTTTGCATGCTATATTCAGGAATGTTTGCCAGTGGGCTAATCCTTTGAATATTGTGTGCAATGGGATGTGGCTAATGATAACTGCCAGGCAGTGCTAAATTTGAACATGGGCAATTTTTGAATATTCGCCCCTGAGGTACTAATTCTGCTGATAGTTTAGATACATCTCATGGGCCAGATATTCAAAACTTTGTCACTGTGCAAAACTCAGTTTGCACACGCAAACCAGGTTTTGCACCGAGGTCCCATCTTCAAAAGCCTGTTTTGTACATGTGCACTGCAACTGTGCCACAGCAATCAGTGGAGGGTGTGCATGACAAAATTTTGTGAAGTGAGGGCAGGGACCTGAATATTGGTACAGTCTCATATTCAGAGTATTTGCTCCATGCAAGGGCACCTAGCATGGTTCACTTTTGCAGAGAAAATATGCCAACTGAAGCAGGTCTTAATCTGGTGCAACCCTAGCAGTTGCCAGAGGTAGTGCATCGGTGCCTCACCACCACCCCAACACAGTATTCCCTGGTGTCTTAGTGGCACCCTCACCCTCTGACCCCAGGCCTGTTATATCTGTACTATACATCATTCCTGGTGTCTAGCAGTGTCCCCACCCTCAAATCCCAGTCCCATATATCTATACATTGTCACTTCTGTCTAGTGGTGCCCCCACCCTTTGATCCCAGTCCCCTCATATAAGTAATATGTCCCTGGTGTCCAGTGGTCCTTCCCCCACCTGATCCCCATCCCAGTACCAGTACAGCCATCCCCATGACAACTGTGTCACCACTCCCCATGCAAGCCACAAGCACAGATGTTGTCCCACCCACAACAAAACCCCAGCCTGATCCACATAGTGTACAGGCTCCCCCTACACATACCCTATTGGTGGATATCAGCCCCCCACCCACCCCTCCATGGCACCGACTCCCACCCGGCCCCCTACCTGTCCGTCCAGTGCATTGGATAAAGGATTGAGTGGCACAGTCCACTACACCACCTCTAACCACCTGGTATTGCTCATTAGCAGGAGTGAGTCTTGTTTATAGGAGAGGTGCATCACCCATGCCCTATAAATAAGATGCATTTCATGCTAATGAGGCAAATTCAATACAATTTATTTTTAATTTATAGAGTAATGTTCCTGCTTGAACACAGATAAAATGTCTAATGATGAGACTACAAGACAAGGGCTACTCAACAACCAGAGTCCTGCCTCCCCAAAATGCTTCACACATGACATATGCCTGTTAACAAGTCTGGTACAATTTATTTTATTATGACACAAAACAAATATATTCTTGTTCACATGGAAGTAATGGCTAGTGATACAACTACAAGATTAAAACCAGAATAGAAAGAGGCTGGCCGGTGGCACTGAGGTTGAGGTGCTGGATGCCACACCTCATGTCATGCAGTAGCCCAGGTTTGGACTTGAGCTCAGGTTGCCAGGGGTCAGATGTGGGGAGGGCAAAGAGACAATTGAGCTGCTGGCTGGCAGCTCTCCTCCTCGGAAGGATCCGAGGGCTCCTTGGTGCTGGCCACCTCCTGCTGGAGGCTGGGTGGTGGTGCCATGCCTGAGAAGCCTTGGCACTAGGCTGGGGAGGGTGGAAGAGACTGTCGCCAGAGCTGCGTGCACATGACTGACTCCACTGCATGTGCTACTGCGCTCTGGGACCTTGAGTAATGAGGAGAAAATGTGGGAATGTGGGGCTGCAGCAGGATGAAGCCTCCAGGCTGGCTCTCAGAGGTCCTCTGGGACATGCAGAGCATTATAAGATCCCGTACAACCCTAGGTCAAGAAGGTTGGCCAATGCAAGGCAGTGGCCTGCAGAGGAGGATACAAATCAAGGCGGGCAAAAAAAAACCAGAATAGAAAGAATGGACTGTAGTCATGAGATAGAAAGACTTACAGACAGTGTGCAAAGCTTAATAAATGAGGTAGATTGTTTAACAGGTGAGGGAGACTTGTCTGATATGGAGGGAAATATAAAAGTGCACACAAAATACAAGGGATGGACAGGGGCCATGTGCATCATCTGGTCATACTGGTGGTCAAAAAGGAAAAGAGACAAATCATTAGAGGAGATGGAAGTGGACGCTGAAGATTTAGAAGAAAACTGGACATTAAAATGGTGGTAGGGAGGTTCTTAAGAAGGCCTCATTAGATCTCAATGTGCTTGTCAATTTTTGTCCTGTCTCCAACCTTCCCTTTTTGGCTAAGTTGTGGAGAAGATGGCTTTGGCTCAACTTGTGAGCCATCTTGAGAAGAATTACTCCTTTAAGCCATTTCAATCTGAATTCTGTGGCAAGCACAGCATAGAGACAGCCATGATCAGGGTTTCCAATTATCTCTTCCTGGTGGGAGATCTCTATTGTGATCTTACAAGATCTGTTTTCAGCATATGACATTGTAGACCATTCAGTGTTCTTGACCAGACATGGGGAGCATGGAGACTTGTCCAGATCTGTGTTACAATGGCTCCGGTCATCCCTTAGTAGAAGGGAGCAGTTGGTAGTGCTCGGCTCCTGCCATTTGCAGCTGGTTGCTCTGTACTGCTGTGTTTCTCAAGGTTCTGTGCTTTCACTTGTTTTGTTCCCAGTGTATATGCTACCTCTGAGTTGCACTATTATGCAGATGACACCCAGCTATATGTGTCCATTGCTCCTGATTGGGTGTTATCTGTGCTGATATTAGAACACTGTTTGGAGGAAGTCAGGGTTTGGATGGCCTCAGTTGTCTGGCTTTGAAGCCAACCAAGACTGAGTTACTAGTGGTGGGTTTGGAAAAGCAGATGTCAGCAGTTCATGTTGGCCTGATTCTTCCTCTCTTGGGTGTGGGGGGTGCATCTTCTGGCATTAGAGAGGTCACAGTTTGAAAGTTGTTCTTGTTGGACAGTTGACATTCACTTCAGAGGTGTCTTCTGTAGTCAAGAGCTGCTTTTACCACCTTAGGAATGTTGCCAGACTACGACTGCAACTGGATTCTGCAGACCTAGCTACACTAGTCAAGCGCTCTCATTTTGCCTGGCTTGGCTACTGCTGTGTGCTTTATAAAGGCTTACCTGGAGGTCAACTGTGTTACCTGCAATTAGTTCAGAATGCTGCAGTGAGACTTCTGACCTCACAAGGAGGTCAGAACATATTACCCACTCACTGCTGGTTATGGGCTAGTTGCCTGTTGGGTGGTACTCTGATTTCTGGGTGCTGCTGGTGACATTTAAAGCCTTGAATTGACTGGGTGCTCAGTACTTCAGGGATCTTCTGTCTCCCACATCTCCCTAAGGATTTAAGATATAGTGGAAAGGGACTATTGGCTGCTCTTTCTTCCCGCATGAAGTCTGCTGGTGATCGGGATTTTCTGATGGCAGCCCATACCTTCTGGAACACAGTCCCTAAGATATATGAACTGCCAGTTCTGTATTTTGATTTAAAAAGTAACTAAAAGCTATTTACTTCTGACAGCCTTTAAGTAACCAGAGCTGCAAAATGAAATTGCCATTAGGGCTGTGCATGTATAGTACTATATAAGTGATACTTCTTATATGAATTTATATAGTTTGTATCATGTTTTTTGCTATTTATGATAGCTCTAGTTATTGTATTTATTGTATAGGTGCTTTAGCGCTGGAGGCACTTTGTAAAAATCAAATAAACAAAGAAACAAATGAGTCAGAGGTGCTTAGAGATCAAAAGGAAGAATGGCAGATTGTCATTTGTTACCCTCTCAAAGAAATGTAATATTTTGGGGCCTACTGACAAGACTGTACTAGTTGGTAAAAGTATGATGATGTAACAAATATGCCAGTGGATAAAAGTGTCACAACTGAGACAAAAGTAACTGGCAACAAAGAAGTCAATAACGTGATAGCGAGGACTAACAGCCTAATGCACAGTAAAATGTTAAAAACACTGTAGTCTTGGGTGATTTGGCCCTAAAATTCATTGACTCCACAATATGGAGGGACAGAAAGGACATAATGACTGCTGTCTGCCTGGGTCAAGGTTTCTAATTTAAGTGACAATTTAGATGGGTTTCTATTAAACTAGGGTGAAAATGTCATACTGGCTCTGCATGTTAGAACAAACAAGATCAGACAGGTGGATGATTCAAAGAGACTTTGAAGACATTGTCAGAAAGTTAAAAAGAAAATGTGCTGTCATGATCATTGAAATTTACCAGCTTCCAGAGCTGGGAGGGGTAGAATGTGTGCGAATGAAAGAATGAATGCATGTTTAAGAGTAGGGGCTAACTATGAAAATCATATATGCATTCAGAATTGGAATTTGTTCAACAGAGATCCCTCTGTTCAAAAATGATAGGTTATATCTAGAGATGTAGGGATTAGGAAAATTCCAAATTTGCAGAATTTCAATGAAATTTCAAAAATTCCATGAAAGTTCACAGAATTTCAATTAAAGTATGCAGAATTTTAAAATTTTGTGATTTGGTCATATCCTGGCCATCTTTTCTTTTTAATTCAGGTGCTTATGTTCCGTGATCCCAGGCAGGGGCTTTAGCCCTCCAGAGGAGGACACTCTCTTAGGTCCCACTGCAGTGCACTCGCCAATCCCAGAAGTTCCCCAAAGCTTGCCCCCAGTGGTGGGGCAGAGGAAGTGGTGTCCCCTCCTGGGGACCCAATCCAGAAGCCAGGGTCAACCCATGGTGTGGCGGACTGTCATGGAGCCCTGACAGGCTCTTTTCCTTCTTGTTTCTCCTGTCCCCTTCCCTACTGACATGATTACGCTGGGGCATGCCTCCTGACCCATATTGCCCCCAAGTCACCACTAAAGGGCAATCAATGAGTGGGACTACATGGGACCCTCCACCCAAGAGAGCAGAGCAGTCCTCCAAATGCTCAATCCTCTCTCTCTCCACCGCTGACCCGCGGCCCAGGCTCATTCCCAAACCCAAGGTCGCCAGCTGGGGAGAGTGTGGCATCCAGCACCTCTATCCCTCAGCACCACCGGGCCAGCTATCCTGGCTGCCTTTTAAGCTAAGCTCTGAAATGTGGCAGACATACTGCTTTGGAGGAGGGCCCAACAGGTACCAAATATCGTGACATTCTGATGGACAGTTCCAAAATTATAGGTGTTCAAAGTTTGGCAATTTATTTTTGTGTGAAATTTCATGAACATTTTATCTGCATATACCTCAGACATCTGCTGGCTCAGAGATCTTAAATTTGGCATAATTCCCTGATGATAGGTTTTTAACAATGTGTCAGATTTCATGACAATATGATACATCATCTCAAGCATATCGTGCTCTAAATCTGTCATTTTATTTTTGCAGGAAATTTTGTGAAACAAATTTCATCTGCATATAACTCAGAGCACCTTTGGAGCTAGATATATGTAATGTAGCACAAATAACCTTTTGTAATTCTTATAGAATGTTCTAAATATGTGAGAATTGGATTAGAGATTTTTAAGTTACAGCGGTTCAAAACTACTATGCAAATATTTGTAAAATTTTGTGAAAACTCTCAGGAATGTGGATGTTTGTAGTTTCTCTGTTTTCACAAGCATAGACTGAACATTTGACATACATATTCATAGTCAGTGTATCCTGGTGTCTAACACAACTGGATAATTGGCTTAGCAGTTTAAATTTGCAGTAGAAAAAGAAATTGTAACATTTTCTTACATATTTATGGTAGCATATTCGATGAAACATCCAGAATTCTTTTTGTAGAATTTGACATTAATAATGCTTGTATCACTTCTTCATTTGATAAGCTGGGCTGAGCTTTTGCCAACCTGCTGTTCCTCTCTGGGTTACTATCCCCTCTCCTTTAGGTATAGCCAGCTTGACTCAGTAGAACTACTGAGCCCATTGAGATTCTTTGTTCTTTACAGTGACCCAAAATGTGAGTCACCTACTCTTTCTCCTATCGACTTACCCTGTTGGAATAGCCAGAATTCTTCCTTCCTGCTGCCCCAGACATTGTCTTTCCCACTACATCTTTTGAGTACCTCTACATTCCAGACATGCATGTACATCAGGCTCCTTGAATCATACATTTACTGGATGTAATCCTTAAATATCCTGCATCCATGTTGGAATTGTTGACACTGTATGCTTCCTTGCACCAACCTGGGTGTCTACTGCTGTTGTGTTACTCAGCTCAGCTGACCATTTCTTGTAGAAATTGTGCATCTTACTCCTGAACCTGCTGATCACCTGCACAACCTGTCTCTCATACCCTTATATTTTAAATAGAATCCCCAGATAAGGCTGAGTGAAATTAGCAAATTCCAGTTTGTGGAATTTTCATGAAATTCAACAATTGTCACAAAGACTCATGGATTTGACTTTAAGTACAGATGTTATTTTGCAGTTTCTAGCAGCAAGTACTTAATACAATTGACACTCACAGTCTCCCTGTAAGGTCTAAGAACCTGCCAAATTTAATGGTATTGCATTCTCTAGTGTTAAAGTTTCAGGGGTCATAAAAGTGCAGTTTACATTCTTGCAAAATTTAATTTTTAAATGTTGTGAAGGTTTAACTACTTTAATAGAATCCCATTTAAAGCTGCAAATATAAAGTTTTTCAGAAATGACCATGTGTTATAGTAGTTTAAATTGTTCAACTCTTGTTATATGTGGATATGTTGTTTCAAAATAAGAGAGGAATAACTGAGATTTACATTTTGCAGCATGCTTGGCAGACTATAACTTAGTCCCATTTGAAGCTAGAATTCTGAAACTATGTACATACACAGAAGTAATGATAACCTGTATACCTGTCAAATTTTATAACATTGTAATGAATACTATCAAAATTATGCAAAAATTACAGAAATTAAAATGTTGCCAAAATGTTTGGCTACCTATAACTCAGCTTCCATTAAAGCTTGAGACTTAAAACTTGGTGTCCCATTGGATGTTTCTCTAAATGCTGACATTGTGAAAACAGTTGGATAAGAAATTTTAAAATGATCTCAAAATAACTGAAAATGTAATTTTGATTAAATGTTTGGTCACTGATAACTCTACCTTTCAATCTAGGCCTTTGAGCTTTGGTACACATTTGTAAGATGTACGCTTCTGTTTATGTTCCAATTCTGGTGTTATTTGGATGTGTAGTTTTGAAGTATAATAAAATAGCTGAAATTTTAAATTTGGCAGAATTCAGCAGAAGTTTCATGAAAATTCCACAAACTTTTGTGGACTCAGAATGGTTGTTCTGTGGGATTTCTGTGGGTGGAATGTTATATTTCACACAGCAATAATTACATCTATATAAAACAGGAGCTGGGGTTTGGGGGCAAATAAAGAAATGAGCACATTAGCAAATATTTAAATTCACTTTGAGGGGTCATGGGAAGGTTTGAGGATAATAAAAATGGAAACACCTCTTAAGTCTACTGAGAAACATACTACTAGAAAAGAAAAGATAGATGAGCATCCTTGCTGTAGTAATACCTCCAATAAAATGAAGGATGAAAGTGTGTATTAATCAATGCTAGATGTGTCAACAATGAAATGGGAGAGCTGGAAATGCTATTACTTTCTGAAAATATCAATATCTGTGCAGTAACTGAATCATGGTGGACAACTGAAGACACGTGGTCAAAAACCTTTCAGTGCTATACTTTATATGACAGATATAGACATGGTAGACTTGGTGGTGGAGTAACTACAGCATTTATATAAATAAGAACATTGAGCTGGATGAAGTTGAGAAATTTTGGACACTGATTTAGAGCTCTTATGGATCAGGGTCATAGAGAGTCAGTGGGTGCTGCCATATGTAAGGTTATGCTATAGGCCCCTTGGCCAGAAGAAGGAACTGAATGAGTTTTGTGCAACAAGATCAGGAAATTCTGCAACACTAGTAGAGCTATACTCATATGAGATTTTATCTAACCAGGCATAAACTGGACAATATTTGAGGGTAGTAATTAAATGGATAGACTGTTTCTATAGATTACTAGTACCTGTATCCTTGAGCAATACATCTGAGCTGGAATCACCATCCCTCAAAACAGAATGATAGTAGGAGTATAAAGTTAACTAAATGTTTTAAGAGGAAACTTTAAAGATTTTAGAGAGGAAGTGGTGCATTGGAAATGGGACTAAGCCTTTAGGAGAAAGTCCACAGCTGAAATGTGGGATCAGGTAATGACCAATTTAAATGAACTTGACAACCAGTACTGGTACATATTATTAATCAGGAAATACAACAAGAAGGGGAAGATTCCACCAAGGTATACTAGAAAATTAAAACAACTGCCTATGGAAAAAGAGAACACATTTAGAAAAGTCAGGCAGAGTGGGACAAGGGAAAAGTGGGACTCATGCATGTGTTTTCAAAGGTAGTTTAGAAAGAGAAGTAAGAAAGGCTAAGAATAAAATGGAAAGGAAAATAGCAAGGAACACTCAGAATTACTATTAACAATTCTACAGATATGTTAGAGCTAAAAGGTGGAGAAAAACTGTGAGACCATTAAAGGAACAGGGAAATAAGGTAGATAATGAATGGATCATGGCTGAAACTTTTAATAAATATTTTTGTTCAGTCTTTTGTAAATCAGATTTGGATACTGTTGTGGCTAGAGGAAGAGAGGTTGAATGTATTTAAATAAAAGGAGATAGAACCTAAAATTATTATTAAAATTAGATCACACAAAATCACCCTACAAGCATACTAACATATGAAATTGCCAGCAGATAAAGGCCTTATGGTCTGTCAGTCTGCTCGATTGTGCAGCTAGCAGCCTTATACTGCAACTGCACCTTCCTTCCCACCAGTGACCTTCCCGTTACCCTGTCCCATCCCCTTTTGAAGCAGCCCACTGTTCTGCAGGATACCACTTCCACTGGCAATGATTTCCACCCAGACACCACCCTCTCTGTAAAAAGCATCTCCTCATTTCCTCCTGAACCTTCCTTCCAATCTCAGATTGTGTCCTCAAGTGTCCTCACCTCCTTAATTTACAAAAAAACCTCCATGCCAGTCTTCTTTATTCCTTCATTTACTTGAAAGTTTCAATCATGTCCCCCATCCCTCCTCTCCTCCAGGGAGCACAAGTTTAACTCCCTCAGCCTGCTCTCATAGGGTAAGTCCCTAGCCCCTGGATCATTTTATTGCTCTGGGCTGCAACCCTCCAGTAACTTAATCTCATTCTTCAGTTATGGTTGCCAGATCTGCATGCAGTACTCAGGTGTGGTCTAACCAGTGACCTGTATAGCAGCAGGATCACCTCCCCCTCCTGGAGGATATGCCTCTGGCTATACAACACAGCATTCTGTTGACCTTTGAAGCTGCCTTTCTACACTGTGCTGAGTTGTTCATTGCTCCCATTATGATTACCCTCACATCCTTCTCCTAATCTGTCTTGATTAGTTGAATCCCCCAAGCTGGTAGCTCCTTCTTGGGTTTTTGCACCAAAATGTTGCACCTTGCAGTTCTTGGCATTACCAATATTACCAGGACTAGATGAGCTTCATCCAAGAATAAGAGAGAATAACCACAGAAACTATACCACCCAATGCGTATTTTTAATAGCTCTTTAAAGATAGTCAGATCCACTGGTCCAGTGGAGAAGAGCTGAGGCTCTGGTGCCTTACCACTTCCACACCAGTGACCCTTGTTCAGTAATGAGCATGGGTCACTGGAGATCGACTAAGAGGGATGGGGAGGATTTGGATTAAGCTGCTGTCTTGCAGCTTTCCCTCTCAGGGAGGGATGTGGGGTTTCCCTTGCTTTGGCTGCCACGGGATGGAGGCTTGGTGACAGCACCAAGCCTAAGGCAGGACCTGGTGTAAGCCAGTGGGAGGAGGCCATCACTGGATCCTCAGAGTGCATGCACGCCTCAAGACACATAGGCATCCATGTAATGGGGTCTCAGGATAATAGGGGAAACAGAAAGGGAGCACTGGGGTAGGTAGGATGGTGCCCCTGAGCTGGGGGTGGAACAAGTCTTCTCGGGAGAGGACCTGAGTGAAACTTGCCCGGTGCCCCGAAGGGAGAAAAACCTACATGGAATAAAAATGATAGTCAGATCCCAGAAGCCTGGAGGGTGGTCCCAATATATAACAAGCATTTGTCAATGTTGAACAGTTGCTTGCACATATGTGCTGTGCAGGAGTTTGATACTGATAGGGGATGGATGCAGATGCCCTGCACCAAGGGAAGACTCCATCTAGGGCCCTTCACTTCAGTGCATTGACAGATGTGAAGAATTCAAGGGCTGCCCAGTGGGCTGCAGAAGCAGAGAGCCCTGTGGTCCCTGCACTTTCATGTGGCCACAGATACAAATGCACAGGGCAAAGAGTACATCTGTCAGCCAATGCACAAGACACTCTGCCACCCACAGGTGGAGAGGTACAGGACTCTATGCCAAAGGACAGTTGTCTTCACTATATGGTACCCTGACCCATGAGGACAACCCTGCATCTTTCATTCCCTGGCTGGGTGGGGTGTTGCATAACAGCACCATTCCCTGCTGTCCCCACATCCAGCTGGGTCATTGAACTCACCTCCAAACTCTGGTCACAGGGACAGGTTCACAAAGCATGGCTGCTGGAGTGAAGACTGGCACTATACACAAAGGTTGTTAAACAATTATAAAAACACATCTTGTCCAGGATTTAAAAATGACACATGTCATGTTTATGAGGTGGTGTGGAAAAATGGCTATGTTGAAAGTTTGGAGTCAAAATATTGAAAATAATGAAGTTATGAGTGAGCGTTGAAATAGTGTAATGTTTGGTCATAACCTAAGCATTTTACTGTATTTGTACACCAAATTTTCAGCATAACCTTCTTATACCCACCTCATGAACCCAGTAGGTGAACATTTTCAAATCCCACCAAACCATTATTCCATGCCACTGAAATGTCATTCTTTCCCACAGGTACAAAAACATTTTGGCCTGGATTTGAAAATGACAGCTGTCACGTTCGTGAGGTGGTGTGAAAAATGGCTATGTTCAAAATTTGGGGTCAAAATATTTAAAATTACCAAAGTTGCAAACAAATGTAAACAAATTCCAATGCATGCACATAACTTTGCCATTTTACATGTTTTGACCCACATTCTTAACATAACCTTCTTATGACCCACCTCATGAACAAGGGCAGTGAAAATTTTCAAATCCCTCCCAAAAGTTATTTTGTTGCAACCTTGAAATCACTTCTTAGGCCTGATTTGCATATATCCGCCACTATTTGTCATAAAGGTGGGGTCCCAAAAGGCCATGTTGAAAATTTGGGACGAAAACATGCAAAAATACCAAAGTTATGCATCAAAGTTCAAAACCCTATTGAAATACATTGAACCGCACTTACCTTAGTTTCTCATATTGCAGTCAGCAGTACCAGCAGCAAGATGTGACTTCAATTGAGAGTGGATCTTCACCCTGGGAGATGTTCAGGTGAGTGAGGATGTGTGAGGGTGTGGGTGGTGAGTGGGAAGCTTGGTGTGCGTGTGTGGGGTGTGTGCGTAGGGGAGGGTAGACCAGAGGGACAGTTTTCTGTTTTACAGGGAAAAAAATTTGAGGGATGGTTTTCTTTATTTTAGGATATTCCAACATTGGGATTGGACACCCCAGTGTCAGGCTTGGTGGGAATGGGATAAACTTCAACAAAAGAAAAAATTGTGGCTCAGTCAGGTAACAGGGTGCAGAGTAGGGTGGCTAACCCCATTAATTGACAATACAAAATGTAACTCTGTCTCCTTTGTAAAAAACACAGACACATTTTAAGTCGCTGTTAGTGTTCAATTTATTCTTACAGCACTTGTGAAAAAAACAGCATAAATGAGTAGCATAATAGCTCTCCTGTGGTTACAAAAAGACAAAAACGCTTTCCTTGTCTGAAGAACAACACACCCCTGCGCTCGACTGACTACTGAGTCTTCATTAGGGGGTCTATTGTAAGAAATAAATAGAACACTAACAGCGACTTAAAATTTGTCTGTGTTTTTTGCAAAGTACAGAGTTACGCTTTTGTATTGTTGGGAACGGGGGCAGCTGATCTGGAGTGGGAGGTCAAGAGAAGCATTACTATGGTGGGTCTCTGGTCTTTATATTTTTATAATATTTACAGAGATTCAGTGAGAAACTTGGAGGAATGGGAGAAAGAGGTGGTAGCGGGGTGCACCCGGCTCCACTTAATACATAAACAGATAAACAGATGGACAGATGGGCAGACAGACAGAGAGACACATTGAGAGACAGAGACACAGAAAGACACAGAGACATGGAGACACAGAGACAGATAGATAGACAGACAGAGACAGATAGTTAGATAAAGCTGATCAGCTGCTTGCAGACTGGCTTCATGCAAATGAAAGGACGGAAGCCCACTCTGAATGGAGTGGCTTTGGTCCTTTCAATCCACAAAGTTTCTCTCCAGCAAGCAGTGAGTGACATTATGACCACAGAGCATGATCATTGGTCTGACTGCTGAGCCCTTCCAGTTTGAGCTGCAATGGGCTCAGTTAGACCCACTTCTCAAATGCCATGAAGTGTAACTGAACATTTCTTGTGCATGAGCAGGCAAGCATAAAAGGGCAAGGAAGATAATACAAGTTACTGCCAGGTATGCCTTACATCATTAATAGTGAAACTGTTGAGGGACTATTAAAGAGTTTACAGAGAGTCATTCAAAACAAGTGGATTAGAAGATAAAGCACAACAAGGTTTAGAAGGGGCATAGAAGGGCAGAATGTTCTAGACAAACTTGCTGCACTCTTCTGAACCAGTCAGTAAGGTGCTGAGTCATAGAAGGACAGTGGATGTGGTTTGTTTGGACCTCAGAAAGGTATTTGACACTGTACCCCATAACAAACTGGCAGAAGCAATTCGTCATAGAAATGTAAATAGTCAGATCATTACATGGATTATGAGTTGGCTTTCAAACCATAATCAAAGGCTTAAAATAAATGGACTGATGTCGAGTGGGATATGCTTACCAGTGGTGTCCATCAGGGGTCTGTTTTTGGGACTGACATGCTTTAATATATAAATGGCTAGCATGCAAGTTTTTGACAGTTGTCAGGCTAAGTTTATCAACAATGCCAAATTTGCTATGGTGGTGGATAGCAATGAGGAGATTTCATTGTTCCAGGCACAACTCAACAAAATTGTAACTGAGCACAGAAAGCTAAAATGGAGTTCGATACAGAAAAAGTGTTATAATGTGTTTTGGAATAGACAACAGCAAAGTTGCATATACTCTAAATGCGGTTTGCATAAGACAGTCAACGAGTGAATGAGATCTTGGGGCTGTAATATCAAACAACCTAAAGCAGGAAAATCAGTGTAGACAAGTGAAAATATGTGTAGAATCATACACTGTATAAAATAAATTTCACCACCAGTAATAGTGATGTTATGTTACCCTGTATAGGTCCCTGGTGAGCTACATGTAGAGTATTCTGTTCAGGCATGGTATGAAGTGAGCAACAAAGAAATATATTCCTGCTTGCATGCAGGTAAGTAGCTAGTGAAGAGACTAGAAGATCGGCTACTCAGTTACCAGCTGTCCCTCCAATGGCTTCACACCCAACCCAAGCCTATGCTAAGTCATGTATAATTTTGTTTACTGGGATCTGGAAAAATAATCCTGACTGTATGCAGGTACATGGTTAGTGAGAGTGCAAGCTACAGGCTACTCATGTGCCAGTGACAGAGGGATACCACCTCTTTACCTAACATGGCATACAGAGCTGATGCGTGTCTGGTACAACTTAGTTGGACTGGGCTACAAAAGAAACACTCCTTGTTTGTACACAGGCAAATGACTAGCGTGACTACAAGTAGTAGGCTACTCAACTATGAATGGGATGTAACTCTTCCTCAAAAGGTTTCACATATGATGTAAGCCTGTACCAAGTCTGGATAGTGAGACTAAAATTATGGGCTACTCAACTGCCAAAGACACATACCCTCTCTCAAAAAAGGCATACAAAAGTGACAAAAGTCTGTGAAATGTAATTTTTATTGGGCTACAAAGAAAAATATTCCTTTATGCAGGTACTCTAACTGGCTAGTAAGACTACAAGCAAGGGTTATAACTGTCATAGTGCTGCCTTCTCTCCCCAAAAGGCAATACATTTGGACACAGGTAAATGGCTAGTGTGAGTACCCCAAAAGGCTTCATACATTTCATTTCATTTGTTTACCCTGGAAAGGCACTTTGAGAAAAACTGTCCTTTTCAAGTGCAACCAGCTATGGTATATATAATACAAGACTTACCAAGTCTGGAGCAACTTATTTGAATTGGGCAACAAAAACATTTCCAACTTAAACCCAGCAGATGATTTACTCTTGACGGTGGACTTCAATATGCATGGAATAGATTGGATAAATTTCAGAGGAAAGATCAATATAAAAAAAGATTCCTTGAAGTAGTTGACCAGATTGGAGTAGAACAGAAAGTTATGGCTGCAACCAGGGTCAAAATATACTGGATTTAGTCTTGACAAATATGGGAGACAAAATTAACAATATAAGGGTTGATAGTCCTGTGGGGAACAGCGATCATAATGCAGTGTTTTTAGGATGGAAGGTGAATCAAGTGCAAAAAGTAGTGAAAGCTTAACTCATAAGGTAAATTTAACAAAGCAATTTCCATGGCCTAAAGGAAGCAATGGCTGGCTGGGACTGGAAACCACATTTTTGATCAATCAGTTAACCAAATATATGAAATGTTGGTTACAAAACTCATGACCAAAGTGCTGAGATTTATACCTAGGGTGTGCAAATATGATAAGAAAAACATCAGCAAAGGATGGTTTAATTCTAGGCTTAAAAAATGGTCAGAGAAAAAAAACAAGATTTTAAAAGAGTAAATAAAAATAATCATGAGGGTTGGATTATGAATAGGAGCAAGGTCAGACAATTAAAGAAAGAAATAAAAAGGCCAATGGGAACTATGAACTTAACCTGGCAACAAGAGTAAGGACAATAAAAAGCATTTTACACTAATATAAATGGTAAAAAAATGCATAATGATGTAGGTCCTTATATAAACACATGGGTGAGTGTGTGACTAGCACCAAGAAATTGGCAGATATACAGAATTCATATTTCTGTTCAGTGTTTAATAAAAGCAGTGTTACTGACATCAGGAATAAAATAAATTGCAGGTGGGTCAGGTGCAACCTGATCCTATCGACGTACTTAAAAGACTAGAAAATATTAATATAAATAAATCCCGGGCCAGATGAACTACATCCTAGAGTGCTTAGAGAATTGGCAGCTAGCCTGGCTCCACCACTGACTTACTTATTTAAAAAATCATTGGATCAAGGAGGAGCACAGGCACGGAAGGAAGCGATAGTGGTTCCCTTACTAAAGAAGGTCCTACATCTAGACCTGAAAATTTTAGACCAGTTAGTTTAACATCAATAATAGGGAAATTATTTGAAGGAATATTAAAAGATCTAATTTTATCTCATTTGACTATACATAACTTAACAGACCCGACCCAACATGGATTTACAAAAACAAGGTCATGCCAAATGAATATGCTTACTTTTATGAAAAACTAATAAGGCTTAGATACAAGGAATGCGAAGACATTATATTCTTGGATTTTCTAAAGCTTCGATAAGCTACCACATAAAGAACTAATAGAGGCATTGGCTAGTACCAAACTACCTACAAACATATTTAATTGGTTGGAAGTTTGGCTGCAAAATAGAAGACAGAGGGTTTCAATCAGGGAGTAGTGTCTGGATGGGAGGAGGTGACTAGTGGAGTCCCACAGGGGTCAATGTTGGGCCCTTGTTTGTTTAATTTATATGTATCTTCAATCAAGCTCAGCTTCCTAACATTTGGCTGAGTAAATTTGCAGACGACTGCAGGATTGGAGGTATTGTTAATAGCCTAGAAGATCAGGTCAATGTACAAATGGCTTTAGATATACTGATACAATGGACAGCTCAGCACAAGTTAGCTCTTAATTTAAACAAATGTGCTGTAATGCACTTGGGAATGGCAATAGTAAATCGGAGTATAAACTGGGTGATGGGCACTACACCAGACTATGGAGTAATGGGATCTGGGGTCAAGGTAACTAGTGATTTACAATTTGATACACACTGTAATACTATTGTTAGGAAAGCTAATCAGGTTTTAAATTGCATTCTACGGTACATCGGCAGCAGGAAAAGCAAAGTGATTTTACCACTGTATACTGCATTGATGAGGCCGCATCTTGAGTACTGTGCTCAGGTTTGGTCTCCATACAAAAAGGCTGTTATTAGAAGGTTGGAGGGTACAATGCAGGGCAACTAAAAGGATTAATGGATTGCATTATAAACCATACCAGGAGAGATTACAAGATCTGGGGTTATATACATTGCAGTATCGTAGGTTAAGGGGTGATATGTGCATGATATTCAGGGCACTGAAGGATGAGCCATTGAAAGCAGATATAGGACTTAGGAGAGAAAGCATTATCGGCATGAACTCAGGAGTCATAAACTGCAATTAGAACAAGATAAGTGGAATGCTCTGAGACGTAAAAATGGTTTAGTCAGAGAGGAGTTCAGTTATGGAATTCCTTGCCAAGATCAGTAGTAATGAGCAAAACAATGGACTAATTCAAAGTAGGTCTAGACAACTTTTATAGTAATAAATACATGTTAATGTAAGATTATCAAGGCAAGCACTAAGAATGCAAGTCTATGTAGCTTGGAATACCTATGAAACCTATGAAAAGAAAAAATCTTGCTTGCATGCAGGTAAATGGCTAGTGAGTGAGTAAGTTATGAGTTACTCAACTGCCAATTGCATATACACTGTTTCTCAAAAGGATGATGCAAGCCATTACCAAGTCTGGATAGTGAGATTAAAAACTATGGGTTACTCGAGGGAGTCACGTGATGCCAACGTTGATCTAGCAGCACTGTTTGTGAGCTCTGCTCAGGTCAGGGAATAAACTCAATAAAAAAAACATTTAACCCATCACATTACTCTTCAAACTCTCCTAGGCAGTGCGGAGTCTCTATAGCCCTAATGACCACAGACAAAATGGAAATAAATATCTTGGAGGAGCAGAAGTCAGACAAATTGCTGGAAGAGGAAGAAGAGCAGCTGATTGTCATAAAGCCAAGAGCTTATGATGCAGCACTTTTCCGGAGGCAGTACTCACCTGACGCCAAGGGTTTGTCACCGCACAAATTTACATGGACTTATCAGCAATCAAAGAGGCTAGTGGCCAACATGAATGAGATTAAACTGGCTCTAGGTGACCTTTCTCAGTGGGTTTCCGATGCTGAAGCCCACATTTCCTTGCTGGAGGACCATTGGATTAAAACAGACCCTGAAATTGTGCAGCTAAAGCGCTCTGTCTCCAGTCTTGAAGCCATGTTAGATGACTTGGAAGGCAGGAATTGGCGCAACAACTTAGTGCTAGTGGTTTCCCAGAGGGTGAGGAGGGGCCCAACACCACAGCATTTATGCAAAAACTCTGTCAGAAGGTGGTTGGCCCTCGCCTAATGGCCCCAGCTATGTCATTGAAAGATCTCATTGGGCATTGAAGGCCAAGCCACCCCTGGGAGAACCCCTCATCCTATAATTTTTAAATTGCTAAATTTCCTGGATTGTGAGCACATCCTTAGGGAGTCTAGGAAGCTAGCAACAATTAAATGGTCCAGCGAAACTCCGTTTTGTGCCAGACATGACTCTGGGGACAAGGCAGGCCAGAGCCGCATACTGCCCCATAATAAGTAAGCTCTGGGCAGCTCAAATTAAACATCAGCTCCTCTACCCGGCATGCCTGGAAATTTCAACAGCTTCATGCCACTGATGCTATGAAACTGCTGTGCAGTGGTTTAAGGCTCTGAGCTGCAAATCTGAGACCTGGGTTTGAATCCCACAGCCAACACTTGCATACTGTGTGACCCTGAGCAAGTCACTTAACTTCCTCGTGCTCCCAGGTTGCACCTTCAAACAAGCTTTCAGCTTGTGTGTCTCACCTGGTAAAATAATTGGTAAAAAAAAAAGGCCAGTAAGGAGCTGCTCAAATTATATCCTGATCTTTTCAAAGCTGCTACTGGCTGACTTGCTTAGAGTTTAAACTGGCGTGCTCCCAGCTAATCTACTTTAGTGCACTACCTTATCTGAAGTCAGACTGTTGTGTTTTCTTATCTAGTAAAAGCTGACTTCATAGGTGTGCTCCCTATTTAGACACTTCTCTTTTCTTATATGTGGATGGTTTGTAGCTTTGCTCTATATGGTTGATTCAGACTGTGGATTCCATCGAGGTAACTGCAAGGTGCTTTTACTACGATGGAGTGCTCAAGCCAGGATATCCTTTACCAGTTTTGCTATTATTATACTATGCAGAAACAACTTTGAAACTCTCTATACAGTTGTTTTGTAGAACATTCTAGACTTGTTTGAGGTACTGTAGACTGTTTGAGGTCTACTACACAGTCTTGCTCCTACTGAATGTATTTCCTGGCTAGGCGTTGAAATATGCAAGTTCTGTGTCTGTTCCTTAAGGAAAACTACACCCTCATATCTTCTCAATTTTATTTGTTTCCATGTCAACAGACAACTCTTTTCATGTAGCTGATAGAGATGCATGCAACTGCCTTTGTCTATTTTCACAGTTCATACTAGACCCTGTAATTGTCCTGGAATGCTCCATTTGGTGGTTTTAAAATCTCATTGTCCCTGAGAGCTGCATTAGCATATGAGAACATGATGCGTAATCAACCTTTAAACTCCCAGTATGCCTGTCTGTTAATTGGTCTTCAAAGAAACAAACTGCAAGAAGGTATAAAATACCACTTTTACCTTCAGTGAGCTTTGCAAACTCTCAGAGTTGTAATGCAGGATTTTTCCTTTAAACATCATTCAGTGTATGTATTTCCAGAGAGTTTTTGCAGAGTATTTGTTCCTTCAGCATAGAGATACATGATACAAATGGTTGATCTGATATCCTGTTCTCATATGCTAATGCAGTTCCACGTGGACAGTGAGATTTCAACAACCATGAAATGGAGGGCCCCAGGGCAGTCACAGGGGCTACCATGAGCAGTGAAAACAAACTAAAGGTAAAACATACAGCCCTAACAGCTACAGTAAAGGAGCTGGGACCCACGACTGGTGATCGACAAAAATTTTGTCAAACAACCAGACAGCAAAACCGACAGGTCAAATGCATTTTGCAGTCAGCAGCTGGTTTCATACAAAAACTAGTGTTTTCTTGAGGGGGCTTCACTCCAAGAACCCCCATGCAGAGGGCTGGCCCCCTGCATCCCCCACTTAGGATTCTCAACTCTGAGTCAGAGCTGATTTGTGGAGCTGTGAGGACCCCCGACAGACAGTGCTGGGT
The DNA here is from genome assembly GCA_016271365.2 of Neoceratodus forsteri. Classification (NCBI taxonomy): domain Eukaryota; kingdom Metazoa; phylum Chordata; order Ceratodontiformes; family Ceratodontidae; genus Neoceratodus; species Neoceratodus forsteri. The sequence goes on from CM057450.1 coordinate 30,857,035, forward strand.
TCCAGCAGGTTCCCTACAGCACAGTGGCACTGTAGTCACTGTGGGGACCATGTTGTCGAAATAGTCGCTGTACCTGCGGTATACTAAGGAGCTGCCTGTTGGCATGGAAACAAATAAAATTTAAATGATATCATACTGGATTATCATACTGGATTATTGTACTGGAAAAGTGGATGGAAGAAGGCAAATTGCCCATTTTATACCATCCACCCGCATTAGCAGGACCCTATGTTCCCATTTTGTACCAGTAGTGCATCCAATCCTGTTTAAATGTGATCAAATTCTCACTCTCTACCAACTCACTTGGTAGTGTATTCCATTGTCAAGCTGCATGTTGTGTAAAAAGTTGTATCTAATATTTTCACTACATTCTCTAATTTAATCTGGTATTTGTGGCCTCTAAGGCACACTGGTTTACTTGAATAACCAGATTCAATTCTAACATTAGTTCCTTATCTTTAATAATCTTACACATGGTCAAAAGATCTCCCTCAACTTCCTCTGTTCCAGACTATACAGTCCCAACCTTTGCCGCCTTTCTTCATAACTATGCTTCATGTCTCACCATCTTAGTCATCCTCACGCTGCACACGCCCACCCTATTTACTTTCCCCTAAGATAGGGACTCCAAAGGAGGGATCCATAATCCAAATGGGGGTTTGACATACGCTCTATACAGGGGCATTATACAGGAGGCAAAACGGTTGATAAGTGTTCTTTATATTTCTGACCATATAATTTGTCTTCTGTATTACCTTAGTACAATGGTCTTTAAACCTGAAATGTTGGTCTATATAAACCCTGAAATCCCTTTCAACCTATACTTTCCTAGTTTTAACCATTTAGGTAATAGCCCTGCTCTTGATTGTTTCAATCCATATGCATTACTGAGCATTTCTCTATGCTAAACTGCATTGTTATCTGATGCCCACTGCTCAATTGTCTCTAAATCTAGAGTGAGCTGTAATGCATCTTGACTTGTATCCACTTTCCTACCTATCTTAACATCGTCTGTGAATTTTACTAAACAACTTTTTACATTGTGATGCAGGTCTCCTATAAATAGGGCAAACAGTAGAGGACCCAGCACTGAGCCCTCACGACACCCCATTGGTCACTTCACCCATCCCAGAACAACATTCCTCACATGCACCCTCTGTGTTCTTCCACACAACCAATGCTGTTTATCCATCTAAGTAATGTGAGTCTATCCCCAACTTGCTAACCTTGTCCATTAACTTTGTGTGTGGAACTCTATCAGATGCCTTTTGGAAATCCAAGTACACAACATCTACTGGGATATTTTGATTTAGGCTGGTGTTAATGTACTCATAGAAACATAATTGGTTGGTAATACAGGCTCTATTCTGGTGAAACCCATGTTGTTTAGTATCCTTGTACCCAAGGGCTTTTAGATTGTTCTCCAATTGTGTTTTAATGTGGGTTTCAGCAAGTTTACAGCATATAGCAGTAAAACTAATGGGTCTATAGCTAGCTACAAGGGCTCTATTTCCCTTTTTAAACACTGGCACCACAATAGCAGCAGTCCAATCGATTGGTACTACACCTGTAGAAAAGGAGGCATTCATTAAATGAGATAAGGGCTTTGATATGAAGTGGCTAATTTCTTTAAGAAGTCTTGGGTGCAAAGACTCTGGGCCTGCTGATTTGTTATCGTCTAACATCCTCAACAGTTTCTCAATTTCATTCTGACTTATACTTAGGTCTTTATCATTTTCCACCTTCGGTGACCTTATCCACTATAGTGTAGTTCTGATTAAATACTGAACAATAATATTGGTTGAAGGCTTTAGCCATTTCTATTGGAGATGTAAGGGTGTGTTTGTTGTCTACTATTGGGCCAACCTGTTTATTTGCCTGTTTATAACTATTTATATAGAATAAAACTGTTTCCATTGTCCTTTATGTGTATTATATTGAATTCCAACTTATTTTTTCTTGTCTAATCATCTTTTTTAGCTTATTCAATTCCCTGTATAAGTACCAACCTCGCCTTCTGTCAAAGCTGATTTCATAGCTTTGAAAGCTTTTCCTTTTTCACATTGTTTTACAACCCTATGTGTACACCATAGAGGCATCTTTCCCTTTTGTTATACTTTTGTTTACATGGTACAAACCTATCCTCCAGATTCAACAAGGTGTTCTTAAAAATTTCCCACATCTCTTCCATTTGTTTTCTCAAACATATTTCCCAGTCCCAATTAGACAATTCATCCTTAATTTTATCAAAATTAGCTCTACTGTCATTTCTAATCCTTGTTGCTCCTTGGTTCTCTCAACCATTTTTTTTTTGAGGTTAAATTCTATGATACTGTGATCGCTAGTACCCAACTTCTTCCTAATATTTATATTTTTACTGAGTCTATTTTCATTTGTTATTAAGTCCAGTACTTTGTTCTTTCTTGTTGGTTTATACACCATTTGTTCTAGTCAGATGTTGACAAGGTTTCTATGAACTTTTTCTATTGTCATGCTTGATGTCATACTTTCCCAGTCGATACAGGAAATTAAAATCTCCAGTTACAACTATGTCCCCTTTATCTGAGAACTGTTCTGATTGTATATTAATTTCCATATCTAGCATAAGGTGTGAATTCAGGCCTATATACCACACCTATATAGGCTGTTTTAAAGTTTATATCGTCTACATGAATCCATATTGATTCCATATTTTGTGCATTACTGCAGTCGTCACAAATTGTACTAGTTATTGAATCTTTTATATAAATTGCCACCACACTCCCCTTTTGACTCTATCCTTTGCATATAGAGTATATCCATTAATCTCCTTATTCCATGTGCAATTTGTGTCCCCACGTTTCTGTCACTGTGCAAATATCTACACTCTCTTTTCTAGTAGTTCTTCAAGTTCAGACTTTCTTATCATTATTTAGCTACGTGCATTGAATGACCATACCTTAACACCTGGTTTCCATTCTTATTTCCTTTACATGCTTTCCTGACTTAATACCATTCTCATTAAGTTTACGTACAGTCCCTTTCCCTTTTAATCAGTTTAAACATGTATTGATTGTTTGTTTTATTTTCATTTCCAATTTTCTGCTACCCACTTTGTTAAGATGTAACCCGTCTCAACTGTCATAACTGGTATTATTGACGAATTCTTCCCAATGCATCAAACAACCAGCCCTTCCTGCAATGTCCATAGCCTTAGCCAGTTGTTTATTTTTTTTAGTTGTTAGATCATTAGCTCTTGGGACTGGTAGAATCTCAGAGAAGAAGATTCTACACTTCAGGTTATCTGCTTCTAACTTGATGTTCTTATATTCCTCCATTATTTCTGTCACTGATTAATGTTGTATATTATTTGTACCTAAATGCACAATAATAGCTGATGTATGGTCCCTTTCTTTAATGATGTTGGAAGCATCCGATGGACATCTCTTATTTTAGCCCTGGAAAATAGCTTGTAGTGATGTGTTCCTTATTACGTTTTGCTGTGTATCTGTCCATATATTTCAGGATAGAATCCTAACACATATATTTGTTTTATTCCTTCTGATCTTCTCCAATATTATGGTCATTGAAATATTCCGACCCTCAGTTTCCATTAATTGATCATTTATTTGCCCCATTTCATTATTAGTTATCTGGCTCTCTCTAGTCAAATCGCTACAGAACTATCATCTGGTTGTAAATTGTTTGTTTGTTTGTTGAATTTTGTTGACCAGTAAGCCCACTGGGCCTAGAAAGTCCCATTTTCAGGGGCGACCGGGGAGGGATACAGATGGTAAGCAACTGAATTTGAACCAGATCAGGCCGTTGGTGGTATCTTCAGTGAATGAGGAAATTTGGCCAGGACACGGGAAATTCCCCTACTCTTTCGATAAGTGCCATGGGATCTTTAACATACAACTGAACTACCACCAATCCAGGCAGATGAGACCTCGTTTAACATCTCATCAGAAAGGCAGGCGCCTCAGAGTGCAGCACCCTCTCCATGCTGTACTACAGTGTCAGTACTGGGATATTAACCCGAAGTGCCAGATGTAGGAACTGAACCCACAGCGCTCTGATCTCCCGGCCTCAGAGGCGAGTGTGCTACCTACTGAGCCACTGACACTGCCAAATTACCATTTGGATTGTATGTTCCCATCAAGTCTGTACTGCCTGCTAATTTCACATGCTGATTTATAATCCTAGATTGTCTATCTTCCACTGGGTTCACCTGTGCCTGACTGATCTCCACAAGTTCATCCCCATTCTCATCCCTTTCTCGCCTTCACCTTCCTGAATGTTTACAAGTAAATCCCTATTTCCTAGATCTACTAGTGGTGAGAATCTATTTATGGTTTCTATCCTAAAGAACCCTGCTCTTCGACCTTTTTGAGTTTTTGATTTTCTGTAGTCCAGTTTTCTTCATGCTCCTTTTCTCTGATTCTTTTCCTATTTCCTAAATTACATATGTTGCCTCCTGTGTTCACTTCCGTAATACACTCGTGCATAATATTTTTCTTGAAGTGTCACAATTGTCATTTACAACATTAGGATCTTGTTTCTTAATTCCTTTATAACATCGCATTCACGACATGTGAACACTAATACTTTATTTCTGCCAGACTAATCTTACTGCATAGGATGCATGAATCCCCAGTTCTCCAGACTCAAGCCTTACAATATTGGAATCCATTTCAGTTTGCAATGATATATTACCAGTAATTCCTACCTGATCCCAAATTGTAGGTATTTTGCAATTACCCTGTTGCATATCATCTGACAATATTCCCCTGCTGTTCCTGCTGTTACAGCTGACATGAGCCACAGCTAACTGCCTTATCTGTGTCACCTTCACTGTGTTCGCCAATGCCTGTGTTCACTGGCGCTCACTGGGATAGGAGCCTTACAGTTAGGGAATGGAAGTAGCACTGCACTGTCTTCCGGTACCCTCACTACACAAATCCCAGCCAACAGGTTAAAAGGTTTAAAGGTGCCCTTAAAAGATCACCCAAACCATTTCTGGGACCCTGTAGTGAAAAACTGCACTATAAAAGCAAAACCTGCTGGTTCCACAATGTTTTCTTGGCCATTCCTGTATCTGGTTGCCTGGCAATGTCTGAGATGCATCCTCTGAGCATCCCCTTACCTCGAGGAGTAAGAGAAGTTAAAATTAAGCCCTTATGCAGGCTCTGAGCAAAATGTGCTGCCTTCAGCATGCAGCTTCAAATGCATTTAAATGATATGAGGGTGTAGTTTTCCTTTAAGCACCTACTAAGGATATGACTGTCAAAATTTTCTGGAAAATAAATCAACAGCGGTAGTTCTTTATTTTCTGCAGGTGGACATTGCTGTCATCATAATTTTTACTCCACAGAGTCAGGAATTCATTAATGTACTAAATGCTGTCTGCAGCCAAATGGGGATTGAGCGATGGCACTTGTTGTGCTTTTATTTCATCATAAATAGCACAGAATTGACTCAGAACATTTTATGTTTAAATAAGCAATTGCCTTCTTGTTTTATTTAATTATCTTCCTCATTACTTCACATCTGTGTTTGGGACTATAAGATATTGCATATGATGGTAATGTAGCCAAGAACTGGATATATACTATATTAGCAGTTTGATTATACAAGACTCACTGCTTCAATCGGAGACAGTCTTTAATTTTTTAATTGCCTGTGCTAAGACATTATATATTTGTGTCATCGGTGAACTATTAATGGTTTAGTTGCATTAGATCCTGTATAAGCCTGACTTGATAACAAATGTACTTTATTGCAACCTATAATTAATACAACTGCAATCTTTTAAGCTGCTGTGGTAACCAGGCTCCAGTCAGAGAATTTATGTTGCTAGTAAGGAGAGAATGATTGCCGGGGAGGAGGTTATTTTGCCATCAGGGTTCACACTACGAACTGAGCTTAAAGCACTCAACACTGCATGCCGACCCCATGGTCTAGGAGTTGGCTACAGGCCAGGTTTGTCTTGGACTTGTTTACTGTGAATAGTTATTGTTTAGATTTTAGTGGTACTTCCTTAGGATGTTTTCTCTTGCTCTTCGTTAGAGGAGAGGAAGGGAGTTGTTGGGGGAGGATTCTTGTGCATCATCTTTGGACCCAGCATGAATCTCTGTCAACGCTAACCCTTATTTAGTATACCTAATGTGCTGAATTTTGTCACATGGAACATAAAGGGAGGGAGGGATAACTGAAAAATATGTTGTTTTGCATCACCTACAGAAATTTCAACTGCATGTAGTTTTCTCCAAGAAACACACTTGGAACATAGTTAGGCGGATACTTCAAAAATCTTGGGTAAACCAGATCTATGGTTCTGGCAATAGTTCCTGCTATAGAGGTATGGCTGTTTTGATGTCTAAAACCACACATTTAACTTTAATGGATGAAGTCAAAGACCCTGAAGGCAGGTATGTGTTGGTGCATGGAAAGCTGGGAATTTTGATATTGTGCTAGGGTCAAGTTCCGATCAAACCTTGATACTCTGGCCTTTTTCCTTCCCTATCTAATGCCCTGGCACCCTTCTGTCACCTACCAATTTTGTTAGAATGTGACTGGAATTTGGTACAAGCCAGTGATATGGATAGGACATACTGAATGAGGATGGGCTTATGCCCAGCTCAGGCAGCCGAATAGAGTTCATGGACCACCTAAGGCTAATAGACCATTGGAGAACTATTAGCCTGCAGGCTGAGATTTCACCTTTATTCGATGCTACAAAAGTTCTATCCAAGATTTACTTCTTTTAAATTAGTAAATAACCACTCCCATTATAACTGCAGTGTAAAATTCAGGCTCGAGTCATATCCAATCACTTGCCCGTGGCGTTAAATATAGAGGCCCCCACTTTTTCTTGCGTTCCCATACATGGTCCTTAAACAATCAGCTATTAAAAGGCCAGGAGCTAGTCCAGTGTATTAAAAACTATATAGTTAGCACTATTCATCATAACCAAGACTCCTCCCATCCTTTGATTTTATTTGGGGGGGTCTTAAGGCAGCGTGGAAAGGCAATTAACACGGTTAGCCTCTACCCAAAGAAAGAAGCAGCGAGCCCAAATAGAGAGACGAAGCTACCTAAATCTGAGCATTGAAAGGAGTCTTTCTGCCTCTTCTTCAGAGACAGCCCATCTGGAGCTGAGGGCAATTAAGAGCTAAATATTCCGAGCATTTGCTAAGCATGGTTGATAGAATAGCCTCACAGCTAAAAGCTACATATATAGGGCAAGGCAACAAAGGCGGGCAAACTTCTAACACTTTGTGTTAAACAGCAGAGTACAACAGATGGATACCTGCATTGATAAATCTTAATACAAGCCTGTCAACTATGGATCCCCAAAATATGGCCTTGATATTTTAGAGTATTACCATTCTCTTTACACAGCATTACATTTACACTCTTCGATCTCTACCACCAAGACGACTTTACGATGCATTAGATCTCCCTTGGCTTACTCAAGACCAACAACATCTGCTTCTAGGTCCTATGACATGCATGGAGGTAGATGCAGCTATAGCATCCTTGCCTTTAAACAAAGTTATTGGACCTGATGAGTTTTCATCTGCATTTTGTAAAACTTATAATGAGATCATAACTCCCTTACTTGCCAAATTATTTAATTCACGGATTACTCAATCACCCAGGGACAAAATCTTTTTGAAGTTTGCATAGTTCTTTTGCCTAAACCGTGAAGGATCCTCTAAACCTGAAAACTACCATCCTATCTCTTTAATCAATAATGATGTAAAATTATATGCCAAAATCCTGGCTTCTCGTTTGTCATCTGTATGGGTTCACCTTTTGGGTCTGGAGCAGGTGGGCTTTGTAGCTGGCAGGTGCTCTGGTGATCATTTTAGGAAGATTTTCCACCTTTTTTTACATCTGGGGAGACCAACCAGGATTTTGTGTTGGTCTCCTAGATCTGAGAAAGCCTTTGATTGTGTAGCCTGGCCATACCTCTTTAAGGCCTTGGAAGCAAAGGGCTACCAGAAGAATTTATCAATAGAATTAAAGTACTTTACTTCTTTTCTTCCACCCCTACTCTCTGCAACAATGTATTAACTGACCTTTTTATTGTCCAGGGAACACGTCAAGGCTGCCCCATGTCCCCATATTTGTTTAATACATACATAGATCCCCTCACGAGGATGATAAACCGAACAAGCTCTATCAAGAGAATTACTATGGGAAGAAAACACCTATAAATTATAATCTTTACAGATTATATTTTGCTCCATCTTGCTGATTGGACCAACTCCTTACCAGAGACCTCAAGGTTATTGCAAAATGTAGTCAATTTTCGGTTATAAATTAAATGCCCAGAAATCCCTAGTATACCCTTTATCTTCCTTCTGTTTTAAAGATCTGTGTTATAGTTTAGGATTACAATGGGAGAAAACAGCCTTGCTATATCTTGGCATTAAATTACCTAAGGACCATACAAAACTCCAAACTTTGAACCTTGACCCAGTGTTAAAGCAAATTGAGTGGGACCTAACTAGGTAATGCCACCTGCCATTGTCATTGTGGGAAGAGTCAAACTATTTAAAATGTCTGTTTTGCCAAAGTTGTTCTATCTTCTTGGTATGCTTAACATCTTTCTCCCAAACAATGGTTTAATAAGTTACATGCCATTTGCTCTGCAGTTTTGTGGCTTGACAAACCACCTCATCAGAACCTATATGAAGATGTGCAGACCATATAATTTGGGGGTTTATAGCTCCCTGATTTCTTTAGTTACTGTCTGGCCCTTTACGGCACAGATACTTTCAATAGGGTGTTACAGCAGGGCAGATGCCCCTATGGTACATTGGCTAGCTATAGAACAATCGCTAACTAAGAAATATAATGTTTCTCTGTCTTTTCTATTGTATCTGCCTTTTCTACCCTACCAAAGGAGTTGCAAACTCGCCAATTGGTTGGAGCATCAAGGTTCATTTACAGCTTTGCAGGCATTAAAAGCTCTCATGTCACAAAGATTTGGAGCAACCCTTATTTAATAATCTGAATATGTGTATAGCAGGGATACCAATCCCAGTAATCAATCAATCAATCAATCAATCAATCATTCTTTATTTAGCCAAGCGAAATATTGGCCTGAGATATCTAAAACTAAATTAGTAGATTTCACCACCGAAAATAAGCTTCTCCCTTTATCATAATCAGGGGGCATTTTCTGTCTCCCTTTGACCTTTTTTAAATATATGCAGCTTAGCCAATATATTAAAAGTTTTAGATCCCCGCCCCGTGCCTAGCTCCACCACTTCCTTTTTCAGACTTTAATTGACTGTGCCTCCAAGAGAAGATCTATCTCTACCATATACAAAGAACTTATTAAGCAAGCAGTAACCTAGCTACTCTGATAGCATATTACTGGCAGAGTACCTAAGGAAAGACTGGCCTGACCTGTGTTGGAATATTATATGGAATAATATATATATATAAATTCATTAAACAGGACCGTTTATGGTTATTGCAGTACAATATTTTACATGACTTATACTACACCTCGATAAACTGTATAAAATGAAGAAACTCCCATCACCAGACTGTGACTGCTGTCCAGGGAGAATGGCATTTATACCATAAATGTAGGCTTGTTCTTCAGCTAAAACCTATGGATTTTAGTACAGAAGAAAGTCTCCCTACTCTTTAACCACATTTATTTTCCATACAGATTTGTTTACTGGGAGAGTACTCGACATTCGCTATAACAAAACATAAATTCTACATAGCCCTTATAGCCCTTGTGACTAAGTTAATCATTGTTCATCACTAGATGGAGCATTGGACACCTACCTATTCGGAATGGGTACAAGAATGTTTGACTGCATTAAATGCAGAAAAAGCCATAGCGAACTTTAATGCTAGTAACAATAGGTTCCAGGCTTGCTGGTCTGACCTTCAGGCATTTTTCAATCAATGAGGCTATCTTCTATACCTATTAGTCCTTCTATTACCTTCAAGATGTACTGCCTCCTGTTTTTCTATGATTGTTATTCTGACCACTGTTTTGGATTTTAGCAGATCAGATTCTATATTTGATTGGAATAACCTTTAAGACTGCCCCAGGATGAATGCACAAGCGGGAGGGGGTTGGTGGAACTGGGGTGGGGGGTATGGGTGTGTTTTGTTTTGTTTTTGTTTTCCTTTGTAGATTTTAACCTTTTTATTATGTGTTAATGTTATGTTGTATGACCTTGTTTATGGAAGTAATGTGATTGTTATACCCTTTAATAAGGTTTAATACATTGAAAAAAAAACCAACTATGGGCTACTCAACAGCCAAAGACATATACTATCTCTCCAGAAAAGACATACAAATGTGACACAAGGGTGGTGAAAAGAAACCACTATTGTTCTCTAGAAAAGCAGTGGAGAAATTAAGGGCAAAAAACTAGTGTTTAGAAGGTACAAGAGGACACTCGAGGAGAAGGATTGGGAGAGTTACCAGGAGAAACAAAGGGAGGCAAGGAGAGCAGCTAGGAGTGCAAAGGCACAGATGGAGGAGGATATTGCCCAATCAGTGAAAAAGGGGATAAAACATTCTTCAGGGCCCCTATGCACACAGGGCCAGAAATTACATACCAGAGTGTATATCCCATCTGTGGAGCTCTATACCTGCAAAAGGTGCACACCAGCAGCATTCACAACCACTGGCCACCTGTCCATGGCCCACCCCAGTGTGCAGGTTCACGTGGGGTGCACGGGTGAGTTGTGGTCCCAGACAGGTGGTCATGGAATGCCCTGCCTGGGACCCAGAGGATCCCCATGCAGGATGGCATGAGACCAGGATAGTGAATCAGCACCCTGACACCGCACAGGTGGCCATAGTCAGTGGAACATCCTCCCGGCACACAGTGGGCACCGCCCCAAGACCGCCAAAGTACCACATTGCACAGCTGAGTGAGGCAGAATGCATGCAGGACACCAGGCTTCCCACACAGAGACAGTGACAGTGAGCAACTGTGGTAGTCGTTCTTACTCCCAGCAGCGTTTACCTATGTGGTCTGATCCCACAGACACATGCCAAAGAGTGCTCATTGCATGTCACCGATTATCCATTCTCTCTCTCTCTTTCTCTTTCACTCTCCTGCTCTCTGTCAGTCTGAGTTCTCTTACTCACTCTATGTCCTGAGTCTGTGCAACCTCTCTGTTCTCTTCATGTGGCCCACTGCCACCAACACCGACAGTTGTATCATGCCACAGGGACACATATGGGGTGAATTCAGCACACTGAATTTCAGAATCATGTTCAGTATCACCCCGACACACAGACATGACTTGCCTCCCCACCACACTGTCCATCATCCCCAACCCCAGCCATGGGCAGCCAGCAGCAATGCCCACTGCACACCTCCTCTACTGCCTGCATGGGGACAGGGCATGTATATGCAGGGGGGCTGAGCTGCAGGGACTGAGGATCTGACTGTTGGAGGAGGGCTCAGGATCAGTTGTGCCGGGGATCCTGTGGGTGCATGGCACTCTGCCATCATGGCAGGGTCCCCCTGCCATAGCCTGCACTGCCCTCTGCACTCCTTGCAGACAGCACAATGCACCAGAGTGACTGTTGCATAGTACTGCCATGCCATCTGCCCACCCCTGGTGCATTGCTAGCCATGCAGCCGGGGTATCAGGTGCATAGGGCTGCACACCCTGGTTGGTGCATCCCACCCGGAGCGATTACACAGAGTGGCTCTGTACCTCAGATACGTGGTGCATAGCCACTCCACCCCTTCGTGCATAGGGGCTTAGATATAAAAGCAAGAGGAGAAAAACGAAGAAGGTATAGCAAGGCTAAATGGGAAGTGGGAGGCGGGTTGGGAAGCAGGGGACCAAAAAGCTGACATATTGAACAATTACTTTTGTTCAGTATTTACAGAGGAAGGGGTAGTAACAAGCCAAAGATAAGGGACAAGGGCATTAAAGGAGGGGAGGTGGACTCGGAGTCCTTTTACATAGGAGAGAGTCCTCAAGGAACTAGCATAATTAAAAGTAGACAAGGCAATGGGATTGGATGGGATGCACCCTAGGATACTGATGGAGCTCAAGGAGGTGCTGGCTGCACCTCTGACAACTCTGTACAACCTATCATTAGAAACAGTGGAGGTTCCAGAGGACTGGAAGAGTGTAGATGTGGTCCCACTACACAAAAGTGGAAATAGGAGGAGGTAGAAATTACAGACCTGTCAGCCTGACTTCAGTAGTAGGTAAAGTAATGACATCACTACTGAAGGAAAGGATTGGGGAATACCTGCATCAGTGGATTACAGGATCCAAGGCAACATGGGTTTACAGGGGAAGGTCTTGCCAGACAAACCCGATTGAGTTATTTGACTGGGTGACCAGGAAGTGGATCTGGTAGGAGTGGTAGATGTGGCCTACTTGGATTTCAGTAAGGCCTTGATACGTTCCACATAGAGGATTGGTGAGCAAGCTGGGCAACCTAAGAGTAGGTCCAAAAGTAGTAAAATGGGTAAGAAGTTGGCTAAGCAATAGGAGTCAGAGGGTGGTGGTAAATGGGGTTCACTCTGGAGAAGTTAAGGTGACAAGCAGGGTGCCACAGGGGTCAGTACTAGGTCCAGTCCTCTTCCATGTGTTTGTTAAGCGTCATTATGGAAGGGCTGGAGGGAAAGTATGCTTGTTTGTGGATGACACAAAAATCTGCAACAGAGTTGATACACCAGGGTGGGGTGGGGAGGAAAGAATGAGGATGATCTGAAAAAGCTAGAGGATTGCTTAAGGAATGGCAGCTGGGTTTCAATGCAAAAGTGCAAAATCATGCACTTGGGGCACAGAAACCCAGGGGCAATGTACCAATTGAGCAGGGAGGTATTAGCAATCACAAAACAAGAAAGGACCTGGGGTAATCATTTATGATTACCTGAATGTAGCAAGTGGTGTGATAAGGCAGTGGGGAAGGCTAGCAGGACGCTCTGGTACATAGGATGGGGCATCACCTGCTGAAGGAGGGAGGTAGTACTGCATAACAGGAATATTCACTGTCTTTTATTTTTTCACTATATTCACTGGTTCCATATTTGAGTGAAAATAAAAAGAGAGTGAATATTAGGTAGATCACATATATAGCAGCAATAGTGTTCCATCAGTGAAAATAAGAAAGTGAACATGTGGGGCTGTGCTTGGAGTGCTAAATATAATGGGTGTGAATATAAACTGCTATACAGTATTACCTCTGTATAAATCATTGGTAGGACCCCACCATGATACTGTGTCCAGTTCTGAGGCCCCACTCGAAGGACATAGATAGGGTTGATGCGGTACAAATTAGGCTACTAAAAGGGCAGGGCCTGCATCAAAAGCCCTATGAGGAAAGACTCAAAGACCTAAATATGTACTCTGGAGGAAAGGAGGGAAGGGGGCAATATGACAGAAACATTTAAATACCTCACAAGTATTAATAAGGTACAGCAAGGTAGCATTTTCCATAGAAAAAGATGTTCCTGGACAAGGGTCATGATATGAAGCTGGGGGTTGCTCAGAGGAGATGTGAGGAAGTACTTCTTCACAGATGGGGTGGTGAACACCTGGAACAGCCTCTCAGCAGAGATAGTGGGTGCTAAAATGGTAACAGGATTCAAGCATGCATGGATAGACATAAGAGGAACTTAGAAGTAAGGCAAAGGAGGGAGAAGACTGAGATCGAATAGGGTTTGCAATGGAACAGTTGGTAGGGAATATAGGGCAGACTAGGTGAGCCAAGAGGTCCTTATCTGCTGAAAACTTTATGTTTCTATGACATTTTGTTTTTATTGGTCTACAAAGATATTACCAATCAAACAGTGGCAGTGTTGCCCTCTTGGTGCCTAAAAACTAATCAGAAACTGGGAGGGATTGTACTCCACAAACCTCTTGACAAATACCAACACAGATGGAAACCAAGACCCACTCAACGGTTAAATTTTACATTTTTATTCATAGGAAGCACCAAGTTATGTTGGCAGTGACAATGCTGACCTCCCCACAGAGATGGCACAATACCGACACAGATATTGTGCCGCCTGTTCTGTGGGTGTTTTCTGTGGGGACTGTGCCCCACACCCCCAGACTTTAAGATTCCAACTCCAGGTCGGAGTTGGTCCGAGAGGGGGCAGAACACTGAGGGAAGCGGGAAACAGGGAAAAGGACCATTACCGTGAATATTTGCAGTAATGGTCTTTTTTTCCCATTGCATCATCAAAGTCGACTACCCGTAAAGAGGTGCACCAGTATTCATAAATAGCATATCTACCTAATGCTGTCTGTCTATGTTTCTTGGTGCACCCACTACTTCATCAGGACCTTTTGGTACAGTGCTTATTATGCTGCATCCTTTTGTTCAGATTATTCAGACTTGCCTTCTAATTTCCTTTTAGATTTCTTTCTGGTGTCTGAAAGAAATCTAAAAGAAAAAGATGTAGACCAAGAAGAAGTGGGTTACTTCTCTTGTTAAATGGTCAAAAGTTAAAGGGACAGGAACTGATTACTGATTTGCAACAGCTTGTAATGTCTCTGTTTTCATACCTCTGAAGGATCCCTATTTAACTGTGCTCGAATAAAGCTGAAGCTGTCAGTTGTATTTTCTATTGTGAGCATGAACTTATCAGTACAGTGCACATGGTTCTGAAACCATGAAGTGACATAGTTAAAACTCCAAATTCTTGGTTCCATGAAAGGAACTGCACAGAGCATTGTCCATACAAAGAAAACAACTCGAAACACAACTGACAGCTTCAGCTTTTATTCAGGCACATTAAATAGAGATCCTTTAGAGGTATGAATATAATTTATGAAAATAGAGATATTTCAAACAGCTGCACATACTGTAAGTAATCAATTCCTGTCCCTTTAAGAAAAAAAAAATTTTGAAGAGAATGTAAGTTCAGTAATAGGCATTCCTGAATAATCTGAACAAATCTGAACACTCTACCAAAAGGTCCTGATGAAGTAGTGGATGCACTACAAAGCGTAGATAGAAAACATTTGGTAGATATGCTACTTATGAATAAAAATTAGAAAATTTATCTGGTGAGTGGGTCTTGGTCTCCATTTGTGTTGGTGCTACAAAGATATTACACACTGTAGTAATGTTGTTTCTTTTCAGGGCTCCCTCATTACAGTTGCACTCTAAGCATCACCTCCTAGGAGACAGATACCCTGGAGACAGAATTCTATTCTAATTAGCAGAAGTAAGAATTTAGAATGGAGGTTTGAAAAACTCTGCAGCCACCTCCCTCCCACTGTGGCACTTATCAGGATTTCTTTCTATAGCCAGAATGAACTGATGGCTTGAGAATCTAGCTACAAGGCTACCAAAATTATGCAAATTTCTAAATTCTTGAAAAACATAAATCAAATTGAAGTAAACGTGTAAATGAAATATATAAAATACAAAGAAACCAAAACTTACAACTGTAGAAAAACTGCAATAGCAAAGCTCAGGCAACCTAAGTAAAAGGAGCTGATTATTGTGAGAACCTGTTTTCAGGTTCTGGAAAAGAGCAGGGTATGGGGGGTGTAACCATAGTGAGGATCCCTGAGGAAGAAACAACACTATTATGGTGAGTAATTTTTATGTTTGCTTGCGGCATAGCGCAAGAAACATATTAATGGCACAGTGCTGAAGCAGGTTCTGGGTGTGGCACTGTTGAGGCCAATACCGGCACAGCATTTTGGGGCATGTGGATGTCCACCAATAATGGAGGACACAGCCAGTGACACTAGTTTGGAATCTTGCCACCAACTTGTGAAAAAATAGCCGCTGCAATCAGGGCCACCTCGTCATTGCAGCATCAGCCATTCGCTGCAATGAGGTAGCGACCCGTCATTGCAGGCGGGACCTTGCAGCCCTGATATTGTTTGTGAACATGGCAGCGGCTTGCCACCTGTTCACAAACAATATTAACCCCTCCGCCACGGTGCCCAATCCCTCAGCATGTGCCCCAACACATTTGTTTGCCGACAGGGGCCCCAATCCCTGTCGGCTGCAGTGCCCAGATGTATAGTTGCCGACGTGGAGCCTCATTTCTCGCTATAGCAGTATGTAACGCCTACCCCGCTTTTTCTTGTTCACAACAGGGTGCCCAATCCGCTGGCATCATGTCTCCCTTTGTTGTGTGCTGACGGAGGTGCCTAATCCTCAAATGCATAATCAACTCCCCTGTTGTTGTGTGATGAAGTAAGCCAATCCCCATCGCATAACGTGTAGACTCTGTTGTGGTGCTGGACGGGGTGCCCAACCCCCATCGGCTACAGTGGCCCCCCAAAAAGACTCAAGTTGGCATGCTGGGAGCCCATCCCAGCGTGCCACATTGCTCTGTAAAAAAAGTCCCTCGATGTCTTTTTTTTTTACCTGTAACGAAGGAAACAGTCCCCAGGTGGTCTCCCTGGCCCCCTCCCACAACCTGCACCCACCCACCGCGCACCCTGCCTCCCACCCTGCCACCCCATACTTACCCCCAGAGTTTGACACAAAGATCTTCGTGGACTGGGAACACATCTGCACTCTTCAAAGCTGACCACAAACTGAGGAAATGCGGTAAGCTGTATAATGAAATAAATAGGTTTTTCAACTTTGATGCATATCTCAGGGATTTTGGGGAATTTTGCCACCAGATTTTCAACATGGGTTTTGGGACCCTCCTTATGAATTCTGCCACTGTCATGGTGTTAATCAGCCCCAAAGGTGATTTTGCGGTCACTGCTCTGAATCACCTTTCAGGACCAATTAACAAAACGACAGTGCCAGTGTTCATGAGGTGGGCTCTCAAAAAGCCTATGTTGCAAATTTGGGAAAATCCAAATGACGCATTTGCAGTGATGCGTTGCGCGAAGTTGATCGCATGCTCGTAACTTTCAGAAATTGCAATATTTTCACCCCAGATTTTCAACATTGGCATTTTTCAGACCTCCTTGTAAACAGTACAGCTGTCATTTTCACACCCTGGACGAAATGTGTTTTCACTTCCGCATGGAATAGCATAGTCTGTGTGGGAAATAAGTGTTCTCACAGATTAAGAAACTGACAGTGGCAGTGTTTATGAGCAGATGTCCTAAAATGCCTATGTTGAAAATTTGGTGATGATACTACATAAATTGACTGTGTTACGAGCATGCATTGCGCTGTTCCATGCCTTTCGTAAGTTAGCAAATTTTCAATATTTTCACTCCAGATTTTAACAATGCCATTTTACCACACCTTCTTATGAGCAGTACAGCTGTCATTTTCACATTTGCCCAAAATGTGTTTCCATGCATGTAGCGCACAATGGCGCAGTCGGTGTCTTGAAATGAATATTTGGTCAGACTGAGAAAATCAAAGTGACACTATTCATGAGCAGAAGTGTTAAAATGGCTATGTTAAAAATTTGGCAAAAAATTCCAAAATGACTGTTTTACGATCATGCATTGTGCTGTTCCTACACCAGCGTACATTAAGTGAATTTTCACTATTTTAGCTCCAGATTTTCAACATTGCCATTTTACTACACCTCCTTATGAGCAGTACAGCTGTCATTTGTCACAGCTCGCCCAAATCATGTTTCCACGCATGGAGTGCACAATGGCGCAGTCGGTGTGCAAAATCAATACTTAGGACAGATTAAGAAAATCACAGCAACACTGTTCATGAGCAGAGGCGTTACAATGGCTAAGTGAAAATTTGGTGAAAAAGTCCATAAAATGACTGTGTTATGAGTGACCATTGCGCAGTTTCCACGCACCCTCGTAAGTCCATGGATTTCTAATATTTTCAGTCCAGATTTTCACCACTGGCATTTTCCACACTTCCTTATGAACAGTACAACTGTCATTTTCACACCATGCCCAAAATGTGTTTTCGCACTTCCAGCACAGAAATGTGTGGTCTCTGTGGAAATCACTGTTAGGACAGATTAAGAAAATCACAGTAACACTGTTCATGAGCGGAGGTTCCAAAATGCCTGTGTTGACAATCTGCTGTAAAACATGCCCAAACTAATTGCATTATGGTTGTGTGTTGCCCAGTTTCTACACGCTCGACTTCGCCAGTTTTTATATTTTCACTGCAGATTTTCAACATTGCCATTTTTACCACCTTCCATGAACAGTACAGTTGTCATTTTCACATCCTGTTTGAAATGTGTTTCGACCTTTGGTGCCAAATGGCGTAGTCACTGTGCAAAATCAGCTTCGGCTAACGAACTGATATTGCTACTGTTCATAAGATGGGGTCACAAAAACCATGTTGAAAATTTGGAGTGAAAATGTAACGCAACTTGAGATGTTAGGATTTCGAACATAACGCCCCACCCTGTAGAGATTGACAGGCATCAGGGGTGTGGCTTGGGATTCTTGCCTGTAATGCTCATACCATTCCACACCTGCAGCTAGTGAGAGGTATCAAGGTGTGCCTTGGACTCTTCAGCCCCAAAGTTCACCCATTCTCCTATACAGCACCTATCTCACTGTATTTCCTGATGGAATGGGGTGAGAATAAGGCAAAACCCAAGGCACACCATGACACTTATCAGTGTCTGCAGGGTAGGATGTGGTGAAATGGCGTGGCCATTATGCCTGATGACCCAAAGGCACACCCCAATGCCTGTCAGTCTCTGCAGGGTGATGGGGGTTGACTTCAGTTCAATACTTCACTGCCATTCCTATTAAGCAGCTCTCTAACTCCTACACTACCAATGCCAATGCCAGCAAGCAAACATTTGGCATTGACAAATGCTTGTTTCTTCTAATCCCAGGAATCCCTGACTTAATGGTTATGCTCTAAGCAGACTCTACAGCAGTATCTTGGGAGGCTGGGTCCAGAACCTACTTGGAAATGGGTTCTGCAAGACAGCAGTTCAAAGCTGGCATCCTTCCGGACTGTATGTCCAGACAATAGTGCTTGTGAAAGCCTGCATCATTTCCAGGTAGCTACTTCACAAAAGTCCATTAGCGGGATGCCGTTGTGGGTGTCACAAAGGCAGAGGTACTGTAACAGTCATGGAACAGAAGGTTCCACAAGTAATATAGAACAGGTACCTTAAGTGAAGAATAGGTCACCAGAAAGTGGGTTCAAGACAAGGTTCCATCAGTAGAGACAGAGGTGGACCTTTATGAAAATAAATCATAAAGGTGGTGGTGACCGTATTTTTTAGTGTAAGGGTAATCGGCAAGCAAAGAGGGAATGAAAGAGAGTTATTACCTCCTAATGCACATGTACATACATACAATGTAATAAGTCAATAGGTGCTTTGGCTAGTAAATAGCAGCCCTGGTGGTCCAGTGGTAAAAGGGCCAGCATAGTTAGAATCACTTGAAGAGCATTTTGTTTATGTATTAAATACAATATTCATAAGTTTCATAAGCTGTATACCAGGTTTTTTAGCATTAGCCTTTTGTAACCTGCACTACTAAAGCAGTAGTTTAAAACAGTGATTGCCACTAAATTCATATAACGAATGTTTAAATTGGTCCATGGAGTTACATGATACCGCAGCTGTTGGTAACGAATTCACTGTGACACTACTCGCTGAGAAATCGCTGAGTATTGTGCCAGTATTTAATTAATGTGAAAGCCTGCTAGAGGAGTTCAGTGCAGAGTGGCAGTCGCATGGTGCTGAGGTGCCAACAGCAATGTGGACAGAGAGAGAGAGAGAGTAGTGCTTGTGCACTTGGAGGAAATCCTCACAGAAGCCTTAAGCAGCTGAGTGGAACTGTGACAGCAGTCACGAGCAGGCTAAGGCCTGCCAAAGCAAGGTTCTGATTGAGAGCAAGATACAATAGACCACTTTTCTCTGTGGCAAGGAGGCCAGATAGTTTACTTAAAACAGCATTAGTTGGCAGGTGACAAGGGCCAGGAGTATTAGGGCTGGCTGCATTTATTTATTTATTGAAATGTTTCACCAGGAAAGATACACGAGCAACTCAACACTTGTTTCACGAATGCGTCCTGGAAATGGGGAATGGGATGTACAGAGTGAGAATGCAGCTACATGTGTTTACAGAGGGTGGATACATACATACAATTTCAAAACAGGTTCAAGGCATTGGATACATAGCGGGCAATTTCAACAGTTACATTACATTACTGGTGGTTCATAGGAGATGCATACATACATACATATAGAACAGTACAGGGTCAAAAGCATAGGATTCAAGGTAGACAAAGCATACAGTTACATGCAGGCGGTACACAGGTGATGCATAAGCTGCAGGGTTGCATACATAGGAACAAAGACACCTTTTAAGAGCTAGGCTATACAAGGCAGTATAAGGTGGGGGGTAGGGGATAGAGAAGAAGAGAAGAGAGAGAGAAACAGTGAGAGAGAGACATGTGAGTAAGGAGGGAGGTCAGGAGCAGGTGCAGCTAGGTGTAAGTTGATTGGGTAGTGCAAGGTGAGATAGTATAGGGAGGAGGGTGGCGGATTTGAGGAAGGAGTACATTCCACATTTTAGGCAGGTGGTAGGAGAAGGCTTTTGGCCAGAGGATGTAGTCTGCTGGGGCCTGAGAGAGTACGTGAGTCAGCCTGGGCTCTCAGGGAATAAGTGGAGTGGGTAGGGGTGCCAAGAGAGGAGGAGATATGATGGGAGAGATCCAAGCCAGAATTTAGAGATGAACTTAGCACCATGTAGGAAGCCGCTGGGAGTGGAGGGAAAGGAAGTTGAGGGAGTGATAGAGATCACAATGGTGGGTGCGGAGGGGCATCAAGAGCAAAATGACAGAAGGAATTGAAGAGAGAGTCCAGTCTGGATAGGTAGGACTGTGGGGCAGCACCGTAGACTATGTCGCAGTAGTCAAAAATGGGCATGATCATCTTCTGTACCAGCTCATGCCTAGCAGTGATCGGGATGCAGCAGCGGCTTCTGTAAAGGGCCCTGAGCTTGGGCCTTAGTTTTTTCAGAATGGCATCGATATGTACAGAGAAAGCAAGGTATCTGTCTAGCCAGATGCCGAGATACCTAAATGAGGGGTTCTCAAGAACAGTCCCATCAAGGGTGAAAGGTGGGGAGGTGACTTAGCCTAGCGAAGTCTCTCCTTATGCCAAAGGACATGGAGACTGTCTTCTTGGCATTGAGGAAAAGTTGATGAGAACTAAACCAGAGTTGAACTTTAGTGAAGTCAGACTGGAGCCTGGTAGTGACATCAGAGACAGACTTGCCAGAGGCAAATAACACTGTATCACCTGCATACATATGGATGCTGGATGCAGAGCAAACCAGGGGAGGTCATTTAAAAGATAGAGAACAGAATGGGGCTCAGCACTGAGCCCTGGGGACTCCAGTGGTTATAGGCAAGGGAGAGGTAGCATCAGCTATTCTCACAGACTGCGACCTGACCGGCCAGGTAGGCACCCGAACCAACCTGTGGTAGAAGGGATAGTCCAGCGGCTGAAAGTCTGTGCAGGAGGAGGGTGTGAGACAGTGTCAAAGGCTTTGGCCAGGTCTGCAAAAGATAGTTGGTTAAGGACTATGTGTTCTTGTAGCTTTGCTAAGGTTGGCAGGAGAGAGCGATAGGTAGATAGTTCCCTGGTGAGGAGGAATCACCCCTGAGAGAGGGAGGACTACTGCATGTTTCCAAACCAAGGGAACAGTAGCAGTCTCAAAGGATAGGTTTAGAATGAGAGAGAGAGAGAGAGAGAGAGAGTGGGTGAGCAATGGCAGCAGCAGAGAGAGAAAGAGAGGAGCCAAGGGTCCAGGCCATCAGGTGAGGAGCCTTGGTGGGGTTGATGCCAGGAGAGCTAGAAGGTAGTGTCCGGAGAGAGACAGAAGAGAAGGAGAACTGGGGGGTGAGAACGAGGTTCGGAGGAGAAGGAAGGGCAAAGGAGCAGGGGTGGGGACAGCTTGAGGAGGGGTAGTGGAGGGTGAGACAGTGCATGAGGCATGAGAAAGGGCCATCAGAGCAGGGGAGGGACTTGGGAGGGTACTTAAGAAGAAGAGGCTGGTGGTGAAGTGGGAGTTGAAGCATTGGCAATGGCTATAGGTTCAGAAAGGACAGTGTGATTTAGCCTGAGGGTAGGTGGCGGAGGTTTGAGGACAGTGAGAAGAGAGAATGGACGACCTTCCAGAATTTAGATGGGTTGTTTATATTGGTCTGGAAGTTAGACTTGAAGTGCTCAGCTTTGGCAAGGTGGATTGCTTTAGTGCAGCCATTCAAGTTCATGGTATCATTGGTAATCACAAGGCAGATAGAGACTATGGCCTTACGCCATGCAAGGTCATTAGCTCATTGGCAGCCAAAAGCTCAGGAGTGACCCAGGAGGTGCCCGCCATGGACCCTGGTTTCACGGAGCGGGGTTCAGGAATTCCAGATCTGAAGAAACTAAGAAGTAAAGTAGACAAGAGCCTTGTCAGCTGAGGTTGCTGTGGAAAGGAGGACCAGTCCGCTTGTGAGAGGTCGTGAGCAATAATTGCAGGTCAAGTGTTGCGAAGGGTCTAGTGAAGATAGTTTTGCTGGGTGTTTAGTTCTATGTATTTCTACGTACTACAAAGGTCATGTGGTGGTCACTGATAAAGTCCAGTAGTAGCCTGGAGGCTGCTACATGTTGGGGATGGGAGGTGAGGACAAGGTCAAGCAGGGAGTGGTTTGTGTTTTAAAGTTTAGATGTGTGGGTTCCAGTATCAGTTGGTGGAGGTTTAAGGCTTGATGGTGGAGTGAGTATTAGCCAGAAATGGGGTCAGCCAGTTTAGATTTAGATCTCCCAGGATGAATAGTTCATCACTGGCAAACAAGGAGAGCTTTGTGACCAAGTCAATGAGGTTGGAATGTGGCTGACCAGGCGGCAGTAAACCCAGCGATGAAGATGGGGACAGTGTGGGGAAGGGAGACTTTTAAATGGAGAGCCTTGTGGGATGACTGAACAGAGGTAGTGAAGGAGGGAGTGAACTGGAGAAGAGGAGGTATAGATAGCCACCTCTCCCAGTCCTGTCCTGTCTTGGCACTGTGAAGCCAGGGATAGAGATAGCATGGTCTGGAATGTTTTCAGACAGCCAAGTTTCAGAGATCACAATGATGTCAGGGTCATAGGCATGTACCACGGGTTGTAATAGGAGATTTTGGAAACAAGACTTCTTATGTTTAGGTGGATGATTTTAAGGCCATTTGGTAGTGAGAGTGGAATAGTGGCTGGGTGGGCACTGGCTGGCCGGATGGGCAAATTCAGGGCCAGGGTTTGGGTGGATATCATCAGATGCTAGAAGGAGCAAGAGAATAAGGAGCTGTAGTAGCCTGCTTTCATTGGATGAGCTATACAGTAGGTGTTTAGCAGTTTTTGGGGAGCAACAGGATGATAGGAGAGGATACTAACTTAAGGAGGGTAATGAGCTGAATGGACACTGAGGTGACAGTGGCACAGGGGAGCACAGGGGCAGTGAGGAGGAATGTAGCGGCCAGGTGGTGTAATATTCCAGCGGGCAAAGACCAAGCTGTTATCCCACCATCAGTGGTACTACCAGTGGGTTTGCCTCCCAGCAGTTCAGTACGGAGTGAGAGAAGTAATAGAGACAGCACCAAGGTGGGTACCATAATTTCAAAGTTGTCCAGGACTCCATAGTGCAAGCGAGAGGGCGAGAGAAAACTGGGAGGATGTGTAGAGACAGCAGATGCAGTCGTGTAGGGGTCATTGCTGGCAGATGCCTCTAGTGGTAGAGAAATATAAGGATCCAATGGGGAATTGGGTAGATAGAAAAAATATCATGAATCAGGTGATGAGTAGTTGATATAAATATGTGTCGAGAGTAAGGGTGGGTGGGCAGGAGGCGGGCACAAATGTCCGGTGCCAGAGCTGCTCCTGAAGGCTGTGGGATCCGGGCAGGAGGGCTTAAGTGGTGGCTTGAGGAGAGCTGTTGGTCCGGGGGCTGAAAGTTGGCTCAGCGGTTGAGCTATGGCTGGGGGGGCCCAGCTAGAGAGAGAAGAGAGGGAAGGATTAAATATGCTGGCCGAAAAGCAAGAGGTGCAATCAGCCCAGCAGGGAGCCCAATTACACAACAATGGGAGCAGTTGGTTTGAGTGCCAAAAGTCTGAGCCAGAATGGAGCACACAATTTCACAGAGAGAACTGTAATCACAGCCCTTTTTGAACACTTTGACTTATAACTCTATACAAGTTGTAACGTAGCATACATTTCAGTTAAATTATCATTAAATCCTCTAAATTGCCAGTTTGAGAGAGTAGAGTCAATGGAGAGCTTCAGACCAATCGGGACGGGCCCTGGAAAGGGCTCATGTTCCAATTGGCTGGCGGCTACAGCCTTACCTGGAAGGCTGTGGATCCAGGCAGGAGGGCTCGGGCAGTGGCTTGAGAGAGCCGTCAGTCAGGGGCCGAGTTGGCTGGACAGTTGAGCTGCAGTCCCTGCAAGGGGGCCCAGCTGGTTGTAGACTGAGAACAGTCGCTGGTTCCTGAGCAGCTCCTGCAGCTTGCAGGAGGAGGAGAAATTCACCCACCGGGCAGGATGCCTGGTTGTAGGCTGAGAGGCAGGCGGATCAGGCAGAACAGCTGCTGGGTTCAGAGTAGCTCCTGCAGCTTGCAGGAGGAGGCAGTCACCTGTACCAGGTAGGATGCCTGGTTGCAGACCGAGAGGCTGGCGGGTCAGTGCCGAACAGCCACTGGGTTCAGAGCAGCCCTGCAACTTGCAGGAGGAGACAGTCACCCGTACCATATTAAAAACCAAACCAATAAAGGGGCACAGAATATGAATGGGAGAGTCACATTCTAGGCATACAAGTGCAAGCCAGGCACCATTTGAGAGTGACAGAAGAGCTGCTCTGTTAGTCAAAAGCACCACCACAGAAACACACAATGAAAATACATATAAATATTGATCAAATCAGAATAAAGTTACAGGGGCTAGCAAATGGCCCAAGGAACAAAGTCATGTATATAATTTCACACAGAAATACAGTGTTTTGAAAATGGAGCAAGTTAAAGCTAGCTAGCATAAGGAAAATGGAGTAGCCATTTTAAACTGCAGACATGTGTAAACTTTTTTTACTAAGAAGTGCTGCCAAGTCATTTATTGCCAGATTTTCACCAAACGTGGCAGGAATGTACACTAAGATGTGCTCTAATTAGGGAAACTGTTTTTAGTGGATAAAAGTCTAGAAATGGGGTAAACTAACCTGGAAGGTGGAGTGACTGAAATGCAGGATCTGTACTGTAGGGAGGCAGGGTGGTGGAGGAGGAGCCAGGAGAGGGCGTTTGTGTTAGGGCAGGATATGTTCAGATGCCCATAAGACAACCTTGGAGGTGTTTTGTTACAAACATGTAATATTCAAACAGGCTAAGCTTCAGACTAGTACACAGAAACAATTTAAAGGGGACATGGCTCATTTATGAAGTTATTTCACTCTTGACAGTGGGGGTGCGGGGGTGGGGGAGTCACTGCAGGCTGTCAGTTGTTTAATAGTGGGTGAACTTTAAGACTTAGTGACTCTGGGTTCCCATGACTCGAATTTCTGTTAAAACAAGTTAGGAGAAAGCTGGAGAAAGTGAGCTTTCTCATGGGATACTCAGGAAATACTTCAACTTTGTGAAGTAAGGATTTATTTAAGTGAAAAGTTATGAATACAAAACATTTAGTCCAGGCTGACAGGAAAAGGCAGCCTTGGAATTTTCAGGGAAGGCAGCTGGAATTCAAAAGTCAGGATTCCATTGTGACTTATGCTTGTAGAATTCCAAATGGAAGTTTAATTTGATTGGTGCTGAGGGTTGGAACAGGGTTTTGGAAAAGGAGGGCATTCAGGGCATATAAAGCCTCTTAGAAAAGAGACGGACAGGGAGGTATATAAGGCAAAACTGAGAAACAGGAAAAATAATCAGAAAGCGGCGAATACAGAGGAGAACATATAGCGAGGAGGCGAAAGAGGGATGGGCAGTTTTTTAGATATGTGAGTGACAGAAGGAAGGGGAAATGGGGATTATTTTACTTAAAGAGGAATGGGGTATGGCAAGAAGGGGACATGGAAAGGCTAATGTTCAGATTGGATTACTCACATCAGTCTTCACAGTGGAGGAGGGACAGGGCCAGAGATGGAAGTCAGAGGAAGGGAGGGCAGAGAAGTGGACTTGGGTCCATCCATGGGGGATAAGATAGGATACTAGAAGAACTGGGAAACTGTGGGATAAGGTGATGGGCAAAGACAGAATTCACCTGAGGGTGTTCAAAGATCTGAAGCAGGTGTTGGTGGTACATCAAGCGAGATTGTTTAATCTGTCAGTGGACAAGGGAAGGGTTCCTGGGGACTGGAAAAGGGCTGAGGTGGTGCCATTGCATAAGGGAGAGGAAGGGAGGAACTGGACACTACTGCCCAGTTAGCCTTACCTGCATGGTGGGTAAGCTAATGGAAACCCTTATAAAGGAAAGGCTGATTAATCATCTGGAGGCAGAGGGCCTCCTGGATGGCAACCAGCATGGATTCACAGGTGGTAGGTCCTGCCAGACCAACCCCATTGCATTTTTGACAGGGTTACAGAGATATGGGACCAGGCAGGGGCAGTGGGCGTGGCTTACCTGGACTTCAGGAAGGCCTTTGACCTGCCCCACAGGAACTAGTAGGGAAAGTAGGTGGTTTTGGAGTGAGGAGCAAGCTCACAAAGTGGGTTGAGCATTGGTCAGAGGGAAGGCATGAGATAATTGTGGTAAATAGGCTGCACTCAAGGAGGAAAGGGTGATGTGGGGTTCCCCAGGGATCAGTGCTGGGACCCATAATCTTCAACATTTACACTGGGGACAGTATGTAGGGTCTGCAAGGGAAGGTGAGTCTGTTTGCAGATGACAAGAAAGTAGCAATGGGGTGGATACGATGGGGTGTGGAAAGTATGAGAGAGGATCTGGCAATGCTGGAAGAGTGGTCAGAAGATGGCAGCTACAATTTAATGCAAATAAATGCAGAACTATGTATATAGGCTAGAAACCCAGAGGCAAAGTACTGGCGGAGGGGGGGGACTGGAGACAACAGAACGGAAAGGGACCTGGGGATCACTATTTTGGACAGCCTGAGGTTCAGAGTCAGTGCAACAAGGCAGCAGGGAAGGCACTCAGAATGTTGGCATACATAGGGAGGTTTTACAAGCAGGAGAAAGGAGATGATCATGCCGCTATACAAAGACAATGGTCAGACCACACGTTGAATATGGGTACAGTTCTGGAGGCCATACTTACAAGGGGACAAGGACAGGCTGAGAGGGTCCAGAGAAGGGCTACCAAAATGGTGAGTGGGCTGCAGCAGAGTCATATGATGAGAGACTGTGTGAGCTAGGCCTGTACACACTGAAGGAGAGGAGGGAGAGGGAGACATGGTAGAAACATTCAAATATTTGAAAGGCATAAATAGGGTGAGAGTTGAAAATATCTTCAGTTTGGTGAGAACAAATATACTAGGGGCATGCGTTAAAAACATGAGGACAGCAGATTTAAAGGAGACATCGGAAATTCTTTACGGAGAGGTGGTGGGGTCATGGAACAGACTGCCAGAAGGATGGTGGGGTTGACACAGTGGGCAAATTTAAAAAGCCTGGGAGATATACATGGGCCTAAACAACGGGGCAGACAGAAAATGGAGGCAGAGGTCGTCGGGGAGGGGCGACTCAAGCAGACTGGATGGACCACAGGGTCTTTTCTGCCAACAAATTTCTATGTTTCTATGAATGGTCAGAAAGCATAAAAGGAACTGCACAACTCAGTTGAACAGAGTTTGAGCAGCGACAGTGACCTGAGGTATCAGACCAGACCAGAGGGAGTCCAGCATACAGAGGCCTACCACTTTGATAGTGCCTGGGGACCAGCCTCAGTTTAAAGTAACAGACTAAGAGGCTCACCTGAATCCCAGTGCTAGGGATAGCAGGGCAGTCAGTGAGAGCAGGGCCAGTGTTTAGAAAGCCTACTGCTTTTAGTACCTGAATTATTCCCACAACTGTTTCAGCTTCAGCAAAGAAGATTGCAACAGCTTCAGTTCCAGGTGTCTCCATGATTTACATCAGTGAATCAACTGCCAGCCCCTTGGGTCTGGGACATCATTTTTCAAGCCAAAGGGATGTGGTACAGTACAATTTATTTGTCAGCTTGGGACTAGTTCAAGAGGGACACTCATCTGTGTTATATGTTAGAATCCTAGCTACAAGGACTACCATCCAGCTACTGAAGGACTGTGTTGTTCTAAGACACTATGGAGGAAATGTATTCTGTAATGTAAAATGTGCAATGTTTTGTGATGCCAGTACAGTGAATGTGAATTTATAGAGTTTAAGTGAATAGAGTGTTAGAGTTTTAAACTATAAGTTACAGTAATAGATAACAGGGAAGGTATCTGGGCTTTTAGGGTGAGTGGGCTGACTGCGTGGGTATAATCTAGTAGCCACTGCACACCTTTAAGGCAGGTAAAAGGAATGTGCAGCGACTGAGGTTCAGAATGTGGCCTAGTGCTGGGTGTGATATTGGTTAACTGTAGGGCTGATGGGTGGTGTATAGCCCACGGTCTCCAGGGGTTAGCAGGTACATACCAGTGGGTGATAAGAGAAACAGAGATTGATGATAATGTTTGCTGCAAATGCAATTATTTTAAAGTTTCATGTTTTATTTGTTGAATGCTAAGATTTTTCATGCAAACTGTCTCTGTACATTGCAGAGCAGTCAGTAAAATGTTACCTTCTTTTCAATTTGAAAACTTTGCCAAGGTCATGCTTCAGGTTTGTCCAAGTCTCATGTTTTTCCTGTGTCTCCTAAGTCAGTCCAGTGCAGCACCTCTCTCCCATACAGATTCTGCAGCTGCTTGATTGGGGAGGTATTTGTAAAGGTTCCTGTGTGTACCCAATCAGTAGCTGTAGGTGGAAGAGAGGCAAAGAACCTACTGATGGCGCAGCCCTATTAATCCTTTAAAGGTGCTGCATTTGCATAGAGAATAACTACAGGCAGATCTACCTTACTACTTCTGTTGACCCTGGTGTGTGTTGTTATAGTAATTTGATGCCCAACATGGGGCCAATGTTTTTAAGTCACACCACATATGTGTCTTTAATGTTATAGTACCCATTCTGAAGTGTGTCCTTAGGCCTCTGAGTGGTATTTTTCTAGCTTTTCCATAACAAAACTAACTGTATGTAACAGACTATCCAGTATGAGATGGTCCTCTTGGTTGCTGTTTACCTTTGCTAACCTTACCATAGGTAAAAAAAAAAAAGCTTAGCGTTTCTGTACATTTAGTTGTAACTACTATCTTATCCCTGTGGAAGATTATGTAATTTGACTCTGTGCAGAGGGCTTGCAGTTCAATCACCCTCCTAGCAAAGGTCATGGAAATCAGGAATATGGTTCTCCATATGACATACCTCAGCTCAGCATACTAACATACTAATTGCCAGCAGATTAGGCTGTACAGTCTATTGAGTCTGCTGGACCTCAGATCCTAGCTGGGTACAGGTCTCCCCCTTGTGTTCCAGAACACCCATCATCCCTCCCACCCCGAGGCCAGACCTTCCTTGATACGTCCCCTTTCTGTATCTGTCCCACCCTCTCTTTAAACCTTCCACCATGGAAGCCTGAACCAGCTCTCCAGGCAGCGCATTCCATGGTTCCACCACCCTCTCAGTGAACAACCTCCTCTTTTCCCCTCATCCTTCCACCTTCCAACTTCAGATCATGTCCTCGGTGATACCTTTAGTCTAAACATCCCCTCCAGCAGTAACCATAGTCTCAAAAGGAGCTTCCATGAGCTGGGCAAAATAGACATTGAGATCCCATGGAGGACAGAGTCCCTTGCTGGTGGGAACAAGTGACAGAGACCTTTAAAAACTTTTGAAACTAGGTTGTGATGCCAGTAACTTTCTCTTTCTTTCTGATATGTAGGCTGACACTGCTGCTAAGTGCACTTTTATCATTGAGGCCTTAGGCCCAAAGATTGCAGGTGTACCAGGCATTGAAAGACTGTAGGCAACCCTGCCTCTAATGGGATTATTCTTCTGTGGGTACACCAGTAAGAAAATCTCTTTCATATAGAGGGCATATTTTCCTGGTTGTTTGTTTCCTTGAAACTTTAAGCACATTTATTGTGGCCCTCTGGAGCTATTAAGATCATTGTAGCAGGTTCCTTCCTGAGTTTCAGGAGTACTTTCTGGATGAATGGAAATGGTAGGAGGCAGGGGTCGATCTTAACATTGTTTTACTAGCCCAAACCCTAGTGCAAATTGACCAGGACTAGTGCATCCAACTCTGCTTGTCCATCTTGACTAGTGGGTTTTTATGGCTGTTAATAAAGTTAAAGAGTCTCTTCTTTAGAGGCTCTAGTCCTTATGCTAATCTCTCTCAATGTTCCAGATGGCCTGGTGTGATTAACAGCTCATTAAGAGCTGCAATTATCTGGCAGTTCAAGAGGGATCCACAAAAGACTCAATGTGAGTCATTATCACTCCACTGTTTGGACTTTCAAATAGTATCCAGGGTGTGATCAAGGGTAGAGTGCTGTTAAGTCACCGCTTCCAGTTTTCTGAATGTGTCTCTGTCTAACAAATTGTCCCATATTGCTAAGACCAGTGTCCCTCATATCTCTACATTTTGAGTGTCTGTATCCAACATTTCAGTGACAAAATGCGAGGAGGTATACAGCATTGGCCCTGCAGGTGGTAGGTTTATCCCAGCCTCACCATAACTTTCCTCTTCCTTCCAAATCTCTCAACTCTGTTCTTTCCCTGGACACCACTGCAGACCAGACTCTTCCACGACCATCCACAGATCCATAGCTGCCATTACTGGCAAGTGTAGGGGCACCCCAACTCTTCTAAATAGACCATGCCAGCCATCACCATCCATATAGTCCCACCCTTATCCCACCCAGCATGTCCTTTCATCCTAAAAACAAAGTTTTGGATCATGTATGGTACAAAATAAACCTCAATAAAATACATAATTTGAAAGCTTAAAATAGGCATTCTTGGGGTACATAGATCATCCTATATAAAAATAGAGATAGTATAGCATTATGCCCACTTCTGACAACTCTCTACCTGACCTGGAACCTTGAAAAAGAGCAAATTGCCCAAAGGTTATTTCCCAGTACTGAAATAAATAAATAAATACATACATACGCACATATATAAATACATACATAAATAAATGAATGAATGAATGCATGTGTGCTGTTTCCCTGGCTGATGAAAGGACAATGTTAAAGAAAACCTGTTATTGTTGGGGCAGAGCATATTAACATCAATACTTTAAAAATAAAAAGTCATAGTTTTCTATTTCCCAAGCCCTTGGGTTTGTGTAACCCCACCCAAAGAAATCTTAGATGTGCTCCTGGCTCAGTTGAGACTGTACAAAACTTCCAGAGTGCAGGTCTTCAGCTGACTATAGGGTGGGGCTGAGATGGTCTTTCTCTGCCTGACTCTGTTCCTTGCCCTGTGGGTGGTGGTGACTGTGTGGTGAGGTGCATGATGATGATGCCTATTGTGTGTGCAGAGCTGGGACTGCTTGATGGAACATTTGCTGTTGTAATGTCCTCTGGTCTGGTTTGGTGGTGGGTGTGAGTGTGGGGCCAGAAAGAGAAGAGAGGAGGCCATGATACAAAACAATGGGGGGGCTCACTGTGTGTGAAGGCATTGCAGTCTTTTTTTCTGCTGGGGAGCTGGAAGCAATGTGGGAGCAGGATAACACTGCAATAATCAGAGTATTTCTTAGCACTGTATTGTTTCCTGTAAAAGTGATCAAAATTTACTATTATAATTGAGGGCTAGTACAACCATCTGCAGGCTCGTGCAATTTTGAATCAACTTGCCCTTCTGGCTAGTCCCAAAAGGTTACGGTTGACCCCTGGTAGAAGGTACAAAGAAACCCCTGTTCAGTTCAAGACCAGGCTATTCTGTGGGACTGTCCCTCTGGCTGGTGGTCAGCAACAAAATTGTGCAAGCTGATTGTTATCCCAAGAAGTGAACAGGTCTATTTTGGAGTGGCCCATGTTCTAAACACTGTGGCCAGAACCTGTCTTTCAGGGCCCATTCATGTCTTCCCGGGCTGATTCTGCTTGGAATCAGCCAGGACATTGCCTTTGCCCTGCAAGTGCACTGTATTAATGTTTGCTTTTACAGTGTATGCCAGGTTCCAGATCCTCACTGCTTTTGTACACACTTTTGGAGGTTTAGTACAGAATCCCAACATCCAAACCCCACCAGATGCAAGCCTGATGCAACATAATCCAGACTATGAAAAGCCTGAAAAGTACTTAATACTGACCTCCAAAATCCTGACTTCCCAGCAGCAGCATAGTACTTTCTGCAATGTAAGCAGTACAGCAGTGTTCTTACATTTTAATAAAAGAAAAACAATGCTAGGGATACTGGCGGACAGTAAAAGCAATGCAGACACTAAAGTAAAAGTAAGGCAGTACAACAATTATGTTGATGCCATGATGCTGACACTAGCTACCAGCAATTCTACATTTAAAATAAAAGTAAAGCAATGTTAGGGATACTGGTGGACAGTCAATTATGTCATTTCCAGACAATAAAGCAACGACCATTCCACATTTTGATACTGGTGGACAGTAAAGCAAAGTCAGCGGGATACCAGCAATACCATCAATAATTTGAAATGAAGTGCAGTGCTGCCTGCCCGCTCGTCCCTCTGTGATGCCGATGACCTGAGTTCTGGAAAGGACTCGGACATCAGAGGAGCCAGTGGGGGAGATTGACATCCTCAGAACTGCTGTCCTCCTCTGGGGGAGGGAGGTGTCCAGCAAGTCACAGACCCTGGCACAGGTTGAAGGATTCATTAGGCCAGCGTCATTACCTGCGGGGGCAGGGCGGATGAAGGTTATCATTGCACATCCCCTCCCCACAGGTACAGTCGCACACAAAAAATCCAGCCCCAAGCATGAAGCCCCACTCCCCACCACCCCTCTGCCAACAGTGTCTGCCGGTGGGGTCTCTCTCCATGGCCCCACCCTGGGAGGGGTAAGTGAGGCACATTACTATGGACCATGAGGAGGGGTGCCCACCTGGTGGCCCCACCTGGGGGCAAGCCTGGACATTGTGGGATGGTGAGCGGGCAGGGGCTGTGATCCCTTTGGGTAGTGGGGAGCCAGGAATAAATAAATAGATAAATGAAAGTAC
The DNA here is from genome assembly GCA_016271365.2 of Neoceratodus forsteri. NCBI lineage: Eukaryota > Metazoa > Chordata > Ceratodontiformes > Ceratodontidae > Neoceratodus > Neoceratodus forsteri. The sequence goes on from CM057450.1 coordinate 30,890,102, forward strand.
AGTGCATCAATTCTGTGATGCCATGATGCTGACAGTGAAGCAATATCAGCAGTTCATAAATGTTAAATGAAAGGCGGCTATCTGGCCTGGTGGCCCTGAGGGTTGAGGCGCTGGACCCCATGCCATGCACCATGCCAGCAACCTGTGTTCGGGAATGCACACGGGCTGCTAGGGGTTGGCAGGGGAGGGAGAGGAGAGGTATCTGTAGGGACATCTCTCCTTCCCAGGAAGGAGGACTTGTGCTCGCTGAATGACTGTCCTCAGGTGGAGACCTGATGGCAGTGCAGGACTGTGGGCGCCATGGGAGGGAGGGTGCTGTGGGACTTCCATGGATGCGCACATGCCTCCACATGTGCACATCCTGCATGTGCACCCCAGCATGGGAAGGCAAAAATGGAGGAAAAACACCCCCAGCTGCAGATGATGACAGACCCTCGCAGGCTCCTCACCCGGCGACTGGGCGGGCTCTGGGTAAGTGCCGGTGAGAATGGGGTGACAGGGCTGGGGGGCAGTTAGATGGGGTAGCTGGGGGCAGTGAAGAGTTGAATACCTATATAAAAAATCTAATGGCGGCATGTCAATTACCTTTGGACAGTACAGTAATGTAGCTTGTAGTCTGTTAATGTAAGAAGAAAGGTAGCGGGCAAGGCACAGATTGGGCAACACAGCATAAAATTAAATAAAATTAAATTTAAAACATAATTTCATTAAAAATAAACAGACAAAGCACCATGTATATCTCTGAAAAGAATTATAAAACAGGGACTGTAGCTTAGTAAGCAAGGCTCGGAAGTGTTGACTCACTGTCTGCACTGTCATTGTACTCCTGTTAAAATAATAAGGTAATTGCCATTTAAAATTTCAGTACTGTTTGTATTGCTTCAGTGTCTGCATTGTGTATTTACTGGCATTGCTGGTATCCTGCTAGTATCCCGCTGACATTGCTTTACTGTCTGCCAGTATAATTTATTTATTTTATTTTATTTAGTTTTTGTTAACCGGTAAGTGCACTAGACAAATCCTGCCTATTTTCAGGCACGACCCAGAGGAGGGATACAGATGAATGCCAACTGACCTTGAACCAGATTAAGGTGTTGGTGGTATTTTAATGAACAAGGGAAATTTGGCCATGACACAGGAAATTCCCTACTCGGACGCTGCATTGCTGCCAGTAGGGGACAGGCCATTTTCAAGATGGCCACTGAAGTGGACAAGGGAAGGAGGATGATGTCTGCAGAGTGGGAGAGGTAACCTCGACTCCTGCTTTAGGCAAACTAGAGGTTGCAGCCTTGGCCATGGCTGAATTAGACTCAGATACAGAATTCCAGGATGCTGTCGTTAATTGGGAGCACTCTGTGGACAAAACAATAAGAAATGAAGACACACTTGTTGAAGTGGTAGCCACGAAATTGAAAAACAACCCTTGGGAGCAGGAGACTTCAGAAGTTACAGAGGAGGGAACTTTAAACAGCAGACCTGCAGTTTGGATCGCAAAGAATCTAAGTCAGCAGTATTAAGTGTTCCTGATGAGGAGCTTTTGGGTGGATTTGAGATGAATGACAGCGGAGCGAACCTGCGGGCTGGGAAGCCGGGTTTTCAACATCTGACCGGCGGAACAAACGGAGAGTCCAAAGCACTCTCAGGTACTGTAACTTCATTAATTTGGGATAGGCTTGAATGTGAGCAGAATAAAAATGAACTGGTGGCAAAATTAAATGCAAAATCTCCCAGACTGTCTTCTGAACCGCGCATTATGCGGGTCTAAATAACTGGGAGTCTGGCCAGCGTATGTCAGCGGTGCAGAGTTGAACTCAAAGTTAGTAAAGAGAGGCGAGAAAGTCTCAAGCCACTATAAATCCTGCATTACAGAGCTCCAATTTCTTTGCAAAAGCAACTGCTCCTTCTAACTCGGTTCAGGCTGGCAGATTAATCGCAGTATGTAGCAGTGCCCACAGCCTGTTGTGAACATAGAAAAGGAAAAATACAGCGCAAACGGACTTCAATGCTGACTCTTTCACCCTGACTCCCTCTTATAGCAATAAAGAAACTGCTCCTTAAGTAAAGCAGCGGGATTTGTATTTAAAACTCCAAACCAAAATGAACATTTGACTGTTCCTACAGTAATCTATCAATCCACAGAAGGCTCACAAACTGAGTTACTGAGTTTTTTCCCAGATAAAAAAAAGACAAAAATACCTCAAATGTACAGAATAAAGAGTTTGAATCCCCCTGTATTTGAAAATGTTAAGCAAGTTTCCTGGACACCAGAGAAGGCGTTACGTGAGGCAGGTTGGATGCAGGCTGACACTGGTGTGTGGAAACCTGACCCAACTTGAGACCCTGAGTTACCTTTTTTCTCAGCATTCACCGAGTGGGTCCCTGTTGACAAGCATCAGAAAGGGTCAAGCAACGAGGAAAATAAACATCTGGAGAAGGAAAATTTGAATGCTTCTGGTAGTTCTACTAGTCTGAGGAAACTTTCCTCTGCACATCTACCTCAGGAATCTCCACTGCAGGAAGGTTTACAGAAATCCTCAAATGAGTTTCCCTCACCCCTTCACACAAAAACCTTTAATGTCAGAGCTTTTTTCAAATTCACATAGAGAAGCAGTTCTGTATTAAACGTCATGCTTAAGGTATAAAGGAGGTTTGGAGGTTAGACCAGATAGGCATTATGTAGGAAAACACTATTAAAAGATTCTCTGCATTTCTCCCCACAGGATGTCTATGCATTTATAAATATTTCAGGAGAAGATAATTATGATGTAAGTTTTCGCTCACAACATGCTCTTGACCTTTTTGGACCAGGTATGGTCAGGTTAAGTTTTCACCTATATGGCCCCTTTATTGTTATCCTTTATCAAAGCATTTGATTAAATTTGTCACTGTAATGTTTCGAATGAAGGGTTTGGATAGAAGATATAACCTTCTGGCTAAAAAAAAAGGTGCAAGGTTTTGAGTGAGCCAGAGCCTATTTTAGATACAGAACATTTCTGGACTGGAGGATGGAAGTATAAAATTAAATTGAGACAAAATGAGGCTGGGATAGAGCATATTCCTAATTCCTTTTTGTTGGGGAGGGACAGGGGTTTGTTTTATAGTGGACAACCTCGTGCCTGTTATAGGTGTGGGGCTAGAACACATCTTTCCAGTGTTTGTGACCAACCTCGATGTGACAATTGTGGGGAGGTAGGGCATTTAACTATGTTCTGTAATAACCAAGCTTGTTGTGATCTGTGCGAAACAAAGGGTCATGTGTTTAAAGTATGCCCTTGGGCTGCCCACAATATGACAACATGCTCTAATTCTGAAGTCTTTATTCAAAGAGCACAGGAAGCCACCGCCCAGATAGTTCCCTCCTCGGTTTGCCCCCTCCTTCTGGTATTGTTCAGGTTAAACTTCCCTTAGTTAAGAAACCAGCGGAACTTAAAGGGAATTTAAAGATGCAGTTTCAGAAAAAATAAGACATCTATTGTGAGTAGTGCGGAAAAACTAGGGCGGCGTCAAGCGTGGCAAGTTTGCAGAGGATAATATGGGCCCACCTAAGGTTTAGGTTTCCCCAGTATGCTTTTCAGACGAGGTTACGGAGAGGGTAGGTATTACTACTTCAGCAAACGGATCATTAACAGTATTGCCTCAAAGAAGATCAGCAAGAAACTTACATCCTTAACCCCCAGAAAGCACAAATCGAACTAGTAATTCATATGCGGCCTTGTTTTCACCATGGAGTAATACAGAGTTAGAGATAGAGGATTCTGACTCACAAAAATCCTCTCTTTCAACCAGGTCACAGATAGCAGATAATTATAAGGACAAAAAGAAGAAAAGAGGAAAAATAAGGGTATAAGTAAAGAAATTGAAAATGAGGCTAATTTGGGGCTCTTTGAATACACAAAGTCTATTGAATGTGATGAAGAGACAAGCTCTTTTCATTATATTCATGATTTTCCTTTTCAGTATGTTTTTGCAGGAGACATGGATGAACTCCATAGAGCAGCTTGTAGCTTTTAAAAGAGAGTGGGTGTGGGGCCCTTCTTTTTGGTCCTTTGGTAAAGACTCTGCAGATGGTATAGGCATTGTGTTTAATTAGTATGCTTTTCAGTTGCATAATTTGGTTGATTTGATACCAGGAAGAGTATTAATAGTGGATGGGAAGTGGCAAGGTCTATGTTTCGCTTCATCAATATTTACAATCCCAAACAAAATCAAGTAGAGTTAACTGTTTAAAAATGGTGCAGCCTTTTTATTAACCACAGTTAGAGTTTTATGGGGGTGACTTTAATTGTTCTTTTCAGGTTCACTCTTCAAAAATAAATAAAAATATATTGTGACTCCAATGCATTATGCAAAATTATTAAAGATGCTGGCCTTATAAATTGTAATAACTCCTTGAAGGCTGAAGATAGATTTTCTTTTAGAAAAGGAGAATCTTCTCTTTGATTGATCATATGTTTGTTTCTCCCAATCTGCAAGTGGAGTCATTTAAAATATCCCCTGTGAATTTTCGGATCATTCATTTCTATTAAGTATATTTCATCTTTCGGGTATTCAAGAGAAAAGGTATATAAGGTGGAAGCTTAATAATTCTTCTTTAGAGCTTCCCTTTATTCAATCAGGAGTTAAGTATATATTGAGGGCTAGATTGTCAGTTGCTTTCTTATATTCAGATTTAGGGGATTGGTGGTTAGAAACTAAAACTGATATAAGGAACTAGTTTAAGCACAGGGTGTAAGAACAAAAAATCACAAATTTTACGGTACTTAGGTTTGAGGCAGCAATTACAGAGACTCATGACGATAGTTTATACTTCCAGATGGGATTACACCGATCAAATTTCTTAGCTAAAAGAGAAAATGAGAATTCCAATATAATAGAGGCAAAACTATGCAGGCTATTTTAACCAATGGAGTTAAAAAGTCACCCATAGGGGACCCTTTTGATATGTAAACAACTAAGAATTCCATGAGATTGGAAGAGCTAAAAAATCAGATGGTGGTTTGGCGACCTCAGTGGCAGAACTGGAGGTGATATTAGACCACTTTCACTCTTTAAATTCTTCAGAAAAAATCTCAAAGGCAGAAATGGTTGATTATTTAAAACAGATAGTGGTTCCTGTTAGTAAAGCCGGAAAGTTTGAGGAATGGGGCCTATTACCAAACTGAGATTTTGGTGCTATTAGGTCACTGAAACTGAATATTTCACCAGGTATTGATGGGTTGTCAAATAATTTTTATAAAAGTTTCTCAGAAGAACTCAGCCAGTGTTTAGGCTTGTTATTTCAGTTTTTATGGATAAAGCAGTGATTTTCCTTCTTTTACAGAAGGATTGTTAACTTATATATTTAAATCAGGGGATAAACAAAATATTGTCAATTGGAGACCAATTACCCTTTTAAATTCAGATTACAAAATTTTCACTAGTATTTTGAACAACTGCTAAAAAATATGCAGAAGAGTCATTTACGTCATCAATATTGTGGTTTGCCTGATGAAGCCGGATACAGTATGCCCTCATGTGTACGTGATGTTATTGAGCATCTTACAGATACAGGTCTAACTAGATGTTTGGTTGCTGCTGATTTAGACAAAGCCTTTGACAGAGTGCATTTACCATATCTTTTCTTACCCTTGCACATTATGGGGTCCCATACCAATTGGTGGAAATAATCGAGAGCTGTATGAGAAAGTTATGGTATTTCCTTTTGAAAGGTTTAAAGGCTGAAGGTTTTCAATTAACTACTGGAGTCTATCAGGGATGCCCCTTAGCCCCTTTTATATACTTTGCGATAGACCCTTTCTTACAATATGTGTCTTGACTCAGAAATGGAAGGAATTCTACTTAATACCCATAGGGATACACAATTACTGATACAGGCCTATGCAGATGACCTGGTGTTATATTTTGAGGACAGAGCTTCAGTTTCCAATTTTGTGGTAGCTTTTGAGGCCTTTGCGAAAATCTCGAATGCTAAATTAAACTTAAATAAAACTAGGGGCTATTTATAGGTGCAAATGGTGTGAGCCGAAATGTGGCAGGAGGATCCATATATCTAGGAATCCGCTCAAGATTTTAGGGATTAAATTTGGTTCCCAGAATATGCCTAAAGAAAATTGGGAAGGAGTCATTGCAAAATTGAGGTAAGGTTAATAGGTGGAAGCAGTGGAGGTTATCTAAATTAAAAGGGTGAGTAATTAAACAATTCCTTTTGCCTATAGTACAGTACGTAGCCATGATTTTCCACTTCCACTGGTATTTGAGACTAAAGTTTATAATATTTTTCCAGATGTTTTGGGAAACCGATTAAATCCAGTTAAAAGGGACTATACATACCTAAAGAAGAATAAGGGAGGGTTGGGTATGATAGACCCAGTTACCTATGCACATGTTTTTTTATTTCAAACTCAATCAAAGAAGGATTAAAGGAGGAATCAAGGACAGAGGTTTCATGGATGCTAAAATCAATGGGCAAGTATTTTAAGAATTGGCAATTATTAGCTCCAAAACTTAACTGTCATTTACATTCCTGAGTATTTTAGGCCTACTGGCTCAGAAACTTTACAAATGGAAATTACAGAAACAGATAGTACTGACTCATAATACAAAGGGTTTATATCATTATTTAATGCTAAAGCTACATCCTTTAGAACCCGTTTTAGAATTGTCCTTCAGCACTAAATCCCATGGTACTGGCACAATTAAACAATCTTCGGATGCCACAGAAACAATGGGAAATGCAGTGGTTAATATTTTATGGAAGATTAAATGTAAGAAGTAGCATAAAGTATAAGGCCTACAGGAAAGGCTATGTCCTTATTTAGAATGCATCAATGTAGAAGAAACAATGGAGCATTTTTCTGAAGTGTACATATGCTACAGGTCTATGGGACTATTTAGTAAAATTATGGGGTTTTAAGTGGATGTATAGCATGTCATATGAATTTTGATTTTAGGATGTAATTCTTCCATTTCATTGGACTTTCATGTAGAGACTTTAACTTTATTTTTGGGATGCCTAAGATATTACTTATGGCGAGAGTTCAGTGGGTTCTTTACCAAAAGAAAATGCCCTATTCTTGTGTATGTAACCTAATAATAAAGGAATTGGAGCAAATTTATACTCTGGGCTTCAAGAAATTCGCCGAACTTTCGTAAATGGTGGAAAGGCTTTTACATTTTATTAAGTTTAAATAAGATGAGTGTGATTAATAGTAAAAGTATTGAAAATACTGCTATTTATGTGATCTTGGTAAATGTCAAACCTAGATAGAACTCTACATGTTTTCTTTATTAATTATCTTATTAGGTAATGTCATTTGCTGTGATGTAACTGATTAGCGTATGTTCTTTTGAGAAATTGATTATGTTTTTTCATTTTTCTTTTTGTGAAACAAGTGTTGTTATATATGTTTTGTTTTGCTAATAAAAACACCCTACTCTTTTGATAAGTGCCATGGGATCTTTAACATCCACCTGAACTACCACCAATCCAGGCAGATGGGACCTCGGTTTAACATCTCATCCAAAGACAGCACCTCAAAGTGCAGCACCCTCTCATGCTGCACTACAGTGTCAGTACTGGGATATTAACTTAAGTGCCAGATGTGGGAACTGAACCCACAGCCCTCTGATCTCCCGACCTCAGAAGCGAGTGTGCTGCCTACTGAGCCACTGACACTTTAATCAAAGAAGTGCTGATAGCTAGTACAGTACAACCTCGATTATCCAGCTCTCCCTATTACCTGAGCTCTGACATTGTCCCCAACTCTCATTTACCTAATGTTATGGACCCCGATTGTTCAAACTCTCGAATATATAGAACAAATCTGATGTCTCCCAGGGCATTCGGATAATCGAGGTTGTACTGTATCAACATCACAGCATCACATAATTGTTGCACTGCTTTACTTTTAATTTTAAATGTAAGAACTGCTGGTCAGCATCACGGTATATAAAGGAAATTTCATTGACATTTCATTTAACATTTAAGAACTCGGTATTGCTGGGAAAATAGTAGAATGCTATTTGTCTAGATTTGTGATGAAGGGCATTCAACTGATGGGATTTAAACCTTGTCAGAAATATACTAACATACTAAAATGCCAGCAGAATAGGCCTAATGGTCTTTTGTGTCTGCTCGTTTGGTCAGCCTCCACCTGGGTGCTGACCTTGCTGCCTCGCCTCCTCTGGCTTCTCCTTCCCAGTTCTGGATATTCTTGCTGCATTGGATTTTGCTTCCAGAACCCTTCCCCGTACCTGTCCCACCCCTCTTGAACCCCTCCACTGTCTCTGCCTCCACCAGCCCCTAGGCAGCGCATTCCATGGCTCCACCACCCTCTCAGTGAAGTAGCACCTCCTCCTTTCTCCCTGAATCTTCCCCTCCAGCTTCTACCCATGCCCTCTAGTGGCCCCTCCTCCTTCCTTGAAGCACCCTGACTGTTCCTCCTCTATTTACCCTCTTCATGTACCTGAAGACCTCTATCATGTCCCCGGTCCCTTCTCTCTTTCAATGTGTACATATTTAGCTCTTGAGCCTCTCCTCATAGGTCCTGTCCCCCAAGCCCCAAATCATTTTGGTTGCCATCCTCTGGACCTTCTCCAGAGGGTAATGTCCCTCTTTAAGTGTGGCCTCCAAAACTGCATGCAGTACTCAAGGTGTGGCCTCACCAAGCAGTTATACAGAGGAGTACCACTTCCCTCCTTCTGGAGGTGATCCCCTAGCGATGCATCCCAGCATCTTGTTGGCCTTGGCTGCTTCCCTCCTACAAGTCTCGAGTTGTTCATCTTGACATCCGCCACCACCCCCAGGTCCTTCTCAGCCATCAGGACTTTAGCATTCCCCCAGGGTGTACACTTGGCCTGGGTTTCTGGCCCCACGGTGGAGTATGCATTTCCCTGCATTGAACCTCAGCTTCCCACCTAGACCATCTTTCCAGAGCCTCCAGGTCCCCTGTGGGCCACCCTCCCTCCTCCCCATCCACCACCCCCAGTTTTGAGTCATCCACAAGAGACTCATCTCACTCCTGATTCCTGTCCTTATGTCAGAGACATGGCGTTGAAAGGAGGGCCCAGGACTGATCCTGTGGGACCCACTAATGACCCTCCTTGGGGATGAGACTATCCACCAACTACGACCCTCTGGGTCTGGTCCTGGAGCCAATTGCCTATCCATCTGATTATCTGGTTCCCCACCCCATTTCTCCCAGCTTATCCAACAGGCCCATGTGAGGAACAGAGTCAAATGCCTTGCTGAAGTCTAGAAGAGGGACGTCCACTGGTCTACAGGTCCAAGGCACTCGTCACCCAGTCATAGAACTCCACAAGGTTTGTCTGACACGATTTCCCAGGATGAATCCATGCTGTCTATCATCCAGGCACCCTGACTTTCCAGGTCCCCCCTAGCCTCTCCTTGACAATGCCCTCCATCACCTTGCCCACCACCGATGTCAGGCTGACAGGCCTGTAGTTCCCTGCCACCTCCCTTGATCCCCTCTTGTGGATAGGCACTATATTCACCACCTTCCAGTCCTGGGGCACCCACCCTGTCCTCAGAGAGATGGTGAAAGCTCTGCCAGGGGTTTCATGGACATCTGCAAGTTCCTTCAGCACTCTGGGATGTAATTTATCCGGCCCAGTGCTTTCTCTGTCTTAAGGGAGCTGGAGCTTCCCTCCTCTCTCTGCTGTGATTTCCACTTCCGGTACCTCTTCTCCCTGCTTAGCCCTCCCCTCCTGCCAGTGATGCCTCCCCTCTCCCCAGACCCGCGATCGGTAAGGCCCCCCCTCCTCTGTATCTCTGTCTCCTCCCATATATGATGCAGCACCCCATCTTCCTTGGTGAAACTGAGGTGAAGTACTCATTTAGTACCGCAGCCTGCTCCCCGGGTCTTGTGCCCATCTCTCCCTGATTTAATCCTGCTAATCTGCCCCTTCACCCTTCGTTTTCCCCAATGTATCTGAAGAACCCTTGTTCCCTCTCCTAATTTCCCTGGCCAGGTTCTGCTCCTTCCTTGCCTTAGCCACCCTCACCACCTAGTGGCCCTTCTAGCCATCAGCTCATACTCCCTCAATCCTTTCCTCCTTGAGCACTTGATTGCCTATAGGCTGCCTTCTTTCCCCGCACCACCTCCTGGACCTCCCTGGTCCACCAGCAGAGTTTAGGGCCCTACCACATTTCGTCTTACTCTTGCACAGGTGCTGGTAGCATCCTGTACCCCTCTCTGATGATTTCCACCTACTATCAGTGTCCATGTCTGACCCAATCACATCCAAATGCTCCTTAAGGATCCTTCCATTTCCTAAAATCTGTCCCCTGAAGTCAGTTACCTCCGTCTTTGTGCAGCCTTCTAGCCCTCCTAGGTCCAGGCAGAACCAGACTGTGGCATAGTCACTCCCGCCAATGGGTCCCTTACCTCCAGGCCCCCAATCTGGTCACTGTCTGCCAGGACCACATCCAGTACCCGTGCCTCCTGGTGGTTCCCCACCTGCTGAGTTAGGAGCCGCGTCCTGAAGACATCCAACAACCTCTGTTCCCTGGTCACAGAGGGATGTCCATGAATCTCCCAGTCTGTTCCTGGCATGTTCAAGTCCCCAACACCACCACCGTTCCTCTGCCCTGTCTGCAGTGTCTCCCAACATCTGCCACAAACTCTCCTCCAGCTCCTCCACCAGGGCAGGGGATCTATACACCACTCCTATTTTTACTCTCTTTCCCCTTGTTATCAAGGTGACCCAAATGGCCTCCACGGTTCCCTCCACCTCCTCTACTCCCCTATGCCATTGCAGTTTTGACTATCATTGCTACCCTCCTCCCTTCCCTCCCCTGTCCTTCCTGAACATAGTGTAACCCTCCAGGTTCAGGTCCCAGTCATGCCCTGCACTGGCCCAGGTCTCAGTGACCACTGCCACATCCACTTCTCCTCAGTTAGCATCACCTGGAGCTTAGGCATTTTATTGCCTAAGCTCCTGGCATTAACAGGACTACCTTCCACCCTTTCCCTATACTTCCATTTCCCCTGCTCGTGTTCCCATGGGGATTCTATTTTCCCCTGGTCTGCACTTTACCAGTTGGCTTTTCCGCAATCCTCCAGCTCCCCAGAAGTGGAGACAAGTCCCTCCTTTATCAGCACCCCCTTGACAGCCTTTTCTCCCATCCCTCACCCTTTCTAAGTTTTAAGCCCCACCTTTCACCAATGAACCCCTCTATTTTCAACTTAAAGATTGCCCTCCTCCAAATTTAGATGGAGTCTATCTCTAGCATACAGCTCCTTATCCTCCCAGGTTTCCCCAATCCCCATCAACCCCATACCCTCTGGCCTCACACACTCCCTGAGCCACTGGTTTATCTCCTAATCTTCCTTTTGTGTTCGCTATCAGCCCTGGCACCATATGGTATGGGGCTTTTAATTATCAGGATTCTGGGTGTCGGATTTTGTATGGATACCTTTTGGAGGATCTTGTTCCTTCCTGCTTGTTTATGGAATACATTGTGATTGTGTTGTGTGTTCTGATTTGGACAGACTGGCCTTGTAGCTGGGAGAGAAAGATTGCATTGCTAACACTGCTCTGAGCTCCAGGAGGTTGATGTGTTCCAATGACTTCTATGGACTCCATGTGCCACACAGTATGAGGTCCTGTTGGTGGGAGCCCACCAGGAGTCAGGCATTTGTAGTAAGAATACTTGTTGGTGATTTCTGAAGTAAGGGAATGCCACCTCTGATGTTACTTTCTTCATTCCACCACTCTAGCAACTCTACCAGTGGTTTTGCCCTGGCATTAGCTTTGCTAGTGGATCCCATCTTTGAGGTCAGTTGGCTCTTATGTGGTACTAGATATCTTTCATTCGGATCCTGGCCCATAGAACTACAGCTGTGGATCCAGCCATGTGTTCTAGTAATTGCAGGAAGTCCTTGCATGTCTTGGCTGACCTGTTGTGAAGAACCTTGCTGCTGCTATCAGAGCTACAACTTTGGCCTGTGGGAAACCTTTCCACTGTAGGGTGTTAGCTCTGCTCATATGAAGTCAGTATTTGAACAGGTTCTGGCTTGGACTTCTGCTGGTTCTAAGAATTTGAGAGATTTGTAAGTGTTTTTGCAGTCTGGAGTGAGTGCTCTGTCTCCTGTTCTGTTTTCTCTGAGACTAATTAGTTGTCCAAATAGGGAAAACTACCATTCTTTGACTTCTCAGGTGCTGCCTACACTTCCAAACACTTTGTGAATATCCTTGTTGCTGAGGGTGAGTCCAAAGGGAGAGCTATGAACTGGTATTGGCAGTTTCCTAACTTGAACCTGAGATATTTTCTGTGTGATGGCCTGACTGGGATATGAAAATAGGCTGCAGGAATGGTATCACTTTTCTCAGTGTGACCATCTGGAATTTCTCTTTCTTTATATGCTTGTTTAGATACCTATGATCTAAAATGGGTTGCCACCCCCATTTTTCTTGTGGGGTTGAAATACACTGAGACTACATCCTTGACCCACTGAGAAGCAGGGATCTTTTCAACTGCTTTTGCTGCCAGCAATTTTCTTTCCCTCCAGTTCCAGCAGCATTCTTTATGTAGGAGTGAATGCTGGAAACATTTTGTGTTTCTGTAGTCTTGGGAAATTTTAAGCTGCAAGGCAGTCCTAGACCCACTATCTCAGAACCTCTTGCCTGAAGAAATGCTTACCCATTCCTGAAGGTAGTGACCAATGCCCCCCACCCCCACTGGCAATGGATAGGTGACCAGGGTGGAATTGTCACTGGTTTTGGTTTAGTTTAGCTGAGGCATAGATGCGGGTGTTGTAGCAACAGTACGCTTTGGGCCCATTCTGTCCCTGCCCTGTAGTATCCCCTTTGTGGCTAATATTCATAAGGGGCTTATGAGGTATAAACTCTTGAGAAGTAACTCCTGCCTCTGCCTCCCTTCCATAGAGTTTAGAAGAGGTAGAGGCCTTTTTCTTCTCATTATTACTCTTGTAAGTGATCTTGTATCCATCCACTTTTTCATGGACTCCTCTAGTCACCAAAAAGTGAATTTCCTCAAAGGGAAATCCATGGCTTAGTTTGGGTATCCTAGGAAAGAATGGTAATCCTTAACCAGGAAAATCTTCTTAAGGACGTTGCATGAGCTAGGACTCTAGCTGTAGTGTCATTAGTATCCGCAGCAGTGTGACAATGCTACATAGTGGAATCCAGGGCTGATCTTGCTGGTGCAACCAAGTCCTGTGCCAGATCACTGTCTGCTCTATCAGCAAGTGCCAGAACTGTGTTCCACAATACTTTCTGATACTCTGCTATGTATGCTGAGCCAGCTGCCTGCCTAATGAGCAGTGAAGCTGTAGTGTAAACTTTTCTGGCCATAGCACCCAATTTTTGGAGTCTTTTCTGGAGGCTGTGTAGAGAATGTGACTTTTGCTCTCTTGCAAGCAGAAGCCTGGACTACACCTTGGTGACTGGGGTGGGGTGGGCATACAGGTATTCCACCTCTTGTTTGTCCACCTGATATTTTCTTTTAGTCTTTTATTGATCGGTGCAGGTGAAGCAGGTACAGACAAGATTTTTGATATAGCCTTCTTAAGAGACTTGTGTATGGTGACTAGCAACCTCCTTGAAGGTGCCATACCCATCATGTCCATAAATTCAGCATTTTCTTCATTCTCCTCCTCAGTTTTCTGAGGGTGGATGTTGAAAGTATCAACCATATGTCTGACAAATGAGGCAAATGAAGTATAGTCCTCATTATGCCCTGGAGGAGAGCCAACATCTTGTTCAGGTGCACCTTCTGATTCCATGGAGTCACCTTCCTCCTCATAGAAACATAGAATTTGATGGCAGATAAGGACCGCTTGGCCCACCTAGTTCCTCCCATGTCCCTACCTAATGCATAGGCTGCAGATCCTAGTTAACCAACAGCCTACTTCCTCCTACCCCAACTAGAATTGCCTTATGTCTGTCCCATGCATTCTTGAATTCTCCACTTTTTGAGTCCACTACCTCCTCAGGAAGGCTGTTCCATGTATCCACAACCCTCTCAGTGAAAAAATACTTCCTCACATTACCTTTGAGCCATCCCACCTCTATCTTCAAATTGTCCTCTTGTTCTTGCACATCTCTTTTCTGAAGGATGCTACCATCTTGGACTCTGTTGATTCTGTTGATGTACTTGAACATTTCTATCATGTCCCCTCTCCCTCCTCATGTACATATTATTCCTCTTCTTCTTCCTTCTCCAAAGGCCTCTTCCTTATCCTCCTCCTTCTCCTCCACAGGCAGATAGGCTGGAGCCTGAGCCTGGGAAGAGGGTAGCATTATATTATTAAAATTCCCCATAGCCTGGATGGCCTGGAAAAATTGCCAGATCTTTGATATATCCTCTGATGAGGCATTTTTCTTTATCATCTACCTGCTTCTTTCTCCATCCAGGAGGATGCAGTGACATTTTCTTTTAATTTCTTTTTAGCAGGCACCATTTCTGCTCAGAGGCTCTTGTTATATATTTTTGTCATCAAATGATTCAGGACTCCTCTTTCGGATACCCTAGTATCTGATCCATCTTTGCCATGCCTTTTAGATGGCTGAGCAGCTTTGCTCATTTCTTGTCACCCTTTACATTTTAATGCTGCTGTTAAACATGAGGAGACAAAACCTTCTGATTCGTGCTTTCCAGCATCACTGGGAACTCCCTCAGAGCATTTGTTTAATATTTTTTGGTGACAAGGAGGCAGACTGAGAAGCCAGAAGGACTTATAATTTATTTGCTCTTTTTATTTAAGGTTTTGCAAAAACAAGGCAGGACTCACAATAAATAAAGTTCTGGTCTGATCCCAGGCAATGTGCACTGAGCTCATGGAAGTTGCCTTTTCCAGAAGATGAAAACAAGTGTAATAGTTTTTCAACCTGTGGATTACCTAGGTCTCTTCAATATGTCAATTCAGAGAATCCCAGTAAAAAGTATAAACGATTCACAAAACCTATGATAAACAGTAGAAAAGTAAGAGCCCAGTAATACAAATGTCTCTTACCTCCAAAAACTGTGGCAAAGGTCAAATTGCAGCTTCATATACAGAAAGGAATTAATTAGGGAAGGACAGGAAGTAATGGAAAGTGAAATCAATTTCACTTTTAAAGGAGGTAAGTGATAAAATAGCAAAAGAGATAAAAATAGAAATAGGTAGCCAAAGTGTGGTCCCCAGTTCCTGGGAATCCAAACAGGAGCTGAAGGGACCAGCGTTTAAATTTAAATTACCATAACTAATGCAGAGTAATAATAAAATATATTTATACACTTTTAAAAACTAACTAAATATTTATTTTAAAATAAATAAGCAACTGGAGAGCCAGTTGTGACAGAAGCGCAACTTCGGGGCCACCATCTCTCCAGCCAGAGAAACAAATCTGACAAATGCCAGAGTAGAAGGTGGCTGCAGAGTTTTTCAAACCTCTAGTCTAAATTCTTATTTCTGCTAATTAGAATAGGGTTCTGTCTCCAGGGCAGCTGTCTCTTAGGAAATTATGCTCAAAGTTTGCTAGTGTAACCATTAAGTGAGGATTTCTGGGGTTAGAAAGAAAAATATTCCCATACAGGTACTGTAACTGGCTAGTGAGACTACAAACTAGGAGCCACAACTGCCATAGATCTGCTTTCTCTCCCCAGAAAAGACTTTTGTTTATTTATTTGTTTATTTATTTGATTCTAGGATTACAATTACCTTTGAGCTAAGGCTCTTTACAAAGGTTCCATGTCACATGTTACAGAAGACTACATTAAGTTGCAAAAGAAACATTGAGGTTGAATTAGAGACAACAATACAAATCAAAGCTGTAAACTGGTAAGGAGTCAAGAGATTAAGAGGAGGTGGGATGGGAAAAGAAAAAGGAGGGTGGTAGCAGGAGGTAGCAGAAGGAACAGGAGAAGATAGGTGCTTGATAGGGAGGTGAGGAAGGGAGAGGTAGTGAGGTGGGGGTCAGGGAGGGAGCAGCCAAAGGGGCATTGTCCAGGGCATAAGAGCAGGAGAAAAATGGGGCCCAGGAGGCAAGTGCAGTAGGCCAAGGGTCCTGAAACAGCAGGCACAGGTGGAGGGTGCTGAATTGCTAGCCAAGGAAGTCGCAGGTGCTGGAGGCAATGAGGTGTTTCAGAGCCTGGATTTGAAAGTACCAAGCAAGATGTTAGCAGAAGTGTCATTATCAAGACCATTTAGCCAGGTGTGGGCCCTATGGGCAAAAGATCTTGGCCTTGGGTTGTCTGACAGCAAGGAATTTGAAACAGCAGTGGCTTTGATCCCTGGAAATTCGACTGTTGGTTTTGGTTTAAGGAAGGTACAGACTCCTGGGGTGCAAGCCCCATCTGGATTTTCTTTGCAACAACACAGGTTTGGTACTTAATTCTATTTTCAAGTTGCAGCCAGTTTGTTTGAGTAGAGGTCACATGTGTGAGTGAGATGTTTTGCACCAATGATGAGTCGACAGGCCTTGTTTAGGGTGGTGGTTACCTGTCTGAGTGCTGTGGCAGTGGCAGAGCCATAGATGACAAGGCCATAGTCAATCTGGGAGATGATGGAGCTCTGGACAGCAGCTGCTAAGGCCTCTTTGGTTAGGTGGCACCGGAGGCGATAGAGCAGGCCCAGTCTGGAGTTCAGATTTGGCAACCTTATTTATGTGGGCAGCATGGGATAGGTGGGTGTCTAGGGTGATCCCAAGATATTTGAAGGATTGGACCTGATCCAGTGGGTCACCTTGGCTGGTGTTTATGGAGAGATGGAGATGCTTATGTTTATTATAGGAGTTGGTGAAAATCATGGTCTTGATTTTTTTTGGTTAAGAGCTCAACTTATGTTTTTAGAACCAGTTCTCAATCGAGGTGAATCCATGCTGAAGGTTCAGTTGTAGGTGGTTTGGGTCCTGATGGGAGGCAAGGATGACTGTGTCATCCATGTACAGTATAATTTGTTAAGCACAGGAGTTAGGGAGTGAGTTGAGGAACAGGCTGAAAGTAGTGGGCCCAGGATGGAGCCCTGGGGAACACCAGAGTGGACCTCTTTAGTATTGGAAACACATCCACAATTTTCACACATTGGGTTCGGTTTCCAAGGTAGCTTTTGAACCAGGCAACAGATTCAGTGGAGAGCCCAGCATTCTAGTTATTAACCAAGTAGGAGGCAATGGTGGACGGTATCAAAAGCCTGGTCAGGTCTATAAATATTGCTCCGGTTAGCAGACCATTGTCCAGAGAGTTGTGGATGGCACCAGTGAACTCGAGAAGGGCAGTAGCAGTGCTGTGTCCTTTTCTAAAACCATGTTGCTGCTGGCAGAGGATGTTACATTTGCCCAAATAGTTGGTGAGCTGGTCTGCTACTATCTGTTCCAGGGCCTTAGAGAGAGGTGGAAGGATAGAGATGAGGCGGCAATTCCCATGTATGGTCTATCACCGCTTTTATGGATTGGAGTGACTGTAGCTGACTTCCATTTTATCCAGGAACTGGCTGAGAGAGAGGAGAGATTAAAATCCTGGTGAGAGGCCCCAGGAGTGTGAGAGACAGAAGCTTGAGGTCAAGTGTATCAGCGCTTGCTCTGGTGTTGCAGATGGCTTTAGAGATGTACCTCCAGGCTTCATTCCTACTTACTGCTTTGACGTAGAAGGGGGTTGTTGGTTGGAGTTTGATAGGTGGATAGAGGGTGTCACTATCATTGAAAAGTCAGGGGAGGATGCTGCTAAGGTCTGTGAAAGCATCATTGAAGGTATCAGAAATTATTTTGGTCCAGTATAGTACTCCCATTTACCTGGAGCACGGTCTGGAGTGATTTGGACTGCTTCCAGTGACATCTTTTATGTTATTCAAAACTCTCCATTTCTCCATGAGTCTGTGAGTGCTTTCTTGAAGTAATCCAGTTTCTGTTGGCGTATGGATTTGGTGCAATCATTCATGGCGCTTTTATATTTTGGATGTCGGCTTGCATCCCAGTGGATCTAGACAGTTCCTAGAGATGGTCCCGTGTTTTAACTTCTTTATAAGGGCACCAGATAGCCATGGATTGCAGAGATTTAACTTTGCACTTTTAGTGGGGCAAAGGTGTTACAGGCTTCATTAAAGATGCGGATGAATTGGTCCAGGGCGGTATTTGTGTCAGTGGCCCAGTAGATGGGAGACCAGTCCTGATGGAGTAGATGTGTTTTAAGTGGGTTAGATGACCGAGGTAGGACTCTGCTGAGGATGATTTTTGGCAGTGGTTTACAGGATTTGTTTGACCAGGTACAGCTTATGGGGAGTGGTCGCTGATTGAGTCTGGCAGGATGGCAGTGTTGTGATCCGAGTGGGGTGGCTAGTCAGGATCCAGTCCAGTATGGTGCTGGTTCCAGTTTTATAGTTCTTTCTGGTTGGGGAGTCCAGCATCTGGGTAAGATTTGCCAATATGACAGAATCCCTGGAAGCCCCTGCCTCAGCTCTCGCCAGTTTACATTGAAATCATCAAGTAGGACAGTTTTGGAGTCAGGTGGTAGTGCTTTGATGTAGTCAGCACAGCGTGGAGGCCAGGTCCCTGTTCTTTTGGTGGGATATAAATGGTAATGACTGTGAGGCTTTATTCTGGGCACCAAGTAGGATTTTGATGTGCAGTAGCTGGGCAGAGGATGTCGGTAGGTCCATGTCGATAGAGTGCCCCATCAGATTGTCTTTTAGGTAGTGCACATCCTCCCCTCTTTTAGACTTACAATTGAGCCTAAAGATATTATAGCCTGGCAGGAGATTGCTTGATCAGGCACTGAGGGGTGAGCCAAGGTTTCTACCACTGCCAATATATCGGGATGGTGAAAGCTTGCGAGGCTTACAGCTGGTCAAGCTTACACACAGATGTGACTACAAGCAGGAGGCTAATGACCTGAGAGGACTTCTCAATGCATACAACTGGTAGTGCAAATCTGAAGTGATTTTATAACTTTGTTTCTATTAGTTTTCTAGTACAATATTCCTGCAGAGATACAGGTAAATGGCTAGCAAGACTACACAATGGGCTACTGAACTGCCAGAGAGCCTGGAGTACTGGGCACCCTCCCCAAAGATGGACTTCCAAGCCTAAATCTATCCTGCAAAATATATATTTACTGTATTACGAAAAACATACAGATAAATGAGTAGCAAGACTACACTAGGGGTTTATAAATTTTCACCAGAGCACCCATGCCCTCCCCTAAAAAGTTTTTCTAACCCTACATATATTATTGAAAAATTACATGTATTTTTTATTTTGATATGATTAATTAAGCCTATGCTAGAGCTAGCACTAAATTTGTTGTATCGGGTGATAGGCAGCATTCAGCACACCAGCCCTCCCCAAGTGAGACCCTTTCTTTTTAATTTTTTTTTTATAATGTATGTTTATTGTTTTAGTTTTCATAAGATACACAAACAACATACAAACTGCATGTGAGTCAGTTAAAACCAAAATCAACAATTAATACATGACTGCTTAAGAGAGTCTAGCTAAAATTTCTAGCATCAGTAAATTCAGAATTTGGATCAGTATATCCCCAGTCAGCCACATGCCAACAATGAGTTCTCTAAGTTACTTTGTTTAAAAGTTGCAAGTCATTTTGTAACCCTAAATTTACTGCTGGCTCAAAAAGTCAGTTTCAGTAAGAGCAACTGATGATGTCACAACCAGAACTCACAGCCTAGTCCTTCTTGCAAACTACCTTACTATACTTATTTCTCCTATGTTACATAAAACTGCAGTGGTATTAAACATCTGGAAAAGGAAAGTTGACAATGGGTGAGTCAAGGCATGCATTTCCATAATGTGCAGATACAAAGTACAGTGTATAAGAATATGATAGGAGGGTGGAATACAGCAACAAACATGGCTTTAGAATGACAAAAATATGTGCAATTTTTATAATAGTGCAGGGATGAGATTTTGAAGTGTCACCAGATTGCAACTGTGGAATGCAGCAATGACACAATCTCAGAAAGTAGGTGGGACACACAGTTTTGGAAAGTGGCAGGGATGCTAAAATTCTTAATGTGGCAGTGTCATGTAGATTTAGAATGTGCAGATACACAATTTTGAAATGTGGGAGACATAGTTGTGGAATGTGGTAGGGATATGTAATTTCGTAATGTGTCTTGGATGGATTAATTTGGCATGTGGTGTAGTGATACAAAATTTCAAAAGTATGGTTGGTATACTTGATTTCAGATTGTGGTGACAACATTCAATTTCAGAATGTGGCTTGGACACGAAATCTCAGAACGTGACAGTGATGCAGTTTCAGAATCTGGTAGCCACATGGAATTTCAGAATGAGGCAGGGATGCATAATTTTAGAATGTGACTTGAGCATGCAATTTTTGAATGTGACAGTGACACTCATCTTCAGAATGTGGTGGGGATGTGAGTTTCAGAATGTAGTGGGAATGCACATTTTCAGAATGTGACAATGACAGGCAATACTGGAGCATGGAAGTTTACACACAATTTCAGAATGTGGCGGGCAGGCAGGTACAATTTTAGAATGTAGAAGAGACATGCAGTTTCGGAATGTGGCAGTGATGTTCAGTTTTGGAATGTGGCATTGACACACAGTTTTGGAATAGGGTGGTGACACAAATTCCAGAATGTGATGGTGATGTGCAATTTTGGAATGTGGCAATGATGTAAAAATTCAGAATGTAGCAATGATGCACAATTTCAGAATGTGGCAGTGACATGCAATTTCAGAATGTGGCTAATGCACAGTTTTGAAATGTGGTTGATCGCAGTTTCAGAATGTGGCTGGCGCACAATTTCAGAACGTGGCAATGAAGTTCAATTTCAGAATGTGGTGGTGATGCTGATGTACAGTTTTGAATGCAGTGATGATGCGCAGTTTCAGAATTTGGCAGTGGCATGCAATTTCAGGAATGTCAGTGCCGTGTGACTTCAAGAATGTGGCAGTGCCAGGTGACTTGGAATATTCAATATGGCGGTGCCTTGCGACTTCAGAGTGTGGCGGTGCCACATGACTTTGAAATGTGGGCGCTACCGCATGACTTCAAAAATGTGGCAGTGGCGCATGACTTCGAATGTGGCGGTGCCTCGCATGACATTGGAATGTGGTGGTGATGCATGACTTTGGAATGTGGGGTGCGGATGACTTCAGAATGTGGTGTTGATGCACAACTGAAATGTGGTGGTGGTGCATAACTTTGAAATGCTGCAGTGCTGCACAACTCGGAATGTGGTGGTGGTGCATAACTTTGAAATGCTGCAGTGCTGCACAACTCGGAATGTGGTGGTGCTGCATGACTTTGGAATGTGGCAGTGCTTCATGCCTTTGAAATGTGGCAGTGACACATGACTTGAATGTGGCAGTCGCCCGGCTTTCAGAATGTGACAGGGACACATGACATTGGAATGTGGCGGTGCCGCTGACTTTGAAATGTGGCAGTAGACCAGCCAGGTGGTGCTGATGGCCAAGGCATTGGATGCCTTACCTCACACTCTGCTGGCAACCCGTGTTCGTGAATGAGCATGGGCTGCCAGGGATTGGCAGAAGAGGAGAAGGATCGAGCATCTGAAGGACTGCTCTTCTTCTCTGGAGAGGGGATGTCAGTGGTTGGTTCCATACTGGCCTTTAGTGGAGGCTGGGGCAGCATGCTGATGCTGCAGAAAAGGGGCAGAGATAGGGCAGACATGTGGAGGGAGGTGCATGCAGACACGTGCCAGCTCCCCCATTAGCATCATTGCATGCCACATCTCCAGGGTGACCAATCGAAACCAGGTCAAAGTAGAATGTACAGCCACCCACCACAAGCCCCGACTCTGAATGGCACTTCCCTGGAGGCTGGATCCTATTTTAGGTGAGTTGAGTTGGGGCTCCTCACTTCCGTGCCATGGAGGGATAATCATGCAGGAAGATGGAATAGCTGCCTGATGCAGGGGTGCAGGGCTGGGCGGGTGGATGCAGATGTGTGGCAACTGGTAGGGATCAGGAGAAACAAATTAAGGTAAAAAAGAAATGTGGCAGTGACACATGGCTGCAGGTGTGGCCCAGTGCCACACAACTTTGAAATGTGGTGGTGTCACATGACTTCAGAATGGCAGTGCTGCATTACTTCAGAATGTGGCTGTGCTGCATGACTTTGGAATGTGGTGGTAATGCATAACTTTGGAATGTAGCACTGCCGCTGCTTCAGAATGTGGTGCTGCACATGACTTCAGAATGTGGTGCTGCCGCATGCCTTCAGAATGTGACACTACCGCATGACTTCAGAATGTGGCACTGCGCACAACTTCAGAATGTTGCGGTGATGCGACTTTGGAATATGGCAGTGATACATGACTTGAATGTGGTGGTGCTGCATGACTTCATAGTAGCAGTGTTGCATGACTTCAGAATGTGGTGGTGACATGTGACTTCAGAATGTGGTGGTGATGCATGAATTTGGAATGTGGCTGTGCCACATGACTTTGGAATGCAAGTGACATACGACTTTGGAATGTGGAGGTTGTATGACTTCAGAATGTTGCAGTGATGCATGACTTGAATGTGGCAGTGAAGCACAACTTCAGAATGCGGCAGTGGCACACAGTTTCAAAATTCAGTGGTGGCCTTTGGTTTTAGAATGCAGCGGTGATGCCCAGTTTCAAAATTTGGCAATGACACTCAGTTTCAGAATGTGGCGGTGACATACAATTTTAGAATGTGGCAGTGATGCGCAGTTTCAAAATGTGGTAGTGATGCACAGTTTCAGAATGTGGCAATGACAGTTTTGGAATCTGATGGTGACAGTTTAAGAATGTGGGAGTAAAACACAACTAGGGAAAATGGTCCCAGGTCGAAGCAGAGTGAACAGCCACCCGCGCAGGCCCGACACTGAATGGCACTTCCCCAGATGCTGGATCCTATTTGAGGTGAGTTGAGTTGGGGGCTCCTAACTGCCCTGCCATGGAGGAAACCATGGGGAAGATGGGGATAGCTGCCTGATGTCGGGTGTGGGGCTGGCGGGTGGCTGCAGATGTGTGCCGACTGGTGGGGATCAAGGAGAAACAAATTAATGTAAAAAATGTGGCAGTGATGCATGACTTTAGAATGTGGCTGTGCCACATGACTTTGGAATGTGGCAGTGCGAACTTTGAAATGTGGTGGTGGCGCGGCTTTTATGTGGCTGCTGCGCAACCCTTATTGGCACTACCACCTGACTTGAATGTGGTGCTGCCACATGACTTCAGAATGTGGCACTGCCGCATGACTTTGTAATGTGGCGCTGCTACACACCTTTGGAATATAGCAGTGATGCATGACTTTGGATTTGGACTTTGGTGATGCATGAATGTGGTGGTGTCGCATGACTTTGGTATGTGGCGGTGTTGCATGACTTCAGAATGTGGTGGTGATGCAGAACTTTGGAATCGACTGTGACACAAGACTTTGGAATGTGGTGGTGATGCATGACTTTGGAATGTGGCAGTGCCACATGACTTTTGGAATATGGCAGTGACACATGACTTTGAAATGTGGTGGTGGTGCATGACTTCAGAATGTTGCGGTGACGCATGACTTGGAATGTGGCAGTGAAACACAACTTCAGCATGTGGCAGTAGCACACAGTTTCGAATGCAGTGGTGATGCCCAGTTTCAAAATTTGGCAATCACACTCAGTTTCAGAATGTGGCAGTGACATACAGTATAATTTTGTAATGTGGCTGTGATGATCAGTTTTGGAATGTGGTGGTGATGCACAGTTTCAGAATGTGGCAATGACACAATTTTGGAATGTGATGGTGAGTTTCAGAATGTGGCAGTGAAACACAACATTGGAATATGGTGTGGATGTGCAATTTTGAAATGTGGTGAGGATGTGCTATTTTAGAATATGGCTAGGACACACAATGTTGGATTGTGGTGGGGATGTGATGCACAATTTTAAACTGTGGTGGAAACATACAATTCCGTAATGTGGAAAGGACAAGCAGTTTCAAAATAAAATGGTGTGCCCTGCCATATTACAACAGTGTACATCCTTTCTTATATTCCAGAATTGCCAGTCCCCACTAAATTCTTCAACGTGTGTCCCTGTCACATTCTGTGATTAGTGTCCCACCACACTGAGAGATGGCACATCCCTGCCACATGCCGAGATTACATGTCCCTACAACATTCTAAAATTGTGCACCACTTTGACAGTCTATACCTTTGTTCAGTGCTGCATTCCAAACCACCTCCTGATGCATTCTAAAGTACAGTACCATGCATCTGAACATTCTGGAAGTGGAAGCACATCAGGCAACCTTGTGTCAGTTTTTGTTTTAAATAAATACTACAGCTATAGTTTCGATAACTTTGAAGAAATAAGTCCTATAAGGTTGCTGATGGGGAGGACTAGGCTGTGATTTCTGGTTGTGACATCATCAGTGGCTTTTCACTGAAACTGGCTTTTTGAACAGGGGTGAAATCAATGTTAAACAAGTGTTTGTCTATGCCAAATGTTGATTGTGCTGGTCCGTTGAGCTCGCTCACTGGCCTGTGTCACTTGCTCATTCTGTTTCTCCTGGTGCTGCAGGCTGCTCTTTTGTACTGGGCTCCTGCCTGCATTGGCACATTTTCTGCCCACAAAGAAATCCGCAGCTGTCCCGACAGAGCTCTGGTGAGGTCACTCACTCTGCCTGTCTCATTCGCTCATTCTGTTTCTACTGGCACTGCAGGCTGCCATTTTATAGAGGTCTCCTCCCTCTGTTGGTGCCTTTTATGCCTACAAAATCTGCAGCAGTCCAACAGAGCTCCATTGAGCTTGCTCCTCCCTCTCTCCTCACGCTTGTTCCATTTCTGTCGGGGCTGCAGGCTGCCCTTTGTACTGGGCTCCAGCCTGCATTGCCACCTTCTTCTGGCCACAAAGAAATCTGCAGCAGTCACGATAGAGCTCCATTGAGCTCGTTCACTCACTCCCCTCTCAGTCTTTCATTCTGTTTCTTCTGCGCTGCAAGCTGCCCTTTGTACTGAGCCCCTGCATGCATTGCTGCCTTTTTCTGCCCACAAAGAAATCCACAGCAGTCCCAAAAGAGTTCCGTTGAGCTCACTCACTCCCCTCCCTCACTCGCTCATTCTTTGTCTCCGCTGCTGCAGGCTGCCTTTGTACTGGATTCCTGCCTGCATTGCTGGCTTTGTCTGCCCACAAAGACATGTGCAGCAATCCCGATGCAGCTCCGTTGAGCTCGCTCACTCCCCTCTCTCACTCACTTGTTCCGTGTCTGCCAGGGCTGCAGGGTGGCTTTTTGTACTGGCTCCTGCCTACATTGGCACCTTTTCCTGCCCGCTAGAAATCTGCAGCTGTCCTGACAGAGCTCCATTGAGGTCACTCACTCCCCTGTCTCACTCGCTCATTCTGTTTCTCCTGGTGCTGCAGGCTGCCCTTTTGTACTGGTCTTCTGCCTCTGTTGGCAATTTTCTGCCCACAAAGAAATCTGCAGCAGTCCCAACAGAGTTCCATTGGCCTCACTTACTCCCCTGTCTCACTTGCTCATTCCGTTTCTGCTGGCGCGACGGCTGCCCTTCTGTGCTGGGCTCCTGCCTGCGTTGCCACTCTTTCTACCCACAAAGAAATCTGCAGCAGTCATGATACAGCTCCATTGAGCTCACTCACTCGTTCTGTTTCTCCCACTGCTGCAGGCTGCCCTTTGCACTCAGCCCTGCATGCATTGCTGTCTTTTCCTGCCCATGAAGAAATCTGTAGCACTCCCAACAGAGCTCCATTGACCTCACTCCTCCCTGTCCCTCCTCGCTCGACCTGTGTCTCTCAGTGCTACAGGGTGCCCTTTTGTACTGGGCTCCTGCCTGCATTGTCACCTTTTCCTGCCCACAAAGAAATCAGCAGCAGTCCTGACAGAGCTCAGTTTAGCTTGGTCACTACACCCCTCTCAATCGCTCAATGCTAATCTGTCCAAAACACTGATTTCCGACAGTGACTGCAGTATTCTGTGCGGAAGCACGGAAACACATTTGAGACAGGATGTGAAAAATGACAGTTGTACTGTTCATAAGGAGGTGTGAACAAATGCCAGTGTTGAAAATCTGGCATAAAATATTACTGATTTGCAAACTTACATGGAGTCGTGGAACCTGCACAACACACGCTCATAACACAGTCATTTTATGGAGTTTCATCACAAAATTTTCAACATAGGCATTTTAGGACCTCTGCTCATGAACAGTGTCAGTGTAATTTTCTTAATATGTCCCAAACACTGATTTGCCACAGCGACCCCGCTACTGTCGCGGAAGAGTGAAAACACATTTCAGCCAGGATCTGAAAAATGACAGCTGCACTGTTCATAAGGAGGTGTGGCAAAATGGCAATGCTGAAAATCTGGAGTGAAAATATTACAAAGTTGCAAAGGTACAAGCGTGCGTGGAAACTGCGCAGTGGACATTCGTACACCTCATTTTATGGGCCTTTCACCAAATTTTCAACAGGTACTTTAGGACCTCTGCTTAATGAATAGTGTCACTGTCATTTTCATAATGTGTCCGAACATGGATTTCCCTCAGTGACCATGCTATTCTGCACGGAACTGCAAAAACACATTTCAGCCATCATGTGAAAAATGACAGCTGTACTGTTCATAAGGAGGTGCAGAACAATGGCAATATTGAAAATCTGGGTGAAAATATTATAAATTCATTGAAGTTACGAGCATGCGTGCAAACTGGGCAATGCAGCTAAGTAACTGATCATTCATGGAGTATCATCACCACATTTTCACCATAGGCATTTCAGGTCTTCTGCTCATGAACAGTGCCACTGTCATTTTCTTACTCTGTCCTAAACACTGATTTTGCACAGCGACCGCGCTATTCTGCCTCGAAAGTACGAAAACACATTTTGGCCAGGATGTGGAAAATGACAGCTGTACTGTTCACAAGGAGGTCTGAAAAATGCCAATGTTGAAAATATGGCATGAAAAATATTGCAAATTCACAAAGTTATGAGGGTGTGTAGCAACTGCGTGGCATGCTAAATAAAACAGTCATTTTTGGATTTTTCCACCAAATTTGCAGAATTGGCTTTTGAGAGCCCACCTCATGAACAAAGGCACTGTCGTTTCATTAATCAGTCCCAAGAGGTGATTACACGCACAGGGACCACAAAATCACCTTCGGGCCGACACTCAAGGACAGTGCCATAATTCATGAGGAGGGGTCCTAAAACCCCATGTTGAAATTTGCTGCCAAATTCTCAAAATGCCTGAGAAATGCATCAAAGTTGAAAAACGTATTTATTCCATTATTCAGCTTACGGCATTTCCTCAGTTCCTGTCGGCTTTAAAGAGTGCAGATGTGTTCCTGGTCCACCGAAGATCATCGCGCCTGACTCCGGAGGTAAGTATGGGGTGAGGGGGTATGGGGAGGCAGGGTGCACAGTGGGTGGGCGCAGGTTGTAGGAGGGGGCAGGAGACCACCGAGGACCGTTTCCATCTTTACAGGGTAAAAAAATGACATCGCGGGACCGTTTTAATTTACAGGTGCATGTGGCATGCTGGGTGGGCTCCCAGTGTGCCAATGGAGCTTCTGTTTTGGGGGCAAATGACGGGGATTGGACACTCCTGGCCGGCACACAAGAAAAGGGGTGGGGTGTCATATTATGCCGATGATTGGGCACCCATCGGCAGACAAAATAAGCAGGGGAGGTTAACGTTATGGCACTGAAGCCTGATGGGGATTGCAGGGCCCCTGTCAGCAAACAAACTACAGTGGGGGGCACATGCTGCCGAGGGGATTGGGCACCCGGTGGGTGGGATTAATATTGTTTGTGAACATGGCGGCATGCTGCCATGTTCACAAACAATATCAGCGCTTGAAGTTCCGCCCTGCAATGATGGGTCGCTCCCTCATTGCAGCGAATAGCTGGCGCTGCAATGGGCGGCCCCTGATTGCAGCATCTAAATTTTACAAGTTGGTGGCTCGCTGGCTGAACTAGTGTCAGCAGCAGAGTGCCACAGCATTGGGGAAGCAGGCCAAGTTTTACAGGCTGTGGGGCATAGGCTACAACAGTACTGCGGCTCCACAACCTGCTTCTGGAGAAAGCTGCTGCAATATGTTTCTAGCGCATGCACACAATCAACATAAAAATAACTCATAACTTTAAAAGCGAAGTAACGTAGAAACCTAATATTTGGGATGCGATTTATTGGGGGTAGGCTGATTCTAATTCTGCAATGTAATACCTTTGACTGGACCCTTCTTTACAAAGAAAGGGCTGAACTCATCTGAGAATAAGGCTGACATAATACACAACAGAATTTACGGTACAAAATCTGCATTGATGGTTGACATATAAAACCCATCTGCGCCAGAGCAATTCAATTGATCTGTAGAGTGTTTGAGTCCTGCTATAAGTTGCTCCATCCTATATATATATATTGGCCATTAATGAGACCTTTTCTTTATTGCCATTTACCAGCACAATGCCAGTTTATTTTCTTTTCTCATTTTGTTTTTATTTTAACTTGCCCTCACTTAAGTAGTCTTCCATGATCTCTACCTCCGGCCACTGTTTACCCACCAACTGTCCCAAGGACACCCAAGTCTCTGACTGCACTCAATTATTTTTCTTTCATTTTGCTTTCTTGCTGCTTTTTATTTCTAATGTTGTTTTAGTTTCCAGGTTTCCTCTCTCAGACCATAGTTATGATTGAGTCCCTCTCAAGGTGCCCGCTCCCAAGTCTTAACTCCCAGGCAATTCCTCCAAACCCACTAGTGCTAATATCCTGAGTAACAGGCAAGCTATGAGAGTATGAGAACACAACTGTTCCTGTCTGTCCTGCTAGAAATGGCACTCAGCAGGTATGGAGTGAGTGCTCTATACAGTTCAGTCTCACATGCCCATTGCTCAGCAGGGGAGCATGACAGAGTAGGTCTAACATCCCTGTGTTGCATATGAATACATTAATCAGTAGTGGTCCCACCACCAATCCTGGTGGTACCCCTCTTGTGACTTCCCTGACATCTGAATGTTACCCATTTACAATCACCCTCTGGGTCATTTCATCTCACCAATTTGCAAACCACCTTGTTAGCTTTTCCTAACCCCTAGATTAGCACTGGTGGTCTTTAGGAGATGCAGTCACAGATAGAGCTGGGTCCCATCTCTGTCTTCTGTTCAGCCAATAGGAAGTCTTGGAAGGTGTGGTGTGCAGCCAGTCAGTTGTTATCAGATGCTGAGTGCCCTGGGACCTGTGTATTTTCAGGCTTCTGGATCTGAAAGAAAGAACAACTAACCTATGTACTGCACTGCATGCCTCATGAGTGTGCCACATAATTAAGCAATAATACACAACATGTGTGATATCATGAAATATGCCACCAAAGGTTGTATTGTGAGGCCTGAGGCCACAGACCGAGTGACTTCTGCCACCTGAGAAGGGAGGATTTCCCATGATGTTGCATACCTTGGACAGTATTTTTGCATTTATGAAATGGATCAGCTGCTTGTTGATTTGAGGAATTATCAACATGTACTGTACTGGGATTATGTACTGAGATATCATCCCAGCTGAATGTTGTCTCAACCAGTCCAGTCTGAGATATTGACTATTCATTTCTAATATGGAATATTTCACATTTGGCCCTCAAACACTGAGGGAAATGCTGGATGAATTAAAAGTTACAGGAAGTTTTATTTCTTTTCAGATTTCAGTTTTCACTCTGGGCTGAGACAAATGGAAATTTCACCCCACTGGTGTTAGCAGCTGGTATTTCTGCCAGGATGAGATGGTACTGCATTAACAAGTTATAATCCGTGAGAGAAGAAGTCTCACATTATCACAAGTCATCTGCTATTTCTGACCTAGCAAGGAAAAGAGAGAGAGAGAGAGAGAGAGAGAGAGAGAGAATGCTCAGGCAAGAAAATAAAGGGATTCAAAATTCTAGTCCCAGTTCTGCAACCCACTACTCCAATGAGCATAGAATATGTAAGATAAAAGAAAACAAAAGCAATTGGAGTAAACTGAGTTTAATGTGTTACATATGCTTCTGATTCATTCAAACCCTAGACAACAGACTGGTGCTATAATATATCCCAGTGCTGACTCTTCAGAGAAGCACTTGAAGGATGCTGTGCTATCCAAGGTGCCATTTCTCAATATACTAAATCAACAACCCTTCTGCCCATTCTGGTTGATGTCCCTGTGCCAATCAGTTACTATAAATATCCCATGGAACTAATGGCAAGCAGAAAGGGATATCTCTAGTGCACTGGCCAGCATTCTTCCACTGTTTAAATCATGTACTACTAGTGCAAGTGTCTGCAGTTGTCTGGGAGCTCTTTCTGGCATGCAGCGCCTGCTCCATTTGCTTAATTACAATTACTGCACTATCCATATTTATGTAATTTCTCCTAGGCTGGTTTTACGATTTGAGTGGCAAAGCTGGTGCACAATGAATTGTTGTGTCTGATGAATGCTACAGAATGCAGCGCTGTACGGATCATGCAGGTGAGGTGTGGTATGACTAGGTACAGTACATGGCATGCTTTGTCTTGGTGTTCTGCCAATATAAAACATTACTAACCACCCCAATACTATTCTATTGAGCCAGAATGATACAGGGTAACTCCAACTTCATGTCTATTCAGTCCACTGAGTCCAGAAGTCCCTTTTCCTGGGGTGATCTGGGATTACTTGCAGGCAGAATATACAAACAGTCAAGTACAAATCATATATTAGAAATAACATACAACAGTGCGGTGGGGGTTAAGCTATGTTAATACACTCGATCTTAAGCACCAGAGGCCAGTTAATGTAGCATAATTCATAGACTATGAAGTGTGTTATTGCACTTATAAAATGTGTGTTTTGGCAAAGATGAGGGTTTGTAACTTTGATTAACCTTGGTTTTATTGTTGTTTACTATTCCTTGCATTTCTTGTCTTTGTTCCTTGGGAGTGTTTGGTGGAATTTGCTGTAATGGAGTTGTGTCAGGTGACTGAGATTAAATTACATAACGACCTTCTGACCACAACACAGTGATGTGAAAAATAAGGTACATTTTCCAATACTGACATCATTGGGAAGGTGCACAAGAGAGCAACCAAGATGGTTAATGGTTCAGAAAACATGGGCTATGAAGACGGAGGAGCAGAGCTGGGACTGTTTTTATATGGAAAAGAAAAGACTTAGGGTGACGTGATTATAGTAGTCAAGTATCTAAAAGGTATAATATCATAAGACCAAGTGCAGGTCTTCAGGCTATGCAAGGATGTTAGAAGAGGGGTACTATGTCATTAAAGGGAGGAAGATTTAAGAGAAATATCTGTGAGGACTACTTCAAAGGACAAGTGGTGAGCACTTTGAATAGCTGCCAGAATGTGTAGCATCAGCTAGTGCAAGTCTGTGATGACCTTCGAGCTCAGGCTAGACAAGCACTTTGAAGAAAAAAGATGTTATAAGGTTCTCCCACTGCACTGGTAGGCGGGAGAAACAAAATAGACCAATGGGTTTCTTCCTCTCTAGGTACAGTATGTATATATGTACACTAAGTACAGTATGTATATACAGCGTGTATATATGTGCAGTTTGCACAGTATGTATTTATCCTGTTCCCAAACTGCCAGGTTTGGATCACTCTGGAGGCAGGATTAGTCCATTCACCCACCCTACAGCGAAATGTCGATGTTGACTGACACTACAGCTACTACAGCACCAGGTCACTGTAGTGTTGGCACTGGAATCTAGCATTGTCTTTTTGGGGTCCTGCACCCCTAGTCATCTCTGACTCAGGTTGATTATACTTAATGGGGAGGAAACAGGGGACTCAGCCCCTGAAAAAAACAATTTGTTTTGTAGGAAACCATCAGCTGACTGTGAAAAGTGGTCAACTTGACGGTTTCACTGTCTGGTCATTCGACACAGATGTTGTCGATGATCAGTTGCAGATCCAGATCAATCAAACCCATTTTATAAACTTTGTTGTGTCTCAGAAACAATAGGTGTTGTAGCTACATAGAAAACAAAGAACAACAGAAAAGTAAATATATCATATTTATTGATAGTATGCTGATCTGCAATAACATTGTTTTAGATGCCATGAAGTTTGTAACTGTTTAATTATTGATGTTGTTTTTGTGTATTGTTTTGTTTGTCTGTATTTTATATTGTATCTCAGAGTTGGACCTGAAAGTGGTCCTTTGGGCCAGTGTCCTTATCCAGTTAACAAATGTAGATAGATAGATAGATAGATAGATAGATGATAGAGATAGATAGATAGATAGATAGATAGTCAGATAGATATACAGATAAATACATACATAAATAAATAAAGATAAATCCTCAACAAACCTTTCCAGAAGTAAAGAGTAAGTAAGGTGAACTAGAACCGTGAACTGGGAATGGAATGCCAGATTTGAATCCCAAATAGAGCTGGACACAGTTATAACATTCCCTTTCATGCAATGTTTATTAAATGTTTACAGTTTTCATGTAATAAAGTTTGCATATATTTATAAAGTGTGGAACTGTGCATCCCTAAAATGTCTGTGTCAGAAAAGGAAGTGGAAAGGAACTCATCCTCCGCACTGGACCAAAAATTCAGATCGTGCTACAATCAAATATCAAACTCTCTCGTTTCTTAAGTGCCCTCTGTTGATAAAGTGTCAGCAGTGCAGACAAGTAGCTCACATCAGAATAAACTACCTTGAAATTCCTTGCCTGCTCTTTGTGCTTTTCAAGGGACCACTAAAGCACCACATGCAAGCACAAACCTTTGGGGTATTTTTAGATGTCAGCTGCTTCTCTGCACCATTTGCACTTTATTCATGAATGGAATTTAATAAACAGGAGATTTTGATATTTGACTGTAGCATTGGTCTGAATTTATATCCAGCGCGGGAGGGTGAGTGCCTTTTATATCCTTTCCTGAGCCAGATTGTTACATTTTGCAATAGGCACCCCCACTAGTCCTAACACAGTGGCATTCCAGACTCCTAAAATGTGCAGATTCACAAAGAGCATCTTTTTTTTAATGCAAAATGGACACTTTCATATACTGTACACATACACATTCTATGTCATGTATTTGTAAAGACATACTTAAAAAGCATAATATGGACAAAAGAGCACTTTGTATATTTTGCACATAAAATTCCACAGTATAAATTTTATACCTATTGTTTTTAATTGAGCAAATTGGACAAAGAAGTATTTTCAGCATATGTTGCACATAAACATCCCAAATTGCCCATTAAAAAAAATGTAATTTAAGACAGCACAATTTCATGTATTTTGTTCATATAAGTTTCAAGCGTGCATGTGTTACAAACTCATCAGCAGTGTAGAATTCACATAAAGGTTGCAAATGTCATGAAAATTGCATGCATGTGATAAAGGCAATGTGTGCTATTTTGTAGGCATACTTGCAGGACCTTACTGAAATGAGTTTTTGCATCTTAGTTAGGCTATCAGTAAATAGGTGCTAAAATAACTGAATAAATACATGAAATTGTTACATCTAATTTTGAGATAACCCTTTCTGTCTTGACTTGATGTTTACCCTTTAACATCATGTGCACTGGAAGCCAGTATGGTTAGCTAAGATGCCCAGAATACCTTGTCTATCATGCTTCCAGCAAAAGTACATTGAAAGGCCATTAATCACCATCAAGACTATATTAGCAGTGACGATAGCCAAATAGAGCTAAGCTGACAGCAAGTGGCCATAAACCTGTCCAAAAAATAATTTGATTACCATCATACTAGCATCTGTGCCACTTTTGAGGATTCATTGTTTGATGAAATTAAGTTGACAAGCCATCCAAGCATATAATAGACATCTAAATCATACTTAGCATGTTGCTGCCAGCAACATACTGTATGTAGTTAGAAAATGGATCTCTTCATGCTTAGTTAAAAAGCAGTATGAACAAAGAAGCCATCCTTTCATAGAGTGTAGTCACTAAGATCAAAATAAAAATAACACTTGTCTACTGGGTTGACTTAATTGATCTGGACTTAGCAGCAGTGCCTGGTTGTGGTGGCAATTTTGACCTATATATTTTTTATAATATATGGTTAGGGTGTATTGTGTATGGAGATCAGTAGCTACTCAAAAATGTTGTGTACATGCTAAAAGTTGTTCTGCACATTCAAAATGTTGTTGTGCCGTTCCTTCATTGGTTCATCTGTGTACTTGCTTGTGCTGACTCTTGCTTTTGTTTTCACGTATCAGAACTTCTGCAGTGTGCAGTCTGCCTTCATGACCGCACTAGTGGTTTGTGATGCCCACCCTCATAGTGTGTGAGAGGATTCCCCTCAGATCATGATAGCATTTACTAGGCAGAGGTGCTCCTCAGTTCACTTACTCTCTTTGTATTGGCACTCACTCACTCTTTCTGTAACAGATGTTACATTTTTGATATATAAAGTGCTTACTCAGCACAGCCACTCTTTTATTCATTCTCTCTCTCTCTCTCTCTCTCTCTCTCTTTCTCTGTACTGGCTTTCAAGCGCTGCTTGTCAGTTCCTCTACAGAACCATATACTACAAAAATAAAATAGGAGTGACCATATATAACTTGTCTTGTGTTTCCATCTCAGGGTTGAGATAACAGCATAGACCTCTCAAGCTTCACTCTTAAGGCCCATTAGCTGTTATCTCCATCTCTCTATGGAAACACAGGCTTGTTGTGTATGGTCACCCATACATTATTCCTTCTAGGACTTGTATGATACACTTTTCTGTTTTAAGTCTGCTTTAGCACTTTTCCCCTTTTGAAATGATAGAAGGAGTGTTCCTTTTAATATGGCTTGAACCAGGTTTCATCAGCATTCTTAGCTGTTTTTGTACATTTTTTTGTCCCAGAAGGTCAGAAAGCTATGTCTGCTGCATGATATTTGATTACAGTCACAATAAAGTGATCTAAAATCATGGGTGTTAAATAATAGAGAATACTGATAAAAACATGGTCCAAGCCATGTTAAAAGGATTGCTCCTTTATTATTTCAGCTGCAAAGAAAAGTGGTAAATCAGACTCAGAATAAGGAAAAAGGTATCATACAAGTCAGGAGACAGGTGGCAATCTAAAACAACATAAAAAAGTAGAGTCCACATTTTTACCACTATCATGCACTGCTCCTTCAAACAGTAACAACAAAATCAAGTAACAATGGTACCAAAGATGCCCAAAAGATTGATATGAAATAATTATATTTGCCAGAAAGAGGGTTGGCAGGCTTCCCGGCAATGAAAAAAGGAAGTTGCTTGAGGGGATGGGGTCTGAGATACAGAATCTATGAATTGTAGCACGAAGAAAAAATATTCTGCTCTGGGGAGTAAACCAAGGCCTCTTACTCTCTATTGCTTGCCTGTAGCTCTAATGCTGTTCTAAGCTTCCCAGACAGGAGTTGCATGCTGTGGCAAAGAACATCCAGCACTGAGTGCAGCCCCCCACTCACACACACAGTTGCAGTGAATTTTCACAATGAACAGTCCACCTATTTGAAATAATGTTTCCCAAGTTACATTTAAACCTCAAAATCTCTGCTGGAACTTTTCAAGCAATCAACAGTATAGAAAAACTTATTGAAAGTCTATTATTGTACTAGCATCTAGAGGTGGGTGAAAGTTGTGATTCCTGCCTTAGTGGAATATCAACAAAATTTCACAACTTTTGAGAAAGTTTCTGAAGTTCTGCCTGTGATGGATTGGGACTCTTCTAGATATGTTGGGCAAATTTTGCCCTGTTCTGCTCACATACTGTGTACAGAAAACAAACTTTCCCTGATGTCCAGAGCCCCCCACACACACACCTGAAGCCTTGCCTGAAACAGCATTAACATTTCCTGGTGGATAGCAGTCCCTCCCACCACTCGATCACCTGAGCCATATATAACAAACATTTGTCAATGCCGAACATTTGATGTTTGGTAAACAATTTGTGTTTTGCAATTCTGAGCCCAAATTTTGAAGATACTTGTTTTAGGATTGCCTTATAGACATGACATGTGCCATTTTAGTACATTGACTGAAATGTCATTTCACACCAGATGTGTAAAACACATCTCATCCAGGATTTTAAAAATGACACATCATGTGTTTATGAGGTGGTATGGAAAATGGCTATGTTGAAAGGTTGGAGTCAAAATATTGAAAATTAGCAAAGTTATGAGTGAATGCTGAAATAATGTAATGCTCAGTCATAACCTGGGCATTTTATCATATTTGTAAACCAAATTTTCAGACCAGCCTTCTTATTATCCCACCTAATGAACCCCATACATGAAAATTTCCAAAGCCCTCCAAAACATCATTCTGCACCACAGAAGCGTCATTCCACACTACAGGTACAAAACACATTTTGACCAGGATTTGAAAAATTACAGCTACCACATTCATGAGGTGCTGTAAAGAAATAGCTATGTTTAAAATTTGGGGTCAAAATATTAAAAATACCGATGTTATATGCCTGCATTTGCAAATCTCAACATAGGCATATAACTTGTTGTTTTAATATTTTTCCCCAGATTTTCAACATAACTATTATAATCCCACCTGATGGACAAGTGCAGATAAAATATTCAATTGCTGTCCAAAGGTGATTTTGTACAGCGACTACAAAATGACCTTTCTTGGCACGTAAAACGCATTTTGGCCAGGATCTGAAAATAACAGCTGCCACATTCATGAGGTGCTGTAAAGAAATTGCTATGTTAAAATGTGTGGTAAAAATATTGAAAATGACCAAGGTTATGAGCCTGCATTTGCAAATTTCGTAGTAGGCTCATAACTTAGTTGTTTTATTTTACACAAATTTTCAACATAGTTCTTATGACCCTACCTCATGAACAAGGGCTGAGAAAATGTTCAGCTCCTTTCTGAAAGGTGATTTTGCACAGTGACTACAAACTCACCTTTTGGGACAGGTTTACATAATATCACTTGCACTGCTCATGAGGTGGTGTCTCAAAAAGGTATGTTGAAATGTGTGACACAAATACTGAAAAATGGCCAAGTTATGCTACTAAGTTGAAAACCCCATCAAAATACATTGAGCGGCTTACCTAATTTCCTCAGTTCATGGTCTGGCTTTGAAGAGTGAAGACATGTCTGTGGTCCAGGAAGATTATGGTTTCAGACCCCGGTTGGTAAGTAAGGGCTTGGGAGGGTGTGGGGTGGTGGGTGCTGAGTGGGAGGGTAGAGTAGGGTGAACTAATGCTGCAAAGACATCAATGGACACTTTTTTTTACAGGCTTAAACAAAAAAAAAAACGCTGAGGGATATTTCAGATTTGGACACTGGGGATTGGGCACCCCAGTGTCAGTGTTATGTTAGGGGGTAGGTGCTGAGTGGAAGGGTTGGATGGGGCTGACAATTACAAGGATGCCAGCAGTGGACACTGGGAGATTGGGCACTCCAGTGTCAGTGCTATAAATGGCGGGGGTGGTGGCGCTGCAATAGAATTTGATGGACCATTTCTTTTTAATATAGAAGGTGGGGGCTGAAGTTACGGGCGGGGCTGCAACAGACATTGATGGACCATTTTCTTTTGCAGAGTATTAAAAAACACAGAAGGAAGCTTTTTGTTATTTCAGGTTTAGGCAGTGGGGATTGAGCACCCCCAGTGTCAGTGTTACATTGTTGGCATGGGAGTGGGGGTGGTGGGTGCTGAGAGGGAGTTTTGGCTGGGGGAGAACAGTTACTGGGTGCTAGCAACAGACATCAATGGACGGTTTTCTTTATTACAGGCCATATATTTAATAAAACAACATGGGGATTGGGCACCCCAGTGTCAGTGATTTTATTTTTGGGGGTGGTGGGTGCTGAGAGTGGGTCGGGTGGGGAAAGAGCAGTTATGGAGCACCAGCAACAGATATCGATGGACAGTTTTCTTTGTTGTTGGAATGCTAATTAGCATACCAGAGTCACGGATCCAAACACTGGTTCCTGATGTTGAAAGCCACTCCGCTGTTTGATGATGTGGCTTCATGCAGATCAAAAGACCAAAGCCCCTCTGATTGGAGCATCTTTTTTAAAGTACAAGAAATTTATGCCCACAAAGAACAAGAGCTGTGTCAGACCACAGTGCATGGTCATTAGTGTAGCCTGCCGGGCCTTGAGCATTGTGAACTGCAATGGGCTTGCAGTGACACATCTCCCAAATCCTTGTACTCTTCCCAAAATGTTTTGTTGCTTGTGCATCAAATGTAAAAATAAATCCCTGGTGGCTAGGTCACTCCCCACCAATCACCTGCCTCATATTAAAAAAAATTCCCTTCTGACTAGCAGTCCTTCTTCCACCTGGTCACCCACCCCATATATAGAAAAAGAATCCTTGGTGACTAGTGGTCCTCCCCCACCCGATCACCCACCCATTTGTAAAAAATAATTCCGTGGTGGATAGCGGTCTCTTCTCCCACCTGATCACTCACCCAACATTGACATTATGCTCTGGCTGGTGTCCAGTGTAAGCCCCATCCCAAACCCCTTATAGTCAACATAAGCATTTCTCCCAGTGGTCTAGTGAACCCCACCTCCTGATCCCTGATACCCAGTCTGTAATTTGAATCAGGTATTCCTGGTGGTCTAGTTCACCCCCAACCCTACAGGTAGTGTTCCACCACCCCACCCACCCATCCTGAACTCGAGCAGGTGACAAGCACACCCTCCATTCTCTATCACAGCCATCCACCCATTGAGCTGTCAGTGAATGAGGGCTTGCTGGTACAATTGCCACTAGACACCAGGGATTAAATTTATTTATTTATTATTATTTATTTGGAAAATGTTTCAACTAGGAAAGACAAGAACTGTGAACAGCTCATTTCCAGAAGCATCCAGGGGTGGGGGTACATTGTTGGAAGAACAACAAACGCATAAACAATACAGAAGCAATACAATATAAGCACAATAATCAAACACATAACAGTGTGGTACCAGTATAGAGCAGAATGACCCAAACCAACCAATCGGGAAACAAACCTAGGTAGAAAAAGGCATTGCAGCAGCTGAAGAACAGGAGAACCTGCAGAGGAGGCAAACACAGTTGAAGAGCTATGGAAGTAGGCTGAGCATGAGATGGGAAGTGCTTAAGTTGGCCCATGGAAGGGCAGGTTTCAACAATGGGCAATAGGGAGGCAACGGTTAGATGGTGGGGGAAGGGAAGAGGAAAGGAAGGGGCAGCCTAGATCCAAATCCCCATCAGGATGCTGAGAAACCCTGCAAGGGAAACAGGACCAGGCAGCAGGGAGGGAGAGAAAGCTGGGGGAGGTAGAGAAGAAGGTGGGGGCACAAGAGGGCAGGAAGGGGATGAGGAAGTAGGGAGGGCAGGTGAAGGATTAGAAAGTGGGGAAAGGAAGAGCGTAGAAGAGAGAGGCAATCTAGCTAACCTAATCTCAACCCTTCAGGATGCAAAGAATCCTACAAGGGAACAGGATTAGAGAGTGGGAAGAAAGGACAAGGGAGAGAGAGAGTGGTCAGGACCTGCACCTCTCCAGGATGCAGAACCCTGCAAGGGGTTCAGGACACAGGCAGAAAGGATAGGAGAGGGGCAGGAAGAGGAGAGGAGGCTTCAAACTAGGAGCCTAGGAGGTGTATCAGGGATAGAGGAGTGGGGGAGAAGAGTAGGGGATAAGCACAATGGTGAGGGCGTTGGAGGGGCAAGGAACAGATATAGTTAGGGGAATTAAGTTAAATAGGGCAAAAGAAAAGTGCACCTTGGATGGAGGTTAGAGGGGGCTGAAGACAAGTGCATTTTGGGGAATAGAAATTATGTAGGGCTAAAGAGATAGAGGATGAGGATGAGGATGAGGAAAGCTGGATAGGAGGTAGCAAGGAGTTCCAAAGCTTTGGGAAGTGGTAGAGAAGGCTTCCTGTCCAGTGGAGGCAGGCGACGAGAAATAGTTAGAGTGCCAGCGTCAGTGGATCTGAGAGGGGTGAGGAGGGAGGGAGGAGCAGAGAGAGAGAGAGAGGTTAGAGAGGTAGGAGGAGAGAGTCCCAAGCCAGTATTTAGACATGAACTTGGCGCAGTGAGAGACACCTGCGCTACAGGGTGGGGAAAGCAAGAGAATGGTACAGGGAGCAGTGATGAGTGCGGAGGGGCGTCAAGAGCAAAATGACAGAAAGCATTGAAAAGAGTATCCAATCTAGTGAGGAAAGGCTGGGCAGCACTCTAGACTATACTGTAATAGTCAAAAATAGGGAGTATCATTTTCTAAACAACACTGTGTCGAAACGGTAGTGGTAGGAAACTATAGTTCCTGTGAAGGGCGTGAGATTTGGGGCAAAGTCTTTCAGGATGGCATCAATTAATATGTACAGAAAAGTTAAGGTGTTGGTCGAGACAGACACCCAGGTATTTAAAAGAGGAAGTGTGCTCTAGAGTAGTTCCATCAAGGGTGTGGAAGAAGGGAGGGAGGGCAGCCTAGAACATCTCTGCCTAATGTTAAAAGTCATGGAGACTGTCTTCTTGGCTTTGAGGAAGAGGTGATGTGAGCGTAGACTCGCTGAGCATTATTGAAGTCAAGCTGTAGTCTGGAAGTCACATCGAGGAGACTGGCCAGAAGTGAACAAGACTGTGTTGTCAGCATACATATGGATGGAGGATGAGGAGCATACTGAGGGTAGGTCATTTAGAAAATTGAGAATAAGAGTGGACCAAGTATGGAGCCTAGAGGCATACCAGTAGAGATGGGTAGTGGTGGAGATGTTGAGTCAACTATTTTAACTGATTGAGTTCGACCTACCAGGTAGACCTGAACCAATTGCAGGTTGACTGAGACAAGCCAGCTGATGAGAGGGTTTCAAGGAGGAGGGAGTGTGAGTGGTAAATGGTACATATTATTAATAATTTATTTATTTATTTGGATTTTGTTAACCAGTTAGGCTCACTGAGACTAAAAGTCAATTTCTCAGGCATGACCTGGAATTAATTGCATTCAACAGTCATCAATTAATACAGGAAGCCTGGCTGCCACAGCAAGGCTCTCCCTCATGAGCCAGGACAATAATAATAATGCTACCAGAGAATTGTGACACCTGGGGAATTATGATTCAGTTAGAAGCCGATCGATGAGTGAGAGAATAAGAACAGGCAAAGGAGAGAAATAGTATGTATGGCACCCATAGAAACATGGACAATGATGGCAGAAAAAGACTGGAGGTCCATCCAGTCTGCCCAAGTTACCTATAACCCTGGAACCTACTGTTCCTCCAGGGTACTAACCTTCCCTGTCTTCTCTAGTCTCCTCCTTCGTCCTGTTGCCCCCAGTAACCACTATTCCCTTCATTATGACCCAGCCCTGCTTGAAACACCTGACTGTTTTCGCACCCACCACCTTAGCCGACAGACTGTTCTGAGGTTCCACCACCCTTTCTGTAAAGTAGTACTTTCTCACATCCCCCGAACCTACCTCCTGTTAATTTCCATTCTGGTCCACGTGACTGCAAATTGATATTCAGGCTAAATAGTTCCTGCAGTTTACTTTGTTAATTCCTTTAAGAAACTTGAAGGTCTCTATCATATTTCTTCTCCTTCTGGTCTCCACTGAGTACATATTTAGTGACTTGAGGTACTTCTCATAGGATCTGCCTTGCTGGCCGAATCATTTTGTTATTCTGCACTGCACTGTCTCGAACCTATCTTTATCCTGTCTGAGTTGAGGACTTTAGAACTGGGTGCAGTACTCTAGGTGAGTCCACACCAGGGATCTGTAGTGGGAAGAATTACCATTTTCTTTTGCTATCAATATCCATAGTACTCCAAATGTGCAGGAACAGGGAGAATGGCCATGTGGTTGGCATGGCAACTGGTTGTTGACTGAAAAATGTGGTATAAAGCTGGACAGATGTGTAGAGGATGGGTGGTGAGGTACTGAATGGGCTTGATTGGTTGTGGAATTGAGAAGCAGGCAGCAAGGACTGCGGACCATGGGATCAGCGCTGGTGCTGGTTTCCTTTGTGGTGGCCTTTGGCATGGGAACAGGCCATTGCCATGGCACTGCATGGTAGAGTGACCTGTTCCTTGGCAATGGAGCCACCTGCTTGGTGCATGTAGTTATGGTGTGGCTGAGGAGGGGTAAGGCATTAGTCCTTCTGAAATTTGGGTGGGACCAAAGTAAACGGTTATGAGCGGGTGACTGTAGGGGACACTATCTCGCAGAAATTGACAACTGTGGGATTGTGGCACCTTCCCAAATGTGAGCATGTGTGGTGCAGCTGCATGTTGTTCCTGAGGATGGTAGCCATCTTAAGCATAGCAGTGTTGTGTGGTGGGAGCCAAGTTCAATACATGCATAGCCGGATGTTAACATGGCTCTTGACTACTTCATCACTACTTTCAACATGGCCTGTGACCTCTTTGCCCTGTTAAAAAGACAAGGCTAAAACCCTTTGTAACCCCTGGATCAATGCTGAACTCCTTTCTCAGCTGAAATTGAGGGACCATCTCTGGGCGGTGGCTAAAGCTACTGGCAAGCAACCTGACATCAAAAATACTAACAAGGCCGTAATGCCTGCACAAAAGCTATCCGACTACGAAAAATTCCTATTACAAGGATGCTCTCACCAACACCTAGGGAAACGGATGAACATTCTGGGATAACATCAAGGAAATTACAGGAAGCAGCCAAAAACCTCTCTGGCCATGCTAATAGTTGATGGATCCACTACCCTTGACCCAATGGTCATTGCTAACACCTTTAACACGGCTTTTACTGACCTCAGTGTTGTTCTCCCCTGATTTCTTTGAAGAAAGCACCACCTCCTCCTAGCTCCCCGTGCTCAGTCAAATCACCTCCATTTCTACTTCAGGGCGGTCAAGTTGATTGATGTGCGCTATATGCCGCTGCCATCTCTAAGTCCAGAACTAGTGGTGACTCCCTGGACCTTAAGCTTTGTCACTTACCCTTGAGGAAGTATTCATTCCTTAACAAAATTCTGAAACTCTCTCTCAGCTGCAGTCAATTCCCAGACAGATGGAAAACTGCCGTCATGACCCCAGTCCACAAAAGTGGTGACAAGACCAGTCCGTCAAACTATTGACCAATATCCATACTACCCCACTCTCCAAGGCACTCAAGCATATCGTAGCAGACCAACACACCGACTATCTGGACAAATACAATATACTGTGCACACAACACTGCTTCAGGAAAGGACACAGCACCACCTCAGCCCTCTTTGAGTTCACTGGAGCAGTACATAGCTCCCTTGACAACACCTCCTCACTGGGCTGTCTTTATCCACCTCTTCAAGGCATTTGACACTGTTCACCATGGGCTGCTTATTGACCAACTACTGAACAACGTTCTCTCACCTTACTCTGCACTATGGTTCCAAAGCTACCGAGAACACTGGTTGCAAGAGTTAAAATTGCCAATGCTCTTTCTGATACCTTGCCTGTTCGCTCAGGTGTCCCGAGGTCCATTCTGGGCCCACTCCTGTTCAACCTTTTTTAAATTCCTCCACAATCTTGCTCAGAACAAATCATTCTGTATGCAGAAGTTGCAGTTGTTTCTCCTTTCACAAAGACCACACGTCACTAAAACACAGTCTCCAACTTGGTTTCAGTACTGTTGAGTCATGGTTTTCTAATCATAAGCTTGTCCTCAATCACAAGAAAACCAAGTCTATGCTCTTCCGCAATCTCACTATCTGCAAAGCATCACTACCTGGTGATCTCCACCATACAGAATACCCTCGAAAGGTTATATCTTTTAAATACCTAGGGATACTGCTTGACCCTAATCTCTCCTACTGGGCTCAAGTCGACAATGTGGCCAGAGCTGCAAATACATGGCTTGGTCTACTTTACAAACACAGACAACATCTTACCCCGGATGCACTGAAGATTGCCATTCGGAGCTCTGTGGTTTTGATAATTGACTATGGGCTCATCATTTATGGCTCTGCCATGATGACAACCCTCAGACATATATCAATTGCCTAAACAAGGCATGTCAGCTTATTACTGGAGCCACCGTCTCACCCATACTTGTGACATTTATGCTCAATCCGGATGGCTTCAACTATCAAACCGTATCAAGTATCTCACCTGTACCATGGTGAAGAAAATTAACTTGGCATTGCACCCCGGTGTCTTAGCCCTGCTACACCAAAACTCCAATTCACGAGCACCAGGAGATCCAAAATGCAGCTCCTGCAAGTTCTCTGATGTCATACTACCCAGGGTCAACGCTCTTTTGCCTACAAAGCTCCACTTTGGCTAAATGGCCTCAGCCCCACCATCTCTTCAGTCCCAACTCTTGGTATGTTTAAAACCGGACTATGGCACCATCTCATTGCCTCCAGCTCCTGTGACTGCCTCACCTAAACTTAGACCACACTCTCTTCCTGCTCCTGTGGTTACCTCGCCTCTCTCTCTCCCCAGTCACACGCACCACCCTACAGCACCACTGTACCCCATTGATGCACTTATTCCCTTGATGCCCCTTATTCCCTACCCCCACCACTTCTCCTACCTGCTCTACCTCCTATCTGTCTTATTTTCCCTAGCCTCCTTCCCCTCACCCCCCAATATCAGCACTTCTCCCCTATCATCGTCTGACAAATGCCTCTGGCTGCTTGGTTTCCCTCCCCCATCACCCCCTGTCTCTATGCTTTCTCTTGTGTTTATAAACCCAGGCCATAACTTGGTCACTTGCTCTCTAATTGTACCCACCCCAATTGTTTATTCCAATGTTTCAGTACCCAAACTGTCTGTAA
Organism: Neoceratodus forsteri; assembly: GCA_016271365.2. NCBI lineage: Eukaryota > Metazoa > Chordata > Ceratodontiformes > Ceratodontidae > Neoceratodus > Neoceratodus forsteri. The sequence goes on from CM057450.1 coordinate 30,934,756, forward strand.
TCACCACATTGTTGTATTTTCTTTTGATTTGTAGTTCCTTCTGTAATAACCTTAAACTGATGTGGAACATTTGTAAAGACCTTGGCTCAAAGGTAATGTAATCCTAGAACCAAATAAATAAATAAAATAAATAAATGTTAGGAGCTGGGCAGCCATTTGGAGCATGGCTGTGCAGATAAGCAGAGCTCTAGCCATCATCATTTGGGCCATAATACAAGCAGCCACAAGCACCAAACTGGATCAGAGTCTTAGGGAAAATGTGCTAGAGTGCTATCAGAGGAAGCACAAATGGGGAGATCATAATGGGAGGGGTAATCAGGAACATAGAGGCCACGTGGAGTGGCAGACAAGGCATTGGTGTGCAACAAGCTCATGGATGATTATAGAAAAGGAAAGAAACAAGAAGAAGAAAGAAAGAAAGAAAGAAAGAAAGAAAGAAAGAAAGAAAGAAAGAAAGAAACTGGCCCAGTGGCATGATGGGTTAAAGCACCGAGCTTCTTGCCTCCTGCCACTCTGGTGACTCATGTTTGGCAATAAGCACAGGTTGCCAGGATTGGGTCAGGGGAGGCTGAGCGACTGGCTAGCATCTCTCCACTCCCAGATTGGGATGGTTGGCTGTTTCAGCTCTTGGCTGCCACAAGATGGAGGCCAGGTAGTAATCCATGGGAGCTCAAGAGGCAGGACGTAAGTCAAGGGTGGAGGAGGAGCCATGATCCTGGGACACATGCACAGCTCCATGCACATGTGTTTGCCCAAATAAGCCACAGCTGAGGGGAAGGATGAAAATCAAGGAGAAAAATATGGCATGGCAGGCATTCATTGTACCTGCACACCACACCTCCACCCACCACATCACTCAGGGACCTGTCAGTAGAACTGGATTCAGGCATCCATGGGGAGGATGGCCTCCGCTTCCTGACTCAAGCATGGGGAGAATCAAATGAGGTACTGGCTGAACAGGTAAACCAGGAAATAAAGGTTGGTGGGGGATGATGGGGCTTGGGCAGATGGGAGGAAGGATTTCCATCACCAGGAAGAATAAACAGATGATAGAAAAAAATTAAAAAAAATAAATAGAGGGAGATATGGTAATGACCAAGGCCTTGTGATATAAGTTCTCCTTTAAAGGGTGGAAGGCATCTGGGGAGAAAAGGGAGCATTAGTAGGAGACCTGGCTGCCACAGCAAGGCCCTCCCATGAGCCTGGGGCACTCTGAAAAAAAAAAAATGGGACAACAAATAGGTTATGAGGTGCAGGAATGGGGAGCAGGATGGGGGCATGGAAAAAGTACAAAATTACTTTAATAATGGTTGTGGTGTGCACAGAATGGTCCAGAACAGAACAGTTAGCACAGGCAGGGCCATGTTGTTTATTTCTATTTTTAGCCAACGAGCACAGAAGAATACTAAAGGGAAGGTGCTGCTGAAGCAGGAGTTTATGGAGATTGAGAAGCAGCTATAGGCACTGGAACAGGGAGGAGCACGGCCAGCTGGGAGGCCTATTTTCCAGATTTAAGGGGAGAGTCTGGGAACCCAGCAAGTGAAGGGCAATCAAGGTTTCAAACTCACTTGTCTCCTTTAGCAGAGCCAGCACTGAGTGCAGAGCCACTGACTGCTACAGGATCAGTGGTGAGCAAGGCATGGGGCCAGAAGAGGGCACAGACACCACAGCTACTGTAGGTCAAGAAACAGGCTACTGAGGAAGGCAATGCTAAAAGGACAGAAAGAGAGAGCTCCAGCAGTGCTAGTCCACATAGGCAGGTAGGCCCAATTTGGAAGAGTGTTGCCTGGTCAGATGAGGGAAATGAGGATCACCCTTAAAGTCAGATTACTGACTTATAAAGCCCTACATGGACTTGGCCTGACTACTTGAAAAGCTTCTTGTACCTTACTGCCACGACGACAGCTCTGTTCAGCTGACAAGGGGTTGCTGGAGATTCTGAGGGTGTCTTTTAAATCTTGAGGGACCTGTGCATTTATGTACATGGCCCTACCCTCTGGAATTCTTTACCCCGTCAGTTGTGGGAGTGCATGACAGTGAGGATTCAAGCAGGTGTTGAAAACTTTTTTATGGTATCAGGCCTTTATTTGAACTGGTTTGAAGAGTCCCTGACAGATTATTTATTGTTGTGGTTGTTGATTTTTATTGTTGTTTTAACCTTATTGTACAGTGCCGTGATATTTTGAAAGGCACTTAACTTAAATAACACTTATTATTATAATTATTATTATTAATGCTTGAGATTATCATTGGTTGTGCTAATACTGGGGGTCTACATCAAAGAGGCCCAGGCCAGACAAAGGTGGGATCTCCTTCCAGGGGTGGGGCCAGCTCCTCAGGTCCAGCAGCCAGGAAATGGGAACTGATGGGAGGTGCCTGCACTTGCCCCAGAAAGTGGGCCCCTAGATGATTTTCAGTAGCCTGAGAGCCCAGTGAGATGGGGACAGCCAAATGGAATACCACTGGCAGGGACACATTCACGGGTGGGGATGCCACCAGCTCCCCAGTGTTACAAGTGTAGGTGCCAGATACCTGAACCAGAGAGCTGGAGATCCCAGTGGAGCCAACGCATCCGGCCTGCCTTGGAGCAAAGGGTGGACTGGTTTCTGGCATACTGGGAGTCTGGTGTCCCAGTCGGGTGGGTGAGTCGATCACACCAATGGGTGAGGGGACAGTCCAGAGCAGTGGCAGAGCTCTGGCAGCAGGGAAGACGGCCCCAGTTGTGATCCTCCCTCCTGCAGTGGCACCTCTTCTGTTGGGGGCTTCTACTGGTGCTCACACCAAATCCCACTTCTCTGAGGCATGCACTGGCACCCCATAACAGGCTTCATCAGCATGTGCAAACCGAGTGGATAACACCTCACTAAGAAGATGTGACTTCAGATATTGGGAGTAGTATATGTTGACATGTTCTCACTCTTGAATCAGCTCAAGGAGCCAAAGGACAAGAAAGGGAAAAGAGACGAGGCAAAGCTAGGAGATGGATTCAGGTATGCTGCACATGGGGAATTGGTCAATGGCGTTCATCATGTTTGCAGGGACCATCCAGCAGGCAGCACCAGAGAAAGCCTATGAGTTGTGGAACTACTACAGAAGGGTCAGGCGATGCATACCAACAAGTCAGGTTATGGGTGGTTAGAATATAATGAGGAATTTCACCTGTGAAAACATGCCAACCAGGCACAATGTTAGGGGTGTTGGACATGACACTGCTGTGGACAATGGATTATGTGTGGTTCTGCACATGAATAGTGGCTTCCTAGTCAGGAGGTCACAGTCCTCAAGGAGGGGGCATCAGGACATTGACCTATGGAGGGTTGGGTTTGGGGTGCTATTACAACTATAATCATGAGGTGTACAATGGAGGGTACAGACTAAACCTGAATGCATGGCCCATGGGCTAGCTTCACTCTTTCTCCCAGTACAAGCATAGTGATGAAACCTTATGGCCATTTTGAAAGTGAAACAATCAACCTCCCAACCCCAGTAAGGGTGGACAGATTTAGTCCCTGGCTGTCCAGTTACCCTGGCCAGAATGTTGCTCGGTTCCTTGTAGATAACATCACATTGGAGTTTTGGATTCTGCACCAGGGCCCTCAGAGGTGGTATGAAGCCAAAAACTTGAAGTCTGCCAGAGAACCACCAGAGTTGGTCAGGGAAAGACTGGGAAGGAGGTTAGAGTCGGAAGGATTAGTGGCCTGCTTTTAGTGCCACACTCACCATTGCTGCAGGTATCCCCATCAGGGGCTTGTTCCAAAAAAGCACCTGGTGAATGCAGGATGATCAAGCGCCTGTCTTATCTGGAACAGAGCCCTGTCAATGACTACATCAATTCATGCTTTATGGCAGTGTGTATTCTCTATTTGACAGGGCAGCCGAGGTAGTGAGGGTGGTGGGGAAAGCGGCCCTGCTCACCAAGGCAAACACTGAGTCAGCCTTCAGGCTTTGATGGTCTCACCTCCAATGACATTCATGGTGCAGTATTATGTGTACTGTTGCATGTCCATGAGCTGCACTACGGCATGTGCAGTATTTGAGAGCTTTGGCACCTTATTGCAGTGGATGGTGATGATGACAGTGGAACGAACAGAAGTCATCCATTACTTGGATCACTTTTATATTTGCTTGCATGCATGTGCAAGAAACACAGTGCCATCATCCAAGTTTTGGAGGTGTGGCAGCCCTCTTCCAATTTAGGCAGTGTGTTTGCAGGCGCGGCGCAGTTCTCCAATGCCTACTGGAGCTGTCTATGACAGTTCCAAAATGCAAGCGTACAGTTGAAAGGGGGCTACTCGCTTCCAGTGAGCAGCGATAAGATATCACCTGCTCATCGCGCTCCCCCTACACACCACAGGCACGCATACTGCATGCTCGCCCCCACCCACGCACACACTGTGTAGCTGACAGGGGTGCCCAATCCCCGCCGGCTGTGCTGCACCCCCACCAAAACAGAGTCCCTTATGCCACGCCGGGTGCCCACCCCAGCATGGCTATACATGGTATAGCTGACGGGGTGCCCAATCCCCTGTCGGCTCCACTGGTCCCCCCCAGAGTACAGGGTGCCACACTGGGGAGCCCACCCCAGCGTGGCAACACATGCTATCACCGACGGGGTGCCAAATTCCCGTTGGCTCCACGTCCCCCACCAGCCATCTTGTGCCACGCTGGGAGCCCACCCCAGCGTGGCAAACGTCCCGCTATCCTCATTTAAAAACCTGAAATGCAAAATGGTCCTCACTGTGTCTGCCCCCACCCGCGCCACCCACTGCACACCCGCCTCCCACACCCTCCCTCACCCCATACTTACCTCTGACTTGGCGCGATGATCTTCGGTGGACCGGGAACACGCCTGCACTTTTCAAAGCCGACCACGAACTGAGGAAATGCCGTAAGCTGTAAATGGGACAGACAGGGTTTTTCAACTTTGCAGCATATCTCAGGCATTTTTGGAATTTTGCACCAAATTTTCAGCATGGGGTTTTTGGGACCCCTTCTCCTTGAATGCTGTCACTGTCATGGTAATCGGCCCACGAAGGGTGATTTCGCAGTCACTGCATGAAATCACCTTCGGGACCGAGTAACAAAACGACACTGCCACTGTTCATAAGGTGGGCTCTCAGAAAGCGTATTTTGAAAATTTGGTGGAAAATTCTAAAATGACTGTTCTGACGAGCATTGTGCAGTTCCTACGCACCGTAAGTTCGCTAATTTTCAATATTTTTACTCCAGATTTTCAACATTGCCATTTTACCACACCTCCTTATGAGCAGTACAGCTGTCATTTTTCACATCTTGCCCAAAATGTGTTTCCTCAGGTAGCGCACAATGGCTCAGTCGGTGTGTGAAATCAATGTATGGGACACATTAAGAAAATCATAGTGACACTGTTAATGAGCAGAGGCCTTAAAATGGCTATGTTGAAAATTTGGTGAAAAAATTCCTAAAATGACTGTTTTACTAGCGCATGTGCGCAGTTCCTACGCATGCTCATAAGTTTGCGAATTTTCAATATTTTCATTCCAGATTTTCAACACTGCCATTTTATTACACTTCCTTATGAGCAGTGCAGCTGTCATTTTCATCTTGCCCAAAGCGTGTTTCCGCCTGTAGCGCACAATGGTGCAGTCGGTGTCTGAAAGCAATGTTTGGGACAGATTTAGAAAATCACAGTTACACTGTTCACGAGCAGAGGTCTTAAAATGGCTATGTTGAAATTTGGTGACAAAAGTCCATAAAATGACTGTGTTACAGATGAGCATTGCACAGTTTCCACGCACCCTTGTAAGTTCATGACTTTGTAATATTTTCAGTCCAGATTTTCACCAGTGGCATTTTCCACACTTCCTTATGAACAGTACAAGCTGTCATTTTCACAACAGGCGAAATGTGTTTCACACTTTCAGCGCAGAGATCGTGGTCGCTGGGGAAATCATTGTTCGGGACAGATAAAGAAAATCACAGTGACACTGTTCATGATGGGAGGTCCCAAAATGCCTTTGTTGACAATCTGCTGTAAAAATCCCCAACTAATTACATTACGGGTGGGCATTGCACAGTTTCTATACGCTTCGTGACTTCACCATTTTTTTATATTTACTGCAGATTTGCAACATTGCCATTTTTCACCTCCCATGAACAGTACAGCTGTCATTTTCACATCCTGTTCGAATGTGTTTTGCACCTGTGGTGCTAAATGTCGTAGCCACTGTGCATAAGCAGCTTTCGGCTAACAAACTGATATTGCCACTGTTCATGAGGTGAGGGTCACAAAAAACCATGTTGAAAATCTGGAGTGAAAATACCAACGAATGCCTGAGGTGTTAGCGTTTCCAACCATAACGCCCCACCCTACATGGAGAATGACAGGCATCAGGGGTGTGACTTGGGATTCTTGCCTGTAATGCTCATATCATTCCACACCCTGCAGCCAGTGAGAGGCATCGAGGTATGCCTTGGACTCTTCGGCCCCAAAGTTCATCCCATTCTCCTATACCACACCCATCTCACCATATTTCCTGATGGAATGGGGTCTTTCAAGGACTTAAGACCCCAAGGCACACCGTGACACTTGTCAGTGTCTGCAGGGTAGGGTGTGGTGAAATGGCGTGGCCGTTATGCCTGACAACCCAAAGGCACACCCAATGCCTGTCACTCTCTGCAGGGTGGTGGTGGGGTTGGCTTCAATTCAATACTTCACTGCCATTTCTATTATGCAGCTCTGTAACTTCTACACTACCAATGCCAATGCCAGCAAGCAAACATTCGGCTTTGACAATGCTTGTTATGTTTGCTTGCGTGCATGCACTAAGAAACATTTGTCACAGCTTAGGAGGAAAAGGATTTTGGAGGTGCGGCACTGTGGGGCCATTGACCCTAGTGCCTTTGAGGCTTGGCCCACTTTCCACAGTGCGGTGCACGCTGCTGCTGATACTAGTTCAGCCAGCGTGCCACCACTTAAACGAATCTGCTGCTGCAATGAGGGAGCGACCTGTCATTGCAGGCGGTACCTTGCCATCCCTGACCCAGTTCATTTGCTGACGGGCAGCCCACCCCTCCCTATTTGTTGTGTGCTGAGGGTCCCAATCCCCTTGGCATTGCGCACCCCAACATTCTTTCTTTGCCAGCAGGGGTCCAATCCTCGTTGGCTTCAGTCCCTACCTTCCCAGTTCAATTTGCTGATGGGGAGCCCTCCCCGTCAGCATAATGTCCCAATTTGTTGTTTGCTGAGGGTGGCCAATCCTCCTCAGCTCCCACTTCCGGTATGTGCCGATGGATGTGCCCACCCCAGCATGCCAAATGTCCCTATAAAAAAAAAGTCCACAAGTTTTTTTTAAACCTGTAAAACAGAAAATGGTCCCTGGTTGAGTTCGGTGGCCCCTCCCCAAACCGTGCCCACCCTCCATGCACTCTGCCTCCCTACACCCCTCACCACAGTAACTCCAGAGCCCAGCGCCGACAATCTTTGGTGGACTGGGACCACGTCTGCACTCTTCAAAGCTGACCGCAAACTGAAGAAATGCCAGTAAGCTGTATAATGGCATAAATAAGGTTTTTCAACTTTGGTGCATATCTCAGGCATTTGGGGAATTTGGCACCAAATTTTCAACATGGGGTTATTGGGACCCCTCCTCATGAATTCAGCCACTGTCATGGTTCACTGTCACCGCGTGGAATCACCTTTTGGGATGAAACAACAGTGCCAGTGTTCATGAGTGGGCTCTCAAAAAGCCTATGTTGCAAATTTGGAGGAAAAAATCCAAAAATGACTGTTTCTGGCGTGCATTGCGCAGTTTTCACTTATGCTAATACCTTCATGAATTTGTAATATTTTCACTCCAGATCATCAACACTGGCATTTTCCATACTTCCTTATACAATACAGCTGTCATTTTCACATCTAGCCAAAATGTGTTTTCGCACTTCTGGCGCAGAATAGTCACGGTCACTGTGTGAAATCAGTGTTTGGGACACATTAAGAAAATCACAGTGACACTGTTCATGAGCAGAGGTCCTTAGATGCCTATGTTGAAAATTTGGCTTTGAAAGTCAATAAAATGACTGTGTTACAAGCATATGTTGCGCAGTTTCACGCATGCTCATAACTTTGCATTTTTCCACACCTCCTTATGAACAGTACAGCTGTCATTTTCACATCCTGGCCAAAATGTGTTTTTGCACTTCGGCACAGTCACTGTGGGAAATCAGTGTTCGGGACACATTACAAAATCATAGTGACACTGTTCATGAGCAAAGGACCTAAAATGCCTATGTTGAACATTTGGTGACAAAAGACCATAAAATGACTGTGTTACAAGCGTGTGTTGCGCAGTTGCCAGGTATGCTCAGAAGTGCGCACATTTTTAATATTTTCACTCCAGATTTTCTACATTGACATTTGCCACCCTCACATCAACTGTCATTTTCATATCCTGCTTAGAAATATGCATTTGCACATCTGGTGCACAATGGTGTGGTCGCTGTGAGAAATTAATGTTTTGACAGATTAAGAAAATCATAGTGACAGTGTTCATGAACAGAGGTCACAAAATGCCTATGTTGAAAATTTGGTGAAATAATTCCACTTAATGACTGGAGTACAAGCATGTGTTGCGCAGTTTCCACGCACACTCGGAACTTCAAGCATTTTTATTTTCACTACAGATTTTAACATTGCCATCTCTTCACACCTCCCTATGGATGGTACAGCTGTCATTCTTCACATCCTGCCTGATCTGTGTTTTCGCACATCTGGCGCCAGAATGGCACGTTGCAGTGGAACTCAAATTCGGGACACATTAATAAAATCACACTGCCACTGTTCATGAGAAGAGGTCCCAAATGCTTTCGTGAGGTGGGGCTAAAAGGACATGTTGAAAATTTGTAGTGCAAATACCAACACACGCCCAGGGTGTTACAGTTTCTAACCATAACGTCACACCCTGTACAGACTGACAGGCATCAGAGGTGTAACTTTAGATCACCAGTTGTAATGCTCATGCCATCCCACCCCCACCCTGGAAGCCAGTGACAGGCATCGGGTGTGCCTTGCACTCTTCAGCCCCAGACTTCACCCCATTCTCCTGTACTGCACCCATTTCAGCATATGTCTTATGAAATGGGGTGACTGTGAGCCGAACACCCCAAGGTACACCTCAACACTTGTTGTGTCTACAGGATAGGGTGAGCTGAAATGCCATGAGCATTATGGGCAATGACCCACAGGCACACCCCAATGCCTGTCCATCTCTGCAGGGTGGAGGTGGGATTGGCGTGAGTTCAGTACTTCACTGCCACTCTTATTCTGCATCTGTCTAACTCCTGCAGATCCAATGCTAATATCCATGAAGCAAACATTCGGCATTGACAAATGCTTGTTTATTTATGGGATGTGCTCACACAGGAAGTGTGGACACTTGCTGAAGATGTTTCAGGAGGTGTGCAAGGACTTTGGTATGCCACTGGCAAAGGCTACAACTGAGGGTTTTTAGCAGTGTTGTCCTTTTGAGGGATTAAGATAGGCATGCAGGCTAAGGAATTTAGGTTACCTACAGTTAAGTTGAGAACCTTGTAGGAACTGTTGGCCGAGGTTGTGGGAGCATGGAAAATAACACTGAGGGAATTGCAACAGCTTCTGGGTCACCTTGACTTTGCATGTAAAATTATTTCAGTGGACAGGACATTTCTATGTAGAATGTCAAATGTTGGCTCAGACTGCCTGAAGCTACATTACGGCTTTGTGTCACTGAGAGCATGAGGGAGGATTTGGCAGTCTGGGTGGCATTTTGAATTGCTTTGACAGCATTCTGATATGGCCAATGCACATCACTAGCCAGGAGCTTGAGCTGTACACAGACACAACGGAGGCTTTGCTTCAGAACTTACTTTAAGGGGTTTGGTGCACTGAATAGTGGCCAGAGAGTTGGCAGGAGGCAGGGCTAACATCCAGCATCACTTTGCTCATGTTTTATCCCAATCCTGGTGACCCTGTTGGTGTGGAACAAAAGGTAATCTTTCAGTCAGACTGTATGTGGGTGGTGCATATAGGTCAACTGAGGCTAATAGGAGGCTTGATGAGGTACTTGTCTTAAAATGTTTAATTCTGGGAGGTCACGTGATGCCTCTGAGCTAGCGGCTGCAGTTATATCGCTCCTGCCTAACCCATTTTCTAGCAATAATTCCCCCATGATTAGTTTCAATTAATACAAGATCTAGGACATTACTGATTGCCATTTGAGAGTAATCTGCCTATTTACAGTCTCACCATGGAAAATGAAATGCAGGAGGCCCTACCGCATCACCGCCACCTCCGATGCGGACAAAAGTTCAAAAGACCAAGGGTCATGTCACTACCTTTGGACATCCTTCAGCTACAGCTCTGGCCCCACCTCCACTCACCGAAGAAAATTTCTCTAGGAACTCCAACCGCTAAAGGATTATATTAAATCCTGCTCAGAGGAGCTAAAACACTCAAAGTCAATCTCAACGCTACAACACGGAGAGTGGGATTTAGAAGCTCAAGCTACCTCTATGGAAGTCTGGAAGGATCATGCTGCCCCTGAGATCATCCTGCTCCACCAAAAACTATCCAAAGTGGAAACCAAGTTAAAAGACTTAGAAGGACAGAGCAGGAGAAACAATATTGTAGTTTTGGTTCACCGAGGATGCAGAGGTGCCGTTCCTATTATATTTGCACAGAAATTTCTCAAGTGCATTGCTGGGCCATCTCCAAACAATATTTACTACGTTGTAGAATGGGCTTACCAATCTCTATGGCCCTATCTACCACTGGGATCTCCTCCCAGGTCATTTATCCTGAAACTATTAAATTTCCCAGACAAGCAGCATTTGCTTAAAGCCAGGAGCTGGCAGAAGTTACCTGGGAGGGACATTGGATCTGAATTTCACAGGATTTGCAAGCCGCAATCCAGCAAAAGAATTTTATTTTATCCTATTGTGGTTAAACTTCTAGCAGCTTCAATTCATTTTAGAGTTCTGCACCCGGCCAGGCTCAGGTCTTTGCAATGACATACTCTTTTGACTCCGAGGCAGTCAACCAAAGAACTGAAGCAACTGTTGCCCGACTTGTTCCCAAAATCATGATACCATAGTGGATTTCACACGTATCTTCAGGGCACTCCTTTGTTGTCCTTTGTTTCTTACTGTTTAATGGACTTGGCATGCTACAGATACGTCTAAAGATCTGTTTCAATTGGTAGCAATATCTGCCTTGTACCTGTGTTGGACTGGGCCACTATACCAGCCACTATGACATAGATAACACCCTCTACAAATATATACCCCACTGTTCAATTGTATCCACAGGATTAACTTTTGTTAGAGTACAGTATCTCTGGCTCTTTGAATGGATTGCTTGCATACTGTTATACAGAGGCGGCTTTAAATCATTCTGCCTGGTGGTACTAGTCTGAGGTTTTATTCTGCTACGTGTACACTGGTGGACAGGGTATTTTCTTTCAATGTTGGATTTGGCCAGACCTTGCAATGTTGGAATAAGAATGTTGACAATCTTACTACCTCACTTTTCTCGTGGCCTTATCTACCGTTACTATACACCAGATACAGATCAACAGTGTCAAATTACATACAGTAGTAGCCACAGACATTGCCAGCTATTTCCCAAAATTTCTGTGATATTTTAGAGAAATCTCCTACCTTCTGCATTCCCACAGTAGGAGCAGCAGAGAGAACCTTTTAGAAATTTCACGAAATATCTAGAAATAGCTGGCAATGTCTGTGGCTACTACTGTAGCTATTAGTCTTACACAGATAGGGCTCTGCTGGACTCAAGTAACTAACTTTTAACTTTACTTGAACATGACTGTGGCTTGGACTCTTTGCTTTACAGGTTTGGACTTTGGTTGTAATGTTCTCCTACCTTTTGTTTCCCACTCTTTTGTATATTTTTCAATCTACCCTATATAAAGGGGCTTTTCTGTTTTCTGCTTTTTGCTGGAAAGTGATTGGTTGTTACAGATTGGTTAAGGAAAGTGGATCTGGTTGGGGGACTGTTCTCTCCCTACTTATTTTATGACTAACTGGCCAGGTATTAATGTTGGCCTTATCTTCTATTTACATACATTTTTACTGGCCTCTTGTACTGGCCAAGGAAGCTATGATCACCCAGGGGTCTAGACTTGATAGCTACCCCATTGTTGTGTAGGCAGCTTTAATGTTTGGTTTACCCTGCTGCCATACCCCTTAGTACTTGATTAGTTTTATTGTCTGAGTTATGGAAGTATAGCAGGATTCCTCCCTCTTAGTTTTGTACCCCTTCCTAGGACCTAGTGTGAACAAAGTTCTGTATTTTGGTGGGTTATAATATCCTGGAAGATAATATGGGGTACTGGAGGGTGGGCTAGGGCAGTTCTTGAAATTATTTGTGGCTGCTGATGAAGAAGATGCCATGAGCTGGGTTAAAGGGGTGGGTTTTTCCTCTGATAGTACTCAGTTTTGGGCTTGTTGAAAGGGTTGATTATTGTTTCAGGGATTGTTCTGGGTGGGTGGGGAGGATGGGGATTTAGGCTCTGTTGGGTATTGAGTGTTGGAGACATTGGGGTGTGGTGGAGTATATTATTTTGAGGTTGGGTTTATTATCAGTTATTATTCTTGAAGGGTTGGAGGATGGAAGGGTTATATTTTGGACACTCTGTATTATATCTTTGATGATCTGTATTGCCTTTTGTCCTGTTCAGTACATTCTGGGAGGATTGGGGGGTTGGGTGTGGACTGGGTGGGTGAGCATTACTGGAAGTAGGGGCTATCTTGGGCATGATGTTTTTATCTCCCTGTGACTTTATAGTTCAATGTTACATACAGTTTATGCAAAATAACCGTGTATAATTTTTGTTCCTGGAACATTAAAGTGCACAGTCTCCCACTGAAAGGGCCAAAGTTCTACTCCATCTGCACAAGTTGCAAGTAGACATTGCCTTCTTACAGAAGACACACCTGTTCTCATCCCAGGCTCTCCTTTTTCGAAGATCCTGGGTGGGGCAGGCTTTGGAGCAGGTTCTGACTCCCGTAAGAGGGTGTCTCTATTCTTATAGCCAGGCAGACTCCCTTTAGTTTTTTACAGGAAATAGCAGATCCCTTGGGTCAGTTCCTTTTATTTGAGCCCTGATTGGCCATCAAGAAGTGATGTTGGGATCTATTTTATTTTTATTTTATTTTAGCTTTTGTTAACGGGTAAGTACACTAGACAAGTATTATGCCTATTTTCAGGAACGACCGGGAGAGTACAACATAAGGATACAGAACAATTGTATACAGTGGCAGTAAGTACAGCTTAACAACATAATTGAGAGAGTTGCATAGTCCAGGGATATGTGCAGAACATAATACAACTTATATCCGCTGAGGTAACAATGGTCCTTATTTCTCTAATGTCCCTGTTAGCACCGTGGAGTCCCTCCTGATTATTTTAGGAGGGAATGGAATCTGGTATACTGCAATGAGACGGATAGAACTGGTAGATTCTGGCAAGTTCTCTCACCAGCACAGCTAGCCCTCCGTGAGTTTATGGACTCTTGGGACTGATAGATCCCTGGAGAGTTCTATTCCTGGATCGTCATAAATATTCATTTCACTCCCTCCCTCACAACTCCTTTTCTAGACTGGATTATTTCTAATTGGTACAGAATATCTCCTGGGGTTAATACTTGTCATTATTCAGCAAAGGTAATTTCAGACCATTATCCTATTGTAACCCCCTACAAATGGGGATTCCTAAAACCTTCCTTGGGTGTGCCTAAATGCCCTCTGCCAGGCTGGTGTCCTGTGTCTAAATCCTTTTCTGAGGTTTGCTTGATAGTGCTCTGTTAGCCTTCGTGCCTGTCTCTTTAAGATATATTATTTGTAGTGTTAATCTGGGTAGAGGCCGAGTGTTTCTGGGCTCGAGTCCCACCCAGGCTACAGTGCTTTTGCTTCCTCCTGCCATCGCTATTCGCACAGAGGAAGCTCTATCAGGAAATGTAATTGTTTGCTGGTTATTTGTTAGAGTAATAATAATATTGTAGTTTGTCTGGCCTGCCTTCCTTTGCAGGATGGACTTTGCATTCACCACCATCATGGCTCTGGACTGCCTAATGGGATCAATCAGTGCCTTTGGGGACCCTAAAATGGAGACAGTCCCCAGGGTCTTGTGGGAGTAATTTCTGTAGGAATTGTAGTTTTTACATTTGGTACCAAAACAGACCTGAGAGGGAGCCCTTGCTTTGACAGACAAACAGATCAACCAACCAAACCTTTCAGATCAGATGGAAATCCCAAAGCTGCCTGCAGCAGTGTGGTAGAAGTTAGATGGAGCTGAAGAGTAAGCAGCTCAAGCCAGTGAGCTGCTGCCCCATGGGGTGGCATGGGGATTTGGCGGGAATGCTGTGCTTGGCCTGCCTGCCTGCCTTCAGCTCTCCCGCATGGACAGATTAGAGCAACCTTAATTTGGACTTCATCTCTGAGTATTTTGCTGTGCCCTGAATATTAGGTACTGTGAGTCAAGAGTCAGTCTGAGTTTGGAGTTGGAAGAGTGAACAGCTTGAGATATTCGAGCAGCTGCTCTTGTGTAGTAGCATGGGAAACTGGAGGGAAGGCTGTGCTTGGCCTGCCAGCCTCTCCTTCCCTTGTGAGAAAGTCTTGCTCTAAAATAAATCGGACTGCATCCAAAAGTATTGTGACCAGAATTACCAAATTGTGACTGCCTTTTTACCTTGAAGAGGATCAAAGATTTGCTTCTATGCGATTGACCTATCAGGATGTCTGAAATGACCACAGAACATATGGTTTGCACAGAGACACTGTATATTGCAACCATACTGTCATCCGAACTTTGGTACTACTTTATCCTTACTATAAGTGTGCTGAATGCTATCGGTAGGTCATGATTTGGTTCCCCACTGCCTGATTGTGTCACACTTGCTGGAAGCTGCATCCAGGAACTACCGGACTGTTATCTGAATTGTTCACCCAGTCTGGGCCCTCGCCACCTTGGCCCAGAAAGCTCGCTCAAGCCACAGAGAAAACCATCGATGAGACACCAGCCCAGGGATCAGCCCCTGCTCAACATCACAAACAAGAACGACATCACGGTGAATCGTGTGGGCCCTGCTTCTCTTGGCCATCCAGCTCTTCATCCAGAGGTCTCCATTTCATCCATCCTGCATCCTGTAATGGGCAGCCTGAGTAAACACCAGGTAGCTCCCTGAAACAAAGCTCAAATCAAAGTGCATCGACTGATTTAATTGTTGTTTCTAATCATTTGAGACTGAGCCATCTGGCTCTGGATTACAAATTGTGGATTACTGTGCATGACTATTTCTGCCATCATTAGGGCCCCAACCAGTTGCAACACCGCCCACCCTGGCAACACTTCAGGCTAGCCTTTACCAACAACTGGGTGCCCAGAGTGTGGCGACTGTGTTGTGGAACTCTAAAGTGCATGCCTATTAACCTGAATCTTTGAGATTTTGAATCAACCACCAGATTCTGTCCTTCCTTGTTACTGCCCCTTGAATAAATCAGATTCAGATCTAAATCTTTTGCATTTAAACTGGTTATGGTGTACCTTTGTATTGCAAATACTGTGGTATTGCTGTTTACTGTTATAGGCCTTATTTTTCAGAGTGTCTCTAGGGCTGAGTCAGCTGAACCCGCCCTGGTGGTAAGTGTAATAAGTGTGGGGTTAAACTGTTGTCAGGGTGAATTGCAATTGTGTATTCTATGAACCATTTAGGCCACTAGAGGAAAAAGAGGGGTAACAGTATGTCCAGGAGGGCCGACTCCTGGTCAGCTATGCTACCACAAACCCTGTCCTCTGGGTGGAGGCACCCATTTCTAGTACCCAGGCCCCTCAACCTGCATCTGGTCACGCAGGCAGGGGTAGTTTCCTTGGGACAGTGACACCTAGGGTTACACTACTCTTATGCAGCTTAACCTTTACTCTTTCTCTGGCACGGGATAATGTATAGCTGTTTAACAACCAACTTCTTCAATCTGAAGATGTTATGAAGAGTATTCATTCCTTTGCTGATAATTTTATGGAAATAAATTCTCCATCCATGACTAAACTAGACTTGTTATGGGGCTGTTGAAGTGTGCTCTCCATGGGGAAATGATACGCCCCAGCCAGATGCAAGAAACAGTTAATGGTTAAGACTTCATCTCTGTTGGTTGACAACTGAGTTTTAGGGAGAGTATCTTCAGCATTCCACCCAGTGGAGTGGGAGCAACTGGAAGACCTTAGACATCAATATAACACCTTATTAGGGAAAAGACAGAACACTTATTGTTTTGCTCTAAAATGAAATATTTTGACCAGGAGGAGAAGGCAGGTAAATTACTTGCTCTCTGAATGCACTCTCAGGCAATGGCTAGAATTTGTCTTCCATTCATTCTAGCTCTGGTCATCTTATTACTGCACTGCAAGATTAGGGTTGCCACCTTTGAATGAAGCAAAACTGGATCCTAAGCTCCTCAGCCCCACCCCTTTTCATGACTCATCATGCATTGTTCCTCCTAGAAAGCCATTTGTTGTATCAATAAAAGACAAGGCTTAAAGCAACAGTTCAACAAAATGTGAAGATACTGTGCTGTACCTGTTAAAGTTACTTTCCTAGAGTCTTCCTAGTTATTTATTTACTTACTTATGTATTTATGTATTTATTTATTTATTGGTATTGGTTTACCAGCTGAAAACAAGTTTGTCCCATTGCAGTTGAAACAAGCCGGCCCATTCAAACATAAACTCCGCCCAGCACCTCACTGACCTCAGCAGTTGTGACTGTTCTGCCTAGGTTTGCGGCTTCTTTATTTAACCTCTCCTCCCCTTTTCTCCTCCTCTGCTACCCTCCTCACCTCTCTCTGCCCCTCCATCCCTGCTACTGCCCATCTCTCCCACCTCCCACCTACCATTCTACCCCTCTCACCTCCCACCTACCATTCCACCCGCTCCTGCTCTGCTCCTCCTCCTGTCTCCCTCCCTATCACCCTGTCTCTTGTTGCCCCACTCCCAGACCACCAAGAACTTATCTTTCTGTTCTTGCATTTACAACAGTGTCAAATCCTTGACTGCCTACCCCTTATCCCCAGCCCTCCCCTCTTATCCCCACCCTTGCTCCACTTATGTCACCCCTAGAATGATTTTCATTTGTATCTGTGTCTTGCTATATATACACCCTATTGTTAATTGTACATTGTTATTTGCCACTGACTGTTTGGTACTGTGCTAGTCTATACATGTGTACTGTCTTTTGCTACTGAGTTAACCTCCTGACCTGTATTGTGTCTTACCACTGCTTACTTCTATGTTAACCTCTTGACCTTGTATTGTATCTTACAACTGTTTTGCTTGCACCCATTGCTGACGTGGAACCTTTGTAAAAGAATCATTGGTTCAAAGGTATTTGTAATCCTAGTAATTAATACATAAAAATAAATAAAAAAGATAAACATACAGAGATAAAGGGAAATTCATTTGCAGATATGATCTGGAGGGATACAAGGAAATCGTAAATAGCATACAACAGTATACATGGTATATAACAATACATAATAAAGACATTGTTTCCTATAATGTGTACTTTATATCTTTTCTGGATCCATTTCCTTTTCATCTCCACAGTACTATTTTAAAGCCAAAGAAGTGACCATACTTTTTCTTGTGGAAAAAAAAATAGAAACATAGAAACATAGATGTTGATGGCAGAAAAGGACCCCAAGGCCCATCCAGTCTGCCCATTTCTTTTCTACCTTATGAATGTGCCATCGCCTTTGCTCTGTCAATGGCCTATTTATTTATACCATCTGTATTGCTCCCTATGCCTATCCCATGCCTGTTTGAAGCCCCTGCACTGTATTCATATCCACTACTTCCTGAGGTAGGCCGCTCCATGCATCACACACCCTTTTGTGAAAAAGAACTTCCTCACATTACCCCTTGATCAGCCTCCCTCTAATCTCATGCTGTGTCCTCTTGTCCTGCTATTTTTCTTATATTGAAACATGTTAGACTCTTTCACCTTGTTAATGCCCTTAAGGTGTTTGAATGTTTCGATCATATCACCTGTCTCCCTCCTTTGCTGTGGGTATACATACTGAGCTCTGTTAATCTGTCCTCATATGTTTCTGATGCAGTCCCTGCACCATTTGTGTTGCCCTTCTCTGGACTGCCTCAATTTGGTTAATGTCCTTGTGAAGGTGTGGCCTCCAATACTGCACACAGTACTCCAGATGGGGCTAACCAGTGTCTTGTAAAGAGGGATTATTACCTCCTCTTATGACTTGTGATACCCCTACTAATTCACCCCAACATCCCCTAGCCTTACCTACTGCTTTAGTGGTCTGCTTGGATGATGCCCAAGTCTCTTTCTTCCTTGTGATGGCCAGCAATGTCCCTCCCAGCCTATAGGTGGCTTCAGGATTTCTCTTCCTATGTGCATGATCCTGCACTTCTTTGCATTAAACCCCAGTTGCCACTCTTTTACCATTTTGCCAGTTTATCCAGATCTCTTCTCATTCTGTCCACCCCATCTGGATCATCTACTCTGTTGCAGATCTTGGTGTCATCTGCAAACAGACAAACCTACCTCCAGTCCATCTGCACAATGTCACTGAAGAAGATATTGAAGAGGACTGGCCCCAGGACTGATCCCTGAGGTACCCTACTTGTGGGATCTGCATCTCTTCTGACTGTATACCGCTTACCACCACTCTCTGTTTTTCTGCCCGTCAACCAGTTTGCTACCCAGATGACCAACTTCTGACCCACCCGAGCCTACCCAGCTTATTAATCAATCTTCTATGTGGAACAGTATTGAAAGCTTTGCTGGAAGTCAAGGTAGGCAACATCAGCTGCTCCCCTTGGTCCACCACTCTGGTTACCCAGTCAAAGAAATCTATGAGATTAGTTTGAAAGGACCTTCCTTTTATAAACCCATGTTGTCTTGGATCCTGTACTCCTATGGATTCCAGGTGTTGCACTGTCCTTTTCTTAAGGAGTGCCTCCATAATCTTGCCCACTACTGAGGTAAGACTGACTGGTTTGCAGTTCCCTGCCTCCTCCCTGCTACCACTCTTGTGGAGTGGGATCACATGAGCCCTTCACAATCTTCTGGGACCTCTCCTGTGCTCAGAAATTCACTAAACAGTTCTGACAATGACTCTGCTAGTTCCACCCTTAGCTCCTTTAGTACCCTGGGATGTGTGCCATCAGGTCCCATTGCCTTGTCCACCCTGAGCTAATCGACTCTTGTAGGACCCTTTCTTTTGTGAAAGGACTAGTGCACACCTCCCTCCCCTCTGTGTCGATGGTGCTGAGCTATGGCGCCCTACCTTCTGTTCAGCAGTAATACTGAGCAGAAGTATCTAATAAGGATAAATACTTTACATGGTCCTTCTCCTCACATGCCCACTTATCCCTTTGATCTTAGCAGTACTCTCTCTGGACTTTCTCCTTTCACTGATGTATCTATAGAAAGTCTTGTCACCTTCTTTACTGTTTGTACTAGTGTTTCATCGGTTTGGGCCTTTGCCTGCCTTACTGCCTTCCCTGCCTCTCTTAGGGAAGTTTGGTATGCCTCCCAGTCTTCATCCTGCTGCTTCCTTGTATTTCCTGAAAGCCATCCTTTTGGCTCTGACCTTTTCTGCTACTGTTTCTGAGAACCAAAGTGGTTTTCTTCTTCTTTTGCACTTCCTTTTCTCTCTAACACAATGGGATGTTGCTTCAAGTATTGCACCCTTAATGTTTGCCTACTTTGCCTGTACCCCTCACCTGTATTTCTTTTGTCAGGCTAGCTTAACTCTGTTGGCCATCTTATCAAAGTCAGCCCTCTGAAGTCCCATATTTTGCCTTGGATTGAATGATTTAGTTCTAGTGGCCAAATTGAACCATACCATGTGGTGGTCACTGGCCCCTGGTGACCTTCTACCTGAAGAGCTGTGATCCTTTCCCGTTAGTCAGAACTAGATCTAGGCTAGCTCTGTCTGTTGTGGGTTTCTGTACCAGTTGTTTGAGGCCTCCCTGCAGGGAATCCACCATGTGTCTAGTTCTGGCAGATGTTCCTGCTGGTATTGATCAATCTGTATCTGGCATGTTGGAGTCTCCCTTATCAGAACCTCCCTTTAGCTATCATGTTTTGTATATCTTCTAACAGTAATGTGTCTATGTCCTCCCACTGGTTTGGAGGCCTGTAGACAACTCCAGTTCATATGGTTGTCCCATTTCCTGTTTCAGGATGACCCACAGTTCTTCTGGCTCCTTATGTGTAGTCTTAATTTCTGTAGTTTTGATATTTTCATTGACATACAGGGTGACCCACAGTTCTTCTGGCTCCTTATGTGTATTCTGAATTTCTTTAGCTTTAATATTTTCATTGACATACAGGGCCACTCCACTCCCCCACCTTTTTGCACCTCAGTCTCTTCTGAACAGTACATAGCCTGGTACTGAAGTCTCCCAAGTGTGATTACTGGTAAACCACGTCTCGCTAATTGCTACTATGTCCAGTTTAGCCTCTGTCATTATTGTCTGCAGGTCTGGGATCTTGTTTACCAGACTCAGAGCATTTGTGTACATGATTTTCCATTGGCCAAATTTTGGTGTGTTAGTTAGTGAGCAAGGTCTGGCATTTCTATGTGTCATATGGGGAGCCGGACCTTTTCCTTACCCGGGATGCAAATGAACTACAAACATGCTGAACTCCTTTTGACCACTAGCTGAGGGGGATGGGTGTTCTTCCCATTCAACGTGTGGGTGCTGCACCTCTCTCCCATTTGCTAGTTTAAATATTCAGCAAAGATGTCAAACTTGCCCCAATGCACTGACTCCTCCTTAGTCAGATGCAGTCCATCAGATTTAAAGAACTTTAACTCCCAAACCTGTTGCCAGTTCCCTACAAATCTGTGTCTTTTTCCTGGCACCAGCCATTAAGCCACATGTTTAGCTCCTCTATCTCCCCTCTCTGACCTTCTGTCCATCTGCCCCTCTCCCAGACTGGCAGGATCTCAGACAAGGAGATGCCGGATGAAACGGATGATAGTTTGTCACCCAGCCTGGTCAGGTGTTCCTTGGTCTCCATAACTGACCAGCTGATGAGATCGTTAGTCCTTATGTGTACCAGGATGTCAATGTTTTCTCCTGCTTCCTGAACAATTTTAGCAATGCGGTCAGTGTCTCTCCATGCTGATGTACCTGGGAGACATGTGACCATTACCTCTGGCTGGAGATAGGTGTCAACTCCCCAAATCATGGAGTCTCTTATGATCAGAAGTTTTTGGATTTCCTTTACTTTTTGTTTTGGTTCCTGTTTTGGGTGAGTTATGTTGTGCTAGCTCCTGTGCTGCAGTGTCCTGCTCTGCAGTGTCCTCTGCCCCTTTGTTTGATTTCATAGATAGAAGCAGATACTTGTTTATAGTTTAAATATGCTTTGTGGAGGTAATATGTTGGAGAGCACCGAGTGATGGGGCACCTGATTTGCCCCCAACCACCTGCCAACCTCACAGACCAACTACCTCTGTGGTCGAGGTGCTTCTGTTGGATGTTGGGGAAATGGCGGCAGTTCTTATAATATATTTCCTCCTGAATATGCAATTTGAGGCACGCAATCTCTGCCCATGTTGCCTGGAGCTAAGCCCTTAGATCTCCAATGGCCCAGCATGTAGGACAGTGTCCTACATCCTGTAAAACTGCCCTCCTGAAAAGTGTTCTGCAGTACCTGCAGTTAATGATATCCATTCAGATAAGCTGCTGGGTTTATAACCTGGTCAGAGTAATTAGAAGGAAGAAAATGAAAGCAAATGTTTGATTTTGTGTTTTGTTTGTTTGTTTTTTATAACTTGTTATAACAAGTTAACTTATTAGTACCCCTGTAAATGAGGTCACTGTGTGGATACCCTCTGATCCACCCTTCCTGCTTTGCCACAGGAAATGTTATGACTGTGCTACCCTATAAAAGGAATGTAGTGTGGGTGGTTGGGGGTTGTGGGTGGCTGGGCCCTTCCCTGCTGAAAAGAAGAACCATAGACAAAAGAAACAATGCATTCTTAGTCCTCTCGGTACTCGCTTGACTTGCAGATAAGAGCAGAAACAATCAGCCAGCAACAAATGCAGTAGCCCTGAAAGCTTATCTTAATGATAGATAAAACTGTAAAACCTGTAAAGCACCACCTGTAATAATTTCACAGAAGATATACCCTGTAAGAAACACTTTGCTACAGAGAAAAATAAAGCAGTAACAGAAGATATACCTTGCAAAATACAATTTGAATCAGAAGATTACAGCAGTAATCTGTTAGCACACACCTGTAGGCACACCCTGTAATAATGCAGCAGACGCTATACCCAGCAACAGACAATTTGAATCAGAAAAATAAAGCAATAAAATGTTAGCAACAAACAGTAACAATCCCTGTGAGTACAAAATAAAAATAACAACACACAGTAAATCTGCCTAGCCAAAAGAAGCCTTGATCATTTCCTTGCTCTGGTAAGGTTCTTTGCTCTCTCCTTTCAAGCAACCTAGAAGAAAGAGCTCAGGTGAAGCTAGGTGCCTTGGCCAGCAAACCTAGTCTTCCACCTCCAAGATAACAACTAACCTGACCATTTAACCCTTCCTTCTGTTGGAAGTTACTGACAGTTTGTCAGCTCCACCCCCAGATACACACCTAATCCCTGGAAAAGCTGTGAGAGGAAAGCAATTAGCTCCTTCAATGTGAGAAGGAGACTGAAACACCTCTGAGACAAAAAACTTTCAGCAAAAACATAAAATAAAATAGTGGCAAACAGTAATTTTGCTTAGCCTAATGATAAAAAGTCACAAAAATGTAAGCAACACCTGTAATAATTTCACAGAAGATATACCCTGTAAGTAACACTTTGCTACAGAGGAAAATAAAACAGTAACAGAAGATATACCTTGCAAAATACAATTTGAATCAGAAGATTACAGCAGTAATCTGTTAGCACACACCTGTAGGCACACCCTGTAATAATGCAGCAGAAGGTATACCCAGCAACAGACAATCTGAATCAGAGAAAAATAAAGCAATAAATGTTAGCAACAAACAGTAACAATCCCTATGAGTACAAAATAAAAATAACAACACATAGTAAATCAGCTTAACCAAAAGAAGAAGCCTGGACTACACCTTGGTGACTGGGTGGGCATACAGATATTCTACCTCTTGTTTGTCCACCTGATATTTTCTTCTAGTCTTTTATTGATGGGTGCAGGTGAAGCAGGTACAGACAAGATTTTGATATAGCCTTCTTAAGAGACTTGTGTATGGTGACTAGTAACCTCCTTGAGGTGCCATACCCATCATGTCCATAAATTCAGCATTTTCTTCATCCTCCTCCTCAGTTTTCTGAGTGTGGATGTTGAAAGTATCAACCATATGTCTGACAAATGAGGCAAATGAAGTATAGCCTCTCATTATGCCCTGGAGGAGAGCCAAAATCTTGTTCAGGTGCACCTTCTGATTCCATGAAGTCACCTTCCTCCTCATAGAAACATAGAATTTGATGGCAGATAAGGACTGCTTGGCCCACCTAGTCTGCCCATTTCCTACCTAATGCATAGGCTGCAGATCTTAGTTAACCAACAGCCTACTTCCTCCTACCCCACTAGAATTGCCTTATGTCTGTCCCATGCATTCTTAGTCTTCTCGGTACTGCTTGACTTGCAGATATGGGGACACCTGCTGCCAATAAACCCTTTGTGTTTTCAGTGCAACTCTTTCATGTTGAATAAATTCTTTTTAATAGTATGTGGTTCAGCGGTCTCATTAGTAGGGTTTTCTTCACTTGTTTCAATAGTATGTTTCAATGTTACTCTCTCCTATAATAGGGATTTTGCTTGTGAAAAGAAACAGCTTCTCAGTATCCTACCCTGATTGTCCACCCTATATGATGGTTTCATACCCTGCTAGTCTAGAGCACCCTTCAACCACCAATTCCAAGACCCCATGGCCCATCTGCCCACCTCCTGCACCACTTGCTCAGGAACCTCTAACCCAACCTACCCAGTCTCCTTGCATCATAGTCAACCAGAGATCCCCAAGAGGGTGACTGGAACATCCCTCCATGCACCACCTTGGGTGGCTGCTGTCTGAATGACAGCAGTGATCCTACCTACTGTAGAATTAGCTGATTTTACAGTAGGTGCATAAATGCGCCATGTCATTTAGATGATAGTACACCAAGGTGGTGAGCAAAGGGCTATGCTGGTTGCCATCTCAGGGGTCTGGCCCTATGTGGTGCAAGGGTGCCAGGGGTGGTTGGTGTAGAAGGTCCTGAGAGAGTGCAATGAGAGGTTGTGAATGGGCTGTTTGGAGGTGGTGGCATCAAACTCTGCATGCATGCTAATGAGCTCATAATGGGAATGCAAATGGACCATAGTACCTTGCATGCCCCACGGCTCATTAGCATATATGGGATTAAAATGACCCACAGGGGCCTTGACACTATGCTGTTTGGGCAATGCTATCACCATTGGACTCCTGTGGTCCATTTAAGCAATAAAACATGACAGAGTGGATATGGATTTATCAACCCCTGGTGTGGTTTGGTCATGAGGCTGAAGTCCAAGAGACCAAACTACACCAGAAGTGGGTAAATCCCAGAATATCCCCACCCTGTCATGGTTTATTGTAATTATACAATGGTAAAGTTTGTAAAATAATTTTAAAATAAATAAATGTTATATTTCAGCTGATTTTATTGATTTTTTTAGAGTTATTCTTCCACAGTAATTACAAATAGTCGTTTGTTTCTAAATAGATTATAGTTCCAGATGTTGCCTGCCCCTCCACCTCCTCCAGTCCATGTGATCATATTGGGCAGATTTGTAGTACCTTCTTCTTTAACTCCCCAACCCCAGTGTCTTTTTCTTAGTTTTCGTTTCATGTTAGCATCAGGAGAGTGGAGGAGCAGTGCTGTAGGTTGGTCAGGAGCTGCTGTGAAAGACAGCACTGATGCCAGTGGGGACGAGCGCCTGTGCTGTGAGTTGAGATTGAGGAGCATGAGCAAGATACCAGGTAAAGCTCTAGTTCTATGTGTGCCAGCAGTAGTCATTTGTTTATTTTATTTATTCTTTTGGTTTGGCTGGTGAAGTTGGGAGGAGCAGAGATAGCTACAGAGCCAGGAGACAGTGAGTGTTCCTGTGCTGTGCTGAGAGCGATGGACTCATGAGGGAGTGAGCTTACAGGAAACCTTTAAAAGGTTTGTGACCATTTTCTATAGGCTGCAGTAAGTCTTTTTAGAACAGTTGGGACTGTGGATTTGTTTTAAATCTTCATGGACTGCTCATTCATCTTAGGCGAGTGTTAGCGGCCTTTGCTTTTGTGTACCCGCAAGTTTAGCGGGAAACCAACATGGCGACTTGTATGTTTTATTTTGGGGGTTGGATTGATTTATGTTTCAGATGCAGCTGACTGGTACCTTTTGCATGGGTAATGCCAGGATTTACCATAGCAGGAAGGTGACAGTCAGCCAATCAGGGACTCTGATTCTCAGATCCTACTGTATAATTTCAGTTAGAGTCTGTCAGCACAGTGCATAGTCACTATGCACTACACCAACACAGCCCTATATTCAGATAGTTAGTGCTCTTTGGTCAGATTGTGCTAACTGTTAGATCTGTTAGATTGTGCAAACTGTCTGAATACTGCCCTCAAGCTGGTTATGTACTATCTGTGACACAGCACTCCTGTGTGCGTGGTGCTTAAGTTGGCTTCAAATATGTGGGCCATTATCTTTGAAAGGTCTTACTTTGGCACTGTTGGGGCTAGAAACTTATATTTTTAAATGAAAGCTGTATCTATGCTATTTGAAACTGCTTTTCAGTATATTATTAATACATGTTTTCGAACTATGTCACAACTAATAAAATGGCAAACATAATGCTATTTTATTGTATCAATAGACCATTATCAATACATAAAATTATGACTTAGTCAAAAACATTTTTACAAAAAGATTTTTCCTCTTTTTCTAAATTTCAATAATGTTACAATTATTTGCTTACATACTGTTTTGTTCGAAACTTAATTTTAATTCATCTTATGCCCTTAATCACAATGCAAACATTTCACTCAACGAGGATGACAACATGAAGACTTTACTTATGAATAAAATAGGTTTTAATTTATTGAAAATACCTGAATGAGGATACCAAACTGTGTTTTTCTTCAACAACGGTTGTTTACCTTACATGTGTATCTCACGTTAGTCATGCAGCTACTCCACATAATGATCATGGTGGCCATGTTGGATTTGATCCTGTGACAATTGGGAGGTTCAGAAGAGCACTTTGTTTGCTTAAAAAGATATAATTAGTATTTAGGCATGCAAAGCATTATACTTTTGGTGTAAATGACCATAATACTACTAGTTATTTAACAGCAAAATGTTCCAGAATAAGGTTTGATAAATTACTTTTTTCCCTTGTTCTTAGTAAGAGTATTTTGAAAATGTTATATGCTTGTAGTGTAAAAATATAATTGCTATAAAGAGTTTGCATCCTGAAACTGAAAATGATTTAATAAAAAAATGTACAAGTAAATCAACTAATTTTAGAGTTTTAGCTATTACTCAAAGTGATGGTACAAGAGGAAAAGGGAATGAGTCAAATTCTTCTGAAAACTCTTCTTCTGTAGCCGGCATAAGGTCTGTGGGACCATAAGATCTTGTCCCCATTTTTCTGGGGGTCATGGGGCTTGTCTGTTGAGCAGTGCCACCAGACAGGGATGGTCACTTCCCACCTAGTCACATGACTTCACCACTGCTAGGGTTTGTGTACCAACTCAAAGAGGTACATCTTGCAGCCCACTGGTGCAAGGGCAGGGTGCCTACCTGTGACACTGGCGACACGGGTTCGGGAACGACCCTGGTAGTCAGAGGGCTGGCGGGGGAGAAGGATTGAGCATCCAGTGACTGCTCTCTCTCTGGGGGTAGAGCAATCAGTGCAATATGGACACCTAGTGGAGGCTGGGTGTACTGATTGCACAGATGCCTAGTTGCTCAAGGGGGAGTGGGCAGACACAGGACGTCATTGCACTTCCCCAACCTCGCACACCAGGAAAAATCACTGCTGTTGGCCACCCTAGATGAAGCCCACCTTGGCTTCAATTAGCTTCCAGGCCAGCCTACCAACCTATCCCATTGTCTGTGGCATTGGGGAGTATGGTGCCATAGCCCCACCCTGGGAGTAAGCCAGGGGTATTGGAGGGTCGTGGCTGATTTGGAAGTGGAAGCCTGAGGTCCATGACCAGGTTGAGGTACCGGGCAGCTGGTGGCAGGAAGGATAAAGCATAATAAATTTAAAAAAGATGTACATCATTCCCTTTATCTGCAGAAGGGGCAAAGCCCATCACTGGAATTGGTGTGGAGACCCAAGGTGACTGAGAAGATTGCTCAGTTGTGCATGCCACTCCAACACTGTGAAAATTCATTTAATAAGCATGTGGCTGTGGCCATTTCTCCAAGACTTGTGTTGAATGAATTCTTCCCAGGGTAAGAGTATGGGACTAAAAAGACAAATGAAAAATATTGCATCCTTAATTATAGTCTGGGCATGTCCGTGATATGTAATGGAGCCCTCTTCACTACTGAACCATAGAAGTACAATAGATAACCCTATCTCTTTCTTCACCCACAGTGATGAATCAAAAATGAAGGGATTCATTAAAATGAGAAGAAGAAATCTAGATATTTCTCAGAAAGGATATACCTTTGTATAATAAATCAAATGGAATTCAGCATGGTACTCACCTATCTTTTCAGTGAATCACAAACTATTGAATGTCCTGAGGCTTTGACAAAACTATACAATAACACTCTAATCTCAGTCTTTGGCAAATGCGCCCCATCTAGATCACTTAAGGTTTCTATTCAGTTACCTAATTCCTGGTTTTTCCTAGCCTAGTACAGGAAAAAATGGAAATAGGAGAGAAAATAGTGGAAGCAAGGTTCAATTGTCTCTTGCTAACTTTATTACCGTTATTCTAAAAAATATGACAAACCCTTAAAGTAACCTAAAAAGAAGTACTATGAAGAGCTGATCACTCTTATTAAAACACAAATCTGAGGAAACGTTTCAAACCATAAACTTATTCAGTGGGCATCACAGATCTTTACTGACCTCATCACTCACAGCACTGGCCCTACATAACTTCTTCAATGGCAAGCTGAGTACAGTTCTTCAGTCTACAACCTGCCTAACCCCAGATATTGTGGTATCAGGGTATACTTGTTCTTCAACTCTTTCATCCTTCAGTTTTCTTACTGAAGCTGATATAGCCACTATATTGAAAATATAGATCAAACTCATCTCTTTTAGATCCTGCACTGACTTGGTTAATCAACAATTTCTTTTACATTCTCATTCCACTTTTCTCCAGACTCACAGCTCATCCCTATCCACAGGTACTTTTCCTAACTATTTCAAGACATCCTTAGTCCTGTCCATTCTGAAAAAACCTACCCTGAATCCAGATATTCTTAACTATTACTGTCCAATTGCTCAACTGCCATTCATCTACAAGGTGCTCAAGAAAGCCATTGCCCATCAACTGACAGATTATCTTAATGCATTCAACTTCTACTGAAATTTCAGTTGGATTTTTAGAGTGTTCATAGAGCACAGAAATGGCTCTCTTATGAGTATTGATTGATGTTCTATTATCAATTGACAAAAACACCCACTGCATGGTTGCTATTAGACATTTCATGTACCTTCAACACTATTAACAATAAAGTACTGTTTGCCAACTAGAAGGCCATCTCTGGTATTAACAACACAGTCCTTTGCTGACTCCACTCATATCTTACTGGCCATGCAAGAACTATTAATTTCAACTCTACCATATGTTTACCAAAACCAGTGACAGCTGGAATTTTGCAGGCTCAGTCCTGGTGCCACTTTACAGTATTTGTGTTATATGGCACCTTTGGCCGACATCATAAGAGTTCATGGTTTGCCGTACCATAGCTATGCTGATGACACTCAGATCTATGCCCCAGTCACTGACTTCTGAAAACTACCTTAAGTCAGATTTCTCTCTGCCTTGTTGATGTCCAGTCATGGATGAATTCAAGTGTATGCTGTCTAAATGTCAACAAGACTGAACTTCTTGTTTGTAATGCATGAGTAAAATGAAAGCCTTCAGCTCATCCGATCTTGGTTTGAACCATGGTTCCTCCACTATTCATCCTACCACTGCTGTTTGCAATCTTGAGGCCTTTTTGATCAGTCATTGCATCTGGGATCCCATATCAGCAGTACTGTCAGCTGTGCATTTTACCTTCTATGTACCATTGCTAAAATCTATTGCTATTTAAATGGAAACAGTCAGCACTAAGAAATCGCACTCAAGTGTGAAGCTGGTCCCATTGTGCACTTTGCCTGTAATTTTTTCTTTCCATTTACTGCAGTACAGTAGATTGTATCCGGCTGATGCTGTTTGCTGTAACTGTAAATCTCAGAATACCATGCAGCTGACATCAGAGCAGGACTGCAGCAGTCAGAGATTCAATAGTCTGCAGTACGTGTTAAAGTTTTATAAGCTCTGCTGTTTTGTTTGTTGGTTCCACTGTCTTCTCGCATCTATGTACAGCCACAGGGACTGTACATAGCCCTGGAAAA
Source organism: Neoceratodus forsteri (assembly GCA_016271365.2). Lineage (NCBI taxonomy): Eukaryota > Metazoa > Chordata > Ceratodontiformes > Ceratodontidae > Neoceratodus > Neoceratodus forsteri. The sequence continues at coordinate 30,964,407 of CM057450.1, forward strand.
CAGTGGACTGGCAAAAGTCTGATGTAAAGTTTATAAAAGCTTTTACAGAAAATGTCAGCTTGAAGTCAACAGAATGAGCATGATACAATCTACTATACTACAGAAAATAGTAAGTAAAAATATTTTTGCACACCAACTGCAATTGAACCAGACCCACACTTTGGTGTGGGGCGTATGTTGACTGTTCCTCTTAAGTTCAGAGACTACTGCTACTTTGGTGCATTATTTCATTTTCTGTAGTCTGAAATTGCTGTAACTCTCTCCTATCCACTCTCTCAGCACATACATTGCATCATCTTTTTTTTCTGCCTTCCTTGCCCCTGGCCTGCCACTCCTTCTGGCTGCACATGACCCCCCGACCTCCTCACCCTGACCCCTTCCCACTCACCTCAGATTGCAGCTGATCCAGGGGTGGCCTGGCGTAACTCTTCACCAGATGGGTCCCTCTCCTCCGAGGGGAAGGCACCAGAAGGGGATACAAGCGCACTCTACAATCAGACCCCGGTGCTGCTGAGGTGGATTCTGGGGTGTCGGGGCATCTGAGGTGGCGGGAGTCGGCAGCCATCATCCAGCAGACTAGGCAGCTCTTTTCCTTTTCTTCAGGGAGTGACGCCCTGACGCCAAGGCATATGCCGACGCCTGCCACTCCTCCTTGTACACTGAGCCCTGGCTGTACTGCTGCACTCCCAGCCTCCTCTAGGAGTCAGCCTACGCTGGTGTGCATCCCTGCCCTCCCCAGAGAAGGAGAGCTGTCTCTGGATGCTCCATCCTCCCCGTGCTGACCTTCCAGCGACCCGAGTCGGGTTCCCCAACTCGGGTCGCCGTCGCTAGACAGAAATCCAACCGCTGCGCTAATGGGTCGGGCACATTGCATCATCTTTAGCACATTCAAAACACTGCAGCTCAAACCTTTACTTTGCTAGAAAGCTAGATCATGTTTCTCCACAGATGACCAAACTTCGCTGGCTTCCATTCGACATTGAATTAACTACTAAATTCTTCTGCTTGTATTAAAATGTTGAAAAGGACTTGCATGTTCATATTTACCTGAATTGCTTCATCAGTACCTACCAACTCTGCTCCTCTGACGACGCTCTGTAATGTTCCTACCATCATACTTGCCACATTTGAAGACAGAGCCTTTTGTCTGTGGCCTTGCCATTGGAATGGACTACCACCAGAAATTAGGGTTGTGTTGATCTTGATCAAACTAAAATCGATTCTATTGAAAAGCTTTAAAGGGACACTCTCAACCCTTAGGCCTCAAATTGTCCCTAGTTTAAACAAACTCTAGCAAGATCTGATAGGGCTGCATGGGAGAAATTTGGGGTAAGAACATAGAAAATTACCAAAGTTACAAGCCTGCACTGGCAAAATGTAATGTAGGCTCATAAATGTGTTGTTTTGTAATATTTGTACATCAAATTTTCAACATAGCATTGTTATGACCTGCCTCATGAAGAAGGGTAGAGAAAATGTTCAACTCCTAGCCTAAAGGTGAGTTCACACAGGACTATGAAATTAACTTTCAGGACTCAAAAATACATTTTGGGTAGGAGTTGAAAAATGACAGCTGTCACATCTATGAGGTACTGTAAAGAAATGTCTATGTTAAAATTTCAGGGTAAAAATATTGAATATTACCAAACTTACGAGCTCATGCTTGCAAAATTCAACATAGCCTCATAACTTTGTTTTTTTTTTAATAGTTTTACACCAAATTTAGAACATAGCCTTCTTCTGACGCCACCTCATGAACAAGGGCAGAGAAATTTCAACTCTGTCTGAAAGGTGATTTCATGGAGTGACTGAAAAATCACCTTTCGGGGTGTAAAAAGCATTTTGGCCAGGATTTGAAAATGACTGCTGTCACATTTATGAGGTGCTGTAAAGATATGGCTATGATGTAAATTTGGGTAAAAATATTTAAACTTACCAAAGGTAAGAGCCTGCATTACAAAAGTGAATCGCCATAACTTGGTTGTTTTAAATATTTTACACCAATTCAATATAGCCTTCTTATGACCTCACCTCATGAACAAGGGCAGAGAAAATGTTCAACTCCTGCCTAAAAGGTGATTTCATTCAGGGACCACAGATTTGCCTTTTGTGATGTAGAAAACAAATTTGCCCAGGATTTGAAAATTGACAGCTGTCATACTCATGAGGTAAAGTAAGGATATAGCTATGTTGTGAATTTGGGGCAAAGATATTGAAAATTACCAAAGTTATGAGCCTGCATTCGCAAAAGTCATCATAGGCTCACAACATGGTACAGTAGTTTTTAATATTTTACACCACATTTTCAACATAGCCTTCTTATGATCCCACCTCATGAACAAAGGCAGAAAAATTTCATCTCCTGCCCGAAAGGTGATTTTGCAGAGACCATGAAATTACCTTTTGGGACAGATCTGCCTAATGACAGTGCATTTATTCATGAGATGGGGTCCCAAAGAAGACATGTTGAAACTTTGCAAAATATGCAGAAAAGGCTAAGTTATGGCACTAAGTTCAAAACCATATTGAAATACATTGAGCCTGTTTCATTAGTTCACAGTCTGGCCAGTCTGGGACTTTCAAAGAGCTGAATGTGGTCTCAGTTACTCGCTGTCAGACAAGGAGCAGCACTGCACACAGGGAATGTGGTTTCCAAGAGACACAGGCACACACACACACCAGACATGGAAGATTGCTACAGCTTGACACTGCACCTCAGAGACAGTCCATACTGACATTCAGTTTCTCTCTGTCTGTCTGTCTCTCTCTCTCTCTCTCTCCCTGTAAGCTGCACAGACACAGCAACATAGCAATCACAGCGATTCCTCTTTGCAATGGGATTCACCTTATAGTTGTCCACAGAAGTTACTTAATGTTTCAGTTTTGGCAATGAGAGAGAGAGAGAGAGAGACAGACAGACAGACACAGTCTTGGAATTCTGCAGTCCCTCTCCCAATCTTGCTTTCTGTGTGTGTGTGTGTGTGTGTGTGTGTGTGTGTGTGTGTGTGTCTTTCGCAACACAGCATGTAATAGCTATAAACAAATGAATTATTTCTACCCAGACAACAAAGAAAGAAATAATGACAGAGGTCTCACTTGAGTTAAAATACTGGTTAGAGCCCAAGCAATTAATGGTTTTGTGGAAATACAAAATTACACATGTCCACAGAATGCAAAGCATCATGAGCTGCATATGCAAATTACCACAGAATATTATGCTGGTTCAACTTTAAGCAGAATTGCATGGTGCCAAAAGGCCTCTCACACAGTTTGCAAAGGGTGCTAACAGATGACATAGACACGTGTTTCGTCCTACCAGGACTCATCAGTATGCCTTGTCTGTTTGACACCCCAGTGGAATGAACCAGCTACCCTAAGACGGTCTGTCTGGGTTATGTTGTGGTGAACCCCATTAAAACAAAAAACTATTTAAAAGACAAAGAACCTCTATGTGCAAACACTGAGGCAATGGTTACCTCTAAAGGGCATTTGGCTGGGAAGCCAAGTTTCAAGGAAATACAAATCACACATGCCTACACAATGCAAAGCATCATGGGCTGAATATGCAAATCACCACAGAGTATTATGCTGGTTCAACTTTAAGCAGAATTGCATGGTGCTGAAAGGCCTGGTTTTGTGCACTGCCATATGCCTTCTTCTGACTTTTGCAGCTGTGTCTCTTTCACTCACAGCATTCTCTCAAGAAAACTAATGACACAGACACCCTGACATGTATTCGGTTGACAAATGGTACACTGTCTACTAGACCTGTTTGCACCAGAACATCTGGGCCACTAACACTATGTTCCACTGGCTACCTCTTCTGCTGTCCCCTGCAGAATGGAGCCACTGCCTTGCTGTGTGTCGCTCTCTCTGCAGCATTGGGCACACTGGCACTACATCATGGGGGTTAGGGGTGTCAGGGTCATGTCGGGGAGCAGGGGCATGTGAGAGTGGGACAACCACTACATTACAGAGGAAACAGTGTTTCTCTCTCCCACACTGTGTCAGACAGGGGGTCTCTGTCTTGCTCCTGTGTGTCTCTGTCCCCTGGCTCTCTCGATGTACACAACAGCCTGCTGCTCTCTCTCTCTCTCTCTAAGCAGCACTTCCTAACAGCTGCTGGTGGGAATCAAGTCAGGACCAGGACTCAAGGTGTATTACATTCTGTCACACTCTCTGTCTCCCTCTCCCTCTCACACACCGTGGACTACAGGAGCTGCTCAGTTTTGGTCTCACTCAGCTCTCTTTCTGTCAGTGTGTAGATGACATGGGGGATTGCCTCTACCTGGAGAATGGAGTGGCACAAAACTAAGGAGACAGAACAATAGTCAGTCACTACTAAGCCAAACAGACAGAAACAGACAGAAGGACAGACAGAGGGAGAGACCATGCCATTCATTTGCTGCTGTCACAATCACTGCCACACCACTACCCTTGCTGTGCCCTTCTCTCGCTCTCTCTCTCTCTCACTCACAGATGTGCAGATGCTGCCAGAATCACACAAAGCCAAAGGGAGACTGGCAGTATTTTTTGCACAGCACAGTGATGCTAAGCCGCTATACACTGTGTACACTTTGCACCTTTCCTCACTCTCTCCTCATTAGGTACAGAGCAGCAATCTCATCACCTCACTCTCACGTGTTTCAATAGCTGCCTTTCAGCTTTGTTTTGCTTCACAACATAACAAATTCTGAGGGCAGTTTCCAGACTTCTGCAGAACCATGCATTAACAGGGCTATTTGGGTGTCGGAGGAGGCTATGTGGAAGATGGCAGTTGCACACTGATACTCAGGATAGTCACAGCAGGGTTCTAAAGCTATTTTACTAGTTACAGTAGGCAAACCACCATTGCCCGCTTATTGTGTACTTTTGTGTTCCTAGTGTGTTTAGAACCTTTCCAGAATTTCTTGTGCCATAGTTCGGTATTGCCTGGCCTGCCTGGTGTTTTTCTCTTCCCCAGATACTTGGAGTCCATGGTGGAGGAGCCCATGACTGTGGGAAGGGAAGACAGTTGCCCACAGGGATACTCCAGTAGGAGACCGGACAATAATTTTGAAGAAGTGCAGAGAGTTGAAGAGAGAGTGGAGAGAGGGAGAATGAGAATGGTGAAGGAAGTAGTTTGCTCGAGCAAGAAAAGAGAATTCATTGGAGTAGTGAGCTATGAGGAGAAGAGCAGAACAGAACTGGCAGATCCTTCTAAAACTACAAAGAGAGTACTTATAGTAAAATTACTGAAATTACCCCGTGTCTTTTTGAGTCTTTAAATCACTGACCCTCACTCTATCTATATTTATGTTTATCTCTATTTTCTCCCATTTCCTCCCACCCCAAATCTATGCTTTCACTCATATTGATATTTTCACTTCCTCTTACATAGTTAAGTAGTGAATACATACAGCGCTGAGATCAGTTGTGTACTGTAATGAGCAGTGTTGAACAGTATTTTTCCATTATTTTATTGTTGGTTTTAATGATGTCTCACACATATGCATATCTATGTTTTAAACTGGAAGTTTAAGCTGTTACGAGTGGAGTATGTGCTAAGCGTAACACGTCACTCCTGTCAGTTGCTTCTAAGGCACATGTGTGATGTCTTATCTCAGATTCGCCATCTTGAGGGATAGAGAACAGTGAGCTTTGTACACATCGCACAAGTTAGTCAGCTCCAGAAGGCCTTTTGCACCGAAAAGTTTTATTTTACTCTGCTGGGGATAAGATTAGATGAAAACTGGGGCGCTGGATGCAGATGCAGTCTCGTTGACCTTCACATGCGTATCATGAATGAGAACAGCTGTACGATGCAACACAAGCCTAAAAAGTAAGAAACTTTGGGGAGTATCTTAAACTGTATAGCTGTGTAGCCTTATAGCTAAGTGCATAGATTGAGGTGACCAACTCTGAGTTACCTGGCACCTGCAACGGTTATTTTGTGGGAATGATAAGCTGCTGTGTTTGTTTTAGTAATTTTAAAACCATAGATTTGAGTACAGGAATCTCAGTGTAGTGCATAATTATCAAGGTCTCATCCACACAAATATGAAGCACAGCAACTAATTAGCACCGTGTAGTGGGCAATAAAATGGAACTGATGATAATGTGGAACTGAAACACCTGCTTGTTTGTTCCGATACTCTGGTGGAAAGAGTTTGGTCCTTGGGAGAGGAGAAACAACCTACAAGCAATCTTTTATCTGGTGAAGTGAAAATCAGGCATCATTGCAAGTTCCTCTCTGGGGGTTGAAAGTATGTTTCATACAGGACTTGTATAAGAACAGAGGAACATTGTGTATAAACTGAATAAGGAATTGTCTTGTGGTTTGGCAGTTTTGAGTACTTGCGTTGTGGAGATTTCACCATTAATTGCCCTGTGAATTCAGTGCAAACTCTGTGTGAACTTTTGTGAATAGCCATCATACTGGAATCCAGAAGTAAGGAACAAGCAAGGAAGAAGAAGCTTACCTTTGTAATAGATCAGGCATGTTTTGAGGCATGAATTAGCACTGTGAATTTATGCATGTTAGGTACCGAGAATAGTTCTGCTGCACTTTCTGACACTTTAATGACTCGTTACCTGGGCATTTGTAAACATAGCATTATTGCACTTAATGCACTTGTAGCACTTTAATTCCTAGAAACCTTTGATTGTTGTAACATAATGCTTACCTTAAGTGTTAGCTAGGTGTTACAACTCAGATGTTCTAAGGGTCTTTTAATTATTTTGGCAGGAGTAAAGTGGAGTAGAAAGGTTGATTTTGCACTTTCTGTGTATTGCTCTGCATTTTACTTAGGTTGACTACACTGAACATACTATACTTGTGTAGTAAGGGGCAAAGGAAGTGGAAAAATGGTTATCACAAGAAATCAAAGATCTGATAAACCAGAGGCATCATCCCTTGTTGAGATGCCAGATTAAAGTAGTAAAGGTAATGGCAAAAGAATTAAATTAGTTATGAGACAAACTAAGATCACTGAACATCTGGTTGATGAGGTGGATGGAGGTACTATAACCTCCACCCCAAAACTCCCTTTACCCAAAGGAAGTAGTTTACAAAGGGGGATGTAGAATCGGTGGCATCTGTGGCATCTGAATCACCACCTTTGTATATTGGAGATACTTCTGTCATTATGGATAGTTCTACAATATCTATATCATTCTCCTATACTAATGGTAGTATGAAGGAGAGGACTAAGACTACTGAAATACCACAAATTCAATCCAAAATTTTCTCCCTGCAGAATTAGACCCATCTCCTAATTTATGGACCTCTTTTGAGGAAGAGGAACAAATGTCAGAAGAAGATGCCAATACTCCGGAAGTGATCTGAAAGAAATAATGTCAGCAATGCAGTACACAATAGATGGTTTAAGGGATTGTGAAAAAAAGTTGGAAGGCACTGTGGGTGTTTAGGGGCAGAGAGAGAGGATAATTACACCTGAACATAATAAGCCAGAATATATCCCTGACTACCTGAGGGATGATGTCATTCAGGTAACGAGAAACCAATACTGCGCCAACCTCATTTTGCTAGAACTAGTAATGAATAAAAATCTGCTGGAAGAACTAAGAGTAGATGTAGCCAGAAATAAATTTAAAATAGATGGCTTGACCAGACAACTAACACAATGCCGTACTCAGAATGATACAGATTCTACCAGTGAGGTAACATCAGAGGTGTAGAGGAGAGCTGAGCAGGTGATGAATGAAGTAAGACCTGATTTCAGTCCAGTAATTATCCCTTAGCCCATGCTCCCCAAAACACAGAAAGCCAGTTCTAGGAAATCAAAAAGGAAACATAAGGGAGAAAAGAGTGTTTCAAAGACTAAGGAACAAATAGTACAGTATTTTACAGATAGCATGGATAGAATGGATAATAATGAACAAATAAAAATGGCATCACATTAAGAGAGTTGAGAAAACATTGGTAAAGATGGCAAACAAAAGGCCAATGAAAGTGAAACTGATAGGGAACATTTAGATACTGAAAGAGGCCCAATAGCTAGGACAATAGAGAATGGTAAAGAGAAGACAGAGGGTACAGTTTTACCAATAGATCTCCTAAATTCATTAACTAAGAGCTTAAATAAACTAGAATTAGAAATTAGACAACTGAACAATCTGATAGGAGTGCACAAGGAACAGGATAGGGAGAGAAAAGATCAGGAACAGCTGTCTGAACCTACTATAAATACAGAAAAGGGGAAAATAAAGGAGAACATGTTGCAACAGACCAGCAACAGAAATTGCTATGAGGGTAAAACAGTGTTATGCTACTCATTGTTAGATTTGAAGGCCCAGCTGAGTGGATTAAGGCAGATATGGAGGTTCGTTACCATTGTGGATATCTTCTTTTGCACCCAGAGTGACCAGCTTTGTGTGGATGAATGCTGAACCACTACAAAGTAAAGAATTTGGTATCACCTTTCGAACAGGCCACTTTTAACCTGAAAAATATGGACCAGCCTATAATGGACTCAGATGAAACTGTACAGTTATGTATTATCTAAACAAAGAGATGAAACAAATTACAAACTAAAAATACATTTATTAATTTATTTGAGAATATACTACAGATACAAGTAGAGAGAAATGATAATCTATTTCTCCAAAAGTGGGTGAGAATTTACAGGTTAAGCTGTCAGTTAAAAGGTATACACTGCTGACAGTGACATTTCAATAGCAGCCATCACTACAGCGACTACAGCACCAGGTCACGTGTAGTGGGCGCTGGACCCCAGCAGTGTATTTCAGGGGTCTTCCACCCATCCCCTAATCAGGTCTGACTCAGAGTTGATTATATTTAGTGGGATGAGGGGTGAAGCCTCCAAAGAAAACAAGTTTCCAGTGAGAAACTGTATGCCGACTGCAAATGCGGTCAATATGATGCTTTTGCTATATGGTCTTTAGACAAAATTTTGTCAACAACCGCCGTTGATCCAGTTAAAAGTAAAGAAACTGCAGGCAAGATATTACAAAAACATGTCTGTTAGACTCACTGGGCCTATATGTTATTGAAGCAAAAGTCTTAAGTAGAGAATTGGGGTCTATGGTACATAATGAGAACAGATTTCATGTCTTAGCAGGTTACTATGACTGACAAAATTGTAATCTGAGCACATCCTGGCTGACAGTAATATAAGCAACAATATGGAGAATTCAAAGGACCTAAAGGTAATCTCTGGGAATGTTGCAGGTTGGAGTAATAAATTAGCAGACCATGATTGGGTATCTTTTATTATGAAACATGGTATAATTGCCATACAAGAAACATGGTACAGCAAAGATGTAGAAATCAGTCTGAATGGGTATGAATGCCATCATGCACTGGAATGAGGATTCAAAAATCTGGGAGATGCTCAGGAGGGTTGGTCACTTTGGCCAAGATTGGTGTAATTAATATGCTAAAAAGGATTTGTGAAGATAGTAATCATATCTGTACCTTAGTGGAAACTAATTTAACAAAGTGTTTGATCATCAACAGTTATGTTCCACCAGTGAACTCTGATTTTATAATGACAATATCCGAAGTGTTTGGAAACATGCCTCAAAAATCTAGAAAATAAGTTCAGTAATCTGGACATTTTTTTTTTTTTTCGTTGTTTAACCAGGTATAGCACACTAAGCTGAAAGCTTTTTACAGGAGCGACCTGGGAGCACAAGGAGGTTAAGTGACTTGCTCAGAGTCACACAGTATGCAAGTGGAAGCTGTGGGATTCAAACCCAGGTTTGGTTTGCTGGATGTCACCAGATTTGTAGCTGAGAGCCTTAGACCACCGCGCTATACTGCCTCCTTTGCCTTTGGAATTTTAATGCTAGAATTAGTAATTATGATGGATATGTAGAGAATCCATACTTTACCTACAATAACATGGATGATATTATGTTACATAGCAGGTTGAAGGATAATAAGATTAACACAACATTTAACATTTTATTAAATCTAATTAAAGAACATAATTTTACCCCTTAAATGGGAGATTAAAGGGGACTTAGGATAGTGGACTTATATTTCTCCCAGGGTGCTTCAGTAGTGGACTATGATTACGGAATGGTTTAAAATTAGCCTGGGAGACATTACAAGAAATAAAACACACAGAAAGTGGTCATTTACCCTTAGTTCTGACTTATAAAATTGTGACTTTACTCAGATCAAGTTGAATATTTCACACATACATTATTCAGCAATAAGAGCAAATATAAAAATTAGATGAAATAATAGTCAGGGCCCAATGGTATGTTCAATACTGGTTCAATTCTTTCTGACAAATAATATTGCCAGTTTGTATGCCTTGTCTCTAGGGAATTCAACAAATGTCTTAAAGTTCTGTTTCAAGCCATTAAGTTAGAACTAGAGGTGAATTTAATCTAACAACAGGGAAAAATCTGAGAAAAGGTGGCTGGTATTGTAAAGAAAGTAAATTTATAAAACGGAAAATAAGAAGCAGATACAGATCTCATAAGGAAAAGAAACTGCAGTTGCTGTATGTAATCTGAATAAAGCTAAGAAAGAGTATAAAGACCTGATCATAAAGAAAAAAATATTATTATAAAAACAGTGGAATGATATGCTAGTAGCCATTGATACTAAAATTCTGGTCTCTACTAGCTAGAGGATGCTGTGAAACTAAATATATGACTGATACATATATTGCTGAAGAGAGGAGGATTCACCAATTTTCAAAAGATATTTTATGATTCTGATATACAGGAGTTCACAATAGAGTTTTCCTCTAGTAACCAAAAAGAGTTATAATAAAGCAAGAAGAAGAACTCTTTGCAATAATCTCCTTAAAACACAAAAGCCCAGGACCAGATTGATATTTCAGTGGAAGTTTTGTATGTAATACCACTCCATGGGCAATATCACTTACAATTTATTTCAATAAGTGCATAAAGGAGAAAAGTTATCCAGAATCTTGAGAGGTGCATATATTGTACCCATCCATAAGAAAGATAGTACGGTGATCCACTGATATACAGATCAATCAGTCTGTTAGACATCGGCCTGACGATATTCTCCTAGAGAAGCTGCTTTTAGAAATAGATCTGACAGATGGTTTATCTCACCTGTAAGCAGGTTTTCATAAGAATTATTCCACGTTAGATAACATATTTGTACTCAGACACCTGGTGGAAAAATATGTATTCCTACTAAAAACAAAAGATTTATACAGCCTTTATTGATTACTCAGCAGCATTCAATACTATAGCTTGAAATACATTATGGCAATTAATGTTAGACAGAGGTATAAATAAAAATGAATACATATAATTTATAGCCTATATTCTCAAACATGGGCTAGAATAAGACTTGGTTATGCAAGCGAATTATCAGGTACATTTCAGATTAATAAAGGTGCTAGACAAGGCTGCATACTAGCGCCCACTTTGTTTTCCATATATGTCAATGTTTTATTGACAGAGCTGCAAAGCATTCCTACCGATTCACCAAAATTAACAAGCTATGTCCAGCACTGGCATATACAGACAACTTTGTGTTATTTTCTCTCAAAGTCAGGCTTAGAGAAAAATGGATGTTTTACATGATAGATCACAGAAACTCCAATTTAGGGTAAACCTGCAGAAGATGAAAATCATAATTTTGGGTCTGTAAATAAAAATAAAGGTACATGGTTCATGGGTAACCACAAAATTGAAGTTGAAGTGAGTTACACCTACTTAGGCTGACTGTTAAAAGTAATTGTTCATGGACAGAACATGTTGAAATCTTAAGGGAGCAAGTTAAAAAACAGCTAAGGGTCTGGAGAGATTTAATTATAGATTTGGTGATCAAACTGTGAAATCATTGATTTGTGTGCTGAAAGCCAAATATCAGGCTCAAGTGCTGTATGGGGCTGAGATCTGAGATGCTATCTCATTGGATAAATGAACAAGCCGATGTTCAAGCTACTTAGGAAAACTATGGGAGTAGGCTCCACATGCCCTGCTGCTTATATAAGGGCAGGATTGGGAATTAACAATTTGATGGTCTTAGTGCACTCTAGAAAGATTGGATTGTGACTCAGGATTTTGAGATTGCCAGTTAATCATTTGACTGCAGAGTGCCTAAAGGAAAAAAAAGTTTGGGTTGAGCTTAGGTATAATAACAGTAAAAAATGGTACCCAGGGCTTATGTATTTACTGAAAGAATATAAACTGACCTGCCTAAAAACACTAGTGGAAAAGTGAGTACTAATTAGTTCAAAATATAAAAATACATTAATAAATGGATAGCAATTGGTGGAACCAAAAGGACATGGATGCTATCAGGTCCTCACATTTTTCGAGATGGTATGCAAATAACAACATATGTTTTGTTATAAACCCTTTTGGATCTATTAAAAGATCCCAGTTTAAAGGAGAATGTTCACCATGTACAAGTTTGAGAGATTCCAAGGTGATACTCTGTGGGCTAGAAGAATAGTTGTCAAAAGATAAAGAAAATTGTACTTGTGAGAGTGGGGAGTCAAAGACTTAGTGTACGACTATGGCACTGTTCATGGTAATTCTTGGAGAGGACCTATTGGTTAAATGTCTTCTTGGACTCTAGATATACAGTTAGTTATGAGACCTTGATTACGATATTGATGCACACTGTGGATTCTTGGGCAGTAAACTGACAGTCTAAGTATTTTTCAGAAATTAATAAGAAAAGAGAGAAACTCATGGCATCACAAATTATGATATGAATCTTATCCTTGGTGATGAGTGGACATGTACAGTGTTGAATCATAGTAGGGTTTATAACATTTTATTTATTTGGTTATAGATTATATATAAAGATGGTAAATTATTGCTAATATGAACCAGATTTTATTTATACATGTGTAATGAGTTACCCTTTTAACCATTCAGGCTTTTTACGTATACTGTCATTGAATGTGTGTAATTGTGAATGGCTTTTAAGCTCAACAATAAAATATGATGATGATGAATAGGGCTATTTATTACATGGCTATGCAGAGACTCTAGACCAGTGGGCTTCCACGTTCCTAACAACCCATGTTATAACTGCCTATAGAGAGTGCTTCACAGACGAGAGGTTACTGTGTTGTCATTCCAACATGTTATTAGTTCTCAAGGAATGTGGGAGTACTTTTCTCATAACAAGAGGCCTGCAGGGCTATACCCTGCAGCCCTAAAACACATTTTATAATTGCTTACATTCTGTAAAGGTTGCTGATGTATCATGTTGTTTAATTCTGATTCCTTTTTCTTTGAATGAAAACTATACCAACTATACTGGTGTTACCAGGCAAAATGTTTGTTTATATTCCTTGATTAACTTTCACTGCATCTTTCCTGGACTTGGGAACACCCATAAACAGTCTAGCCACTCATGATGCAGTTAAAGGAGAGGAGACTGTTGCATCATGAGTGATTGCACTGTTTTGGGAGTGTTCGTAATGCTCAGGAAGTATGTGGTAAGAGCTGATCAAAGATCTGGAACAAAAGGTCGGGTATAAATGCACTATTAGCATCATTTCAGTTCTACTAAGAAAGGTAGAAGATAAAACAACCAGCAACATCAATGAAGTTTAAAGAAGATAAGCAACCATAAAATGTGGGTTTTAACTAGAAATAATAAGATGCAAAAGGGTTGACAGTGTCCCTTTAATACCCGTGATTATTCTTGTATCCCGATTTTATGCGGTGCTTGAAAACCTTTAAAGGCACTGTAAATTGTATTTATGATATTATAATTATTAGGATAGTGTACAATTTGGGAATATACAGGCAACAAAGTATAAGAAGTCATAATTATAATAATCCATAAATAAAACTCATAAAATGTGATGTATGTGATTCATGCTTATATGGACAGAAAACAGGGCTATCAGTGAAGAGCTGGGGCCCAATAAACAATTACAATTTTGTGCTGCAAACTGGCCAAAAGAGGATGGCATGGTGGTGTGGAGGGATGAGGCATCTGCCTTATCTCACACCATGCCGTGCAGCCCGGTTCGGAATGAGCTTGGGGTGCTGGGTGTTGGCCAGAAAATGAAAGGATTTAGCATCTGATTGACTTCTCTCTTCTGGGAGGGAAGGGGGTTCTATCCCATGCCATTAGTGACACCCGTGTAGACCAGGATACACTGCATTTGGGGACCAGCATATAGAGGGATGTGGGGCAGCTATCTTACTAACGCAGGCGCGAACGCTCACATCACGTGCTGGACAGCAGTGCACATCCCACATTCAGAGAGATCCAGAAAACAGAAAAGCCTTGAAGTTTGTTAGGCAAAGAGGGGTCCAGGGACAGCTTCCATGCTCAATGCTGGGCCTTCCAGCCTGCTCCGTACTCCTCCCTGCCCTGTGCGCCCACTAGATTCCAGATAGAGCACTAGGCAGAATAAATGGTCCCTCCCAGGGACGCAGAGTTGGGGATCAGGTGGTCAGGTGCAGCAGAGTGGAGTTGGGCCCATCTGGAGCGGAGACTGGAGGCTTCAGGTGGGCAGCAGAAGGTCAGGACCGAGTGACCACTCCAGAGAGTCCAGACACCAGTTAGAAGGAGATAAAAACAAAGTTTAGAAAATAAACTGGCCAAAAGAGCCAGTTTATGGAACATTACTGTATTGCACTGCTGCGCTATACACAAAGAGGCTGCAAAACTTTTCTTGTGCAAGAACATAGGTCAGTGCTCCAGCACAGGTAAAGTGGCAGAGGAGGCATGTGCATGGTGGTGCTGTACTACAACAAAGTGAAAACTGTGTGACAGTAGTTACGGGGTGCAGAACCGGAGTGGCTAACCCTGCAACCCACTGTAGATCCACAAAAACAATAGGTCGTACTCACCACTGCAAGGGTTTCCAAAAAGCTTTATTGCAAAATTTAAAAGTGCCACCAGCTTCAAGTACCAATGCTGACAAAAGCCCTGACCAGTTTTGTGCCTGCTAGCATGTCATAGGGAGGTACAAACAGTAATCTACTGGTTCTTTAAATGTAGCATTCTCTTAAAGACACAGTACATACAAGTGCATATAAGTGCTATTATGTGCAATGAGTGTTAAAGTGCTCAATATTACCATATGTCAGTACATACAAAATTCACACAAAAATATCCATTTATATCCTAAATCTAAAAATCCTCTTATTTGTACACAGTTTATTTCTAGTGTTACCATTAAGCTGGGGAAAAACACTTTTTTCTCTAAACGGTACTTAATTCCTGTTGTTCCATTAGTTCATGCTGAGGCAGCATGGACCATTATTCTGTTACCTAAAAGGAACAATAACAACAAAATTAATTCATTTCAATGTGGGGAATAAGTACCTGAAGACCTATACATTATTAAGAGAGAGAGAACACAATTACTAGATTTAGACACATATAAAATAAGCATTTCTCACAGTGTGCAAGCTGTTGTAAGGTACATACATGTAGATGGTCCATGGGATGTCAGCAGAATGACTACTAACTAATAGTGGCTCTATATCTTCTTTTAATACAAGGCATTAAATCAATCTTGTCATTTAGACCAGGTAAATAAAGGGCTGTCAGGGTAAAAATCCCAAGGACTCCCTTTCCGACAGTTTTGCCTCTATGCCACCACCTCTTATACCCATTTTTACCTTTTCTATCCCACAGAATGTAAAGACATGTACCCAGTGTTGTCCACTGTTTTTGTGGTGTTAGGAAAAAGCACTTCTATCGCCGTGACTCTGTATCAAATGAATGTGTTCCCTAGCCCAACTTATGTGGCCTTGTGGACCCGCCAACATAAAATTTTCCACACTGGCAAGTGACAAGATAACCAGTATTCTCCGTAGTACAATTATGAAATCCCTGATCTCATAGGTCTTGTTGCTGTTGCATGTACTAAAATTCTTACATCTAATAAAGTGGCAGCAAAATTTCAGTTCCCACAATGGAACATTCCCTTAGGCACCTCACTGTATACTAACATTCCGCATGAGGGGCGCTCTGGAGACTATGAGACACTGATTGGATAAGGATCCTAATGTGGGACCTGGGATCAAATGTTTCATACTACAATGTGCTGAGCATGTGCTTACCAAGATTGTTTTCTCTTTCAGGACAAGTTGTATTTACAATGTAAGGGGACAGTAATGGGTGCTACTTTTGCACCCAATTATGCCAACCTCTATCTGGGAGAGTGGGAAACAAGAACAATCTATGATTACCAGAACAACCTATTTTTTGATCGGATTGATTGCTGCCATAATTTTATAGACAACATATTTATGGTGTGGTGTGGCACACGGAGGAGTTAGATGCCTTTGTGAACATTCTGGAGAACAGTAATGAAAATTTGAGATTTATGGTACAGAGCGATCCCTGTTCTGTCTCCTCCTAGATCTGCAAATTACAAAGAAAACAGATGGTACATTACAAATGAGTCTATTTAGGAAGGAGATGGATAGAAATTATTTGTTATTGGCCACCAGTTGCCACCCACACCATAGATTGAAAACATCCCAAAAGCCCAGTTACTACAGGTTTGTCTAAAATGTAGAGAGAAAAAGTCTTTGAGGAATGTAGTAAAGAGATATGCAATAGATTCTTGGCATGTGGGCATAAGCTATAAACTGTGGTTGATGCATATGGAGTGGTTAGGGACATGGACAGGGCTCACCTTCTTACCAAAAGGACCCCCTGTCAAGTAAGTAGGTTGGCAAGCATTTGAATTTTGTCACCACCTTTTTTTCAACAGGCTAAAGCTATACAAAGAATTCTAGTGAATAACTGGAATATTCTGGGATCAGATCCTAACTTTGCATAATCTGTTAAAGAGAAGCCCAGGATGGTGTCCAAAAGGTACCAACC
The DNA here is from genome assembly GCA_016271365.2 of Neoceratodus forsteri. Taxonomy (NCBI): domain Eukaryota; kingdom Metazoa; phylum Chordata; order Ceratodontiformes; family Ceratodontidae; genus Neoceratodus; species Neoceratodus forsteri. The sequence continues at coordinate 30,981,196 of CM057450.1, forward strand.
TGAGGGGCAGGATTACACACATTATCAACCCAAATCAGAGATGGAAAGAGCACTTACAGATCAGAGAAAACCTAAGGAATGTTCCATTGTGGGCACTGCAGATTTTGCTGCCACATTATTAGATGTAAGAATTTTAGTACATGCAACAGCAACAAGACCTATGAGATCAGGGATTTCATAATTGTACTACGAGAATGCTGGTTATCTTGTCACTTGCCAGTGTGGAAAAATTTTATGTTGGCAGGTGCACAAGACCACTTAAAGTTATGCTAGGGGAACACATTCATTTGATACAGAGTCATGACGATAGAAGTGCTCTTTCCAAACACCACAAAAACAGTGGACAAGATGGGGTACATGTCTTTACAATCTGTGGGACAGAAAAGGTAAAATGAATATAAGAGGTGGTAGCATAGAGGCAAAACTGTTTGAAAGGAGTCCTTTAGGATTTTAGCCTGACAGCCCTTTATTTGCCAGGTCTAAATGACAAGATTGATTTAATGCGTTGTATTGAAAGAAGATATACAGTCACTATTAGTTAGTAGTCATTCTGCTGACATCACATGGACCATCTCCATGTACATATCTTACAACAGCTTACACACTGTGAGAAATGCCTGTTTTATATGTGTCTAATTCTAGTAATTGTGTTTCTCTCTTAATAATGTATATGTCTTTAGGTACTTATTCCCCACATTGAAATGAATTCATTTAATTGTTATTGTTTCTTTTAGATAATAGAGGAGTGGCCCATGGCTGTCTCAGTATGAACTAATGGAACAACAGGAATTAAGTACCATTTAGAAAAAAGCCCCCAAATTAATGGTAACACTAGAAATAAACTGTGTACAAATAAGACATTTTTAGATTTAGGAGCTAAATGGATATTTTGTATGAATTTTGTATGTACTGGCATATGATGATATTGATCACTTTAACACTCATTGCACATAATAGCACTTGTATGCACTTTTATTTACTGTGTCTTTAAGAGAATGCTCCATTTAAGGAACCAGTAGATTACTGTTTGTACCTCCTCCTGATGATGTGCTAGCAGGCACGAAACCGTCGGAGCTTTTGTCAGCATTGGTGCAAGCTGGGCAGCACTTTTAAATTTTGCAATAAAGCGTTTTGGAACTCTTGCAGTGGTGAGTATGACATATTGTTTTCTCAGATTGACTTACAATTATTTTGCACACCTGCACCAGTGGAGCTGTTTTTGTTGTCCTGTGAACCCACTGTAGAGCAAGACAGTGCTACACTCCTGAGCAGTAGAAAGAAGTTGGAGGGATGCAAACATCCAAAAAGTTGCTTTTATTATTTAACACAGTGAATCAATAAAATAGTCACTCCACAAAGGCAAGGCAAGGCAAATTTATTTGTATGGCACCCAATCCCGGAGGCTCTGGGCACCTAACAATAAAACAATGAAAAGAACAAAAAGAAAATAAATAATGAATAAAATCCTAAACACTATTTAAAATATATCTATCGTCAGTATCTTATATGATCACAAATGGATGGGCCAGGCAATTAGTCTGGGTAGGCCAGGCAGAAGAGGTGGGCCTTAGCCTCTGTTTGAATACCCCAACTGAGGGGCCTCCTGGACTGCAGATGGTAGTAATTCCATTGGGTTGGCCCAGCAACACTAAAAGCACGATCACCTGAAGTCTTGAGTTGGATCCTGGAAACATCCAGAAGGCCCCTTGAAGAGAAGAGGAGGGAGCAGACAGAAGTTGCAAATGTCAGGAGCTCAGTAAGGTAGCCAGCACCCAGTCTATATAGGGCCTTGAAGGTCAGCAAGCCCACCTTGAAAAGGACCCTCCACCTGACCAGCAGCCAGTGCAGAGCACACATGACTGGGATCACATGACTGGACCTGGATAGGCCTGTCAGTAACCAGGCTACTGCATTCTGCACCAGCTGCAGTCTGCAGAAGGTCCTTCCCATGACCCCAGTATAGAGAGTTACTGTAGTCGAGCCTAGAGGTAACAGGGCATGTACCAGAGCTGGCAGATCTTCAGGCAGAACTGGGGCTTTATCCTGGCAATGTTCCTCAAGTGCTAAAAACACTTTTGACTACAGGCAATACCTTATCTTCAAAGATCAGTCTGCTGTTGAGGATCACACCAAGATCACACACCCACAGTGAAACCATCCCAAGCAGATACCAGGAAAATACATGTGTTAGTTCCAGATGACAACCCATCACACCCGTGGCCTAGCTCGATCATTAGTACTACCATGTTATCCGGTTAAGTCACAGCCAACTGACAGACATCCAGTCACTGAGTTTAGCCAGACAGGTGTTAAGCACGCCTACAACATCGGATGTTCCGGTGCAAATGACAGATACAGCTGGGTATCATCTGCACAGCAATGTAACTCCATGCTGAACTGTCGGATGATCTCACCCAGGGGCAGCATGTACACTGTGAATTGCATTGGTGACAGGATTGAGCCCTGTGGTACTCCACATGATAGGAGCATTGGGGAGGAGGAGAAATTTCCATCACCACCCGCTGCACCCTATCAGACAGATAGGACTCAAACCATTTAATGACAACACCGCGAGTCCACAATACTCACAGAGCCGATCAAGAAGCACAAAGTGATCTACAGTGTCAAAAGCTGAAGAGAGATCAAGCAGCACAAGAATTGACTTGTCTCCTCTGTCTCTAGCCCTGAGCAGATCATTATGCACCCTAATTAATGATGTCTCCATGCTCTGTCTGGCCTGAAAATCTTACTGAAATGGCTCATAGATGTCAAAGGACACGAGGCGGTCCTCGAGCTGCTGTGCCACAAGTTTCTTATCAACCGTGCTCAAAAAGGCAGGTTGGAGATAGGACAGTAATTTGCCAAGACGTCTGGGTCAAAAATTATTTCTTTAGGGTTGTCTCACCAGCCGCCTTTCAAAGCCACTGGGAAACCCCTCTGCCATTGTACACCTGGCAATCCTGGCAACACCGGGCCAACAGTGTCGGCAAATCTTATTAAGAAACCTGTCGGGCTGGGTCCAGTTCACAATAGGTGTGCTTCAGTCAGTCACTTGAGGTAGAGCCCCCACTTCACCACTCAAGGCTTCATCAGGGGCGGGTTCCAGAGAATGTACTGCCTGTCCATCTTATACAAAGAAATTAGTGACATTATCAATCACATCATTGCATGCTGAAAATACATCAATACATTGTTCATCAAAGCAAAATTGCTAGTGATACAGAATACATGCTACTGGGCAAGTGCTAACCAACAAGCATTTGTCAATGCCAAATAGTGTATGTGGCAGGAGTGTAATGTGTTAGTCAAAAACAGAAAGAAATGGCCATCCATGCAACACTGGGATTTGGGAACCCAAAGTTTGGGGTCCAGACACTGTTGACCACTATGGAAATCAGGGCCCTGTCTTCACAGTTTGACTGATAAAAGATTGAGGCATCTTAATTTATTAAACTGTATTAAGGACATATCTGGCAGAGAAGTTTCAGTGCCACTGCTCTCCATCCAGGAAGCAGGAAAGATCACGGAAGGTTTGCTCCAGTGCCCAAGTCGAGCTTGCACAATGCCTGTCAAAGGTAAGCCTGGGTACCACCATGACGATGAAGATGAGGGTCAAGCCAAGAGTCAGTTCCACCACTCTGTTCTCCATGAGCAGACTCAGCACATGGGTGCAGGCACATGCAGAACTGGAAGGAATGTTGAGATAAACTCTACGAGGGGTCAACATCCGTGTAGCCAAAGGATAGAGGTGTAAGGCTCTCCGTGCAACCCAGCTAGCTGCCTCACACAGCAGCATGATGACAATTTCAAACAAACCTGCCTATTGCTGCTACAAAATGGCAACTGGCGCCAACAACAGCAGGCAGTGAGCAGGCAGACATTAGTGACGTCAAATCTAGACTGAGTGACACTGTGCAGACCAGTTACCTTGGCAACCTTTCTAAGGGGGAATGGGAGAGGTCTGGGGAGGGAGGAGGGCTTCAAGGGTCAGCAGAACTGGAGAATGCACATCTATGCACTGCTTCTAGACCAATCAGCTGCCATGTTCTTTACAACCCATATGATTAGCAGCTAAGGTAGGATCGAGTATCCCAAAAGGAATGAAGTTGGCTGTTGGTGGTCACCATGCAAGGTTGGTTGGCATTTGTGCAGTTACATTTAGTGCTGGTATTAAGTACAGTATGTAGCGTGTGCGGTGCTATTGGGGTCAAGATGCACAATGTGGTTTACTGTGTCCAGCATCTAGCCATTTGCTTACAGGTTACAGCTGCTAGTGCTCTAAATACTGATCTGCTCAGTTGCTTGCTGGCCAGTATTTATTTATTTATTCATTTATTCATTTGTTAACTTAGTTGGTGCACATATCCCAAGACCTTTTAAGAGCCTGGCCGGGCCAGGCACTGGAAAATACAGAGGTAGAGAACAGTTGACAGTACAACATTCAGTACAAAATCAAAGATCAAAACAAGGGTTTATAACAAGCATAACAACAAGTAGACAGATCATAACAGTGGAGCCGTGGTAAAATACAATAGTCAGTGTCAAGCACACGTAATCAGGGTAAACACTGGAATGTAACTTGACATACACCATACAGAGCAAATGAAGCAACACAGGCAGCAAAACAATGTCTGATGACAAACCACAGATGAGCAACAGAGTCCTTGAGGGAATTAGGTACCGTAGTAACTGACTGCTTGCCTGAGGAGGAAAGCAGTTTGGGGTTCATTACATTGGGTAGTGGGGGCTCAAGAGGGACGAGGAGGTTGGGGAGGTAACATAGCAGGAACAGCTGTGGTAGGAGCCAGAGAACAGGTGCAGGCTTAGGAGGACAGAAAATGAGCTCTTATCAGTGCATTTTAGATTTAGAGGGGTCAGGGAATGAAGGGACTGGTGGGTCATACCAAAGTGATGGGCCAGCTGCCAAGAAAGCTCTTTGACCCATTTTGGTGGTGATGGGGGCATTCAAGTTGGAGGTGGGATGACTGATGAGATTGCATCTGGGCTGGATCAGAGTAGATATTAGTGAGTAGGAGGGATTATGTAAGGCATCCCTGACTGTCTGGGCCAGGAAGTAGGAGCATCGATCTTGAGGGGAGGATCCAGTTAAGGGACTGGTAGAGTGAACAGTGGTGAGTCATGAGTGAGGCATAGAGGGTAAGGGCATTTACAATAGTATGTAGTGTTCAGTTGGTTTAGGTTGGCTGCTATGGTAAGGGTGAGACTGGGCACCCATAGTCTAGGAGAGGAAGTAGGTTGCCATGGGCCATGGCTAGGTGGGCTTTGGGAGTGAGGTGATCAATGAGGCGATAGCAAAGCCCAATCTTCTGGTTTATGTACTTAAACAGGGAGGCCATGTGTTCTGTGCAAGTAAGGGATGGTCAAGGATAACCCCCAGGTATTTGGAGACGGGAACAGTTTTGAGGGGAAACCATCAGGGGAAAGGACAGAGGGGCAGCCAGAATGGGTAAGGGCAGAGAGTTTTGGTTTGGAGTTGAATAGCATGACCTTCATTTTGGTGGCATTGACTAGAAGTTTATTGTCAGAGAACCAATGATGGGCCATGCAGTAGTCAGCGATGAGGGAGTTGGATAGAGAGGCAAGGATGCACTTAATTATCAATCAATCAATCAATCAATCAAATCTTTATTTATCCAGGCGAACATCGTTGAGCAGAGCTCATTGCAAGATGGACCTGGTTAGGTCAACATCAGTTACATAAAATATAGTACAATGCAAGGAACAAACACAATGAAGGAACAGGTTATACAGGCATAAAGGATACCAACACATGGATATGTGCAGTTAAGCAAGTTCCATTTACACAAATTCACATATTTACATATAAATAAGGAAACTGGGGAATACAATTTGAGTATGGAGAGAGTAGGGTGGTGACTAATGTATAGTATAGGGGGATTGTCAGAGGTGGAGGAAATAGGCAGTGAGTGGTCTGGGCAGATGAAGGAGGAGGTACTTCGAGAGAGAAGAGGGGAGGATGCTACTAAGCAGGAGGGTGACAAAATAGGCAATTAACGGTCAGGGCAGGTGAATGGTTGGCAGGGCTTACAGAGAGAGGTTATAATTAAGGAGGTTAAGTGTTTGGTGTAAGTAAGGGATGGGTCAAGGATAACCCCAGGTATTTGAAAGCAAGAACAGTTTGAGGAGGGAGTTAATAAAGAGGGAAAAGAGGAGGGCCAAAGACAGAACCCTGGGGACACGAACGTGACAGGCAAAGAGGGAGGCATCACCAAGACAAACCATTTGAATTGACCAACAGAGGTAGTTAGCTTCCTATCATTCATCTGTCTTAGAACATGGTCAGTGAAGAGGGCAGGTGCTGTGGTAGTGCTATGCCCCTTCCTAAAACCGAGTTGCTGAGGGCAAAGGAAATTTTATTTTGAGATAAGTTCAGTGATTTTGAGGTTTACTGCCTTCTCCAAGAGTTTTTCTAGGTGAGGCAGTTCTTAGATGGGGCGTAATTGTCCATGAGGTTAGGGTCACCTGATTTATGGATGGGGACAAGTTTGGCCTGCTTCCAGGCAGTGGGGACAAAGACCATATTGAGTGAAAATTAGAGATGAAGGTGAGTGGGTAGGTAATGTTCTGGGCCACAAGATTTATGAAATGGGAGGAAAGTCCATCATTACCAGCACTCCTCTGGATGGTAATCTGAGGTGGGGCTTGAGAGTACCATGGGAGATGGTCTTAAAATAGAAAGGGGCCTGCTGAAAGTGGTGGGTGGGGCTGGATAAGGTAGAGGAGGGAAGTTTAGCAAGATAGCTACTAAGGTTAGAGAGTGGGTATTAGTGCATTCATAATTTCCAGCAGGGTCAGTCAGTGGGCTTTGTTGAGTATTTAGGGGGAAGGGAACTGCTTAGAAGAGGGGGAGAGCATGGCGTTATTAGCAGACCAGAACGCTTGGGGTTGCCTAGGTGATTGGACTGAAGGGATTGAAAGTGGCCGACTTATTAGTTTTAATGCAGCATTTGTAAAGATTACACAGGGGCGGTAGTTGTTCCAGAGGATAGGGATGGTGGCTTTAAAGGCAGCTCATAATGAGTCATGCTCCTTCATTAGCTTGAAGAGTTTTGATGAGAGCCACTGAGTATCACCTTCTTGCACTTTACGCATAGAGTGGGAAATGCTTATCTTGGATGGATGAGAGAGCTGTGACAAAGATGCCAAGGGCTAGGTCGGCATTGGAGGCATTGTAAAGGTCAGTCTAGTCAAGGGATCTGAGTTTGTCTTGCAGTCTGAGTGTGTCATAGTTTGAGAAGTCATGGAAAGGCAGAAAGGTGGGTGGGGGTTGGGGTTGTGCGCCAGGTGCAGTAAATGGGGAGTGGTCACTAATGGTGTCAGAGAGTCAGCATGGGCCACTTTGTTGGCTTGTGTTGTCAGGATCCAGTCAAAGGTTGTGTGCTTGTTAGACCGATTGTTAAGGTGTGTATAGGAAGTAATTAGTTGAGAGAGGTTATGTTGTTGAGAAATGGAGTTGCAGTCAGAGAAGGGTTTTGTATCCCAGTCAATGTTAAAGTCTCCTACTAGAATGGTGTTTCTTCAGAGAGAAGGGGGAAAGGATGTTGAGGAGTGCAATAAGTTCATGGACACCAGTCTCGGTGGATTATAACAGCACCCAATGAGCAGCTTCATGTTGATAGCTACTGTTAGCTCAGCTGCAAGACACTCAGCAGTAAGTTCCTTACTAGACTGGCTAAGAAGTGTGTCAGAATAATGGCTTCATAGTACAGGGTACACCATCACCATGGCGGGAGACAGAATGATCATGGCGGAGGATAGAGTAGCCAGGCAGAGAGCAGCAGTGGTCCGGGGTGGGATTTTTTAGTCAGGTTTCTCATATAACAAGTAAGTCTGGTTTGTACAGGGAGACCTAGGCTTTCAATTCAACCATTTGGGAGAAGACTCTCACATTTAGATGGGTGATTTTTAGGTTGTGCTTGCGTCCCATAGAGGGTGATTATGGGATAGAGGAATATTTAAAGGGGATTAAAAGCATGGCCTGGGTTACTTTCAATGTCCTCGGAGAGGAGGAGAAGGATAGAGTAGAAGTTGGATCGGAAGAGGGCAGAGGCAGCTGAGATCCAGAGGGCGAGAGAAGAGAAGTGTAAGAAGAGACGGTGATGGTCAGGGGAGCATATGAAGGCAAGAGTAGCAGATGGGCATGAGAGAGCAGGCTGCATTCACAGCTAGGCAGAATGAGAGAAGGGCAAGGGGTAGGATGGACATGCTTAAAACGATTTGCTCCAAGGCCAGGACTGATACAGAAACACTGGAGGCAGGGCAGAGACTGAGTAGAATAGTAAAAGAGAGAAACACAGCAGAAATGTCGGATATCATTGGGGGGTGACAAGCAGAAGTATAAATATAACTAGGTGTGAGAGGCTTGAAAGTGGAAAAAGTGTGATACACTAGGTAGAAGCAGTGAAAGAGAGTGTAGCACCACCTGGCAAAATAACTAGACAAATGTAGTGGGGAGAAGGAGGTCTGAGCAGTGGGAGGAGACTGAGAGCAGCAGAAGAGGGGAAGCAGAGCAGAGCAGTAGGAGGAGCAGGTTGAGAGAAAGCAAGGCAGAGCAGTAGGAGGAGACTATGAGCAGCAGGTGGGGAGGGTAAGAGAATGATTAGTAGGACCAAGGGGCAGACCCAATTGTTACTAGGGAATGACCTAGTGGTGAGAGCTGCCATTCCTAGCAGGGCAGACAACAATAACTAGGTGTTCGAATCCAGGTGCAGGAAGGAGAGACAGGGATAGGGAGATGAATGTTGTGAGGCTGGTGCTAGGTTGGGGAGGGGCAAGAAGAAGGATACCACTGATAATACAGTAATTATATTAGAAGTTAGGGAGGGTGGGCAGGGGGCAACAGGGACCTTTAGAGGACCAACAGAATAACCTGCTAATGGAGTTGTGGGGAGTTAAAAATAAAGCAGTTGATCACATGACAGGCAGAGGCCATAAAGGAAATGATGACCCAGGCTGGGATGTGGAGGGATGGGTGGGGCAGTCACTGCAAAGCAACGGCAGGCAACAGTGCCACCAACACACTGCAGAACTCAGGACATCCATACCTGCTGGGGGCGAATGGAGGAGCAATGAGCTGGCAGGTAGTGGTGGTGGAGGAGCCGACTGTATCTTGGCTCCACATGGGTGAAAAAGCAAAGGGAGAGAGAGAGAGGTTAATAGCAGAGGTTAATAACAGAATCTCCTGGAGGGGCACCAAACAAAGGACGCTGAGTGGGGGAGTGGAGGGATAGACATGCTAACACTCTAAAATGGAAGACCAGCAATGTACAATGCAAGTAACATTAACATTAAAATACATGAAAATGTACATTGGAATTAAGAGGCAGCATCGACAATACATCAAACAGTGCCGAAGAGCAACATGCTACATAATAACAACACAAGGTAACTAGACCTAAGACACAGACTGCTGTTGCTAACAGCCCCTTAAAGTAACAATACAGCATAGCTAAATTCCTTGCAGTACCCTGAGTTACAGTCTCAGAAAAACAATCAATACAGTGCTTCCGACACTGCAGAACTCAGGAGTTCCCGACCTGTTGGGGAGAATGGAGGACTGGTAAGCCAGCAGGCAGTGTGGTGGGAGAGCAGCACTTTATCTATGCTCCATGCAGCTGTTATGGGGAGATCGGAGGACCTGTGAGCCAGCAGGTAGTGGTATTGGGGGAGCCGCACTGTTTCTTGGCACCACGCGGCTGTTGGGGAGAAACGGAAGAAAGTGAGCTGTCAGGTAGTGGTGATGGGGTGTACTGCACTGTATCTTGGCTCCACATGGCTGTTGGAGGAAGAACGGAGGAGCGGTGAGCCAGCAGGTAGTGGTGGTGGGGGAAGCTGCACTGCATCTTGGGTCACGTGGCTGCTGGGGAAGAACAGAAGAGCAGTGAGCCTGCATGTAGTGATGGTGGGGTGAGCTGCACTGATGCTATACTGTACAAATGAAAGTACTGAATACGCTCTCTCATTGGAGCACTTCAGTCCTTTCAAGTACACAAAGTTTCCACCCATGAAACTGTGGCCACTGTCATACTTGGCTTGCGTGGTCATTGGTCTATGAGGACAAGCCCAATGTAGATTGCTCTGCATTGGGCTAGTCAGTGACACATCTCTGAAATGCCATTCTCTGCAACCAAATGTTTCTTGCACAGTTCAAGGAAACAAAAAACTGGAATGGCCAAACCACATGTGGCTTGTATAATCCAGTTGTTCCAAGCAGACCAGTCAGTCTGGTTTTACCTTTTTGAGGGTGTCTTGACTTAGAACTCGGGTCTATAAGTGGGCCCTCAATCAGGCTCATAGTAGTAATTGGTTAGAACTGTGAAATTATTAATACTATTATTTTAATGTTTCACTAAAGTTCAGAAAATGCAGAAACTCCTTGAAAAGTCCTCATTTCATGAGATTAGACACAGTGTGGAAGCATTTAATAGAAAGAACCCCAAAAGACTGGAAAACTGCAGAAGAAAACAGTTGAACAAGAGGTACTAACTCACACAGAAAGGAAACTGCTGAGAGCAAGCATTGTTTCTCCTGCAGCTCTTGGATGAGATACTTGGTAAAAATATTGTCAGAAGTTGGGAGAAGTGCCATAAACTTTAAAAGCAGAAGCTGCAGATTGCACAGGCAAAATAAAATTTGCATAGCCAACCTCAGATGCTCACAAACTCTGTTAGTAATGATGTGCAGAGCAATGAGAGATGCTGTGAAGATAAGCGGAAGGCTAGCAAGAAACCCAAGTATGCAAAGTAAGTAATGATTTCCACAGAGGATCCTGTCAGCCATTGGACTGGGGAATGGCAGCAGCGGTGGAATGAACCTCAAAGCGGTAGGAAATGCAAGCACGGTCTGATGTAGTAGGGTCCCAGTGAGATGGATCAGAGTTGATATTGCAGGCTAGGAAATCCAGGATATATGCAAGCAAGTCATTGGAACATGGAGATCTTCATGATTTGAGCTGGAAGCAGCCAGAATGACCATTAAGGAGCCGGTACAGTGGAGTGATGAGCAACCTGCACCGGAGCATCTGGGATGATGTCACACCCAGAGCATCGCCTGGAAAATGGGCAACTGCCTCAAAAAGGAGAAAGACCAAAAGGGAAACACAAGGGACACACGGCAGCCATGGAATGAGATAGGAGGCACAAAAAGGGATGAGGAGAAACAGGGAAGTAGGTGAAACAAGGAGAGAGCAGGGAGGAAAAAGGAGGGGTAACGGGGAAGGGAGACAAAGAAGAAAGTGGAGGGACAGAGAACAAGGAAACAAAATAACAGAGAGTTAGAGAGGCAGAAGGGAGATGAAGAGGCCAGGAAATGGGATAAGAAGGAGACCAGCCACATGATAAGCAGATGCCAGGAGCGAGCCTGCAGATCCAAAAGCACTAATTCCAGTTCCAAAGCGCTGAGGCAAGAGCTGCTGGGAGTGACTGACTTTATTATATAGAAACTTATACTGAGCTACACAGCCGTTTGCTGACTAGGAAACTGTAACCACCATGTGCTTGGGTGGTCATTGTTTTTGGGACAAGCCCAAAGTAGATTGCTCTGCACTGGGCTCTAAAATGTTGTTTTGTGAAGCAAAGCAAACTGTTTCTTGCTGAAGCACAAGGAAACATAAAAATGACAACTGATTCCCTGATGCTGCCTCAAATACCCCCCGTATGTGGTGCATAAGAGAATAACAGTAAAAGTGGGCAGCATAATTTGTACTTTGTTATTATTCCTCAGGGTACCAGAGCTCTGAAGATGGCATAGCTAAAAACATCAGCTCACCGTGCCCCAACATGTGTGTCTGCACCTGTCTGTGTCAATATGATGCACTTATAGTGGTACCAGCCAGTCTGAAATGCAGTAATGCTGAGCACATCACAAAGTGCTGCAAAAGTATACTGCAGGAGCAGTGCAATTCAATGGCAATTAAGCCTTTGTCATGCAGCATTTTGTGACATGTCACTTACTGCAAATTACTGCATTGCATCATGGCTGGCTTCCACTGTATGGTGTAAAGTTTGCTCCTTTCTGCACTAATTCTGCATTTTTCTGCAACTGTTTATGGATGAACTCACCAAAAAAGATTAAAGACCTACTGCAAAATAAAGTTAGATTAAACCTTACTTCATACTGTAGAGTGCATTCTGTGACTGGTGCTGTGTACTCTCAGTGTCATGACACCACTCTTTATATTAAAATATCTATTAATGTTATAAGCTGAGCATACTGCCAGTCTGGTGGCATGTAGGGCTGGGGTGCTAGTGCCTTACCTCTTGCTATGCCGGCAACCAAAGTTTGGGAGCAGACTTTGATTGCCGGTGGTAGCTGGTGCGTGTGGAGGACTAAGCATCGAGGACTGCCTCTCTCCCAGCGGGAGGGTCATGATGGTCTGGTATTCCACTACCACCAGGTGGAGGCCTGATGGTAGAGCAGCACGGGCAGCAAGAGCAGGACTGTGCAGGAGCATAAGTCAGGCAGCGCCTCCACATGCATGCAAGATGCTCTTACAGCAAAGTGGAGGAAGAATCAAAGAAAACACCATTAGTGGCTTTGTGAAGCCTTGCCTGCATGTCCTGAGCCCACGCTGACACCAGGGTCTTTGCCTTCAGGTCCAACCTGGATTATTATACTGGGGATGCCCCCGCCACAAGGTGAATAGTGGTAGTACCCAGGCTAAAGATAAGTCCTGGGAGGAGGTGTCTGGATCAGGGGTGCAGTAACAGGGCTGATAATCTGCCCTTGGACACTGGAGTATAATGAACTGTAATGGAAAATTACTGAGCATATAGTATCTACAAGCAACTGTAGGTTGCATGGGGTGACTCCAGCTCTGTGTTAGCTGTTAATTACAAAAGGAAGGAGCTGTAGAGTCTGCCAGGATGAGGCTGTTCAAAGGAATCAGTTATTTATGTTATTTGTACATTGCTTAGTGCCTGCTAAACCAAGTTAAAAAGAGACTTACCATCTTTTAATGTAAATGTGTGGCTCTTCCTAGCCTTAGTGGGAGCAACTACCCAATTAAAGCAACAATTTAAAAGCAGCAGCAGACCCAGGAGACATACGACTTGCATGTGATGTGCGTATGAGATGTACATATGTGACATCATCATGAGATGAAGTCATACATTTGAGTGCAGCAATGCACATCTCCCTGCCAGCCACTTTGGATTAGCTGAACACCGCTGGTCAGAACCTCTGCACTGTCTTGACTCTCTGTTATGTGGGGAATCAATTGTGAAAACTAGTAATGGGTAGTTTGTATAGACGTAGCACATTTAAACCACAGATACTGGAACACTGAGATCTTCGTGATATGAGCTGGAAGCAGCGAAATATCCAGGAAGGAGCGGTATGGTGAAGTGATGAGCAACCTGTAAAGGAGCACCCTGGAATGACATCACACTTGGAGCACTACCTGGAAAAATGGAGCAGTGGCCTATAAAGGAGAGGAAGCCCAAAAAGGGGACAACACAAGGGGCACAGCAGCCATGGAATGAGGTAGAAGGGCACAAAAGGGGATGAGGAGAAACAGGGAGCAGACAAAATAAGGAGGGAGCAGGTGAGGAAAAGGGGGTAATGGGGAAAGGGAGATGAAGAAAGGGGGACAAACAGGGAACAAGGAAACAAAATAACAGAGTTGGGGGTGGCAGAAGGGAGGTGGAGGGCCAGGAAATGGGAAAAGGAGACAGCCACATGATAAGCAGAAGCCCAGAGTGAGCCTGCAGATCCAAAAGCACTGATTCCAGTTCCAAAGCACTGAGGCAAGAGCTGCTTGGGTGACTAACTTTATTGTATAGAAACTTATGCTGAGCTGCTCAGTTGCTTGCTGGCTGGCAATATGCAAATGAAAGTACTGAAGCGCCTCTCATTGAGCACTTCAGTTATTTCAAGAACACAGTTTACATCCATGAAACTGAGACCACTGTCTTAATCTGTTGGTGGTCATTGGTCTGTCCAGGGATGAGCCCAATATAGATTGCTGTGCATTGGGCTAGTCCAGTGACACACCTCTGAAACGGTGGTTTCTGAAGCAAAGCAAAATGTTTCTTTTGCATGCTCAGGGACACATAAAAGGAACCAGTTAAATAAACTGAAACAAAGACAGAATAAAGCAACCCATTTCAGGATATACACATTGATCACCCATTAGTAAATTCTGTCCTCTAGGTAGTCCTGGGGATCCACTGTAATGTTATCTCTGATCATGGTGAAGATTGGGGAGAATGTTGAGTTGTGTAACGTCTTTCACACACGTAAAACAGAAGAAAAGGGAGGTTAAGACAACAAATAGACAATAAATGTAAAGGTCACATGACTTTCTTTCAAGGTTACCCCAAAGTCTTACAGAAATGGTTTTAAATCCCATATTTTATTCAGTCCCCTAGGGATAACAGTATCCAGCTGAAGAATCCACATGCTTTCACGTCTAGTAGCATTTTTACCTTGTCACCTCCCTTCCGGTCATTTAACACACTCAGGTCCTATAAACTTGAGGGATCAAGGGTCTGAATTGTGGTGTTCTGTGAAATGTTTACCAATCTATTTATAAGATTGCAGACATGCCCTTGTAGGCATTTTTAAGCATCCTAACTGTCCTGCCAACATAAGTCAGGCTGCAGCCACACCACAAAACGTAAACTACAAGTGGTTCTGCATCAAATTTAATCTCTAATTTCTACATGTGTAGAATTTAAAGGATGCACAAACTGTTTTCCTGGTACCATGTAATTGCAAATATTACAATTAAATCACTTACGGCAACCATAAGGTTTATTTGGTGACCAGGTGTGTGGGGTTTGTCCCTGCTTGAAAACTATGAATTATATCTTTAATGTTTTTCCCTTCTGAACGTGACTCTAGGGTAATCACCTATGAGACTGTTCTCAAGTCTTGGTCACTGAGTAATAGGCCACTTCTTTCAAATTATGTTTCCTATTCTACCAGCTATATAACTGCAATCTGTTACAAAAGTGACCCTCTCATGATGATTATCATGTCTTTCCCTTAACGTTATTGACACAGACTCTTTCTTTAGGAGGTCCTTTTGTTGTTTGGCCCTGACTTCTGCTTGTACCTTATCTAACATGCTCTCCTCATAACCCCTATTCAAAACCTGTGTTTCAGTTCCACTGCTTGCTTATCGAAGTCTGCCTTGTCCACACAATTATGATGAATGCACAAGAATTGACATAAGATATGGATTTCTTTTAGGGACAAGGTGTGTACTTTCAAACCTAAGCAGAGCATTCATTGCTGTGTCTTTTCTGAAACCTTTGAAGTAATTCTCTGCCCTTCACTATCTCCTATCAGCATCACATCTGAAAAGCTAATGCAACTATTTTCGATTTTTGAAGTGAAATATAAATTAATATTATTGTTACTGGAGCCACTTCACCAACTCCTCTGCTGATTCTGATGTACCTGCCCAAATGCAAATGCAACCGTCAATTATCTGCACCAAGGACTTAATGTTTCGTATGTATGGGTTTATTTCTGGATTATAGATGGTTTTATACTCCCAAAGACCTAAAATAAATTTTCATACTGTATGTGGGTGCCATGCAGGCACCATGGCAGTCTACACACTTATAAGTAAAATTCCTGGTATACTTGAATAACTTATGTGTCAGAACAAACTCCAAGGCTGACATAATAAAGTTAATAGGCATGGCCTCATGGAGTGGAATTTTTTTTTTAAAAACGCTTGCTTTTATACCATCTGTATGCCTTACTGAGATATATAAACCTTTACATTCTCCCCAGTCTTTACCCTGATCAGCGATAACACTGTAGTGGACCCCAAGAATACCTAGAGGACAGAATTTACTGATGGGTGATCACTATGTTTATCCTGAAATTGGCTGCTTTATTCTGTCTTTACTTCAGTTTATCTAATTGTTTCCTTTTTTGTTAAGCACTTTCTAGTAGCATGTAATCTGTATCATTAGCAATTTTTCTTTGTTGCATTTTATCATGCAATGATGCAATCGATGATGTCACTAATTTGTATAAGAGGGATTGGCTTTCTCTGGAACACTGCCCCTGACAAAGCCTTGGGTGGCAAAGCACTAAGTCTGTACCTCCCAGGTGACTGGCCTTTGTTGGAGTGGCTAATTTACTGATTCACTGTGTTAAATAATAAAAGCAGTCTTTTGGAGCTTTCATGTCCCTCTAACTTTTTCCTCCGCTCAGGGTGCAGCACCTTCTTGCTCTACACAGTACTGTACTATACACAATGGCGTCCCAATACCCTCATCCCCAGTCACAAGGTCCAGCAACCCTAGGACTAGAAGAATTGCTGAAAGCTGTTCTTCAAGGAGTGAAAGCATGCACTAGTTTCAGATACTTAGGCATCTGGCTCGATCAGCACCTAGATTTCACCACTCATATTGATTCCATCCATAAGAAAGTACTCCCTAAACTCGGCCTATATAGGAACAAAGGCTGCCTCCTCCCCTCCAGCCAGGAAAGCTATTGTTCAAAAGATGATCCTACAATACTCGACTATGGCGACATAGTCTATGCTACTGCACCCTCCTCCTCCTTAGCCAGCCTTGACACACTTTTCCACTCCTTCTGTCGCTTTTCCTTGACTGCCCACAAACAACCCACCACTGCCTTATACAGCTCCTAGCCTGCCATCCCTCCAAGACCGCAGATTAACCCACTGCGCTAGGTCCGCAGCCAAATATTGGTCCCATACCCTTCCCCCTACCTGGCCTCTGTCCTCTCCCACAGCCTCCCCTGCTTACTCCCTCAGAAGCACGGACACCAGGCTCCTCCACATCCCCTTCATGCGCACAACCAAAGGGCAGACATCATTCAAATTCTGTATCCCCAGCTTTGGAACACCTTGCCAGCCGATATACAACATTCACCCAACCCCTGCCACCTCAATCTCCTACTCAGCACCCACTTCTCCTCCAGCTGCTCATGCTTTAGTTAGTTCCCACTATGTACTTGTATTTTGTGCTCTCAGATGGGTTTCTGTGTAATTTTATCCATTTGTATTTTCCCTTCCTATGTTTCCTTTGTTTCTATCTGCCGATTGTCTGTATGGCAGGTGGCCCCCTCACTGTGATGTTTAACTACTGTACCCTGTGATGTACTATTTTCTTGGGACTTGTCCCCAGGTTACATCTGGAATCAAGCAACCCTGCTCAGTATGCCTTCCTGGCTAAACTAGTAAATAAATAAATAAATAAATAAATAAGAGTTCACTACCTTGCAAGCTGGAATGTCCATTTTGGCAGCTGGAAAGGTTAGGCAACACAAGAATGAGACTAGGAGGTGATCCACTGTCTGGATGCTAAGGACTCAGTCAATATCAGGTGAGATTTAGGAACCACTGGACCACCTGGGAAGACTGTAGCAGTGGGCTTTAAGGTAATGGGGCAAGGGGTGGGAAGCTATCAACAGCTGTTATAGGTGCCCAGGCATGGGCCATGTTATGGCACCATGCCCTGGTGTAATACCATAGGCTAATCTCTGCAGCTGACAGAGTTCTAACATGTTAACGGTTGTGTACCCATGTTTGTCCACTAACATCAGGAATGGTAATTTTCATATCTGTATGCAGCACCACTGTTGCAGAGGAAATCCACCCCTGCAGACAGTGCAATATTTTATGTATAGATCCCAAGAATTTTTAATGCTGTTCCCATTATTTAGGAAAATCACTTAAAGCTTTATGTTATAAAGCTTAAGGTGTCACTATGTCTCAGTTAGTAGCACCTCACCCCCGCCTCCACCCCCCCGAGCCAGAATGTCGTGGGTCCCACACTGGGATTTGGCTCATAACACAATGCTGGCACCCAAGTTCAGTACTAGGGATGGCTGTGTAATTTGGGTGTGCCATTCTTCAGATGAGACATTAAACAGAAGTCCCTTCTGCCCGCCTCTGTTGCTGTCCTGGTGGGCATCCAGGTGGAAGTCAAAGAGCCCAAGGCACTTTTTGCAACAGTAGGGATTCTCACCGGTGCCCTGGCCAATTTTATGGTTCCCATGAAACTGGTTCTTGCTATTGTCGAGGCAGATTGTGGGTGCTGATGTGTGAAATACTGCCACTGTATGTTTTGCATCACTTCACTGCAGGTCTATCATTACTTGTGAAGCATTTTGGGACACAATGTGTATGAAAACTGCTACATAAATGCTAATTCTTCTTATATTGTTATTATTTAAAATATGTGCTGAAGACAACAGTTTTATCTTAAGTAAAGCAATCAACTTGATCATTCTAGAAACAAAGATTTCTGTACTGAAACTCTTTAGGTATATCAGATGATCACAGACATGCCATGCTAAAATAAATATAAATATTACATTAATGTTTTTGGTTCTTTTTATTGTTGGTAAAAAGAACCATAAGACAAAAAAGTCTGGCAATAGCACTGCTGAGGTGGGAATACATGCACATTTGCCAAGCTGGTTTAAGGCACATGGAACAGCCAAATGCATTACCAGGGCATGCAGTATTGTAGCATACTGAACTTGAATAGCCATACAGTATGCACCTATTGTAGTTAAAGTTCAAACATAAAAACACAGACAATGTCAGCAGAAAAAGGCCATCAGTCCAACACCTGCCATTTTTGTTGTTGTGTTTACTTTTTGTTATAAGCCTTTTTCTGCAGTTCCTCAGACCCTAAGGTACCCCTTTAGTTGTGCCCTTATCTTACTGGGATGCCATTCCTTCATTTGGCCACAGGTTGCCCCCCTTCACCGGACTGGGAATGGGGAAGAAAGGATACTCCCGAACTCACTGATGCTTCATCAGGAGGTTCATTCTTAGCAGCCAGGGCCTAGGTTCAGATGTGCAGGGGCTTCATCCACAGGGAGACCAGGATTATTTTCAGTGTTTCTCCACTGCCACTCAGAACTCTGAATATGTGGATGTCAAGGGCTGTGTGCAAGCTAAGCATGGTGCCACCCCAACATCAGCAGAGTCCTGTCCTCCCTCAGTACCCAGCTGCACAACCCCTGTGGTCACCCAGGTGACAGTACTGTGGCTTGGATAGTGCCATCCCACCTGAGAAGGACAACATCCTGTGGGATGCTTAATCCTTCTCCACCTTGGCTGGCCCCAATGACTTGGGCTTGTTCCTGAACTCAGGTCATCAGCATCATGAGTGGTAGCATTACCACTGCACCAATGGTCACCTGTCTGCCCTGTTTTTTCCCTTCCTACCCCATCACCTAGATTCTAGATGGAGTTTACGCCCTGTTTATGTACTTATATAACATAGAAACATAGAAGTTGATGGCAGATAAGGACTACAAGGCCTACCCAGTCTGCCCATTTCTTTTTCTGCCTTATGAATGTGCCATCAGCCTTTGCTCTGTCAATGGCCTGTCTATTCATACTCATCTGTATTGCTTCCTTATGCCTATCCCATGCCTGTTTGAAGCCCTGCACTGTATTCATATCCACCACTTCCTGAGGTAGGCCATTCCATGCATCCACCACCCTTCTGTGAAAAAGAACTTCTTACATTACCCCTTAATCGACCTGCCTCTAATCTCATGCTATGTCCTCTTGTCCTGCTGTTTTTCTTATATTGAAACATGTTAGACCCTTTCACCTTGTTAATGCCCTTAAGGTGTTTGCATGTTTCAATCATATCACCTCTATCCCTGGTTTGCTCTAGGGTATACATATTGAGCTCCGTTAATCTGTTCTCATATGTTTTCTGATGCAGTCCCTGCACCATTTTGGTAACCCTTCTCTGGACTGCCTCAATTTGGTTAATGTCCTTGTGAAGGTGTGGCCTCCAGTACTGCATGCAGTACTCCAGATGGGGCCTAACCAGTGTCTTGTAAAGAGGATTATTACCTCCCTCTTCCAACTTGTGATATCCCTACTAATACACCTAACACCCCTAGCTTTACCTACTGCTTTAGTGGTCTGCTTGGCTGATTTCAGGTCATCAGTGATGATGATGCCCAAGTCTCTTTCTTCCCTTGTGACTGCCAGCAACTCCACTCCCAGCCTATAGGTGGCTTCAGGGTTTCTCTTCCCTATGTGCATGATCTTGCACTCTTTGCATTAAACCCCAGTTGCCACTCTTCTGACCATTTTGCCAGTTTATCCAGCTCTCTTCTCATTCTGCCCACCCCATCTGGATCATCTACTCTGCTGCAAATCTTGGTGTCATCTGCAGACATCTGTTTAAGATATTGGAGAAGAATTGCTGTGCACACTGACTAAAGCTCCTTTGGATTAAAATGAGTAATACAGCCCAGTAGCATCCAATAAAATCAGGTTTGACCAGATGAATAAGAGCCATAAGTACGAAATAAAAAATAAAATAAAAAGACAGGCATTTTGCAGTCTGCTCTTGAACCTGGACATTGTATAGATGCTGTAGGCCTACTTGGGGAAACGTAGTATTTAGGGATAAAGTTACTAACATCCCGTGGATCCACTCACCATGTGGGCCTTATTGCAACTGCACCCTCCACACACCACCGATAAATCAGTAATGGAAACTGTTGCTTGTGTTGTAAATCTACAAGCAAGAATTGAAAGATGACCATTGTGATTAATGACACGTTGCATGATGCAGTGGTTTGGATTTGTGGGGCTAGTCAGAGTGAGGATGATAACAACAACCCAGTTATGTACACTGCACCATGTGAGGTGCAAGCTTGGTGTCCCTGAAAATGTGCAATGGTAAGACTCAGTTAAAGAAACACCATCAAAAACAGATAGTAATGACTGTATCACTTGAAAAGTGTAAAAAGGTTGTCCCTTATCAATTCCGTAAATTGGTTAGAGAGAATAACTCTTCAAAAACTAGGATTTTGGTCTGGAAGCAGGATGGTGAGAAAAGTAATTAAATATAATGTTTAATTAGTGAGAAGAAAACCATTGAAACAAAACTATACAGTAGACCCGCTTTTCTTAATCAATAAGAAATGACTATATAAAATCTTTGGGATTCAAAGTCAAGATTTCAGTTTGGGATAACGTATAGTTCATCTCATAAATATATATTATTTGGCAGTGGTAAAAGTAAAAGTGAAGAACTGATTGTATTGCAATCACATAAGAACAAATTGCCAGAGGGGTGCCATCAATAGACTGTTTCATGATGTTGTAGGTCCAGCTCTCAAGAAGGTAGCTGCAAGTCATGTACCTGCATGTGCGTGGGGGATGAGGATAGGGAATGAGGTGTGTGGTACATAGTGAGGCATAGCAGCCTGGCCACACAGAAAGCGAATAAGAATCAGTGCACTTTCCTGCAGACTAAGTTGAGCTTGCCTACACAATAGCTGTGCTCCCAAGGGCTGTAGTTCCTTCAGGCGACATAACATTTTAGCAATACTGGTAACAGCCACTATAGTATGTTGTCTATGGGCCTGCAACAATTAACTCTGGTTTCTGGAGACTCTCACAGCTCACTTCCCTCTATCCTCCAACTACTTCCCCATCCTATTCTATCTTATGCTTTTACACAGGATCATACCTCTCAGCCTTTTGTCACTGAAATGAGGATATGGACATTTTAGACACTCAAAATGAGGGACAATGAAGGACACAGACCCTCAGAATGAGGGCCACATCCCTAAACATGGAGATACAAGCTTAGAACACCATGAAAACCACAGTGTTAACTTGTACAAAGTTTATTTTGGATTTAGTATTTTAGAATATTAAGAGTTTCTGCTTTAAAGTCTGAATTTACAGTACATTCCTGTGTGGGCAGCACCTTTTCCATGAGGGACGGATGAGGACAGAGCAATTTTAAGGGCAAATGAGGGATGTCCCTCGTAATGAGGGACACTTGAGAGGTATGCACAGGATGGCAGACATACTTCCTAGTCAGGCACAGTCCACAGGTGCAGATAGTCATAGGCGGGGGATAAATCTTAATGGATAATCCTGGCCAGCATCACCTTTGTGAGCATTCCACAGGTAACCCACTCCAAGCCCTTCAATAGCACCTGTATATCTGAAAATCAAGGGCACCAGCTCACTTCCCCACCTTCCATAATGTGACTCCCATCCTCATCTTCTCCCATGCTCCACTCCATTTGCAGTGCCTGAGTGCCATGCTAGAATAACATTTATGATCTCTGTCACTTTCATGGCAGGCACAACATGCAAAGCTTCCCTGCTGCTGACTGAGGCAACCAGGCTCACTGCTCTACTTTATTATTCCTTGCTCTCCCACTCCGACTCCTCCCAACTGACTCACCACCAGGCACCACCAGTGATGTCTTCATCCGAGTCTGACCCATCCCAGGCTCAGCCAGAAGGGTAACTCATGTATTGAGTGACTGCTGGCTTGAGTGCTTTTGAAAAGAGCAACTCAGTCTCTGCACATTTACACAGGGCTACCAGCAGGGAGGAAACAGGATAGGGTGTTGGTGAATATAGTGACATCCTGTTGCTATGTATACACGTGCACTGGGGAGAGACCATGAGGGGCTGAAGGGGGAGGGTTTGTGGGGTGTAGTGCATCAGTGGGTTGCTGAGCTGGCTGTAGCATGGTGGCTTGATGGCAGGCTATGGATGGGAGGGTGGAGGGTTTGGTTCTGGACGCCCCTCACTTTTGTGCTGGTGTTTTTTTTTTTCTTGTTGTGCACCCCGGCATGCACCTCCCTGGAGTTAAGAATCTTTTAGTAAGAGGGTGCAGGAATTTCAAGTGTCCGTGCCGTGTGGTCTACGCTGTGAGTCTACATTGTTGAAATTAATTTTGGCGATGTAGACTCGCCCCTGATGATCACTGTTACACAGTTACCGTTATGACTTGGAACCACCAGAAGAACCTCTGAAACCGGAGGCTCCAAGATAAGTCCTCTTCAGGCACTCCAGCATCCTCTCTCTCTCTCTCTCTCTCTCTCTCTCTCTCTCTCTCTCTCTCTCTCCTCTCTCTCTCTCTCTCTCAGTCTCTCTCCATCTTGATGTCTCCAGTGCACTCTCCTCATTCATTGCTGGGCAACTTGTTGCCTGCGTCATCAGGGCAATCAGAACCCTTCAACCAACCACAGATGCCGTTTCCAAGTCAGCCAAATCTACAGTTGATGGTTGCCATGATGATGGTCCAAGGAGTGACAACATCGAAAAATAGAGCTGCTCAGCTGGTGGGGTCAGTCGGTGGACATAAGTATGGCAGTGTGGCACAGCAGGGCCAGTCAACAGAGAGAGCAGGAGCTGGAGGACTCACTGACTGAGTCGGAGACTCAGGACCACCAAGGTAAGCTGAGCAGCTTGGAAAGCAGTGGGGTTGAGTGGAGACTGAGACAGAAATGGGCAGCATGGGTCAGAAGCACAAAAATGGGCAAAAGGTTCAGGGCTCCAGACAAAACGTTCAGGCTCTAGGCCTGGAGGCCCACCCCAACGTGCCTGCTTATCCTTCACAGGATAGGTCACCATGGAAAGTTACCAGTCTCCAGGGCATTGTTTTTTAGTTGGAGGGCCGAGAAGCTCTTGTCTCTGAGGTGGACTAGATGAGTTGCTGGGAGCAATATACTTGGTTCCAGTCCAGAGTTAAGGTTAGTTGAGACAGGTTGAGATGAGTGGTGAAATTCTGCCATTCACCAGCAGAATTTCACATTTCATACCACAAAATATTTACGAAAATGCTAAATTTTGAAATATTTTGTGGAATGAAAATTGCAGATTTTGCCCATCTCTATTGGATACAGGAAGTAGATGTTGACCTATAACGTGCTTCCCAGTGACCTCTGTCTGTTCTCCAGCTGCCGCCCTTGTGCTTTTCCAGATGTCTGTGTCATCTTTCAATTGTTTAACCAGGAGTGGCACACTAAGCTGAAAGTATGTTTACAGGTGCGATCTGGGAGCCCAAGGAAGTTAAGGACTTACTCAGGGTCACACAGTATACAAATGGGGCTGTGGGATTCAAACCTAGGTCTCCAGGTTTGTAGCTCAGATCCTCAAACCACTGCACTATGCTGCCTCACCATCTCTTCCAGAATCAGCCCAGTAAGTATTTGTTTCTCACAGTCTGTACTGTCTCCTCATATTTCATATGTGCATGCATAGTTCTGTGTGCAGTGTCATGCTGACGTCTGCTCATGTGTCTGCTGTCCCTGTAGGGGTGATTAGTTGTGTGGTTGTCTGGAACACTGGATTATTGTTGTAGTCCCTGATCCATACATCTGTTATTGATGCTGGGGATATGATACATGTAGATAACACAGAGCAAGGATACATTCTTTACAGGCATGTGTGGATTGTTGTAGTGTGTATGTGGAAGATCAGAGGTCAACTGTATGCATACATCACAGCAGTCACACAGCAGGACCTATAGCTCTACACAAGAATTTAATAAAGTGCTTTGCTGCACACTACAGTCATGCATCCGGTTGATAATGCAACACAAGCCACATTCCTGCCCTGCATGTCTAGGTGTCACGTTTGAATACCTGACTGTGGACAGAGGTGGTACTTTTCTGACTTACAGCTGTAAGAGCAGGCAGAATAGCAGAGCACCCTCAGTAGTACTGGTAATAGTCATCATTACTAGAGAGGCACACAGCTTTGGACTGGTGCCAGTTACAGTAGGCATGGCTGTCATTCCAGGTTGCTATACATCCATTACAGCTGTTCCATCATTCTGCATGATGGTATAGACTCCTATTAGTTGTATACAAGTCTAGTTCTGGTTCCAGATGCATTTTTGTTCAGGATCTATTAAAAGTGAAGCAATCCACAGGTCCATTTAGCACATAAAATCCAAATGGCTATTCCAACACAGTGACGAGTAGGCATTAGAGGTGTCAAATACCTTGTCCCAAATATCAGCTGAATATTCAGTATTTGAAGTCAAATATTTGGGTATTCATTATC
The DNA here is from genome assembly GCA_016271365.2 of Neoceratodus forsteri. Classification (NCBI taxonomy): domain Eukaryota; kingdom Metazoa; phylum Chordata; order Ceratodontiformes; family Ceratodontidae; genus Neoceratodus; species Neoceratodus forsteri. Next base: position 31,006,043 of record CM057450.1, read on the forward strand.
GAGTGTATTTAACAACAATTAGAAAATGCCTCCCACCCTTGCTTCTTTCCTATTACCTCTACCTCATCACCCATCCCCAGCATACTAAATAACATGACCCCAGACCCTCAACCTTTATTAACACCTTGATCCCACACTTCTTCCTCAGCATCCACAATATTTTATTTTTAGTCCTATGGTGAGTAACCAGCCAACCTGCCACTTCCACAGTCCATCGCCATCTTTAATAGAGAAAATGCATGTTTGCAATAAAGCAAAGAACTCAATGCCACCAATCCCTCCACCTTAACAGCACCCTGTCCCCATCTGCACAATACCCAACAGTGACCTTAGTGGGCGGTTAGCACAACCTGCACTCCTCAGCAGTTAGCTGCCTTTCAGATAAATGAAAGCTCTTGCATGCTTTCTCAGTATAGTAACAAGACCTGCTGATCAGTTGGTCTTACAATTAGACAGAGTAAACACATGGGTGTTTTATAATAGTCACCTGCCATAGGACTAAAATAAAATATTGTGAGTGCTGGGGGCGAGGAGAATGGGATCAAGGTACATGGGGAGTTGTATTACTTACTGCTTTTTTTCTGCTGGGTGGAGTATGGCAGGGACATTGCAAAAATCATTAGGGTTGGGAAAAGGTTTATTATTATTTTTATTGTATTTAAATTAATCAGGGATGTCCCAGGGGTTGGTGGTGCGGGGATGCTAGTAGAGTGGGAGAAGGGGTTCATGAATATTTTATGTGAGGGTGGGGGATGGTTTTTCTTTTTCTTCTTACAACTCTGCCAAACAGTGATTTCTGAATACAAGTAGTCCCCTATTTGGGAAGGGCTGCCAAATATTGGTGAGCCCTACTATATGTAGTATTCAGTAAATACTACTTGGCTCTTGCACCCCGATATGCGTTAGCTTCTCCATATATGATGTTGGCAAGGCCATTCAGTGAGCTGGTTTATGTTTTCAGAGCTGGACCCAGTTCTCTACTTGCCTCCCTGCCCCTGATTCTGCATCTGTGGCTGCCACTCGATGGCACTGTGGATCATACATTTTATATAAGACTTACATAGTGCAGAACTACATGCAAAAATTATGCAACTTTTTTGTCTGCATCTTCCCATCTTTGTGGATCTGGTCCAAATGATTGCTTAGAGCCACCCAGTGAGTAGGTGGCTCTGGTGGGACTGTAGTTATTTCTACTATTCTTGTTGTAGCTTCTGGGTCAAACCTGAAAGCAGGCATTTATTTTTCTAGTGTGCTTACTAGTAATTACAGAAATATAAGTGTGCTGCGTACACGCAGAATAAATGCCATGTGGTTAATTGTGCAATGTCTGCATGCGGTTCTGATACACAAAGTGAACCTAAGAGAACCAGATCTAAAAGCTCATCAGGTTCTCATGCTGCACATCAGGTTTGCATGCTGCAAGCTAGACATGTGTATATCAGGTAAGCTGGTGCAAACATCTTCTGAAAATCACATCAGGTTCACATGCATGCTTGGCATGAGTACAGTAGTTAAGTTGGTGTGAACATCATTTAAAAATCACATCAGGTTCACATGCTGCATGCTTGCCATTTGTGCAGCAACTAAGCTGGTGCAAACATCATCTGAAAAACACACCAGTTGCTATTTCTTATTCTACTGCCAGCAATTAGAGCCATTAAAATACATTTTTCATTGATTTCCCAATACAATCAGGTAAACTCATTAATTCTGATCCTTTTCAAGTTTTAATAACTTTTCATTTCTGTCATTAAATTGCCATTAACTTGTAAATTATTGTTTGCTTACTACATTAAAAGGCCTAGGATATAGTCAGCCAACATCCCCATTCCAGATGTGTGATGAGGGATTCTGTGTTGTGAAGCCTGACCTTTTGTTTTGAGCCATGCAAATCCCTCAATGTATATTAGGTGCTGCAAATGTGTTTCTCCATGACTTCAATGGCTCACTTACTTTCCCTTTGTCATTCTGTATGGTGCATATACACTATGGCCATGCTCAACACTCTTTGTGCTGAGTAGTCTTGGAAGTATGCACCATACTTCACATTTTGTCACTTAAATAAGGGACATGGACACTCAAAATGAGGGACAATGAAGGACACTAACCCTCATGATGATCTGGACACATCCTGAAACATGGAGTTACAGTACCTCTGAACACATTGAAACCATTGTATTTACTTGTACCAACATTAGCACCTAAGAATGCATTTATTCCATAAAGAAAGGTGCTATTTAGGTAGGGCAGAGGAAGCAGTATTCCCTCCCCCATGTTTGTGCCCAGGTTGTTTTTATGGTGTGGCAATAATAGCGTTAAATTTGGATTTAATCTTTTGCATAATAAGTATAAGTGCCCCCTCCAGCCTGTCTGCTCTCAGCTGCAGGTGCACTTCTGACGTGACTGTGTCTGTATTGTGTTGTCCACTCTCTCCACCTATTGGTGGTGGCACCAACACACATGATGTGGTGGAACTCCAGCCAAGCAAGAACACATGAGTCACGCAAATGCACACTATCTTTCCTGCCACAGAGTAAACAGTTTGCACACTACAGCTTGGAGGAGTCAGTGAGCATTGAACTCTCAATAGCAGTGTTCTGGTAGCATATTTTGTTGGTCTACTCTTAGTGAGTCTCCTTCTTCCTTGGTGGCTGAAGGTGCAGGGGTGAGCTAGAAGCTAACTCAAGACTAGGCTACCTACTTACCTACTAGGCTGTCCTTGCAAAAATATAAACAGCGTGGGCCCCCACAGCAGTAAGCTAGGCCTAACAGCAGCAGTGACAGTGGTGTGGTGGGCCTTCATAGGCCTTGATCAGTGCAGTGTGGCAGCAGACATTGCAGCTGTCGAGCAAGAAGCAAGCAACACAGGTTGGGTGGGTTTGGATGGTGAAGTGACTTGGTGGCAGGCCACATTGGGGACCCAGGATGGTCTGTTCTAGCATCCAGCTTCCAGCAGAAGGACAGAGGAGAAGCAGACTGAAAACTTGACTGGTGGCACACTGGGCCAGGCTGCAGGTTCTGGCCAGATGACCAGGTAAATAAAAGTAAATATTTTTTACAGGAGATTAGGGAAGGAGGAAGCACTGGAATATTGATTAGTTTTCAAGTTTCTGCACCTTTGGGCAGCTTCACGACCCACATGGAATGGGTATTGAATGAAATGACTCTGGGAAGAGAGGTTGGGACAAAGTGTTTTTGGCAGCGGTCAGAATTTCAGCCAGGAAAAAATTGGTTAATAACTGGGTGTGTTTAAGCCAAAATTTGATGCACTGTCTCCGGGGTATAGACAGATGAATCTTATACATTTGAATTTTCCTGATTTGCATATCTCTTTTCAGTCATAACAAATAAGTTTTACTTTTAGAGATGTTCCAGACATTTTAGAGATGTTCCAGACATTCTTGTGCTCCTGCCATAAAGTCTAAATTTACAGGACATCCCTGTGTGAGCAGGGTAACTGGCTAGAATAGTGCTAACAGAATAGCAGAAGGAAAAGTCAGTGCTACTCTGAACAGCACTGCCATGGACAATGAAAGATGATTTACAAGCGCTTGCAGTAAATGTTCATGCAGTCACAGTCCATGGTGCTGCCACAGGACAAGGAGAGGAGAATTCAGGAGCCTGGCTCCTGTAGTGTGGAAGGGCTGAGGCATGGAGTGGCTCGGTGGGGTGGCAGTGGAGACCAGAATTCTAATCCTGGGCTCGCTTAATTTTGCCAATTAGGACTCCTGTTTTTTTAAACAAGGGTCATGGAAATGAGTATTCCATGGCCTGACAAATTCTTTCTTTCCCTGTGATCCACTCCCCCTGGAGCTGGATCTTTTAATATGGGGATGCAGGGGCAGAGCCCCGTTAAAGAAACCTGGTGGCATTTATGCAGGCATGATTGTTGCCTGCACTATTCTTGCTGGTACTATTCTGACCAGTGCAGTGAGCAGCAAGTTTTCCATGAGGGATGGATGAGGGCAGAGCAGTTTTCAGGGGTAACATGAGGCTGTCCTCGATTCTGAGACAGATGAGCAGTATGGCATGCACATGTTTATGCACCCCCAGTGAGGCTGACCTCCACATCCCCCACCTCAGGCACATTATGAGATAGGGCAGGGAGAGTGCAGGGTGCATCCACTGAAATGAATGGGGTATTTGTATTACTATTTTATACATTATTGATGGAGAGTTAGAGATTAAAGAAGGCCACCACTTGACTAACAAGGGCCTTGTTAGTAGAACAGTGGCCTTCATTAACTCAACTCACCATTATAATGTATAAAACAGTAATAAAAAATAACTCCATTCATTTCAAGGGTATTCTCAGCAAACTGACCCATGGACATCCTGCCTTTGGCTCCTAGTACTCAGGTAAGAGACTCTTGACTTACATCTATACTTGGTGGGTTGTCTGTAGCAGCGTGGTCACACTGCTACAGTGTGTGTGCATGGGGCCATGTGGGTGGGTGTCAAGTTATTGCTACTTTTGTATTTGTCTAAAGTCTGTTTAAATGGAATCATTCAAAACTATGGAGAGAAAATAGTAGGAGTACAGGCCAGACTGAAGTAATTAAGTAATTTTGTGTAAGTGTGTGTGTGTGTGTGTGTGTGTGTGCGTGTGTGTGTTGAGGGTGGAAGAACCACATGTGTTTCTATTGGTATGTGTGCTATAGTTCAGTTGTGCAACTGAGATGAGGGGAACACGAAAACTAAAATCAGTGGCTGCAGCATACATGCGTGCAGATGTGTGCACATTTGTATTGAAGTATAAGTGAACCATATGTATGCAGGCAGTGTAGCTTAGTGATTAAAGGCACTGAACTGCAAACCTGGACCCCTGAAGACCTGGGTTTGAATCCATCAGACCCCACTTGTATACTGTGTGATCCTGAGCAAGTCACTTAACTTCTATGTGTGCAGTTATCAGTGAACACTTGTTTTTTGCATGCATGCAGTCTGTTCCAGTTTAACATAAAAGAATGTTTTCCACTTTGCTTGCACCGCATGCCACATGCATGCAATCAGTTCCAATTTAACATTTAAATCATGCTTGCTGCATGCATATCACATGGGTAGTTTTATGTGTGTAGAATGAAAACATTTCATATAATTATTTCCATAAGGGTGGTCAATAAAATGAATTAAAATAAATAAACTTGTCTATCCTGCTCACAGCTTTATGCTTCAATCAGCAGCTTAGCCTCCCACTTCACCAACAAAGATCCATTGCCCAGTGCTTTCTAAAAGTGTTGTCCCTATGTCATAGAGAGCTACATTGTCAAAATACTCTGGACATAGTCCCTAGTCAGTTCAGTATATATGTGTGATTTGTGAATTGCCAGTCTGTTCTGGTCCCCAGTGCTGCTCCACAAGACCGCCTCATAAGCATTCTCTAATGCTCCATGCCTGCCCTGTTTGAACACAGATCACTTTGTGAAAACAGGGTAGGGTGTGTGTTGCTGTAGCAGAGTCAGATACTAAGCTTCGAATCAGATGCATGGGTCAACTGGTTATTGGATTCACTGCCCACTGGAGCAGAGGATTGGGGATATTATCCACATTACAATTGATAGCAGTCATTTTAAAAACAAGGAGGAATCTCCTGCCTCACCTTTCCAGCCCCTATATTGTTTAGGATGGCTGGGGACCAATAATCAGGGGCTTATTTGTGTTTCTTATCACTCACATGACCTGCAGCAGAGGGGTGTACAGTGGATATAGCATGGGTCAAAGGTGCTTTCCTCTACACCCTCCCTGAGGCCAAACTCAGGTGTACCAAGGTTTGAGGATATAGGCCCAGTGTGACTTCCACCCATTTGCCTTCTGAGGCACTTACCTGCCTGTGTCAGTTGGTAGTGTGAAGTGGGTCCAGTCAACCAGAACTTCAGGTGCATGGTGGTCTTTCAGTATACCAAAAGGTGCTCCACATTTGTAGAGAGGGGCACTCTGTGCCTTTCAAGGCCTTCCACACCTGTAGAAGGCACTGAGTATTGAGCCTGTAGTAAATAACTCTATAAAAGATGATCTCAGTTTATTGTGCTGACACGCTACATGTTAAAGCCTGATACTCCAGTGGGGAAGCAGTTATACTATACTGTAGCCATTTGGTGGCTGCCAGCAAATCCAACTTTCAGTCCACGATGAGGCTATTAGATATACAGCAGGGTACAGTATTAAAGAATTACATTTAAGAAACAACTTGATCTTTATTGTGGCTACAGAATATTTGCCTTGCCTCTGTCTTGGAAATAAGAGAAAATAAATCCTTACAGAAGCTTTGTTTTAGTCTCATTCCAGCTTTCACAGTTACCATTGGCTGTTGCCTCCCAAATAATTTTTCTCCCATTGGTAGATGCGTGCAAATAGAGACTTTTCTAACAAGCATAATTTATGATAAACTCAGTGAATGGTTGCCTTTACAAACACAATCACTGCCCTGGTAGCTCTAATGACCTTGGCTTTGGTTCAAAGAAATGCCTTAGGCTAACAGAAACTGCCATTCAAAGCTAGCCTTGCAGGCTGCCCTATTCTACCTGACATCAGTTTGCAGATGGGCCATTCCCCAGGTAGGCCTGGCAAAACACTTCCCATTAATCATTGCTTAAACCACTCTCAGAGGGGGACCTTGCTAGCCTTCATTTGGAAGCAAATTGGGTGAAAAATAGCTCTGGCAATAAGCAGCCTGCACTGCATTTCCTCTGTGAGGCCTCCAGAAACAGGAATAGTGACTCTTCTGAGTAGCTAAGTAGTCTGTTAACTGGGGATGGCACTGTAATCCAGCAATAATTTCTAGAGTATACACACTGTGCAAACCAATTGTTTCTTGGCTAGTGTGTTTTTTCTAAATGAAATAATACAAGCAATTACATGCATTTAATTATTTATTTATTGAGATACATTGCTAATTGCATTACAATTGGCACTGTTATGTCGATGTGTTGATTTTACAGTGTTTTTAATGGTTGGTAATGCATTGGCAACTCATATTTAACAAGCTCAAAAGCAACTAGTATAATCCATTGTTTTTATAACTCAGCTAGAATGCATCTGCAGTTCTATCACAATGCAGTGCAAAACTGAGTTTAACTCTTAGGCAACAGTTTTCTGCATGACTTTATGCTGCATCCAACATATATACAACTCACTAAGAAATGCTGAAATAACTCACGGGTGAGACAGTTCAATGTGAATTCTACTATAATTTGCTAGTTTTATTAATTTATTTGTAATTTTGACCTGGAAAGGCACATTAAGTTGTGATAACTTGTTTCATGGGGGGCTTAGGGTACATTACCTGTTTTATTGTTGGTGGAATGTTAACCATGACATCAGGAAACTCCCAACTTTTGCAGGGAGATGATTTTCATCTGACAGTGCAGGCGGACTCCAGTGGTGGTGGTGGAAGAGAGGATGCCAAGTTAGCAGGGAGAGGGCCTCACTCCTTGCAGGAAACCCTCAGGCAGCCAACATCATGGATATGAATGTGAATGGAGATCCATACAACGTAACGGACACTGAACCTAGTGACCCTGGCTGAGGGACTACTGGATCTAATTTGTAGAAGTCTGAACTACCTCCGCCTCAGGCTGACATGGCGCTTCCTGATGTAAGTGACCCTGCAGCATTACAACTGGCAGATGATCTTGTAAGCAAAAATGTTCACCTCTTAGAAATGCTGGCAGAAGAGCAGAAACAAAATTTAGAAAAAGGTCTCCCTCCACAACGCTGAAAAGTCCATGGCTGACCTGCATCCCACCGCAACCCTGTTTACAGTCCTGAAGCAGCGCCTGACACAAAGTCAGTTGAAGGGTGTCTTAAGATCTCTGCAAATCACACTGATCAATGCTGCCACCCACTTTATGTCCCTGCTGCAGCTCACGGCATTCTCACTAGAAATCGAGAACTGAACCATAAATCGCCTCTTTTCTCCTGAAGAAGTAAGCAAGGAGAGCAGTGCACAACCTGTCCTCTAAAGATGCTGCTGCTACTGTACTTGAAGGTATCAAAACATGAAAACAGCACTACACTCTGAGGTTAAATTATAAAGTGCTTGGTTTATTAAGTTTTGTTCCATACTGTGAGATAACACCAGGCCACACTGCCCCTATGTATTGCCTTGTGAAAGTGCTTTGTTAGGGGATAGAGCCAGTGGGTACAGATAACATTTAAATATACCAAGCCATTCAGTGACTGGATAATACATAAGTGTTTCAAAGTGTTTAACATGATGAATGTACTGATGTACAGCACAAAGCATGAAAATGTGCAAACAATTGCATACATTCTTTGAACCCTTTACATACAAAATATATAAATTCTGTACAATTGATAAGGTCCACCCAGCAATCTATGGAACAGTTTTATCAGTCGTTTGCACTGAAGTGCTTTGTTATTCTTGTTGTTACATTCCACTGCATATTGTTGTTCCACAGACACCTTATTAGTCATATAAATGAAACTCTGCTATCTGAGTAAAAATTATATTTGACTATTTAAACACTTTTAATTTTGAGGGGGTTCAAATTGTAATGGCCAACAACAGAAAAACATTGCCAATCATACTGACTGGTTGGTGAGACCTCTGGCTTAAACAGTAATGCCTGAGGTGGCTGTTTCAGTTTATTAACATGAGGGAGTCTGGGAACAAGAAAGGTGTGACTTACTCCTGAATTTCCTTCTTTATTTTATATTTGTTTTATTTTGCCATTGTATAAAGACAGATCAATGTTAAAATGTTTTGTTTACTGTTCTGTACTGAACAGCCATATTTAAAATTGTTGCAAACATTTAACTAACAGTTACGGTATGATTTGCAAGTTACATGATCTCCGCCCTATAAAAGAAGCTGGCTGAGCACAGTCTGGCAGATGAGAGATGAGATGAAAGATGAGACCTGAGTTGTGAGCTGTGGAGGGAGCAGGCCTTTGCAGAACTGAAAACTGGCTGATGTAAGAGGGGAGTAGTCAGTGCTGGAGGCAGTCTCAGAAAGACTGACCAGTGGCAGTGCTAGCCAAGGCTGGAATGTTTTGTACCATAGCTGAGTAGAGCAGTGGATGGGAATTGGTCTACCTAAGTATGGGCTGCAGAGCTGCAGGTGCAGGTAGGACCACCCTCAGATACTGGTTTTGTCCCTGTGAGCCTACTGGCTAAGTGGGAACCCACAGCCCTTTAAGCCAAGTTTTTACAGTAGCCCAATATCATCCTGACTAGTCATCCAGGACTAGCAGCACAGAAGTTCCAGTTTTGCACTGTTTGAAATATTTCATTGCCCAGTGTGTTAAAGTCCTTGTGTAATAAGGTACACTGGCTTATGGGACATTTTAAAAGACCTTTTCTCATCTCTGTGTTCACTCCAACCCACCCTCCCACACCTTGTTATGTGCAGGGTGGATAAGTAGCCTGGACGGCTCAACTTGGATGCAAGGGAGGGATGTGGCCTGGATGGTGTCAATGGTGGAGGCCTGATAGCTTGGCTCTCCCTTGGCATCCACAGTTTAACATAAATAGGAGGCATTCTTTATGCAAATATTTTAAAACTGACTGAAATCAATCCTGAACAGCCATGAGTACCAGCTGGCAGCAAAAAGGTAGACACAGCTGCCTCCTGTGATGGCAGAAAGCAACAGCAAGTCAGGGCCTGCAGTTGATATAGAACTATGTCTGGTAAAACCTGCACATGGAGCTCCAGAACAGCAACAAATTGAAAATAACAACATTACAGTCACTGCTCTGCTATGTAGTCTCAAGACTGAAATGAGGGCATGGTTTAATATTATTACTGCACAAATGAACTGTCTTCAGACCATAATAGAAAATCTGAGTAAAACCTTGGCAGCACTTCCACAAGGCTAACAGAGGTGGAGGAAATAGTTTGCACCCTCATAGATCAATTAGCGGACTGAGGCAGGAACGAGTAGCCTAAAAGAAAAAATTCAGACTTTATTGGAAAAAGTTGATGACCAGGAGAACCAGACCTACCACTATAAACATAACTACTGTGGGAGTCCGGAGGGACTGGAAGAAGTGGCCTTCCAGCAGCAGTGGTTGGCTGACACACTGAAGTTGAGAGACTGTGTAAAGTTGATGGAGGTGGAGAGGGCCCACAGAAAACCAGGGGAATTCAAAAGCTGGAAACAGAGCTCACCACTTTGTCACTAAATTCCTGTGGTTTTAGGACCATGTGTCTGTGTTGCAAGCTGCCAGAGCAATGGGCCCATTCCAAATGGGAGAAAGCAGGGTATCTACATTTATGGATTACAGCTGCACCTTGTAGCACCAGAGGCATACGCTTAGTGACATAAAGGCCAAGCTATATGGCAGGGGCTGGCAGTTCCACCATCTAAACCCCAATAAGCTTAAAGTGATGAAGCCTGAGGCCACACCTCCAACCTTCATATCGCCAGAAGAGGCTGAGGAGTTTGTAACAGAGAAGACGCTGCAGCTGATGGCCAGTCATTACAAAGAACCACCACACCTGCACCCTGGTGCAACAGTTTCATTTTCCTTTTCACTAAAGGAATTTTTTCTATATTCACTACCTTGGGCCCCAAGTTCCCCGCCCCACCAGGACCATCACTTGCTCCCTATTTCTAGAGCTGCCCGATCTTGAGGCTTGAACTATACTATCACCCATGCGCCTGAGTCACTGCCTGTGTAAAATGTTTTAATGTTGCCTGTTAGCTCAATCCATGTAGCAACCCAAACAGCTTTTTAATACACTAATTCCTAGATCTGAGTGAGTTATGGACACAGAGGCCATGAGAATGGGCAGCCTAAGGTGGAACTGTAACTGTAGCAGAACCTCACACAAACTGGCTGCTTCACCAACTAAGATGCTTTCCTGCTATCTTGAAAAACGCTATCCAGGAAGGAGGGATTTAGTGTAAGGTGCCTGCTGGAATGGCAGTCAAATGTTTGAACAAATCACGAGTGAACAATGTGAGGAATCTTGCCTAAATGTCTGCTCATTTTCACCCTGTCACCTGAAGCCGATCACTAAGGGAGGAACAGGTATGGTACTCTGTCAAGTATGTGAGCATACTTATGTTCTTCCTCTCCTGTATAACATCAGTGTTTACCCAGAAAAGTGCATCATTTTGGAATCATGGTGACTGGTGGGGTGACATAGCAATGGCTGAGATGGCTTCCCTGCTTCTCTTCCAAATTTTCAGGGAGTCAGATGTTCAGCAGGTGAGCAAAAGGCAGAGATGCACATGAGAATTCGGTGCTCTGTGATACACTATGACTTACCGGCAAAAGTAATGATGGCACTAACCACACCCTTCCTCCAAAGAAATGAATGTCCAAACCAGTTCAATTGCAGCAAAAGATGTCTGTTTACTGGTAATAAAGAGGTTAAAGTCCCATATGGGTACAGTACATGGAGTGCAGAAAGCTTATTACGTTTCACCCTATCAAGGGCTTTAACAAAGATAATGCCCTCGAGTGTAGGTAGTCCTTTATGGCGCGGGGTCATAATGTGAAACATTACAGCACAACAATATACCATGCTGCCAATACAGCGTGGCATATTGCCAGCTTGATACTGAGCCCCGCACCCCTGTTACGGGGGGGCTGCAGACCACAATCCCCAACTTAAATAACCAATTCTGGAGGGGTGTTAGCACTTAAATCACACACAGTGCGAAAAGTAAACATTTCATGTGTCTGGGACCTTGAATCGAAACCCAGTCCACAGATGTACTGCCTCCCTTGCTGCCTTAGGCTCATCTTGTCGAGCCACGGCAGCTGCTTGCCACCCCTCCATCCAACAGAGGTCTTATCCTTGGCCTGGGAACAGTGAAAGAGTGCACTATCACACATACACTCTTTCAAAGTTTTGCACCCTCTCTCACTTTGCTGACAACGATGTTCGTGTTAAAGTGGTTTTGACGTGTGCCGCATAGCATGTGAGATACTGACCCAGTAGGGCCCTTTATAGTAGGCTAATTACTTAAAGTGCTTTAACATGTGCATAACAAATAAAGTGCATACATCTCATTAGTGCTTATAGAATCAATTAATCAACCACCTTCAGTGAGGATCCTACACCTAAATTGCATTAAAACATTTTCCTCCAGTCATTTTGTACATGCCTTTTGACTTTATCTTTAGTGTTTAGTTTACATTCCAAAATTCATGTCATCTATTCTGGGAGGCTTGCTCCCTTACAGGCTATGCAATTAAAAAGGGCAGATGGAGGAAAAAGGAAAACCTTTTGAAGAATGCATGTGTGCTGCCACAAATGGGCCCAGAGTCCATGAAAGCAGAGGTGGTGCAAACCAGGAACCTCACTTATGATTTCATTTACAAATTTACATATTCACATGTATGAATTTAGACTCGTGGGGCTCAGTTATTCATAGGTCCCATTCAATTGGTATGCAAACCAAGAACATCACTTTTGATTTCATTTACAAATTTACATATTTACATGTATGAATTTAGACTCGAGGCTCAGTTACTCATAGGTCCCATTCAATTGGTATGCAAACCAGGAACCTCACTTATGATTTCATTTACAAATTTACATATTTACATGTATGGGTTTAGACTTGAGGATCAAATAACTCAGTTACTCAGAGGTCCCATGCACTTGGAGAAGGTGGGTTGGGGTGTTGGGGGCAGGAGGATTTAATAAAAAGTAAAGCCTTGTATAATGTAATAGAGCATGTAGTGAAACCCGATGAAAGGGATACCTATGCCGAGGCCAGGCACAGATCAACGATTCCAAAGGTGCTGGAACTAGGGCCATGGGAAGTTGCAGGTGTGTCCTAGAACAGTTTCAAAGTTGACTATTCTGCCACATAGAGCTAGAAGGATGTATATGCAAAGAAATTGAAACTGCCACTTCAAACACTCTTATATTTGGAACACGACAGCAACTAGTACATGCTCACAGTGAGCGTGTACTAGTTACTGTACACACCCCAGTAGAGATCATTCGGTGGCTCACCATGGCAGGGTGAGGAGGGCTGTACCAGTCACTGTCATGGGTCAGGATGGGGGTGTGGGGTTGTGGGTTAGTGCATACCGGGGTGGGGGGTGGAGGGACACTACACTATGGGAATGGAAATCTGTGTTTTGTTTGTTTCGTATGGTGATCAGAGCTGGGGAAGGGTCCCTACACTATGGAAACAGGGGATTGGGTATTATTTTATGCATGTCAGTGATTGGGGCTGGGGAAGAGGTCCCTACACTATTGAAACAGGGGTGGATATTATTTTCGTATGTCAATGATCGGGTAGAGATGGAGGTCCCCACACTATGGAAAAAGGGGATCAGTTATTATTTTATGTATGTCAGTGACTGGGCAGAGAGGTTACACAGTGGCAAGGGGACTGTTTATTTATATTTAGTACACCCTGTGATTGGGCAGGGAGGGGACACTATACTATGGCAAGGGGTTAGAGATGTGCATTTCTGCTGCCACTGATCAGGGCTTAGGAGGGGACCTTGTGCATGGCCCTACACTGTGCACAGGAACCATCCAACCCACATAGTTAAAGTAGGGTTCCAGATGTGTAACTATGTGCTGGTGCAGCTGGCCATACAGTTAGTTTTGGGGTTGAATATTGTGATGCAGGGCATATGCATGAGGGACCCCTCATTTGCATTCTTGCATCACAATATTCTGTGCAGCAGTGCAGTCAGGTTTGTGGGGTGCATTGAAGTCTTCTGAATATCGCCATGCCCGATGGCCTTTGAAGTCTGGGGATGCATGGGCACATCTTAAGGATACACCATGCATCCCTTCTGAATATGAGGGCCAATGTCTCTGTAAGATATGCAATATTAGAGTGTAAGGTTGTTTATGTTGTTAGTTCCCAAATACATAACTCAACCCTTTTAAGATTTAATTTAATTTCCCATACAGAGGCACATGTAGTTATATGATCTAAATTGATTGAAAGTCTGCTCATTGTTTGAGGTTTCACTAGGACCACCTACTTTTGAGTCATCTGCATATTTAGTTGTAAAACATTTTGATTTAGAGGTAAGGTCTGATATAAAACCTGGAAAATCAGCGGCCCCAGCACTTAACCTTGTCGGACTCCTAGGGTACTGCACCACTCGGTGATTTAAGATGGTTTACTAAAATCTTCTGAGTTTTTTTTGGAGGGGCTGAGGCAAGGTTGGGGTTGTTTCTCTGTAGTTTTTGTGATTGTTGGCTTTCTGGGGTAATGGAGTTCTAGAAGGGTTGGGGAGGGTGGATTTTTTCTCTGTGATTTTTGGGCCCTAGCACAACAAATTCTGAACATTGTCGGTCCTGTGGTAGTTATGTGTTTTGTTCTGTGCTTCTTTTGTATTTTTCCTATATGGGGATGACCTTTAAGTTTATTTCATGGAACATTAAGGAGCTCTACGACAGGATGAAACGTAACATGATTTTGTGCCATTTAAAGAAGTTTCATCCTGCAGTGGTTTTTCTACAGGAGACCCATTTACTGCGGGAGGATGCTACTTACTTCTGCAGAGAATGGGTAGGGCAGGTTTTCAGGGCTGGTGCAGCACCAACACAGTGGGGGTGGCTGTTCTAAATGACAGAGGAATGACCTTTAGCTGATGAGAGAATGCTGGGATCCTGAGAGCTGATTTTTTATGTACACGGCCGCCTTTGGCCTCACTGAGGTCCTTTAGGGCTCAATTTACGGTCCCAATTGAACTCTCCTCAATTTGTATCCCATCTTCTTTCTCACCTAGAACCATTTGCCCACTTGCCTATTTTTATTGGGGGACTGGAACTTGGTTATCCATCCTGACCTGGACAGATCTGGTATATCTCAGAGAGGTTTATCTCCAGGGCAGGGTGGTCTGTGGGAGTTTATGGATAACCTTGGACTGGTGGACCCTGTTGTATTTTATATTCCCTAGAGAAGCAATATACCTTTTTTCTTTATTCCCCATGCTATGCATTCTTGCATAGATTTCTTCTTATTCAGTAAGGACTATTTACAGGGCCTTGTCTCTTGTGAAATTCAGAAGATGGTCCTTTCTGACCATGCCCCAGTTCTTATGTAACATTCTGTAAAGGGCATAGAAGATCAAGATAGGACTTGCCGATTGAACTCCTCTGTCTTGAGGGATTCCAGCATTCAAGAGGTGATACATATGTATCTCCAGAATTTTTTCAGGATAACAAAGGGTTCGCTTCTGCCTTGGATGTGCTATGGGGTGCGTGCAGTATGCTGTAAGAGGTGAATTTATCCGCTTGGCATCCAAGGCCAAAAGAAGTTCATACAGCTAGTACTAACAGTCTATTGCTTCAGATTAGATCCCTAGAGCATCAACTGTCTTCTAGATCAGATGCAGACACCTGGGTGACTTTGAACTCCTTAGAATGCAATACCATGGACTTTGGGCTGAAAAGACGGACTTTGCTTGCAACATACTAGACTGTACTATTTAGAATCAGAAGAGAGGGTGGGCAGGACCTTAGCCATGAGATTGTGGCAGATGGAGTCTCTACAGGTGGTCCCTAGCCTTCTGCCTACTCCTGAGGGGAGATCTTTACCCACCATCATGAAACAGTAGATGTCTTTCACTCCTTCTATACCACACTTTATAGCCCAGACACTAGTGATCAGGTCATTGTGGCAGATATTGAGGCCTACTTGGACCATCTTTCTTCCTCAATTGACACCAAAGCAGCAGCATCTCTTAGGGGCACCAATTTCATGTGCTGAGGTCCGCAAAGTGATAGAGCAGCTCCAGGCCAATTTCACTATTAAATATTGAACTTAAGATCCTGGCTAGGTTTTGGCAAACTGCCTTTTACAAGTTTGGGCTATTTGGGGATCAAGGTGACAAGTTCGTTGACCAAGTTAGTGAATTCCAATCTGTCCCCCTTATTGCAGACAATTAAGTTAGATCTCCAGTGCTGAATGTCACTCCCTCTCTCCCTTTGGGGAGGGTGTGTCATTAAAATGAATATTCTCCCACAAATACTGTTCCCACTGAATATGATTGGGCATTTTCTTCCAAAGACTTGGTTTGTGTGCTTATAGAGTATGATAACACATTTCCTGTGTGAAAGATGGAGTTTTCTGTCGGGCATATTCCAAGTTAACCATCCCTAAGGAGTTTGGTGGCCTTAGGCTGCCTAATTTCTATTTGTATTACTGCGCCATACACAGCAGTAAGGTCTTTCATTGGGGTGATTCCCCAGCTGCTCCGGCTGATCAGACCTACTGTCCTTTGTGACTGATGCTTGAAATGCATCTTTGCTGGCAATACAGCTTGCCCTTAGAAGCCTTCTGTATGTTAAACCTTAGGCCCTACCTATGTCCCTCTAGCTGACTCCTTAGGATGGTCCCTTAAAGTCCTCCTATAATTGTGTATTTACTTGAATTTAGATTAGTGTTGTGACCTGTCTCAGCCAATTGTTGGCAGCCCAAACCTTTTAATTGCTATCCACCCCATACCCTTTAATTTTTGTCCCTCCTCAATGCCTTATTGCTAGCTGATTTGACAGAGGATGGCAAATTCCTTTCTGCCAGTGCCCTCCAGTCCTTTTTGACATATCTCTTTATCACCCTTTCAAGCACCTGCAACTCTCCAGGGCGGCGGCTTTTTTCCTTGGCTCTCCCTTGGTCTGAGCAGCCTGTCATGGCTCTACAGGATTTTTGGTTATAGTGAAGCAAACCTCATCCCATCTCCCATTTTTATGCATTACTCCAGAATACAGATAAGAAGAGTTTGAGAGGGGTCTGCTTTATTGGCAGCAAGAGCTCGGACTGGGGTTGGAAGAAAAGACTTGGCAGTCAATTTGGAGAAGTCTGTATAAATTCATCAAACAAAACCGTTATTGATTCTTACAATTTTGTATCTTGCATAATTTATATTTTACCACCCTTCAATTGTTTAGAATTGGCAAATCTAGCACGCCATTATGCTCCCGATGTGGGCTGATGGAGGGAGTTTGAGGCATATCTTGTGGGATTGTCCCAAGATAGTGCCTTTCTGGAATACCATTCACAGCTCCCTGGATCTCTTTCTGGGTCTGGGCTCTTTTTCCCGCTGCAAATTTGCTTGGTAGGCTATCATCCTGCTGAGCTGTTTGGTCCTCGAGGGCCTTCATTTCCCATTTCCTTGATTTCAATAATGGCCAAATTGATGATAGTCCGACATTGGTTGGATGATTCCATACATTCCTTTAAAGAATGGCATGCTGAAATTTCACAGGCCCT
This sequence comes from Neoceratodus forsteri, assembly GCA_016271365.2. NCBI lineage: Eukaryota > Metazoa > Chordata > Ceratodontiformes > Ceratodontidae > Neoceratodus > Neoceratodus forsteri. Next base: position 31,023,220 of record CM057450.1, read on the forward strand.
CAAAACCGAGAAACATATTGCATGTCAGCAGGATAGGCATGATAAATTTTGTCATGTTGGGCATTACTCGCTTTGCTCGCTACTTGTACATTTATAATTACATGGGGACCGGATTGGTTAGTGGTTGGATATGCCTGTTCCCTCCCTCTTCCGTAATTCATCTTTATTAGTTCCTTACATTATGTTTTTTTTGTCTCATTTATGCTAACAGCTTGAGTTGTGCTCTGGGGTATGTGGGGGGTAGAGGTAGTTGAGGAAAGCGGGGTTGGATTTGTTGTTTCTAATTATTGTTTATTGTTTGTGATTGTAATTGTTATGATGTTTTCTATTTTGGAATTTTCAACAAAGTATGTTAAATTGAAAAAACCTTCTGAGTTCTGTTTGTAAGTCATTTGCTGTCCAGTTTATTAGTTTACTGCTGATTTTGTGCATTTCATTTTTAACTATTGCACAATATGGGACTAAATTGAAGGCTTTACTTGAGTCAAGATAAAATACACTGCATGGTATTTTCTTGTCTAGATAATGCTGAACAAAACTGTCGTTGAAGTTTGGCCATTTCCTTAAGGGAATGAATAGACTTTTCATTTACAATAAATTGTCTCACTTTGCATTTTGAGTAAGTTTTGAATGAAGTAGCATAACTGAGAAGGATTTGTAATTGTTTTTATTTATGCTTTGAGCCAGTGTTAGTTCCATACTTGCATTTGCTTCCTGGTCTGGTATTTGCACTTGGCTTGACGTTTTTTCAATATTGTCCATTTTTGGTATCTTTATTAGTTAGGTATGATTTGTAGACTTTATTTTTCTTATTTATCATTTTTTTAATATTTCTAGTAGACCATTTTGGTCTTAGTCTTTTAAGTGTGTATTCTTTGTTTTCAGTATGTGTAAGTTACTGAAGGCCAGTATTTTCTTTAAATATGAGCCACATTTCTTCCATATTTTTGTTTCTGAACATTTCATTCTGATCAATATGTTCCATGGCTTTATTTATTTTGGGTAATATGACTTATTGTAGAGAAATATCCTCATGATCCCAACGTCCACACAATGTTGCACCCTAATCCTAAATCTAATTGAGTTGTTATAGAGGGGCACTCTAAATGGCAGTCAAGAATACTTAGATTTCCACACGCAAGTACTATGTCCTATAATCTGTTTCCTTTACTGAATTGTGACACATGTTGAGCTAATTGTAATTGCTCTTGCTAACATCAATAGATTTTTTTCTTGAAGCTATGCAGTGCCTTTTTTCCAGTCAATGTCATGTAGATTACAATCTCATTGAAAGATGACTTTGTTTATATCACATGCTGTTTCAAGCTCAGAAAATATATATAAAGTTATTTTTTCTGTGTGTCAGGTGGTCTGTAACAAAGCTCTGTTATAAAAGTTTATAAATTTGTGTTTACGATTTTTATCCATGGTGTTTCTGCATCAGAGGATGTTATCTTTATTTTGTAGTAAATATCAAATGCATTCAAATATGATATTTAGTAGAATGCAACACCCCCACCTTCTTGTTTAATCTATCCCTAATGAGCATGTCATATCCAGGAATTGATTTATCCCACTCATCATGTGCAAACCATCATCTCTCAGTCATAGCTACGATGTCTAAATTAACCCTGTATATTAAAGCAGTTAGATCATCCATTTTGCATTTTAAACTTCATGCATTCAAAAGAATACCTTTCATTTCTGATCTAGACTTGTTGTTAGGGTTAAATGCCAGAAATCTCTGTGGGCTGGTACTAACCCTAGTTGTCCCTATTTTTAGTTTACACTGATTTTATCAAGGGTTAGTTTAAGGCTGTATTCTAGTAGGTTAGCACCCCTTTAATTCAGATGCCATCCACCTCTAGAGTGGAGGGAATTATTAGTATTGAATGCTATCCAGTGATCAATAAAGATGATGTGCTCATTTTGACACCAGTTTGAGAGAGATGAGTGCTTATTCTTTGTACAGTTCTGTTCTTCTCCTTATTAGCTTTCAGCACAGAAAGAATGCTTGAAATGGCAACCTTACACCTGTTTTCTTGCTTTTTTCCCTAGGTTTATAAGTTCAAGGCATCTGTCTTTTCATGACTTTTCCCAAAATTGTTTGACCCAAGGTGAATTACAACTGATGAGTTTTTGGGTCTATGAGTTTTCAATTTGTTTGTCAATATCGGTAATTCTAGGAAGCAAGATACAGTAGTGTTTATTCAGACAAGGTAAGGGGAACATCAGAAGAACCCTGAATGTAGTATGGAGATGGTCACAAAAATCCCAAAAGAGAGAGCCATACTAGCAGTAGATGCCAAGAAGGCCTTTGACCATGTGTACAGAGTCCAAGAGAATTGTGGTAAGGAGTTACAAACTGACATTTGGGCTGGGGCCAGATTTCATCAGGTGGGTGCAATGTTATAGACATGCTCCACAGCCCAGGTCATGACTAACCAGCCATTATTGCATCCCTTAAGCTAACAAGGGGGAACTCAGCAGGAGTGCCCTCTCTCCTTGCTTCTATATATGATGACCTTGGAACCTCTGGTTGTAATTATATGGGCTAGGGTGGCTATTCCAGGCCTAGAGGTGGAGGGAGAATCCTCCAAAAGTACCTTATTTGCAGATGACCTCCTTTTCTTCTGGGACCCAGATGCTTCCCTAGGAATGGTGGCAGAACTCCAGGGTAAGTATGATAAACTGGTGGACCACAAAAACTGGGAAAACTGGGATAAAGTGAAATAATTTATTTAGGTCCCTCTGTAATACAGAATCCATCCCATCTTGGATACCACTCAAAGAAGTAGAGACAATAAAGTACTTGGGGTTCTTATTCCTAGAAACTGTCCCAGATATATGATCTCAGCTACACCTCACTGCTGAAAAAATCAAAATGCCTGTTACAGATGGACTTCCTGCCATTCTCACTGTTGGGGTGGATAAACATGATTAAAGATGTGTGTGCTTCAAAATGTCTTATACCTGTTTCAGGCACTGCCATCAAGGTCCCCAAAATGTTCTTTGGCCAAATCTGTAGTATCTCGCATTCTTTTATACAGACAGGAAATCTGTTTGTATTAAACAAACAGCCTTGCAGCATCCATTGGGGTGGGAGGTTAGCCCTACCAAATTTCCACCTTACCTCTGATTGCACAACTAGCTTTTATAGAGGAGGGGCTAATGACTTCAAGGCACAGTGGATGCAACTAGAAGAAGCCGTGGCAGGACTCCAGTCCTGGCTGGGATCCTTTCTCCTCCCTTATATAGGTCACAGAGCATGAAAATAAACAACCCCTTCATCAGAGCAATGGTACTGGTATGGCAAGTGGCTCACAAAATTACTGGACACAAACTGAGCCTTGACAAGAACATCTCACTGGTACACACCTTCAAGGGTATGGGAAGTACATTGTGTTTAGAAAGTGGGTTGAAAAAATCCTGGTCTCTGATGGGCTGATCACCCCATCTAGGGGTACGCTATGTGCCAACATATACCAAGTAAAACAAGACCAGTGCCAGCTGCCCATTTACTTGTCATTATAAAATGGGTAGGAACAATCCTGTCTTCTGAGCTGCTGAGATCAGCTGGCGCCCATACTTTACCTCAGCATAATGCCCAGGTACAAAAAGTTCTGGTGCTAGCCTGGCAACATTTCAAAGTTATCAGTGTGCAGAGGTTTTTAATAGATAGCCATGTTTTTCTTCCCATGCTTAGCAGTCAGACCTGTCACTTACTTTTTTGCTGCAGGAATCGTTTGTTTTCTGTTTGGCTCCCATTCCAAAGCAATGACCAACAATTGTAATAAGTTTAAAAAATTCTTTCTCCCCCTTCACATGTTGGCACAAGCCACCTACATAATGAAACTCATGCCGCCTGGTCATCAGAGTCAGCAGTCAGAAACAGGAAAACAGCAAACAAGAAAGGCAGAAAGCTGCAATGAGGGACACTATTAAAAACAAGCAACAAAAATTGGACACACAGTAACCCCAGTGCTCAGAACAGGCAACTAGGACTAGGAGTCAACAGTACTGGGATACACCAAAGAAGAACATCTGAAGCTGCAGTGAGGAACACTCTTAAAAAGATAGTGTACAGTCACTCCCAATCGTCAGAGCAGGCAGCGAGACTGGGAATGAACAATAGAAGATGGCTGGAAGCCACAACGAGGGAAGAACTTAGAACAAGAAAATGAAGTAACTCCTGGTCCTCAGATCAGGCAGCAAAGAACAGGAATCACAAATTAAAAAATAATACAACTGTTAGTCACTCCTAGTCCTCGAGCAGGTAGTGAGAACCGTAAACAACAGAAAATAGTCAGAGGCGACAACAAGGGACAAACATGTTTAAAGTAGAGCAGGGAAAACTAAAACTAAAAAACAAACCACACTCACTCTAGGTCCTCTGGTCCTTAGAGCAGACAACAGGGACCAGGAAACAACCTGAGACACAAACACAGCTCCCCTAAGTAATGCCCAGTGGAGGAACTACAGTAGTTTGTCTTGGAGTTCAAACCTTCTGTCATTTTCTTGTTTTACATTCGCTTGCGTGCATGCACAAGGAATGTCTTGGGAGAATAGGACACTTTGGAGGTGTGACTGTCCTGTGCAATCCACTGCTCCATTGAGCAGGCATGGCGGTCCTGCACCAATGGATGCAGGTGCTGTAGTATGACAGCAGTGGTCTTCACTTCAAAGAAAACCACTGCTGCGATCAGTGCTGGCAGCACCTCTGTATGAGCTGCGAAACTGTTATAGCCGATGGGGTGTCAAATCCCCGTCAGCTTCCAGTCTGCACGCCTCCCCAAAGCTTTGGTGCCAAGTTGGGAGCCCACCCCAGCGTGGCAAATCTTGTTTTGGCTGACGGGTGCCTCAATCCCGCTGGCTCCATGTCCCCCAAACAGCTTTCCTGCTGCGATGCTGGGAGCCCACTCCAGCGTGGCAAATGTCCCGCGTCTGAATAAAAAACAAACCTGTAAATAAGAAAACGCTCCATCGCTGTCTCCCCACCCTCCCACAACCCGCAACCACCCACTCGCGCACCCTGCCTCCCCACCCCTCTCACCCCATACTTGCCTCTGGAGCTCGGTGCAACGATCATTAGTGGACCGGAACACGTCTGCACTCTTCAAAGCCGACTGCGAACTGAGGAAATGCCAGTAAGCTGTATAATGGATAGGATAGGGTTTTTCAACTCTTTTATTATTCAGGCATTTTTGAGTTTTAACCAATTTTAATATGGGCTTTTGGGACCCCTTCTCATGAATGCTGTCACTGTCATGGTGTTATTCAGGCCCAAAGGGTGATTTCACAGTCACTGTGTGAAATCACCTTTCCAGACTGATTACCGAAATGACACTGCCAGTGTTCATAAGGTGGGCTCAAAAAGCCTATTTTGAAAATTTGTGGATAAATTCTAAAATGACCATTTTACGAGCGTGCTAGTGCAGTCTCTACGACCGAAAAAGTTCAAGAATTTTCAATATTTTCACCCGATTTTCAACATTGCCATTTTACCACAATTCCCCATGAGCAGTACAGCTGTCATTTTTCACATCCTGCCCAAAATGTGTTTCTGCCCATGTAGCGCATAATGGTGCAGTTGGTGTGCGTAAATCAATGTATGGGACACATTAAGAAAATCACAGTGACACCATTCATTAGCAGAGGTCTTAAATGGCTATGTTGAAAATTTGGTGAAAAATTCTAAAATGACTGTTTTACGAGTGTGGTTTCGTAGTTCCTACAAGACGTCAGAAGGTTTGCAAATTTTCAATATTTCCACTCCAGATTTTTCAACATTGCCATTTTACCACACCTCCTTATGAGCAGTACAGCTGTCATTTTTTATATCCTGCCCAAAACGTGTTTCTGCCCATGTAGCGCACAATGGTGCAGTTGGTGTCTTGAACTCAATGTATGGGACACATAAAGAAAATCACAGTGACACTGTTCATGAGCAGAGGTCTTAAAATGGCTATGTTGAAAATTTGGTGAAAAATTCCAAAATGACTGTTTTTACGAAGTCGCTATGCTAGCTCCTACACACACCGTAAGTTCACGACTTCAATATTTGCACTCCAATGACTTCCAAATACCTAAACAGCACATAGAAGCAAGCAACATTTGGCATTGACAAATGCTTGTTTTACTTATATTTTAATACTCCTCTCTGGTGCAGCCAATATCCTCCATGTCTTGCCACTCCCCCACAAACGCCTAATGCACTTACCTCTGCCTTTCAACTCTGAGCTTTCCTGTGGCAGAGTATGGCCAAGCCTGAAAAGCACCTGTAGAAGAGGGGGTTTGGGGGTGGGAGGAGAGGGGAGAGGGGAGATATATATGTATATTCAGGGATGTCCAAGACTTTGCTTTAGCATGTTTCTGTCCCTCCTACAATTTGTTTCTATGACTGAACAGTGGGTAAAAGAGTTACAGACTTTTCTTCTGCAGACAAAGTATTTTACACCAATACTGTTATGCTGCCTGCTTCAGGCAACAGAACCACTTGTCAAACTGTCTCCCTCATTTTACTTCTTTGTCACTGATTTTTAAGCCATTTCCAAGTGCCAAATACCACTGCAAATACCTGAGTTTACGCTCGGCATTGACAAATGCTTGTTTTAACTGTTCTTATTTTGTTTTCATTTAAACTACCAGTTCCAATTTTATAAGTGCAATAAGACACTCCAGAGTGGTGCTTATGCTGCGATAACCACCCTTTCAGGGCTGTAAGGCCCTCCGACTGAGCATCAGGCCTCACTGCACCCTAGGTAGCTGGTTATATCAGCATAAAGTCCACTCTATCATATCTTATTGCTTGCATATTATTGTGCTAGTTTGAGAATTTTAAAAGCTGACCAGCTGCTATTTTTCTCTTTGCTTACCGAACAAGCTACTCACTTATATTTGGCAAGATGGCAGGCCTCCCCTCCTTTAAAGCAAAAAAAAAAACACCACACATATCCTTTTTCTTTCAAAATACTGGCTCTTCTTACTGAGCCTGCTGATAGCAGGTCATTCCCAGGTAACACTGAACCCTTCATATCGTGGGCAAGAAAAACAGTCACAGAACACTCACCAGCCAAAATCAGAATGTCCACACAAAAGTGCAGTTGAACCAAACTTTACTTGCAGATTGAGAGAAATACAAAGTGTAGCAGTGCAAAAATGGAAGCCTCTTGATGAGAGGAACTCTTACTAATGTTTCACCCATATGGGCTTTGTCAAAGTGTATGTACCCCTAGGGGCATGCATTTATGCCCATCATGTTAATTGCACATGACCAATAATGTGCTACAATTTAAAGTGGCAGTTCAATACCTCTTCATCCCTATATACACAGATAGGTGCTAAAGTATATACAACATAAACAGCTCTATCTAATCCCCTTAGTTGTGTACTATGGCTACCTAAGGACATAAATACAAGTGCATGTATAACAAATTAATTCTGAATTGTGACACATATTTAAAAAAGGCTTTAAAATCAATACCTAATACTTTAATTACTAAATCCATACGTATCCATAGAGACAGTATTAATTCTATTCTCAATCTTATTTATACAAAATAATAATTTTGAAAGATTCAACATCTGATATGTATATATTACCAATAATTTATATCCAAAATTGGCCCCCAATGTGGAGGCACGAGAACGGGAGTCAAACTGAGAACATTAGAGTGAAGGGGGACGAGGGAAAGGAAGGAAGGGAAGAAGAAAGAAAAGGGGAAAGAAGGGAGTAAAGGGAAGTGGAGGGTAGGAAAAAGCAAGGAAAAGACAAAAGTGAAGGAGGAAGCCTGACATCTGAGGAAACAAGTGTAAAACAAGGTGCACTCCTCTCCAAAAGGTTTGCTCTTCTCATAAGGTCTCCAAAGGGATGACTTTCTCAAGACTTCATGGATACTGCATACAGCCATTTCCAAGAGAGGTCTTAAAGAGAACAACCAAGGGAATGTGAACACATACATTATTTCACAAAGGACACAGTCACAGCCAAATACTTAGCACTTGTAATAGCTTTATTTAACCAAAAATGATTCCAACTCAGTACATCATTTAACCCTTTTTCTGATATGCATGCCCCAAATTGGAAGATCCAGAAGTTTTCACACCTACTCAGGGCCAGTTCCCTATCTCCTCCCTGGGATCAGGACAAACTTGTTCAATACCTATAAAGTCAAGTTTGTGTTCCCTGTTGTCTGCCTCCAACATGTGAGTGGCCCAAACATACTCAGGTTGCCATTCACTATGCCCTCACATGTTTCTCCACTTTTCTTTGAGCTTCCTCTAGTTCAGCCTATATAATAGGCCCAACAACTGCATTCTGAGAAGTAGACAATCCATTCCATGTCACAACTGATAAACTGATTTTATTGTTACCACCTTACCATCATATGGATTTATAATTTTATTGTCTCTCTTATATAGGCACAGTATCTAAAACTCCCACAGTGTCTACATCCCTCAGGCAGTGATGGTAGCCAAGTTTGCTTTGGTCTCACTGGTTGTTCGGAGGAGACCAACTGGTCTCTGAGGTTCCTTGCCTCCTATAGGCCATGCAGGTGGCACTTTAGCTGTTTCTTCTAGCCTTTTATCTGCTGCCAGTACATGCCAGTTCTTTACCAAAATGTCCCTAACCTTCCATGATCTGCAGCTACAGGTGCTAACAAAATTGACTCTGTTGTTTTCTTACACTGTTTATCTGTAGTGCCACTGCAAGGCTCCAGTAGAGTTTCTCATGTTACTCTTTCTGTATCTTTTACAGCTTTTGTAACACCTGCCAGAGTACCCTCTGGCTATAAAGGTATACCGTCACTGCAGCGACTCCCGATGGCGAAGACCATCACAGTGCCAGGAATCAGGCAAAATCTGCTCATCACTGTGATGGTCTCTGCATCGATTGGGACAGCCTCAACTGGTGTTTGCCCCGGTCCAACTTCGATTTGGAATTAGAATCCTAGAGACCGGGTCTGTGGGTGGTTCAGAGGGTGCAGCCCCTGGGTGTGTGCACTGACATCCCGTGGCTACAGTGCTGACAGTCGGCATTGTAGCTGTCGCTCTAGGGGATGTCGGTGCTAGCTGTCGGCTTATAGGTAAACTGGCTATTAACCTCCTAGTGAGTTCCACTCTCTTTTTTCATACTCATCATGCCTACTGCAATTCCTTTTTCACCCTTAGTTACTGGCTCTTAGGCATGTTATTAACTATATGCAGGGATGACAACTGCTTTCATATAGTATGCTATTTCTATCTGTGGGCTTCCTATACAGCACTGTGGCCACCTTACCAGAATCTGTTTTGGTGATAAGGATGTTCAAAAGGAGACCTGAAGTGGGTGAGCATGGCATATAAATCTAAGATGTTGGTTACTTGAATGTATATAATCCAAGAACAAGCCCAAGTCATACATACTGCCCTTCCATACCATGATCACATCATCAATGGAGCGTTTCCAGCATGTAATAAATTGTTTCAATGGGTTATGATTACTCAAAATGTACTCCTCTTCCCAGTATACCATATACAAATTGGCGTAACTGGGGCAAACGTAGCCCTCATTGCTGTTCCTATCTCCTGGTGATAATAGATTCATAGATTCATAGTGTGACGGTAGAAAAGGATTGAAACAAGGCCCACCAAGTCTGCCCATTTTTCCAGATTTCCAGCTATCTGCTTGGACCTGTGCCCACCCCTTAACACACCCCTGTTGTCCCATGCCCTTTGAATCCCTCCACTGTTTTCTCCAAAGACTGCCTCTGGGAGTTTGTTTCACTTTTCCACCACTCTCTCTGTGAAATAGTATTTCCTAATGTTGCCCCTGAACTGCCCCCCCCACCTGCAGGCCACGCCCCTCATCCTCTTGTTTCTCTTCATCTTGAATTCTCCCCCTTGGTACCCTGTTTATACCCTTAAGGTGACTTGAAGATCTTGATCACGTCCCCCTCTCCCTCCTATGTTCCAGGGAGTACATGTTCAGATCACTCAATCTTTCTTCATAGGATAGGTGGCTTAACCTTTTACCATTTTGTCGCTCTCTTCTCAATCTGCTGTAGCCTCACATCCTTCCTGAGTATGGCCTCCAGAACTGGACTCTGTACTCCAAGTGTGGTCTAACTAGATGGGTGTATAAGGGCACTATGACCTCCCTATTCCTACTTGTGATCCCCCTTCTGATGCATCCCAGCATTCCACCCCTGGCCACTTCCCTCCTACACTGCCTTTCCAACTTCAGGTCCCTGGATATAATGATGCCTAGGTCCCTTTCTTGTTCCGTCTCTTCCAGATCTCTTTCTCCCATACAGTATCCTGCCCTCCAATTTATGTAGCCAAGATGCATGATTTTACATTTTTCTGAATTGAATGCAAGCTGCCACCTCTTTGACCATGCTTAAGCCTCCCAGATCCCTCTGCATCTGTTTCACCCCTTCCTACATGTCCACCCTATTATACATTTTGATATTGTCCACAAACATACTCACCCCTCCCTCAAGGCCCTCCCAATGTCCTCTACAAATATATTGAATAGTAGGGGTCCTAGCACTGATCCCTGAGGGACCACACTTGTGACCCTGCCTTCTCCAGATGCCACCCCATTTATTATGACCCTCTGCTTCCTGTCCCCAGCCAGTTTACCATCCATTTAACTACCCTCTGCCCCAGTCCCAGTCCTGCCATTTTTGCTGGCAGCATCCCATGGGGCATGGAGTCAAATGCCTTCCGAAATCCAAATAAGCCACATCCACTCTCTCCTAATCCAGTTCCTTGGTGACCCCCATCATAAAACCCTATCAAATTCATTTGACAGGATCTGTCCCTAGTAAAACTGTGTTGCCTTGGATTTATCAGGCCACTTTCCTCCAGGTAGCTGGTGACCCTGCCTTTATTAGTTTCTTCATTAGCTTTCCTACCACCGATGTCAAGCTCACTGGCCTGTAGTTTCCCACTTCCTTCCTCCTCCCCTTATGCAGCGGGACCACATCTGCCCAATTCAATCTTCGGCACTACCCCAGTCTCTAGGGACTGACTGAAGAGTGCAGTCAATGCAGCCAATATCTCCCTTTAGTTCCCTTAACACCTTTGGGTGCACTCCATCTGGCCCCATTGCCTTGTCCACCTTGTACATCCTAGTTCCCCAAAATGTCCTCCATGAGAAACGGCCTCATCTCCACTACCCCTCCCCTGCCATTTCTTTCCCCTGCTGCCCTCATCTTCTTCCTTCCTATTGAACACTGAGCAAAAGTTGTTTAGCAAGTCTGCTTTCCCTCTGTCCCCCTGTAGCATCTCCCCTTTGTTTGTTTTAGCTGGAGTATCCCCTGCCCAGTCTTCCTCTTTTCATTTACCTACTGAAGAAAGCCTTATCCCTTTTGACCTCTAGTTATTCGCTCCTCAGTCTGTGCCTTTGGCTCCTTACCTCTGCCCGGCTTCTCTCTGGCTCACCTGGTATTTTACCCAGTCCTCTTCCGCCTGTGTTTTCTTGAACTTCCTGGAATCTTTCCTTTTGTCCTTACCTTTTGCTACTTCCTAGAAATAGTTTCCCTCCAGTACTATCTCTGCCATATCTACAAGGAGCTCTGTATTAGGGTGGGAGCCCTCCCCCTCCTATTCAGGTAGTACCTCGGGCTCTAAAACCCCTTTATGGGGTATACTTGTGTATAACGCCTCTACATTGAGGGTCACAAGTATGGAGTCTGTTCCTACCTTTAAGTTGTTGAACACATTTAGCACATCCCTTATGTCTAGGAGGAAGAAGGGAGTATTGTGGACTAAAGGTCAAATGGCATCATCCACAAAACAAGCAAGTGGTTCTGTTACCACCCCACCCCAAAGCAATGGGCCTCCAGGGGTTTGATCAGGGTCTTGTGAATCTTGGGAGGTGTAAAACTGCAACCTCAGTGGTGCCACAACAGTTAAAGAGTTTTCCTTCTCAGTAATAAGACCATTATTACATGCCCATCCCAAAAGCCATCTACATGTCTCTTGAGGGCCAGAGTGGGGTCCAAAACAACAGGCTTGTAAAATGCCCTATTTCCTAGTTGCTTTTAATCTCTTCCACATAGTCCATGGTGTCCTGGACTACCACACTGCCCCCTCCCCATCCACTTGTTTTCTAGTTATACTGTAATTATCCTTCAACTCTCTTACTGCCATTTCTCTTCCATACTTAAATTGCAATAATCAGGTGTATATCTTTCAGTTCTCAAGTGTTGCAAATCATCCTCTTCACGTTGTATTTCTCTCAATCTGCAAATAAAGCTGGATTCAACTGACTTATTTGTGTGGACATTCTGATTTTGGCTGGTGAGTGTTCCATGACTGGTTTTCTTGCCTGTGATTTCCTGTGTCACTGAGACCCCTCCCGGTGGGTGACTCCTTCCTGTTTTGTTTGCCCTTCATATAATGGTACACTTGAACTGCAAGGGACTTCTGAACTGGTCTGTCTCGGAGCACATAAAATATCAAAGGCTGCCAATTTAGAAACAAACTAAAACATCTGTCACCATTAAAAAATGAAAGCAGTTACCAGTATTTCCCACTACTCGGGAGATGGAGGGGAGAACCAAAATGGACTTACTACTGGTGGTGGGGAGGGATGGGTGATCAAACCAAAAGTACCAGCTTCATGAAAGCAATGAGCGAAGCAGAACCCTCTACTGGCAATTCTAGCAGTGGAGGGACTAATTTACACCTAGGGCTCGATTTTCAAAGCCCCAGAGTGATGCTAGGAGCTTGCATCAATTGGAATTGATGCAAGTGGCTCCTTGCTTCATATTTTGTGCCGTTTCTGATTTTCTTTCAGTGACTGCGACCCACCTGGGACCCCTTGCACTGAAGTGTTCCTGTGCCACCCTTGCACCAAAGATGGCAGTGCACATGGTTGCAAGGCTTGCACCATAGCAGGGCTGCAACATCACCCTATCTGGAAGTTTGCAAGCCCCACTATGGACACAGCAAGGGGTGACATTAGACCTGCCAGGAGGTGGTCTACATGGTTTGCACCAGTGAGACAGGGTGGATAATGGGCAGCCGAGGGCATAAGTGGCATGGGAGGAGGCATGGAGAAGTCATGGGGACAGCTGGGCTAGACTGTTAGTAAAGTGACATCCAGTGGGGTGTGTTTACATCTGTATATATATTGTACATGCCAGCATGTAATCTTATAGGACTGCAATGTACAGTAACTAGTATCCATACTGTACATTCGGAACCAGCCATACACAACCACAATGAAGGAGGGACAAGTGATACATCTACAGAATACAGAATCATATTGAACTGTAACACGATAGACCTCACAACTGTACAGTGATGTCTGTATAACTGTCATGGGTGACCTATATGGGGACATATGTTGATGTCCTTTACTTAAGCTAAATTCCAACTGTGTGGAAATGCATTTTCATTTTGTGAGGATTAGGCAAATCATATTTAATAATGTGGGAAGCTATAATATACCACAGGATTCCTCTCACCCAAGTCATCATATATCAGTGTCAATGGCTCAGTTGGTAACACATGCCTCTAGGGCTGAAGAATGGAAGTTTGTGGGTTCTAGACTCACACCAGGTACTTGGAGTAAGACCCATAACTGATACTGTTGTGCAGTGTGAGGGGATGCTGCACTGGTGAGGTGCCATCCTTTGGATAGGATGTCAAACTGAGGTCCCTTCTGCCCATCTCCAATCACTGTCCAGGTAAAAGTAAAAGATTCCCAAGGCAATTATCAAAAAGAGCAGGGGATATTTTATTGAAATTCAAAATCAAAACTATATGCAGTAATCAACAATTATAAAGACATACAATGAAACATATTAGCAAGTAAACCCACCCAAGAACAGGAAAAACAGGACATAAAGCCCCAAAATACACATGAGAGTTCACCATCAACATCTGAGTATAAGGCATAAGAATGAAAAAAATGCAATTAGGGCATCACCTCAGAAAAATCCAGGAAACATTCTTCCATAATTATGATTTCATAAATTTTAACGTAAATTTACAGACCTAGTAGTATATCCCTATTAAAGCTTTAGCAATCCAATTTATTACTTCTACTCTAATAAGTAAGCAATAATACCCAACAGTGTGGGCACTATGCCTGGGGCATAATGAGGCTAGCAGCTGCAAGAGGAGGCTTTATAACCCCTGGAAGGTCGGTATAGCACAATACCACCCACCCTGGAGGGTTTTATTGCGTTTGAAAATGGGCACTGTAAAAAATATAAGTTTAATAAAAATGTTAATAACAATTTAGTTTAAAATAAGTTTTGTAATAAAATGGTTCCTCCGCCTGCATTAGAATGATGTGTTTTTTTAGCTAGGCATAGTATAGTAATGTGCTTTGTTAAACAGCACTCTGGTTACAGTTAGCCTCTCCCCTCTCCCTACATTTCAGAAGATAAAAGGGATACTAAAGAAGTGTAGCTTTCTTTTTTATTACAATCTGCCTGACCTCTATCAGCTGGTTGTGCCCAAACCTTCTCCCCTGACTGCATACTAGATTAATTAGTGGCTGCTTTATGTGGTTTCCTAAGTTTGTCCACTGTAAGTGCAGTAACTGGAAGCAATTAGTAAAAATAGCAGGCAGATAGTAAATCAGTAAATTGTTAAAATGGGCAGCCAGTAATTGGATAACTGTTGGGGAGTATGCAGTCAATGGAGGGGAGTCTCACCGGGTTACAGTCAGGCAGGAGAACAGATAATCAGTCTGTCAAAATGTCCCATCAGGAGAAGTGTTACGGGGAGGGCTGCAGTTGGCCAGTAGAAGAAAAGAAAATCAGTCTAAATGTCTCTGCTCTCTGATGCAGCCAGGATCGGACACAAGCTTACGGTGATGTGGACGACTGGACTGTATCATGAACAGCTGATTGCTTTTGGGAGCCATGCACTGACTGCATACTTTATATTGTTTTCTGTGCTACAGTTTGTTTCAGGGGAAGATTTAGTGACTAATAAGGGAAAAAGTCAATAGAGGCCAACTGCTACTATTCAGTCTCCCCAACAAAAAATAAAAGCTGTGCCACTTGTATGTTTAATTTAATAATACAAGGAAAGATATTCATGTTAAACTTTGCCATAGGATTAAATCAGCAGGAGAGAAAGAGAGCTCACTTGATCTGGAACAATTTCTTTGGTACAAATCGCTGAGTTCAGTAGGAGAGAGAGAGAGAGAGAGAGAGAGAGAGAGAAACCGCTAGCTCTGGCACCGCTACTGTGTTTGAGAGGACTGATACTTTCTTCATTCTCCATACCGCAGATGAGCATCCCTCTGCGTAGTACAGAAATGACGGATGTACTGCTGCTTTACACAGTTGCGCTTATTGGAGCTAGCAGTCTCGTTGTCACTGAACTTACTCTGTCCTGAGTTTATTTTCAGTCTCACCTGTGTGTGCTTCTTTTTATTTAGCTATTACATGGCATGAATGCTCTTGCAAAGAAGACAAGGGATATTGACTGACAGTTTAGGGCTCCATAAATGAGGCAACCAGCATGGCGGCAGTTGCCTTTTTGAGCGTTTACAGGCCTATTACTATCAGAACAAAGTGATACAACAGAGAATGGGACTAGTTGTTTCCCAGTCTCTGTTGTGTCATATTGGCCTGGCTGATTGGTGCTTTTGACAATCAGGATACAAGATTTACCTTTGCCCATTTTTTTTAATTTCTGATAAATTACCCATTGACTTCTAGTCTGCCACAAAAAATGTGATAATTGCAAACCAGACCAGTAGCATATTATAATCATATCTATGCCAATTTTGTCATAGGAATCCAAAATCTAATTCTTCATAATTAGTAGATGAGAATAAGGTCTCTCTACTGAAATCCTGCTGTGCCCACAAGTCCTTTGCGCATGGGCATTCAGTAAAAGGTGTTCTTGGGTTTCCAGAACTCTATCACAACACTCTAGGGCAAAATGACTCCTCTAAGCTTTTATGTTTATTATTATTTCTGACTTGTAGCTTCCCATGTGTGGAAGCCATAGAACAGCCAGATCCTTGTAGGAATCTTTCTTTCACTCCAGGTAGCCATAAAATGTCTTATAATGGGACTGTGGACAAGTTCCAAATTGTAATCTGACTGAACAGGATTCACTTATAATATAATGATACAATACCTTTCTGGGCTTATCCTGCAAAATTAAAAATGTGTTATTTCAAAGCTTAAGTTTTTCAAGCTATTCTTTAAGAAATCAGGAAGAGTAAGCCCTATTTTATCAGCCTTGTTCCACTGTGGATTCTCCGTATTCTATTTAATAAAAGAGATCTAACAAAAATAGGAATTGCCACCACCTTCCCCCTACCATTTATTAAAGGTACTAACAATAGCAAAAAATATAGTATAAAACTACTGGATTTATCATGCCTCACCCCTTCTGCAACTGCTAGATAAGTAATACTTCTTTTTATGTTTGCTGCATGCATGCATCCGCATGCTCAAGAAACATCTTGGGACAGTACAACATTTTAGAGGTGTGTGAGGATCTGCCTATGCAGTAGACTCTTTATGGGGTTCGTCTCAGACACCAATGAATCGGTGATCTGTCTATGATAGCAGTTTGAGAGAAGTGGTCTTCATTGAAAGAAAAGTGCCGGTCCAATCAGGGATGGTTACGAGTTGATGCTTTATGGGGCTCATCCCTCAGGCAACAATGAATCGGTGAGCTGTCTATGACAGCAGTTTGAGAGAGAGGACCACACTTGAAAGAAATCTGCCACTGCAATGACGGACAGTTTCCTGCTGCACAGGACCTTCCCCTCCCTCGCAACCAGACACACAACATACCTTCTTTCTGTTGGCAGCAGCTGACAAAACTCCAGCCATGCACATTACAGTGCGCAGTAATGTACATGGTCGAGTTCGTTCTTGTCGGCTCCTGCCTCCGAGCACCTTGTTTGTTTGGTGTGCCTTTCCTGGTGAACCATTTCAATAAATAAATGAGCCATGGCATGGCTTTCCACATTGTGGCTCCTGCCACCTGCCACACACTCCCTGGAAAGCCAACATCTGGGTGCCCAATCCTCATGTCAGCATGCATCCCCTCCCCCATTAATGTGACATGCTGGGAGCCAACTCCAGTGTGCCAAAATAATTTTTATGTATGTTTCGACACCAGGATAATGACTCCTGGTGTCAGATGACACCCTCCCCACCTGTCCAAATATTTCAAGTGCTTGACGTCAGCATGCCCCACCACACACACAATTGTGGCATGCTGGAGCGCCCCCAGTGTTCCTAAGTAGTTTTGCTAACCTGTAAAATAAAGAAAACCATCCTCAAGTCTTTTTCCCTGTAAAAAGAAAACAGTCCCTTATAGTCACCTCATTCCCTCCCCACCCTCACCCTTCCTCTGTGGACCTACCTTCCTGCAATTCCCCCATCCCATACTTACCTCCGAGGTTGGGGCAGCGATCTTCTATGGATCAGGACATGTTTGCACTCTTCAAAGCCGATTAGCAAACTGAAAAAATGATGGTAAGCTGAATAATGGGAGTCAATGGGGGTTTCAACTTAGGTTGATATCTCAGCCATTTTGGGATTTTGGCCCCAAATTTTCAACATAGTTTTGGGACCTCAACTCATGAACACTGTCACTGTTATTTGGGTACTCTGTCCTGAAAAGTGATTTCACAGTTGCTGCACAGAATCACCTTACTGGGCAGATTAACAAAATGACAGTGCCACTGGTCATAAAGTGGGGTCCCAAAACCATGTTGTAAATCTGGTGAAAAATTCTAAAAATTACTGCATTATGAGCGTGTGTTGCACAGTTTCTATGCATTCTCGTAACTTCATACATTTTAATATTTTCACCCATATTTTCAACATTGCCATTTTTTCACACCTCTTTAATGAACAGTACAGCTGTCATTTTCACATTCTGCCTGAAATGTGTTTTCGCACCTGTGGCGAGAATGGTGTGGTTGCTGTGGGAAATCAGCTTTTGGGACAGATTAACAAACTCACAGTAGAACTGTTCTTGAGGAAGGTCCCAAAATGCCCATGTTGAAAATTTGGTGAAAATTCCAAAAATGATTTTGTTACAGGTGTGCGATGCGCTGTTTCTACGCATGCTTGTAACTTTACTAATTTTCATATTGTTACTTCAGATTTTCAACAATGCCATTTTTCACATCTCCTCATGAACAGTACAGCTGACATTTTCACATCCTGCCCAAAATGTGTTTTTCCACCTTTGGCACCGAATGGCGCAGTCACTTGTGAAATCACCTTCCAGGATTGAGTAACAAAATGATAGTCACACTGTTCATGAGGTGGGGTCCCAAAAGCCTATGTCGAAAATCTGGAGTGAAGATACCTACAATGCCTGGGGCATTAGGGTTTCCACCCATAATGCCCCACCTGTGAGACTGACAGGTATTGGGGGTGACTTGTGGTTGCCAGTCGTAATGCTCACGCTTATTCCACCCCTACCCTGCAGCCAGTGACAAGATTGAGGTGTGCCTTGGAGTCTTTGGCACTAACATTCACCCATTCTCCTCTATTGCACCAATCTCAGCTTATTTCCTTATGGAATGGGGTGAACATAAGGGCTGAAGACCCGAGCATACCTGACCCTGTCGGTGTCTGCAGGGTGGAGTGAGTTGGAATGGTGTGAGCTTTATGGCTGATGATCCAAAGGCATCCCCAAATGCCTGTCAGTTTCTGCAGGGTGGGGGTGGAGGTTGGCGTTAGTTTAATCTTTCACTGCCATTCCTATTATGCACTCTCTAACTCCTGCACTACCAATGCCAATACCAGCAAGCAAACATTCGGCATTAACAAATGCTTGTTATTGACTTACTCTACTACCCTAAAAATGGTAAAAAAAAGCCGATATAATTTTACCTCCATAGATGCTGAGGGGATACACATAACACATAACTGAGATAAAAAAGTAGCAGAAAACTTTTTATATATTAAACCTCTTCTTTTGGAAGTCCAAAGTTGTTTTCGTCTATTAACATTTATTTCAGTCTCCTGATATTTTTTTCACCAAATTATCACTGCTATCATCTTGGCTGCAAACCATACTCCCAATCATCTAATAGGACCTGGAACTAAGGAAACATTAGCTACTGACTTGTCTTTGGTCCTGACTGTGCAACACCATCCCCACACATTTTTATTGATTAATCTTTGACCTATTGATTAATCTTTGACCCTGAGCATTCTGAAAACGGTTCCAAATCAGCTACTGCTTCTTGAACTGATTTTTCTGAATCTATAAGTAAACTGAACATCAGCTGCATATGCCAAAGTCCTATTACTTACTGTTATTCCCCACATAAGTTTAATTCATCCTATTACTCTAGTTTGACCTATTTTCCCAGTAACTGATCTATCTCTGAAACATATAAAGGGGACTTAGAGGATATCCTTGCTGGACACCTTTCAAAACTTGAATTCTATCACCCATCTGTCCATTAAACATTAGGAATCACAATGGCCTTACCATTACCTGTACATGTTTGGATCCACAAAATAAAAATATCTGGAAACCCATAATGTTTGAGAATGGAAAGCAAAACAAATGTGATATATGATTAAGAGCCTTGTCTTGATCTAAAGAAAGAAGATAGCCTTTTATTTAATCCCAGCTCTTGCTTCAAAATCTCCATCAGTAAGAACAAGTGATCCTGAATTTTTGTGAGGAATAGCACATAATTGTGATGTATCAATCACCTTCTTAGAACTGAACTCAATCGAGCACCCAGGATTTTTGACAAAATTTCAAAATCCGCTTTTAAAAGGCAATCTGTCTCAATTATTTAATTCAGTTTTAGGACCCTTCTTGTGAATGAACACCAAACACATTCGTAAGTGCTATGCAGTAGCATCCCTGAACAAAGACATTCATTAAGTAACTTTGTCAGATCTTGCACAATATGATCAATTATTAACTTGCAATTCTACCCTTAGTCCATTCTTGCCAGGAGTTGCATCCAAGGAACGAGACATCACTACTTGTTTTAATTCTGTAAGCAAAGTAGGCATAATTAAAGTCTCCCTAAACTTGCATCTAACATGGGATGCTGTAACCAATCTCATAACTCCTCTGTCTAGCAGATGTTCCTGTTGTTACAGAAAAAAGACTGCACGTGTTTGTTAAAACCTCAACCATCCCCAGAGGGTAAGAGACAATTCTCCAATCTAAGTCTAGTAACTCTGAAAGCATCTTTTATTAATTTGCTAGGAAGAGCTATCGAAAGGATTTAATGATGTCATCTTCCTCCACCAAACCTTCTGTTCTACTAATAGAGATGTAGCCCTAGTGTACTGCAGCTTTTCATCTCTCCTCTGACTGCACAAATGTGCTCCTTATTGGATGTTTGATATAAATAGCTTTCCAAGATTAAGGCCTGCAATTTTATCCTTAGAGACAGATATTCTAAATATTCCTGGTTTCCATTAGATTTACCTAATTTCTGAAAAAAATAGTTTTAAATCCAATTCAGTATCTTCCCACCACTCTGCCACCAAATCATACAGACGTAACAGAATTCCAGGCAAAAAGCAATTGGAAAAGATCCTCTATTACCTGTTTTCCTGTAGAACTTTAATGGTCATTTTCTACAATTCTGTACCTCCTATTTGTTTGGCTACAATTTTGAACTACACACCTTAATACCCAATGGTCTGAGGATTCAATTGCTACTGTCTCAGCTGCAACAATTGGGAGACTATCTGACAAAAGAAAAATCTATTTGTGATGCTAGCATACCTTTAAAAAGGTTTCAACACTAGAATGATGTAGCCAGCCCAGTGGCTCTAAGGGTTGAGGTGCTGGATGTCACACCTCCCACCACACTAGCGACATGACCTCAGGAGGCGAGATCCAGTTGCCAGGGGTTAGCTGGGGAGGAGAGGATTGAGCATTCATAGGACTGGTCTCCTCTCCTGGGAGGGTGGGTTGGTGGTTCCCCAGCATCAGCAAATTCCAGCAGGGACTGAGTGTGCTACAGCCAGAGAATCAAGTCTGGAGGAGGTGGAGGCAATGGCAGTTGTCCGTGGGCTGGTCAGAGCATGCCTGTCTCCTGTGGGACATCATTGCATGTCTGTGCCTGTGGGGAATGTTTCATCATGAACAAAGAAAACACCCCACACTCAGGGAGGACAATGACACACGTGGCCCCATGACCACAATCAGATCCTGCCTGTGGGAGTCCCGATATCCTCCAACCTTCTCCCTCCCTTCAATACATCTCGATTATAAGGAGCACCATGTAGTGGAGTTGGCCCTGCCCTGGGGCGGTGTGCAAGCCAGATGGCTGATTGCAGGTAAGGTGTGGGGCATTCTGAAGCACTGGGGGGTAATCATGATGGGAGGATCTCAGGCCAGTCAGGATAAACCTGGCAAAGTCTGAGGAGATCCCTGAGAGTGGCAACTGAAGGAAAATAATCAGGGAAAAAAGAATTATGTAAAATCTGTATGTGTATTTTTTTATCAAGAGGGCAGTTGAAATCCCCCTCCCAAAATTGTGTGTCAAGCAGTATACAAAAAGTTGAATTGCTGAAAACTTCAGTTCTTTTGATTTTAGCTGTGGAACATAAACATTTATTAGCCTAATAATTTTGCTTCTGAAGGGAAACATCTAATAACATTACCCTTCCTGGAATAAAGTCAACCAATTATTCAACTGAAACAGCTACCCCAAAAATTCAGTTTCAAACCTAGAACAAGATTTTGCCCCTAAGGACCAAAAATATACCCTCCCCATCATGCTTTGTTTAGGTTGTGTCCTCCAAGTATCTTAACCTACTGTCCTGAGAAAACCAAATATCATACCTGAAAAGATTGGGCCACTGAAAAGGTTATTATCCTCCTCTTCCCATTTTTAATGCTATTAGGATCAAGAAAGACATATCTTGGGTAACACAGGGTGTCATAAAAGATAGGAGAAGAAACCCAAAACACCACCCTCATGTCTTATTCTGTCTTCCAGACCTACTTCTTGTATTCATCTGATGTGTCCTGCCTTCCCAGAATCATCTAGGACACTATCCTTTGCTTCAGATGACAAATTGTGCTGGGAAGAGGTCAGAGAGGAACCATCAACTCCTCCTCAGCTGAATCACCCCAGTTTTCCCCTTTTCAGAAGGTCAAATCTATTTCTCAAGGTCACTGGATCTCTTTCTGATACTTAGATCATGTCTGTCAACCACCAGAACAAGGCATTCTCACACTCTGAAAAGAAACACTATCCACAATAACAGGAGTAGGGTGGAGTCATATTTGCTTTGAAAACTGTAGACACAACAGGCCCAGTAACCTGAATCTGGGAGCTATGTCCACATTTGAGCCCTCAGGATGGATATCATGGCGCTGGGATTCCAGTAACCCTGGCTCAGACTGGAACTGTGGCTGGAGTGTAATCAACTATTCTTCAGGCAAGGTAGTCACACTCCAAAGTAGACACTGAATCTACCACAGTGGGTGCAGGGGCGGAAACTGAAGAAATGTATAGAAGTGAGCCTTAGGGAACGACAGTAGTACTTTATGCCTTATCTAGTATGTTCTCTGATTCAGTTGGCCTGAACAGCAATGAGCAGCCCAGGGACAATTCTTAAATGCATGACCTGTTTTGTCACATAAATTACATTTCATTATATTTTCACATTTTTTTTTAATGATAATTTTAGACAATTTTCAGTTGTTTAACAAACATAACAATAACTACAACAATTAAAACACAACACTAAGAATTCAAACAACATGCATGCCCATGTCATAGTTTGTTTTAAATACATTGAAAATAATTAATTGTGTCTGGGAGGTACACTATCTACAACTCATTATACAAACAAACAAAACAAAACAAAAAACACATATAATTGGATTCTTAGGCACATATATTCAAAGGAGATGTGCCTGGGCGAACTGAGTTGTGCTGGTGCATCTCCAAAATGCACCCCTGGGCTATATTCAAAAGGGGTGATGCATTGCACAAGTCCAGATGCACCGCAGTGCAAAGATAATGCATGCAGTGCATCTGGAGGGGTGTTTCCAGCATACACAGCACATCTGCATATTCAGCCTAGATGTGTGACACAGCTGACCGCAACACCTTGGAGATGTGCCATGCAAAGTTAGCATGCAAAACCATGCCTAAGTCATAGCCACCCACAGGCAGACTGCTGTACTGCACAGTGCAACACAGCAGCCACCAGCCCCTGGGTGGCTACCCTATCCAAGTCCCAACCATAACAGACACAGACCCACCCATCACAGTCCCGTAGACTAGTGGCCACCCACCATCCCGATCATGCCAAAAATATAAATATACCCCAATCCCTGGTAGTCTAGTGGCCCCTCCCTTCCCAGAACCCATCTGTATGATAAATTCAAAAGAAAACATCCTGGTAATCTAGTAGTACCCTCCCTTCCACAAACCTGTCCATATGATAAATCCAAAATGAAATACCCTGATAGTCTAGTGGTACCCTCACTATGGTTTACAGCATCTGCACTACTGCCTCTGGACTGAATTAGCTAGCAACTGATTCTCCATGAAGGGAAATCCAGCTTCATGAAGGGAATCATGCTAGACTGTCTGCACTGCAGGTAAATTTGATTTAACTCCTGAAATATTTTAAAAACTATGTTTAAGCCTAGGTCTATTAGGGTTTAAACATGGTTTTTAAAATGGACTACAAAGCTTGTTAAATGCAGACACAAACTGTGCTAGGACAT
The DNA here is from genome assembly GCA_016271365.2 of Neoceratodus forsteri. Classification (NCBI taxonomy): domain Eukaryota; kingdom Metazoa; phylum Chordata; order Ceratodontiformes; family Ceratodontidae; genus Neoceratodus; species Neoceratodus forsteri. The sequence continues at coordinate 31,046,905 of CM057450.1, forward strand.
TTTAAATCAGTTTAAGCTCCTTAAACCATTTTGAACACCTCAAAGTGAACAGGCCTTAGATTGTTTACACAATGCATTCATATTCAACTTAAGAACTCTGTGAGTGAAAGGGATATAAACTACATCTTGAGGCCCCATATTCAAAGCTGTCAGTATGATCCTTGCAAAGTCCCTTTTCAGAGCACAGATTAGTACATTGCCCTAAATTTGTTATACTAAAACAGGTTTGGGGCAAACTGTGAGTACCCTAAACATGTTTGAGTATACAGTAACTCCTAGAGCAAAGCCCAAATGAAGGCACTAAATGTGTGCTTGATATAAAGTCCAACCCTTTACTGGCCACTGAGAGCTATGAACTTATTCTTTAGAGGGGCTTAAGATGCAAAGTTATAGTATCCAAACCTGTAGTACTTTTGCACTACTTTCTATGGCAGCTATGAGCCAGCCCACCATCACAGCAGTTGGTTTCCTTGGCCTGAAGACCTGGGTTCAGGAACAGACCCAGGAGTTGGAGGGCCAACCGGGGGAGAATGGATTGAACATGCTAGGGACTGCTGTCCTTCTCTGGGGAAGGGTGGGGAAGAATGTCTGGCGCTTTATGGATCCCTGGCAGAGGCTGGTGGTAATGCTGCAACCGGTGCCGTAACATTAGGGGCAGGGTGGATGCTGGACATCGTTGCACATCCCACCCCAGGGAAGCAAGCATCCACAAAAAAAGCAGGCCCCTAGAATGATGACCCACTCAGCCCCTCTACTCACTGCCTCTGATGTCTGCAAGGGGTCCCCTTCCGTGGCCCCACCGGGGAGGTAAGCAGGGGCTTATCAATAGTGTCCATTGGGAGGGAGAGTACCCCCAGGCAGCCCCACCCGGGGGGCAAGCCTGGGCATGGGGGTGACAGGTGGGTGTGGGTCTGAGAATAGGGGCGGTTCCATAACCCCCAAAAAGTGCTATGGTGGCTATGCACTAGCGAGTGGGAATTATGCACCTAAGGCAGGTATCCTGCCCGTGTAGCTCCACACCTGCCAACAGGTGTGCAGCTGGTGACATTCAGGACCACCGGACACCTGTCTGCGGGCCCTGCCCCCAGCATGCAGGGTTGTGCAGGGGCATGTGGGGCAGAGCCATAGACTGGGGCAGGCATCCAATCGGATGCCCATCACGAAGTCCCACAGTGGATCCCTTACACAGCTGGGTGTATGTTGTCTGTATACCCCTGTGGATGTCGGACAGCCAGCAGCCATGGAGGTAAGTGGTGGGCAGTTCCACTAGCTGTCCCAAGATGTGGCACTGACGGAACTTGCAGGGGTGTCAGTGCTGCAGCTGCATGTGTTGTGTGGGTTATCACTGACCAGTGGAGTGTAGGGCGGGGACACAGGGCACTTTTGTGTCTGTGTGTGTGGGTGACTGTACCACCTGTGGCATGTGCCCACATGGGAGGGGCCTACAGACCTAGGATGGGTGCAGTCAGGAGGAGGGGTGTACTGTGCCACTCTTGGAGCCTTGCCAGTGCAGTGACAGGCTGTGGGCAGCATGGACATGGTGGTGCTGCCCTGGGGTAGGGGGACAGAGGCAGCACCCGTGTGTGGGAGGCTCAGCCTCTGGGATACAGGGACATGGCTGGCCCTCTCTGTGGGGGTTGCCAACCTGCCATGGGGACGTTTCTCATCCGGTGTGTGGGGACAAGGTGCTTGGGGACTTATGGCAGGGTTCACCCTTGCACTAATGGCTACCATCCTATGCGGTGTGCTACTATGTGGCTTTGTGCATGCTGCATAGTGCGGGAATGCCCTGCCCACCCCCATGCAGAGCTATCTGTGCGGCTGGTGGATCAGGTGTATTTGTCTTCTGTAACTATTAGTGAATGCCGCTGGGGGTCCACAGGATCCCCTGCCTAGCAGCATTCATGCATAACTATACCTACACGCCTGGTTTCCATGACGATAGGTATCGTGCATAGCGCCTAATAGTTGTGTTACTATGCATATTATCCCTTACCCATTCAGGGTACTTTGAAGTAAATTGCATCTCATTATAGCCTCATTGTATAGTAAGTTACATGCATTAGTTCCTTGGATTTGTGTGGAGGGCAGCTCAGCCTATAGTGTATGTTTCCTATGGAAGACACACACACACACACACACACACACACACACACACACAGAGGCTTCTCTGTGGCTGTGGCTGAAACAAAACCAAAAAAATCCCTGCTCTGCACCCCCGACCCCTGTTAGCAATAAAGTAAAACTCATGTCCAGACCCTGGTGCCAGTGGCCCTTTTCTGAATCTGATGACAGTACAGATGTGTTTATTATTAGATACAAGCCCTGGTATTCTAGTGGGTTTCCCAACTCTAACCTGATCCCAGTGCAGATATGTTTATTAATAGATGCATATGTCCGATATATAACTAGTAGTCCAGTGGTCTCTCCACCCTCCTTTTGGTTTAATGAGAGAATCTGAGTGTTAGTAGTGGCCAGAGCCACCTTTTGTGAGTGTTTGTGTTTTCACATGCTGTAATTTTGTTGGCCACGTCAGTTTGATTTTTCTTGACAGAACCAATTTCTGTTACAAGTTTATTTTCTACTGCTCTAATTTTATTTTCAAGTTGTTTATTTTTGTTAATAAACCCATCAACTTTTGTCTCAGTGCACTTTAAGATGGACATAAGCAAGAAGATGTAGCTTGGTGCTAGTACTACAGAGATACCCAGACTCCCAGGGGTGTTGTGCGCCTTGTGCCTTTAGCCCTTTGTGTGTGTGTACTTTTTCTTAAAATACACATTTTATAACATGTTAAATTTAAAATGAATGTATGTTTTTCATATAAAGTCCATCCTCCTACTGGGAACTACAGTGAATTTAATCATTTGCCTTAGATCTTGTGACCTACTGTAGATTTTGTACTTATAGTTTTGTAGTTCTCCTTGCTAACCCACCCCCAACACACACACGCACGCACAAGACCCATTTGTTAAAAAAATTAAACTAGAAGCAATAGAAATAATTAGAATGTGAGATTTGTTTGGCTTTCCTGTTCTTTTTTTTTCCATCTCAAGTCAGTTTTCACGTGTTGCCTGTGAGAGAAAAAGAATGTGATTGAAGCAAGAAAGGGGTGATTCTTGTGGGTTCAAGTGCTTGTCTAACAGTGGCTGCAAACTGTGCAATCTGGTGTTCAATGGTAATTGAAAAGCAAATGTGTGCTGCAAAACCACAAAGAGACAAGTCGGCATCACTGATGGCAGTCAGAGACAGAAGGCTCTTATCTTTTATACTATTGGCAAATCTCTTTCAGATTCTGTGGTGCCATTCCCATCGCACCCCATGACTACTCACACATCCACTTGCTCGCTCAACTGCCCAATAATGGCAAGGTGCGAAAACAGAGAGCAGTCTCAGTACAAAACAAGCAGGTCATATTTAAAACAAAACTGGTAATGTTTTACAGTTGGTTACTCTTGAATGAAAGGAGAGAGAAAGAGTGTGAGAGAGAGAGAGAGAGAGAGAGAGAGAGAGAGAGAGAGAGAGAGACAGAGAGAGAGAGAGAGAGAGAGAGAGAGAAGGTGGCCTGAACACACGGTTCAGATTGGGAAGCATTTCTTTCTTTTGTGTGGTAGTGAGAGACCTGAAAGCATCCATGCACACCAATTGGTGGAAATTATTTTTATAATATTATGAAATCCCTCCCATGCCAGAGCGGGTTCAGGAGGGTGGAGTATGCAGTCACACAGCAGAATGAACACAGCGGCACACTAATGGAACAAGTATGTTCTATTCCAGTAATACGATTATGGCAGATTTTGGTGTTATCTGCAAAGAGGTATACTTTCCCTTCCAGCTCTTCTTCAATGTCACTTATAAGTCATTAAATAAATTACACCACATTGCTATCTTGCTTTTGAGCAATTTTACTGACTCCTGGGGTGACCCGTGATTTGTGCGAAATGCATAATAGCGAGCCCAAATCACAGCGACTACATAATGGTGAGTACCTCAATGGAAACCGGTATTCCCTTTCCTCAAGGTGCTACAAGCTCAGAATTAGATAATAAATAAAGGGGGGTGCTGGGGTGAAGCCCCTGCAGAAAAACACAGTTGCTGTTCTGGTCCCACTGTTTTACCTTCGTTGATATGGGCTCACTCTTTGCGTCTCTGCCCATCTCACAGGCACTTTACTGGGAGGGAGAAGGGACCACTGTAATATTAGGGATATGAGATATATGCCAGCTGGGGTCTGATGGTGAGTGGATACTCCTGGATATCAAGGTTGACTTTGTTATTAGTACAGGGAGCAGGAAATGGGGTGCCACTAGACTACCAGAACCTGTGTCTAATAATAAATCCTCCTGTACTGGTATTGGATTAGGGAAAGGGAACCACTAGACCACCAGGGCTTCTGTCTGGTAATAAAACCACATGTATTCTGATTGGGTTATGGTGAGTAGAATCACTAAACCACCAGGGCGTGTGTCTGATAATAAAACCATCTGTATTTGGATTGGGTTATGGTGAGGGAACAAGTAAACTACCAGGGCTTGTGTCTAGTAATAAAACCATCTGTATTTGTATTGGGTTATGGTGAGGGAACCAGTAGACTACCAGGGCTTGTGTCTGGTAATAAAACCATCTGTATTTGGACTGGGTTATGGTGAGGGGAACCAGTAGATTACCAGGGCTTGAGTCTGTTAATAAAACCATCTGTATTTGCCCTGGGTTATGGTGAGGGAACCAGTAGACTACCAGGGCTTGTGTCTGGTAATAAACCATTTGTATTTGGATTGGGTTATGGTGAGGGGAACCAGTAGACTACCAGGGCTTGTGTCTGGTAATAAAACCCTCTGTATTTGGATTGGGTTATGGTGAGGGAACCACTTGACCACCAGGGCTTGTGACCGGTAATAAAACCATCTGTATTTGGATTGGGTTAGGGTGAGGGAACCAGTAGATTACCAGGGCTTGAATCAAGTGATAAATACATCTGCACTGAGATAAAGTTGGCGAGAGAGCCACTGACATCAGGAGTGGGCATATGTATTACTATTGATGACAGGGGTCAAGGTGAGGGGACAGAGGTAAGTTGTGATCTGTGTGTCTCACTTATGGCACCATAGCAGCCTAACTGGGTGGTGGGGGTGGGTTTGTGCACTGCAATGCATGTTGTTAAAACAAGGGTTTTAGAAGAGGTAAAAGTGCTGCCAAGCTGCCTTCACGCTTCAAAAATACTTAGAATATACCACTGTACCCTGTATGCAAGAGGTTAATCCTTGTTGGTATTGGTGAAGTGGTGTGTTTAGCAGCATGAACACACTAACCACTTTATGGTATGCTAAGTGTATATCTGAATATAGCATTGGCCACATGAACAGGCTGTTAGCCATGCTGTGTCAAATACATGCTGCTAATCCTGTTAGTACTGCTCTAATTGTTTGACTATCTGTGGCTATAGAGGTTTTGAATTGTACTTATCACCATTGTGTGGATCAGAAATGTCCATCAAGTTACTAAAAGTTCAGTAAAGATGGAACAAAAACAGAACTGGAACCAGAATTTAACAACAGCTTCTACAGATAACAAGCATTTGTCAATGCCAAATGTTTGCTTGCTGGCATTGGCATTGGTAGTGTAGAAGTTACAGAGCTGCATAATAGGAATGGCAGCAGTATTGAACTGAAGCCAACCCCATCGCCACCCTGCAGAGAGTGACAGGCATTGGGGTGTGCCTTGGCTCATCAGGCATAACGATCGTGCCATTTCACCACACCCTACCCTGCAGACACTGACAAGTGTCACAGAGTATGCCTTAGGGTCTTTGGCCCTTATGCGCACCCATTCCATCTAGAAATACGGTGAGATGGGTGTGGTATGGGAGAATGGGGTAATGTTTAGGCCCGAAGAGTCCGAGGCACACCTTGATGCCTCTCACTGGCTGCAGGGTGTGGGTGGGGGTGAATGGTATGAGCATTACAGGCAAGAATCCCAAGTCACACCCCTGATGCCTGTCATTCTCTACACAGTGGGGGCGTTATGGTCGGAAACTCTCAATGCCTCAGGCATTCGTTGGTATTTTCACTCGAAATTTTCAACATGTTTTTGTGACCCCACCTCATGAACAGTGGCAATATCAGTTTGTTAGCTGAAAACTGCTTTTGCACAGTGACTACGGCACTTGGCACCACAGGTGCGAAAACACATTCGAACAGGATGTGAAAAATGACAGTGGTACTGTTCATGGGGAGTATAAAAATGGCAATGTTGAAAATCGGGTGAAAATCTTAAAAACTGGTGAAGTCATGAGCGTGCATAGAAACTGTGCAACGGCACCCATAATGTAACTAGTTTGGGGATTTTGTTACAGCAGATTGTTAACACAGACATTTTGGGACCTCCGATCATGAACAGTGTCAGTGTGATTTTCTTTATCTGTCCCAAACAATGATTTCCACAGCGACCACGCATTTCTGCGCTGAAAGTGTGAAAACACATTTCAGCCATGTTGTGAGAAAATGACAGTCGTACTGTTCATAAGGAAGTGTGGAAAAATGCCACTGGTGAAAATCTGGACTGAAAATATTACAAATTCATGAACTTACGAGGGTGCGTGGAAACTGTATAATGCTCACTCGTAACACAGTCATTTTATGGAGTTTTGTCACCAAATTTTCAACTTAGCCATTTTAAGACCTCTGCTCATGACCAGTGTCACTGTGATTTTCTTAATCTGTCCCAAACATTGTTTTCACACACTGACTGTACCATTGTGCACTACATGTCCGGAAACAAATTTTAGATGAGATGTGAAAAATAGTAGCTATACTGCTCATAAGGAAGTGCGGTAAAATGGCACTGTTGAAAATCTGGTTGCAAATATTACAATTCGCAAACTTGCCAGCGTGCGTAGGAACTGCGCAATGCTGCTCTAAAACAGTCATTTTTGGGAATTTTTTCACCGCATTTTCAACATAGCCATTTTAACACCTCTGCTCATAAACAGTGTCACTGTGATTTTCTTACTGTGTCCCGTACATTAATTTCTCACACCGACTGTGCCATTGTATGCTACATGGGTGGAAACACATTTTGGGTGAGATGTGAAAAATGACATCTGTACTGCTCATAAGGAGGTGTGGTAAAATGGCAATGTTGAAAATCTGGGTGAAAATATTGAAAATTCTGAACTTACTGACGTGCATAGGAACTGCACAATGCACGCTCATAAAACAGTCATTTTGGAGTTTTCCACAAAATTTTCAAAATAGGCTTCTTGAGAGCCCACCTTATGAACACTGGCAGTGTCATTTCGTTAATCGGTCCCAAAGGATTTCACGCAGTGACTGCAAAATCTCCCTTCGGGCCCAAATAACGCCATGACAGTGACAGCATTCATGAGAAGGGTCCCAAAAACCCCATGTTGAAAATTTGGTGCAAAAATTCCAAGAAATGCCAAGATATGCAGCAAAGTTGAAAAAACCCTATCTAAATACAGCTTACGGCATCCTCCATTTGCGGTCGGCTTTGAAGGTGCAGACATGTTCCTGGTCCACGAAGATCATCACACGGACTCCAGAGGTAAGTATGGGGTGAGGGGGCCGTGTGGGAGGCTGGAGTGCGCAGTGGGTGGGTTTGGGTGGGGGCAGGGAGACTGCCAGGGACCGTTTTTAATTTACAGTTTTTTTGTTTTTTAATTATTAAGGCGATGTGGGACATTTGCCACACTGGGGTGGGCTCCCAGCGTGGCAGCTGGAAAGGATTTTGGGGGCTGGGCCGGCGGGGTGAGCACCCCGTCGGCCCTCTTAGTAATGCCACGCTGGGGTGGGCTCCAGCGTGCAGCTGTAACGCTGTTTTGCGGGGACTGGAGCCAGCGGGGATTGGGCACCCCAGTTGGCCATAGTGGCACCAGGAAAGCTTTTTTGGGGCGGCATGGAGCCGACAGGGCATTGGGCACCCGTCAGCTATACTGTATGTGTGTGGAGAGTGCATCAGCATGCAATATGCATGCGCTGCGTGTTGAGAGAGCTCTGCTCACTGAAATGGAGCTCTCCTTTCAACTGTATGCCACTGCATTTTCAGCTGTCATAGACAGCTGGAGCAGTGATTGGTGCACTGCGACCGTGCCTGCAAACACACTGACTGAATTGGAAGAGGCTGACACACCTCTGGAAAACTCGGATGATGGCACTATGTTTCTTGCACATCTGCAAGCAAACATAAAATGGCTTACAAGTTTAATGCAGTTCCCCATGAAACTGTGCATTTTAAACATGATGCAGTACTTACAAGATGTGCACTTTGTATGCATTGCACAAATGAGCCAGATTCAAACTTCAGACATTTTTGGTAAAAATCTAGTGAAATTTCTCAAAAGCAAGATTGGCAATGTGGTATAATTTCATTGGCATTAAAAGAAAAAAAATGTCACCCAGCTCTACACTTATGGTCCTCAATACAAAATTGATGAGCCTATGCATAAAAAGGATTTGCCTATATGTGCTGTGCAGGCAACCCTAAGTTGGAATACCACATACAGGGTCCCATGGGCCCTAGTGGCATTCACGGAAGCGCATGCCCCTTCCACATGTGATCTCTGGCTGGTCGCTATGGCTGGTCATGGACAGTCTGAGTGAGTGTCAGGCGGTGTGTCTGCACTCTGTGCCATTCACAAGGTTTGGAATGACAGGAAAGGGTGGCACAGAATAAAGCAGCAGGCACCCTGCTGTATCGTTGCACACCTCCCACAGTGTATACCCACCATCCACAGTTGGGAAACCTGTACATCCTCAGTGCCACCCCAGCCTTCTGGTCAGGCAGAGAGGGCTGAGGGCAGCCAGTAGAGCACTTATCTGAAGGTTTACCTTTATGGGACCCATGCCATCCCTCAGTCCCTGCTCCACATGGAGCAGGGATCCACTACAGTAGAGGACAGGCACCATTTGGATGCCTGCCCATGTCCTCAATCCGCACCCCATACACCAACACACCAGGAGGACTCAGACATGGACGGCCACCCTGCAGTGACTGGCCTTCGTGAATGCCTTGCTCCACATGTCTGTCCATTGGTGCAGAGCTGCATGGGCCAGGTATATTCCTCTTGTACATACCTGACCCAGAAGATTGCATAGCCCCAATAAAATGTCCATTGACTTTCCTAGGCAAGTGCAGAGTAGGTGGCGGCTGAATTCTATGTCCCCATGTTCCCACACAACAGCAATTTTGCATGAGCATAGCTAGTTGGAATTCAGCTGCCTTCTTGCAATGGGACAGGAGACTTCTCAACTTCACCCGTATGAGCAGCTGAAATACTGTGCCATTGGCCTGGTACAGCATGCATTCATTTTGAGTAGCTTCATAACAAAGGCCAGATGGCTTTGTACTTTTTATTTGAGATCTGCTTTACATGTTGGGATTTACTGCAGTACCCTGGTGAGTCTCACTATAAGATTTTCTTTTCTTTTAAACAGAACGAGCCATCATCACTTTTGGTATTTATTTTTCAGTCAAACTCTTCAGGCTTGGGGTGTTACATTTCATTATAGCTTGTCTTCAGGTTAAAACAAATTACTAAATGCACGGAATGCCACAAACTGTATTAATAGTGAAGTACAGTATTACCAATATTATTGGTAATTTCATAATGTGCATAAGCAATCCTTAAAACAAGTTGAGTATTGACCTTCTTTTGCTGTGGATTGATTTTAAATGAAAATAAATTCAAGAGAGTGAGTTATGTGATCAGAACTGCAATAAGGCCCCAGTCTGAGACCAAATAAGACACTCAGAGTACTGTATATTTTATTTGCATTCTTCTGCACTTTAAATATTTTGTGTTAATCTTCTTTGCAGCTTTATTTTGTATTGTGCCCTTTGCGATACACCTCTACTTTTGCATCTGTAAACACAATTTCTGTATTTCTATATGTTTATTGGCAAAACATTTTCATTAAATAAATAGAATTTAAATACATAGTGAATGACTAGTGAGGGTACAGTCCATAGCATTGAAGAGGTTAATAGTACTTCTCCGAGAGTTGCACTTGGGACAGAAAGGCAATAGTCCATGTGATTAGCAGCATTTATATGGCATATTGCTGTCAGATTTCTTCTGGCTATGCCAATCAGAAGGGTCAAGTGTTGAGTTAGCAAGGCTGAGCTAGCAGTCATCCAGATTTAATATGTCTGCACCTCCTTCTGGCCTCTGGAGAGAGAAGAGTGCAGGGAGACTGTGAGACTGTAGCCAGCCTCACTCATCAGGCAGGATTACCAGGCATGACTGCTCCAGCAAGGCAGCTCAACACAGCAGTCATCAGCCAGAAGATTTATGACTTCATTTGACAAACTGTTATTCACTAACTGAGCATGACGCTTCGGGACTGGGAGGTAACAACCTGACATCAAACAGTTGGGACACAAAAGCTCCATGACCACACTGACTAGCTTTTGAAATGCATTATCTTAACCATTTCACTGCCAACACTTCCTGGTTGCTTCCCAAGGGCTGAGCCCTCTGGATTTTATCTATGGCAACAAGAATTTCTTCTCTGTGATGGTCATAGCACCCAAGAAAACTATAATGTATATAGGCATGCTGACCCTTGGAAAAACAGAGTTGATTGGACAGTGTGATACCTTGTATTGTCCCAAGATATACTTTGCAGATATAGAGGTTACAGGCCATAAACATTAGGGACCAAAATAAGTTCTTTCACACCTGACAAAGAATCTAATTGATCTGCTTTTGTACAGCAGATGGCTGTACAATATCTGTGTTACTTCCACTACAAGGTCACATTCCTGTTGACTAAGAATTGCTTTTAAATATTGCTGGTCTATGGTCTTATAATATTATTTACTGTTAACTAAAACTGTATTCTCATTGCATAATAAATGGGCTGGCATGTACCAATTAGCTTGCACAGGCTTGTTTATTGGCATTATGGCATGTTGTGATATGTTAGTGTAAATGACTGAAAATGAACAAAGGCCACAAAGGCAGTTACAGCTCTGGCTGATAATTTTTATTTTATTTGTTTATTTCTAGGAAGTACCTTTAAGCCAAAGGCTCTTTACAGAGGTTCCACGTCATAGTAATACATGGGCATCACATCATTTACAATGGTTACAAGTACGTAAGCAGATACAAGGCAGTTCCATGGAGAAAGACATGAGTACATCAGGTTACAGAGGTTACGTAATTACAATAACAGGGAGTACATAAGTAAAAATATAAAGATACATAATTTAAAGCAGGCTAGGCTGACAGGTTAAGTGAACAACTTCAGATTCTACAGGATATAGAACGAATTAGGTAGGAGCAGAGGATGATATAGTCTATAAAATAATTAACTAATACTATACACAAGGAGGCAAGAACTTGATGGGCAGCAGTTCTTTTGCCATAAGTGCTAAAGAGTGTAGTCATTAAGGAGGGCTAGACTCACGGGAGTGCTGAGGCGGGACCTGGAGCCTACTAGGGGAGTGTTAGTTAGCAAGAGAGAGAGGAGAGGCTAGGGTGCAGGTTAGTATGAGGTAGCAGGAAAGAGAGGGGAGAGTGTGGGGATTAGGAGATGGTTTGCACAGTGTGTACATGCAAAGACAAGGGATTCAGTTGTCAAAACAAAAATCATGTGCATTTTAGCTGGCGCTAACATGCAGTTTAATTGAAAGTTGCACTTGTTTCAATTAGATTGCTAGTGCACAGTTTGTTTAAAATGTCAGTTCAGATTATTTGACACACGTCATGAAGCAGATCTGACAGGATAAAGAAACTAAAAGAAACACACACAGCTAAAACAGTTTCTGCAAAGAAAATCCCAGACCTACCACTCATGGGAAGGTTGATGGCAAGTGAGGATACCAACACTTTGCATGCTAGGTTTTCAGAAAGGCTGACTGAACATACAGTAGCAGGACTTGCTAAAGCAAACTGAAACATTTTAAAGAGCTTGTGACATGGAATACTTGGAAAGAAATTTTAGACACATTCTTGTGCACATTTCCATATTCTTTATTGTCAGAGTCCTCTTTTTCACATAAAACTATGAAAATTAACATAAAAACAGGATCATGGTCCCCTAAACTTCCATTGATCTGGTTGCATCTACACCTGACATAACAATTTCTGACAGTGACATTACAGTCTGTTGCTGTGGAAATGATTATGTTGTCAGAAGTGGACTACAAGCTAGAATAGAAGAAGTCTAGCGACAGTGACTCACTGCTCATGTAAATGTGCACAGTCATACAGAAAACGAAAACGAAAACAAAATACTGAACATATATAGTATATATGCTGAAATATGTTCCAAGGGATCATTTTTTCATAGTTTTCAGAATTCTCAATATCAAGGAAGAGTAGCTGGCTGATTTAATTGAACGTCTCTATAAGACGATCGCTACAAGTATTAACTGCATTTATCAATGAAAAATAACACAGGATATGATATGTAGTGGGTAACTACATGTATAAAAATCATTACAAATACTTTTATTCTATTAGAATACACTTGAAGTTGCAACTTCATCAAAGTTTCACTCTGTCAAGCAGCTCATCAAGCCCCAAGTCATCCTTTAAGGAGACCACAGTGTGTGCTATAATTTGGTGTCTGGTAGTTTAACCTTGCTGTGCCGCCGACTGATATATCGATCCAAAATTCCTATGTTCTAATTCTGTTGGCAGCCTAAGGGTTAATGGGACACAAATGATGAGCTTGTAATTGGAAGGCTAGAAGTTCTAAACTTGCTGGGCCACTCAGCCTTCCATCATTTCGTATGCTGCTCTAACTGACTGGAACTCCCTCCCTCCTCCATTCTCTCCTGCTCCTCCCTCTCACAATTTCAGTCCCATCTGTCTGCCTTTCTGTCTACCTCTACTACCTGCTCCTGTTTTGCTAAAGTGTGCCACCAAAATTCCCTACCTTGCCCACGGCTGCCTCCTCCTGCTTTATTCTTCTCCCACTCCACTACTGCTACACCTAGCATAATATGAGAATGATGCGGTAGAATTCTCTGGTCCTAGCTCTTCCCATGTATATTACTAGCGTGTTTACTATGAAATTTTGTACTATAACTGCCCTGTATATAGTCTACCTAAGGCTTACATCAGGCTGTTCACTTCATGTAACGCTTGTCAAGAAAAAGTCTGTAGTCAATTGTTTGTGTACTTGCAATATTTTGTCTTGTCATGTACTCTGCCTAATGCCAATCTTGTAACATGAGAACTGCATTGCTTATTGCACTTGTACCTTTGTGGTTGATTCTCGACCCTGAGTCGACCCTGAAAAAGGGACTGTAATTGTCTCAGTGGTTACCCAGTTACCAAAATTCAAATAAATAAAATGAAATTTCCTGCTAGGCAAATTCAGGCAGTATCACAGATATGCTTTTAGAACAAGTACTCAGTAAAAAGTAACTTATTTAAAGGAATTCTGCTACCCTGTTTAATGAAATGAAAAAGGGGAGGAGGTTAAGATGAGCTGACCTTTTCACAGCATCCCATACAAAACAAGCATTTGTCAATGCTGAATGTTATCTTGCTGGTATTGACATTGGTAGTGCAGTAGTTAGAGAGATGCATAATAGGGAATGGCAGTGAAGCATTGAACTGACGCTAACCCCACCCTGCAAAGACTGACAGGCATTGAGATTGTGTCTTTGGTCATCGGCTATAATGCTCATGCCATTTCACCTCACCCTACCCTGCAGACACCGACAGTAGTTATGTGTGCCTTGAGTCTTTGGCCTTACGCCACCCCATTCCATAAGGAAATACCATGAGATGGGTGCACTATAGCAGAATGGGGTGAACTTTGGGGCCAAAGAGTCCAAGGCACACCTCGATGCCTGTCAGTGGTTGAAGGTTGGGGTGGAATGGCATTAGCATTACAGCCGAAAATCCCAAGTCACACCCATGATGCCTGTCGTCTCTATAGGAGGGCATTACAGTTGAAACCCTAATGCCCCAGACTTTGTTGGTTATTTTCACTACAAATTTTCAACATGGGCTTTTGTGATCCCACCTCATGAACAGTAGCACTATCTGTTCCTTAGCCACAGGTGATTTTGCACAGCAACTGTGCTATTTGCGCCACAGGTGCAAAACACATTTGAGGCAGGATGTGAAAAATTACAGCTGTAGTGTTCATGAAGAGGTGTAAAAATGGTAATGTTGAAAATCTGGAGTGAATATATGGAAAACAGGTGAAGTCACAAGCGTGCTTAGAAACTGGACAACAGCATCCGTAATGCAATTATCATGGGTAATTTTCAACATAGGCATTTTGGGACCTCTACTTATGAACAGTGGCACTGTGATTTTGTTAATGTGTCCCAAATGTTGATTTCCCACAGCATCACGCTTATTGTGTGCCAGGATGTGCAAAACACATTTCAGGCAGGATGTGAAAATGACAGCTGTTCTGTTCATAAGGAGGTGTGAAAATGGCAATCTTGAAAATCTGGAGTAAAAATACTAAAATTTTCGAATTATGAGCGGCAAAGAAACCACACAATGTACGTCAGAATACAGTTATTTGTTGGAATTTTTCTCCAAATTTTTAACATAGGCATTTTGGGACTTCTGCTCATGAACTGTGACACTGTAATTTTCTTAATCTGTCCTGAACATTGATGTCCAACAGCACCATGCCATTATTGTGGGTATTTTTCAGCATAGGCATTTTGGGACCTCTGCTTATGAACAGTGGCACTGTGATTTTGATAATAGTGTCCCAAATGTTGATTTCCACAGCGACCACACCATTGTGTGCTAGATGCAAACACATTTCGGCAGGATGTGAAAAATGACAGCTGTACTATTCATAAGGAGGTGTGAAAAATGGCAATATTGAAAATCTGGTGAGAAAATATTAAAAATTCTCAAATTCACAAAACGCGATGTGGAAACTACTTAATGCCACTCTTACAATCATTTTTGAATTTGTCACAAATTTGCAACATAGGATTTTTAGAACCCACCTCATGAACAGGACTGTCATTTCATTAATCAGTCCTGAAAGGTGATTCCATGCAGTGACCATGAAATTAGCTTTTGGGCAGAATAATGAAATGACAGTGACTGATTTTATGAGGTGGGGTCCAAAGAACCCATGTTGAAAATTTGAGTCAAATTCAAAAATGGCCAAGATAGCCACCTAAGTTGAAACCTTCCCCATTGATGCCATTTTACAGCTTATTGGCATTTCTTCAGTTTGTGGTCGGCTTTGAAAAGTACAGACATATTCCCACTCCACCAAGATCATGGTGCCAGACCTCCAGATGTAAGTATGGGGTGAGGGGTGGGAGGGGTGCTCAGAGGGTGGGTGTGGGTTAGGGAGGAGGCCCTGCAAACAGCGAGAGACCATTTTCTTTGTTTCAGGTTTTAAAAAAAAACAGCGAAAACGTTTCTTTCTTTACAGGTGTATGACAAATGTTGGGGACACTGGGGTGGGCACCCAGTGCCCCATGACTTTGGGGTGGGTTTGCCACACTGGGGTGGGCTCCCAGTGTGGCTCTCAATGGGGTGGGTGGGCAGGAAAATGCCAACACGGTCGGCTTCAAAACACACACAGGCAGACGGTTGGGCTCCCAGTGTGCTACACAATCTTGAGGGGAGTTATAAACATGCCGACAGGGGATTGGACACCCCAAAGTTTGCTTGCTAGGGATTGTGAGAGGCAGATGGCAACAGCCGCCATCATGTTTATTGAAATGTTTCAGCAGGCAAGGCACACCCTGCAATGATGGGGTGCTCACTCATTGCAGCTGCAAAATTCTTTCAAGTTGGTGGCACGCTTCTCAAGTGCTGTCCTAGACAGCGTGCTCATTCATTGGTGCCATACAGACCAGCCCAAGAATATAGCCCAAGCAATAGCTCACTCTAGCACAACACCACCGCACCTCCACAACCTGCTGCTCCAGCAAGCTGTCACAAAATGTTGCTTGCGCTGTGCGTGCAAGACAACATAAACAAGCATTTATCAATGCCGAATGTTTGCTTACTGGCATTGGCAGTGGTAGTGTAGAAGTTACAGAGCTGCGTAATAGGAATGGCAGTGAAGTATTGAACTGAAGCCAACCCCACCACCACCCTGCAGAGAGTGACAGGCATCGGGTGTGCATTTGGGTCGCTAGGCATAACGGCCACCCATTTCACCACACCCCACTCTGCAAAGACTGACAAGTGTGATGTGTTCCTTGGGGTCTTTGGTCCTTATCGCACCCCATTTCATTAGGAAATATGGTGAGATGGGTGCAATATAGAGAATGGGGTGAAGTTTGGGGCCAAGAGTCCAAGGCATACCTCGATGCCTCTCAGTGACTGCAGGGTGTGGAATGGTATGAGCATCACAGGCAAGAATCCCAAGTCACACCCCTAATTCCTGTCATTCTCTAGGGTTGGGCGATTTAGTTGAAAAGCCTAATACCTCAGGCATTCGTTGGTATTTTAACTCAAATGTTCAACATGTTTGTTTTGTGACCCCACCTCATGAACAGGGGAATATCAGTTTGAGTAGCCAGCTGCTTATGCACAGTGACTACGAGTTTAGCACCACAGGTGCAAAAATGTCCGAACAGGCTGTAAAAATGACAGCTGTACTCTTTTCATGGGGAGGTGTAAAATGGCTATGTTGCAAATGTGTAGTAAAAATATTTAAAAAATGGTGAAGTCACTAGCGTACATAGAAACTGTGCAACGCGGCAATCGTTATATAAGTAGGTTGGGGATATTTTATAGCAGATTGTCAACTCAGGCATTTTGGTGCCTCCGATCATGAACAGTGTCACTGTGATTTTCTTTATCTGTGCCGAACAATGATTTCCCACAGCGACCACGCATCTCTGCACTGAAAGTGTGAAAACACACTTCGCCATGTTGTGAAAATGGCAGCTGTACTGTTCATAAGGAAGTGTTGAAAATGCCACTAGTGAAAATCTGGACTGAAAATATTACAAAGTCATGAACTAACAAGGATGCGTGGAAACTGCACAATGCTCACTCAATAACAGTCATTTTATGGACTTTTGTCACCAAATTTTCAACATAGCCATTTTAAGACCTCTGCTTATGAACAGTGTAACTGTGATTTTCTTAATCTGTCCTAAACATTGCTTTCACACACCAACAGCACCATTATGTGCGCTACATGTGCGATAACACATTTTGGGTGACATATGAAATATTGCAGCTATACTGTTCATAAGGAAGTTTAATAAATGGACATGTTGAAAATCTAGAGTGAAAATATTAAATTTGCAAACTTACAACATGCATAGGAACTGTGCAACGACGCTCGTAAAAGTCATTTTTAGGCATTTTTTCACCAAGTTTTCAACATAGCCATTTTAAGACCTCTGCTCATGAACAGTGTCACTGTGGTTTTGTTAATGTGTCCCATACATTGAGTTTGCACACCGACTGCGCCATTATGCGCTACATTGGGTGGAAACAGCGTTTTGGGCAGGATGTGAAATGACAACTGTACTGCTCATAAGGAGGTGTGGAAAATGGCAATGTTGGAAATCTGGAGTGGAAATATTGAAAATTAGCAAACCCACGCTCATGCGTGGGAACTGTGCAACGCACACTCGTAAAACAGTCATTTTAGGAACATTTTCACCAAATTTTCAACATAGCCATTTCAAGACCTCTGCTCATGAACAGTGTCACTGTGATTTTCTTAATTTGTCCTTACATTGATTTCGCACACCGACTGTGCCATTCTGCGCTACAAGGTGGAAACACATTTTGGGTGAGATGTGAAAATGACAGCTATACTACTCATAAGACAGTGTGGTGAAATGGCAATGTTGAAAATCTGGAGTGAAAATATTGAAATTTGAACTTAGAGCCTGTGTAGGAATTTCTGCTTGCAGCTCGTTAAACAGTCATTTTTGAATTTTGGTGCAAATTTTCAACATGGGGTTGTTCGGCCCCTTCTCATGAATGATGTCACTGTCATGGCGGTATTCGTCCTGAAGGGTGATTTAGCAGTCCTGCACAGTCACGCTGAAATCACCCGCCGAACGAATAGCGCCAGCGGCAGTGTTATCTCATGAAGAATCCCAAAACCCCATGTTGAAAATTGGTGCAAAATTCCCAAAATGCCTGAGATATGCAATAAAGTTGAACCCCTCCTTCTAGCCCATTATACAGCTTACCGGCATTTCCTCAGTTCGCGGTCGGCTTTGAAGCGCAGATGTGTTCAGTCCACGAAGATCGTGCGCGCGAGTCGGAGGTAAGTATGGGGTGAGGGGGTGTGGGAGGCTGAGTCGCAGTGGGTGAGTGCGGTTGTGGGAGGGGGTTCGGGAGACGCCCAGGGACCGTTTTTTTTTACAGGTTAAAAAGGCGTTGTGGGACAGCTTGCCACACTGGGGTGGGCTCCCAGCGTGGCACAAGGACTTTGGGGGCCTTCAGCCGACAGGGATTGGGCACCCCGCCGCAAAAACAAAAAAAACATCGGAGTCGCTTTGCCACGCTGGGGTGGGCTCTCAGCGGGCACAAGGACTTTGGGGAGGGGCGTTGTTTCAGCCGACGGGGATTGCGCACTCGCTGGCAACATGATGGATTGCCATGCTGGGTTGGGCTCCCAGCTTGGCATCAACTATTGGGAGGAGGGGAGGAGACAGACGCAGATCAGCCCGGACGGCGATTGGGCACCCCAGCTGCTATACACTGCGGCGGGGCGCGCGCACCCTGCGGCTGGGGGCTGCGCGTGAGCAGCTTTTATCGCTGCTCACTCAAGCGAAGTTCCTTTCAACTGGGGAGTTACTGCATTTTGGAGCGGTCATAGACAGCTCCAAAATGCATTGGCTTACAGGGCCACGCCTGCCAGCACAGTGCCTGAATTGAGGAGGAGGTGACACACCTCCAAATCTCCGATGAAGGCATCTATGTTTCTTGCACATGCGCAAGCAAACATAAAAATAGGCCCACTGCTCAACTGACACAGATCATTAATAATTAATAAATCTTGAACTATTCCTTAGTTTTGCTTTGGTTGAAATATTCACAGGCAAATTAATCAGTTGCCAAACCCTCCTAGGACAACGCGTAAGCAGCAACTAAGTCTTTTAGGCTGCCAACAGAATTAGAACGTATAGGAATTCTGGATTGATATATCAGTCCATGGCACAGCAAGGTTACTTTCAGCAGTTAGCCATTTATTGATCCACCTCCTACTTAAGAATTACCTAATTCTCAATAATTGACTATTAGTTTGCCACTTATTTATTATTAGTTGAGATTATGTAGTTGAGCAGTAATTTGCAATGAACACTCAACTTAATAAGCATTAGTTGATAATTACATACAGTATATTCCATATGTATAATGCATAGCTGTTAATTAGGAATAACCAATTCCTTACTGTATTCTAAAATACATTCTGCAATGTTTCAGGTTATCAGAATGACACAGAATTGCACTATCCTCTCCCACCTGGTCATGTACTGGAACCTGAAGTCTTCTATTTATCTATATGAGACGTATAACATGGGTGATCACAGTACAACCTTCCCCACAATGTCCCTCAATGTGCCACAACCCTGTCATGGAAGGACCACCACATAGGTCAGAGGGTAGTTCAGACTTCATGCCCATTCAGTCTTTGGCCTGTCATGGAGACTGCCAACATGGTTGCCAATTAGTACCAACTGTGTCAGTGATTTTTGTGATGTGGACACCTGCCTACTGGGAAATGGACTGGAAACCACCACAACTCATTTCACATAGGCCACTGAACAGCACTCCTGTGATAAGGGCTTTCAAACACTACCGACCTGTGTTGATTTGCACCCATGAACTAGTGGTGAAAGGCTCTAACCTGCTATCAGTCCACTGAGCCTTCCAATGCTATGTTCATTAGGCAATACAGGCACTCCTCTGGTGTGTGCCAAGCAGTATTCAGCCTATGGCCTCCATATACTGATGGGATAAGCGACACCCCAGGTGAAACCTCAACAGTGGCGGACATTGTGGAAGCGGGGGATTCCAATGTGATGGATGGCGTAACGACGGGTAGGCACCTAACTCCACTGTCTGTGCAATATGGAGTTAGTTATCTAGTGGAGGGGTGCAGGGGGGCACAGCTCCTGCATTTCTTTGCCATGTTGCCGGTCGCTGTTGGGACATGTCAGTATCAGGGATGTCGGCATGCTAAGCGGTGCTGTGGGGATGTTGCAGCAGCATGCTAGATCCTGTGGCCTCATACCTCATCACACACCAGGATAGTGCTTATATCTCCAGCACACCCTGTCATATGTGATTGCCTACTTAGTGTTCATGCACCTTACATGCAGTGTGATTTCAGTGAGTCCCGATTAGGTAAATTAAATTAGCACTGAAAATGCAATGTACATTCCATTGCTGTCTTACTGTATACAGTATATAAAATGTTATGGAGTGTGCTTGTTTGCAGTATCTGGTTGTCTATGCTGTTGAGCTACATCAGGCTGAAATTTCTGGTCCAATATGAATCCCTAGATAGTAACCTAACCTTCGTGGACATTCCTTTCTTTTTAAAGATCATATGCAAGATAAAATACATTTTGTTTTATCATTTTTAAGATCAATTTGTAACAAAATAAATCTTCTTTAAGGAAATCAGTCAGCACTATGGGTTCCAATTTGTACTTTGTGTACAAAAATAATTTTTACTGTCTACTGCAGTATAGTAGATTCAACAAGGTTGATTTTCAGACTTCCATACTGACATTTGCTTTAACCAGAAATTTCAGAATTCCTTGAAACTGACAGAGTAGGGCAGCAGCAGCATTCAATAGTCTGTAGGGCATGTCAGAGATTTATAACCTCAGATCAGATGTTTGCTAGTCCCACTGTTCTCCTGATGAACAGATCCAAGGAGGGCACCTTGTTTATTCCTTTCAGAAATGTGTATGTCTCTATCATGTCCCTCTCTCCTCATAGTCTCCAGCGAGAACATATTCAAAGCTTCTAAATGCCCTTCTTAGGAGAGTCCCTGAGGCCTTGGATCATCTCAGTTGCTCTTCTCAGAACAGCTTCCAGCCTGTTCCTATCCTTCATAAGATGTGGACTCCAAAACTGGACACAGTACTCCAGATGAGGCCTTATCAGGGACCTGTATAGTTGTAGAATCGCCTCCTTGCTCCTGCTGTCAGAACCTTTCCTATGCACTCCAGCATTTTGTTTGCCTTGCTGTAAGCTGTGTTGTACTGACTTGCCTGTTTGAGGGTATTGGAAATGACTCCTCCTATGCCCCTTTCTTCCAGTGAGATACTGAGCTGAACTCCATTAAGCCAGTATGTTGTCCTCAGATTCCCTTTACCTAGATGCATCACTTTGCACTTTTTGCATTAAACCATAGCTGCTAGATTTTGGACCAATTTTCCAGCCTCTGCAGTTCTTTCTGAAGGGCCCTAACCACCTCTTCACAGTCCACCCTTCCATCTAGCTTGGTATCATCCACGATAGGACAATTTCTTCCTGGATACCTATGCAGATGTCACTGATAAATGTATTAAATAGGACTGGCCCCATCACTCAGCCCTGGGGAACTCCACTGGTGACTTCCCCATCCTCTGACTTCTGCCCATTGACCACCACCCTCTGTTTTCTATCCTTAAGCCAATTTCCTACCCACCTGATTGTGCTTTTGGCTATGCAGGTCCTCCAATTTTTCCAGCAGGCGGTTATGCGTCACCAAGTCAAAGGCCTTACTGAAGTAGAAGTAGAGTAGGTCCACTGGGTGGCCCTACCTAATTCCATAGTCACCCAGTCAGAAAATGCAATCAGGCTCGTCTGGCATGACCTACCTGCCACAAGTTCATGCTGCCAGTCATCCTGAAGACTGTACTTCTCTAGGTAATCTACGAAGTTCTGCTTTATTAAGGTTTCCATTAGTTTACCTACTACCAAAGTAAGACTAACGGTTGATAGTTGACAGCCTCCTCCCAGCTCCCTCCCTTATGAAGAGGTACCACATCTGCAGTTCTCCAGTCTCTAGGCACTACTCCTGACTGAAGTGAGCTGTTGAACAAATGTGCCAAAGGATCCATCAATTCTCCTGCCAGTTCCTTCAGCACGCTCAAGTGTATTCCATCAGGCCCTGGTGACTTGTCCTCCTGAGTTTCTCCATAGCCTCTCTGACTCTGTCAGAGGTGATTGATGGTGCTTCCAGTCATGGGACCCCCATCAGCTGCCTTGATGCCACTGTCCAGCATAGGGCCATTCTGTTCCTTTGTGAATACTGAGTAGAAAAGTCATTTAGAACAGTGGCCTTCTGTTTATCCTCCTCCACAATTCTGTTTCTATCTTTATGACAGGGAGCTCCTGCCACTCTTGAGGTCTGACCTTTCCTTAAGTCTGTTGCAACAGTTCTTCTGTTTCTTAACCTAATCTATTCTTTACAATTTCTAGTCCATAAAGTTGGTCTTCTATGGTGCCCTTCCCTTTCTTGACTATGCTATAGTGTCCTCTTTAATTTTCTTTTTCCTCTCAGGTCCTCATACAAGGAAGTTATTGTGGTGACCTCCGAGCTTATGTAAAACATCAGGCTGTGTTTATCATTGTTGGATTTAGTATGTAATAGCACTATGTCATAAAGTACTTCAATGTATATACCTTATTTGTATAAAACCTGTAAATGTTGAAAATACCATGGCACTAGGTATTTTGATAAAGGAAAAGGTACTAGGTGACTATATTATATAAATTAAGTTAGATGTGCTATTTAACATGCATGTAAATTGCTGCAAGTTGAACAAGTCTGAATTCCATGGCAATTTGATATATCCCATGATGTGTTGCATTATGAGTATGCATAATGTTGAATTTTTGAAACTTGGCTTATTGTCAATGACCTTTGGGGTAACATAGAAACATAGACTTTGATGGCAGATAAGGACTGCTTGGCCCACCTAGTCTGCCCATTCCCTACCTACAGGATAAGCTGCAGATCCTAGTTAACCAACAGCCTATTTCTTCCCACCCCCCACAAGAATTGCCTTATGTCTGTCCCATGCATTCTTGAATCTCCACAGTTTTAGACCCCACACCTCCTCAGGAAGGCTGTTCCATGTGTCACCACCCTCTCTGTAAAAAGTGCTTCCTCACATTACCCTGAGCCGTCCCCTCTATCTTCAAATAGTGTCCCTTGTTCTTCAATATCTCTTTTCGGAAAGATGATACCCTCTTGAACTTTGTTGATTCCACTGAGGTACTTAAAGTTTCTATCATGTCCCCCTCTCCTCCTTTTCCTCAGGGGTATACATATTAAGCTCCTTTGGTCTCTCCTCGTGTGGCTTTTCTTGCAGACCCTGCACCATTTTAGTTGCTCTCCTCTGGACTGCCTTCATCCTGTCTTGTCCATGCGGAGATGGGGTCTACAGAACTAGACGCAGTACTCCAGATGGGGTCTCACCAACTGTCTGTATGGAGGGATAACAACTTCCTCCCTACTGCCTTCTCACATTGTTTGCCAACCTTAAGGTCATCTGATATGATTACCCCAGGTCCCTTTCCACTTTTGTTGTTGTTACTACCCCCACCCCCCACTGTGTAATCTTCCCATGGATTTTTGTTTCCCAGGTGCATTATTTTGCACTTCTTTGCATTGAATCCAAGCTGCCATACTTCTGACCATTCTTCTAACCTTGCCAAGCCCCTTCTCATCCTTTCCACACCACCTTGTGTATCAACCCTGTTGCAGATCTTTGTGTCATCTGCAAGAGGCATACTTTTCCTTCTAGTCCCTCTGCAATGTCACTTATAAAGACATTAAAAGACTGGACCCAGTACTGAACCCTGCAGTACCCCACTAGGAACCTCTTTCTTCAGAGTGGACTCCATTTACAATTATCTTCTGTGTCCTGTTGTCCAGCCAGTGTTTTACCCAGACTACCACCCTGGGACCCACTCCCAGACTGGTTAATTTGATTAGAATCTTTGTGTGGGGCTGTGTCAAATGCCTTGCTAACGTCTAGGTGGGCCATGTCCACAGCCCCTCTTTGTCTACTACTTTGGTCAGCCAGTCAAAGAAATCAATTAGATTCATCTGACAAGACCTTCCCACTGTGAACCCATGCTGCCTTGGGTCCTGTGCCCCACTGGCCTCTAGGTACTCAACAATTCTTCCCTTCAAGTGATTCCATCACTTTCCCTACCACAGAGGTCAAACTGACAGGTCTGTAGTTTCCTGCCTCTGTCTTGCTCCCACTTTTTGTGAAGGGGAATCACATCTGCCTTCCTCCAGTCCTCAGGTACCACCATCCTCCATGATTTGTTAAAAGGGTAGTCAGTGGTGTCACTAGTTTGCCCTTAATTCTTTTAGAAATTCTGGTGAATTCCATCATGCCCTGTTGCTTTGTCCACCTTCAGTTTTAGGAGTTCTTTCAGAACCCTTTCTTCTGTGAAAGGACTGGGATCGACCCCCTATCAAGAGTGCGTCTGTTAATTGGATTAGGCACCTCCCCTCCTCCTGTTTTGTGAATACTGAGCAGAAGTATTCGTTCAGTATCCCTGTTTTTCACTGTCCGTCTCTGCCCACCCACCGTCCATTCTGTTCAGCCTCACTATCCTCCCTTTGTCTTTGTATGCTCCCTGATGTGCCTATAAAAGGCTTTATCACCTTCTTAACCGAGTTGGCTATCTTTCTCCTCAATTTGGGCCTTGCTAGTCTGACTTCCTCCCTCTTCCTTCTGCCTTAACTGGTTCAGTTCTCTGTCCTGCTCCTTCTGTGTTTCCTTATACTTCCTAAATGCTATCTTTTTCTCCTAACCTTCCCCACCACCACTTTTGAGAACCATAGTGGCTTTTTTCTTTCATTTGATTTGTTTATTTGCTTCACACAGGCTTGTTGCCTCTGTGACGGCAGTTTTGATGTTTCCCATTATTGCTCCACCCTCCTTCTAGCCTGTTTGCTAGTGCTTTTCTAAGGCACACTCCCATCTTGTCAAAGTCAGCCCTCCTGAAGTCCAGTACCTCACTTTTTGTATAACTTGACTCTGTAGCTGAGTTTATCATGAACCACACTGTTTGGTGGTCACTTGTTCCCAGATGGCTACCCACTACTAGATCTGAGATCCTCTCACTGTCCCCATTTGAGAATATGAGGCTAAGATTGCTCCAAAACTAGCTGTCTGAGGCATGCCACCTGTAGGGCATCAAGAATGGCCCTGCTCTTGGATGTGGCTGCAGCAAGGTGCTCCATTTAACATCTGGCATATTCAGGTCCCCCATCAACAGTATCTCCCTTTCTCTGCCATCCTAAGGTTGCTTTCTATCATATCTTTGTCCATTCCCTCTCCCTGAGATGGGGGTCTGTATACAACCCTGTGCAGATTGTGGTGCCATTTCCAGTGTCTAAGGTGGCCCACGGTGCCTCCCCTCCTCCTTGTTTACTCTTTTGCACTGTTGCTTTTATCCCTTCCCTCACATGAGAGCTACTCCTCCCCTCTTCTCCTCTCCCTGTCTCTCCTGTAGGTTGTGTACCCTGGTATGTTAACATCCCAGTCATGGTTCTCTTTGTACCATGTTTCTGTGACTGCTACAATATCAAGGCATCCCTTTTCCATCAAGGCCACCAGTTCAGGGAGCTTGTTGCCTATACTACGGGCATTGGTACTCATTACCCTCCATTTCTTGATGGCCTTACCCCTTTTTGCCCCATCCCTCTCCTTATTGCCTTTGTCATTTTTTCATTTTCCCCACCCTTCTCCCTATTGACATCTCTATCTTGGTGTTTACCTCACTTACTACCCTGATTTTTTGGGAGGGCCTAGGATTTCCTGCTCCTTTCCAGCACCTCCCCTTGGCTAGTTTAATGCTTGCCAATGAAACATTTAAACCTATCACCTTGGATCCTGGTTCCCTCCTGGACAGATGCAGACCATCATGCCAGTATAGGACTGAATCACTCCAGCTGGACCCCAGTCCCAATGAAGCCAAATCCCTGAGCTCTGCACCAATTTTTCAACCACTGATTGAATCCCATGGTGTGTAGCACCCTAGCCTCACCCATGCCATAGAGAGGCAGCACCTCCGAGAAGGTTACCTTGCATGCCACTTGTCCAAGGCCCCTCCTCAACTCCACAATTCTTCCTGCACTGCTCTGATCCTTTCTCAGCCAGGTCATTTGTCCCTAGGTAGACAATGACATCCAGCTCCCTCCCTGCAGCTGCTCCAGTGATCCTGAGGATTCACTCCTGACCCTCCAAGCCATGGCACCAGGCAGGCATCTTACCTCCCTCTCCCTTCCTCCCCCAGTTCTACCCTCCTAACAATGGAGTCCCCACAAGGAGTTGTTTCCTTCCCTATGGGGTCCCATGCCAACCTCCTGTGGGTAACCTTTTGAAGGTTCCCAGCATCTTTCTTGGTCTTCACTGTGGGTGCCTCCATAGAGGAACCACGCTTTGGCAGAACGGCATATGAATTATGGAGAGGTACAACTGGAGGGATGCACCTCTGTTTCACCACCTCACTCTCCCTGAGACTACTATGGTCCAACTGTTCCTCTTTTGGCAACCTCTGAGGCAATGGCAGTGGCCCTGGTGGTCCCTGGGTGGGAGAGACAGTCCCCAAATCCTGCCAACTCAGCCTGGAGATGAGCAACCTCCTCCTTAGCCCAGAGAAGTGCCTGCAAATGGGACAACACTGCATCCTCCAGAACGCCTCCTGGAAGACTGCTGCCCACAGCCACTGCACTGCACCACTCCCATCATGTCTTATTTCTGACCCCTTAACTGTTGTTTGGAATGCTTACTCTTTCCTCTGTTTATTTTTTTCCTCCCTACTTACTTACTGCCTCTGTGCAGTACCATTGTTTCAGTGCTTCTGCACTGATGTTCGTTGTCTTTAGCTTGTTTTGTTTTGCTTTTTGTATTTGAGCCCCCACCACCCAAGCAAACAAGGCCCGCATAGGGAGGCTAAATCTCAACAGATAAGTCAGATCAGAGATCAGTGAGTCAGTAGATGTTGGCTAAGTGCAGATGTAGGACATATGTGGTCTGTTGCTGCAACTGATGTACTGAAGAAGGATATGCCATTGCTGAAGGTTATCTACTGCATTTTAATAAACAACACACAGAGATTATGTGTTGAACTTGAAGTTTGGTGTCTGGTCCATCTGTTATCCCACAACCCTCCACAGCCTTGGTGTCAGAGTGGGATAACTTGCTGGAAGTGTCTGGACTGGCCAAAGGGGACATTTTCTGGTGGATATTGCCCAGATATCCCAGGTGGACTGATGCACCAGGAGGGGAACCCAGAGAAGAAAGACCATGGAGTTCTGACCAGAACCATGGCTGACAGATGGAGAGATGCTGCTGCCTGGCCTGGACCTAGGAGCTCAGAGGACAGCCTAGCCTGAAGACAATGAAGAGATGCAAAGGGATGAGGAGCTACTCTGGGGTTGAGGCAGACCAGAGATGCAAGATGACACCTGATGGTGGAAAACCTGATGAGGCTAATATGGTGGATGAGTGGGCAAAGGCTGGATGCAGACCGACTATGCAGAGAGGTGGAACACTGGTGCGAGGCGCTTGATGGGTCCCTGCCAGAAAGTTTGGATAAAGAATCGGAGGAGGATTTTTCATGGGCTCAGCTGCAGGAGGACCCCTGACTGAGCAAGATATTCCTTTGTTGCCTGTGTTCCCAGGATGTTATCTGTTGAGGTCGGAGATGCAAGTATGGAACTTGAATGTGAGACCCCAGGTAAGACTGTGCCTAGTGATATTGTGTTGTGGTTGAGGACTCCAAGTAAAGCAAGAAGAAGCCTATGAGGCTGAAGGGACTTTTTCTTGTATTAATACAGTTAAATCTATTGACAGTATTGACTAGGTATACTGCAGGCTACAGATACTACTGTTGCCAAAATGTTACAGTATGTTAAGATCAAGGATGTGGTACATGTGTTTTATTCTTTTTATGGAAAACCTACAAAGGAGAAGGTGAATGGAAATGGATTGGAACCTGTGTTGGGGTAACACCTAGCATGTCTGCCCTCAGGTGTCTGTGTCAGTAGCAAACAGACCAATACCTACCACAAAAAGCATGTGAGATCTTTCCTAGGCTTGGCTGGTTTTACTGGAGATTTATTCCTAATTTCTCAGCCATTGCTAGCCCTTTGACTGATCTCACTAAAAAAGGTATCAAATAAGGTTCAGTGGACCCCTATTTATGATGAGGCATTTAGGAATATCAAGGCAATTCTATGTACAGCTCCTGTATTGAAAAGCCCTGACTTCAACCAAGTGTTTGCAGTTCAAACTGATGCATTAGAGAATGGTATTGTGGTATTGGGGCAGTCTTATTTCAGAAAATAGATGGGGAAGAATACCTGATCATGTATATCACCAGGAAGCTACATGAGAGGGAGAGAAGATATGCTATCATACAGAAAGAATGCTTAGCTCTGAAGTGGGCTATTGGGTCTCTGAAATATTACTTGTGGGGCTGAATTTAAGATTGTAACTGATCACAACCCCTCTGCTGGTTGCATCAAATGAGAGAAAAATGCCAGTATAATGCAGTGGTACTTGACTCTTCAGCCTTATCAATTTACTATATTCCAAAAGGCAGGGACAAAACATGTAAATGCTGATTTTATGTCTAGATATGGTGCAGGAATTGATGTCAGTGAAATATGACATACTTTCCCTAAAAGGACATAGTTCAAGGAAGGTACCGTTAGTCTCTGTTGAGAAATGTTAATGCCTCAGGGTACAGAATGATGATATCCACTATGTTTATAATAGAATGTTTATTGTTAATAGGGACCCAGAGACAGAGCTTCTGAAGATGGATGGGTGAAAACCCATCCTTTCCTGGGACAGAAGGTGGTAAGCAGTCTGCAATAACTGCTTCCATCTTATTGGGGATATGTGACAGGGACCTCCTGCCACTCTTGAGGATCAACCTTTTCTTAAATCTGTTGCAGTAGTTCTTCTGTGTCTTAGCCTAATCTATTCTTTACAATTCCCTAGTTCATAAGGTTGGCCACCTATGGGCACCCCTTCCCTTTCTTGACTATGCTATAGTGTCCTCTTTAATTTTCCTTTTCCCTCTCAGGTCCTCGTACAGGGAGGTTATTGTCGTGATCTCCGAGCTTATGTAAAACAACAGACTGTGTTTATCATTGTTGGATTTAGTATGTAATAGCACTATGTCATAAAATACTTTAATGTATATGCCTTATGTGTATAAAACCTGTAAATGTTGAAAATACCATGGCACTAGGTGTTTTGATTAAGGTGAAAAGGTACTAGGTGGCAGTATTATAGAAATTAAGGTAGGTGTGCTATTTGAAGTGCATGTAAATTGCTGTAATTGAACAAGTCTGAAATGTAATTGTGATTTGCATATATCCCATGATGCTTTGCATAATGGAAGTATGTATGATGTTGTGTTTCTTTGAAATTTGGCTTAGTGTCAATGCCCTTTGGGGTAACCTTTGTTTCAGTGCTTCTGCACTGAGGTTCTTTGTCTTTAGCTTGTTTTGTTTTTTTATTTGAGGCCCACCACCCAAGCAAACAAGGCCGCACAGGGAGGCTAAATCTCAACAGATAAGTCAGATCAGAGATCAGTGAGTCAGTAAGTGCTGGCTAAGTTCAGAGGAAGGACATACAGAATCTGTTGCTGCAAACTGATGTACTGAAGAAGGGATATGCCATTGTTGAAGGTTATCGCCTGCATTTTGAATAAACATCACACAGAGATTGTGTGTTGAACTTGAAGTTCAGTGTCTGGTCCATCTGTTATCCCACAACCCCCACAGTCTTTAAGTTTAATTATCCCTCCCCTTTCTTCATTTTCCTGTATATAATGAAAAAAGTGTTTATTTCAGTTATAACCCCTCCGCAGTCAAAATTCAGCCTTAGTCTTAGCTGTTCTCACCATACGTGTGGCTTCTTTATGCTTCTGTATGTAAACGTCCCATTCACTATCTCCTGGGTTCTTTTAAAGTTGTTGAACACCTCCCTTTTGGTCCTGATAGCTGCCCTAACCTGGTTTGTGAACCATATGGGTTTTTATATTTGTTCCTTTTATCACTGTCCTTTTACACATTTAGGTAGCTTCCAATATGGCATTTTGACCTGGCCCCATATGACTTCTGCCTCAAAATGCTCATAGATCCTTGTCAGTTTGTCCTTGACTATTTTCCTCATGGAGTCAAAATCAGCTCCCCTAAAGTTTAAGACTTCTGTCACTCCAGTAAATGTAAGGGATTGGGCTGCCTACTCTAAGGATATGATCCTTTCCTTGCTCTCAAATATTAAAACAAATAAGTAAAGATGACACCATTAACTTCTATAGTGCTTCCGTGCCTCTCTCCAAACTAAGACATCACAGAATGTCTGAACAAGAGAGCAGGGCAGGGCTGGCAATCCAGGTGGAGGAAAATATAGGGCTACTGGCTCCCCAGAGCCCTAATAGAATATGATCTCTTCCTTTTCAAAACCAGTAGACTGAATTTTTTTCTTCTTGATCTTTTGCTTCAGCAGGAGGGAAAGTGCCAGTCTGTTTCTTGGGGACATATATCTATATACAAGTCCCTCTCTCTCTCTCTCTACAGATATATATATATATATATATAGAGAGAGAGAAAGAGAGAGAGAGAGAGAGATAAAGATATATAATAACTGGTGAGCAATTTTTTCTTCAGGTTAGCAAGTTAATATTTGCCATAATAACTCGTAGAGTTATTATAGTGAACACACACTCTGTCCCTCAAAATTGAGCTTCCTTTAGCTTTCATCCTGTGTGTGGGGCCAGGAACACCTCCTCAAACATGGCGGCTCCAAATCTCCATTAGTAAGGAGCCACCACAACAACACTCCTCACCATCTAAAAATCATTTTCTCTATCTATCTGGTTGATCCTGCCTTTTAATTAAAACAAATATCCCTTACCTGGTTGATCCTGTGGTTCACCAACCTCAGGCAATGCAGACTGCAGTCAAGAACGTGTCCATGCAGTAAGCGCAACTGGGATCCCAATGTCAAGTATAACTTAAATAAAAAAGAAATAATAGAAAACAAAATTCTAACTGCAAAAAGCAGAGAGAACCAGAGTGTGTGTGTGTGTGTCACATAGGGTGGGACTTGGGCTCAAAAAATTGTTCTACCTGATATTATATAAAATAAAGATGGAGAAATGTGTGAAATTTGTGTATAATGCACATAAATACTTGCATCATACACTTCCCATCTTTTATTCTATATACAGTCTTTGCAAAAACTTTGTAAATGGACCAGTTGGAGTAACTTAATGCCACAGAAGTAGGGAAATATGATGTTAGGTTTTCAGCCCTAACTCCCCATCCCACCCGTCCCACCCCCAAGCAGCAAAAGGAAAAACATTAGGGTTTTGATCTCCAGAGTCTTTGCAAATCATTGGTGGGGTTTTCTCTTGGGATTGTCAACCCCATTGTCACCCCTCCCCCATCCCATAGCCCCTGTCTGAAGCACAAAGTACAGCTCCAAGCCAGTGTCTCATAGTGATATACTCTTCAATGGTAGAGAAGTATGTCTCACCACGTGTTGCCAACACAGTTTGTTGTAACTAGAAAGAACATCATGTGTGATGTTGTTTGCTCAGGGAACAGGGTGACCATTAGGCTTGACAATCCCAAGGAAGACCCCACCATTGATTCACCAAGATTCTTGAGATGTAAAACCATAATGTTTTTTCTTTTTGCTGCTTGGGGTGGAGATTTAGGGTTGGAAACTCTAATACCACATGTCCTTATTTTTGTGGCATTAAGTTACCCTTAACTGTTGCATTAACAAAGCTTTTTGCAAAGAATGTCCTTTCTTTTGAGATAGTGGAATCATATCCTAGAGTTCTAGGGACCTCTGTGAACAGATGCTGATGCCCTGCACCAAGGGGAACTACAGTGACAGATGTGAAGAAATTCATGAGGCAGTGTGGTGGGCTATGGAAGTGCAGGGCCCTGCAATCCCTACAATTCCATGTAGCTGTGAATAGAGATGCACAGAGCAAGAATGCATCCTTCAGCCAATGCACAGGGCCCTCTGCCACCAACAGGTGGAGAGGTGTAGGATCTATGTCAAGAAGACAGTTGTCTTCACTATATAGTACCTGGGCTTGTGCAGGCAACTCTGCACCTTTCAGGAGCAAGATTGAGGTGATGCTGCCCCTATATAGACTGCTGGTAAGACCTCACCTTGAGTACTGTGTCCAGTTCTGGAGACCACATTTTACAAAGGATATAGACAGAATGGAGGTGGACCAGAGAAGCGCTACCAAAATGGTGCAGGGTATGCATCAAAAACCCTACGAGGAGAGGCTTAGAGAGCTAAATATGTATACACTGGAGCAGAGGAGGGAGAGGGGGGATGAAAGAGACTTTAAATAGCTCATGGGGTAAATAAAGTAAAGGATAGGTATTTTTCATAGAGAATGGTGCTATAGAATAAGGGAGCATACTACAAAGCTGGAGGGTATGAATTCTGGGGATGTGAGGAAGTACTTCTTCACAGAAAGGGGGATGTCTGGAACAGCTTGCCAGTGAGATAATGGGGCAAAGACAGTGATGGGGTTCAAAAATGCTTTAGACAGGCACAAGGGAATCATAGGGTAAGGAAGGGATGGGAATAAATGGCACCATAGATCACCAGCAGATCTGCAGCAAAAATGAAGGTTTTAAAAATGGGTAGACTAGGTGAGCCCAGCGGCCTTTATCTGTCAACACGCTCTAAGTTTCTGGGTTTCTATTCCTTGGCTGGAGGGTGTCACATAACAACACCATCCTCCAGCCTCACCCCATCCAGAAGGATCACTAAGCTCACTACCGAACTCAGTTCACCGCACAGCATCACAAAGTATACCAGCTGGAGTGAAGACTGGCACTGCACACAAAGTTTGTTAACAATTATATATATATATTTTTTATTCTGATCCCAAATTTTGAAGATACTCATTTTATGATTCACCTTACTAACATGATATGTACTGTACTATTTATAGTATATTGGCCAAAAATTTCATTTCATACTAGAAGTGCAAAAACATACCTCATCCAGGATTTAAAATGATACATGCAGCATTTATGAGGTGGTGTGGAAAAATGGCTTTATTGAAATTTTGGAGTCAAATGTTGAAAATTAGTGACATTATTATGGAATGTTGAACTATTGCAACATTCACTCATGGCCTGCTCATTTGCCATAAATGTACACCAGATTTTTAGCTTCTTTCCTTATACCCCACTTCATGAACCCAGTAGGAGAAAATTTTGAAAATCCACACTGAAATGTCATTCTGCACCACCAAAATGTCATTGTGTGCTACAGGTGGAAAGCACATTTTGGCCAGAATTTGAAAATGACAACTTTCACATTCATGAGGTGGTGTGAAAAATGGTAATGTTGAATATTTGGGGTCAAAATATTTAAAATTTCCAAAGTCATGAGCAAGCATAGAAGATTTTCAATGTACATGTATAAATTTGAAATTTTACATAGTTTGACCCTCAGATTTTCAACATAGTCTTCATGACTCCACCTCATGAACAAGGACAGTGAAAATTTCAAATCCCATTCAAAAGATGATTTTGCCAGGTGACCACAAAATCACCTTTTGGGCTTGATTTTCATAATTCCACTACCATTGGTCATGAGATGGGGTCCTAAGAAGGCCATGTTTAAAATTTGAGGGCAAAATACGCAAAACTGACAAAGTTATAAATCAAAGTTCAAACCCCATTGAAATACATTGAACCACACTTACTTTAGTTTCATACTGCAGTCAGCAGTTCCAGCAGCAACATGTGTCTTCGACCAGGAGTGGATCTACACCATGGGATATGTTCAGGTAAGTGAGGGTGTGTGTGTGTGGTGGCGGGTGGTGAATGGGAGGTTGGATCTGGGGGTTTCAGATTGGTGAAGGACCATATTCTTTATTGCAGGAAAAAGAAAAAAATCAAGTGACAGTTTTCTTCTTCTTTACAGGGGACCTGAAGGGACATTCCAATACTAGGGATTGGGTGCCTTAGTATCGGGCTACCCTTCAGTAGCACTGAAGGTGGGCACCTCAGTGCCACCATATACTCATTGGGAACAGGTGGTGGGTGATCTGGAAGAGAGAGGTATAAACAGAAGCTGTACATAGGGTGGGCACCCCAGTCCATTTGATAAAAATATAAGATAGATAGATGATAGATAGATAGATAGATAGATAGATAGATAGAGATATAGATAGGTAGATAGACAGACAGATAGACAGACAGAAAGACAGACAGACAGATATGCTGTATCCTTTTCTTGATACCTTTGATCCTTTCTTTAGTTTCAGCAGGGCTTCCATTGGAGACCACTGTAGCCAACAGAAGCGGGATCACAGAACAGATTCCAAGACTCATTTAGTAAAACAGCTATCATATTTTTTATGTTCAGTTGCGCTGCACAAGAACATCTTGCTACTGACGCATTTTAGAGGTGTGACACTGTTGAGCTGATTACAGCTGAAACTGCAATGAGAGCATTCATTTCTTTCTGTAGCTCAGACGGTTTCAGTGATAGTAGCCGTGGTGCTGTTGGTCTCCCCACCCACCCACCCTGTGCACCTCTGAGACCTGCACCAAGAGAGCAGAACCCTAATTTCCCTGTGTATCAACTGAGAGAGTGATACGTGCGGCAAGCTACTATCTCCGATATGCCTGTTTGTGATAACAATCATGTCGGTAGAAGAGGAGATGATTGCTGTCCTCAGTGTGTCTGTTGTGCAATTTGGGCAATGATGTGTTAATATCAATGTTCTTCTTAGTGTGTTCTCTGCCGACAGTTACTTTCACACACAGACAGCAAGAGAAACAGTGACAGTGAAAGTGCAAGATGGAGACCTGTATAAAATCAAAATGCAGCACTGTCTCCTGTCTTTCTCTGTTTCTGTGTCTGTTTGTGTCCTGCAATGACCCTGGATCTTTCAGAGCATGTAAATGTACAATAGTGCAGCACAGCCGCTCTATCATCTGTGCAGCCCAGTTTCAGATGACCAGGTGGAAGGAGAGAGACAGTGACAAGGAGAGAGAGAGGGACCGACAGCTGCAGTGCCATGGGGAGTAAGTGGCAAGAGAGAGAGAAACATGTCGGGTGCTCAATGTAGGCAGGTGAGGTGTGTCTGTCACCCATTGTGTCTCTCTCTCCCATATGCCTGCAAGCACAGCAGTGAGCGAGTGGATGTTCATTCCCATGAGTCTGGTGCCCCGTCAGACTGACCCATGATACGGACTGTGGAGAGAGTGAGAAATACTGACAGGGATATGGGGACATGTACTGCGGGATGGTAATGTCCTGTGTCTCTCTCTGCGTCCGAGTGAATGTGCTGCTCTGTGTCTGTGTAGTTCCTTCCTGCAGCGGTAGTGGCCCCACCCACCCTGTTCCTGGTGGTGTTTCTTCTTTACTCAGAACAGCTCACTGCATTCCTCTTGTCTCAAGGTCAACCGTGTGAGATGTGGAGAGAGACAAGTGCCGTGAGGCGGTACTGGGTAATGACGGCAAGGTTCAAGCTGGTGGCAGCGGTCAGAGACAATTGACAGGAGCAATATGCAGCAGAGCTCCTGCAGACAGGGAACAAGAGTTGTCCAGTCCTGTGTTTCGCTCGAAGACAGAGAGAGAGAGAGAGAGATAGTGTTAGCAACAGGAGTGTGACATTCTCTCTCTCTCTCCAGTCTCCACATGTTGAGCAGCTGCAGCGTGTGTCCAAAACCAGTGCTCTCTATCTGTCTTTCTCCAGCAGAGTAAAGGTGTTGCTTCTGAACAGAGAGAGGGAGAGAGAGAGAGAGAGAGAGAGAGAGAGAGAGAGAGAGAGATGCTGTGCACAACAGCATGGCTCTACTCCCATCCCTGCTGCTCTGGTCTCGATGCTTGCAAATTCTACTCCTGTCCCTCCTGCTCTGGTCTCAATGCTGGCAAAGTCTCTGCTGCTCCAGTCTCAATCCTGGCAAATTCTACTCCCATCCCTGCTGCTCCGGTCTCCATGCTGGCAAAGTCCCTGCTGCTCTGGTCTTAATGCTGGCAAATTCTACTCCGTCCCTGCTGCTCCAATCTCAATGGTGGCAAAGTCCCTGGTGCTCCAATCTCAATGCTGTCAAAGTCCCTGCTGCACCAATCTCCATCACAAGTGTTGGGAGCACGGGAGTCTTGTGAGCTGGTCCATTGGGACCTTGTGTGGCAACCCGCACAAACCTTCAAGTGAACTTTTGCATTGACAAATGCTTGTACTTTCTAACTGCTTAACAGAACTCAGTAAGCTCAACATAAAAGCTGGTGTCTTAACACTGGCTCAAACTGAATAAAGATGCACTCCAGTCCCTGACTGCATGACTCATACTGAAAGACTCTTAAAGAGACAACAGCATATATTGTAGATATGTAGACACAGACAAAGAGAGATGGGGAGAACAGGGATTGGCGGCTCACTACTATCACTACAGCCTGCAGCACACCCCAGCTGAAACTGCAGAACTCAGAAAGTCCCACTGTTGTCTTACTGAGAATGCGGGTGAACGACTCTTCTCTTAAAGCTGGACACCCTGGATTTTGGGGTGACCAGAAAATGTGTTTCTTGCAACTTGTTTAAAAATAAACAGCAGAATCTAGCTAAATGGGTCCTGCTTAGCTAGATTCAGGTGTTTTTTTTTTTAGGAGACACATTTTATGTATTTTCAATGTTTGTGAGTTTAAAAGGAGAATAAATGGCGGTCATCATGACTGGTATTTTTTGAGCACAAGTGGTAAATCATGAAAATAAGCACTCGTAAAGGTTATTTTTACCAGTCAAATTTGAACATTAACTCAAAATCATTATGACTCTTAAACAGTATAATATTTCTTCACCAAACCTTTGAAAGGCACACCCTTGGCACAGGCCCCTTCAGACCTGAAAATGTCACAAAAAAAAATTACACTGTCAAGGCTGTAGGTGAGAGTAAAAATATGCAATGTTAAGTATAGCCTTTTTGTTTGTTTGTTATTTAGCATTCCATATCTCAAAACTTTACAAGATGCCATCATGAAACTTTTCACATCTTGGGACTTTGACAGCCTGACCGAGCATGCCAAATTTTGTGTTATTTTTCAAATAATGGCAAAGTTATTAAGGTGCAAAAATTGAAGTTTAACATTGAACAGCCAACTCAACCCTAACTATAGCAGCGCTACTGCACCCCTATAATATGTTGAGCACAGTTGGGGCTCTTTAATATTAATTAAGCTGAGGAGTCCGCTTCTCCATGATAATCCACAGGGATGCCTGATATCAAAAATAATTTTCCATGGTAATCCATAGCAATGCCTGAAATCAAAAATAAGGTTCTCCATGGTAATCTATAGGGTGACTGAAATCAAAAATAAGGTTCTCCATTGTAATCCATAGGGTGACTGAAATCAAAAATAAGGTTCTCCATGGTAATCCATAGGTGACTGAAATCAAAAATAAGGTTCTCTGTGGTAATCCATAGGGTGATTGAAATCAAAAATAAGGTTCTCTATGATAATCCATAGCAATGCCTGAAACCAAAAATAAGGTTGTCCATGGTAATCCATAGGGATACCTGAAATCAAAAATAAAAACAATTGAGGTAACACAAAGGATTAAAAGTGGCAGCAGATTATTATGCAAACCATTAACAATTAGGTAGGCTAAGGGACTGGTGTAAGATTCAGGGTTTTGTTTATCCGCCCACTGGAGGGCCTTGGGGAGAACCAA
Organism: Neoceratodus forsteri; assembly: GCA_016271365.2. NCBI lineage: Eukaryota > Metazoa > Chordata > Ceratodontiformes > Ceratodontidae > Neoceratodus > Neoceratodus forsteri. Next base: position 31,084,598 of record CM057450.1, read on the forward strand.
GGAACAGTTGTATGTTCAGAATGTGCTGCACATGAATCTGTGCCAGGAGGTTGTGGGGATACTGATTGGTAGAATGAACAGAGCAATCAGGGGAAATATCGTGTAATTTGAGGCTGGCGTGGCAATGCAGGTGCTCTCCAAGGGCAGGTCAGGGCCAATGAAGAGGACCACATCTCAGGTAAGGGCAGCAGAACAGGAGATTATCAGGGAGTAGAGACCCTAAGGGGTGAAAATGTACAGTGACAAATATCCTCATGTGCATGCAGACCAGATGCGAGGACAGCACTCAGCAAAACAGTGAAGCTCATGGGCCAAATGCACTTCAAAGACAAGGACTTTGTGGAACTTACAGACCTGTTGGGGAAAGAAAAAGGACACCAGGATAGAAAGCCACAGGCTATTCCAAGGTGTAGGCCTGGCAGTAAAGGGGTGGGGAGCCTCTTCGTAAGTGGGACTATCCCCTGGAGGAAAAGAAGGATATCAGGTGGGAAAACTATGCCACAGAGTACATGTGGGTTGAGCTAAGGACAAGGGTTACAAAAGTGTCAATCTGGGATTTAAGACAGTACAGGCCCTAATTCAAAGTAAGGCTAGACATATTTCTGTTCACCTAAGAATCGGGACCTGATACTGAAAAGGTTAGCATGGTACTAACTTGGTTAGCCCTGTGCTAACTTGATTAGCAACAGCACTCTGGGTGAGGCAAATTCAGAGGCCCCCAGAGTGCTGTTCCAAACCTGGCAACACAATTGTTCTAATGATGTGGCTGCAAATATGCAAATGAGGAATACCTCATGCCTAAGAGCTGAGTGAATTCAAATGGTTTCAGTTTTTCTAGCTGCACCGTTTAATGCCACTGATTAGATGATCTTAACTTTGTGCTAAGGTTGCACTCCCCAAACATACTGCAGTAAAACTCCCTGGCAGTTCAGTGGACCCTCCCTATCACCAAAATTAGACTTGTAGTTGACACTTGCCTGATGTCTAGTGACACCCCACTGCCCAGGTTGCACTTGTAAATGACACATCCTTGGTGGGCTAAAAGCCCACACAACTGAATGCTACCCTCCACCCACCCAGGACCCCACGCCCCACACACTCACCCCAGTCATCAGTTCTGCTGCCATCAACGGTGAATGGCATAGCTCTCTGCTCACCTCCATGGCTAGCCTAAGTCTGACCTTCGCAGAGTGAAATCATGAGCAATGTAGAAACAGCTGTTTGAATAAATAAAATACAGCCAAGGTCCCAGTCCCAACCCCCATATTGTGACATTACCATTCTCAAATGACCCAGTATCATTATCCTGGGTGCTCCAACTCAGTTTCAATTATCTGAGCCCCCAGCTCAGATCACTGCCATGGGTCCCTCTATCAGTACTGTTGCCTTGAGTCAGCTACCATCCCTGTATCACCGCCTTGAGCCTCCACCTCAGTATTACTGCCATGAGTCCCCTCTGTCCAGTGTCACTGCTCTGAGCCTCCACCTCAGTATTACTGCCATGAGACCCTCTGTCCTGTATCACTGCCTTGAGCCTCCACCTCAGTATTACTGCCATGAACCCTATGTCCAGTGTCACTGCTCTGAGCCCCCACAGAAATTCCCTTTGTCCTGTATCACTATTCTGAGTCTCCTTGATGAAGTACATCTGCAGAATCTCCTTCAACTTATATCACTGCCCTGAGCCACTTTGAACAATTGTATTGGCCCTTGATGTCCTATTGGCCCAGTATCACTGTGCAAGCCCCTCCTGACCCAAAGTAACTTTCTGAAGCTCCAACCCTGCTGACCCCTATAGACCTAGTATTGCTAAACATGAGTTTTATAACCCACCTTCCTCTGGAAATTAGTGATGTGCCTCAACCTGTATCCCAACTGTGACCCCCCACCTCAGAATTACAGCCCTGATCACCCCTACAATCATATCCCTGTCCACTCCCCACCCTTGTATTACAGCCATGATCACCCCTAGTGGCACAGCCTGACCATTCCAGTACCACAGACTGTCCCTCTTGTCACAGTCGACACCCATTCCAACCCCAGTGTCAGCCAGCCATGGGATTTGGGTCATAAATTAATATTGCCCTCTCCCATAGCGCTGTTATCACTAATAACCTCTCATGCTCATTAAAAATATTAAAGGAACCTGCTTCATTTCTCACAATATTGATCAGCACTGAGACTCAAACTATACTTCCTTATTCCATGCCCTTTTATCTGTTTAAAATCCTGATGGAAATAATACACTTGAACATCTAGAAGGAATGTGGTGCATGAGAGCATGGTCCAAACCCCAACCAGTATTCTTGTGAGTGGGAAGCAGAACTTTATGATTCTAAGGTTATTACAGTATTTTTTTAATGTCTGTGAGAGAAGAGCGCAGTGCTTGGGAAAACTTGCAACAAAGGAGGACTTACAAGTCACAACATTGGCTGTGGGTTAGCAGGGCTGGTCTGAGCTGTGATATGTGGGGCTGGGTTGTGGGTTGCAAAATATGGGGATGGGGCTATGATACAGGAGGGATCAGGGCTATGAAATGAGTAAGTCAGGGCTGTGACACTGGTAGGTGGTGGAATATCTAGGCTGTTACACTTCTACCACATGTTCACTCTGTTCTTGCTCCCATACCTACCCAAAGCATCATATTCACGCCTTACTCTAATTTCCAAGTTCTTCCCCAGCAACTTACATGGGATAATGACATGCTATTATAGTCATTCCTTCAAAATGGTAATATCTTTACCTGCCAATCCAAGTTGTGGGGTGCTCATTGATGGTGTTCCTGAGGGATGCCTGAAAAGAAAAATAAGAAATTTAAGATGACACAAAGGACCAAAGAGGGATTTAGAACACATGTAAATCATCAGAAAAAAATACATATTCTTATCTAATAGGTAAAGAGGGATTAAGTAATGTTTTCTAATGATACTGATTTAAAAGAATGGCAGGCTTCCTGGTGATATTTGTGGTATCATGTCACACTACCATGCAAGAGAGCTGGGTTCATATAATGACTCTGGGGAAAGGAAGATAATCCTGTATGAGTGCTAGGATAAAATGTTTAGCCACAAACTGCAGCTTACAGTATTTGTAACATAGAATTCAGCAAATTACAGTATTTTTGATTAGCCACATTCACTTTCCTTCAGCCACTGAATATTATGGATAACCTTAGTGCTCACCCGTCTTTATTTATTTCAGTTTTTGTTAACTGGGTAAGCTCACTGGGTCCAAAAGTTCCCTTTTCAGGAGTACACACAGAATTAGTAACATAGAGTCTTATTGGATATTTGGCAACTTACAGAGAAACAAGGCAATCACAGGGAACGAACAATGCTTTTTGAAGTGCTTTATATTTCACAGGTACATGCCATTATTGAAACATATTATTAACACATTACACTGGGCAGGAGGTGATTACAGACAATAACAGATTGTTACTGTCACAAACGCACTCAGCAGGCCAGGCCCTCTGCTCCACAGTGCCAACCTCAGGCTAATGAGTGGAGAACAGGTAACAGACAGGGTAACCCTCCTGTCTGCTTTTTGAGTCCAAATCACCTTTAGTCTCAAGTTCTGGGAGATTCAAACTGAGAAACTTATGCTAGCATACCCAATGAACAGGCTCCAGATACGTACTCTCTTCAGGGATTGCTTTACAATCCTTGCCAGGGCAGCCAGCCAGGCTTCCAAATGTACCCTTTAACTCTATAAGAAACCTTAGTTATATTCTTACATTTTCCCAGTTTAGTAACACCATCAAGCCCTTCAAACAGCTGTCAGACATAACCATGCATACATCACATGCAAAAAGAACTTGGAAGACACACCTAGGCAGTATCTTAAGAAAATGTACTTTACTAAAAGATGATAAACATATGAAAATGTAAATGCAGAACAATATATCAAAGAGCTCACAATCACATAAAAGAACAAGGAAAATTACAAAGCAAAAGTCCTACCACAATACATTTAGATTTTTGCTATCTAAGGTATTACCTCTGGAAGTACGTTTAAAGCTAGATCAGAGAGCTGTGACTCTCTAGAGTCCCAAAATGATAAAACAAATATTTCAGACACAAGTATCAGTTTAAACTCTGTGTCTCCACACCCCTTCTGTGAGTCATCTAGCTCCTCCTTTTAGAATATAAAATTACAAAAATTATTTCCTATCAGGAGGTATTTTAAATAAGGTGCCATCAGAAGAAAAATACATTTATATATAACTCCTTAATTACACATGTTTCCTTTTGAACTTAGCAATCCCATACTGGCACCAATGTGTTAAAAGTTAACAGGAATCAACCTAATGATGTCCTGTTTCTGAAGTCATAAAGTCACATTTGGTTTGCACATCAAAAGCCTAAGCATGTCATAAAATAGTAATAAAATGCCATTCTGAAGGAAGCCAGTTAATTAAATGGTTCCTGGTCGTTTTCATATCCTGTAGCTTCACTGAAACCTTGGGCACCATGGAAGCACAGGCTGTCTTATGTGAGACAATCACATACTATATTTTTATATTACAAATATCACACAATAATTATAACCAGCTGGCCAAGTGTCACAATCCTCCCACCTAGACTGAATTTGGGGCTCTATCCCCTGCATGGGATGAGCTTCCTAGTCAATTCACTCCTCATATAGATCGACAAGCCATCTGCATTCTGATTGTCGCTCCAGCCCTATGTAAGATCGTCATGTCATACCCTTGCAAGGCAAGACTCCATTTAATAGTCTACCATTAGTTTTTCCCATTTGTGTCAGCCAAACCAGGGTTGTGGTCAGTTTGTACATCAAAATGCTGCCCATATTAGTATGGCTCTATCTTCTTTAGGGCCCACACTATGGCAAGACACTCTTTTTCCACAGTAGAGTAAGCCTGCTCCCTGGGAAGTAACTTTTTTACTCAGGTACACTATGGGGTGATCTTTCCTTTGGTTGGACGTTTGACTCAGCATTGCCCCAATACCCGTCTGAGGCATCAGTCTGACTATAAAGGGTCTACCATAGTCAGGACTTGTCAATACAAGAGCACTGCACAGTGCCTCCTTCAGTCTGGTAGAAGTTTTTCACAGGGTGGTTACCAGGTAATTTTCTTAGGCATCTTTTTCTTTACCAGGTCAGCTAGGGGGCAGCCAGGGCACTGAAATGGATCACAAATTTCCTATAGTACCCAGCTGTCCCTAGAAAACTCCTGGCCTGCTTCTGCATTTTGGTCTGGGCCATGCTTTGATTACCTCTATTTTTACTTGGTTGGGACAGAGCTGTCCCGGCCTACAACATGCCCGAGGGTATGCCACTTTAGCCATGGCCACCTGGCACTTCTCAGCTTTGACAGTGAGCCTGGGCCTCTGTATCCTTCCCAGCACTTTCCTAAGGTGGGATAGGTGTTTCTCCCAGCTGGCACTAAAGATGGCAATGTCATCCAGGTACGCCATGGTGTACTCCTCAGTACCATTTAACACCTGGTTCACCAACCATTGGAAAGTGGTCAGGGCATTCTTCATTCTGAAAGGCATTACTTTAAATTCAAATAAGCCTATCAGAGTCTGAAGACTGACTCTCCCTAGCTCTGTCATTTAACCCTACCTTTCAGTACCCCTTTGTCAGGTCAATAGTCATAGGGTAGGTCACCTCTCCCAACTTGTCCAGGAGTTCATCCATCTAGGGCATTGGGTGGGCGCTTGACTTTGTGACTGCATTCAGTCCATGATAGTCCACACAGAAATGAGTAGAGCCATCTGGCTTGAGCACAAGGACTACGGGTGAGGCCCAGGGTCTGTGGGATCTCTGGATTACCCATAAGTCCAGCATTTCCTCCACCTCCTACTAATGGTCCTTTTGGACAGCCTCTGACACCCAATATGCTGTCTGCTCTATGGGTGTCTGTGTCCCTTGTTCCACAATCGTGCATTGCTAAGACGGTTAGTCCAGACTTGGTTAAAATAGTGGGGAAAGTCTGATAAAACCTCCTTACTTCCTGGATGTTGTCCAGGGCCAGCTGGGATGACAACTTAACTGCCTCTACAGAGGACTCCTGCTTGCTTTCTTCACCAAGTCCAGAAGGGTTCTCCTTCATCCGTCACTCCTCCCCAAGACTATCACACTGCAAACACCATGTCAGCCCTATTAGCATATGGTTTCATCATGTTGACATGGTACATTCTTTCTATATGTCTTCTGTCAGGTCACTCTATGATATAGTTTACATCATTTACTTTTCTAACTACTTTGTGCGGTCCCTGCCCACTCAGCCTGCAGCTTGTCTTTCTGAACCGGGATAAAAGGACTATGACTTCCTGGCCCACCGTGCTATGTACTAGCTCTGGTTCTGCAGTCGTACCACACTTTTCTTTCTGTTGGGCAGCTGTCAGGTTGCTCTTGGCTGTCCCCATAAGCTCCTTCAGCTTTCCCTAAACCTAAGGACATAATCCATTATGGGAGTTCCTGGGTGGCTTGCTTGCCTTCCTAGTCCTCCCGGATCAAGTCCATAGGGACCTGTACCCGCATCCATATAAGAGCTTGAAGGGGTAAATTCTGTCGACTCTTGGGGCACCTCCTGTATGCAAACAACAGGTTGGGAAGGTATTTTCCCAGTCCCTCCCATGCTGTTCAGCAAACACTAGGAGCATTGACATCAGGGTACCATTAAATCTTTCCACAAGCCCATTAGCTTGCGGGTGACAAGGTGTTGTGCACTCTGCACCACCCCACACTTCTCCCACAAACATTACATCAGGTCCGACATGAAGGAACCCCTCGATCGGTGATAACCTCCTGCGGAAACCCAACATGGGAGAAAATCCCAAGTAAGGCATCTGCCACTTTGTCTGTCCTCAGTGAGGATAGGAGACTGCCTCTGGATACCGGTGGCATAATCCACTACAGTCAGGATGACACTCTTCCTGGAGGAGCTGGGGGTATTTAAAGGCCCCACAATATCCATTCCCACCCTCTGGAATGGCTCTTCCACTATGGGCAATGGAATTAGGGTGGCTTGGGTTTCCTTACCTGCTTTCCTATTTCTTGGCACCAGTGACAAGACCCGCAATACTCCTTCACCTGTTGGGTGAAGTTGGGCCAACCGCTGGGTAGTGCATGATTCCCAGATGACCAGACAAGGGAATATTGTGTGCAATCTTGACCAACTGCTCACGGTACCCCTGGGGAATGACAAGCTGCCTGCCTATCACCCTCCCTCTGTCTTTTCAGCTTGAGCATACATCAGTCCATTTTCCCAATAAAACCTTATGTTTACCCGCCACCTCCCTGTGCTCCATCAGAGTCTGCCCAAGATCTCAGTTTCTAGACTAGGGTCACTTTCTGAGCAGCTGCAAACTCTTACACATTCCCAAGGCCTGGGACAGGTCCCCATCAGTCTCTAAACTAGGGTCCATAGCACTAGCATCAGGGCACTCAGGATCACTGTCATCCCTAACCCTCAGACAATGGGTCACCCTCCTCTTCGAGTAACCCTCCATAGCTGTTGGTTAACTGCTACTGGGGAAATTTCTACTCCCTTTTCATAAGTCTCTGTATCAGGAGACACAGGCTGGGAACCAGCCTCCCACTGGTTTCCACAGTGGCTTCTATAGGGTCCAGGGAAATACAATTTCCTTCCTGCTTGGCTACAGGTAACTGTATACACAATCCCTGTTTGACATTGTTGCTAAGTGATGATGTCAACTGCTAAAGTTTTGGCCACAGCCACCTGTTGCACAGTTCCCCTGTTTCATCCCAGTCTAGGAGAACACTAGTGAATAGCAATGTGGCCTCCTTCCCAGTGAACCCTTGTACAGTTACAAATTTATTGGGTAGAAGCTGACCAGGCTCTACCAGATCCCTTTTACCAACGCCAAGGATGCCTCTGTGTCTCTTAACCCTTGTGTCTATACACCATTCACAGTGACTGGGTACATGTGTTCTCTCATGTTCACAGGCATGCTTCCAGGATACACAAGCAACCCACTTCTTTCCTAGTCCCACTTTCGCATTGCTCATCCTTTGGGACACTGTCTGGCAATATGCTCAGTTTCTTTGCAAACCCAACATTCATTTCTTTTCTCAGAAAAATCTTTTCTTTGAAACCTGGGGCTAACTGGTTTTGTGGAGGCAATGAGGGTTTAGCTGCCCTGAAGGTGTGTTTTTCCTTTCTGTGCTGCCACGCCACCCCATTTGCTCTCAAAGCAGGTCTGCTCTGGTATAGTGGTCCGAGAGTTCAGCAGCCTCTTGCACTGTTTTGGGATCTTAGTCCTCCAGCCAGGTTTTCAGCTCTGCTGGGTATGCCCAAAACTGCTCTAACAATATAGCATTTTCAATTTTATCTACAGAGTTTGCTTCAATTCTTCCCACCAATGTTTTAAACACTGACGTTGTTTCATGGGTAGTTCCTCATTGCTCATATCAGGGCTTCTCCTGAGTTTACAAATTTAGCTCTGTATGCTTCTGCAGTTAAATCAAACTTTTTTAAAAGTGCAGCTTTAAGTTGCTGTAATCATTACTGTCCTCATTGTCCATTTGACCCAATGCATCCCGAGCTTTCCGGTAAGGAGGGATAGCTGGAAGCTCAGGACTTCTAGAAATCTTTTGCCTGAATACTTTCTTTTTAAAGGAATTTAAAAGAGCAACCATATCATCCCCCATTAAATTCAGCTATCAATTTGGAATTTAATTTGTAACCCAGTCCTGTAGTTCCAGTTAAACTAAAGCCACTTACCTGCTCTGGTGTTGGTGGCTGAATCGTAGCTTCTCCAGTTCATGTCACCTTTAGCACTCACGCTTTCCTGGTCAGCTTCTCACTGTTCTCCCCTCTCTTCTCCTCTGTGGCTCACTGTTCTCACTCCTCTTCTCCTCTGCAGCTTGCTGCTCTTGCTTCTCTTCTCTCTGAAATCCAGCTCCATCCTGTGCAACTCAATTTGCAGCCTGACTGCTTCTGGCTCCAGAATGCTGGTGACCTCCCATTGCTGCTGTGCACTTGGCTTGCATTGGCCCTGCTGTCCTCCTCACTGGATCTGGACACTGTACTGAACGCTGGCCCCTCCATGCCTAAGGTTTGGTTCTTTATAGTCACAGTCTGTGACTTGACACTCTGGGCATCAGCGGCCATCAGAGCATCCACAAGGTTCTGCTTGGTGGCTCTCCCTTATGCAGGATTCCTCTCTCCTTGCACAACTGCTTCAGGTAGTCTGAGAGTGCTCACTGTAGTTGGAAGTCATCACTGTAAGCAAAATTACATAGTTCTGTTTCTTTTAAAATAAATCACTGCCTTATTTTGCAAGTGAGTTGTACAGTATTAAGCTGACACACTGAACAGTTAAAGCTTGTGTTACCAAATTTTTCATGCTGCTGCCAACCAAATCTGTCACAAATGCACTCAGCAGGTCAGGCCCTCTGCTCCTACAGTGCCAACCTCAAAGCACAATAGTGTAACAGGTAACAGACAGGGTAACCCTCCTGTCTGCTTTTGGGTCCGAATCACCTTTATTTCTCAAGTTCTGGGGATTCAAACTGTGAACCTTATGCTAGAATACCCAATGAACAGGCTCAGATATGTACCCTCTTCAGGGATTGCTTTACAATCTTTCACCAGGGGCACCCTGCCAGGCTTCCAAATGAACCCTTTAACTCTATAAGAGACCTTAGGTATATTCTTACCTTTTCCCAGTTTAGTAACACCATCAAGCCCTTCAAACAGCTATCAGACTTAACCATGCATACATCACATGCAAAAGAACTTGGAAGACACACCTAGGCAGTATCTTAAGAAAATGTACTTTACTAAAAGATGATAAAAATATGAAACATGTAAACACAGAACAATATATCTAAGAGCTCACAATCACATAAAAGAACAAGGAAAATTACAAAGCAAAACTCCTACCACAGTACATTTAGATTTTTGCTATCTAAGGTATACCTCTGGAAGTGCATTTTAAAGTTAGATCAGAGAGGTGTCTCTAGAGTCCCAAAATGATATAACAAATATTTCAGACACAAGTATCAGTTTAAACTCTGTGTCTCCACACCCTTCTGTGAGTCATCTAGCTCCTCCTTTTAGAATATAAAATTACAAAAATTATTTCCTATCAGGAGGTATTTTAAATAAGATGCCATCAAAAGAAAAATACATTTCCTATATATAACTCCTTAATTACACATGTTTCATTTGAACTTAGCAATCCCACACTGGCATCAATGTGTTAAAAGCTAACAGGATCAGCCTAATGATGTCCTGTTTCTGAAGTCATACAGTCACATTTGGTTTGCACTTCAAAAGCCTAGGCGTGTCATAAAATAGTAATAAAATGCCATTCTGAAGAAAGTCAGTTAATTAAATGGTTCCTGGTCAGTCTTCATATCCTGTAGCTTCACTGAAACCTGGGGGCACCATGGAAGCACAGGCTGTCTTATGTAAGGCAATCACATACTACATTTTTATATTACAAATATCATACGATAATCATAACCAGCTGGCCAAGCATCACAGTTACCACTAGCAACTATGATATGAGGAAACACGTCATCTTGCTGTATTATTGCAGAACTTCCTGTGGGGAGCTAGGGGTAGGCCTGGATATCATGAGTGACTAGATCAATATCCATCCCCCACCCAGGCCACTAAGAGGAGACTTACTACAGTGAAGAGGAGGAGAGTGTATAATTGAGAAAGGCCTTGGTCGGTGCAGGACACAGCCAACGTCCCTTTATGACTAGCAACAGGTCCACCCGTAGCACTCCTTCCTGACGATGAAAGAGACCAACCGCAGCAGTAAATAGCAGAGTCTCCTGTGTTCACTGCCCAACATGCAGGTGATATTTCCCAATGGTCTGCTATTGTTGTTGTTCTGGGGTATATATCTGGCAGGACCACTTGTGGGCAATGAGTAGCCAAGACAAAATTTGCACATACACAATACACATGCAGATGGACTCACACATGCACACATGCACAATATACACAGACACTCTCATCCTTACTGATGTACAATACACAAAAATGAACACCCAGAGATACACAATATCAGATGTACTGAAAATAACATAGTCACACAGGCACAGACACATCTGCAATACACACAGATGTACCTTACACACACACATAGATGCACAGTACAGATGCACCCACGTATACAGCTGCACAATTTTTTCCTTAATGCTTAGATACCACCATAGACCACGCATTTCAAAAATATCTCCCAAAAAACAAAACTCTCTGGAATTTTGGTCCCCAAATTTATATTTTTATGCCACCAGCATGAAAACTCCCTTCCAATTGACCCACTTCCCCAAGGAAATGTCATTGTTTCTGAGCTTTCCTCATTGTCAGAACTACCCAACCACATCTAGTGATCCCCCACCTGCACATTATAAGGACCCTAAAATAAAAGGCCTGGTATCCAGTCATCTCCATTGGTTTATTGTCCCCCCAACCTCCCATGTTTATCATACCCCAAGCCACCCATCCCAAATTTTTCTGGACAGTCCAGAATTTACCTCCTTTGTCAGTAATGGCTGGCAACCTATACAGAATACAGGACCAGTCCTTCAGCATATTGATAGGGCTACTACTTATGATGTCAGTGACTTGAGCTTGGAAACAAGCCTGAGATGTCAGGGGCCAGCCAGAGGGGCGGAGGATTGAGTGTCCCAGAGGATCTCTCTTGTTCACAGGGAAAGAGGATTGTGGACTTCGCTGAACATCACCCATGGATTTTCCACAGGATGAGATGCAGTTAAGCGGAAACCAGATATGGCGGGGAGACATAACTGGATTTCACCTGAGATATCACACTTCATGTGTACCTCTATGCTGTTTGTCACATTTGCATTTACATTTATTTATTTTACCAGCAAAAGGCTCCATTGAGCAATCCTCGTTACATGGAGGTCCTGGTAGGAAAGCATACAAAACAATTTTGCAAAAACAAAAAAAATGCTTAAGGTACAAACAGGATAAATGACAATACAAAGGAGAATGCAATAATACAGCACAAACCTAGAACAGGAACTGCAGGAAGGAGATTTTACATAAGGCTCACGATTGCACAAGATCCCAAGAGAGTGGGGAAACAGAAACATATCATGCAGATAAGAGAGTGTGCCTCCCAGGTATTTGAAAAGTAAAACAGATACTACTGGGAGGGATCAAGATCCATAAAACCTCAAACAATATCCATCAGTGACAGAGACAACCAACCCACTCACCAGTTACTTTAATAAATATTTATTCGAGAACAATCAAATCATCACCACAGTGATCAATGTTTCGAGTGACCCCACTACCTCATCAGGATCTGGTAATGAATAAACATATAAATATTACTAAATATACCCAGTTAAAATTAAAAATCACACTTAAAAGGACTGGTCATCATATTATCAATCTACTCAGAACAATGTCAAATTGACATACCTCTCAAAAACTACTGACATAATAAATCGCTATTATTAACCATCAAAAATAAATCATATAAATATATCATAACCCTCAAATTGCAGAGCATTAATTGTACCCTAACAATTCAAGTCCAGTTATGAACTATATTTCACACCTTGTGTGGTGCCCAATTTCTCCAGGGCTATTGTTCTGCTAAATCTCCCAAACCCCACCTCTTACTGCCTTCTAAATTTTCACCTTTGTCTCCTTCCCTATTTAACCTCGCTTCTCTTTTCTCCCCATCTGTTTGCCCTCTTACCAGGGCTGCTACAGCTCCAGCGGTCGGCATTCTCCTCTCCAGCTGCTGACCAAGACCAGGACACCGGACAAAATCAGGCTCAAGCTGCTTGCCCTCTGACCAGGGCTGCTACAGCTCCCAGCGGTCGGCAGGCTCCTCTCAGCTGCCAGCGAGACCAGGACCCTGGACAAAATCAGGCTCAAGAGTGCGGTGGCGCACCCTATTGAACTGCAGGTGCCGCCTGGCAGTTGCAGATGATTGGCTCCCTATCTCTCTCTGCTGACAGGGCTCCAACTGTGAAATTACATTGATTTTACTGTTTAAACAGAAACCTGCCTCTGTAAAGTAAGGAAAAATATAAATCTGTGTTCGAAGTTAGAGTGCTAAGTGTTTGCAGCTTCTTTCTGAATCTGTGAAACCCCTCCCCCCACTGAGCAGCCAACAGGGCTCCGACTGTGAAATTACATTGATTTTTACTGTTTACGTTGAAACCTGCCTATGTAAAGTAAGAAAAAATATAACTCTGTGTTCAAAGTTAGAGTGCTAAGTGTTTGCAGCTCCTTTCTGAATCTGTGAAACCCCACCCCCCCAGTGAGCCAGCTCTCTTTGGTCCAATTTCTCCATGGCTATTCTCTAAGTCTCCCCAACCCCACACCCTCTTACTGTCTTCTAAAGTTTTGGCCCCCACCCTCCCTCCACTGATTAAATACTCCTTTGCCCACCGTCTTCCTCGACCCCATCCCCCACCAGCCTCCTGCAGTCTTCTATTGACTCCCTCTGCTCTAGAAGTCCCATTCTCTCTGTTTCACCTCTTAGTCCTATTGGCCATTAGCCTCCTAGGGGCCAACCAACACATTCATCCCAGCCAATCTCAGGCTCCTTTCTCTTAGTAATTACCTCCTTGTCTAAACTGCTACAAAATCCCATCACCATGTCACATGGCTAGCATCTTACCTCTACTCAGTTGTCTGTTCTCCTGCCTCCCACCCCTCCTCTCCACCATGCCGCCTACCTTTCCCATGCCTCCCTCCCCTACTTGGCTCATATTGTAACTCCTCCTTGCCACTCCAACCCTCGCTGTCTCTCCTACCCACTCCTACCTGGGCATACTCCACTATACATCCCCCTTTCCTAATCAGACCCTCCCTCTGGACTCTCCTGCACCTACATGCTTCTCGCCCCACCCCTGTTACCCACAACAAATGTTCATCCTTGCCCCCACTACTTAGCGGGCTCTTCCGTTCAAACTACCTTCATATACTAGCAACACCTACCCTTAACCCTCCTCTTTCTCATAGCAGAGGATACACCCAAATCCGGGACCCTCACCACCACATCCTCACCAACCTCAGCCAGCACCCCCACTCCGCATCCCATCCCCTCCAACTGCCAGGTTACCCTATCCACAAAGGCCTCCATCTCCTTCACCTAAATATTGGCCAGCCTACCACTTAAAATCCGACCAGCTACAAGTTCTCGCTGCCCCACATGCCCCTATGTCCTCATCCTCTGAAACTTGGCTTAATAAAAACATTCCTGATTCCTCAGTCGCAATCCTGAGTTACACGATGGCCTGCCAGGACAGAGGCCATGAGAGGTGGTGGCGTAGCCATCTTCATAAGTTCGGACATACAGCTACGAAATAGTCTTATCTAAAACTGAACCTAAAAAGTACGAACTCTTGCTGCTCCAGCTCACACTACCTTTCTCGCTGCCATATTCGTTGCAGGAATCTACTGCTGACCAGGCACCCTGCCACAACTGTTACTGACCTTCTTACACAAATCAGTTCACTACGCCCACCGAGAATAATATGCTATGGGTGACCTTAACCTAAACTGGTTGGCCCGGCCCTCAACAAAACCTGGATGGATGTTGCTGCCCTCAATTTAACCCAACTCATCACTGAGCCACCCGCCTAAACCTTAAATCAGGTAACCACTCCCTTATCGACTGGGCTCTGACCTCCCATCCTCACAGAGTCATCCAAACAGGCCTACTCCTGACTCTATGAGTGATCACCATGTCATCTACCTTGTTCACAAAATCCACCATCTCAAATCCCCCCAAGTTCTTAGTCCAGCGGTCGTTCAAATCCCTAAACCTCGCTCCTCCTAAATGACCTTGTCCTAGCTACCTCCCCCCAACCTGATAGATGACCTCTACTTCACTTCCAAAAACACATTCCTTAAGATATGGGATTCCCACGCCTGCTATGACGTACTAAGTGCGGTACCCACCTGCCTTGGATCTCCAAAGAGCTCACAGCTTGTATGACGCAATGACTCACCATGACGAGCCTTCAAAGTCCTGTAGCCCCACCTCAGGACCTCTCCTACTACCTGTATCTGCCCAACATGTGCACTAGGAGTTAACTCAGCTAGCTAAAGCAGAGTACTTTAGATCCCTCCTCAATCTAACCTTAATAGCCCCTCAAATTCTGGAAGGTCATACACTCCTCCTCTCTCCCCAGCAGCCAAGCCCTCACCTCTCCTTAGTGTAAACAACTCCACACTCTCGGATCCTATCTCAGTTGCTGCTGAGTTTAACTTATATTCTTTACCCTCGCTTCCCGGTCCTTTCCTCCTTACCCCCATGTCACCATCTCCACTACCTACATGGCAAAACTACCTCAAAATACAGGTATTTTCTCCTTCAGAAATCTCTGGATGAAACTCTGGAAGCCTTGCTAACATTAAGCCCTTAAATGGAATTCCCAGGATGAACTAGACCCCAAACTTCTGTTTCTCTCGGCCTCTGCCATAGCCACCCTATTGCCTACCTCCTAAATCTATCCTTCACCACTGCATCTGTGCCTCTGTCCTGGAAGTACGCCATTGTCATCCCTCTCTCCACAAGGGGGCACCTCCTCCTCCACCTCAAACTATTGGCCAATCTCCCTTCTCCCTGCTCTGGTGAGCTGCAAGAACACTTAATGCTAGCCACCTAACCTCCTATCTCGCCAACTCAAATTTCTTCACACCTACCAGTCCGGATTCAGCAAAGATCCTCCACTGCCTCCTCTTTACTAAGGCTCACTGACACATCCAATCTGGAATGGATAGAGGTCTCATCCACCTACCATTTTCATCGATCTGGCCAAGGCCTTTGATACAGTCTCCCACACTCTGTTACTATCTAGCCTCTCTGACTCTGGCCTCTACATCTGCTACTGCCTGGTTCCAGTGCCTATTTTACAGACCACACAATCTGTCAGGAATCACGGATGCCATATCCCTCCCCTCCCCATGTCCACTGGTGTCCCCCCCAAGGATCGGGTGCTTGGGCCTATCCTGTTCTCTATTTTTCTAAACAACCTGTCCCAAACTGGTTCTGCCTCCTCGATCCACATGTATGCTGATGATACATGTCCCTATTTTCTTCTGGCTCCTCCCTGCCTCAGTTGCCTCTACCTTCCAGGCAGACTTTAACAAAGTCCAGTTCTGGTTCAACTCTCACCAGCTCTCTCTAAATGCTAATAAAACTGTAACTATGACTTTTGGTACATCGGACCACCCAGCCAGGCTCCCCTCCCTCCCTCCTCCCTTTCCCACCCTTGATGGGTCAGAGCTGGTGGATGTCACCTCCTTCCGGTACCTTGGAGTTTGGCTTGGCCGCCACCTCATCTTGCAGTCCATGCTGACTCTATACTAACAAAACTCTGCTCCAAGCTCAGAGCTTTATATCGAACCGTTCTAGCCTCCCCTATCTGGTCCGTCATGAGCTTATCCAGAAGATGATACTTCCCTCCTTCGATTATTGTGATATTGTTTACAGTGCCACCAACAAATCAGTTTTATCCAAACTGGATACCCTTTTTAATGCTTTCTGCCAGTTCACTCTTGATGCTTCTCCTCGCACCCACAGCTCACGAGCTATACTGCTCCTTGCTCTCCCTCCCTTATCTCAAAGAACTGGTTTGGTACCACTCCCAGTGTATCCGCCTCATATTATCACCCCCTCTGGCACTCCCCCTATGCTACAGGGGTCCCTAGACTCCCAGATCCTGTTAGTCCCCAGGCGTCGGGACTCAAGCTGGCCAGCCGCCTTCTCTCCTGCTTCCTCAACTCTGGAACTCTTTCCCTCTGAAATTCACCACTCTTCCTCTATCCGCTCACTATCCTGTGCCCTTGCCAACCACTGCTCAGTAAACTGCTCCTGCAGCTAACTCTCCAATCTAGTCTACCTCAGACACTCCCTATATTTCTTCTCCCAGTAGGCCCAATGGTGCTACTTCATAACCACACCCAACTACTCACATGATCCCAACTTTTGAGCTAGCTAGCTTGCACTTACCCCTATCTCATTATATACCACAACCCAATACCTTAGCAGGATTTCCTCATTGTAACTGGTTACTTCCTAATTATTAGGGTATATGTATTAATCCACACTCACCTATTCCTGTCAAACTTGTGCAGCTGTATTATCTAATTATATGTTTTCAAGATATAAAGCATGACTTCCTCATGTAATTGCTACTATACTATAAGTAAGAGTAAATTATCATCACGCTAACTATTTCTGTCAAATGTTTTCAACTGTATTGTAATTGTATGTATATATGTCAGGACCTGGACTACTCTTGTCCTCTTCCCACTGTACCCTCCCCCAGGTTGCACGGAGAAGAGCAGTTCTTGCTCAGTGTGCTTTACCTGGTGAAACAATTTCAATAAATAAATAAATAAATGAACAGATATTTGTGTTAATTCTCTATTAATTTGAGGACACCTAATAAACAAATGCAGTACCATATAAATACCTTGGGCCAGATATTCAGACTACGCCAGGCAGAGGCGCAAGCCTGATGCAGCGCAACTGGGTTGAGCCAGGGCATAGTCAGGTGACATTCAACAGTGCTGCACCATGGCTCAGCACCATTGAATATGGCACTGGGGCACCCGCACTGTACGCGGCGCAGTGGCACTGCGCCAATGCAAGTGGCAGGTGGGGAGCAGGGGATGCACCAAGCGCAAGAAGCGGAGTGTGCTAGGTGCATCAACTGCAATATTCAGCGTTGGGCATACAAATGAGGCCATTATGCATGCAAAGGCACAAATGGGGCCATTTGCATGTCATTATGACTGTTGCATCGCGGTGCACCGATCCCGGCGACTTGCACCTGGTGCCCTACCAGGCTGCAGCCGTTGGAGACTGACACCTCCCTGACCTCGCGGGCACCGCGCCTCTTCACCCAATCATGGGCATGTGTTAACAAAAACCCTGGTGGTTCAGTGGACCCTACCCCATCGCCTGATCATGGGCATGTTCCAAATAAATCCCTGAACCATTCACATTTTGGGACTGTTAGTACATACGGTCTGCATGCCTATTGGCCCATGCAGTGGACCAATATCATGTACAGCCGTGCTATGCGGCTGTCAGTCGGTGGGCAGCCAGGTGGCTTGCGGGTGGGGAGCTACCGCCCGCTGCTGACAGGGGTTGCAGGGTGGGAGGGCTCAGTGGGTGGAGGAGAGGGGTACTGCTGGACCACCAGGGTTATCTATTCATATGCCCACAATTGGGCAGGGATGGGTCCACTGAACCACCAGGGATATTATTTACACTTATGCCTACGACCGGGCAGGGGCAGGTCCACCAGGGATATTATGTTACACTTATGCCCACAATTGGGCAGGGGATAGGGTCCACTGGACCACCAGGGATATTATATTTATGTGCCTGCAATCAGGCGAGGAGGGCACGACACCTGGACTGTGTCCGGGAGGTCGGTGGCCACCACAGCAGGCGGCTACTGTGTTGCACCCAGCAATACGGCAGCCTGCCTGTGGGTGTCCCCGACATGTTCCTGGTTTGCCAGGCATCTTTGCGCCCCCTGTGTGGCACAAAGGCAGGTTTGTGCCTGCATATATGCAGCACATCCCGGGCTGAATATCGGGATGTGCCGCCTATGCATGGTCATGCCCCCACATTACGCCACATACATTACTGGTGCGCCCTAGCACATCGGGAGTTGCGCTGAGCAACCTACCCTTTGAATATTGCTCTGGGTGCATCAGTGGGTTGCGCATGGTGCAACACTGTTGTGCCATGTGCAACCCTTTGAATATCCACCCCTTATATATAGTTACAATAAAGCTATTGCTGTTAATTCAAAAAGTGGAAATGGAAATACCATATTATATAAAATCACACATGCCCACACAATGCATAGTATCATGGCTGCATATGCAAATCACCACAGAATATTATGCTGGTTCAACTTTAAGCAGATTGCATGGTGCGAAGGCCTCTCATGCAGTTTGCAAAGGGTGCTAACATGACATGAGACACGTGTTTCATCCTACCAGGACTCATCAGTATGCCTCATCTGTTTGACACCCCAGTGAAATGAACCAGCTACCCTAAGATGGTCTGTCTGGGTTATGTTGTGGTGAATCCCATTAAAATAAAAAAAACTATTTAAAGACAAAAGAACCTCTGTGCGCAAACACTGAGGCAATGGATTACCCAAAGGGCATTTGGCTGGGAAGCCAAGTTTCAGGAAATACAAAATCACACATGCCCACACAATGCAAAGCATCATGGGCTGCATATGCAAATCACCACAGAATATTATGCTGGTTCAACTTTAAGCAGAATTGCATGGTGCTGAAAGGCCTCTCACGCAGTTTTCAAAGGGTGCTAACAGATGACATAGACGCATGTTTCGTCTACCATGACTCATCAGTATGCCTCTTCTGTTTGACACCCCTGTGATTTTGTATTTCCTTGAAACTTGGCTGCCCAGCCACAATGCCCTCTGCGGTAATCTTTACCTCAATGTTTGCAGGTTCTTTATCTTTAAATAGTTTTTATTTTAATGGGTTCACCACAACATAACCAATATTCATTTCACTGAAATCAGCAGGCGGGCCTCCCGATAGTCTACAGAAATACTGCGTCTGTGCGCTGTGAACCCAGCACGCAAACGTGAGAGCAGCCTGGTCTGCTAAACCAACAGAATAACCAATATTATTCATATCAAACCGCATACTACGTGTGAACTGTGATTTTGTATTTCCTTGAAACTTGGCTTCCCAGCCAAATGCCCTTTAGGGTAACCATTGCCTCAGTGTTTTGCTGAGAGGTTCTTTGTCTACCATATTATTACAATGGAAATCACTTTTTAAACGTCAACAATCAAGTCTCTTGCACACCAATGAGCTAAAAATAAAATTAAGCCTATAACATTTTGGTTGTGCCTAGACCACAAAAACATCGACCAAAGCTAATTAAACTTCATCTGTATTTACAGGTTTACTATTCCCTATTTACACTGTTGTAGGAATTGCATTATACTGCATTTAAAGACAGAACAGATGAAGTTACCCCTTAGAAATACATTTTTCCAAAGTGTTCCCTTTATTTAGCAGTAAAAGTAATGTCATAAAGTGTGTTACTAAATTAAATTTTATATACATACCAGTTTGAGTACCTTCTCAGTTAAATACTTTACTGTATTTCCTTGTTATCCGTAATCAAGCAAAACGATATATAAAATGTTTTATTTTCAGTCTCTCTAATAGAGACTTAAAATTCAAACTACTATAACCAAAGGTTTGCATTCCATATATGGTCTATATATTTATATTTCCATTTTTATTACTGAGTCAATTTGCATGAATATATTATCTTTATCCTGTAGAGTTCCCCTATGGTTCTTGTCGTCTGTAGCTTACTCCTTACTTCAAGTCAGAATCCTGTGTTGTGACATCACAGTCTGTTGCCATGAGAGAAACTGTGATGTTACAAGCAGTGCATTATGACCTCAGGTAGGAGAAAGCAATAGGAATAGAGAAACTTTTGAGGAGCAAAGACCCTGTTTTCATGCAAATGACCTCAGTAATAAATAATGGGAGGAGAAATACAGAACTAATGTGAAATATAGGCTGAACTGTGTCTAAGTAATATATTTTGTTAAAGTTCTCCTGAAGGTGTCAGCTGCTCTTTAAGTTTAACAGTTTTTGATCAATACACAATGGATGTGTTTGAATCCCTAAGGGAGTTATTAAGGAGAGGTGGGTTCCTAGAACTTTAACTAAGACAGATGAAGATTGCATCTTACAGCGAGTAGTAAAGTAAAACAAGCAATTGTCAATGCGAGCGGGCTTGCAGGTATCTGCAGTGTGTGGCACTTTTACACTAAACTGCAACCCCAGTGAAATGAGGCAGCAGGGTGCACTATGGATTGTGTATTGACATATGGCAGTATGCAGTGGCATGGTTATTTCCAGAAATGGTGGCATACAGTGGGTGATCAGGAAGTGAGATAGAAATTGTTTGGGTCTGGTGAGTTATGGGTAGACGTCAGCAGGTAGGTCCAACCATCAGTGGCAAGGTGAACTTCTGGGGCTGTGGAAAGAATTACACAAAGGCAGCATGCTTGTTAAGTAATGCAGCAAGATTGTGCTTGGACACAGATGCAAAGCATTATTTGTAACAGGCAGTCAATATAAGAACACCAAACAACTCATGCATCTGCGCTGTGCACGCCTTACACACACACACACACACACACACACACACACACACACACACACACACTACTTCCCGGATTTTCATATACACACTTTCTGTAATCCTGCATATCTCATCAACACTGTTCTAAGTACTAGGGGTGGGGATAACTCACTTTGTCTCCTTGTCGGGGGAGAAAGAGGGCAAATATTTTGAAGGTATTCTCACCTAAGCACTATATATTTCACTGTTTATATCTATGCTGTCATTACCACGAGACTCGGAAGAGGCAAGCAAGAACGGAAAAAGTATTGTTTCTTGCCTATCTATACATGTCGCTGTTCCAAGACAAGCGGTTCTTTTAATGACAGCTTCGCATTTTGTGAGATGCCTTTTGATCTTTGGATTTGCAATGTTAATAAAGAAACACCATTGCCTTGTACTTGTTCTCCATGACAAACTGACATCTGTATCTGTCCCTATCAAACTGCAACATTAAGTACTAAGTTCACACCAGACAGTCTTAGCGTAGTCGGTTAAGATGCATTTGCATACAATGTTAATCACTTGGCATTTTGGCAAGCATCTCAGTTCATTTAACTGTTATTCACTTGGCATTTTGGAAAGCATCTCAGTTGCTTTAAATAACTCCGTTTTAAAAGTGTCTCTTGGAGAAAGGAGTGCAACTACTGTGTGGAAGGCAGCCTCTTCATCTTACACATGCCTATTGTATTTACAGTAGATCGACTGTAATTGTTGACTCTATGAAAATTCCATCCATTTGAAACACTTTTGCTTCGTTTATTATACACATGTGTACTGTAGGCACGTTTGCAAAATGCACTGTAACTCAAGTATTCTTTTCTGGGATCCAGTCAGCTAAGCGAAATGACAGTAGGCAATCACTAAGACAACGGGAGGACAGCAACAGGAGGAGAAAGTTGGACAGATTTTGTTTGTAGGTCATACAGAGCGTCATTATGCTAAACACACACGTTACCACTGATTGCAGCCAGTGGCATCATTTCAGCAAAATCACAGGGGTAGCAAGGTGGGAGTACGATGTGGGTGGGACCAAGGTGTGGGCAGGGCCAGAGAGGGTGGCATTTGTCAATGTGACATAGCGCTAGTTACCAAGTAATTTAAAAATGGGTATGAATTGGATAGCAAAGTATCATTCGCAGTCTCTCTTGTTACCATAGAGAATACAGCTGTGAGAGGGGAGAGAAGGACTAGCACAGCAAAGCGTTTAACACACTGCATGCTATAAGTTGTAGTTTATCATATAAGTGAGTTTAAAGATCAGATTAAAGGCCCCAGATGGAAAACCACAGTTTCCATGCAGCGCATGTCGAGTCTTGATGGTTAGTCATAAAGAACTGGGGCAAGGAAAACAAAACAACATTTTACTTGCAACATTTAGCTTTTTATACTTTTACCAGACTTACTTACGAAGAAACCCTGCACAAAACCAAATACTGGTCATACAGCTGAGCTTGATTAAATTCGTAGAATATTTGTTTGAAATATAACACACCTGACAGCAGACACATCTATAATTTTGGACAACCATTACAGCATTACCTGCAGAGTAAATTGATCCAGCAACAAAAGCCTGTGTCATGTTCGGGATAAGTTTGAAAACATATTGTTTTAAACAAGTCTGCTTTTTACATGTTTTTATCTATTACTTTATTTCCACGTGTTCTGTATTACTAAGGATATCTGCTTGAAAATAGGATTCCTGTCCCTCAGACTTCATCTACTGCTGCTGCCTGTCTTACCGTAATGTCATCATCTTCTCTATGAATCGTAAATGGTTCCATGGACGAATATGATGCCACAGGCAGGAGATTATGACATCACATGCAGACAAGCAGCATGAGCTGATGAAAGTCCCAGTGACAAGGTTCATGTTGGCTCTCAGCAGTAACCACGGTACTACAAAAATGAATAAACTTCTTAAAATGAGAAATAAATCAGCTAAGGTCAAACCACTCAGAACAAGGCAATGTCATATAGAACTTCCTATTTACAACCAGATAACCTGCACATAAAGCAGCAGTTGAAGGAATGCCCTTGCTGCATGTGTGCATAAACAGTGTTGATGTTTCCCTGTCAGAGTAGCATGCATGGTACCCTAACATTTCAAAGCTGCCTTCCTCGCACTGATGGTTGTTTTAAAACTTCCTTCCAATGGTAATAAAATGGTGGATTGAATGATCTACAACACATATTTTCTTTTCCATTTCAATTACTCAATAGCCTCTCACAAGAAAGTGCCTGAAATTAAAAACAAACAAACAAAAAAACAGCATCTCTAGGAAGCAAAAAACGCCACCACTGCTAATCAGCTATCTACAGAGATGTACACTTCCAACAGTCAGCATGCTTCCACCGCACTTCTGACAACACCTGAGCTTGCTATCGTTAACTGAGGGGAGGGGACCTGGCCGCCCAACACCGCCTGCTCATCCTCCGAGAGGGCTGTCATCCTGCCCACCTGTGCCTGCTGCCACCACCGCCACTGACAGCTGGAGGACGGGCGCACCTCCTTCCATGGCTCACTTCATACACCACACAGGTCGGACCTGCTGCGGCCCTTGTTCACAAGAACCACCGCTGTTCTCCAGCTTCCCGCCCACCCCATGCCTCTACTCACCAGGTCGAAGTTCCATGGAGCCATCATTCCTGCTGCAGACCCTCCAACATTTGACAGAACAAAACAGGTACACTTCTGTGTTCCAGTCAGCGGGGGGACGACTCTGCCCCCACTTTTGCCCATGAATATTCAAGGGCTGTTCGACAGTTTGCTGGCTGAAACTGCTAGGAATCACCTGCTAAAACAGCACCATTGCACCAAGCGTTTATGGTAGTTCAAGCAGCAAGCACTTAACCCCTGAATGCCAACAGTGAGTGCCCTAAACAAAACATTAGGTTTTCTGATAGCATCCTAAGTTCCTTGGTCACTGAAACCTGTGCTGGCATATCATTACCTATAGGTAACAGATCTATAATTATGTTATTATGAGAAACTAAATGTTCAGCCTTGAATAATCTGTCATTGTTTTGCCTGATGAGATACTACGGAAATGAATGCTCTCATGTCCTCGATTACATTCATATGACATACTGTGTCTGTGACTGTATGCCAACCTCGGACATGATTATTAATGAACCCCAAGGCAGAACTTGTGAATTTGACAATTCACACAACGACAAGAACTTTTGTCAATTTGCAAATCCTGAAGAATTCTGAGATGTATTGCACACCTAAAAGTTACAACTTGAGCTGCTCTGTGTCTCTCACTCTTTTGTATACCTATGCAGGACAGCACTTACTAATGCCAGTGACTCAGAGTGTTGGGGCCAGAGGATGATTGGATCCGTGTCTCCACCAGTCGGTCACACACACTCCTGCTGAGTCAGTCATCTGGCACCGATCTGCAGAGATTCGGACTCAGAAGGGAGATGCAATTCCAGTCTTGTACGGACAAGACAGATCAAAACTGTGCGAAATATAAAAATTAAACATTAATTGCCACAATTGTGCTCATGACTTAGGGTGGTCTGGAGCAGGAAGGACAACACTGACAATCCGGCTATCAGTCTCCTCACAGAGCTGTCACTCTCATCAAGACTGTCAGGTGAAGGCTCACTGCACTCTCAGCTGCTTCTGGGGTCAGCATGTAGTCAGCGTCAAGCCCTACCCCTCTGCCAGTAGGCGCACAGCATGACAACCTTAAGTGGTTTCCATGGGGACCATCGGACGCTCCTAGTATGCGGCACTCCACATGGCAACTGAGCAGACACAGACATTAATGGGGAGAAATTAAAGCAGTGCAGAGGAGGCTAAAAATTCAGTACATGGTAACACCTAGGCAAGAACCAGTACCAGTGTTTAAAATGTGGTATTGTACTGGCAAAAATGGTACAGTGGGAGGTTCTGTTATGTTATTATGAGAAACTTAATGTTCAGCCTTCAATAATCTGTCATTGTTTTGCCCTGATGAGATACTACGAGGAAATGAATGCTCTCATTTCCTTGATTACATTCATATGACATACAGTACTGTGTCTGTGACTGTATGCCAGCCTCGGACATGATTATTAATGAACCCCGAGGCAGAACTTGTGAATTTTGGCAATTCACATAACGACAAGAACTTTGTCAATTTACAAATCCTGAAGAATTCTGAGATGTATTGCACACCTAAAAGTTACAACTTGAAGCTGCTCTGTGTCTCTACTCTTTTGTATACCTATGCAGCACAGCACTTGCCAATGCCAGTGACTCAGATTGTTCGGGGCCAGAGGATGATTGGATCCATGTCTCCACCCAGTTGGTCACACACACTCCTGCTGAGTCAGTCATCTGGCACCGATCTGCAGAAATTCGGACTCAGAAGGAGATGGTTCCGGTCTTATACGGACAAACAGATCGAAACTGTGCCGAAATATAAAATTAAACATTAAATTGCCACAATTGTGCTCGCGGCTTTGAGGCGGTCTGGAGCAGGAAGGACAACACTGACAATCCGGCTATCAGTCTCCTCACAGAGCTGTCACTCTCATCAAGACTGTCAGGTGAAGGCTCACTGCACTCTCAGCTACTTCTGGGGTCAGCATAGTTAGCGTCAGCCCTACCCCTCTGCCAGTGGCCAGCATGACAACCTTAAGTGGTTTCCATGGGGACCATCGAGCGCT
The DNA here is from genome assembly GCA_016271365.2 of Neoceratodus forsteri. Classification (NCBI taxonomy): domain Eukaryota; kingdom Metazoa; phylum Chordata; order Ceratodontiformes; family Ceratodontidae; genus Neoceratodus; species Neoceratodus forsteri. The sequence continues at coordinate 31,110,442 of CM057450.1, forward strand.
CCCTAGTATGCCGACACTCACATGGCAACTGAGCAGATGCAGAAATTAATGGGGAGAAATTAAGAAAGTGCAGAAGGCCAAAGGTGTGATGGGAATTACCTGCGGTACAACCTAGGCAGAACCAGTACCAGTGTTTAAATGTGGTATTGTACGGCAAAAATGGTACAGTTGGAGGGTCTGCTGCTGCACCAAGTGCTTCTCCCACTTTGAAGGATGGTCTTTGGCTTGAAAAAGCTCCATCCTCCCGCCGCCGCCACAGAAATTCAGTCACAAAACCTGGCTGCTCGGCAACCGCTTACATTGGTGTTCGGGAACAGTGTGCAAGAAAAAAACCAGGCGGTAATAGGTATATGTCCAAAGTCTGTGGAAACAAACACAGGAAGTTCCTGTGGCTGCCTTACAGGCAGCGGTGGTGTTCTTTGAACTGAAGACCACTGCTGTCATATATAGCTCCTGCATCCATTGGTGCAGGACAGCCGCCTGCTGAGCGGAGCACTGCATTGCACAGGAAAGTCACACCTCAAAAGTCCTATTCTCCCAAGGCGTTCCTTGCGCATGCGCGCATGTGAATGTAAAAGACTAGGGTGGCGATCTGAATACTAAAAATCTAATCAGTAAATATGAGTCACTAAAACAAAGGAAGTTAAGATTGGAATGGAACTGTGTCATAGTAACTCAATATTATAAACAAAAATAAATACCTAGATGACCTTGTGTCCCCACAGAACCTAACCTGGAGTTAACAACAGCTGATTTAGAAAGGAAAAGGGATGGTGTTCAAAACAAGTGTTCTCTGGATTTGATACTTCTATTACTAGAAGCCCTCAGCATAGAAACAGCTGTTAGTGGGAAAATTAAAATAGTTTATGAACAGTTCAATAAAAAATGGACATTAAAGATTTCTCTGACTTTCTAGATTAGATTCAAAAGGCATTATTATATGATTATGAAAATGACTAAATTGATCAGAAACTTAAAAATGTAAATGTGACTTAAATGACTACAAAGAAGGAAATATTTATACTTATAATAGATTTTTACCCTGTAAACAACAATTTAGATACAATCCAGATTTGGAATTGATGGTATATGTTGTTCTGAGTTGATTAATAAGATGACAAGTCCTTTTAAGTGCGATTTTTAATTTTAACTGAGTATATTGCACAGCCCACCTGTTGCCTCCCGCTAAGCTTGGGCATGCTCAGTCAGTTGGAGGAGTAGCCACATGCAGGTATGACAGGGCTGGGTGGTAGCCACAGGGCTCTGATGGTAAGTGAGTCCAAGTTCAAGAGGGTATATGAAAGTAAAAAAATGTACAGAAAATAACATTATTGTATTTTGGTTGCATATGTCCAGTGTGTTAATTAACAGCTGCAGAAAACATTCTCTGAACATGTCCAGAATCCTGTCACATACCCCATCCCCAAAAGCTCTTGTGTCTAGATCCCCAATCTCCTAAAAAATGTCTTTCTGTCTGGTCCTCGTCTGTAATTTTGGCTGCTGAAAACAAAAGCTCTTTTTAACCCCCCACTCTCCCCAATGAAACATCCTGATACCTGGGTCCTCCATGATTAAGTGTTCCCAAATCTCAAGCTGATAACAATACCTACTGATTTCCAGTACTGACCCTGTCCGCCGACTTTCAGTTTTCTGCTTCAGTTGCACTGGTGTCTAGCGGACAGCCCACATTCCTTTTCTGTATATCTTCATGCTGATTACAGTACCTGAAGAGCATGGAAGCAGCTGCTATAGGCCATCATTGACTTGTTAACAGTTCAGTGCCAGTTTTACAAGTGTGGTTCTCAGAGCAATCTCATCAGGTTCAAATTCTTGATATCTCATGGGATTAATCTTGTTGCCCACAAATACTTTGGGTTTGTATTCTGAGTGGCATGCTTGTCTGGATTGGTGATGATGTCAGTGGAGGTGGCAGCTGCTTCCTTATGCTGATGTACAAGTAACCAGGATATAAATAAAGGGAAGGGAGGCTGTCCACTAGACACCTAGTGAACTGAGTTAGTGCATGGATGTTTTAGTCTACTAGTCAGATTTGGCCTCAGATGCTTTTGGCAATGAATAGGGAGTTTGGAGGGGTTCCCAAGTTAGAACTCCTTCCCAATATGTACATGCTTGCTTAGGAAGCAGGGAGCTGACATGATGGACCTAGAGTACCTTCTGAAAGGTTTTCAAGTCAGAACCCCTCAAAGAGGACTATGGGAACCCATTTCAATGTTTTCACAGAATACTGATACATGCCTGCTTTATATGAAGCAGGGATTCGACATGATGGACCTAGACTACCTTCTGACAGGGTTCTAAGTCAGAACACTTCATAAGAGGGAGATGGGAACCCATTTCAATTAATAAATGTTTTCACAGCATCGTATACTGTGCATCCCAACATATGAATCAGGAGCAGAGCTGATGTACCTAAAGTACCTTCTGCTAGTATGAGCACATCTACATATGGTAGGTACACAACCACAAAAACAAACAAAAAAACCCCAAGCCTTCGACTGCTACTGGAGAAAAAGCAGAGCAGCAAACTGGAAGAAAAGCAGACCAGCAAAGAGCAAAATGAATACATTGTCATTTTCTGTATATTTTCATATGCCTCCTGTAAACAGTACTCCCTCTGCTAATGATAACAGGGCAGCTCCAGGTCTGCTATATCCCTGTCAGCACTACTGCCGTATGGCCATCCTTAGCAGACTAGATCTGCCAGCTCTAACAGGCTATATGAGTGGTCTGGTGACCGGATGGAGGGGAGTGTGCAAGCACTACTACTGCACCTAGGGTGTTATGCAATATGCTCCACCAGCCATCCCATAACATTGAAAAACCAATGCGGAAGCAGTGTGTGCCTGCCCCACCCTATCCCAACTGCCCACAGACCCAGGTGCACAGCATGGGATCAGGTGCAGACACATCCATATTTGTGGATGCTACAGAGTGCTCTGCTGGCATACATTCTGTGTAAAGGAGGAACTCCTCAACTTTTGAAGGCCCTCTGCATGTGCATACAGGCTGGGAACCCTCTGAGGATCAGGCTATTTTTCTACAAGATGATGTTGAATTACATTTAATAATTTGATGTTAAAACAGAGCTAGAAATGTACTTTAGTAGCTGGCCCAGTGGCATGAAAGGCTGAGGTGCCTGATGCCTTACCTCCTGCCACACTGGTGACCCGGGTTCAAGAACGGACCAGGGTCGCTCAAGGACCAGCTGCAGAAAGAAGGGTTGAGTGTCCTTAGATAGCTCTTTTCTTTCAGGGAGGGTAACAGTGCCTGCTGCTGCTTGACTGCCACTCAATGGAGGCTGGCTGGCATATGTGGCCACATCTCAGAGGGCGAGCTCAGGTCTACAACTACATATGGTGTTCACACCCTGCCAGTGCACATGGGGGTGTGTGCAAGTGAGAACCCGCTTGCCTGCCTCATCCTAGGCCACAGCATCAGGACCCTGTTGTCGAACAGGATCAGGACCCCAGTGAGGATAGCCTCCCTCTCCCGGCTTCACCATGGGGGCAAGCAATGGGGAATCTAGACAGGTGAATCCCGGGCACGTGGTGACCTGTTAGGGAGAGTAGGTGAGGGCTGACAAGTCAGCAAGCATCCCAGAGTAAAAAAACAGCTCTGTAGAAAAAGGAAAAAAAATAAATGTACTTTGGTTGTGGAGGTACAGTGAGGGAGCAGCTGCAGCCCCTCCATGTCTTGCAACAGATCATTAAACTCCAGGCTGAGGACTCCTCCTATTGGGTCTGTGTCAGGAGGTGATGGTGCATGTGCTCTGTGCATGTCCCTGCTGGCCCAGGTGTTGTAGTTTGGCAGATGGCAGAAAAAATCTGTCTGCTACAAAGTAGCAGCCTTTCCTTCGATATCTCACCAACCCTAGGCATGCTGCAGGGTTTAGGCAACACTTTTCATCTGGCTACATTGTCAAATATGCAGAATGCCTGTTTTAAAAGGAGGCCAACAATACACAGGTTTGGCTACTGAACATTTGTTTTATCTTCTGTAGATGTTCCTGCAAATATTATAGAAAGTGTGCCCTGTAAACCTGTAAATTGAGTTACTAGGTGCTCATAATCTTTTACCCTATGTATAAGTGCACTTAAAACAATATGTTGTTATTATGGCTACAATAATTGTCTTGCTGCTAGTAAATCCCAATCCGAGTTTTGGCTTTTTGGCTTAGCTTTGATTTGCTTCATAGTGACTGCAAATCTGATTTGTGCTACTCAAATCAAGGAGATTTCCACAGGCCCGTGATTTAAGTGCCTAATTTACTATCAGATGGCAGCAACACAGTGATGGACCCAAAACAAGAGGAACTGTTTTTGTGCGGTGCTGATGATTTCAGGGAATTGCCATAAAGGGGAAGTCAAAAGTGCAAAATCAGGAGAATCCTGAAGAAATAAATAAGAGACAGTTGGAAGGTATGTTCAGGGCAGTAACAGTATATTGGTGTGGGAGAGGTGGGTTAGATACTGAAGTTTTCATCAGCATTAGAAGGACAATCAAAGGAAGATGATTGAGGGGTTGCATAAAAATATAAGAAGAGGAAATGACTTGAAATACATATGGTAAGGCCTCTGAAGAGGTCAGCAGCTTGATTTAGCCTAGGAACAGTGCACTGTCAGTTGGGGGCCGTGCTATCCTGTATTAGGGCTAGAAATAATTTTTGAGGATGGCTGTTCAAGGGACAGGTGAGATGCAAATTGTACCTGTCCTGTCAATTTGTAAGCAATTTCAGATACTGGTTTCTAAATAGAATATGGCATATAAACTGTCACTTCCTGGAATGGCAAACAGGGCCCTCAATAGGGCTAAGTAACTGGCATCTGCTGACTGGACAGATTGTAACCTACAGCACTGACCATAACTGGCACCCTCTGATTAAACAGACCAGTGCCCAAAAGTATTTTAAATGGTCCACCCAATCCATTCCATCCTGTTGGCTGCTAACCCAATGAGTCTTGACTGAGACTCCTCTCCTAACCCTCCTCCTCATCCCTAGCAAAGGCTTTTAAATCTACCTTTTTTGTCTAAACTGAATTACTGTATACCTATTCTGTTGCCAGCTACTGTGTGGAAAGCCTGGAAACATTTTTTTTTTAATTTGCTTTTCCTTTCATCTGTACCCCACCTGCTTAGTTAGCCCTCTTAGGGGCTTTATTTTTCATTCTGTTTATGTCCCCTTCTCATGTTGGTACCTGTGCCCCCATTGCCACTTGCCAGCCGGATGTCTTCAGAGGCCTCACTGAAGTCATGGATACGCTCCCCAGGCTGGAAGGAGGGTGGAAGAGAATACTCTCTGACAGGATATGTAGCTTGGACTCCCTTAAAGATGTCCAGGTGGAGGTTAGGGGTAGGATTTACGGAAGCCTCATGCTCCCAGTGTCAGGGGTTCATTTTCTCTCCCCAGTACAGAGGCAGTATAGGTTATGACACCATGAGGCATGCTCGCTACAGCGTGTCACACATCAATGTCCAGTCACCTCATCCTCTATTTTTGGTTCCTCACTGCACTGCCACCTGTAGTCACCCAGGTGGCAGTGTAGTGGCAGAAAGCAGCCCACCCTCCCTAAAGGAGAAGAGCATCCTCTGGGATGCTTGATCCTTGCCCTCCCGCCAGTCCCCAGTGATCAGTGCTCAACTACTGGACCCTGGTTCCGGTGTTGCAAGTGGTAGTGCTACTGCTGCACCAAAGGCAAGCTGACCGGGCTTTTCTTATTTTGTTTTTCCTTCTTGTTTCCTGCTGCAAGCTGCTGCTTAGCCCTGAAAAGGGCTTTTAATAACTGCTCCCCAAGCCCTTAGAAGAGCTTTGAAAACTAAAGAACAATGTGCTCTCTATGCTCTCCTCCTACTATTGCCTTTTCTCACACTGTCTTAGTTTCAATAAGGAATGCAGCAGAGGCGAGCAGGAACCAGCAACTGTGCATATGTGATATAAGATCAGCATGTGCAATTGCAAATCCTCTGAACCTGTGACTACACTTTCCCCACACCTGTCAAGACACAAAGTGAGCACACAGCTGAATCATATCAGCCGATGTCAGGTTGGCAGGATAGCATGCACAACATGAGGGTCATGACATGGTGTATCCATCACTACCCAACCTTACAGACAGTGGGAAGCAAGCTAACTACTAATTAGCTCCAGGGTCCTAGTACTGGGAATTCATGCTACAACTCCCTGCCTGTCCCATGAACAGGTGAAGGGAATACATTGTCCATCCCTCTGTGGAAACCATCTGCCTGCAACTTGCAGACAGCCAGTTATTTGAGCCCTGTCCTATATTTTCTCTAGTGTCCCCCCTCCAAATTGGTGACATAAGGCCTATTTGTTATAAATGGTCATTTGGGGCTGGGGTAAAGAACAAAAGCATGAATAAATTTAAAAGATGGTGCAAGGCCTTAGCACAATGCCTTCACTTACCAGCTTTTTTTTCTTGATGTACTCCAGTGCCATGGAAACCTGAAACTTTTCACTCTTGCCAGGCTACTACCAACTCCATTGTTAGTGATGCTGCTGTTGCTTGTGGTCAGCCATGGCCTGTGTCACATCTCTCAACTGTTGTGCATGATGACAGAGGTACTGTTTGCCCTTCTGGGCTGGTGCTGTCCCCAGCTGCTACTTTGAATCTCTAATATCTGTGATGGTGGCCTCCCAGCAGGCTTGCACTGCTACTGCCTTTCCTGTTCCCATTCCTGTGCACATGATTGTACTCCCTTTAGTTGCTCATTTCATGTTCTGTGCTGAAATAGAAGGAGTTGTATCAGCAACTATATCTGAGCAGGCTCTCCATCTTCATGAAGAGCTCAAAGGCCAAGCATTCTTGCTCACTCATGTCTCATCACTGGCATTTTCTGAGGGCACCCATGGCAGCTCAACCCCTCACTTATTTGCATTGCACAATCACTGAATTGGCTACAGCTGAGGTGGCACACAGAGCTACCCTCTCCTGACTCTCACTGCAGGTTGGGGAGGGTCTGGTTTGCTCGGATTTCCACTACTCCATTGCCCACCACAAAACAAAATCAGAGGTCAGCGGTGCACTTGTTATAAATAATCATTTGGGACTATTTGTACCAAACTCTAAATGGCATAGGTTAATAACTGCCTCTGCACTCACCTGGAGCAACTGTGCAGGGAGGGGATATTAGCTAGGCGGTGCTATTCCAAACCACACTGTATGTTTCTTCCTAGTACTACTGACATCCACAAAAGGTAAACTCCTGTCCTGGCCCCATCTATTGTATGTAAAAAGAATAAATAGAGCAACAGCTCATGCATTCTCAAGCTTATCTCACTTATTTCTGGCCTCTTGTTGATTTTTGTAGTGGCACAGCTTCCCATATAAGTACTTGAACACATCAATATTATTTATCGAGGGCTGATTTTCTGGCAGCCCAGCCTTCATCTCCCAAGGCAGTATAGCCTAGAGGTTAGAAAGATGTGCTGAAAATTATCTTGGTGCATCCAGCAGACATGGGGACTGATTCCCATAACCTCTACTTGCATGCTGTGTGGTCCTGAGCAAGTCACTTATCCTCACTTTGCTCCTGGAACACACCTGGAAATACACATTGTAAACCATTGTTAATGAGTCCCTTACACAGTGGTGAATCTGTTTCTCATGAATAAAAATGATTATTATTAAGTTATCGTCTCCCCAGAAATCTTTGGACAAGTCACTTTTCCTATTGACCAGCTGTCTATTGGTAAAACAGCCTGTCCTAGTGATTAAGTTGGACGTCTAAAACTGTATAACATTTTGGTTAACAGTGCAGTTTAGCCAAATTACAAAACTCTTAACCCCTCTTAAAACTAGGGTTGCTCAGAATCCATGCAATGGCATCAGATTGATCAGATTCCAGACAAAATTTTTCAGTATGTGGAATTCTGGTATTTAAAACCTAAATTCTGAATTTGAATAATCATGTGAAATTGGATGGAGAATCAGCATCTGATTCCATTTCTGCATCCAGTTTTGACAGCATGCAAAACATGATAAAACTCTCCCAGCACCACACAATGAGGAGAAGGAAATTGAAAGACAAACAATCATGAGACCAGATATTACTTTTCCTCCACCTTTTCTTGTCCTTCCTTCCACTGACTGCTGGCTGCTGCTGCTGGTGGGAACACTCCTGGTGGGTGCCACTTGGGCTGGTTTATGGGCTCCAGTCTGGGTGAGGTCCTGTGCCACCATCTCCTCCAAAATCTTCCTGCTGCTCTTGGTAGTCAGCTCAGTAAATTTAATTAGTCCCAGTCACTGTGGGGCTGCACTTGGCCCTCCCTTCAGTCCCATTGCCCTACCCTGGGGCCTGAGACCCCAGACAAGTAACTCTTCCCACTTTTTACCCACAAAGATGAAGGATCATCCACTGTGTTATCTACCTCCCATATCTGGCACTGACCAACTCAGAGCTCTCTGCAGTGTTTACCATTACACCCCATCCTGTCCTATTGCCTTAAGACAGCTGAGACCATATAACTCTCCATAAGTGACTTATTATTGCAAAACCCTGGGAAAGGGTCACATACTCCTCCTGTACATGGAGTGGCTGACCCTTTCTAGGTTTGCTGATGATAGGCGAATATGAGCAGTGTCCAGGGTCCTCTAAGAATCAGCCAAGGTCTCGCATCATGATGGCAGGCAGCATGGTGGTGATGTGCTGGCAGTAGGCAGAGTGACAAGGTGACACAGTATGCAGCACCACTGACTGGAGGTGGATGGGCTTGGGGATGCAGCAGAACTATACTGGGAGGCAGGGCATGTCTATCAGTTGGCAGTTACTGGGCTAGGCAGGCCTGGCAGTGGGGCAGGTGCTGCAGCTCACTATGGTAAGTGTGGACTACTGGTCAGGAAAGAGAGTAACTCTGACATGGGGGTGTAAGTGCAACACAGGTATTTTCTTTTTACTGTGCCTACTGGACAGGAGAGTGCAGTGAGAGTACTATTTGGTTTTCAGAGGCAGATTTGGAATTCAAATTCTGACTCCAACTAATATTCTGGCATTCTAACAAAAGCAGAATTGAATCTGAAGCAGAATAAGACTTATCAAAAAACAATGGAGAGTGAACAGAATGGATTGTAGAGAACCTGCACATCCCTAGTTAACACAACCAATAAATGTTGATGAGCAGCCCGTGGAACTGCAATAGCAATGTGGCTACTTGAACAACACTATTTGTAGCTAAATACAGACAAGCTTAACAAAATGTTATGATGGCGTGGCAGCTTGAACACAGTGTCCAGTGTGGGATGACTGGTTATTCTCCTTTGCTACGAACTGGTCCACCTGCACATTACTATGCTTGTTGAGACATTGCTTGATGTATTCCAGAAACTAAGCGGCAACTTGATTACTGTTTGCCCTTTACAGGCCACTGAAGTCATCATTATTAGTGCTACTAGTGTTTCTTGGGGCAGACCATGGTCTGTGGCTCATCTCTCCCTAGTGTTGTGGTTGCAGCATCTCAGCAGGTTAATACAGTCAATGATTTTCTGTTTTTAAAATGGCCAGTTCTGCTTGCCAGTATCTTAACATCCACCCCTCCACACACACACATGCACACACACACACACACACACACACACACATACACTGTGGCCAACTCAGCATGTTATACACTAACATTTGGCTCACAGTTGAGGTTTCACAAACAAATGGTGCAAAGTGGGGTTGTTTATATGTTTGCATGATAAATAAGTGCAAATAGAGATTTTTCATTAAATATTGACTCCTAAGTGCTGGTTTCAATTTTTTCTGGTGTTTTCTGTTGAAAATGGAAAACTATTGGCCCTAGGTTAGCACTGCTACTGCCCATCCACTTCCTTGCCCACATGCTTGTGCTCCTTCAGTCACTCATCTTCTGTTCCTTGCTGAAGTAGAAGAAGTATTGTGAGCTGCAGATTCTCCATCTTTCTGCAGTGCTTGCAGAACTAGCACTCCTGCTCACCCGTGCCTCATCACTGGTATGGTCTTGTACACTCTATCTCCACTTCCCATGCCTCACTTCACTCTACACTGGCAGTGAGTTGGCTACAGCTGTCAGTCACACAGTCACACACCGACATGTACCTCTTGTGACTTCCAATTCCAGGACCCCAAAGCGGCCACTGCTGGAGTTTCTGGTGCAGCACAAAAGTGCACATGCAGAAAGCAACTTGGGCAGAAGCAGCCAGGGACAGAATACTGGTCATGGTTGGATGGTCACTAGGGACTCTGTTGTCCCACCACAAGCATTCATGACTCCTTTATGCTACAGAGAGAATCCCTCATTGTTCTGTTCAGCATTTCTTACTTTTACATATTCTTAATTCAGTCCTTTATTTTACAGATCTGACCTTTTCTTCTCCCACAGTTATTAGATTAGTACACAACTTCTCCTCTAGTTGTTCATTATTTAGATATGTTCTCCTGAGCTGTGGATTCTTTGTGACCTCTTTTCATTTATTTTACTTTCAGGGCTCATCAAGAGGAAGACCTTAGAGTGGACCGAGTCCTTGACAAGGAGTTCATTTCAAGTAGTTAGTGATTGCAAAAAAATCTTAGTGATGAGTTCAAGTAATTAATAACTGGGTAATTTTTTAGTTTTACATCTCAAGCAGTTAACAACTGAGAACTTTTCTAAATCGTGTCCACCAGATGATACTGTTTAGCAGTCAGTGTGACAATTACCATTCTGTTCAGTTGTGGGTATGTGTGCACCAAAATCAGTGGTCATGTGACCACATTGTAATTCATGGTCTCTGGTAGTTCAAAGTTGTCATCACTGGCTACCCAGTCACTGGATTATTTATACTGTGATAGCAGCCAGTGGTCAGTATTCAGTATCTGAGCTACTGAGAAGGAGCAGCTATTAAGTTTTGTTGTTGGTAACATCTTCCATGCAACTATCATTCATGCTCTTTTTAGATTTTTATTTTATTTAAAATCTGGTGACTAGGAAAGGCCAAGACTCAGTCCCAAGTATAACCCTGAGGGAGGGCTACAAAGGAAAAACAAAGTGAACCTAAAAATAAAACTAGAGTATACAAAAATCATAACTAGAACATGGAAATGCAAAATATAATGCAATACATAGATAAGTGCAACCCTGAAAATCAATTAGCTATTTCTGTGTTGCAATGTTAGAATACATTTTTAAAACAGTCACTGCACACTGTAGAATGCATAAATATGGCAATTAATAAGTGTTTCCCAAAATAACTAGAGGCACCTAAGAACTTGAGCGGTGAATATACACCAGCACTGAAGGACTATAATATGATATTTTGCACTTGTACTAGTATTGCTCTGTACTGTACATCCTCAGCCCCATTCCTGAGCAGTTTCACATATCAAGGCAGTGACATCTACTGGTAGTATCTGACAATGACTCTGATGCCTGCTATCCCATATAAAAGCCATTCCATCAATGACTGCCAATCAAGCAGCACATCATTCTCAAATCCTGTAGAACTGCTTCAGCCACTTTCATTTCTCTGGCTTTGCTTGTTGAAACCTAGAAGCTCACTATACTCTTCCTGCTACTGGATCAGTTTAGTAAAACTCAAACTCATAGCCCTAAGCTGCTGTGCATCATAAGAAAGCACTGTGATCCTGTTTTAAGACAAAAGTCCTACAAGCCAGGGTGCCTTGATTACAGTCATAACACAGCCAATGATTTACTGGGTAACCTATTGGGGCCATCCTTGGGCTTTAGTGCCCCAGTGAGCTGTAAGATGGCAGTGAAGAGGATTCAGCAATGAATGGTATGCTGATTCTTAATTAGGCACACCTGAGAAGTGCAGAATAAATTAAACAGCAGAACAGTTGAGCCAGTGTTGTATGTTCCATAGCATCCACAATGTTATGCAGTATTGCAATGAACATACTCATTTGCTTCCTTGCTTTTATATTGCTTTTTGTCCCTTCTTCACTCTAGCTACCTTCCTTTGTCTGGGAAGGTGGATGACCAACCACTTTCACAGCTGATGGCAGTACTTCTCCTTGGCCAGCTGGCAGGGGTAACAGTGAAGCCTGTGACCTCCCTCCCTCTCTGTGGGAGGCAGGCAGCATGTACCTGGCCCTGCTGTTCCCTGTGTATGACTCCAGGGCTCACACTTGAACACTGGTCTCCCAAATGGCAGCCAGGAAAGTAAATATTTCCTGTATACCTGACTGAGACTGCAACTAACATGACTGTATAGCCCCCAAATGCCCTCTTGAGGGCAATTGCTGTCTTTTACTATGACTGCATTGAGGTGTACGCTGTGCACTTTTCACATTTTGTGTACCAGTATATCCCCAGTTAGTCTGATGCTGAATTTTCAAGATAGTTCCAGGGAGACAGATTCAGCAGCAGACCTCCCTCACAGTTCCTAGGATAGCTTAGCATGAAGTCAATTAACAGAAGGTAAACAGTTACAGCAGTTATAATAAGTGCAGATTTACATTTTTATGGCAGACAAGGGAGAGGATGTAAGACCAAGGATAGCTAGCTAGTGGACTGGAGGATCAGAAAAAGGGGAATGGAACAGTTACACAGAATACTGAGGTAGTCAAAGATGCTTGTTTGAAAGCAATGATACTGGTTACTTCCTTAACATGCCGAGAGAGGGCATTCCAAGTGGTAGGAGTGACTACCACAAAGGCCTTTATTCCAGTGGCTTACACACTCTGGGAACATAAAGCAGGACAGTATTTTGTGGCATGAGCACATAAGGCTGAGAATGCCTTGTCAGGAGGTTACTGAAGTAAGTAGAAGAAACTAGGGCATGCTGGAAACAGGAAATATGTGTGTTCTCCATAGTAATTCAAGGCTGGAAAGAGGCAGGTAAAGGCACTCCTCAGGCAAAAATGAGTAATGGACCTTCGTTTAATTCATAATTTTATGCATGGTAGCTGGTGCTCATAAATTGAACACCGTGGACCACAATAACAGGAAATAATACCCCAGCGCTTTGAGGCCTACATACCTGTTCATTAGGGTTACTGAGGTCAACTGGGTACTGCCCATGGAGGCATTTGCATTTTATAGGTTTCACTTGAGGTCTCATCTCTTCTCTGGAAACAGGTGGCAGAGACTGCCGTACAGCAAACTATGATGTGTTCTTTTGTCACAATCTGGTGCAAATCTGTGGATGCTTTGAATGGGATGATTTTGCTTTGTGAGAAGTGCTGGGGCCAACCTGCAAATTTCACTGCCATACTCCAGGGTTGGCAGTAGCGACTGTTTAATTATAAGCTTCTTGGTGGATGGAGGAAGACAATGATGGACAAGATAGAAAACATCAAGGTTTTGTGTCAGTCTTGCTGTTTTTGCAATGAGTTAGAAATATAAAACATAGAATTTCTTGGCAGAAAAGGACTGCTTGGCCCACCCATTCTGCTCAGATGGTTCCTACCTGTTCTGTCTCTGCAGACTGTAACTGGCCTCTGGTGACCCTCCCTCTTCCCTGCGATTTACTAATATTCCCCATGTCTATCCCACGTATACTTGAAGCCCCTACTGTTTCACCTCCATCACTTCCACTGATAGTCTGTTCCAGGCGTTCACCTCTCTTTCAGTGAAGTAGCAATTCTTCACAACTCTCTTAAACACCTCTCCCGCCAGCTTCATTGCATGCATTCTGGTTCTGGTGCCCTTTCTCCTTTGAATGAGACTCCCTCCACACATGTTCACCCTCATGAGGTACTCTGTAGGTCTCTATCATGTCCCTTTCACGCTCCTTTCTTTCAGAGGCATGTTAAGATCCTCAGTTCTCTCTTTGTAGGGCTTTTGATGCAACCCCTGCACCATTTACCTGCCCTCCTTTGGACTACCTCCACCCTGTCTATGTCCTTTCTGAGGTGTGGCTTCCAAAACTAAACACAATACTCAGGTGGGGTCTCACAAGCAAGCAATACAGTAGCAACACCACCTGTCTCCTAATGCTGGAGATTCTGCTCCCTATGCATTCCAGCATCCCACTGGCACCACCACTGCTTTGTCATGCTTCTGTTTTTTTCACTTTCTTTTTTATGCTCCTACACTGCCCTCTGTGCTCCATACCTCATGGGAGCACCAGGCATTTCCGGTTCCTTCCTGGCTAGAGCTCTGCAGTAGTCCCACCATGTAGCCTTGGCCCCCCAGGCAGGGATGAGGTGGGGCCTGTACACCCCAAACAATTTGCCATTCGTTGAGGCTACGTGTGGGCAGGCAGGGGACCATTGAGGGTCTGTGCTGCGCTCCATCTTCCCTGACGCGCAGGGAGCCATTTTCCTGTTTTCCAGGTGTACTGTGTGCCCTGACATCAAGGCAGAGATCCGCCGATGTCTGGCACACCCAACCTCTTTGTGGCGGGTGCTTGCTGTACCCCAGGCCTCCGACTGGGAGTCAATCCCGGCACCAGGCCTTGTCCCCTTCACCTCCTTGGAAGAAGGCGAGTGGTCCACAGATGCTCAGTCTTCTTCTCCCACCAGCTGTCCCTCTGACTCGCTGGGCTCTTCTGAACCCAGGTCGCCAGTGTTGCAAGTGGTGGCGCTACCACTGCACCAGCAGGCTGGCCCCAAGCTTTGTCATGCTTCTCAATGACTTTGAGGTAAAGAGATATAACCCAAGATTGCTCTCCTGCTTAGTGACTGTCAGTACGTCTTCTCACCATCCTACACTGAGATCCAGCATTCCTATACCCCATGGGCCTGATTTCACACTTTTCACAGTGAACCATAGCTACCATGCTTTTGACCACTCCTCAAGTTTCCCAAGGTCCATACAAATTCTCCCCACCATTCCTGAGTGTCCACAGATTTTGGTGTCATTTACAGAAAGGCATACCTTGCCTTTCAGTTCTTCTGCAATATCACTTTTGAAGACATTGAAGAGTACAGGTCCCAGTACTGAATCCTGAGGCACCCTGTTGGTCACTCTTCATTCATTACTGTGAATGCCATTACCCACCACCTTCTGTCACCAATCCATTAACCAGTTCCTTACTGAATTCACCCCTTAGCTGCTCATTTTTGATCATTCTCCTGTGTGACACTTGAAGGCCTTGCTAATGTCCAGATAGGCCACATCCACTGCCCCCCTTATTTATTTTCCTGATCACCCAGTTGAAGATACCAATCAAATTTGTCTGGCATAACCTCCCTGTGAATCCATGCTTCTTTAGTCTTGTAGCCCATTGGATTCAAGATACTCTACCAGCCTTTCCTTTAACATTGTTTCCATTAAATTCCTCACCACTGATGTGTAAGACTGATAAGCCTATAGTTGCTAGTCTCCTCCCTGCTGCTTCTCTTATGGAAAGGGTTCATGTCTGCTCTCCTCCAGTCCTCCCAGAACCGTGCTTATTTCCAGTCAGCTGTTGAATAAGACCATCGGTGGGGAAGCTAGCACGTCCCTCAGTTCCTTTAGTACCCTAGGGTGTATCCCATTTGGTTCCATAGCTTTGTCCTCTTTCAGAGCTGAAAGTGTCTTCAGGACTCTTTCCTCTGAACTTGGACTATGGCCATCTCTGTCCCTTTTTTTCTGCTGCTCCTTGGTGGTCCCCCAACTATGAAGACTAGGCAGAAGTACCTGTTCTGATGTCTGCTTTTCTTGATTCTCCTCTGCTTAGTCTCTCCCTTGTCCTCTCTTATCCCCATTATCCCTTTCCTTGCTTTCCTCTTTTCCTTATGTACCTGAAGAAAGTCTAATCCCTTTAGCTACTTGTTCTTCTTTGGCTATCCTTTCCTCTGTCTGTGCCTTTGCTCCCTTCACTGCCTTTCCTGCTTCCCTTGGTTTTACTTGGTACACACCCCATCTTCCCTCCTTCTGCATTTCCTTTTACCTCCGAATGCCACTCTTTTTTCCCTTACCACCATGGCCACTTCCTATAGAACCATAACAGTCTTTTTTTTTGCGTTAAGCACGCATCGCGAAGACGTTTGGGAAGTAACACCGCTGAAGTGTGCCTCTCCGTTGCAATCCACTGCTCGTTGAGCAGGCATGGCGATCCTGCACCAATGGGTTAAGGGAGCTGTATGACTAGTGATGGTCTTCACTTCAAAAGCCACTGCTGTCATACAGAGCCTCACGATCCACGCCCCATCACACCACCCCCAGCGTCCATGCCACCCCCAAAATCTTTGCTGCACGCTGGGAGCCCACCCCAGCATGGCAATGTCCCCAGGTTGTCTGCCGACGGGGTGCCCAATCCCCGTTGGCTCCTCGCCCCCAGCCGTACTGCTGCTGCCACTGGAGCCCACCCCAGCGTAGCAAACATCCCACGTTGTCTGTTTTTTTTTTTACCTGTAAATCGAAACGGTCCCACAGCTTCTCCCAGTCCCTCCCACACAACCTGCACCCACTGCACACCCAGCCTACCTACACCCCCTCACCCCATACTTACCTCCGGAGCTTGGCGTGACGATCTTGTGGACTGGGGAAATGTCTGCACTCTTCAAAGCTGACGCGAACTGAGGAAATGCCAGTAAGCTGTATAATGGGCTAGATAGGGGTTTTCAGCTTTATTCATATTTCAGGCATTTTTGGGAATTTTTGCACCAGATTTTCCAACATTTGGTTTTGGGACCCCTTCTCATAGATGATGTCACTGTCATGGCGTTATTATTAGGGCCGAAGAGGCCAATTTCAGCATCACTGCAGGAGTACCTTCGGGCGGGGTAATGCCATGACAGCAACGTCATGAAATCCCAAAATTTCGTATTGAAAAATTTGGTGCAAAAATAAATAAAAAATGACTGTTTTACGAGTGCGCGTTGCACAGTTCCCACGCAGGCCTCAGAAGTCTCAGAAATTTTCAATATTTTCACTCCAGATTTTTCAACATTGCCATTTTACCACAACTCCTATGAGCAGTGCAGCTGTCATTTTCACATCCTGCCCAAGCGTGTTTCCGCTCATGTAGCGCACAATGGCACAGTCGATTGTGCGAAATCAATGTATGGGATGCATTAAGAAAATCACAGTGACACTGTTCATGTAGAGGTCTTAAAATGGCTATGTTGAAAAATTGGTGAAAAATTCTAAAATGACTGTTTCACGAGCATACGTTGCACTTTTCCTCATACGCTAAATGAGTTTGCGAATTTTCAATATTTCACTCCAGATTTTCAACATTGCCATTTTACCACACCTTCTTATCAGTAGTATGCTGTCATTTTTCATCTCACCCAAAACATGTTTCCGCCCATGTAGCACACAATGGCACAGTCGGTGTCTTGAGAAATCAATGTATGGGACATTAAAGAAAATCACAGTGATGTTGTTCATGAGCAGAGGTCTTAAAATGGCTGTGTTGAAAATTTGGTGAAAATTCTAAAAGTATTGTTTCTGAGGTCTGCGTTGCGCGGTTCTTACATACGCTTCGTAAGTTTCGAATTTTCAATATTTTCACTCCAGATTTTCAACATTGCCATTTTACCACACCTTCTCAATGAGCAGTACAGCTGTCATTTTCACATCCTGCCCAAAACATGTTTCCGCCCATGTAGTGACAATGGCGCAGTCGATTGTGCAAACTCAATGTATGGGACACATTAAGAAAATCACAGTGACACTGTTCATGAGCAGAGGTCTTAAAATGGCTGTGTTGAAAATTTGGTGAAAAAATCCTAAAATTACTGTTTTACCAGTGTTCATTGCAGCTCCTATGCCTTTCGTAAGTTTGCGAATTTTCAATATTTTCACTCCATTTTCAACATTGCCATTTACACACCTCCTCATGAGCAGTACAGCTGTCATTTTCACATCCTGCCCAAAGCATGTTTCCGCATGTAGTGCACAATGGCGCAGTCGTGTGCGAACATAATGTATGGGACACATTAAGAAAATCACAGTGTCACTGTTCTGAGGCAGAGATCTTAAAATGGGTATGTTGAAAATTTGGTGAAAAATTCCTAAAAAATAACTGTTTCTGAGCGTCGTTGTGCAGTTCCTCCTTGCCTTTCGTAAGTTTCTTGATTTTCAATATTTCACTCAGATTTTCAACATTGCCATTTTACCACACCTCCTTATGAGCAGTGTAGCTGTCATTTTCATCCTGCGAAGCGTGTTTCGCCATGTAATGCACAATGGCGCAGTCAGTGTGCGAAATCAATGTATGTGACACAGTAAGAAAATCACAGTGACACTGTTCATTAGCAGAGTTTTAAAATGGCAATGTTGAAAATTTGGTGAAATAATTCTAAAATGACTGTTTCTGACGTGCATTGCACAGTTCCCATATGCACGCTAAATGGGTTTGTGAATTTTCAATATTTCCACTCCAGATTTTCAACACTGGCTTTTACCACACCTCCTCATGAGCAGTACAGCTGTCATTTTCACATCCTGCCCAAATGTGTTTCCACCCATGTAGGCACAATGGCACAGTCGATTATCCGAACTCAATGTATGGGACACATTAAGAAAATCACAGTGACACTGTTCATGAGCAGAGGTCTTAAAATTGCTGTGTTGAAAATTTGGTGACAAAATTCCTAAAATGACTGTTTTATGAGTGTTCATTGAGCAGTTCCTATGCATGCTCGTAAGTTTGCGAATTTTCAATATTTTCACTCCAGATTTTCAACATTGCCATTTTACCATGCCTCCTTATGAGCAGTGCAGCTGTCATTTTCACATCTTGCCCAAAGCGTGTTTCCGCCCATGTAGCGCACAATGGCACAGTCGCTGTGCGAACTCAGTGTATGTGACACATTAAGAAAATCACAGTGTCACTGTTCATGAGCAGAGATCTTAAAATGGCTATGTTGAAAATTTGGTGAACAAATTCCTAAAATTAACTGTTTTACGGCGTGGGTTGTGCAGTTCCTGTGCCGTTCATAAGTTTTGAATTTTCAATATTTTCACTCCAGATTTTCAACATTGCCATTTTACCACACCTCCTTATGAGCAGTACAGCTGTCATTTTTCATCCTGCCCAAAGCATGTTTCCGCCCATGTAGTGCACAATGGCGTGGTCGGTGTCTTGAAATCAATGTATGGGACACAGTAAGAAAATCACAGTGACACTGTTCATTAGCAGAGGTTTTAAAATGTCAATGTTGAAAATTTGGTGAAACAATTCCTAACAATGACTGTTTTATGAGCGTGCGTTGCACAGTTCCCACGCTGCGCTGTAGGTTGCAATTTTCAGTATTTCCACTCGAGATTTTCAACATTGCCATTTACCACACTTCCTTATGAGCAGTACAGCTGTCATTTTCACATCTGCCCAAAGCGTGTTTCCACCTATGTAGCGCACAATGGGGTTAACAAAAGGTCATGCTGAAAATTTATTGTGCAAATACCAGCAATCACACAGGGCATTAGGGTAAAGCACCATATGTGCCAAACACCACTGCAAATACCTGGCGAATGTTCGGCATTGACAAATGCTTGTTTTCCTTTTACTTATATTCATTTCCTTCATGCAGAGGTTGATTGCCTTAATTATGTCATCCCTTACTTTTCCCCACTGAGTATCCACCTTCTCTAGCAATCTCTCTCATGAATCAATTTTTGAGGCAACCATTTCTTTAAAATCTGCTGCCTGAGAAAAGCCCCTTGTAGGAAGTCAAGGCTGGCCCTGCTACTTGCTAAAGTGGCAGTTGGAAGGTTCTGATCCACATCTGGCAGATTGAAGTCCCCGACTAACAGCGCCTCCTTCTTACTTGCCATCCTGATGATGATTGCCCAAGTGCCTTATTCAACTCCTCTCCCTCTGCTGGAAATCAGTATGCCACCCTTGTATGGATAGTGGGCCCAGTAATTGTCTCCAGGATGACCCACAGCACTTCCAGCCTTTCCTTTTCCTCTATGTGATCCTGTACTTCCATGACCTTCATTTTTCCTTCGCATATAGTACAATCCCTCCTATCTTCCCTGTCTCTCCTGAACAGAGGTAACTCGGTATAGCCATGTCCCAGTCATGCCTGTCAGTGCACTATGATTTCTTTATGGCTACAAAATCCAGGCTAGCCTCCACCGTGATGGCGTGAGATCCAACATTTATATTTCAGGCTCCTTGCATTGGACACATGGCTCTCCATACCTGACTCCTCTGTCTGCTTCCCTGCTTCCTTCTCCTTCTGCTTATGCTGTTCCTGAAGCTCTCCTGACCCTCTTCTTTTTAATCTTCTCTGTTATGTGTCTTTTTCCATTTCTTCTTGCTTTCCTGATTTAGAACCCCCATCCTCTGCCTTGTCCCCATCTCTGTCTTCTTGTATCCCTGCCCTGGAGAACTTACTTCCCTTGGTCTTTCTCTCTCTCTGTTTCATCATGTGGGAGCAATGTTTGCCTCCACTTTGCTAGTTTAGATGCTCATCCAAGTAGCATTTAAACCTCCACTAAGGACCGTAGTTTCACTCCAGCAAAGATGCAGGCTGTCTTTCCCATGAGGCCCATATTCTCCCAGGTTGGCCCCAGTCTAAAATGTTGCTGATGTCCTCCTGTATGCACAATAACTTTAACCCATTGTTGAAATCCCTGGTGCAGAGTGTTCTATCCTCCCAAGCCATATACAGGTAACACTTTAGCAAAAGCCTCCATGTATGCTACCTGCTTGAGGCTCCTCTCCAGCTACCTGAAATTTCTGTGCACTACCCCTACCCTGTCCTTTGTCAGACCATTTGTCCATTTGTGAACAATGACATCTAGCTCCTTCTCATCTCCTACTGCCTAGCTAGCCTCAGGATCTGCTTTTCATCCCTCAAGCTGAAGTAACTCTCAGGCACTAGCCTCCCTCTCTCTTTCTCCCACAGATCCCAAGCCTATCTCCCCCAAAGAATAGAATCCCCACGCAGTTGCTTCCTCCTCAGCTTGAGGCCTCTTCCTCCTACCTTGGGGTTTCCCCTTTTGAGAACCCCACTTCCTCCTTCTCACTGCTATAGGTGCCTCCTCCTGGCTACCCTGTCCTGCCAGTAGAGTGAATGAATTGTGCAGTGGTACAGGCTGAGGAGTATGTGCCCTTCCTGCCTCCCCACCCTCCGGGCCACCAAATTGCATCCACTCTGCCTAGGCATACATTGGGGGAGCAGCGGGGACATAGTGACCACTGAGTGGGCAGAAGATTCTCTAAACCCTTGCCTGTTCAACCTGGAGTACATAGGTGAGTACAAATTGGGCAGCACCTCACTCTCCAGAAGGTGTCCTGAAGACTGCAGCTCATCAACTGCTGCACTGCAAAACCTGCATGCTCTTTTCTTCCTTTATCTTAGTGCCTGTTGAAATTTACCTGTACCTTACCGCCTCTTTTCTATGCCTGTTAAATTCCTGCCTCTCCCTCTGTTTGTCTGAAATGTATTTGGTACCTACCCTAGATGGGATGTCTCTTTTTCCCTTTTTAACCCATCTATCTATGTCTAACTTGCTCTGGGTGTCTACTACTCCTGACCCACTTGCCAGAACTTATTTGTTACCCTATCCTAGATAGGTTGTCTCCTACATTCCCCTTTCACCCCTTACCTGTAACTACTTTTTTTGGTTCTTACTACTCCTTACCCACTAGATGTTTACCCACCGCCTGTAGCTACCTACCGTGGAAGCTGACTGCTCAGTATACCCAGAACACAGTAGTGGGCTATCTCCTTAGCCTATGTCCCTCATGCAGATTCTCCTGTAGACTGTGAACTATCATTTGATGTCTGCAGATACTTTAAGTTCGATGTTCTACTTCTGCACTGTTCCACTTATGCCTTGGGACACGATCATGAAGGGACACGCTGGGCAAAGGCAGTCTTTATAGTGCTCTTGTTAGAAGACAGTAAGCCTCTGACAGCTCCATCCCCAGTCACACACCTGAGTCACAGGGCTATCTTAATGCACTCACCCACAAGATTAATTTCTTGAGCTGGGTTCCCCATACTACCTGTTACAAATTTAAAGACAAGTCTCAAAGTGCCCCAAACACTGATTAAAATCTCTTTCCTCCACCTACTCACTTACACTGCTGCTTAAAGTATGGAGATAAAATAGAAACATGTACTGTATGTGTATAGATAGACACATATACATCATTCCTCTAGGTTAAATCTGGTGCTTACTCTCCTCTCTGTCAGCAATTCCAGCACTTCCAGCCTCTTATAGAGTTCTGAGTAGCTTAATTTCTTGTTTAACCATAGGCTGAGGTACTTAAAGGCTTGCACAGATTCAAATGAGGGGATCTGAGTGAGGTCAAATTTGCAAGGAGTGGGCAGAACCTCCATGGAATGCCAATGCATACATTTTGCTGTTGTTTAGGGCAGCTCACTTTTATCTATCCAGGCCTGAGTTTTATTGAATATTATTAATAGGAGGTTGTTGAGGTCATAGGTGGATTCTGACTGTACATGGATAATGGCATCATTGGTGTATTGGGAATACTGGCTTTGTGAAACTTGCAGACTAATGTCATTTACAAAAGGCTGAACAATAAAAGGACCAAATGTGGATCCTTGAGGGAATCTGAGGTTGAAGGGACTGGGGTAGAGAATTCCCATTGAGTTTTACCATTTGGAATCTGCTGGTCAGATAGCATCCAAGCCAGGTCAGAGCATTCTGAGCTACTCCTAGTAGATACAACTTTTAAGAATACATCATTCTCCTCTGTATTGAAGGATTTTGTGAGATCAATGAAGATTGCACCACTGTTGAGGCAAGAGTTAAGAGCAGATGTTAGGTCATTTGTTACTTTTAATAGGGCAATACAGGCAGCATGCTTCAGGTGGAATCCTGATTGTGCCCCAGTGAATATGTTGTGGAGGAGTAAGTGATCCAGCAGTTGTCTGTATGCTAGCTTTCCAAGGATATTGGTACAGGCAAGACTGAGATGGGTTGGTGTTTGTTTGGATCTGAATAGGAGCCTGATTTGAGAAGGTAGTTGACAGTTACAAATTTTCAGTCATTTGGGATCCATCCTGTAAGGAGGGAAAGATTGAAGAGAGTTGTAATGGGGTGTGCGCCTTGTACTGCTGCTAGTTTCAGGATCCTAGGTTCAATATCATCTTAGCCTATACTTTTCATGGTGTCAGCTCCTGCAAACTTTAGGGTTCCACCATGTTGGTTAGACACCCATATGGGCGACCAACAGTACAGTGACATGAAAATACTGACAGCGACCACGCTGTGTGGCAGTTGTGCCACCTGACCACTGTCACGCCCAAAGAACCAGGGCACATACTGGCTTTTGTGGGGAGGGCTTTGCCCCACTCACCCCCAGAAAATAATCACCTCCAGGTCGGAGGTGTTGGGAAAAGAGCTCAACACCCTGTGGCAGCACCGGCCCACATTGCCATTGCTGTGCTGATGGTACACCTAGCTTTAGTGCCTCATCTTGGGTGGCATCAGGAAGGACAAATGTAGATGTGGTATACACACTAAGTACTCATTACTGCCACTTATACACAGCCCACAATTACAGTGCAGCTCAATTACACCTGATGAACTTGTACTTTTATTGATATACACCTTATCTGTACCTTATAAACCTAACATTTAGCAATGTGCACCTCAACCACACCTTACAGACTTAACAGTTAACAATATATGCCTCATCAGAATCTTACATCTTAACATTCAGCAATATATACCTCAACAGCATAATGAATTCTGCCCTGCCTTAATAAGAGAAGCTATCATTTTGACAATGTACCTGCAGTGGCAGTTGATTTGTTGCACAATGATCTTAGGCAACAGCTGCAGCTTTGTATGTTAACTGGGCAGTACTTGCTAAGAGGCAAATCATATTGTAAAAGTAAGACTATTGTTTGAATTAACAGTTTTTTATTTTTCATTTTCCAGAAAGTGGTAATATCTCATTGCAGCATCCAACTCAGGTGTGCATCTCTTCTTTATATCTGTGCATGTGCATGCATATAGGGTCAATATAACTTGCTCTTTTCCTGTGATTGCTTGTAAGTTTCACTATTTCCTGTGAAAATGCATGCAATGTCTTTTGAATGCTGTTCCACCAGCCACTGCTCCATTTACAAATTAAATGGAGGAATACCTGGATGTTTTGTTGGTGTGGTATATCTGTAATCAAACTGGAGTGTGGTGATTGAGGCAAGGAAAGGAAAAGTATTCCCTTGCTAAGACTTTTAATGTTCACCTTAAAATTAGCTAATTAAATAAATATTATTTCCTTTTTTTACAGCTAATGTACTCTGACATGTTAATGTGTGCACCTCAGCTACTCATGTCTACCCTTCACCTCTTTAACATGTAACTAATAAGTATTTTTGGATGTACACCATCTATACCTCCTGAGTACACCTGTAGTGAGATGTACACCAAACTGAGTTTTACCTAATAAGCATTTTTAGATGCACATCAACTACACCTCTGGCCTGCTTTTCTGATGGAAGTTTAGACTTTATTTTGGTGTACCTAATTAGAAATTTTAGATTCACATCAGATACACCTCTGAAGTACAGCTCAAGTGATGAGCACTTAATTTTGCTTTTCAGATGTACATCAACTACACCTAAATTACAGCTGTACCTGCACTGAACTTGAACCTAATATACCCTCACACAGTGGTATAGCTAAGGTACACACCTCAGAGATGTGCAGAAGTGATCTGGGCTTACTGTCTTATTTGAAGGATGGCACTTACAACAATATTGCACTTCTCCCTATATTAAATGGTAATGTCAGCACTGGGAATGCACTCAAGTCCCTGGGGTGGGTCTTGAACAAACAACATTGTTGCCTAGAGGTGGTAGTACTACTAACAAAACCACATAAAAAATTGAAGGAGTAAAGGGTGAATATTTCATTAAAGCATTGTTTCTTAATTATGAAAAATTAGATGTGTTGCATTCTGGTTATGGTTTACTTGATAAATTATTTGCAACTGGCCTGCTCCTTCAAAAAATCAATTAAGCGCCTCCCAAAACATTGGGGTTGACGTAACAAAATGTTAGATACAATACTGAATTATCAAAGAGACACTGCAAAAACTTAGCAAAGAATGTTTTGCTGCATCTGAGTACACTGATATGAGAGTGAAATATAAACAAATACAGAATGTATAGGCAGAAAAGTACCTAGCGGTCCATCCAGTTAGCCCAGTTCCTTGTCTGGCTTGCTGTTCAAACTAACTCAGAAGCTGGAATCAAGCGGCCGATAGCCCTAGTGGCTGATTGTTACCCCTCCCAGGTAGCACATCTTCCCTTTTACCTCTGGGTTTACTATTGCCATATATCTGCCCCACTCAAGTTTAATATCCCTTTACACACAGTGGTCTGTATCGAATGACCAGTACAGACACACTGTAACATTACCTTTTCTGTTGTGTAAATGCAATCTGGTTTTACAGAGCACCATTTATGCACGTAGTATTCAACTTGTTTCACTAGCTAAAATACCAATACTGCCAATAGGGAGGGTGCAGTGACATTTAATCCAGTGCGGGCAGTTAAACATCAGTTAAATGAAATGGCAGACACAGTGTATAATGAACAATCAGGTTATCTACACAGCAGACCAGCTGGATGGTGTGGTAGACTGAATTGTTTAATAGTATTTCCTAAGCAGTCATTCCTGCTATTTTTCTTGTATTTGTTTCAAAGTCTCTCTCTGAGACAAAAATGGTGGGGTGCTGCTAAGGTCTATCAAACAAGCATGAGTAGTTTAAATAAAATTGAATGTGGTTTAAGAACACTTTTAAAGTTTAAGCACAGAAAGAGAATAATTAAAACACAATGAGGTTAGGTTAGTTGATCAAAGTGACCCAATGAGTAAGTAGTGGTACTGAGGATTCAAGCCTGGGTCTCCAGGTTAACAGCTCTGTGTTCTAACCACAAGGCTATAGAGCAACATATTGTCTGAATTTCAATTGTGCCTTGGCAACATTTTTGTCAAATGTTCTATAAATCAGATATATGTATGTATGTGTATACATATCTATATATCTAGCTATATATACAGGTATATATATTAAGGGATACATGATGAGATGCGGGTGATATGAAAATATTTTCCTCCTTTAGGTGATCTCTGGATATTCATGAGTGGCGAAGTTATGAGTTAGTATCCAGAGGTCAGTATGCAGGATGAAAATATTTTCCATATCTGTGATGCATCATGTATCCACTATTCAATAAGGCGTGATAACCTGAGATAACTCCAGTTAACACACTGTGATGATGTCATCACAATGTGATAACTGGAGCTGTCTACTCTTGTCCTGTTTTTATCTAATGGGTTATCTGTTCACCCCATTGTGTGTGTCTATATATATATATATATATATATATATATATGTATATGTTCATATGCATGGCAAAAATCTCCATTAATGCATTAGTTAGGGTTCATACCACAGTGACAAAAGCATGGAAATGTGGTGTTAGGGTTTACCCCTACCACCCCACCCCATCCCACACATCAACAGGCATCGGGGTGTGCATTGTGGTCATTGGCCTAACTCCACCCCATTCCATGTGCAAACAAGCTGAGGTGGTGCAGTATAGGAGAAAATGGGGTGCGAGTTAGGCATGACAACTCAATGCACTTGATGCCTGCTGGTGTGTGGGGTATGGAGTGAGGGTGTGGTAAAGTGGTAGCCCTAACACCACATTTCCATGCTTTCATCCCTGTGGTATGAACCCTAACAGATGCATTAATGGAGTTTTGCCTTGAATTTTCCTTCTTTTGAGAAAGTGTAATGTAACTGGTAAGTGGTATGTGTTAATGGGGTGGGGCCCTCCTGGCCTGCACTTCCCTTCACATTGTCTATTTTTTGTGCAGTGGTATGTGTATGTGGGAGCACAGGCCTCTGCACCCTGTGCCTACCACATACATGAAAGTGCAGGCCATACAGCAGCCCTATAGGACAAGGAACCCTTGTAACAGTAATGTGCCAATATCTCAGCAACCGTGGCTGCTATAAAAAAATTCAAGTGTTGTTGTAATCGTGACAGTGAGATGTGTATGTGACATAAATCAACTGAATCTGCCTCTTGCATCATTTATGAGATATGGGCACTGAAATACACTGAAAAGGCACCCTTGGAACCTTTGGAACATGTTTTGCCAATATCTCTGTAACCATAGAAGGTAGGAAAAAATTCCACTGCTGGTGTAACCTATGATTTCCAAACTTGTTTCTGTAGGTCAGCTCACCTGAAGATGAGCTAAGCTACAGGTAACAAAAATCTGTAGCTTGCTTTGTTTTCGAGATCTGGTGCCAAAAGGTGTCACGGGCACCGCAATGTTATCTATGAGAACTTTCTCAACTTTGGGACACTGTAACTTTGGTCCCTTGAATGTTTTGGCACCAAGCCACAAAAAGGCACATCTGTGGGACCAGGGCTTGCCGCTGTGCAAATTTCAGCCAAAAGACCCAACCGTTCAGTTGCAGGGTGATAGCAAAGATTTGCTGGTTTTTAAATACTTCGCTAAATCATGAAGGTTTTGCAAAAAGTAGCATGAACTTTTGGCATCTGCAAACATATTTCAGCAGTTTCTTTTGTGATTTGTGAAAGTATCTTTTCTCTGATGTTTAAAATGGCATTTCTAGAGGTTTCCAAAGAATAAGGCTGGCATCCTCAGGACCCGACTAGGAAAATCCAACAGTCAGTGTTTACCTAGAGGGTCCCAAATTTACATGCCAGGCATTTTCTCTCGCTAACTGAAAACAAGATGGCCACAGCACAAAAGTAAAAGGGCCATTTGTGAAAGTAAAATTGCATTTGTGAAACTTTGTGAGATACATATATTTTTCCCATTGACTATAATGGAAATTTGTTTTTGAATAACTTTTCTTTTTTTTTTTCTCTTTTCCTGGCAGGTCCTTTATCAGTCTTTGCCCTGGTCAGGGCCCCAGACTTCCACCTACCGTCTGTTGCCAGCATTCTCCTGGTCACCCCAGCTTACCCCCCTGGAGACAGGGCCATAACCGCAGTCCCCTATCCAGAGCCACGGGACGGTAACTAGTCGGGAGTGTTTGGCGATGGTAGCTAGTGGAAGCTCCAGAGAGGGCTTCATGGAGATGGAGGACCCATCTGCCCTCTTTTCCAGTTTTCTTGGGAGGCAGGGAGGTGCAATGATGCCGTGTCTGCCCGCCTCCCTATGCATGTGGCGCCAGCAGAGTAACTCCGGCCTCCGCCTGGTGTCTTCCTGTGCGGACACTTCCCCACCTCCCGGAGAAGGAGAGCAGGCCATAGGACACTTCATCCTTCTCCCCTGGCTGGTCCTCCAGTGACTCGGGTCCATTCCCAAACCGGGTCACCAGAGTTGCTAGCGGAAATCCAACCATTGCACCGATGGGCTGGCTTTTGAATAACTTTTGAACAGTTTAATATTTTTATACCAAATCTTTGAAAGGCACATCAGTGACTTGGACTGCATCTTCTCAAAGATTTTGGACTGAACAGACAAATTGTGCGAGCTGTGGGCATGGGCAAAAACACTCAAAAGTCAGTTTTTGGTATTCTGTAGCTCCTCAACTGTACATCCGACCATAACACAACTTGCCAGATCCAGAGATCTATGGTACCAGACCGCACATGCAAGGTTTCAGGCAAATCTGTCATATGGTGGAAAAGTTATTAAGGTGCAAAATTTGAGGTTTAACATTAAAGTGCTTACTCAATCCCTAACTATAGTGCCAATACCGTGGCACTATAATATACACACATATATTTATATATATATATATATATATATATATATATATATATATATAAAAACAATCATAGAGAACAGCAAGAGGAAGGAGCTGCTTGTGACAGAAATGGGAAGGAAAGAGTTAATGGTTTGGACTCTGTAGGTGCCTTATTTTTTGCAGTTTGAAAAAAAATACACTCAGGCTAAAATCCTCTGTCTAGCAGCATCCAGCTTGTGGAATTCCTAGCTGCTAGATAAGAGCTGGGTCATAAATCCTGAGTGGACATCTCCACACACACACAGACCTGCAGACACATACACAGGGCAGTTTGAATGGATTGGATCATTCAAATATAAACTTAAGGTGAAAAGGAATATAATTGGTCACCGATAGGTGTTCAGTCTGATTGGGACAATTAAATACATACATGTTAGTTGGTTAGTGCGTTCAAAGGAGAATAGGAATGACCTATTCTCCAGAAAGTATAACCTTCAGAAAGACAGAGAGCTCTCTCTTGCTTTGGGAAGCTGGAAGGAAACATAAGTTTGGAGCCTACCTTGTAGCTATGTCCTTGGAGCTGGCAGTTAGAATAGGGTCCAGTGTCTCTTAGAAGGACAGGAAAGGGTAAGTTTAGTGCTAGCATATTTCAGTAATAGCCTTCTTCTTTTGCCATCTCTTATTTGAAAACATTTGTTTACTTTTCCTGTATGAGTGTTATTCTCTTGTGTTGTAAATATATATCCTGTACATGCTCAATGCACTTTCTGTTAAGTAAAAGCTATTTTTGCTCAACAGTTGTGACTGTGATGTCATTTTTCTAAGGTAATATTTGGTTTCCACTGGCTGAGGTAAACTATTGTAGCATCTGCCACCCAAGAAGAGACACACTACCAGGCTTTAACTTGTGCAATTGCACGTTTAATTATTCATGTTTGTGAACTTGAAGGTTGGCGCTGGACAGTTCCAGATGGTGGCAGCAAATACCGGAGGACAGACACCTCTCTAAAAGCTGTTTCAGCCCAGAGAGGCAGGTTGTCACATATTGGTTAGCAGTGGTGGGGTGATGATAGCGGACTGCGTAGCTACTGAGATACAGAGTTTGCCAGTAGAACAGTTACCTTAGCATTACAAAACAGGATATATAAGGGAATACATTTGTACAACAGTTTTATTTGTTTCTAGTTAGCACAGTATAGTGTAGCAGTAGGGAATGAGCTCACAGAGTATGACTCACTTACTGTGCCACAGCTTTTGAAAGGTGCCAGGAAAAGGGATTCAGCCTGAAGGTCTAAAACACAAGAAAAGGCAGACCTCATAGCTGCCCTCTTGGCAAATGATCTGAAGCAGACAGTCACTGGGGTGAGTCAAGAACTGAGGCAGCAGACCCCCAAACCAGCTTGAGGCACTGTGACTGCAGCTGTTGCTGCAAGAAAGGCACTGGAGGTGAAAAGACTGGATGCTGAAGCAGAAACAAGAAGGTTGGATGCAGAAATAAAAGATTGGAAGCCGAAACAAAAAGATTGGAAGCAGAGACAGAAGACAGGAAGCAGAGGAAAAACTTGAAGAAAAGAGACTGGCAGACAGAGAGAAAGAACATGAAGAAAGAGAGAAGGAATGACAGCAAGAAAAGGAGATGATGACCCTGCGCAGCCAACAAACCGTGAGTAATGGTGGAGTGAGTTTACCTCATGAAGCCAAAATTAATTCTAAATTGTTCCCTCAGTTTAAAGAGGAGATGACCTGGATTTATTTTAAGGTCATTTGAGAGAGTATGTGACCAATTAAAATTGACTAAGGCTTCCTGGTCAACTTATCTCACACCCTTACTTACGGGGACAGCTTTGCATGCATTTGCTAAAATGAGTAATGAAGACTATGCTGATTATGATAACGTTAAAACAGTTTTGTTGAAATGTTTTGAATTAACTCCTGAGGCTTATAGAAGGAAATTTAGGAGTTAAAGAAAACCCAGAAGACAGTTATGCAGAACTGCAGGTTCAATTGTGTACTTACCTTGATAGGTGGAAGGAGGGCTAAGCAACCGCTGTGAAACTGATTAAAGATGTATTGGTGAGAGAACAATTCCTTAAAATTGTACCTGAGGGCATGCGTGTATGGCTCCTAGACAGGGAATGCGCCTCTTCCACAGAGATGGCAGGAAGCGCTGGCGTGTATCTGTCTAGCCGGCCATACATACAGCGTAAGTCTTATGGTGGGGAGCAGCACATGGTTATAAGGGATCCACAGGGTGCAGCCCAAAGGAAACCAGCCTGCACCTGAGCCCAAAGTAGAGCCCTCTGGTTCAAAGGGACTCAAGAAATAGTACCCAAGAAATGTCATATTTGCAATCAAGTGAGACACTTGAGATATAACTGCCCTCAGAAGCTAGTTAAGGGCAGAGGTATGGGAGAGGTGGTGATCAAAAGAGCACTGGTGTGTTTGTAGGTGTGTCCAGTCTGAAGCACCACTCTCCTCTGATGAGAATCTGCATCCCATTACAGTTAATGGAATAGTAACACAGGGACTGTGGGACACAGGCACTGACATCTCCTAGTAAGGCAGGATCTCATTCGGGCAGAGCAGATGGTGCCTGGGAAATACTTCAGAGTCCAGGCATTCACAGGGCCACCAGTCCAATTACCAATGGCTAGAATCTTCCTGAGCTGGGAAGGGGCCATGGGGAAAAGGAGGGTGGGAGTTGTAGAGGACCTACCTGCAAATATGATTGTAGGGAAGGATGTGGACCCCAGGAAAAAACTGGTGTGTGTTGTAACTCATAGTCAGGCACAAGGGCAAGTTTCTGAGGGTGAAGAGGGCATGACTCTAGGTGGCCCAGCCACACCCTCAGCAGCTGAGGAAGTGTCTAGCACAGGAGGGCTGGCTAGAAGCAGCAGTCCAGAACCCCAGTTACAAATAGAGAAGCCCATGGGACTTCCTTGTGAAGGGGCACTGGGAAGGGTCAGGCGAGGGCAGCTGAGTGCCGCTGCGAACTGACCCTGCCTTGCAAAAACTGAGGGAAATAGCTCATAGGGCTGAGCGTCCTCAGGAGGTAAAGAGTCCATTTACTGGGACAATGGGCTGTTGTACAGAGAATGTACAGCAGAGGAAGAGCTAGATGGTGAGGTACTCCAGCAGCTGGTAGTCCCTAAGGTTCACCATCAGCAGCTTTGGCCCCTGCCCATGATATCCCTTTTCAGGGCATTTGGGGTGAGATGCATGAAAAGCATCTAACCAACAATTTCTTCTGGCCTGGTATTGGCAAGGATGTGGCAAATTATTGCAAGATTGTCCACAGTGCCAGCGGGTGGGGAAAATGTGGGACAAGGTCAAGGCAGCTTTGGTGCCCCAGCCCATTACTGAAGAATCCTTCAAGAGGGTAGCTGTGGACATAGTGGGGCCATTGAGCACCCCAAGTCACACTGTCAAGTGGTATATCCTGGTAGTTGTAGACTGTGCCACCAGATATCCAGAGGCAGTGGCCTAACATCCTCTGCGGCAGAACCAGTGGCAAATGCACTGTTGGGAATATTTAGCTGGGTGGACTTTCCCCAGGAGATACTGTCAGACCAGGGTGCCAATTTTATGTCAGGGTTAATGAGTAGTTTGAGGAGAAGTGTGGGGTGAAGCAGCTCAAAACATCCCCATACCATCCCCAAGCTAATGGTCTAGTGGGTGATTTAATTCAACCCTTAAGACCATGCTAAGGACTTTTGCTGACCAGCATGAGAGGGACTGGGGCAAATATTTTCCTCATCTCCTATTTGCATACAGGAAGTCCAAAAGTCCACAGGGTTCTCACCTTTGAGCTCCTGTTTGGTCATAGGGTGCGGAGACCCCTAAATTTGATTTGGGATGAATGGGAGGGTGACCATGCCTTCCAAGGGAGTCTGTTATGGAGTATGTCCTGAACTCAGGACCCACCTTAGGGAGCTCATAGGGGTTTGCACAGGAGCACCTGGCCACTACACAATAGCAGCAGAAAGTCTGGTATGACTGTGGGGCCCGAACCAGAGAATAAGAGGTGGGACAGCGGTGATGGCACTCATCCCTGTCCAACAGAATAAATTACAGGCAGCATGGGAGGGACCATTCTCCATTGTCCAAAAGGTTAGTGATGTCAATTACATGATAGAGCTACCAGACAGGAGATGCAAACGCAAGGTGTATCATGTTAAAATGCTGAAACCCTACCATGACAGGGAGGAAATGGTCCTCACTGTATGCAGTGCCCCAGAGGATGAAACTGAGATAGATCCACTGGTGGACCTGCTTGGGGAGGCCTGGGCTGCATTCTCTGTGGACAACCTTACCCTCTCTAAACAGCTTACGCCAGCCCAGGTGTAAGAAATTAGGGGTGTGCTGAGAGTATTTGTGGACATGTTCACAGGAAACTGGGGTACACCATGATGGCAGAGCACCAAGTGGATAGAGGGACCCAGGTTCCTCTGAAACAGTCACCTACAGGGTATCTGAGCATGTTAAGCAGACTGTGAAAGAGGAGCTTAAGGAGATGCTGGAACTTGGAGTAATCCAGGAATCTAGTAGCCCCTGAGCATCACGCGTAGTACTGATCCCCAAAAGGGATGGCACCACGATTCTCGTTGATTACGGAGGCTTAATAGCTGCACAGAGTCTGACGCCTATCCCATGCCCAGAACAGATGAGACCTTGGAGTGACTGGGGAGCCAAGTATTTGACCACAATAGACCTAACAAAGGGCTATTGTCAGGTACCTCTGACCCCTGTGGCAAGGAAAGATCAGCTTTGTTACTCCATTTGGTTTATATGAATTTAAGGTAATGCCATTTGAATGAAGAATGCACCAGCAACCATTCAGTGGCTTGTGGATTGCATTGTGTCTGGGGTAAGTGAGTTTGCATTGGCTTATATGGATGATCTAGCCATATACAGCCAGACCTGGGATGAGCACATCAAGAATGTGCGGATGTGTTCCACACGTTAAAGAAGGCAGGTCTGAGAGTCAAGGCAGAAGTGCCAGATAGGTATGGCAGAAGTGTCCTACCTTGGGCACCAGGTGGGTAGTGGACATATCACCTGGAACCTGCCAAGGTTGATGCCATCCTGGCCTGGCCTACTCCTACCACAAAGAAACAGGTCAGGGCATTTCTAGGGACAGCAGGTACTACCAAAGGTTTGTTCCCCACTATAGAAATCTGGCTAAGCCCCTGACATGCTTAATCAAGAAGGGAAAGCCAGATACAGTGAAGTGGTCAGAAGGCTGTGAGGTCGCTTTTCAGGAGCTAAAGAGCCTTAAGCAGCCCAGCAGTATTGGTTAGCCCCAATTATAGTTTAAAGTTTATGGTCCATGTGGTTGCCTCAGATCATGGGCTGGGGCTGTGCTGAGCCAAGTTACCCAGCAGGGGAGGAGCACTCAGTTGTGTACCTCAGCTGGAGACTTTGCCCAGAGAGGAGGCATATTCCACAATTGAGAAGTAATGCTTGGGAATAGTGTGGGCCATTCAGAAGCTGCAGCCTCACTATATGGGAGAGAATTTACTGTGGTCACAGATCATAAATTCCTGATTTGGCTTCATAGGTCAAGTGGGCAAAATGGAAAACTACTACATTGGAGTTTGGTACTGCAGGCATAAAACATGACCATCCAGCATCGAGTGGCAAACAAAATGCAAATGCGGATGGGCTATTTAGACAGGGCTAATGGCATGGCTGGATACTTTGGGCACTTCCCAGTAATTGCATGAACGCTGTGTCACTAGGGGTGGCCCAAGGGACACACCTTCATTATCTGGGGAGATGTGACAGAAATGGGAAGGAAAGAGTTAATGGTTTGATTCTGTAGGTGCCTTATTTTTTTAGCAGTTTGAAAAAAATACACTCAGGCTAAAATCCTCTATCCAGCAGCATCCAGCTTGTGGAATTCCTAGCTGCTAGATAAGAGCTGGTCATAAATCTCAAGTGGACATCTCCACACACACACACAGACCTGCAGACACATACACAGGGCAGTTTGAATGGATTGGATCATTCAAATATGAATTTAAGGTGAAAAGGGAATATAATTGGTCACTGATAGGTGTTCACTCTGATTGGGACAATTAAATAAATACATGTTGGTTGGTGCATTCAAAGATAGAATAGGAATGACCTATTCTCCAAAGTATATAACCTTCGGAAAGACAGAAAGGCTCTCTCTTGCTTTGGGAAGCTGGAAGGAAACATAAGTTTGGAGCCTACCTTATTGCTATGTCCATAGGAGCTGGCAGTTAGAATAGGGTCCAGTGTCTCTTAGAAGGACAGGAAAGGGTAAGTTTAGTGCTAGCATATTTCAGTAATAGCCTTCTTCTTTTGCCATCCGTTATTTAAAACATTTGTTTACTTTTTCTGTATGAGTGTTATTCTCTTGTGTTGTAAATATATATCCTGTACATGCTCAATGCACTTTCTGTTAAGTAAAAAGCTATTTATTTGCTCAACAGTTGTGACTGTGATGTCATTTTCTAAGGTAATATTTGGTTTCCACTGGCTGAGTAAACTCTGTGTACCATCCACACCCAAGAGACACACTATCAGGCTTTAACTTGTGCAATTGCATGTATAATTATTCATGTTTGTGAACTTGAAGGTTGGCGCTGACGGTTCCAGCTGGTGGCAGTGAATACGGAGGACAGACACCTCTAAAGCTGTTTCAGCACAGAGGAGAGGTGGGTTGTCACACTGCTTTTAGACATTTACTACTCTACTGGACTAAAGAACTAGAACTCTACTACTTCAATTTAGGGTAAAAACAAAAAGAGTGTGTTTGCATGAGTTGGGTGAAGGAATTGTTATCTGTGCAGTTAGCTAGGTGAAAAAGAAACTGTGAATTGGGGAGTGACTTAGAGAGAAGGAAGCCAGGTGTTTGCATGTAAAGCTGACCTAGATAGCTTGTAGCAGAAAACAGCAAGAGGAAGAAGCTGCTGGTAGACCTTTACTGGGACTATATTGCCCTCCATCCTCCCTCTACCCCCAACCCTTAGCCAGTTCTGCTTTTATAGGCACAGGATTTGACTGACAATGTGAACTTACTGTTTGGGAGCTGGAAGGGAGTGATCACAGAGGTACAAAGACTCACCATCCTAGAAGGAAAGAGTAACTCTCCATCCCCCAGCTGCTGGAGGTCTGACTCTGAGCAAGTAAGAAGACTACTGAGGAATATAGGAACTTCCTGTCCCAGAACAGGAAGATCAGGAGCTTTAAGGGCTTGGAGGCAGTAAGAAAGTAGGGAGTAAAAAAATGTATATATAAAGAAAATAAATAAATAAAATAAAGAGAGAGGAAAGAGTAAGTATACAAAACAACAGTTAAGGGGCCACAAATAAGACATGATGGGGTGGTGCAGTGCAGTGGCTGTGGAGCAACAGTCTTCAGGAGATGTTCTGGAGGATGCGGTGTTGTCTATCTGCAGGCACCTCTGGGCTGAGAGAAGAGGTTGCTCATCTCCAGACTGAGTTGACCAGGATTTGGGGACCTCCATTCCACCAAGGGACCACCAGGGCCACCGCCGCTGCCTCAGAAGTTGCCAAGAAAGAGGTGATTGGACCACAGTGGGCTGAGGAGGGTGAGGATGGTGAAACAGAGTGCATCCCTTCAGTTGTACCTCCACGATTCATATGCCATTCGGCAGAGTGTAATTCCTCTATGAGCACCGCGGTGGAGATCAAGGAGGATACTGGGAACCTCCACAAAGACCCACAGGTGGGGCATGGGACCCCACAGGGGATGGAAACAACTCCTGCTGGGGACTCCATTGTTAGGAGGGTAGAACTGGGGAGGAAGGGAGAGGGAGGTAGGTGCCTGCCTAGTGCCATGGCTTGGAGGGACAGGGAGCGAATCCTCAGGATCACTGGAGAAGCTGCATGGGGAGGAGCTGGATGTTATTGTCCACCTAGGGACAAATGTCCTGGCTGGGAAAGGGATCAGAGCAGTGCAGGAGGAGTTAGTGGGTTGGGGAGGGACCTTAGACAAATAGCATGCATACGGTAACCTTCTCGGAGGCTGCCTGCCTATGGTATGGGTGAGGCTAGGGTGCTCCGCACCATGGGATTCAATCAGTGGTTGAAAAACTGGTACAAAGCTCAGGGTTTGGCTTCATTGAGGACTGGGGGTCCACCTGGAGGATGCAGTCCTGACTGGCGTGATGGTCTGCATCTGTCAGGAGGGAACCAGGATCCTAGGTGATAGGTTTAAATACTTCATTGGCAAGTATTTAAACTAGCCAAGGGAGGAGGTACTGAAAAGGAGAAGGAAATCCTAGCCCCCACAAAAAATCAGAGTAGTTAGTGAGGTAAACACCAAAATAGAGCAGTCGATAGCGAAAGGGCAGGGGTAAATGGAGAAAAGACAAAGGCAGTAAGGACAGGGATGGGCAAAAGGGTAACACCATAAAAAAAATAGAGAGGTAATGACTATCATGCCCATAGTCTGGGTAACAAGCTCCCTACACTGGTGGCCTTGACAGAAGAGGGATGCCTGGATATCATGGCAGTCACAGAAACATGGTACACAGAGAACCATGACTGGGATGTCAACATACCAGGTACACAATCTACAGGAGGGACAGGGAAGGTAGAAGAAGAGGAGGAGGAGTAGCTCTCTATCTAATGGAAGAGATTAAAGTAACAGAACTAAAGGGTAAACAGGGAGGAGAGGAGGCACTCTGGGTCACCCTGGAGACTGGAAATAGCACCACAGTCCATTACAGGGGTTGTATACAGACCCCATCTCAGGGAGGAAATGGACAAGGAAATGATAGAAGGCATTCCTAGGATGGCAGAGAAAGGGAGATATTGCTAATGGGGACCTGAATATGCCAGATGTTACCTGGAGCACCTTTGCTGCAGCCACATCCAAGAGCAGGGCCATTCTTGATGGCCTGCAGGGGCATGCCTCAGACAGCTAGTGTTGGAACCCACTCAGGAGGGAGCAATCTTAGACCTGGTACTCTCAAATGGGGATGGAGAGAGGATCTCAGATCTAGAAGTGGGTAGCCATCTGAAACAAGTGACCACCAAAC
Organism: Neoceratodus forsteri; assembly: GCA_016271365.2. Classification (NCBI taxonomy): domain Eukaryota; kingdom Metazoa; phylum Chordata; order Ceratodontiformes; family Ceratodontidae; genus Neoceratodus; species Neoceratodus forsteri. The sequence continues at coordinate 31,148,041 of CM057450.1, forward strand.
AGTGTGGTTCACGATAAACTCAGATGTAGAGTAAAGCCATACAAAAAGTGAGGATACTGGACTTCAGGAGGGCTGATTTTGTCAAAATGGCAGTGTCTCAGAAAAGCACTAGCAAACAGGCAAGAAGGAGGGTGGAGCAACAATGGGGAAACATCAAAACTGCGGTCACAGAGGCAACAAGCCTTTGTGTGAAGCAAATAAACAAATCAAAATGAAAGAAAAAAACACTATGGCTCTCAAAAGAGGTGGTGGGGAAGGTTAGGAGAAAAGATAGCATTCAGGAGGTATAAGAAACACAGGAGCAGGACAGAGAACTATACCAGTTAAAGCAGTAGAAGCGGGAAGGTACTCAGAATAGCAAAGGCCCAAACTGAGGAAAAGATAGCCAACTCGGTTAAGAAGGGGATAAAACCTTTATAGGTACATAGGGAGTGTAGAAAGACAAAGGGAGGATATTGAGGCTGAATAAAGAGGAAGGTGAGTGGTCAGAGAGGGACAGTGAAAAGCAGGGATACTGAACGAATATTTCTGCTTAGTATTGACAAAGGAAGATAAGAGGACGTACCTAATCCAGTCAATAGAAGCACTATGGATGGGGGTCTATATCAGTCCTTTCACAGAAGAAAGGGTTCTGAAAGAGCTCCTAAAACTGAAGGTGGACAAAGCAATGGGGCCTGATGGGATTCACCCAAGAATTCTAAAAGAACTAAGGGAGAACTAGTAACACCATTAACTACCTTTTTAACAAATCTTGGGAGGATGGTGTTGTACCTGAGGACTGGAGGAGGGTTGATGTGATTCCACTTCACCAAAGTGGGAGCAAGACAGAGACAGGAAACTACAGGCCTGTCAGTTTGACCTCTGTGGTAGGAAAATGATGGCATCACTTCTGAAGGAAAGAATTGTTGAGTACCTAGAGGCCAGTGGGGCACAGGACCCAAGGCAGCATGGATTCACAGTGGGAAGGTCATGTCAGACTAATCTAATCGATTTCTTTGACTGGGTGACCAAAGTAGTAGACCAGAGGGGCTGTGGACATGGCCTACCTAAACTTTACAAAGGCATTTGACACAGTCCTGCACAAAATATTAATAAACAAACTAGCCAGCCTGGGAGTGGGTCCCAGGGTGGTAGCTAGGTAAAACATTGGCTGGACAACAAGAAGCAGAAGGTAATAGTAAACAGAGTCCACAATGAAGAAGGGGTTACTAGTGGGGTACTGCAGGGTTCAGTACTGGGTCTAGTCCTTTTAATGTCTTTATAAGTGACATTGCAGAGGACTGGAAGGAAAAGTATGACTCTTTGTGAGCGACACAAGATCTGTAACAGGGTTGATACACAGGTGGGATGGAAAGGATGAGAAGGGAGTTGGCAAGGTTGGAGGAATGGTCAAACGTATGGCAGCTTAGATTCAATGCAAAGAAGTGCAAAGTAATGCACCTGGGAAACAAAACCAGGGGATGAGTACACAGTGGGGGTGAGATACTGACAACAACAAAAATGGAAAGGAAATGGGGTAGTATATCAGATGACCTAAAGGTGGGCAAGCAATGTGAGAAGGCAGTAGGAAGGGCTGGGGATACTGGGATGCATAGGGAGGCATCAACAGTAGAAAACAATAAGTTTTATCCCTCTGTACAGACAGCTGGTGAGACCTCATCTGAGTACTGCGTGCAGTTCTGGAGACCCCAACTCCACAAAGACATAGACAGGGTGGAGGCTGTCCAGAAGAAGGACAACAAAATGGTGCGGGTCTGCACCAGAAGACCTCTAAGAGAGACTAAAGGAGCTTAATATGTATACCCTCAAGGAAAGGGAGAGGAAACATGACAGAAACTTTCAAGTACCTCAAGGGAATCATGAAAGTCCAAGGCGGTAGCATCTTTCAAAAAGAGATGTGCAAGAACAAGGGGCACAATTTGAAGATAGAGAAGGGATGGCTCAGAGGTAATGTGAGGAAGTATTTTTCATGGAGAGTTGTGGATGCATGGAACAGCCTTACTGAGGAGGTCATGGAGTCAAAAACAGTGGGGAATTCAAGAATGCATGGGACAGACATAAGGCAATTCTAGTGAAGGGTAGGAGGAAGTAGGCTACTGGTTAACTAGGATCTGCAGCTTATCCATTAGGTAGGAAATGGGCAGACTAGGTGGGCCAAGTGGTCTTTATCTGCCATCAAATTCTATGTTTCTATAGTTGGCATCAGTAGAACTCAGTTTAACAAATTTTGCCCTAAAATCTTTTTCCTGGCGCACCCAGTGGTATGGAGGCTTAGGCATCATGCCTTACCTTCTGCCATGCCAGCGACCCGTGTTAGCAGTGCAAGCGGTGGTAATTGGGGTTGGCCGAGGAGGAGAGGATTGAGCATCTGGATGACAGCTCTCCTCTCCGGGGAGGGTGGATTGGAGATCAGTGCATGCCTGGCCCCTAGTGGCAGCTGGAGGCTAGCATACCAATTCCATCAGAAGAGGGCAGAGATGAAGCAGATGCTCGGCATGCTGCATGCAGAAGCACACACGGCTCTGCCATTAGCATCATTGCACACTAAGATCTGCACTCGGGGTTGGGAAGGAAAATCTGAGGCAGAAAACCCCGTGGACTGACAGGATGATCCTGGCCCTCCACAGGCACTGCATCCGGCCAGCTGGCACCTCAAGCCAGAGGTGAGTACCAGTGGGCACCGGGTGACAGGGCTGGGGGTCGGAGAAGGGGCAGTTCCACAAGGAGATAAAGAATGCGTTAATAAAAAAAAAATCTTGTTTTTCTGGACAGGCTCTTAGCCCTTTAGACCTGATTTGTTCAAGCTACTTTTCCAGCCTCCAAATCACAATACTCTACTTGTGACATCGCAGTAATTTATGTAGCAACAGCTTGTGATATCACAGCAGAGGACTCTGAACTTCAAAGCAGGAAAAGCAGAATTAACAGATGAACTCTGTTGGACAAAGATCCTGATTTCTCTCTATGTCTTTAATACTAAAGAACAGAATGTCCTGAAATTCAAATTTGTTTGATGGCTACAAGATCTGGGTTCTGCTAATGCCTACCGTCAGTGTTTGTCAAAAACTGGAAAATGACTTTAAAATATAAAATATCACTTACATTTAATTTTCAGTGTTTTCTATATAAATTTAAACTGATTTGCAGACATTCTCAGTGTCTTGCAGATTTCATTAACACTAGCTAAAGACTATGGCCAGATATTCAAACTGCGCTCAAAACTAAGCGCAACAGCAGGAACAAGCACAAACCAGTTGCGAAATGCGCGCAGGTGCGATATTCAAACATGGAGCAGAGCAAATTGCGCGGCAACAACGTCTGAATATCGCACATACTGCGCCATCGCAACCAGGAAGGAGAAGCTGAGCAAAATGTTGCGCTATGGAGCAACCAGGAAGCTCAGCTGAGCATTCCAGAGCTGCCAGCGCAAGCACAGCCCCCAAAGAGCAATGGAACTGCACATCCAGGGAGGCAGGCTGGGGCCCACCACCAGCCATGCCACACATGGGTACAGGAACACACTGCAGAACCCACACCACACCTGCACACCCCAAGCACAGCATCACTGGGGTGGGACGGATGATCCACGTGCCCATGGGGACAAGCCAACAAAGCATAGCAGAGCCATGACACCCAGCACAACCACTGGCAGGCGGAGAGTGCCACACAGGGGTTGACAACCACAGTGCACATCAGCCCCGTGCGCTGCACACCCTGCACCGTGACCCCAAGACACCACCTATGTGCAGTGACTGGCACTGCAGGAAACACCATGCATCCCCCTGGCACACGTCAACCCCGTGCTGCAGAGAAGCATACAAGCTAGACCCACCCTGTGCACCCAGCAGTGGGTGGCAGCAGACAACAAGACCAACAGAAAGTCAATGCCATGCTGGTGATACCTCCCCATGCACACACACACACACACACACACACACACACACACACACATACCCAGGACCACACCACCCCAGATGGCATGCACACCACTGCAACTGAGCAACCATAGCCAGCTGCAAATCAGAGACCAACACAGTATTCATAACAAAATATAAATGTGTATTATAAAATGTTTAAATTCTAAAATCAACATCAAACAACTATTTACAAGAGGGGTAGAGGTACAAGGTAGGGGTGGGCAAGGGTGAGGATGAACAACTGGGAGAGGAAGGCAGAGTGGGAGGGATGGGTGGAGAGAGAGGGGATCTGGCCTAAGGCCTAGCAGACTGGTCCACTGCTGCCTGGTGCCGTCTTTCTTGGCTGCGCCTCCTCCTTAGCCCATGGCACTGTATGTCCTGGAGGATGTTCTGGTTCTCCTGGGACACCGGGTCAGCCGATGCAGTGACTGCTCCATTCTGCGGAGCACAATGAGGCCTAGGAAAGGGAACACAGTCAATGGCTGTGACTGACCACAACCCTGAACACCACCCAGCCTGCAAGCCATATAGCCCAATGTCCCGCACCTGTGATGGCGTACACCCACCCACAGTGAACATGCACATGGCCATCACAAACAGGCGGCACAGCTATGCGCACCACTGCCCACACACACTGCCCACGTCCATCACAGTACAAACAAGGCTGGCAAGTGACATGGCACGTGGTGCGATGCCAGTTACACAGCTATGTGCCCAGTGCATGCCTGGACCACCAGTGGCCGCATACACAGGCGTGCTGTGATACTGCACAGTGATGCATGTCACCTGTGTCGTGCCTACATACATAGATACATAGACAGTGTCGTCAAATAAGGGCCTATGGCAAACCCAGTCTGTCCATATGAGCTTGTCAGTTCATTTTGTTTCCTGGAGGTCTGTTGCCCTTACCCTGATCTCCAGATCTCCTTCCGTCTGTCTCCTGCAGTCTGAAATCCTGTGATTGTGTCAGCCCCACCACTTCCACTGGCAGGGGTTCCACCTGTCCGCCACCACTCTGTGAAGACAGTCCTTCTCCATGTGTCCTCTGAATCGTCCTCCCTCCATCGTCATCCCATGCCCTCTAGTCCTGGAACATCTCTTTCACTTCAAAACGTGTGGCCCACACACTGATCCCCCTGTAAGATACCTGTATGTCTCATCCTTATCCCCTCTCTCCACCCTCCCCTCCAGCGAGTACATGTTCAGTTCCTGTAACCTGTCATCCTTAGGACCCGTGATGCAAGCCATGCGCCATCTTTGTTGCCCTCCTCTGAACCTTCTCTGCCCACTCTACGTCCCTTACATGAGGTATTGTCTCAGAAATGTACACTGTACTCCAGGTGGGGCCTCACTAGTGTCCTGTATAGTGGAATCATGACCTCCCTTTCCTGCATGGTTGTATTGTGCAGGGCTACTGGTCTCCCCATCATGCAATAGCATCCATGAAGTCATGATACTCACACTGCTCAAGCAGCTCTGTCTGCTGCTGTTGCTGTTGCTGTTGCTGCCGCTGCTGCTGCTGTTGGGGTGGAACAACTGCTGGCACCGGGTCCCTGGCATGGCCCTCCTCATCCGGCCCTGCATCCTCACATCCCGGCCTGTGGGAGACATATGTTGAGACAAACATCAGTGTGACTCAAAAGCAGAGTGCCCCTGCCCCAGTGAGAGTGCCTGCCCACACAGCCATAACCATCCATCGCACAGCTGACACACTGACACAGCCAACCGTGTCGAGCTGGCACCTATGCACAGCCACCCAAGCACATACACACCCCTACAGAGAATATAGGTGCATAGATGGTACACTCACCTGGCCTAGGCACCACGCCCTGCCTGGCACGTGCCGCAGTCTGGCCAACATGTCCGGCTCCCTCCGGGCGGAGGTCACCGTGCAGTGCGGCACTGCTCAGCAGACCGGCCCCATCCAGTGACCTCCACCAGGTCAGTGGCCACTTGCTGCCACGTGGGTCCTAGGCATGGTGAGGGGCCTCACCATAGAGTGCCTCACAGTGGGGCTCACGGGGCCACCAGGTTGGCCACCTCCAGTGGGCTCCAACTCACTGCCCTCCTCCTAGCCATCTCAGCCAGTTTACAGCAGGCAATATGGCACTCCGCTGCACTGTATTGCGTGGAGATGTTGCGCAATAGACCACCACAGGCTCCAATTACGCTGTTCGAACAGCGCCGTCACTCACATAAGCGCTGTCACAAGACAGCGCAATAAGGACATACACATGGCATCACCGAACGCCAGGGGCAAAGGGCATACACAAGGTCACGGCAATACACGCAGGCTACGCACGGTGCCACCGGATGTATAGGCATCCTCTTGCGAGCTGCCAAGCTGCGTACCAGTGCCACAGTGGACCATTGCGCGGTGGTGCAGCGCCATATATGTGCCCAGTGCTGTAGCGCCACTGGCACAATGGTGGCCATGGCCTGAATTGCCTATCACGCTCAGCAGGTCTGCAGCACGATAGCGCGTCGTAAGCTGTCTGGGCATGCGCACTGCAGTGTAGCATGCGAGGCAAATCTGCGCCATTGGCTCAGCCGGCCCTTCCGTATTGCACAAAGTGCAAATCCGCGATATTCAGCCGACATATGCAAATCATTCGATCAGCCATTCAAAAGGCGCGGTGGCGCGATTAGCATGTCATTAAGTTGCGCCACTCCTCATTTGCATGTGTTGCACTATAAAAGCGTGACAGTGGGTTGTGCTGGCCAGATTCGGTTACTGCAGGTGAGAGGTGAGTTACATGCTGTGTGATGCTCAGGACAATGCTCATGGGCAAGGGTGCGGAGGATGATAAAGGCTGAGGGCTGAGCATGAAAGGGCGCATAGAAAGGGACAAAGGCACCCTTTCTATCAGTATCTGCCATACAGAGAAGAAAGCGTGGGAGCTTCGCACCCCAGGCGGCACCTATGCTCATAGGGAAATGCTGTCGACTGCACAGTGACAGGTGTCCACTTCCACCCATACAGATCACCATGACTGTCAGAGCCAAGCTGAGGTGGGGACAGGCGGGTGTAGGAGGAGGCCGAACTTCACAGTGGCAGAGCGGAGGCCCTTTTCAGGCCTACCTGGAGGATGAGCCACTATTGAGTGGACGGAGAGGCACCCTCAGGACGTGCAGCTGCATGGGAGGGTAGCTCGGGCCGTCAACCTGCAGGAGCCACCAGCGCTCGTGCAGGAATGCAAAGAAGATGGGGACTGACCGCGGGAGGCTGAAGGAGAAGGTGGCAGCCTTCAGGCGACACGTGCTGGCACTGGTGGGGCCCGCCAGTGGTATTGCAGCTGACCCCAATGGAGGAGACACTGGTCGGCGGCCATGCAGCCGAGTGCCATTGCAGGCGTACCAGGCGGAGGATTCCAGACAGGTGGAAGCCCATCACTGCACAGTATGCCATGGTGGTGGTGTTGGGGGCTGTTGTTCACATGCACTCACATGTACTCTCTTCTGTTACAGATCCTGTTGGTCTTCAGAAGACGGTGGTGGTGGTGGGTCCAGACAGTGATGCAGACCTGCTGGACGTGGAGGAGGACCATCCACCTCGCCACCAGCCAGCAGGCACTGCAGCAGCATACGCTGGGCCAACAACTCTGGTGTCAGTGTTACGGGTGCGGGGTGCACGCCTGTGTCTCAGCAGTCCGGCATGCAGGTATGCCAGCATGCTGTGCCTATGGCAGTGGCATGTACCTGCACCATTGATGATAGCAGGCCTGCAATGGGCAGTGATAGGTGTGTGTCCCAGCGGACACATGGCAGCCAAGCACGTGCCCCTGGGCCTTCCTGGTTCACACCTGTGTACCAGCATGCTGGCACAGTCCCAGGCTGTGCCTGTCAGCACCGTGGGGCAGCACTGGTGGCTGTGCAGGTGTCGGCACTGTTGCCAGCGCGGAGGTGGAACAGGTGGACCTGGGGATCAGCAGTTGGAGGGGCAGCAGCAGCAGTCGAACCACGGGTCTGGGGTACAGTGTCAAGCAGTGGCACATGTCCACCGCCTTGATCCGCCCATACCTGGTCCTGGCGAACAGCGCCCACCCTCCACACCCTGGGGTCACGCGATGCCATTGGGGCACAGTACCCATTGACGCGCCACCCGCCTGCTGCAGGAATCGTGTACAGCTGCAGGGCGGGTTGCAAGGTCCGTGGAGGCACTGTCTGTGTCCGTGGAGCGCACAGCAGGGAGTGTGCTCGGGACCGAGCCAGCTGGTCCTTATGTGAGCGGATATGACCGCCGCCATTGACAGGCTGACCAGGCAGTGGTCTCTGTCACTGATGCATTCGCACACTGTCAGGTGCCCTGTACACACACCCCACACAGTGCGCTCTCCACTCCCCATTCCAGGCGTTGTGTGACACTAGGCCTGTCAACGCCGGGTTCTGCTGTGGTATCGAGCACCCTGGTGCCGTTTGTTCGACATGATGCAGACCCCTCTGCGGGCAAGGTTGCGTTCGCGCAGTGGGACCCCTGGTGGTGCAACAGCGCCACCCCGTAACCCCTGCTCCAGCCTGCCAGTGCTGCTGGGCCACGGTGGGGCTGCCACGCATCCGTGGTGGCCGTGGGACAGTGCTACATGACTGAGCTGTCTCCCAGTGCGGGCCCTGTCTGGTGCTGCCCTGTGTGCAATGTGTGTCATGGTGGGCAGTGCACTGCTGGGTGCTCTGCTCACTGCCGCTGACACCACGGTCCACCTGCACACTCTCCCAACTGCTGTCCACAGGTGCGTGTGCATGATGATGCCTGTATTGCACTGTACACCAAGGTGCAAGGGTGCCCAGGTCCTGACACACGTGCTTGGACAGTACAGGTGTGGGGGTGGTCGGTGGTGCTGTGTGTTGGCAATGTCATTTCCGCAGTGCTGTGCTTCTGCCCATGTACACTGCCTGGTGTGTGTGTGTGTCCATATGAGTGCTCACCCTCCCTGATGGTGTGTTGGTATGCCTGGATCCTTCAACTCCCCTGACCTTCATGCACGGTGTGTTCCCCTGTGTGCCTGTGGTTTGCGCATGGACAGTGTTGCCTGCACATGTCCCCTTGACTTACCTGTGTTGGGCGTGGTGCTCTTCTGCAATGGTGTCCCGGTGCAGCTGGGCCTGCCGGGTCAGTCGAGTCCCTCCGTCCTAGGGGGCTGCTCATCACCAACATCACCGCGCCACTGGCGTCCCACCAGCTGTCCCCTCTCGACCTGTACAGCTATCCCATGGTCTTTGGCCATGTTGTGCAGGATGCAACAGGCCAGGAATATCCCACAGGCCTTTTGGGGCTGTACTGTAGGGCACCGCGGAGGTGTCTAGGCATCAGGCGTGCCTTGAACATCCCAAACACCCGCTCTATGATGTTCGTGTTGCGGCATGTGCCTCATTGAAGCATAGCTGCGCTGGGGTCGTAGAGGCGCCCGATGCGGTGTGAGCAGCCAGGGACAGAGTGGGTATCTGCAGTCACCTGTGTGGAGATAGTGGAGAGCAGCGTCATGTCAGGTCCATATTGCCCATATCCTTGTGTGCCACTACCATGGCACCTGTGTCATTCCACCCTTGCCCACAGTTTGCATTCCATACATGTGTGCTCACCCACTAGATGACCCGTGGGATGTCCCCACTCTCGAATCAATGGCACAGTGCAGACTGGTGCCATATGAAGAGCATCATGTGCTCCGCCAGGAAGTGTGTGCCAGACATTGATAATCGCCCAGTGGCGTCACACACCACCTGGCAGTTGACACTGGAAAACCCCTTTTGGTTCGATATGCCTGCGTCGGGGCCAGGTGGTGTCGCGAATGGCCACATGGGTGCAGTCATGGCCCCTAGCCGCCAGGCATATGTGCTACCTGTGGAACTCCTGCATGTTTGCTGTATGCTCTGCCGCGGTGCTGGGGAAATGGATGTACTCCGCAGCATGAGGCAGCAGTGCGCTGAGGAATTGGGTGAGGATGCGTGATGTGGCTGACTGTGTAATGCCTGTGGTGTCCCCTGTCGGCCTCTGGAAGGTGCCCGTGGTGAGCAGGCACATGCAGGCTGTCACCTTGGTCTCCACAGACAGAGCGTGACTCCGTGTGAGGTGCCTGCATCACATCACTGCACAGCTCACAGAGCCGTCTCAGTATTGCCCTGTTCAGGTGGTACCAGCCCACGATCTCGGCGTCTGTGTACAGCTCCAAAGCTGAGGCAGGCACGATACCGCCTGTCGGGGCATACACCGCGATGGGCCCCTCCGCCCACGTCCCCTGCAGCATGGTGTCTCACCCCCTCATTACAGCTTCCATGTGGAAGCTGGCACTGTCCATCTCCCTGGCTTCTGCCCCGGCTGCTGTTCCTGTGTTACCCCGCTGCCCCCACTGCTGCTTCCACTGCACCAGGCACCCCGCTGGCCTCTCTGTCCTCCTGGACCCACTGTTCCTGTCTGCCCTTCCAGCTTCTGTCTCTCTCTCTCTCTCTGTCTGCTCTCTGTCTCTCTCCCCAGTTTGCGGCCTGCTAGGGTTCTTGCGCCGCTTCCTTGAAACCTTTTGTTTTGGCTCAGATTCCACTACCTGCGCAACTTCCGGCTGAGCCACTCTGCGCATTGCGCAGAGTGTTCGAATATCGCATTAGCGCACTTTGGCATGGACCCGCCCCTTCCGGTTGCGCATGCCTTCATTTCCATTGCGCTGTTGTCAGCATGTTTTCGGTGATGCAACTGGCCCCTTCTGAATATCGCGATGGCGCATTTTTGGGTTAGCATACGCGCCAACCCTGTTGCGCCGCGCCTTTCCCTTTTTGATATCTGGGCCTATATGTACTATGTCTCACGCTCTAGCTTAAAGGATGGCTGAGTTATAAGCCCCACACAGTTACCATATGTTCACAAAATCTTGCAAATAAGTAAACTACACCACTGTGAGCTCCTGTAACTTCTGAACATATTGTGTGTGTGTGTGTGTATATATATATATATATATATATATATATATATATACAATCCATCGGGATGCAGTTACATTCCTGGATCTTACAATATACAGGAAAACAGGTGGGCTGTGGGCAATGTTATTCCAGAAGCCAACAGATCAAAATAGTCTGATTAGGTATGAGAGTTGCCACCCTCCCCACTAAATTTAACATACCAAAGCGGCAACTGGTCTGAACTTTGAGGAATTGTTCTGAACAGAGTGAATTTGAGCATAAAAGGAATGTGCAAGTTAGAAGATTTGCAGACAGGGGTTACAGCAACCGAGTATAGTTATAGCTCTGTGCAAAGTAGAAAATATGAATAGGAAACAGTCTTGGAACAAAATAGAGCCAGACCTGTAAAACGGATGACTTGTCCTTTCATTACGACCTACTCAAAGAGTGCCAACCAAGTGAAAGAAATCATCACCAGTAACTGGTCTATACCCCAGCTGGAACCTAAGTTGCAAAATATAGTGGAGGAAGGACCAAAAGTTGTTTTCAGAAGATGTAGAAACATTAGGGATATGGTAGTGACAAATATTACCTTGGGGCCAGAACTTGTTAGATCTTCTATCTTAAACCCTCCACACCTCAATGGGTGCACATAAATGATAGGTGTAAGTATTGCATTACATTTGTGGGGAAAGTCCTTACACATCCAAATAGTGGGACACAGGTTGAAATTCACCATTTTATTACTTGTGACACTCAAAATGTAGTGTATTTACTTAGATGCGACTGTGGTTCATTTTATGTTGGCCAGACTACTCGTCCCTTCAAAGTAAGAGTGGGTGAACATGTACGAGCTTTGCAAAGGAGAGATACAACTTATGCCATTATCAAACATGTACAAAATAATCCACAGACTACACATCAGATTGAATTTATGGGTATAAAACATGTTCGTCTTAGCCCCAGGGTGGAGACATCAAAAACTGATAGGCCAGTTTGAGAGTTTCTGGATTTACTTAACTGGGATCCCGAAAAGCTAAAGGTTTAAATGACAATATAGATTTGACTGATTTCCCAAAAATTTAGATGTTAACATGGTGTGTTGAAAGATTTCTTGGATTTGCATAAAGTTCATGTGCCTGGACTAGTTAAGAGGTTCGAGTCCCACCAGGACCGTGGTAAAAACAGTAAAAATTAAAAATGAAAACTTGTGCAATTATTACTTTATACTCTTTGATATTTATTAGAATACTCCTAGCTATAGTCCAATGTTTTTAGTATTTTTATTAGTGCAGAAATAAATTGTCTATATGGTAATGAATCATATAATGAACACTGTACCTTTAAGATGTAATCTCTGATGCATACTTTGATTGGCTACACTGAATTTTAAACACACCTTTGCACTATAAATAATGAGCACTTTGCACTTATGTTAGATCACTCTGATGAAGCCTGGCAGGGCCAGGAGAAACGTTAGTGCTATGACTGAGTTCTAACTGCTGCTGCTGCTGTCTATTTTACACCTCTATGGAATAAAAGACCAGTTTGTTTGTATATACAGGCCCAGATAGTCAAGGGGTTGCACCGTGCACAACCCCACAATGCACAGGATTGCAATATTCAAAGGGACAAGTTGCATGGTGCAAATCTCGTCGCGGGGGCATTGGTAATGATGTGGCGCAAATGCAGGGGCGTGCCCACGCATGCATGCAGCACATCCTAATATTCAGCCCTGGATGTGCAGCATATATGCTGGCACAACCTTGACGTGTGCCACATATGGGGAGCAATGTTGAGCCCATAAAAAGTAGGAACAACCCTGGCCACCCACAGGTGGGCTGCTGCATTGCAGGGCACAACACAGCACCCTCCAGCCGTGGGTGGCCACCCGCTGAGCAGGGACACAGTCTGCAAACACCACACCTTCCCAGTGGTCCAGTGGATCCCCCATCATGCCCGATCCAAGGCATCAATACCATCACAACAGTACCTGGAGGTCTAGTGGTTCCCCTCCCTCCGACATATCCGATCGCGGGCATGTGACATAGATATACAACCTGGTGGCCCAGTGGACCCCCTCCCATCCCACCCAGAGGACCCAGCCACCCAGCTCCCTCCCGTCCATCGGCGGGTGGCAGCCTCCGCCCGCGATACTGCCCAGCTGCCTGCCGAGATGACAGCATACAGTATGTAGCATGCCCATTGGTCCACAGTATGGACCAATGGGCACACAGACCATACTGTACTACAACACATGGTTATGTGAATGAAGTGTTCATTCACATATACATGATTGTATAGCATAGTTTTGTCTGTATGCCCATTGGTCCACACTGTGGACCAATGGGCATACAGCACATACTGTCGCTGTCATTCGTGGGCTGCCGCCGGGTGGTATGCGGGCAGTGCAGCTGTCTGCTGATGACAGGGAGCTGGGTGGACTGGGTCCTCTGTGGGTGGGATTGGAGTGGGTTCACTAGGCCACCAGATTGTATATATGTACATGCCCACGATCGGGTGGAGCGGAGGAGAACTCTGCTTACCGAGAATGTATGGTAACATGGATGCTTCGCGATCAGGCATGATGGAGGGAGGAATACCACTGGACCACCTGGTAGCCAATTCAACTCTGGGGAGCCCATGTTTGGACATACGGGGAGGGGGCAGTAGTGCACCAGGGACCCAGCGCCTGCTACAGGCAGCTCCACGAGGGGTGCCAGGCACATTCACTGGGCTGCCCTGTGCAATGCATGCAAATTGGGCCATAATGACATGCAATGGCCCCATTTGCACCATGCATATATTATGGCCCCATTTGCATGCCTTCTTTTATATCATTGGTGATGCACACAGCGCAACTGCATTTGCACTGGAGCATTCCTGGTTCTCCCTGTCTGTGTGATGCGCTGGCGCATAGTACTTGCACCATGCGCATTCTGTGCCATATTCGGTGGTGATGTGCCATGGTGCATCACCTTTGAATATCACCCTGTTCCTGGCCCTGGTGCAGCTCAGTTGCCTGTACCCCCAATTGTGCCGTTGCCTGCGAGCCTGAATATCTGGGCCACTGTGTCTTGACTTATGGTCTCTCTGAATGGGTGCTGTTTTGCTGCTTTCTGTGTCCCTATTTATGTATTTAGTTTTGTTTACTGAGTAGTGCACCAGCCATAGGGATGACTATTTTCAGGTACGACCTTGGAGGTTACAGAGCAATAACAGGAATACATACAGAAGCCAAGAACAGTAATATTCTGAAACAGGGAATTAAACAAATTACAGGAATACATACAGTAGGCAAGAAACAGTAATATTCTGAGTAGGGAATTAAACATTGAGATAAGGAGAAACATAAGGAGAAACATGAACAAGTAGTAAACAAAATAAAGGACATTTTGTATCGGAGCTATACATAGGGTTAGAGCAATACTTGAAAAGGTAATCAGCAAAAAGGGTATTATGCATAATCAACGTGAGTAAAGTACAGAGTTTGGTATGAGGTACAAACTAAATATTGTATTTTGTCACCAGAGTAGGGACCAAGAAGGAAACAGGTAGGATAGCACACAATATGTTGTGAGGAGATCCTATTCGTCCAGTGAAAGCAAGGGAGGTAATATATGGACAGAAAAACCTTATGGTAATGAATGAAAGGCAGGTCAAATAGGCAGGGACAGTTTGCAAATAGGCCCCTGTGGAGAGCATCCAGGTGTAGTAGGTCAGAGTGACTAGGGGAGGGTAACACAGAAGTGCTAGGGAGGGCAGATGAGAGTGGCCTTTGTGAGTCAAAGGAAGCTATATATTATAGCGGCTTGAGCATGGACTAGGCGAGATGAGGTAACGGCCTGAACACTTTTTGAAGGCATAGAAAAGGAGGGTACTAGGACGAACATCAAGTGGTAGGGAGTTCCACTGCTGGGGGCATGGAGGGCAAATGCACTTGCACCCTTTGTTGTTTGCATTTAGGCACACTAAAGAAGAGATTTGTCAGAAGAGCGCAGGCCATAGCTGGAGGATAGAGGAGTGAGCATCTCAGCTAGTGTCAGAGGGGTCTGAGTCCCCATGCTGTTGTCCACAGTAGAGTATAGAGAGTGGAATCTGGTGGCACTGGGAGACAGACAATTTAACTCAGAGTAGAGGAGGCAATGGTCCCTATAACAAAGGTGCACAAGTCAATAATCAAGTCACTGGCTCTGAGGCTGGTTGAGATATAAAGCTGTCAAATGTTCTTAGAATGTTCATGAAATTTTGCAGGTAGACAAGATTTTAAGCTTCTGTAACTTTACAACTAAATAGCACAATGTAACCAAATTTGATAGATAGATAGACCCATTACAATGTGGGTGTGTCTGTCACATGTCTCTGTCTAACCCTCTAACCCCAGAGTATTGGACTAACTTCAAGCTCCACAGAGTCGGGCTGGGTTGCTGCCATTTCTTTTGCTCTCTCAGGCTCCCAGGACAGGAACTCATTACTTAGTTGCTTCAGCCAATCAAGGGGCAGAATAAGGAAAAGGAGAATAAAGACTTGTGGACAGCAAGAGGACCTACAGTGGAGCCCGCTTGATGCATCCCAATTCTGTAGATTTCTGCAGCAGAATGATTGCATTTCATCCTGGCAATCTTCAGTGTTTTTGCCAGAGCTAATTGCTTGTCATGGATTAGACTTCCAGGACTGCATTGACTTGCTTGACAGCCCTAGGAGCCAATGAGATCTGAGCATTCTGAAGGAGAAGAGCAGGGGCTATGCTGACTTTAGAACAGTTCTGTTGGAGATCTCCGTGAAGAAGGACAGCTGTCCAGGAGAGCTTGAGGTGTCCTGCAACAGAATGTGCATATGTGAGAGAAGAATTGTGAGTAAAGTCAGTTTTCTGGTTAAGAATAAAGGTGGCATTTCCATGTTAGCCAGCACAGAGAACAATGCTGAAAAGTGCTAGTGTGTAGCAAGAGAGTAAGAGAGAGAGAGAAGAGTCTGCAGCAGGTCTGCTGTGGGGTCTGTTAGTAGGCACCCTAGCTAGGATCAGGCTGCACTCACAAACCGCACAAACAAGGCAGCTTGGTGCAAATACAAAAGACATCATGGATTAAATACTTCCTTCAACATTTCCAAATGTATTAAGGTGTTTTCAAGGTGTGAGCAGACCTAACTTCCAAGTGCTTTGCCTCGCTCTCAAGCTTTGTCAAGGGCAGAATAAGGAAAGATCACACTACCACCAATTAAACCACCATCTTAAAGTTACGACATATAAATGTGCAATACAGTACATGTCAGTTTTAACTGTAACAAATGTATAGTGGCATGTTATTAGCCTAACATTCATTCATTTAGCCTGGCATATGATTATCTACATACACTATTCACAAAATTGCTTGCTTCCAATTACGTCCTTAGGCTCTGCCACTCACGATTGTCCTGACCCCTCTCATTTGAAGATAGGTGACATATTCTGAGTCACACCCTTAGGTATCCCATACTTACCATTATTTGGAATGCTTCAGTGGCTAAAAAATCATTTAGCTCTAAGGTTTAACTCTCACATATGTTGTGTAAATGTGACTATCACACTGTGACCTACTGCATATCTTGAATGTTTCTTGCCATTTGCTGTATCACATTTTGTTTCATGAACTGAATCTGCTCGTGTCAAATTCTTTTCAGTGGGGTCTACTGCATTTTACTGCTCACTGTTTCATATTTACAGAAGTCCACTGTTTATGCACAAGTGCACACTTATTGAGCTGGGACTTGTACATCAAAATAGAAGTAGCAAACAAGACAGCGCCCAAGTCAAAAGGCTATTTTATGTGGATATTTTACTGAAGTGCCACAGAGCAAAATATTTAAAAAGCTTATGGCTGTCCACAGATATTGTGACAGCAATGGACTCATAGCATGTGTCACATTTCACGTGTCCTACTGCCATAATTCATCAGTTAGTAGCACCAAATTGGTTTTCCTGGTGTGGTTATTTGTGTCTAGACTGTACATTAAAATAGGAAATAATTATTGTTTACCAAACATACAATTACTCACCAGCAAGACTCATTAGGAAAGAGGCTATGGAGTAGAGATACAGTATGTAATGTGATAACTGTCTACTTGTTATGTGTATATAATTTTGTTATAAATATATGTTTTTAATTTCTGCTTATGAGACATGGCAGGGTCAGCAGGCCCATCTGGAAGACTAGCTTTTAAAGAGGCCTGACCTTTTGACCTTAAAGTAGTTGCTTGCTGGAGCTACATAGCTAGTTTCCTTTCTATGTTGACACATAGTTGCAAAACTTCCTGTAACTGCTATAAAAATCAGGTTGTGACTAGCCACTGCTTTGAACCTAGGAAACCGGTCATAAAATATTTCATTTTATCGACATCAGGAGGAAGCCAGTTCTGACAGATGCCAGTGAAAATTTACACAGCTAAGAGAAATGTTTGTCAGGATGTTTTTCTGAAGATCAAAGGTTGATGCTATTATAAACTATGGTCTGATGAGGAAATAGACTATCTTTTTAATAATTAAGATATTGCTATATTTGCAGTTTTCAAACAGGCAGTCAGCTGAGGCATTTGGTATGCATTGATCAGGTTACAAATTAATTACAGGACTAAGAGTGACATGTGCTGTGACATCACAGGGAGGTTGGGACTGTAACGTTGAATATTATCAGCTGGCTGAAAGGACAGAGTCATCTTTACTTTGGACTCCTGAAAGAACATACTCTTGTTCCAACTTTGCAAGACTTACACACTTGTGTTCTGGATTTAAGACGCTCTCTGTCAAAATAGGTAACTCACAGCTGAAAACTGAGTTAGAACTAGTTATTCAGTTACAAGGCATTTTGTTTTGTATATTTCAATTTATTTTTCTGACTGTACCATCAATGATATATGTTCTGTTTTGTATTTTATTTACTATTTTTAATTTTAGTAAACTTTGTTTTTGTTAAAATCCTGCCTGAGACATTTTCTTATTTTGAGTATGCTGGGACAGTGTTGATAATTCTGACATAACTGTTAAAGTGCTTATAGTGTATCACCATATGCAGCAAGGTAAAACATAACTAGATCTCAATTAAGTCAGAAGGAGGATTGTGAACCAGGTTGTGTGCCCACTGGGTTAACGTATTGCACTGCTTTCCCCAAAGAGGGTATGATATTTGTACCTGTTATCTGGGCATGCTAGTGAAAAAGGATTCATATTTGACCCCAGGACTCGAGATGGGTAGTTGCTTGGACCCAAAACAGACAGGAGGGTTTCCCTGTTTGTCTCCTGTTCATATATTGCACTTCAAGGTTGGGTGTGGGAGCAGAGGGTCTGACACCTGGAGTGCGTTTGTGACACAGTGAAGTTAAACTTTGTCAGTGAAGTTGCCACAAAGTTGCAAAACTTCTAATTTGTGAAATTTTGCAAAGCTCCTACTGGCATCACCAACTACAACTTTGCTAACTTTGCAATGTTTATTCAGTTGAGGTGACACTTTTTTTCCATGAAATGGTAATTTTGTGTGCAAAGTTTGGCCATTTCATGGAAAAAATACCATGTTATGCGAAGAAGTTGCAGTCAACACTGCAAACTTCAAGAAGTTGGGCAACTTTGCAAAGTTCAGTCAGAGTGAAGTTTTCTCAATTTCACACATCTCTCCTATGAAGGCTACATTTTATTTTCATGATTTTTCTTGACTTTAGTACTACACTAGAAATCATTTGCAAAATTCTCTGTCCCTCATTGTATGACTATTTTAATTCAACTATGTGTAGAAAATCAATCATTTAATTTAAATGTTTAAAGAACTCCAGTCATGATTCCAGAGGGATGGCAGAAGTGCAATTCCATTTTTGGCTGCACCTCTGCCTCTAAAATGTGGCAAAATGCCATATTCATTGCTCTAGTCTTGGCTTTATAATGAAATAATGACATGCCTCATATATTGATGCATGTGTCATTATGATGCTCGGAAATGCCTCAAGTGACAACAGTTGCACACATAAGTTAGACAACCTTTTTGGTGGTCTACCTTACTGTAGCAAGTATAGGGTTGTGGTATAGTTGTGCCACATGTCCCTGACATGTATTTGAAAATCTTCCCTATAAAATATATACATTATCTATGAGAAACTTTCTTTTTTTGGCTTTCATCAGTATTGGATACTTCTATTGCACTTCAGCTTCTTTCTGCTCCTAGCCCATCCAGCCCTATCACCCACCATCCTGGGACTTACCAGCTCCTGAAGATTCCCCATGGATGGCCTTTCCATGGCAATGTCAGGAGGAGGACAGCCATCCTCTTCCAGATGGGGAGCTGTGCCCTATAAATGGTGCAGGACCTGCATTGTGCTAGGACTTAATTTAGCTATTAGGGTGTGTTCCGCCAAGGTGTATTCTCTAGAGTGTTTTTGATGCAATGATGCAAACATGTGTTAGTGCTGTGTGGAATTTTCAAATTCGGTGAACAAAACTCTGTGAAATTCTGCCACAAACGGAATGACAAAATTCTGTGGTAGAAAACAGTTCTGAATTATTTTCTGGAAAAAATGCTGTTCCATGGAATATTATTCCACAGATCTCAATATTTTCCACAGAAATTACTGGGAATAATTTTCAGCAGAAAAATTGCTTTTCCACAGAATAATATTCCACGGATCACAGTAAGCAGAATTCTGCCGAAGAACCAGTGAAATTCAGCAGAAATTCTGCTGGCAGAATGGCCATTCTGGCTAATTCCACTGGTGGAATTCCACATTCCAACAGCACTAGTGTGTGTGTGTACCTCTGATACCCATACACTCAAGTGTCTTGAGTGCCCTTGCTGTAGATATACCCTGCTGTGTTATCAACTGGTCTCTGCCAGGTGGTAGTTTCTGAGTGGGATTTCTAGTCCCCACCCTGAGGGAGAACAGCAGTCCTATGGATGTTTGATCCTCCCTCTCCCAGCAGTCCAATGTCCAGAGTCCCCACTTGAACCACGATAGCTAGCATGGGGGTGGTAGCACTACCACCGAGTCACTGGACCTGCTTGGGAGAGAGACATTTTCAAAATATTTGAACATGCAAATTTACTGTTTCATCAAATTTTAAAATAGATTTTTATTTTACCAGAAAACTGCATGCTCTGAATTTTATGAAAATCCTAAGAAAAGAGTTTACAGGTATTATAAATTCCAGTGCAGTTCTAGAAATTATGGGAGGCAGTTCTCTGTCGATGAAAAGTGTTCACATATTTGCTTGAGCAACTAAATTACATGCATCAATGTTTTTTCATTAATATCACACAGCATTATTGATCTCCTGTATTGAGACATGACTTGAGATGTTTTTTTTTAATTTTTTTAATTTTACTTTTTCCTGCTGGCCCCCAAGCCCCGACAAGCTCACCAGGCTCCATCAGCTACCCTCTCATGCTCAGTCTTGCCCCCCAAGTTGGACCGCAGATAGGCAAACTCTAGTGGCCAGAGAGGACTGCAATCACATAAGAGCATCTAATAAAATGAAGTGCATCTTGGTGTTCAATAAATGGATTTTAAAAGTTGCTCCGTGTCTGAATTTTAGTGGGTGAGCGTGTGCTTTAGCTTGTTTTAAACAAGTTTGTTCATTTGGCTAGATGCACGCTAAATCCTTGTGCACGTTCGTTTGTTGGAAGATTAGGACTGCAATGGAGCCAGCTCATTGGCAGGGGCTGGCATTTTAGTAGACTGTGAAACCCCATGGAGGCGGGGACATGCAAATGATGACCTGCATCCACCCGCCCCCAAATGTGCAGGCGCCGATCACTGCAGAACCTCTGGCCTCCACCAGGGTCTGTCATGCATCGGACACTCAACCCACCTACCCACAGAGTAGCAGAGCAGTCCACTGGATGCTCAATCCTACTCCCCGCAGTCCCTCCGACTCGAGTCCATTCCTGAACCTGGGTCATCAGTGCCACAGACGGCAATAATGTTTGCACCAGTGGGCCAGCCTAACTTGAGCTGTTTCTGATTACAGGTATCCTGAAAATAAGTGCTACATGTGCATCATGTGCACTGGTGCTTCAATATTCTGACTCTCCTCACTCCCCCATTTGGTTATGTTGCTCATGCACACTAGAAACTGCAGTTAAGGTGCAGGTCTTAATTAGGCTTCAATAACAGGTAATAGTCAAAGGCAATTTTCCAATGGCCTGGTCTTAGGTGCCTCGGGATGGTAGTCCCATATAAGATGGCTCACTGACTTGCATACCCACTGGACAAAGAAATTGAAAGGCCCTTTTCTAATTGTTATTGATTTTGGAAACTGACATGGTCTAAACATTTGACTTATTTACTTGTAACTTGTGACCAGAAAAGCTCTCTGATCTGTGATGGTTCATTTCCATGTATTTCCTGATGTACTATGGCCATCTGATAGCCTAATGGTTAATGGTAAGGCTTCCCAAGTTGCTGCCCTGTGTTTGTGCCTCTTGACATCATAGTCACAGTATCAGGTGATAAAGGCCAAGCTGATTATCCAGCTTGGATGCCTCTTGTCTCAGGAGAGTGGTGGATCCTGCATTACACAACTACCCCAGTGGCCTGACCTAGGAGGAAGAGTTGTGTAGGCAGGAATACATGGCTCCAGATCGAGGTGGAGTGGCATCTTGCCACACACTGATATGGGTAGCAAGTATGCCATATTGTCAATCAATTGTCAGTGAGTGTCAGAGTGTTATGTGTTGCCTTAGTCACAACCTACCTCTGATTGGCTAGAAACTTTCAGATTTTAGGTCATGTCTGTCTGGATGGGAAGGTATGCCTTTTTGCAGATAACTCTAAAATCTTCAATAGGGTAGGCATTCAGGAAGGTGTGGAGACAACACAGGGATCTAGGGAAACTTGCAGTGTGATCAAAGACATGGCAGTTGGGGTTCACTGCCTGAAAGTGCAAAATCTTGCACATTGAGCAAATTAACCCCAGTGCTGAGTTCAGGATGGGGAGAGGCATTGGCAATCACTAAACAGGAAATGGACCCTGGGGTTATTACATTAGTGGACCTCAAGGTGGCAGCACAGTGTGACAGGGTCATGGTAGGGCTAGTGGGATGCTGGGGTGCATAGGTAGGGTGTCACCAGCAGAAGTTGGGAGGAGGTGCTGCCACTGTATCACTCTCTGGTACCCAGCCCCCAAACCTGGAGTACTTTGTTCACTTCTGGAGACAGCACCTCGGAAAGACATAGGCAGAGTGGAGACCATCAAGAGGAGAACAACTAAAATGGTGCAGGGTTGCAAAGGAAGCCCTTTGAGGAGAGAATAAGGGACTACATGTACATACTGGAGGAGAGGAAAGAGAGAATGAAATAATTGAGTCCTACAAGTACCTCACAGGGATAAACAGGATGCAGAAAGGGAGACTTTTCCAAATGAAGATAAGATCCAGGACTAGGGTGCATGTGATAAAGCTGGGGGTTAAGGAGCGATGTGAGAAAATATTTCTTCCTGATATGCAGTGAACTGACTGCCAGGTGAAGTAGTGTAGGCTAGAACAATGGAAGGCTTCAAGCACGCATAGGATAAATGGAGATGTATATTAGAACAGAGGCAGGAGGGTCACCGAGTCCAGATACGGTCTGCAGAGATAGAATAGAGGGAACACTTGGGGCAGACTGAGTGGGCCAAGTGATCCATTTCTGTCAACAAATTGTATGTTTCTAAGTTTCTTTTGTCCTACTGGCATTTGTTTGTGAACATAGGGGATAACAAATAGGTGAAAACAACTGTTGTAGCAAGTTGATGGTTCATACACAAGTGGGCTAAATGAATTGTGGCATGGTAAATCTGAGCACAGTCAAAGACCACAAGTAATGACAGTGCCCAGAACCACATTACAGACTCAAAGGGTACAAGGGAAGTAGTGTTGGGCTATGCGGGCTCTTCCCCATACCACATGACATTACTATAGTAACCCACAGTGGGGCACAGCAGGGAGCGGGAGGCAGAGAGGTGCCCGCACCACACCGCAGCCACAATTCCAGGATGCCCAGTTGAGGTGCGCCACATTATGGGACTCTTCTTCTTCCAGCGCTTCTTCCAGTGCCTTGTTTATGGTATACCCAAGCAGATGATGCTCCATAGTATTTTCCCTCCCAGTTTTGGCACCTAGACCTCTGAGTCCTCCATCCCCTCTCTGGTCGATCTATCCAACATTCACAGAACACGCTTGCTCCATGCACAGTACACAACAGGGCAGAATTGCTCAAGACAATATAAAAACAAGACACACCCATGAAACTGCACATATGATGAAAAAGTACCTTGATCATATGAGGTGATCAGAAAAAGCTCTCAATATTATAAAAAGCAAAAATCAAATATAATAATCTAATTACAGGTTGAAAATTGAAAGACACTCACTTAACAAGTCAGTGACATTTTACCATGTTTCTCAGTAATAAGGACCTTTACCAGAACAGCAGTAAAATAACTTCTTGAATGTTATAATTTCTTTGAGGTCATTTATCCAATCTGTGTAAGACCATTCTTTTAATTGGCAGAAGTGTATTTTTAGTACTCCCAAACTCCTGCATAATACCATAATCATTTTCCAAGTGGTCTTAGTTGACCCTTTCTTACATTTCAGATCAGTCCACCAATTCACTTTAGCCCCTGAGTTCGCATCCTGTTGGGAAATGAACTGAGTACCTTTAGCCTTCTGATGTTGCGCTTGGTAATGGCCTCCTACCCATAAACTGCAACAGTTTCACTTTGCTTAAGAGAGATAGTCTAAAGGAATATTATTCATTTTTATTCTGTGCTACACAAATGTGCAGATATCTCTTCTCGCAGCACATATGTCAAGTCCCTGTAGTTATTAAGATACATTGTTTCAACACATGAAGGGGGTGTCAGATGTTTACATCCAGACTGTCATCTGCAGGATGCATCGTGCACTCCATGTAATAATTCAGAATTCAGACTTTGGACATTTATTAAGTGCTGCAACATGGAAAATAAGCAAGAGACGATGCAAAATAAATGCTTGGCTTCCTTTGTATTTGTATGATCTGTATCCAATATGGTTTTCTTTGATTTGGCATTTTCCATAGTCAAGGGCACAACATGAGTTCTCATCTGTCATGCAGGCACTCCCATACCTGCCTACTTAGTCAAAGTAGTTCAGCTGCTCAGGATGGAACTCACAGAAAAATCTATCTCGCTGGCATCTGCTGAACCAATGGTGGCTGAGTATCAAGCCCAGAGCACTACCACAAAGCCAGGTTTGAGAAACACTTAACCCCTTTATTGTTCTGCTACCTATTATGTGGCCACTGGGGTCACCACATCATTCCATAGGACAATGGGAGAGGAAAGAACACTGGTGCAAAAGCACAGGAACAGGGCTGGCTCATGACATATTCATTAAGAGAAAGTTATAGAAACAGAGATAGATTACTCAGCAGAAGTTGTTTTTTCATCTTTAGTCTTTGATTAATCACAATAATTCTGCTAATTGAAACACACTCATACAGGCAGTGACACACACACACACACACACACACACACTGACACTTACGTATGCAAACTGGGTATGACAATTAAACACAAAGTATGAGAAGACAGATTGACTACGCTTGCAGTTTTGTTTTGTGATAGCAAAGCACTGCAAAGAAGCTGGTTAAAATAATCCAGGGCTGCATGGCTTAATTAAAAATAAGTAATGCATGATATTCCACTATCAGTACCATGATACATGCATTTACACACATTGTATTTACAGCACATCTGCATGCATGAGATATAAAATACTCATGTAACATCCTTTATAAACCTTTTTTTCATCAGAAGTGAAACTGTGAAAATAAGGCCCAAAAATTAGAGCCTCCCCAACACAGTACTTCAAAGTCTGAGGTCTGTTACCTCATGTACTGTTTTCAGGAATACAAACTGTATTTCCTTTATGGTGTACTAAACATTTTACATTGCCATCTGGCAGATCAGAATTCACCTGCAAGGACTAACATCCTGCATGAAGGCTGGCTTGGAGCCACATATCTTGAGGAAGTAAGGAACTCCAGCTACAAGAGAGGGAGGGTGTGGGCCACAGAACATTTGTGCCCCTTACCAGTTGACCATTGAATAGTGCTGGGCAAAATTAGAAAAAATCTGTATTTTCTCAAAAGTGTGACAATTTCACATGATTTTGCACAATGTTGTAGACCAGAATAGCATGTTTAAAATGGCCAGTTTTAGCTGAAATTGCGCCTTTAAAAAATCACATTTTAAAATATGCAGTTAAGAAACAATGGCACTATTTGCTGAAATTCTGCATTTTGAGAACTCACATTTCAAAAATGCATTATTTGGGGAAAATTACACTATTTGAATAAAAAGTGGTGAAACTGCCATATTTTGAACAATTTTGTGAAAATTGCATGAATGCAAGATCTGCAATTTATGACAATTTCACACAATCATAATAAAAATTTTACCCTGCACTACCAAGGAACAGCATTGGAAGCAGCTGTTGAGACAGCCACCCACTTGCCCTCCCAACCCAAGGTAGGGTGGGCTGTGGTGAGTGAGTACATAACTGGGGAAGGAAACACTGAAATACATAACAATGAGAATAAAATATAATCCCAAGTGAAATAAGCTGAAGAAACTAAACAGAAGGTATTGCTGAGATACACAGAAAAACAACAACAAAGGATGCCTGAGAATGGTTGTATCTGGTGGAAACTACTGTTACACAATGAAAACAGAAAAATGAGTAACACACTAATCAAATACATAAACTGTCTTTTTTCAACCATGCCACTGTGTAGACAGATAGCACTTTTATTTTGGAGGCTACAGTCCACAATAAACAAGTGTTTTGAGGCTACAGTCCACAAAAAAATCAAACCTCATTTAGGCTTAGTTAAATAATTAAATTGCCCTGCATGCTTGTCTGTAAGGGGATGTGAAATATTTGCAAATTTACATCTGTTTGTAATTTTCCTATTTTCAGAAATAATATCTGTACCTTCAAAGGATCCATATTTTGACTGTACCGAATTAAAGTTTAGTGAAAATTGTTTTGTATTGATTTTTTGTATGGACAACATTCTGTACAATCCTCATCATGAAGCCAGGAATTTGAAGTTTTCTGACTTTGTCACTGTACGGATTTAGAACTCTGAGCCTTTCTCTGATAGGTCAACAACCTGTGGTCAGAATTCTGAATCCATACTGTGACACAGTGAAAATTTAAGCATGCTTGTTCCATAAAGAATAGTGTACAGATTGTTATCCATAAAAGAAAACAATACAAAACACATTTTGTCACAGTAGTTTTGGAAATTTGAATTCAGTTAAATAACAATCATTTGGTGAGTATGAACATTTTTTCTGAAATTGGAAATAATTACAAGCATCTGAAAATGTACATCTATTTCTTGTCCTCCATAACAAAAGATCATGTTTTTACATTTTCTAATTAAAATGTACTTACTTAAAAGGTGATGATCTTTTCCACCAAAATTCTAAATTCCTTGAAAAAAACAAGTTAATAATCATTGCTTGGTTTATAATCAAATACTGGAAGTGTCTGTAGAATTATTTTATATGGAAATCTATTTTTCAGGCTCTGCCTCATTTTATGTGTGATACAGTTTGTACTGTAGGTATTAGGTTCAGTTGGCCTCAGCAGTAGCAGAATGAGCCCAATATGCAAGATTAAGACATAAAATGAATGTTTTAATGTGATTCTTTTAAACTAAATCAGTTAAAACTATAGTATCTCTCTAGCATTTCCAAGAAACAGAGAATTTGAAGAGAAGAAGGATCCCTCAAAAAAAACATGCTCTCCAAAATGTTCTTACATGGCTGCTGCATTTAGGAATCCAAACATAAGGTTTTAAAATGTATTTTTAAATGCCTCCTTTACTGGTATTGAGACATATTTTCTGTTAGCCCTACTACCAACTCCAGCACCATCATCATCACCATCACTATGACAACCATCCATTATCAAGGTTATTATCACTACCCCTTATCACAACCCTTGTCTTTATGAGGGCTGCGTCTTGGCTATGTACTTCTCTAGAGTTTACGCAATTCCTCACACAAGGCAGTATTTATCACATGCTTTCTCCCCTAATAAACTTTCTTCCCTCTTTTGTTTTCAACACCACAAAGGGACTGCATTTCAAGGCCCAGATGTGCTTAGCTAGTGTACATTTAATTAGAATTTGAAGTGTGCAGAGAAACAGTTACTTGGAGTCTTTTTCAGAGAGCTTTCCAAGTCACAAAGAGAAATTAAAAAGAATGCACTAGCAATTGTTCCACTCAGTCAAGATAAAAAGCTGATATTTTAAGGTTGACTGAAAGTTTAACTTTTAAATCCTGTATTTTATAGAAAATGCAGCGTGACATGGCACGTGCTAGAGAAAGAAGTACCTTGGCCATTGAACAAATTACTAATTTTTCCTTCTAAATATAAAATGCTGCAGGTTTCTCTGTATTAGGAATTCAGTGATTGTGTGAAGTCATGTGTTTACAAGCACCAGTGAACACTTAGACCAACTATTGTTAAAGATGACTTCTATGTAGACAACTTTATTTGTGTAATTATTTAAAGTTCTCAGCTGATTTAATGGCAATGGTGGGAGAACTGGTCCCTGTAACTTCAGAACCGATCAGAGCCAATGCCATTTTCTAAAAAGAATATTTTGTAACCTTTTTTCAGTTCCAAGAGGTACAAATTATTTTTAATTAGTTTCAGAGGTCACAATTTTCACAAAGTGGGGTTTCATCCTGGAAGACAGATGGTGTGGAGAAAAGTTTGCAAAATAAAAGAATGAGGCAGGTGTAAAGAAATCTGTGAGAAGTAAGCTAGTGCAAATTTATTTACGATGCTGCAATGATAACAGAAAATGCAGTTACATAGGAAAGGGGAAATTGTTTAACCAGGAAAGGCACACTAAGCTGAAGCTTGTTTCCAGATGTGACCTAGGAGCATAAGTAAGTTAAGTGACTTGCTTAGGGTCACACAGTATGCAAGTGGGGCTGATGGGATTCAAACCCAGGTCTCCAGGTTTGTAGCTCAGTGCCCTTAACCACTGTGCTATACTGCCTCCTACATACCAGTTTGTTGCTACATGGAAGTAACCCACTAACCACATTTGTATTTATTTTAACATAAATAAAACATAAAAATAGTAACCAAATGTATTATGCACATGCTGTGTGCTTTCAGCACACATACAAACCTTTTGCATTAGTGGGCCTACTCCATGCAGCAACAGGCTCAGAATTATTTATGTATTTATTTATTTATGTATTTTTTTTTATTTATTTGCAGACTGGGTTGGCCCACTGAGACAAAAAATTTACTTTTCAGGGGTGATCCCAAATTTGTTACACAGTTGAAGAGAGTAAAGTATTCATCATTAACAAAATGCATATCAATTAATATACATACAAGGTACAATGATATTAGTTACATACATTAAGTAAGTTAAGTTTCACAATATTTACAGAGATGTAGCTAGATAAGGTAGCATGTATAACACATAAAATGTAGACCAAGGACTGATAGGTCATGGAGTGCAGCTTGAATAAATAGTACGCTATTTACTGTACGGAGAGGTAGACAAATAGAGCAGTAAATAATAATTAATGTAAGGTGCACCAAGTAAGCCATAGGTCAGCGATTACAACTGCATGGCGCTAATACCCAGAAGACAGCTTTGAGCCTCTTTTTGAACTGTGAAAGTGTGGGACAGGTAAGAACCTCTTGAGGTAGAGAGTTCCACAGAGTGGGAGCTATGAAGGAAAAGATCTTATTTATTTTTATTTACCCAGTAGGTGCGCTAGTAGACAAATCAGTT
This sequence comes from Neoceratodus forsteri, assembly GCA_016271365.2. NCBI lineage: Eukaryota > Metazoa > Chordata > Ceratodontiformes > Ceratodontidae > Neoceratodus > Neoceratodus forsteri. The sequence continues at coordinate 31,176,666 of CM057450.1, forward strand.
GCCTATTTTCAGACATGATCTGGAAGAATACAACAGAGGTAGTCCAAAGTAAGGTAACAGATATGACAAATATTCAATAAAAGAGGACCTAATAGACAATAATAACTTTCTAGGAAGAAAACAGTATTGGAAGCAGCACAACAAGATTCAAGGTGATATAGTCATTTATTTGAAATTACTCTGACAGTGATATTCCCATAAGATGCAGAATCTTATTTGAAATTGTGTCCCAGGGAGGCTAGCAGATGTCAATAGGTTAACATAGTCCAACAGTAATATTTGGATAAGAGGCTAAAATATGCAATTCAAAACAAATTGGTCAAGTAAGTACATTCAAATAGCAATCAGAGCAAGCTAACAAAGTGGGGTCACAGCAAACAGAGAGCATGAGCATTGTTATGTAGTATGATCATGGTCAGGGACATGGGATACTGGACAAATACAAGTACAGGGAGTATGTACTGCAGCTGCATTTTCCTGTAATCACAGAAGCATTTTAAATAAAATTGTAGCAGCTTCTTTTTCACAGATCTCTTTGCACGTGCCTTGTTCTTTCATTTTGCAGTTGCTATTGATTGATTGATTTAATTTTGTTAACTGGGTAAGTATTTAATTTTGTTAACTGGGTAATGTATTTAATTTTGGTAACTGGGTAATGTATTTAATTGTGTTAACTGGGTAAGTATTAAGTATACTAGCAATATAAAGATGCCTGTTTCAGGCATGACCCAGGCACCAATATGGTACAGAGTACAGGAACAGGTACATAAGTTTACAATAAAAGTCATACAGTGGGTCAATAGTTGTATAATGGTTTAAAACAGTTGTAAAGCAAACAACCACACACATTAACCACAACAAACACAAATATTGTTAGTCAGCTAATGATTCTTGTAACTGTTTGAGAAATCATTGAGTGTAGGGGAGAAACTGATTGAGGGATTATATTCTATAACGTGGCTTGGTGTTGTAAGAAGTGTCATTTGCCTTGGAGTTGCCCCTCATTCTGGTTTGCAAGCAGTGAAGAAAAGATCTAGAAATACAGCTGGGGCGGAAAAAGGACATGCTGAGCCAGGTCTATATTAACTTCAAGTGGTCTTATACTGTATGTTCACATTCCAGTGACACATTCCAGTATGCATTTGTGCACTGATATGATTCCACTTGTATTTATTTCTGCTCTGAGATTTTCTTTACGACTGTTTTCACAGTTTTTGACTGTTTCCTTCTTTGCCTCACACTGATTATTGGGAGACACATTGGCTGCACCCATCCTCTGGCCAGATAGGTGAACAAGTTGCTATCTTCAGAGCAAATGCCAAAATCACTCCTTAATTGAGAAACATGGGAGGCAGCTCTGGCCACAGCATTCCCAAGCCATTTGTGAACCCAGTTGATGGAGCTGAGTTAGTGCCCCAGGAAAAAAAAACTCCATCCCTGTGGTGACCTCCTCATCTCTTCTAGTTTAGCTAGCTTTTAGCTGTTTGCACTTTCCGTGAATTAGATTATAGTCACCAAGATCCAAGGAGCTGCAAACCTTAGTGATAAATGCTAGAGAAACATGGGAGAACACAGAAAGCCAGAATGAAAAGGAGATCAAAAGAACAGCTGAAGATTTTTTGGGGCCCCTCTGCTCCAGGGCCCTGTGTGGAGGCAAAGTTTGCACTGTGCTAAGGCTGACTCTGGAATAGGTCATACACATTGTGGCCTATACCCTTCATCTTTGGGAGATGAGGGCCTCACTTCTGTGATGTGCTCCATGCCCAATGTGGGTTTCAGGGCTGAAACATGAATGCAGATCTCACAGTTGGCAGAGTGATGCACTCCCAACACACGTGTTGGGCAGCATTCTGACCGAGTTGCTTTTAACATAATTTCCTTCCCTGTCAAGGGTTAATTGTTTAAAAATGATGTTTAAAATTATTGTTGTATCTTAACATTAGCTTTATAGTTTGTAGAGTATCTCACATGCAAAAGCTCATTTTGCTCGTTTTCTGGTGTAAATGCAACAGGGTGCCTTTTGATTCAAATGACCAGCATTACAAGAAGGTGATGGCTGCTTCTAGATACTTGCATCTTAGTTTTATTTGAAATCAAAAGACATGTTGTTTTGCAGGAATAAAGAACTGCATGTTACTTCAATATGAAATAGTTTCAAGTCTCTAATACATGTTGAAATGAGATGTTTGAACATACAACACTGAGCCACAGGACAAAATAATGCGAACCTATTTAATCTTTAATACCGTATAAGTATGTGTTATCCTCTTCAATGAACCCTTTTTCTGAAGTGTCATTTGACTTCCAAAGGCTGTAAGTTTTATAGCTATAAATCTCTTCTCTTCTTTCTCAGCCATCAGTACTGGTATTATGCTGAGCTCTCTAAAATGATTTAGACCTGTGTAGGAAAGGTCAGTCTGAAATATATTTACTGGCAGGTGGTCCCACACAGAAAAGGGGATAAAGTATAGTGGAGCCAAGGTAGTCCAAAGTCTTTTTGTAAAATAAAGTTGTGTTTCTTTGTGTTTTTTTAGCTTTTGATGACAGCCATTCTGTGTAATGGATCGTTGTCCTGGGACTGAACTCTCTGTATCCATATATTAATTCTCAAGCTCCATCCAGTATATATGAACTCTACTACCATCTCATACTGCTACATCACTGAGAGTCTGTTTTTAGAAGAGTCGTACACAAATAAAATTGCTTTCCTTCTAAGAACTTTGCATTTGGTTTCTCAGTTCTCCAATTATTTATATTTAATATGACATGAAAAAATGCTGGCACGGTAGTTAATAAACATGCATCTTTGTCTTATTCATTTCAGCATGTAACAGAGACTTGAAACTATTTCATATTGAAGTAACACACAATTCTTAATTCCCGCAAAACTACGTCTTTTGATTTTGAATAAAACTAAGATGCAAGTGTTTGAAGAAGCTGTCACCTTCTTGTAATGTTGGTCGTTTGAACCAAAAGACACCCTGGTTGCATTTATACCAGAAAAAAAATAAAAATTAGCTTTTGCATGTGTGACATTCTATAAAGTATAAAGCTATGGTTGAGATACAACAATAATTTTAAACATCATTTTAAACAATTAACCCTTGACAGAGAAGTGAAATTCTGCTAAAAACAACACAGTCAGAATGCTGCCCCATGGGTGTGTTGAGAGTGCACAGTGACGGAGCTAGGATTTTACAATAGGGGTGCTGAAGTGGTGTGCATACATGATGTGCAATTTTTGTAATTTTTATCCTTTATATTGTCTGCAATTGTTCTTTTATTAAATTTTTGATAGAAAATACAAATTTAATCTATAGCTTTGAATATAAACTGTTGTTCAATCAATAAATCAGGCTACTTCAACAAAGTGAAATGCAGCAGCAGCAAGCAAGAACATTACAATGGGGGTGCAGCTGCAACCATCGCCACCCCTGGATCTGCTACTGAGAGTGCATCACTCTGCCAACTGTGAGACTTTCATTCATGTTTCAGCCCTGAAAGCCACTCTGGTGTGGAGCACATCATAGAAGCAAGGCCCTCATCTCCCAAGGATGAAGGGTATGGGCTACTCAGAATTTGTATGACCTATGCCAGAGTCAGCCTTAGCACAGTGCAAACTTGCTCCCACACAGGTGCATGGAGCAGATGGGCACCAAAATGCTTTAGCTGTCCACTTGATCTCCTTTTCATTCTGGTTCTCTGTCTAGTGCAATATTTACAGTAAACATATCCAATAGAGTATGTCTTTATAAACTAGTATTTTGGTTATGCTTTTATTCACATGTTATCAGATAACAAATAAACTATGTTGGCTAACGTGGAACTGCAGGGTAGGCAATTGTTAATTAAATGCAAATGAGGTACTGAAATTGCATGATAGTTATATTTTGCATGCAAGTACTCCATAAATACCATGCGGTTAAAATGTACTCACAGTGAGAGTTGTGTAAATTGTTGCTACAAACTGTTTTCTTATTTTTACTTTCTATTGTTACCCTTCTCTCCCACATGATATAGCTGATTCTCCTTTGGTCTCCTTTGGAAGCCTATACTGTATATCTGCACTATCTGGAGCAGTTGCATCTGGATTCCTACTATCCTCCATTAATCCCCTCCTATATCATTGATTCACAACTCTGGCTGGAATTGCCTGGTCTGCTGCTAAAATCTACTGACTGATTTCCCAGCCACAATAGTAATGGGGCGGGGGACCTAAAGATCCAGGCACTAAAACTGAGTGGGCAAGAGTGTGACAGCATCACCTGCCTGTGTACCACTAATTTTTCTCTATGGAGCACATTTTCCTTCCAATGTTAAACCTTCACTACTTAGACTATGGCCGAGTGGGAGACCTTCAAACCAACCAGAAACAGTATGGGACCAAACCTCTGTACTGCACTCTAATTGGCACTCTCCAGCACAGGACTGGACTCATAATGTGTTTGCATATAAAATGGGTAGGAAATCCCTGCATCCTTATAGGCCAGGACCTATGCATGGTGACAGTACTAACTATGGGTAAATATTTTATTTTATATGTCTTGTTTTATGTTTAAAATGTTCCTCACAAATCAATTTTATAAGTGCAATAAGACACTCCAAGGTATTGTTCATAGGCTAAAGGCTCTCAGCTTATGGCCTTGTGCCTTAGCATGCCTGTAGGTATGGGGTTATCACAGTACTACCAATGATCTGTCAGGTCTAATTGCTTACATCTTGTGCCAATATCCTGCATCCCATAAGCAGCTAGGTTCCTCTTTCTACTTTGAATGACATATTCCTACCTACATAACTCCCTCTGCTATACTACTGGGAAGAATTACGTATTGACAGGAGTCCCTCCCCATCCTCCAGGAGGTAGGAGCTATCTCAAGTTAATGCTTAAAACAGCTTTTCTCCAATGCCATTATACACTGCTTAGAACACAAACCTGGATACTAAGAGTGGTAGGTGAATATGCTTACCACTGGGTCATTAGGATGCCCACAAACTTCATCATTAGAAGTGTAATTATAAAAATTTCTTCCCATGTCACCATATGATAAAGAATTATCATTCAACTATTTGGTAAATTCATTTATTTCTATTGTGCAATATGTGTCTCTGAGAGGTTTGTTTTGTCTTGCTCTAGGGGTTGTTGACTATTTGCACTTTATGCTTGTGAAGCTCCACTTATTGTTGATCCCCTTATATCTGTATCTGTATCTGTATCTGTATCAATATGTACCTTTTATAGAGTGGTGTACTTCTTAATTTGTAATTTGCTTTCTTCAAAAAATATTTTTATGATTTACTAATACATTGTAATGGCTGTTCAGACAAACAATAAGCAATTATCAACCAACAACTATTTGTTTCTTGGATTCCATGAATGATCACAGCCTAATGATTTTTAAGGTGCCACATATAATATCGTTATGCCATTTATTCAAAAGGCAACACTTAGCTGTGGATGGGTAGATTATCTGATGTTACAATTATTTTCAACTGAATTCTTGAAGATTTAGTGTAATCGTGTAAACAGCTTCTTTCATACACATGTATCTTGAAATACTTAACAATGAGAGCAAACATACAGTCTTTTACAAAGAAAATGAAAAGAATCGATGTTCTATAGTCTTTTTAATTAATAAACTTTATTGAAAACATCAGTATTCAAAACAAACCAGTACCAAATACATACTAGAATGAAAAACATGAAGAGAAAGACCACACACCTCTACCCAATCCTACCTCCCTCCACAAAATAAAATAAAAATGCAGAGCTTTTCACAGTCCAGGGCAGGAAAGCAAGAAAATGATTCAGTCATTTTTGATGCACAGGAAGAAGAATAGTGCAGAGATAGATTAGAGAGAAATCAAACCCAGGGAGGGTAAATGCTTTGCCTAGCATCACAAAGTGTGTAATGGTAGTTGTGAGGTTTAAGCCTGAGTCACCAGGATCACAGCTTTGCACTCTACTAACTAGGCCAATGACATATTAATAGTGGATATCACATTGGTCTCGAGTGTGTAAGCTTTTTATAGTGTATAGAGACCCCTCATTCTGCATAAAAATTGATCGTAGTCAAAATGTTGTTGTACCACAGTTTAAAGTTCATGGAATGTGGTAATATCACACTGTGGTACAACAACATCTTAGCTGTTTTTGAGAGCGCATGAGCCAGCTGTTGAATTAAAGGAAAACAGCACGCATACATGTAAATTGTCTAGCAGGATGGCGTGTTTTTTCCTAAAGTGGCTCCTAGAGGGCGCATAAATTGCTGACAACAGGAAACTGTCTCTTGAAATCATTTAAAGTTTTATTTATTTATTTATTTATTTATTTATTTTTTTAGAACAGGAGGTCACTGTACACTATAAAAATATTGACTGGATAATTTTAACCAGCCTGTGCTGCCACCTCAGGTTCTGATTCCGTGTGACCTCTCTAGCTTTGCTCTTGAGGTCTAACAAAATCAGGACCCCTTGAGAGTAACCCAGCACAGGCTAATTCTTGATGTAACTCAATGTTCTCTATGTTTCCTCTGGAATGTTGGCAATATATAATAATGGATAGGTATCAGGTATATCAAGGCTGGGTTTCTCAATGGGATTTGATAACATCATACCTCGAGAGCAAAGCTCGAGCGGTCTCTATGATGTCATCAAATCCCTGAGATGGAAACACAGCCTTGTTTGAGTACATTTGCTTATCTGTTACTTTATATAGTATATGGTTCTCTAAATAAATAGGCTGAAGTAAAGCATCATTTGTGTGTGTGTGTGTGTGTGTGGGGAGAAGTTGTTTTGGATGGACTAGGAGGACATTAGTGGGTGAGCTGAATGCATAGCAGCTAATCAGGAGGCTGGTGGGAGTAAATTTATGGAAGGCTGATTTGATGGCTGCAGAATTATTTTTCTTGGAGGTGGTTCTGATTGTGCACAGAGTGCCAATCAAAAGGAGAAGATGTGGCACAGGGATGAGTCGTGGCTCAGGGATGATATACAGTATCTGTCTGTGCTGAGAAGCTGTTCAGGGATCAGCCTAGGAGGAGCTGAGCAGGAAGCATACATTTTGGCAGGCTGCATTGTTAGTGTTTTTACCTTTTCAGCAATTGAAACTTTTAAATTAATAGAGGCTTTGGGGAAAATTATTCATCCCTCTGATTGTTCTGCTGTTGCTGTGGTTTGAGTGGCGGCAGGCAGCATTTTAAATATGGCAGGTTGGTACATGAAGAACACTGCATGTGATAATGTGGAACAAAACATTTGTTGTAGTATAGTAGTGATGTAGCTACTGTACTCAACAACTTTTAACCTTTGAATTGTCCTACAACAGCTTTTTATAGTGGATCAAAATCCATCTGCAGCAGGTTCTAGCCATATACTATAATGCCCTCTTGGAATGAATGGTGCAACCACAAATGCAAGAGGACATTGCTGTCTACATGGCAGAAGAAAATAAAGAGCTTATGCGCTAGAGTCTCATGCAATGTCCTGTTTATACCATTGGGTTCAATCCTTGGACATAACTCTAGGGATGATAACACAACTCTGCTGGTATGATAACAAGTTTATTATTTCTGAAGGTACCTAATAACATGTTTTATCAAGTTTATGAGCTCCTCCAGTCAGGGTTTTGGGCAAGGCATAGCACAGAAACCGCATTAGTTCAGGTGCATAATGACCTACTCAGGGATCGAGATTGAGGAGAGGGACAATTCTTTCTCCTCGACCTCTCTTCAACATTTGACATGGTAGACCATTGTGTGTTGCTGACCACCTGAAGGAATTTTGTGGACTCACTGGCACTGTCATACGTTGGTTTTAGTCCGATCTCATGAACAGGAGGCAACAGGTAGTGATGGAGAACTTCTCCTCCTCTGCTAGCCTTCTGTCATGTGAAGTACCTCAGGTTCGGTCCTGTCACCAAAGTTGTTTGCTGTGTACATGCTGCCCTGGGAGAGTTTATTAGGAAATACAGTTTGGGTTTTCATTGCTATGTTGATGATACCCAACTGTATTTTTCCTTTGCCCGTGGCATTCAGTGTGGTGGAAGTGCTAAACAGATGTCTTACTGAAATCAGTGACTGGATGGCCTCCAGCTGGTTGCGACTGAACCCCAATAAGATGGAGGTACTGGTGATGGAGTCAAACAGAAGGCATGATAGGATGGCCTCTGATGCAGCTACAGGGTTATTCCTGGGATCTACACCATTGAAGGCCTCCTCAGGGTGCATGATCTTGGAGTGATCTTCGACAGTGGATTGACATTTGAAGCACAGGTGTCATCCGTTGTCCAGACCAGCTTTTCCATCTTAGGAAGATCACCATGATCAAGCCCCTAGTTCTGCCTATGGACCCCCCACCTTGGTGCATGCCTGCATAACATCTAGACTTGATTACTGTAATGCGCTGTACTTCAGGGTCTCAGGAGGTACCCTCCACAGGCTGCTGCTAGTGCAAAACTCAGCTGCCAGGTTGTTGACGGGCAGTCCAAACACTGCCACATCACCCGGTGCTGTGTGAACTGCACTGGTTGCTGGTTAGATGGAGGATCCTCTTCAAGGTGGGCTTGCTCACCTTTAAGTCCTACATGGGCTGGGCCCTGGATACTTGTCTGACCTTCTGACACCCATTGCCTCAGTCTGCTCCATCTGTTCTTCCTCTGGGGCCCCTGCGATTCCCAGGATGAGGCTAAAGATCACGGCAACAGAGCTTTTAGTGCCACTAGTCCTATCCTGTGGAATTTGCTGCCACCATCTGTAAGGAGGCCTCTTCAGTTGAAGTGTTCAAGGCCCACCTCAAAACCCTCCTGTTTAGCCAAGCCTTCCCAGACACTGTCTATTAGTATTTATTTCTGGGATAGCCTTTTAATGACTACTGTTATTTTTAACAGTTTTTACACTATCTGGTTTATTTATTAGTGTTTTATTTATGTATATGTTGTAGTCTCTATGATTAGTGTGTATTTATTTGTATGGCACCCAGAGCCTCTGGGATTGGGTGCCTCGAAAATAAACTTTGTCTTGCCTTGCCTTGCCATTCATACCTCCCCAGTGGTGTAAATATTATTCAGACATTTGCAGTGGTCTATAAAGTGTTTTATTCTCTGAATGTTATGTTTGGGACTATACATTTGGAAATATTTATCCAGCCAGTGAAGTACATGCAAATCAGTGGAAATTCACAATTTGTGAAGTTTCTTAAATTATTTAGAAGAAGCACTAACTTTGCTGGTGGATTTTAATTTGTAAACCTTTAAAAAACTCTTCCACCCACCGTGCTCTAGAACCACCTCTTACCATTCCAAAGACATAGAAATTATGATACCTCCATACAACCCATCCTGCTGGCACTCTGCTACAACCTCCCCTCCCAGTGAATTACATGCAGCTGACATGCATGCTGGCTGCTCCGCACTCAAAAATCAATCCTTCCTCCCACCCTTGCACCAAATGCACTCCACCAGCTTCCCCACCCGAGTCCCACTGTCTTTATTAAAAGCACACCCATTCCCTGACCCCCACCCAACCTCCTCTTGTTCCTACCACCCTCTTCCACCTCCCTTCAGCACCCACAGAATCAACCTGTAATAAAGAAAGTGGTTCCCTGAGGTGACAGCATCTGCTCTGTTCTGAGTCCATCTTGTACGGTGGGAATGAATGAGTAGTGACATATTTGTTCCTAGAAAAGCCTAGTCAGATTTTACAGGAAGCAAAGACATCACCATTTATTAATTTGCACCATTATGAGGTGAACACTGAACAGAGCAGATGTTCTGCACTGGGGACCATCCTCTTTATTCCAGGTTGATTTTAGTGGTCTGGTGAGGGAGGAGGAGGAGGAGATGATGGGGACCTGAGAGGGGATGGGGACTGGATGCGCTAGTAATAAAGTCAGTGGGACTTGGGTAGGGAGAAGGGAGGTGTTTGGTGCAGGTGGGGAAGGGATTACTTTTGAGAGGAAAGAGAGTTGTCAGAACAATTTCTAGAAAGATTTAAACCCTGTTCTAATACTGGTGTTCAAGTTTTAAATTAGAACTTGAACACCAGAGGGTTCATATAGGGGTTCAAACCTTTTTTGGTCTTTGCTTACTCACATCCTCCACTCATATCTGCATAGAACCACAATCTGTCAATCTGTCTGACCCAGTATCAGACTCGCCAAATCACAGACAGTGCTCCCAGATCTATGGGGATTCCCATTTTCAGGAATCTTACAAGCAAAATGGGCAACTGTAAGGAAATAACTTCACTGGCAATCACAGGGAATGGTTGCAAGCTGCAGGAAAATCAATTAGAAGGGCTAATCCTGATCTCACTGGCCATGAGATTCTCAGAAACCAGTTTCAAAATGGCTGCTGAGAACCTTGTAGCATCTGAGATCAGGACATATTCCTTCTGATTGGTTTCAAAAGGCTAGGAAGTGCTGAAAGACCAACCCAATTGGTTGAAGCTCAGCCTTGCATTGATCTCAATATTGGCGCTAATTACCCTGCATTGGGAGCTGGCTCACCTTCTGTGACCGGTCAGGATCTGATGGACATAGCCATGATGCAGAGTCCTGCAACTCCACTCAGCGCTCTGGCTCTCCCAAAGAGGCACTGCGGCATTCCACCTGAAATGGACCGGCAGCATGCTACCCACCATGCGTCTGAGTCAGGATCAAGTTTTTGAGCAGCAGTGACCTGACAGCCCCAATGCACTGTAAGGAGAAAACTGGTCAGGAGCACAAACAGAGGAGTGGTGGCCTGAGTATGCACTGCCTCAACACAGGAGCATCAGATCCATGTGTAATCAGAGTAGAGGACACTGGGGAGGAGGGGCAAGGCAGCCTTTGTTACAAGCCATGATGGACCCCTTCTGATAGCGGGCCCATTCAGTCAGCAGGATGTGGAGTATAGGCAAACACCTAGAAAATGTGGTTTGTTCACACCTGGGTTCTTGAATGCTAACGTGCAAAAACTTGGACTGGCATAGTGCTGTGACTACTGCTCCTCATGGCTGACTCCAGTGACTTCTTCTCATGGTAGATCTTTTTAGTGTGCAGTGGCAGGGCGTGGAGTCTAGGCAACATGATTTTGGTCCTATGTTGAAGTCTATGTGCCTATGTTAAAGTCTATATGAATTCACAATACGAGGAGAGAAAAATAATTTATTCTTTTAAAACATATGTGACTCCAGTGCAGTGTACTTGTCATCTCTGCTGTGCTCCTTTTCACTGCACTGTACCCCATGTGTGAACAGGTGCTACCCAGCACTATGTGTGTGTCATCCCACAAACAAATAAATCCCAGAAATATTTTAGCTGACCGGGAAGGAGAGAAAATCCTTTATTCATTTAAAAATATCTGTGACTCCTGTATGGTGTACTTGACATCTGTGTCCGTGTGCTCATCTATGCACTGCACTGTATCCAGTGCATGACCATTTGCCAAGTGGCACTCAGTGCATCGTGTCTCATATGGGAGGGCAGGTCGGTGGTCCTGTAAGCACCTGTAAATGATTGGATTTTACTACTAGCAAAGAGAAGAAACCACAGATAACTCTAGTTAGAGCCATGCAAAACATGATTATCCTCTCTCTCTCTCTCTCCCCATTATAATGAACAGATTAATTTGTTTTGCCACAGTTTCATTATATGTATTTCACTACTGTCTTCTATTTACCCAATCAAAAGATAAATATAGTCAGAGTTCTAAAAATATTAGAATACTAGAACTTTTTAAAAATTCTAGACTAGAACCAGAACCAGAACATCAGAAGGTTCTGACAACCCTAGTTGGGATGAGGAAGGAGGGTGCTGGCGGGGGGTATCATGGTTTCTTTATTTTGGCTCTGGGGATGGTTTGGTGCTTACACAATTTGCTCTGTAATTTGCCTGCAAATTGGCCATTCATCACACAACTATGGCCAACTCACCTGGTGATTAACAACATAATTGTATTCCCAGTTTTGTGAATTAGCAAAATTGGGATTTTCTTGTGGAGAAAATTTAGGCAGCTCCATGCACCAGTATTTTCATCCACATACTGCACATTTTGTAGGCTTTAACAAGATATGAAACATCTACCAACACCATATTATAACTACAGTATAAGGTGGCAGTACTGCACTGTACAACAAACATTTCACCCTCTTCTCCCCTCCTTCACCCCATCCCGACCCTACCCCCTCCCAGCCCTGGGACTGCCCTATTGCACTCTCTACCCTCCACCCACTCCTTATCCATCTCACCTACCTGCTCCTCACTACTTTCCCACCTCCCCTCAACCCCTGCCTCTTTATGGACAAGGCCGGTATGGCTGCTTCTACCTTTCTACCACCTGGTAGCCTGGGACCCTCTGTCCTTGACTGCTCTCCTAACTCTCCCAAGTATTGTACCACACTCTTGCAGTGTTGTTTGTGTAAATTACCTGCTTCATAAACATGTAATCTCTACTGAACTGAACTGAACTGCTGAACTTGTAATACGGTACTCACTGTATTATCACATCACTATATGTTAATTTCTTGTTCACCTGTGTGAACAATTTTGTCCTTTGTTCTGCACTGTTGACTTGGAGCCTTTGTAAACAAGCCTTTTGAGTGTGGTGTTAATCTGAAACTGATATAAATAAATAAATAAATATAGAGAATACTGGCTGGGCAACTATGCAGAACCAGTGTGTTCTGTCACAGAGGGATTCTGATTCCCTCTGACCTCGAGAGCAAAGCTCAAGAGGTCCATGGGAATCAGAACCTAAGGTGGCAAAACACACTGGCTGTGCATAGAGTTGCTCATGTTGTATTTTTATAGTGTATAGTACTGTGAAAAATGTGTTTTGTGAGTTCTTTTGCTTTCAAAATGAAACTGACTCATGCAGTCTCTAGAGGTTCTAGAATGCTACCACAGTACAGTAGAACAGCATTCCATGACATTGGAACTGTGGTAGCATTTTGAAAGGATGGAATTCTATACAGAACAATACTCCACTATACACTATAAATAAATTAGTTATACAGCTCTTGTATAACACACCATTGCCACCTCCTGTACCTATGTGTAACTCTATTTTGCTACCTCCTTTATTTATTTATTTATTTATTTATTCATGATTCGAAGTACCTTTGAGTCAGAGACTCGTTTATAAAGGTTCCATGTCACATAGATTGGACAATACAGAAATTAAGGTAACATACACTTTGATACATGGAAACGGTACAACAATGAGGCTCGAAATCAGTAACAAAACAGTCATATAGAGACTCAGGTAGGCATTTAGTAGAAGTAAAATGAAAAGAAGGAGCAGTTAAGTCAGCCGGAGGCCATTGTCATTGTGGTGGGGGAAGGAAGGAGTGGGCGGGTTCAGTAGCAGTCACATTTGTTTGAGGACTGGAGATGACCTTGAGGTAGGTCTTGGAAGAGGCCAATATCCCTTGTATAACTCCACATTGCCACTGCTCTTTGCCTCTGTATATCTTTACATTACCACCTCTTGTGCTCCTTCAAAAACTCTCTCTGCCACTCCTGTGCCAGCTCTTGTGTCCTTTATTAAACTCTGCAGGTTCTATGTCATAATAGTGAATGCAGAATGGCGATCACTATTATGGTGAGTGTATATTGCCAAAAGCAATCGGCAATATACACTTACTGTGACACCAGCAACCTAAGAGTGTTTTGTAGAGGCTGTGCCCCACTCTGAATTAGGATTCTTAACTCCAGAAGGGGGCATGTCAGGGAGGGGACACAAATTTGGCTGCAAAAAAATTAAGTCAGAGAGCTGCAGGCAGCAAAAATTCAGACCCTCCTGTCCCCAGCCCAGAACCCACTACCTGCTGTGCCAGAGCCAAACTTCCTCACTACCACACCACATGGCTGGCTCAGTGGCAGCAGGCACAGTTCCTCCACATAACCCTCTTCCCTATCCCTCCCTTACACTCGCCATTCCTTCTTTCTGGTTGCCTCCCCTACCCTCGTGGTAGTAGTAGTCACTACCCTGCGGGTCACCTATCCCAATAGCACCGAATATGGAGTCGCCATTTGGTGGTTGCCCATATTCAATCGCTATTATCACTGGATACCAACTCTATATTACCACATCAAAATGTATAGTCATAGTTTGCATTGCTCACCTAATACAAATTGTGACTGCTTCCTCAAACCACCTGTATTGTATGCCATTGCTTTATTGTCCCTGTATGTATCCATATTGTATACCAATTATCATATCAGTATTGCATGTCAATATGTGTTGTACATTGTTGTATAATGTTGTCCTAACAGGACCTCCTTGTAAATGAGCATGCTCAATGGAGTTTTCCTGCAATAAACTTGAACTTGAACATCTGATAGCCCTTGTTTAAAACTACTTTGCCACCCCTTGTGTCCTTTGTTTAACTCTACTAAAACTCTACATCACCACCTTTTTGCGCTTTGAATAACTCTGTTGCTACCTCTTGTGTCCCTTGTATGACTGTTGTGCACCTATTGTGGTCCTTGCAAAACTCTACATTGTTACCTATTGTGCCCCTTGTATAACTCTACTTTACTGTTTCTTATATCCCTTGTAAAACTCTACATTGTTACCTATTGTGCCCTTAATTACTCTACTTTACTAAAAAAATAATGCCCGACAGGGTGGGTGTTGTACTGGGATAACATCCTGCCTCCGGTGGATAGGCCCTAGGCCACTGGCTGAGGTCATCCAACACCAAGAAGGGATGTTATTCCAACATAACACCCACCCTAGATGTCATTATTCCTATTATACAATGGCTGTTGTTTTATACAGAATAAAAAATAATTTTAAAGAATGTTTTTGTTAGTCTGGAAAAATATTTTGTTTCTTAAGAGAAGAGGCCAAAAAGTAAATGGATATACAGCAAACAATCAGAAGGGATGTTATGTCAGGATAATATCCCTGCTGTGATGGCCAACTTGCCATTGTATAATATTTATATCCCTTGTAAACTTACAATGTTACCTATTGTTGTCCTTGCATAACTTTACTCTACTGTTTCTTATAGCCCTTGTAAAACTCTACATTGTTACCTACTGTGCCCTTGTATAACTCTACTGTTTCTGATATCCCTTGTAAAAATCTACATTGTTACCCATTGTTCTCCTTGCATAACTCTACTCTACTGTTTCTTATAGCCCTTGTAAACTCTACATTGTCACCTACTGTGCCCTTGTATAACTCTACTGTTTCTTGCATCCCTGTAAAACTCTACATTGTTACCCGTTGTTCTCCTTGCATAACTCTACTCTACTGTTTCTTATTTCCTTGTAAACTATACATTGTTACCTATTGTTCTCCTTGCATACCTCTACTCTACTGTTTCTTATATCCCTGTGAAAGTCTACGTTGTCACCTGTTGTGCTCCTTGCATAATCTCTACACCAGCACCTCCAGTGCCCCTTGAATATAGCTGTTGTGTTCCACCTTGTTTCTGTGTGCTTTGCTGCCTCTTGCCACAGGTAATTGCTGAACATTAGAAATTTCACTTCATTTGCCACTGAAAATGTGGCAAAGTCATGAACTTTGTTCTTCATGAAGACCCCATTATGACACTCCACATAACCAAATTTGGCACATACAGTAGTGTTTGTGAAACCAGGGAGGCACCTGGTCAATAAAGATACTTTTACTTTTGAAGGATAAGCAACTGAACAGGTCATAAGGACTGCAAAAGTGTAAACAAATGTTTTGCACAAATATTTTTCTTTTACATAATATTATTACTTTATCTGTTAGAATACATTTTTATATTTAATTGTTTTGTTTATAATTTAAGGAATAGTGTATGGGCAGCCATATACAACAAGGCTGTGTTTCCATCAAGGGGTTGAGATGATATAGAGACCTTAAGAGCGAAGTTTGAGAGGTTCAGTTTGTCATCTCAAGGGTGTATGATTGCTCATATGCTATTTTTTATAGTATATAGAAACATAGAATTTGATGGCAGATAAGGACCGTTTGGTCCACCTACTCTGCCCATTTTCCTACCTGATGGATAAGCTTCAGATCCTAGTTAACAAACAGCCTACTTCCTCCTACCCCCACTAGAACTGCCTTATGTCTGTCCCATGCATTATTGAATTCCCACTGTTCTTGACTCCACAACCTCCTCAGCAAGGCTGTTCCATGCATCCACAACCCTCTCCATGAAAAATACTTCCTCACATTACCTCTGAGCAGTGCCCTCTATCTTCAAATTGTGCCTCCTTGTTCTTGCACATCTCTTTTCTGAAAGATACTACCTCTTGGACTTTGTTGATTCCTTGAGATACTTGACAGTTTCTATCATGTCTCCCTCCTTCTTTCCTCGAAGGTATACATATTAAGATCCTTTAGTCTCTCTTCAGATGTCTTCTGGTGCAAACCCTGCACCATTTTTGTTGCCCTTCTCTGACAGCTTCTACACTGTCTATGTCTTTGCAGAGATGGGGTCTCCAGAACTGCACACAGTACTCCAGATGTGGTCTTACCAACTGTCTGTACAGAGGACAACAACTTCCTGTTTTCTACTGGTGACGCCCTCCCTATGCATCCCAGTATCCCCAGCTCTCCTTACTGCCTTCTCATATTGCTTGCCCACCTTTAGGTCATCTGATATAATTATCCCCAAGTCCCTTTCCATTTTATTGTTGTCAGTGTCTCACCCCATTGTGTACTCTCTCCACTGGGTTTTTGTTTCCCAGGTGCATTACCTTGCACTCTTTGCATTGAATCTAAGCTGCCATACATTTGACCATTCCTCCAACCTCGCCAAGTCCCTCTCATCCTTTCCACTCCATCTTGTGTATCAACCCTGTTGCAGATCTTTATGTAATCTGCAAAGAGACATACTTTTCCTTCCAGTTCCTCTGCAATGTCACTTATAAAGACATTAAAAATGTTCCCGATATAGAAAAAAGTAACATTTTGATTATTTAAACTTCCACAGGTTTCATACTTTGTGTTTGCACTCCCGCTTGCCCTTGGCAGCTCACTCATCTGCAAAGTCCATTGGTGCAGTCTTATTTGACTTCTGATCCTCAAGTGATTCGCAGCATCAGTTGATTAAAAAAAAGAAAACTGTCAGCTTGGTACAGTGTAGAAACACAGAGCTGACTACAGCAGTCCATGTCCAAACTGTCTTGGTGAACCACTGTAAGGGACACTGACATGTTTGTGTGGATTTTTTTAAAATAGGACTGTTTTGTCCAATCAGGTGGTGAATAGTGCAGTGTTTCATGAATACTAATTAGAGACCTTGCATAATAACTTTTAGAACATGCACAACTTTTAGATTGTTCACAATATTTGAGCAGCTGGCAATTTTCATACATAATAAGCCCAAACCATATACTATAATAATATTATAATATATTAAGGTGAGGCAGAATAAGGTTCAGAGTGACTGCATCCAATGAGAAAAGATGAATAAAAAGTGTACCTATTATACTATATTTTTAATCTAAAATAATATTTTATTATTTTTATTTATTATGACCTTTAAGGCCCTGCATGGCCAGGGCCTGGACTATCTGCAAGAGCTCCTGTGTCCTTACTGTCCTGGGTGACCACCCACCAGCAGATGAGGGGTTGTTAGAGATTCTTAGGGTACGTCTTAAAACAACTGGGACCCGTGCTTTTATGTATGCTGCCCCATCCCTGTGGAATTCTCTACCTCATTGGATATGTGAGGTACGACTGTGGAGAGTTTTAAGAAGGCCTTGAAGACCCATCTGTGGCATAGCGCCTACCCAGAATGAATATCTTAGATACTTATTTATTTGGTTATCAGTTGTATGGATTTTCTGTATTTTATTGGATTTTATATGTTGTATTACTGTACAGTGCCTTGGTCTTGGAAAGGCACTTTAAAAATAAAGTTTGTTATTATTATTATTATTATATAGATTTTATTACTCTTCAAATAATGAGCATGGCACAGTTTTTACCTTATTTATATAGATTTTATTATTCAAATAATGAGCATGACACAATTGATGGGGACTGTAATTATGAAGACATGATGACAGCTTGAATAATTCAGCTTGGAATAATGGAGTAAAAGGACTCAAGTTCTGTTTTGTTGGTTTTCAGAAATGGGACAATGATTAAGTCTGACAGTCAGATACATTCATATTGGGTATTATTCACAAAGCCCAGCTGCTACGCATGAAACTGTTGTAAATGTGGAGCACGCAGCTGCATGCTATGTAGTCAATGTGAAATAAGTGGCATGCATGACACAGCCTGACATGCTCCCAGGAGGCTAGGATGGTGACAGAGGAGGTGCACAGCAATGCGCGGGGCAGGATGGAGCCAGCTCAAGTCAAAGGGTACTCCCTTGACTCCACCATGTATGGCGATGTGGAACCACAATGCACCAGCAATACGAACAGTGCAGATGAAAGATGTCCACAGAGAATGCCAGCAGCAGCCATGGCCCTGAAGAGCAGGTGGAGACAACCACCATGCACCCAACTGGCAATGCAGGTGGATTCAGCATGGGCAGGTGGCACGAGAGGAAGCAGTGATCGAGAACTTCACAGGGGCACAGGTGGCCATCCTCATGATCAAAATCCACCAGCATTATAACATGCTGTTTGGGCGGAGGTCACTGGGCACCCAGCCAAGGCAAAGGCCTGCATCTTGCTGGACCTGCAGGCAGCAATCAACACCACTGGACCAGAGGCATGCACACTGGTGGCCATCAAGCACAAGTGGCCTGATCTCCGGTCCCAGGTGAAGAGACAGCTGAGCAGGGCACAGCAGTTACAGGGCATCCCAGGAAGCAGTCCACCACCCCCTGACCCACCATTGATTCCCACTGAGCAGCAGGTAGTGGACACCATCAGTGCTGTCCTCAAAAATGGTGAGCTGGACAGATTCAACAGCATGCCATGTGAGCAGACATGGGGTGCACAGACCACATCCACAATACCGTTGGATGGCTACAGTCACTGACCACCTGTCACGCTTCCCACCCACAGTGCAGGATAAAGACAGTGCCAGGGATGGACCATCTTGCATCAAGGGGAG
Organism: Neoceratodus forsteri; assembly: GCA_016271365.2. NCBI lineage: Eukaryota > Metazoa > Chordata > Ceratodontiformes > Ceratodontidae > Neoceratodus > Neoceratodus forsteri. The sequence goes on from CM057450.1 coordinate 31,195,672, forward strand.
GGCCACTGAAGGCAGGTGGTGAAGGTGGGTAATGGCAGAGACACAGTGCATGACACTGCACATGACGGACATGCAGGTGTACTAAATGGTGTTCCCATTCTCCATATAGGGCTGTGGCAGCACAGAACTGGGGACATGCAGGAGGATGGCACTCCAGCACTACTAACACCTGAAGACCACCACGGCCATGACCGGGATGGACTCCAGAGCTGTAGCAGCCACAGGAAGAGGGACGCAGCCCTGGTATGGGACAGCACACCCAGGTAACCAAAGATGGAGAGACATAGGAGAGCATCACCAGGTCCGATCAGCCATCACCAGACCAGACCACAGCAGCAAGGACGTCTCCATACCACCAGAGGACCGCTGCGCCATGACCACAGGCACATCAACCCCACCGCACCACATGAGTCACAGGAACCAGACACGGGTGCCTCTGAGGGCCCCCACAGTAAGGTGCCACCAAAGGGCACTAGCAGCTCCCTCCCCACCAGCTACTACCCTGATCTCCGCAGCCTGGAGCGGGATCAGCTGCAAGTGGTGAGGGAGTGCATGGAGGCAGTGCACTGACTCACAGAGGTCATGTCAGTGTCTGTGTGGGAGTAGGAGAGTCTTGCGGAAGGCATGACCATGGGTGTGGAGGGTGCAGGAGTGGATGGCAGAGGCAGTGACCACAGGGACATGCGTTCAGGGAGTGACTGATGGAAGAGGTGGCCATGAGGTCCAATGCACAGAAGTAGACTGCAGACACCTTCCTGGCCATAGCGTCCACCTGGCCATCCAACAGGAACATCCTGCCATCCCTGCCACAGCTGTGTCCATGGTACCTGCCAGTGCTCCAGATCCACGCCCGTGGTACCACAGGCAAGGCGAGACAGTGCCCAACAGTGCCCCACCCCTCAGTGGGTGGCATTAAGCCAGAACCTGGAACCAGCACAGTGACATGCCATTCGTACCATGTACAGGTGTCCCAGGCACACAGCCAGTGGACACAGCACGCCACATGACAAGGGATGGAAGGGGGCAGACGCAGTGGTACCCACTGAGGCTGGAGACACAGTGAGGCAATGTGGATGAGACATACTCATGTGACCGCCACAAACACACCACCACTACCTCCAACCCACCACTACCACCCACCAACACCACAGCACACATACCAATCTGCAATGCCACCTCATGGACCAGCGCTCTGGGAAGAGCTCCAGGTGTCCATGCTACAGGTTCATGCCATGCCGCACCTTGGCCCCCACACACCCACAATGTAGCATGCACATGGTGGTATGCACTGCATGCAATGGTGTGCCCACAGAGGGGACCACGGTACACCACACACTTGTGCCACATGGCGGCCTGCATGTGCCAGGTGTACACTGGTGGCATGATGCTTATGCATCCACATCATGGCATGCATGCCATGCACATACCAGCTTAGTCTGGCTAACTCATCATTGCCAGCATGTGCACTGCCTTATCCGTTGAATGTGCCATAGACCATATGATGGCGCACAGCCCATGCCACCATGTATTCTGCTGCTTAGTTACCCCTTGTCAGCATCCTGGCACCTCCAAAGGTGGCACTGGTCCAAGTGGTGGCTGCTGTGGTTCCTCGCTGCCCTTCTCTGAGATACATCAGGAGGCTCCAGCACCATGTGGCACATGCAGATGTTGTGCAGCATGGCACAGGCAGGAACATTCTGCACATCATCCCCAGTGCAAGCATCATCGTGACACCTGTGGTCCAGGCATTGAAATGCATTTTCAGCAGTCCTATGGTGTGTTCCATAATGCTGCTTTCCCATACATGTGCTGCATTGTATGCCTCTTCAGCAGGGTGCCATGGAGCCAGGTACAGTGTCAGGAGTATCGTCCCTCAGTGGGAACCTGCTGTCATCTGTGTAAGTGGGTAAAACAGAGCTGTTAGTAGTGCAGGGGTACATGTGCAGCCAACATATCCACATGCCGTGATGGGGGCTCACCCAATAGCCAGCCATAGCCCTCCAGTTTCTGGACCAGATGGCATCTCAGCCCACTGTTCTCATAGTGTACGAGTCATGGCATGACCCCAGGTACTGTGCCAAGACATTAGTCAGAATGCCTGTGGCATCACAGACAACCAGACGGTTGATTCTGTGGTACCCCTTATGGTTCCTGTAGGCCTCTTTGTTGGTATATGGGGTGAGGGTGGGCACATGCATGCATTCAATCACACTCTACATGTTCAGCATGCCATACCTCTCCAGAATGCACCCTTGATGGCCCTGGCACTGCCTCATATGAGGAATGAGATGTGACTCTCCCGGTGCTGCACAAGGGCATGGGTCACCTGGTGCAGCGCCTGTGACACGGATGACTGACTCACACTTGTCACATCACCCATTACCCTCTGGAAGGTGCCTGTGGCATAGTACTGCAGGGAGCACATCACCTTTGTCTCCATGGATATAGCCATGGAGCACTCGGTGGTTGGTCGGATCACATCCTCCACTAGGTCACAGATGTATCATAGCATGCCGTAGTCGATCTGGAACTGCTATAGGATGTTGGTGGGATGCAGCATCTGTGTAATAGTCATGGCCTGAATGCCCGGTGGTGGAGCTCCGTCTGCCTCAGCGCCCAGCAATGGCCTCCTCGAGGATGACCATATGAAGTAGTGCCCTGGGCACATCACACTGCCAATATGTGTACTGCTCTGAGTGATCACACTGTGGCATTGCTCATCCACACATGTGTGCCATGCTTGCAGTGGTGTGTCACACATGCCCTTGAGGGTGTGGCGTGCCAGCCACGGTTCGCCATTATAGCTGTGGCAGCAATGGCAGAAGCAGCACCACCCATGCTGGCTGGAGAGGTTCAGGTAGACTCGCCCTGACACAGTAGCTTTATCAGGTAGCAGAGTATACCTACCAGGATAGCCTGCCTGTGGCCGAACTGTAGGAGGTGATGGAGAGGAGGCAGGTAGGTTCTTCTGCCGTACGCTGTGGCTATGTCATGTGTGTGTGTGGCGGAGGGTTTGGGGCCTGTGTCATGGGTGAGACTGCTAATCTGTTTCCTGTGTTCATTTGCAGGGGACCCAGTGTCCAAAGGTGGTGATGGTCCTGGAGCACCTGGAGGTGGGCGGCCTGGCCAGGCACAGGTGGCTACCCCGAAGTGGCACCTGCTGCATGATCTCCTGTGGAGGTTTAAACTCTAGAGCAGCATGGAGGACTTTGTGTACAGGGATGACCAGGGTGACCTATGGGCCATATGTTCACCTTCCAAGGTAGGTGGACCTTGGCCATGTGTGAGTGTGGCATTGCTGGTTCTGTGGCTGCTGCAGGTTACTGGGTCACTGATGTTAGTTCCTCTGTCTGCCTTGTCATTTCAGTGCTACCGTGGACCTATCAGGAGGATTGTGTTAGAGGAGCAGGAGTTCATGGACTCCACTCCCCAGAGCAGACCTCATCCACCTGCCCGGAGGTGACCATTGAGGAGGACTCAGACTGCATGAAGGCCTGTCCATGCTGCCAACCCCCTTATACATTGTTGTTTTGTGCCCTGTGTGGGCTCTGTGTTTGGTGCCAGTAAAGGCGCTTTGTATCCAGTGATGTCTCTGTCTCATTCTTCACCCTGGCAAGGTGTGCAATGAGGGGCAGTGTGTGTGTATGTGTGTGTGTGTGTGTGTGTGTGTCTGTGTGTCTGTGTGTTCTGCATGGTTCTGTGACTGAGCCATATGGTGTGCTTCCAGTGTGCCTGCCTGTTCATCACAATACGCCATGCTGTGCGTGCAGCTTTGGTGATGCCTGCTGGGTGGCATATGCATTATGCTGGAGCAGGCCATATAGCCAGTGTAGTCACTATGCAGTGGTCGCATGGCTGCTGCTGATGTGCCTTGAATTGCTGCGTGCATGGCTGGCGTGTCATGCTGCAGTGGCATTGCCATGCCCCTCTGACTTGCTTCACTGGCCACTCCTGCCATGTGTGTGATGCAAAGACTGTTTACAGCTGCCTCCAGAATGCATATCACATACACAGGGACCCAACATGCATTTCTGACATAACATACATTGTGCATGCTCGTCTGCGGTCCAGCACATACAGTGTACATAGGAATGTCCCTGCACAGCCTCATATCCACTGCAGTGCGTATGTTGGCCTGGTGGATCTGTGCACAGTCCTGTGCATGGGTCATGCATACCACACGGGGTCCTTCCGCATGTTCCATGCATACAGTCTTTACGGAATTTATGCACTATGCGTAGGGCCACATAGCCATCCTGAATAGGGCCCATTGTGCTGCTAGACCTGAAGGTCTTGAACTATCACAAGAAGACAACAGCAAATCCATTTCTTCATGTGACCGTGAACATGTGATGTGAGATTGACTAATAAATCAATATTAAATTATACATATATTTCAACAAAATAATGTAAATGCATTTACTGTGTTAGGGTTAAAGCATAAAATGGTCAATGCAGGAAATAAAAAATTATGGTAAAAGTCCCTGGGACCTTGGCAAATTGGTGATAAGGTATTCCTCTGGGTCTGAATAATCATGCGATGTATTGTTTGTGATACCTAATATCAGCACCTTCTGTGCAAGCATTACTGTGTCAGTGTTTTAGTTTGTCTTACAAGACGAATCTGATATTAGTGCAATGATGGCACTCGCTGCATGATGGCTCAAACCCTAGGAACACCACACCACTGATTGACTAAGGCTCCAGGTACTTTTACCTTAGTTTTACATTTCCCTACTTTGTATGCTTCGTGCTTCAACCGTAATAAATGTATGCATGTAGTTATTTGCAATTCATGTCCTTACTTTATGGAAAATTTATATAACCACTGACACGTTTAGCTTTTGTCTTTCTTGCACCCAATGATGAAGACTGCATGGTAGCAATGCACCACACCTGTTGCTTGCTTGTCATAAAGCAACTGAATTGTGATGCTCAGTGTTGCTTTCTTCTGCATAGCGATGGTCACTGCAAATGACCTGTTGCTTGCTTCTGCATAGTGACGCTCAATGCACCAGACCTGTTGCTTGCTTCAGTATAGTGATGCTCATTCACCAGACCTGTTGCTTCTGCATAGTGATCCTCACTGCACCCTACCTGTTGCTTTCTTCTGCATAGTGATGCTCACTGCACCAGACCTGTTGCTTGTTTCTGCATATTGATGCTCACTGCACCAGGCCTGTTGCTTGCTTCTGCATAGTGATGCTTCTTGCACCAGACCTGTTGCTTGCCTCTGTATAGTGACGTTCACTGCACCAGACCTCTTTCTGTTCTATAGTGATGCTCACTGCACCAGACCTGTTGCCTGCTCTGCATAGTGATGCTCACTACATCAGACCTGTTGCTTGCATCTGCATAGTGAAGCTCACTGCACCAGACCTGTTACTTGCCTCTGTATAGTGATGCCCAGTGCACCAGATGTGCTGCTTGGTACTGCGAGTAATGCTCACCACCAGACCTGTTGATTTCTCCTGCATAGTGATACTTAATGCACCAGACCTGCTGCTTGCTACTGCATAGTGATGCTCACTGCACCAGACCTGTTGCTGCTTGCTTCTTCATAGTGATGCTCACTGCACCAAATACATTGTTTGCCTCTGCATAGTGATGTTCACTGCACCAGATCTGCTGCTTGCTTCTGTATAGTGATGCTCACTCACCAGACATGTTACTTGCTTCGCGTAGTAATGCTTAATACACCAGCCTTGTTGCTTGCCTTTGTATAGCGATGCTCACTGCGCCAGACCTGCAGCTTGCTTCTACATAGTGATGCTCACTACATCAGACCTTCTGCTTGCTTCTGCATAGTGATGCTCACTGCATCAGACCTGTTGCTTTCTTCTGCACAGTGATGCTCACTGCACCAGATGTGTTGCTTGCTTCTGCATAGTGATGCTCACTGCACCAGACCTGTTTCTTGTTTCTGCATAGTGACGCTCAGTGCACCAGACCTGTTGCTTCCTTCTGCATAGTGATGATCACCACCAGACCTGTTGCTTGCTTCTGCATAGTGATGCTTAGTGCACCAGACCTGCTGCTTGATTCTGCATGGTGATGCTCACTGCACCAGACCTGTTGTTTGCTTCTGCATAGTGATGTTCACTGCACCAGACCTGCTGCTTGATTCTGCATAGTGATGCTCACTGCACCAGACCTGTTGCTTGCTTCTGCATAGTGATGCTCACTGCACCAGACCTGCTGCTTGCTTCTGCATGGTAATGCTCACTGCACCATGTAATGCAGACAGCCAGCTCTGAGTGCTGTATCATTTTTAATATAAAATGTATGACTGACTGTCTGTGCTAAAAATCTGTTGCTCTTAGAATGACCTCACTCCCGGTTTCAGCTGAAAGATGCAAGCCATAAGAAAAATGTTGACTGCATGTGAGTTCACACACACTCAGTTTTAGAGACCATGTAAGGCCTTAATTAAGGATCCTGTCTTTCTGAGTTAATTACAACCATAGTTGCTAGAACATATCCATTTTATGACATTGGAAGGAAAACCTAGGTTATTACATATAAGTGTGAAAATCATAAAGATGCTGTCATGTCCTGGAAGGAGGAAGCTTATTATGAGATCAAAAGAAGTGTCATTTGATGGACATGAATTATGTTGAAGTGCAGAATGTAATACTTTTGTATAAGATATATATTTTCATGCATATCTGATAGAGGAGGAGCTAGCTGACCTCTCACAAAAATGGGTTGTCCCATACAGTTGTTTAAGTAATACTCTGTTTTACTTACACACTTTTACCTAGACTCTGACTGAGGAAAGATCTTTGGAGCACTTGTAAACAGATGTTTAGAAAGATTTCAAATCTAAGTACTGTACGTAGGAATTTGCACTGTTTAAACCTTGTTCCTTTTAAAAGATTTGTATGTCTGGGGATATAAGAGTTCTGAATTTTATGCTTTACATATTTTCAACTATTTTAGTAAATTTCTTTAGAACTTACTTGGTCTGTCTTTGACTTCTTTTAGTTGTAAGAAAAGTATATGGTTATTGCAGATACTAAATATAAGCTTGAATGGTAATGCCAAACTGGAAAGAGAAGCGTTCTAAATCTGGGGTCTTTATTAAAGTTTTTATGGTTCATCTCTCATACCTGGTTAGATGCCTGTAGGCAAAGATATCCAGCCCCTGAAGACAGAAATATCTGATCCCGCGATTGGTATGCTAGCAAGAGGTTCACAGTTTGAATCCCTCCAGAACTTGAGAACAAAGGTTGATCCGAACTCACAAAACAGACAAGATGGTTACCTTGTCTGTTACACTGTTCACAAGACTGTGCTTTGAGGTTGGCCCTTGGGACTAGAGGGCCTGACCTGCTGAGTGGGTTTGTGACAGATTTGGTGGCAGTGGTGGGATACATTTGGTATCACAAGCTTGTATTGTTCTGTGTCAGCTGAGACCATAAGCTCTCTTGCAAAGAAAGAAAAAGGCACAGTTTTATTTTAAAAGGAAACAGAACTATATATCACGTGGCGTACAGTTCAGTTCCTACCCATTTTATTTTTTTTCTAAAGTGCAAGTCAGAGTAGCAGTAGTGAGGGAAGAATAAGATGGCTTCCGACTACAGCAGGCACACTGTAGATTACTTTAAGCAGTTGTGCGGTGACAGGGAGTCCCATTTGAGGTGACAGCAAAAGCAGAACCTCATAGAGGCCCTGATGGTAACAGATACCCAGAGCAGCGAGTCACCGACTGTGACTGAAAAGGACAGCAGGGCACTGTCAGTGAAGGGCCACAGCAGCAGGGGATGGTCACCAGTATCCTGAATCCAGAGGTACTCAAACTGCAAATTGAGTTGCACAGGATGGAACTGGAGGCAGTGCGAGAACAGAGGAAGGCAGACCATGTAGAGCATGCACGCCAGTGAGCTGCCAAGGAGAAGAGAGAACAAGAATGCTGAGACACAGACCATGAGGAGAAGGAGTGCCAAAGGCAACACAAACTGAGATGATACGACTTCAACCAGCGGCACCAGAGCAGGTAAGTGGCTTTGGGTTTAATTGGGCTGCAGGACTGGGTTACAAATTGAACTCCAAATTAATAGCTGAGTTTAAGGAAGATGATGACATGGCTGCCTTTTAAATTTTTTTGAAAAAGTTTGTATCCAGGCTAAAATTCCTAGAGAGTCTTGGAACTTCTAGCTATCCCCGCTACTTACTGGGAAAGCTCAGGATGCATTGGGTTAAATGGATAATGAGGACAGCAATGATTACAGCAAGCTAAAAGCTGCACTTTTAAAAAGTTTGACTTAACTGCTGAATCATACAGAGTTAAATTCTGTAAGCTCAGGAGAAGCCCTGATATGAGCTATGAGGAGCTAGCCATGAAACAATGTCAGTTTTAAAATACTGGTGGGAAGGAATTGAGGCAAACTCTGTTGACAAAATTGAAAATGTGATTTTATTAAAACAGTTTTATTGGCTTGCCCAGCCGAGCTAAAAACCTAGCTAGAGGACCGAGATCCAAAAACAGTGCAGGAGGGTGCTGAACTCTTGGACCACTATGCCAAGAGCAGACCTGCTCTGAGAGTGAATGGGGTGGGTATGGCAGTGCAGAAAGGGAAAAGCACACCTTCAGGGCAGCTGAAACCCTCACTGTCTCCACTGAAACCAGTTAGCCCCAGGTTTCAAAGAAAAGATTCTCTCAGTAAGAAATGCCTGTTGGTTGTGTAGAGAAACTGGGCATATTGCCAGACCGTGTCCCCAAAAGGCAAGCAATTATACACAACAGGGTGCTGAAAAGAAGTGGGTTGTTTGTGTGTCCCTGGGAGCATGCCAGTGAACATGAGGGAACACATGCACCCAGTCATGGTGAATGGTGTATAGACGCAGGGCTTAAGAGACACAGGGGCATTCTGACATTGGTGAAAGGGGATCTGGTACAACCTGGTCAGCTTATACCCAATAAATACATTACTGTCCAAGGGTTCACTGATGAAGAGAAAACATTGCCACTGGCTAGTGTTCCTAGACTGGGGTGAAATGGGGAACTGTGCAACAGGTGGCTGTAGCCAAACATTAGCAATGGATGTGATCCTGGGTAACAATCTCCAACAGGATAGTATGTGCAGTTACCTGTGCTGAAGCGGCAAGGGAAAATTGTAGTTCCTGAACCCCTCAGAAGCCATTGTGAAACCACTGAGAGCTGGTTCCTCAGCCTGTGTATCCAGATGGTGAGACTGATAAAAGGGGTAGAAATTTCCCTGCAGCAAGTAACCACACAGCTATAGAGGGTTACTCTGAAGAGGGAGGGATGACCCATTGTCAGGGGTTAGGACTGACAGTGATCCTGAGGGTCCTGGCGCTAGTGCTAGGGACCCTAGTTTAGCGACTGAAGGGGACTTAACCCATACCTTGGGAATGTGAGGACGCAGCTGCTCTGAGGGGCTACACTAGTTTAGAGAAGCTTAGGCTTGGGCAGACTCTGATGGAGCACAGGAGGTGATAGCTGACATAAGTTTTTGGGGAAAATTGACTTATGTATACTCAGGCAGTACAGACAGAGGGAGGGATGCTAGGCAGGCAGCTTGTCACTCCCCAGGGGTATCGTGAGCAGTTGCTCAAGACTGCACATGATATTCCCTTGTCTGGTCATCTGGGAATTGTGCACACGATGCAGCAGTTGGTCCAGAATTTCTATTGGCCTAACTTCACCCAGCAGTTGAAGGAGTATTGCAGGTCTTGTCACGTGCCAAGAAATAGGAAAGTGGGCAACAAAACCCAAGCAGCTCTGATTTCATTGCCCATAGTGAGAAGCCATCGAGAGGGTGGGAATGGATATTGTGGGGCCTTTAAATACCCCAAGCTCCTCAGGAAGAGATTCATCCTGACTGTGGTGGATTATGCCACCGTACCCAGAGGCAGTCGCCCTATCATCACTGAGGATGGACAAGGTGGCAGATGCCTTACTTGGGATTTTCTCCCATGTTGAGTTTCCACAGGAGGTAATCACTGATTGAGGGGCTCCTTCCATGTTGGACCTGATGAAATGTTTATGGAGAAGTGTGGGTGGTGCAGAGATGCACAACACTATATCACCCACAAGCCAATGGGCTTGTGGAACGATTCAATGGTACCCTAAAGTCAATGCTCCGGGTGTTTGCTGAACAGCATGGGAGGAACTGGGAGAAATACCTTCCTCGCTTGTTGTTTGCATTCAGGAGGAGTGCCCCAAGAGTCGACAGGATTTTTCCTTTGAACTCTTATATGGATGGCAGGTATGTGGGCCCTAGACTTGATCCAGGAGGACTGGGAAGGCAAGCATGCCACCCAGGAAACTCCCATTGTGGATTATGTCCTTAGGCTTAGGAAAGGCTGCAGGAGCTTGTGGAGACAGCCCAGAGCAACCTGGCAGCTGCCCAACAGAAACAAAAGTGTGGTACAACCGCAGAGCCAGCCGCCGTACATGGTGGGTCAGGAAGTCATGGTCCTTATTCCAGTCCAGAAAGACAAGCTGCAAGCTGAGTGGGCAGGACTGTACAAAGTGTTTAGGAAGATAAATGACGTGAACTACATTGTGGAGTTACCTGAGAGAAGACAGACTGAAAGGATGTACCATGTCAACTTGATGAAGCCATATATGCAAATAGGGTTGACATGGTGTTTGCAGTGTTTAGCCATGGGGCGGGATGAATGAATGAGACCCCTTCTGACTTGCTGGAGGAAAGTAAGCGAAGTCCTCTGTGAAAGCAGTAAAATTGTCTCCCAGCTGGCCCCGGACCAGGTCCAGAAAGTAAGGAGGTTTTAGCAGAATTTGCTCCTTGTTTAGCACCAAGCCTGGACTAAACCCTTAGCAACACATGATGTGGAGATAGGAAAACAGACACCCATATGGTGAACAGCATATCGGTGTCAGAGGCTGTCCAAAAGGACATTAGGAGGGAAGTGGAGGAGATGATGGATTTAGGGGTACACAGAGATCCCACAGCCCTGGGCCTCACCTGTAGTCCTTGTACCCAAGCCAGATGACTCAACTCATTTCTGTGTGGACTATCATGGACTGAATACAGTCACAAAGTCCAACACCCACCCGATACCCTGGATGGACGAACTCCTGGACAAGTTGGGAGGGGCGACTGCATTACAACTATTGACCTGACCAAGAGCTGTTGGCAGGTAGAATTGACCAGACAGAGCTAGGGAGAGGTCGTCCTTCATCACTCAGGCTTATTTGAATTTAAGTAATGCCTTTCAGAATGAAGAACACCCGGCCACTTTCCAAAGGTTGGTGAACCAGGTGTTAAATGGTGCTGAGGAGTACGCCTGGCATTCCTGGATGACATTGCCATCTTTAGTACCAGCTGGGAGGAACACCTATCCCACCTTAGGGAAGTGCTGGGCAGAATACAGAGGGCCGGGCTCACTGTCAAAGCGAGAAGTGCCAAGTGGCCATGGGAGAAGTGGCATACCTGGCATGTGGTAGGCCAGGGACAGCTCCATCCTAACCAAATAAAGATAGAGGTGATCCAGGCATGGCCCAGACCAGAAACCCAGAAGCAGGTCAGGAACTTTCTAGGGACAGCAGGGTACAGGGAAATTTGTACCCAATTACAGTGCCCTGGCTGCTCTCCTATCTGACCTGACAAAGAAAAAGATGCCAAAGAAAGTACCTCGGGCCCAGCTTTCCAAGGTTGGTGAACCAGGTGTTAAATGGTGCTGAGGAGGCGCCGTGGCATTCCTGGATGACATTGCCATCTTTAGTACCAGCTGGGAGGAACACCTATCCCACCTTAGGGAAGTGCTGGGCAGAATACGCCTTTACCAGACTAAAGGAGGCACTGTGCAGTGCTTCTGTTTTGAAAAGCCCTAACTATAGCAAAACCTTTATAGTTCAGACGGACACCTCCGACATGGTATTGGGCAGTACTGAGCCAGACGTCCAGCCAAGGAACAGATCACCCAGTAGTGTACCTAAGCAGAAAGCTGCTTCCCAGGGAGCAAGCATACCCTACGGTGGAAAAGGGAGTGTCTTGCCACAGTGTGGGCCCTAAAGAAATTAGAGCCATACTTGTATGGGCAGCATTTTGTGGTGCAGACTGACCACTACCCCTGGTTTGGCTGATGCAGATGGGGAAAACAATGGCAGACTGCTAAGATGGAGTCTTGCTTTACAAGTGTATGATCTAAAAATTGTACATAGGGCTGGAGTGAAGAACCAGAACTCAGATGGACTATCTAGGGTCTATGAGGAGGAACTGATTTGGGAAGCTTATCCCATGTAGGGGATAGACCCCAAATTCAGTCTAGGTGGGGAGGAGGTGACGTAGACAGCCAGCTCTGAGTGCTGTATCATTTTTTTAATATAAAATGTATGACTGACTGTCTCTGCTAAAAAATCTGATGCTCTTAGAATGATCTCACTCATCAACCCCCACCAGATTTCAGCTGAAAGATGCAAGCCATAAGAAAAATGCTGACAGCATGTGAGTTCACACACATTCAGTTTTAGAGACCATATGTTACATGTAAGGCCTTAATTAAGGATCCTGTCTATCTGAGTTAATTACAACCATAGTTGCTAGAACATATCCATTTTATGACGTTGGAAGGAAAACCAGGTTATTACTATAGAAGGCGAAATCATAAAGATGCTGTCATGTCCTGGAAGTAGGAAGGTATTATGAGATCAGAAGAAGTGTCATTTGAAGGACATGAATTATGCTGAAGTTGCAGAATGTAATACTTTTTATATAAGATATATATTTTAATACATATCTGACAGAGGAAGAGCTAGTTGACCTCACACAAAATGGGTTGTCCCATACAGTTGTTTAAGGAATACTCTGTTTTACTTACACACTTTTACCTAGACTCTGACTGAGGAAAGATCTTTGGAGCACTTGTAAACAGATGTTTAGAAAGATTTCAAATCTAAGTACTGTATTGCACTGTTTAAACCTTGTTCCTTTTAAAAGATTTGTATGTCTGGGGATATAAGAGTTCTGTATTTTGCATTTTACATATTTTAGCTATTTTAGTAAAATTCTTTTAGAAGTTACTTGATCTGTCTTTGACTTCTTTTTAGTTGTAAGAAAAGTATATGGTTATTGCAGATACTAAACATAAGCTTGAATGGTGGTACCAAACTGGAAGAGAAGCGTTTTAAATCTGAGGTCTTTATTAAAGTTTTTAAGGGTTCATCTCTGTATACCTGGTTAGGTGCCCATAGGCAAAGATATCTGGCCCCGAAGACAGAAATATCTGAGCCTGTGCATTTGGTATGCTAGCAAGAGGGTCACAGTTTGAATCCCTCCAGAACTTGAGACCAAAGGTTGATCCGAATCACAAAAACAGACAAGATGGTTCTCTGTCTGTTACACTGTTCACAAGACTGTGCTCAGAGGTTGGCACTTTTGGAGTAGAAGGCCTGACCTACTAAGTGGGTTTCTGACACACCAGACCTGCTGCTAGCTTCTGAATAGAGATGTTCACTGCACCAGACCTGCTGCTTGGTTCTGCATAGTGATGCTCACTGCACCAGACCTGTTGCTTGCTTCGTGAGTCATCCTGCAGGCCCCTCATAAAACAGCTGCATACATGCAGATTTCAGTTGCTCGTTTACAGACATGGTCCTACACAGCCATATAGATTTTTCTGATTTGAGACTACAGTAAGTGTCTAAAAGTGAGTCTGTATTTCACAGAGGGAGTTGTGAGAGTCATGAAAGCATGTTCACATGAGTGATCAAGCAGGGCCTGTATTCATGACATGCAACAGCCAAATCTCCTAATATTTATTTTTGTAACAAAAAACTCTTGAAGAATCAACCTTGTAACCTACCCTGTTGACTGCAAAAGTTTTAGACTTCCAACAGTTTTTCTTGTGTTTGATGCACAAAGTTTTCTGTTCCGTATCTCAGTTCTCTCACCACTAAGACTCATGGAATTGGGTTTTGAGTCAGAAAACAGAGTCTGTTTTTGTGGTTGCAATAGACTAATTTAATTAATATTTTAAAGCTATTTTAATCCCCAAAACCTTGAAGAATCATTCTTGCACTCTACACTACCGATGACATATGCTTCAGACTTAAGTTCTAACACATTTCGAGTTTTTCATGCACTAAGGTTTCTCTTATTTTCCACTTTCATTTGTGCTAAGTAGAGATGTTGCAAATTTGTAATCCACTGGCAAATTTGCATAAATCTGAAGAAATTTGCTATTCACAAAATCACAATTTCTGTAGAGATGTACCATCTTCGCCGGCAGATACTCTGCCCGAAGATCTGAACAAGGTAGGCTCCTGCCCGATTGAAAGGCTACAGCCGTTGCTCCCATTGGCATCCCCTGCTGCTTTTAGTTGCTAATTGATCATTTCGGCACTGAGGGCAGCGCTTCATTGGACTGCACTGACTTCTGTGCCTGTGATGCTCATTTCTAAATTGGACTTGTCCTCTTAGCTTGAATTTTGGCCCATCCACCCACACACTCTGATCTCTATTAAATACACTAAAACTCCACTCTATCTACCTGCTTCCACCCATTGGCTTCTTTGTGTTGGTAAAGCCTCCAACCTTGTAGGGTCCCAGACCTTCCTCTGAGCCACAGCTATCCCTAGCTCTTCAGATTCCCATAGCTGAGCTAGCTAAGCATAGCTAACTGTTGCTGTTACCTCATTTTATATTGTACCAAGTAACCTTAGTCCTCCTTTCCAGCAGTAACCCACCATCTCTAATGGTCACTGGGCTACCTACCACTTGGACACTGGGTTCAGGGATCACTTTCCCACCCCTCACGGCTTTTACTGGCCTCCGCGATACAATCTGTCCTCAACCCCAGTTCTGACCTCTGGACTCGGATGCTGCAAATGGAAAGCTACTCCTCCTGAAATTGTGCAACAAACTAATCCTAATTCTACTGTTGATCTCAGGAACATCCACCTTAACCCTGGCCCCATGCCAGCACATACCCAGACTTTGTCTGGAGGGGGGTCTAAAGATCATGTCCTTGAACATCTGCAGCCTCCTCAATAAGTTAACCCAGCTCGAGGCCTGGGTAGCCCTTAACTAGCCAGATGTCCATGTGGTGACTGAGACCTGGTTGTCCTCGCATACAGCTGACTCTGAAGTCTCCATCCCTGGCTACAATTCACATAGGTTTGACCAATGTGTGAAAGGGGTGGGGTTGCATAATCTATATCCAGAACAATCTGCTCTGCCATAGAATCCAACTAACCCCTGCAAATAGTGACTGTGAATGTGTTGCCATGAAAATACTGTTTGGCAAAGGAGGTAAAGGCCTAGTTGTCATAGTGGTCTACATTCCTCCGGGAGGCTACAAGCAGGGCTGGAAGCCTTAGCATCCCTTTTCACCCAGGCCAGCCAAAATAAAGAAACCATTGTACTAAGGGACTTTAACTCTAACTGGCTGGCCAGCTCCAGTGTGAGAGACAGAGAATTACTTGTGGCTTTACCTAATGCAGATGGTTGCAAGCAGCACCAGAACTAACTATCTTAAGGGACTAGTACCTTATTGACTGGGTGCCTACGCACCAGAAAGACTTATCAATGTTCAGGTACTACCTGACACCTGAGTGACCACTCACACACCCAATGTGAGTGGTCGGCTAAAAGATCAAGCCCTCCTTGACCAGTATGAAATAGTCATCAGAGTCACAGCCAGATCCATGGTCAAGTTCAGGAACCATCTTGCAAACCAAGACTAGCACATCCTAAATAAATGCCCTTCAGTCGACAAAGCCTTTCAACTCTTCCTCACCCTCTTTAATGCAGCAGCTGACTAATTCACCCCTATATCGGGAAGAAGATAAAAGGCAGTAGCATGGACTGGGTCACCCTCAACTACTCACCATGATGCTACAGCTGATCTCCTCTGGCACCGTGCAAGGGCTACCATGGACATACAAATTACAGAGCTGCCAGAAACAAATGCAACTGGGCAATATGACAGGCCAAGCTGCGTTTCACAAGACTCGCAGTCCCAGAGTTTGGGTGATGGGAATAAGTTCGGACCTCAATAAGAACCTCCTCGGGGCTGGCAGTAGATCACCCTCTTCCATTCTCCAACATAAGGGGAGATCATTACTGATGATGCTGCCATGGCCAATGTATTCAATGAAATCTTCTTGGACTATAAGCGCGGTCCTACCCCAGGACCCACCACGCCCCATGGCAGTATTCCACCCACCAATCTACCATCCCCACTAATTGCTGCCCTAATTTCTACTTCAGGCAAGTGATGGTGGCGAAGCCAGAAAGTACATTACCAGAGCCTAGGAAATCTTGTATGGGAGGTGATGACCTTGATATGAAAGTGATCAACATCGCACTACCTGAGATCGTTATTCCCATCACCAAGCTGTTCAACCTACCACTCCTCATGTCCTCCTTCCCTTCTGTCTGGAAATCTGCTCTGGTCACCCAGTGTTAAAGGGGAGACAGAGCACTAGTAGCCAACTACAGACCAATATCAATCCTGTCCCCGCTGTCCAAAGTGCTTGAGAGAATCATAGCCAACCAGCTCACAGACCACCTGCTTAAATACAACCTCCTCTGCCCCAGCAGCATGGGTTCCACCAATTGCACAGCACAAGCACAGATCTAATTGATTTCACTGGCTATGTGCACTAGGCATGACCAGGGCAGCTTGGTTGGGGCAATCTTCATTGACCTGACCAAGGCCTTCAACTCTCAGTCTCCAGTTGCAGCTCCAAGCAAAGTGCCCTAGGACTATCTCCAAATACAGTCAGATGGTTCTCCAGTTACCTGACTGGGCACTCCCAACAAGTAAAATCAATGGAGTCATATCTGAGAATCGCAAATTCACAGTTGGGGTCCCCAAATGGTCTACCCGGGCCCTCTTCTATTCAGTCTCTTTGTGGATAATCTTCTGGCTGCCTGCCCAGCCTCTGACATACTGCTTTATGCAGATGACACAGTCATTTTCTCTTGTACCCTGCCAAGAAACACGCACCAGAAACCTCCAGCACAACTTTAACCTGATTTAAAACTGGCTCACCAATAGTCTGCTGGTGTTAAATGGCATAAAGACTAAAATTATGCTCTACACAGAGCGTAAAGGAGAGCTAGCAAAGCCTCTCCTCAATTACCACAACTCTCTCTCCGTCCATGAGCAGTTATCCTCATTCTGGTATTTGGGAGTCACCATTGACAAATCCCTTTCCTTCGATGAGCACATATCCAATCTCACCACTGCTGCTAACAGGAAACTAGGTGCCCTCTATAGGGTTAGGTTCTGCCTTACAACTGAGGCTAGGCTCCAGGTGGTTAGAGGTACAATTTGCCAATACTTGACTACGGAAACATGGTATATGCTGCTGCCACAGACACCAGCCTTGAGAATACAGACCTCCCTCAATAAAGCCTGCAGATTTGTCCTCGGTGCTGATCGCCTACGCATACATGCAATCTTTTATATTAGGACGTAATGGCTCCTCCAAGACCGATCAAGCTACATTCCTGCATCCTAGAGAAGAAGGCCCTCCTTGGTCTTATACCTCCTTCTCTACAGGCCTTTTTCTGACCAGTCCCAGTCAGACATGCCACTAGAAGCATCACTAAACATGCACTTGATGTGCCTTTAGAAAAACAACTTTGGAAAAGTGAGCCTTGCGGTAAGGGCTCCCTCCTGGCTCAATGCACTCCTTTCTCTGCTAACAGTCACACAAGCCTTAGCCTCAAAACCGAAATAAGAAAATTCATCACACCCCTGAGCAGTGCTCTGCCACCCTCTAGCCAACTCAGGCACTAGCTCCATGAATGCCTGGCCCAGCCCAGATAGCACACTGTATTCCATTGCCTATGCCCCTCCCTACTACCTCCCCTATTGTCTCTCCTGTCTCCCTACCTTCCTTTAACTCCCCACTATTTACCTCCTTAACCCTCTAATACTGCATCTACAACTGGTAACCTGCTGGGTCTTGTCACTCTCTCCCACCTTTCTTCTCGGTACACCCTAGTTAGACCCAGGCAGAGTCCTAGTGCCGCTGCCACTACCTACTCACTATTATTCAGTCCCTGTACCTTTCTGACTTTGCACTTTTCCTCATCAACATGGGTGTGATCCCTTATAATCTGGTGTTCCAAATTTTGTGAAATCTGTGTTATTGTTGACATTACTGTGATACTGTATACTCTATGTATTTAATACTGTTTATTTTGACAATGTCTCACAGCTGCATATGTCCCAACTGTCTTGTCTCCCTCCTTTTTTGTTTATTGTATGAAGAGATCTTTCTTAAAGGAGCTTTTAGCTCAAAGGATGTACTTCAACTTCCTAATAAAATAAAGTAAAATAAAATATTTACTTCTGTTTGAACCCAGTTGGTTGAGCAAGGGATCATGGAGAAAGTAAGAAATAAAAGAGCTGCCTTTAGGAGCTTCAAGAAAACAGGGAGAGAGGAGGATAGAGGATTATCTGGAAGGAATCGAAGGAGTGACAAAGGCAGTAAGGGCAGCCAAGGCATATAAGGAGCCCAGGCTGGCACAAGGCATCAAGAAGGGGAGAAGGAATTCTTCAGGTACATCAGGGAGAAAGAAGTTGTAGGAACAAAATAGTAAGCATTAAGAGGGATGGGGTGTGTGGAAACAGGGGCAGAGCAAGCAGAAGTGCTTAATGAATACTTCTGCTTGGTGTTTACTAAGGAGAAAGGAGGGCACTACCAGGGGATGGGAGGTCAGGCTTGGGAAGGAGGTGACAGATGGGGAATCACAAAGGGCAGGGTACTGGAGGGTCTAAGGGCACTGAGGGTGGACAAGGCACCAGAGTTGGATGTCATTCAACCCAGGGTACTGAGAGAGAGCTGGCAGAAATCCTGGTGGGGCACTTGGCAGACCTGTTCAATGCCTCCCTGGTCTCAGGAAGTGTACCTCAGGACTGGAGGATGGCTCATGTGGTACCCTACATAGAGCTGTCCCAAAGATGGACCAGGAAGCTACAGACCAGTAAGCCTCACATACATCATGGGAAAACTGATGGAAACAATCCAGAAGGAGGGCTGGTGTCCCTTCTGAGACCAATGGGCTGCAGGACGTTAGGCAGCATGGGTTTGTCATGGGCAGATCCTATCAGACCAACCTGGTGGATTACTATGACTGGGTAACTAGACAGTTGAACAAGGGCTATGCAGTGGATGTCCTGTTTCTGGACTTCAGTAAGGCGTTTGACTCAGTGCCATATGGGAGGCTGGGTAGTAAGCTGGCAAGCACAGGTGCAGGGGCAAAATGGTGTGATGGGTAATAAACTAGTTACAGGGAAGGCAGCAGAGGGTGGTGGTGGGAGGCAGCTTTCATCTCCAAAGGCAGTGACAAGTGGAGTACCACAGGGCTCAGTGCTGGGACCAGTGTTGTTTGGGTTGTTCATATCAGACATCTCAATGGGCATCAAGAGCAAGATCAGTTTGTTTGCAGATGATACCAAGATGGGAGCAGTAGTGGATGACCTAGGATTGTGGAATGGGTTGCAGGATGATCTGTCAAAATTGGAGACCTGGTCAGACACCTAGCAGTTGGATTCAATGCCAAAAGTGCAAGGTGCTGCATTTCGGGCAAAAAGCCAAGAAGAAGCTACCAGCTGGGGGTCAGCTAGCCGTGACATAAGAAGAAGGATCTGGGGGTGATTATATCAGGCTCAATGAACAACTCAGCACAGTGCAGGAAGGCAGCTGCAAGGCTAACAAAATGCTGGGTTGTATTACCTGGTGTATATCTTCAAGGAGAGGGAGGTGATCTTGCCATTGTATAGGTCACTGGTTAGGCCACATCTGGAGTACTGCATGCATTACTGGTGCCCATACCTGAAGAGGGACATTAAGTTACTGGAGGGTGCAGCACAGGGCAACAAAGATGATCCAGGGACTGGGGACATACCCTCGTGAGCAGGATGAGGGAGTTGAACATGTACTCACTGGAGGAGGCGGGTGGATATGATTGAAACCTTCAAGTACATGAAGGGAATAAATAAGACAGGCACAGAGGGACTATTGTTAAGGGGTTAGGGGCACTCGAGGTCACAATCTCAGATTGGAGGGAGGGAGGAAGGTTCAGGAGGGAACTGAGAAGACACTTTTTATGGAGATAGTGGTGTCTGGGTGGAATGCATTGCCTGCGGAAGTGATATCCTGTAGAGCAGTAGACTGCTTCAAAGGTGATGGGATAGGGTAAGAGGGAGGTCAGGGGAGGGAGGGAGGGCAGCTGCAATATATGGGTTGCTACCTGCAGACTCGATGACCATAAAGCCTTTATCTGCCGGCAAGTTCGTATGTTCGTTTGTTTATTCCCACTGCACTGTAAACTGCCCCTCCCCACCAAAAGAGATACAACCATTGAACCTCCTCCTCCCCACTAGCACCCTCCGCTCACCCTGGCAAATTTCATAGGCTGCTGCCTGCAAGTGAACCACATAAGTGCTGCAGTGCAAAGTCTGACCAAAATGCAATTAGCCCATACCTTCCCCCACCCACATGCCAAACATACTCCCCCATCCCCCACCAAAATCCCACCAATCATGTCAAGCACCCCTGGACCCCCAACCCACCAGTCTCCTCCACCCTTATACCCCTACCAGCACATATAAAATCAACCTGCAAATAAAGAAACTATTCCTCATGCAGAACGCCTGCTCTGTTCTGTGTCCATCACATGATGCCCCAAACTGTTTTATCATAGCACATGATACTGTGACATATTGTGACCATTATATTGAATTCTGTTAAAGCAAGTGGTGGATTTCATCTAATATGCCTACAAGCTTCCTGAAGGCCCTAGACCACTGCCTTCATTTCTATCTGTGGTTTTGATGCTCAGCTGCCCAGTTAGAAACTGTCCCCAAGTTCTGTAGTTAACATTAACTCAAGGTAAACTGCTAAAAGCTACTCCACCATTAAAATTGCATGTGGGCCAGCCTGTCAGTGCACTGGCTGGGATGTTGATCATGATGCCAATGCCCTGTTTCAAGAATGAGCCAGGATGATGGGTGCAGGCCAGTGGGAGGAGGCTAGAGAATTCTCAGATGCTCTCTGCTGGGTAAGGAAGGAATCAGCATCTGCCACTCTACTGCCACCTGCAGCACCCCAGGTTGTGGAGTGGCTGGAGCTGTGACACAAGAGGGGACACCACTTGGATCCATATGCAGGATAGAATTTTCTTATGCACAGGATCAATTAGCACATAGAAATTGAGCTGATAAAGTACAGTAACTTTATTTAGCCTAAAAAAGAGAGCCATGGCTGAAAATGATCAGGAAACAATGGTGAAAATGCATTATTGGTTTCTGAGATAGATACTGAGAATTAGAAATTGGGTGGAAAAGGGAGAGGGGCAATAAATATAGGGAAAACTATGACTGTTACAATATGTAAAGCAGAAACACAGATCAAAGATGATAGGAAGGACTATTCAAACAAGGAGTCAGAACAAGTAGAGATAATTCATATTTACTTAGATAATATGTCACAAAATGCAATAATTCCAAGGCATTGTAAAGGACATCATTAGGCAAATTATTTGCAAAAATTATGTTAATGCACCAGTTAGGGTTTAGCCTGAAGCCACAAAAGTCAGTAAATGTTGCATTAGGATTTCCAACCCTAACTCCCCATTTCCTGACTGTTGTGGCATCATGTTGAATCCTAACTAGTGCATTAACATAGTTTTGCAAAGAATGTCCTTTTTACTTTATTCTTTTTATTAGAAAATTTTAAACAATACAACAGTACAGCATTACATCTAGAAGTCCAAAAAAAGAACAATGACCAAAAAGAAAGAAGAAATTGACATCTTCCTTCCATTGATCACAGATCAAGAATTTACTTCTTTCTGAGATAGTGGAATCGTATCCCCATTCACAGGGACCTGCATAAACAAATGCAGAAGTGCCAGCCCCTTTAATGGTTCAGTGCTAACAGGTGTGGAGCCTGTTAAAAAATGCTAAACATGCCACTTTACAATGAGGGCTGTGCAAATATCTTTCAATGAATATTCAACCTGAATATTCATATTCGCAGCCAAAATATTTGTGTATTCATATTTGGAGTCCATTAAAAATAAAATAAAATCTGAAATCTCAGGAGGGAGGGCAGATAGGGTACGTGGTGTATTGAATGGGTAAAGGGGAGCACAGAATGAAAAAATGTTTTAAAAGAAAGAGAATAAGGAAAATATAGGTTAAATTTTATGGAGACGCATTATATAAATGTTAAGACAATGCAAAAAATATAATACTTTTGGAATGCTCCAGGCTAAAATGATAAAACCTCTATCTGACATATGACGCCCTATTAAAAATACTCTCATGGAATGTTAAAGGTTTAAGATGTAGAACTAAAATGATTAAAATGATAACCTATCTAAATAGTAAACAAATAAATTGTGTACTAATGCAAGAAACACTTTTCCTAGTAACTGAATTTTTTGGTTTCAGAAAAATGGGGAAAGGATTGTTCTCTAATATACTCCATAAGCTGGGGGTTGCTATATTTTTAAAAAGAGATTCCATCACCAAACATACTGAGGGAAACCTGGACCAAAATGGGAGATATGTTATTACAGAAATAAGAATGGAGACGCAAATTTCTTTTGCTATTGCCGCAATTTATTGACCAAATTCTAACAATCCAAATTTTTTTCAGATTTTTTTTTTTTGCAATTGTCTGGCTATAACTCACTGTATATTGTGGGGAGACTTCAACTGGGTGCTAAATAAATCAGATAGAACATCTGGTCTTTACATAGCTTTAATTCATCAATAACAGTTATTAAAGTGTTCATGGTGGAGCTTAAATTAGTGGATCCTTGGCTACAATTGAATGATAGGTTTAGACAATATTCTTATTGCTCAAGGGTGCATCACACATATTCTAGAACAGATTTATTTTTAATATCGGAAACACTAATGCACATGGTAAAAAATATCTCATATCCAGGGATTGTGGTATCGATCATTCCTCATGCATGCTGGAAGTGCAGCAATCTTTCTTAACTTTGAAAACCTTTACTGGAAATGGACCCTACAGTAATTAAGGATTCAGAGTCTTCAAAGAACATAGAAATGGAAATTAAGGAATTTTTAGAAGAAATAAAGAGGACAATATTAATATAATGGTCATAGGGATTCTTTTAAAGCTTGGATGAGAGGAAACTGCAAGAAATGGCAAGGGAAGGCAAAGCAAGGTAAATTTTAGAAGACGCCATCCTGGAGGCTTTGGAGCTGAACATATTAAAAATACATACTGGAGGGAAGAGGAAAATATGGAAACAACAACAAAGAGCATTAGAAGAAGACATTTGTACATTGGAGCAAATTCACACCTCCAATCAAGACACTAGAATATTTAATCTATTAGCAAAAAAAAAAAAGATGCATACAACACTCTGATTACAGAAAAGGCAGAAAAACACATTTTTTTTCCATTTTATTTTTTCCTCCTCTCTAGCTGCCAGCCGCCTTTACTTTCAGCCCGTCACGGACCACAGACTTCCACCCCATATCGGCCTCGGCCCTCTGATACCCATGACTTACCCCCACGGTGGGTTGGCGTGGCACTCTGCCTGCATGCCGCAGTCATCGGACTAGGTCGTCAGAGGGCTGGCCTGGGAGGCTAATTGAAGCCATGGTGAGCTTCATTTAGGGCGGCCGCAGCTTTGTCCATTTTCAGCTTTTTTCAGAGGGAGGCGGGGTCGTGCAATGACGCAAGTGTCCTGCCTGCGCCTCCAGTGCGTGCCTGTGCCGGCAGCTGCGTGACTCCTGGCCTCCGCCATTGGTCATCCGAGCTCCGGACACCCCCTCCTCCCCGGAGAAGGAGAGCAGTCCTAGAAGGCTCCATCCTCCCCCGCCAACCCTCCAGCGACCCGAGTCCATTCCAGACAACCCGGGTCTCTGGCATCGCATGTGGAAATCCAACCACTGCACTGGCGGGCCGGCCCCAGAAAACAAATTTTGAAAATGAGAGCAAACTATTATATAAATGCTGATAAGCCCTTAAAGTTGATGGCCTGGCAATAAAAAAGGACCAGGAATGTAATAATATAAAGCAAATTAAAGATAATGATGGAACAGTGCAAAAGAATCCATTGGGCATATGGAATATCTTTGTAGAATATTATAAAGATTTATACACTGCTCAGGTGGAATCAGTTGATTTGGGGCAGATACAATTTCTGAAAAAGGTCACATTAAAACAATTATCCATTGATGCAAAAACATTTGGATCAACTTATTACATATGGTGAAGTAGAAACTGCAGTAGATGAATTAAAATTAGGACAAGCACCTGGACCAGATGGCCTGCAGGTTGAAATCTATAAAAATATAAAGAAATATGTATTCCATCTTCATAAAGTTGTTTAATAAAGTTATTAAACTAAAAAGATCCTGAATACTTTTTATGAAGCACATATACTTTTATTTCACAAACAAGATAAGGACCAGAACTTTGTAAATCATATAGACCGATGTAATTGTTAAATGCGGACTATAAGATTTTCACCAAGGTTCTTGCAAAAGATTAGAAATGGTTTTACCGAACTCATCAATCAAGATCAAAATGGATTTATTAAAGGTAGGAAAATAATGGAGAACATCAAGTGTACAATAAATATTTTGGAAAATAGAGATAAGCAGGATTCTATATTATTAATGGTAGATCTGGAAAAGCGTTCGATTGAGTCTAATGGGACTTTATTATAGCAACAATTCAGAAAATGGACTTTGTTGAGAACTTTATAGACTGGCTAAAATTATATACCATTTACCTACTGCACAAATAAAAATAAATAAAGTTTTGTCACTCATTTTCACACTTCTAGAGGAACCAGGCAGGGCTGTCCTATCTCACCGTTGATATTTACATTAAGTCTAGAACCATGAGCAGAATCAATAAGGCAAAATGGCAAAATTAAAGGTATTCAATATAGATCAATATGTCATTAAATTAGTTTATATGCAGATGATGCTGTCTTATATTTAAATAATGTTCCAGTTTCTATTAATGAGTTTATTAGAGTTACAGAACAGTTTGGCAAGGAATCGGGCTTTAAGATAAATTATGAGAAATCACTGATTCTTAGAATCAAAGACTCTAGGAATATTATCCTTCAGGAGATTATTTGTGTCCAGAAGTGGATTCATTCAAATATCTAGATATTTTTCTTACAAATAAAATGGATAAATTTGTCTCAGCTAATTATGAAAAACTCTTGCAACAAATAAAAGTGGAGATGGAAAGATGGAGAAGCTTACCTCTTACTTTAATGGGTAGAATTAATTTGTTAAAAATGCAAATATTACCAAATGTACTATATATTTTCAAGCTCTTCTAATAGTATTGCCAATGCCTTTTTAAGATGCTAAAAAATTGTAACTAACTTTACATGGTTAAATAAAAACAAGGATTGTGTTTGACAAGTTGGTTCTCCCTATGGAACAAGGAGGCTTAGCTGTCCTAGATTTCTATAAATTCTTCTTAGTATCACAATTACGGTTATATGGAGCTGGCTAAATTGCCAGACAGAACAGAGGATATCAATAAAAATGGAAATGTCAAGGTCAGAATATCCAACTTTAACACCAGCTGGACTTTAACAACATCCAACATTGGTTCTGAGCTAATCAGTTATCTCTCAATGCCAAGAAAACAGTCTCCATGACTTTTGGCACCAGGCAGAGACTTTCCAGAGTCATATTGCTTCCTTCCTTTCATACTCTTGATAGTGCAATTATTGAAGATGTCGCCTTCAAGTACCTCAGGTATGGTTAGATTGTCATCTAGATTTCTCTGTTCATGTGGATTCTATTCAGAAACTTCATCTGAAGCTTGGGTCACTTTACGGAAATAATAGAAGCATTCTCACTCGTGCTGGCAGAGAAATCCTCACAAAATTATTTTACCCATTTTTGACTATGGAGACATTGTTTATAGTGCTGCTCCAAAGTCTACTTTAGCTAGACTGGATCCTCTCTTTCACTCCTTTTGTCATTTTGCCCTTGATAAACCCATGCATACTCAGCAATGTACCTTGTATTCTTCCTGCTCCTCCCCTCTCTTGATGCCAGGTGCTTCAGCATTGTGTCTGCTTTATCTCCAAATTTTGGTTTGGCTCTCTTCCCTCATATCTAACCTCTCTGCTCTCTCCCCTTCATCCTCCTACTCTTTGTAATTTTTGCTCTCACTGTTTTGCCTTCCTCAAATGAAATCTATTGCTGGCCAGGCTGTCTTTTCATATTGTTTCCCTAAAAGCTGGGGTTCCATTCCTTTCTGTTCACTCTGCTACTTCCATTCCTGCTCTTAAAGCTCTCTTCCATGAGTTCTCTACTCACTCCTGCAGTTGCTTCTGAGATTGGGTTTACTTCTTACCTGCAACTTATCCGATTCTCTGTCCCTTAGTACTTCTCCACTTCCTCAGGTCAGCCATTCCCCAATTTCATTTTGTTAAGTTGATGACTATTTAACTGTTGTTGTTTTTGTGCTGTTCCACAGTTTTATTGCTCAGTAACTTTTTGTCAATTTATTCTTAGGCATAATTGTCAAGTTTATTTTTGTTATGTTTATTCCATTCTATGTATTTATATTCTGTATTTCTGAATCTGTTATCTTTTGCTGTCCTCCCTTCCCCAGGACACATCTGGAAGCAAGCTCTCAGCAGCTCAGTATGTCTTTCCTGGTAAAACCTTTAAAATAAATAAATAAAAATAAACAAATAAAATGTCTCAATAGCTAAATAAGCATTATCAAACATGTTTCAATAAGTGAAAAAAGTTTTTTCAGACATAGGCAAAACAGAACACATGGAAGGGATGGAATCCATTGTACCTAACAAGTTAGAAGGTGGGAAGTAGAGATGCAGCAAAGTTTTACTCTGTGGGTGAATATGCAGTGAAGTTGCCAAATTTGCCTCCATGGAGCAGTTCATGAAATTGTCCCAAATTAATGAGAATTCACCATTTGTATGATTAACCTTTCTTTTGGGGTTTTAAGTGCAAATTGCACTTAAATAATCCAAAGTAAGTAGAGGTTACAAATGGGGAATCTAACAACACCTCGATCTATCCCTGTTGTCTAGTGCCCCTGCCAATCGCCAGACACAGTTTGAATTATTTACAAACACCCCCCACCGAGGACCTTGGAGGGGTCCATAACACCATTCCTCCATTCTGCCCCCTACTGGTGACCAAAGCAGCCTCCTCCCATTTTCTATCCCCTGAAAACTCCATAAAGATCATGAGCTGTCAATGAATGAGTGCATGCTTGTACAACACGCATTCATTCATTAAAACTCAGTGGGGCTGCCAGCTGTGGAGGTTAGTGGAGGGCTGTGCCGTGGCCCACTCAAGGTGGACTCAGGATGGGGGGTAGCGGGTGATGTGGCACTGATATAGGGTACTCCTGATGTGATGGGTGGGTGGCAGGTCCACTAGACACCAGGGAATGGGGATTTAATTAAAACAAGTTATATACATTTTTACATTGTGGCCAACTGGCCAGTGATCAACAGGGGTGTGTGGGGGCCTGGGATGATTGTTGTAATTTTCAGGCTGTGTCTAGCAATCGGTGGGGGGTGGAGGGTCCATTAGACACCAAGGAATAGAGATTTAATTTTGAAAAGAATAATACATATTTTTACATTGTGGCCAAATGGCCAGCAATTGGTGAGGTGTGTGGGGGCAGGGTAATTGTAAATGATTCAAACTGTGTCTGGCAATCGGTGAAGGGGGGCACTAGATGCCAGGGATTTAAATACTTTTTAACACTGTGGTCAACTTTGTGTGGGAAGCGTGGAATTTTGCCAGTGAAATTCCACACTTCGCATTCGATCCAGCCTCAGCGAACTGGCAAATTTCACATATTGTGCTTCGCATATTGAGCACAATCCACAAAAATATTTCATGGAGCAAAGTCTGTCAACTTCATCCATCTCCAGTGGGGAGATATACAATCTTATTACAAGGCCAAGTATACATCCTGGTCAGGCACACAAAAGAAACTGAATATTAGGATTTACAGAAACAATATGAGATAAATGCAGTCATTCAGTCCCACAGGTTGTAGGCCATTTGATTGTGAATACAATAGAATTCTTTCTGAAGCAGACTGTTAATGTGGTCACCTCCTCTGGGGGATGTAGGACCATGTTGTATGCCACTATACTTAAAGTGTCCAAGACTACTACAGTGATAAGTAGTGAAATGAGACCAAAGGGTGTGTTGGGGTGACTACTGTAATTGATCTCATGGGTTCCTGTACACAATGTTGCAAGGAACATATGGTACATCCCACATAGATTTTAGGGCAAGTACATATGACTGCATAAACTGTATAGGATGTGCAACAAATAATAAACTGTCTGATTATAAATAGTATGTCATACATTAGTTGATTGAAATGTGGAACCCTTAAGGCAATATGTGCAGGTGTTGCACTTACAGTACCACAGACATAATTGCCAGTCAGTCTAGATGACATATAGATGGGTCTCAAAGCAGGTGCCACACATGTGAACATGCTGTGTGTAATTATGTCACAAAGATGTTTGGACGTCTATAAGAAATTAAAGGCCTAGTATTTGTACATTCACATAAAGAGAGTTGCCCCTTTAAAAGGGCAGACCCCATTGTCCACAGGCCCAGATCAAATGTGTGGGTGGCCACAAAGCAGGTTGAGCGGCGAAGATGAAAGGGTGAAGGGTGGGGTAGAGAGGGCATAATGAGGTCAAAGGGAGGGTTATGAAGTAGGCGCAGAGAGTGAGGTGGGAAACTGGGATTATTAGGTTAGGAGAGAGAAAGGGAGAGGGGTGAGCAACAGGGGTATTTAATGGCCAGCACAGGATTAGAGACCTCACACTTTGACCTAAGATAATTTCCACTAACCTGCCCTGAAATAGAGCTGGAGTTCAGAACTGGTGTGGTCACTGTGGAAGGAGGAGCATAGCAGACCAATGGGCTGCCAAAGGTGAACAACAGTTACACCAGGGAGGAAGAAAAACAGGGAGGGGTAGGATAGGATGTGGAGAAGGGGCAGGGGGACAAAATAAATAGGGACATAGGGAAAACTCAGTAGGAAGTAGGGGTACAGTGCATCGCTCATACCAATTTAAACGGAGGAGGATGAATAAGAGCGGACCCCATGATGTACATCTGGGAGGAGAAGAAGATAAGAAATAAAGGAAAAGAAATGAAGAATAAAACTGAGAATGAAATATTATGTGACAAAGTGGATTTGGAAATGTATGAGTTTATATGGAAATGTCATTAAGATATATGTATATCTGTGAATCTGTGTATAATGGGATAATTGAAATGAAAAGAGAATAAGTAAATTAATTGCCAGATCTGAGCACCCACATGTACTTGTCTGTGTCTTTATTGGTGGGGATCTGAGGGACAAAGGTTTGTCACTTGCAAGTATGGGCCAGAACCTGTTTACAACTGAAGCTATAGAAGGTTCAAGATGATTGTATTGAGTAAAAAAAAATACATTCATTTTTAGAATCTAATTTAGGTGTGTGGCTGAAGCAAAGAACGTCTGTCAAGAAGTTTAGCTTTGGTAATGCCCACCAAAGGGTGCCGCAGTGTGTCAGTAGGTAATGATCATGGTTAGACTAGGAGGGCCAGCGGTCCTTATCTGCCATCACTTTCTGTGTTTCTATGTTAAGTGATGCATCTTACTGCTCAGGTCTCCAGGTCATCACCATTCTTACAGGAAATGCAAAAAAAAAAAAGTTAAAGTCACAGCACTGCAAATGTCTGCCACCATGTCTTTGTTTCCACTTCTGGGTGCAGGGTCATGTCTGACAGCCACATCTTCTGATTGGGACAAAAATATAAAGAGCAGCTTTACAACAATGGCAAGAGACCGTGTGTGTGTGGGGGTGGTGGGGGTGGGGGACAACAACAGAAATCTTCAACACAGTGCAGCAGAGACATAGCCTCTAGTGATAGTGATAGTGATAATGACTGCAGTTCATAGAGGGACTACGTTACATAAACATTTTTGTATTTATTAAAATTATCTATTTACATTTTTTTGTTGTTTAAACATTTTTGTTCTATTATTTAGCCTAAGTCTCATTTTCTAAGCAAAATAGTACCCTCCAGGTTGGGCAGTATTGTACTAAACTCACTCTTCCAGGAGATATAAGGCCCTCCATCTGTGGTGTTGGGCCTCATTATGCCCCTGGGAAGACAGGTATAGCCCAATACCACCCACCATGTCAAGTATTATTGCTTCCATTGACATGCAAAAGTTTTGATGACTTACTTACATACCATGCTCATGTGTACCACAGCTGATGTGAGACCCACATGGATGCCACCTAGAACCAATTGAAAATTATGTCTGTAGTATGTGCAATGCCAGCATGTATTGTCTTAGGGGTCCCAGATTTCAGCCACCTAATGTACATGACACTGTTCATATCAGTATATAATATGTTACACATTCTATACAGTTTATGCAGTCACATGTACTTGCCCCCAAATCTATGTTGGACATACCATACGTCCCTTGCATCATCGCACACAGAAACACATGAGATCAATTACTGCAGCCAACCCCTACACACCTCTTAGGTCTCATTTTTTGTTTGCTTGCACGCATGTGCAAGAAACATAGTGCCATCATCCGAGCTTTAGGTGTGGCAGCCCTCTTCCAATTCAGGCAGTGTGTTTTGCAGGCGTGGCCGCAGTTCTCCAATGCCTGCTCGAGCTGTCTATCACAGCTCAAAATGCAGTGGAGAACAGTTGAAAGGGGAGCTACACTTCAGTGAGCAGCGATAAGATATCACCTGCCCATGCGCCGGCCTCCCCTACACACACACACACAACCACACACACGCACGCACGCATGCTGCCCCCACGCACACACTGTATAGCTGGGTGCCCAATCCCCATCAGCTGTGCTGCGCCCCCCAAAAGCTTCCACATGCCACGCTGGGTGCCCACCCCAGGTGGCAGCTCATCGTATAGCTGACTGGAGTGCCCAATCCCCTCACGGCTCCACTGTCCCCAGAGTACAGGGTGCCACACTGGGAGCCACCCCAGCAGGGCAACAGATGCTATGGCCAGCGGGGTGCCCAATCCCCATTGGCTCCATACCCCCCAACCAGCCATCCTTGTGCCACTGGGAGCCCACCCCAGCGTGGCAAACGTCTCAAGGCTATCATTTAAAAAAACAAAAAACCTGCAAATAAAAAACTTTGCCTCGGCGCCTCCCAGCCCCTCCCACAACCTGCACCCACCCTCTCACGCATTCCTGCCTCCCCACACCCCCCACCCCATACTTACCTCCAGACCCGGCGTGACGACTCGTGGACCAGGAACACGCCTGCACTTCTTCAAAGCGACCGCTAACTGAGGAAATACCGGTAAGCTGTATAATGGGATAGATAGGGTTTTTTCAACTTTGCTGCTTATCTCAGGCATTTTTTGGAATTTTTGCACCAAATTTTCAACATGGGGTTTTGGGACCCCTTCCCATGAATGCTGTCACTGTCATGGCGTTATTCAGGCCAGAAGGGTGATTTCGCAGTCACCGTGCAAAATCACCTTCGGGACTGATTAATAAAGACACTGCCAGTGTTCATAGAGGTGGCTCCCAAGAAGCCAATTTTGGTGGTGAACAACAAAATTACTGTTTTCGTCGTGCGTTCTATGCAGTTCCACGCTTTCGTAAGTTCGCGAATTTTCAATATTTTCACTCCAGATTTTCAACATTGCCATTTTACCACACCTTCTTATGAGTAGTATAGCTGTCATTTTCAAATCTCACCCAAAGCGTGTTTCTGCCCATGTAGCAGCACAATGGGCAGTCAGTGTCTTGAAATCAATATATGAGACACATTAAGAAAATCACAGTGACACCGTTCATGAGCAGAGGTCTTAAAATGGCTATGTTGAAAATTTGCAGAAAAATTCTAACAATGACTGTTTTCATGTTTAGCGCTAGCAGTTCCTAAGCACGCCGTAAGTTTGGCGAATTTTCAATATTTTCACTCCAGATTTCAACATTGCCATTTTACCACACCTTCTTATGAGATAGTACAGCTGCCATTTTCACATCTCACCCAAAATGTGTTTTCTGCACATGTAGCGCACAATGGTGCAGTCGGTATTGTGTGAAAGCAATGTTTGGGACAGATTAAGAAAATCACAGTTACACTGTTCATGAGCAGAGGTCTTAAAATGGCTATGTTTAAAATTTGTGACAAAAGTCCATAAAATGACTGTGTTATGAGTGAGCATTGCCGCAGTTTCCACGCACCTCATAAGTTCATGACTTTGTAATATTTTCAGTCCAGATTTTCACCAGTGGCATTTTTCCACACTTCCTTATGAACAGTACAGCTGTCATTTTTCACAACATGGCGAAATGTGTTGTCACACTTTCAGTGTGATAGATGCGTGGTCGCTGTGGGAAATCATTATTCGGGACAGATAAAGAAAATCACAGAGACACTGTTCATGATCGGAGGTTCCAAAATGCCTGTATTGACAATCTGCTATAAAAATTCCCAAACTAGTTACATTACGGTGTCGTTGCACGGTTTCTATGCACGCTGGTGACTTCACCAGTTTTTAAATATTTTTACTGCAGATTTGCAACATTGCAAGTTTTACACCTCCCCATGAACAGTACAGCTGTCATTTTTACATCCTGTTTGAATGTTTTTGCACCTGTGGTGCTAAATGCCGTGAGTCGCTGTGCATAAGCAGCTTTCAGCTAACAAATTGATATTGCCACTGTTCATGAGGTGGGGTCAAAAAAACATGTTGAAATTTGGGTAAACTAACAGCAATGCCTGAGGTATTAGGGTTTCCAACTATAACTCCAACCCTGTGGAGAATGACAGGCATCAGGGGTGTGACTTGGGATTCTTGCCTGTAATGCTCATACCATTCCACACCCTGCAGCTAGTGAGAGGCATCAAGGTATGCCTTGGACTCTTCAGCCCCAAAGTTCACCCCATTCTCCTATACCGCACCCATCTCACCGTATTTCTTGATGGAATGGGCGTGCATAAGGGCCAAAGACCCCAAAGCACACCGTGACACTTGTCAGTGTCTGCAGGGTGGGGTGTGTGAAATGGCATGGCGTTATGCCTGGCGACCCAAAGGCACACCCCAATGCCTGTCACCTCTGCAGGGTGGTGGTGGGTTGGCTTCAGTTCAATACTTCACTGCCATTCCTATTACACAGCTCTGAACTTCTACACTACCAATGCTACCAAGCAAACATTCGGCATTGACAAATGTTTGTTCAGTTATTTATGGTAGTAGCCTTGAACACTTTAAGTACTGTGGCATAGAACACATCCTGCATCCCCCAGAGGAGGTGATCTCATTAACATTCTGCTTCAGAAATAATCCTTTGGATTTACAGCCTAAAGGCCCTGCAACCTGTGGGACTGAAAACTGTATTAATATCTTACTATTTTTGTATGTATATCCTAGTATTAAGTTTCTTTCTCATGCCTGACCAAAATTCTATACCTAGTTTTGTAATAAGATGGTATATCCATCCTTTCTATTATGTTAGGGTAGGGGTATATTATTGTTTGTACTGGATTTCATTTCTTCCATGTGCTCTGCTCTACGTCTGAAAAATGTAACTTATTAAAACATATTTCATAATGCTTATTTAGCAATGGAAATGTTTTTGACACAATAATTGACTGACAGTGTTTTAACTGTCTCGGAATAACTACACTTTTACACTATGATTTATTAGCCATATAGGTATCTTGCATACAATAATTGCCTGACAGTGTCTTTTATACCGTCTTGAAATATTGTACTTTTATACTATTTGCCTAATGATGTCCTTCACAATGCCTTGAATTACTGAATTTTTGACATATTATCTAGGTAAACATGAATTATCTCTACTTGTTCTAACTACATCCTTGATCTCTGTTTCTACACTTTACCTATTATAACAGTCATAGTTTTCCTCATATTTATCGCCCCTCTCTCCCTTACCCTCAGCTTCTGCCCTCAGTAGCTACTTCAGAACCTATAGTACATTTTTACCACCGTTTCCTTATAATTTCTAATCAATATTTTCTAGAATCTCATTTGCCTCTCAAGGTTTGGATACCACTATAATCTTGTTATTAATTTTGCCATTTGAGTACCTTTTTCAATTTAATATACGTTTTGCTTGTATTGGGCTTCTCATAACTCACATAGGCACTATTCCTCAGTATATAACTACAAAATGATATCTGAGCATCTGTGCTCTGGGTTTGCCCACCTTATCCTGTTATATTCTTTCACCCCCTCCTTGAATTCCAGTTTTGTTTTTTCCTGCCATGGACTTTAAATTTGGGTCACTATACTTTCACAGTTATTTATGTCAGCTAGAGTGCTTCTTCATTGAAATTGGGATGTTTTCCTTTATTTTTTTATAGCATTTTGTTCATTATTGAGCTTTCTACCTCTGGTTTAATTTTTGACTCCTTTCTTAGCTCTCTGTTTTCTGTCAGGCTATTATAGCATGGATCCTGTTTAATTTACTTTACTAGTTTTCACCTTTTGGGTGATACAATTGTTAGTTTTGGTGTTTTCTCTATTTTATGATTTATTTTATGATATTAGAATATCAGTTGAATGTATTTGTTTCACTGTGGTATTTATTATGACATTCTTTGTGGCCATCACATACCTACATTATTTTCAAGTTTGTCATCCTATTACATATTATTAAATTAATTAATGCGTTCACCTGTAATTGATCTGTATAAATTAATATGCTGTGGTGTGTTTCAGCCACTCCCCTGAAGAAGACTCATGTTAGAGCCAAATTGCTGGGTTTTCAGCCATGGTTCTCTCTTTTTTAGGTTGAATAAATTTACTGCATTTTGGCTCTGTTTCTACGTATTTTTTGTTTTTGGTTATAAAATGGGCTTATTATTTCCTGGTTTCTGATTGACTGAGAACCATGCCAATGGGATACATTAATTACCGCTAGATACTTGAAATAATAAATGCCAGACTGGCCTACTCAGTACCAAACTGGAATCCTCTACCAGTTTGAAGTATAAGTTATGAATCACCATTTTTTTCTGTTCACTAAGGAGAGCATTGACTCAGTTGGTCTCTCCTCCCCCCACACACAACTGAATTCCAATATAAGTTGTTTAGAATGGCATAAGCAATCTTAAACACATAAATAACTTGCCTTACTTGATTCTTCACTGCTGCCAGCTCATTACTTACATCCCCATCCTCCAGCTGCCTGCCCACTTTATCTTGTACCATGAGACAGGAGCACATCTCCATCTGCAGTTGTGAAAATTGAAAGTCCCACTAGTCTCATGCTTGAGACAGTGATACAGTATACCAGAGACAATGCTACACTAGAGCGGAGTGGTGAGGCTGACAATGGATTAGAGGGCCAACCTAAATGGAGTGAGGATAACCTCTCAACAAAATAAAACAAGCATTTGTCGATGCGAATGTTTGCTTGCTGGCATTAGCAGTGGTAGTAGTAAGTTACAGAGCTGCATAATAGGAATGGCAGCGAAGTATTGAACTAAACAAACCCACCACCACCCTGCAGAGAGTGATAGGCATTGGGGTGTACCTTTGGGTCATCAGGCATAACGACCACGCCATTTCACCACCACCTACCTGCAGACACGGACAAGTGTCACAGTGTTCCTTGGGATCTTTGGCCCTTATCGTGCCTCATTCCATCAGGAAATACAGTGAGATGGGTGCGGTATAGGAGAATGGTGTAACGTTTGGGCCTGAAGAGTCCGAGGCACACTTGATGCCTCTCACTGGCTGCAGGGTGTGGGTGGGGGTGGAATAGTATGAGCATTACAGGCAAGAATCCCAAGCCACACCCCTGATGCCTGCCATTCTGTACAGGGTGGGGCGTTATGGTGGAAACCCTAGCGCCTTAGGCATTCGTTGGTATTTTCACTCCAAATTTTCAACATGGTTTTGTGACCCCCACCTCATGAACAGTGGCAATATCAGTTTGTTAGCCAAAACTGCTTTTGCACGGTGACTATGGCATTTGGTACCACAGGTGCAAAAACACATTCGAACAGGATATGAAAAATGACAGTGGTACTGTTCATGGGGAGGTGTAAAAAAATGGCGGTGTTGAAAATCTGGGTGAAAATCTTAAAAAAAATGGTGAAGTCACGGCGTGCATAGAAACTGTGCAGCGTAATGTAACCTAGTTTGGGATTTTTACAGCAGATTGTAACTTACAGGCATTTGGGACCTCCGATCATGAACAGTGTCACTGTGATTTTTTTATCTGTCCTGAACAATGATTTCCCACAGCGACCACGCATTTCCTGCGCTGAAGTGTGAAAACACATTTCGGCCATGTTGTCAGAAAATGACAGACGTACTGTTCATAAGGAGGTGTGGAAAAATGCCACTGATGAAAATCTGGACTGAAAATATTACAAATTCATGAGCTTACGGTGTGTGGCAACTGCGTAATATCCACTCGAACACAGTCATTTATGGAGTTTTGTAACAAATTTTCAACATAGCCATTTTAAGACCTCTGCTCATGACCGTGTCACTGTGATTTTCTTAATCTGTCCCAAACATTGTTTCGCACACCGACTGTACCATTATGCGCTACATGCGTGGAAACAAATTTTGGGTGAGATGTGAAAATGGTAGCTGTACTGCTCATAAGGAAGTGCGGTAAATGGCACTGTTGAAAGTCTGGTGTGCAAATATTACAAATTAACAGCTTGCCAGCGTGCATAGGAACTCTGCAGCGCATGCGGTAAAACAGTCATTTTAGGAATTTTTTCACCAAATTTTCAACATAAGCTATTTTAAGACCTCTGCTTATAAACAGTGTCACTGTGATTTTCTTAATGTGTCCAGCATTAATTTCCTTTACCGACTGTGCCATTATGCATACATGGGTGAAAACATGTTGTGGGTGAGATGTGAAAAATGACAGCTGTACTGCTCATAAGGAGGTATGGTAAAATGGTAATATTAAAAATCTGGAGTGAAAATATTGAAAATTTGTGAACTTATGAGCGTGTGTAGGAACTCCGCGCATGTATAAAACAGTCATTTTTGGAATTTTTTCACAAATTTTCAACATAGACATTTAAGACCTCTGCTTATAAACAGTGTCACTGTGATTTTCTTAATGTGTCCTGTACATTAATTTAGCACCGACCTAAGCCATTGTGTGCTACATGGGCTGAAACACATTTTGGGTGAGATGTGAAAATGACAGCTGTACTGCTCATAAGGAGGTGTGGTAAAATAGCAATGTTGAAAATCTGGGTGAAAATATTGAAATTCAGCGAACTTACAAGCGTGCGTGGGAACTGCATAGCATGCTACGTAAAACAGTAATTTTTGGAATTTTCCACCAAATTTTCAAAATAGGCTTCTTGAGAGCCCACCTTATGAACACTGGCAGTGTCGTTTTGTTAATCGGTCCCGAAGGTGATTTCAGGCAGTGACTGCAAAATCACCCTTCTGGCCTGAATAACGCCATGTCAGTGACAGCATTCATGAGAAGGGTCCCAAAACCCCATGTTGAAAATTTGGTGCAAAAATTCAAAAAATGCCGAGATATGCAGCAATGTTGAAAAACCCTATCTATTACATTATACAGCTTACGGCATTTCCTCAGTTGGCGGTCCGGTTTTGAAAGAGTGCAGAGCGTGTTCCCGGTCCACCAAGATCATCGCACCGGACTCCAGAGGTAAGTATGGGGTGGGGAGGCAGAGTGCGCAGTGGGTGGAGTGCGGGTTGGGGCAGGAGACTACGAGGACCGTTTTTATTATTACAGGTTTTTGTTTTTAATTGTTAAGACGACAGCGGGACATTTGCCACGCTGGGGTGGGCTCCCAGCGTGGCAGCTGGAAAGGATGTTTGGGGGACTGGAGCCAACTGGGGATTGGGCACCCCCCTGATAGCTACATGGGCTAGTGCCATGCTGGGGTGGGCTCCAGCGTGGCAGCTGTAAGGCTGTTTGGGGGCTGGAGCCGATGGGGATTGGGCACCCCATCAGCCAGGATGTGTGCCACGCTGGGGTGGGCTCCCAGCGTGGCAGCTCTAACACTGTTTTGGGGGCTAGAGCTGGCGAGTTGGGCACCCGTCGGCTATACTGTATGTGCATGGGGGAGCACATCAGCACGCAATATGCTGCGTGTGTGAGTGAGGGGGGAGCTCTGCTCACTGAAGCAGAGCTCTCCCTTTCAACTGTATGCCACTGCATTTTTCAGCTGTCATAGACAGCTGGAGCAGTGATTGACGAACTGCGACGCGCCTGCATACACTCTGACTGAATTGGAAGAGGCTGACACACCTCTAGAAAACTCGTATGATGGCACTATGTTTCTTGCACAGCGGCAAGCAAACATAAAAATGAATATTGTTCAGGGGAATGACTCAGCCAAAACTTGCCAAACAGAGCAATCAAGTACTGCAGTGTCCTCTGCTGGCAGATATACCAGTAGAGAAAATACTTTACTAAAGAAAGGACTGAAAAATCATTTAAACTATTTTTATGGCATTTTTTATTTTTAAACCATATAACAAATGTGACATGTAGTTAATTTCCTAAACACAATAATACCCACTAGGGTGGGTGGTATGGGCAATACTTCCAGGGGCTACAAGGTTCTCTGCCTGCAGGGTCAGGCCTCATTACACACCTGGGTGGTCTAGTATTGCCCTATACTGCCCTCCTGTCTGGTAGATTACTTATTTATGCATATCCAGACTCCTGAGTGCACAGCAGCTTCTGGACTTTTGTACTTTCAGGTTTTGGCAGTTGCACCTGCCCATTTTTCCTGGAGTGAATGTTTGTGGTGTCCTTTGATCCATTAAGCTAGATCCTACAGGGTCCAGAGGAAGAGGAGAAAGACTATATATTGGAACCACAGCAGTATAACACTGAAACTGTTATGTCCCACAAAGCCGATTTCCCACCTCATCACCCCTACTTGCTGACCTATGAAAGATAAGGGCATCCTCAGCTCCCACCACAGATTGGGAAGTCATTGATAAAAGGTGAAGGGGCATAAGAAGTAGAGAAGGTGGTGTGGGACTGCTTGGTTTTCTGGCCAAAGAAGGCTGACAGGTAAGGAAGGTGCAAACACATTGCATGTGGAAAAAGTCCACAGTATAAATAAAAAAATTCTAATGCACATTTTGAGTTTTGCTGAATTTACTCCCCAAATTGCCATTCTGCCAGAATTACTCAGACAGAATTCTGCATATTGTACAGTTCTACTAAATATTTTATTATTATATTATTATTGTAAATATGGCATTCATAAATTGATTTAAAATAAGTGGAAGCTGCTTCAACTGATTTATCAATAATAAAAATCCCTCAAAGAAAGGATTTAGATTGGCAACAGTAACTATCTGTGATAGGAAGGGTTGGGGGTGGGGATTCTCAGTTACTTTCTGTGGCTGTGTGGCTTGTGACTGTTTTTGCTTTTTGGTTTAGTGGGACATCTTTGGATGGGCTAGGGCTGCCCACTATATCAGTGTGTTGACGGCTGTACACAAATGACTGAATACTTTTTAAATAATATTTCATAGTCGGAAATAATATGTGCATTGCCTAGCAGCAAGGTGCCCTGAACTGTGTGCATAAATAACTCTGACTATTGTCTGGCACAACCAAAAAGATTTATTTTCCTGTGATATAATATTTGTATGTTAAAAAGATCAGTTCACTTTCTAAATGGCAGATATGCTGGAGAGTGGCCTCTCTCAATCAGTGGTCAGCATGGCCAGAGAAAAGCTGCACTCTGCACTGGTAATAAAAAAGTTTCAAACAAGGAGTAAGACAGTACTGAACCTTAGTCCTACATCTCCCCGCAGCAGATTCTGCTCAGATGCACTGTTGTTCTGTTAAAACTGCAAAGTACAACTATGAAAATGTCTGCTAAAACATTTTCTCTCGAAATACAAGATTTTCAAATGCCTTCTGTAAGTATAAGCACTTAAACTGTGAAAAAGTTGCTGCACTAACTTTGATTTTCCAACCTACTGTAATTAATTCATTTGCATTTGATTCCTTTTGCACTCACTCTCCAACTGCACAGCAAGTGTGGTGAGGCCCTGGCCTCCCACTGCTTCACATGAGAATCCTTCTAGACAGAAAACCTCCCATGTACACACATCATAAGTGTATGTACTTCACGGAAAGGTTTACCATAAAAGACCAAGCCCAGTCCCAACCCCATATGCTTTGTGGCAAAGGCTACAACAACAAACTCTGGTCAGAGCCTACGCGGCTGCATGAAGCTATTAAGAGAGCATGGGCGATGGTGGAAAGAGGTCTCCGTGTTATGCAGTTGAGTGTAAATGTCCGCTGTGTGCAAAATAGTCAATGGAGTTCACACGTGTGCAGTAAGATACAGTGGCCATCTTGAGCACAGCAAGCATTTCTGCTATGAGCTTCTTGCACATGCGTGACATGGCAAAATGTGGAAGTATCACATTAAAGAAGTGCACCTGTGGGGGGTCTTCTGTACCACAGAGGAGAACTGCAGCCATAGAGAGGAAGGGCAGAGGAAAACCACACACCACCAATGATCTGAGGGCAAAGGGTGCAACGCTGTAAAAGAGAACTGGGACCAAATACAGTAATGGACTACAGTACAGACAACATGGCAAAACACTGCATATGGAGGACAAATGAATTAGGTCCTTTTGGATGCAAACGTCTGCAGGCTACTCCCACTGCAGATGTAACAAGAATTTGTCAATGCCAAATGTTTGCTTGCTGGCATTGGCAGTAGTAGTGTAGAAGTTACAGAGCTGCGTAATAGGAATGGCAGTGAAGTATTGAATTGAAGCCAACCCCACCACCACCCTGCAGAGGTGACAGGCATTGGGGTGTGCCTTTGGGTTGTCAGGCATAACGGCCACACCATTTCACCACACCCCACCCTGCAGACACTGACAAGTGTCACGGTGTTCCTTGGGATCTTTGGCCCTTATGTGCATCCCATTCCATCAGGAAATACGGTGAGATGGGTGCGATATGGAGAGAATGGGGTGAACTTTGGGGCTGAAGAGTCCAAGGCATACCTCGATGCCTCTCACTGGCTGCAGGGTGTGGAATGGTATAAGCATTACATGCAAGAATCCCAAGTCACACCGTGATTCCTGTCATTCTCTACAGGATTGGGCATTATGGTTGGAAACCTAATACCTCAGGCATTTGTTGGTATTTTCACTCCAAATTTTCAACATGTTTTTTGTGACCCCACCTCATGAACAGGGGAATATCAGTTTGTTAGCCGAAGCTGCTTATGCACAGTAACTACGGCATTTAGCACCACAGGTGCAAAACATTCAAACAGGATGTAAAATGACAGCTGTACTGTTCATGGGAGGTGTAAAAATGGCAATGTTGCAAATCTGCAGTAAAAATATTTAAAAATGGTGAAGTGACGACGTACATAGAAACTGCACGCACACCGTAATATAATTAGGTTGGGGATTTTTATAGCAGATTGTCAACTCACGCATTTTGGTGCCTCCGATCATGAACAGTGTCACTGTGATTTTCTTTATCTGTCCCGAACAATGATTTCCCACAGCAACCACGCATCTCTGCACTGAAAGTGTGAAAACACACTTCGCCATGTTGTGAAAAATGACAGCTGTACTGTTCATAAGGAAGTGTGGAAAAATGCCACTGGTGAAAATCTGGACTGAAAATATTACAAAGTCATGAACTTACGAGGGTGCGTGGAAACTGCGTAATGCTCACTTGTAACACAGTCATTTTATGGACTTTTGTCACCAAATTTTCAACATAGCCATTTTAAGACCTCTGCTCATGAACAGTGTAACTGTGATTTTCTTAATCTGTCCCAAACATTGCTTTCACACCAACAGCACCATTGTGCGCTACATGTGCAAAAACGCATTTTGGGCGACATATGAAAATGGCGGCTGTACTGTTCATAAGGAAGTGTAATAAAATGGCAATGTTGAAAATCTGGGTGAAAATATTAAATTCGCAAACTTTCGAGCATGCATAGGAACTGCGCAATGCACGCTTTGTAAAACAGTCATTTTTAGGAATTTTCACCAAATTTTCAACATAGCCATTTAAGACCTCTGCACATGAACAGTGTCTCTGTGATTTTCTTAATTTGTCCCATACATTGATTTCCACACCAACTGCATAACATTTTGCGCTATGGTGGAAACACATTTTGGGTGAGATGAAAAATGACAGCTGTACTGCTCATAAGGAGGTGTGGTAAAATGGCAATGTTGAAAATCTGAGTGAAAATATTGAAAATTAGCGAACTTCACGACGTGCATGAGGAACTGTGCAATGCATGCTCAAGAAACAGTCATTTTTAGAATTTTTCACCAAATTTTCAAAATAGTCTTTTGGGAGCCCACCCTATGAACACTGCCAGTGTCGTTTCATTAATCATTCTGGAAAGGTGATTTCACACAGTGGCTCGAAATCACCCTTCGGACTCGAGTAACGCCATGACAGTGCAAGAATTCATGAGGAGGGGTCCCAAAACCCCATGTTGAAAATTTTGGTGCAAAATTCCAAAAATGTCTGAGATATGCAATAAAGTTGAAAAACCCTATCTATCCCATTATACAGCTTACGGCATTTCCTCAGTTTGCAGTCGGCTTTGAAGAGTGCAGAGCGTGTTCCGGTCCACGAAGATCGTCGCACCGGAGTCCGGAGGTGTTAAGGGGTGAGGGAGGGTGGGGAGGCAGGGTGCAGTGGGTGGATGCTGGGTGGGGCAGCACAGCAATGGACTGTTTTTGATTTTCAGGTGTTTTTTTTTTTTTATGAGGATGACGGGACGCTTGCCACGCTGGTGTGGGCTCCAGCATGGCAGAAGGATGGCTGGGGCGTGGAACTGACAGGGATTGGGCACCCGCCTGCCATGGCATCTGTTGCCACGTTGGGGTGGGCTCCCAGTGTGGCACCCTGTACTCGGGGAGAATGATAGTGAAGCCAGCGAGGATTGGGCGGCACCCCGTTGGTGACAGCATGGGGTGGGAGAGACAGTGGAGCTGATGGGGATTGGGCACCCCATCGGCCATTACATCATTTTGCCACGCTGGGGTGGGCTCCCAGCGTGGCACCTGGCTATCTTTGGGAGCTTGGGCGACGGGGGACCCCGTCGGCCGTCACAGTGTGAGCATGGGGGCAGCACGCGGTATGCGTGCGTGTGTGTGTGTGGGGAGCTGCGCATGAGCAAGCGATATCTGATCGCTGCTCACTGAAGCATAGCTTCCCCTTTCAACTGTATGACTGCATTTGGAGCTGTCATAGACAGCTCCAACATGATGACAGACTGGGGCCGAACCTGCCAACACACTGACTGAATTGGAAGAGGGTGACACACTCGAAAAACTCGGATGATGGCATTATGTTTCTTGCACATGCAAGCAAACATAAAAAGGAAGCTCACAGCTACATTTTCTGTGCAGGACATTAGGGTCCGGTCCTCAGGGAGAAAAGGCCTTGACAGATTACTGGTCACTCACTGTGGTGATCGTTTATTGGGGGAGAGAGAAGGTCCTGGAGACCACCTCATAACCTCGATCCTGTGTGCTTGCCACCAGCTGTGGCAAAATAGTCTCTCCAGCTGGTGGAGAATTTAAATCCCAAGATTTCCCACTGTGGCTTCTTCCTCTGCTGTCAATAGAGAGAGAGAGCAGGGAGCTCCTGACTGGAGATTTAAAAGTCAGGATACCAAAACCAACAAGCAGTTCTCCACTAGCATTACCTAAAGAATCTCCTCGGAACTCACCATAGAACTCCAGACTTCTCTTTGGAAACTCTTGATGAACTGGAGCATTCATGTGGAGTGGTGGTTCACCCTGGCACATATCCCATGGTAAGGAAGCTCAGAGGCATCTTTGCAGCTGTTTGTTGTGTCTGGTGCACTTTAATTGGGAGGGGCTATTGCTCTAGGAATATTTTAAGAAATATAATATATATTACTTAAAACTTTCTGTTTTCTCTTTCCATTTTTTTAGGTTCACCCCAAAATCCACCTCCCACCTTTCTTCCATCCACCAAGCCCCTGTATCCTATTTAAGGAACATGGGTTTGCTGGAAGAAAAAGTGTTCCTACAGAGCAAGGGCAGTCACTGGCCAGGATCTGAGGAATGAAGGGCTCCTGGAGTCCTGGGGCTTTTGTTGGTTTCACTTTACTGCTGTTGTAACTTGAAACAGTCCAACCTTCCTGCCCCCCAAGCATGAGACCCATGGTGACTGCACAATAGGAACAGCCCATTCTTTGCAGCAGAGGTGCAGCTTTTACATTTTAAGAGAACTCTTGACAATGACCCTGTACCCTAAGAATAAGAGGAAGAAAGAAACAGACACCCATCTACTCCCAGGCTTGCTGCAGATCTGTACCACTGGAGCCTGGATATAGTGTCTGTCATGGGTTAAACTGAAATCTGGCTATCGTGATGTTTATAGGATGTTATGCTAGTGTTAGTTGCTCTATGTATATTTGTAAATGGTAAACTACTGTAGTTTATTTTGGCACTTTAAAACGAATGGTGAAAATTCTGCCTGAAATAAATCGAACACCAGCCTGTTAACA
Organism: Neoceratodus forsteri; assembly: GCA_016271365.2. Taxonomy (NCBI): domain Eukaryota; kingdom Metazoa; phylum Chordata; order Ceratodontiformes; family Ceratodontidae; genus Neoceratodus; species Neoceratodus forsteri. The sequence continues at coordinate 31,240,245 of CM057450.1, forward strand.
TTTTTTATGTACTTGGACTGTCTGCATGTACTACAGCTCTGAGTGACCTCATGACTCCAAGCCTCCTGTAAGTGCTTCTGCAGCCGTTTCTCCTGGCAGACTGAAAAATAGTAGACGTTCATTCAGAGTTTTCATTTTGAATGCACAGTGCCAAGATAATACTAGTCCTTTAACCCGATTTTAACACTTGCAAACTGTCTGCTGACAGAGTGTGCCTTTCTGCTGTTCCCATCTTGCTTACAGTGTTCTCTGAGGAGCCAAATACCAGGTATTGGATTAAAATAATTCTTGTTTTAAGGGACCGCATTGCTAGTTTTTGTTAATGCAAGTAGCATCTGTCTGCATAGAAACAGTGCATGGAGCCCGATAACTGATCTGTTTTGCCGTCTCCTGCTGCTGCATTAGAGAGGCAAATGTGTTAAATTCAGCCATTCTGTAGTTTTGACCAGGTTGATGATGATATGAGGACAAAAAGACTCATGATCTTATGCTGCCACATTTTCAGTCGCGCCCTATTGGATTAAGCTGCCTACTATCTGAAAAACTTTCAAATTGGCAGCTTTGATGCTTCCTGACAACAGGCATCTGGCTCCTGAGAGCACACTGTAAGCAAGACGTGAACAATAGAAAGGTGGAGCTGGTTTGCAAGTGTTAAAAGGACTAGTATTATCTTGACACTGTGCATTCAGAAACAACTAGGAATGAATATCATTATTTTTAGGTTAGATTGTGGCCTGTTCTGTGTGAGAAATACCTTAGTAAACATTTTCTAACAACATAACATTTCAAATTATATGAATATATCATTTATTTATTTATTTTATTTATTGGACATTTGCCGCCCCACCCCAGCAAAGCAAATTTCATTCAGTTATGGCTCTGTTAGGTGAACGTAAGCACTGATTGAAATAATCAGTGATGTAGTTCAGAAACCAATTTGACTAGATCATAATTTAAAATATATATGTCACGCTTAGTTCCTTTTTTTTTGTTTTGTGGCTCTGTTGGAATATTTTTAAAACTGCAGTTACTTCATGAATTTTATTTTTACATATTGCACAAACTGTTGCTCTGCTAGCCCTTACTGCTCATCCTTCAGCATTTCCCAAAGTCACATCATGTAGGTCATATGGTTGCATGTTTTTCACTAAATTAATGACAGAGTACAGATTAAAATTCTTTAGGGTCTCACCTTTACCCAAATGAGAGCAACTAGTTTATTTCTTGTCATATGTTTGTGCTAGCCTCATTTTCCTACATCAGGCCATACTAAAATTAAATGTCCTTGTGTTTTCTTTGGGCTGCCTGCTCTCACAATTTCACATTTCTTCAGCTTCAGTGTCAATTAGTGGATGCAGATACAATGGGCAAGGAAGCTCTATGATAGGCAACATTTCTGTATCTGTACCTTAAGTGCATACTGTAGAGTTTTACAGTGTGCAAAGTTTTGACATCTGGCTCCATGAAAACAGGATAATGCAGTCTGCTACAAAACAGCAGCCTGGATGCCCGCAGGTGAAGATGCAATCCTGACATGCGAGAAGGAAGGATTTGCAGAGTGTGCTGGCACCAGCCAGTATCATGTGCTCTCAAAGGGATGGACAGAAACATGAAAAGTTGGTGCCTGGTGTGCAGATGAATTACAGGTATAGTCATACAGAGTACAGACTTGCCTGACATTCAGAAATGCTGAAGCTGAGATCACAGCCAGACGCAAATGCAGTAAGGTACATCAGCACGACTCAGTCTCAATGAAATCAATAAAACTGCAGGAATTACACAAAGAGAACAATAAGTGTATTTAACACATTGCAGTACAAGCTGTCACTTCACAAATGACCTCTAAAAGAAGCCTGGTAATCAATACACTGTTTTAAATATAATAATAGAAAAAACATCTATACATTACTGCGTTTCTTACACTGACTGACTGTTGGGTGTGTCATTCCAGTCACAGAACTGCACGAGGACAGTAATATGGAGATGTATCATAATGACACATAAAAGTCATAATTTTCAGGAAATTTTGGCCAGAAATACTTATAAGGTAAAACACATTAATTCAAAAGAACCTCAACACTAACCGTTGTGGCCACATTTGCATATCACATAGGATGCTCAGGTCGTGTCACGATCCCCACAGAAAAGTCTAAGGTTTTATTTGCTCCAAATGACCAAAAATAGTAAAATATACTAGCAGTGAAAGTCTGTAGAATGCTAATTCGCTGGCTGTCACACTGTCCAAAAAGCTGTTTGAATTTAGCCCTTGTAGAATTACCAAGTGAAGTTCACCAAACAACGTGTGAACACACACACCAGGAACGCGCTCAAACTATGCATACTGCACCTGGGAATTCTGCAAGGGCTGAATCCAAACCGCTTTCTCTGTGGACAGTGTGACAGCTAGTGAATTAGCCTTCTACATGAAGTTTCACTGCTACAACAGCTAAGTCATTGTTTCAGGTTTGTCTCTGTGTATGAATTAATGGCTTAAACGTTGTTCGCCTGTACAGTGTTTGTTCAAGAGACATATGACAGCACATGAAGTTATTATAGCCATTGTTAGTGAAGTATATTTCACTATATTTGGAGCAAGTAAAGTGTTAAGACTTTTCTGAGGCAATCGTGACATGACCTGAGCATCCCATGTGATATGCAAATATGGCTACAAGGCTTGGGTTGATGTTCTTTGAACTGTGTGTGTTTTGTCTTATAAGTATTTCTGGCACAGCTACTCCATAGCAGGATCACTACACAAGCTAAGCTCTAAATAATAACCTGGGGAGCAGGTTGGCTCCTGGTTTACTGTATGTAGACTTAATTATTGAAAGATACATTTTCTTATTTTATTTAACTGGTGCTAGATTTTGCAGCTGTTGCAGCAGGACATAAACTGGAAATCTGGCTATCGCGATGTTTATAGGATGTTATGCCAGTGTTAGTTGCTCTATGGATATTTGTAAATGGTAAACTACTGCAGTTTATTTTGGCAACCTTAAAACAAATGGTGAAAATTCTGCCTGAAATAAATCGAACACCAGCCTGTTAACATTTTTTATGTACTTGGACTGTCTGCATGTACTACAGCTCTGAGTGACCTCATGACTCAAAGCCTCCTGTAAGTGCTTCTGCAGCTGGTTTCTCCCTGGCAGACTAAAAAATAGTGATGTTCATTCAGAGTTTTCATTTTTAAATGCACAGTGCCAGGATAATACTAGTCCCTTTTAGCCCCGATGTTACATCCTTAATATAGGTAAAACTCAGGCTATGCTGTTCGGTTCATCTAAAAAGTTCACTCAGAATCCTCTAAACTCCTTGTCTGCAGTCAGGAGGGGCCGGTTATGAATACTGTTACCTTCAAATACCTTGGTGTCACACTTGACCCTGCCTCGATTTTTCCTTGCATATCAATGAGGTCTGCTGGGCCATTAATACCAGAATTGGCGAGCCTATCGGGTACGGCACTCTCTCACCCTCTGCTAGGCTAGCAGCAGCAAGAGGCATGCTACTCCCGCAACTTCTTTATGCCCTCCTGTTCTGTTCAATATCAATACTAGTGTGCTCAGCAAATGGGACATTTCCTACAACAATATATGTAGGGTAGCCTTATCTGTCCCCGACTCACGCACCACTGCCAGCTCTACTCTGGCCTACACTGGCTATCTCCCAAAGACCTTCATTCTTACTCTCTAGGTTGCTTTATCGACTCATTCACTAGACCCCTAGCCTGTCCTCCCTGAGGGACCTGCTTACCCCATCACACAGGTCCACTCGCTCAGGTACTCATTTGTCACCATGCTATCAGTCCGCCATGTGCTACTAGAATGGGTGAACAGGCCTTTGCTCATTTGCCCCTAATTTCTGGAACTCACTTCCCACCAGGTTAAACTCTACCCCTCCACCACTCCTTTAAGCGGTCACTGTTCTCTCACCTCTATGCACTTGGAATCTGTAACTGCAACTAACTGTGTGTCTCCTCCTCATTCTCCTGTTTTGAGGACATTCAGGCATTACCTATCTTGTTGCATCTAGCTTTTGTTTGTTATAACATATTGTGTACTGTTTAGCTTTTATATCTTATTTCACCTAGCTGTTACAGCATATTGTGTACTGTTAGCTGCTTATATCTTATGGGTCCTCCCATACTGTTGTGACTGTATTATTTTACTGTCTTGTTGCTGATGTCATCGCTGTATTATTTTGTTGTACTCTCCGAGTCGTGCTGAAAATAGGCAGGACTGTTGCCCAGTGCACTTACCCAGTTACCAAAAGCTAATAAATAAAATAAATAAATAAACACTTGCAAACTGGCTGCTGATGGATTGCGCCTTTCTGCTGTTCCTGTCTTGTTTACAGTGTGCTCTGAGGAGCCAAATACCTGGTTTTGGATTAAAAGATTTCTTGTTTTAAGGGACCTAATACTAGTTTTTTGTTAATGCAAGTAGCATCTGTCTGCATAGAAACAGTGCATGGAGCCCGATAACTGATCTGTTTTGCCATCTCCTGCTGTAGTCATAGAGGCAAATGTGTTAAATTCAGCCATTCTGTTGTTTTGACCAGGTTGATGATAATATGAGGACAAAAAAAAAAAAAACTCATGATGTTATGCTGCCACATTTTCAGTCAGCGCCCTATTGGATTAAGCTGCCTACTATCTGAAAAACATTCAAATCGGCAGCTTTGATGCTTCCTGACAACAGGCATCTGGCTCCTGAGGCGCACTGTAACAAGACGTGAACAATAGAAAGGTGGAGCTGGTTTGCAAGTGTTAAAAGGACTAGTATTTTCTTGACACTGTGCATTCAGAAATAACTAGGAATGAATATCATTATTTTGTTATGTTAGATTGTGGCCTGTTCTTTGTGAGAAATACCTTGGCTCATTTACTCGTCCTTTTTACTCCTAGTTCCAACTCTTGTTACTGAGTCTCACCAGTTCCTGAGACATTTGTTACATTAGCAACTCTCACAATCTCGCGCTCCATCAGTGTCTCCCTCTTTCTCACCGGCACTCGGAGTGTACCGCGCACCAGCCCACCCTGTGCTATATATAGCCTGTTGCCTCTCACGCTCTCTGCTCCCTGCTGCTGCCAAGAACTCCGGCTCGCTCCTTTATCACTTGCTGCTGCCATGCTGCTGAGTTACTGGGAAGGGCTACTGCTGTTAAAGTGCAGCTGGCTGCTGATGGTGTATGCCATGCCAGGCCCTGTGGTGCACTATGAACCCTGCGATGAAACATGTGCACCCTCATTATACAAGCCTGTGGCCCCAGGTTGCGTGAGTTGGTGCGAGGAGCCGCCTGCAGGGTCTACATGGAATGTATGGATTGGGGCTGCGATGCCTGCCCAAACCTGGGGAGGCATGACTGCTCCAAGTGCTGCTAGAGGGCAGGGGGTGTGTGTAGCAGCACCCCCTCAAGCTGGGACCACACGCTACTGGTGCGTATTTTTATTTTATTTATTCTACAGTTTATTTCACAAGGCTAACCCAACTAAGCTGCAACAGTATAGCCACACACTGTCAGTGTTGCTGGGACATCTCGTGGGGCTACAGGACTCCTTGGCAGACTCAAGCAAATGTTGGTGGGAAGAAGGGGGCATGTGATTGGTGTTTAGTGGCATTTAGGGTTCGACCTATCAAGGTAGCAGGTGGGGATCAGGACACTCTAGGGTTGTCTGTCACAGACAGACAGGTCAGCTGTTGAAAGGTGTGCAGAGTACACCAATGTAGCAAGGCAGCACTCTGCAGGATCAGGGAAGGGTACATTGACGTCAGGTAGCCATTGAGCAAGTGAACAGCAGCTTCATCACCAGGCTTTCAGCGGCATCGGTAAACTTTTAACATCACTTTTTTCTTGTGGAGCACAAGTGCAGCTGGCTTTTTGGAAGGATACCAGTGCTTAATCTCTCTGTTTGTTAAAGTTTGGCAGTGTGTTGTCCCAGCCCAGCACCATGAAATAGTATCGGGTGTCAGTCTCTTCTAACATTTTAATCAGGTTGTATGGTGTGGGCAGGGTATTGGTTTATAAGGTTTACTTTCTTTGTTTCCCATCACATTCAGTGCTAATGTCATCCTACCAAAATTTGGATTATTCTGGTAGAGATGAGATGGCAGTCTATCAAAATGATATTCCACATTAAGCTTAAACAATCTTATGCATGTCATGCAGGAAGGAGACTGGAAGTGTACTTTGCACTGTGGGATGCATTGGGATAACATTTCAGTGTCGACTGCTCAGGTCCAGTTTCAGAACAGAAACAAGATAGTGTGACTGAAAAAAAACTGAGCTAGTATGAAGTATAGATTTGGGTGTGGTGGGATCGAATATTCTTTAAATATGGTGTTATTAGGAGTTATGTGAAAATCAAATACTATCCATAATTTATTTGAAAATTAAATAGTCTTTAACTGAAAACTGACCTACACTGTTGCACTCCAAGAGACCTGATGTAGTGACTTGTAAAGTTTTGGCTGAGCTACATTTCAGTTTTGTGATAGCTGAGACTTTCTATCCAGTTATGGTGCAAACATTTTATATTATGTGTTTCATATGCTACCCCGGACCTGAGATGGTATTTTTGTATGCTTGATTTTGCTTTACTTTTATGGTAGGTGTGGTGGAAGATACTTTTAAACCGTAGATCATGTTTAATACTGTAGCTCGAGCTGTGCTCTACTTAACGTCTTAAAGTTATACAAAATTACATTTGGAGATGGCCTACTATATGTGAGATGATACATTTGGAACTTGCTTAGAGTCTAATTTTAAGTCGTTTTCTTTTAACAAAGTTGTTAGTGAGAGAACTGGCTCCTGAATCACGGTAAAGACAGGAGAAAAGAAAGAGACAATGATAAAATTGGCATATCTCAAAAGTCTCAGAGTACAGATAAGTGAGATGACGGGCTCTCGATCTAATTGGTATTCTACAGGGAAGTACAGGAATCTGCATTGAATTTAAATTGTTCTTTTCCATTTGCATTGCTTAAACCACAAGACGTCAGCGCCCGAGGAGATTCGGGGAGGACCTCTTCAAGCCCGAGAAAATACAGTGAGTGGTGGGAGGTGGAGTTGGGGCAGGTTAACCATACTCTCAGGAGGGGACCTCTCAAGACATCAAGCGCTGAGAAAATAGGGATCTTCAACTACCATATCTCATACAGTCTGTGTAGTAATTGGGCTCTCAGTGGAAGAAACTATTTTAACACTTCAGCATGTTGTGCAGACGGAAAACATGACGTAGGTCTTTTGGATGCAAAACCTCTGCAGGCTATGCCCACTGCAGACGTAAAAAGTAGTTTCTTTACTTTGCTAAACACACCATGCATAATGTAGCTGACAGACTTTGACCACCTCAGCTTAAATTATCATTGCTTTTTCCTTTGGTAAAATATAAGAAACAAAAAGAATGATTGTATCTCTATATCTATACTGGAGAGGAAGAGAGAAAGAAGAGGAGGGAGGGAGGGAGGCAGAGAGAGAGGAGAGAGAGAGAGAGAGAGAGGAAGAGAGAGAGAGAGAGAGAGGAGAGAGAGAGAGAGAGAGAGAGAGAGAGAGAGAGAGATGCAATACAGTGTACCTTTGCAAACTGTGAAATTGATTCCAGGACCACTGGAGTTGGTCCACAACACTCACATAATAAAGCCATATGTGAGATTTGGAACTTCTGACCCATCCTGTATATGACAGATGCATATTCCAGGTCAAGTTATTACACACCTAATTTATCCCACAGAGATCAATTGGGATCCATGACACCGTTTGACAAAATTATGTTGACTGACATCACAGCAATGGATTTATGTTGACTGCAAGTTGCATCGGCATAAATCCTAAAGTAAACTATTTTGGGGGACTTGCCCCTGAACCCCTGTCCTTTAAGATTATCAACTCCGGGTCAGTGTTGATTTGGGGTGTGGTGCAATACCCAGTCAAAACAGTGCCGGGTCCTGCGGGTACATTACAGCAGCAACAGCATTAGGTAGCACACTCGCCTCTGAGGCCAGGAGATCAGAGGGCTGTGGGTTCCAGTTCCCACATCTGGCACTTTTGGTTAATATCCCAATACTGACACTGTTGTGTAGCATGAGGGGGTGCTGCATCTTGAGGTGCCGCCTTCAGATGAGACGTTAAACCGAGGTCCCATCTGCCTGGATTGGTAGTAGTTCAGGTAGATGTTAAAGATCCCATGGCACTTATCGAAAGAGTAGGGAATTTCCCCAGTGTCCTGGCCAAATTTTTCCCATTCACTAAAAATACCACCAACAGCTTAATCTGGTTCAATTTCAGTTGCTTACCATCTGTATCCCCACCGTCGCCCCTGAAAAGGGACTTCTAGGCCCAGTGGGCTTACCGTGTCAACAAAATTCAATAAATAAATAATAAATAAACAGCAAATTGCAGCTGTAATGTCATTTGCTGTGCAACTGTCACCAGATGAAATACCGATCAATTGTACTTTTTATTTTGTCTGATAATTTTTCTTGTAATTCTGGTTTAATTTTAAGTGCGCATTCTCTTATGACTGTGTTTCCTGCAGGTCTGCACTAGAGGTGCTGTGTTGGAGGCATTGTTCTTTGGATGAGATATTAAACTAAGGCCAACACTTCAGCAATGAAAAGGGACTGGCTATGGTTTTAAACCAGCCAGTTCCTGGTCTATTCAGCAGTGAGCTTTTCTTGGGGAGGAACAATTCCTGCCCAAGTGGCTATCTGTGCTGTACATTGACCCAACTAGCTGGGAGAGGTCCTGTCAAGTGACCATATCTGCTATCAATCCTGTTAGTGAAGAGAAGACCTGCAGTCCACAGCCAAGAGAATGGGAATTTAAATCTAATGCTGTATACCAAACTCCTTGTACTTGCTTGTCTACAATACATACCTAAATGTTATGCCTTTGTCTTGCTGCTGCTCCCACCCAGATCCTGTTGCACACAATATGTCACATCATAAGGTGCACACGCAAGAAAGCCAAACTTCAGCACAATAAATAAATAAATAAATAATACCACACTATTGAGAGTAATTATGGGTAGATAAAGTATGTTGCTTTGGTTCGTGACAGGTCAACAGTAAGAACAGCACATTTATTTCCACAGCAGATCTATCATCGGCATTTGCTTCCACATTGATCTCATCATAATGCATGCTTAGCCAATGGGAAAGTAATGCTAACAATACTGATGACATGACAAAGGTCATGAGCTAGCCAGCCTGTTGACACTGGTAGTGCTACCCGATTATACTGCCAGCAACCTGTGTTTGGGAATGAGCACAGGTCGTCAAGGCAGTCAGGGAGGAAGGATTGAGAGGCTGAAGGACAGCTTTCCTTCCTTGGGGAGGGGCAGTGCTTCTCCCAGCATGATTGCCACCTGAAGGAGACCAGCTGGGATTGGAAGCACAACTGGTAGTACCAGATGGGGTGGGATCACCACAGGATGCTCGTCATGCATGCGCATAACACACAAATGCATGACTGCATTATTGCATGCTGGCACCTGTTGAGAAAAACAAGAAATAAGGAAAACTGCCAGTGTCCAAGCTGGCACCCCTACAGACTGACACACTATTGACACAGTTGTCCACCCACTGTAATGGTCCTGGGCAAGTGGTGGATCACCAGGAAGTCCAGGAGAAGATTGATGATGGGGCTGGGGTGCTATGGATGCAACTGGCTTGAGAAATAGCTCTGTGGAAAAAGGCCATAAGCTGCATGAAAAACCTATTATCATTGAACTCTGGCATAGTTATATTTTATGCGAAGATCTAGTGAAAAGTTATGCTTTTCAGAACGATTTAGTATAAATGATGTACAAAAACTGTAAGGTAGGTAGTAACCAATAACACATAACAGGGTGTGCACAAACGTATTTTTGATACACACCCAGGGATTCTGTGAGGCATGGAGCCTGAGGCTAGTGTCTTCATAAACCCAAGAATGTGCATAAAAAATTATTTAATGGACATCCTAAATGTATTATTTAAAATGGATTTGGTGGGGAAAAAAGGTTTTGTGAGTCGCAGAAAGGAGTTTAGAGACCTGACCCCACATCTATAGAGTCAAGGTACGGTCATTTGACCTCTGTTACCCAATGAAGTTTCTAGATTTTTTCTTGCCATTTTATAACCATATTTATAAAATGGGTGAGACAGTGTCTTGTTCCTAAATGGTCAAAACATGGTTGCAAGGGCTGAGATAACAAATCATGTCCCTTCATTGCGACTTTAGGATTGACTACACAGCTCCAGGGAGCCACTTACCATGTAAGCATTCTTTGTTTGCATCCCAGTCCCAAAACATCAAAGTTGGTCAGTGAGAAGAGGACTGTGATGCAGAAGTGCCCTTATCCTACATGTCCCTATGTATGGGGCTATTATTGATGGAATATTTAATGCCCCCAATCATGGCTACCAATTCATATGCTAACTTTTATCATAAGTAGAAATACTGAAGATAGATTTAGTCTTGACAGACTTATTAGGAACATTAAATATTCCATCTGATGTTCCTCCATACATAGGGACAGGTACAGTATAATAGGAGCACTACCACACCCCAGTCTCCTGTGGTTACTGGTCCATTTAACATGATGTTGGAAACAGCTTGGGGATACAGTATGTCTGCTATAATTAGTAGGATTTCCTACAGTCTCTTTTGCTCCATTTTCATCCTCACTACATAGATTCCTTAAATCACATATGGCAATGAGTTCATTTAACATCCCTTCTTTGAGATAGTACTATAATGAGACCTTTCATAATTTAAAATAAAATTGCATCTTTTATGACTGATTTATGAGGTTACAGATCAGGGTTTCCTTGTCATTAGATCAGCAGTTCATGTTACATCATAAATGTTGTACATGTGGCTTTTATTTCATTTTAGATTGCTCATTGTCTCCTGTCTTGTAGAAGATCCTTTTCCCACTTTGAATCAATTTGTTTATTATCTGTTTATTACCATTGTGCTAGTCTTAGAGTGGTGTCTTGCCAGCAACTCCCACCCAAGGTCTACTTGTTGGATCAATTCCCCATTGATTATGACATCATGCCCTGCTGGCTACCCCAGGGAGGGTCTCAGTTCAAGCTGCATCCCTTAGTGCATACTCCAGGTGAGATGTGGTGCCCTGGATGCCCATACTTTCAGAGTGCCTGGTGGACGTGGGCAGCAGGCCCCACTCATCCTCCTGATATCAATGGTCTCCTGAGTTTGTTCCACTCACCTCCTCTGTGTGATCATGCATTGTCACAACATTCCTGTCGTAGATGCCAGGCAGTGTATGGCTACCCTCACTCCCAACAGCACCTCCACCAGGTGTCACTCTGTGAGTGGTGCTTTATGGCCCTCCCTGGGAGGAGTGAATCTCAATGGATGCTCTGATTCCTCCCTGCCAGCCTCTGCTCCTGATATCTTGTGCTCTGGGAACAAAACCTAGATCACCAGCATTCAGAGCAGTCCCCATCACCCACTGCCACTGAGTCAGTTCATTGAGTCAATTTTTCATTTTTCTAGATTTACAAATAATTACATGACTGCTCCATTAAACATAACTTACAAGGTGTTCATCATTCTCAGCTGTTTTGAACACCATGGGCCCAGTTCTCAGCTGCATGGGGAATGGCAGTAAATTGTTATGTCACAATATAGCAGTAGCCCCTTGCCTATGACTCCTGAGCTATGCTCCAAAGGTGTCAGACAGTCCTTTCATGCCAGTCCACATTAAGCAGTGCTCAGGCACAGAGGGTTGCAATGTTGGCATGTAATTGAATGCTGTGCCAATCACAATGCCAATTACCACTTGTGCAGTGGTCCAGTACTTTGCAATACTCCTGCCTAAGAAATGTTGTATTCAGGTGGCAGGTGTTTCAGAATACTGTACCCACTGCACAGGAACATCAGAGGACTATGTTCAGTGAGGAACGATCATGTAAAAGACAATTAGGGCTAGGAAGGTGGGGTCCACTGGAACAACATGGACGTGTAATGGAGTACTGCTAGGGTGGTAGGCCACTAGACTGCCATGGCTGATGATGCGGGACGTACATGGATTTACCAGTGTAGCCCACAGGCAAGATAAAGGTATGGCATGGGGGCATGCAAGCAAGATTCATGGGCTCATGCTTGTCTCTGCTTGGCACTGCACCATGTGCAGACATGCATGACCTCATGATGTGTACTATCACTGTGTGCACTCGAAACAGCAGGAATGTCCATGCAACTAGGCATACTTTGTGCTTAGTTTAGTGGCCCATAAAATTGGAATAGAGAATTGAGACACACCACGTGGTTTGCATCACTTTTCTTGTGACTGTGATGAACTCACATGCAACAGAAAATGTTCTGTGAACTTATGGCACTCTGACTAAATCAGGACTAACACCAGGCCTCAAAATGAAAAGCTAAAACATAGTGAACAAACATGAAATGTGGTACTATAGAAATGGAGTTGTAAACAAAAATGTACAGCGGTAACAAAATCTGTTGTTGAAAAGAGGATGATAGTGTAGTCAATACATAAACAATGATATATTATTGTAGTTCCTCCTATGTCCTGATTCAGTAAGATGTAAACATTGGCTGAAATGTTCATGCAGGGAATCCTTTTAAAATCAAATGCTACTGATTGGTGATGCAGGCAACCACCCAACAACCAGTGTGATGACATGAACAGATTAGTACAGCTTGTTACAACAGGGACTGTCACAGCCTGTAAAAACATTTGTCAACGCGAACATTCACTGCTTCTGCATTGCTGTAGTACTGGTCTTGCTTGTACACATTTTACTACATATTTACCCATGATTGACAAGATGAGATGCAATATCTAATTTTCAGTGATGTCCTGCTTTTACACATTTTAACATAGAAACAGAATATGTTGGCAGATAAGGACCATACAGCCCACCTAGTTTGCCCATTTCCCTACTTGGTTTGGCAATCCTTACTCTTATCTAGACTGCCTTTTCCCTGCTCTGCTGTACAGCAGGGTGCCTTTATGTTTATCCCATGCACTTGAATCCCTGTGCTGTTTTCACTTCCATCACCTCCACTGGTAGGCTGTTCCATGGATCCACCTCTCTCTGTGAAAATATACTTCCTAGCATTCCCCTAAGCCTCCTACCTCCACCCTCCAGCCTCATGCTATGTCCCTTGTCCTTGTGCACTTTCATCACTGAAATGTTCCCTTCTGTACCCTGTTTATTCCTCTAAGACATTTGAAAGTCTGTATCATATCCCTCTCCCTTCTCTCTTCCAGTGAAAGAGGTTTAGTTCCTTGAGTCTTTCCTCATAAGGTATGTGGTGCAGTCCATGTATCATTTTTGTCGCTCTTCTCTGGACTGCTTCCATTCTGTCTATGTCCTTCCTGAGATGCACTCTCAGAACTGGACACAGTATTCCAGATGAGGCCTCACCAGTGATCTACACAGCGGCATCACCACTTCACTCCTCCTACTGGTTATGCCCTTCCTATGCACCCTAGCATTCTGTTTGCTTTCCCCACTGCTTTTTGCATTGTTTGGCAGACTTCAGGTCATCAGATATGATAACCCACAGGTCTATCTCCCAACTTGTGGTGGCTAGAACCTGCCCCCATTCTGTATTCTCTCTTGGGTTTCTGTGTCCCAGGTGCATTATCTTGCATTTCTTAGCATTGAAACCCAACTGCCAAATCCTTGACCATTCCTCAAGTAGTCTTAGATCATTTCTCATTTTATGTAGCTCCACCTGTGTGTCGACCGTTACAGATCTTGGTGTCATCTGCGAACAGACATACTTTTCCCTTCAGTCCCTCTGCAATGTCGCTTATGAAGACATTGAATAGAACTGCACCCAGCACCAATCCCTGTGGAACCCCATTGGTCACCTCCCTCTTCTGATTTTATGCCATTTACTACAACCCTCTGGGTCCTGCCTTTTAACCAGTTTCCAACCTATTTTACTACTTTAGAGCCCACCCAAATTCCCCAATTTGTTAAGCAACCTTCTATGTGGAGCGGTGTCAAAGATCCAGGTAGGCCACATCCACTGCTCCTCCTTGATCCACCACCCTGGTCAACCAATCAAAGAAATCAATAAGATTAGTCTGACAGGACCTACCTCAGTGAATCCATGCTGCCTTGGAACTTTTGCACCTCTTGACTCCAGGAACTTCACAACCCTCTCCTTAAGCAGGGACTCCATCAGCTTCCCCACCACTAAGGTCAGGCTTACAGGTCTGTAATTGCCTGCCTCCTCCCTACTTCCAGTCTTGTGCAGGGGGACCACCTCTGCCCTCCTCCAGTCCCCAGGTACCTCCCCATCTATAGTGATTGGTTGAAGAGGGTTGTCAGCGGATTTGCTAGGACTTCCTGAGTTCCTTCAACACTCTAAGGTGAATCTCATCTGGTCCCATTGCCTTGTCTGTCTTTACTTTTCCTAGTTCCTCCAAGACTTTATCAACCATAAATGGACTGGTGCCCACCTCTCCCCATACATCTTTCCTTGTGAGTCTTGGCCCTCCCTGCCTCTTCCTTGGTCAATACAGAGCAAAATACTTGTTCAGTATTTCAGCATTTTCAAGGTCGTCCTCCACCCACCCTCTCCTTCTTTAGCCTAACAATACCATTTCTGGTCTTCTTCCTCTTTTTAGATTGTACTTATCCAGGATAGGACAACTGAGAAGCAATTCCCTTATTTTCAGTGGGCTTCCACATTTCCAAAAGTCTTTTCTGACCTGATGTTATGATCATTTTAAACCCCATCCGAAGGTGATTTTGCAGTGCAATTGTGAAAACAAGTCTCTGAGGGATTTGAAAAGGACACCTGTCATGTTCAGGAGGTGTGGCAACACAAGGGATATTTATTTATTTATGTAAAATTTGGTAACCAGGAAAGGCACACTGACCCAAAACTCATTTCCATGGATAGAGAGTGGGAGGATAGGGGTAATTATGGTGAAAATACAAACAAAGGAAATGTAAATCAGAGAAGTGCAGAAAGAATATGAATACATCAATAAATGCTGAAGTGTAGCAGAACATCCTGAGTTTCAAATGAGAGGCATAGGAGACCAATCAACAGTAGAGAAATAAATCAGGATTGAGTCAGGGGTTAGAGCTTGGGGGAAGGGGCTAGGGAGGAGTGGGAGTGGGGCAGAGGAGGAGTGTGGCATGAACATTTAGTACCAGGGAGGAGTCAAAGAGGGATTTAAAGGAAGAGAATGATGGGGTATGATGAATGTCCAAGGGAAGCTGATTCCAGAGAAAAGGGACGTGGTAGGAAATGCTAACTGACTTGCCCCAGTATGAGGGTGAGGGAAGGAGAAAGAGCAGGAGTTCCTGGAGCAAAGGGAGTAGGTAGAAGGGTTAGCAGGCAAAAGGCGGAGAAGACGTAGGAAGAGAGAGTCCCAAACCAGTATTTGGCTATGAGGAGAGGAAATGGACCTCACATCTGTGGGATAGTGGTGTGATGGAGAGAGAGGTAGAGGAGACAGTGGTGTATGAGGGAATGGGAGGAGGTAGCAAAGCAACAAATGGATTAGGGAGTGTCAAGTCTAGAGAAGGAAGTTTCAGGGCAGAGCCATAGAAAATGTTGGTGTAATCAATAACAGGTAGAATCATTTTTGTGGCCATATCATGATGGGTAGGGAGGGAGGCAGTCTTTGTGGTGTAGAGGATGCCAAGTTTTGGGTGAAGTTTAGTGCAGATGGCATCTGTATGGGAGGAGAAATTGAGATTTCTGTCCTGCCAGATTCCTAGGTATTTAAAAGTGTGGACCACATCTAGGAGGAACTGTCCAGGGTGAAGAACACTGGGGAGGACTAGAGTTTGGACAGCCTCTTCCTGAAGTCAAAGGTCATTGTTACAGTTTTCTTTGTGTTTAGTTTTAGCTAGTTGACCTGAAACCAGTGTTGAACTTTGTCGATATGTGCTGTAGGGTTAAGTATATCAGTGGTGGAGGAGCCTGAGTGTAGATCCGTATCACCCGTGTAAATATGAATTTGGGATATAGAGTAGATGGAAGGAAGGTCATCAATAAAGACAGAAAGAATTAGACCAAGTATGGATCCTTGGGAACCCTAGGCATGGATAGAGAGTGGGAGGATAGGGCATTTCCAGCTAGGATGGATTGCTGTCTGTTTTATATGTAGAAGCTAAACCAGTTGACTGCAGTTGGTGCCAGCCCAGACAAAAGAAGTCTGTGAGCAGAAGGTGGTGGAAAAAGGATCAAGGCCTTAGCCAGATCTACAAAGATGACAGCAGTGATTAGACCTTGATCCATTGCTATATGGATTGAGTCGGTGTCTCGTAACATGAAGGAAATAGTTAAGTGCTGCTTCCAAATCCTGACTGGAAAGGAAGAGAATGCCAGAAGTGGTAAATGTTCAAGAGTCTAGAAGTAGATCAGAGACTCTTGTAGTTTGGCAAGTGAGCGAAGAAGAGAATGGGCCTATAGTTGTCAGGAGAGGTAGGGTTCCCTCATTTGTGGAGTGGTAGCACCATGGCCATTTTCAGGTCTGAGGACAGTACTGCGTTGAGAGGAGAGGTTAAGGAGGTGGGTGAGGGGAGGGAGGCAAAGCGGGGCAGAGGAGCAGAGGAGCTTTGGGTGGAGTCCATCGGGCTGGATTTAGCAGGATTAAGATACATTAGAGCCTGGTAAATTTCTGTAGGAGAAACTGGGGAAAACACAATAAAACACAACAAAGGAAAAAACACTATGGTTCTCAAAAGAGGTAGCAGGGAAGGTTAAGGAGAAAAGGATAGCATTCAGGAAATATAAGGAAACACAGAAGGAGCTGGACAGAGAACTTTATCAGTTAAAGCAGAAAGAGGCAGGAAGGCAGTCAGAATAGCAAAGGCCTAAACTGAGGAAAGGATAGCCAACTCTTTTAAGAAGGGGATAAAACCTTTATAGGTACATTAGGTAGTGAAGAAAGACCAAAGGAGGGATACTGAGGCTTAATAAAGGGAGGAATGTGGGTAGATGGTGACAGTGAAAAAGCAGGGATACTGAATGAATATTTCTGCTCAGTATTCACAAAGGAAGAGGAGGGAGGTACCTAAACCAAACAAGAGAAACACTCTGAAGATGGGGGTCGATACCAGTCCATTTACAAAAGAAAGGGCTCTGAAAGAACTAATAAAATTGAAGGTGGGCAAAGCAACGGGGCCTGATGGGATTCACCCAAGAATTCTAAAAGAACTAAGGGTAGAACTAGTGACACCGCTGACTACTCTCTTTAACAAATCATGGAAGGATGGGGTGGTACCTGAGGACTGGAGGATGGTGGATGTGATCCTCTTCACAAAGTGGGAGCAGGACAGAGGCAGGAAACTACAGACCAGTTAGTTTGACCTCAGTGGTAGGGAAATGATAGAATCACTTCTGAAGGAAAGAATTGTTGAGTACCTAGAGGTCAGTGGGGCACAGGACCGAAGGCAGCATGGATTCATGATGGGAAGGTCATGTCAGATGAAGCTAATAGATTTCTTTGACTGGGTGACCAAAGTAGTAGACCAGGAATGGGCTATGGACATGGCCTACCTGGATTTTAGCAAGGCATTTGATACAGTCCCACACAAAGATTAATACACAAGTTAGCCAGCCTTGGAGTTGGTCCCAAGGTGGTAGTCTCTATAAAAATTGGTTAGACAACAGGGACGCAAGGGTAGTAGTAAACAGAGTCCACAATGGAGAAAGGAGAGTCACTAGCGGGTACCGCAGAGTTCAGTACAGGGACCGTCCTTTTAATGTCTTTATAAGTGACATTGCAGAGGAACTGGAAGGAAAGGTTGTCTCTGCAGACAACACAAAGATCTGCAACAGGGATGATACACAAGATGGAGTGGAAAGGATGAGAAGGGACTTGGCAAGGTTGGAGGAATGGTCAAATGTATGGCAGCTCAGATTCAATGCAAAAAGTGCAGGTAATGCACCTGGGAAACAAAAACCCAGGGAAGAGTACACAATGGGGGTGAGATACTGACAACAGTAAAATGGAAAGGAACTTGGGGGTAATTATATCAGATAACCTAAAGGTGGGCAAGCAATGTGAGAAGGCAATAAGGAAGGCTGGGGGATACTGGGATGCATAGGGAGGCACAATAGTAGAAAACATGAAGTTGTTACCCCTCTGTACGGACAGTTGGTGAGACCCCATCTGGAGTACTGTGTGTGCAGTTCTGGAGACCCCATCTCTGCAAAGACATAGACAGAGTGGAGGCTGTCCAGAGGAGGGCATCAAAATGGTGCAGGGTCTGCACCAAAAGACATATGAAGAAAGACTAAAGGAGCTTAATATGTATACCTTTGAGGAAAGAACGAGAGAGGGACATGATAGAAACCTTCAAGTACCTCAAGGGAATCAACAAAGTCCAAGAGGGTAGCATCTTTCTGAAAAGAGATGTGCAAGAACAAGGGACACAAATTGAAGATAGAGGGGATGGCTCAGAGATAATGTGAGGAAATATTTTTTCATGGAAGGGCTGTGGATGCATGGAACAGCCTCCTGAGGAGGTCATGGAGTCAAGAACAGTGGGGAATTCAAGAATGCATGAGACAGACATAAGGCAGTCCTAGTGGGGGTAGGAGGAAGTAAGCTGTTGGTTAATTAGGATCTGCAGCTTATCTGTTAGGTAAGAAAATGTGCAGACTAGGTGGGCCAAGTGGTCCTTATCTGCCATCAAATTCTATGTTTCTATGTTTCTAAAACTAAAGCCAGTACCGGGGAGGGAGAGCAAGCTATGGTGGTAGGAATGGGATGGTCAGGAGGGTGCAGGTTGCAAAGAATTTGTTGAAGGTCTTGACAATGGAGAATGGGTCAGAGATAGCTGAGCCTTCAATGTTAAAGACTGGGGGTGAGTTAAGTTGAATACTAGGGGCTGAAATCTGCAAAAATAAAGTTATGAGTAAACATTGGAAAAATTCAGTGTTTCTTCATAACTTAGCTGTTTTTTCACATTTTGATCCCAAATTTTCAAAACAGTCTTTTATGACTACTCCTTCTGAACATAACAGGTGTCATTTATTAAACAGTGGCCAAAACATCAGTTTGTGCCACAAGTATGAAAACACATTTTGACCAGTATCTAAAAAATGACAGCTGTCAGCTTCATGAGGTGATATAAAAATTGCTATGTTGACAATTTAATGTCAAAATATTGAAATTACAAACGTTACAAGCATGTGTTGAAACATTTCAATGTATCCTCATAATTTTGTTGTTTTTATATATGTTTACCCCAAATTTTCAACATAGCCTTTTATGACCCCATCTAATGAACAAGGTGGAGAAAATTTCAAATCCTGTCAGAAAGGTGATTTCATGCCATAAGTGTGAAAATACATTTTGCCCAGGACACGAAAATCACAGCTGTCATGTTCATGAGGTGGTGGCAAAATGGCTATTTTGAAAATTTGGGACAACATATTGAAAATTAGCAATGGCACGAGTGTGCATTGAAAAATTTCAACATATGCTCATAGTTTTCTTGTTTTTTAATTTTTGCTGCAGATTTTCAAAATAGCCTTCTAATGACCTCACCTCATGAACAAGGTTGGAAAAGTTTTAAATCCTACTTTGAAAGGTGATTTTGTGCAGCAACCACAAAATCACATTTTGGGATAGATTTACACAATTTCACCACCCTTGTTCATGGGGCTACGTTGAAAACTTGGGGAACAAATATTCAAAATTATACAATGAGCTCACCTTTTCTGTTAATCTGATTGGTCAACGGGCCTTTACCCATGGATAAATCCTACAGTGACCCATCCAGCAACCTCAACAGCCCAATAACAAAACAACCAGTAAAAAATTCACTCCCTGACAAACCCAGGCAGAAACACAATGCCATATTGCTATGCACAAAGAGCAGAATGAGTGAGATGTCTTTTTTTGATCTGATTGACAAAGCCAAATCAGAGTCAGTTTTCAAAATCTAGAAGAAAATGACAGTACATTATCCATTCACTCAATTGGCACTTACCTGTCCTCACCATCAGTCCAAGCCATCTGTCAGTATGCCGCTCAGTCACTGTGCGGCTTCCCATTCCTCACAGCATTCCAACCAGCCCCAGCCAGTGGCCGATCCAACTTCAGTGACAGGAACTCTGGCTCCAGCACAACCTCTAGCCTGGCAAAGACACACTGAAATCAAAGCAGAAGAAATAACACAGCTAGAACTAACATGCAATGACAAGATCACCATGAAGCAGACCAGATTGGCATACAATGTATTCATATACTGGTGTCAAGAAAATTAGGTAAACACCGATTTAAAACAACACCTTCTGATGCGATGAATGATGTCCTATGGCACTTTTACAGCACAGTATGAAACAACGCAGGCTGAGAGTACTGCCTCAGCAGCTTCAAAAGCTTGAAATCTGGCCTTAATAGATTTATAAACATCCCCCGGCAGACTCCTCAACCTCATGGCTGACACCAGCTTCACAATAGCCAATAATGTTTTCAAAGGTGGTATTAAAAACACTGCAGAGAGGGTAAGGACAAGACTCCCCCTCCCCCAGCATAGCAGAGCTCAGTTTTTAATGTGATCTCCCACACTGTCTCCTGAAATAGCACCAGGTTTAGTACACTAAGTCTGGATGGAACTACAGCTCCACATGGCTAGAAAGGGAAGGAATTAGTATGCTCCTTCACAGTCATGTCCTCTAAAATCAAAACTACAGAAACTGGACTGAAATACATTACTAAAACATTTTGCAAAGAGACTACTGAATATACTCACGATTATAAGCCGAGAGTTTTGTACCTAAAAACAAGTTTGTAATAAGGGTTTAGAACATATGAGGTCAATTTCAAATGCCAATTGTAATCCAGAATGAACAAACCATGATTGATGCCATGATTGGCACAGGTGCAGTTGTTGCTGACTTAAAACAAGATGTTCACTATCAGCAATGTGCAGTAGTCAAAATGAGTGCAGGGCCATCTGGTAGCGAAAGCACAGTGCATTGATGCAGCCTTCAAGCTGCGAGTTGTAGATGATGCTGAGTCCACTAACAATCTCAGCTGCTGCCAGGCACTTCACTATCAATGAAAAGCAAGTGCTAGACTGGCAAAACAGCGGGACACTCTTATGGAAATGCCTAAGACAAAGAAAGCCTGTAGAGGGACAGACCAGCTTTCAGTGTCTTGGAGTCCAACCATAACGATTGGTGCTGGGCGCCACCAGAGTGGCTACATTGTCACTCACTTGGCCATCCACCTGCAGGCATTATGGATGTGTAAGGAACCCGAATATCACACAACAGGGTCAGTCACATTTTGGCTTCCACTGGGTGGTGCTCGAGGTTTATGGAGCGCCATGGCCTCACATTAAGGCAGTGCACTAAAATCGCTCAGAAACTGCCTCCAGATCTGGAGCTGAAAGTTGACAGTTTCCATCAATTTCTGATTCAAATTAGAAAACAACATGGGTATAATCTCTCTGAAATTGGGAACATGGTTGAGACACTGATAACATTTGATCTGCTTGGCAATAGGACAGTGAATCCAATGGGTAGCAAGACTGTCCTTATTCACACCACCGGACATGAGAAAACCCACTTTACTGTGGTGTTATCATGCCTATCAGATGGCACTAAATTGAAGCCCCTAGCTGGCCCACTGGCACAGTGGTTGGATTTGCTTGTGGCACCGGGGTCCCGGTTCAGGAACGGACTCAGGTCACTGGAGGGCTGGCCGGGGAGAAGGATGGAGCATCCCAGGGACTGCTTTCCTTCTGTGGGGGTGGGTGGGGATACCACCCGGTGCTCGGCGGACCCCTGGCAGGGGCGGGGGTACCACAGCTACTGGTGCTTGACAGCATTCAGGAGGTGGGGCGGATGCAGGACATCATTGCACGTCCCTGACACCCATGCAACAAGGGAAAAACAGTCCTGCTCCGCTGCCATAATGAAGCCCGCTCCAGCTGCATTAGGATCTCAGGCCGACCGCCTTTTCAAAAATTCACATGGTACCCTTGGTCAAGGCACTGTGACCCCGCCCTGGGGAAGCCAGGGGTTCAGGGAGGATGGCTAAATGTGAGCAGTTGCAGCCAGAGTCCATGACTGGGCTGACAGTCTCAGTGCGGGGATACAGGGGCAAAATAGTAAATTGAAAAAAAATTGAAGCCCTGATTGTATTTAAAAGAAAAACACTGCCAAAAACATTGACATTCCTCTCTGGAGTCCTGGTATACCCTTACCCCAAAGGGTGGATGAATGAGGGGCTGGTTCAGATTTGGCTGCAGAGAGTGGGGCACTCAACCTGGGCGCTACGCTCTAAGAGGTCATTATTAGTGTGGGACGTGTTCCTGCACACTTGACAGAAGCTGTTAAAAACAGCAATGAAGTCTAAGATCGACCTCTGTGTGATTCCTGGTGGCCTCACATCAATTTTGCAACCACTAGATGTGTGCCTTAATAAACCTTTCAAGGATCGGGTCAGACATAAATGGAGCAAGTGGATGTGTTCGGGGAAGGAGCATTAACAAAAGCAGGCAACTTGAAAAGCGAGGATGAGGAGGACTGAATGAGAGACATCTGCACCACAAACTTGCAAGTTTTACCTTTTATGCAGCACAGTGTTGCTTATCTTTATGTTTCAGTTTGATTTAATTTGAATATTGTGCCAAATACTATGCGAATACTGTGCTGAATATGGCTAAATATGACTAGTGTTTATGTTTATTGCTTTGGGTATGCTGTGCACTGAATACTGTGCCAAATACTGTGCTGAATATGACTAGCGTTTACCATATGTTTATTGCTTTGGGTATGCTTTTGTGAATTTATTTGAATATTGTGCGGATTATGACTAGAGTTTATGTTGCACTGTTTGCTTATCTTGCTTATCTCTATGTTTTGCGCTAATTAAATCTTGCAAATAAAATACATCTTGGCTTATACGAGTCATTGCAGTTTACTTAAAAAATGTATGGAGTAATGAGAATTAGAAACATACGGATTGGCTTATCTGCAAGTATATATAGTAAAAGTCATGAGAAAGCCCTTGATTGTACAAAACAGCTTCCCAGAGGCTTCCATTTTGAACAGTTTGGAAACCCTTTATGCCATGTGGCCAAGTACGTGATATACTTCTCAAATCTCCCAGTGAATGCCCCCTCCTTTCTCTGCCACCCAAAGAGACAACCACAGCAAGCTTTAAACAAACTGCAGACCTGGTACACCAATGAAGCCATGGTGGTTAAATATCTTAGCAGTATGCTTCCTTGAATATGCAGAGAGGCTGGGATAGACTCTCTCTCTCTCTCTGTCTGTGTGTGTGTGTGTATATATATATATATATATATATACACACACACATATAAAACACTCCCTGTGAGCCACAACCATTACAATCCTGTCCAAGCAGGCCTAGAAGTCTGTGGGATAATTCTATAACAGGACATAAACAAGCATTTGTCAATGCCGAATGTTGTCTCACTGGCATTGGCATTGGTAGTACAGGAGTTAGAGATGCATAATAGGAATGGCAGTGATGTATTGAACTGGCGCCAGCCCCACCCACCCTGCAGAGATTGACAGGCTTTGGGGTGTGCCTAGCGGCATCAGCTATAACTCTCATGCCATTTTACCTCACCCTACCCTGTAGACACTGACAAGTGTTGTGGTGCTGCTTTGGGGTTTTTGGGCCTTATACTTACCCCGCTCCATAAGGAAATAGGCTGAGATGGGTGCAGTATAGGAGAATGGGGTGAACTTTAGGCTGAACAGTCCAAGGCACACCTCGATGTCTGTCACTGGCTGCAGGGTGAGGGTGGGTGGAAGGGCGTGAGCATTACAGACAATGATCCCAAGTCACACCCTGATGCCTGTCAGTCTCTACAGGGTGGGGTGTCACAGTTGGAAACCCTAACGTCATAGACATTTGTTGGTATTGTCACTCAAATTTTCAACATGGGCTTTTGTGACCCCAGCTAATGAAGAGCGGCACAATCAGTTTATTAGCCAAAAGGTAGTGTTGCACAGAGGATATGCCATTTGGCGACACAGGGACGAAACACATTTTGGGCAGGATGTGAAGAATGACAACTGTATTGTTCATGAGGAGGTGTAAAAATGGCAACGTTGAAAATCTGGGTGAAAATATGAAAAATTGGTAAAATCATGAGCATGCATAGAAACAGCGCAACACACATCCGTAACCCAATTATTTTTGGGATTTTTAGCCACATTTTCAACATAGACATTTTGGGACCTCCCCATCAGCAGTGGTGCTGTGATTTTGTTAATCTATCCTAAAAGTTGATTTCCACAGCGACTAATACCATTGTGCACCACAGGCGCGGAAACACATTTTGGGCAGGCTGTGAAAATGACAGCTAGTACTGTTCATAAGGAAGTGTGAAAAATTGCCAGTGTTGAAAGTCTGGCATGAAAATATTGCAAATTTGTGAAGTTACAAGGTGCATGGAAACTGTGCAATGCACACTTGTAACACAGTCATTTTATGGACTTTTGTCACCAAATGTTCAACATATGCATTTTAGGCCTCTGTTCATGAACAGTGTCTTGCATAGAAATTGCTCAACACACGTCCAGTAACTCAATTATTTTTGGAATTTTTAGCCACATTTTCAACATAGGCATTTTGAGACCTCACCTCATGAACAGTGGTGCTGTGAATTTGTTAATGTGTCCCAAAGTTGATTTCCCACAGCGACCACACCATTGTGCGCCACAGGTGTAGAAACACATTTTGGGCAGGCTGTGAAAATGACAGTGGTACTGTTCATAAGAGGTGTGAAAAATTGCCAGTGTTGAAAATCTGGCATTAAAATATTGCAATTGCGAAGTTACAAAGTGCGTGGAAACTCACGCAATGCACATATTTCCAGTCATTTTATGGATGTTCATCACCAAATTTTCAACATAGGCATTTTAGACCTCTGTTCATGAACAGTGTTACTGTCATTTTCTCAAACTGTCCCAAACTGATTTTGCACAGCAACTGTGCTATTCTGTGCCAGATGTGCGAAAACACATTTCAGCCAGGATATGTAAAATGACAGCTGTACTGTTCATAAGAAGGTGTGGAAAAATGCCAATTTTGAAAATCTGGGTGAAAATATCACAAATTCCACGGAAAAGCGTGAGTGGAAACTTCATAGCGCATGCTCATAAAACAGCCATTTTTGATTTTATTTTTTCACCAGATTTGCAACATAGGCTTTTGAGAGCCCCCCGCCATGAAAAGTGGCACTGTTGTTTCATTACTGAGCCCCAAAAGGTAATATGCGCGGTGACAACGAAATTACCTTTCGGGACTGAATAATGCCATGACAGTGACTTAATTCATTAGGAGGGTCCCAATAATCCCATGTTGAAAATTTGGTGTCAAAATTCCCAAAATGCCCGAGATATGCACCAAAGTTGAAAAACCCTATTTATACCATTATACACTTACCGGCATTTCTTCAGTTCACGGTTGGCTTTGAAGAGTACAGACATGTTCGGTCCACGAAGATCGTCGCGCTGTGCTCAGAGGTAAGTATGGGTGGGGGTGTAAGGAGGCAGGGTTCACAGGGTGAATGTGGATTAAGGGGGCCACGAGTCGATGAGGGACCATTTTCTGCTTTGCAGGTTTAAAAACAAAACATTGCAGGACGTTTTCCTTTACAGGGTCATTTGACACACTGGGGTGTGCTCCCAGCATGCCACCTGAGTGTTGCTTTTTGGGGTTCTGTAGCTGATGGAGGTTGGGCACCCTGTCAGCACATAACAAATGGAGGGGACATTATGCCAATGGGGAGTGGGCTTCCCGTCGGCAAATGAAACCTGGAAGGGGACATGATGCTGAGGGGATTGGGTACCCCTCAGCACACACTTTAAATGGAAGGGGGTTTGCATTATGCCGACAGGGAGTGGGCACCCCATCAGCAAATGACATGGGTTGGGGGCATGCCAACGGGATTGGGCACCCTGAATTCAGCTCTCCCGGCAGCAGCAGTCAGCACCGCCATGTTAATAGAAGAGCTCCACCAGGAAAGGCACATAGGGAGGCATGTTTGGTGCCACTGCATGATGAGCTTGGCCATCATTGCAGCAGACCTTTCCTTAGATGTGCTCACCACATTATGTATTCCTGGTGTGGTGCCTGCATGCTGGCTTATTAGGGAATGAGGGATGCACCTACTGATGTGTGCCCGCATTCACGCTAACAGTGAACCGGCCTCCAAATCTACACTACGTAATATATTGGCTGTGCAAGCACAAGCCAACATAAAGAAGTGTCCCTGTGCAGCTACTGGCAGCCAAACTTGCAGTAAGGACAGCAGTGGAGCTCCCTTCAGGCACACAAACCCACCAGCCAAAAACAGAAAATGCAGCAATGTAATCTTGCACACCTTCCAGAAGATAAGCAACCCAGTACCTGCTCAGCAGCTCTACAAGAACTGGTTGTGCACTCAAGGTCAGAGGTCCAAAATGAACCCCTTCCCCCACAGAAACAAGTTGAGCATGTCACCATACTATGCTCCCAAACTGTACAATAAAAGCAGTTAGCACAAATGGACTCCACTGAAAAGGAAACTGAAGCTGAAAGAAGGACACGGAGACAATGCGCCACTCTCACTGGCTTATACATACACCTAACTGCACCCAAGATCTGCAAAAAGAACTCAGACACTTACCTCTGCGTAGCTCCAGAGATGCTATCACCTGAGAGGTCTTCTGCAAGAAATGATGTACGCTAGATGCCAACAGCTCCACTAGCCTTGCCCACCATGCCTATGCTATCATACTTTATCAACCATGAAGCCATCTATTTCTGCTTGGCACCAAAATGAGAAGTTCACTCTCAGCAGGTGCTGAATTTTTTTGACAAAACTACTTCTAACAGACTTTTAAAACATTCATAAATCAGTTACTTCAAACATTGCAAAGTTCACAAATTGTTACTAAATAGCATAGCCATTGCAGTTAGAAATGAAAAAACAGTTGTAATGACAAAGTTAAAGAATTACAACACAAAAAAGAAAAAAAAACAGTTCCATAGCTTATTACAGGCAATTAATTGATCATCAGTGTTCCATGTTTTTTAATGAATTAAAGAAATACAGTTTTACACTACTTTTAGGGTGGAAGAATAAGTTTATTATAAATCATTTAAAGCACCTAAAATCTTTTTATTTCTCTAGAAAAAAGAAAAGGGAACATTGTTTAACCGCAATAATCCACTCCAGGGTGTGGGTTATGGTGAGATTTGGTCACCACACCAGGAGGGCATATCCCACCATAACCCACACCCTCTCAATATTGGTTAAGTGACCAAGCTATGAGACAAGTTCAAAACCCATTGAAATACACTGAACCACATACCTGATTTCCTCAGTTCCCAGTCCAGCATTAAACAATAAAGATGTTTTTCTGGTCCAGAGAGTTACTGTGTTGGACCTCTGGTAGGTAAATAAAGGGTTGGGGTGTTGGGTGGTGGGTGCTGAGTGGGAGGGTCAGCTGGGGAGGTAATGGTGATGGTGTGTTGCCAACATAACAGACATTAATGGGTGATTTTCTTTTACAGAGTGTATAAAAATAAAAAAGACTACAATGGACTGTTTTCTTTATTTCAGGTAGTGACACTGGGATTGAGCACCCCAGTGTCATTTCTCATGTTTAGTGGCACTAAGGTGAGTTCTTCTCTGTCTCACAGTGAAGAAAAGTTGGGATAATAGCTGGAAACTGGGGACTGGGCACCCTGCTGTTGTAAAATTAAGTAAGGCGGGTGTGTGGTGCTAGATGCTGAGTGGGAGGGTCAGGTGGGGAAGGTATTGGTGGCAGTGTGCTGGTGGTGGTAACAGACATTGATGAACAGTTTTCTTTTTACAGTGTGTATAAAATAAAAAGATGATGAGGGATGGTTTTCTTTATTTCAGATACCAACATTGGGTATTTGGCACCTCCATGTCGGTATTATGTTTGTTGGCAGGGGATGTCATATAGTGGAAATGGGCAGGGTGGGTGGTACTAGACACCACTGGGGACTGGGCATCCAGGTGTTGAAAAATTAAGAAGGGAAGCAATGGTAGGTGGGAGGGATACTTGGCAGAGGTGGAGGGATTGTTTTTACATTGGGGAACCACAGCAACTGATCATGACGCTGATCAGCTCTGCTTGCAGGGTGGCTTTATGCAGATAAAAGGAAAGAACCACCCTCTGATTAGGCCAGCTCTTTTCTTTAAACTACATGAAGTTTCCATCCAGCAAGACCAGAACAGTGTCATGATCAGCCTGGCTGATGATTGGTCTGACACTGACAAGCCCCTTGCAGACTGCCCTGCATTGGGCCAACACTGACACACCTCTCAAAACCCACTGTCACACCAATATGCTCTCTCTGCGCAAGTGCAAGGGTGAATATAAAAGATACTGGGTTATTATAACTGAATATTTGTTAACCTAGTTTCTCCTTCACCATACATTAGGAATCTCCTTTCCTTTCTTACATACTTTGCCATGAAGGAATTCGAGCCATAGGATGATGCAACCAGCTATAACTGATGAAGTGACAAAGTCCTTGGAATTCTGTCTTCTCCCAATCAGGGAAAGATAGTGCATTCTTTTGAACAGAAATTAGCATAATGACTGCAAAGAGAGTACTATATTGAATAGTATATGTATAGTATGAATAGTTTGCAAAGACTGTGGTTCCATTGAGTGGCGAGATGACATAATTCACTTGAGAGGTATCAATGATGTCATTTCATCCCAAGATGGAAACATTAACATTGCTGTATACTGTGGCCTATACATTATTTAGTATAGTGTATGTTTGTTTTAATTCAGTTACCTCTTTATAACTCTGTCTTGCACTGTAGTCAAATGAACAGTAGACAACAAATTGTATTATATGATTAAAATACTTAATATGCTCATATGTAAGTAATAGTTACATGAGAAGGCAGAATTTCCAGTAGTTTATCTTTTAACAAACAGTTCAATTGGGGTGTTTTAGCCTCAGCAGATC
Organism: Neoceratodus forsteri; assembly: GCA_016271365.2. Taxonomy (NCBI): domain Eukaryota; kingdom Metazoa; phylum Chordata; order Ceratodontiformes; family Ceratodontidae; genus Neoceratodus; species Neoceratodus forsteri. Next base: position 31,269,217 of record CM057450.1, read on the forward strand.
CCTCAGTACTTCAACACTCTAATTTTCAAAATCTGTCCTACCTTGCATTGGATTCACTGGTGCATCATGTGCCTGCTGGGGTTTCCGTGACCTGCCATTTTCTCTGATGCCGCCAGTGGTTGGTCCACTGGAGCTGGCTCCAGGAGTGCCACAGGCTGTGGATGAGGGGCAGTTGAACTGGAACCCCAGACACACTGGGGTCTTCTAGGTTCTGGAAGCAGGCATCTTACCATGCTTTTCTTTTTCCTGGGCAAAGGCCATCAACTGTTGTTTGAATTCAGCCTCAGTTCTCTTCCCCTTTTGGGTATCATGACTCACAAATGAGAAAATACAAAACAGAAACACAAAACCCTATCTGTAGTATCCACCTGTGCTTGCTACCACATCGCAATGTTGCACTCTGAGGAGAAATTGGGGTTTGAAATGTTTTGTTTTGAGACCTCAGGCCACCAGGAAGCTGACATTGAAGTCATGCTCATGTAGAGAGGGCCTTGTCATGGCAGCATGGCTTTACCAATGCTCCCCAACCTATCCCACTGGGTAACCCACCTATTCCAGTGACAGCTGTGCCTTCCACCCCTGTGCAACAACTCTCATTGTCTGAATTAATATTTTCCATCTGCCACCATATATGCCACTGCTTAGACCTTTGGACACAATTTTCTGAAAACTGGATTTAATTATGATGTGATTCAATGATAATTGATTAAGGAATTTCTTTTTCCCTGTAATAGCAAAATCATTTACTGTAGAAAACATTACCCGATTTTCCAAAATCTATTTTGTCTTTCTTTTGGGTTATATTCCAACACCTTGGTGCTGAAGCTTGATTACAGAGAATGAACATTGAATAATGCTAATGCAGGAACACTGGGAAAAATTTATCTGGATGCTTACGCCACCCTAACAAGATGGCAGCCACATAGTACTATGCATGAGCAACTTTCTTATCAGCATGGCAGTCACAACCAAATGTGCATGCATAGCCACCCAACCCAACATGCAGCTGCCTACTTTGCTCACATGCGCTATGATCACACATGCACAAACATACCTGAAACAGACGGCCCCAGGATACCATGCAGCTCAAGAACCACCAACAGAAAACCTTGCCCGCATACACTTGAAAAACTTGATAAGTAATTTGACAATATTCCAGTTGCATGCTGTGTATAAGTGAAGTTCCAGTTGCATACTATGAACAAGGAAGTGGCAGCAAAGGTGAGGGAGAAAAGGGCAGTATATCAGAGGTACATGCATACAAGAAGGGAGGGACGGCTGCCCGCCGCCGCAGTGGTTGGATTTTCCGCTCGCGCCTGGCGCACCCGGTTCGGGAATGGACCTGGGTCGCCGGAGGGCTGGCCAGGGGAGAAGGATTTAGCATCCCAGTGACTGCCTCCTTCCTGGGGGCCAGGTAAGTGTCTGGCTCACTGAGGAGTCTTGGCAGAGGCTGTGAGAAACCCACGCTCCAGCGCTCAGCTACAGGGAGGCGGGGTGGACACAGGCGCTATTGCACATCCCCACCTCCACAGAAAACAGGGGAAAATAGCAGGCAGGTGAGGTCCACTGTCAGAGTGAAGCCCTCTCGGGCCGATTAGCCACCACCACGCGATCCCGGACCAGATACAGTTCCAGCATGGATAGGGGCTGTTGCTGTGGCCCCGCCCTCTGGGGGTAAACCAGAGGTAACTGAGAGAATAGAAGCAGCAATGGGTGGCGGTGGAAGCCCTGGGAGCTGTGACCAGGGCAGATGTGTGACAGTGGACCTCCCACACAAAAAAAAAAAAAGGGAGGAGGTAGCCTGTGACAATGGTGACCAGGATGGAACACTTTCAAAAAGGCTACTCAATTGTGGCACCTGTCCACAGGGCTACTGAGAAGGGGAGGGCAACTGGATGGGGGGTCCACGAATATAGTGACAGGATGTCGCTATGTGTACATGTGCGGGGAGCACACCATGCAAAGATGGAAGGGGAGGAGGGTTTCTGAAGCATAGTGTGGTGATGGGCTGCTGAGCTGGCTCTGTGGCATGGTGGGTGGGTGGCAGGTTAGGGTTGCGAGGTGCTGGGTCTGGTTCGGTGCATGTCCATTTTGTTGCCCCAGACTTTTTTTTAATTCCACTTTGCACCCCCGACATGCACACACCTGGAGTTGAGAATCATTTAGTAGGAGGGTGCAGGGCACAGCCAACCCACATAAAAAGAAAACAAGTCCCCAGCACTTTTATCAGGCCGAGTGCACATCGCTGAAAAATGATTTTCGGCGACACACTAGCCCTAACAGCGTACCTCACCTTCCACGATCACCATTATCACATGGAAACAGAAGGAGGACAGGAAATTTATACAGGAAATCCAGGAGGCAGGAGATTATTAGGCAGCTAAAGCTGCAAATGAACTAAGATTAGCATAGGGGATCAGGGAAGGTGAAAAGACTTCTTTAGATAAAAAAGAGAGAAGAAGCAGTAAGGAGGGGATTGTTAGGATTGAGAAGGAGGGGATGGAGGAAACAGTGAGGAGCAGGCAGAGGTTCTGAATGAGTACTTCAGCTCTGTCTTCACTAGGGAAAAGGACAGACCAATGCTACAGGGAAAGATTGGGGTAAACATGGTGGGGGAGATGAGACAGATAAGGCAATCAGTGAGGACAGGGTCTTAGACGGTCTCAAGACCCTTGGGGTGACCAGGCACCTGGCCCAGAAGGCATACATCTGAGAGTCCTAGGGTACTGGCAGCCACCCCCCCAGCAGACCTGTTTAACACCTGGCTGGTGCATCTCAGGACTGAAGAATGACACATGTGGTGCCACTCCACATGAGTGGGCCCAGAGATGAACCTGGGAACTACAGGACAGTCAGCCTAACCTCCATTGTAGGCAGGTTAATGGAGACCATTCTAAAAGAAAGGCTGGTAAACATTTTGGAGACAAACAGCCTCCAAGACACTAGAGCATGGGATGCCTCGGGAGATCCTGTCAGACAAACATGATAGACTTCTTCAACTGGGTCGCTAGGTCAGTGGATAAAGGTCAGAGGTGGATGTCCTATTCCTGGACTTTAGTAAAGTCTTTGAATCCGTGCCACATGGAAGGCTGCTCAGCAAGCTGTGTAACCTGGGAGTCAGGGACAAGCTGCAGGGGTGGATAAGAAGCTGTTTGCAAGATAGAAACCAGACGGTGATGGTGGGGGCAGGAATTATCCAAGCTTTAGGCTTGTGACCAGCAAGGTCCACAAGGCTCAGTACTTGGACCAGTGCTATTCAACATCCTTATAGGGTACACACTGGAGGGAGTAGGCAACAAAATCTGCCTGTTTGTAGATGATACTAAACTCTGTGGGAGAGCGAATATGGAGGAGTGGAGACAGGAGCTCAGAGAGGACCTGGCCAGGCCAGAGGGTGGTCTGACATCTGGCAATTGGGGTTCAATGCCAAGAAATGCAAGGTCATGCACCTGGGGGCTAGGAACCCAAGAGCCAGCTACTATCTGAAGGAGAGCAGGTGTCCAGCATGGAGGATGAAAAGGATCTGGGTGATAGTCGGGGCAACATGAAACACTCTGCACAGTGCCAGAAAGTGTCAGCTAAAGCAAATAAGATGCTGGGATACATTGTCAGAGGAATCACCTCCAGGAAGAAAGAAGTCTTTCTGCCCTTGTACAGGTCATTGGTGAGGCTGCACCTGGAGTAATGTGTAGCATTGGTGCCCTTATTTGAAGGACATCCAACTGCTGGAGGAGGTCCAGCAAAGGGAAACCAAAATCATCCAGGGCATGGAGGACAAACCATATGAGGAGATGTTGAGGGAGCTCAATATGCACTTCTTAGAGGACAGAAGGGAGAGGGATATGATAGAAACCTTCAAGTACCTTAAAGGTATAAACAAGGTTGGAATTGAGGGCATTATCAATTTAAAAGGGAAGGGAACACAAGGAGCACAATCTGAAACTTGTTGGGGTATATTTAAGCGGAAATGAGGCGCACTTTTCACAGAGTGGGTGGTATCAAAATGGAATGTGCTATTGGACAGGGTGATATCCTTGAACACAGGGGAAGCTTTAAAAGGATGGGACAGGGTAAAAAGAGGTTGCATGAAGGAAGATGAGTAAGGGGAAGTGAGGGAGGGAAGGATAGTGAGGGAGGCATGGGGAGGGGCAGCACCAGGGCTGTTCCAAAGGGCTAAGGTCCACCCTGCATAATATTATGTGGGGCCCTACCTCCACACTAATATGCATAAAATAACCATTAGCGCATATAAAATATTTCTTCTGTAAATTCTTTTGTATTATTCTTGCTGAGTATCTGCAGTTTGTCCACGCTGCCCCACCCCCTTCCACCTTGCTGGCACCATGATTAAGAAACTGAGCAACATAATTTATCCCTGCTTCTCCTGGGGACACCAGGGATCAGATGTTTTGAGTAATGGGCCCTACTGCTTCTTTGTTCTGTACTCACCCGACCCCACCCCCTTGAAATTTGAGATGGAATCTACAGCACAGACCTCACTGCTGCCAATGCCAACAGACCCAATTTCAAATGGATAAGCAATGTAAGAAAAGAAGGTTACAGGGTTGTCTCTATTGTTGACTTCTGAGGCAGCGGAACCCCTGACAGAGTGAGCCCTACTGCAAATGCATCTCTTGCCCCTGGTCACTGCCCTGAGCAGCTCCAGTAAAACAGATTGGGCTGCGCACTCAAGCAGACTAGATAGACCATTGTGGCCTGCTTCTGCTGGCAAATTTTCATATGTTCATATTCGTAAGTCACAAGTAAATAAACCAATTGCTACCCTGACTCTGGATAAAAGCTGTTCTTCAAAACTAGATATGTTGATACTGAGAAAGAACCCTTAGTGTTATTTTAAAGGATCCACAGATTTCAAAGCTCTTAGTTCATAAGAAGTATATGTTTCCAATAAAGATCATCATATTCTATCTCCTTTAAACTTCTGCATTTTCACTCATCCTTTCATCAAAAGTTTATTTGATTGGCTGCTGTGGAATTTTGGAAATGTGACTGTCCTGCTGTTCCCAGGTCGCCCAGAACCCACAATCATCTATAACCCCTGGCCCAAGCGACTCCTGAACCGAGAGCAGGTCTCTTATTATTCTTCGCTACTAACCCTGCTGTCAACTCATCGAGAAACTGGTGACCCTGAATCTGGACTGTGCCACCAGACCCAGTTTCACTGTTGTGAGGTTTATTTATTTATTTATGAGCTTTTGTAACGGGTAAGTGCACTAGGCAAACAACCTGCCTATTTTCAGACATGACCGGGAGAGTACAATACAGCAGTGACAACAATCAGGTACATAACGTTGGATAATAGTAAAACAGACAAATTACATCAACTGAAGCAGTTACAGCAATTAGTACAGCACCTTGATAACAACAAGAATAGTAAATTTGAGGATGAAATACCAGGAATTGGATAACAGCACATTTATAGCACAATAGCTAAGCAAACAAGTAATGTAACCTAACTAGGGAGAAAAGACAGGTAGACGTAACATTCACAAAAAGGCTAAATAGAGAGTGTATGCAATTTCTAGCTGATTAGAGAGAGACAATTAAAAGTTAAAGCAGTGGCAGGTACCAAGAGCATTAAGGTGAGAGAACAGAGCTTGCTTAAATGATAGGTGAGATGAGGAGTTCTTAACATGGAGGGAGAGTGAGTTCCAGAACCTAGGAGCAAAATAGGAAAGCTTGCTCACCCATTTTAGTGGAGCAGGGCTGAACAGTGAGCAAGGAGGAGGTAGAGGACCTAAGAGAGCAGAAGTGAGATACCATGGTGAGCATTTCACCTAGAGAGGAGGGGCAGGAGGTTCTGGTTAGGGAGTCAACAAAACTCCCAGGCGATAAGACCGGAGGGCAGTGGAAGATGGCCAGTTCAAGGCAGAATAGAGTTGGCAGTGATGGGTTAGGCGAGGAGCCAATAAGGCAAATCTACAGATATTGTTATAAGATATGTCCCATTGGTGAAGGACACCTCATGGGCATGGGAGAGTACTGGAGGCATATATCAGTTGTGGGAGTAGAACTCCCTTGCTACAGAGATCTGAGCAGCCGGAGTGAGTGAGTGACGCACTCTGTAGGCTGCACCAATCTTGGCGCTGACTACAACATACCTCCTTGATGTGTGCAGCAAAATCAAGTGTCAGGTCCAGGTAACCACAAGATATTTGAAGGATATAGTGTTAGAGACAGCTGATCAGTCACTTGCAGTGGATCAAGAGCTTAGGGACTCCAGACGGCACCTTTTTAGTGGACCCAAAGAGCATGGCCTGGGTCTTTGATATATTCAGGATTTGATAGTTGGAGGAAAACCAAGTTTGGAGGGTCTGAAAGGTGAAGGAGAGATGTAGATTGATGTCAACAACAGACCTGGATGCAGAGTAAAGCACCAAGTCATCTGCGCATATGATAAGGCTGCAGTGGGTGGATGGTGTAGGGTTGTCATTGAGGAAGAGAGAAAAGGGTAGAGGGCCAAGAATAAATCCCTGTGAACACCACAGGAGATAGAAGCAGGAGATGAAAGAACATTACAGAAGGAGACAGCCTGAGAGCGGTATTCTAGGTAGCTGCCAAACCAGGATTGGGTAGTAACAGTGGCACCGAGCGCAGTGCAGTTTAGCCAGTAGGAGGGGCGATGCACCATGTCAAAAGCTTTGAGAGGTCTATGAACACAGCTCCAATAAGTAAGCCCTTGTCGATGTTGCATTTAACATCACTGGTAAACTGGGTTAGAGCAGTAGTTGTGCTGTGTCCAGCCCTAAAGTCTTGTTGTAGAGGAGATTGAAGGTTAGAGTTGAGAAGGTGTGCAGAGACCTGTCGATGAATCAGTTTTTCAAGCAGCTTACTGAGCGTGGGCAGGAGTGAGTTGGGACAGTAGTTGATATGTTATTGACGCCACCTTTCTTGTACACTGGGATGGTTCTGGCAACTTTCCAGACAAGGGGACAGAGGCTAGCAGATTGAAAGATTGAAAAGCTTGGTTACAGGCACCACCAGACACGAAACAAACTGCCTAAGGATCCTAGGATGAATACTCATCAGGGCCAGCACTACCGCTAGCCGGCAAAGATTGTAGTAGCTTCAGAATATCTAGACACATGACCAGAGCCAACTCAAGAGCAGGGGGAGCAGTGACTAGGGGTTGGGGACACAAGGGAAAAGTTGGGTGATGAGGGGAGGGAAGAGAGGAAAAGAGGAGTTAAAGGCATTGGCGATGGTGAGAGGGTCATTGCAGTGCGTGTTGTTTATTAGCATTTCATTTGGAGTCATAGGCTTGTTATTCCCAAGGATTTCCTTGATTTGTGACCAGTCCCATTTAGGGTTGGAGACAGAGGAACTGAGAAGGTTCCGTAGTATTTGCTCTTGACCAAACAAATCTCCTTTACAGGTGTTGCATATGGACCTGTAGGCCTCAAAGTCAGCTTGAAGGCCAGAGGACTTCCATGTAGTCCAAAGTTTATCCCTACATTTTAGCAGTTGGAGTAGAGGGTGCTTGAGCCATTTGGTGACTTTCCCTTTACTCCTGCGGGTGGAGACAGGGACATGCTGGTGCTGAAGAGAGAGTAGGGTTACACTGAAATATTCAGCTGTTAATATCATTGGTTATATAGATGTAGACCAGTCAACCATATCTATGTAACTTGTGTGGCTAACTGCAAGTACTGAGTGCTAAATAAGCCCTGACCCACAGCTAGTTTATCTAACAACTTTGAAACTCTTTTTCTTTCTTTCTTTTATTTGCTCGCCACAGGCATTTATCTGGCCTTTATCCTCTGCTTGAAACCACCACGGACTCTCTGTCACATTTTGTAACCACATTGCTGCATGGCCCTGACTGCTGTAGGCTTGGACTTAGGGCCAGTAAATGCAGGTAAGCTTTTGATCTGTTGCCTCAGATAGTTCCCCACTCTGGGTGAATGGGATGGTTAAGGACCAGGCGCTAACAGCGATGAGACCAGGTTCACTGGCATCCATGCCAGGAATCAAGTCACTTGCCCTTTCTCCCTTTTTTTACCAAATCCACCTGTTTCTCTCTCAGTTTAACAGTTTTTATTTATTTTGCAACAAAGCCTCTCTCCTGCCTGCTTTCCCAAATCACCTGCAGCACTATCAGAGACAGACACCTCCTGGAGAAGCAAGCCAAGCCCTGCTCCCTAAACTCAACAACTGCAAGCATGACAAACAGATTTATTTTTTCTAAAAAGCTAATCCTCCTGTCTGCTTCCACTCTAACCTACAAGGCAATATCAGAGGCTGAAAGCCTGTAGGGAACAAAAATGCCTAGCGCCACAAAAAACAAACACACAAAAAAAACACAACAGCAGTAATTATTTTAACAGAACAATCTTAAACATTCCTCAGTCAGATCTTTTCTCACTACTATAGGTCTCACCCACACCTGCTCTCCTGCCTGGTTTTGGAGGGTGGGGTGTTAGGAATACCTAATGCTTCATTTCCCAACTTTGTCACTTGACCCTAACTGGAGCATTAATTAAGTTTTTGCAACTTATTTCCTTACTTTTGAGATAGTATAATAGTATCCTTTACTGTGGGAGTGCAGGGTCCTTTGGACCTGCAGTCCCATCCATCTGTAGATGGGTATATGTATGTAGCTGTGGAAGCACAGGCGCTCCTGGCCTGAGCTTCCATTTATAGGACAACAGTGACCAAATTGGCAGCACAGCCATTTTATCTCCCACTTCATGTATCTGGTATCGAAAATGTTCAAATCCCTCCAAATGTAATTCTGCACAACTGCAATGCCATTTCTTGCCACAGTTGTGAAAACACATTTTGGCCAGGATTTGGAAATGACAGCTGTGATATAGGTGAGGTGGGGTAATAAGAAGTTTATGTTGAAAATCTGTGGTAAAATATTTTTAACATTTCCAAACTTACGAGTAGTATAGCAAAATTGGTAAACGAATGGTCATAACTGTGGCATTTTTCATTCTGACCCCAAATTTTCAACATAGTCTTTTTATGATCCTACCTCATAAACCCCATAGGTGAAAATGTTCAAATCCATGCCAAAATGCCATTCCACTCCACAGCTGTGAAAACATGTTTTGGACAGGATGTGAAAATGACACCTGTACTGTTCATGAGGTGATGTGAAAATAATGGCTACATTGAAAATTTGGAGTCAAAATATTGAAAATTACCAAAGTTGTGCATATGCATAGAAACATTTTAATGAACATCACGAACTCGGCAAATGTTTAGGAATTTTTTACTAAATTTTAAACATGGCCTTTTGGGACACTGGTGGTGTAATTTCATTATTTAATCCTGAAAGGTGATTTTGAGCAGCGACTGCAAAATCATCTTCTGGGCCTAATTAACAAAATAATAGTTCTAGTGTTCATGAGGTGGGATCCCAAAAGGCCATGTAGAAAATTTAGTGAAAACATTTCGAAAATGGCAAAGTTATGAACATAAGTTCAAAACACCACTGAAATACATTATATGGCACTTACCTTTATTCCTCAGTTCACGGTTCAGCTTAGACGACTGCAGACATGTCTTGGTCCACAGAAGATGACAGCCTTGGACCTCTAGTGGTAGGTATAGGGGTATGAGATGGTGGGTGTTCGTGGAATGGTCAGTATGGGGAGGGGACGGCATGAATGATGAGGGACTGTTTTCTTTTTTCAGGTTAAAAATAAAACAAATATCGGGACAGATTTCTTTTTCAGGATTTTTACTGTTTAATTGTTTATTGTCAATTTTCCTTTTTTTACAATAATGAAATCAACTTAACCCAAAAGGGAAACTGTAAAAGAGTTGTTGGTTACATAGGCAACTCAGCATCAGAGCAGACGAAGGATAACTGTTACCAATTAACAGGTATTTACCCCAATACATGCGACTCCTAACTTTAAGGTGTTAGACAGGCAAGGCTTCCATGCTTCATACTTTTAACAATGTGGGGCTCTTTGTGGATTCAGGTGTTGTCTAGGCTTCTGACACCCTAGCTTAGAACAAACACAAGGAACCACTATTCTATATACTATTCAGTGCAACTATATACATTTGGGGATGGCAATACAATACATCATATTCATACATTCATGAGTAAGTGAGTATTAATAAATCCATGCATATATTCCTCATACCTGGCAATAGTCCTAATTATAAAGCCTTTTAACCACTCCCATTTTGGGGTGGCATATCTGGTAAGGGGGTCCAGCATTTTCATAAATCCCTAGGAATTATTTACCAGGTGGGAGAGTTTGTCCATACTGGCAATATGAGCCATAGATGTGAGAAGATCTTGAGCACTAGGAATCACTGTAGTTCTCCATCTACAAACAAGGAGCCACTTTGCTTGCATAGCCCAGAGGGCTAGCCAGCAATATTCTAGCTCTCGAAGTGGGGGCTTCTGATTTCATACCCAAGAGAATTAGGGAGGGACCGGGAATGTGTTTCTTCAGGACTTTAGCTCTATCTCACAGACATTATCCCATGTCTGTTGTATTAGGGGACAAGATCAAGGATATGGAGCAAGTCTCAGGTTGGGAATTACACCTCCAGCATAAATTGGAGCTTAATACCCTGCCTTATGTAGTACCACCGATGTACGGTTCCATGAGTGGAGAATTTTATTTTGTATTAATCTGCTCCTTGAATCTATAAAATATTTTTGGGCCCCTTTGTAGCATTCTTTCCACTGTAGAGCTGTAAACTCAAGGTGCAAAGCCCCTCCCACTTCTGCTTGGACTTCTCAGTCTGACTGGGCAATGTGTTCCGAGGGCAGTATAAATGGAGCTAGCCAGCCCCTTCTGTTTTGTTAACCAAGATGGTATAATCTGGAAGTCTCCTTTTGCTATGTGGGATATATATTTCTGGGATGAACTACGCAGTTGTAGTATTTCCAGAAATCAGAAGTGGAAGTGACCATCTGGCTTGCAGGTTGACAAAGGTATCTATTGCCATAGAGGATGAAGCAAGTATATCTCCAACTTGGTGATACCCCGTCTGCCCACCCTTCCAATACACAGGTCTTTTATCAATACACAGATTCTCGCTTCCCACAATTTCTATTTTTTATTTAGTTTTTGTTGACCGGTAAGTGCACTAGACAAATCCTGCTTATTTTCAGGCACGACCGGGAGGGGATACAGACAAATGCCAAATGATGTTAAACTAGATTAAGCTGTTGGTGATAGCTTTAGTGAATGAGGGAATTTGCTAGGACACCGGGAAATTCCCTACTGTTTTCGAGAAGTGTCATGGGATCTTTAACATCCACCTGAACTACCACCAATCCAGGCAGATGGGACCTCGGTTTAACATCTCATCCGAAAGACAATGGCGTAATTTGATTGGTGTCAATCCCATTTTCAGCTTTCTCCTTATTTTACCCAGCATTGTAAGGGGCTGTTATGGTGGGGTGTGTTTGAGGTTTGTTGGGGGTTATTACAGACCAGAAGTGATAAGGAAATCTTCTGACTTACGCCTGTTCTATATCCACCATTGAGGCTGAGGAGTAGTTCCTATACCCAGCCAACATAAGGATTGCGCCATATGAAAGGCCCACTTGTAACCTTGAACCAAGGAAGACACCACCTCCTAAGCTCCAGTGTGCCTAAGTTTGTTCCTACTGTACCTGGGGGTTTCCTTCTCATAGAAATCTACCAGCTACCTTATCTAACTTCTGGACCCAGCTCTGTGGTAGGGAAAGGGGAATATGTGCCAGGAGATAGAAAATTTTAGGTGCCAAAATCATTTTAATCGCAGCTATCTTGCCTGCTAGGGTTAAATGGAGTTTAGTCCATCTGGACATATCCTCCTGTATATCCAATAGGAGGGAATGGAGATTGTAGCCCCATAGTTTGGAGAGTTTGGCAGAGAAACAAATACCTAGATATGTAATACTTTTCCCCACTCATTTCAGACTGGTATTTCCCAGTACTGTCAGTTGGCACCTAGAGTTAAGAGGAGTACTTCAGTTTTGGTGGAATTAAGCTGAAGGCCTGACAGTCCTCTAAAGTAGCGGAGGGTATTGAGTATTGAAGGTAGTGCCTCAGGCACATCTGCTGCAAGGACCAGGAGGTATTCTGCATAGAGAAGAGTGGTATATTCCTTGCTATCAACAGGGATCCCCTTGATATTCTTGTTATACCTAAGAGTGGCAGCCAGAGGTTCCACAGCCAGCACAAATAGCAAGGAGATGTGGAGAAGCCTTGTCTAGTGCCAAGGGCTAGCCTCTAAAAGGGGGATAAGGTTGAATTAGTCAATAATTGGGCAGATGGGGAAGTATATAGAGCTGTTACCCACGAACAAAAGCGAGGGCCAATTCCCAGTTTTACCAAAACAGCATGGAGATAGTCCCACTCCAAGGAGTCGAATGCCTTTAGAAATCTATAGTCACTGCAGCTGCCAGGGTCGACAATTGAGAGGCAATTTGGGTTAAGTTAATCTGGGTCCTGAGATGGTCTGCACTGTACCTACTGGGACAAAGCCAACTTGGGAGGGATGTATAAGCTGTGGTAATAAGGGTCCTAATCTTAATGCCATGGCTTTAGTAAATATTTTACTGTCCACATTGAGGAGTGAGATTGGGCGGTAACTACCCGGGAGGTGGGGTCCTTCCTTTTCTTGGGCAGCACTGCAATAACCACCTTTCTTAATGTGGAGGCAAAATCCCTTGCATTTCAGGCTTGACATAAGTTTCTTGAAGAACTGGAGCAATAATGTCAGTCAGGGCTTGCCAAAATTCCACTGAATAACCATCCCACCTGGGGCCTTCCTGATTTAAGGAAAGGGCCTTCTTCACTTCTTCTATGGTTAGTGGGTATCTATTTGTTCAGCCTGCTGTGAGGTTATAGTGGGAAGGTGTAGTGAGTGGAGAAAGGAGTGGATTGCTTGGGATCCACCTGTCTAGCAGCGGCATACAGAGATTTATAGTATTCTGCCATAACCGCATTTAATTCCTTACTTTTGTATGCATTACCCTGAGGTATCTCTCAGCCCGGCTATATAGCTGTCCACTTGCTGCTTCTTCAACCTATAAGCTAATACCTTCCCCTTTTCCCCTTTTCTCAATATTTATGTTTCAGTCTCAAGATGGAGAGTTCAGCTTTCTCGATAAGAGAGAGTTTATCTCCATCTCGAGACCTAATACCATCCTACCAAGGAGTCATGCCTGGCTTTCCTCTTCATGCTTTTATGTTGCAGCTGTGCTGCTTTAAGCTCATCTTCTAGGGCTTTCAGTTTTGCCCCTATGTTTCCTCCTGGCTCCTGCATAGGCAATAATCCCACTTCTCATGGTAGCTTTGAATGCCTCCCATCTAACCCCCGCTGTGGTGTCCTGAGCTGGTTTATCTTGAAAAACAGCTGCCTTCATGGCCCCAACCAAGAACTCCTCATCTTTTGTTAGCAGTGGGTCTAATCTCCAAGAGGTAGAGGTAGGAGTATGTGGCCCATAGAATAGTCAGTCGAACTGGAGCATGATCTGAGATTACTATGGGAGTATACTGGACTCTATAGCTGCCTGTGTAATCTGAGGTGACATTAACAGAAAGTCAATATGGCTATAAGAGCCATGTACCAGAGAATAAAAGGAATAATCCTCCCTGGAATTCAGTACCCACCACACATCTGTCAGTCCTTGGTCACTCATCCTATTCAACAAGGCTCTCCTTCCTTTCCCATGTATATTCCCTTTTTATCATGGTTTTGTCTAGCATGGGATTGAGCACTAAATTAAAATCCCTCCCAAAATGGTGGGCATGTTGTCTTTATTCATATTAAGGAGAGTTTGAGAGGTCTGATGATAGAAAGCTGAATTGTCTTCATTTGGCCCATAAATATTCCCCAACAGTATAGGCCCTGTAGGGGTCTGAAAATTCCAATACCCATCTGCCCTGTCGGTCAGCCTTGGATGTGTTGAGAGACCAGTGTAGCTGCTTATGTATTAAAACAGCTACACTACGCTTTTCATCGGGCTGAGGCATGAACCTCCACTCCCACCCAGTCCCTCTTAAGGAGCTCATGGTCTTTTCCATTAAGTTTCCTCTCCTGAAAGAAGGCCACCTGGGCCTTAACCTGCTTCAGATATGACAGTGCCTTCTTCCTCTTCACTGGCATGTTCAACCCTCACATTCCAAGTAATACAGATTAATTCAGCCATAATCATAGCCCTCGGGGGTAGTGGAGCATAAAATAAATATAAACCATTGGTGCAGGACAGTAGGCAACGTCCGGAAAAAATTGAATGAAAATGGCCTATCTTAGGTTCTTGCTCCAAATGTAAAAGGCCTTCTAGGACCACCCTATCATGTATAAGTGACCTAACTTTGCTTAGGACCTTCCCCTGTCACCTATTTACAACAGGGTTTCACTTAGCTGATCTTTAGACATATGCCACCTTAATACAAAACACAGACATATATAAATACCAACAGTTAAACATATTTACACAATGCACTTCATGCTCCATTGGAGCCACCCTGCATATATGATCCCTTGCCACCCTTGGAAAGGCAAGATCTACAGATTGGCTCCTGAGGACATGACAGCCAGGACAGAGTCAGGCCTATCTTCCTTCTGTTTCCCAAACAGTATAGCAACTGAGGGAGGGGAGTGGTTGCATGCAGAGATAGCATGCATCAACCTGCACCAACCTCGATTATATTCTGTATTGTTTAATGACCATTTAGTTAAACAAGGGACTGTTTCTGGGGATATATACCAGTTAGTATGGGGGAGCTTAGGCTGTGGGCCTTGCAGCTGGAAACCTTTCCATACCCCCGGATGTAAGGTACAACTATAGGAGAAAAGGGGGAGCCCTTAATCCAACGATTGAGCTACCAGTGGATTCTGTATGTTGTAAAAGTAGTACCCCAGAGGCGTCCACCCAATAACAGCACTGATAACCCAGAGCCACCACGCAATGAAGCGCATCTGGGCATCCTTTTCAGGTTAGAAACTCCCAGTCCAGAGTTAGGCTGGATCGAGCCTTGTGCAGAGCAAAAGAGCACAACCGCTCTCTATAGTCCCTGCAATGTGCATCGAAATGCATGTTTACCAAGATCCGAGGTGCTTTCACTAATTATTTCTACCCTTATCTCTCGCCTCTGCCCCAACATCTCCTCCCTGGTTAAATACACAGGGGTCAACTGTGGCTTAGAGATCAGTGTACCCTGGAGGGTATATGTCCCAATGTCTCGAGATCTCTAAGCCAAATCGGCTGAGTTAAAACTTAGCCCAGCTGAGAGGCAGTATCAACAAAATAATACGCCCTGCATTGCATAACGAGAATACATATAGATTACTTATCTAAAGATAGCTCAGCAGGATGCTTCAGTGATCTTGGGGCTCTGAACACTGCTGACAATGCTTCTGCAGCCTGGTTTCCATCAGTGTCTTCGGTGCTGTGCTTGGGAACACTTCTCCTTCTTTAGGCCCATGTTGTCTCTGCAATTGAGTTCTTCATCTGGCGACATATTCTTGGTGTTCTGGGGCTGCTTCCATCGGGGAGTCTCTTCATATAGAGGATCTCTGGAGGAAGGCGAGGAGGATCTCAGCACTTCATATGGATTTGGTCATGTACGCACTAGAGCCGTACTTGCATCACGCTGTTTTTCACGATCTGCCGTCTCTGAGTAAGGGTTTGTTCTAATATGGGATGCTCTCTGCGCCTATGGCTATCCTTTGCCATTCTTTTCCTGCTGCATCAAGGAAGCCCATCGAGGGCCTCAGGCTGAGTTTCTGGATCAGTCAGCATTCCTTCAGATTCTGGGGATCTGTAAGTGGGAGGCCTGGGGATTACCTTGGTGCCTCATCAAAAGTCTTCAGGGCTGCTGGAGTCTCAAAGGAAAGTGAGACCCATTGTGCATTATCGCATCATGGACGGGTACCTAAGAGAATACTGGATGCCCATTTTCTGCATCTTGTGCGCACTTGTGTATAGTCTCGCCTTTTATTCGATAGTTCTTTTGAAAATCCTGATAGATTGAGATCAGATGTCCCTGCCAGCTTAGCAACCCACTTCCCTGGCCCACTGTAACAGTACCTGCTGTGTTGTATGCCAGTAGTTTAATTAAGATAGCCCTAGGCTTCCCCTTTAGCTAGCATTTGAGTCAGAGTCCGGTGAGCATGTTCTATCTCCAACCGAAAGTCTGCTTGTACGCCTGGCATTTCAGGAAGGGCCTGTTGAAGAAACCTGATCATATCATGCTTTTCCACCCTCCAGAAATCCTAACAACCGAGTCACGTGATGCGGTGCGCTGGTAAGACGCCTCTGCCCGCTCTGACCTATCGCCATTATTTACCCTTCAAAACCCTGTTTTTCAGTGCCTTTATAGAAGACTGCCTGCCTGTCACCTTTCAGAACACTCCTGCTTTCTACAGGGCATCGACGGATGAGGAGATGCGGAAACCGCCCAAAACTCACGCCCTGCAACACCCGTGAAGACCTCTAAGAAAGCCAGGGCCTCCTCGCAATCCTCGCTGCTTGTTACCACTGAGTGTCCTGATACAGATCTTCTCACCCTCTTGAGGTCCTTAGAGGAGTTTCAACCTTTAAGACTGAAATGCAGAATATGGTGGGGAAATCAAAAGCATCTCTAATACCCTGGAGGAGCTCTCTAAGAAGACTGCTGACAATGAAGTATGTATATGATCTGTTGAAAAGAAGCGGATAAAGCTGATCTGGAGTTGGTGGCCTGAGACAAAGGCTAGTGAAAATGGAGACTAAGGTGGAAGACCTGGAGGTGTATCGCTGTAACAATGCAGTAATAATCGGCTTGCCCGAGGCGAAGAGAGCTCAGACCCCATCAAGTTTATTAAAAGTTTGTGGAAAAGGTGGCTGGCCCTTCCCCTTGGTGCTAGCTACATCATAGAAAGGGCTCATCGTGCACTACGCCCTCCCCAGCCGGAGCTACCCCAGGTCATTCATATTTCATTTTCTGAACTTCCAGGAGCGACATTTCTTATACAAGGTCAAGGAGGTGCAAGATTTGCAATGGAAGGTAAAAGCTGAGGGTGGCACAAGATCTGCCCTTATCTGTGTTCCAGAAAAGAGCTACATTTCACAAAGTGGTTCTCAAGCTGATCGCCGCAGGAATTAAGTTCTGCATGGGTTTTCCTGCAAGGCTTCAAGTTTGCCTGAATGGCTCTTGGGTGACCTATGAGGAGGCGGAGATGGCATCTGTTGGGCTTAAAGAAGCACTTCCTGACCTATTAAAGCCTACATGAGAACTGATCTGGTGTAGAGAGCCATGCTGAGTTTCCACTTGGTGGTGTTGTCTAGCTGCAGTAAATCATATCTGACTACAATAGTTTTGGGGCCATGTCGCTGACAAACTGTGCAACTGGTTACTTATCCTTACATTACAGCTCCTAAGTGGGGTCCTCTTTCTGATATAAAACAGACATTTTGTTACCGATCTGGTTTTCATCTTCAGGACTTTCTAATATTTGTGGACTCTCATTTTTATGTTGCTTGCACACATGTGACGAAAACATAGTGCCATCATCCGAGTTTTTGGAGGTGTGGCACCCATCTTCTTATTCAGTCAGTGAGTTTGCAGGCGCAGCCGAGTTCTCCAATGACTGCTGCAGCTGTCTATGACAGCAGTCAAAATGCAGTGGCATACAGTTGAAAGGGAGAGCTCCGCTCAGTGAGCAGAGCTCTATCCTCCCCACACGCATAGCACGCATATTGCGTGCTGATGCCCTCCCTCCCCTCACGCACTCACTGTATGGCCGACAGGGTGCCCAATCCCCATAAGCTCCACGCCCCCACAAAAGCTGTCCAGGTGCCACGGAAGCCCACCCCAGCGTGGCAAAAATGTATAGCAGACGGGATCCACGGCTGCACGCCCAAAGCTTTCCAGGTGCCACGCCACTTAAGCACATCACAGCGTGGCAAATCTTATTATAGCCAATGTGGGTGCCCAATCCCCCATAAGCTCCAGCCCCAAACAGCCTTTCCAGCTGCCATGCTGGGATACCCACCCAGTGGCAAGCGTCCCGCGTCGTCTTAATTAAAAAAAAAACTGTAATAAAAAAGGTCCCCTGCAGTCTCCTGCCCCACCCGCACTCACCCACTGCGCACCCTGCCTCCCCACACCCCATACTTACCTCCAGAGCTCGTGTGACAATCATCAGTGGATCGGGAACACGTCTGCACTCTTCAAAGCCGACCGCAAACTGAGGAAATGCAGGTAAATTGTATAATGGAATAAATAGGGTTTTTCAACTTTGTCATGCATCTCAGACATTTTGGGACTTTAGATTAAATTTAACATGGGGTTTTTGGGACCCTCCTCATGAATTCTTGCACTGTCATGGCGTTAATCAGGCCTAAAGGGTGATTTCGTGGTCACTGAGTGAAATCACCTTTTGGGACCGATTAACAAACAACACTGCCAGTGTTCATAAGGTGGGCTCTCAAAAGCCTATGTTGAAAATTGGTGAAAAATTCAAAAGTGACTGACTGTTATGAGTGCCGCGAGTTCCTAAGCACGTACTGCAGAAGTTCGTAAGCTTTCAATAGTTTCATTCAGATTTTCAACATTGCCATTTTACCACACCTCCTTATGAGCAGTACAGCTGTCATTTTCACATCCTGCCCAGAACATGTTTCCGCCATATAGTGCACAATGGCGCAGTCGGTGTGTGAAATCAATGTATGGGACACTATTAGGAAAATCATAGTGACACCATTCATGAGCAGAGGTCTTAAATGGCTATGTTGAAAATT
The DNA here is from genome assembly GCA_016271365.2 of Neoceratodus forsteri. NCBI lineage: Eukaryota > Metazoa > Chordata > Ceratodontiformes > Ceratodontidae > Neoceratodus > Neoceratodus forsteri. Next base: position 31,287,941 of record CM057450.1, read on the forward strand.
TGGTGAAAAAATCTTAAAATGACTGTTTTGATTGAGTTGCATGCTATGCAGTTCCCACGCACGCTTTAAGTTTGTGAATTTTCTCAATATTTTCACTTCCAGATTTCCAACATTGCCATTTTACCACACCTTCTTATGAGCAGTACAGCTGTCATTTTCACATCTTGCCCAAAACGTGTTCCTTCATGTAGCTTATAATGGCGCAGTCGTGTGTGAAATCCATGTATGGGACACATTAAGAAAATCACAGTGATACTGTTCATGAGCAGAGGTCTTAAATGGCTATGTTGAAAATTTGGTGAAAAATTCTAAAATGACTGTTTTATGAGCGTGCTATGCTCTTATGCACGCCTGTGAAGTTCGCGAATTTTCAATATTTGCACTCCAATGACTTCCAAATACCTAAACAGCACATGCAAGCAAGCAACATTCAGCACTGACAAATGCTTGATTATTTTGGCTTAACCCAGTTTCAATTTTGGTTCACAAGTCAGGTGTTAGCGGGCTCATATGTGTTTTCTTGGTTTCAATTAATGAGTACCTGAGCGGGTCATTGTTCTCATGTTAAGTCCCAATTTGCTAGTTCTGGTAACCCAGTTTTCAGGAGTGTTGCCCTGATCTCATGACAATGGGGTGGGCAATGCTTCCTCTCTCAGATCTTAATATGAGACTCTGTTGGCAACTGCGATCTCTCCTGGCACTGTTAGCATGGCCTGTTTCTTTTCAGATTTCACTCCTTTTCTCGCTCCTACTATTACTGGGCAATAAACATGGTTAATTCATATATCAAGGAGATCCGCGCTAAGGATAGACGAGAATGCCAGGGTTTCGCATGCCCTTACTGGGCTCTGGTTGCCCCTTCTCTATAACCCTGCTTAAGTGCTGTCTCTGGAGGGTTCCGTTCTCTTTTCCTTTTCAAATCTCCTTCTAAACTGTGACGGCCACTGTTTTTGATTTAAAAAATGGTCTCGACAGTGACTCTGGGCCTTTCAGTTCTCCCCATATCACAGTGGGTAGTTATGGACTGCCTGCTCTTGGTCATTAATCACTGATGTTGATGGGTTGCGCCACAGGAGGCGTCTGAGATTAATCTTTACACATGACACCATTGTGTTATATCCCTCACGCTCTATGGACCACGTTATTTTATGGCTCGGTTACTTGCAGGGTTAGTATAACCAACTCCCGGTATTATTTAGGGGTGTTGTCAGGCTATTAATGCTGAGAACAAGCTATTTCGTTGGAGTGTTCTGATTTCTGAAGGCTAATTCTGTCCTGATTTCTGCTTTATGAGGGCGGGGTAGTTGGGGGAGAGGAACTTTTCAGTTTGCTGCCCATCATGTACCATGCAAAATATGGGAGGATGTGGGAGGAGGGGTTAGGGTTTATGGGGTTGTTTCTGGCGGGGGGTTTGGGGGTGGCTGGGGAATGGATTTAGTGGAGGTAGAAATGGGGGAGGGTAGAACAACCCAGCGCTTATTATGTTTGGAGTAGCATAGATGGAAAATACATGTATATGGGTGTTCTGGAGGATTCCGAACTGGCAACATGAGTGATGGCTAGAAACATTCAATTTATCAGTTGGAACGTTAAGGGGTGAGGCATAAGACCAAGCAATATAAAATACTGAAACATATAAACCATTTGAAGGCAGAAATTATGTTTTGCAGGAGACGACTTGCTCAAAGGGAGGCTGACAAGATGTGGCGGCAACAAATTGGGCAGATGTTTGCAGTGGAAGGTACGACCCACAGTAGAGGGGTTATGATCCTTCTGCACAGGTCTGTTCTGTTCAAACCTCTTCAAGTTATATCTGACCCTTCGAGCAGATTCTTGTTTGTAAAGGCAGATTGCATACCCTGAACATTGTCCTGGGTGCTATCTATGGTCTAATGTAGATTTCCTAGTTTTTTGTTCAGATAATTAAAACCCTAACCCACTTTTGGATACCCCATGGTCATAGGGGTGATTTCAATCTCATTTTGATCAGGCTGTTGATAGGTCGGGTCAATCTTGTCAAGGTTCTCTCTGGCACAAAGAGCCTTTAGGGACCTGATGGATTTCATTGGTCTTTTGATATATGGCGACATTACATCCCAATGTAAGGAGTACACTTTTGTTTCTCCAATGCATGCAACCTCCTCTAGGATTGATTATATCCTCATTTCTCAAATCCTGTTACCAGGGTTTTATGTTCTAGTATTGTCTCAGGGCCCTTGTCGGATCACTCGGTGGTCATCTGCCTAATAGCCCTAGCCTCATTGCCAAATGAAGGAGGCAGGTGGAAGTTGAATAACCAAATTCGAAGGAGCCAAAGATGGTTCAATATATAGCATCCCAAACAGAGCAGTTTATTGCTTCTAATTCTAACTCCACTGGGAAGCTGGATATGATATGGGGTGCTTGTAAAGCGTATCTAAGGGGGATTATAATTGGTCTAACATCAAAAGGAAAAGGAGAGGGCATCTCGGTTTCTGACCTTCTCTCTCAAATTAGGAGTATGGAGACTGCTCTTTCTCCATCTTCCAAGGCATTCAAACAAGACTTAACGAAATTGAGAGAAGCCTACCTAGCAATGTTAACGGAACAAGCCGAATTCGAATTTTGAAAACAAATGCGGTATATATCGATCAGGGCGAGAAGAAGGGCAAAATGCTGGCACTGCGTATTAAGCAACAGGAATCCACCAGACTCATTCCTGATATCCATTCTCCTAGTGATAATTCTCTTAAGGTCTCGCCCTCGGAGATAGTGGAGGAATTTACAAAGTATTTCCAGGATTTATATGGCCTATGGTCAACTCCCATCTAGGGAAATACTTTATGAATATCTGAGTGATTTACAGTTGCCAACTCTTACACAATCCCAGCAAATAATTCTGAGTCTCCCATCTCTGAGGGGAGATTGAAAGAGTAATCAAATTTCTCCCATCCGATAAATCTCCGGCCCTGATGGGTTTACTTCCAATTTTTATAAGGCTTTCTAAACAATTGATTCCCATTTTGCTGCCACTTTTCCAGGCTATTCTCTCTGGTCAAGTGTCTGATCCCTCTCTTTTGAGGCGTTAATAGTCTTGTTACCCAAACAGGATAGACCGAGGATCAGGTTGCAAGCTATAGGCCGATCTCCCTACTTAAACATGATATTAAAATCCTGGCAAAATTACTATTTGACCATATGGAGCAGTACTTCATTTTCTAATTGGGGTAGATCAGGTTGGTTTTATGAAAGGGAGATCATCGTTGACCATCTGAGGACCCTGTCTCATGTCTTCTTGGCATCCAAAGATGCTCCTCATCCAATGGTCTTGATCTCGCTGGATGCCGAGAAGGCGTTGACAGAGTCCATTGGGACTATCTATTCATCACGATGGAAACTTTCAGTTTTCCCAAGGAATTTTGGAATTGGGTGAGTTCTATATAAGTTTCCTTCTGCCAGAATTTCATGTAATGGGGTTATACCTAGCCCTTTAAACTGCATGTAGGGACTAGAGAGAGGTGTCCCTTATCTCCTCTTCTCTTCAACATCTGTTTAGAGCCGCTTATCAGGAGGTTATCAGAAGCCCAGGGTATATTGGGTATCTCTCAGGGAGCAGATGGTTAAAGTGAGGCTCATGCAGATGACCTTGTGTTACAGGTAACACATCCACTCACATCTATTCCTGCTATCCTAAAGCTAATAGATGATTTCAGCAAGGTCTCAAACTATAAACTTAACGTAGGAAAGACGGTGGCTTTTCCTCTTAACCATAGGGTTTGTAAACAGGATATTATTGTGTTCGGACTCACCTGGAAGTCCGACTATATTAAATACCTGTGGCTTCTTTAACAAGGAAAACAACGTGGCTCAGACAATTAAATATCGATGCACTGGTACACAAAGTAGATCTTAACCTTCGTAGGTGGACCTACTTCTCTCTCTCTATGGGGCAGAATAAATGTAATCAAAATTAACGTTTTCCCGCCTGCTCTACCCCTCAACATGTTGAATATATGGCTTCCCTGTCCTGGGTTAAAAGTGTGTGGTTTGATCTCCACCTTTATATGGGGTGATAAGAAGGCCAGAATGGCATTCCATAAATCAGTGGCCCCAAAGGCCAAAGGAGGTTTAAGACTTCCTCATATCGGGCTACATTATTGGGCCAGTCAGGACAATAAATATCTCAGATGGCTGACCGGACCAACTGTCTGTGGCTGCAACATACATTCTGACTTGGTTAGCTGTGAATCTGCCTCCATTAAAAACACGTTTTTCCCCGCTGCGCTGTTATATACCAAGATTAGTTCCTACCAGAGTCTCTACGTAGTTCCCCTGTAGCTGTCTCTATTAGGGTTCTTACTCAGCTGTGTGCATTTCTGGGATATAAGAATCTCAGGGACTTATCTCAACCCGTAATGGGCAGTCCCAATTTTTATTAGAAGGTAAGCCTCTCCCAGCCATGTGGCTTCCTCAGTTAGGAATTGCCATTTAGAGGAATTCGTGTCACCCAATAGTCAGTGGTATTCTTCAGCTGATATTATGTGTAAGTTTTCGATACCTTGTACAAATATTTTCAAGATTTTCCAGTTTCGTCACCTCCTGGTTAAGGCAATGGGCTTGACCCCCCAGCCCCTAATATCAGTTTTCAGGTTACCCTAACGGAGCTGGCACGCCTGCCTCATGCCGTATCCAAAATATATAGTGCTTTCTTCACCTGGGCCTACCCTGATAATTATGCTCCCGCCTCCTTTGGGCCTCTCTTTCAGGGTAGAGATCTGGATTGGTCTCTCCTGTGGCAGAGTTGCCATAAGCTTCTCAAGCAGGACAGACTCAGATTAATACAATTTAAGATCTTGCATAATATTTACTATTCTCTGCAGAAACTTGCTAGGCTTGGTCTTGTGTCCTCTCCCTTTGTACAAGATGTCAATCTCAAGAAGGAGATTTTCTCCATATTTTCTGGAGCTGTTCTAAAGTCATCCCACTGTGGACTGCGGTTAAACAGCGTGTTGATCCTCTGTTGGGGCTCTCAGACTTGTTCCCTGAAATTTACCTTCTTGGGGATTTCTCCTCTATTTCGGTGGTGAACAGGAGGTATCACATAGCTTTGATGTCAATGTCTGTCAAAAGGTGGTGTTAAGACACTGAAGGATACGGAGGTACCAACATATGTTGAATGGCTTCAGGAGTTACTTGCAAACCTCAGAAATGAAAGTACTATTGCCAGTTTATTTAACAAACTTAAGAAGTTTTATAGGATTTGGGGACCACTGCAAACCCTCTATTCACTTCAAGTTTAAGCACTATTAGGCTACATCCACAGGTATAGTGCTAAAGGTGTAAAAGGCACTGGGTTGTTCTGGGAGGTCGGGTAGGGTGGGTGGGGGGAGAGCGAATCACTCTATAACTTGTATCCGATGTATATGGTCATACTACGCACTGTTATGATTCGTTCTGTACTGGAAACTTTAATAAAATTTGAATTGAAAAAAGAACCTAACAACCGCAGATTGTTTCTTCAACTGCGGTTTTCCAAATCATCAACTTTAGCCAGAAGTATGTTAATTTTGCTTACTTGGTCCCTCTGCATTCCTCTAATCTCTTCAATCGCCAATTCATGCATCAGTGTCTGCTGCTCTACTTTTGCTATGCACCGGTCAGGTTTTGAATAGTCATTGTTGTGTGATGAGAAGCTTCTGTCACCTCATCCATACGGTGTAAAGCTTCTCAAGAGAGCATTAAAGTAAGCGAGGTCGAACACTGGGCTGGGCTCCTCCGCCATGCTGCAGGCCATAGACACTGAAGGGCTCTGTCTGTTGATCTCAGCTGTTTCACAGCTAAAAGGTAAAGATAAACACCCAGAGTCCTAGCGATAGTAACAGTTACTGTGATCCACGATCTGTTATCATGTTAGGTACAGGAAATGTTGGATTAATTCCTCTACATGTAGCAGCTCAGAGTTTAGCTACCATTCCGCCGCTGGTTAGCCATGCCCCTTTTTTCAGGATTTAAATAAAATAATATTTGGGGACACTGGGGATGGGCTCCCCAGTGCCTACACTGCAGGGGAGCTCTACATGCCAACATGGGGATTGGATCCCCAATGTCAGCTAAGTAATAAACAAGGGCTGGGGGATCATCCGACACCAGGGTGGGCATCCTGTGTCAGATCACATCAGTAAAATAAAGAAGCCCTAAGGTCTCTAGGCTGCTATTAAAAGATTTGATACATCACAGGAACAGTGATGTCACTGCAGTATTTATCACAATATTTTATTATTGACCTGGCAGAATTGTGATGTCATTAGCCTTGAAAAGTGCCAGTTATTAGTGCAGAACATCAGCATTTTTCTGGGAATCATTATCTGCTGGCTTATGAACTGATTTTGCGTGGTAAAGCACATTTTCCTGCATCTCATGAGGTGAGATTGTTTTATTCTCCTGCATTGTGAGCTGAGCTTTAATTTTGATTATTTATTTCCTCCCTCTGATGCTGTGGCTTCAGAGTCATTTCCTTCGAGCTACCTCTGGTGTTGCTGTAATATTCTCATATACGGTGAGGGAAGGAGATTATAACAGAAGAGCATCTCATCTGGCCCATCGGGTAACCATGACAGCAGTTACAGTGCCCCAATAGGATAGCGCCTCAATACCTTTGTGGAATCACTACTTACCAGGAAGGGTAGAAAATCCACAATTAACTGTCCAAACACAAGAAACGGCTATTCCAGACTTCACACAAGAAGCAGCACATAAACATAGTCAGGAATACACTGCTCATACAATTACAAAGAGCTGTGCTGTGTGCAGATGTTTATAAATGCAATGAGTGACTTAAGCATACTTTAAAGTAATCTGTGTCCTGACAGGATTGAGATTATTTAAACAGTGTTTCTTCAGGACAGAGAGAGACACTTCTTAACACACTGGTTGCTTCATCTATTGGAGTCATCTGCAAGCCTTATCAGATTTATTCTTAGTGATGCCACAGAAATAGAGTTAGAGGTTAAAAGTGTAGTCCTGAAAAATAAAAATAAAGAAGGGACTAGGGATGGTGATCGGAGGGGGTTGCCACTAGATACCAGGGAATGTATGGGGACAGAGATCAGGGAGTGAGGGATGCCACTACACACCAGGGAATGTATGGGGACAGAGATCAAGGAGTGAGGGTACCACTAGACACCATCAAATATATGGGAACAATGATCATGGAGTGAGGGATGCCACTAGACAGATTTATTCTTATTGATGCCACAGAAATAGAGTTAGAGGTTAAAAGTGTAATCCTGGAAAATAAAAATAAAGAAGGGACTAGGGATGGCGATCTGAGGGGGTTGCCACTAGACACCAGGGAATGCATGAGGACAGTGATCAAGGAGTGAGGGATGCCACTAGACACCAGCGAATGTATGGGGACAGTGATCAAGGAGTGAGGGATGCCACTAGACATCAGGGAATGCATGGGGACAGTGATCAAGGAGTGAGGGATGCCACTAGACAGCAGGGGAAAATGGGGGGTCAAAGTCACACTGCAGCAGACAGCAGTATTTCAGCTGTGGCTGCAGAATAAATAAATCTGCTGTTCTCATACAGAGAACATGGTAGAAGGCTCCTCTCACTAACTTGGCATGGGCACCCAGGATTTTAGGTGCCCAGGAAAAGCATTTCTGGACGTAATTGTCAAAAGCAAACAGTAGAATCTAGCTAAATGGGACTTTTAGTTCGTGGAAAAACAAAACAAGATGGCGGCTGGCAAAAGGATTTTTTTCTCATAAATAAGGAATGGATCCGCGAGACTGAATCCTTTTTCGGTGGTCAATCCTTGGTAGAACTTTGTCCCTCTAATTTGATGGGAGAATTCCCATTGAAAACAATGGGAACTTAAACATTGAATAACTTTGCAACAGATAAATATGTTTCACCAAACAAAGCATGGCAGTTCTGCTACCCAAACTGTATCTACAATAGAAAATAATATAAAAATTCTACACCATTTGGGCACAATGCAGTGAGGAAAAACTGCAAAAAATGGTGACTTTTATTATTTTATCAATATCCAGATCTCAGAATCTGTACATCTGACAGGAAAAATGTGCCACATCAAGAGATCTGCCCCACAGGACAGCACATACCAAAGTGTGTGCAAATCCATTGATCGGTTGCAAAGTTATTAAAGTGCAACATGAGGTTTAACATTAAACAGGCTACACAACTTAGCTATAGGGCACAACTGTGCCCCTGTAATATATCTATTTTTTTGTAAAACTTTGTTAATGCACTAGTTAGGTTAAACTGACAAAAGCAGGGAATGAGGTGTTAGGTTTCTAACCCTAACACCCACCTCCAGCCCTTCCAGGTAACAGGAAAAAACATTACGATTTGCCACCTCCTGTATCTTTATAACAGGCGTGGGTGTCTTTGGTTTGTCAACCCAAACACTTACCCCATTCAATCATTAAAGAAGCTGAGATGTGTAGAGTATCTGAGAATGGGGTGAGTGTTAAGGCTGACAACCCTAAGGCACACCCCATGCCTGATTTGTGAAGATGCAGGCAAGGTGAAACTGTAATGTTTTTTCCGGGTTGCTGCCTGGAGGGTGGAGGTGGATGTTAGGGTTGAAAACCCTAAAGCCACATTTCCCTATATTCGTTAGTTTTACTCTAACCAGTGAATTAACAAAGTTTTTTATGAAGAATTTCCTTCTTTTGAGATACTGGAATTCTATCCTCATACACTCAGGTGACTTCAGTACCTATGTGAACAGATGCACATGCCCTGTGTGAAGAGAAGGCTCTGTCCACCTACAGAAGCGCTATTATAAGCCAGTGTAGTAAAATTTAAATGTGTGTACATAACTTTGCTATTTTCACTTATTTTGAGCCCAGATTTTCAACATAACCTTCTCATTAACCCACCTCATGAACAAGGATGATGAAAATTTTCAAATCCTTCCAAAGGTGTTCTTGCAAATGATCACAAAATTGCCTTTGGGCTTCATTTGCATAATTCCACCACCATTGGTCATGAGATGGGCTCCCAAAAAGGCCATGTTGAAAATTTGGGGTCAAAATATACAAATAAACCAGCCGTGGTGGCAAAGAGAGCAGAGGCACCTATGCCTCACCTGCCACCATACTAGTGACTGGGGTTTGGGAACAGACTCGGGTCACTAGGAAGTGGTCGGAGAGGAGGATTGAGCATCCATTGCACTGCTCTCCTCTTGGGAAGGGAGGGCTATAGTTTTGCAGCACTCACCTGGCTTCTAGTGGAGGCTTGTAGACAGGCAGTCAGACCAGTATCTTGGGGGATGGAGGGAGGTGGCCAATGACATCTCACACATGGTAGCATGCATGGGTACATCTGGACAGCATTCCACGCCATCCCTCCAGGGAAAAACAGAACAGGGAAAATGGCTGGGTGCAGTGCAGGATGACACCAACCCTCACAGGCTCCACACCAGGTACAGAGCCCTCTCCTGGAATCAGATTTGTTTGATCGGTGGTAGGACACCAGCCATTGACCCCCACCATGGGGAGGGCAGTGGGTGAAGCACCAGGTATAAGTAAGTCCCTGGTATGCTGGGTGATGGGGCTGGAGGAGTCAGTGGATGGCTAAGCCTGCACTGTAGCGGGAGGGAGGAGGACAGCATTAACTGTAAAAATATGCAAAATGACAAAGCTTTGCATCATAGTTGAAAACTCCATTGAAATACATTGAATCACACTTACCTTTGTTTCTCATATTGCAGTCAATGGTTTCAGCAGCAAGATGAGTCTTTGATTGAAAGTGGATCTTTACCCTGTGAGCTGTTCAGGTTAGTGAGTGTGTGTGGGTGTACTGTAGGTGTGGAGTGGTGGATACTGAGTGGGAGGTGGGGTAAGGGCAGATTGGCAAAGGAGCATTTTCTTTTGCAGGTTTAAAGAGCCTCTGATGCGAAAAATGCAATACTGCAGAATCCAAATAAGGATACCCACAGTAAATCTTGTACCAAAACTAGATTTCTGTGTTACTTCATTTTAAAGTTATGAGCTATTTTGTAACCCTGACTGCACTACCTGTTCAAAACAGCGGTGTCAGTGAAGAGTTGCTGATGATGTCATCTCATGACCTCACAGTCTAGTATTCTCTGTTAGCAAGCTTATAGGACCAATTTCTCCAAAGTTTTAAAGATCACGTGAGAGGGTTCTATGATAAAAATATTACACAAATTTGCAAGTGCCAACTTGGGGAAGACAACCTATTACATCTATTGATTTTATGTCCTCTTTATATTCAGAAAGAAATCTGTACTTGGGTAGTGTATTATCAACTTTAGACATGGAACTTAAATATCAAATGAATATATTATTGAAATCCAAAAATACTGATATATTAAAACATGTTGCATTGTTCTGTAAAAGACAGGACATACGAACCTGCATATTATATATAAGGAACAGGTTACTATAAGGGTGACGCTTATATTTGTTACTAAATCTTAGATGTAGAGACATGTGCAATAGTTTAATTATAAACATCTGAATATGTTTACTGGTAGAAATACCAATTTGATTGTATTACTCAATTTCCTTGTATATTTATTGGTAATTATACCTCTATGGATTTTAACAGTGTAGAACGTTATAGAAACATAGAAACATAGAATTTGATGGCAGATAAGGACCGCTTGGCCCACCCAGTCTGCCCATTTCCTGCCTACTGGATAAGCTGCAGATCCTAGTTAACCAGCAGCCTACTTCTTCCTACCCCCACCCCCAGAATTGCCTTATGACTGTCCCATGCATGCTTGAATTCCACCACTGGTTTTGACTCCATGACCTCCTCCGAATGCTGTTCCATGCATCCACAACCCTCTCTGTGAAAAATACTTCCTTAAATTACCTCTGAGCCGCCCGCCTCTATCATCAAATTGTGCCCCTTGTTCTTGCACACCTTTTTTGAAAGATGCTACCCTCTTGGACTTTGTTGATTCCCTTGAGGTACTTGAAAGTTTCTATCATGTCCCCTCTCCTCCTTTCCTCGAGGCTATACATATTAAGCTCCTTAAGTCTCTTCATATGTCTTCTGGTGCAGACCCTGCACCATTTTAGTTGCCCTCCTCTGGACAGCTTCCATCCTGTCTATGTCTTTGCGAAGACTGGGTCTCCAGAAATGCACGCAGTACTCCAGATGGGGTCTGACCAGCTGTCTGTACAGAGGGATAATAACTTCCTGTTTTCTACTGGTGATGCCTCTCCTGTGCATCCCAGTATTCCCCAGCCCTCCTTGCTGCCCTCTCACATTGCTTGCCCACCTTTAGGTCATCTGATATGACTACCCCAGGTCCCTTTCCATTTTTGTTGTTGTTAGTATCTCACCCCCATTGTGTACTCTTCCTCTGGGTTTTGTTTCAGGTGCATTACCTTGCACTTCTTAGCATTGAATCTAAGCTGCCATACATTTGACCATTCCTCTAACTTGCAAGTCCCTTTTCATCCTTTCCACTCCACCTTGTGCATCAACTCTGTTGCAGATCTTTGTGTCATCTGCAAAGAGACATACTTTTCCTTCCAGTCCCTCTGCATGTCGTTTATAAAGACATTGAAGAGGACCGTCCTAATACTGAACCCTGCAGTACCCCACTAGTAACCCCTTCTTCAGAGTGGACTCAATTTACTATTACTCTCTGTGTCCTATTCTCCAGCCAATTTTTACCCAGACTGTCATCTTGGGACCCACTCCCAGGCTAGCTAACATGTATATTAATCTTTGTGTGGGACTGTGTCAAATGCCTTGCTAAAGTCTAGGTAGGCCATGTCCACAGCCCCTCCTGATCTACTACTTTGGTCACCCAGTCAAATAAATCTATCAGATTTGTCTGGCATGACCTTCCTGCTGTGAATCCATGCTGCCTTGGGTCCTGTGCCCCTCTGGCCTCTAGATACTCAACAATTCTTTCCTTCAGAAGTGATTCCAGCATTTTCCTACCACTGAGGTTATACTAACAGGTCTGTAGTTTCCTGCTTCTGCCTTGCTCCCACTTTTGTGAAGGGAATCACATCTGCCCGCCTCCAGTCCTCGGGTACCACCCATCCTCCCATGATTTGTTAAACAGGGTAGTCAGTGGTGTCACTAATTCTACCCTTAGTTCTTTTCAATTCTGGGATGAATCATCAGGCCCCATTGCTTTGTCCACCTTCAGTTTTAAGCGTTTTTCAGAACCCTTCTTCTGTAAATGGGCTGGTATCAACTTCTGTATCCAGAGTGTTTCACTGTTTGTTTTAGGTACCTCCTCTTCCTTTGTAAATACTGAGCAAAAATATTTGTTTAGTATCTCTGCCTTTTCACAGTCACCCTCTGCCCACCCTCCCCTTATTAAGCCTCACTATCCCTCCCTTGGTCTTCCTTCGCTCCCTGATGTACCTATAAAAGGTTTTATCCCCTTCTAACTGAGTTGGCTATCTTTTCCTTGGTTTGGGCCTTTGATGTTCTGACTGCCTTCCCAGCTTCCTTTTGCTTTAACTGATACAGTTCTCTGTCCTGCTTCTTCTGTGATTCCTTGTACTTCCCGAAGCTTTCTTTTCTCTTGAACCTTCACTGCCACTTCCTTTGAGAACCATAGTGGTTTCTTACATCATTTAGTTTTGTTTATTTGCTTACACAAAGGCTTGTTACCTCTGTGATGGCAGTTTTATTATTCCCATTGTTCTTCCACCCTCCTTCCTGCCCATTTGCTAGTGCATTCCTTAGGCACTCACCCATTTTGGCAAAGTCAGCCCTCCTAAAGTCCAGTACCTTTGCCTTTGTATGGCTTGACTCTATTGCTGTGTTTATTGTGAATCATACTGTTCGAGGATGGCTACCCACTTACATCTGTGATCCTCTCTTCATCTCCATTTGAGAGAACCAGGTCTAAGATTGCTCCTCTCGAGTGGGCTCCAATACTAGTTGTCTAAGGCATGCCCCTGTAAGGCATCTAGAATAACCCCACTCTTCAAGTGGCTGCTGCAACTGCACTCCAGCTAACATCTGGCATATTCAGATTGCCCATCAGCAATATCTCCCTTTTCTGCCATACTAAGTATACTTTCTATCATTTCCTTGTCCATTTCCTCCCCTGAGAAGGGTCGTATACAACCCTGTGCGGATTGTGGGTGCCATGCCGGGTCTCCAAATTTACCCACAGTGCTTCTTTTCCTCCCTGTTTTCCCTTTTGTTCTGTTGCTTTGATTCCTTCCTTATGTAAAGAGCTACCTCCTCCTCCTCCTCCTCTTTTACCCTCTCTGTCCCTTCTGTAGATAGAGTATCCTGGTATGTTTATGTCCCACATGGTTTTGTGTGAACCATGTTTCTTTGACTGCCACGATATCCAGATGTTCCTCCTCCATCAAGGCCACTAATTCAGGAAGTTTGTTACTCAGACTACAGGCATTGGTACTCATTGCTTTCCATTTTTGATGGCTTTACCTTCTATTGCAGCATCCCCACTGACCTTTCTACCTCGGTCTTTTTCTCATTTAGTACCCTGTTTTGTAGGGAGAGGTGGATTTTCCTGCTGCTTATCAGTGCCTCCCCTGACTAGTTTAAAGTTGTAGTCTAGTTATATGTATATTTATGTAAGCTAAAATGTATTGTGCAATATTTTGTAATGACAATTCTGTCTTGTCAATCAATAAACTGAACTGAAGATCATGTGCAATAGTTGTCTAAAGTAAAAGAGGCAGCACTTCAAAAAACATTGCTATAAAACTATATGTGTTTCAGGTTTTGTAACAAGGTTGACAAAATTGTATTTTATAATGCCCTTTGGTGTGATCCATTTCTCAAGGGTTGCTGGATCCTGATTCAGCATGCCTCCAGGCTGCTGAAGCCATTTGGAGTGCTACTCTATTGTGCCTGTTAGGAGTTGTACAGTGAGCCCTCACTATAGCTTAACCCCGCCATAGCAAAACTCGCTATAACGATTTCTCATGTGGCTCTGATGTTTCAGCATTTCTTTCCTTCAGAAATCCTATCTGCTCCGCAACCGCCTGCACACATGTCACCCACACATCAAACACAGCCTATATGCCTTATACACTGTACTGTCAGGAAAACAAAGTTAAAAACTAAAGTAAAAATACCCACATCTTAACTGCTAGCTGATTCTTGGAGTTAAGGAACAATACCTGTAACATGAATGGCAGCTCTAAGATTCCACGCACTTTACAAACGCACTCCTCCTCCACCCCCCCACCCACTCTCATCTTTACTTAGTAAATTTATGTTGTCCAGTACTGAATTTATTTTACACACAGTAGGTTCTGAATCATACTGAAGAAGTCAGATGTGGTGGAGCTACGATCTGTGAGTTGGATAGGGTGATTATGAAAGCAGGAAGAGCATCAAAAAGATCTGGAATTTGGAGAGGTGTTTGTTGTTGTTGTCGGGTTTTTCTTTTGTCAATCTGTTATTTGCTTTACTATTGCCCAGTGCATTAGTCTGTGTATAGATATCTGAAGCTATGAGTCTGTGAAATGGGGGACGTGTTTGTAAAGGGCGTGAAGCTCTGAGCTGCCATTCCTGTCACAGGTGTTGTCTTTAACTTGGAGTCTCAGCTAGCAGTTAAGATTTGGGTATTTTTTGATTTTAGCTTTATTTTGCTGACAGTGCACTGTATAAAGCATATGGGAAGCCTTTGATGTGTGCAGGTGACATATGCACCAGCCAACAGTAGTGCATAGTGCGTTCCTCATTGTAATGAATAGGAGCTATAACTAATACAGATTATGGCTCCTTTAGTTCTTATAGAGAGTGGTTACTGTACTGCTAGTATTGAAATGTTTGTAACTTCACTGCTGTTTGTCAGTGTCTGCTTTACAATATGTTTGAATAGGGTCCTTATATGTGTTAATTCCTACTAGGGTGGAAGTGCTGGTTCTGGTAAAATTATTTTTTTAATTTAGAGTAGAACATAGATGAACCTGAATGTACGTCAGAACAGCCTAACGGAGAACATATTGTGCTGGCTAAATTAAAAACCCCAGTAAGTTTTCAAAACAGCATTACCTCTCCTACCCCCATTGACAAGGAAATGGAATAATTGTTTTAAAGTGTCTTTCTTAGGAATCACTTTAATGGAATGATAGGTGTGAATGATCTCAGCCTTTCCACCAATCAGTAACATATTCTGTGTACAAACCTCACAACAGTGTGCTATGACTCAGCATCCAGCAACCCTGGAAAAAGGACCACAACAAAAAGGCACATAAACAAAATATTGTCGCTTGCTACAAAACCTGAAACACACACAGTTTTAAAGCAATGTTTACAGACTGGTGATGCCTGTTTTACTTGTGAAAATGATCGCACGTGATCTTTACAACTTTGGAGAAATAGGTCCTATAAGCTTGCTGACAGGAATACTAGACTGTGAGAAGCTGAGATGACATCAACAGCAGCTCTTCACTGTTACCGCCGTTTGAACAGGTTGTGAAATCAGGGTTACAAAATAGCTCATAACTTTAAAATTATGTAACATAGAAATCTAGTTTTGGTATATGATTTTCTGGGGTATGCTTATTCTATTTCATAATGTAGCTCTTTTGGCGAGATGGTGTCAGTTGCTCTTTAAAAAAGAAAAACAATGAGGAACAGTTTTCTTTATTTCAGACTAGGATGATGATTGGAGGGTGGGGTGCCACTAGACACCAGGGAAATAAAATATATTATGGTAACAGCAATCAGAGGGTGGGGTGCCACTAGACACCAGGGAAACACAAATACATTACTGGGGATGGCGGTCGGAGGTGTGGGTGTCACTACACACCAGGAAAAGACAAAATACATAGGCGACAGCAGTCAGAGGGGCAGGGGTGTCTCTAGACACCAGGAAAGACATATGTTATGGGGATGGCAATTGCAGGATGGAGGTATAATTAGACACCAGGAAACAGTAACGGTATACACTGTGTGGCTACAAGTGGAGGCAGTATAGCACAGTGGCTTAAGGCTCTGAGCTGCAGATCTGGTGACATCCAGCAGACCAGACTGGGATTTGAATCCCACAGCTTCCACTTGCATACTGTGTGACCCTGAGCAAGTCACTTAACTTCCCTGTGCTCCCAGGTCACTCCTGTAAAAAGCTTTCAGCTTAGTGTGCTACTCCTGGTTAAACAACTAAATAAAAAAAAAACAAGTAAAGAGCCTTTTGCAGTACTCATTAACACTTTTGTATTGACATGTACATTGTCCATTAACTCCAAATATTGAGGGAGTTACGGTTTGTTGAATTTCCAGTGTTTTATCCTATGAGATAGGACCTGACAGGGTCTGTGGTGTTGGGAATAACCTCATGCCCCAAGGGGTAATGAAGCCCACACCACAGGTGGTTGGCCTTACAGCCTTGGAAATGTGGATATCACCCCAACACTGCACATCCTGAAGGGTCTTATTGCACTTAGAAAATGGGTTGTGTTGGCCATACACAACACATTTTATAACATTTAACAGGATGGTGTTTTCAAGCACTGTAAACAGCATCCAGTGGAGCTGAGGCAGCAGTGAGCCTAGTGGAGGGGTTTCTGTGTCAGCATAAGCTGAACTGTAGAAAAGTGAGACACATACCAGGTGGTGTTGACTGATATCTGAAATTCTCATGACTGCTGTAAGTCTGTTGCTTAGTTTGATATATTTGCTGGATCAACATTTATTTTGTACAAAATGTTATAATATACAAGGTTACAAGGTTTCAAGACCCAACAGGTCATTTCACAAGGTGCAATAGTCTGTTGGACACTGAAAGCTTATGTATTATACCATATGTTGGTCAAATACAATGTATCAGACTATCTAGTGGCTCTTATTTCCAAGGACAAATATGGCTGCCATCTCTTTTACTAAGTCTTGAATAAAAAGGATTCCAACTCTAAAGAAGGTTTGCGACTTATAACTGTTTGAAAAGTTCTAGTCCAGAACCGGAACCCAGAACATTAGTTGGTTCTGACAACCTAATAAAAATTAGCTTTGGTACAAAAGTTATAGCAATATAGTGCTTGCTGCATGTTGAACTATGCTACTCCATATTTTATAAGTCTCCATAGCTGGGAGACTAGCTGGAGTAAATAGTGGAGGAGCCCTGTGTGATACCTGCCTGTCCTAAAGCTGAATTATATAAGACATAGTGGTGGGGAACAAAGATTACCCTAAAGGAAACATTGTACTCTGAAGAACCCATTTCAAAGTTGAGAAGACTAAATGACTGGATATCTGCTTGCCGCTTTTTGAGTAATACATGCTGACTATTCACTATAGTACGCTGTGACAAAATAAGAGTAGATCCTTGGGGTTAACCTCTTCTTATTTTCAAAATAAATTTTATTATTTTCTCTTTGACTCAATTTGTATGAATATGTTCCAGATTATTATATCACATGATGTTAATATTGAGCTTCTCACCCAATATTCCCTCAAAACAAAAGACGCTTAATTGTTATGGTTATTATAGGTAACAAAGTTAAGCTTATGGAAGGAATAAAAAACAAATGTTCACCATTCCATAAAACAAGCCAGAAAATTCTGAAGATCAATGTATTCATTTGTCTGGCCAAACTGAGAAAAACAGCAAAAATTATGCTTTTAAGCACATTTTTTAAGTCAGCAGCAGTTCCTGTTTAGGTTATGATAAGATGCTTTTATCCAGACTAAACCATGTGCCTGCAATTTTACTTCTACTGCTATTCCTTTTCATCGTAAGGCAATATTCCATGGTTAGGTACAAAATAATCACTCTACATGCAGTAAGATGTCATGAAGTTTGTTTTTGATTAAAAAGAATGCAGCAATACAGAACTGAATGGTGATTTTTCAATTTTAATGTTTGACAGTTTCAGCACCATTCAAACTGCAACCCTTTTATCGGAACTATTTCACAGAACTAGAAAAAACCACAGATTGATCCATATGAAAATGCCCAAACTGCCATAGAAAAGGAGGGGACCATGGTGCTATGCAGGCTGTTTACTCATATTTACTTTGCATGGCCTAAGGATGAACCATGGAAATCAGAAAACAAACTCCTATTCACCATGTCATGTCAAAGGTGAGCGCATTCTGGAGCACTGACTGTGGGACCAACATTCCCTCTGATATAGAGGCCTCAGTTCTGCAGTTTTGCAGTCTCCACAGTTACATACCTGTTCAGAACCTTTCGTTTATCTTGTCTATGTGGGAAGTCCTAGACAATGGCATCAAACTGATAGATGAGAGAGATGCCTTTGACATGCAACAATGGCGGTGAGGCAAAAGAAAGTTAGCCTCACTTGAAACAAAGTTCTTTTGAACTGTACAGAATTTACATAGGATGTGTGAACTGTCACTGGGCTCCAGATAAGCCTTGTACTTGAGCGTTCCTTGGTCTTTGATGTGCAGGTTATTAATGATGTTAATATTGCACTTTGCTTAGCTCTTATCATATTGCAGAGGGCTGAGCAATAAGAAGACTAGGATCTCCAGTCAAGTATTTCAACTCTAAAATCTTACATTGCTGCTTACACCAATTTTTTGCAACTCTGAATTATTATGGGTTGAAAGCAGAGCATATCGCTTCATGCAGTTTTCATGAAATGCATTTAATTGTCACAAAGATTTGAATACTTCACAAAAATAGACTCCATTTAAAAATTGTTACTTTTTCAGCTGGAAAAATGTGGTCTTTGAAACTGTAAAACATAAAGAGCAAATATTGCACTATTTTTTTGTCTATATTTTCTGCATTTTTGTGTACATGAAAACAGGCATTTATTTGTCTAGTGTACCTTACTTGGTTAACTAAACCTGGAAAAAATAACTAAACAAATAAATGATCACAGTATTTTTTTCTTTTTTTTTTTGCAAGATGTAGAAAGTAAAAACAATTATGTACTTTCAACACTAAAATGTGCCCTTTCAGAATATGGTCAATTAAGTACATTTCTGGAAAAGCCAGAAAAAAAGAAACGTTGATTCTCAGATATTACTAAGCTTTGTCTGGGAGTGGAGAACATATATTATATTTTTTCTTTCTGCAAATTTAAATGTGTTGCTTATAATGAAAAATATATTTATATATTTTTCTAGGAGTAGTATCAGGATTAAAACCTCCATATTGGCCTCCGTGACATGCTAATTTGGTAAATACTTATAAACACACCTTCAAAGAAAACAAATGGGATCTGAAGAGGCTCAGCATAATGTTTGTGTCATGGCCAAAATTGTATAAATATAAATAGAATGTACAATGAGATGAACTGAAATGTCACACATTTTGGCAGAAACTGTACAAAAGAGAAATATGCACTTCTAAGCAATTTCACTGGTGTTAAGCAACATTTTGTCAACATCTAATTATTATGAATCTTGTCTAGTGTTCAGGGTAGTGGTTATTTATTATTTGTCACTTGTTAAAGTGTGTTGACTGAAAACCCAGTTTAAGTCAAAAGCCTTATTTTCAAGTGTGCATGTAACACATGTGCAAAATAACAACTAATTGTAAATAAACAATTATTTGTTGCTACCCTTTCATAAATAGTTATTCCTCAAAAACATCCAAATCATATGCGCTGCACTACAGGAACTTTAAACACTTTATTTTAAATTGACTGTTTTTGGGGAATGGGTACCAGCAAACATCAGTAATTGTTTCAGTTAGCCATGACCTCCCATTTTTGTTGTTTAACTTGACTAAGTTTATATGAATATATGAATATTAAAATATAAGTCACTCTTCTTTAGTCTTCATAACACTATTATAAATCAGTAACATGACTTCAGCCAATCAGCATGTAATATCACTATACATGTTATCCTGTGTATAGCGTGCTGTCATGTGGGAGGTTATGAAACAGAGCTCCACTTCAATACAAGGGGAAGGATGGCACTTTAAAATAAAAAGGCTAAACATTATGACTCACTTAAGCTAAACTTGGTGATTTACAATAAGATAATAGGGCCTCTGAAGGCTATGTCTTGTGGTATGAGAGACCTCACATGAGCTTAGCAGTCCTCTCACCCAAACCTCAGGCTTGGAGTGTCTTATACCATCAAAGACACCCCTCAGAGTCTCTGGTAACTTATAACAGGGGCTCAGCTGGTTGTATGCTTGCCTCTGGGGCCAGGAGATCCAAAAACCTGGGCTCTAGTTTCACACCAAGAACTTGAGTTAATGCCCAATACTGAAACTGGTGTGATGCATTGTTGAGGTACCTTCCATCTTATAAATTGCTAAACTGAGGCTCTGCCTGTTCATCTCTGTGTCTGTCCAGGGAGAACTTGAAGCTACAATGGCAACCTTAGAGTTGGGATACTTTATTGAAAGAAAATATATCTGAAAAGACCATACATTTACAAAATTCACAGTAACAGAAAGGAATTTTCTGAGAAAAGAAGAAAACAACACATCCTAAAAGCAAACAGCAGGATGGTAGGAGGAAGAAAAAAGGAGTAGGGATGGTTCTAGGCAATAACATTCCCAACAAAAACATTGTAACACACAGCACCACAACCAAAATATCTAAACTAAATCATAATGTCTGTGAAAACACCGACCAACCCAAATTCTGACACACCAAAAAATGAACAAAAAAAACCCAGCAGGGGTTCTTTGTTTTGTAGGGGGCTCCACCCCACACCCCCAAGAATCAATATAATCCACTTTGAGGGGTGAGGACACCAGGATGGGAAGAATCTTGGGAGAGGAGAAATGTCACAACTTTAGTTCCAGGAGATGAGGAACCAAACCCTGGTTCCCAGGTCTTCTCCACTCAAAGAACAAGTGCCTTAACCACTCCACCACAGGAGTGGCTTTGGCTAGGCACCACAGCTCCTGCTGCCTTATCCCTTCCCCACTACTGCTTTCCTTCCCATCTACACATACAGCAAAATACCTCTGTCGCTGTAAAGGCTCCCAATATTCTTAATCACAATATTATTGCAGCAATGTTTTTAAATGATGTTATGAGCTGATAAGGTGAGGGCAAATCCCAGATATAACGCAGGCATGTTCTATCATGAAATATCAGTAATGACAAAGAAAAACTCATGAATCAAAACATGAAGGATAAACCATTAGCTCATAAATCCAGGAAAAATGCTTCCAAAAAGAGAAAAATCAAGACTGATAGTTTTGTTCCTTAACATAAAGATCCTTTAAGGTGGAGTCTACCATTTTAGAAATAGACAGGTGTGTAGTCTGAAGCTGCTGGCACATACTAGCATCTTGCCAGCCACTAAAAGAATTTAAGAAAGGCAAAATGACAATTAATGTGATGTTGCTTTTCCATTTACAGTAATGTTGTACCCTTATAGTATGTGATTTGTTCTGATGTCCTGGCCCGTACTCCTCCTGCCAATAAAACAGGTACATGTAACCTACCTCGCCCACTTATCCACTCCCAGACATCCTCCTTGGAACTTGGAAACAAGCTGTCTCAGCTCAGTGTGCCTTTTCTGGCACAAAATGTCAAATAAGTAAAAATCGTAAGTAACAAATTTAAACCAATCCAGTGAAAATCTTACAAAAGATGTCCCTTTCTGCTCCAGGAAATTAACTAGGGACTCCCAGGATCAACAAATGTATTATTCTGGCATGATGACCTCAGTGACGTCATCGTGCCAATTGGCTGGCAGTTAGTGGATTATTTTTCTTTAATACTACCAGTTGCACTTTTAAAGGAAACAAAATGAAGCAACCACTTTCATTTTCCTGAGGCCTGACATGATTAGAACTGTCCAGAGTCCTGAAATATAACCTGAAGTGTGTGTATGTGTGTGTGTGTTTTTTTATCACAAAGTACTGAATGATAATCTTTACATTTGCTTTATATTATCTTTCCACATTGTTGAACCCATTTAGATAAAATAGTATTTTAATGATGAAGAAAGCACAGTAAAGTGCTTTAAAACAATTTCTGATTTGCATTTTTAAATTAATTAAATACTCTATTATCAATTTCCATTTATTCAACTCACATCCATATACAGTGCAGTAGTTTGAGAACTACTGTGTATGCAACTACTGTAGAAAACCCTGTGATCTATAACACGGATTATTAAAATACCATTTATGATGAACAAAGAACAGAAATCATGTCAATAAATCTTAACGCAATAAACACTTTCATGGTAGTGCCCATGGTTTCTTCTAGCAGCTAATAACTTTGTTTTCCTTTGTATACTGAAATGATAAGAAGGATAAGAACGTTTCAGTTTGAAATTTACTAATGTTATTACGTGAGGCAATGTTGTCTAGTGGTTACAGCTTGGAAACTGGTGGGATCACAGGATCAAATCTAGCTTGAGCCGAATACTATAAAATACTGATTGTGCAACCTTTTACAAGTCATTTAACCTCCCAGTGTTCCAGTCCATCCAGCAACAAACATTTATAGAAGCAGGGCATCAATGGAAACAAGATGTTACATCTCAGCTTAGCTATTCTGGGTAAATAAATTAAACACACACACACACACACACACTGAACAGATACACTATTTTTGGTCATTTCTCACTGTAATGCTTACTATATAGATACAAAAGAGAGGCTATAATATTTTGAATGAACACTGAAGACCATAAAGCAAGTACCTACAGAAAATGAGCCCAGCAGATGGCTGAAAACCAACCCTTCCTGACAAGATGGGGAACTGAACCACTAGGGAATGTCCTTTAAAATATATATTTAAACATCTCATAGTAACTTCTAGAGTTTTATTTTCATTTATATGACTGAAGTGTTTCCTTAGCAGATATAAAAGTGGGTAGGCATGCACAGTAAATGTTGGGGTTGTCGTGGAACCAACTCTATGCAATAGACTTTCTTCAGAATGTAAATTATTGGCTTAAATTCTATTTAGTACATGCTTAATTAGAAACAAGCATAACTTCACATACAGTGTCACTACAGTAGTATATTTCTTAATACACAGCTTGCTACCTTGGGAGATTTCTTTTCAGCAATGCTCAGATCATCTTTGTATTTTTTTTTCTTTGAGAATGCAATTATAAAAGAGAATTGTCTCAATTTATTTTTGTAATAAATTGTAATTAAAATCTTCAGTGTTAAGAAGTAGCTATCAGATATTTTAGAAGTAGCATCAGGTGTTAGATAAACGCACACAATTAGTTTGGTTGTTCTACCTAGTAAAATGGCAACCATTTCTGAAAAGCAGTCAAAAATTTGTTGTCAGGGACTTGGTTCTCTATGAATGGAATGTTGTTTCATTTCAGAACTAGAGATTTCGACAAGACAGAGCATGAGCTTTCTCAAAGGGTGAGCTTCTGTTTTTTCACACAAACATGCTCAGACACAGCTTTCCTTTCAGCTAATTAGCTGTTTTAAAGCAAACTGGTCAGACAGTGACATCGAGCAGGGTTCCCTGGAATCAATTGCAGGACATAGAAGAGGCAACATTTAATGGGTGACTTATGCCATTGTTTATGCTGGAGGAATCTTTTCTACTTGGTCAGTGCTGCAGAGTGACCCCGTTCAATAGGGAAAACTCAAAGGCCCTAACCTCAAGAGATGCCTTTGTGAAGGCAACCACAGAAGAAGATTTCATGCTGGTGAGGTGAAGTTACTCTCTCCTACCCAATCCTGATGTTTACAATATTTGATATGTATGTTTCCTTCCTCTTATTAGCATAGTGCTAAGAGAGTTATTAACCAGGAGCTGAAACCAAGCATAGCTGTAAGTGTTATGAATTGCCATGTTATCTGTATCCCTTGACCTTTCTGTCAAAAGAACCTAATTAATTGTAGATGAAATGAAGTTTTTACTGGTTCTTTTTTCATATTGCCAGTGATTAAAGTCATTATTACAATTCTACTAGTAGCAGAAGGAAGAAAGTACCCATATTAACAAAATAATTTTTCTAGATTAGCAAAATCTTTTTTAACTGAAAGTTGTTAGAATCTAATGAAGTTTCCTCTGCTTAATTAACCCTATTAACCTGAGGTGTGTTAAATGAAAAGCTTACCATTTCGATTTGCAGATTATTTGCAGAATTTCCCATCACATGTCATGGAATTTGTCTATGTAGAGTTCAGTTTGCTGGCAGAATATAGCACAATTCAACATTTCTCAGATCCCCAGTACTTGGTATTCTGCAGTGGTGGAATGTTTTACATTTCACACATATTTGTTATACAGCAATTCTTTTATATTATTTACATAAGTGGTTCACCATTGTTTTATATGAGGAAAGGGCAAGTCATTGCCATATTATATATGTTTTCCTGGATGGGAGCTAATAACATTTTTTGCATATGTATTATTAATTGCTATCACAGAATTTTAATTCAGTCAAAATGCCATTACTGAGAGTAAATAATGACATTTATCATGAAGTTTTAAACCTAAGTGTATGCTAAACATTTATTGCTGTATACTGAATCTGACCTTCTGTATTTTCCGAACAGGCCATTCTGTGTCCCGAACCTGGAATCCAAAACATGCAGCTCCATATGCAGTACCTGAAATGCTGAGCATACAGCTCAAGTCTTGAATATGAAATTCTGAACAAACAGGGACTGATGCAGAATCACAAGGACTGTTACACATCAAACGCAGCAAAATTTTGAAATGCCCCATGTCTATGACACCCCATGTTATCCTCAATGGGAATGGCAGCTCTTCTCAGTGTGATCACAAACTGCATTGTGTCCACATGGGGGAGGGTGTTAGGAGTCAACATGCAAGTGGAGCATAGGACTATCCACAACTAAGTAAGTAAGTAAACCTTTATTTATAGAGCACACATTGTCAGGGTCAGGGCACTGAACAAACTTCAAACACTTCATAAACAATTAATACAAACAAATACAACTTATAATAAATATTATCCAATTTACAGTCTCAATTAAAATATTAATTAAAATCAAATAAATAATAAAATTATACACAATTATACTGAACATGGTATCCTGAACATACATATCTGCATCTCAAAATGTAATCCTGAACATAGAATTCTGTACATGGAACATGGAATCCTGAACATACAATTCTGCACCTTAAGCATAAACTTCTGAACATACAATGCTGTATGCTGAACATGGAATCCCAAACATACAATTATGTATCACAAACATGGAATCCTGAACATACAAGTCTGTAACTTGAACATGAAATCCTGAACATACAGTTCTGTATATTGAACATGGAATCCTGAACATACAATTATGTAACTTGAACATGGAATGCAGAACATACAGTTCTGTATATTGAACATGGAATCCCAAACACATAATTCTGTATGTAACCCCCAAATTGTGGGCTTACTTGAAGTTGTCTCCCTAGACCTTGCAAAGTTCTTCTGCTCAAATAAGGATCCCTGATGGTGTTCTACTGCCAAGAGCCTGGCATGTCGAGTACTGTAAACAGACTCCCATGTAAAGCATTGTTACAATCCTTGTTCCTGCCTGAGTGTGCAAATTTGTGCCACCGCATGCCACTTTGAGATGCTCAGCCCTGCCTTTGCAGTAGATGGCCTGTGCTGAGTCTGGGAGGACAGAGGCCCATGACTGGATGGGCAGTACCCTGATAAGTTTCACTATTCAGTCGCTTGTTAGTATGTGAGAAGCCTTATTGAATGCTGTGATTGTTCACTACCAAATCCAGATTGTTATATTTAAAATGATCTGTAAATGTGGACTGTTTACTTTGTCAGTAAGGAGCTGCCATATTTGGTCCTGGGCTTTACTTGTGGACCAAACATAACTTCAGGGGTCCTAATTGGTCCTAGTTACAGTGATTTCTGGAAGAAACTGTGAACTTTTCTCTTGGTGCCCAATTTAACCAATCGGAGCTCTGGGACTGTGACTGACAGTTTGGGCAGCCATGGATCCTGTTCTTTAGTTGTGTGGACTGTTTTGAAGGAAGACCAGCTCAAGCTTCCAAGAAGTAAGGAGGCTCTGTTTGCAGCTTGGGGGATTTGGGAAGAGGCAGCTTTACCTTTCCTCAGCCTGAATTACTACTGAATTGTTGGAACTGCCAAGTCTGCAGACCAAATCAGGAGTCTGTAATAGGAGACAGAAAGTGAGTCCTCACAGCTGAGTTCCAGACTGAAAGAGAGTCAGTGTGTCTGACAGATCCTCAAGCTAGGTGTCAGTGAGAGATCTATTTGCCCCAGGGACTGTGCTTGAACCTGAAGCATGGGGTCACCAGAATTGTCTCCAGTCCACTTGCTGAAGGGGAGATCTGAATTTCAAGTGTGCCAGCATATGCTGCAAAACTGCAGTTTGCAAGCGGGTAACCTGTGTGGCCTATGCCAGAACTATACCAAAAGTTAAGCCTGTGATGCCCAATAATGTTTCTAAAAGACTGTTGCTGTCTGTGAAACCAAAGCTTCAGAGAGATTGTTTTGGGAGTCAGTCCTGCGGAGGAGATCATCATGGATTGTGGCCACCCTTGGGGGTGAGGCATTGAAGTGGGGTCAGTCATGTTAGCCCTGGTCCCTGTATCCTGGTTCTTGCAAGAAAGGATGCAGCCAGCAGCCAAACAACAGAGAACCAAATCCTCCTCTAGGAGAGTCAACCTGGAAATCAACCCAGATCCTGAGGTATTGGTTCAGTGAGTACAATAGAGTTTAACCCTGCAACACAAAATAAAAGTGATTTACCATCTGGTTTGCTTGCCAAGTTCTCGTTGTGGTTTAGACTAGGTCTGCAGGCCATTGAGCCTGAGGATTACAATTCTTTTGGGTTAAAGTGCTTGTGAATACTGCAACCACCAAAGGTGAAAGTATTAATAATCATTTCTTTATTTAAGGGCCCCAACCAGCTGCAACACTGGCCATCCCTTGGCAATGCTTTAGGTCTACCTAGTAAGACTCTGAGTATCCAGCAGCTGTGACTGGACTGTCCAGTGGGTCAAATGTATGTGAATGTACAGTTAATACAACAGCCTAAAAATTGCTGTAAGATAACTATCCCATCCCCTGTTCATGTCCCCAATAAATCAGTCATTTGTTAGAATGTTATATTGGCCTCTGAGCATATTATTACTGAGTGCTGGGTTAATGCAAGTAACTTAAAGGCACAGTGTTGTTGTTGAGAACCTTTATTGCAGGTCTACAAGGTGTGTGTACTAGAAGCCAGAAGGTAGGTAAGTGTGGTCACTGTGAGCACATTATTAGCACTCATCATTAATTGTGCCATTGAATGTCAAGTAAAGAGGTTTATGTTTCTTCATGTGTGGGACCACTGGTTGAGGCTGTGGGAAAGTGCAGTTTCCCAGAGGGTTGTGCCAGTTTACCATTTAACCCAGTTAAAACTATTTCTGGGTGGAGGTCTATGTCAGCAGCATTATTATTAGAACTCAGTCCCCTCAACCTGCAGTTAGAGAAGCAGGCTAGGATAGTAGCCCATTGAAGATGGCACTCAGGTTTCATGTATGTTGAACATGGAATCCTGAACATATAATTTGCTATACTGAACATGGAATCTTGAACATACAGTTCTGTATACTGAACATAGAATCCAGAACGCATAGTTCTGTATGCCTAACATTGAATCCTGAATGTACTATTCTGTGTTTTAAACATGGAATACCGGCATAGAGGTCTGTATCTTGAACATGGAATCCTGAACATACAATTCTGTATATTGAACATAGAATACTGAACATACAGTTCTGTGTATTAAACATAGAATCCTGAACATACAATTCTATATATTGAACATGAAATCCTGAACATTCAATTCTGTATGCTGAGCATGGAATCCCAAATATTGAATTCTCTGTCTTAAACATGGAATCCAGAACATGTGATTTTGTATCTTACACATGGAATCCTGAACATATAAATCTGTATATTAAACATGGAATCCTGAATATAAAATTCTGTATCTTAAACACGGAATCCTTTACATACAATTCTGTATTATTGAATATGGAATTCTGAACATATCAGTTCGTAAGTAACAACCCACTACAGGGTGTGCAGTTATTGGCAAAGGCAAGATAAGGCAAATTTTATTTAAAAGGATGCCCATCCCGGAGGCTCTGGGTGCCGAACAATCAAATCAAATATAAATAACACCAACAATATAAAAATACACAAAATACATACATAATATATAAAATAATACTACAATATAAAATCTAATAAAAATATTCTACACTAAACCTTGCTATTAAAAATCTTTAAATAATGTACTCAGCAATACATACCCAGATTAAATACATATCCAGGGAGAGACATAAGCACAAAAGTAATGTATCAGGTAAGTTATAAATCAAAGTCCAGGAAGGCCTGATGCATTGTGAGGCATGAGTCTGCAGGCCGAGTGTCCTCACAGTACCCAGGGTGTTGATTAATCCTCAATAACTGCACACCCTGGAGTGGGTTATTGCACTTATAACATGGGGTGTCACCAGAGGTGAAAACAAAATGAGGAAAGCATGATTAATTGATGGAAAGATAGGAACATTTTAAATGTTATGCCACCAGCAGAACTACTGTGCTGCTGACAGTGCTGAATAGTTCTATACATCCACTGACACACAGCTGAATTTGTGACCAGCGAGTACACAACACAGATTTGCACACTAGACAAAAGAATAATCCATGGGAGCATTTGTAGATATAATAAAGAGAATTTATAATGCCCCACATGCGACATTAGAGCACATGGACACCTATCACAGAGAATAACCCTGGGAAGAGGTACTATGCAGGGTTGCCCCTTCTCCCTTCTGTTTACCCTGTATCTCAAGCCATTTGGCACATAGGGTAAGACAGGAGGCAGAGACAGCAGGGGCAATGATGGGAAATCGAGAGCAAGAAATAGCTTTATATGTGGACAATGTCCTTTTGTTTTAACATCCCTGAAAAGTCAGTCCCAAACTAATGAAAATCATAAAGGAGTTTACCAAAATAGCAGGTATAGCCTGAATCACACTAAAAATGGAGGTGTTAACATTTAATTTTGTCTCTACTCAAAATTTTAAAAACAATACCCTATGAAATGGAATCTCTTGTCAATAAAATACTTGGGAATAATATTAAGGAATACCAATAAATACATATTCCTAGATAATTATGGCCCATTAATAAAAAATATGAAGGAAGACATAAAGAGATGGAATTTATTCCCCTACTCAACATGCCAGAATACAGATAACCAGAATGAATTTGTTATCACGCTTCTTGTATTTATTTCAATGTGCCCCAGTTAACCTCTCAAAGCAATGGCTAAATGGAATACAAAACAACTGCAGAAATTCATATGGGCCAATAAGAGACCTAGAGTCAGGAGAAGAGTATTATAAACTAGAAAAATTGGGGTGGATGGGCAATGCCAGACTTGGAGGAGTACTGGATAGCAACACAGATCAGGTGGGTCCTACAGTGGTGAAACCCCACCAAAAAATAATGTATTGGAAGAATATGGAAGAATCACGATTGCCTAACTGATCACTGGAATCTATAGGGTTCCAACCTAGACTTTCTTAATTGGTGCAGGAGGGGTGGTATGAGGCAACAAAGGTCACAGTAGAGGCTTTGAGAGATTCCAGGCCCATGCCAGATTAGGGGTGAGGGATGGAAATATACCTGGCTGATCTGGAATCCAGACTTCCCACCAGGTACAGGGGACTTATGGTATGAAAGACAGGCAAGGAGGGGTTACAATACACAAAACTGATCATGAGAGGGAAAATATACTTACTTTTGAGGAAAGCAAGCAGACATTCGACTGGTCAGAGACAGATTCCAGTACCTTCATATACATAACTACATAAAAACACATAGAAGGACAAATCAGAGCAACCAGATATATGGGGACGGGACTACAGTATAAACATAGAACAACTGTTACATGCGACAACACCTAAGGAGCCATATCCCAAATATATCAATTCTCCATCTCACACAAAGAAGCAGCAACTAAACATATAACTGACAAATGGGAGCAGGAAGCCGAATCCACCTGACAGCTAAAGAATGGGGAAAAGTATGGGAAAGTACATTCAAAACAACGCATCACCTAGATGGAAGGAATTTTCATGGAAGATGAAAGTACTGTACTTTATAACCCCAAACATCAAGGCACAATGGTCGGGAGAGGAGATAGTATGTGTTGGCAGAAATGCATAGAAAACAGGGCGACGATACTCATATATTTTATAAATGCCCCATTGTTAGGATCTTTATAGGAGAGGTAGAAACCAAACTTAGGACTCTCTTTCAATTGCCACCCTATGCGACTACACCTTATCCTTGAACTCCCACCTAGAGAAGTAAAGGGATGATTATGTATTTCAAATGGATTAGAGTATATCAAGGACATATATGCTTTCTTTTATTTTTTAGTTGAACAGTGGAGGAGTCAAACCTGAGAACTTAGAGAAAAGACACAGAATTAAATTTTAAAAGAGGTGATGGTATTTTTAAATGTGGGATGTTACTATTTGGCTCTCTTGTGTACTTATATCATTTATGAATTGATAGAAATATTTTACAAATTCAGATGAAATGTTATTTTGAGAAGTTTTTTATGTTTTATTGTAGAAACCAGTTTCCTGATGAAGGGCAATGAACCGAAATGTAGAGAATACACTATACTGGATGGAAAATATTGATTTAATAAAAAAATAATTAACTAAAATGGTGTATTAATTTTTTTAGGGTGAGGGATTGACTTCCAGTATTTACATTTGTAGTTTAAGTGTAAGCCAGTACTGGTATTTATTCTGTCCCCAGAGCAGTTACTAATAACACATTTTTGAATAACTTTCTTCAGGTATTGGCTGTACTGGAAAAGTCTTTTCCTTAGAAGTAGGAGCTAATGCACAGTATCTCTGTGCCATTTGTATAACCAGCCCTAGGGAAAACAATAACCAGAAAGTAGTTAAATCAAGACCCCAACATGGCAGGAATGGGAAAACATAGTAAAGAGATCCAAGAAATGGAAAGATTAACATATTATATTGGGGTAGAACTGAAAATTTCTTAGAGAGATGGACTAAATGGTTCATGTTGCTAGAATAGATAAAGGAAACAAAATGATCCAGAAGGGTGAAGTAGGGAACTTAGGAATAAAAGACAGCACTAACAGTAAGAACAAAAGACAAAACTAACGAATAAACCTAGAGGAAAATATAATATCCAACCCACAATGAAAGAGACTCATACATAGAATAAAAGGAGTAAGAGGCCTTAGGTCTCTCCCTCAGACCTCAAAAAGTAGAAATTCTTGAAATTTGAAAATGCTTTGTATTACTGTGTAATAAAGTTTTATAAAGTTTATAAGGTTATATAGTTAAAAGAATAGACTTAAGATGAAACACATATTTAGAGAAAGAAATGTACAAGTGCATGCTGGACAAAATATATCTCTAAAGTGAAAAGACATGTGTAACGTTTAATGCACAATAAAGAAAATAAGTTTAAAAAAAGGAATGATCCACTGACTGCCTCTTGGTCTGTGATGTCACACTCAGGATCTCTAAATTGATTTATGATGGAGTATGACAGAGTATGACAGAAATTAAGCCCATTGTAAAGGAACGTTGGGCTATACCACTGAGTGGCTCTACTTCTACTTTCACTTGCAAATGCCACTTCAGGGTAAATATTTTCCTGCTAGCCTCTGTGATAACAAGAATGTGAGAAGGGACTTACAGTAGGTACAATGGGCATTTATTTTATTCATAAGAGGATTTTGGGGATACAGAGTAGCCCCTGGAAGAGATTTATGTTAAGAATAAAGAAAAAGTTACCACACTGGTAAGAAAAGCCACTCTGTACTCACTGTCTGCATGATGCACTGTGCCTTTCTGTCTCTCTCTCTCTCTGTCTGTCTCAGGCTCCGCTCTGCGATGCCGACAGCCACACACACTTGAACAGTGAAGAGACAGAGAAACAGTGACACAAACCAGAGTGCACACACTGCGGTGAAAACTGTGCCTCTCATTATCGCCTCTGTTGCTCTGCACACTGCCAACTGACAGAACACTGGTCCACAACACAAAAATTAGATAGGAAACACTGCAACAAATCTGTGTGTGGTATAGCCAGCTGCACTCATGGAGACAACCTCACTTGTGACCACATATCTCAGGAAACATACTTGTTCTCCCTGTCTGTCACAGTTTCCACACACAATCTTAGTAGTTTTGGGACACTTGGGGGCAATACTAAACATTGTTATGCAGTGTCATGATAGCAAGCAAGTTTAGTAACCATTATGTGCTGCCTGCCTCACACCCTCATTCTTGCTGTCTCTCATTCTTTCTCTCTCTCACACATGACAGGTCTGTGCAGCTGCTTTCTCACCCTTTCTTAGCACTGTGTGGCTGCAGGCATTGTTGGGGTGGAAGAAGCACAGTGAACCACCTGGGTTACAGTGGAACGAGGATATTAACAGACAGAGAGAGCAGGAGAGCAGGACACTTGTTGAAATGTGATACTGTGGTGCTGAATGACTGCGAGGAGACACACTGGGGTTGTTATGACACAATTTTGGTGGTGTTTGAAATGTCACATTGCATACCGGCAGCTCAGGAAAACAGTGCTGCCTTCACTTTGCCGCTTGTCACCAGAGATCCACAGGGCGGTGGGTGGGGAGCCATGTAGCGGTGTGGGGACAGCAGAGAGGACACACATACAATATCAGAGGCACATGGTGAAAATGGGGAGTCACAGACACAGGACAGCCAGACTGTTCATTAATGCAGCCTATAGGCACAGCAAGTAGTGAACCGAGCTACTGTTGCAGCACTCTGCCACACTCCATGGCAGAAACATATAAACATTGAAGTTGTCGGCAGATGGGGACCGTACAATCCATCAAGTCTGCCCTTGGTTGCTGCCTACTTGTGTATCCCACAGTGTCTGTTCTATGCCCGCTTGAATTCCCCACTTTCTTAGCTCCCACTACCCTCCGCAGGCTATTCCATGGTTCTACAACACGCCTGTGAAGAAGATTTTCCTTGTATTGTTTCTGAACTTTCCTCCCTTAAGTTGAAGGTTGTGCCTCTAGTCCTGCTGTAGTCCTTTACCTGAAAGAGGTTCTGCACGTGCACCCTGCTGTTGCCTTAAAGGTATTTGAATGTTTCTATCATGTCCCCACAATTCTCAGTTGTTCTAGGGAGTATAATTTGAGGTCATCCAGTCTTGCCTCGTACGGTTTCTGATGCAAGCTCTGCACCATCTTTATTGCTCTTCTCTGTACCATCTCCAGCCTATCTACTGTATGTCCTTCCTGAGGTGTGGCCTCCAGAACTGGACACAGTATTCCAGGTGAGGCCTAACCAGGGACCATACAGGGCATGATTACTTCATGCTTTCTGCCGGATGCCCCTCCCTATGCATTCCAGGATATCACTAGCCTTTAGTGCTGCTCTTCACATTATCTACTGACCTTGAGGTCATCTGATATGATCACCCCTAGGTCTCACTCCTGCCTGGCAGCCACCAACTTCTACCCTTACATTGAGTACAGTTTCTGGTTACACTTTCCCAAGTGCATGACCTTGCATTTTTGACATTGAATTTCAATTGGCAGGTCTTGGACCACTCCTCCAGTTTTCAGAGAGCAGCTTCCATGTTTTGCTGTCCCTCTGTTGTGTCTACCCTGTAGCTGATTTTGATGTCATCTTCAAAAAGGCACACCTTTCCTCTAGTTCATCCGCAATGTCACTGATGAATATGTTGAAGAGGATCGGCCCCAGAACTGAGCCCTGCAGGACCCTCGCTAGTCTCAGTTCTGGGGCAGACTTGAACTTTCGCCACTTAGTGAGGATAGTAATGGCTGCCCTCACACTGTATTTCTGGCAGAATAATGATATCGGAGTGCTGAGTGATTCTCGGGGACAGTTCACCACTTGCTGTTCATATCTGCTGGATTAATCAATGGTCATCTGATGGCTCTGTACCAATCAGGTACCTGTGTTTCTCAACCCCATGTTATAATGTATCTCAAACATGGAAACTTGAACATACAATTCTGTATATTGAAACTGGAATTCAGAACATACAATTATGTGTCATAAACATGGAATCCTGAACATACAGTTCTGCATATTGAACGTGGAATCCTGCACATACTGTTCTGGATGCTGAACATGGAATCTCAAGCATATAGTTCTGTATCTTAGACATGAAATCTTAAACATACAATTCTGTATCTTAAACATGGAATCTTGAAGGTACAATTCTATTTCATTAAAGGGAATGGGAAATTGTTTAACCAGGAAAGGCACAATAAGCTGAAACTTGTTTCCAGGTGCGACCTGGTAGCACAAGGAAGTTAAGTGACTTGCTTACAGTCACACAGTATGAAAGTGGGGGCTGTGGGATTCAAACCCCTGTCTCCAGGTTTGCAATTCAGTGGCCTTAACCACTATGTTATACTGCATACAAAACTATATGTAAATTACCACAGTGTGCTACTGTACACTCCATCTCCTTAGTGCTTCAAACTTCCTATCGGGTAATTTGTACCTGTGGTTAAGCTCCTCATTGCCTACTCTCTGAACTGATCGTCTGTTAGGGCGCCAGTCTTAGTCTATCCCTTCTGCTATGCTGTACATGAGTTGATAGCACTTACCTGATTACTGATTACTGCCATTTAGGTTATTATCTTCTGTAATTTTGCACCATTGTACCAATTGCCTTGTTTGAATAAATGTATATATGTATTCCTTTTACTCTGGCCCCCAGGATGCACCGTGAGATGAGCAACTTGTTGTTCAGTGTGCCTTTCCTGGTGAAACATTTCAATAAATAAAATAAATAAATAAATATGATAAACAAGGAATACTGAAAATGGAATCCTAAACATATAAGTAATAGATAACCCACTCCAGGGCATGTAGTCGTGCTCTGATATATGCATACCTTGTGTGCATTCAACCACAGAAGGCATGCGATATCAGAGTGCAACCACATGCCCTGGAGTGAGTTATCTATCTTATAAAACGGCTGAAAATATTTGAGAGGAGGAGAGGAGGAAAAAATGTAGTCACTTTCTGGCAGAAATAAAAGTTTAGTTTACAGTAAATTGTCTGGTTGATCCTGCCATAATTGTGATAGGTTTGAAGTTAAAGGTGGTGTTCATATGGTTGATTCTGCCACGATTTAAAAAAATCTGGTTGATCTTGTTATTTTCAGAGTCTGTTGCACTGTAATCACTTTCAGTTTTAGTTCTGTACTGTAGTTGATCGAGTGGTGTAAATTGTAGTTAAACACCTGGTGGCAGAGGTCATTAAAAACAAGGAACTTTATCTCCAAAAGCATGTAAACTCCATTTTTTATATTTAGTTTTGTAGTTTTGATCAGGAACCTGTGGACTGTAATGGAAGCTGAGTGAGCAAGTCATTTGTGTCTGTACTATGATGAGCTAGTGGTTTTAATGGCAGTTCAGGTGTGCTGGCAGATTAAAATGAGCTATTTTGTTAATCCAAAAGTGTGTTAAGTCATTTTGATTCTAATGTTCTTCACATTTTGGTAAAAGGAGCTGCCGACTGTAGAGAGCTGACAGCAAGTGAGTCAGCAGCTTCAGAAGGGCAGATGGAAGTGTGAGCCGGTGTTGCTATAGCATATCCTTCCAAAGCCGCCGAGTAACTCACTGTCTGCTCTCTACAGTTGGTGGCTCCCTTTACTGAAATGTGAAGAACATTAAGATAAGAAAGGACTTACACAGTTTTTGATGTAATACCTTATTTTCAAGCTCTGCCGGGCATGTCCTGAGCTGCCATTAAAACCACTCAGTCACGCCATAGTACAGAGACGAGCGACTTGCTCACTCAGCTACCATAGTAATCAGAGGCTTCTTTCAAAAATGAAAATACTACTGAATGACAATAACATAACAAGCATTTGTCAATGCCGAATGTTGTCGCTTGGCATTGGCTTTGGTAGTGTGTGGGAAAACATTTGGGGCAGGATATGAAAATGACAGCTGTACAGTTAATAAGGAGGTGTAAAAATGGCAGTGTTGAAAATGTGGCATGTAAATATAGCAAATTTGGGTTACAAGGGTGCATGGGAAATATGCAATGCACGCTTGGAACACAGTCATTTTATGGGTGTTCAGCACCAAATTTTCAACATAGGCATTTTAGCACCTCTGCTCATGTACAGTGTCACTGTTATTTCCTCAAACTATACCAAAAGTGATTTTGCACAGCGACCACGCTATTCTGCGCTGGAAGTGCAAAAACACATTTTGGGCAGGATATTGAAATGATAGCTGTACTGTTCATCAAGAGGTGTGGAAAATGCCAATGGTGAAAATCCAAAGTGAAAATATTACAAATGCACACGTGATGAGCGGCGTGCAATCTACCAATGCATGCTTGTAACACAGTCATTTTATGGAGTATCGTCACCAAATTTTCAACATAGGCATTTTAGGACCTCTGCTCATGAACTGTGTCACTGTCATTTTCATAATCTGCCCAAACACTGATTTCCACAGCGATCGCGCTTATTGTGCGCTGGAAGGCGGAAACACATTTTGGGCAGTATGTGGAAATGACAGCTGTACTCTTCACAAGGAGGTGTACAAAATGACAATGTTGAACAACTGGCATGAAAATATTGTGAATTTGCAGGTTACAAGCCCGCGAGTAACTCACGCATGCACGCCGCAAAACAGGCATTTGTTAGATTTTTTCCACCAAATTGGAACATAGGTTTTTGAGAGGCCACCCATGAACACTGGCACTGTCATTTTGTTAATGGGTCCCAAAAGGTGATTCCACGCAGTGACCGCGAAATCACCTTCGAGGCCGATTAATGCCAATGACAGTGATAGAATTCATGAGGAGGGGTCCCAAAACCCCATGTTGAAAATTTGGTGCCAAAATTTCAAGGAATGCCCGAGATATGCAGCAAAGTTGAAAACCCTATTCATTCCTTTATACAACTTATTGGCATTTCCTCAGTTCAGGGTCGGCTTTGAAGAGTGCAGACATGTTTCCGGTCCATCAAGATCATCGCACCAGACTCTGGAGGTAAGTATGGGGTGAGGGAGGTTGAGGGGAGGCAGGGTGCACAGTGGGTGGGTGCGGGTGGGGGTAGAAGACTACGAGGGACCGCTTTTATGTTACAGGAAGAAAACAAAAACTAACATCGCAAGACAGTTTTTTTCAGAACTTGGCATGCTGGGCTGGGCTCCCAGCATGCCACCTAACTGTTTTGGGGAGGGTTGCTGCAGCTGAGGGGATTGAGCACCCTTGTCGGCACACAGCGGGGAGGGTTGACTTATGCCGACGGGACTGGGCACCCTGTCGGCACACAATGAAAGTGGGGGAGGCAAGAGCTAAGGGAGATTGGGAAACCCCTTGGCATATAAGAAATGGGGGTTGATTTATGCTGACGGGGTGGGCCCCCATCAGCAAATTTGTGGGCCACAGTAAGTCGGCAGGAGATTGGGCACTCGGTCGGTTGCTACGGCCGCCTACGCTGCTAATGTGGCGAGCAGGCAGGAAGGGTCCGCTGTATGGACGAGCTTTGCTTGGATTACAGTGGACCTTACCTTAGATGTGCTCACCACATTAGTATGCATGGTGTGGTGCCGGCATGCAGGCTGATTGGGGAATGAGGGACGACCTACTGATGCGTGCCCTGCATTTGCCCAACAGCTGCCACGCCCAAATCCCCACTGCAGCAAGATGTTGGCTGAGCAAGTGCGCCAGCATAAAATGGAGTTTACATACTTTTTCATGGTGGCAACATGACTTGTTTTAAACCCTGCCAGCAATTTGTTTTCCATTATTAACTTCGCCAGTCAGTACATACTAGAAAGAAAAGTCAAAGGGATTCCACCATGAGACAGCCTGAAAATGGCAGGATTAACCAGATAAGTTTTGTTTTTTACCGAGTTTTGTTTAAAAATGATGGCATGATCAACCAGATAATTGCATATAATGTGAGGTAACTACATAGATTTTAGTTACAGCTGTGAGGGCAGCTATATACAGGAGATTTAGTTACAGCTGTGCATGAGTTTCGCAGGCAAACTCAGTGTACTCTGCTGAATACAGCAAAATCTGGAAAACCTAGGAGCAACATGAGCCTCAGGCTAGAGCAACAAACACAAACAGAGCCTGATGCACCTGAAGAACTATTTTTCCCTTCTTGGATGCCTTAGTGCAAGTTTGTGAATGATCTTTGAAGATGTGGGTGCCTACCTTAGCGATCATGATTGTATGAATGACCCAATCAAGTATGTATGCATGAGTGCTGGTGTGAATGGACTTTGTAAGTCTGGTTACCATGATGTGGTACAGAGGCTTATCACAATGTATCCTGAACATTGTAACTAAAAAGCCAGCCGCTTCTACTTAATTGGTAGTGTGTGTGTGTGTGTGTTACATAAAATACAATGTCGTGAATCTAGCAGGATCATTGGCTCACTACATATTGTTGACTGAAATGTGAGCAAGGCAATGTTTGTGTGGTGGGGCAGCGTGTCTTTTGGTTTGTATTTACATGGTGGGGTGTGGGGCAACAGTCACGTCAACTCTTGAGTACAAGTTTAAAATTCTGGCTACACCCCTGCAGCTGTGGGTGCCAGCCACCTGTATGTATTTGTGTGGCAGCCTGTGTGTGTGCCATATGTGAGCAATCTCACTGCTGGTGAGAAGGTTATGTGGGCTGGAAAGTAGTTCAGGCATGTGGTCGTATTGGGATGTGTGCGGTCATTGTCGAATAATGCACAGTCATGTGACATGTTTCATCCAGTCAACATACTGAATTTCCACTGATTTTTCTTACCCATTTTATAATTCTGTATCTTAAACACGGAATCTTGAACATGCAATTCTGTATCTTAAACATAGAATCCTTAACATGTAATTTTGTATACTGAACATGGAATCCCAGTCATACAGTTCTGTGTCTTAAACATGGAATGCTGAACTGACAGTTCTGCATCTTGAACATGCTGTCCTGAACATACAATGTTGTAACATACAATGATGTATACTGAACATGGAATTCTGAACATACAATTCTCTAAGCCAAACACGGAATCCCAAACATACTGTTCTGTATCTTAAACATAGAATGCTGAACATTCGATTCTCTGTGCAGAACCTGAAAACCTGAACAAATAATTCTGTATCCTAGCCCTGGAATACTACACATGCATTTTTTATAAAATGGGACTGAAAATCAAAGAAATTTAATTGGGTACAGCTAGTGAGATGAACGTGCATTATTTTAGCATAATGCACAGTCACCCTAGTCCTAAATCTGAATGGATTTCTTAGTAGCCACACACAAGGAGCAAATCAGTCTCCCTACAGCAAACTTGACTTTCCATCACAAACATGGCTTCTACTTTACTTACTAAATGCCTCCAATAAGATCTTAAAATTAAAACTACCTTAAATGAAAAGAAACCAAATTAATTAAATGTTGTTTCTGATCATCACACTCTCCTTATACACATAGAAACATTGAACTTGATGGCATATAAGAACTGCTTAGCCCATCCAGTTTGCACATAAAAGAATTTTAAGGAAATCAGGTTTCAAACTCACACCTGCTGGAACACAGCTTTGTGTCCTAACCACTAGGATATGCTGCAACATAAACAAATTAGACACACTAAGTGCTTTTCATAATTTTCGTTACTAGTGTTTCTTTGCTGACAGTGAAACATCTTTATCTGCTTATAGAAGAGCCTGCAAGGTATGGCAACAGGCAAGGTTTGTCTGTGGGCACACCCCAAGATGACTCCTAAGGAGGCAGGGGAGTTAGCTTCCACCTACTAGGGGCAAGGCCAGGCAGGTAGGCAGGGTTCCTGAGGCAGGAGCTACCTGCTTGTAGGTGGAGTATTGTTGATTTATGTTTGTGTTGTGAGGCTTGCCCTATTTCCAACTCTCTGTTTGCCTTTGGTATAAAAATGAAACAGTCTCTTTCTCTTTCCCTTTGTGACAAACTGCATATTTTGGGTTCTCTTGCAAATGTTCCTTCATTGCTGTTTTCCCAGAATGTGGGTTTCCAGGTCCTCTAGCACTGGGTGCAAGAGTGGTGGCACTGGTGCAGAAGTTGAGCACATGCACCCTGATGACCAGGAGTCACCAGGATCTGCGTACAGTCAGTTACAGAGGGTAGGGGAGGGTTGGCAGGGCTACACAATATGTTGGTGGGCAGGTCTGAGCTTAGGGTGGGGATGCTGGCCAAATCCATAAGTTATATACCCTTATCAACTGAGATGCAGCATGGCTGGGACACCTGTACTAATTTGTGCCTTCCACAATATACCTTTTGTGCAGTTGAAGCAAAGGCTAAGACAGCAGACCAGATTGGTTGCATGTGTAGGTAGGTGTACTTATCATTTCAGCATGGAAACTTACGATGGCAGAGCTCAGGCCCAGCACAAGTGTGGGATTTGAGCAGCAGTTGGTGGCCCTGGTACAGACAAAAGGATATGTGTGGTGGGAAGCAGTCTTCAGCAACCCAGATCAACCTGCGCCAGTGAATCATCAGTAGTGTCATTACTGTAGCCTGAGCCAGTCATCCCAGTGTCAGCATCCCCACAAGAACTGGAGCCAGCTTCAATTGGTAGGTGAGGAAGGTCATGAAAGGCCAGACAGGACCCTTTGGCTCCTGCACATCCTCAACCAAGTATGCCTGATTTTAATAACATGTATGGCGACAATTTGAGGGACTTGTTGATGAGACATTTTCAGGGTTCCTCAGCTGGGATTTCTTCACATAAAAGGCAATGGAAGCCTTGTAAGTGGATGCCAATGCCAACAGGTCCAGAGATGTATCACAGCCAATGCACCTAGCACCCATGACTCCAGATCTGGCTCCCTTGCCCATACTGGGGCTGACTCCTGTCTCGTTGTCCCCTTTACTGGCACCTCACCCTCTGGTCCCAGACCTACTTGAACCACAGCCAAATCCACCACTGGCAC
This sequence comes from Neoceratodus forsteri, assembly GCA_016271365.2. Classification (NCBI taxonomy): domain Eukaryota; kingdom Metazoa; phylum Chordata; order Ceratodontiformes; family Ceratodontidae; genus Neoceratodus; species Neoceratodus forsteri. Next base: position 31,328,800 of record CM057450.1, read on the forward strand.
TCTTGCCCATGCATGTCCAGGCTCCCTATCCTTTGGGTACAATACTGTTCCTGCCCCTCCCAATGCCAGGTCTGCAGGTGATGCCAGTGCCTATATGGTTCTGGCCCCATTGGGCCAACACTAGCTCTGACCCTCCCAGCTCCAACCCCAATTGTTCCTATACTGGTGCCATAGCCAGTTGGTCCTACCCTCCTTCTCCTACACAAGCTCCACCCATATCACAGCCTGGCAACCTTTCGGCCAAGTAAAACATTTCCACTTCCACTTCTTCAGCCAGTGGGTCATCTCATTCCTCCTAGGAGCTTGGAAAATAAGTTGGACATGGTTCTGGCCCTGTTGGTGGTGCAAGAGAAGAAGTAGCAAGAGACCCCCTTGGGTAGCACAGGCCAGGGTGGGGGTCACTGCAGCAGCCAGCAGCTCAGGTAGTAAATGGTTCATATGTGATTGATTAATAAAATTGATTGATTGATTGATAGCATTTTATTTTGTCCTGGTACAAACTTTAGGATATTATCCCTTTTACGTTATGCGTGCATGCGCAAGGAACGTTTTGGGAGAGTAGCACACTTTGGAGGTGTGCCTCTCCCTTGCAATCCACTGCTCCATTGAGCAGGCGTGGCGATCCTGCACCAATGGGTGTGGGGAGCTGTGTGTGACAGTGGTGGTCTTCACTTCAAAGAAAACCACCGCTGTCATACAGAGCTACCGCGATCAAGCCGCCCCGCGTCGACGCCCCCAAAGCTTTGTTGCCACACTGAGAGCCCACCCAGCGTGGCAAACATACTGCATTGTTTGCCGACGGGGTGCCCAATCCCCGCCGGCTCCTCGGCCCCCAGCCATCCTTCTGCCACACTGGGAGCCCATCCTTGCGTGCAAACGTCCCACGTAGTCTTTTTTTTAAAATTGTAAATCAAAACGGTCCCATGGCGCTTCTCCCAGTCCCTCCCACAACCTGCACCCACCCTGCGCACCCTGCATCCCCACACCCTCACCCCATACTTACCTCTGGAGCTCGGCGACGATCTTCGTGGACTGGGAACACGCCTGCACTCTTCAAAGCCAACCGCAAACTGAGGAAATGCGGTAAGCTGTATAATGGGCTAGATAGGGGTTTTCAACTTTATTGCATATCTCAGGCATTTTTGGAATTTTGCCAAATTTTCAACATGGGTTTTGGGACCCTTGTCATGAATGATGTCACTGTCATGGCGTTATTCAGGCCCGAAGGGTGATTTCGCAGTCACTGCACAGTCACTGTGTGAAATCACCCTTGGGCCCAAATAATGCCATGACAGTGACATCATTCATGGAGGGGGTCCCAAAACCCATGTTGAAAATCTGTGAAAAATCCCAAAAATGACTGTTCTGATGTGCGTTGCGCGGTTCCTAAGCAGGCTCATAAGTTCGTGAATTTTCAATATTTTCACTCCAGTTTTCAACATTGCCATTTTACTACACCTTCTTCGAGCAGTATAGCTGTCATTTTTCACATCCTGCACAAATCGTGTTTCCCACCCATGTAGCGCACAATGGCGCAGTCGGTTGTAAAATCAATGTATGGGACACATTAAGAAAATCACAGTGACACTGTTCATTAGCAGAGGTCTTAAAATGGCTATGTTGAAAAGTTGGTGAAAAATTCGAAAATGACTAGTTTATGAGCGCGCATTGCGCAGTTCCTATGCACGCCAGAGATTGCTAATTTTCAATATTTCACCCAGATTTTCAACATTGCCATTTTACCACACCTTCTTATGAGTAGTACAGCTGTCATTTTCATCTCACCCAAATGTGTTTCTGCCCATGTAGCGCACAATGGCGCGATCGGTGTGTGAAATCAATGTATGGGACACATTAAGAAAATTACAGTGACACTGTTCATGAGCAGAGGTCTTAAAATGGCTATGTTGAAAATTTGGAAAAAATTCCTGTAATGACTGTTTTACGAGCGGCATTGCACAGTTCCTATGCATCGCCAGACGCTTGCAAATTTTCAATATTTGCAGTCCAGATTTTCAACATTGCCATTTTACCACACCTCCTCATGAGCAGTACAGCTGTCATTTTCACATCCTGCCCAAAACATGTTTCGCCATGTAGCGCACAATGGTGCAGTCGGTGTACAAACTCAATGTATGGGACACATTAAGAAAATCACAGTGACACTGTTCATGAGCAGAGGTCTTAAATGGCTGTGTTGAAAATTTGGTGAAAAAATTCCTAAAATGACTGTTTTACTAGTGTTCATTAGCAGCTCCTATGTATCTCGTAAGTTTGCGAATTTTCAATATTTTCACCCAGATTTTCAACATTGCCATTTACCACACCTCCTTATGAGCAGTATCGCTGTCATTTTTCACACTGCCCAAAACGTTTCACCATGTAGCGCATAATGGCACAGTCGCCAGCGAACTCAGTGTATGGGACACATTAAGAAAATCACAGTGTCACTATTCATGAGCAGAGATCTTAAAATGGCTATGTTGAAAATTTGGTGAAAAAATTCACAAATAACTGTTTTACGAGTGTGTGTTGTGCAGTTCTCATAGCTCATAAATTTAAATTTCCAATTTTCACTCCAGATTTTCAACATTGCCATTTTACCACACCTCCTTAGCGAGCAGTACAGCTATTTTTCACATCCTGCTCAAAACCTGTTTCTGCCCATGTAGTGCACAATGGCGCAGTCGGTGTATGTAAATCAATGTATGGGATTTAGTAAGAAAATCACAGTGACACTGTTCATTAGCAGAGGTTTTAAAATGGCAATGTTAAAAATTTGGTGAAAAATTCCTAAAAATGACTGTTTCTGATCGTCGTTGCACAGTTCCACACACGCTCATAGGCTTGAGAATTTTCAATATTTCCACTCCAGATTTTCAACATTGCCATTTACCACACTTCCTTATGAGCAGTACAGCTGTCATTTTTCACATCCTGCCCCAAAGCGTGTTTCTGCCTATGTGGCGCTGTGAGGGGTAACAAAAGGTCATGCTGAAAATTTATTGTGCAAATACCAGCAATCGCACAGGGTATTAGGGTAAAGCACCATACGTGCCAAACACCACTGGAAATACCTGAAAGCGAACGTTCGGCATTGACAAATGCTTGTTTCAATAAAGATGACCTGTACTATAAACACTTGTTACAGTACTACAATTTACAACACTAAATACATCACCAAGCAAAAATAAAAAAATAAAAATATTGTTGGTACACAGAAAACTATTGCACAATTATACAATCAATAAATCATGTATATCAATTACAGTATGTCTTTGTAATGTTTCTCAGAGCTGTCTGGAATTCAGATAGTGAGCTTTTAGCTTTTAATTCCAATGGTATACTGTTATTACAACCACTGAACATATGTGACCATTAGTGAGTCCATCGGTCACATCTCTCTAAGAAGGCATGACATCAAATCGGGTGGTGAGCTTGTGTATTTTGATCAACAGGCCCAAGGAGGCGTGAAGTGGTGAAGGAGAAAGAGAGGATAAGGGGAAGGAAGATGTGCTGGGGCATCAGAACCAGTGGCCATAAGACACATATAGGAAAACTGGGCAGTGGGTTTCAAGATTTATGAGGTTTGTTAACAGACTTGTGCTTGCAAAGAGCTCATGGGTTGTGGAACTATCACTGTCATCTTATGGCAATGCATGCCAACAATAGGGGCTGGGGCTGGCTAGAATATAATGAGGAGTTTGGCAACTGGGGCCGATTCCTGTCTCGTTGTCCCCTTACTGGTGTTTGGTCCTACCTCCTCCCACACAAGCCCCACCCATATCACAGCCTGGCAATCCCCTTCAGCCAAGAGAACCATTTTCACTTCCACTTCTTCAGCCAGTGGGTCATCACACTTCCTCAATACCTGCTCCTGTAACTGCAACTAGCTGGCGTTGTCACGCCCTCTAGGCCAAAACACCTGACAAGGTCCATCTGGACTGCCACCACCTAATAATGTCTAATGTGACAATGTCCAACTGGACTGCCCTCCACCCACCCACCCCAGTCCCTCAATCTCATGCAACCCTGTATACGGAGCTCCACCTCTGTCTCATGAGTAATATGGAAAATACTATAACTGATGCTCTCTTATGGTAACAATGTGTTTCTGTGCTTAATTATGTAAATGTCGTACCAAAAGATTGTTGATACGTATGTAAACAATGTCTGTAATCTATACATGATGACAATTCCTTGTAACTGTACTCTCACTGTTTTCTGCCTCCACATAATGAGGTACCTTTGTAAATAGCGTTGGCTCAAAGGTTGTAAATCTGATACTTGAAATAAATAAATAAATAAAGAGGAAACAGAATAACCCAATAGGGCTTGAGGGGAGGGAGGGCTGGACCTTCTGCTATTATGGTCTAATGAGGCCAGCAAGGGTGTCCAGCATTCAGAAAGTGGCTTCCTGGTGTGTGGGCCCAGTCCCCAAGAGAGGGTTCACAGCAGTGAGAAGTGGGAAGGGTGGGGACAAGTGTTATTATTTCAACCAATGAACATACAAAACAGATTCATGCTGGTACAGACATGAGTGCTTTGCCTGGGTAATCCCACCCATTTGTTTAGTGCACTATGGGAAGCAGTCCATACCTTTTTGAAGTGGCAAGGTAAGCCCTAACTTCCATAAGGGTGAGCACATTGAAAGATGGCTAGTGGGTTATCCAGATAGGTGATCCATGCAGTCACTGGCAGAAGCCTTTGCACAGAGTTTAGAATCCCATACAGGGTCCATGGAAGCTTATGAGGCAGAGAACTTCAAATCTGTCAGGGACCACCTGGTCATAGTTAGGGCTAAGCTGGCTAAGAAAATAGTGGCAGGTCACATATAGGGCTGGTGCTAAAGAAGGGTCCAGGTGAATTTAGGATGATCAATCTCCTATTATACCCAGAAAGTGATTCTGTAAACCATTACATCATCCCAAATAACAAGGCAGCATCTTGCTGTTTGATGCATCCATCAAGGTGGTGATGGGGGCAGGGCAGAGGGCAAGGAAGAAATTGAATTGTCCTTTTGTTGTCACCAGTGCACCCACTTGACAGGGATCTGCTGAGTACAAAATTCAAGGCTGGTATTATACTGCATGCCCATGGTTTGTGCTGTGGCATGTTCAGTCTTCGAGCAATTCAGCACATTCCTGCACTGGGCCACCACAAGGCTATCAGGCAGATCTGAAGTCATCCACTATCTGGACATTTTCCTGTTTGTGAGTGAGACTGGCACTGCCCACTGCACCCAACTGGGGTCTTTTCACTTGGTGTTTGAGAACTTGGGAGACCCCCTACCTCAGGATAAGATGGAGGGCCATGTGCTTGGCTGTCTTTCCTGGGCATTGAAATTGATATGGTCACCACTGACTTCTGGTTGCCACAAGTGAAGGTCAGTGTCCTGGGGAGTTGCTGCACAAGGTAGTACAGACACATAAAATCACCCTGCAGGAGCCTCAGGAGACTCAAGGGCATCTGAATTTCAATTGCAAGGTCATCCCACTAAGGTAACCTTCCTTCACCCATTAACCAAGTGTGGGTCAAGCTGTACCAAGCTACACACAGGATTTGGGTTACCGAGTCCTTGCTGGATGATCTCAGTGAGTGGTTGTCATTCTTGTTGTGTCAGTGTGGCTCAGTTTATAGCATATCCACCTCTGGACCAAAAGGTAGTGGGTTCTCTTCCTACACTGGGATTGGACTCATATCTAAAATGCTGGCATCCGAGTGCAGTATTAGGGGGTGCTTACTGCTTGGGTGTGCTGCCTTTGGATGAGATGTTAACCGAGGTCCCTTCTACCCATCCTGGTGCTGTCCTGGTGGGTGTCCAGGTGGAAGTAAAGAACCTTGGGCACTCTTCGCAAAGAGTAGGGGTACATTCCCAGTGTCCTGGCCAACATTACCCTTCCCATAAAACTGGATTATGCAATTGTCCAGGCTGTGTGTGGGTGTTGATGTGCGATATGGCCACCACTACATTTAATCACTTCACTACCAGTCTAGCATTGCTTGTAAAGCACTTTGGGATACACAGTGTATGAAAAGTGCTATATAAATGCTTATTATTATTATTATTATTATTATTAATGGAATGCCATTTGGCTGACAGTAATTGCAAGTCAAGAGTTGGAGCTCTCCACAGACACTTCAGGAGGCTTTGGTTTTAAGGCCTATTTCAGAGGAGCCTGGTGTCCAGGGTGTTGGCCTCAGTCCTGAGTGGATGAGGGCTTGCTTCTTCAGGTAACAATCCTGGAATATTCTCCATTGTGGTGGTGTTGGTGATCTGGGAAATCAATTTCTGTACAAGTGGGTTACTTTCAGGGCAGAAGACACAGGGGTAGCATACAGCATCAATGGGCAATTACTTGTCACAGATTCCATAGCAAATTTGTTGAGGGTTTTGTTTTGGGGTGTCTTGTCCCCAATATACAGTTGAGGAGCAGCATGTGCCTGGTATTGACAACAGTGTTACTGACACTCTTTCTCATTTGCAATGGGAGAGATTCTGTGAGCTGGGGCCAGAAGTGAAGATGTGTCCCAGGAAGTCCCAGCCTACCTATGGAAACTGGTGACCCAGAAGCCTGGCAACTACTCAGGTTTTCTTTAGCACCCAGAATGAGGCAGCCTATCAGAGAGGAATGGAGAACTTCTTCAGTGTGAGACAGCAGCTAGACTGGGCCAATGCTTGGCTGGTTTTGGAAGACCGATTAAGTTTATACCTCCAGCAGAGAATGTGACAGAGGTCTATGTCAGCGGGAGTAGAGCCCACTGGCAGGAATTGCATGGTTCATCAAGTCTGCAAGGGTAGGGACACTGCATGGGCCTTCTGTGTGCTCATGATGATGGAAGGCTGGGCCCACAGGGATGCAAGATGAGTGGATGCACGGTGCCTGATTGGCTCGGGATTATTAGTCAGTGTGATGAATGTGCTACCCAGGGTTTGCTCATCTGCTTTGGAGGCACATCTGTTTCAGAAAGCCTTCTTGGTAGCATTCTGCAGGGCCTTCAAGGTACCTGACATAGCCCAGTCCTGCAAATCATTCACAGTGCCACACTGGTACCAGAAGAGGATGATGGGGCAGTGACCCCTGAGGGGGTTTCATTTGCTTATGTTGCAGTAAGATGGACAGTGGAGGCCTGGGGCTGCTGGTATAGTCACCCTTATATAGCCACGAAGGCCACATTATTATGACACCATAATTAAGTGCACTAACATAAACTGTTTTCATGTAAAATAGTCACCAGGGCATATTTATACAATGAATAAACAAAAGATGGACATATACAGTACATAAACATATACTATAAAATAAATATCTCAAATACCATTTTCTTGAATATTCCTAATATATGGATGAATTTACAAACCTAATTATTTATGACATTCAACCACATCAAAAAGCTTTTTGCAGCAGAGAAAATCATGGCACAGATTTAGAGCACAGTTCGAACATCCCAGTGCAGAAAACCAGAGTTGAGAGGTAAACAACAGCAAGAAAGTGCTAAAACAAGGTAAAATTCCTGCACTCAACCGAGTCTTCAGCCTGCAAAGAAAAGGAGAAAGGACACACAATAAATTAATAGCAAAATCAGCCTAAGGTTGCTACCCCAGTAAATCAGTTGTACCATATGAATTCACTAAAGTGTAGTGACAGTGGTGGTGGTGGTGGGGGTTCTTATAAATCATAAACAAAGAATAAACTCAGGAGGCAAAGAAAGGAAGCAAATAGCAAGAAGACAGTAATTTAGAAATGAAGTTAAATACAGTCACTGTAGGTGTGTTAAGGTACTACCAGGAAGTGGGGAGGGGAGTCTATGAAAAAGGAGGCAATATGACTGTATAAAGCATGCCAAAAGATGAATATGGTAAAGGCGAACAATTTTCAAAGTATATTCATTTGTTCCCATTTAATGAATATAATTTCATGTTTCAATGCTGCATAGTGATGCATACTAATGTCACAATTAAAGATATGGCTTAAAGTCAATTTCTAAATGCAAACCATCTGTGTGAGGGCATCAAGGGTGACGATCCAAAATGTTTCTCACTGCAACAAACATTGCAATCTATTTCTACCCCTTTGCCAACATTAACCTGCTCCAGCCCCATAAATTGAAATCCTCTGGTGTCACTTTGTGGTGGTGGAAAGAAATCTCTGTCACAAAATTTTCTAAATTATAGTTCTTGATGTCCCTAATATGCAAGGCCCTGAATTCTGTGGTTCTACGTAGGTTGCAGAAATTTATGAATCGTAATCATGCCATAGAATGTATATAATATGCAGAATTCATTGTTTTGGTGAATTTTCATATAAATATACTGTTTTCCATAGTGTCAGGCCTTCTTTCCCACCTCTTTTATCCTGAAGCCCCTCCTCTATGCTCAGCATTAGATGTCATCGATGACATCACATCATATTAATAATGACAGGACTGCATTCTGCCAGCGAAATGAATAAATCATGCCATGAAATCAGAAAAATGCTGCCGCAGAACACCAGGGGCCCTGCTAATATGCTCCTGCACTTAACTTCAGCAGGCCTGTGGTATCGACTTCACATATAATGCCTTGCAAAGGCACCATATTGCATACATCGTAGAGACAGTCTCATGACATGAATTGTTTGATGTTAACAAATCTGGGAGGAAATGATTTGGAAATGGTGAAATCATTGGAACTATGGTGGATGATGAAGAGAACTTGGCTATTTTGCATCAGGAATGGCTGAATACAGAAATCACATGGCTGCATATGATTCAAAGGCAGTGTTGGCACCAAGCTTGGAATCCCAGTGCAACTGACTTTTGGATTGACAGCCTTGGCTATGAAATAAGTTGCAGACTGCATTGCTGGCCTTTTGTTGATGCATGATGAGATCATGGCAAAGGTTCCCCAGTTGTATGCTAAACATGGAGTCCATTTATCAGATTTAGGTAATGGTAGTTTTAGCAGACCTACAATGCATTTTGGAGGAAATGATGGCATGATGTGCTTGGTAGGGGCTGAGCATCATGTGTTTATCCAACAGCCAAGCAACAGAACGCTGCTCATTATGTGATAGTATGTTAGTCTCATAAGAATGTACAGAGGGGTTAACAGAGTATCTTGCACCTTTTCAGGTGGACTGCTCTGAGGGTGGGGAGAAGTGAGGTCTTGACTGCCATTTTAATTAAGGGTGTCAGCCATAGGTGAAGCATAATTCTGGGGCTTGAGCCCATGGTCAGTGGCACCCTCTGACAAGGAGGGTGCCTTGGAGACTGGCTCACAAAAGCCATTCCTTATGCTTTGGAGCAGGCCAGAATTCTCGCAAGGTCATACCTACAGTAGTGTGTTGGCCCCTTCACAGGGAAGCGGAGGGACAATATAGTTTGTTGATGTGATTATCAAAATGATTAGCTGCAACTACTTTGCTGCATGCATCACACCAGATTGCTTGATCTACATTACATCAGTTTACCAATTCCAGTTGGCTGTTTAATAAATATATGTCCGTAGCCATTTCTCCAATCACGTCTGTTTCATTTGTTCAGATAACGGCAGGGTTGTGATCTATAAGACACTGGAAAAGCCTGCAAGGTATGCAGTAGGCAAGATTTATCTCTGGACACACTCCCAGATGACACCTGAGCAGGTAGGGGGTTAAGTTCCACCACTAGGAGCAGAGCCAGGCAGGTAGGCAGGGTTCCCAGGAGGTGGGAGCTACCTGCTGGAGGAAGGAACATCATTGATTTAAGTTTGTATTGTGAGGGCTTTAGCCACTTTCCAGCTTCTCCCTCTCCAGCAGATACCACCCAATCCCACCCTCAAAAAGCAGGGTGAGGAGCTGTGAGGTAAGGAATCCACTGTCCCACTAAGGGGACCACCTTAGGGATCGAGAAGAAATTTTACTATTTATTTTGTTTTGCAATGGTTTGCCATTTTCACCTCTGGTGAGATTTTAGTAGTAGATGATTAGGTTAGGCAGGTTGTCACAGTCATGCAGGTGTCGCGGGGCAAGGCAGTCTCACAAAACTGTACATAGGGTTAACATGGCATCTCACACCTTTTCAGGCAGATTGCCCTCAGGCTGGGGAGATGAGAGGCCTTTTCAGCTGGTTATTATTAAAGATGGCAGCCACAAGCAAAGGATAACTCTTGGGCTTTGGCCTATAGTAAGCAGAAACCTCTGATGGGGAAAGGTGCCTTGGAGACTGGCGGTAAAAAATCAGTCCTTATACCTTGGAGGCAAGAGTCTCCTCACAAGGTTGTATCTAATGAGTCAGCCTCTCAAAGGGAGTGGAGGGCTAATATAGTTTGGTTGATATGGTTATCAAAATGATTACCTGTGACTACCTTACTGAGCATGTCATGCCAGACTGTTGATCTATATTATATCAGTTTACCAATTCCAATTGGTTATTTAATAAATACATGACAGTGGCTATTTTCTCCAGGCCCATTGTCTGTCTCATTTGTTCAGGTGAAGGAAGGATTGTGACCTATAAGACAATCAGGAACTCTTTGTTACTTACCCTGACAGAGGTAAAATTGAGACTCTGGCTCCACATAAGGCCTTTGTTGTGTATGTGTGTGTGTACAGTATGTTGGGTAAGGAACATTCTACCAGTGGAATTGTGCAGACCTTTGAATCCCTGTATTCCATGGTAAACATTCCATATAGTTTATAGTAGCACGCTGTTGAGCATGGAAGTCCATGCTCAGAAAAACACTACTGTTGTGCTGCCCTGACTGCATCATGATGTTGTTGTGCTGCACTGAGTATGTCACCAGTAATAATAATAATAATAATATTAAAATAAACTCTATTTATATAGCGCTCTTCACAAGTATCAGAGTGCTGCACAGCAACAACAATTAAAACCATGAAATATTAAAATACAATTCAATAATTCAGTAATCCCACAATTCAATGATAACAGTAACAATCCATTACAAAGCAGCACCAAATGCCAACTGAAATAAATAAGTATTTAAGGCAGTCTTGAAGCTCTACACTGTTAAGCACTCTTGTACCCAGTGAGGCAGAGAATTCCACAGGGTTGGGGCAGTATGAAAATGCCCTCAATCCAGATGTTTTAATCGTACCCTAGGAATCTCAGCAATCCCTCATCAGTTGAGCAGAGCTGTCAGAAAGGGCAGTAAGAATGCAGAAGATCTTGCAGGTAGCACGGTCCCCTGTCTGTGTAGGGCTTTGTAGGTCAGCAAGCTGACCTTGAAGGTGATCCACCAATGAACTGGCAGCCAGTGCAATTCATGCAGCACAGGCATGATATGACTGGATCAAGATGATCCAAATGACAGCCTGGCTGCAGCGTTCTGCACCAGCTGCAAGCGGTGGATATCAACCCCAAGCCCTAGGTAAGGGAGTTACAGTCGTCCAGGCGTGAAGTCACAAAAGCGTGAATGAAAGTTGGCAAGTCACCAGACAGAACTAGGTACTTAATCTGGCGATATTCCCCAGATGGAAAAAAGAGGACTTAACCATGGCGACACCTGAGAATGAAGTGTCAAACTATTATCAAGAATTGCCCCAGATTTCACCCCATTCAGGCGTCAGTAGCTGGGATCCCAAGCCAAAGTCCTGAGGGACACCCCATCCTGACCCCTCTATCTGCTGACCGGATCCACCACCAACACCTCAGTCTTGTCAGAGTTAAGTTTTAAACCAGCTGGTATTCATCCAATCCTGGATTTCTGCAAGGCAGTTATTAAAGACCGAGGCGCACTATCATGGTTTGGGCGCAAGAGGCAGGTAAGCTGTGTATCATCTGAATAACAGTGAAACCTCAGCCTATACCATCTCACAATGTCTCCTAATGCCAGCATACATACTGCAAACAACATGAGGACAGCACGGAACCCTGCGGCACCCCACAAGGCAGAGAGAATGCCTCAGAGGAATAAACCCCGAGACCACCCTCTGTGATCTGCCAGTGAGGAATGAGTGGAACTATCTGAGGACTGTACCAGACAGACCCCAGATGGCATGCAGAGCGATCCAGTAGCACCCATGGTCCATGGTGTCAAAGGCTGAAGAGAGATCAAGAAATACCAAGATGGTGCAGGATCTCTGGTCTCTGTAATCAGGAGATCATGAGCACCAGAACAATCTCGGTACTATGCCTTTTATGAAATCTGGACTGGAGAGGATCATAAATGTCATGGATGGTAAGATGGTTCTCCAACTGTAGTGCCATGACCTTCTCAATAACCTTCTCTGCAAAGGAAGGTTAGAGATCAGTTAGTAGTTTTTATTTTATTTATTTCGTTTTTGATGACCGGGTAGGTGCACTAGCCATATAATGACTATTTTCTGGCATGACCCAGGAGGGTACAAGACAGAAACAATCAGAATAACAGGTTACAATATATGGATTCACAATATACAAATGTAGAAATTGGAACAGGCTAGAGTTTAAAACAAGTTTAGCAATATGCTTAAAGTCAAAGTCAAAACAAAAGTGAGGAGAGTAAAAATTACAATAAGGCAGATAGATTGATTAGGTCATAAGTGCTAGCAATACCATAGTAGCAGGGGCAGTCTGGATCAAGTGAAGATTTCTTGAGAAGGGTAGTATAGCACAACAAGATTGAACACATTCGCACATGCGCAATGAAAGGCCAGTGGCAGTGACAGTAGACCACGGCAAGCAGTGCTTGAACAAACCACTCCACAAAGGTACTTTTCAGTACTGAGAGGGCTGTTTTTGAGAAACAGTATGAAAGTATGATTGCCCATACACTATAAAGATTGTGCATGAGCAATCAGACACAAACAGGATTTTGCCATTTCGAGGTTCCCGTAGTAATGGACCTCTCGAGCTGCACTCTCAGGGTCTCAGGTTACCACAGAAACCTCTCAATCATTGGTCATAGACAAGGCCACTGTTTTCAGTTTTACGGAAAACCTGGTAAAATTCGAATTAGGCTGGCTGAACACCGGTAAAAACAAAGATTTCATGGAATCTGCCATTTTATACTAGATCAGTAATTGTACAAAACTTGTATTTTTTTTTATAATTGCTTCCTAAACTATTTTCAATTTGCTTTATTTAATGCTCTGTATATTAAGCCTTCTTTTATTCTGATTATTTATACACATACTAAAGAATGACAGCAGAATCCGGTAAAATCTGGAAATTAGAATAACAATAACGGTGCAATTCTGGAATCTGAAGTATTGAAAATGGAATTTCAATGTTTTACTCACCGTAAATCAGTGGCCTTGCTCATAGACAATCCATTATATGTTTAATGTGGCGAAGACAATGAAAAAAAAGAGGATGAGGAAATGAGGCAATACTTAAGCAATAAGGCATGACAGGGTGCATGTTGTGGTGTGATAACAGCACATCTTGGGTGTTTATGAGGCATGAGGCATCACTGAGTGCTTTAAACCACCCAAAAAGTGCAATTTCCACCACAAAGCACATCCTGGAGTGTCTTATTGCAATTATAAAATGGTTAAAATATTTTTTGGAGGAGGGTGGAAAATGCACAAAAAGAAAAAAAAGAAACATTTTTATTACTTTTTTTTTTAAATGTTCATCCACCCCAGAAAATTGACCAGCACATCCCAGCATTGACATGCCCTCTCAGGTTCAAATATTATGCACAGCAAAATACATTAATTTTGATTAGCCCTTAAATACTGTATTTCCCCAACTAATCCTCATTTACCTGCTTCCTCTCCTTTCTGTCTTCTTTTCATTATTTCCTCCCTTTTCCCCACCTTGTTTCTTTTCTGTCTTTCCTACATTCAAGAGATGGAATGTTTACTCTGGATGAAATACCTGAATTCAAATCTCTGGTCAGTTCTACTGCTAGCAGAATGTTCACCCCACAATAATACAACAAGGCCTCAGATGGAACTAGGGCTTCTGTTGTATCTAGTTAAGGTTAACAGTACACATTTCTCTGGTAAGTAGGTGATGACGTAAGTTTTTTTTTTTTCATGGTTAGCAAAGAAACACTGGAAATTATAACTGTAGGTACTGTAGTACTTCATTATTTAAGAGAGAGAGAGAGTGTGTGTGTGTGTGTGTGTGTGTTTGTAAGAAGAGAATTATGAGGGCAAATAACATTTAATTACTGTTTTATTTTTAATTTAAGGAATTTTCATGCAGGGCCAAATTGAACATTATTAGTGACTAAAAGTGGCAGCCATGTTTGTGATGGCAATCAGGGATGTGCAGCTAGCACTGATTTTAGTGTAAAGAGGTTGCGGATCTTTATCCAGTGCTGTTGTGCTGAGATAACAGCAATGGTAAAGATGGCACACAGCCAATAAGAATCCACATTTTTTAAATCCATTATATACTATAAGCAAGCAAAGAATTGGTGGAAAACACAGTTGCATAGGCAGAGTCAGAGTCAAACTACTTAAATATATTCCTGAGTTCATAACAGCTCATACATTTGAAACCTACAGTACTGCATGTGTGTTTTCAGGTGAAATCTACCCCACTGAACAACCTGGCAAGTTCAAACATTTTAACAAATTTCCATTAAATTATTGTAGCTATATTTATTTGAAATGCAGATTAGGTACCAAATGTTTTTTTTCTTATAAAATGCATGCCACACATGGTTTTAATTGTCTTATTGTTTTAGCTACTCCCCAGTTACCAGAATATGGACTATTTTTGTCTTCATAGTTTAAATGGAAGCATATTTGAATGAAAGGTACTATTTTTTTAAATAATTTCTTCTTATTTTATTCATTTTAAGTCAAATATTTAAATGTTGTTTTATAAGTGCATTCAGATACTCCAGGGTGTGCCATTATGGTGACATAATCACACTTCTTAGGGTCATTTACTGGCACTTGGCTGTACCTCCATGCCTAACAAGACACCTGAGACATGCAACTGTGCAATAATACCCAACAGGTTGGGCAGACTTTGAGACTACCCAGAGGCTTAATGAAGCCTGCTGCACAGGCAAAGGGCCTTACAGCCCCTGGAAGGTCTAGTATAGCCCATACCACGCACACTGGAGGGTATTATGCACTTAGAAGGCTATATGTCTCATTTTTATAGGTGTTAAAAATAATGATGGGATAAAAGCTGTAAAAATCTATTTATACTTTATTTCTTGGTAAAGTAGTCCCTCTACTTGTTTTCTTCTGTCACCTCCTGTTACATTGTCAGCCTCCATTTGTTGCTGATGTTATATTAATTTTCATGGTCCGTTTCTGTACCACTGGCTTGAAGAGGAGATGAGCAGTAGTTTCTTGGATTGTGTACCTACCAGTGGAGGTGTACTGCTGGCACGAAGGTGGCTGCAGGACAGTGAGTGGTGCGCATGCAGAATGTGGGAAAGTCAGTGGGCAGCCAGAGGACGGGGCACATTTGTTCAAAACATTTATTACCTGCACCCTTTCTTGATTACTCTTTGCTTTACTGGCCTGATAGAATGGCAGCATGAGTGTGAGTGAGAGGCCAGATGGATTAGGGCTGTAAGCACGGAGGGAGGGTGAAACAGACTGTGAAACACTGGGTAGATAATCTGCTTGATGTATTCGAGGCATTTGTTTTTTTTCATGTCAAAAATATGGAAGAAAAAGAATTCTCTTGTGAATGTGGTCCAAGTCATCTCCTGCTATACAGTAGTTTTTTTTAGATGTTTAACCAGGAGTAACACACTAAGCTGAAAGCCTTTTACAGGAGCATCCTGGGAGCACAGGGAAGTTAAGTGATTTGCTCAGGGTCACACAGTACGTAAGTGAAAGCTGTGGGATTCAAACCCAGGTCTGGTCTGCTGAATGTCACCAGATTTGCAGCTCAGAGTTTTAAACCACTGCTCTGTACTGCCTCCCTCAAGTAGTGCTGAGCACATGACCAGTGTGTTACTGATACAGTTTGTTTGAAAGTGAAAACAAAACATTTTTACAGAAAAAAGAACTGTAGTGTTTGTGTGTGTAACCTGTTGGGCTTTTATGTCTAACTGTAGTTGGTGGTCTTGATCAGGGGCAGCCTCAGTAAGTGTGTGTGTGTGTGAGGGGTCACTCCTAAACAGCAGGATAAATCTTTGGTAACTTCAGAACCAAAGTGGCACAGTGATACCACTTGGTACCCATGCAGGCTGGGCTGGCACTTTTATTTCCTGGTCATCTATTGAAAGTTAACGTACTCCCTGGCAGGGGTACCAGCAATCAGAGACCAAGAAATAAAAGCCCCTTTCTAAATCACCATAATTCACACCTGTCATGTCTTATTGCTTATATATCCTAAACATGAAATCCTGGACATACAGTTCTGCATGCTGAACATAAGATCTCGAGCATGAAGTGCTATGTCTGAACCTGGAATCCTGAACATACAATTCTGTTTCTTAACCCTGGAATCCTGCACATGCAATTTTGTATCTTACCTCAGAACCATGCACATACAATTCTGTATCCTGAACATGGAATCATGGGTAGAGGTAGTGTAGGGTAAGGGTAGCAATAGGCTGAGGGTAACTTCAAGGTGCTGGAGGGGGCCTAAAGCAGGTAGCATACACAGTGGCATTTGTCGAGTGTTGCCTGTATATGGCAGGGAGGAGAAGGGCACTCACACCATGGCTTTTACAATTGGTTGGGGGCATGGTGCATGGAGCAGCTACTTTGAGAACTGGGGACAGCCTGAGAGGATATGTCTCACTATAGGGTAGATGACCTGAATTCTTCTGGAGGGGATCACAGTCCATAGGGGTGGTTTGAATGCTACTTGGATGAACATCTAAACTATTTGGGGGCAAGCTGTAATACCAAAGGAGGCAGTGATTGCCTCCCCAGATGATGAAGCAACAAGGAGGAGGGCCCAAGGGTGGGCGCTCCCTAGGCAGGGGCACAGGAAGACAGGGATGGGGACAAGGTGGAGGACAAAGGTGGTATAAATCAGGATAGGAAGAAGAAAGAAACAGGAGACAGGTAATGGAGATGGCAACAAGGGAAATGGATCATCAGGGGAGCTTCAGGAAACAGCACTGGTAGAAGGTGGGGTAGAAATCAAGAAGGCAGGCAAGGGAGGAGTAAGATATGGAGAGCCACATGCACCAATGTAAGAAGTCTGGGGAAACAGTTCTGGATCTTGAGGCCAACATGGAAAAGGCTAACCTTGATTTGGTGTCCATAACAGAGTCATGGTGCATTACCATGACTGGGATGTAACATGCTAGGCTACTTTCTGCTCAGGAGACATAGGAAGGAAGAAGGAGAGATGGGGTTGTACTACATGTGAGGTAAGTAATCAAGTCTATGGATCTGCAGGGTACCCAGGAAAAGGAAAGACTGGAAGTGCTTTGGGTCATTCTGGAGCCAGTTGTTGGGGCCACTATCCTTACAGGGGCATTATATAGACCTCCAGCATAGGGATAGGGGTTGGATAAACACTTGAAGAGGACATCATCAGGATGGCAAGTATAGTGGTGGTGCTACTAGTTGGTAACTTCAGTCTGTCAGATGTGGATTAGAGCCTTCCAGCATCCACTTTAGCAAGAAACAAAGCCATCCTTGACTCCCTACAAGGGGCCTTTCTCAGACAGCTAGTCAAGGAGCCCACCAGAGATGTGGCAGAGCTAGACCTGGTACTTACAAACAGGAACAGCATTGCAGGCCTCAAAGTGAGCAGTCCCATAGGTACTAGTGATCACTGTACAGTGTTGTGTAACATTATGATGGGAGGCGGAAACTAACCACATGAGGATGAGGGTCCTGAACATTGAGAAGGCAGATTTTAAGAAATGGGAGACTGCATCAGAAACTGCTTAGTGTGTGGGGGTGGTACCAGGTAGAATTAATTGAACTGTGGGAGAAAATAAGGAGGGCATAATTAAGGCAGCCAGCCTCTGTGAATGGAAGCAAGTAGAAGCAAAAAGTAAAGAGACCATCATGGTACTTTGTGGAAGTGGCCATGGTAGTAAGGAAAAAAGGGGTCATTCGAGTATAAGGAAAAAGAGGAAGGAAGACAGGAAGGTGTACTAGGTAAAACCGAGAGAAACAGGTAAGGCAGTGAGGGGTTATGTGCCTTTAGAACCTACAATAAATTAAGCAGATCTGTAGGGGCACAATATCAAGGTTCCTTAGTGGAATTCTTTCATGCTACATGCCTGTACTTATGTGAGTGTTGCACTTTTCTGTATGTTTGCACAGCATTGGGCATTTGAAATAAAAATGCTTGCACACAGCTGAGTTGTCTGTGTATTTATTGTTGCAGTAAGTGCTGGATCTCATGTGGCTTAGATAACATGTAGACTAGCCTACCCAGTATGGTGGTTTAAACTGCACTCTTCAGACCATCAGTGCTGGACTAGCGGACTCCTGAGTGAGAATGATATTAAGGGTTACACAACATGAGTAAGGTAACATTTCATATGTTAAGCTTGGATGTGTCCATACTCAGTTGAAAATTGCCACTGCTGTGTTGCAAGGGTAGAAAAGATAGGTTCTAAATCCTTCCATCTGCAATACTATGTTACTAGGTTACTGCAGTATGTTACATTGTGCAACAAAAGCCTGAAACATATGAATAGCAGCTTTATCCTACCTCTTCTGTGAGGCTGAAAAGTCCTGCTGTTCAAATCCAGACAAATGCTGAATTGTGGCATAATACAATCTGAATATGTTCTGACAAAAAATACATACAAATACTGGCATGGTTAACAATCACCAATACGTCGTGTTGAGACTCACAGACACAATCCACCAAGCTTTGGAAAGATTGAATGTGAACACTATAAATTCAATGGATCAAATCAAACACTGATATAGCTGTAAGCCTTCTATATATCTGAGGTATTAGATGGTGACAGGTCTTATGTCTATCCTATTTGCACTTGCACATTATCTATGAAAACCTCTATCACTCCACAAACAAAATAAAATAGTAAGCTGTGCACCCTCTCCCAGCCAGTGTGTGGCTGGGAGGATTCTAATAGTGTATTTTATATGCATGCATTATGAGATAAAAACATTTACAATTCAAAACCCATTTTTTGCTTCTAAACTAGTTTCCAGCTCTGTTGACAAGCTATTAAGACATATACAATGCTTTCACTTATCCGCATGTTTTACGCTACCTGACTTATGAAGAGTCATATGTTAAACCTATACATAGAGATGGGCAAAGTGGCTGAAATTTGCTTTGCAAATTCATTTTGAATTCCAAAGGTTTGACCAGCAAAGATGCAATGTTTTCAGCAAATTACCCAGAGATTCACTTGCAAGTGGCCACTTCACCAAAAAAATCACCCCCAAAAGTAATTTGGTGAAGTTAAAGTTCCCAAGTTCTGTGAAAACTTTACAAAGGTGAATTTCTGCCACTTGCGGCAACTTTGCCAGTGAAGTTTAACTTTGCAACATCACTACCTGTATACAGTGTATACTGTAGTGCACTACTCTGACATTTAGTACAGCACCTGCGATGGGCTTCATTTCTTTACACTTTTGCTGCATTTTTGAACCTCTGATAGAAGTTCCATTCCACTGCTGAAAACGAAGACATTATGGATAGGATTTAGTTTCAACCCCTGCAATGTTAAATGGCCATAGAAATCCCACCTGCAGTAAGTTTGCTACACCGAAGAGCTTAATAACCTGTGGTATATGATCACCCAACCTGTGGTATATGATCACCCAGCTTTTATACTTTGCCTTGTACTATTTCATAAACCCTATTACAATGTGGGACAGGTTTTAGGACAGAATTGGGTGCCAACTACAATACATTGTAATCAATTAATGTATAGCATTGTTAAAGGGGAAAGAAGACATATGTGAATTTGCAGCAGTTTGTTTGGTCCTCACTTATTCATACCCACATAATCCATTTTTAACTGTAGTGAGATAAAATTTGATGCAAAAACTGATTTTATATTTTATGGGCAACATTTTGTGAGTTCACTTCATAGAACCAAAAATTTAGGGATTGACTATGTCATTGCAGGATTCAAAGTTCTGACTATGATCTGTTGACCCATCTGAGCAGTGCTCAGATTTCTAGAATCAAATCAGTGGCTAAGTCAACCCCCAAAACACACACACAAATTCTCATTACATTAAGAAAACTGTGCAGAACATTGGCCACTAAAATCAAAAGTTTTTCAGATAACCTTTATTCAGGCACAGTTAAAATGGATCACAAGGTGGTATTTGTATAATTTCCAAAATAGGATCTACAAACAGCTACAAGTTCCTAAACATTTCCTGTTCCCTTACATGGCAACATCTTACTTCACCAGACTGTTACAAAGGGAATTAAACCATCTTACAGCAGCAGTTGGTTAGCCAAATTCTTTCTGCTTCTACTTCAAACCCAGCAAGCTTCTAAAATATTCTTGTTATTGAATTAATGATTTGCATATAATTACATATTAACCCTTAGGCTGCCGACAGAATTAGAATGTATAGGAATTTTGGACTAATATATCAGTCCGCTGCCATGCAAGGGTTAAGCATTTTCCAATTGCATGTTATTTGCATTTGTAACAACTTAGTTTTATTTTCAATTTAAGAACCAGCCAGGTATTTTTTAATGGGGTGGTTGTTTTCATGTTAAAATTAAGACACCTTATCAAGACATTTAAACTGGTTGATTAAATTTGCTCAACAAGCTCTTTGCCTGATTTATCTGCAAGTTTCTAACATTCACAGTATCCTGCATTTTCTTCAGCCACATAGTAAGAGATGCAGGATCATCAAACTACTGTATTTCCTTAACTGCTTGTAATGTTGTCTCAGACATTAATAATACTTATATAGCAGATAAACTTTGGTTACTGACCTTTTTCAGTTTAATGTGTGGTGACAGTATGCCTGCCACCAGTGCTACTTCCTGGCCACCTGCTACCTTTCTTGTGCATTTGCATGGTAGATATGACACTTTGCTCCCCAGTAGCCATGTGTTGTCATAATGTAACATCGTTAAACAAAGTGTTCAGAAGCAGCTTCACCAGAGCCAGGACATGAACAACAAAACTTGCCAATTACATTGTCATTTTCTGTAGTTGTTAAGGTTTCTACAATGTCTGTAGCTTTCTCTGGTAGGCCATATTGAGTATGTCAAGGCGAACATCTGAGGTAACAATTTGTTATGTTATGTTAATTCATTCCCTTTTTAATACAAGAGAAGAAAAGAGTTCTTTATAATAATTTGGCTCAAATGTCTATACACATTGCTCCAGCGTCTGTAGCAGCATGTGTTTCTAGGATTGTTCTGGAAGAGAAAATGCAGAAACAGCAGGGAGCAGGAGATAAACAGGCAATTCGTGACTCATTAAAACAGGCATTGGTGGCCAACATTGTGGAGTGTGTGAGGACCCCAGTTCCAACTCGCCTATAAACTTTTGCACCAGCTGGACCTAGCATCTGTCAGAGTTGGTAAGGAAAAATAATCTGGTCCAAATGATTTCAGTGTATGCATTTATTAGCCTGCCGGCTACATAATGTTGTTGATTGGGAACCAGGGAACTGTTTGAACAATGACACAGCTTATTGAAGGAATGTGATTACTTTTTCCTTCATAAAGATGCAACATTAAAAGAGGCCTAAACAACTGCAAAGTGACAAAGGATTTAGATTCTTAAGCAGACAGGAATCTGATTGAATATCATTCCTCCTACTGGGAGAGGACAAAAGTTGCTTTTATTCAGTTACTTTATCTCACTGCCAAATGAAGTTGCAAATAATTTTTTTCATGTAGTGGGAGGCTTCTTCCTCCAAGCAAATGAATTTTTTGACAACTGCTTATTGACAAATATCTTTATTGGTGCGCTTTGAACAAGACAATCAAATTATTAACAACAAAATCTCTTCATAAACTGGTGTGTGATTCGCAGGCATACATATTCATTGCTGGTGGCAGGCATGATGCAGCTAAAGTCTTTTCTAATCCTATATTATGTTATCTCTAACAGTTAACTTCTGCAAGCTTTTCTTATTCTGCAAAAAGGAAAAAGCAAAAGTGTATTAACATTCCACTTCTGGTAATAAGTACAAGCAGAATACTAATGCAATATAGTTTATATTCAGTTGAGTCAATTTGGAAACGTTTGCTCCAAAACAATCCTCTCTACAACGCTTCAAATCTAACATCTCAGTTTCTTACGTAATGAATAGTAAGTAATATTACTGCATAAATCCTATGATTCTATGCAGAAATGGAAACTCTGTATAGTTAATATAAACACTTAAAGAACTGATAAATGTTAGGTCTAGTAAAACAAAAATTATCCTAAAAATCCCAGATTCATTATATTACTTTGTAAAATAGCACAAATCACCATTTTGGGTATAACAAAATCTAGCAAATGCAATCTTTACACAAAATGTAGATTTTCTGTATCTTTCCCTTGATAATGTATTTGTGTGAAAATCACAAGTGGTGCAAGAATGTTACCATGAAAATTACACATTTTAGGTATCCCATTGTTAGGGTGCCGTGATTAGGGTGCCATAATGTGGGTGCTGCAACAAGGGATGAGTGATAGGGGTGATCTGGATTTTAGAGCATCCCATACTTGCACCCTATTGGGCATCCCACAACTTTGTGCCCCTTTCATGTCATGTGCACCCCCACAGAGTTTGCTATATTTACTTTGGGGGAGGAGGCAAAACCCCTCAAAATCTAACTTTCTCTAGGGACGGTTCTGTGGTGCTGTCAGTTTAGGGTGCCAGAATGCCACCCACAATAATTCAGATGACATAATTCTGGCACCTAAATGACTTCGAACACATTGCCCATGCACCGTAATGGGTGTACCCCATTTTATTTTACATTTTGGTAGACAAATTCCATGAAAATGCCCATGTTAATTTTATCCAGCTGTAGTAAATATTTACTAATAAAATTCAAATGTAATTAGTGTGAATTCTTCCATGGTTTCACAAGTCATCCAAAGTTCCCCTCTTTCAGACATGTTTATTCCATGAGGTATCTTGTACTGCCACTCAAGAACTGGTACTGTTGGGCAAGGTGAGGAGAGATGGAGGACTTCCTATCTGACACAGAAACAAAACTCAGCCCTTTCTCATGACTAAACATCTGCACCTCTGCTGGCATTAAACCAGGTTCCACTGTGGCTGAAGCCACCACCATGTCATGCCTGTACTGCAGCAGCTGCACTGGCTCCCTGTCAGTTGGCCACACCTTCAAAATCATATTAACTTACAAAGCCCTGCAGTTTGAATGCCGATTGCCTTACAGATCTCTTAGCTTAGTATGCTTCTGAGAACCACTCTGTTCCACCTAAGGTTTCATTTGGCTGTCTTGTGGATGCCTCTTACATTTTGAGGGAGACAGTATTCTTGATTTCAGCCCTGTCTATCTGGAATTCCTTATTGCTTCATTTTAAGAGTTCTTCCTTGGTGGAGACCTTCAAAGGGGCTGAAAAGTTATCTGTTTACTTTAGTTTTCAATTAATTGCATTTAGGGCACTGTTTTCAGCATTTTTATCTTTACATGCATATTTATTTTACTACCTTATCATTTGTGTTCTATTGAATTTTGTGAAGCACTCAAGCCTTTACTGGATGGGGTACTACATAAAATCAATGTCTTGCCATTCCTCAAGAGGCACACAAGTCGTCTGAGGCTCCCCACTGCCAGACATGCTGATACCACAAGGTAGCTAGATCTGCCACTCAAGAGACTGGTGGTGCATAAGTGGAGGTTAGGAGGTTGGTGGGACCTCTGACCAGCCACCAGTTTCCCACTTTTCCAGTGTTTCCTACACACATGGCTTCCCACCATGAGGGCCACATAGCTGAAGTGTGTTGTCTAAGGGTGCAGTACAGAGTGTGTGTACAGGTAGGTGTGCTTAAACTCTGCCCATCAGAGCCCTTACCTGTAACTACACTAGCCCTACTGTAGTGGTTCATTACTGCTGCAGAGGTATTTCTACTTTGTACTGCATCAGTCAACATGCTATTTATTTATTTTTAATTTTATTTTATTTTAGTTTTGTTGACGGGTAAGCGCACTAGACAAATCCTGCCTATTTTCAGGCACTACCGGGAGGGATACAGATGAATGCCAACTGACCTTGAACCAGATTAAGCTGTTGGTGGTATTTTTAGTGAATGAGGGAAATTTGGCCAGGACACGGGAAATTCCTTACTCTTTCGATAAGTACCATGGGATCTTTAACATCCACCTGAACTACCACCAATCCAGGCAGATGGGACCTTGGTTTAACATCTCATCGGAAGAAGGCACCTCAGGAGTGCAGCACCCCTCTGCTGCACTACAGTGTCGAATACTGGGATATTAACCCAAGTGCCAGATGTGGGAACTGAACCCACAGCCCTCTGATCTCCCAGCCACAGAGGCGAGTGTGCTACCTACTGAGCCACTGACACTGCAATAGCCTATGCAAATGCTATGTTACATACTGCCTGAAGATTTAGAATGCATAGGTTTTTAGGACAAGATATCTTGTCGCGGCAGCCTAAGGGTTAACTTTGCTTGCACTGGGGAGGAAGGTGGGATTGGATGCTATGAGTGTAAGGGTAGGGGTTTATTTCTTTATGGTCGTAGCTTGGGGAGGAGAGTGTGCAAAGTGCTATGCAGGTAGGGATGGTTTCCTTTTTTAAAAAGAAAAGAAAGACAACAGGACTACACTTGTAACACTTTACCTACAAAGCACCTCTTTGCTGTGTGAAGTAGGCACTTTACCAGGTGACACACTGCAGATAGCTGGCATTTCATTGGTGAACTGTCACTTCATGCAAGCATTTTGCAGCAAAGAGGCACTTCACTTCAAAGAGATCTTCATGAAGGACCACACATATTCACCCTCTACTCTAAAAACTAGTCCTAACATCCGTTTATTCTTCTGACATGGCGGGCTGGCTTTAGTGACTTTTTCAGACATAAGAACAAACACCAGGAGCAAAATAACTAGCAGGAGGACAGTTTAGAAAGGATGAGGAAGCCCTTCCTGAGAAAGTGGTAAGCCACTGAAACAGGCTACCCTTGGAGGTACGGATCCCTGGCTCTGCACACTTCAGAAATACATTGTATAGACACAAAGGGGTAGTTATGGATCAGCGGGATCATGCCATGTCAAAGGAGGGAGAATTAGTGAAAGTAGGTAGAATATAATGGGGTTATAATTCCTGATGACCTAAAGGTGTCTAAGCAGAGTACAAAGGCTGCAGGGAGGGCCAGTGGCATGCTGGGGTGCATGGGCAGAGGTATCACTAGCAGAAGGTGGGCGTAGTGATGCCATTGTACAAAATGCTAGTGAGGTCTCACCTAGAGTACTCTGTGCAATTCTGGAGGCTGCACCTTCATGAGGACATTGACAGGGTGGCGGCAGTCCAGAGATGGCCACTAAGATGGCACACTGCTTGCACCAGAAAACATGAGGGAAACTAAAAGGGCCTCAATATGTGCTCACTGGCGGAGAGGAGGGATCGGGGACATGATAGAAACATTCATGTACCTTAAGGGCATAAACAAGGTATGGGGGAGACATCTTCCAATATAAGAGATGTACAAGAATGAGGGGACATAATATGAAATTGGAAGGTGGCAGGCTGAAGAGAAATATGAGGATGTTTTTCTTCACAGAGGCAGTGGTGGACACATGGAATAGACTGTAACAGGAGGTGGTGGTGGGGCAAGTACTGTAGAGGGTTTTAAACATGCATGGGACAGTCATAAGTGTACCTTAGAGGTGGGAAGGTGGGGTGAAAAGCCATTGACCAGTTAGGGTCAGAGGGTCACAAACTAGCGTAGGGCTTTTGGGCAGACTGGATGGGCCTGGCGGTCCTTATCTATCGACATTTTCTACTTTATATATGTAATAACAGGACAAACTAATGAATAAAAATCCTTATCTGTCCTAAACCTTCTATGTGTATGTATCTGTAAATCTCACTGTGCATCTCAGAACCTACTGGACTCAACTCGTCTAACTCCAACCACTCTGTAACTGACTGGGCTCTCTTCCCCATTCTTGCTACGCTGTGGAAGCTAGCACTTTCCCTGATTCACTCAGTGAAGATGGTATGGTCTATTGTGTACAAAGTTCCCTGCTCCAATCCCCTTCCCAGGTCATCCAGCTGTGGTCCTTCCTTCCAGTCACTTGACTTGTTTACCCTAGCTGCTGACCTCCATACCACAATGGCCCTACATCTCTGTATACACTGATACAGACAATGTTCTTTGTGCATTTCACGGTAAATTCACAACTGCCTGGGGCAGGACCTCTGGAGGAACAATGTTTTTATTTATTTATTTTGTTTTATTTTTTTATTTGTTAACCGGTAAGGACACTGGGCAACAAGTCCTTTTTCAGGACCAACCTGGACAAACAACATAGAATTACAACCACATTACAAACAAATTAATTTACAAGTTACAGTTACACACATTCAAAGATTGCAAATACATTTTATACTGAATTTTAAAACTTGATAAAGTGACAGATCGTAACACCAGTGGCAGTTCATTCCATAGTTTAGCAGCAGCTACACTAAAATATCTCAACCCAGATTTCTTTTATGAGAGGATTATAAAAGTAATACCCTTAGTGAAATCTAAGTTTTGGAGGGACATCTAAAGGTAAGTAAATCCGATAAAGGAAAAACAGTAGTAGTATATATAGATTCAAATACCAAACAACCCAGAGAATATGCAAATCTAGAAATAGGGGCAACCATCCAATCAATGAATACAGCATGCAATGATGCATCTTAGAGAAGTAAGGAGAACAAAGTGACAAATATTATTAAATACAACTGTAAAGTGTGAAGTTCCTTAATATTCAAATTGTGATATAAAGAGGAAACATAATCAATATGGGGTAATAGAATACCTACTGCAAGAGCATAGCATGTGCTATATAAGTATTGTTTAAACCTATACAGCAATCTGATCTTTTGATTTATGGTTTTATTCACTAACCTAACCTGGGCACCAAAAGTCAAATTAGAATCTAACAGAAATCAAAGATATTTGAATTCAACTACCTGGTCTATACAATTTCCATCTCCATCTTTTATCTGTAAAGCTAGATCATCACTTAACATTTGTTTGGTTCCCAACAGCATTGATTTTGTCATGCTAACGTTCATAATCATCTGATTACAAACTAATCAAGTACACAAACCTAAAACATCGGATTGTAAGGTATTAGTAAGCTGTGCCACAGAAGATGCTTGAGTAAACAAAATAAGATTATCTGCATAAAGAAGACACTGATAATGATCAAACACAGAAGGCAACTGATTAATAAACAAGGAAAATAACAGGAGTCAAGAATAGACCCTGTGGCACCCCACAAGTTATTGGCCTAGGGGCAGAATTTACAATTCAAGGAAGACAAATTGGGTTCTTAAATGTAGATAGTCCCTCATCCAATTGACCACATTCTCTGAAAATCCCAACTGTTGGAGCTTACAGCACAATAAGGAATGGTCAATAAGGTCAAATGCCCTGGTCAGGTCCACAAACACTGCCCCAGTAAAAAACATTATCAAACCCCGAGGACGGAGTCTGTGAACCTGACCAGGGCAGTACCCATCCCATGACCATGCCTAAACCTGTGCTGCTGGTTACACAAAGTACTATAAGTATCAAATAATCAGTGAGTTGATTGGCTACCAACTTCTCCAATATCTTGCTTAATGGATTAATCAAAGAAATTGGCGGTAGTCATCAACAGATTTTGCAAGCAGCTTCTTCAGAACTGGTATAATTCTGGCACATTTCAGACTGATGGAAATATCTGAGTTAACAAACATAAATTATAAACAATACTCAATGAACCAGCAATAAATGGAGCAGTCAGTTTCAAAAATTGCCCATCAATCCACTACCATAATTGCTAAATTTATCAGGTAACAGGCGTAGTCATTTCAAAACTTCAAGTCTTGTCAACTCTTTGAAGTAAAATAATGATTTAGGTTCAGCCATACCCATAAAGCCCATACTTGTAAACATGTTCCCCTAGCAACATCCTGAATCCTAGATTTATAACCTGACAAGTCAGAAAATTTCAAGTTCAGCAGATCTACAATATCAGAAAGAGAAGTAATCTCCCCAGCTTGAGTTTGTAGCTTACTAATCACTGAGCATTTTGGGAGACAATATAGAATGCACCTTTTTCCAAAAATTCTTTGGATCTGCTGCTGTGTCCACAAATTGGTTCATATAGAACTCACTCTTGGCCTGTTTAACTAATTTACTTGTCTTGTTCCTTAAAGAGCTGTAAATAGCCAACAATTTACAAGAAGGAGAATGTTTATACATGATCCACGCCTGTCTCCTCTGTTTGATTAATGACCTAATTTCTTTGGAAAACCATGAATTAACAGCACCTCTGACCCTCAAAGTGCTCAGAGAAATAAACCCTCTTGCACCTTAATTAATTGAGAACAGAAGTAGTCAATAGCACACAATGAGTTAAGAATATAATGTTGAAGGAACTCATTTTCCATGGTTCTCAGCTTCACTCATCACCTGTCTCAAAACTTGAGACTCTTGTTTGACACCTCCACAGGGCCTCTGCAAGACCACTGATATATAATGACTAATATTAAGACCGCTTTATTCTGATCTGTTTGATTTTAACCTGTAAGGCGCCTTAGTTTTTGAAAGGCGCCTTAAAAATAAAAATATTATAATTAATATTATATTATATAATGAAATTCTATTTTCAGGAATTAAAATTCCAGGATCACGCCTTCAATTGCTAGTCAGATTTCTGGATTTTACTGGCATTAAACTGTCAATCTTTTAGTATGTGTATACATATTCAGAATTAAAGAAAGCTAAATATACAACAAATTAAATAAATTAAAATGAAAATAGTACAAGAAAAACTTTATAGAAAAATGTATGTTCCATAGATTTATGGTCTGGTAAAAATGGCAAATTCTGTGAAATGCTTTATTTTTTTCCAGTGTATTAAAGTTCAGATTTAGGAACTGTACCAGGTGTTCTGGTGAAAACCAAAAGACAGTGTCCTTTGGCCTCTCTCTCCTCATGATTTAGCAAGGTACAAACAACTTCATAATGCTTGCTCAAAAGCTACCAAGCTGGCCAAGTTAGAATATTTTGCTTACAATCTATGAAACAACCTTAATTGCCCTCAGTGTTTTGAAAGGTTGTCCACTTCTATTTTGATCCCCAAGCCCAGTCATCTATCCCTGTCATCAAACTAGATAGAACACTTTTCAGAGCCTGCTGGGGTTGCTTTCTTCTTTAACAATGTTTTCTCTACTTGTGCTCCCTCCTGCTTTCCCTTCCCCTCTCGCTCCTCTCCTCTCAGCCATCCCTCCCTCTTCTTTTCTTTTATCCCTACTTCCCTTGCAGCTAGTCTCCTACACAGTTGACTGTTTGCCCTCAAATAAAGAATTTCTGATGGGCTCATTCCCAAACTTCTTTACTGCTCTACTCCTGCTACTGTCTTTCCTCATTTCCAATGCCCTTAACCTCTCCTTTATCACAGGTATGGCTTCTGGTGTATGGAAAAGGTTTAAAGTTATCCATCTCCACAAAGGTAATGACCCTTCTGCCCCAGGTAGCTACCATCCAATATCTCTCACCCATACTGTGGCAAACTCCAAGAGCATTTAGTGCTCTTCAATTCCTCCACCCCTTCCTTGAGTCCTCCTTTTTCATTAGTCCCTATCAGTCAGATTGTAAGAAGTTAAACTTCACTGTGTCATCAATACTCAGGCTCCTTATACAGTTCTGAAAGGGATAGCAAGATCTGATCACTTCTGCTACTTCTGTTAACCTGGCCATGGCTATTGACGCTATTGCCCACCCTCTTCACCTGGTCCTTTTGGATGCATTTTTATGGGCAGGACTATTTGGCCTCTTGGACAAATGGTCCACTTCTTACAGCAGGCAGGTCCTAATCAGTCCCAGTAGGTGATTCATTCCCAATCAGGTTAGGTGTACCCCAAGGCTGATCGGTCCTATTTTGTTCTTGATTTTCCTAAATTACTTGTTCAAGGTCATTTAAGAAAGGCATGTGTCACTGTGCTTTTGGCTTATTGTCCCTCTGTCCCAGGACTGGTTGCACAGCTCAGCAGGATTTTAAAATGTCCAACACTGTTTCTATGACAGCCAGATCAGCTTGAATGATTATAAATCATGACATCATTTTGGCCAATCAGGATTGTTTATTTCTCAGTAGGTTTCTCTTGGCAGACTAAAGCCTTGAAATACCTGGGAGTTAACTTGTCAAGAGACTCTGGTAGATTTATAAAACTAAACTTAGACCCTCTAGTTGCTGTTATTAGGCAAGATCTTAAAAGATGGGCCTTACTCCCCTCTCTCTGTGGGGAAAATCAATATATTTAAAATGAACATTTTCCTCGGTTATTCTACCTAATTAGTCTTTCAAATGTCTAGATTCCCTTGGTGTGGTTTAAAAGGATACATAAGATGATTACAGATTCTATTTGGACAGCTAAGAAAACCGGATAAGTTATAATAAGCTCTCAGCCCCCAAGAAGGAGGACTCCGTCTCGCACATTGAGGCTATATTATTGGGCCAGTCATGTAAGCAAGTACCTGCAATGGCCCACACCTGAGCTCCCCAACATCATATTCTTTTACTCCCATATGGCTCAAAATTGAGGCATTACCCTTATAAAGGCTAATGGATTATCCCCCAAAGCGCTTACAGTACCAGGTTGAAAGCCTTACCTCCCTCGCTTAAGGGCAGCCCTATAGCAGTATCTTATAAGAGTTCATTCACAGTTATGTTCTTTCTTGAAATATGAGCATACAATAGATCCCTCTCAACCTTGGTGGGGAACCCAAATCTCACTATTGAGGGCAAACCCTACGATTGAAATGGATTCCCCAGCTGGGAGATCACCCAATTAGCTTTTTTATTAGGAAAGATGTCTCATGGTTAACCTCTCCTGAGATTCTACATAAGCCCATATCCTGAACTCTGTTATTTTCAAAATATTTCAATTAAGGCACCTGATGGTTAAATCCTTTGGCTCTGCCCCACAGTGCCCCAAGTTTGTCTTACTGGACAGAACTGATTCCAATGGCAGGCCTATCCCATGCTGTATCTAAGATGTACAGGACATTACATAACTGGAAATGGCCAGATTGTTTTGGCCCAACTCAATTTTGGGCCTCCTTTTTCCTATCAGAAATTAATTGGCCTTCTTTGTGGGTGAATTGTCACAAATATATTAGACATGATAAGCTCCGGCTAATGCAATTCAAAATCCTGCATAATTATTATTACTCACCCCAGAAATTGGCTAAACTGGGATTCCTATCATCTGCTACCTGTACTCGTTGCCAACAGGAAGAGGAACCTGCTACATATATTCTGGAAATGTTCCAAAGTAGCACCCCTTTGGCATGCGATTAGGCAGAGGGCTGATCCTTTACTAGGACTACATGACCTTTTCACTCCCGAAATATGCATTTTGGGGATTTTCCTCTGTCACAGTTAATAACAGGAAATATCACATAACTCTTATAGCCATGTCGGTTAAATATCTGGTTTTGCATCATTGGAAAGACACGACTGACATTGCTTATAGTGAATAGTTACAGGAGTTGCTGGCAAATCTACGATTGGAAAATATGATTGCTAATTTACATGATCAATCCTGGAATTTCAGAAGATTTGGGGCCCTTTGCTGACACTGGTACTCCATATAATCATCACAGAGGTTTGTTCTCTTTTATTTCTCCTGCTGATTTTCCATCCTGTGTGAGGAAATGGGAAGGGGATGGAGGGGGAGAGTTGATCTAAAACCTGTTCTTTAATCCTGTGTCATTTGTATGTATGCTAACTAGATCTTCTCTCTGTAAAAGCATTAAAATGAATAAAGTTTGAATGGAAAAAAAAAGGATTGTTTATTTCTAAACATTCCAAGTAATCTTTCCACAAGAGATTGTCTCATGCAAACAGTTCTAAAATTCCACAGTTCTAAGTTCAGTAAGCAAAGCTCATTTCATCACACAGGGTTTCTCTTATTTTCTACAAAATCAGACATTTTATTTTAAATTCAAGTAACATTTTTAAAAATAGAAATCTTCAGCATAATTTGTAACATGTGCACATGTACAGTTCCTGACTCTCTTTTATAAGTAAATAGGTAGTCAGAGGTGTTTCTTGGCTAATCAAGGCTCGGTGTCATCTCGAGACAGCTTTGCTTTTGAGAACTGCAAAGTGATGCAGAAACGGTTCTGGAATGTAAAAATGTCTTGAGATGACACTGTTAATTAGCCAAGAAATCTCGGACTACACATACAAATTTTATCATGCTTTTTTTTATTTACTACTAGTTTACCATTTCTTTAATTTCCAAGAGGAGTATGTGATTATTATTCACGTTTTTTTGCAGTAGCAATGTGCAGTCATTGGTGCGTGTATAGTATTAGTTAACAGCGCAACCTCTAACAGCAGCGTGACTGACAAAATCATGGTTTTCTAGAGTCTCCTCACTATACCCACACTCTGTGTCAGCATGGAAAGGTTTACTGTTTATTTTTTACATAATATGTGCCAAAATACTGTTACTGAGTGCTGTGATTAGCAATATTAGAGCAGGAATGTCTTGTGCATATGGATCAACTCATTACCACTCTGATCTAGTGAGTATTTTCATCATGGTTTAACATTATTAACACCTGGAGTAAAACTTTCCTATTGTTAATAAATGAGTGGTTCTTCATTTTTAACTTCTGACACTACTACTGCTTCTTTTTCGTAAGTGGATCTGATCACTGTGTACATGACATCAAGTTCAGGTTTAAAAAATCCAGAATGTCACAGTTGAAGTCTAAATGTGTAGCGCATGAAGATTTCTTGACAGTAGAGCGAGGTCTTCATGCACTACCGCCACTGCAAGTCATTCCTATGAGAATCAAAACGAAATGCATTATAATGGTTATAAGAATCTCTTCCCAAGTACTTTTTTTACCAGAACTGCTTAAGTTCACTTCACAGTTCTATCACCAAAAGAACTCAAGAATGCACTCACATAACTACAAGAGACACAGTAATTGTGCATATGAACATATACAGAAAAACTGTCAATGTGACCGTTGGCATCAGGAAGCATCTGGCTAAAATACAGTTGCCCCAGTTGTCATGATCCTGGATGGCTACCAACTAGAGGAGATCTCCTCTTGTAAATAATTTGGTGACTGGTTGAACAGTTATCTTCATTTCTCCTGCTACGTTGGTGCCATCTACAAGAAACACTCTCTTAACTCAGAGCACTTCATAGTAATAACTCCCAACCCACTCCCTTGAAGTTGGGAGACTGGTCTGAAAATGATTCCCTGGCATTCAACTATGGCAATGTATTATATAGCATTGCCTGCCAAAACCAATCTGGCCAGGCTGGATCCTGTCTTCCAGTCATTCTGCCACTTTGACCTTGTTTCACAATTCTTCACTCATCATTGCTCCATCTACTACTCCCTCACTCCCTTCACTCAAGAGCAGAAAGCTATCTTACTGCAGCTCCCTCATCTCCATATTCTGATTTGGATCCCTCGCTGTTGTTTCAGTTCCTTCTTGTCATGTCACCCTCTTCTTCAACCCCTCAGGAACTCTGATCTCCATTTTTTCTATCAATCCACACAAAAACTTGCTGGGCATACTATAGATTTCCTTAACTCTGGACTACATCCCCTTTCTATCTTCTCATTGGTTTATCTATGCTGACATGACAACAATGTTGACGACATTTGGCATACTGACATCCCCAATGTCAACAGGCAGAAATTTCACCTATCAGACATTGGTCTGTTTTCTATCAGGGCTGCAAACCCCCAATATGGAGTTCTTCATGCTCCCTTTATAGATTGTTAACTCCTAGTTGGAATTAACTTGAAGGGGGAGTCTGCAAATGGTGAAATTTCTTCATGGATCTCTATAGCAACATTTTCAAAATGTTTTGAAAATGTCGCTGTGGGGATTTCGCAACGGGTTTCAATCTTCCATTGATACACTCTCCTGCTCCACCTTTATCCTTCAAGCTCGCTACATAATCATACCTCCCATATCCATTCTTGAACTCAGCTCTAGCATTCCTCTCCTCAAACATCCTTCATATCTCCTTCCCACTCCTATTTCCATGTTCTCCTCCCTCTAGGTCTAGTTCTGTTGCTCTCCCTGCCATCTGAAATTCTCCAGACCTACCCAGATATTTTTTCTTTGGATCTGAATGCCATCTTGACTCAAGTATTGTATTTTAGTTTGTACATAATACAGTTGGCCACTGCTGCTGATCTTCTGAATGCCTGCTCCTAATGCACAGTATTTCATTGCATATCTATTCTGGTCCATATATTTTATGTATTTTTTATGTTGCATTTGGTAACCAGTCTGACTCTTGGTTATTCTATTTTTCAGTGTCAGTGTGATTCAGTTGACAGTACATCTGTTTCTGGGCCAGAATGTCATAGGTTCTGGTTGCACATCAAGATTGGCTCATATCATAAATGCTGACACCTGAGCAGAGTACTGAGGGATGCTCTACTGTTGAGGTGTGCCATCCAGTCACCTCCAGTGCTAGTGAGCAAAGTGCTCCTGGATGCAATCCAGGAGGGTCTCTTGACACAGTTGGTTAGTGTACCTACTAGGCCAAGAATACTTTAGATCTGGTGTTGTTGAATGTGGATGCAGTAAGGGAAATAAAGGTATAGGACCCACTAGCTGACAGCGATCACCAAATGGTGTGGTTTAATATCACGTTGTGCAGGGAGCCAGAGAAATCAGTTACTCAGGTAGTAAACTTCAGGGGGCAGACTATAGGAGGATGCAGGAAGTACTGAAAGGGAAACTAGAGGGCATAAGGGCAGGAGATGGATGCAGAGCAGAAATAGGGTATTATTAAAGGGGATTACAGAAAGCAACAGCCTGCACCAAGACACAGAGTACGAGTAGCAGAGCAAGAAAATCATGCTGGTTGAACAGTGAGGTAGTGGAGGTGGTGAGAGCAAAACAAGAGGCACACCAGAGGTATAAAAGGACAGGGAAGGAAGTGGACAGGGAGGAGTATTCAAGATGGTCCAGGGAGGTGACCAGAAAAGTGAGAGAAGCCAAGGTCCAGAAGGAGCTGAGATTAGCACAGGGAATTAATGGGAGGAGACTTTTTGGATACAACAGGAGAAAAGGAAGTGCAATGAGACAACAGTGAGGATAAAAAGGAGGGGAGTAGACGGAAAGGGTGAGGAGTAGGCAAAAGCACTGAATGAATACTTTGCTCAGTGTTCACGGAAGAAAAGGGGACAGCTATCGCCATGGGCTGGGAGGTGGGACAGAGGGAGAGGAGGCAACAGATGGAAGAATTGAGGCAAGTAGAGTCCTAGAGGGACTGAGGACACTGAAGTAGACAAGGCACCTGGGCCAGATGTTATCCACCCCAGGGTGCCGAGGGGGATGGCAGAGGTGTTGTCGGAGCCACTGGTGGATCTGTACAGCACCTCACTAAGTTGGGATGTGTGCCACTGGACTGGAGGATGACACATGTAGTACCATTACACAAGAGTGGACCAAGGGATGAACTGGGTAATTATTGCCTAGTAAGTCTCACCTCCATAGTGTGCAAACTCATGGAAACAATACTAAAGGAAAGATCTGGTGTCGTACCTGGAGGACAATGGCCTCCAGGATGTGAGGCAGCATGGGTTTGTTTCAGGGATGCCTTGTCAAACCAACCTGATACAATATTATGACTGGGTGACAGGTGAGCTGGATAAGGGTCATGCGGTGGATCTTCTTTACTTGGACTTCAGCAAGGCCTTTGATTCTGTGTCTCATGGGCGGCTGGGGGAAGCTAACTGGTGTAGAGGTAGGGGCAAAAATGATGAACTGGATTACAAGCTGGCTGAGTGGGAGGTTGCAATGTGGCAGTGAGGAGGGCTCTCAACTCCAAGGCCGGAGACAAGTGGGGTGCCACAGGGCTCTGTTTTGGGCCAGTATTGTTTTGGCTCTTCATGTCAGACATTGCACATGGGGTGGTGAGCAAGATAAGTCTGTTCACTGATGACACCAAAATCAGAGCAGTGGTGAATGGAGAGGAGGGATGGAAGCAGATGCAGGGGACCTAAGCAAGCTAGAGGAGTGGTCAGAGAGTGGCATCTGGGGTTCAATGCAAAGAAGTGTAAAGTTATGCACTTTGGGGTGAAGAACCCAAGGAGAGAATACTGACTGGGAGGGATTAAGCTGGAGACCACGAGGAGGAGTAGACGGTCCTAGGGGTAATGATAACAGGGACCATGGACAACACTGCCCAGAGCAGGAGAGTGGCTGCAAAGTGAACAAAATGCTGGGGTGCATAGCAAGGGTTTTTTCATCCAGGCGAAGACAGGTGATCTTGCCCCTACAGGTCACTGGTAAGGCCGACTTAGAGTATTGTGTGCAGTTTTGGAGGCTATACCTAAAGCATGACATCAGGCTACTGAAGGTGGTGCAGAGTAGGCGACAACGATGATATGTGGAATGAAAGGGACAGACTATGACAGCAGGCTGGGAGACCTGAATATGTATACCCTGGAGGATAGAAGGGATGGGGGACATGATAGAGACATTCAAGTATCTGAGGGAATCAATAAGGATGGGGCAGATGGGGTCTTTAGGTTAAGGAGGGAGGGTCACCAGGGGCACGTGCTAAAAATAGAGGGGAAGATTTAGGAAGGAAATGAGAAGACACTATTTCACAGAGAGGGTGGTAGAAAATGGAATGCCCTACCAGAATGGGTGTTATCATGTAAATCTGTGAACAGTTTCAAAAGGGCATGGGACAGGGAACAGGGAGAGTGAGGGTGGGGAGGTGGGGGTGGCAGTGGGATGACAAATAGGGAGGGTGGGGCAGCTGCAAGCTACAGTAGAGGTGCTAGTTGCACACTCGAGCAGACTTAGATAGATCAGGTGGTCTGTTTTGCTGGCACATTCGTATGTTTGTATGTATGTATCCTTTGGATAAGACATTAAACCGGGTACCTTCTTCCTTTTTGGGTGTTGTCCTGGTGAGGTCCAGGTGGAAGTAAAAGAACCCAAAGCACTTCTTGCAAGAGCTGAGGATTGTCCCTGGTGCCCTAGCTAACATTCCAATCGATTCATACAATGATCAAAGGCTTAGTATGAGTGGTGATATGTGAAATGGTTGCTACTACATAGAAACATAAAATTTGTCAGCAGATAAGGTCTGCTTGGCCCACCCATTCTGCCCAAATGGTCCCTACCTAGTCTAACCTCTGCAGACTGTACCTTGTCTACAGTGACCCTTCTTCTTCCCTGCTTATTTTCTAATGTAAGGCCCCTCACCCTGCCTTTTGCAAAACGACAGGTGGCATGCTGTTGAAGCTGACAGCAGCACTTGTGGGGACTGGGTTTGGGAGGACTAGGTTACTCAGCACAGGGGCCTAGGTTTGGCTACTCTGCACAGGGGCGCCCAAGTAAATCCGAGCACAGGAAGCAATAACTGTAATGTCCAAAACCAGGAATAGGATTCTACAGTGTGGCTTTTATTCACATCCAAACTGAACAAACAAAGCATAGACGGACCCCACGAGGCTACATTCCTGGTAATGCAGATTAGAGACAACAGAACACTTTTTCACATTTCAGCTTAGGCTCTGAACCCACCAGGCACACAGCCCAGACTTGCACACAGTTTTGGGTACACAGCCCAACTTGTACACTACTTGGGTTTCTCCCATGGCCCAGCTCCCCCGCCGCCACTTGATCCATGTCCACATGGGAATGAATCAGTTTTCCTGTTGGTGGCTCCTCAAACCACCTTAGAGCCTTCGACTCCTAGAGGGAATTTTCCTTCCATCCCACATCTGGGTACTTCCCTCAATACTGGTCAAGTGCATGAGGCAAAGTAGAAATCCACAGAGCAAATCCATAGAGGTGGACCTGATTACTAAAGATGGGGAGTCTCCCATCTCCAGCTCTTACAATCCATACCCAGCCATTTCTCTGGAAACTAAACAACTCTTTTGAAAGCTTGGCAATGTAGACGAGATGTATGTCACATCTCCTCTATACGTCTTGACTTTCCCTTTGTGCTGGAC
Organism: Neoceratodus forsteri; assembly: GCA_016271365.2. Classification (NCBI taxonomy): domain Eukaryota; kingdom Metazoa; phylum Chordata; order Ceratodontiformes; family Ceratodontidae; genus Neoceratodus; species Neoceratodus forsteri. The sequence continues at coordinate 31,366,816 of CM057450.1, forward strand.
TTGAACATACTTTTACTTTTGGCTAAGTCTATTACTCTAGGCCTCCCACTACTTCAGTAGTCCAATCCCCACTTTAACACAGGATGAAACATGGGCCCTTTAGAAAGAACAGAACTCACCTTTGGTTTGCAGGTGCCCACAGACGATTCACAAAATCTTCTTGTACCCCACACATGGACAAAATAAGGCAGCTTCTTTCTCCAGCAATAGCCAGGGGTTGCCCTGGAACAGCAGAGCAAACCTTCCTGCCCCATCCCCTGAGGGATGGGGCACAGAAATTCAGTATCAGCCGGTCTCACCACTAAAAAACAGCTTGCTGTGTCTTCTTAGGCAGAAGCACACCTTTCCTCTTAAATGTAGCCCTATTTCAGGCTGAGGCTCCAAGAGCCTGAGCACAGAGATGCTGTGCTCCTCTCACAACAATCTCCACACTCCAACTGAACACACTTTGACTGTTCAAACCTCCCAACATTCTACTCTAACTCCCTTCTGCAGATTCCATTGTGGCTCATGCAGCTGCGATAGTTCTATGGTGATGTCATCCCTCAGTCTCAGCTGAGACTGAGAACAGAGTGAGACAGTGTGAAATCCATTTAACTGGAGTTTCACAAGCTGCCTTCCCTGCCTACCACTAGGTCTTACTGGGATTCTAGTACCCCAGGTAACAAGGGGTTACACTAATGTTCCTCTATGCCTATCCCATGCATGCTTGAAGTTCATCACTGTTTTCACTTCCAGCACTTCTGCTGGCAGTCTGTTCCCAGTGCATACCACTCTTTCAGTGAAGAAATATTTCCTCACATCCCTGCTGAACTTCCCCACCAGCTTCATTACATGCCCTCTGGTCCTGGTGCTCTTTCTCATTTGAAAGATACTCCCCTTCTGCACCTTGTTCACCCTGAGGTAGCTGTAGGTCTGTGTCTTGTCCCCACTTGCTCTCCTTTCTTCTTGGATGTACATGTTGAAATCCCTCAGTCTCTCCTCATAGGGCTTTTGATGCAGCCCTGCATAATTGTAGAAGCCCTCCTTTGGTTTGTCTCCACCTGCCTATGTTCTTCCTGAGGTGTGACCTCCAGAACTGGGTACAATATTCCTGGTGGGGTCTCGCAGCAACCGATATAGTGGTAGTGCCACTGCACTCCTCCTCCTTGAGATACCTCTCCCTCTGCATTCCAGTATCCACTGGCCTTACCCTCTGTCTTGTCACACTGCCCTGCCACTTTGAGGCCATTAGATATGATTACCTTAAGGTCCCTGTCCTGCTTAGTTACTGTCCCTACCTCCCTCATCCTATACTCAGCTCCTGGGTCTCTATGCCATAGGCACATGATTTTGCAATTTTTGTCATTGAACCATAGCTGCCATGTCCTTGACCAGTTCTCAAGGTTCCCAAGATCCCTATGCATTCTCTCCACCCCTCCTGAGTTCCAACCCTATTACAGAGGCATACCGTCCCTTCCAGTTATTCTGTAATGTCACTTTTGAATACATTATGGAGGACCAGACCCAGTAATGAGCTCTGTGGCACACTGCAGGTCATTCTCCTTTCCTTAAAGTGAGTGCAGTTTGCCACCACCCCTGGTGCCTATCCATTAACCAGTTACTTACCCAGTTTACCACTTTGGATCCCACCCTTAGACTGCTCAATAATCTCCTGTATGCACAGTGTCAAAGGCCTTGCTGAAGTCAAAATAGGAAATGTCCACTGCCCTCCTATGATTTATTTCCCTGGGCATCTAGTAGAATAAATCAATTGGATCTGTCCCCACCGATGAATACATGCTGTCTTTAATCTTGTAGCCATTTAGATTCAAGATACTTCACTAACCCTCTTTAACAGGGTTTACATCAGTTTCCCCACCATTGATGTGAGGCTGACCAGCCTATAGTTGTTTGCCTCCTCCCAGATGCTGCTGTTATTGAGTTGGCAGCTCTGCCCTCCAGTTCTCTGAAACCATCCCTGTTTCCTGCAGACCTGTTGAATAAGGTCATCAGTGGTGCAGCAACCACCTACCTGAGTTCCTTTAGTACCCTTGGGTGTATTACTTCTGGTCCCATGGCCTCATCCACTTTTAGATCTGAAAGTCCCTTCAGGACTCTTTCTTTTGAATATTAACTCATGTCACCTCTCCCTCCCATTTTCCTGCTTCTCCGAGGTTGTTCATTCCCCTCATTCTACTGTGATGATTGGATGGGGTAAAGACTGCCCTATGTAGCACCCTTCTCATCACATCTTGATCTCCAATTACTAGTCATTTATTATGACCCTTAGGTCCTTTCCTCTAACTAGTCTCCTATCCACCTGCTTAAACCATCCCCACCCAAAGTCTCCTTATATACCCAGACATGTTGTGAAATAGTAAAGCAGTGTAGCCAAATAGTGTAGCATAGTATAGCAGTTGTTCTCTCCAGAAATCTCCCACCAACTGTGCTTTTAACATGGTTAGTTATGTAATAAAATCAGAAAATATAAATAGATAATAGATAGTTTAGTGTATATTACAAGGCAATAATAGCATTGAGAGGTTCTGGGGACACTGGAAACTCGATAGCAGGCTCGAGAGGTTCCAATGTCCCAAGAACCTCAAGATGCTATTACTCTCTTGGAATACATGCTAAACTATCTGTTATTTTTTGTACTGTATGGAACCAATCAAAATACTGTGGGTCTGAACAGCCACCAGATTACTGAACTAGTGAATAGTCTCTCTACTATCTCTGTCAGCTTTTGCTTGTTCATTGGTATCACCAGTCGTGAGCGTCACCAGCCAGTCTCACCTGTTTGGTGCTTTCTAGGGCTGAGTAAAGGCAGGATCAATCAGCTATTTTTTAAATGTAAAAAAATCATGGGGGAGTTGTGGAGCTCCATCATGGTGGCAGCTTGAAAACGGAGTTGGCTTGGCTACGGAATCAAAACAACATAAATAACCTTTAAAACCCATTGAGTTGTTAATTTTTGCATCTACAAGAATCAGAAGCACTAATAATAGCATGAGCCCAAAAAGGATCTAAAAACAGCCTCACAGCCTGGACATCTACTTGTCGGTGGCCACCTCTACTCTTGCCTCGGGCTTGGCACTTCTAAAGATCCGGTGATACCTGAACTTCCTACATCACAAATCTTAAGCGATGTTAAAAAATTCAAGAGACAGGAGATGAGACAAATAAATGCTTGGCAGCAGTGGAATCCAAGCTCCTAGAGAACGATTGTACCACTCAGGAGAATGTAGCAGCAATTAAAGACATTAAGGCAGAATCGGAATGGCAGCAGGAATACAGCGTAGCTACAGTAATAGATATGCATCTTGTGAAGGCAAACTTGAAACCCTGGAAAATCAGCAGAGACATGCCAATATATGTATCGTGGGCTTTCCTCTAAATATTCAGGAGCCTCAGACCTACAAGCAGCAGTAAACAAAATGATCTTCTTAGACTGACAATTGCTACCTCCTGATTCCGCATACAGATAGTGAAGACATTCACTATTCCTCAGTGGCCTAGACCATGCGGTGACTCTCAATGGCAGCCGTACACTGCAATGTTACTCTCTCAATGCCAGAGGCATGAATTGCCTACCCAGGCAGCTTGCTCCAGAGGGAGATAAACTGGGAAGGAATGGTATCTCCTTTTTTCCAGACCTTGCCACCCAGATGCAATCCGTAAAAGGAGCTACAGGTGACCAAAAGCTGCTGCTGCAAAGCGGGATACAGGCAAGGCTTAATTACCGGCCCGCCTTCTCAGTAAACATGCTGGCAAGGTGCACATCTTTGTTGACCAGAGGCAGCTTCCATCTCGTGGAGAAGTTGATCGATTCTTTACAACCAATGGCCCATTCCTCAGATGAAGAAGGATGACAGCTATCTTTCAGAAGTAGGGACACAAAATTCAAATGGTGGACTTAACGGCCCAATACTATAACCTGTGGTGGACTTGCTTCACTTTTCTTTAATAAATAGAGAGAATCTATCATCTTATTTCAAGATAAAGGACTAATCTTGGACATTTATTAATCTATAACTAAGGTTGTGGTTAAAGCAATCCTGACGTCATGTTTGTGCTCTAGTTGTTAATACCTTTCAGCAGGTTTTGTAAGAGGAAACTGTAAATGTTGAATGTTGGTGTATTTGACACCCTCAATTTGTGAACTGTTATACTGTCTGTTTAATACTCTGACCTCACAGAGCAGGTTGCCATGCTTGCGTAGGTCTGTGGGTAACAATCAACTAATTGGCACCAGGCCTTCTGGTAATTAGGAGATTTACAGTTATACTCTGTTTATTCAGCCACCACCCCCAAGTAAGTCCTTAAAGGGAACTGACCTTCTGGCTTCAGAGATCTTATTTATAGAGAGGAGGTGAGAGGGTAATTGCTCTACAGCAGGAACAGTTTGACCTATGCTCCTAACAATTGTACTGGCGACTTCCACATTGCCTGGAATATAACTTTTAGTTTTTAAATAAAATCTTGTACAATTCTGTACAAGTAAAGCTGAGCTTGCATGCCTTCTACTCAATTTTTTTTATTTGAAACAGTGCGCTGTATCATCATAAAATGCAAAAATAAATAGTTTAAAAAACATGAAAGAAGAAGGACATGAGAAGTTAATCTCGCTTAGCGAGAGATGGCTGCATGTTTCCCAAGCTGTTCTGCTCTCCCACAGAGTAAAAGTGGTCAACCATAAAGCATGTTTGAAAGTCCCAGGTCACTGTCTAGCAACCAAACTTAAGCGCCACAACAACCAGCTCTACAGTGTGAGGCAGATTGCACTCTTCTGTGTCTTTGATAATACAGTAGTATTGTTCGGAGCTCAGAACAATAGTATTACAGGCTCTGAACGATACTATTATCACTTAGAAACAAGTATTATCAATTTTGTATTGTGCTATTACCAGGATTTTTGTATGCTTTTCTGCAGTATTATTTCTGGCTATGCATATATTACAAGATGTTTGCATATATTCAGCATGCATATAAGTAGGTTTCACTGTACAAACAGATAAAGATAAGGAATAGCATAAAAAATTTATGAAAAGGATAAGGTTAGTTCTTATTAGAAAGGGAGAATAAATGTTTTAGTTTACATGTTTACAGTTACTTCACTATCAGCATCTCATTGCTAATAAAGTACTTTGGTACACAGTGTGTATGAGAAGTGCTATATATATATATATATATATATATATATATATATATATATATATATATATATGTTATGGTAGCACGGTAGTGCTACCATAGTTAGGTTGAGGAGCCATTTCCATGTTAAACCCCAATTTTGCACCTTAATAACTTTGCAACCGTTTTGATGGAGTTGCCTGAAATTTGGAATGTATGATCAAGACCCATAAGCCTTGGGATCTGCCAAGTTTTGTACTGATCGGATATCACGGTTGCGGAGTTATTAAGGCGTGATCTGTCGCGTTCACGCTTTTCACAAATTCTGTGGTCATGCCTACAGGTAGGTACAGTTTAGCGTGACTGGCCCGAAATCTTCAGGAACGTGCAGCCAGGGTCCCCATGTGCCTTTCAAAGATTTCGTGAAAAATATTAAACGGTTCAAAAGTTATTCAAAAACAGTTTCCCATTATAAGTCATGGGAAACGTTAACAAAAGTTCAACACTTTCACAAATGCATTTTTACTTTCGCAAATGGGCCTGTTACTTTCGCAAATCGGCCATTTTGTTTTCAGTTGGTGATCAGAAAAATGGTTGGCATTTAAATTTGGGACCCTCTAGCAATCTAATTTTTTTGTATTCACCTAGTCGGGCCCTGAGGATGCTTGCCATGTCTTTATTTTGGTAAAACACCCCAGAAATATGTTTTCAAATTTCTGGAAAAAGTACTTTAAATAAATTACTTTCGTGCTCACCGAAAGTGTCATGAAACCACATAGCTTTAGCAAATTGGAGCAGTAATTTTCTGGTCTGTGGGAAAATGACAGCAATTCTTTGGCACTGCACTGCAAAATAACCGTTGGGAGTTTTGGGCTGAAATTTGGAGGGGCGCCCAGCCGACATCTCTGATGTGCCTTTCAGTGTTGTATTGAAAAAATATTACACAGCGGCAAAGTTATGGCACTCAATTTGACAGTTTTTCCCATAGGATAACATTACGGGCCGAAGCATTACAGGAATCCTTTGGCACCTGCTGCAAAATAACGGTTTGGTCTTTTTCCTGAAATTTGGAGGGAAGACAGCCAACAGTACACAGATGTGCCTTTCAGTAGCTTGTGAAAAAATATCACATGGCGGCAAAGTTACGGCACTCCAAAATTGACGTTTTTCCATAGGATAACATTACGGCGCCCGACACTTAACAGAAATCATTTGGAGCCCTGCTGCAAAATAACAGTTTGGTCTTTTTCCTGAAATTTGGAGGAAGACAGCCAACAGCCCACAGATGTGCCTTTCAGTAGTTTGGTGAAAAACATTACAGGGAGGCAAAGTTATAGGCGCTCGAACTTTTCTTTTTCCATAGGATAACATTACGGCATTGCGCAGCCTTTCAGGGCCCGTGATCTCGAAACGGTGCAAGATAATGGACTTTTGTCGGAAAATTTCTTAGCCACACAATGGGGCTAAGATTCAAATTAGCCAGGACAGTTGTAAATAATATGACTTTAAATTTTTTTCTACGTCAGTACGGTTCCTGAGATATAATGTATTTAGTATTCCAAGATCTCATTTTCTCGCCATACTCATTATTTTGCATACATTATTTGTACTCACTGTCTTTCTCAATGCAGGTTTGGGGAAAACCAGCCTGTGTGCTTACATTACTGTTACTGTTGCCCTTTCCGCTGGGATCCGCATCTGCTCACTTACCATGACGTCTGCGTCACCATGTGCGTTATCCTTCGCGCTTTCATTTTGCGCTATGCTTTCTGTTATTTTTGCCATTTCTGTCTACAGTACTGTTTATCTTACTGTTTCACTTTACATCACCATGCCCATTGACATTTCTGTTTGCAGGCACCATGTTACTATGTGACAACACATCACGTGGCAGACCATTCCGTCCGCCACCATATGCGTTACCCTTTCTGTTCTCATTCGTGCTTGTGTTACCATGTGCGCCACTGTTAGCATTTCTGTTTGCGTTGCTGTCCCTGTTACTATGCCACAGCACATCATGTGGCGGGGTAGGGGCCACCAGCGCTTATACAGCGCTCCGCTGCTGCATTACATTCACTATTTCTCGTTATCATTCTCAAAAAGAAGGAAATTAGAGGCAAAACTCTTAATACGTTGTTGGTTAGTTCTACGCGACAGTGAGTACTGTTGTTGAACCTCCTGAACCCCGCCCACCCCCCAACCGGCATTGGGCGATTGGGATCGTGGGTCCCAACTCTCACCCCATTCTCCTATGCTTCTGCTGATTTACACATGTCATGGGGTGAGAGTTAGGGCTGACGATCCCAACGCGCACCCTAATGCCGGTTGGGGTGGACGGGGTCCAAGGGGGTTTTCAACCCTAACAGCGAATTTCCTACTTTGTCGCTGCAGAACAACCCTAACTAATGCATTAAATGGAGTTTTTGCTCTAATATATATATATATATATATATATATATATATATATATGAAGTCTGGAACCAACATGCACCATTATGCCGGCTCGTGTCCATGGAAATCACCCCTTGGATCCCTCCAGAACTCATAGCCTGCCTAAGGGCACAGATGCAGCTTGGATGCTCCACAAATGCTCAATGCTTCATAAAGACTACGAAGCCTACCGTGTCCTCAGAACAAAAAATAGACAAAAGCCACTCGTCTGGCCAAGGCTGAGTACTTCAGCTCTACTTTTAACACTAATATAAATAACCCATCCAAATTCTGGAAGGTAATTCACTCCTTTTCTCCCTCAGGCTCCCTCCTTCCCCTCCTACGTATAAACAATACTGACATCTCTGACCCTCCTGGCATTGCAGCATCATTCAATTCACATTTGACCTCCTCGCCTCTGCCTTGTTAGGCTCTCTCCTTCAAATAACAAGCTGACCTCTGTACCTACTAGAAGTACTCCAGCCCCTCCACTTGGGTTCTCCTTCTCCAGAATCCTGACAGCTGACATGTTGACGGCCTTGGAAGCCCTTAACCGAATAAAGGCATGGGGATGGATTGGACCCAAAGTTACTAAACCTGTCTGCCTCGGCCATTGCTCTCCACTAATTGCCTTCTCAATCTCTCGTTTCATTTGGCAGAGGTTCCCTTGAATGGAAACATGCAATCATCCTCCTCTCCTAAGGGTGGTGACTCCTCCTCCACTGAGAACTACCACCTATATCACTCCTCCGACACTAGCCAAACTCCAAGAACATCTACTCCTTGACCAACTATCCTCATACCTCTCTGACACAAATTTCTTCACCCAATACCAATCTGGTTTCTGCAAACACCACTCCACCTCATCCTCGCTACAACGGCTCACAGATACCATCCTGTCAGGCATGAACTGAGCCACATCACCACTGCTATTTTCATTGATCTAGCCAAAGCCATTGACACCGTATTCCACTCCCTCCTGCTCCGCTCCCTCTCATCTGCCAGGTTGTTGGAACACACTATAAAATGGTTCAGCGCATACCTAAATGACTGTACCCAGTCTGTAAAATATCCAACCACATCTCCCTCCCTACCCATTCGCTCTGGGGTCCCTCAAGGGTCCATACTTGGCCCTATTCTCTTCTCCATTTTTCTAAATGACCTGCCATCCATCTGCACCTCGTCAGCCATACATATGTATGCTGATGACACGTTCTTTCTTGTCTGGGTCCTCACCCGAGGTTGTCATCTCCAGGCTCCAATATGATTTTATTAATGTCCACTGCTGGTTTCAACCACACCAACTCTTCCTTAATGCCAGCAAAACTGTGTCCATGACATTTGGCACGTGTCAGAAACTGTCTAGGCTCAATTTTCCCCTCATTTCACTACCCTTGACGAGGCCCTATTCTTGCCTCTGAGTCTTTCAGGTATCTGGGCGGTGGCTGGATCAACACCTCACTTTCTCCACCCACATAGACACCATAATAAGAAAGCTCGACCAAAGCTCGGCATATAGAAACTGCTCCTGCCTCCCGACCAGGCCAGACGTGAACTGATCTAAAAATGATCTTACCAATCTTTGACTACTGCGATATCATCTACTGCTCTGCTCCTGCCTCCTCCTAGCTAACTTGGACACTCTCTTTAACTCCTTCTGTCAGTTTGCTCTGGATGCACCTCCCTTCCACCACTGTCACCTGTACCGAGCTTTAGCCTTCCTTCCCTAACAAACAGATGTCTGCACCACTGTGAGAAATTCATCTCTAAGTCCTGGCTTGGTACACTCCTCCCTATCTAAACTCCCTTATCTCCCCTACCCACTCCCTCATGACTGCCAAGATCCCACGACCACAGAACTCTGGCTGTCCTTGAGATCCACCTCTAGTGGCAGGCCTCCTTCCTCCTACTGTCTCCCTAAACTGTGGAATTGCCTTCACAAATCCAATTTTCTTCCTCTCCTGGCTCCCTAAACCAAGCTCTTCCTAATTTTCTGTCTGTAAATTGCACCTGCCCTCAGCCCCCACTTGTCTCTCCCTTGTCCACTGCCTCACTCTGCCTAGTTTCATCCCATGTCACTGCACTTACAGTCTCAAGCCTACCCTGACTCCAGTTATCCTCTCTATCTTCTCCTCTCCCTCTCTCGCTCTCCCTCCCTCTCCTTATTTGTTGCCATTCTTAATTCTGTAGTGTGCAAGGTCTTGGGTCCCCTAGGCCACTCTTCTACTTGTCATGCTATTTCATCTCTAGTTGTTAGCCTCAGGATTTTATATTTTACTCTACCTGCAACTGCTTGTCTGCTTACCAATATATTGTTCACCTACAATCTATGCTTTTATGATATGATATTGTATAATGTGTGTGCACTTATTGATACTATGTAACTCTCATCACCCTCTCCCAGGTCGTGCCGGGAGACGAGCAACTTGTTGTTCAGTGTACCTACCTGGTGAAACTTTTCAATAAATAAATATATATATATATATATATATGTGTATGTATATATATATATATATAAAATTGTGTGGGCATGTGTGATTTTGTATTTTCTTGAAACTTGGCTTCCCAACTAAATGCCCTTTGGTAACCCTTGCCTCAGTGTTTGTTATTAGAGGTTCTTTGTCTTTAAATAGTTTTTTATTTTAATGGGTTCACCACAACATATCCAAGACACACTGTCTTAAGGGTAGCTGGTCCATTCCACTGGGGTGACAAACAGCCAAGGCATACTGATGAGTCCTGGTAGGACTAAACACGTGTCTATGTCTTCTGTTAGCATCCTTTGCAAACTGTGTGAGAGGCCTTTTGGCACCATGCAATTCTGCTTAAAGTTGGACCAGCATAACATTCTGTGGTGATTGCATATGCAGCCCATGATGCTTTGCATTGTGTGGGCATGTGTGATTTGTATTTTTGAAACTTGGCTTCCCAGCCAAATGCCCTTTGGGGTAACCCTTGCCTCAGTGTTTGCTTATTGAGTGTTCTTTGTCATATATGATATATATATATATATATATATATATATATATATATATATACACACACAGATAGATATGTTGATTCTTCTTCTTCTTCTATTCCTTCTTAGTTTGCAACTATGCCCCCTTCCAGTCTGACCACACCAAGCACAGTCTTCTGACTTCTTATGGGCCTACCTCCATCCCTTGTCTTCCTCCATGGCATATGACCTGTGGCATGGTCAGTAGATCCCCAACTGCCATACATAAGATCTGGTTTATGGGTGGTCCATGTCACCAGTGCAGATCCTGCGAGGGGTTAGACCCTCATCCTGCCCTGAGTCAGTGTTTTCCACCTTTTGTTCCCTAGGATACTATCTCAAGTGTGTGCAAGGTCAAAACACATTATAGATTGTGGAAGCATTGGGTGACCCTCCGACCAATCACAGTACTTCTTTTAGTTGCATGTGGGATACTCTTACTTCCATAAGAGTATACCACACACTGTCATAGTAAAGGGTTTTCGGTACCACGGCTCGTATTGCACAGAAAAGCAAACTGAGTAGATGAAAAGGTAATTTAAAAATGAATATCATAATGTTATAATAACTTTATAGGTATGTTAGAAGGGCCTCTTATAGATATACAAGTGTTACCTCCTGCATCCTTAGGGCACCAAAATGTTCTCTTGCCATGAGAACACATGAGGTGACACTGGTCTTATATCAACATCAGGCCCTCCTGCTATCCCTATTAAGTTATAGAAGTCTGCAGAGTGTGTCACTGTATGTATCCCCTGGCTTGAAAGCCACTCTTGCAGATTGCCAGCTGTGGTCACCCAGGTGGCAGTATTTTACAACTGACTATCCTCCTTCTGTGGAGGAGGAGAGTGAGCTCTGAGATCAATCCTCTCTACTGCAGCCAGCCCCAGTGATCCAGACTCGATGGCATTGTGAGCAGTAGTGCTGCCGCTACAACAGTGGGTTAACATCATCTGGCTGTCTGTACCTCAGAAGCCTGCCCTTTTGTAAGAGTGAACCCAGAGACAATACAGGCATAGTGAACATGGTAATATACAGCACAGACATGGACACAAAACAGTACTTTGCAAACATTATATTAGTTGATTATAAAGCATTTTTCCCACTCTACTGACTATATGTACTCTCCGTTGTACACTTTATTGTACCATCACTTGTTCCTCTGAACCCAATCACACTCATTTGAAAACAAGCTTTTTCAGCTCAGTGTGCTTTCCTGGTGAATATCTTTACATAAATAAAATACATGACATACAGTAGGAGTATAGTAACTTAACACTGGAATGGGTTCTAGGTCAATCAAGTCCACCCCGATGAGCAGGGACCAACAAGCATGCTGTTAAAACATGTACTAATTTATTTATTTATTGAAGAGTTTTACCAGGAAGGCATACTGAGCAGAGGGCTGCTCAATTCCAGATGCATCCTGGGAGAAGAGGGAAGAGGAGCATATAGAGACATATAATAGATAAACATTTACAGACAGACATTGATCCAATATTTACAGAGTTACAGAGACATATAATTCAAGTTACAGATAATACTAGTATGCTAAAACCAGGGTCTACAGGTTACAGAGCAAGCAGCATTAGTCTAAGAATTTGATGTATTTGACAATATTACTACTTCACAGGTTGGAGAGCAAGGGGAGCCGAACGGGCATACCTCTCAACCTTTCATCCCCCAAATGTGGAACATTGCCTCTCAAATGTGGAAAAAATGTTCAAAATGTGGAACACTTAATCAAATCTTTATTTAGGAGGTTCAGAACACTGTTAAAATGTTTGCATTTATGTTCAGAAAGTCTGTTATTAATTGAATAATATATTTTTGCATCATTTACTATAGATTTTTGCTTTAAAATGTTAATACTAAATGTGGAACAAGTCCTCACAATGTGGAACAGGGAGCTTTTGTGAAGTAAAATGAGGAACATTCTCGTAATGTGGTACAGTTGAGAGGTATGGCAACGGACCCCTGGAACTAGCGCCAACCTAGTCACCTTATGTGCAGAGAGTATTTGTAGAGTGTATTGGGCCCTATCTTGTGCTAGGAACATCTGCATCTGGATGAGAAATGAGTATTTAGGAGGAGGTTGAGGTGCCGAGGTTAGAGGTATGTCTAATGTCAGCAGGCAAAGCATTCCAGAGTTTGGGCATGTGGTATTTGAAAGCAGCTTGCTCTTTGGAAGTGCCCATAAATGGGACTTGAAAAGGCAAGAGTCAGTGCTCTGGATGGCGTACGCTGGCAGTGGTTGGATAGTGAGGGCGGATTCAAGATATGGGGAGTGACTGAATCCAGTACTTAGCTGTGGTCCTGGCACAGTGTATTTGCCTGGGGTCGTGGAGTGAGGGCAGGGCTAGGGAATTGTATAGGTCACAGTGGTGGGTCATCAGGGGCATTCCAGCTGAAGTGACAGAAGGAATGGAAGAGCATGTCAAGGCTGGCTAGGAGGAGGGGGGAGCAGTGCCATATACTACGTCACCATAGTCCAGTATCGGTAGAATCATCTTTGACAATATCCTTCCAGGTCGATGGAGGATGCATCCCTTGTTGCGATATAGGGTGCCAAGTTTAGGATGCAGTTTTTGTGAATTGAGGCAATGTGCGTGGAGAAATCAAGGTGTTGATCGAGCCAGACACCTCAGTATCTGAAGGAGGTGCATGCTTCTAGAGGGGTCCCACAATGGTGAGGTAAGTGGGGAGGGCAGAGAGATGAGAGAGAGAGAATTTATAGGGATTTCCTGACCACCTACTACTTGGGGTACCAGTATTTCTCTTGATAAGCAGAAATGTTCTACTACTACCTTGAATGCCTTTAATGTCTTTGTAGTCACCCTTTCTCCTGGTTGGCTTTTCCAAAGTTTCCTCACCCAGAAGGAGAGAAGTGCTGCCTGACATTGCCCAAATTTACCACCTTTGAGCTTCAGGGTGCATCCACTCTTCCTGCTGGAACATCTCCATCAATTCAACCTTGTCAGTGTCTTCAGTATGCTGACAACTAAGATCATGTGCCCCTCAGCTTCCCATTCTCCAAGTTGCACATGTTATGGGCCTCCTTTCTCTTCATAGCTTTTATCCTCCATACCCTGATCATTTTAGTGTCCTGTGTTGCACCCTCTCTACTACCTCAATATCCTTTTTGCATTGTGGAGCCCAGAACTGTATGCAGTACTCCGGTGGGCCTGACCTGGGTCTTGTACAGTTTTAAGATTACTCCCACTGCTCTGTTGGTCACCCCTTTGATGCACCCTAACATGTTTCCAGACTTCTTGACAACAGACATGCACTGCTTGTCATGATTCAGCCCCATCTATTATAAACAGAGTCAGTGGTTCAGAAGATTACACACTCACCTCTGATGCCTGAAATTTTGAAAGTTGTGTATTCTAGCCTCACAGCAGGAACGTGGGCAAAATCCCAATACTGATACTGTAGAGCATCATGAGGAGGTTGCTACACTCTGGAGGTGCCATCTTTCAGATGAGACATCAAACCAAGGTACCATTTGCCTGTTCTGGTGGCGTTTCATGTGGATATTAAATATCCCATGGCACTCCATGAAAACAGTAGCTGAATTTCCCTGGAGTTCTGGCCCAAGTTCCCCATTCTCTAAAATTCCACCAACAGCTTAATCTGATTCAGTTTCACTTGGTTTCCATCTATATCTTGCCTCCAGGACAAGGCTGAAAATAGGCAGAATTGCCTAGTTCTTCTTTCCCAGTCAACAAAACTAAATAAAATATGACTCCCAGGTCCTTTTTCTTCTCAAGTACCACAAGCAGAGCCCCACACAGAGCGGAGGCCTACCTCTCTGTTCTCCCTCCCAGGTGTAGCACCTTGTACTTTGGATACATGTTGTTTCCCTTGCTCGACCCAGATGGACTCTGTGGCACTGCTTTCCCCTGAAGTTTTTCTTTGTCTTCTGTGAAGCCTGTGATGCTCTGCCCTCTGCTTATGGCTGTTGTATGATAGTTATATTATAAATAAATGGTCTGTGTATGAAATGTCAGTATATGAGAAATTTGGCCTTTAACTTTAAAGGTCAGTAGTTGAAACCACAGGATGTCATTAAACTGACCAGGGAACCATTTAATTAAGACATCCTTACAGAAGGGTATTTTATTACCTTTTATGACCTGCCCAGGCTTTTGAAGTTGAAACTAAATGTGAGTTGTATGATGTTACAGGAAGAAAGGTAATTGGGCTGTTCCTTCATTTCAGCACATAGCCAGAAGTGTATGAAGAGTCATAAAACCATCAGATCACATTAGCAGCAGGAAATAAGGAGAAGGGACATCAAAGGCAAATGTTTGATTAAAGACTGTCATATTTGGGAAATGGCTAGTTACAGATTTCTCAAAGTAATGACTCACATCCTCAGGGATAACTATGCTAGAAATTAAAATCTAAGGGAGGATCTAGCTGACCTCATCAAAAGGGTGGGGCAGATAGAGTTAAAATGAAACACTGTATCTGGGAATGTGACACATGATTTTGGGTTCTGAGACAGAAGTTATCTAACTTAAACAGCACTTACAAGGTAATACTTAGAGGAAACTAAGTCTTTGTGGTAGGAGTGTTTTGTTCTGTAACTTTCTTCTTGTTTTACATGATTGTAAGATGTATGATATATTGTTCTGTGTTTAATTTTACCTGTTTTATCATATTTTAGTAAACAATCTTTTCTTTGAAATACTGCCTGGGTGTCTTCTCAGTTTCTTTTTTTGTGCAGTACCTGTGTTTTAAGTCTGACAGCTGCTGAAAAGCTTGATTGTGTTACTGAGCTTGCTTAATAAGGTAAGAAATACCTAGGTCTCTTATAGAGTTAAAATGATTCATTTTGAATACCTGGCTAGGTGCCTTAGGTGAAAGATATATTGCATCCCACCAAGAGAATATTATCTGAGCCTATACATCTGGATATGCTAGCATAAGGTTCACAGTCTGAATCCCTCCAGAACTTGAGGCTAAAGGTGATTTGGACCCAAAGCAGACAGAAGGGTTACCCTGTCTGTTACCTGTTCACACTATTGCACTCTGAGGTTGGCACTTTGGGAGCAGAGGGCTGACCTGCGGAATGCATTTGTGACAAAGCCTATCTCTTCACAATAGCATGTAGTACTCTACCTGATGTCCCCATCATTTTCTATCCCAAGCCAGGTCTATAGGTGCCACTAATGTCCTGGGCTTCAAGTGCATCAGATCCTTAAGCTTGCCCATTTTATTGGATGCACTCCTTATACTGCCTGTATGCAAGTGAGAATATTTGCCCCTTTACAGTTTCTCCATTTTAAGCCTCCTCTTTTGTTGCTCCTCTGGTCTATTGTCCTTTCCTTGCTGGTTCCCTGAGTGTACCTATTCCTTGGTAGACTCTGCCCCAGCTCTCTCTCCCCAATCTCTAGTTTAAATCCACTAATACTCTGGTCTATTCTCCTGAGCAATACCATTGTTCCCTCTGGCACTGGTGCAGCATCCTGGGTGTGGCAGTGTCCTTTGCCCTAGAAAGTCTTCCAAATAAAGAAAATTGAATTAATAGTTTACTCATAATTACTGATTTTATTTGAAAATGTTGGTTCAATAAAGTAGTACACACACAGACACACACACAGTACATGTGCAAGCAAGCACACACATATACACACACACACACACACACACACACACACACACACACACACACACACACGGGTATGCATGCACACACATGCAATTATTTACTGCTATGGTCTCAATGCACTAAGCAGGTCCAGATACACACAAGAGGCCCACATCCTGCCCACAGCTCTGCACCCATGGGCAGTTGTGCACACTGCCGTTCATTAATGCCAGCAGACAATTCTGGGAGGTGTGGGTCCCAGAATTTGCACAGTATGGGCAACAGCCTGCAGGGTGCCCTCACCCATACCATGCAACTAGGAGGACTGGGGCATCACTGTGGGGAATTCCTGGTCCCACCACAACTGGTGGGTAGCATTGGTGGGGGCGAGTGGTTACAGCAGGGTCCCTGTTGCTGTAACCTGCTCTCCTCCCCTGTGCCTGGCACTACAGCCTTTGTGCATGGCATGTAGTGTGGGACACCCTGACACTCCCTGAACCACCCATAGCACCTAGCTGTATGGGCAACTGGGATCACGTGCACAAGGGACTTGTGCACCTGTCATGGATGCCATTGGTGGTCTGCTAGACCCCCAGTGCATGGCATTCCAACTTAGGGTTGGCTACATGCCTCTGTGTAGGCAAACCATGCCTTCGTGCATAGAGCCTATATACATAGAT
Source organism: Neoceratodus forsteri (assembly GCA_016271365.2). Taxonomy (NCBI): domain Eukaryota; kingdom Metazoa; phylum Chordata; order Ceratodontiformes; family Ceratodontidae; genus Neoceratodus; species Neoceratodus forsteri. The sequence goes on from CM057450.1 coordinate 31,383,638, forward strand.
ACATAAAATGTGATGACAAATTAGGGCCGCTTGTCTGCCCAACTGTGTCTTTTATTATTAATATTTCTGATGCGGCTTAAACCACATCACAATCTCTGCCCCTTACCCTACCCCTGTGATTCCTATGTGTATATCCCAGGCATTTTGAACCCAATTACTGTTTTCACTCCACTTCCTCCTCTGGAAGGCTATTCCAGGTAGCCACCACCCTTTCCATGAAAAAGTACTACCTCACATCCCTCATGAATTTACCCTCTCCAGCTTCATATCATGCTCCTTGTTACAGAGCACCTTTTTCTCCAAAAGATACACTCCTCCAGTACCTTATTAACTCCCATAAGGTATTTAAAGGTTTCTATCATACCCCCCAAATAAACATATTTAGTTCCTTTCCAGTAGGGCTTTTGTTGCAGACCCTGTATCATTTTGATAGCTCTCCTCTGGACCACCTCCACTTTGTCTCTGTCCTTTCTGACATGTGGTCTCCAGAACTATACATACTGTACATATAAATGCTTGATTGATGGCTAGCTCTTTTATTCCTTTGTATTTTTAAAAGCTCTGTAGGACAAATTCCACCAGCAAAGCTGTAGAGTTTCCACTTGCACACCAATATCTTGAGTTCAGAAGCAAGTCTGGGGTGTCGGAGGGCTGGCCAGGAGGAGGAGGAGTATCAAGTATCCTACGGACTGCTCTCCTCCTCAGGGTGGGACAGTGGGGAAGCTCTCCAGTGTTCAACTGAACCCTAGTGGAGATTGGAGGTCTGACAGTCAGAGCTGAAGAGATCAGGAGGGGTGCCAGATGTCTAACACTTTGCATCCCAACTTATTGCATGACATGCCTCCCTGGGGACTAGCATCTACAAAACTCCATCAGCCGTACAGGAGTATGTGTGCCCTCCACCAGACTCCATATAACTAACTGTGGCACTTCCCCAGATCGTGAACCAATCTCCATTCAGAGAGACCCTCCCAATGGCTCTGCCCTGGAGGAGGAGGGTGATCAGGGTGCACTCTGGTGGCAAACAGAATGTGCTGCATATTTTTAACATTGCTGTGGCATTTTGCTAGTGAAAATAAGAAGTAGATATGTATGTATATGTATGCATGCATGTAGATTATGTAGTGTGGATGAATATTGAAAAGCACAGGAAAAGACAACCATCTGGAGACCCAATCTCTGCAAAGACATAGACAGGATGGAAGCTGCCCAGAGGAGGGCAACTAAAATGGTGCAGGGTCTGCACCGGAAGACATATGAAGAGAGACTAAAGGAGCTTAATATGTATAGCCTTGAGGAAAGGAGGGAGAGTGGAGATATGATAGAAACTTTCAAGTACCTCAAGGGAATCAACAAAGTCCAAGAGGTAGCATCTTTCAAAAAAGAGGTGTGCAAGAACAAGGGGGCACAATTTGAAGATAAAGGGGGTGGCTCAGAGGTAATTTAAAGTATTTTTTCACAGAGAGGTTGTGGATGCATGGAACAGCCTTCCGGAGGAGGTTGTGGAGTCAAAACAGTGGTGGAATTCAAGCATGCATGGGACAGTCATAAGGTAATTCTAGGGGTGGGGTAGAAGAAGTAGGCTGCTGTTAATAGGATCTGCAGCTTATCCATTAGGTAGGAAATGGCAGACTGGGTGGGCCAAGTAGTCCTTATCTGCCATCAAATTCTATGTTTCTATGTTTCATGCCTTTCATAATATGCACTGAAATATCATTTCTAATGCTGCTCAGATGCTATCTGCTGGGTACTAGATACCACACATAATACCCTTTTTTCTGAACAGATAGGATTCTCCTGTTAATTTTCCACTGCATAATGCCTATTGGATTTGGCTTGAAATTTGTTTAAAAGGAGGGCACTGGACCTCATAGTGTATCGGTGTCTGATATATAACAAAGGGTTAACAGTGGTGCAGCTATCACACTATGAAAGCAAACAAAGCAGCTCACATCATTTTTCCTCAGGCAGTTGCTATCTATTTACACTACAATGTCGCCCCTCCCCATGCAGTCTGGATTCTTCTACCATTTAATTTTAAGCTATTATCTATTCCTTCCCCACCCCTGACCAGAAAACAATTGTATGGGAAAGTTACAAATATGCCATAAAACTTTAGCCATTCCATCAACGAGGAAACTAAAGTAAAATGAATCCAATAACTTTGCCATTAATTAGTAGGAGAGGTGAATAAAAGCTGCTATTCTGCTTTTCAGATAGCATGCCTCTTCTTTAAAAGGAATAGCAATGTTTACAATCCAGTTAAAAAATTCTTCCCATATTAGGTCATAAAATATAAATAAGCCTGGCAAGTGCACTGTGCAGCAGTGCCAACTCAGAAATGAGAATGTGCGAATCTTTTTGAAAAAGTAACAGAAGGAAAACCTCATATTTTATAATTGTAGACTATTATTGGTAGTTCTGAAACTTTATGAGTCCCTAATCTAATCTTTTCAGAATATAAAAACATTAACATATGGTTTAACACAGCACAGGGCTGGAAAGTCTGGCTCCAAATGCACATTGTGGGCAGGGTGACATTCACACTAAATATCATCCCTTAGGGTTGGTGCTTCATTTTACCTGGGACTGAGAGTCGTGAAATCTCTGAAAACACTGTTCATGGACTCAAACCAAATGCTGTAAGGTGTACCAAGATTTTGTCTGTGTAGACCATTGCCAAAGGTTGGGTCCCAAATGTCTCTCTAAGTAACATTAAAATCTGCTGCTTCATGCATATGAATTTCAGTATTTATAGCGTTCAATAAAATGCACCACTGTCAGAGAGAGATGTGCCACTGTGTACCGGAGCAGATGGGCTGCAATATGGCACATTTGCAAGGACCAGCTGTGGAGTGCAAAACTGAATGCTGGTCTGAAGCAGGGTACCAGCACCACATCTGGAATGCTGAGAGGGCAGCTGACATGTCCATTGTTTGTTTCAGCAGAGTGAACACTGATTTAAAGGCTCTCACCATGCACCTTCAATTGCATAAAATCCCCATTTACACATGAAACAATGTCTGCTGTTTTAGGGCCTGAAGCTTCCTGTTCCACTTCTGTTACAATTTGGGACTGGTGCTATGTGAGATGTAGGGTTACCACCTTTAAGAAGCCCAAAGTGGGAAATTTCTACTGAAACACGATTTTTCGCAGGACAGTACGTAACCATGATCAATGCAACAGACTGGTTTTCTCTATATAATCAGAATTAAGGCTAAATATTGTAGTTTTTAGTTTCTTCTATTGTTTCTTATCATTTTAAGGTATTTTAGTTAAGGTATTGTACTTTTCTGTAACATTTAGTGGAAAGTTAGAAAATATTTTTCTACTATAAAATCAGGGCATGTAGTATTTTTCATGTTTTTTTGCAGGACACAGCTGCCCAAATCAGGGGACTGTCCTGCGAAAATCAGGACAGGTGGTAACCCTAGTGAGATGGAGTAGATGAATCCTTGACATATCCAGCATGGTCTTTTCTTTTGAGTAACATTCTCAGCAGGAGACATACAGAAGAGAGAGAGAGAGAGAGAGAGGGAGTGTGTGTGTGTGTGTGGGGGGTTAGAATTCTATTGAATCTAAATGTTAGCCTTTCTCAAAACACCATATTCTGGTCAATGCTATGATGGTTAAGCTGATCTTCTTACATATCAGGTCTATAGAAGGCAAAGCAATGAATAAAGACAGACAACACAACCTTTTAAAATTGTGGTTTATAGTGCTATGTTAATAACTTGATAAACCATGTACAATCATAATTTACTGCAAAAATGTCATTTGAAGGTATTTCTAGCAATTTCTAATAGTCACAATTGATCTTTCACCACAACAGATAAAAACAGTAGTGTGGTATAACTGAAAAATGCCTGCTGAAGCAATGCAAAATAAGCAGGTTTTGACAAGTACTGAAGCTCTTCTGGGAGTTGTAAATATTTTAATAATATCATTAATGAGGTCCAGCCAAAAGTACTTAATTGCGGTCCTTAGTACGAATTAACAGGCTGGACCTGGATAATGGGTTGTTGACTCACAAGTAACAATACATGGGCAGTACAAGGGGAGGATGTCAATTCAAGTCACAGGGCACACCACACTGGACACCACACTGGACCAAAAGCCATAGTTTAAAAGTATTTTATTTAAATGGAAAACAAGCAGCATAGTTCAGTTTATTTGTAGAATGCACTGGCTGTATGCCAGCCATTTCATTGAAAATGCCCTCTTTCAAAAGACTTATTTTTCCTCCAAAATTAGCAGCCCTGCCAGTTAATTGATAGCCACCTCCATAAAGCTATTTGCCAAGTGTACAAAATGTATTCTTCATCACAATTAAATCATTTTTAAATTATCCTAAATAATCATTTCAAGTTCAGTCAGTACTACTTGTTTAAGAGCTCATACTTACACTACGCCATGGAAAACACAAGGACAAAAATAAACAAGCACTGCTACATACTAATGATGTTTGCTTGCATCTTTCTAAAATGCAAATAACATGTGGGCAAAGGTATGGAGGGCAGAGATGTAAATGCACTTCAAATGGATCTTTTCTTAGTATTTTGTATTTGTTAATAATAAAAGGTAACACATTCCCATGCTTCACGCTCTGGTCAAGCAAACAATGATTAATTCTTATTGAGCCTTTATTTAGATTCCCAATTAAACCGCTGCACAGTTACTTTATTGCTTGAATGCCCACATAGTTCCAGAGCACCCTCTTATTATTATGTTTTAGCCCATAATATACAGTATAAGAAGTCACAATGGGTACATGTATAACACTTATGAAACACTAAGGATCTATAGTGCACTGAGTCCCCTACAGTGAATGAGAACCAAATCACAAATGCAGTTCTTTCCCACAGTATACTGGGTATAAACCACATTATGCTCCAAAACATAGTGTTGTATGAAATGCCATAGGTGGCAGAGTATAACATTTAATGATTTCAATATCTGCTGAGTAATTCTGGTATAGATAAAATCAGAAGATATTTACCTGCATTCATATTGCAGCATGAAACTGGGCAGTTTAAGTGTTCAAATATACAGCTTGCAAAGATCAGTACTAATGGTGAGGAATATTTAAGAATTATGCTTTGTTTATGCTTCATGTGATTGTCAATTTTCTAATAGGATTTATTTGTATAGATAATAAAACTTGAGGTCTGTTGTCACGGTTACTGGGTTACAGTCTACCTGGACATATCATTTGGCATTCTCAATCAGCTACAGTGTGCAGTCTGAAGGCAACTCCAGAACACTCAGTTACTAAGACATTAAAATTTACCAGAGAAGGAAACATAATTGTAAGTCTACATTCAGTTGGTTAGCCACCTAAACAAGCAACAGTCCCACATTTATCATTGTGCCACCATGGCTGCAGTATGATCTGGCTAGCTGAGCTTTTGTCAGAACACCTTCTTCAGAGCTGATATTGCACTCCTCTAAAGGCTACCTTTGATAGCACTGTTCAAGGTTGAGAACCTGGGAAAATAAGAAGCAAGAAAGAGAGCAAGAAATAGCCTGAACCTGTAGGTAAAAAACAAAACGAAAAAGAAAACCCGATTTTGCCAGAAACTTGTGTGAAAAATACCATCCCAACAAACATTAAAGAATACATAAAGTCTAAATTTATATAACTTACATATAATGCTCAATACCAAAAAGCAATACTAAATAATGTCCATGAGGCCAGATCTATGACTCCTACGGCAACAAAAATGTTGTCGACCGGACGGTAAGCTTAAACCTTTGTCAACTGCATTTGCAGTCGGCATAAAGGTAGTCACAGGTTGGCAAGTTTTCTTCAGGAGGCTTTGTCCCGAACCCCCAAGCAGGGGCTGTTCCCCCACACCCTCCCAATTAATATAATCAACTTTGAGTCTGAGCTGTTAGGGAAGGGAGGCAAGACCCCAGAAAACAGAGTTAGGTCCAGCGCCAGCACTGCAGTGACCTGGCGCTGTTCTTGCTGTAGTGTCAGTTGATGTCGACATTTCATTGTCGGGCAGTATACATGGGGCCCATGCACTGTAGGTGACTGGGCATGCATCATTCATGCATACCTGGTCTGTGTGGTTATGTAGCCGGAAGAGGTGTAGGATGCACCGTAGCACAACTAGTGACTGCAGCCCCTCTAGGTGGGCACCAAATTGGATGTCGGTCTTGGGTCCTGAAGTGGATCCTCTGCTTCAAATGAGCAGGGATTTTGGGAAGGCATAGGACTGTTGTTTTTAAAGTATTGGTGAGTGCCTAACAGTTGCCCCCAGCCCTTTCTGTCAGCCCAGTGGGCTGGGGCAGCAGGATGGAGGGCTTCCCTGTCCTGCTGAAGCTGGCAGGTGTCATAGGGTGGCACATAACAGATACAGCTGAGTCCCTGCTACCATATCCTGCACACACCCCAACCCTGCACTCTGCACCTTAGTGAATAACGCAGAGTGTGGGCATGCCTCAGACGCCTCCCCTGACTGCCCATGGTGCATAGCTGCACAATTAGTTTGGGGATTGCATGTACACAGAGTGCTTGCCCTTCCATGAATGTTGCCAGGGACTGCTGGACCCCACTGTTGGGCATTCTGATTTAGGGGTTGCCCACACATTGTGGATACTCATGTTTGAACCCATTTAATGTTCTCCCTCCACAGCCTCCACCAGCAATCTGTTACAGGCTCCACCACCTTTCAGTGGAAAATAACTTCTTCAGATACCTTCTGAATTTACTTCCCACTAATGTCACCTCCCCACCCCCGTCTGGCATCTAACAAGTACATATCCATGGCTTTCAGCCGTACTCATAGCATCTGCCTTGCTGACCCTGTATCCTATTTGTGATTTTATTTGTTATAGTATATGGTTTTAAAAACGCAGTCTCATTACTTCTGATGCCATTAACATTTTTTAAACCATATACTACAACAATAAAATATGGGCACCCATACACAACTCACCCTGTGTTTCCATCTCGAGGTTGAGATGCCATCTCTTGAGGTCCATATGCTGGCATCACAATCCTCAATGGAAACACAGGCTCTTGTGTATGGGCACCCATACTTTATTCCTTATATCATGTTTGTAGAATAGTAGTCTCTGAAACAGTAGTGGACATTTATGTATTGTAGGTTTCGTGTTGTTGGACCAGTAGCTACAAATTCCAGGTCGATGAACCACAGTGAGGTACTTGATCCATAATTTGCTTCCATATAATGCTTGTCTGTAGTATAAAGTAGGTTGCCCACCTGTATTGCATTCTTATGCTCTGTAATCCTGACCTTCAGCTACCTCTCTGACCAATGTACTGTATATCATGTGGGCATGAACACATATACAAGATTGGTTTGTATTGCTATTGATAAAGTCCTTAATAAAGAGCTTTTACCAGTACGTGGACATGTAAAATATTTTGTATTACTGGTGTTATTTCTATTCTTGCATGCAGTGCATCACAAATTGCTAACTGTTTTAGGAGGGAGCATGCTTTGATTGCATCTTTCTAGTGCAAGCAATTTGCTACTGACCACAATTTCCCAAACATTTTCACCTTTTCTGAATGCAATCCTCGGAGGATAAGAAATGCATTTGCTAAGGGATTCATCTACTTGTAAAACATTAAAATGTTTTTTACAATATTGGCAGCACTTTATGTCATTGTAATATAGTGTATAACAAATTTCATACATTCCTGTTGATTTTCATATCACCTTCAGATTTCAGTAATTCACCCTTCATAGGTGTTTTCTCCACTGTAGGCCTAGTTAATCATTTCATATAGCAAGTTCATTGTTTAAAGTATTTGCTCACATCCACTGCCTTAAAGAGCTAGTGGGTCCAAAACAGGCAGACAGGAAAATAATACAAATTTTAAGAAGTAGTCAGTTGTAACTTTTCTCTGGAGTATTTTTCTTTTCTTTTGCTCATTAGAAAGTCTTCGATGTAATAATATTGTGCTGGATGTGTGGAACAGTTCTAAGCCTGGCAGCTGACATATCTATCTCTATTCCCCCACTAGAGATGCAGTGAAATTAAATTCCGCTGGAGAAGTGAACGAAGTGCCCATTTCGAATGTCCCAGCGCCATGCGGAGTGACCATTGTAAAGTGCTCATTTCGCTTTGTTATTATGATTAAGATTGTCATTCTGCCTTAACATGAAGTAAGGCAGAATGACAACAATATAGGCACCCCCACACACAGTACATGGCTTACAGTACTGTAAGTCACATGCTTTAGCCAGGAAGGAAGGAAGTGAGTCATAGAAGCAGATACTTTCACATTCTCCTTTGCAGAGGTAGAGAGAGGAAGCATTTTGTGGAGAGAGGAGTTCTTGGCTGCTTGTTCTGAAAGTTGATCAGATTCAAAACCCAAAAGCTTTTTGAAAGCTAATTGTTTAGTTATTTTGTACTGTTTTGTCAGTTTATTTTTTCTTTTGGTGACTGATTTCTTTGTTTTATAAGTTTTGTTTTGTGTGTGTGTGTGTGTGTGTGTGTGTGTGTGTGTGTGTGTGTGTGCCTGTGTTGTGTGATTATGTGTGAAATCGGACTCATCAGAGAGGGAAGAAGTATTTTTGTTTTTTTTTGTGATGAAGGATCTAGGACAGTACGTGGCCTGTGACAGGAGGGGAGCAGTGCACATGAAGCATAGCCGGAGATGTTGGACTGGTCCAGAGTGTTGTTTGTCCTCCTCTGGAAGCAGCAACTGCAGCACCACCAGTGCCTCATCCATAAAGTCTGCCACCACCACCACCACTGGCAGCTGCAGGAGCTCCAGCAGCACCACCTCCACAGCAGCAGGTGGAGCCCAGGTCTGTGACCATGCTGCCGGCAGTGCATATGCCCCTCCCATGCCTGGTCCACCTGCAGCTCCCAATTTGGCAGTTTTTAACTGTGTCAGGGGACAGCAGCCTTGTGGTGTGTCTGCTTTGTGGGTGCAGGTGTGCTGTGGCTCTGGGGACACATCTGGGGACCGAGCCAGCACACCCATATGTTGAACTACCATTAAAGTGAAGTGGCAGGCTGCCACAGAATGCGCCAGGCCTCCACCTGCTGAAATAGACATTAAAGCAGCAGTGCAACAATCTAGTGAAAATTTTGAGCTATACTTTTCATGCTATTTTACATTGCCACTTTACTTACCTCCTGATTTGTATAATACCATTCTTTCCAGTATTTGAGTCTGCTTTAGTATTTTTTTCATGTCTGAAATAATAAAAGAAGTGCTCCTTTTAATATGTGCTGACCAGGTCTTCATCAATATTTTCTGCTGTTTTTGTCCATCAGTTGTTTGTACATCACTTTATGCAGCAGGCAGTGTTTTCTGACCTCATAGAACAATATTTGTTCAAAACAGCTGCAAATAGTGATGAAAACCTGGTCCAATCCATATTAAAAGGAGTGTTCCTTTTATTTTTCAGACATAAGAAAAAGTACTAAAGCAGACACAAATTGTGAAAAGAAGGGCATTATACAAGTCAAAAGGTAACTAGTGGCTGGCAATCTAAAGTAGCATAAAAAGTATAGGTCAAAATTTTCACCACATTGTTGCACTGCTACTTTAATTTATAATTTAATTATGACATTATGTGCTCACAATCCCAACACACAAAATGCAACCCTCTTGTGTCCAGAAAATTCCCAAGTGCTGACGAAGTGAAATGGGAGCATTACACCACGGCAAAGTCCCCAGAATTTATTGAACAGCCACTCATTGCGCAGTGGTCACACAGAGTCCCAGAATGTTTCTGTATCCCAAAATGCAATTGTCTTGTGTCCAGAAAATTAACATACTGTGATGATGATGGCATGATGCACAGTGTCTTGCCAAACCATGTGAAAGAGGATAACATGTCATGAATCCAATCAGTGTTCCATCAGAAATGATGACTGTGAGAGAACTGTTGCTGGTCCAAAGTGTGCTGTGATTCCAGCAAATACAATGCCATCACCTCAACCGGATGGAAAGGTGCCCTTTGTGTGTACACTAATAGTAGCCTAGGTGAGTTGATATATATATATATATATATATATATATATATATATATATATATAATATATGTGTGTGTATTTTCTATGGGGTTGACATATATATATATATATATATATATATATACATACTCATTGTATTGTTTTGTATCACAGGTCACATACTGTTGGTGTGCACATTGCAGTGCTTGATGAGAAATTTTAGCATTGAAATTGGAAATGGAATGCACTCAATCCAATAAAGGTTAGTTATTTTTTTGTTTATTTTCTTTGGGGAGCATATTTGCAAGTAGGTCTCATTAATGGTTTATTATTTGGTTACTTCTTCACAGATTTCAACTGCATCCTTCTCCAGTCCAGTAATGATGGTCATGGTCATCGATTGAATTGACTTCTGCTTGTTGCATGTCTGCCCTGCCCGGAGAGGGGCATGATGTTGAAGAGGTTCTTTGGATAAGGCAACTGTGACACAACAAAGCATCTGGAAGTTTCCTAAAAAAGAAATGAAGGACTTATTACAACTTGATTGCAGCAGTAAGCCATTATGTTTAAGCCTTGGCTGTTCCACCACGGTATCTGGATTAACACAGATAGCAAGCTGTCCCACTGTAATCATCGGATCATAAATAAATTTAGTACCTGGCTGTGTAACAAATACACTGTGTCAGTGTCCCTTCATCTCAACTCAAGTTACATTTTAAAACCATATCTTGTCAAGTAACATGATCTGGGTCCAACTTTTTCAACACTGTCATGGCTGCACAGCTGCACATTTGGTATACAGTGCATGATATGTTGCAGAAATATTTTGTGACGTAATGTCACCTAGTTTATGAATCATCAGTCATACTTGTTGCACTGTTATGAAAAAAAGGAACAGATGAAATAAAATTGATATATTTACCAGTATGAATTGGAAATGGATATCCATAGGTTTCTGTAGACAGTACTGCTGTTGTACCATTGATACAGACCTTTAGTGAAGGAGAATTGTTTGTTGTTAACCTGTAAAAACAAAATAAATTGACTGTATGGGTTTGACAATTGCAGCTCAAAAAGCAACAGAAAATAAAACACACAGCTAAAGGAAGTTGAATAGCATGAGAAACATTAGTACACATACTCACTTTATAGTTTTAATAGTAAGAAGCCTTGTGCCTGTGGCTGATGGATGTGGTCTCCTGTTCAACTCCTCTGCCTTGGCATGGTCAAGACATGAAATGGAAAACATTGTCACAATGGTGGTGGTCATAGCTGAGGCACATGATGACATTCCTCTCACATCTTCCTGCATCTGGTGGTGGTGGTGGCAGTTGTGAGCAGCAGTCTTATCTCTTATGGTGGTGGAGGGGTGGTAGTCCAGGGGCAACATAGTCACATTCCTCTGCTGGCAGTGGCGAACAGGTAACAGTGGTGTTATGGTGGTGGTAGTCCAGGGCCAGGATATACTGTGCTCTGTGTTATAAATGTGATATGACATATGGAATTTGAGTCACTATGAGTGGAACACTGCTTTAACTTTATGAAAAGAAAACATGTATCATACAAGAAATGCGACAGCCTTTTAACCACTAAGTTAAAACCTGCCAACATTAACCTCATCATCATTCATCATCATCCTCATAAAAAAGCTGCCCTTGCAGTCTTCTATGTCTGAATTCCGACCACTGGAAAATTCTTTCTCCATTGTGTCATCTGCATCAGTGGTAGGCCGTTTCATGCTGCCACTACTGCCACCAGGATGGTCCCTTTCTACAGCATCAACTAAACCATGACTATGCCGTGGTACGAATACTGAGGTTGCAGTCTGAGCTGGTATGTGCCTCTCATTCATTTCTGACATTTGCAGGAGAGAGGTCTGCATGATGATCCCAGCTATTGCACCGCTGAGCTGAATACCCTCCGACACTCACACTGGAGGGTGGGCATATCAGGTACTTCAGTGCCACAGTGGTCAACTCTGGCCATTCACTGATCTTTCCACTCCAGTATAAAGGGATCATCAGTGATTGACAGATGCCTGTTTTCAGACACATATGACTCAACCGTTTGCTGTGTTGCTCTAAGTCCAGTGTTTGACGCATCATCCACTTCTCCGAATAATTTATGTCACAAATCCTGACCTTTTGACAAAGCCTCATAAAGTGGATTAACGTCAACCACTGTTGATGACAGACCACCTGGAACTGCAGTCCCTCTTCCCTTACAGGATATGCTTGATACTGCTCCTCCAGGTTCACCTTCAGCCTGACTATGCTGCTGAGGTTTGCTGACCTTGGCACATGACTTCTGTGCTCCATGAACCAAGTGTACCAGTTGTCCACTGACAGTTTTACCTGTTGAGGCCCCCTCCAGTACTGAGGCAATTCCATGTTTGTATTGTGGGTCCAGCATTGTTGCTAGTGCAAAGTTGTCACTACGCTGAATGCTCAAGATGTGATGATTCTGGTCAAATACTGTCAGCATGTGTTTCAGCAACACACTGCTAGCACTATCTCCAGCAACATCAAAGCTATGCTGTACATTCACTAATGTCTGCCTCAGCTCCGCAGCAGTGGAATCGATTGGCTAATGGAGGCAGACTCTCCACTCACTGCCTGTGTGGCATGTTCAAATGGCCTCAAGATTGTTATTACAGAGTCCATGAGGCACCACTGTTCAGTCATGATAGACATGGAGGCCCCAGAACTGTCACAGCTAATGTGCATGACAAGATATTCTGACATGGCTTTGTACTGTTCATACAACCTCTCTGCCATGTATAAAGTGGACTTCACCAGGTGACAACTTCCAGCTTCAAGCGGTGCTGTGGAGGCTGTTTTGGATCTGCAACTGCTGAAGTTGGTCACAGGCCTTTACAGAGCATGAAAAGTGAGAACAGATATGGCGTGCAGCTGTCAGCATTTCCTTTATAACAGGGTGCTGCAGAAACTCCTGCACCACAAGATTTAAACAGTGGGCCATGCATGGAACCTGAAAAAGCCACCATTCGTGATGCATTTCACCACATTTGACCCATTGTCACTTGCTGTGAACCCAGCTGTCAGGGACAGGGGTTCAGTCACTTGTCAATTTCAGTCAGTACCACGTCCAACATTTTCACCAGTATGTGAACAGGTTACATTGTGCATAGCAATCATTGAATGCTGTTGAATTCCTGGAAGATTGCTACCATGACACTCTACCTTACAACACTGAGTATTCACACTACCAACAGCACAAACAACCCCGTCACCTACTCCCAGTGTGCAGTTATATACAAATATGAACTCCTCTGTTTTGCCACATATCCATACTCAGAGGGATAAATGGAGAGGAGGAATGTTGAAGGACATGTTTTACTGAGTCAGACACAGTACAGTACAACTCGGGGACAGCATGGGTTGAAAAGTATGTCCTGGATGGGACTTTCCATTTTGGACAGGCATGTGCAGCAAACTGTTGAACTCAGAATTCTCCACAAAGGAGAAGGAAAAAGATCAATTGCCAGCATTTCAGTTATAGCAGCATTAAGTTCACGTGACACTGTATGATTGGGTGTGTACTTCAGCTTATGCACAGAAACACTCTGTAATGTGGGCTGACTTAAAAGTTTTACAGGTTGTGATGACAAATGGTTCTGCTCTCGAATCGCAGGGGTGGAATGTGGACGTGTGATGAAGATGGTTGCACAGGTGATAACCATCCCAGAAATGCAGTTATTTTCCCAAATTTATCAACAGGACTTGATGTACCACTTGCACTAGACATACTGCATTGACCACCACCACCAAACTGCTACTCTCACCACCACTGGACAAGATTTCAAAATCATTCAGCTCTTCCACCTCATCATGTCTGTAGTAATCCTCTGCTGTTATTTCATCACTACTGCACATTTAATTTTCTACTTGATGTTACGGTCATGGAAGGGATAACATGCTCATTATGGTTGATGACGAGGGTGAACGCCCACTGTGGTACAGGTTATTAGCTGCCATCTTGTGCTGGGTCCACAGTGCCATGTACTTGTTCTTAAGATGTGTTTGCTGTGCCCCTGTGCCCAGATGGCTCCCTTTTACCTCTACTCATACGCACCTGGCAAAGCTGACAGATTGCAACTGACTCATCATTTGCATCTTGCAGAAATAAATCCCAAACAAGGGATTGTGATGCTCTAGTTTTAACATGTTCCCCGATGCTGCTTTTTGGACTCTGTTTTTAAGCCATGAAGTGGGGGTGTGTTACACGATTTTTCAGGCAGGACACACTTGGACTGCAACTGACCACGACTACCTATCGTTATTACTGGGTCATCATCATCAACTGAAACTGGTAAATGACAACTTTTTACCGGGGGATGCAAACAGACCCAGACACAGCCACGTTGAATTTCTTTTTCTCCCTGTTCCCAAACAGGAGTCACTGACATCATCATCATATTTATCAACACCATCCACATCTTCTGCTTGGATGCTGGCATGTGGACTGAATGTTGCAACCACAGCAACATCATCATCATCAGCACCACCATCACCAAAATATTTTCACCACACTGTAAATCACTGCATGGTAAATGCGTGACCTGAACTGCGGTGGAAGAAATGTGACATTGTGTGTTATCATTGACATGATGATCAGAATCCTCATGTTCAGTTACTGGAATGTTACTGGGGAGTATAACATCATCTACATTGTCACTCACTGGCACTGCTTCATACTCCACTATATTTTTGGAACTGGTCAGAAATGGAACTCGAGGCAGCAATACTCATACCACCACCAGCAACTGCACTAACATCACTAGCTGGGACCACATCATCTCCTTCAACTATGAGTGAAGCCTCTGATTGTGCTGTAAAAACACTGAAGGAGAATACCTTTTCTCACATCAGCAATGCGCTCTGTGAGTACATACAACCCCGCCCATTAGACAATCTTACCACTGGCAGAGTGCCATGGCGAAACAGCTTTGTTTGCACATCTCTTGTGGGCATTTTGGGGTTCAACAAGAATATTCTAAACAAATTTAGATTTGGAACGTTCACTTTGGTGGGGGCTGGGGGCACTGGATATCAAGCCAAAAATACAACTGTGGCTTCAACAAGAGATGCAGATGCAAAGTCACAACAAGTTCAACAACACCTTAACTAACCAGTGATGCTCTCAAGTCACAAACAATCCAATCTGGGGAGCACTGGCTGCAGATTACAGCAGTGCAAAACCAAGAAAAGATACCACAATGGCAGTACAAAAATCATGCAGGTGCAGTGGATAGCAGGTTCACACTGCTGTGCCTGCAAGTACACTGTGGCACAATAAAGGTGTATTATTTGATGTCTCGCACCATACACACCTCATACAATTTGTCTACAAGATGTCGTAGCAAATTGAAAACTTCAGTAAAATACAATGCATTTTAAACAACCTGAAATTATGCACTGCTGCACCAGGTCCTCCAGACCACAATACACACAATCAGCAAAATATTTCAACAATTACTGAAAATATTACTGTATGTACATTAACACAGTCAGTTATACAAGAAAAATATAACCAAAAACAAAGAACTCCCTATTTCTCCTACTTAAGTCTACGTACACCACAGATACGCCTGCCCCAAAGCACACTTCCACTGTTTCTCAGTACACAGACTGAATGTTGTACATTAACATTCAAAATCCTCACACAACAATAAACGCTCAATGATATGAGCACAGGAGGGTTTCCTACAGTCGATGAACTAAAGTTTTAGAAAAAATTACTCAAAAGGCTTTTTAACAGCTTTTAGAAGGTCTGAATTGCAGACAGCTCTCAGAGCAGAATGTCACCAACAGCTTCCTACACACACTACCCCCAAACTGAGACTGTGCAGAACAATCAAGAGGCCATGCAACCTGAAATCCCATGAATCACTGCAAAGTCTGCCTTTGGAGCTTAAAACAAGGTGAAGTGAAGTGAGATGAAGTACATTGTTTTCAATGTACTTTGCCTTCACTATGGAGTAGTGGTTTGGGAAGGTGGAATAACGTGAAGTCATTGTTTTCAATGGATTTTGCATTACCTCCTATGATGCAAAGTACTCTGCTTTTGCCACTGAGCACTCCGCTAATCTGCCTTCACTCTGTGAATTGCTCCATGGAGTGAATTGAAGCCACTTCACCCACCACTATCCCCACTACATCACTGACATTGTGATCTCACTGACAGTGACATCACAGGTGAGTGACTGGCAGCCACTGAGTGGCAGTTCCTAAGCAGCAGTGATCGATAATCAGTGAGATCACAGTGGGGCAATAGAGATAGATATGTCAGCTGCCAGGCAGAGTGCTGTTCCACACATCACAGCTACTAACATCAGGTAAATAATCTTATAAATAACCAAAGGAAAGAAAAAGTACCTCAGATATAAAGGGTAATGGTTGACTGCTTTCAAAAACTAATATTAGTTTTAGGCAGTACACTAGCTGTTTTATTTCAACGTCTTCCTCTAATGAGCAGTTGTGTCTGAGCCTGAGAAGGAGCTGTCTAGGTGGGATATTTTCCTCAGGAAAGTGATGGTGAAAACTGTTAGCTTTTAGAATGGTGTTCCTGTCAGCTGACATACTGTATACTGAAGTTTCTTTAATAGATGTTGTATTGTATTGCATACAGGAAAACAATACACAGACAAAAGCAGTCCAACAATGTATTCATCTGACAGGCATTAAGCAGAGGAGTCAGTTGTCTCATTGGTACAACATTATGAAGGTACCAACTAAAATATATATTTCCATCAGTTCAAATGGTAGTTTTTGTCTTGATATTTCCCTACATCCACTTACCTGGACAAACCATACTCTACACCAGTCATGGAGAAATGGCCACAGCAATGTCTTTATTAAATTACCAAAATTATACCAATTAGAGTTACATGCACAGCCAGGAGTCCCACTAAGTCTTTATTAAATTACCAAAATTATACCAATTAGAGTTACATGCACAGCCAGGAGTCCCGCTAAGTCAACCCCAGAAGCTCATCACCCCTTCCTGTGAAGGGCAATATGCTTGCTTAGACCAAGGAGATAATGTACCTCCCTGAACTGGAACCCAAACCTCAGAGAGTAGGGGTCAATTGGTCATGTGGCAAGCAACCTACTGCCATCTGGTGGCACTGCACCTGCAACAAGGTCCAATGTGTTTGGTACAACCCCCAAACTGGGAACCTGGTCCTGCAGCCAACTCATCTCATAACAACAGGGAGAGGAGTCCTTCGGAAGAATTCAACTCTCCATTTTCCTCTTGTACCATCTTCCTATGAGACTCCAAAGCTACCACAGGACAGATGCAGTATAATTTCCCAAACAGCTCACTCTAGATACCTCCAAGACATAGCGTATTGACTCCAAGACATATCATACTGAGCCCATGATAAGTCCCACCCATTGTCCATCAATTGCACTATGACCTTGGTGTGCCACCCTGGTCATGGCTCTTTCTAACTCCTCATTCTCCTTCCCCACTCAGATGCCTCCTGCCCTATGGGTGGCCCATGTGGTTCCATCCAAGAGGCGGTGTCAGGACTCTCCCTCACTCATGGGTAGAACCCTGCCTGCCTACCTGAAGATCAGAGTTTGGGAGAGGGCCACAGACAATGCTTTATCTGATACAGTGCTTGTACAGACTGTTTATTGTCTTGATATGCCCTTTGTCCCATACCCTGGACAAATCACACATCACACCAATCTTGGAGGAAATGGCAGCTGCCATATATTTATTAAGTTACCAAGATGATAACAATTCATGATATCTATCAGAGTGACCTGTATAGCTGAGAGCCTCACCATTTCTTCCCCAGAGCTCCACACCCCTTCCTGTGAAAGACCATATCCTTGTGTGAACTGGGGAATGATGTGCCTCCCTGACTTAAACCCAAACCCCAGAGGTAGGGGATCAGTTGGCCAAGTGGCAAGTAACCTACTGCTATCTGGTATCACTGCACTCACAGAGAGGTCCAGTGAGTTTGACCACAGCCTCCCAAACTAGAAACCCGGTCCTGTGGCCACCCTGCCTCATGTCAACAGGGAGAGGAATCCTTCAGTAGAATTCTACTTGCTCCCTTTTCCTTTTGTACCATCTTCTTGAGATACTCCAAAGCTGCCACAGGATGGATACAGTCCAATCCCCAAGCAGCTTACACTAGATACCCCAAAACATAGCGTGTTGACTCCAAGACATAGCATACTGAGTACTGATAAGTCCACCCATTGATCATCAATTGCACTATGACCTTGGTGTCCCACCCTGGTCACCATGCTGTTGATGCCATGTCATACTGCAGACCCCAGATGGACAACAAACAGTGCACCTCCATGGCAACTTCTGGCCACAAACCATGAAGGAATTGTGGCCCTACTTCTCCCCAAAGTGGCAGGTTGCAGCCTGTCTGAGTCCCTGGGCATTCCACTGCAATGGTCCCCTGGTGACTCCTGGAGACCACCTCAGTGAACTCAGTCACCTGTCACCTGTCTGGAAAGGAGTTTACCCAGCCCATGCTTTGCCGACCCAACCATCATGTATGTTACTTGCAAGAATGACAGGTTCATCCCCTCAGAGCATCACCTTATTCCTGGTCAATCGATATGTGAAAAGAGTGTCCTGAAACTATCTTCTGGATCCATACCTTAAGACCTGGAAAAGACACAGTGGACAAGGTTAAAGATATGTAACCCCAAATACAGCAAATGACTGGGCCCCCTCACTCCCTAGGGTGAGTATCTGCATGCCAGGCAGTCCTTGTGGCCTTTTGTGGGCCCTGATTAAATGGGTCCAGGGTGCCATCTTCTTGACACTCCCTTTCATCCTTTAACAAGGAATGCCCACCGCTCTTCACTCCAGGCTCCACCAAGGGGTTCTGCAAATTACATGAATAATGTGAAAACCAGAACAGCTCATAACCTAGAGTAACCTGCTTGCCCAACTCCTTGGCGAAGGGTTCCCATCAACTCTGCTGATGCTCTGCTCCATTTCCACCAGGTGGACCCGAAAGGAACCAAGGACAATGAGACCTGAACCATAGCTTATAGGACAGCATGACCTGAAGCCTAACTCCTGGAGAAGGGTCCCCATCAGCCTTGCACACCCCTATAGAGCTGGTAGCACAGAGGCTGCCTAGGCTGTGCCATGACCTTCAGTCTAGGCTGACTTGCCCCTGATGCTGCTATGCTCACTGGGAGCTGGCTCCCCATAATCATGCTGGATGGGCCTTTCTGAGCCACTTTCAGACTTGCAGGATGACAGGATTGTGTGCAGCTCTCTAAACAGCCCTGTGCTTGCTGGAGGGATGGGGGAGGTTACCTGACACATGGCAGCAACTGTGGTAAGAAAGTTGTCAAACCAGTCCAGTGACAGTGGGTCTTCTGGAGGTTTTAGCCAGGCCACTGTGCTGAGCTGCACCTGATCACCCTCAGGGCTGATCCTCAGGAACCTGAAGGATAGTGGGAGCACATCCTGCTTGCTCCTCTACCCCAAGCTTCATTGGGCCACCACAGTTCCAGCTCAGGCTGCAGAAAGAGGCACCCCTGGGTGATGACCTGCTGGTGGACTGATCCAGCCAGGCTTCCTGGGCCTTTGACTGTGTCATCCTCCAGAGCCCCACCATTCCCCTAATGCACCTTACCTTGCAGGCCAACTAGCCCTCAGTTACCTTACCCAGAGGGCACATGGGCTCCTCAGGTGTCAGTGTGTTCACCAGACAAATGTCAATCCATGCTTGTCCTTTCCTTTACACAATGCCTGCAGCTAATCGTCCAGTCCTCTCAGCTCACTGGATGTCTGCCTCCTCCCAGCCATTGTACAACTGGAATCTCTGCAATGTAAAGAGGATGCTGTGCACAAGAAAACTCATATTAGTAATGGTTCTGAAATGTTCTTGACAATAGTCTTGTTTATTGCTTCATTCAGGCTCATGGGAAGAGCCTTGCCATGGTGGTCCAGCTTCTCACCATGCTCCCCTAGGTTCCTACCTCTTTGTTTCACTTCATAATAAGTATGCTCTGCTCAAATTAATCCTGATCATTGCAAGAACCCATAGCCAGAAGACCCCAGCTACCAGCTGTTGCCCTCTGCACTTTCACATGCTGGATGCTGCGGTTGTGGGGAGGGAGCCTTCCCAAGCTATAATAAATTGTCCCAGACCAACTTGGAACTAAGTGACTAGGTAAAAGGGTTCCCGTCCCCATGGAGGCTTTGAACTATGTAATATTATTTGCCCTTTTGTTTTGATATAAGTTAATATTTTAAAGTTGTTTAGCTATTTATTCATCTACATCATCATAAACTGCATATTAAACATGCCACCATGATGGTAAGGTGTAGTCCTAGAATCATAAGCTATAGAGCCCTTAAACTTGTCCCTCTACACTAGCAACTTGAAGAACACATCCAGCCATATTTATAAAGTCAGCAGGGTTTCCTGGCCATGTGCCAAGGCCTCATAAGCAACCCAGTATTCAGGCTGGACTGCAATACCTGAGCAAGCTGTTCAAGCCTTTCCCTGCCACCAGGAATATTTCACTCACCGGTACCCTGCTGACCAAGTGCCTCATGCATATTTATCAGTTTTATTAGTTAGTTTTACAGATTTATTTTGTTTTATATACATGGCTTGACATTATAACAGTAATCCATATCTCATTTCGGGGATGGGGAAGGGACATACAATCCCTCACCAGCATATCCTAGTGCTTTGCAGACATATATTGTTACTAGTATCCAATCTCACAATGCTTTACCAGTATATGTGAGCCTGTTGGCCAAGTAACTAGGTAAGCTGACCAGGGCAGGTAGAGATGGTGCTATGGCACTAGCCAACCAGCCTAACCAATTGACCAGTCACAAACAGCAAAAACGTCTGTGCTCACGATGCAGATCGGGTGCTGGAAAATAGGTAACCAAAGTCAAGTAGAGACCAGCACTCCAGGCTTCAGTGGTGGAATTTTTTTCCTTTTATTGTGTAATCAATACAGTGGACACATACTGATAAATTCATAAAATAAATCTGGGTTCACATACCAAATACAGCCCAGCCCTTTGAGGTGCTATACCTCTTCATCAGGGTGATTTGTTTTATGAATTTGTCAATATGTATCCACTGTATTGATTACACAGCAAAGAAAACAAAATTTAAAGCACTGAAGCCTGAGTGCTTGTCTCTTACTTTGACTTTGGTAAGCAATTGACTAGGCCCACTGTAAGTTGGTGTCTGCCTGCCATTTTTCTAGCACTGCCCAGAACACAGGCCCCCAGGTAGAATCACTCTTTATGTGGGTGCCCCATATTAGAAATATGTGTGTGCAAGCTAAACAAGCCAACAACTGAGTACCTAGCAATAGCAGCCTGAGTGACAACTGACTGCAGCAAAATCTGAACTCCCATAAGCCCTTGACCAGAATCCTGTCACCTGAGTCCGGGCATGCCACATCCCTTACACTGTCTGGGACTCCCCGTCTACTTATTCATACCTAATAACCTACCATCAGCACTAACTGACTGCAGATGAATTACTCCCTGACTGCTATGTGGGATTGGGCTGACCCAGTAAAGACTTCAATACTCACCGCAGTGCTTGAGCCTGCTGGGTTATTCTGGCTGTCTGGTGGGATAATATGATGCTGATGCCGATTCCACCATGTGGTCAGTCCGGTATGGGGTATAAGCAAGAAAAGCCCTTAGGCTGTTGCAAGCTTAAAAGTCAAGGTCCTTAAACAGCAAACTTCCATGTTTCTTTTTCTATAAATGGTACTCCAGGTGGAATCGACCAGATGCTTCAGTTCTGAAGTAAGAACCAGGACTCCGGTGAGCTCTACCTCCCTATGTTAGTGTCTGTGGCTTTTTGGTTGACAGTCTGACCCTAAACCCTGCAGCCTGTCAAAGTGACCCTCCTAATCAGCCACACAGGAGTTTGTTCCATAAAGAACATTATGGAATTCCTGGCCTACCAGGTCAACTTTCCATGCCCTCTGCAGCCCAGGTTCCATACTGATAGCCAGGAGTAGCTGGCAGAACAGGGATTGGGCAAGAAAAGTGTGTACTCCTGCACAGAGAGGTTGTACAGCTAAAAAACATATACAGAGTAAGGAATTAACATGGGCCTCTGAACCATATGCAGTGCTGAACACACGCATAGCCTTTCAAGCTTAGCTTCCCACTGTAATCTGGTGTAGCAAGATGTTCCCATCTGCGGTCTCCTCTGTTCCACAAATCAGTTTCTTTTATTTATATTAATTTACCTTAATACTTTGAGTTACAGGCACACACATACTTGTATAGGCTTGCTGATTAAAGTCCCACCATGCAGCTTTGTTACCAGGACCATGCAGTAAAAGCCTCTGCAGCAAATAGCACAGATGGGGCACACTGATCACCCAAAGTGAGGGTCGTGTCCTTCCATCTTGCATGCATCACTGAATCCCCATGTAATGTTGTAGTCTATCCAAATTATATAAAATCAGGCCTGAGTAGGAATCTGTGTGACAGTCAACCTGACTCCACGGTTAATCTGCTTTAGATAGTCAAGGAGGCACATCCATGGAGCTTGGCTTACTAGTTGACCTCTGGTCACTATGAGCCTAATCGACTTGCTACTGACCTGTTCCCTGCGGATGTCGGGACCTCCTGCACCTTAACTGAAGCTCTAGCGATGACAGAAGCAGAGCAAAAGCTCTCTGGTTACACATGTTTTTAAAGCATGATCACAGAAAGTGTGAGGATATGCAGCAGCATATACTGCATGTAGCTATTGGTAAAACAAGCCGGTCTGGTATCCTGCACCACTCTGGTCAACACCACAGTAACTACAAATTTTCAGTCATACTTTACTGGTTTAGAAGGTCTGCCAGTTAGACAAACAACCTAAAAATGCTCATTCTCCTGCTTCCCATTTTATTTATTTCCTGAGATGTCATATGTGACTGAATGTGTGAACTCTGGGTCACCAATGATGGAGATTGCGCAATTTGCTACACTAGCAAAAGGGCATGTAACATATGAAGTCCCTTTTAGTAAGCACTATGGTACTGTTAAAATCATATTGCTAAATCTTGGTAAGAAGTTGTATACTGAAGGAAGTGGTACAGGAAAGCCATGCATCAGAACTGCTGTGCACTCCGATAAGTGTCCTTGGTCTAACAATGGTATGCAAATTAATACTGACAGCAAGATCCAATGAGGACTTGAGTTCTGGATGGAGACTTGGGTAGCTAATGAGTTTCTACAAAACTGAAGCAGATCATAGAGAAGGCAGTTATCGGCCAGAAATGATTTACAACGCCGATGAGACAGGCCTGTTTTGGCGCTGCTTGCCTGATGTGACTCTGGCAGGTCGTAATGAGTCCAATGCCAGCAAGGAATTTAAGGTTAGTAAAGATCGGGTAACCTTGCTGTTCTGCTGCAATGCAGCTGGGACCCTAAAATCACTCCCTTATGATTGGCAAGTTTGCTAAATCTAGATGTTTCCATCACACAAACTTGTCATCCCTGCCTGTGACTTATTCCTCCAGTAGAAATGCATGAATGACATCTGACATCTTTAGAAATTGTTTTTAATGATTTTGTTCCCACTGTCAGACTTTATCTAAGGCAATGCAAACTGCCATACAAAGCTCTACTGCTTCTCGACCAATGCCCAGCACACCCTGACCAAACTGAGATACGGTCCAGAGATGGCAGAATCAAAGTCCTGTTCCTGCCAAAAACACAACATCCAGGATACAGCCGCTCGATGAGGGCATCGTCAGCCACCTTTAAGAAGAATTACAGAAAGCGCCTACTATCAGATCTTCTGTCAAGCGGAGGGGCACTGGTTACAGACTTTCGAAAAAACTGTCTTTAAAAAGACGCTTCCTTTTCGTGTGGAGAGGCATGGGTAATGTCAGTACGGCCACTATCTGTCATTGTTGGATCATTACCCTTGGACCATCATTTGGTGATACGCTTCAAGCAGAAAACGCTGATGATACTGATGACACTGCAGAAATAATGCACATCGCTGAGAAACTGCAGTTGATTATTCTGATGATCAGGCTGAAGACACTATTGAAGAGTGGCTGTGCTACAATGATGCAGCTGGGACACATGATTAACTTACGACTTAGAGACTGTCAGCGCAATTTTGAACAGTCAGCTGCCTAACGAGGAGAATCTTGTGGACGAAGAGGATGAGGAGGACAAGGATTGTGATCCCATACCAACGTACTAGCAAGCAATTTCAGGGATTGAAGCAGGCTTGCATTGGATGCAGTCACAAGATGCTGACCCTATCAAGTTGCTGCAATTACGGAATGCTCTATCCTATGCCCAGAACAGCTATCAAGCGCAGGCATTACACAAACAAAGATAACATTGTTCTTTCAAGCTGCTGACTAAACTAAACTTTTAACTATGCTATACATTAAATTTGTTGTATTAAATTTGTTGTAATAAATGTGCTATTAATGCTTCGTTTGATTTTGTAGACTCACAGTGACCATAACACCATACATTTTAATGTGTCCTCGTTATAACAATTTACAGCTTTAATGAATGCAACCTGTGACTCCCATTGCATTTGTTATAGTAAGGGGTTACTGTATTTAAACCAAACTTACCATAAAGTGATGATAGCTCTGATGAAGCCGTGGCATCTCAGTAGAACAGTAGCATGTCCGTGCATGCCCGCCATACCTCCTTAGTCCCTCAAACTTGATATCCGAGTTTGAAATGTGAAGGAGTTATAGGCTTCTAACGGATGGGCAATGTGCAATAAAATAGCAAGACAACAAAAAGAAAAACAATACTTCAGCTTTTCAAAAGAGTCAGGAGCAGTCAAATTGAATGGTGGTGGTGACATGTGTTAGGCAAAGGGTGAATATTCCTTGTACTGATGCTGGTTACAAATGGTGTTTTTGGCACAGAATAAATATGTGTTTGCACTGATGAAAAGTGAGAAAAGTTATTAAGCATATTTTTAAAGTAATTTTGAGCGGTGGTACACTGGTGCTTTGCACCAATTGCTATAACTGTGTTCAATTATTCTTGCACCAAGCACTCCTGGGGACAGCAATCACTTAGAAAGAAAAAGTGTGGAGCACATGTTAACTCAGTTTTTTTTCTATATACGAACATACGAAATGCCAGCAGAAACAGGCCTCATGGTCTATTGAGTCTGCTCAATTGTGCAGCCAGACCCTCAATTTGCAGCTGCCCACCCTCACCTCCCTATAACTACCCCCACACTCTGTCCCACCTCTCTTAAATCCTCCCACCGTTCTACAGGATACCACCTCCTCGGGCAGAGTGTTCCACTTGTCTGCTACCCATTCTGTGAAAAAGTGTCTCCTGATTTCTCTCCTGAATCTCCCCCTCCAATCTCAGCCAGTGCCCTCTTGTATCCCTTCCCTTCTGATCTGAAGAATCCTTCTGTATTAATCCTGTTAATACCCTTTAGGTACTTAAAGGTTTGGATCATATCCTCACTATCTCTCCTCTCTTCCAGGGAATACATTTGCAGCTCTCCCAGCCTCTCCTCATAGGATTTTCCTCAAGTCCCTGGATCATCTCATTACCCTGTACTGCACCCCTCCAGTAATCTGATGTCCTTTTCAGGAATGGATGCCAGTACTGCATGCAGTATTCCAGGTGCGGCCTGATCAGTGACCTGTACAGGGTAGAGCCATTTCTCTGTGCCTGGAGGAGATTCCCTCGCTATGCACCCCAGCATCTTGTTTGCCTTTGCAGCCGCCTTTCTGCAGTGAGCTGAGTGGTTCATACTCCCTGCTATTAGTACCCTCTAGGTCCTCTTCCTCCACTGTACTTTCCAACTGTACCCCTCCCAACTATTTCCTCCCTGGCTCCTTATTCCGAAGTGCAGTACATTGCACTTCTTGGCTGAACCCCAGCTGCTACATTTCCAACCATTCCTGTAGTTTGGTCAGGTCTTCCTGCAGCCCCTCCACCCCTCTATGTCATCTACCACAGCACCAATCTTAGCATTGTCTGCAAACAGACTGATCCTACTCGAATCCAGTTTGAGATATTGGCTATGAATATCCCGGACAGCACCGGTCCCAGTACTGAACCCTGGGGCACCCACATGTAACTTCCTTTGGTGATGAGAGTTCCCCACCACCACCACCCTTTGCTGCCTACCCTTCAGCCAGCTGGTGATCCAGTTGGCCATTTCTGTCCCCACCGAATGTATTCCAGTTTTCCCCCAGCCTCCCATGTGGCACCCAGTCAAAGGCCTTGCTTAAGTCCAAATATAGGACATCCACTGCATGGCCCCAGTCCAGTTCCATGGTAACCCAGTCATGGTACTCAACTAGGTTAATCTGGCAGGATCTACCCAATACAAAACCATACTGATAGCCGTCTTGGAGCCCATTGTCTTCCAGAAAGGTCACCAGCCTCTCTTTTAGGATTGACTTCATGAGTTTCCCCATGATTGAAGTGAGACTCACCAGTCTATAGTTGTCTGGATCATCCTTCAGGCCACTTTTATGAATGGGCACCACATGGACCATCCTCCAGTCCTGTGGCACACATCCTGTGTCCAGTGATGTACTGAACAGGTCTGCCAGTGGTCCCACCAGGATCTCTGCTAGCTCCCTAAGTACCTTAGGGTGAATGCCATCTGGTCCTAGCATCTTGTCCGCCCTCAGTGCCCTTAGTCTCTCCAGCACCCTGTCCTTTATGCTTTTCTGGTAAAATAGGACAAGTCTGGAAATGTAAAACTTTGACCCTCAAATGTAAATTCTCTTCTCACGGGGCTCACAGTACTTGATCTCTAACCACCACATTTGCGGTGACCATCATTCTTGCTCGTGGTCACTGCAGCTCTGTTGTAGCTTGCCATGATGCAATTCTAAATGCCTTGAGTGTGTCATGTGAAAGATTCAGTCCCAAGTGCTCTCAAAATAATCCCAGCAAAAGGTTGGTAAAATGAGATTTGTAGAGTTTTCAAATTTCTGAAATTAAACCTAATTCTGCAGAATTCTGTCTGAGGCAAAATTCAAAATTCTGAAAGTGGAATATTAACTGGGAAATGTATGTGTTTATGTAAACTGTGGATTTATGTTCCTTAGTCTGCAGAATAATATTCCATAACCATGGATTGCATGATTTGCATAATAGTATTCCACGGTTTACGTAAATTGCTTTTGAAAATTCCACTGCATTAAAAAATTAATTCTAAAAGTATTCTGGAGGTGGAATTGCCATTCCACACAGATTCCATATATATGGTCTGCCTGCTACGGAATTCTACATTCTATACAGCTCTAATAAAGAATGTCCTGCAGCTCCCTCCTGTATTCCAAGAATCAACACGTTTGCCGATCTCACAGCCATTTCCAAATTCTCTAGCATTGTTTTAATAAGGGATTAGCAGCAAAGGACCATGCACACACCATGGCTCAGTATAAAAATGACTTTATTTAATGGAATATTACATAGAGGTGCCCAGACTGTTTGGAGGCCAGGCTAAAGCCCCTGCATATCACCTACTGAAAGGCTTCATCAGGGACATTTTCCTTGACTTATTCACCACTTCCACAAGATCATCAACTTTGTTTTCCACTGTTACCAAATGGGTGGAATAGCTGTCCAGTTTTGTATCCATTTTAGTCATGACCTGGATAAGGGAGGTAATTGTTCACTGGAGTGAGGCTGGGAAGCCAGTGTGCTATCTTCCAAGCTGTTCCATGGATTCCACTTACTGATGTCCCTGTTGTTTACTAGGCCCACCACAAGGTGCAAAACAGTCCAATATTTTTCTGGGGGAAGTGAGCTGGTCAGACTGTGGTCTGTCCCACTTTAACCAGAACTCAAAGGCTAAACAGTTTATGGTGGTAGTAGATAGTCACATTTATCACAAGAATACTTTTTCAGACCAAATTCAGTGGCCTAATATTTATTTATAGAGCTGGGTGTAATTTATCTTCTGTTGGCAAAATTCCAGGAACATTATTGTAATCCTTAGGTGGCGCTATCCTAAGGGCTACTACCCCTCCTTGCTTGGCTAGTGGCAGGTTAAGAGCCTGGGTAATGAAGCAGATTGCCTCCACCCAGAGGTCAGGGTTGTTAGTGGTCAAGCTAACCTGGGCACAGCCCTCCGGGACACTGTAACCCCCACTGTTTCCCTTCTAGTGGCCTGAACAATATACAATAATTACTTTCACAATGACCCTCATTCAATAGGCAATTCCACACTGTTAGCACTTACCACCAGGGCTGGTTCCTCTAGCTTGACCCTGGGACCCCTGTAAAACAAGGTTAAGCACAGCAAACAGCAACAAGTACAATATTTTGGCACAAACTGGAACCACAGTCAGGTTAAATGCAAACAAAGTTAAATCTGATTTATTCAGGGGACTTGAAAAGGGAGGGCCGTAATCAGGATAATTTGCTTAAAAGCTATATTAATCAGACAGTTATGCATGCAGTTCAGAGTCCCTACACAGTCACACACACTGGGTACCCAGGTAGGAAAGCAGTGGGCTAGCCAGGACTGTTGCAGCAGGTTGGGGCTCTGTGATCGAAGAAAGCAACATGCACAACACACACTATTTGTAACCGGAGCCAGAGGGGCTCAGTTAGTGAAAGAAAAGGCAATAAGACAATCAGATGACAACACTTTTAGATTTAGCTGTTGTTGTAGTGAGCTACCCTGATATTTACTCATGATACCCAATACTGGACACAGGCAGGATGAAATCGAGATTGCTGGCTGTTGAGCTGGAGTGCCTGGAGAAGCAGGGCCCACACGAATCACCTAGGCGTCATTCCTGTTCAAGGAGTTGAGCAGGGGCTGATCCACAGGCTGGTCTCTCGTCAATCACTTTCTCTGCATAGCAGATATTCTGACTGGGCCAGAGTAGCAGGGCCAGGCAAATGGAAATGGATACAGATTCAGTCCGTGGAGCTAGATACAGCCTCCAGCAAGCAAAACACAGTTCAGACACAGTGGAGAACCAAATCACGACCCACTATAAGCACACAGCACATTCACATGTAAAGAAATTCTACTGTACCAGGCAAATGGCTCTCCGGTCACAATTACAGAGTCTCTGCACAATCTGGGAGTTCAGAGGTAGCTGGAAGTCCTGACAGGCCAATCACATTCAGCAAATCTTGGTCTTCTTCAGGTTAAAGCCTGGTCACAATTCAGTGGCTTAATTAAGCTCTCCAAATTCGATTCAGTTTGAAAAAAAGCACAAGTTCACTCTCAGGAACAGCAGGCAGACGCAGGCCAAACTCAGGTCTTTCCACAGTTCTGCCACGTGAATCCACTATGGATTGCTGCTCGAACTATCTCGAGCTGTTACTTCTTCACTTCCCAACTCAGATCTAACTGAAACTTTAAGCAGTGTGGGACTTTCTCTAAGATCCAAAGGTTCGGTTGGCTGATCTGTCTGTCAGTCAGAAGGGCTCCTCTCCAGGTTATCTTAGGCACCAAAAGCCCCAAACTACAATTCCTACAAGTTTTGGCTCCACCAAGCCTCTGTAGGCAGGCTCCATTTTAGTGTCCCAAATGTACTGATTGGTGCATTCTGCAGTCCAGAACCAAGATAATGGAAACAAACAGAACTGTCCATGCTGCAAAGAAGGCAGGTTAGAAACAAACTGCAATATTATTGCTACTCTAACAAATGATCAGTAAACAAGTACATCTTCTAACAGAGCTCCCTCTCAGATTAATTATGACTGCAATCCAGGCAGCTCTCAAAGAGACAGTACACAGAGGCTATATAGGCACTCTTTGGCAATACATTTAAACTGCTAAAATGCAGAACACTAGCCTGGCAGTGAGCATTTAGGCAAGCTCAAGGAAGACTTTTTGGAAACCCCATTTGTAGGGGGTTACATTATGATTTCACTTCCATGACATTTCTACCAAAATTCATGAAATTTGGCCAAAATTGTAATTTCAGTTATTTCCATCTGATTTAAAAAGTATTTGTCTACATTCCACCACATTTGGTAATGGAGTCTCTGCCACTGGCCATACAGATGTGTACCAAGTTTCAAATCTCTATCTTTGCAGATGACTAAAGAATGAGCCACAAAACTTTCAGACATTGTAAAATTACATTTCACAATTATGTAAACCGTAGAATTGTAAGCCATGTAACTTTAAAACTAGAGAACAGAATACCACCAATTTTGTTAGGGTTCACTGACCCTAAATATTAAGCTTTCAGGTCACCCCATGGCCTAGCAGCACACTGTCACACTGCCATGCTGATGACCAGAACTCGAAGCAAGCCCAGGAAGTCACGTCAGATAGCAGGCCTTGGTCAAGACAGCATCTTGGTGAGGGAGAGTTGGCAGCAGGTTCCACCACACAGCAACCCTGTAGGTGGGCCAGGGAGCTTTTTCCTGCTGCTGGGGAAGCTGTGGCTGAAAGGAGTCTGACAGAGAGGTATCACCAGCCTCAGCAGGGGAGGTGGAAAGGAAAGAACGTGAGAGAAAACCCGGTAGTCAACAGAATGATAGCTGGGTTCAACCTGATCAGG
Source organism: Neoceratodus forsteri (assembly GCA_016271365.2). Taxonomy (NCBI): domain Eukaryota; kingdom Metazoa; phylum Chordata; order Ceratodontiformes; family Ceratodontidae; genus Neoceratodus; species Neoceratodus forsteri. The sequence goes on from CM057450.1 coordinate 31,414,120, forward strand.
ATACAGTATATCCCTTTGAATGTGGTATATCCCAGAGACACAAGCTTCCAGCTGTGAGAAAAACCAATATGGAAAAAAGAGCCTGTGTACATCAGCTCTCTGATCTCTTGCTCAAAGGCTGGTCAAGTTATAAACAGCCAAAGATTCCAAAATAACATCAGTAATTAAGGTTGAATTTCATTAGCTTTTGTGAAACTGTGGAATGTTGTGATACTGTTGTCAAAGCCATGTCCTTATGTTTTCTATATATTATGCTCAGTCATACACTAAGGACACCACTGTAGAGGAAGTAAAGGCTGGTAAAGTAGCAATAAGATGACATTCTGAGGAGGCTCCATTGCAAAAGTATAGTGGTGCCAAGTGCCAGGTCACTATCTTGAATGATGAATCATGAAGAATAATCATGGACATCTCCACAATAGCCTGTCTTCTTGCAGTACATCAGTTAACCGCTAGAGCTCACTGATTTAATGACTTGTGGAAGCACATGCAATTGCAATATTGTTTCTGTATAATGCCACATTCTGTCTCTTTAACAACCCTGTGGATAACAATGTATATTTTTACTATTTGAAAACAGTGACTCAAGTGATGCAAAGCCTTACAACTAGTTGTGACTTGCCATTGTGACAGAGGTATCTGAATATCTTTAGTAATGATGGAGTTTGATGCTGGGCATCACTGTTGCAGGAGTGTCAGAGGGCAGTACAGGGCCATGATGCTAGTGTAGGTTGATTTAATGGTGATAACTGCTCTTACGAAAGTTAAATTCCACAAGTGGAATTCTAGTGGCATGATCTATTATGTGTCCATGAATTCCTGAGTAAATTTTCCAGTTTGTAATTTCTAAATTATCTACAATAAATTTTAACCTACTAAGCCACATTTATCCAGCTTAATTAGATTCTAGAACATATCTGCATTGCACATGCATGCCAAATTTTGAGTGTATATCTGCAATAGAAGTAGATCTACTGTATAAACATCCATATATTTTGAACAATTCACACAATTTAAAAAAAAATTAAATGTGAAAATTTTAACTCCTTCTGACTTACAATTTACATAACCAATTACTTCTCTTCTAACAGTTTCTAGAACTTTTCTGAGAAAGTATGCATGTAAATTGTCTAACTCCATAGGTGACTAAGTTGTAAGCATAGAAATAATTTAAGAAATGTTCACATGAATCATAAATTGCAAGATATTGAGCCCTATAACTTCCCTTCTCTTCATCCTAATGTCATAAAACTTGACATTTTAGGTTGTCTTTCAAACGGCATGCATACTACATTTTAAATCTCTAGCTATGACACTGACTGCATTATGACCAAATAGAATTTTGAAAATTCCACAAAGTTCTACAAAATTTCACAACATTTTGAGCAATTTGCAGAATTTCACAAAACATCCATGAAATCAGAATTTGTTAATTATGCCCAGTCCTATACAGTATTTATTTTCCTTCACAGTTTTTTTTTCAGTGCAAAACACCATGATAGCTTGCAAAGTTCATCAGTAAACAAATATAAAAAGAGATAATAAAATGCAGAAAGAACTCACAGTACAGGTAATTCATCACTGAGCAGGTAAACAAGCTTTAGGAGGGTAACTAAAATTGGCTGAAACTTGCTTCTGCTAAAACTGCAACATATCAACAGTTTACTTTCTGTGGGTAATGAAAAATTGATTCTGCTGACTGGTTCAGTTGCACCACCTGAAAATTAATGTGGGCTGCTAGGCTCTTGTGGGACTATCACCATAAATCATTGGGCATATTCTGAGTAGGAAAACATTACTAAAATAATAAAGAAATAAATAAAATATTGTAACATGGCGGTCCTGTGGCACTGTATATCTTGTAACATGTAAATGTGAGTCTACTATGTATGAAAAACTTTGAAGTTTTGCATAAGGGTGAGTATTGCAGAGCTATGCCATAGAGATATGACATAAGCTACAGCTTAACATGTAAATACAGCCAGGGATCCAAGGTACATGGATTCACTTTTGCAGGAACTGAAAAGTCTGGCTTAATCAACGGGATGGGGTGGGGAACTTTGATGGAAAGGTCCTACAAAGAGAATCATTTTGGATCTTTACTGTGGGGACAGATGAATAGTAGGTCTCAACTATAGATTTGAACTGGCACATTTCTGAAAACTAAACAACTTGCTCTTTAAGATTACAGAATTATTGTAAAATACTTGATTATGATGTTATTTTGCTTTCTTTTCTCCAGAAATACTACTGTATATTAATAATGCAGATGCTGAAAGAGGTTCACTGTACTACTTGTATGAAGGGCCTACACAAAGTGGGACTAAAGGGAACTCTTGTTTTAAGCAGCATTTCTGTGTACTGATGTGACCTTACAGATTGACTCACTGTTTCATTTAGAATAAATCTGCTAAAGGTTGCTATTAAAAACTTCAAATGTTGTAGCTATTCTTGTTTTAAATTACTTTAAATTGAATAATAGCATAGTTTTACTAGGTTAGGCACAGCTGCGCTTTTGCATTTATGTATTTGCATTATATTTATATAGTATTTAGATATAACTGTTAACTGTTGCACTGAGTGATTCCAGGAGGTGATACATTCTGTAACTTGAATCTGGCAGTTTAAAATGATGTCATCACTCAGGCACATTGCCTTTGATAAAGCACACTTTGTATGACATCGTTAGGCATCTATTAGTCCTTTTGGAGCTGCTAATTTTAACTTAACCTTGGCAAATAAGGAGTGTTAAATTTATACTCTCTGTGATGACTTTTGGTGTTGAGTGCCTCGATTTTATTTTCTCAAGTCTGGTTTCAAAACTACTAGTCATATAACAGCAATAACATTCAGTTAGCTAGAGTATGGTTGGAATAACATGCCTCTTCAGTTGATTAAACACCTCAGTGTTCAGCCTCAGGCATTTAATCACTGTAACAACTCTTGTGTACATCTTTTCATGTTTCTGTGTTTAATTCTGTTATCAGCTAGATGTCTTAAAGTATTTCAGCTAAGTTAAAAATTATCTGATAAAGTTAGCTACCAAGAGGCATGCAAGATGGTTGTGGTGGTGACAATCTCTTTGGTGAGTTAATATGAGAGCTGAAAGCAAAATGCAACAATTTCATGGTTCATGAAGGGCCCTGGCTAAAGTGTGGAGGAGTCATTCCTGCTGCAAGACAGGAGAAGAAATAAATAGATGGTCCCTGCAATACATGAAACCTAAGATTCTAGCTTGGTACTGTTTTTCCAGATGGGAGGTTTTCAGGACTCAAAAGAATGTCAAATCTAATGTGTCATGAGAGGCAGCTTGAGGGTCTTAAGGCCAGTCAAAGCCTGAAATAGTTAGCCAAGTCTGGGACTATGAACAGCTACCATCTAAGGTTGCAGTCTGCCCTGATTCAGCAAGGTGTATTGAGCAGTAAGCTATTCTACCTTGCTAAATAGAGAAGAGTGAGATAGTTTTTTGTGTGTAACTTACTGTTCCAAACATTTTCTTTTCACTTCTGTAGAATTACTGTTCCAATAGTCTTTGTGTGGTATCCTGTATCATATGTATAAATATCTTGAAGTATTAAAATATTATTTATTTGTACAGTATACCACATGTTTCTATGACTGAGACAACTTAGGTACAGTGAACTGATTTATAACTAACAAAACTGTGTTTCTGCCTCTGAAGATCAGGCTACAGTTATTGTAATTCACTTCTAAAGTAATGTGTCCTTAGCTGTGACAGAGAATGTGGGTCATCTGCCTTTGGGCAAGGGCACTGTACTATGTGAGAAGTGGCTTTGGAGACAGCAGACCTTGATATACACAGAGAATGTCTATGTTGAGTAGTAGCAGCTATGAGTACCCTTGCAGATGCCTGAAGGGTTCGAGAAAGCTGGTAACAGTCACAGGTGAGTCTGGAATGGACCTCTTTATCACAAACTGGAGGCAGCAGATAGGACCTGAAACAGTGTTGTCAGTATAAAGGTTATCTGTCCAGTCACAGAACAGGATATAAACAATCATTTGTCAATGCTGAATGTTGTCTCGCTGGCATTGGCATTGGTAGTGCAGGAGTTAGAGATGAATAATAGGAATGGCAGTGAAGTATTGAACTGATGCCAACTCCACCCCACCCTGAAGAGACTAACAGGTGTTGGGTGTGCCTTTGGGGCATCAGCTATAATGCTCATGCCATTTCCTCACCCTACCGTGTAGACACTGACAAGTGTTGTGGTGTGTTTGGAGTCTTTTGGCCTTATACTTACCCCATTCCATAAGAAATATGCTGAGATGGGTGCAGTATAGGAGAATAAACCTCACCCTACCCTGTAGACACTGACAAGTGTTGTGGTGTGCTTGGGATCTTTGGGCCCTATACTTACCCAGTTCCATAAGGAAATATGCTGAAACAGGTGTAGTATAGGAGAATGGGTGAACTTTAGGCTGAACACTCCAAGGCACAACTCGATGCCTGTCACTGTCTGCAGGGTGTGGTGGGGGTGGAATGGCATGAGCATTACAGCCAATGATCCCAAGTCAACCCCTGATGCCTGGAAGTCTCTACAGGGTGGGGTGTTACAGTTGGAAACCCTAACGTCATAGGCATTTGTTGATATTTTCATTCCAAATTTTCAACATAGGTTTTTGTGACCTCACCTCATGAAGAGCGACACAATCAGTTTGTTAGCTGAAAGGTGGTTTTGCACAGCAGCTATGCCATTTGGCAACATAGGGACAAAAACACATTTTGGGCAGGATGTGAAAAATGACAACTGTATTGTTCATGAGGAGATGTAAAAAATGGCAACGTTGAAAATCTGGGTGAAAATATGAAAAATGGTGAAGTCATGAGCATGCATAGAAACTGTGCAACACATGTCCATAACTCAATTATTTTTGGGATTTTTTAGCCACATTCTCAACAAAGTCATGTTGAGACCTTCCCTCATGAACAGTGGTGCTGCAATTTTGTTAATCTGTCCCAAAAGTTGATTTCCCACAGCGAGCCACGCCATTGTAGCCACAGGTGCAGAAACACATTTGGGCAGGCTGTGAAAATGACAGCAGTACTGTTCATAAGGAGGTTGAAAATTGCCAGTGCTGAAAATCTGCCATGAAAATATTGCTAATTTGTGAAGTTATAACGGTGTGTGGAAAATGCGCAACACATGCTTGTAACATAGTCATTTATGGATGTTCATCACCAAATTTTCAACATAGTCATTTTAGAACCTCTGTTCGTGAACAGTGTCACCGCCATTTTCTCAAACTGTCCCAAATACTGATTTGGCTGGCGACTACGCTATTCTGCACGGACATGCGAAAACATATTTCAGCCAGGATATGTAAATGAAAGCTATACTGTTCATAAGGAGGTGTGGAAAAAGGTCAATTTTGAAAATCTGGAGTGAAAATATTACAAATTCATGAAGTTACGAGCGTGTGTAGAAGCAGCGCAATGCACGCTCATAAAACAACCATTTTTATTTTTTTACACAGAATTTGCAACATAGGCTTTTTGAGAGCCCCCTCATGAAAAGTGGCACTGTCGTTTAGTTACTCAGTCCCGAAAGGTGATTCTGCGCAGTGACTGCGAAATCACCTTCGAGACTGAATAATGTCATGATAGTGACTGAATTCATGAGAGAGGTCTAATAATCCCATGTTGAAAATTTGGTGCCAAAGTTCCCAAATGCCGAGATATGCACCAAAGTTGAAAACCCCTATCTATGCCATTATACAGCTTACCAGCATTTCTTCAGTTTGCGGTCGGCTTTGAAGAGTGCAGATGTGTTCCGGTCCACTGAAGATCATTGCGCCATGCTCCAGAGGTAAGTATGGGGTGGGGGTGTGGGAAGGCAGGGTGTGCAGAGGGTGGACACGGGTGGGGGGGCCGCATGATCGGCCGAGGATTGTTTTCTTGCTTTGCAGGTTTAAAAAAAAAATTACGGACGTTTTTCTTTTACTGGGCATTTGGCACACTGGGGTGGGCTCCCAGTGTGCCACCTGAGTGTTTTTTGAAGGGTTCTGTAGCGGATGGGATTGGCACCTCTGTTGGCACACAACAAATGGGGGCATCATGCCGATGGGGAGTGGGCTCCCCATCAGCAATTTAAACTGGGAAGGGAACATGATGCTGAGGTGGATTGGGTACCCTCACACGCTGAATTAGGGGGTGCATTATACCAGCGGGAGTGGGCTCCTGTCAGCAAATGACGTGGGTTGGGGTATGCCAACAGGGGATTGAGCACTCTGAAGTTGCTCTCCATGCAGTGGTAGTCAGCGCCACCATGTTAATTGAAGAGCTTCACCAGGAAAGGCACATAGGAGGGCGTGTTTTGGTGCCGCTGCATGATGAGCTTGGCTGTCATTGCAGCTGATCTTAGATGTGCTTGCCACATTATGTATTCCTGGTGTGGCACCTGCATTCTGGTTTATTGAGGAATGAGGATGCACCTATTGATGCATGCCTGCATTCACCCAACAGTGACCTCGCCTCCAAATATACTAATGCAATATGTTGGCTGTACAAGCACGAGCCAACATAAAAAGGGAGGGTATAGTCTGGCCAGTTTTCTTGGATTAGAGAAGTGATGGGTCCTACAGTCTCTGTGCCATTGGTCTGGATCTTTCTAAGCTGGGAAGGTGGCCAAGGTATATGGGAGATGGGTGTTGCACCAACCTGCCTGTGGATGTAATAATGGTAATGACTTTGATAGTAGGGCCACTATCATAATTGTCACTAGCCATAGCAAAAAGAGAATTAACTCTGAGGAAACAGAGGTCAGTGCACGAGAAAGGAACCCTGCTTCAGTAGCAGAAGAAGTTGTAGCTGAAGAATGAGCTGGGAGCAGCAGTTCTGAGTCACAAGTACAGAATGAGTAGAGCCCCAGTCATCAGGTCTCTCCCATAGCACAGTGTGTTTTGGAAAAGATTGGGCATGCAGAGTTAGGGAGAGCTCAACAAGCTGACCCATCACTTCAAAATTTAGAGTTAGCCACCAGTGTGGAAGGTGACTGTCTGAGTTCTGGGAAAAAGGAGGTATACAGGGAGAATCAGTTCCTATAGTGTGAGTGGATTCCTAAGGGAGGAGCAAAGAAAGGGTTACTCCAGCAGATGGTGGTTCCTAGGGAGTATAAGAAGCAGCTTCTGGTCTTACCCAATGAAACAAGCTTTTCTGGACACCTAGGGGTTAGCTGTACAAAAAGGTGACTGACTAACAATGTTTACTGGCCTAGTATTTTAAAGATATGGTAAACTACTGCTGGACTTGTCTGCAATGCTACAAGGTAGGAAAGGTTGGGGACAAGGCTAAGATGGCTTGATTCTCCTATCTGTTGTCGAAGAACCATTTCAGTGAGTTGACCCACTGGGATTTGAACCCAGGCCCCCGGAATACCATCCCTGGGTTCAAATCAGGTCACATTATTTCTTTCTCACTTTAATTTGTGATTTAAAATGGCTAATCAGTGGCTAATACTGCACTCAGAAAAAACATCTTGTTGTCATCAGTGAGTTGCCATGGACATTGTGGGGCCACTTAGCACCCTAGGGCACACAAACAAGTGGTACATTTTAGTGGTGGTAAATTACACTAGAAGGTGCCCAGAGGTATGCCCCTGTCCTCAAGTGAGGTTGAGAAGGTGGCTGATAAACTGCTGGGGATATTTAGCTGGGTGGGTTACCCCAGGAGATTCTATCAGACCAAGGCACCAACTTCATGTCTAATCTGATGGTTAGGATTTGGAAGAAGTGTGGGAAAGGCAACTCAGGGCCTCGCCATACCACCCCCAGACTAATGATCTGGTCAAGCTATTCAGTTGGTCTCTTAAATTATGTTAAGGGCATTTTCTGAACAGCATATGAGACAGTGGGATATGTACCCACACCATCTCTTATTTGCACATACAGAAGTCCCCAGAGATTACTTACCCTTTGAGTTCCTCTCTGGCCATAGGGTAAGGAACCCTCCATGATTTGGCAAAGGATGAATGGGTGGGTGAGTTTGCTCCCCAATAGTACTCCATTGTGGAGTATGCCCTGAATCTCACATCATGGCTCAAGGAGCTCATGCGGTTCACCCAGGAGCACCTAAGCCAGTGCACAACAGCAGCAGAAGACATTGTACAACTGTGGTGCCAGAGCCTGGGAGTATGAAGTCATGCAATGAGTGATGGTGCTCATCCGCATCTGGCAGACAAATTACAGGTGGCTTGGGAGGGGCCTTATTTGGTGGTCAGGAGGGTGAATGATGTTAATTATGTGCTAGAACTACCAGACAGGAGACACAAACAGTGAGTCTATCATGTAAAATGATGAAACCCTACCATGACAGGGATGAGATGGTCCTGGCTGTGTGCAGCAATTCAGAGGATGGGGCAGAAGCATACTTGCTGGTGGATCTCCTCGGTGAGGTTAAGGAGAATCCTCAGTGGTTGCTGTCTCCTCTCAGAGTAGCTGATACCAGCCCAGCCTGCCAAAATGCCTTGGGTGCTGCATACATTTGGTGAAATGCTCATGGGGAAACTGGGGTATACCACACTGGCAAAGCACCATGTGGATACAGGGTCCCAAGCCCCACTGAGACAGAAACCCTATTAAATCCCAGAAAGTGTAGAACATGCCAGAGGGGAGATCAATGAAATTCTAGCTCTCTGTGTGATCCAGGAGTCCAGTAGTTGCTGGGCCACCCCAGTGGTACTGATCCCAAAAGAACGGGACCATGAGGTCTCATGTCCACTACCACAGGCTCAACAGCTGCACAGAGTTGGATGCATACCCTATGCCCAGGATGCATGGAATCCTAGAGAGTTTTTGGGAGCCTTTACCTGTTCACCTTAGACCTGACAAAGGGCTTTGGCAGGTGCCCTTGACCATAAAGCCAGAGAGAAGTCAACCTTCATCACCCCATTTGGATTACTTGAGTTCAGGGTAATGCCATTCGGGATAAAGAATGCACCAGTCACCTTTCAATGGCTCATGGACTGCATTCTCGATGGGGCAGGAGACTTCACTCTGGCATACATGGATGACATCACCATCTATGACCAGACTTGGAAGGATCATGTCAGGCACATGACCAAGGTGTTCGTCCAAATGCAGGGCACTGGGCTGAGAACCAAGGTAGAGAAGTGCCAGATAGAAATGGCAAAGTGTCATACCTTGGGCACAGGGTGTGGAGTGGGTACATCCAGTCTAAGCCAGTGAAAACTGAGGTCATCCAGGGATGGGCCATGCCCATGACCAAAATAAAAGTACACTTAGCAGCATGGCTAAACACCTGTCTGATCTCACCAGGAAGAAAATGCTGGAAAAGTTCACTGGATGAAAACATGTGATACCATGTTCAACCAGCTGAAGGAGACATTGTGTCAGGGCCCGTGTTTGCCAGCCCAAGCTCTCTTAGGTTTATTGTGCCTGTACATGCATCTGATCTTGGGCCAGGCATGGTTCTGAGTCAGGTTATGCACTCGGGAGAGGAACACCCAGTTGTGGTAGATAGGGGAGGGGCAGTGGATGTGGCCTATCTAGATTTCGGCAAGACCTTTGACACTGTTCCACACAGGAGGTTAATAGATAAGTTGGACAGCTTGGGAGTGGGCCCAAGGTGGTACACTGGGTCAGAAACTAGTTGGTGACAGGACACAGAGTGGTGGTAAATGGTGTTTAATCTGAGGAGAGGAGGTGACCAGCAGGTGCCACAGAGATCTGTGTTGGGCCAGTCCTCTTTAATGTCTTCATAAGCGACATTGCAGAGGGCCTGGAGGAAAGGTAGATAGATAGATAAAACTTTATTTTATACAGGAACAAATAGATTAGGACCGAGGCCCTGTTTTCAACTAAGGTCCTGTGTTCTTTAAATACAAATATAAATATAATAAAACAACAAAGTTAACCAATAAAAAAAAACCTTGGTTACAAACATTAACATACAGTATACAGACGTCAGGTCTACATATTAATACCATCAACATACTTAGCATGTACATTCGGTCTGCAAATATTCCTTCAATGAAGTTTTAAAATGGACAGATAGTTTATTTTCTTTAAATTTATTGGTAATTTGTTACAATGGCTGGCTATTTTATTTTGCAACTTTGTCTCCAAGTTTACTATGGTATTTTAACGTTGGAACTTTAACATTCATTTCCCTTATTGGATATCTCAGATTATTTGATTGGTGAAATATAACAAATTTTGCTAGGGAATTATTATTTTTAGTATTTATGATTTTATGACAAATGATTAACCAGATATAATTTCTTTGTGCTTCTGGATTTAGCCAGTATAACTGGTTATAAATTATACAGTGATGTGTTTTATTTTTATTCTTGGTTATGAATTTACCCAGTCTATAGTATACTTGGTTTACCTTATTTAATAATTTTGGTCAGAGTTCATGTAAAGAGGTGCTCCATATCCTAGAACTGGTAACATCATCTGCTTAACAAGCTTCACTCTGGCTTCCATTGAAAGTACTCCTGCCACTCTCCTAAGAGCCCCAGCCTTTGATTTATTTTCTTAACCTGGTATTAATATGTTCTTTAAAAGTCATGTGTGAATCCATTTGCACACCCAAGTATCTATATCCATCAACCTCTGTCACTTTATTACCATTTGATAGTTGGATGTGCAATTGTGATCCGCTCTCTTCTCGACCTGAGTGAAAAATCATACACTGAGTCTTTTTAGTATTTAGGAGCAGTGCAGAATCACTCATCCAGCTTTCCAGATGGTACAGGTCCCCTGCAACTTCTGTTCTAATTCCCACATTTTTAGCTGAGACTAGTATCACTGTATCGTCCATACATTCTAATTTACCCATATTTAATGGTTTGCACCAGGTTGTTAATGTATACCTTTAACACTAGAGGCCTAAAATCAGAGGTATGCCTCTTTGCAGATGACACTAAGATCTGCAACAGGTTCGATACTCCAGGTGGGGTGGAAAAATGAGAAAGGACCTAAACATGCTTGAGGAGTGGTCAAGAGTGTGACAGCTAAGATTCAATGCAAAGAAGTGCAAAATCATGCACTTGGGGCACATAAATCCAAGGGAGGAGTACAAGATGGGGAGATACTGATGGCCACCAGTCAAGAAAGGACCAGGAGTAATCATATCTGGTGACCTAAAGGTAACCAAACAATGTGAGAAGGCTGTGGGTGAGCCAGTGGGATGTTAGGGTGCATAGAGTGAGGTATCACCAGCAGAAAAAAGGAGGTGGTTATGTCACTGTGCAGATCACCAGTGAGACCTAATCTGAGTACTGTGTCCAGTCCTGGAGGCTGCATCTCCAGAAGGACAGAGACAAAATAGAGGTAGTCCAGAGAAGGGCAACAAAAATGGTGCAAGGACTACACCAAAAGTCATATGAGTAAAGACTAGAGAACCTCAATATGATTTCCCTGGAGGAGAAGAAGAGGAGATATGATAGAGACATTCAAATACCTCAGGGTATAAACAAGGTACAGGAGGGTAGCATCTTTCAGAAAAGAAGGTGTACAAGAACAAGGGGGCATGATATGAGGCTAGAGGGGGTAGTCTCAGGGGTAGCGGAGGAAGTACTTTTACCAAAAGTAGTGGATGCTTGGAACAGCCTCATTGTGGAAGTGGTGGGGAAAAAACAGTAGAAATTAAAGAATGCATGGGATAGACATAAGCGTACTCTAGCAATAGGGAAGAAGGTAAGCCTTGGTCAACTAGGGTCTGCAGTAATGTATTGGTAAAGAAAAGGAGCAGACTAGGTGGGCCACATGGTCCTTACCTGCTGTCACCTTCTGTGTATCTGTGTGTGTGTTGTGTACCTGAGCGCAAACTGTTGCCCAGAAAACAGGCCTATGTCACACTAGAGAAGGAGTTACTAGGGACTGTCTGGGGTTTGCAGAAGTTGCAACCTTATTTGTGTGGGGTTGGGGGTGGGGAGTTCACCACAGCCAGAACTTAAAATTGCTATGGTAGAGCCTGGTGCTGCAGTCCTATAATATGAACATCAGGCACTGCAGCAGGTCATCACCTGTCAATGTTGGCAGTATTTTTCCACCCCTGCACCTCCCCTGTGTTCACCTTTGCAGTGGTATTACAGTGAAGATCTGATGCCCTGCTTAATGGAAAAACTGAGATGCTCCATTTTCCTCCCCAGCCAGCCCCCAGTGACCCTGACTCTTTACCAAAACTGGGTCCCCTACACCTAACCGATACCCCACCACATTGTAATGATAAAATGGATCCAGTATGCTGTCCCCTTAATTTGTACCAAGAAGCAACTACTCCTAGCTTAGCAATCAAACTATACTCTGAACGTGTACCCTTTACAGTGGATATGTTAAACATCACCATGACAACTTTTTTTCTGTCTGTTGTTATTACCCCATTCTCCAGCTAGCATAACTTTTTATGTGGATGACATGACTTTTATAGTTTCTTGCAATAAAAGCACCCCAAAATCCCAGTGCCTGTGTTGTATTAAGGCACATGGGTGAGAAAGTACTGATAATTAACAATATACATTGACAGAAAATAATGATCATAACAACTACTGTATGTGCTTTTATTTTGGCCTTATCTGGCTTGCTCGTGTAACACCTGCAACAACTACGTGTAGTTGTGCTCACAATAAAGATGTTCAGATGTTTTACTGACTTTTTCCAACTTGTGTCTGAACACAAAATAAAACATGGCAGCTCATTGTTTACTTTCTTGATTTACAAGCAGGCAGAAGAGAAGAAAAAATAAGTGCCTTAGCTGGGATTTGAACCCAGGCCACTTGGAATACAGTTCTGCTGTGCCATCAGCTGGGAGAGTAAGGCAATTGGAAACCTGTGACTCCCAGAAGAACTTATCTTTTCTCATTACTAACAATAATTTTATTTACAAGGGTGTGGTGTAGCTATATATGGAATACAGACAGGCAGACAGAGAAAGAAAGAAGTGCTTTAGCTGTATGAACACCTTACCATTGTAAATAAAAATGTAATTTTCTACGTAGCACCAGATTGTGCATTTGAGAAAAAGTAAGGCGCTCTAGAGAGCCAAGTTTCCAGTTGCCTTGGTGTTGCAACTGGTAGCAGAGTGGAACTGTATTCCAAGTGGTGTGGATTTAAATTCTACTCAGTCCCACACAGAAGGCTGGTAAAGAAGTTGGACTGCATGGGGAAGGGACAGGAGGTGGTAAACTGGGTAAAGAAGTGGCTGCAAAGCAGAGCGCAAAGGGTCCCAGTTAATGGCACACTATCAGTGGAGGGGACGTAGCCAGTCAGGTGCCCCAGGGCTTAAAACTAGGGCGCTACTATTTAATATATACATAGAGGACTTCACCACTGGGCTTGAGGAAAAGTGTGTCTGTTCGTGAGACAACACTAAGATATGCAACAAGGTGGACTCCTCAGAGGAGCTTGCAAAATGGAATCAGACGTAAAGAAGCTGGAGGAGTGGTCCAGAGCATGGCAACTGAGATTCAATGCCAAACGCAAGGTAATGCACCTAGGAAGAGGTAACCCGAGAGGGAATATTACCTGGGAGGGGAAAGACTGGCTGCCATGAACCAGAAGCGTGATCTAGCATCATTATATTAGATGATTTGAAAGCAGGGAAACAGTGTGAGAAGGCATCACTAAAGGCCAGTGGCATGCTGGGGTGCATTGGGAGAGGAGTCACAAATAGGCGAAGGGAGGTGGTCCTGCCACTGTATAGGAGTGCTGGTCAGGCCACACCTGGAATACTGTGTCCAGTTTGGAGGCCTCATCTCAAGAAGGACACTGACTGGACTGAGACAGTACAGAGAAAGGTGACAAAATGATACAGGATTGCATCAGATGTCATGTGAGAACAGATTGTGGAACTGAACATGTACTCTATGGAAAAGAGCAGGAGAGAAGGGACATGATTGAAACATTCAAGTACATAAAGGCATCAATAAGATGCAAGTGCAGGACTCTTCCACCTCAAAAGGAAGTAGAACAAGGGGCATGAACTGCGGCTGAAGGTGGAAGGTTTTCGACCAATGTCAGGAAGTTCCTCACAGACAGGGTGTGGATCGTGGAACAGCCTGCCACTGGGAATTGTGGGGGCCAAGGTGGTGGGGAGGGTTCAAGAGGGCATGGGATAGGAACAAAGGTATCATTGTACCGAAGGACAACTAAGGTAGAGGGTAGGTAACAAGAAATCTTGGGCAGAGTAGATGGAACTAGTGGTCTCCTACTGCCATCACATTCTACGTTTCAATGTTTCTATGTAAATCCCAGGTGAGAGCAATTATGTATTGCTCAATAATACATAAAAAGTAGTACATTAGGTTAGTCTTCTTAGGTGCACAGTACCTGGGGCATCACTAATTCTGTAATACACTTCATCTGCAATGCAGCATAGAAGGTCAGCACCACATTACACCTCTGCTTGTACTTGTATTGTAGTTTGCACTGTCACACTGACTTCATTTAAATATTTATCAATTGCTACTTCATTATCAAAAGTTTTGTTTTAAAATAGCATACCAGTGTGTGTGGCTTCATGCTGAACAAAGATGGCTGGGTAGCTGATTAGCTCCGTGACCCACTGGGACCTATATCCTTCAGCATCTGACATTAGCAGCTGCAACTCATCAGCAAACGAACTATCAGATACTGGAATATACACTAATACAATTTTGGACTTACCTTTGGAAGATCTGAGCCCCGAACCCTGAGATTTTTGATCTCCTAAGCTGGCCTGAATCTTGCATGTCTTGCAACATGGTTATGGCATCTTCCTCTGGCTGGGACCCTAGGCAGTAGAAAACATGTTTACTTAGCTGATACATCAAATAGCACAAGCTATGGCAGCAACAAATCACACCACCCAGGTAGTACAATCAATTGAAATGCAGCTCTTCCAAACTGAATGGAAAGTAGACTCCCACAAGGCCACCATACAAAACCTCACGGTGGTGGTATGGGAACAAAATTGGGCCCTACAGACTTTGCAGGAGAAAGTGGAGAACCTAAAATACCAGAGTCGATTTAACAACCTCCTGTTCCTAGGTTTTCCCAAAGGGGCAGTACAAAGGGATGTGGCAGTGTTCCTACAGCAGACTCTCCCTGGAATACTGGACCTTACACTTACTCAGCCTCTTCAAATTGAAAGGGCCCAGCAATCCATGGCTCCCCTACCTAAAGCTGGAGATAGGCCTCGACCCAACCTGGACCACTTCCTTGACTTCGCAGAAGGAACACATAATGACTGCTGCATGGACTAAGGGGCAGATTCTTTGGCATGAACACAAAATACACATATAATAAGATTACTCCAAAGATCTCTCCAACAGGCCCTAGGCTTACACGAATGTCACAGGCTGCTACACCAGCTTGGCCTGCCCTTCTCACTTTGCTACCCTGCCACCATGAGGGTGGTCCACAATGGGGTACCACTCCTTTTGCCCATCCTGAAAATGCCATGGTCTTCTTGCATAAAACCTTCCACGAGAAATGAGATCATCAAGAGGACTGCCCAAGGAAGAGATACACCCACCTAGAGACCGCATGGACACCAGGTAGCCTCCACTCTCCACCGGCTCAGACAACCACCGAGATGAGAGTGCAGCCTCAAGGTCTATACATCCCTGGAATCGGAAGGGCACTCATCAAAAAACATGTTAAAAGAGGCCATCCATCAGACAGGAATGGATCCAGGAGCCCCAGAAATGGCCTACAAGTTCAGGATCCATGGACGGACCTTCCACGTACTACTCCCCAAATTGATTTGCAGCCTTGGACCAAGCAGCTCCTGAACTTCTACCTATACCCACTACAACAAATCCAGACATGGGGAACTCAGCACATCACCCGTCATCACCTACACCCAAGGCCGAACTGGTAATCAAGGACTTTCCTGACACAACAGCCACTGCTAGCACCTCCAGCTCCACTCACCAACAACCACAGTGCCCAGGGAAATCAGATTACTCGACCCGCACTGCAGCACTCCAGGCCTCCAGCACAGGATGACCTTTTCAGATAAGTGAAAATCTTGTTTAATTGGCTGGGGTTCAGTGGTTTAGGTCAGATGGGGGCGTGATCATAGATTAGAAACAGTACATACCCATACGGATACCTGGATAGGTAATTTACGGAGGCCTCTGTCCCCCTTCCCGAGCTAGCTGTCTGATGAACCTCCCTGATGTCCCAGCCGGTATGCAGGCAGCCCCCCGGCCTCTGTGGCTGGGGAGAACAAAACTGAAACTTCAGCTCCAGACTGCTTGCAGGAGCATAGGACACAACCTGAACCCCATTTCAGTCTTACTCCTAGACTGAAGGCAGATGAAACAGTTTGATTGTATTCCTGGGATGCAGGGTGGTAACACTGTATGGGCACCCTAAGCTATACTAACAATATGGAGGTGAGTGGAAACCCTCCAGATCACAGCAGCTAACCTGAAACTTAACTCTGGCTGACCTGGGGAATTTCTATGACAAGCCAGATCTGGCTTACATCTCTGCACATAATGTGCTCTTCTAGGCTTGCACTGGGGCTAATTACAGTCCGTGCATGGCTTAATTAATGGCAAGACATCCCAGGCCCTCCCTTTCCACAATGGGGGGCAGAGACAGAACCTGGCAGTCCCTTTTTCCCAGACACTCTCTGTTGCCCTGACTCAACATACCTCTTTGACTCACTGCTGCCCCACCATATAGCCTCTGCAGGCCCCAGGCTGCTACTCAGCAAGTCACTAGCCTGGCAGCCAGGATGAAATACACAGTGATACCTAAGGACCCTAGCAGCAGCCTCTACTATAACTACTTCCATATAGAATGGCACCCAACCCATCACCCGGGAGTCATCCAGACCCAGTAGCCACCACACTCCCTGGCTGCTAATCCAATGGATCAGGCCAGGACATGTGATCCCTATCATCTGTTCCCAAAGTCAACAACCAGATATGGGCTGTTGGACAAGGAACAGAGTCAGATATCCCCACAGGAGCGGGCAGGTGGGCCTGATGCAATCTTGTTGCAGGCTTTACACCTAGACCACTCCAAGATGAAACTGCACATGTCATTGTAAATAGTTTTAGGTTCAATGTTGTTTTTTGTATATGGTTATCTTCAGTATGACAGTGTTTTTAAGGACCCAGGTGTATTTGCAAGGTGCACTCATATACAGCTACGGATCATTTCTGTCAGGTGCAGAGGTTCTGAACTTCCCATTGGTATTGCAAGGAAAGCGTGGTGAGACCTTAGCTTCCTCCCTTGTACTCAAATACCCTTCACTATGGCATCATCTCCTCTAGATAATGGGTGAAATTAATTGCTATACCTGGCATGTGAGGGGCTAAATACCCTTTAAACATAAGCAGATACTTTCTCACTTGAGAGCTCCAGTTCAATCTAGCGTTCCTGCAGGAGACTAAACTTAACCCCTCCGACCGCCAAGCTTGCCAAAGAATGGGTAGGGTAGGTTTTCATCTCCTCAGCACCCACACGCAAAGGGGTTGCTACACTCCTTTATAAGAGGCTTAGATGTTCCCCACTCATAACAGAAAGTGACCTGCAGGGCAGGTGGGTGTTTGCCTTAATGGACACACCAGAAGGGCCCTTTACTAGGCAACATCTACACCCCAATGAAGATACCCTGGCTTTCTTCCACAAAGTAGCCCAAAAGATAGGGCAGCTAAGCACGGCACTCACCCCGATCCTCTTGAAGGGAGATTTCAACCTCACCCTGCTCCCACTTATGGACTGTAGCCCCATTGGACAGAAACCCCACACCAGAAGGAGGCTCTCTGTACACCAATTAATTTAAGATACAGGCCTAGTGGATATCTGGTGAACGTTCCACCCTCATGAGCATGACTACACTTTCCACTCCCAAATACATGGTTCTCACAGCCATTTTGACTTTTGGCTTGTCTCCCCTCAGATAGCACAGATGTCCATAGGATCCGTCATCCTCCCCGTGGTGATCTCAGATCATGCCCCCAGTACACCTTCACCTCCTATGGGGTCCTCACCACCTTCATCGCCCACATGGTGGCTTGATCCCATTCTTCTTAGAGACCCAGAGTTCAGGCCATGGCTCCACAGTGAAGTCACTTTCTTCTTCAAAGAAAATCCCATAGCTGATACATCAGCGGGTAATACCTGGGAGGCCTTCAAGGCCACCATGAGAGGTAAAATTATGGGGTCTGCAGCATTAAGGAGGACAAGGAGCTACACCTATCTGACCTTGAGACGCAGCTGAAAAGACAAGAGTCCATTTTTAAAGCAACCCTGCATGACAGTCAGCACTCCCTATTAGGCGTAAGCTAGTAGGGCTTCGCATGGAGATAAACTACCTATTCTCCAGAAAAGCTGAGATCTCAATACTCCGGCTAAGGCACAAATACTGGGACAAAGGAAGGAGGGAAGGGAAAAGAGAGGTAAAATACTGACCTCTAGACTCTGCAAAAGCAGGCTGAAAGATCAGGCCTTGTAGACACCAATGGGAAGACTCAAACCAGTGCGAGAAAGAAATAGTATTATGAAAGGTTTTTATGCCAAATTGTACTCCTCTTCTCGGTGCATGAATACTCCACATGTTAAAGCATTCCAGACCTCCCAAGCTAACAGATGCCAGGCTGCCCTCCTTATTACCCCTTTAACTGCTAAAGAGGTTGAACAGGCCCTGCATGCCCTGAAACACGCTACAGCCCCAGGGGAGACATGTTCCCAGTAGAGATGTGGCAATCCCTGTCCCTAATCATTACTCTAGTACTATGCTCCATGTACAATGAAGCACTTACCACCAGCTCCTTCTCCCCTACTCTCCATGAGGCAGTCATCACAGTACTCTCCAAAAGGGAAGGACCCCACCCTACCAGCAAGTTACAGACCAATCTCACTCATCAACGTGGACAGCAAAATGTTTGCTACAATCATCCGCAATTCTCAACCACCTACTCCAACACCTAGTACATCTCTCTGGGTAGGCTTTGTCCTCGGCAGCTACAGTGTGGACCTCATCGTTACTGCTCATGGCCAATTCCAACCCCACTCCTGCAGCAGTGATAGACATTGACTTTGAAAAGCTTTTGGCTCCCTGGGTGGGATTACCTACAAATGGTCCTTACACATATAGGGTTTGTGAACTGCTTCCTGGCATGGGTTACTACCCTTTAGATGCTTCCAACTGCATGGATACTTACTAACTCATTGCTATCAGACCCCTTTCCACTGAAGAAGGGCACCAGACAAGGCTGCCCGTCACCCATTGTTTGTCCTGACAGTAGAACCTCTGGCAGCCGCAATTAGGCAACATCCCCACATCCAGGGCATAACTACAGGCTAACATGGGTACTCCACACCCATGTACATGGATGACTTGCTAGTCCCACTAGCAGACCCCACGACTTCCTGCAACCCCTATTGTCTCTGCTTTCAGACTTAGCCCTCCATTCAGGCCTTAAATTAAACCAGGAGAAACTGAAGTACTCCCACTCAATGTACACTGTACATCGAACCTAAGTGCACCCCATGATCTCTAGTGGGCACTCACTGGCATTGTATACCTGGGCATTCAGGTCTCCCCCAGACAGTTCTAAACTTTGGGAGCTCAATCTTAAGCCCCTATTGGCTGACCTGAAATGGAACTTGAGAGATGGAAGTTATTGCATTTCACCATGGCTGGGAAAATTGCATCCATTAAAATGATCACCACCCCAAACTTCTCTACATACTGCCCATACCCTGGAACTTCCTCCTAGGTGGTACATCTTAATGGATGCAACGATAGGTAACTTCCTATGGGAGAACAAAAGTCCAGATACAGCCAGAATAAGCTGCATGCCCACTGGAAGGACAAAGTGTGGTATCTCCCTGAATGGAGGGGTACAAATGGACTTTTCATGCCACACAAGCCATACAATGGCTCCTCCCTATCACCATCACCTCCCTTAATGACTCAGCATGGAAAACTGCAAGCTAACATACATCATCTGGCTCTCCTTCTCTATAACCGGACCCCAAAGGCCTAATCCTATACCCCAAGATAGGTCCCACAATCAAGTACTGGGAGAAGTTACACAAACAATTGAATACAAACCCTTGCCCCGAGAACTGGCCACCATATGGGGTAATGTAGCCATATAGATAGATCATAAGCCTATTTTCTGGCCTCATTGGGCATCCAATGGAATAACGCAACTCAAGGATCTCCTGGACGAGACAACCCATACCATGGCTACATTTCAGCTTAAAAATAGGTCGGGGCATCCCACAAACTGACTTTTGGAAATATCTACAGCTCCAGAGTGCAGTTCAGGCCTATTCAAACTCTGTCCCCAAATCTCTATGACCTAATATCCTTCAGAGCTGATTAACTCTTACTAAGGGTCTAGCCAACAAGGTCTATGCAGCCCTAAGGAAAACCATACCCAGCCATCACAGGACTCTAAGACTAAATGGGAGTGAGCACTACAAACCACCATCTCAGACCAGCAGTGACGCACCTGCTGGACTTCTGCAACTACTCCTACCCTGATGCTAGGAGTAGCCTTATACAGAGTAAAATCCTCCACTCTTGGTATAGGACCCCAGTAGCTCTACCTAAGGCCAAACTGATAGATAATAACTGATGCTGGAGATGCAAAATGCATTTTGGAGAACTGAAACTTATGAAGAAGAAGAAGAATCAGCATTTACATAGCACTTTTCATACACAATGTATCCCAAAGCACTTTATAAGCAATGCTAGACTGGTAGTGAAGTGACTGAATGTGTAGTGGTGGCCATTTTGCACATCAACATCCACATACAGCCTGGACAATTGCATGAACCAGTTTTATGGGAAGGGAATATTGGCCAAGACACTGGGAACATCCCTACTCTTTGTGAAGAATGCCTTAGGTTCTTGTACTTCCACCTGGACACCCACCAGGACAGCACCAGGATGGGTAGGAGGGATCTCGGTTTAACTTATCATCCGAAGGACGGCACACCCCAATAGTACAGCACCCCTAATACTGCACTCAGTTGTCAGCATTTTAAGTACAAGTCCAATCCCGGTGTGTGATGAGAACCTACTACCTTCTGGTCCAGAGGCAGATGTGCTGCCAGCTGAGCCATGCTGGCCCCTGACATTTCCTGACATATCCCCTGGGACTGCATGCTGATTCAGCTCTTCTGGCAAAGGTCCCGATCTTGCCTCCGCAGTCACTGGCAAACAAATACCTCCAAATCTCGCCTTTGGATACTTGGATTACCCCGCCAGAACCAATGCTAACCACCCTGCAACACAAATGGCTGGCCCTTCTAAGACTTCAGGCCAAAAGGCTTCTCCTCTGTAGATGGAGAACAGCTGAGCTCCCATCTCAGAGCTCTTAAATTCTCTTGCCAAAACTGCCTTGTTAGATCGTATATCAAATGCAATCACTAATACCTTGCTACATATCACTTTTGTTGGAGACCCTTCAACCTACCTGAAACCCCAAACAGCCAAATGGTAGTGCACTCAGCCCCTTACTCCTCCTATAGTTAACCCTCCCCTGCAGGGCAATAGAAACCTCTCCCTAGCCGGACACTATCTGTCACATGCTCCTGATACTTGTTCATTATTTGCTGACTATCACCTGGGTTCTTAGTGGTGTTATTATTTCATTTTCATGCCTGGAGAAGCATACCACCTACAAGCTAGCAAAGTCCTGCTCCACATACCACCTCTTAGAGCAGACAACTGATTAATTCCCGATAGGTGTCATTCTTGTGTCTAATGCTCCTTATTGATGAATAGCATATCTTCTATGTTTTGTGATACTTGTCTCCTGATGTCTGTTGCTGTATACTTGCCAATATGTTGTAAACATTTCATTATTTTGGAAAATAAAGTTTCCACAGTTAAAATAGCGATGCACTAAAAGCTGTCCCAGTGGCATGGATGACTGAGGTGCTTTGCTCCATACCTCCTGCCACACTGGTGACCTGAGCTTGGGAAAAGCTTGGGTCACTGGGGGTCAACTGGGGGAGAGAGAGAGGATCAAGTGTCTGGAGGTGGGAGATCATGTGAGGCAGGGTTCCTGGTAGCAGCGCTGAAGCAGAGCTCCAACACCTCGCCTCTCTACTGTCTAAATTTTCAACTAACAGCCTAAAGAGACATCGATCTAAGCTATTTCAGGTGAATCCCTGTGATTCAGTGTCAGCCTAGCACTATAATCAACTTGTGGCTGGTTTCATCTACCACGATGGAGGCCGAAATGAAACATGCCTTGCCCAGGCACACTCCACCAGCCTCGCTGGAAAAATGCCTTAAAAGCAACGGGCTCAAGGAGCTGCTACTAGTAAAGTGATGCCTCCAACCTCAGCTGCAATTCCACTAATGGAGGACAGCTTTTTGCAAGAAATGTTACCATTTAAGGAAACCCTCTCTGATATTTCATCGAATTGAAGTCCCTCCGTAGTGACCTAAGCGGCCTTACAAGGAGGGTGGGAGATACAGAAGGCCCATGTGGCTTGACAGAGAAGTGGAGGGAGAAAGTAGAACCGAGATAGTACAACTGCGCCAACAAATACATAGGTTACAGCTTAAAACCGAAGATTTGGAAGGCAGAGCCGACGGAATAATATTTTGATCCTCGGGCTACCAGAATCGGAGGAGGGTGCCAATACTGTGGCTTTCCTGCAGAACTTTTTACAGAAGGTAGTAGGCCCTCCTCCATTAAGCACAGCTATCAAATTGAGCGAGCACATCGCTCCGTCAGGCCACAACCCCACCAGGAGTTCCCCAGACCAGTCATTGTGAAGTTCTTGAGTTTCGTGGAGAAACAGCACATCATCAACAAAGTTAAAGAACTTCAGAAATTATGTGAGAAAGTGCCACTCTCAGAATAACACAGGACTTGCCTCTGGAGACCAGTCAGAAGCAGGCTGATTTTCATGCTACTGTTAAGAAATTAATTGCTGCTGGTATCCCCTTCGAATGCTGTACCGGCTAAGCTCCGCGTTTCAGTCCAGGGTTCCTGATTTACGATGACACACCTGACCAAGTAGCTTCAGATCTCTCTTTAAAATTGCCTAGCCTGTTTAAAGAAGGTTGAACTCTTTTAAAAAGAACTGTGGTGGTTTTGTAGCTAAAGTTATGATTTATATTTAATTTGTTTACCTGTTAAGCCTGATAATCTCTGTGACTTGCTGGGTCTGTCTGGGTGTACTCCATTAGTTTCTGTGCTGGCAGGAGGGTCAGGGCAATATTGTAGTCAAGGGGATCCTGGCGATACTTTGGTTCACAACAGGAACCTTTCTTGAAGGGGGTGGTTTCCCAGCAGGACAATAAGCAGGGATAGTTGTGGGTACCTCTTTATCTTTCCCCAGCCATTCCATGACACGGTCATTCAGGCCTCAGGTCAGTCTTTATATTATAATTCAGTGGTTTAAGGTTTGAATTTTAATTCTATTAATGAATTAGGTTATAGACAGCGTTATTAGGATAGTAGCAGCCCAGATCAGCTGGAAGTAAGTCTTATTCGGCTCGTTGATCCTGAGGAGATTTGTTATTCACGATTGGGTAGCTCCTAATAGGAGCTATGTCCCGTTTAAAACTACCGTTTTCAGGCTGTAGCAAGCTTTATAAGGTTAGGAATGGCCCAATTAAAGGATTACAAGGGCGACAGTGTTTATCTATAAGGGCACATTAATGAAAATTAGTCTGGACCTTTCTATAGTCTGGCTTCTGAACGGTTGGGTCCTCCTGATCCAGAATGTTGTCCACAACTTTAAGGTGCGTTGATATAATGAATGGGGGTGGGGGCTCCAGAATGGGGTGACTTAGGGAATGCTGCAGAATGTACTGGTTCGGGGAGATGGCGTTTGATCATCTTTATCTATATGTGCCATTCATCTCAATGGCCCATTAGATCAAACTCCACTGCAACCTTTTGTGAGCTCTAGGGCAACAACCTATTATTCGGTTCTTATATATATGGCAGAGGTAGTAATCACCATCAGGGTTTGGCCAATCACAAGGAAGTTATCTTGGCATGCATCTGTTCAGATTTGGGGTGAGATGCCCATTGTAAATAGTTATGGGGTTCATTAAGGGGAGGTCGGGTTTCATTGGCATCTGGGGAATGATACTCCTATTAAAATTTTAGTTATTATCGAATAGAGGCTTAAGGGTATACATAATACAGGATAGTGTATTTTCTCTGTTAAGTTGGGTTTATATGTTACTAACAATGTTATGGGGAGGATCGGGGTGGGCTGGAGTGTGCCTTAAGGGTTTGATCTGGGATACTTTGAATTTTTAGGGTTGATACTTGAAGTCCGGAGAAACAATGGCTAACAGTCTTATTAAAATAGTTACGTGGAATGTCAGAGGAGTAAGAGATGCTTTGAAAAGGTTTCAAATACTCAAGCACTGTGCCCTTTTGAATGCAGATATTATTCTGCTTCAAGAAACTCACTTGACAGGTGCAGAATTGCTTTGCCTACATAGACAGGGAATATCCCAGGTTTTTGCAACTGGGATCTCATCTTCAAGCCAAGGGTGGCTATATTACTCAAAGGAATATCGCATTTCAGGTAATTCTGACTATCACTGATCCTTAGGAGATATGTGCTAATTAAAGAGTATCTTAAACAACAATATGGTGGTCTTGGGTTCAATATATGGTCCAGTGGAGGGATCCAGATTTCCTGATGGATCTAGCTAATAAGATAGCAAATGTTCCTACCCACCCCTTGATTTTAGGGCGGGATTGGAACATTCCCCAACTCAAGATCTGGACAGGACCTATAGACCGCTGAAGCCACTTACGCCTCGCAAGATGCTTTGAAAGACTTAATAACTTTGTTGGGGCTGGGTGACCCATAGAGCATCTTAAATCCACACACCAGCTATACACATTTTACTCAAACGTCCATCAGTCCTGGTCCAGATTAGACTATTTCCTAATTGCTGTTCCCTTATGCCTGGTCTCTGCCAGACTGGTATAGAACCCATAGTGATATCTGACCGCGTCAGCCTGGTTGGCTCTCTCTGGACCTCCATACTCAGAGAAACAGTCTGGAGACTGAATACCCAGTTGTTAAAAGATAATTCCTTGATCTCTCACATTAAAGAACTCATTGCCACCTTTATGGAACACAATAGGGATTCAGTTTGAGTGACCTCCTTTGGTGTTTCTTGAAGTACTACCTTCGAGGAGAGTTTATCAAGGCTTCCTCCAGGAGGAAAAAGTTAAGGGATTCCAAAGCTTTGTCTTTATTAACCTAGATTAAAGAAGGAAAACTCCTATCCTCCACTACTCCCTCGGGTACCCTAGAGGAGCTGTTAGTACTGCGTAATGAATACCAGAATTAATAAGAGAAAAAGTGGAATATGCCCTGTTAAAACCAAAGCTAAATATGCAGACCAGGGTGAAAAGCTGGGAAGCTGCTCCTTATGACTGTGTGAGTTAAAGCTCCCATCTAATCCCTTCTATACGGGCCCCTGATGGCTCTATTAAAACAGAACCTCGAGAGATTGTACAGGTATTTGAAAACATTTACAAGTTATCGTATGGGAAGTGCCTCTGTAATATAAATTCTCAAGATATAGAAGCTTACTTAGAGTCTCTAGACCTTCCAGTGTTGGATGATATATGCCAAGCCTCTTTAATTTTACCAATATCTACCACTGAAATAGAAATGGCCATTAGTAGTCTTACTCTGGACAAAGCACCGGCCTGGATGGATTCCTTCTAATTTTTATAAAATATTTTCTAAAGAACTAGCTCCTTCTGCTTAATTTATATAGCTATATGTTCAAAGCTGACAAATTAGATCCGACCCTCATGGGCATGATCGATTAATCTTTTACTCCAACCAGATAAGACCCAATTAGATCCAGCTAGCTATAGGTCGATTTCTCTCCTGAATTGTGACATTAACATCTTAGCAAAAGTGCTCTTGCTCCGGATAAAAGCACAATGGACCTGGCTTCTAAGCCCGGAACAAGTGGGGTTTGTATCAGGATGCTCCTCAACTGATCAACTTAGGACACTCACATATATCTTTCAGTGGCCCAATCTTCCCAGTCCCAATGGCTTTAATTTCCTTAGATGCGAAAAACTTTTGACAGGGTGTACTGGGAATTTTTATGTTGACCTTGCGAAAATGGGCTCCCCAATTTATTGCAATGATACAGTCCCTCTACGCTTCCCTGTTGGACAAGATTTACTGCAATGGGGTCTTTTCTACCAGGTTCCTTTATACACGGGCACAAGACAAGGCTGTCCCTTTCACCCTTTTTGTTTAACCTCTATTTAGGACCCCTACTCCGGCATATGAAACAGTCCCCCAAATCAGAGGCATCCCTATTCACAGTCAGACCCTCAAACTCTCGGTATATGCCAATGATATTCTTCTCCATTTAGCTCAACCGGCATCTTCGTTAGAACACATTTTAGAGGTTGTTAACCAATACTGTAAGCTATCCAACTATAAATTAAATATCTCTAAAACCAAATTTTCCCTCTGGACAATTACACCTTGAAATCGGAATTTGGACAACTAGGTATTAAATGGTCCTCCCAGGCAATCAGGTATTTAGGTATTTATTTAACTAGGGATCCTAGTACCACCCAGAAGCTTAATCTAGATGATCTGGTTGGTGTTATCCAACAGGATCTCCTGAGATGGCAGAACCTACCCCTTTCTTTTATGGGCCGGATAAGTATAATCAAGGTGAATATTCTCCCTGTCTTTTTACCCTTAAACCTGTTAAATCTATGGCTTCCGATCTCTTTTTCAAAGTCTACATTCCATGATTTCAAAATTTATCTGGTTGAGGCAAACACCCCCATCATGCTTTTTATAAAGTTAGTGTGCCTAAAGCCTGGGTGGACTTCGCCTCCCCAATTTCCTTTTGTATTACTAGGCGAGCCATTTAACTAAGTTGGAAATGGCTCTCTCAAGCGATATGGAGTATATTCCCAATTGGCTCCAGATTGAGAATGACCTTTAAAGTCTAATAACATTAACCTCTCTACGGTCTTTTGTCTAACAAAATCATCATTGCCAGGGATGTTACAAGACTCAGTAATTAGTATTTCTCTAAGAGTACTTTACAATGCTGCTCATACCTTAAGATACCCTTAAATATGACACGGGCCAGTCAGTTCTGCTAAATCCCAATATCAAAATTGGGGGTCAAGCTTCTTCAGTGGCTCCCTCAACTACAGGAATACGTGTGGAAGACTTATTCTCCCAGGACAACCTTCTCTCCTCATCTGAAATGCTCGGCAAATTTGACATCCTGAGGTTGAAGATTTTTAAGGTGTACCAAATAAGACATACTATAGGTACCTTGTTTGGGGTTAAACCTTGACCATCATTAGTCAGACCTTTAATGGCTCAAGTTAGTGAATGCTTCCTAAAGCCACACTGTGTTTCTACAGTATACACTCGTCTCCTGACTTCTACCTGTTCTAACCCTCTTCCTGGTTCTTCAATCTAGAAGGCTTTACTTCGGACGTGAACCTTGACTGGGCTTGGATCTGGAAAGATCTCTATATTTACCATTCTCAAGATGGACTTAGACTCACTCAATATCACATATTGAACAATATGTATTATACCCCTTGAGACTGGCTAAATTGGGCAGGATACTGGACTCTATCTGCACTAGGTGTGGCAGAGAAGAAGGAACATGGTGAACATATTCTGGTACTGTGAAAAGGTATCCCCACTCTGGCAAGAAATTAGAATCAAACTGGACCCCTGGTTAGGGCTAGAAGACCTTTTCACAATTGAGGTATGTCTCCTAGGGCAATACTCTGGTATCAATGTTAAGGCGCAGATTCCACATGGCCTAATAGCCATCATGGTTAAAAACTAATTCTTGAACACTGGATGGATCAATTAACAATCTCTTATAGTGAATGGTTAAGGGATATATCTAATTTTTTAGATCTGAATGACTGATAGCAGGTTTTCACAATAACATGGCAAGTTTTGATAGAAAATGGGGAAGCTGTATCGTTATACTTACAGTAAGTGAGTGATAACTAATTGTTCAGATACTTTATGTAAGAAAAGTTGAAGTCTCTTCCTCTTTCCATTAATAAAGTAAGGCACACTCCAGGGGTGGGCAGGAGGGAGGAGGAGGAAAGGGGGTTAGGGAGGGAGGAGGTTTGGGGGATTTAGCTAGCAGATTCATGTATAGGTTTAGGATGTTATGATTACTGTTGTGTATTATGTGTACATTACCTGGTACCTGTGTAACTGCCTTTTGGTAAAATCAATAAAATTTTGAATTTCAAAAGTGTCTGGAGGAATGCTCTCCTCTGCTGGGGAGGGAGGACCAGCATCTCAGCCCTTGGTTGCCCCAGGTGGAGACCTGGGGGCATTCTAGTGTCCAAGCACCAAAGTAGGGAGGGACCATGGTTCTGTGATATCGCATGCCTCCACCTACACACACCAATGTGTCACTGCAGCCAGGAGGTGGGAGTGAGAACATGGAAAACAATGGGGATCCAGGCTCCATCATGTCCTGCCTGCTCTGTCCTGATCTGCACTGCCACTTGAAACAGCCAAACCAATACTGGATAATGTTCCAGGTGAGGGAGGATGGCCCTCCTCTCTGGCCCCACCATGGGGAGGGTGAATCCGTGGGGTCCTGAGTGGCATGATTGCCGGGGGCAGTAGCCAGTCAGAAGGGATGGGGATAGAACTGGAAGCCCAAGGGAATAAAGAATATGGAAAAAATATTTGCATGCAGCCACCAAGGAACACTTTTCAGAATATATGGTCACAGCCTTAGGAAGGTTCAGAATGGTCTCCAAAGACAGTTCAACTCGTATGAAAAGTCAACACTAGTATCACTCACACACACACAAACACACACTGAAACACCACACCCTAATGTTTAAATATCATCAAGTGACATCTTCCTCAGAGTGGCTTGATAAAGACACATACAGATATAAAAACAGTGATTTAAAGAGACAGTACCAGAAATTACAGGAAACCACTCATAGTACCTGAAGTGTTGGGATAGAGTCATGCAGATACCCAGTGTACCAATGTAGATTAATAGAAAAACAAGACAACATATACACATATACATCCCATCACTTTAAAACAGGTATTCCACCTTTTGTAAGATAAAAATCACAGAACATAATCTCATTCAAAAGCTTTGTATCAATGTATAACTATCACAATCAGTATCTTTTTGCATTATCCTGAAAGATACTCCGTCCGAAGGTGAATTTGCGGTCACTACGTGGAATCACCTTTTGGGACCAATTAATGAAATGACAGTACCACTGTTCATGAGGGAAGTTCAAAAAGCCCATGTTGCAAATTTGGTGAAAAAATCCAAACAATGACTGCGTTATGAGCGTCGTTGTGCTGTTTCTACACATGCTTGTAACTTCACCAATTTTTATATTTTCACTCCAGATTTTCAACATTGCCATTTTTCACACCTCCTTATGAACAGTATAGCTGTCATTTTTCACATCCTGCTCAAAATGTGTTTTACACCTCTGGCACAGAATGACATGGTCGCTGTGGGAAATCAACTTTGGGACAGATTAACAAAATCACAGTGCCACTTTTCATGAGGAGAGGTCCAAAATGCCCATGTTGAAGATGTGGTGAAAAATAAAAAAATGATGATTGTGTTACAGTGTGCATTGCACAGTTTCCATGCACTCTTGTAACATCGCCAATTTTCACATTTCACTCCAGATTTTCAACATTGTCGTATTTTCATCCCCTCATGAACAGTACAGCTGTCATGTTTTACATCCCACCAAAATGTGTTTCCACACCTGTAACAAATGCACGATCACCATGCAAAATAACCTTCGGGTAATGAACTGATAGTGCCACTGTTCATGAGGTGGGGTCAAAAAGCCATTTTGAAAATTTGGAGAAAATACCAACAAATGCCTGGGGCATTAGGGTTTCCAACAACATCCCACCCTGTAGAGACTGACAGGCATCGGGGTGTGACTTGAGATCATCGGCTGCAATGCTCATGCCATTCCACCTCTCCCCCTCTGCATCCTGTGACAGGCATAGAGGTGTGCCTTGGAGTCTTTGGCCCCAAAGTTCACCCCATTCTCCTATACTGCACCCATCTCAGTGTATTTCCTTATGGAATGGAGTGAGCATAAGGCTCGAAGACCCCATAGGTGCACCACCGACACCTGTCGGTGTCTGCAGGGTAGGTGAGGTGAATGGCATGAGTATCATAGGTATCATAGGTAATAGAGAGCTTAGTAGACAAAAGTCCATAATGTTCACCGATATCAATTATAGCCCATTATGGAATTTAGACCTAAATATTTATCCAAATGTATTTTAAAGGTGTCCATGTTTTCACATGCTACAACATCCAGTGGTAGATTGTTCCATATTTTGCATACTCTAATTGAAAACCATGTATTCCTTTTTCAGTTTTATAATGGTCTACTGTAAGTTGAAGTGGATGTGCCTCTAGTGTTATAAACTAATTTCCTGAGCCCCAAGCCAAGCAGCTCCCATAACTGATCATCGTGCAGGGCTTTAAATACCAAACATAAATCTCCTCTTATTCTACTGTATTCCAATGTATACAATCCAAGTTTCTTCAGTCTTGCTGCATAATCCAAACCCTTTACCTCATCAATTTTCTAGTGGCCCTCTTCTGATTTTTTCTAGAGCAATTATAGAGCCCTTATCACCTGGCACCCAAAACTGGGTGCAATATTCCAAATGGGTCCTCACCAACGATGAGTACAGAGGAAGCAAAACCTCACTACTTTTACTACTAATATGCTTATTAATGCAATGTAATATACCCATAGCCTTCTTAATTACCATATGACAATGAAGTTTAGGGCTTAGATCATTTGATACTCTGACTCCCAAGTCACGTTCATCATCAACTGCCTTTAAAATCGTGCGCCAAATTTATAATTTGCATGCTGATTATTTCTCCCAAAGTGCATTACTACACACTTATCAACATTAAAGGTAAATTTTTTTAAATTAGCCCAATGTTATAGTTCCTCAAGGGCATACTGTAGGGTACTTAAGCCTTAAGTGTTGTTTACTGGGAATCCTAGGCGGGTGTCATCTGCAAATTTAGTCAACCAAGCATTGGTCGATGTTTTAAGTGATGCAATATAGATATTAAATAAGCAAGGGCCAAGAACTGATCCCTGAGGGACCCCACTGGTCACATTGTCCCACCGGTATAAGAGCCTTTTATACAAACTCGTTGAGTTCGACCCTTCAACCATGACTCCACCCAACATGTTATATTACCCCTATTCCGATGTTAATAATATCATCATCAAAGGCCTTAGAGAAATCAAGGAGGATAACATCCACAGCCTCACCCCTGTCCAAGGCCCTACTCACTCCACCATAAAACCCCAACAGATTGGTCTGACATGTTCTTGCCTTGACAAAGCCATGCTGTGTAGGGTCTGGTTGAATCAACTTGCAAAGATGATTTGTTATAATTCCTTCAAGAATTTTGCCCAGAACAGATGTCAAACTAATAGGTCTATAACTGGACACATCCTGTCTGGAACCTTTTTAAAAATAGGGACCACTGCTGCCTGTCTCAAACATCGATAACCTGCCCGTCCTGTATGGATTTTGTAAACAGGGCAGCAATAGAGACCAGAAAGGGAATAATCAGTTTCTTAAGAATATGCGGTGGAGACCATCTGGACCTGCTGATTTATGTGGGTCTAAATTCTGTAACAATTTTTGTGTTGTGGCTGTATCCACAATAAGTTGCCCAGTCAAGATGTGATCATTATGGGTTTACTAGTAACTGTTTTAGTATTGAAGACTGAAGAAAATTGCCTGTTACAAATAGAGGTCATTTATGTCTTATCAGTTACTAACTCACCTGAATTATCTTTTAATGGACCAATGGTGGGAGTACCTCCTCTTTTATTATTAATGTATTCATAAAAGGTTTTATGATTATCTCCTATTTTATTAGCCAATCTTACCTCATAATTCTTTTTGCTTTTCTAATACTAAATTTTGTCACCCTCAGCTGATATTTATAATTTTCCCAACTTTTTGGGACCCTCAAAACTTAGCCCTTTGTATGCCCTATTCTTGTATTTAATGTGTTTTTACAGTTGCATTCATCCATGGCATTTTTAACTGGGTTCTGTCAGCTTTTTTAATAGTAGGAATATGTTTATTGGTACCTGCTGTTAGTTTATTAACCAGAATCTGCCACATTTCTGAGAGAGATTTATCCAAAACGCCTGATTCCAATTCAGGTTGCCATGTCATTTACCAGACCCAAGAAATTCCCCTTTTGAAGTTATAGACCACCGTGTTATAGCGTTATACCCTGAGTTACCATTGTAAGTAAATCTGACCATACAGTGGTCACTTGACCCAAGGGTTGTAAAACCAAACACTTAGTAATTTTACTACCTAGGTTATGTAAAACTAAATCCAAGGTATTATTAACCCTAGTACTATGTTTAACTATTTGTTCCATGTTAGACAACAAAAGGTCTCTAGATATGCTTTTTCAACAAGAGAGCGAAGTATGTAAGGTTTTCAAATTTATCCCGGAGATCAAAATCTCCTACAAGCAAGATATTATTAGTAGAGGATAATTTCTCCACAAAATCCAACACATGGGAATCCTCTTCATGTGTGATTGACGGAGGCCTATAGACCACACCCATATTAATACAAGCTGATGACTTAGGAATATTTTGACCCAAACAGCTTCAGTATTTGTCCAGTGGGTTAGTTCAATGTTTTCAGAGTTAATAGTATTAAATAGATAGAACACCACCCCACCCACTCTAGTATTACTCCTGTCTTTATGAAACAAAGTATAACCCAGAATATACTTGTCCCAAGGGTCATTATCACACCACCAAGTCTTAGTAATTGCACAAATATGAATATTGAGTTGATCTAAAGAAAGAATAAGCTTGTCAAACTTACTAGTAAGACTTCTAGCATTAATAACAAGAGCAATTCCATTCTGATGGGCTAATAGGGGTAGTTTTTATGAGTGTTACTTGTAGGGATGCAAATTTCCCCACCTAGTAGTTTAAACACTGGTCTAATTGGTACCTTAGTCTAGTAGCAAAGATTCATTTGCCCTGTTTGTTCAAATGCAGACCATCCTTAGCAAATAAACCCTGATTTAAGAACCCTGTCCAATTTTCCAAAAAGTAAACCCTTCTCTGAGACACCACTGTTTAAACCATCCATTTAATGTCATGATGTCTCTTCTTTTGGCATTATTAGCTCTAGGGATTGGTAAGAGCCCAGATATAATTAGATTGCCACCATGATTTTTTATCCTGTCACCAATTTCCTCAAAATCTCTCTGGATTTCCAATATAGATCTTCTGCCCAAATCATTTATTCCTGCATGTATAAGGGTAAGAGGGGAGTTTGTGTGTTCCTGTAACCCTGAAAACATTTGTTTGATGTTATCTATACCTGCTCCAGGCAGAGTGCTAACAGTACATAGATACATAGATACATAGACAGTGTCGGCAGATAAGAGACCTATGGCCCACCAGTCTGCCCATTTGAGCTCGTAAATTCAGTTTATGTTTTCCTAGAAGCCTGTGCCCTTACCCTGACCTCCAGAATTCCTTATGTCTATCCCATGCATTCTTAAATCCGTGATTGTTTCAGCCCCACCACTTCCTCTGGCAGGGTGTTCTACTTGTCCACCACCCATTCTGTGAAGAAATTCTTCCTCATGTTTCCTCTGAATCGTCTCCCTCCAACTTCATCCCATGCCCTCTAGTCCTGGAACATCTTTTTCACTTAAAATAGTGTATTCCTGCACCCTGTTCCTCCCTGTAAGATACTTGTATGTCTCTATCATATCCCTCTCTCCTCCTCTCCTCCAGGAGTACATGTTCAGTTCCTTCAACCTGTCTTCATAGGACTTGTGATGCAATCCATGCACCATCTTTGTTGCCCTCCTCTGAACCTTCTCTACCCTGTCTATGTCCTTATGTAGGTATGGTCTCAGAACTGTACACTGTACTCCAGGTGGGGCCTCACTAGTGTCTTGTATGCGGAATTATGACCTCCCCTTTTCCTGCCGGTGATGCCCCTGCCTATGCATCCCAGCATCCTATTTGCTTTACCTGCTGCCTTGTCACACTGTTTCCTACCTTGAGGTCATCAGAGATGATAACCCAAGATCCCTTTCCTGCTTGGGGCATGTTATATCCTCACCCCCAACTGATATATTGCCAGGGTTTTGTGCCCCATATGCATTATCTTGCACTTCTTTGCATTGAATTTCAACTGCCAAACCCTGACCATTCTTCAAGTTTCTGCAGGTCCCTTCTCATTCTGTCTACACCCTCTGGTTTGTCTACTCTGTTACAGAGCTTTGGAGTCATCAGTGAACAGTGAAATTCTGCCTTCTAGGTCCACGCAATGTCACTGATGAAGATGTTAAATAGGACCGGTCCCAGCACTGATCCTTGGTACCCCACTGGTCACTCTTCCCTCTGTGGAGTGACAGCCATTTACCACCACCCTCTGTGTCCTGCCACCCAGCCAGTTACCTACCCACCACACTACTGTCTTGCCACACCCATATTCCCCAGTTAGTGTAATAGTCTTCTATGTGGCACAGTGTCAAAGGCCTTGCTAAAGTCCAGATAGGCCATGTCCACTGCCTCCCGATCCACCTCCTAGTCACCCAGTCAAAAATTCAATGAGGTTGGTCTGACATGACCTCCCCTGGTGAAACCATGCTGTCTTGGGTCCTGTAGTCCATTGACAAGCAGATGTTCCACCAGTCTCTCCTTCAGTAGTGCTTCCATGATCTTCCCCACTACGAGGTGAGGCTGACTGGTCTGTAGTTCCCTGCTTCCTCTTTGTTCCCACTTTTGTATAAGGGGACTACATCTACTGTCCTCCAGTCTTTGGGTACCTCCCTGTTTCCAGTGATCGGCTAAACAGGATAGCCAGAGGTTCAGCCACCACCTCTCTTAGTTCTTTAAGAACCTAGGCGTGCACCCCATCTGGCCCCATTGCTTTATCAACTCTTATTACTTCAGTTCCTTCAGGACCCTTTCTCGTGTAAAGGGACTTTTGTCCATTTCTGCACCATTCTCATCCTTGTACTCCTTCAGACCCATTACCCTCCTCTTCCTCAGTAAAGACTGAGCAAGAAATACCTGTTCAATATGTCAGCTTTACTGTTGTCATCCTCCAGTGGCTCCCATCCTCCCCTTCAGTCTCACTATCCCTCCTTTGTCTTTCTTTTCACTTATGTACCTGTAAAGGTTTTGTCCCTCTACCCACTGATTTTGCAATGTGTTCTTCTGTCTGAGCTTTGGCTTCCCTTACTGACCTCCTGCCTCCCTTTTGCTTCTCCTGGTACTTCTCCTTATCCCTTCTGCCTGTGTCTTTTGTATTGCCTGAATGCAATCTTTTGGCTTTCACTTTCTTTGCTACCTCTTTGGAAAACCATAATGGTCTCCTCTTCCTTTTCTCTTGCTAACCTGCTTAATGCATAATTCTGTTGTTCTTGTAATCCCCATTTTAAATACTGCCCACTGTTCCTCAACCCTGATTCCTGTCTCATTCCCATAATGCCTCTTTCAAGCATCTCCCATTTTCCCAAAGTCTGCCCCCTAAAATCCAGGATCGTGTTTTTGTGTGGTTTGGTTCTGCTCTTTCTGTGATTTCAAACCACAATGACTGGTGGTCACTGTTCCCCAGGTGCTCCCCACTGTTACCCCATCCACTGTCCCTGTTTGTGAGCACAAGGTCCAGTATTGCCTTCTGCCGAGTTGGTTCCATGACCAGTTGCTTGAGGAAGGCACCCTGAAGGAGTCAGGATAAATCTGCTCCTAGTTGATGCTGCTGGGATGCTCCAGTCCACATCTGGAATATTAGAGTCTCCAACCAGTACTACCTCACCTTGTCTGCCATCCTTTGGATGGCTAGCATTAACTCCTATCTGTTTCCTCCTCCTGGGCTGGTGGTCTATAGACCACACCTGTGTGGATGGCTGTCCCCATTTTCCTTCCCAGCTTAACCCACAGTATCTCTCCCATTTTGTTCCTCCTGGATCTCTGTGGCCTTATGTAATTTTTCACATACAGTGCCACTCCTCCTCCCTTCCTGCCTGCTCTGTCTCTTCTGAATATGTTGTAGCCAGGTATGGCCATCTCCCAGTTGTGGTTATCATTACACCAGGTTTCAGTGATGGCCACAATGTCCAGGTCTGACTGCACCATGACAGCCTCCAGATCTTCCATCTTGTTGCTAAGGCTCCTGGCATTTGCACACATGGCTTTCCATGATTTGACCTCCCTAGACTGTTTCGCTGTTCTACTCCAGCCCCTTCCTTGGTTGTCCTTTATCCTGGTTCTCCTTGCTGTCTGCCCTTCTGCTGAATTTTGACCCTTTTCTGCCTATCCACCTCTTGGGCACTAATCTCCATCAGTAGTATACATATTTCTGTTTTACATAAAATATGATCAGTGTAACGTATTATAGAATCACCTATGACCAGGACATCTCTTGGAAAAACCATGTTACTGTTAGTAATTGTGCTTGAAATAACTTGAATTTGGGAGTATTATGGCCAATGACCCAAAGTCACACCCCAATGCCTGTCAGTCTCTGCATGGGGGTTGGTTTGCGTCAGTTCAGTACTTCACTGCCATTACTATTATGTATCTCTGTAACTCCTACACCACTAATTCTAATGCAGCAAGACAACATTCGGCATTGACAAATACTTGTTCTTATTGCAGGCATTTAATGGCAGTGGGTGGTTGAAAACTTTACCCTTTCAAAACCTTGTTGTAACTTTGGTGTTAATATTGGTGCCTGATCTCTTGCATAAGGCCCACTGTGTTGGTGGCTTGCATGATAATTTGAGGCCTTATCCCTGTCCATAAATCTCTTAGCAATTTCTTGCTGACCTTTGTTATATTCTGTGGTAGTGCTGCAATTCCTCTTCATCCATAGCAGCTGAGAATAGGGAATACTATTCTTAAGCTTATCCTGGTGAACATTCTGTGCATGGAAGGTAGTATTTCTATCACTGTTTTTATATAGCTGGGTCTCCAACTTGCCATTCTAGATTTCTATCCTAATATCCAAAATTATACTTCTGTTGCACTACTGATGGCTGTAAACTGTAAGTATGCATTACAGTGGTTAAGATACATCAGAAAGTCTTGCAGTTCAGATGGAGTTCCTGTCATTATGGGGCTGGCAGTATAGCCTAGAGGTTAGAGTAATGATCTGTTAATAAGCTCGGTATATCCAGAAGACAGACCTGGGTTTGATTCCACAACCTCTACTTGCATACTGTGTGACTCTGGGCAAGTCACTTAACCTCCCAGTGCTCCCAGGTCATTCCTGAAAACAGGCACTTGTGCAGTGGGCCTTACCTGGTTACCAAAGAATAATAAAAAAAAAAAAAAATAGTATGAACCATATGTCATCTATATATCATATATACATATATATATATATATATATATATATATATATATATATATATATATATATATATATATATATATTCATTATAAAAACTTCATTAATACACAAGTTAGGGTTTAAGTGACAAAAAGGAAATTCATGTTTGGGTTCCAACCCTAACACCCCACCTCCATCCTGCAGGCAGAAACAGGAAAAACATTATGGTTTCATCTATCCCATGTCTTTGCAAATCAGGCGTGGCATGTACCTTTGGGTTGTCAACCTTAACATTCACTACATTGCATCAGTAAAAATTTGAGATGTGTAGAGTACTGTATATGAGAACTGTGCGAGTGTTGGGGTTGACAACCCAAAAGTACACTCCATGCCTGATTTGCAATGATGCAGGAGGAGGTGAAACTGTAATACTTTTTTCTGTTGCTGTTCTGCAGGATGGTGGTGGGGTGTTAGTTTTGGGAACCCTAACACCACATTTCCTTACTTTTTGTCACTCTAACCCTAACTGGTGCATTAACAAAGCTTTTGCAATGAATTTCCTTACTTTTGAGATAGTATAGTTGTATCTGCATTTGCCTGTGGGAGGGCCCTATGCTTTCTTCCTTCCATAGATGCATACATCTATGTTGGTGTGGAAGTGCAGAGCCCAGAGTGTCATACGCTCCCATTTCTGGCAAAAAAAAACAAGTTATTTGCTTGGTTGTATGGCTTGTTAAACTTCCAAAGTTATCATATTGGAATTCTTTTATGTTTAATTTTGTGGGGTTTTGTATGCCACCTAAATTGTTGGGGAAGTATTATGTGTTATTCTTGTAGTACTCATTATGACCTTTGTTTTGGTATATAAACTGTCCCTAACTACAAATATTAAGGAAGTTATGGCTTGCTGAAGTTCAACTGTGGGGAAAAAACTAAGTCCAAAATCTTTTTTTCTATGAGGGCTTCCTTTTTCGTATCAGCAAAAAGCATATGAAAAGGATACCTTCACAAAAAGAGAATCAGAAAAAACTAAGTCCAAAATCTTTTTTTGTATGAAAGCATCCTTTTTGTATGAACGAAAAAACATACAAAAGCATCCATTCATATAAAAATAATTTGACTTAGGTCTCCCCATGATTCTTTTTCATGTGAAGGATCCTTTTTGTATGTTTTTGTTTTGTTAATACAAGAAAAGGATTCCTTCACACAAAAGAACAGAAAAAACTAAATCCAAATTCTTTTTTTAGGAAGGATCCTTTTCATATGGCCTAATTCTTTTTCATATGGCCATAGGAAAAAGGAAATCGGTCATAAAATAATGATTTCAAAATGTATAAAAACACATTTCTGGGTCATTTTTCCAAACAAATAAGTGCAGAATCCACCTAACAAGGTCCCAATTAGCAGGATACATATGTTAGTGTGTCTGCAGGACGTTATTATGTGGGTTTTGATATTTTGTATTGAAAAAACAGAAACAAGATGGCAGCCATACAAAAAAATATTTTTTTCCTCACAAACAAGGATTACCCCATACGAAAAAGGATCCCTTTTTATATGGACCAAATTTTTCTATTCCAAGCAGCTATCTAAATACAATACTGAGCATGCTCAGAACCAAAACTGCAAAATTTAATAACTTTGGAATGGATTGATATTTTTTTCACCAAACCAGTGAAAGGCAGCACAGTAGGTCACGCCCTTTCTACCCTAATAATTTCAGACCAAAATTCAAAACCGCCTGGGTGCTAGGCAATGACAAAAAGAACAGAAAAAAAATCTAATTTTTTACTTTTCCGCTATCCATATCTTGGAATCTGCACATCTCACCAGAAAAATATTTGGCACTTCAAGAGCTCTGCCCGAGACCACACATTCAAATTTTTTGCAAATCCATTGAACAGTTGTGAAGCTGTTAAAGTGCAAAATTTGAGGTTTAACATAAAACCCTGCTCAGCCCTAAATATAGTGGCGCATAATATATGACATTTGTGCTGGTTTAATTCTGAGAAGGTGTGTTACTTTTCAAAGATGTGAATATAAGTGTTTGCATAACTGGGCGCCATGTTACTCCCCATGTCTGTCACTGTATAAATTTAAAATAATGACTGTATTTTGAAGAACTATACTTGCCATCTCCAGGAGTACTCTTGTAGGTGGATGGGACCTTTGGGCCTAGTATCAAATGAGAATATCCATCCCATTAATCCCTCCTATAGGGAAATCAAGGTATGCAGGTCTTTCACATCAACTATCATTAAGGCGCAATCTTCTGGTATACCTTGCCTATTGAGCTCTTTTTGTGATGTTTAGCACATGGGTAGTATCTTTAAGGTATGTAAGGATGGTTTCTACTAACGGCTGGAGGTGAATATTAACATATGAAGTTAATGGTTCAGTGCCAAGTCAGTCCTGAAGACTATTGGTCTGAACAGAGGCAAAGTCTGGTTCTTGTGAATTTTGGGACTTGCAAAAAATAATGGTGCTCTGGACAAGTACAATTCATGATGCACCTTAGAGATGTGTTTTGTTCCTATGAAACTGAACATATTTTCTTGAATAGCCAGTAGAGGATCTCAGGGCAGGGCACAAAGGTTTCTTGTACTTCTATGAACATACAAACATACGAAAATTGCCAACAGAAATTAGGCCTCTTGGTCTATCTAGTTTGCAGCTAACCCTACTTTGCAGCTGCTCTCTCCCCTCCTCCACCTTCCCAAATACTCCCTCTCTCCCTGTCCCAACCCATCTTGAAACTACCCATTGTTCTACAGGATACCACCTGCTCTGGCAAAGCATTCCAAACTGCCACTAGTCTCTCTGTGAGAAAATGTCTCCTTATTTCCCTCTTATACCTACCTCCTTCCAGTCTAAGTCTGTGCCCTCTTGTGTCCTTCCCCTCCAGAGCTTGAATATTTCTTCAGTAGCAGACTTATTTACTCCCTTTAAGTACTTAAAGGTCTCAATCATATCCCCCGATCCTTCTCTCCTCCAGGGAATGCATGTTCAATTCCTTAATCTCTCCTTGTAGGACATATCCTGTAATCCCTGAATCAACTTTGTCACCTTTCATTGTATCCCTTCCAACAATCTCACATCTCTCTTCAGATAAGACATCCTTCCTTCTAGAGGATGTCCTCGTTATACAACCCAGCATCCTGTTGGCCTTGGCTGATGCCCTCCTGCAGTGCTCTGAATTGTTCATATTCCCATTATCACTACCCTAGATCATTCTCTCCTTTCAGTGGTACATAACTGCACCCCAGCCCCAGTTGGTAACCCTTTCAAGGATTCTTTGCACCAAAGTGTAATAACTGCTAATAAATTCAGGTACATTAGTCTGTACTGATCTCTGGTTTGAATAACTATTGCTCTGCTTTTATCAGTTGGCTTGATGACAATATTGTCATAATTTTCTAAACTTCTAGGGATGTTTTGTTGTGGTCTTGTTATGTTATGTGGTAGTCTTTCTGTTCTAGAGTGTATCGTTTGTATATGCTTTTAGACAAGGACTATGTATGTCTCAGCTGCAGCGTTCTTACCAGTTTGGCATAAATTTTGATTTTGCCTTTATT
The DNA here is from genome assembly GCA_016271365.2 of Neoceratodus forsteri. NCBI lineage: Eukaryota > Metazoa > Chordata > Ceratodontiformes > Ceratodontidae > Neoceratodus > Neoceratodus forsteri. Next base: position 31,455,093 of record CM057450.1, read on the forward strand.
GTTTGTTTCACCTGCATACCATACGAGTCTGTGTCTTCCTGTTGCACAAATATAGCCTTAAGCTTTAAAGAATGATAAAAGCGCTCCAGATCACATTCAAGTTCAAAACTGTTTATTTTATGAAACGATCAGAAAGACAAACCTAAAGATAATACCTCAGGTTTTGCTTCTGCTTCTGATAGGTACATACCACTAAGATTAAATATGGCCACTTTGGATGTTTCTAGGGCTTCTGGGGTTAGTTTACAACCTCTTCTTCTCCTCCTTCTTCCATTATCCATTTTATTCCTTCTTTCCTTGGCTTTTGTCTCAGGTCATACCTTCTAGTTCCTTCCTGGGGGTCCTCTTCCTGGGGCCTGGTTGTCCCTTTCTAGGGTACCCTGATCTGACTGCATCCTAAAAAAGGGGCCTGTCTTCTGTTGCCTCCTCTTTGCTGATCATATGCATAAATATCAGAGCTATCCAACCCTGAGTTGGTAAAATTGCCATTGCAACTATACAATAGTTTTCATAAGTATAACTTTGATTGTCTCTATAGCGGATGATGTCCTGTTGAAACTTTGTAAGTTTTTGCTGCCTGATTGTGATTGCATATTCAAACATTTACTTTGTGACCTGTAAAATGGTGCTTTTTGCTTACATGAACTAGCACTGCTCCAGCAGGTTACCTGTGCAACCACAAGATTTTATCGAAATGCATACATGGTAATGAGGTGCTGTCTCCTTACCATGTGCACCTGGGATGCTACTGCCTCGTAGCACAAACCACTTAGTGCAGCACACAGTGATATTTTCATCATGGGTAGTTCAGTGGGCACATGGGAATGCCTCACTGTGCACAAACAAACAGGATCTGTGCTTGCCAAAGACATTGATTATGCTGCCCATTGCCTTTTGAAAGTTCTGACTTTGGAATTGTTAGGGCAAGAAATTTATTTTTCATTCAACTTTTTGCTCCATCACAGCTACCGTGCCTTTTGTCGGACCCTATGCCCAGACAACCCCAATCTCATCAGCACTCCATCCACCATTTAACCAATGGGGATCTACATGGAGCATGACCCAGAAGTGTCAGGATCTGTCATATGTGGCAGCAGGGGTAGATGATTTTCTCCCATTTTCTCCCCATCCTGGGGTCATGGCAATGTAGTGGGCACATATGCATGGAGGTGAATATATGCTCCCAGTTCACTTCCTTGTCGACCCTCCCAATGTTGCATCAGCCTGCACCCATCTGCTCTGACACCTAGCCTGCACCAGGTGGCATCCTAGATGGGGATAACCTATCTCCTCGATCCGGAAGGGAGAGATACCTTCATGACCAATCAAAGCTTCTCCCAGCCCTCCCCTACCCTCTGATCCCCGACAACCAGAACTTGCTCCTGAATTTGGGTCACTGGCATGGCATAAGGTAAAGTGCTTTGCAGCACCTCAGTGACACGGGCCAGCCTAAAATGTATTTTTTAAATGAAAGCTTGGAGTCAGGTTGTTAGAATTGGTACTGTTGATACAGTTTTTATGGGTTAATACTATTCTATGTGTATTGATACTATTTAAAACTATACTTTTTTTGTATCTATACATAAAATTACATGACAATTTAAAAAGTTATAGCTTTTTACTGTTTCTAATTTGTCTTATGCCGCTCATTGCATTGTAAATAGTTCACTCTTCCCTCTAGCAAACACATCTCTGCATGCACAGGCTTCACCTGCTAAAATGTCAAAGATAATGATATTTTGGTTTGTGCATGTGCAGCTCTGTTTTCCCACAGTTTTCATAAGTTTTTTCAAAATGACTGCTGCAATTTGCCACATTCTCTCTTATTTTCCATCTTCAATCCTCATTTTGTGAGTCTATAGACTTATAAAAATGGAAGAAAAATGGCCCTGCCAGATCCCAACACCAGTGTGAAAGGTGTTTTCCTGGTTGTCTACTGATCTCTCCTCTTGCTCAATCTCAGTGTCAGTATGAATAATATACAACTTCCCTGGTAGTCTAGTGTCATCCTTCCCACCTAGTTCCAGTCCATCTATTTATTATTTATAAGTTCCATGGTGTCCAGTGATGACCCCCACCATGGCCTCCACCCACTCACCATGGGCCAACAGCTGGAAGAACCTCTCCTCACCTCACCTCTCCAGCTGGCCGCTGTCTGCCGTACAAGTCTAGTATTATCAATATAACACACATGCATCCACTGTACAGTATATTAAATCAATACCAGTACTTGCAGGATGACATGTCGCATTTGTTAAATAGGGCTAGTTATCTATTCACTCACTCACTTGATAGGGCAAAGGCAGTGACCATGGGAGTGGTGCCATGCTCACGCATGTTTAGCTGAACTTTGCTGACTAATTACTGTTATTTTAACTATAGTTAAAGGGACAGTGCCAACCTTTTTTAGATCATATTATTTCTAGTTAAAACCCCACATTGTAGGATGGATTGCCTTCTCTAAAATTCATAGATTTCTGGATGGTTTATTTGCCTACTTTGTTAGTAAAATCAAAATGTATGAAAATGCATAATTATACCCAGCCTTGTATTGTTTAAAATCCTTGACTAACTCTTACTGCATACTTCCTGAACATTAGGAACACCTCCCACACAGCGCAGCCACACATGCTGCAATAGTCACCTCTATCCCACTGCATAATGGTGGCTAAACACTGTTGGGATGTTCCCATGTCCAGGAAAGATGCAGTGGAAACTGATCAAGGAATGTAAACAAACATGTTTTAAATGGTAACACCAGTATGGTGGGCAGTCTGTTTCCACTTTTTTTGTTGTAACTTTTTATTGATTTTCAAGGTTTACAATCCTTAAGATGTTTTCCAATTTTAAAAGGAAAAAAAGAATGAAAATCAAACTATGCTTACATCAGCAGTCTGTACAGAATATGAAAAATCATAACATAAAGTGATTTAACTGGGGATCATTTGAGGCCTAAGGGTTGACAGTCTTCCTTCAAGAACTTGAAAAACAGGGAAAAACAAATGGTTTAAATCCTGTATGCAGGTCCTTTCTGGGCAACATCTGAGGGTGGGGGCATGCTGGGCTCTAATTTAAGGTCTTACAGTATATAGTCAAAGTAAACAAAAGCAGTCCACGACTGGGCCTTGTGGAAATCCACTAGTAACCTATCTCTACCTGTTACCCCTTACTGCCATTCTTCACTTTCTGTTATGTATCTTATTCTTTCACCATTTTAATATTTCTACCCCATAACATGCTTGTGGTCTGGTAAATCTGCTTTTGTGCTATAGAGTCAAAATACCCTAGGACTTTCTAGGACTACAGCTGCACATTTTTCAAATTAGTTTTTTTTTGAATTAAACATAGGTCTGGTACTGTAATAATAAAACTAACACAGGTCATGCAATCATTCTAAAATCTCAAAGCATCATGTACATAAGCTATACAGTGTATGGTGGAATGCGTTGTATGTGGAAATCCATACACAGCAGAAAGTAATTCTGCTGGTAATGTCCTCACTAACACAGGATGACTTTTCATTCCGTGTAAGTGAGGGCGATCATGTAACTGCCCCCATCAGTGCTGTTCATAGGACAGGTGGCGGTTGACCAGTTACATGTGTGAACTGGACAGTGCTCAGATGGAATACAAAGCTGGTTCCCAGGGCCAACACTGTGAAAAGAGCACAAATGTAAGTGGGCTGCTATTTTTGGGCACCATACACTATAAGGAAAAGTGTGTAGGGCCTGAATACACAACCATGCTGTTCTTTTACCTCGTGGTTTCCATGACAACAGGGACCTCTTACGCTTCACTCTCGAGGTCCACTTCATCATGGAAACCACTCAGTAAAGAGAACAGCATGGTTGTGTATGGGCTCCCATACACTATCCTATATTTAGTAGTTCAGCAATTGTATACTGTGCAACAGTGGGGAGTCAAGGTTTGAGAGCATCTCAGAGGTTATACATTCAATAGTTGGGGATCACTTATTCATCCCACCTGAAAAATATGAGAGTTATGCAGAGGACTTCAGAATCAAGGCACAGTTTGAAGATCTCACACAATTAACCCAGTGAAACAGAGTTAGCATTCTTTAATTATTTTCTGATTCTTTACTGTCTTCACAGCCCTAGTCCCTTTTATTTTTTTATAGAAAAGAATCCCAGGATTCAGGACTTCATTGACAAATTACATATGTGGACTTTTCACTAAGCATTCTAAAAATCTCAAAGCATCATGTACATAAGCTATACAGTGTATGGTGGAATTCAGTTGTATATGGAAATCCATACACGGCATAAAGTTGTTCTACTGGTAAGCTGTCTTCACTAACACAGAACGACTCTTTCGCTCTGTGTTAGTTCATTGCACTTATACATAAGTTTCATTGCACTTATACATAAGTAAAAAATTAGAATTTATACATTCAAGCAACTGGTCCTTAATACCAAAAAACTAAGAGCATGCTATTTACCAACTCTACATCTTGAGCCGCCCTCTCCTGACTATTCAGTCATGATCAGGGCAGTCCTTGAATCAGTTCAGTCTTTCAAATACCTGAGAATCACCGGATCTCTCCCTTTGCTGGATGTACATGTAGCAACTCTGCCAAAACTCTCAACCAGAGGTTAGAGTCCTCTATAGAATCTGCCCGTACCTCTCTTTGACTTCATGCCGCAAGATAACTGATGACAATCTCCTGCCTCTTCTCATGTATGGTGCCCCATTGCTGCTCTCTTCATCCTCTTCTATCCTATCCACGCCTTTCTGGATATATCACAGAGTGGATAGGTTTGCCTTGGGAACCAATGCAAGGCATCACCATTGCAATGTTCTGTCTACCTTGGACTGGCTACCTTTGAGTCTAAGCTAGGATATACTACCAAGCTTAATACACAAGTTAGTCTATAGCTTCACCCCTCCTTCAAATCAATCAATCAATCAAAAATCTTTATTTATGCAGGCGATCACCATTAAGAAGAACTCATTTTCAAGATGGACCTGGTCAATAAGCAAGGCAACAGTACATGGATAAGGAATATATCATAATACAAACAATAGTTGAACAAGGTGGATAAAAGAGCAAAAAGTACATAAAATGGCAGTGCAAGGGACCAACAATGCTATAAATAAAAGTACAAAAAGCTAATATTACATATTCAACAAATTACAAGGATAGCTCTAGGTATGGTGGCTCAGGATATGAGCTTATCTGAAGTAGTCAATGTAAATTCACCAGAGACCTAAGGTCAGCCTCTCTGACCCTGCTCAGCGTGTACCAAACCTGAGACTTTCCTCTACCCGGAGATTGTTTACCTATATGGCTGTGTCCTCCTGGAACTCTCTGCCTCCACCAATCCTGGCCTGCTCCTCCATTTTTCAATTCCAATGCACTCTGCTAACACACCTTGTAGCCCCCACTTATTCTTTCTTTCAGTGACACCCTGAGTTTACCAACTCTTCACTGACTGCTAACATTGACTCCCAAGATTTACCTCTGCATCTCTGTCTCCATCCAGCTATGTTCTGGGCTAGTGTAAATAAGCTGCGGCCTGTACATAGTATTGATTATCCCATGTTGTATTGTACCCTATTGCATTAATCTGTGTATCTCTGCACAAAGTGTTGTACTTGTTTGCTGTAGTAGCTTTATCCTGTTCTACTTTTCTATCAACTGTTGTTCTCACTTGTATAAGTTATCCTGTACAAATGTTGTATCCTATACAAATGTTGTATCAACTGCTGTACTATCATTTGTACTGCTCTTTCTGGGTCGCTCCTGAAAAAGGGACTGTCCATGTCTCAGTGGGCTTACCTGGTTATCAAAATTCAATAAATAAATAAAATATCTTTTTAAACCTAAGTCGGGGCTAATTCAAGAAAAGTTTGCCTTGCATCTGTTCATCTTGTAACTAACCTAAAACATTTTACACAGTTTACTTTAAACATTCCATTTGCTGACTATGTGAGTGATAAGAAATGAGGGTGTGTGCATTTGACATTTCTAACACATGGCAAGGGGCGTAGTAAGGCACAGTGCCTTAGCCCCTTGCTGTGCATTAGAAATGTCTAATGCACCACTCGGAGTGTCTTATTACACTTATAAAATGGGTATCTGTATTTTACATAAGTGAAAAAATTAGAATTTATATGTTCAAACATTAAAAATCTTAGAACTGTTGCTTAGTTTTTAATAAAGTAGTTCCTCCACCTTGGTTGCATTGTAGGGCTTTTCTGTTTTACTTGAGGTCTTCTCTCCTTCATAGCTTCCATAGTTGTAGTTTTCTCAATTCTGCAGTTTTGCTTTAGGTTTGAATTAGATTTGACAGGCTGAGAGGATAGCGTGATCATAGCATCCCAGTACTTATAGCAAAGCGATTATAAAATGCACTTCAAGCACTTCATGAGAGTGTGGAAGAGCAACTGTGATTGTTGCAATCATATAAGGTAAAGGCACGATTACAAATGTAAAGTGCTGCAGCAGCTGACATGTAAGATGAATAGGTGTGCAGCCGAGGGGAGGTGGCAGAAGTAGGAGTGCAAGCGTGGTTCTACATGCAGGCAGCATTCCAGCAAGGGCCAGGTTGGGAAGAGTGTGCTGAAGTAATTTTCAGAGTGCATTGGTGGTGAGTGGTCAAGAGAACAAGTGAGTTGTGGGGGAGGAACAACTCCTGAGCCAGGGCAAATGTTTCTAAAGTAGAGTACTGTAATTGAAAAAATATATATATGTATGGCTATTCACATGTTAAGACTGACTTTATTATCCTTTTTGGTGATGAGCAGTGTAGCAGGATAGTGGAGGAGCGGTGGGTGAGTAGTAGGCTTGGGAGCAGAGGTGGGAGTGCAGCAGGGAATGCAGTTCTAACTACCGATAGCATTTTCATCATTAGAATTGGGAAATGCAAGCTGTGCTTGACCTTGTTTGTTGCCCGAGATTGTAAACCAGAGACTTACTGGTAAACTATTTTTAAACAGTGATGTAGTGTGATAAGGTGAGTGGGAGAGTGGTGGGTGGGAGTCACTGTGTCAGGAGTTCAGAGTCCCATTCTAACTGTCAATGGCGTGTTCATCACTGCCGCAGTGTTTTCATTAGTGCTGTATTTTGTTGTGAAGTGTCAGGGTGAATTTGACCATGACAGTTGCTGGAGATTATAAATCAAAGACATGCTAAAAGTGTTTCAGGTTTTAAACAGTGGTGCAGTGCGGAGTGCTTGAGTATTAGCATGAGATCTTGAAGCTCAGTAAGCGGAAAAAAAATAGTGGCTGAATTTTTTGAATGTTCTAAAGTATGGCTCAAGGATTTCAAAGATGGTGAGCCTTCTGTTTGAGAACTTGTTTTACCCATTAGACAGATCTAATGCACAGGTATGGATCAATCAGGATGGGATTTTCTACCCATTTTGTAATTCTTTTCAAATCCTATGTTTATTCTTAATGAATGTACACCTCAGAAATGTGGAGAACTGAGGGCCCAGTTCTCTACTGACAAATGTACAATTCAGAAATGTGGAGAATTGAGAGCCCAATTCTCAGTTGTTGGCACTGAGTAGTTACAAAGACCCTTTAGCATGGGTGCAACCCTTGCAACACCTGTAGGCATACTGAAAATAGGTCACAAACTCTTCCACATAATTTGCAAGGGTTTTGAAAATGCTCAGGAAAGGGGTGTAGACCACTGTGCTAATAGATTCCAGAGCCATTCACAGTTGCATGGTGGACCTCAAGGTCCACCCACACACTGCTCACCCCAGTGATAGACTGATACAATCTGGCAGTAAGGTGTACATAGTGGGATAACAAGCACAATTGACAAGGAGGTGGCCATTGAGCCATGCAGTGTTGGAGAAGGGACCACCGGACCACAAAAGAACGACTAGGTCTGGAGTTAGGGAGGGGCAGGAAATGGACCATGACAGAAATTGACCATTGATGGAATGAAGGTGAGATTCAATGGGTCAGCAAGGAGTGCACATATAGGTTGAGGAACTAGAGAGTCTGAATCCACTAGACCATTAGGAACCAGAGATGTGAGCGGGGGGTTAGGAGGGATGACACACCTCAGCTAGATGGCTGTTTGTCTACCACGACATATGTGGTGCAGCTTTTTGCATCGTGATATGCATCTAGTGCATGCCTTAATGATGCACTGTGCTATCTGCCTTTGGGAGGACATGCCATGATATTAGCAGGCACAAACAAACTGGCATCTGTTCAGTTGATTTTGCACTGGGCCACACATGCAAGGGAAAATTCCACTCGGTGTGCACCTCCTTTTCTTATCACATTTTCAGGTGTCAGCAAAACATAGTGGATGTAAAAGGCTTGTTTTGTGCTGTTCCTCACTGAGAATCAGACTCAAAGGTTGTACATGTGCAGTAGGGACTGGGTTTGTGCAGATAATGAGGTATTTTCAAACTATTCCCTCACTACAAGTTTACTAGGTGCTCAGATAATAAATGGGACCAAGCAATAACCAGTAAAAAAAAAGACAAATCTATGCCTGTTAAGGGATCTGTTCCTAGCTTGGGACTAGTGTACCACCTCCTTTGACCCATGTAAGGTGCTTCACCACAATTCTAAAAAAAAACCTTTGCACTCTCATGTTATACAATCCTCCCACAAAACACCTATCCCAAGTTAGAAGACCCTGCAGCATACTCTCACAAAGCATAGAACACACAAATGCAAATTGTTTATTAATCAACATGGAGGAATGGGGTCAAATTGTGGTTGGAGCACTCTCCCAAATCGTCTCTGAGCCCCTTTGCAATTTAAATGATCAGTAAGTGAAGGACATGAAGGCATTAGCTAAATTAATTCTAGCTACACACCAGTGAATGTATTATTGTTCTGCACAAAATCTGGTACTGTAATAGCTTCAAAACCCTGGAGTCTGTCACAGCCCTGTAGTGTGGTGAGCTATGCCATTTTAAATAAACTGCTGATAAGCCATGCTTCAGCAAGCAGATGTCCTGATGAGTCCAACTTATCTCCTATCAAGTGTGACAGATGTGGAGTTTACCATCACAAATAATCAGAGTGCGGGATGTCCATCAGGCAGGCAGTGTAGCAACTCCGGCTGCCTGACTCAACATGTGATTGTCATGGACTGATAGACAAGTGAATTTTCCCATCTTGTGGGGTTATGTAACCATGTGCAACAGGGAAAGGGGAATGTTTAACCAGAAATGCACACTAAGCTTGAAGCCTGTTTTCAGGTGTGACCTGGGAGCACAAGGAAGTAAAGTGAGTTGCTTGGGTCATACAGTATGCAAGCGAGGGCTGAAGGATTCAAACCCAGGTCTCCAGGTTTGCAGCTCAGTGACCTAAACCACAGCGCAATAATGCCTCCTGAGAAGAAAGACAATATCCTCAACTCACCCACTGAACTGCCAAATCAGCAGGTTTGATAACCACAGCAAAACGTAAAAGGCCAGTACAGACTTCAAAATATACCTTGAACAGCCAAGCTTGTATCATTTTTCTCTTTAGATGTGTATTCATCAAATTAGTCATCTGTTTAATAATTTAAAAGTACAAATCAATCAGAATTTAGTACAGATATTTTTTTCTCACCTTAACAATAGCAAAACAGATAAGATACTGTCACAAACTGAGGTTTGATCCCGGCATCTGTCCAAATATACTGCTCATTTAAATACAAAATTAAAAAGAAAGGAGTGCTAATTCAGTGGCTCAGCAATAGTACTACTAGCAACCATGATAGCCACCCAGTTTCAGGAGTGGACTCAAATTGTTGGGGTCAGTCGGGTGGAGGGTCAAGCATCTGCATGACTGTTCCCCTCATATGGGAGAGGAGAGTTTGCCTCTCTGCCATTGACTACCTCCAGGTGGAGGCCTGGTGATTGTACAAGTTAGGGCATGAAGAATGGGGGCTGCCGGTCTGACCACGGTGCACGTGTGCTTCCACAGCATGCCCTGATGTCTGCAGCACAGCAAGGGCCTGGGAGAAAACAGGAAAAATGGCTGAGTGGGCTATATAAAGCTTTCTTTCCAGACCTTGACCTGAGCTGCCACCCGAGAATGCCAGCCTGGTTGTGCATCACGTTATGGGCAATCCCCAGCCAACCTCAGGAGGCAAGCCATGGTGGATTCCGTGGTCCAGAAAGTCTTTGGGGAGGTAGTCAAATGTTGGAGGAGGCAGGAGAGGACTGATAGCCGCCCACTCAGGCCTGAAGGATAAAAATCTTTATGAAAAAAAAAAATAAGAAAGGGGTATAGGTAGTAGAGATAATAATGGAGTCAGACTGAAAAATCAGAAACCTTATCAACTTAACAGGTTCTAGATGTTCAAACCACCTCTTAGTAATTGGGTTGCATTGCTTGCTATGCAAATTGAATAATTAGAATGAAATTAGTATTGCTTATATGAAAAGATTCCATGAGTATACATCTGAAAGGAGATCAACAATAAGAACTTTTATTCCATACTCTTTCTATCCCAATGGTGAGTTGCTTGCCTCTGTGCTTCCTTATCCAACACCTGCCCTGACACTGTTAGGTCAAATCTGGGCCTGTTTGTGATATCATCATCCTCATATCTGCAGCTCTCCCACCACAGCGAGTCCTCTTCCTTACTCTGTAGTATAAGGTGTTGCTGAAACTGGTTACAACTCCTGGGGTAGTCAGTGGGCTATTGTAAGACAGGAAAATGTCAGGCTTCATTCTGTCATACTAACCCATGTTTTTCCTCACTGTAACCCCTCCCTCCTTCTATAACTGGAACCTCCTCTGCCATTAATGGCCTTTAGTGTGGAACACTGGCATTGTGTTGTTGCCACCTAGAATGTCATCACCACTATCCATCCCACCAAAGGCATTTTATTTTTAATTAATTTGATTTAAAATATTTTACCAGTAGAAGTCTGCTGAGCCTCAATAAGCTAATTTCCAGACATACCATGCAGGAATGGCTACAGAAAGGAATTTGTGAAAAGTATTAGTACAGCAAAAACATATACAAAACAAGCATTTGTCAATGCTGAATGTTTGTCGCTTGCAATGCTGTTGTACCAGGTTTTGCCCGTGATAAATTTTTACTATGTATTTACCCAATATGACCAGATGAGATGCAATATCTCATTTTCAGTGGTGTCCTGCTTTACACATTTTTAGAGTATATTTATGCCAGTATAGGACAGCTGAGTGGCAAATATCGAATTTTTAGCGGGCTCCCACATTTTTACCCCAAATTTCCAACAGTCTTTAAATGCCCTAACATTATGATCAAGACAGGTGGAATTTTTTAGATCCCATCCAAATGTGATAACATGAGCGTGACTGTGAAAACAAGTTTCAGAGGGGTTTGAAAATGATACTTGTCACATTCGGGAGCTAGGGTAACACAAGGGATAGGTTGATCATTAGGGCCCAAATCTACAAAAATAAAGTTATGGATAAATGTTGGAACAATACAATGTTTCTTCATAACTTAGTTGTCTTTAATATTTTGACCCCAGATGTTCAATGCAGTCTTTTATGACCACTCATTCTGAACGTGACATGTGTCATTTATAAAATAGTGGCTGAAATACCATTTTACACCACAAGTGTGAAAGACATTTTAGCCAGGATTTGAAAATTACAGTTGTCACATTCATGAGGTGGTGTGAAAAATGGCTATGTTGAAAACTTGGGGTGGGATATTCAGACTCGCGCCATGCTGTGGCGCAAGCCTGGGTGCAGCGCAACTGGGATATGCCAGGGCATGACCCGGTGATATTCAGTGGTGCTGCGCCATGGCTCCAGCACCATTGAATATCGCGCTGTAACCACCGCATTGTGCATGGTGCAGTGGCACTGCACCAGAGCAAGTGGCAGGGAGGAGCAGGGATGCGCTAGCGCAAGTGCCATTGCGCTGGGTGCATCAACGCAATATTCAAAAGTGCACATGCAAATGGGACCATAATGCATGCAAAGGTGCAAATGGGGCCATTTTATGTTATTATCACTCCATTTGCATGCAGGTGCTCTGATCCCGGTGACTGCCTGGCACCCTGCCAGGCTGCAGCAGCCGGGATCGATGCCCCTGCACAAGTGGCAAAGTGCCCCACTGCCCTATCATGAGCATTAGTATCATAATGAATTGTCCCATATCCCTGGTGTTCCAGTGGACCGCTCCCAGCTTACTGCGAGGCTTTAGTAATAAAATAACTGTCCAATATCTCTGGTGGTCCAGTGGACCACTCCCAACTAATCACAGGCTTTAGTAATAAAATAACTTGTCCAATATCCTGGTGGTCCAGCTGTACCCCCTCACCCACCCACTGGTCCACCACCCCGCTCCCTGGTCAGTGGTGGGTGGCAGCTCCACATGCAAGCCACCCGCCACCCGTCGACTGACTGTGTACAGTAGGATGTCGCCCATTGGTCACAGCATGGACCAATGGGCATTCACCATACTGTACTACGCGATACAGAAATGTGAATGGAATTCACATTTCTGCACTGTGTAGCACGGCACGGGTTGCACGGCCATTGGCCCACACTGTGGACCAATGGACATACAGCCCTACTGTATGGAGTCAGTAGGCAGGCAGGTGGGGCTGCTTGTGGTGGGGAGCTGCTGCCCGCCCGCCACTGGGGAAGGCAGGTGGTGAGGCTCAGTGGGTAGGAGGGGAGGGGGTACCGCTGGATGACCAGGGATACTGGACATGTTATTTTACTACTAAAGCCCATGATCAGGATGGAAGTGGTCCACTGGACCACCAGGGATATTGGACATGTTATTGTAATACATATGCCCATGATTGGGCATGGGGAGGGGCGGCACTACCACGAAGGTGCCACTGGATCTTGGTGGCCTCCTGGCAGCTCACCTGTGAGTGGCCAGCTGTTGCTTCTTTTTTCTTGCTCAACTGTGTGCAGTGCAAGTAGGGGTTATACCAGCATGGGCTGCAGCATCCTGGGCTGAATATCAGGATGTGCGAGCATGCATGGAATCCCCCCTACTTCGCAGCATACATTACTGATGCGGCTCCGCGCATCGGGATTTGTGCCAGGTGCACTTTCCTTTTTGAATATCATGCTGGTGCATCAGGGGTTGTACATGGTGCAACTGTGTTGCACCATGTGCAACTTTTGAATATCCCACCCCGTGTCAAAATACTGAAAATTCCAAAGTCATGAGCATGTGTTGAAAAAATTCAATGTATACTCATAATGTTTGTTGCTTTTTAATATTTTACCCTAAATTTTCAACATAGCCTTCTTTTGACCCCACTTCATGAATAGTGATGTGGAAAGCTGGAAATCTTAGCTTCACAGATTAATTTGTGAAAGTGCCACATTTCACAAAGTTAATCATCCTTGCAGTTCAACTTCATGGCAAGATGATAGCTTCAAAGTTATCAACTTACATGATGAAGTTTGGCACAAGAGTGAAGTTTGCAATGTACTATAGGACTGGAGGTCTGCGTTGCTGAAACAAGCTGTCTGCCATGAGGAGGCTATCTTCAGTGCAGTATTCTGAAGACAGAGTAGGAGAGATGTACACGTGTGCTTGTTTGAGAAAAACATATTTTAAATACATCTCAAAGCGCTTTTTGAAACCAAATCATTCACACATTGTTCTAGAGGGCCTTGTGCTGCTAGATTTGTGTCTTTGTTGTTGGTTTTTTTAATACTGATTATTTACGTTAAAGTAATGGTCTCTGTTTTGTCGGTCTAAGCAATGATGTGAGAAAGAGTAGTTTTACTGTGTATAAAGCAAAGTGGCCCAGAAAGATCTGGAGCTTTTGTTTAAGCAGGAGATTTGTGCTACATTTTGTTTTTCTCACTCTTTCTTGTTCATCATTTTATATCTACAGTGAGTAATTTCACATTTTTATTTCTGTGGTTTAGTTTTGTGTGTTTAATTAAAGTATTTTGTCAGTGTCTTTCTGTAGCCATTTTACTTATTTTTGAGGGACTAGAGTCTTAGATTTTACTTAAAGTGACAGTGCTCTTTAACTTGTGTTATACTTAACATTAAATTATCCCTGTTACCTCTATCACTGTAATCTCTGTTCTGTTTAAAAAAATGAAAAGAAAACAGGAATTTTTGTTGGCTTTTAGTAGAAGTTTTCAGATCACACTGCTGATCCCTGCTTCCCTAGCTGGAGGTATTGTCTGCTTGTGGTACTTATCTGTACTGTAGGCTTCATTTACATTTTGTAATTTTTCATCCCAAATCAAGCTACAGTTAGCATGTGACCAGCAGGAGTTGTTTCCATGTGACCTAAGCATTTGTTTACCACCAGTAGCCTCCTTTGGACTGACTTTGCCTAACTGTCTTAATGGTGAAGTTACGGAAAATCACTGCCAAAGTTAATAGACAAATTTACAAGCTGATGGAAAAAATTTTCGGATTGCTCCACAGAAGTGAAGTTAGAACTTTGCCAGCAAATTAAAACTCTGCAACATCGCTACTCATGAATAGGGTGGAGAAGATTTTCAGATCTTGCCCAAAAACTGTGATTATTTGCCACTAGTGCAAAAACACGGTTTGATCAGGATATGAAAAATGACAGCCACCACATTCATCAGTGAGGTGAAAAATACTCTGTTGAAAATTTGTGGTCAAAATATTGAAAATTACCAGTATGCTAATAACTTTGTTGTTTTTTAATATTTTACCCCAAATTTTCAACATAGTTTTATGACCCCACCTCATGAACAAGGGTGGAGAAATGTCAAATCCTGCCCAATGGTGAGTTTGCACCACAAGTGCTAAAACACATTTCGGTCATGATTTGAAAAATGATATTCGGTGACAATTACCTGTATATACACAGATCAATAATTTTATTAATATACAAACAACCATTATGTGCAAAATAAACCTGTATAATGTTTAGCAGCTGATGAAAACTATGGTAAAAACAAAAAGAAAAGGAGGGGAGAGGAAAAGGGGAAAGGAGAAAAAGGGGAAAACTTGACAATCTAAAATAATTAAAATAGTAAATCACTGCTGCTGCATGGATCAATAGTGCATAATAAAACAAGTAAGAAATAATATTGGCATGTTAAGGAAGGAAGGAAGAAGCCACGCTTGATTTGTTCACTTCACGTGAGTGCTCAAGGAACAAAAGTAATACAGTGGCAGAATAGCAGTTGCTAGGTTTTATTGTTATCCAACCATACTAAAATTAAGGTGAAAGAGGATTAAAGGGTAAAGAACAAACAAAAACAAAAGGAAGGGGAGAAGGAACAGAAGAAAGACAGGGTGAAAAAAGGAAGGGAAGGGGAAGAAAAGTGAGACTATCCTGAAAATTCATTCTTGAATTCAAAGTACTTCATTCAAAGGTGGATTGTCTCACATTGGTTGGATGATCAAACTCCTTCTTGATCTGAATAGCATAAAAATCTTGTGCACCTTAAATCTTGAAGTACACATTGCAAATGTACAACGGAGGCATCAATCTTTTCTTGATAAATGGGTACTCTCTACACTTTGTCGATGATGATGGAATATTGTTTTCATTCCCCAAGTTTCCCTGTTAGACTTTTACTACTGGGGCTAGCTTCTACAACAACCATGGTTATAGGTTTAGGTTATCTCAGAATTTTCCAGTGAGCAGCATCTATTTGTACATGAGTATGGATATGGGAGGGTTTGGGGATTACCATTTTATAATAATTTTAATGATTTTCTGTTATAGTTTACTTCTGTAATTGAATGTTTTCTTGTGTTGTCATATTGTATTTTGACAAATTTGCAATAAAGTTTGGTTAATAAAAGAAGGTGGATCATCTCATCAGTCCCTAGGAAAAAAGGGGGTGATATCCATCAGTACCTCACAAAATGACAAATGTATATGCAATCATTTAGGCCATCTGTGCACAATGTCTTAAGAGTATAAATCCATTTGGACTTTTTTGAAGTAGTAACTTTTGTCTGTCTCTACTCCTCGGATTTATTGGGACATGTTCAATGCCCACGAATTTTAGCCCACTCAAATCACTCCTATGAAACTCTGCAAAATATGTTCCCAATGGTGTATTTGGAATTGCTTTTATTATGGAGTCAGCATGTTCTTGTATGCATCCCTTTAGGGCCCTAATGACAAGTTCAACATACAGTTTTGGACAGGGCAACACAAGACATGAACAACAAAGGATGTCTGACAGTTGACAAATTGTCTTATTTCTACACTTTTAGGCACTGTAGGTTGTTGTTTTGTTTGTATTCAAAACTGCAAATGTTGCAACAGCCACACTCATAACTCCTTACTGGTCTGGTCAGATCCAAATTGGTCTAATCTCTGAATCAGGTTTGTTTGTACAAATTATGTTTCCCACAGTCTCCAATAGTATTCCCATGTCTATAGGAGACCTGTGTTTCTCTACTGCTAGTTTTAAGCTAGGGTCTCTATGAAATACATGCCATCTATATATAATACTACAGAGTCACATATAAGATATATGGTTATATTTAGTAACAAAAGTTGTTGGGTTGTTCTCTAATCTGATTTTGGTTTGGGAACTAGCAAGGCTTGTCTATATAAAGACCATACTGTTTCTATTGTTTCCGCTTAGGAGCAGTACAGATAACCTCTCTCCAAAACATTTATTTTTCAAACCATTTGCATGGAGCATCAAAATTATTTATTGTTAATAATTTATTAATGAACAATTAGTGTCTTAACAGGTTGAAACAGCTGACAATGAATTCTTTACTCTTAAAACCCACTTCTCAATCAGCTGAAACTTGCTGGGATGTCTTTAAATGTACAGGTTGCAGAGAGCTTATTGGGTTAGCTACTGTCTGAAAACACCATAGAGAAAAACAATTACAAGAGCTATAACTTACTATTTGGCAGTTGGAAAACTATCACTTCCTTATCTTCTAATCAGTACTGGATTAGACTAAATCAGGAAAGTGCTAAATATGCAGAATTTAATAGAAAACAAGCAGAACATGCCATTTTCAAGGCAAAACTAAACTTTGAGATGCATGGCGAGGAGGCTGATGGCCTTCTCATAATGTGCCTCAAACAGCAAGAATTGCTTCTTGATCAAAGCATTTAGATCCAAACAAACAATAACCTTTTGACTTCTCCTAGAGAGATTGCAGCCAATTTAAAACTCTTTTATGAGAACCTTTATGCAGCACCTGATCTTCCCTCGAACTGGCACCCCACTATAACAGACTATCTACACAAGCCCATCTCCTCAAATAAGTCCTCAGTTAATGAAATCCTAGCCCTATCACTATTTCAGATATTGAGCTGGCTATTTCTTCTCTAACACCAGTCAAATATCTGGTCCAGATGAGTTTTCTTCCAGTTTTTACATTGCCCTTAAATCTGAACTGGCCCCTCGCTAACCAATTTATATAATCACTGCTATCAATTTGACACTCCCGAGGGCTTTTATTACCCTTATTCTTAAACCTGGGAAAGACCATTATGATGCTAATAACTAGAGACCCATATCATTTTAAATTTTGATATCAAAATTCTCTCTAAAATCTTAGCCCACCATATCAGTAATATCTGGCAACCCCAAATAGGTCATGAGCAGGTCAGCTTATGTAAGGCTGGCTTGTCGGACCATATGCAGAAATGTTTTCACTTAAATTTGGCATCCAGAGAGTCCAACACACCAGCGGTGCTAGTTTCTCCAGATGCCGAAAGGCATTTGATCAGGTTTCCTACCCATTTCTTTTCTGCACCATTCTGACTTTGGTTTCCCAGGTGAATTTATTAAATGGATCAGATTACTGTATTCCTGCTTTTCAGCCCAGATTACTTGCAATGGAGCCTTATCTGACTTTTTCCTGTGAAAAGGCATGTGCCAGAGATGCCCTTATTTCCCTGTCTTTTAATCTATACCTCACACCTCTCACTAGACATATTCTTCAGCATTCTAATATTCATTCTATCAGTCCTCTTTCCTTTAAAATTTCTAAGCAGATAACATTTTACTTCATTTGCCTACCCAGCTTAATCCCTACCAGCTGCCCTTCAAATTTTAACAGATTATAAATCCCAGTCAGGCTATAAATTAAATTTGTCCAAAACTGTGATTATACTTCTCAAGCATAAAACCTTTGGGCATGTTTACCTCTAGAAGTGTCTAAATACTGGTCCCCTGTAATCTTACCTATCTACCTAAGCTTACCTATCTTGGGATATGACTTGTCACTAGTATTCTTCCTTAATAGCACAAAACTTTTCCTCCTTGCTCAGTACATTACAGGCCAACCTCTGTCATTGGCAAACATTGCTGCTTTCTTTGTGGGGAAAGATTTCTGTGATTCATATGAATGTATTACCCGGGTGTTATACCCTTTCAGTATGATTGTGTCCCCCTCCTGCAATAATGGTTCCTTAAACTTAAAAGCTTCTTTCTGAATTTTTGTGGAAGGGTAAAAGCCCTGAATATCATATTTAAAATTAGCCTTGAAAAAACATGGCAGACTCCACCTACCTCAAATACGCTGGTACTACTTGGTTGTCCATGCCAGTAAATTTCTGGATTGGGGCCTACAGTGTGGGAACCTCTCCTACTCAGTACTAGCCACATTGGAAGGACACTGAATTATATATTTGTCAAAACTCATGGTAATACTCCCAGGCCTTACCCCATTTGACCTGATCCAAACTTCCTCCTAATTTATGACATAACACTATCAGTTAGTCAGTTTGAATTAACCTGCAACCTAATAAATAGAGGTGTGCAAAATTATGAAATTTCATCACTTGAAACATTTCACCAAATTCCACTGTTCTGTAAAATATTTTGTGGTGCGAAATGTGAAATTTTGTCTGTGGAATGTGAAATTTCACCTACAAATGCAAAATTTCACCTGCAGAATGGAAAGATTTGGATAAAGTTTGCCATTTTATGTGAAATTGTGTCTTTTGTGGGTGAAATTTCACAACCTTGCACCCTTCAAAATAAATTTGGCGGAATGGCAGAATTTCTCAAAATGTTTCACACAATGAAATTGCTGATTTCATAGCAATTTCACTGGCAAAATTAAATTTTGCAACATCTCTATTAGTAAAGTTCTGGATTATATTCCCAAGAAGGATTTTTCCAACCTCTCCACCTTAATCCTAATTTAAAACTTGGTCATAAACCAATCCCTACATCTTTTTACCCTCGTTATCTTGGATCAAGTAGCCCATCTTATTCAGAATGATCGTGTCGTCATCTTTAAGAATTCCAACATACATATAATCTTCCCCAGAAATCCATCTTTTCCTTTTTTCAATGTACCCACCTGGTTTTAACTACCTTTGGTCCTCGAACTTGGCATTTCATGATGGAACTTCCTACCACACATTGACTAGCCTGGTCAGTAAGAATTGTACTATCTCCATATTGTATAGAGCTTGAGGGACCTTGTGGATGAGAATCTACCTCAAGTAGGTATCCTTTCAGGATACTGAAGCTCAGAATTCTGACACTCATGAGGTTGCTTCAGTATCCGAAATACAGATACCTGAAATAATTTTGTAAGCAAAATTTATGCATCATGCAAAATTATGTGCAAAAGCTTGTACACGGGTGAAACACAGTTTCACTACATGAGTAGTGAGAGGAAGGAGGTGCTGGCTGAGCTGCTCCAGTGGCATGGAGGGCTGGTTACAAACAGCCCAGCCAGCATAGCTGCATGAACCCACGTTCTATTCCCGATGTGGCATCTGTTTTGCCTCCCGCCATTCTACCCCGTATTTGATTAACCAACTCCAAGGAACGCCCCCTCGGAGTTGGTTATTTTAGTTGTGGGGGGTGCGGGCAGGAAGCCCCTGCATTGATCATCCTGTTGGGATGCTGAAATTCAGTCTCCCAAACACGGTCTAGTGGAGTTCAGGAAACTGAATTTTGGGATTTCATAGGTAATCCCTCAAGTACAATTACTGGAAGAAGGAATTTCCTACCCTTGCCATTTTGGGGATGTCTTTCACTGGAATTACATACATTGCTACCTTAAACTAGATGAACCCCAGCTTATGCAATACAAAATCATACACGACTTATAGTTGTCTCACAAATATTGCATACGCCACACAGTCTTTCTAGTCCTCTCTGTGGTCCATGTAATGCCCAAAAGATTCTCTTCTCCATATTTTGTAGGACTGTCCTGTTTCTGAATCTTTCTGGCAACAGTTTAAGGCAGATCTGAATCCCTCATTGGGTTTGAATAATGCTTTCAACCCCAGAACTCTGCCTTCTTGATATAGGTGTAGACTCTTTGCTTGGCCCTTAATGCTACCGTAAGGCCCTTATTACTGCTGTGGGGAACTTGGTCATCTTACACCACTGCAAATATCTGCAACCTTCCTCAAATAAGGAAAGGAATGAGGAAATGCTTTCAGTTCTACAGATGGAGAAATCTATAGCTAGCCTAAGGAATGTGTTAAAAGAATATTAGCAGAGATGAGCGAGCTACATACCCTTCTTATGCTTTCCTGAAATACTGCACAATTGTAGGGACCATTAATTTACATTATGTTATATGTGGATTTACACCTTCTTATTGATAGTTTTCTTTACTTTCCTTGTATGCCATGTCTTCAGGAATTTTATGATGTGTGTACAATGGTATACCCTCTGACAGTGAAATTTTGACAGTGACTGACACTACAGTGACCACAGCACCAGGTCACTGTAATGTTGGTGCTGGACCCTGGCATTATACTCTAGGGATCTTGCATCCTCCCCTAATCTGCACCGATGCAGAGTTGATTATATTTAGTGGGAGGGTACAGGGGACACAGGCCCCATGTGGGGGTTCAGGAGGCAAAAGCCCCAAAGAAAAACATGTTAGCAGTGGAAACCATTTGCTGACTGCAAATGCGACTGACATGATGGTTTCACTGTACTGTTGTTCAACAAAATCTTTGTCAATGACCTATCAAAGACCTGTGTACAATTATATTGGGCAGATGATCAGGTGAGGAGGAAACAACTTGACACCAGGGAATCATTATATCAAGATCGGGCATGGGTGCTGGTTGGGGACATGACCACTGAACACCAAGGAATCATTGTCAAGATCGGGCATGGGTGCTGGTTGGGGACATGACCACTGAACACC
Source organism: Neoceratodus forsteri (assembly GCA_016271365.2). NCBI lineage: Eukaryota > Metazoa > Chordata > Ceratodontiformes > Ceratodontidae > Neoceratodus > Neoceratodus forsteri. The sequence continues at coordinate 31,476,133 of CM057450.1, forward strand.
AAGGAATCATTGTCAAGATCGGGCATGGGTGCTGGTTGGGGACATGACCACTGAACACCAAGGAATCATTGTCAAGATCGGGCATGGGTGTGGGTGGAAGTAGGGACCACTAGACCCCATGGAAAGTGTCTTAATTAACATTGGGCCAGTGATCAGTGATGGGAAGACACCAGAAAAATAAGTGAACTGTCATTCGGTGATTGGCAGGGGATGACTAGACACCCAGGAAAGATCAGGTTAATGATCATGGGGGGTGCGGGATCACTAGACACCAGGGAATAATTAACATCTGGTAGTAATCAGTGTGGGGCGCATAATTCACTATTTGTAACTTTACCTTGCATTTTTAAGTGCAATAAAAAAGGCAAGGTGAAGTTACAAATTGTAATTCCTATTAAACAGGAAAACTTTGTGAAATTATCTGCAAAGGTGGATTTGGTAACTTCACTGGAAATTCACCAATGAATTAAAACTTTGTTGCATCTCTAACCAACATGCTTAGCAGGGTGTATGTAACTATGATTATAGGCACTGTGTGTTTAAAATGTAACTTTAAAACACAACCATCTTCTCTGTAGTCTTTCAGATGAAACATTAAACTGAGGTCCCATCTGCCTGGATTGGTGGTAGTTCAGGTGGATGTTAAAGATCCGTGGCACTTATCAAAAGAGTAGAATTTCCCGGTGTCCTGGCCAAATTCCTCATTCACTAAAAATACACCAATTGCTTAATCTGGTTCAAGGTCAATTGGCATTCATCTGTATCTCCCTCCCGGGTCATGCCTGAAAATGGGCAGGATTTGTCTAGTGCACTTACCCAGTCAACAAAAACTAAATAAATAAATAAATACATTTCCTCTGATGAAGCCTTGCACATATGAAGCAAAGTGTTGGGGTTAGTGCCAGTACTCTCATGTGAAATAATAAAGCATTGGTATATACCTTCCATATGTGAGTGTTTTTATTCATCTTTTCTGTTGAGTACTGCCATAGTTTGTTGTTTTTCCTGTCAGTTTTAGTCAAGCACCCATTCTCCCGTTAGCACATGGTTTTGTGCTTGTATCAACATGGCTGTCTGCCATCTTTTGTTTCACCCTGCCCTGGGAAGCACTTTATTGGCTTGAATGTTTGGCAGAAACAGTTTAAACACACCAATGCTTTAAATTATTTTTCCAAAAGACCTGCATAAGTGTAGTACATTCATTTTGGATCATTGTTCCTCACAGCTTCAGTTGCATGAATACATTCTGGGCTATTTTGAGTAAAACTTTAACAAAGTATTTTGTACATTTCAAGTTATGAGCACACAGTGGTTGCTGAACTGAATACTGATGAGGATAGAGGTGACTTTTATGTTTTGAGAATCGACAGCATTGGTAGGATGCTGTTTACCAGCTGCTGTAGACTTTTCCGACAGTGAAGACATGCTGTCTGAGTCTGAATATACCCTAAAGGATTTGTTTCAGCAATATGAAAACTGAAGTTTCATGAAATAAATCCCTACTACTATAAACTTCTCTAAAACAGTATAGAGATATGGGCTGGGTACTACATTATCTCTGAGAGAAAGAGACCCCTACAGGTGGTTTTATCAAAGAATATATCAACCAAGCTGGAAAACAGTAATGACAGTGTGTTCTAATGAACTCATAAATATATTAACAGATCAGGATGAAGACATTTATGATACCCTTTCTAAAGATATCGATTAATCTAAAAAGCTATTCAAATACAAAGCTCGCCCTCATTTTAAAAGTCATAAAGGTAACTTACAAAAAGTTAAAACAATATGAAATGAGGTAGCCAAAAGAAAGAAAGGAAAATTACAATGGGACCTAAAGGATTATAAGTCTAATCAAATTTACTCCTGGCAGAGGCCTAGCAGCTCTCCTAGCCATGGAAGAACATGAAACAGATCAAAATCTAGAAACAGATCCAAAGCAAGTAAATCACAAAGCAGAACAGGAAAGCAGGTTACATTTTGGTCCCACAAGCCAATACATCAGGGGTTGCACAGCAACATAACCCCTCAAAAAAGTGCAAAACAAGAAGGAGGAGTAGAGGAAGAGGTAAATATAGTGCATCCTGGTGAACAACCTGAGAAGGAAAACTTCCAAGTAATTAATTTATCCAATACCTCTTTAATACCAGCCCATATAAGAAATCTAAAAAGGTCTTTCCTTTATACCAGATCCTATAGTTAATTAATTTCAGGTTTATGTTGATCTGAGGTGTTTTTCAGGAAACTGAATCTTAAAAATTCCACAGTAAAAGAGCAATAAAAAACCTTAGGGTATGGAGTTTTAGAAGATCTTTCAAGTCCGATACATTATCGGAGCAGAAAGGCCTTGATGAATTTGCTAGCTGAATCTGAATTTCTTGAATTGAATACACAGCTGGGTCAGAACATCAGTTCTTCTGAATATGAGGAAACTATGGATTCAATACAAGACTTGCATGGATAATTCTGTCATGCCAGAAGGGCTTTAAACCACGTCAACTTTTAATCCAGCAGCCAACTCATCAGCCTTAGTGACCTATTAAAACTTAGTATTACAAGATATTACAAAGCTCTTTAAATCAAAATGGCATTACCAGCAGAAAAATTTAATGAAAGAAGGGCATCAAGCAGTTTTGGAATAAAAAAATGTGAAACATCTGGAAATTAAGGCTGCAAACAAAGGAACAAAAATTTAGAGAAACAACAATATGAAGCTGAAATTCATCACCAGTTGGATGAGAGAAACAGTAATAAGAGACTTCAGAGGACCCACTTCAAAGTTAAAACGTGAAGACTGATATATTTCTTAAAGACAGAGTGGTAGCAGGACATATATCAAAGCAAGAGAGGATTTTATGCAGGTGGAATTTCCTAGAATTCCGACTATTTATGTATTGCCAAAAGTGCACAAGGAACAGATCAACCTACTAGGAGATTTATTATTTCAGGCCATATCCCATCAAATTGCTGAATGATTTTGCCCACAGCAATTAAGGCGCCATAACAAGGGTGAGAGTGAAGGGCCGATCTTGATGGATTGATCCCATCGCTCATGTTGTACTTGCCCACCACAGTTTCAACCCCTCGCCTGCCCTGAAGAGGTCATATTTAGTTTTGGGGTGTGGGGTGGAGAAGCCCCCAAAAAGCTAGACTATTTCTATGAGGGCATTTTGGCACGGTACCTCCTGGGAAATTAAATCTCTGGTGCCGTGTGCCAGGCAGCATTTTGCCTGCACCATAAATGGCATTGGCAAAATGTATGTTGCTATGGTATGGGTGAACAATTTAAGAACAGGGATCCCTTCTAGAAAAAGGGCCATACTTGTAGATTAGTTTTTAAAACAGCGTGTTACTCTACAATGATCTTATGTTTGGGATTCCATGGATATTTTATCAATGCTTGAGGGATTGGCCTGGTCTTCAAACTATGTGTGGCTTTCAGTAGTTGTGGTGAGTTTACACAGCAACATTCAATATGATCTAGGACTCTTGCTGTACAGCGTCATTTAACTAATACTCCAATTGTAGCAAGATTTCCTAAAACATTAGTGTTAGAGGTCCAGCGATTATTCTAAACATTAACTATCTTGTTTTTATCACAAATTTTATTTGCAGACCTGTAGCACTGCCATAGGGACCATGGTGTTACCCTCCCAAGTAAACCTATTTTTGACTTGCTGGGAGGGTGCCATCATGTTCTAAAGTGGCAGAAACCAATTTTACCCCAGATTTCTTCTGGGGTAGGTTTAGTGAAGATATTCTCATTGTATGGAGGGGGATGTCTAATCAGCTACTGCCTTTGTGGATTTTTCAATCAAAATGGTGTGGGGTAAAATTAATACATAACTGCAATCTGAATACCATCACATTTCTAGATGTCTGTTTCTCATCAATAGAAGGTCGACCACACAGTCAGAAGTTTTTAGAAAACCCATTTCAGGAATTCACTCCTCCACTCCACCAGTGCCCACCGCAACATCTAAAGAAGGAAATGCCTGTTGGATAATTAATCCATCTTCAACGGAATTTTCAACATTAAATAATTGTGATGCCCATGCAAATGGTTTGAGAACTACATTCTTGAACAGGGATTATTCCTTACCTTATCTTTAGACAGACAAGTTTTCTAGTTCCCAACTCAAATCAGATTCAAGAGACAATCCAATAACTTTTGTTACTGAATATAATTGTATATCTCAGCAAATCTCTAGTTATAGGGCACAGTGAGCACCCCTGTAGTTAGGATTCATTCTTCACTTATATGTTAAACTCAAAATTCGCACTTTAATAACTTTGCAACCATTCAAGTGATTCACATAACCTTTGCATGCACCATCAGGGAACAAAGATCTCTTTTAACATGGCAAGTTTTGTTCTGCTTGGTATGTGGGTATTGAGATATAGAGTGTCAACAACTGTGTAGATGAACTTTTTGTAAACTTCTTTGTCACACTGCTGTGCAAAATGATGTGGAATTTAGATCTGAAATTCTCAGGGTAAAAGGTCTTTGAGCACAGATGTGCCTTTGAAGATTTAGTGAAAAATGTTAATCCTTTCAAAAGTTATTACATTGTAAACTTTCCCATTATTTTCAATGGGAAAAGTTAGATATTCACTTTGAAAAGGATTTTATGTCACAAATGGGTAATCATTTGTTGCAAATGGGAAATCGTTTTCGTGCTCGCCATCTTGTTTTCAGTTAGCAGTGGCAACAAAATGAAATAACTAAAAATAGAAGGCTTTAGTAAACACCAATGGTTGTATTTACCTAATTGGGGCCCATAGAATCTGATTCTGGGCTTAGTTTTTTCATAGGTTAGTCAGAAATGCATTTTCTTAACATGTTGAAATCCTTTTTGTAAATTGTGGAAAAGGAATCAGGAAACAGGATCCTTTTCACAATTCATAAAAAGGGATTTGTTCTTTGCCACAAATTCTGAAAAATCAACCATGGAAAAGGATCCTGAGCAGTGGACAAGGGTTCTTTTTGCAAATTGCGAAAAGGAACCGTGTCCACCTTTTTACCCCTAACACCTTACCTGGCATATTCCCTCAACAAGGCCCCTGGCTGCACTGTCTCCCACCCTCGCCCACCTCCTCCCATATCTCCACTCCTGCCCCTGCCCCACCCACCTCCTGTCCCCTTACCCCTGCACCTCCTACCCCCTTGATCTCCTACCCTCACTTCTCCCCATCGACCCCTCTCCTCCCCTTGTCTTGCTCATAGCTCAAGTCTTTGTAGTGGTTATTACATGTCTGTAAGTTGGTGACTTCATGTTTGTAGCTAAAATGATGACTATTGTATACACTGATGTGGAACCTTTGTAAAAGAGCCTCGGCTCAAAGGTATTGTAATCCTAGATCGAAATAAATAAAATAAAATAAAGTAGAAAATGATTTTTCTCAATTTGTGAGAAAAGACTGCCCAGGTCATCACCTCCCTCTCCCAATGTCCGATTGCCATCCGGTATTATAAAATGAATTGCCTGGCTGTCTAGTGGTCTCTCCCTCATCCCCATTCTCTGATCATCGTCTAGTTGTATAAAATGAATTGCTTGGCAGTCTAGTGGTGCCTCCCATCTCCTCTGATGTCTGATCCCGTCACCATATACCATATAACCAAAATATAATTATTCCCTGGTGGTCTAGTGGTCCCTTCCCCTTCACCAATTGTCATCCTCATATAAAATATCTTATTCCCTGATAGTCTAGTGATCCCTCCCCCTCCCCAAGGATGATCCTTGTTCTGTTCACTGTCTCCATTTCTCTGTAGTCTAGTGATCCCCTCTCCATCCCTGATCCCTGTCCCATGAAAAGACAGTCCAGATGCCTGGTGTTCTAGTGGACCTCCCACCCATGAGGTAGTCACCCACCACCCCGCTACCCCCATTCTGACTGCCAGCAGCACCAGCACAGCCTCCTTTCACCTCCACAGCTGCCACCGACTGAGCTGTGAATGAGCACATTCCATGTACATTGCATGATTATTCACAGCTCAGTCAGTGGCCAATGGTGGAGGTGAGAGAAGGGCTGTGCTAATCGTTAGCTGGCACTCAGGATGGTGGGAGGAGTGGAGTGGTGGGTGACTCTCTGAACAGGTGGGGGTTAGGTTCATTAGAACACCATGGATCTAAATGTGTTTTCACAGAATGGGGATCGGGAGGAGAAAGATCACTAGACTACCAGGAAATCTTCATACAATAAATGGGACAAGGATTGCCTTTAGGAAGTGGGGAAGGACCACTAGACTACCAGGGAATAAGATATTATTTTACCTAGGTGGAGGATTGGTGAATGGGGAGGGGAGAGATCACTAGACTACTAGGGAGTAATACATTTGTTTATACGGGATGGTGGTCGGTGAACAGGGGAGGGAAGGGACCACTAGACAACCAGAGAATATTTTTTTTATACAGGGTGGTGATCAGTGAATTGGGGAGAGGATGGACAGCTTCACTACTAGGAAATACAGTATATATATATTTTTTACATGGGGACAGTGATTGGACATTGGGGCTGGGGCAGGGACCACTAGACTACCAGGCAATTAGTGGTATACAACAGGATGGTGATCGGGGAATGGGGAGGGGTGGATGAACCACTAGACTATCAGGAAATTGAGAAATTAAGGTAAATGTGGTTTAATGAATTTCAACAGGATTTTCAACTCTGGTGCATAACTATGTCAGTTCTAATGATTTTAGCACCAAATTTTCAACATAGCCTTTGGAGACACCTCCCTAGGAGCGATTATGTTACCATTTTGCAAATCCTGCCTGAAATGTGATTTTGCAGTCTGTTGGAGAAATCACTTTTCAGACTGGCTTTCAAAATTTTCACCATACTTGTTCATGAGGTGGGGTCATAAGAAAGGTATGTTAAAAATTTGGGGTCAAAATAATTAAATGGCCTCATTGGTACATCTGTTGACATTTTGTTAGGCTCACTAGCTTTCATAATTTTCAATATTTTCATCCCAGATTTTCAACATGGTCATTTCTTTATATCACCTCAATAGCATGATAGTCGCCAGTTTTCAAATTCTGGCAAAAAATGTGTTTTCTCACCTGTGTCATAGAATGACATTGTGTGGTATGGAATAACATTTCATGTGTAAGTGTTAGGGCTGATAACCCCAAGACACACCCCTGAAGCCTGTTGGTGTGTGAGTGGGGTGGGATGTTACAGTTGGATACTCTAACATCACATTTCCAAACTTTTGTCATTGGCACTCAATCTTGATGCAATAACAAATTTTTTTAATGATTATTACATCTAGATATTGGCATGTATTGGATGGAGACCCTAGCTTGAAAATGGCAATAGGAGAAACAACAAGAATCTCCTATAGACATGGGAATAATATTGGAGACCTTAGGATGCATAGTGGGCTGGCAGTATAGCCTAGAGGTTCGAGTGATAAGCTGTGAATGAGCTTGATACATCCAGCAAACCAGACCTGTGTTTGATTCTCACAGCCCCACTTACATACTGTGTGACTCTGAGCAAGTCTCTTAACTGCCCAGTGCTCCCAGGTTGCCCTGAAAACAGGCACTTGTGCCTAGTGGGCCTTACTTGGTTAGCAAAGACTAAAAATAAAAATTTAAAATAGTTTGTACAAAACACCTGAGTCAGACATTAGATCTAATTGGCTTCTGACCAGACCAGTATGTAGTTAATAGTGTAGCAATTGCATGGTGGCAGTATAGCTAGAGGTTAAGGTAGTGAGCTGCAAATGAGATTGATACATGCAGTGGACCTGGGTTTGATTCAACAACCTCCACTTGCATACTGTGTGACTCAGAGCAAGTCAATTAACTACCTGAAAGCTCCTGGGTTGTCCTGAAACAGCCACTTGTGCCTAGTGGGACTTACCCAGTTAATAAAGAAAACAAATGTACATTTGTAATTTTGCATACAGAAAAAAACTTTTCAACATCTTACAGTTCCTAAAAGTGTAGTAATAAGACAATTTATCAACTGTCAGACATCCTTTGTTGTTCATGTCTTGTGTTTCTCCTATCCAAAATTTTTGTTGGGCATGCCATTAGTGCCCTAAAGAAGTGCATACAAATAAAAGCAATTCCAAATACACCATTGGGAACAGATTTTGCAGAGTTTCATTTGAGTGATTCAAGTGGGCTAAGATTCATGGGTATTGAACATGTCCAGAGAAATCTGAGGTGTAGAGACACATAGAAGTCATACTGAGTGAAAGGGCAAATTCAGAATAGTGCGGTGTAAACCATGCTGTCAAAACAGAGAAACTGGAAACATCTACAGGGATAGAATAGCATAGTCAATGTTAACGTGATCCCTGTCGCTGTTGGCTGGGGTGAACAGGGAAAAGGGGAAAGAGTGTGCTGAGCAGCTCCCATGGTGTGAAGGTTAGGGCACAGGCAGCACAGGTCAGTGGGATGTTGGTGTACCAGGGTTCACTCATAGAAACAGAGAAACACAGAAACATAGATTTCGATGGCAGATAAGGACCGCTTGGCCCACCCAGTCTGCCCATTTCCCTACCTAATGGATAAGCTGCAGATCCTAGTTAACCAGCAGCCTACTTCTTCCTACCGCCACCCCTAGAATTGCCTTTATGACTGTCCCATGCATGCTTGAATTCCACCATTGTTTTTGACTCCACAACCTCCTCCGGAAGGCCGCTCCATGCATCCACAACCCTCTCTGTGAAAAATACTTCCTTAAATTACCTCTGAGCCACCCCCTTCTATCTTCAAATTGAGCCCCTTGTTCTTGCACACCTCTTTTTGAAATATGCTACCTTCTTGGACTTTGTTGATTCCTTGAGGTACTTGAAAGTTTCTATCATGTCCCTTCTCCCTCCTTTCCTCGATGCTATACATATTAAGCTCCTTAAGTCTCTCTTCATATGTCTTCCGGTGCAGACCCTGCACCATTTTAGTGCCCTCCTCTGGACAGCTTCCATCCTGTCTATGTCTTTATGGAGATTGGGTCTCCAGAACTGCATGCAGTACTCAGATGGGGTCTCACCAACTGTCTGTACAGGGGAATAATAACTTCCTGTTTTCTACTGGTGATGCCTCTCCTATGCATCCCAGTATTCCCCAGCCCTCCTTGCTGCCCTCTCACAATGCTTGGCCACCTTTAGGTCATCTGATATGACTACCCTCAGGTCCCTTTCCATTTTTTGTTGTTAGTATCTCACCCCCATTGTGTACTCTTCCCTGGGTTTTGTTTCCCATGTGCATTACCTTGCACTTCTTAGCATTGAATCTAAGCTGCCACACATTTGACCATTCCTCTAACCTTGCCAAGTCCTTCTCATCCTTTCCACCCCACCTTGTGCATCAACTCTGTTGCAGATCTTTGTGTCTTCTGCAAGAGACATACTTTTCCTTCCAGTCCCTCTGCAATGTCGCTTATAAAGACATTGAAGAGGACCGGTCCCTACTACTGAACCCTGTGGTACCCCACTATAACCCCCTTTCTTCAGAGTGGACTCATTTACTATTACCTCTCTGTGCCCTATTCTTCAGCCAATTCTTTACCCAGGCTGTCATCTTGGGACCCATTCCCAGGCTGGCTAACTTGTATATTAATATTTTGTGTTGGACTGTGTCAAATGCCTTGCTAAAGTCTAGGTAGGCCATGTCCACAGCCCTCCCTGATCTACTACTTTGGCCACCCAGTCAAAGAAATCTATCAGATTTGTCTGGCATGACCTTCCTGCTGTGAATCCATGCTGCCTTGGGTCCTGTGCCCTCTGGCCTCTAGATACTGACAATTCTTTCCTTCAGAAGTGATTTCATCATTTTCCCTACCACTGAGGTTAAACTAACAGGTCTGTAGTTTCCTGCTTCTGCCTTGCTCCCACTTTTGTGAAGGGGAATCACATCTGCCCTCCTCCAGTCCTCGGGTACCACCCCATCCTCCCATGATTTGTTAAAGAGGGTAGTCAGTGGTGTCACTAGTTCTACCCTTAGTTCTTTTAGAATTCTAGGATGAATCCATCAGGCCCCATTGCTTTGTCCACCTTCAGTTTTAAGAGTTCTTTCAGAACCCTTTCTTCTGTAAATGGGCTGGTATCAACTTCTGTATCCAGAGTGTTTTCTACTGTTTGTTTTAGGTACCTCCCCTCTTCCTTTGTAAATACTGGGCAAAATATTTGTTAAGTATCTCTGCCTTTTCACAGTCACCCTCTGCCTACCCTCCCCCCTTTATTAAGCCTCACTGACCATCTCTTGGTCTTCCTTTGCTCCCTGATGTACCTATAAAGGTTTTATCCCCTTCTTAACTGAGTTGGCTATCTTTTCTTGGTTTGGGCCTTTGCTGTTCTGACTGCCTCCCAGCTTCCTTTTGCTTTAACTGATACAGTTGTCTGTCCAGCTCCTTCTGTGATTCCTTGTACTTCCTGAATGCTTTCTTTTTCTCTGAACCTTCACTGCCACTTCCTTTGAGAACCTTAGTGGTTCTTACATCGCTTTTGTTTTGTTTATTTGCTTCACACAAAGGCTTGTTACCTCTGTGATGGCAGTTTTATTATTCCCATTGTTCTTCCACCCCTCCTTCCTGCCCATTTGCTAGTGCATTCCTTGGCACTCACCCATTTTGGCAAAGTCAGCCCTCCTAAAGTCCAGTACTTTTGCCTTTGTATGGCTTGACTCCACTGCTGTGTTTATTGTGAACCATACTGTTCGATGGTTGCTAGTTCCCAGATGGCTACCCACTTCTACATCTGTGATCCTCTTCATCTCCATTTGAGAGAACCAGGTCTAAGATTACCCTCCGAGTGGGCTCCAATACTAGTTGTTCAAGGCATGCCCCTGTAGGGCATCTAGAATAACCCCACTCTTCAAGTGGCTGCTGCAACTGCACTCCAGTTAACATCTGGCACATTCAGATCACCCATCAGCAATATCTCCCCTTTTTCTGCCATTCTAAGTATTCTTTCTATCATTTCCTTGTCCATTTCCTCCCACTGAGAAGGGATCTGTATACAACCCCTGTGCGGATTGTGATGCCATCGCGTCTCCAAATTTACCCACAGTGCTTCTTCTCCTCCCTGTTTTCCCTTTTGTTCTGTTACTTTGGTTCCTTCCCTTATGTAAAGAGCTACTCCTCCTCCTCTTTACCCTCCCTGTCCCTCCTGTAGATAGTGTATCCTGGTATGTTTACATCCCAGTCATGGTTTTATGTGTACCATGTTTCTGTGACTGCCACGATATCCAGATGTTCCTCCTCCATCAAGGCCACTATTTCAGGAAGCTTGTTACTCAGACTATGGACATTGGCACTCATTGCTCTCCATTTTTGATGGCTTTACCTTCTTACAGTATTCCCACTGACCTTTCTACCTCAAGTCTTTTGTCATTTAGTACCCTGTTTTGTAGGGAGAGGCTGGGATTTTCCTGCTGCTTATCAGTCCCTCTCCCTTGACTAGTTTAAAAGCTTGCCAATGAAGCATTTAAACTGATTGCTCAAAAGACTTGTTCTCTTCCTGGACAGATGCAGACCATCCTGCCAGTATAGGCTGGTGTCCCTCCAGGTGGAACCCCAGTCCCCAATGAAGCCAAACCCTGTGCTCCACACCATTTTTTTCAACCATTCATTAAACTGCATGGTGCAAAGTACCCTCACCTCCTCATGCCATTGACAGGCAGCACCGAGAGAAGGATATTGTGGTGCTACTTGTCTTAGGCCCCTCTCCACTCTCTACAAAGTCCTTCTGCACTGCTCTAGTCTCATGATGAGCCAAGTCATTTGTCCCTAGATGGACAATGATGTCCATCTCAGACTCCCTGCAGCTGTTCTTGTGATCCTGAGGATGCGCTCCTGTCTCTCCAAGCCATGGCACCAGGCAGGCACCTTACTTCAGTTTTCCTTGCTCCCCAGTTCTATCCCCTAATAATTGAGTCCCCACCAGGAGCTGCTCCTTTCCTTGTGGTGTCCTCTGCCCCTTCCTGTGGGCCTCCCCAGACAGTTGTCCTCTGCCTCCTTAGCCTCCTCTGCAGGTGCATCCATAGGGGAGCTATGCTTCCCAGAATGGTGTCCAGAGACAAGATATTCCTTCAATATTTATTTTCTTCAGTCCTGAGATTTTGTTTTATTTTTGCGCCCCACCTAACTTATACAGTACCTGTGTCTGCCCCCCACCCTGCATATTTTGCCCCACCTGGATAATCTGCTGGGTTTCTAATTCCCTCCTCAGCGACCCATGTTTCCTTCCCATCCCTGAGTTGCCCTCCGTAGGTGATTATTTTTAGTTTGAGGGCTCATGGATGAAGCCCCTGTAACAGGCAATGCAGGGGACAGGGCCTCCATGAACACACAGTACAGCTGTGTAGTTTTGTGGCACTGTATTTGCAGTTGGTGTTTTGACAGGTGCTCTTGTTGTTTGTGGCATTTGGGGTTGCATGGTTCTGACCGTCCAGTTGTGGTTTTCTGTGTTTTGACTTAGTTCCAGTAGAAAATAAATATATCATTTAAACCATGGGTTACTGGAAGCCTTGGCAAATGATCAGCTTGGCTTCTATGTTTACTCTTTGGTCAGCATCCCAGTAACCCTTCTGAAGGACACGGACGTAAAGATCACTAACATTGTGATCCCGGAGGTAAAATAGGATACAATGGTTTTATCAGTGTTTCCATTCCTGACTGCTCTGTAATGTTCCTGAATCAGTCAGCCAGATGTTTGCCAATTTCTTTAATTTAGCTGGCTGCACACTTCCTGCAAATAATACAATATATCACATTACTGGAGGTACATGAAAGCTCCTTGGTGATGTGAAAAACATCTGTGGGACCTTGAATTTCAGTGACATTAGAAATATATTTGCAGATATAAGAGCTGAATTCTGTTGCAAGCTTTGGTACCTAGTAGGGAGGAATTTTTAGGTATATGTAGGCTGCTTTGTACCAGGAGATTCTTCAGGTTACGGGTTGCAATAGGAGCCAATTGGTGGTTCTGTAAAGGAAGATTTACTATTAGGGTCAGTTTGCAGAATAGGGAAGTTCCTAGTGATGGTTCTCTGATGAGAAGTGGAAGTGGTATTAGAATGGAAGGAAGCACCAATGGAATGTGTCATCATAGTTGTGTGAGAGTATCCTTCCTCAGAGGGTCAAGGTTATGGGGTGTATTACTGACTGGGGCAAGTGCTCTATCCACTGTGTTTTCTGTATCCCTTGTTAATGGAAAAAAACTGCACTATTTGAGCCTGCTCAGCAAAATCATCTTTACTGCATAGTAGTGGTGGGTAAGTGGGCTCAATCCACTCCATAAGCGTTTCGCAGAGCAAAGGTGGATTGTGAAGTGCTCCATAACGCTGTTGAGTACTTGCAGATTATAATGAGGAATGCTAAAGTCCATTAGAAACACTGATCAAGATTACTCTGCTTCCCCGGCCACTACTCTTCCAATCTTAAGGTGAAGTGCATATGTGGCAGCCCACTCTCGCTCACTTCGCCTTGTTTTTGAGCTCCAAAGGTGAATTTTGCAGTGACTTATGGGATTTCAGGTCACATGGGCTCTGTATTGATCTGCACAGCCTTAGTTCAAGGTAGTATGAGTAGGAAGGAGTAGGAGACAGTGTGCTCTGATAGCTGTCTGTAATAGGAATCATGTAACAGCTGTTCAAGAAGCATTTTGCTTTTGTGGGGATCCAACTTTAGTTCATTGATTGTAGGAAACCCTCCTGTGCTATCATCAAGCGCTTTTGTTTGGGTGTGGATTTTGAATGTTAATTTACAACATTGAGTGTGTGTGGTGAAGACAGTGAAAGTGTGGTGTGGGGAGGGAGTATCAGTGGTGTAGGTAGATTTAAGTTGGAGAACTAGGGATTTCTTTGTTTTGGTTGTATTTTGTTATGTAACTGACTGTGTTAATGTACTTTTTTGTACACATAGTAATATTGTCAGTAATAGTAGAAATGTTCTTACGGTTTGTTGTGTGGATGTACTGCAGCATTTCATAAGGTCAGGTTGTTTAAATTAGAAATTTACATTAATGTAGCATAGTACACTGAACATTTGCATTCCTCATTCAGCATTGTACAGAATCTGTTCTGTGTTGTGTGTGAGTGTATGTGCAGTACTGCATGCATCAAATAATACACCTTTTATTGTGACATAGACTAGTGTAAATGCAACTATGCACAGCAGTGTGAACCTGCTATCCACTGCAGCTGCCTGATTTTGTACTGTGATTGTGTTCTCTATTCTTAGTTTTGCTGCTTGTAGTGCCATAAAATCAGCACTGTCTGTATTCAGTGCCCCCATGTTCAAAACGTATTTTTACCAGACTGGATTGTTTTTGTGACCCCATCAGCATCACTGGTTACTGAAGTTGTTTTAATTCCATGGCACTCTCAGAGTAGTCTCTTATCTGTTGCTAAAGCCACAGTTGTTTATTTTGCTTCACATCCAGACATCATCCCTCCTGTCCGAAGGTGAACGATCAAAATCTGAATTTGGTTATAATATTTGTGGTTGATCACCCAAAATGCCTGCAAAGAGATGCAAGCAAAGCTGTTTCTCGCCATGGCAATGTTGGCAGTAAGATGGTCTGTGAGCATGGTAGTAGTAATGCAGACACAGAAGTGCATTGCTGATGTGAGGAAAGGTATTTCTCCTGCAATGCTTTTACAGCCAAATCAGTAGCTTCACCATAGTTGAGGAGATGATGTTTTCCTAGCCAGTGGTGTTAGTGTTACTGGTGTTAGTGGTGGTGAGGTAGTATTAGTATTGTTGGGTCAAGTTCTAATTCCGACCAGTGTACCATATCCAGACATATTGAGTGTGAAGTAGTGCAAGTGAGTGGCAGCGTAGATGATGTCATACTTCCCAGTAACATCCCAGCAACTGAACCTGAGGATTCTGATGATCATGTCAACGATAGCATACAATGTGATATTCACCAGCGTGGCAGCACTTAACGTCATGCATTTTCCATGCAGTGATTCACAGTGTGGTGAAAAATATCAGGTGATGGTGGTGTAGATGCTGATGATGAATGTGATGATGATGATGATGATGTTGCTGTTGTTGCAACATGCAGTCCACATACTAGCATCCAAGCAGAAGATATGGATGTGGGTGATGTTGATGAATATGATGATGATGTAATTGACCCCAGTTGGGAACCAGAGAAAAGAAATTAAAAGTGGCTGTGTCTGAGTCTGTTTGCAGGAATCTCCAACCCCCATAAAAATGTGTAATCTACCGCTTTTAGTTGATGATGATGATGATGATGACCCAGTAATCAATATGATAGGTAGTCATGGTGGTCAGTTGCAGTCCAGGTGTGCATGCCTGAAACATCACGTGCCCCCCACTTCAGTGCTTAAAATAACAGACTTAAACAAGCCACATCATCATGGACATGTCAAAAGCAGAGCATCACACTCCCTTGTTTGGGATTTTTTTGTTCAAGATGCAAATGATGATTCAGTTGCAATCTGCCAGGTTTGCCATGCGTGTGTGTTGAGGTAAAAGGGAGCCATCTGGGGATAGGAGGACAGCATACACATCTTAAGAATAGGCACTTGGCTCTGTGGACCCAGCACAAGCTGGCAGCTAATACCACAGTGGGAATTCACTCGTGTCACCGCAATCATAGCCAGCATGTTATCCCCTTCCTTGACTGTTAAGCCCAGTAGGAAATTAAACATGTGCAGTAGTGCGAATAAGAGCAGAGGATTACTACAGGCATGATGAGGTGGAGGACCATAATGACTTTGAAATGCTGTCCAGTGCTGGTGAGAGTAGCAGTTTTTGGTGGTGGTGGTGGTGGTGGTGGTGAATGCAGTATGTCTAGTGCAAGTGGTACATCAACCCCGGTTGGCAAATCTGGCAAAATAACAGCATTTCTGGGTTTGTCATCATCACCTGTGCAACTGTCTTCATCAAATGTCCACACTCCACCCCTGCCAATGCCATTCATCACAGAGCACAACTGTTTGCAACCAACAACACACCAAATGTAAATGTTTAAGTCAGCTCACGTTACAGAGTGTTTTTGCACAGAAGCTGAAGTACTTCAATCATACAGTGTCACGTGAACTGAATGTAGCTGTAGCAGAAATGCTGGCAATTGATCTTTGCACTTCTCCTTTGTGGAGAATTCTGGTTCCGCAGTTTGCTGCACGTGTCTATCCAAATGGAAAGTCCCATCCAGGACATAATTTTCTACCCATGCTGTCACTGAGTTGTTCTGCACTGTGTCCGACTCAGTAAGACATGCCCTTCAACATTTCTCCTCTCCATTCATCCATTTAAGTATGGATATGTGGACAAGTGGCAAATCAGCAGGAGTTCATATCTGTGTATAACTGCACACTGGGCACAGGTCCGGGTTGTTTGTGATGTTGGTAGTGTGAATAATCAGTGCAGTAAGGTGGATTGTCATGGTAGCAATCTTCCTGAATTCGCCAGCATGCAATGATTGCTATGTGCAGTGTGACCTGTTCACACACTGGTGAGAACATGTTGGACATGGTACTGACTGAAATTGACAGATGGCTAAACCTCTGTCCCTGAGAGCTACTGACTGAAATTGACAGATGGCTAAACCCTCTGTCCCTGAGAGCTAGGTTCATAGCAAGTGACAATGGGTCAAATGTGGTGAAACGCATCACTAATGGTGTTTTTTCATGTTCCATGCATGGCCCACTGTTTAAATCTTGTGGTTCAGGAGTTTCTGCAGCACCCTGATATAAAGGAAATGTTGACCATTGCACGATGTATCTGCTCTCACTTTTCAAGATTGGGAAAGGCCCGTGACCAACTGTGGCAGTTGCAGATACAAAACAACCTGCCTCAGCACTGCTTGAAGCTGGAAGTTGTCACCTGATGGAACCCCATGTTATACATGACAGAGAGGTTGTATGAACAATACAAAGCCATCTCAGAATATCTTATAATGCACACTAGCGTGACAGTTCCGGGGCCTCCATGTCTATGACGACTGAACAATTGGCCTCATGGACTCTGTAATTACAGTTTTAGCGGCCTTTGAACATGTCACACAGGCAGTGAGTGGCAGTCTGCCTCCATTAGCCAATCAATTCCACTGCTGTGGTTGCTGAGGCAGGCATTGGTGAATGTACAGCATAGCCTTGATGTTGCCAGAGATGGTGGCAGCAGCATGTTGCTGCAACACATGCTGACAGTATTCAACCATAATCATCACATTGTGAGCATTCAGTGTAGTGACAACTTTGCCATAGCAACAATGCTGGACCCCGATACAAACATGGAATTGCATCAGTACTGAGAGAGGGCCTGAACAGGAAAAATATCAGTGGTCAACTGGTGCGCTTGGTTCATGGGGCACAGAAGTCACGTGCCAAGGTCAGCAAATCTCAGCAGCATAATCCGGCTGAAGGTGTACCTGGAGGACCATCAAGCATATCCTGCAAGGGAAGGGGACTCTAGTTCCAGGTGGTTTGTCATCCAAAGTGGGCGGCGTCAACCCACTTTGGGAGGCTTTGTCCCAAGTAGGTATTTGTGAAATAAATGATCTGGGAGAACAGGATGATGCATCAACAATTGGACTTAGTGCAGCACAGAGAATGGTTGAATCATATTTGTCTGAAAATGGGCATCTGACAATAAGCGAAGATCCTCTTTTGTACAGGAGTGGAAAGGTCAGTGAATGGCCAGAGCTTACTGCAGTGGCACTAAAGTACCTCACATGCCCACCCTCCAGTGTAAGTGTTGAGAGGGTATTCAGCTCAGCAGGTGCAATAGTCAGGATCATCGGACAAACCTGCCTCCTGCAAATGTTATTGCTAACATTCATTAAAATGAATGAGAGACACATGCCAGCACAGACTACAACCTCAGTATTCGTACCCTGACCTAGTCATGGTGGTCTTGCTGATGTGGAAATGAAGCATCCTAGTTGCACTGGCAGTGGTTGCCTGAAACGGCCACCACTGATGTAGATGATGACACAATGGAGAAAGAATTTCACAGTGGTCAGGCTTCAGACATCGATGACTGTGAGGGCAGTTTTCTTTATGAGGATGATGATGTGGTTAATGTTGGAAGGTTTTAATTGCAGTATTTAAAAGGTGGTGTGACCCCTGGACCACCACCATGGGGACTGATGTTATAGCTGCCACCACTGCCACCATGAGTCTGTCTGCCCCCACAGACCACCACCACCACCACCACTGGGACTGATGTTATCCAAGTCTGCCACCATGAGCCTGTCTGCTCCCCATGGACCACCAGTGCACCACCACCACCAGCTTTAATATTTAAACCATAAAGTGAGTATGTGCACTCATGTTTGTTATGCTGCTTCACTCTCTGTTGTATGTTTTGTTTTCGTAGCTTTCAGAGCCACAATGGTAAAACACATACAGTACACTTTTTGCCTGTTTTACAGGGTAACAAAAAAGGCTCCATCACTAAAACTCATTGGGAATGGTACTGTAGCTGTACTGTACAGACAGGAACTGATGGAATATCCATGTGAAATCCATTCTGGTAAATATGAACATTTTATTTCATCCATTTCATTGTTTTGTAGAGACTGCAGCAAATATTACACACAACAGGTTGTGTTAGTTGACAAGATGTGTCTTTGAAATGTAACTTGACTTTAGAATTGAGATTTGAGAACCAGGAGGGACACATAACAGTTAGTTGTAAGAAGTCATTCATTTCTTTTTAGGAAACTTCCAGATGCTTTGTTGTTCTGACAAAGTGGCCTTATCCAAACAAGTTCTTCCACATCTGCCCCCGGACTGGGGCACATGCAACACGAGAAGTCATTTCATTAGATTACCATGACCATCACACCAGACTCGAAAAGGATGCAGATGAAATCTGTGAAGAAGTAAGAAAATAAGTAACCATTACAGACAAACCTGCAAATATGCTTTCTCCCACCCAAAAAAACATACTTACCTTCATGTGCTTGACAGCTATCCATTGCAAATTTCTATGCATAAAGTTCTAATCGAGCACTGGAATGTGCACACCAACAGTATCTGTGACCTGTGAATGATACAGAACAATACCATGAGTACATGTCCATGTCAACACCCTCACCTACAAACTACAGAAATATATATTTTATATATCAACTCACCAAGGCTACTATTAGTGTACAGAGAAAGGGCACCATTCCATCCAGTTGAGATTATCACATTGCATTTGCTCGCATCGCAGCACACATTGGACCAGCAACAGTTCTCTCCACGGTCATCATTTTAGGGCACTGCGCTCAATGAGTGACTGTGAATAAATTCTGGGGATTGTGTATGTGCTGAAACAATATCATTTCGCTGTGTTACCACTTGTCATTTTCTGCACACAAGGAGGATGCATTCTGGGCCTGCAGAAAAATCTGGGGACTTTGTTCACTGTTATACATGACTGAGTCGCCATTAATTCTGGGGGATTTTGTACTTGCTGAAACAGTCTCCATTTCACTTCAACACTTGTCAATTTTCTGCACACAAGGAGGATGCATTCTGGGCCTGCAGAAAAATCTGGGGACTCTGTGCCACTGTTATGTGCATGACTGAGTGCCATTAATTCTGGGGAGTTTGTATATGCTGAAACAGTCTCATTTCACTTCATTAACACTTGTCAAATTTTCTGCACACAAGGAGGATGCATTCTGGGCCACAGAAAAAATCTGAGACTTGTGCCACTGTCATGCGCATGACTGAGGTGCCATTAATTTGGGGACTTTATATGTGCTGAAACAGTCTCCTTCACTTTGTTAAACTTGTCAATTTTCTGCACACAAGGAGGATGCATTCTGGGCCTGCAGAAAAATCTGGGGACTTTGTGCCACTTTGTGTTCTGTGATTGTTGCTGTAAGCTCATGATGTCATACTGGCATTTTTACAATTAAAGCAGCATTGCAAGAATGTCCTCACAGTTCTGAACTGTACTTTTTATGCTACTTTACATTGCCACAGCCACCACTACTACCTCTGAGTTGTGAGTGACTTGAATGATATGATTCTTCTCTACAATTTATGTCTGCTTTATTTATTTGACTACTTTTTTTCATGTATGAAAAAATGAGCACATCTTCCAATACTGTTCGGACCAGCTTTGTATTTATTTGCAGTTGCTTTCAATAACTATTGTTCCATGGTGTCATAAAACACTGCCTGATGCATAACTGTTAATTAACAACAGAAGTGATATATGACAACTGTTGATAGAAACATAGAAACATAGAATTTGACGCAGATAAGGACCGCTGGCCCACCCAGTCTGCCCATTTCCTACCTACTGGATAAGCTGCAGATCCTAGTTAACCAGCAGCCTACTTCTTCCTACCCCATTGATGTGATGGAGAAAAGCAGAGGAAAACAATGACAAAGACCTGGTCAGCACCAATTTAAAAGGAATGCTCCTTTCATTATTTTACACATGAAAAAGGTAGTACAACAGACTCAACTACTGCAAATTATTGTATTATTCAGTCAGTCAGGAGGTAAGTAAAGGAAGTTGTAACGTAGCATTAAAAATATAGGTCAGAGTTATGAACAGATTATTACGCTGCTGCTTTACAGACATTCACCACATTATATAGTTATGGTGATGCACATAAACTAATATGTGTATTCATTACTACCACTAGAATATTTCTTGCTCCACAGAGTGCAATATATTTCTGTGAAAATCACCCATAATTTCATTACTGTGAGTCATGTGATGGAGGAATTACCAATCAGAAAAGCCACCACATTCTGCCACCCTTTCTCCAGCAATGTAAGGACGTGATGCCAGGGGGTGCAGGTGCATGCTCACTACAGTGAATGTCCGGCAGCTATTCCAACCAATGTTTCTATGTTATAAGGTTCACTTTGTGGTGAAATGTGGGATGCTTCCATTAACAAAGTTCTTATTGGAAATGTGCACACATTTCTCCACAAACTGACCATTATAACATGAAGAAACATTTTGGAAACCTGCCAGTGAATTGATATTCACTGTAAGGAGCATGCACACATGCTCTCCTACCATCATGTCCTAACATTGCTGAGAAGGGAGGCAGAATGTGAGCAGATTTTCAAAAGGGAATTCCTCCTTCATGTGACACACTGTAATGAAATTATGCCTGGTTTTCACAAAATGTATTGCACTATGTGGAACAAGAAAGATTCCCTGGAAGGTAAAATGTATATGATTAAACAATAACAAACAAAAACACACAAAGAAAGTACAACACAGTAGTGGGGTGGAGTCAGGGATAGGGGTGGTGTGGGGGCAGAAAACAATCCCCTGAGTTACTATGGCCATGGATGCCATGGTGGTCAGCAGTAGGTGCAGCATTGAAACAATTTGCTGCTGCTGTGCTTCCACCCTGTTAACCTGCTGCTCCAAAGCACTGAAATGTGCATTGTTTTCCTCGAGCACTGCCCAGACAAGGCTGAGTTCAGACTGACTTGCAGGGACTGTGACTGGGTCTACTGTAGTGGGTAATCCAGGTAGTGGGGCTGGTGGTGGACAGGGTGGTGTTGGTGGCTGTGGTGGTGGTGGTGGAGCAGCTGATGTGGCCTCCTCCTCCTCCGGCTTCAACAGTGACTGCTGCGAGCACATCTTCCACCCCAGCAGCACCCTCAGCCACTGCCATGGAAGGGCAAGCAGGTGGACACCTGACCCCTCCATGGCAGTCTGCCACTCTGCCCTGTGGTGGTTCAGCATGTGGGTGCATTGGCCATCGGTCCCCAAATATGTCCCAGGGGCCACAGTGCACCAGCACACGCCACCTGGCACTCCACCACTGTGCTGTCTCCCCACACACATTAAAAAACTCCCACACTGGGAGCTGCGGGGGCAAGACACAGTCCACACACATCAGGCATGAGTTCCACCACCACCCACATTGCCGGGCCACCTCCTGTGGCTGTGGTGGTGGTGGTAGTGGTGGTAGTGGTGGAGAAGGTGGACATACAACAGCCACCAGTGGCACTGGTGCTGCTGCTGCTCCTGTTGCTTCCATGAGGGAAGCAACACCAGCCAAGGAGTCTGGACTGGTCCAGCATCACGTGACCACCCCACCCCCCATGGGTCTGCACCTCCCTCCTAACATGCCCATGGTCCAGCGACTCACCTTCTCCAATGTGACCTCCATCCTCTTGAGTCCACGGATGATGAACACACACACACACACACACACACACACACACACAGTCAGTCACAACACAAAACAAAACAAAAACAAAACTTATACAAAAAATTCATGAGCAAAAAACACTAAGACAATACAAAAACTAAATAAAATAGCTTTTAAAAAGCTTTCTGTTTGTTCTGGTTCTGGCAGTAAAAAGAAATGAAAGCCAAGCAAACTCCTCTCCTCTCACAATTTTGCTTTCTCTCTCTCTACAAATGCAAAGGAGAAAATGAAACTACTTCTCTGACTCACTTCCATCCTGCCTGGTTAAAGCATGTGACTTACAGTACTGCAAGCCATGTGATGTGCCTATTTTCTTCTCATTTCATCTTACTTTACATTAAGGCATAATGACAATGTGAAGTGGAATCAATAACAGCAAGTGAACACTACAGGGTCCACTTCACGTGTGCTCCCGGACACTAAGTGCCCACTTCGTGTCACTTTGCTGGATGGAATAATAATTCACTGCATCTCTACTGCATAGCCTGCAAAGTCTAAGAAACTGGGAATATGGCAAACCATTCTTAACATGTTTAGGATGGAAGAGCTGTAGAGGAGAAAGCTCTGCGAGTCAGTGAGTTTATAGCAAACTGATGTCTTCAGACTAGTATTCTGCACCAACAATTTGATATCTAGAAAAGGCAGTGAGAAGGAGGATACTTTGACAGTGTACTGAAGAGAAGGATAGGCCATTGTAAAGTTGTCCAAGAAGATTTGGAGGTTTTCCTAGAGCAGAAGGTGGCCTCCACACAATCATCTAAATAGAATTTATAGAGGTCAAGGTCAGGCACAGCCCCTGTGAAGGAGAGAAAGAATTTTTCCTCAACCCAACCCACAAACAGATTGGCAAACCTGTGAGCCATCCTGGAACCCATGGCAACTCCACTAACCTGCTGAAAACTGTTATTTAAAGAGCACCTTTAGTGCTCTTTTTTATTAACCCCCAAAAACCAGAATGACCCTTACCTCCACAGAGTTAAAATCTACATTAAGAATATTTATTTCTGCCTCCAATTAGAGGGATTTTATTTTGGCTCGTGGAATGAAGTTACTGATCCTTCCACTTTCCAGTCCTGAGCATAGCCTCTGTGCTAGCACATATTATAATGTAAATAAGATGGAGACCACAGAAGTGAACTCAATAGAAAGCAATGGCGATGTGAGGGATATTTTTTCAACTTGATATTTCGATAGTTAACATGGTTAATACAAGCAAATTAAGCCTACTGCTCAACTAACAAGGCCCTTGTTAGTTGAGCAGTGGCCTTGATTTGTTTGATTAACCATCTTATCTATTTAAATATCTAGTTGAAAAAAAAAACATTTCCTTTACTTTCTATTGAACATGTCCTCGTGCCTTCCATATTATGACATCACAAATGAGCTAGTGCAAGGTGTCACCAGGACCTGGAAGTGGAAGGATCAGTGGCTCGCCCATGGAGCCAAAATACAGTCCCATCCCTTCCTAATAAGAGTAGAAAAAATCTACTTAATGTAGATTTTATCTCTGGGTGGTAAGGGACCTTCTATGTTTATGGATGAGCACCATAAAATGTGTGCTTTAAAGAAAAGCATTAAGTTTAAGAACAAGTTCAGCCAGTCTGGTTAATGTGTGTGTGGGTGGTTGTTGGACCTCTTACTTATTCAAAAAGTGCCGCAGAGCTGCCAGGCCATCACTGTAGGGTATCACTGTGTAGCGATTTGATATCCATGGTAGAGATGGGCTGATGGGATCCACTGAATCTGATCCTGCCAAATAACTGGAGAGCATGGTTTCTGCCTTTAATGTAGGAGGGCAGGGATTCAATAAGTGGACTCATGAGGCTTTTCAGAAATGCTGAGATGTTGGATTTGAGGGAGGAGCAGGCAGACACAAAAGGGTGTCCAGCATTTCCTGTTTTGTGTACTTTGAGAGGGAGCTAGAATGTGCATCCCTTAGGGTTTTAAACTATGAGTTTCTTAGCAGAGGCAGGAATTCTTTGTTTTCAGTAACAGAGGTGATGGAGGTAGCAACCTTTGTCTGATAGTTAGCAGTGGGATCCTGTGGGAGAGAAGAGCAAAAATGGTGTCAGAAAGTTACTGTGTGGCTTCAATGATGTATAGCTGCTTTGGCCAGATCACTACAGCTCCCCTTATCAACTGGTTTAATAACAATGTAATGTCTGTGTTGCAGAGATCTGAGGATGTAAAATCACCAGCTGACAGGTTAGAGTGATAGTGCCTGCAATAAAATTGAAATTTATGTTGTCTTTCGTGCATTAGTTCACAAAATAATCTACAGTAGCAAAATGTCCTGAGGTGGGGTCCATGCACTGCATCATGGATTTATGTCACTTATAATTCTGGTAATGACGTAGAAAGAGTCTCATTAAAAATGAGCCATAAAATCTACTGTGTGATAGAAGCACTGCAGATCAACTCGAACCTGAAGTACGTTGAGATGTCTAGGTGTAGGAACAAAGAGAGACCCTTTTGAGGAGAGTTCACTCATCTTGTGTTGGGGATATCTGGAGGACTGCAAAATATCAACTTGTTCGATTGTGTTTCACTGGAGAGCTTATGTTGAATGCTGATCTGGTGGGAGAGAGACAGAGGTTTGGCAGATTTGGTGTCTATGAGGAACTGCAAAGAGTGAGGTTGAGTTGTTGGATGCAGTGCTTAATAGAAGGAAGGTTGTGAGGTGCTGTGCATTGCAGAAACTCATTTTGCCTCTGGATAGTTTTGTCCATGGAGATCAACTGTTTCTTAATGGGAAAATGGCATTAGTGATAAGTTTTCTGGAGAAAGTATTCAAACACTGTACCTACAACCTTAGGTGAGAGTACAGCATGAGTGGAGAGTGACAAAATCAGGCACAAAATATTAACTGTTACAACAATGCCAAGTGTAAGGACGTATCATAAGATAGAAAATCAGGTAAGTGCGAGTAGGCAGGTGCTACCCACAGTGGAAGGTAGGGCTGACCAGGGCCCTGAGGTAGCTTTTAGTACATGCCTCTAGGTAGCAGAATATACCTCAGCAGGGAACTTATATCACAGATTTGGAATCTTTGTGGAAACCTTGCTTGGACAATGGCCTTGGTGCATTTGGGGTTTGGAAGGACTGATGTGGTTGGCTAACTTCAGAGGGTATACACTGATGGAGAACCTGGAGAAAGGAGAGAGACCAGATAGCAAAAGATCTCAGAGGTCCAGTATTTGAACAGTAAGGTAGTCTCATGTGCACACCCTTGCCTATCTCAGCACAGACAGCTGAGAGTAATATAGAGGAGCAGTGGTGACTGAGGAGAGAGAGAAGTCTAGGCAAAATTAGGAAAGGAGTTAAATAGAGTGTCTAGCTTTGTCAAGGAGGATTTAGGTCAAGCTGTAGAACATGTCACTGTAGACAATGACCAGTAAAATCATCTTCAAGATGATTTTCCACCAGGTCATGAAAGAGAGACAGTCTTTAGGATGACAGAGAACACAAAACTTGGAAGGAGTCTGTGTCCAGTAACCATGATATGGTGAGAGAAATCAAGGTGCTTGTCCAGCCAGATTCTCGGGTATTTAAACCTGTCAGTTTCTTGTACAGAGGAATCATCCACTGCTGCAAGTGAAGGGGCAGTGATGGGCTTGAGTTTGTGTTTCGCACCAAAGGGCATAGCAACAGTTTTGTTAGTATAAAAGGAGATACAATTGGACTTGAACCACTGCTGAGCTGAATTAAAGTTCTTTTATAAGTAGAGGAAGGATTAGATGCAGATGGTCACTAGTTTAAGATGTCTTTATCATTAGCATATGTGTGTACATATGATGAGACACAGACAGAGGAATTTAGTTAAAAAGATTGAAAAGAAGATAGGGCCAAGGGTCACACCTTGGGGACCCCAATGTTAGTTGGTCATGGAAAGCTGGAGTCTCCAATATGTCTAGACAGGGGCAATTAATTTTATCAGCTGAACCAGTTAACCAGTAGGGGTGATAAGTCTCAGAAGGAATGTGATTTTGAGTGGTTTTCCTGAAGTCTGACTGAAAGTGATTGAGGGAATTTCAAGCCTTAAGGAATGATGATAGCTGATCCTATATCTTTCAGCAGTTTAGCCTGGTTCAGAATAGGAAGATAGGCTTGTGGTTTATAGTACCTAAAGCATAATCCCTTTTGAGAAGAGTTACCTTAGTCACTTTTCTGGAACTTGGAACAGTGAAATGAATGACCTGTCAATGAGTTCATTGACTGGAGGGTTGACAGCTTGGATAGCTAGATTGAGAAATGAGAGATCAATCCCAAAGGGCTGTGGCTCTTTACAGAGCAAAGGGGATGAAGGTATTTAAATATAAAGGGTTAAAGAACATGATAGAAAGAACACTAGAGTGAGACAGAGGGCACGTCATTAGAGGGAGGGTAAGGGGAGTGTTCTAGAGGATTTGGCACAATTTATGAGCTAATCATTGAAAGAAAAGCTACTGCCAATGGGACAGAATATAGGTTGTTCATTTTGCCTTAAACTGGGGTGGGATTCTGAGGTGGAAGGTTAAAATACTACTTCTCAAATAGAAAGGTTTTATTTATGTTATTTTGAAAGTTAGATGAGAAATATTTGGGTTTGGATCCTCTCAGCAGTTTGAGGCAGGAGTTTCATAGCTTTTGTAATTGCAGAATTCAAACGGGGTTGATTTAGCTGGCATCACATGTTTTGAGTGAGACAAGAAGTTCAGTGAGATCCTTTACCCAGCTGTAGTGAGGGGTGTTCATCACAGACCTCCATAAGTTTACAGGTACTGTAAAGTAGAACAGGGCATGAGTGATATCACTGGTGTATTTTTAAG
The DNA here is from genome assembly GCA_016271365.2 of Neoceratodus forsteri. Lineage (NCBI taxonomy): Eukaryota > Metazoa > Chordata > Ceratodontiformes > Ceratodontidae > Neoceratodus > Neoceratodus forsteri. Next base: position 31,503,076 of record CM057450.1, read on the forward strand.
GAGTGCAGTCAATGTGCTGGAAGTCAACAATAAATACTTCCTTGTCCTGATTGCTCAGTGATTTGGGGGTAATCATTTTAGGGAACTATAGATCTGAGGATGTTTCCAACACAGTAAGAACTAGGGAAGGGATGGAGAGCAGACAATGACTGGAGTGGGTATGGGGTAGCCACAGGACTAGACCTGACCTTCCAGTGAGAGCTTGATCATTTGTGAAAAGTACACGCAAATGTTCACCATCCCCATTCCAAAGAAGACATTGTGAGTTTTCATCCCTTCCAGCAATGTCAGCTCTGGTCTTAGCACTCCCTACCACCAGGTCAGAGCCCAAATTCAAATCTTTTACAATGTTCTATCAATAGTTAGAAGTGTACTGCAGAGCAGATCATGGTCACATTTTACATGTCAGTTTCAGTGTAACTGTAGGAAGGCAATCATTAATTACATGCAACAGTGGTAATTACACTACAGTTGCATGTTTGTTGAATGTAAACGTATTTACAATTGCAATGCAGTTACAGTGTAGTTATGAAACAAAATGCTACCATAATTATCCAAATCTGAGGCTTATTATAGACTAATTTGGCCCTACATCATCCTTTGATGTTGATATTCTGCCACTGAAGTAACTTTTCTCATATAAAAATGCAAAGAGGTGAGGTTTGCATCTGTATGCACATTTTTGAAGTGCCACCAGCACCTACAATAGCTATGTATTTTAAAACCTTGCTTTTGTACCAACACTTCATTTGCCACTTCCTGCCAGTACCCTTCTCTGGCTTGTACTGTCCCATTAGGACTCTCCTCTCTGTAATAAGATCTTACTTGATAACAAGGGCATGTTTCTGCCTCTGCAAAACTCTTCAGTTCTTGGTAGTTAATGTTTCCTTCTAGTCATGTGGTATGGGTGTGAGCCCAAATTATTAACTGGGTATAAAACTGGTTAATGGATAATGGGTAGTGGCAAGGGTGGCAGTAAATGGCACTCCCTCTAATGAGGGAGAGGTACCATTGGGGTGCCTGGGGCTGGAATTAAGGGACTGTTGCTATGACACAAGATCACACTGTTTACAGCTCAAAGGGGAAGTATGCCATTCACGGAAAAGAGCCTCCTGGTTTAACCAGAAAGTGGTTAGTCTATGGAACTCATTGCCAGTTGAAGTCATAGGAAGCAATAGTATTGAGGTTTTAAGAAGAAATTAGATGATTACCTTTTAGGAAATAATATTACAGGCTACTCCTCTTGATTGGCAAGCCATTATGGGCACTATCCTACTTGGCAGGTATGAGACCTATGAGACCTATGAGACAGGATTCAGCATTGGGGCCTGTCCTGTTCAACATCTCAATAAGTGACATCGCAGAAGAGCTTGAAGAGAAGTATGCCTTCTTATAGATGATGCCAAAATCAATAACAAGGAGGATACTCAGAAGGGGGTTATAAAATGAGGACGGACATTAGGAAACGTGATTAGTGGTTAAGAGTATGGTAGCTGAGGTTCAATGCCACAAAGTGTAAAATGATGCTCTTGGGCACAGAAACGAAGGAGCCAAGTATAAAATGGGTGGGGTAATATCTGTCACTAAGAATGAAATGGACCTAGGAGTATAATATCTGATGACCTCAAAGTCATAGGGCAGTGTGACAAGGCAAAGGGCAGGGTCAGTGGAATGCTGAGGTGCATTGGGAGAGTTATCACAAGCAGGAGGAGGGAGGTAATATTACCACTTTATAGATTACTGATGAGGCCACACCTTGAATATCGTGTACAGTTCTGGAGGCCATATTTCAGAAAAGACAGAGAGAGATTAGAGGCTGTCCAGAGAAGGCAACTAAAATGGTACATACTTAGGTTATATGAGAAGCAGTATGGTGAGAAACTGAAAGATCTCAATATCTACTTCCTGGAGTAGAGGAGGGAGAGAGTGGACATGCTAGAGACCTGCAAGTACATCACAGGAGTGAACAGGGTAGAGGGTATAGGTGGGAGCCTGTTTCTAATGAAAACAAGCATTTGTCAATGCTGAATGTTGTCTTTCTGGCATTGGCATTAGTAGTGCAGAAGTTAGAGAGATGCATAATAGGAATGGCAATGTAGTATTGAACTGATGCCAACCCCACCCCACCCTACAGAGACTGACAGGCATTGGGGTGTGCCTTTGGGTCATCGGCCATAAGCTCATGCCATTTCACCTCACCCTACCCTGCAGACACTGACAAGAGTTGTGGTGTGCCTTAGAGTCTTTGAGCCTTATGCTCACCCCATTCCATAAGGAAATACACTGAGACTGGTGCAGTATAGGAGAACAGGGTGCATTTTGGGGCAAAAAGTCCAAGGCACACCTTGATGCCTGTCAGTGGCTGAAGGCTGGGGGTGGGGTGAAATGGAATAAGCATTACATCCAAAATCCAAGTCACACCCCTGGCGCCTGTCAGTCTCTACGGGTGGGGCATTACAGTTGGAAACCCTAATGCCCCAGGCATTTGTTGGCATTTTCACTCTAAATATTCAATATGGGCTTTTGTGACCCCACCTTATGAACAGTGGCACTATCAGTTCATTAGCTGAAAGGTGATATTGCACAGCAACTGCGCCATTTTGCACCACAGGTGCAAAAACACGCTTTGGCAGGATATGAAAATGGCATCTGTACTGTTCATGAGGAGATGTACAAAAATGGTAATGTTGACAATCTGAAGTGAAAATATGAAAAATTGGTGAAGTCACAAGCATGCGTAGAAACTGCACAACATACGCCTGTAATATAATTATTTGGGGATTTTTAAGCAAATTTTCAACATAGGCATTTTGGGATCTCTGCTCATGAACAGTGGCACTGTGATTTTGTTAATCTGTTCGAACATTGATTTCCTACAGCAACCACGCCATTCTGCACCGATGTGTGAAAACACATTTCAGGCAGGATGTAAAAATGGCAGCTTTACCATTCATAAGGAGGTGTGAAGAAATGGCAATGTTGAAAATCTGGAGAAAAATATTAAAATTCTCGAAGTTATGAGCGTGCATGGAAACTGTGCAATGCACCGTAACAAGTCATTTTGGAATTTTTCACCAAATTTTCAACATAGGCATTTTGGGATCTCCGCTCATGAACAGTGTCACTGTGATTTTCTTAATTTGTTCCAAATGTTGATTTACCACAGCGACCACACCATTGTACACCAGATCTGAAAAGCATTTCAGACAGGATGTGAAAATGACAGCTGTACTGTTCACAAGCAGTTATGAAAAATGGAAGTGTTGAAAATCTGGAGTGAAAATATAAAAATTCTCAAAGTTATGAGCATACGTGGAAACTGCACAACGCATGCTCATGTAACAGTAATTTTGGGAATTTTTCACCATATTTGCAATATAGGCTTTTTGGAGCCCACCTCATGAACAGTGGCACTATAATTTCATTAATCAGTCCAAAAGGGTATTCACGCAGTGACGAAATCACCTATTGGGACCGAATAACAAAATGACAGTGACTCATTTCATGAGGTTAGTCCCAAGAACCCCATTTGATGAAATCAAAAGTCAAAAAATGGCTGAGCTATCCACCTAGGTTGAAACCTCCCCCATTGATGCCATTATTCTGCTTACCAGCATTTCTTCAGTTTGCGGTCGGCTTTGAAGAGTGCAGACGTGTTCCACTCTACCGAAGATCATGGCGCCAAGCTCCAGAGGTAAGTATGGGGTGAGGGTGTGGATAGGTGGGGTGTGCACAGGCTGGGTGTGGGTTGGGAGGGGGCGCCACCGACAGCGAGGGACAATTTTCTTTGTTTCAGGAACTTTAAAAAAGAACACTGCAGACGGTTTTCTTCCTTTACAGGTGTAAGAAAAAATGTTGTGCACACTGGGGTGGGCTCCCAGTGTGACCCATGATTTTGGAGGGGTAATGTTGGCCACACTGGGGTGGGCTCCCAGTGTGGTACACAATGGGGGTGGGGCAGGGGCAGGAACATGCCGACACAGTGGCTTCTGAACACTCACGGAGGCACACTGGGGTGGGCTCAAGTGTACCACACAATGTTGCGGGGTATTAAACCTGACGACAGGGATTGGGCACCCTGAAGTCAGCTTTCAGGGATTGTAGAGGTGGATGGCATGAGCCGCTTTGTTTATTGAAATATTTCACCAGGCAAGGCACATATGGGAGGCATGTCATCTGTGCTGCTGCATGATGAGCTTGTCTCTGATTGCAGCGGCAAGTTTGTTTCAAGTTGGTGGCACTGCATAAAACTTGTCACTGCTAGCATGCTCTCTAATTGGCGAATGAGGGATGCACCTTCAAAGCATGCCCTCTATTCACTAAAACTGTCACACCTCTAAATTTCTCCTACTACCATCTCCTACTGCCACAAAATATTGCTTGCACATGGGCAGGACAACATAAAATGCAACAGAGCAGGAGGGCATGAAGTAAAGCTGGAAGGTGGGAATTTAAGATGGATGTGAGAAATAATATTTCACTGGAATAGTGGTGGATACCTGGAACAGCCTGCCACAAGAGGCAGTAGGAGGAAAAAAACTGTGTGGGGGTGTGGGGGACTACTAGTGAATGAAAAGGATGGCACAGGGTCACTGAAGACCAGTTATGGTCTGCTGGGATAGAATAGGCCGGAAAAACTGGGCAGACTGGGTTGGCCAAGCAGTCCTTTTCTACTGATAAATTCTACAAGATGTTTCTATATTTCTACTACAGCCAAAAATAGCCCTCCACAAAATGGATATTATAAAAATGATCTCCTTACATGAGGTTATGTACAATTACCAAAGTGAGTTTGTCCCTTTTGGGAGACTTTAAAAGCATATGTAACCAGCCATGAACCATGGTCACTACAAGGCCCTCAGCTAAGTGAGAAGATCAGATAGGGTTTACTTGTGGAGGTGAGCACATAGGGATGACCCATGGTCTACGGGTCACCTTCAGCTTTAAGTAACAGTTTCAGAACTATGAATCACAGTCCAGATAGGTGATATCAGACTCAAGCAGCATTTGCTTTCTTAGATGACACATGCCCCATTTCCAACTTTCTACTCTCCTAGGGGCAGTACAAATGTATTTCAATTAATCCCATTCCCTCTTTTGGCAATTTAGGAGGACCTGGAGATCCTACTTTTGGATTCACTGGGCAGAATCCAGAATGGACACTTTTCCACTCTGGACAAATCAACAGAGTACCCAACCCTCAATTAAGGGGTGCTCAGGAATGCAGCACATTGGCTGACATCCATAGTTTTCTGACCTTTCCTGGGAGGCACCAGAGTAGTGAGCCTATACAGGTCAGAAACTCCTTTATCATTTTTATTTCCCATTGGTGTGGGGCCTTGAGACCTTACTCATAGTTACCATTCTTCCTGCTTAGATGACACAACAGGAAATTATTCTGCTTTTCTTTCTTTCTTTCTTTCTTTCTTTCTTTCTTTCTTTCTTTCTTTCTTTCTTTCTTCTTTCTTTCCTTCTTTTCCTCTTTCCTTCTGTCTTTCTTTCTTACTTTCTTTGAGTTCAGTCTGTTGGTTCTTGACTGGTGACTACCTTGCCCCTTGGGAGCACCATAACTGGGGCCTATACTATTTCATCACCAGAGTGCTCATAGCTCAGATTCAGAATGTGATCATCAAGCCCGAACCTGCCAGGGTCCTGCAACACATTTTCAGCCTGCTTTCTCTCTCTCTCTCTCTGTCTCTCCTTTTGCAGAACTGAAATCACTGAAACTCCACCCTCCACACACACTTTGTGTCTAGAGCTGAACTTTCTCAATCTGCAATGTTATGCCTTGGCATACCATAACCCCACTATTGAGGGTGATCTATACTCTCCTTTCACCTGTGTACCTTACTGCCATCAGCAAGGGCTTATGGCTGAATCCAGCTAGCCCTATCAATGTTACTTTGAGCAGAACCACCCTCGGCCTGTGACTAGTACAGGCAGGGACATTAGGAAGGTATCTTAGAGAATGTTAACTAGTCCCATGGGGGTTAACTAAACTGATTTGAGGATTCCTTACAAATGAATCCCACTGCTCAATGGGCCTTTTAGCAGTAGTGTCCCACTGCCTTTATTTGTTTGCTATAAACTGTATACATACTGTACACTTTCGTAATGCATAGTGTCAGTGCTGTCATGTAGCAGCTTATTATTTTCTACAGTATACACACAGAGTCCCAAACACACACACATGGGGTACTCACCCCTCTGACTCAGGGCACACAAATTATTTGCTGAAATGATTCCTTCTTGCATAAAACTCATTTTACTGTTGTATAAAGGTACAATAAGGCAAGGCACAGGAACAATGCAAAAACACACTTACCAATGCAGTTCCTACATAACACACCTTTTTTAAGGACACTGTCCTGTCCCACGGTGTTGCCTTTTATATTTTAGAGACTGAAAGCAATACTCCCTTTAACTTTTTGAGGGTGATCTATATTAAATTCACCATCCCCATCAGATTGCTTGTGATGATCAATAAAGTGACCGTTACTAAATTTTAATTTAAAATATGATCAAAACCATATGATCAATATGGAGCTACTAATTTTCATATTCATATTATTGTTTTAGATAAATCCTTTAAACAGTAACTACATTTTTCTTCTTGGTAGCTCCATTTTTACATTAGATTGGATACGGACAGATAATTATTTTACTGGATTATCGAGACTGATGAACAGCATATTACAGGGCTGTGGTAGCACCTTTATAGTAAGGGTTCGTAGGCTGTTTAATGTTAAACCTCAATTTTTGCACCTTAATAACATTGGTGTTGTTTGATGAAACAGCATAAAATTTAACATGCAGTCAGGCTGTCAGAATCTCAAGATGTGAAAAGTGTCATGTTGGCATCTTGTTCACTTTCCAAGATATAGAGCTCTAAAAACAGGAAAAAAAGAACCTTTTGGTTTCCCTATACTTAATATTGTTCTTTTTCTCACACCTACAGCCTAGATGGTCTGGAATTTGTTCATGAAATTTTAGGGTTGAAGAGGCCTGTACCAGTAAGCCTGTCATAAGAACTCAGTCTATGGCCAGGCGTGGTGGTGAGCAGTGGGCTGTGCCAGTCACCAGCTCTTGAGATTGGGTTGGGGGTGCGGTGGTGGAACAGTACCTACCAGGGTGGGGAGCCACTTGACCACCAGGGCTTACATAAATATAGGGAGCAGCAGGGCAGGTCTAGAAGGGACTGCTGGACCCCAGGGATTACAAACAAATACCGGGGAGGGATTAGGGCTAGTAAGGGACCTCTGGACCACCAGAGATGTACAAAAATCATACAGGGGAGGAGATCAGGGTTAGGGAGGGACCTCTAGACCACCAGGTATTTACAAATCAGTACCAGGGAGGGCATTGGGGCTAAGGAGGAAGACCTGGCTTGGTGCACTCGGCTCATGCACAGCATGCAGATGAGCCCATAATGGGCATGCAAATGACCTGCTAGTACCATGCATGCCCAATGGGCTCATCTGCATGTTTGGGCTGAATACTGCCCATAGAGCCACAGTGCTAACCAGTGTGTGCTGTGGTCTTCAGCACAGTGCTCTGGTAGCATGCACAAAGCATGGCAACTGCCTGCTGTGCACCACTACCATGGCCCACTATGCAGACAGTTAGTGCAGTCAGCTTGGATCGCACTCTCTGTTTGAATATTGTGTCACACTTGGCTAGCTTTTAGAAATAGATACATATATATATATATATTATAGGGGCATGGTTGCCCCTATATTTAGGTTAAGTAGGCACTTTAATGTTAAATCTCAAATTTTGGGCTTTAATAACTTTGCAACCGTTCAATGGATTTGCGAAATTTGGAATGCATGGTCTAGTATGGTAGATCTCTTGATTTACCAAGTTGCATTGGATCGGACATAGTTTTTTGCACAGCAAAGAGCCAAAAATGCACTGTTCACCACTTTTGCTTGTTTTTGTCTGTGGCACTGCATGGATACTGTGTGGTCTATTGGTCTGAAACTTGGGACATAGAAAGAGCTTGGGACACGAAACATGTCAGCATTTGTTTGGTGAAAAATATTAATCTATTTAAAAGTTATTAAAATTTGAAGTTCCCATTATATCCTATGGGGAAATGTATATGTATATTTACGATGTTCATGGGGAAGACCAGATGACCTTAAGGAAGACCAGATGGTCCAAAATGGGATGACCATATCTCAATAATGATTTGGTCTTTTACTTAGAAATTTGCAGGGTGTTGAGGGGATGTTCTAGAGATGTGAATTATGCTGCTTAGGTGTTGGAGAATTAATTGGTTGCAGAGATATTCAATTACATAGTTTACATTTTTCCCATAGGATTACACTGCAGTCTGTGTCATGACTTTCGGCACCGTTATCTTGGAAATGAAGCGAGATACAGACTTTTCACTACTGGTGACTTACATCACCTATAGGTGATCTATGCCACTGGAAAAAGATTTGAAATCATAGAGTAAGCCTGCAGTGGAATGTTTTTCGTACATTGCATGGTTCATGAGATATTGTGAAATTACTGTCACAAGGGTTCAAAAGTGCCTGTCCAGTGCTTTCGGTGCCCATATCTCAGAAACAATGTGAGATACGGGTTTAGTTGGTGATTGTCACATGATCTACTCACTGACACAGTTACAATGACACTTTATTTTTCTTTCTAGCTGTTATGGTTCCCAAGATATGGACAAAATTCAGTGGCCTATAGGGCTGCTGTATGGCTCTGTAGCTATGTGTAAGTGGGATGCATATTGTTATGCAGAAATGGGCAAGTTGGTGGGAGTGCAGGATCCTCTCCACCAATACATGTTTTAAGTCGTTATTATAGGGTTACAGTTTGTTCTATATTTAGGGTTGAGTAGGCACTTTAATGTTAAACCTCAAATTTTGCGCTTTAATAACTTTGCAACTGTTCAATGGATTTGAACAGAATTTGGAATTCACAGTCTGGTATGGTAGATCTCTTGATTTACCAAGTTGTATTTCAGTTGGACATACAGTTTTGCACAGCAAAGCACCAACAAATGCACTTTTCACCATTTCTCGCTCATTTTTGTCTGTGGTGCTGTGCGGACACCTTGTGGTCTATTATTCTGAAACTTGGGACATAAAAGAACTTGGACCAAGGAACATGCTAGCATTTGCTTGGTGAAAACATATTAAACCATTCAAAAGTTATTACAATTAAAATTTCCCATTATATCCTATGGAAAATTTATATGTATATTTTGCGATGTCCATGGTGAAGACCAGATGACCTAGGGAAGACCAGATGACCCTAGGAGAAACCAGATAGCCAAATTGCAATGACCATATCTCAATAACAGTTTGGTCTTTTTACTTAAAATTTGCAGGGTGTTGAGGGGATGTCCTAGAGATGTGAATTATGCTGTTTTGGTGTTGTGGAATTAATTGGTGGCAGAGATATTCAATGGCGTAGTTGACATTTTCCCATAGAATCACTTTGCGGTCTGTGTCATGACTTTTGGCACCATTATGTTGGAAACAAAGCGAGATACAGACTTTTCCTACTAGCAGCTTAGATCACCTATAGATGATCTATGCTTCTGGAAAAAGATTTGAAATCATAGAGTAAGCCTGCAGTGAATTTGTTTTCATACATTCCACAGTTCATGAGATATTGTGAAATTACTGTCACATGGGATCAAAGAGTGCCTGTCCTGTGCTTTTCAGTGCCCATATCTTGAAAACAATGTGAGTTGTTGGTTCAGTCAGTGATTGTCCACCATCTACTCACTGACACAGTTACAATGACACTTGAATTTTTTCTACCTGTTACAGTTCATGAGATATTGGCAAATTAGTGTTACGGGGTATCTTGCCCTATAGGGCTGCAGTATTGCTCTGGAGCTATGCAGAAGTGGGAGCATAGGTCTCCAGGCCCCGGCTCCCACAGATGCATATTTCTGCTCTGAATATGGGCAAGTTGGTAGAACACGGGACACCAATACATGTTTTTATTTGTTATATTACACTTTTTCAAAAGTAAGGAAATTTATGGCAAAAAAATGTGTTTAATGCATCATTTAGGTTAAAGTGAAATATTCAGGAAATTAAACATTAGGGTTGAGCCCTAACCCCCACACACCCCACACACCCATCTTCCACAGACTGACAGATGCCAGGGTGTGCCATTGGGGTCAGAGGTCTGAATCTCACCCATTCTCCTTTACTGTAGCATGTCAACCTGCTTACACGTGGAATGGGGTGAGAGTTGACCCTGCGACCCTGATGACACACCCCAGCATCTGTCAGTCCTGTGGAGGATGGGGTGGGGTGTGTGGGGTTAGGCTCCATCCTATGTGTCATTTCCTGACTTTTTCACTTTAACCCCAATGATGCATTAAACACATTTTTTTTGCACAATATATATATATATATGTACTATGTATACAATTTGCAAACATTTTTTCACAAATGTACCACTTTTATAACATAAGCCAGAGAAAACAGCAGGTCCATAATTTTCCCAGCATCTGCTGTGCTCAAACGAAATGTGACAGCTCCCTTTATGACCTGTAGGAAGGCAGCCTGGTGATATAATAAGCTATGTGCTGTTCCCTCATGCATAGATTGCATGTTGTGTGTGTATAATACGAGGCCATAGAATCATATTTCTAGCCAACTGATTATGAATCTATGCATAGGAAATGATGGAACAATAACACTCTATCTTCCTGCAGTGAAGGTGAAACAATTTGCATACAGACAGGCTAATGGATACATTCATAGGGAGCAGTTAGGAAGACTTAATGGGACTGTGTTGATGCAGGGCAGCAGACCTGGTCAGGGATCAAGACAGACAGCAACATATCTGATAACATGAAAACAATGGTCCCCTCCCCCAAAGCCACAACTGCACCAAAGCAACTTTTCTCCCACATCATGGCCCCATTTAGTTACAAAGTGAAGTGAAGAGGTTTACACAATCCACACGGGGTTGCATACAGATTACTGTCTCAGGGTGGAAATGGACAAGGAAATGATAAAAGGCATCCTTAGGATGGCGGAAAAGGAGATATTGTTGATGGGGATATGAATATGCCAGATGTTAACTGTAACACCTTTGCTGCAGCCACATGAAAAGCAGGGTCATTCTTGATGCCCTACAGGAGCATACCTCAGACAGCTAGTGTGGAACCCACTCGGAGGGAGCAATCTTAGACCTGGTACTCTCAAACAGGGATGATGAGAGGATCTCAGATTTAGAAGTGGCTAGCTATCTGGGAACAAGTGACCACCAAACAGTGTGGTTCACAATAAACACAGTCATAGAGTCAAACCATATAAATGTGAGGGTACTGGACTTTAGGAGGCTGACTTTGGCAAAATGGGAGAGTGCCTCAGAAAAGCATTAGAAAATGGGCATGAAGGAGGGGTGGAGGAACAATGGGGAAACAGCAAAACTGCCATCACAGAGGCAACAAGCCTTTGTGTAAAGCAAATAACCAAATCAAAAATGAAACAAAAACTCTGTGATTCTCAAAAAGGTGACGGGGAAGGTTAGGGAGAAAAATATAGCATTCAGGAAGTGTAAGAAATCACAGAAGGCACAGGACAGAGGACTGTACCAGTTAAAGCACAAGGAAGGGGAAAGGCAGTCAGAATAGCAAAGGCCCAAACTGAGGAAAAGATAGCCAACTCAGTTAAGAAGGGGATAAAACCTTTATAGGTACATTAGGGAGCAAAGAAAGACCAAGAGAGGGACAGTAAGGCTTAATAAAGGGAGGGTGGTGGGCAGAGGGTAACAGTGAAAAAGCAGGGATACTGAATGAATATTCCTGCTCAGTATTCACAAAAGAAGAGGAGGGAGGTACCTAATCCAATCAACAGAAGTACTCTGGATAGGGGGTCGATATCAGTCCATTCACAGAAGAAAGGGTTCTGAAAGAACTCCTGAAACTGAAGGTGGACAAAGCAGTGGGACCTGATGGGATTCACCCCAGAATTCTAAAAGAACCATGGGAAGAACTAGTGACACCACTGATTACCCTTTTAACAAATCATGGAGGATGGTGTGGTACCTAAGGACTGGAGAAGGGTGGATGTGATTCCCTTCACAAAAGTAGAGCAAAGCAGAGACAGGAAACTACAGACCTGTTAGTTTAACCTCAGTGGTAAGGAAAATGGTGGAATCACTTCTGAAAGAAAGAATTTTTGAGTACCTAGAGGCCAGCAGGGCACAGGACCCAAGGCAGCATGGATTCACAGTGGGAAGGTCATGTCAGAAGAATCTAATGGATTTCTTTGACTGTGTGACCAAAACAGTAGACCAGGAGGGGCTGTGGACATGGCCTGCTAAACTTTAGCAAGGTATTTGACACAGTCCCACACAAAGATTAATAAACAAGTTAGCCAGCCTGGGTGGGTCCCAGGGTGGTAGCCTGGTAAAAATTGGATGAACAACAGGACACAGAGGGCAATTGTAAACGGAGTCCACTCCAAAGAAAGAGCGGGTTATTAGTGGTGTACCACAAGGTTCAGTACTGGGACCTGTCTTTTTCATGTCTTTATAAGTGACATTGCAGAAGGACTAGAAGGAAAAGTATGCCTCTTTGCAGATGACACAGAAATCTACAACAGGGTTGATACACAAGGGGAGGTGGAAAGGATGAGAAGGGCCTGGCAAAGTTGGAGGAATGGCCAAAAGTATGGCAGCTTAAATTCAATACAAAGAAGTGCAAAGTAATACCTGGAAACAAAACCCATGGGAAGAGTACACAATGGCGGGGGATGTACTAACAAGAACAAAATGAAAAGGGACCTGGGGTAGTCATATCAGATGACATAAGGTAAGCAAGCAATGTGAGACGGCAGTAAGAAGGGCTGGGGGATACTGGGATGTATAGGGAGAAAGCATCACCAGTAGAAAACAAGAAGTTGTAATCTCTTTGTACAGGGGTTGGTGAGACCACATCTGAGATTGCATGCAGTTCTGGAGATCCCATCTCTGCAAGGACATAGGCAGGATGGAGGCAGTCCAGAACAGGGCATAAAATGGTGCAGGACTGCACCAGAAGCCATATGAAGAGAGACTAAGGAGCTTTATATGTATACCCTCAAATAAAGGAGGGAGAGTGGGTACATGATAGAAACTTTTAAGTACCTCAAGGAATCAACAAAGTCCAAGAGGAAGTATCTTTCAGAAAGGAGATGTGCAAGAACAAGGGGCACAATTTGAATGTAGAGGAACGATAACTCAGGGGCAATGTGAAGTATTTTTTCATGGAGAGGTGGTGGATGCATAGAATGGCCTTCCGGAGGAGGTCGAGGGTCAAAAACAGTGGGGAATTCAAGAATGCATGGGACAGACATAAGGCAATTCTGGTGGGGTTAGGAAGAAATAGGCTAATGGTTAACTAGGATCTGCAGCTTATCCAATAGGTAGGAAATGGGCATACTGGGTGGGCCAAGTGGTCCTTATCTGCCATCAAAGTCTATGTTTCTATGTTAACATCTACAGACTACTGTAAAAATGCTGTTCTTTTGTCTAAGTTGCCCTATTTTTGATATTGGTGGGTTGTGGAACCACAACGAATGAACACCATCTGCTCTCTGCTGTATATCAAAGGAACCTTGGGGTACAAGAATAGTAGCCCAAGACACTAGCCACATTACTTGCCATATATATGTACCCTTGTAATATTGGTTGCTTACTGTCTGCTTAGTGCCTTGGATCTGGTGAGAAAGAGAGAGAGAGAGAGAGAGAGAGAGGAGAAAGAGAACAATCTTCTGAGGGCTGTGCACTACTGCTGCTAGTGGCTTGAACTTGCTTGGAACTGGAGAAAGCTATTATGTATGCTACTTGTGTCTCCATGTGTGGGGTCAAGTTTCGCTTGTGTGTATTGTATGTCATGATCATTTGGTTATTCCTTCAAGTGTTCTCCACCTTTATATTTGGGTATACTGTAGATGCCCTTTTAAATGTTTTTATTAGTATAAAAATGAGTGCACATGATAGTCATTGACCTGACCCACCCCACTGCCTGCTGCTGCTGCTGGGATGACCCACTAGACCATGGTTAGCTCCCTCCCTCCTGCTCTGATTGCTTTTAAAGAGCATGACTGCTAGCCAGGGTGGCAGTCAGTGAGAGGACATCAAGAAATGTATTTACATTTCAATGGATTCCGAGAAATGATTTGACGATCCTAAAGCATGCAAAGTGAAGGTGTGGGGTGGCCTTTTTAATCACTTTTGAACTGATCAAGTGAAAAATATAAATGAAAATAAACCAATACATTTATGACTAGCTAGTAGTTCCTGATGGATGTACAATAGAGAATAATTGATTAGGCAAGTGCATATGGATTTTTTGCACACCCAAGGTTTGTGATGACCCATAAACCTCGAGGTGAAGCTTAAAAGAGGATTATGTGGTCATCACACTGAGGGTGCAAAAAAAATCCATCTACACTTGCCTATTCTTTATTTTTATAGTTGCTGGTGCATGGATTTCTTAAGTAGAACTACTTTAAGAAAGAGGCAAAAGTGGTTGGTGTTGATGTACAGCTGTTTAAATGTTATGAGCAGTAGAGATTGCACTGTGACAAAGTATAGCTATGTTTTGTGGAAAAAGCATGTTAGCTGTGGTGTTTAAGGTCACTTTTTTTCACTTTTCTCACTTTTCTGACTCACTGTAGTGTGACCAAGAATGTTCACTGTTGTAGATAATATCCCAGAAAATGCAGAGAAAGAGCAACGCTGAGTGCAAAAACAAGAAAGCTGTATTGTTGAAGGTCACTTTTCTCAAGTTTGAATGAAAAAGCCACCGAGTGTACAGCAAGGAGGCGAGTGACTCGGCAGCTTCAGCAGACTCAATGTAGTGTTAGCTAGTATTGCTAACTATGGACAGTTGAGAGATATGGCCCGTACAACAGCATGTCCATTTTCAATTGGCGAGATAGGATACTGTCTAATTATCAATCACCCATTTCACTTTTTTTCCTTCCCCTCTAGTACTAACCCCTACTTTTCTTAAAGCATGTTGGAAGGACTGAAGACTATAACAATTAGGGACAAGCAAAATATAACATTTTCCTTCTTGTCACCCCATCATCAATTGTGGTAAATTGATTTGGCGCATCAGGTTTAGTTACTTGATCAGATTAGCTACTCTGGAACCGGTGGTGGCTGGAACCACACTAGCAGCTGCCACTGCCATTTTGCTTCAGATATAGGCAGGATCCCAGATTCCCATTCCTCATAGTAAGGGTCCAGCAGGGAAAACAATACAGGCTACAGCCCTCTCTGACAGTGTCTCCTCCAGGAATACCCCACACCACCAGCCAGCCACTGCTTGGATGCCCACCCACCTGGCCTTGGCGAGGAGATTTGCAAAATTGGATAAACAAACTAAATAAGTCTCCGAATCTCAACAATAATATAATGAGGGATCAGGTGGCAGAGAGTGGGTGGTGTCCTGGAGAGAGGCACAGCATAGGCACACTGACTAACTGAGCCAAGGTGGGCAGCGACTCACTGAAAATCCAGATTGAGAATGAGGAGGGGATCCAGATCATAGGAAAGGATACACAAATAAGATAGAGCAGAGAGGGAATGGAACGTGGTTTGGTCCAAGTCCGACCAACAAACATTACAGTCCCTAATGGCAACAGCAAACAAGGTAGCAAGCACCAAGCAACAATTGAAAGTTTGATCGAAACACTTGTCTTCACTTGAGGTGAGATGAGGTGAGGGGATGTCCAGACTTGTGCTCGTTCACTCTCCTGGCTCTTGAAAAGGGTGTGAGTGTGGGACAGAATGGAAATAGCTGCCTGACACATTCCAGCCCTTGCCTTTTCTGGTGTCTAAGTATTCATTCATACTGTTTCACAATTTATAACTGACAGCGATCTGCAGTGAGAAAGCAGAGCCACTGCTACGTGTGTGTGTTCACGTGTGTGTCTGAGTCTGTTTGTGTATGCATTGGGGGATGGGCAGACTAGACAATTGGTGGTTGAAATGGCATTGAAAGAAAAGCATAAACAATTTCAATAACAGAAATATAAAATCTATTAAATATGTAGATGTAATCAAGCTCGCCATCATTTTGCTATCCTAGAAGTGAAATTAAAAAAAAAACAGCCTATAGGTTAAGTTTTATCGCATTATGAAAGAAAGTGGAAAACATGACAGTTTCATGTTTTATTATTAGTCCAATGTTGTTCTTCTGATCGTGTAAAATAAAAATATATAGATGTAATTTCCTTTTAATTCATTTTATCATGACATGTCAAAAAATAGAATTCTGTGACAGGCTGCTATTCATCGTTTGATTCAGCATTGGACAAAAATTCTTCTGCTTCTTCATCAGCGTGTACCAGATGATTTCTATTCATAGCAAGCAGCTCATACATTTGTAGCTGAACGAGATACTGTGATGCCTGAAAGGCATGTAGATTTCCACAATCACCACTTTCCGATCTGGGATCGCTGTCATAATTGCTGACTGTGTGCTGCAAGTCAGAAAACCATTCTGTCATTTCAATCAGTCAGGTAAACTGGGGTACAGCATTTGGAGCTAGGCACATCATTGTCACTGCTGCAGCTTGTGCTACTTGACACGAAACTTTTTTTTTTAACCAGAGAGACACACTAAGCTGAAAGCTTGTTTCCAGGTGCAACCTGGGAGCACAAAGAAGTTAAGTGACTTGTTAGGGTCACACAGTATGCAAGTGGGGGCTACGGCTCATAACAGACAGAAATAAAGGTTTAAAAAACACATACACCTGCATTTTCCTCACAAATTTATTTTGTTGTGCATCACTATAATTCAAATTAGTAACTGGCCATCATATTTAAACACAAATTAAGCATATTTTTCCTATCTCCTTTAGTGAAAGAAGGACCCATCCATCTTAACCTTTTCACCAGCCTGTGAACACCCTGGCCATGAGTCCTACCCCATACCCAGCCACCCACTTTTAAGTTTTTAATAAGTCCTCCAGTGCTGTGCTATGATCCTGATTCTTCTCCTATCACTGCCGAGCCTGAGTGCTGGCATTCATCGCTTCACACTATCAAGCACCAGTAGCAAGCACTTGTTTTTTTTATATGGTTTACCTTCAAAATATTTTTGCTCTTTACTATGTTGCTGACCTGTACCTGCTCTTTCTTCTTGTCACCTGTTTATTACTTTTATTCCTAGGGACTTTTAACCCTCACTAAGTCCCCATCCTCGTATCTTATCCAACACTCCTCTTTCAATTCCTATTTCTCCATTTCAACTTTACTTCTCCGCCTTATCCTATACCGACTACCATAATGTCTCTGTCACCAGATTTAATCTTCCTGGATTCTATGGTAATGTTAACACTTACGACCGGACCAAATTGTCATTTTGCTTTCTTGTAATTTTACTTCTCTTTCCACTTATTTTATTTTATTCTTCTCTGCTTACATATTTTCACTAAGCTTGTTATTTAACTCTGGCCTGTTTTGTATTTCTACGATTGTATATTGTGATTACATATAGTGTAATCTGCTGTCTGCTTGTTTCTGTTTTGTACCCTCCCAGGTCGTGCCTGAAAATAATCACTGTTATGGCTGGTGCACCTACCGGTCATCAAAACTAAATAAAAAAAAATAAAATGAATAAATGCCAAAGCAGTGTGTAGTCTATGGCTGTAGCAGTACAGCAGCTTTTCTTATTACTCATTTGTTCACCTTAGATGAGGCAAGCCACAAAGAATGGAGATCTATTGTTAAATTTCATAGAGTTAACTTTGTTCCTGCAAACACTATGTTATTTGCAGTGCTCACTTTACTGAGGATGATTATTGATGAGTTGCGATGTTAGGATTTTAGTAGGCATGCCAGGCAGTCCTGGAAGAGTTTTCTTCTTTTTCATGAACTTGTTTTAACATGTGCAGTTGCTCAGCAGCCCAGTTTAATATGTATTCACCAACCATGTACCGTGTTTAGATATCATACCCTTTTTGTGTGGATCTTGATCCCATTATCTGTAAGGTGAATGAGACTATAGCACTGAAAGATAATATGTGCCACAGAATCCAGATCGGAAAGGTTATCAACCCTATGTAAAATTTTGTAATTGCTATGTCCAAGCTACCCACTAGTTTAGTAATCTCACTGATTTTGTTTGTGTTTTCCTTGATTTCAGTTGGGGTGGGGAGAGGTGCATGCAAGCAGATATCAATTTTGGTTTGATCATGGTTTTATGCTTTAAGACACATAGGAAATGGATGGGGAATATGTTTGTGGCTTGTTATTCTTCTTTATAAAGAATGATTTCCTTCTATTCAGTTTGAAAAGCAAGTATGCCTGCTGCTCAGACACTGTCACACCCAGAGAAGAAAATGAAAAGGAATGGGGGACAAATAATACAGATAAATGAATGAAGATGAAAGCCAGAATTAAAGAAAAATTAAAATAAACATGATTGTAAGACTAAGGGAATTCAAATTATGAATATAAAGATGAAGTGTCACATGAGTATATGTGTGATATTTCAAATTACTTTAGTTTGTGTGTGAAGTAACAGAGTATCTGTTGGCCAGGCAGGAGAGTTGACTACAACTGATTGGGCATCAGGCATTTGCTGACCCAAACTGCAGTGATTTATTAAAGAGCCTTCTAGCATGCAATCAGATGTGATAACATAAGAACATAAGAATTTGACTGCAGATGGGGACCGAGTGACCTATCTAGTCTGCCCATGAACCTAACCCCTCCTCTATATTTTCCTGTTTTTGTTCCTACTGCAGTAGCAGTCCCATGCATGTTTAAATGCATTCATCATATTGCTGCAATCACCTCTGGGTGCAGGCTGTTCCATGTGTCTATTACTCTCACCATAAAAAGTACTTCCTCATATTGTCTCTGAGTCTTCCCCTCTCAGACATAGGTTGTGCCCTCTTGTATGCGCCTCTCTGTTCGCATGAAATAGTTTGCCTACCTGAACAATGTTTATACCCTTGATGAATTTGAACATTTCTATCATGTTTCCTCTGTCCCTTCTCTGTTTCAGGAGTACAAGTTTAGATTTTGGAGTCTAGACTCATATGGCTTGTGATGGAGGCCCTGCAGCATCTTTGTGGCCCTTCTCTGAATTGATTCCAAGCGCTCTGTGTCCTTCATCAGGTGGGGCCTCCAGAACTGGATGCAGTACTCCGGTGTGGCCTCTCCTGGGATCTATAGGATGGCATGATCACTTCTTGTTTCCTACTAGTTATTCCCCTGCTGATGCATCTGAGGATGCTGCTTGCTTTTCATGCTGCTTTTTGCATTGATTCCTGCTTTAAGATCATCGATATGATTACACCTAAGTTCCATTCAGTCCTGGTCTCTTCAAGTCGATGCCCATCTAGGAAGTATTGAGTTCTTGGGTTTTGTTTTCCCAGGTGTATCACTTTGCATTTTTAGCATTAAATCTAAGTTTCCAGTCATTGGACCACTGTTCAACTTTCTTGAGATCCTCCTTCATATTGGAGGCTCCCTCCTGATTGTCCACCCTATTACATAGTTCTGTATCATCTGCGAACAGGCAGACTTTACCGTCAAGACCATCAGCAATGTTGCTGATGAATATATTAAGAAGACTGGACCCAGCACCAATCCCTGAGGGACTTCGTTGGTCACAAAACCCTCTTTGGATATGGTGCCATTTACTCATGACTTTCCGAGTTCTGTCCTGCAGCCAGTGCACTACCCAGCTTACTATCTTATGCTCGACACCTGTGTGTTCAAGTTTATTGATCAATCTCTTGTGTGTGACAGTGTCAAGGCCTTGCTGAAGTCCAGGTACACCAAGTCCACTACCCCCAGTCCACTGCTTTGGTCACCCAATCGAGAAAATCGATCAGGTTAGTCTGACATGATCTGACTGTGGTAAATCCATATTGTTTGGGGTCAAGTTATCCTGCCTCTTTTAGGAAGTCTACTATCCTTTCTTTAAGGGTGTCTCCATGATTTTACCCACCACTGAGGTTAAGCTTACCTGGTGGTAATTTCCTCCTCCCTCCACCCTTCTGCCACTTTTATGCAAGGGTACCACGGTAGCCCTCTTCCAGTCAAATGACACCTTGCCACTTTTCAGAGATTTACTGTATAGCTCAGCTAATGGTGCAGCTATTTCTTCTCAAAGCTCTCTCAGTATTCTTGGTGAATTCCATCCAGTCCCATGGCTGTGTCTGTTCTCAATTTTTTAGTTCTTTCAGCACCCTTTCCCTTGAGAAGGGGCTTGTGTCTGCCTCCCTGTGCAGAGTACTCTATTCTGTCTAGTGCCAGACTGCTACCATTCTGCTCATTTTGAAGACTGAGCAAAAGAATGCATTGAGTGCTTCAGCTTTGTCTTTGTCTTTTTGACTATCTGACTGTTGCTTGTTGACATTCTGACTCTCCCCTTTGCTCTTCCATTTTCACTGGTGCATCTAAAAATGTGTTTTATCCTTCTTGATTCTCAGCACTATTTTTCCCCATTTGGGCTTTTCCTAACCTGATAGCCTTTCCAGCCTCCTTGAGTTTCCCTTGTAGAGCTTCCTCTGTGACTTCTTAAACTGCCTAAAGGCTTGTTTCTTTTCTTTGATCTTTAGTGCTATCTCTCTAGTAAACCAAAGGATTTTCTCTTCCTTTTAGATTTAATTACTAGCTTTGTGTAGTCTGCTGTTACCATGTTCAGTGAGTCTTTTAAGTTTTTTCCAGCAAGCTTCTATACCTCCTGCAGATCTGTCTCTCAGCAGTGCTTTAATGCTGGATCTCATTTTCTGAAGTCAACATTTTTGAAGTTGGTAACTTTTAGTTTGGTGTGTCCTGGAACCAACATGTATTTGGACTTCCTTAAAGATGCACAACATACAGTATTTTATAGTAAATGTCCTGTTTTGTGACAAGATGGGGACCATAAACTCCAACATCAAAATGTGATGTGCAGTGCCACACACATGACTGTTAACTACACAAAAGAAAGGTGGCATGGCCTGGCACCAACCTGAATAGCAGCCTAGAACTTAAGCTTCCACTTCCTGCTACTAAATCTACAAAACTATCCTTCACAGTGGATCCACTGGATTTAAAAGTGACAGATCTGAACAGAACTTAACTTACCAGATCAGAAGAAACTTTCCCTGGAGCTATGGGTGCTTGTATGGTTTGAGATCTTGATCCATTCCATTTGCCACAAGGCTTGGGCCTCCACACATATTCAGAGCACCAAGATGGAGTCAACAACTCACCCAGCAGTGGATCCCAACCTGCAAGGAATCAGAGGGATGTTTACCCAATTAGTTCAAAAATGGGCAACCTCGAGATCGCTGCTCAACAGAACACAGCAGAGATCCTCTCCCCTCTCTCACAGAGCCGACCATGGCAGAACAGTCAGAGACAAGCTTACAATGAATAATTAACCAACAGATCGACCATAAGGCCTGGGACCAGGAGAGGATAATTCATTTGTTATGGCAGAGCACATGAGGACTTGGAAAACCGTAATCACTGGAATAACCTGCGGTTTGTGGGTTTTCTGGAGGGCTGCGAGGGCTCCAACACAATCGCTTTTCTGCAGCAGGGCTGCCAGCAATCCTGGGTCACGGGGAGGCATCCTGGAAATTGATTGCACCCATTGCTCCCTGGCACAGAAACCACCACCTGGAGGACACCCATGCCCATCTTTTCCCGGTTCCTGAGGTTCAGGGACTGGGAGGATCATTGACAGCAAGACACAGGCAGCAGCTACAGTATATTAGAAAGGTCAGCGTGTGCAGTTATTTGTGGACTACTCACAGAAGCTGTCTGTGAGAAGGAGAGTCTTCACACAAGCTTGGAAGGCCAACACATACCTGAGCCTGGAGTACTCCTTGAGGTACCCAGCCACTCTGTGCATAGTGGTGAATGGTGCTTTGTGCTCCTTCAACTCCCAGGAGGTGGCAGAGGTGTTCTTCTTGACCCATGTGCTGCAACTAACTGGGGAAATAAAGGGATAGAACTAGGCCTGGTAAGCAGCTCTACAGGCCCACAAAAATGGACTTTGCATCAAAGGGCCCAGAACCTAAATGCTCCCCTCCACTGGACCCCCACCCACCAAGCACACCAAAGTACCTGATCCATGGCTCCCAGTGCTGCAGGAGTGACACAGACCACAAAGAAGTTGGAAGAAGGAAACACATTGACAATTCACCCAGGATCTGCTCTCGAGGTCACAGCACCAGCCTTGAGTCAGAGGCATCAGTTGGAGTACCAGATCTCCCTCCTGTGTCCAATAGATATGAAGCCCTATGGAACTTACTAGATGAGGACCAACTGGAGGGCAGGCCATGCCTGACCATGCTGATCCTCTACCCTCTAAAAGGCCCCTCAGAGATGGAACTTTCTTGGGCAGACATGGTGGAGGTAGCTGTGTCACTGGGCCCTAGTCAGGACCTCTGCCCTGAAGGGCACAGGTGAGATGGGGCCCTTCCTACTGCTAACAGAAAAGGATGAAACTGCTGGGTGATGGCCCAGGTGCACTCACTTTGTGTGAGTTGAGGAGGTGACCCCATCACTCCATGGAATGACCATTTGTCCCCTAGGGTAAGTCTCAATGATAAGGAGTGGTGGGAACTGTGTTTTCTTTGTAAGTTAAGCCTACAAGTTAGGCTTGTTGCCCCCCTCTGGTGGGACAACTGTACAGTGGCTATGCACTGCGCCATGTTGTATAGCAGTTTGGGGTTTAACATTTAAAGGCAAAGTATAGTTTATCTGCAATCGAGTTCCATAGACTGCCACATATGTTAAAAAGTAGTGATTTAATAGTCTGCGTAGGCTGGGAGGAGTGTTCCCTGGAGTCTCTGTGGTTCTGCCCCAACCTTGCACTGGTGGGAGGGGCCTAGAAGTGGTGGAGAGAGGCATGTGTAGGGGGCTGAGCAGCTGATGTTTGTGCTGCACTGAACAAACCATTGCCACCATGGTTGCGTCTTATCTCCTCACCTTGGGTAGCTGTGCTGTTGAGCAGTGACCAGGTTACTGGAGGGATGGGATCAGAGTCAGACATTAAATAAATCACTGCATCCCTAACGGTGAGAACATCCCTTGCCATGTAAGTGAACACACATTACAGAGGCGGTAACCAGTGTAAAGGGGACCGAATACATGCTGGTACACCCTCAGGCTACACTTGGTGGCATTCCTTGGAATGCTCAAGAGTGCTCTAGAAGAGGATTGGCTCAATGGGATACTAGGCACAGCTGTCCTCTAGAAACTCCATTGTTAAGCAGGAGACTGAGAGGCTAAGTGTGGGTGCAGGGAATCTGGTGGGGACAGTGAGACTTGAGTGAACTGACCAAACAAACACCTCTCACCTCTGGGACCATTCCCTCCCAGGGAGGATAAAGCTCTGCCTGTGTTCCATAAGCCACTCACAGTTTATTAACCCCTGAGACAACGCCCACTCCTGGGACCCACCAGACCATACAGACATAGGCCAAGGGGCTTAAACAGAGGCAGGAAGGGACCCCAAAGAAATGGGGTACAAGCAAACACCCCTCGCCTGGTTATTAGGGTGACCGTCCCCTATGGGAGTGGACCTGGAGAGTGATAATACTGAGAATTTGAAGTCTGTCACTAAGCTAGACAAAGGGTGCACATGAAGCACCACCAGGTAGGATCACCATGATTACACTCTAAAGGGCAGAGGACAGCTGCAGTTGTGGCAGACAGACCTCAGTCTCAAGTAAGCCGCTACAATGGTAAATCCCAGTGACCACCGAGGCCATCTGGGCTACAGATGAGCCGATGGGTATAGTGCCAGCTAGCCAACTGTGTGAGAGAGGGATGGAGAGGGTAGAAAAGGGATGTCAATGTTGTTAAGAATGTTCTTGTTATACTGTTTTAAATGTTCTCATGTTGTATGTGTTTATATGCATTAGCGGTATGATGGCAGTCTGGGTAGAAGAGGGGCAGGAGGTTAAGAGGAAGGGAAAAGGGCAGAAGAGGGTTAAGCTAGAAGCCTATAATGGACCCCTGGGTATAGCAAGTTAACAACTTCCATACAGGATATGTTCCACTGGGTCCCAGATGGAGAATGGCCAATCAAAGAAAAAAAGTAATGCTACAACTTAAAGGTTGGGCCCCAGGATCGCATTCCTACAGGAAACTAAACTGAACAGAGCTAAGGCCATGAAACTTAAACAGAGGTGGGCAGAGAGGAGCTGAATAGTATGGCGAGTTTTGCAAGAGAGGGTATCTATCTATTGTTTGGTTTCCAGTGTTTTTTCCTTTTTAAGGATAGTGATATCTAGAAAGTCCACTTTTGGCTGTTGCCGTTAAAGGTGAAAGATAAATGTTGATTTCTAGTGTTTAGAAGTTCTTGGTAATCATTAAATTGTTCTATGCTGCTTTTCAGAGGAGGAAAATATCATCTATAAAATGTCACCAGAACAGTATGTTACTGATGTACGTATTTCCTTCTATTGTTGATAGAATATATTGCTTTTCAAATGCATAGATGTATGCATTAGCATAACATGGGGCAGTAGTGTTCCCCATTGCTGTACCTCTGATTTGCCCGTAGTACTGTTCTTCAAATTTAAAATAGTCATTAAATAAAACTATCTTTGCCATGTTCTTTAATAGCTGAGTTTTAGGTTTCAAGCCTGTTGGTTTGGTATCTAGGATATGCCCCAAAGCTTCTATACCTTCCAAATGTGGAATTGAGGTGTAAAGTTCCTCAACGTCTACTGTAACTAGTATACAGTCCTCAATTCCTGTGGTGTTTAAGTCCTTAATCAAGTGTAGCATGTGCATGGTGTCTTGTATGTATTTGGGTATCCTTTCAATCAATGGTTGCAATTAATAGTTAATGTACTCTAGTTAATGTGGCTCTAGTATTGACCCTATACCTGACACTATGGGTTTCCCTGGAGGTTGAGTCTCATTTTTATGAATTTTGGGAAGTGCATACAATAATGATATTCTAGGGAATTCTGCTATTAGTGTAGCTCCCTCCCATTCTCTTAGATAATTTAAGGATATTATTTGCTCCACAAATTCTTTAATCTCTGATTTTATACATGGTAGAAGTCTGCATCAAAGCGTTATATAATTTTCTTCAACTTGTAAAAGAGTCAAACACATTTCTCTATTGCTCCAGATTTTGGATTACTATTGCTCCCCCTTTGTCAGCTAGTTTAATTATCAGAGACTTGTCTTTTTCCAGGTTTTGTAGTGTGTATACTTCCAATTTGGTGAGCTTAGATCTAGTTCTTCTATTTTTGTTTGCATTATCTTTCTAATTTGCTTTTCCGCTGTCTGTATATATGTTTCAAGGGCATGATTGCTGCCTGCTACTGGCATATAGGTCAGTCTGATTCCTAATGCAAATTTCACTTCCTTTTCTCTTTATCGCTCAGGTCTGCATAAGCAATTACAGCCTGTGACCTTAAATTCCTGAAGAAACATTTCAAGTCTACCTCCACCTGAAAACAGTCAGCATCTTTGGAAATTGAAAAAAGAGGCCCAAGCGAGCACTTTATGTTCTACAGTTGCTAAAGTTAATTGGCTTAAGTTACAAATCATGGTCTGCCCCTGCCTACTAGGCCCATTTATTTTCCCTCTGCCTCTTATGCCTTTATATACTTTGCTAGTAGTCTAGCCACAGTGGCCTGAATGACAGCAATCACTCATGATACTGCAAAGCACTGCTGGGAGCAAATGGCAGCATTGAACCCTAGCGCTGAGACTGTTAGTATACTAACAGCAGCATCCTGCAGGACACTGGGGAAAGTCAACTACTTGTGGGTGAGTGTCTGTGAGGACATGCATGGGGAGAGTGGTGGGGCTGAGATGCGAGGGGGTCTCAGAATAGATCGCATTTTTTGTGATCCAAAAGTTAAAATTGATTGCATGAGCAGCTGGTTTGCATTGCAAAGTGCGATGCAATACTGGCTGTTTAATACCCTGCTATTGTGCTGTAAATGTGGGACTTTACATCACAATAATACAAAATACAACTAGGTTACACAACCATTCTGTATCTCTTCTACTGTATTAGTCATTTCCTTGGTTTTAATTTGTTAAGTGTTTGTTAAGTTGATAAGTAATTGTTCTTTGATCTGTTTCACAACTTATTGCTACGTGACTCATTTTGTCAGTTTATTCTTAGACATAATTGTCCTGTTTATTTTTGTTATACTTATTCCATTTCTATGTATTATATTCTGTATTTTATATGTTATCTTTTCTCCTTTCCCCTTCTCCCAGGATGCATCTGAAAATGAGTTGTTACCAGCTCTGTATGTTTTCCTGGTAAAACCTCTGAAATACATACATACGTCTCTTATCACATTAGTGCATTAGCAGCCATTGTGGCTCTGACCAGAGTTTGTTTCTTAGTAGCCATAGACACATAGCTACTATTAATGCAGGGTTTCAGAAAACAATGAGCACTTGCTTTTCCTGATAAAGAAATAAGTCTTCAGCTGGATCAGTGTTAATAAATATTTATTTATAGAAGCAGCTTGTGAAAAGTGCACCCTTAGTGCTGGCTTCCGTGCAGAGAATGCCCAAATTAGCTAGCACTACTGTACATTGCACTTCTTTGCACAGGCTGCTTCTTCTATTAACACAATTTCTACAGGGCAGGAGGAGACAGTTCAGTTTTCTTCACTTAACACTATGGGATTTTGGTAGCAGAAAATACTGAAAAATCCTGTCATACTTCTGTAAAATTGTCAATTTCTACATATCCCTCTTTGGGCTTGCACTGAAGAACTGTTTCTTGTAAGTGTGTGGCACACACATAGTCACCATAACAGTGGTGCAGAAACCAGGGAACACCATAACTGGACATGAACATGCTTCTTCTTTACTCTCCTCTGGCAAATGGGTCTGCCTTCCAAAAAACAATGACTTTTAAAGCCAGAACAGGCTCAACCAAAAGATCCACTCTCAGAGTCCTACACTGTTTTCTTTGTTTAGGGGACTGAAAGTATGTGGTGCACAAACACCTGCATCCCTTAGACACTAAAGCAGCAGGGATTAAAAGGTCAGATCTCTAGTCAGTGAACAGTGCTAGCAATACTAGTATAATTGCACCAGTATATTTACAATATCAGGGGTAGCAAAATACCACTTCAGTAGGCTTTGCACAACATTTTGGGACACATAACAAGTGTACCTTGCTGGAGTTACAGGTTACATGCACCACAACAACTTTGAGAGAGCCAGAAATATTATACAAGGTTAAAGCCATACTGCTAGTGAGCATTATACAAAAGAAATAACACCAGAGCCTATTTTCAAAAGAAATTCATTGAACTGCCCCAACAAACAAACCTGAATAGAAGCTGTGGAACAAAGACCAGTTTTCATGTCACTTTTGCTAATAGAAATATATGGTATTTGGGAGCTAGACATTAAAAAAAAACACTGAGTGCACTTGGCTTCTCAAGTTATTAAGTTATCGGTATTAATGGGCATCTTTTAAATTCAGTTAGTATATCTCCAGTGGCTATTTTAACATTTTTTTAATGCATGCACAATATGTAACACACACTGATGCCCCATTCCATTGAATGACCATACTACAATTGTAGTAGTCCCTTAATAACATATTCTAATGTATTTTTCATTGTGTGGTGGGGTAAAACTGCTGGCATGTAAGGTGATGTTGAAATCTGTAGCTTTTCTATAAAGTCAGTTTTGTCCCTTCAACACCATCCTTCTTTTTGTACAAATTCAAAACTATTTTGTTGTTTGGTTTTATAGTGTGAACTTGAGGTTTGCATTACATTCCTCTAGGCGTTCCACAAAGGCCTTAAGTTTCAACTCCCTCCCTGTTACAAATTGAAAACATCATCAATAAACCTATGCCACACTGAAAAATAGGAACACATGGGTTATTCTTAAGTTCACTGAAACTTTCCCCATTTCCCCATGTACAGCTTAGCAAAGCTTTGTGCTACATTGGCCCTATACAGTAGTCATTCTTTTTGTGGACAAAAATTATTTTCAAACATGAAGGTAGAATACTCCAGTACAAACTTGATCAATTGTACTGATATATCAGTGCATGTCTGTGTGTGTATGGGGTCCATCTTTCTGTGTATCCAAGTACTGTATAACTCCATGGCTTTTATCCCTGCATTAGAGATGTTGGGATACAGTGCAGTTACATAAAATGTGACTAATCAGTCATCTTTGTTAGGTCATTCAGTGCTTGTAAAATCAAAATGTCACCTGCATCTTTAATATACTGTAGGAAGGCAAAGATTTAACCAGGGGACCAGATTGTCAACTAATTTTGAGTGTGACTCCATTAAAGACCTTAAGCTGACCACAATGGGCCATCCCAGAGGTTATCAACCCCATGTGTATTGTGGGTGGAACATAAAATGTGGGTTTACTGATGTGCAAGTCTTTAATGCCTTTTATTCCTTTTCATGCTCTGAAATACAACCATTATGATATGCCTCATTTAGATATATATCAATCTCTCCTTTAAAAGCCTATGTAGTATCATCTGATAACCTACTGTTACATTTATTTGCTCAAGTGTCTATAAACCTCCATATTATAATCATTAGCATAGTCCCCATTTGATGGTTTTATAGTTATATTTTTGTTCTAACTTAAATGTTTCAGAGCTGTGTTCTCCACATTCATGATTTAATCCTAATTTTGCCTTGCTAACTTCTAAGAAAGCCTCTAAAGACCTCTTACACACACCATGGAAGACCAAAATGTTGCATTTGTAGAGGCAAAACATATAGAATAGTGGATGAGCAACCATCCACAACAAAACTATGTTTCCATTGAAGGTGTTGATGACATCATAGAGACCTCGAGGTGAAGCTGAGAGGTCCCCATGATCATCTACTCCTGAAGATGGAAATGTTGTCTTATTTGTGGATGGTCGGTCACCCATCCAGTATTTTATACAGTATATAGTTCCCCTAATGTTTAAAACATTCATTTTACAAGGTTTCATACCTTGTGTGTTCACTATCCTGCTTCATCCTGGTCCTCACTACAGAGCGTACTCCTCTCCTGACTCTGAAGATCCCGGTCCTTGCTGATGTTCTCTCTGTCCCCAATTCTAAACAGATTTAAATAAAAAAACTGACAAATTAAAATCTTGAACATACATGATCGACTGTGGCACAGTCCATGTAACAAACTGCTTTGCAATGCTCACTGGACAGCTCGCTATGCGGCACCACCATTGTTGTTTGAATGTTTTGTGAGGAATAGTGTTTCCACCAATTGGGTGGCAGCTCAAGGAAAAATAGTTGTTGTACTATCGATGTGACATCAGAACAAAAGTACAACTTTTTGACTTTGAACTGTCCTACAGCAGGCTTTTGAAAGCCACTGTTTTCTATTAACAATAACCCTAACCATATACTATAATAACTTTTCCTGAATGTGTATCCTAAACAGTCCACTCTTTATGTTGCTGGCATCTGTATGTCCCCTCCATTTCAGATTAGGATATCCCAAGTTGCCATTTTCAAACAATGATTTTAATGATACATTTCTCTTAAATTTGTTCAATTTAAGTAAGCAATAGCATACAATGAGGTGTTGGTTGGTCTGTGATAAACACATGCCAAAAGGGCATAATGAGCATCAGGCCAGGAGGTGCCTTTCTGCCCCAAGAAGTGCATTTATCACAGATTAACCAACATCCTAGAGTGTATTATTGCTTTTTAAAACACAGGAATGAAATCATAACATGAGACACATTTTTAAATTTTGCACATAAAATATATTTACTTTAGTAGCTGTATTGGGACTTGTAAGAACAGATTCAGAAGCAAATGGTTTGATACCTTTTATTGGACAAACTTAGATGTTACAAAAGAACAAAGTGCCTAAGCTTTCAGACCAAGCAAGTCCTTCCTCAGAAGCTTATGCAGTTATTTAGAAAATCCCATACTATTACCCAGATCATACATAAAAACAGAAAAAATTCTCATTGGTTTAAAATACTCATTTAAACCATAATAACAGTTTAAATTAGAGGAATCACATTTCACCAGTTTGTTTTTAACTAAGGAACATTTAAAGGTCAAATGTCACCAAAATGAGATAAGGACTCTTCAAGCAGAAAGCTCCACTAACATAAATTATGAATGTCTCAGTGTGCTTCATGAGTACAGTCTAATGAAAAGCAAGAACTTTAGATTCAATACTAACTTAAGTACATGTACAATGTAATATTAATGTATGTTAAAACAAGCAAAACATGGAGGGTACCACGTGATGCAAGCTACGGATAGTCGCTCCTCAGTACAGCTCCAGCCTCCCGTCTCTTTCTAATTGTTATCTGGTATATTTTCTCAATCTCTAAACCTTCTATTTTGTGCTATTCTGGTTCCCGATAACTTTGTACCTTGCAGGCGATATTGAGAGAGAATGGGCGTCTACATGAAAAAGCAACAGCAGAAACAAACCCGCCAGTTACACCAAAAGGCCCCAAAATCCAGGGCCTCAAGTGGAGCGGAGAAGGGAGATGCTTTGAATCAAGGTGCGGAGCAGGAGCCGCACATTGTCTAAATTTCTGGAAGAATTTAAACCATTTAGACATGAGATTAAGGAGATGGCATCAGAAATGAAATCGCTCACAAGAAAAATAGAAGAGATTACTCTTGCTACCTCAGACAACATGACTAGGATCTTCTCATTAGAGAAACAAGTGGAAAGATTTGAGCCTGAGATGGCAGCTATGCAGAAATTGTCCAGATTTGAAGTTAAGCTTGAAGACCTTGAAGGTCGCAGCTGGAGAAATAATGTAGTGATCCTTGGGCTACCAGAGGAGAGGAGGGCCAGAATACCATTGCTTTTACCCAGAAGCTGGTGAAGAAGATTGCTGGCCCTTTCTCATTTGGGGCCAAATATTATATAGAGAGCCCATAGGTCATTAAGACCGAAGCCCCCTCCTGGAGCAATGCCCCGACCTATAATTTGTCGTTTCTTAAATTTTTGGAGCGACAACATTTTCTGTACAAAGTAAGAGAACTCCAAGAAGTTAATTGGGAGCAAGCTAAGTTTAGAATAGCGCAAGATATTCGGCTCAGTCCATTTGAAATGTGGCATTTCATCCGGTTGTCTCAAAATCATTGCTGCTGGACTTAAGTTTCGTATGGGATACCTGTCCAGGCTACAGGTACAGGTGGCTGGTTCCTGGGCTACTCACGAAGACCCCAAGGCAGCTGCTGGCTTAAAAGTATCCCTGCTGGATCTCTTTAGGGACACATGAAAGGCCTCAGGACTTTCCTGACAAGATGAGAATCGATCTTGAGAAGGCTGGGCATTTATGCAAAGGAATCTTCTGGAAAGAAGCAGTTAAACATTCTTGGACTCTCATTTCAGCCCGAATAAGGGGTAGAAGGGACCTTCTGTTTTCATAGTGTTCCAATTATGGATGCATATTCTTGTTTGTTTAGTCTGGGTCTGGGGTTTCATGTAATTAAGTGATCTCTCATCAGTTTTCATGTTTGGAGAAAACAAACCAACTCAGTAATATTTAGTCTCCCTTCCCTGTAGAGTTTGGTAAGGATGAGCCTGGTAAAAGTTTAGCTTTTGGGAATTTAATTACAAGGGCTGTGATGTCCTTTCCTTTTAAAGCACCAGTGTGCCGTACACATTTGCAACACAGGAGGAACTTGTTTTTCATGCATTAAGTCTTAATGGTCGCTAAGGCCAGAGAAAAGCGGTGTTTACTGGGGCAAGTGCAGAGCAAATTAAAGGAGAGGAATGGGGGCCTGTCCCTATGGGGCTGGAAAGCTTATTGAGACAATGGCCCGCATGGTGAATTTTATGTATTGTTGTGGCTGACTTCCTGACCTCTTTCACATGCTGTGCCTTTTCATATGTTGCAAGCCACATGCCCTAGCAAGCCACGATGTTTCTGGTGGTGATGCCTTACCAATACTGGCTTGCTTTCAATGGCTTTCATTAGGGGATAGGCGAGGACACACTGGCCTGTACTGCAATGATTGAGTCCTCTCTCCTTCTTTAATATTAACATCCTAAAAGGGGACTGAACTATAAACAATGTAGGGTTAGGGGACGCTGTTGGGGCTGGGGAGGAATAGTAACGTAGTATTGCTGAACATAGTTAGTGATAAGAGGGGGTTTGGGTGGGTGGTTTTGTACAATGTTCTGGGGTTACTGAAGTTGTGGATTGTTTGAGGGATATTTGGGTGTGGGGAGGGACAGGGCTTAGTAAGGGAAGGTTGGGGGTGGGAGACTGGCACAGCAGGTTCAGGGAATAGAATCACCTGTTACATGGCTGCAGTATACGATAGGTGTCTTATCTAGATTTATACTTGACATAATAGATGGCACAGAATATTAATATTGCTACATGGAATGTGAAGGGGATCAGGAAAAACTGAAACAATACCAGGTACTTAAACATCTGAGTCTGTTAGTGCCCAGATATCATTTTACAAGAATCTCACTTAGTGGATTCTGAAGTATTACAACCGGAGACAACAGATAGGCCAGGTTTTTATGCTTCAGGAAACCAATAGTTGTGGGGTCATGATTCTGATGAATAGAGACATTCCATTTGTCCCTTCTCAGGTGTTTAAGGACGCAGATGGTAGATATGTCTTAGTTCAGGGTACTATTTTGGCCATGCCATTGGTTTTAGGTTGCATTTATGGACCAAACACAGACAATCCCTCTTTTTTCATGAAATTGATCTCTCTGATCCTTCCTGTGCTCCCTATTCCAATTATCTTAGGGGAGACTTCAATTTGGTCTCTGATCCGAATCTTGACAGATCGAGCATTGGGTCGGGTGACTGTCCCTGGGCATAGGGCCTTTAAAGAAATAATGGATCAATGTGGGTTGTGGGATGTCTGGAGAGTCACACATCCTAATATTAGGGAATATACTTATTGTTCACCAGTACATGGCACGCAATCTCGATTGACTACTTGTTAGTTTCTCATGAGCTTGCCAGGGTATTGTCCACCTCGATCCAACCAGGTCCAATATCGTATCATTCCTTAGTCCTGGGTAATCTGACTTTCCTTAACATTCCCAAAGAGACCAGATGGAAATTAAATGAACAATTACTAAAAGATGAAAAGTATTGAGGATTTGTGAAAGAACAGATAGAGTTTTTCTTTTCCACTAACCCAATAGATAGTGCAAGGCCAGATATTTTATGGGAGCCTTTAGGAAGCTTGTGAGGGCATTCTCATTAGTCTAGCTACAAAGAGGAAGAAGGCACAGAAAACAGAGTTATTGTCTTTATTGTCCCAGTACGGCATTAGAAAATATACAGCCAGAAAAAATTATCAAGAGGAGTCACAGAAGCTATTAATATATAAAGATAAATACTTGGGAATGTTAAAGGAAAAGGCAGAGCTAGCTATAATCCACACAAAGGCCAGTTTTACAGATCAAGGAGAAAAAGCGGGGCACCTGTTGGCTTTACATTTACAGCAGCAAGAGTCAGCAAGATTTATACCCCAATAAGGTCACAGTCAGATGGGACCCTGAAGGTATCCCCTCAGAGATAGTCCAGGAGTTTGCTACTTTTATGAGCAATTATATAGGATATGGTTAATCCTCCACCCATTCAAGAACTGGAGGAGTATCTCAGGAAGCACATCTTCCGTTACTATCTAACTCCCAAAAGAAATTCATATGTTCCCTTTATCACAGGAAGAAATAGCTGCTGTTATAAAGGACTTGCCTCTGGGTAAAGTCCCAGGTCCAGATGGGTTTTCTGCCTTATTTTACAAAGTTTTCAGAACAATTACTACCTGTGTTGCATCATCTCTATTTGCACATTTTTTTCTGGAGAGCAGGCAGACACACATTTGTTTGAAGCTTTGATAGTTTTGTTATCTAAACTGGACAAGGACCCAGAATTGGCTCAGAGCTATAGGCCAATATCTTGCTGAATCAAGATGTCAAAATTCTCTCAAAGATATTGGCAGATAGACTAACCCTGGTCCTCCCAGATCTCTTGGTATGTCTCAAGTGGGATTTATGAGAGGACATGCATCTTCAGATCACCTCGTACCCTCTGCATGTCTTCTCAGAGTCAGGGATGCCATATATCCTGTGGGTTGGTCTCCTGGACGCCAAGAAGGCATTTGATTGGGTTAATTGGACTTTTCTATTTCAAGCCCTTAAGGCATTTGGATTCCATCCATGTTCATAGATTAGATCAGGGCAATTACCAGTCTCCTACAGCGAGGATTTCAGGAATGGGACCTTCTCCAAGTCTTTTACGCTGCGTGTCAGGTACGAGGTAGGGATGCCTTCTCTCCATTACTTTTTAATCTTTATCTGGAACCCTTATTCAACATATTCTCAACAATGAAGGAATACAAGGTATTTCCATTAGGAATGAGGTAGTGAAAATAACATTATGCGCTGATGACCTCCTCTTACATCTGGCTAACCTGGTAATATCTATCCGAGCATGTTAGGGAGGTTAATAGATTTAGTAGTTTCTCGAATTACAAGTTAAATCCCAATAAGACATCCTTTTCCCTCTTAACCATAAAGTTTTCAAGACCGACATTATCTCTCTGGGATTTTGCTGGTCACTCTGGGCTATTAAGTATTTAGGTATAAAACTAATGCTTAATCCTTCCTTGTGATTTAAAGAAAATCTGGACCTCTTTTGCAGAGGATCACTCAAGATCTAGAGAGATGGGATAACCTCCGTTATCTTTATGGGTCATATTAATATAATTAAGATGAATGTGTTTTCCCATTTATTTTATCCTTTGTCCATCTTAACTCATTTGTCCCTTAAGTTGGTTTCAGAAAACACATAAACTTTTACCAAGTTTATATGGTCAAATAAGACCTCTAGGCTGGCATACCACAAGCTAGCTGCCCCAAAAATGAGGGGCTGTGGATTCTTACTTGCCCATCTACTACTGGGCTGGTCATTTGGCTAAATACCTGAGATGGGTAAGACCGGGCCCAGATAACATGAACCCGGCTTGGCTGAAGATTGAATTAGATTTTATCCAATCTATGAACATGGACCCTTTGTCCATGCTTTATCTAAAAATTTCTCAGTTGCAAAACATTAACAAATGCCCCACCATCATGACCTCACTAAGAGTACATTCACAATTGTGCTCCTTTCTGCATTATAATCAAAGTAAATATCTCACTCAATTCATTTGGAACTCCCGGCCTTCACCATAAACAAATAGAAATGTCCCATTTATGGTTGCCTCATTTAGGAAAAGGGACAGTATCCTCATTTTTGGATGAAGCTGGAGAATGGTCTCATTCCTGAATTCATTCACAAGTTAAAATTCGGAGTCTTAGGTTTTTAAAGTATTTCAATTGAGGCACTTGTTAACCACGGTTCTTAGGGCCACTCCACCCCATCCAGTGGCCTTTGCATTGGTATCTGAACTTTCCCTTTTCAAGTCTCCTCAGGAGTGATCTCTAAGATTTATCAAGTGTTGTTCCGATGGCGGTTTGGATTCGGTAGTGGCCCCACTAACTTTTGGGTTTCATTTTTTCCCCAATATCATTTTAACTGGTCTATCCTCTGAATGTATTGTCATAAATATGTATCCCAAGATAGATTACGTCTCATGCAGTTTCACATCACATAATTTCTACTATACCCCAACTAAACTGGTGAAATGGGGCCTTCTCGATATCGATAGGTGCAATAAGTGTTCCCAGGACACAGGGTCACTTTTCATCTATTCTGTTGTGTCCCCAGACAGCTTTGTTGTGGGAGCATATAAAGCCAACCTGGATCCTTTATTGGGTTTACAAGACTGTTTTACACCAGATATTTGCCTGTTGGGGATTTGTCTTCCATAAGGTTAAAATCCGGAGATTTCATATATCCATGGTTGTGCTCTCAGCCAAAAAAATCATTCTTAGGTGTTGGAAAGAAGGGACCTGTCCAACATATCAATAGTGGCTCAATAAGATTTTAGCAAATATATGTACAGAGAAGGCTATTGCTAGCCTTCAAAACAGAGTACATAGGTATAAGGTTATCTGGGATCCCTTCACCTCTAATTATGGTGGCTATGAAGTAATGTGTGGTCGAGGTTACCAACCTACTTATTCTTGGTAAAGGTAGTTGGTGGGTGATAACAGTATTAGAATGAACTGCTGTGCCGGGAGGGAGGGAGGGAAGAGTTGGGAGCAGTTTGACTTGTCTTATGAATCTCATGTCAAAATTTTCATTACTGCCTCCTGTAAAGTGGAAAATGGTGAATAAACTTTGAATTAAAAAAAACAAGCAAAACATATGCAACAGAAATGTTCTATATATGGCATAAAGAGAGTTTAAAGTAGAGTTTCCCTAGTGTGAGCAACTGTGTCACATATTTATATAGTCTACAACCTATCTGGAGACATCTTTCCCAATTACTCAACTAGTAACTATATTCTGTAACCTTAAGATTTTCAGTGCTGTAACATGATATTATTATACAAGATGATATTAATTGTCAGTATAAGAGCCAAATTTAAAAAAAACTTTCAGGACCCTAAGAAAATTAGACCATGCATTCTAATATGTCAAGGGTTCAATATGTACAATCACTATAATATAACCCAATGGAAT
This sequence comes from Neoceratodus forsteri, assembly GCA_016271365.2. Taxonomy (NCBI): domain Eukaryota; kingdom Metazoa; phylum Chordata; order Ceratodontiformes; family Ceratodontidae; genus Neoceratodus; species Neoceratodus forsteri. The sequence goes on from CM057450.1 coordinate 31,539,623, forward strand.
TCAACCTGTTGAGACCCCCAAGTAAATGGAATCATGCATCCCAATGTGTACAGAGTTCAAAATGTGACAGTATATAATCAAATTACTTTTTATTATATTTTATTTTATTTAATTTGTTATAACATTTATATTAGCACATCATATGTATACAGTTTCAAGCTCAGAATAAGCTGTCAGAAAATTGATAAGGTTAGAAATAATCAGTTCTGATACAGTTGACACTTGTATGGTGTTTCTAAATTAGATAAAATCTACCAGCTAATTCATTATCTTTCAAGAATTCAAATAAAAGTTTGTTGTGATTTATAATAAATTAATCTTAACAGAAATAATCTTTGCTGGTTAACTGACACAGCGTTTACTATTATGTCAACTTAGTTAAAGTTTCTTGCTCCTCAAGCACGTAACTCCTATATTTAATAAAAATGATGAACAGTTGCAGACATTCATATTCACAGACAAGAGAAAGAAAAACAATAGATTTCCATCATTCAAGTTAGTTTCTTCCTCTAAGGAAGGTATTTCTCCCCTAAATCTTCTCCTCCAGAGAGTTCTGTTCAGACTTGTAAGATTTTATTTGACTTATATAAGTTTTAACTGTTCAGGATCAAAATAACCTCTTCTCCTTGTCATGAACCCACTCATGAGAGTCAGATCACTGAGCTCATAGTGCCCACCCCTAAGTGCAATCCTTGACAAGGAGGGAAACAAGTATACCCTCCTCATGTCCTTCCAGAGTGCTCACTGGGTTTACAACTGAACACTTGCCACCAGGCCTCAGGGTATCCATCTATACTTTGAATCAGGGCACAATACCAGTCTCAGGTCTTGTGGCCAAATATGAACCTTTTTGTGGCTATTACACAGGAGGAAGGCCCAAGTGTTATACTCTCTTCAGGGTAGCAGTGCATCACCTGATTTGGTCTTCACCCTACAGGACATGTAATTGCCCAGTTCACACCCTGGCAGACACATATGAGATGCTGGTATTCTCATAAAACCAGCCAGATTATCCCCACAGACCCTTTTAATTTGGTTGCTATCCATGACCCTTCTAAGCAAGTAACAGCTGTCACAGATTATTAATAAAACCTTCTACAGTCACACATATAATATAAAAACTCTCACAGAGGCAGAATTTCTTTAGAAAACAAAAGTTTTACTGAAAATACTTAAATAAATGCAGTACAACTAAAGAGAACATATATTAATTTAAGTTACCTTATGGAAACAAATTTGGAAAGTATACAGTATAAACACCTTAAAACTGTTTAACTATGTCTCTGCCTTAAAGATGAAAATGTTCAACATCCCTTTTCTGTGTAGCAGCTTGGCAGCTGGTCTGTTGTGTCAGGAGGAAGTCCAAAACCAGAAAGGCCCTGAGTGACTGTGCTGAGAGTTTAACTATCCTTCTGAAAACTGCAGGGTAATCAATTTTCTGATCAGTGACCCACAATTTCCTGGCCACCTGGTGATGTCACTCAGCTTCAACACAAATTCTGGCTCCATAATTAATTAGTGACAGGAAAGTCACTGTTAAAACTTTGACGTATCAGTATAGCATCCGTAGCTAAATCACAGTGTCATGTTAGAATTCCACATAGTACTGCTAGAATGGTCATCTGCCATCCCATTCCTGGCTCAAACATTCTGTTGCATCATATGTGATACACTAGAACCATTCCTGAGATCACAAGCAATCTGCTTCTGTAGTGCATGTTTATGACAGGTAAATGGCTTTTGGCACAACTCTGCTAAAAGAACCAGGAATAAAAATCTCACTTCCTGGCAAGCAGGTGGACTTCAAGTCAAAAGGTCAAACCACCTAAAATCTAATATTTTCCTATGCCTTGAAATAACACTGCCATGGGCATACACAGAAATCCCATAAAACAATATATAACAGAAATATATATTGCAAATAAAGATTGGCAGTTGGCTAGCTCATGACACTCCTCTCCACAAGTTTAAAGACATTTAGCAGGGTAGAAAATTTTGAAACTAGCCCCAAAGTCAGTGAGGTCATCTTTATACTGTAAAACTGTTTACAATGTAATGTTTCTGGGGCAATGTCAGGAAAAATGTAAGATACAATTTCTTTGAATTTTAATGTCCCATTTTTCTTGCTGTGTTAAGGATAAGATCTTGATCTAAGTTGAAGACTAAAGAAGATCATAGCAGTCCTCGGCCTGCTGCATGTGTGAAAATATGTGCAGTGTCTTGTGCTTGTGTGAAGCTGCTGCAGACTCAGGTGAAAGTAAGTTGAAACTGACATCTTGATTATGAGACAGTGTGTGATTAGTTGAGTCAGCAGCAATTTTCTTAGTCGGAAACCGAAAATATTTAGTAACAAAGGAAAGTTTTTGAGGGAGCTTGAGCACAGTAACAAATAAATATTTTAATAGTTCTCTTAATGAACTATAAACCTTGTCGAATGTATTAGAATTCCAACCAAGCACAGATTTTTATAACGTAACATATTCTCCAAAGTCTCATTTTTCCTTTGTAGTGCAATAATAGCCTTTAGGTTAGTAGTAGCTAGGGCTTCATTTGTAAGTACTGTACTTTCAGCTGAACCATCATGACTTCCTTTTGCATGATCTTTTGAGTAGATTTAACCTGCTTGACTTCAGTTTTAATCGTTTAAGTTCCCGATCCAGAATCTCTGATCTATTTAGAACAGATCAAGTTTTTATCAAATGTCAAAAGAAGATAAATAGATTAGTAAAAGAGGTTGATGCTTCCTTTAGAGTTTTAAATTCACTTTGGCTGGTAATGGAACTACAGGTAGTGTCAGCATACTAGGCAGGTAAGGGGTAAAATGACTGCTTTGAAATAAAAAAACTTGGTAAGTATTATCAGAACCAGCAGTTTCCTACCTTCACCCCAGTACTTTGTTGAAGCCAGCCACAGGATTTTTGTCATCTTTTTCTGCTATGTGTCCAAAGAAATTTCTGATACTTCTGCTGCTGATACACCAGTGACTTTCCAAAGGTTCACTGAGCTAGATGCTGGAGGACTCAGAAAAGTAGAAATCTGCTTCTTGTCTGGGTTAAAGGTCTGTGATTCTTTGCTTAAAATGGATAAGTCCGTAGTACCAGATAAAACAGACTTTTCCCGGAACCAGGTGTACTGACTAGGTAACATTCTAATGGCCCTTCCGAATCAGCATGTCAGTTTCAGAAGAGGAGGAATCTTTCTTCCTCTTCTGCTTTTCTTTAACAAGAAATGTCTTTGTTCACTGAGACATTGTTGAAATGGGAGTGGATTTTTTCATATCCTGGGAGATAGTTGGAAAAGAGCAAGGAGCATCCTAGTGTATCAGCTTACTGCCACCATCTTGGCCCCTCCATTCTCCCCAGTATATAATCAAACTACTGTATGTACAATAACAGTCTAAGGAATCTGAATAAAACACAATGGAATTAAACCATCCCCTGGGGAAGATAATTAGAAGGAAGTAAATATTCACTATGAATGTGATCCAAGAGTCCTAACACACCCTCATTTACTCAAATCACTACAATATTTACCCAATGGAATTAAACCTATCAAAGACCCCAAGTGAGTGAGATCATGCATCCTAATATGTTCAGAGTTCAAAATGTGACAGTATAAAATCAAACTGCAATATGTAAAGCAACTGTCTAAGGAATCTGAATGAAAACCCAATGGAATTAACCTCCCCAAGAAAAAATTAGTTAGAAGAAAGTAAATATTCACTATGTGTGTGATCTAAGAGTCCTAACACACTGGAACATCATTATGTTATGTACCTAAATATTAACCTTCCTCAATATAAACACCCCCACCATACTCTCCTCACATACATAACCTTCCTCTCATAAAAAAAAACTGTACTCCCCCACACATATAGTTCTTTGGTGAGAAACCAACATGTTGACACCCAGTTAAAATGGACTCTATACATATTAAAACAAAAAATAAAGACATGATGAAGTCCTATTATATGGCTATCCTTTGAGTAAAGGTCTGTGGATGTTTAAGTAGAATAATGGGACAGAACCCCCAAATATATGCTCATGCCATCTTCCACCATATTGAGAAGTAAAATAAGCCTGATCTCAGAAGCCCATCTCTTTTGTGTACTTTCGAATGTCCTTTTAAGAACATTATGGACATATCTGAGATTGAGTGGTCATTCTGAGAGAAGTGTAGCTCCACTGGTTTTTCAGTTATCTTCAAATTAATAGTACAGAATATCTGTGTGCATTCATTCTAGTGCGGAGTGCTTGCTTTGTCTCTCCACATATCCTGAGTGAGGACATCCCTTGCATTGAATGAAATAAACAACATTCTTCGATGTGCATGTACTGTATAAGTTCCCTGTATCCTGAATTATCTGTTTTGTGATGTAACTCACAATCTGAAGTGGAAATGAGTGCATGAATCTTGTATCTGAGTTGATTACAGGGTCATGTACTATTCAGTGTCATGGCATTCTGTTCTGGTCCATGTTTACTCCTAATAATCAGGTTGGCTAAATTAGGTAGTTGTTTAAAATATAGTAGTGGTACTGTACTTCTTGAAAATAAAATTTAGTGCCTCATCCTCACTAAATATTGAGTGGAGGTCCTTAATAATCTTACATAGAAGTTCAAGGTCAGGGTGATATGTGACTACTAAGGGTATTCTTTTGGTAGTGGTCCTTTCCTTATACTGAAGTAGTTGTTCTCTTGGTACCTGTGTTGCACATTCTGCTGCTCTGTCAAGTTCCCTGGCAAAGTGTCCCTGCTCAATAAAGGTGTTTTCAGCATAGCCTAATGTGTATCTCTGTCTTCCTCATTAGAACAGATATGGTGATATCGTAATGCTTGACTGTACATGACAGATTTTTGTGTGGCTCTGGTGATTAACATTCCTGTGTAAGTATCTCTGTCTGTCTGTTGACTTCCTGTAAATACATGTGTCTAGGGTTCCATCCTTGATGGTGATAGTGGTGTCCAGAAAATTAACACTGGTAGCAGAGTATTCCAGGAAAGCTTTATGGTTGGGTGGAGGTTATTCAGTTCATGATCCTTAAGTGTGTCAGTGCCCTTTGTCCAAATTATAAACAAATCATCAATGTAATGGAAATAATCGAGTGGTTTGTGTACTGTGCCTCAAAAGTCCTCCTCCAAAGTTTCTATAAAGAGATTAGAATACTATGGAGCTATCCTGGTGCCCATTGCTGTTCCATAGTTTGAACATAATGTTTACCATTGAAGCTGAAATTGTGTCAGAATGAATTCCACAAGTTTCCCACTAATTCAGGGTCAATGTTCTGGTCTAATCTTTTCTCATGTAGGTATTTAAGGCAGGCTGTAATGCCATCCATGTGTGGAATATTGGTGTAGAGGGTTGTTATATCCATAGTGGCTAAAATGGTATTAAGTGGTAAGTCCTTATAACCAGAAAGTTTATACATAAAGTGCATAGTGTACTGGATGTAACTATCCCTTTCTATAACAAGTGGTTTTAAAATGGTTTCTACAAATCCTAAGATCCCTCAGTCAGGGTACCATTGCCAAAGACTATGGGTCTTCCCGGATTGCCAGGTTTATGTATTTTAGGCAGCATGTAGAATGTTCCTGGCTTGGGTTCAATAGGAATGAGGTCATTCAGTTTGTCTTGAACATGGCTTGGAAAAGTTCTAATTAAGTCCTGTAGTTCTCTTTTATAGTTTGTAGTTGGGTCACACTCCAGCTCTCTGTAGTAGGTATGGTCAGTTAGCTGTCCGTTGGCTTCATTAATGTAGTCTTCTCAGTTTAATATAACCACTGCAGAACCTTTATCATCTTTCTTTATGACAATGTTGTGGTTTGATCTCAGCATTTATATAGCCCTCCATTCCAATGAACAGAGATTGTAATGGGCCTGCTTTTGCTAATTAAGGATTTGAACAGTAACTCCTCTGGCAAAAGCAATGAATGTAGTTGTCCAGTTTCTTATTACGCCCACGGGGGAGAGGATCAGATGATTTCTTTCTGTTATCCATTAAATTGTTACTGATTGTGATTTCTTCATTGCCTGTGATTTCTTCTCTGCCATGAAAGAATTCTTAAGTCTCAATCTATGGAAGTATTCTCCAGTTTACCACAAAACTATTCTGTCCAGTGGTTTTGTTGGGCAGACAATTAGCCCTTAGAAAGTACACCTAATTCTCCAGTAGTCAGTGTGTGGCTGGACAAATTAACAAACAAAAGATGCCCATCTGTGTAGCTTTGTTGTTCAGTCACTCTGTTATGTTTTTCATGGTTGTAAGGAAGTATGGTATGTTGAAGGGTAACTAACTTCCTGTTTTTAATGAGTATGGCTTTTCTTAAGGTCCTTTGGTAGTTCTTGTGTATCTCATTCTTCAAAAATGCTTTCTTGGCATAAGACCTATGGATCCTGTGAGTTCTCAATTTCTCACAGGTCCTACAATAGAGTTGTTCAGCATACATTGAATTATCTGTGTTTTAATGGATTCCAAATAGTTAAAACTTTAGGGATGCTGTTGCTCCTCTTGCACTGAGTTAAAAAATAGATGTCACTGTCTATCTGGGCCAGTTTCTTCTTGATGTTGTGTAACTGTCAAATTCTACAGTGAATTCAGGTATCTTCCATGATGACAAACAGATTTAGTTTAGTTACTATATTGAAAGAACAAAGTGCCTAAGCTTTCAGACCAACCAAGTCCTTCATCAGAAGCTTATGACAGTTATTTAGTAAATTCCGTACTATTAACACCCAGATCATACATGAAAACAGAAAGAATTCTCATTGGTTTAAAATACTCAATTTAAACCATAACTGAAGTTTGAATCAAAAGAATCACATTCCATCAGTTTGTTTTAAAATAAGGAACCTTAAAGGTCAAATGTCACCAAATGAGATAAGGACTCTTCAAGCAGAAAGCTCCACTCCAGAGAACTACAGGACTTAATTAGATAATTTCTAAGCCATGTCCAAGACAAATTGAATGACCTCATTCCTGTTGCATCTAAGCCAGGGCATTCTACATGCTGCCTAAAATATGTAAACCTGACAATCCGGGAAGATCCATAGACTCTGGCAATGATACATTGACTTATGGGATCTCAGGGTTTGTAGAAACCATTTAAAACCAGTGGTTATTGAAAGGGATAGTTACAGTGAAGCCCGCCAGGATGAATCAGTGTCACAGGTTTCCTGCATGACAAAAGGGATTAACTTCCTTTGAAATTGCAATGTTTACGCAGTAACTCTACCATAGAATTCTTCAGAGTTGGGCTTCATCCTGGTGGGCTTCACTGTACATCCAAGACATTACACACTTCCTGTATAAACTTTCTGGTTATAAGGACACAATCTGGGGAGAGGGGGTGACCAGTGGGTACCACAGGTATCAGTACTACTACCAGTCCTGTTCAATGTCTTCATTAGTGACATTGCACAGGGGCTGGAAGGAAAGGCCTGCCTGTTTGCAGATGACACCAAGATCTGCAACAGGGTGGATACTCCAGAAGGGTGCAGAAAATGAAGAGGGACCTGGAGAAGCTTGAAAGATGGTCAGAGATGTGGCAACTGAGGTTCAATGAAAAGAAGTACAAAATAATGCACCTGGGTAGAGGGAACCTGGGGAGAGCTACTGGTTGAGGAGAGGAGCTGACTGTCACCAAAGAGGAAAGGGACCTGAGGCATTATCATCTCTGATGACCTTAAGGTATCAAAGCAGTGCACAAAAGCAGCAGGGAGGGCCAGTGGCATGCTGGGGTGCATAGGCAGGGTATCACTAGCAGGAGGTGGGAGGTGGTGATGCCATTGCATAAAACATTGGTAAAGCCTCACATAGAGTACTGTGTGCAGTTCTGGAGGCCACACCTGCAGAAGGACATAGATAAGGTGGAGACTATCCAGAGAAGGGCAACAAAGATGGTGCAGTGTTCAACCACAAAACATATGAGGAGAGACTAAGGGACCTCAATATGTACTCACTGGAGAGAGGAGACAGTAGGGGACATGATTAAACTTTCAAGTACCACAAAGGTATAAACAAGGTGCAGGTGGGAACATTTTCCAATATAGAAAAGTATTAGAACAAGGGGCTACAATAAGAAATTGGAAGGGTAGATTAAGAGGTAATGTGAGGAAGTTTTTCTACACAGAAAGGGTAGTCAATGCTTGAATAGTCTGCCACAGGTGATAGTGGGGAAAGCAAAGTGGAGGGGTTTAAGCATGCCTGGGACAGGCACAAGGAAGCTTGAGAGGGAGGGAGTGATGAAAAGTCATTGATCACATAGGGTCAGTGGCCACATACAATGTATAGGGAATATGGGCAGACTGATGGGCCTATCGGTCCTTATCTGCTGACAATTTCTGTGTTTCTATGTAAGCACTTACCACCTAATACCATTTTAGCCACTATGGATATAATATCCCTCTACACTAATATTCTGCACATGGATGGCATTACAGCCTGCCTTAAATACCTACATGAGAAAGGATTAGACCAGAACATCCACACTGAAGTGGTGGAGAAACTAGTGGAATTCATTCTGACACATAACAATTTCAGCTTCAGTGGTAAACATTATGTTCAAACTATGGAAACAGCAATAGGCACCAGGATGGCTCCACTGTATGCTAATCTTTTATGGTGAATTTGGAGGAGGACTTTTTAGGCGCTGTTGACACAAACATGCTAACATACTAAAAAAACAGCAGAGTAGGCCTTATGGTCCATCGAGTCTGCTTGAGCCTCAGCACCTGATTGGGTACTGTAGCCATCTACCTGGCTCCTTTCCTGCTTACCCCATCCTCTCCCAGCCCCCCCGCAAACCATCCTCCACTTCACCCTTGCATCTACCTGTCCATGCTCTCTTAAACCCGTCCACAGTAGCTACCTGTACCAACTCCTGGGCAGCGCATTCCACAGTTCCACCTCTCTCAGTCAAGTACCTCCTCCTCATTTCCCCTAAGCCTTCTACCCTCCAACTTCCAACTGTGCCCTAGTGACTCCACCCTCCTTTAGCTGAAGGATCCCATCTAGGCTTACCTTATTTACTCCTTGAGGTACCTGAAGACCTCAGTCATATCCCCATCCCTCTTCTCCTCCTTCAGTGAGAAAAGGTTGAGCTCCTCCAGATGCTCCTCATATGTCATATCCTCCAGTCCCTGGATCATTCTAGTTGCCTCCTCTGAACACTCTCCAGGAGCTGGATGTTCCTCCTTAGGTGCTGCCACCAGAACTGCACACAGTACTCCAGGTGTGGTCTAACCAGGCTGTTGTACAGCTGCAAAATCACCTCCTGCTCCTCGAGGTAATCCTGGTGATGCTGCCCAGCATCCTATTGCCCTGACTGCAGCCCTCCTGCACTGCTCTGAATTATTCATGTTGACATCCACCAGTACTCCCAGGTCTTTTCCCCAGCTGAAGCCTGCAACCCCCCAGGGTGTACACATATTCAGGGGTTCCTTGTCCTAACCACTTGATTATTTCTGTTACATTGATGATTTGTTAATAATTTGGACAAAGGCACTGACACACTTAAGGATTTCCATCAGGAACTGAATAACCTCCACCCAACCATAAAGCTTTCCTGGAATACTCTGCTACCAGTGTTAATTTTCTGGACACTACTGTCACCATCAAGAATGGAACCTTACATATATGTATTTACAGGAAGCCTACAGACAGACAGAGATACTTACACAGGAATAGTAATCACCCGAGCTGCACAAAACATCTGTCATGTACAGTCAAGCACTACAGTATTGCCATATCTATTCTAATGAGGAAGACAGAGATACACATTTGGCTATGTTGAGAAACACCTTTATTGAGCAGGGACACTTCTCAGGAAATTGACAGAGCAGTAGAATGTGCAACACAGGTACCAAGAGATCAACTACTTCAGTATAAGGAAAGGACAACTACCAACAGAATACCTTTAGTAGTCACGTACCACTCTGACCTTGAACTTCTATGTAAGATTATTAAGGATCTCCACTTAATAGATAGTGAGGATGAGATCCTAAATTGTATTTTTCAAGAACTACCATTACTATCTTTTAAACTACCACCTAATTTAGCCAACCTGATAGTTAGGAGAAAACTTGGACCAGAACAGAATACCATGATACTAAATGGTACACAACCCTGTAATCAACTCAGATGTAAGACTTGTGTGTTCATTTTCACTTCAGATTGTGAAGTTATATCACAAGACAGACAATTCAGAATACAGGGGACTTATACATGCACATCAGAGAATGCTGTTTATTTCATTCAGTGCAAGACATGTCCCCAGACAAGGTATGTAGGAGACAAAGCAAGCACTCCACACTAGAATGAATGAGCACAGACATACTATTAATTTGAAGATGATTGAAAAACCAGTGGGGTGACACTTCTCTCAGAATGACCACTCAATCTATCTCAGATATGTCAGTAATGGTCTTAAAAGGACATTTCAAAAGTACACAACAGAGGCGGGCTTCCAAGATCAGGCTTATTTTACTTCTCAATATGGTGGAAGATGGCATGAACATAGATTTGGGTGTATGTCACATTATCCTATTTAAACTTCCACAGACCTTTAAGGATGGACATCTAATAGGACATCAACATGTCTTTGTTTTTTATTTTTGTTTTAATATGTATAGAGTCCATTTTAACTGAGTATCAACTTGTTGGTTTCTCACCAAAGAACTAGTGTGTGTGGGCTGGGGGTAACAGTGTTTTTATGAGGGGAGGTTGTGTATGTGAGGACAGTATGGTGGGGATTGTGTTTATATTGAGGCAGGCTTATATTTAGGAACATGACATAATGATGTTGCAGTGTGTTAGGACTCTTAGTTCACACACATAGTGAATACGTACTTTCTTCTAACTAGTCTTTTTCCCTGGGCGTTAATTCCATTAGATTTTATTCAGATTCCTTAGTCTGTTGCTTTACATATAGCAGTTTGACTATATACTGTCACTGTTTTGAACTCTGAACATATTAGGATGCATGATCTCACTCACTTGGGGTCCTTGATATATTTAATTCCATTGGGTAAATATTGTAGTGATTGATGTAAATGATCGTGTGTTAGGACTCTTGGCTCACATTCATAGTGAATATTATTTCCTTCTAACTATCTTCCCCAAGGAGGGGATGGTTTATTGTGTTATGTTGTGTATCCATGGCACTCCAGCCATTACATCATAGATTTTAGCTAACCTGGTAGGCTAGTGATGCACATGTGACCCAGGATCAAATTTTTGCAGTATACCTTGGTCCCAGGAGTCCCTGCTCCTCAATTCTCATTGTGCATCTGAAAGGCTAAAGCACTCCAGGAGTCCCAGTGTTTTCTTTGTTCAACTGAAGGTAGGCCTTAGTGTCTTTGAACAAATGATTCTATTTATTTTTCAATGGTCTACCTAGTAGTTCTGTAAATATGGACTAGTCTGCTTCCTTAAAACATTCCTGTTTAAGTAATTGATTAATTACTAGTTTAAGTATTAATTGATGAGGTGTTTCCTCACTTTAATTTAGATAAACTCAACCCTTGACTGGTGGCCAGTCTGCGTTTGTTTGTATGTTTATCTTTACCCTCATAGTGTCTTTTCAGCCATTCTGGGTTTGTTGTAGAATTAGTCTGGTTTTTGCTTACAGAAATTAAGTTGGTTGGCTGAGGCAGTACCCAGTTGTTTACTATCACCCTTGGTAATACTTGTTTAATTTTGAGAAGGCAGGCACTGTGTACTTGTTTAATTTTGAGAAGCCAGGTGCTGTGTATGGTTTTAAACTCTGCACTTCTCCAGGTTTCTCATGTTTGTATCCTGATTTGTCAGTAGTGTGGCTCTTTAACACCAGCATCTGCCTACTCCTCGGGCCTAGGGGACTGTATGGCAATGCCTGCCCTCCCTCTTTGTTCTGCTCCAGTCCTTACCCTCTTCAGTAGGCTAATGCCTCTGTGTTTCACTCCACCTGCCTCTTTCTCCCCTTAATAGCGGAGGCAGATGGTGTTCATTTTCATGCTCCCTGCTGCCTTTGTCTAGGACACAGTCTAGCTCTACTACATGGGCGCTCGCCTTTCCCCTCTCAGAGTGGGGCAGTGAGGCCCAGGCGGGGAACTGAGCTTGTGTTTGGCAAGGGTTCATCACTAGTTACGCCCCCAAGTCAGCGGGGTCAGCCTTGTCCATCCTCTATTGATGTAGGTCAGGATTCTGTGGCCCCTACTAGCTGTCAGCTGAATTGGATTGCTGGTAGAATTCTGCACCACTCACCTTAGCTCCCTCTCAAGAGCAGTTAGGTGTTGTTTTTCTGGCTCTTTCTCAATAGTGGCCCCTACAGAGCAGCCACCATCTTACTGCCTCCCAGCACTGCATAAATATCTCTTGTCTTGACTTCCCTCAAGCAGAGTCGGGTGCTTCTTTGGGCACCCGTCAACTGATATGGTCATGGGCATTAGCGACCCCTACTTAGTTGTCACCATTGCTGTATGTCTGCAATATAGTCCTTTTCCTTTGGCCCAGTTATGGCAAAGATACTGCCTCACGCTTGTTTCCACAATGAGGTCTCGGTCCTTAAGCCACTCACTCAGTGGCTCATTGGGACATGGCCATGATTAAAGTCCCTAGCACACAGAAAGGGGCATATTATGTTTTAACAAATGGGGGATTGGCATGGCTCCAGTGGACAGAAAGGGGCAGATAATGTTTTGGGGCACAGTACAGCAAGCAACAGTTGGCCATAGAGAGCATAACGGTCATGGTGGGCTGCACCCCTCTCTAGGCCTCTGTCCAGCCTACCTGAATTGGAGCCCAGATGCCTCTGGCCTTCAACCCTGAATCCCTTCCACTTCTCGCTGCATTCCCGGCTTCCAGCACATGTGCAGTTGCTCAGCCGTCTTTTTGTAGACCTTTCAGACTACTCTCTGCTGTGCATGGACCTGTTCTGGTGGCCATATTTGTAGTCCACTCTTCTTCCCTCACATGCACAGCAGGACAGGCTCAGCCATCCTACACATTTCATTGTCTTTTAGCAAGGGAGACCCTCTTCACATCTAATGGAGGGTGGCCTCCTTTAGCTTACTTTCACAGGACTACAGTTATGGTTCCATTGATAAAGTCAGAGTTTTTTCATTACAGCAGAGTTTTTAGGGGTGCATTTACTCACCCACCTGGCTGCTCACCATGGTCCATGCCTAATTCCTTTCTGTATCCCAGATGGTAAAGGCCACCTTAATGCCATCCACTACCCAGCATGCCTACATGATAGGAATGACCTTTCTCTAAAGCATTCCCATCTATGGATCCTGGCAATCCAGGAACCAGCAGAAACAATTGGATGCATCTGGGAATGCTACTTCCAGAACCAGCAGGCCATAGTGGCCATGATGGAGAGCAAGCAAAAACTTGATGCTTAAAATAATGAAAAAATTGGAAGCCTTAAACACAGCATAAGGCACCTCCACCCACAGCCTGATCCTGCCCCACAACCTGACAATCAGGCAAAAAGAGGAACCCAGCCCTGGACGTACCATCACCTAATCCAGTAGATGAGCATGGAGATGGGGAGTTGCCAGATGATGAAGAAGACACAGCTTCAGATGACGAGGAGATGAAACCAGTCAGTCCATCCCCTCCCTCGACTCAAATTATGTTGCTTTGATTTAATTCCTGGACTTACAAAGCCATTAAAATCTACAATGGGGCTGAGCTGGGACCAGCAAAGGCCGAGTCTAAACTAGACCTCATGATAAAAAAAAACAAAAAAAGAAAACTTTTCCTGTATGCCCTTCCATTGATGGTATTCATCAAGGAATAGGAATCCATTGAGACAGGTTACTTGTCTGAAAGAGAAACCTGGATAGGATCTTTCCAATCCAGGAAGGTAAGTGAATATCTGATGTGTCCCTACTATAGACCCACAGATAGCAGCCCTCAGTAAAAAGACTCTTACCCGGTGGTACAATTTTGAATGATCCCACCGATAAGAAGGTGGAGGATATGCTAAAGAAGCTGTTCAAATCACTGGCATGGCAGCAAGAGCAGCGACAGTGGCTGTCTATGCAGTCTGAGCCCAAATAAGATGGCTGGAGGAACTGTTGAAAAGACAGATCCCAAGTCCAGAGAATCTGAGTTGATGGAGTGCACTCTGGATACTGCACAATATCTAGGGACACGGCAGTAGATAGGATTAAACTGGAAGTGAGGCATCACTAATTAACAGAGCCAGAAGATCTATGGCTCAAACTGTGGAAGGCTGACAATGAGTCTAAGAATCTGCTACAAAATTTGCCCCTGAAGGGTAAACACGTGTTTGGAGAAGGCCTACAGGAGTATTTGAAACAGAAAGCAGAGGGCAAGATCTAGGCAAAACAAAAACAGAACACTTATTTGCCTTCTGGTAGATGTTTTTGAGGAGGCAGTAAATTCCAAGAAGATCGAGACATTTAAAAGTTTAATGTTTCCAATTCCTTTCAAGGCAAAGGATACTAATATAACATTGGCCACTGTACTTATTTCAATTCAACAACCACTTCTCTTCCTTCAGAGGAAGGAATTCTAAGTTCAGAGGCAGAGGAGGAAGAAACAAACAGCAATGACTACTTCCATATATCATTCCTCTCAATCATTCGGAGCACTCAAGTACATCATTACCTTCCAGTAGTAAAAGACTCTCACTATTCCAAAATCAATGGTGACCCACAACCTCAGACAAGTGGGTTCTGGAGGTACTGGAGTGCCGCAAGAATATGCGATAGACCTAACACAGAGACCAAAAGACAAAGATCCATTCAGTCCCCAGTGTCAAAGAAAAGCATATGTCCACCAAGTCCAGCAAATTGTGCAGGACATGATTCAGATCAAAGCAATTCAGATCGTCCCAAATGCTGAACAATAACAGGAATTTCTCATCTTCTTTCTGGTGCTCAAAAAGAACAGGGATCTCGTCCCATCTTAGACCTGAAATTCCTAAACAAATACGTCATTACCCACAGATTCAAAATGGAAACTTTTAGATCGACCCTCAGAAGCATCAGAGTAGGCGACTACTTGACCTCTATCAATCTAAAGAATGCCTATCTCCATATCCCAATCTGGCCAAGTCATTGGCAATTCCTGAGATTCCACATCCAGGGACAGCATTTCCAGTACCAGGCTCTACCCTTTGGCCTAGTCTCAGCACCAAGGTATTTACAAAAGTCTCCATTGTCCTCATGGCCCGTCTGTGGAGCAAGGCATGGACATCATTCCATACTTGGACAACTGGTTGATACAGGCCAGGTCCAGAACTCCAGTCTCAGGAAAGCACAAGTCTATTCCTACAAGCTCTGGTGCAACATGGTTGGGTGGTCAATCATGACAAGAGTTCTCTTTCTCTGACTTAGCAGCTGGAACACCCTGGGAGATAAACACATCCAAAGGGAAGGCAAGACCATCCTGAAACAGGTGGAGAACATGTTCACCCTAGCTCGAGTGCTGAGGATCAACAGACTCCTCACCATTGGGCAAATAGCTCAGGCACTCCAAGGTGTGGCCTCATGCATTGGTCTGGTACCATGGGCTAGATGGAACATGAGACCACTCCAGAATTACCTTCTAATATAGGCCTCCCGATTGCAGGCTCAATCTCATCTGAGGCACCCTTCTGGAGCAGTCCTATGAGGCCACTGTAGAGACAGATGCCAGTCTGATGGGGTAGGGAGCGTGCATGGACTCATTATCAGCTTAGAGCCATTGGACAGCCTCAGAATCCAGATTATCCATAAATGGTCTGGAAATGAGAGCTGTGTATCATTCTTTATGGCATTCAGGAGACCATTTCTGGTCACTCCGGTACTAGTATGGTCCAGCAACCAGGTCACCATAGCTTACATTGCTAAGCAAGTGGAAAACCAGGAGCAGAGTCATGTAAAGAGAGGTGATGAGGGTAATAGCAAACTCCCAAGTAGACAGGTTCTACTCAAGATACTGGAAGGACCAATCCAAGAAGTCGACGCATGTCCCAGGTTTGGGTACTAGACTGGGTCTACGTGTTTCCTCCCATTCCCCTGATCCCACAGGTCCTGTCCAAGATTAAACAGTCTCAGATGCTCATCATCTTAATGGCTCATACTGGCCATGGAGAGCATGGTTTGCAGTGGCAATGGCCATGAAAATAGAAAGATGGAACCTTCCTTACACATACAACATGCTGATCCAGAGTACAATATTCATCCAGCCCCAGAGACTCTGACATTGTCAGCCTGACTCCTGAGAGGCAGAAATTGCTGAAGGCGGGTCATCATGCCTCGATCAACTCAACTATGCTGCAGGTGATCATCCACCACCTCCACTAATGACTGACAGTAGAATATATTCTCAGGCTGGTGCCGAGCGAGGACATGGAGCTAGAAATATCTCCTTGGGACCTCACTCTAGTCCTCAAGATGCTGAGAACTCCTGCTTTGATCCCTTCCTTGAGATACAATTGTACTGGGCAGGCCTCAAAACCTGTTTCCTTCTAGCCATCTGCTCAACTCAAAGGATAAGCAAGCTAGGGCACTGCCCTGCAAGGAACCCTATACCATTTTCACCCTGAGGGGTTTCACTAAGGACAGTGCCAGTTTTTCCAATCTGAGATTGCTTCCCATTTCCATAGGGAGCAAACAATTGAACTCCCTACTCTATATGAGCATGACATCAAGGAAACAGCCATATTCCTATGACTTAGATGTTAGGAACACTCTGGCAAGATATAGTGCAAGAACTCAAATGATATGCAAGACAGAAAGACTGTTGATTATCGCACAAGGACAGAAGCAGGGTATGGCATCCTCCAAAACTGTAATTCCCAGTTGGTTAAAGAGAACTATTGAAGAAGCATACAAGGCAAAGAACCTTGTCCCACCAGAAGTTTTAAAGCACACTCAGCCAGGATGGTGGCCACCTCCTGGGCTGAAAGGACAAATGTTTCAACAGAGGACATTTGCTGGGCATCCACTTGGACTTCCATCCATACCTTTGCAAGACACTACAGGCTCAAAGCTTTATACAAGCAGAGAGCCTCATTTACTAACAAAGTTCTCTCAGCAGCCACTGCATCTAAGCCACTCTTCGATCACTCTGTCCACCCTGATGGGATTGGTACTGCTGTTTAATGAAACCCATGATGTAATGACTGGAGTGCCATGGATATACAACATATCATAATGGGTGTTTACTCACCTGGTAAAGGTGATTGTGTTAGTTGATATCCATGGCACTCCACGGCCTCCCATCAGAACAATCAGAGTGGCATGTATGCTAATTTCATGATAGCAGGCAAATTAAATCAGTTAACTGTTTTTTATCTATAAATTATCAGGCTGCCTGATAATAGTGCTACACTGATCTGATCTGGTGTGGAATAATTTTGCTTAGCAGACATCAATAGTAATGAGTGAATCCTTTTCCGTAATAAGTGAATCTTTTCCATCAGTCACAATAGGTACCTGAGTCATAGAAATGTATCAAATAGGGACATAAATAGTGTTTGGTTACCCTCAGTTGGGCTTCACAAGACTTCTGGATAATTAAGTGGTTCAAAGAGGTATGTCTATGTAAATAACCTTGTTTTCAGCTATGGAAGAATCACACTGAGGAGCAGGGACTCCTGGGACCAAGGTATACTGCAACATTTGATCCTGGGTCACATGTACATCACTAGCCTATCAGGTGGGCTAAAACCCACGATGTAATGACTGGAGTGCCATGGATATCAATCTAGCACAATCACCTTTACCAGGTGAGTAAACACCCATTTCCGTTGTTTTTATTCAGATTTCTTAGACTGTTACTGTAGACATAGTAGTTTGATTATATACTGTCACATTTTGAACTCTTTGCATATTGGGATTCATGATTCCATTTACTTGGGGTCTCTGACAGGTTGAATTCTATTGGGTTATATTATAGTGATTGGTACATATTGAACCCTTAACATATTAAGATGCATGGTCTCATTTTCTTAGGGGTCCTTGAAAGTTTTTTTGTTAAATTTGGCTCTTATACTGATAATTGATATTATTGTGTATAGTAATATCATGTTACAGCACTGAAGATCTTAAGGTTTATGGAATATAATAACTAGTTGAGTGTATAATTGTGAAACTGTCTCCAGATAGGTTGCAGACTCTATAAATATTTGAAACAGCTGCTCACACAAGAGAAACTACTTTAAACCCTCTTTGTCATATATAGAAAATTTCTGTTGTATATTTTTTGCTTGTTTTAACATACATTAATATCACATTTTCCATGTACTTAAGTTAGTATTGAATCTAAAGTTCTTGCCTGTCATTAGACTGTACTCACAAAGCACACTGAGGCATTCATAATTTATGTTAGTGGAGCTTTCTGTTTGAAGAGTCCTTAACTCATTTTACATTTAAAGGTTCCTTAGTTGAAAACAAACTGGTGAAATGTGATTCCTCTGATTTCAACTGCTGTTATGGTTTAAACAGTATTTTAAACCAATGAGAATTCTTTCTAGTTTTTTGTGTATGATTTGGATGTTATTAGTATGGGATTTTCTAAATAAATATCATAAGCTTCAAGGAAGGACTTGGTTGGTCCAAAGATTAGGCACTTTGTTCTTTTTGTAACATCTAAGTTGGTCCAATAAAAGGTATCAAACCATTTGTTTTCTGGATCTGCACATAAAATATGTAATTTATAGAAAATTCAGATGCGTAAACGTAGTTATGTAGTTTTTAATTTGGGAGTTAACTTGGGAGTGGAGAAAATAACACAACAAACTGGTTCACTTTAGATCAGGCAGAAATAAATGTGTCTTTTTCCTTTTGCTTTTACCTGGATAGAAGTTGATACATTTTCAGATGTTCCAGGAAATGAGCAGTATGCCAAGTTGAAGGGCTGTTTGAACATTGCTGCTTCAGGTGGTAAAGTTGCAGAATCCAGATAAATAGGTGGTATAGTTCTAGTAAGCATCTTGAAGTGCATGGTTGTTCCACTGCAGCACCTTCTGATGTTTTTAATATTGTCCTCCAGACAGTACCTCAATCCACTTCCTTGGATCTGCTGGCAAGGTGGATCAGTAACTGTGGAGATTGGCCTCACATCAGTACCCTGTTGCTGTACGATCTCCCTGGATTCCAGGCCAGCCTGTCACAGGAGGTGAACTGCAATGGGTAGTAGATAGCAGTTAGGGCATCTTTGAGGCAGGGAAGCCTCTTTGGCACTATGGACAAAAGGACGTTGATGCCCATTTGTTTTTTTTTTGTGTGTGTACCATGTGAAATAGTGGCTATATAGTGCTGAGGCAGTTTCTTTGGGTTAAAGTAGAAAGCAGTAGCACATGCAGGCAGCTTAGACAAATATCTTTGAAACATATGTTCTGGTCAATGTGGGCTACCTGGTAACTCATACAGGTACCCCTGTTTTCTGTCTTATTGATTGTATGAACATCTGTGTGCTTTTTCATGTGCTCATTGAATTTGACCATCATACATTTTCACCCAGTTTCATCAGTCTTGATTTGTAATGAGTCAGGTTTCAGGTGACACTAGCCTTCCTTCCCACACTGGGAGAAGTGACACATCTGACAAGCCCCAACACAGTGAAAGGAGAGAGGGAGGGAGGAGGGAGGAGAGAGGGAGGGAGAGGGGGAGGGAGAGGGAGGAACAGGAGACAATTGCAATTTGCCAAGATCAGCTACTGATTGCAGAGGATGGTTAGTGACTCTGTCTTTGAGATGTTTTCAGTACTGTTTCAGAACCAGAATGAAAATGTTTTTGCTCGAGGTAAACATTGGATTATTTACTATGTTTATTGCATGGGCTATGGGCTATGGTGGGGAGTTCACATGATGGTTGAGGCCCACCCATAGTATGTATAACTTGTTATGGAGTACTCTCGCTGTCACAGTATAGACCTCTGCATGGTATTTGCTGAGTATGGAGTTAAAGTTTTCTTTTTTTCCCATATAGATTCTTATGGTATTTTTGCCTTTTTCTCCTCAGTTCTGGCCCCTAATTTGGACTTGAGGTGTGTTGTGGGAGGCATGTGCACACCACATCTCAAGGTGCCCTCCTTCATGTCACTGCCTATGCTAACCACTGGACCTCCACCCAGTGGCAGCAGGATTATGAGGGTGTCAACCACCCCAGGAGAGGAGAGCTGCCTCTGGCTTGCTCAATCCTGCCCCTAGCCTCCCCATGCTGGCACCCAATGACCCAAGTCCATTCCCGAACTCTAGATCATCATGTAGTCAAGATAAGGCATCCAGTGCCTCAACCTCAGCACCACTGGGCTGGCTTGGAGTTAAACTTTTCTAGCAAGTCAGTTTGCCAGTCTATTTGAAAACCCTTTTCTATACAGCAGACGTGAACACAATCTGCCCAAGCAGTTGTCTTTGGGTGTTTTTTTCTAATTTGCCAAGTTAAATTTAGTTGAGTTGATCTGAGGTGAGCGTGACATCCCAGGTACCTCAGTGTCCCATTATTTATTTATTTATTTAGGTGGTTCTGGGATAATGGCAGGTGGTACAGTAGTCCCATTCTCTTTCAGCAGTTCTTGGGTTTAGGATTGCTAAAATGTGAAACTGCACTGTGAGATAATCTGACTTTTATGACTGTGGGCAGAGCCTACAGTATTGCATGTACAAAAGGAGTGGTATCATGTTTTCTGTCTGTGGAACTGACTGAAGGTGTAAATAGCCTCCTCTCTGCCTTACCCTCCTCCAAGAAATGTTTTCTGCCCTCAAATGAATAAGCTTTCATATTAGTCAATGGTTGCAGGGTACTATTTTCTTTCTTAAATGGGTGGTACAAGAACTGGAACCTGAGTAGTGGAGGCAGCATTGTTTTTGAGTGAAGTAAGGTCCACCCTCCTCCACCCAAGAAGTTTCCAAAGGTCCATCCCACCTTTTTATTCATGCAGGAGGGGCATGAGGTGGATCTATCATCCTGAAAGAAGACTCACATGTTTGGGATATGGACCAAGGAACAGAAGTCTGTGGAGTCCCTGCATTTGTTAAGGACTAGAACAGAAGATACTTAAAATGCCTTCAAACTGACTTAAAACCCTTGGAACAAATGATTATCAGTGTCACCTGGTGTCTCAAAGGAAAGTTTAAGAAGTGTCTAAAAACTTAGGAAAATAGACAGCTTTCAGGTATTTTAAACATTTATATACTAAAACAAAGTTCAGCTTTTGGGATTAACAATATTTGTTTACCATATTCTATCTATCTACATATATAGTTTGTCTTTTAGTAATTTCAAAATCTTGAAAGCGCTGGTGTTACTAATGCATTTAGAAATATATTTTTAATTATCTTTACAGATAACCTTGAAAGCATTGGTGTTACTAATGCATTTAGAAATACATTTTTAATTGTCTTTACAGATAAATCATGCATGTTCATGTGAGGGCACATTTTTGAGGATGGGGTTTAAATTATTTTAATTATGGGCACAGTGCTTGGTAAACACAGTCTGTGATGAAGTGTATTTTTCTTTTTAAGTTTGAGAAGTGGAATTGACTTGCACAGCTGGATAGTAGAATGGGTTAAACACTTCCTGAACTTTCTGCATAGCAAGTTCCCATGGTACTGCAGCATTTGACACTACCATCCTAAGAGCAGTCAGTGTGTTACTTTACAGGACATTGCATAGCAAGATATATATCCTTCCTTTTTCCAAATAATATACTAACTTCATTCTCAGGCAGGCAGTTCTGGGCTACTATTTATATTCTACTGAATCGTCTTAAAGGAAAACTGCATGTTAAAATCAGGAATATATGTATTACTACCAGTTTTGAGTTCTCACTCAATCCAGCATTTTGTTTCTGCCTAGGCTGTTAGAGGAGTTTTCTAATTTTCCCTGGATGTTTTATGATATCTGGGGCTGTCATTCAAGTTTGTTTTATTGCATCTTCTCCAAGTTAGTCTTCACAGTGTACCCTTTGGTTTGATGTCTAATAGCCCTACAGCAGGCCAGTGTCTTGTTACAGTGTCTTGCTTAGCCACAGCAGAGAAAAAACACTGCAGCCAGGATTCACAGTGCTATACAATATACTATAATAAGTTACATGTTTAAACACACACACACACACACACACACACACATATGCACACACCAAGCAGAACACAGCTGGATAAGGTGCCAGTACTTAGGAAACTTGTCATACTTACCCAGAGTCTAGCAATGTGAATCCTGGCTGTCACTATAGGTGTTTACAACTGAATGATAATAACCACATTTGCTTCATTTGCAACTAGGTAGGCATTTGTGTCTAATTTCTGTTTGACTTACTGTAGGTTACACATAGAATCTTAAAATTCATAACATGCTGTATTGTGATTCAATGAACTGATAAATGGGGATTTTGGTTTATTTTACAAATTCATTTTTCCTGACCATGGATATACTAAAACAAAAATTTCTCAACAAAATGTTTTAAATAAAGAGTTTAACTCACAGCAGCAGAAGAAGCATGTTGGCATTAAAGCTTAGTGGCATGGATGTAGAGGCACCAGTATTTAAGCATGACTTTGGTAGAGGATTAATTGTGACTGGGGGTGAGGGAGGGAGTGAGTCTTGATATTCGTAGCATAATGGTTTCTGAAACTTCAGACTTCAATGTGTTAGACTCTGCAGCCATCTGTACAGTACATCACTAAGCCATGTGCAGTGTGGTATGGGTAAAACCCAGATCACCAGGCCAGGACCAGTGCAGTAAAATCTGCACTGGGCACATCTTATCAAATATTGCTGATCCAATGGATCAAATAAATATGTGCAGATAAATAAATAAATACTTGGCTTCACCTCATGCTTCAACCCACACTAGGAGTGATGTTATTACATGATAACACACACCCTGTCATGCCTACTGCTTAAATATGCCCTTTCTCAATGTACTATACTTTGATTCAGTTAGTGTATGCAACAGCATTCATGTGAACACTCTGGGCTTCTCTTTGACTCCCAATGTCTATTTGCTTTAGCTATTGTATATTGTTTGAACTGCTTTGGTCTTCTTGATGTGGTGCCTGTGTGCCTAAACTATGTAATCTGTTTATCTACTGCTACCCATGTATCTCCAGTGAATGATTGTTATAACTGTCTGCTCTACGAGCCATTGCTTTTGGACTTGTTAACTGTGCTGTCTTTGTATTAATTTCGATGAGGTGCATTTGTAAATGAGTCTCTTACTCAAATGTTTGTAAATCTGATATTTTTAAATAAATAAATAAATGTTTATGTTTAAGCCCATGAAATATCCTTATCTAGTTAATGCATTCACATTTGTAGTGGCTCTGCCAGACTTTGTTTCTCTGTGTGTTCACTTGTGCAACCCCAGGACAACTAATATGGCTGCTAGGGAGGTGTGAATGAGCTGCCAGAATGGCGCAGGATATGTTTAGTAATGTGGCCAGTTGGTACTGGTACCTTTCTTAAATGTACTATAGTAAAAAAAGTGTGGCTACAAACATGCATTAGCCTATCAGAGAGCTCCATTAAGCCTACCTATTTTATAATGCAATTTAACAATTTCTCTGGTGGGCACAGATTAGAGGCCTTTGTTCAGGACCTCATTCTCTGGTTTTCTTAATTCATATGAGGAATTGGTTGCTAAAATTATTTAATTTTGTTCTTGTTCTTGTAGTAACTAAATTTCTTGCTGTAACCTGCATTTTCTGTATTCCCTCTTGTGCCATCACTGTCACCCTCTGTTTTCTCCTCCTGTTCACTCTCTGAACTGAGTACTACAGCTGCTGTGTCTTGGGTGGAGTGGCAAAGGAGTCTTGTCTACAAAATGCATTTAGACTGATTTGTCTCCTTCACTGTCAGTAGTGCCATAACCAAGAGTTTCTGCAATTGCACTTTGCTTCAGTATTGGCACTGGTTGTTTTCTAAGGGACTGTGAAGGTTGGTTATGTTTTTTTTCTGATCATTCTTTCCATTCCACAAGATGACATGCCAGTAGCATAATCCCAGCATCTCATTGGAATTTGTTCTTTTCAAACTTTGTAACTTTTCATCTCCCTATTTATATTTTCTCTGAGTACTTGATAAGGTCCTCAGAGTCTTTATGTTGACTAAATAATTTAATAGTCTGCTCCTTTTGTGCCAGATCCTGCTGTGCCTGGCTTAACAATGTTATTGTCCTACCCCAAGAATTTAATCAACTGTCTCAGTCCCTCCACCCTCTCATAACATCAGGCCACTCCTGTCAATATGTGGGTTATTTTAAGAGTTGCAGTCCTCTTGTAACTCTAATAACGTTACATAGGTCTCTAATGAGACTTTGTGCCAATCTAATCAGCATGCTTTTAGTGCTGCTTTCTCTAATTATTGAAATGCTGATCTGATGTCATGTGCTGAGTTAGTTCTATTAACAGACAGTCTTTCTTTCAAATTATTTAAACATGGATAGTTTCCTTTGTAACTTAAAAATTAACCCCATGAGATCAGAATGTAAATTATCTTACTATCTTTGTGATTCTGACTGACTTGTCATCTCCATCACGGTGCTGTCAAATTGCAGATAAGCACCAATAAGCAATACTAGGGTTTCTTGATATCCTATGTACTGGCCTGCAATAATACAAACTTCAAACAGGAAAGACCAGCTTCATCCACTGCTGGTGCCTTGGCAGTGCATGGTGCTGCTGTTATTAACTCAAATTCAAAGTACAGTTATGTAAGAACTTATCATAACAGAAGATCTTCAAGAGAACCTCTTTCATCAGGCCACACCTATGGAACTACAGTGGTCAGGCACCAGGACCACAAGGAAACTTTTGCTAGTAGTCTATTAGGGGTCACAAATTAAGACAACAGACATCGATGTCCTACACTATATAAACGTGGGTGCCCCACACCTCCTCAGTTCTAGGCCAGAGATCTTACAATGAGGACCTCATCTGAGGGAACCAAGGAGAACAGAAGGTTCCAGTTCCAGACAAGATAGAAAAACAACAGGTACAGTATACCATCCTGGCAAGAGACAGGAGCAAAGAAGCTCTACATCAGAGGGGGTGGAGGGTGGGACAGCATGGCCTGATGAAGCCTCTCAAAGATCTACTGTTACAATAAGTTCTTACATAACTGTACTGTTTTCTTTGAGAATATCTCTTTCATCAGGCCACACCTATAGAATGAGTCCCAAGCAGTTCTGACAGACAGACAGTCTGGCTGTCTGGAGACTGGAGGCCTAAGATAGGAGACCTTATAGCACAGCCAGGCCAAAGCCTGCCTTTCTTCTAGTGCCAATGTCCAGACTGTAGTAGAAGAAGAATCAGCATTTATATAACACTTTTCATACACAATATCCCAAAGTGCTTTACAAGCAATGCTAGACTGGTAGTGAAGTGACTGAATGTGTGGTGGTGGTGGCGGCCATATCACACATCATCACACCCTGGATAATTGCATGAAACAGGTTTATGGGAAGGAGAATGTTGGCCAGGACATCAGGAATGTTCCCTGCTCTTTGCGAAGAGTGCCCTGGGTTCTTTTACTTCCACCTGGACACCCATCAGGTCAACACCAGGATGGGCAGAAGGGACCTCGGTTTAACATCTCCTCCAAAGGATGGCACCCCAGCAGTACAGCACCCCCAATACTGTACTCGGATGCCAGTGATTTTTAGGTACAAGTCCAATCCTGGTGTGGGACGAGAACCCATGACCTTCTGGTTCAGAGGCAGATGTGCTACCAACTGAGCCAAGCTGACACCTAGTAGTGTTTAGTGAAAGGGTGGCCAGTACTCCAGGTTGCAAGCACAAATTTCTGTGGCTGACCCATTTCTGAAACAGGCAACAGAAGTGGCCATGCCTCTGTTTGAATAGCCACCCACTACCCAGGAAGTTCTTACTGTACTTCCTATAACAAAACAATACAGTTGGCTAGCCATTTGGGCAGGCACTGTTTTGAAACCAGTACACCCTCTTTCCCAGGGGTGAAGGAAACAAGAGCTAGGAGGACTTACTGCAGTCCTTTGTACAATGAACATAATAACAGAGTATTGTATGTACATCTAAAGTATGGAGAAATGCTTCCCTGGACTGGCATGCTCAGGAAAATAAACAAGCAGGTGGGTGGTTTGATTCAGGGTAAACTCAGACACCACCTTTGGGCAAGAACCCAGGGCTGGTATGCAAAGACACCCTGGGCAGATTTTCAGTGGCCAGAGAATGACGCAAGGTGCTTGCATCAAAAACAACTGACGAAGGAGTAGGATGCATCCCAACTTGCATCAGTTCTGATTTTCAAATGGTGTTTGCATCAAAATCAGGTCTGCATGCACAAGACTGGCTTTGGCCATGCTTGCACCATGTCAGAAGGGATGCCTGCCTCACTGAAATGATGCACCATCCCTTATTTGTGATTTTCAAAGAATATGAGTCCTGTCCTTGTGCCTATTATGGTATAAGCTGTTAGACCAGCCAGAGCTGGTCTCAGGGAAACTAGAGCATATAAAGATGCCCACAGCAGGTGGTCAGATCTGATTATACTACTTTCAGAGGCAATATTCCCCTGCAGGGCTAGTTTAAAACATTTTGGGGGCTTAGTTCTGTCCATTTCATCGGCTGTATTTTTGACTAAACTTGTGTCATTCTCATCCTTTGTGTCATTTTGACTCAACTTGCACCATTTTTACTCAACTTGCACCATTTTTGATTCAGCTTTCACCATGTTTGACTCATCTTGCATCAGTTTCATTCCTTGAGCCATTTTTTTTCCTCAACTTGCACCATTTTATGACTCAACTTGCACCATTTGTGCTTTGGTGCAGCTTGCATCATTCTCATCCCTTGCTGCATTTTGTTGATGCAGTGGACCTCTTGCATCATTCTGGGGACTTTGTCACAGAGAATGCTTTTCTTGCAAAATATGGTGCACAGCACTTGTCACACCAAGATCTGATGTATGATGGTTGTTTGATACAGCTTGCGTGGATCTAAGGGCCCTTTGAACATCCAACCCCTGTCTTTGTGGAAAATCAAATAAGGAGGCTCACATATAAGAGCCTGAAGCTTGGAGATCCTTTGAGCAGAAGTAATAGCAACTAAAAATAAAGCTTTTCATGACAGAAAGTATAGCTTGCAAATCACAGCTGACTCAGAAGGAGCCAAAGTGAGTTTCTCTAGAACAAAATTCAAGTCCCAAGCTGGGACAGGATTGCAGATAGGTGGCTTCAAGTGAAGAATGCCCGATAGAAACATACAGGCTACCTCCAGCTATGCCACAGTATAGCCATCAGTAGGCACATGGAAAGCTGAAATGGCAGCCAGGTGCACCTTAATGGAGAGCACTGGAGTCCAGAATTTGAAAGGGACAGCAAGTACTCCAGAATCTGATTCAGTGAGCAAGTAAAAGGATCCAAGTGATGGGAAGCAGCCCACAGAGCAGATCACTTCACTTCATGGAGTAAGTGGCTATAGTGGAAGGTTTTCTAGCAGCCACCAAGACATCTGCCAACTTTTGAGAACACTCCAACTCTAGCCATGTTTATGTACTCAAGCCATGCATGCAGATGGAGTGACTTGAGGTCCAGATGGACTGGTGTGCCCGCTCCAGCGATAGCAAACCTTTGCACAGGGGCAGGAGTACTGGAGGCTCCCTGCTAACTGCTACAGAAAGGGAAACCAGATCTGATGAGGACACAAGGGAATGGGGCATCATAGTCACCCCTTCCATCTGGAGCTTGATCAGCACCCTCTGAATTAGTGGGAAGAGAGGAAAGGGTAGAGGAACGTTCCCTTCCAAGAAAGGGATGACACATCTTGCCAGAAAACTCCAGGTCCTGTAGTGAGCAGAAAAGCAGCAGTTTTGCATTGTGTGGGAACTCAAAAGGTCCAGCTCTGGATGGCCCCACCTATCAAACAGGTCTTCCACTACCAAAGAGCAGCTCCTACTCATGGGTTCTGTACTGTGATCTGCTTAGCCTCTATGCTAGGACATTTTGTATGCCTGGAAGAGGGACTGCCAACAGTTCTAGACCATATTCTAGAGCCCAGTATCAATCCTTCATCGCTTCTGTTCACAGGGGTAAGAATGAGTCCCTCTTGCTTGTTTATGTAGTGCACTACACTGATGATGTCCATCTGCAACAACAGAGGTGCCAGAGACAGGTGATTTTTGAAGGCTTGCAGGCCTTATAGAACAGCCATCATCTCTAGACCATTCATGAGGTGGGAACTCTCCACTGTGGTCCATGTACCTTGGGTCTGGTGAGGACCCAGATGCACCCCAGCCCAGCCCCAAAGCATCCATGGTGAGGATCTGAGGAGGAGGGATTTAGAAAGGAACCCCTTGAGCAAATTGCTGGGTTCCATCCATCACTGAAGTGCCTCTTTGTCAGCGATGTTGCTAGAATCTTGTGTTCTAGATTGTCAGTACACTGATCCCATTGGACTCTCAAGGTCCACTGAGGAATCCATATGTGCAGCCTTACCAGAGATACTGTGATATTGGCTCCTGCCATCAGGCCCAACAGTCTCAGAAATATCCTGGCTGTAACACACCTGCTATTGTGAAGCTGCTGGGCCTGTGCCATGAGGTGTTCTGCCCTGTCCTGTGGCAGGAAGGCTAAGCCCTGAGCAGTGTCCAGTATGGCCCCTGTGTACTGCAGACACTGGCAATGGTTCAAGACTGACTTGGGCAAACTGACCGTGATCCCTAGGGCATTGAACAGCTGTCTGGAGTGTGCTAGGATGTAGGACAATTTCTTCTGGGACTGAGTTTTAAACAACCAGTCATCCAAATAGGGGAAGACACATAGGCTCTCTCCGGAGGGCTGATGCCACAACTGCCAAGCATTTGGTAAATACCTGTGGTGCAAATGACAAGCCAAAGGGCAATACCTGAACTGGTATTGTTCCCCAGAAACAGGAACCTGAGGTACTGCCAGTGGGGTGGACAAATCTTGATATGCAGTTACACATCCTGCATGTTCAGGAGCATATCCAGTCCCCTTTTGCAGGAGTGTCAGCAGGCCCTGCAGAGTGGCCATCTGGAACTTCTTGTGTTGAATATAGAAACTCAGATCCAGATTGGGCCTTAGGTCCCTCTGGAGTTTGAGACTAGGAAGAAATTAGAATAGAATCACCTGTTTCTTTGCTCCCAGGGAACTGATTTTATGGCCCTTCTGTGCAGCAGAGTATGTATTTTCTCTATCGGCACTGATATGTGATCTGCAAGATAGCTTAAGGAAATTGACAAACATTCTGGAGGCAACTCCAGAAGTTCTAGAGTGTGGTCCTATTCTATTAGTTGGAGGACTCAAGCATCTGTTGAGACCTCTCTCCACTGGTCCAGGTGGAGGAGAGGTGACCCTACCACCTCCCTGGGCTGGGAGTTGTAAAATGGGGGTCAAAGAAGGAGTCAGGCTGAAGTGGGGCCTGTAGCAGTGGCTGAAACTCCATGTCTAGAGGTTTTCCTCTTGTGGACGTAGGGACAGGCAAAGCTGATGCCTCCTGCATTTGCCCTGCTGCCCGGCACCTGACCTGGGTCTATAAGTAGCTCAATGAAAGGGTACTCTCTGCCCACTTTTAGGTTGGGTGTGGTAGAGGAGTTGACCTGGCCTCAATGTCCTCTCCGAGGCATGGAGGTCAGAAAGGACATCCTGCACAGCTGTCCCAAAGAGTTTGTAATCACTGAAAAGGGCATTTAGAATTGATTGCTGGGCATCATTAGCAAATTCTGACACCTGAGCCAAGAATGCCTTCTGATGTAGGTGTCAGCTGCAGCTGCTCTGACTGAGGCATCAAATATCATAAAGTAGACCTCAAGAGGTGCTTACCCACATCTGCTCCAATCTGGAGGACCTTGAGTATCTACTCTTTCTGGGGACTCTGTGGATTGGTCTGGGCTGCTGTGTTTGCCTTTTCCAGATTGTATTCTGGTATTTGACCATATGGGCCTGATAATTAGCTATTCTAAGACCCAGTGCAGAGACAAAGGTTCTCTTGCCCATGAGGTTCCAGTTTTCTCAACTCCTTATCTAGAGGTAGAAAACTGAGATGCTGAGATCTCTTAGGCCTGTCATGAGACAGCATTTATCACCACTGAATCAGCCTGAGGTTGCCCTGTGAAGAAAGGCTTCCCTAAGAAAGCCTGGTACAGCTTGTCTGCCTTCCAGGGCATGGCAGGATCAAACTTGATCTGTGCCAGGTGGCCATAGTGGCATCCTCTAGTGCAGCCAACAGAGCAGGAATAATCAGAGGTAAAGAGTCTGATATTTCCAGGAATGCTATGAGGTTTCTCCTGGTGATGTCTTGCTCTCAGCATCAAACCCCATAGCGGTTTGGAGTTGCTTCATCATAGGGATGAAGGAGGGTCTTCAGGAGAGGACCTCAGGGTATACAAAGTCGAGTCCTCATTCCTGAAGGAAATAGTGGAGTCAGACTGGTCAGAAGGACTCCACCTATGTCTTCCTCCTCCTTATCTTCCTCTTGCAGGATGAGGTCAGGGAACTAATCCTGATCCTCGTAAATTGGATCTGAAGTATGTAAGGAAGGAAGTGAGGATGTTGACACCCTGGAGTGAGCAGAGTGCGTCAACATGGCAGGCATCGACACATGGGCTGGTCTGATAGACCCCATTGTGATGGTGCCTGGAGGAGAATCAAGGCATTGCAGTATCTCCATGAAAGAGGAGAACACTGCCTGTCGTCTATGGTGGCCTGTATTGCAGGAGCACCTTTGAACATTGACAGAGAGGGTTGGAACCCTGACATCAATGGAGCGTGCAGCATCATCGGGGTGTCAGCAGCCCTAGCATTGATGGGCCTTCATCAGCCATGGGAGGTCCAGTGGAACTCACTGCCAAAGCTGACCCTGTGGGAGCAAAGGTTTTGGGTGGCAGGAGGCATCACCACCCGAGGTGGGCGAGCGATCCTGCAGCAGCTGGTGCAAGGGTAGCAGCGACCAAGAGCATATCTGGGGGATTTCTCTTACTTCATTCCCTCACCTGATGCTTGTGTTTCCTGAAGACTTATCCCAGGCCTTCAAGAATGGGAACCCAAGGACGAGGCTGGTGACATAGAGGAACTTCTCCCTGGAGCTCTCTTTCCATTCTGGCTACCTTCTGCTCAAGGAGGAAAGATTGCATGGCTTTCGGATGGCTTTGCCTGGTGGCTTGGTTAAACTTCAGGCAGTGCTTGCAGGCCTTAACATTGTGGACCTCTCTGAGACAGCAGATACAGATGTTGTAGTAATCATTGGAGTTGATTTTCCACTGCACTCACAGTAGTGAAAGAGTTTGCGGTATCTTTCATTTGACATACACAATGATTGCAATCACTATAAGAATAAAGTGATAACGTACTAAGGTGAGAAAATAATAAAACTTAAAAAGTTAGGAACATTTGAGAAGTAACAGTCAACTGAAGTGACAGCATCTCTGTGGAGTCCAGCGAGTAAGGCCAACAGCAGGAAAAGAACTGAGGAGGGCACTGGGCCACCCACATTTATATAGTGTATGACATCTGATGTCATCATGGATGGCTCCCAGTAGACTGCTAGCAAAAATGTTTTCATGAGGTCGTGCGACTGATGGCTATAGTTCCATAGGTGTAGCATGATGACAGAGATATCCTTGAAGAAGATTACACATTTCAGGCACTCATCATCCCAAATCAGCAAACTGAAAAATACTGAAACCTTTCCTTCTAGTGCAAAACTGAGCTTTATTTTTGTGCAAATGTTCAATAAGGTGCAGCACCAGAGCAAAATAAAAATATACACTTGTTACTGCTGTTCAGGTAAAGTGATTTTTCAAGGGACCACCCTCTCCTAATAAGATGGCTCTTGTACCCTAGTGTCTTGAAGTAATAATGTTCCATTATTTTGTTTCATAGTGGTTAAAATTATCACCTATTAGAGATCTTGGGTTCTTGCTAATCAATAAACACTTAGAGTCCCATTACCATATATACATTTTCCAGACACTATTTCCTACATAGAAGGTGAAAGCAGATAAGGACCATGTGAACCACCTAGTCTGCCCTTGTCCTACCTAATGCAATACTGCAGACCCTAGTTGATCTGCAGCTTATCCATTCTTCCCTATTGCAAGGGTACTCTTATGTCTATCCCATGCATTCTTGAATTCCCATACCATTTTGCCCCACCACATCTGCAGGAGGCTGTTCCAAGCATCCACTACTCCTGTGAAAAGTACTCCTCACATTACTCCTGAGCCTACCCCATGTAGCCTCATATCATTCCCACTTGTTCTACACACCTTTTCTGAAAGATGCTACCTTTCTGTACCTTGTTTATACCCCTGAGGTACTTGAATGTCTCTGTCATATCCTCCCACTCTCTCCTTGTCCCAGGAATACATACTGAGGTCCTCTAGTCTTTCCTCATATGACTTTTGGTGCACTCCATGTACCGTTTTGTTGCCCTTCTCTGGACTGCCTCTATTTTGTCTCTGTCCTTCTGGAGATGTGGCCTCCAGGACTGGACACAGTACTCCAGATGAGGTCTCACTAGTGATCTGTACAGTGGCATAACCACCTCCTTTTTCTGCTGGTGATACATCTACCTATGCTCTCTAACATCCCACTGGCTCACCCACAGCCTTCTCACATTGTTTGGTTACCTTTAGGTCATCAGATTTGATTACTCCCAGGTCCCTTTTTGATTGGTGGCTGTTGCTACCTCTCCCCAACTTTTACTTCTCCCTTGGATTTCTGTGCTCCAAATGCATGATTTTGCAATTCTTTCCATTGAATCTTAGCTGTCACACTTTTGACCACTCCTCAAGCAGCTTAGGTCCTTTCTCATTTTTTTCTTTGTTTGTCATTTTTTTTTTTATCTTTATTTTAAACAAAAGCAAGCCAACAAAAACAGACATATAAAGATATTCATGTTTCATTTTTGTACATTTACAAATGCATATATTTTCTGAACACATACTTTTTAAAAAACAGAAAAAATATGTACACTTATTAATCATATTTATTACAACTTTTTTAAAAATGTCTCAATATTTTCCATTTTATGGAACATTTTATGTAGTTTACTATATTTTCAGCTATTTTCTATGTTATACTTGTTGTGTCAGCCATTGCTTCTACTGTACCTTTTTATATTTTCAACTATTATTAAGTAGATCAAAGTGTTTTTCAATTGTTTATGTTCAATTGTTTTCACTTTCCACTTTTTAAGCATTTCTTTTTTCCATTGCCTGACATCCTAATTGCATTAGAGATTCTTCTGTTTTTATGCACGGTAATTTAATTCAGGAAGACAGCCTACCAAACTCAAAACTGAGAATGGTTTATTGACCATTTCTGCTACTTTTTAAAATGTGATGCCATCACTTATAAATCTTACTACAACTCCACCACATATGTAAATAAGTGGCTATTTCCACAGCCGTAGCAACACTGGCTAATTGTAGATATTTTAAAGGGACGCCTCAACCCCCATTATATCTAATTTTTTATGGACTTGTGCCTACTACATTTTTGAACCCTGTATGGGTTTAATTTTCTAAAATGAAGTTCTGGTTTGCTGTTTTTAATAAATCTCATGCCACACTATACTAGTCTTATCACTCTGGTTCTGGTCATTTGTTTGCATTTTGGCTGCTGCATGTGCACGTAATGCCAGTCGTTGGTATGAGCATGCTTGCTCCCAAGTTTGAATGCGCTGCTCTGTAATGTTCAAAACTAAGAATAGGCAGTCACCTGCCCTTATGATGAACATCTGGCACCAAGGTAAAATAAGCATTTGCCTTTAAACGATTGAAAAGACTAGTGTTACAAAACCTATTTTTTCTGATTTTATACTTATCAATATAGCAGACCATATGATGATGTAATCAGTAACAACTGTGATAAAGCCAAAAACCTAGCCTGGAATAAAATGTGTTGTCTTAATCCCTAGATCACAATTTTTGGGGCAGGTGGGGTAATGTATCCTGTATCCTGTATACTATGACCTGATTTGACACAAGTCTGGCTTCCCATTTATTATTTTAATATTAATATTGGTGGATTGTATGCCTTTCACACTAGTTAAACAGGTACTAATTGCTGTGAATGACAGTAAATGACTTAATCACCCACCTGCTCTAATTCCTAACTGAAGTTTTCTAATTGATTACCTGGTTTGTGATTCTGGACATTCTGGACTGGTGCCTATATGTGTATCCCTGATTCCAGCATGGTCCCCTAGCCTCCTGACCCCAGGCACTGGTAAGGGATAAAAGGGAGAAGTAGGGAGATGCTAAAACAGACTAGCTTTACCTTCCTGACTACCAATGAAAACAAGTTCTAGAGCCGGATCTGAAACAAAGCAGGAAAGAACCACCAGAGCTGGAGCTGAAACAAAATCGTTGATCATAAAATAAAAAGGGGGCCTTTTAGACTAGGCTGTCAGAATTAGATGCCAACTCTCCAAAATGCTGTCAAATATATTTGTTGCAAACAACAGACTGCAGACACTGTAAAACAAACATCCACATGGAATTTAGAGACACTGGCTCCACATTGACTCTCTGAACTGCAGCATCAGTTTAATTGCATTAATAAAAATAATTCTAAGTACAGTAATTATTTCTGTGATTTCTGTATTTTGTTGGTTTTCGTAGAGATAGGTGAATTTTTTCTTCTGTCAGCATAATTCTTGCAAAAGCTGATTTTGCATCTGCAAAATTTCATGGAATTTCCACGTAAAGTTCATAAACGTTTGCCAAAATTGTGAGTTTAGTTATTTCCATCTACTTATAAAAGTATTTGTCCAATTACAGAACATTTAGAACACTGGCTGCCCTGTGCCCTTACAGAAGTGTAACAAGTTTCATATCTCTGTCTTTATAAATGACAGTTATAAGCCTCACACTTTCAGAAATTTTAAAATTACAGTTAACAACTATGTAAACTACAAGCATTTAAGCAAATTGCACTACATTTAGTATGGTGACATTAACTATGCCAATACATATGTGTGCCAAGTTTCAGGTTTCTAGCTGTAAAGATGACTAAAGTATAAGCCTCCAAATTTTCATACATTTTTAAATTACATTTTGCAATTACATAAACTGCAGAATTTTAAGCCCCTATAAGTTTAAAGCTAGAGAACAGAATATCACCAATGTTGTTAAGTTCAGTTATGCTAAATATTAGGCTTTATAGTAACCACCATGGTCCAGCATCAGAACGTCATGCTGCCATGCAGACAACCTGGGTTGGAAGCAAGCCCCTGGATGTTGTGTTTTTGAGTCAGGTCATAGTTAATCCTTAATCTCTATTTTGCAGTTTATATGAATCATCCAAGAAAGTATGCATCTAAGTTTTCAATTATCTAGCTCAAAAGGTAGCTAATTTCTAAGCATAGAAATATTTTCAGAAATGTTCGCATGAATATTAAACTGCTTAATTGTGAGCTCCTATAACTTCCTCAACCTTTATCCAAATGTCATGATACTTTGCAAGCTTCTAGTGCATTTTCCATACAATATTCTTGCCACATATCAGATGCCTAGCTTTAATACGACCAAGTTATGGCCAATGAAACAATTTCAGAAAATTCCAAAAATATTTGTGAAATTTCACAAAAATTCATGGAATTTCATGAAAAGTCCATGAATTCAGAATTTGCTAATTTCAGCCACCTCTAGTTTTCAGTCATGGTAGTGGTATACAGAGCTGTATAGAGATGGGAGACTCATTAATTCTAATCGGTCCATGGTTTTCTATGGCATTTTGGCTATATATACCATTCATATGAAAACAACTTGTCCTCAGCATGTGCATGCATCCAGAATCCACTGTACTTCCTTTTAAATAAAAAAATCCATTTATTTACATCATAGAATTATCTAATTACTGTACATTAATTGCTCTATTTTGCCATCTTTTATTTCTAAGTATTCTCTGTTTAGTTGAAATTAAAAAAATACTAAATTGGACACCTTGGTTACCATAGGTTATGTTTTTAAACCTTTCTTTAACATATATATATATATATATATATATATATATATATATATATAAAGCAAATCAACAACCAGTGGGGGTTCTGTTTCTACAGCAAGCTACAGAAAGTGCCAAATTGATTTTAAGGTTCGTTGTATATTTGCTTTTTCAATACATTCTTTTCTATATTTTGAGCTTGTTTTGGGATAACAGGCATGTCATTATTGTTTTTAGATTACTGCTATAAAAGCATGAATATGAATCTGGACTCCCTAGTTCACCTTTTCCTCTTAAATACATTAATGTCTTCCAAGTGCTCCATATTATTTTCCTTCTCCAAATGAATTGTGTTGTGGCTTCTTTAATAAGGAGGACCAGCTATCTTTAAAACCTGTTCCAAAATAAGAAACCATATGTATGCACTGTGGTACTGTGGCAAAATTTCCATTTTAACTAATTCTAGTCTTCTGCATACTGGTAATGGTAGATGTATCCCCATTATAAGAGCAGGGGATAAGGGCAGGGTTTCAGCAGCATTAAACAACACTGCAACAGCAGCTGTTCAGCACTACATAAACTGTTGAATATACTGCTGCACCCAGTATGCATTCAAGTCTCTCACTTGCATGGGTATAGAAGCATACAGTATTGTGTGCAGTCATGCTGTCAGGTCAGCACAGAACAAATTATGGTCAAGACAGACAGAATTTTTCAAATCCTATCCAAAGGGGATTTTGCAGAGCAACTGCAAAAGAGGGCTCTGTTGAAAGTTTCGGCTAAAATCTGCAGAAATAACATGTTATGAGTAAACGTTGGGAAAAATTCAACATTTCTTCATAACATTGCTGTTTCTGGACATTTTAACCTCACATTTTCTTGTGTAGTTTCTATGACCCCACCTTACCAGCAATATAGATAGAAGTTTTAAATCCAGTCTGAAAGGTGATTTCACAGAGTGACTGTGATTTGCAAATGATATCTGTCATGTTCATGAGGTGGGTAACAAAGGGAGGCAGTATAGCACAGTGGTTTAAGGCTCTGAGCTGCAAATCTGGTGATATCTAGCAGACCAGATCTGAGTTTGAATCCCACAGCTTCCACTGGCATACTGTGTGATCCTGAGCAAGTCACTTAACTTCCCAGTGTTCCCAGGTCACACCTGTAAAAAGCTTTCAGCTTAGTGTGCTATTCCTGGTTAAACAACTTAAAAAAGGGGTCAATGTCTCACATCTAGGCCAAAATCTTTAAATATCACAATATTATGATTCAATATAGAAAAAATTCTTCATAATATCATTGTTTGTAGACATTAAAACCCAAATTTTCATTATAGTCTTTATTTGACTCCACCTTATGATCAAGACTGAGGAATTATTTAAATCCTGTCTGAAAGTGGGTTTCACAGAGCAACAATGAAAACATGTTTCAGACGGGATTTGAAAAAATTATACCTCCTTGTTCATGAGGTGGGGCAAAAAGGCTAAGTTGAAAGTTTGGGGCAAATATGTTAAACAGTGACAATATTATGAATACAAGTTCAAAATGCATTAAAAAGCCATTAACCAAATCACGCAGCAGGATATTTTACAGTAGTCAGAGGAGTTCAGCAGTGGACCAGATTGGTAAGTAAGGGTGCAGGGCTGTAGTGTGGTGTGTGCTGAGGGAGGTTCAAGTGGAGGGGTTGGAGGTCAGGGGACCAGAATACTTTGGGGGACTCTTTTCTGTTTTGCAGGTTAAAAAAAAAATTATGGTTGGCCCAGTGGCACTGAGGGTTGCGGCACTGGATGCCACACCTCATGCCATGGTTATCCCATGATAAGAGCACTGGGGAATGGGCACCTACAATAACAGTGACCCACTCCCCAGTGCATTTCAGGGATGGCTACAGGAGGGTAGGGCAGCTGGATGGGCGAGGGTGAATATGGGACAGGATGTCACTATACATAGTGCTCAGGGGGAGCGGCACGCACAGTGAGGGGAGAAACATAAGTGAGGGGTGGTGCTGTGGTGGGTTGCTGAGCTGACCCCATGGCATGGTGGTTGGGTTCACGGTGTTGGTCGCCAGGGTACTAGGTTCGGGTCTAGGCACTGGTGTGTTTTGTTGCACCTGGCCTGAACCTTTTTTTATGTTTTCACCCCCAACATGCACCCCCTGGAGTTGAGAATCCTATAGGTATGTGGGGGATGCAGCCCCACATAAAACATTAAAAACTAAGTCCCCAGTGCCCTTTTGCTGTGCACTAGGGTGTCAGAGTGCTGAAAATTTATTTCAGCACTCATGACTTCTAGATAACGTTGATCACCTTTAGGCTTTCATCATTATTACATAGAACCATGCTATGCTGGTGATCCAGGTTCAAGCAAGCCTGGGCTGCCGGGGGTCAGCAGGGAGGGAGAGGATTGAGCATCCGGCGACAGCTCTCTTCACCTGCAGGCTCAGTTGCGTTGGCTACCTATAGACACACCACCCAAGCACCCACAGCAGCACCAGTATGTTTTGCTTTTGCATGGGCACAAGCAAACATGAAAATATT
Source organism: Neoceratodus forsteri (assembly GCA_016271365.2). Taxonomy (NCBI): domain Eukaryota; kingdom Metazoa; phylum Chordata; order Ceratodontiformes; family Ceratodontidae; genus Neoceratodus; species Neoceratodus forsteri. Next base: position 31,578,053 of record CM057450.1, read on the forward strand.
AGTCAATCTGTGTCTCTGAATGACTGTGCTGAGGATGTCTCAAGAGAAGTGTATGGTATCAGGAATAAACCATGGTCTAAGAAAGTTAAACTGAGCAGCTCAGTAATATAGGTTAATATTAGGTAGTTCTAAGCCCCTTTAGGGTAGGTTGCAGTAAGCTGACAAAATGTTATTTGAGGGGCTTTGTTGACCCAAATCCATGAGGTAATAATAGAGCTGAAGTGTTGTAAAAGTCTTTCTGGGATAGGAAGGGCAAAGTTTGAAAGAAGTATAACATTTTAGGCAGTATGGTGAACATTACAATGTTTTTATAACTTAGTAAGGCAAGGAGAAGAGTCACCCAGTGTTTAATCTCAGCTTCAACCATGCTCAAAAGGATGATAGTTAGCCTAAAATAAATCTTCAAGTCAGCAGTGATATTAACTCCCAAGTTTTTAAACTTTCCATCATACAGAGAAATGGAGAGAGGACTGAATGCTACCATGGTCATCAGATGATGAGGCAAAAGAAGAAGTTGACACAGATAACTTTATAACCAGTACACCCCAAACTGGAAATGAAATCTAGAATGTTGGAAAGGGACTTGGCTGGGTATGTGGTCATCAATAACATGTCATCAGCACAGAAGGAAATCACTCCTGGATTACCCAAATTGTATACCTTGCATCTGGGGGTATTCCTAGATTTCTGAACCAGGGTTCTTGAGCAACATCATAAAAAGAAAGACAGACATTTTTCTCCCACGGCCAAAACTCCACAAGGTGCTCCATAAATACCAAACATAGAAACAAAGAAACATAGAACCGATGGCAGAAAAAGACCAATGATCCATCAGGTCTGCTCATATTTATTTATGGCTGCTTAATCCACCAACATAATGCCATGGTTGATTTATCTCCCTTCCACCCTTGCCCTCTGAATCTATTCCTTTCCTATATCCCACTTTTGGCTCTATCAGTCCATTGGTTCTGTCCCAACTATGCTTTTATTTTAATTCAGTATACTTTATTGAGTTATACAAAACTACAATCCAAAACAACAAACACAAAACAAACAACCCCAATACCTCCCCACACACACAGAGTGTATAACATCTTGATAATATGTCCACATGAAAGAGATCATGAACAAATATGACAAGGACCTAGTCACATAAAATAAGACTAACTGACAAAACAAAAAGGTAAGACAAATCACCAGCTCCATGGGGAATCAAACAGTATAAAGGGTGTGCCATTTACTCCATTTCTTATCGTACAAAGACAGTCTGTTATTGGTACTAGTTACTGTTTTCTCCAAACAGAGATTAAACAAGAGCTCTTGCAACCACTCATGGTAGGTAGTGGAAGTCTGATCCAGCCAGTGGTGAAGTACATCACACTTTACCGATAAAGAAAGCATAGCCATGTAACGCTTTTCTTTCCTCTCATCTATCCCTCTATAATCTCCTACAATAAAGATTTCTGGTAGAAAACCATCTAACCCCAACAGGATCAGCCTTAGCTTTAATCTGTTCCCATAATGGTGCTAATTTTGGGCATTCTCAAAAATATGAAGTAGTGATCCTTCAGCCTGCTCACACCTTGTACAAGTAGGGGAGCCTAATTTACCCATCTTGATCAGTCTCAAGGGTGTAAAGTATATATTATGTAAAATATGAAACTGAGTAATACAAAGTCTATCATTAGAAACAGAAATAGATATATCTATAAAGGTCATTCCAAATTTTATCCCAGTTAAAAGATATGTGTGGGAAGGCTGAATACCAGTAGGTTGATTGCCCTGTAAGATTAGAATAAAGTTTGGTAAAGAGAAAGGATGATATACGAGACAATGAGTGTGGTTGTACTGCCAGATCTCTGAGTGATTGCATGAACTCACCATAATCACAATCCCATGTCATAACAACTAAGTAAAATATGACAAAGTTGGAAAACCTTAAACAAAAATCTAGTGTATTATTTAACTGTAGCGTGATCTGAATGTCCTGACACGATTTGAGAGAGCCATTCTGAAGCAAATCACACATCCTTTTCTCAAGCAGTTGGGGCAGCTAGACCTCAGATAACGTTGAACCCCCTCAATTTAAAATTATGATTTCTACAAAGCAGCTGAGATATATCTCTAAGGGGTTGTAGTTTAACTGTTTACACAGTTGGGCATAGACGCACAGGGAAGTATACAGTATATCACAGAGTCCTGAAATCCACAGGTACAGATCTGGGGAAATGTGAAATACAGACAAGAGAGACAATCCGGCTTTTCAATCAAAGCCCTTTCTAATTTCAACCATATAGGGTATAAAGGGCTGCACCCTTTGGGAGAGCCTGAGGGCTATCTAAAGTACTTGCTGGCATGACTGGCAAAATAATAAAGAAGAAAAATCAGATAGTCTAAGTACTTCTAGGGTTTTGAGCATTGAAAATCAGTTATAAGCCCTCCTCAATGGTTTTCCTGCTAGATAAAACAGAAATTAATCTATGCATTCATTCAAACTAGGACAAAGGGAGTTTAATATTTAAAGAGTGGAGAGGATAAAAAACACAGGAAGAACGTTCATTTTAATAATATTAATTCTGCCCCAGAAGGCAATGGTAGAGAAGCCCATCGTTTTAAGTCTTGCTGAATAGTAATGACAGATTGTCCAAATTAAATTTTTGAGCAATGTGACACTCTCGAAGAGTAATGCCAAGGTATTTAAAATGGGATCCCAAGTTAACCCATTTCCAATATATCTGACTTGAGGTGTTGGGAGTTAAGGGCATCATTGCAGTCTTGTCTATAGTGAGTCTATAACTGGAAAATCTCCCAAACTCCTCAATAATTGACAGAGCTGCTGGGATAGAGGTCATAGGGTTAGTAACATGCAATAATATATCATCTGCTTAAGCAGAGATCTTCATGTCAAAAGGCCCTAGCTGCACCCCTGTCAGAAGAGGAGACTCTAAGTTTAGCAGTAAAGGCTCTAACTATAAACTGCATAAAGAGGAGAGGGCACCCTGACGAATTCCAGAACATAAAGGAAAGTGGAAGAAAGAACCTTATTACAATAAATGTTTGCACTAGGGCAAGCATATAAAACCTTGATCTAATCAATAAATTTAGATGGAATCCAAACCTTTCTGTCCCAACTATGCTTGAACTCATAAAGTTTTAGCCTCTACTATGTCCACTGACAATTTGTTCCACAACTCCACCCCCTTTCAGTGAATAACTTTCCATCCTTTTTGATTTTACCCACATCAGTTCCCAACTGTGTTCCTCATAACTGTATTCTTATTTCTAACAAACAGATCCTCAACATTTACTTTATTGGCACACTTTAGAAACTTAGAAAGGTAGAAATATATTTATTTATTTATTTGCTTTTGTTGACGGGTAAGCACACTAGACAGCCAAGTGCCTATTTTCAGGTGCGACCCAGAAGAGTTACAAGCTTTGATAACAGGTACAGTGACAGATAGGAATTGAACGCAAAGAGTATTACATGTCATATAGTGAAAAAGGCAACCAGTAAAAAGACACCCACCTGGGAAGGTTACAGACGGCCTGGGAGAGTTAAGATAGAGCATATACATAGTGAGCGAGTCAGATTTACATACAGTGGTGTTGCAGGTACCAACAAAATAGCATTACTTTAGACAATGATGCCAGAAAAAGACCATTGGTCCATCCAGTTTGCCCATAAAACTATAACAAACTCAGAACCTATAGTCCATACAGGATTCTACCCTTATCCACCCTCATGTTTCCCACCTTACTGCTATCACCCTGAACAACTAAGCCCCTCACTCTGTCCCTGTCTGTAAACTTGATGGCTTTGGCACCACCACATCAGCTGGCAGATTGTTCCAGAGATTCACAACCTTTTCTGTAAAATAAAATGTTCTCATGTCCCTTTGAACCTCCCACCATCAGTTTCCACCTTATGCCCCATGTTCCTGATCCATTACCTATACTAAATGGTTCCAGATACTTCACTTGTTCATTCCTTTCAGGAACTGATGGTCTCTGTTATATCTCCCCTCTCTCTCTCGTCTGGCCTCCAGCAAGTACATGTTCAGTGCCTTGAGCGGTCCTCATAAGACCTACCCTGCTGGCCCTCAATTGTTTTGGTCACCCCATATTGCACTGTCTCCAGCCCATCCTTATCTTTCCTCAGATGAGGACTCCAGAACTGAGCACAGTGTTGTATCAAAAGGTAGTAATACATTCTTCTTCTTTCTGCTGTCAGTATGCCTTTCTATACACCTCAGCATCTTGTTTTCCTTACTGAGGGTCTTGTTACACTGGCTTGATTGTTTTAGGAGTCACAAATGATAACCCCTAGGTCATGTCCAGTTTACCCCCCATCCAGTACACTGTCCTGGGGTTCTTGTTCCCTATGTGCATCATGCACTTTTGGCATTGAATTTCAAGTGCCAAATCGTTGACCACTTCTCTAGCCTTTACAGGTCTCTCTGCATCTCACTAACCCCCACCTCCTGTATAACCTGCCAGATGGCTTAGTGTCAGCTGCAAAGAGACACACCTTGCCCTGGATTCCTTCTCCCATATTACTGATGAACATATTCAAAAAGGACTAAACCCAGGACCAATTCTTGTGGCACCCCACTGGTGACCTCTGTCTCTTCTGATTTGACTCTATTAAATACAGACCTGTGCTGTCTCCCTTCCAACCAGTTTCTCCCCATAACTGGATCCTTCACTGCACCCAGATTCTCTAGCTTTGTCAGCAACCTTCTGTGAGATACTGAGTTTAAAACCTTATTGAAATTAGTAGAGTAAATCCACAGCATTGTTCTTATCCATTATCCTTATTACCCAGTCAAAGAATGCTATCAGATTGGTCTGACAAGATCTCACTGCCACAAACCTGTGATGTTTACAATCCTGGAGTCCACTGCTCTCCACAAAGTCCATAAGGTCCTCTTTGACTAGTGTCTCTATAGGATTGACAGGTCTTTAACTGCCCACTTGCTCCTTGCCCCCCAATAGAGAAGCACTTCACTCGCTATCTTATGGTCTTTTGGAACTACCCCTGTTTGAACTGAGCTATTGAATAGCCCTACCAGGAGTTCAGTTAGTTCTGTTTCAATTCCTCAAGCACCCTAGGATGCATCCCATCTGTGGCCCAGGGGCCTTATTTATCTTATGGCTGCTGGCCCTTTCTGAACCCTTTCACTGGTAAATAATTGCTGTCTCATCTCTGAGATTCCCCTTAGATCCACCTTAATGCCACTTCCTGGCGGAGTCCTACTGTGCTCCATTTTGTGAATGCAGAGCAAAAGTAGTCATTAAGAATAACTGCTTTATATCCATCCTCCTCAATTGCCCTGCTTCCCTCATTTAGCTTAATAATTCCTCCTCCCTCTTTCTTTTTTCTAATATATCTAAAGAGCTGTTTCCCCTCCCTTGACCCCTTCACAAGACAGAGCTCTATGTCTGCCTTTTCTCTGACATCTCTCTTGGTTACACTTGTTCTGATTTGGTACTTGCCCCTTTATTCCTCTTGTTTTCCTTATATCTGATGAAGGCTTTCTTTTGGCTCTCACCACTTCCCTGACCATTGCAGAGAAACATATTGGTACTTGTTTCATTTTTGCTTCCATTCTATGTTTATGCCCCTTCTGCACCATTATCCAAACTCCTTCAGAACCTCTAAGTACCTAACTCTACTGGACCCTGTCCCTCCACCAAGATGCCCTAACTCCAAGTTACCTCAGTTGTGCTCCTAGGTGGAGTAGAGGTATACTTCTCAGACTGCAGTGTCTTCACTGGGTGACTAGCTTTGTGGTCCAGGACCAGCCCTTTTGGTCCACTAGGATCCATAATCCTTTGGGCTATGGGGCTATTTTCTGTAGTTTTTTTCAACCTAACCCCTACGGGCACATGCATGCTTGGGAGGTCCTAGGTGCGTGTGCATGTTAAGCATGTTGTCACTTCAAACCTCCAATCATGTTTTGTCCCTCCCTGGTGCCATCAACAGTGCTGCTACCTGTGGTCACCCAGATGGCAGTATTCCAGTGAAGATGGAGACCAACCATCCCTGGAGGAAGAGCATCCTCTGAGATAATCCCCTCGCCCCCCTCGGCTGGCTCCCAACAATCCAGGCTCATTCCCAAACCTGGATTTTTAAGGCACTTGTTTCTTTTGATTATCATTCTTGTGCAAGGCTGAGTTGCCTCCAGAGGCTCCCTTGATTGCCTTCCATTTCTCCTCCACATTTTGATGCTGTCCGTCCAACTAATTTGCCCTGGACTAGCTCCCTCATCCAGCTGAAGTCTGCCCTTCTGAAATCTAGGGTTTCTGCCTTTCATGCCTTAGATGAGGCTTACTAGTCTCAGGGCCATGTTGAGCCTAGTGGCTCCTCCCCTTACTACTTCTACCACATCCAAGCTGGTGAGCACACATTGAGAATGGCAGTCTGCCTAGTGGATTCCTTAACCCTCTGCACAAGCATCAAATCCTGCAATGTATCCAACTAGGTTTGACTTCTAGAGCCCCTGGCCACTGGAATGTCCCAATCAGTATCTGGCAGGTTTAGATCTCCCACCACAATCACCTCCTCTGCCACTCCCTTTCTAGTTCCTAGATCTATCTCTCTCTCTCTCTCTGTGTCTCTCTCCCTTATGTCCTGGAGATCTATAGATCACCTGTACATAGTATCTTGCCTGAAGCTACCATCAGCTGCATCAACAGGAATCTTTTCCCCATTTCTGTCCCTGATGTTTCCATCCTCCACTACCTCTATGCCTTCCCTGACAAATAGGGCTATGTCTCCTCCTTTACTTTTCCTCTGTCCCCTGTGAAACACGGTGTGCAGCCTGGGACTGTCAGGTCCAAGTCATTACTCTCTGTGGCCCAAGTTTTTGTGATGGCTACTGGATCCATTTACGTGTCTACCACCATTGCCTGGAGCTTACTATTTTTATATCACAGACTCCTGGCATTGAGGCAAATCCTTTTGCATCTTTCTCCTGATCCCATGTTGCTTTTTCCTGTTCCTTCTCCCTTATATCCCTAGTCTCCTTAATTTTTAGTTTTCAAGTTGAAAGTAGGCTTTGTCAGGCTTCTCTCATTGGCCTTTCCCCTAACATAATTTGAACTTCAACATTAATGTTACCCACCCAGCAGCTACTAGTCCTGTGTTCAGGGTGCCTAGCTAGGTCCCTCCCCAATCCCTTCTCATTGGTTCTCCTGGTCTCCATCTCCACCACAGTCAGTTTCACTGTTTGTTTATTTATTTATTGATGTCTCGAATACAGCCTTTGAGCTTAAAGCTCATTTACAGAGATTCCACACTGGAGTAAAAACAAAACAAACATTCACAAATTGGCAGGCATCAAGTAAAAACAAAACATACAATAACAACTCAACTGCATGCAAGTAATAGAGGTGGCTTAATAATAATATAGTCAGGTTGAGATAACAGGACAATTGAGCAAGTAGGAATTAAACTCACAAAAATAAGCGCTAAAACTGGCACTTTAGGAATATTGATATTAGATATACAACAATAAAGACTGGGGAACAGGGAGAAGTTAGTAAGGGATCGGACACTAGAAACTGGTTGACTTTGTCAGGCTGTGGCCAAAGGAAGAACTGAGAACATAATAATGTGAATGCTCTGCTATACATCAGTAATAGACTGAGAGAGGGTAGATACGTGAGGAAGAGGGCAGAAAACCAGATCTGAGTTAACTTTGTCAGACTGTAGGCAAGGGTAGAGGGATGGGAGAGGGAGGAGGGAGGTGGTAATAGGGAAGGTGGTTAGGAAAGAGAAGGATGGTAAGGTTGGTGAGGGTGAGTGCTGTTGGTGGAATGGGAGGGGGTTGAGGAGAGATTAGGAGGTAGGGTGTAAAAGCATGGTCAGCTGTGTGGAAAAGTAAGAAGTAAGGGTGGTTGGAGGAGGAGGGTAGAGGGTAGGGTAAAGCAGGTTGGCATTGGGAATATTAGTGCTATTTCTAGGATATTCACAGGTGGTGAGGGGAACATGTCAAGGGAAGCAGGTGCACTTCATAATTTTAGGAGACAAGGGAACGTGTCAAGGAAGTATGTGTACTTCACATGATTTAAGAGGTGAGACCAAGTTTAGTTTTATAAGGACCAGTTTTGGTTTATTGAGTAGATCAGCATTGAGGGAGTTAAACAAGAGTGGGGCATGGTAATTAAGGATCTCTGGCCCTGTGCGTACATCGGAACTGAAGTTTAAATGGTTTGCTTTTAGATGCTCTTGTCAGTCTTATTGGATCTGCTGGAAAGAGTAAGGAACATGTGCTGAGAGGCATAAGGCCAAGGACAGCTTTTCTGGCTAGAAGGCATACCTGATATTGGATTCTTCACTCTACGTCTAGCCAGCCTGTTTGATGGTAAAGGTGACAGGTGGGTGTTAGGCATGGGGTGCTGAGAACTAACCTGAAGGCTTTATTCAGGGTAGTGGTTATATTCTTGGAAGTAGTGCTGGTGGCTGCACTATAAATGACAAGGTCATAATCTATTATGGATAAGGAAAACTAGTAATTGCTAATTGAAGAGCCACTTCAATTAAACAGTACCGGTGCCTGTAAAGCTGACAAGTTCACGATTTGCAGACCTTTGCGACTAGGTCTACATGCATAGAGTAGGAGAGGGAACAACTAGTGTTATGCCAAGATATTTAAAACTATGGACATAGAAACAGACTTTGACGGCAGATAAGGACCACTTGCCCACCTAGTCTGCTCATTTCCCTACCTATTGGATAATCTGCCAATTCTGGTTAACCAACAGCCTACTTCCTTCTACCCCCATTATAATTGCCTTATGTCTGTCCTATGTAATCTTGAATTCCTTCACTGCTTTTGACCCCATGACCTCCTCAGGAAGGCAGTTCCATGCGTCTACCCTCTCTCCATGAAAAAATATTTCCTCACATTGTTCCTGAGCCATCTAACTTCAGATTGTGCCTCCTTGTTCTTGCACATCTCTTTTCTGAAAGATGCTCCCTCTTGGACTTTGTTGATTCCTTTGAGGTACTCTACTTGAAAGTTTCTATTGTGTCCCCCTTTCCTCAAGGGTATTCAGTACATATTAAGCTCCTTTAGTCTTTCTTTGTATGGCTTCTGTTGCAGATCCTGCAGCTTTTAATTGCCCTCCTCTGGACCGCTTCCATCCTGTCTATGTCCTTTTGGAGATGGGATCTCAAGAACTGTACACAGTACTCCAGAAAGAGATCACCAACTCTCTGTACAGAGGGATAACAACTTCCTGTTTTCTCGCTGGTGATGCCTCTCCTATGCATCCCAGTATCCCCTGTCCTCCTTACTGCCTTCTCACATTGCTTGCCTACCTTAAGGTCATCTGATATGACTACCCCAGGTCTTTTCGATTTTTGTTGCTGTTAGTACCTCCTCCCCATTATGTACTCTTCCCTGGGTTTTGTTTCCCAGGTGCATTACTTGCACTTCTTTGCACTGAATCTTAGCAGCCATACTTTTGACCATTCCACCAACCTTGCCAAGTCCCATCTCATCCTTTCCACCCCGACCATCTCAAGTGTTTCCTGCTTTTGTTTGTTTCTGATGGTCATTGAGGATGCTTTGTGTGATTGTGGGTTGAGGCAAAAGCATTACTTTTTTTTTTTTTGTAATTTGAGTAGTTTTGCTTTTACAGAACCAGGATTCAACATTTTAAAGTCATGCTGCAGCCATTGTTCCAGAATGGTGGGGTCAGAGTGGCTTGAGAATAACACAGCATCATCCACATAAAGGATATTCTGTGTTGACATGTCTGGGGTAGTTGATTAAGGAAGAAGCTGAGCAGCAGTGGATCCAAAATGGATCCTTGGGGAACTCAGTACTACATTGTGTGTCAGAGAGCATGTTGGCTATTTTTACCTTCTGTTCACACCCTGAGAGGTAGCTCCAGAACCAGCACAGAGATACTGGTGATAATCCTCAGGTGTCTAATTGGGTCAGAAGGAGCTCCTGGTTGACTGTATTGAAGGCTTTGGTGAGGTCTATAAGGTAGCACCCACCAAGTGCCTCAATCAAGCATCATTATGAGCCCCATGAACTCAATTAGTGCTGTTGTGATGCTATGGAGTTTCCTAAAACCACGTTGTTGTTTGCATTGCAGTTGATATTTGTTAAGATGATCTACTAACTGGTGAAGAAGTCAGCCGGCCATGCGCCTTCACCTGCCCACAACACAGCCAAGAAGCTTGCTCTCAGACCCCTTGATTAGGCTTCTCACGACTGCGGCTGGAGAAGCCAGCCAGTCACGCCCTTCACCTGCCGCAACAGAGCCCAAGAAGCCGGGTAAGGTTGCAGATCGGTCTAGTGGAATAGCTTTGGGACCCCGATTGGCTGAAGTCCTTTTAGAACTCTGAAAATTGGCTGCTGCCGTGCAGCTTTTGCTGTGATTGGCCGCCTGGAGATTCTGCTCCACGGCTTTTTCTTCTTCTTCCTCTTGCTCCAGGCACCTGCCACTCACTCTACAATCAAGACTGTATTTTTAAAACTGATGTGTAGTTTTATTGTGAGGAGCATTTTACAGTGTTGAATTTTGTAGCAAACCTTGGGATATGTGTAGGCTGAAAACTGCTATTAATGAGTAGCTAGTGCTAAAAGTGTAAAAACTCTACTCCGATCCTCCTTTAACTCTGCTTTTTTTCTTCCTCTCAGACCTTCCTTAGATCTCTCTCCCTCCCCAACTTTATTTTTACTTAATCTTCTTCCCTGGGCTAAAGTGGCCGCTTCAATGGGCATTGCTGTGCTGTCTCTGGACTCCTGCTCGCTTCCAACCCCAGCCCAATCTGCTTTTTCTTTTCCCTTTGTCTCAACTGCACTCCCCACCCCCCAATTTAATACTTTTGTTTCCCATTGTCCTACCGCCCATAAACTAAACCCCAGCTGTCAGAGCCCTTGATCGGCTGACGCACGTTTCAAGTGCCACGACTGGAGAAGCTAGCTGGTCGCCTCCTTCACCGCCCACAACAGAGCCCAAGAAGTCAGGTAAGATTGCATACTGCTCAGGAATAACTCTGCCAATTGGCTGCCGTCTCGTTTTGCTGTGATTGGTCCTGGAGATTCTGCGTCTTCACGCTTTTCTTCTTCCTTCCTTTGCTCCGGCACCGCCGCTCCACAATCAAGACTGTATTTTTTAAATTGAAGTGTAGTTTTTATTGTGGGAACATTTTATGTTGAATTTTGTAGCAAACCTTGGGGATGTATGTAGGCTGAAAACTGCTATTACTGTGTAGCTTGTGCTAAAGTGTAAAACTCTACTCCCTATCCTCCTTTAACTCTGCTTTTTTTCTTCCCTCAGACCTTCCCCTTAGATCTCTCTCTCTCTCTCTCTCCTCTCCTGCCCCAACTTTTATTTTCACTTAATCTTCTTCCTGGGCTAAAGCGGCACCACTTCCAATAGGCATTGCTGTCTGGACTCTTGCCACACCAACTCACCAATCTGCTTGTTCTCTTTTCCCTTTGTCTGAACTGCACTCCCTGCCCCCGATTTACTTCTTTTCTTTTTTTTCCATTGTCCTATCTGCTCATAAACTAAACCCCTAACTCTGCTTTTTCAGCTCTCAGAGCCCTTGATCGGCTGACGCCTCAACGCTCTGTGGCAGTGGCTGGAGAAGCCAGCCAGCTGCTCCCTTCACCTGCCCAAACAGAGCCCAAGAAGCCGATAAGATTGCAGACTCCTCTGGGAAATAGCTTTGGGGCCCCAATTGGCTAAGTCCTTTTAGAACTCTGCCGATTAGCTTCTGCCGTATGGCTTTTGCTGTGATTGGCCGCCTGGAGATTCTGCTCTCTCAGGCTTTTTCTTCTTCCTTCCTTCCTTCCTCACTCCAGGCGCCTGCCGCCTCGCTCTACAATCAAGACTGTATTTTTCCTCCACACTGCCCGCCCAACCCTGGCCTCTATTAAATGCTCTTTCATCGAGAGCTAGGCCAACCCCTCACTCACCATTGGTTCACACAGTTAGCCTCGCCTAACTGATAACTTTCAGCCCAGCCAGCCCTGCCTTCTTATCTTAGCTCCTTACACACTGGTTCTGTCTCCCTTGCCATTACTGCCTCACAATAGGATACAACACCCTAAACAATACCACGAGAGGATTCCTTCTTGCTTATCTGTTTTATCCTGTTAACCTATGCATCATATCGTATCCCAGTTGCCCATCTACACCAAAGCCAGTGCTCCTCATTAGATGAATACCCAGCTCTGCTCTCTCATAACAGCACATGGCACCACACCTTGGGAATGACCTCCCTACTGTTCTGCTTACCCTCTCACCAGGCATTGTTCAGCGAATATGTTAGAGCCTCTGAACCTGATGGTTAAAACACTCATATATGCACTTTTCTTAACAAATTATCCTAGTGACCATACATCAGCCACCACAAAACCTCTCCACACCAAGTGGAGTAATAAGCGTTATTCAGTAGGTTAAAACATTACCTCAAGAAACTTCTACTACTTCTCCTACTTTGCTCTGAAATGTTGAGCTAAACTCAGGCCCACCTGCTTCTCTGAACACCCCCTCGGATCTCCCCAATACAAGGGCATCAGCTTCCTTCATGTGAACATCCATAGTTTACTTAAGAAGCTTGACCTGATTCAAACATGGATTTTACACATCCCTGACTTCTTTATGATATTGGAATCCTGGCTTATGCCCTTGACCCCAGACAAACTATCAATATACGGATACAGCACCTTCCGGCATGATAGACCATCCGGGGGTGTTGTAATCTATGTCAAGAGCAAATTTCTGTCACAGTCATTGACTGCACTCTAAGGCTAAAGAATTTGAATGCCTGGATCTAAAACTAACACTTTCCAATGATAAGGCACTCCTTATTGCTGCATTCTATTGACCTCCTTCTGGTGGCATGGCCTCCTACCTCATCTCCAAAGCCTGATTGACACAGCAAACACTGAGTGCATTCTAATGGGGACCTCAATCAAAACTGGAATGATGAGAGTGCCAAGAAGCTTAAGGACCTCTGTTATGCATGTGGGCTGGCACAAATAACCCCTGTAGCCACCAGACCCAACAGAAAAAACCCTGAATGAAGCACCCTTCTGGACCTCATGCTTGTTAACAAACCTCATAACATTTCACTCACCGGGTGTTTTCAGCAACATAAGTGATCATTGCACCATTGCCTGCATCAGACACTCTCCCCAAATAAAGTTAGCCCCTAAATTTAAACTGAAAGGTGAATTGAAAGATTCTGATGGAACACCTTCCTGAATGCCCTGGGCAACATTACATGGCAGCACTTTTACCTAGACCCTTCCCTCAGTGAGGCATTTAATATATTTCACAGCCTCCTAAAGGATCTAATAGACAAACACACACCCCCTAAGGCTGATCAAGTCTATGAAAAGACCACCTGGCTGGTTCTCTCCTTCCCTAAGAAAGCTCTTAAGGATAGGGACTTTTGTGGAAAGAGCTAGAAATCTCACTCGGAATCCAACTGGCTTGCCTTTGTCCTCTAGGAATGCCTGCACCAAACTAATTAGGTCTGAAAAGCTAGATATTTCCAAACAGCCCTGGAAGACAACAAAAACAATATTGCCAAGTTCTGGAGCATCCTCAAAGAGGTTGAAGGCCATACCACCGATGCCTTCCTTCCAGCCAAAATAGCGTCTGGTGACACTGCCTTTACTGACAAAACTGATATATTAGAACAACTTAATGAACACTTTGCCACTGTGGGGCTGGCCTTCAACACCTCTCCAATCAGTAAGCTCAGCCCACATGGGACAGCGCTGTTGGCTCTAGCTCCAACATTAACGTTAGCCAGTGCTATTCTCCTCCTCCTCCTTCAGCTTCCGTCCCTGTAACCTTCAAGCAAGTAGAAGACCTCCTATTGTCATTGGATACAAAAAGAGTGCCGTGCTGACAATATCGAACCTTCTTCCTAAAAATAGGCCATTACTACCTGACCGCCTCCCATTGCCCATTTATTCAACACCTCCTGATGCAAGGTACTCTACCCAAGTCATGGAAAACTGCACACATCATCCCTTTGTTCAAGTGTGGGGATCCAAGTGACATGAACAACTATTGGCCAATCTACTTACTATCTACTCTTTCAAAACTACTGGGAAAAATTATCACACCCAAGTCAGGAGCATCTGGGCTTGCAGAAACTACTAAATGCTGCTCAGTCAGGTTTTAGAGCCAAGCATGGCACATTCTCTGCCCTTCTAAAGTAACCACTGACTGGCAAATTGCCTTGGACTGTAGAAGTATGTGTTTGCTCTCTTCCTTGACCTTAGTAAGGCCTTTGATACCGTGGAGCACAACATTATGCTTAATGCTTTGAGTAACATTGGTTTCGATAGTACTGCCATTAAATGGTTCACCAGCCACTTACTAACAGATTTCAGTGTTAAAGCCTTAGGAGAATTGTCTCCCCTAAAAACACTTCCACGAGGTGTCCCCAAGGCTCCATTTTGGGCCCAATCCTGTTGCATATCTATAACCTTGACTCACAACTCCAGACAGCTAATGTGCACTTATTTATGGACTTATTCTGTCCTCTACACCTCTAACTCCTCTTTGGACATGGCCTATGAGGACTTACAGCGAGACTTTATCTCTCCAATATAATCTTGTTAAACATAAGCTCCTACTTAACGCCAAAAGACCAAAGCCATGATCCTGTCACCAATGCAGCCTCAGGACCATCATATAACCTCAAGATCCTAACTCTACTGGTGAACCCTCGAAACTGTGATAACTTTAAATACCTAGGGTTCTGGCAGGACAACAAGCTTAACTTTCTGTGCCACCTGAATGAGGTCATGAAAAAATTAAGACAACACTTAGGCATTTTCACTGCATTGCCATCTTCTCTACCAAAGAAGCTAGAAAGAGGCTAGCACCCACATTCCTGCCCCTACTGGATTATGCTGACTTCCTCTACAACAATTGTCCCTCTTTAGTGCTCTGTAAGCTTGACACTCTTACCACCGGGCACTGAGGTTCATCCTCAGTTTGCTTTCTCGCACCCACCATTGCCTTCTGTACCATGAGTTGGGATGGTCCTCTACTTCCTATAAGGAGGAAAAGAAATGTTCTCCTCTGGTTCTATATAGCACTGTCTGATAAGCTTCCTGCATACATGTCAAGCTTCTTCGAGCATGTCAAGGGGTTGTATGGTTTGAGATGCTTCTATACTCTGCTTTCAGATACCCAGAGTGAAAACATTCCATGGCTCGGCTGCAATTAATTTCTCCTTCCCTTCCCTATGGAATACCATGCAAAGGCCTCTAAAGCTCTCAATCCTCCCAGTCCATTCACCTTCAAGTACTAATAGCTGACTACCTGAAAGAAACCTGCAACTGTTTGAGACGACAATGCTCCCTTAGTTCTGTGTGTCCACGATTATTCTGACACTTAGTTACATTCAGTCCCCATCCCCCAACTAGTACCCAGCACTGGATCCTCTTTTTCGTCTCAACCCTCCGACTCATCGGGCTACACTAACCCTCTCTCTACCCTCCCTCCCCCACTTACCCTCCCTCTACCCCTCCCTCCTAGTTCTATAATAGAATACACACCATCCTACATATAGTAGTGTATGCACTGGCCTTCATAAGCCAGTGAGTGCCTAGGGTCTAAGCTTCTTACCTTCTCTGCTTATTTGTCTAGTATTCTTTAACTGCATTTAACTGTGCTGTTCTGGAATATATTGGCCTGATTTATCTCACACATGTACAATGGTTTGCTTTTTGTGTTTTTCTAATTGTTTGTAGCAGTTATATATTTGAATATTTTGGCCTGCTTGATCTCTCACATGTACATTGTTTTGTTTTGTCTACCCATGTGCCTGTAACTTGTTTGATGTCCAGGACCACCTTGAAAATGAGCTTGCTCAATGGTGTTTACGCCTGGTTAAATAAAGTTTGATTGATTGATTGATTGACTGCTCTTTCAAGAGCTTTGGAGATGGGTGGAAGGATAGAGATAGGTCTGTAGTTCGTGTGGATTGCCCTATCCCCATTTTTGAAAATAGGGGGTCACTACTGCAGTTTTCCATAGCCTAGAAAATTTTCCAGTGATGAGGGATAGTTTAAGTATTTTTGTCAAGGGAGCTAATACCTCATTGAGGGTTAGGAGAGTAGTTTGAGGTCTAGTCCGTCACCACTATGCTTGGATTTTCCCAGCTCTTTAGTTAGATATTTCTTGGCCTCAGCTTTTGTGATTATCCTGAGGTAGAATGGGGGTTGTGTGTTGGTGGGGCATACATGGTGGGTTCATTGTGTCACCATCGGCCGGGTTGAAGAAGTCAGGAGGGAGTACCTCTAAGGTTGGTGAGCGCATTGTTAAATGCGTTAGCAATAACGCTTTGATTCTGAGTGATGGAACTGCCTAGATTCAGCACTGTCAGTGTTGATTTGGTCAGTTGCCCGGTAATCATTTTGGATGTTTTGCCAGAATTTACAGCCAGCCACCCCAGGAGGTGTTTAATTCTAGACCTGAAATAGCTGGCCTTTGCCTGATGGATGGCTTGGCACATCTGTTCCTGGCCATTTGCAGTTTGAGAGGTCAGAGGTGATCCTTGTACAGTACTTTTGAACTTTTGCCATAAATGGCCTCTCTGCCTGTATTTTGGCCAACAAATTGTGGAGTTATCCATAATTTAGGACCTTTGGCTTCCTTTTTGCTATAGGGCAAAATGTCACAGGCCATCATTAAAAGTTTTAATGAAGTTTTCCAGTACTATGTCAACTTCCACAATTGAGAAGATAGGGGACCAAATCAGTTGTTTAAGATGTTGTTTGAGGAGACCTAATTGCCTCTTTTCTTAGGATCCTGGAAGTTACAACATTACTCAGCAGTTTCGAGCCTTATTGGTCCACAAACAGGGGAAGGGAGAGTGGTCACCAAAGAATCAGAGAGCACAAGTAAGTTTGAGATCCTGTCTGGTGATTTGAAAGCACCCAGTCTATTAGGTGCTGGTCCCAGTAGGGTAGTTTGTGTACATGGGTGAGCCCATCAGTTGGCGGATGTTGATTGTGGAGATGGCATATTTGTAGGGGCAGAGTCTTGGGACAACCAGTTTATATTGAAGTCCCCCAACACAAGTACTTCTGAATTAGTACAGAGAGTTGGCAAGGTGCTCATTGAGCACCTTGAAACCTCGGGTTGTTCCTTTGGGGTGTAAACTGAAATAAGAGTTAAGCCCTTGCCTTGTGCTCTGAGCATTAGTTTCACGGACAGAATTTGCACATTTTTCCAAGTGTGTAAGGGAGGCAGGACCATTCCCTGTAGGTGTTTTTTTATATAGATTATACAACCACCACCCCTTTGCCATGTTTATCAAGACGGAAGAAGTATAGCCAGGAGTTGAATTTCAATGTCTAGCATCCTAGGGGTGAGCCAAGTCTCAACCACTGACAGGACATAAGGGTTGTGCTGCCATCCATACTTGCAACAAATCTAGTTTTGACAGAAGGCTACATATGTTGATAGAAATGATGGATATGGTACCTGGCTGCACCTGAGGATTTACAATCATGGGATTAGGCCGGTTCGGATAACTATTACCTGATTAGAGTAGCAGCAACCAGATGATCCTAGTTGCCTGCAATTTAAGTTGTTTTAGGGATATGGAATTATAACGTCTGGGAGGATTTGTCTCCCATGCCAGAGGATACCAGGGCTGAGTTGATGGTTGGGGGATGAGGTAGCAGGTGCCAGGAGTGATAGGTTTGTCCTGCATGGGTGCTGGCAGCCAGAAAATATTGAGATGACTGGGACTGAAGTAAATTTAGGGAGCTATCCCTGAATGCTGGTAATATGTCATGAAGCTTTTATCTACTGTCCAATGTAGAAGTCAAATTCTGTACACGGGCACTGGCCGCCCCTCTTGTCAGGGAAGGCCGTCACTTCCCCAGAAGCCCCTAATCCCTACAAAGCAGTATCCTCCTCCTGACACCATCCTTCAACCACCCATGAAACTCTTTAGTCTCTTCCTTGCTTACTTCTACCATTTCCATTCCACTACTCCACACAGAGAGGCTCGTAAAAGGAAAGGGAATCCAAGTGCACCTTTCATCTGTCCCTGTCTCTTAAAGGTTCACTTATTGCCTCCACAGGCTTGTTGGCCAGATCATAGGTACCCAAGTGCACAAGCAGCCCCAGCTCCTCTTTCCCTTCATCACCATCCTCCTATCCTATCTACATTCTGGATGGTAGATGCACCAGAAAGGTATGACCACACCCCAACCCTTCCCCTCTTCCCACCACCCTCTCTACTCCCTAATCATTTGCATTCTTATCCCTCTCTCATCTATTCTAGTGTGTACATGTTATGGGATTTTAATCTTTCTTCATATGATTTGTCCTGATTGACCCTGAACCATTTTTGTTTCTCTTTCATTTCATTTTCAGCTATTTCTTTATTCTAGAATTGCAGATAGGTACACTGGAATTTACATTCCTTTTTCAGGTATGACCTGAGGTCAGATCAAGTATAAAATAATTAAGAACCGCTTTTGAAAAGTGTTAATGGAGGTAGATAACATGTGAACCAGCTCTGTCTTGTGTTAACTGCATTTGGTGACTATTTTGGCACATGAATGAATTCATGATCAGAATCACCCCATAAATCATCCCCTTCTCTTCAACTGTATGGTCTGGCCTATTTCTATTAAGTTTTCCCTAACAATTCCCCTCATCCAGTTAAAATCAACATTTAAGGTCTAGCACCACTGCCCTTGAGGAGGGACCTAGGTTATGCTCTGACAGCTGAAATGGCACAATAGTGTGGTCATTGGAACCCAATGGTTTCTGACTACCACTTTACCAGCTACTGTAAATCCAAACTTGTAAGTAGCAGGTCTATGATATTGTTCTGCTTGTACCTTGTCTGACTAGCTGAACTAGCAGACAGTCTTACAAGATGTCAAGCACAGCCTGATTCTTAGTGGTACCAGCTACCAGGACATTTCAATCAATGCCTTCCAGATTTTGGTCCGACCTAGACCATAAATACTTCCCCTTTTCTACTCCCTCCTGATCTCATCACATAAGTCTCTATCTCTCTTCCTTTTCCTAAATGAGCCCACTCATCAGTTGAAAGTTTTCTCTGCACTGAGTGAGACCAAATCCAGAGTATGAAATTTGGGAAGAAAGAGATATGACTTGTGTGACCAAATAGACATTGAATGAAAGCAGCATTCTTGCTATGGATGAAACCAGACTGATCCAATGATATCTTTAGGAGAATAGACTCAAGGTACCAGGTTAATACCATTGATGGAATCTTCACATCCCTGTTAATTGAACAGATAGAGCTGTACCATTTGTTTGTTTATTGAGATTTGTTGACCGTAAGCCCACTGGGCCTAGAAGTCTCTTTTTCAGGGGCGACTGGGGGTTACAGATGGTGAGCAACTGAGATTGAACCAGATTAAGCAGTTGATGGTATTTTTTAGTGAATGAGGGAAATTTGGCCAGGACACCGGGGAAATTCCCTACTCACCACTGGGAATTGCTGGCCATCTCCCAAGATGGCCACTTCAATGAGAGCTGGAGCAGATGAAGGAGCTGCTGAGATGGGGCTTAGCCTCACCCTCTGTCTCACCTTTGCAATAGGCTGTTTTTGGTGAATACTGTGATAAATGCTGTGGAAGATATGGAACTTAGACCTCTACATCAACATAGTTCTGAAACTACAGGAATTACTTGTTCTGATACTGATATGGCTCTGTTTCCTAAGGGTTTTGCTTGTGATGTTTTGGAACAGGATTCAGATTCTCGGTCTGATATGGAGGACGTTATGCCTGGTTCTGCCACTGAGACTGCAGTAAGTATGGCACTTAAACAGTTGCTCGAACAAGAAGAACGCACCTTTTGGGTCCTCAAGCTGAAGTTGGAGATAGGATTCAGCAGCTCACCTCTGACAGCGCAGCTGGGTTGTCATTTCCCAAAGCCTTGAGCCAATGTCAGAGCTTTGCAGATGTCTGTAATGGCTTCTGGAGTACAGAACGTGAACGGTTCCACTTCAAGGACAAAATCAACACTGCTGTGGCCAGCGAGTGAGTAATGTTCTTTCTTTTACGCCTCCTGCCCCTGTTGTAAATCTGAGACTTCTGACTTTATGAGACCACTGTCTCTGACTGGTCTGTAGAGCAAACTCTGAAGGAGCGGGTGGAACACAATGATATGCATGGGGAATGGAAGTCTGAAACTCCCTAATTAGAATGCCTGTTGCTTCTGACTTTCCTGAATTACAGAGCCACTATGTTAAACCTACTGATAAAAGTGTTAGATGATGTGAACCTTTGGAACTACCTAAAGACTTAGAATTGACTCAAAACCTGAAATTATGTCTTCAGACTCCCATGGACCTGGACAGGGGTGCAACTGTCCACCTGAGACTCCCGTGAATGTTAGGACTGAGGCTCTAAAAAGCCCTTTGCTTCTCTTTTAAACAGCCTATTCTTCCCATGCAGCATAATGCAGTACGCCTCTCTTATGTTGGAGGCCTGCCTGACCCCCGATCGCTTTTACGTGGCTAGGACCTTGCTGAAAGATTCTCTCAAGTTCTTTTCACATGAGATTTAAGCTCTCATACATGTGTCTGAGAGACGGTGTTTGATGTCAGTTTAAAACCTTGAAAGATTTGGACAGATTCTGGACTCAATATAATGCTTTAAAACATATGCCCTCTGGGACCCCTTCTTGGCTATTCCTTTGATGAAACCTGCCTATAAGTCAGTGACTAGCCTCTTTCGAGTGAAGGAGTTCAAAAGCTGATGTAGTATACTGGCTTAAAAACGCTGTACTGTTCTAGAAGGTCCTGAAGCTATCTTTGACTCGGAGAACATTTGGACTGGGGTGGAGGGTAAATGTTTTATTAGCATCCTCTGATACTGGTTTGCTGCACCTTCCTAATTCTTTCTTTCTAGGTCATGATCGAGGTGTTTTGTTTTATTTTGGTCAGCTGAAGGCATGCTATCGTTGTGGGGACATTTCCATATTAGTAATGCATGTGACAAGTTTAAATGTACTATCTGTGGGGAATTAGGACATGTGGGGTCTTCTTGTCTAAATGAAACAAAATGCAACTTGTGTGACGAGGTTGGACATACTTTTCAAAATTGTGCCTGGACCACACACAACAGGGTGGAAATCTTAGTGATGATCAGCTTACTCTGATTACTTTGCGTAAAGAAGAAGATTAAAATAGGCTTTGCCTGACCTCGGCCCAGAGAAAACTCCTCCCTCCCCTCCCATTGTGGTTCTAGATGCTCCTACTGTGCTAGATGAGACTTCTATTGTGCCTCCTGTTTCAGTTTTGGTACTGCCAACTGACTCTCTCCCTCTTAAAATGCCTCCTCCTGTCTGACGTGCTAGAAGACCCTCAGACATTCTATGCGTACATGGCAGACTTCTTCTCCTCTAAATCCATTAGGACAGATGGTCTTCCTATACAAAACAGGTATGAGCTCTTACTGAGGATCTGGAAGACTCTGACGGAGACACTGATTCTTCACCTGTGGCTTCTTCCCATATCATGGTGCTACTAATTCTGAGAAACCCAAGGGGACGGGCAACAAAAAGAAAAGCCAAAGTTAAGATGAAAGGAAAACAGCATCTGGCAAAAGAAATCTTGATGTACTGATATTTGCCTTGCTTTTTGTCCTATTTTTTTTGTCGTGGGTGACCACCTACTTTGTTACACTCTCAATACTGAATAGTATGAAGAGGGTGTCGAGGAGACAGATGGTGTTCTCCTTTGCATGACTGTGGGAAGGTTTATTTTTTCTTCAAGATGTCCGCCTACATACTGGCTCATGAAATTTGTCAGGCACAAAGGGAATGGTTGGGCCTTCTTTCTGGTCTATTGTCAAGAGACTTGTCTGGGGGTGGGGATTGTGGTGTGTTTACCTGACTTTAAGGTTGTTAAATTGTATGATGTCATTCCTGGTAGACTGTTAATTCTGGATGTCGCGATATCCAACTCCACTTTAGGCTGATTAATTACTATGCTCTCAGACTAAAGCTTTACAGACTGAGCTCTTGAGACTGCTTAAAACTTAATTGCACACTTCAAAGGCTGTGTTACTTGCGGTGATTTCAACTGTGGGCTGAGTCTGAAAGATAAAAGTAGTTGTTGCAAGACAACTAAATTGTTTGGTGATTCACTTCTGTTAAATCAGATACTTAGACTGGCTAGGCTGAAGGATGGCTATTATGTAAAAACTAATCTCAGTTCTCCTACTTTTCAGAAAGGCATTTAGCTGTAAGAATTGATTTTCTTTTCTTTCTCAAGTGCTGCCTATTCAGGATGCTCAGATCTGGCCGGTGGAGTTCTCGGACCATAATATGGTGGTGGTTAGAATCGGGCAGCCTACTGCCCTTTCCTGAGGACCGGGTCATGAACGCTTTTATTCTTCCTTATTGTTTGAGGAGGATTTTTGCACTGAGTTACAGGATTATTGTTTGGCCCAGAAGTCTGTAGTGATTCGCTTTTTAAACATCAGACACTGGTGGGCTGATACTGAGTGAAGTTTGAGGTATTTCATTCAACATTATAGTCGCATTGCACCTGTCAGAAATATTTACTATATTTACAACACAGGAAACAACTACATAATTTATTAACTTTAGCCCATACCACAGCCCAGGATTTTAGTGCACAGATTCAACAAGTACAGTCTAGTATGAAAATGTTTCATGAGCAAAATCAAGCCAACTGTATTTCCAACATAAATTTGGGACTGGGGAATGCTGATGCTGTTTGCCCTTTCAACAAAAGATTATAGGATTAGGATGAAAGAAATACTTACATCAACTGGGTCTGCTGGAGAATTGATTATTACTAAAAGGATATACTCCGTGAAGTAGGGTGACTATTCCACAAGATTGTTTTCGGTCCTACTTTCCAATGTTTCACAGTTTTCCTCCTACTTGTCTAATGTCACTCTTCCTACTGTCTCGACCATATTAAACTAACTATGAGCCAAGATATTACCTCACTGGAGGTTCTGTTCACCATTAAACCTTCAAATGTAATACAACGCCAGGCCCTGATGGCCTTCCTAGTGAATTATATTAAAAATCGAGATTTTTTCATCTGAATTGGCACAATTATTCACTAGTTTTCTTACTGCTGGAAATGTTCCTTTGGATTTTACCAAGGGAATTTAGTTTTTCTTTATAAAAATGGTGATAAAATGAAACTTCAAAACTGGAGACCGATCTGTATGCTGAACTCTGATTTCAAAATATATACAAAATACTGACCAAACAGCTTTTACCACTGCTGAACTGGTTGTGTCACCAGCACAATCTTGCTCTATCCCTCATAGAAAGATTGCAGATCATTTAATCTTAATTCAGGAAATTATGGAACACAATCTTCATCTCCCATTACTGGAATTGTTGTGTCCCTCGATCAGTGAAAACATTTGACTCAATCAATCATGATTTGTTATGGGCAGTTTTGAGTTATTATGGGTTTCAGACACTATTCTATATGGTATCGATGTTTATACCACATGGCACAGTGGTTCCCATTATCAATGGGTGGATGGGGCGATGGTTTCTGATATGCAGAGGGTGCATCAAGGATGCCCTCAGCCTTTACTATATGTTTTTGAATTGATCCGCTGTTATGGACACTTAATGCCTCTCAACAGATTCATCCTATTTCAGATGGCTGTCTGATTCCTTATTCTGCCATTGCATGTCATGGGACGACATGAGCTTACTACTGGCAGATGAGGCTCTCTTATACACTCGTTGGGACTAATTACTGATTATGGGACACTCTCGGGGCAACTCTAAACTTAGAGAAATGTGCTGGGTATTCTTTGGGTCCTGACTCGCCCCGTTTAGAACATGTTCATAGCATTACAATTTCAAACAATCACTTAAAATATTGGGTATCACTTACAGTACTCCTGACATGGATCTGTTTAATTGGGAAGAAAAATTAATGTTGGGTAGGCATCGAGTGCCTCTTTGGAATCCTGGAAATTTGGAAAAAGAAGAGAGTATTTTAATTAAAACTTTTGCTTCCAATTTTTTTATACCTTAGTTTGGTGTTTCTGTTCCAAGAAAGTTGGAAACCTTGTTGTTTGGAATTTTCTTCCAGGTGTTGTGGGCAGCTGTTTGAACCCCATCAAAAAGAAACTCACTTACTTGCTATCAAGAAGGGTGGATTGCAAATGGTCAACCCTTTGCTGTTTTTAGTAGTATTTTTTTTTTTTTATGGATAACATCAGGCCTTACTAGTTAATGGGCAGAGGGATGGGAGCCTTGGCTGCTATCAGCATATAACCTTGGTTCTACCCATGGGAGCACCAGAGTCCATGTCTCATTAGAAAAACCCGGGACTTCAGTGTATGAAGATGTTTTTCTCTTTGAAGCAATGGCATGTCACCCCAAATATGCTTACTACTATGACACATAAGACTTTGTATAAAACTCTCTTGTTGGAGTTATGTGCTGCACACAACCCTTTTAGAGAAATATCCTGTCAATTACTTAAGTTCTCTTCAATATCTGGTACACAATGCCCATATACTGCCTGTATGGGATGTTCATTAGGTTATCTTGCCATGAACGTCTGAATGTTAAGGCAAATCGAAACATAAGTCTTTACAGGAACGTATCTGTAGTCATCCTGCTTGTCTTAATTTGGAAGAAACTGTGTCCATTTGTTTTTGACTGTTCTTTTATTCAACATTTATGGGTGTTTCTAGCTCACTTTTGGGGAATGCATCAATTACAGTTTGTTACCTACCAGAATTTGATTTATGGTTACCTTCCTGGGCCTTGGCATCACTGGGACAGGAACACTTTATGTCTTTATTTACTGTTATTAAATGGAACATCTGTATGGCAAGATGTTTTTTCTTTATATTGCAGCAAAAGAAAATAGCCATACTGAACTAGCAGTACATAAGATAACGAGAGATATGCAGTTTAGTTATACTGTAGAAAAACAGACTGTTCCTCTGGCATAATTACAGACTCTCTGGAAGAATTGCCATGAATCCCTAACTTTAGGATTGATGTACATTGATATATCCACCTTTTGGAAGGGTAGTTTGGTATTGCTCCTTTCTATGTTTTCCATTTTCATTTTGTATTATGCAACTTTATTTGTTTTTGTAATGTTTGAATTTTTGTTTTATGAATTTCTATGTGGATTGTACCTTCATTTCTTCTCAAATAAAAATTCCCTACTCTTTTGATAAGTGCCATAGGATCTTTAATATCCACCTGAACTACCACCAATCCAGGCAGATGGGACCTCGGTTTAACATCTCATCCAAATGTGGCACTCGGAAGTGCAGCACCCTCATGCTGCACTGCAGTGTCAGTATTGGATATTTGTTACCACATCTTTCAGTTTCCCATGTTTAGAGACAAGGGTTATAAGTGCATCATAAAGGTTACGTGAGTATCTTATTCACTGCAATATGGAATGTTTTGATTACAGGAAACACAGGATAATGTGAAATTACTCAAAGACACTGTTTCACAGTCTATTTAATCATTACTCACTGGCTTCCTATGTCCTGTTCTGCTCGGTAAGCATGTTACAGTGTAATTTCACTTTCAGCCTGCACCATGCTATCCTGAGCTGCAGTCCCACTTGCTCTCAACTCAGGATATGATAATTAGCTTGACGCCAGAGAGCTGTGCTTATACTGTGAGCATAGTTTGCTCAATCACCTAAGCAACCAGCACTCTCACTGCTTCAAAATGCATTGTTTCACTGTATCAAAGTAATATTTCAGCAGCAAGCAGTGTCCTTTATGCAGTCACTGAATAAAATTAGGAAATCTTACTTCATTTTGGTGTTGCTAAGTGCAAACCATGATGCAGCATCATTACAGTTCCATGTTTATGTGCTGCTTGACCCTCGTGCCTGTGAGGTGCTTGCTCCCATTTCACAGCCTGCCATTCAATGCTATTCAGTGCAGAATGAGCACAGCTGCCTGTTGAGCCAAATGGTGCATTGTGCGCGTCAGGACTAGGAGCTGCGCAAAGTTTTACTTTGCTGGTGAAGTTGCCATGGAGTGGCTGAAACTTGCATCCATGGAGTTTTGGAATGTTTGCCTGGCCTCAGCAATTTTGACTTCACCCAAAATTGTGAAGTTTTCTGCCACTAGCGGATGAAATTTCACATATCGTGGGTGAAATCCACACTTTGCACTGAAATTCCACACTTCACAGATCGATCTGCACTCCACAAATTGCATTAACTTTGTGGATTAATTCACAAAACAAATTTAACCAACTTCACCCATCTCTAGATGGAAACACCTCAAGGTATGCTGTACCTCAGATCTATAAAGAAGCTTCTAGAAGCGTTTTCCTCCTCCAGTATAATGGATCAGGAAATTGCAGAGAGAAAAATGAAACAATAGAGTTGGATCATGCATCACCCACTGTACATAAAGATATGGAATACATACCATTTTTTCATATCCTGTTTGATCTTGAATATAGTTACCCTCCTTATCGCTTACTTCTGTCAGGTTTTTTCTTAGCATTTCTTATGGTGCTGCCAGGCTAAAATCCTAACACTCTTACTTCTGTGCTCATAGTATTTCAACTGAAATTATAAAAGGTATCAAAATGCTCCATTACGAACATACGGAAAGTGCCAGCAGAAATAGGCCTTCACGATCTATCAGGTCTGCTTGTATGTGTAACTAGCACCCCTATATTGCAGTGACCCCACCCCACCACCCTGCCCTCCTGGAGCTGCTCAGTGTCCTTTTCCCAGCCCCCTTCCTTGCCCTGTCCATGCCCTTTGAAACTCCCCACCGTCCTGCAGTCAACATTCAGACAGCCTTATGTTAATATCTGTTAAACTGTCATGTACAGTCTGATCACCATGACATATGGATTCTTCCTACCAGCATACCATCCTCTAGCACTGCTGAATGACTAGAATGATGCATTCTGATTCTGAACCTGCATTCTGAAACAGTTGGTGGATGAACTAATTTATTGAAGATTTCCCTATGAATGAAGAAAACATTCAAAAGGTAACTCCTAACACTTTCTTTTGAAATCGGTTTTATAGTAGCAATCAGGCACTCCCAGAGTTAGATTAGCAGCCAAGCAACCCTAGAGGCAATGGCACTCAACCACACCCCATGCCACATTATGCCTCTTGGGGTGATTAATAAACTATTATCTAACCCCTGGTCATGACTTATTGCTTTAATCATTATATGCTCTTTCTACCTGATTCTGAGTCAAACATTTTCAAAAGATGGTTTGGCCTGGAAGAGACCTTATAGTGCTTTTATTGTAGGAATACTTCTAGAGCTGCAATGAGAATAGGGACCTCCTTTTTTAGAGATAGAATTTCTGCCCTGGACCTTTTACATTTGGGTGTGTGTGTCACAGTCTGGTCCTGATCACAGCCTTCAAGAAGTTCTTCATTTTCCAGAAGATAAAATTTAACATCTGCCATCAGTTTGATATGAAATTATGCATCAGTTAGCACAACTGGATCCATTTTCCATACCTGACCACTGGAAACACTGAGTGCAAGTCTGAATGGGGCATGATCAGAGATAAGGGTAGGGGAAAATTAGCCAAAATTATCTCAGATAAAATTTAAGTTGTTACAAAATGTTATCACATCACCTCTAGGGAATGAGTAAATACGTTAAATAACTTCATATAATAATTAAATAAATTATTGAAATGATCACAGTGCTGTACTGATTGTACTAATACAGCATGACATACTTTGCTACAAAAGTTATTTCCTTTACAAAATACAAGCTGCTTTCATTCTGGAAACATTTGTCTAATCTCCATGCATCTCATTAGAGAAATAATTCCATATGGCAACAATATTTTCAGAACAGTCTTTCATGCATTTGTGTACACAAACAAATCTGTGACTGCCTCCCTCCTGCCTTTCAAAGAGCTTTGCATAAACAAAAGCACAGGATGCTTGCAGTCACATATTCATATGTCTATGGAATATATGCATTATTCAGCACCTCCTGATCTTGCAGTACAGAACAAATATGTTTGCTTTTTACTCGAGTGGCTAATTGTTTTAACAAAGTATGTATCAATATACAGTCCACAGTTTGCTGCTAAAGAAAAAACGATGTTTAACTCTAGCTAGTGCCTTGGCTGTTGCCACCTGGTTAACTAAGAGTCGTTCCAAAAGTTTATGTTTCTACCAGCCTATAATAAAATTTTATTTTATTTTTTTGCCACCTCTGATAGTAAAGCTTTGCCTTATTTCTGAAATGGTAATTGTTCTTATCATAAAATGTTAAGCCTTTTGGGTCCAAGGTGTATGAAGCACTGACTTACGAACATACAGTGGGGCGCGACACAGTATATGCTTGCTATAGACTTTCTGCATAGATCCTTAAATTATGCAGTTTTGCTACAGTCAAAGTGGAAAAGAAATTAGTGTTTTGAAACATATTTTTCTCCAAGTATGGTAGCTTGAATGATGTGAACTTTTGGGGTATATGACTGCAAATATCCATCTATGACAATACTGTCAAAACTATATGATGTGCTGGGCCTTTTGAAATACTCAAGAAGCATACTATTATATATTCCAGATGATACTGTAAATTCCAATTATTAAACCTTCCTCATTGCTCACACTGTAACTGAACTGACTATACTGTAGCTATTACATGGTCTGCCTGAATGAGGATTAGCAAACTAGCTCAGTCCCCACCCCATGGAAACACGCAGTGGTTCTCCCCTTACCCAAAGGTAGAGACTCACTCCGCTAGTGCACTATCACCCCATCTCCTCCTCTCAAGTCTTGCTAAACTACAAAAATACCTGGTACTTTCCCAACTTACCTCCTGCCTCACTGATTCCTCCTTTTGACTCTGTTCCAATCTGGTTTCAGAAACTACACTCCACCACCACTCCCTGCTCAGGCTTACTGACTCCATCAAACCAGAATGGACAATGGCCTTATCCCTCAGCCATTTTTGTCGACCTTGCCAAAGCTGTTTTACACAGTCTCCACTCCCTACTCCTGGA
This sequence comes from Neoceratodus forsteri, assembly GCA_016271365.2. NCBI lineage: Eukaryota > Metazoa > Chordata > Ceratodontiformes > Ceratodontidae > Neoceratodus > Neoceratodus forsteri. The sequence goes on from CM057450.1 coordinate 31,607,087, forward strand.
TTCTCTCTCTCAACAGCAGGCCTCTTACCATCAGCCACAAATTGGTTCAGAGCTTACCTCACTGGTAGAACTCAATCAGTTCAGATCTCTGGTATCCTCCCCCCCAGCAACACAGGAGTCCCACAGAGACCTCAGTACCCAGTGCCCTCTTATTCTCAATCTTCCTAAATGACCTGCCCTCTGTCTGCTCCTCTTCCTCCTCCATTCACATGTAAGCTGAGGATAAGTATGCATCTGGCTCAAGTCCTGCTGAGGTTACAACAAGTCTGCAGAATGATTTCAACAATGTTTGGCTCTGGTTTGCTAACCATCACCTTTTCCTCAATGCCAAAGACAGTCTCCATGACCTTCAGCACTAGGCAGAGACTATCTAGGCTTATTAACCTTCCCTCCTTCCACACCCTTGATGGGACTATTCTTGAGGACACTTCCTCCTTCAGATACCTTGGAGTCTGGCTGGACCAACACCTCAACTTCTCTGGATATATTAACACCATCCTGAAAAGGCTGTGCCCAAGCTGGGCACCCTGTTCAGGAACTGTAGCTGCATCACACTTTACAGCTAGGTGCAAAATTGTCCAGAAGATGATTCTCCCATTTTTGACTACTGTGATGTAGTTTGTGGTGCTGCTCCCAAAACATCCCTGACCAGATTGGAACACTATTTCATTCTTTCTGTTGCTTTGCCCTTGATGCTCCCTCTCATACACACCACTGCATTCTACATGCACTATCCTCCCCTCTCTCACAAATAGACACCTATCACCTGCTAAACACTTCTAAACACTGGTTAGGGTCTCTCCTAACTACCTCTCTTCCTCTTTTACCACACCTCTGTCTCCCATTCATTCCCTAATATTCACTAACTCACCTTAGTGATTCCTAGGTGCTCCACCCAAATTGGCCAATCTGGCTCCTCCTTACCACTTACCCAAAATCTGGAACTCCTCCTCCTCCAATCTGCCACTCCTCCTCCTCCTCCTCCTCTACCCTCTGCTCTGCCTTACAAAATTATCTCTTAGAACTGCACCTGTCATGACCCTCCCTAACTATGCACTCACCTAATGATTGCCATCTCTCCTAAACTGAATCTTCCACCTATCTATTGATCCCTCCTCCACTCTCTTGTAGCTACCATTCTTCACCCCATCCCTTGTAGCCACCCTCTCAAACTACCCACTCACCTTGGTATAGTCACTTCATCCATAGCCTGTATTTTCCTCATCCCTTGCAGCCACCCTTAGCCCCCAGTAGGGTTCCCTGCATCCTGAGGGGGCTCACTCGGAGACTCTGCTCTCCCTTCCCTCCTCCTCCTTCCTCCTCCATCCCTCTTCTTGGCATCTCCATGCAGCCTTTCCCATCCTCTTTCTTCCATCCCCGTCATGTCCTGCAGCTCTTTCCTCTCTTTTCCCTGTCATCAAGGCACAGGTCAGGAAGCATAGGGAAACCAGGAGCAGCTGTAGAATTCAACAAAACTATTTATTTGCAGTTGCAGTTAACATACAAAAAAAACCTGTTCAGAATAACTATGTACAGAGGAATAAAAATAAAATCTTCTTTCAGTCAGTGTCCTTTTTCTTGTAAAATCTCTTGCAGTAGCAACTAGCCTTTTTAAGTCTTTTTCACGCCCCACCTGTAGCAAACATCCTGTTTTACAAAATGTTCTGTTCGTAACTATCAGGCAGGATGTTTCTGAGGCCCTTTTGCAAAAGGCCTCAAGCATTGCACTCAAGTAACCTCTCGTTTCTACACTTAATATACAGTTCAACAGTAGTACTAAATATTTTCTAAACAAAAGAGATCCCAGTATCAGCTACATTTCCATACATTGATTCTCATATATTTTTAAATTTAATATTTTAGCAGATATGCAAGGGAGGAAAACAGACAGCAAAGAAATCTGAGAGATGGTGAGAGGCCAAGAACTGTGAGACTGTTCAAGGTTGATCAAGTCCGAGGTCTCACAGGAAAATTGGGTTACATAACCAGACAGAGAAGAGACAGAAAAAGGAAAAATCCTTGCATTTAAACACTATCCATAACAAATGAGACAGGGTCCTATTCTACCCTGTCATACTCCATATCTCCATCAGCCTCCCTCATCACTTACAGGTTTCCCAACTATTCCTGTGGTGGCCCTCCCAGGAGGTCCTCCCCTCCTGGCATCTCCCTTTGCCTCCCCCTACCAGGTACTTTCCTCCTCCCCAATTCTTCACCTTCTTTTCCAATAAAACTGTCCCCTGGCATAATAAACCTCCTTACCTAACACACCTATAAATACACTTTCTTGCCTCCCTAGTACCCCTTCCCAAATTTTCACAATTTCTTCTTCCTTAGTTACCCATGCACCTGCCTTTATTTTGCACTAGGCCTCCCCTGTGTTGCTTTCATTGTTTCTCCATCCTTATCTGTTATTGCCAATTATTGCTGCCAATTATTTTGTTTCAATGTATGTAACAATTTGTAAATGGTGCCTAAAATGTTCTATTGTGTTATTTCATGTACCCTCCCCAGGTCGCACTGGGGACGAGCAGCTGTTGTTCAGTGTGCCTTCCTGGTGAAACATTTCAATAAATAAATAAAAGAAACAAGTCTGTCTTCTTCATTAACTTGCCCCACCAGTTTGCAAACTATTCTACATGAGTAAGTGGAAGGTAAGAAATGAATTTGGGTTTATAATGTACAACTCATACAAACTGTTCGCAAAGAACTTTACAGTCCAGGAGAGGGAATGGGAGAATATTGTCGCTATTTTCAATGCAAGAGAGATTCAAAAGCAAAGACATACATGAGAGAGAAAGAAACTAGAGATTACATGCATCTAGCGGCATTCAAACCCAGATCTCCAGGTTCACAACTTTGTAGTCTAACTGCTAAACAAATTATGTACCTACAAAGAGGGTCTTCTCCCCTGCCCTAAGCGCTGCTTACAAATAAGCTGATGTGTATGGAACTTAACAGTATAAACTATCCAAAAGGTTTCAGGAATACACAAAAATGAAAAATGAAAATAATAAGTGCACTGCAAACAATTAGCATCTTCAAATTAGAAAAAATAAAAATGAGATTTTGTGGAGGGGTCATTTTAAAGCCAATGTCTAGATGCAGTTTTCTATTGTACAACTTTGAACATGAGCAAAATTGCCCCTCTGTCCAATTTCCAAAGCTAAGATATAGCTGAGTCCAACTTTAAAAATTTTGACTTAGATATGTCCAGTTCTCAAACTTCAGATATAATGTGCCTAGACACAATGTTCAGCCTAACAGTAGACAGTCTGTGATTTACATCCATGTCTAGCTTTTTATCCAAAAACTGGATGTGAAGTAGCATAAACAGCAAGAATTTCTGCTAATAAGCCAACTTTGAAACCAGTCCTATGTTATGACTTTTGTTTTTGCCTATTTTATGACTTCTGAAAATCCCTCCTTTACATGGAAACATAGAATTTGATGGCAGATAAGAACAGCTTAGTCCACCTAGTCTGCTCATTTTCTCTACCTACTGTAATACCTCAGACCTTACTTGATCTCTGGCTTAACCGCCTTTCCTGACCACTAAAGTTCCCTTATCCCTATCCCATGCATTCTTGAATCCATTACCATTTGTGCTCCCATCACCTCTTCTGGGAGGCTATTCCAGGCATCCACCGCTTTTCTGTGAAAAAGTATTCCTCACATCTCCCTGAGTCTACCCCAGCATCATAGCATGTCCCTTTCTTCTTGAGCATCTCTTTACTTCCTTCTTGAACCTTATTTATACCTGTGAGATATTTGAAATTCTCTGTCATCCCCCCTTCCTCCAGGGTGTATATATTGAGGTTCTTTAGTCTCTCTCACAGGGCTTTTGATTCAGACCCTGCACCATTTAGTTGTCCTCCTCCGGACTGCCTCTACTCTGTCTATGTCCTTCCAGAGATGTGATCTCCAGAACTGGACATAGTACTCTAGATGAGTCTTACCTGTGATCTATACAGCAGTACACACCACTCTCTCTTTCTGCTGGTGAGATACCCCTCCCTATGCAGCCTAGCATACCTTTAGATTCTCCCCACTGTCTAGTCCACCTACCAGATCATAGTATCATATGCTGGTAACCATACGACATTAGAGCTAACCTGGAACAGTGCCATAATAGAAAGCCAGATGGTGCAATACCACTAATACCACTGTACATGGTATTGCACCACTAGCACTATCCCAGCAGAGGATAAGACCTCTGCTGAGATGAGGTTTTGCCAAGCAGCTGCCATAACTCAATGGACTGAGCCACTGCAGCAAGAAACCCAGGTGCTGCTTCTGGGACCAGGTTTGATTCACGGTCCCAGAAACTTTTATTTTTCCTACTTTTGTGCAGTTTCATGTTGAATCCCCCCAGAGTTTAGAATCCTTATTGGGGTTCGGGGTGCAGTCTCCTATAATGGGTGGTGTGGTGACGCCCCATGCAAAAGACATATACTGCATGGAAGAAATCATGTTGTATTGGCAGCATGATTTTTCCATGCAGCATAATGTCTTGCAACATTATGACCCCTGCCCTTGTCACACTGTCTAGCCTCCTTTAGGTCATCAGATATGATTCCCCATTTCTCTTTCCTGTTTGGTGGTCGTTAATGCAACTCCCCATTTTGTATTCTGCTCCTGAGTTTCTGTGCCCCATGTGCATGATTTTGCACTTATTTGCATTGAAACTTAGCTGCCACACCTTGACCAATCCTCTAGCTTTCTAAGATCTCTATTCATTTTTTCCATCAACCCCCAGACTGTCTATCCTATTGCAGATTTTAATATCATGTGATAAAGGCATACCTCCCTTCTATCCCCTCTGCAATTTTGCTAATGAAGACATAAAGAGGACCATTCCCAAGTACTGTTCCTGTGGCACCCGCTGGTCACCCTCCCTTTCTCAGAGTGAGTCCCATTTTCCACCATCCTCTGTCTCCTATCCCTAACTGATTCCTTACCCAGTTTGCCACCTTTGGGCCCATTAGTAGCTGCCCAGCTTGTTTAAGAGTCTCCTATGTGGAACAGTGCTGAAGGCCTTACTGATATCTAGGTAGGCCACATCCACCACTCCACTCTGATCTAATTCCTGGTCACCCAGCCAAAGAAATCTATCAGATTTGTTTGATGTAACCTCCCTCAAGTGAATCCATGCTGCCTTGGATCTTGTAAGCCACTATATTCAAAATACTCACAATCCTTTCCTTCAGTAGTGATTCTATTAATTTCCCCACCATTGAAGTCAGGCTGACTGGCCTGTAATTGCCTGCCTCCTTCCTGTTACCACTTTTGTGAAGTGAGACTATATCTGCCCTCTTCTAGTCCTCTGGAATCACTCCCATCTCCAGTGAGTGGTTGAACAGGGCTGTCAGAGGTGCAGCCAGCACCTCTCTGAGCTCCTCTGTATTCTTGGATGCACCCCATCTGGCCCCATTGCCTTGTCGACTTTCAGATTTGCAAGTTCCTTCAGGACTTTCTCCTCTGCAAATGGACTAGTGTCCGCCACCCTTCCTTCAATGCTCCTGGCACTTATCTGTTGTCTCTTGCCTTCCTTCTGTGATCACTGAACAAAAGTATTTGTTCAGGATTTCCCTTTTCCTTGTCCCACCTACACATCCCCCCAGGCCTTACTATCCCTCCCTGGTCTTCTATTTGTTTACATACTTGAAAATTATCTTCCCTTTCTTTACTGCCTGGGCTATTTTCTCCTCCATTTGTGCCTTTGCACTCCTAATTGCTTTCTCTGCCTCCCTCTGTTTCTCTTGATACAACTCCTTATCCTCCTCCCTCTGTGTCTCCTTATACCTCCTGAATGCTAACTTTTGCCCTTACCTTCCGGCCACCTCTTTTGAGAACCATAGCAGTCTCCTTTTCCACTAGGTTTTGCTTACTTGCCTGAAGCAGAGGTTTGTTGCCCTCACTATCCCTCTTTTAGTTTTGCCACTATTCTTCCACTCTACCCAAGTCCCCCCGGCCAGAGCATCCTGAGGCATTACACATCTTTTAAATTGGCCCCCTAAAGTCCAGGATCTTCACCTTTGTGTGGTTTGATTCTGCCACAGTGCTTATATTGAACCCCACCATACAGTAATCACAGGGTCCCCAGGAGGCCACCCACTGTGATGTCTGCAACACTGCCCATGTTGGTGAGTACAAGGTGAAGTACTGCCCCTCATGAGTGGGCTCTTTTACTAGTTGCCTGAGGAAAGCCCCTGAAGGAGTCCAGGATGTCCCTGCTCCTAGCTGAAGCTGCAGCTGGATGCTCCAGTCTATATCCAGAAAATGAAGACCCCCTACCAGGAGCATCTCCCTTATTTGCTATCTTTGATGGTTTCCTCCAGAACCTTATCCACCCACTAGCTGCAGGTCTGCAGGTTTATCTTTAAAACAAGCAAGTTATCTGCCAGAGGGGTAATACAATATCTTACTAAGATTATTTTAAACTTATTTTTTTTCAGAATATGAATATCTTATAAAACAAGGCAATAAATCTTAAAACAAGAAATTAAATATTTTTGACATAGTCTTATTATATACTAGGGAAGTCCTACCTTTTTATCAACACACTTCATCCACAGTTGCTTTGAAATTCCCATCCCTATATTTCAAATAAGTGCTATAAAACCCTGGATGCCCTGGATCCTCCTTAATCTTTTTTAGGGAATGAGGAGTCGACTCTTGCCCAGGTAAATGAGTAAAACAAACAAACAAAACAAAACTGTGAAGAGTGTCGTCTTCTTCTTCTTCTCCTTCTTCTTCTTCTTCCCTTAGATCTTATAAAACAAAGTTAAGGTGTTTCTTTTCATTAATTTTCTTTCATTTTGTTTTCATGTTATCTACTTTATAAAAATAATACTCAACAATATTATTTTCTTCAGAATATTTTATTGATGTTTTAAAATAAACAAATACATACTTATTTAATTCAGGTGTCCATACCCATACAAAATAATGTATACAACTATAATATAATTAAATAAATTCCTCACATAATCTCATTGCACATTCAGTTTCTTATTCCTTACATACAAAAATAGGGTAGTAGGAGGATACATTTCATCTCAAAATGTGAGAGAAGGAGGAGGCTACAATTTCTGTCCAAGAGGAGGATGTTATTCAATTGTTTCTTCTATATCATATCATAACTTTTCAAAAGGAGAGTTTCCTGACAGTGCACCACCATTTCTATCTATTGAATTTAGGGAGGGCAGGTCATTCCATGAATCTAAAATAAGACACTTTGTTACCATGGTACATAAAGAAAAGATCCTCCTTTGATCATGTTCCAATCCTAGTGTTGCCACATTATTAACAAGCATTTGTCAATGCCGAATGTTTGCTTGCTGATATTAGCATTGGACGTGGAGGAGTTGAGACAGATGCAGAATAGGAGTGATAGTGAAGTACTGAACTCATGCCAATCCCACCTCCACCCTGCAGAGATGGACAGGCGTTGGGGTGTGCCTGTGGGTCGTTGCCCATAATGCTCATGGCATTTCACCTCACCTTATCCTGTAGACACTGACAAGTGTTGGAGGTGTGCCTGGGTGTTGGCTTTACAGTCCCCCCATTTCATAAGGACATATGCTGAAATGGGTGCAGTACAGGAGAATGGGGTGAAGTCTGGGACTGAAGAGTGCAAGGCACACCGAAGCCTGTCGCTGGCTTCAGGGTGGGGTGGGATGGCATGAGCATTACAGCCGGTGATCTAAACTTACACCTCTGATGCCTGTCAGTCTGTGACGGGTGGGACGTTATGGTTAGAAACCCTAACGACCCAGGCGTGTGTTGGTATTTGCACTACAAATTTCAACATGGCCTTTTGTGACCCCACCTCATGAAAGCATTTGGGACCTGTTCTCATGAACAGTGGCAGTGTGATTTTGTCAATGTGTCCTGAAAACTGGCTAACAGTGACAGTGCCATTCTGCACCAGATCTGTGAAACACAGATCAGGCAGGATGTGAAGAATGACAGCTGTACCATCCATAGGAGGTATGAAGAGATGGCAATGTTGAAAATCGGTAGTGAAAATATTAAAAATGCTTGAAGTTCTGAGCGATGTGGAAACTGCACAACACATGCTTGTACGCAGTCATTTAGTGGAATTATTTCACCAAATTTTCAACATAGGCATTTTGTGACCTCTGCTCATGAACACTATCACTATGATTTTCTTAATCGGTCCAAAACATTAATTTCCCACAGAGACGTGCACATTGGCGCCAGATGCCAAATGCATATTTCAGGCAGGATATGGAAAATGACAGCTGTACTGTTCATAGGGGGTGGCAAAATGCCAATGTTGAAAATCTGGAGTAAAATATTACACATTTATGCACTTCCAACATACATGGAAAGTGCACAACGACGCTTGTAACACAGTCATTTTATGGACTTTTGTTACCAAATTTTCAACATAGGCATTTTAGGTTCTCTGCTCATGAACAGTGTCACTATGATTTTCTTAATGTGTCCCAAACACTGATTTCTCACAGCAACCACGCAATTCTGCACCAGAAGTGCAAAACACTTTTCAGCCAGGATGTGGAAACTGACAGCCGTACTGCTCATAAGGAGGTGTGTAAATGCTAATGTTGAAAATCTGGGTGAAAATATCACAAATTGGCAAAGTTATGAGCATGCGTGAAAACTGCGCAATGCATGCTCATAACTCAGTCATTTTATGGACTTTCATCACCAAATTTTCAACATAGGCATTTTAGGACCTCTGCTCATGAACAGTGTCACTGTGATTTTCTTAATGTGTCCTAAACGCTGATTTCCACAGTGACCACACTCATTCTGCACCGGAAGTGCAAAACACATTTCGGTCAGGATGTGAAAACTGACAGCTGTACTGTTCATAAGGAGGTGTGGAAAATGCCAATGTTGAAAATCTGGAATGAAAATATTACAAATTCGCAAGTATGACCATACGTGGAAATCAGCATACGCTACGTAAAACAGTAATTTTTGATTTTTTCCACCAAATTAGCAGCATAGGCTTTTTAAGAGCCCACCTCATGAACACTGGCACTGTCATTTTGTTAATCAGTCCCAAAAGGTGATTCCATACAGTGACCGCGAAATCACCTCTTTCGACCAAATAACGCCATGACAGTGGCTGAATTCAAGAGGAGGGTCCCAATACCCATGTTGAAAATTTGGTGCCAAAATTCTCAAAATGCCTGAGATATGCACCAAAGTTGAAAACCCTATTTATGCCATTATACAGCTTACTGGCATTTCTTCAATTCACGGTCGGTTTGAAGAGTGCAGATGTGTTCGAGTCACTGAAGATCATGGCGCTGGGCTCCGGAGTAAGTATAGAGTGGGGGATGTGGAAGGCAGGGTGCACAGAGGGTGTACACGGGTTGGGGAGGGCCACAGACTCAACGAGGGACCAAGTTTGTTTTACAGGGTTAAAAAAAACGCGTATTGGTATGTTTGGAGTTAAAGAGATGCATAATAGCAGAGACTGACAGAGGTGCCTTTGGGTCATCAGGCATAATGGCCATGCCATTTCACCAGACCCTACCTACAGACACCAACAAGTGTCACAGTGTGTCTTGGGGTCTTTGGACCTTATGCTCACCCCATTCCATAAGGAAATACAGCAAGATGGGTGCAGTATAGGAGAATGGGGTGAACTTTGGGGCCGAAGAGTCCAAGGCACACCTCAATGCCCTCACTGGCTGCAGGCTGTGGGTGGGGGTGGAATGGCATAGCATTACAGGTAACAATCCCAAGTCACACCCGATGCCTGTCAGTCTCTACAGGGTGGGGTGTTATGGTCATAAACCTAACTCCCCAGACATTCATTGGTATTTTCACTCCAAATTTCAACATGGGCTTTTGTGATCCCCACCTCATGAACAGTGGCAATATCAGTTTGGTAGCCAAAAGCTGATTTTGCACAGTGACTCACTTCATTTGGCACCACAGGTGCAAAACTAATTTTAAACAGGATGTGAAAATGACAGCTGTACTGTTCATGGAGAGGTGTAAAAATGGCAATGTTGAAAATCTGGAGTGAAAATATTAAAAACTGGTGAAGTCATGAGCATGTATAGATATTGCATAACACACACCCGTAGTGTAACTAGTTTGGGGAATTTTTACAGCAGATTGTCAACACAGGCATTTTGGGACCTCTGCTCATGAACAGATGATGTTAAGTGGAGCACATTTGCTGCAGCCACATCCAAGAGCAGGGCCATTCTTGATGCCCTACAGGTGGCAGGCATTAGACAGCTAGTTTTGGAACCCACTCGTGAGGGCAATCTTAGACCTCATACTTTCAAGCGGGGCAGGTGAGAGGATCTCAGATCTAGAAGTGGGTTGCCATCTGGGGACAAGTGACCATCAAACAGTGTGGTTCACGTTAAACTCAGCTACAGAGTCAAGCCACACAAAAGTGAGGGTACTGGACCTTAGGAGGGCTGACTTTGGCAAGATGGGAGAGTGCCTCAGAAAGCACTAGCAAACAGGCTAGAAGGAGGTGGAGCAACAATGGGGAATTATCAAAACTGCCATCACAGAGGCAACAAGCCATTGTGTGAAGCAAATAAACAAATCAAAATGAAAAAAAAGCCACTATGGTTCTCAAGAGTGGGCTGAAAGTCAGGAAGAAAAGATAGCATTCCGGAAGTATAAGGAAACACAGAAGGAGCAGGACAGACAGCTGTACCAGTTAAGGCAGAAAGAAGCAGGAGGAAAGTCAGAATAGCAAAGGCCCAAACTGAGGAAAAGATAGCAAACTCAGTTAAGAAGGGACAAAACCTTTTATAGGTACATCAGCGGCGTGAAAGACAAGGGAGGGATAGTGAGGCTGAATAGAATGAACGGTGGGTGGGCAGAGGGGACACTGAAAAAGCAGGAATACTGAATGAATATTTCTGCTCAGTATTCACAAAGAGGAGGCGGAAGTGCCTAATCCAATTAACAGAAGCACCTTGATAGGGGTCGATCCCAGTCCTTTCACAGAAGAAAGGGTTCTGCAAGAACCCTAAAACTGAAGGTGGACAAAGCAATGGGTCCTGATGGAATTCACCCCAGAATTCTAAAAGAATTAAGGAAGGAACTAGTGAAACCACTGGCTACTCTTTTTAATAAATCATGGGAGGATGGTGTGGTACCGGGACTGGAGGAAGGCGGATATGATTCCCCTTCACAAAAGTGGGACCAAGACAGAGGCAGGAAACTACAGACCTGTCAGTCTGACCTCTGTGGTAGGGAAAGTGATGGAGTCACTTCTGAAGGAAAGAATAGTTGAGTACCTAGAGGTCAGTGGAGCACAGGATCCAAGGCAGCATGGGTTCACAGCAGGAAGGTCATGTCAGACGAATCTAATAGATTTCTTTGACTGGGTGACCAAAGTAGTAGACTAGGAAGGGGCTGTGGACATGGCCTACCTAGACTTTAGCAAGGCATTTGACACAGTCCCACACAAAAGATTATTAGTCAAATTAACCAGCCTGGGAGTGGGTCCCAGGGTGGTAGCCTGGGTAAAACATTGGCTGGACAGCAGGACACAGAAGGTAATTGTAACGGAGTCCACTCTGAAGAAAGAGGAGTTACTAGTAGGGTACCGCAGGGTTCAGTATGGGTCCAGTCCTTTTAATGTCTTCATCAGTGACATTGCAGAGGGACTGGAAGGAAAGTATGCCTTTTGCAGATGACACAAAGATCTGCAACAGGGTTGATACACAAGGAGGTGGAAAGGATGAAAAGGACTTGGCAAGGTTGGAGGAATGGTCAGACGTATGGCAGCTAGGATTCAATGCAAAAAGTGCAATAATGCACCTGGGAAACAAGAACCCAGGGAAGAATACACAATGGGTGGGGAGGTAGTAACAACAACAAAACAGGAAAGGGACCTGGGGTAATCATATCAGATGACCTTAAGGTTAGCAAGCAATGTGAGGAAGGCAGTAAGGGAGGCCAGGGTATACTGGGATGTATAGGGAGAGGCATCAGCAGCAGAAAACAGGAAGTTGGTATCCCTCTGTACAGACAGTTGGTGAGACCCCATCTGGAATACTGTGTCCAGTTCTGGAACCCCATCTCCGCAAGGACATAGACAGGATAGAGGCAGTCCAGAGGAGGGCAACTAAAATGGTGCAGGGTCTGCAAGAGAAGCCATATGAGGAGAGACTAAAGGAGCTTAATATGTATACCCTTGAGGAAAGAAGGAGAGGGGGACATGATAGAAACTTTCAAGTACCTCAAGGGAATCAACAAAGTCCAAGAGGGTAGCATCTTTCAGAAAAAGAAACTTGCAAGAACAAGGACACAATTTAAAGATAGAAGGAGGGTGGTTCAGGGCAATGTGAGGAAGTATTATTTCACAGAGAGGGTAGTGGATGATAGAACAGCCTTCCTGAGGAAGTTGTGGGGTCCTAAAACTGTGGGAGAATTCAAGAATGCATGGGACAGACATAAGGCAATTCTTGTGGGGGCAGAAAAATATAGGCTGTTGGTTAACTAGGATCTTAGCCTATCCTGTGGGTAGGGAAATGAGCAGACTAGATGGGCCTAGCGGTCCTTATCTGCCGTCCAAGTCTATGTTTCTATGTTTCTAACAGTGTCACTGTGATTTTCTTAATCTGTCCTGAACACTGATTTCCCACAGTGGACACGCTGCTCCTGTGCCGGAGATGTGAAAACACATTTCGCCAGGGTGAGAAAAATGACAGCTGTACTGTTCATAAGGAGGTGTGGAAAATGCCAGTGTTGAAAATCTGGACTGAAAATAGTACAAATTCGTGAACTTAGGAGGGTGCGTGGAAACTGCACAATGCACGCTCATAACACAGTCATTTTATGGACTTTGTCACCAAATTTTCAACATAGCCATTTTAAGACCTCTGCTCGTGAACAGTGTCACTGTGATTTTCTTAATCTGTCCGAACATTGATGTCACACACGACTGCGCCATTGTGTGCACCATGCGAAAACACATTTTGGGTGAGATGCAAATGACAACTGTACTGCTCATAAGGAGGTGTGGTAAAATGGCAATGTTGAAAATCTGGAGTGAAAATATGAAAAATTGCGGTTACGAGCATGCGTGAGAACTCGCCAACACATCTTCGTAAAACAGTTATTTTGGAATTTTTCACCACCAAATTTTCAACATAGGGTTTTGGGGGCTACCTCATGATTTGACACTGTATTTTGATTACTCAGTCCCAAAAGGTGGTTCTGGTCAGTGACCAAAATCACCTTTGGGACCGAGTAACAAATGACAGTGACTGAGTTCATGAGGTGGGCCTCAAGAACCCCATGTTGAAAATTTGTGAAAAAATTCTCCAGAATGGCCGAGATATGCACCAAAGTTGAAAAAAAAATTTATGCTATTATACAGCTTACCGGCATTTCTTCAGTTCGCTGTGGCTTTGAAGATTGCAGACATGTTCCCAGTCCACCAAAGATCATGGCACTGGGTTCCGGAGGTATGGGGTCTAGGGGTGCGGGAGGTGGGTGCGTGCAGGGTGGGCAATGGTTGGGGAGGGGCAAGCCAATCAACGAGGTACCTTTTTTTTTTACAGGATTTTTTTCTTATTTTAGGAAGACGACAGGATTTTGTCATGCTGGGTGGGCCCCAGCGTGGCAGCTGGAAGGTTATTTTGGGGAGCAATGGAGCCGATGGGGATGGGGCACCCCATCAGCCATACCAACTTTGCCACATGCTGTGGTGGGCTCCCAGTGTGGACCTAAAAGTCTGTGTTTTTTCTGGGAAGCAGTGGAGCCGTGGGGATTAGGCACCCCTGCCGGGCCATAAGGACTTTTGCCATGCTGGGTGGGCTTCCAGTGTGGCACCTAGAAGTCTGTTTGGGGGGCAGTGGAGCCGATGGGGATTGGGCACCCTGTCACCCATACAGTGTGCGGTGTGGAGGAGGGCGCATGAGCACGCTGGAGTGGGCTCCCAGCATGCCACTTAGTGTTATGGGGGGAACACTGTCTCTGAAAGGTTCAGATGCAATATGATACATGTGTAATTTGCATACTGCCGATGGCAGTATGCAAATTGCCTACACACACACTGCTCATTGTGGTGGTGTTTTCCTCAGAACTGTACACCACTGCATCTGAATGGCTGTCATAGACAGCTCAGACATTCTTTGGCGAGGTGTAACTGTGCCTGCAAAAGGAGCAGGGCACTGGAAGTGGGGGAGGCACACCTATGAAAACTTGTATGGTGGCACTATGTTTCTTGCACATGCGCAAGCAAACATAAAAATGTAACAGCTTGAGTAAACCATCAGTATTACTGATTTTATTTTGTATTTATTGAGATCTAGGAGTATACCTTTGAACTGGAAGCTCATTTACAAGGTTCTATGTCAGTAGAATATAACAAATTACAGACAGTTCAAACAGAAACATATGACAGTACCTGAATTTTGAAAATTGGGACCATACAAAAATATAAGTGCAGTGAAAAGATCGTAACAGTTAATAATACAGGTGAGTATATGGTTGCATTAACGTAGAATGGAGCTGTAGTACATAAACTACTACAGAATAACATTTCATTGTCAGAGTATAGGGAAGGACATGGAGGGAGGAGGGGAGAGGGAGAAGAGGGTGGGAGGAGGGTAAGTGAAAAGGAAGCAGAGTAAGCAGTCGCAGCTGCTTGGGTTGGCCAGCAATCACAGCTGCTCAGTGGTGAGGTGTTGGTGGAGTTTTCATTTAAATGACTCCAGCCTGGGCCAATTGGTTATGTCCAGGGTGAGTTCAAGAAGCCAAAAGGGGCATGGTATGTGAATGTCCTTTGCACCTGTGAGGTGCAAAGAAGAGGACAATAAGAGATTGTCTGGTACTGCTTCTTGTACAGTGAGGGTTGGGACCATAACAAAGAGCTTTTGGATGACTGGGGCGGGAGTCCTAGACAGTTTTTCCCTGCGTAGACATACTTGATATTGTACTCTGTCTTGAAGGTTTAGCCAGTTAGTTTGTGCATATAGGTCACAGGTGTGGGTTAGCGGTTAGCACCTAGGAGCAGTCAGCAGGATTTATTTAGGGCAACAGAAACCCTTTGAGGGTGGAGTCTGAGCAAGCACCATAAATCGCTAAGCCATTATCAATGACAGACAGAAAGGAGCTTTTATGGTGAGAGACAGGGCATTTTGGGACAGGCAGTATCGGTTTCTGTATAGTAGGCAAATTCTAGGTTTGACTACCTTTACAATTTGTTCTGTATGCTGAGCAGATGAAAGAGAGCTGTCCAGGGTGACACCAAGATATTTGAAGGTTTAAACTTGTTCACTTGGGGTAAGAAGGTTATTGCAGATTGTCAGTGGAAAGTCTTTATACTTGTGGGATTCACAAATAACATTGATTTAGTTTTTTTATAGTTTATAGGAGCTTGTATTTGTTGACTCAAGCTTCTGCTGCAGTGAAATCACTTTGTAGATAGGACCCAAGTTGGTGTGTGCCAGAGTTTTTGAAAAGATGACAGCATCATCCACGTAGAGAAGGATGTTCTTTGCATACAGAGGGAAGTTTGTTAATAAAAAGCTGAACAAGAGAGGCCAAGAATTGACCCTGAGGAACACCCATGAGTACCTCCTGACTATTGGAGAGGGTACCATCAATTTTACTCATTGTGACCTATTGCTGAGATAGCTCTGGAACCATTCTACCACTTCAGTGGAGAGGTCAATAGAGAGGAGTTTGTTGAGAAGTGTTTTATGGTTGACAGTGTCAAATGCCTTGGTGAGGTTGATGTAAATGATTTACTAATGCCAGATTGACAACACTGTTATCAAAATTCAACACGGTGAGATCCCAGTGTTGACAGGTGAAATTTCACCGGTTTGACATTGGTGTGTTTCTCTCAGAGGCTACACCCCAACCCCCCACACACCTTCTGTTATTGTGAGGATTTCACCATCCACATTTCATTGTTCAGTTGGCACACCGGATGTAATTCACCTTAGCAACTTGATGACTGTTTAAATCTTCAAGCAGGAATCCTGAGTACCGAGCAGGGCAATGGAGGTACTATGTCCCTTGCGAAACCATGTTGCTGTGGGCATTGGATTCCATACTTATCAAAATAGTTAACCAGCTGGTCAGCAACTATCCTTTCCAATGCCTTGGGGTGGGGGCGAGTATAGATATTGGCCAGTAATTCACGCGAATGGATCTGTCACCACTTTTGCAGACTGGGGTGACCACAGCAGCCTTCAAAGCAGGGAATTGTCCCAGCTAAAGAGATAGGTTCTGAAGTTTTGTTAGTGGAAGGAGCACTTCTTCAAGGGTAAGAGCCAATAACTTAAGGTCTAGTGAGTTGCTACTGTGTCTGGTTTGCCAAGCACATGTGAAAGGTACTTTCTAGCTTTGGGGGTGGTAGCTTATTTAAGGTAGAATGGGGTGGATGTGAGGAGACTTGCTGTGTGTGGTCTTAGGGCCTGGCACCTTTTCAACAATTAATTCAGGGGATTGGGCAGCAGTATGCCACTAAGGTCTGTAAACACCATTAAAGATATTGGCAATAGTGTTAGGGTCCTGTGTGATCTCACCATTCACCAGCAGCATGGAAGGTGAGGCTTTGCTATTTTTGCCAGTAAAGTCCTTCATATTTTCCCAAATCTTCTGCCATCGCCCCAGGAATGAGTGAGGCAGTCTTTGAAATAGTGAGATTTCGTGAGTCAGATCTTGTGGGTACAGATGTTTCTGGCAGATCTATACTTCTGCATGTCTGTCTTTGTCCCAGTGGCCTTGGATATGTGCCAAAGATGGTCTCTGGTGATCATGAGTTGCAGAAGAGTGGGGTGAACCATGAGTTATGGTTTTCCTTAATTTTACGTTTTTAATCAAAGCACAGATGTTACAGGCATTATACTTAGCAATAAAATACTCTATTGCCTGGTCTATGTCTACTGCGGAGTATAAGGAGGATCAGTCTATGTGCCTAGGTAAGCTTTCAGTGAGTTCAGCTGCCTACATTTGAGGGTATAACTAGAAACGATTTGGGGAGGCTTAGTGGCCTTGTTGTCCCAGTGGCAAGTGATCGGGGAGTGATCGCTAAGCGAGTCTGTGAGTACTGCAGCGTTGGAGATCCTGTCTGGTCAGTTTGTGATGATCCAGTCTAGAAGAGAACTGTAGCCTGTTCAGTAGTTAAACTTGGTAGGTGAATCAGGGCATCTTTGTATTGGGTGGCCTCAGGAGATAACCAGCTTATATTAAAGTCCCCTAGGACTATCACCTCCCAGTTTTGCTTAAGGCCTTTAATGAACTCTATGATTCTGTGGAAACCAGTTGCTTGATCTCTAGGAGGAATGTAAACCGAGGCTATAGCTAATGATTTGTTTGAGAACCTAACAGTAACCTAACAGCTAGGGCCTGTGCAGGGGTCCAAGTGTCAGTTATAGGGAGGGCATGGCACCTAATGTGATCTTTGATATAGAGAGCACACCCACCATCCCTTTATCTAGTCTCTGTCAAGCCTGAAGAGTGTGTACTTATTTAGCGCTATGAAAGCATCCAAAACCTTGGTGAGAGCCATGTTTCCACTCAAGGAAAGGATGTCAGGGTTGGGATGGCTTACCCAAACCTGGAATTGGTCAAATTTGGCCAGCAGGCTATGATATTTAATAGAAGTAATTTTATTGATTGGTGGTTGTTACCACACCTGTGAAGACTGTTGGGGGGCAGGGTTAGGGTGAATATTACAAACTTGCCCCTGGCTCGACAACGTCCACTGGACAGCTCTCCTCCCCAGACCTACCCTTCCTACTAGGTCCAAACAGGGATGTAACCTGCTGTCTTCTCTGAGGACCTACTATATCCTTGAGTGTAACTCACAATTTTGTAACATTATGTAACCTAAGTAACATATAAACTACTGCATTATGTAACCTAAGTGTATCTATGTTAAATGTTCCTTTGACTGCACCTGTAATGTTATCCTCTGTTTTAATCTGCACTGTAATAACTGTCTTGATGTCTGCCTCCCCACAACGAGGTGCCTTTGTAAATGAGTCTCTGACTCAAGGTTGTAAACCCAATTTGTAATGAATAAATGAAAAGCAGTAGCATCAAGGCAAGGCAAGGTGAAGCAGAAAGTGTTTATTATCAAGTCACTTTTCTCTTATGGCTACTACCAGTAACCTCCTTTGTAGGACATGGTATGGTGGCAGGGCAGGGTATTAGGTGAGTCATGACCCAACAGTGGTGGGGAAGTAGTTAGCTGAAGTGAACCACCCATCATAACTAGGGAATTAGAAGAGGAGCTGGTGTCAGTTGTGTTACACAGACGTTAGTGTAGCATTAGCTGTAAAAGCGTGGATATGGAAATGATTGTTAGGGCACTCAAGGGATAGGAATTAATAAGACACTGATAGAGCTAAGCAATTACTGGAGCCATGATACAAAGAGAAATAAGGGGAGGTGAATGTGTCACAACAGGGGT
Source organism: Neoceratodus forsteri (assembly GCA_016271365.2). Classification (NCBI taxonomy): domain Eukaryota; kingdom Metazoa; phylum Chordata; order Ceratodontiformes; family Ceratodontidae; genus Neoceratodus; species Neoceratodus forsteri. The sequence goes on from CM057450.1 coordinate 31,625,514, forward strand.
TTTAGATGCCTAAGAGAGGTGGAGGCTAAAAGGTGTCCAGAGAAGAGGGGTAGAGCAGAGACAGAAGGGTATGATATGTGGAGAGGATGCTAGAGCACATGTGAGGTGGGAGGGTGAGGTATAAATAGTATGAACTATTTAAATGTACCAAGGAACTATGCAGTAAAGTGGTTAGTGCTGTAGTCTGTGGTGAAATCTCTCCAGTAGAAATAGGACTTCTAGTCCCAGCTGTGGAGAAATTTGGATTGGGGAGGTTGTGAACTAACAAAAAATAAATCCTGGTGGGGACTTGAATTAGCATGTAGATTTTTGTGTAAGGCAAGTTGCAGGTTTCTTTTTTTTGTAGAAGGAGGTACAGACACTAGAGTAACAAGAGGAGAGATAGCAGACTCCTACAAGGGACTGAGTGGTCTGGTGGATGGTGTAGCAATTTGGAAGAAACAATCAGAGCACTCAGAGGTTCAAAACCTGCCTAGGGACATATTCAGTTTTTTTCCTTTTAATAAGGAGGTATGGGCAATGATGTAAGAAGGGGCAGAGATTAGTGGAATACTACAGTATATATGTATATATATCCAATAAACATATTTTCATTGTGATGAACAAATGTATCTGATAATTAGGAGATTGATCCTCTCCCAGCTTTTAAACTAATGCAACACTATATTGCATTTATGGATTTAAATTATAAGATTTTTACAATTTTTATTTTATTTTTTCAAATGTTTTAGCCATTTATTATAACCCTGAAGAAGTGACAATATTGTGAGTCTCAAAACATTGGTGGTAACAATATGAAATGGTTGTTATTTTTAAATAAAATGACAATGGTGAGAAGAAGACTGTTCGCAGTGCTTTTTGAACCATCCCTATATTGCCATAGATTCTATGACACTTACAATGTAAACCAAACTTAGAAACTAATGAGTATTTATACATTTCCATGGGCTTCTATTGAAATCAGAATGACATTTAGAAGGTGTTTCAGTGATTTAAACCTGTACCCTAGTAGTTCATTACCATGATAGCATGGTAAGGTGCACTTTTCTATCCCATGCTTTGTTACGCTGGTCTGTGTTTTGTGTGCCCCTTTCCATGGAAAACACTAATAGGGACCATGGAAAACCTTGTCAATTCTACCATCACTTCCATAGAATCCATGGAGAGGTGGTTGAATACTCATGGATTCAAAATCTTTTTCTTGCTATATTCCATAGAAACCATTGAAGTGTAAGAGAAACCACAGAAATCTAGAGACAGGTCATAGCCATCTTAATACAGTGCATGCTACTTATATTGGGCATGTCTGCCTTTTACAAGATGTCTGGTATACTGGATGTCCAGGATAACATTTCAAAATGTTTTTCTATGTGACTGTGCAGCAGTTGCACTAATGATAAAACACATATAAATGCATGCAGACAAATATTGACAGATTGGTGATCAGTTGTGACTTACAGTTCTTTTTGAGTATTTGGTTGTTTTTCTTTTGTGACTTTTCAAAAATGTATTTTATTATTAAAAAGCAGTACAGTTAAAATAAGTTTGTAGTGCTATGTACAGTAACTTACTCAGTCCCATCTTGCTGCAGTGTGTGCTGCATGTATTCTGTGGTCCTTACTTGGTGCTGTTTTGGGGTGGTGTATCTGCTCAGCTTCTTTTCCACTTGCATGAGGTAAGCCCGTGCAAGGTAAGCCCGCCTTTTGTTGTCCCTTTGCACAAATGCCCAGTGTATTGCTGGAATGGTGAGCACATTGTTAGAAGGGTAAGGCATACTGTTGGAAGGGTGAGGTGGACATCTTTCTCAGTTACAGGTGTTTTCTCATCAGCATCTGCATCCTTGTCTTCTGGCTCCTCCTGGGGCACGCTCTGTGTTAATGATGCAACCACATTCTGTATGTTGTAACTCTCATCACTCTCATAAGTCTGTATTTTGTCTTTCAGAAATTCACTGAGGGCTGATTTGGGAATCGAAAAATGGCTAGTCATATCACAAAAGCTGAGTTAAGGAAGTGCATCAATTTCATTTAAAATTTCTACCTTATGTGACAGAGTGAGGCTGTTTCATTTGGATATTTTCACAGCAGCACAAAGGGAATGTAAAACCAGCCACACAGCAGGATGACAAAACATGATGTGAGGTAACCAAGCAACAAATTATATAGCTGCACTAATTAACATCTAGTCAGAGGTGTTTGCTGGGTGATTTTGTGTAGGCAATTAAGAGGTAGTTGGGGCTTTCGTGGCTGGTATAGCAGGTGCGTCAGTTCTTAGGGCTGTGCAGAATGTAAAATTCTGCTGGCAGAATTCAGGCGAAATGGCGTTCCACTGGCAGAATTTTCCACATGGAAAAATCTGGTCTTCTGATGAAATTCCACCTGTCCTTGAATGGCAGAAATATATTCCGCAGATGTGCAGCATTTTCTGTGGAACATATTTCCTGAGGATTAAAATTCAATTTCCATATAATCAGGTGGATGAATTTAAATGAAATTTCATCCACTTGATTCCTGCTACCCTGGAACATGTACATACACTGTGCAGTGTATCATAATGGTGTCCTACTGTCCTCCTTGTTTTTAATTTAATGATAGCGACAATCTGCAGATTACTGTTCCACTGATGTATTATTCTAGGAATACTATTCCTCCATGCTTAGATGCTGTTTAATCTTGCCACCAGAATGTTTTTCCATGGATATTCATTGTACATATACATATCAGCAGAATTATAATTGTTTCTGCATAATGATATTCTGTGGATACAGTTGCAGAAATCAGGTCTGGTTTTGTCAGCAGTCTGAGCAGTTGATAGAGTGAAACATTACACATTACATTACTAGTTCCTCTTGCCCGCGGGTTTATCTTTTCCTAAATGAGCAGCAGTAGTATATTACCAGGGCCACTATCAGTTCAGTCAGCTGAGGTTCATAATAAAACATATGAGACTGCAGAACTGAGAAAAGCACATGCAGATGGGCCTAAAGCAGCAGCATCAGGGCCACTATCAGTGCAGCCAGCTTATGTTCAACACCAGACTAATGAGATGGCAGGAGGGAGAAACATGAGGACAGACCTAAAGCAGCAGCATCAGGGCCACTATCAGTTCAGTCACCTTAGGTTCATCACCCAATATATAGATTACTGGAGCAGGAGAAGTACATGTGGGACGGGCCAAGCAGCAGCAGCATCAGGGCCACTATCAGTTCAGTCAGCTGATGTTCATAACCAGATATATGAGATGTCAGGAGTGGGAGGAGAAGCACATGAGGATGGGACTAAAGCAGCAGCAGCATCAGGGCCATGATCTGTTCAGTCAGCTGAGGTTCTTCACGGACATATGAGATCGCAGGAGTGGTAGAAGCAGATGAGGATGGGCCTAAAGCAGCAGCAGCAGCAGCAGGCCACTATCAGTTCAGGCAGCTTAGGTTCATCACCAGACATATGAGATGGCAGAAGTGGGAGAAGTACATGAGGATGGGCCTAAAGCAGCAGTAGCAGTATCAGGGCCACTATCAGCTCAGTCAGCTAAGGTTCATCATCAGACAAATGAGATGGCAGGAGTGGGAGAAGCACACGCTGGATGGGCCTAAAGCAGCAGCAGCATCATGGCCACTATCAGTTCAGTGAGCTATGTTTCATCACCAGACATATGAGATGGCAGGAGTGGGGAGGCACAGGAGGACGTGCCTAAAGTAGCAGCCACATGCGGGCCACTGTAAGTTCATTCAGCTGAGTTCAGCATCAAAGTAATACCAGGAGACACATGTCTATTATCTTACTTAAAAGAAATCACGATGATCAAGGGTGTTCTGGGTCTTTTGGTAGATGGGGGATCGACAGATAAGATGGGCCCACCAGTGTTGTGCCTAAGCAGCATTGCAACAGAGGAAGATAAAAACAATTTAATGGCAGGCACAGCAACAATGTTGCAGGGCATATCTTGTCTATTCACTCCGCCCTGCCGACTGTGAAAGTCCCTCGGACCACACTTGATCTTCTTGATTATTTTCTTGTAACTATTACAGTATATTATAATATAAGTGAGAGATGGTTTTCTTTCATCTAGTATGAGAATCACCAACTGAAGCACCATCTGCGGAATACCATTCCACGGAATACACATTTTCCTCGGAGCAGAATTCTCGGTCATTACATTCAATTATCTATGAATGTAGAAGTGTTTTCAATAGTAATCATGCTTGCAAGTAGTGGTAACATGACCACACATCTGCCTGTATGGTGGTAGGATCTCCAGAACAGTTATTTTTATGTAAATGTAATTGAGCGTTTCCATACCGTTCTGTGGAATTTAATTCCGCTGATTCCTACTTCCTGTTCCACATCATAGTATTCCGCTGCACATTTTTAATGACTTATGCATTGTACACCTCACGGTGGAATACTATTCCACAGATATTATTGCAACAGCTCAGCTCTCAGTCACAACAGCACAACAGCTATTGTTTCAGTGGGAAAATTACGTGGATCTTTAAAACTCACGTATTGTGCTTGAAAGTTCTGGAGGAACTTGTGCTTGCTGACATACTGTTATATAACTGACTTTTATTGTTTTTTCCTTAATTACTGTAAAATTCTTTAGTTATGGTAAAGCAAGTTATTCCAAACTTATCTCCAATGGCTTCAGGAAATGGAGAAATCAGCACCTCAAGGAGTCCCTCAGTAGCTCCATTCTCTGCTGAGGAGACATCAGTTTTAGTGCTGGAGGTGTCCGAAAAAGCTAGTGACCTGTTTGGACCCCAAAGACTTGAATTCATCAAGAGAGAACAAATTTGGGCTGAGATTGGCTATCTAGTGAGCAGTGATGGAGCAGTCACCGAGGACCATAAAACAACTTAACACCGGTGGGATGATTTTCAGAGGCATGACCCCCATAATAGAGAACCTGGGGCATTGTAATCATGAAGGAAGGGCCACCAAAAAAAAAAAAAACACGTAAACTAGCTGCTGAAGGTGTTACTTAACATGATTACAGTACTTCATAGTTATACAGTTGTCGGTTCGTGCAAAGATGGTGGCCTGCCTAAAATTAATTGCAATGTTCAGTAAGGCATGACCATTATTTACATTAATAGTATGTTAATCACCCCTACCCCAGGGGTGTAAAGTGGCACCAGGCATAGTACAGTGGTATATTGCCAGTATGGCATTTATTGAATAAGCAATAATATATGGCTGGTGTTAGTATTATCGAGATACGTGACACCATGATGTTGTGCATGATGCCACAGGCTGAGTGCATTCAGTGTCTGGGTGTGTGGTTAGGGTATCTTATTACTACCAAGTACCAAACCAACACCAAGCCATGTATTCTTGTCTATTTAATAAATGCCATTAAGGTAATATGGCACACTGCTGTACCTAGTGCCACCTCATATCCATAGATGGTGAATAACAGAGTGTTGTTAATGTAACCTCTGCGCACTGTCCATGCCTTATTAATTAATTTAAAAATCAGCATTATTCCAGGCATTGATTCATCCCCTTCCCCAAGCAAGATGCACATGGAATTTTAAAATGATACCATGATTGCAAAATCTTCCAAGTTCCAGTGACAAGGTCACACACAGACACCAAGTATAACCTGAGTATCAGTGTTATTGTTATGTCCTACTGTTACATAGAAACATAGAAACATAGAATTTGACGGCAGATAAGGACCGCTTGGCCACCCAGTCTGCCCATTTCCTACTTGGATAAGCTGCAGATTTTAGTTAACCAGCAGCCTACTTTTCTACCTCCACCCTCCAGAATTGCCTTATGACTATCCCATGCATGCTTGAATTCCACCACTGATTTTGACTCCACAACCTCCTCTGGAAGGCCATTCCATGCATCCACAACCCTCTCTGTGAAAAATACTTCCTTAAATTACCTCTGAGCCCCCTCCTCTATCTTCAAATTGTGCCCTCTTGTTCTTGCACCTCTTTTTTGAAAGATGCTACCTCTTGGACTTTGTTGATTCCCTTGAGGTGCTTGAAAGTTTCTATCATGCCCCCCCTCTCCCTCCTTTCCTCGAGGCTATACATATTAAGCTCCTTAGTCTCTCTTCATATGTCCTCCAGTGCAGACCCTGCACCATTTTAGTGCCCTCCTCTGGACAGCTTCCATCCTGTCTATGTCTTTGCGGAGATTGGGTCTCCAGAACTGCACACAGTACTCAGATGGGTTCTCACCAGCTGTCTGTACAGAGGATAATAACTTCCTGTTTTCTACTGGTGATGCCTCTCCCTATGCATCCCAGTATCCCCAACCCTCCTTGCTGTCTTCTCACATTGCTTGCCCACCTTTAGGTCATCTGATATGACTACCCCAGTCTCTTTCCATTTTGTTGTTGTTAGTATCTCACCCCATTGTACTCTTCCCGGGTTTTTGTTTCCCAGGTGCATTACCTTGCACTTCTTAGCATTGAATCTAAGCTGCCATACATTTTGACCATTCCTATAACCTTGCCAAGTTCCTTCTCATCCTTTTCCACCCCACCCTGTGCATCAACTCTGTTGCAGATCTTAGTGTCATCTGCAAAGAGACATACTTTTCCTTCCAGTCCTTCTGCAATGTCGCTTATAAAGACATTGAAGAGGACTGGTCCTAATACTGAACCCTGCAGTACCCGCTAGTAACCCTCCTTTCTTCTGAGTGGACTCCATTTACTATTACTCTCTGTGTCCTATTCTCCAGCCAATTCTTTACCCAGGCTGTCATCTTGGGACCCACTCCCAGGCTGGCTAACTTATATATTAATCTTTTGTGTGGGACTGTGTCAAATGCCTTGCTAAAGTCTAGGTAGGCCATGTCCACAGCCCCTCCTGATCTACTACTTTGGTCACCCAGTCAAAGAAATCTATCAGATTCGTCTGGCATGACCTTCCGCTGTGAATCCATGCTGCCTGGGTCTTGTGCCCTCTGGCCTCTAGATACTCGACAATTCTTTCCTTTAGAAGTGATTCCATCATTTTCCCTATCACTGAGGTTAAACTAACAGGTCTATAGTTTCCTGCTTCTGCCTTGCTCCCACTTTTGTGAAGGGAATCACATCTGCCCTCCTCCAGTCCTCGGGTACCACCCATCCTCCCATGATTTGTTAAAGAGGGTAGTCAGTGGTGTCACTAGTTCTACCTTAGTTCTTTTAGAATTCTGTGATGAATCCCATCAGGCCCCATTGCTTTGTCCACCTTCAGTTTAAGAGTTCTTTCAGAACCCTTTCTTCTGTAAATGGGCTGGTATCAACTTCTGTATCCAGAGTGTTACTACTGTTTGTTTATGTACCTCCCCTCTTCCTTTGTAAATACTGAGCAAAAATATTTGTTTAGTATCTCTGCCTTTCACATTCTCCTCTGCCCACCCTTCCTCCCTTTATTAAGCCTCACTATCCCTCCTTGGTCTTCCTTTGCTCCTGATGTACCTATAAAGGTTTTATTCCCCTTCTTAACTGAGTTGGCTATCTTTTCCTCAGTTTGGGCCTTTGCTATTCTGACTGCCTTCCCAGCCTCCTTTGCTTTAACTGATACAGTTCTCTGTCCTGCTCCTGCTCGATTCCTTGTACTTCCTGAATGCTTTCTTTTCTCTTGAACCTTCACTGCCACTTCCTTTGAGAACCATAGTGGTTTCTTACATCGTCTTGTTTTGTTTATTTGCTTCACACAAAGACTCGTTACCTCTGTGATGGCAGTTTTATTATTCCCCATTGTTCTTCCACCCTCCTTCCACCCATTTGCTAGTGCATTCCTTAGGCACTCACCCATTTTAGCAAAGTCAGCCCTCCTAAAGTCCAGTACTTTTGTCTTTGTATAGCTTGACTCTATTGCTGTGTTTATTGTGAACCATACTGTTTGATGGTCGCTAGTTCCCAGATGGCTACCCACTTCTACATCTGTGATCCTCTCTCCATCTCCATTTGAGTATCAAGTCTAATATTGCTCTCTCAAAGTGAGCTCCAGTACTAGTTGTCTAAGGCATGCCCCTGTAGGGCATCTAGAATAACTGCACTTTGAAGTGGCAGCTGCAACTGCGCCTCCAGTTAACATCTGGCATATTCAGATCACCCATCAGCAATATCTCCCTTTTCTGCCATTCTAAGTATACTTTCTATCATTTCCTTGTCCATTTCCTCCCCTGAGAGGGGGTCTGTATACAACCCTGTCGCGGATTGTGGTGCCATTGCCTGTCTCCAAATTTACCCACAGTGCTTCTTCTCCTCCCTGTTTACCCTTTTGTTCTGTTGCTTTATTCCTTCCCTTATGTAAAGAACTACTCCTCCCCTCTTTTACCCTCCTGTCCCTCCTGTAGATAGTGTATCCTGGTATGTTTATCCCAGTCATGGTTTTGTGTGTACCATGTTTCTGTGACTGCCACGATATCCAGATGTTCCTCCTCCATCAAGGCCACTAATTCAGGAAGCTTGTTACCTAGACTACGGCATTGGTACTCATTGCTCTCCATTTTTTGATGGCCTTACCTTCTGTTACAGCATCCCCACTGACCGTTCTACCTTGGTCTTTTCTCATTTAGTACCCTGTTTTATGCGGAGGCTGGGATTTTCTGCTGCTTGTCAGTGCCTCCCCATTGACTAGTTTAAAAGCTTGCCAATGAAGCATTTAAACCGATTGCTCAAAGACTTGTTCCCTTCCTGGACAGATGCAGACCATCCTGCCAGTATAGGGCTGGTGTCCCTCAGGTGGAACCCCAGTCCCCAATGAAGTTAAACCCCTGTGCTCCGCACCATTTTTCCAACCATTCATTAAACTGCATGGTGCCACTACCTCGCCTCCCCATGCCTTTGACAGGCAGCACCTCTGAGAAGGATACTGTGTTTGCTACTTGTCTTAGGCCCCTCCCCAACTCTGCAATGTCCTCCTGCACTGCTCTAACCTCATGATGAGCAAGTCATTTGTTCCTAGGTGGACAATTACGTCCAGCTCAGAATCCCTTGCAGCTGTTGTTGTGATCCTGAGGATGCGCTTCCTGTCCCTCAAGCCATGGCACCAGGCAGGCACCTTACTTCAGATTTCCCAGCTCCTCCCAGTTCTATCCCCTAATAATGGAGTCCCCACCAGGAGCTGCTTCCTTTCCTTGTGGTGTCCTCTGCCTCCTTCCTGTGGGCCTCCTTGTGACAGTTGTCCTCAGCCTCCTTAGTCTCCTCTCGGGTGTATCTATAGGGGAGCTATGCTCCCCAGAATGGCGTATGGATTGTGGTGTGTAACATCTGACTGGTGTGCCTCTGTTTCACCATCCTCATCCTCCCTGAGCCCACTGTGGTCCAACTGCTGTGCTTTCTTTGCAACCTCTGAGGTAGTGGTGGTGGTTCTGGTGCTCCCTGGATGGGAGGTTCCCTTCCTACTGTCCATTGTGGCCTGGGGAAGGTCCCGTACTACTGTCCAGTGTGGCCTGAAGACGGGCAACTTCCTCCTCAGGGCAGACAGTTGTCTGCAAATAGGGCAGCATCTCAGCCTCCAGAAAGACTCCCGGAAGACTGCTGCCCCACAGCCATTACATTGCACTACTCCCACATTTTTTTTTTTTTGTGTGATTGGTTTGTAATGTAGAAATATATATTTATATTATACAATGTTGGATTTTAAATTCAAGTCAAGTCTGCTGGCATGATTGTGTGTGAAATTATGAAATGAATTTAGTGGCTTAGGAAATCAGGGAGTTGCACTTGTGTCCCATGTAGGTAAATGTTGAATGTTTCGCCATTTTTCATGCTCTTTAATGTTATCATTGCTAGAAATTAATCTAAGCTGGACCATGCCCATTTGTAATCGGACTATTACTGTCACTCATGGAAGTTTATTATAATACAGTACCAATAAGGCACTCCTGGCGGTTATGCTAATGCTACTTAATGGTCATGGTCTGTTGATGACCCTGTAGGGGCATGTTATACTCTACTATTCCTCGTGTGTGCCACATTACACCCATACATGGTGGTTAACTGACCATTAGATAACATAACCCCTGGGAGTGCCTTATTACTTAAAAATAGTTCTTCCATCAACAGTTTAATGAGTTTACCTTTAAGTGGAAGCAAGGCAATTATAAATTGAAGGCTGAGGTTAACAAAGTTGTAGTCATATCCCTGTAGTGCTTCTGTTATGTCTTCTCATTTGGTTTATTTTAGTCCTTCTTTCTGATTATTGCAGAATATATTTAATGAAATGATTCAATTGACTGATGAAAGTGTAATGTTTTTATCAACAGCTGCTCTTGAAGATCATACTTCCAATTCTGCAGAGACTACCAAGGCCACAAAAGTGAACTTGCTGCTAAGCCTGCCAGTGTACCAGAGACTAGCAAGGTTGCTGTTGTGGGACGACAATGAACAGGAGGGACAACTGTTGAGGCGGGCAACCTGCTCCTGGTATGGATTTCTTGTCATTATAAAAGGGTCTCAGAAATGTTGCAATCTGATTGGCTGGTAGGATTCCAACAGCCTTTCATTAATCCATGTTATACTGTCATGTACAGCCTGATCACCATGGAACATGGATTCTTCCTGTCAGCATTCCATCCTCTAGCACTGCCGAATGACTGGAATGCTGCATTCTGATTTTGAATCAGCATTCTTAAATTGTTGGTGGAAGAAATATTTTATTAAAAATCTCCTCTAAATTAAGAAAATATTCAAAAGTATACTTTTAACACTTTTCTTTTGGAGTATTTTTATAATAGCAATAAGGCACTCCCAGGAGTTAGATTAACAGTCAGTGAATCCTCCCTAGGCAATATGGCACTCAGCTGTGCCTCATGCCTGAGTGGGTGATTAACAGACTGTTAATCTAACCCGGTTATGCCTTATTGCTTAATAGTTTCTGTATAGATGTCTGCTAAATGATTGGATTGCTGTATTTATATCCAGTTTTGACTGAAGTAATCACAAGAAACTGTAAGATATGTCCTGATTAGACTACCTCATAGGGTGTTATGAAGTTTAGATTCATGAAGTACCCTTATCAGGCAGTAGCACACTCCACAGAGTGTGTTATAGCCCAGATGTACTGAAACAGAGAAACAGAGCAATATGTTGGTATAAAAGGACCACTCGGACCATCTAGTATGCCCTATTCCCTCCCCATGGTTTCTTTGCCATGTTGACCTTATTCCCTTCTTTGCTTTGTACTCTTGACTGAATCCCATGTTCAGTCCCATATTGGTATTCAGTGACCTCTTGTATTCTCCCACTCATTTTGGTCCCACCCCATTCCAGTAGCATATTCCATAGACCCACTTCCCTCTTAGTGAACTATTGTCCCCTCATTTTGCCTCTGAAGCTGCTTCCATCTAGTTTTAAGCACTGCCCCTTTTGCCATGTTATCTCTCTGTATGAAAATGCTCCAGTGTCGAACCCTGTCTATTTCCTTTACAATCTTTTAAAGTTTCTATCATGTCCACCACACTGTCCCGCTTTGCTTCCATTGTGTTCAGACAATGGAACTTCAGCCATTCCTCACATGATCTCCTGTGGAAGCACTGCACCATTTGGCAGCCACTGTCTATACCCACCCCACTCAATGTTTGTACCCCTGTAGGTGTGGTCTCCTAACTGCTCACACCAATAATCCAGGTGTGGCCTAACCATGGGTATATAAAATGGTTACTGCTACTGATAAAGTGAATGTCACCAAGAAGACATATATGTAACTTACTTCAAGCCATACAGAGCAGTTGGTTATTAGATTGGTGTACTAGTAGCATGACTAAGACCAGTTACTTGGAAGCAGTGTGATGGTATAGGACTAGAAGTGTAATGCTGTGGCATGAATTCAATTACTGTACAGAAACTAATCCAACCAAGGAACGTCTCAGTAAGTGGGCAGGTGGGAGATTGAAAGAAATTGAAAAACTTTCCAAAAATTGTTGAAATGGAGGATAAGCATAAGCAGCAACCTGCTGAGAAAGCCAGTGGGTCGACTACAAGGAGAAGGAAGTCCATGGTGGATCAACGCCTGAAGGTAGTCAAGAAGGACATTAAGGAATTAAAAAAATCAAAAGATAATTATCAAGAACCAACAGGACATAATTAGCAGGCTTGATAGCCAGCTAGGCCAGCTACCCACCACCACCGGAGGTAGCATGTCACCATCAGTGCCCCTAGTGCCACCCAAACAACATGCTGCAAAAGACAACATGTAATTTTGTTGTAAATTTGTAAAGTTCACAGTACAACTTGTACACAGTTTAACTTTTGTGTAGTTCTTCTTCCCCTATTCTTGCTGCTGTTCTTGTTTGTGTTAAAATTTTTAATTGTTATATTTTACTGTTCTTCCTGCTGTTGTTTGTTGTTGGTGTTGGTTTGTTTATAAGTAAACATTTTGTGGTTTAAAACAAGTGACAATGTATTTCTGCAGTCTTGCTTATTCAGTGCTGTTTTTGGCTCACCATGTGCAGGTCAGGGAGTGGTGTTGTATGGCATAAGCTGAAGCAGCATGCCTTAATTGTGTAAAAACTGTGACTTATATGATGGAGTTCAATCAACTGAGGTTCATCACCAGACATATGAGACATCAGGATAGGGAGAAGCACATGCGGATGGGCCTAAAGCAGCAGCAGCAGCAGCAGCATATCAGGGCCACTATCAGTTCAGTCAGCTAAGATTCATCACCAGACATATGAGATGGCAGAAGTTGGAGAAGCACATGAAGTAATACCAGGAGACAGAGATCTGTGAAGAAAAGAATAAGAAAATACCAATTTCAAATCACATCGCCACAGCAAGAAATGCAGTTTATTTCAGCAACTGAATGACATTGAAAATACGGTTTATTTATTCTTATGGAAAAAAAATAAATGTATGTTCAGAAAATACTCACCTTACTGAAGAAGTATGTGCGAAGATACAGCCACAATTAATAGACATGCATGCACCCATTCGTATGTAAGGAAAATCAATGGAGACTAACAGTCTAAGACCTGTGAAGTGAAAAATGGTGAAATATTAATTATGAAATGGTTGTGTAAACAAGTCATACAGTAATTCTCAAACACTTGTAAGACATTCAATGCTTTATTTAAGCAATAAACAATGATGTGGGTGGGATGTCATGGTGTGATAATGGACCACCTAGGCGGGTTGAAGCACGAGGCATAGCCAAATGCTTCAACTACCAGAAAAGGCCATTAGCCCAACATAAAGCACCCCATGGAGTGACTTACTGAGATTATGGAATGGGTCCCTTTTAGTAATTTTTACTCATTTTTAAAATATTACTTTGCTTTGCCGTTTTGCTGGGATAGCGGCCCAGCTGAAAAAGCTCTCAGCCAATCAGAATTCAGCATTCTTTCTGCCCATTTTCATAATAACCAGTGATACTATATTCTTCATGTACCTTCTTGATCCTGTATTATTATTATTTGTTACTCTCTCATACCCAGGACCTAATTGTAAATAAAAGCCACCAACTGAGTGCCATCAGCAGAATAATATTCCATGAAGACCACTTTTTTCCACGTAATATTGTTCTGCAGTCATTAATGCAATTTTCTCATAATGTAGAAAATTATTTTAATAGTAATCATCACCCATGATTGTAAGCATTGGTAACATGACCACACATCCACTTTTATGTTCTATGGTGCCCCAAAATGTTACTTTTAAAACTCCACCATATACACCAGTCCAGTGGAATAGTAGTCCATGGAAACATATTCGCCAATTTTAAGTTCTGTGGAATAAAATTCATGGTGCACTTTTGATGACGTGCATAAAACCCACTGGACTCTTATTCCATGGATGTTCATTGCTGTAGCCTGTTGCAGAGGAATTTTTCTTGTTTCAGCGATTTATTTTCTGCAGATCAACACATGGCTTGGCCTAACAGCATACTTTCAAGTTTACAGTGTTTAGCAAGAAGGTTTTAGTTACCACTTGACAGTTGTGTGCTGTATGGTTAGAGCTAGCCAAGGATTTGGAATGGCTACTGAGGGAAGTAGTGAAAAGAAAATCCATCCACTTCCACTAGTAGCACAGAACAGGAGGAGAGTGAAAAGAAAACAGGCCACGTGCCCCACCCTTCTCCCAGAGGAGACCTCCACACTGGTCATTGAGACCACCAAGAAGGCAATAGAACTTTAGGCTCCCTCTGCGCTCCTATCGACTGCAGAAATGGAGCGATTTCCTCGCAGTCCAGGTGGGACTAGAGCAGAGAAACACCAGCCCTCCTAGAAAACAGTAATCATGTCCACAAGCAGACAGCTCTTAAAGAGACAGTATGAGGAGGTGGCTCTACCAGCACTCACAGTGCCATTCTTAAGCTTAATCACCGAACACCAGCAGGCAAGGGAACATCTAGGCAAGCTCCATGGGGGCTTTTAGAACCTCCATTTGTAGGGGGTTACATATCGATAATAAATAGACAGAATTATACAGAAATAGAAAACAAATACACAGAGCAATAACAAGTATTTCAGGTATAGGGTTAACAGGGTTAGGAGAATGGTATGAGAAGGAAATTAAAACATTCTGAAACAGCCAGCATATTAAAACATTTTTGCACAGCATATCATTGGTCAGGACATATACAAACTTAAGGGGCATATATGGAGGGGAGGGATACAGGACTGCAGCTTTCTAGGAGGGTGCTACAGTAGATGGGCTGGGGACATATATGCTAGGAGTCTGAGGCTAAGAAAGGTAGTGGATTAGCAGAAAAAGGGGGTATAGGTGGAGACAATCAAGGGGCCGGGTTAGGTGGAGGTGTAGTGGGCAGGCAAGCAGTAGGCACCTAGCATGCTAAATGTGCTGGAAACAGCTGCATAGCTGCTTAACAATCTTGGCATACAAGATCTTGAAGGTGGTAAGACTAACAGGAGACTCAGTTTCACAGATTTCTGTAGTTTGTTCCAGAGTGAGGGCAACACAAAGCCTATGCCTCTCCCAAAGTGTGTATTGGCCCTAGGTACCTTCAGTAGAAGCAGAGAATAGCTTCTCAGTGTGAGTTGCCTACCACATATAACGTATAACCTCACTAGCTAATTGTCTGCTGCTCCATTTAGGAAGCTTGCGTGAACACATGTACACCACCAACACTTTGTACTTTTCTACAGATGCAACAACATCGCAACTATGATTTCTGGATGAACTTGAACAGCATAGATGCAACAGAGGGCTGTGGCAAAGCAGCATGCTTGCCAGATGATACTGCTGCGCACTTTGGCCGCCCACCACCTGCAGCTCTTCCCTTGCCTTTATCCCCTTCACACAGCTCCCACTAGCACATTCAGAAATGCTGCTCTTTTTCATTTTTACTTACACATAGAAGCAAAATTAGTTTTGTAATAGCACCAGTTTTGTTTCAACTGTAAGATTCTATTGGGGACACAAAACTGAAATACTGTACCTCTTACTCTGTCAGATTATTATCTGACAATTTTTTCTTCCAAACTATCTCTTCTACCTATCTCTAACTATCCTCTTACTTGGGGACTAGGTGACATTATGAATACTACACTAATGAATAGAAGTAAAGTATATCAAACAAGAAATAGCTGCAGTCAGATACTGTATTACTCTGACAAAAAATAAAATTATGAAGTGTTCTCTTCTGCCTTATTTTCTAAATACAATCTTCCTTAGTTACGGAATGAGAGAGATTAATACAACTTTAATTTTTCAGAACTATGTATGTCAAAAGCAGAAATTGGGTCAGAACAATCTGATGTAAATTCAATCTGACAAAAAAATTATTATTTCTTTCTCTTCACACTGACTGGTTCCTAAATCTTCTCTCTCTTACTTTGAGACTGATATTATATACTGATTGAACTAGGTAGTTATATACAACAGAAGGATTTTTGTCATATCAGTCTGTGAGACTCTTTCTGACAAAAACAAAGTAATTTACACTGCTGCCTCACTTTATATCTACTGTATGTGTCTCTCTCAAACTCCAAATCTCTCTCTCTCACTCAGCAAATGTACCTCCTACAGCAACTTGCTAAATGAATTACGGAGACTCTTGAGTCCTGATCGTATACACACCAACACAAACCAAAATTCAGACAGTTTAAGGAAATATACCTAAAACACACTTCTCACACATACAATACACTACACTAACAGAACATTTACTACAAATATGTAGTAAACTAATCGACCACAACTATGTTTTGGAGTATTTGGACAATAAGTAATCTGTATAACAACACAGAGCACTCAGCAGAGTAGATCATTCTCCACCAGATGCCAGTACTAATCTGGGTGGAGCTGAGGATGTCACATTACTAAACGACTGCTGTCACATGACAGAGGAAGCTAGGTGATGCCAATTGATTGCTTCCATGGAACATTATTCTGCGTACTGATATTCCGGTGGAATTGCATTGCACGTAATTCCATGCACTTGATGGCAAAAATAAACAGCTTGAAAACTTACTTTAACAAACAATGGTCACATCTGGCATTCAAGTGGATCATCATCAGGCATAAAATATCATAATGTATAATTTTTTTTTCATTAACCAATGGCAAAAGTAGAATTCAAGGTGGAAATTTCCAGTGAAACACAAGATCAATCAGTGGAAAATAATTCAGCAAAAACATTTTTCAGCAGAACATTCCGCGTAATTAAATGTGTGAATTTTCCATGGAAAATAGCAACCAAGGAAACATAATCTGCCGAAAAGGTCTCAGTGAAAATTCCATGCAAAATATGCAGAATTTTGCCATTTCAAGCAGAAACATAGGCGAAATTTCACCTAAACTAAGCAGAATTTAACAAAATTCCACAGAATTTAATTCTGCTGGAATCTGAAAATTCTGCAAAGCCCTAGTTATGTTTTAACTGTATACTTAATCATCGCAGAAATAGTGTTTGTCTTTGCCAAGCTTTAAACAGCCAATATAAGCGGCTGTCTGCTTTAACTGTGGACATTATAAGTGGTGTATACTGTACTAATTACAATCCAGGTTGGTATGGTGCTCAACATATAGGAGAACACCTTCCTCTTCTCTTTATGTCAAGTCACGATGAAATTCTGAATTGCTGTTTAGGTCATCTCAAAATAAAACTACTTTAGCTTAGTTCATATGTTGTTTTTGCAGTTATTTCTTTTTATCCATCAGGTCTGACGGCTTCCCATCTCATCAGGCTCTCCCAGCCCGTCCCCACTGCAGCTTACCCCTCCAGCTAACCCACGGCTTACCCCCATGGTGGGCGGTGGGGATCACGCAACCTGCCCAGGTCCGGATCCAATGCTGGAGGATTACTGTCCATCGTGGGTCGGCACCTGCAAGGATCCACGCCACCGTGCTCACCAGTACCACATTTTTCCTCCTGTTTTCTTCCCCGAGGTCTCAGCGAGCAATGGCACCAGCAGCAGCAGTGTGCATGCTCCCATCGCATCCTTGCCAAGCACCTGCTGCAGACTCTTGCCCACAGATTCAATGCTGGTGTGCCCCTTCCAGCCTCTGCTAGGTGGCAGGCATTCACCAAGCATTGCAATTCCCCTCCTGGAGAAAGAGAGCAGTCCTGAGGACACTTAATCCTTCTCCACCCTGTTAACCCTCGGCCCCATGTCCATTCCCGAACATGGGTCACCGCATGATGCAAGTAAGGCATCCAGCGCCTCAGCCCTCAGCGCCACTGGGCCGGTCAGGTGGGTTCATATGTTAAGATGTGTTTGTGCTCAGACAGTTACTTGTCTTCTGTAATTTATTTGTTTCAGTTCTACTACTTCTGCATTTTAATGAGCAAATTAAATTACATTTTGGGACTGCAAAACATTTTCTTGTTTTAAGTAACTTTTAATGTTTTGTTTTATTTGAAATGTCCATTTTCTCATTTAAGGATTTTAGAAATTATTATCTTTTAATGTTGGGAAATCAAATACACTGCTAGGAATAATCTGCTTTCTAAAATAAACTGTCCACCTACTGGAAATTTTAAGATTAAAGAAAACTACTGGATCCTCTTTTTAGTCTGTGGCTAGCCATGTCTGTGAAATGGCATGGAATCCTCTTCATTTCTGGAACATAGAAGTAGAATTAGTGAACTCATTTCTTTCTTCACCTACACTGATAAATCAAAATGGAAGGGGTTCATTAAAATGAGAAACAGAAATCTTGAGAGAGTGTACAATTTCAGAAATATACAGCCAAGAAAAGTATAAAAGACAGAACTGTAATAGTCCATAAAATGAAAAAGTGATTTCTGGTATTCTTAGTCAGATGGACAGAAAATAGGACTGATAATGAAAATCAAATTGTTTTAATGATGTTCCTATTATTAATGAAAATCACAAAAGTGTGTATGTTATATTGTTATTAATCATTTTAAATGGCTCATGAACACAACAATTTTATGTTTAGTGAAAACAATCAACGCGATCATTTTAGAAAAGAATGATTTATGTACTGGAGATGTTTATGTTGAAGAGATCACAGCTGAATCATGCTACCAAAGATCTAGCAAAAATGTGCTTGGTAACAAATAAATATAAACATTGAAATACTATTTTGGGGTTGATTTATTATATTGGTAGAAAGGAATCATAAGTGAAAAGTTTGGCAGTAACACTACTTGAGTTGAAATATATGCTTAATTATCAAGGCACGGCTAGTTTATGGCACACAGAGTAGCCAAGTGGGTAACCATCCAGGGCATGCATGCAGTATTGCAGTTTATAGAACTTGAATGGCCTTAAAGTATAATATGCTCTATGACAAAAAAGTACAAGAAAATAATAACATGTATTGTATGTCAACAAGAACAAATATTAGATGGGTGTTGCACTCAGCTGAACATGTCTCATAATGATGTGGCTTGGTTCAATGGAGGTAGACAAGGGAAGATGATAACAGCAATAACCTAATTAGGCACATAGGACCCTATTCATAAAACTACATCCTGAAGGTGAATAACCGGGTGGGCAGTTCCGTTACCCTTGGGATTTCCAAGCAAGGGCCACATTGACAAACACCGGCCCCTGCCCAGCTCCCATACATGGGCCCACCCCAGTGCACAGGTCTGTTGGGGCAGGCAGGTGTGGAGTTGTGGATCCAAGCAGGCAGCCAATTGGCTAGCCTGGCAGGGACCCGCAGTGGATCCTTTTCACCCTTGGGTGCCATGTTGTCAGCCAGTGTGCAGAGCACTGACCTTGCTGAAGTGGGGAGTACCCTGGCTGCCTGACTCCTGACTCCCGACCTCCAGGTGTGCCCTGATTGCAGGGGCAGCATTGCTGGGGTGCTGTTGGCCCCACCATGCCTGGTGGCAGCTTCCCCAGGAGTGCGCATACAGGGCCTCGGTGGTTAACAGCTGCCTTCCAGATGAGGAGCCAGCAGCCACCGCACACAGCACTCCACAATGTTGTGAATGTGTGGAGTGCTGGCTTTACCCCGCACTGCCCCAGGCCTGCCCCATGCAAGCTTTGCGATCCACTGGGGATCAGGAGCATGAAGGAGTGTATGTGAACAGTGAATGTGCACAGGGCTGGGTTGGTGCAGAGGGCTACACGCCAGAGTAGCACGGCGCGTAGCCCACTCCACACCTTTATGACTAGGCCCCAATGTGCATTGTGAGGAAAAACTTGGTCACCCTAAAAGTGAGTATGATAAGACTCATTTGAAGTAATAGCACCAAAAACAAAGAAAATCACTGCTTTGGAAAAAGTAAAAAAAAAAATGCTATGAGTAATAAAATACTAAAATTGGTTTGAGGAGAAAACTAAATTCAAAGACTAGTATTTTGTTCTGAAAACTGAATGTTGTCATGAAGCTATGAAATATGATTTTTAATCTGTTAGATAAAATATTACCATGAAAAACTTATTATTATTGATATGATAAATATAGAATAAAGTATGGGGTGGTGTGTGTAAACTTGAGGTTTACACCAACAAACTATTTTATATAATTGCTAGTTTTCTTTTTTGCCACAGCAATTATATAAAATAAATAAAGTTCCTGTGTTGCCGTGGTCTGGCTGGTTGGATCAAGAGGTCTGTAGTCTCGTTTGTGTGATTATTTGTGGAAATTTTTTTACTGATTCATTTCCTTGCCAATTGTTGTTGCGTTGTTTTTCTTAGTAGTAGAATTGTGTTTTCACTTACCGCCAAGTCCAAGTGGTGGCTGAGTCAGTCTCCTGGGAATGAGAAGTGGCCAGCAGTTGGAACAGAGGAGAGGTGCTGGTGACTTGCGTGGACTGAGCAAAACCATGCATGTATTTGCCATAATAAATACTCCCTTATTATGGCAAATTACACACAGTTTCCCAATGGGAAAAAGGAAAGCTGGTAATTGTGACAAGATAATTTGTCTTGTGATTAGACTATTGTTCATAATGAATAAGAGAATAAGAAAAAATCTAGAGAAAATCTTGGGGTTGCATATCAAGATTTTAATAATGAAATAAGATGTTTACTGAGGTAGTAGCATCAAAATAACAGGCAGAAAATGTTAATTTTTCCATTTGCTCATTCGGAAGTTTTCTACCTGATAGTATTAGGAGTGATATTAAGAGCAGTACTTTACCTGGAGACGGACATATCTACAGTAGTTCTATTCTTTTCATACCTCATCAGCATTGTAACCTCACTTACAGTATTTTGACATCACAAGTGACCTGTCTTACAGGAGTTGATTGGCTCTTCTTGTTCAGTTGTAATATCACAGATAGGGAGGTACTTGGTGCTGAAGATGTATGATAAAGGAATAATGCCCAACAGGGTGGGTGTTACGCTGGGATAACATCCCATCCGGGTGGTTGGGTCTGAGGCCACCGGCCGAGGGCATCCAACACCCAGAAGGGATGTTCCAGCATAGCACCACCTGGAAGACGTTATTCCTGACCATATACAATAGTCCGTTGTTTTATAGAGAAAAATAATTTTAAAGAATAGTTTTAGTGTTTAAAATATTTTGTTTTTAAGAGATGGAAAGAATCATTGGCATCATCAAGTGGATCAGCAGGGATGTTATGCCAGGATAACATCCCTGCTGTGATGGCCAACTGACCAATCAGAAGCCAGGATTATTTCTTGCCATTGTATAATGAGGAATAGAACTAGCTATGGCAGTCTCCAGGTAGAGTATTGCTCCACACATCACACTAAGTGTTGTCAGAAAATGTTCTAATTAGCAAAAATAAAATAAAAAATCAGATATAAGGGGAACTTGTTTAACCAGGAAAGGCACACTAAGCCAGAGCTCATTTCCACATGTGACCTGAGAGCACAAGGAAGTTAAGTGACTTGCTCAGGGTCACACAGTATGCAAGTGGGGGCTGATGGGATTGAGACCCAGATCTCCGGTTTCAGCTCAGTGCCCTTAACCACTACACTGTACTCCTCCTATAAGAACTAATAGTTCACTAATTTTGAAAGTTAATATTAATTTCAAGCAGCACTCTAGCTCTTTAAGCTTCTCAAGACATTATTTTGCAGTGTACTTAAAAACAATTATTAAAGGAAGACTGGCAAGAAATGCAGATGTACCTGGTGCAGATAAAAGTAGCAGTTTACTTGAAAATCAAGTTTATGCAATCAATGGTGAAAGTACAGAAGTAACACCAATTGTAAGTTATCTTATAAGTGGTACTGAAAGCAGTTAAATATAACAAAGACATATGGTACTAATGTTCATTATAAAACTGGCATTGTACTGTAAGTGACCCAAACAAAAAGCTGCTGGGGCTGCGCAGGTGGTGCCAAGGTACATCAATGCAGTCCAGACACAACCTGCCAGTTATTACTACTATAATAAAAGTATCACACCAACAACTGAAATGGTGCAAAAGTGACTACCTTATTAAACAACATTTAGTAAAATGCATGAAACTGAGGTACAGGAGCCCTGCTAACAGACTCAATGTTTCATGCATAGTGCTTATCAAGAGTGAAGGTTTGCCTCCAAGTACGTACAGTATCTTTTTATAAGATAATGAATTAACAGTCACTATGCAGCAAGTGGAAAAACATATACTGTTAAAGCATGAGTGAAAACATATCACACAAGGAAAATGAACAATCAATAGATTGGCATTGTTCACACTTATTTATTTATTTAAAATTTGATAACCAGGAAAGGCACACAGAGCAGAAGCTCATTTTCAGGTGTGACCTGGGGACAGGGGTACAAATGCAACAAAGGAGAGCAACAAACAGATACAGTATAGTACAGAATAATATTTACAGCTTAACATTCATAGTGTAGTACAAGAATGTGTTGTATATAACAGTAAAATACAAAGGGTAGGTAAATGCACAATATGGGAATACAACACAGAGTTATGAGCAGGAGCTACAATGGGAAGGAGGGCCTATAAATACAGGCAGCAACCAAAACATAGTGGTAGCAACTGATCCAGGAAGTGGAGGGGGGAAGAAGGACAGGCATGAGTTGGGAAATGGGGCCTTGGATAGTTGCAGGATGCAGTAGGGAGGGCCTGAGGGCGCTTGAGAGCAGGAAAGGAGGGGTGAGATGGGTTTGAGGGGAGATTGTTCCAGATGGACGGAAGTCTATAGAAAAAGATAGTTTCCCTGTGAAGTGCAAACTCATGGGAGGGTGAAGGAACGATGACAGTTTGTAGATGAATTGTAGGGACGGAGAAGCAGGATTAAGGAAAGAGGAAAGGTAGGAAGGAAGAGTTCCAAACCAGAATTTGGAGATGAAGGTGGAGCAATGAAACATGCATCTCTACATTAGGGATTGGAGGGACAGGATAGAGTACAAGTCAAAGTGGTGTGTCATGTGGGGAATTAAAGGTGAAATGACAGAAGGCATTGAAAAGGACATCTAGTTTTAAGACAGAGAGGTGGAGGCAGCACTGAAAACCACATCAGCATAGTCAAAGGCAGGAGCATCCATTTCACCAGGAGGTCATGCCAGACAGGAATGGAAGGCCACCCTTGTGGTGGTAGAATAGACCAAGTTTAGGACATAAATTGAAATGCAGGGCCTTGAAGTGGAGGAAATGCCAAGCGAGGGATCAAGCCACACACCTAGGTATTTGTAGGCTGGGACATTATCGAGGAGAGTTTGCAAGGTGTAGAAATCTGGAAGGTTGGGGAGCCTGGCAAGCTTTTGTTTGAAACCAAAGGTCATGGCCACGGTCTTTTTGGCATTCATTTTAGGCAGTTAACCATGAACCAATTTGATACTGCTGTAAAATCCTGTTGTAGTGGAGTTTGCATGGCTTGGGCAGAGGGGCTGGAAAGGAAAGGGCAGTACTGTCGCATACATGTGGATCATAACATGGGAGCAGACAGAATGGAGATCATTGATGAATAGGGAGGTTAGGACAGTTGCTGTGGAGACTCCTCTGTTATAGCAGCATACTGCACTGATAGCTAGACCAACATTTCAACACTTGTTTGTGAATTAATACACATCGTTTGTTGTTTGCCCGGAGCCCTACTGACCTCACTGGAAGCAGGAAGAGTGAGCTGTAGTCCTCTGATGTGATAAGGACTACAGCTCAATGTATTCTTACTGTAATATTTTCTGAGGGCAGATTAAGGCAGCTCATGTTTTCATTTGAGATGTGACCCTGGATACTTCTGGGTCACTCGGTTCTTTTTAACTTGCACTGCTGCAAGTGGGAGCCATTAAGACAGTTGCTGTGGAGACTCCTGTCTGTTATAGCAGCATACTGCACTGTCAGCTAGACCAGTATTTTAATATTTGATTGTGAATTAAAACACATTGTTTGTTGTTTGTCTGGAGCCCTGCTGACCTCACAGGAAGCAGAAAGAGTGAGCTGTAGTCCTCTGATGTGATAGGGGCTACAACTCAATGTATTTCTTACTGTAATATTTTCTGGGGACTGATTAAGGCAGCTCATGTAGCCAGAACCACACGAGTGGTTCTTGCTCCTTTCAGAGCTATTTTGAGCAATTTTAATTTTCATTTGAGATATGACCCTTGGATACCTCTGGGTTACTCTGAGCTTTTAACTTGCACTGCTGTTAGCAGGGCAGGTGCAGTGATGTGGGTGAAGACATATGCATCCTGCATGTGTGTTTTGAGTCTTTAGCGGAATAGCTGATAAAAGACCCAACCAATATAACGAAGTAGAACTGGTAAGCCCTGTGTACAAGGACATCATTAGTAGTACTAAAGCTTTAAACACTATCGACAACAAGTGACTGTAGTTTATAGTTTACTCAAGTGTAGTTCAACCTGTAGAGTATCCTAGCACTCAGATACTTATAAATATATACAGTATAGTAGAGCTATCTGGTTAATACATAGAGTGTGCTGTAACAATGACTGTAATGAAGCTTACAAATCATACAGAAAATGGCAGACTGTGATGACACTAGAAGGAGGAGTTGAATTAAATGTATTTCCTGTGATATGTATAAGATTGTTAAGAATACTACAAAAAATGTGATAAGTGTGAACAAACTAGGTATTTATCAAAGAAATTAGCCTCTTCAATTCAAGAATGGTTCATCTTGAATCAAACCAAAGGGCTATGACAGCCAGACTACAAGTTGACATTAGTAGCATACAATGTACAAAGGAAAGGCCAAAATATCTTTAACCCTATCCAAGAAGGACAATTGACAAACATGCCTACAATAAACTCGACAGGGCCCATGGCCTCACCTATTAACAACTATGGTCCAGGTACCAATAAAAGAGGTCTAGAGAATTGAAGTACCCGATAACTCGGATGAGGAGTGGTACTGTACTTGGTCTAAAGTGCAAAAGTTGCCAAGAGGGGGGTGGGCTAATACCTTCTTATTATCTTTGTGTAATCATTTTGACCCTGTTAGTCCTCCATCGACAGAACCAGTACTTTGGCATCAAATGCATCTAACCCTATTCCACCAGTGGGGATTCTTGATCATACTGCCAGGCAGACTGAACATTCTATACAACCTGAATTAGTTATAGGTACAGTATTAGCCATAATCTTAGACATGCTCACAATCAGAGGAACAAATGGTAGACCCAACTAATACCTCACCCATTTGTACTGAGAACTCGGTTCCAGGTACCCCATGGAGATTGGCAGAAGTGACCCCAGCAAACACATCAGCAATATATGTACTGGGAGACTCTACTGTAAAACATTTAGATAGGGCTGTGCATAACCCAGTCAAAGCTAATTGAACATTATCTAGTTTTAGTGGTGCACAAGTGGCAGATATCACATTCATGTCTAATTCTATCACTAATAAAGGAAAGGATAGACCCCTTGTAATTGTACATGCTGGAGCGAATAATGTATTCCATGACTCAGTCAGATCTATTAAACAGGATTTTGTATCTTTGACAAACAAACTCATAGATCTGGGTTGTGAAATTGCTCTGTCTGAGATTCTTCCCATCCCAAAAGCATCATAATACATGAATAACAAGATTAAAAGTATAAATGAATGGCTATGAAAATGGTGTTTGAAGCAAGGGATAAAATGCATTACTCATTGGGAGGAATTTTGCAATCATGGGGAATTATATTGTGTGGACGATCTGCACTTAAGCAGGAGAGGCTACACTCTCCTCAGGAAACACATCACTTAATTCATCTCAAAATGTTTAATCTAAAAAGCTAGGGAGAGGCAAGATCCTATTGCATCTCTTCACAAAAATTGGAATTCAAAAGTCCTATATCAACTTACATAAACACGAACATGAGCTAAATGTTCTACTGTTGAACACACATAGTTTGACCAATAAAATAGATGATCTTTGCCACACGCTATCAGATCAAGATATAGCAATATGTGGGGTCACAGAAACATGGTTCAAGGAAGGTGAGTGAAACATGGATACCCTGGCTATATCACACAGACAAAAAAGAGGTGGTGGCATAGCCTTATACATATCTGAAAAATACAAATCACACTTGGTAGATACTCAAGAAGCAGTAGACCCTGATACTGATATTATATGGGCTCAAATAACATTGCACATACAAAACGTAGTGATTGGTCTAGGTTACTGAGCTCCTAATCATGACAGAGAGGAAAACAAGAACTTTTGTCTGCTATTAAGAATATGG
This sequence comes from Neoceratodus forsteri, assembly GCA_016271365.2. NCBI lineage: Eukaryota > Metazoa > Chordata > Ceratodontiformes > Ceratodontidae > Neoceratodus > Neoceratodus forsteri. The sequence goes on from CM057450.1 coordinate 31,651,483, forward strand.
AGGTAACAACAGATTACATCTTCATGGGTGACTTTGATCTCCTAACATAAATTGATCCACCTTATAGGATTCAGGGCTGGTGGAAAACACATTTATTGAAATAGCCATACAGCATAACTTAGAACAACTCATTATGGATAATACTTGGGAAAATAATTTATTACACCTAGTCTTAACTAATATTGAAGAGGGTATTATACTCTTATGGTTATGGAGCCTCTGAGTGATAGTGATCACAACATGGTCAAATTCAGTATAACCTTGACAAACAATCAAGTTAAAGGCTTTTACTAAAATAAGATACTTCAATAAAGCTGATTATGGAAGAATGAAGTTATTCCTTGCTAGCTGGAACTGGGAAACAGATTTGAACAATAAAAACCTGATTGCTACTTGGGATACCATTTCAGAAAAAAATATCATATTGTATCAACAACTTGGTACCGACTAGAGTAAATATAAAAACGTGCAGAGTCCCACTCTGGTGGAGTAAGAAAGTGAAAAAGCCATCAATAAGAAAAAGAAAAGTTACAGAAAATATAAAAACAACCTACAGACACAAATTGAATTTGTATATAAAATGGCTAATCAGGTAAAAATAACTATACGAAAAAACAAGCAAAATTTGGAATTACAGCTGGCTACAAATTCAAAGACAATAAAAAGTTTCTATAATTATGTTGGTTCAGTGCGAGGTAGCAGTTCGGGAGCTGGTCCCCAGGACACGAATGTGGGAATAATAAGTGATGAAACTAAGATGGCAGCAGACTTTAATAAGTACTTCATAAGTGTATTTAAACCTAACAAATCATTACCAGATACCACCCAGAGTAATAGTGAAGAATGGAAATATTTCACTAGGACTGAGGTCAGGAAGTACTTCAAAACCTAAAATATAATAGTTCACCTGGTCCTGATGGAATTCACCCTAAGCTAATAAAAGAACTGTCTAGGGAACTGCTAGGTCCACTGACTACTCTTTTAATGCATCCTTGAATGAGGGTGTAACCATTCCAGAGTGGAACGAGGCAGCAGTAACCCCAATCCATAAGGCAGGCAGTAGAAAGGATGTCAAAAACTATAGACCCATAAGCCTTATTTCAGTAATAGGTAAAATTTTGGAAAGATTAATACAGAAATGGTTGAATGTCATAATCGCATGACAGGCAAAGCAGCAGTCATATTAGCGCTACATTTAAGCGCTTGGACACATTAAAGTTTTAATTTATTAACGGTAGCACAAAATAGCCTTCAGAGCTAAGTTACTTAAATTTGTAACATGGCAAAAACGTTAGAACGTTGAGGAAGAACGCAGCCAGGACAAAACGCGTCAGTTGAGGAGTATGACACGGCATTATGAGACGATAATGCCGTGTTGCTAGTGAAGTACACAAAGTAGCCATGGTGGTAAAACAAGCAGTGTTGGTAGCTGCAAAGGAGCAAAATGTGAGTGAGAGAGTGTATAAAGAGGAAGACAGTAGCATAGAGGAGAAGGGGGAGAAATGGTAGAGAGGGACTTGGGGAATAGTAGAGAATCTGAGGGCGAGAAACACAAGTGTCCAGCAGCAGCAGCGACAAATGGCAGGTAGAGAAAATCTTAGCAGAAGCAGAGAAAAGAAGTAGGTGGACGGAGTCAAGACAAAGGAGCGCAGACAGACACAATGAATGAGAGCGGACCACAAGTAGTGAGAGAGACAGAGGAAGGAGCACAGCGGAAGAGGGGGCTGTAGTCGGACATTTGGCAATGCATTTGCATTCCACAATTCTGCCATTCTACAGCACGGTGAAGTTCAGCTATGCAGGAGGAAAGAGACACCCAGACCATAGTACAGACACTGCAAAACAGTGAGAAGGTAAGTAACAAACAAGAGGAAACACAGAGCGCAAGCTAGGAAGAGAAATATAACGAGGGAAATCACGGTGTCGATATGCAAATGAGACACGGAGAGACTCTGCAAAGTGGAAAACATGCATGATCACAGTCCTCCTAGCTAAAATATTGAATGAACAGCCGAGAGAAATCTTTGAAATGTAGATGAGTGGCTAACAATAACAGAAGTGTTCACTGTGTTCCAAAATAAAAATAACCATATCTGTATGTAAAAGAGTTGTATCAAAAAATCAGAAAGTAACAGTAAAATTACAGCACAGCTTATCAGTCTCCTAGTCTTTGTGTTCTCACAGTAGTAAGATATATAGTCAATAATCAGGATGCTGATCACCATGTTACAAGCATATTAATCACTCTGAAGGGGCATCTATGGGAGTTAATGCATGGTTGAAATTGTCTGGCTAGGACCTGCCGCGCCTCATGCCACAACGGTCCCAACCATGCATTAACTCCCCATTAGATGCCACCTTCATCGTGGATTAATGCTTACTTATTTACTTACAGCCAGATGAACAGGTATCTGGGCAGTTCATATCTATGTTCCATCTTTTGGTGGGGAACTTTACATAGCAGTGCACAATCCTGTACTCCAGATTAGTTGTTCCTTAGAAAACCTTAAAGCTGAACTTTAGTCACCGCTCATGATGGTATAAGAATCCATCTAGCAGGGCAAGCTCACCACCCTTCCGACTTTTCACAAACCAAACTGCCATTGTGAAGGCTATCTAATGATGACACCAGTGTTATATAGCAAGAACAGATATGGATGATTGCCCTGATTACAGGTAGGAATGATTATTTGCCTGATTGGTACAGGTTACAGGTAGGGATGATTATTTGCCTGATTGATACAGGTTACTAAAGTTCAGCACGGTTGATTCGATGTTAAACTTCGACACAGTTAGTTTCTCAATTTGTACACTAGATGGTTCAATGTTAAACTTCGCACAGTCGGTTTCTCGAGTTGGACACTAGATGGCGGTACCACTCTATTGTTGCTGATCGCGGTTATGTGAGAGCTCTATTATTGTACATGCGACAATGGTAGTGCTATTTTACCCACAGTATTTAGGATGCACAATTTTCACCGGATACCTAAAGAAATGCATGGAGTCTCACATAATGCAGGAAAATCTAGGAGACACTGCTCAGCATGGCTTCCAGCTGGGTAGATCATGCCTGACTAATCTGCTCCACTTCTTTGAAATGGTAAGTGCTGCCCTTGATAATGGACTTCCAGTGGATGTGATATTCCTAGATTACTCTAAGGCATTTGATACGGTATCCCATAAAATATTAATAGAACAACTGATCAAATTCAAATTCCACAGCAATATAACAAAATAAGTTACCTCATTGTTAATGAACAGAAGACAAAGAGTAGTTTTAAGGGGACATAACTTCTATGTGGGGCCCAGTTGCAAGTGGGGTCCCTCAGGGCTCTGTTTTGGGGCCCACACTCTTAACATTCTGATATCCTTTATGCAAACCACTGGTAATGCATGGATGGCTAAATATGCTGAAGACTGTAAGCTGGGAGGCATAGTCAATAATATACAATCAGCTTTAGACCTCCAGGATAATCTAGACAAACTAGAACACTGGGCCTTAAATAACAAAATGTGTTTTAACATGGCCAGATGTAAGGTCATGCACCTGGGCCACAATAACATCAAGAACACCTACAGACTTAATAATGTAGTTCTTCTTGAGACAATTAATGAAAAGGACTTAGGTGTACTAATTAACAACAAATTAACTTTCGATACCCATACTAGGTCGACAGTTACAAAGTGCCAAAGTATTGTTGGCTGCATTCTCAAGAATATTAAAAGCAGAGATCCTAAAGTAATAATCCTCTGTATTCCAGCTTGGTACGTCCTCATCTCGACTATTGCTCCCCTTCTGTGCAAGGACAACAATAGGAGGCAAGAAGCTGGTTGAGGGGGTTCAAAGAAGAATTACAAAAGATAAAGAATGTACAAAGTCTGAACTATGAGCAGAGACTAGAAAACCTAGGTCTGTATTCAATACAATACAGGCATCTAACGGGTGACCTTTGTTTCACTTTCAAGGCCATGAAGGACGAATATTTAATGGAGACTATAGGATTGGTGTGGCATAACAGAACTACTTATACTAGAACCCATAATCTAAAATTAAAGGAAGAAGTAAATAGGACCAAAAATGTAACAATTGGTACAGCCAAAGAATTGTATCATCCTGGAATGCATTACCAAAAATTTAGTAAACAGGTGGTGAGTTCCAATAGGCCTATGGTTTCCTGAACTCATAACAACCTATGAACCTATGAAGAGGACAGGTCTAAGGATAGGGCTCTGGGGGCCTGCAAGGATGGGAAGGGGTGGACAGGATGTTATCAATTTTACTGACTGAGACCTTCCAGTTAAGTAGGAGCTGAACCAGGAGACAGATGCCGATGGAGCTTAGTTTGTTTAGAAGTAGAGGGGAGAGACGGAGTCAAAGGCTTTAGCGAGGTCTATGAATATAGCCTAGGTGATCAACCCTTGATCAATTGCAGAGTGGATGGCATCTGTAAATTGAAGGAGGTGATGAGTGTAGTTTCCTGAAGCCAGATTGGACTGGGGAGAAAGTGTTTGATGTGGACAGGAAGTCATTTAGCCTAGCAAGGACCAGTTACTCTTGGACCTTGGCAAGAGGGGAGAAGAGATATGGGCGTAACTTCCCGGGATGATGGGATCATCCTCTTTATGAAGGGTATGATGATGGCTGACTTCCAGGCAGAAGAAATGGTGGAGAGAGAGAGAGAGATAGATTGAGGAGGTGAGTTAGAGGGTCAGGATAGAGGATGCAGAGATTTTAAGTAGCCTGGGATGAAGGCCATCAGGGCTGGATTTTGTAGTGTTCAGGGATAGAATAGCCCTAAGAACTTCTGTAGGGGTTACCAAGGGCAGTAGAAAGCCAGAGGGGAGGGAAGAGACTTAGGAGCAGGAGGAGGGGGTCATGAGGGAAGGCACAGGTAGTTAATAGATTGTTTAGGGCACCTGCAACAGCATAAGATTCAGACACTAGGAAGCCTGCCATGCAAAGAGTGGAGGAGAGGGTTCTGAGGAGGGTGCAGGAGTGAATGAAGATCATTCCAAATGGAGGATGGGGAAATGTTGGAGGAGCGAAATCAGGATTTGAAGTAGGCAGCTTTGCCTGACAAATACGTTTTGTGCAGCTATTTTGGAGGGTTCTGTAGTTCTGAATGTACCCTTGGTGGCATGATCCCAATGGCTACTACCCCTGCTGCGTGGCTAGTAGGTTAAGGGCCTGAGTTCTGAAATGGGTGCCTCCATCCAGAGGTCAGGGTTGGTAGTGGTCAAACTAACCTGGGCACAGCCCTCCGGGGACACTGTAACCCCCTCTTTCCCTTCTTGTGGCCTGAGCAATATACGATAATCACTTTCACAGTACCCCTTGTACACCATACCAGTACCCACACTGTTTGCACTTACCACCAGGGCTGGTTCCTCTGGCTCTACCCTGGGGACTCCCTGTATAACAAGGTTATGCACGTTAAATAGCAACAGTACAGTACTCTTGGCACAAACTGGAACCACAGTCAGGTTAAATGCAGCAAAAAGTCAGATCTGATTTATTCAGGGACTTGAACAAGGAAAGGGCTTAGTCAGGTTGCTTAGCTTAAAAGCTATATTAATCAAACAGTTATGCATGCGCTTTAAGTCCCACACAGTCACACCTCTGGGTACCCAGGTAGGAGGCGATGGGCTAACCAGGAATGTTGCAGCTGGTTGGGGCCCTGTGATGGAAGAAAGCAACATGCACCACACACTATTTGTAATCCAGAGCTGGAGGGCTCAGTTCGTGAAAGAAAAGCAACCAGACAATCAGATGACAACACTTTAAATTTAGCTGTTGTTACAGGGAGCTACCCTGATGTTTACTCATGATACCCAAAACTGGACATGGGCAGGACAAAATTAAGACTGCAGGTTGTTGAGCTGGAGTGCCTGGAGAGCGGGACCCACACAAATCACTGAGGCATCATTCCTGTTCAAGTGTTGGGCAGGGCTGATCCCCAGGCAGGTCTCTCGTCAATGGCTTTCTCTGTGCAGCGGGTAGTCAGGCTGGGCCAGTGTGGCAAGGCCCAGGCCCAATGGAGATGATTTTGGATTCAGTCCAGTGGGGCTGGATGCAGCTTCCAGCAAGCAGAATACAGTTCAAATCACAGTGGGGAACCAAATCGTGACCCACTAGCAGCACACAGCACATTTACACGTAAGGAAATTTGATGCAGCTTCCAGCAAGCAGAACACAATTCAAACCACAGTGGGGAACCAAATCACGACCCACTATAAGCACACAACACATTCACTTGTAAGAAAATTCCACTGTACCAGGTAAAAGGCTCTCCGGTCGCAATTACAGAGTCTCTGCACAATCTGGGAGTTCAGAGGTGGTTGGAAGTCCAGACAGGCCAATCGCATTCAGCAAATCTTGATCTTCTTCAGATAGGAGTCTGGTCACAATTCAGTGGCTTACTACTCTCCAAGTTCAGATTCAGTCCGAAAAGGTACAAGTTCCTCTCAGGGACAGCAGGCAGGCATGCAGGCCAAAACTCAGGCCTTTCCACAGTTCTCCTATGTGAATCTACACTGGGGCTGCTGCTTGAATCATTCAAGCTGTTATCTCTTTACTTCCCAACTCAGAACTGAAACTAGCTGCAAGCAGCTTGGGAATTTCCCAAGATCCAAAAGGTTCAGTTGGCTGATCTGTCTGTCAGTCACAACAAGGGCTCCCCTCCAGGTTATTTAAGGTGCCAAATGCAAAACTACAATTCCTACAAGTTTTGACCCCACCAAGCCCTGTAGGCAGGCTCCATTTTAGAGTCCCAATGTACTGATTGGCCCATTCTGACAGTCCCGGCCAAGTTGGTGGAGATAAACAGAACAGTCCTTGCTACAAAGAAGGCATGTTAGAACAAATTGCATTATTATTACTACTCTAACAAATGATCAGCAAACAAGCATATCTTCTAACAGAGCTCCCTTTAGATTAATTAAGACTGCAATCCAGGCAGCTCTTAAAGAGACAGTACACAGAGGTTATACAGGCACTCCTGGCAATACATTTAATCTACTAAAACGCAGAACAAAGGCCTGGCAGTGAGCATTTAGGCAAGCTCAAGGAAGACTTTTGGGAACTCCTATTTGTAGGAGGGTTACATGAAGGTCAGCAAGGTCACAGGTAGCTTTGAAGTGAGCCAAGCAAGGTCGCAGGCTTTGCAGGTGACAAGGATGTCTGGAGAGATCCATGGATTGTGTCTCACGCTTTACCCTGACAGATCTCAGAGCAGCATGGGCATCTCTATATTTTCAGAAAGATATCTGTAAAATGGGTGAGAGCAGCATCAACAAAGGGGGTGTAAAGGACTGGAGGCCAATTGGCCGAGGCCAGGTCAAGGAGTAGTTTGTTTGAGTTGAGTGATTTGAGGGATCAGTATTGAATGTACTTGGTGGTGGGGGCTTAGCTTGATGCAGAAAGCAGAAGAGTGATCACCAGTACATCAGGCAGAACACCAGAGGAGCAGATGTGGTGAGTGGGTAGCTAGTATCCAGTCAAGCAAGGTATGGGACTGGGATCTATGGTTTAGGTGAGTGGGCTTACTGATCAATTTGGTCATGTTAAGTGCTTCAATCTGTAAACAAGGATTTTGCGAGGAGGAACAAGCCAGTCCAGATTAAAGTCACCAAGAAGGATCAATTCACCCACAAGTGCTATTGTGATAATGGAGGTGACACAGGAGATGAGGGAGAGTTTGGGGAGGTGTATAAAACACCAACAAAAAGTGGCATTGAGGACAGAAAGGTGAGCTTTGCCAGGAGGAGTTTGTGAGATTGTGGGACAGCTTCATGGTGAGTGATACTGCAAGACAGGGTGGTGCGGTAGTAGAATGCAACTCCACCTCCTCTCTTTCCACAGTCTTTGCGAAGGAGATTAAAGTCTGGGAGGGCAAGTTGATTTTCTGGGGCACATGATGACAACCATGTTTCTGAGATACATAGGATATCAGGGGAGTACTGGGTGACACAGACTTTGATATCATCCAATTTAGAGAGGAGGCTATGGACATTAACGTGGAAAAGCCTCAAACCCTTGGGGAAATCCTTTGTGAGGTGGAGGTGGAGGGGCCAGGGTTAAGTTCAACATCCCCAGCCAGGAGAAGGAGATGGACTAGGAGGTGATAGTGGAGGGATTTTTTTAATCTTTAGCCAGTATCCACAGAGAAGGGACATTTGGAGGGGTAGGAATACCCCTCAGGAGATGACAGAGAGCTTCAAACTTAGAGAGGGAGGATAGAGTAACCCAGGATGATTCTTCATTGTGAGGTAATCTGAAAGAGAAGAGGGGAGATGGGGAGTAATGAAGGAATTGGCAAGATGGCCCCAACAGGGACAGTGAGGGACAGTGAGGAAAGGGTGAATCTAGAAAGGGATGGGGCCGAGGCTGGGGAGAGACAGGAAAAAGAAAAGGAGGGCTAGAAGGGGCAAATCAGGATATAAGGGAGGCCATGGAAGTGCTGAGATAAGGAAAATGGAGGTAGAGGCTTCTAGTGGCCAAATTATGCAAGATGCAGGGGAGAGACTGAGAGATAGTGTAGGAGGAGGGGACTAAGGTTCAAAAGGAACACAGCTGTTGAGGAAGCTAATAGGCTGGGTGGCCTAGTGGAGAGAGTACCAGGCTACCAGGTGGGTTGGACAGCATAGACTAGGGTTCAAATCCCATGGAGGAGAGGAGATGTGAGGGGAAGAAAGTGAGTGGGCTGGTAATTTGAGAGAGGGGAATGAGAGGGACCTGATACGAAGAAGGGCATGATAGCACAAGTTCTATTTATGATTGAGAGGATACAAAGGAGATTATAGCATCCCCAGTGGCCAGGCAGTGTAGGCTGGTAAGGGGAACGTGACCTTATAGAGAAAACAGCAACTGGACATATGACAAGGCCAGCTGACCACAGTGCCCTATAAGGAAATGCCCACCCCAGGTGGGAGAGTGGGGCACCGCTAAGTAACAGTGGGTATGAGCATGTCCTGACGGTACCTGTGGTGGGGAGTCAGAACGCTGACTGCAGCTTGTGGGGAGTGGAGCCTGATTCTTGACTCCACTCCACAGAAGATGTCCGTGCTGTAAATGAAGAAACAAAGGAGAGGGGGATTAAATGGTCAGAATCAAGACAAAAGCAAGGGAGAGGTCACGGCAGGAAATGGGGGAGGGAGGACAGCAATGGTGTTTTGCAAAGGAAACACAGCCAGACTGAGTCAAGTACAGGCACAGAACAGCTCAAGGTAAACATCTGAAGCACATTTCAGAAATGGGATGAACAGTCACTTAGTGCTGACAAAGGATTTAAAGTAACAACCTAAACTACCAATACAGTAAAAATAATAGGGTGAGGCAGTTACAGAAAAACAATCAACTCATGTCCTCTGATGGTACTTGATGTGGGGAGTCAGCGCCAGCTGCAGCTTGAGGGGAGTGGATCTCTGACTCTTGGTTCCACTCTACTGAAGATATATGTGCTGTGGTGGGAGTCAGAGCTCCTGCTGCAGCTTATAGGGAGTGGAGCTCTGGTTCTTGGCTCAGCTCCACTGAAGATGTCCGTGCAAACAAATAGATGGACCCACCATTGCAAACTTTATGAGGAGTTTAATTGGCTTACATTAGAAAATAAACAAAAATGACATGGGTGAACCAAGTCAGGAAGACAATGATAACTATGAAACCTTTCTACTTATAATGAAAAATTGAAAAACAAAACCTAGTCATTCACTCATTCACACAATTTAAGTAAAAGTAAGCTGCTTAGGGACTATCAAATAAATACACCCAAAACTAGATATGGAGAAATGGAAGCACCACTGGAGGTCGACAGTGACTTTGCTGACCTCCTGCACAGCTGACAGCACAATACCAACACCGGAATTGTGCATCCCAAAAGAAAGTGTTTTTCTGGGGGCTAGATCCCATCCTCCTGCACCCCTGGATTTATATATAATCAACTCCAGATCTGAGTTGTACCGGGAGGGCAGAACACGGAGAGAAAGGCAGCACCTGAAAACAGACCATTACAGCAACAGTCACTGTAATGGTCTGTTTCGAGATTTGCTATTAGGTGTGTCATGCTGGAGGGGCAACAGCAGAGAAATTACCTTCTCATTTTTGCCACAAAAATATGGAACGAATTAAAGATACAGACCAAAAATGAAAATAAAAGTTCAAAGAAATTTAATACAGCACTAAGACAAGCTATATCAACTAGATGCACATGTTTTGATTAAATTATTCACTTCTGCAAAACATAAGTCAATCTGATCAAATGTATATGACTGGCAACAGATTGTGCACTAGGATATCGGTGCTACAGGAACCATACAAATACTTTACTATAAAGTTCCTAGCACTCACAAACCTTGTAAAAAGGATGCCACCACACTGGATTTCTTCATCAATTCATTTTATTCTCCAACAGGACACAAACAACTGCCTGACATGTTTCAGATATGGCTGTCCTTCAAAGGCTAGCTGGTTCAAAGCTGAAGTGGTTGTTTATTCCCATATCCTTCATGGCACTAAGCTGCTGTATCTAAAAGCTTTCTCTTGCAGTACTCCATTATTCTGATCACCACCTCTTAGACCCATCCAAAATTTCTCAAGGCTCATGAACAGAAAAGGGTATTCCATCCCTTTAGTCTTAACAGACTGTGGTAAAGCATTATTACAGTCCTCCTTATTAATACCACATAAATGCTCACCAATGCAGCATTTACATTTTTAAGGTTTGCCAACATAAACACGTAATACAGCATTTACAAACTGCCAGATAAGCAATGTTCTTAGTTGCAAAATTAATAAAATCTCTGACGTTCTATTAATGTCTTGTAGCTTCATTCACAAAAGTACTAGATCACTTAATGCAGCTACAATATTTGCATGTCATTGTAATTGACACATCCTAAATATTCTACAGTATTCACATGGGTCTCTTAGAGATTGCCCTGCCCATTGTGTTAAGCAGGCATGCACTCCAGACATACACTGTGACTATTTAGAATTGCTTTTGTACTTCATTATTGATTTTACAAACAACAGTGTACAAACTGTGAGCATTTCACAATATTTCTGAGCTGTCTTTAGGAGCATATTTACAGTATGTTCTATTACACAATGGCCAGAACATTTCTAGTTTTCTGATTGGTCAGTGTGTGCCTGGAACAGTGATGTTATTCGGCATAACATCACTGTATGAAGTCCAGGCACACACATGACCATCTCACTGGAAGAAACCCTGTTAGAAATCATTACACACAACTCTGTCCTCCCTATCTGTCCCAAAATGCTGTTGCTTACACTTTAAGCTTCTGATTTTCACCTTCACTATTGTGGCTACACATCGCACCCAGCAGTGTCCTGTCTGCCCCAACACACCTCGAATGAATTTTAGAATAAAATTGAAATACAACCATAACTAAAATCATCTTTCTCCGGCTCACCAGTGTGATCATGTGAGCACATGTGCACCACACTGCCACACTCACTCCAGTTCCTGATCAGCTCACTGGCCATTGCAAATGTCTGCACTGCTTAGTGACTTACTTTTAAAATATAAACGATGCCAAACTGATACAGCAGTCCAGTGGAAGGGCAGCATGTACACATGGAACATTTATGCCCTCAAAGACACAGACACACAGCTATGAGAAAGAAAGGAAAGACAGCCTCTACTGACAGCACAGACCCACGCTAACACCACTTGCCAATTAGCTCAGTGGCTATGCTGCTTAGTGGCAAGATTAGAAACAGCAACACTGCTTACTGCATTAGTTGAAAAATATAAAATGAAGCAAAATTGTTACAGCGAGCCGCCAGGTTGGGGAAGCATGTAAACATAAACACAGTGATACTCTGAGAAACACAGACACAGAGCTGTGAGAAAAGAAGGCAGCACATAGTGGCAGCACCATGTAGTGGACAAAACAGAAAGTCTGGACTACTTTTAAAAACATATACCTACACACTGGAAACATTAGGAAAATGTATTTTAAAATGATTTTTTCTAATTTTGTTTTCTTTATAAACAAACCACTGTATCATAGCAACATGTATTTGATGGCGTGTATCATGCTGGGATAATGTCACTCGGTATTGGAACATTCGCCTGTGGTCTAGTGCCCAACCACCCAAGGCATCACATTATCCTAGCACAACACACACCCTGTTGTATAGTATTGCTTAAGTACAGACTCTATATTCTACCTATAAAATATTACATTGTTTCTTAATTTTTCCACAATATACTCTATGGTTTCATCTATGTTTCTTTCTCTTCTTTCCTCTCCTACAGATTCATTTCTTGCAACTATAGTATCCAGCCAGCTAGGAAAGAAATGAACTTTTGCCCTTATATCTTTCCTTTGATATTCTCCATTCATTTATTTAGTAATACAGGGTGTAACACTGAAAGTGGACAAGGCAATGGGACCAGATGGGTTACATCCTAGAATATTGAGGGCACCATGGGAGGTGCTGGCGCCACCACTGGCAGCACTGTTCGATGAGTCACTCAATAGGGAGTGGTTCCAGAGGACTGGAGGAGGGAAGATGTAGTCCCTCTTCACAAAAGTGGCAGTAGGGAGGAGAGGAGGGAGGAGGCTGAAAACCATAGACCAGTCAGCCTTACCTCAATAGTGGGAAGATTATGGAATCACTACTTAAACAAAGGATTGTGGAACACCTTGAAGCCAGAGGAGCAAAGGATCTGAGACAGCATGGATTTACAGGAAGGTCATGTCAAACAAATCTAATTGATTTCTTTGACTGTGTGACTAAGGTCATGAATCAGAGGGAGTGGTGGATGTCGCCTACCTGAATTTCAGTATGGCCTTGATACCGTTCCTCATAGAAGACTTGTAAACAAGCTGGGAAGCCTGGGAGTGGGTCACAAGGTGGTAAACTGGGTTAGGAAACTGGTTGAGTGATAGAAAACAAAGGGTCATGTAAATAGTGCTCAATCTGAGGAAAGGAGGGTGACCAGCCAGGTGCCACAGGGACCAGTCCTGGGCCCAGTCCTGTTCAACGTCTTCATAAGTGACATTGCGGAGGGGCTGGAGGGGAAGATGTGCCTCTTTGTGGATGACACTAAGATCTACAATAGGGTGGCACTCTGGGAGGGGTGGACAAAATGAGGAGGGACCTAGATTAACTGGAGGAATGGTCCAGAGTGTGGCAGCTGAGATTTAATGTGAAAAGTGCAAAATTATGCATTTGGGGCACAAGAACCCAGGGAGGATTACATGATGGGAGGGGAGAAACTGATGGTCACCAAACAGGAAAGGGATTTGGGGTAATCATATCTGATGATCTAAAGATGGCTAAACAATGTGCCACAGCCTTAAGCCAGTGGGATGCTGGGGTGCATAGGGAGAGGTATCATCAGGAAAGGAAGGAGGTAGTGAAGCCACTGTAAAGATCATTGGTGAGGCCTCTTTGGAATTCAGTGTCCATCTCCGTAAGGATGTAGACAGAGTGGAAGCAGTTCAAAGAGGGGCAAAATGATGTTGCATGGCCTGCACCCAGAGTTATATGAAGAGAGAGACTGGGAGACCTCACTATGAATACCCTGGAGGAGAGGAGAGAAGAGACAGGGGAGATGAAAGAAACAACAAATATCTAAAAGGCATAAATAGGGTACCAAAGGGTAGCATCTTTCAGAAAAGGAGATGTCCAGGAACAAAGGGGCATGACATGAGATTGGAAGGAGTAGACTAAGGGGTAGAATGAGGAAGTATTTCTTCAGAGAAATGGTGACGGATGCATAGAATAGACTCCCAGCAGAGGTGGTGGGGGCAAATACAGTGGGTGGATACAAGCATACATGGGAAAGGCATAGGAAACCATAGCAATAGGAATACGGAGGTAAAGCGGAGATCAAGTAGGGTCTGTGGCTTTTACAGTAGGCAGGAAAATGGGCAGACTGGATGGGCCTAATGGTCCTTATCTGCCATCAGTTTCTATTTTTCTACATAGCAGATATAAGCTACTATAGAAATAAAATAATAATAGGAAAAACATTAGAACTATACAAAAGCAAAGTACAGTCTTGATTATTCAAACTGCTTGGAGGACATGACATTATTAGCTTGTATAACAGGGAGCTCATATTATCAGATTAAATCATTTGAAGTGCTATTCACATGGGTGACCAGCTACCAGTTCATTAGACAGGGTGTTCATATGATGGGAATTTGTTCAACCAAGATCAAGATCATACAGTATTACTATTGTAAAATTTTTATATTAAAGAATGACAAGAATCAAATATAGTACTTTAATATGGAGACCCCTTGTGTATACAGTTATTTTGTTTTTCATATAGACCAAATCTTGCAGATTAAACCCATTTATTTAATCTATTTAATATTTGCAGTGCTGTATCATAGCAGCATGATTGCTCTTTATGTTTCTAGTTCGCACAGTTAGGGAATGAAAGAGAACCAGATGTCCCTTTGTCCACAGCTGATAGAAGTGGGATTCAGGGATATGCTTTCTAACACCCAGGATTTGGACCGCACATTGCCTAGGAAGGGCACCCAGATCTGGTGAAACCTATTATTTTGGTTAAGGGTTATGTAACTTTTTCTTCCATTCACTTCCAGGTTCCCATCTTTGGCATCCAGTCTTTAACATTTGGGGCCCAGGGTTGCCTCCACTGGAATGTAAAGTAGATGTTTAGCACATACAAAGGCCCCATTAATCATTTTCTTTTCATTTATGTTACTCCATATAAATAGTATAGTGCAATCACCTATCAAATAGTCCAGTGAGGAGCTTTCTATGGTTTGTTCACACACAATGATTTAACCAATGAACAGAAACCCCCAAGTGTTGGGCAACTATAAATTACATGGGCTAGTGCTGTTTTATTGGAGTTAAGCCTGCAGCATTTATCATAGTGTACAATGTTCATTTATTTTGGTATATAGGGTACAATACTGCCTGTGCATAATCTTGTATTGCACATATTTCAACTTTTCAGGAGTTGTAGATATATTCCCACCATTTTTCCAAGTTTCATCATATATCATAACTGTCCCTTTCCGACTGGAGCTTAAACTTAGCTACAAACTGTATGTATTCCTCTCTAATCATTCTAAATATAGGACCAGCACCCCCCACACACACACACACACACGCACACCCATCACCACTGTAGTGTAGTTATACTGTTCCTATCAGATTTCTCATTTGGTGGGTCAGGGCAACTGAAACCCAAGAGTTAGCAACCCATGTAGAACACACCACAATTATAAATAGAACCATGATTGTCCCCTCATCCCCAAGTGTATGCACAATTCCCTTTTATCTGCTCAGATGACATCTGGCTCTTTTCTGCACCAATAAAATCCATGACACTATTTATAACTGCCTTTTCCTATCAGCTATTCCTAATTTTATCTCCCCAATTTGCAATATTCCATTGTCCCATGATGGCATGGTCCAAATTCAAAATGGTCCCATTTTATGTTCCTTTTATTTTTCCCCATACTGATATAATATTGCTTACAGTAAAGTGTAAGCAGTGTTGTAATTAAACTTTATGAACTTTGGGAGCTATGGGGCCTATAAGGCTCATACTTTTAAACTGAGCCCCTTTCCATTACAAGTCAATGGCAGTGATTCTTGAGCTACTAGAGCTCTCTTCAGAGCTTGGGGAGGCAAGCCCAGGCAAGCTGCCCTGTAATTCCAGCACTGGTGTAAGTATATTCCTTTGGTGGGTTCCTGTAAAACTAGGCTGAGGGGATTGTATGCCCAGCAGTTCTGCTTCTATCTCCCACCACTTGGGTACATGAGCCACCTGACCCATGGAAACAACATTTTAGTTTGTTGATCCAGAAAGGCTTTGTGGTACCTCTAATCCATGGCTGACCCAGCCCTCCCTTTCTCATATACCTGTTTTATTTTATTAATTTTTTACTACCTTTTTTCCCCACACACCTGATTGGCCCTCTTTCTGCAAACGGTGCCTTTAACCCTATCTCCTACCATGTCTGGGACTTACCTCTTGCCTGACTTGGATCCCACAGCTTTCATCCTGTGGTGGGTCTGCAGAGGGTACCCCAGTGACCCTTTAGAAACCATGCTTGGTCTGGACCTGCCCTAAGCCCAGTAGGTGGTAAGGGCTCTGCAGAGGGCTGTCCACATGATGCTGCAGCTAGTGGTCTTTTCTCCTTATCTCCCTCCCCGGATGGTTCATGGAGCCAATGGTAGGAATCTGCACACAGAATGTGCTGACATCTTCTGCAGGAAGCATCCCTCCACCCTTTAGCTGCTCCACCACGCCACCACGTATGGTCACATAACTGGCAGTATTGCAATGGAGCTTGCTACCACCCTCCCAGGAGGAGAATAGGGTCAATTGTGATGCTCACTCCTCCTGCAGCAGGCCCTCAATGCCCCAGGCTAACTTCTGAATCTGGGTCATGAGTGTAGTGCTACTGCTGCACAAACAGGGCCGGTGCCTCTCACCTGTTTTAAGTTTAGCATCACTGACTCAGAGTTTCTCTGCCAAAGCAGGTCTTTGAACAGCTATTCTGTTCTACTAAATATTGTACCAGGAATATGTAATGGAAGATTTGCCATTAAGTAAAATATTTGGGGGTGGTAATCAACATAATAGCTTGTGCCTGTATATAGCCCCATAAGGGCAAGTTCAGGGGTTTCCATTTGCTGAAGATTGTACAGTGAGGCCACCAGGATGAAGCGTGATGTCACACTTCCTGAATGACAAAGGGATTAACTCCCACTGAAATTGCATAGTTTCCTGCAGTAACTCTACTGCAGAGTGCTGCAGAATTGGTTTCATCCTGGCAAACTTCACTGTATGTATATTTGATAGCAGAGGACAAAATTTAATTCAGCCATTCTACTCATTCGAGGTGAGACCTTGATTCCCAAATAAGTGATTGATTCTCTGCCCATTTAAGATTCCAGGCTGACATCTAATTGTGGATGAATAGTATGTTTAGTGAAAGAGTATCAGAGCTGGACCAGTTGATCCTAAGTCCTGTTACCTCAACAAATTCCACTAGAAACTGCATATTATGAAATGTACAAGAAAAATACTGTAAGCTGATTGGTCAGACTGGGACTGTAGCCATGTGTAAATCTCACAACAGACACATGGCTAAAGTCCAGGCTGACCCGTGCTCACCTGATAACATGTGAAAGACATAGATCAAGTAACCACATGTTCACAATCATAAAAAGCATTTTTTTATGTTTCTCGATACCATTTAAAATAGCCGTTTAATCAACATTTAACCACCATACAACCTAGTGCTTTAAACAGTGACTTAGAAACCCATTTAAAAGTGGAAGTACCTCTTTCGACCTCTGTGGTGGTTCTGAGGAGGCATTCCTAAACAACTTTTGCAACAGTAACACCGATTACTGAAGTCACCTCAGCGGCTCCCTCCGAGCTTGTAAGCGACTGTTAGGGACCGACACTGACCATCAGCATAGCACAGCAGCCACATATATTAAATAAATATATGCCGCCAGAATGAACTTCGCAAGTCAGCAACCCTGACGGTGAGTGAAACAGCACTTTCTCAACTTGTGTCAGCTGATGTCAGTGGCTGTGTCATTGATGATGCATGGCGACTCCCCTCAGATACTGTCTCAATAGGAGGTGTTGAGAATGGGGTGGTGTTTCAAATTTACCTGTAGGCCCTCCTGAAGTAACGCCGACTGCACCCTCAGCTGCAACAAACGGAGCACATTATAAATGAGGCGAGTATTGAAATAAATATTCAGGCACCTCCTACAATGAAGCCACTTACTCAGTAACTTTCCTGTCACGCTAAATGAATCAACCTAACTAGACTGAGAGGCAATAGAATTTTCCAAGTTTTGTGAACATCAGCACAGCTAGTCAGGCTACATAACAAAGCTATATGCAGAGCCCTCCTGTACTGACCACAAGTATTGAGACTGAACCTATAAGCCATGAGTATCTCAGGCTTAATATAAATGTGCAGGAACCACATGTATAATTGCAATAATGCACTCCGGGGAGGGTTGTTGGGAGATTTACACATGCCTCGGATGGTTTACAGCACTCAGCCTGTGGTATTGTGCCACACCACACCTGAGGTGTGTGTAAATCTCACAACAACATACCCCTTGTCCTGCATTATTGCTTAAACATAAAACATGGCCACCATGGCATCTGTTAGCATATCATCTGTGTATAGGATAATATTATTTTGTTTTCAATATTACCTATGGTTATGTCTTTTATACCTTTATGTTCCCATATAGCTTGTATTAGTGGTTTCATAGCACAAGAAAACAGGGCAGGTGAGAAAGAGCACCCTTATCTGGTGCCTCCTTCAATGGGAAATCGGTTGACACTTGTGAGTTATTGGTTATAACACTGACCTGCTGCACCCATCCCCAAATATGGTATGTTTCCTAAATCCAAATGTTATCAAAGTTTTTTGTAAATAGAGCCATTCATGAATCAAATGCCCTCTCATCTTCAAGTGAGGGCCCTCACTGTGAAGGGCCATCTCTGGACAACCGCATAACATTAACCTTCAAAGATTGTCTTTTGGGATAAGGTACAGTAGCAGCAGTCGGACAGATGATGGGACTCAAGAGAAGAGAAATCAAGATTGTAGTAGAGACAGAGCAGAGATGAGTAGGAGGCTGGGCACTGACAGCAAAGTGGCAATATTCATATTTTATAAATCAACTAACTTATTGAATATTAGAGTTCCACGCAATACATTTCCTTTGCAAATATTTTGTCTGATGCGGTAACTAAATCCTTTTGTGGCATTTATTACTTTTCTACACCACAAGAGATCACAGTGTTAATTAAGTAAATGTTAAAATGTAAATAGATATTAACACAATGTCATAAACTAAACCCTTATTAACAGAGGTACAGTGATTCCACTTGTATGCCATTCAGATGTATTCACCTTCCAGATGTATGCACAAAAACTGAAGTCCCAATTCTTGCCCTATTCCAGCAATGTTAATTATTTTGTTTGTATGCACATAGTTTTTGGTTGTATACACATTCTTTTTCCATCTTGACATGCTCCCATCAGGTCTCCAGAAGGTTGTTGCCACCTCTTTGACAGCTGTGTTCAGTTGCCATTCCCTTGTGGCCATTAGATTGTCCCGTAGCTAATCTACTAATCACCTGACAAATGCCGGAGCCCAGTTAAACCTGTCACCCCCCGCACCATAGTGATAGTGTTTGCTGTTAGTTTTCAGTTCAGATTAACTCACAGAGAGTGATGGACTGATGACAAAAGATCTGACTTCAAAATTCATGCTATTCACTGAAAGCTGCATCCGCCTTGCTCACTGCAGTGGAGTAGGTCAGCAACAGGACCGGCATTGCAAAGGGGCTTAATAAAACTGCCAAAACATAGTTTTACAAAACAATTCAAAAGAATAAACAGCAATGCATCTTAACAGGCATGACCAGGGCCCCTGGTGTTCTGCGGCAGAATTTTCTGATTTCATGGGTAGGGCTCCTGACTTCTTTAGCAGCATTTTCTGATTTCTATGGCATGATTTATTCATTTCTCTGGCAGAATGCAGTCCTGTCATTACAAAATATGATGTGATGACATTGTATGCTGAGCATAGAGGAGGGCTTCAGGATAAACAAGGTGGGAAGAAAGCCTGACACTATGGAAAAACAGTATATTTATATGAAAATTCACCAAAACAATGAATTCTGTGGCACTATATATATTCTAAGCACGATGCAAATTCTGCGGCAAATTCGTAACTGCAGAACTGCAGAATTCAGGGCCTTGGGCATGACACACATGATCGGAACTCTTGCCGGATGCTCTTCTGGCTCACCAGCCCATCCAGTCACAGTTGCTGTCCGTGATTGCGTGAGTGTTCCATTTAACAAAAAAAGTTATGCACTATGGTAAAGGCTGTCACATCTTCTCATATTGCTTAAAATAACATTTAGCAGCATTTAAGATGGCTTAGGTGTATTTGTGAGCATGTGAGTCATGTTTGTAAATGGATCCCCATTGATTTCAATATGTGCCCATTCATTTCTATGACGCTCTGGTTTTATGCACATTCTGGTTGTATGCACAAATTCAGATTGTCCCAGGCATGTGCTTATATCCAGAATCCACTGTACAATTAAATATTTCTGAAAGGGACATTCTGTTTATTATGAGGCTTGTAATGTAAAAGCTTCTGTTTTGTTATCTCTCTGCCTCCTTATCTGCCCTCACCCTCCAAATACAACCTCAGATCTGACGACTCACATTCTCTGAATATACCATACAAAAGCACTACATCAGACCAAATGGCATTCTGCCATCGCCTACCTAAACTCTGGAATCAACTAACAACCCATATCCACCACTCCTCTTCAGTCTATTCTCTCTACATCCCTAACAAACTACCTAGAGATGAACTGCAACTGCACCGAGCACCTCTGGGCCCCTGTCAAGCTGCTGGTCTATACCTTCTCCTTCCTCCAGCTGGGCCAAATATGTCTCCCTATCCTAACTCCTCCTGCAACCTAACACTTTCTGTTACCTCTCCTGTACCACCCCTTCCTTAGTCTCTAATTACTGTCTTTCCTGCTGGACTCCTCTATGTATTCTAGTCTAGAAATGTTAATTACTCATGATGGTTGCAATCTTGTGCTGTCTGTCTATATAAAGTTAAGATATTACCTGATTTATGTATACTGTATGTATTATACAAGTTCCTCCCCTTCCCCCAGGATGTACCGTGAGACAAACATTTGTTGCTCAGTGTAATTTTCCTGGTGAAGCATTTCAATAAATAAATAAATTGGTATGTGATGTAACCAGCATATTAAAGCAACACCTGTTATTTTATAATATCCCATCGAGGGGCACAGGAAAGAGGGCTCCGTAATGTGGGTTCCTGCAACAGCGCATGACTCATGTGGCGCTTGGGAGTTTAGGGCGTGGTGTACTGTGCGTCACCTCCTGATGTAGTATGGGTGGAGGTGATTATATATATTTTAAGGGGTACAGGGAACAGCCCCCTCTTGGTACAAAGGTGGACTGTGAGGTCCATGCAGTATGTGAAGTGTTTGTCAGCCGCCAGTATTGACTGCGGTGTTTTTCCTGGCAGCCTTTTCTCTGTGCTCTCATTTACCATGCTGCAGTTGTTTTCGCACTAACATCGGTGAACCTTATTTTATTTATATATTTATGTCAAAATATATAGATTTCAAGAGGAACCTGTCATGAATGGTCAGGCTGCACCTGGAGTGCTGTGTGCAGTTCTGAGGTCTGTATCTAAGGAAGGCTAAGGATACTAGAGGCATTGCAGTGATTGGTAAGGGGGCTTAAGCAGAGGCATTTTGTCACAGACAGGACTGGAAAAGGCTTTTCTTAGACAGCAAAGGTCTTTTGACAGGGAGAATTTGAAACAAAACAATGTCCTAGATAAAATATTTATCTTTATTAGGTTTAGTATCCCCATCAAGGTAAGTGATAATGAAGTCCATTTTTTAAGTATATCTTTTCATAGAGATTCAACATTTAATTACAAAAAATATGTTCCATCTAGATATATATAACTCAAAAAGCAAGTTTTTTTAACAGTATGCAGGGACTTGTGGATAAAGGCTGTGTGACTCTAAAAGGTTCATGTCTAATGGTAATATAGCTGTTTTACCAATAAATCTTAAATCCAGATATGTCTTTGAGATGAGAAAGCAAAGACAGTAGTGGAAAAACAGATTGCATAATATTATTTATAACTATCAAGACATCATCTACATACATTGAGATTTAGTTTTCATGTCAGTATAGAATTTTGAATTATTTCGATACAGAGTATCTAAGCAATTTCAAGCACAAAGCTGGTACTCCAAAATTGTTGTAATTAGCTGTTCCTTCTTTTATTTGATCTCTGTGGTACCGTTGCTTTAACAAACTGGACCCCTTTTGTGAGTTGTGTCTCCTGTTTCTCTGTTTTGGTGAACATTTCATTGTGTAGCCAGATAGTCAAAGAACCACCTTAACCATGACCTGCTTGTCAACACGGTTCAATAAACTGACTAAAATGACACTTCACCTGACGTCATGGACATAAGTCAGTTTGGGTGCTGCACTCTTTGTACTCCAAATGCAAGAATCATTACTGAATTAATTACTCCCTCAGGTACTAAGGTCTGTACTCAGAGGGCTTATTAAGGGTAGTAGAAGAACAGGTCCAGTAGCTATTTGATGAGGACCCCAAGTGTAAAGAGGCCACTGGCTTCCTAAAACTTTAAATCTACCCCAGTTACATCAGATGATATGGCAGTTTTGATTGGGACATTACAGAATCTGAGGTCCTTCAAGCCATAGGAAATTTGAAATCAGATTCTGCTCCAGGCATGGATGGAATTGCAGACTTATACAAACTGTTTAAGGAGGACTTAGCTCCTGCCCTCACTATTCTGTTTAATTACATGCCCTCTAGTTCTAAGTTTACAGCTTCTATGCAAGAAGCAGTACCGGTCTTAATACATAAAAAGGACCCACTGAAAATATTAATAATTGGAGACCTTTGAGTCTACTTAATACCGACTGTAAATTACTGGCAAAATTCTATTAGCAAGGCTCACAAAAGTGGCAACATATTTGATTAGCCCAGAACAGACGTGTGGAATCCCGGAGACAACAATGTGACAATCTCATTGTATTAAAGGAACTTTTGTTCAAGGTGACATAAATAACCTCAAGAATGGGTAGTAGGGTAGACCAGGCAAAGGCATTTGATAGGATGTCACACAACTTCTTATTTTCGAATTTGAGGCCTTTGGGATACCTGCTGAATTTATATCCTGGATAAGGACAATATATAAGGATGCTGTCATTTTTCTGAATGTGAATGGATGGAGTGGAAATAGATTTTAGTCAGAAGAGGGTGAGGCAAGGCTGCCTCTGATCCCCTCATGTATGTATTTGGTATTGACAGTCTCATCAGAGCCATTATTCAAAGGCAGGAAGTTAGAGGAATACAGATGTCTGCTGACATCCCCTGGGAAAAATTTTGGCTTATGCAGACAATCTGGTGCTCACTTTGGAACAGATACAAATGAAGAGGCCCTACTCGACATCTTGAGTACTTATTCCTGGATGTCAGGTTCCCAAATTAATTTTGATAAAAGTAAAGGAGTACCATTAGGGCCACTCCGATCCCAGATTCTGGTACTATGGGTGGCATTAGGATTATGCTAGAACCCTCAAAGTGCTAGGCATAACTTTTGGTCCCAAGAACGCCAAATACTAAATTGGGAAACTGGGCTTACTAGGGTGGATATGCTGACCTCAGGCTGGAAGCATAAGCAGATAAGTAAAAGAAGAGAGTGTATTTAATTAAGTCTTTAATTTTCCTATATTTTATTCTTATGTTGTGTATTCCCCTGCAGTGTGTGTTTACACCTGACTATACAGTTATATTTTTTTCAGGCCTTCTGGGGCTCATGTTTAAACCCTATAAAGAGGGAATTTACTTATAGGCCCATTTCAGAGGAGGGTTGGGATGATTAATCCTGTGGACTTTTTTTAAGTATCATTTCAGTTATAATCTGGGGTTGGCTCTGAAGCCAGGGGCAAAAGTATGGAAACCTCTGGAAATGTTATGGTTGCACCCATATATAGCTGTATGGAAACAAGGTAGCAGCAGGTTATTAGGAAGGCATCTGGACTTCCTTTATATGGTTTGGAAACCTTAAAACAGATTATCAGATGGGGTCTTAAACATACAGTTTTCTATCTTTGGATAGGAAGGCCATTTATAGTAACATTTTACTCTCTGAAGGTCAGAATTCTATAGAATTACCTTTATGTCCTGTAAACCAGATGGTACAGATTTAAAAAACCTAACAAACCCTAGAATCCCTCCATATGTATGGGATAGCATATGGTTAGGGAATTATGGTAGGCTTAGCATAAAGGGAAACCATAAGCATAAACAGGTAGCTGATAGGTATTGTCCACAGGACACATGCCCCCAATCAATTGAAACGCAACAACATTTGTTTAAGGAATGTATCTTTGAAAAGGTCTTTTAGGTCCTAGTGGCAAAAGAATGGTAGGAGCCTTATTTTTCTAGGCTGCCCTACTCTAAAATTATGTATGAGACCAGTTCCTTATTAAATGGGAAGTATCATTCAGATACTGTATACGTTGTCCTGGCCATAGTTAGATACTATATTTGACAAGCACATTGACTTTGAGTATTACAATAAAAATGGGTGACTCAGATAGACATTGTGGGGAACATTAGGCAAGCATTTCAAAAGTTATTCAGTTTGATATGGCTCAAAGGTCGAATGCACAGTTCAAACATTTGTGGATCAATTGTGATCAGTAGATTAAGTTGTGAAACTATTTATGTATGTAATTTTTTTCATCCTTCTTTTACCTTGTTTATGAAGACTGTATTATAATGATCTGGCTATTATGTTTTTTGTGGTGTATTTGTATTATGCTTGTAATGAAGACCCATTTCTGTAATAAAATTCCCTACTCTCCAGTAGGGGAACCTCTATCATCCTGGCATTCTGCCAAGATGGTCACTTCTGAGGTGAAGGAGGATCGGATGGACGCCCATGAGGCTGGGGAGCAGATCTACCTCCTGCCTCTCTTTTGCCTCAGACTAACCTGTTTTTCAACGTATCGGAAATATCAGAACTTCTGATGTCTACTGATGTTACTATGGATGAATATGGTACTGCCAGTTTAGAGATTTAAACCGGGATGCTCGCTCCACGGAGTTGGCTCCAATGCTACAACAGCTGGTACAGAACTTCTAGACTTTAAAGTTACCTTTGTCACAATCTCAATTACAGGCTTTAACTGCAGAGGAAGAACACTGCTGCAGGTTGTGGAAATAGAACTTACAGAGGCTCTACAAACTGCTAGGACATGTCAGGAGGAAAACTCAACACAAAGCCAAAATCTAGGCACTGCTGCATAGCTACCTGTTCAGACTAGTACTTACAGAATGACTCCCAATTCAGGTTTGATGCACAGTCAGACTGGTGAGCTCATGAACGAGCACCCAACTGCAGAAGAATGGACGGAGGAGTTCGCTACAGAAACTTCATCATCTTCTCCATCAGAACAGATGCAAACTGTTGGGGTAGCATCCAGAATGGCACATACAGGTGTGCAATCACCTGGCATAAAACGGTCCCAGACTGTAGTGCAACAAGGATGCTCCAACGCTGAATGATCTGTGAAGTCGACTCTGCAATCCGCTGGGTGGATACAGTCCCTGATACCAGGGCATGGATTTCGACTACACAGATTGATCTGCCAGTACTTTTGAAACAGTCAGCATCTCAATGCACAGGTATGCAGCATGTTTCTTCCCTGATATACTGGTTCTACCCTCTCAGTCTGAATGCATACCAGTGGCTAGCAAATAATTGTCAGTTCATCCATTTCGGCTGGCTCTCCTCTAAAACTGCCTGATGATTTTGCACTGACTCAGAATCCAGCTCTGAATATCTGAGGGTCTGTGGAGATTTCTGTGCCCCCCATGAGGAGGTTGCTAATGTACAAGTCGAGTCATCAGAGACAACTGCTACTTCTGCTCTGCTTGACTCAGCATTTTCAGTGCCTAATGCAGCTGCTACCACTTCAACAACTCCAGCTGTACCTTTGCACATTATCAATCAGGTAAACCCTCGCCTTTTTGCTTCTTTTTCATAACCCAATTTTTTCCTGCCAAATGCCACAATGCCATTAGATTACTGTACAAAGGTGGCATGGACACCCTCCCTGATCATGTCTTTGTGTTAAACTTTATTGAAGAATTCAGTGCATTTCTTTGCACAGATATTTATTCCTGATTCACGTTTCAGAGGAAATGACATTTGATACAGGTTTCAAGGTTAATTCTGGACTGCAAATATTTGGGGCCAAATTTCAAGAACTAAAACATACACCTTTGTGGGGCCCTTTGACGCTATCCCCTTGATAAGACCAGCCTATAAAACCATAAATGTTTTATTTCGGAATGAGAGGGTCAGTGTTATCAATCTCACCCACTGGTTGAAACAAAGTTGTACAGTACTGGGTCAGCCTGAGGCCATCTTCAACATAACATATTTGGACAAGAGGTTGGAAAGTTAGATTGATGTTGAAATCTACTGATACAGGACTGCAGCACTTACCTGTTTTTTCTGGGCAGGGATCAAGGGTCCTGTTCTATGCAGGTCAACCCAAGGCCTGCTACAAATGTGGGTCCACCTGTCACTTAAGTAGTGCTCATGCACCAGGATAAATGTCATCTTTGTCACGAATTGGGGCATACTAGCGGTATTGTGAAATGAGCAAAATGCAATCTTTGTGATGGCCAGGTCACTCTTACCAAAGCTGTAGGTGGGCTGTACATAACCAAGCTGACCCAATGGATGATTAGGAACAAAGGTTAATGATTGCTATAGCGCAAGAGCCACTTTCCTAAGGTACTCTAACCACTCCAGCAGCCCCAGCCCGGTCACCTGTAGTTTTTTTTTAATCACTGAAAACTTTTTACCTCCTTGGTCAGAGCTGCCCCCCCACAACCCCAGTCGCCGCACCCACACCTGGACCAGGTCTGTGCGACCATACGCCCACCACCAGGCCTGCCAATGACAGGACCTCTCAAAGGGACCTGCGACACAGACACCCAGTGGCTATGTTTTCAAGGGTCTGGGGAGCAGGGCACAGCCATCAGCTGGTGAGGTTGCTCTGCCATTTTTCCCCAGGATTAGATCCCAAGGAGCCAGACGCAATGGCATCAGCGCACATACGTGCAGAAGCCCACCATGCTCCACCCCTTGTTCTGCCTGCAGCTAGCAGTGCACCCAGCTTTAGCCAGGTGCTGCTACAGTGCAGCACAGAGCCCTTGTCCACACCAGAGGAAGGAGAGCAGTCATGGGGTGCTCAATCCTTCCTCTCCCCTGTTAGCCCTCGGTGACCCAAGTCCATTCCTGAACCCGGTCACCGTGTGGTGCAAGGTGTAGCGCCCAGTGCCTCAACCCTCAGAGGCACAGGGCCAGCCGGTCACCTGTAGTTTTAACACTGGTGGTACAGCCACAGACCAATGTTCCAACAGAACTACCCCTGCCATGATGGTGGATGTGGTAGATCCTGATCCCCTTATCTTCTTCTGACTCCACTCCTTGGTGTCCACGGTTATGCCCCCATTTACAGCAAATGGTAAAGAAGCATGACTACTAGACAGTCTCATTCCCAGAAACAACCTGCCTCCAAAGTCCCAAAAACAGCAAAGGTATATCCTGCTAATAGATTTTGGGCCCTACAGAACACCTCAGAAATTTCAGATCCAGATTCAGAGGATTCTACCCTGTGGTCATCCCACCCAGACCTTACATCTGATAAGGATGCAAGTGATCCTGAATCCCAGGCCTCTGGCTCCACTCAGGGACCTTCTTAAACTCTTCCAGATACCCAGAAAAAGCTTAGGAGGTCATGAAGGAAAAGACCCAAACCCTTCTAGATAGCAGAGAAACTGAGTCTTTAGCGCCTTTTCTTTTTCTCGGAAAATTCACTTTTCATCTGCTCAGTCAATGCTAATACTGTAGTATTAAGAGTAGCAGAAAAAGATGGGCAGTGTTTTCTTTTTTACTTTCTGCTTCCGTACAACTTGTTTTTTACAGGATATCAGATTACATACTGTTCCAAAAATCACTACAGCAACTAAAGACTGGTACATGGGCTCTCCTTTTGGTCACTTGGGACTGATACCTGTTCAGCGGTAGGTTTCCTATTTAAAACCACTGCAGTTATCCAGATAATTAAGTTGGTTGACCTCATCCCTGGAAGAGCCTTAATTTTGGACACAAAAATAGTTAACATATATTACAGACTGATCAGCATCTATGCCACAGAGATAAAAGCTGATAGAATAGCACCTTTTCAGTCTGTTCAACCATACCTCTTCTTATCACACCAGTTATTTTTGGAGGAGACTTTAATTGTGACCTGCTGTTGCAAGACAGGCAAATATGCCAAAACTACAAAAATATTTTTGTGACATGTCTGCTTAAGCAAGCAATAATACCCAACAGGTAGAGGTATTGAGCTATACCCGCCCACCCAGGGGCGTAATGAGACCCGGCGCCACAGGTGGAGGGCCTTATAGCCCCTGGAAAGGTGGGTATAGTCTATACCACCTACCCTGAGGTGTTATTGCACTTAGAAAATAGGTCTAGGTCAGATATTTTAAGAAATAATTAAAATAACTATAAAGAAATTGAGTAAAATTATTTTTAAGTCAGTTTTCTTGCTGTGTGATAAAGTAGTTCCTCTACTGGGATACTACTGTGTCAGTCTTTTTTCCCTTTAGACTGGAATAGTATCCTGTAGTGGTATTCACTGCTGGTGCCCTTCTCCTGATGCCCCTCATGTCTCCTCCAGGTGCTACTGCCCCCGCCAAGAAGTATCACTTGTGATTGCTGGGACAGGCTGTACAGGAGAACTGACGAAGGTATGCTGCGGTGATGACATTTTATTAACGAGCAGGAAGCTGGGCTGGCAATCAGGAGCTGTAGAGATGTTGTGACTGGAACAGGCATGCCATTTTTACCCCATTCTTTATTTTCAACAGCGTGTCAGAGTGGGGGAGTGCATGTTTGAAGCTACTGGTTTTTGAATCCGGAAGGAGACACCTTGAACTGCCGAGAGAGACAGGAGCGCTATAAGTTACAGTTACGTTGTTTCATATTTATGCCGTTGCGGTGTACCTTATTTTTATCTTAAAACTTAACTCTGTAGCACTTACAGTTTTTTTTCCTGCAGTGATAGACAGGTAAGCGGTGACAGCTTGCTTGCTGGTAAATTTGTCAGCATTCCGTGTATTTGGTGCTCGATTGACAGCGGGGATGTCTGTCACTGAGTGCAGAGAGTTCATTTTCAAGTAGCTGCACCAAAAGAAGTCAGTTTTTAAATGTTAATATTTACTTAATATAATCAAGATAAAGTGAGAAGGGTGGGTTGTTTGGCTAGTCGCCAGCTCGCCGCTTAAGCGAGACAAAAATGGTGTACATTTCAAATTAAAATGAGGGGTTTAGCCAATTAAGGAGGAGGGTGGGCACCAGGATTCTGCAATGGGCTGGCTAGACTGGCATTTTTAATAGGTGGGCATTTGTTGACTGATAGATGCCCACCTAGAGAAGTGTCTGAGCCAATCAGAAGGCTCAAATAGCTTTCCCATTTTCTAAAACACATTATACAGGATGCTCGTTAATTGATGCCTATCTACCTGCTAACAAACATCCAGATCCTGCCTTCCAAAGGTTCCCTTGCAATCAGAATAGATTTTGTTTTGTTTCTAAATCTCCATCTATTAGCAAGGTGTATTTGCAGGGCATGGAATTTTTGGATCACAAGATATTTGGCCTCGCCCTGGGCCCTATACTTACACACATACATAGCCCAGGTATTTGGAAATTCAGTTCCTCTTGTTAACTAACCCACATGTTCTTCAGAATCTACAATACTTTCTGTCTGCACATAAATCAGTCTTTGAGATATATGATATCCCTGCACTTGGTGGGCAGACATTAAATGGTATCTACAAAATTTATTGAAGCAGAATAGTAAAGCCTGTAGAGATAAAGAATATTTGCAATACCTACATAACAGACAGCAGTTGTAGAAATTGCAGACTCTAGCTAGAACTACTAACCATAACTATACGGCACAAATCCAGGTAATTAAATAGGAAATGTTACGTTACCATTTAAAAACAAGCATTTGTCAATGCCGAATGTTGTCTTGCTGACATTGCCATTGGCAGCACAGGAGTTGAACAGATGCATAATAGGAATGGCGGTGAAGTATGAAAGTGACGTCAAACCCCACATCACCTACAGAGAGTGACAGGCACTGAGGTGTGCCTTTGGGCATCGGCCATAATGTTCATGGCATTTCAGCTCACCCTACCCTGCAGTGCGACAAATATCACGTTGTGCCTTGGGGTCCTTGGGCCTTATGCTCACACCATTCGCCCATAACGCTCATGGCATTTTGCCTCACCTATCCTGCAGACACCGACAAGTGCTGAGGTGTGCCTTGGGGTGTTCAGCTTTACAGTCACCCTATTTCATAGGACATATGCTAGAATGGGTGCAACATAGGAGAATGGGGTGAACTGTGGGGCCGAATAGTCCAAGGCACACCTCGATGCCTGTCAGTGGCTTGAGGGTGGGGTGGTATGGTGTGAGCACGACAGCCGCAATGTTAAGACACACTCTGATGCCTGTCAGTCTGTACAGGGTGGGACGTTATGGTTAGAAACCTTAATGTCATTTGTTGGTATTTGCACTACAAATTTGCAACACAGCATTTTGTGAACTCCACCTCATGAAAGTGGTTGGGACCTCTGCTCATGAATAGTGGCACTGTGATTTTGTTAATCTGTCCGAGCGTTGATTTCTCACAGCGGCCGTGCCATTCTGCGCCAGATGTGGGAAAACACTATTCGGCAGGATGAAAAATGACAGCTGTACCATTCATAGGTAGGTGTGAAGAAATGGCAGTGTTGAAAATCTTGAGTGAAAATATTAAAATGCACAAATGTATGAGCATACATAGAAACTGGGCACTGCACACTCGGAACAGAGTCATTTAGTGGAATTATTCAACCAAATTTCCAACAAAGGCATTTTGGGATCTCTGCTCATGAACACTGTCACTATGATTTTCTTCATCTGTCCTGATCGTTGATTTCCCACAGCGACTGCGCCATAGTGCCGCCACTTGTGCGAAAACACATTTCAGGCAGGATCTGAAAATGACAGCTGTACTGTTAATAAGGACATGTTCAAAATTGACAGTCTTGAGTGAAAATATTACAGCTTGTCGAAGTTATGAGTACACGGGAACCGCGAATGCACGCTTGTAACATAGTCATTTTATAGACTTTTGTCACCAAATTTTCAACATAGGCATTTTAGGACCTCTGATCATGAACAGTGTTGCTATGATTTTCATAATCTGTCCTGAACACTGATTCCCCACAGCGACCGCTATTCTGTGCCAGTAGTGCAAAACACATTTCAACCAGGATGTGAAAAATGACAGCTGCACTGTTCATAAGGAGGTGTGGAAAAATGCCAATGTGGAAAATCTGGAGTGAAAATATTACAAATTCGAAGTTACGAGCATGCGTGAAACTGTGCACTGCTCGTCAGAATGCAGTCATTTTGGAATTTTTTACTAAATTTGCAACATAGGCTTTTGGGAGGCCACCGATGAATAGCAGCACTGCCATTTCATTACTCTGTCCCAAAAGGTGATTCTGCGCAGTGACCGCAAAATCACCTTTCAGGACCAAATAACGCCATGACAGTGACTGAATTTATGAGGAGGGGTCCCAAAACCCCATGTTGAAAATTTGGTGGCAAAAGTCAAAAAATGGCTGCAATATCCACATAAGTTGAAAAACACCATTTATGCCATTATACAGCTTACTGGCATTTCTTCAGTTCACAGTCGGCTTTGAAGAGTGCAGACATGTTCCTGTCCACCAAAGATCATCGTGCTGGGCTCAGGAGGTAAGTATGGGGGTGAGGATGAGGGTGGGGAGGCAGGGTGCTGAAGTGTGGGCGTGGGTTGGGGGGCAGCCGGACTCGATGAGGGACCGTTTTCTGTTTTAGGGTAAAAAACAAAAAAAAATCATATGACGGGTTTTCTACAGGAGCATTTGCATGCTGGGTGACCCCAGCATGCCGCCTGAGTGGTTTTTTTTTTTGGGGACTGTAGCCGATGGGATTGGGCACCCCATGACACAACAAGAAATGGGGGGAGTATATTATGCCAATGGATTGGGCACCCCACGTGCAAATTACCTCAGGAGGGAGCATACTGACAGGAGATTGGGCACCCCATCAGTGAGTGGGGGTGGGGGTCACATGAGCTGAGGGAGATTTGGCACCCCTCGGCACACACAAAGTGGGGGGTACATTACGCCCGGCAGGATAGGATTGAGCACCCTGTCGGCAAATTCATTTAGGAGGGCATGCCGACAGGGGATTGGGCACCCCATCGGCTTTCACAGGACTGTAAAAGGCAGCAGCTGTCCCTTGACCCTCTGGACACTGTAATAAGCTGGACGGGGAAGCAGCCGCCATGTTGCTTGAGCAGAGGAGGCAAGCAGCAATTGGCTGCTGCAATCAGGGACCGCTCTGTGGTGCTCCCTGATTGCAACTGCTAATTTCTTCTTCAAGGTCGTGGCACATTTTTTCAACTGCTGTCATAGACAGCATGCTATGCCATTGGCACCACAGCCCGACCTCAAAAGCAGTGATGCCATTGGCTGCAACAGGACCGCACCTCCGAACCCATTTCTCTCACTGAAGCAGCCACAATATGTTGTCTGCGCTAGCGCACAAGACAGCATAAAAACATGATGGCCTGCAAAACAACAACTTTGGCACTCAAGGAAATGTGAACCTTATTTGCCTATTTCTCAGTTGTAAAGATAAAATCAAGTATAAGGCAATGCATAGTTTGATAGACATAGATAACATGGAATATTCACATAGACAGAATTTACTATGGATAATTACTCAACACATCACATCTCTGTTTTCTGAACAACCTGTTGATGCTGCTTCTGTTTCTCAGTTTTTCAAATATTTTGCTGTCCCCACTTGTCCAAAACAGATTTTGCATGCTTTGACAGAAGACATCTCCCTCAGGAGGTAGAGAAGGCAATCCATTCTCTTTCAAATAACACTGCCCTAGGCATAGCAGCAATAACGGAGATGTGGTACACCGAAAATCATGAGTGGGACATTAATGTACCAGGCTATGCTCTGTTCAGGAGGGATTGGGGGTAAAATGGAAAAGGGTGGCCCTGTATGTCAGGGAAGGTATTAAGGCAACAGAGGTGCAAGGTAGACAGGGGAGGCCGAGGCACCATGGGTCACCCTTGAGCCAGGAAATGGCACAGCAATCTGCACAGGGTGATTTACAGACCTACAGTGCAGGGGAGGAAGGGGATGGGAATCTAGTGGACCAGATTCACAAGATGGCATCAAAGGATGAGGTATTACTGCTGGGGATTTCAATATACCAGACATGGATTGGGCAATCCATTAGCTACATCATCCAGGAGCCATGACATCCTGGATTCATTACAGGGGCAGGCCTCATGATGTTAGTGGGTGTTCCCACCAGAGGCACAGTGATTCTGGATCTCATACTAACCAATGGGGACAGAGTCACAGACGTCCAGGTGGAAGGTCAGCTAGGATCCAGTGACCACCACATAGTGTGGGTTAGCATGGGAACAGAGACACAAGCTAGTCACACAAAGGTGAAGGTATTATATTTTAGGAGGCCAACTTCACTGAAATGGGTAGGGACATCAGAGTAGCCCTACAGTAGGGGAGGTAAGGGGGTTGAGGATCAGTGGGAAACTAAAGGGCACCATAGTGGAAATGATGATCCAATGCATCAGTTTGGTATCCAAAGGGAAGAAAGGAGGAAACAGCTATGGTCTTGAAGAAGTAGCAGACAAAGTAAGAGCTAAAAGGGTGAGTTTCAGGAAGTAAAGGGGACCCAAAGGGAGGAAGACAGGGAGGTGTACCTTGAGTGTCTAAGGGAAAAGGTAAGGCTATTAGGAGTGCTAAGGCACGGACTGAGGAGGAACTAGCACAGACAGTGAAGAAGGGAGACAAGATACTCTATAGGTACATCAGTGAAAAAGAAGAAAACCAGGGGAGGTATTGTAAGGCTCAAGGGGATAAAGGAGAGTGTAAGGAGGGGAGACCTAGGAGAAGGCAGAAATACTGAACAAATACTTTGTTCAGTATTCACTGAAGAGGGGAGGGTCAGGACCACACCTGGGCAACAGATGTAAAGGGAGGAGAGGTGGCACCAGTTCATTCACAGTAGAGAGTCCTGGAGGAGCTCTCGAGTTGAAGGTGGATAAAGCTATGGGGCCAGATGGCAAAAACTCAGGGATATTGAGGGAGCTGCGTAGTGAACTAACAGTACCTCTGGCAGCTTTGTTTACAGAGTCACTCAACACAGGAGTGGTTCCAGAGGACTAGAGAGGGCAAATGTAGTTCCTTTACACAAAGTGGAAGTAAGGAGGGGCCGAGACTACAAGCTGGTCAGCCTAACCTCAGTGGTGGGGAAGATCATAGAGGCAGTACTGAAAGAAAGAATTGTGGCACACCTGGAGCGAACGGTGCCCAGGATCCAAGGCAGCATGGATTCACAGCAGGAAGGTCATGTCAAACGAATCGTTAATATTTCTTTGATCGGGTGAGTAACGAACTAAATTGGGGGAGGTGGACATTGCCTACCCTGATTTCAGCAAAGCCTTCAACACCATCCCACATAAAGGCTACTTAACAAGATGGTTAGTCTGAGCATGGGACACAGGATGGTAGACTGGGTTAGAAGCTGGCAAGCAGACAGGAGACAGAGGGTGGTGGTAAATGGGATCCAATCCGGGAGAGTGGGGTGACCAGCTGAGTACCTCAGGATCAGTCCTTGGACCAGTCCTGTTCAATGTCTATATCAGTGACATTATGGAAGGGCTGGAGGGAAAGGTCTGCCTGTTTATGGATGACACCAAGATCTGCAACAGGGTGAATACTCCAGAAGGGGTAGAGAAAATGAAGAGGGACCTGAGGAAGCTTGAAAATGGTCTGAGGTGTGGCAGTTGGAGTTCAATGCAAAGAAGTGCAAAATAATGCACCTGGGAAGAGGGAACCCTGGGGAAACATACAGGATGGAGGGGTGTTGACAATGACCAGGGAAGAAAGGGACGGGGTCATCATTTCAGATGACCTAAAGATGTCCAAGCAGAGCACAAAGGCTGCAAGGAGAGCCAGTGGCATGCTGGGATGCAGAGGCAGAGGTATCACTAGCAGAAGGTAGGAGGTGGCAATGTCACTGTATAAAAACACTAGTGAGCCTCATTTAGAGTACTATGTGCAGTTCTGGAGGCCACACCTTCAAAGACTTCAACAGGGTGGAAGTAGTCCAGAGAAGGGCAACCAAGATGGTACATGGCTTGCACCACAAAATGTATGAAGACAGATTAAAGGACCTCAATATATACTCACTGGAGGAAATGAGGGCAGGGGGGCATGATAGACTACCTCAAGGGCATTAACACGATATGGGGGAAGACATCTTCCAGTGCAGAGGAAGTGCAAGAAAAAGGGGCATGATATGAAATTTGAGGGGGGCAGGTTAAGAGGAAATGTAAGAAAGTTTTTCTTCACAGAGAGGGTGGTGGAGAAATGGAATGGCCTGCCACAGGAGGTGGTGGGAGCAAGCACAGTGGAGGGTTTTAAACGTGCCTGAGATAGGCACAAGGGAACCTTGAGGAGGGAAGCAGTGATGGGAAACCACTGACCACTTAGGGTCAGAGGCCACAAAACAAGTATAGAGCTTAAGGGCAGACTTGATAGGCCTAGCGGTCCTTATCTGCTGACAATTTTAATGTTTCTGTGTTTCTATGGATAATTTTACCCGGAGTTGTATAAAATTCTTGGTCCAGTAATTTTACAAGAATTAACTGCAGCTTTTACTTCAATGCTTCATGACAATTCTATATCTTTGCAAATAGTCAAGGGTTCCTAATATATCTGCATAAAAAGGGGACAGAAGGGATATTACTAACTGGAGGCCAATAAGCCTCCTGAATGTGTATTATAAGATATTAATTACAATTCTGAATACAAGATTGTTACAGACGTCCATCTATCTCCTTACATCTGCACAATCCTGCTCAATCCCAGAGAGGAAAATAACTGATCAACTTATATTGTTAAGGGAAATTATAGAATACAATAACATGCATGGACTAGAGGGCTTTGTGCTGTCATTAGATCAATGGCAAGCTTTTGACATGGTTAATCATAGTTATTTGTGGCAGGTTTTACAACATTAAGGTATCCCCATAGAATTCATTGCCTGGCTCCAGTGCCTGTATAAAACAGCTATGGTTACCCCAAGTTAATGGCTGGAATGGACCCATGTTACTAGCTCATAGAGGAGTTCAGCAGGGGTATCCTTCAAGCCCTTGCTTTACGTGTTTAGTATTAACCATTTACTACAAGCTTTAAATTCTTCACCAGCTTTACAATATATACAGATTGAGGCTTATACAGTTCCTTACATTTCTATGGCTTATGCAGCTGGTCTCTGTATTTTAATCTGGATGAGCCCTCTGCAAGGCTAGCATTGCACATATGTACAGAATATGGTATCAGTTCTGGAACTTCTTTAAATATACAAAAGTGCATGGGGCTGGTTGGGGAATCCTACCCCTACCATTCTAGATATAGCAGGTATACAGATTACAGACACTCCACTTACCATACTGGGAATTAAATTTGGCTCTGGACTTCAGGTAGTCTTAACTGGAACCTAAGGTCGAAAAGGATGCTTGCTTGTTCAGCAGTGGAACAGGTGGCAAATGAACAAGGCCAAATGGATTTATCTAATCAAAACCTTTTTAATTCAGTTTTTTTCTGTATGTCAGTTATTTAATTCCACCACTTAAATCCTGGAAACCTCTCTATATAGTACATTTTTCAAGCTGTATGGGGGAGCAGTCTAAACCCCATTAAAAGTAATGTCATATGTTTGCCTTTTAAACAAGGCAGGCTACATATGATCAACCTGCTGGTGTTTTACTATAGCATCTACATAGTCACTAATCTTAGGCCTCTGTTGTTAGCCACTGATCGTGTCATCAATATTTTTATTGTTGAGCTTAAAAGCCATACACAATTATAAAAATATACAATAATACAAAATATAAAATACATCTGATCAGATAAGTAAGCTGAATTTTGTTAAATAAAAGCCAGGCAGCAATTAATAACTATGTTACAGCAGCAGATTATCTAGGGATAATGTAAACTAGAAGCTCAATAATTTATATGAGATACAATGAATTTCTTTTCTTTTGTTGATTGCTATGAAAAAATAGCAATTCTCTTCACTGTCCATTGATCTGCAGTGTGTATTAGTGCAAGTGTCAGAAAATCATTGCTTATTTTGTATGTAGAATTAAGGAAAGGACTTGACCAATAAGTCATTTCCTGTGAATACTAAGAGCATTTCCACATGACAGCTTTCAAGTTGAGGTTGTTTTCTCACACTGCCGGTTACCTCTTTCTTCCTTGTTAGATATGCTTAACAACCAGAGTATATCTGAGAAAATGAAAGACACCAATTGGCTCTGCTGCCATGAGAGGCTTAACGTCAAAACTAATCCAAAACATAAGCAGCTCACAGAAAGACGATATTCTAGATTTGTTTGTCAGCAGCAACTTGAAACCATGGAATATTTGTATTTTGATTAGTAGTTACATTTTAGACTTTTGGAAATTTCTGGCTGTACAATGGAAGGTCCATGCTTTGCAACCATGAATTATAGGAATGTGATATATGGTGACCTTGGTGGTTGTTGAGCCAAGTAGGATAAATCTACACTCCTTTTAGTTTTACTACTATAAAATGGTTTATCTGGAATTCTAGATGCTTATATACCTTACAACAGAAAGACATTATTTATGTTGAAATGTTACAGAAAATCACATATGAATTAAGAGCTATATTTCTCTGAAGCTAAAAGAATTAACAGTGTCTTTTTGAACAAAATGTGGTGAAATTTGCCTTGGATCACTGATTCAGGTATACCTGTTACTTGATTAGAAACAGTAATGACGTTTTTGTTCTTCTTGCTTGACAGTTGTTCATAAGAGCTATGTTTAAATCCAGTGTTAAAACAAATAATCATGTTATTTGCTAGTGTTATGCATTTGATATTAGGATAGAACACTAGCCAGATAACTTTCCTTTGTTTATGCATTATGGTTTGAAAAAGCCAATTTAGCTGGCATCTTATGTTACTTTTTTTATTTTTTTTTGTTTATTTTCTTTGTTTTTTTTCTCCTTATATTTTGTGCAATTAACAAAATAGACATGAGGAGTTGCTTTTATTTTATCTTTTAATCTTTTATCCTTCATTTTGTTGTATTATTTAGTATGCTCTATTTACCTGTATTGTTTATGATTTGTGTGATTTGCAATAAAAATAACTTCCCTACTCTTTTAAGAAGTGCCATGGGATCTTTATTAATGTCCATCTGAACAACCACCAGAATAAGCAGATGGGACCTCAATATAATGTCTCATCTGAAAGACAGAAGTAAAATAGTAAGCCCTATAACCAAGAGGCTGGTAATTAAATAAAATAAAATTAGATGGCCCCTAGCTCCTAGCCAGGAGCAGGGGAGGGGACGCTGACAGGGCCCACCATAGCAGGATAGCTGCTATGGCCCAAGCCAAGGGCTAGTTAAATAAATTACCAGAACCCCAGCCAAAGCAAGAACAGTAGTTCAAGTTCAAATTTATTGATCGGCAAATTAGCCATTACAATACAAAAACAAATCAGGCGATAAAAATATTAAATATTCAATACAATTGTAAAACCCTATACAAAAGTACCTACATCATACTTAAAAGAAAATTAAAATACACAGAACTTGACACTTATAAAAGCAGCAAATACTTATTACATTCAACAGCTTTCTACTTAATAAATCAGCAACTGGGCAGGTTGATAATTTTGGTATCTCAGTATGTTCCCAGCAAGGTAGTACTATACTTTTCATATAAAGTGCAAAGAAGGACTACATGCAGCACATTGTCTTCCCCAAGCCACATCTGCACATATAAATCTTATTTTTCTCCTGAAAATAATCCTATTTTCTTATTGCTTTCAAAACCTCAAAGCGAAACCTAATAAGTAATATCTTCTGTCCCAGATTAGGAAGAATGAGAGATATTTGTCATATCTATGTGCTCTTTTGTTTTTAGCAAGCCACCTACAGGCTTTGGATAACCTACAGGCCTCTAGATCTTTTTGAATGAAGTTGTCCTTTATTTTATTTTTATTTTAAGTTTAATATAATCCATAGGCAGCCTTAGACAATCTGTGACTACATGTAAGAGTCTAAACAGTTTAATAGGTTTTCTAGGAGCATCACACAAGGAAGATAATATTATTGGGAATAAATAATTGCTACTTCCAAACATATAGACACGGACGCCTGCTGGGTTCATCACATAAACCCCCAATAATTAATTTGTCTTTGGACAAATGTGCATTTGATCAGTAGCTCACCAGTCTCTGCCCTAACCATGACTGAGGGTCACTATTTGGGAGACCCATAATCTTTTGTGATATTTGTTTAAACTATGTTCTAAAAATCCCTTAAACTCCCATCCCATACTTCAACTCCATAAAGGATCTGGCTTTTAATTTTCACTGTAATGACTCATAGATTTCCTTCAACTGATCTACCTCCAAATTTAAAAGAAAATGCCTGTAGACTGGAAGAAAAGCATCCAGCTTATGCTTAATGCTTTTCAATGGCTTGTCCAAGTCCCTGTTTGATTCAGACTGATTCCTAAGTAACAGAATTTTCTGACTTCCTCAAGTCTATGGCTGTCCATGTGGAAGTTATGACTCCTCTTATTTCCTCCTAAAACCAGAACCTTAGTTTTGTCATAATTAACCATCAGGGCAGCATATTTACATTCAAGATGAAATCTCTCAATACTTCTAGTCATTCCCAAATGACTAAGGGAGAGTAAAACCACATCATCAGCATAAGCTAAAATGGGATCACTCTAAATCTTATTCTTGGGAGATAGAACTCAGATTTATACATGTTTCTTAAAACAGTACCAAAACAGAGATTAAATAATAGTGGTGCCAAAGTACAGCCTTGTTTGACTCAACATTATTTTTGAACCATGTACTTATTTCACCAGAATCACTATATCTGGTACTAGTATAATTTTCTTGGTGTAAGAGTCTAATCATTTCCAACAAGGAGAGGTCTATTCCTATTTCCCTAAGTCTATTCCATAATAATATTCTGTTTACCCGATCAAAGGCTGCTTTAAGGTCAATAAAGGTACAGAATATTTTTGTTGTTTTACTTTTCTATATTTATGGATCAGATGATATGACAAAAATTTGATTAGTAGTGGAATGCTTTTTTCCAATCCTGCCTGTGGTTCATCAATTTTACCATTAGTCTCTGCCTATTTCATCAGCCTATTGTTCAATACTTGGGTAAAACTTTTCCACTGTGTCCAAAGGTTAATGGGTCTGTAACAGCTGGGATCTTTTTTTGTCTCCTTTCTTATAAATTGGGACAATGATGTTTAATCCCCAACTTTTAGGATATCCCCAACTTCCATATATAATTAAACAAACTGAACAGAAAAGGAATCCAAATGTTCTAGTTTCAATTATTACATGTAAAGGAACTCCATCAAGTCCTGGAGTTTTCCTTTACTGAAAGAGTCTAAAGCATCCTTTATCTCGAATGATGTTATCTCCACATCTGGGCTATATTGTCTTCCCAAATGATTGTGTCTTACCATTCCAGACAAATAATCTGGGTCTTCCCTATAGAATAAGTGTTTATAATGATTTACCCAAGTGTCTGGTTCAATAGGCGTATTAATTTTAGTATGGTAGCCCATTCCACTACTAACAATCCTCCAGAATAATTTATTATCTTTAGTAATAATTGAGTTGTGCAGTTTTAGCCAAAGTTGTTTAGCATATTTGCTTTTGTTTTTGGCTAATATTTCCTGTATTCTTTCCTAGCTTTGTTCATTATTTTATTATTACCCTTATTTGGGCATTGTTTTAAAATTCTGAATTTTTGTTTACAGTTTTCCTTGCATCATGATAGTCCTTGTTATACCAAGGTGACCCTAGATTCTTTAATTTTCACTCTTTCGTTATTTCATAAGTTAGCATATTTATGATTGTATTATAATCATGTATTATATATTGGCTCATAGGAATGTTGGCCGAGAGATTCATTTGGATAATATACCCTATTTTCCAATAGATTGACCAATTTATCACTATTAATTATTACCCATTCAATACCTTTTTTTTTGATATAATCTTTGAGGCCTTAATATCATTATTAGGAGTAAAGTCACCATAGCTAATCACTAACTCCAAAACCTTGTGCTGGCTTTCCACTCTGAATATGCATTTAAGAGAGCTGATCCTATTAAATAGATTTGAATTTATCTAAATATAGCCAATTGTAGAAGTACCATTACCACCTATATATGAGTATTCATCCTCGAGGTCCATGAATGTCTGACTGTTCAGAAGTAACATATTGTTCCTAAACATTGTCTTATGTAATTCAACTCCTCTTTTGTTGATATAATAAACTCTGGCAGTCCTTTTTATTTCCAGGGTAGTGGACTGAAGGGCTGAAAGGGCTTTCTTGTCTCCTCTGAGCATCCTTGCAAGGACCCCATTCTAGCGTTGAAGTCTCTAATATTACTAGATTAGCAGTCGGATACTCAAGTATTAGATTTCTAATTAAATCTTCTAGCAGATTTAGATAATTAGGATCCCCATAACGGCTTCCTGTAGGATGAGCATAAATATTTATCAAAAACATGTTTGTTTAGTAAGTTTCCTGTTGACTTCACTGCTAATATACTACCACTAGGTGAATGAATTTCTTCAGTTATAATATTTTTATTCAGCTTTATTAATGTAGCTAATCCTCCTATCCCTCTTCCAAAGTTTTTATTTTTATTGCTTTCTTACAGTATGTTGCATATCCACTTAGATGGAGATCACACAATGCCCATGTTTCTTGAATGCAAATTATATGAAAGCAGTTCAAGTATTCACTGATTTCTGGGTCGCCAATTTTAATACTCAGGCCTGAAAAGTCCAAGATAAAATTTTAAAGATTTTATCCTGGGATGTTATATCAATAAAGCCTTCTTTACCATGGTCTTCCCTTTCGCTCACCTTTTCTCAGTTTTGAATACACTGTCTTCCCATGGGATTGTCATGTTTAATTTGTCATTGTTTCAAGTTGTTAAGATCTCAAACTTATTTGAGGTCTCAACCAGAAATTCTATTTCTTTGAATTAATCAAAATTGAAGCATGGTCAGTCTGTACAAAAGCCTCCTCATTGTCCACATATAAATGAATCCCAAGTTGGTCCAGAATGTTTTGTTTCAGTATCAAGTCCTTAATTATATTTACTTGGTTTACAACAAACCTGATTTGACCGTCTTTCTCCATCCTTATGGTTTTCCCAATGTTATAATTACTTATACAGATATTTAAACAAATATTCAGGAAGTCAATAAGCTTGCCTCTTAAATTATATTTGGATTCATTTGAAAACTGTTTTAACCCGAATATCGAACCATACTCTTCCTCTTATTAAAAGCTTGATAATCTTGGTTCATATAGAATTCTGGGATGAGATCATTTAGTGTAGTAACCTCTCCTACCATTTTACCCAAGGCATCTAATTTTTGCCCCAAAAACAATTGCTTTCAAAATGTGAAATTGTTCAGTTACCACCACGACCAACTCAGATTTCTTTAATGGTCTGACATTGCTGATTAAGTCTTTTAAAATAATACAACCATTTAATATTGTAGACAGTAATGCAGATAATGAATTCATAAGACTTTCCTGCATTTCATTTGGCATAAAAGTGACCCCAAAAGAGGCAGTACAAAGTCCGAGCCTAGTATTTTTCCTAGAAAGAGGTCAAAATTAGCATTCTGATTGAGAGATTTTCTCTATTTTTTAACACCCTGATTTACTAGGCTCCTTCTTTCAGTAACTCAATATTAATTGGGCCACTTCTCCCACCATCTTTATCCTTTTCATTGTTGTTTTCCTGATGTTTAATATTTGACTCATTCAAAACTTCCTTGGGATTTTGAATTCAGGTTTATTAATAACCTGGCATTCATCTTTTCCTTCCCCTTTTCCCTGATATCTTCCCACTTTTGCTTTCCTTTTTAATTTTTATTTTGGATTTGGAGGTGCTAACTACATTACTCAGATCTACTGATACTTCATTAAGTAATCTAGCGCCCCCAATCTTTTATCTATCCTTTTTCATTATAAGAGA
Source organism: Neoceratodus forsteri (assembly GCA_016271365.2). NCBI lineage: Eukaryota > Metazoa > Chordata > Ceratodontiformes > Ceratodontidae > Neoceratodus > Neoceratodus forsteri. The sequence continues at coordinate 31,694,464 of CM057450.1, forward strand.
ATATGGGATATCTGTAGCTACTTCTTTTCCCTGCAATTTAGTTTTTTTCCCATTGAGTTAGACTTCTTCATATTTTTGTCCTTACTATCTAATGCTTCTTGCAGTATTCCTTTTACCACAGGGATGCATGATTTTGTGCTAATTCCTGCAGACACTGGTGTCTCTTAATTCAGCTGCAGGAAGCATAATGCATTCATTTGCTGAGCTTAAAGTACTATAATCATTAAGTGGAGAATCCATAGGTTACATTCTCATAGTTTCCTATTTGTGTGAAAGAGCTCACCATGTTCTCCACTATCAAAGCAGGAGACTTGCATTATTCCTAAGTATCCTAATAGAAATTACTATCAGGAATGTTCAAATCTGGGTCATTACTCTGGAAGTCAGGATTCTTCATCCTAGATTCCCTTCTCCTATCTACTGCCTCCAATTTCATTCTGTTTTCTAAAACATACCCTTTAATAAATGATACATCTTGTTTGAGCTCTGTTAACTGTTTAAACATCAAAATGTTGGCTCTAACTGGGTCATGGAGAACTGTTAATAATTCCTCGAAATGTCTTCCAAATCCTTTAATGCAGAGTGTTCCTGTTCCTCTGGGCTCACCGTCCATGAATAACTCCTTGGCAAATGTTCCCAGTGGTTAATCTGTATACTTTCTCTTTCATTTCCCTGCTATCTGTGATTCTATTAGCCTAAGAATATGACCATGTTCATGAGCTGACGATGAATTAACTCAGTGCTTCTATCAAAGCTGGGGATTCCTTTATAGTGCTCACATATACATTGTGAAATTTGGCATATCTTTGCATCAGGTCTAATACCCCTTCACTGCCCTTCTCCAGTATATAAAGATTCTCTCATATTCTGGACCTCCATATCCAGAACTGAGAGGTGATGAAAAATCTTAGAAAAATCTATCTTAGTAGTCTTACTAGCCCCTTCATCTGGTCCTTTATATTTAGAGAGGTCCAAAGTGTTTTCTTTAAGCCATTGAGTATCAATCTGGGCAGGGCTGAGTGAGACATTCTTCTTAACTTCCATATCTTTCTTCAAATTATAATTATCTGTCTCTGTCTCGGAGTCTGCTCGGTATTAACCTTAGTGCTGATGAAGAAAAAATTCCAGATATCCCCATTTTCAAGGGCCAAATTCAGAGTCGAGACCAGCTGAACAATTTTATTATCTTCAAGGGTTTTATTTATTAAACCTTAGCTGTTCTTTGTTTCACTCCTTCCTTTTTGTTATATCTTTTAGGTTTGTACCAAGTGGTTTCGCAATCACAGTTTTTAGAGAAAGTGATCTCTTGTTCTGAACACCACCACCCCCGCCTATTAAGAGCAGAACTATTGCAACTCTTACTGTTAAGGTCAGTTAGAGAACCCTGATTTTGCTTCTTGTTGAGGCAGGCATAATTACCAGATACAAATGCTGAGATAATACAGAAGATAATATAGAAGAAAAAAAAAATGCAAGCAATAAAGTGCTAAGGTACTACACTCATTAAAACAGAAATACCATAAAGAAAACAGAAAAAAACAATTGGGTATCCAACTTTATATCAGATAATAAATAACCCCCTATAATGGCCAGAATCAGCTTAAAATGAGAAAGAGTCCCAATACACGAGCAGTGTACTTCCTCTTTTCCTCTCGTCACTCCACCTTTCCCAAAAAATTTACCTTGAAGCTACCTGAGCACACTTTCAAAGATACGAGGTACAAAATGAGAGCAAACCACTAGGTAGAGCTTGTATCAGCACAGACTACGTCTGACCATGGAGATTTTACAGTGTGGTAACTGCAACAAGGCAGTGAGGCATTGGAAAAGCGACAATTTTAAATATCTTATATAGCAGAATAACAGAATAGCAAAATGACCGAAATGGTCAAGCAGATGAGCAGACAAGAAAAAAGGACCTGATGGCAAGAAAAACTCAGCAGACTCCTCCACATCTGTTCACCAGCCTTACGCCACAGCTTACTCTCTTTGTTCAAAGGCGCATGCAATTATACCTCAGGAAGACACCCAAAAACTGAGCCAAAAAAGTCGGAAAAATAATATGATGTAATAATATAAAATATTTTGGCTTTATACAAATGTAACTAAAAGTTAATTGAGCTGTTTAACTGAAAAGCTTCTATTGGAACTCCCACCATCACCCAGTTCTCAGACCCCCAGCCCCCAGCACAGAAACAAACAAGAATTAAAACAAAGGCAAATATAGAACAAAGCAAAAGTCAGTCCCAGATTAAATTTAGAGCAGTAAATCAGTGAGTGAACAAATCAGAGACCCAATAAGCTATAAACTATAAAAAACTATAAAACTGTTTGAACAGTATAGCGATGCACCATGTCTTCTATAGAGACTTTAAAACTATTGGAAGGTTTTGTACTTATAATCCAACCATACTAATCCAGGTAAATAGACTGAATAAACAGAAGCTCGGATAAAATAATCACTGTCACCAGGCAGAGAACCAAGCTCCAGAGCTCCCAGGGAAAGCTTCTTCTGAAAGCTATCCAAAGTCAACAAAGTCACCAGCAAAACATCTGAGTCAGAAGCATCAGTCTCCTAAAGTGACTCTCAGCTTTCTCTCCCAACCTCTGCAGGGCGCCTTGTTTACTGAAGCTGCAAGGGCACCCAGCCCACCACTGGGACTCCACTCCAGCTCTGCTTCTGGTAAAACAAACAAAGAAAGGGAGAACGCGAAACCCGATGGCACAAGAAAACTGGAAAGGGCAGAGAGTATAAAACCTAAGCAGGCAACGGTGGTATACCTTTATTAAAATTTATTATAGCTTTCTCTCTGTTTTGCTTTACGCGATTCTCCTCAATCGCTTAGCATTCAGCCATCTTGGATCTCCTCTCAGAAATGACGATCACAGCACCTCTAGTGGGCTCTCTGACAGGAAGAATAGTAGGTGAGAGATCCCCAGCATGCAGAATTCACCAGATTTGCCTGTAAGCAAGAGTGCAGAACTGCTGTTCATGCTTAATGCTTCCCAGTGTGCTTGTGGCAGGGGAGGGCTTAGCCCCAGTCCTCACTGCAGCTTGATACATCAAAGCCCATTGGTAAGCCAGAATTTGCTCCCACAGCTGAGGCATAGCAGCCTCCAGCCCAGTAAATTCAGGCCTTCTTTCATGTCTGTCTACCCTGGCATATAGCCCCTGGTTACAAGACAACCTAGTATTTGAAGTACAAGTATTGTGTTATCAATGCGACATTTAAAGTGACAGTGCTGAATATCTGAACCAACTTTATAAAGTGAAAATGTTATTAAAGAGACAGTACTGACTTGTTGAATGAATATTTTAAAGGACAAGGACTGTGTTGTATTCAAACTGCTTATTTAAAGGGACAATGTCAACTGCCATTGTATGCTCTGAGATTGTGAAACTGCCCTTACATGTGTTAAATTTGCCTGTACTACCTTTGCATGCTCAGAAACTGCAAAACTGCCCTTGCATTTCTCTGAACTGCTCATGTTTGCAACCAAATTGCTTTTGTTTCCTCCAGGACTATTTAAACTGCCTTAAATTGCTCCAAAACTGTTTAATAGTAATTGCATGCTCCAAGACTGTGTAACTGCCCTTGTATGTTCTGAATTTATCTGAATTGGGCTTGCTTGCTCCACAACTGATTATTTGAACCAGCATGTTTCAAGATTGCCTCATACTATTGCATGACTCAAAGACTGTTGAAATAAATAACCACAGTTTAAAGAGACAGTGCATCTTTTATAACCATTTTTATTTATGCCAACTGCAGCATCTGCATGACAAGTGTAATATTCCTGCATGATCCAGAAATAGTGAAATGCATACACATCAGCTGGTCCTGCATGCTAGAACTGAATGCCCCAATGCATGCTGACAAGACAATGGCAATTGTCATATAGGAATAGTGATAGTTAGCTAAGGAACTCCTGTGTCATCTGCTTTCTTTCAACCAGGCCAACCCATCTGAAAAGTGAGCAAGGAAGCTTAGGGAACCACCCTGGTTGACAGCTAGGAACCATGCCCAGTGCAGTTGGGTTTTTCTCCTTACAGGTGCTTCAAGTGCTTTTCTGAGGTCTATAATGACAGCCCAGAGGTACTTCATCCAGATTCTTTTCCAAGATTGACAGCAACAGCCCAGAAGTGTTCAGGATCTACAAATTCATCCAATTCCTTAGGTTCTTTCCCAGGGTCCACGGTGACTGACCAGGGGCTTTTCCAGTTCCGTCAAGTACTTCAAATTTGTCCAGTTCTAAAAGTTCTAAAGGTTCTTTCCCAGGTTCTCTGATGATGACTCAGATGCTCTTCAGGTCAGCAACATAAGGTTCTGCAGGTTCTCTCTCAGTGTTCATGGTGACAGCTTGACCTCTTCAGTTCTGCAATGTAACTTTCTGCAGATTCTTTCCCAGGGTCCATGGTGGTGGCCCAGTGACTCTTCATGTTCCTCAAGTTCTTTGGAATTTAGGTTCTACATTTCTATCCAGGGGTCCTTGGTGATTGCCCAGAGGCTGGACAAGTTCTTCAATATCCATGGAACACAAATCCTTGTTTTGATCCTTTCACTGTGGTTTTCCTTGATGTCATGAGGTTTTGATTTCCTTGCTCTTGGTAAATATCAGTTCTCTAAGCTGACCAACAAAAACATGGAATCACACTTTCCTTTAATACCAAACTTCTTGACAGAATATTCCACGGTGCCCAAGTTTACACATAGACTCTAGTGTAACAGTGATTGCATTCTTAACTCTAAATTTAAATTAGATTAAATGTATTTAGAGACAGTTTTTAAATAAGGTATAGTAATACTTGAGAATTTAGAGTAATTTTAAGTATGTTTACAGCATAGAATTTTTAAGTGCTTTTAAATGACCAACAGAAAGTGTGGTTGTGTCTAATGACCGATTAGGATTTGGAGGAGATGGGATTGTGTATTATTATTTATAAATTATCTGCCTACATTGAGAGTTTATGTTCAATGTCAGTATATAATTTCTAAGTGATTTTAATAGAGTATTTGCATGATTATAAAGCATAAAGCTGGTGCTTCAAAATTGTTGAAATGCCCACATCTTTCTCCTGTTTGATCTCTGTGGAACCATTGCTTCAATAAACTGACCACTTTTCATGAGTCGTGTTCCAGTCTCTACATTTTGGTGAACATTAGTTCTATCATGTTGCAAAATAGTCAAAGAACCATCTTACTCCACAAAACACTTGCCAAAATGATTCTACACCTCAGCTGACTTCACAGACAGAAGTCAGCTTGGTGCACACTTCAAGCCTGGTGAATCTCTGGTGTGATGGTTCCCTGGGTTTGAATGATCATGCAATGGAGCTTTGGTGATACCTAAACTTCAGCATCATGTTTGCAAACATTGGTACGTGACTGTTTTTTCTCAGCCTGGACAGACAGTGATGATGTGATGGTAACACTAATGCTGTGTCACCTGTTTATTGAAACCACAATAACACCATACAAAAGATTCAAAAGGCTCAGTGAACTTTTAAAAGTATGTTACATTTCCTACTTTGAAGCTTTGTGCTGCAAACCTGACAGATGCTCTAACATACAATAGGTTATAAATGGGTAGGGAATTTCCTGCATCCTGATTGGCCAGCAGGGTTCAGAACCCAGTGTCTTACAGGGAGACAACCAGAAGGATGCAGTGCACCTGGATATCCATTCCTCCCAGAGACTTTACAAACAAAATTTCTTTTAGACATGTTGCTAAATTTAAAAAAGAAAGCATAAACATAATATTCCTACTTACAATTACTTCAAAACTGAAGTTGCACCACATTTTAACAACTCCCCACCCCACTTAAAAACACCAATATGCAAAAGCTAAACATTTTATCCCAACCAGTCTCTTTTAAATCTTTTTTCATACTTTCTTTTACAAGCCTCAATCCTCAATCTTGATTTCACTGCTGAACCTCACTCCATCCTTAATATGGTTGCCAACTGTCATTTTACGATCACTTTGCGCGATGCACAAGGAACGTTTTGGGACAGTAGCACACTTTGGAGGTGTGCTCTCCTATCCAATGCACTGCTCCTTGAGCAGGCGTGGCAGTCCTGCACTAATGGGTGCAGGAGTTTGCATGACAGCAGTGTTACCCTGCTTCAAAGCAAAACACCGCTGCCATATGGAGCACCGCACGCCATCCCCTCAGATCACGCCATCCCACGTGGAGCCCACTTCAGCGTGGGTGTTGTTTGTCAAGGGGTGCCAAATCCCCTGTTGGCTCCACGGCCCCCCAAGCATCCTGCTGCCACACTGGGAGCCCACCCCAGCATGGCAAACATTCGGTTTCTTTGCGGCGGGGTGCCCAATCCCCGTCGGCTCTCGGCCCCCCGTAGTGTTGCGATGGGGTGCCCAATCCCTGTTGGCTCTCGGCCCCCAGCCATCTTCTGCCATGCTGGAGCCCACCCCAGCGTGGCAAACGTCCCACGCCATCTTTTTTAAACCTGTAAAATAAAAGCGGTCCTGCAGCGTGTCTCCCAGCCTCCCCTCCCACAACCCGCACCCACCCACTGCGCACGCAGCCTCCCAACACACCCCTCCTCCATGCCTCTGGACTCTGGCGGCGATCTTGATTGGACGGGGACTCGTCTGCACTCTTCAAAAGCGACCACGAACTGAGGAAATGATGGTAAGCTGTATAATGGGCTAGATAGGGGTTTCAACTTTATATGCATATCTCAGGCATTTTTGAATTTTGCAAAATGTTCAACATGGGATTTTGGGACCCCTTCTCATGAATGATGTCACTGTCATGGCGTTATTCGGGGCCGAAGGTGATTTCGCAGTCACTGCATGAAATCACCCTTTGGGCCTGAATAGCACCATGACAGTGACATCATTCATGAGAAGGGGTCCAAACCCCATGTTGAAAATTTGGTCAAAATTCCAAAAATTGCTGTTTTTACGAGCGTATGCTAGCAGTTCCTACGCACGCCAGAGGTTTGCGAATTTTCAATATTTCTACTCCAGATTTCAACACTGCCATTTTATCACACCTTCTTATGAGTAGTACAGCTGTCATTTTTCACATCTCACCCAAACGCGGTTTCTCGCTTCATGTACGCACAATGGCGCAGTCGGTGTGTGAAATCAATGTATGGGACACATTTAGAAAGTCACAGTGACACTGTTCATGAGCAGAGGTCTTAAATGGCTATATAGAAAATTTGTGAAAAAAATTCCTAAAATTACTGTTTTACGAGTGTATTTGCAGTTCCTACGCATGTTTCCACGCTTGCAAATTTTCAATATTTGCAGTCCAGATTTCAACATTGCCATTTTACCACACCTCCTCATGAGCAGTATAGCGTATTTTTCACATCCTGCCCAAAATATGTTTCAGCCTCATGAAGCATAATGGCGCAGTTGGGTGTGCGCGAACTTAATGTGCGCGGGACATTAAGAAAATCACAGTGACACTGTTCGCGAGCAGAGGTCTTAAATGGCTGTGCTGAAAATTTGGTGAAAAATTCCTAAAATGACTGTTTTACGAGTCTGCGCTATGCAGTTCCTATGTACGCTCATAAGTTTGCGATTTCAATATTTTCATCCAGATTTTCAACATTGCCATTTTACCACACCTCCTTAGGAGCAGTATGTGTCATTTTTCACATCTGCCCAAAACATGTTTCGCCATGTAGTGCACAATGGCACTTGATGTTCGTTGTCTTGGGAAATCAGTGTATGGGACACAGTAAGAAAATCACAGTGACACTTTTCATTAGCAGAGGTTTTAAAATGGCAATGTTGAAAATTTGGTGAAAGAATTCCTAAAAATGACTGTTTTACGAGTGTGCATTGCGCAGTTCCTACGCACGCTAGTAGCTTTATGTAATTTTCAATATTTCCACTCTAGATTTTCAACATTGGCATTTTACCACACCTCCTCATGAGCAGTGCAGCTGTCATTTTTCACATCTTGCCCAAAACATGTTTCCGCCCATGTAGTGCACAATGGCGTAGTCGGTTATTAAAAATCAATGTATGGGACACATTAAAGAAAATCACAGTGAAACTGATCATGAGCAGAGGTCTTAAAATAGCTGTGTTGAAAATTTGGTGAAAAAATCCTAAAATAACTGTTTTACGGGTATGTGATTCTTTTGGTTCCTCACCTTGCAGCTAAAGTAAGTTTGCGTACAATATTTTCTCTCAGATTTTCAACATTGCTATTTTACCACACCTCTCATGAGCAGTACAGCTGTCATTTTTCACATACTGCCAAAATGTGTTTCGCCCATGTAGCACACAATGGCGCAGTCCGTGTGCGCAACTCAATGTATGGGACACATTAAGAAAATCATAGTGACACTGTTCATGAGCAGAGGTCTTAAAATGGCTGTGTTGAAAATTTGGTAACAAAATTCCTAGAAATGACTGATTCTAGAGTGTTCATTGCAGTTCCTATACGCGCTCATAAGTTTGTGAATTTTCAATATTTTCACTCCACATTTTCAACATTGCCATTTTACCACACCTCCTTATGAGCACTGCAGCTGTCATTTTTCACTCTTGCCCAAAACGTGTTTCCGCCTATGTAGCGCACAATGGGGGTAACAAAAGGTCATACTGACAATTTATTGTGCAAATACCAGCAATACTTTGAGAGGCATTAGGGTAAGCTTACCATACATGCCAAACACCACTGCAAATACCTGCAAGCGAACGTTCGGCATTGAGAAATGCTTGTTTTCACCTGATGATCCAGTATTTAGGATCTCTCTCTCTCTCTGATTTTTACTCAGCAGTAGTCACGTTTTTGAGCCATTTCCATGCTCATACTTTAAAGCAGATTATCTCAAACCATTCATTGTTTCAGCTGCATGTCCAAGTTACAAACAAGTTTTGTTGTCATACAGCCATTTGTTTACAAAATCAGTTAACCTGGGAGGTGAAAAGTGTGGCCAGTAAGACTGTTAGCAGTAAATGAACCTAATCTTTTGAACTCTTCATCTGAAAGCACCAGTGCAGCAAAGCTGGGCAAAAGTTGACTAGATATTTTGTAACAGTAACAGATTTAGTTCTTATCTTCCACTCGCATTTCCTGGTGAACTTTTTTTCTTCTGGAATTTAAGAATTTTTAATTTAGTTCTTTCCTAAGAAAAAAGTATGGTCACTTCTTTTCATTAGAAATACTATTGTGAACCTGAAAATGGATGGGATCCAGAAAATAAAGCCCATAATATAAAAAGCTTCATGAAACAAAATCTACAGTTTTGTAAAGCAAAAACAATATAAAAGGAAAAGTCTGTAGCACATCCTTTACAATACCACTACATATACTGTAGCACAAAGTTGTAACAGGAAAAGCAGTAAAAGAGATCATTTTTATTTTGCTAAAAAACTGTTTCATCTATAATAACTTTTGTGTGTTTATATGTACTTGTAAACATTAAACTTTCATTCTTTAATATGTTTTTACAAGTGACCCATTTTATAAGCACCATAAGACACCTCAGTTTGTTGGTTGTCTGGGGCTAATGCACTTCCATGTGTCAAAGGTTTTCTACACATTTGCTTCATGCCTTTTAATGCTCTTGTGTTTGCATTAATTCCAAGAAACCAATACCCTGTCATATCTTACAGCATACAGTACTTTTTAAATGAATAATTAAATAGAAATGTCTAACAAGAACAGTTAAGAAATGAGTGGAGTGAATGATATTCAGTGGTTACTAAAATAATCACTTTTCTGTACTTGGATATTACTAGCCTGTACTGTTCATGGCATAACAGGAGGGCCTGGCATCTCTCCTACAGTATCTTGTTATGCTACCCCAGCACCTCTCTATTCACCTGGGCTATGAGGAGATCAACAGGTGCGGAGTTAGTCAGCCCACCCTCCTGGAGCATCTCCAGTAGTGTGTGCAAACGATAGTGAAGTCATGGTGATTGTGTTTGTTGAACTCATGGAAATAAAGCCTGCTTACCCCCCCAACACACACTTGTGCATGGACATTTAGCTCATGGACTTGAGTGTATTTCTACTCATGATGTCCTTCTCAGGTTCTTATGCTAATTTTCCCCATTTGATGACTAACCCCTTCTCACACATCAAAGGGCCCACAGTTTCTGATCATTGATGGGGAGGGCCAATGACCGGACCCTAAATCACTTTCATTTATTTTCTGATTAAACCTGTTTGAATATCACCACACCCAGCTCACCAGTCCCCACTTTCCTATCCCATTCTTCGTTACACACCACAGCACAGGCAGATGAGCATGCAGAAATGGTGGGGCTGCTAAATAGAAAACCCTTCCCTTAAAACCCCAACTGGGCATAAGACACAACCTCACATTACATTGGTCATTTTAATGATTTCCTCATACCCACCAAATGACTGACTGTAAATATTGCAGGCGAGTTTCATAATACAACAAAGTAGAATAGCAAAGTTTCTTAACACATACAGCTTTAAATACAGTAGCTGAATGAAGTCCAAGTCAAGTTACACAAGCATGCCCACTCACATTCTCCTTGCTGCTTAGCATGACTCATCCTTGGCTCCTTCTGCCATCCTGCTGCCTCCATCTCCTGCCAGCCCTCATAGCCACCTTAGAGCTTGGAATCTAAACCCAGGTCATCTGCTTGTGGGGTGACAATACTGAGGCTCTGGCTGCCTACTGATCTTATGCCATAATCTTCAGTTTGTGACATGTAATCAGGTCTACAGAAACACAAAGTGATATAGTGTAAGAAGTCTGATTTCAGGTGCAGATAATCAGCAGGAGTAGAGGAATAAGGAAAGAAGGATCAAATATTCTGTTTTCATAAAAACAGTAATGAAGATCATAGGAAAAAGTGAGTCACAAAACATATGAAATTTAAACTGAATTATGTCAATCAGTTATCACTAGTGCATCCAGCTAAGAAGCAATGTAGTACCTGTTATCCCTTCGGCCAACAAACAATAACTGTTTTAGCCTAATCTAAGCTGTAAAAGAGAACTTGTTACATTTTCCAGATAAAGTAGTGCCATTTGACAAAATTGCTGCCCACCTTGAAAAATTCTAGATCTGCCCTTTCTGGCAATGTTTTCCAAGGTTATCCTTGAGGCATCAATATTTTGCGTGTTAAATTTCAGGAGTAATGTCAATAATGTTTCCATGAGAGCAGGTATAACAATTTCCTAAAAGACAAAACACAGGATTCTATACTGCATATCTGTGTCCCTTTGGGATTTCTGCCAAAGCTAAACATGTACCAGTACGGTGGATTGCTTACATAAGCAAAAGTATTTTTTTAACATGATAACTTTATTGAGCATTTCATAACAATAATCAACAATTAACAAATGAACAAATACAACAGTGTGAGGTTAAGACCACTGAATATGAAGACATCCAATCAACATTATATATGTCAAGCAATACATCACTACATCAAAACAAATTGTAGGAAAGAGAAAAGTTGTGTCACCAACTTTAGTTCATTAAACATTTGCCAAGGTACAGAAGGACCTTCTCCCATACACCAGCCAACACTAAACCAATGTGGTAGAGCCCTCTGAGCCTGAGTTCTATTCTGTCATACTACAGGAACCTTCTTAGGTACATATCTGACATTAAGGCAGAAGCAACTTAGTGTGGGGATGTCTGAACAAAATAAAGGTTAAATCTCAAGTTATGCAGCATTTTCTTGGTGATCCCAGGTCACTCCTTGATAAAATGAAGGGCATTTGCTGGATGCTGGGGAGGAGAAGCCCTGCAGGCTTGCCAGATTATTTGACTGCAGATGGAGTACAGAACAGAGAAGCAATGCCAGGTATGGCCCACATTTCTTGTTGAAAAGCCCCAACCTGCCAAGGGCTAAGAAAGAGTGCCTTTCAAACAGAGTTACCTTCGAGAGTGAGGTGTGCCAGCTGAGCAGAGATGGAGCAGCATGTCATCACCACGACATCAGGATGAGACACTTGGCCTCCATGGCGGCAGCAAGGATCCAGCTTGGGGTGGCTTGGCAATCATCCTAATCAGAGAGGTGACGCCTGCAAAACTAGTTTAGGTAAGTGCAGGATATCATGGTCCAGAATTTTGGAGCAGTCCTCTAGGACCATTCCCAGTGTATGCGGAGGAGACCAGTATCAGGTTTGGAGCATGGCCAGCACTTGGAGCAGGGATGATTACTTATAGTTTGAAGGGCCTTGGGGTCCTGTTTCATCTATGGAGGATTTCAGACTGGATAAGCCTAACAATAATGTCCCTGTCTTTATAGTAGGCTGCAATGATGCAGGCTACCCAGCTGTCTTGGGGTATGGACCATTCCTATTCTCACACCCTTTACATTTGTCCAGGATTGGCACTGAGCATTTCAGATGGTGTGGTATATCTTACCCACCAGACTGTTAGGAGTAGAGGAGAAGTCTACTTTTGCAACCACAGTCGGGGTTGGGGTACCTTACAGGCCTTGTCAAAACATTGTAGCCTTGAGTCACATGATGCTCCAGGGCTACAACCAGCTATTCTCAGCAGCTCTGATCATCTCATTTTTAACCTTATTTTAAATAGTCTTCTCCATTGTGTAATTTTGCTTTTCTCCAGGGAATCTACTTTTAAACCTCCTATTATCGACTGGCAGGCTTGTTGGAAAATTTGATGGATCTTTCACAGGAGCAATTAGTGGTACATCACACACCATCACTAACACCAGAAAAGGACTGTGGACCAAAATGACCCAAACAAGATACTGCCTCCGACTCAGTGCTTCTTCAGATTCTAGCCTTCTAACAGTGGATAGATTCCTACAAGAGCTTACTCAGTTGAAGGACACTATGATACCATTGTCTGCAGACATGAAAATCTCTGACCTGCTATTACTGAATTGACTCTTCAGGTCAGAGACTTGGAGGTTCGAGTAATTTCTATGGAAGACTGGCAACACAGGATGGATCCAGATATGATCAACCTGCAGCAGAAGCTCAATAATTGAGGATCACCTTGATGATCAGGAAGGCGAAGCTGCAGAAATAATCTTGTTATTCTCAGTCTTCTAGAAAGGAGTGAAGGCAAGGAAATCTTATTTACTCAGCGTCTGTGTGAAACTACAACAGGTCCTTCCCCATAGTCCACAGTATTTAAACAAACGGGCTCGCAGAGATGGAGACCATGCCAGCTGAGGGAGAACCACATTCACTGATCTTTGATTTGTTAAAGATCACGTGCAAAGTTTTTGTGTATTGTTTATAAAGCTTGAATTCAAATCCCTGTGTCATGATTAGAGTTCCTGAAAATGTCATGCTGTTTGGTTTTGTGGTTTTCTTTAAATCAGTATTTTTAACTTGCTTTACAGTGGCTGAACACAGCGGAGTTATTTCTGTCACGCTCAGAAAGGCTTGGAGAGAGAGGACATCATCTTGAAGTACTGTAGTTTGCTGCTTCAGATTCCCAATCACAGCATGCTGTAGAGTTAATGGTTTGCTCACCAGGTTTCTTACCAACTCAGTCTGTGGTTTGTGTTTAGATAGATTAGCTTAAAATCTATCATTCTCTTCTTATAAAAGTTGATCATTTGAGTTTCAATGCTGAATTGAAGTAGTGGAAATCTTTCTTTGTGAGAGATCAGCTTGTCTGTTTCACAGCTCTCAGTTTTTCTCATCAAAACTGATTTTTCTAACTATATAACACAGGGTTGTTTATTTACTATAAAAATAAATCAAAATTTTGTTCATTCATAGAAATAGTTTGTCCTTGATATAGCCTTCATAAATACATTCATGTAAGAACTTTTTTTTCATGTCAGATTGACAAACAGGTGCCTGTCACACTCTACTATTTCAAACACAAGTACTGTCTGAACTTACAATTTCAGTTCTTTGGTGGTTTCTGTGTGAAAATACATCATGTATGTGTATAAACAGAAACACTATATGGCATCCTGATGCACTGTGTCTCTTCCCACAGTTTAGCAGCTGCACTCTGCTGCCACCTCTCCCTGCCCCATAAGCCCCTGCCTTCTGCTCCACATTCGAGGCAGCTGCACCCTGCTGCCCACTGTCTTCTCCCATATAGTCGGGGAATGTCTCCTGCCTCCATCTCCTGCCTAAAGAATCAGGCTACTGCTGCACCCTGCCCAAACAGCTGTGGTTGCTGCACCCTGCTGCCCCCACAATCAGAGATTCTGCACCTTGCCCCTGTTCCTGTCTTCACAGTCAGGGCTGCTGTGCTCTGCTAAACCCTAGAATCCTAGGTCCCCTGCCTCCACAGTTGGGGCTGCTGCACCATGCTGCCCAAGGCCACCTGAGGTGGGGCTTTTGCTGCACCCTGCTACGCACTTCTATTGCCCCAAATGGGCAGGGCTGCTGCATCACACACACCTTGTCTCACAGTCAGGGCTGCTACACCTGATGTGCCCCTGTGTCCTGCCCCATAGTTGAGGCTTCTGCACCATGCTGTTCTCTGTCCCCTGTCACCACAGCCAGGGCTACTTCACCCTGCTCCAGTCTACACAGTTGGGGTTGCTGTGGCCTTCTGTTCCCTAGGCCCTATTCCTCCACAGTTAGGGCTGCTGCACCATGCTGCCACTTGCCACAAGAGTCAGGGCATTTGATGCACCCTGTTGAGTGCCTCCACGTTGAGGCACTTGTGCCCTGCTGCCTCCTTGCCACCTGAGTCAAATCATTTGCTACACCCTGCTGTCCACATCCCTTGCCACAAACAGGCATGACTGCTGCACCCTGTCCCACAGTTTGGCTGTTGTACCCTGATGACCCCCCATCTCCTGGCCTAACAGTCGAGGCTGCTGCACCCTGCTGCCCTAGGCCACCTGAGGTGGGGCTTTGCTGCACCCTGCTTCTATTGCCCCAAATGGGCAGGGCTGCTGTATCACACACCTTGTCTCACAGTCAGGGCTGCTGCACCTGATGTGCCTGTGTCCTGCCCCATGTCATGGCCACAGCACCTGTTTCCTCTCTGTTCCTGTAGGATGGAGCAGCATAGTGCACAACCCTAACTGTGGAGGCAGGGCTCCACTGTGCAGCAGGGCACAGTGGTGGCAGGGACAGAGGACAGCATGGTGCAGAAGCCTTGAATGTGGGGCAGGACACAGGTGGGCATCAGGCTGCAGCCATGACTGTGACACAGAGTGCACATAGTGCTGCAGCCCAGCCCATTTGGGGCAATGGATGTGTGCAGCAGGGTTTAGCAGCCCCAACTTTGGAGGCAGGGGCATGTGACTCTAGGGTGTAGCACAGCATAGCAGCCCTGACTGTGGAGACAGAAACAGGGGCAACAGGGTGCCATGGCCAAGACTGTGGTGGTGGGGACAGAGGGCAGTAGGGTGCAGAAGCCCCAACTGTTTGGGTAGGAGACAGGGTGGCATCAGGGTACAGAAGTCCAAAATGAGGGACAGGATACAGCAGCCATGCCTGTTTGGGACAAGGGATGTGGGCAGAAGCCTCAGCTGTGCAACATCTCTGACTGTGAGATTGGGGAGAGAGGGCAGTAGGGTGCAGAAACTCCAACTGTTTGGGCAGGGGCAGCAGGGGAAGCAACCCCTAATTCTTTTAGGCAGGGATGGAGCCAGCAGGGTGCACAATCTCCAGTTGTGTGGAAGAAGACAGTGGACAGTGGACAGCAGGGTGCAGCAAGGATAAACTAGATTAGATTTATTTTATCTTCATTAAACAGCCCTGTGTTATAAATGATTGACTTTTGAAAGAAGACTAGAGCAAGTTAACAAATGCTGATCTAAAGAAAACCACAAAACCAAACAGCATCAAATTTTCAGGAACGCTAATCGTGACACAGGGACTTGAATTCAAGCTTTATTAACAATATGCAAAACCTTTGCACATGATCTTCAAATTACTTGGATCATCAACATTTACTTTCCCAAGCCTGGAGCAAGCAAACAGTTCAAGGGAGGGAAACATATTTTATTGTCCAGGATCTCTATTTGTATATTAGGCAAAGGGGCTGCTTACTGCCAACTGACCACAAATCTTATAGCAGCCCATATTAAGTTTCAGCTCTTTTACCCGCCAGGCTCCAGCTTCTGTTCCATGTAGACTGAAAACATTTTCCTCTGCTGATCAAGCTGAATGTTGAATTGCCGGCTTTATCCCTGACTTGTTCAAGCAGACTTTGCTGCGATTATGGAGTACCCTACTGTCACTGTCTTTAGGATTGGTAGTTTTTGCTAGAACTGCATGAACTCTGAAATTTTGGTTTTACCAGGTGGTCAGCTTTGTATGTAGAGCGTTTGAGCAGACTGCTCTTCTTTGCTTTTTAGCTTTTGGATGCCATGTTTTCTTCAGTTATCATGGCATCTATGCTGTGAATGTCTACATGTTTCCTTTTATTGCAGTATTTCAAATTGGTACTGTCCATATTATATTCAGAGGGACAGATGGTTTCCCTCAGTGTTTAAACTGCTCCCTGTGTAAGTTTTACTCTGTCAGGCTCCAGCTCCTTTACTGTGGGTACTGTTCTCATCCTTTTCGCTGCTGAAGCCTAAGAGAATGTAAGCAGTAAGACAAGATGGGGTGTGCATGGAACAGGTTTACCTCATGCCTGGGGCATAAGCGAGGCAGGGCCACAGACCTTAGCCCGTGGAAGTGTGGTAAAATCTGTCCATGCACACCCTCAGGTGTCTTATTGCATTTATAAACGGGCTTTTTTTTTTTTTTACTTTTTACAGTTGGGAAAAGCATGTTTATATGTAGCAACAAATTTACTTGTGGGCATTTATAACATAGTCTTCCACCCACTGCAAATGATGTCATTGTTAATGTCATTGTATTGCTGCTGGACAAAGTTTGTCCTTTGCTGGCATCAAGAATCAAGCTATGAAATGTTTATCATGGAATGTATAACATGGAACACATGGATTCAAATTCTGCTCAGTTTCACTTGTAGAATGTTCAGCTCCTAACATACTGTACACAAACACACACAACAAATGCCTCTTCTACAGCCAAAGACTCAATTATCTCACTGTCAGGGCAAGCAAAAGCGATTTTCCTGATGAGCAGGTAAAGATAGAAGGGGGATGTTTCATTGTCAGCAAAGAAGCAGTTGAAAATATAGAATAAAATATGGGGTAGTGTGTGTTACAGAAGTTTACACCTCCCTCGAGGTGTTAGATGTTACATAAACCTAGAGAGTGAAGTTCAAGGGTTTATCACATCTAACACTGAGGGTGTGTAAACTCAAGTTTTACACACTACCCAGTATTTAATTTTATGTAACTGCTGGGTTTTGCTTTCTGGCCACAGAATTATATAAAATAAAGACATTGTAGGCGTGGCCACGGGTCCGCTATTTAGCGGAATCATGATCTGTCACTACTGAGTTTTTTCTTCATCTCGCTTCTGAAACCTTTCAGAAATGAGATGAAGAGAAAAAAACAACTCAGTGAGTGACCAGATCGATGGACCTCGCTATATATTTATATATAGAGATATATATATAGAGATATATCTATATATATATATATATATATATATATATATATATCTATATATATATATATCTATATATATATATATGTAATATATATAATCTTTATTTATTTTACGCCTTTCAAATAATCAAGGTGCATTACAAAGTATAAAATAACAAATAAAACAGCAGTAGTAAAACATAATAAAATCCAGAAATCACATAGTCAGTCACAATATGCCTTGCTCCACAAATAAGTCTTCAATACCTGCTTAAACCGCCCCCCCCACAAGGTTGCGCACTCCCAAATCAAAAGTGAGAGAATTCCAAAGGGCTGAGGCCGTGTGGCCAAATACACGGGCCCCTGAAGATGTAATAATACCCTTGGAATCTCTAGCAACCCCTAAATCTGAACAGAGCAATCGCTAGGCAATAAGGAGACAGCTCTTTCAGGTAGCCAGGGCCGAGTGCATGTAGGGCTTTATAAGCCAGTAATCTGACTTTGAAGGTGATCCACCAGCCAGTGCAGTTAGCGCAGCACCGGTTTGATATGGGAAGTCCAGAAGTCCCGTTCCCGTCAGCAACCGGGCTGCAGCATTCTGCACCAGCTGCAGGTGGAAGATATTAACCACCAGAAGTCCAAAGTACAGGGAGTTGCAGTAATCAAGGCACAGGTCACAAGGCGTGGATCAGGTGGGAAGATCATCGGATGAAACAAGGTGCTTGATCCTAGCGATGTTCCTCAGATGGTGAAAGGATGACTTAACGGCCAATTCGACACCTGAGATAGTAGTGTCAGCCCATCATCAAGTATCATGCCTAGGTCCCACACCCATTCAGAGGTCGAGAGCTGGGAACCCCCAGGAAAAGCCCCAAGAGGTGACCTGCCCCTGACCCCCATTCGGCGTCCTAGATCCACAACCATCACCTCAGTCTTCCCTGGGTTCAACCTCAGCCAGATGGAATTCATCCAATCCAGGATTTCAGCGAGGCAGTTATTAAATACCGAGAGTGCTCCATCATGGTCAGGTGCAAAAGACAGGTAGAGCTGGGTATCATCAGCATAGCAATGAAACCGCAGCCTATACCATCTTACAATGTTTCCGAGGGGCAACACCCTTTATAGCAAATTATGCAATGGGTTTCCAATGGCAGAAATTATATGACAATTATAAACAATACTTAATGTTTCTAAATTGTTTGTGTGTGTAAGGAAAGTGTGATGATCACGGAAGCAACATTTAATAATTTGTTTATTTTTTATTTAAGGTAGTTTTATTTGTTATTTTAGGGCCCAGTTGAAATTTTTTTTTTTTTTTACAGTGTAAAGGTAGCAGCCATGTTTGTGATTGAAGATCAATTCTGGTTGTGGGGGACTGATGGAAGATAGTTCAGGTTGAAGAACTGATTTGCTCATTGTGTGAGGACCAGGATGATTGTGCAGGAAACAGATTTCATGCACGGTCACATGATATATTTTGACCAATGAGACTTCTTTATTTTGGATTCCCATTTTATAATCACCGTTACTGTTCCCTTCTGTCCATGTAGCCTTTAATGCCGACCAATTACATTATTACTTTGGACTCAAGGACTGTTTTGTCCTGTGGTGATTTGGAGAATCTGTTTAATTCTGGGTGTAATTAGGGACGATTTGCTGCTTGGAGATTTGAGTGGACATCCTTCTTTTATGTTGTCATTAGCTATTGTGTCCTGCGTTACTGCAACACCAGTGATTATACTGTTTGACAGAGTTTACCATCCCTTTCACCTTTAAGTGCTACCCGTGTTTGAACTATTAACAGGATGGTTTATTTCTTTGGTGTTATTTGTCCTTTGGAGCTTGTTACTTGATATACCGTATATTTGTGGGGACTTTTGTTTTGCTCCTGGAGTTCTGCATTCCTTTGCTATTTACACTTTTCAGAGACTGCTATTTCTTCAAGTTGCTTCCTGGACTGTCGAGTTCTGCTGATAATATGGAGCAGTGGTGAGGAATGCATCACAGATCGTCAGGATCAGGAGTGATGGTCTTTGGGACTGAGGCTGAAGTTTTGAGTTGCTGTATTCTTTATGGACTGTTTATCTTTTTTTTTTCCTTGTTTATTTTCTCTTTTAGTGTGTATTGTTTGTATAGTTTGTATTACACTAGGGCACGGTTGTAGGGAGGGAATATGTTTATTCTTAATATCTTTATGGATGCGGGGAGGGTTTCTTCCATATCAGGTTTTTCTGGCTTACATTACTTAGGATCTTTTGATTATAGGTAGTCAATATACCTTTTGGCTTGGAATGTTAAATGTGCACAAGACGCCAACAGACACTACGTTATATTGAAACACCTGAACAGAGAGATATATAGACAGCCTTTGTACAAGATTCTCACTTTAAAAGGAGACCAAATATAGGCTAGTGTATTTTGAGCCCATACACAACCATAGCATTCTCATAATCCAGTGGTTTCATGATGGTGAGGACCTCAAGAGCAAAGCTTGAGAGGTCCATTTCATCATGGAAACCACAAAATATAGAGAATACCATGGTTGTTATTTTGGACCCCATACACTTTTCTTTATAGTGTATGGTGCCCAAAAAGAAAATATCACTCATTTTTTCTTTGTTTAGTGGCAGTGTTGTCCACTATGCTGACTGGCCAGCGTGCACGCACCAGGAGTCAACTGCCCCTTGTCCTATCAACACGCTGTTGGGGTGGTTGATGTGATCGAGCTGTCTAACACAGGAAAAAAGTCATTCTACAGCTGGTCCAGTGGTGCTGAGGGTTGAGGCACTGGACGCCACACTTGCACCATGTCGGCAGCAGGTTTGGGGAGACAGACTCGGTCATTGAGAATTCGGCAGACTCGGTCATTAAAGGGGTCAGCAGGGGCGGAGGGTTTGAGCATCTGAAGACTGCTCTCCCTCCCAGGGTGAGCACTGGGGCTCGCATCACTCTCTAGCAGCCCCAGATGGAGATCAGAGACCCAGCACAAGCAGTGCCGGCGTAAGTGGGCAGAAAGGTGACAGATGTCAGCCGTTGGTGCTCAGGCGTCATGCCACGTCTGCGATCTGAGGGTAACCAAGGAAATACCCTGGAGATACAGTGGAGACTAAGACGACCCTGGGGACCTGCCCACATCCGCTGCGGACATACCCTCATCAGATCTACCGTGGCTGACCTGATCTCACAGCCGTCCCTCTAATTTCAGAAAGGCCGCCAAGGGAGGTGGGCCCTCTCCGGCAGGTGATCCGGAGGGTGCTGGACGCACCATGGGGTTGGAAGGAGACCAATGGAGGAGGTTTCAGGCTGGAAGTAGTGGCAGCTAGTCAAGTGGGTACTCTGGAGGGATGCCCTGGACCTCCAACAAAACAGAGTTCACACAAAAAAAGTCGTTCTGCATTAGTAGGCACGTCACTAGTGCAGCAGAATGACTATTTTGTGTGCATGGATTTCAACACAATCACGCTCTACTATACATTATATTACTTATTTACATAAAGATTGGGTTTGGCAGGTCTATGGTGCAGGTGACAATATCCCTTTCAGTTGATTTCTGACATATGGGATGGTGAGGGGCATTATATTTTTGTTTACAGGTGCCTAGGGTTGTAAGAGGTGCTTTTGGGTTCAGTGTATGATCCCAGGTCTGACAACCCACAATTCTTTGTTAATTTAGCTTCCTTATTGCCACAGTACACTCATATTCCATTATTATTAGTGGGGATTGGAATCTCGTTTTCAGTCGGACACTGATAGGTCTGATAACCAGTGTAAGGGTCTCTTCCCAGCCAAAATAGTTTGTGGGATTTTATGGATCTTATTGGCTTAATTGATCCTTGGCACCTCTTGCAGCCCTCAGAGCACAGTTATACATTTATTCTTCTCCACATAATTCTTTTTCCAGCTTAGATTTTCTTTTGGTCAGTCATGAAAACATATCTGGGATCACTGCATGTGAGAATTAGGGAGACTGTCCATTCTGATCATGGCTCCTGTTACCTTAATCTTATCTATTTGGGGGCAGAATATGGACAAGTCTGGCATCTCAATAATCAACTACTACATGATGCTACTTTCATTGATACTCTGAAAATTATATCACCTCATCTTTTGCTGCTAATCAGAATTCTGCTCAACAAGCTGGATATTTATGGGGTGCGGCAAAAGCCACCATTTGTAGTGAATGTATCCACCTTCCACCATGAAGCTTAAGGAGTCAGCATTGTAATACACAATTGTTATTACAAATGCACTCACTGGAAGCTACCTTTTCTCCTTCGACACCAGAACATATTGACTAACTCCTTAACTCTCTGCTCCAAATACCTCACTTTATTATCTGAGAAAAAGCCAAATTAGCCATTTTAGGACAAAATCTTGGTATTGGAACACGGAAAAGATGCCAGGAAGTTATTAGCTTTATGGCTGAGACAGCAGGAATCTTCTTGTGCTGTCCGAGAAATCATCTGGACAACTCCTCAGCTTTGGTTACTAAGCCTAGGGATATTATTGACATTTTCAGGACTTGAGTGTTTGTATTCCACTGCCCCTTGGATCCCTCCTTCATTCCCATATATTTGATTATTTAAGGGATGCTCCTTGCCATACCTTTTGGACACACAAAGTGCCTCACTCCAAAGACCGATTACCCTGGCAGAGTGCGTTGTGCAATTTCCTCTAAATTCTGACCGAGCTACTGATTGTTTTTAATTTCATTCATTATAGGGTCTCACAGATTTAACTTACTCAAGCTTGTAAGATCCTCTGTGTCTATCCCATGCATGTTTGAATCCTGCTACCATTTCTGTACCCACCACCTCTGCTGGGTGCTGGGAGGTTGTTCCAGATGTCTACCACCCCTTTCCTTGAAGAAGCATTTCCTCATATCCCTCTAGGTCTCCCCATTCCTCTTCATATCATGCCCCTTGTCCTTGAGCATCTCTTTCTGTGCAAAATGCCTCCTCCTGTACTTCATTAATACCTTTTGCAGTATTTGATATTTCCACCACGTTTCCCCTTTCCCTTCTTTCCTCTAGGAGTACATACAGTATCTAATTCCTGAGTCTTTCCTTGTAGAGCTTCTCATGTAAGCCATGCACCATTTGGTTGCCTTTCTGTACTGCCTCCGTCCGATCTATGTCTTTTCAGAGATGGGGCCTCCAGCACAAACACAGTACACCAGGTGGGGCTCACCATTGATCTGTACAGGGTAACACTACCTCCCTCTTTCTGCAGGTGATACCGCTCCTTATGCACCCCAGCATTCTACTAGCCTTCCCACTGCCTTATCACTGCTTTGCTACCTTCAGGTCATCAGATAAGATGACCCCAGGTCCTGCTCCGTTTTGTGGTTGTTATCACCTCCCCCAAATGACACATTCATAGAATCATAGAATCATAGAAACTTGGCAGCAGATAAGGTCACATCAGCCCAACTAGACTGCCCTTCCCCCTTTACTTATCCCTCCCCTCTCAAGCCTCCCCGCTATGCAGCTCCATATGACCTTCCGATGCTCTCTTAAAACCCTCCACTGTTTCAGACCCTATCACTTCCTCTGGGAGCCCGTTCCATGCCTCCACCACCCTCTCCATGAAGAATTAACCCCTCACATTGCCTCTGTAGCTTCTTCCTTCAAGCCTTAGGCTATACCCTCAGGTTATAGCTCCTTCCTTCTAAACAAACCCCTCCCTCTACTTTGTTGATGCCTTTGACATATTTCAAAGTGTCAATCATGCCCCCTCTCCTTTCTAGTCTCCAACATGTACAGATCCAGTTCCTTAAATCTCTGCTCGTATGTCTTCCCTTGCATCCCTGTACCATCCTGGTTGCCTTCTCTGAACTCTCTCAATCCCGTCTATGTCTTTGTGGAGATGTGGTCTCCAGAATTGGATCCCAGTACTCAGTTCGGTCTTACCAAGGCTTTGTAGAGGGCATCAGTACTCTCCCCCTTCTGCTAGTGATGTCCCTGACAATACTTGCCAACATCCCATTTGCTGTACCCACTGCCCTGCTACACTAGTTGCCCACCTTCAGATCCCTGACACTACAATCCCCAGATCCCTCTCCTGCTCAGTATCCTTGATATCCCGGGTGTATCTTGCTTTCGGGTTTCTGCACCCCCAAGTGCATTACAGCACACCTTCGGCATTGAATTTCAGCTGCCAGCATCACTGCCTATCCCTCCAGTGTCTTCAGGTCTTGCCTCATGTCCTCCATCCCCTTTGTGGTGTCTACCCTATTGCAGATTTTTGTATCCATCCACAAACAGGGCTCCCCCTTCCCTTAGCTCCTCTGATATAGCTAATGTAGATATTGAAAGGAGGGTCCCAGCACTGACCACTGGGAACCTCACCTGTCACCCTACTCATCCCAGAGTACACTCCTTTAACCCCTACTCTCTGGCTTCTCCCCTCCAGCCAGTTTTCCACCAATCTGGTCACCTTCCCACCCACCGATACTTTACAGCTTGCTCACCAACCTTCTATGGGACGCGCCGAAGCCCATTGAAGTCCAGATAGGCTACGTTGTCTTTGGATTTCTAAACTTATGTGCATAATTTGCACTTTTTGGCACTGAAGCCTAGTTGCCAATCCATTGACCAGTCTTCCAGCTTTTCAGACCTTCCCTCATTTTTCCTCCCTCCTGGTATGTCCAATCTGTTGCATATTTTCATGTCATCATCCGTGAACAGGCATACTTTCCTTCCAGCCCCTCTGTGATGTTGCTAATAAAGACAATGAGAGGACTGGTCCTAGTACTAACCCCTGTGGCACCCTGCTGGTCACTGTGGCT
Source organism: Neoceratodus forsteri (assembly GCA_016271365.2). NCBI lineage: Eukaryota > Metazoa > Chordata > Ceratodontiformes > Ceratodontidae > Neoceratodus > Neoceratodus forsteri. The sequence goes on from CM057450.1 coordinate 31,718,663, forward strand.
TCTACAAGTGAACTCCATTTACCACCACCCTCTGGGTCTTGTTAATTAGCCAACTTGGTATCTACTTTACTACCTTTGGACCCACTTCCAGGCTGCCCACCTTGTTTGCCAGTCTTCTGTGTGGAATTGTCGAAGCCTTACTTAAATCTAGTCATGCCACATCCACCACTCCTCCCTGATCCACCCCTCATAACCCAGCCGAAGAACTCAATCAGGTTTGTTTGGCAACATCTCCCTTAGAACCCATGTTGCCGGATTCTGTAATCCACTGACCATAAGGTATTCCCCAATCTTTTCTTTTAGTAGTGTTTCCATAACTTGCCCACCACCAAGTCAGGCTTACAGGTCTATAGTTTCCTGCCTCCTCCCTATTTCACTTTTGTGAAGTGGGACCACATCCACCCACCTCCAGTCCTCGGAACTTCCCCATATCCAGATATAGATTGAACAGGGCCATCAGAGGCACAGTCAGCTCCTCCTTTTGTTCCTTCAGTATCCTGGTTTGAACCCTGGCTGACCCCATTGCCTTATCCACTTTTAGTTTTGCTAGCTGCCTGGGGACTCTCCTCTGAAAAAGGGCTATTGTCCACCTCCTTCCCTTAATGCCCTTTCCCCTATCTTTGCCCTTCTTCTGCCCTTCCTTCATGAATACTGAACAAAAGTATTTGATCTGTAAATCTGCTTCCTTCTGGTCCTCTTCACTCCCCCCCTTCCCATTTAAGTTTTACTATCCCTGCCTTGTTCTTCTTCTTTTCACTTATGCACCTAAAGAATGTTTTATCCCCTTTTACTGACTTGGCAATGTTCTCCTCCAATTGTTCCATTGCTCCTAACTGCTTTCCCTGCCTCCTATGTTTCTCCTGATAATCCTCCCTATCCTCTTCCTTCTCAGTCGACTTGTACATCTTGAATGCTTGCTTCTTCACCTTTACCTTCTCTGCTACTTCCTTGGGGAACCATAGCGATCTCTTTTTCTTGCTCTTTTTAACCTGCCTTACACAGAGGTTTGTTACCTTCTCAATGGCCTTTCTTATTCTTGCCCATTTTCTCTACCCCACCTATTTCCCATATTCCTGCTAGGGCTTCCCAAGGCACTCTCCCATTCTTGAAATCGGCCCTCCTGAAGTCCAGGACCTTCATTTTAGTGTGGTTCATTTCTGGCCCAGTCCTTATATTGAACCACACCTAAGATGATCACTGGCCCCAAGCGGCTTCCCACTGTGATATCAGTGACACTGTCCCCATTTGACAGTACCAGGTCCATGTATCCCCCCCATGAGTGGGTTCATTAACTAGTTGCCTGAGGGACTGCCCCTGCAGGCAGTCTAGGATTTCCTACTTTTAACTGTTGCTGCAGTAGTGATGCTACAATCCACATCTGGTAAACTGAAGTCCCCCACTAGCAATATCTCCCTTGTTTTCCATCCCTTGGGTTTCTTCTATCATAACTTTATCCCCCCACCTTCCCCTGTGCTGGGAGGTCTGTAGATTACCCTGTTCGAATAGCAGCCCCCTTCCCTGTCTCAGGGTGACCAACAGTACCTCTGCTTCTCCCCCTGTTCCCTCTGTATTTCCGTGACTCTTCTGTTTTCCCTCATGTAAAGAACCATCACACCTCCCTTTTTTTTCTACCTTGTACCTCCTGTAAAGAGCATGACCCTGATATGGCTACATCCCAGTCCTGGTTTTCATTGCACCAGGTTTCTCTAATTACCACTATGTCCAGATCTTTTGCTGCCATGGTGACTTCTAGGTCTGCCATCTTGTTGCCCAGACTTGAGCATTTGCACACATGGCTCTCCATTTTGTACTGCCACCTTCCCTCATTTTGCCCTTTTGCCCTCCCCCGTTTCCTCCGTTACTTTCTTCCCTCATTCCCTCTCCATCCTGGTTATCTATCTGTGTTTGTTCCTTCTGGGACTTCTCACCCTCTGATTTCCACTGCTGACCATGTAAGCATGTCAGGCGGGAGGCAGACTATGCTTCCTGCCTTATGCCACCTCAGCCAGTAAATGCTTACCAGTGTACCATGATATAGGGATTACAGAGGACAGGGTGCTAGAAGGATTAAGGGTGCTAAGGGTGGACAAGACACTGGAACCAGATGGCATTCACCCTAGGGCACTTAAGGAACTAGCAGAAATCCTGGCTGACCTGTTCAATACCTCCCTGGACACAGGATGTGTACCACAAGACTGGAGGAGGCCCATGTGGTGTCCATTCACAAAAGTGGCCCTAAGGATGAGCTGGGCAACAGCTACAGACCAGTGAGCCTCATGTCAGTTGTGGGTAAGCTCATGGAGACAATCCTAAAGAAGGCTGGTGACCTTTTGGAAAATAATGGCCTCTGGGACAGTCAACAGCATGGGTTTGTCTTGGTCAGATCCTGCCAGACAAACCTAATTGAGTACTATGACTGGGTGACCAGGGAGCTGGGCAAGGGCCATGAGGTGGATGTCCTGTATTTAGATTTCAGCAAGGCTTCTGATTGTGTGCTGCATGGGAGTCTGGGGGGTTGAGTATAGGGGTGGGATAAAGGATGGTCAGATGCATCAATAACTGGCTCAATGGAAGGTAGCAAAGGTGGTATTGGGGAACTCTCATCCCGAGGGCGGTGATGAGTGGGGTACCACAGGGATAGGTACTGGGACCGGTGCTGTTTGGGATATTCATAGCTGATATCTCACTTGGGATTCGGAGTAGGATCAATATGTTTGCAGATGATACAAAGATGGGAGCTGTGGTGGATGACATCGAGGGTTGGAGGGTGCTGCAGGAAGACCTGATCAAACCACAGGAATAGTCAGAAACATGGCAGTTGGATTCCACCCAAGAAGTGCAAGGTACTGCACTTTGGGACTAGGAGCCAGGGAGGAGCTATCAGCTGGGAGGGTACAGTTGGAAAGCACTGAGGAGGAAAGGGATCTAGGGGTGCTTATAATGGAGAGTATGAACAATTCAGCTCAGTGCAGGAAGGCAGCAACAAAAGCCAACATGATGCTGGGGGTATATATCAAGGAATCTCCTCCAGAAATAGGGAACTGATCCTTCCCTGTACAGATCGCTGGTCAGGCCACTCCTGGAATACTGCGTGCAGTACTGGTGCCGTTCTGAAGAAGGATGTCAGATTGTTGGAGGGTGCAGCATAGAGTGACAAAGATGATCCAGGGATTGGAGAAAAGTCCTGTGAGGATAGGCTGGGAGAGCTGAACATGTACTCCTTGGAGGAGAGGAGATAGGAGGATATGATCGAATCCTTTAAATACTTAAAGGGGATAAATAAGACTAATACAGAAGGGATTTTCCAGATTATAAGAGAGGCATACGAGAAGACACCAGCTGAGATTGGAGGGAAGATTCAGGAGGGAAATCAGGAGACATTTTTCACAGAATGGGTGGTAGACAAATGAAATGCTCTGCCGAGGAGGTGGTATCCTGCAGACCAGTGGGTGGTTTTAAGAGGGATGGGACAGAGTGAAGGGCAATGATGAAGAGGGGTGGGAGTGTGGGGCAGCTGCAAGTTGAGGGGCTAGCTGCACAATCGGCAGACCTGATAGACCATGAGGCCTGTTTCTGCTGGTGTTTCATATATTCATATTTAAACTGTTCACTGAGGATCCTAGTTCCCCTCCTGGTTGGATGCAGTCCATCACTCCTGTACAGACCCCCATCCCTCAGGTGGGGCCCCAGTCCCAATGAATCGAATCCTTCTTCTCCACATCATTTCCTCAACCATATGTTGAAGTCCCTTGTGCAGAGCCTTCTGTCATCCTCCTTGTCATGGAGAGCTAGCACCTCTGAGAAATTAACAGATTGTGCTACTTGCCTAAGACCCCTCCCCAATTTTCTGAATTCCTCCTGAACTGTTTCTGGCTCCTCCCTAGTCAGGTCTTTTGTCTCCAAATGGACAATGACATCCAGCTCTCCCTCCTTGCCTCATCAGCAATCCTTTGGATCCTCCCTCCATCCCTTTGAACACGTGGCACCAGGAAGGCACCTCATCACCCTCTCATCCTTGCCTGTCCCAGCTGCATCTCCCTTACTATCAGTCCCCATCAGGATTCACTTCCTCCTCCTCCTCTGGGGTGCTCTGCTGCCCCCTTAGGGGTCTCAACATGCAGGACCTCCACATCTGTCCTGGTCACTACTTGGTGCTTCTCCCTGCCAGTGCAGCGTGGAGAGTTCTGTAGTAGTATGGGATGTGGGATGTGCCTCGCTCCATCACTCTAACAATCCCTGAGCCCACCATTGTCCAGCCACTCCTCCTTCTCGGAACCCCTTGAGGCAGTGGAGGTGGAATAAGTGGTCCCCAAGTGGGGAAGTAGGTCCTCCTAACCCAAGCATCTCGGCCTGGAGTCTGGCAACCTCCTCCTCACTGATGTCATTTGAATTTGGAACTAGACTTTAAACCGCACCTCTAGGAACCTAGTACTGTATTGGTACTCCACTCTGCATACACTCATTGAGATTCTCAAACCCAGGCATATTAGGAATGTTTAAATTGAATTGGTGTATTTTGTTCTCTCCACTTTTCTCTTTCCTACCCCACTTTCTCTCACTTCCCCAATTCGATAATTGTAGCGCTTGTTTATTTCTGATTTAATTATTGCTTGTAATTCTAATTTTTGAATGACAAATCGTTTACTATGAATTTTTCAAGATTTAAACATACAGTCATTTCACTCATTTTTTCTGTTATCTTTTATTTTTCTAGCCAGATATTTGGAGAGCCAAGGACCTTCCTATCGATACATAAACACATGGCATGAGATGGTTAATGATGAGTAGCTCCGACTCCATTTGGCTCTTCAGTATTTCTCTTTAAATTCTATGTTTAAATGGTTTTGGAAAGAGAGTGACCTGTGATTTAAATGTCTTCGCTGATTCATTGTGCTTTCTATTAAGTTTTTGTTATGTGAAAAATGATTTCAGTACATCAGCTGTGATTTACAGTAACACATGGGAAGATATACGTTTGTATTTAAAATCTTTTTTGTCCTTAAGTACTAACAAACCTGAATTACTAATTATGATGTCATAGCCTAATAGATACTTAAAGGTACTGGGTCCTCCTGATGACAGCCCTCTGAGAAGCTCTAATAGGTGAAGTGCCAGGGCTTCTGCGTAACAGTCATACAGCTCCTGCATATATAGTGACTTCATGTGTGGTGTTCTTTTCACCAATAAAATTAGTTAACACATAGCTGGTGTGTCAACAGTGCATCTGTGCATTGTCTTTTGTCTTTCACCCACTGGACTCTAGCTTCAGAGTGCAATTGTTTTTTGTTTGTTTGTTTTCATATTGTACTTTGGGTCAGCTAAACCCTCAACCTACACCCTGTCGACACTGGTGAGCGCCGTGTTTACTAGAATTCAGTATTATAGCTACCCCATTGTCTGCTGAGGGCCTTGTGGGGGATGATTGTTCACAGTATTATCAGTTAGAGGTCAATGGTAAAGCCATCTCTCTCGCTGTTGCTTTTCTTTTGGAAGCTTGCACTTGTTTCATCAGTGGGATAGCTAGCTCATATCCAGCTCATCTCTAACCTTATATGGAAATTTTGGTGGTGGTGTCTCTCATGAACTCATGGAGGTGAGGTAGCCAACTGTTGGGATATAGAGATCCTTAAAGATGCTCGTCATCAGGGTATTCATTTCCATCACCTCGTGGTCATGGAGCTGTTGGGCCTTTTTAGTGCTGGAATCCCAGATTCCGCCAAGTAATCTTTTGAGAATAAAACAATTAATTACTGTATAGGGATATGACTTTGAGTAGCTCTTTAGGAAGATCAAAACTGAACAGTTAAACATCTTTGGGAACTGAAAACATATGGCATGTAGAATAAAGTATGGGCAACCGTAGACAACAAGGCTGTGTTGCTATTGTGGGTGAGATGACATCATAGACTTCAGGAGCAAAGCTCTAGATGTCTCTTTAAAGTTACCTTGCCCTGATGGAAGCAACAGCCTTGTTGCATCTAGTTTCCATGCATTATTTTGGATAGCATACATTTGTTTTAATTCATTTACATTCTGGAGAAGCTGCAAATGAGTTGCAGCAGCTGGCAATTATCTGGGGCCTTCTGGGAAAGAGTGAAGGTATGTCCTCATGATGGAGGAACAGGCCATGGATCACCCAGGGAGGAGGTACCACCAAGCGCCCAGGGGAGGGGTGGCATTTGGAAATGGAATGGAAAGAGGGGTTAAAAAGAATTTAAGGCCAGCAGTTCCCCTCTTTCTTCTCTCCTGTCTTTGGATCCAGGACCATGGAAATTATGCTGCACCTGGTAAGGGTAACCCCCTCCCCCACTCCTTTTGCCAGGCTAGTGATCGTGGCATGTCAGGGCCTAAGGACAGCATCCTCCTTTTATATGAGATGGTTCTGCAGGAGAAGAAAGGGTCTAAGTAGCTGATTTCAGTGCGGCTTAGCTCTCTAGGTACTTACTTTATGCACTCAATTCCTCATGTCCTGACAGAAACAGCAAAAGAAAAAGAAAAGGGTGGCACAGGATATAGAAAAGTGAGGCTAGGCTGCAGTTTAAAGGTAGAACACAGTCTACCTGCTACCTTTTTCGATTGTGGCCTCTGTGGCATGCAAACAGATCTTATATTTCATGTACCAACAGAAAGGGATGAGCGAGGCTTACCTTGGTGAGCATGGAGCAATGCATGTACCCTAATTCTAGGAGACCATTCATCTGCTGAGTGGCAGTCCTTCTGGCATGTCATGGATGTGGCCTTATTGGGTGATGCAGCTACCATCTGTGCTTGTTCGGGACAAGGTGCTCCCTCTTCCCAGGAAGATTTTGGGGCATGCTGGAAAAGCGTGTAGCAGCTGCCAATGGTTTATATTGAGGCAGAACAGACCACAGAGTAATCCAGTGATTCCGTTCCTTTCTTTGTGGTTCGTACACCACAAATCTCATGTCTGCTGAGATCTCGGTGGCCATCTTGGCATAGTAGTAAGTCACCCATTATCATGGCCTTGTTAGGTGTTACCACCCGTTATCATGGCCATGTTAAGTGTTAGGGTCATGGGTTTGGGAGTGCTGGGGCTCAGGTCCTTAGAGATTTCCACCCCACAATTTCAGCTGCAAAGAGGTGTGGCAAGGTTACAGCCCTGGCCAGCGGAGGGAAGTTAAGGCCTGAGGTGGGGCACTATTGATAGTGCTTGCTCAGAGTGGCTAAACAAGGATTATGTAGTTATTTATTTATTTATTTAAGAGTTTCACCAGGAAGACACACTGAGCAGAGTACTGCTCAATTCCAGTTGTGTCCTGGGGAGAGGAGGAGATCACAATACAAAAATAAAATGCAATAAGACAGATTGTGCAAGACAACAACAAAAACAGCACTTAAAATAGATTACAGCATGAGCAGAGCAAGGCAAATAGGGTGCAACAAGGTACATAAGAACAATACATGTGAATGATGCAATACAGTGCACCATAAAACTGCCATATTTCATTTGTTTCTTTTTTAGTTTTAGAACCGGGGTTTTAGTTGCAGGCAGGACTTTTGTGTGAGTGTAGCACAGAAGCGTAGCTTTATTTCTTTTTAGTAAGAGTTTGGAGCCTGCACTGCAGTGTATGCTTTGTGGATTTTAATTTTGGGAACACGAATCTATACATTGACTTTTCTCCAGGTGCTCGCCGGTCTGCTGGTACAAGTGACACAGTAAGGTTGCTACTGGAGTGAGCAGACTGGATTTGTTTGCTTGTTGGCCTCTACTGCAGTGTGGGGAGAAGAGCAGTGACACAGGAAGGTTGCTGCCAGAGTGAGCAGACTGGATTTGCTTGCTTGCTGGCATTGCTGCGTCGTGGATAGAAGAGCATGGAGTCTGGTGTTCCTGCAGCCTCGGGAGAGTGGAGGGTCTCACTAGCTTAGACAATTGAGCGGTGGGGGTAACTGGGTGGCAAGAGGTGGGAGCTCCATTGCCCTCAGGAGAACCCCTCCTGTCTCCAGTTGGGATGATTTTGGTGAGGCCAGCCCTGGGACCTAGTGAGGCAGCCTTTTTTGGCTCTAGCAGCCGTGGGGTGAGGATTAATATTCCCCAGGTCCCTTCTCTTGAACTGACTGAACTTTGCTCTTTCCCGGATTAGTCAACTGTTTTACCATTGAGGAAATGTTATTGATTGGAGTGGAGTCTGCTTGGAAGACCTGGTGAGGCTCGTTTTTCTAATGTTTTAGACTTCGCTCCTTGGGGTGAGTACCTATGAGATTTTAAATAAGATCCTCTGTGACCAGCATCTGGGTGATTTGGTGAGAGCATTCTCCTGGACAGTAGGCTCTGGAAGGCTCCATGACATTTGGAAATCCACAGATTCATTGGTGCACTGTCTTATCTATTGGAACTTTGGTGGTGTGAACACGCTTCCACTGCATATTGAACCATTATCAAGTTGGAATTTAACTTCCAACTTTGTTTGACGATAGACTATTTTACCAAGTATTCCTGGACTTATTTGGAATTTGCAGTAGTGCATGCTCCTTTCTTTTTTCTTTGCTGCTATTTTAATTGTTATTTGATTTGTTGGGATTTTGGGTGTAGGGAGGAGGGATAATTAAAGGGTATATGACTGAGGTGTGTGGATGTTATTTGGAGTTTGTGTAGTTAGAATGAGGGTAGTGTGTATAGCTAGGTTAGCTTTTATTTATATAATTAAGGTTTTATTTATCAGGTATAATTTGTTTTATTAGGTTCTTCTAGTTCTGATTCAGTACATTTGGCTGGAATGTGTAGGGGTGTTGGCCTTGTGCGAATCACTTATGTTGCCTCTCTGCTTCACAACCTCCACCTCTTCACTGACCTCCCAGTTTCATCTACTGCTGCTAGACACTGTAGGAGGTCAGAATTACAAGGAGGTGAGTCGGTCATTGTGGGCAGGAGCAGGTGAGGAGGGTGGTGGGGTATTGAGGTTGTAGGTCCAGGAGATGTCCTGGGTTTCAACAAGGCCATGGGAGATGCCAGGCGTGTTTGGTTCCTGTACCCAGGGATCCCACAGACTGAGTGCATGGGAAGCCAGAGGGCTGGCTGCCTGCTCTAATCCTCTTAGGGCAGTGCTGTGCAATGCCAGGTCGATAGAAACAAGACCGTTATTTTGTGGACTTGATTTCCTCTCTCGGCGTGGCTTGCATCACAGAGACCTGGCTGGGTGATGATGCTGGTCCTGTTTTAGAGGCTGCTGTTCCACTGGGTACTCTGTGCAGTACTTCCCAGGAAGGATCATGGGGCTGGGGGGTGTGCCATCGTTTTTAGAGCCAGCTTGGGCCTCGGAGCATCCAGTTGGTAATACCAGGTCTTTTGATTGTGTCGCCATTCGCGGTGTCCTGGTGCAGGTTGCAGGATTCTCCTCATTTACTGCCCTCCAGGGTCAGGAGGAGAATTCCTGCAGGAGGTAGTGGACTTTGTCATCGACCAGGTGTTGGAGTCTCCCAGGTGTTTAATCCTGGGTGACTTCAGCGATGAGTCGACGATGAATCCTCACAATTCGGTTATGACCTCCTCCAGTTGATGTCTTCACTGGGTCTGACACAAGCAGTTACTTCTGTGGCCCATTGGCATGCCACACACTTGATCTGGTCTTCCATCTGGGTCGTGGGGTTGATAACCTCAGGACTGATCGGGTCTTCAGGTCCGATCATTGTGCCATGGGGTTCAGTTTGGGCCCCGATGGTTCTTCACCTGTGGAAATGGTCAGCACCACCCTTTAAGGGCTTGCACCCAGAAGAACTTTGGCACTGGCTGACCTGTCTAGAGTTGAGGTTGCCTGTGCGATTGGCATGGTGAGGCAGTGGCCACGTATAACATGGTGGTGTCCAAGGCACTGGATGCCATCGCATCGGTCCATATTCTACCCGGATCCTCTCACTTGAGATCCTCTTGAGTTGATGGTGATCTCAAGGTGATGAAGATCAAGGGTCGGAGAGTTGGAGCATAACTGGTGGAAGACCCAGCTGGAGGCCGACAGACTGGTCCTGCATGCTCACTATGGTGAGTACCAGGAGGCAATCTCCTGTAAGAAGGCAGAATTCCTGTCCAGGGATTGCGGCAGGGAGGAACAGACCTTCTCAGCTTTTCAGACTGTGGATAGGCTTCCCCATCTTACCTGTCTACAGCCAAGAAGACTTTCATCCACCTTGTGTGAAGAGTTTGCTCTGTTCTTCTCTGACAGAGTGTCATCTATCCAGTCGGGAATTCCGTTAGGAGGATTGTGCCTAGCAGTAGTTGGACTAATATGAGCAAAGGCACTCTGCCTGTTTGGGAGGAGTTTAGGCCAGTGGGGTGTCTGAGGTGACTGTGGTGATCTTACAGCTGAAGCACGCATTTTGTGAACTGGACCCAGCCCTGGCGCATTTCTTAAAGGGATGCACGAGGCTGTTGGTCTGGTGTTCGCCAGGATCGCCAGGTGCTCGATGGAGGAAGGGGTATTCCCAGTGGCTTTGAAAGAAGCGCTTGTGAGACCCCTTCTTATGATGTCTTCTCTTGACCCAGGCGTCCTGGTGAATTACCGTCCAATCTCCAACCTGCCTTTCTTGAGCGAGGTTGTGGAGAAATTAGTGACACAACAGCTCGAGGATTGCCTCATGTTCTTGTACATCTATGAGCCATTTCAGTTGGGGTTTTGGGGCCAGACACAGTACAGAAACAGCTCTAGTTAAGTGCATAATGATCTGCTCAGGGCCAGAGATAGACGAGACAGGTCAGTTCTTGTGCTCCTCGATCTCTCATCAGCATTTGACATCGTGGACCACGTCATGCTTCTTGATCAGCTCTGTGAGTTTTGTGGACTGGCTGTGGTTCCCATCAGATGGTTTAAGTCCTATCACTCTGATAGGGTGCAGCAGGTGGTGATGGGAATTTCTTCTCCTCCCAATGCCCCATCACTGGAGTTCCACAGGGCTCAATCATGTTCCCGATGATGTTCGGTGTACATGCTGCCCTGGTGAGATCATTTGACAATACAGTGTGGCATTTCACTGCTATGCAGATGACACCCAGCTGTATTTGTCATTTGCACCCTGAACATCTGATGCTGTTGTGCTTAACACCTGTCTGGCTAAAATCAATGACTGGATGGCTTCCAGATGGCTGAGACTAAACCCAGATAAGACAGAGGTGCTAGTGATCGAGCCAGGTCTCGGACATGATGGGTTGCAACCTGAAGTGGACACAGGTCTTTTCCTGGTGTCTTCTCCATTGGTTGCTTCCCTGAGGGTGCAAAATCTAGGTGTGATCCTGGATAGCAGGCTGAGCTTTGAAGATCAGGTGTCGTCTGTGGTCAAGAGTGAATTTTTACTGCTTGCAGAAACATCGAAGATCAAGCCCCTCATTCCGCCCGAGATCTGCCGACTCTAATACATGCCTTTGTTACCTCTAGAGCTTGACTACTGTAATGCTCTTTACTTCAGAGTCATGGGAGCCACCCATCGCAGGCTGCAGCTGGTGCAGAACACAGCAGCCCAGTTGCTGACGGTTCTGTCTAGGTCTTGTCATGTGACCCCAGTCCTGCGTGCTCTGCACTGGCTGCTGGTCAGGTGGAGGGTCCTTTTCAAGGTGGGCTTGCTCACCTATAAAGCCCTATAGGGCTGGGTCCTGGCTACCTGTGGGAGCTCCTGATACCTGCGACCCTGCTCACTCCCCTCGCTCCACCTTGAGGGGCCTCTTGGATGTTCCCAGGGTTCAGCTGAAGACATCTGGTGATTGAGGTTTCAGTATCTCCAGGCTGACCCTGTGGAACATATTTCCAGCTGTAGTCTGGGAGGCCCCTTCGATTGGTGTTTTCAAACAGAAGTTAAAGGCACACCTCTTCATCTGGACTATATAGAATAATCAAGACTATCAGGAATTTTATTATTGGAATTTTGATTTTACTTAGTTGTTATTTATTGAATTTTAATTGTTTTATCTGTAATTCTTTGTTAGGCACCCAGAGCCTCATGAATTGAACGCATAAAATAAAATTTGCTTTGCCTTGCCATTATTCCAACTAGAGGAGGAGGACAGCGATTAGATTAAGCACACGTGTAGTTGGAGGAGAAATTATTTGTGAGGTGGGCAGAGGGTATTGTGCAGTAGGGGCCTGCCTTTGTCCTCTGGGAAGGAGTTCCACAGCTTAGGCATGCGATATCTGAGGCTGACTGGCCTCGCGGTGGTGGACATGTGTGGGGTAGATAAGAGTCTGGTATCACTGTGCCTGAGTGAGTAAGCTGGCAGGGAGTGGCTGAAAGCACAGAGTAGAGGTGGGGGGCAGGGATTGGGACCAGAACTTGGTTTGTGAAATGATCGCAGTGTGTTAGGTGTCAGTTCTGCAGCAAGGGGAAGCCCAGCAACTGATAAAGGACACAGTGATGGGTTGAGTAGGGACAGCTGAGGGCAAAGCGACAGAAGGAATGGAGAGTGAGTCCAGTCTGGCCAGGGTGGACTTAGAGGCAGCACTATAGACCACATCCCCATAGTCGATGACTGGCAGGATCATTTTCTGTACCATAACACGATGGCCGGCAGTGGGATGCATCCACGATTACGGTAGAGGGCACCCAGTCTGGGGTGTAGTTTTTGTGGATAGCATCAATATGCACAGAAAAGTCTAGGTGCTGTTCGAGCTAGATCTGAGATACCTAAAGGAGGAGATGTCCTCCAGAGTTATCCCATCGAGGTGTGGAAAGTAGGGTGGAGGGTCTCGAAAGTCTCTGCCTTGTGCTGAAAGTCATGGAGACAGTTTTCTTGGCATTGAGGTGGAGCTGATTAGAGCAAAACCAGAGCTGGACATTTCTGAAGTCCTGCTGGAGTCTATTCACCACATCATAAATCAAGGGCCAGATGTATACAGCACTGTGTCATCAGCATACATGTGAATGGAAGTGTGGGCAGGCAGAGGGCAGATCATTGAGGAAGACAGAGAACAGGATCAGCCCCAGTAAGGAGCCCTGTGGCACTACTGTCATGATGGGGAGAGAGGAAGAGGTTGAGCTACCAATTCTGACTGATTGTGACTGGTCTACCAGATAGGAGCAGAACCATTCTGTAGCTAGGTCAGAAAGTCCTGCATTGTGGAGCTTGGTTAGAAGGAGGGTGGGAGACAGTGTCAAATGCCTTAGCAGGTTGAGAAAAATTGTTGAGGTGATTGGCCTTTGTCCATGTCACAGAGAATGTTGTTGGTGAGCCTCAGCAGGGAGGTGGAGTGGGACTTCCTGAAGCCAGACTGGTAAGGCATGAAGGATGAGGAGTCGAGGTGGGATGATAGTTGAGAGAGACAAGGTGTTCCTGGAGCTTAGCCAGTATAGGGAGTAGGGAAACAGGGTGGAAGTTTCCAGGGGCAGAGATTTCCCTTTGGGAGAGGGATGACAGTGGCATGCTTCCACCCAGATGGGACGGAGGCTAGAGAAGGATAAATTGAAAAGATCTGTCAGTGGGTGGTGATGACTGGGGCCGATAAGTTAAACATTTTGGCGCTGAGGCCAGAGGGCATTTACTTTTGAAGGGTTTAGCACCTGTAGAACATTTAGTACCTCTAGCAGTGTGACTGGGCCGGAAGGAGGAGGAGGTGAGTGGAGGGTCTTGGGCAGTGATGTGAGATGGAGGAGGAGGGGTGGAGGTGGAGGAGGTTGATGCTGGGAGAGAGGCCAGTAGTGTCGAGGTGCAATTAGTGCAAAATGTGTTCAATGCAGAGGCCACAGCAGGAGGTCTGTAACAGTGGAACCTCATATGTTTAAAGCAGGTGTAGTGGGCAGGGAAGGTGGGAGAAAAGCAATTTGACCACCTTCCTGAATTTAACAGGGTGGCTAAAATTTGTTTGCAGGGCTGTTTTGAAGAACTTGGCATTAGCCTGGCTGATTAATTTACTGCATGAGTTACAAAGTACGTGGTACTTTAGAAGGTCAAAGGAGAGCCAGAGACATTGAAAGATTTCTGCTAGGTCCCTTACTCTGAGGTTTGCAATGCTATCCGCTGTAATCTGGGAGGTGGGCACCTCTCACCCTTGATCTTCTAAGAGGGTAGTGGTCCCAGACAGCTAGGAACCTGGTTTTGAAGTGATTTAGTGCAGAGCCCAAGGAGGTGGCCTGATGGATGGGGACCAGTCGGTAGTGGCCAGGTCATGGAGAAGAGAGGGTAGGTCAAGGGTTTGTAGGACCTGGTCAGGAGGATGTGTTGGGGGGACAGCTTTATGCTTGAAATTTTCCTGACCACAAATGTCATGTGATGGTCACTTAGGGCATCAGGTAGGAGGTCAGAGACAATTATCCTGTGAGGGTGGGAGGTCAGGACCAGTCCAGGAGTGAGTGGTTTAGTAATTTATGATTCAGTCAGTGGGCTCTGTGATCATTTGGGAAAGATTTAGGGTGGCTACTAGGTTAGGAAGGGTGGCATTCTGGTTGGGGAGCCAATTTATGTTAAAATCTCCAAGGATATGGGGCTCACCCCAAGGTGCAAAAATTTTAAGGCGCCAAGGTGTTCTAAGATGTCCCTGCAGGGGGTGTCAGGTGTACAGTAGAGCCCACAATAAAGAGGGAGCTGTATGGGGAGAGATAGCTTGATCAGTAGTGTGTTAATGGTCTTTGTGGGTGTAGGAAGTAGGATTTGGGTGAACTGAAGTGCGGATGCGACATACATGGCAATGCTGCCACCTCTTTTTCAGCCAGTTCGATCATGATGAATGATAGTATACCTCAGGATAGCCACTCGTGTCTGTAGTGTGAGGTTTTAGCCAAGATTCTGAGATGATAAGAACATCTGGTCGGAGTGAGAGGATGGTTGGCTGCAGCAAGGTGAGTTTGGGCAGCAGGCTACAGATATTGAGGTGGACCAGTTTCAGCCATTTTGGGAGTTGCAATGTGGGAGGCGGAGGGCTAGTGTGGTGGGAGATGGGACCGGGGTTTTGCGCTATGTTCCCCGATGTGAAAAACAGGAAAAGATCAATAGTTTGGGTGGGGCCTTGCCCACAGGTGCTTATGATGGGGACTGCTGCTGACTTAGTAGAAGCAGCTGTAACCTGGGTTAGTGTGTGTGGTGGCTTGGCCTGCATGGAAAGAGGTGGAAGGATGGTGGACCCTGTGCTAGATATAGTGGGTGAGCCTCAGGAGGTCGACTGCAGAGGAGGTAACTGCTGGGGATGACCCAGCAGTTGGGGTACACAGTATAGGCTGGCAGTCCTCCATGGTGGGATGAGAGGATGGAGGCAGAGACACCTGGGGAGCCAGAAGGAAATCATTCCTATAATTGTCAACATAATTGAGTAGTAAGAGAGCCAGTTATGGAAGGAGTTAGATTACAGCTTGTATACTGCCCCTAGTAGAAGGATAGAATAACCTGCTAATGGGAGAATGAGCTGATTGGCTCAGTACCACCACATGTGCCTTTCTATATACAGTAGATAGATGCTCATTATGGGTCACTACTGCATTAACCACCATTAAAACACCATTAAATTCCCATTAAAACACCGTTAAATCCCATTAAATTCCCATTAAATCCCCATTAAATTCCATTAAATTTCCCATTAAATTCCCATTAAATTTCCATTAATCGGTACATAAATAATGGCCAAATTAACAACGTGATTTATGTGAAAGCATTAAAATCCCATGAAATCGAATGGGTTTTTCATGTGGTTGTATGCCATTAAATGTTTAATGGCCATTATATTAAGTGTCCATTTAATGGCTAGTTAACCATGAAATAAATGGCCATTACTTGTTAAGTGCCATTAATTTAATTGCCTATTGACCATTAATATTTTCTGCCATCAAATTAGTTTAATGGTATTTTTAATGGATTTCAACCATTAATTTACTGGCCATTAATGCAAGATAATGGCCATCAAATGTGCCATTAATCTTACCATTAATATGGCCATTAATTTAATCTGTATTTTTAATGTGTATATTAATGGTCATTAAATCATAGTTATATATTAATGGCATAATTAATGCTATCCTTCCCATTAAATGATACCTTAATATCCCATTAATCGATACATAAATAATGGCACCATTACATTTTTCTCTGCTTTTTATGGCCATTTTCTTTTAATGGTATTGTATGATTTTAATGGTGCCATTAATAACATAAGCCATTATGACCTAGGAATTTTAATGGCCCATTAATTGTAGTGAATTAAACCCTGACTTATGCACCAGAATTCACCATTAACTTGGTTTTTGATGAGCCAATTGCTGTTACGGAAAACACTGATGCAGAGCAGTATCCATCAACATGCAGTTCCCTTGAATAGAAAGTCTGGATCATCATAGGACAGTAACACACTAATTGCATTTTAGCTGTTTACATTACAACTTGTAAACCTCAATGGAGCAGATTGCTGTGTGGTTATAGTGTGTTTAGCCTTTAGTACACACCCTGCATCTTCTAGCTTCCTCCTAGCCTCCCATGTGGCTCTGAACTGAAGGCTTGCTGAAGCCCAAGTATAGGACATCCACTACATGGTCCTTGTCCAGCTCCTGGTCACCCAATCATAGTACTCAATCAGGTTTTTCTGGCAGGACCTGCCTGAGATAACCCTGTGCTGCTGCCTTTCTTGGAGCCCACTGTCCTCCAAAAAAGTCACTAGTCTCTCCTAGGATTGTCTCAATAAGCTTACCCACAACTGATGTGAGGCTCCTGGTCCGTATTTGCCTGGATCATCCCTTGGGCCACCTTTGTGAATGGGCACTACATGGGCTACCCTCTAGTCCTGTAGGACACATCCTATGTGCAGAGAAGTATTGAACAGGTCAGCCAGTGGTCCTGCTAGGCTCCCTACCAGTTACTTGAGTACCCTAGGTGAATGCTGTGTGGTCCAGGTGGCTTGTTCACACACAGTGCCTGCAGCCCTTCAGTATTCTGCCCATAATAATTTCTCCATCTGTCACCCCTCCCCACCACTCCCATGAGGTATCTGCCCCCCCATTGTGAATACAGAACAGATGTAGTCATTAAGTTCCTCTGACTGTTCCTCCCCTTCTCTTCCCACCTCCCGTCTTTCTTAATTCTCACTATCTGGTCCCTGTTCTTCATTCTTTCACCTATGTATCTGAAGAAGTCTTTCTCTCAGTCCTTAATGTCCTGTGCCAGCCTCAGATCTCTGGATGCCTTGGTGGTTCTGACTAGTCTTGTAATCTCCCTGGACTTTTTTTCTGACCCTTGAGGCATGGAGTCATCTCTGCCAATCACCCTACCCACGAGCCACTCATGCCCCATGGAGCCACAGCTATACCCCAGGTGGGAAGTGGGGCCCATACACCCCTGCAGAAGCTTACTTTGTCTCGCCAGGCAAGGTGGTTGGGGTGGGTGATGGCATATCAGGGTACGCTCCTGGTGCCCGTCTTCCCAGAGATGGAGGGTTGTTATCCTCCTGGTTTCTCTCCTACATGTAGTTGTGCGCCCTGATGTCTAGGCGCAATGCACCGAATCCACCATATGTCCTGGCCAGCCTTCCCTGCAATCAGGGCTTGCCGTACCTCGAGCCTCACTCCGGGTCATGCAAGTTGTGGTCTTTGGTCCCTTCCTCCCAGAAGGTGAACTGTCATGGGACACTAGAGCCTTCTCCCTGGCCACCCTCCAGTGACCCGAGTCTACTCAACCCGGGTCACCCGGCGTCAAGCGGAAATCAACCGCTGTGCTGACAGGCCGGCTCACCTTGGACTTCTTAGTATACTCTTCCCCATCTCCCTCCCCAATCTCT
Source organism: Neoceratodus forsteri (assembly GCA_016271365.2). Taxonomy (NCBI): domain Eukaryota; kingdom Metazoa; phylum Chordata; order Ceratodontiformes; family Ceratodontidae; genus Neoceratodus; species Neoceratodus forsteri. The sequence goes on from CM057450.1 coordinate 31,736,347, forward strand.
TGAGCCTTTGGAAAGCTCTCTCTTGGATCTCACCTCCATTACCTCCTTGGTCAGCCAGCTGGGCTTCTTTGCCCTTCCTTCCTGCTCTGTATCCTAGTACATGCCTCAGTAGCCTTTGCCAGCCTTGCCTTAATAATGCCCCATTTTTGATTGGCATCCATGGTGGGTTGGCTTCCTCCAGATGCCATATCAGATTTTCCCCCATCTTTTTTTTTTTTTATTTTCCCTCCAGTCTTGCCCCATGGAACCTCTCTTGAGCAACCTGATCCTTGTCCTGCCCACCTGGAAGCCTCCCAGATCTTTACCTCCTCTCTCCCCCTCCCCACAGCCAGCACCCCAGTTTAACATGCCCAGGGTGGGTGGCCCCTCCTCTTGGGTGATCTTATGAGACAGACTCTGGCTGCAGGTGAAGACCCACAGTGGAGGACCTGGAATGTCAGCGGGGTTGGCCCGGCGTAGAGGCATGGGGAGGAGACAGGTACCGTCGCCTGTCCATGGCGCCCTTTGTTTTCCTGTTCTGTCTCGCTACCTCCCCAGTCCCTACCCGCATTACATTGATGCCTGGCATGCAGCAACCCTGCCAGCGGCATCCACGCTAGACTACGTGTATGTCTGGTGCGCTGCAGTGTCCCTGTCTCCACCAGGGGTCACTGGCATGCCAGGACATCCCACCCTTCTACCCGGGAGGAGAGAACCACAAGGGCACTCATCCTCAACCCTTCCCTGATGACCCCAGCTGGCCCAAGTTTGCTCCCGAACCGGTCGGCTGGCGTGAGTGTGGTGTCCAGCACCTCAGCCTCCAGCACCACCAGGCCGATTTCCCCATCTTGTTAAAGTTTCCCCCTTGAAATCAATCACCCTGGTACCTGAACTCCAGTAGTTTGCTTCCCATTGTGAGTGTGAACCACACTGAGTGATGATCACTCCCAGCTAGTGGGCCCTCAACCTCCAGGTCTCTACGGCCTCACCATTTGATAGTACTAGGTCCAGAGTCCTTCCCAACCTAGTTGGCTCATGCATCAACTGCACCCCAGGAAGCTATCCTGGAATGCTCCCAAGATAACCTGCTCCTAGCAAATGCAATGGTTGGTGTGTGATTGAAGTCACCTACCACCACCATTTCCTTCCTGCAAACCCTCCTACTTTAATCCAACTCCTGTCCAGCTCCTCAACCCTTGAGACGGTGCCCTGTACACCACCCCTATCCTCAGCACCCTGCCCTTGGACCCTGAAACTGCATCCACAGGGCCTCTGCCCTGCCTTCCTCCCTCTTCCTTATGCACTGTATTTTTCCCACATCGATTGTCACCCCCCACCTTTCCTGTTTGCCCTGTCTATCCTGAATAGCCTGTATACAGGGATCATCATATCCCAGTTCTAGTATTGGTGGTGCCAAGTTTCTGTTATGGCTACAACTGTTACCCGCCATGCGCTAGAAGAGACCTGCAACTCAGCCGATTTGTTCCCAGGCTCTCGTATTTATGACATTGCCCTGCATCATACTCCTATCTCTTCCCACCCCGATTTACCCCTCATTGTTTCTACCCAGATGCCCCTCCTGTGGCTTGGAGGGTAGGCTTGTCTGGCTCCCTCTTGGAAAACCTGCTCACCAGCCTTCCATTTGCCATCCCACTTTCCTAGTTTAAAGCCAACCTTTGCTATGTCCCCTCCATCTCCTGCTTTACAGCTGTACCCCTCCCCTGCTACCCTTCTCCAACTGCCGGAGCCCTGTTCCTCCATTCCCCTCCCCCGTCTCCCTCTCCTGGTGCTCCACCAACTCCCATATTCTACCATTGTTGCCAGCACTGCAACCTACTGCCTGCCACCACAGTATTGTCCAGCGTTAGTCTCTTCTCCTGTACCTTGACTTGCTTCAACACTTGACCCACTATCAGATGTAAACCTGCACTCCTCCTCCTGTCCCTCCCTCCACCTAATGTCCTTCTCCTGATGCCCTCCTGTTACCCCTTGGAGCCCTCCTGACCTTTCTTATTCTCTCTGCCAGCATCCTCTCCAGCTCTCTGAAAAGCCACTGCAGTCCTCCCTCCGGCCTCTTTAGCCTGTGGCAGGTTGAACACCCTCCTATGTCTCCATAATATGTTCAGCCCAATAGCTCAGTAATAAGTAAAATGTAGGACTTACCTGCCTAGGAGCCATAAGTAGGAGTCCAAAGGGGTGATGCACGCTGTACCTGTAAATGAAAGAAAAGGGTCACAAAGGATCTGCAGCTCTTTAGGAGAGCTTCAAAGGGAGGAAGGACAGGACAGGCATAAAAATATACTTATCTGATGAGATTTAGAACCCTCATCCTGTCAGACCTATAAAAATAAAATAGAAAACAGGTTATAATAAACAAGGAGTCATCATCCATCCTGTCAGACCTGCCAAAATAAAGATAAAAAGGTTAATATGAGGAAAATACAGTAAGCGAGGGCTAAGGCCGAGAGATATGAAAAGGGTATATGACAGCACAGAAGTAAAGAAAGAGAGCTTAAATAAAAAGTCCCAGTTAGGAAAAAGCAAGAAGACAAATACAAAAAATAAAGTCATAAGCAAATAAGAGATGGCCCACAGGCACAGCGGAGAGCTTGGACAGTCAGAGGACCAGCCCAGGAGAGGACCAGACACTTCCTTTCTCGGGGGGCACCTGCATCCACTGCTCTAGCACCACGTGGGGTGCCCACAGGTAGTGGTGGTGCATGGAATCCATGAGTGACAGAGGCCACTGGAGTGTGCTCACAGGTTGGCTGTACCAGGTCTTGCCAGCAGCCAATCCCAATGTGTGTTCCCAGTTGGGGGGCATGGAAACAGCATGCAAATCCAGGAAGATGAAGCCCCTGCCACAGGCTACTCCTGCATAGGACCACCCTATCTGCAGCACTCCTGGATCGGATTCACACCTTCACCCCACCCCCAGCCAGATGACTGCAGGGAAGGAATTCCAAAAGCTGATGGTGTAACCAGTACCAAGAGGGCAAGTTAGGGGCAATGCAGGGTTGATTTGCAGGTGGATGTGACTAGCAGCAAAGTCTCAGTAAAGAGGGTATAAGGCTTAGGAGAAAAAGGCCTGTATGTTGTCAGGAAACAAGGGGGTTCTTTTTGGCCCGTGGAACTGTGGGTGCCAGGCAACACAAATCTGGAATGAGAAGTCCCTAAATTTGAGCTTGGGATCAAATGGAAGCTCAGAGCAGCACAGTTGGGGATTAGTTGAAGCTACACTACAAAACACAAGAACTTAACTACAAGGATCTGTCGTTTAATGTTCTGCTAGCTGAGATGCATTTCATTAATTTACAATTCTGTACACATTTTACAGGGGCCTAGCTCAGCACAGCATTGTACTTCTTTCCACTCTTAAGCAGAAAAAATTGTTTTATGTGCTCATTTGCACACCCCCCACGCCTTGGCACCACTGTCTCCTACCTAATGAGCTCCTTCACCCCTCACTCCTGCCCACCTCAGGGCTCTCTCCTCCATGCTTGTTAGAACATTATTAGCAATGAATTTGTCAGCTTTACTCCAGTTTCTCATTGATTGCGTGCAGTACTGTAGTAAGATAATATCTTGAGATTAAGCTCCTTAGAAAGAAACAGAAGAGGGACTATATATACTACTATATACAGTAGCAGGCATTGCAAGGAAACTGAAGAGCTGCTTGCATTTGTTTTCCAAATTCCACTGTTTTAATCTAGTAAAGTAAAACAGACACAAGGGCACCGTCCTACAGAAGTAAATAGAATCTGGCTGGACAAACAACTACAGTTTAACTGCACAGAAACTTATATCTTTACTAATATTGTACATTAAAAATATGTTTGTTTAAACACTGCAAGTTCCAAATTTCAGACCTAACTGCAGCTTTTGGCACCTGCCCCATTTGTAAGGCATAGAATTGTTTATTCAAACTTGCTTGCATGTGAATCCTGCATTATTACTTTGCCTCTTCCTGACCGTTGTTGGTATGAACTGTTGTGTAGCTGGCTAGTGGCATTTTCCTGCAGCATAATTGTGGGGGCATCTAAGACATGATTATGTATCATAAAAGATTTTTCCTATGCTGAAAGCACCCCAGACTTTATTTTTTGTACAAATAATGCATTAAACTAATTTTTCCTTTTGGCACATGCTGTACATGCCCCTCAAGACAAGTCCTTCCCTCCCTCAGGTTTGAATTTCCAGACTTGTAGCCCTGTTAGAGAAAGACCCATTACCTTCCTCCTTGCTCAATTGAATTATTAGACCACATTTAAGTCTTCACTCCAGACAGATTAGCACACAACCGCTGAGTACTCTTCCTCCCCCAACATCTCAGCTATCTCGAGGCTGTTAGCACTGGCGACCCCTGCTGATTTATAAAATATGGCACAGAAGTTCCGAATCCAGTGGCTGCCCTAGCACAATTACCTGGCTGACAGACAAAGTCCATGATTAGCCTGGACCCAGTGGATGACTGCCTTTTGTTATGCTCATTTTCCTCGAATTGCAGCCACCATGCTCCATCCTCAATCTGTAGCTTTAACTTTTCTGTATTGTAGTGTGAAGTCTGGGCAGGCCATATTACAGAGCGCTCACATGAGGCCTGCCTCACCTATGTCCCTATGGTAGCCCCACATTGACCAGCCATGGAATGACCAAAATGGTGTTCCATGTCTGTTTCCATGCCCATCTACTTGGACCAGCCTTGGGGGCACTAGATCTGCTTCCATCACCTATTTATTTATTTTAACTGTGCCCTGTATGTACCACCAGGCTATTGCAAAGAGGTGTACCAGGCAATCAGGCAGGGCATTACTAGACCACAAGATCATTTCTGTTACATTGCAAACATAAATGGGGGTGGGGGCACTGGACCTCAAGGACTGATTTTGAAACTGTTGGGTGTTAAGTGTCTGGTGCACCCCATACTTATCTGACTGATCCTGCCTCTGGCATTTTGAAGCATGTGGTGCACCCACAACCATTGTGGCTGTCCAAGTGTGAAGCATGACACTGGGGGCAGCTGACTGCCAGTCTATACCTGGTCTCAGTATACCACTGGGATATGTACTTTGGAAACCAGAGCTGTTAATAGCACTGCTTACTCAGGCTGTCTATATCGCGTTCCCTGGCTGCTCCTCATGTCATACATCACACTGGGACAGCGGTGGTTAGGGGTGCACCGTGCACTTCAAAATGGGGGCAGGAGGAGGCAGGATTGACCAGATACAAAATAAATATTTGAACAACAGTGAGTTAAAATTAATACACTTTCCAAGAAAGCTAATCAGGCCATGATTTACACCAGGCATGGCCTGATGCCTGATGGATTTTCCTTTAATTTCTCTTTACAATGCCTTCAGGGACACATAGTGAATAAAGTAGTTGTGAGACTCAGTTCTGGGACTCCATGTTCATAGTTCTGCATACTAGCCACCATCTCATGCCCCCCACTCACTTGTCAGGGTCACAACATGGCAGAAGTGTCCTAGCTGGGGCCTCATTTCATTAATTTACAGTTCTGTACACATTTTACAGGGGCTTTAGCTCAGCATTGTACTTCCTTTCAGCTCCCACAATGGCTGGTTTATGATCAAACAAGCAGCAAAATGATGTTTATGTGCTTATGAGCTGGGCCCCGTGCCTCTGCACACGCTGCTATTGGGCCCGTCACCACCTCACTCTGCCCACCTTGAGGGCTCTCTCCTCTGAGGCCATACTGGGCCACAGATTTCAACAACAGGCCCGTGTGCCTCTCACCCCATTCTTTCATCATGTCTCCAGTCCTCTCCTCTTCACAGGCTGCACGCTTGGAATGCCTTTTCCCGTGGGCTTCTCAGACTCACCTTTTGGTCAAGGTATGTCATGATTCCTCTCACAGGCCACTACTCCTCCTTTTACATCCCTGGTGATAAACTATTGCCCATGAATGCCCCTGCTCTCCTCACTATACAATACTCTCTCACACAACAGCTTCTGCCATGTTGACATCGTTCGTGCACCGGGATGCTTCATGTGGAAACTTCTGGGACATGTTAGTTGAACAAGCACATCCTCCGTGACCAATGAGTAAGCACCTACATGACAAAATTACAACTCCTAGGTGCATTATGCCATTCACTCTCACAAGCATTTCATGCTGGGTTCTGTTGGGAACTGAGAATTGTAGTTCTGCACTGTCCCAAAGCATGTGTGAGGGTGGCCCATTGGAGTAGACAGTCAGTCCCCAGTAGGGATCGGAAATGAATGAATGAATGAATGAATCAGTCAGTCAGAATCTTTATTAACCAGGCAAGCACCACCTTCCTTGTCACTGGGCCACCCACCCTTACCCTGTTCCAGACCCATCAGATGACCTTCTTTCTTACATTTGAAATCCCTTTCTACCACATACCCACCTTGTCCCTCACCCAGCATTGTTGTGCTGATCATGGAAAAGGTGCTGCCACATGTGCTGGAGCACACAGCTAGTTTGTCTGTGCAGGTCCACAAACATGGAGGGAGGGTGTCCAGTTGCAGAGGGCCAAATCTGGAGGGACTGACCACATACTGCTCAACTGTCCCTCATGAGTCTAGGTTCATGGCACCACTCCTTCTCCTTCATTGCATGATAACATGTCAATTGATTCCAATCTCTCTGCCCATGAGAACTCATTCTGTACTATTTGCTCTGATGTTAATTATCCTTACAAATCATTCCCTGACAATTTACCCCAGCAAAATTTTATATATTAAACTCCGGGGAGGGGTACAATTTGGGAACAAATTGGCAGGGAGCCAATTGATGCTGGAACTAATAGTACAGAGCAAATTTTCACACAGCAGATTAACTGTTGACATGACATGTAGACTCCAGCTGTAACAGAGACAGACTCACCATTATGGCTCACATTTCCCACCTCCCAATCAAGTAACTAAATCATGTGTTGGTCCAGAGGGAACTTGTGTATAGATTTCAATTCTGGATGATGGGGAGTACCTGTAAAACAAAAGTTACGGCATCACAGAGGAACCATAGTTCTTAAGGCAAAGTACAGATAAGACAAATAGTAGCTAAAAGTATATTTATCTGATAAGCACAAGTCAAAGTCCAGTCAGTCCTGTGGAAATTATATGTTTGACACATAAAATTGCCATTAATGCATTGGCACAATGTAACCATAATGTTTAATGGTAATGAAAAGCTCATTTGCACAGTTTTAATTGCCATTAACGTAGTGGCACAACATAAACATATAATTGTCATGGCAATATGGAAAGCTCATTTGGATGGTTTTAATGGCCATTAATGTATTGGCATAACATGAACATAATTTTCATGGCAATGAAAAGCTCATTTCTTAGTTTTAATGGTTATCAGTGGAAAAGCTGATCGTTTTCATGATCATTAAACTCTCAGCTGAAGACATTTAATGGCCATAAATGTATTTAATATCCACAAAGATAGTTTTCATGGCAATGAAACTAGGTTATTATATTTTAAGCAGTGTAAACTAAAACTACGTATCCTGATTGGCTAAAATACCCTGTCACCGGGCTGTTATTTCTCAACAATGCCTGCAAAATAATGAGTGCCACTTTCTAGTGCCCCATTACTTACATGATCCTTAGGCCACCCTGAATTTCAAAACACACTTGCTGCCATTTTCCCTGTCCTCACTTACTAAAGGCGCACCTCCATTATGCAGCGTCATACAACAAAACATCAACAGTAACCTCCGGTTCTTTTCTTTATGAAATCCAACCCCAAACCCAAAATCCTGCCTGGTATCTTTTTCAGAAATGTGAAGATGCTACTGGCAGTTTGTCCAGTTGTATGCTCCTGAGACTTGCAGTCCTCCCGTCCGTTAACACTGTCTCCTTTCAATAAAAAAAAAAAACCTTAAAAATGACAATAAACTTTTTTTCTTTCACGTAACATAATCACACTCTCTGAAGTCAACGCTTGCTTTTACAATTAGCTGCACACTTGTGCCACAGTTCTAACTCCATCTGAAATAAAACAAAAGTACCTAATTCTCACAGGCTACATTCTCCGATTTTCATGAGCGTTCATCAATGGCTTTGCATGTCTGCGGCGAAGCAGGAGCACAACCTAATCAGAAGTCCACTGTAAGTAAAAAACAAACAAACACAGCAACATCGTGTGTATGTATGTAACCAAGCAGGTGGACAATCTAATTGGAAATAAAATAAATACCTAAAAACAGCAGCGCCCTCAATGGTAATTGTAGCACTTCACATTACAGGAACTATTTTGATACAAAGATTATTTTTGTCAATTTTTTTTATATACATATCACATTTTAGTTCCCATATATTTTTTCAAAATATGGCACAAATAGTCCATTTTCTAAGTGTAATAATACTCTCAGGGTAGGCGTTACTGGATATAACAGACCTTCTAGGAGCTGTAAGCCCTGGGTGGTCCGTTATATCCCAATAGTGCCACCCATTGGGTATTACTACTTGCTTAATGCCTATTAAACTCTCAGCTGAAGACATTTAATGCCCATTGTCATGCCCATTACTGTTTTAGCAGACAGGCATATCAATTTCATGGCAATTAAAATCAAAGTAAGCAACATTTTTAATGGCCATTAATAAATTAATGGTAACAATGATAGTTTTCATGGCAATGAAACTAGGTGCTCATGTTTTAATGGCTATCAAAAGCTTGTTGCTATGTTTTAATGGGTATTAAAACCACCATTAACTGTACATTAAACAAAATTTAATGGACTTTTAACACCTGTTAAACATTTAATGGGAGTCAGTAATGGTTAATTAATCCCATGGATGACTACATTAATGGTTTTCACCCATGAAACCACAACATAATGGAAATTTAATGGGAGAACAAATTTCATTAAACAAGATTTAATGGGGTAAATTAATGGGTTCGTATGATATTACGTTGCAAACATAAAGGGGGGGCCACTGGAACCACTTGTCCAGGAGTTCATCCGTCCGGGGCATCGGGTGGGCATCGGACTTCTTGACTGCATTCAGTCCATGATAGTCCACACAGAAATGAGTTGAGCCATCTGGCTTGGGTACAAGGACTACGGGTGAGGCTCAGGGGCTGTGGATCTCTGGATTACCCCTAAATCCAGTATCTCCTCCACTTCCCTACTAATATCCTTTTGGACAGCCTCTGACACCCGATATGCTGTCCACTGTATGGGCATCTGTGTCCCTGTCTCCACATTGTCTGTTGCTAAGGGGTCAGTTCAGGCTTGGTGCTAAACAAGGGGCAAAGTCTGCTAAACCTCCCTTACTTTCTGGATTTGGTCCGGGGTCAGCTGGGAGACAGTTTTACTGCCTCCACAGAGGACTCCCACTTACTTTCTTCCAGCAGATCCAGAAGGGGTCTCCTTCGTCCGTCCCCTTCCCATGACTACATACTACGAACACCACATCAGCCCTATTTGCATATGGCTTCATCATGTTGACATGGTACATCCTTTCTGTCTGTCTACGGTCAGGTAACTCCACAATGTAGTTCATGTCATTTACCTTCCTAACCACTTTGTACAGTCCTGCCCACTCAGCTTGCAGCTTGTCTTTCTGGACCGGAATAAGGACCATGACTTCCTGACCCACCATGTACGAGCTAGCTCTGGCTCTGCAGTCATACCACACCTTTTGTTTCTGTTGGGCAGCTGCCAGGTTTGCTCTGGGCTGTCCCATAAGCTCCTTCAGCCTTTCCCTAAACCTAAGGACATAATCCACAATGGGAGTTCCCTGGGTGGCGTGCTTGCCTTCCCAGTCCTCCCGGATCAAGTCTGGGGCCCACGTACGCGGCGTCCATATAAGAGTTCAAAGGGGAAAATCCTGTCCACTCTTGGGACACCTCCCTGCATGCAAACAACAGGTGGGGTAAGGTATTTCTTCCAGTCCCTCCCATGCTGTTCATCAAACGCCCAGAGCATTGACTTTAGGGTACCATTGAATGCGTTCTACAAGCCCATTGGCTTGTGGGTGATATGGTGTCGTGCATCTCTGCCACCACACTACTCCATAAACATTTCATCAGGTCCGACATGAAGGAACCCCTCGATCGGTGATTACCTCCTGGAAATCCACACGGGAGAAAATCCCAAGTAAGGCATCTGCCACTTTGTCTGTCCTCAGAGAGGATAGGACGACTGCCTCTGGATACCAGGTGGCATAATCCACCACAGTCAGGATGAATCTCTTCCCTGAGGAGCTGGGGCGTGTTTAAAGGCCCCACAATATCCATTCCCACCCTCTGGAATGGCTCCTCCACCTATGAGCAAGGGGATCAGGGCAGCTTGGGTTTTCTTGCCCTTCTCCTATTTCTTGGCACCGTTGACAGACCTGCAATACTCCTTCACCTGCTGGGTGAAGTTAGGCCAATAGAAATTCTGGGCCAACTGCTGCATCATCGTGTGATTCCCAGATGACCAGATAAGGAATATCATGGACAACCTTGAGTAACTGCTCACGATAACCCTGAGGGGAATGACAAGCTGCCTGCCTAGCATCAATCCCTCTGTCTGTACTGCCTGTTTATACATAAGTCCATTTTCCCAATAAACCTTATGTTTGCTGTCACCTCCTGTGTGCCTACGAGTCTGCCCAAGCCTCAGCTTCTCTAAACTAGGGTCACCTCTGAGCAGCTACCGAGCCCTCACACAGTCCCAAGGCATGGGACAGGTTCCTTCATCGCTAAACTAGGGTCCCTAGCACTAGCGTCAGGGCCCTCAGGATCACTGTCAATCCCAACCCTCTGACAAGTGGTCACCCCTCCCTCTACAGAGTAACCCTCTGTAGCTGTGTGGTTACTTGCTACTGGGAAATTTCTCCCCTTTTTATCAGTCTGCCATCTGGAGACACAGGCTGGAGAACCAGCCTCTCAGTGGTTTCCACACTGGTTTCTGTGGGGTTCAGGGAACTACTATTTTCTCTTGCCACTTGGCTATGGGTAACTGCACATACCATCCCCTGCTGGAGATTGTTACCCAAAATCACATCCACTGCTAATGTGTTGACTACAGCCACCTGTTGCACAGTTCCCCTGTTTCACCCCAGTCCAGGAGAACTCTAGCAGTGGCAAAGTTTTCTCTTCTCCAGTAAACCCTTGTACAGTTACATATTTATTGGGTATAAGCTGACCAGGCTGTACCAGATCCCCTTACCAATGTCAGGGATGCCCTGTGTCCCCAACCCTCATGCCTGTACCCATTTACTATGGGTGCATGTGTTCCTCATGTTCACTGGCATGCTCTCAGGGACACACAAACAACCCACTTCTTTCTAGCACCTGTTGTGTATTTTGGCTTGCCTTTTTGGGGCACTGTCTGGCAATATGCCCAGTTTCATACACAATCAACAGGCATTTCTTACTTCAGAGAAATCTTTCTTGAAACCTGGGGCTAATTGGTTTCAGTGGAGGCAGTGAGGGTTTAGCTGCCTGAAGGTGCGCTTTTCCTTTCTCTGCCGCTCACGCCATTTATCTACTCTCAGAGCAGGTCTGCTCTTGGCATAGCGGTCTAAGAGTTCAGCAGCCTCTTGCACTGTTTTGAATCTCTGTCCTCTAGCCAGGTTTTTAACTCTGCTGCATGCCCAATAAAACTGTTCTAATAAAATCACATTTCAATTTTATCAACAGAATTTGCCTCAATTCCTTCCACCAATGTTTTAAAACTGCGTTGTTTCATGGCTAGCTCCTCATAGCTCATATCAGGGCCTCTTCTGAGCTTACAGAATTTAGCTCTGTATGTTTCAGCAGTTAATTCAAACTTTTTAAATTGCAGTTTTTAGCTTTCTGTAATCATTGCTGTCTTCATTGTCCATTTGACCCAATGCATCCTGAGCTCTCCGGTAAGTAGGGATAGCAGGAAGCTCCAGGACTCCTAGGAATTTTAGCCTGATTACAAACTTTTCTAAAAGAATTTAAAAGGTGTCCATGTACTCCTCTTCCTTAAACTCGGCTATTAATTTGGAGTTCAATTTGTAACCCAGTCCTGCAGTCCCAGTTAAACCTAAGCCACTTACCTGCTCTGATGCTGCTGGTTGGAGTCGTATCTTCTCAGTTTGTGTTGCCTCTGGCGCCCTGCTCTCACGGTCTGCATCTCGGTGTTTTTGTCTCTCTTCTCTTCATCTCACTGGCGCTCATGCTCCTCACAGTCTGCCTCCCTCGTTGTCCTCTGCCTCTCTGTGTCTCGCTCTGCCTCACGGTCCTCTCTCTCTCTCGCTCTCTCTCCTCTCCTGGGACTCCAACTCCATCCTGTGCAACTCAATTTGCAGTTTGAGTACCTCTGGATTCAGGATACTGGTGACCTTCCTGCTGCTGTGGCCCTTCACTGACAGTGGCCCTGCTGTCCTTTTCAGTCACGGTCAGTGACTCGCTGCTCTGGGAATCTGCTACCATCAGGGCCTCTATGAGGTTCTGCTTTTTAGCTGTCACTTGAGCAGGACTCCTCTGTTCCTGCACAACTGCTTGAAGTAATCTCACAGTGTGTCTGCTGTAGTCGAAGTCATCTTCTTCTTCCCTGACTACGGCTACTGTGACTACACTTTAGAGAAAAAAAATTAAATGGGTAGGAACTCAACTGTACGCTAAGTGATATATAGTTCTGTTTCCTTTTAAAATAAAACTCTTTTCCTTTCTTTGTAAGAGAGCTTACTGTCTCAGCTGACACAGAACAATAAAGCTTGTGATACAAAATATGCCACCGCTGCCAACCAATCTGTCACAAACCCACTCAGCAAGTCAGGCTGTCTACTCCCAAAGTGCCAACCTCTGAGCGCAGTCTTTTGAACAGTGTAACAGACATGGTACCCTCTTGTCTGTTTTGTGAGTTTGGATCAACCTTTGGTCTCTAGTTCTGGAGGGATTCAAACTGTTACCCTCTTGTTAGCATACCCAATGCACAGGCTCAGATACATCTGTCTTCAGGGAGCCAGATATATTTGCCTATGGGCACCTAACCAGGTATTCTGAGATGAACCCTTTAAAACTTTAATAAAGACCTCAGATTTAACGCTTCTCTTTCCAGTTTGATGCCACCATTCACGCTTATGTCTATTGTCTGCTATAACCATGGACTTTTCTTACAAAATAAAAGAAGTCAAAGACAGGCCAAGTAAGTTCTAAAAGAATTTTACTAAAATAGTTAAGCATATGTGAAACACACAATACAGAACTCTTATATCAAAAGACATACAAATCTTTGAAAAGAAACAAGGTTTAAACAGTGCAAATTCCTACTTCAGTATTTAGTCTCTAAATATTTGCTTAAGTGCTCCCCAAGATGTTTCGTGGTCACAGTCCAGGTCAGAATGTGTCTGTAAACAGAATTATTCCTTAAACATCTGTATTGGCCAACCCCTTTGGTGAGGCCAGCTAGATCCTCCTCTGTCAGATTATATTTAAAAATATATACAGTATCTTATACAACCACGGGATGTATTTTCAAAGTATTACAGTCTGCAGTCCTCAGCATAACTCATGTGTGTCAAATGACATCTCTTTGATCCGTGCATTCTCCTCACACAGGCTTCATAGGAGCATTTACAACCTCGCACTCCTCAGTAATTATCTGTTTTTTTTTCTTCAACGTCATAAACCTTTTTATGATTTCCCTCTTAACAAAGTTAACTTAACAACTGTGTAATTAGCTCCTGGTCTGCCATGTAACACATTGTCTCTAAAATTTGTTTGTGTGTGATACATGCTGTCAGCATTTCTCTTAGCTTGCATCTGTCAGCTGAAAGCGGGGGAGGGAGGGAGGTTATTCCAAGGGCACTTGATTTTCAGCAGGAGATAGTCAGTAATACATTTTATTAAAAATAAATGATACAGCACTCAGAACGTGGCTGCCTATGTCACAAAGCTGAAGTCATGGAGAACAGGCAATGCAGGCCCCTCAGGATGAGCTCATCATTGGGCACATCACTGGGGTGCAAGCCCAGCGCCAGTAACCACCACACCAGGGCAGCAGAGGCTCTGGAGAGGATCCCCTACCAATGAGAAGCTGATAGGATTATAGATTTGGTCACCGGTTTGGCCGTGGGGGTTGGGAGCCTGGGGCAAATGGGACAAGGGCTGGTGGCTGCGGTGACAGCGGACCCGATGTCACAGTAGTACCAAAGGTCTCAGCACTGACCCCTAAGCTCATATACAGGCCTGGATAAACTGGTGGGAATACATTTGACCGAGAAAGTCAAGTAGCAAATTCAGAATGGAGATTATGGGATATCTTCTCATTAAACAGGCCTCACGGAGCAGGAGGAGGAGGAGGAGGAGAGAAGAAGAAGGAAAAGTCAGATGAGCCTGAGAAGTGGAAAGTGAAGGTGCCTCACACTTTCCAGAACTGAACCACTGCATTTACAGTTTATGCCAATACTATCTTGCAGGCAGAAAAGATCAGGGACTGGGGTTGTTCAGTCACCAACATAGGATCATGCTGATGTATCATAGAAAGGGGCAGTGCATGGCTGGAGTACAATGAGAATTCCAGCAGCGTAGGCAGGAAGAGCGCCACTCTGGGGTGGGAAACAGTGGACATGCCACTGTTGGTAGATGTGATGCACGGTGAGGGGTCCTGCATACTGACAGTGGTCTTGCATTAAGGCCAGATGGCCTGCAGCAATCTGCAGTAGCGAGTTCTTCCCCTCAGGCATGCTATGCACATAATCAGGGAATTGCACTAAGGTCAGTTGCAAGTTTCTGCACTTGTGCATGGCATGCAGACCACCATCCCTCCATGCAGTACACTTCTCCTCACCCACTGAGAGAGAGCTTTTGGAGGAAGCTCAATAAGCCGCCGGGAGTAAGCCTTCCCACCCTGGTATGGGTGCACAGGATTAAGCCTCCGTTGGACAAATACTCGGACAGAGACACCACAGACCTGTTAGAGGATGGGTTCAAGGAGGCGTCAAGATCCAGTACTTAGGGCCTCAGTGAGGGTGCAAGGCAGGGAACTTGAAGTCTGCGTGAGACTGTCCTCAGTTTGTCCAGGATAAGCTGAAGAAGAGAGGCAGCTGGGATGGGTGAGTGGTCCATTTGCCACTCCTCCCTGCCCAGTATAAGGGCGCTCTGATTGGGTTATTTTATAAAAGGTATGGTGGGAGCTTAGGATGATCAACCACCTATCTTACCTTGAAAGTGATTCAGTAAATGACCATATAGACATGTGACACACACCAGTACACTATGAGTCATTCAACAGGGCCACTGAGGTGGTGCACATTGTGGACCATGGGCTGTGATGTCCAAAGCAGACATTGAGTTGGCCTTCCACCTGCTACCAGTGCACCTGGGCAATAGGGAACTTCTGAGCATGAAGTTCGATGGGGAGTATTATATAAATGACTGCATGCCTATGAGGGTGTGCAGTGGCATGCACCATCTTTGAGAAGTTCAGCACTCTTCTGCACTGGGTCACAACGCGGGTGGCAGGGAACCTGGGCATAGTGCATTACTTCAATGACTTCTTGTTCATGGGGCTGGAAGATTCAGTTGCCTGTGGGATGACTCTGGCTGTGTTTGTTGAACTCTGCCAAGACATTGGGGTGCCCTTGGTGCCGGTGAATGTGCAGCCTTCCAATTCAGTGATGACCTTCCTAGGAATTGAGATTGACACAATCAGGTGTCAGTGCTGCCTGTCCTGTGATAAGCTAGCAGCCCTGAGGTCCTTGCTGGACACTGCAGTGGGAGTCAAGAAGGTGATGCTGCAGAAGGTGCAACAGCTGGCAGGGCATCTCAACTTTGTATGCTGAGTCATTCCCATCAGGAGGACCTTCATGAGAAGCATGGCAAAGATGGGCAAAGGGTGTAAAGCCTCACCATAGAATTTGAGTCATGGAGGGATTCTATGAGGAGTTGCAGGTCTGGCAGACTTTTGTGAATCACTTCAATGGGGTAGCCCTATGGCAGGAGGATGGAGATGGTCAGCCCTAGACTTGTTCAGAGAAGCAGTCAGAGGCTTGAATTTGGTGTGTACTTTCAGGAGAATGGTAAGCAGCACAGTGGCTACGGATGGGAGAGGGTGGTCTACACAAGTAGATCACACTACTGGAGTTCTTTTCCATAGTGGTGGCTTTATGCGTATGGGGCCTAAGCATGAGGATTAGGAAGATCTATTTCTTCTTGATAATATGGGCATTGTGTATACCACGATGGCCAGCTGGGACTGAAAGGGCTCATGGGAGTCCTAATGTGCATCTTTGTTCTGAAATGTCTGCTGTTGAACATTCAGTTTAAGGCAGTGCATATACCGGTGTTGACAATGGAATTGCGGATGATTTATCTCATTCACAGTGGCAGAGATTCAGGGAGCTGGCACCAACAGTGGACCTGCAGCCACAGATGGTTCCTCCCTTCTTGTGGAGGTGGTGACCTCGAGACTTGAAGATGCATAGAAATTCCATTGCACCACAGACAAGGGATGCATACTGCTGGGGGTAGAGCACTCCTTCGGCACAGACAGAAACATAGAAACATAGAAATTGTGGGCAGATAAAGACCGCTAAGCCCATCCAGTCTGCCTGTAGGCCTAGTCACATTGTATGTGGCCACTGACCCTATGTGATCAATGGCTTTTCATCACCCTCCCTCTCAAGCTTCCTTGTGCCTGCCCCAGGCATGCTCAAACCCTCCACTGTGCTTGCCCTCTACCTCCTGTGGCAGACTATTCCAAGTGTTGACTACCCCTTCTGTGTAGAAAAACTTCCTCACATTACCTTTAATCAACCCCTTCCAATTTTCATATTGTGCCTTGTTCTAGTACTTTTCTATATTGGAAAAGGTCCCACCTGCACCTTGTTTATGCCCTTGTGGTACTTGAAAGTTTCAATCATGTCCCCGCTGTCTCCTTTCCTCCAGTGAGTACACATTGAGGTTCCTTAGTCTCTCCTCATATGTTTTATGGTGCATCTATCACTATCTTTGTTGCCCTTCTCTGGATAGTCTCCACCTTATCTATGTCCTTGTGCAGGTGTGGCTTCCAGAACTGCACACAGTACTCCAGGTGTGGTCTTACCAATGTTTTAGGCAATGGCATCACCACCTGCTGCCTCCTGCTAGTGATACCCTGCCTATGCACCTCAGCATGCCACTGGCCCTCCCTGCCACCTTTGTGCACTGCTTTGATACCTTAAAGTCATCAGTCAGCTCCTTCTGTAGCTCTCCCCAGGATTCCCTCTATCCGGGTGCAATATTTTGCACTTCTTTGCAGTGAACCTCAGTTGCCACATCTCCGACCATCTTTCAAGCTTCTCCAGGTCCCTCTTCATTTTATGCACCTCTTCTGGAGTATCCACCCTGTTGCAGATCTTGGCATCATCTGCAAACAGGCAGACCTTTCCTTCTAGCCCTCTGCAATGTCACTAATGAAGATATTGAACAGGACTGGTCCTAGCACTGATTCCTGTGGTACCCCACTGGTCACCACCTTCTCCCAGATTGCACTCCATTTACCACCACCCTCTGTCTCCTGACTGTTAACTAGTTCCTAACCCAGTTCACTACCTTGTATCCCATGCCTAGACTACCCATCTTGTTAATCAGCCTTCTATGTGGGATGGTGGCCAAGGCTTTGCTGAAATCTAGGTTGGAAACATCTACTGCCCTCTCTGATTTATTTCCCTATTTACATAATCAAAGAAATCTATTAGATTCATTTGACAAGACCTTCCTGCTGTGAATCCATGTTGCCTCAGATCCTGAGCACTGCTGGATTCCATATGTGCTACTATCCTTTCTTTCAGCAGTGTCTCCATGATCTTTTCCAACACTGAGGTGTGGCTGACTGGCCTGTAGTTCCCCGTCTCCTCCCTACTGTCGCTTTTTGTGCAGTGGGACTACATGTGCCCTTCTCCAGGCTTCTGGAATGACACCAGTGTTGAGGACTCTGTGAACAGGGCCACCAGATATCTTCTGGGATGCCGCCTGGTCCCATGGCCTTATCCACCTTCAGCTTTGTGAGTTCTCCCAGAACTCTCTCCACTGTGAATGGACCAGTTTCACTTATCTCCCCAACTGCCTCTGCAACCCAACTGTGGTCTTTGACCCTCCTCCTTAGTGAATTCTTGAGCAGAAGTATTTGTTCAGTCTTTCTGCCTTGTCCAGATCCCCTCCTTACATTCTCCCTTCTCCCATTTGAGCCTCACAATCCCCACCTTTTTTCCTCTTTCACTGATGTACTTATAAAATGCCTTATCCCTTTGTTTACAGACCATCAAGCCTCTTCTTTCTATCCTTTGCCCTCCTAACAGCCTTCCTGCTTCCCTTAGACATTCAAGCTACACCTCCCTGTCCTCCTCCATTTGGCTCCACTTATATTTCCTGAAACTCAGCCTTTTAGCCCTGACTTTGTCCTCCACCTCTTTGGAGAACCATATTGGTTTCTTCTCCTTTTCCTTTGGCCACTATCCTGACACATTGGTTTGTTATAGCCACTATGGCTCTTTTCAGTTTATTCCATCTTCTTCTACCCTCTACTACCTCTCCCTTCCCAGGACTGTTTGTATACATCTACCCATTTCGGTGAAATCCACCCTCCTGAAATCTAATACTCTTGCCTTTGTGTGGCTTAATTGAGTCCATGTCTCCATGCTGAACTCCACCATGTGGTGGTCACTGGACCCCAGCTGCCCTTCCACCTGTATTTCTTAGACTCTGTTCCCTTTGGTCCATACCAGGTCCAGAACTGACTTGTTCCTGGTTGGTTCATGGACCAGCTGCCTGAGTCCAGCCCCTGCAGGAGTTCCATGATGGCTGTGCTTCTGGCTGAAGCAACCACCTGAGTGGCCCAATCACATGCAGCATATTGAAATCCCCCAGTAGCAGGATTTGCCTTTAGCTGCCATGTCATGTATGTTCTCCACTAGTTCCCTGTCTACTTTCTCCTTCTGTGCCAGAGGTCTGTAGATCACCCCTGTGGGTACTGCGGTTTCATTCCATGGCTCCAGGGTGACCAACATTACCTCGGCCTCCCCTGTCTTCCCTGAACTTCTGTAGCCCTTATACCATCTTTGATGTACAGGGCCAATCTCCCACCCTTTTTATCCTTCCTGTCCCTCCTGAACAGTGTATAGCCTAGTACATTGACTTCCAGCCATGATTAGCAGAGTACCATGCCTCTGTTATTGCTGCTGTGTCAAGGTCTGCATCTTCCAACAAGGCCTCCAGGTCTGGAACCTTATTTCTTGGCTACAGGCATTTGTTAGCATGACCTTCCATGTTTACAGTCCGCCCTCCCTCTGCTCTTGTTTTCCCTCAACAGCATCTTCCTCCACCCTGGTTTCCTTTCCTATGTGCTCTTGCCACCCCTCCCCCATATCCACTCGTTATACATTTCTTAACCTGCCTGCCTCTCCTGCCTGCTTTAGCTGTTCCTGTAGCCAACTTATGTTCCTGCATCTTCCCATGGGAGGGTGTTCCTAAGCCTCCTGACCCTCCTGGCTCTCCCCTTGGCCAATTTAAATGCTCACAGCTGAAGCATTTAAACTTCTTCAAAGGATCAAGGTCCCCTTCTCAGACAGATGCAGGCCATCTTCCTTATATAAGCTCACATCTGCCCAGGTCATGCCCCAGTCCTCTATGAAGCCAAAACCCTCCTGTCTACACCAATCCTTCAACCAGGAGTTGAAGGTATGGATGTGAGTGCCCTAGCTTCCCTTGGGCCCTAGACAGGTAGCACCTCTGAGAATGAGGGAGAGCATGCTATCTGTTTCAGGTTTCCTCCCAGCTTCCTGAAATCCTTCTGGACTCTGGCTAACTCACCTTCTCTCCTGGCCAGGTCACTGGTCACCAGGTGGACAATGATGTCCAGCTGCTCCCTCCTAGCTATTGCTGTAGCAATCCTATGGATCCACTTCCCATCCCTCCATGCAGTGCTTACTGGGAGGCACTTGACCTCCCTCTCTCCCTACTAGGTGACGATAACTCCACTCCTCTGACAACAGAGTCCCCCACTAGGAGAAGCTTCCAACATACTCCTGGGTCCCCTGCCTCCCTTTCCTGGAGCTCTATCCTGGAGGACCCTCCCATCCTCCCTAGTCCCAGCCTCAGACTCCTGAGTGGGCTTTCCCGTTCCTCCAAAACAGTGTAGGAGTTACTAAGCAGGACTGGTTGGGGATGTCTTTGACCCCCTCACCTCCCTGAGCTCACCTAAGTCCAATCACTCCTCCATCCTGGCATCCTTTGTGGTATAGGTTGTGGACCCTGTGGTCTCAGAGTGGGGGTGGATGCCACCTTCAGCTTGGCCAACTCTGCTCAGAAACAGGCAACCTCCTCCCTCAGCTCAGAGAGATGTTTGCAGATAGGACAGAATCGCAGCCTCTAGAATGTCTCCCTAAAGACAGCTGCTCCACAATCACTGCACTGCACCAGTCCCATCACGTCTGTTTCCTCCTCAGTCAACTGCCTGCTTAAGACAGCTACTTGTTATCTCCCAAATATTTGTTTTTACTTTTGTTTTTGTCATACTTTCCTTCTTTGCTATGTCCTGTATGGATGCAGGATGTTGCAAGGCCTATGGGACCCACCCTATAAATATAGGTCAAGCCCTAGGGTGGGTGGGTGGGTTATGGATCTGAGGTGGGACTACACCACAGGCCAAAATAATCAACCAAGGAGTCCTCTGGCAGTGTCTCCTCACTCCACTCACCATGGTCCAGACACAGTCAATTACAAACACATAGTCACAAAATTATCAGCTAGGACCCTCAATCCTGTCCAAACTAAATGGAAAAGCACACAGAAATGGCAGTTAAGAAAATACCTCAAATTCAATTGCAAACACACAGTCACAAACTCACCAGCTAGAATCCCTCAATCCTGCCCCAAATAAATGAAGAATCAAACTGAAATGGCAGTTAAGACCTCACATTCAAACTACACTAATCCCTGTAATATGATACCTGCACTTAAAGTTCAGACACAGCAAATTACAAACATACAGTCACAAATTTATCAGCTAGAATCCTCAATCCTGCCCAAACTAAATGGAAAAGCACACATAAATGGCAGTTTGACTCACCATATATTATAGGAGGTGATTTCAATTTGGTGTTACAACAGATTAATAAATCTTCACTACTGGACAAAACTCATAGAACATCAAGAGTAAGTATTAAAATGTTATAATGGTATGGTTGATTCGTGGAGGGAGAAAAATGAAGAAAAAATAGTGTTTTACTGTTTTTCCACAATCCATCGATCATATTCGAGAATTGATTTCTTTTTGGTTTCTAAATCTATAATATATCAGCTTAATAATGTTTTTATTCAGAAATGGGCATCTCAGATCACTGTCCGTGCTTTTTGATAGTTAAGTTTCAGGCTTCAGAGGAATTTAAGGCCTTGGAAATTGGACTGTACACATGTGCCAAATCTCATATTAAAAATAAAATAAAGAGGCTGTGGAGGAATATTTTAGATTTAATAAGGTGGATAACACAAATCCTAGTACTCAATGGGAAGCTTTCAAAGTGCATATAAGGGGAAGTTATGAAGGTTATGGCATATAAGAAAACAACACGGAATGAAGCGTTAAACAAATAGAGGAAGAAATTAGAAATCAAACCAATATTCATAGTGTAGCTGCAAATAAAAATGTATATAGAAAACATTTGCAGAAAAAGAACATTATCATAAAATTACATTAGAAAAAACAGAGTGACAAACGCTTAACACTAGAGCCAATTATTATTTTCTGACTGATAAGCCACTAAAATTATTAGCTTGGCAAACAAAAAACAATTTGAAAACTCAATAATTTTGGTAAAGGACGATCAAGGAAATTTACTAAATAACCCTAAAGATATTATCCAACAATTTTTCACTTTTATAAAACCTATATTCTTCAGAATCAGGGGTTGATACAGCTGAGATTAATAAATTTTACAAACTATACCCGTCAACTATCGCTTGAGCAACATAAAAGATATTGGACCAGCCAATTTCAAAAGCTGAAATTTATAATGTTATATTGAAACTTGCAATGAATAAAACTCCAGGACCAGATGGCTTAAATAATGAATTTTATAAAACCTATATAAATATTCTGCTTACTCCATTAGAGCAGCTGTTTAACACTATTACTCTGGTGCATGAAGTCCCAAACTCATTTAAACAGGTGATTATTAGAGTCTTTCTGAAAGAAGACAAAGACCCGCTGAGCTGTGTATCATACTACCTTATCTCACTATTCAACTCTGATTATAAGATTTTACAAAATTATAGCTAACAGACTTGAGAAGGTACTTCCTAACTTAATACATGAGGATCAAAATGGATTCATTAAAATAGAACACTCAGAGAAAATATTAGGACGACACTGAATATAATAGATATGAATCAAGAACAAGATGCCATTTTCTAGCAGCTGATGCAGAAAAGGCTTTTGGCAGAGTTGAGTGGCAATATATGTTTATAGTTATTGATAGGATGGGGTGTGGTGCACAGCTCAGTGGATGGCCGAGCTGTTTGTGTGACTCTCCAACTGTAGCTATTAGTATTAATAGTATGATGTCAGAGCAATTTCAGCTTTCAAGAGGCATTAGACAGGGGTGTCCTCTTCACCTGTAATATTTGCTTTAATGATAGAGCATTGGCTAGTGCAATAAGAAACACAGCTGAAATTCAGGGATAACAATTAACCATAAACAACACAAAACAAGCTTATATGCAGATGGCATCTTATTATTTTATTGAATCCAGAGAATTCAATTCAAAAATTAATGCAGCTTATGAATCAGTTTGGGAAAATATCAGGCTACAAAATTAATTAGCAAGAAACTGAAATACTTGAACTAAAAAGAAGTAATTTAGGGATAAATGATATGTATCACTCTATAAAAGCAACCACACCACATATTAAGTACTGAGGGTAAATATTACAGCTAAGATACAAGACCTATGCAGGTATAACTTTGAAGAACTGTTAAGAAACATCAAACAAGATCTTAGTAAATGGAAAGCATTATATTTATCAGTTATAGGAAGAATCAGTATGGTGAAAATGAAAATCTTACCTAAGATCCTGTTTCTTTTCAAACATTAGCAATTGAAATTCATTCAGCTTTTTTAAGAAATTAAAAGAACTTATCTAAATTTATTTGAAACAAACCAAACCTAGACTAGCTTGGGACACCCCTTGTACTACCTCTCTCTGTCTGGTCAGGCTACCAGATTTTCATCTGTATTATTTGGCTACCAAAATAATTCAGGTATGGGAGTGGATACACCTGGTCCAGCATCTCAAACTACAACAGAAATGAAAAAGCAGCTCAGATCCATCCTAATCTTAAGAATCTTATTTCTGTATCTATGGAGGGTAAAAAACTCCCAAGTAGGATTTTGCTACTACAAATACAACAATTAGATGTTGGCAAAACTTCAAAAATGTTAAATGAGCAAGACCTGACTACTGAATTCACCTTTATGGGGGACTGTTCATTTTGGCCTCAATATCTAATAAGATTCTTAAGATATGGCAGCAAAATGGCTTAAAACAAGTGGGGGATCTGTATCAGAATGGACAACTAAAAACTTTTGAACAAATATCAATGGAATTTAATATACCCCATAAACAGCGATATTATTATTACACGAGGTTAAGAGTTCTTTGTCTCAGAACAAAGGGAAAATAAGGATAGCAAAGTTATCCACTTTAGTAGAACTACTCAAAATAGTAGAGAAGGAAAGAAGCTAATTTCAGCTATATATGTAAAAATTATGGAAAACTCTAAAATAATATTAATAAACTTAAAATAAGTGGCAAAGGGACTTAGGTATGAACATATCAGAAGAACAATGGCAAGAAATAATTAAGGCATATACCTCTAATGTATAATCTATTAGGTTACAAATAAATACAAATGAATACCCCATAGAACATATTACATACCTCATAAGCTCCATTTATTTAAGGAAATTATAGAGGATAAATGCCCTAGGCACAATAAAACTAGTGACACTTTGATCCACATGATATTTTCCTGTCCCTGCCTCTTGAATTTGTGGTTTAAAATAAAGCAATTCACATCATTGGCTATTAAAAATCTATAATTTTTAACCCTTATGTAACACTTTCAGGAGTACATCCTGATAATGCTTTTTAACCAGTGGGCAAAAACAAATTTGCTAACTATAATTATGGTAATTGCAAAAAGTGCATACTAAAGAAGTGGAAAGATTCGACCCTCAAACTTTCACACATGGCTCAATCTTATGATTGATGTGTTTAAATTAGAAAGAATATGGTATTATAAGAAAGGGTTAAAGCCTCAATTTGAGAAAATCTGACTCCCATTCCAGGTGGCATTAGATCAGATAGTGTTATGATTATTTAACAAAATAAATAGGATAGTCCCTGGATCCCCACCCTCTGATTTTATGATGAAATGTATACAGATTGACCAAGCTGATCAGTTATATTTGTGATGAAATCTGGTCTCTGTGACAGATCTGAATAGAGGGAAGAAAAAAAGAAATGGCAGTTAAGAAAATACCTAAATTCAATTACAAAGACACAGTCACAAACTCACCAGCTAGAATCCTCAATCCTGCCCCAACTAAATGAAGAATCAAACTGAAATGGCAGTTAAGATCTCACATTCAAACTACACTAATCCCTGTAATATGATGCCTGCACTTAAAGTCCAGACACAGCCAGTTACAAACACACAGTCACAAACGTATCAGCTAGAACTCCTCAATCCTGCCCAAACTAAATGGAAAAGCACACAGAAATGGTAGTTACGAAAATACATCAAATTCAATTACAAACACACAGTCACAAACTCACCAGCTAGAATCCTCAATCCTGACCCAACTAAATGAAGAATCAAACTGGCAGAGGCAGGATTGCTAAATCCTGGCAGATTCCTGTGGATTAAGTGTACAATTACATCATGCTGGCTTAGTGGAGGGTTGTCACCTGGGATGTGAGGAGCCATCTCGCTGGGCTGTCATGGTTTCTTGGGTGATGGGGTTCATTGACACCACAAAGGCCTTCAAGGTATGGAAGGTACAGAGGGCTCAGAGAAGTCATGGGTCCATCAGGATAGGCGATGCCCTATCACTCTGGTGATACTGGCTAGAATTTGAACAGCATTGCCTCAGGTGTGCTACAGCCATGAGGCGAGGTTGTTGGACATGATATTTTAGGTTGGCGTTCTGTGGGGCTTTCTGGGTTGCAGATCTGATGCAACCCACACAGTCAAAAGAGATTTCAGGCTTACTGGTTGGGGTGTGGTGCTATGAAGGAGGGATAGGGTGCATTTACAGAAGAGTAAAACTGATCAGAGAGGGAGGGGTTGCCTTGCCAAGTGAAGGCTTCTCCAGGCTCCCGCGTGGAAGTGTCAGAGAGGTTGCAGGCCTATATAGCCTCATGCCTTGAGGTTGGGAAGCATTCTTCCATCACGAGGATGGCAGGCCAATAACGGCTTATCAGTTTTGACATATTTTAATAAAAGTCATCTAGCAGGCAGGGATGGATACTAAGGGTTTGGCGCTAATTCCTTTCAGATTGGGGCAGCAACAAATGCATGAAGCCTGGGTTGGGCTGATAGAGAAATTCATGCTCTGGGGCACTGGAAGTCCCAGGCATTCTTAGCTACATCCGCCTGCACTTGCCTTAACTTTGTTTTGTCTTTTCCAGGGTCTCTGGAATGCTACCAGGAGCATATGGATATGTGGTTATTCCTTCATCTGCTGAGCAGCAGCGAGAGTGGCCAGCCAGCTGGGGAATCAATTTGACAATACCTTGGTGGACAGCATGACTGAGATGGTTGGGGACAAAGGGCATGCGCTGGTGATTTGCTTCTGAGGTTGAGGAGGGAGTCAAGCACTTGGCAGCGCAGACATATTGCTCATATACTTTGGGGTTGAAGACTTGGAAGTCTGGAAGGTGGAAGACCTGCTGCTGTTGATAAATGAGGATTTGCACTCTATAAACACTGATGGCCCCATATGGTTCTCATTTGGTCACAGTTAATCCAGAGACCATACTGGCCACATGCAGAGGGTGTTATAGCAATTAATCATGTATGCATTCATATTAATCAGGAGATGAGAGCCTTTATGAAATCCATTGGGGACCATGGCGAGACATTTGAAAATTCAGGCCTCCCCATGGGCCTTTCACTGGGGAGGGGGGCATTGCAGGAAGTGGGATTAGACATGTTATTGAATCCTTTAAACAGGTCTTGAAGGAACAGTTACAGCAAATGGCTTGGGGGGTCTAACAGTGTCCGACCTGTGGTGGCTCAGGAGGATCACAGACCAATAGAACAAGGAAAGAAGGAGGATGAGTCAGATTCTTTTTTTTCAAATTAAACAAACTTTATTGAAGACAAACCCACCAGGACATAGAGTAACAGACAATACAACCAGGGACATATAAGCACCTAGTACTCCCACCGCCCCACCACCCCCACCCCAGTGGAGCCACCCCAATCACACACTACATAAAAACAATTCACAGGAAAGGAATACTAGATAACCATACAGTATCAACTAAGTTGAAACAATAAGTTAACAACCAAACCAGGGACCAGCCAGACCCACTGGAACATATGTAGACGTGTCCACAATATTAGGCAAAACTTCAAATGGTATAAAGAGTGTACATGGATGAGTCAAATTCTTCTGAAGGCTCATCACTCCCTGTCAGCATGAGGGTAAGGACCATAGGATCCAGACCTGGACAGGGGGTCACAGTCCACCTTCATCATGTGATCCTGCAAGGACAGCAGTGCTGGACATGGGAGGCTGCATGATGCTTGGCCAGATGACCGCCACGGAACTACATCAGAGCACGAGACACACACACCTGGGGTGGCCCAGAATTGAGGACCAGTGTGTAAGGGGAATGAAGGGTGGTGTATCCTCCTGACTGCACATGCTACTCTTAAGGTGTGCTTGGTAACAAATAAATGCATGGCTGCGGCCACGTCCTCCAAGACCTGTGTCTGTGTATTTATTCAGGAAAGGGAAACAGGGGCTACCAGGACAATACAAAAGCTGTAAATGAGTTGCAGCAGCTGGAAATTTGTCTGGGTCCCCTCCTCCCTGGATCTGGGGAAGAGTAAAGGGTACCTGCTCCTCCTGGGTGGGGAACAAACCATGACAACACCCAGGGAAGAGGTACCACAAAAGTCACCCACAGGATAGTTGCATTTGGAGATGGAGGAGAAAAAAGAGTTAAAACTGTAGTGCCCCAAAGTTGGGCCACAGCAGAAATTCATTAAATAAATAAAATTCTCTCTTGGCCCTGTTTAGTGTGGGCAGCATAGGGGCAGTGTGTTAGGACCCTCCTTGTGGTGTGTCTCCCACTTCCCATCGCTAGAAAAGGCAGAACTGTGAAAATAAATAAAAACAAAATAAAGTTTTCCTGCACTGTCCCTGGCTGCCTGCTCCATTCTAGAACCCCCTCCCCAACCAAGTGAGCAGTGCAGGCCAGGGACCATTTTTGAATTTCAGCCTGTCTGGGCTGTTGGAGGGCAGCCAGGTTACCAGGATGTGGTGTCCCGAATGCTGGCTACACAGTTACTTGGAGTCGGGCCTGTGAAGCAGATGGTCAGTTGCCGCCAGTTGGTGTGGGCAAGGAAGATCCAGGGAAGTGTTCTCCAGGGGCTTTACGATGCTGGTTCAATATCTTTGTCGACCGACATTACAGCAATGGATTTATGTTGACAGCAATTGTGGTGAGCAAAATCCATCTGAAAACGCGTTGTTTTTGGAGGCAAAGCCCCCTGAATCAGAGCACCACCCTAATTAATATATCAACCTCGAGTCGGAGTTGATTCGGAGGGTGCAAGACCACAAGAAAGCAGTGCCGGGTCCCACGGTGACATTACAGTGACCTGTCACTGTGTCACTGTAATAGTCGCTCACGGTAGATGTTGAACTGGCATTGGCATATGGCTCTCAGACAACCTGTAAGACAGAGAGATGTCCAATTGCCATGGTTGCGTGAGGGAGAGGGGACACAGGTTGGTAAGTGAAATTGAAAGGCTTACCTGTGGTCCGCCCTCATCCCTTCTGGTAGATGGGTCCAGTTCCACGTGTCGGTGGTCCCAAGTCCCATCCTGAGCATGGTGAGGGCTCTGTGTTGCCCCATGTTTATTTTATTTGAAGAAAATGTTTTCCCGTGTCGGTGGTGTGACCGAGCATCAGCCGATCCTGAAATGCTCCAAGAAGAGAATGAAGAGATCCTGAGGCCCCAGTCATCTGCTGTATTGCCTGTGGTTCTGCCAAAAGTCCCTCCTCTGTCATACCCTCCCAGCCTCCAGTACCAGCTTCTTACCCCAGTTTGGGGTGGTGAGTCAACAGCAGCATGCAAGCAAAGTGCTGACCACCAGCAAGTTTAAAGTAAATAAATAAAGACTGTGAGAGCAGCCAGAATGCAATGGGAGGACAGCCGAGAGCTAAGGGTCAGTCCCAAGGACTGGACCTTTAAATAAATATTCATTTTTGGGCGTAGTGACACTCATGGGCAGGACTTAGGGCATCAGACCATGTAGAAAGGAATAAATATTTATCAGCATAAAGAGGCAGTATAGCACAGTGGTTTAAGGCTCTGAGCTGCAAATCTGGAGACCTGGGTTTGAATCCAACTGCCCCCATTTGCATACTGTGTGACCCTGAGCAAGTCACCTAACTTCCCTGTGTGCCCAGGCTGTCCCTGTAAACAAGCTTTCAGCTTAGTGTGTCTCACCTGGTTAAACAATTGAAAAAAAAACAGTGACGCTCAAGGAGGAGCTAGAGCACAGAAGCCCTGTGAGCTGGGGAAATAAATATTCATAAAGAGAGCCCCAGAGGTGGAGCTAGAGGGGCTAAGGCAAAAGGCCCTCACTGAAGTGAATCATTGCTTGAACGGCAACTTCTTGGGAAGAACTGTAAAGGGCAAGGCAAGCTCGGTAATTTAGAGAGGCCCAGCAAGGCAAATTAGAGAATGGCTGGAAAGCACAGGTTTCCTGTACATTCCTGTTCTACCCTAGTCCTTGATACACCTTGGGGAGAGGTTTAGCACCCCAGATTTAGAGTGGTTGTCTGGATCCCGGTTTACTGCTTGTGCATGGGACAGTGACCGAGGTCAGATTGGTGGGGAAAGGGTTTAAGTATTTACCACCTTTGGGCCACCGATGGAGGTGGCTGAGGAAGGAGTTGGCTGCAGCTCCCTAATTAGGCTAGTGTGGGGCAACAGGCCATTCGAGGCATTCACTGTGGCAATAAGTCTGCAACTTCCTGAACTGTGTGTTATTACATGCAACTGTCTAGACTGTGTCTATTGCCTCTGGGACTGGCAATTGCACCTGGAACTGGTCAATTGCCCCAAAACCATTGTTTGCTCTTGCAACTGGTCAATTGCCCCTGGAACTGGTCAATTGCCCCAAGGCTGTTTATTGCCCTTGGAACTGGTCAATTGCCCTGGAACTGGTCAATTTCCCCTAGAACTGTTCATTGCTCCCAAACCTTTTGTTTGCTCTTGCAACTGGTCAGTTGCCCTTGGACTAGTCAATTACCCCTGGAACTAGTCAATTGCCTCGAGACTGTTTATTTGTCTGCAGTCACCACAAGTTGCAGTGCACCATAGTGTGCCATCACCTTGTACCCATGGATTCCAGAATCAGTCTTCAGCAGCTCCAGAAAGGTGTTCAGCCAGTGATTTCCAGAATCAGTCTTCGCAGCTACATCAAAATGTTCAGCTGGTGCATCCTGCACTTTCCATAGTCGGCCTGAGTAGAGTGACCCTCCAGTGAGGGTCATCTGAAGATCCTCATCCATGTCCCACACCCCTTGCAACTTCACATTTGTTGTTTTCCGCTAGTAACAGTTCACGCTCTGGCCCTGTGCAGATCTGATTGTCCAGTTTGTTGTTTTTTCTTCATCCCAGCTTCTTCAAGATCTTCTGTTCCTGTCTCAGAATCAATGTCCCATTTGTTATTTTGCACTTATCCTTGGCTTGTCCGCCTTGGCACCCAGAACTCCACCATCTGTCTAAATCGTTAAGATATCTTCATTCTGGTTCTCAGTTTCTGTGGGGTCCTCACAACCTTTCCTACATCTGGTATCTCATCCCAGCAGTCCACGGAGGGCTGTGGCTGGGTGGCTTCCTGCATCTGGTATCTCGTCCCAGCAGTCCATGGAGGCTGTGGCTGGTGACTTCCTGCATCTGGTATCTCGTCCCAGCAGTCCATAGAGGGCTGCGGATGGTTGGCTTCCTGCATCTGGTATCTCATCCCAGCAGTCCACCACAGGTCTCTGGCGGGTGCTTCTGCATCTGTCATCTCATCCCAGCTGTCCACCAGAGGACTGTGGCCAGATCCTTGTGTTTGTTCTTCAGTGCTACATTCCGCAGCCCACCAGAGGGTTTTGTGCCAAGGAATTCTTGTGTATGTTCTTTGTTTCCAGCAACCTGGAGAGGGATGTAGCCAATGGACCCTTGTTCTGTTCAAAAACATCTCCATCTCCTATAGTCCATGGAAATTTCCATAGTGAGGCCAGCCAGTGAGCCAGCTTGTTCCCTTTCAGGATCTACCTTGTTTCCCCTTTCTTTCTGCCGTTTGACCATCACATGGACAGGAGACTTTGAAAGCTATGCACAGATTGCAAATTGTATCATGTTTATGTTTGCTTGCACGCATGTGCAAGAAACATAGTGCTCACCATACAAGAATTCAGTAGGGTGTGCCTCACTACTTCCAATGCCCTGCTGTCTTTTGTAGGCGTGGCCCCACAGCGCCAATAAATGTAGAGCTGTCTATGACAGCTTTTGCAAATACGTGACGCCCGGTTGAAGAACTGCCCGCATGCATGAGCAATTTGCATACTACCGCCGCGTCGGCAGTATGCAAAAGTGCCTCCACATTGGACACTGCACTGCAAGAGCTGTCATAGACAGCTGCCTCCCCAACTAGCAGGGCACGCGCCCCCCCACACACACATTATGGCCATGGGGGTGCCCAATCCCCCGTCGGCTCCACTGCCCCCCCAAACAGCCTTCCAGGTGCCATGTTGGGAGCCCACCCAGCGTGGCAAATGTCCATCTCGCGCCCCACCCAACACCCTTCCAGGTGCCACGCTGAGAACCCACCCTAGTGTGGCAAGCCTCTATGGTCAACAGGGGTGCCCAATCTCCCATAGGCTCTGCTGTCCCCCCAAAAATCTCCAGCTGCCACTCTGGGAGCCCACCTCAGCGTGATGAATGTCCCAGCCATCTTCCTAAAAGTAAATAAAACCTAGAAAGAAAAACTGTCCCTCGCTGACTATCTTTACTTCCGCCCGCCACCCACGCCCACCCACTGCGCACCCTGCCTCCCACACCCCTCACTCCATACTTACCTCTGAGCCGGGCGCATAATGATCTTGGTGGATGGGAACATGTCTGCACTCTTCAAAGCCGACTGTTGACTGAGGAAATGCCAGTAAGTTGTATAATGGCATAAATGGTTTTTTTCAACTTTGATGATATCTCAGGCATTTTTTTGAATTTTTTTCACCAACTTTCAACATGGGGTTTGGGACCCCACCTTATGAATTCTGTCACTGTCATTTGTTATTCAGTCCCAAAAGGTGATTTCACAGTCACTGAGTGAAACCACCTTTTCAGGGGACTGATGCACGAAACAACAGTGCCACAGTTCATGAGGTAGGCCCCTAAAAACCCTATGTTGAAAATTGTGGAAAAATTTCAAAATGACTGATTGATTGATGCGTGTGTTAGCGAGTTCCTACGCATGCTCATAAGTTATCAAACTTTTAATATTTGCAATCCAGATTTTCAACATTGCCATTTTATCACACCCCTTATGAGCAGTACAGCTGTCATTTTCACATCTCACTAAAATGTGTTTCCAGCATGTAGCACACGCATTTATTTTATTTATTTATTTAGTTTTTGTTTACCGGTAAGTGCACTAGCCAGCAGGTGACTATTTTCAGGCATGACCCGGAGGCACAGGAACAATACATAGTACAATTGCAAAGACAATAAGACAGGTTACAGGTTCAAGGTACACTGAAATATCACAAATTGTTTTACAGATAACAGGAGAAAACGGGTACTGGTGCCGGACAGACCTCAGAGATTATACTGGCAGACATGGTGGCAGGAAGAAAGAAGGGGGACATGGTGAAGGAGGGGCTAAGATCCGTGATAGCAGGTTAGGACTGTGCTCCTAATGGCTTCGTGGCAGATAGCTTGGACTTGTAGCTGGACTCATAGGTTCATTCTCTGGCTAGAAGTATCAAGGAAGGCTGGAATTGGGAGACATAATACGGTAACCTTTGCGGCATCAGCGGTAAGGTAAGGAAAGTGTCTGGGCCACTGGTTCTATAACCGGGCATAGGAGCTGAGATTCAGTCAGGGTGCAAAGATTTAACGGCTTTTGCAGTAGAAGGCTGGGGTCTGAAACGGGCCGTGGAATTCGCTCACCCGACTTGAGAGTATTCAGAGGCGAGAGAATTGAAAATACAGCAATTTCCTGCTTCAGCAGCCGAAGTGTGGAGAAGTGTTTGCTCACTGTTCTGTTCCCCGGCGTGGGAACAGTGCCAGTCAGGGTAAGTGGGGGTTATGGTGGTCCAGTGGCTATGGAAGCTGGACGAAGTCATCCCTGTAATGGGTCCATAGAGGGCATAGGAGCGCGCATAGTCAGGTATAGGAGGGAAGTTGTAGGAGGGAGACAAGAGGGAAAGCGGATCCAGGCTGGCTGTGCCGGGCAAACCAGGGAGGAAACTTACAAGGGTAGGGGCTGAGCCGAAAGTAAGGAAAGTATCCAGGCCACTGGTTCTGTTACAGGGCATAGGAGCTGAAGATTCCATCGGGATGCGATGGGACTTTACGGCTTTTGAGGGCAGAAAGCTGGGATCTGAACTTGTCTGGAACTGGGCCACCGGCTTGAGGTGTGTGCAAAAGGCAGGGTTGGGGAAGTACGCAATTGAGCGGCTTTAGGGCTGAAAAATGCAGAACGTGCCCTGGCTCACGGTTCTGTTCCCGGGCGTGAGATCGATGGTCAGTCGGGGTAAGGGAGGGGTTACGGTGGTCCCAAGGGTAGGGTGGTTGAGACCTCAACTAGTACCCAATACACAAAACCGGCAGCTCAATATATAAGTACAAATTGAAACAGCAGCTAACAGGCAAACAGTGTGAAGGGTGAAAGGCAAGGTGCAGACATTAAACATAGTAGAGGCATAACAGTAAGGTCTAATTTCCTATAACACAATCGTTGAAAAGTGCAATAGGCTACATAACCGAGAAGGAGAAGTCATAAGGGAAGTATAGGCAACCAGCAGATAGATAGGGTAAGGAAGAGACAGTAGGGAGAGTGAGTGTTTGGAGAGAGGGATCTAGCATGGGGAGGATGAGGTAGGAGAAAGGGGTGTCAAGGACAGGCTCAGGTAGGGTCATAGCAGGCACATTGGTCCGTTGTAGCTAGGTGGCTGCATAGCCCACGCTTGAAGAGGTAGTGTGTGAGGATGTATGTCTTAGGCAAGTGGCAGCATGTTCCACATTTGTGGGGCAGTATGCCCACGCAATAGACCCCTTGAGGTGTGGCAACGGGGACTTTCAGGAGAGAGTTATCTGATGATCCTAGTTCACGCAAGAGGAAGCGGCTGAAGCAGCTCAGCTAGTGATGCTGGTCTGTCCATTCTGATGATGGCGTCGTAGAGGCAGCCTAGATAGTAAAGTCTGGTGGCGGAGGGAGAGAGCCAGCCTAGGTCTCTGTACAGTTGGCAGTGATGCTTGAGCCGGGGGGCCTTTGAAGCATACCCGGCAAACATTGTTGTAGGTGACATCCCATTTTTGCAGGGTAGTTTTATGCTCCATAGTCAGGATGGGGGCGCAGTAGGTAAGAGCGGGTGGGAGGATTCCTCTGGCAATGGTCAGCTTGGCAACAGGTGTAAGCATATAGCTGATTCTGTAGGCAGCCCCAGTTTGCAGTTCACAATTTTACAGGTTTCTGAATATGCAGATTCAGGTCCAGGGATTGGTCAAGTAGTATACCAAGATAGCGGAATGTGTTGACAACCTCAAGAGGGGTCCCATCCAGGTCCAGGATTTTAAAGGAGAAGAGCAGGATCTTAGCTTATGGGCAGTGCCCAGAAGCATTGCTTTATTTTGCTGGAGTTCAGGATAAGGCGATGGGAGTTTAGCCAATGTTGAGCAGTGTGGAAGGCAGAGGTAAGCGCCACGCTTAGGTGGTCAATATTATCCGGCTAGCATAGATGACCAGGTCATCTGCATAGAGAAGAGAGGCACAGGATACTATGCTGCTAGGAAGGTTGTTGATGAACAATGAGAACAGGAGAGGGCCCAGTATTGAGCCTTGTGGCACTCAATGTTGATAGTGGTGCTGCCAGAGATTGCGGAGTTTAGTTTGACAGCTTGGGTCCTGTCTGTTAAGTGAGTTTCTGAACCAGCTCATGACGGGAGATGAGAAGCCAAGTTCTTGGAGGATGGACAGGAGTAAGGGTGATCCACGAGGTCGAAAGCCTTGGTGAGGTCAATGAAGACAGCCCCAGTGAGCTGACCCTTCGTCCCATGTTTGTGAGAGCTGTCTGAGGTGAGCTTGGCTAACGCAGTTGTGGTGCTGTGATTTTCCTGAAACCATGTTGTGCTTCACATAGCAATTTTGAGGTTTCGAGGAACTCAATGGTCTGAATGGCTACAAGAGGACCGAGATAATCGCTATTGGTCTATAATTTGAGATTTCGTCTTATTTCCTTTGAAGATGGGGTATTTTGTGGATTTCAGATATCTGGAAAAGTACCATTGGAGAGGACAGTGAACACCTTGGCTAGTGGATAGGAGATGAGATGAGCAGCTGCCTTTAGAAGGCGTGGTTCCAGAGAGTCAGATCCAGGGCTGTGTTGTCAGATATGGTGTTTAGTAGGTTAAAGACTTGAGTTCCAGACACAGCCTTGAAGTAGAAGGGCTTGGTTGTTTGAAGCACATGTTTATTGGTTGGGGGCCATCTAGTTCACTAGTAGAAGGGGCTGAGATGCAGCAGGTGCAGGTGGTAGTGTAGATGTGTAAGGAGACAGATCAGAGAACAATTTATTGAAAGCATTTGCTATGGTGAAGGAGTCGTTACAGTGGATACCATCTAGTATAATTTCCGAGGGGTTACAGATTGTGGGGTACCAAGGAAGGTCTTGATGAGAATGGCACAATCGTTTCTGAAATCAATATTTGGGATAGAGTAAGAAAATCACAGTGACACTGTTCATGAGCAGAGGTCTTAAATGGCTATGTTAAAATTTGGTGAAAAATTCCCAAAAATGACTTTTTACGAGCTGTGCGTGCACAGTTCCTATGCACGCTTGTAAGTTTGTGAATTTTAATATTTGCACCCAGATTTTCAACATTGCCATTTTACCACACTTCCTTATGAACAGTACAGCTCATAATTTTCACAACATGGATGAACTTTGTTTTCACACTTTCTGAGCAGAAATGCGTGGTCGCTGTGTGAAATCACTGTTCGGGACAGATTAAGAAAATGACAGTGACACTGTTCATGAGCGGAGGTCCCAAAATGCCTGTGTTGACAATCTGCTGTAAAAATCCCAAACTAGTAACATTAAGGGTGTGTGTTGCCACTTCAATGTACGCCGTGACTTCACCAGCTTTTTACTATTTTCACTGCAGATTTTCAACATTGCCATTTTACACCTCCCATGAACAGTAGAGCTGTCATTTTCACATCCTGTTCGAATGTGTTTACGCACCTGTGGTGCCAAATGCTGTAGTCACTGTGCAAAATCAGCTTCGGCTACTGAACTGATATTGCCACTGTTCATAAGGTAGGGGTCACAAAAACCCATGTTGAAAATTTAGAATGAAAATACCAAGGAATGCCTGAGGCGTTAGGGTTTCCGACCATAACGCCCACCCTCTAGGGACTGACAGGCATCAGGGGTGTGACTTGGGATTGTTGCCTGTAATGCTCATACCATTCCACCCCCCACACCCTGCATACAGTGAGAGGCATTGAGGTGTCCCTTGGACTCTTCGCCCCAAAGTTCACCCCATTCTCCTACACCGCACCCATCTCACTGTATTTCCTAATGGAATGGGGTGAGCATGAGGGCCAAGGCACACCATGACACTTGTCGGTGTCAGCAGGGGAGGTGTGGTGAAATGGTGTGACCCGTTATGCCTGACGACCCAAAGGCACACCCACCAATGCCAATGCCAGCAAGCAAACATTCAGCATTGACAAATGCTTGTTAGAGTCTTGCTATAGCTTACTGTAATAGTTCCGTGTCTGGAGTACTCCAGGGTAGTGACTTGGGTAGAGGTGCACCTCAGGGTTCGGGGTAGAGTTACCTGTGCAGTATATAGAGTACCTTTACAGTTTAGAAGCTTGCATAGCTGTAGAGTTACAGTACCAGTATTTACAGATTTAGAGTCTTCCTCTTACAGGAATCTTGTAGTGTTAAGTTTACCCTTTCCTGTGACCATGTTTTCCTTTCCCCTGCATATCAACAAATACAGTGAAGCATCTGAACCTCAATCACAACTCCCTGTCCTCTGTCAGGTGATACCATCCACCTTCATAGAACCTGAAGTGTCCTCTCACCATTCCACCTGCTGGGAGCAATGCTGGTGTTGGTAATTGGTGTGTAATTTACCTGGGTCATGACAACACTTTTGCTCTAGTCACCCTTTATTATAACAGGATTACTACAGCACACAACCCATTACATTACCACCCACTACAAAAGGAACTGGAGGTCAGCAGTTCCCCTCTTTCTTCTCCTGTCTTTGGATCCCATCTGCCTGCCCTTGTAAAGCAGGGTGGTGTGGTCAGGGAAGTTAGGGCCCAGCTTTGACCCAGTATAGGTGATTGCACTAGGGATCTGGGAGTAACTTTTCTTGGTTTTCCCTCTGAAAGGGTGTTTCTGTTTTTTTCCTCCTCCAAAGGGTAATAAAATGTAGACAGTTGGGGAAGGTGGTGGGTCTAAGTAGGTTAACATAAGGGTCAAAATCCTGATAGACAGTTAAGAGAGCATTCAGCAAACTGTCGCAGCCATGTGTGGTGGCTCAGCAGGACTGCAGACCAATGAAACAAGGGAAAGAAAGGGAACAAGTCTAATTCTTCTGAAGGGCTCATTGCTCCCAGTCAGCATGAGGGTAGGGGACCACAGGACACAGACCTGGACAGGGTCATGGTCCACCTTCATCAGGTGATCTTGCAAGGATAGCCGGCACTGGATGGGAGGGTGGCTGCAGGATTCTTGGCCATATGGCCTCCCTGGAAGTGGAGCACACATCGGGGGTGGCCCAGAATTGAAGGCCGGTGTAAAGAGGCCTGAAGGGGTGGTGTATCCTCCCGACGCTCATGGTCGCTGCTCTTAAGGTGTGCTTGCTAAATTAATAAATGCATGGCCATGTTCATGTCCTCCCAGACCTGTGTCTCTGTGTTTACTCCAGGGAAAGGGAAATGGGGGTACAGGACAGTTTCTCACTCTGTCTTGAACTGGGGTTAAATAAACAGCAAACAGGAGAAGTTTCAAAACATGTAATGTGTTTAAGTAATAGCTTCATGAACTGGCAACATTTTTGCAGCTAATCAGTTAATCTGAAGTGTTTTCAGTCTTTTGATATCTTCATTGTGAAGCATCTGCAGTATAGACATGCTTAGGAATCTTATTAGACACAGGATTCTATGCTGGTGTACCAGAGTAGTGGAATAGCTACTGTGGTATGTTAGCATTCAACATCACTAGTATTGTACAACAACATCTGGGGGTACATAGATTACCACACAAAACATATAGAATAGTGGATGGGTGAACATCCACAACAAGGCTATGTTTCCATCGAGGAGTTGATGACATCATAGAGACCTCAAGGCAAAGCTCCAGAGGTCTCGCTGATGTCATCAACTGCCCGAGATGGAATCACAGACTTAGTTGTGGATGTTCACCCATCCACTGTTTTATATAGTATATGGGTTTTTATTTGTTTTACTAAGTTTTTTCTTACTTGTTGTAGTCACACTGCTCCCATTCCCGCTCCTGCTCACTCCCGTTCCACTTGTGCCATTTGTGCTCTGTATGGCTTCACTTTCTCCACTGCACGTCATTTATTTTTAAATAAAGAGGAAAAAAAAGAACAGTTTTTCAAAAAGGAGCCATGTATGGCTCTCTGTGTTCTGACTCCAACTTGAAAGTCAGTGGCTCCACTGCCCAGGCTCGCTAAATCGTGCCACCATGTTTTTTTTTATTTTCTAGACAGAGCCTCCTGTGAGCCAATCAGGTGGCAGGTCAAGAGTAAAAGCTGTTATACTATCGATGTGATGTCAGAACGATAGTACAGCAACTTTTGACCTTTGAACTGTACTACAACAAGATTTCAGCAATTGCTGAAATTCATCCACAATATACAGCACCCATATACTATGTAGAGAATAATGTATGGGCAACCATACAAAACAAGGCTGTTTACAAAAGGGTTGAGATGACAGCATATGGACCTCGAGAGCAAAGCTCGAGAGGTCCATGCTATCATCTCAATTACAAGATGGAAACACATGCCAAGTTGTGTATGGTTGCCCATATTTTATTTCAAATAGAACATAATTTTATACACAGAAATCACAGAACAGTTACCCCCTAAATAAAAACAAAAGAAAAAAAAAAACTTGCTCTTTCTATGTTCTGTTCTATGATTAAAATTTAATTTATAGACTTTACAAGTTAAAAGGTACAACTTTGGGCACTGGGTGGTGAGTAATCAGCTAGGTGATGGGAGAATGAGAAATGTAACATTTTATGACCTTTGAACTGTGCTGAACAACTGCTTGGAATGTGCACAACAGCACCTTAGAATGCGCACAACAGTTTAAAATGTGCACAACAAGGTTTTTGAGCAGGCTGCTTTTTATGCAGAACAAAGGCTAGCCATATACTATAATACTGAGCCATATGCTATCGGCATATGATGAACTATGAAGTAACATGAGCCGTACTGCAGGAATGCAGGTTTGCACTATTGAGCTTCATAAATTTCAGATCCAGATATCCAAACCTCACACAGAAACAGTACACTAGAAGGCCTCTTTAGCAAACCCTTGTTTACATACCACAACAAAGACATGAGTGAAATATTTGCATAATTTTGGAGAAACTATATTTCTTGCTTTAGTTTTCATTAGTTTAAAACGAGGCCCTTACAATCTTCAATGGGAAACTAATGGACAACTTTCTTTGGCTATTGGTATTTGTCAAAACAGGAATTTTCCACTCACAACTTCTCTTGCCAGAAATTCTGTAACTGTGAACACGGTGCACTGCCAATTTTATTTAAGGAAAGCCCATGCCCACAGTACTTCCTTGGCTCTAAACATGTTCTAATAGAGATGTATCCCGAACAGAGAGAAATAATAATTAATTCAAATCATAGACATAGAAGACAGAGGAAGCAAAAGAGTGAAATGTACTATTTTATTTCTGATTTGTCCTCAGTATTTCCTGGAGGAGCATTCAGCTCGTGTTCGTGTGTGTGTGTGTGTGTGTGTGTGTGTGTGAATATTGCACTCCATGGTTACCATATGGTTTGCCTACGCAGACGTGGGATTGTTTTGCAGTGTGAAATATTGTGTGTTACCCTGTGAGCCATGGAGCCAGCAGATCCTGGAGCCGTTATTAAGACTGACAGTTACATTGTGTCCCTGAATGGTGAAGCTTTAGAAGTAAAAACCTAGTGGACCCAGACAGAATGTCCTGACCTCTGAGAAAAAGGCTGATTTGACATGGTATAAGTTCCCTTCATCTCACACCACAATCCATTACACCTTTCTAATCAGACTTTCTCATAACCCACATAAACCCGTGGGTAGATTCCCATACATGCTTTCAATAGCTGCTTGTCACTGATTCTCCTGCAAATCAAAGGGTGCTCGTAGTACTGACCTGGATGTTCCTGGACATCCTGCTATTAAAATAAATACTTCTGTCATCTAAACAGTGGAGCTCTTGATATATGTACCATACAAAACATGGAGAAAATCACATAAACGCTCTCCTGTAATCTATCTAGCACTGTATGCATTTTATAACCAAAGGCAGTCTTGCAAATTTGTAATTATAGTACAGTAGGCCTGTCTCAGTAGAAAACAAAGCTATAAAATCTGGGGTATTCAAAAGGCATTCAAATGTTTCAACTATGTTTTGAATTTAGAAAGTTCAGATTTGTCATTGCAATACTTATTAAATGCTACAACTAAACTCTGCTGATTGCTCATGTGTAGTAAGTGTTCAGGAGACAATTAATGGCTCATTTACACACAGGCCATTTTCCAGCATAACTGGAGCAAGGGTGAGCCGGTACTGAATCTGAGTTCCGTGAAAGTACCTACATTCAGCATCTCTGGCACCGTGAAGCCAGTCTGAATTTTTGGCTTTCCTTCATCTATGCAGCTCTTTCGGAAATTGATAAAATAAACTAACCCTTCCAAAAGGGACATCGCTAGTCCAGTGTCACATCCTCCCCACCGTCATCACTCTCGCCTTCTTCCCATTTTTCCCATTTCTTTAGACATATTTTGCTGTGCCAGGACCTGACAAAACATTTTGAAGAAACTCCCTCTTATTAACCTGACCCACCTAGTCCCCAATCCACCATGTTTAGTAGGTACCCACCTCGTAAACCCCTAGCCTTGGTTTCGGGGGATACAGTAGTAGATAAATTTGGCTATCTCAGTGGACAGCCCTCCTGAAGAATGCCCACACTGTAAGGTCTATATAGTCTGAATGGAGCAAGTGTGTGCATGATTGGGCGAGAGGGCAGAGTAATTGCATCACTAATGATGCTAGGCAAACTGACAGGGTATCGAGGTGACCAAACTGCATGTGGTACTCAGGTGGGCATGGCCAAGGCCTTTTAGAGTGTCAGGATTACTTCCTTGCCCTGCTGGTCAGTCCCTTTTGATGCACTTCAGCATTCTGCTGGCTCTCTTGACAGTGGTGGCACACTGTTTGTCTTAATTCTACCCCTTATCTCTTATGACTCTCAAGTCCTTTTCTCGTCAACTGCAGAAAGAGGAGCCTATACAGGAAGTAGGCCCTACCTCTATTTTTTTCTTCACGTATGTAGCACCTTTCATTTGCCTGCAGTGACAAAAAGGCTCCAGGAGTTAGGCCAATCACCCAGCTTGTTCTTACCCTGCTGAAATGTGTCCCCATTCTCCAGGAGTCCACTACTGTAGATTACTGCCATCCATTAACTTAAGCAGTTTGCTGGAGACCTTTAGCTTCCCACTCAGGGGTTAAAGAGCTAGTGCACTACCAAAAGTAATATTGTCTTTAACAAGTAACTAGCTGGTACTTTTGTATCTGAAATACTTTTATTCCTGTTTTTCAGCTCTTAACTACCTGCTCCCGCAACCTTAGTATTCAGACATTTTCTTCAATTATTAACCACAGGGTCTGTGTAGTGGATGTCCATTCACAAAAGCAAAGTTCACAGACACTTCTGCAGATATTAGATTTTCAGTGCTTTATATCTGTTTAAATTTATTTGTCTCTGACCACCATAGTATCCAGTGTTTGACCTTGACTTCAGAAGATGGTTGTTTAAAATATGAATATCAAGAGTTCAAGGAGTCCACTCAAACAGCTGTCTGGAACTTGCATTTCACACTTAGGAGGTACATGGGCCAGTCTGGTGGCACTGAGGTTGAGGCACTGGATGCCACACTCTGTCGCACTGGTGATTCGGGTTCAGATGCAGACTACGTCGCTGGGATCGCCAGGATGGGAGAGGATTGAGCATCTAGAGGACTGTTCTCCTCTCCTGCAGAGGGAGGGTTACAGTGCCCAGCACTTGTCTGACCCTAGCATCAGCTGGAGGCAAGGCAGCAGGGACTATCCAAGACAGGCTGAGTTGCAGCTGCCAAAGTCCCTGATAAGTAAGTGTGATGAGAGTGTCTAGGCAGCATTGCACACTTACTAATCGGGGCCAGTAAAATGAGAAATAGCTGTCTCTGAGTAAAGCTGACATCCAGCCACACAGTAGCCCTGCAGCTGATGAACACCCAGGCCATGCTGCTTTGCATGAAGATAAACACTGTCGGAAAATCATTGTGACTGGGCTGGCATGGCTGACATCCAGTGGGCTGCTTGGGCCCAGGGGAGAAATAGCACTAACTCTGAAAATAAACCATTCAGGGAATGTATCATGTCTGAGTGCATGATGTCATGGCATGAGTGGTGTCATGATGCCATCATGTGACTTGCCCACATGCACTCGATGCTCACACCTGGCAAGGTGCGTAAAGGAAGGAGGAAGAAACACCAGTTAGCATAATGCTGGCAGACTTGGGCCCTGATTCTAGTACAGTTATGACTGGCATAACAGTACTTGTGCTACTTAAGAATGGCGCATGTAGCAACTTACACCAGCAGTTGTGACTTGTGCGATTCTACAATGTGGTCTGCAACATGGCATTGGCTACTTGTAATCAAGAGCTGTTACACTGGCAGTTGCATCATAAACCCCCGCGACATGGTGGTAGGGGGTTTACGGCAGCAGTTGCGCCCCATTTCAGAAGGGCAGCAATAAAGTCCCAATGTCGGATTCTACAAGAACCCCAGAGAAGAATCCGGCACATAAGTTACACCAACTTTTAGCTGGTGTAACTTATGGATGCCTGCTGGGGTCCTGTAGACCCACCAGCAGCCCAGCAGTCAATCCAGAGATGCCTCCCCATGCCCAGCATACCCCAGTGGGTGCCCCTGCGGTTGGCAACACCCCTGCCCCCTGAAGTGTACTTTATGAGCCCCACAGGCTGCCCACACCCTGCCTCCAAAGTGTACTGTATGAGCCCCACAGGGCTGCCCACAACCCCAGCCCCTGACTCCCCATTGCAATATTCCCCAAGGGTGGTGCAGTCAACCCCCACTCATGCCCCCAACCCCAGTCGCTACTGCAAATCGGCATATACCCAGTCCAGCCCTAGTAGTCTAATGGCCCCCACCCACCCGTGCCAGTCCACCCAGCACCCCCACCGTCCCCAGCCAGTGACTGGCACAGCCCACCTCTCACCTCCACAGCCAGCTGCTGACTGAGTTCTGTAGAGTGCTACTGTAGGCACTCAGAAATTATTTATGAGTCGTCTTTGCAGTGTACTCTACAAGCTCAACAGCTAACCGTCGAGGTGAGGAAGGTGAGCTATGTAATCGCCCGGCTAAATTTATTATTTTATTTATTCTTTTGTTTAGTTTTTGTTGACTGGTAAGTGCACTAGACAAATCCTGCCTATTTTCAGGCACGACCCGGGAGGGAAACAGATGAATACCAGCTGACCCTTGAACCAGATTAAGCTGTTGGTGGTATTTTAGTGAATGGGTGGGGGTACTGGGGACTGGTACGGCTGGGTGGGGCCACTAGACTACCAAGGGCTGGACTGGGTATGGCCGTAGTTGCGGTGACGACTCAGGAGTCGGGGACAGGGTGGGGGTTGACTCGCTGCCCTGCAAGGCATATGGCAATGGGGAGTCGGGGTCTGGGGTGTGGGCAGCCCTGCGGGCTCACTGACAGTACACTTCAGGGGCAGGGGTGTGGACAGCCTCTTGATGGGCTCATAAAGTACACTTTGGGGGCAGGGGTGTGGGCAGCCTGGGTGCCTAATGTGGCTTGCTGGGCATGGGGGGCACTTGCAGCCTGTG
This sequence comes from Neoceratodus forsteri, assembly GCA_016271365.2. Taxonomy (NCBI): domain Eukaryota; kingdom Metazoa; phylum Chordata; order Ceratodontiformes; family Ceratodontidae; genus Neoceratodus; species Neoceratodus forsteri. The sequence goes on from CM057450.1 coordinate 31,779,989, forward strand.
TTGGACCTGTTGCAGCTTGCGGCGTGCTCACCAGGTGCTCCCTCTGTTCAGCATACCTGGCCACATGTTGCAAGTTGGGACTTAGACACGGGAGACCCTACCCTTCTAGAATAGGGCACAGGTCAGTGTCGCAGTGCGATTAGCACAAGTCGTGTTTGGTGGCCCAACCTTCGAGAATCAGGCCCATGGTGTTTTTGCTGCTACTGGAAAGATTCCTCCTAGAGGGCTTAAAGACATTCTTTGGTGTTTCAAATTCCCAAATGATGTGTCCTTGTTTCACTGTTTCTTTCCTACTCATGCTGACATCTAAAATACTGAAGCTATAACCACAGAAAATAATCTGACCCCTTCCAGATTTTTTTCATAAAGAGAGTAAGTCTCGCCAATGCAACTTAAAAGCAAGCACGGCAACCCATGTTTTGTTGTGGATTTTCAATGTTTAGATGATCATCATGTGCTGAGCAAAAATTATAACTCTGACATGGGATTGCTGAAACACCAGGGAACGTCCTTAGGAGTTTAAATTAAAGCAACATTGGTGAATGACTTGTATTACCAGTAAGATAACTACTGTGTCCTGTTAGCTATTAAAGCAGGGGAACATGAAATATTTGAGCACTAAAAGAATACATATGTTTCACATTTAGAACCACTATCCTGATAAAACCTGCAGAAGTGGAGGCCAAAGTTGGGCACTATGGTGGCCAGAGACAAATGAATTTAAACAAGTAAAAGCACTGACCCAAAGGCTGACATACTGAGTTCTAGTCTCCTTAATATCTCATAAGCATGGTGATCTTCGAACTATGTCATGTGACACTGCAACAGACCAAGAAGGGCAAATCACCTGCTACCAGATTAGTCACTTATGATGTCACTATGGGTGAGGTCACAATGCTGATGAGGTATGAAGGAAACTAGAACTGGATATGCCAGCCCTCAGTTACAGTACTGCTCCTCATGTTATACCTAATACTATCAGGTAGAACAGCTCCAGATTAGCAAAGGAAAAAAAAGACTTAAAAAATTCTAGGGCTGTAAGGAATGTGGAATCTCACTGTCTGAATTGCTGTAGAATAGCAATTACACTTCAAAATTCTTTTCAGAATTTCTGAATTCTGAAAATATTTTCTTTGTAAACTGCAGAATAGTATCCAGCAGATCATGTGAATTGTGAAATATTGCACAGATTGCAAAAAGAAACTGCAAATTATTGATCAACAAAAACCATTTCTCATGTGGAATGTCAGAATTCTGCTACCAATGGAATTCTGTGAAATTTTCTGAAATTCCACATAATTCTGTTTCTTTGGAAATTTATTATTCCCACACAGCCTTACTGGCTACTTTAAAAAAAAAAGTATTAATGTTTCCTGGCTGCTAATTTTGATGTCTTTAGCTTTCTAAGTCATAGTAAAGTTAGCCTACTCCAGTGTGTCTACTGAACTCTGCAGATCATCAGAGTATTATTTTGCTGATCCCTAGTCATGGAGAGAAAGGTGAAGGCCTATCCTTCTATTTGTAGCATCAGTAGCATTGAATGCAAGTGATCACTCTTTGGCTTGGAGAAAGACCACTGAGACCTTTTGAAACCATGGGAGAGGTCACTGCCTGGAGTTCTGATTGATGTATGGCATCAGTTGATACAAAGCCTGAGATGTGGATCCTTCATGTGGAGGATCATCCTGCCCTAACAACGGCACTAATGTTCCGAGGAAAGGAGTATCTCCACATGCAGTGGTTAACAATGGAACAAGGTGCTGGGGGGGATATTAGTGAATTAATAAATAACCCAAGCAGCGGACCGGCAGCTGAGAGGAAATTGAATGAAAATGGCTGGAGGAAGATTCGGAAGGTCTTTTACATCAAAAGAGTGGTGGACAAGTAGAACAAACTGCATGAGGAGGTGGAGATGGTCATATCAGTGTGCAGTTTCAGGACAGGGTAGGACAAGCACATGGTCTCAGTCTGAGAGAAAGGGAAAGTGGCAAAGGGGAAGAATGACCACTAGGGCCTAAGTAGTGCAGTTAAACAGGATGGCCAGACTGGATGGGCCTCAAGGCATTTATCTGCCACTTTCTATGTTTCTAAGGTTCTTGGGTGTGGTACTAAGCTGCCATCTGAGGCAACTGAAGTTCAGTGCTGGAATACAGGTTGTAACGGGATGGAATCCTGTCCAAGGAAAATTACTCCATCCAGACAAGATTCAGCTGATTGAATCAAAAGAGAACAGAACATGGCTCTTTTCCATCTGCATTTCTTCCAGCCCATCTGTCTGGTTTTCCTAAACTCTTACATGCCACTGTTCAGTCAGGACGTTCAAGCTAAGTGTGATGTGTAGGCTATGTGTTTGCATTCAGGGGATGGACAGTGTCACTAACAAGCATCCTTCTACTGTCTAAATCATTGGAATGCAACACGTAGTATGGCAAGCACTGTTGTCTTAAGAAATGAGGTTTGACAAGGAAAGATTCATGCAGGTAAAAGATAAAACCCTTTGGAATGTAAAATGTCAAATGCACTATGTGAAAAGTGGTGTCTACTAAACAAGAGGGCTACAATGACAGTCCCACAGTGTTGAGGTATGGTAATAGCAGCACTGTCCATTTGTTAGAGGACTGAAAGTGATCAGTGTGGTCTTCATCTTCAAGAAGGGGCAAGATCAGACCCAGGCAACTACAGACCACTCAGACTGGCATCAAGGTTGGGCAAGGACTTGAAGACATTATCATGGATAAAATAAAGGTGCACTTGACTCGTATTGACACCAGGGTTCTTGTCACCTCAAAACAGGGCTTTATAAGGGCCTGATACTGTGAAAGGAACTTTATCATCTTTTTCTGCATAGTGACCAGGGAGTTGCACATGGGTGGGGCCATGGATGTACAGTAGCCTTGGACTTCAGCAAGGCCTTCTATAATGCAACACATGACAATCCCTTTGGCAGAGTATACCAGTGTGGCACACATGATGCAAACTCAAGGTGGATTGCTAACTGGTGTAGGAGCAGGAAGTAGAGGATGTTGGTTGACAGGTACACTCTGATTGGAGAGGTGTGCTGGCTGTTGTCCCTTAGGGACTGGCGCTGGACTACTGCTGTTTTGCATCTTCATTAATTATATGAAAGCTTGTGTCTCCAGCAAGCTGCTTTAGTTCACTGTTGATGCTAAGATGCCCGGGGACGTATTCTTGTGAAGATGGGAACAAAGGACAGGAGAATCTGAACACGCTGGGTGATTGGTTTAACTCATTGAGTCTCAGAGACAATGTAGCCAATTACAAGGTGCTTTACTTGTGAAGAGAAAACACAGGACCTACACCTGTGCAGGGCTCCTCTGCTGCAGTCAAGGAGAAACTGTACCTGGAAATCATAATAAGCAATGATGTTGAAGCAGGACAAGCAGTCCATGGCCATGGTCAAGGTGGTTAGCAGAGTGCTTTGTTGCATCAATAAGGAGTGACCAGCAGAGCAGGGAAAGCAATCTTGCAACTTTACAAGGCCCTAGTTAGTCCCCACCTAGGGAACTGCATGCAAATTTGGCTCTTCAATACAAAAGGACAATAAAGCAAGCAAAGTTATAACACAGGACAACCAAAATAATCAGTAGCAAGGCAACAAAGTTATGAGGAGAGGCTGCAGGCCTTCAGTATGATTGCCATGGAGAAAAGGAATGTGATGGAGGCACAATCTCAGTCTTTGCGAACTCAGGCATATTGACAAGATCAGACAGTCAGAGATGTTTGATCTGGTGTCCTGCAGCAGGATGTGTTGATATGCCCTGAACTCAGGGTGGTAAATTCAGGATAGCATTTGGAGATATTTTTCTCCCAGAGGGTAGTTAACCAATGGAATAGACAACCAGTGGAGATGGTGGACGGAAGACAATACAGGCCTTTAAGGTTAGCCTGGACACATTTCTGCTTACCAAAGGGATCACCAATTACCCTGGGTAGTAGACTGGCTGGGACTTCTATAAATTGATACATATTTGTACACCAAACATATCTCATCCCCACTTATAAAGTAGAGAGGGCGTGTTGGACTTAGACTCCCTTCTGACCTTAACTTACTATGTTATAATGGTAGAGTCATTATGGTTTCACAAATCTTACTGTTCTTTCTGTTTATTCCACATAACTATGACAACTCATTCAGGTAGCATGTTTTACAGTAGTAGTTACTGTTATCTTGCAGTTTCCAATTTTCAAATGAATATGCATTTTTTTTACTTTAAAACTATGTCTGTGGTTATCTATAAGTATATTAGAATGCCTAAGCTTACTACCAGTGAAGTTTAGTGTAATCCTGATTTGCCATCAGCAATATCTTCTAACCCAATTAGCATTCTAAAGAGGAGATTCTACTTTGTGCTCCATTAAAGCCAGCTAAATTGATGCACGGCATGTCTTTATCTGAAAAATAAAGCTGAACAATTAAAGCTCATGTCTCTTTGCTCAGCTTTTGATTCTTCACAAAGTTTCCACTTGCTGCCTTTGGCTGCAGTGTTAACAAAGTCAGTTAACATCAAGAGCTGCAGTAACAGGCATGGCAGAACTCCTTGTTTTTGCTCAATCAGTCTGTGTTCTAACTATCAGTTTGATTTATTTGTCCACATTGACCCATATTCACCACTTAATTATCCTGGTATAATGTTTCAAGGGCCTTCTGACACCAGGAGAAAGACAATTGCCAATGTTCTGTGAACCAACTGTTGACCTGATGGCCAAAATGATGACTGCAGATCAAAGGTCACTTGGCTTTTGGAAAACCACTCCTTTCTCTAGTGTTCTGGCTGGAGCCACTTGTTCTGGGTGCTGCTGGCAGGCTAGTCAATCTGCTTAACAAGATGTTAAAATGTGACTCAAATCATAATGAAAGGACAATGAGCCTCTGCAGTTTGTTGTTTGGCTTCTTGTATAAAAGAGAACCCATTAATTCAATGTTAAAATCTTCTCTTTAGCTTCATTTTACAAGGAACCTTTTCTTATCAGGGTGTTGTGATTTATGATAATGCAATTTAACATCATAAAATTAAGCATCCTTGAAAAGAAATTTTGAGACAATGCTGTCCACTCATCAGTTATCATCACCCAGTCTAATCAAGTAAGGGACACCGCCAGTTTGAAATTTCAGTGACAACAGTGGTGCTTTTGTCATTCAAAGCACTTATGAAGAGCATTTTGAAAACATTCATAAACATTTGTAAGTGTAACAAAGACTGATGGCTCTCATGTCTCTCTACTCTAGCCTAATACACACTCTGTATTAGGTATGTAACTTAATGTTTATAACCATTATTGCAATTTAGAAAAATGAAAGCCTGGGACAACAAAACAATTTATTGCTTACAGAAAAACTCTCTTGAAATGGTAGCAATACCTAGTAACAGACAACATAACATTCAGAAGCCTCAAACTCTGCTGTGGTTGGAAAGAAACTCAAAAGGAAATTTCAATGATTTTTCTGAACATCTCAGAGGAGATACAAAGTTATTACAGAAAACTCAGCACACCAAACAGATAAGAGGCATACATATTATACTAAAAATCCATTCACTTATTGAGTTATGTTGGATAGTATAAGATGAAAGCAAGTTAGCTGTTTCTTTCTATACCAAGAAAAAAAGTTGATGAAGAACATAGTTAATATCAAACAGGGTTTCCTGCTGGTTTCAGTTACCTGGGAGTCTGGAGCCTGCAGTTTGAATAATGCCTCACTTACAATGGGGATGACAGCAGAAGTGTGGAGAGACTGATGGGGCTGCTTTTATACTTCCAGCTCATTCTTTATTCCAGTAGTGGAATAATAAGCACACAAATAAACAGTTAACACACTTTAAGTAACTATTTTCCTTTACATGATGCTAAAGACTTCACATCAATCACACTCAGTAAACATTTTGAAAATAAAATAGCTCTGTGGAAATGGCAAGTGCAGCAAGTAATGTGTATTCAATCTTTTATTATGTAACTATATAATACTCTTAGTCTGTACTGGATTCTATTTTAATTTCATTCTTATTTCTCTTTATGTATGAAGTGCTTTGTTTCTCTACCTTTGTTTTGAGAATCTGATTTGTTCTCTACAGCATTCCTTACTGGGAGAGATGGGGTCTGGCACTCAGCTAAGGCTCTCCAATTCCAGTATCTGCCAGTCGTAGATCTTGATAAGCAGCAAACAATCCAGTTTGTAATCCAGTTTTCTCCTCTAATGGAGTAACAACTTGGCTCATCAGAGGAGAAAAAACTAAAAGATGGTGTGGTCTAGTAGTTAGAGCTCAAGTTTGGAAGCCATGAGACACTGGTTCAAATCCCACCACAGCCACACTGTGTGAGACCATGAGAAAGTCACTTAACCTCCTAGTGATCCCAACTGTGCAGTAGTAAAATAGGCGAAAGTAGAGCCTGATGAAATGCTGCAGCTAAGCTGAACTATACTGGAGAAATGTACAAAAATATAAATGAAATAAAATTAAGTCTTGCCAGAATCAAGATCCAGAAACACTTCAAGAAAGATAGACAGACAGACAGACAGATAGACAAATAAATAGATAAATAGATATGATGGATGGACGGATAGACAGACAGACACAGACAGACAGATGAAAAATATTGTCCTGGTAATTGAAATACAGCTTATAAGAGCTCCCAGGTTCCATGAGGATAGGGAGCATCATTGAATTTTTTGTTTCCAAGAAATGGCAACAAGAACATCTTTTATAATTGACTGCATCACATTTTGGTGGGACTATGTAGAAAATAGAGGAAAATGAATATTACAAAGAAAAAATATTTATGCATAAATATCCAGTGTCAGTGTTTGCTTAAGTAATGAAAGTATGTACTTTTAAATGTCATTATAACAGTGTTACGTAGTATCAAAACTACGTTGTCATACCCTGTACTTTTTCATATAATTACTTCTAGACATAGACCTTGTCCCTTTTCTCATTCTTTGCAATGACACAATCAAATATGCTGAATACTGTAAGACATGTTATATCGACCAGAAGGTGGCTTGTTAAAGTCTTTGAGCCACCACAAATATAAACAAAGGCAACTATTTATCTTCCTGAGAGAATATAAATCTATTTAAGTACCAGTAACTATCTTTTATGTGCTCTTCCCATGGTGCAAGCTAGCAGAGTAATGGGAATTGTATTTAACCTCGTTGATACAGTCTGTGTTTTTATATCAGTGTTTCAATAACAGAACAGCAGTAGCCAGAGAGATGTCTCAGTACATCTAGATACAGTATATCAGCATTTTTCACAGCAAAGCCCCATTCATTTCAATGGGCATTCATGGGATATATTCAGATATATCCCATGATTTTCTGGGGTATATCTCTGGCTGCCACTGTATGTTGAATTTGCCTTTCAGTGGCGACTGTAACCCTTTGTTTGAATTGTTTTATATCTAGTAGAAAATGTCTTTATATTGTAACAAAACACCAATATGTGATACAGTGCCACCTACCATAATCAGTCAATCATTGATTGGAATATGACTAGGGCAGTGGCAGGTTGGGAAAATTTTTTTGCACTACTGAATATTTAAAAATCAAGATTGTCATAATTGTAAATCAGGTATTCTGGTTGGTTGCCTTACATTCTAAAGAGTTAGGGTATTAGCTGGAAACCTCATGTACAATAGAATAAGAATTGAAACTCTAAAAAATAATAAAACATGTACCTTTTAATTTCATAATAGCATTAATCCATTCTAGGGGTTGGATTGTTGTTTTAATCTAACCTAGGGGCATAAGACACTCAGCATCACCTCATACATCGTACATCCCTCTAGGGTTTGATTAACAGATGTTGCACTAACTCAACCTCTGGTTGTGCCTTCATACTTAGTTCGATGACATTTTCATATATTTCCCAATTCAAATGGGTAGCACTGTGTATTTCAAAGAACTGTATAACTTACACAGTATTCTAATTAGTATGTTATAAAGTGAGACTGTTACTATTATGAAATAGATTGAAAAATTCTGAAATCTGATTGGTGGACAGTCAGTTTCACTGGTGATGTTATCTCATTATAACCTCAGAAGTGAAGCTAGTGCCATGAAATAGCCTACCTATCACCATAAACACATAAATGGATCCATTTTATTATCACAGAAAGACACTTCAAGGCATGTGTTACTGGGATAATGTCACTTTTGTTTAGTTGAAGGCACTCAGCCTGTGGCCTCTTGCCTCACAATACACCCAAGGCATGACATTATCCCAGAATGACACACACTCTGGCATTTTTTATTGCTTAATTATAGCAGGCCAAGTGAAGCATGCAGGAAAGGTAGATAGTTGAAACACAGGTAATAAGATAGCTTATCCATGAGTCAGTGTAGCCTAGTAGTAAAGCATGCAGAGCTGTGAACCTGGATAACCAAATCTGTGTCCCATCACTACTAACTGTGTGACCTTGCACAAGTCACCTTTCATAGAAACGGGTACTGTATATTATGTGGCATTGTTGAAATGTGCTATGGAATGCAGAAAGCCAAACTGTTCTTCATGAGAGACTCTGCACATTTTCATAACTGAAATAAAACATGGAGAAAGAGTTTCAGAAAAGAGGCAACTGAAACTTGGGCAGATATGCTGCTCGCTAGTGTCCTCTGAAAAGCACAAAGACTCGAGTGCATCATTTTCAAACGAACTAGTTTTAATGACAGTTTCTGTGATTTATTGTAGCTTATGTCAAACAAGCATTTGTCAATGCCGAATGTTTGTTTGCTGGTATTAGCATTGGAAATGCAGGAGTTAGACAGATGCAGAATAGGAATGGCAGGAAGTATTGAACTTCACGCCAATCCCACCTCCATCCTGTAGAGATGGACAGGCATTGGGGTGAGTGTTTGGGTTGTCTCCCATGACGGTCGGCCATGTCACCTCACCCTATTCTGCAGACACTGACACGTGTTGAGGTGTGCCTTGGGGTGTTTGGTTTTATAGTCACCCATTCCATAAGGACATACACTGAAATGGGTGCACCATAAGAGAATGGAGTGAAATCTGGGGCAGAAGAGTCCAAGGTACACCTCGATGCCTGTCAGTGGCTGGGGGTGGGATGACAAGAGCAGTACAGTCGGAAATCCAAAGGTACACCTCGATGCCTGTCAGTCTGTATTGGGGTGGGTGGGACATTATAGTTGCAATCCCTAATGACCCGGTGTTTGTTGGTATTTACACTACAAATTTTCAACATGGCTTTTTTCTGACCCCACCTCATGAAAGCATTTGGGACCACTTTTCATGAAGAGTGGCAGTGTGATTTTCCATTGTGTCCCGAACTTTGAGTTCCAATAGTGACATGCCATTCTGTGCCACATGTATGAAAACACAGATTGGGCAGGATGTGAAGAATGACAGCTGTACCATCCATAGGAGGTGTGAAGAGATGGCAGTGTTGAAAATCTGTACTGGGAATATTAAAATGCTCGCACTTCCGAACATACATGGAAACTGCAGAAAGCATGCACGGAACACAGGCATTTTATTGACTTTCATCTCAAAATTTTCAACATAGGCATTTTAGGACCTCTGCTCATGAACAGTGTCAGTGTAATTTTCTTAATGTGTCCCAAACAGTGATTTCCCACAGTGACCACACTATCCTGCGCTGGAAGTGCAAAAACACATTTCAGCCAGGATGTAAAAATGACAGCTGAACTGTTCCATAAGGAGGTGTGGGAAAATAGCAATGTTGAAAATCCGGAGGAAAATATTAGAAATTTGCAAAGTTACAAGTGTGTGTGAAACTGTGCAATGCACACTGTGAATAGTCATTTTATGGACTTTCACAACATTTTCAACATAGGCATTTTAGAACCTTTGCTCATTAACAGTGTCACTGTGATTTTCTTAATTGTCCCAAACACTGATTTCCCAGGAAATGGGCAGACTAGGTGAATAGCGGTCCTTATCTGCCATCAAATTCTATGCTTCTATGTTTCCTACAGTGACTGTGTATTCTGCGCTGGAAGTGTGAAAACACATTTCAGCCAGGATGGAACAATGACAGCTGTACTGTTCATAAGGAGATGTGGGGAAATGGCAATGCTGAAAATCTGGAGTGAAAATATTACAAATTTGTGAAATTATGAGTGTAGTGGAAACTGTGCAATGCATACTCATAACACAGTCATTTTATGGACTTTCATCACAAAATTTTCAACATAGCGTTTTAGGACTTCTGCTCATGAACAGTGTCACTGTGATTTTCTTAATGTGTCCCAAACACTGATTTCCCTCACGACTGCGTGTATTCTGTGCCAGAATGCAAAAACACATTTTGGCCAGGATGTGAAAAATGACAACTGTACTGTTCATAAGGAGGCATGGCAAAATGGCAATGTTGAAAATCTGGAGAAAATATTGCAATTCGCAGTTAAGTTATGAGCATGAAAGCAACTGCCAACACACGTCATAAAACAGTCATTTCTTGGATTTTTACACCAAATCTGTAAAACATAGATTTTTGAGATCCCACCTCATGAACACTGGCACTGTCGTTTCATTAATCAGCCCTGAAAGGTGATTCCATGCAGTGACCGTGAAATCACATTTCAGGACAAAATAATGCCATGACAGTGGTAGAATTCATGAGGAGGGGTCCCAATAACCCCATTTTGAAAATGGTGCCAGAATTCCCAAAAATGCCCGAGATATGCACCAAAGTTGAAAACCCTATTTATGCCTTTATACAGCTTACCAGCATTTCTTCAGTTCGCGGTCAGCTTTGAAGAGCGAGACGTGTTCCTGGTCCACCAAAGACCATTGCACTGTGCCCAGAGGTAAGTATGGGGTGAGGGGTGTGGGGAGGCAGAGTGCACTGAGGGTGGGCACGGGTTGGGGGTAGGGCCACCGGGCTTGACGAGGACTGTTTTCTGGTTTGTAGTTAAAATAAAAAACAAAAAAAATCACAGGACTTTTTTTGTTTTCACAGGGCATTTGTCACACTGGGGTGGGTTCCGGTGCCACCTGACTGTTTTTTGGGGTTCTGTAGCCAACGGGGATTGGGAACCCCATCAGCACATACCGAGGTGGGGTGCAAGAGCTGAGGGGATTGGGCACCTCCTCAGCAGAATGCAACTTTTTTTGAGGGGGACATTATGCCGATGGGGAGTGGGCTCCCATTGACAAATTAAACTGTGCAGTGAGGGGACTGAAACCGATGGGGATTGTGGCCTCGCGCCGGCAAACAAAGACAGTTTTGGGGAAGATATGATGCCGAGGGATTCGCACCCTCGGCATTGGGTAGGCCATTGTTTGTGAACATGGGGCGGCTTGCCGCCATTCACAAACAATATTACACTAGGCAATGTTCCACTTGGTAATGACGGTCGCTTCCTCATTGCAGCGCATAATGGCAGACGCTGCAATGATGAGGCGGCCCCTGATTGTTGCAGCAAAAACGTTACACGCTGGTGGCACTTTGGAAGCCAGTGTCATCAGCACACTGTGCCTCATTGGTCCACCAGTGCCAAGCCCCAAATGTTATGCCTCCGTTGGCTGCTACAGTGCAGTGCCTCCATAACCTTTCTCTCCTAAGTTGCTGCATATATCGTTTCTTGCACATGCAAGCAAACATAAAAAGCATGTGCCACTTTGATTTTTTTTTACTAGGGCATTTTTGATTCAAGGCCTCAAGGACTTGAGCCCTTGATGTTTAATTTTGAGACTAGACTTTTGCTGAAGGGCACTGCTAAATGAAATTTGCCAATTTTCAAACAATGTGATTTAGAGGGCGCTGTGGAGCATCCAGCAGGACAGAAGCCTTTACTGAAGCTCTGAGGAGTGCTTGTTAATTTATCAAATACCTGAATATTTTGCAGTTAGTTGAGTATCCTGCTGCACACCATCAGAACAAGGAACATTTCAAGATCAAAATGGGACCAAAAGGCTCACCATTAATCCATAGGCTGGATATTCAAACTGCGCATTTTGTGGCACTGCACAAAATTGTTATGAAGGGTGTGGCGGCTTATATTCAACTGAGTTGCGATTATTGAACAACTCCTTGAATATCACCCCTCGCCACAGCCACTGAGCATGCACAGTGGAATTTGCGCCACCGCAAGTGGTCAGAGTGGAGCATTCAAGATGCAGTGGTGCAAGTTCCATTGCGCCATGCAAATTTCTGATATTCAAAAGGTGACATGCAATGGGGCCATAATTCATACAAGGTGCAGAGGCCATTGCATCTATTTATTTCCCATTTGCATGCCATTAGCATGCAGGTGCACCGATCCCGAGGACTTGCGCCTGACACCCTGCCAGCAGCAGCCATCAGGACAATTGCCCTGCAGCCCGATCGCTGGCATAACTGTTGAAATCCTCCTCGACTGGCCCAACGTGAGCATGTAAACTCCTGACTGGCCCGATTGCAGGCATGAAAGAAACCCCACCCCTGAATGGCCCGATTGTGGGCATAAGTCAACAAACCCCACCCCCACTAGTCCGATCGCTGGCAGAACAGAGTTCAACCCTCAAGAACATATCCCTGGTGGTCCAGTGGACTGCGAAGCCCGATCGCGGGCATTAGAGTCCACCCCCAGGTCCACTTCCTGGTGATCTATGGCCCCCACCCCACTCACCCTGAGCCCCACCACCCGCCTCCCCCGTCAGCTGGCGGGCGGCAGCATCCACCTGCCTGCCACCCTGCCGCCTGGCTGACTGACTGTCTAGGGCTGCATGCCCATTGGTTCAGAGCAAGAGCCAATGGGCATGCAGCCCATACCATACAAGGCAGTCCAGATATGTGAATGAATTAATTGAACCAATGGACGTGCAGCTCTACCGAGCAGTCAGTCGGTGGGCGGTGGGCAGCAGGCGGGTGGATGCTGCTGCCCGCCGCTGACGGGGAGTGGGGTGGTGGGACTCCATGGGTGGTTGGGGTGGGGGCACTAGATCACCAGGGTAGGTGGACCTTGGGGGTGGTGGACTCTAATGCCCGTGATTGGGCTTCGCGTCCACTGGACCACCAGGGATATGTTCTGGGGGAGTTGAACTATGTTCTGCCCGCGATCGGGCTAGTGGGGTGGGTTTTTTGTCACTTATGCCCGCGATCGGGCCAGTTGGGGAGTGGGGCATTTTACACTTATGCCCACGATCGGGCCAGTTGGGGGTTACACTTATGCCCACGATCAGGCTGGTCGGAGGGAGGTTACTATTATGCCCAAGGGATTGGGCTGCAGGGAGGAATGAGGTCACCCCACAGGTGGCAGCTGCTGTGTTGCGCCCTGCAATGCGGCAGCTCACCTGTGGGTGGCCCTCGACTTACTCCTCTTTTTGCTCAAAGTTGTGCAGGCACAGATTGGGGTTGGCGCCAGACAACTCTGCACAGCCCGCTGAATATTGGGCTGTGCAGTTTATGCATGGTTCCTCCCTCCGGTTGAGCATGCCTTCATTAGCATTGCGCTGTTGCTCATCTTGACTTGGGGGTGCAACTGCTCCTGCTGAATATGGCAGAATGGCGCACTTCAGACTTCGCAGGCGCAACCCTTTGAATATCCAGCCCATGTCTTCGGGCCTTGAAACCTATTTCAACACACCAGGTACCAGCGCTACCGTGAAGCCTGCAGGCCTGACACCAAACAATACTTTGCATTTCCTGCAAATCCTCCTGATTCTAAATAAACTGCAAGCAACAAGAGGTAAAATGAACAAAAGACTAGCCACTACGGAATGAAAGCTTGCATACCTCAATGGTAAGATTTCAGAGAACAAAACAGTCATTGCTGAGCTTACCAGCACTTCAGACAGTCAAACAGAAGTCAATACAGGCTTGATTCATGATGTAGGCTACCTTCGTGCCAAAGTGGAACACTTGAAATGGCCTACAGCAATGTAATGTCCAGACTGTGGGCTTCTCCCACAGTTTGCGGGATGCACAGATCTGTTGGCTACCTTGGACAGACTAATCTTTGAGGACTTATGTCTACTGGCGAGAGACATGGAGGTCCGGTGGTTCAGACATTCATGATTCCACTATAACCCCAGTCTCGACGAGGCTCTGGAGAGTGGCCACTGATGGCCATAGCAATGCTTTCTATGACAGAGGCCAGAATTCCTCTGTTGCAGGCTGTGCAGAGCAAAAGGCAAGCTTCTGTGGGAAAGTAGCAGAGTGGGCTCTTCCTGGACTCTCTCACAGACACCTTGCAAGTGATAAAGAAATCCCTTCAAGGAAAGGGAGTGAGGGCTCAGCTCCTGTTCCCAGTCCATCTCGAAATCTCCCATCAGCAGAAATTATACATCTTTACCGATACCAAAGCAGCTGCCAGTTTCTTTGAAAAGTTGCTAGCTCAAATAGATGCTGTGACTCCGGTTGAGGAGGAGGATGGGGAACCAGAGTGAGCTGCTGGTCTGAGCGGACTTTCTGTCTTTTGGGTTCCAGTGTGTGTGAGTGGATTTATGGCCCTAATTTTTATTTTTTTATTTTAGTGTTTGGTAATCGGGTAAGGCCCACTAGGTACAAGTGTCTGTTTTCAGGGGCGACCTAGGAGCACTGGGCTGTTAAGTGACTTGCTCAGAGTCACACAGTATGCAAGTGGAGGTTGTGAGAATCAGACTTAGGTCTGGTCTGCTGCATGTATCAAGCTTGTTCACACCTCGATCCTCTAACCTCTGGGCTATACTACCAGCCATATAATATACATATAATTGACATATTAAGACCTATGAATGCTCCAGGGTTATTGTTTTGAAGCAGACAGACTTGTCAACAGTTTGTTTTATAAGCTTTGCATTAATTATATAAATGTTTCTGCCTGCAAGTTCTATTTAAAAATGCAAATAGTTCTATTCACTGGTGTGCTGATGTGCACCGCTCAGTTCATAAACTTTGTTAAATCCTTAGATCTGTCCTTCCCCTGCATGTTCCCTTGTATGATATGTGTATGTGCAGTGCTCCCATCAACTTAGCCAAGCTCAGGCGATCTTTGTCATAGTAATTAAGTCTCTTTTGCATAAGACTGTCCTCCACCAATTTATTATTTCTGTGAGTGGAGGAAACTCGGCAAACAGAGAACATAGTATATATCCTTTGGTGAGAGTGCTAATCCCCATACCGGTTTAGTCTCCTTGTCTTTAACTCCTTTGGGTATTTGGCAGTGGAGGGCAGGATCTGAATGATATCTGCTATATTATGTAGCTTGTTACTGACTATTGATTATCCTGATCGGGCACTGTTTAAGCCCTCTGTTTTATGATTGCACCTGTACTGTGAATGTAAGTACATATTGCCACTTTGTATTACGATAATCCAGAAATAGAAAGTTTGAAACAAAATCAGTGTGATTTACCCCATTCTGGGAGGGTCCATACACATTTTTTATCACCCAACAACGCCTTAATTTTGACACAAGAAGTGTCAGTATTGCAGCAAATCATGGTCAAAACTGCCACAACAGCCACATGCACAGTGGTAAAAGCCCGTGCTGGAAAGGAGTTGCTTGCCTCACATATATAAACACAGTCCCAGGGAGACCCAGCATCACCAGCCCAACACTTAGATGAATAAACTTAGAGAGGCTTCATTAAACAAAATAGTGCCTTTTATTCAGTTACATCCAAGTATGCAGTGTGAATGCCACAAAGAGACACCACTCCAACACCCCAGTGCTACAACCAAAGTCTTTGTCAGGGGTTGAATCATAGTGGTCATATCCTCCTTTTATGCAAGTGTAGCAATTAGAACATTAAAGCCCCCAGTAAGCAGCATGGCTTGCTACCATCTAAGAAGTTGCTCTGGGAAGATTCAAACCAGTGAAAACATGTGAGATATGCGAAAACCAATCACCAGAAAAACAACTTACTATACATACAAAATGGAGTAATTTTGAAAAGCATGAAGAGAACCATTAATTTACTCCAGCAACTACTTATTACTTTACTATAAATAGTTTGGTGGTTGCTGTTAAAACATCAATACCAGGGCCCCACATTCCAAGCGGGGGGCCTCTGGATGCTGTGACCAAATACTTTGCGGCACAACCGGATGCTATATTCAAACACGATGCACTATCCCAATGGATCACACAACCTGTTTAAATATGGCAACCTGGTGGGCAGCACAAATGGTGTGGCAGTGGACACTGTACCTAGTGCAGCCCAGGGATGGGATGCACACAGGCTATAGGGGGCTGTGCTGGTGCATCCTAGATGCGATGTGCCCCAAGGGCCATATTCAGCTGGACTATGCAAATAAGACCATTAGGCATGCATGGAGCAAATGGCCCATGCATGCCATTATGGGCCCATTTTCATGTCTCGTGGGCCAGGATACACCTGGACTGGCATTCCCCACCCTGCCGGATCCCTGGTAATATGCCATGCACCATCCTGCAGGTCCATACAAAGGCAACCCCATCCCTGCCCAAACCCCCCACTGATGCACATGGCATGTGCATACCCAGTACCTGACAGTAGTGATCTCCCAGCCCAGAACCCCACCATCCCATAGTGGATGCCCATCCCATACCAGCAACATATAGCTGGGTCCCGCACCCAAAAAGGATCCTGTTGGGGCAGATCCACCCTGCCAGGTCCCCCATGGAAGCTTCGTGCCCCCAACCAATTGTCAACTGTGTGAGACCCCCCACCCAGCCCCTGATCCATGTGGACTGTACACACACCCCCACCCAACCCTGACGTCCGTTGGTAGCCATAGTACACACTCCACCCCAGCCCTGAATGTAGATCCTGGCATATACCCACCACCATCCCTGGTAGTCCAGTGGACCCCTCCCACCCCTAGCTGTGATCTTGACAACAACTAAGTGGAGGCTTAACTCCATTCAAAGTGCAGCGGACATTCCCCCACCCCACCTGTGCTGGTGACTGGCACAGCCACCACTCCATCCATGGCCAGCTATTAACTGACAGGCACTGGGGAGTTGTCATGATATAGGTCAATGCCCATTGGTTTCTGGAATCAACCAATAAGTAATGTCCTATATTATGCTAGTTTCCGGTGCCTGTCAGTCAGCCGCCTGGCAGTGGATGGGAGTGTTGGGCTGTGTCATTCACCAGCACAGGTGGGGTGTCTGCTGCACTTTGGAATGGAGGTAGCTTCACTTAGTGTGCTGTCAGGGATCCCGGCTGGATGGCGGAGGCCACTGGACTACCAGGGACTGTGGTGGGTTAATGCTGGGACCTGCATTCGGGCCTGGGGCGGAGGGCACCGCCCACCTGGACTAATGGGACTTGACAGCTACTGGACATCAGGGACTGGGGCTGGGAAGGGGGTGTTATGGCTTGATGGGGGTCAGGGCTGGGGCTGGGGAACTAGACTACCAGGGTGGTATTGTGCTGGCAACCACATTGATTCAGGATAGGGGCTGGAGGGGTTGGAACTTGACTCGGAACTGGCAGGCAGTGGTGCAGTTGTGTGCACTTCAAATGCCTGCCTGTGGGTGGCTGGCCAGGTTAGGCCAGCTTTTCATGACCTAACTGTGAACCGCGCAGTTCTGACTTTGAAGGGCCTATTCCCAATGAATATGCCGCAGCATGGCATATGCATGGGAATGCCCCTCCACCTTGCACGGTATACTATTGCATGGTGGGTCCATTTACATATCTGGATTGTGTAGTAAGTACGGGCTGCATGCCCATTGGCTCACACTGTGGACCAATGGGCGCACAGCCCTTCCATGATGATGTCAGTCAGCGGGCGAGTGGGCAGCAGGTGGGTGGGTGCTGCCGCACGCCCGCTGCCTGGGGGAGCAGGGCGGTGGGCCCAGTGGGTGGGTGGAGGGGGTACCGGACCACCAGGGTTATTGGAATTCTTTTTTCACTTATGCCCGCGATCGGCTGCGAGCGTCCACTGGACCACCAGGGATATCGGATGGTTATTTACAGCACCATATGCCCGCGATTGGGCAGTGGTTGCCACGCTGTGCAGGGCACGTCGGTCCCCGAGGGTTGCTGCCTGGCAAGGTACCAGGTGCAAGTCACCGGGATTGGCGACCTTGCATGCAATGGGTTATAATGACATGCTAATCGGCCCCATTTGCAACTTGCATGCATTATGGCCCCATTTGCATGTGCACTTTTGAATATCGCGTTGTTGCGCCCAGCACAACGGAACTTCCATTGCTCCACTTCTGGCCACTTGCACTGGCACAGTGCCACTGTGCCATGTGCACTGCAGGTGGCCAGGTGCGATATTCAATGCTGCTGTGCCATGGCACAGCTCCGTTGAATATCACCCCCGCCAATGCCCGTGCAGTCAGGTTGCGCTGCACCCAGGCTTTATGCATACAGCCTGGCGCAGTCTGAATATACAGGCCAGAATGTTTTTGAGGCTGTTGGCCAAGCTTTTAATTAAACTTGGATGTATCCCATCTTTGCCGGGGCTGAGTTGAGTTTAACAGTATTTATTACATCATAGACCTCCTCATAGAAAAACAATCCACAGTAGAGTTTTCTTGGTTAGTGGGTTGGATTATATTATTTTTCTTGTTAAACATCCTAGTAAAATAACCATTAAATATATTGGCCTGGATATTCAAATGGGTTGCGCCATACAACCCACCAATGTGTCCCGGCATGATATTTAAAGTAGCAAGTTGTGCTACTTCAACTCCCGATGCACTCGAGGCACATCGGTAATGTATGCGCGCCCAAGTGCAGGGGTGTGCCCATGCATACGGACACATCCCGATATTCAGTCCGGAATGTATGGAGCATTTGCTGGCACAAACCTGCCTTGTGCCACTCGGGAGGGAGTGAGATATGCCTGGTAAAACCAGGAGCAAATCCTGACCACCACAGGTGAGCTGCCATAGTGCAGGGTGCAACATGGCAGTCGCCAGCCATGGGTGGTCACCCGCCCACCCAGAACACTGTCCACAAGCTCCCTGCCCTGGGAGCACTGTGCCTCCCACCTCTTTGCCAGATCACGGGCATCTGTATTATAAATCCCTAGTGGTCCAGTGGAGCGCTCCCCATCGTCCGATCATGGGCATCTGTTAATAAAATCCTTGGTGGTCCAGTGGAACCCCCAGTGCCCTATCACGGGCATATGTCAGATTGATCCCTGGCAGTCCGGAAACCTCTCAGTGCCCGATCATGGGCATAGGTATATATATTCCCTGGTGGTCCTGCGGAGGTCCCCCATAACCCGATCAAAGGGCATATGTGAAATTAACATCCCTGATGGTCCAGTGGAATCTCCCATCGCCCGATCATGGATGGACATAGCAATAGTATTGGTGGTCCAGTGGACCCCCCTCCCCACCACCTACCCACCACTGAGGTCCCCATCACCCGGGACCTTTCCAGTCAGGAGGCGGCAGCATCTTTCACCTGCATGCTCTCCCAGCCACCCGCTGACTGTCAGCATACAGCACGCATTCATTCACATTTCAGGCCTGTAGTACAGTATTGTCTGCATGCCCAATGGTTCACACAGTGGACCAATAGGAGTACAGACTGTACTGTATGCTGTCAGTCAGCAGGCGACTAGGAGGCATGTGGATGAGGGCTGCCACCCGCCGCTAACTGGGCAGGGGACCCCAGGGTGGGTGAGGGGGTCCACTAGACCACCAGGGATATTTCATACACATGCCCGCTGATCGTGTGATGGAGAGCAGTCCACTGGACCACCAGAGATATTATATACATATGCCCATGATCGGTATCGGGGAGGGTCCACTGACCACCAGGGATATTTTCTAAACATGCTCATACGGTATATGGGAGCGGGTCCACCAAGGGACTGCAGGGTGTTGGTCCTCGATGGCTGCAGCTTGGCAGGGCACCTGGCACAAGTCACTGGGGATCGGTGCATCGCATGCAAATGGGGCCATAATGACATGCAAATAGCTCTATTTGTGCCTTTGCATGCATAATGGCCTCATTTGCATGCCTAGTGCTGAATATCGCAGTTGATGCGCCCTAGCACAAATCAAGACTTTGTGCTGTCACATTCCACTGTTCTTCTGCCACTTGCACTGGTGCAGGTGCCACTGCACCGCGGCGCAGTGTGTGTTCCATCAGTGCCATATTCAACGTGTTGAGCCATGGCACAGCACCATTGAATATCACCTGGTCCATGCCCGGCGCATCCCAGTTGCGCTGCGCCTGGACTTGCGCACCTGCCTGGCGCATTTGAATATCCAGCCCATTGGCTATTTCAGTAGTATCATTAATTAATGTTCAATCAATTTTAGGGATCTTGGATGACTACTTTTCTTGTTCAATTGATTTACATAAGCAAAAATGCCTCTTGATTAGGTTCAGTTGTTGGTAACCAAAATTCGACATTTCTTCTTAGTTTGTAGTGTCTCCTGGCAGAGTCAGTGTTAGTTTTCTTCCTTTCACAATATGCTCGTTTATTGGCATTAATTTGCTCTTTTACCCTTTTAGTTAACCACATTGGAATCTTGCCTTTATGATTATTTATTAATTTAAGTACAGTACATACCAATCAACTAAGTTACTCAGTATTGTTTTGATGATGCCCCAGGTTTCTTCGGTGGTTTTGATATCTAACAAGTTGTCCCAGTTCAAACTATTCAAGAGCTTCTCAATTTTATCATAATTTGCTTTACTATAATTTTAGCAAAGATTTTAATGTTTAAGATGTTGCTGCCTACAGTGAAGATGAATTGTAATATGAAGTGATCACTAGTCCCGAGACATTAATTTATGGATATATTAACTATTGATATTAGTAATTACTAAAGCTAACATATTTCCTCCTCTGGTTGGTTGTTTTATTAGTTGCTCAGTACCTTGTTCAGATAGAGTATCAAGTAACAGGGATTCCTGAAGGGTAGTGCCAGTTAGAGTATCCCAATTAATGCATGGGAGATTAAAATCGCCCAGTATAATAAACGAGGCGATTGGATGCTATTTTAATTTCTACAAATTTGTTCAGTATATTCAGCGGAACTAGAGGGTGGTCTGTAGTAATTTCCAACTGTTAAGGTTTTGTATGTATTCAAATGCACTTGATCCATACGGATTCGTGTCAATAGTTGTGAAGGTGTCAAGGATAAACTCCGAGCTTGAAATGTATTCTTAATTTACATGCAAACACCTCCTTTTTGTCACATCTAGTTTTGTAGTATAGGTCATACCATTAATCCCCATTGACCAAAGACTTGTATCATCCTCAAATTTCTATTATTGCCACTAGATCAATACTGCCCTGAGTTAATATTGTTTCTAGTTCGGATTTCTTAAGGATGTTGAAACTTCTAGCATTTGCAGCCAAAATCTTAAATTCAATTTCTTTAGGGCTATTATTTTGATAGAGTAGCATGAGTCTCATGCTTCCTGGTTACTAGTTTAAAGCTTGATCAATATATTGGGAAATTTTCTTCCCTAGTATTGTGCTCCTGCCACAGTTCAGATGCAACCCATCCCAACAATACAACCCTTAATTTCTTTCATAGGTTTCCAATGTGTTATGCATTTAATTTGGTTTTCTAATGGCCATTTCTGGAGCCATTCATTTATTTCTTAATATTTCTGTTTTGAACTGGCCAGCTCTAGGAATGGGAAGTATTTCCAAAAGCAAATTGTGCTTCCCTTTCACCAAGGGCCTCCTTAAGTAACATACATTTCTTTTTATTTCTACTGTGCTTGATTGGTTCATACCATTGGTTCTGATGTAGACAACAACCACTGGATTTGGACCTCCATGTTTTAGGACACTGTCTATTTCTTTTACAACATCCATTACTTTGGCCATTATTTTTGCTCCTCTATAGCTGCTACAAGTCCTGTTGATTTTATCAGGATTACAAATATGCTTGTCGAGTATTTTATAATAGAATCTCCTATCACAAACATTTGCCTCAGGGTTTTAGGGGTGTTAGAGGGGCGTTTAACTGTTCATTGTGGAAGGAATAGATTTTTCTCATGTCTCCTAAATGAATGCCATAAACAAAATCTTGACTGAATTTTGTTAATGATATTCCCTTGAAAGACATGAGAAAATCCTGTTTAAACTGCAGTCTGTGTTTTGCCTCAATACTTTGAATCCCCTTATCATAAGTTTTGAGCGGTAGTTCTTAAAGAGACAGACACTTTATAAAAAATCATTCCCCTTTTCTGGTAATAATCTAACGATGAATGAACAGAAAGCCATGAAGGAGCATTCCAGTTTGATAACATTATATTAAAACCTGCTGATAAAGGGAAATATTGTTATTATGAACACTGAGGATTACATTAGATGTGTCAATGTTTTGTAAGATCATGAAATGAACTACAAAAATTGAAAGGTAATCTACCTGATATGTTTAAAAAGAATTACTGAATCATTTGGAATGAGGCAGGGCAAACTTCTTCATAACTGATAAAGAATTCAAATTTTTGTGGAATGATGCATCTATAATCTCAGCCTTCTATACTATGCCTAAAGTCCATAAAAGACTTTAAAGCCTTCCTGGTTTTCTGACTGTCTCTGGGTGGGATCTATAGCAGTAATCACACAAAAATTGACCAGTAACATGGTATACCATGCAGTGCATTTACACTGTAGCCATTGAATAAAATGTATTACACTACTGTACATACCACACTAAACCGCACTACCAGTCAACTTTTCCGTGATTACCACTGTATGACAGACAATTTAAATAAGTTCATTGGTTTTCTTCTGAACAACTGTTTGTCTATTCTGGAATCCCACACAAGGGACACAATGGATGTTCTCACAAATTTCAGGAATCTGAATGGAAAACAACTACATGTGGTTGAGTATAAATGTGGAATCTCTATACAAGTATTCCACATGATAAAGGAATTTTTATGTATTCAAAGCTACTGACAGAACATCCTCAGACTGCTAGCTCCCTTTGACTTCATCCTGAAGTGTTAAGCTTTGTCCTGTCTCATAACTTTTTGAGTTTAATGGTGATTATGTTTACTGCATCAAGGTACAGCTATGGGAGCTGCTATGGCACCCAGCTATGCTAATCTCTTCCTTGGGTACTGGGAAAAGAACACAGTTTTGTTAAATACCATTAACCCCTATCTGAATTATCTTACAAAATGGTACAGTTTTATAGATGACATGTTATGCGATAGGATGGACCTGAGGAAGAGGTAGTAAGCTTTATGAATTGGCTGAATAACAATGAGATGAATTTAAGATTCACACAATGTGTGAATAAACAAGCCATTAATTTTCTGGGTCTCACCCTCTTTGTTGATGAGAGTTTGGTGGTTTGAAACAAAAGGCTACAGAAAGCCAATAGCCACTAACACTCTGTTAAGGGTAGACAGCGTACATCCCCGTGCCCTGATCCACTTTATTCTTATGGGCAGTTCCTACGAATTCATAGGAACTGCTCTAGACAGGATGAATTTCAAACTCAAACTGAAAATCTGTAAGCTCCCCTTTCTCATTTGTCTAGGGGCCTGCTGTTCCGGGGAGCACCACAGAAATCTCTACCAGTACTTCTACAAAACAATAAAATGGAAACAATATCTCTTATGTTGAGATGTCTTCTCTGCCATCTCGGAGTGCCCCACCGTGGATAGCTTCCTCAGAGGCCTTCAGAGGAGGGAACAGCAAAATTTTTAGTGCACAGCATCCCCTCACCGGTCCTGGGAGCAAGAGGGCACAGGAAAGATCAACTGCTTTGAGTCCCCTTACAAGAGCTCATGGAAACCTCTAAAACTAAGGATTAAATTTCATTAGTATCCTTACTACTAAAATCACTGCAGCAGGACTCCAAGTTTCCTCCTCAAATGAATCAGTTTTATTCTCCTGAGCCCCTAAATGATTAGCAGAGCTAGGGGTCCTAGTTGTTTAAGGAACATAGACTGCTAGCTCCAGGGTGCTAAACTTTTTTACAAAACTTTCTGGGAGAGGTACCTTATTTCTGGGCAGTACCTTAGACAGAGAAAAGGTTTTACACTGGCACAAATACTATATTCAGCAGCAGCTCTTACACAAGAACAAAGACCTTCTCAGAAATCTAGGAACATGAAGCTCCAAATCAACCTCTGGCACTGATAAATACGTATAACCTAGAGCTTCACTACTACTAAAGGGGCTTTTTAATCTGTTCTCCCAGTGCTCCTTAATGTTCCTTTTCCACACAAGCACTGTACAACCGAGAAGCAATGAGCTCCTCTAAGCCACCCCAAATATTCCATTCATTACAGGGTGCTATCCCTGCAGCCTGCTAATTCCTCATCTGCCTTTCCTCCTGCCTCACACCCATGGCCCCAAATCCTGTGCCCAGACCCACCTGGTACCAAAGGCCTCCTATATGGCTCCTGACTCCTGTTTTCTACTGATACAATGGTCCATAAAGCAATCACAGTGGAACCATTTCTTAACTATAAATCTCTGCTGCCTGCACAGAGTCACAGCCTAAAAGACCTGCAGGGATAAGCAGGAACTCTAACCCCAAGCCTGAAGACACCCCAGGGCTCTAACCCAGGGCCTTGGGACATGCCCCACCAAGGAGGCCCCATGTGAATAAAGGCCACAACCCAGAACCCCCACTTTAATTCCAGGCTGCCTGCTATGCTGGGTAAGGACTGGCACTGCCTCACCAGCCCTAATCCCTGCAGAGGCCCTGCCACAGCCTGCTGCAGTCCTGATGACCCAGAAACCTGTTCAAACACCAGGGCTAATCTGCCTCCAAGGGTTCTGATCTACCTCACCCTCCATGCTCCCTTGCTGCTCTCACCAACCAGCCCCTAGGGTCCATGACCCAAATGACCACAGACTTCCACCGATGACCTCCCTCAGATGCCCACCCAGGGACCCACATCACTGCTGAAGCTGCTGACTATCACCTAAGGGGAGGACCATCTTCTGACTGCCTTGATGCTGTAACTGCCAGTGTCTCTCCTTCTCTCCTCCCAATTCCTCTTCTCCCATTCTATATATTGCCCAGATCTTTGCTGCCCCAAGTGGTGGGCAATAGAAATTACTCTCCCACCAGTGCTTGAACTACCTTAAGGCACTGCGGAATGGGGAGGTGGACTAAGTGAGCAATAAGCCCTTCAAATTGAAAGGGACTTACATTCTCCCACTCCAAGAAATCATTCCTCTTGGAAATGATGGTAGAGGTCACAACAAACACCCCAGCCAGCAGACCAAGTATGTGCAACTCCCTAGACCACCAGCAAAGTGCCTGTGAAGGTGCACCAAGGAAAACCCTCCCTGACGCCACTGTCACCTCAAAAAACAAAACCCTACCTACCTGTGCCAGGAGGTTCTTGTTTGTTTGTTTGTTTATTATGCTTAATGGTAGGCACACTGGACATTAAGTCCATTTACAGGTGTGACTTGACAAATACAGACAGAACAAGACATATAAATACACATTTGATACAACAATTGCACTAAATAACACAGAATAAAATAAATTAATCCAAATCAGTCATAACACTTGCATTCAGACAAAACAAAAGTACTGAAACAACATTCTAGAGAAAAATGCAGTTGATTCTACATTCCTAATATCAATGGGGACATCATTCCAATTGTTAGGAGCAGCATAAGCAAATGCTCGCTGCCTATAAGAAGTTCTCGTGAGAGGGACTTTAAATGCATTATTAGCCATCCTAGCTCTAGAATAGCATTGAGACTGATATTGTTGAAAATAGTTTAACAAACTATCTAACAGGAATGGGTGCCCATGCCCTCCACACAAGTGCACGGTACGATGCTTACACTACCATGCTCTCCCAGAGCTGCCCCTGCCCCTGCCCCAGACATTCCCTCACCCTGGTCCATCTCTCCCACTGAGCTCCCCAGTCCGTGCAATTACTACTCACACTGTCACACAACACACACACACACAGTCACACAGACACAAACAACTAACTACTTATAAAGGTAAGAAAATAAAATTTACAGAATGAACAAATTAAGTAAAAAGAGTACAGAAAAGACAAAAGATGTAGCTTTTAAAAAGCTGTTGGGTCTAAATCAAAGTTTAAATCTCCTTCTCGCCTGATCTCAAAGTATCAGCAGTCACAAAACACACTATTCTCTCTCCATCTGCACAGGAGAAAGTAAAAGTGTCTGCTTGTATGATTCACTTTCTTCCTGCCTAGCTAAAGAGCATGTGACTTACAGTACTGCAAGCCATGTGATGTCTGGGGGCTGCCAAATCTGAAACACCAGTGTCTCACTTAGAATCATAATGAGGAACACTAAGTCCATTAAAAAACAATGACTGCCTTTACCGCATTGCCATTCTGCTTTAATGTGAAGTGGTGATGACAAGCCGGAGTGAGCACTTTGTACTGCCCACTCCATGTAGCGGATTGGCAATGTGAAGTGCCCACTTTGCTTCACTTCGCCAGTGGAATTTAAATTTGCTGCATCACTACTGCAGATATCTCACATGTTATTGAAACACTTTGGGCCTGGACTGTGGTCTAAATCATATTCTTCCACTCTTGCCCCATATGCTGACTCTCTTCTAGCTTCCCATTTGATAACTCATGCATATAGATTCCTTCAGGTCACAATATCCGGATAGAAGGTCAAAGATGCTACTGGTGGGACCAATCATTACCGGTTTCTACTTCCCATAGATCTTGGTCCAAAATCTGGAAGCATTTATATAGGTATATCAAATGGGACAGATACAGGTACATGGAGTTCCAGATCATTCATAATTTATACTATACCCCAGTTAAACTCCAGCGTATGGGGTCCCTACTCTCTAATCATTGCACAAAATGCCTGGAAGCTCCTGGGGATATACTGCACATGTTATGGTCTTGTGAAAAAATCTTCCATTCAGGAACTGCATTAAGTCTCATCTGGACCCATAATTATCCCTGTCAGACAAATTTACTCCTGAGATTTGTATCTTGGGAGATTATTCAAATCTCCAGGGTCATAGCCAGTGTGCATATATGGCACTAATCTCTGCTTGTGTCAAAAAGTAATACTTAGGCATTGGCTGGATCAGATCACTTCCACTTATATTGAATGTTATAAAGAGGTTATGTTTGCCATACAGGCGAAGCATATTATTGTGGGTATCACCAACAGAATGGTGAAAGGTAGACAAATTTGGGACCCGCCTTTAATCTTTTACTGATCCACTCCAAGTCTGAACAATCCCAGAGTTAGCAACCCTTCTGGAATGCTACACAAAGGAACTGTGGGCAACTGATTCATAGATGTACCCTAGTTTCTTATCCTAGCTGCAGTAGGGTGGGATGGATGGTGGGGGACGGAGGGTACAGACAACTACTTAGTTTTGTACTCCTGGAAATGCCTTCATTTAATTAAGTTGTGCCTCCATTTATATGCTCTATGTTGGCATTCGACAGTCATCTAGAATGTATGTTGTCTGTACATGGATTTTGTGAAAATTCAATAAAGCTTACTTAATAAAAAGAACGGACTTGGCCACCTTCTGTCTCACCAGAGATGACCACTGTTCTTAAAACTGGTAGCCTTCATACCTGGGATGAGATAAGATCTGTGACTACCCCATTGGAACCCTCCACTCCCGATGCCCCTGCAGAAAAGAAAGAGGAAGATCTGTATGGAGAGGAAGGGCATAGCTGCCTGCCCAGCCCTTTCCTGCTGAAGACACCTGAGCCTCCCTTGGCAGAGGGAGAGGTGTAGGGAGCCTGTGAAATCAGATGGCATCCCAGGTTCCAGGGGTCATAACTTGCTTCCCTCACGCCAGGCCTCTAGCTTATCTGGGAAAAGGGTGCTGAATCAGAGAAAGACTTTCCTGTGGTTCAGAAAAGAAAAGGCAGTCCTTGTGGGCCAGCTTATGTGGACCCCCCATGCTGCCCCGGTCAGGTGTCTCAGCCTTTACTCTTCCAGGACCAAGAGGTGGAAGGAGCCATACCTCAGCCTTATAGACCTCCTCAGCTGACTTTGCCAGACAACCCCCACAGCTGCCACAATTGTCTGTCCACCTTATGGAAAGAATGGATGGCTTGCTCCCCTCGACCCTCTGAACAGCCGTTACGCTCGAGGTATGGCTTGAGAATGGAATGGCTCGGTGGGCCAGTGTTAGGAGTGTCCTAGAGTGGTCGCAGGCCAAAAAGTGGGTTTGGCATAGGATCCATATCAAGCACCTCAGTGAAGACTATCCCAACATCTTGGAGAGGATCTGGGATGTTATTGAAGAAAAGGGGTTGGACTGGGTCTTTTGTGGTGAAGTACAGTACATAAGATCCAGCTAAGGAACTATTAATCCAGACCCCTTCTGATGCTGTTATCTGTTCAGCCAGATCCTCATGCAATTCCTCCATTTGGATGGGACTAACAATGTTTAAAGATCAATGGCAAAGATTTTATTTTCCACAAGTGTTTTGTATGGCAGAGCACTAAACTGTGTGTATTAACAAGAAATAATGCGCCTCCGTTGTCTTTTTCTTTGTGCTTATAGTATAACAAATATGTCTCTTATTGTACTGCTGGCTCCAAGATTCTGCCTGTCTGCCCATATCAGTTTTTGACGTCATTAAAGGAGTGATGTCAAACAGTCCTGCATGTGTACTGTCCCTGTGGTGTGCACTGATAAATCATTCCCCTTTACAGCTCGCAGAAGTTTTTTCCTTCAGTGCCTGAGTTTTGACAGCCCTGTGTGTATTATCATAGAAGAAATACGCTACATCTACCTGACGTTTGAACTGGCACAGTGTGAAAAGGTTTTCCAGGTGCCATGTTGCATTCTGACTGCCTATTTAAGTCCCCCGGATCATTGTCATCAGCAGACTAAAACGGTTGTTCGCAGTGTATGCTGTCAAGGTTATTTACTTGTTTATTTATTTATTATGACAGTTTATATTTTTTTAAATCTGGTAGAGTAGAAAAAATGTGAGTGTGACAGTGTGTGAGTGAGAGTACTATCAGATAGCATAAGTGGGATTTCTACAGTCTGTGCACCTTTTTTTTGCTTGAAATCTACTGATTAGGAAAACAATAAGGTGAAGCAGTAATACATGATAAAGCTCTGCATCCAGAAAAGACTCTTTACAGTTCTGACTGCCGTTACCTCTATTGAGGAACGTGGAGAAAGTGTCAGGGAGAAATCTGAATAACTGTAAATTTCACTAGCGCCTTCAGCGGTGTGTGTACATTGAATACAACCACAACAGAGATTAAAAAAATTTAAACTACCAGGGATCCTCCTGAAAGCGACCCAGCATGAGATGCAAGGGCATGGGGTCATAATAGTTGCACATCAATATAGCGCAGGTTAAAACTCGCACACAAACACAGCATGCATCAGCATAGTGGTGGCACATAATGCCTACTGCAACAGAAATGCCAAGACACCTGACTTTGCTACCTCATACCCCCATCCCTCGGACTATTTGTAATCAACTCAGTGGGTGTGGACACAGAGGCAAAACAGAATTTCACCATGGCACTTAGTCATCAGTGCACTGATGGGAATCAAAAAATTCTCACACCAGGAATCAAACCCTGTTCCTGCCATGCTTCCTACTGTATGGTCAGGTGCTCCGGCCACTCCACCATGGGAGTGGCTCAACCCGAACATCCGATCAGCTGTCTCTACATTCACTTCCTTCCTGTGCAGAGGCGACAGGGTAGCGATACTTACATATTGCTTATATACCCTGTCGGCTCTAAAGCACTCACCTTTACAGACCACAGCGGTTCTTCATACACGGTTAGTCCACACTATAACCACCTGGTACCAGATGCAAGAAGAATCCCAACCAGGAGTCACATGATGCGAGAGATGAGTAGGAGCTCAGAATCTCCACTCCCACCATTCTGACAATAAAAAATAAAAATGAAAAATAAAATTTATAACTTCATGCCTCTTACCTTATTCGGAGTGTTTATTTTCTTGTCATAGTATCCAGGAAGACACCGATTATAGAACTGAAGGCTTTATATTCTGCAAACAGCTGAAATGGATGAGGAGATGAGGCAGACCCTTCTGCTGCACACTCTGCCAGGAACACCCAGAAAATCCTCCAAAAAGGTCCGGCTCAAAGCACCACCTCCGATAGGGAGCCACTTCAACCCTGGGTCTGAGCCACTTTCTGAAGATCGTTTCATGGTGGTAATTAACCCCTCTGTGATTCTATTACAGATCTCATATTGGAGCTCTGTTCCCTTTGGGCCAATCTCGGGACTTTAAAATAAAATGGGGATATTGATTCCCGTGGTCACCTTAGAATGCTGGAGAGACCGCATAGATCCAGAACTCATTTCTTTCTGGCAAAAATATGCTTTGTCAAAGGTTAAGTTGGAGGAATAACCTCCTCATTTTGGCATTCCTGAGTTGGAGGAAGGATCTAATGCAGTCCGTTTTGCCAAAAGTCCTGAAGAAACTTGCCGCCCTTCTCTTTAAATTAGCATATGTTATTGAAAGGGCCCACCACTCCTTGTGACCTCACCCACCAGTAGGAGTTCCCTCAACCGCTGATCCTGAAGCTGCTGAACTTTCAAGAAAAACAAAACGTTCTGACCAGGATGCGGGAGTTCAAAGAAGTTACCTGGGGGAATCACCTCGAGTCACCCAAGATCTTCCAGCAGCTACACGGAACAAATGGATGGCATATCATCCTATGATGACTAAACTATTGGCAGCAACTATCTGATTCTGAGTCCTCTATCCAGCATGGCTGCAGGTACATATAGAGGAGCATGGCATTCTTTGATTCGGTAGAACATGCAGCTAAGGGTCTCCAAATACTCCTCCCAGGCCTGTTCAAGAAACGCTGAATGCTGCGACCTTTCTGTAATTGACTTTGCTTCCCTGGTTAGAAGGTCATTTTTGTGTTATTGACTGTTTTCTCATTGAGATACTGCAATACCTGGTCACTTCCTGTTTCTTGATGGCCTTAATCCCCTTGCTTACAGAGATGGACATTATTTGAATTACATATGCCTCGACCTAAAGTGCTTCTTTTACACAGTTGGAGCATTCTGGACCTTGACATCTTGTTTTTATTGGAGCCATGTTACTGTAACTGATCGTATGGAGGTGAAGACTAACCTCGTTTGACTCCCTGACACCTTGGCAGAGAAGGTCCATACTTGGCAGTGCCTCACTTTGCAGGATCTTCAAAACTGTTCTTCACTGTGAATTTGAGGGGTTTTAGTGCACACTACCACCCCTCTACAACACTGATTATTATATTACGGGTTCTGGTTGATTTACATGAGGATGGTTATGCTGTTTGCCAGGAGAGGCGGGATGTGTATGGTTCCCTTTTACAGTATCTTGCAGGCCCGAACACCATCTTTTGTTTAGATCTTTTAATTAATAGGAGCCACTATTACCATGTTGGATAATATATCTTAGGGTTGTCCTCAGCATTTATAAAGTTTTATGCTTTGTTTTTATTATAAGTGTACATGTTACTCTCACTTCTGTTGCTGTTGGTTATGTTATAACCTAAAGGACTAAGTAAAGATTTTGTTGTCTTTGGGTGGGGTGGGGGATTTGGGAATAAGTCTGCAAGTTATATGGTCATTATGCATGAGTCGGGGGTTGTTCATCTTACAATGTACATATGTTAACTTGCTATTCTTGGGGATCATTTCTTTGGGTTGTTGGGGTGGGGGAAGGGTAGATGGGAATGTGTTACTATTCTTGAGGGGATATTATCTTATTTTTGGAGTTTTCCTTTTGGGAGGGGGGGGTCCACCAGACGATTGTTTTATACAAGGATGCTGAGGTTGTATTCTATGTCTTTCCTTTTCTTTGTCTTTCTTTCTTGAATCTACATTTTACCCTTGACCATAATTTAACATTTTATCATGGTACTATACCAATTTTGTACTAGGAATGTTAAGGTGCAGTCTCACTAGCTAAGCCAACGTTCTATTACATTTAAATAGGTTGCATGCTGATGTGGCCTTTTACAGGAAACCCACCTGGCCCCATCCCAGTTTCTCCTATTTCTGTGATCCTGGGTGAGGCAAGCATTTGGCGCGGGTTCAGACTCCTGTAAGAAAGGGGTAGCTATCCTCATTGCCCGTGGGACTCCTTTTCATCTTCTTCAAGAAGTCATAGACCCTCAGGGCACTATGTTTTGCTCAGAGCATTGCTTGGACATGTGGAAGTAATATTGGGAGCGGTTTATGGTCCTACAACTGAGGACCCTCAAGTTTTACTACCCTCATATCCCTCCTGGGCTCATGGATTTCCTCCCAGTAATACTTGGTGGTGATTGGAACCTGGTCCTGTGCAACGACTTAGATAGGTGCGTAGGGCCCAAAGGGCCCTCTTCAGCAACTAGCTCTCCAGGATTTGATGGACTCCGTGGGTTTGGTGGACCCATGGAGGTCTTTAAACCAGATAGCCAGGAATACTTTTTCTCCTACCTCACAACTCCTTTTCTAGGCTCGACTACTTTTGATAAGGGTGGAATGTCTACCCGGGTTCTCCTATCTTACTATTCAGCTAAAGTTATTTCAGACCACCACCCTGCTCTGCTTCAGTTAATCCTTACTCCCTTAATGATTAAGGACAACATGTGATCTTAAATAACCAACTGCTCAAATCAGAAGATACGTTGGCACATCTCCAATATTTTATTTTATCATTTATGTACTTTAATTCCCCCACTATGCCCGTATTGGGTACCTTATGGGGAAGCCCTGAAATACACCCTTAGAGGAGAACTGATTTGTCTATCAGCCAAGAGAGAAAAACAATCCTTAGCTACCTCATCCTCCTTATTAGATCTCATACGAATATTGGAAGGAAGGGCCACACAAGATACCTTGCCATTGATAGGGGAACAGTTAGAAAGCCTCCGCTCCAATACAATACTTTACTAGGGAAAAGGTGGAACACTCATTACTGCATTCAAAACTAAAGTATTTTGATCAAGGAGAAAAGGCAGGGAAGTTGCTAGCTCTCTGGTTGTGGACTCAGACTATGGATAACATTGTTTCTCAATCCAGACAGACTCAGGTACCCTTCTTATTCTCACGTGATATAGAGGAATCCTTCAAAACCTTTTATGAACGACTGTGCCCCACTTCCCTCCTTGAATCCCAGACTTTTTGAGGCGTTCTTACAGGACATACCCTTCCACAATTGGATGACCTCAAACTGCTATATTACAGGCCCTGCTATCCCTGGCTGAGGTTTCTCAAGCCATTGATTCTTTAGCCTCTGATAAATCTCCGTGGACGGCATTACTATCAATTTTTATAAAGCTGCAAAGAACAACTGGCTCCTATCCTGTTAGACAGTTATAATTATATTTTTAAAAGGGGTTATCTGACCTTTCGCTACTGCAGCAACTATTGTGGTTCTCCCTAACCTGGTAGGGACCCCTACTGGTCTCCAACTACAGGTCAATCTCACTTATGAATGTTGATATTAAAATTCTAGCTAAAGTTTTGGCCTGTAGATTGGGGCTAGTGCAGTTCCCTCATCAGTAGGGAGCAGGTTGGATTTGTGAAAGGCAGGTCTTTGGCTGATCATCTTAGAAAGTAAATGTAACTTCTTTTGGCATCCAGGGTCTCTCCACCCCGGTGGCACTGGTGTCCCTGGATGCCAAAAAGCTTTGATTGGGTCTCTTGGGACTACTTATTTGCACTGCTCCCTAAGAACCAAATTCTCCACAATTTTATACAATGGATCAAAGTACTCTACCCTCCCCATCGGCCTGAATACTTTGTAATGGGGTCCTTTCATCCACCTTTCCTTTGTATCAGGGCACCAGGTAAGGATGTCCCTTTCTTCTTACTTATTTAACCTTTTCTTGGAACCTCTCATCTGCAACTTAAATCTTTCCCCCAGGTATCCGACATTTCTATTGCTCAAGTTGAATACAAGTTATCGGTATACGCTGGATGATATTTTACTACATAACTCTTCACCTAGTACATCCCTGCCTGCTGCCCTATGGATTATTTCACAATTTGGTGCCATTTCTAATTATAAATGAAATATTACTAAAACTGAAGTTATGCCCTCAATAGTGCCACCTTTAAAGCAGACATCAGCATCTTGGGTTGATATGGAAAAAGGATACATTGAAATACTTGGGATTTTGTCTTAGTACTTCACCCTTAAAATACAGCAATATAATCTAGATTCAATGGTGACCCAAATTAAGGTAGACCTAGAACATTGGTCCTTGTTACCTTTTTCGTTGTGGAGTCGATTGAATATAATTAAAATGAACGTTTACCAAGGTTACTATATCCTCTTCAGATGTTTAATTTTTTCTTCCTCATTCGTGGTTTACTCAAATTCATAAAATGATTTCCTGTTTCCTGTGGCAATACAAGATGGCACTGAGGGCCCTAATTAAGCTCATGCACACTAAGCAGGATGGGGTTTGCAGGCTCCTAATTTGTATGTATACTATTTGGCTATACATCTTGATAAACTTCGTACTGGATGGGGCTGGGGAAGGAACTCTTCTAAGGCTACATTCCATTTTGGGTCAAAATGGAGCAAGCTTTGTGTTCTAGCAATGGACTAGATATAAGATCCTTCCATACCTTACTGTGAAGAACCTCCCTCAACTCCTTAAGGATGCCCTTTAGCAGCCTCTCTTACGATTCAATTACAACTTTGTTCCCAGCTCAAGATTTGTCCCATTAAGGATATTACCCAACCCCTATTTTGGAACCCTAATTTATGTATGGCCAATCAGCCACTCTCACAGAACTTTTGGCCTGACAGGGGACTAAAACTGTTGAAGACCTTACTTCCATTAGAAATTGCTTTCATTCCAAGAGGTCCGTGATAAATACCACTGTCCTCTCGTGCTTTTGCTATTTTCAGGTATTACATATGCTCACTCATTTTTCTGGTACTGGAACTTGGCTTAGCCCTTTTGTTAATTTGATTCTTCCTTGCTCCAACAGGCTCCCTCTTGCCCTTATATCTCTCTTATTACCGCTCATTACAAGAGACTCTGGTCTCTATGGAAGGCCCACATTTCTATAGTTAGGACCATTCACTTTCAGGATCTTCTTTGACTAGCAACTGGGCAACTGTTTCAAACACCTTTATACCTTTGTAAAATGGGATAGATATTGATATATGCAGTTTAAAATTATACATCATTTTATTATACTCCAGTTAATTTGCACAAAATGGACAAGTTCCTGTTGACACCTGCTCAAGATGTGGAAAGAACCAGGTACTCTATTACATATACTCTGGTCATGTGAGAAGGTAGTCTCCTTCTGGGAATCCATTCAGTACATGGCTTGATCCCTTGTTAGGGCTCTCGCTGCCTTCTCCCTGAGATATGTATCTTGGGAGACTACACTAACAATTTATTGGGGAACCAGAGGCCTCATATAGCTTTGATTTCAGCATGTGCAAAAAGGTAATTCTTTGTCACTGGTTTGATCAGAGGTATACTCCAGTTTATTGAGTGGTACAAGGAAGTTCTCTTTGCACTACAGGTTGAGATCATGCCTGCCAGTATGGCTGGTAATTTACAAAGATATATTTGGGTTTGGGAACTGTTACAGGTTTTGTTAATGATTTGATTATTTGTACTTATTGTTCCCTTTCTGCTATCCTCCGGTGGAAGTGGATGGGTGGGGAGTGGAGGGTTTGGGTGGGGGGGTGGAAATTTCGATACTATAAATTGTTTACCTCCTGAGTATCTTCTAATATTATTTTTGTCAATGTTTTCTCAAGACCTGTATTCCTCGATCTGTTAACTGTTTGATTTTTGCTTTCAATAAAATAAAGTTTATTAAATCTGAAAAAGAAGACTCCCACCTTATAGGATTGAGCTGCCACTGTGAAAGTGGTCCCAGCTTCATCTCAATCACCTAAAAGCACACATGAAGTAGAAGAGAATGTAGTCCATGTATGGTTCCTGTTGCTTTAAAAGTGCTGTTGCCTGAAATACAATTGGCAGGAAACCACTGAACTTGTTCCTACATGTGCTGTGTGCCCATCTTGATCCCTGTGATATGCTATTTACCTACAAGAAAGAAAGTCTTCAAACACACATTGGAACAGTATAATTTACAGCTTGACAGCAAATAACCACTAATTAGGAGAGCGAGTGAAATGAACATCAGAAACGTCAAGTCTTGTAACTTTTCACAGTGGCAGCTTGATCCTATGAGGGTTGAATTCTTTTACAACTCATATTGGGTTGTGTTCAGTAGGACCTCTGGTAGTTTGGTGCCCTGTGCGGAGACCCTAAATCAGGAAAGCTGGATTCGGTATTACATGGCACCTTGTGGAGCTGTTATCAGAGGCTCCAGTCCTGTGATGACTATAGATTCAGCATTCAGTGGGAAAGTGTCATTTCAGAAAATGTGCTAACTTTCTGTTTATACAGGAAAGGTGGCCTTTCCTTGAGCAATACTGAAATTTACCAGTTGATTGCTTGCAGTTCAGTTGACAACCAGGCTGCCTAATTAGTAGGTGCACTCTTCTTGTAGAGTGTTATCTCTGGCATGTATTACTGTTATTAACTTTTTTAAAATCTCTGTTGTGGCTGTAGTCAGTATCACACACCACTGAAGACGTGAGTGAAATTTATAAGTATTTGATTTCTCCGGTCACTTTCACTCATGCTCCTCAATAGACGTAGCTGGCAGTCAAAACTGTAAAGAGTCTTTATTGGGAGCAGGACTTTATTAGTATTACTGCTCTGCTATATATTTTTTCTAATCAGTACAATTCCCAGCAGAAAGACAAACAAACAAACAAACAAAAAAAACACAGAATGTAGAAAGCCCCACTTATGCTATCTGATAGTACTCTCAGTCATACACTGTCACACTGCCATTTTTTCTACTCTACCCGATTTCAAAAAAATATAATCTGCCATAATAAATAAATAGACAAGTAAATAGCCTTGACAGCATACACTGCAAACAATTGTTTTAGTCTACTAGTGACAATGATCGAGGTGGGGTGGGGACTTTGAATAGGCAGTCAGAATGCAACACGGCACCAGGAAAAACGTTTCACACTGTGCCAATTCAAACATCCAGTAGATGTGGTATATTTCTTTATGATAATAGAGATAGGGTGTTCAAATTCAGGCATTGAAGGGAAAACTTGCTGCAGCTGTAAAGGGAGAATAATTTCATCAGCACACACCACAGAGACAGCACACACACAAGACTGTTTGATGTCACTTTTAATGATGTCAAAATCTAACACGGGCAGACAGGTCTTGAAGAAAAATCTCGGAGCCAGCAGTGCTACAGGAGACATATTGCTGAGTGTTAAACTATAAGCATGAAAAAAAGACAACAGGAGACACATTATTTGTTGTTAATAAACACAGTTTGTTGTTCTGCCGTACAAAACACCTGTGGAAAGTAAAAATTTCATATTATGTTTGCCATTGATCTTTAAGCATTCCACCCTCATCCAGGACATAACTTGGGAAGACATACAAAGTATTATGTGGTGGCTACAGATTCTTTTGTCGGAGAGACAACAAAATGGGAACCACAATACTATTACCCTGTGGCAGAAGACCTGCCCTATAGAGAGTGAACAGCCATGAACTTGTTTACTATGCCAGGACTTGTGTTTCCTTGTTCAATGTTGGGACTGCTACAAGTGGCTGAAGCTGTTTTGCATTTTGCTACATTGTTCTAATTGTTAAAGTTCTAGTTTGATATTGGCTTTTTGGGGCAAAAAGAAGGCCGACTGTTGTAATGTTGGCTTGTGCCTATGGACTATTACCCACTTGCACTTATATTTGGAATTTTGCTACGCTATGGACTAAAATAACAACAAAGTGTTTTTCTTAAGTTTTTGGGGTGGGTCATAGCAGTGTGTGTGTGTGACTGTTTGTATGGCTGTTGGTGTGTGTGTGTGTGTGTGTGTGTGTGTGGTGTGATTGGATGTGATTGATGTAAAGGGCTTGTCTATTGTTTCATCTATTTACTGGCCTGTGCATGTTATCTGTTGCTTTTGTGGTTGTTCCTGTTATAAACTGTTTGGGAATAACTATGCTGGTTATGAGATAAAATAGTGTGGGTGCTGGGTTTCACCCTGGTAGCAACAATATGTGGGCTTAAGAGATTTGGGGCCCTTTTGCTTTTACGGTCCTGGTGGCTCCTCTGGGGAGAGGTGGGAGAGTGCATATCGTGCCTTCACCCTTCCAGTGGGGTGGCCAGGTGACCCATTCCCCAGGAGGGAATGGTTTCATGGGGAGAGTAGCACCCCTATGGAAAGTGCTTACTAAAGAGGCCCTCTCCCACTTATTCTATGTTTGGGCCTGGGGGCTGGCCACCTGCAGGATGGATGGAGTCAGTCCAGACCCCCAGGGTATTTATCTGCTGGATTTCGTGCGTTAGGGGAGCCGGTGGAGAGAGACACAGTATTACAGTAGGCCAGGACTTCAGGTCTCTGTGACTTGGTGACAAGTTCCGCTCGGAAATGAGAAGTGTTGTAGGGCTCTGTGGCTGTTGATGGGACTAGGTCCACATTAGGGGAGCCTCAACCCAGGGAGGATTTGGAGGCCTGACTTGTGCTCTGCAGCACTGGGGTGGGATGGAGCCTGGTCCTGCTTTGTGAGACCTGTAATGTAACAGTGGGGATGCTACAGTGGTGGCAGCCTGTTGCATGGAGCTAGGAGGTGGTGGCAGCACTCTGGCCCCTTTACCCGAGTAGCATGTCGTTATTATACAGACAACCTGTGCGAGAGAGAGAGAGAGAAAGTGAGCCCAGTGAGTCCCTGGATCACCCGTGTTTTGTGCTAGGTCCGTGGATGCTGGGGCCTGGGCTCCATGCCCTGAGTTGCAGGAAGAAAGGGTCTGGGAAGTGAGAGCTGTAGCCTGTTTGTGATCACTGCATGAGGGATTTAACTGAGTGGTGTGGGAAGTCAAGAGGCCAGTTAGGTAAGCTGCAGTGGGTGTTTGAGTGTCCTGTGGCCTACACTTGCTGCTACTGCCCAATCTCAGAGCCTCTTGGCTCTGGTGATGTCCAGCTCTGTGCCAGTTCTGCCTAAAGTGAAGTGTCATGGCATTTTGCCAACGATTATACTGCCTGCCTCCATGCCATGCCCCATCTCCTGGGAGTTGCTGTTTAATTCTTAAATGAATTAATTCTGTTTATTCTTTTAATTGAGTATGGCCTCCCGCTGTCTATGAATGTATGCTGCCTACTAACATTGGTTGCAACTGCACAGTGGAGTTTCGGTGTGCAAGTCATCCCCCAGTCTGCTGCTTGTTTGCTGTTGAAGGAGCTAAACAAACTGAACCCTTTGTGTCATCAAACAGGTATGTGTCATCTTTCCTTTTTTTCTGGATGGTCTGCTGCAATGTTGGGCGCCTCCCATTCTTTTTTTCCATCAGGCCCCTAGACGTAGGTGAGGAGGGTGGCTCACATTAGAACCCAGAATAGTTAGCAGTTCACAAGGACTGTCATGGTATTTTAAGGATGACTGATCTGGGATTATTTATTTTTGGAAGATATTTTACAGGATAGACAACAAATGAGCATTATAAAACATGCAATTGGGCTGGCCGTGGCGCTGAGGTTGAGGCGCTGGGCGCCACACCTCACGCTACGCCGGTGACCCGGGTTGGGAACAAACTTGGGTGGCGGGGTCGGCAGGGGAGAGAGGATCGAGCGTCCCAATGGATGCTCTCTCTCAGGGTGGGAACCAGAAGCGCATCTGCGTTCTACATCCCCCTCGCGGCGGTGGGAGCACCGACAACTGAAGGGGCGTCGATGGCGCATGAGAGGTCTGGCATGCGTGGCATGCCTTCTCTCGGGATGTACGTCTCTACATGATCGTCCCGGGGGTAAGGGATTAAGGGAGGCGAAAAATGGAAAAGACACCTCTCAGCAGCCGAGATGAAATCCGCTCCAGATCCATCCAAGACCACCAAGAAGGACAGACCCGCTGTGCAGGAGGTAAGGAAGGAGGTAAGGGAAGGAGGCAATCTAGGGGCAGATCCCAGGAAGGTGGAGTGGGGTGGAAAGGAGTAGGATGGAAGGAGTGGGCACCAGAGAGAGGGAGGAAAATAGAAAGTAAAAAACAAACAAAAAAACCATGCAATTAAGCATAACTGACATTGCCCAATGCTTGTTTTACCTTTAGGACAAACCTGAATCCTTGTCTCCCAGCAGTTACTGCTTTCTCTTTACATACTGACTGAATGTTCTATGACATCAATAACACCATTCCAGGCCATTCAGAGAAACCAATAACACCATTCCAGGCCATTCAGAGAAACCAATGACACCATTCCAGGCCATTCAGAGAAAACCAATAACACTGTTCCAGGCCATTCAGAGAAACAGCATGGAAGAATAAAACTAATGACATGGAATGTCTTAGAAATATGAAAAGAAAGAGGAGTAGATGGTGAGGACAGTGGAACACAGACTACATAACTGGCATGGAACGGAAAATGGGAAGGCAGTTACCTATGTAAAATCATTTCATGTCACCTTTGAATAATGAAGCATACATTGGTATAAACATCCTAAAATAATTTAAGGTGCTTTATAGTAACAACAAAATAATTGTCACAGATGACCTAGAAAGGTCACTGGCATGCGTTATCTGTTTCTGAACCATCAGTCCTCTCTCCAGATGTGAGAGCTGAGCAAATGTTTTCATCATGGCAAAATATATTTCCTATTAACTGATATTATGGGAATAAACTTGAAAGCATTCTTATAAGTGTGAATGAAACTAGTAAATGTCCCATACATGTGTGCAGTATAACTAAAATATCAAAATAAATGCATTCTAAATTGCATGTATGTGAACACAGGTT
This sequence comes from Neoceratodus forsteri, assembly GCA_016271365.2. NCBI lineage: Eukaryota > Metazoa > Chordata > Ceratodontiformes > Ceratodontidae > Neoceratodus > Neoceratodus forsteri. Next base: position 31,820,669 of record CM057450.1, read on the forward strand.
ACTTTATTCGAAAATGTTTGAGAAGAGTGGAGAATAAAATGAGAAGGATATGACCAGATCTGTTTTTAGGCAATCACAGCATATGAGGTGCTTGCATGCCCCACCACAGAAACATAGAAACTGATGGAAGAAAAGGACCTCTAGGCCTACTCAGTCTGCCCATTTTCCTTTCCTGCTGTAAAAAACATCGACCCTGCTTGACCTCTGGCTTTATTCTCTTTCCTATCACTACAGTTCCCTATGCCTATCCCATGCATTTTTAATTCGCTTACCGAGTTAGCCACCACCACCTCCACTGGGAGGCTGTTCCATGCATCCACCATCCTTTCCATAAAGAAATACTTCATGTTACCCTTAGTCTACTCCTTCCAGCCTCATGGCATGTTCCTTGTACTAGAACATCTTTTTTCTGAAAGATGTTACCCTCCTGTACCTTATACCCTTGAGATATTAGAAGTTCTGTATCATATCCTCCTCTCTCTCCTCCTCCAGGGTAATCATATTGAGGTCTTCCAGTCTCTCCTCATATGACTATTGGTGCAGACCCTGCACCATTTTTGTTGCCCTTCTCTGAACTGCCTCTACCCTGTCTATGTCCTTACAGAGATGCAGCCTCCAGAATTGGACACAGTACTCCAGATGGGGTCTCACCAGTGGTTTTGTATAATGGCATACCACCTCCTTTCTTCTGCTGGTGATACACTCTCCCTATGCATGCCAGTACCCCACTGGCTCTCCCTACAGCTTTGGCACATTATTTGGCCAGCTGTAGGTTATCTGATATGACTACCCCAATCCCTTTTCTTTTGGTAGCCATCAGTATCTCCTCCCCCATTATGTAAGCCTTCCCTGGATTGCTGTGCCCCAAATGCATGATTTTGCACTTCTTTGCTTTGAATCTCAGCTGCCACTCTCTTGACCATTCCTCTAGTTTACCTAGGTCCCTCCTCATTTTCCACCCCTCCCAGAGTGTCTAGCCTGTTGCAGATCTTAGTGTCATCTGAAGAGGCATACCTTTCCTTCAGACTCTTCAATGTCACTTATGAAGACATTAAATAGGACTGGCCCCAGAACTGATCCCTGTGGCACCCCACTGGTTACTGTCCTTTCCTCGGATTGAGCTCCCATTTACTGCTGCCCTCTGTGTTCTAGCCCTCAACCAATTTCTAACTCAGTTTGCCACCTTGGGAGCAATTCCCAGGCTGCCTAGCTTGTTTATAAGCCTCTTATATGGAACGGTGTCGAAGGCCTTGCTGAAGTCCAGGTAGGCCACATCCACTGCTCCCCAATCCACTTCCCTGGTCACCCAGTCAAAGAAATCTATCAGATTTGTTTGACATGACTTTCCCACTGTGAATCCATGCTGCCTCGGATCCGCGCCTGTTGGATTCAAGATGTTCCATAATCCTTTCTTTAGCAGTGATTCCATTATTTTCCCCACCATCAAGGTCAGGCTGACTGGTCTATAGTTTCCAGCCCTCGTTCCTGCTTCCACTTTTGTGTAAAGTGACTACATCTGCTCTCCTCAAGTCCTCTGGAACCACCTCATTTCCAGCGATTAACTGAACAGGGCTGCCAGTGGTGCTGCCAGCACCTCCCTAAGCTCCTTTAATAGTCTAGGTTGCATCCCATCTGGTCCCATCGCCTTGTCCACTTTCAGTTTTGTGAGTTCCTTTAGAACTTGCTCTCAATAAATGGACTGGTGTCCACCTCCCTCTTTATTGCTCCTGCCACTTAATTGTGGTCCCTCACTTCCCCTCTTCTGTATATACTGAACAAAATATTTGTTCAGGATTGTTACTTTTCAAGTCCCTCCTTCACAATCTCCTTCTTCCACGTAAGCCTTGCAATCCCATCCCTTGTCTTTCTCATTTCACTAATGTACCTATAAAAGTCTTGTCCCTTTCTTTACTGCTTAGGCTATTTTTTTTGACGATGCCAATCTAGCTAATGGATGGAAACACCAAAGTGAAGCACAAACGTTTTATATTTGTATTCAACACAGTATAGCAACATATTTTTCCTCAGTGGCCATCTCTGTGCTGGGGAACACTAGCTGCTACTGCCTTGATCTTAGGAGCTCTTAATATAAAAACAGAGTTGAAACAAATGGCATGAAGAAGACTCTGAACCCTGAACCTCGAAGGCTGGATTGTTTTTGAACAGAAGCTAACTTTTGAAGAATCAAGAGTCAATGGAACCAGAGGAATGAATCAAACCAGTCAAACTTTTAGATTTGAACAGATGGCTTTCACCCAAAGAGCAAAATAAAATAATAATAATAGTTACAAATGGCAGAATTACAAACATGCTGGAACTAGATATGAACAGATTTGGGGCCAGTGCATAATTTGATGCCACTTACTGCCACTGATGATTTTGTGGTCATTACCAAGCTATGCTAAACAGGGATTACAGTAATCCCTTCCTGTATAGTGATGAAAGTGATTGCAACCATTTAGGAAAGGGCACATGAGCCAGAGCCATTCAAAAGCATGACAGGCCTTTCCAAATTTGGTTGCAGCCTTCTGTGACACCTTTGCCTACAGACCTATTGAAGATAGACATAATGAGGGTTTTAATGCTGTGTCCAGGAAGCAGAAGTACTGAAAGGGCTGACGTGGTGGTGGGGGGCTGTTGTAGAAAGGGTAGATCAGTATAGGGCTTGGGTTAGCAAGGAAGGTACAGGGTCACTGTATGTGTGCTGTGGAAGGTGAGGCCCCTGGACTGCCAGAAAGAAATCCACTGGGCCAGATTTTCTGGCCAATTGGAATCCAAAGGCAAAGGATGTTGGGACAGAGGTGACTTCCAGGTGGGACACTGCTCACACAACCCAACGACTGGCTGGGAGCATGGCTTAGTGCCGTGTGACGGAAGCTTTGCCTTGCTGCAACCTGGTTGCCATCATTAACCACATATTTAAATATGCAAACCTCATTTGTATCCAGTAACATCTGGATAACTTATTTGAAATTTCAACACTGTCAGTGGGGGACTGCCACTACAATATTTGACTACTTTCGTGTGTTGTGCAAATGGGAAAGAGCGCAGCAGGGTGACAGACACCCTCCATTTTCCTCTGCCACCCTTTACAACTGAAAATGGTAAATTCTGGTTCAGTTCACAATGTTCCCAGTTTCAAACTTTTAATGATTCACAGAGCTCCAATAACAAGGTGTACTTCAGGAAAAATATAAAAAAAGCACAGTGCTCTAAGATTAGTAGAACATAATTAGTTCTGTTATGAAATCATTTTAAAGAAGCACTTTAAAATGCATTTTTATTATTTGGCTGGCCTGCTTACTGATGTGCTTCCCAGTGCTTCATTTTTGTTTCTTTTACAAGGGCTCAGTGGTACCTTCAGAATCCATCATGTACATTATTGGATGTAACCAGTGATGTAAGTTTACTGGAATCAAAGGTTGCAAAGTTCCATTTACTAGAATCATAGGGGTTACAAATTGACATTGCAATGGAATCATAGATAACACTAGCTTCCATGTTACCAGAGTCAGAGTGGTTGTAAAGTCCCATTTCAGAAGGCTCATAGGCATTGCAAAGTTTCCTTTAATGAAATCATGGTCAAAAATTCTCAATTTCACCAGAATCATGGATGATGCAAAGCTCTTTTCAAATGAATTATGGGGAGGGGACACTGCTACCACCAAAATGATGCAGTCACAACATGCTGAAGACTATTGTACTGTTTATGAGTCTAAAGTAGCAGCAGCGACCATGATAGAATCTGAAATGGCAATCATGGAGGCCTCAGCTAAACCCCTGGAGACTACAACATTTTGCTTCTGGGTATAGATTTCTTCCATAAGGAGGAAAGCACATTGACCTTTCTCCAAGTACAATTACTGTTATAGTGCTAAAATGACCACTATAGACAAAACTATATCTTAGAGGTTCAAATATCATATACTCTGACATTTCCCAATATAAAATGAGCTAATCTTTGTAACAACATTCACCCGCCACTAGATGTTTGCAACCAATTGATCAAAGCTACGTCCTGTTGAATTTTGGCTCCTGTACATTTCAATGTGAAACACAAGCATTTTGTGACATTTGTTTTTGAGTTTTGATAGCTATAACTCAGGAGAATTCAAAACAATGTCATGCAATTCAGGAAAACAGAATTTTGAAAAACCGCTAAAATTATGTAGCACTTTTTTCATTGCAAAGAAGCAAACCTTGAATTTAAAATTCACCACTAAGTAATATGGTGAAGAATAACAGAATAAAATGAGGAAAGGTGCAGCATTCAAAATAAGTTAAAATGTACACCCCATGTTTGGACTGTCCAAAAGCATTTGTAGGAGTTCTAAATCTGACCACAAGTTTAAAGGCCAGTCTGTAAAAGGTTTTTTCTTTTTTTCTTTTTAAAGAAGCACACATTCATGCATGTCACATGAAACTATGAATAAAACCTTTTGGAGGAGGGTAATATTTACCAATCTAACAATGTTTCTAATAACAAAATGGATGAGAAAAACCTAGAAACATGGTTGACCTGATTGGACAATAGCATTCTCTACCTATGATGATTACTATCCATGAAATCATGGGTAGAAATGGAACCCTGCCTATAGGTTTTTTATTGACCTTCTATAAGTCTACCTGTCTGCCACATTTGCCCATGAAGAATATGGCCACCCTGACATCCATTTCCAATTCTTCTTCATAGTGATAAAGGTTAGGTGACCATGGCTTTAAGCCCAATAATCCTGATGATTTTTTGTAGACTGCTACAATTAGACCCCTTACAGAGGCCATGTAACATTTTCAACCCCACTAGGCAATGTGTTACTGCCAAGTACAACTTCACCCCCACACAAACTCACCTGCAACTGACCATGGCTTCAACACCACTACTGCTCACATTCACCCACTGATGTAGATCCATCAACAAACTACTAACTGTCCTTCACTTCAGCAGCAGCTCACACTGAAACTCAAGTTACAACTTAGGGTACCAACTGCTCTGGCAGGATTGCAACAGTGCAGTCATGGTTTGTCATGAGCAATCCACTGGCATAAAACTGCTGTTACATTTCAGTTTGAACTATTTGCTGATGCCTAAAACATATAGACCTCCCAACTCCTGCTTGCTATGAAGTACCACCTCAGAAGATTCAATAATGCTCCTCTGGGGCTGGCTCAGTGGCACTGAGGGTTGAAGTGCTGGATGCCACACCTCATTCCATGCCGTGATCTGGGTTTGGAGGCGAACTTGTGTCTTCAGAGGGTGGAGGGATGGAGAGGATTGAGCACCAGGAGGACATCTCTCCTCTCCTGGGGAGGGTTGGTGGATGACTCCCCAGCATGAACGGCTCCTAGCAGAGCTGGGAGTGCTGCAGTCTGGGGATCATGCAAGACGCAAGCAGAGAGCCGCAGCCATTTGAGGGCTGGGTGTGGAGCATGCCGGCAGCACTGGATGGCATTGCACATCCGGGCTTTTTGGGGAGCTTCAGAACAGGGAACCACCCATTGGCTGGGAGGTAGACCTCACCTGCCCCCACCTCCACTGCCGGATGCTGCCCACTGTGAGCTGGTCCTGACATTGCCTCCGACCATGGAGTACCGAAGAAAGCGCTGAGGAGCAGAAGGTAGCCCCATTTATTCTGGGGGAATGACTCCATCGGTGTGTCACGGTGAGTCGAGAATACAGGCGCAGATGGAGGATCTCAGGCTGGATGGGACAAGGTAGCTCGACTAAAGAAGCCCCAGTCAGTGGTGACCGGATTGAAAGAGAATTGAAAAAAAAATTATGCTCCTTCCTGCTTTGCACAACTTCACCTTGCTCTATATACAAACTGTCCAAGTTGCCTCAACTTTGATTCTGTTATAAACCTAGCATATGGCAGCTTCTCATGCTGTCTTCACTTCAATCCCTCCTCACAAAATATTTTTGGCTCCAAATAGCATGGCCTAGAAGTAGTAAGTAGGGGATAATAATGTCCAAAGTGGGGGATGGGGTACTTTATGAAGAGTTTTTATGTACCAACAGACATCACAACCGTGCCACCTGCAGATCAAAATGGAAAAGTAATAGAACTATGTTTTAAATATGACCTACACATTTAAAATTAATTTTAGAGTATTTAAAAGTTGTTTTAATTTTTATGCATATCCATTGATTTTATAACTACAATAATACACTTTCTGGTGTGTTTATCATGGATATTGTCACTTCTCAGGTGACTGAGGCACTTAGCTGTGCTTCATGCCCCACAATAGACCCAAGGTGTGACAATATCCTATTCAGCTGTGCCTCATGCCTCACAACAGACCCAAGGTGTGACAATATCCTATAGCAAAACATTCTAGACCTAGTGTTATCGGATGGGGAGCATGTCCAGGAGATAGTAGTGAGGATCCCTTGCAGACAGTGACCATCACACAGTATGGTTTTCCATCAACATGTAGAAAAAGTAGCCAAGTCCAAAATGAGAGTAGTGAACTTCAAGAAGACAGACTTCAATAAAATGTGTAACATACTAGAGGGTACCTGGCCAAAGCTCCGACCAGAGATGGATGCAGATCAGAAATGGTCCGTCGTTAAGATGGGATAGCCACAGACACTTGTGCAAAGGCTCGTAATAAGAACTCCAGGACCAAGAGACTTCAAAAGTGCTTTGCTAGCTTAGCAGAAAGGTGGCAGGAAATTGAAGGAAAGCATGCTACCTTCCTGAGGTTCAAGTGTACCTTGAGGGTGGAGGACAAAGGGTTTCTGCAGCAAAACTAGAGAGATAGGAAGAGAGGTCTGGGCAACCAAGGCTGCAAAAACAAAGATTGGTGCAGGGGATTAAGGAAGGAGAAAATGGCCTCTTCTGATAGAAGATCCAGAAGGATGGAATTGTGAGGATAAAGAGGAATGGGGGTGGACAGAAAATAGTGAAGATCAGGTGGAGGTACTAAATGAGTACTTTTGCTCTGTCTTCACTAGGGAACAGGACGGGTCTATGCCACAGGAGATGCTTGGGTGGGGAGCCTTAGGGGTGGGAGAATATGATGAGGAGATTGGGGCTGACAGGGTTTTAAGGGGACTGAGGGAACTGTGGGTGGACAAGGCACCTGATCCAGATGGGGTACATACACCCCAGGGTCCTAAGAGAGCTGGCGGAGGTACTAGCAGTCCCCTGATGGACCTGTTTAACACCCGCTGAAGAAAGGGTGTGTGATACAAGACTGGAGGGCAGCACATGTGGTACCACTCCACAAGAGTGGTCCCAGGGATGAGCCGGTTAACTACAGGCTGGTCAGCCTAACCAATATAGTGGCAAGTTGATGGAGACCATTCTAAAGGAAATGCTGGTGTCCTTCCTTGAGGTAAATGGTCTCAAGATGATCAGCATGGGTTTGTCAGGGAGAGATCTTGCCAAACAAACATGATAGACTTCTTTGACTGGGTTAAAAGGACACTGGACAGGGGCAGATGGTGGATGTCCTGTATTTGGACTTTGGCAAGGTGTTTGATTCAGTGCCACATGGCAGGCTGATCAGCAAGTTGAGGAACCTGGAAATAGGAACAAACTGCTGGGGTGGGTCGAGAGCCAGCTGGGACAGGAACCAGAGAGTAGTGGTGGGGGGCAGACTATCCAAACCTAAACCTCTAACCAGTGTGGTCCCACAGGGTCAGTACTCAGACCTGTACTGTTCAGCATCTTTATTGGTGATATAGCTGAGGGGAAAAGTAAGATCTGCCTTTCTGCAGATGATACCAAGCTCTGTGGGAGGGTGGACACAGTGAAGGGAGACAAGAACTAAAGGAAGATCTGATTAGGCTAGAGAAATGGTCGGGCATCTGGCAGTTTGGATTCAACACCAAGAAATGCAAGGTCAGCACCTGGGAGCCAGGAACCCAGGGCCAGCTACTGTCTGGGAAGTGTATAGCAAATAAACTGCTGGGCTGCATCGCCAGAGGAATCACCTCTAGGAGGGAGGAAGTTATTCTGCTACTGTACAGGTCTCTGGTGAGACCACACCTGAGTATTGTGTTCAATTCTGGTGCCTTATCTGAAGAAGGATATCAGTCTACTGCAGACAAAATATATGTGGAGAGGCTGAGGAGTTCCTCAACATGTACTCATGGAGGATAGAAGAGAAGGCATAAACAGGGTTGGATCAGAGGGCATCTTTAATTTAAGAAAGGAGGTTACCACAAGGGGCACAATCTGAAAATGGTGGGAGGTAGATTTAAGAAAGAAATGAGAGACAGTTTTTCACTGAAAGGGTGGTGATGGGGTAGAAGCGAGTTACCAAGAAGGTAGTTGCAGCGAATACAGTAGTCAGTTTTGGGAGGGGGACAGGGTGAAAAAGAAAATTAGAATGGGACGAATCAGTACTGAAAAGGAAAGGGGAATTGGAAGGGGCTGGAGGTGGACGACTACAAGAGGAGTTGGGGGCAGCTCCATGTATCTAAACTGAGCTGCACACTTGAGCAGACTTGATAGACCATTATGGCCTGTTTCTGCTGACAATTTTGTATGTTTGTATGCCCTGTTGTGTATTATCGCTAATCTTAAAGCAGTACACGGAAGTGGAACATTTGGATGGCTGACAGCATTCTAACAGCATTACATTAAAGGCTGGAAATCATGTACAATAGAATAGTCAAAATGTTAACTTAGAATCAGGTCCATCCTAAATAACTCCTGTCACCTCATCCTGGATGTGGACAGGCTCACGCACATGCAACCTCTGCCTGGAAAAACAATGGCTCCTCTAGACTTCAGGTTAAAATACCAAACCTGCCTAATTGGAAGAAGGCCCAACTAGGGCTCACCCCCACCTCAGATCCCTGCTACATACCGTCTCAAACCACCACTCTGCCAGCAGTGTTGCTAGAAATGTACTGTACATCCTATGCTGTAGAACCAGCCAAACCATGAGGGCCTTCCCTTACTGAGCTCCAACCTGGCTAAATAAACTACCGACTAAACTGCTTGAGCTACCCAAATGAGCCAATTTAAATCATTACTGAAATAACACCTTTCCCAACATGACATATGCCAGTGCAATCACTAGCCAGATCCTACTTCCAGTGTCACCCTGGCTGTATTACCAATGACTTACTGTATTGCAGACAAAGTTGCATATCCACAACAGCTTCAAAACCTAACCACAGATAATGCTTTGCCTGCTGCTGCTGCACCATGTATTAAACCTGTACATAGGAACATGTGTTTAGAACCTCTGAAATTTGTAGAAACCAGGGACCTTGCATGGCCCTTCACACGTGATACTTTTATGTTGCAACTGTAACTATTCTTAATTGTACTTGTAATTTCCTGATGTGGAACCTTTGTAAACAAGCTATAGTATGCTAAAAGGTATTACTGAATATTCCAATAAAAAAATTTGATAAATAAAACAATCATTTTAGTTTACCAATAGCATTAAGGGGCTTGAGAGGTTGGGCTAAGTTTGTTAATCTCATCCAAGGGGCATAAGACACTTGGTGTACCTCTAGCCTCATAGGAGCCCCTAGGGTTTGGTTAACAGATGTACCAAACCCTGTTAATGCCTCAATACTTAATTACCACACAGTTTCTGATGTAATAAAATGAAAATGACTGGGTGGACTGAAAGATCACCCTGAAGGTGCTGTCTGACAAACTGCCAAGGCTACAGATTGCAACAAGAAAATCACAAGCACTCACCAAGTAAAGGTGCAGACAAGTAAACTTACTGTGAGGCAAGTCACATATCAGGACCAACTACCCTAGTCAGTAGTTGGTCCTTGGGTATATGACCTGCTCACACACACCTTTACTTGGTGAGTGCCTAGATTCTGATGTAATAATGAGGCATTGTGCATCGATAACCAGTCACATTTGGGCTCTAGGCATGATTATGAAATAGCAAAACAATGCTGGCTCCTGATTGGCCAGGATGTACTTTCAGTTGGGCCATTATCCCAGCACAACAGCTAAACAAAAATATATTTAAAAATACATCCAATTTACTAAAAGGACCCATTTCATAATCACAATAAAGTACTCCAGGGGAGCATTCTGGTAGCCTAATGGCCCTGCTTGGGTGGTGGAAGCACTCAACTTTGCCTTGTTAAGCCACCCAAGTCAGACCATTATCCACCATAATGCACCCTGTCATGTCTCATTGTTTAAACATCAACTTAGTGTAAAGACTGTTTTATGTTGCCCTTACCATTGCAATTCAGCAATGTTTCTTTAAATAATGTGGGAGATTGCTGAACCACGTTAGAAAGGAGAGAATAGTGAGATTACCACAGGACATAATGCTCATGTAGAGAGTCCATTGTCTCTGAATGTAAGCCTTATGTAGACATAGTAGGAAATTTGGTATCACATCAAAGGGTGACTACATGTGGGCGACTTGCAAATGAGCGAGTCATATTCTACCAAAAATGGTGAGGCTACCCTGCAAGGGTAGTGACCTGGTGAAGGTGACCATTCAGAAGGGCAACCAGAAGGCAAGAATAGCGAGGGAAGGGAGGGATAAGATAGAGGGTTTCTGTGGGGCAGTGTTCCTGGTGCTTTGAGCCAGCCTGTGTGGTGTAGTGGTGATGGTGACTGACTCCGGCATGGAAGGATCTGCGTCCAGGGATGGGACAGAGAAATATTTGCCACTGCCTGTGGCTCTTGTTTTTTTTTTCTTTTTCGGAGTCTCACCCCTCCCTGACATGCACCCTGGAGATGATAATCCTTCAGTAGGGGAGATGCAGGGGAGGGGGTGCATCCCCAGCATAAACATTGAGAAGTACTGGCTGGATGTAGTATCATTGTTATGTGTATATCACCGAATTGATTTTCGATGATATACACTCGCCATAATATGCATCGCTCTTTGTGTTCACTATTATGACATGGAACGGAAATTTCAGCTCATTGCTGGTAGCTGATTATTCTGTACAGGTATATATAGTTGGGGCTTGATTGCCAATGATGGCTTGAAGTGATCTATAGTGCGTCCCAAACCCTGTGCCTGAGTCATTATCGGTAGGGTCCAAGCACCAAAGTCCTGCAACTTGCAGCAAATTGGCCCATGCGGCAAAAAAAGACGGTGCACCAGAGAGGTTTGCTGCAAGCTGCAGGCAGTCAGGCAGCATCTGTGCCCAGGAAAAGAGACCAACCAGGAGGCTGCCAGGGTCATGGGGGATGGGGCAGTGCAGAGGGAGGGCTGGTGGCACGCAGATGGGTGACTGGAAGGGTGGCACCAGCACCTCTATAGGGCATTGGAGGGATTGTTGCCATGCCAGTGTGTTGGGGTGCCTGCATGCTGGGCACCATGGGGAGCCACTGGGGAACCACACCACAAAGGGCTCTGGAGCTTTTCCTTAGGTTGTTTGTTTACTGGGTTGGTGCACTAGCCATACAATGCCGTGCACATACCATGATGTCATGAGGGCATAGGAGACTGCAGGCAGATTGCAACACATGATACCGCCTGCCCAGGGAGAACTCTGCGGGTGGCACATGAATCATTGGACCAGCCATGGCTGGTCTAATGGTATGAATGTAAGCTCTTGGGGGTGGAGGGTCATTAATCCCGATGTTGGGGATATGGCAGCTTGCATTTGCCACAAGCCCCTAGTGCTTGGTGCAAACCTGCGCAGGGGCTGGTCTGGTGCACTGGGTTCCAGTTTGCTCGCGGGGGGTCTTTGTGAATCGTGATCTCTGAAAGTTTGATGCAAAGTGCCCTTTGCATCACTGCTGTGTAATTCAGGCACCTTTACGTCAACTTCAGAGCTTTGAGAATAGGGCCCATGATGTGAAATAAGCATGACCAGTGTTTGGAAGACAAACAAATAAGGCAATGTAATTCTACCACCAGCTCTTCCCATATTTATGAGGACACTAAGCTGGTGTTTCATTTAGTCCCTTCCCCCAACACACAAACACATAAACAGCACATTTTTGAAATGCAGGTACAAATCAACATGATTTCACTTCAGTGTGCTGAAGGACACTGGCTATAATGGCAGAGATACAAGCAAGATGATCAGATTGTTATGTTTTTCTGATACTTGTTCCACCCTTGTCAAACTGCTCAAGGGTTGTTTCTGCTATGTGTTTATGTACACAGCTCTGGACCCACCAGTTTGTTTGTAAGGGCTACCAGATCTACGGGATTCCTGAATTAACCTGAGCAGTCTAAAGGACTTTTTACCATAGACGTGTACTGTTTACATGTACACAGAAACTGAACAATTTACATTCATTTAAAATAATGTAACTTAAAGAAATACAGGAAATCATCTTGGACTTGCAAGAAAATGTGCACATTATCCAGGAGCCCTGAACTTGCTTACTGGGCACCATCTGCATAAAGAGGCAAAAAGCAAAAAACAGCAAAGAATCTCATAATTACAGTGAGCAACATTCAGCAGCAATTGAAGACTGTCATCCCTCTATGGTCGCATTTTGGCAAACAATTTCTCACCTTAATTGAATTATCAAAAGAAGGCACATCAAGAGGGTAAACTTGTAATCATTGAGGATTTAGAACACCAGAAGGGCAGCCAGTGTAATTTCATGAAGCACAATTCCACAGTGAACCCAATCCTCCCAGGGGAGGTGGAGGAGGGTGTTAAGAACACTTCAGAGAGCACTCAGAGTGACTCCCTTGATTCAGGCCCTGTGAAACCCATATTCTGTGCTCCTTGTTGCCACAGCAATGAGGTCTGAAAGCAGCATGTGGAATCAGCACCAGTGTCTCGCAGAAGAATAGGCCAAGCCTTGAATGTTCATGTTGGACATTGTCTGAGAAGTTGCCCATCATGTTGCTGCTTGGAAACTCTGGCAGTCAGAGATGACACGCTCCGGCTTCCTATTAGGTCCCCTGCTTGGCAGGGACAAAGGGCAACAGGCTCCAGCCAAGCACATACACTTGCAAACTGCCGCCAGTCAGTTCCGAGGCCAGGGGCTGGATGCTGTTGACAAAAGAGATGTGAACTGAGGGCTCGGCCCATTTCATTCTCCCTGCAGAGCGAGTGGCGCTCTCATGGCCATTCTATAGGCTCGCTCCCTCCCTCCTCTCACAGTTAGGAAGGGTTGGCAAGGAGTCACTTCATATTTCAGCAACTAATATTTTCATCAAAAGCTTTGCAGAGCTCAAACTGAAGCAAGACCAATGGAGCACAAACACTGCTGCACTTTAAAACATTTATGTTTGTACTCTTTCACCATATGGGATGTAAATCAGATTCATTACAGGAAGCAGAGTTCACTTTGGTATAGCACAAATGCTTTATATTTGCCAGAAGTACAATGTCACTGTACAGTTTATGGAGTCCACTTACTTGCTCAATGATACTGGGGACGTGGATTTTCATAGCAGCTTGGGATTTATTTGTAAAAATCAACTAATGATGCTTCAAAAACACAGGATGTAAAGAAATAAAACATTTTATGCAGCATGTATGTTACATATATGTATGCAGTGGTGTTTGATATATCATGACCAAAATATCAGTGATATTTATTTTTGCTAAGTAAGCTAGAGTGAGACTATCATGATATTGTAGGTCACAAGACAAACAAATATTCTTGTAGTGAGTTCCTCAGAATAGAAGCCTAACCAGTCACGACATTCCAGGATTCCATTTTACAGAAAGCTTTATATACTGTATATTTATAGAACATGAAGTGTAACTTTGTTATTAGAGCAGCACCTTCACCATTTTAACACACAAACCTATACCACTGCATAAATCAAATATACTGTGGCATAAACTAATAAAAATATTCCAGATATTTAACTTGTGATCAGTAGCCTCTTATACCATCACTCATGGCTTCCCCACAGGTGATGTAATGAGTTCAAATGCCACTCGAAAATATCAGGCATATTTTATTAGGATCCTGCCAGATCAATCAATCGACTGTCCTATCTAGCTATGTGTCTGTCTGTCTGTCTGTCTGTCTATCTATCTATCTATCTATCTATCTATCTATCTATCTATCTATCTATCTATCTATCTATCTATCTGTCTGCCTGCCTGACTGCCTGTCTGTTTGTCTAGCTAGCTAGCTATCTGTTTGCTTGTGGCAAAAAAGGAATGTTAATGCATTAGCTAGGGTTAAAGCACAAAGCAATAGAATTACGGAATGTGATGTACAGTAAAATGTAAATCTGTGCCTTTAGTCAATCTGTGGCATGGTCTTCCTTGAGGGTGTGTACATTCCCACAATGCAGCATTGATGATGCCCTAACCCGCTTTGTCTATCAGGCAAAAAAAAATGTTGACACACAGGAATACAGAATCTGTCAGCAGAAAAAGGACTACAATTTTACTTTTTCTATTTTCTTTTCAGCTGATACAGCATGCCAGAAGGTGATCGGGTTTCCCCATCCCAGAAGGTTTGTTTCAAGCAGAATATGGATGTCTGATGGAGGTGCTTTTTTTTGTGCAGTTAGTGTTCATTTTCACTCCAGACAGGTCCCATCATTAGGGACTTGCCCCCACCCATCACCCTGGCCACATATGGAATTAGTGTCCAACTCAGTCTTCTGCATGGCTTACCCTCTATAGCAGAGGCAGCTGCCCCTCTGAGGGACCTTGAAGGGATCCTCAAACTGAAGGCATGCTGTTGAGGTGGTTGTAGGGCCTGTGAGAGTCAGTCCCTTCACGCTGGTCAACCATGTTTTCCACCATCTTTTATGTGCACCAGGTGGGCGGACATACAATGCCATCCAGACATATAAGTGTGAACACCTGCATGCAGGATGTCAGCAGCCGCTGCTCCTCCACCCCTGAGATGTTGTCCCTGGATGCCTGATCCCAGCCATCACTAGGGGTCAGTGCTACTCTGGGCACAGCAACCTCCCACTCTGCAGGAGGAAAGCAGTCCTGTGGATGCTCTAACCTTTTCCCCCACGACCCTCAGACAGCTTGAGATCGCTCCCAAATTCAGGACGTGCTGGTGCTGCAAGCAGTAGCACTGCCACTGCACTGGTGGGCCAGCCATTGAGGTGCACGATTAGATTTTATTTGACACCCACAGTCTCAGCCAATAGATTCCTGTCCTGTAAGGAGTTATCCCTATATTGCACCCCAAACCTTTTAAGCAGGAATTTGTTGTTCCTCAATGTGCAGTGTATTAGATTTTTTAAATATGCTGTATAACTAATGCACCTCTGCTGATGTGGGCTTTTAGGACATCCCAGCAAGTGCTGTCTGAGGTGTCCTCAGTTTATTCATATCTAGGATTTTTTGTATAGGCCTCCAACTTGGCACAAGAAAGCTTTATCTTTTAGAATGGAAGTGTTCAGGTGGCTGTGGCTTGTTTGACCCAGTTGTGGATCTGGTGGGAAAAGTATTAGGCCTACTGAGGAAGTCTTAAATGATGATTGTCTTGATGGACACCTGGTGACATCCTTAACCAAAGTGTTAGAAATCAGCCACTTGTCCATCCTAAAGAAGACCTAATGTGTTGGGGGGTGGGAATAGACCCTGCTTTGGGGATTTATCAGCCTCCAAATATTGGTTGCACCAAGTCTGTCTTTCAAGACTGTAGTGCCACTGATTGTGAAGTTCTAGGGCCTGTGGGGGCTTGCTTCTATCTCAGAAGTCATCAAGATGGTGCTCATGTCCCTCCCATTAGCAAGGGGCATCTCCCAGTTACTCTAACTTCTATGTAAGGTTGAGGAAGAATGTACCAGCTGTGATATTGGGGACATAAACATTGTAAAGTGTGACCTTCTGTCCATTTAGACAGCCCTGTACAATTGAATTTCATTTATATAACAGCACATGCACAAATTTGACATTGACAATGCCAGCCTTCAGCAGGCATTGCAGATAATGTTAATGGCAAACAGTCCCTAAATTGACAAATAGTCCCTACATTAAAATGCCATTATTCAAGCTGACTCTGTCACATCCACTGATGGTGCATTGCTCTGGCATGCTGGCAATCCTGGTTTGCACTCCGAGCCCAGATGCCTGGAACAGAGGCTGGCAGGGAAGGAGTCTACAGTGTCCTTTCGATTCCTCCTCCTGGGATGGGACATGATGAGCCACTCTAGTAGCAGCTCCTAGTGATGGTGGTTTACGGAGGCATACTTGATGGCATCGGTCACCACATGCTACCATACATCTCTGCCCACAGGACACTACCACAGCCACGCATTGTGGGTGGTGGGTGGGTGCCCCAGAAAATGGAAAATGGCCATGCATAGCACTGGATGATGGCCCTCTGTCAGACCCCTCCTGCCGCTGACCACCCAGCACACCTTGTCTGGCCACCACCAATGTCCCTGGTGTAATGCGAGCTTACTCCCTCCCACACACCACTGCCACCTCCCTGAGAGGGCCTCCGACAGGGATAAGCCTAACCACCATGGGGGATTGTTGGCAGAGCCCAGTGGGAGCCCGAGACAGGCATGGCAGCAGGGGTTGGGTTTACCATGCAGCAAGGGCACCAGCTTGAGAACCCAAAGGAGTGGGCCTGCGGGGGCCCAGCAGGAGCCTCCCAAAATGCCATCATTCATATAGCATTGTCAGAACTTCAAATGCAAGCATTACCTAGTCATATTGCCACTCTTCACATACATACTGTACAGTACATACAGTTATTTATTTATTTATTTAGTTATTTATTATGTATTCATTTATGTAGTTAGTTTAGTTGGTTAGTTAGTTAGTTAGTTAGTTAGTAAGTTAGTTAA
This sequence comes from Neoceratodus forsteri, assembly GCA_016271365.2. Classification (NCBI taxonomy): domain Eukaryota; kingdom Metazoa; phylum Chordata; order Ceratodontiformes; family Ceratodontidae; genus Neoceratodus; species Neoceratodus forsteri. The sequence continues at coordinate 31,837,334 of CM057450.1, forward strand.
AGGTTTTACCATGAAAGCATATTACGTCCCTTTTTCCAGCTGCATTCTGTTGGAGGAGGAAGAGGAACATTATGTCAGTCAGTGCAATCAATAAAATAAAGGTAACAACAAGAGTAGCCTTACCCTACCTGTGCGAACAGTGTCGGTAATAGAGTGGCGTGCCCACCTTCATCCCACCTCTGTACCAAGCAGTCCTTGTTTTCCACTGTCATCCCACTCCTCCCTCACTCTACTAGTGTACTAAGCAGTTCCAGGTAACCCTCCACACCAGACACCATGGCATGCATCCTGGTACCCAGTGCCACTTCCTGACACACACCCAAATTCATGCCAAGCATCTCTGTCATCCAGTGGTATCTCCTCACATTTAGCCCATGCAAGTACCCTGGCATCAAGGGGCACCCCCAACATCCGACCCCATGTCAATTATCACTGGTATCCAGTGGTAACCTCCTCCTCCCTTATAAATTATAATGCCCCAAAATTATTAAGCCCCTGGTGTCCAGTGGTACCTCACCCATACCCTATCACAAAACCATTTAGTCTCATGGTGTCCAGTAGTGCCCTCAACCCTTGCCCTGGTATTTAAACAAAATATGTGACCTCCAGGAACCCCCCCATGGGCTGTCTCCACACCCCACCCCAAGTCTGACACTGGGTGCTCAACCCAGCAGTTAGAAATATTGAATAATACAAAAAAAAATGTAAAATATGTAACTTTCATTCCCACCCTAGGACCCATCCCTCTTACATGATCCCACCACAATTCAGCATTACTTCCTCAGAGTACTGGTAGCCCATCCTCCATGACATCCATAATAGAAATAAAAGGAGAGATGTTGAACAGCACAATCATCTTATCACCACCTCAGCTGGCCACCTTCTGAATTAATGAAAGTGCAGTTGTGATCAGCTGTGCTCTTTACTGATCGCTATTGTACATTCATTCATTCATTCATTCATTCATAGGGCAACCAGCAGAGGGGTGAGAGGAAGGCTGAGCCAATTTCTCTATATTTTTTATTTTAATTATAGGTACCATGGGAGAAGGAGGGTGGTGATAGGGTGCCATTGGGCTGCAGAAAGGGTGTACTGAAGTGTGGCAGGAAGTGGGAAGAGGGTGGGATGGGTGCTAGTAGATGAGGTAAAGGGAATTACTGTTTTTTAAATGTATTAGAAAATGAACAAGAAATGTCCAGGTCTCTGACTGGCCAAGCCCCTTGCAAAGGTGAGAATTTATGTAGCAACAGAGACTGGGATAACAAAATCCAGTGTCACGTGCCCCATAACCAGTTGGTATCCCTGTGCCAGCTTAGAATTTTCAAAAATTCAAACCCAAGCCTGCCACCATTTTCTTTCTGATGCACTTCAGAAAAATAAAAAGTTAGATTACCTGACAATAAATTTTGACCTTTCTGGCCTCTGTTCTATGTTATACGGTGATTGCAGAATAGTGATTACCGTTTGGTGAGTGTACTTCATCAAAAATGAATTACTGCGATATACACACTTTCATATGATTAGAAAACCAGGAACTTTTTCTATGTTATGTGAGCGAAAAATATACCTTAGAATCAAACACAGCACCCTCCAACCCCATCCCGCCCACCTACCCACCATGCCACATAGCTAGCTCTCGAAGCTGACCACCGCACTACACCTCACATACCCTCCTTCCCTTCCGCCATCACACAACATGGTCCCCTCTGCACGTATATATACAGCGACATCCGTTGTTGTACTCACCTACCCGTATCCGGGTCAAGCTACCCTGTCAGGTAGCCCAGAACACAGAAGGCCATAATTGACTCACCTTTTTGAAAGCGCCAATCGGCGGTCTTCTTGTTCACTGGATACCCTTGACCTCCAGACCTTAGAAACTGCATTCAGTACCCAAGAAGACAGCCTTCTAGAAACACCACCACTACAAAAAGCATTTGTCAATGCCGAATGTTGGTTTGCTGGCATTGGCATTGTTAGTGCAGGAGTTAGAGAAATACATAATAGGAATGACAGTGAAATATTGAGTAATGCCAACCCCGCAGGAGGCTGAAAGGCATTGGGGGTGTGCCTGGGTCATCAACCATAACACTTAAGCCATTCCTGCCATTCCACCTCACTCACCTTGCAGACAGCAACAGGTGTTATGTGTGCCTTGGGGTCTCGGCCCTTACGCTCACCCCATTCCATATAAGGAAATAAGCTGAGATGAGTGCAATATAGCAGAATGGGTGAACATTAGGGCTGAACCCCAAGGCACCTGTGATGCTCTGTCAATGGCTGGGGTGGGAGTGGAATCGCCGTGAGCATTATGGCCGGCTAACTCAAGTCGCACCCCGGACGCCTGTCAGTTCTCTACAGGGTGGGGTGTTACAGTTGGAAACCCTAACACCCCTGGCATTTGTTGGAATTTTCACTCCAAATGTTCAACATGGGCTTTTGGGACCCTTCTGAGGAACAGTGGCGCTGTCATTTTGTTACTCCATCCCAAAATGTGATTTCACATAGCAACTGTGCAATTCGTGCCACAGGTACAAAAACACATTTTGGGTAGAATGTGAAAATTACAGCTGTACTGTTCATGAGGAGGTGTGAAAAATGGCAGTGTTGAAAATCTGGAGGAAAGTATGAAAAATTGGCAAAGTTATGAGCTTGCGTAGAAACTGTGCAACACACGTCCATAACGCAATCAATTGTTGGAATGTTTTCACCAAACTTTCAACATGGTCATTTTGGCACCTCCTCTCATGAACAGTGGCACTGTGTTTTGTTAATCTGTCCCAAAAGTTGATTTCCCACAGTGACTGTGCCATTCTGTGCAACAGGTGTGAAAGAATGTTTCAGGCAGGATGTGAACAATGATGGCTGTACTGTTCATAAGAAGGTTTGGAAAATGACAATGTTGAACATCTGGGTGAAAATATAAAAAACTGGCAAAGTTACGAGCGTGCATAGAAACTGCGCAATGCATGCTCAATAACACAGTCATTTTTGGAATTTTCACCGAGTTAAATAACATGGGCTTTTTAGGACCCAACCTCATGAACAGTGGCACTGTCATTTTGTTAATCGGTCTTGAAAGGTGATTCTGTGCAGTGACCATGAAATCACCTTTCGGTACTAGGTAATGAAATGACAGTCACATGTTCATGGGTGGGATCCCAAGCACCCAGATAAAAATTTGGGGCCAAAATTCCTAAAAATGGCTGAGCTATCAACATAAGTTAAAACTCCCATTGACAGCCATTATACGTGCTTACCTTTGATTCTTCAGTTTGCTGGTAGGCTTTGAAGAGTGCAGACATGTCCCACTCCACAGAAGATCACTGCTCTTGACCTTTGGAGGTAAGTATGGGGTAATGGGGGGCATGGGAGGTGGGTGCCAGTGAGAGGGTGGATGGGGAGGGCAGTGGGAAGTACTATGAGGGACCGTTTTCTTTTGCAGATAAAACAAAATGCCAGGGATAGTTTTCTTGATTTACAGGTTAAAAAAAAAAACTTTGGGCAAACTGGGGTGGGTTCCCAGTGTGCCATATGAGATTTCTTTTGGGGGACATGATGCCGATGGGGATTGGGGCACCCCATTGGCAAAGAAAGTGAGCTTGAGGAGAAAGGAACATGATGCTGATGGGGATTTGACACCCCATCGGCAAAGACAGTGAGCTTTGGGAGCATCCAACACTGGAGTGGGCATCCCGGTGTCAGAAAAAAATAAATATATAAAAGATTATCTGGGCACACTGGGGTGGGCTCCCAGTGTGCCACAACATGTGTGGGGGAATACATGGTGACTTGAGGATTGGGCACCCCAATGTCAGGTTTCCAGGGAGTGTGTGGCAGGTGGAAGGAGCGCCAATGTGGAAAGGTGCACAGGGGCTGATTTATTTATTGAAATGTTTCACCAGGAAAGGCACAGTGAACAAACAAGTTTCTGTCGTAGAGCAAGGCCGGAGAACAGAGTACTCGGCGTGTGGTAGAAGCCAAATGAGGTTACGAGGGAGGGAGGTGGCCGCTGCAATGATGAAGCTGCCCATGATTGCAGTGGCAGATTTGTTTCAACTCCTTGACTCTCTCTTTGAAACTGCTGTCATCACCAGCATGCTCACTGATTGGCACCTGAGGGACACACCCACTAAAGCGTCCCCTGCATTGGCCACAGCACTGACACACCTCTGAAATGTGCTGCTACCACAAGATGTTGCTTGCATGTACGCACAAGCCAACACAAAGAAGAAGAAAGAAAAACATTTAATCTAGGATATGTTCCTATTACCTCAGAGAAACTCAACCAAATAAGGGATGACAGAAATGAACTGAAGTGAGTAAATGTTTCACTCTGCCAAGGACAGGGTTCTAGGTTAAGGAGCCACCTAAGATAATAAGAAAAAGAGCTAGGACTCCTGGAGTTCAATGCAAATATGCTTCAGTGAAGGTTTATTCCATAGTAAGAAAATGGAACAAACAAGCCCGTAGTGCCTTGACCACTTGGTCTTCAGGGGCGATCTAGTGGTGACAGAGGCCTTGTTCTGTTCCATTTCTCCTACTATGGAATAAAGCTTCACTGAAGTATATTTGCTTTGACCTCCAGGAGTGCTGCTGGCTCTTTTTCTATGGAAATGAACTAAACACTGACAAAAACAAACAAACACTGTATGGGCTGTTCAAGTTTTTACTGACTGGGCAACTGCAAATGAATGTGTACCCAACTGGCAAAACATTACTTTAATGGGTGTACACAACTTAGTGAGGAGGTATGCTTGTGCAACTTTATTGATAGTCTGAAGGTATTTGAATGAATGTGCTGTTGACTGTCATACATGGATACTCTCTTTCCCATGGGGAACTACCACCCTGTTGGGGTAACGTAAAGTCAAAAACAACCCTCTTAAGGAGGGTTTCACCCCTCAAGGTGCCACATGAACATATTTTCCTTTAAGCTAAATGTACCTTAGGAAGGAAGACCAAGGAAAGAGGCGTGCAGCTGGAGGAGGAGGAGGGGAGGATGGTGAGGCAAAGAAACTGCTTCTGAGTGAGGCTCGAGGAAGCTGGCTTAAATAGTTCAGGCAGGGGACATGGCTGGTTGCTTCTACAGTACCCATTGAACTGCTGACATAGCCTTTGACTTCAATGGCCAATGCACAACTTAGTGAGGAGATATGCTTTGTGCAATTTTTTTGATAGTCTGAAGGTATTTGAATGAATGTGTTGTTGACTGTCGTATGTGGATACTTTGACAGTTCGCACTCTCTGTCCCATGGAGAAATACCACCTTGTCAAGGTACCATGAAGGCAAAGGAACCATTTTGAGGAGGTTCCACCCCTAGAGGTGCCGTGTGAACATAATTCCATTAGGTTAAAGGTACCTTAGGAAAGGAGCCCAAAAGTACTGTGTAGCAGGTGTTGAACACAGAGCCTGAGTGAGGAGAGATTGACAGCAACTACTGATGACTGATAACAGACAGAGACTGAACTGAGCGATGAATGACAGTAATCAGTACCTGATAGCAGACAGAAGCATGACTTTCATAAGGAGAGAGGAATGGCAGGATGGCAAGTGGGCTGCCATCCAACTCCAACTCACAGTGGAAATCTACTAGATGTAAACCCAATACTAATATAAATGTACTACATTATGGACTACCTCCTGCCGGAGACTACTTAACGTTTGTGACCTTTGGCACTGAGGAGAAGAAAACCTCTATGAGGAGAGAAACCTCTGGGGATCAAGGCCTTGGTTTCCTTCCTTCCAGGCTTGGGATGAAATTAGTGAAAGCTCAGCTACTGGAATTTAGAAACCCAGTTCAAGGTGAACATTTTAGAAGATGGGCTCACACTCTATTCCTCTAAGGTGAAACACATTGGGAGTGCCATAAGCTGATCTCTGCAGCTAAATGGGGTTCCTCATGAAGGAGGACCACCCCCAAGGTGGGAGGAGGAAAGCAACAGCCACTGAAAGGCACTTACTTGGCCCCACTGAGGGGAGACCTAGAAAGAAGCCAAACCCTTGAGGGTAAGGTATAGGAGTTGGCCATAGTGGCCAAGACTTGCATAATTGTATGATCTTCAACCCTGTGGGAACAGAGAAAGGGAAGTAGGTGGAGACTAGATGAACCTTAGGTAGCCATGGGGAAATAGCTTTTGAAGGTGCTGCCAATGTGGTCTGCAAGCTAAGTCCTATGGACTTAGAGGCCCCACCCTCTGGCAGCTGAAGTCTTAAATGCTACATCAAGAGGTGCCACTGAGTCAATCTTCATGACCAATGGACATTCTTGCCCAAAGAACAGAAAGAGAAGGACCCTGCCAGAGTCAAGGGACCCATCTTCAAGATGCGGACTTCAAGGAAGCAGAGCAAGACCATCAGCATACAGAGCAGAGAGCCCTGAAAGTCACGCTATGACTGTGGCTGGCATGCATCCAAGTGTAGGAATAGTGGGAGGCCGATGGTGAAGCCTGATGGCCACGAGCACAAGGTAGAAAGCATAAGAAAGGCTGAATAACTGACTGAGACACCAAATGACAACTAGGACACTGTATGAGACTGAATGATATGTGCTTGGACTGAATGGTGAATGTATGCCAACCAGTTCAATAAAGAAGGCCAGTATTAGTTGCAGATGCACTGCAGGCCAGGTAGTCAGAGAAGCAGAGAACAACAAATGAAACTGCTAGTGAAAAACAAGAGCATATGAGAACTTTAGTTTTGGCCCGGACCCCTGAGTAGGCTCAGCCCCATGCCCATGGTCCCCACTTGGCCCCCCTGGGACTTACCGGGGTGAAGATCCTTCTGGTCTTACCCTCTGAGGGTGGGAGCCCCTAGCAGGTGCACCCCCCAACAGAATTCTGTACCAGGTTTTCCCCCATGAGATGCCTCCTGGCTTACCCCAAGGGTGGGGCCAGTGAGCGAGCCACATGATGGAACACAAATCTTGTTCACCAGCAAGTGCCGGGCAGGAAGAGTGGAACCAGTGGAGTGGGGCATCATTCATGGAGCTGGTATTTTTAATGCTGTATCCCCATATGGGAGGCATGTAATGCAGTGATGTAATGGCGCAAAGTGCCAACATCTGACATTCTTCCCCACTGTTTGGGCTTCAGCAGTGGCTTCCTCCGGCCTCTGCCAGAGATCAGGCATGCACCAAATGCACTCCCACCTTATTCCCAGAGGAAGACCAGTCCATTGGATGCTCGATTCTCCTACTACCGGCCGGACCACCAACTCCTTGGGTCTGTTCCCAAATCTGGGATATCAGCGTCAAACTGGAAGCCCAACTGCTTTGCGGTGGACTGGCTATGAGCATATGAGAACTGAAAACTAGGATGCAACATGCAGCTGTGCTGAGCAGATAATTAAACCACCAGAACACAAAAGAGAGTGGCTGCCTTGACAGGAGCCAGTTGTAAATATTTAAGGATTGTACTTGAACTAGGAGATTGCAAATGACCTGAACAACAGCAACATGTAAAGCCTGAAATAGCACAAGCAAAGCAGAGAATGACAAATGCAGGACACTGTGAAAACTAAACAGCACACAAGAACCAAAACAGGAAGGAACAGGAGTTACAAGACAACAGGAATGCAGCAGAAGTAGTTGACTGAGAGAAGAAGGAAGCACAAACTGCAGCCAGGAAGGTAGAAGAAAATTAAATACTGACCTAGGAAGCTGCTAGAGGCACAAATAAAAGCATAAATGCACAAAGAAAAGCAGGAGACAGACACGGGGAGGGGGTGCAGAGCCTCCAACTACTGCAAAGAAACAGTGCTTCTGAGTGAGGGTGGAGGAAGCTGCCTTATAAGCTCAGGCAGATGGCATGGCTGGTTGTTCCCACCCATTGAACTGCAGGCATAGCCTTTGAATTTTGAAGATTTAAATAATCTTCTCTGCTATTTCTATGTGGAGTTCCGTGCAGCCATGGGAGAATGGTACTCCATCTCAGATGCTATGCTGCTCTCTGCACAGGGTTGAACTGACTTTTAAGCAGCCTCTCCATAGGCGCAATATAAACAACTGGAGACTCCTAGTTCAAAGGCTATAACAACTTACAGATGTGTTTTAAAAATAAAATAAGAAAGAGCAAAAGGCTGCTGCCCATCACCTTCCATTAGCTCTGCCAACCTTGAGAAGCTTTTATAACTCATTGGCTCTGTCCCCTGATACCGTGCTTGGCCTACTAAGAGAAGTCTGGTTGGATATCCAGATTTACATGGCTAGATGTGGTTGTGAAGGCTAAGCTGACCAGCACTGCTGGGTATCCAGGTATGCTTGAGGCTGGCAGTGTGACTGGCAGTAAAAGGACAGGTGATCTTCAAGGAGCTTGATGCCTTGCCAAGCTCCCTGAAGATGGACCTGTCCTTTACTGCCAACCTCTACATACCTGGACATCCAGCAGTGCTGGTACATGAAAGAGGTGATAGGGAATAACCTCCACTGCTCAAATGATGGCAAAATTGTCCACAGAAGCTGACTTGAGTCAAATATACACAAACCATAGTATTCATGCAACCGCTGTGGAACTAATTTCTAATGTCGAGCGTGCTAATGGAAATATTACCAGCATTACGGACATCGATTCAAGAGCAGTCACTCCAGTTCTTGGCCTCCAGTGCTGAAAGCAGACATAAATGGAGCAGTATCCTAGCTAGGCAGCAGCAACATAATGTCACTCTGAACAGTTCAAACCAAGCAGACAAGCAAGTCACAGAAAACTCATCTCTGCCACCTGCAGGCACCAATACTAAGTCCACCTCCAGCCGTGCAACTGTGAATAACTTAAATCCTGCAAACTGTAGTTCCTATGAACCAATCAACTTTATTTCCTATGGCAAACAGTGGGCTCAGGTTGTTTTGCCCTTCTCCTCATTAGAACGTGCTTCAGACAATGTCAGAATCACTTTATTATTTTATTTTTTAATGAGTACTTTTCTGTCTCAGCCGTAAGAAGTTTGATAAATTTAAATCTAATTGTTTAAAATTACAAAACTTGTGTCTGTGTATTTTGTTTTACTAGGAACCCATTTTCTAAATGTAATAATATCCTCCAGGGTAGGGGCCTCATTATGCCCCTGGGCAGTTTAGTATAACCAATACTGACCACCCTTTTAGGTATTATTTCTTGCATAACTGGGTTGGTCATGGGGCCCGATATTCAAATCTGGGTAAAGTAGAGGGCAAAACTTTGCACTGTCCCCTGCAGTTGCCCAGGTGTCCAAAACCACTATATTCAGTGGAATAGTGCATCGGCACTATTCCACTGAATATAGGGCCAGTGAGACCAGTGGAAAGTCTCCTAGCACTGGGCAGACTTGGCCCCTAAAATAGGTGGCACAATGGCATGCCCCTGGCTAAATTCCCATATTCAAAGAGACATATGCAGATAAGTCCATTGGGCATGCAAGGTGCTAAGGGGCCATTTGCATGCCTTTATGAGCCCATTTGCATAGGGGAGGCTGACTGCATGACACCACCCCGATTGCCCATTTCCTGAGAGATCCCTGGTGCTAGTGGTGCCACTCCATCGCCAATCACCATCCCCATAAAACAACATAGTTATTCCTGGTGGTCCCTCCACCATTGCCCGATCGCTGTCCATTCAAAACTAACATATTTGTCCCTGGTGGTCCAGTGGTCCCTCCACCATTGCTGATTGCCATCCCATTCAGCAGTACAGCCCATATCCCAGGTGGCCAGTGACCCCTCCACCCCACCCAGTCATCCACCCAATACATAGAACAAATATGCCCTGGTATCGATTATAATCCCCATCCCCGATCCCTGTATATTTAATGCACTCCTTCCCTCACTATGGCAGGTACTCTTCACCCCACTTCCCCATCCCAAAACCAAGCTAGTGAACAGCACAGCCCTCCTCTCTCTACCACTGACTGGCTACCGGCTGAGCTGTCAGTGAATGGCGTGTACCTGTACAAGCATGTGCTCATTCATTGCCAGCTCCAGTTCTTTCAGTGTGTGTAACAACTCCATCTGGCAGCTCAGTCAAGAGTGGAGGCCATTCCAATCACTGGAGGGGCCAGGATAGTGGAGGAATGGTGTGGGTGGACCCAGGGGTCCACCACATTGTTCCCCATCTCAACCCCTGCCAGTGACCAAAACAACCCTCCACTCTTGTCTGAGCCACCTGACAGAGCTGTTGCACACACTGAATGAACTGGAGCTGGCAGTGAATGAGCATGTGCTTATACAAGTTTTATTTATTTATTTATTTTATTTAGCGTTTGTTGACGGTAAGTGCACTAGACAAATCTCTCCTATTTTTAGGCATGATCTGGGGAGGGGATACAGATGAATGCCAACTGACCATGAACCAGATTAAGCTGTTGGTGGTATTTTTACTGAATGAGGAAATTTGGCCAGGACACCAGGAAATCCCTACTCTTTTCGATAAGTGCCATGGGATCTTTAACATCCACCTGAACTACCACCAATCCAGGCAGATGGGACTTGGTTTAACGTCTCATCCGAAGGCGGCACCTCAGAGCGCAGCACCCTCTCATGCTGCACTACAGTGTCAGTAGTGGGATGTTAACCCAAGTGCCAGATGTGGGAACTGAACCCACAGCCCTCTGATCTCGGCCTCAGAGGTGAGTGTGCTACCTACTGAGCCACTGACACTGACAAGTACGTGCTCATTCACTGACAGCTCAGTTGTCAGCCAGCTGTGTGGAGAGAGGAGGGCTGTGCTGGTTGCCAGCCCAGTTTTGGGATGGGGCGGGGTGCTGCATCACTACCTGTCAGAGTGAGAGGGTGGGGGTCCAATAGACCACCAGGGAAGGATTGCATTAACTACACAGGGGATCAGGGATTGGGGTGGGGTTATACTGGACACCAGGGCATATTTTTCTATGTACTGGGTGGATGATCTGGTATAGGGAGGGACCACTGGCCAGCAGGAATATGGGTTGTACTGCTGAATGGGACAGTGATCGGTGATGGGGTAGGGACCACTGGACGCCAGGGATAAATATGTTAGTTTTGAACTGGATGGCAATCGGCGATGGGGAGGGACCACTAGACCACCAGGGATCATTTTTTTTTAAATCATTATTCCGTGATCAGTGGGGGACCACTAGACACCAGGGACTGCTGTGTTGGGCATTGGGGGGCCACCATACTTCATCCACTAACTGCTAGGTTGCACAAGAGTAAGTCAGGGTTTCAGTCAGCAGTGTATGGCAGCATAGGGACCATGCAAAATGGTCTTTTTAGCTTACATACTCTGAATATTGGACTGTGCCAATATTCAGGTCCCCGGCTTCTTCATTTACATTGTGCCCTCTCTGTTTTTGCCTCAGCGCAAACTGAGTTTACCTACACTAACTGGGTTTTCAATGTTGCACTTCCACACAAATCCCGGTCTGCATGGGCAAACTCGGTTTTGCATCATGGCACAGTTTTGAATATCAGGACCCTGGTGTCAGAACTGGGGAGGGTTTTGGGTACTTGGATTGGGCTCCTGGTGGCAGCCATTTTTTTTTTTTGTAATTACATCTGTTCGACATCGGGATTGGCACCTGTTGTTGGAATCAGGGAGTGTCTTCAGCAGCATCAGGGTTGGGTTCTATGTGGCTGCATAGTTTGCTTTAAAATAAATCTTTCATACACTCGGGTTGATCTCCTGGTGTCAGAATTGGGGGCTCTGCAGCAACACAAGAGTTGGGCTTCCAGTGTCTGCATTAATTAAAAATTACAGGAGTGTCGATACCAGGGATGGGCTGCTGGTGTTTGTAATAGGATTATTTTTAAAGAAATTGGGAGTTGGCATGAAGAAGCAGCCACTGAGGATGGTCTGTGGTGGCAGCATAATTCTCTTTACTTTTTAGTACGTCCCCAAACCAGGAAGTGACAATGTTTTCACATATTATTTCTTCCTGGTTTCACAGTGCACAATGGACACAGCTTTTTGTTGTGCGAGTCTGTGATCACAGACTTTGGGTGCCATTAAAATCAGCCTTATTTGACTTTGTGCTGATTTTTTCCACTGTGCCTGTTCCATTGTATATTCGCTTTAATAATGACCCCTAAACTAAAACAATTTTTTGTTTCTAAAACACCAAATTACCACAGTCTAACAAACCTTCAAGTTTCATGTTTCAAATCCTAGGTTGTTTTTTAGTTATTGAGAAGTAACATGAACCACGTTTTCAATATTTGCAACACTTGTTATCACCTCATAGAACAAAAACTGCTGAGTCACATTTATCAAAATTGAAAAGTCTAGAGATCTTGGGCCAGATCACAATACTTGCTAATTCCATGTTCTTCTATCAAATGATAGCTCAGGTATGTAATTGAAAATTGGGGTTTTTGTAAGGAAAGGCCTTTTTAACCTGAACTGTAGTGGCACCACCGTATTGCTTTCGCACTGTGTAGACCTCTGAACTGCTATTGTAAACTGTAACTTATCTGGGCACTGGATGGCTTGGGATTCTATGTTGTTTGTTCTGACACCTGCAAATATATGAATACTGTTTGCTATTAGCTGTTTGGTATGTAACAAAAACTTCTGCAACCTCCTGTCTATCATATTGCATTTGTGTTGCTGTCTATGTGTTGAATCCACTGGAACTGACGTGGAGCCTTTGGAAACAAGTCCTTGACTCAAAGGGTTGTATTTCCGATATGTATAATAAATAAATAAATAAATAAATTATACAGTTGATCCTACTTAGTGTATTATGGTCACCCTTAAAGCAGACTGCCACATATTATTGACAAAAAAATCAAAACCAAACCCTTATACATACAACCTTTACTAAAATATGTACATTACATACTAATGGCTCATTCTATTTTGGACAGAAGACTCCCACCCCATGAGGGGTAGTGCTACAGCCTTAATGGATGCCTGACCCCTCAAACAGTATATTTAAGCAATAAACTATGACAGGGTGTGGATTATGCTGGAATTTACCCACAGCTGGTGTGGTTTGTCCATGAGGCTGCAGGCCGAGTGGTCAAACCAGGTCAGCCATGTGTAAATCCCAGCATAACCCCACCTAGATGTTTAATGTGGGTCTAATGGTCCCAATTTTGTGTGACCAAAAATTTAAGAAAGAAAAGAGGTTTTTTTTGTGTTTTAAATTATTTTGTGGAATTTATTGCTCCACCAGAAAAAATAGTTCTATGTTGCTAGGGAATGCCGTGGTACTGTGAATGGAGCTACAGGGTAGAGCCAACAGATGTTGGCATGAGTGGCTTCTGCATGCATTTCATGGTTCTGTTCAATTCCTGCATCAGGGAAGCTTACTAGCTGGTATTTTCTTTCTTTTGTCTGCTCTCTACCTCCCCAGAATACTGCAGAGGGTCTAAGGTCACATGGAGCCAAGTGATCAGATGTCAGAGTGAGCAAGTGTGAAGGAATAAGCGGAGGTTAAGTTGGTGAGCAATGGTATTTATTTATTTGTTTCATTAAAAGTTTGATGAATGATGATATTTTCTCTGCCTCAGAAGACTTGAGAGGGTCTGAGGGTGGTAAGCGATCAGCGTTGTCGGCATGAGCTAGTGTGAAGAATTAAAGGAGCTGGGAGTTCTGTGATACTAGCTGTGTGAAGGAGCTGTTGGTGCTGCGAATGTGCCTTCAGTAATTTTCACCTGGAAAGACCTAGTAAGCTGGTTACAGGAGTCAGAGTTGTTTTGCTGGTTGCCTGTTTGTCAGGTGCTCTGGTGAGAGAAACCATGGTGTAAAGTGGGGTCCTGCATTGCTCCGAGTGTAATCAGAAAGGAGTAGAAAGGAGAACTGGCAAGGATTTCCTTGCCGTTTTTATTCTGAAGGAAGTTCAGATGTAGAGTGCGTGGTGGATTTCTGTGATGGAGCAAGTCGATATGTAAACTTGGGACACAGCAGGTGAGACAGTTGTGAATGGTCACCATCTCACTGAGGAGCTGCTGTAAAAAATATATTGGTACAGCAACTTTGGGGCACAAAGAGCTCAGGTGGGTTGTCAGGGATGATAGTGATTAAATGGAATCTGCAGTCAATCGTTGGTATATCGTAGGATTTACCATGTGTAAAATGTGTCAGTCAGCCAATCAGATTTCAGCATTTTGGAACCCCATTGTATACTAGGTGATAATTGCCCTCCTCACTTTGTCTTTGGCCAGGAGATGCATCAGTAGAACTATTCAAGTGATGGGACTGCAGTATGTGATCTGAGGGCATAATTGGAGATGAGCCAGTGAACATTTCTCCTGAAGAAAGAAATACACTCAAGAACCTAGAGATACAACACTGACAATAAAATTGGTGGATAAGGGAGAATCAGTGGTAGTGATGGATGCTGCAAATAAAAAGGAAATTAAATAATAATGTTTTCTAGCATGACCTAGCTACTGTATGGCTCTAAGGACTTTAAAGGAGACATTGACTCTTTTCTTGGAGTAGCCCAGAGACAGCACACTATTCCAGAGCATGTGCTCAAGTTTCTAACAGTTGACTGCTATATAAGGGCAACATTCTATATCATCATTAAAATCCACAAATGACTGGATGATCCTCCAGGATGCCCAATTGCTGCAGGAATCGGCTCACTAACAAACCCACTATTCTAGTTTGTAGATGCCCATATTAAGGATCTGGTGCAAGATCTGCCCTCCTGCATTAAGGATATAGCTAACATATTGAGCTTCCCAGAGGATGTGCAGCTCAAAAGAGATTAGTGGTGCATATCAATGGACATTGAGTCACTTTATACAAATGTCCCCAGCCCACGGTGGTTGTCTTCCCTGACTTATGACATTGGCTTAAAAAACATGACTTGAACAATAACCTTACAAACTTTGTACTGAGTTCTAACTATTTTATCATTCAGGATGAATATGATCTATTGATTAAGGGTACAGATATGAGGACCACCTTTGCCCCAATTATGTCAACCTGTTCCTGGCTGTTTAGGAAAAGAAAATGTGCATAGCCAGCAAACTAATCATTTTACCATAGGATAACTTAATGGTGGTGATGCATAGATTACATCTTATTGGTCTGGAGGGTTGAAAGTGAGGAACTTGATGTTATTTTATAGTTTTCCTCCTCCTCCTCCTCTGTCAACGGCCCCTTCTTTTCCAGTACTTGAAAGGGACAGATCAGAATCTATGGTTTTCATTTGATTTAAGCCAGTCAGAAGGAGGTCAATGTCTTGGACCTCACGATTCAGAAAGCAACCTGTTAGGTTGATAAAATAGATGTATTCTGCAAAGAGACTGACAAAATGCCATTCTTCTTTCCTGTAGCTATCATCCCAGACATGTGGTGGAAAACATCCAGAAATCCCAGTTTCTAAGAATATGCAGAAATTGTAGTCAGTCTCAAGGGTTTCAGAATAGGAGTGCAGAGATGGCTGGCCCATCAGTGCAGCAGTAGGGCTACCACCCACAACACCAGTTACCTCAGTTCGGAATGAGCCTGAGTCACTGGGGACAGCACAAGGGTGGAGGAGCAAGCATCCCAGTAGACACTCTCCTCCTGCTGGGGGCACATCCTGCAGCACTACTACTACCCTGTAGATGTATGGGTGGCAGAGCTCTCAGGACACAGGGAGAAAGGGATGCGCTGCATATTGCATGAGCATACTAACTCAAACTCACACTAACGCTAAGGACTGGGTGCAATGTTTTGCCTGCAAGTGAAATTTTGACAGCTTGGGGTGAAATTTTGCATCCAACTCTGAACAAAATTTTGCATTTATTGCAAAATTAATCATGGAGTCTGCTAATTATGCAAAATATTTTGTTAGGCGAAATTGTTTAATTTTGCACATCCTATTCATGAGGTGCTGTGAAGAAATGGAAACTGTTGAAAATCAGGGGTCAGAATATTAAAATTACCAACGTTATGAGCCTAAATTACTTACATTTTAATGCAGGCTCATACCTTCATTGTTTTTAGTATTTTACACCAAATTTTCAACATCTCCTTTAATATCCACCTCATGAACAAAGATGGAGAAAATCTTCAACTGCTGCCTGAATGGTAATTTTGTACAGCATCTGCAAAATCACCTTTCGAATGCAAAACATTTTAGCATGGATCTAAAATGGCAGCTATCAAATTCATGAGGTGCTGTGAAAAAATGGCAATGTTGAAAATTTGGGGTCAACATTTTGAAAATTACCAAAATTACAAGCCTACATTCATAAATTTCATCCTAGGCTCATAACATTGTTGTTTGTTAATATTGTTGTCCCATATTTTCAACACAGCCTTCTTATGACACCACCTGATGAACAAGTGCAGAAAAAATTTCAATTCTTGCTGAAAAGGTGATTTCATGCAGCAACTGTGAAAGCACCTTTTGAGATTAAAAAAAACATTTTGGCTAGGATCTGAAAAATGACAGCTGTCACATTCATGAGGTGCTGTGAAGAAACTGCTATGTTGAAAATTTAGGGTCAAAATATTTTAACACAGGCTCATAACTTTGTTATTTTTAAAAGTTTTACACAGATTTTCAACATAGCCTTCTTATGATCCCACCTCATGAACAAAGGTGGAGAAAATGTTCCAATCCTGCCTGAAAGGTGATTTCATACAGTGGCCACAAAATCACCTTTTGGGGAAGAAGTACATTATGTTACTTAATTGTTCATGAGGTGGGGTCCCCAAAAGGTATGTTGAAAATTTGATGCAAAAATATTAAAAAAAGGCCAAGTCATACCACTAAGTTGAAAAACCCCATTGAAAGACAGTGAAACTGAAAACCCCATTGAAATACAGTACACTGAAGTGCTTACCTCAATTCGTGGTTGGATTTTGAAGTGTGAAGATGTGTCTGCAGTCCAGAAGAATGGCAATGAACCTTTGGTGGGTAAGTATGGAGTGGAGGGGTGGAGGTTCCTGAGTACGAGAGTGGGATGGAGGTGATAAGACTGAGGTTGAACCCTGAAAAGACTGAGGTGTTGGTGGTGGACCCTGATCATCAGAGGGCAGATGTGTTGGCAGGACAGTCCTCTGGTCTTTGGCTTAGGGGTGTCCGGCTAACCACCTCAGACCAAGTCGCGGAACCTGGGTGTTATTTTGATGATGGTCTGACCTTGAAATCACAGGTGTCAGCCATTGTCAAGACCTCTTTTACCATCTGAGGAATATTACCCGGTGAAACACTTGGTTCCTTCTGATGATCTTTCTATGTTGGTCCATGACTTGTGACCACTTGCCTTGACTACTGCAATGCCCTTTACCTAGGGCTCAAGGGTGTTGATCTCTGTTGCCTGCAGCTAGAGCAGAAGAATCGGCAGCCAGGCTATTGACTGTATGTCTGGGACCAGTTATATAATGCCTGTGCTCGCTGACTGCACTGGCTGCCAGTGCAATAATGATATCACCTTCAAGGCCGGTTTGCTGACCTATAAAGCCCTTCACAACCAAGAACCTCACTACCTGCAAAAATCTCCTTTCTCCCTACTGCCCCATCCGACTGCTTTCATCCACCGACAAAGGATTTCTAGAGATTCCTAGGGTGTGGTTACAAACATCTGGGGCCCTTTTCTTTCACTTACTCGGCCCTGACCCTGTGAATTCTCTACCTCGTCAGATAAGGGACTGCCTGACTGCCCAAAGTTTTAAAAAATAACTAAAAACATACCTGTTCAGCCTGGCATTTATGGATGAAGATTAATATAGTGTTGCCAAACCAATGCATTAGATTTTGTTGATTATTGTTTTATATCTATGCTCTTAATGTTTTAATGAAAACTGATAATTTATGTACAGGTGCCTTGGTTTAAGAAAGGTGCCTTTAAAGAAACAAAGTTTGATTTGATTTGATTTGATTAATGGCTCCATGAATAGCGATGGACTGTTTCTTTTTCCAGGTTTAAAAAAAAGGACAGTTTTCTTTATTTCAGGGACCATGTTATATTGATGGAGGATACTGGGAGATTGGGCACCCTCATTGTCACTGGAAGGACACTTTTAAATGTTTGAGGACACTGGGATTAGGCACCCTAGTGTCACTATATAATGTTTGGGGGCACATAACAGACATCAATAGATGGGTTTCTTCTTGTCAGGGAAAAAATGATGAGGTCAGTTTTCTTTGCTTCCAAGGACAGTTATATTTGGGAACACTGGGGACTAGGCACCCCCAGTGTCACTATATTATGTTGAGGGGGTGGCAACAGATATTGATGGAAGGTTTTCAAACAGGATGAGGACAGTTTCTTTGTTTTAGGGAAAGACACTGGGGATTGAACACCTGTCTCTCTACTGTTGAGTGTGTGTGGGGGAGGGTGCTGATAGGGAGGGTCATGTTGGGGGACAGTTGGGGCCTCCAGCAGCAGACATCGATGGATGGTTTTCTTCATTGCAGGCACTCATTCCATGCATTCCAGGCTGATCATGACAGATCAGCCTGGCTTCTAGGTGGTGAGGATCAAGGGATGGCAACTTCTTTTGAAGTTGGTGACCATCGCCCAGCAAGCTGAAACTCTGTCATAGTCAGCCTGGGTGCTGATTGGTCTGCCACTGTTGTGTCCCTGCTACACTGCTCTGCATTGGGTGGACAGTGTCACACCCCTCAAAGGCATTCTCATTCCAATGTGTTGCGTGCATGGTGAACACAAAAAGATAACTGTAAGAAAACCATTTAACAAGATATAAAAATACATATAAAAAATAAAACATCAGTTATTCTAACTTGTGTTTCATCCATTAGTCAAATTCAAAACATCTAACAGATTTCCTTAAGATCTCTGTTCTATTAGTAATTTTTGAAAATAATCCAGATAATACTCAGTGTGTAGTCCTGCTTTGACATTTCACATTATGTCCCAGTCTACTACTTTCTGTTGTGTAGTAAAGCACAATGCACTTGCCATACAGTATGTAAAACTTCAATAAAGCAATAAGAACCCATATTGTGTTTTTGTGATACTTCAGTCATCCTGCAGAAATAATCCTCGCACTAATATATTGTACTGGAGAGACAGAAATAGGGTTCATGCCAACAATCTGCATTAGTTGCCCAAAACCTTCAATAAAGTTGTACTCAAAATACAGGTGCTCCTGGGTTTCAGGTATTCCATTGCATTCTGGTCTCAGGCAATTCTGGTCTTCAATGCTTCTGTGTTTGTGCATGTATTTAATGCCAAACTTGCCTTGGCATTAAAAACACCACGTCCTATGTTGAACCATGGGCCTTTACCTTATAGATGTTCGAAACTAAGGATCTTTCTGCGATCTGGCAATTTGGGAAATCAACTTCAGGTTCTAGCATAGGGCACATTATATAATCATATAATTGCTGTGCAGTAAACAGCTGTACTTGTGATGGAAATCTTCCATGTCCTCATTTTTTATGACTGTATGGGTGGAGCTCCACAGATGTATTGCTAACATTCTGTGTAGGAGCACTGTGAAGCAGGAAACTGGATCGCTGTCCAGCGTGCTTCTACAGTGCAGTAACACAGTTCCACCCTGTTGTCTTTTAGTAGCCCTTCCCCTCCGCTGGCTGCCATAACACCCCCTTCGCAGAGCACTACTTTTCTTCTGCAACTGTGGAGTAGATGGCTACCATGCCCAAGATGGCTGCTGAATCAAACTGCGCATGTCTGAGTATCGTGCATGTGCCAGTTCTGTCATAACTGCCATCTTAGGTACAACAGACTCTGGTGCAGCGAGAGTTCTAAGTATTCTTTTACCCTCCTATTTTCCGATCATCAGAGTAAGCTTAGAAATACCCAGCTGCAGATCCAATCGAAATCACTTTACATGCTGGAGCAGGTCACATTATACAAATAATGTACCTAGAAGTTACCTTTGACACTGCCCTCACATTCCACGGACACATCAATACCCTCACCACTGCTGCCAATACATGTATTGGCCTACTATATCGCCACAAGGATTGTCTTCCACCAGAAGCCCTCAGACTAGCCCTCACCTCCTCAGTCATGTCCCTTATTGACTATGGGCTACTTGTCTATGCTGCTGCTGATGCCACAGCCATTGGTAAAATAAAATGGTCATTAATAAAGCCTGCAGGCTCTTAACTGCTCCGACCGCACAACTCACATGTGCATGCTCTACTCCTTGCCCAGATACTTAACCTTGATGAGAGGGTCCAGTACCAGGCCTGCCTCATAGCCAAATAAATCACTCCTTGGCCTGACCAAACCAGGACTAGCTGCCTCACTAACCCTAGCTGCCCATTCTGTGAGCATGTGCAGCTCGGCTAAAACTGTCCTGGCTATTCCCAGAGTCAGGACCACCTTGGCGCAGAGGTCATTTATTGTCAAGGCCCCAACCTGGTATAACTCCCTTCCCCTGGGATAACTGGACATGCTACGCTTGGATCCTTCAAGGCGCCCTAAAGCACACATCTTTGCTACCCCCATCTGCACCTACCCAATATAGGCACACAGCACTTGTCCTTGGTGGCCCCATAAAATCCATACTAACTCCTGGCTGTACACTTCAGGCAGGACCACCCACCTGACAGGTCTCCTCAGGCGGCTGTGCAACCGCGCTGCACTAGTCACCCATTCTTTCCCAATTGGCTTACCCTTCATGCTCTGTAAGCCCTATTTTCTTCTGCTTTGCTATCCTGACTAGTTGTCTTGCAGCTATGGTAGTTTCCAATATTTTTTATCGTACACTGTTCACAGCCATCACTTTGAAAAGAATCTACAGTGTCATTAGATACACTTGAAACTATAGTAGTTTCCAATATTTTATTATACACTGTTAGCCATCACTCTGTATAGAATCTGCAATGTCATTACTAACATACTAACATACTAAAATGCCAGCAGAATAGGCCTAACGGTCTTTTCAGTCTGCTTTCGATTGGTCAGCCCCACCCTGAGTGCTGACCTTGCTGACCTAAGCTTTCTCTAGCTTCTCCTTCCCAGTTCTGGATATTCTTGCTGCATTGGATTTTGCTTCCAGAACCCTTCCCTGTACCTGTCCCAGCCCTCTTGAACCCCTCCACCATCTCTGCCTCCACCAGCCCCTAGGCAGTGCATTCCATGGCTCCACCACCCTCTCAGTGAAGTAGCACCTCCTCCTTTATCCCTGAATCTTCCCCTCCAGCTTCCACCCTGCCCTCTAATGGCCCCTCCTCCTTCCTTCAAAGCACCCTGACTGTTCCTCCCTATTTACCTCTTCATGTGCTTGAAGACCTGTATCATGTCCCCGGTCCCTTCTCTCTTCCAATGTGTACATATTTAGCTCTTGAGCCTCTCCTCATAGGTCCTGTCCCCAAGCTCCAAATCATTTTGGTTGCCCTCCTCTGGACCCTCTCCAGGAGTTTAATGTCTCTCTTTAAGTGTGGCCTCCAAAACTGCCGCAGTACTCAGGTGTGGCCTCACCAAGCAGTTATACAGAGGAGTATCCTTCCCTCCTTCTGGAGGTGATCCCTTAGCGATGCATCCCAGCATCCTGTTGGCCTTGGCTGCTGCCCTCCTACAAGTCTCTGAGTTGTTCATCTTTCATCCACCACCACCCCAGGTCCCTCTCAGCCATTGAGACTTGTAGCATTTCCCCAGGGTATACACTTGACCGGGTTTCTGGTCCCCAGGTGGAGTACCTTGCATTTCCCTGCATTGAACCTCAGCTTCCACTTTCTAGACCATCTTTCCAGAGCCTCCAGATCCCCTGTAGGCCACCTCCCTCCTCCCCATCCACCACCGCCCCTGTTTTGGAGTCATCCTCAAAGAGACTCATCTCACTCCTGATTCCTGTCCTTATGTGTCAGAGACGTGGGCGTTGAACAGGAGGGCCCAGGACTGATCCCTGTGGGACCCCACTAATGACCCTCTTTGGGGATGAGACTATCCCGCCAACTCGACCATCTGGGTCCGGTCCTGGAGCCAATTGCCTATCCATCTGATCATCTGGTTCCCACCCCATTTCTCCCAGCTTATCCAACAGGCCAAGTGAGGAACAGAGTCAAATACCTTGCTGAAGTCTAGAAGAGGGCGTCCACTGGTCTACCCAGGTCCAAGGCACTCATCACCCAGTCATAGAACTCCACCAGGTTTGTCTGATACGATTTCCCGGGACGAATCCATGCTGTCTATAGTCCAGGCACCCTGACTTTCCAGGTCCCCCAGCCGCTCCTTGACAATGCTCTCATCACCTTGCCCACCACCGATGTCAGGCTGACAGGCCTGTAGTTCCCTGCCACCTCCCTTGATCCCCCCCTTGTGGATAGGCACTATATCGCCACCTTCCAGTCCTGGGGCACCCACCCTGTCCTCAGAGAGATGGTGAAAGCTCTGCCAGGGGTTTGCGCAGGACATCCATAAGATTCCTTCAGCACTCTGGGATGTAATTTATCCAGCCCCAGTGCTTTCCTTGTCTTAGGGAGCTGAGGGCTTCCCTCACTCTCTCTGTTGTGATTTCACTTCAGTACCTCTTCTCCTGCTTAGCCTCCCCCTCCTGCCAGTGATGCCTCCCCTCTCCCCAGACCTGTCGATCGATGAGGTCCCCCAGTATCTCTGTCTCCTCCCATGTATGATGCAGCACCCCATTTTCCTTGGTGAAAACTGAGGTGAAGTACTCATTTAGTACCTCAGCCTGCTCCCCGGGTCTTGTGCCCATCTCTCCCCTGATTTAATCCTGCTAATCTGCCCCTTCACCCTTCGTTTTCCCCAATGTATCTAAGAACCCCTTGTTCCCTCTCCTAATTTCCCTGGCCAGGTTCTGCTCCTTCCTTGCCTTAGCGCCCTCAACACCCTAGTGGCCCTTCTAGCCATCAGCTCATACTCCCTTGATCCCTTTCACTCCTTGAGCACTAATTGCCTATAGGCTGCCTTCTTTCCCCGCACCACCTCCTGGACCTCCCTGGTCCACCAGCAGGAGTTTTAGGGCCCTACCGCATTTCGTCTTATCTCTTGCACAGATGCTGGTAGCATCTTGCACCCTCTCTGATGATTTCCCACCGACTATCGGCATCCATGTCTGACCCAATCACATCCAAATGCTCCTTAAGGATCCTTCCCATTTCCTTAAATTCCATTCCCTGAAGTCAGTTACCTCCATCTTTGTGCAGCCTTCTAGCCCTCCTAGGTCCAAGCAGAACCAGACCGTGGCATGGTCACTCCCCTAGCGGGTCCCTTACCTCCAGGCCTCTAATCTGGTCACTGTCTGCCAGGACCACATCCAGTACCCACGCCTCCCTGGTCGGTTCCCCACCTGCTGAGTTAGGAGCATCTTGAAGACATCCAACAACCTCTATTCCCTGGTCACAGAAGATGTCATAGTCTCCCAGTCTGTTCCTGGCATGTTTAAGTCCCCAGCACCACCACCGTTCCTCTGCCCAGTCTGCAGTGTCTCCAGACATCTGCCACCAGACTCTCCTCCATTAGCTACTGCCTTGTATAATTTATCGCTGTATTAGCCACCACCCTGTATAACTTGTACACTGTACTAGATACCACCTTATATAGGTCATCCCACTCTCTGAACCTGTAGTAGTGTTTGGTGCTTAGCTACCAAATTGTATAGGTCACCCGGTGTCATCAGACACACCACATAAAATGGCTTTATATAGCTCATCTCTGTGTCTCACTCTATAGTAGTAGTCCTATGGATGAAACATGTTATGCTAATTCATTCCATTGTCTATGTTTGTTTAATCTGATGTTTGATGAGGAGCTTTTAGAAATGAGTCCCTGACTCAAAGGTCTGTAATCAATTGTATCAATAAATAAATATAGAGGATAATGCCTGATGTACAGGTGATAACCATGGCATAATCACCTTGAGTGGTTGCTAGAGCATCAGTAAACCTCGAGGCGCCAGCTGAGAGGTATACAATGCCCTATCAGCCACAGGAGATGATTACACCATGGTTATCACCTGTACATCAACCATTGTCATTATAGTGTATGGGACTTGACGTGAGAAGTTACCCCTGAACACAAGTAATTTAGCCTTACTTTATTAATGAATCTGCATTACAGCCACATGATTGTGTAGGAAAACAATTTATTAGGATACACAAACTGACAGCGGCCAAAATAGCACCAGAATTAAAATCTCTATCAGAGATAGAGATTGCTAGACTCAGTAACAATAAACTGAGACAACTGGAATGTTATTTGAATACTGTACTGAAGCTAACAATCACATTCTGGGTGTGTAGAATACGAATAACACTGGCATTCCGTTTTGTAAACCCACTGTTCTGACATAGATGAAATAGGTTTATAAGGTTCTGACATCACAACAGTGGGATTACAAGGTTGTAATCTGTTTGATTTCAGTGGGTAATAAGGGCTACCCATACATTATATAGAGGATAATGTATGGTCCTCTATCGTTAACAGGTTTGTTAGCCATCGAGAGGTTGCCAGGGTGACCATGTAAACCTCAAGAGCGAATCACATCCCTATTACATAAATGGAATATGCAGTGAGGAATTACTTAAATAAATGATTTATGTCGCCATGAGCATTTGAACAAGGTTAACTCACCCGTGGCTTACGCCACTCATTAGAGTTACCACAGTCAAACTGCTCTTTTACACAAAAATCATTTATTCAACTCTTACCCATTCACATCCTATTTATCTGTTGAAGATCTTTGTGGAAGAGCACATGACTGGTATTCACTTAGGATACATTCTTGTGCCTCCGTGAGCTTGTTGCCAGCATTTTGGTCAGAATTTTAAGTGCACATTCAAGAGACTCAACAGATGCCAAATGCTTAATTCCTTTTCGTCCCCTTTAAATAAAAAAAATAATCAATACCTGTGTCATAGGAGTGGGGATTTTCCAGTTATCTAACATCTGATTAAAGATATTTGCCAATGTTGGTCTTAGCACTTCCATCAAAAGATTTTTAAATCTTGTAGAAAGTGCATCAAACCTGAGACTGTATTATTACTGAGTAATTAAACCCTTTTGGTTACTTCCTCTGTGGAAATTGACAAAGACAAAGTTTTTGGAAAGTAGTCGGTAACATGGTGGATGGAAAGTTTTGCAAAAACTGTCTACTTTTAATATCTCCACTTTTGAACCAAATTGTGTCTCTCATGTGGGTATCAACTTATGCTACTTATCTGAAACCACTGTGTTATTAACATCAATAAGTGTAGACATGATCCTATCATTGGTTCTCTCATTATATTCCCTAAAGGGATCATAGGCATACTTCAAATTATAGTGTGCCGACTTTCATCTCCTTTTTCAGTGTAGCTGCTCAATCATACTATAACATCCTCATCTGATTTCTTATATTGGAAATGTGTTCTGTATAGGACATCTTATATTACACAGTATTGGAAATGAGCTTACACAGTTGAAATAAGAGTTCTAAATAAATCAAATACTGATTCCTAGATTTAACTTCAGAAATGTTTTGAAAACAAAGCTTTATTTTGGTACCAACCCCCAGGTACTCACATCATTATGCATTTCTAAAATAGAAATTCCAGACATAAATAGCTTGTGCCATTTTTCTTTAAGGAAATATCTGTAAGGAGACTATAATTTAATTTTACCAACCCTACCTCTCTGGTTGAGTTCAGGACAGTGATAATAAGCACTTTAGGCATATATGATTGAAGATCTCTGGTGGGAGAATAGTTGCAGCAGAAAATTGAACTGATTTAAAAAAGTCTATCCTTGTAGCTCTAATACCTTTAACATAGGTTCCTCTCTCCTGGTGAATGGTTCTGTACACATCTACTAAGTCAGCTGTGCTACAATCTTATCATAACGAAGCAGAATCTCAAAATAATCAAGCCATCTGCAAGCCCATGTTCATGACTGCTAGCCTACAATTAAAGACTCCTGCCAGAGTACTACTCTGAAGTATTAAGGTAAGCCTGTAACACTCAAACAGCTCCATACTGGAAGCCTGGGTTTGAGGTGCATACAGTATATGCAAACTCAAATGATATTGTGCATTATTACGACAAACATTCAGTAGCAATGCACATCCAGGATGCAGTTCAAAGAGATGAGAAATAGAATAATCAGTTCCTCAATACTGCTACCCATCATAGGTACCCGTGCTTGCAGACAAAAAAAACACTTAACCTTCACTGTGTTTTGCTTGTGCAACCTCAGACAGTGTTTTAAGACTTGTGTCCTGTAAAAATATTATGTCACCTTCTGAGGACCGCAGAGACATGTATGCAGCCATACTTTTTTATAATTTTTAAGACTATTTACATTTTGCATAATACAAGTCAAAGGAAATGCTACATAAGTCGTTAGAGTTAGGAAAAGGAAATACCACATTATTGTATTTATTTGTTTTGATATCTAGTTCTGCCTTTCTTGGAAACTGATGTTTCAGACAGACAGTTTATCTGATCCGAGGATACATCTTGTGGTGTTGAGGAAGACACATCCCTGAATATCATTCATTCTCTGTATCACCCCAGTGCCTTGTTCTGCATATTTTTACAGGAGTACTGTAGGTGCCGCCCTAGACATTTTAGGAATTTTAGCCTTAATTTGTCTATGCCAATTCATCTTGTAACCTAATTACTCTGGAGGGAGGAGGCATTTCAGGCTGGAGTTCTTCTGTTGATTTATTTTATTTATTTATTTAATTTTTGATAACGGGTGGGTGTGCTAGACATAAAATGCCTATTTTCAGGCACAACCGGGAAAAGTACAAGTGAAAAAACAGTCTATATAAATACAAATTACAAGTCAAAATAAGGTATGGAGAAATACAGCACAAATACAGTACATCAAACAATGTTGACAGTTCATAAGTAAAGTTACATCAGCAATGTCATCAGTTACACCAGTAAAAGTTAAGACAAGTCAGAAATATAGAAAGCATATAGTACATCATGGAAAAGACAAAACAGTGAAGTAAATGGAGAAAATGTACAATATAAGATCAAACACATTTGGTTCAAAAGTTACAACAAAATACAAAACAGAAACAAATATGACATAACAATTGTGAGAACAGAAGTGAGAATGTAAGCTATTTTAAATTGATAATAGATGAAACGATATAGAATCAAGAAATTATAGTGTAAGAGGTCTTTACAGTTCAAAGCGTGCCAGTTAAGGGAAGGGATAAGTCTGTGTGGCAGTCTAGCAGATGGCCGGGGAGAGAGAGAGAGAGAGAGAGAGAGAAGGCCAGGATAACATTAGAAGGAAACTAGGGCACAGTTTATGAAGGACTCAGGTAGAGAAAGCGAGATTAACTGCAGAAGTTGATGAGACAATAAAAGAGAGAGGCAAGTGAAAGTGGTAGAGAAGGAGGGAGATCAAGGAGGATAAAACAAGTGCACAAATAATTTTCCAAGAGGTGAGCATGTAACTTCCTTTTGAAAGTAGCATGGGTTGGGGAGAGTTTAAGGTCTACAGGAAGAGAGTTCAGAAATTGGGTACAGCATGGGAAAAAGCTGGGTCCCCATTTGAGTTTACAGCTAGGTATATTAGTAGGGATTTATACACAGAATGAAGATTATAACTGGGATTTATGGGTGTCAGTATGTTGGCAGGAGGCAGGAATGCCAGTCCGAATGATATTATTTTTTTCAATTCAATGTTTATTGCAAAGTTTACCATACAGAGGACAGGTATAAAGTTGGCGTGAGATAGTGATCAAACATATATTGTCATGATTAAGCTGTCCTCCTCCCCTTTCCCCATCCTCCTACTCCCAGCACAGAAAAACTAATCTTGATAACTTGAATATACTGAAAGGTACCAGTGCATACAGATTATAAGGAACACAGAGTATGTAAGGGTCCCAGATTTTCTGTACTTTTCAGCCTGTTGGTAAGGCTTGCAATCACCTTTTCTGTTCTGAGGTTGGCTAACAGCTCATTAAGCCATTCAGTGTAAGAGACATCCTTCCAGTGCCTGAGTACCAATTTTTGACAAACATAGAGATAAGGGCCATGTAATATTTACGATTGAGGACTGAGATCCCAGACTAGTCACCTAGTAAACAGATTTTGGGAGTAAACAAATTGGTTAAACCTAAAAGAGATCTACTCTATGTTGAATATTAGCCCATAGTAAAGCCACCTTAGAGCAAGTCCAAAAATATGGTATAGGGTGCATTCCCTTAATACGAAGTACATAAGGATGAGGATATTAAACTGAATTTGGCCAGCTTTTGTGGGGAATAATACAGATTATGGCGTATATGTACCTGCATCAGCCTCAGCCTGTCCTGAGTAACAAATTTGTGGCAGTTGTGCCATAGCACAGGCTAGTCTATAGACAGGTCCGGAAAAAGGTAGTCAAGTAAGCTGTAGGGCCAAAGCAGCCCAGATGGATCTAGTCAAATAGGATCCCATAAGTCTTAGAAACAGCTTGTGGAAGGCCTGCTAGATGGCACAGCTCCTCTGGAAGGGTGGGCATGCAATTTGGGGGTCTGTTCCCAACACCTTTAAGAGAAGGTGCTTCAATTGAAAACCTTGAAAATGTGAGTATTTGGCATATTGAACTTGCATGATCTCTACAGAGAAGCCAGGAGCCACCTTTGTAATTAAGTTGATGGGTAGACCATCCCCAAATAAGGTAGCCATTGGGAAATAAGAACTTCATTATCAATCTTAAAGTTGGGTTGCCCCATATGGGTTGCATTAAATCTTGTGGTGTGATTGTACCTAAGAAAGAGACACAATTGGGAATGAACCTTTACAGATACAGCAATAGGAAGCTTTTAAAATGGAGGAGAGAACTTACTTTTATGTGCAAAAGTGCAGCAGGGACAGACCACAGGAGCGAATATGGGCTAATTCAATTTTAAGCCAGCATGGGAAATAAGGGGAGCATCTGAGGAGAGCCATCTAAGATACTTATTGGCATGACTGGCCCAATAATAAAGGCCTAAATGAGGAGATGTAAGCCCCTCTGAATTTGGGAACAGCTAATTTGTGAAAAGCTATTCTTGGCGACTTATTGGACCAGATGAACCTAGTGAGAAGGTCATGCACTTTTTGAGCGAGGACAATGGAAGCCAGATATTTAGTAAGCTGAGGGATCAAAAGGTGAGGAAAACATTCACTTTGATTAAATTGATTCTTCCCACAAGGAAATCAGGAGAGAGGACCAACGGTCAAGATCCTGACTAATAATATGTACCAGGAACATAGATTCAGTTTCAGGCAGTGTGTTGAATTTCTTGTGAGTTCGATTCCAAGATACCTTAAAAATCCTGCTTCTAGGAAAGCCTAATGCTGAGATAGTCATTTTGATTTATCCTGTGGTTAAGGGAAGACAACTGTCTTACTGACATTCAATTTATAATTAGATACATGACTGTATTTTCAATAATTTCCAACATGGGAGGACTGGATGTGGCCAGTTGGAAAGCTGAACGAGGAGGTCATCTGCGTAAGCCAAGACCTTTACTTCCTGGGATTGAATAGTGATACCCTGGATCTTTGGGCATTCCATTAGTCTGTAGATAAGTGACTCAAGATAAAAATTGAAGAGCAATGGGGACAAGGGCAGCCTTGCCTTGTACCCGATGCAGTGGGAAAAGTTCTGAGATCACCCCATTACTGGTCACTCGGGCAGTTGGGGACTGGTACAAAGCATGTATCCATTTCTGAAAGTCCAATGAAACCAAAAGCCCAGAGTCCGAAATAAGAAGTGCCAGTTTACTTTGTCAAAAGCCTTCTCGACATCCAGAGACACCAAGGCACGCAGGAAAAGGAGCATCTTTGGACACCGAGAAGACATAAACCAGGGTACGAAGGTGGTCTAATGAGGATCTTCCTTCTTAAAACCCACCTGTTCCAGTCCAATGAGGTCTGGGAGAATTATGCTAATATGATTGGCAAGTAATTTAGTCAAAATATTTATGTCCTGATTAAGGAGGAAATAGGTTGGCAACTTGTACCAGTTCAGGGCTCTTGGCATGCTTGGGCAAAAGGACAATCAGGGTTTCAAAGAGATGGGGTCAGTTTCTGCTCCTGAGGTATATGTTGATATAAGAGATAAGTAAAGGAATAAGTTGGTTTTGAATTTTTGTAAAAGTTGGACAAGAACCCATCCAGCCCAGGGTTTTATCTGTGGGAAGGTTTTGATTACTTCAGCCAATTCCATTACAGTAATAGGGGATAGTAGTGCCTTCTGTTGTGTCTCAGAAAGGCGGAGTAAATGGGAATCCTCAAGATATTTGTCCAGAGACTGTTCAGAGGGAGGGTCAGACATTGGTCCGTATAATAATTTGTAATAATCAGTAAACTCAGCCACAATATCAGCTGGGGAAGTTTTCAGTGAACCATCACTCTGAGAATGGACTGATACTATAAAAGAATAAAGATTATTTTGCTTTATTCTAAGAGCTAATAAGCTCTGCCTTTTCAACCTGGTCTGTGTAGGAAGCCTTAGTTCTCAATATGGCATATTCCACTTTTCTCTCAGGAACTTCAGATAAGTGTCTGTCAATTTAGATAGTTCCTGTCGGAGAAGTTCGGGGCTGTGGGGTCAATTTCCCTCTGTATTCCGGATTTGGGATGAAATATGTAACAACTCTTGTTCCTGTTTCTCTTTCTCCCAGATGCTAGACCAATCAGAATGCCTCTTAAGTAGGCATTGAAGGCACACCATTCCATATCAGGCCTTGTAGTGGAACTGTGGTTAGCCTCAATGAATTGTTCTATATGTTCTAAAACAGGTTGAATTACTCCAGGGTCTTTCAGCAACTGATCATTAATCTTCCAGCAGACCCTCTCTTGGGTAAAGACAAAAGGGAAAGTTGGCATGTAACCAAAGAGTGATCTGAAGGAGGACCAGGGTGAATTGAGCGCCTAAAACCCCGGGAGAAGTGACTGGGAAAAAAGTAAATAGTCGATCTGAGAAGAGGACCTGTGGACTGGAGAGGTGTATGTGTATTTCTTATCAGAGATGAAGAACACACCATATATCACACAGGCTTACCTGGTTCATCAGCTCTCAAAGTGCCCCTTGGGCTAGGAGAGACCTATTCGGGAGGAGCCAGCCTGTCCAATGCCGGGTCAAAGACTAGATTGAGGTCACCCCGAGGATAATTGGGATCGATATGAAAGGAGTTAGAACCCTAATGAGCTGTGTGAAAAACCCCAGAGTATCCACATTGGGCACGTAAATACTACCCAAAAGTATTTCTGTGGTGTGAATGTGCCACAAACCACTACAAATCTACCCTGGGAGTCTCTGAAAATTTGAGTAGGGAAAATGGAACTCTTCTGTTTTCTAAAATCATGGTTCAGCAACTTTTGGTGGTGCCTCAGCAGAAACACTTGCTCTATTTGTTGTCTCCACACCTGGAGCGCTTCCAAGTCCAAGAAATGGGACTCTTGTATGAATATAATTTCAGCTGATAAAATATTCAGGTGTTTGAGAACCTTGTACTGCTTAACTTTCTGTCTGACCTCTTTCATGTTCCAAGTAGCTATCTCCAAATCTCTAGCCATTCTCCTTAGTAAAACCAGACCAGGAAGTTTTAGTGATGAAACAAAGGATAATGGGTATGGTACCTTTTTATATGCTGATTCTGTGCTATTCCCCAACCCTTCTTCCCCATACTACCCTCCTGTCCCCATTCCCATACCCCACAATCATTAGAAATGCCCAGGGAATTTCTCTGTAACATAAAACCCAGCCCTCCCTCCTCCCCATACTGCTATGAACTGCATTCTGCAGAGCCTAATTTCCACTCCCACCCTCCAGTCACCCATAACTGACTCCAGACTAATAAAACCCTATATAATTAACAACTTTGACAAAGATTAATAGTGCCCTGGATTAGTAAATAGGACACTGCAGTCCATGTTAACAACAAGCACAAAATCAGTAACTAGAGGAGCAAACGTGAAGGCTCAAAATTAAAGCATATAAGGGTACATCTGAGCCCCTTGAGTCAGTGCAATAATTTCCTACAAGTCCACAAACCTGGGTAAAAATGTCCCAACAACGAAGAGATTCCCAGAATGTAGCATACTATCTCAGCGAAAAATAAAGCAAAATTGTTCACATTAAAAGAAACTGAGGCAGGACGAATGTTATGTAACAGAAATCCTGCTGTACAGGCCATTTAAACTAAATTCACTTAAGTAGGTAAATGAAGCGTGTAGTACATGGTCTCCCTAGTGGATGCATTGGTAAGTGCCTTGAACTAAAGGGATTGCAGCCTTACAATTGTGCGCCAACCAGAGAAACAGAAAATGCATCTGGAGGGAGAAACCAATCTGAAAGGAGGCTACAGATAACAAACCTTACAAATCTGCCCTAACTATTACAAGGGTGAGCCTGCACTGTATAACCCAACAATGAAAGTCAAAGAGGTCTCAGAGCAGACATCGCCAAAAATCGGGACCTCGTTTAAACTTTATTTCACCTTCCAACAGTAAAATACCTAAAGTTAGCAAGCAGCATACCTCTTAACTTTCTGCAATAAACCCAGCAAGGCAGAACCAGACCAGCTCATGTGCCATGGAAAAGATCTGGTAGGGTGGTCTTGAGCCGAACCTGTGTTACTTCTGAATCCTCAAAAGCATGCCATTTGCCCATGATTAGAACCTGGAGCCTCACCAGATAGTTCATTCTAAATTTTACCCCTCACGGTGATGAGTTTAGTGACCCAGGTTAGTGACCAAAGGGTGAAAAGGCCATCCTGTGTTGCCAGATCATTGCTGGCAGGTCTTGCCAACATGAATCCTATTGCCTTCCCATTGAACCTCTTGTAGTTCTCTCACTTTTGAGAGAAAATGCTGATGCTCCAGACAATTTAAAATCTGAAGATCAATGGTCTTGGTGGGGAATCTGCTGGAGGGGTCGAGCAGAGTGCCGGTGTGCCCTTTCAATAACATATTTGGACCCAAAGGGAGATAGCCCTGCTATTTTCTTCACAAATTTTGTACAAATAAGATGGTGTAATGGCCTTCTTCAGATTCAGGTAGACCGATAAGGACAGCGTTATTTCTGCAGCTACAGCCCTCAAGGTCTCCACTTTCATTTCCATTTTGCCATTTATCCAGCGAACTGAGACAGGCTTCACTATCGGGATATGTAAAGTAATGTCCTCTAAAGCCTGAGACGAGATTTTATTTCTGAAGTGATCATACAGCGCTCATTTTGAAAGGTCGAAACTTGGCCAGAAATCTGGCAAAGTGAGTGGCTCTTGGGTCGGGTTGAGGGTGGCCCGGCCTTCAGTGCAGATGTACTAGTGGCCTTAGGGCTTTTGGTGCCTTCTCCAGCATCACCAGAGGGTGTGCCATGGTGGCACTTTTCACATCCGACCTCCATAATGTTGAGAGTCACTGTAGCTTGCAGACAGGTAAGTAAGCAGTCTTCCAATCTAATTTGTGTGCTGATACCAGGGCTAATAAATCCAGAAAATAGACTTTGAAGTAACCAGGTGGCAGGAAGCGGTGAATCAGAGCTACTATCAAGTTTGCTGCATCAAGTGGTCTGTGAATGATATTATCTAAGAGGCAGCCTAGGATTGGGATTGGTAGGATAAAGGAGAGCCAATTTAAATCACTATAGAGCTTACAGTGGTGAGTAAGACGTGGTGGTGCTAAGGCATAACGACAAATGCTGTTATATGTGACAACCCACTTAAGAAGGCTGGTTTTAGCAGCACCAGCAAATGTTACTGAACCATAGGCAAGAACAGAAGTAGGACAACCTGCGTAATGGCAGTTCTAGTAGAAGGGATAAGAGCGTAGCTAATGACGATGGCGATGCCAAGTTTAGAATTGACAGTGTTGAATATAGAAGGTGATGTGAGGTCAAAATCAAGTGAGGTGTCAAGCATAAGCTTGAAATATTTGATAGAGCTCACATTTTCTCAAAAGAACCATCTGCACAGGTAATTTACAGTTTGCTAGCACTATTTCCTTAATCTGGCAGCAGAGCCGATTAACATGGATTGGGTTTTACTAGCATTGAGAACCAGTTTGTTTTGAGTGAGCCAGTTTTGGATCTTTAGGAAGTCTGCTGTAAGGGTGGTATCAAGATCGGGGATAGATTTTGTGCAATGGTAGAGAACCAAATCATCCTCATAAAGCAGGGACAAGCAAGAGGAGAGGATTTGGGGATGTCATTTATGAATAGACAGAAGAGAAGAGGATCAAGGACTGAGCCCTGGGGACACCAATGTTTATCGTGAGAGACTTTGAGATAGCAGAGTTAAATTTGACTCCTTGTTTCGTATCTGACAGGTAACTGGTATACCAAAGAGCAATGTCAATGGAAAATCCTAAGGATAGCATTTTATTTAGGAGAAGTGAGTGATTAACTAAATCAAATGTCTTTGCCAGATCTATGAAGACTGCCCCAGTTAAAAGACCATTGTTCATAGCAACTTTGACATCATTAGTAAATTGTACAAGGGCAGTGGAAGTACAATGCCCCTTCCTGCAGCCATGTTGGGTTTGGACAGCAGGTTATACTCGAGAGTAAGCAGGTAATGGTTTGTAGTGATATCAGTTTCTCAAGGATCTTGCTCAGAACGAGAGTATAGCGATTGGACAGTAATTGTTAATAGACTTTGGGTCACCTTTTTAAATACTGGGGTAATAATAGCAGTTTTCAGATACTTGGGATAGTTGCACTACAGAGTGACATGTTATAGATTCTTGCAAGAGAAGAAGCTAGAGGAGGGATAGCCAGTTTTAGAAGTCTGGGTTCAAGACCATCTGCACCAACACTAGTGCTGTCAGGGATAGTCTTAAGCAGTTTTAGGACTTCATTTCTAGTAATGAGTTGAAAAGGAAACAGTGAGCGAGAGAGGACCTGCCAGTGGAAGAGTGCACAGAGGGGCTGCAGAGAAAAAGAAGCAGTATAAGAGGCTAGCTCTGAAAAGTATTCAATAAAGGCTTCAGGTATGATAGATGGGTTATTACAGTGCACACCATTAATAATCATGTCATTTGTTGTCTGAGTTTGTTTAGCACCCAGAAAGGTTTTAATGTGTGATCAGAACTTCTTAGAGTCTCCTGTGGCAGTAATTAACAATTCTTTGCAGTAAGAGCTTTTACCAGATGAATAAGTCATTTACAGGCATTTCTCTTAGCTCTATAGTCATAGAGACTAGGGAGGAGGCCAGAGACTTTAAATAGGCCCATTTTTTATCTCTGGCATTTAGTTTGGTGAGAAGGTCCCTTTAGCCATCTTGTAGGCACACTCCATGTCCCACTGGAGATTTTGGAAATGTGCAGGTCTGATGAGCACAAAATTCATTTAAGAAGAAATTCAGTGCTACTTGAGCATTATTTATAGTATAGATACAGGACCAGTCAGTCCGAAAAGATCAGCCAGAAAGGCTGACTGGTTGAAATTAGTGAAGACATGGAATGAGATGATTTTCGGGGATGGTAGCGGGGTGAGGTTGCACACCATATACAATAGATAGGGGAGTGATCAAAGATGGCATCAGAGGTGTGCCTACACTGGATATTCTATCCAATCTGTTGGTTAGGACCTAATCTGTGAGTGTATGAGAGGCAGTATTAGGCGAGATCCATTGGGATCAGAGATGTGTTGATGGAAGTTAAATCCCTTAATAGTAGTATCAAGGTTTTGTTTAGAGTTACCTAACCAATCAGAGATTTATATCACAAGTATGATAACCTCATTATGAATGACAGATGTAGTCGTGTAGCGCGAGAAGCTCAGTGAGACTTGCAATTGCACCAACAGGGGGTTATAGGCAGCGACTACGTGAAGCTTCTTTGTGTTCCCTAGACAGAGTACAATATGAAGTGTTTCACAGTGTAAGAGTGAGGGGAGGGAGAACAGAGAGATTTAAGTGGGATTTGTAGAGATAGCAACACCACCCCATGTTTTGGAGATGGGCGGTCATGTCACAAGAGATTCTAATTGGGTGAGGGAACAAGCAGAGTCAGGAATAGAAGGTTTCAACCTAGTTTCAGAGATGCATAGGATATCAGGTTGGCATAGGGCAACCAAAAGCCTACAGGTCCATGAAGTTGTGAAGCAGGCTTCTTATGTTCAGGTAAACAATTTGGAGACTGTTACCACGTGCCAGATAGGATCAGAGTAGGAGAGGGTGCTGCCAGACCTGGGTTTCATTCAGTGTCACCAGCCAAGATAAGTGCCAGAAGACACAGGTGCCAGTGCTTTTGATGGACATAAGGGGAAGCAAGAGGGTTACAAGTAAGGACTTTTCTTTTGACATAGGCCACCAGGAGGAGAAAGATATTGGTGAAGAGTAGCATAGTAATATTTGGTCAATGGTTATCAGAGATAAGATGATTGGAGAACGTGAAATCCTTTGGGTCATGCATGAAGTTAGATGCAAATAAACAGCAGGGGCAGATGTTATACAAAGCAAAAGGTAGGGGTTAGTAGTAAGCAGAGGTGCAGCATAGTAATGAAAGCAGGGGACCCAGGGGAGATGGGGGCATGTTTCAAGAATGGTTCCCTACAAGGTGGATTACTGGATAAGGAATAATGACTAGTTT
Organism: Neoceratodus forsteri; assembly: GCA_016271365.2. Taxonomy (NCBI): domain Eukaryota; kingdom Metazoa; phylum Chordata; order Ceratodontiformes; family Ceratodontidae; genus Neoceratodus; species Neoceratodus forsteri. The sequence goes on from CM057450.1 coordinate 31,873,704, forward strand.
AATACCAGTTAATAAGTACATAAATAGTGAAAGTGTTACTTCGGTGGCAAAGCAGGACAAATAAGTGGTAAGGTAACCTATCAGGAGTAAGTGTTTACCTGACAGAAATGTCTCTTTATAGAGAAAAGCATAGTAGAAAATCAAGAGGCTTTGTGCAAGTAAATTGTCAGAGTTTGTTATCTGTAATCTGCCCCAGAGCAAGACTAGCACATTAAACAAAAACTGTGGATATGAGAGAGATGACTGAGGGGAGGACAATCAAACTAAAGTTACAGAGTGACTCTTGGCTGAGATGTTGACTATGTTTAATCTAAACTGTACTTAAGGACTACTACTCCGAAGGAGGTAGAGAAGTTGTTGCGTTGTATTAAGAGGGACAGCTCAGCTGGTTCTGATGGCTTATGTCCTAGTTTATTGGCGGATGCTGCCTCAGTTATAGCACTTCCAGTTAGTATTATTTTCAATTTGTCTTTTGTTACAGGTACTATACCTAATATATGGAAACATACTTTGGTCACTCCTATATTTAAATCTGGTTCACAACATGAGTTTTGTAACTACAGACCTATTTCTATCTTGTCTGCTTTAGCTAAAGTTCAGGAAAGAATAGTTTATAATCAGTTGATTGGGTATGTGGATCGCTTTGGATTATTGTCTCAGAACCAACATGGTTTTAGAAAGGAAGGAGTACTGAGACTGCCTTGGTCGAGTTCATCCAACGCGTACTTAATGCATGGATAAAGGGTGTCTGACGGTGCCGTGTTCGTGGACTTGACCAAGGTATTCGACTCAGTTGATCACCAATTGTTGATTTCTAGACTTGAGTCATTGGGAGTTGGTGAGTCTTTCTTGGACTGGACGAGGGATTATTTAACAAATAGGTTTCAAAGGGTTAAATATAGGGGTGCTGTATCAGACTCTGTAATGGTTAAGTGTGGGTTCCACAAGGTTCTATTTTGAGGCCACTTTTGTTTTCTTTGTTTTTTGATCAACTAGTAAGTGTGATTAATAATGCTTCTCTAACACTTTATGCTGACGATGCAGTAATTTATACGCAGGGTTTGTCAGTTGGAGATCTAGGTGTTTCTTTAACAGAGGAAATGTGCAATTTTCAGTCTTCACTTATGGCCTGTAAATTACTCTTAAACAAATCTAAGACAAAGGTGATGGTTTTGGTACCCCACCTAGACTGAGATCTGAGGTTGGTACTTTGGAAGTTAAATCTCTTGATGGATTACTGTTTGACTATGTTGATACATTTCAATATCTTGGGGTATTACTAGATTCTCATCTAAGTTATGAATCTCATGTTTTGAGGGTTACCTCAAGAATACATTGTAGATTAGGTTCTTTGTACAGAATCCGTTCATTTCTTATTCCTGAGTCTAGGCTGGTTATTTCAAATTGCTGCTTACTTCCTATTGTGAACTATGCAGCTATGATTACTGACACTGCTTCTGCGACAGTGACTTCAAAGAAATCCACTTTACTTCACTTGATAGCTAAGTTTGCTTTAAATTGTTCTAAGTCATCTCATCATTGTGTGATTTTGAAAGAAATGGGCTGGTTACGGTTTCATTAAATTTCCAATACTGTGTGGCCAAGTTCATATATAAAGTTATGGACTCTGGAATTCCACATAGTATTTCAAAGTTTTTGAGACCATATATTGATGGTCATTATTCTAGACATAGGTCAGACAGTAGGTTTCTCGAGATTCCTTTTATGAAATCTAAAAGTGGACAAAGATCCTTTGCTTATATTGCTCCATTTATTTGGAATGAAATTCCTCAAGATATTAGGTGGTTGTGTTCTGTCAAAAGTTTGCCGATGCATTAAGGATGTATTCGAATCTCAATTTAATTGTAACTGTTTTTATGAATTTTTTTATGAATTTTATACGTAACAAAGACATTTTTGTCTGCAATTTGCTGCATTGTATATGTATGTTTGATTATGTATTGTCTGTATGCAATATATGTGGGTCGCACCTGTAAAAGGAACTTGTTTCCAGTGTGCTTACCCATTAGCGAATAAACAAACAAACAAACAAACTATGTATCTAGGAAGCTGAGGTCTCAAGATAAATCAGTGCTACCTATCGGTGACTGTGCATAAGGAACCAATGGGAGTTTAGGAGATAGAAAAATGTCACACACTGTATATCTGTGGTGGTGTGTGGGTGGGAAGATGCCATGCAGCAGCATTGGGAAAGCTTCTGCACTCACTAAGCTTTAAATTTAATGCTACGTCTGCCCTGCTTAGATTTCAGTTAACTACAATTCTGCCCTAAACACTAAAATTCAGTTGAAAGAGCAGTAATTGCAGACTTCCGGTTCTGGCACGGCTCTGATCAGTGGCTAAACAGAGCTCCGAGCTGATCTGTCACAAAACCCTCCTAAACTACGGTAATTTTATTATAATTTTATTCAAATGGCATCAGGAGGGTTGCAGAAGGACAGAGGAACATGAAACTGAATGCAACAAGTACGAGGAGAGAAGGAGAGTCAGGATTCCAGATATGCTTCTCAACGCAAGGTCTCTCTGCCTCTCGTCAGCAAAATACCAACCAGGCCTATGATACAGATGAGGAGAGAGACCATTTCTCCAGAAATCGATTTGATTCATTAATGAAACAGCTAAAAGATATGTGCACAGAGAACAAAATGGAATTTAAACAACTAAACCAGAAGCTCACCCAGGTGGAGAATCGTACACTAGAAGCAGAGGTGTATATTTCTAACACCGAGGATGGCCTTCAATACCTGGGGAGAACAGTGTCTGCTCTTTGCATACACGCTATAGCTACTGAATGAAAATGCCTTGATCTTGAAAGCAGATCACGGTGAGAAAACTTCAGGCTCTACGGCTTCATGAAGGGGCAGAAGAAGGAGATAAGGCAGAATTTATATCCAACCTGCTTAAAGATGTCCTCAACCTACCTCTGGGATATAAAATCAAAATAGAAAGAGCACACAGAGCTCTCATTCCAAAACCAAAATTCAGATGTCAAGACCATGTTCAATAACAATTAAATTTCATAGCTTCCGAACAAAGGAAGACATCCTTAAAAAGCGTGGCAGCAAAAGGAAATTAAATACCTGAACTTGCGGCTCTTTTTGATCACGACTACCCACCAGACATACAAAAGCAATGACAAGAGTACTCCCCTCTAATTAAGGCCTTTCATTCCCAAAATCTACTTATCCAAACACCATATCCGCCATGATGTGGGTTTTGGAAAAAGGCGAAATTTATGTCATACATGCAGCTAGGGAGGCAGCATTAAAGAGAGGCCTGGAAATCCCAGAACTCCCCAGACTTCCCAGTCAAAAGTGCAGAAAGCAAGGCCAGGAGTGGCAACTGGCCCCGCTAAGAAAAACAGACTACCAACATTTCATACCAGCTCTGACAACATTAAATACCTACAGGATCTCCTTAAAAGCTCCCTGGGTTGCAGAGCAGGATTTACAGCTGTTGGAGGGTTGAGTGGCCTCATGTTGACAGTATTTCCTTTTGGATTCACTTTCTTGGAGGCACCAGGCTTGGCCCACGAACACTGTTTTCTGGCTTGGGAGCCCTCGCCTCTTCACCAACAGTTTGGTCATGCCAATATCCTCGGGTGTTCCCGCAGAAATGCAGCCAACTTGAGAAGTACAGCCATTTGTAAACAACTCAAACTTTCTCTGAAGTGAACCCACTGCAATAAATACTGATTCTCCTCCATACCCATGTGAACTTTTCCCTGGACCTACCATTTAAAACCATTGGACATTTGAGAAGATGAATCATTCAGGACACTCTTTTGCAAGTACAACTTTAGTTAGGGCTATTAGAGGAATATTTTCTTTGGGCATTATTTTTAAACAGAACCCTTTCTTCTTGCTGTTTTCTCTGCTCAAATCAGACGGCCTTATTAATGGTGATAAGTTATTTGCTTTATGACAGCAAGGGGGTGAGAATGAGGATGATCAACCTAGGGTTATGGAGGAAGCATTATTATCACAATTACTACTTCCTTTTGAATGCATACTACCTCCCCATGATTCCTGGGAATAAAGGCACCGAAACTGAGTATATAATGAATCAAGGGGATACTCTTCTCAAGATAATTGGTAATCCTCCAATTCCCTCTACAAGTTTATTTCCTCAATAGATGAATATGTAGTTTTACTTTATCTTTAGGCAGATCAGCTCACTGGCTACATCTTTATTTTGCCAGCCAAAATGGTTGGGCCTAACGTCACTCTGACCCAAGAAGAGATCCTCCAATTTAGGAGGAATGGCTCTCTCTTCTACCGCCTATTCTTTAATATGGTGGGTACAGAAGTCTCTTTGTATAGTAAACCTCCTACCTTGGAAGTGCAGTAATGTAAATATGTTACATGCCTTGTTGTCATTTCTTTGTTTCTGTCCTTTTGTCAGCTAAACTAAATTTTGTTATTTATGGAATGCTGCAATTCTATTCTGACAACTTAAGTAGAGATGTTTTTCTAGGTTTTTAGAGCTGTAAAACAACTGACTATACAGACTGAGAGGCATACTGCTGTGACTTAATATACATTGTTCAAGATGACTTATACACGATGTACCTATAATGTGCACAGACTCTCAAGTCCAATTAAGTGCTCAAGATTCTGTCCTCCTTAAAACACTCGGAGCTGATTTTTCATGCTCCAAGAAACACACCTTCCAATGCAAAGTCAGCGTGTCTCAGTTGGTAGTACATCTGCCTCTGGCCAGAAGGTCCTGGATTCTAGTCCCACACTGGGATTGGGTTCATGTCTAAATGCTAGCACCTGAGTGCAGTAGTAGGGGTTGCAGTACTGTTGGGGTATGCTGTCCTTTGGATGAGACATTAAACTGAGGTCCCTTCTACTCATCCTGGTGCTATCCTGGTGGGTGTGCAGGTGGAAGTAAAGAACTCAAAGCACTTTTCCAAAGAATAGGGTATTTTATTGGAAAAGTAACAGTAAACCTTATGCAAACATCAACTCATGTACAAAAGGAAAACAGAAATGCATTTAACAGTCTGTGCTATAAACAAGTTCATAATAAAGAAACAAGCATTTGTCAATGCCAAATGTTGTCTCGCTGGCATTGGCATTGGTAGTGCCAGAGTTAGAGACACATAATAGGAATGGCAGTGAAGTATTAAAATGATGCCAACCCCCCCCCACCCTGTAGAGACCAACAGGCATCGGGGTGTGCCTTTGGGTCATCAGTTATAACGGCTCATGCCATTTCACCTCAACCTACCCTGTAGACACTGACACGTGTCGTGATGTGACCTTTGGGTCTTTGGGCATCATACTTTTACATATGCTGAGGTGGGTGCAGTATAGGAGAATGAGGTGAACTTTGTGGCGAACAGTGCAAGGCACATCACGATGCCTGTAACGGGCTGCAGAGGTGGGGTGGGGGTGGGGTGGAATGGCGTGAGCATTACAGTAGATGATCCCAAGTCACACCCCTGACACCTGTCAGTCTCTACAGAGTGGGGTGCTACAGTTGAAACCCAAACACCATAAGTGTGTTTGTATTTTCCTCCAAATGTTCTTTTTTTAATTCAATGTGCATTATTATGTTTCAAACACAAAACAGGCAGCACTTAATGAGATAAATACAAGAAATTGAAACTGCATAACAATAATAACAAACAACACTTATACAATAATTCAACCCCAAACTCCCCAACCCACCAAGCTGTGTGTGACTAATATTGAGTTAGTATAGTGTTATAAAGAATCCATCTTAACCTATGCTTTCCATAGGAAAGTAGGGCTAGTAAGGGTTCCCAGACTCGCTGATATACGTGAGTCTATGGCGCATGGATGCAATATGTTTCTCCAACTGTATGGCAAATAAAATTTCTCAATACCATTCCATAGTCGAAGGATGATATTCCTCCATCCAATGTCTAAGCATAACTAATTTGGCTACCGAGGCCACTAGGGTTAGGTGAGCTTTTCTTATCTGTGGAGTCCCGGAGGATAAAGTGCCAGCAAGCAACATTCTGGGGTAAACAACGGGTCCAGATGAAGGAGCAGGTCAAGGACCTGCCTGATGGAATTCAAAAACCTGGGTATGAGGACAATCCCACAGCAGATGACGTAAGGAGCCAAGTGCTCATTTGCAATGGATGCATTCAGGGGTGACAGCCAAGCCCATCTTGTATCTTTAAGTGGCGATAATATAAGTTATGCATAATGTTGAATAGGGATAATCATAGCCTATATTGTTTAATGTACATATAAATCGATCTCCACACTGTCTGCCAGAACTCTGGTTCCACTGAAAGGAGAGTGCATGAACCCAGTAATAACAGACCCCAGATGGAAGACTGGAATGTACCACTAGGTGCTGTTTACATGTTTTGGATATTAAATGCGGTTGAACCACTGCTTGAAAAATCAGTGTCTGCTTCTCCACGGACTCTAAATTGGAGATTGAGGACCCATAAAAGTGAAAATTGCTTTCCTAAGTTGACAATACTTAAAACTTCTTTACCACCTAACCAAAACAATTCTGAAGAGTAGAAAAGGGTAAATCCCTCTCCTGAAAAGAAGTCTGCCAAAGTGGCATCTTTCAATTGAGGAAGAAAGGAAGGAAATAGTACAATGACCAATCTGGAAATGAAGATTATTACATATAGGTTGATCAGGGAGTGGCACCAATTACGAACATATGAACATACTGAAATTTGCCAGCAGATAAAGGCCTAGAGGTCTATCCAATCTGCTTGAATGTGCAACTAGCACCCTTTATTCTGCAGCTGCCCCCTTCCACCCTTTCCCTTCATTAACCCTCCCCTTGTCCTGTCCCATCCTCGTTTGAAGCAGTCCACTGTTCTACTGCATACCACTTCAGCAGGTAACGATTCCACCCAGCCACCACCTCTCTGTAAAAAGTGTCTCCTCATCACTCTCCTGAACCTTCCTCGCTCCAGTCGCATATCATGGCCTCTGGTGGCCCTCCTCCCTTACTTTGAACAGCCCCTCTGTACCTGTCTTGTTTATTCCTTTCATGTATTTAAAGGTTTCAATAATGTCACCCCTGTCTCTCCTCTCCTCCAGTGAGTACATGTTCAACTCCTTCACCTCCTCTGGTATGATAAGTCCCCAGCCCCTTGATCATCTTTTGTCGCTCTGCGCTGCACCCCTCCAGTAACTCAATGTCCCTCTTCAGATACGGATGCCAGTACTGCACGCAGTACCCAGGTGTGTCTAACTAATGACCCATACAGTGGCAGAATCACCTCCTCCTTGAGGATATACCCTTTGCAATACAATCCAGCATTTTGTTGGCCTTTGCAGCTGCCTTCCTACATTGTGCCAAGTTGTTCATTGACCCTGTAATGAGCACACCCAGATCCTTCTCCTCCTCTGTCTGGGCTAGCTGCACTCCCCTAGCTGGTAACTCCTCCTGGGTTCTTCATCCCAAAATGCAGCACCTTGCACTTTTGGCATTAAAGCCCAGTTGCCAGGTTTCTGACCAGGTTTCAAGCTTTGCCAGATCATCCTGCAACCTGCCATCCCCTAGGTCATCCACCACCGCACCTACCTTGGTATCTTCAGCAAACAGACTGATCTTGCTCTTGATGTCCCATGATATGTCTGCAATGAATATCCCAAACAACACTGGTCCCAACACCGAGCCCCGTGGAACACCGCTGTCACTGCCCTTGGGTGTGAGAGCTCCCCACCCACCACCACCCTCTATTGCCTTCCCTGCAGCCAGTTTCCTACCCATCTCATCAGCCTTGCACCTGCCCCTGTGCCTACTAACTTCCTTCCCAGCCTTCCATGTGGCACTGAGTCGAATGCCTTACTGAAGTCCAGATACAGGACATTTCAGACAAGCACCTTTGCAGTTGTTGCAGGACCTTCAGGGACCACCCATTGGTACATCTCATAGTGAGGTGGAAGATGGAAGTAAGTCAGGTAAGCTAGAGCAGGGAGTGAACTGGTAGACTTAGTGCCAAGCTCTCTCTATATCAAGCCAGATGGGAAGATATCTGTCTTCAGTCCTTGAGAGTCCACTGACGACCAAATAGCTATTTTACTAATATGTTGGGCACTATAGTAAGCAAGAGGGATGGTAAAGCTGAGCCACCCTGCAATTTGGAGTCGTTAACTGAAGTAAGCTCTCCGCACTTTTTACCTTTCCAAAGAAAGGAGTTGAACATTCTCTGCAGTCCCAGAAACCAAGTTTTGGGAAAATAAGCCCAACATTCCTAAAGGATATAATAGCCTTGGCAAGATGTTCATTTTAATCACATTAATGCGGCCCCATATGGATAGAGGCAAACTTCCCCACCGATCCAAATCAGTCTGTATTATCTTTCATAAGTTGGAGAAATTTGTTTTAACCATGGATGATACATTTCTGGTGATATGTATCCCCAGGTAATAAGACTTTGGGGTTCACAAGATAGGCCGAATCCACTACAGCTAGCCTTAGTGGTGTGTTTATTAAGGGGAAAATCATCGTTTTGGACTGGTTCAATTTATAATATGAGACGTCAGAAAAAGCATCCAATTCCCACATTATGGTGGGTATGGACTCCACAGGGTCATCAATGTGCAAGGAGATCATCTGCATAGGCCAATACAGTATATCTCTTACCTTCTATCTGAATGCCCTTAATCACAGGGAGGCAATAATTTTCTAATCAAGGGCTCCTGGTAAAAGTTAAAAAGTAAGGGAGAGGGTCATCCTGCCTTGTACCTCTTTGCAATGGGAAAGGTTCTGACATGCATCCATTACACCAAATTCTAGCTGCATGGAAAAGTATACAGAATTTTAACCCATTTAATAAAGTCATCCAGGATTCCAAATTGTTGTGGGAAGTGATCAAAGGCCTTCTCAGCATCCAGAGAGACCAAGACTGATGGGACTTCAGACTCTCTGAACGCCGCTAGAAGATACAAGAGCTTCCTCATTTGATCACTAGATATTCTCCTAGACATGAAACCCACCTGTTCCCTACCAATGACTCCTCCATAATCAGGAGAGGTGATTGGCCAGGATTTTAGCAAGGATCTTAATATCTGTATATAGGAGGAAATTTGGCGATAGCTCCCTGGGCACAATGGATCTTTACCTGATTTTGTGATCAAGGTAATCAGGGTTGTTTGGAAGTTGGGATCTTAAATACCATGAATGAACCATGAATTAAAAACTTCTGTGAGTAATGGAGCAAATTGTGGGAGACAAGTTTTATATAGATTGTTTGGTAATCCATCTGGCCGGGAGCTTTATCTAAAGGCAACTGCTTAATGGCATGTTGAACCTCTGTAAAGGAAATTGGGATACCAAGCCATTCTGTGAGGTGCTGTGGCAATTTGGGAGAGCAACTGACTGATGGTAGACCCTGATGTCTTGAAGTGACACGGAAGGAGAGTCCTCCAATGAGTAAAGCTGTTTGTAATAGTCCCCAAAGATAGTGACAATGCCCTAGGGTGAAACAATAGGGTCACTGGGTGATGTTTGGAGACTCGACGATGAATTTTACTGAGTCAGCATGCCTCAATCTGAGGGCGAGGAGCTTCCCTGATTTCTCTTCTGACTTCAGGTATTGCAGTTTTGTGCGGTGTATGGCCAACTCTGCCTTCTGTGTCATCAAGTCTGAAAACTGTGACTGTAGTCAGTGGAGCTCCACCCAGTCCACCTCGGGAGGCGAGCGCTGGAGAAAAGATTCCTGGTGGCGAATCTCATCCAGAAGGGTATTCAGAAAAAACTTGTTCTTCCGAGCTCTGGTAGATGAAATCGAATAAATTTGCCACAAAGGACACATTTAAGTGCAGCCCATATCATGTCCACTCTATCTACTGACACCTTATTTATCTCTAAAAGACAGAGATATGGTTCTGGATATGAGTCAGGGTATCAGGAATCTGGAGCAATTGAGTGACACTACAAATTTTCAACATGGGCTTTTTGTGAGCCCACCTCATGAAAAGCGGCACTATCAGTTTGTTAGCTGAAAGGTGATTTTGCACAACAGCTATGCCATTTGGCAAAACAGGGATGAAAACACATTTTGGGCAGGATGTGGAAAATGACAAATGCAATGTTCATGAGGAGATGTAAAAAATGGCAACGATGAAAATCTGGAGTGAAAATATGAAAAATTGGTAAAGGTATGAGCATGCATAGAAATTGTGCAACACACATCAGTAACCCAATTATTTATGGGACTTTTTAACCACGTCTTTAACATAGGCATTTTGGGACCTCCCTCATGAACAGTGGCAGTGCGATTCTGTTAATCTGTCTGAAACATTGATTTCGCACAGTGACCACGCCATTGTGCGCCACAGGTGTGAAAACACATTTAGGGCAGGACGTGAAAAATGGCAGCTGTGCTGTTCAAAAGGAGGTGTAAAAATGGCAGTATTGAAAATCTGGCATGACAATAGTGCATGCTGCCTGACTGGGGAATGAGGCACACCTACTGATGCGTGCCTGCATTCACCCAACAGTGACTGTGCCTCCAAATCTTACTACTACCACAATATGTTGGCTGTGCATGCACGAGCCAACATAAAAAGAGAGAAACAGAAAAAAAGACACAAAAACATAAACAGGGCTAAATAGCAGACACTCTGGAACATACCCCATGTTATCAAATAAGAAATAATGTGCAATGGTTCCAAAGAATTGCCAACTGTTGTGGCAAGGCAGTACAAGCATCACTTTCTTGAACCTGTCATAGTGAGGTGGTAACATTATTCAGTATGCCCATAGAGGAGAAAGACTTCTGTTGTAAAACCTATGCACAGCATAACTGCCAGATATAGTACTTAAGCAAGGCCAGAAGAACCTGTAGGGTGCTAACATGAAAATGTTTCCATTGAGGTGGAACAACGCCAAGAATAAAAAGTCAAATGTAATCTGTGAGAAAAGATTGCATCTCCAGTGGTTAGCAAGAAAATTCCAAAATTAACAACAGAATTACATGCAAGAAAAAGGTGTTCCTACATTTCCAAAATGTTATTACAGTCCAGTCTCAAACAATATCTGCAAATAGTTGTTTGTGTTTAAGATTGTTTCTAACATCCAACTTTCAATGTATTCATAACCATAGCATGTCCTATGCAAAACAGGGATTCTTGCATTTGTCAATTGAGAGAGTACCTGCGGTGATCTTACCCTTACAGAAATAATTATATGAAATGTTATGTTGCACATAAAACTACCCATGTGATATGCATGCTGCAAGCATGATTTAAATGTTAAATTGGAACTGACTGCATGCATGTGGCATGTGTGCAGCAAGTAAGTGTGGAAAACATGCTTTATATGTTAAACTGGAATAGACTGCATGCATGTGACGTGTGAAAAAAGCAACTGGCCACTGATAACTGCACACATACAAGTTAAGTGACTTGCTCAGGATCACACAGTATACAAGTGGGGGTTGATGAGAATCAAACCCAGGTCTTCAGGTCTCCTGGTTTGCAGTTCAGTGCCATTAACCATTAAGCTATACTGCCTACATACATATGGCTCACTTGTACTGCAATATAAACCTGCATTCATCTGCACACGTGCTTATAGCCACTGATATACTTTTTAGTTTTCTTGTCCCCCCATCTTAGCTATACAGCGGAACTGTAGACACACATACCAATGGAAGCACATGTGGTTCTTCCCATTCCCAATACACACACTTACCCACAAAATTACTTCATTACTTCTGTCTGGCCTGTACTCACTATTTTCTCTCCATAGATTTGAATGCTTCAAACAAACAGACTTTAAGGGCAAACACAAAAGTAGCAATAGCTCAACACCCACACATGTCAGTCCCCTCTCCATGCACACACACTATAGTGGGTGCAGCCATGCTGCTACAGACAACCCATCAAGTATATATATATATGTCGAGAGTCTGTTACCTGAGTACAAAGGAGCCAGAGGTAGGAGTCTTTTAGAGATGATGTCCTTGGGTCAGAGTGCTGGTGTTCCCCCTTGAAATGAATCGAGTTGTTTTTATTACTATTTTCACATTATGATGGTGAGTTGGAGAATAACCAAGGCCACTGTTCAACTAACAAAATCCAGTGGTGGCCTTCATTAATTTCAACTCTCCATCAAATATATAATATAGTAATAAAAAATACCACCATTCATTTCAATGGGGCATGCTCCTGCACCCTTACTTCGCCCTATGTCATAACGTGCCTAAGCATGGTGGATGTGGAGGTCAGTTTCACTGGGATGAGGTGGCATAAGACTGACTATAGTGGGCTCCAATAGTCATTGCATACCATACCACTCAACTGTCCCTGAATGTAAGGGACAGCCCTCATTTTACCCTTGAAAACTGCTCTGCCCTTCATCCATCACTCATGGAAAACATGCTGCTCACACAGAGGATGTCCTGTAAATTTAGACTTTATGGTAGGGGTGCCATTTCAGATTTCAGCTGGGGGATCCAACAGCCAGTGGTGGCTAGGTGCTAGTTAACCCCTAGGCAGTAAGTTCTGAATGTCTAGAACATCTCTAAAAGGTAACACATATTTGTTGAGACTGAAAGTGTTATACAAATCAGGAAAAATTCAAATGCAAGATTCACCTGTCTATTCCCTGGAGCAGTGCAGCTCTATTCCATTCCATTCAGTATCCATCCCATATGGGTCATGTAGCCACCCAAAGGTGCAGCAACATGAAAACACATCAATATTACAGTCCTTTCTCCTTCCTAATCCCCTGAAAAAAAATGATCTACTTTTACTTACTCAACCAATTGGCCAGAACCTGTGGCCCAGCCCAGTATGCCACCAGCCCAGTTTTCAGTCCACTCCTCCTCCGTCTTTTGCCTGAAGTTTGGTGATAGAACCAACCATCTCAGGTCTTCAACATGGTCTGTGATCAAGTCACCTCACCAACCAAACCCAACCAGCTTGTGTTGCTTGCTTCTTGCTTGGCTGCCAGTGCTGCTATGGCTGCTGCTGCACTGCACTAATCAAGGCCTATGAGACTGCCTACACCACTGTCACTGCTGCTGTGAGGCCTAGCTTGCTGCCGCTGAGGGTCTGTGCTGTTTTTTTTTTAGTGAGGTCAGCATAGTATAGTAAGTAGGTAGCCTAGTCTTGAGTTAGCTGCAGCCCATATACCAATGAGACAGCAAGACCCCCACAGCAAAACCTGAGGGCAACAGACATTGCAGCAATTGGGATTCTACAGTGACAGACTGTGCAGCGATAGGGAGTAGACACCTAGCTCCACTGTCTGTGTGATGTGGAATTAGTAATCTAAAGTAAGTGCGGTTGGCACAGCCCCCACATTGGGGTGTGAGGCGGCCCCCCACATTACTGTTGCCGTGTTGCCAGTCTGTTTCAAGATGCATCAGTGTTGGGATGTTAGCATGCTTGCGGCACTGTGGGGATGTTGCCACAGCATGGTGGAGCCATGCTAGCTTTCCCCCAGCCACTTCAGCCACCAAGGGAGATGGAGACACACGAAGACCAACAAAAATAAGCCACCACAACACTGCTATTGAGAGTTCAGTGCTCATCAACTCCTCCAAGCTGTAGTGTGCAGCCTGTGTACTCTGTGGCAGGAAAGACAGTGTCCCACTCGCATGACTCTTGTGCTCTTATTTTATTTTATTTATTTATTTTAATTTTATTTGTACAAATCAGAATTACAATTCTTTGAGTCAAGGACTCATTTCCAAAGGCTTTTGTCAGACAAAGTACAGGTTACATACAAACAGGACACTATATAGTTACAGAGGAATATAATACCATAGCTTCATGGGTTACATAGGTACATGAGTAGGCAATTACAGAGGAATATAATAACATAGTTTCATATGGTTACATAGGTACAGGAGCAGGCAATGCATAGAAAGGGTATGGCAGATTGCCATATAGAGTGACTGAGGTACAGTCCAGAGGGGAAGCAATAGAGGGGCAGACAGGTAGGGTACTTGGTAAAATAGTGGGATTTTGCTGGGGATATAGAGTGAAAGTGCTGAAATAGATGCTCTGCAGAGGGTAACGTTAGCTGTCCAAGGGACATTGTCGGGGGTTGTGGGTGGCTGGAGGAAGAGTAGGGGCCTTGATCTATCAACAGTTGCAGCAGCGTGAGGCAAAGAGATGGCTTCGAGGGCAATTTTGAAAGGGCCTGTTCTAGCAAGGCTGGTAATAGTAGCCAGGAGGGAGTTGTACCATAGTGGGATCCTATAGTGGAAGGACCACTGTGCAAGTGAGATCTTGACTGGTTACCGTGAGGGTGGGTTTGCAGGTACTATGGGTAGATACCATGGGGCAGGCAACACTGATAGAGGAGAGCCACCCCTGGGGAAGAGCCCAGGAGAATTTTCTTTGCCAACAGGCAGGATTGGTAGAGGAGCCTCTTTTCAAAGTTGAGGATGTTGGCAAGTGAGTAGAGAGCAGGTGTGGGTGCACCTGTCCGCACCTAACAGGAGCCTGCAGGCCTTGTTAATGGACAGTTGCACTTTGTTGAGGGCAGTTTTGTCAGCAGCAGCATAAATTGGGAGGCCATAGTCTACCAGGGACAGAACTGATGAGATGACTGCAATACTTGCTTGTCTGGAGCACCTCCACATCACATGTGATGGTGTCTCCGCTAATAGGTGGAGAGAGTGGACAACACAATACAGACACAGCTGAGTTAGGGAGTGCTTCTGCAGCATGGGCTTAACACAGGCCAGGGGAGCACTTATTGTGCAAAAATTAAATCCAAATTTAATGTCATTATTGCCACACTTAAGAACAACCTAGGCACAAATGCAGGGGTGGGGGGTGTCCGCTCTGCCCTACTTAAATGGCACCCCTGCTTTATGGTAGAAATTAATTCTCAGGGGGCTAACATCAGCACAAGTAAATACAATGATTTCTATTGTGTTTTGAGGTACAGTATCTCCATGTTTCAGGATGTGTCCTGATCATTGCGAGGTTAGTGTCCCTCATTGTCTCTCATTTTGAGTGTCCATGTTCCTCATTTCAGTAACAAATGTGAGGTATGGTCATGTTTCTAAGACCCCTACTCAGCACAGAGTGCTGAGCATAGCCACAGTGTATATACTCCATACAGAATGACAAAGGAAAGTACACATTTGTAGCACTAAAAATGGATAAGGGATTTGCATGACCCAAACAAAGGTCAGGCTTCACAACACAGAGGTTCCCTTAGCACATCTGGAACTGGGATGTTGGCTGCCTATAGCCTAGGCATTTAATGCAGTAAGCAAACAATACTTACAAATTAATGGCAATTTAATGACAAAAATCAAAAGCCATTAAACAACTTGCATAAGGATCAGAATTAATGAGTTTACCTAATTTTAATGGAAATCGATTAAAACAGTATTTCAATGGCTCTAATTGCTAGCAGTAGTATGAGAAATAGAAACTGATGTGTTTTTTAGATGAGATTTGCACCAGCTTTGTTGCTGCATACATGGCAAGTGTGCAACATGTGGACCTGATGTGATTTTTAAATGATGTTCACACCAGCTTAACTGCTGCACTCATGTCAAGCGTGCAACACGAAACGGATGTGATTTTTAGAAGATGTTCACACCAGTTTACTTGCTGCACACATGTTGACCTTGCAGGATGCAGACCTAATATGCTTTTCAGACCTGATTCACATAGGTTCACTTTGTGTATGCAACCTGCATGCAAACATTGTACAATTAAGCATGTAGCATGCATTCTGCACGTACACAGCACACTTACGGTACATTTAGGAATAATCAATTCGGATCTAAAGCTGCATCCATAATAGCGTGGTACAAGCCTTTCCTAATGAGAGTGATGATGGGTTCACAAGGAACTGTCCACTTAATGAACTTTTGAAGCATAGGTTTCACAGTAAGAGGTATATAGTTGCTAGAAGATATCAGTTTGTATTTAAAGTGCAACCAAGCAAGTCTGCAGAGTCCTATACAGTCAGTCATAACATTAGTCCAATCCTGCCTTCCCTGTTTAAAAATGTAAAAACATTTGTAAACAGATATATACTATTATAAAAATAGGTAATAACAAAGTTTTTATCAAAATGTTCTCTTTCATTTAGAAAGTTGGCTGGTTTTCCATTTACAAAGTATTGTAGTGGCGGTAGTAAGACACGCCTCCCAATTAAGAGTGGCCCTCTTGCCCTCCGATAGTCCAACAATTCAAACAGAGTTCTTTTTGCTCATTCTCTAGCGCTCCAAATGATATTGTAACTGAGTGTTCTCTTGGACCAACTTTGCTGAGGTGGCAAGGACTTTTGACACTTGTGTTTCTGCAGCAGCCACTGATTTTGTGGCCACATCTATTTTAAGGCTCTGTTCTCCCATCTGCTGGAGAATCGTTGCAACCTTATTATCAGTGACTTACATAGACAACTGTAACGAGTGCCAAGGTGGCTCTGTATCTGATGCCACCATCAAGGATGTTGAGGCCTCGATGTTGTGGGTGGCTGTGATTTAGACCCTCCAGAGGTTCCCTTCTGCTGTAAGAATTATAGCAATGAATGCAGCTTGATGAGAGGAGACTGAATCTGGCAGCTAGAACACAATTAACAGGATGGTGTGAGTTATTTTAAAGCAAAACTGCTCTCAAAGGTAAGAGTCGAGGAAAGCACATCTGTTCAGCAGGCGTGTTCAACAGAGCCCTGAGATGTTCCCTTTTTCAAAGATCTTATTACACTATCCACGTCAGCTGCTGTTATGGGCATTAATAATCTCAATTTGTCCTCCTTTCTGAAATTAACCTCAATGGGGTCTAAAAATAGTAAATAGCTGTCTCACCAGCCTGGCTCTGATTGTTTAAAGAAATACATATAATCTTCCACAATCTTGTGTATCTTTTCTGGAGATGTAATCAAGGTACCCATAGAGTCTTTCAAACAAGTAACGTTGATGTAACCAAGCGAGCCTTACAAGCTGCACATGGGTCTCAAAAGGGTATTTTAACTGTACCATAACCTTATTCTGCTGCTAAAGTTGCAGCCCAATCATACTGAAATAGTTGCATCTATGCCTTTAAGTTAGTAATTTGTTGAATTCACTAACAAATAAATATGTTGCAACTTCTGTCTTGCATGAAGCTACTTTAAAAATCTCTCATTCTGTTGTCACCACCCATATGTTTGGAACCACTTCTTGATCTCCTGCTTAGTATCCTGACACCATTCCCCATCAAATCATACAAACAATAATTGTTTAATCCCTCTTTGGACATGTGTAGCATTTAACAAGGCCATATTTACTCTCCATCTGTTTCCCACCTGACTAGTATTCTTTGAGTCCTGCACAACCATTTTGATCATTTAATGGTATGAAAATTCTATTGGCATAGTATGTGTGGCTTGTACCTGTAGTCTATGGGAGACAAAAATTATCTATCTGGGTGGATAGGGATCCCTAATATAGGTTTCATCTGGTGGCATACCATTCAATTGAAAAGCATCCTAGCCCTGCCATATCAATACATTGTTTCAGTGCCTTAGAGTCACAATAAATCGTTTTACCTCCTGAACTTCTACGAGCAATGTCGAAGGAGCAGTTGAAATCTCCACCCAAATAGACGCTTCTAGCCATGGCTAAAAATGGTTTTATTTGTTCAAATAATGCCACCCTTTCTCATTTAATCTGTGGAGCATAGATGTTAATAAATCTACATGACTGAGTTTCCCATGTTCCATTTAAAATCATCAGCTGTCCTAGAATTAAATGAATCTGTGTTATCTAAACTTTTTCCTTTAAATAATACACCTATCCCATCTGCTTTGTCCAGGCCAAATGACCAATATGAAGATCCCCACCTCCAAGTTTGTTTACAGTGTGTCAGTATATATGTATCCAACATCCATGTTTCTTGTAAGAGTAGGATATCAAAGTCCATTTGCTCAGTAATGACAAAATGGCATTTCTCTAGCTCCATTTCTAAGACTATATATATTTGGTGTGGTAAATTTAACTTTCCCTTGTGCAAGAGAGTGGAATGGACATATCATAACTTAAAGTCCCCTAAATTAAGTATCTTCCATCTCCATAGCCTTCATGTTCCTTTTTTTCTTCTATTTACAATTTTTTCCATTTCCGAGGGTAAGAGTAGCACTGAATGTGAGGAAGTATTTGAAACATTCAAGCCAGACTCAATTTTATTTCTAGGATGAAATACAAAACTGTAGGTAATTAAATACATCACAATGTTGTGGAGACATTCAAGATAGGCTAAGCCTCCTTATGTCTAAATAAACTGAGTAAACTGAGTAATCTTGTTCTCCAAATTCCAAATCTTCCAGTTCTTCTTGTCAGAAAGTGGTTTGAGTCTATTTTCAGTAGGTATATCCATCTCAGATGACAAAGGTTTATTTAATCTAGTGCTTCTTTTCCTCATCATGAGCTTTGTCCAAGCATGTGGACAGAGCATCTCAACACCTACCTCTTCCCATACTGATGACATGGCAGAGAGACTTTCTAAACTTCTTGTGATGTTTCAGAGGATAGTTCTTGTCAGACCTATAGGTCACTGCCTTCTGTGCTCTCCTGTCTCCTTCCTGGCCTATTATATTGTGTCGTTTCCATGCCCCAACATCTGGATCTTCAGCGGTGGGTGGCTAGACACAGGGGGCACAATGGCAGAGATAGAAGCCCTGTCCATCTCAGTTGCAAGACTATCAGCAGTTCTTTATTATGCCTTTTGATCAGACAGTCTTGATCCATCTTGTCCATATGGTTATAGACTGCCCAAGGACACTTCTGGAACACATGTCCTGTAACATAATATAGATTGCACCTGGTATGATTTTGGCAATGTGTACTGATATGGCAAATTCCCCACAAACCACATCTGAGTTTATCACATGAACTTGCTAAGTGGGTTTCACTCCACGCTTATGGAGGTCTTGGCAACCTGGTATAAAAACACACACCTCTGTCCTTTCCCAAAAGAAGCTACTAGGGAGTTGCAAAATTCCAGATTCATCTAGCTGAAGTTTGACTCTAAAATTCCATCCTCCCATCCAAAACATTCAGACTCTGTGATTGGTTCTGGTGAGCTCAGCACTACGTAATGTTGTTGCAACCAGTGGTTGATATCCGCCACATTCAAACCCTCATTTCGAAACATCACAATAATCCATTTATTCATTGGTTTAGTGAAAGGAATCACAAAAAAGTCCATAACAGAGAGAACTGAATTTCATTATATTTTAAATCCAAAATCGCTGTAAGCCCTGTGAGTGTTATAGCTTATATCAAAATTGTCCTCACCAGAGGTGTGGATAAATGCACAAATCTCTGATGACATAAAATGCAGGGATTCTTACAACAATTTCTTGCCCACAGAAACTCTATCTGTACAGAGGTCCATTCCTCCCTTGTACCTGATTCGAGCTGTGTGCCCTCAGTCAGCATATTGGGGGTCTTTTAAACTTGGCACACTTTCAGACATAGGAGGAAAGACTGAAAGACCTCAGTATGTATACCTTGGAGGAAAGGAGTGAGAGGGGGATATGATAGAGACATTAAAGTACTTCAGGAGAATCAACAAGGTCCAGGAGGGTAGCATATTTCAAAAAAAGATGTGCAAGAACAAGGGGTCACAATATGAGGCTGGGGGAGACTCAGGAAATGTGAGGAAGTATTTTTCACAGAAAGGGTGGTAAATGTATGGAACAGCCTCCCAGCAGAGGTCGACAGGCTAAAATGATTTGTGAGTTCAGGAATGCATGTGATAGACACATGGCAACCCTAGTGATAGGAAGAGAGGGTAGCTGCTGATCATTTAAGATCTGGAGTTTAAGTAGATAGGAAATGGGCAGACTGCTGTAGGTGGGCCAGGCGGTCTTTATCTGCCATCAGAATCTATGTTTCTATGCCAACTGTCCCAATACTTTGTTGCAGTGATCTACTATTCCTGACCTCCACTGTTGTCTTCTTGTGAACTCCCAAACAATTTTTCCCATTCAGGCACAGGGACCCACTTATCAGCAGCAGTCTGTTTTCATCCTGCATTTTCAATGCCATCCCCAGTATCCATTCAGTCTCCATGTCTAAGTGTTCCATCACACCAAATGCCTCCATCAGCTGGGTGCTCGTAGTTTGGTTACCTGTAGCAACCAAAGCCTGCTTAGCTCAAAATCAACAGATCGTCTGTCCAACTCCACTGCAGGCTGTTCTCTGTCCTGTGGCTCTTGTTTCCACATCTTCCTATGTCACAATGCTTCTTTCCTTTCAGGTACCGTTCCTCATCTTCAGCTAAAAGCGCAGTCAGTTGCTTTCTCCATTCTGTGATTTCATGCTCTAATTGGGCTTCAGCAGCCAAAATATCTTTTTCAGCCATCTCCAAAACTTGTATAGTGATGCTGTCTTGACTGGCTATCTCCATTCCTGTGTCACTGTCTTTGGTAGACACATCATCCATATTCCCCACATCACACGTTCTTCTGGTTCCCGCTAGCTGGGAGGAAGGATGACTCCACAGCCTGCTGCATCATCTCCTCCTATGCAGCCTTGGGATCCTCCATCTTAGAAATAGGGCCAACAACACCCGTTCCAAGAGTAAGGGAAGTTTTTAATAAAGGAAAACAAACCAACATACAACTATTATAACAGCTTGGCAAAATAGTGACACCAATAAATAAAATGTAAAGTACAAAAGAGAAATGCAGGAAAATAGGAAAGATAAACTAAAGGAAAACAAAAGAATAATCTAAAAGGAAGCACTAGAAAACAAAACCATCAATAAGGTGCTGTAAGAAAGAAACACATTACTGGATCAGCCACGTAAAGGAAAAGAACATAAGTTAAACAGCCTGTGCAACATACAAGAAACAATAAAAGGGATAAACAAAATAGGTTACTTTCAATCGTAGTAAGAAACAAAAAATCAAAAAATACCATCAAAATGACAATTTTGGGGGGTGGACAAAACCTGGCTTTCACGCCCAGTAAAGGAGGCAAGTTCTGAAACAATAATTTAGAGAAGAACTATCTGGGGCATGACCTGTTGTTGAAACAACAAGGCACATCGGGAGTGCCATAGGTAATACTTAATGATGGTAAACACTAGGCACAGAGTGCCATCATGATAAGTCTGGCAAAACCACTTAACACTCAAAATTAGATCACTATAAGAAAGGGTGGACCACATTGTGTCCCTCCCACAGGGCCGCCAGTAAGGCCCAAAAGATACGCACATGCAGACAAGTTAAAAGGAAATGGGGCATGGTTTCCAAGTGTTGAGCACAACCCCTTGACAACAGAAACATTCCTCTACCTTCTTGTGTTTGGCATTGGCCTTAACAACAAGCATCAGAGGCAACTCAGCCATAGAACATACCACATCTTGGCAGGAGTATGGACATCCTTCAAAGCGGAGAGGAGAATTGGAAACATGGAGAGAGGAACGCTCTGGATATTGGGGGCAGAAAAAAGTGGGAAGACTGTATACCAGCATACAGCCCATGGGAAGTGGAAGCTTCAAAAGAGCAAAATCCAACGTCCAGCACTGGAGCTTGTCAATTAGAGAACAAACAAATGCCAGGGCTTAAGGAGCAGTATAAGGGTAAGTGTCCCTGCCCTCCAACATGGGAGGAGAACAGCCATCCAAGAAATGACCCAAGGATACCAAGGCCACTGGACAACAGAAAACATGGGTTCACTGACCATGTAAGAAAATGACAAAACGTGGAAACCACTGAGTTGACTATATAACAATTTTACCGAATAGGGAGATACACCACAGTCCATTTCAGGGGACCTAGATATTTCCCCAAATAATCTGAAAAATAAGCTAAGAAAACAGACCTCTAGGGACTTGGGGAGTGGATGAACCATACTTACATGTAAACAACGGTAGAAGAAACTTCACAATACTGCCACCTTTTTTCTTCTTGGTCAGTTTCCTATGATTTCCAAAGATGAACCTGAAGGGTACATAAGGAGATTTTGCATCCCAGTTAAGGAAAGCCATATCTCCAGCCCCAAAGGTAATACCTAAAATGTAGGGGGTTCCGTGTCACAGGAATATCACCTATGTCAGTCAATGATCCAGCTTCCATTCCTAAATGGGAACAGCGAACTTATGAACATTAAGATGAGCTCCAGAAATAGGGTGAAAGACTGAATAAATCCAAAGCCAGGCAGCCAGATGGGCCATCCTGAATAAAAAGTGTTACATCATCTGCATAAGCAGTGATCTTAACAGCATCTTCTCCATTGGGGCCAAGATACCTAGTATTCTAATGTGAATGGATCTTACATATTATCGGTCTATACAATATGTATAAAGAAGGGACTGAGGTGACAACCTGACGGACCCCTGTTAAAACAGTGATAGACCTCCTCAAGTGGCTATTAAGAGAGGCAGCATGGATGCCACCCCATATAGCTTATGAAACCAGTCACAAAAAATGGTGGAATACCATAGTGCCAAAGTAATTCTAAAAGGTAGGAATGGGACACATGGTCAAACACCTTTTCTTGATCAAGTGCTAAAACAAAGGCCAGATCCCATGGGACTCTCCCATCACGAACTCTCATGCAAACACAATGAGGTTATCAACATTGTGTCAACTAGGATAGAGCAAGCCTGAGTAGGAGAAATAACCAACTTGGAGACTGAGGCCAAATGTCTAGCTAAAATAGACAACAGCAACTTCAAATCAGTATTCAACATACTCAGAGTCTGTCAGTTACTCAAATCTGAAGCATCCCCTTCTTAAGAAGTAAGACCTGAATGGCCTCACTGAAAGGCCAGGTGACAGTACTCATCAAACAGAAGTCAATTAAAGACCTCCATCAGGATGACTATAAAAGACTTAAAAATGCTCATAAAAGCCAGATGTAGGGCCATCGAGCCCCTGGGCCAAAAAGGAGTTCAGGCAAACAATCACCTGTACAACTTCATCAGCCTAATTAGCTTAGTAAGGAGGTCACAACCTCTTAGAATAGAAAGGGGACCCCCACCGAACTCAAAAACGTGGCTGCCAGCCCCACTGGGGTCTGGGTACCAAACAAAGAAAACAAATGAGAGTGAACCTGTGACATAATACCAGGTCCATCAATAACAAATGTATTACAGGAAGTTGAAAACTTTATCATGTGTCTGTGCTGCACCCGCCCTTACAAGCAGAAAACAGGTCTCCAGACCCTGCACTTGGTACCACAGCCATGTATTCCATAAGAAGAGAATGACTTTTATCATATTGGAGGCTATTCATATGGGCCCTGAGGGATGCAATCTGTGGACTAAAATCTCCTGGCTGGTATAGAACAGAGCTTAAGACCTTGCAAATTGAAGACAGAGGGATAAATAGTCAATATAAGTTGTCCTTTGTGTAGAAGGGAAATACACTCAACAATTTTCACAACAGCAAACTTAGTGTCAGTTCCCAATCCAACAGACTGTCCTCCATGCATGCCAGGGTTTGGTGGGCAAGAAGGAGGTCTGTAACCCTGTTCTGGACCACAGCATCCTTCAACATGGTGTCATTA
Source organism: Neoceratodus forsteri (assembly GCA_016271365.2). Classification (NCBI taxonomy): domain Eukaryota; kingdom Metazoa; phylum Chordata; order Ceratodontiformes; family Ceratodontidae; genus Neoceratodus; species Neoceratodus forsteri. Next base: position 31,897,180 of record CM057450.1, read on the forward strand.
AGGCACCAAAAGCCAAGACATGGTGGGGAAAATGGTGAGACTGAAATAGTGCTCCCAAGCAGAGGTGATCCAAGGACTCAACCAGGATCTGATCTACCTGACAGATATGGAGATAAGCTGGAAAAAAGAGATAACCAATCTAGGTGGCCAAGCCAGAACTAAAATAAGTAAACCCTCTGGAAGGGTGGAGGGCACAGTAGGCATCCACTAAACCAGCTGTATGAAGGACAGTCTGCAGGAAAAGGGAATCATTAAACATCTTGTCAGTACAGGCACCAGTATCACTTTTGGCTAAATAGCAATTAAGGTCACCCTAAAAATAATGTGCTTAGATGTGTACAAATACAGCCTTATTTTAGTGAAAAGGTCAACCTGGGCTTTTTTCATTTGTGGGGCATAAATGGATATAAACCAGTAAAGGTGCCATTATACTAAGCATCCAACAATAGGGCCCTGCCTGGTTCAATGTCCACCAAATGGGTGTGAGATAAGCCGGGACTGAAACAAAACACCAACCCCATCACGAAGGGTCAAGGCTGATTGATCAAAGGATGGACCCCAAACCCAACCTTGTTGGGCTTGGGCCATGTCACCAGGGAGGTCAACTGGGTTTCCTGAAGCAGCATAACATCAAAAGCCAAATCCTTGAGGAGGGCAAAAAGCATTGTGCATCTAGCAACATTCTTAATGTTATTGCATTAATTGTAGCTAAAAGAAGGGGTGTAGCCATTATGAAATAAAATAAGAATAGGAGAAAACAGAACCCTATAAATCATAGTCCATAGCTTCAGGAAGTGCCTTTTGGCACCATCTCTTGTTTCTTTCAAAGCTTCACATTAGGATGTATTTGTGGAGGAACCTCCTCTGTATCCAAAGAAAAAGGTGACTGTGAAGAAGAAGAAGCTTGATTGTGAGCCAAGCTCTGAATCCAAACAGTCCTCGACCAAGACCACATATTTATTCTCAAGTGGGATAGCAGTGTCTGCAGAAGTCAGCAGCACAGGCTGGAGACCAGCCGTATGGAAATGAAGGGAAGATTTACGACTGAGGGATCATTATCAAGAGGGGACATCAGAACATCATCAGGGCTCCATAAAGGAGCCAGCTCCATTGGCTGGGGCACCAATAGATGAAGAAGCCTAGAATCCAGATAGGATGGCAAACAAGGATTAGCCAGGACAGGAACTGGAATAGGAGCGAATGCCAGAGGGACAGGATCAGGAAGAGGAGGAATATCGACAGGAGCACCAGTCGCGGGATAGACTCCTAATGCACCAGGAGCTACCACATCCCTATAAAGACGTTGTTGCTTGGCCAAGTGAGCTTTCAACAATAGAGCATCCTGGGTATCCACTTCAATCTTATTATGCTGGGCCCATGGACAATTCCTGTAGGAGTGAGCAGACCCACACATAGATTGCAGCAGAGAGCATTGTAAAGTGTGCCCCAACGTGCCCCTGAGACAAACAGAGATTACAAAGAACAGAGTCACAAGTAATACTGAGATGTTGATTAGAACCCCAGTGGAAGCAGGTCTTGTGTTGCCCAGGGTAAAACACTGGACCCTGTCCCACCCTAAGAAGAAGACACTAGGGATGTGTTGTGGGCCATAGTGGTGTGCTGAAGCTTTATCCGAAATTGCCAGTGGCCCATCCAGAACAGTTTAGGATCTAAAATAGGTTCAGGAGCACCAGCATATCACATCTCTAGGCAGCCAATATTAAACATCCTGTACTTTCACCCCTCATTGTTTTGCATAACCATAACAGTCCATATTGCAGGTTTGGTTAGGGGAACAGCTTTAAAGGGAGCCATAGAGATTTGTTATTCAGGGTATTATAAAGAGACCAATATCCATCAAGGTACAAAGGAGTCTGGAAGCTCAAGTAAAAAAAACATCAGCAGGGAATGTAAAAGGGCATACAATTCATTTGGGGTTAAATGCAAGGAATCCTTGAGCAGTAACTTCCCAGATAACCCTATCAAGGGCCGATCCAGGCTACCAGTATATAAAAGGTAAGCTGCATCGTGGACGCTGTTCTAGTGCAGGTGATTATGGAAAACAGGCTTCTGCTGAAACCAGGTTCACACCTACACTGGAGATGGGGAATCAATTGAGGAGAGGTACACACTTCAGTATCAATAGTAGAAACATCCATGACAACCAGACCAACAGGCTGGAAAAACCCCTGCCTCAGACAGGTCTATCTAGAGAGCAGGAGCCCTGTCCCAAGACTAGTCTGGAGAGGTATCAAGAGGAGGCAAAGATGGGTACAACAAAGTGGTCCACTGACAGAGGTAGAGGTAGAGCTAGTGAAGCCCTGATAAACTCCCCTTGAGGTCTGAGAGTCGAATCCCAGTAGGCCACACTTTTCCTTTCTCATTTCCATCCTTGATTTAAATCTAGATTTAGAATTTGCCGTAATGGTCCTTGCAAGAATAGATCCAAGAAATGATTTGATACTTTAATCGGATCAACATAGATATAAACAAGACATAGTGTTTATCGGACCAACTAGTATCTGAAGAAGGACTGGTTGGTCCGAAAGCTAGAGCACTTTGTTCTTGTTGTTACATCTATGTTGGTCCATTAAAAGGTATCAAATCATTTGCTTCTGGATCCATCCTTGATTTAAAAATATGTATACCTTGCAGGGTTAAACTGCACTAAGAGAAAGTGGTATTTCTAACATTGGTTCCTAGTTGCATAATTGCGAACACTAGAGAAAGGGAGTGTGTGTGGTTGTAAGGAAATTCCTCAGACACTTTGACCAGTGAGCATGTAGTGTAATGGTTAGAGCACAGGAACGGCATACCAGAGATCTGAGGTTTGAATCCCAGTAAGCCACACTTTTCCTTTCCTTTCACCCTTGATTTAAAAAATGTATACCTTGCAGGGGTTAAACTGCACTAAGAGAAAGTGGTATTTATAACTTGAGGTAACTGTGAGGAGGGAATCAGAACAGTCTTTTCCTTCAGACTGGAGGCATTATCAGCAATCAGTATCTGGGAAATGGGAGCTGCAGGCTTTACAACCAGCAACCGGAGGTCTGTTGGTGATGAAACTAAACCACAGTAGGCATCTCCATTGTGATCTCCAGGAGGCAGGACGGTGCCACCGGTCCCACCGGTACAGTAGAATGCCATTGGCCAATGGCATCCCAGGTCAAGCCCACCTCAGCAAGGGCACAAACCGGGACCAGTTCCTCATAGATTTCACAGTCTCGCCTGGGCCAGAGGAAGAAACAGGGGCCACTGAAGACCCAGAGCTGGTAGTCCCACTGGGGAACACTCACAGGAATACGACCAAGTGTCTGTCCCCTGTCAAAAGAACTACAGTGTCAGTCCATAGGTGTACAGTCAGCAAAGTGCTCATGTCCTCCGAATTGGCCATAAGGAATGTCAGGTGTCGCCATCATTGTTTCCACATGTGGATGAACCGCGTCCGAAAGTGAAGTTTGGGGCTGCCAGCACAGGTGCATTTAGTCTGGTGCCTCCCGATGGGTCCGTTGCTGAAAAAATCAGTACATCCACAGCGGCAAGCCTGCTGAGTTCCCCAGAGCCATGCCACCTAGATCTGCCAGCCGACCAGAGGAAGTTCGTCGGAACAGTGGCATCAGACCCTGAAGTGCAAACAACTCTTCTTTTGACACAGGAAGGCTGCATCCTCATCTGGGTTTAAACCAAACAAAGAGTCCCATTTTTACTTTCAAAGCATCTCTCAAGTGCAAATTTTCAGCATGTAAAGTGTCCATATCCAGCCCAGTAGGCTGGGTCATACCAGTACCAGACATTGGCACCTCCGCCCACAATAGTCATCCACAGGCAGGAGAGGCCTTCACCTTTGTACCAACAGCAGCCCCATCAACAGCTCGAGAGGAGGGCAGGGCCAGTCCTTCTTCCCCAGAGACACAGCAAACACTGACTGAAAGAGAATCAGCCATGGCACAGGTCAGCAGCACCCTACCCAAAGAGTAGGGGAATTTTTATTGTAATAATCAACACCACTTAATACATTCCACATGCACAAATAGAGAAAAGAAAGATAAACAGCAATATTTGACACAATCTTCACCTATTCCTGTACTTGTTAAAGAAAAGCAGTCCAAAACAATTGGGGGCAATCCTCAAGGTTGCAAAAATGCCTGATTAAGGCAACCTATATGGTTTAAAATAAATGCAGCTAACCTTTCTCAAGTTATTTAGCACTTTAATGTTGCTCCTGGATGTGCTATGTCAAAAGTGCCACCACACCCAGAAGATGGAGTGCCTCTGGCATCCTGATCCAGTGCGGAAGGCTAATGAAAATGACGAGCGAGGCATATCTGCACAGGAGAAAAAGAACTTGTGGCATGTAGAGGTATGTTAACTGAACTCTACAACCAATTCCCAGTGAAATCAGAGCGTGTAATGTACTTAAAATCATTATTAAAAGTTGCAGCTCAGTTTTGTCATGCACAGTAGCACCTAGCACTACGCACATGCCCGAACTTGAACTCTAGGTGTTACTGCACCACTGAACTCAGAGCTGCAACTTTAATAATGATTTTAAGTACATTACACTGCTCCGATTTCTCTGGGAATTGGTTGTAGAGGTTCAGTTAACATACCGCCACATGCCACAATGTTTCTTTTTCCTTCCGTAGATTCGTCGTCATTATTTTATGAGCTCCCGCACAGGACAGGATGTCAGGGCACACTCGCCTTCCAGTGCAGCGGCACTTTTGACATGGCGCATCCAGGAGCAAATTAAAATGGTAAATAACTCTATAAAGGTTAGCTGCATTTATTTTAAACCATATAGGTTGCTTTAATCAGGCGTTTTTGCAGCCTGGTGATTACCCCCACCGCTTTGGACTGCTTTCCTTTAATTATAGGCTGGAAAAAAGAAGAAAGAAAAGGCAAAGAAAATTATAAGGCATATAAAAGAACAATTAATCATTATGTATTCAAAATATCCAAACAAACCCTCTCCATCTTACTTTCAGTTGTGCAGAAGACCGATGTAGAATGTCATATTTATACTGAATTGCAATTTCTTTTCTGTTAACAAAAGTACAGCTAAAGGTGAGGAGTCCTTTGCTGAAATAAATATTTGCATCTTATTTGCCAAAATATAAACTTGATAATAGTAAGAACAAGTCAAGAAGTACCTAAATCTGTAAAAGAAAATACATTAGAATAACGTGATACAATTTCATTCTACTTAAAAATTTTCCAAAGTCTACATCTCCATCTAGTGGCCATAAATGTCCATACAGGTTTTGTCTAGGGACAGGTTTCCAAAAAGTGAACCATTCTTTCTTGTTGTGTGCAAGAAGGTCTAAAGCATAGCCGTTCTGCTTGACTTTTGTGTTTTGCATTACCCTTACCCTGACTTCCCATGACAGCATAGCCATACAGTGTCCCACACATGAGGTGGTGTTCTTTTATCTACTAGGTAAGTTTAAATATGGTGTACATCAGTCAGTGGTACACTGGGGTACACTGGGGCTACTGTGAAGGCCTGAGCTTGTATATTAGAATAGTTTTCCTATCAGGCACTGTAACTCACTGTGGGGTTAGATGCCATTTTTAATTTTTTCTATTAATGGAAATATAAAGGTGGAACTTTGTCATTTTCCTAAGCTTATTAGGATCTTGTGACCACTGCTGCAAAAAGGGACCTAACTATGATTCAGCCATCTGTTTCCAATCACTTGAAATTAAAGAAGTAAATTTAAAATATTATGGAAGAGAAATAAACTATAAAAGAAACCTATTGGATTTAGAGGTAAAGGCCTCCTTCCTTAATCAGAAGATATAACATTTCCCTTTTAACTGGGTTTAGTTGGCTTCCCCATGTGATTTGGAAAAATAAGCTGAACAACGTAGGTTCCATGTGTTTGGGTGGAAGGAACACCATGCTTAAGTAGCATAGATGGGAAGAAAAGATGTTTTAACCACGAGAACTTTTTCTATTTGGTTTGCTGCCATGTCTTCCATATCTGTACTTTCTCCATCCCTTCATTTATTTTCTGTTGCCAGCTTATCTCAGCCATATCTCCTCTGCCGAACTGGATACCAACTATTTTTAGAGGCTCTTCAGATACTGTGATCTGATGTAAAGAAGTTATTGTAGGTGTTTGGGAGCTGAGTATGTAGCCTCTACTTTTGGTGGAATTAATTTTAGCCCTTATACTGTTTAAAACCTATCAATTAAGTCTAAAGTATATTCAGCCATTGTGGTATTATTCATAAACAGACATAAATCATCTGCATATGTTGCTGCTGTAGGAGTGTAATGCCTCTGGTTCCATTGTATCCTTTTACCTGTGGATCCTGGAGGATGGCTCGAAATAACAGTCGATGCAAAAGCATGTAAGAGAGGGCTCAAAGGACATCCTGTCATACACCCCTATCTATTGGAACTGGGGGTCCTAAAGTCCATTAACTAGTGGGACAGTGGTAGCTATTGAATATATCATAGTTAACCAAGAGCAAAACTGTAAAGGTATCCTATGCTTTTAATCCTGAAATCATATATGTGTGCAATAGTTTATCAAATGCCTGCTCGATCAAGTGAGAATATATATCCATATGCTAAGTTCCTGTTCCCCGTGTCCACTATGTCTCTGATTAAAGGAAGGTTGTCACTTATTTTCCTACCTGCTATTGTGCAGGTCTGACCTCAGACATCAGCTAAGAAGCAGTAGTAGCCAACCTGGTATTCAAAATTTTCATTATGATTTTCATGTCAGCATTTAATATGCTGATTGGTTGCCAGTTTTGCAAATTACATTTATCATTTTTTCCTGCAGAAATATTTGTAATGACGTAAACATAGAAACATGGATTTTGATGGCAGATAAGGACCGCTTGGCCCACCCAGTCTGCCCATTTCCTACCTAATGGATAAGCTGCAGATCCTAGTTAACCAGCAGCCTACTTCTTCCTACCCCCACCCCTAGAATTGCCTTATGGACTGTCACATGCATGCTTGAATTCCACCACTGTTTTTGACTCCACAACCTCCTCCGAAGGCCGCTCCATGCATCCACAACCCACTCTGTGAAAAAATACTTCCTTAAATTACCTCTGAGCCGCCTCTTCTATCTTCAAATTGTGCCCCTTGTTCTTGCACACCTCTTTTGAAAGATGCTACCCTCTTGGACTTTGTTGATTCCTTGAGGTACTTGAAAGTTTCTATCATGTCCCCCTCTCCCTCCTTTCCTCGAGGCTATACATATTCAGCTCCTTAAGTCTCTCTTCATATGTCTTCCAGTGCAGACCCTGCACCATTTTAGTTGCCCTCCTCTGGACAGCCTCCATCCTGTCTATGCCTTTGCAGAGATTGGGTCTCCAGAACTGCACGCAGTACTCCAGATGGGGTCTCACCAACTGTCTGTACAGAGGATAATAACTTCCTGTTTTCTCTGGTGATGCCTCTCCCTATGCATCCCAGTATCCCCCAGCCCTCCTTGCTTCCCTCTCACATTGCTTTCCCACCTTTAGGTCATCTGATATGACTACCCCCAGGTCCCTTTCCATTTTTGTTGTTGTTAGTATCTCACCCCCATTGTGTACTCTTCCCTGGGTTTTGTTTCCCAGATGCATTACCTTGCACTTCTTAGCATTGAATCTAAGCTGCCATACATTTGACCATTCCTCTAACCTTGCCAAGTCCCTTCTCATCCTTTCCACCCCACCTTGTGCATCAACTCTATTGCAGATCTTTGTGTCATCTGCAAATAGAAATGCTTTTCCTTCCAGTCCCTCTGCAATGTCGCTATAAAGACATTGAAGAGGACCGGTCCTAATACTGAACCTCACGTGTACCCCACTAGTAACCCCAATTTCTTCACAGTGGACTCCATTTACTATTACTCTCTGTGTCCTATTCTCCAGCCAATTCTTTACCCAGGCTGTCATCTTGGGACCCACTCCCAGGCTGGCTAACTTGTATATTAATCTTTTGTGTGGGACTGTGTCAAATGCCTTGCTAAAGTCTACGAGGCCATGTCCACAGCCCCTCCCTGATCTACTACTTTGGTCACCCAGTCAAAGAAACCTATCAGATTTGTCTGGCATGACCTTCCCGCTGTGAATCCATGCTGCCTTGGGTCCTGTGCCCTCTGGCCTCTAGATACCCAACAATTCTTTCCTTCAGAAGTGATTCCATCATTTTCCCTACCCTGAGGTTAAACTAACAGGTCTGTAGTTTTCTGCTTCTGCCTTGCTCCCACTTTTGTGAAGGGGAATCACATCTGCCCTCCTCCAGTCCTCGGGTACCACCCCATCCTCCCATGATTTGTTAAAGAGGGTAGTTAGTGGTGTCACTAGTTCTACCCTTAGTTCTTTTAAATTCTGGGATGAATCCATCAGGCCCCATTGCTTTGTCCACCTTCAGTTTTAAGAGTTCTTTCAGAACCCTTTCTTCTGTAAATGGCTGGTACCAAAGTATGGGTGGGCTTTATTAGTATCCTGTATTGTACTGTATACCACCTGTAGGATTTCAGACATAAAGTCTATATATTTTTGTAAAATTCTGATGTTAGGCCATCAATCCCTGGAGAAGTAGTATTTTTAATGATTTGATTGCCACAGTTATTTCCTCAGTGGAAATTAGAGTAATTAGAGCATTTAACGCCATATAGGTACTGATGGTATCGCTATGTGTTTTGAAAATCATTTATTTTTGAGAGTCTAAAGTAGGGCAGAAATATAATTCTGTGACATGCTCTGTGACTACTTTCAAAAGTTCATTAACATCTGTAACCACCTTCCTTGTGTATCGATAGTTTGTCCATGACTTTATTCTGTACCCTGGTTCTACAGTTAGCATAAATATTCCCAGTTGTGGCTTTCCTGGTGTGCTTACTCTGTGTTCATATAGCAATGATGCTGCCTTGAATACTGCAGGATTCTATTTCTTTTGGATGGAATTTACCTGAGGCATACAATTTCCGTGTCCTTTCTGCTCTAGTGTCATGAAATGAAATAGTTTAGACCTTAAGGTTAAATATTTTTGTATTGATCAGAATGAAATTGTCCAGCTTATTGTTTAAATAGAGTTTTTATTTCTTTTCTGTATCTATCCACCAGTGACTTAAATCCTCAGCTAAGAAAGCCATCGATTTTCTTCCATTTACTAGATCTAGAATAGGGTCATATATTTCTGGTAGATCTAAAAGGGAGGAATTTAATTTCAGTAGCCCTGCCATGGGGTTGCTGGTGTGGATACTATTTTACAGACAACAACTTATGATCTGAGTGTTCTATGGAATAATAGTAGCTCTTTGCACTGTTAGTGACTGGGATGCAAACATAAAATCATTACTTGTTGCTAAGATATTTATTTGAAATATATAACCCCACTAGTATGGATTTGTCTATACGTGTCCTGTACATTTATGAGCTCTCCTGGGTTTGTAACGGACCTGGGTCATCGGAGGGCTGGGCGGGGAGAAAGTTGAGCATCCCACAGACTGCTCTCCTTCTCTGGGGAGGTACAGTGCATGACCAGCGCTTGAGGGACCTCTGGCAGAGGCGGGGCACTGCAGCGGTCGGCACCAGCAAGACTTTGGAGGGCAGGATGGACACTGGTGTCATTGCATGTTCCTGCCCTGCCTACAGGGGAAAAGCCAGCCTGGACCAACGCCTCAATGATGCCCACCCCCGGTTGCTATCTGTTCCCAGGTCAACTCCCACCCTATCCCGTTGTTCACAACACCCTTCAAGTGGACGGGTGCCATGACCCCACCCTGGGGGCAAGACAGAGGTACCAGGAGGACAGCTAATGTGGGAAGCCGCAGCTGAGGGGTCTGTGACTGGGCAGAAGCCCAGTGGTGGGAGGCACCAAAAAGAAAAAAAAAAAAAGATTTGTGAGCTCTAAGATGTTATATAAAGTGTTGGAATCACAATACATTTTATTTGTTGTTGCACCTCTGAAGAACACATTTAAAATCCCCAGCCCAAATGATGGATCTAGTAGTCAGTAAATAAGGTTTGATTTTCTGAAGTAGGTCTACTCTGTCTTGTTTGGTTTGGGAGGCATATACATTAATGGCCCTCCAGTAGAATTATACTGAAAATTGACACAAATAGCTCTCCCGTGCAATATCCATTATTCTAGAAACTGCACGTATATCCTGAAAATAGAATACCAGCCCATCACACAAATCCATGCCATATGAAAAATAGGAAGGACCCCAATACCACAATTTTTGCTGTATTTATTAGTGCAGGAGAATTAACCTTGTGTCCTGTAGGAAGCAAACGTCAAGGCTTAGGTCTTTTAATATGAAAAAGTTAATAAACATCTCCTATGGTTTTTAATACTATTAATATTAAATATGGCTATGGAGAGAGATGTTCCAGGATCCACTTATAAGTGTATAGGATCACTTCCTCTTTATTGTTCCTCCGAGATCTGAGGCCCAAAGACTTAGTCCTTATTTTCTGAACTTCTTCTTCTTCAAACTGTCATCCTCAGAGTCCGAGGAAGGAAGTAGTGATGATACTGTTGAGGAAGTTTCAGAATCTTCCTCCTGTCCCCTTCTGGTGTTAGGGCAGTACATCTGTTGCTAAGCTGAACCCCTGATTTTTTTTCTGTTGTTTTCTTTTGAAAGATTAGGTTTGTGTAGTTGTCTCTTGGGTGGCCTTTTTCTTAGAAACCACAGTCATTAGGGAGGGGCAGTCTGGATTCTCTCCTTGGTTGCTAACAGGTGCCACTTCCATAGAAACAGGTGTTTCTGAAGTGGTAGGATGGTCTCTTGTGGTGGTATAGTGTCCTGTGGATTTGTTTGGGCTGGTGTCTGTTCAGGACGGTCTGTGATAATGTCTGTGGCAAGAATGGTTGGGGATGGTGGTTGGGCCAGTTGTTACATAGGTGTTTTCTCCGCTCTAGTTGCTGTCTTTGCCTCTCCATACTTGTTTTCTGTGCATTTAGCAGAATGGTGCCTTGATCAGGTCTGTCCATTTGATTGTGTGTGGCCCATGAGGCAAACCTGTATCCTTGTCCAATTTCTTTACGTAAGTTGCATTTGAGTTCATTTGTGCAATTTGAACTGTTGTGGCCATAAGATAGACCACGAGTTGCATTTTATCCTGTCACAAGCTGGACTAAGATGTAATTCCGATCCACACTTGAAGCAGGTTTGGGTTGGCCAGGGTAAAACAATGACCCCTGTCCTGGCCAAGGAAGAAAGAGCTAAGCAAGTGTTGTGGGCTTTGTGCATTCATTTTCAATTTTACTTTAAATTTCCAGCCCCCAGTCCAGATATGCTCCCAATCAAATATTGGTTGTGGAGGACCTAAAATGTCACATTTATGATATAGCCAGTGTTGAATATCATGAACACTGACTCCTCATTTCTGAAAGGTATGGTAATCAGTTTTATGGTGGGTTTGGTTAGAGGAATAACTCAAAGGGAAGCAATAGAGCTGAGTGTTTCATTTTCTCATATTGTGACAAGAATCTGTCCAAACCCATCGAGTTTTAAAATTGTCATCAAAAAGTGAGTTCCCAGATGTATGAATTAAAGCATAGATTTTGTTAGAAAAAAAATGCATGGATTCTTTAATAAGTGTGCAGCCCTCGTAAATGTGGTCTCATGGTAGCTCCAGGCCCCCACATATTGTAATCATACAGCATTTTGCATGTGCAGGTGCCATATTAGTGAAGAGAACATCTCTTTTCAAAATTGTGCCCACAATTGTTGTACAGATTCCTGGTGATTTTCTTCAATTGGATTTTCAGATTCCATGCATACTCCCCATCTGTTAGAGGGGTTACTTAGGCCCTTCCTCTGCTGAGTCAGATCCAGAATTATTTTCAGTTCTAGTGGGGATATAGAATCTATTGCAACATCATCTGCATGTAGGTCAATATTTATTTATTTATTTTATTTATTTATTTCACGTGCAGATTAACACCTTTGAGCCAACAAGCTCTTTTACAAAGGTTCCATGTCAGGTAAAACAAACAGACAAACAATTTCCAAGGTTACATTTCATAAGAGGAAGAGACAAGAATACAGTGGTAGTTTGATGGACATTGCTGTTGCTAATTGCTGATAACAGAATACTGACAGGCTGTACATGTAACAAAGCAGTCTTTGCATTTTCCAAATTGTACAGGTACGAGTAATGCATTTGGTAAGTGGTTTAACATATATTGTTAAGTCTTAAAGAAGGCCTCAAGTAATCAAGCCTGAAGTTAGGGAGGGTGGCCCGAGGGGCTTTGTCATATTTCGGAAAAGGGGTGAGGGGTGGAGCAGGAGAGTGGGGCAGCCACCTAGAGGCTTTGTCAGGAGGTGCTGGAGCACAGGAGAAGTGTGGGGTAGGATGAGGGATATCTCATATCTGATTCAGTTGCAAAATTATGTGGCACAGCTTCAGGAAATTTAACTGCAATACTTAATTCTTGATGTACATTAGAATTACCCCGTCCTATCCTGGAATGGGGCTATGGGCCTCGTCTGGTAACCAGTTCCCTTGTGAGTTTTTTCCACCTGCTCCTACTAAAGCTTTTCTAGGGACCAGGAGTAACATTACCAGCTGAAGATTGTTTGTGTTGGGATCGAGAAATTCTGCCACTTATTAGCATTATTAGAATACCAGAAGCTGTGTTATCATAAGAGGCATTGGTTTAGCACTTACAGTTTTGTCGTGTGAGACGATGCTTTCTGCTGCAGGAAATTTTCTAGGTTTGCTGTGGTGAATGTTTCAGTTCCATCTCGATTTCTTCTGACTGTTGTGGAGTGTGGATTGAGCTGTTGCACTCATTTCTGGTAGTTGTAGAATCTCCAACTGGAGGTATAGTAACCGTGCTTGTGTTGGTGGTGGCAAAATCCTGACAAGGCTCCACCTGCAAGCCCAGCTGATGCCGACTTGTCACAACCAGCTGGAGCCACTGTCAGTGCCACCTTCAGTTCCACTGAAGAAATGCTTGCTCCAGACATCCGGCTGTCTCTCCCAGGAGAGCATTTAGAATTTTTATCAAGGTATATCTGTTTTGTTCTGTGACCTCCCTCAACCATGCCTCATCCTGCTCCGACACAGAAACTTTACAGGACACCTGGTCTTCTGACTCAATAATTGCTGAATCCCGCACAATGTTCGTAATACATTCTCATTGTAAAATGATCTCTGTAGGACCTGCAGGCGAAGAGAGATCAGGTCCCCTGCAGGTACACCAGCAGTGTCCTCCTCCTCCAGTAGTCTGTCCGCCATGACAGACCAGCACCCTCATAACACTGCCCCTACCCAAGAGTAGGGGAATTTTCCAGTGTATTGGCCAATATTGCCCTTCGTATACAACTGGTACATACAATGGTCCAAGGCTGTGGGTGGGTGTTGATGTGTGTGATATGGCTGCCACTACATGTTCAGTCACTTCACTACCAGTCTAGCATTGCTTGTAAAGCACTTTGGGATACAATGTGTATGAAAAGTGCTATATGAATGCTGATTCTTCTTCTTCTTCTTCTCCTCATTTTGAACACTTTAAAACAATATGTATTGTTTCCTGTGTTTTATACTGCTTTTAGGTGTTCTGAGGGTGGGAAATGTAAGTAGAAAAGCACAATTACGATATAGACATGCAGAAATAGGTACTTGTAAACATAATTGCATGGTAAGGTTACATGTATTTGCTACCTGTTACCAGAATACTCTGCTAAAATCATAAATGGGTTTGATTTTGCCTAAGCAATATAAAATAACCAGACATGTAGTTTGGAAAAGAGTGAAAACTGCATAGTGTTGCTCTGTTTTACTTTATTGTCCTGATTCAGGGGTGGGGTGATATCAAACCTTTGGGCAGGGGTTACGTTACCTACATCTAGAACAGTTATTTTCTGTTGTTACAAACAATTTACACTTTTCCTATCATAAAATAATTTCTTGGGTTTCTACAGGCCATGGGAGCAATGCAGTGGATTTTCTATTATGGGCTTAAATTTAAGTCATTTAAAATACACTTGGCAACCTATGTGTCTGGGATCTATTTCCACCAGACCTCTGCTGTAAAGGTAATGTACACAAAAGTGATATTGGTATAACCAGTACCTCACTAGAATCCAAAATTGGGATGTTCCTGTTAGGGTTGCTCAGAATCTGCTGAATGGAGTCAGAATCATCAGATACTGTTCAGTTTTTAGGATTTAGGATTTCTGGATTTGCATCCATTTGGATTTTGGAATCTAATTCCAAAATCCAAATCTGAAATGCATGTTATGTTACAGTCGTCCTTCAGACAGAAAGTGGAAGCCTGTACTACCTGCTCAAGGCTTGACGTCATCACAGTTCTCGATGTTCTTCATGCAGTGTAGGTAACTGGAGAGCTAGCTCTGCTACATCTTGCTGCAAGGAGTGCTTCGTGATCATTTTTCCTGCATTTTGTGCCAGGTAAAAATCCTTCCTCCATCCTTGTCGGTGTATAATTTGTGCATATTCCAAATTGTGCTGAGAGAGAAAGTTATTTTTTCTCCTTTGTGTGCTCTGGTGTGTCTGACTGTCTCTCTGGTCTGTGTTTCCCAGGCTAGACAGCAGGCACATATTTCACATGTGTTTTTTTTGTTTTTTTTACTGTTTGTGGTTGACTTTATTCAGCGTTTCTTCATTTCCTGGTTTAAATACTGACCCATTATTTAAAGTAACAGTGTTTAAAAAAAGTCTTTACTGTTGGTGTGTGTACATTTTGTATTTTGAAATGTCTGGAGGAAAGCAGTAATGCCAGAAAAGGTAAACACACCTATGTGGAGGTACTTAGTGGCACTGATGGGACTGAGAATGTGTCAGGGTGTGTCTTCCACGTTAGGGAATTGATTCAGAGGTACAGGGTGCCCTTCCTAAGAAATGGGGATGGGAAGGAGGTTCAGGCTGCAGTACATCCCACTCTGATGAATGAAAATCCAGCTGAGGAGGTGGTAGCTAAGGAGCATTCTGGTGCTGAGGCTGAACAATTGATGATAGTGGTGATGACGTGGAGTGTGTTCCGATCCTGCTGAGTTACCATCTGATTATGAAGAAGAAGAGGAGGTTTCTGCTAGTCAGAGGAAAAGTCAGAACATGACCAGAAAATCTGCTGGTATTCCAGAGAAGGTTGGTCATGGAAGTGGTAAAGACTGCCAAAGGGAGGACATCTGCTGCCCCAAAATTTAAAATGGCGCACGGTGGGTCTTCTAATCAGGGTGGTGGTGAAAGAAAGAGTCCAGCTCTTGAAACTGTTCTTTCTGCCAAAATAAGTCAGGGTATGGACATATTTTGAAACATTCCCAGGTTAATCCATCTATGCATGGTGTCTGGTATGACTGATAAAGATCAGCAGGGGTCAGCCACCGACTCTGAGTACCACTGGCATACACCCACTTGCATATAAATCATCATTGTGAGTGGGCTGCATCAACTCGCTCGGCTGTCCTGGAAAACATAAATGGACTGGTGAGCACTTCATGCAATTTCAGAGTGAGTCACATAGGAGGGATAGAAATTCTTCTCAGTCAGAAGAGCCGACTACTCCATCATCCCCAGATACTCCACTCATTCCCACAAGGTGGCAGTGACCTTGCATCAGTGTGCAGAATGCACAGGAAAGTTCACATCCAGGAAGGCTGAAGGAGATAAACAGGACAGTTACAGCTACTGGTGGAAAACATACTGCCCTTCTCCTTTGCCTCCAGCCCTGCATTCCACAGATTACTGCATGCAGTGGAACATTGGTACTGTGTGCCATCAAGGTATTTCTTTACTGGAGCATTATTGCCTGGGTTGTTCAAGAATGTCTGTGCCAAGGTTTGCTGCAGCCTGCAGCAATCTAGTATCCACAAGTTAATCTGACAACAGACATGTGAATGACTCTCTCGTGGTCAAGTAATGAACTACATGGCAGTGCCAGTACATTGGGTGTCCCTACTGACACAGAAGACAAAAGACTCAAGGACACTGGGAGCAGTGTATAGTCTGGTTTGTCATGATACTACAGAGATATGTCATGCAGCACTGTGTTGCTGGATTCAACAACACCCACACTTCTAGTCACTTTCTGAATGAGCTGGAGGAGGCTATAGATAACTGGCTGACAAACAATGGTCTGGATGCTGAGGTGGTTGTAAACTGACAATGCTGTCAGTGTGTTCAAAGCTATGGATGATGGTGAGTACACCAATGTGCCATGTCTTATCCACTTCCTACACTTGTTTGTGCATGATCTTCTCAGCAAAACAGAGCTGTTGAAAATATAGTGAGTACAGTTAAAAAGTACTGATTTTCACACTCTACTAAGGCCAGGAGAGAACTCCATGGTCTACAGTGAGGAAAACACCTTAAAACATGACCTGATACTGGACTGTGTGATGAGGTGGAACTCAGCATATCATATGTTTGAATAGTTCCAAGCATGGAAGCTGATTATCCATGGCTATTTGCTCCAAAATAAAATTGATGGGGCAGATGTCATGGTTTCTTCAACAACTGGCATATGGTCAAGACATTGGTGGCGGTCTTGAAGTGTTCAACATTGTTTTTTGTTTTTTATTTTCTTCTTTATCCTGTGATTCCACTGTTGCTTTATCAGCCCTGGTCACAGCCCTGGGATTTCCACTGCCATCTACTGCCGCCATCCCTGTTTACCCCCGGAGGAGAGGGCCCGCGGCATCGGTCCCTTCATCCGTAAGGCGGAACTAGTATCTGGGCAGGGATGGCGATGGCAGCTAATTGAAGCCCCAGGAGGGCTTCACATAGACAGTGGACCCGCCCACCATCTTTTCCTGGGTTTCTCAGAGGTGGGGACTTGCAGTGACACCAGTGTCTGCCCCACCTCCTGATACCGAGCGCAGGTAGCGTGAGTGACTCCCAGCCTCTGCCAGGGGTCCTCATTGCATGAGACACTTCCCCACCCTCCCCTGGAGAAGAGAGCCACCCCATAGGTGCTCAATCCTTCTCCCCGACCAACCCTCCGACAACCCAGATCCATTCCTGAACCCGGGTCACCAGCGCGGAAAATCCAACTGCTGCGTCCGGGGCCAGTGTGTTCAACATTGTTATGAGGGGAAGTCAGTTCTCCCTCATCATGCATGAGCATAATGTTGCCACAGCTCAGATTTTTACATGTATTCTTGGAGCAGAAGCATTCCCAGTACAAAGTCAGTCATACTGATATATCACAAGTTGGAAAGGGTGTAGTTGACTTGATGCTGAATTTCTTCCATTGCAGCAGAAGAGTTCAACAGATGTTCTCAGAGGACCAATATGTTCTTGCAATCCACAGTTTAAGGATCAGCTCGGTAATATTCTGCCTCCCAACACTGATGTGGAACAGTGGTGAGATGTTCTGTGTGACCGCTTGGCGAAGATGGGTGAATCTTGTCCAACCAATGATCCTGAAGTTGAGAAACATCAACGACAAGAGGACCACACATTGAATGACAAGGAGTCTAATCATATTTCTCTTCCTGCACCAGGGACATCACTGCTGTAGTGACTGTCATTAGTGAGCCTGATGGTGGGACCCAGAAGAAATTAACCTTAGAGATCTGTTAACAGTGATAGTCAGCTGGAGGACTGTTGGATAAACTTCCCAGTTCTTCCCTGTGGTTTGATCCGATGGAATACGGACCTCCAGGATATATGAGATTGAGATGCTTTGTCTGGTTGTGTTTTTATCATGCCCATGAAGCAGTGTGCATTTAGAGCATGTTTTTAGTGCTGCTTGAGTAATTGTCAGTGACAGCAGAACCAGATTGAACATGGGGAATGTGGAGATGCTCATGTTTCATAAAATGAGTAAGGAGTTAGGTCAATGTCCTGTTTACCCACTGGATGTCAGTTCTGACAGCACTTCTCTTGACAGTCTTAGGGGTGGTGGTGCTGCCAACACTAGATGGGAAGATGAAGAAGATGAGACAGTGTGGTACTAAACTTCTTAGCACTAGTTAGCTGGCATACTGTTATTACTTTTTCAGAAAGTACCAACATGTCTCATCCTTGGTCATAATCCACCGACTGGTGAGTCTGGTTCATAATTCTGGCAGATTACATGTTCAACAGGTATACAAAATGAGTGCCTGTATAAATACATCCCTGTCCCTGATCCTCTTGTTCATGGCCACTCATCCCATGTTTTCTTTGTGTGTAGCACAGCAACTGGATTTTTAACTGTATCAATCAGTGAGTGTACTGAATATGAGCAAGGCATCACTCCTTAGAGTCCACCAGTCTCCACTTCTAACTCAGTGTCCTCATTCCCATTCCAGATTTCCACCAGCCTCCTTTTTCACCCACGCATAGCTGGTTCTATGAACTAAGGACATACAGTGTCACATCAATACACATATGAATATTTATTTTATTTATGTCTTTTTCTTGCATTTAGCAAACTCTGTGGTGGTGTCTGTCAACTGTGTCAACTTAAGACCTACCATGCTTGCCATCTAGTATGTTGGTGCACTGTGTGGCATTCACTATAGGCATTTATGTGTTTAATTTCTGAAGCCACTGCATGATTTAATTTTTATTTTATTGTATAATCGGATTTACAACCTTTGAGCCAGCTCGTTTACAAAAGGTACCGCGTCACAGAGAGGACACACATGGTTAACATAATTTACAGAGTACAGTCAAGACAGAATAACAGATTTTACATGTTAACAGAATACAGACATGCAGAATCAACATATTTTACATCAGTTGCATGAACAGAGATACATAGTATTACATACAATTGCCTGAACACATGTGTAGTTAAAATCATACATATGTTGTGTGGCATATCTTTAGTCTGTTTATAATGACCAAAGTACCCATTGTGAATACTTTAAATAAAGTTACCCAATATGTTGTTTTGTCTTGCTTTTTGTGATGATTATAAAAGTATCTCACACTGTGGGTGTGTGTCAAATTCTGGAACAGATTTTAAAAATTCCCGAATATCACAAGCCTCAGGTGCACAGAACATATGGTGCATGGGGCTTGCGGAATTTTCCTGGTTAGGGATCGGGATTTTCTATCCCGGTGCCAATTGTCGCAAGTTAGACCAGCTTTTCCTGGTCTAGCTTGATGCAATCCTGGGCACAATTTTACAGGGCTTATGCCAAATATTTGGCGAAATTGCCATAAATTGAGTAAACTGTTGCAGCTGCGCAGCCTACTGAAATTGGGCACAGTTGCAGCAAAAGTGTTTGGCATAGCTGTGCCAAAAAGGGTTGGACGCAAGGTTGATGCAAGCCCTGTCTCATCCTTTGAAAATCTTGCCCCTTGTTTACGACACCTACCCATGTCTTGTATTTTATATTTACTAGCTTAATTACGGTGGCAGTTGTGTGACTAGTGGTTACATCACTCACAGTGTGAGCTTGATTGACAGGGAGTGATTGCAACCGCCCAGTTGTAATCCATAATTACAATCAGGCTGCTGTATGTTAACACATTTTGTAAACTAGTTATCCAAGAATTAAACATGCTCACTAGTAATTATCATATCACTGTTCCTGTGATAATTACAGCAGACATGAGGAATTAGATTTAACCCTGCTTCTCAAAACATGGAGGAAATAACAAATGCTAACAGTTAATATTTTTATTCCACCCAGAATAACTTAATGGCTAACAAGTCATAAGAGTCATCAGAGAAAGATTAACTAAAGAATACTTGCTGCAATGCAATGTTTAACTACTGCATACTACAGCAATACCCCATCACCTTTGCCAACATGATCCTTCCTAAATCATAAGTAATTACATATCCTATGATATAATCCTTATTTTAGATAAAAGCCATATGACTGATACAGTGTCTATATCAAAACTGTTTCCTTTAACACACACATTCATTTCTGCATGTTTGGCTAAAAGACTGCTACTATTTAAATGAACCATTGAAACAAGACCTTTTGTCAGCACAGGGAAAGAATTAAAATTATCCACTATAGCAGATCTTGGAGTAACTTGTACACACAACACAAAATACAATCTTGAAAACACTGAGGTGCAAAACAGGGTGGCTAATCCCAGCTACAAACAGGTCTACATGGTGTCACACTCACATAACCAAAATAAAAGCATGCCAAATAAGCAGATTAGTGCCAAAACACTTACTGTGCAAATACATAGCTCAGGAAACCGTAGGGCATGTGATTTCTCAAGCTGTGAACTTTTTATTGTGGTTTCCTGAGTGCAAAGTCTTCTGGATTATCTTTTACAGTCTCTCATAATAAAAGTAATAATAATATTAGCAAACATTTGAAAATATCTTCAATATGCAGTTTCTTCACTTGTTACTAACAACCCCTATTTGAGCTACCTATATAAATACAGCAGTAGTCTTTTAACTTCATTAACCAGTTACTGAAACTTTACAAAGACAAAACTACAATTCAATAAGGAGAAAACCAATACTCCGATATCTTCAGTTCATGCATCGATAATATAGCTGTATGGTTATACATAATTAAACAACAGGTATCTGGTCTCAGCCAATCACAAAAGAGAACAACTGTAAGTTATTCTCTCACAAACTGCAAACCATATCCCCAGAGTTGTTTATTCACTCAAACCCACCCACAGTGGTTTAATCAAACAGTAATCCCACCCACAGTCATTTAATCAGATCTCCAGCATCCGAAGCTGAAAAAAATGGCATCTGAACAGCTGTCCACCTCAGCACCAAACACAACCCTCGCCTTCCCTACACACCTCATATCAAAAAATCAATTTCTCGGCATACAAAATATCTTTGTTTATTAGTGGTCAGCCTGTCCTTTATACTGAATTGTCCCTTTTTTGCCTGAAAAGGACAGGTGAAACAAGTGCTCCCAAGAACTGTTTCAACTAGTGGGGCACTGTTGAATGCTCTGCATGACCCCCCCATTGCCGAATAATACAGCGGACATTTCTAGATTAAGTACAGATACCCATGTGTATACGAACAGCCAAACACTCGAGCCATCACAGAGTGCCTATTTAACAAACACAGGTACCTATTTGTACCCTCGTGGCAGTTATTTATGTTGGCTGGTAATCTGATGACAAGGCATTAGTGCTCCACTTTCCTGCTATTTCTGCTAGTCGTTGCAGTCGAACAGGGCATTTGTAAACACTCTGCATATTATCACAATACACTCTGCTTTTAACTATATTATTAAAAAAGTTAATCCTTTGGTCTGTCGATAGTAGTATCATGAACTCCCATGCCACTAAAGAGTAGCGTCAGTCAGCGTCGGGTGGAGTCAAGATTAACAACTAAAAAGCTGTGACGCATGGTTCAAATGCTTCTGTACTTTCTTCTCAACAACTGCTACAGTCCATGCTTTTAAAAAAATAATACAACTGCACAAACTGAGATCTGCTTCTACATAGCCTGCAAAACAATGCTTCCAGTTTCACATGTCAGATATTATCATACTTCCTGACTTCCCCACTACACTATTGCTGCTGCTTCACACAAACACTGCACCAATTGGACGAATTTACTGCATCCAGACTCACTCCAAACAAAAACTTCAACTCTATAATAGTAATAACATTCAGTTAGTTGAGTATACTCACATTAACTGGCTTCTATGGCGATTAAATGCCTCAGCTTCACCTCTGCGCTTAATCATCCACAGAAGCCAGTTGTGAGTATACTCCAACTAACTGAATGTTATCACTTAAGTATAACAGTCAAAACTGAATTAATCTATTATATTGTATGGCTAAAGCCAATTGAGAACTCCAGATCATTTGAATGCACCATTGTTGCAGGTGTGGGGTGCAGGATCATCTCGTCTGCCATCTACCCGGAGATGAGAAACTGTTCTGCAGGAATTGCTGATTCATTGTCGACATGGCGTTTGAGTCTTCCAGATTGATGGTACTGGGTGACTTCAACACCTGGGTCGATGATGAACTCTCGCACTTTGGTCAGTATTTCCTCCAACTTATGTGTTCATTGGACCTCACACAGTTAGTTACCTCTGCAACTCATGATCATGGTCACTCACTCAGTCTGATTTTTCTCCTGGGTTTGAGGCCACCGATTTGGTGGTGGAACCAATCAGTTGGTCTGACCACCACACCATAAGATTCAATTTCCAGGCTCCTCTATAGGCCTGTCCCTGTGGAGTTGGTCAGATATCGCCCTTTGAAGGATGTGTCTCCGATGGTCTACTGGCAGTATTAAACCTATCGAGTTTACCAGGTACAAGCGGGAGTTCTGAGGACTTGATCCTGGCCTATAATAAGGCCATGGCAGTTGCCCTAGACTCTATCACTCCTGTCTGTGTTCATCCTCTCTCTCTTCACCCTCGGTCCCCTTGGTTTGATGGGACATTGAGGAAGTTGAGACGAGTTGGACAAAGGCTAGAGCATTGCTGGTGGAAATGCTCCCTGGATGCTGACCACCTTAGATTGATGGAGCAACATCAGCTCTGTCAATCAGCAATCACTGTAAGAAGGCAGAGTTCCTGTTCAGGGAGGTTGCTGTAGCTCAGAATTGACCAGCTCAGCTCTTTCAGACAATAGACAGGCTGTGCAACCCAACCTGTCTACAGGTCTAGAAGCATTTTCACAATCTAAGTGTGATGGGTTTGTTCAGTTTTTGCCAATAATCAATTAATTAAGTCTTTATTTAACCAGGCGTTCATCATTGAGCAGAAGCTCATTTGCAAGATGGACCTGGGTAATTTGCAATAAGGTGGCCAGCATCAGGCGGAGATCCAACCAGCTCACTCTATGGGGGTTGAAGGTGGTTGGTGACTGTTCACTGCACCTCGGTTTTCTTGATCTTGTTTTGACCAGCCAGAGACCATCGATATTGTGTGGATTTTCCAGAATATGCAGCCAACCTACTGTAGTTTGGACCCAGGCCCAACACGCCTCATTTTGGAGTGTATTGATTCTATCAGCCCCATCCTGGCCAAGATTGTGTGGTGCTTCTTAGAGATGGGTGAGTTCCCTAGCTCCCTGAAAGAGGTGGTGGTTATACCATTCCTTAAGGAAGCTTCTCTGGACCTGAACTGTTTGGCTAACTACAGACCCATCTCTAACCTTCCTTTTAGGGAAGCTGATTGAAAGTTTCACACTGCAGCTGGAGAACCGCATTACCATCCATGATATCTACGATCCTCTCCAGTCCAGTTTATGGAAGAGGCATAGTACTGAGACAGCTCTGGTCTGGTGCTCAATGATCTCCTGATGGCTAGAGATCAGAAGCACCACTCTATCTTGGTGCTTCTTGATTGCTCATCAGTTTTTGACACTGTGAACCATGGGGTGTTGCTTGAGCACCTGAGAGTCATCTGTGGCCTGACTGGTCCAGTCCTCAGGTGATTCCAATCTTTCCTGTCTGGCAGGTCTCAGAGGGTGGTGTCTGGGTTGTTTCCTTGGACTCAGTCTCCTGTCGTGTGTGGGGTCCTCAGGACTCACTGTTCTCCCAGTGTTGTTCACAGTGTATGCTGCCCCTCGGAGACATTGTAAAATGGTATGGGCTGAGGTTTCACTGTTATGCAGATGATACCCAGCTCTACCTGTCTTTTACTCCCGACCAGGATAGTGCTCTCTCGGTCTTTAACAGCTGCCTCATAGAAATCCGGACTGGATGAAATCCAGCTGGTTGAAACTGAACTCCGATAAGACTGAGGTGTTGGTTGTGGAACCAGGTCTCGGATAGAGGAGTCGGTGGCAGGCGCCTTCGGTTTCGGCTCTGGAATAGTCAGCTGTCTTCTTC
The DNA here is from genome assembly GCA_016271365.2 of Neoceratodus forsteri. Taxonomy (NCBI): domain Eukaryota; kingdom Metazoa; phylum Chordata; order Ceratodontiformes; family Ceratodontidae; genus Neoceratodus; species Neoceratodus forsteri. The sequence continues at coordinate 31,920,866 of CM057450.1, forward strand.
TGAACAGTTGCATGACCTGGGGTGCTCCTTGATAACAGGCTGACACTATGTTCACAGGTGTCCGCAGTTGTCAAGTCCTCTTTACCATCTCAGGAACATCGCTCAGGTCAAGCACCTTGTTCCATCCGGTGACCTGCCTACACTGATCCACACATTTGCGTCCTCGCACCTGGACTACTGCAACTCCCTCTACCTAGGGCTTCTGGGGTTGATATCTACCACTTGCAGCTGGTGCAGAATGCTGCAGCATGGCTGTTGACTGGGGCTCCTCGTTCAAGCCACATTAAGCCTGTGCTGCGTGAACTGCACTGGCTACCTTTTCAATGGCGGATCACCTTCAAGGTTGGTCTTCTGATCTTTAAAGCCCTACATGGACAGGGCCCAGGCTACTTGCAAGAGCTCCTGGTTCCTTACCACCCCACCCACTCACTACGCTCAGCTGACGAGGGTTTGTTAGAGATTCCCAGGGGCACAGGGTCATAATGTCCAAGACATTATTCCATATAAGAAAATCACACTGACAATACAGCATGATGTTGCCATGTGGCATAAGTCTTTCTTCTGTGAGGGGCCTCTGCCCCCCACACCCCCTCTTATGGGGGCTGCACCCCCAGACCCTCCCCACCAAAGCTTTTCAACTGGTGGGGTCTAACTCGGGAGCACACGATTTGTATAAAAATAAAATGTCTGGGACCAGGAATCAAACCCAGTCCCAGACACAGTGCCTGGGTTCCTGCTGCTGTGGCTCAGTGCAGTGAGCCATGGCAACTGTCTCAGCAGAACCCACTCCCAGCAGAGGTCTTATCCTCTGCCTGGGAGTGTGAATGGTATAATACTGCATACAGCAATATATGCAGTATTGCACCATTGCTGTCATGGACAGTGCTGTATCGGGTTAGCTATAATGTTGTATGCTATAAAGCGTATGACATTATGACCCGGTAGGTTCCCAGGGTATGGCTAAAACCTCTGGCTCATGTGCTTTTATGTTTGAGGCCCCAACCCTGTGGAATTCTCTGCCTCGTCAGATTCGAGAGTGCCAGACCATGGGGAGCTTTAAACAGCTTTTAAGACCTTTTATTCTACCAGGCATTTGGTGATTAGTTTTGTTATATGCACCTGTATTTTACTACTTGACTTTAACTGTTTTGATACTTATGTTTCGTTCTTTTAATTGTTTTTATGAATTGTACAGGCTGTGATTTTAGAGATTGCACTTTATAAATAAAATTATTATTATTATTATTAAGGTCAACAACCCACGAACAGAAACACTTTTCTAAATGTGATAATCCATGCTTTTTGATTGACAGGTGGAAATAATCCACTTCTAAGCATGGATTACCACCACTGTCAATCACCAACAGTGGATTATCGCAAAGTGAGAGAAAACTGCGCTCAAATCACTAAAAACAGTAACAGGAGTTTTCCTCACATTGCAACCATTATGCTTCACTCACTCTCACTTTCAGCTGAGTGAAAATGGCATCGTGGTTCATTCCTAGAGGTATGGAAAAGTTGTGATTTCTGCTTTAGTGGAGCTTCCACGAAATATCACAACCTTCATGGAAGTTTCCAAATTCTGCCTGTGGTGGATTGGAAATCTTCTGAATGTGCTGGCAATTGTTGCCCTCTTCTGCTCCCAAGAGTCACATCAGATTCAATAAAATAAAAATAAATAAAACTTTGCCTGTTGTTCAGTGCCCCACACCTGATGGCTAGTGATCCTCTCCCCACCCAATCATTCCCACATATATTAAAATTACTTCCCTGGTGTCTAGTGGCACCCCAACACTGGTCACTGATCGCCACCCAACATAAGAACACAAATCATTTCCTGGTGGCTAGCAGTCCCTGCCCTCTCCCAATCACCCTCTGTCTTGCACATTATGTCCCCTTGTGTCCAGTGTAACCCTCATCCCAATCCCCATGTAGTAAAAAATAAACATTTCACCAGTCCCTGGTGGTCTAGTGAACCCCCATCCCTGATCCCCAGTCCATGAATTGAATAAACATTCTATTCCCTGGTTGTCTAGTGACCTGCAACCCCCCACACCTGCAGGTAGTGTCCCACCACCCCACTTCCCCCATACTGAACCTGAGTTGGCGACCTGCACAGCCCTCTCTCTCCTCCACAGCCAGGCCAGCCCACTGAAGTGTCAATGAATAAGCACGTGCTTGTTCATGGATAGGAGTTTTTCATCATAAAAGAGGCCATCATTTGTTTCCTGAAAACCAGTGACTAATCTATCAATTAAAAGTATATACCTGCACTAATTAAACATTCACAGCTATATACCCACACTAATTAAAGCTATATATCTACATTAATCAAACAATTAAAAGTTTATCATACATTTCATTAAACCCTATGGGACAATACAAATAACACAATTAACATATCATTCAGAAGCTAGCCAAGCCAATTAACAAGCTGAAAAAGAACCTGAAAAAGGCACACAGAACCGTCCCAAACCCAGAAATCTTCAAACTCCTACCTGCATTCACTACATACCATTCCCTTCTTGCTGCAGAAGACCTTCAGGTGCCATGACATGATCACAAATGCAATCTCCACAACAAAAATCACCTGATTCTATGTCATGACAGTGAATATTTACAGCGACTAACATAAGAGAGTCCACATTTTGCGAAAACAAAATAGTCTCTTCAATACCACAGCAACCGCAAAACAGTGACTATTCAGTACAGTAGCAGAATGAGGTTCTATGTCATAATGGCAATCACCGAATGGCAATCACCATTAGGGCGAGTGTACATCACTGAAAATAAAATGAGGTGTACACTCACAGCGAAAACAACGGTGGTGGCACAGATCTCTCTATATGCACCCCTAACACGAGATTCTCAACTCCGGGGTGCATGTAGGAGGGGGCATGTAAAAAAACATCAAAATCACTGTGACCACAAAAACTCTTGCACCTCCCCAGACCCTGCACCCTCAACCGTAGCCAGCCACCCTCACCACTACACCACACGGCCAGCTCGGTAGCCTTCTGCTGCATTGCCTCCCATGCCTTCCTCCTCTTCTGTCCCGCCCGGCGTGGTTCCAGTTGCCTTTGTTGGCTCTTCTGCCCGCCACTACCCTTTCAGGGTAGCCCACAACACAGGTGCTGAGATTGAGTCGATCATATTTGAGTCACTCAGTCTCAGTCACCCTGTTGATTGATACCACAGGATGATATACACTAATGTTTGATGGGGGCATAAATAATCAACTCTGGGGAGTGGACACTTGGGACAGGGACTACATGGGAGAGGGGGCTACAATATGCAGGGGGATACTGTGGCTGGGGAACACAGTCGGGGAACTGGAGGACACAGAACATAAAAAAAAACAGTAACAGCTAAAACATTTTAAAATCATTTACCTACAGGCAGCCCTGAACCTGGACAATGACCATTCCAACCGTGATCGTATCCTCCACTCCAGGCAGCCAGCTCAGCAGCAGCAGCAGCAGGCTGCATTACTCCATTTAGCCCACATAACTATACACTTCCCCATCATTCGCCTCCCTATTCTGACCCTCCACACTCACTATTCCTCCTCGCTATGCTAGCACTATCACTATTCCTTGGGGCGTACAAATAGAGTCATTCAGATTTGAGTCACTCAATCTGCCTCGCCATATCACAGGATACCTAATCATCTTAATATATTATATTCAACAAACAATGGGTAGTCAAGTTCTCCCAACTGAAGCAACTTTCTCTGCTATTCAAATCAACTGCCCTGCCTTCCCACTGATTCCATTTGCACTTATCTCTTTCTCCTGAGACTTCTCTAGCACCCTATTTAAATCTTTGGCTGCTTCCTCCCATTATGGACTCAATGTTGCAATTTCAAAACTAGCTTCAGATCCACTGATACCCTCTCTGAGCCCCTTATAAGAGCATATTTGGCCGGTGAGGGGCATGGCTGACTAGTTTGAACAGATCATTGTGTATTTTGTACCTTTTATCCTGGGGATTCTCCTCCTGTAGTTCTTCCTCCAATAATTTTTCCCCAAAAACATTTTGCTTGTTTGAGTGCCGTCAGAAGGCAGGTCACAAGATTGACCTGACATCTGAGTTTTGTTATATTGGGCTTCACTCTCTGCCCTTGCTCTGGCTTTCTTTTTCAGGTAAATTAAAGCCCTCCTTAGGAATCTCCTGGCACTTATTATTTTCCAGCATAAACACCATAAACACAGCAATGTTGTACTTACTGTCCTTTCCACAGAGATATTAGAACAGAGGAAAGGAATCTTTTACAGGCCAGTTGGAGAGCCCTTCACTGGTGCAGAGCTCTTAGCTGCACAAGACTAGTGCAGTGACACCATCTTGGTTCCACTTCCTCCTGGAGCAAACATGGAGAAAGGAATCAAGGAACTAGGAGACTCACAAAATGAAACAGCACAGCAGTCTTTGACAGTGCACAGTATATAACAAAACAGTTGTAGTCAATGCACAGTAAACTAGATGAATCTAGTTGACTTCTTTGACAGGTACTTACACAATAAAGATTTCACAGCTAGAGTTTTAAGTAAACAAAACTCACAAATAAGCAGTCACAAAGACAGGTGTACCAGCAGCATGGGGGTAATAATGGGAAAGGATGTCAGAAAAGCCAAAAGGGTTGAAAGTAACTAGATCTATGGGATCTGCAGCTTACACCATAGCATGCTGAAGAAGGCTGCATACGTGATAACACAGCCACTTGAAGACATAGTTAATTGAGCACCAGACACAGGTGTGGTCCATAGGGACTTGAGGACAGCAGATATGGTCCTTCTGCACAAGACCAGAAAGGAAAAAGATGAGCAAGGAACTCTAGATCAGACAGCCTGATATTTACAGTGGTAAAGGTAACAGACATCATACTGAGGGCGGAACTATTGGAATTTCTGGAGGAAATGGGATACAGAACCCCAGGTAGCATGGGTTTACAAGAGGAGGTCTTGCCACATGAATCTAGTTGACTAAATCAAATGGGTGTCCATGAAGCTGATATGTGTTGGGCAATAGATATAGTATACTTGCATTTCAACAAGGCTCTTGACTCGGTACCCCACACCAAATTTGGAAACAGAGCGTCACATGCTCATGGATGAGGCAGTGCATGCCCAAAACAATCAAAATGAAAAAGCACAAACAGCAGCACTAAAAAAATAAAATAAAAATCACACATACACTCATAGTATTAAAGCTGTCAGGTAATATATTTTAAAGCAGTGAACAGCACAGCACTAGAAACACGGTGAAGCATTGGGGTTTCTAGTGTTGTGCTGTGCAAGTTTTGGAAAATACATTACCAGACAGCTGGTTATTTCATGAGTATGTGTGATTTTTAAAAATCTTTTGAAGGCAGCTGTTTGTGCTTTTCCCCCACTGCAAACTAGTCAAGAAGCTAAGGGACTTAGGGTGGAGGAAAAAATGATGACTTTGGTGGAAAACTGGCTGAGGGGTAGGTGAAGGGTCGAATAATAGGGACTTCTCAGAATAAGGGCGGTTACAAGCAGTGAACCACAGGGATTGGTGCTGGGTCCTGTCCTTTTAATTTGTTCATCTGCAGCTTCACCACCTGGTTGAGGGAATGGTGCAGAGAGGAAGGATTGGCTACACTGAGGATTGGGGTCCCACTTGGAAGGATAGAGACCTACAGGAGGGGAGATGGCCTGCATCTATCCAAGAGGGCAACCACAGTCATCAATGAATGATTTAAATTTTACATTGACAGGCATTTAAACTAGCTGGGGTGGCAGAAGGAAATGGAGAGACATAAACTGTCCTCCCTCAAACTGAGGTAGGCAGTAGGGAGAGACCAAAGGAAAGAAATCCCACGGGTACCCAACAAAAGGGAAACAAAGTGGTAGAGGTGAAGGAAGATGGGACTGAGAGCAGAGGGGTAGGAGAGATGGCAAAGGGGACAAGGGATGTTGACAAACAGGGTGGTAGCACATTCTGGAAGGCTTTGCGTGCAAATGCTCAAAATCTGGGAAACAAAATGATGGACCTAGAGGCCATCATGGCAAAACGAGACCTGGACATTGTTGCCATTACTGAGTCACGGTGCAATGAAAAGCATGACTGGGATATAGCCATACCAGGCTACACTCTGTTCGGGAAGGACAGGATGGGAAAGAAGGGGGTGGCTCTTTATGTGACGGATAGCATAAAGGCTACTGAGATACATGGAAATCAGGAAGGGTGGAGGTACTGTGGGTCACCCTACAAACAGGAAGGGAGCTGCTATTCACACTGGAGTGATCTACACACCTCCAACATGGGGGAGGAATAGGATAAGGTTCTAGTGGAAGCCATCCAAAAGATGGCAAATGGGAAGGTACTTCTGGTGGGGACATCAATCTCCCGGATGTAATTGGAGCATCCCAGCTGCAGCTTCAGCTAGGAGCAGGGACATCCTGAACTCCTGCAGGGGCATTCCTCAGTCAGCTAGTAAAAGAACCCATTCATGAGAGGGTGGTACTGGACCTTGTACTCACCAATGGGGACAGTGTTGCAGACATCACAGTGGGTGGCCACTTGGGAACCTGTGATCATTGTGTCATGCAGTTCAGTGAGCACTGTGGCAGGATCGAGCCACACAAAGGTGATGGTCTTGAACTTTAGGAGAGACAATTTTAAAAGATGGGGAAATGCCTCAGGATGCTCCTCATGGGAGAGGACTTGGGAATGGAGAAACAGTGGGCAAATCTAAAGGAGGGACAGAGAAGGCAAAAAACTCTGCATCAGACTAGTAAGCAAAAGCAGGAAGAAAAGAGACTGCTGTGGTTCTCAAAAGAGGTGGCCGGGAAGGTAAGGACAAAAACTAGCATTCAGGAGGTACAAGGAGACACAGAGAGAGAAGATAGAGAGGTGTATCAGGAGAAACAGAGGAGGCAGGGAAAGCAATTTGGAGGGCAAAGGCACAGACGGAGGAGAAAATAGCCCAGGCAGAGCAAAAGGGGACAAGGTATTTTTCAAGTATATAAGTGAAACAAGAAAGACCACGGGAGGGATAGTAAGGCTTAGGAAAGAAGGAGGGGAGTGTGGAGGGATACCAGGAAAGCAGAAATCTTGAACGAGTACTTTTGTTCAGTATTTACAGAGGAAGGGGAAGGAGAGGGACCACAGATAAGGCCAGGAGCATAGAAGGAAGGAAGGTGGACATTAGTCCATTTACAGAGGAGAGGGTTCTGAGGGATCTCACAAACTGAAAGTGGACAAGGCAATAGGGCCAGAAGGTGCATCGTAGGATATTGAAGGAGCTCAGGGAGATACTGGCTGCACCTCTGATAGCCCTGTTTAAACACTCACTGGAGACTGGAGTGGTTCCGGAGGAATGGAGGGCAGATGTAGTCCCACATTACAAAAGTTCAAGCAAAGAAGAGGCTGGCAGCTACAGGCCAGTCAGCCTGACTTTGGTGGTGGGAAAAGTAATGGAATCATTACTGAAGAAGAGTATTATGGAATATCTGAATCCAGTGGCCTTCAGGATCTGAGGCAGCATGGATTCACTAGAGATCATGTCAAACAAATCTGATAAATTTCTTTGACTGGTTCACCAGGAATTGGAACATGGTGGAGTGGTGGATGTAGTCTACCTAGATTTTAGTAAGGTATTTGACATCATTCCACACAGGAGACTCAGAACAATCTGGGAAGCCTAAGAGTGGATCCTAAAGTGCCAAACTGGGTGAGAAATCGGTTGGGGACAAGAGACAGAGGGTGGTGGTAAACAGAGTTCACTCAGAGGAAGGGAGGGTGACAAGCGGGATGCCCAGGGATCAGTGCTGGGACCAGTCCTCTTTAATGTCTTTATTAACGACATTGCAGAGGGGCTAGAAGGTATACCTGTTTGCAGGTGACACTAAAATCTGTAATAGGGTAGACATTCTGGGGAGATTAATAGTGATCTAGGAAAGTTGAAGGAGTGGCCAAGAGTGTGGCAGCTGGGTTTCAGGGCAAAGAAGTGCAAAATCATGCACTTGCGGCACAGAAACCTAGGGCTGATTACAAAATGGGGTAGTATTAACCACCACCAAAAGGAATGGTACCTGGGAGTAATCATATCTGATGACCTAAAGTGGCGAGACAGTGTGACAAGGAAGTTGGGAGAGCCAGTGGGATGCTAGGGTGCATAGGGAGTGGTATCACCAGCAGAAAAAGAGAAGTGGTGTTACTGTTGTATAGATCACTGGTGACACCTCACCTAGAGTATTGTGTCCAGTTCTGGAGACCACATCTCCAGAAGGACATAGGACAGGGTAGAGGTGGTCCAGAGGAGGGTAACAAAATGGTGCAGGGTCTGCATCACAGGCACTATGAGGAGAGACTGAAAACCTCAATATGTACACCTTGTAGGAGAGGAGGCAGAGGGGATATGATAGAAACATTCAGATACCTCATGGGTATAAATAAATTTCAAGAAGAAAGCATTTTTCAGAAAAAGATGCTGAAGAACAAAAGAACATGCTATGAAGCTGGAGAGGAGACTCAGAGGAGGTGTGAAGTACTTCTTCACAGAAAGAGTGGTGGATGCCTGGAACAACCTCCCAGCAGAGGTGGTGGGGCAAAAACAGTAAAAGGCTTCAAGAATGCATGGGATAGGCATAAGAGAACCTTAGTGGTAGGGAAGGGGGCGGAGATCAAGTAGGATATACGGTGTTATATTAGGTAGGAAAAGTGGGCAAACTAGGTGCACCAAGTGGTCCTTATCTGCCATCTATACCTATGTTTCTATGTGACAAAGGGGAGATGACAAGGCTAAGGTCTGCCTTTTCTCACAGATGACACAAAGATCAGTGCAAGGCTGACTATGAGGAAGGGCTAAGAGATCTAAGGGAGGATATGGGCAAGTTGGAGAGCTGGTCAAAGATGTGGCAGTTGTTCTTCAGTGCAAAGTAATGTAAACTAATGCACATTGGGAAAGAGAACCAAAGAGTGCAATACAAAATGAGAAGGGTGCTGAAAAGCACAGCATGCTGTAACAGAGCTGTGGGAAAGGCAAGAAGGATGTTGGGATGAATAGGGAGGGGATTAGAAGCAGAAGTCAGGAGAAGATCCTCTCACTGCACATGCCATTGGTGAGACCACATCTAGAGAACTTCACAAGGTACTGGAGTCCACATCCAAGGAAAGCCTATATCAAAGTGGAAACAGTACAATGCAGGGTAATGAAGATGGTCTGGGGCTAGTGGCAAGATGCATGAGGAGGGCTGCAGGACTTGGAAATATGCTTCCTCAAGAAGAGAGAGGAAAGGGGTCCCATTTTTGAACTACAAGTACTTACATGGGATAAACATGGCTGATGCCAATGAACTCTTTCCTTAAGCTTAAATGGAGGACTAGAGGAACTCATTAAGACTAGCAGGGGAAATTCAAGAAATACACTGGCGAGCACTTTTTCATGGAATGAGTGGTGGCCAAGTGGAACAAGCTGTCAGAACACAAAATTTGTCGGCAGTTTCAAGCAGAGATGGGACAGGTACTACATGGGCTTAGTCAAAGGAGTCTGGCAAAATTAAGGAGCAGGATGACATCTAGAGTCAGTGCAGAGTATGTAGGTATGTAGAGTGGACAGACTGGATGGTCTCATAGACCCTTCTGCTATCAATGAAATCCCGAATGTACACTTGGTGACATTAGGATTCAATTCTGTCCACTGTTGCTGTCCTCCACACAGTACATAACGTTATCAGCAGCTGATATGCAGACCAAAGCATTACGTGCAGTGCAGAAGTAGATTAACCCACCCAGCCACCCCTCCATCCTGCCCAGGGTCCATCCCAACATTTATCCCAACCTGACTTCCTGCTCTAGCCCACGTCCTCAGGGCATGCACCTGTCTCCAATAATCATAGAGTAAATTCTCTCTGCTCACACACTGCTGAATGATCAGTAACTTAACAGGCTTGCTTGTGAGTAACAGGCTGCACTTGCCTCTAAGTTTTTTTCCACTCCTCAGGCATGTTTGCCACCAAGTGAGGCTACATCATTCCCTTCTATATCATTAATCCCCTGAGAATCACCCCAAGGAAAACAGCCCCCAAGGCACTTACTATAGGTTGTACCTTGTTCTCCCTCTAGTCCATCTCATCATTTTAACAACCAGATTTCCCAGGGTCAACAATGTTATCAACTGTTATATTGCTAAGCCTATTGGGGTTCTCACAAAGGTGGAGAGGTGGAAACCCAGCTCCTGCATTTTCCCCTAAAGTTTATATAAGACATGTGGAACATACACAGTAAATTAACCCTGTAAAACTGACCCTATCAAATATCCAGAAACAAAACATCTATAGGGTCATGCATTAATTAATTCTACTGTGTCTTGGTCACAAACTGTCCTCTAACTCCTGGTGCAAGCGTAAACCTATTAAATCAACACCCACACTGGTTTTAAATGCCAGCAGATTGGCAAGGCTCAGGAAGATTGTTTTACTCCTATTTCTTAATTTCTGGTGGAATTCTTCCTAACCCTGGACCACCCAGCACCAACCTCACAGATGGTATCTCTACACAAAAACCCAAGGATTGAATATTGCACACCTCAACATAAGAAACATTCTAGCAAAGAAAGAAGAATTTGAAGCCTTGGCTGCCATCCATAGATTTGATGTTGTAGCTCTTACAGAAACTTGCCTAAATGAGACTAGCACTGATAATGAAGTATCCTTAAAAAACTATAAAATGTTTTGAAAAGACTGCAAGATGAAAAGGATGGGGATGCCTGTTTTAGTCTCAGACACACCGTAGTAAACAAATGCCCTGGTTTCCTGAAGCCCAGAACTGTGACTTTCTGTCCATCAACCTACTACTGAGGTGCAAAACTTTTACCCTATCAGTTATTTACATTCTCTCAAGTTTTACTGAAGGTGGATCAAAGGTGATCCAATGACTTTAATCTAAAGTGGATTGCGAAATCAGTTAATATTTTCTTGCCAATATTCCATGAGTTAGGTCTACATCAAGTCATTGATATTCCTACTGGGTAACTCTAAAACTGGCTCTCAAACAACCTTGGACTGGTTGGTAGTATCAGATCATGACAGGTCCTATCATCAGGCACCCTACCAGATGATCTTAGTGACCATTCTCATATTTTCTGTCTCTGTTCAGCAAAACAGTCTCATCCACATCCAATATATATCCAGACCAGAAATGTAATGAAACTAAACAGTAAATCCTGTCTGAACTATCTGAAGTTTGCAGACTGGTCCTTCCTGGACAACATCACTGATCTAAACGCCACTAGCGATACATTTTGCAAAGTCCTGGCAGATATTTTCAATATGGTTGCCCCCACCCTTAAATGGATGAGAATCAGATGAGACAAGGTGGGGTAGCTAAATGCAGAAATTCTGAAGCACAGAGATAAAATCTAGAATAAATACAAAGGCACTGGAGATTCTCGGATTTGTTAGAGTACAAAACTGCTAGAAAAAATGCAAAACGCTAGTTAGAAATGCCAAATCCGCATTCTTCAAAGTATGGCAGGAAAAACATGTGCCCAATCTAAAACGTCTGGCAGATTTTTAAAGAATTAGGGCTGATCATTCTGACTAGTCCATTACCCTGAGGTTGATGGCAACATGATCAGTGGCCCAAGTGAAATAGCTGGTCACTTCAATAAACAATTTGGTGACTTTTCCAAACATAGGACCTCTCATCATACAACCCTCCAACTTGACTAGCCTAGATGCTCCCCAATCTGGTTCACCTCCTAAAATTAATTTCAGGATCCTGTCCAGAAATGAGGTACTGAGGTACATTACAAAATCCAATCCCAAGCCTCTCACTTAGGACCCGGACGGCCTTGACTACCATTTAATAAAATTAATAAGAAGTATTAGCAGAACAAATCAAGAAGCTCTAACTTCTCATTAAGATTTGGCATATTTCTCAATAGTTGGAAGCAGTTGTGAAACCCATCCACAAATCTGGCCCCAAGACCATGTCAACTAACTATTGACCAATCTCACCACTCAACCCCTCTCCAAATTGTTGGAATGCATAGTATTTGACCAAACACTTGAATTTCTAACACAACATGACCTCATTACACCTGTACAACATGGATTCTGCAAGTCTTACAACACAGAAACGGCCTTGGTAAGGTTCACAAATAATACATATAAAGCATTGGATGCTGGAAACTACCTTGAATGCATATTTGTGGACCTCACCAACGTGTTTGACTTGGTAGACCATACCCTCCTGATTGGCACCTTAACATATCTGAAATCTTTCCTGAGACTGTAGCTTGGTTCCAAAGTTACCCAAGTAACAGGGTACAGAGAACCAAAATCCACAACACCTTATCTGACCCAGTAACAATTGCCAGGGGTGCCCCAAGGATCAATCCTTGGGCCAATACTATTTTCACTCTTCATAAACTCAGTCCCAGCTGTGTGCCCCCACCCCAGCATGGTCTTTTATGCTGATGATGCCATCCTTTACATGAGGGTAATGATATAAGCCACATAAACCAGACACTGTAGTCAGACTTTTCCTCCATGAAATAATGGTTCAATCAACAAAACCTGGTCCTTAACACAAAAAATAAAGGCTATGCTATTCTCCCGACCCAGAAATGACTTTATGACTCACTAAACTTGTCTGACTCCATGGGTGAGTAAATGGAAATAGTTAACAAATTTCGTTACCTAGTTGTTATCCATGACAACTCCCTTTCTTCTGAATCCTATGTGTCATATGTCATGAATAAACTCCATCAATGCATGGGAGTACTATACAGAGTCAAAAACTGCATAACAGCTGAGTACAGGAAAATAGTATCCTCCAGCCTGCTGTTCCCTTTGATTGAATATGGACTGTTAATACATTCCTCAGCCAGTGAGTCTGTTATCCAAGGTTAGGGTCCTCTACAACTCAATCTGCAGATTTCATACCAGCTCCCAAGGCACACATCATCCATAGACATGGTCAAATAATTCTTGACGTTTCTTTGATATTTCTGGAGAAATTTGCTGCCTGCCATTGGTACCACTATGGGTCACCAGAAAATCTCTTTAGATATATTGTGAAATATCTGGAAGTATCTGACCATACCATGGCTGCAACTATAGGTTTAGCACCCCAAAGCATCCAGGAAATGTTTCCAGAATCAGTAAATAGTAGGTCCATGAGATCATCTGAAGGACGTGCTTTTCGCATCAAAGAACGATTAGTAACCTGGGTCAGAGATCTGTGGTTCACGGAGTTACTAGTTGATACATCAAGATGAATATATCTATAACCACTCAGAAATCTAGTCACAGTTTTAAAATGGCATGTGCACAATATTTATCATCTCAGTCTATTTGCAACTGTTATTAACTTATCCTTTGTACATATCTTCTGTTATTTATTCTGTTTCCACTTTTGTTACTTACCAGGCGCTTATGAAAAAGGATTTCCACCCATTGGGTTTTCCCAGTATAATAAATAAAAAACATGAAATGAAATCTGTAACAGCGGGCATTACATGAAGATGGAAATACTTCTCCGCTGGATAGGGACACATACAGATACTGCCAATCTCTGGTAGACTTGCCCTCTTAGCCACCCCTATTTTCTGCCACCTCAGATACTGCATTTACATCAATTTTATTGCTTACAGCTGTGCCAGTGAGACCCACACTTTGTGCATTACTATGAGGGTGATACTTTTAAGGATTTTTCTAGAAATAATAGAATGAACAAGTACTGAATGCCATCAGTCTGCCTCTTTCCAAAGGAGGAGGAGGTAGTAGCAATCTGTTTTTTCTATAGATTTTTAGAAGGTAAGGAGAAAAGACAGGTACAAAAGTACCTCGACATTTCTCTGTCATGAAGACACATTCTTACTTCTGTGATCATGTTACCAGAACTGTGTTGCTTGAGAAGGGAACTAATTTCACAGAAAATGTGTGAAAAGATTTCTAAACTTGCCCACCACTACTAGTGATGCATTTATCTTTCCACGGTACCAGTCGCAGGTCAGTCTGCACTTGGTGTACGATCTGTGGCTCTGGAACCCCATATTAATAAGCGCTAGGATAAATTAGACAGGATGCATCATAAGATGACAAAATGATACAAGGGTGACATGGCATTAGCTACCAGGAAAGGTTTCAGAACCTTAACATCTATCCACTAGACAACAGAAGAGAGAGAGAGAGAGCCAGGGGGGATATGCTCAGGACATACACATGCAAGGATTCAGTAGGGTGGATTAGAGTGTTATTTACATTATATTTAAAGGACAGAGGCAGGAAAACATAAGTGATCACAACTTGAGATTGGTAATGAAATAAAAAAAAAGCATTTGTCAATGCGAATGTTTGCTTGCTGGCATTGGCAGTGGTAGTGTAGAAGTTATAGAGCTGCGTAATAGGAACGGCAGTGAAGTATTGAACTGAAGCCAACCCCACCACCACCCTGCAGAGAGTGACAGGCATTGGGGTGTGCGTTTGGGTCATCAGGCATAACGGCCACGCCATTTCTCACACCCCACCCTGCAGACACTGACAAGTGACACGGTGTTCTTGGGGTCTTTGGCCCTTATGCGCACCCCATTTCATTAGGAAATATGGTGAGATGGGTGCGATATAGAGAATGGGTGAAGTTTGGGGCTGAAGAGTCCAAGGCATACCTCGATGCCTCTCACTGACTGCAGGGTGTGGAATGGTATGAGCATCACAGGCAAGAATCCCAAGTCACACCCCTGATGCCTGTCATTTTCTACAGGGTTGGGCTATGGCTGGAAACCTAATACTCAGGCATTCGTTGGTATTTCACCCAAATTTTCAACATGTTTGTTTTGTGACCCACCTCATGAACAGGGGAATATCAGTTTGTTAGCTGAAAGCTGCTTATGCACAGTGACTACGGCATTTAGCACCACAGGTGCAAAAACATTCCAAACAGGATGTAAAATGACAGCTGTACTGTTCATGGGGAGGTGTAAAAATGGTAATGTTGCAAATCTGTAGTAAAAATATTTAAAAAATGGTGAAGTTAATGAAAGACATAGAAACTGTGCAACGACACTCGTAATATAACTAGGTTGGGGATTTTACAGCAGATTGTCAACTCAGGCATTTTGGTGCCTCCGATCATGAACAGTGTCACTGTGATTTTCTTTATCTGTGCCTAACAATGATTTCCCACAGCGACCATGCATCTCTGCACTGAAAGTGTGAAAACACACTTCAGCCATGTTGTGAAAATGACAGCTGTACTGTTCATAAGGAAGTGTGGAAAATGCCACTGGTGAAAATCTGGACTGAAAATATTACAAAGTCATGAACTAACGAGGGTGCGTGAAACTGCAATGCTCACTCGTAACACAGTCATTTTATGGACTGGTTAGCATCGAGCCAGTGCCTATAAAGACTCCATCTCAACTGCTAACCTCATGCAAATGGTAAACTCCCTACTAGGATTAACTACAAGACTGGCACCAGTACCCTCTGGATTGGGTCCTCACCACTCACCCTACAAAGGATTTCTCATCGACCATTCTCCCAGACTCACTCAGTGACCACTCCCAGTCATGTGTGCATGGTCTAACAAATTTCTTAAGCCCCTCCCAAAATTATCGCTAGCAGAGTCCTTCCTCGTGGAAAACTTCCACATCTCAAACAACACCTGCTTCTACAAGACTGGCTACCAATCTATGAACAACAGATGTTAACTTGGCTCTTGATCACTTCATCTCAATTTTCAACAAAGCTCAGACCTCTTTGCCCCTGCTAAAAGGCACAAAACAAAATCTCTCTCTAACCCATGGGTCATCAGGCTCTTCTCTCACAGTTGAAACTAAGGGATCACCTCTGGGCAGCTGCCAGGGCCACTGGCAAACAACTGGACATCCAAAATTACAAACAAGCACAAAATGCCTGCACAAAAGCCATACGGCTAATGAAATCCACCTATTACAAAGACGCTCTCACCAATACATGGGGGAATGGGTCGTGCTTTCTGGACAATATCAAGGATGTCACAGGAAGCAGCCAAAAACCTCTCGCCATGTTAATGGTTGATGGATCCTCAACCCTTGACCCCAAGGTGATCGCAAACATCTTTAACACGGCTTTTTCAGACCTTAGTGCTGTCCTACCCCCATGACTTTTTGAAACAGGGCCTACTCCCCAAATACCTCAGCCCCTCAGTCTAACCATCCCTCTTCTACTTCAGGAAGGTAAGGCTGAATGAAGCTCGCTAGCTATATTACTGCAGCTATCTCTAAATCTAGATCTAGTAGCGACACCCTGGACCTTAAGCTCTGTTGCTCACCCTCGATGAGGTAATTCATCCATTAACAAAAATCCTAAACCTCTCTCTTAGCTGTGGAAAATTCCCAGAGCTATGGAAAACAGCCACCATGACACCTGTCCATAAAAGTGGGGACAAGACGATTCACTTTAATTATTGCCCTGTCTCCATACTGCCCCACTCTCTAAGGCACTTGAGCACATCGGGGCTGATCAACTTAACGACCACTTGGATAAATACAATATACCTTGTCCACAACAACACGGCTCCCGGAAAGGTCACAGCACCACCACAGCCCTTCTTGAGTTCACTGGAGCTTTGCACAAATCCCTTGACAACGGCCTTCTCACAGGGGCGTTTTGTCCGACCTCCAAGGCCTTGAAACAGTACACCATGGACTACTAATACACCAACTACTGAATGCGGGCTATCACCTGACTCTTCTCTCTGGTTTAAAAGCTACTTAGAAAACCGGTCACAGAAAGTAAAATTATGGACGCCTTCCTAACACCCTGCCTGTTCGCCTGGTGTCCCACAGGGATCCATACTGGGACCCTCCTTTAGCCTTTTCTTAAACTCCCCTTACCACTGCTCTGAGCAGATCATACTATATGCCGATGATGCTGTTGTATTCTCCACTCACAAAGATCCTGCAACTCTTCAACACAACCTTCAACTTGGTTTCAGTTCTGTAGAGTCATGGTTTCTTAATCATGAACTGGTCCTCAATGACAAGAAAACCAAATCTATGCTCTTCTGCAGCTCTCATAACCCACACAAGCTATACCACTTGGCTATCTCCACCACCCAGGGCAACACTCTAGACCAGGTGGTGTCCTTCAAATACTTAGGGATTCAGCTTGACCCTAATCTCTCCTATGGACTTCATGTAGATAATGTAGCTAGAGCTGCTAATACATGGCTTGGTCTCTTCTACAAACACAGACCACACCTCATGCCAGAAGCTTTGAAGGTTGCAGTCCTGAGCTCCGTGATCTCTGTAATAGACTATGGTCCTTTCATTTGTGGCTCGGCCACAACCACAACCATAGATGCCTCTCAACTGCCTTAAATAAAGCATGTCGGCTCATCACTGGTGCTCACCGCCTCACCCACACATGTGACCTGTACACTCAGACTGGCTTGCTATTTCTTGCCTGCTCCATGGTCAAAAAATCTACCTTGGCCTTGCACCTTCTGGGATCTCAACTCTGTTACAACACCGAATTAACAAACGGTGCCTTAGGAGATCCATGCTACAGCTACTGAAAGTCCCCACTGTCACACTTCACAGGGACAATGCTCTTTTCTTATCGAGGCACCACTCTGGTTCAATGGCCTCAGCCCAACCATCTCCTCTGCCCCAACTATTGGTATGTTTAAAACTAGGCTCCAGGACTATCTCACTACCAACAGCTCCTGTGACTGCCCAACTTAACCTTGTTTCTCCACTTCCCGTTCTGCTCTAGTTGTCCCCACCTCCTCTCCTCCTCACTGGATTCTGCCTCACATCTTGGTATACCCAGTGCTGCACTTTCACCCTCATGCCACCCTTCCTACCTTCCTTCTCCTTCCCTACCCTCTTCCCTCTCCCTATGACTCTGGCACTTCTTATCTGTGTGTCTATTTTCTCTGACAAATGCGCTGGCTGCCTTGTTACAATGCTACCCTTGAACTGTATTAATCTGTACTCTGTTTGCAATGTCCACATTGTTGTAATGCCTGTCTTGATGTTCCCCATAATTTGCATTTCTCTGACATGGAACCTTTGAAAAGAGCCATGGCTCAAAGGTATTTGTAATCCTAGACTTGATAAATAAATAAATAAATAAAATTTTGTCACCAAATTTTCAACATAGCCATTTTAAGACCTCTGCTCATGAACAGTGTAACTGTGATTTTCTTAATCTGTTCTAAACATTGCTTTGCACACCAACAGCACCATTGTGCGCTACATGTGCAAAAACACATTTTGGGTGACATATGAAAAATTGCAGCTGTACTGTTCATAAGGAAGTGTAATAAAATGGCAATGTTGAAAATCTGGAGTGAAAATATTAAATTTGCAAACTTACGAGCATGCATAGGAACTGCTGCAACGACGTAAAACAGTCATTTTAGGAATTTTTCACCAAATTTTCAACATAGCCATTTTAAGACCTCTGCTCATGAACAGTGTCACTGTGATTTTCTTAATTTGTCCCGATACATTGATTTACGCTTTACCGACTGCGCATTTATGCGCTACATGAGTGAAACACATTTTGGGTGAGATGTGAAAATGACAGCTGTACTACTCAGTAGAAGGTGTGGCAAAATGGCTATGTTGGAAATCTGGGTGAAAATATTGAAAATCGCAAACTTACGAGCATGCATAGGAACTGTACAATGCACGCTCGTAAAACAGTCATTTTGGAATTTTTCACCAAATTTTCAACATAGCCATTTAAGACCTCTGCTCATGAACAGTGTCACTGTGATTTTCTTAATTTGTCCCGTACATTGATTTAGCATACCGACTCGCCATTGTGAGCTACATGGTGAAACACATTTTGGTGAGATGTGAAAAATGACAGCTGTACTACTCATAAGAAGGTGTGGCAAAATGGCTATGTTGGAAATCTGGAGTGAAAATATTGAAAATTCGCAAACTTACGAGCATGCATAGGAACTGTACAATGCGCTCGTAAAACAGTCATTTTTGGAATTTTTCACCAAATTTTCAACATAGCCATTTTAACACCTCACCTCATGAACAGTGTCACTGTGATTTTCTTAATTGTCCCATACATTGATTTGGCACACCGATTGCATTATGCGCTACATGAGCGAAACACGTTTGGGTGAGATGTGAAAATGACAGCTGTACTACTCATAAGAAGGTGTGGCAAAATGGCAATGTTGGAAATCTGGGTGAAAATATTGAAAATTTGCGACCTTCTGACGTGTGTAAGAACTGCGCAATGCACGCTCATAAAACAGTCATTTTAGAAATGTTTTCACCAAATTTTCAACATAGCCATTTAAGACCTCTGCTCATGAACAGTGTCACTGTGATTTTCTTAATTTGTCCAGACATTGATTTTGCACACCGACTGTGCCATTGTGCGCTACATGGGTGGAAACACATTTGGGTGAGATGTGAAAAATGACAGCTGTACTACTCATAAGAAGGTGTGGTAAAATGGCAATGTTGAAAATCTGGAGTGAAAATATTGAAAAGTCCATGAACTTCTGAGCCTGCGTAGGAACTGCATAGCATAAGCTAGGAAATGATCATTTTGGAATTTTGGCAAATTTTCAACATGGGGTTATTGGGACCCTTCTCATGAATGATGTCACTGTCATGCATTATTCAGGCCTGAAGGTGATTCGCTGGTGACTGTGCAGTGACTGCGAAATCACCCTTCGGCCCGAATAACGCCATGACAGTGACATCATTCATGAGAAGGGGTCCCAAAACCCTATGTTGAAAATTTGGTGCAAAAATTCCAAAATGCCTGAGATATGCAACAAAGTTGAAAACCCCTATCTAGCCCATTATACAGCTTACGGCATTTCTCAGTTTGCGGTCGGCTTTGAAGAGTGCAGGCGTGTTCCCGGTCCACGAAGATCGTCGCGCCGAGGTCCAGGGGTAAGTATGGGGTGAGGGGTGTGGGAGGCAGGGTGCACAGTGGGCGGGTGCAGGCTGTGAGGGGGCCAAGAAGACTACATGGGACCGTTTTTTCTTTCCAGGTAAAAAAAAAAGAACGACGTGGGACGTTACCACGCTGGGGTGGGCTCCACCGTGGCACAAGAGATGGTTGGGGTGTTCAGCCACGAGGATTGGGCACCCCGTTGGTCTAAGCATCAATTGCCACGCTGGGGTGGGCTCCCAGCGTGGCACTACTACTGGGGGTGAGGACAGTGGAGCCGATGGGGGATTGGGCACCCCTGGCTATATCGAGTTATTGCCACGCTGGGGTGGGCACCAGCTGGCATTTTGGAAGGCTTTGGGGGAGGTGGGAGGAACGCAAGCACAGCCGACGGGATTGGGCACCCCGTCGGCTATACAGTGTGTGCATGGGTGCAGGCACGCACGCCCGCGTGGCGCGTGTGTGTGTGTGTGTGGGTGGGGAGCTGCCGCATGAGCAGGCAATATCTTATCGCTGCTCACTCAAGCATAGCTCCCCTTTGAACTGTATGCCACTGCATTTTGGAGCTTGTCATAGACAGCTCCAGCATGCATTGGCTTACAGGGCCATGCCTGCCAGCACACTGACTGAATTGGAGGAGGAAGTGACACACCTCCAAAATCTCTGATGATGGCACTATGTTTCTTGCACATGTGTGCAAGCAAACATAATAATGTGAGGATGTTCATCTTTTCTGAGAGGATAGTTGGTAGATGGAACAGACTACCAGAGAAGATAGTGAATTCAGACTCCATCTCAAGTTTCAAGAACAAAGGGGACAGCTACAGTGGGGTTTGTAGAAACTAAGGGGCTAATCAGTGTGAAATTCAGTAAGAGGGCTTGTCACACTAGTTAGAAAATTTAGAATGGAACAGGCTGAAGTTGTTTTATTTGTCCTCACTGGTCTTTATATATCTGAATACTGTGTGTTTTAAGGAATTGAAACATTCTGCAATGCTTGTCTTGTTTATTTTCTCTTGATCAACCTTTGCCCTCTGATCCTTCATGTGAATCAGGAAGTGACTGCAGCATAATGAGAGTGGATCACATAAGGGGTGTCATTTAGTGATGTAATTTTTAAGGATGAAACAATGGCAGTACTTGAGTACTTCAGATCTATGGCATTTAGGAAGTAGGGATGTTCTTTGAGGAAACCACACCCAGAACATCCACTCATGGTTAACATCCTGGGCACAGTATATATGCTGGGCTGAGATACAGTTTGTATCTTTGAGGGTGAATGCAGCTGATACAGACAATAAACAAAGGGCTTTATGAAGTCATGTACAGTACATGCTTATACCAGTGGTCCTAATCTTTTAACTAGAAATCATGGATGGTAGTTTCATCTCAGAAATAATAATGAAGACAGCTGCAATGTTTATACATAAAAGTTTTCTGATGGCTACCTATTTTTCCAGGACAGTGACTCAAAGCACACTGCTTCAGCAAAATCCTTGCTGATCACTGGATCAAATTGGTCAAAACACCTACTGACTGAGGTGACATATTTATATAGTACTGTACTCTGTGATGATACCTTTATTTGCACTCACTGTCTGAATTTTTTCCTCATCTTACTCAAGGTCTGCAGAAATACATAGAACACAGAAACTGATGACAGGCAAGGGCCACCTGGCCCATCCATTCTGCCCTTTTCACTATGCTGCTTTTGCTGCTGACACGTTCAGGTCTACAGCACTTTCCCTTCCACCTTTCCTTCCCTTATGACTCTCTGGTGCCTGTCCCAGACTTTTTGAATCCCACAACTGTTTTCAACCTCACTAACTCCATTGGAAGACTTTTCCAGGCATCCAACACCCTTTTGTGAAGAAGTATTTCTCACATCTCCTGAACCTTCCCCCTCCAAACTCTATAAACATGAATCAGCACACTAAGAAAACCAGTATCCATGTAAAGACTAAATGAAGACCAAACAGGAACTAACAGATGGAATTAAATAGACTGGAAAGATGACAGCAGTGCTTCAACTATAGTGTGCATTTAGACAACATATTGCAAGTTGTTATTGCCAAACAAAAGCATGCACCAGGAATGCAATGCAGTGCATATTACTATTTCATTGTTGTGTTGAAACTTATAACTGAATTGCATATATAGTACAGCCTGCCTACAATGGATACCTCCATGTGTACCTGTTTTGTCTGATATAAACAGTGTGCTCTATAAGCTTATAGTGCTTTTTGGTGTTTACATGGGATTGCAGTCAGCATTATTCTACATATGCCAGTAATGCCTGTGCCTCTATAGAGTGAATTGAACACTGTCTTTACTAAGAGTGTATTTTTGTGCTTTCTGTTTTAAGGCCTATGTTATGGTGAATTTTGTAGTGCAGAATCAATCCAAATGAAGGGTAAAATCTTCCTTCTCCATCACTGCTGCAAGTTGGAATGCTTTCTCAATCAGGAGAGGGCAGCTTATCACTGTGTCTCTGCCCACATGAAACATCTCAAAATGCATCCTTAATGTCTGAGTCTTTCTCCTCATGCTTGTGTTTCCAACTGGGGTTTTGGTTTCCATGCCAGTCAAGAGCAACTTCTCTCTGTCCCGCTAAAGATCAGACAGAGTAGATTTCAGAACTCCAAAATTAATTGAAAAGTCCTGTAGACTCATCTTTGGCAGATTCTGCATTTCTGTCAAGATTTTAATTTTTCTTGACAAGCTTTGGAACATTTAGACCAGTGACAAGCAGAAGCTGTGTGCAGTCGTGAACTGTCAGATCAAAGGCTGATCAACGAGCTTTTACACAGGTGAGATGCATAAGCAAAACATCAGCAACAGCTGATAGATAAACCACAAGTGCCTCTCTGCATCTTTCATGACCACACAACACCAAAGCAGTGGCCAAGACCATCCAGTATAGAAGGGCTATCAGGTATGCTAAATGCAAAATGATTTGTATTGAGTCAATGCAGAAGCTTTTGGCAAAGTGGCTCTATCCACTACAAGCAGACATCTGCTATAAAGCCATCCACTATAAGCTGTCTGCTTTGTGTTGTGATCATATATTGATGGTATAATTAAATGTATTATGATAGTCTTATTAATATTAAGGCACCCTTAATCCTACCAGCACAAATCATTCCTCACAAGTTGCACAAGAAACACACAATGTGTAGTACTGTAAAGTTTATCTAGGTGGAACAGGCAAATCCATGGCCTCAGGTTCCCAGACATTTCCGTGACAAGTGCTTTTTCCTCACCTTCATGCTTGGATTAGAACATCATTGAATAGTATATTACCTTAACCTCCCCAGCCACCAAACAGTACATATTATGGGGTGGCTGGGCTTTCTACTCATACTGTAATGTGAAATCCCATGAAATACTATTTCTTTATTCAAATAGCTTTTTGCCCTCCAGTACTGGTACACCCAGCATTTAGGTCAGGGTTCCCCTGGCAGTCTCCGCCGATCAGCCTCACCCCCCACCCTCCAAACCAAGGTCAGTGCCGAGCCAGGACCAAGAGATCCAGCACCCATCATGAAAATAAAACTTTTTGGTCTTGTTTGAAAGCCTTAGTCTACCCACCACCTCATGTGCTGTCATGCCATTCTTTGGTTTGTCACGTACAGGGTGAAACCCATGCAGACAAGCAGGCTCTCTGGCCCAACACAGGGCTTGCTGTGGCAGCATGACCGCACCACCCTCCCTAGCAAGGTGTGCTCTGCCACACTGCAGTACCCTTCAACCTCTCTGGCTTCCTGAGTCATCTCCTGAGTCCACTCCTAAGCCCAGGTCATCTGCACAGTAACATGATCTGCCACTGCTAGGCCATTGGGCAGCATGTAAAGCTGTTTCATAGAGTTATTAGCCAAACCCATGACACTGATTGATCACAGTATATGAGACCCTACAAAATCACGTCACGGCAGTAAGATAGTTTGAAATACACCTAAAGCAAATGTGTGTATATATATATATATATATATATATATATATATATATATATATATATATATATATACACACACACACACTTCTTTCACATCCCCTTAATATGTACTGCTCATGCTGCTGATACTGAACCCACCAGTTCATGCATGTGATGGTCTGAACACCTCAGAGTCCCCAGTGAGCCTCTTTCTCTTTCTCAGACTTTTGCCACTGAGACCATCTGGACCAGCGTCACTGCTGTCAGGGTCCCCACTTTAGCAAAAGCTCAGACCCCAGTGGTCTGATGGCCCTTTTCTGCCACCTTCTACCTTTTAGACTCACCATGGTGAGGGTCCCTGTCTGGATAAGACACGCTGTACTCTCAGGAGACTTTTTACTATGCACCCTTTTATCCTGGTACCCTTCCCTCAGATATGAGTCCTACACAACCAGTTACTCCAGTCTTTAAAAACAATAACTAGTTTATTAAGAAACACTGGTTGTATAAATACAAAACTACTGTAATAATCAAGTATAACACTATTTACACACAGTAAAATAGCAATACAGATACAGAATTATGAAAGAAAGCTTACACACTTGTGGAGGTAAACACTTCTATCTTTCCTACAAGTTACAGAGTCTTCTTACCTCACTGTCCTCTAGCCTTGTTACCTCAACCTCTCTGCAGACACTAGCTCCCTCCTTGGACACACTGAAACCCCAGTGAAAAGAGGAAGAAGCTATCTGGTATGAAGCATTTATTCCATCTCCCTCCTCACTCCCTGTTGCTTGGTCAAGCAAGGCTGATGCCACTTCCCTTTATCCTGGTTCATCCAATTGGTTGAAACTGCTTCAGGCCTGAAACTTTGGGTGATGCCTACCTTGTGATATTATCTGTCCTTGGTGTCTCTGGGATCCTGCTTTCTCTAGCAGATTATGCAGCATATAAATGAATGTGTTCAGATGCCACTGAGTCAAAATATCTCTGAGTCCTTTGTGTCAATACAATGAAAGTCCACATCACTTAAGTAGCCTTACTGGACTACTGAGACTCTCCCAAGTAGGCCAGTTTCTCACCTTGAACACTGCCTCCTGCCCCCACTGCTACAGAATGTAATAACATTTGATAAATATTTCAGACTATCAGCAAAAGTTGTCTGATCGTCACATACCTCCCCTTTATTTCTATGCAGTTCCATATTTGTGAGGTCCACAAACAGCTACTTTTGCCGGCTGTCTGGACAATGTTTAGTCCTACTGGTGAGGCAGTCAATCTACATTAACATTTTGCACTCAACTGCAGTGATGTATGCTGAAATTGTAGTTGAGAAATGCCGATACTACAACACAACACTTTGGCATTTTGTCTGTTATTCTGTTCATACATTGCAATGGATAGTAGTCTGTGACCACTGTGAATGACCCTCCATACAGATAGGGTGCAATTTGTTGCTTGCCCAGACAAAGGCTAGACACTCCTTCTCCAATGGTAGCAGCTTCTGGTTGGGGCAAACAACTGACCTTTCTACCCTGTCCCTGGATACTTTACAGAGCACTGCCCCCAAGCCCTGTCACTTGCATCTGGCTGAACAAATAAACCCAAATTGTAATCTGGGCTCACCAGCAGTTATGCTTGGCATATTCTCTAGCAGCTTCTTTGCTATCCTGTCTGTTAAAGGGCAGCAATGACACTATAATTTTTAACAAATTTACAATAGTACCTCACAGTACCCAGAAATGCACTCAGTTGTTTCTTAGTTTGGGAAGGTGGGCCAATCCTGAATTGCCTCAATCATAGCTGGCTCCAGGCCTGATGTGCCCCCCTCCACATGCTGCCCCAAGTATGGCATCTCTTCCTCCTAATTTGGCATTTCACTGGCTTAATAGTCAGTTGAGCATCCTGTAGTCTGGTCAGAACTTCCATTACATGAAAGAGATGCTCATCCCATGTCCAGATAAATATGCCTATATCATCGATGTAGGCTACAGCAAAGTGCACAGTCACATCCAGGACCCTGTCAACTAGTCTTTGCAATGTGGCAGGTGAATTCCTCATGCCGAAAGGCATAACAATGAATTCAAATAAAATGAATGGAGTGACAAATGTTGACAAATGCTGACTTCTTACAAGCATCTATGAATAGCCACACTTGCCAGTATCCTATTGTGGTCAGGTATCTAGCCCTTCCTTACCTGTCCAGTACCTCATGTGTCCTAGGCAAGGGGTATGTGTCAGATACTGTGACCTAATTTAACCACCTGTATTTGATGCAAAAGCTGATAGTTCCATCTTTCTTTGCTATCAGAACTATTGGGACTGCTCAAGGGCTGTTGGATAGCTGGATCACTCCTAGGCCCAGCATTTTCTGTTGCTTTTCCCTCATTGTTCTTTTACTTCCTCCAGCACCTGATATTGCCCTTGCCTTATGGGCTTCTCTGCAGTGGTTTTCACCTCATGCACAGTGAGACCAGTGTGCCTGGGATTGAAGTAAAAAGTGGAGCAAAGTCTTTAAACACTCCCTCATCTGGTCTGCTTGTCTAGGTGAGCCCCTCAAACATTGTCACGTTACTCCAAGTGGTTTTCCCTTACTCTTCTATAGCACATCTGGAGCAAGCTCCTTCTGATCTCCATTTGCTGTACTGCAAACTATAATGGCAATGTCAGCACGTCATAATCAGTTTTCATCATATTTACATGTAAAACCCACTGAGTGTGCCTCCTGTTTGGCAACTCTATGACATAATTCACACCATTTACCTGATGTATGACCTCATAGGGTCCCTCCCATGATGTCTGCAGCTTTGTGTGCCTCACTGGGGTGAGTAAAATTACCTTCTGTGCAATGGTGTGTGATCAAGCACTAAGGGTATCATTTGTAAACTTGGCAGGACAGTGGTGGCACTATGCCTTTGTGGAACCATACTGGTTTGGCAAAAGCAGCTAAATTTGGATAGGTATTCAGTAGCTTGGGAGGCTACCAGTTTTCTAGAATTTTACCTAGGACAGAGAGAATAGCAATGGGCTGATAATTAGAGACTAGTTTCTTGTCTTCTTTTTTGAAGATGGGTATCCTGGCAATTTTCCATACGTTTGGGATGAAGCCTTGGCAGAGGGACAGGGTACATATTCGAGATAGAAGGAGGCAATGAATGGGCTTCTAGCTTTAGAAGCTTAGGCTCAATACCATCTGAGCCAACACTGGTATTATCAGAGACTGAATTTAATAGCTTTAGGACAACTGCTTTGTGATGGCCTTGAAATGGAAAGGGGATGATTAGGTCTTGTGATGCTAGGGCTAAACTGTGTAGAATGGAAGACAGAGGTAAAGCTAGTTAGGTCCATAAGTGACTTTACAAGAGTTAGCAATGGTTATCAGGTCATTGCAGTATACACCATTCAGGACCATGTCATTGGCAGGGTTAGATTTTGGGTGCCTGGAAAGGTTTTGACATGCGACCAGAACTTTCTGGAGCCCGTGCAACATCAGGTAGGAGTTCTTTCCAGTAGTTGATTTTAGCTAGTCTGATTTGCCTCTTACAGGAGATTCTCTGTGCTCTGTATCTGTTATAGTCAGCTGGAAGACCTGACCTTTTATAGTTTCTCCAGCTTTTGTCCTGATCATGAAGTAGGGCAAATAGCTCCTTGTGGAGCCATTTAGTTTGTCTGCCTTGGACTCACTGGAGTATACGAGGGTGTGCTTGTCCTGGAGAGCCCCAAAGTGGGTGAGGAAGTAATCAAATGCCTCCTGCACATCTCTAGTTGCATAGAGAGGGACCAGTTAATGGAGGAGACCTCAGGTAGGAACAATTTACCATATACTGCTCTTCTGTGAAGGTATGGTTCTCGCCCTCCTCAGTGAGCATGAGACTGACCACACTGGGTCCCACAGTGGGGTGGTGGCCTCCTCTGCTGTGACTTAGTCACTGTTGCCCGAGGCCAATCATAAGACAAATGCCCAAAGTTTTGCACACATTACCACTTCTGCCTTTCTACTCTATTACTTTTTGGCTCTCCTGGGGCATTCTTTCTAGGTTCAAAGGGCTGCTAGGGTTTAAGGCCCCTGTGTGTCCACCTATCCCTTTGTTAACAAAACCTCCCCACCATGTGCTTTCTCGTGTGCATCAGGGTGATTAAGCATACAAGATCGACCCATTGAGCAGCTTCTGCCACAGTACTAGGATTCTTATCCATTAATCATATTTTAAGATCAGCATGTACATTTTAAAACTGTTCAATGAGCATCCTTTACAAATTTCTTCAGCAGTTACAGCTTTCTTCCCATTTATCCATCTTCCCAGCATGGTACTCAATTACGCATTAGGTTCCTTATAATTCTCCCCAGCTGCTTTCTTAACTGTCTAAATTTGAGTCTGTAAGCCTCAAAAGTTAACGTATAATGTTTTAAAACAGCAGCCTTGATTTTGACATAGTCCTTGCAGTCATTAGGGTCCAAGCTATGAAAACACTTGCCATGCCTTCCCAGTAGAATTGGCGATTCATATTGCAAACATAATTTCTCAAATGAATTAAAGAATCATCAATATCCATATCCTCTGTTAATTTTGGAAACAATTTGGACCCATTTTTGAGCCTTAGCTTCCCCATCTACCCTATTACTCACCTGGTCTGGCATCTGTCTCTGCAGAAGTGTTGTCATCCAGAATTCATGGTTTCTCATCTCTGACTGGTGTCTGCATTCTTTCTCCCTTTCTTCTGCTTGGGCTGCCTCTGCCCCTCACTTGACTTCATCTCAGTCTGCCTCTTCTCCTGCTGCTTTTGCTACTCCTATGCATCCACCTTGCACTGTTTTTCTCTCCTCTGCATCTACTGTAGCTTACCTGCTTCAGTATTTAACCTGGCAAATTATATCTCCTGCCCTTCTACTTTGCTTCAATGTGAGCCAAGTACAAAACTAACAATCAGGTATAACACTTTACACATACTGTAGTAAAACAATAGTACACATACAGGATTATAAAGAGAGCTCGCACACTTGTGCAGGAAAATGCTTCTTTCTTTCTTTCTTTCTTACAAGATCCAGCTGAATCAAATGCCCTTCCAGAACCCAGCTGTGTACATTTGTATGAAAGATTTTCATTGTCTGTGGTGGCTTCCTCTTTGACACTCATGCTCAACAGAACTGAAGCATGAGTGCTGTTGGAACAGACAATTGTGGTTCAATGGTTATTAAGGAAAATCATTGATAAGGGCTTGTGGCAAAGAGGAAGTGAATCACTTAATTTGTTTATTTACTTTAAATGTTTTCCAGTATCTAGAACAATGTTTTAAAATATTATATTCAGACATTTTTTATTCTGTTTATGTATCTCACATTAAGCTTTATTACTAAAAACAGGAAAACAGGATCTATCCATCTCAGACTTCCTCTCATCCTTCTGCTCTTTTACCCCCTCCCACACTGAAGTCATTATGCATAGTTTGTGAGATCAGTATAATTTCCACAGCATCCAGTTGAGGTGTCACAAGTAGAGATACTGCAAAGTCTTAATTCACTGATGAAGTTAAGATGAATTTGTAAAAGAGCTTATAGCTCAAATGTACTGTAATCCAAGAATTCAAATAAATAAATAAATAAAATGAATTTGCCAACTTTGCCTTCACAGATTAATTAGTGAATATTTCCTATTTAGTATAAATTCATCTTTTACAACTTTGCCTGGCAACCGTCTGTAACTTCACCCTTGAGGTACATTTGCGTGAAGGTTTGTCAAAATGAGGCTACTAATAAATAAGTACCTCAAGGTCACATGGAAGAGCTTCAACAGGTCTCACGTACATCTCTATACACTGAGTCTGATTCACTTTTGTTTTTCAGTGTTAGTAAGACAGTGGAGAGATAGATGTGTGACAACATTTCTGAGCAACTTATTTGAGATAAATAAAACATTTCATTATTCTAACAGCTTTTTAAATTATTTTTTTATTCTGATTTAATTGTTTGTGTTCTTATGGGTAAGTTAGTTTTTTGTTTCTTCTATAGTTGCCTATATTCATTTAGTTCTAACCTTCATAATCTTTAGTTTTAGAGCTCAATTTTCCTTTTTCCCGTGTGTTTCTATTTGACTCTCTCTCTCTCTCTCTGTCTCTCACACTCTTTTGTTTATGTTGAGATGGAATTTAGGGTGGTTCATTTTCTGACTTGTAGTGGAGCCATACACATGTGCTGGATAGCATCGGTGTGGATGCAGAAGATAGGGAGCGTAAGATGGGTGATTCAGAATCCCTCCTACACACACAGCACCACAATAGCAGCCCTCAGTAGAGCAGCAGCAGCAATCCCAGTGCATGATCCTGAAACCCCTGTGCCCCATGGTACCACCACCAAACCATTAGCTGATCCTCCTGAGGAGCCACTTGCCACTAGGTGACTCACGTGGTATAATGACTCAATGCTGGTAAGAGGCGACTGTGGTAGTATTGGGAGGAAACTTTGGAAGTTATGTGTCAAACTGGTGTGAAAGCCCCACGTGTTCAGCAGCATCACCCTTCCTCTTTTTCTTTTCTGGGTCCCATAGGAATCCATATCATCATTCCACCACTGCAGATAGCCTCCTCTTCCCAAGCTCTAGTCTCATCTTCTTTCTTTAGCTCTCTCTCCTTCTTGTCATCCTTCTACAGAGACACATTTTTCAATTTAGTCTTTTCTGACTGTGCAACAGTCAGCTCCCCTCCTCAGTCTCTGACTCATGGTCAAGCTCCACAGTCTCATTTGGGAATGAGAAACTATTATCAAGATCAGGCTCAATGCTATCACCAACATAAGTCATGGGGACACCAACAACCTGCCCCTCAACACTGTGCCTGAACCAGACATAGCACAAACCTGGCAGCCCTTTAAGCAGGAGAAAATATTAAAAACTAAGAGTTTAGATGCTCAGTGATTCATAACACAGTCCAGCATCGGTGAAAGGTCAGGCAGAATCCACAGCACTAACCCCAGTGCTCGAGTCTTTCCATGACTCTTCATCAGGGGTAGTGCTGTATGGTGCAGTGACGCCATTTTATTTTGCAATTTTAAATGACATGTTCACCAAATAAAATCATCCACATGCACCATAACACATCAGTGCAGGCATAAAAGATTATGTTGTTGTCATATATATATAAAAACCCTCACTAAGTGTGAACAGATTCATTATGCATTACAATTTTGAACACAGGCAGAAAATCATCCTAGATTGATAAATAAATACATTGTACAGAGCACACGAAAGCAATAAGACTTGACATGGTGTGGGTTGTTGATTGATAAAGCACGCCCACAGGTGCGTTGTTAGGCATGAGGCTTGCGGTGACTACAGCAGCTGGGTAGTGCTCTTATCAATCAACAACCCACATCTGAATGTTTTATCTTTCTTATAAAATGGGCAACAACTATTTCTATAACAATTAAAACTCTGGACACATTAAAGATTTAATAATAGTATGTTATTGTATTTATATATGATAAAAATAGTCCCAGACTTGGGTAGAAGAGTAATAAAATTGGCTGAATTGCAACTCACTAAAAAATGCTAAACCAGTGAGTTGGAGGGACAACATTGCATTATTTGAGCAGTTTGGGTCTGCCTCTACCTATGTAACTGTGTTTCCATCTTTTCACTTTGTTTATAAAGTATTTCTGTATTGCCTACTTTTATCATTCTGTTTTTTCAGTTTTCCCCTCATTCAAGACATAGAATGTTTATAATGGAATGTTTACCATGGAATACAGGGATTCAAAATTCTGCTCACTTCCACTGTTAGAATGTTACTGTCCTAACATACTGTACACACAGACAACAAAGGCCTGTTTTAGAGACAGTGACTCAATTATTTCACTGTCAGTGCAAGCAGAAGAGATTTACCTAATGAGCAGGTAAAGACAGAAGGAGGAGTTTTCACTGTTAGTAAAGAAACAGTTGTAATGAAAACTATAAACAATACTAATGTTTCTAATTTGTTTATGTGTGTAAGGAGAGTGTGATGATCAGGAAAACAATGTTTAATTAATATGTTTATTTTTTTACTTATGATAGTTTTATTTTAGGGCCCAGTTGAAGGTTTTACAGTTCAAAGGTAGCAGCCATCTTTGTGATGGAAGATTAGTTCTGGTTGCAGAGGGACTGATAGAAGATAGTTCTGGTTGTAGGAGGACTGATTTGCTCATTGTGTAATGTGGTTTAGGATCAGGATGACTGTGTGTGTATATAGAGATTTAATGTTCTGTCAGCTGATGTCTCTTGGCCAATAAGATTTCTAGATTTTTTCTTGCCATTTTATAAAGTATATTAAAGGGTAAAGCATTGGACAGGAGGGAGAAAAAGGAAAAGTAAGGGGAAGGGAGATTTGGAAAATAAATACAAAGGGATCAAAAACATATATATGTGTGTGTGTGTAATAGATAACCCACTGTGAGGTGTGCAGTCACACTCCTGATATATGCATGCCTTAGTGTGCATTGTGGCCTGCAGAGGCCACAGACGAGTGCATTCAACCACCCAAGGCGTGTATATCAGATCGTGATCACACATCCTATAGTGGGTTATCTATCTTATAAAATAGCTAAAATGGTTTTAGAGGGGGTGAAAGTGCAGGCGTGTGGTCATGTGCTGATATACGCACAGGCATGTGATGTGTTTCAGCCAACCAGCAGAAGTATTTTCCCTACCCATATTATATATATATATATATATATATATACACACATTTCTACTGTGTGTGTGTGTGTATATATATATATATATATATATATATAATGGGCGGATATTCAAAGGGTTGCGCCATGCGCATAGGGTTCTTGATGCGCCAAGTCGAAAGTGCACCATTCTGCGATATTCAGCAGGAGGCAGTTGCGCCACCAAAAACAGGCTGAGCAACAGCGCCAATGCAAATGACGGCATGCGCGACTGAAGGGTGAATCCTGCATAAAAGAAGCAATCACGATATTCAAAGGTTGCACAATGCACAACAGCGGAACAGCGGAAGTTGCGCCACAGAGGAAATGAGCCAAAATAAAAGGCTCAAGGAAGAGGCGCAAGAACGCCTACAGGGATGCCAAGCAGACAGACAAAGAGAGACAGACAGTGACAGTCCAGAACAGGGCAGGCAAGGGAAGTTGTGTGGGCCATAGACTGCAGAGGCCAGCGGGGGTACCGGTGCAGTGGAGGTAGCAGTCAGGACAGCGGGAGTAACACAGCAACATCAGCGGGGTCACAAGCCAGGGAGATGGACAGTGCCAGCTTCCACATGGAAGCTGTAATGAGAGGTGAGAATGCATGCTGCAGGGGGCGTGGCCGTGGAAGGGCCCGTTGGTATGCGCCCCAACAGGCAGTACCGTGCCGCATCAACTTTGAGCTGTACACAGATGTAGAGATCGTGGGCCAGTACTGCCTGAACAGGGCAATACTGAGACAGCTCTGTGAGCTGTGCAGTGATGTGATGCAGGCACCCTCATGACGGAGTCACGCTCTGTCGGTGGAGACCAAGGTGACAGCCTGCATGTGCCTGCTCACCACGGGCACCTTCCAGAGGCTGACAGGGACACCACAGGCATCACACAGTCATCCACATCATGCATCCTCACCCAATTCCTCAGCGCACTGCTGCCACATGCTGTGGAGCACATCCAGTTCCCCAGCACCGCGGCAGAGCGTGCAGCAAACATGCAGGAGTTCCACAGGGAAGCACGTATGCCTGGCATGCTGGGGCCATAGACTGCACCCACGTGGCCATTCACACACCACCTGGCCCGATGGGGCTGCATATAGGAACAGGAAGGCTATTCCAGTGTCAACTGCCAGGTGGTGTGTGATGCCACTGGCGCATAATCAATGTCTGTGCCACACACCCTGGCAGAGCACATGATGCTTTATATGGTATCAGTCCGCACTGTGCCATCGATTCGAGAGTGGGGACATCCTCACAGGCCATCTAGTGGGTGAATGCATGTAGGAATTGCAAGCGTGGGGCAAGGGTGGGAATGCCACAGGTGCTATGGTAGTGGCACACAGGGATATTGGCAATATGGACCTGAACATGATACTCATCTCCACCATCTCCACACAGGTGACAGCGGATACCCACTCCATCCCTGGCTGCTCACACCATACCGGGCGCCCCATGACCCCATCCAGATAACGCTTATAATGAGGCGCATGCCACCACACGCAACATCATCGAATGGTGTTTGGGATGCTCAAGGCACGTTTCTGATGCCTAGACACCTCCGGCGGTGCCCTACAGTACAGCCCTCAAAGGCCTGTGGGATATTCCTGGCCTGTTGTATCCTGCACAACATGGCCAAAGACTGTGGGATAGCCATTCAGGTCGAGAAGGGACAGCGATGGGGATCCCAGCGGCACCGTGATGATGGTGATGAGCAGCCCCCCTTGGACGGTGGGACCCCTGACTGATCCGGCAGGCCCAGCTGCACGGGACACCATCACGGAGGAGCATTATGCATGACACAGGTAAGTCAAGGGGCCATGTGCAACCAACACTGTCCTGGCGCAACCCACAGGCACACAGAGTAACACACCAGGGTGCATGGACGGCAAGGGAGTGGAAGGGACCAGGCACACAAACACACCATCAGGAGGGTGAACAGTCATATGGACACACACACACACACACACACACACACCAGGCACAAAGTGTACATGGGCAGGTGCACAGCACAGCAGGAACAGACAGGGCAAAAACACAGATCCACAGACCACACCCACCACCTGTACTGTCCAAGTACATGTGTCAGATGCTGGGCACCCTTGCACCTTGGTGTACAGTACAATGCAGGCATCATCATGCACATGCACCTGTGGACAGCAATCGGGATGGTGTGCAGGTGGTCCGATGTAGG
The DNA here is from genome assembly GCA_016271365.2 of Neoceratodus forsteri. Taxonomy (NCBI): domain Eukaryota; kingdom Metazoa; phylum Chordata; order Ceratodontiformes; family Ceratodontidae; genus Neoceratodus; species Neoceratodus forsteri. The sequence continues at coordinate 31,955,568 of CM057450.1, forward strand.
CGTGATGTGCAGGGCACCCACCAGTGCACTGCCCACCATGGCCATTGTGCACACAGGGCAGCACCAGACAGGGCCCACACTGGGAGACAGGTCAGTCATGTTGCACTGTTCCGACCACCGCAGATGTGTGGGCAGCCCGTCATGACCCACGCACTGGCAGGCTGAGCAGGGGCCACATGGGGTGGCACCGATGGACCACCAGGGGTCCCACTGCGTGATTGCGACCTTGTCCGCACTGGGGTCTGTAGTATGCCAAACAGCACCTGCACCAGGGATGCCGCACAGCAGAACCCAGCCTCGACAGCCTGGGTGTCGCATGACACCGAACGGGGAGTAATGCAGCCATGACAGCGACCAATGCCTGGGTCTGCCTGTCAATGGCAGTCACATCCATCCGCATATGGACCATCTCTGCAAGGATCAGAGCACAGTCCCTGCTGTGCCACTCCACAACCACGCACAGTGCCTCCACGGATGTTGCAACCCACCTTTGCTGCTGTACTGATTCCGCAGCAGGGGTGTGCTCTTCAAATGGGTACTCTGCCACAGCGCACTTGTCCCCAGGGTATGGAAGGTCCTGATGCTCAACACCCTTGAGGGTTGGTGCTGTTCACCAGGACCAGGAATGGAGCATATCAAAGGCGGTGGGCATGTGCCACGCTGGACACTGTACCCCCAGACCTGGTGGGTGACTGCTGCTGCTGCCCTCAACCGCTGTGCCAGGGACCACTCGTTCCACTGCTGTGGCGCAGCAGTGCCAGACACCTGCACAGCCACCGGTGCTGCCCACGGTGCTGACAGGCACAAGCCTGGGACTGTGCCGACATGCTGGCACCTGCGTTGGAACCAGCTAGGCCCAAGGGCACATGCTGGCCTGCTGTGTGTCCGTCATGGGACACACACATGTCACTGCCCATTGCAGTCCTTGCATCATCAATGGTGCAGGTACGTGCAACAGCCACAGTCACAGTGTGCTGGCATGCTTGCATGCCAGACTGCTGAACACAGGCTGTGCACCCCCCACCTGACTCACCAACAACAGAGTTGGCAGTCCAGCATGCATGCTGGTGCAGTGTATGCTGGCTGGTGACAGAGGTGGATGGACCCTCCTCCACGTCCAGCAGGTCTTCCTCACTGCCTGGACCCACCACCACCATCCCCTGAAGATGAACAGGATCTGTAACAGAAAGTGAGGACATGTGAGTGCATGTGAACAACCTTCCCCCAACACCACCACCATGTCATACAGTGCAGTGATGGGCTTCCACCTGTCTGGAATCCACCTCCTGAGTGCGCCCTCAATAGCACTCCGCTGCATTGATGCAGCCAGTTGGTCCTCAGCCGGGGTCAGCTCCGCCACTGCTGGCTGGCCCCGCCTGTGCCAGCACGTGCCACCCTGAGGGCTGCCACCTTCTTCTTCACCCTCCTGCGGTCTGTCCCCATCTTCTTTTTGCATTCCTGCAGGAGTGCCTGGTGGCTTCGTGCAGGTTCACTGCCCGAGCTACCCCCTCCCATGCAGTCACACGGGCCTGAGGGGTGCCCTGCCATCCACTCAGTAGTGGCTCCTCCTCCAGGTAGGCCTGGAAGGGGCCTCTGTCTCCGCCATGGTGAAGTTGGGCCTCCTCCTCCTCTGCCCACCATCCTCACCCTCACCTTGGCTCTGCTTCGGTCATGTCGATCTGTATGGGTGGAAGTGGACACCTGTCACTGTGCAGTCTACAGCATTATCCCATGACCATTGTCCAGAACATCACACAGCATGCAACCCACCTCTCACCTGCAATAACCGAATCTGGCCAGCACAGCCCAATGTCGCACATTTATAGTGCAATGCACACAAATTAGGAGTGGAGCAACTGTAATGAGATGCAAATCATGCCACTGCGCCTTTGAATGGCTGATCAGAAGATTTGCATGTGTCAGCTGAATATCGCGCCCGTTGCGCTTCGCTCACTCTGGTTGAGCGGCTGAGCCAATGGCGCATATCTGTGACTGTGTGGTACACTGCATTGCGCATGCCCAGGTAGCTTACGCGGGTGTCTGCCATGCTGATGACATGCTGTGCGCGATCGGCAATTCAGGCCATAGCCACCATTGTGCCAATGGCGTACAGCGCTGGTCACCACATGGCGAGTGGCAGTACTGCGCAATAGTCCACTGTGGCACTGGCATGCGGGTGTCCGATCCGCGGGTTGTGTGAACATCCGATGGCGCTGTGCGTGGCCTTGCGCCACTGACCCATGACCTTGTGCACGACCTTTGCCCCCAGGCGCTGTCGTCTGCCATGTGCATGGCTCTATCACGCTGTTCGGTGACAGCGCAATGGACCGGCGGCACTGTCCGAACAGCACGATGAGGCAGTGATGGAGTTGTATTGCACAACATTTCCGCGTGGGGTTGCCGTGCTGCTGGCGCCATATTGCCACTGTACAGTTTGACAATGGCACGGGGAGAACACCACAATGGGGGTTGGAGTTAGCCAACCTGGTGGCTGTGGTGGAGCCCACTATGGCTCACTGTTCGGTGTGCCCTGCAGGTGCCACGCACCCATGTGTGGCAGCAGGTCACCGCTGCCCTGGAGCAGGCCACTGGGTGGAGGAGGACCCTGAACAGTGCAGGCACCTACAGTGACCTGCAGAGGAGGGGCGTGCTCTACTTGCACGCCTCAGGTCGTGTGCCAGGAGGGGCATTGTGCCCAGGCCAGGTGGGTGTGCTGTGTATGCACGGTATTGTCTGCATGGGTGACTGTGTAATGTAATCTCGCGCATGGGGGTGGGTTGGGCTGTGGTTTGCTGTGAGGTGTTTGCAGGTGTGTGCTGTTGGGTCTGGATGTGTGGGCAGGCACACTCAATGGAGCAAGGGCTGTCTGCTTTGGGATCTCACTGATGTTTTCTCTTCCTTTGTCTCCCACAGGCGTGGAGGCGGAGGCAGGCACGGGCTGAGGCATGGGATGGCGGTGCCAGGGTGGCTGGCGGAGGAGGGTGCAACAGCCACAGCAGCAGCAACAGCAGCAGCCACAGCCCAGCAGCACCTGATGCAGTGGCTTGATGAGGTGAGTGTCATTACATCATGGATGCTATTGCATGCTGTGGGGGGCACGGCCACCATCCATGGACAACACTGCCATGATGTGTGACAGTCAGCACTGTCCAGTGACACTGCATGTCTGTGAGTGCGTCACTGGTGGTCCATGCATGCACTGGGCACATGGCTGTGGCACTGACTTGCCACCAGTAGCCACGTCACTGGACAGCCTTGGTTGTGCTGTGCTGGTCATGGCGTGTGTGTGTGCAGTGGTACACATGGCTGTTGCTACCTGGTTGGGCATGTCTTGTGCACGGTCACTGTGGGTGGGTGCAGTCCATCACAGGAGGCGGGGCACTGGCTGTATGCCATGCATGATGGGTGGACTTCAGGGATATGGACAGTCACAGCTATTGACTCTGATTCCTTGTCCTAGGTGTCCGGATCCTGCACCGCATTGAGAGGTCGATGCAGCGGATGATACAGGTGGCGATGGATTTGCCGCCATCCTGCTGGACCTACAGCAACATGGTCTGAGGCGCAGGAGGAGGCCCCAGGCCCAGCACCAGGTGGCAGGAGAGCAGGCTGGCAGGCAGTAGCTGCCCATCACCTCACCCCATATCTCTCTCCCGGTTGTTACCCTGCCCTCACCAATATCCTACCAACCCCCCCACCCTGTTTTGTATATTTGTACATAGTTATAGTTGTTCTTCTTCTTATTCTTGTTATATTTGTAATATATATTTTGATATGAATACTGTGGTGGTCTCTGATTTGCAGCTGGCTATAGGTGATCAGTTGCAGTGGTGTGCATGGCATCTGGGGTGGTATAGTCATGGGTATGTGTGTGTGTGCGTGGGGAGGTGTCTCTGGTGTGGGAGTGGCTTTCAGTCAGTATTACCATGTGCTGCCACCCACTGCTGGGTGCTCATGGTGGCTCTGGCTTGTATGGTTCTGTGGTACAGCAGGGTTGCAGTGTGATGGGGGCCTGGGATTCCTGCAGTGCTGGTCACTGCTCATGGGTGGTGTCTTGGGGTCACAGTGCAGGGTGTGCTGTGCACAGGGGGCTGCTGGACACTGGGGTGGTCCGCCTCTTGTGTGTGCAGTCTCAGCTTGCCAGTGGGCGTGCTGCAGCAAACACGGCCGGATGTGTTTCTTTGCTTGTCCCCATGGGCCAGTTGATATTCCGTCCCTCCCCAGTTATGCTGTTCTTGGGGTGTGGGGGTGCATTGTTAGTTATGCAGTGTGTCCCTGTGCCCATCTGCGGCATGGGTGGTGGGCATCTGCCTACCTCCCTGGTTGTGCTGTTCCATTGCTATGCTGCTGGGGGTGTCATTGCTTGCCTATGGGCCTCTGGACTGCTTAGCTGGGCTGACCTTGTTGCGCTATGGCACATCGTATCTGCTCAGCTTCCCTTCCTGGTTGCGCTATGGTGCACCATATCTGCTCAGCTTCCCCTCCCTGGTTGCGCTATGGTGCAGTTTATGCGATATTCAGACATTGGCTGCTTGCGCGGTGGCCTTGCTCCATGTTTGAATATCGCGATGATTGCATCACTTAAGTGACTTGCGCTTGCTCTTGCTGTTGCACACTTTTAGCGCAGTTTGAATATCTGGCCCAATGTGTCTATCTATATATAAAACATGCACAAAACTATGTTAATGCACTAGTTAGGTTGATATCATGCCTTTCAAAGTATGAAAATGTTGTGTTAGGTTCCCAACCCCTAACACCTCATCCACCCAACATTTCCACCCCATCCACCCCTCCACCCTGCACACAGCAACAGGTGTCAGGGTGTGCCTTAAGACCATAGCCCCTAATGCTCACCCATTCCATAAGTAAATAAACTGAGATGGACAGAGTATAGGAGAATGGCATGAGTGTTAGAGTCCATCTCAGCTTATGTATGTATTGAATGGGGTGGCGTTAAATGTGATGACCAAAGCTCACCCAAATACCTGATGTGTGTGGAGGGTGGAGAGTAGGAAGGTGGCATGGCTGGGTGGGGAGGGTGGTGGGGTATTAGGGTTGGGAACCCTAACACCACATCTCCATACTTTGAAAGGCATGATTTAAACCCTAACTAGTGCATTAATGTAGTTTTGCATTTAATTTGCCTACTTTTATAAAGTGAACACCAAACATTTCTGAACAGGTAATGCAATGGAAACAAGCAGTGCAGAGTCGCATCACAGTTCAGTGGAGCTTCTGCACTGTCCATCTGTAGTGGCTCCTGAAGGAACCTAATGTTTTGTTTTTTAATAGCCAATGTATACGGTTAGTAAATATTTTTGTTAAAAAGAAAAAAGAACTTACCACTGACTGGGAATGTACAGTCGAACTGTGAAGTGCTGAAGAAGCGGGGTTGGCACAATGAATGGCAAGATTGCAGCTGGTGTATGGCTGGAGGTGAAGGAAACCTGGCACGTGTTGGCTGTTATAGCCCATGGATTATAACAGAATTATAAACCAGGGTTTCTATGGGAGAAAACAAAGTACCACAGTTATGTGCATCGTAGAATAAATTCAATGGATGCACATAACTCTCTACCATTAGAATTTTGTCACCAAATTTACAACATGGCATTTTTGGAACCCCTCCTCATGAACACTGCCACTGTCATTTCATTCATCTGTCCCAAAACATGATGTCACATAGCGATTGTGCCATTCAGCATGTCATGTGTGAAAACCCATTTTGGGCAGGATGTGAAAATGAAAGCTGTAGTGTTCATAAGTTGTTGTTAAAAAATGGTACAGTTGAAAATCTGGAGTGAAAATATTAAAAATTGCAGAAGTTATAAGCGTGCATAGAAATTTTCAATGACTTCACATAACTGGTGTTTTTGGTATTTTTGCAAATTTTCAACATAGGCTTTTAGGACCCCACCTCAAGAATGGTGGCAGTTTCATTTAATTACTCAGTCCTGAAAGGCGATTTTGTGCAAAACGGTGCCATTCCGCCCCACAGGTGTGAAAACATGTTTTGGCAGGATGTCAGAAATGACAGCCTTGCCATTCATGAGAGTGGTGTAAAAAATGTGTATGTTGAAAATTTGGGATGAAAATGTTACAAATTGGCAGCGTTATGATCATCTTGTGGAAAAGTCCACAAGCACACAACTCTGGTGTTTTTTCATATTTTGCACCAAATTTTCAACATGGGCTTTTGAGACCCCACCTCATGAACAGTGGCACTTGTTACTCAGTCCAGAAAGGTGATTCCGCACATTGACCGCAAAATCACCTTTCAGGACTGGGTAATGACATGACAGTGCCATTGTTCATGAGGTGGGGTCCCAAAAACTCCATGTTGAAAATGTGGTCCAAAAAGTTCTAAAAGGCCAAGATATCAACATAAGTTGAAAACACCATTGAGAGCCATTATACAGCACTTACCTTGATTCTTCAGTTTCTCGGTTGGCTTTGAAGAGTGCAGACATATCCTGGTCCAGAGAAGATGGTAGCCATGGACCTGCAGAGGTAAATATAGGGTGAGGTGGGGTGTGGGGCCTCAGTGGGAGGGTTGGGATGGGGGAGGGCAGGGGAGATGGCGAAGGACCATTTCTTTTTTCTAGGATTTATTAAAAAGCCCTCTGAGGACAGTTTCTTTTTGACAGGATAAATAACTGTATTTTGGGACACTGGGAGTGGGCTCCCCAGTGTCCCATAGTTAGGAGTGTTCTTCATAATGCCAACACAGGGACTAGGCACCCATTGTCGGCACACACAAAAATATTTTTTTAAAAGGAAAAGGGTATGTCGAGCAGCAGTGCATGATAGCAGTGTATCAGACTCACACTTCAGGTGGCTGTGTGCATGCATTAAATTTACTATAATAACTGAGACTTAGACTAGGTTAATTTATAGGATCCAGTTCCCAGTTCAAGGTGTGAAGGCACAGGTTCCATCCTGATCTCAAAGATTACACATCAGGAATATATAAATGATGTCAGTTATCTTTCTGAACATAAGGTATTCCATGTGGATTTGCTAACATTATCACAGAGACAGAGTCCCACTTTATTTTATTTATTTATTTATTGAACAGTTGGAATTACAACCTTTGAGCTAAAAGTGCATTTACAAAGGATCCATATCATGCAAGGAAGGAAAACATGAGTATGGTAGACAGTGGCAGCTAAATAAAGCCTTGTCAAATTAGATCAAGGGGTAAACAGTTGAAAGGGGAAAAACTGGCCAAGGCAACACATAATCCAAGGCAACACATATTCCAAGAGCATCGAGTAATCAGTAGTGAGGACAAGACAGAAAATATCACATAACACACTGCAAAATTTCACATGGAACATTGCATGTACACAAAAATTCTAGCAAATGTAAGTTCAATAGACCAGGCACATCCTTGATAGAGGACTCTAAAGCAACTGCATAACTGCATTGTCAATACCTAAGGAGAACTGAGAACCATCAGTCATGGAGTGTAGAAGCAGGCGTAGTGGGAAGTGCAGATAGGTAGGGAGAAACTAAAGAGTGTCATAGGTGGGATCAGATAGGGTGCCAGGAGTGGAGCTGGGGCAGTTGAGAAGGGGTAGGTGTGGAAGGAAGGCAGAATGCTGGTAGGTAGGTTGATAGGTAGGTAGATAGGTAGGTAGGTGGGTAGGATAGGGTCTATCAGTGCCTAGGCACACTGCATATCAATGTGGCATGGTTAGGAGTGGCAGAAGCAGTGACTGGGGAGAAGACTTTTCTGAGTTCAGGTTTGAAAGGGCCAAGGCATATGAGACCTGTGGTAGTAAGTGAAGCTCATTTATCCAGATAGGAGCCCTTACTGCAAGACTCGCATCCCCAGTGCTGTCGTTCTGTATGGCACTGCTAGTGCTTGCTTGTGACACTTCTAGTGGTGTGCCCTGAGGATGCGGGGCAAAAAAGACTTGTAGGGAAGGGGTGCAAGGCCAAGGAGGGCCTTATTCCCAGCAGTCAGGCATGGAGTTTAATGTGATCCATAAGTGGGAGCCAATGTGTCCTAATCTAAAGATCACACATATGTGTTGACGATCCGCACCAAGCACAAATCTAGCGGCTTTATTCAGGGTCATTTGAACTCTGACTAGGCTGGAGTCAGAAGCAGCACCATATATTACATTCCCGTAGTCCAGGATGGGCAAGATAGTACCTGTGACTGCCTGGGCCCTAGCCTCTGGTGTGAGGCAGTACGGAGCCTATATAGTGCTCCAAGCTTCCTGTTGCGGTGGCGGTAATATTGTGAATGTGCTGATTGAATGACATGGTCTCATCAAAGGTTATGCCAAGAGAATGGAATGAGGTCACCTGTTCCAGAGTGGAGTGAGGACTGCACGTAATTGAGAGGGGGTGTGACAGATCTCCTTTGTCACCTGGCAATGAGCATAGTCTTGGTTCTTTTGCTATTAAACACCAGCAGACTAGCTTTGACCAATTCCTGTAGCAAGTTGAAGTTGTACTGCAAGTTCCTAGTGAGGACACTTTATATTTGCTGCTTGCATGCTCACCAGCCCAGATAATAATAGTTTATATACATCTTGTGCTGTTGTTTCTGTTGTGGACTATTTAGATACACTGCAGAGTTTCACTGAGTGGGGACATGACAGTTTTGCAATTTTTTTGGTGTGTCTTGGACAGGAGTGGAACTCCCATGGGAATAAATGTCTGCCAGCAGCTGAGACCATTAGTAGTAGATGGTTGGGCACTGCATGAGTTTGTACCAAGCAGAGCATAACACAAGAGTAATGGAGACCCTAACAACTTACCTTTCAGGGTCGAAGCTGTCAGTCATCTCGTCGGTGTCCCTCCTCCTAGTCAATGACTTCAATGCCTGTGGTTGGGCCATGGCAGTGAGTTTGTCAGCCCTCAGGGGTGGCAGCAGCAGCAGTATTCCATGGCCCCCTTCCTAGTACATTGGAATCTGTGAGGCAGCCAGGCATCTTAGTCCACTCCTTCTCCCTCAGCAGCATATCCAGGATACCCAACAGGGAGGAGGAGTCTTGAGCATAAACAGGTGTGTCTGTGGACAGTGGAAGTGGCACTACAGGACCAGAGCAGGAGCTGGAGGATTACAGTCAGTAAATCAGGACTAGGGACTGCTAGGTGACCAGCTCAGAAGAGATCAGCGGGCGAGGGAGGGTGGGAGAGAGAGAGAGAGAGAGAGAGAGAGAGAGAGAGAGAGAAATGGGCAGTGCACAAAAACAGAAAAGTGGGGCAGCATAAAAATAGGCAGCACAGGAAGGTTGGAGGCCCCAGACAAAACATTCAGGGCTGTAGCCCCAAGGGCCCACCTAACAACGTCCCTGCTGACAACATCTTTAACTCACCTCCTACTGCAATTCTGCATTCTGCCAATATTCTGAACTAAACTCAGACCTGCTTTGATGCAGGATTGCCCTCCTACTCCGATGAAGAATTCTACTCTGAATGGCAATCCTGCATCAAGTAGGTCTTAGTTCAGTTTAGGATATTGGCAGAATCGCAGTAGGATGTGGGTTAAGGATGCTGTCAGGGGTACTTCAGGGTTTTCTCCACCATTTCCATCTTTTACGTTAGTATTCAGTGTTATACTTACCAGGAAGGTAGTCTGTGTGATGCCCTGCTTCAGTTCTGTGCCTGTTCCTACTTTGATGTAGGATTGCCATTTGGATCGTTCACTGAAGTGGAAGTTCGACATGCAATTCTGTTCTGATTCAGAAATCCTACTTTGTTCCTGACTTCTATTTTTCCCATAGGAAATAATGGCACATTCAACATGTCATAACTTTGGAGCGGTTGATATTTTTCCACCAAATCTTCAAAGACACATCTGTGAGGCCATGGCTTTCTACCTTGAAAATATCAATGTTACACTGTTTTGAGATACAGGTGAGCAAAAAAAAAACAGCCCAAAACAGCAAAACCATCTGTTTTTCACCACTGTGTCTCAAAAACTACAGAAGGCATTCATCAAAATTTTGCACCTCAAGAGACCTGTCACTAACCACAAACTATGCAAAATTTTGCATACCCTATGAACTGTTACAAAGATATCAAAGTGCAAGATTTGAGATTTAACACTAAACTGCCCTGTCAACCCCTAACTATACTGGCACTACCACATCAGTACTATATATATATATATATATATATTTTTTTATTATTTTTTATTTTTCATTGCAAAAACTTCGTTAATGCATCAGTTAGGGTTGCTTACACAGCTGCAAAAGCAAGAAATTCAGCATTAGGGTTTTCAACCCTAACTCCAATCCCTCCCCACACACATACACAACACACATACAAGCAGGGACGGTACACCGCAACACAACCAATCAGAAACAGACACTATAAGGTAAAAGAAAGAACATACAACTCTGTAAACATACCACAGAAGCATCCATCATCATCTTTCAGCAACTGTATCATTTCTTTTGCCATCCCAGTGTCTTGGGAGGTACACCCATGCTGTGCAACCACATAAGATGGCCAGTGCATGAACTGTGTATCTCCATGCAGATAGTACAACAGTACCCATAAGTCAAGATAAGACTGCATGCTGAGTAGGGTCCTGTTCTTCCATTATTCCATTGAGATAGAACAACACTGTACATATGTCACAGAGGGACCGCAGGTGCTATGTACCCTACCCTACCATCCCTACATTAGCATAGTACAACACTATCTATGTGTCATTGTGTATGGCAAGCCGTTAGGGACATAATTCAGAATCTCTGGCTGTATAGTAAAACACACACTATATGGTGAAATACATACATCATACAGTGAAATATATACATTATATAGTGAGATACATACACAATGTAGTGAACCACATACAGTATCTACTGAAATATATACATCGTATAATGTGAAATACGTATACTGTATACTGAAATACATATATTATATAGTGAAACACATACACTATATAGTGAAATGCTTACATTGCATAGTGAAATGCATACACTATCTCCTGAAATCCACATACTGAGTACTGAAAATCCACATACACTATATACTAAATCAAATGTACTACGTGACTAAAACATATACACTATCTATTGAAATACATAAACTACAGACTGAAACATCCACATAAGCTATCTACTGAAACAAATACTCTATAGATTGTAACACATACACTATATATTGAGAAAAACTGCATATACTATATACTGAGAACAAATACACTTTGGCCCAGATATTCAAAGGGTTGCTCCATGCGCAACAGGGTTGCGCATGCGCTAATCTACATTGCACCATTCTGCGATATTCAGCAGGAGGCAGTTGCTCCACTGACAACAGGTTGCGCAAAGAGCAATGCAAATGAATCGTGCTCAACAGGAGGAGGGAACCATGCAAAACCGCAACCCGATATTCAGTCGGGTGTGCAGGGGTGTGCATCACGCGAAAGCTCAACCTGCGCCTGCACAACCTGAGCCAAAAAAAAGGATCAAGTTGAGGCCACCCACAGGTGAGCTGCTGTATTGCAGGCGCAACACAGCAGCTGCCACCCTGGCTGGCCCCAACTCGTCCCTGTGCCCCCACCAGCGATCGTGGTCATAGCAGTAACATGAACCCCCTGCCCACACATCTCCCACACCCCGATCGCGGGCATACAGTTACATGAACCCCCGCCCACATCTCCCACAGCCCGATCGCGGGCATACAGTTCATGAACCCCCACCCACACATCTCCCGAAGCCCGATCGCGGGCATCACAGTTATGAACCCCGCCCACATCTCCCGAAGCCCGGTCGCGGGCATCACAGTTATGAACCCCCCGCCCACATCTCCCACAGCCCGATCTCGGGCAGAGCGTGTATGAACCCCCAGTGCCCGATCAGCGGGCAGAATGTAACCCCCAACCCGAATATCTCCCTGGTGGTCCAGTGGACCGTAAGACCGATCATGGGCAGAATGTCACGTTATAACCCCCAAACATCTCCCTGGTGTCTAGTGTCCCCCCACCCACCCACAAAGCCCCTCCACCCCACTTCCCTACCCACAGCCAGCAGGCGGCAGCATCCCACCGCCTGCCACCCCACCGCCCCGCGCTTCCCGCCCGACTGACTGTCCGTAGGGCTGTACGCCCATTGGTGCAGAGCTACAGCCAATGGCGTGCAGCCCATACCTGCATACTACAGTCCAGATTTCATCCCTGGGCAGCCAAGCATGGAATGATGCAATTGCATATAAAGACGCATGCTTGCTTTGTGCCTGCCTGAGCTCCCCCATGCAACTCCACTGCCCTGCCAGCCCTCCTCAGCTAGGTGGATGTTGATAAGCGGGGTGGTCAGACTTCCCTCACTGAGAGGAGAGCATTCCCGAAATGCTCAATCATATTCCCCAGTTAACCCCTGTGCAACTCCAGGTCCACCCCAAAACTGGGCCAGTGGCATAGGAGGCAGTCCACCAGACTGTGTTTTTATAAGTAAATAAAGACAGCATATAAGTAAAAAGAAAAACTGTATTTTAACTAGTCTGTTATAAACATTTTAAGTCACATCACAATGTTTTGAAATCGAATAAAGGTTTTGCATGCAAAATACGATAAAACAATACATAAAAAGATAGATAAGATAAACCTTTTATGTTTACCTTCTGCATCTAAGGAGGCATCGGCCAGGATTTTTAGTCAGTTAGGCCCTATTTTCAGATGGTTAGTGTGCAGAGCTAAACATTACACTGTGGGAACAGCATGGTTGGATCGGTGTCATATTCAGCATCACTTGATGCTACCCTGATCATGTGCATGTGCATGTATACTACTACGACCATGTAAATGAGAAATCCTCTCCTGCATACAGAGCACAGTGCTGTTTAAAGGTTTCCTTAGTGACCATAAGTACCTCCGCTACATTTTATACTCAGACTCTAGATTTCTAGTACCTAGATGCTTGATGTTGCACTTTTGGCATTGAACCCGAACTGCCATGTCCCAGAGCACTCTTTAGGTTTTCTAACGTCCCCACTCATTCTCTCCATCTGCACCTATCAACGCTATTACAGATTGTGGTGTCATCTACAAAAGGCATATCTCCCTTCCAGTTTTTCTGTTATGCCACTTATAAAGACACTGAAGAGGATGTCTCCATTACTGAGCCCTCCGGCACCCTACTGGTCACTCTGTCCTCACTGGAGGGAGTGCCATTTACCACCACCTTCCATGGCTTGTCGCTATCTCAAGCGCAGCACTTAGGAGTGCACAACACTAATCTGAAAATGGGGGCCACATACCACTGTAACAGAACTAGCACTGCATTGTGATAAGCATGGCTGATACCATTTAAAAGCATTCTTCTGTGCAGTGCTAACCTGTTAATGTGGCACTATTTTTTTTTTGCACAGGATTACTAATTGCAACCAGGTGCTCATACAGCTGGGGTTACTCTAATGCATATAAGGTGTACAGATATACTAAATGCTTTCTTGAAGTGTTAACACACTGCGTGGTTAGTGCTAGTCAATGATTCTGGGAATCGTGTTTTAACTGCACACACGCAGCCTGCCAGCAACCCTCCACACACATACACACATAGTTAGTTCTGGACACAATAAAAACAAGCATTTGTCAATGCTGAATGTTGATTGCACTGGTCCGTTGAGCTCTCTCACTGGCCCTCTGTCACTCACTCATTCTGTTTCTCCCAGTGCTGCAGGCTGCTGTTTTGTACTGAGCTCCTTCCTGCATTGGCACCCTTTTCTGTCCACAAAGAAATCCGCAGATGGCCTGACAGAGCTCGGTTGAGGTGGGTCACTCCACTCTCTGACTCCTCATTCTGTTTCTCCTTGCACTGCAGGCTGGCCTTTGTACTGGGCTCCTGCCTCTGTTGGTGGCTTTTCTGCCAACAAAGAAATCTACTGTAGTCAAACACAGGTCCGTTGAGGTTGCTTACTCTCCCCTCTGTCACTCACTCATTCCGTGTCTGCCGAGCGCTGCAGGCTGGCCTCTTCTATTGGGCTCCTGCCTGCATTGCCACCTTTTTCTGCCCACAAAGGAATCCACAGCAGTCACGATAGAGCTCTGTTGAGCTCACTCCCTCTCTCACTGACCGCTCTGTTTCTGCCACTGCAGGCTGTCCTTTGTACTGGGCCCTGGGTGCATTGCTGCCTTTTCTACCCAAAAGAAATCTGCAGCAGTTCCAACAGAGCTCTGTTGAGCTCACTCACTCCACTGCCCTCACTCTTTCACTGGTTCCTGTCTCCTGGGATGCAGGCTGTCCTTTGCACAGGGTTCCTGCCTGCGTTGGCTTATTCTGCCCACAAATAAATCTGCAGCAGTCCTGATGCAGGTCCGCTGAGCTTGCTCACCCCCTCTCCTCAGTCACCCATTCGATTTCTGCCTGTGCTGCAGGCTGGCCTTTGTACTGGGCTCCTGCCCACATTGCTGCTTTTTTCTGCCCACAAAGAAATCTGCAGCTGTCCCGACAGAGCTCCATTGAGGTCAATCACTCCCTTGTCTCACTGGCTCATTCTTTTCTCCTGGCGCTGCAGGCTGCCCTTTGTACTAGGCTCCTGCCTCTGTTGGCACCTTTTTCTGGTCACAAAACAATCTGCAGCAGTCCGGACAGAGCTCAGTTGAGCTAGCTCCTCCTCTCACTCTCTCATTCCATTTCTGCCAGCGCTGCAGGATGCCCTTTTGTACTGGGCTCCTGCTGGCTGCCACCATCTTCTGCCCACAAAGAAATCTGCAGCAGTTCTGATAGAGCTATGTTTAGCTCGCTCACTCCCCCTCTCACTCTCGCTCTGTTTCTCACGCTAATGCAGGCTGCCTTTTGTAGTGGGACCCTCGTGCATTGCTGCCTTTTCCTGCCACTAAGAAATCCGCAGCAGTCCCAACAGAGCTCTGTTGAGCTCACTTAATCCCCATCCTTCACTCGCTCATTCTGTGTCTCTCGCTGCTGCAGGCTGTCCTTTTGTCTGGACTTCTGCCTGTGTTGGCACCTTTTGCCCACAAAGAAATTCGCAGCTGTCCTGACAGAGCTCTGTTGAGGTCGCTCACTCTGCCTGTCTTATTCGCTCATTCTGTTTCTCCTGGCGTTGAAGGCTACCATTTTGTAGTTGGCTTCTGCCTCTCTTGAGCCCTTTTCTGGCCACAAAGAAATCTGCAGCAGTCCCAACAGAGCTACATTGAGCTCACTCACTCCCCTCACTTACTCGATCATTCCGTTTCTGCCGTGCTGCAGGGCCCTTTGTACTGGGTTCCTGCCTGCATTGCCGCTTCTTCTGCTCACAAAGAAATCTGCAGCAGTCACAATACACTCCCCTCTCTCACTCATTTGTTCTGTTTCTTCTGCCACTGAAGGCTGCCTTTGTACTGGGCCCTCATTGCATTGCTGCCTTTATCTGCCCACAAAGAAATCTGCAACAGTCCCAGCAAAGCTTTGGTGAGCTCACTCCTCCCCTCCCTCACTCGCTCATACTGTGTCTCCCAGTGCTGCAGGCTGCACTTTTGTACTGGGTTCCTGCCTGCAATGGCAGCTTTTTCTGCCCACAAAGAGATCTGCAGCAGTCCTGAAACAGCTCCGTTGAGGTCGCTCACTCCCCTTTGTCACTCGTCGTTCCTTTTCTGCAGGTGCTGCAGACTGGCCTTTTGTACTAGGCTCCTGTGTGCATTGTTGCCTTTTTCGCCCACAAAGAAATCTGCAGCAGTACTGACACAGCACCATTCAGCTTGCTCTCATTCCCCTCTCTCACTCACTCCTCACTCATTCCATTTCTGGCAGCGCTGCAGGCTGCCCTTTTGTACTGGGCTCCTGCCTGCATTGGTGGCTTGTTCTGGCCAGAAAGAAATCTGTAGCAGTCGACACAGCTCCATTGAGCCGCTCACTCCCCCTCTCACTCACTCATTCCGTTTCTCCCGTGCTGCAGGCTGGCCTTTTGTTCTGGGCTTCTGCCTCTGTTGCCGCATTTCTGCCCACAAAGAAATCTGCAGCAGTCACAATACAGCTTTGTTGAGCTCGCTACTACCGCTGTGTCACTGACTCATTCTGTTTCTCTTGGTGCTGCAGGCTGCGCTTGCACGGGCTCCTGGCTGCGTTGGCACCTTTGTCTGTCCATAAAGAAATCTGCAGCTGTCCCGACAGAGCTACGTTGAGGTCGCTCAGTCTCCCTCTGTCACACACTCATTCTGTTTGTCCTGGCACTGCAAGCGGCCCTTTTATACGGTGCTCCTGCCTGCATTGGCGCCTTTTTCTGCCCACAAAGAAATCCACAGCAGTCCTGCTAGAGATCTGTGAGTTCACTCAGTCCCGTCTCACTCACTCTACTGTTTCTCCCACCGCTGCAGGCTGGCCTTTCTACTGGGCCCCTGCCTGCTTTGACACCTTTTTCTGCCCACAAAGAAATCCGCAGCAGTCCTGACAGCACTCTGGTGAGTTCACTCCACTCACCCTCCCTCACTCACTCTTGTTCTGTTTCTTCCAGTGCTGCAGACTGCCCTTTTGTACTGGGCTCTTGCGCTTGGGCCTTTTTCTGCCCACAAACAAATCTGCAGCAGTCCCAACAGAGCTCAATTTAGCTCGGTCACTCCCCTCACTTGTTCGATCTTAATCTGTCCCAAACATTGATTTCCCAACGAACCGTGCTATTCTCCGGCAGGAGTGCAAAAACATATTTAGACTGGATGTGAAAAATGACAGCTGTACTCTTCATAAGGAGGTGTGAAAAAAGTGCCACTGTGGAAAATGTGGTGTGAAAATATTAAAAATGTGCAAAGTTACAAGGGTGTGTGAAACAGTTCAATGCACGCTTGTAACACAGTCATGTTATGGAGTTTCATCACCAAATTTTCAACATAGGGCTTTTAGGACCTCTGCTCATGAACAGTGCCACTGTCATTTTCTTAATCTGTCCTAACACTGATTTACCACAGTGACCGCTGTTTGTGTGCATCAACAGCTGAAACAACATTTCAGTCAGGATGTGAAAATGACAGCTGTACTGCTCATAAGGAGGTGTGAAAAATGCCACTGTTCAAAATCAGGCATGACAATATTACAAATCTGCGAAGTTACAAGGGTGTGTTGGAAAGTGTGCAACGCCCGCAATACTGATCATTTGCTGAGCTATCATCACAATTTTCAACATAGGCATTTAGGACCTCTGCTCATGAACAGTATCACTGTCATTTTCTTAATCTGTCCCGGACAGTGATTTCCCCAGCGACTGCTCCATTCTGCGCCCGGAAGTGCGAAACACATTTCTGCCAGGATGGAAAAATAGCGGATGCACTGTTCATAAGTAGGTGTGGGAAAATGGCAATGTTGAAAATCTGGGTGAAAATATAAATTCGAGATTCTGACGTGCGTGCCAAGCTACGCAACACCGCTCGTAACACAGTCATTACAAGGAGTATCGTTAACAGATTTTAGCACAGAAATTTCAGGACCTCTTCTCATGAACAGTGTCACTGTCATTTTTAATCTGTCCTGAACACGATTTCCCACAGCGCGAGCTATTCTGTGCCAGAAGGCGACAACACATTTCCGCCTGGATGTGAACAGTGACAGCTATACTGTTCACAAGGAGGTGAAAAAATGCCAATGTTGAAAATCTGGCATGAAAATATTGCCAAATTCCACGCGATTCTGATGGGTAACAACTACTTGGCGCACATTAAATAAAACCGTCATTTTGGATTTCTCCACCAAATTTGCAACATAGGCTTTTGAGATCAACCTCATGAACACTGGCAGTGTCATTTCGTTAGTCGTCCCGAAGGTGATTCCACGCGGTGGCGGCGAAATCACCTTTCAGGGCTGATTGATGCAATGACAGTTCAAGAATTCATGAAGAGGGTCCCAAAACCCTATGTTGAAAATTTGGAAAAAAGTCCTAAAAATGCCTGAGATATGTACTAAAGTTGAAAAACACTATTTATTACGTTATACAGCTTACCAGCATTTCCTCAGTTCACGGTCGTCTTTGAAGAGTGCAGGCGTGTTCCTGGTCCACCGAAGATCGTGTGCCAAGCTCCAGAGGTAAGTATGGGGTGATGGGGAGGTGTGGGGAGGCAGGGTGCGCAGTGGGTTGGTCTTGGGTTGCAGGTGAGGGCCAGGGACACTATGAAACCGTTTCCTTTTGCAGGTAAAAAAAAAAATACTTCACGGGACCGTTTTCCCTTTACAGGGGCATGTGGCGCTGGGATGGGCACCAAGCGTGCCACCAATAGCTTTCTTTTGGGGGCAGCTGTAGCCGACGGGATTGGGCACCCGTCATCAGGAATAAAAGCAGGGGGTGTTACAGAATGCTGACGGAGTGGGCTCCCCGTCGGCACCATAAACAATGGGCACCGAGGCCGACAGGGTTTGGGGACCCGTTGGCACATAAACACGGTGGGGTTTAAATTGTTTGTGAACACAGTGGCAACCTGCCGCCTGTTCACAAACAATATCAGGTTTTATCCCACCCTGCAATGATGGATCACTCGCTCATTGCAGCAGATGGCTAGCGCTGCAATGACCAGGCAGCCCCTGATTGCAGCGTGAAATTGTCAGTAATTGGTGCAAATATTCCAAACTACCATCACCAGCAGCCTGCAATATGTTATTTGCACTGTCGTAATCAATATAAAATGGTACATCCTGTCTGCCCCATTTCACATATTAAACCTCAGAACCTACTGTCCATGCAGGGTAATAGCCTTCACTATCCACTCCTTGTTTCCTCCTACTACTATCAGCATGAGTAACCATTATACCCTTCACTTTGTCAGAGCCATGCTTGAAACCATTTATGGTTTTGGTACCTGCCATTTCAGTTGGCAAACTATTCCACATTTCCACCAACATTTCTGGAAAATAAAACTTTCCAATATCCCTCTTGAACCTCCCTCCATCAGTCTCTACTTGACCCTATAATCTTGAACTGTTACTCATGCTAAGTAGTTCTCCATTCACCTTGTTTTTCCTTAACGGAACTTGAAGGTCTCTATCATATCATTCCTCTCTTGTCTGGTCTCCAGTGAAGACATATTCAATGCCTTGAGCAGCTCCTCATACGATCTGTCCTGTCAGCTCTGAATCATCCTGATCACCCTTTGTCCTTATCTTTCCTGGGTGAGGGTCTTCAGAAGTTTAGAACTCTGAACAGTATAGCCAGTGCAGCCTCCACCAATGATCAATAAAGAGGCAGTAAACCTCTTTTCTTCTACTATCAGAACCCTTCTGGCACATCGTAGTATCCTATTTGCCTTAATAGATGCCTCACTCTACCAGCTTGATTGTTTAAGGAGTCACTAATGCGAATACTAGGTCCCTTTTCTCAGCTGTAGTGCTCAGCTCTACCCCTCCTATCCAGTACTCAGTCCTGGGGTTCTTGTCCCTAAGTGAATCACCTTACACTTTTGGCATTGAATTTCAACTGCCAAACCTTGAGCCACCACTCTAATCTTTACATGTCAGTCTGCAGTTTCCTACTTCCCATCACTATCTACCCTCCCATGAGTTTGGTGTCATCTTCAAAGAGACCTGGCCCAGATTCATTCTCAAACGTTGTTAATGAGCATATTAAAGAGAGCAAGAGTCAGGATGGATCCCAGTGGCATTCCACTCTTGACTTCCCTCTTTTCTGATTTGACACCATAATCACAACCTCTGATGTCTCTCATTCAACTAAAGCCCCTCACCCCACCAAAACACTGCTTATATTTTCCTTCAAATCCCTGGACCTCACCCCCTTAGCATTGACCCTAAAGTCACTCTGATTGTCCCCTATCTCATTGGTCTGCTCCACTTATTCCATGCTAACATATTTCAAAACAAAATTACTCTAAATATATATATAAATTTTTTAGTTGTTTAACCAGGAGTAGCACACTAAGCTGAAAGCTTTTTACAGGCCAATCTGGGAGCACAGGAAGTTAAGTGACTTGCTCACAGTCACACAGTATGCAAGTGGAAGCTGTGGGATTCAAACCCAGGTCTGATCTGCTGGATATCACCAGATTTGCAGCTCAGGCCTTAAACCACTGCACTATACTGCCTCCCTTTATGGGACTGCCAGCCCCCCAGGGCAGGACATGAGACAAGGTACACCACCTCCCTAGATCATGGCTGACCTCATAGCTTACTTGCAAGTGCATGATTTGGCCTGGTCAAAATAAATGTAACCCATCCCCATGGCTTCCAGAGGTATCATCATCTCTGCAGCACCTGTACCATGGCAATAAAGCTTGCCAAAGGTGAGAATTTTACATCTAACTTCAGTACCTACATTGCTTACCTGTCTAAATTTTGAAAGGCTGCCACAATCTCTTCTCCCTCCAACTCCTTTGCCTGTCCTCAGAGTCAGTGACACCCCTATCTCTAACCTCTCCTTCATCACCATGAGATGTAATTCCTTTCATCGCTCTCCTACCTCCTCTCTCCTCTCTCCCTCTCCTTCCTCACCTCCTCTCTCCCTGTCAGCCTGCATGATTGTCATCTCCTTCCTTCCCACTATTGTTTTTTCTCTCCAGTAACTCCATCCTTTATCCCACACACTTCCCACCCTTAATCCTTCCAAGGGTAGGAGCCCAGATGGCGGGATAGCAAGCTCCCCATCTGACTGCTTCTGCAATCTCCTCCCATTGGATGACCTCCTAACCTCTCTTTCTGGTGTTCCTCCATCCTTGCAGACTGAAAGGCTGCCACAGTTCTCCTCCTCCTCCAAAAGATGGTGACCCGTCAGGTACCAACAGCTACCGACTCATTCTCTCCTCCCTCAAAATACAGGAACAAATTATCTTGTTACAACTCTCTCCCTTTCTGGACTCCTCTTCCCTTTTCACCCAATACAAGTCTGACTTCTGCAAAATCGCTCCACCACCTGCTCCAGGCTCACCAAATCCATCCATAATGGTATGGATCACAGCCTATTCACTTCTGCTATCTTCATCGATCTAGCCAAAGTATTCAACCCTTCTACCACTCAATTGTAGCAAACTCCAGGCTGCAGGCATCTCTGACTTAGCCATCAGCTGTTCCACTCCTACCACAGGGTAGAGTCCCAAGCAGTCAAAGTGGTGACCCCTCTCCCTCCCTGCCTGTATCCTCTTGGTTTCCACAAGGATCTGTGTTAAGCCACACTACTTTTCTCCATTTTCCTTAATGATCTCCTCCTCCATGTGCTTGTCTTCATCCATTCACATGTACATGGATGACACGGTCCTCTTCACAGCAGGCCCACAGACTCCAGCTGGACTTTGATCAAGTTCAGCCCTGACCACACAAAATCAGCTTTTCCTTAATGCCAAGAGAGCTGTCTCCATGTCCTTTGGCACAAGGCACCAGACTCTCTAGGCTCCCTCCCTTCCTACTTTCCATACCCTGGATGGCTCCCCTGTGGAGGATGTCATCACCTTTAGTTATCTTGGTATCTGGCTAGACCAACACCTAAACATTTCTGAACAAGTGGATGCTATAGTCAAAAGCTGCACCACAATTTGGTGCACTTTACAGGAACTGTGACTGTATCCCACCTCCAGCATACCATGCTATTATCCAGAATGATCCTCAAATCTCTGACTATGGTGATGTGGTCTACAGCTTAGCCCCTTCACTACCCTTGCCAGACTGGACACTCTTCAACTATTTCTGCCATTACATTTTCGATTATCCTTCTTGGACTCACCATTGTTCTATATAAATCTCTCTCCTTTTCTTTTCTTGTGGACAGACACCATACCCACTCTGCCCAGCTTTGTGGGCAAATCTGGTTTGTTTCCCTACCCTCCCATCTCTCCGATGGACTTCCATTATAGCCATACCATCAGAAGATGAAATATTCGAACCCTAACAGTCCTTTCAGTTTCCACAACCATCAGCAAAGTCACGTTCAGCCACCTGCCCTAAAATCTGGAACTCTCTCACCCCAGCCATTCACCAATCTCCTCCATGAATTCTTTCAAACCACTTCAATGGTCTCACCTCTCCCTCCTGCACTTGCTCTAGTTTTCCCTCTTGCTCTCCTATTACTTGTTTCCAGTTTAGGTACAGCTAAAATTTGGCACCTATGCTTCCACTGTAGGCATTATGCACAAATGTTTATAGCTAATGTTGAGTAAAAGCCTCTCCAGCCCTTTGCGTATCAGTTGTGCAGATGGAGCTCCCCTCCTAACTGTGAACTCCATCAAATACCTTGGGTGACACTTGACCCCCAGTTGGACCTAGAAGTCATATCCTAAATGTCTGTAGTACTGTGAACTGTAAATTGGGTCTGGCCTATAGGCAAAAAATAACCTGACACCTGCTTTCGTCTGGCACTTGCTAGAGGTGTACTACTTCCCTCCATAGCTATGGTCTCCACCAATTTGCCTGTACCTCCAAAGCTCTTCTTACTCGGTGGCACACAACGCATAATAACATCTGTCGCTTTGCACTGGCCACCCCGTCTCACCCACCATTGTGAGCTTTATGATAAACTAGGTTGGCTTTCCCCGACCAATCACCTGAACTTTGGGCTGGGATGCCTCGTGGGCAAAGTGTAAGAACCGGCACCTCCTGGGGCTGGCACAGTTTCTCTCACTTCCTGACCCCTACTCTTACCTACTCAGGTCCCAGGATCCTGGGATGCTAAAGTACCCCTCACCCGAACCCTTATGGGGACAGGGACTTTGTTGCATGTGCTCCTAGGGTCTGGAACTCCTTTCCTGACCATGTTTGTTCCGCCTCCTCCCATCAGTGCTTCCGGAAGTCCTGTGGGGGCATCTAAAGCTGGCCTCAGTGTGCAAATGTCCCAAGCCTACCTAGCCTAAGTGTACTTGGAGCCCAACTGTTCTGAGGACCTGCCAATGATCTTTTGGTCATTTCTCATGATCAATTGCTCTCCTAGGCATCTGACTGCACTATGTATGCTGTAGACTATATTGCTGATCATATGTACTTTATCAATTTCTGTCATAGCAGTTCACTCCATGCCTTACCATTTGTGACTCAATGCATTTTGTTACTCTATGTACTTGCTTTACTTGCTGTTATGTTCTGATGTATCTGTATTACCTGTTGTACTCTCCGGGGAAGTTCCTGAAAATAGGCACATAACTTGTCTAAGTGTACCTACCAGTTAACAAAAGCTAAATAAATAAATAAATAAAACTGCTCTGTATTTGATCACCAGCATAGGTTTATAGCTCCTGACTGCTGTATATGCATTGTCGATTGTTTGCTTGTCACTCAAGTTCCACATCTTGCATGTATTATTCAGCAATGTAATTTGTGGTTGTGTACCACTCTGCTCCATGTATGTTATGTATTTTGAACTATTGTGCTACCTAAGCCCTTGTACAAGTTCCCTTCCCAGGATGCATCTAGAAATGAGCTACCGAGCTCAGTATTCCTGGGTAAGGGCACTAGACACCAAGGATCATTCTACTATAATAATTGAAACCATTTAAACTACGATCAGAGGTGTAGAACCTTTACATGCCAAGGATCATTTTGGTATACTACTTGGGAACATCATAATGGTGACCACAGGTAGGGTCACAATATGCCACTGTGTTGCTCAAATTAATTTATTTATTGAAAGTTTCAGCAGGAAGGTACACTGAACAACAAGTTGCTAAGTCTCCCAGTATGACCTTGGGAAGAGATGGTGGGAGTTACAATAGTAACAATGAGTACACACAAAATACACAATATCTTACAAAAACATAGGTTACAATTGAATTACACATTAGCATGAAAAGCAAATAATTACAAGGGTAGAAGTGAAACCAGTTGCAGTGAGCTGGTGGTGAGACAGAGAGAGAGAGTGAATGTAGCAAGAGTGTGAACCAATGGTCTGTACTATGCAGACTAAGAATAACACAGGGTGGCAAGTGAAGTGAGTCAGCAGGGCATCAAACTGGATGTGGGACAAGAAAGCGGGGAGCAAGGGCAGGTGAAATTTACAGAGAGAAATTATGAGAGCTTGATTTAATGAGCCAGGCGAGGAAGGATCGGATATGTGTGGGAAGAGCATTCCACATTTTGGGAGGCGAAGAGTGGGAGCCTGTCCAATAGCGGTGGATCTCAGGAGCAGACAGAGTTCTATGGTCATGGGCTCTTAGAAGTGAGAGGGAGTGGGTGGGATTAGGAATTTAGGTAAGGAGTGTCCCAAGCCAGTACTTAGAGATGAGATTTGGCAATGATGTGAGTAGCCTATTTGTTAGGGATGGGAAGGCTAAGCGTGGTACAAGTGGCAG
This sequence comes from Neoceratodus forsteri, assembly GCA_016271365.2. Taxonomy (NCBI): domain Eukaryota; kingdom Metazoa; phylum Chordata; order Ceratodontiformes; family Ceratodontidae; genus Neoceratodus; species Neoceratodus forsteri. Next base: position 31,979,728 of record CM057450.1, read on the forward strand.
CGGTGGGTAAGGTGAGGTGCATCCAGAGCAAACTGACAGAATGAGTTGAAAAGAGTATCCAGGTTTGCTAAGGAGGTGGCAGGAGCAGAGCAATAAACAACATCACAATAGTCGATAACCGGGAGGATCATTATTTGGGTCAGTTCACGTCTTGCCAGTGGCGGGAGGCAGGAGCAGTTTATATATAGAAGCGCAGTTTGGGACAAATCTTTTTGTTCTGGCATCTACATGGGCGAGAAGGTGAGATGTTTATCCAGCCAAATGCCCAGATACCTGAAAGACTTGGTAGCAATTACAGTTGCTCTGTCAAAGGGTAGTGAAGGTAGGGGCAGAAGGAACCTTGACAGCTTCTGACATGTGCCAAAGTCATGGACACAGTTTTCTTGGCATTTAGGAAGAGTTGGTGGGATTGAAACCAGCTCTAGGCATTATTGAAATAGCGTTGGAGCCTGGAGGCCACATCCAAGGGTGAGGCCCAGAGGAGAATAGAACACATCATCAGCATACATATGTATAGAAGATGAGGTACAGATGGATGGAAGATCATTCAGAAAGATGGAGAAGAGAATCAGGCCTAGTATGGACCCTTGGGGAGACTCCAGAGTATATGGGTAGAGGAGGAGATGTAGTGGGATATTTTTACAGACTGTGCTAGATCATATAGGTATGTGCTGAACCATTTAATAGCATGTTCAGACAGCCCAGCTGATGAGACGGAATGGAGCTGGAGGAGTGGGAAACTGTGTCAAAAGCTTTAGCAAGATCAATAAAAATGGCAGTGGTTATGTGACCTAATCCATGCCTGTCAGGATCGCATCAGTGATTCAAAGCAGCGAGGTAGTAGTAGAGTGATGACTTGGTGAAGAAATTTCTGTCTAGGAGGTGCGAGGATAGTTAGTCAAGGACTAGATGTTCTTGTAGTTTGGCTAACGTCAGGAGAGAGACATAGAGGCGTAGTTCTCAGGGAGGAGTAGCCACACACTTATGGAGGGAGGACAATAGCATGTTTCCACTATGGGAATTTCAGCCAAGTGAAATGAGAGATTGAAAAGAGCAGTGAATGGGGCAGCAATGGCAGAGGCAGACAAGTTTAGTAACTTTGGGTCCAGGCCATCAGAGGAGCTACCTTTGCTCAGGTTTAGGGCTTCCAAGGCCGCCAGCATGTCAGTTCTCAGAATTTTAGAGAAGGAAAAGCTATGAGGTGGGGCTTGAGGACTTCTAAAGGGTGCGGAGAATAACTGGTTAGTAGTTGGGAGGGAGCCTAGCAGAGTAGAAGCACATGAGGTGAAGAGTGAGTTGAAAGCAGCAGCAATGCTAGGGTGGTCAGCAATGACAGTATTGTTTATTTGGAGTTGGGGGAGGAAGGGAGCCTGTGGGAGAAAAGTGAGTGGTTTACTTTCCAGAATTTGGATGGGTTATTTTATTAGAGTTTGAAGTAGAGCTGAAGTAATCAGCCTTGGCTAAGCAGTGGCTTTTGTGCATTTGTTTCTGAGGACCTGGTAGGCCTCATAGTCTTTAAGAGCTCTGTGCTTTTATGGAGCTTCCAGGCTGTATCCACGTGCCCTTAGACAAGCAATGAGTTCTGGGGAGATCCAGGGAGGTGGTTTCACAGATACATTACCAGCGATGATGGTGCATGTTGATTCCAGACTTCAAGAGAATCGTTCTCTAGTAGGTAGCTGCGACATCTGGGTTACTGGCAACAGATACAGGTGCCCAATTAGTGTTAGTCAAATCATAAAGAAGTGGGTCAATGTTCAGATTTGTAGATTGGATTTATGTAGAGGTTTTATAGGGGACTTTGACTTTGTGAATTTTGCGCACCAGGAAAGTCATGCAATGGTCACTGAAGGCATCTGCTAGAGTGCGGAATTAATAACCCTATGGGTGTGAGTTGTAAGGGCCCAGTTGATGAGAATGGTTTCCTGTCTTGTGATTTAGCCTAGTTGGATCTTGGATAATTTGGGTTAGGTTGAGTGCATGTATAGCATTTAGCACTTTGCTGAGGTATGGAAGTCCAGTTTATATTGAACTCTCCCATAATATATAATTCACCAGTAGAAGTGGCTAACTAAAGGTGGTTATGAGTTCAGTAGCAATATTGGGTTTGTGAGCCAGGATAGCAGTAGACACCTGCTACAACAAAGATAGGTTTGGAGAAGGGGGCGAGATTTGAAACAGCAGAGCCTTATAAGCTTTTGGTAGAGCACTAGAAAGACGGAAGTGAAATGGATGGAAGAGGAGCATAGATGGCTACCCTACCTCCTCTCCCAAGTCGGTCCTGTCTCGATATTGTGAAGGCAGGGAGAGTAAGAGTTGAGTTGCTGATTTTTTATTTAGCAGGATCGGAAATTATTATTATCAGGCTTTAGCGTAGCCACCAGTGGCTGTAGCAAGTCCACTATAGGGAGGAGACTACGTATATTGATATGTAGTATTTTAAGGCCATTTGGAAGAGCTGAGAGATGTGGCTCAGTGCTGGCTGCAGGAGGAGGTTGAGATTGGCCAGGTTGGGGTTTATGTCACCCAGCTAATAAGAGTAGGAGGGCAATAATAATATAATGCAGCTTTGCGCTGTTGATCCAGGAGGTGGTTGCATGCGCAGTCAGGAGTTAGTGCTTTGGAGTATAAAGGGTGGCCAGGATCTAAGCAGCCATATAGAGTAATGTATATGGCAGCTGGAGGAGAGAGGTGCAGGGCGAGTGGGTGAGTGAGACCAGGATATGGTAATAGGAGAGGAGTTACCCTGATTGTAGATGAGGGAGGATATCATCTAATTTCCTTAGGAGGGATCGCGGGATTAGGTGGGGGAGAATAAGTGCTGTGAGTGTGAGGGCAGCATCTTGGTTAAACTAGGGAGTATTGGTCACGGAGGACGAGGCTGAGTCAGAAGAGGAGTCATATCCCTAAATGTCTGTTGAACTGTGAACTGTAAATTGGGTCTGGCCTATATGGCCAAAAATAACCTGACACCTGCTGCTCATCTGGCACTTGCTAGAGGTGTACTACTTGCCTCCATAGCTATGGATCTCCACCAATTTGCCTGTACCTCCAAAGCTCTTCTTGCACCGGTGGCACTAGCATGACAATAACATCTGTAAGCTTTGCACTGGCCACCCCGTCTCCCACCATTGTGAGCTTTATGATAAACTAGTTGGCTTTCTCCGACCAATCACCTGAACTTTGGGCTGGGATGCCTCATGGGCAAAGTGAGTCAGAACCGGCACCCCCTGGGAGCTGGCACAGCTTCTCCACCTCCTGACCTCTCTCTCTACCCTCAGGTCCCAGGGTCCTGGGATGCAAAAGTACCCTCACCCGAACCCTTATGGGGACAGGGACTTTGTTGCATGTGCTCCTAGGCTCTGGAACTCCTTTCCTGACCATATTCGTTCCGCCTCCTCCCATCAGTGCTTCCGGAGTCCCTGTGGGGGCATCTGAAACTGGCCTCAGTGTGCAAATGTCCAAAGCCTCCCTAGCCTAATTGTACTTGGGCCCAACTGTTCTGAGGACCTGCCAATGATCTTTTAGGTGTTTCTCGTGATCAATTGCTCTCCTAGGCATCTGACTACCTGAATGATACTCTAGACATATATTGCTGATTATATGTACTTTATCAATTTCTGTCATAGCAGTTCCTCCATACCTTACTGTTTTGTGACTCAATGCATTTGTTACTCTGTACTTGCTTTACTTACTGTTATGTTCTGATGTATCTGTGTTACCTGTTGTACTCTCCGGGGAAGTTCCTGAAAATAGGCATATAACTTGTCTAGTGTACCTACCGGTTAACAAAAGCCAAATAAATAAATAAAACTGCTCTGTTTGATCACCAGCATAGGTTTGAGGCTCCTGACAGTAGTGCTGTATATGCATTGTCGATTGTTTGCTGTCACTCAGTTCTCATCTTGCATGTGTTCCCAATGTAATTTGTGGTTGTGTACCACTCTGCTCCATGTATGTTATGTATTTGGAACTGTGTGCTACCTAAGACGCACTTGCACAGAGACTCTACTCCTCTAGGATGCATCTAGAGTAGGCCACCAGCTCAGTATTCCTGGAGTGGGAGCACTAGACACCAGGATCATTCTACTATAATAATTGAAGCCATTTAAACCGCGATCAGGGTGTAGAACCTTTACATGCCAAGGATCATTTGGTATACTACTTGGGAGCATCATAATGGTGACCTCAGGTAGGTCACAATAAGCACATTTATATGATTTGCCACAGACTTTTCACTTGCTGAAAACATTTCTTTAGCTCACAGTCCCTTAAAGCCTCAAGGTTTCAAGCACAGGATTGCCTGTAACTGGTTCTGCACATTTGGCTACAACTCACAGTCTCTCTGGCTTTCAAACTTTAAACTGATGCTGGACTCATAACTATGCTCACAGTCAATGGCTTAACAGACTTGCTTTTGCTGGTAAAACTTGACACAGTCTTTATTTGCAAAGCGACTACACTGCTGCACACATATTCAGCTGGCTTTTGGTAGAAAATCACTGTTTGAGCAATTATTACTGTTGGTGCTCACTGTTATCAGTAGCTGTTTACTGTGATGGAAAAACGGCCGGAAGCCAGTCTTGGAGGCCTCAGAAAGGAAGCAGGTGGGCAGTCCTGCCAATCATCTCTCCGATCACCACACTCTCAATCCAGTCGATCGAGATGTGGGTTGAGCCCAATTTTAAACAGCAAAGTCTATTTTTTATTACTTTTACAGCGCTTTTTAATCACTGGGATGCTCCTCCACTAAGCCAGTACACGCACTCCTCTCACACTCCCTCTCGAATGCTGGGCAGTCACTGTAGAGCTGGCTGGGGGGTGGGACTGATTGCAGCCTCACCAATCACACGACGCCATGCAAATGTGCCTCTTTTCCCTCACGAGTCCTCTTCTCTTTACGGCGATCGTCGAGCAGGCAACTTTAAACTGCAAAACACTTTTTTTTTTTTCCTCGAACTGACTCCACGGCGGGAGTCCATTTCAACCATTTAGCATGGCCATTCACACAGCAAGTCTCTCAGTTTACTCAAAGGCATTTCCAATGTCCAGGGCACAATTTTCCTGTTGCTACCCCTAGTCTTCCACACTTTTCTTTATCACAACAGTTCTTTAAAAAGCATTTCCAACGTCCAGGGCACAATTTTCCTGTTGCTATCCCTAGTCTTCAACGTTTTTCTTTATCACAACAGTTCTTTAAAAAGCTGGCAAAAACGCTATAAACATTTGATGCAGGACAAGGGCATACTCTTTCAGCTTTACTGCTCCTTGGTAAACAGTTGGCATTTTAACAGCAGCATAAGTACCACAGCACACAGCGACACACTAGTTAAATTTCTTCAGCTTTTTTGGGCTACCCACTGCCAGATAGCCAAAATGCTAGCCCCCTGTCCGAGCACCCTTCCTCCCTAAATTAAAAATCCAAAGTGGTGCCTCCATTTTGTAAGCCCCAGACCCCTGCCTTTTTGCAAAATGACAGGTGGTTTGCTGTTGAAGCTGACAGCAGTACCTGGTGGGGACTGGGTTCGGGGAGGACTAGGTTACTCGGCAAAAAGGGGTCTAGTTTTGGCTACTCTGCACAGGGGCACCCCAAGTAAATCTGAACACAGGAAGCAATAACTGTAATGTCCAATACCAGGAATGGGATTCTAAAGTGTGGCTTTTATTCACATCCAAACTGAACAAACAAAGCATAGACAGATCCCCATAGGGCTACATTCCTGGTAATGCAGATAAGAGGTACAGAACACTTCTTCAACATTTCAGCCTTCAGGCTCTGAACCCACCAAGCACACAGCCCAGACTTGCATGCAGCTTTGGGTACACAGCCCGACTTGTACACTATTTGGGTTTTCCCCGGCCCGGCTCCCCTGCCGTCCTCTCGATCCCGGTCCATATGGCAGTGAACCAAATTTTCTGTTGGTGGCTCCCCAAACCACCTTAGAGCCTTCGACTCCTTAGAAATTTCATTCCAATCCATGTCTGGGTACTTCCCTTATCACTGGCCAAGTGCATGTGGCAAAGTAGAAATTCACAGAGCAACTCCGTGAGGTGAACCTGGTTACTAAAGGTGGGGGTCTCCACCTCCTGCTTCCACAATCCATACCCGCCATTTCTCTGGACATTAAACAACTCTTTTGAAAGTTTGACAATGTAGATTAAAGGGTAGATGTATAGCACATCTCCACTACCGTCTTGACTATCCCCTTGTGTTGGACTTGAACATACTTTTACATTGGCTAAGCCTATTCCTCTAGGTCTCCCACTAATTCAGCAGTCCAATCCCCACTTTAACATAGTTCAGGTGAAACATAGACCCTTTGACAATAGCAGAACTCACCTTTTGGTTGCAGGTGCCCCACAGGTGAATCTTGACAGCTTCTGGTACCCAACACACTTGGAAAACGTAAGGCAACTTCTTCTCTAGCAGTAGCCAGGGGGTTACCCCTGGAATAGCAAGAAAACATTCCACCCCCATCCCCTCAGGGATGGGGCACAGAGACCAGTAACAGTGGTCTCCACCACTTCAAGAACAGCTTACTGTGTTCCTCTTTAGGCAGAACACACACCTTTCCCTAAAAGTAGCTCTATATCAGAGCTTAGACTCCAAGAGCCTGTGCACAGACTGCTGTGCTCCTCTCTTCAAGACAGCTCACACACAACTGCTCTCCACTGTTCAAAAACTCCCAACATTCTAATCTAACTCCCTTCTGCAGATTCCAATGTGGCTCATGCAGCTGCGATAGTTCTATGGTGATGTCATCCCTCAGTCTCAGCTGAGACTGAGAACAGAGAGAGACAGTGTGAAATCCATTTAACTGGGTTTCTAGCTGCCTTCCTTGCCTACCACTAGGTCTTACTGGGATTCTAGTAACCCCAGGTAACAGAGGGGTTACATTTAGCTGCAATTTTACTTTTATTTCATACTTTCTGTAATTTTCACCTTTATTTCTTTATTACAAAGGACATTTTCAGGGAAACTGGATCTCTGCCCTACTTGCTCTGGCTGCTTGTCTACTTCTACAGTCACAATTTTGTTTATAACATTCCAATCTGGTGTTGTGGAGATAATTGTGATGTCATAAACAGGGCATTTTTATATCATGTGTAGAGAAGCAACCAAAGCTAATAAAGTCCCATGGGGGCAGTAATCTTGTTTTTATGTCACTTCCCTCTGTAATAAAGAAAACAGGGAAAGAACTGCACAAAATATAGCTCTGACTGGTACAGAGAGTAAAAGCACATACTGTAACTGTAAAACAGTGGTTTGCAGGTTCAGTCCCCCTCAGGGCCCCAACAATACTATCCAAGGAAACCTGAGCTACAGCAGTCTTTGAACCAGCAGAGTAGCACTGAGGTGCTGGATGCCTCATTCCTGCCTCACTGGTGGCCCGAGTTTGGGAATGAACTAAGATTGTTTGGGGGCTAGCGGGAGGAGGAGGATCAATCATCCATTGATTCCTCTCCATCTCCAGGGTGGGGACAGGTGTACCTCTGCTTAGGTGCCACCTAATGGAGGCTGTGAGGCACAACAGTAGTCACCAGAATCAAATACCTGAGGTGAACAATGAGAGCATGCACCGTTTTCACTGTCTACATATGTGCCACTGCATGCTGACAGCTCTGACTCAAGGGAGTAATGGGTGAAAAGAACCTTCATTGGCAGGATGATGGAGTAACTCTACAGGCATTGCACCACCACCAGCCATGGCACCCACCCACACAATGGGGTAAGAAGGGGTAAGTCATGGAGGTGGGGTGTTGGGGATGGGAGCCGACAGTAGAAGGGGCTGACAGGATGGAGCAGGCAGATAAAGTCTGTTTGAAAAGAAGGATTGCAAGAACATAATCCGCTTTGATAGTCTTCCTGTGGCTCTCAGATCTGTAGAGTTCAACTTGACATCTCCTTTTCTCACCAAGACTTGGAGGATGAATGGCAGATGATGTGAGGTGGGAATGGTTCAGATGAGATCCTGGAATGACTGACCACTCTGAGGCCAGATAGAGAGGGGGTCAGGATCACTCTGGCACTGTAGGCTTAACATGAGTGAATACAGCAGAATACAACTTGTGTAACCTGCGTCCTCAGTGAGCAACAAGCCACCATCTAGCTAGTGTGTAAAATGGCTAGGTTAGCCAAAGGTGTGTGTAGCCATGATTTGAAGGAGCTGCAGAGATTCCTGGGTTTCTGTGGTTATTAAAGGCACTTTATCAAGGACTATTCCTGAGTGTTCCACCCTTTACTTAACCTTACTCAAGGGTATCCCCCAACTCACAAAAAGTACAACAAAACAGTACCCATTGAGACTGAAAAAAAAATTTCCATCCGAATTAAGTATTCGGGGCCTGCTGGACATCTGATTGTGAGACTGCTTTTCATGAAATCATACATCAACTTACCCATGCCCCAGTGTTGGCCTATGCTGATCCTGCCAGACTGTATGTCCATCATACGGATGCTAGTTTGCAAGGGTTGTTGGCTGTGTTGTATCAGAAGCACACAAATGGGCTGAGGCCAATAGCCTTTGCCAGCAGAAGTCTGACCCCATCAGAAAAGAACTATCCAGTGCACAAATTAGAGTTCCTGGCTCTGAAGTGGGCCATTGTTGATCAATTTCATGAGTATTTGTATGGCGCTAAGATGCTGGTAAAACTGCAATAATCCTTTGACCTATGTACAGACTTCAGCCAAGTTGGATGCCATGGGCCTTAGGTGGCTCTCTGCCTTGTCTACGTACGACTATGCCATTGAATACAGAGCAGGCCTGAATCATATCGATGCTGATGCTCTCTCCCAGAGACCAGTCCCTTCAAATAACTGGGTCTGACTGTCAGAACCAGATATTCAAGCACTCTGCCAAAAGTTTGACAGGAGGAAAAGATGTCCACCGTAGCAGTGGATTGCATGAGTGGATTGTTTGGGGCCATCTGAGAACTGTATACCTGCAGCTTACTGACATTTTTCTGCATTGGACACTGATAGTTTGCCTCAATTCAATAATGATAGTATTCAGCGGGCTCAATCCCGAGATCCTGTGATAAAAACAGCTCTAGAAGCCATTCAAGCAAGGAAATATGTGACCAAATTATGCTCCACTGACTTGAGAACTGCATTACTCTATAAAGAAGGCCCTAAATTGAAACTGAGTAATGGATTGTTGTATAGAGAGACAATGGACAAAGGGGGCCAACTGGACAAGCAACAGTTAGTTTGCCTACTGCTTTCCGAGAGCTGGTGATGAGGTCTCTACATAATCACTTGGGATACCTCGGCATAGACAGAACCCTTGTCATAGTGAGATCTAGGTTTTATTGGCCTAAGATGGGGGCTGATGTGGAACTACACATTAGAACTTGTAGTCGTTGCTTACAGCGGAAATCTCTGCCTCAGAGGCTGCCCCCCTTGTTAACATCACCACCAGTGCACCTATGGAACTGGTCTGTATTGATTTCCTAAGTTTAGAGCCAGATCAAAGAAATATCAGTAATATATTGGTAGTCACGGACCATTTCACTCGATATGCTTAAGCATTTTGCACCAAGGATCAGAAAGCAACCACTGTGGCAAAAGTACTTATTGAAAATTTATTTGTTCACTGTGGGGCCCTTCAAAGAATCCATTCTGATCAAGGGAGGGACTTTGAGAGTCGTCTGATTAAAGAGATGCTTTCCTTGTGCGGGGTGCGAAAGTCAAGAACTACCCCTTATCATTCCCAGGGAGATCTCCAGCCTGAGCAGGTTCAATTGCATTCTGCTTGACATGTTGGGCACCCTTCAACAAAGACAAGCCCATATGGAGCCAATAGATCAGCACACTCTTACATGCCTATAACTGCACCAAAAGTGATGCCACTGGGTTTCTCCTTATAAACTAATGTTTGGAAGAAGCCAGATTGCCAGTAGATGTTTGTTTTGAGTTTCTCCTGATGGGGTTCAAGCAACTACTCATTTACAGTATGTGCTGAAATTGAAGGCCCAGTTGAACCATGTGTACCAGCTGGTGCAAACCATGGCTGCCGAAAGAAATCTAGCCAATAAAGCAATTATGACAAGAAAGTGAAGGCACTGGAACTTAAGGAAGGAGATGGAGTATGCTGAGGAACCTAGGGCTGCATGGCAAGCATAAGATTGCTGACAGATGGCATCACCTCCCTCACATTGTAGTGGGCAAACTAGATGATCTACCTGTATACAAAATGCGGCCTGAGAATAATTAGAAAGATGTGAAAACTATGCATAGAAATCATTTACTGCCCATTGGACAAATCTTGATAGAGTCTGAACCCCCAGACACTGCCCCCTCTGGACCAGTGACTAGAGCCACTGCCAAGAAAAAATCAAGACAGAATGCCCCTGCAGAAGTCAAGTTGAAGTGTTTCCCTCCACCAATTTCAACTGAACCTGACTGTCAGTCTGTGTCAGAGGACAGTGAGTGTAATCCTGAATATTACCCCTCTTATGAATTAAGTCAGCTGTTCCAGGGCAATCCCCTAGTTAACCAGGGGATGAAGCTGAGTTTTCTGGACTGTCTAAGTCCCTAGCTTTGTCTGTGGATCCAATGCTCCCGGACAGTGAAATACACAGCATCAAGTCAGAGGATGTGGAATCATTGTGTATGGGTGAACTGCCTGACTTTTCAGAAGGAGGAAGTGTTGTATCGGAGCAAGCTGGTGACCCACCAGACCATGAACAGTGTGCTGAGTGCTTTGATAGTCCCTTGCCAGTACAAGGAGTCTCCTTAGTCGACACAGGTGTTGTGGACTCAGAAATTGTAGACTATGGAGCTGAAAAGGCCCCGGATTCTGGCCTCCCCACCCCAGTGGAGACCCCCTTGGCCAGTACAGACAGTGCTGAAAGTGAGTCTAACCGTTCAGAAACTGTGCCCATTCCCCCCAGAAGGACTGGCCGAGAAGTGAGGCCTGTAGTGAGGCTAAGTTATGAGTCCCTGGGCAGACCCGTGGACCTGCCCCTGAATGTGGTCCATAAGGGAGTGTATGTGACCCTGAGCTCACTGCCCAAACTAAGCCTGGGAGATAACTCCAGATTACTTGTTCTGCCCTCTGAGTATGGTGCCCTGCCATTTCCAGCCCATGGTGAATGATAGGGACGAGCCCACTTTAGCCTGGTTTCAGATGCAGGAAATGGTGTCCTGAGTTACAGTAGTTGTGTGTGTATATATATATATATATATATATATATATATATCATTAAATGATCAGTAGTGGCATGTTTAATATAGTGCACAGGTATCTGCCAGAGATCAATATGCTGATTGCTGTTTGAAAATAAAAGTGCAGGACAGTTTAAATGTTTTACTTAAAACTGACTTAGGGGTATTTAATTGACACGGACGTCAAGCTTTTCAGGCTAGGAAGGGTGTAACCCGCCTGCAAATGGGGGTTCCCAAAAGTCCCCTAGTAACTTGCCTAAAGGCCCCAGCCTGGATGGTGTTCAGCAGTTACGCCGCCTGTTTCTGAGTGCTTCTAGAGCCTCTTGTACTGTCTCTTTAAGAGCTGTCTGCCTTGCAGACCAGTTTTGAACTGGAGGGGTTTGTGTGGATTCCTGATCGAGTCCCGCTTGGGCTGCTGACAATGTGCTCCATTTTGCCTTGCTAAGTGGGCAACATGAGCACTTCCCATTGATGTAACTGTTTGCTAGTGATATGGTAGAGTGGTAATGAAAATGTACTTTGTCTAACCTGCCTTTCTTGCAGCTGGGACTTTGTGTGCTTTGCCCTCCATTTGGATCAGAACTGCAGACTGGATCCAATCAGGAGGAGGGCATAAAATGTATTATTGAGCAACCAACCAGGATTAGGACTTTCTAGGGAGCCGGCTGCCAATGGGGGATATAGCCAGTAATTCTGGGAAGTGAAGTTCTGGACTATGGCGCCTTTTCGCACCAATGGAGGAAGTTGTAAGTGACTGGCATCTGAAGTCCTCCAGTTGAGTCGGGTGGTGCCCAATTGTAATTCCCTGCCCAGTGGCTGAGAAGACAGATCTGTTGTGGCCGTATCTGAGGAAGGAGCTCCAGGCTTCTGCACTGTATAGTTTTAGAGCAGGAAGCGTGTGTGGAGGCCAAAAGTCGGGCGGCGCGTCTGCTGTAGTGATTCGGACTGAATCTGCTGTGTGTGGCGGAAAAGGAGAGACTGCATGGCCAGGAACTAGGCTTACCCTGTAGAGGACTGGAGAATCTGCTTGATGGCGCTCGGTCTGTCAGGAGAGTGAAAGCTGCATCGTGAATTCCTGGGTTGGCAGTAAGTGCAAATGGGTTATGAAAGCAGCTGCCTGATATGGTGACTTTCTTTTACATATAAATGTGTGGGGAGTGTTCTGATCACAGGCCTGTGTCCCCCTGCTGAGTGAAAGGTGTCCAGTCACAAGCGTCATGCTTAAAATCAGGGTAGCTCCCTGCCAGCTGATCTATTGAATTGCAAGTGTTTCATCTGATTTTCTTTCTTGATACATGAACTGAGCCCACCGGCTGTGGATTACAAGTTGGGTATTGTGCAAGTATTTTCCATCCTCAGGGCCCCAACCAGCTGCACCAATCCTGGCTAGCCCCCCATCCTGGGTTCCCAGTGACAGTGACTTATAGGGACTCTAATCATATGTACAGTGCTCTGAATAATAGTGTGACTGAATTAATTAACCTGATTTCCCCCTGTCCTTGTTAATATCCTCTAAATAAATCACATTTGGTTGTTTGGCAAAGTTACACTGCCTGAGATATGTGTTTGTGACGAGATACCATACAGTAGCTATTGCATTAAAACATCTTGCTTTACAGGGGTCCCAGAATCAAGCTGATCGAACCTGTCCTGGGGTAAGTGTATACTGTGAAGGTACTTCTGATATATTGTGTGGGCCACTAGTGGAAAGAAAGGGGTTGCAGTGTCCCAGAGGGCTATGATCAAGTCATACCAAATAGTATTAACCCCAACCTCTTGGTGGAGGCACCACCACTTGGAACTGGGACTCTCAACCTGTTAGTGGTTAAGCAGGCAGGGGTAGTAGCCCTTGGGATAGCACCACCTAGGGTTACACTGGGATGCATAGGGAGAGCATCACCAGTAGAAAACAGGAAGTTTTATTCCTCTGTACAGACAGTTGGTAAGACCACATCTGGAGTACTGCATGCAGTCAGTTCTGGAGACCTCATCTCTGCAAAGACATAGACATTGTGAAGGATGTCCAGGGAGGGCAACAAAAATGGTGCAGGGTCTGCACGAAGACATATGAAAAAGACTAAAGGAGCTTACTATGTATACCCTCAAAGAATGGAGGAGAAGAGGACATGATAGAAACTTTCAAGTACGTCAAGGAATCAACAAAGTCCAAGAGGGTAGCAACTTTCAGAAAAAGAGATGTGCAAGAACAACGGTAGCACAATTTGAAGATAGAGGGGACAGCTCAGAGGTCATGATATTTCTTCATGTAGAGGGTTGTAGATGCATGGAACAGCCTTCCTGAGTAGGTTTGGAGTCAAAACAGTGGGAGAATTCAAGAATGCATGGGAGAGACATAAGGCAATTCTAGTGGGGGTAGGGAAGTATGCTGTTGGTTAACTGGGATCTGCAGCTTATCCATTAGGTAGGAAATGGGCAGACTAGATGGGTCAAGCATTCCTTATCTGCCATCAGATTCTATGTTTCTGTGTTTCTGGGGATGGATGTCATGAACCTGATTAAGGGTGGGGTACCCCTTAATCTCTGTCTGTGAGGAAGTAGTATTCTATGTTTTATTGGTATGCCATTCAAGCTATAGTAAGGGGTTCAGGGTTTTCTTGTTTAGGGTGGAGTTTTCTATGGGGTATATGGATTGTAACCCCTCTTTGAGAGCTTACCTGAATTGCCCCATGTTTCTCCCGTTCTCCCATTTCCCTCGACTGCTGTGCTATGGGCAGTTTCCCCATTTGTCCACCACTGCCAAAGTTCTTAATTGCTCCCCCAAGTTCCCAAAGCAAGCCCTGTATTTGTTTAGCCCTATTTGGGCTTAAATCCTTTTTTGCAAGCCACTGGCATGTCCCTTGTGCACCAGCACTCACACAGCCACACAGTAGCACCTTTCATGTGCCGACCACTGTGTTGCAGTCCTTTGCAGGGTTCCTTGGCAGCCCTGGTGCCCCTCTTAATCTAAACATAGACTGATGACCTCAGGAGGTGGTGGAGAAGCCGCTGAGAAGTGTTCAAATAAAGATTGAATCGGGGCATGAATGAGGGCTCATAAATCATTCATGAGCCCTCATGAATATCAATGAGGTTGCTGCCTGCCACTTAGGGGGACAGAATTTCAGTGGCAGTGACAGCAAAAGTTCTGGGAGCTATTGCACAAAAGTGGGCTTGTTTGATAGGGGGCCATTTGGGCAACAAACTGGTGGGAAGTTTGTATAGCTAAAGCTTTGTGTTAGACTGCATTTGTTTTATGAAGCTGATGGAACTATATGAACTCCATATAAATGATTGGGAGCTGACATGTTCCTGACACTTGACCCCTCTCTAACAGCCAATCAGTGATCTAGGCACCCAAAACTAAGAGAGAGGGACTCCTAGGAAAAGTGGACTAATTTAGGTGACTAGATCATGCCCCAATAAATCAGCAGGAAATATTGATCGCTATGGATATTGATTATTAATGGGTTCCATCAATCAATCAGGACTCTGGATTTTTTGCTGAAACAGTGTGGACATTCTGGGATTTCTTCAGTTTATTCTTGGGCTCTGTATGAGTCAGGAGTACTCTGTGAGAGTGGATTGTGGCTGTGAGGGGTTAACCAGGCCCTATGTAGAGACTGCTGTATTGCAGAATTGAAGACTGCTGGAAATGGAGATTGCTGTGTGGCAGAAATAGAGTGAGAAGGGGAAAGAGAGAAAGAGACTGAACTGTGATGCTGATTCCCCAGATAGGGAAGAGTTGCTTACTATTCATGGGAGAGAGTGAATGCTGCAGAAACCCTGCACTGGAATGTCGGAATAGTTGATAAGACTGCTTGTGTGGGACTGTAAAAGAGGTCGTAGGGGTGCTAGCTGAATGTGTGTGTCTTCTGTGAACTGGTTAAAGTGGCTGAGGGCCGAGGCCTAGCTGCAGCCAAAGAAAAGGTTTGGGACACTGTCAACTGGAAAGTGTGGACTGTTATGCAGGAAGTTGTTGTTGCTGAAAGCCCCTGTTGAATTGCACTTGTGCTTATTGAACCTGAGGCTAGCGCCCACACTGATTAGCACTGGACTTTATTGGAGCAACTGCCTGAAAACATTTCTTTGCTGAGAACTCAGTTTAGGGACTGCAGGAGGACCCCCTCCGCTAGGGAGTCCTCACCCAGAGCCAGGGAGGGAACCTGCTAACCCCCTCCATGTGGGACTCACTGTCTCAGGTGGTCTCTGGCAATTGCTGGGGTTCTAGGGTATCTGCGGTCCATCATGGGAACTGGGCTGTGGAGCCACTCCTGGGTCTGGGCCTTTTGGGATCTGTGCAGCGGCCAATTCTATTTAACATATTCATCAGTGATATCATGGAGGGTTTGCAAGGAAAGGTATAGAAACATAGAAATGTAGAAGTTGACGGCAGATAAGGACTGTAAGGCCCATCCAGTCTGCCATTTTCGCTATATGAATTTGCCATAGGCCTTTACTCTGTCAATGTCCTATCTATTTACACTTATCTGTATTGCTCCTTATGCCTATCCCATAGCTATTTGAAGCCCTGCACTCTATTCATATCCACTACTTCCTGAGGAAGGCCATTCCATGCATCCACCACTCTTTCTGTGAAAAGAACTTCCCACATTACCACTTAATCGGCCTCCTCTAATCTCATGCTGTATCCTCTTGTCCTGCTATTTTCTTATATTGAAACATGTAGACTCTTTCACCTTGTTAATGTCCTTAAGATGTTTGAATGTTTTGATCATGTCATCTCTTTCCACCTTTGCTCTTGGGTGTACATGTTGAGCTCCATTAATCTGTCCTCATAGTTTTCTAATGCAGTCCCTGCACCATTTTGGTTGCCCTTCTCTGGACTGTCTCCATTTTGTTAATGGCCTTGTGCAGGTGCAGCCTCCAGTACTGCATGCAATACTCCGGATGGGGGCTTAACCAATGTCTTGCAAAGTGGGATTATTGCCTCTCCTCTTACAACTTGTGATACCCTCTAATACACCCCAACATCCATCTAGCCTTACCTACTGCTTTAGTGGTCTGCTTGGATGATTTCAAGTCATCTGTGATAATGATGATGATGCCCAAGTCTCTTTCTTCCCTTGTGATTGCCAGCAACTCCCCTCCTAATCTATTGGTGACTTCAGGGTTTCTCTTCCCTATGTGCATGATCTTGCATTTCTTTGTGTTAAACCCCAGTTGCCACTTTTCTGACCATTTTGCCAGTTTATCCAGATCTCTTCTCCTTCTGCCCATCTCATCTGATCATCTACTCTGTTTCAGATCTTGGTGTCATCTGCAAACAGACAAACCTTACCCTCTAGTCCATCTGCAATGTCGCTGATGAAGATATTGAAGAGGACTGGCCCCCTTGACTGATCCCTGAGGTACCCCACTTGTGACTTGCATCTCTTCTGACTGTATACCATTTACCACTACTCTCTGTTTTCTGCCTGCCAACCAGTTTGCCACCCTGTTGACCAACTTCAGACCCACCCCAAGCCTACCCAGCTTATTAATCAGTTTTCTGTGTGGAACAGTATCGAAAGCTTTGCTGAAGTTAAGGTAGGTGACATCAGCTGCCACTCCTTGGTCAACCACTATGGTTACCCAGTCAAAGAAATCTATGAGATTTGCCTGCTTGCAGATGACACCAAGCTCTGCAATAGAGTTGACACGCAAGAGGAGGATACAGAAATGATTGCTGATCTAAAAAACACTGGAGGAATAGTGAAAACAGTAGCAGTTGAAATTCAGCACCAAGAAGTGCAAAGTTATGCACGTGGGGATGAAGAACCTGGACTGGAAATATACTCCGGAGAGGGGGGAGCTGAGTGAAACTAGGGTACAGAGGGATCTGTGGGTACTCGTATCTGATGATTTAAGGACAACCATGCAGAGTGAAAAGATGGTGCAAAAAGCTAGCAGTATTCTCGGAAGCATAGGAAGGGGTATCACAAGTAGGAAAAGGGAAGTGATAGTCCTGCCGTACAAGTCCTTGGTGAGACCTCAGTGGAGCACAGTGTCTAGTTTTGGAGACCGCACCTTAAGAAGGACAAGGATCACCTAGAAACAGTGCAGAGGAGAGCTATGAAGAAGATACATGGACTACACAAAAAAAGTATGAATTGAGGTTAAACCATCTTAGGATGTACTCATGGGAGAGGAGAAGGGACAGGGGAGATATGATGAAGGCATTTAAATACTTCAAAGGTATCAACTCAGTACAAACAAACACAGGATCTCTTGAGGGAAAACAGGAATACATTGACAAGGGGGCACAACATGCACCTGAAGGGTGGTAATTTCAAACCAAACCAAATGTGTTTCATCATGGAAAGGGTGGTTGAGACCTGGAATATAGTCTGCCCCGTAGGTTATGGCTAGCGAAGACAGTGAGGAAGTTCAAGCTAGCATGAGATTGACACTGTGGAAACCTAAGGCAGTAAAGAGACTGGGAGGGGATTAGCTTTCACTGGCAGTCTAAATGGATTGCAAGGTCCCCTTCAGCTGGTACTTTCTTATGTTCAAAGAATAGGGCAGCTTTATAGTCACCCTGATGCTGGAATAATACAGTTCCAGGCTCTAACCAATACATAAGACTTGTCTAAATTGGAGGCTATACCTCAGAAAGGGCATTGACCTTCTTCAAGGAACTCTCTCTCATTAGGTCATACCAATGGTTCTATACCCGGATCAACACTAGGACCACAGAAACTTTTCTGTAGCAGTCTAGTAAGGGCCACCTATGCTGATGTCCTATCATGACATCCCTGTATATAAGTATAAGTGACCCGCTTCTACCTCTGTTTTTTCCTGCCACCTACTATACTCCCACAGACTCCATGGAAGCTTTGTCATTTAGTCAACTGTTGACTTCACAAAAAGTACCACCAACAGCTTGATCTGATTCAAAGTCAGTTAGCATTCATCTGTATCCCCCTTCCCCAAATCATGCCTGAAAATAGGTAGAATCTGTCTAGTGCACTTACCCAGTCAACAAAAACTAAATAAATAAATGAAACTTTGCTTTGTTTTTTTTATTTTTTTTTTATAATTCAATATACCTTATTGAAATTTTCAGCAGTTTGGGGTATACAGTAAAGTCATGACAATGTCAAAGAGACTGCACCTATCAATAACAAACCACACAACAACAACAAATAAAACACCATCTGTTTGCACAATTACACTCAATCCCACCCCCTCTCCTCCACTCCTCCCACACCCACTCATGCCCAAGTGCTTTGTCTAACCAAACATAGTCAGGGTTCTCCGAGGTGTGGAGAAATAGAATTGAAACTTTAGGGTTTCCATATAGATAATAAAGCATCCAGGGCCCACTTATTCTGAAAGGTCTCAAGTCTATGACACATTGATGCAATATGCTTTTCTAGTTGGAGGCAAGTAGCATTTCCTTGTGCCATTCTATCACCGGGGTCAGTGAATCTGCCTTCCAATGCTTCATAATGACTAGTTTAGCAGTAGTGGCTACCAGAGCAATGTGTGCCTTCCTGACACTAGAGGTTCCATGGGGAAAATATTATGGAAGCAGACCTCTGAATCCAACCCTAGTAAAGGATCCAGCGTTCTTTAAATTGACTGCCAAAAAGTTTGAGCCTTAGGACATGTCCACAGCATGTGCTATAAAGTCTCTTCAGCCCCGGTGCAGCATGGACAATCAGGGGAGGGAAGCATACCCATTTTATGGAATTTCACCATCGTAAAATATAGGTTGTGCTTGATATTATATTGGACCAGGTGAAGCCTGTCCTGCTTGACAAAGGTATACATATTTTGCCAAATCTTTCTCCAGGTATCTGCAGCATGTGTAAGGGATAGTTCCTGGGTTCAGTAATAACAGACACCTCGGGTAGATGGGGATCCACAGACTGTATTTTCTTAGAGACCATGGAGACCAAGTGAGGCTGGTGGGCCATTTGCAAGAGTGATGTTAACTCCAAACCAGAGGGGAAGGGGCAGGGCGTGTGCCCCATAAAGAAGGCGATAGCCTCCTTAATTTTGGTATACTTAAAAAAGTGCCTGTCTGGGACCTTACTCAGCATTTGGAAATGGTAAAACGATGTCGGTTCTCCCATTGGGCAAAGATCCACTAGCTTACATGTCATCAGCAGGGCCCAGAATGAGGGCAGGATGAGTCTATGGCCAATTTTAAAATGGGGATTACCAACCACTGGTTGCTCCAGGGATCTGTGCCAGTTCTGGGAAAGGTGATTTCGCACCTGATGAAGTGCTTTGAGGGACCACCCAATTAGGGAGTTCTGTAGCAGCCTGGGAGTAGGGTGGGGTCGTGTACACCAGGGAAGGGAGAGGCAGTGATTTTGGCTGCCAAAAATCTCTCTCTTTCCAGCCATAAGGGTGCATATACAGCTGGGTCCACTAGGCCTGTCCTGTTGACTCATAGAGCCAACTTACTAATATGTTGCGACCCACAGTAAGTGAAGAAGGAGGGGATTGCCAGACCACCCTGAGCATTTGGAGCAGTAAGTTTAAAATATGCCCGTCTGACCCCTTTACCTTTCCACATAAAGATGTTAAGTGCAGCTTGCAGTCTGGCAAACCAGGCTTTGGGGAAAAAGAAGTCCAACATGCCCATAGGGTGTAAGAGATGGGGGAGGACGTTTGTCTTAACAATGCTAATCCTCCCCCAAAGGGAAAAGGGAAGTGCACCCCATCTTTCCAGGTCTGCCTTCAGTACCCAGCAAGTTGGAGAAAATTTTCCCTAACCATTGCAGGCATATCACTGGCCACATTAATACTCAAATATGTCAAGGACTTTGCTTCCCATGAGAGGTTATAGTCAGCCAAATCAGCTTGAATGACCCTGCCATTCAATGGGAAAATCTTGGTTTGGGAGATTAAGCCTGTAATATGATATCTTAGAGAAGACCGCTATTTCTGTCAAAGGGTTGGAATGGTGGTCTGTGGGTCTTCCAGGTGCAATACCAGATCATCAGCATATGCTGAAAGAACATAATGCTGCTTTCCAACCATTATGCCCTTTATTTCTGGGGCAACCAATCTTCTAATCAAGGGTTCCAGGTACAAATTAAAGAGAGAGGGATAGTGGGTAGCCCTGTCTGGTGCCACGGCAAAGTGGGAAAGAGTTGGAGAGAATGCCATTGCATCAGATTCAGGCTGCTGGGGAAGTGTACAATAATCAGACCCATTTAATGTATTCTTCATGGATACCAAAGTGAGCCAGGGTAACAAAGAGAAAGTTCCAGGAGACCCAGTCCAAGGCCTTCTCAGCATCCAGGGATACAAGGACTGCAGGTCTCTCGGAATCCCTGGATGCTGAGATGAGATGTAACAATTTGTACATATGATTCCCAGAAAACCTCCCGGTCATAAAGCCCACTTGTTTGCCTATGAGACTTCCCATAATAGGGGCAACCCTATTGGCTAGGATCTTGGCAAGAATTTTCAGGTCTGATTAAAGCAATGAGTTGGGGTGGTAATTCTCAGATAGTAGGGATCCTTCCCCTGCTTTGTAATGGGGATAATAAGGACTTCCAAGAATTTTGGCTCAGAGAGTCCTTCCTCATACCAAGAATTGTACAATTCTGCTAATAGAGGAGCGAGCTCTGAGCAGCAGGCCTTATACAAGTTGTTGGGGAGACCGTTCGGGCTGGGTGATTTGTTTAGGGGGAGTTGCTCAATGGCACAGTGTACCTCCCATATGCTGATATGGATACCCAAGGCTGCAGCAGCTAGGGGGGACAATTTGGGGAGCTCTATGGAATTAAGATATTTAGTAGTATCCCCATCAGAGGATCGAGCACTTGGGTCCTCGGAATAAAGGTCTCGAAAGAACTTTCCTAAGCCAGAGGCTATATCTCCGGGGTCAGTGGTCACCGGACCATCCCTGCTGAAAAAAGACCTGGGATGAACGGGAGGCTTCCGCACCTAATTCAAATTGCAAGTAACCTGCCGCCCTTTCCCCAGATTCAAGATATTTAAACTTCATCGCCTAAGGGACAATTCGGTTCTCTGGGACATCAGGTCTGAAAATTGAGCTTGTAAGTTATGAAGCTGGACCCAATCTTCCTCTGGAAGTGAAGATTGAGCACCTGCTCCATATTCCAAATTGAGCTAAGGAGGCTATTAATTTGTTCGCTAGCCTGGCACGTTCTTGTTGTTGCCAGACAGATACATTCCTCCCCTAAGGGCACACTTCAGGGCTGCCCAGACTATGTCTATTCTGGTAACAGACCCTTTATTGGTTTCTAAGAAATGAGAAACAAAGCTCTTGACATGCAAGAGCAAGGCAGGCATTTGGAACAGCTGAGTATTCAAATGCCATAAAGAGTCCCATTTCATTCCAGGGCCCAATAGGTAGGTGATGGATACAGGAAAGTGATCGGATATGACACTTGCTTGAATAGCTGAGTCAATTATGCCTGGTAAGGCAAGTGAACTGATGAGAATATAATCTATTCTTGAAAAAGTACAATAAGAGGAAGAAAAACGTGTATTGGCATTCCCTGGGTTTAGTACCTCAGACACCTATGAGACCAGTCCCATGCACAAGGTCTCTTAAGGCTCTTTCAGCCAGGGATATTCCTCATTTTCTTCTGCCTGATCTGTCCATATTTGTTTGGGTGGTAATGTTCCAGTCCCCTCCCAGAATCATTAACTTGGGCGGGTCGGTGGCAGTAATACTCAGCAATTTGTGTAAAAAATTGAAGGGACTCTGTATTTGGACTATAAATCGCACCCAATAGTACTGGGTGCGATGCTAGTGTCCCATGAAGCAGAATATAATGACCATTAACATCCCAGATCTCTTGTTCTAATTCAAAGGGTGCTGTCTTTGCAATCAAGATTGCCACCCCTCCTCGGTTTGTGGATATGCTCGAGCCAAAGGCCTGCCTCAGCCCAACTTCTACACAGTAGACAGATATCCTCCTCCAGAGGTGAGTCTCTTCTAGACAGACAACCCCGCTTTAAGATGAAGAAGGTGTCATAATATAACCTGTCGTTCGCATCTATCGTTGAGCCCTCTGACGTTCCAATTCACAAAAGTGTAGGGGCCACTCATATTAATTAGAGCTGGGAGGAGTCCAGGATCTGCTCTTAGGCTGTCTGGATTTTCTGGGTGAGAGAACCCTAAGCCTTCTCAAAAGACTGCAGTAGTAGCACTTGGCACCCCCCTCCCCAATTTGATAAGACACCATAAAGGAGATCAAGTGTATCCTCTCATACCCTCAGTCCCCCTTCCCCCCAAGCCCCACATTAATTGTCACATATAACATAGACCCCCAACACACACGTTCTACTCCCAGTTCTAATCAACTGCACCACCACAAGTACACCACCCCGTGATGTTGTAGCGGAAGCCTGTTAACAGCCAGACCGTAACCCTCCCTGCTCCCCCCCTGCAAACACACTATCTAGTTTAACATTATAACAATCCGACAAACACAGCTAGGAGAAAACGCTGGTGGAGGAACTGAAAGTGGCTTCCTGCCTTGACCACAGGGCTCAAAGCCCGTGAAGAACACAATTTCCACCCTCTGGGGCTTTAAGCAGAATTGCAAAGGAGAGCCTGAAATCGAAGGGCCTGTTGCCTTATAACTGGAGTCAGGCACCTTAGACATATGCTGAAATCCTCCTGAAAACACAAGCACTCGCACCACCAGAAGGCAATGCATCACACGCCCATAGTGCCACTCGGGCCAACTGAAAGTCCGAAGTCAAAAGGCATGAAAACAATGCGACAAGCCAGTTGTCAGGTTAAAACCAAGGAGAAATATCGAGAGTTCAAAATTAATAGAAAGTCAGAAATACTCCGTTATTAACCGAGGCCTTCCTACAACAGTCTATAGGGCCTCAGTGAAAGTTGTCAGCTGTTGTCCTCATAGTCAGTTTACTTAGGCACAGAGTCCATGAGAAGTTGCAAGCCGCCCTTCCCGGCCATAGGTTCGAGCTGTGTCTCTGTCAAGAGGTAATACAGTCTTGCACACGAGATGGGAAACCACAACAGGAACTAATGACTTGTAACAATGTATCATCCACTGATACTTTCAGGGCCAATCTGTTCCAATACACTGTCATGTACCACATTTCTGTACAGAGCCAAATAAAACCAAAGAGTCTGCAACTGAAATGTGCCGATGGGCCCTGCATATCAGTGACATTCATTCAGCCGCTGGCACACCTAGCAAATGTGTCTTTCCTTGCTAGGGAAGTAACTCCCGAATCAAAGTCCCTCCCCTGTGTATCTCTTGGGGTATTAAAGGATTGATCAGGAAGCGTTCTGTATGAGTAAACTTGAAATAATTTGCTCCTACTTACAGAATGCCGTATGAGGCTGTAACTCCCAGGTACTAGAGGTGACCTCACTTGAACAGATCTGGTAGTAGGGTCTTGAGCTCCTATCTCGCTTGCTCTGGGGCATCAAAAGTTAGCCATTGATCCCCATGTTTGACTTGAAGCACTGCTGGATACTAGACTCTGAAGGATTTTCCATCAGCAATCAGTTTCGAAACAGTAGGATGCAGCTCTTGCCTCTTCACACGGACTGACTGGGGTAGGTCCTGGGTAATTCGAATGTTATGGCCGTCCCATTGCACTTCCTGTAATTCTTTCACTCTAGTGAGGATGTGTTGTTTGTCCAAGAGTTGAGAAGCTTAAAGATAAGAGGCCTAGGTGGAGAGTCGGGTGGTGGTGGAGGCGTAGGCGCGATGAGTCCTTTCTATGACATAAGTCATGCCATTAGGGAAGGGCCAGGTATTTTCACAGAATTTCTGCCGAATAGAATATGATCATTGCCTTCCTCCTTCTCCGGGATGCCAATAATTAGAAGGTTATTCTGCCAACTTCTCCCTTCTAAGTCCTCTAGCTTCTCAAGCCTCCAGTTAACAGTCATGGCCTCCTGCTCTGTCTTCCCCTGCTTTTTTCCCAGTGAGATCAGTCTAGCCTTGGAGTCCCCAACTCTGAGTGTCAAAGCTTCCGCTGAGGTCCGTACCTGATGTAAATCTGCTGATATGGTAGAGATAGCTTCCTGCAATGGCTGTGTTATTAAGAAGAATCTCTCCTCCAAGAGAGCAGTCTGTGCTGATCGAATATTAGGAGAGCCTGTGGCCTGGTGTTTGTGCCGTTTAGTGGTCTTATCCTTTTCCAGCACTGGGTGGTGAGGACTGCCACGGTGGTGCTTTTTTCATATAAACCTCCATTATTTTTCCCGTCACCAGAATCAAGTAGGCTTCCTGCAACAGTTTATCACCGAAAACACACAATTTGGGCAAAATGTGCTGTGTTTGGAGTGATTATTTGGGGGAAGGTCTGAGGCTGGAGACTGGCTGCTATTTTCAGACCACCATCCGTGACCCCTTGTTTTATTTTTAATAGGAAATCACTTTAGTTTAAAGTGGTTCTATTTGCTTTGCATATAGAACAAAATATTCTTCTAATCTTTTTCGTTGCTGCTCGCGGAAAAAGCTTTATTCTAAGATGAACCGACATCTCGTTTGCTGCCTTTGGTCTCCACGATGTCCTCACCTGTGAGGCTCTGCTGAAGTTTAGCCTTGCTACCAAGCAGCACGGTAAGAAAACCCTGTAGTCCTTTTGTTTTAAAAGCAACAGGTTGCCAGGATAGAGCATGGACCCTAGAACTTCTCCATCCCAATTGTTAGCCCTCTGTCCAGGCTCTCAGGCTTCAAGGCTTGGGACAAAGCTTTGGGAAACACTCTCACAGAGATACTATAGGGCATGTAGTACAACCCATCCCCAGAGGCGCTTTTGGTCTATGTTAGCTTCTACTTCATCCTCCAGTATTGTACCATTGACATGGTTTGATTGTAACATTCTTTACTAGCCTAAAACCTAGTGCAAATTAGCCACAGCTAGTTCAGCTAACCCTCTACTTGTCCCTCTTGACTAGTGCAGATTTTCTATGGCTGTCAATGAAGTTAAAAAGTCCCTACTGGTGCAAGTGCAGTTGGAGCAGATAAATGAAGTCATGGTAGACTTTACAAGGAGCTGTATGCCTTCTCACTCTATGGATGCCCAGCAGGTGCATGGCTTCTGAGCTCTTCCCTTCTGCAATTATCCCGCAACAAGCAGCTAATCTGAAGTCTCCATCCCTCCCAAGGAGGTGGGAGGCACTTCAAGCCCTAAACCATGGGAAAGCTCCTGGGGGAGATGGCTTCCCCCTGGAATTCTGGGGTCTAGTTACATCCTTGATAACCCCTCTTCTCAGTGATCTTTTTAACTCACCCCTCGCCACTGGATCACTTCCCTCTTCTCTCAGGGAAGCGATCATCACTGTATTCCCCAAAAAAGGGAAAGATCCCACTCTTCCATCTAGCTACCGCCCTATTTCACTCATAAACTCAGATACAGTAGTAAAATCTTCGCAAAAATCCTCGCCTCCAGGTTGAATCCCCTTCTCCCCTTGCTTATCCACCCTTCTCAGGTTGGCTTTGTCCCTGACTGCTACAGTACAGACCATGACCGCTCAATGATAATATTATTTAATGGGTTGGTAAGTACTCAACACCATCCGTAGCAGCGGCCATAGATTTCAAAAGGCTTTTGATTCCTTTAATGGGACTATCTAGCAAGTGCTGACAGCCTTGGGTTTTGGCCAAAACTTCAGGAGCTGGGTAGCAGCCCTTTACTTTAATCCTATATCCGCATTCTTACTAAGCTACTCTATCTTCTCCCTTCCCCATGGGGAGGGCACAAGGCAGGGCTGTCCTCTCTCCCCACCTGCTTTTTATTTTGGTGGTGGAGCCGCTTGCAACTGCCATACATCATTCCCCTCGTATCAGTGGGTTCCCTATTGGAGACAACACTTTTTCCACTTTTATGTATGCGGACAATCTGCTAGTCCCTTTAGTGGATGCACCTGCCTCTCTTCCTTCCTTAGTATCTCCCCTCATGGAAGTCACTAGATACTCTGGCCTAAAGATCAGCCGGTCAAAAATGGAGGTCTTACTTCTTAATAATTTATGTACACATGCGCAGGTGTCCCACCTTGACCTTCAATGGGCTCCGCATTCAGTTATGTACTTAGGAATACGCCTCACCCCAGACCTGACCAAACTCTGGGACTTGAACCTCAAACCCCTCCTTGCTGGTGTCAAAATGGAGTTTGCTCACTGGCGTGGTCTTCACCTCACATTGGCAGGCAAAATCTCTGTGCTTAAAATGGTGGCAGCCCCTAAACTCTTATATATCATCTCACACATTCCACTGGAGTTACCGGCTGCTTGGGTGAAAGCAGTTAACCAGGCCTTCTCCAATTTTATTTGGGAAGGTTCCAAGCCTTGCTACAGCAGGAACAAATTCAAGGCACACTGGTCGTGGGGGGGCATTCCTTGACTGGAAGGATAAAGTGGGCCTTTCCACTGTTCAGACCTAGCATGGTTCCTACCAATGACAGAGGAAACACCGAGTGGGTACACATGGAGGCAGCCATAGCCCTGGTGAAGTCACTTGCAGTCCTGGGAACAAGTGACCACTGCACAGTGTGCTTCACAATAAACACAACCATGGAGACAAACCATTCAAAGACATGGATACTGGACTTTAGAAGGGATGACTTTGGCATATTGGGTGAATACCTGAGGAATGCATTAGCAAATGGCCAGAAAGCAGGGGTGGAAGAACAATGGAGAAAAATCAGAACTGCCATCATGGAGGCAACAAGCCTTTGTGTGAAACAAATAAAGAAAACAAAATGGAATAAAAACCACTATGGTTCTCAAAGAGGTGTCAGGAAGGTTAAGGAGAAAAGGCTGCATTCAAAAGTATAAGGAATCACAGAAGGAGCACAACAGGGAACTGTATCAATTAAAGCAGAAAGAAGTGGGAAGGCAGTCAGAAAAGCAAAGGCCCAAACCGAGAAAAGATAGCCAACTCAGTTAAGAGGGGATAAAACCTTTATAGGTACATTAGGGAGCATAGAAAGGTTAAGGGAGGGATAGTGAAGATTAATAAAGGAGAGGGGAGGTGGGCAGAGGGAGACAGTGAAAAGGCAGAGATACTGAATGAGTACTTTTGCTCAGTATTCACAAAAGAAGAAGAGGAGGAGTTACCTAAAGCAAACAATAGAAGCACTCTGGGTAGTGGGGTTGACGCCAGTCCATTTACAGAAGAAAGAGTCCTGTAAGAACTCCTAAAATTCAAGGTGGACAAAGCAATGCAGCCTGATGGGATTCACCCTAGGATCCTAAAAGAACTAAGGGAGGACCTAATGACACCACTGACTACACTTTTTAACAAATCATGGGAGGATGGGGTGGTACCTGAGGACTGGAGGAGGGCAGATGTGATTCCCCTTCACAAAAGTGGGAGCAAGGCAGAAGCAGGAAACTACAGACCTGTTAGTTTGACCTCAGTGGTAGGGAAAATGATGGAATCACTTCTGAAAGAAAAAATTGTTGAGTACCTAGAGGCCAGCGGGGCACAGGACCCAAAGCAGCATGGATTCACAGCAGGAAGGTCATGTCAGATGAATCTAATCGAGTTCTTTGACTGGGTGACCAAAGTAATAGACCAGGGAGGGACTGTGGATATGGCCTACTTAGACTTTAGCAAGGCATTTGACACAGTCCCACACAAAAGATTAATAATCAAGTTAGCCAGCCTGGGAGTGGGTCCCAGGGTGGTAACCTGGGTAGCAAACTGGCTGCACAACAGGACACAGAAGGTAATAGTGAATGGAACACATTTCGAAGACAGGGGGGTTACTAGTGGAGTACCTCAGGGATCAGTACTGGGTCCAGTCCTCTTTAACGTCTTTAAAGGTGGCATTGCAGAGGGTCTGGAAGGAAAGGTATGCCTCTTTGCAGATGACATAAAGATCTGTATCAGAGTTGATATACAAGGGGGGGTAGAAAGGATGAGAAGGGACTTGGCAGGGTTGGAGGAATGGTCAGACATATGGCAACTTAGATTCAATGCAAAGAAGTGCAAGTAATGCACCTTGGAAGTACAAATCCAGGAATAGAGTACACAATAGCAGGTGAGGTACTAACAACAACAGTAATGGAAAGGTACCTGGGGTAGTCATATCAGATGACCTAAACGTTGGCAAGCAATGTGAGAAGTTGGTAAGGAGAGCCAGGGGATACTGGGATGCGTAGGGAGGGGCATCACAAGTAGAAAAACAGAAGTGGTTATCCTTCTGTACAGACAGTTGGTGAGACCCCCTCTGGAGTACTGCGTGCAGTTTTGGAGACCTCATCTACACAAGGACATAGACAGGATGGAAGCAGTCCAGAGGAGGGCAACTAAAATGGTGCAGGTCTACATCAGAAACCATATGAAGAGAGACTGAGAGAGCTTAATATGCATACCCTTGATAAAAGGAGGGACAGGGGGGACATGATAGGAACTTTTAAGTACCTCAAGGAATCAACAACGTCCAGGGGGTAGCATCTTTCAGAAAAGAGATGTGTAAGAACAAGGGCACAATTTAAAGATAGAGGGGACGGCTCAGGGGTAATGTGAGGAAATTTTTTCATGGAGAGAGTGGTAGACGCATGGAACCACCTTCCTGGAAGGTTGTGGGGTCTAAAACAGTGGGGGAATTCAAACATGCATGGGACAGACATAAGGCAATTATAGTGGGGTTGCAGGAAGTAGGCTGTTGGTTAACTAAATTTGCAGCTTATCCAATAGGTAGAAATGGGCAGACTGGGTGGGCCAAGTGGTCCTTATCTGCCATCAAATTCTATGTTTCTATGTCCTACTATACAAGCCGCTTCCCAAACCTCTGTGCCTATGTCCCACAATCACAAGCTCAGTGCAAGTATGCCATTTGGTACACTAGAAACTGTGTGCCAACCCATGCCTGCTGCTGGCCACTCCCATATGAGGCAATAATTCCCTAAAGGTGGATGGTAAAACTCTATTTTGGCTGACATGGCAGGAAAAGGGCATCTCCACACTGGCAGACTTATTGGCAGAAGATGGCCTCACTTTAAAATCCTTTCAAGGAATAGACCAGGAGTTCCAGCTAGGTAAGTCAGCATTCTGGTAATACTTGCAGTCTACAGAGCTCAGTAACAGCCCATATCAAGCTTCTCCCCATTGCAAAGTGTGAGGAACTACCTTGGCGCACAAATGGCTGACCCAAAAGGAGGCAGAGCTAGCTATATTTATTTCAACCTTAGGAAGCAACTCTCCTCTCAGTCAACACATGCCAAATCTAAATGAGAGCAGGTCCTTCAGCAACCCCTCTCGGATGCCCAGTGGAAGCTCTGCTGGAAGAACGCCCATTCTGTGTATTCTGATGCGAGAAGTAGGCTCATACAAAATAAAATCCTGTCTCACTGGTATTGCACTCCCTCATTCCTGCATTGATTACATCTAGTGGACAGCAATTGGTGTTGGTTATGCCATTCTGGAGTAGGAGATCTCAAGCACATACTCTGAGCTCTGCTACTTCTGTCCCCTTCTGGACAGCTGTCCTCAGCCAGCGGAACAGGTTCTCAGTCCAGGCATGACCCTCGACCCTTAGTATGGATCCTGGGCCTACCCCTGCATCAAGGAGACCTACCCGACAGCAGCAGAAGTGGCTGATCCTACTTGGTCTTCAAGCTAAGTGGCTTAACCTCTGCTGCTGGAGAGCGACAGTGGTACCCACTATTCCCGAATTGCTAAACTCCTTTTCTAAGGTGTCAGCTTTGTATTGCTTATCTCATGTAATTGCAATTCTCTCCCACAGTACTACTTTGTTAGTAGCATAAAGTAATTTATTTATCTTTTTCAGGCAATATTAGCATATCAAACTCTGCAAAGTGATTTCTAAAAAGATTAATAGTGCAGGTGTCTCTCAAAAGGCATTTTTATGCTCTGTGAAGCTTACCAAGTTACAAAATAGAAATAAAAATTAAATGAACCATTGACTACAAAATTTAATAACACATAGCGACATTAGGGAAACAAATGGTATTAGCAAAAAATCTCATCATTGGGATTTGGACAGTTGACCACAAAATGCAATAATATACCCATCAAGATTAGAGTAACACATAGTATAAAACTTCAGGCAATATTTAACTCTGCTACTATATATGGTACTCGGGGTGGGGGGATACTTTTGATAGTTTCTTTCATTACCACCTAATTTTTAGAGTGCCACCTGGTGGGCAGTTCTAAACTCTATCTATGGTCTGACAAAAAGCATGTCACTTATAGCAAGAGCATGGCATGTACGCCATTTTGTGTCCATTCTGGGTATAACAAAGGAGATTTTGTGAGTTTTTTCTCCCTAAATTTCCTGAAGGATAAATGTGGAATCTCACAAAATCCCTTGACTAATTCATTGCTACTGCTGTAGCTTACATAAAAGCATGCTCCTGCTAGCTGGAGCTACGATGCCCCACCATGACATCATAATCCTTTGTTGTGGGAATAATAGGAAAACTACAAGCTGAGCACCATGAGGTCAAACAGCTGTCATATTGGTGGGGTAGAAATCCACAAAAGAGGTGCCATTACTGGCAAGGTCCTAGTTAAGGACAGGGCCATAGGATTGCAAGTTGCCAGAGTAATGTAAACAGCGGAAGCAAATTATTGACTGAAGGGTTCAAAACAATTAAATTCAAAAACATACTGCTAAAATGCCTGCAGCTGTAAGCCGATACCAAGCAGCTACTTTAATAGTGAATTAAGAGCAGAGCTATAGAACTAAACTTAGCTCAACAGGGAGTGGCAGCTAGCTCAGCACAATGAGCCTGGACCAGGTGCAAACAGTAAAGGTGGTAGCACAGGAGACAGCAGAGAAACAGCAGTGTGAACTGAAGCATACATAACAGTTGCAGGAGAACTGAAGATTGCTAGGCAGGGAAGCAGGAGCTTGAGCTGAAGCATACAGATAATGCAGAAAACTGAGGGTTTGCAAAATCTGGTGAGAAATTGGGAGCCTGAGAGCATAGGCAAAGGAGTAACACAATAGAAAGGGCAATGGGATGCTAGAAAAACAAAGCCCCAAAAAAAACAAAAGAAAAGGCAAAAGGAAAAAACAAACACAGGAGAACAGGAAAATGAACATAGGAAGAAGCAGACAGCAGCTGAAGGCAAGCAAATACTAACCCAAGTAGGAGAAACACACACACAACAGCCAGCATAAACCAAGTGGGGAGAGCCCCAGCAGACTCAGGGAAGATCAACAGACAGAGCCTCCAGCCAGCAAAGAAAAAGTGTTTCAGAGGAAGGCTGGGAGGAACTGCTATATAGCTCAGGAAGGGGTATGGCTGGTTGCTCACCCTATTGAACTACAGGCATAGCCTTTCAAGAACAAGAAAGAGACTAAGAAATAAAACCTAACCACCAACTGAAGAAAAGAAGGGCCACACTAAGGTGGCGAGGTAGGTTAGTCTAGGTATTGAGCTGGAGCCTCAAGAGCTACCCCTAGCGCAGGAACAGACTGGGAATGTAGTGAGAATAAAGCAGCAGCCCTGTATGCCTATGAGCTCTGGCTAACAAATCAGAAAAGGGAGGCAGATGAGTCCTTTTTAAAAGAGATGGCACAAGTGTGACATCCAATAGATGTATGTGGCTTCTAAACAATTAGCATGTCACCAGTGAAGGGACTTTTTTTTAACAGACCGTCCCCTTCCAATGGACGATGAGGCAGAGAAAACAACCAGTGCATGTGAATGCAGGCTGTTCAGCCCAAAAGGAGTAGAGATGTGACCATGACCATCTCACCCATTATCCCTCAGCCTTCTGGTCATGACAGCCAGAACATGGCCTGAGGAAAATCATGCCAAGCAAGCGAGGAGAATTGCCTGGCACAGTCAGAAGAAAACTACAGTAAAAACATCAAACCTGTCTCCTCCTGCAAATAACATGGATGTACCCTGTGCCAAGGTTAGTTCAGGTTGATCCAGTCAAGTGCTTAGCTCTCACCCACAGACAGGGCTGCTGTCAAGTGGAGTTAGGATTGGATGGCACTCAGAGGTCAGGTTGCATTTAGCAACTAATAAGGATATGCCCAGAATAAGGGGATATACCCCAGCCAGGAAAGAAGGAGAGTAGTTTTTCATTCTGTCCAAAGATGGTGGTTATTGGCTGATGCACAGCATCATGTGGGGGTGCAGGTGCCATACCAGTAGCCATTGTAGACCTCCCTGGCTTAAGATTTGCTCTTACGGGATCCTAGTGACTTCAGCCCAGACTGTAAGTGGTACTCAATGGAGAAGATATTCAGAAAGCACTCCACTTATAGTATGTAACATTTCCTTTTGCTTGCTACTGAAAACCACAGTCTAGCTGGCAGCAGTAATGTGAATGGGAGAAAATGGGCCAGAGATCAGGTAGAATCTGCAGTGATACTATAGGCAGGAAAAATGGGGAAACTAGATAGGCCAAGTGATCTTTATCTGCTGGCAAATTCTATTTCTATAATATATTGCATATAATAATTTCGGTTTTAAGCCCATCAAACAGCTTTCTTTTTTGGGTGTCATAGAAACCAAAGTCTGGGTCAGTGATTGTGTCATTCAACATTAGTTCCCTGTTTAGGCTTCTGAAAGACTTTGCGCCTAATGCAGAAATACAAAAGGATAACCAAAACTTTGCAGGATACAACCGAAAGAGTCGGGGATTTGTGTTGCATCAATTGGTAAGTGCAGTCTAGGAGTAAAGAACCATCCACATCCTTTTCCCACTGCAAACATTCATTATTATTCCCTGCATGAATCTCAAAATACAGTATCTGTGCTCTTCACTGCTCCTTATGAATCCCCACAAGCCTGAGATTCTAACAACAGGAATTCAGCAAGGATGTCATGCAGAAACTGCATGATCTCCATCCAGCTTGTTTTCCAGGGACAGAATAGAAATATAATAGAATTTGAACAATTCTGTTCCAACTCTGCACTGTGGTCACACTCCCCTCTCTGGTCTCATGTCTGATGTGTTTCCCTGATGAAGAGAGCAGTCACCTCAAAGTCCTGTTTCAGTTCTACTGGTCAGGGTTGCAGTTTTATTGCAGTTCTGTAGTCTAAGTTGTTATTTTAGTTATTTTTTTGATTTTGTGTGATAGTTTAATTGTATTTATTTTTGTATATATTTGTGTTATTTCTCTGGTTTTCTCTTCATTTCAGGAACTGGACAAATCACGGTTCATCAGAGTTCAAGCCTAGAATAAGAACTGGTCCGTTTCAGTTTGATAACTTTATAAAATATTGTGAAATACACTTTTGTTAGAGTTTTAAACCACAATATTTTGTTAGCGAGTTAAATATTTTAAAGGTGTTTTCAGTTGATTGGCATTATTAATAGGCCTAAGTATAAAACAACAAGCCAGCCTGGTGGTGCTGAGGGTTGAGGCACTGGACGCTACACCTACGCCAGCGACCCATGCTCATGAGCAGCACAGGCCACCATGGGTTGGCAGGGAGGAGGTGGCTCAAGCATCTGAAAGACTGCTCTCCATCTCCGGGGGGGGGGGACCAGTGGCTGGTGCATGTCTGACCCCTAGTGGAGGTTAGGTCTTGGTGACATGGAGTCACAACAGTGTGGGGCTGGAGCACAGCAGATGCTTGACCTGGGCATGCACAGGAGTGTGCACGACCCCATTGTATGTGGCATGGCATGCCCCGCACCCACAAAGGGGCATGGAAAACCAAGAAAAAATAAGTGCAGCAGGATGAAGGAAGACGCCTTGCAGGCCCTGTTCCCAGCTAGCCACAGTGCTGGCCACACTGGATCTGGTCTCCAACGGGGGTTGGGGAACTCCACTGGCTGCACCAGGGGGGCAAGCCCTGGGGGTAAGTGCCAGCACTGGCTGGTGGATGCTGGGATATGAGGCTGGGGGCACCCTCCAGATAGGGGACCTCACTGTAGGAGCAGAAACATAATAGAAAAAAAAAAAAAAAAATGGGTCCTGTAGGACTGTAAATCCCATCACAGGCTCCTGCCAAAAGCAGATGTCATGAACTGTGTTTTACTTGCTTAGGTCCTGACCATGATTTTGAAAGTTGTGATTTTTCACTCTGTGCAAGATAATGTAGCTAGAGTCTGTGCAGAGAGCTTATAGCTCACCAACCCTCCTGGCAAGGTCATTGTGATGAGGAAAAACTGATTTCCAAGTGACATAATTCATGTCTGCCGAGGCCATTGGCTTGAAAGGAGTCTGAACCAGCTGTACAAGTTATGTATTCAGTTCCTGTGGAGGGGCAGCTTTCCTCATTGGATGATGTACAGTACTGTGAGTGGATCAGACCTTTGAAAAATCTTTTGAAAATGGGCTGTGAAGCTATGGATTTTTCTTTCCCAGTTGATAAGTAAGTTGAGACAGTTGAGAATTGCACTTTCAGGGTAGATGGCCTGAGGCCAAGAGACTGCAAGTTCACTATAAAATCCAGTAAGTACCACAGGCAGACCTGATGGAAAAGGTGACATTTTCTGACAGGCCCACCAAAAGAACCTTTTCCATTTTGAGGGACATGATTTCCTTGTAGCTGGTTGTCAGGATACTTTGAGGACCTCTAATGCTCTGTCTGAGAGGTTAATTCCAGAAACCTTCAGGCGTAATGTTTTGAGATCTGGATAGGTTACTCTGTCACGTGACAGGGTCATAAGATTGTGTCTCAGAGGCAGTGAGATGGGGTACCTGCATGACAGGGTCAGCAGCAGTGAGTACCAGACCTGTCTGGCCCAGTCTGGGACTATCAGTAGTATCATTGTTGCCGACCCCCTCTTCAGTTTCATCAGCACACTCTGAATGAAAGGGAATGGGGGAAGGTATATAGAACCCCCACCCCTCCCCAAAAAGAGGACATTGGATCCTCTGGTACAGTCCCAGTGATGGGTGGTCCACAACAAAATGTGTTCAGCTTTTGTTTTCCCATGGGTAAACAGATTTATCTTTAGGACCCCATCCCCTGAAAACTGTGTCCACACCTGCTGATTCAGTAACCATTCATGGTTGCTTTGGCTCCTTTTGCTCAGGGAGTGTGCCAGAACATTGTCTTTCCCAGACAGGTCGACTGCAGATGTGTTGGCATCTATTAAGTATGACAGGTTTCATATCCTCATTGCCTGTGTGCAACTTTTGAGGATCTAGTACTTACCTGTTTGTTTATGAAGTACATTATGGTGGTATTGTCTTTGTTTGACTTTGCAGCAGGGAACAGAAGAACTGCATTGAGAGGGGCACTGCATTGAGTTCTAAGAGGTTTATGTGCCCGTGAGCTCCTCTGCGCTACACACCACACTTGCTGTTCTGTCTCACAAGTGGTCTCCCGTTTTGAGGAGAGAGGCATCTGTTATGAGCACTTCAGTTGGAGATAAGGGTAGGCCTTCTATGAGGTTGTCTTTTTGGCCCAGGGACTGGATGATACAAGAGGGTCTGACCTTTAGTACCAGTTCACTGTTTAGATGGCTTCTGCTCAGCCCTTAGTTTTAGTCATTGTGAACATCTTTGTGGGGTTTTCTGTATCTCATGAATGCCTTTTGAAGCAGATGGGTCAACAGGTAGGTGAGGCTGTACTTATTAAGTACATAAGAAGGCTATGTTTTAAATTTGGTGTAAAAAATGTATAAAAAATGTATGTGGCTATGTTGAATTTTGTAAATGTAGGCTCATAACTTTGGTAATAATCAATATTTTTACCCCAAGTTTTCAGCATAGCTATTTCTTTACAGCACCTCATGAATTTGACAGCTGTCATTTTTCAACTCCTGCCCAAAATGTGTTTTTGCATCCTGAAAGTTGAATTCATAGTCCCTGCGCAAAATCACCTTTATGCCAGGAGTTGAACATTTTCTCTGCCCTTCTTCATAAGGCAGGGTCATAATAAGGCTATGTTGAAAATTTAGTGTAAAAATACTAAAAAACACATTTTAAATATTTCTACCCCAAATTCGTTGACTGCAGCCCTATCGGCTCTTGCCAGAGTTTGTTTAGTTTAGTTGCCATGTATCTGGGGTCCCTGTTACCCCGATACTAAATTATATAGAGTTTTTTTTATCTAAGTTAGTCAATCTAATAAACAATAGGTTAAGTTACATTATGCTGTAGATGTACACTAGCTATGGAATTCTGGTACTTTCAAAATGTAATTTTACGTATTATTAAGATATGCAGAATTTGATAAGAACTTGACATCTTTGTTACTTTAGCAATTATGTATTTGAGGTCCTAGTTACAGTTGTCACCAATATAGAACTTTTTATCTAAATTAGTCACTCTGGCATAACATTGATCTTGAGGCATCATTGAGGTATACATCATGTGGAATTACAATACTTTTTTAACTTGAGTTCTATATTATTTTTGTTTTAAAATGTATGTAATTTGATAAGCATTCAGTGTCTATTACTTTAGCAACCACATGCATAGAGTCCCTGTAACCTTTGTCAACAGTACAGAGATCTTTATCTAAATTGCTCATTCTGCCACAACGTTAATCATTATAGAGCTGTTCTATTAATGGATTTTTAATAATTTGTAAGTTGAATTCTGTGTTTTTATGGGGGAGGGAGGAGTAAATGTAGAATTTGATAAGCATTTGGTGTTTTTGTAGTTGAGTAACTATGTGTTTGGGGCTACTGTTACCCATACTGTATAGAGGATGTGGGATAATGAGATGAGATACTGTATATATATATATATATATGCACATATACACAGAAAGGTTTTCAAATCACATTGTAAATTTTGTATTGCTTTCAAAATACAGAATTACACTAAGAATGTTATAATTTTTTTAATTGTATTAGAATGTTTTAAACCTGATTGTTTAGTGTAACCTATGTTTTGTTGTTGTGTCTGCTTCTTGTACAGTTGTACTGTATATCATACTGTAACATAGTTAACATAAACACAATACTTGTAAATAGACAAAAAAAATTCACTGTATACTTTTTTTATGTATTAGATCATGATTAGTAAAATTTTAGAACTTCAGGAGTTGTGCGGTGTCTCTCATTACACATGCATCCCTGGAGATTCTATTTCTCAGGTCTCTGTAATGGAGTTATATCATGACACAGTCCCTTTTGTCACTGTTGGGTCTGAACATTTTTAAATGCTGAACAAAACTGATCTAGTATAGATTTAAAAAAATGTACTCTTATGTTAGGGTTCAGTATACACTTTTTTAATTAACATTCCTACACTAGATATGAAAGCTTCAAAATCAGTGTAATTGAACGCCCCACTGTAGTTCTTTAAACTGCTTTTCATCAAAAGAACACTTTTGGAAACCATTTTATTAACCATGCCACAAGGAATGTGGTGTTCACTTTACACTCAACACTCATAATTAATACACTTTTTTGAAGTTAAGCAGTTGTTTAGTGTCCTTTGTTACATTAGCAACAAAGGTTTGGTGACTGCCATTACATTAGCAAATTAAAAGATTATTTTTTCTCTGGTATTTCTAAGAGACTTATCTCACAACATGCTTGCCTGGTCACTGTTGAGTCAGTATCTGGTCAAGACCATGGCAAAATAAATGTGTGGTCAAAATTCACGCCATCATCACAGTGGGTGCAGTTTCAGAGTTTGTTTATTTTTATTAGCATGATTTTGGACAATGTCTGTTTGTGGTGTTCCAAGTGATGTGGTTTTTGACTGCATGATTATTTCCCACATGCTATTGACCTGGATCTTTTGAGTCACAGCATGCTGAAATGCTTACAAAATTGATACCCTATGGATTTGAAATTGAAACCTAACGTCACACTTTGGTATGCCATTTTCATGAACACACCCATATGAGTTATATTTATTTCAGTATGTCTCATATTCAATTTAGTATGTATGCTACCTATTTTGGTATGTGTAAGATTCATGCTGTAATACGTTATACTCACTTTGCTATGTCTCATGCTTAAATCATAATGTGTGATATTCATTGTGATATGTCTATAACCAAATTTACTGTGTCATATTCATTTTGGTAGATGTCATATTCAAAACAACATATCCAACTGCCACAGCTGGAAGTACAGTATAGCCTAGAGGTCAGAGCAATGAGCTGTGAATGAGCCTGGTACATCCAGCAGATCTGGGTTTGATTCCCACAACCTCCACGTGCATACTGTATGACCCTGATCAAGTCACTCTCCTTCCGAGTGCTCATGGATCACCACTGTAAATGGGCCTTGTGCCCACTGGGCCTTACCAGGTTACCAAAAGGATAAAACAAACAAGTATTTGTCAATGCCAAACATTTGCTTGCAGTGTGATAGAGATTAGCACAACCTCCACTTGCATATTGCTTGACCCTGAGCAAGCCACTTATCGTCCCCAGTGCTCCTGGATCCTCACTGTAAATGGATATTGTGTTCATTGATCCTTACTGGGTTACCAAAAGAATGAAAAAAAAAAAACAACAAGCATACTGTATGTCAATGCTGAATGTTTGCTTGCAGTTTATTAGAGCTTTAAATAGCTTCTGATGTTGTTGGGACAACTTTGTAAACTATATTATTTAGCTGCAATTTTACTTTTATTTCATACTTTCTGTAATTTTCGCCTTTATTTCTTTATTACAAAGGACATTTTCAGGGAAACCGGATCTCTGCCCTAGTTGCTCTGGCTGCTTGTCTACTTCTACAGTCACAATTTTGTTTATAACATTCCAATCTGGTGTTGTGGAGATAATTGTGATGTCATAAACAGGGCATTATGATATCATGTGTAGAGAAGCAACCAAAGCTAATAAAGTCCCATGGGGGCAGTAATCTTGTTTTTATGTCACTCCCCTTAGTAATAAAGAAAATGGGGAAAGAACTGCACAACACATAACTCTGACTGGTACAGAGAGTAAAAGCACATAACTGTATAACAGTGGGTTGCAGGTTCAGTCCCCCTCAGGGCCCCAACAATACTATCCAAGGAAACATGAGCTACAGCAGTCTTTGAACCAGCAGAGTAGCATTGAGGGCTGAGGTGCTGGATGCCTCATTTCCTGCCTCACTGGTGGCCTGAGTTTGGGAATGAACTAAGATTGTTTGAGGGCTAGGGGGAGGGAGGAGGATCAAGCATCCATTGATCCCTCTCCATCTCCAGGGTGGGGGGGACAGTGTGTACCTATGCTTAGATGCCACCTAGTGGAGGCTGTAAGGCACAGCAGTAGTCACCAGAATCAAATACCTGAGGTGAGCAATGAGAGCATGCACCGTTTTCACTGTCTACATATGTGTCACTGCACGCTGACAGCTCTGACTCAAGGGAGTAATGGGTGAAAAGAACCTTCATTGGCAGGATGATGGAGTAACTCTACAGGCATTGCACCACCACCACCACCAGCCATGGCACCCACCCACACAATGGGGTAAGAAGGGGTAAGTCATGGAGGTGGGGTGTTGGGGATGGGAGTCGACAGCAGAAGTGGCTGACAGGATGGAGCAGGCAGATAAAGTCTGTATGAAAAAGAAGGATTGCAAGAACATAGTCCCACTTTTGATCGTCTTCCTGTAGCTGTCAGATATGTGGAGTTCAACTTGACATCTCCTTTTCTCACCAAGACTCGGAGGGATGAATGGCAGATGATGTGCGGTGGGAATGGTTCAGATGAGATCCAGGAATGACTGACCACTCTGAGGCCAGATAGAGAGGGTGTCAGGAGCACTTGGGCACTGTAGGCTTAACATGAGTGAATGCAGCAGAATACAACTTGTATAACCTGTGTTCCCAGTGAGCAACAAGCCACCATTTAGATAGTGTATAAAATGACTAGGTTAGCCAAAGGTGTGTGTGGCCATGATGCCACTCAGCTGCTTGATGGGTAGTGTCATTTTTTTTCCCCAACAATTTTAAGTTTTTCACTTTCCATATAGATTATCTATACAATAAGACATTTTATCTCAGTGTTTGCATAACAAGATATTTTCTTATTAAACAGTTAAGATTAAAATTTAACTTAGTTCTCTGAACATGATATAATTCCTAGAGAGAATCCTCCTCCCACCCTCCCATATTTAAATACTGTGGTTAAGATGCCTTATTTTACAATTTCATTAAAGGAGGTAATATAGATTTTAATTCTCTCCAAGATAGGTTTTCATAGCCATCCAGGATTTCATCTACAAAACCTAGTTTTTCAAACAACAGTGTTTCCTTAAAGGTGTTTCACCATTTTTGGTTGATATTGGTTGGAGGGTTTGGTTGTTCCAACATTTAAGTATTATTCTTTTTAATGACAATGATCCCAAAGTGATTATTTTTTCTTGTGTAGGGTTTGTGCCTACAGCATCGAATAAATTTAATAGCAGAATTGATTCTTTGCAGGGGACTTCTATTCCTATTATTCTGGTTAGTTCCCTGGCTAAGTTCTTCCACCATGTATTTATATATGGGCAATTCTAGAAATTGTGTAATAAAGTACTGGTTTGTTACAGTTATGCCAACAGGAATTAGAATATGTTGGATTTATTTTTGCTATTAAACTTGGTGTTATGTATGCCCTGTTAATTATTTTTTATTGAATGCTTTTATTCTTAGCAGAAATTATATAGTTGTTGGCATTTGTACAAATTATTTTCCATTAGTTCTCTCAAAAAGATAATCCTAATTCCTTTTGCCATGACTTATATTAAGTTCTTGAATAAACTGTGATTTTATCAAATTGTAAAATATAATCTTTTTTTTTTTCTAATGGCTATCATATTTTCCTCATTTTCTGCCATTTTAGATAATTTGCTTACATCTATTTGTTTGTTTTTTACAGTATGAATTAAATTCATTGAGTAACCTTGAATATTTAATATAATTTTTTTATTTTAGGATTTATGAGTTTATCTTTATACCCAATGTATGTAATACATTTACTATTCTTAATTGCTTCCATGTAATATTCCTTCTTTTTGGAGCAAACTATACAATTTACTTAAGGGAGAATGGTTTTGACCTAGGCTAGCACTGCACAAGACATGTAGCCAAGGTGCTGCGTCTGGTTTTAGTTTAGTCTTAACTTTCATAGCATATTTGTATACATGGTGGAGTAGTTGTTGCGCTTTCAAACATTTGTAGTTATACATAAATAATAGATTTTTCACTTGAATTTGACTAGATGGACACATTTTTTTGCATCTTCTCTATAACATTAACATGTTACTTTGAGAATGAAAAGTCAGTTCCCACAGATGCCATTATCTGTGTGAGTAAGTAAAAATATGGGTCCGGACAACCAAATCTTCCTTCTTTAACCAGGAAAGTCATTATATGTCATGCAATTCGCAGTTTACCACCACACCACAGCAATTTTGAAAAAAATATTTTGATATCTGAGAACCATTTTTTGTTTGAGAACTCACCATCAATTGCAAGACAAATATTAGATATGGTAGAACCACCATCTTAATGGTTTGTACTTGTCCCCACAGAGATATACATAGGTCATTCCACATATCCAGTTTGCTCACAATCTTTTCTGTAGCTGATTTGTACTTTATTTGAATAGTTTTTTTCTATTTGGTTTGTTATGATAATCCCCAAATACTTAATTTGATCTACTTTGTTGAATTTCTGCAGATGTAAAAAGGCTGGATCGATTCTATTTTTGGTTAACTGCATTATCATTGATTTTTGTTCATTAAGTTGATATCCACAAAAAGTTGAGAAGGGGTTGATAATTCTCAGTAGTTCATTTATTGTGTAACCCCCTTGTTATCTGTGGTTACTAGAATTCCAATAAGACCTAGTGGTAGGCAGGGAAGGCAGCTTGTGAAACTCCAGTTAAATGGATTTCACATTGTCTCACTCTGTTCTCAGTCTCAGCTGAGACTGAGGGATGGCATCACCATAGAACTGTCACAGCTGCATGAGCCACAATGGAATCTGCAGCAGGGAGTTGGAATAGAATGTTGGGAGGTTTGAACAATAGTCTGTAAGTCAGTTGGAGTTTGGAGCTTGCTGAGAGAGCAGCACAGCAGCTCTGGTTAGGCTCTTGGAGCCTCAGCCCTGACATATGGCTACATTTAATAAAAAAGGTGTGTGTTGCCACCAAAAGAGAGACACAGAAGAT
This sequence comes from Neoceratodus forsteri, assembly GCA_016271365.2. Taxonomy (NCBI): domain Eukaryota; kingdom Metazoa; phylum Chordata; order Ceratodontiformes; family Ceratodontidae; genus Neoceratodus; species Neoceratodus forsteri. Next base: position 32,021,851 of record CM057450.1, read on the forward strand.
AGTTTTGAAGTGGTGGAGACCACTGATTTGGGTCTCAGTGCCGCATCCCTCAGGGGATGGGGCAGGAAAGGGTTTCCTGCATATTCCAGGGGCAACCCCCTAGTTTTTTTTGCTAGTGGAGAAGCTGCCTTATTTGTCCAAGAGTTTTTGGGAAACAAGAAGATTTGTGAATCGCCTGTGGGTCACCTGCAACCGGAGGGTGAGTTTCTGCTCCTTCTAAAGGGCCCATGTTTTTCACCCTAGGACTTGTGTGATAGTGGGGATTGGACTACTGAAGTAGTGGGAGGCCTAGAGTAATAGACTTAGCCAAAAGTAAAAATATGTTCAAGTCCAGCACATAGTGGAAGTCAAGACATGTAGAGGAGATGTGACATACATCTACCCCATAATCTACATTGTCAAGCTTTCAGAAAAGAGTTGTTTAGTATCCAGAGAAATGGCCAGGTATGGACTGTGGGAGCTGGAGGTGGGAGACCCCCCATCTTTAGTGACCAGGTCCACCTCTATGGATTTGCTCTGTGGATTTCTACTTTGCCTCATACACTTGGCCAGTGATAAGGTAAGTATCCAGACGTGGGATTGGAAGGAAAATTCCCTCTAGGAGTCAAAAGCTCTAAAGTGGTTTGGGGAGCCACCAATTGGAAAACTGGTTCATTTCCCAAAATGGACCGTGGATCAAGTGGCCGGCGGGGGAGCCTGGCCAGTGGGGAAAACGCAAGTAGTGTACAAGTCAGGCTGTGTACCCAAAGCTGCGTGCAAGTCCGGGCTCTGTGCCTGGTGGGTTCAGAGCCTGAGGGCTGAAAATATTGATAAAGTGTGCTGTTGTCTCTAATCTGCATTACCAGGAATGTAGCCCCATGGGGGTCCGTCTATGCTTTGTTTGTTCAGCTTGGATGTGAATAAAAGCCACACTGTAGAATCCCATTCCTGGTTCTGAACATTAAAGTTATTGCTTCCTGTGTTCGGATTTACTTGGGTGCCCCTTCGCAGAGTAGCCAAACCTAGGTCCCCTGTGCTGAGCAACCTCATCCTGCCCGAACCCAGTCCCCACCAGGTACTGCTGTCAGCTTCAACAGCATGCCACCTGTTGTTTTTGCTAAAAGGCAGGGGTGAGGGGTTACAATTGAATTACTGAGATCCGAGAATACCGCTAATGTGTCATCTGTGAAGATACTAAGTTTGGTTACTGCATTTTGAAATTGAATTCCTTTGATTATTGGACTAGTTCTTGTTGTATTAAGAAGAGGTTCCAAGCATAAAATAAAAATCAAGGGGGACAAGGGGCAACCTTGTCTTACTCCTGCCTCCATAGAAATTTCTGGTGCCGGTTTCCCATTAATCAGTATGGTTGCCAAATGATTGCTATATAGGGGATGAATAATTTACAACAGGTTATTAGGGATATTCCATTTTTTGTAGAACATAGAACATGTATGTTCTGTTTATTAAATTGAATGCTTTACTGGCATCCAGTGCCAAAGCGTAATAGTTCTCCAGCAGACGTTGGACATATTCTATTGCAATTTGAATTTTTTAACTGCTGAAGCTGCAGTTCTGTTTGGAACAAAACTTGTTGTGTGGTGTCATGCAGAAAGTAATGAGTGAAATGCCACTGACTTACATTGTTAAGTTTTAATTTTGAGTGAGAATCTGTTCCAAAAGTGACTCCCTCAGACAGAGTGAGACTTGACAGGGGATGCTTTGTAACTGCAGCGACAGAAGAACTTCAGTAGAAGCAGAAATTAATAGTAGCAGAGTTTACTAGAGGTTCCATTATTCAATTGCTGGGGATGCCTGCTGTCAAGATTCCAGTCCAGTTATTTGGCTCCCTATTGTGGCTGAATTTACAGATTGCTAACTTTTCACCGGGTCATCATTTTTTTAACTTAAATTGTGAACCATGATTTGAAATTATTAAGTATAAGGGCATAACGTTTATTGCCACTTTACCTGCAATATAAATATTTTTTAATCACGGAGTTCCATAATCAGCAGCATGATATAGTGTGCTATAACTTCCAACTGTCACATATTGCAAGGTGTGGTACATCACTCATTTTTCATCTCAGACGCCCTCTATCCCATATGAAAAAAATGATAGTATTTCCCCATTGTTCACTGAGCTTTTCAAGCAGACATTCATATTCTATGATGTTTGATTATCAAACATTATAAACATTACAGCACTTATTCCCAGTGCTCCAGTGTGTCACATTTTGTCCATTTGTCACACATCTTGTCACCATTCGGATGAGGAAAGGTTAATGTACAGTCAATTGCAAAATATTTTTTTATGTAATTTATTTTATAATTACACTTCTTTGGGATCCTCCTGGTCAGCTTATGGATACCGCTTCATGGCAGCTGTGTGTCTGAAACTTGTAATATTTACAAATGCAGTAATTACATGGAGGCACAATAATGTAACAACAATCCCATTGCTAGGGTAAGCGCTCAGCAAAGCAATGAAACAGGCCTGTTATGCATCTCCATAGGAAAGCAAATCAGAGGTTTTGTTGCCCTCGTTGCACCAAATTTCAGACCACTAACAATTTGACAAGAAACATTTGTAATCTTTACAACACTTATCTCATTCTTTTTTGTAAAATGTTTTTATTAAAGAAAATCATCAGGTATACAGGAATAGTTAATTCAGCACATCAATTACAACAGTTAGTGTCCAGTGGGTTCACATAAACTTGACCATTAAACTCTTAGAAAAAGACTGGTAGTTCATTGTATATTCAGGGATAGAGGTACAGAAGCATTACACCTATAAGCAATTCATGTATTAGCAACCTATGTATGAGTCTCAGGCTTAGAACAAGTGTATGCCCCCAACCCAGGTTGGGCTTACCTTATGGGGCTGCCGCCCCACGGGATTAAAATTCTACCTCTGGTCCCTCTTGTAGCTGGATTTGGACCAGAGGGCTTATGCCATTGGCCCCAGATGGGATTCGGGCCTGTAGCAGCTGTTTTACTCTTTGTGGCTGTGGGTGCTAGATTTTTGCTCCTTGCCTCCATGGTTAGATGGGGTCTGAGGTTTGACAGTGGTTTTTGCCCTTCTGGGAACTTGGGGAGAAGCTGTTGGGTCCGTGGGGTGGCCATGAAGCAGTGGACTAAAAATGTAAATAAAAGAAATGGCTGCTATGTGCCAGATGTGCACGTGCGGCCAGTGGTGTCAAGGTTTTAAAGGAGCCATAGCTCTAAGGCTAAAGAGTACCTAAAAATGGTGGGAATGGGGGAAAATGTATTGGGAGCCCTGGTGGATGAAAGGGGGGGCTCCCACAAAGAAACAAAAAGGTGTCCTCGCTCTCACTAATCAGTGGAGCCAGGGCAAGTAACTGTCTGCTCCTAAAGGGCCACAATTGAAAGTAATGGTGTAATGGTGTTTTTGCAAACAGAGATGTAAATAAATTTAGCAGCCCCCATGGGACTCCAGAATCAAGGCAGCTGCTGGGAAAAAGTGCAGGGGCATTGTGAAAGCCCAGGAAGACTGCAGCCAATAAGGAAGGGGGCTTAAAGTATTTATGTAAGGGACTGTTTGCCTGCCAAATGGGGAGACTGGAGAGGAACTGCAGAGAAAGCAGAGCAGGAGAGACTGCTGTGGGCTTGCTAGCCTGCTGGTTTGCCCAACAGCCTTGCTGGCCTCAAAGTTGGGCAAGGGGCACAGTGCTTTTCAAAGTAAGAAACCTTAGGGGAAAAATCTGGACTGTGGAAGTGTTTCCCTGGGTGAGATTTGAACCTGCTGCTGCAAGTCTAAACTTTGTGAGTTACAGCCTGGAAATAAAGTTGCAGTCTGAAGCTAGAGACTGTCCCTCTGCCATATGCAAAGAATTGCAGCTTGACAAAAGAGAGACTAAGCCCACTGTGTTCCCCCTCAGAGGGAAAAGAGTTTTGGAGGCTGCATTATTGTTTCTAGCTGGGAAGTGTGTGAGCTGGGACTAGAGACTGAGCCAAAGCCCGGCTACTTTACTGCAGCAGAGAAAAGTGTGTACCAAGCGACAAATCTGGGGAACAACCAGCCTACCTGTCCCCCAAGGCCAATGGGAGAAGAGGACCAGCGAGGAAGACATTGAAAACCCTGCCTGGTGAACACCGCATACAAAGACCTCAGAGGCGAAGATTTTGAAAGGCCAAGCAGGTGGAGATCAGTGTTCTTCAATTCTTCAGCTAGCTGCTGTTCATCTGCAACCTGCTATTGTGGTGCATCACCAACAGTTCCTGTTACTAGCACTGTACCGCTGAAACAAGTGCCCGCAACCCCCCTTTGAAACCTCAAACTGTAAGTACCTCTGGACTGTGGCTCAGAGGAGTTCTTATTCAGCTAACTAGCTAGGTTAGGATACGGGGGTTACGTCCTGGGTAGGACTGAGCCAAAATTAAAGCTGCGCCCAGGCAAAAAAGTTAAAGTTTGGCAACTGGTAAAAAGTTATTGGGTCCCAACAAAAGTATTCTTTTCACCAGTTTATCTCCAATGCATCCCCACCTTTGGAGCAACTCTGGTGAGATACCCACTGCAAGTTATAGACTGTCTATAACGGTTGTTTGGGGGAAAGCTGGGTGCACCTGTAGGTGGGAGATGTGGGAGACAGTGTGGGGTATAGTTGTTGCCATTTGTTATTGTGCTGTTTTATCCCCTATTAACCCCCTTCCTATAATTCATAGATTCATAGATTCTGTCAGTAGATAAGGACCACCAGGCCCATCCAGTCTGCTTGTTTACGCTAGCCCACAAAGCGACCAGTGACCCTTATTGGTCATTGGCTTCGGTTTTTCTTCCTACCTCTATTATTCCTTTGTTTCTGTCCCATGCATGTTTAAAGCCCACCACGGTATGAGCTGCCACCACCTTCTGAGGCAGGCTATTCATGCATTCACCACCCTTTCCATGAAGAAGAACTTTATAATATTTCTCCTTATTCGGCCACCCTTCATTCTCATGCTATATACTCTTGTCCTGGCACTACTGGTGAGCTGAAATATGTTGTCCGCATCCACCTTGTTTATGCCCTTGAGGTATTTGAAAGTTTCTATCATGTCACCTTTCTTCCTCCTCCTCTGTTCCAGCATGTACAGATTTAGGTCCCTCACTCTCTCCTCATAAGGCTTGTGATGTAATCCATTCACCATTTTGGTCACCCTCCACTGCACCATCTATATTTTGTCAATGTCCTTTCTTACAGAAATGGACTTCACCCCATTTCAGTCCGGCTTCAGAAAACACCACTCTACCACCTCCTCCCTTCTAAGACTCACAGACTCCATCCTCACCGGGATGGATAAAGGGCTAACCACGGCCGCTGTCTTCATTGACCTAGCTAAAGCTTTTGACACGGTCTCCCACTCTCTTCTACTATCCCGCCTATCAGGGGCTGGGTTAGCAGAATCTCTCACAAACTGGTTCAGAGCCTACCTACTAAATAGAACCCAATCCACTAAAATAGCTGACCACATCTCCCCCCCCATCACCACCGGCGTTCCCCAAGGCTCAGTTCTTGGACCCACCTATTCTCCATCCTCTTAAATGATCTGCCAAATTCATGCTCCTCCTCCGCTATACACATGTATGCGGACACGGTCCTCTTTACCTCCGGCCGGACCCACGAAAAAATCACTTCCAAACTACAAATGGATTTCAACAATATCCAACACTGGTTCTATACCAATCAACTCTCCCTAAATGCCAAGAAAACTGTCTCTATGACTTTCGGTACAAGGCAGCGTCTATCCAAACTCACCCACCCTCTGATCTTCCATACCCTAAACAACACCATCCTCGAAGAAGTGCCCTCCTTTAGGTATCTAGGGGTTTGGCTCGATTGCCACCTCTCCTTTACCACACACGTAGATGCCATCACTTCAAAACTGCGCCCAAAACTTGGGGCCCTCTACGGGAACTGCTCCTGCCTCTCGCTACCCATCAGACATGATCTAGTCCTGAAAATGATTCTACCCACCTTCAACTACTGTGTTGTAATCTATAGCTCTGCCTCAAAGACAACCCTAGCCAGACTGGACCCCCTCTTTAATGCGTTCTGCTGCTTTGCCCTCGATGCCCCCCCCCCCGCTCACATCACTGCGAGCTCTACCGCTCACTGGCTCTGCCAGTCCTGAGCAACCGGCGCCTAATCCACACTGTACAATTCACTTCCAATTTCTGGCTTGGCTCCCTCCCACCGTACCTAGCATCCTCCCTATCTTCCCCACCTACGCCCTCAGGTCCACCGACACAAGGCTATTATGTATCCCCCACCGAAGGACCACCGGCGTCCAATCGGCCTTCTCTTACCTCTTCCCTAAACTCTGGAATGGCCTACCGGCCCAGATCCACCATTCATCGTCCAAATACTCCTTATCCTCTGCCCTCACTAACTTCCTCGCAAGAAATTGCAACTGCCCCTGACCTCCCCTCCACTTCGATACCTTTCTCCCCCAGTTGACCCCCACAGCCTGACCAGTGGCCTGGCAATCGCCTAATTGGCTGGCTTATATACTGCCCTATGCACTTACACTCACGCTTACTCCATCCTCTCACTCCCAACATCTCCCCTATCTCCCCCCCCATTATCTCTCCCTCCTCTGCCTCACCCTCAGCAATCTATACCATTTGCCCTTCCTCTCACCCCACCTAAAGCTACCCCCCCACGCTCCTAATGCATACTAGTCCTCCTCAACTCCAACAGGTAATCTGTGCATCCCACTGCAGCTCAAGGCTGGTACTGGCACTCAAGTTCTGTCCTGTCACACTAGTGTGCTTTTGCCACTTATGTAACTAATGTATTCCCCCATAGAGTAACCATCGTATGTTCACCCCTCCCTGATGTTTATGCTCTGCTTTGCTCCTACTATGCCTTGTACTCTTGATATGTATACCCACGATATGCTTACCCTGTCCCTGTTGTGCAAGTTCTGTATTGCTCTTACTCTGCCTTATACCTATGTATGTATATATACCCTGTCGTTGATGATCATTGTTCTGTACTGCTCTCCTTATGCAATCAAGTTCATTTGTAATACCTCCACTCGATGTACATTGTCTGTAATGCATTACTGTTAAACTCTACTACTGTATGTATACCTGCCACCACTGTACCCCTTCCCCCCAGGTCGCACCGTGAGACGAGCATCTTGTTGCTCAACGTGCCTTTCCTGGTGAAACATTTTTCAATAAATAAAGAAGGTGTGGTCTCCTGAACTGTACACAGTATTCAAGGTGAGGTCTCACCAGGGTCTTGTACAGTGGAACCATTACCTCTCTCCTTCTGCTTGTGATTCCCCTTCCAGTACCTCTCAGCATCCTACTGGCCTTTACCACCACCTTAGCAGTCTGTCTAGCGGCTTTCAAGTCATCTGTGATTATGACTCTCAAGTCTCTCTCCTCCTTAATTACTGTTGGGCAGCTCCCTTCCTCCATCCTGTAGCATACTCCAGGGTTTCTGCTCCCTACATGCATGATTTTGCATTTCTTTGCATTAAACCTTAGCTGCCATGTCCCTGACCATCTCTCCAACAGTTTCAGGTCTCTTCTCATCCTTTCCACCCCCTCCGGAGTATCCACCCTGTTGCAGATCTTGGTGTTGTCCACAAACAGGCAAACCATTCCCTCCAGCCTGTCTGTTATGTCACTAATGAAGACATTGAAGAGGAATGACCCCAGTACTGACCCCTGAGGTACCCCACTGATCAAATCCCTTTCCTCTGATTGGGTTCCATTTACCACTACTGTTTTCTGTCCCATAACCAGTTGCCAATCCAGTTCACCACTTTGTGTCACACCCCAGGCTGCCTAGCTTGTTAACCAGTCTCCTATGTGGGACTGTGTCAAAGACTTTGCTGAAGTCTAGGTAGGCAATGTCTACTGTCCCCCCCCACCTTGATCTACCGCTTTTGTCACCCAGTCAAAGAAATCTGTCAGATTTATGACAGGATCATCCTGCAGAGAACCCATGTTGCCTGTGATGCATCAGCCCATTGGCTACCAGATGTTCCACAATTCTTTCCTTGAGGAATGCCTCCATTATCTTCCCGACTACAGAGGTTAGGGGAGGTACCTAAACCAAACAAGACAGAAACTCTGAATAGGGGGTTGATACCAGTCCATTCACAGAAGAAAGGGTTGTGAAAGAACTCTTGAAACTGAGGGTGGACAAAGCAATGGGGCCTGATGGGATTCACCCAAGAATTCTAAAAGAACTAAGGGTAGAACTAGTAACACCACTGACTACTCTCTTTAACAATTCATGGGAGGATGGGGTGGTACCTGAGGACTGGAAGAGGGCAAATGTGATTCCACTTCACAAAAGGGGGAGCAGGGCAGAGGAAGGAAACTACAGACCAGTTAGTTTGACTTCAGTGGTAGGGAAAATGATGGAATCACTTCTGAAGGAAAGAATTGTTGAGTACCTAGAGGCCAGTGGGGCACAGGACCCAAGGCAGCATGGTTTCACAGCAGGAAGGTCATGTCAGACGAACCTAATAGATTTCTTTGACTGGGTGACCAAAGTAGTAGACCAGGGAGGGTCTGTGGATATGGCCTACCTAGATTTTAGCAAAGCATTTGACACAGTCTCACACAAAAGATTAATATATAAGTTAGCCAGCCTTGGAGTGGGTTCCAAGGTGGTAGCCTGGATAAAAAACTTGCTGGACAACAGGACGCAAAGGGTAATAGTAAACAGAGTCCACAGTGAAGAAAGGAGGGTATCTAGTGGGGTACTGCAGGGTTCGGTACTGGGACCGGTCCTCTATAACGTCTTTATAAGTAACATTAGAGAGCACCTGGAAGGAAAAGTATGTTTCTTTGCAGATGACACAAAGATCTGCAACAGGGTTGATACACAAGGTGGGGTGGAAAGGATGAAAAGGGACTTGGCAAGGTTGGAGGAATGGTTAAATATGTGGCAGCTCAGATTCAATGCAAGAAGTGCAAGGTAATGCATCTGGGAAACAAAACCCCAGGAGAAGAGTACACAATGGGGGGTGAGTTAATAACAACAACAAAAATTGAAAGAGACCTAGGAGTAATTATATCAGATGACCTAAAGGTGGGCAAGCAATGTGAGAAGGCAGTAAAGAGGGATGGGGGGATACTGGGATGCATAGGGAGAGGCATCAACAGTAGAAAACAGGAAGTTGTTATCCCTCTGTACAGACAGTTGTGAGACCCCATCTGGAGTACTGCATGCCATTCTGGAGACCCCATCTCCACAAAAACATAGACATAGTGGAGGCTGTTCAGAGGAGGGCAACCAAAATGGTGCAGGGTCTGCACCAGAAGACATGCGAGGAGAGACTAAAGCAGCTTAATATGTATACCCTTGAGGAAAGGAGGGAGAGGGGGGACATGATAGAAACTTTCAAGTATCTAAAAGGAATTAACAAAGTACAAGAGGGTAGCATCTTTCAGAAGAAGAGATGTGCAAGAACAAGGGGGCACGATTTGAAGATAGTGGGGAGACGGCTCAGAGGAAATGTTAGAAAGTATTTTTTCACAGAGAGGGTTGTGGATGCATGGAACAGCCTTCCTGAGGAGGTTGTGGAGTCAGGAACAGTGGGAGAATTCAAGAATGCATAGGACAGACATAAGGCAATTCTAGTGGGAGGTAGGAGGAAGTAAGCTGTTGATTAACTAGAATCTGCAGCTTAACCATCAGGTAGGAAACTCGGCAGACTAGGTGGGCCAAGCAGTACTTATCTGCCATTAAATTCTGTGTTTCTATGTAACCGGCCTATAGTTCCCCGCTTCTTCCTTACTACCGCTCTTGTGAAGAGGGACAACGGCTGTCCTTGTCCAGTCCTCTGGGACCACTCCAGTGTTTAAGGACTCACTGAACAGGGCTGTCAAAGGGGCTGCCAGTTCATACTTCAGCTCCTTTAGGACCCTGGGATATATGCCATCTGGACCCATGGCTTTGTCAACCTTTAACTTTCTCAGTTCCTCTAGGACCCTCTCCTCTGTCACTGGACTGGTTTTTTACCTCTCTATCTTTAACTCTTCTGGAGTCCAGCTGTGGGCCTTGCCCATCCTCTTCCACAGGGAAGACTGAACAGAAATATTTATTCTAATCCCAGTAATACTCAGGTATTCAGAACTTTTTGCAGTAAGCCTTCTATGTAGGACTGCCCGGAAAGAATAGAACACATGCAAATGATGGAATTCTTTGCATGTGACAACTTTTCAAATGCTGCCCTATACTAACTGCCAGTGTTCTAAACTCCTCAGACTTCACTCTCTGCCTGAAAAGTCTGGTCGCTCAGTGTGTGGCTCTTCTACTTTCCCTTCCGACATGAAGAAACTTATAAAATGCTATAAGTATATTTTTATTTCATTTGCTGCCTTATACTTATTGTTTATTGTATATTTAACTTGGTTTTAGCATTATTTAGTTAGTGTTTCTGGTTCCTATCGGTTCAGTATAACCAGGAGGAAACCGGATTAGTTTTTACTTTAGTTGGGGGTTTCTGACTAAAAAACCCCGTTAGTTTTATAAATTTTAGTTTTAAAACTTTGTTTTTTGTAACCGCTTTTCTCAGTTACTGAACCGCTAATCCCAGTTCTTTTTGTTTTCTTTGGTTCGGTTCCATCGTTTCCTTATCAGTTCCAGAACTGACTGCAATCGCTAAGTTTTATTTAAATTTCAGAACTGACTTAGCGGTTTACCTTTTTTATCGGTACCGATAAAAAAATGTCAGAAAAACTGAAGAAGAAAACCGATGAACCCGGTTTTAAAAATTGTTCACAATGTGGGGAAGTCTTTGCCAAGGCAGATAAACACATTTCGTGTGTGGCCTGCCATGGATATGAGCATCTTAAGGAGGAATGTGATATTTGCAAAACATTCCCTGAAAAAAACTGTTGAAAAATGCCTGGAATGACTGAAAAAGAAACTTCCTTCACTTAGGGGTCCCTCTGGCTCTGACCAGCTGATACCCCTTGCTAATGTGGGTGAAATCACTTCTGCTGTTGCCTCTACTCCTGAGACAGGTGGCAAGAGCACCAAAAGGGCTACTGAACTGGCTGACTCCCCAGTTCCCTCTCAGAAAACAAAAAAGTTAAAGCACACAGAACCCTCATCTACAAAAAAGGGGACTTCTGTGTCTGCCTTCACTATGCCTTCTCCTCAAGAAATTGCCCAGGCTTTCAGGGTAATTCAAGCATTACAAGGCCTAGTGCCTACTGATCACTCAGACCCCTGTGGTATAGGCTGACAGCACAGGCAGATATTCCTTCACAGAAGAGGAAGAATATAGTGAATGTGATGAGGAGGAGGAAGGGGAACCCATTAAACCTGAGGTATCCCCTGAACAGGAATTTAGTTCTCCTCCCAGAACTTCCAAAGATTACTCCTCACACTTTACCTTTGTGAGGAGGATGGCTGATGCACTGGACATCACCACAAGGGAGGAGACTGAGAATGAAGAGGAGGTGGAGTACTTAGAAATGATGGGGCTAACCCCCAACAGAGCTCTCCTCCTTCCTGTCAATAAGTTTTTTTAAAAATGATGCGCTGAAACTACTTCAAACCCCTAATTCCATCCCCTCTCTTGACAAGAGGATGGATAAAAAATATCAGATGGAGAGGGAAGGGACAGAGTTCCTCTTTTCCCATCCAGACCATTAGGGGTTTGTACAGGCATGTGACAAGGCTAGGGTCCCTTTGGCTTCATATCTACCAGACAAGGACTCTAGGAAAATAGTATGGCAAAGAAGAGGTATTTGTCAGCTTCTTTAGCCATATGACGGGTGAATTTTCAGGCCTATGCTGCCCAGTACCAGAAGTCCTTGTAGCAGTTGGTTTTGGTCATGGCTCAGAAAGCCCCCTCACCCCTATCAGAAACTGCTAGATTTGGGCTACAGGCAGCTAAATACCAGTTTCAAATGGCTGCTGACACAAATAACACTGCAGCCAGATGGATGGTAAACACGGTAGCCCAGAAGAGATTTGCCTGGCTATGGGCCACAAATTTCACTCAATGACACCTAGTCAAAGGCTCTTGATTTTCCTCTAGAAGGAAGTGCTCCATTTGGGGAGTCAACAATGGCCTATATGACAAAGGTAGATGAGTACAAGGCCACATATAGAAGCAACTCTAATAAAGAGAAGGCTCCACCATCCACCAAGCCTTATTGGGGGCAGGTCCTTCCTCACCAGGCCCTTCTGTTAACCAGTGGCCACACTCCAGTACCAGCAGTACCCACAACAAGGGTACTTCAGAAGCAGGGGTAGAGGGGGCTCTAGGTGAGGGTCACAGGCCCAGCTTCAACTCCAAGCAAATCAAACACCCTAACATGCCTGCACAGGCCTCCTCCTCTCTCTCCCTGTCAGAGGCAGACTGTCTTACTTCCTCCAAGCTTGGCTAAGCATCACCACAGACAAGTGGGTCCTGGAGGCAGTGAGTCAGGGTCTGTCTCTGAACTTCAAATCCCTTCCTCCTCAAAAAAACAAGGTTTTCAGTTCACTCTCCTTAGCAGAAAAGAAACTGCTAGAGGCAGTGGTTTGAAACCTGCTGCTGCTAAGGGCAGTAGAACCTGTCCCAACCCATCTCAGAGGAAGGGAATTTTACTCCAGGTACTTTCTTACCACAAAGAAAAATGGGGAGTGGCGGCCTATATTGGACCTCAGAGCTCTAAACAAGCATCTGGAAAAACCAAAGTTCAAAATGGTAACTTTGGCATTGATACTGCCAAGACTCCAAAAAGGGGACAGGTTGGCATCACTGGACTTAAGACGCCTATTTCCACATCCCATAAGGGAGTCCTGCAGAACATATGTCCGGTTCAGACTCCCTTCAGGCCATTGCCAGTTTTCAACCCTGCCTTTTGGCCTTTCTTCGGCCCCAAGGGTGTTCACAGAGTGCATGTCAGCAGTTGTGGCACACCTTCGAAGGCAGGGGGTCACAGTGTTCCCGTACTTAGATGACTGGCTGGTGGTACAGAAATCACCAGACCAAGTCAGACAATATCTACAGACCACCAGAGGGCTCCTGGAGTTTTTGGAGTTCCTGATCAATCACAAAAAGTCAGATCATATTCCTGCACAAGTCCTGCAGTTCATAGGGGCAGAGATCAATACCCTGCAAGGCAGGGCCTATCTGCCTCTGGACAGAGTCAGAAATCTCCAGCTGATTGCAAACTCATTCAGCTTGCACAAGCACAAAATTGCAAGGCAGTTTCTACAGCTACTGGGCCATATGGCTGCAGCCACAGGCACAGTCCTGGGCTCCATGTTCCAAGTGAGGGACATCCAGTTCTACCTCAGGGAAAACTGGAGCCAGAGAAGAGACCCTCTTTCAAAGCCTATCCCAGTAACAAGGACTTTGTTACAAGCACTTCAGTGGTGGAAGGATGAACCCAACCTAAGGGTGGGGTGCGTTTCAGCGAGAGTCTCCATCAGTTGTTCTCACAACAGATGCATCTTTCCTGGGCTGGGGTGCTCATTTAGGGGATCACACAACCAAGGGTATTTGGGCAGCTACAGAGTCCCTCCAGCACATAAATTTGCTGGAACTCAAGAGCTATGTTTCTGTCACTAAAAGCTTTTACAGCATTGGTGCAAGGGAAGGTGGTGCAAGTCAGAACAGACAACACCACCACAAAGTACTACATAAACAAGCAGGGAGGCACCAGGTCGGGTCCTCTCTGCACAGAAGCTATGAAAATCTGGACCTTGGCTTACTCTTTGGGAGTATCCCTGCAGGCAATCCATCTGCCAGGAAACAACAATACCCTGGCAGATGCCTTGAATTGAATCTACCAGGTCCATCATGAATGAACTCTGAACAGGCAAGTGGTGCAAGTGATCTTCAGGAGGTGGGGCACTCCAGAGATAGACTTGTTCGCATCCCACCAGAACCACCACCTGCCACAGTATTGCTGCAGGCCACCAGATTGGGGTACACTGCCTCTGGATTTCCTGGCTCTGGATTGGTCAGGGAAGTACCTGTATGCCTTTTCTCCCTTTCCCCTGGTATTCAGGGTACTGCTCAAGCTCAGGTCCAATTTGGCATCTCTAATCTTGATAGTTCCAGACTGGCCCAGGCAGCCATGGTACTCTATTCTGCTCTCCGTGTCTGTAGCCAACCCAATACAACTCCCTCGGAGGCACAATCTGTTAACCTCCAACCAGGGAACCCCGCTGTGCTCTTACCTCAGGTCTCTCAATCTCAAAGCTTGGCTCTTGAGGACCTAGAATATGCTAATTTACACCTCTCTGAAGCAGTACTAGACATTCTGAGAGGGTACAAGAAACTCTCCACTAAGAAAACCAATTCTTCAAAATGGAAAAGGTTTTCTATCTGGTGTTCAACTACAGAACTGGTGCCAGTACAAGCTGGGGTATCAGCTGTTCTTGACTACCTCTCTCATTTATATTCCCTGGGACTGCAGCCCAACACCTTGAAAGTTCACCTGGCTGCAGTATCAGCTTACATTTCTGCTGGAGTAAAGATAACAATGGCCTCAGAACTATCTGTAGGAGGTTGTTTAAGGATCTGGTCTATTTGCACACCCCCGCCCCTTACAGGGAACTGGTGCCAGCATGAGACCTCAATGTGTGCATAGCTAAGCTCATGGGGCCTCCCTTTGAGCCCATGTCTTCAGCTCACCTAAAATATGTCACATGGAAAACAGTTTTCCTAGTGGCAATGACCTCTGCAAGAAGAATCAGTGAGCTTCAGGCTCTCTGCATTGAACAGGACTACATTTCATTTCATTGGGATAAGGTAGTCCTGATGACAAACAGAAAATTCCTCCCTAAGGTGGTTTTTGATTTTCACCTTAACCAATCCATTACCTTACCTGCCTTTTCCAGTGGGCATTCCACTTCTGGTGAAAGAAGGCTTCACAGTCTGGATGTCAAGAGAGCTCTCAACTACTACATGACAGCCACTAAGTACCATTGGCAGGACAGAAAACAGCTATTCCTGACTTATGGGGATGTGGGAAAGGGTAACCCAGTGTCGAAAAGGTCAATTTCTCAAGGGATAGTTCAGTGTATCCAATTCTGTTACACTAAAGCTGGTAGAGAGCCCCCAACAGGATTGAGGGCCCACTCCACAAGAGGGACAGCTGCTACCTTAGCAGCTGCCAGAGATGTTCCACTGGTTGATATCTATAAAGCAGCTACCTGGAAAACAGTACACACCTTTACAAAGCACTACAACTTGGATATTCGATCCAGGGTGATGCTAGGTTTGGCACAGCAGTCCTGCAAAGTCTGTTTCCAAAATAAAGTTCTGTGCCCACCTCCAGTGGTACTGCTTTGTAATCTGCAGAAAGTTATGAATACCTGAGTATTACTGGGATTAGAAGAAAAAATTACTTACCATAATAATCTTGTTTCTTCCCAGTGATATTCAGGTATTCATAACTTTCCACCCTGCCTCCCCTTCCAGAATCTTTAGCCTCTCCACTTCTGCATGTTGTGCTACCAGATATATATATATATATATATATATACACACACATATATATATATCACTTTTGAGTACAATCCTGGCAAACAGGGTTCACATGTGTTTTCCCCTCTCTTTCAGGTGATTCTGACATTTTGGGGGTCCTTGTGTTTCTTCCTCCAGTTGGAGAGTTATTTATTAAGGGATTTATGGGTGTTAAATTCTTTATTATCTTAAATTATATTGATCATTAATACTTCCATTAATGGTTCCAAGGGTCTACCTTTCCAGGCTTCTAGGAAATCTGAGGAGTTTAGAACACTGGCAGTTAGTATAGGGCAGCATTTGAAAAGTTGTCACATGCAGAGTTCCATCATTTGCATGTGTTCTGTTCTCTCCGGGCAGTCCTACCTAGAAGGTTTAGTGCAGAAAGATATGAACACCCGAGTATCACTGGGAAGAAATAAGATTACTGTGGTAAGTAATTTTTCCTTCAGGATCGCTGCCCCCCCCTTCCTCCACTATCTCCCCCCGGCCCCTCTAAGCTTTGCTATCCCCCTCTTTGCCTTCCTTTTCTCGCTGATGTACTGGAAAAATGCCTTGTCCCCCCTTTAACCGACTGAACTATTTTCTCCTCTGTTTGCGCTTTAGCGCTCCTTACTGCCTTTCCTGCCTCTCTCAGGCACTTATGGTACCTCTCCTTGTCCTCCTCACTTTATGTCTCCTTATACTTCCTGAAGGCTAGCCTCTTGGCCCTTACTTCTTCTGCCACCCCCCTGAGAACCAAAGAGGCTTTCTTCTCCATTTACACTTGTTTGTAGACCTGACATATTGTTCTGTTACCCCCACCATAGCCTCTTTGATGTGTACCCATTTCTCCGTCACATTCCCATCTACCCCTCTCATTTGCTGGGTTTCCTTCAGCTGTAGTCCCATTCTGTAAAGGCCACCCTTCTAAAGTCCAAGACTCTTGTTTTTGTATGGATTGACTGGATAGCCATGTCCACCTTGAACCACACCATAATGTGGTCGCTGGACCCTAACTCTCCTTCTGCCCTAAGATCTGATACCCTGCCCCATTGGTCAACATCTGATCCAGGATTGCTCAGTCCCTGGTAGGTTCCTGAATGAGCTGTGTAAGGCCAGCCCCTCAAGGGAGTCCATGACATCTTGTGTCCTCACTGAGGCCCCTGAGGGGATGGACCAGTCCACTTCAGGCATGCTATAGTCACCCACGAGCAGTATCTCCCCCTTTGCTGCCAAGTCATGCATGTTTTCCAGCAGCTGCTTGTCAATTTCCTTGGCCTGAGATGGGGATATGTAAATGACTCCAGTACATATGGCAGTTCCATTACCTGGCTCCCGAGGGTGACCCGTATTTTCTGTTTGCTCATGCCTGTTTAGAATTTCATTCACCCTTTTGCTTTCTCTGACATAGAGGGCAACTCCCGCCTGTTTGCCTTCCCTACCTTTTCTGAACAGGGCATAATCTGGTATGTTTATGTCCCAGCTATGATTGCTGGTGTACCATGTTTTGTTTATTGCCAGTATGTCCAGATCAGCCTCCGTCATTATTGCCACTAGGTCAGGAACCTTGTTTCCCAGACTATGGGTATTTGTGTACATGATCTTCCATGAAGAACAACATTTTTTTTTGTTCCCTCCTTATGCATCACTCCTTGCTTCATCCTACTTTTCCCAGAGTATTTTATGTTTTGCCTCTTATTTATTGCACTACTGGATGCTTGTGGTCCAGGTCTAACTTTTGGTGGTGATATTATTATGTCCTGAGCGTAGCCTATCTCTCCCTGCATATCTACCCCTGGGTTGACATCCTGGTAATGCTGTATGTGTGCACTAATCTGAGTGGTTAATAATAAAATAGAAAGTTGGTTTATGGTACAATTTAGTATTGCTGGTTATTGAACTGTGTATGCTTTTACTGTGTGGGGAAGGTACTGTGGAGGCAGTTACTGTATTTTTCCTGGGGGGTGGTAACATGGAAGTTATCCCACAGATATCCTATATCACTACCCCAGGTGGTGGCACCTTGCCGTTCAGCTCTGGTATATCACTGTCCACTTGCAAACCCAGGCCGGTCCCTTGGGGAAGTGTGCCATGTGCACCCAAGGGCCACGGAAGCAGCCCAGGTTAGTCAGGGGGGCAGTTACACAAGACCCATCAATACTTTGTTTAGAGGTATGGCAGAAGGAATAGCTGTGAACAGAGACTAGACCCATCTCGGCCTAGACAAGGAATTTTCCATTTATCTATTGCCTTGGCTAGCATTGACTAGATATGGTCCAAAACATCCACTGTACCATTAGCTCCATATTAAGTTCTATTTTTAGTCAGATGTATAGATTTTTACTCAACTGGGCAATAGTGGAAGGGCCAGTACTGAGTCCTGATTGTGCAACAGGTTTTCAAGCATTTATGAGAGCAAGGTCCCATAGTTAGCTTATATTCCTAGGCACTTGAGATGTAGTGTCAGCTCCCAATAATAGCTGAAGTGGGGACTTTGGGATGAGATATTTCAGAACAGCCAGCATTATTTTATGCATTTCAGTGCAGAAGTCACTGATATTTTGGCATAACAGTGTCAATGTGGATGTAATCAGCTACCTCCGCCTTGTACTTGGGGTATATGGGGGACTTTGTAGTGTCCAAAAGGTGTATATTTGCAGGTGTGAGATAAGTGCAATACATAAAATTTAATTGGACCTGCTGAATGCAGTTGCTTCTGGCACAGTAATTAAAATGGTTAGCTGTGGTTTTCCATGTAGTCTGAGATATGTCAGTGCCCATGCCTCTGTCCCACTTGGCCTGAATATTTATAGAGAGGGAGGGAAGGGCACCCTCCCAGTAATAGTCTATAAAAGGCTGTGAGCAGTCTTGAATTGGGGGGGGGGCTCACATATGAGGCATTCAGCTGGTGATGTCTCCATCTATGCTGTCAAGTCTGTCAGCACTTTGCACCCAGGCCCTTAAGCTTAACTATGCAAAGCAAATCCCCTGGTTGTATTCCATACTGCAATCTGAGATCTGTGAATGAATTAAGGCAGCCACCATTAAACAGAGAACTCACCTGGGCTAGTTCCTAGCTTCTCCATCTTAGGAGTGCCTGGTACATGAATACATTATATTCACACCACCCTTAAAGGCAACTATTAGCCTTGCCCTGGGGGAAAGTGTCACTGGGGACCCAATGTGTTTATGTATTACTTTCCAGATTCTTAGCAAATTAGCTGTTTAGGAGTTTGCTAGGGCAGGAGTTGCATATCCCATTAGTGCAGCGGAGAGCAAGTCGTGGCAAAGATCTGCTCCCAGTTCCTCTTCCTCAAGATGCAACCATGACGGTTTCAAGTTTGTGTGCACCACAGGAATTAAGGCTATCTGTGTAGCCCAGTAATAAAATGTTACATTAGGCAGGACACCCCTCCCCTCCCCATCTGGTTGGCTGTTGGAGAATAGTGTACTTAATATGTATGGGCATTCCATGCCATAGGAAGCTATGGTAGCCAGTGATGATAGCGATGATAAATGAGAGACTATAGATACAACGACTCATTTATAGTGCTATCATCAGCTACCCTGCAAGGGTAGTGATGCAATAGCGAGAAAAGTGACCAGAAGGGGAGGGAAAGGGAGGTGTAGGGGAGGGATAGGAGGAATTATTTACATCGGTAGGGGATCCTGCTGCAGCCAAGTCAGCCCTGTGGTGTGGTGGTGAGGGTGGCTGGCTACAGTGCAGCAGGCACTGGGTTTGGGATTTGCTGCTGATTGTTTTGCCGCTGCATGCCACTTTCTGTTTTTATTTTCTCTATTCATGTTTTGTCCTCTCCTCAACATGCATCCCCCCGGAGTTAATCCTTAGTCGGTGGGGGCACAGCCCCTCCTGCAAATACACTTAAAATAGCTGGAAGTCAGGTCACTTGGGTTTGTATATTGCCAAAATGCTTTTTGGTGATATGCATTCACTATGTTAGTGACTGCTATATTCCAATCGCTATCATGACATGGAACCGGAAGCGATATATCAAGGATTCTATGACTTTAAGAAAAGACATAGGCAGTTTTACTGGTGGTGTCTGAAATAGACTCAGACATTTTGGGAGAGTGCACATTCTCTGTACATTAATTCTGCCCAGTACAGTGAGTAGTAGTGCATGCTTCCTTGTACATTTCACTTTCAGAGACTGTAAAAGAGGTTAGTAGTTATCTTAGTAAAGCACAGTATTGGTGCAACATAACTGCATACCCCAATATTTAATAGTGTCGACCACCACCAGTCCCAGGGAGTTGATGTTTAGAAGCTCTCTGTTATTTTTCCCTACAGAGAACAGCTTGCTCTTGCTCTAGTTTACCATGTTTCCAGATAGTGCCCCATATTTCCATACTAACTGATGCACCTCGGGCAGACTGGCAACAGGATCATGTTAATACAGAAGCATATCATCAGCAAAGAAGGACAATTTATGTTCCTCGCTCTGCTCCACTCTCATGCCAAAAATGTTAATGTTAGCATGTCTTACTGCTGCTGTCAGAGGCTCCAGGGTCACTACATACAGCAAAGGGGAAAGGAAGCATCCAAGTCTAGTGCCATGGGTCAGGGAGAAAGAAGCTTCAAGTCTCCTGTTGATCAACATGTGGGCCACAGGGGCTCACTACAGTGCTCCCAGCTATCTAACTCACTGCTCTCCCAGTTGGAAATGTTGACGGGTCTCAAAACATGTACTCCCACTCCATGCAGTCAAAGGCCTTTTCTATAATCATCATTGGGATCACTGCCCCATAGTTAGTTGCAGAGCTGGACCACCTGTGTATAACATTAATTGTTCTCTAGATATTGGCCTTTCCTTGGTGGCCTTTAATGAAGTTACATTGGGTGGGGTGAATCACCTCCTACAACACTGGTTCCAATCCAAACAATCCAAGAAATAATCCAAGAAAGACTCCTCTATAACCAGTTATACTCTTACCTGGAACAGACTAATGCCATAACCATCCATCAGCATAGCTTCCGAAAACTACATGGCACTGAATCTGCTCTCCTGCGTATAACTACCAACAACTTTCAGGCCGTGGATCACAGCTAAGCAATTGGGGCAGTGTTTGTTGATCTAACGAAAGCCTTTGACCTAGTCAATCATCAGCTTCTCCTAACAAAGCTCCGCAACCTAGGTCTCGATAGCTTTTCCCACTCTTGGCTATCCAATTATCTGACCAACAGACTACAATGCATTAAATGATCTGGTGCTATGTTACCACTATCCCCGATTACAGATGGAGTACCCCAGAGATCAATATTGGGTTCTCTCTTATTTTCCATTTTTATAAATGAGCTTCCCATAAACTGCAGTGGGGCATCAATTATTCTCTATGCAGATGATACCATACTATACAGATCCTCCAAGGAAATCTCCTCTCTCACTGCCAACATTGAGAGGGACTTCCTGAATTTGGAGAAAGGTTCAAAGCCAACCTACTGGTGGTGCTTAATATAAAAAAAAAAAACAAAGACCATGCTATTTTACCACACTTCCTTTGACCTATCCACCCTCCGCTGGTAATTAAAACATCAACCAGAGAGGCGCTTGAAAGGGTGAACTCCTTCCAATATATTGACATAACCCTCAACGAGTACCTATCTTTCAAAATACATGCAGACAAAGTAATAAAATCCACCCACCAAAAAATTAGGCCTACTATATCATACAGCCCCTCTACCTCACACTGTATTCCAGGAGGACCACAGCATCTGCAACTCTACTCCTTTATGGAGCTCCGCTGATCACCACAGCTAAATCACCAATCTTAAATAGACTTCAACAAATATATCACAAAACAGCCCAATTTGCTGCTAACGCCCCAGCTTGAATGCACCACTGTGATGTACTCAACTCCCTAGCTTGGCCCTCCCTTCGAAGCAAAAATGGATTTCCCCTTACTATGCACCACATAGAAACTCATCCACCTTCACTCCCCCCACCAGCCTTTCCAAACTACTCACTCTGAAACCCTTTACCACGGCTCTTCAATCCTCCCACTATCCTTTGCTAAGTCTCTGTAAGACTTGTTTAGTAGTAGGAAAGAGATCCTTCTCATTTGTAGCCCCCCAAGAATGGAACACTCTCCCACAGGGTTTACTGTCCTGTACCTCTCTTCCTCTTTTAAAAAAACTCTACAAGGAAATTTTCTTTCCATCTCTCGTCTGCAACTGTACATAACCTTGACTTTCACCGCTTGTTCCACATCCATAGCCTATTCTACCTTCCCCCTGACACAATTAGCTACCAGCCCTTGACCATCTCCAGTGCCCCTCCTCCTATGACTCCCCTACTCATAATTTATTTTATTTATTTATTTATTGAATTTTGTTGACCCGGTAAGCCCACTGGGACTAGAAGTCCCTTTTTCAGGGGCGACTGGGGGGAAGGGGATACAGATGGTAAGCAACTGAAATTGAACCAGATTAAGCTGTTGGTGGTATTTTTTTAGTGAATGGGAGAATTTGGCCAGGACACTGGGTTAATTCCCCTACTCTGCCTGCAGGGGGCTTAACTTCCTGGAAGCGGAATGGAGGAGCCCTGTTTAGAGCGAGACAGAGGAGGAGGAGGAGGAGGAGGAGGAGGAAGTGCTGATGTGGCAGGGGAGATGGAAGAATGAATGGAAGGTCCAGCTCAGGGGCTCCCATCTACAATGTCTGCTATACCTGTTGTACCTGCTGAGTCCATGGAAAGTGTTCAAGGTACGGCTTCAGAAGAAGTGATGGACTTAGATATGGATGCTTCATTTCCATGCCAGATGACTGCAACAGAAGAGAAATGGCTTAAAAAAGTATGTACTGAAAATCTACAGTTCGTTTTAACACTGCTGCAACAGTCTAATGAAGCTACAAAGAAAAGTAGCGATATTCCCGACCCAGAGGTAAAAGATCATTTGTCGACGGCTTTTAATGGAGAAATGCCATTTATAGCTAATCCAGTAATGCTGGATGACTTTGTTGAACAATACATACAGAGCGGTGAAAATGACAGGATGGCTGCTGGCACTGCTACAGCTGCTGCTGACATGGCACTCCCTACTCCGAGCACTCCAGGCTCAGAGAACACTATGCTGAATGCCAAAACTCCTACAGCTGTTACTGCATCACAAACAATGGGAGAGCAACGTGAAATGATGACGACTGCAGAAACAGTGAGTAAAATTGACAATCTGCAAAATGCACACAGTGGGAAAACCCTGGGGCTAAGAAAAGGGCACGCAAGCTCACAATCAAAACTCCCAGCTGCACAAACTATACCAAAGCTACTGGGAGTGCTAGAGAAATCCCTTTGTAGTGCGGGTTGGAAATGAGCAGATAGCGGGCAATGGGTGCCGGACCCAACACACAGCCCTATCCCAGGGACGCCAGATAAGAGAATTACAGAGAAAACAACAGCAATAGTCTAACTTGCCTGACAATAATAATGTTTTGGAAAACTTTATCACAGAATCGGATTTGGACTTACATGCTGAAGATGTAAGACACTCAGACAATGCACAGGGTTTGGAAAAAAATGTACTTTCTAACTCTCCCTCAGATTCAGGAGATGAAGGCACAAGCTCCCGAACTAAAACTTGGGGAAACCAAATGGAAGAAGATACTTCTATTTCTGTCCCGCTTCAGCATATATTGCAGGACAAAGCAAAAATGACATGGGCTAATTTTAGAAAAAAAGATCAGCTTTTTACCCAGCAGCTTCCAGCACAGTGACGAAATGCTGTGTGTTTACAATATCTGGGAGATTTAGAAGCCCCACCAGATAGACTGCATATTGGAAAAAAAAAATTATTAAAAGAATCCATGTTTTTTTTTTTTTTTCCAATGAACTATATGCATTAATCCATGCTTCAGGGGACTCATTGTATGATATTAGTTTTAAAACCCCACAAGGTTTAGACAGATTTTGGGGTAAATATGAGAAACTTAGATTTTTTGCTTACTGGACTCCTTTTAGGGCTATTCCCCTTTCTAAACCTGCGATTAAAACTGTAACCATATTATTCTGGAATGAGTGTGTAGCTGTATCAGATATTACTTATTGGTTGCAACAAAAATGTGATTTACTTGGCTCCCCTCAGCCCATTATGGACAAAGAGCATATTTGCACAGGAGGGTGGAGCTATAGAGTTAAACTAAGAAGTTCAAATGTAGGCCCAATCCAGCTGCCTAGTATTTTATTTTTGGGAAGGGAGAGGGGACACTGTTTTTACCCAGGTCAGCCTAAAACCTGCTTTAAATGTGGCTCTCTACAGCACCTGAATTCTACTTGTGATAGACTGAAATGCAACCTTTGTTTAGAATATGGTCATATGAGTTCTACCTGTACAAATGAAATGACATGTAATTTATGAGGTGAGAAAGGACATGTTTACAGGTCCTGCACTTGGGCAGCACACAATAGGTCTGATCAGCAATTACAAGAAACAATTATTGTTGAAGCTCAAAAGAAAAGCATGGCAGATAAAAGGAACTGGAATGCAAATCAGGACCAAAATGGGCCTGAGGGAAGCATGTCAGTTCCTGAAACTAGGGAGGAAATAGCTGAGGCAGGCCCCCTTCAGGCACAAGCAGATGTTCCTGATCCGACTGTGATCGTGGAACTGAGCACTGTACTAGAAGATAAAGCTGAAAATATCCCTGTTGACACTGAGATTGGTGACCCTCCTACTACCCTGGAGACCCCTCTAGGTACCCCTGTCCAGGATGACTCAATGGTCAGTTTGTCCCCCCCCCTTTCAACCCTGGTGGAACCTAGCAGGAAAAGGACGTTGTGACAGTCCAGAACAAAACCTAAGATAGCCAAAGCCATGAATCCCTAATAAGGTATCCCTACTTCTAGTAAGTTTGGGGTCCTTACTACATTGCAAACAGAGTCAGATTTTGGTGAAAAAGGGCAGGGAGATCCCCCGTGGTGCAATCTCGGACTTCCACCCGTGGAAGAACCCTTAGGAGTAGCACTAGGAGTGGTAAAATTACCTGATAGACTGTATTCTTTCCACCTTTGAGATGGCACTACCTATTTCTTCCTTGCATATAGCTACAATTAATGTTAATAGCATATGCAATGCCAAAAGGAGACTTATAACCTTCACTACACTACATGATTTGGGACTAGATATTTAGTTTTTGCAGGATACAAGACTGAACACGATATCACTTGTCAAACTTGCACAAAGATTATGGTGTTGGGGACCCACATATTTTTCATTTGGCACAAATGCACGTGATGGTATAGGTATACTCTTTTCAGAGGAAAACGTATGTGTCACAAAAGTAATAGACCTTCTAGCACGGAGAGTTCTAATCTTAGATGTGACTATAAACCAGATAGCATGGAGAATAATTTGTATTTATGCACCACAAACAAAAAAGGAGAGAGTACAGGTGTTCTTATCTATCCAGCCATATCTATACACTGCAAGGAAAGTTATATGGGCAGGTGACTTTAATTGTGTGTCATCATGTTCAGATAGAGGAGCTAAAACTAACAAAGAGTTTAGTAATGCAAATTGTCTCAAAACAATCTTACAGAAAACAGACCTGGTAGATGTATATAGGAGAATTCATGCACAAGGTGGGAGAACTTTCCAGAAAGGCAATCTCACCACCAGAATTGATTTTATATTTGTACCGTCTCAAGTTAAAATTTACTAAAGTGACTCCATTAGAAACCTCAGATCATCAGATACTACAGGCAGACATCGGTTTGGAGGAGTATGCCTCAACAGGGAAAGGGTACTGGAAGTTAAATAATACATTATTAGATACCATCTCAGTTTGTGAGGCAGTACAAGACTTACTAAGACCATGTATGCTATTGGCTTGTCCGGAAGATGATCTTAGTTTATGGTGGGTATAAACCCAAACTCCAGCTACAATTACTATTTAAAAAACTAGCTATTCAGAAACAAACCACCCAGTACCATAGGTATCTGCCACTTAGAGATAATTTAACTACACTATACTCAAAAGTAAATGAAGGACAAAGAGGGATTTCCTCCCAGATTATGAATATAAAAAAAGAAAAAGAAGCTTTACAATATTCTAGGGCCTCCTCATTACAGTATGAACGTAAGATCTGCACCCCAGGGAAACAGATTTTTGGGGATATATTTTCTAATTGCCGAACTAGGAATTCACACAAAACTATAACAGCATTATCTAACCAGAATAATGTACTAGTAACTTCAAGCTCCAGAAATCCTTCAGGCAGCACAAGCTTATATGATGTCCATGTATAAGTCTTCAGAGCTACAGGATGAGAAAATATGGGAATACTTACACTCCTTTCCCCCCTCCTAGAGTTAATCATATTCAAGATAAGTTGAATTCTTTGGTCCATCCCATTACAAAGGTAGAGATAGAAGCAGCCATAAAGTCTCTAAAAAATAATATAACACCAGGGATATATGTGCTCACCATGGAATTCTTTAAGTAATTCTCACCTGATTTAATTGAAATATTGGTCGTTGTGTTTAATTGGATGTTAATCTCCCCAAGATTTGATTTTCATCTCTGTATTGCAATTCAGATATTTAAAAAGGGTGATAAAACTGACCTGACGAATTGGAGACCTTTAAGCCTATTGAATAGTGATCAAAAGATCTTAATGTAAATCCTGACAAATAGACTGGCTCAAATTACTAATACTGTTATATCTACGGCACAAACATGTGCGATCCCTGGGAGGAATATTTCTGAGAATTTACTATTGATTAGAGAACTGATAGAACAGGGGAATGAAGACTTGTTAAAGGGATACATCATAATGCTTGATCAGGAGAAAGCCTTTGACAAAGTCTCTCATAAATTTTTGTTTCAGGTATTGGAATATTATGGTATACTGCATATATTAGTGTTATGGTTAGAGAAACTCTGTAGTCTTTCAGTAGCTATACCTTTAATAAATGGACACTTAGGATCTTACATCCCAATCCAGAGAGGAGTAAGATAGGGTTTCCCCATGAGCCCCCTTTTGTATGCCTTTTGTTTAGATCGTTTGCTAAGACGTATACAATATGCTGATCAAATTAAGGGCATCCATCCAGTTGCAGAGAACCTGACAGTGAAGGTAGCAGCCTATGCTGATGATGTCTGCCTGTTCATTGCAGACAGAGTATCAGGGGATAGAGCAGGAGTGGAACTGAAAGAATACTCGAGGGCAGCCGGAGCCTCTATAAATAAAAACAAAAGTAGGGGTTATATATTAAGTTCTTCAACAGAGCCATGTGCTGAAATCCATGGTATCTTGATTTCCGAAGATACTTTGCCAATTCTGGGAGTTAAGTTTGGGAGAGGGGACAACTCCTATTTAAACTGGACTGAGAAATTAGAGATATGGAAACAAAAAGTAACACTATGGAAAAATTGGCAGAAGTCTAAACAGAAAAAAGTGGCATCACTAAAAACATTTTTTTCCCATTGTTTCTTTATATTAGTATGATATATCCTATACCAGCTAGCTTGGAAGTGACATTTCTGAGTTTGGTTTTTCAGACAGTGTGGGGTAGTAGGTTGAACCCTATCAAACGGGAGATTTTATACTTATCAATTAATAAAGGGGGATTAAATCTTATAAATCCCATTGCACATTGTTTTAGTATCTTTTTAAATAAAAACTCATGGAATCTCACCATGCCTGTAATAGACATATGGAAACTATTTGCTAGTAACTGGTATAGTCCTTTTTTTCTTTCATGGGTGAGTAATCATTTCCTTCCTATTACCTTTCGTTCACTCCCAGGGTATGTAAAGCCAGTAGCAACAAAAATCAGGAAATGGAAACTTGAATCAAATCAAATCATAGGGAAAACCAGTAAACAAATATACTGTGAGATTCAGGAGCAGAATTTTGTACAAGCCCCTACTTACGGTAATATCCCGGCTAATGACCATAAAAGGATACTACTTACATTAACAGATAAAAGAACACCTCCCAAAATGTGGGATACAATTTGGCTTAGTTGTCATGGAAGGCTTAGTATTAGGTGAAA
Source organism: Neoceratodus forsteri (assembly GCA_016271365.2). Lineage (NCBI taxonomy): Eukaryota > Metazoa > Chordata > Ceratodontiformes > Ceratodontidae > Neoceratodus > Neoceratodus forsteri. The sequence goes on from CM057450.1 coordinate 32,049,289, forward strand.
TGCCAAACATAAAAGACATGAAGAAAGGATTTGTCCTAGAAGTAACTGTGTTGCAACATTGGAAACAATGGAACACTTTTTCATAAACTGCCCTTTTGTAAAACAGTTTTGGGAAACTTTAGCTATAGTATGGAATGATATAGCCTGGGAAGCTATTTCTTATTCAAAAGTAATTTGTGGTTTTTCTCGTCATTGTATAGAAATAGAAGAAGGTACCATGAGATTAATTTTAACTTGTATTAAATATCATTTATGACAAACTAGATGTCATTTAGTGTTTCAACAAATAGAGTTCACACAGAAAAATATCCTGCAACAGGCAGAGCAAGATATTATATCACAATTTTGGTATAAGACAAGACTCATATTCCTAGAGCAACATGGCTGATGAAAGCAGTTCCCTTTTTAAAGGATAAAATAGGTTAAGACACAGGTAACAGAACAGACAGATGCTTCCCCTCTTCTGTTTTACATTTTGTTATTGTGATTTTGGACTCCTTATATGTTATTCTAAGATGAGAGGATGGAACGGTGTCTCAGCCTCTTACCGCAATATCCTCTTGGCTATTATTTTATGAGCTGGCCATGTTTCTGAATATTTGTATGAGTCTGATAGTTATGTGCATATCAATATCAATGAATAAAATTTTTTTGTCCTATGATTGATGTACAGTAACATTGTTTGATTTCCATTGTTTATGATATTGCAATAAAAAATTCCCTTCTCTTTTTCGTTAAGTGCCATGGGATCATTAGCATCCAGCTGAACTACCACCAATCCAGGCAGATAGGACCTCGGTTTAACATCTCATCCAAAAGACAGCACCTCAGAAGTGCAGCACCCCCCTCAAGCTGCACTACAGTGTTAGTATTGGGATATTAACCCAAGTGCCAGATGTGGGAACTGAACCCACAGCCCTCTGATCTCCTGGCCTCAAAGGCAAGTGTGCTACCTACTGAACCACTGACACTGCCTTGTAATAACTTGGCAATATGTATATACTTTTGACCAACTCATGATATTCTAATCATCCTCTAACATGTCGCAGTGATGCTGAGTGTGCATGTGTAGCTATAGTCACCATGGTATCATTAACTCCTAAAGAACTCTCATTGTATACTACCTAGACTATAGATGAATTATAACCATGCAATATTATTAACTACTAATATGTTTGTCAATCCAAGACCCTGTAATCCAGGCTTTTACCTGTACTGATATTCTGTTACTCAAATAATACTTCTCTATAGTGGAATCCTAATCTGTACATTATGGCTGGGATATTCAGACTGCACCAGAAAGATGCACAATAGAGGGAGCAGGCACACTTCCACTGTGCAATGGTGCAACGGGCGCGATAGTCAAACCATGCGCAGGACAAGGTACACCTACGAAATGTGGCTGAATATTGCTCCTGATGAGCCATAGCACAACAAGGGATGCGCCATGGAGCAGGGTCAATGCGCAATAGCACCCCTAGGGATGCACATGGACAAAGACAGGAATCAGCTGAGCAGCAGCTATGGATGCACCATATGCTGAGGAGCATGCACTAGGACAGGCAGGCCCCCCGCCTCCCCACCCGACAAGGGCAAGGGCCCCATGAACAGCACAACCAGATGGGCGCAAGACAGACCACTGACCCTTCAACCCCAGTGCTGAACCACCAGCAGATGTGACCCAGTAGTCCCCACCTGCTGGGCACGGTGCCCCTGCACCATCCACCATCCAACAGGGACCAGGACACAATGATGGCCATGCCCCACCTATGCCATGGTGCCACCCCAGTGCCACCCCCCCAGTGCAGAGCACCTGAGACACCTAGCCCAGAAGCATGACCAAACAGTGCATGGCACTGAAGGCAGTCCACCACCACCGTGCCCAGGCATCCAGTTGCCCTGGAGTGCAATGCACATGTACCACAACCCCACTGTGACCACCCAATGCAGGCAGTGAAACCATCCACTAGTGCTACCACAACCCACACAAGGCCCTCCAGCATGGCCCCCATGGAGGCACGGCAAGCTGGGTGACCTGGCACCAGTACCCGAGGGACCCCGCACATGACAAGGTCCACCCTGGACGTCACCACAAGCAAGTAGACACTCTTAAAACAGGACCAGAGCAAGGTCCGCCACCCATGCACCCACCCCGCCACAGCACTGACCCTGCCAGGCAACACAGCTCCCTCCTATGGTGCATGGAGGCATGCGCCACACAGGAGGCAACACAGGGCACACACAATGCCCTCCCCATCCCAGTCCCATGGGTATTCCGGCAAACAGACACATAAAGCAGTGTGACAGGCTCTGCCATTGTGAAACCCATGGTGCCGTGTAACCTGCGGCCTGCCCACCACCAGGTAGCTGGTGAGCCTGCCATGTGGCGGTCGCCCCATGAGCCTGGCCACCCTGATGGCAGACGTATGGGCCTGTGACCAGGCCACCACCTGCATGCAGCAGAACCCCATGTGGCAACCACCAGCCCACAGGCACCACCCCAGTCACCATGGACTGCATGGAGGGGTAACCAATGACACCACCCACAGTGGCAACAGGGACAGATGTGCGCTAGTCCAGGGGTCAGAGTGCCAGCTGCAAGTGCACCATGCTTGCAAGGTGACAGGTATGGCCTGCCCCTGAAGGCACACCAGCAGATGAGCATGCGGTGGCGGGGGTCACACGACCATACATACCACAGTCGTGCATGGTGACGGTGTAGCAGCAATGGCCACAGCTGCACAGGCAAAGCCCACACCAACAGGGGTGGCTGGGAAATGTCACATGCACCACAGCCTGCTGCACACAGGTGAACAGTACACAGGGCACACCACACATGCCCCCTAGACATAGCCCATGGCCCCCACCCACACCAGTGGAGGAGCACCACCATGCACACCTACACCCAATCCAGCCCCACCCCACAGTAGCCATGCACACCACTGCAGCAAGGCTCCATGCGCCCGCTGCAAATCAGAGACAGACACAGATTTAAAAACATAAACGTATGTAATAAATATAACAACAACAACAATAACTAAGTACTTGTATGTACAACAGAGGAGGGGAAGGGTGAGGACACTACAGGGGGGGAGGGAAAAGGGGCAGGGGACAATGGGAAAGGCAAAGGTGGGAGACATGGGGGTGTGGGATACAGTCCAGGGAGGGAGGGAGTGTCTCCATGTGCAGCAGGCCCTACTGGCGGCTCTGGTCTTCTTCTGCAGCCCTGCAGCACCTGTGGTGCCTCCGCCAGTCCCCACTGTCCAGTTGCTTGAGCATCTTGTGTGTTGCCTGGGTGACCTGCAGGATCTCCCTGAGGGTCCGCTCGATGACCTCCCAATGACGTCCACCTAGGACAAGGAAGCAGAAACAGTATGAGTGACTGGCCAGACTAACACAGCCCACCCCAATGTGCACAGCATGCATCAGTGACCGGCACCCCTGGGATGGCTTGAAACCACCCACAGTGAGTGCACCCACATGAGCCACCTACTCGGGCAACCGCAACCATGCAGACCACTGCACACCATCACCACCCATGCACCGCACAGCACCATTCTGGCCATTCAGCATCATGGCTATGCAGTGGGAAGGCAGTGGCACAGCCAGGCACTGAGTGCACCCACAGCCCACCTGTGACACCCACCCACATGTGCAGGCCCACAGGATGGTACAGACGACACCACGGGAAGTGCACAGCTGGAGGAGCCATGTGCAGAGGGGCCATGCCACACCACCACCCCTGCAATCCACCCTGCAGAGATGTATAGACAAACAAGTACTCACCTGTATCCTGGTCAGCAGGATGCTGCTGACCCAGAGCACCACCACTGTGGCCTGGCCACATGCCCTCTCCCCTGGCATGGACATGGCCCCATTGTTCCTCGGCCATCCGGGCCCTACGGCGGTCCTCCGGTCCTAGGGCGGAAACATGGAGAGAAACACATCAGTACATGTCTGAATCATAGGCCCCCCTGACCAGTGTGATGTCCCACACAGCATGTCTGGGTTGTGGTGGCATAGGGTGGACACAGTGCACCCCCACACCCGACAACACAGGTGCTGGCCCCCCCGGCGGCCTGGCCTGATGACCCCTGTGCCCCGAGAACAGTCAGAGATGACTAGTGATGGTCAAGGAGCACCTACCTGGCCGTGGCACAGCTCCCTGCAGGACACGTGCCTGCAAGCACCTCAGGCAGTCAGGGTCATGCTGCTGGAGGTCACCTTATCGGTGGCGACACTGCTCCCCTGAACGCCGGTTCCCAGTGGCCTCCTCCATTCCATCTGCAACCTCCAGCCACACCTCAGTGCGAGGCCTCTGGAGGGACACCTGCCCAAACAGGGCACCTGTATGGGGCTCTACAAGAGCCACCAGGTTGGCCAGCTCAATGTCACTCCACACGGGGGCTCTGATGTGGGGCATATTCCTCGCTGTCCACAGTGCGAAATGGTGCCCAGTAGTGCACATGTCCCACATGCTGAGGCAGCGTGGTGCTGTGCTGCCATTCGCAATCATGCTGGCACCGAACTGCGCAATAGGTGGGCAGCCATGTGGCCACATGGCACCTAGAGGTTAAAGGGCAGCCATGAGGTCAAGGGTCTGGCCACGCATGGAGCGCCACTGTGCTATTGGTAAACTCCTGTACAGTGCGTGGTAGGGAGCATGTGTGTGATGCCATGCAGTGGCCTGCTGCGCAGAGGTGCCATGGCATCCATGGCGCGGTGGTGTAATACGGGGCATGATGGCACTGTGCCAGCCACGCTATGGCATGTGTGCCCCATAGGATGTACAGCACATGAGTGCCACAGGCACAGTAGTGGCTGTGCACTGTACTGCCTCCCATGCAATGTGCATATGCTGCACCGCTAGCGTACGTGTCAGCACCATGGTGTGGGTCCGATTGTGCACGTCACAGTGGTGCGCCATGACTTGAGCATGCTCAACTCCATTGCGCAAGGTGCATCCACATGATATTCAGCCAGGTTATGAAAATCAGCTCAAGAGCCATTCCGCAGCACATCTGCTGCATTTGCATCCCATTACAGTTGCCGCATACCCTCATTTGCATGCGATGCGCTATAAAGGCGCCATGGAATTGCACAGGCCATGGATCAGTATTGCAGCCTTTGGAGGTAGGTGCCATGCCGTGGGGATGTTGGGACAGTGGTCTGGGAGGGCAGTCTGGGACTGAACAGTCCATGGTAACACCTGTCCATCTCCCCAGGTACAAGCATGACCAGATGTGAGGAGGATGAGGACCAGGGGAGGATGCGGAAGCAGGGGCCCAACTTCACCAGGGCAGAATCTGATGCCCTGTTTGAGGTCTACCTTGGCAGGGAGCCACTCCTTAGTGGGCAGAGAGGCACACCAGAGGCCAGAGCGGCGGCGTGGGGTGAGGTGGCATGTGCAATCAACCAGCAGGGCAGCCACCAGCATTCCATGCAGCAGTGCAAAAAGAAAGTTGGCATGGACAGGAGGAGGATAAAGGACAGGGTGGTTGCCATCTGGGCAGTGCGTGCCGCCACTGGTGGGGGCCAGCAAGACGTGCCACACCTGACGCCATGGGAGGAGCAGGTGGCTGGCAGCATGCGGCATTGTGCCATTGAGGGTGTGCCCGGTGGAGGCTTCCAGATGGGCGGCAGTCCATCACTACATGGTAGGACCCATGCTGGCAGTGTGAGGGTGGTGGGGGGTCGGGGTCCAGGAGTCAGGCGGCACCACTAACGGTACTGTGTTCCTTTACAGCTCCTGAGCATCTGCATGGGGCAGCAGTGGTGGGTGTGACCACCGAGGGGGCGGCCCTGGAACCGGTGGAGCACCCATCCGCCTCCACTGGTGTCCGAGGGACTGACCGCCTGCAGCCCTGCACAGTTGTCCTGACTGATGCCTGTGGTGAGGGTGCAGATGAGGCCCTGGCTGTATTCCAGTGGGACACCAGGCATGGTGTCCTGTGTGTTGAGACACAGATCAGGGCCGACTCCAGTACTGATGATGACGTGATGCATGTCCCGGACAGTGATGTTGGTGGGTCACAAGGGGATACCATGACTGGCATCCACCTAGGCGGCAGTGTGGGCAGTGCTGGTGTGGTTGTCTGCCCACCAGCCATTGTTCCTATTGTGTCTGTGGCATCCAGTGGGGCAGCACTGGCGTGCAGATGTGGCAGTGGTGTTGGTGGTGCCAATGCAGCCACGCTGGTGGTGCCCAGTGCTTAGCAGCCGGAGGGGCAGCAGCTGGACAGTGTCGATGGAGGGACGGGGCAGAGGGTGGCAACAGTGCACTGCATGAGGATGTACCCCAGGAAGGCACCGCCATGCGGTGCCCACCATCGCGGGGCGGTGTGCCACAGGGTCAGGAACCACATGGGGGTCAGCATGATAGCCATGCAGATGACCCCTTGGACGAACACAGCTGTCTGCTCCAGGCCTCTGTGGATCAGCAGGTACAGCTCATGGTAGCGGTGGATGCACTCCATGCGGAGCTGTGCCAGGCAGAGGAGTGGCGCAGCAGGGACCATGCTCTGCTCCTGGCAAAGTTGGCTCAACAGTGGGTGGATGTGACCGCAGCCATCGATAGGCATGCCACTGCGCTGGCGACTGTCATGGCAACACTGGCCGACCAGCTGTGTGTCCAGCCACCGCACACCCCACGGAGTGCAATGTTCACCCTTCAGTCTCAGCGTCGGGCGACCCCTGCCATGTCAATGCCAGGATTGGCTGTGGGCATACCAAGCACTCCTGGTGCGGGCATGTTTGGTGGCCTGCAGACACCTGCACAGACATGGTCGCGTTCATGCAGTGTCACCCCTTGGGGGACTATCAGTGCCACCCCATGAGGCCACTGATCAGCCTGTTAAAGCTGGCAGATCTCAGCAGGGCCGCCCACACGTCTGTGGCGACTGTGCTACTGTGCAGTGTAACTGACCCTTCCCCCTCCATGACCGCTGTCTGTCGCTGCCCAGTGTGCACTGTGGTGTTCTGTGTGTGACGCATGGGTGTGGTACCCTGTCCTGAACTCACACGGGCCCTGTGCACACCCACCTGGCTGCTGGCCACTGTGGAGTATGCATGATGATGCCAGCATAGTGCTGTCTGCCACTGTGCAACTGTGCTCGGTGTCTGAGACACGCACAGTGCCTGCCACTGGGTGTGGTTATGTTGGGTCCTGTGTGGGTGTGGGGGGGCGTATGGGGTGGGTGTGCATGTGGCCCTGTGGGCATGGGATGGGGTGTTTGTGCCTGTGTGTGCATGCTGTGTGCAGCCCTGCTGCGTTCTGCCTTTGTATGCAGGCCCCCACCCATTCCCGCACCCCTGCCGCTGAGCCTGCCTTGGTGTCCACCCCTGCATGTCTGTCTGCTGTGCCTTTGCCCCGGTGCTTGCTCATGGCCCTGTTCACCTACCTGTGTGGTCCATAGTGCTCCTCTGTGATGGTTTCCCGGTGCTGCTGGGCCATCCGTGCCAGCTGGGGATCCTTTCACCCAGGGGGTGGCTGCTCATCACCAGCTGGACCGGCATCCTCATTGTACCCACCACTGTTCCCCTCTTCGACCTCAATGGCTATCCCACAGTCAGTGGCCATGTTGTGTAGGATACAGCAGGCCAGGAATAGCTCGCAGGCCTTTGAGGAGCTGTACTGTAGGGCACCACCAGACCTGTCCAGGCAACAGAACTGAGCCTTCAGCAGCCTGAACACCTGCTCGATGATGTTCCGTGTGGTGACATGTGCCTCATTGCACTGTTGCTGCACTGGGGTCGAGGGGCACCGGTATGGTGTGAGCAGCCAGGGCTGGAGCGGGCACCCACTGTCACCTGTGTGTAGAGAGGTATTGTTAGCATGGTGGTCTGTGACACTGTGCCCCTGGCCTTCCAGGCTGCACCCCATGGCACCCCTGCCCATGCCCCACACCCCCCCGCTGCTCCCAGTGTCTGACATGCACTGCATACTCACCTACCAGATGGCCAGGGGATGTCCCCACTCTCTAACCTATGGCACAGTGTAGACTGGTGCCAGATGAAAGCATCATGTGCTCCCCCAGGGTGCATGGCACAGACACTGATTATGCACCCCCTGACATTGCACACCGCCTGACAGTCAACACTCGGGTATCCCTTGCAATATATATGTTGCCCCCTGTGGGCCAGGTGGCATGTGGATGCCAACATGGGTGCAGTCAATGGCTTTGAGCATGCCAGGCAACCGTGCTACCCTGTGGAACTCCTGCAGGTTTGCTGTGTGCTCTGCCTGTGTGTTGGGGAAATGGATGTACTCTCCAGCATGTGGCAGCAGTGCGCTGAGGAATTGTGTGAGTAGGCATGACGCGGCCAACTGGGTTATGCCTGTTGTGTCCCCTGTTGGTCTCTGGAAGGTGCCTGTGGTGAGCAGGCACATGACAGCTGTGATCTTTGTCTCAACGGACAGAGCATGGCTCCATCTTGTGGGTGTCTGCATCTCCTCACTGCACAGCTCACAGAGCCACCTCAGAATGGCCCGGTTCAGGTGGTACTGGCCCACGATCTCGATGTCACTGTACTCGGGCACAGTACAGCCTGTCCTGTGCATACCGCCGATGGGCCCATCCATGGCTGCGTCTCCCTGCAGCCTGCCTTCTCACACCCCTCATTACTGCCTCCATCTGGAAGGTGGTACTGGCCATGTCCTGGGTTGGTGTTCCCCCCGGGCGGCTGCCTACCCGGTCTCCCCGACTGCGTGCTGCTGGTCCTGCCCCTGCACCGGGTGCACCCCTGGCACTACACCACTGCGTGCCCTGCCTCTGCTCCACTGCTCTCCTTCCTCTGTGGCATGCACAGACCCTCACACACACACACACACACACACACACATATACACATATGCTTCCAGTGGCCCCCGTCCACCTTTTGGCCACCTTAACCACCTGTATCTTTGCTCTACCCCTGCCACTCTGTCTCCACTCTCCCCCGCTATGGCTCCTCTCTAGCACTATCATCCTCCCTCACTTGCTCCCTTTTATATTTGCTCATGTCTGCTATTGTTCAACTACCACTTGCTCCACTATTGCGCACATCACCTGCTGTTGTATATCGCACTGCGCCACATATTTCTGGTTATGCCCCCTGCACATGCGCATGCATTCATTACCATTGTGCTATGGTGCATTGGATTTTGTGCTGCGCATCTGCTGCCACTGAATATCGCATTATGGTGCATTTCTGCTCTTGCGCAGGCACATCGCTATTGCGCATGGCGCATCTGCTCTGAATATCCCGGCCTATGTATACTATTGTAATGTGTTAAACTGTGAAATGATTGTATTCCCTGGGTTGCCCCTCAAAAATGGACAATTTTGTCTCAGTGGGCCTACCCGGTCACTAAAATTCAAATAAATAAATCTTGTGGCAAAAATGTTGGCTATAACTTTATAGTCAGCTATGAGGAACAATATATATCTTTATGAGGCGTATAGGGAGTGATCCTTTCCTGATTTGAGTAACATTGTTATTATTGCTGGGGGGAGTCCCTCTCCCTTCAAGGAGCTCCTGGAACATGTTAAACATGGGATCTCCGATTTCCAATAAGAACACCTTTGTAAAATCGATAGGAAGTCTGTCTGATCCTGGGGCTTTCCCTTCTCTGAGTGCCTTGGCTGCTTTATCCACCTCAGCTCTTAGCAGTGGCTAGTTCAATTTATCCTGTAGGTTGGGTGAGGCTGGAGTTACAGTATAGTGACCATAGAGTAGAAGTCTTTAAAATGAGTTGAAGTGGGTCAGCCTCCCTTGTGTGTAAGGCTGTATGGAAGGTAAACAACACACCTCTCTGATGCCTTATATGCTAGATGTGAGCCCTCCCACCTTCTCTCTAATCTAGGTGATGTTCCTGGCTCCTCTATGCTCTGAAGCTGCCAGACCAACAGCTTACTCCTTCTATCACCATCAACATATTAACTTGTTGTTTCAGCAGAATGGCCCGCTCTGTCTCTGCAGTGGATATGCTATTGAGATATGCCAGTGAATTCCCATTTGAGCCTCTGCAGTCTTGGGTAAAGGACCAGAGAGGGGTTGCACATTTGGTCCCTCTCCATCTTTGATAAATCAGAAGTCGAAGTGCACCATGGGCACTTAAAGTCTACTTCCCCACTATACAGTGGCAATCCATTTGTCCTCCCAGGTATCCATATAGGCATCCAAGTATTTCTTAAAACAATCCAGGCTTGGAGCATCAATAATATACTGAGGCAAGTTATTCTAATGTGTTACTACCCTTTGAGTAAAGTAAGAAAAGGTCAGAAAAGTTTGCCACGTAGCTGTTTGGCATGGTTCCTAGCACTGTATGTTTCTTCTTGAAGTTCCAATCCCATGTCTGTCAATAACTAATTTTTCTTTATTACATTAAAGACTAAAATAAGATCTCTCTTCAGCGGTCTCCTTTCTAAGCTATTCAAGCCCAGTCATTTCAACTTATCTTTATAATTGAGGCCATCCATACCATAAATAGATTTTGTGAATCTCCTTTGCACCGTCTCTAAATAAATTATATCACTTTATAAATGAGACCGAAACTGAGGACAGTAGTTGAAGTGTGGCCACACCAAACTTCCATACAGAGGCCCCGTGCTCCCACCAACTTGTAAGTGTCGGGTCACATTACACATCCAATGACTAAAAAGTACATTGACAACAGCAAGGCCAATCACCAAACAAATGTTAATCTAGTAGAACAATAGAAAACACTGTCCCAAAAAGGAAACTGCACCACACAATATCGCCAAAAAAAAAAAAAAAATGTTGTCTGACACATAAACACCGCTATTAACATCTACAGGACATGCCACCAACACCCTCCAAATTTCAAGTAAAAAGACCAAACCGTGTCCGAGATATGACATGTCAAAATTTGAAAATGTCATTCATCAGAGTGGCACAGTTCTGCATCTGTTGACATTTAACACACACAACGACTAAAAACTACATCCATGATACTAAGGCTAGGCACCCTATCAATTTCAAGCCACAAGCACAATCCAAAACACTGCCCGTAATACGTAAAGTGTGTCACACAATATCTCCTCAAAAAACATTTTCTCTGATACATAAACAACATAATTCACATCTACAGGACATGCTGTAAACACCCTCCAAATTTCAAGTAAAAAGACCAAACCGTTTCCGAGATATTCAGTGTTAAAGATTGGTAAAATTTCCTTATCTATTCCATTATAAAAAATCTGGCCATCTTGTCCCCCCCCCCTCGCGATCAAAGATGGCGATCAAAGAATATCACGATCAAAGAATTTGCAGGCTCATGATCAGAGAATTTGCAGGCTCACGAGCAAAGAATACAAAATGCTATAAATCAAAAAATTGAAGTAATTGCGGTAAACCACCACCATGGTTCGACAGAACGAAGCCCCCTGAGCAAAAACCAGCCTCATTTGACTTCCTAGGGCACCCCTGGGCTGAGAAAATAGATTTTTCAATCTGGCCATATCATCCCTCACTCGTGATGCATGATCGCGATCAAAGAATCTCGCGATCAAAGAACTTGCAGGCTCGTGATCAAAGAATTTGCAGGGTCACGACCAAAGAATAAAAATGTTGTAATTTAAGAAATTCAAAGAATTGCCATAAACCACCACCATGGTTTGTCAGAACGAAGCCCCCTGAGTAAAACCCACCCTCATTTGTTTTCCTAGGACACCCCTGGACTGAGAAAATTGATTTTTTAATCTGGCGATCTCGTCCCTCGCTGGCAATGCACGATCACGATCAAAGAATCTCACAATCAAAGAATCTCACAATCAAAGAATTTGCAGGCTCGCAATCAAAGAAATTGCATGCTCATGAACAAAGAGAGAGGGATGAGATGGCCAGATCAAAAAAAATATTTTTTCCACCCAGGGGTGCCCTAGGAAGTGAAATGAGGGTGTGTTTTGCTCAGGGGGGCTTCGTTTTACCTGATCTGTATAAAAAATATTATGTTCCGCATATCCCTGGTAGTCTAGTGGCCCCCCAATGTGCATTTAACAAATATTGTTGTCCATATCCTTGGTAGTCTAGCGCCCCCCAATGTGTATGTAATAAATAATGTTTTGTTATTTTGTATATTCTTGGTAGTCTAGCAGTCCCCCCGATCTGTAAAAAAAAAAGTAATGTTCTCCTTACTCCTGGTAGTCTAGTGTTCTCCATCTTGCTAAAATTAGAGTTGTTAAAACCATATCCCTGTGTTTGCTGCCTCATCAAGGCAGCCATTTATCCCACCTGCAGTCTAGTGAACCACCCCCACTCCAGCAGCTCACTTCCAGCCCCTCACCCTTCCTGCCGCGATCGGCACAGCCCACCTCCTCACCTTCATGGCCAGTCACAATTATGTGTATTAGCAGTGTTAATACAAAGAGGCACTCAGAAATTATTTCTGAGCTCCTCTTTACATTAGCGCCACAATACACACAGTTGGTGGCTGGCTGTGAAGGTGAGAGGTGGGCTGTGCCAGTCACTAGCTGGGAGGGTGGGGTGCTGGTTGGGCTGGTATGGCTGGGTGGGGAACTACTAGACTAACAATGAATTGAGATCGTAATGTATTTCATGATGATTGGGGCTGCTAGACTACCAGGATATGGACAACAGTATTAATTTTATACAGATGGGGGGCGCTAGACTACCGGGATATACAAAACATAATTTATTAAATACACATTGGGGGGGAAGCTAGACTACCAAGGATATGCAGAACATTTTTTATATTATTCAGATCGGGCAGAACAAAGCCCCCTGAGCAAAACCCACCCTCATTTAACTTCCTAGGGCACCCCTGGGCTGAGAAAATAGATTTTTAAATCTGGTCATTTTGTCCCTCTCTCACGATGCATGATCGCGATCAAAGAACCTCGCGTTCAAAGAATTTGCAGGCTCGTGATCAAAGATCGTTAGTGAGCCGCGAATTAAGATTTTAAAAGCTTATAACTCTATTTTTGGACTGATTTGGATAAAACCAAAGGCATGACTCGATAGATCAGAGTCCCCTGAGTAAACCCATTCAAGTTTTACTTCATAAGTGACCCCTGAGCTGAGATATTTGCGTCTTTCCTATCGGAAATTTAAAAACAGGATGGCGGACCTCGCGATCAAAGAATTTTTTAAATTCTCAGGGACAAATATTCTTGAACTGTGAGGCTGCAAATTCTTTAATCACCAGGTGGAACCATATGGCTCGAACTCCATTCTTTGTTTGCAAAACGTACATATAAATTTTCCCATTGACTTATAATGGGAACTTAAAAGTGGCATAACTTTTGAATGCCTTAATATTTTTTCACCAAATGAAAAGTGGCATGTTCGGCCACCAAACCTCTTTCAAAGAAGTCATCTCACAGAGTAGCATACCACACAACGGCTGTGCAGGGCCACGTCCAAAATCCCAAAAGCTGCCTCCAAAAATGGATAATTTTGCATTTTCAGCATTTTTGTATACAAAGACCGTAAGTCCGACCAAAACACAATTTGGCAGATCAAGAGACCATGCCCCACCGCGCATACCAAATTTCAGGCAAATCTGTTGAGAGGGTCCAAAGTTATTAATGTGCAAAATTTTGAGTTTATCATAGAAGTGACAACTGAACCCTAACTACAGTGGCGCGACCACGCCACTATAATATATATATATATATATACACACACATATATATATACATATATATATATATACACACACACATATATATATATATATATATATATATATATATACACATATACATATATATATATATATAGTATGTGATATATACGTTAAAGAATCCAGCCCAGAACAGAACCCTAAGGCACCCCACTGGTAACATTTACATAGCTTGAGATTGCACCACCTACTCTTACCCTTTGTTTTCTATCAGTTAACCAGTTGCGACTCCATAGTATAACTGTACCATCCATGTTTTAGTTGGTCAGGTTTTACAAGTAGTTTGCCATGATGAACCCACTCAAAGGCCTTACTAAAATCTACATAAATAAATTTGCATGGAATATCCTGGTCCAAGAGATCGCTGATTGACTCATAAAAGGATATTAGATTAGTTACACAAGAGCACCCTCTGGTAAATACATGCTGTGTTCTATCCATCAAACCTCCTTTAATTATGTTATCTGCTATAAATTCTTTTAAAATATCCTCCATAATTTTACCCAACATGGATGTGAGACTAACAGGCCTATCATTACTTAGCAATGGTTTATTACCTTTATAAAATACTTGGGTGACTACAGCATTTTTAAGGCCTCAGGAACCAGGCCCGTATTGAAGGATGATTAAAATATAATGCTTAAAGGTTCAGTGATAATGTGAGCCAAATTCATAATAGTTTGGGGGCGAATGTCATCGAGTTCAGGTGTTTTACTAGTACTGATTTCATTTAATTCCTTTAGAATTTTTTCAAGAGTAAACCAATAACTTTCCAAGTCTTCACCTAAATCTGAACTATTTGTGTTATCGACTATTTCAATATCATTATTGCTAAAATTTTTTCCAAAATTACATCATGGTGATGCTCATTTAATTCAACCATTTACTGATCCATCTTATTGTTTAGGCTCCTTGCAGTCCGTGATAAGATGTTCAGTTTGGACTGGCCAATCCTCTGAGACCTTTTTTGTTGATTTCCCAAATTTATATTGTTTGGTAAAATTTTGAGGTATTACCTCCCCCCAGGATCTAGTTTAAATTGTACAATATGGCAGATGAAATTCTTCTACCTAAAGCTACTGCCCCTCTCCTGTTTAGATTTACACAATCTCTACTGTACAGATTGATGGGACCATAGAAAGTATTTCAGTGTTCACAGGTTTGAAACCTTCTTTGGCTGCATAGATACGAAGCCAGTTGTTATGTCTGTAGATTTACATCTGTAACCATTCACCAACCACCAACCATTCACCAACCCCAGGTTTCGGCAAAATTTCTGAAAAGGTCATTTAAGATCTTTTAACATCTTGCCTATATCCATGATGTTGCTCACTATCAAAGTTTCAAATGTTCTACCAATGTCATTAGTCTCAGCATGAATTATGACCTATGGGCTTTTCTGCATGCCTGTCAATTTTTTCAAATGTTGTTTTATGTGTCCATCTGGAATCTTTTTGCCTCCAGAGTTTTTAAGTTGGTGGAATTGATTTTACGATGGAGTCTAGCATATGCTATGATGAGACCATGGATCACTGCTTTTAGAGACTCCCATCTCATGGAATGGGAAGTCTGATTAACCTCATTAATTTCTAGATACTCTTTTATGCCCCCAAAAGATTACACCTTTGTATTCTGCTGGCCTCAGAAGGACAGGATTAAGATGTCAGACTCTTGAGAGTGGTGGGGAACCTCCCATGACAATCACCAATCAAACCAGGGTGTGAACCATGATTAAAATAGGCTTATAGTACGTCTGCTCCATAGTTTCATAGCCTCTGTGGATACTTGTAGCCTGTCTATGTGGGCATATGAGGTGTGAGCATGTGATTAAAAACTGTAGATCCTGTCCTTTGGGTTTTCCTGCTGCCGGCAGTCTGTGAGGCTAAATGTGTCTATTAGTTCCTAAGTGCTTTGGCTCTCCTTGACACTGGGACAGGGCTGTGTTAGACCTGTCCATCAGCATATCAATGACACAGTTTGCAGTCTCTCCCTAGTACCCAGTGGCCTATGAAGTGGGCCATTTCTACTGCCAGTTTCTGAAAAAAAGATGGGTCATACAGATTCAAGCTATAGATGGATCTGACTGACCCGGTGCTTCCATCATGCAGACCTAGCTGCACCAATATGTAGCAACCCCCAGGGTATTTTTTTACCTTCTTGACATCCCCTGGGAAGAAGGGCCACAGCTATACCACTGTACCCATACATTTGGCATTAAAGCAGGCTCCATGCCATGTGCCCCCCAGCATGTGGCCATGCACTGCATCGCCTGCTCTAAGATGTGGGTGCTTGCAGGAGCAGGACATTCCCTCTCATTTTATTGGACTCTACTTAATATCTTTTTTCTCTTTATAATATTTTTGAGGCCATTCACATTACATGTTATAATTTGGATCTTGTCAGTCATAATCATCTGTTAGGTATCCCTGAGTTCTCTCTTTTCTTAATTTACTGTTGCTATCTGGGAAGTTCCTGCAATGACTTGTAACTTTTCCTGTTTTTAACACTCCATGTAACAACACACTTTGTTTATGAACAAAACCCTGTCCCCATCTCTCAGCCCTCAGCACAACTAATACTCCCTTTCCACTCAAACTGCATCCCAAACACATGATCCAACTGCAGTGATATGCTATTCCCCCCTCCCCCCAACCCCACTCAATGTACAGCAAACAAAAAACTGGGAGTATTGTACAGACACAAGCACTACATGACATCTCTTATAGTTTCTTATGGCATGTGCATAGCACAGATGACATCTAGTGGTACGTGTATAGAACAGCACAATCCATATGTGTACAATAAACCTGTAAAAATTCTACTTTAACTTTTCTTTGATGTTGCATATTTTTAGTTTAAACATTTTTGAAATTAACTATCACTGCTGCTTTGCCAATACAAGTGATTATCAGTGGGTACTGTTAGACCTCCATTCTCACAAGAGGTGTTTAATTATCTGTGTGTGTAATTTAATTATTTTACTCTAATCATAAGCTATGTTACTACCATGTAATTAAGACATTGTAAATCTTTTTTAATCCCAGATCATCTTCCCTGATGAAGCCTAACAGCAAAATGTTGGCTAACATGAGGATTGGAATATGACTTATACAATCATAAACCACATTTTTGGTACATATCTACTGCAGTGGCTGGTGACTTCATTCCTTTAGACCTATTTCACTGTCCTGCCCCCAAACTACACAGCCTTACTACTTTAGAAGGGAACCCATTCCAGATCCTAGTCTTCCCAGGCAAAGTAGACCAATTGTTAAGTCTCCCCTGATTAATAAGAACCATTCAGGTTCCACACATCGATAGAGATCAAGGTCCTGTGAAGTCCACCACAGCACTTTAATTTGCTGGGTTTGAGGATCCTCCACATGGTGATTGCCACCACTGAAAGTCCACAGACCCAGGAGCACAGTAGGCCAAGAACAGAGAAGAAGATAGGCAGTTAAGTCCAACATGGATAGAGGAGATAGAGTGGACCCCAGAGATACCCAAATGAGCCGAGTACAAAATCTGGGTGACTATTAAAGGTTGGCATTAGGAGCAATTCAGGACCTCAGTGCAATTTCATTTTTTGGGCCCCCCATGACCCCACTCCTAAGTAGCCTCCTCCCCCGCCCCAGTCTGATGGTCCCCAGGCACTGGAATTCAAAAAAGTGCTTCTCCCCTTGCCAGCAAATAAAACTAAAGATTTTCTATTTGTTAATGCAAGGGCTGGTGATCAAAGCTGTGATGCTACAGATATTGGAGGGCACGGGGAGGCACCATGTGGCCACTCGCACTTTCAATAAGCTACAGGCCTGGTGACACCATTAAGACTGAGGGCAGACTAGATGGGCCTTGCGGTCCATATCTGCCATCAACTTCTATGTTTCTGTGTTTCTATGTTTCTATGTTTCTGTGTTTCTATGTTTCTATGTTTCTGTGTTTCTGTGTTTCTATGTTTCTATGTTTCTATGTTTCTATGTTTCTGTGTTTCTGTGTTTCTATGTTTCTGTGTTTCTATGTTTCTGTGTTTCTGTGTTTCTATGTTTCTGTGTTTCTGTGTTTCTATGTTTCTATGTTTCTATGTTTCTATGTTTCTGTGTTTCTATGTTTCTGTGTTTCTGTGTTTCTGTGAGGGTAAAGAGGGACAGGGATGGCAAGGGCATAAGTGGGCGTGTCAACAAGGAGGTGCCCATAAGGACCCCAATTGAAACTACTCACACATTTACTGAAGGATTGTAAGTCCAGTCATTGCACTCATGTGGTAGAACCAGTGCCTCTCATTGAGCTTCTGTCTTCGATGATGGCATCCTGAAAACAGGCGCTTGTGCCTAGTGGGTCTTACCTGGTTACCAAAGACTAAAATAAAAATCCTAAATGACAACATAGTCCTCAGCCTCCTGAGGGGCCTTGAATAGCGAAGTGGCTTGCAGGGTCTGATGATCCTCAACTGAGAAGAGTAGAGGTATGCAAATTTCCAGCCACATAGATGGAGTTTAGACTTAATTCCTGAGAACTGTTGTCACTTGTATTGCAGTTCTTTGCTAAAATCTTAGCTGCTTCACTGCCCCTGACCAGGGTGCACAGCTCTGCCAGTTCTTCTGGACCTGGCCCCTGGACAGACAGCATCCCTGGAGCTGCCGCCTGAGACTGTAAGCCCAGCCACAAGGCTTGAAGAGCTGCTTCACTGCTCTTGACCAGGGTGTACAGCTCTGCCGGTTCTTCTGGACCCGGCCCCCGGACAGACAGCATCCCTGGAGCTGCCACCCAAGACCGCAAGCTCGGCCACAAGGCCTGAAGAGCTGCTTCACTGCCCCTGACCAGGACACACAGCTCTGCTGGTTCTTCTGGACCCAGCTCCATGGACGGACAGCATCCCTGGAGCCACCGCCCGAGACCGCAGACCCAGCCACAAGACCTGAAGAGCTGCTTCACTGCCCCTGACCAGGGTGCACAGCTCTGCCAGTTCTTCTGAACCCGGCCCCCGGACAGACAGCATCCCTGGAGCTGCTGCCCAAGACCGCAAGCCCGGCCACAAGGCCTGAAGAGCTGCTTCACTGCCCCTGACCAGGGCGCACAGCTCTGCTGGTTCTTCTGGACCCAGCCCCTGGACGGATGGCATCCTTGGAGCCGCCGCCTAAGACCACAAGCCCGGCCACAAGGCCTGAAGAGGTACTGCTGCTGCTCCACCAATTGGAAAGTGAGCGCTTCTTCCGGCTATGCTCCGATTGGTCATTTCCCACTCTCAGTCTGTTTGCCGCCTGGTGCTGTTTAAACTGCTTTTTGAACTTTAATCTGTGCCTAAAAGACCTGTAATTACTGCTGAAAAGCAGAGATTTGTTTAAACTGTGCATTTTAGGGCTGATTTACAGTGTTAAGTGATTACAGTCCTTTCCTGAATATCTGTCTCTCTGTAAGCTCCTTTGGCGCCTTTAACCCTTTGTATTGCTAATTCTTCTGCTGTGACTGTCTGCCACACAACCCTCAGCCTGCACTTAAAATCCCCTGTCTCCCCTCTCTCCTGCAGCTGCTTCACTGCCCCTGACCAGAGCACACAGCTCTGCTGGTTCTTCTGGACCCGGCCCCTGGACGGACGGCATGGTGATGTCCACCCCAACCCTGGTCCCCCCTCAACAAACTCTCCTACCCCCCTTCACACATCCTCCACTCACCTAGCCCTCCCGAACGGCCTAAAAATTATCCACCTAAATGTCCGCAGCCTTACCAACCAACTACCCATACTGCAGGTCATGGTCCTTGAATATAAGCCTGACATCATCATCATCATCTCTGAAACCTGGCTCTCGGGTCATATCTTGGACCAAGAAGTCCTTATTCCTGGATTCACCACAACTCGAATGGACAGACAAGGAAGAGGCGGGTGGAGTGGCAATCTATGTCTCTACCTTCCTACAGCACACAGTCATGCTAAAAGTCACATCTCCTTCCTCTCACAAAGCTATCCTCCTCAACCTGAAGCTTCCCTATGCCTGCCCTCTATTTGTTGCAGGAGTATACTGCCATCTGAGCCAACCCTCCTCCCAAGTCATGGATCTGATCAAGAAAATAATGGCTCTTGCCCACTCTGGTGAGCTGTACATATTAGGCTACCCTAACATAAATTGGCTCTCTAACACACTAGCCAAGACTCGCTCTGACATAGAGTCACTAAATTTGACCCAACTAATACAGGAACCTACTCACCTAAACTACAGAACTAATAGCCATTCCCTTCTGGACCTAGTCCTCACATTGCACCCTCACAGGGTTAAGGCCGCTGGCCTCCTACCTGATGCATTAAGTGACCATCATCCCATATACTGTACATGGTGCAGAAAATACACAGGCAAAAAATACCCCACAAAGTCCTCCTAACCCGCACCTACTCCTCCCTGGACTCTCTACCTCTGCACTGTGACCTCACTGACACTGACTGGTCCCCACTTGCCATCTGCACTTCTATCGACACTGCTCTCCAACTGTTCTGCGATAAGTTTCTTCACGTTTGGAACCAACATGCACCGCTGCATAAAATCAGAGTCCAGGGAAACCACCTGCCCTGGTTAATCCCTGAGCTCCTGTCCTGTCAAAGAGCCCAGGACGCTGCTTGGCACAAGCTCAAGGTAACCAACTGCCCCAGGGACCTCCAACGATACAAGGAGCTTCGAAATAAGTGCACCAAAGCTATCCGGCTGGCCAAAACTGAACACTATCAGGCTAACTTCCATGCCAACACAAACAAACCTTCCAAATTCTGGAAAGTTGTCCAGTCCCACTTTTCCCCTTCCAGCAAGCCCCCACTCCTACCCTTAAGCTAAATCTTTCAGACATCTCAGATCCTATGGCGGTCACTGACTGCTTTAACTGGGATTTCATGTCCTGTGCTGCTGTACTCCAAACGGCCCTGATGCACACACACTCCCTCACAGGCCAGCCTCCACTCCCTTCTTCTCCCTCCTCTACTCCTCCAGCTCCCTCTCATTCTACCCCCTTTTTTTAACCCACATCTCCCCTGCTGCTGCATTCCAAGCCCTTCAGTCTATCAACCCTGCTAAAGGCTCCTCCCCAGATGGCCTGGACCCTAAGCTCCTCTCTCTGTCTGCTCCCACCATAGCCTATCCTATATCCATTTTGCTAAACCTCTCCTTTGTCTCCTCCACTGTCCCTACAGCATGGAAATACGCTACAGTTCTACCACTCCCCAAAGGGGGAGATCCCTCCTTCCCTAGCAACTACCATCCTATCTCTCTCCTTCCTACTCTGGCTAAGCTCCAGAAGCACATAGTACTTGAACAACTCTCCTTCTACATTACTAACTCCTCCTTTCTCACTCCATTCCAAGCTGGCTTTAGAAAACACCACTCCACTGCCACCTCACTGTTACGCCTGACTGACACTATCACCACAGGCATGGACAAAGGCCTCATAACCTCATCTATTTTTATTGACCTGGCCAAGGCCTTTGACACAATCTCCCACCCTATACTCCTATCCTGCCTCAGGACCGCTGGTCTCTCCCCTGATGCCACTGAATGGTTTAAATCCTACTTGTCAGGTAGAACACAATCTGTTCACATAGCTGATGCTATCTCCTCTCCCCTCCCCATTACCACGGGTGTTCCCCAGGGATCGGTACATGGGCATCTCCTTTTTTCAGTCTTCCTCAATGACCTCCCTCAGTTCTGCATATCATCTGAAATACACTTGTATGCAGATGACATTGTACTGTTTGCAACTGGCAATTCGGTTCCTGATGTCACTGCCAGGCTCCAGCTGGATTTCGAAAAGGTACAACACTGGCTAAACGAACACCACCTCCTCCTGAACCTAAAGAAAACAGTCTCCATGACTTTCGGTACCAGACAGAGATTGGCAAAGCTTCCCTCCTTACCCACCGTTTACACCATAGATGGGACTGTACTAGAAGACACCTCTTCCTTCCGCTACCTTGGAGTTTGGCTGGATAGGAACCTAAACTTCTCCATCCACATTGATGCTGTTCTAAAGAAACTCCGGCCTAAGCTAGGGGCCCTCTATTGTAACAGGGGAAGTATCCTATATCTGGCTAGGCGGGAACTGGTACATAAAATGATACTGCCAACCTTCGACTATTGTGATGTTGTATACGGAGCTGCCCCTCAGTCCTCCTTATCCAGGCTTGAACCTCTCTTCAACTCCTTCTGCCGGTTTGCCCTGGATGCCCCTGCTCTGACACATCACCGTACTCTTTACCGCTCTCTAAATTTTCCATCACTTGTTGACAGTACAACACTGCACGCGGCAAAGTTTACCTCTAAATTCTGGCTAGGCTTGCTTCCATCTTACCTGGCTGCCTCGTTATCCACCCCTCACCCATCCAAATACACCCTCCGATCTGATGACTCTCGATCACTAAATATACCTTGCAGAAATACTACATCCGGCCAATTGGCATTCTTCTATCGCCTACCTAAGCTCTGGAACCAACTGCCAACCTAAATCCTCCACTCCTCATCAGCCTACTCTCTCTCTCTACATTCCTAGCAAACTACCTAGTGACAAACTGCAACTGCACCTAGCTCCCACGGGGCCCTGCCTAACTGCTGGTCTGTACCTCCCCTTTCCTCTAGTTGGGCCAAATATGCCCCCTATCCCAAACCCCTATTGCAAGCCTTGCACTTTCTGCAACTTAACGCTTTCTATCACTTCTACCTTCCACCCCTCCGTGTACCTTCTACTATCCCCCCTGCCAATCTCTCTCTCTCAAATGTACCCTAGTCTAGAAATGTTGTTAGCTATTATTGGTTGTAAACTGATTAGTCTGTCTGTATGCTGTTAATCTAGTTACTGATGTGTGTATCCTGTTATAATACTCATTGTTCCACTCCCCTTCCCTCAGGACGTACCATGAGATGAGCTTGTTGCTCAGTGTAATCTTCCTGGTGAAGCAGTTCAATAAATAAATCTTGAAACACCATCACTTTCCTGCCTTCTGTTTGTATTGGGCTATTACTCTTTGCTCCACTGAGAACTTGTTTTTTTTATGGGTACCTTAGGTATCTAATTGAAAAATGCCTCTGGTGATCCCCAGGATTTGGTCGAGTTCCCATTCTGTGTGCCTGCTTGATCTTGAAAGCAGCTGCAGTGGGTCCCATTTTTAGCTTTTCTGCCAGCCACTTTTGCACTGTCGAGCCCAGTGCCTTGCCCTCTATACCCTTGGGCAATCCCAACAGATGCAAATTACAATAGTGGGCTCTAGTTTCTTGGTCATCTGCAAGTTCTTGGATTGGAGTCAAGGTTGTGCAAAGGTGGTCTCTGTCTCTTGTGAGATCCATGAGGGCATCCTCCAGATCACTAACCCTCTGCTTGGCTTCATCAAGCAGTGCCACATTGGAAGCAGTAGTTTCTGTTAGTTGTGACACAATTGTCTGGGCATGTTGGATTAGCAATGGGATGTTTTCAAATCCTGCTTTTATCTCCTAATGCAGGTTAAAGATTATGTTGGCCAGGGAGCTATCCATTTCATCAGTGCCAGGGTTGCCAGAGGTCCTGCCCAGTGCCATGGCTGGAGTCCATGTATGGCCCTTCTGCAGAGCAGGAGCCAATTGAGATGTTGAAGCTGCCAGTTCAAATGGAAGTAAGGCCTGTTTCTTTTGAGATTTTGGGGTAGCCATCAAGTTGGGAAACCCTTTTCTGTAGATAAATATCTTGTAGGTCCAAAAATGACTGCTATTTAGCTGTTGTTAGATGATGTCATGTCAGAACTGCACTAGAGAGCAACCACCATCTTGTCTTGCCAGGCCACACATCCCACCAATCACATCTTTACAGCAGTAATCAGCTCCTGGAATCAGGCAAACCCCAATGAAAAAGACAGCTTGGCAGTCTAATAAAAATAAGTTTTGTATTGGACTGCATTGCTATGGAGTCTATACCTGGAGTTTATAGCTGTTCTTTGCCAAAGTTGGGGTCTATTATTACACAATACAACACCCAGAATGACTGTCAAGTGAGAAGCTATTTCTGATTGTAACATGGCAAAAACAAGAACTGCAGAAGTAAGGAACACAATTGGTTCAATACCGTCAGGTGGTATCAGAGCAACACGGCATTATGGCATGATAATGCCATGTTGCTTGTGTAATACAGAAAGCAGGCACAGGGGAGAAATGAGCAGTGTGGGCAAATTAGAGATAAAGCAGGGGAGTGCAGGACTGACGAGAAGGGTGCAGGAATGTAGAGTGAGAACGAGCATGCACGGAAACGAGCAGAGAGGAGCAACTGGCATGCCATGGTCGTCTGGAAATGCAGCCCCACAGGTAGTGCAATGAGAAATGCGACCAGGGGATAATTAGGAAAGTGTAGCATTAGGGGGAGACCGAGTTTGAAGGAATGCTGTTGGAAATGCAAGGTGGAGATGTGTGACAGTGGCAATGAACTGATGAAAACAAGGAGAATGGTGCAGAAACAGAAGTGTGAAAGGGCAGATGGAGTGATATCAGAGCGAGGTCAGAGAGACACATAGAAGGTTATAAAATATGCAAAATATATTGACGCGGAAATAGGGAAGCACAGAAATGACCGTAGCAGAGACCACCAAATGGAGCTAGTGAAATAATGGCCGTGCAGATCTTCTAAATTGTCAGAAGGAAGTGTTGATAGATACTTTGTGCAGACATAAGTTAAATATTATTTAGACAACATCAGGATATAAATGGAACTGCGCTAAATGTTGAAAAAGTGCAGCAGATAAATCAAAAAAGAGCAAAATGTCTTTGTATTATTGCATGCACAGTATGAGAATAAGACGCAGAATAACCACACAATCCTAAAAGCCATTTTACAAGTGCATTAATCCACTCCGAAGGTGGCATCTAATGGGGAGTTAATACATGGTTGGTCGTTGTAGGCACTCGGCCTGCGGCCTCTGGTCCCAACGGCCCCAACCATGCATTAACTCCCCATTAGACGTCACCTTCATTGTGGATTAGTGCTTACATCAGACCTTTCCCACCACTGCCCAGGAAGACAGGCCAAGTAAGGATGCACCAGGGGGGATGCATAGTATTGCTCTGCAAAAGGTCCTAGTCATACAGGAACATGTGCAGTATTGCTCTCTCTGTAAACTGTCCTAGCTGTGTAGGAAGAGTGCAATTAAAAGCTGGCTGTACATCAATTTCCACAGTTGGGAAACTGTATGTGAGAGAATCAATGCATTTATTTCTCATTTTTGATTTACATTTGATTTTCCTTGAATTATTTAATATGTGAAATGAAATGCTAACTAGTGGGTGCATTCATGTCTTGCAGGCTGATGGAGGAATGCCTACTCTGGGACCACGAGCTGACTGCTTCCACCTTTGAGGAGCCACTATGCTTTATATAACAACCATGAATACTACTGGTGCACTTTAATACCAATTTCTTGAGGACAGCAGGAATGTATTGTCATATTAACTTCCTCAGTGCCTTAACCACTCCATGTATGTCACAGTGGATGACTTGGTTATCTGCCAATTAACCTTATTCTGCCTCGATCAAAGATTTAATTATCTGAGGTTAGTCAAACAGAGATGCTGTCAGGAGTACTCAGGTACTGTAGGTTTGAAGTGATTGAATGCAGCAGAATGGAACAGCTCATATAACCTGTGCCACCAATGAATAACAAGTCTCCATCTAGCTAGTATGTAAAATGGCTAGATTAGCCAGTGTGTATGTGTGTATGTGAATATGATGTTGCTCAGCTGATTGCTAGGTGGTGTCATGAAAATGAAATGAGCCAGCCACTCTGTGATAAGAGCAGTGGCCTCCTTTCAACTACACAAAGTTTACACCCTGCAAGTGGCAGAACAGCATCATGATCAGACTCTCTGACCATTGACCTGTCACTGTCATGTCGCCTGCACCCAGATCTGCATTGAATCCAACACTGACACACCTCTGAAAGTCATTATTGTAACAATAACTTTGTTTCGTGCATGCATGCTAGCAAACATAAAACTCAAATAATTTTGAACTGAATATTCTCCCCTAGGTAGCCATACAGATTGCATATATGGACTTTTTTTTGGTCAACTCTATTTACTCCTTCTTCACTGGCCCCTTGGACCTCTCTCAAGTGGGGTGTGGGTGCGCCAATTTCCTGCCCTACCTGAGGTCCTCTTGTACCGGTTCACTGCTCCCAGGAGCTCTCCTCCAACTCCACCGAACACCCCGCCCCCTGGTTCTGAGCCCCCTGGGGTTTGACCACCATTTACTCCTCCGGCACTCTATCTATAATCTAGAGGGGCTTCCAAGGAGTGGAGGGGAGACACAGTGACTGGCCAGGCAGGATCTGGCACTGGGAATGGTAGCCGTCCTTGGCCCCACCTTCGCCTGTCTGGGTGCCAAGGCTTTTCCTGTTTACAGTTGCCCTGGGGGTGCAGACATGTAATGATGTCCTGCACATGATGGGCATGCTCCTGCATGCATCTGTAAGGCATCCGCCATCACCCTCAACCCCAGAAGAGCGTGCCACAAGTCGCGATGCCCCAGGCCACCACCAGGAGCTGATGATACTGCGGCAAGTGCACCCACCCGCCTCCAGAAGAGAACAGTCCTCTGGACACTCAATTCTCTCCTGCCCCTGCCAACCCCTGATGGCCCAAGTTCAGTCCCGAACATGGGTCACCAGTGTGGCACGAGGTGTGGTGTCCAGCGCCTCAACCCTCAGCACCACAGGGCCGGCTGCATATATGGACTTGCATAGTTTACCAAGTTACAGTTACCCACTAATCTAAAGTTTCATGGGACGTATATATAAGTCACCAAACATAGACCTCCTGTGATGCTTTATATTATTGAAGTATGTAAAAATGTGGCAATTTTTTGGAACTTGGTTATATTGTCAGCACTCATCCAGGTGCAATCCAGGGGCAATCTTGCTTCAGTGCCTTTGTCCTCTATAAAATAATTGTAAAAGATTTGCTCTTTTAACAACATAAATGACCATCAGGGAGCCATTTCCATCTTCTAGTACTCAAGTAATTTTTTTGACAGCACTAAATAACTAAAACAATACCTTCAGCCCATTTGCTGAAACAGCAGCAAAGCTCTACCCCCCTCCCCCGTGTCATCACAGGAAGAGGTGAGTGCTGTAAGGGACAGCGATCAGCCTGTTTTAGCTCATGATAGTCTCAAAGGTGGCAGCTGGGTTATTGTAACCCTAACACCGAGTACCACCACTACTGAGGGATCCATTCTTAAAGTGGCAGCTAAAGTGATGGGCCACAGAATGAGTTGGGGCTTTCTTATGCAGTAGCACTAATATAGTGAATGCACCACTCTGGCCCCCCTCCTGGTGTGACATCATTAGCAGCATCCTGAAGTTGCAGTTTCTAAGGCAGCCATCAGTACACCACCTAAACTAATAAACAAAAATAAAAGTACATTTTTAGCATTAGATGGGGTTGATGGGGAACTCTGTCAGATGCTAAGTGATATTTCAAGTACGTTATCTATGCCACTTACCTTAGGAATCCCCCAAACAAAGCTTTGGAAAAAACACTTTAAATTGCTTTTATAATTTGGGCTCCCCATGACCCAAATAAATAAGATCACAACGGAGGTCCCTGCTTCTCTCTGGACTGACATAACAGGACTCCTTTATGCAGAGGCAGTGGGGTTACTTGAGGGCATAAAGAATGCTGTACTGCCACTCATACATACTGCCATACGCAAATGAATACTACTGTCTGTAAGGGGTGAGTGTGTCCCTGTGACAGGACAGTAGACACATACTGAAATATTTTTTTCCCAAGTGTTTAGCCAGGTGAGACACACTAAGCTGAAAGCTTGCTAACAGGTGCAACCTGAGAGCACAGGGAAGTTAAGTGACTTGCTCAGGGTCACACAGTATGCAAGCGGGGGCTGTGGGATTCAAACCCAGGTCTCCAGATTTACAGCTCAGAACCTTAAACCACTGCACTGTACTGCCTCCCTATTGCTTGTTCAGATGTTAGTGGTAGGCTGTGTGAACACTGATGTACTAGACCATGAAAGCTACAGGAGTCTGTGCATGAATCCAGAATTATCAGTGAAGTTGTCCCTCCACCCGAACCATTGCATCTTGAATGTCATGCTAATATGTACAGTGGTGCCTGCCAGGATCAAATCCTGATCCTGAAGAATTTTGCAGAATTCTGCAGATCACAGTGCAGTGGCAGTTGTTATGCAGGAAACAGTGACACTTCATCTAATCCTGGCAAACACATCTGAATATATCATTCCTCACCATTCTTCTCTGGTGGTCCAGTCACCCTAGAATCCTGTGAACTGGTTGTTCACATCACTGGTATCCATTCACTCCCCTTCCCTAGCTCCTTGCCTTTCTTTTAGTGTCACTTGTAGATATGTTGCAATGTTTTACTTCGCTGACAAAGTTCCAGTGAAGTTGTGAAATGCAGCTTCATGAAAATCTTCACAAATTGTCCACCTCACCACTTTGCAATGGATTTTCCTGGGAAGATGGCACTTTTCAGGTGAAATTATAACTTCGCCGAGGAATCTACATGACGTTGCTTGAAATAATGTTACTTTATCTGCTAAAAACATCATGAAGTTGTCATATCACACTTCACGAATTTAGCTCACAAGGCTACAATTTCCTGACATGGCAAGGGTCACTGTATCTTCTAATCAAGGGGTGAATATGCCAGTGTGCTACTATGTATCATACAGTGCCTGTTTTGTGCATACCAGAACAAGTGCCTTATTACGTCAGACTCCCCAACTCTTTCAACTTTTGCTCACGCACTGACCTATGCACTGGGAAAGACTTTCAACCCCCTTTTGGTATAGTAGCAAAGGGCACAATGGCAAAAAATGCATTGGAGAGCAGTTGCAAAAGAATCTTTCCCTTATGGCTTATATTTGTGTGTATCTTAGCCTAACCCTAAGTGCCCAAGAATATCTCCACAGAGATTAAACATAAGTTCTTATATGCTCAACCAAAAACACACATTTATTTATTTATTTATTTAGTTTTTGTTGACTGGGTAAGTGCACAAGGCAGATTCTGCCCATTTTCAGGCATGACCCCGGGGAAGGGGATACAGATGAATGCCAACTGACCTTAAACCAGATTAAGCTGTTGGTGGTATTTTTAGTGAACCCACTATAGCAAAATATTATGGGCGGTATATGTAAACCATCATTTTATATACTTCCCGTGATGTTTTGCATTAGTGAGGCACGTGAAAGGTGGTATTTGTTTGACACCTGGCTTTGTTGCTAATGCCCTTCTAGGGTAAATGTTGCTTCAACTCTTTTGCACTAAGTTCTTTGCTTTTAAATTTGTTTCCTATTTTGGGTTAACCATGATCCAAACAAAGGCAATTACAAAACATGTTCCTTCCTCTTCATGACCTGAGGCAAGAGAAGACCTATAAACAATTGCAGTGATGGATAGTTATATTCAAAGGAATACTTCCTCATTTACTGCTGCCTATCAAAACTACAATTTACAAATATGGGTCACTGTCTGAATGGGCATATATTTTCCTCTGATAGCAGCACAGATAAACATATGCAAATTGTCTGTTCATGTTACTGATCGCACATAGACAGTACTACCATTAATATGCTGGACTTCAACAGTGCAGGTGTTGGTCCATGTTATGGCACCAGGTGCATAGTGCTACTGCTGAAGTCATCCCCCACCACCCCTGTGTTAAACCTTGATGTCCATATCAATACGTAGGCATCCGTATCTATATCTGTATCTGTATCTGTATCTATATCTATATCTATATCTATGCATGTGTCTGTGTCTCTGTCCCTAGCCATGTCTCTGTCTTTCTCTCTCTCTCTCTCTATCTCTATTTCTGTCTCTATCTCTATCTCTGTCCATGCCAATACATATATATCTATATCTGTATCTGTATCTACATCTACATCTACATATCCATATCCATACCCATACCCATACCTATATCTATATCTATATCTATATCTATATCTATATCTATATCTATATCTATATCTATATCTATATCTATATCTATCTAGATATAATAGGGATGTGGTAGTGCCCCTATAGTTATGGTTGAGTAAGGTATTTAATGCTAAACCCCTGACTTTACACCTTAATAACTGTGTCCCCATTCAATGGAATTGCAAGAAAGTTTGCATGCACGGTTTGGGGGGCAAGGTCTCTTGATTTGTGATCTGTATAGAAGAAGAAATAACTTTGTCTTTGTGTAGAAAAAACAACAGCTGTTCATAGCAGGGTCATTATAAAATATTTTTTATCCCTAAATGTTCAAAATGGCCTTTTTTTACCATACCAACCAGAAAGACAACATTTGTTATAGCTAGCCCAGAAGGTGATTTCACAGTAGTTCTAGGAAGTCACCTTTTGGGCAGGATTTGAAAACTTTCACCTCACTGGTTCATGATGTGGGTTCATAAAAAGACTGTGTTGACAATTTGGGGTCACAATATTAAAAAACAACAAAGTTATGAGGTAAAGGCCATGCAAATCTGTATCTGTAGCCACACAGAAGTGCAAGGCCCAGAGGGCATCATGCTTCTGCAGCCTGATGGTCTTCCATTTGGCTTACAGCACAACGGGCCCTGTACATCTGCATCTGTAGCCACACAGAAGCCCTGGGCCAGAAGGGCCTGCACTTCCATAGCCTGATGGACTCCTCATATGGCACAGGGCCCTCCAGGCCCTGTGCATCTGCATATGTAGCCAAATGAATGTGCAGGATCCTCTGGGTCCTGTACTTCTGTAGTCAAACTGATCTGTTCATGCAAGTCCCAAAGGGACCTGCAAGACTAAGACTATAATTCCACTATTTCAAAAAGAAAGGAAATTCACCTGTTAAGGTTCCAGTTAAAGCAACAAAAGAAGGGAAAAGTGATGTGAGAACTTTCAACCCTAACTGCCCATCCCCCAAGCAGCCAAAGGACAAGAATACACAAGCAACCACAAACAGCCATCATCAGGTAAAACAAATAACATGCAACTATTTCCAAATGACACAAAAAAAAATCCATCATAAGAGTACAGTGCTTTTACAGCCCTGGGTTTTGTAGTCCTCGGAAACTACAAGACATACACACTCACTTTTAGCTGCAGATGGAAATCCAGCAAGTGAGGAGTCCATCTGGCTGCAGAAGTGCAAGGCCCTCTGGGCCATGTGCTTCCATGTGGATACATATACAGATGCACAGGGTCCTCTGAGCCCTGCACCATGTGCCCACTTGTGGCTAAAGAAGTTCAGGCCCTTCTGCAACTGCAAATACAAATTTATGATATCCACATTACAACACTTCTTTTGTCTACAGAAGTGCTTCTGCAGCTACACATCAACATGCACAGTGTAAGACATATACAACCAGTGATACCCAGTTTACAACACTACTTCTGTCTGCAAAGCTAAATGCACAGTATAAGGTGTACACAGCCAGTTGTGGCTGCAGAAGCATAGGTCCCTGCATGCACTGCAGTTTGCAACTGAAAATATACATGCACACCATAAAACATACACACACACACACACACACACTTCTGCAGTCACACTGTAAGGTTTCTAAACAGCATTGAAACAGCATGGTTTTTAAAGTGCAGTGTGTTGTATGCATATGTTTTAAGCTATTGGAAAAGCAGGGAGTTGGGCACCCATGTAGCAAGCCAAAAATAGTCCAAAACATGGTTAAAGCTATTAAAAATGGACATAGGTTTAAAATGCAGTACAGCACAAACAGCGTAAACAATGTATCAATGTTTTACACCTAAACATACACTTTGTCAAGGTGATAGTGCCTGCTATGGTTGACTACTTACATACCTTCAACCCGTAAATAATTTGTGAACTAGCCAAAGGTTGTATGCAGACATTTCATGTGCACAAAACACAACTCCATACTTCCATCCATACATAAACAACCATATCTAACAACTTCATAACACTATACCTTACTCTACAATGCTTCTACACAATAGTGCTTATTAATAATAAATTGGCACTCGAATCTTCTCAATACAATATAATAAATATGACAAATTATGATAAAATATCATATACAGCATATATAGCCCACAGACTAAAATAATATCAAAACCTGTATGGGGGGAGAGGAATGGGAAAAGATGGAGTATGAAAAGGAAAACATTGAGGGGAAAGGTGTGAAGGGTGGAAAGAGGTAAGGATTGGTAACACAACACAGATATATGTGCACGTTCATATATACATAAATATACACCTCCACCAAAGCAGTATAAAAACTGTTGCAAAAATAACTGTTACAAAAATAACTGTCATCCTTAGTCCTTCAGGAATGGCCCCAACTAAAATTTATCTTTCAGATCTGGCGGATAAAAAGCCCCAATGTATACTGCCAATAGGTCTCTCTTTTTAATAAGCTATTCTCTATTGGTAAATCTGATCTTTATTTATGCAATGACCTCATCCTCAGGTAGCCTAAGTACATCAGCAAAGACTGAATGTAAACCATCTGGAAAAAGTGTATTTTTAACAAAAGAAAACCAAGGAAAGTTAAAGCCCATGGATGAGTATCTGTCTCTTTCAAGCACAGAAGGGGGAGGTGCTCTTCTGGAAGGTTATATATATATAATCAGTAAGACAAAGTGTGGTTCTTTTGTTAATAAAACTTGAAGGGATCATTGGACAAGTTCTGCGAATGCAATTGAAGATTTAATAAGATTTAGAAATCTTAGAATGAATCGATATAACTTACAAATCATACTTTCCAAAGTAGCGAAATCAGTTCCATTCCATATCTCAGGTGCATAAAGAAGGGACAATTTTATTTTAGCATTTAAAACTGAAAAAAGGCCATATATACTGTAGGCCTAACCCCATATTTTGCACTAAAGATCTTGAAACCATTAATTGTCTTGATCATTTTTGTTTTGGACATAAGAATGTAGGCCTTCCAGGACAGATTATCAGAAAAACAGACACCAATACGATCACAAAACTTAGTTTTTTCAATTGAAATTTTGTCCATGTGCAGACTATGAGACATCCTATGCTTACAGCCAAAAACTACCAAATTAGTGTTTTGTCTATTGATTTTGAGATAATTGACATTGTACAATTCATTAAATCTATCCATAAGTCTTTGCAGACCTAATAAGGACAGTGAAATCAAAAACAAATTATGTGCGTATGCTAGGTGGCTAATGGCAGTATTAAAGATTTTGGAGGACTGACATTTCTCATTTGATCATTGAAGTAGTATGTTATTCAAAAAATATTGAAAAGCACATGAGCAAGGACACAGCCTTGAAGGATGCCAATGATACTTTCCTGATCATGGGTGTCACATTGAGTCTGCGGCCTGATTAAGTCATGCATATGTGTCAAAATCTCTAAAAGATTTAAACCTAAGCCTACAGTAGGTTGTAAGGGTGATTCATAAAAGTCTTCTACTTATGCTGGCAAGCACTGGCTGCAAATCTAAGGAACAGCAGTACAATTTTGATTTTTTCATAACAACAGATTAGTAAATCAAATGTTTTAAAACAAAACAATAATGAGTTGTTGAATTATGAGAATAAAATCCATTTTGTGTATCTGTTAACAGCATTTTGTCTGATAACCATATCTATATAATTAAGCAATATACCATGACAGGGTGTGGGTAATGCTAGGATTTACAACACCTGGTTTGTTGTTTGGTCACAAGGCCGCAGGCCGAGTGAGCAAAACACACCAGGCATTGTAAATCCTAGCATTAACCCACATCCTGGAGTGGTATATTACGATTACATAATGGTCCCCCTTTTTTGACATACAAAAAAATAAAATAATACTGTTTTTTTTCTGTTTTAATTTATTTTTATTGTATTTGTTACTGGGCTGCAAAAAAATATTCCTTGGTTGTTAGAGCTGTTGCCATAGCTGCCGAGTTGGAGGCAGAACAGGGATTTGAGAGAGGTTGTCATAGTGTAAAGACCGAGAGAGGTTTACTCAGCAGGGGGCAAAACAGATCAGAGGGAATGAGTGAACAGCCAGCCATAGACGAGCAGGACAGTGGGACTGGAAACACTCATCAACAGAAAACACTCATCAACAGACACCCTTCTGGCACGTTGAGCCGTTGAGGAGCCTCAGGCTTCTAAAGGTGATCAATGCTACACTCTGCAGATCTGTAATGTACCACTTAGTTGGGAAGTGATTTTTTTTCTGTTTTCTTTTTTTTTTTAACACAGCATTTCCACTTTAGGTAACAATGTTGCAGGAAGTAGGGAGTGCGGGACGGTGGTTGGTGCAAGCAGCGGTAATGGAGGGTCAGGCATTTCACTACTGAACAGTGAGCTACAATCAGTGTTTACTGGGTTGTCTGTTTGTGTTTTCGGGGGGGCTGATGGTTGGAGTGATTTCAGGGGCAGTTCTTGGTTCGTCTCACTGGCGGCTGGTACCTTTGCCCATTGTAAATTGTAGGATTTATGACAGGGGAAAGGTGCCAATGAGCTAATCAGAAGACAGGATTGTCAAGTCCATTGTATAATCCTTGAGAAAATGGTTTTGGAAGAACCCAATAAACTAATTAGTTGCTACAGTTTGAGGTCTGTATGGGAACCTCTCAGATATCAGAAATACAATTTTTGTGTCTTCAAAAACTTTACTACGTTCAATTTAAAAAAGACATACAATTGTACCTAATCATGAGGCTGGAATTTGTTTTGTTTGTATAGAAAGATTAAACAAATGATGAAATACTGGTAGCCACCAGATTATTGTAAACTGATATATGGCAGAAGACATCCTGTCAGGATCTGGGGCTTTGTTTAGCTTCATGGAGATAATTGAATTGACTATATATGGATTACAAACATACCAGGGAATTAGTGATGCAAAAATTGAAAGATCTTTCTTAACCACCCCTTGAATATCATATATAATTGCTTCTGCTGGATAAAAACCAAAAGAACTTTGATGATATTCTTGTCGGCTTAGAGGAGAAGTATAAGCACCCAGTGAAGAGGAAAATGCATTATGATCTTTGACTACCATCAGTCAAATATTTTCTCAAATCTTTGTTTTCTATTGTCATTTTTGCATTTGCTGCACTTTTGCACCAAATGTCTTGGGACAAGTACTATGGGATTTAGGAGGTGTGTTACTGCCCAGCCCATTACCGTTGCAATGGCAATGGGCGTGACAGTCTGCACCAATAATCGAACACTGTGGTCCTGACATCACTCAGGCTACAACTTCTTCTACTTCAAAGGATGGAAGCTACTCCAGTCAGTGAGGGCTTTGGTCCTTTGATGTGCAAGAAGCCGCAACAGCAAACAGCTGATTGGCATTTATGTAGAGAAGCTGAGATCTCGCTCACCTCTCCTCCTCTCCCCCACCCTGCAAACTGTTTCAGTAAAGCATGAAGCCACGTCAGCAAACAGCTGATAGATCAGCTTTCAAAACAGTTGCAGCTGCACACCAGAAGTTTGCTACATACCTTACAGGTGTGCAGCTGCTGTATCAACCCTGTAACAACAAAACACATCCAACAAGGTCTGTTGCTGGTACCCCTGTAACTCTCTCCCCACCCGACTGTGCCTCTCCCACCACCTCACACTCCCCCCCCAACAGACATAATGCTGACACTGGGGTACCCAATCCCCCAGTGTCCAGCGCTGGCACCCCTGTAACTGTCACCCCCAATTGACAGTCCCATTCAGCACCCACCACCCCACCCCTCCAAACATAACACTGACACTGGGGGTGACCAATTTCTCAGTGTCAAAACCTGAAATGAAGAAAACCTTCCCTCAGTGTTTTTTTTAAGCCTGCAACTAAGAAAGTGATCCATCGATGTCTGCTGCTCCACTGTAACTGCATTACCCCGCAGTTTATCACACTGACACTGGGGGTGCCCAGTCCCCCAGTGTCCTCTGCTGGCACTTCTGTAACTGTCATCCTCACCCGACCCTCCTACTCAGTACCCCCCAAACATAACACTGACACTGGGCGTGCCGAATCCTCAGTGTCCAATGCTGGCACCCCTGTACCTGTCACCCCCAATCTACCACCCCACTCAGCACCCACCACCCCACCCCCCAAACATAACACTGACACTGGGGGTGCCAAATCCCCTAGTGTCAAAACCTGAAATAAAGAAAACCTTCCCTCAGTGTTTTCTTAAGCGGGCAACTAAGAAAATCATCCATCGATGTCTGCTGCTCCACTGTAACTGCACTCCCCCCACAGTTTATCACACTGACACTAGGGGTGCCAAATCCCTCAGTGTCCCCTGCTGGCACCCCTATAAATGTCACCCCCACCTGACTGCCCACTCAGTACCACCAAACATAATACTGAAACTGGGGGTGCCCAATCCCCTAGTGTCAAAACCTGAAATAAAGAAAACCTTTCCCTCTGCATTTTTTTTAAATACCCTGTAAAAACGAAAATGGTCCATCGATATCTGTTGCAGCCACCACCATAACTGCAACCCCCCCCCGGTTTTTTTTCTAAAATACCCTGTAAAAAAGAAATCGGTCCATTGATGTCTATTGCATTGTATCTAACCCCCCCTCGCCATTTATGACACTGACACTGGGGTGTCCAATCCCACTCTCCACTGCTGGTGCTCCTGTGATTGTCACCCCCACCCAACCCTCCCACTCAGCACCCACTACCCCACACCTCCTAAACATAACACTGACACTGGGGGTACCCAATCCTCCAAGCCAGATCCTGAAATAAAGAAAACCTTCCTCAGCATTTCTTTTTTTTTTTTAAGCCGTTAGAAAAAACAATTCATCAATGTCTATTGCAGTGTATCACATCCCCTGCCATTTATGACACTGAAACTGGGGTGCCCATTCCCTAGTGTCCACTGGTGGCACCCCTGTCACCCCCCACCCAACCTCCCACTCAGCACCCACCCCACCCCCAAACATAACGCTGACATTGGAGTGCCCGATCCCAATTTCCACTGCTGGCACCCCTGTGATTGTCACCCCACCCAACACTCCCACATTGCACCCCACCCCCAAACATAACACTGATACTGAGGGTGCCAAATCACCCAGTGTCAAATCCTGAAATAAAGAAAACCCTTCCTCGGTGTTTCTTTTCTTTAAGCCTGTAAAAAGAAAACAGTCCATCAATGTCTGTTGTGTCATTAGTTCAACCCCCACCCAACCCTCCCACCTAGCACCCCCACCCCCAAGCCCTTACTTACCCACCGGGGTCCACGCCATAATCTTTTCTGGACTGCAAACACATCTTCACTCTTCAATGCAGGACTGCAAACTGAGGTAGTCAGGTAAGCCATTCAATGTATTTCAGTGGGGGTTTAAACTTAGGTACATAAATTGCTAATTTTTCAATATTTTTGCCCCAGATTTTCAACATACCTTTTTTAGGACACCACCTCATGAACAATGCAAGTGATGTTAGGTAAATCTCTTCTGAAAGGTGATCTCACAGTCACTGTGCAAAATCACGTTTTGTGCAGGAGTTGAACATTTTCTCTGTTCTTGTTTATGAGGTGGGCTTGTAAGAAAACTATGTTGAAAATTTGGTGTAAAAATATTAAAAACAACAAAGTTATGAGCCTATGTTGAAATTTACGAATGCAGGCTGTTAACTTTGGTAATTTTCAATATTTTGACCCCAAATTTTCAACATAGCCATTTCTTTATACCACCTGATGAATGTGACAGCTGTCATTTTTCAAATCCTGGCCAAAATGTGTTTTAGTGTCATGAAATGTGATTTTGCAGTTGTTGCGTGAAATCACCTTTCTGGCAGGAGTTGACTATTTTCTCTGCACTTGTTCATGAGGTGGGATCATAAGAAAGGCTATATTGAAAATTTGGGGCAAAAATATTAAAAAGCAACAAAGCTATATTGAGCCTATATTGAAATTTATGAACACAGGCTTATAACTTTGGTAATTTTCAATATTTTGAATCCAAATTATAAACTTAGCCATTTCTTCACACCACCTCATGAATGTGGCAGTTGTCATTTTTCAAATCCTGGCCAAAATGTGTTTTTGTACCTGTGGCATGGAATAATGTTTTGGCAAGGATATGAAAATCTTCACCTGCTGGGTCTATTAGGTGGGGTAATAAGAAGGCTATGCTGAAAATTTGGTGTACAGATATGGTAAAATGCCCAGGTTATGACTGAATGTTACACTGTTTCAGCGTTCATTCTTAACTTCACTGATTTTGAATGTTTTGACTCCAGACTTTCAACATCGCCATTTTTCCACAAAACCTCATAAATGTGACGTAATTTTTTAAATCCTAGATGAGATGTGTTTTTGTACCTCTGGTACAAAATGAAATTTCGGCCAATATACCATAACTAGTACATGTCATGTCTATAAGAGGAATCCTAAAACAAGTATCTTCAAAAGTTGAGGTTAAAATAAAAAAAAAAAGAGGTGCATACCACTAGCAAATGTTCAGCATTGGCAAATGCTTGTAATAGCTTGCAAGGGGCTGATAAATGGATACATTTGGTAGGCTTACACCTAGAGGTGGGCAAAGCAGGAATTGTTTACCTAGAGCCAAGTCCAAGTTGAGCCAGTGGTCTGACATGACTCTACGAGCCAAAACACTAGCGAGCCTTGGCTACTGCAGGCTGTTCTCCACACAGGAGTTGAACATTTCAGACACTACACTAACTACTAAGTCCAGGAAAAATACTTATGTTGACCATTACTGGCTCGGCTTTGGCTCTCCTTTGCTTATAGAGGTCGAGTTGAGCGGAGCCAGGCACTAAGTTCAAGCTAGGCTCGAACCTGCTCTTGCTTGCCCACCTCTACGTTTCCCACACTGCTACTAACACCAAACTACCACAAGTGTGGCACATGGTGTAAAATGTGTCAGTGTTGCTTTACTACATTTGTGTTTCACAATATATACTAGCATGGTGGTTCTCAATCCCCAAATTCTGGTGGCCTGAAAAGGCTGTAAAAGGCAGTCACCAGAACCTACTAGTGGCCTCACTCCTTATTTTTTACCCCAGACCCCCTGATACACACCAGAGTTCCTATAACACAGTTCTTTCCACACAGCATACATGAAATCAAGTCCCTGGTGTATTTTTATTTGAAGTGTATTACCCATGTTTATGTAAAGATAGATTTTGCATTCCATTTCATTACCTTTGTGACTGGGACTCTAAAGAGTGCTGTGGCAGTACAGTATTGTATTGGTGGCTGCATGTAGCCATGGTGGTCTCTAAAAAGAAACACTGGGCCTGATTTTCAAAAGGTCGGGACTGCACATGGGGCTTGCAGCAAGGAGAAATGACTCAAAGTGCTCCTTCTGCCAGTCTCAATTTTGTAAGGGACTGTCTGCCACTGGGTGGACTGCCTGCATCAACCAGGCTTGCATCATCCTTGAGACAGCTGCACTGGTGTGCCATGGCAGAAGAGGGCGTGTCCTGGGGTTGGGCTGCAATATCCCTAACATTGGAATTTTGCAAAGACCCCCCAAGGGGCAGACAGATCCTACAGTTAGACCAGCCGGGAAACGGTCTAGGCTGCTATGTACCACTGCTGCAATCCTTGCATGTGGGGGGGTGACCCTGTGCCCCTGTGGGCAAGGTGCCCAGACAGCCCCTGACCCCTGCCAGACTACCACTGGAGTGGCCGGTGATTTATGGCAGATGAGAGCCTGCAAGCCATCCTCCCCCCCGGTGGTGCTAGTGCATCCACATCCCCACGGACCGGCACTGTCCCTGCTGTTCCCCCAGCCAGATCCATCCTACCTGCTCCCACAAGCCAGGACATCCTCCAGATGATCTTCCAGTCACCGGGGTGACCAGCCAGTGGGTTGCCATCACTGGACACTGATGCTGCGAGCCTGCAGCACACCCCTTCTGTGCGATGTCTGGTTGACGCATAGGTTGACTTACTGCAAATCTGGGGACTTTGGTGCTAGGGCCCTGTTCTTATAAAATCTGGTGCAGGGACCCCGACACACCTAAGTTTGCCACAGGTGATGGTTTGCCACACAATACGCTGATCTAAACTGGCTTTTAAAATGAAGCCTACTGTTCTTGAATCAGGCCTCTGAAAACATGCTGTAGTTCTAAATACCAGCTTGAGTGGCAGTGCTGAGAATCAAACCTATAGAAACAGAAACATAGAAGTTGACGGGAGAAAAGGACCGCAAGGCCCATCCAGTCTGTCCATTTCTTTTTCTACCTAATGAATGCCATCGGCCTTTTCTCTGTCAATGGCCTATCTATTCTTACTCATCTGTATTGCTCTCTTATGCCTATCCCATGCCTGTTTGAAGCCCTGCACTGTATTCATATCCATCACTTCCTGAGGTAGGCCGTTCCATGCATCCACCACCCTTTCTGCGAAAAAGAACTTCCTCGCATTACCCCTTAATCGGCCTCCCTCTAATCTCATGCTGTGTCCTCTTGTCCTGCTATTTTTCTTATATTGAAATGTGTTAGACTCTTTCACCTTGTTAATGCCCTTAAGGTGTTTGAATGTTTCGATCATATCACCTCTCTCCCTCCTTTGCTCTAGGGTATACATATTGAGCTCCATTAATCTATCCTCATACGTTTTCTGATGCAGTCCCTGTACCATTTTGGTTGCCCTTCTCTGGAATACCTCAATTTGGTTAATGTCCTTGTGAAGGTGTGGCCTCCAGTATTGCACACAGTACTCCAGATGGGGCCTAACCAGTGTCTTGTAAAGAGGGATTATTACCTTCCTCTTCTGACTTGTGATACCCCTACTAATACACCCCAACATCCCTCTAGCCTTACCTACTGCTTTAGAGGTCTGCTTGGATGATTTCAGGTCATCGGTGATGATGACGCCCAAGTCTCTTTCTTCCCTTGTGACTGCCAGAAACTCCCCTCCCAGCCTATAAGTGGCTTCAGGGTTTCTCTTCCCTATGTGCATGATACTAACATACTAAAATGCCAGCAGAAATGGCCTAATGGTCTCTTGAGTCTGCTCAATTTTCAGCACCTGCACTGAGGGCCAATTTTGGTGTCCCCCCTCCCCCTTGGGTTATACTGTCCCCAGTCCCAGATGTTCCACCTGTATTGGGCCTGGTCAGATTTACCCTCCCCTTGTACCTGTCCCATCCCCTCTTAAACCTGTCCACAGTCTCCACTTCTACCAGCTCCCTGGGCAGTGCATTCCATGGCTCCACCACCCTTTCAGTGAAATAACATCTCCTCCTCTCCCATCTGAGCCCGCCCCCTTCCAGCTTACACCCCTGACCTCTTGTTTCCCCAACCTCCTTCCTTTGGAGCATCCTGACTGGGCCTCTTTCATTGATCCCTTTCATGTACTTAAAGACCTCTATCATGCCCCCCCGTCCCTCCTCTCCTCCAGGGTGTACATGTCGAGCTCCTTGAGCCTCTCCTCATACGTCCTCTCCTCCAGGCCCCAGATCATTTTGGTTGCCCTGGTTTGGACCCTCTCTAGGAGTATAATGTCCCTCTTTAAATGTGGTCTCCAAAACTGTACACAATACTCGAGGTGTGGCTTAACCAAACAGTTGTACAGTGGAAGGATCACTTCTGCCTTTCTGGAGGTAATCCCCCTGGCGATGCATCCCAGCACCCTATTTGCCCTTGCTACTTCCCTCCTACAGGTCTCTGAGTTGTTCATTTTGACATCTACCACTACCCCCAGGTCCCTCCCACCCTCCGTGACTTGAATCATGTCTCCTCCCAGGGTATACCCCTGGCCTGGATTTCTGACTCCCAGGTGCAGAACCTTGCACTTACCCACATTGGATTTTATTTTTCATTTTCCTGACCACATTTCTAGAGCCTTCAGGTCCTCCTGCAAGGCCACCCTCCCCTCCTTCCCATCCACCACTGCACCCAGCTTTGAGTCGTCTGCAAAGAGACTCATCTCACTCATGATCCCCCTCCTGATGTCTGAGATATAGGCATTGAACAGGAGTGGCCCCTGCACTGACACCTGGGGAACCCCACTAGTAACCCACCTTGGGGATGAGGCTAACCCTCCAACCACCACCCTCTGAGTATGCTCAGAGAACCAATTTCCTATCCATCTTAACAACTGTCTCCCTACCCCCATTTCCTTTAGCTTAGCCAGTAGACCACTGTGGGGTACCGACTCAAATGCCTTGCTAAAGTCCAGAAAGAGGACATCCACTGGCCTACCCTGGTCCAGGGCCCTCATCACCCAGTCATAGAACTCAGCAAGGTTTGTCTGGCATGATCTTCCCGTGACAAAGCCATGCTGCCTATCGTCCAAGTACCCAGTTTGCTCCAGTAACCCCTAATCTTTCCTTAACAATACCCTCCATCACTTTGCTGACCACCAATGTCAGGTTAACGGGCCTGCAATTTCCTGCCTCCTCGCTAGATCCCCCCTTGTGGATCGGCATGACATGGGCTACCCTCCAGTCTTGGGGCACCCACCCAGTCCTCAGGGAGATGTTGAAAAGCTCCATTAGAGGGACTGCCAGGACATCTGCTAGTTCCTTTAGCACCCTGGGATGTATCTCATCTGGCCCAGGTGCTTTCTCCATCTGCAGGGACCTGAGGGCTTCCCTTACTCTCTCTACTGGGATTTCAGCCTCCACGTCCTCCCACTTTTCACCCTGCACTGCTGGGCCCCTACCTGTCTGTGGTGGCCACTCCCTTTCCCCAGACCCATCAGGGCCCCTAGTCTCTACCGGTCCCAACCCTTGCTCCGGTTTAGACCCCGCTCCCTTCGCAAGACATAGCCCCTCCATCTCCCCTGGTAAAAACTGAGGCAAAGTACTCATTTAGGACTTCTGCCTGTTCCCCCACCTCCTGTGCCCAACCATCCCCTATCCTTATCTTGTTGATCTGCCCCTTACTTTCCTTTTCCCCCCATGTATCTAAAGAACCCCTTGTCCCCCCTCTGGATCCCACTGGCCAAGGACAGCTCCTTTTTTGCCTTAGCTGCTCTCACCACCCTGGTGAGTCTCTTGGCTGTCAGCTCATATTCCTCCTGATCCTTTTCACTCCTTGAGCACTTGAAGCACCTATAGGTTGCCTTCTTTTCCCTCACCACCTCCCATACCTCCCGGGTCCACCAGCATGGTTTTCTGGCCTTACTGAACTTATGCCTTTCCCTTGTGCAGGATCTGGTAACCTCCTGTATTCCCCTCCTAATGATCCCCCACCTGCTGTCAGCATCCATATTCGGCCTTATCCTGTCCAGACAAACTTTAAGGATCCTCCCCTTCTCTCTGAAGTCTGCACCCCTAAAGTCGGTTACTACCATCCTTGTTCAGCTTTCCTCCCCCCCAGGTCCAAGAAGTATCAGACTGTGGCATGATCACTCCCCGCCAACGGGTCCCTCACCTCTAGGCCCCTAATCTGATCACTGTCCGCCAGGACCATGTCCAGTGTCTGGGCCTCCCTAATTGGCTCACCCACCTGTTGTGTCAGAAACACATCCTGGAAGACATCCAGCAGCCTCTACTCTCTGGCCACTGGTGACGTCATAGTCCACCAGTCTGTTCCTGTCATATTGAGGTCCCCCATTACCACTACCCTTCTCTTTCCCAGTCAACAGTGTCCCTCTAGATTTGCCACCAAACTTTCTTCCAGGACCTCCGCCAGTGCTGGTGGTCTGTATACCACTCTGACCTTTACTGTCTTACCCTCTTGTGTCAGCAAGGTGACCCAAATAGCCTCCACATTCCCATGTGCCTCCTCTACCCCTCCAATACCCATGTCATTTCTGACTAACAGTGCTACACCACCCCCTTCACTCCCCCCTATTTTTTCTGAACATAGTGTAGCCCTCCAGATTAAGGTCCCACTCATGCCCTTGAATGGCCCAGGTCTCAGTGACTGCTGCTACATCTACCTCCTCCTCAACTAGCATCTCCTGGAGTTCAGGCATTTTATTTCCTAAGCTCCTGGCATTTATCAGGACCACTCTCCACCCCTTTTTCCTCCTCCCCTTTCTCCCCCTTGAGCTCCCATTTCTCAGCTCCTGCACCCCACCTGGTGACCCATTTCTATCTCTCCCTAGCCCTCTAGAGGAGTGGAGACCCTGTCGCTCAATTATTGTACCTGCTGACACTGCCCCTTTTTTGATCCCTCCCCCCTTCACAAGTTTAAATCCCACCTTTCGCTGATAAACCCAGCTAGTTTGAGCTTAAGGATTTCCTTCCCCTCCAAATTAAGGTGGAGCCTGTCCCTAGCGTACAGCCCCTTATCGTCCCAGGTCTCCCCCTAGTCCCCCAAAAGGCCATACCCTAATTCCCCACACCACTCCCTAAGCCACTGATTTATCTCCCTAATCTTCATCTTGTTTTCCCCACTAGCCCTTGTCACTGGCAGGATTTCTGAAAAGGAGATCTTACAGCCTATGGAAAGGCATACCCTGGCCAACTCCGAGAACCTTGCCTGAATTCCTAGTTCACTATTACCATTTATGTCGTTTGTCCCCAAGTGCACTAGAATGTCTGGGGTCCCCCAGCATTCCCTTGCCAGTGAATATAACTCATGCTTGGCCTTGTGCACCGTCAGGACTGGGTGGCATTTGGTTCTGATCAGATAGGATTTAACCTTCTCCTGCCCCTCCCACGGGATGCCTCTGATCATGGAGTTCCCCAATAGCAATACTCTAACCTCCCCCTTGCCTCCCTGTTCACTCCTCAGGTTCCACCTCCTTCCATGCCCCTCCTCATCCCTTCATCCAGATTCTCCCCTCAACCAGCTCCTTGTACCTCCCACAATCTGGGTGTTGAAGGTAGCCCCTTCACTATTGTCCCTGGTCACCTCCTCTACCCATGTCCTGGCCTTCTTTATCATTCGAGTATCTTTCTCTGTATCTCTTTCCCCACTTCTTACTAAT
Source organism: Neoceratodus forsteri (assembly GCA_016271365.2). Classification (NCBI taxonomy): domain Eukaryota; kingdom Metazoa; phylum Chordata; order Ceratodontiformes; family Ceratodontidae; genus Neoceratodus; species Neoceratodus forsteri. The sequence continues at coordinate 32,093,756 of CM057450.1, forward strand.
CCATCCGTCTTATCCATTTGCCTACTTGGCTTTCTGCTCACTATCATCCCATTTATGTCCTGCACCTTCCTGCCTGTCGTGCTCCCCTGTTCCATACCATCAGCCTCCTCCTTGTTTCCCTGATCCTCCTTTTTCTTCTCCCCTACCCCTCTTTCCCATCCTGTCTGGGACCCCCTCTATTGCTCCCTTGCCTCTTGCCCTCTTCACTCTTTCTATCTGTCCTTGCTCCAGCTTCACCGGCAGCATCATCACCCTCCTCCTCCTCCCCCACACACCCCTCTTCTACCAATGGGTGTAGAGGGTTAAAACAATTTGTGAGTCTTAGCCCATCCTCAGTGTCCCCTGGTCCCTACTGCCCCTATCGGTTTCCTTTGGACACCCCCAGACACTTGCCTACTGCTGTGGAAACTTCCACCTTTTGGGCCCCACCTGCCAGAGTCCCCTAGAGCCCCTTGTGTACCCCCCTTCCCTCCTCTCATAGTATGAGCACCTCTCTTCACTCCTCCCCCAGCTTAGGTGGCCCCAGCACCTAGTACTTCCATGTAGGTGACCGCTTGCCTCTTACCTCTCCAATCCTCCCCTCAGCACCCCCAGCTGCCTTCAGATCCCCTCTACCTCCTCCTTAAGCTGTGCCAGCTGGTAGCACACTGGGCATCCCCCAGACTTCCAAGCCCAGTCTAGTATCATGGCCGCACCACACCCTGTGCACCCAACCACCCTCCCAAATACACCTGCTCTAGTGATATGCGGTCCCTTCCCCATCATCACAGCAGTCTTTTCTAGGCCAAATAACCAACTAATCCTAGCCCAGCCTCTAACAGAAAGTTTACCCGATATATTCCAGTTGAAAGCCCTCCGCAATATCCAACTATCACACTATTCAGAAATTCATTGTGGATGCTGCACTCCTGTGTGAGAACTACCTATGCTTTTTCCCCTACCCCATGGCTGCATTATTGGATAAAACTATATGAGCTGAACCTGAAGCCTCTTCCTCCAATTGCAGGGCAGGTGTTCCCTATAAATGAGCTGTGCTCTGGGGAGGAGGGGTGGGGAGGGTGGGATTAGGGCCCACACCGACTCTCACGAGTGTATCAGCCCTGTGTCTGCCCCTCACTGCACCTCCAAGCACTGCAACCTCTTCCAGAGGAAGGTCCCACACAAACACCGTAATAAACAAGTCAGCACTCCTGCTCGAAAGTCCACAGACTGATAGGAATTTAAAGCTTATCCAGCAACTAAAATCCTTTCCCCATCTGCTCAGCAAAAGCAGGTTCACACAACCTCTGCCAGACCCCAACTCTTTCTGCAGTACTGCTATGTGAGAAGCCCTGGTATTTAAGCCCTAAGTATCTGTAAATTGATCCTGGCAGAGAAAGACAGAAACTTCCAGAAAGCTGCTCACAATACCTGTAGAAAAGATAAATGAATATCCATCTTCCACTATGGATCCCCACTACCAAACAATACTTATTAAACAAGTCAGCACTCTTGCCCAAAAGTCCACAGACTGATAAGAATTTAAAGCTTATCCAGCAACTAAAATCCTTTCCCCATCTGCTCAGCAAAAGCAGGTTCACACAACCTCTGCCAAACCCCAACTGTTTCTGCAGTACTGCTATGTGAGAAGCCCTGGTTGTAAGCACTTCTTTGCGTTAAACCCCAGTTGCCACTCTTCTGACCATTTTTTAAGTTTATCCAGATCTCTTCTCATTCTGCCCACCCCATCTGGGTCATCTACTCTGTTGCAGATCTTGGTGTCATCTGCAAACAGACAAACCTTACCCTCCAGTCCATCTGCAATGTCACTGATGAAGATATTGAAGAGGACTGGCCCCAGGACTGATCCATGAGGTACCCCACTTGTGACTTGCATCTCTTCTGACTGTATACCATTTACCACCACTTTCTGTTTTCTGCCTGTCAACCAGTTTGCCACCCAGTTGACCAACATGTGACCAACCCTGAGCCTACCCAGCTTATTAATTAATCTTCTGTGTGGAACAGTATCGAAAGCTTTGCTGAAGTCAAGGTAGATGACATCAACTGCTCCCCCTTGGTCCACCACTCTGGTTACCCAGCCAAAAAAATCTATGAGATTAGTTTGACAGGACCTTCCTTTTGTAAACCCTTGCTGTCTTTGATCCTGTGCTCCTATGGATTCCAGGTGTTGCACTATTATTTCCTTAAGGAGTGTCTCCATAATCTTGCCCACTACTGAGGTAAGACTGACTGGTCTGTAGTTCCCTGCCTCCTTCCTGCTACCACTCTTGTGGAGTGGGATCACATGAGCCCTTCTCCAGTCTTCTGGGACCTCTTCTGTGCTCAGAGACTCACTAAACAGTTCTGATCATGGCTGTGCTAGTTCCATCCTTAGCTCCTTTAGTACCCTGGGATGTATGCCATCAGGTCCCATTGCTTTGTCCACCCTGAGCTTATTGAGCTCTTGTAGGACACTTTCTTTTGTGAAGGGACTAGTGCACACCTCCCTTCCCCTGTGTCCATGGTGCTGAGCTGTGGGCCATGCCCTACCTTCTCTTCAGTAAATACTGAGCAGAAGTATCTATTTAGGATAGATGCTTTTACATGGCCCTCCTCCTCACATACCCCCTTATCCCTTTTGATTTTAGCAATACCCCCTCTGGACGTTCTCCTTTCACTAATGTATCTATAAAAAGTTTTGCCACCTTCTTTTACTGTTTGTGCTAGTGTTTCCTTGGTTTGGGCCTTTGCCTGCCTTACTGCCTTCCCTGCTTTCCTTAGGGAAGTTTGGTATGCCTCCCTATCTTCATCCTACTGCGTTCCCTTATATTTTCTGAAGACCAGCTTTTTGGCTCTGACCTTTTCTGCTAATGTGTTTGAGAACCAAAGTGGTTTCCTTCTTCTTTTGTACTTCCTATTCTCACTAACACAATGGGATGTTGCTTCAAGTATTGCATCTTTAATGCTTGCCTACTTTGCCTGTACCCTTTCATCTGTGTTTCTTTTTCCCAGGGCTAGCTTAACTCTGTTGGCCATCTTATCAAAGTCAGCTCCTCTGAAGTCCCTTATTTTGCCTTGGAATGGGATGATTTTGTTCTAGTGGCCAAACTGAACCATACCATCTGATGGTCACTGGCACCCAGGTGATCTTCTACCTGGAGATCTGTGATCCTTTCCCTGTTAGTCAGTACTAGATCTAGGATAGCCCTGTTTCTTGTGGGTTGTTGTACAAGTTGTTTGAGGCCCTCCCCCTGCAGGGAATCCACCATGTGTCTAGTTCTGGCAGATGTCCCTGCTGGTATTGACCAATCTGTATCTGTTATGTTGAAGTCTCCCATTATCAGAACCTCCCCTTTAGCTGTCATGTTTTGTATATCTTCTAACAGTAATGTGTCTATGTCCTCCCCCTGGTCTGGGGGCTTGTACACAACCCCAGTTTGCATGGCTGTCCCATTTCCTGTTTCCAGGGTGACCCACAGTTCTTCTGGCTCCTTATATGTATTCTGAATTTCTGTAGCTTTGATATTTTCATTGATATAAAGAGCCACTCCACCCCCCCCTTTTTGCACCTTGGTCTCTTCTGAATAGTACATAGCCAGGCCATAGCTACATATGATAGTATCAAAAGCATTAGAACTTGATAGATTAAGTACTTACTGTGACAAAAATGTAAATTACTGGGTCCAGTTTTCAAACACCATCACTTTGTGCAAGGTGCCTGCACCAAAAGGGTTTGACACAAGTGGTACCTAGCACCAAATGTTGCATCAATCCTGATTTTCGAATACAGGCTGCATTGAAATCGGGATGCTGTGCGCCAAAACCACCCTGCACCACCCTTGTGCCAGAACATGTGGTGCACCAGGACATAACAGAGCCATAACCATAAGGTTCAGTTTCAGGGTCCCCACTAATAGATCTGCCCCTATGGAAATGGTTCAGTACTGCCCTTTAAGGGGAGTTACCCCCAGTGATCTATTGGTGGTGTTGGACCTATTGGGTTTGTCAGGTGAATGCATGAGTCCAGTTGATCTTGTATTAGCTTATAATAAGGCTGTGGGAGATGCCCTGGACAAGATTGCTCCTGTTCGTGTTCGGCCTCTCACCCTTCACCCAAGGAGCCCTTGGTTTAATGGTTCCTTGAAGGAGTTGAGGTGAGTTGGCCAAAGGATGGAGAGAGCCTGGCGGAAGTCCGGCCTTGATGCTGACAGGCTCAGGTTGATGGCACATTATGATGGCTATCAATCAGAAATCATCCATAAGAAGGCAGAATTTCTGTCCAGGGAGATTTCTGCTGCGCAGAATTGACCGGCTCAGCTTTTCCAGACTGTTGACAGATTGTGCAATCCAATCTGTCTCCAACCCAGAGAAGCCTTTTCTCAGTATAAATGTGAGGAGTTTGCTCGATTCTTTGCAGATAAGATTGCCAGCATCAGGCCTGGCATTGGCCCGACCTCCCCTATGAGGGATTTTGGAGATTGGCAGGAAGTGGCATGCACTCAGTCTGTCTGGTGAGATTTCTGCCAGCCAGAATTCATGGACATTGTGAAGGTTGTCCAAACACTGCACCCAACCAGCTGTAGTTTGGATTCAGGCCCTACACTTCTTTTAGTGGGATGTGCAGATGTTATCTACCCAATCCTTGCTGAAACCGTCTGGAAGTCCTTGGAGAGGGGGGTCTTTCCAGACCCCCTCAAGGAGGTGGTCATTCTACCACTCCTTAAGAAATCCTCCTTGGATCCAGATTGTCTAGCTAACTACCGGCCTATCTCTAACCTGCCATTTGTTGGTAAGGTTATTGAAAAGGTGATTGCGCTGCAATTGGATGATCCCCTTACAACTCACAATGTCTAAGATACTCTCCAGTCTGGTTTTAGGAAGAAGTATAGCACGGAGACTGCACTTGTCCGGATATTGAATGACCTCCTAATGGCAAGAGATCGAAAGGCACGTACCATTCTGGTCCTTCTTGATCTCTCTGCTGCATTTGACACTGTAGACCATAGTGTGCTGTTGGAGCCTGCAGCGTCTTTGTGGGCTGTGTAGTACAGTCCTCAAATGGTTTCATTCATTCTTCATGGGCAGGTCTCAGAGAGTTGCCACTGGAATTTATTTCTCTGGCACTCACTCCCTGCCCTGTTGGGTGCCGCAGGGCTCCACCTTGGCCCCCATGTTGTTTGCAGTGTACATATTGCCATAGGGAGATATCATCAGATGATACAGTCTGAGCTTTCACTGCTATGCAGATGACATTCAGCTGTATATGTCCTTTCTACCCAGATAGAATGATGCACTGTCCGTGCTAAATAATTGCCTTATTGATATCAGAACTTGGATGAGTACCAGCTGGCTGAGACTGAATCCAGATAAGACTAAAGTGTTAGCAGTGGACCCTGGGCACCTGGGGGCAGGTTTGGGGGCTGGACAGTGTCACAAACCCACTCAGCAGGTCAGACCATCTACTCTCAAAGTACCAACCTCTGAGCACAGTCTTGTGAACAGTTTAACAGAACAAAGTAACCCTCTTGTCTGTTTTGTGAGTTCGGATCAACCTTTGGTCTCAAGTCTTGGAGGGATTCAAACTGTGAACCTCTTGCTAGCGTACCCAATGCACAGGCTCAGATATATCTGTCTTCAGAAGGCCAGATATCTTTGCCTATGGGCACCTAACCAGGTATACAGAGATGAACCCTTAAAAATTTTAATAAAGACCTCAGATTTAAAACGCTTCTCTTTCCAGTTTGGTATCACCATTCAAGCTTATACTTAGTGTCTGCTATAACCATGTATACTTTTCTTACAAATAAAAAGAAGTCAAAGACAGACCAAGTAAGTTCTAAAAAGAATTTTACTAAAATAGTTAAAAATATGTAAAACACAAAATACAGAACTCTTATATCCCAAGACATAAAAATCTTTTAAAAGAACAAGGTTTTAACAGTGCAAATTCCTACTTACAGTACTTAGATTTGACTCTCTTTCTAACTACTTGTGTACAAGTGCTCCAAAGATGTTTTCTTAGTCAGAGTCTAGGTAAAAATGTGTCTCTGTGTAGTAAAACAGAATATTTCTTAAGCATACAGTGTTGGCCAACCCCTTTTTGTGTGAGGTCAGCTAGCTCCTCCTCTGTCAGATTATATATAAAAAATATATATCTTATACAAAAAAACAGGATGTCTTTTCAGTATTAATTTTGCATTTCTCAGCATGACTCATGTTTCAAATGACATCCTTTTGATCCATGCTGCATCCTCCCTCACACAGGCTTCATAGGAGCATTTAAAACCTTGCACCTCTGTGTAACAACCTAGGTTCCTCTCCAATGTCATAAAATGGATATGATATAGCAACTACAGCTGTAATAAACTCAGACAAACAGGATCCTTGATTAAAGCCTTCCATGTAACACATTGCCTCTAAAAACTGAGTGTGTGTGAACTCACATGCTGTCAGCATTTTCTCCTGGCTTGCACCTTTCAGCTGAAACCTGGCGGGGAGGGGTGAGGTCACTCTTAGAGCATCAGATTTTCAGCAGAGACAGTTAGTAATGCATTTTTATATTAAAAAAAATGATACAACACTCAGAACTGGCTGTCTACATCACAATTCCTCCCCACCAAGACTGAATTTGAGGGATCTATCCTCTACATGGGATGAGATTCCCAAATCAGTTCACTCCACGTAGACCCTAGATAGCCCATCTGAGTTCTGATTCTTTGCTCCAGCCCTATGTATGATTTTTAGGTCATACCCTTGTAAAGCAAGACTCCATCTCAGTAGTCTGCCATTGTTTTCCCCATCTGCTTCAGCCAAATCAGGGGGTTGTAGTCTGTCTGCACTACAAAATGCTGCCCATACAAGTATGGCTCTAGCTTCTTTAGGGCCCACACTATGGCAAGACATTCTTTTTCCACCATGGAGTAAGCTTGCTCCCCTGGGAAGTAACTTCCTGCTCAGGTACACTATTGGGTGATCTGTCCCTTGGCTGGATGTCTGGTTCAGGACTACCCAATACTCATGTCTGAGGCATCCGTCTGAACTATAAAGGTCTTGCTATAGTCAGGACTTGTCAAAACAGGAGCACTGCACAGTGCCACCTTCAGTCTGGTAAAGGCTTCCTCACAGGCTGGGCCCCAGGTAATTTTCTTTGGCATTTTTTTCTTTGTCAGGTCAGATAGGGGAGCAGCCAGGGCACTGTAACTGGGTACAAATTTTCTGTAGTACCCTGCTGTCCCTAGAAAGCTCCTGATCTGCTTTTGGGTTTCTGGTCTGGGCCATGCCTGGATCACCTCTATCTTTATTTGGTTAGAATGGAGCTGTTCCCAGCCTACTACATGCCTGAGGTATGCCACTTCTCCCATGGCCACCTGGCACTTCTCGGCTTTTACAGTGAGCCCGGCCCTCTGTATCCTGCCCAGCACTTCCCTAAGGTGGGATAGGCATTCCTCCCAACTGGTACTAAAGATGGCAATGTGTCCAGGTATGCCACAGTGTACTCCTGAGCACCATTTAACACCTGGTGTACCAACCTTTGGAAAGTGGCCGGGGCGTTCTTCATTCCAAAAGGCATTACTTTAAACTCAAATAAGCCTATCGGAGTGATGAAGGCTGACCTCTCCCTAGCTCTGTCTGTCAATTATACCTGCCAATACCCCTTGGTCAGATCAATAGTCGTAAGGTAGGTCACCCCTTCCAACTTGTCCAGGAGTTCATCCATCCGGGACATTGGGTGGTTGTTGGACTTTGTGACTGCATTCAGTCCATGATAGTCCACATAGAAATGAGTAGAGCCATCTGGCTTAGGTACAAGGACTATGGGCTGTGGCCCAGGGGCTGTGGGATCTCTGGATTACCCCTAAATCCAGCATCTCCTCCACTTCCCTCCGAATGTCCTTTTGGACAGCCTCTGACACTCGATATGTTGTCCGCCATATGGGCATCTGTGTCCCTGTCTCCACTTCGTGTGTCACTAAGGGGGTTAGTCCAGGCTTGGCGCTAAACAAGGGGGCAAAGTCTGCTAAAACCTCCCTTATTTTCTGGACCTGGTCTGGGGCCAGCTGGGGAGACAATTTTACTGCCTCCACAGAGGACTCCCGCTTACTTTACTGCAGCAAATCCAGAAGAGGGTCTCCTTCGTCCGTCCCCTTCCCATAACTACACACTGCAAACACCATGTCAGCCCTATGTGCATATGGCTTCATCATGTTGGCATGGTACATCCTTTCTGTCTGTCTTCTGTCAGGTAACTCCACAATGTAGTTCACGTCATTAAGCTTCCTAACCACTTTGTAGGGTCCTACCCACTCAGCTTGCAGCTTGTCTTTCCAGACCGGAATAAGGACCATGACTTCCTGACCCACCATGTATGAGTGAGCTCTGGCTCTGCGATCGTACCACACTTTTTGTTTCTGTTGGGCAGCTGCCAGGTTGCTCTGGGCTGTCCCCATAAGCTCCTTCAGCCTTTCCCTAAACCTAAGGACATAATCCAAAATGGGAGTTCCCTGGGTGTTGTGCTTACCTTCCCAGTCCTCCCAGATCAAGTCTAGGGGCCCATGTACCTGGCATCCATATAAGAGTTCGAAGGGGGAAAATCCTGTTGACTCTTGGGGCACCTCCCTGTATGCAAACAACAGGTGGGGAAGGTATTTCTCCCAGTCCCTCCCATGCTGTTCAGCAAACTCCCGCAGCATTGACTTTAGGGTACCATTGAATCATTCCACAAGTCCATTGGCTTGTGGGTGATATGGTGTTGTGCATCTCTACACCACCCCACACTTCTCCCATAAACATTTCATCACATCCGACATGAAGGAATCTCCTCGATCGTAGATTACCTCCTGCAGAAACCCAACATGGGAGAAAATCCCAAGTAAGGCATCTGCCACTTTGTCCATCCTCACTGAGGATAGGGCGACTGCCTCTGGGTACCGGGTGGCATAATCCACCACAGTCAGGATGAATCTCTTTCCTGAGGAGCTGGGGGTATTTAAAGGCCCCACAATATCCATTTCCACCCTCTGGAATGGCTTCTCCACTATGGGCAAGGGGATCAGGGTGGCTTGGGTTTTCTTGCCCACCTTCCCTATTTCTTGGCACCGGTGACAAGATCTGCAATACTCTTTCACCTGCTGGGTGAAACATAGAAACATAGACTTTGACGGCAGATGAGGACCACTTGGCCCACCCAGTCTGCCCATTTCCATACCTACTGGATAAGCTGCAGATTCTAGTTAACCAACAGCCTACTTCCTGCCACCCCCACTACAATTGCCTTGTGTCTGTCCCATGCATGTTGAATTCCCCACTGTTTTAGCCAACAACCTCCCAGGATGGCAGTTCCATGCATCCACCACTCTCTCCGTGAAAAAGATTCCTCACATTACCCCTGAGCTGTCCCCCCTCTATCTTTAAATTGTGTCCCCTTGTTCTTACACATCTCTTTTTCTGAAAGATGCTACCCTCCTGGACTTTGTTGATTCCCTTGAGGTACTTGAATGTTTCTATCATATCCCCCCATCCCTCCTTTCATCAAGGGTATACATGTTAAGCTCTCTCAGCCTCTCTTCATATGATTTCTGATGCAGACCCTGCACCATTTTAGTTGCCCTCCTCTGGACTGCTTCCATCCTGTCTATGTCCTTGCATAGATGAGGTCTCCAAAACTGCACACAGTACTCCAGATGGGGTCTCACCAACTGTCTGTACAGAGGGATAACCACTTCCCTTTTTCTACTTGTGATGCCCCTTCCTATGCATCCCAGTATCCCCCTGGCTCTCCTCACTGACTTCTCACATTGCTTACCCACCTTTAGATCATCCAATATGACTACCCCCAAGTCCCGTTCCATTTTTGTTGTTGTTAGTACCTCCCCTGCTATTGTGTACTCTTCTCCTGGGTTTCTGTTTCCCAGGTGCATTACTTTGCACTTCTTTGCATTGAATCCAGGTTGCCATATGTCTGACCATTCCTCCAACCTTGCCAAGTCTCTTCTCATCCTTTCTACCCCCCCCGTGTATCAACTCTGTTACAGATCTTTGTATCATCTGCAAAGAGGCATACCTTTCCCTTCAGACCCTCTGCAATGTCACCTATAAAGATGTTAAAGAGGACTGGACCCAGTACTGAGCCCTGAGGTACTCCACTAGTGACCCCCCTTTCTTCAGAATGTGTGCCACTCACTATTACCTTCTGTGTCCTGTTGTGCAGCCAGTTTGCAACCCAGGCTACCACCCTGGGACCCACTCCCAAGCTGGCTAACTTGATTATTAATCTTTTGTGTGGGACTATGTCAAATGCCTTGCTAAAGTCTAGGTAGGCCATATCCACAGTCTCTCCCTAGTTTATTACTTTGGTCACCCAGTCAAAGAAATCTATTAGATTCATCTGACATGACCTTCCTACTGTAAATCCATGCTGCTTTGGGTCTTGTGCCCTGCTGGCCTCTAGGTACTGAACAATTCTTTTTTTCAGAAACGATTCCATCATTTTCCCTACCACTGAGGTCAAACTTACAGATCTGTAGTTTCCTGCTTCTGCCTTGCTCCCACTTTTGTGAAGGGGAATCACATCTACCCTCCTCCAGTCCTCAGGTGCCACCCCATCCTCCCATGATTTGTTAAAAGTGTGGTCAGTGGTGTCACTAGGTCCTCCTTAGTTCTTTTAGGATTCTGGGGTGAATCCCATCAGGCCCATTGCTTTGTCCACCTTGAGTTTTAGGAGTTCTTTCAGGACTCTTTCTTCTGTAAATGGACTGGTGTCAACCCCTACCCAGAGTTCTTCTATTGTCTGGTTTGGTAACTCCTCCTCATCTTGAAGTTAGGTCAGTAGAAATTCTGGGCTAACCGCTGCATTGTGCAAGCGATTCCCAGATGACCAGACAAGGGAATATCATGTGCAATCTTGTGCAACTGCTCACGATACCCCTGGGGAATGACAAGCTGCCTGCCTAGCATCCCTCCCTCTGTCTGTACTGCCTGAGTATACATAAGTCCATTTTCCCAATAAACCGTATGTCTGCCGTCACCTCCCTGTGTGCCGTCTGAGTCTGCCCAAACCCTCAGCTTCTCTAAACTAGGGTCACCCCTCTGAGCAGCTGCAAACCCCTCACACACTTCCAAGGTATGGGACAGGTCCCCTTCAGTTGCTAAACTAGGGTCCCTAGCACTAGCGTCAGGGCCATCAGGATCACTGTCAGTCCCAGCCCTCTGACAATGGGTCACCCCTCCCTCTTTGGAGTAACCTTCCATAGCTGTGTGGTTAGTGGCTACCGAGGAAATTTATACCCCCTTTTTATCAGTCTCCATATCAGGATACACAGGCTGTGGAACCAGCCTCTCAGTGGTTTCCACAATGGCGGCCTTGGGGTTCAGGAAACTACAATTTTCCCTTGCCGCTTAGCTACGGGTAACTGCACATACCATCCCCCTGTTGGATATTGTTATCCAGGATCACATCCACTGCTAATGTTTTGGCTACAGCCACCTGTTGCACAGTTCCCCCCTGTTTCACCCCAGTCTAAGAGAACACTAGTCAGTGGCAATGTTTTTGCTTCACCAGTAAACCCTTGTACAGTGACATATTTATTGGGTATAAGCTGACCAGGCTGTACCAGATCCCTCTTTACTAACATCAGGGATGCCCCCATGTCCCTTAACCCTTGTGTCTGCACACAATTTACCTTGACTGGGTGCATGTGTTCCCTCATGTTCACTGGCATGCTTCCAGGGACACACAAACAACCCACTTCTTTTCTAGCACCCTGTTGTGTATTATTGTCCACCTTTTTGGGACACTGTCTGGCAATATGCCCAGTCTCTTTACACAGCCAACATGCATTTCTTACTTCAGAGAAATCTTTTCTTTGAAACCTGGGGCTAACTGGTTTCGGTGGAGGCAGTGAGGGTTTTAGCTGTCCTGAAGGCGCGCTTTTCCCTTTCTGCACTGCCACACCCACTCCATTCGCTCTCAGAGCAGGTCCGTTCTTGGCATAGTGGTCTGAGAGTTCAGCAGCCTCTTGCACTGTTTTTGGATCTTGGTCCTCTAGCCAGGATATAGCTTTGCTGGGCAAGCCCAATAAAACTGTTCAAATAAAATCACATTTTCAATTTTATCAACAGAGTTTGCCTCAATTCCTTCCCACCAATGTTTTAAAAACTGACATTGTTTCGTGGCTAGCTCCTCGTAGCTCATATCAGGGCTTCTCCTGAGTTTACAGAATCTAGCTCTGTATGATTCAGCAGTTAATTCAAACTTTTTTAACAGTGCAGCTTTTAGCTTGCTGTAATCATTGCTGTCCTCATCATCCATTTGACCCAATGCATCCCAAGATTTCCCGGTAAGTAGCGGGGATAGCTGGAAGCTTCATAACTCTCTGGGAATTATTGCCTGAATAAAAACTTTTTCAAAAGAATTTAAAAAAAGCATCCATATCTTCTCCCTCCTTAAATGTGGCTATTAATTTGGAGTTCAATTTGTAACCCAGTCCTGCAGTACCAGTTAAACCCAAGCCACTTATCTGCTCTGATGCCGCTGGTCAGAGTTGTAGCTTCTCCAGTTCGTGTTGCCTCTGGCACACCTCTCTCTCTTCTCCTCTGCCTCTCACTTCTCTCATTCTACCTCACAGTCCACTGCTTGCTTCTCTCGCTCTGCCTCTTGACATTCTCACTCTGCCTCCAGTTTGTGTTGCCTCTGGCGCTCCTCTCTCTTCTCCACTGCAGCTCGCTGGTGCTCACACTCCTCACGGTCTGTGTCTCTCTGTTCTTGCTCTGCCTCCAGTTCCATCCTGCGCAACTCAATTTGCAGCCTGAGTACCTCTGAATTCAGGATACTGGTGACCCTCCCCTGTTGCTGTGGCCCTTTACTGAGAGTGGCCCTGCTGTTCTCCTCATTGGCTCTGGACCCTTCACTGGCTGCTAGCCCTTCCACACTTGAGGTTTGGTCCTTTCCAGTCACGGTTGGTATCTCACTGCTCTGGGTATCTGCTACCATCAGGGCATCTGTGAGGCTCTGCTTGCTTGCTTTCACCTCAAACGGGACTCATCTATCTCCACACAACTGCTTTTAAGTAATCTACAGTGTGCCTGTTGTAGTTGGAAGTCATCTTCCTGACTACTGCTACTCTGACTGCACTTTAGAAGAAAAAAATAAACGGGTAGGAACTTGACTGTACACCAAGTGATACATAGTTTTGTTTCCTTTTAAAATAAAACTCTGTCTTTTTCTTTCTTTGCAAGAGAGCTTATGGTCGTAGCTGACACAGAACAATAAAAGCTAGTGATACCAAAATTATGCCACCGCTACAACTAATCTATCACAAACCCACTCAGCAGGTCAGACCTCTACTCCCAAAGTGCCAACCTCTGAGCGCAGTCTTGTGAACAGTTTAACAGAACAAGGTAACCCTCTTGTCTGTTTTGTGAGTTTGGATCAACTTTTGGTCTCAAGTCTTGGAGGGATTCAAACTGTGAACCTCTTACTAGTGTACCCAATGCACAGGCTGATATTTCTGTCTTTGGGGGCCAGATATCCTTGTCTACTGGCACCTAACCAGGTATACAGAGATGAACCCTTAAAAACTTTAATAAAGACCTCAGATTTAAAATGCCTATCTTTCCAGTTTGGTATCACCATTCAAGCTTATACTTAGTGTCTGCTATAACCATGTACACTTTTCTTACAAATAAAAAGAAGTCAAAGACAGACCAAGTAAGTTCTAAAAAGAATTTTACTAAATTAGTTAAAAATGTGTAAAACACAAAATACAGAACTCTTATATCCCAAGACATACAAATCTTTTAAAAGAACAAGGTTTTAAACAGTGCAAATTCCTACTTACAGTACTTAGATTTGACTCTCTTTCTAACTACTTGTTTACAAGTGCTCCAACGATGTTTTCTTAGTCAGAGTCTAGGTAAAAATATGTCTCTGTGTAGTAAAACAGTATATTCCTTAAGTATACTGTATTGGCCAACCCCTTTTTGTGTGAGGTCAGCTAGCTCCTCCTCTGTTGGATTATATATATAAAAATATATATCTTATACAAAAAAACAGGATGTCTTTTCAGTATTAATTTTGCAATCCTCAGCATGACTCATGTTTCAAATGACATCCTTTTGATCCATGCTGCATCCTCCCTCACACAGGCTTCACAGGAGCATTTACAACCTTGCACCTCTGTGTAACAACCTAAGTTCCTCTCCAATGTCATAAAATGGATATGATATAGCAACTACAGCTGTAATAAACTCAGACAAACAGGATCCTTGATTAAAGCCTTCCATGTAACACGTTGTCTCTAAAAACTGAGTGTGTGTGAACTCACACGTTGTCAGCATTTTCTCCTGGCTTGCATCTTTCAGCTGAAACCTGGAGGGGGGGGTGAAGTCACTCCTAGAGCATCAGATTTTTAGCAGAGACAGTCAGTAATATATTTTATACAAAAAATATGATACAGCACTCAGAACTGGCTGTCTATGTCACAGACAGCCATCAGGTTTATTGCTTGATGGCATACCGCTCACTACTTCAGACCAGGTGCATAACCTGGGCATTATTTTCGATGATGGTCTGACACTAGAATCTCAGGTGTCAGCTGTCATGAAATCCTCTTTTTACCATCTGAGGAATATCGCCCAGGTGAAACACTTGGTTCCTCCTGATGATCTTCCAACATTGGTCCATGCCTTTGTCACCACCCAACTTGATTACTGCATCTCTCTACCTAGGGCTACCAGGGGTTGATATCCATCACTTGTAGCTGGTGCAGAATGCGGCAGCCAGGCTTTTGACTCAGACTTCTAGATCCAGTCACATTATACCTGTGCTCCACGAGCTGCACTGGCTGCCCGCTAGTGGCAGATCACCTTTAAGGTTGGCTTGCTAACCTTTAAAGCCCTACATGATCAGGGGCCCAGTTATCTGCAAGACCTCCTGGTAACCTACTGCCCCCTACACCCTCTCCAATCCACTGACGAGGGATTTCTAGAGATTCCCAGGGTGCGATTGAAGACATCTGGTGCCCGTGCTTTTTCTTTTTCAGCTCCAACCCTGTGGAATTCTTTACCTCATCAGTTAAGAGAATGCCTGACCACTGACAGGTTTAAAATTGAGCTAAAAACTTATCTTTTTACTTTGGCCTTTCCTAATTATGGTTAATTTATTTTATTGTCTTTGTTTTAACTTATATTTACATTTGTCTGTATTCAAGTTTATGTACAGTGCCTTGGTTCTGAAAGGTGCTGAAAGCTTGATTTGATTTGCACCTTGGGGGAGGGGTGCGTGTATACTGCAATGCCACAGATCCTACTTGATTTCCAGCTTACCCTCTCTCTCGTACTGCTAGGGTTCTATGTGCCTATCCTATGCATTATTGGATTCCCCTATCATTTATGCCAGCACCATCTCCACTGTGAGGCTGGTCCATGCATCCACCACTCTTTCCATGAAAAAATACTTCCTCATATTACTGCTGAGTATACCCCAGCCTCACATCATGACTCCTTGTTCTTGAACATCTTTTTCTGAAAGGTACTACCCTCTGTACCTTATTTATGCCCTTGAGGTATTTGAAGATCTCTGTCATATCTCCTCTGTCTCCTGTCTTCCAGAGTATAAATATTAAGGTCTTCTAGTCTCTCCTTATATGAAAAACAAAACAAGTATCTTCAAAATTTAACATCAAAATTTAAAAATACAAAAATTAAAACAACACGTGCATACCAGCAGCAAACATTTGGCATTGAGAAATGCTTGTTAATTCTCTCATTCTTTTTTTTAATGTATCTTTCTTCTGTTCCAAGAGAGACTTATATTTTCCCAGATTTATTGAGCACATGTATACTTTTCCTATTTTTATTAGCCTGCACTGTCCTAACATATTCATTTAATATAGCCTTCTCATTCTTACATCTGAATTACATCATGTCTCAGATAAAAGATAGCATTTTTCTGAGTGTGTATATTAGGTGCCAGTATCTTGTTTAATTCCTCAAATGTGTCCAATTTATGATTAATTACATCAATGTTTTGATGCCTTACTTAAAGTGTTCTATTTGTTCAGGATGTAAGATACAGCTTAAATCATTTATATCATCATAAGACCAAATAATTCCTTTTGGATTTATTATGAGGCATATTTTCAGTTTCTGGTGTCAATAAGACTTGAAATTCCATAATATTACTGAGACACCGCCAGTCTGAAAATACAGAGTCTATAGTTGGTGATCCTTGATCCCCAAGATACATGAATTCACCTATTGGGTCACCTGAGGTTCTTCCATTTATTAAAACCAAGTCAGTATCCTGCAGTAATGAAACTAGTTGTTTGCTATTTGAATTAGGTTTACTTTTTGTTTTCTCTTGTAGATTTACAGGACTCTGTCTTGAGTTTTTTTTAATGTATGTTTATTGGTTTTACAGTACACATACATTCACTTTTCCAGATGCAGAGCATAATGAAAACTTTAATGACACATGAAGGTGCCGCCTGCATGCAATTAAAGAAAATTTGTACTGCATCAATTAGATACATCACCGGGGTTAACCTTGAAGAACATATTAACGCTGGAAATGCACACATATATATGCTGTGTACTGCAAACCCATGAGCAGCATGTAACAGTAAACAATGATCACAAAATTGTAGCATTTAAACTTGATCCTACTTCCTATTAAGGAAGATTGAGTAAAGGCATGCTTAACCCCTATTAGTGTACCAGAAAGGTACAAATCAGTTTGGGATTTAACTCTGCATTAATTTTATCTACCTCTATCCTGTCATTTTACGTAAACAAGTCTAGTTGTAGCCCACCCCTAACTTCAATTAGTTTCCAAACCATAATAACCTATCAGTGCAGCTAGAGAAAGAAGAAGAAACCACCTGTCTCAATCTACCAGCCTACAATGCCTTCATTAAACCCACACTTTAGCATTTTAAAAATTAAAAATTCAAGAATCAGTAGACAGAAAATAAGTGGAGTTTAAGGCAAAATGAAAGTCAATCATTGTAGTGGGCAAACCTAAACTTGAAGTCTTAGGATCCCCTCAGGTATCTGCTCCTTCTTCTTCCTCTGATTCTGATTGGGAGAGCTCAATACTCCTTCTTGGTGTTTTCAGGCACACTTCAGGGCTTCTGCAGAGTCCAAAAAAAATTTAAACTTTCACCACGTGCACCAGATGTAGACAGACAGGAAATAATATACTGTTAGGGAGCCCCACTTCCCTGAGCAAAGCACGAACACCATCGAAGCATTTCTTTTCTTCTGGTGGGTGGCATAACTCAGGTCCAGATAGATGGACACCTGCTGACCATCTTGGAGTAATGTACATTTTTGCCTCACTAAGGCCAGTGTATGATCTCAGGTCCCTATGCCATCTACCACCACCACTATTGCTCTGGGAGTATCCGAGTTCATGGGCCTTCCATGGAAGGCTATCCTGTATGTTTTTTGTATACTGATGTTCCGGTCTACCAGTGGCTGCCCTAACTGCTGCTCAAATCAGTCTTTGAGAAATAACCCTAGGTGGTCCCCCTCACTTCGTTTCGGCATGCCAATTATTTGTAGGTTAGCGGCCTGGGCTTGGTTCTCTGAGTTTTCAAACCTGGACTGCAGATGGGTATTCTCCTTCAAAAGTGAAGCTGTATCTCCCATGGCAGCTTCTGATTGCTTTTGGCATGTATTGCCTCAGTTTTGATCATAGTTACGTCTGATTCAGTGAGACTCTATTTGTTAGTGAGTCAAATCTTTCAGACAGTCCTGTCATGGAAGTAAGCATTCTATTCATTTTTTGACCCAGGGTTTGTAGAGTCTCTTCTCCCTCTGCAGCTGGTTCAGGAAAATTGAGGCCCTGTGTAGACCTCGTGGCTAGTGGTCCTGAGACATTTTTATTTTCATTGCTGTCCACTGAGGTTTTTTCTTTCTTTGGATTCCTCATTACCATTCTGGAGTCATTTTGATATACAAAGGTTGTATTAGCACCAACCAATGTGCTCAACAAAATAAGTTTTATGACTTTGTAAAGGTATCTAGATGCAGAGCTTTAGATCCTAGTGGCCATTTTGCTCGGGCACCACAGTGCCCCTATCAGTCTTGAGTTTTTAATTAATATCGTATTAACCAAATTATTGTCCAGCTTACCATCAATGTGGGTAGAAACTAAATCAATTATAGGGGCCATTAAAGTCTCTGTCAAGGGCTCTAGCATAATCTGGACATTTTTCATTCAATTCATTCAGGGTTAGTTTTACAGAATGCTACATTTCTAAACTGTATCCTCACGTGTTTACTGGGGGAATATATATCTTGCAAATGATATCAGTTTTCGATCCTTGGCACTTACATTAGTTTCTAATCCTTAGCACTTAACTTTACACTCAACAATTCTTTCGGCCATGGATTCAGGTTAACTATATCAAAGTTCAAGGCAAAATTTGACTGCTATTATTAGTCCACTTAAAAATCTGCCATTGTTCTTGTAGCTATAGCCATCTTCTGCGATAATATCAAATCCTGCCAAATTAACCTAATTATAATTTAACCAAGCTTCCTGGCACAAGACAATAACATGATCTTTGATTCATTATCAGCCAATTTATTGTTTCTTTTTGTGTGTGTGTGTGTGTTGGGGGCAGCAGTGGCTTATTACCTTATTTTCCTTTGAGGGAGATATTAGCCAGTCATCATATTATATTCCCAGGTATGTTTTTTTTGGGTCAAAATCCCTGACTGAGACATTAAAATCTAAGTTATTTTAATTTCGATTTCAACTTTGATTTGAAGGGAGCTAGGGAGACCCCTCATACTCACATCTGATCCAGGAAATGCAAAAAAGTTCCCCATATAAGATCAAACTGTAGTTTTCCCCTTGTTGACTGTAATAAAATCTTTCTAGATTTGCGTAGTCTACTTGCGAACTGATCCAATTTTTAATATGAAGTGGGCTATGATCTTGCCAATGTTGTAAAATCGTTTTTTTAGCATTTATTATTACTAGATTGAGGAATAACATTTTTTCCTTATTCCAATTACCTCTAGTTAGGAAGGCATCACTGAAAAGTAGAATACCTGGATCAAAGGTGTCATCCAGCCCTACTGCTGTGCCTATTATTGTTCTAATAGTATTCATTAAGTTTTTTTAATGCTGGGTATGTAATAAACATATGCAGTAATGAGCCCACTGCATCTGTACACCTAGGACAGATTATTATTAAATTTATAAAGCTTAGCAGGAGTGTAATGTATCCTATGGAAAATATTTAATTGAATTTGTTTAAGCTTATTATTTTTTTGAGACCTCCATGTCTGTTGACATAAATCTTGCCCATTGCTGTTCGGTTAAGTCTAACTCAGAATCTTTTTGCCAGGCTTTCCTAAGATTAGTTAGGAGGACTACTTTCTTTTGTTCAAAAACTTTGTCTTATTTTACTTATAAGTTTTTTTTGTTTGAGGTTTCATTAATCAAGACATTTTCTGTTAATGAGAGTAATAAATCCTTAATATTTCCTACTTTTTATGTTGATTGCACGCATGCGAAAGAAACATATTGTGGCAGCTTTCTCCAGAAGCAGGTTGTGGAGGCGTGGCACTGTTGTGGCCAATGCCCCCACAGCCTTTAAAGGATTGGCCCGCTTCCCCCAATGTCTTGGCATGCTGCTGCTGACACTAGTTCAGCCAGCGTGCAACCAATTTGTAAAGATTTAGTTGTTGCAATCGGGGCCGCCTCATCATTGCATCGCCAGCTATTCGCTGCAATGAGGGAGTGACCTGTCATTGCTGGGTGGAACTTTCCAAGTGCAATATTGTTTGTGAACATGGCAGCAGTTTGCTGCCATGTTCACAAACAATATTCAGGAACCCCCAGTGCCGAGGGGGTGCCCAATCCCCCTCGGCAGCATGCACCCCCCCACAACAGGTTGTATTTGCCGATGGGGGCTCCAATCCCCGTCAGCTTCAGTGGCCCTGCCCTTTGATGTTGCTGATGGGGTAGCCCACTCCCCATCAGCATAATGCCCCCCCACAAACACCCAGAACATTTGTGTTGATGGGGTGCCCAATCCCTGTTGGCATGATATGGCCCCCCTCCCATTTGTTGTGTGCTGATGGGGGTGTCCAATCCCCATTGGCTACAGCTGCCCCCCCATGAATGAGTCTGTTGGCACACTGGGAGCTCACCCCAGCATGCCACATGCCCCTGAAAACAGAAAATGGTCCCGGAATGTTTTTTTTTTTGACCTGTCAAAAAAGGAAACGATCCTTCTCCAGTATCCCTGCCCCCCTCCCACAACCTGCGTCCACCCATTGCGCACCCTTCCTCCCACCCCATACTTACCTCCGGAGCTTTGGCAGCAATCTTCGGTGGACCGGGAACATGTCTGCACTCTTCAAAGTCGACCGTGAACTGAGGAAATGCCGGTAAGTTGTATAATGGAATAAATCTGGGTTTTCCAACTTTGATGCATATCTCAGTAATTTTTTGGAATTTTGGCACCACATTTTCAACGTGGGGTCTTTGGGACCCCTCCTCATGAATTCCTGCACTGTCATGGCGTTAATCGGCCCCGAAAGGTGATTTCTTGTTCACTGCATGGAATCACTGTTCAGGGCCAATGAATGAAATGACAGTGCCAGTGTTCAGAGGTGAGCTCAAAAGTTGTGTTGCAAATGTGGTGGAAAAATCCAAAAATGACTGAGTTTACTGAAAGGCATGTTGCACAGTTGCTACTCATGCTTGTAACTTAGCAAATTTGCAATATTTTCACACCAGATTTTCAACATTGTCATTTTTTCACACCTCCTTGTGAACAGCATAGCTGTCATTGTTCACATCCTGGCCGAAATGTGTTTTCGCACTTCTGGCACAGAATAGCGCGGTTGCTGTGGAAAATCAGTGTTCAGGACAGATTACAAAAATGACAGTGACACTGTTCATGAGTAGAGGTCCTAGAATGCCTATGTTGAAAATTTGGTGATGATACTCCATAAAATGCCTGCGTTACAAGCGTGCATTGTGCAGTTTGCACGCACGCTCGTAACTTCGCAAATTTATAATATATTCACTCCAGATTTTTCACATTGCCATTTTCCCACACCTACTTAAGAACAGTACAGCTGTCATTTTTCCCATCCTGGCCAAAATGTGTTTTCGCAATTCCAGCGCAGAATAGCGTGGTCACTGTGGGAAATCACTGTTTGGGACAGATTAAGAAAATGACAGTGATACTGTTCATGAGCAGAGGTCCTAAAATGCATATGTTGAAAATTTGGTGATGATAGCCCATCAAATGACTGTGTTACAAGTGTGCATTGTTCACTTTCCACGCACCCTTGTAACTTCGCAAATTTGCAATATTTTCACACCAGATTTTCAACATTGTCATTTTTTCACACCTCCTTATGAGCAGTACAGCTGTCATTTTTCACATCCTGACCAAAAAGTGCTTTCACAGTTCTGGCACAGAATAACGCGATCGCTGTGGGAAATCAGTGTTCAGGACAGATTAAGAAAATGACAGTGGCACTGTTCATGAGCAGAGGTCCTAAAATTCCTATGTTGAAAATTTGGTGATGAAATTCCATAACATGACTGTGTTAACAAGCATTTGTTGAACTGTATCCACGCACCCTTGTAACTTCACAAATTTGTAATATTTTCATGCCACATTTTCAACAGTGGTATTTTTTCACACCTCCTTATGAACAGTACAGCTGTCATTTTTCACATCCTGGCTAAAATATGTTTTTGCACTCTTGCCAGAGAATAGCATGGTCGCTGTGGGAAATCAGTGTTTGGGACAGATTAAGATCAAGTGAGTGAGGGGGGAAGGCGACCAAGCTCAGCTGAGCTCTGTCGGGACTGCTGCAGATTTCTTTGTGGGCAGAAAAAGGTTCCAACGCAAGAGCACAGTACAAAAGGGCAGCCTGCAGCACTGGGAGAAACAGAACAAGAGAGCGAGTGAGGGAGGAGGAGTGAGCAAACTCACCGGAGCGCTGTCAGGACTGTTGCGGATTTCTTTGTGGGCAGAAAAAGGTGCCAGTGCAGGCAGGCACCCTGTACAAAGGGGCAGCCTGCAGCACCAGGACAAATAGAATGAATGCGTGACAGAGGGAGACTGAGCAACCTCAATGGAGCTCTGTCAGGACAGCTGTGGATTTCTTTGTGGCCAGACAAAGGTGCCAACGCAGCCGGGAACCCTGTACAAAAGCGCAACCTGCAGCGCCAAGAGAAACAGAATCAGCGAGTGACAGAGCCAGAGTGAGCAAGCTCAATGGAGCTCTATAGTGACTGCTGCAGATTTAGTTGTGGGCAGAAAAAGGCAGCAATGCAGGCAGGAGACCACTACAAAAGGCCAACTTGCAGCGCTGGCAGAAACGGAATGAGCGAGTGAGAGAGGGGGAGTGAGCCAGCTCAATGGAGCTGTGTCAGGACTGCTTCAGATTTCTTTGTGGCCAGAAAAAGCCACCAACACAGGCAGGAGCCCAGTACAAAAGGGCAGCCTGCAGCGGTGGGAGACACAGAATGAGCGAGTGAGGGAGGGGGAGTGAGTGAGCTCAACGGAGCTCTATTGTAACTGCTGCAAAGTTCTTTGTGGGCAGAAGAAGGGGCAATGCAGGCAGGAGACCAGTACAAAAGGGCAGCCTGCAGCACTGGCAGAAATGGAAGGGGCGAGTGAAAGAAGGGGAGTGAGTGAGCTCAACGGAGCTCTGTCGGGACTGCTGCAGATTTCTTTGTGGGCAGAACAAGTCACCAACAGAGGCAGGAGCCCACTACAAAAGGGCAGCCTGCAGTACCAGGAGAAACAGAATGAGTAAGTGAGACAGGGGGAGTGAGCAACCTCAACGGAGCTCTGTCAGGATGGCTGCGGATTTGTTTGTGGGCAGAAAAAGGTGCCAATGCAGGTAGGAGCCCAGTACAAAAGGCCAGCCTACAGTGCCGGCAGAAACGGAATGAGTGAGTGAGAGAGGGGGAGTGAACAGGCTCAACAGACCTGTGTTGGGACTGCTGCAGATTTCTTTGTGGGCAGAAAAAGCCACCAACAGAGGCAGGAGCCCAGTGCAAAAGGGCAGCCTGCAGCACCAGGAGACACAGAATGAGTGAGTGAGAGAGGGGGAGTGAGCCACCTCAACAGAGCTCTGTTGAGTCAGCTGCGGATTTCTTAGTGGGCAGAAAAAGGTGCCAATGCAGATAGGAGCCCAGTACAAAAGAGCAGCCTGCAGCACCAGGAGAAACAGATTAAGCGTGTGACAGAGGAGCAGTGAGTGTGCTCAACGGACCGACGCAATCAACATTCGGCATTGACAAATGCTTGTTTTCTAATGAAGTCTTTTACTTGGAGAAATGCCAGGTAGTGCCCAGTTCAAAATCATGTTGACTTTTAAACTCTGGGAATTCAAAAAAAAACTAGCCATTTTTATAAAAGTGCCTCACTTGGTACACTCCCTTTTCCTCTCATTTACAAATTAAGATAGTGTTTTTTATACTTGGGATTTTATTAATAAATTTGATGTACGTATATGGAGATACTTCTGCTCTCCAGTCCAAGAGAGAATGGGATTTCTGCCATGTCGTGGCTGAGAATTTTGTGGTAGATAAACATGAATTAACTGATTATTATTTATAAGGTCCGGATATAGGGCTCCAAAAAAATCTTTAAAGAGGGATGAATCCTTTTCTATCTCTACCCAACAAGGTACTTCATCTGACTTAAACCATTTGCTGACTTGTCCAGTTTGGGTTGCAACATACAGTAGTACCAGTGCAGGTTTGGAAGTTCCAAGCCTATTTTCTCTATTGATACATATAACTTTTGAAGAGAAAGTCTTGGATTTTTGTCCTGCCATATAAACGCACTGATCCTTCCCTCTAGTTAACAGAAAGTTTTTTTTGTAATTCAGATAGGGAAAGGTTGAAAGAAAAATAACAGTCCAAGCAGGATATTCATTTTTATTATGTTTACCTGTACAATAAGAGTTAGTGGGAGTAACATTTGTTTATTTAATTTTTTATACATTTTTCCTAAGAGCAGTTTGTAATTCAGTTTAAATAGTTTGGATCTGTCTTGTGAGATCATAACCCCTAGGTATCTGACTTTAGTACATATGGATATATAATTATGAAGAAAGTCCCTCTGATTACAAACATCTTTACAAATCAGGAGTATATCTGTTTTAGCCCAATTTATCTCGCATCATGAAACCTCAGAGACATTTGCCACTAATTTAAATAAAGATATCATAGAAGATGGGGTGTCATTTAAATAAAAATGGCCATCATCAGAGATTTTATATGTTTCTTCCCATTAGTTACAAAACCTTTGATCTCATTACTTAGCCTAATTGTTTGTGCAGAAGGCTCCATAAACATGGCAACAAGTACTGGAGTAAGAGGGCACCCTTGCCTAGTGCATCTCCTCAATTCAATAGAGGGAGATAACTGATCATTTGCCCTGATTCTGGCCTTATGTGTTTTTTATATTAGGAATATTAACTTTCTAAGTTTCTCTCCAAAACTGAACTTTTTTAAAATCTACTTGGAGGAAGTCCCAGTTCTTTCTATCAAAGGCATTTTCAGCATCTAGAGCTACAAGCGTAGCAATTTTTGAAGTAGCATTTTCCATTATATTCAGAGTTCTCCTTATGTTGTCTGCCAGTCTCCTACCTTCACGGAAGCCTGTGTAATTGAGATGTATAATTTTATGTATGATTTTATTAAGTCTTTAAGCAAGAATTTTTGTAAATATTATATAATTCATATTTAATAATGATATGGGCCTATATGATCCACAGTTGTCTGTCAGTTTTTCTGGTTTCAGAATTAGTGAAATAATGGCTTCATCAAAGGTAGGAAGAAGGGCCTCCTGTACTAAAAAAAAAAACTATTGTAAAGTTTATGTAATAGTGGGAGCAGTTCATCTTTGAATTGTTTAAATATTTCACTTCCAAAGCCATCTGGGCCAGATGATTTGCCATTAGCTAAATCAGAGATGGGTTCCAGTATCTCCTGTTGAGAGAATTTAGAATCTAATATGGTTCTGTCTTCCTCACCCAGTTGTTTCAAATCTAAACTCTCCAAGTAACAGTTTATTTGTTCAGTTGTGGGTCTTTCGCCAGGCATATACAGCTGTTCATAAAATTCAGTAAAGATATAATTTAAAACATTTGGTTCATGTCATTTATTACCTTGGTATTATCAGCCGATTTAGAAAATATTCCCTTGTATTCCAAATAAGACTTGAAACATCTGTATCATTATTAATAAGTAATTCTACAAGGTTACCACTAAAATTGCTTTCCACTGAACTGTCATTAAATCAGCCCTGGGCATTGCCATCCAACACCAAAAATCTATTGCCCATAGATTTTCTCACATAAGCTGGGATAGGAAAATCTGACTCCTCTACAATGCCCACATATTGTACATTGGGTAGAGAAGGATTGTTGGCCAACACAACAACTCTTAAACAGTTAGTGGCTATATTGTTTGAATAAGATTCATTGAGGTCCACAAGAAAATCTGTCAGGGGATCCAATCTGTAGCTGTTAGTTAAAATAAAATTTGCCAGTTGTTTACTTCTAAAGGTTGAATCTATCTATAGGCAGTTGAAATAACCATAATAAATACTTTTCCACAAAATACCATTTTAACTTAGTTCAACAGCAAGTGATTTGGATAGGAAAACTGTGTCCCAATATAGTCTTGTGGGTATATCTTCCAGCCAAAACAGTGAAAGTGTTTTCTAATGATTTTCTTTATCAGCATTAATATTGTTTTGCCTATTAATCTGAGGGTTCTCGCCCAAAAAAGTAACCACCTTATTAATACAATTCCTTTCTAAATTAACTTGTGGTACAATCTTTGTATTTTTGTTGTGTAATACTGTTTTAGCAGTTCTGGAGTGGCAAACTTAATCCCCAAAAAGCCAGTTGCAGATTGTTTCTCCCATAAAATGTTTAGTGTGGAAACACTGTCAGCAAAAATTATCAAGTTATCAGATGTAAAGTTCCTTGCTTTCTCTTTCAGCCACATGAACTAAATATTTCAGTTTCTCTCTCTGACTGAGTCTGTTTCCTCGCTTTTCCCCTATTCCATACCAGAAATAATCATGTAAGCATGCTGATTTTGTAATGAAGACTGTGCAATTTATTTCCTTTACATTAGCTTTGGCCAACATTTGACTGCTATTATTATTATTTGATGCTGTTATTATTTAGGAAGTTATCCATACACTTTGAAAAGCCGGATCAACATACTGAGGTGTTTTTGCTTCAGAGCTAATAATCTGCACCTAACTACTTTTGGCAAAGGAAGACTCCAATGTACTTGTATGTACTATTTTATTCTGTTTTCTTCTTGATTTTCCTTTTTGGGGGGATTCTCTGTATTACTACTTTACAGATTCTTTTGATTAAGACCTTCATTTTGTTTGTTGTTAGTGTCACTACCACCCGCAATGGTCTTCTCTCCAAAATCAAGAGATATATTTTTGTCAAAAGGT
The DNA here is from genome assembly GCA_016271365.2 of Neoceratodus forsteri. Taxonomy (NCBI): domain Eukaryota; kingdom Metazoa; phylum Chordata; order Ceratodontiformes; family Ceratodontidae; genus Neoceratodus; species Neoceratodus forsteri. Next base: position 32,120,227 of record CM057450.1, read on the forward strand.
GGAGATAAATTAACCTGCCCGCTACAAGTTTCCATTGAAGGTTTACTAATATTTGGTTTCAGAGGTACACTATGTCCAACAGTATCAGAGTGCCATCAGTATCCTTTCTAAGTTTAATTTATATAATTTCCTCAGACTTATCTATTGGTTGAATAAATCTATCTTAATGCTACTTATTTTCTGTTTCATGGACCACAATGTTTCCAATAAAACAATATGTTTTATACAGATCTACTATAAATCCTAGCAATTCTGGGCTCAAATTTGAAGTAACTGGATCCACTGGGATATCAGTACCTTTATCTGATTCTGTTTGAGGTGGATGCCAGTCACCAGCTGATACCTTCAGATTAGGTGAATTAGACAAGAATTCAGAGGTAATTTTGTTAATGTCTTTTCAAATTCTTTAACTAAACATGCTGGCTGGGTACTTGGTAATCATTTTGTAAGTTCCATTATTGTTGAATTCAAATCAGAAACTACTGAATCAGTTGTATCTGCTTTACCAGTTCTCACAGGTACCTATTCATGAGCAGAGAGGGTATCTGAGGGTTCTGGGCCTGGAGCTTTTAATAAGTCAAAAATATTCCTTTTGTGACTCACCTTCTCAAGTCTCCCCTGTGAACACAATTTACATGAGCAAACAATACTATTGCACACAGATTTTGAAAGATTTAATCACAGGGTGACTTCAATAATCCATTTATGTCACCTCCAGTGTGCAGTTAAAGGTCAGTTTTAGTACATTCCTGAATTATGGGTTTACAGAAATCACGTACCACCTCAGGAACATTATCCTTCGATAAATCAGTATTACATGTTGCACTAGGGGTCGAAGTTACCTTGTCCACAGCAATGCTAATTTTCAGTTTACCTGTTTCGAGTATTGCCTTACTTTTACTCCATGATTTATTTGATTGTTTGGGCAAATTCCTTCTTAATTGGAGATTTATTTTTACTTGTCCCTTGGCCTCAGCTCCCAACGGTACCTCTTACCTTCTCCCAATTCTTCAGCTGGGTCCTGGTGGACTGGGATCCCAGCGTCATGTTGCTCGATACCCAGGAGTTTTTCTTGGTCTTTCTCCTATTTTTCTTCTTGTACAGTACCAACCCCTAGAGGGTGCCAGCATGGAGGACATTCATTCAGATTGCTGATGTTATAGTCAAGTGCCTAACATAGCCCTCCTGACCGGGCTTAGTGGTTGTACAATGGGTGCAAGCGCTGCCTGGAATACCCCTCCCACCCCAGAGGAGAAAAGAGCATTCATTGGGATGCTCAATTCTCCTCCCCCTGACTGTCCCCCAATGACCCGGGCCTGTTCCTGAACCTGATTTGCCGGCATGGTGCGAGGTGTGGCCAGCATCTCAACACTCAGCACCACCGGGTCAGCCCTTAGTTGGAGTCTTAATGGAGAAATTACTGAAGAATTCATTTTGGCCTGTTTCCTAGTTCTGACCATTTACAAAAACAAAACTTAAATAAGAACTTAACTACCTATACTGAAGTCTAAATTAAACAAAACAAAACAGGCTTCCAGGGGAAAATAATCCACTAATATAAAAAAAAAGAAAGAAAAAATGTATAAAAAAGTAGAAAAATGATAATACCAACTAATAAAATATTCTAACTTCCAACACTTAAAAAGTCTCTGAAATGTTCCCAGATTTTACCAGTTAAAGTCCAGATGTTACCTGGTTCATCAAGGCTTCATGAAGCTCCTGGTGTGGAGTACCATATCTTTCCCCTGGCAGTAGACAGGCTGCAAATTGACAAAAGCCACTGTGTGAGCTACTTGCTTTAGACCCCTCCCTAGTTTCCTGACCTCTTCCTGCACAATCTCAGCCACATCCCTTGCTAGGTCATTAGTCATCAGGTGGACAAAAACATCCTGTTACCCCCTAACCTGCCACCCTAGTGATCCTTAGGATCTGTTGCCCCAAGCTGCCCAGTTTCCTTATGGGCCTCCTATGTGGTACAGTGTCCAAGGCTTTACTGAAGTCCAGGCATGCCGCACCCACTGCCACACTGTGATCTATTTCTCTGGCCACTCAGTCAAAGAAGTTGATCAGGTTCATGACCTCCCCTCTGTAAATCTGTGCTGCTGGGGTCTTGTACCCTGCTGGATTCAAGATGCTCCACTAGCCTTTCTTTTAATAATGTATTTATTAACTTCTTACCACTGATGTTACACTGAATGGTCTATACTGATGCATCCTCCCTGCTGCTGCTTTTATCAAGCAGGACTACATCTGCCCTCCTGCAGTTCTGTACATCCATTCCTTGTTCCAGTGAGTTGTTAAATAAGGCTACCAGAGGTGCAGCCAGTACCCCATGAACTCCATCACAATTCTTCTGTGAATGGACTTGTGTTCACCTCCCTTCCCCCAGTGTCCCTGCTGCTTCTATGTACAGGATTCTGTTCCTCTCGCCCTTCACTGTGAAGTCTGAACAGATGTATTAGATGTATCTGTTCAGGATATCTGCCTTTTCTGGATCTTCCATTGCACAGTCTATCCCTGTCCTTCTTAACCTCACAATCCCTCCCTTTGTCTTCCTGTTTTTGCTTATATATCTGAAAAGGTCTAGTTCCCTTTAGCTATCCCCTTGGCTATCATTTCCTCTGTTTGTGCCTTTGTGCTCCTCACTACCTTCCTGCTTCCCTTTGCTTTTCTTGGTACACTTCCCTGTCATCTTGCCTCTGTGTCTCCTTGTACCTCCGGAATGCAAACCTTTAGCCAATGCCTTCACAGCCTCTTTTCTCAAGAACCACAGTCTTCTATTTTTCCTTCTGATTTTGCTCACTTCTTTCACGTACAGGTTTGTTGCCTTCACTGTGCCATCCCTTAATTTGGTCCACTGTTCCTCTACCCCACCCAGGAAATCACCCCTGCTAGGTCATCCCAGAGGCATTCACCCATTTGTTTTTAAATCTGCCCTCCTTATGTCCAGAACACCTGCCTTTATGTGGTTTGTTTCTACCAGCATCCTTATGTTAAACCACACTGTATGGTGATCGCTGGTCTCCAGGTGGCATCCCGCCTTGTAATCTGCAACACTGTCCCTGTTTGTAAGCAGCAGGTTCAGTATTGCCCCACCTCATGTGTGTTGTCTGACTAGTTGCCTGAGAAACACCCCCTGGAGGGAGTCTAGAATGGCCCTGCTTCCTGCCAAGGCTGCAGTTGGGAGGGTTCAATCCACATCCAGCAGATTGTAGTCCCCCACATGCATCACCTCTCCCTTTTTTGTCACTGTGCCTGTGGCTTCCCCCAGTGCACTATCCAATTCTTCTCCATGTCGGAGGTCTTTATATCACCCTACTGTGAATAGTGGCTCTGGCTCCTGTCTCCAGGGTGACACACAGCACCCCCAACCCATCCTTTGCCCCTAGGTTCTCTTACATTTCTGTCAGTCTGATACTCTCCTTCATATACAGCACAACCTCTTCACCCTTTCTCCCTTCCCTGTCCTTCCTTAACTGAGTGTAGCCTGGTATGGCCATGTCCCAGTTGTGGCTCCCTGTGCAGCACAACTCAGTAATTGCCATATGATCCAGGTCTGCCTCTGACATGATAGCCACCAGGTCTGGAATTTTATTTCCAAGGTGCCTTGCATTGGCACACATGGCTCTCCACACATGGATCCCACTCTGCCTACAACCCCCCTCCCCTCTTCCTGCCTTTGTTACTACTTGAAACTTATCTCTCTGCCCTCTCTACTCACTACCCTCTTTGTGCTTTGCCTCCTTAACACCTCCCCTTCAGCGTCTTCTGTTTTTGTCCCCATTGTCCTCTACTATGTTTCCACTTCCTTTAGCTTGTGCCCTGGAGGAGTTTCCTTCCTTCAGATCTTCTCTTCCTGTTGCTTTAATCTGTTGTGGGGGGGGGGGCGGAGTACCCTATCCTCCCTTTGACTGTAGACAGGTAGCACCTGGCTTTGTATTGTATAATGGTTGATGTATATGGGCAGCTAGTTTGGCTAAAACTACCAGTCTTCTTCCCCCTGTGATACCCCTGATGTTACCTTACTGGCTACTAGAATGAAATGAGCATTGCACAGCACAGCTCTTTCTGTAGTCTGGATCAGCCTGCCCTTTTTCAGTGATGTCACCAGAGCACTAGTAAGAATTAAAAGACTATATATGGAAACACTATGACTCAACTCACAGTTACATGTGGGCTATACAAACATGTATCAAAAACTAACAGTTTTTTTATTAAAAATTATTTTATTTGGTTTAGTTTAATTTAAATACTCTAACAGTACTATATCCTAAACCTTTATTTTGATTATGTAATGCAGTGTAACTTTATTTACCCTGTTTTATCCTCCCTAGTTACACTTGGAGCTCGATTCTCAAAAGGAATTGTATGCTGCATGCCCCAGGTGCACCGAAGACATGGCATGTGGGGCTTGTGGCATTTCCTTTTTGGCACTTGGGATTCTCGATCCCTTGCACCACATGCTGTGGGTTTGACCAGCTTTTTTTTTTTTTTTCCGTCTCAGTGCTGGCTTCAGTCCAGTCATGGCCCCCGCCTCCCCTCGCTCCCAAATTTGCTGTTCTCCTGTTTGCACCCTGGCTTACCCCCCAGGGTGGGGCTGCAGCACCGGCCAAGGTGTCATGGACATGGGTCAGGCTATGGGAGCCAGCCTGAGAGTGAGGAGGGGCGGCGAGGTGGCGTCATGGAGGTACTGCGGTGGGATTTTTTTATTTTGCTCCCTCCGGAGCTGGGTGCGTGCAATGACGCCTGCTGAGGCAGAACTTGCATGCTCCCATGCGCACTCCCCTAGAAGCATCTGCACTCAGCTCCCCCCATGCTCGCGCACATCACCTTACTCCTCAGCCTCCACCACGGGGCACTCAGGTGCCGGTGCTGCAGATCCCCCCTTCCCGGGGGGAAGGAGAGCAGTCCTCCGAATGCTCAATCCTTCCCTACCTCTGCTGACTCCCAGTGGCCCATGCCAATTCCCCGAACATGGGTCACCCCCATGGCGTGAGGTGTGGCATCCGGCGCCTCAACCCCCAGTGCCACTGGGCCGGCATGTTAGACCAGCTTTTGCCGGTTTAACTTTTTGTCTCTTAGGGGACCATTTTACAGAAGCTGCCATAAAAAGGTTAGAGTGTTGTAAATGCATTCAACCTTCTAGAACTGGGTGCAAGGTGTTCCAATGTGTTTGATGCAGTGCATGGTTTGATGCAGGACTTGTTAAATCCCTGCATTAACCTTTGAGAATTGAGCCCTTTGTCTTCAGATAATAGGAAGATTATACCCTGCCCTCTACCCCCCACTGACACTTGCGGCTATCATCCCTCTTATTATCCACCCCAATGAAATGGCCATAAAAAGCAGAAAGCTATAGGGAAGATGGTATGCAAAACAGCAGGTGAGAGAGTTTGAGTGAGGAGCTCTCCAGCACTCACTACTGCCTGCCCCTCTCATTCTACCCCCTAGAAGACCAAACAATATGAAGAAATGTCAAGCAAATATCACTACAGACCACTAAATATTATTAAATCTCTTAGAAAAGTAAAATAAGAGCAAAAGGTGTTACTAAAAACCACATGAACAAGACTGAAAGCAACAAGAGCTAGAGCAGCTAGGGCAACATCCCATATTCTGTGAACTCTTTTCTAAGTTAGATAAAACAGGTACTTAGGGGAGTGACGGGCTCTTGTCTAGTCCACTCAGAGCCACTGCAGCAGTGATTTCCAAATCAATAGCTTATCTCTCAAACCTTTTGCTTACCTCTGACCAGGTATCTGGAATCTGGAAAAAAGTCATTGTGGTTCCTATCCACAAATGGTGCCCTTACCCTGATATTGGTAATTACAGACCTATCTCTTGTCTGTTTATGCTTGCAAAAACATAAGAAAAGCTGATATAGTACCAACAAACCATTCTTTTCTTTGATTCCCTTAATCTCCCCCCCCCACCCCCATGAGCACAGGTTCAGAAAACACCAATGGATATTTCGTGCCTTGATTACTCTCGGTGACGATCTTTACCAGGCAATAGATAAGGACAATAGGTGCCATGTTTTAAGACGTGTATAAAGTTTTGATTTTGTCAGTCACCAGCTGCTGCTCTTTACATGTGAAGGGATGGGGGTAGGTCACTCACTCCTTAGGTGGTACCCCGACTACTTAATCAATCAATAACACCAGTTGTCAGATTCCATGGTACCCTATCCTCCCCCCTTGCTGGCAAACGCGGTGTCCCCATGGGTCAGTCGTAGGCCCACTGCTCTTCTCATCCCTGTTTATTAATGCTGTACCCACCATAAGTAAACACTCCAGGGACCTGCTGTAGATTGATCAAGTGGTATTACACTTGATGTCTACTAGTGTAAATGAAATAAATTTACAACTGTGTTCTGAACTTATGTCCTCCAGACAAGGTTTCAAGCCAATAGTCTCTTGCTTAATAAAGGCAAAACTAAGGATGTGCTATTTGGCTCTAAGTCTAGGGTTCTTAAGCGCAATAGTGATCTCTGCCTGGTTCCTTCTGCCAGCACCCAAAGTGTATGTATGGATAGCTTTAAATATTTGGGGTACATCTCAATTCCTCCTTCATTGCTGAACACTTTAATATCTTTACAAAAGAGATCAATCAGAAACGTGATATGCTACACCCAGTCAGGGACAGTTTGATTCCTGAGGCCAGAAGTAATATTGCACAGTAGATGCTTCTTCCTCTAAATGAATATGGATCCCTAGTCTGCAATCTAGTCTCAGCCTTTCAGTACCACAGAAAAGCAGTGCTCCACAACTGTACAGGTACTTTGTAGGGTATCATGGGGCCTCATTTCAATGTCCCAAACACAGGTACAGATCGGGATTAACATTCACCTATCCAACTGCATAAATAAAGAACACTTAAAATAGCAATAAACGAAAGTGATCAACTTTAATTCATAAAGTGCAGGTTTCTGCATACACAGCGATGCAAGTGAAGCCATAATGATGCCTAAGCATCAACTAACCCAATGTTCCACAGCAGTATCATGGTGCTTCATCAGAGTTTAGAGGAATCCAGAAATTACAGGTGCTTAAATAGTACACACGTTAGGGAGCTTCAACATCTTTGTTTCACATTCAGAATCCCCCTTGGTACTCCTAAACAGTAAAAACATATGTGAAAAGTACCAATGCAAGATGGTAGCATAAAAAATTGAAAACAACAATAAAAGGCAGTGATACATAATCAAGCGGAGCAGTTGGCAATAACAAATGATCATGTAGTGTTCAATGTTCCGTACTAGATCATATAACTACCAAATCAATTAAATATAGTCATCAAGTAATTTGCACAAAAACATGCATCATATTACATCATAGAAATTATCCAATTTAAGAGACCAGGGTCCAGATTCCTAAAAAATCACAAAGGTAATTCAAAATTTTACATTGTGCTTTGCATTTGCCCAGGTGTCCAACATTGCTGTTCACAGTCAGATAGTAAACTGCACTACCCAACTGTGAATAGGGCTTGGTCCTGGCAGTGGTAACCCCAATACTGTTACTGCTAACCCCACGAATGCTGTCCTGACAGGCAGCCAAGAGTATGGCCCCACAAGAAATAGTGCTGGGGCAGTATTCAGTATTCATAAAAGCAGCTATGTAAATAAGCCAATTGGTCATGCAAGGCACTGTGGGGCCATTCTGCATGCCCATTATGGGTCCATTTACATAGCCTGTGTTAGAGTTCACTGCCCCTCCTTGCTGGTTGCCAGCCTGAAAAAAACAGGAACAGACACTGGCTGACATTTTTCCCTCTCCCCACTGATTGCTGGCCTGATTATAAACACAAAAGATAAATCCCTGTGGTGGCCAGTGTCCCCCCTACCCATGATCACAGAATGACAGCCCGATTATAAAAAATAAAAAAGATAAATCCCTGGTGGCTAGCGGTCCCTCCCCACACCCAGTCCCTCACCTCATATAATAAAAAGTGTTCCTGGTGGCTAATGGTCCCTTCCCCCACCTGATACCTTGCCCCACATAAAAAAAAAATCCCTGGTGGCTAGCAGTCCCTCCCCACACCCAGTCCCTCACTCCATATAATAAAAAGTGTTCCTGGTGGCTAATGGTCCCTTCCCCCACCTGACACCTTGCCCAACATAAAAAAAAAAATCCCTGGTGGCTAGCAGTCCCTCCCCCATTCAGTCACCTGCTCAATATAAAAAAAACAGTTTTCCTAGGTTCCCAGTGTAACCCCCCCATCCTGATCCCCTTTATAGTCAAGAAAACATATCCCTGGTGGTCTAGTGGTCCTTCCCCTTCCCCAGTCATTGTCCCCATGAAAACACTAACAACATCTCCCTGGTACCTAGTGGTTCCCCCCATCCCTGATCCACTAGTTGTATGAGACTGAACTGTTCTTTGTGGTCTAGTGGGCTCCCTCCACCCTGGCAGGTAATGCCTTACCACCCTACTCCCCCAATCCTAAAACTGAGCTGGTGACCAGCATAGCCCTCCTCTCTCCTCCACAGCTGTCTGCTGACTGATCTCTCAATGAGCGTGTACTGTATACATTAGACACTTGTTGATGTTGATTGACAGCTCAGAGTAAGCTGTTATTCAATAAATGCATACTGCATACAGCAAGGACTCATTGAGAGCTCAGTCAGTGGCCAGCCATGGTGGAGAGAGGAGGGTTGTGCTGGTCACTGGCTCAGTTTCAGGATGGGGGAGTGGGGTGATGAGTCCGCTGGTGGTGAGGCTTGCTGGTGATTTTTTATGGGGGACTTCAACTCCCACAGGCAGGCCAGGTATGGCACACACTCCCTCTCATGAAGACTAAGTTGCAGATGAATAAAGTAGTTTACAAGTTTTTTGGGGGAAGCTGAAGCCTATCTACACCCTGCCCCTGACTCAGCAGTAGCACAGCCATGAGCCACCCACCAACAATCAACAAAACTACAGTTTGGGGCTTAAGCACCAACCCAGTCAAGAAAAGTACTAAAAACTTTGGTTTGGGAGCTTTGAGTACAACAACATCACAAATGGACTATTGCAGCAGGGCAGGCCTGGGGCCCTTCTCTACTCCTCCTGCTTGCCTTCACTATGCTCTTCTATTAATTTCCTTTCCCTGCCTAACAAAATCTGTGGCACTGCAGTGTCAGCTTAAGTTAACTCCAAGAAACTGCCCTTTTAGAAATTAGTGGGTTCTGGCAAAATTAGTAAAGACAGCACAATACACACAACAAGGTCCTACCTTTTTGGCATCAGAACTGCAGTGGTAGGGGGCACTGATGAGCAGCTAGCGAGACAGGTGAGTCTTTTAGTGGATCCATCCAGACAGTCAAATACTTTAAAATAAATATACAGTTGCTTCGTTTTTTTGACGTGCCCTTGAGCCAGGTCAGTGGAGGACTCCAGCATAGACAAATACCTTGCCTCAGACTCAGGCAAAAACCAGTGATTAGCAAGCAAAAATAATAAGAAGCTCCCAACGGGAGGTCCAGGGGAAAAACGCGAGTGCGGTGTCACTCTCGGCGACAGAAGTGAGTGCGTTCGGGCGGGAGCTCATGGGACAAGTTATAGCAGCCCCGGAACCTCGGCTGGTAAAATTAGAAGGGAAGCTCAATTCTTGGCTGCAAGAAATCCTTGAGCAGCAAACTTCTCAGGTAAACAGGCTGAGTGAGGCGGAGGAGCGTATATCCTGACTGGAAGACGAGATGACAGGGATCCCAGGGCAAGTTGCACAATTGCAAAATGAACTTGAGGAGTTCAGAGAAGCACATGACTACCAGGAGAATTATCAGAGATGCCTGCATTTAAGATTAAGAGGTCTGCTGGAGGGCAAAGAGGGGCCAAATATCCTAGACTTTTGTGCTTGTACCTTACCAGAGTTGTTAGGCCTACAGGCCAAAAATGGCCATTTTAAATTAGAGTGGGCCAACTGGGCTGTGATGCTGAGACCATCAGTGGGCCAACTGCCTCGCCAGATCATTATGTGGTTTCACAACTTTCAGGACAGAGAGGCAGTCTTGAGAGCCTACCGGGAGAAGAGCACAGTAATGTTTGAGGGAAGTCGGCTATTCTTGTCCCAAGATTATTCAGCTCGTCTTCTGAACAAGCAGAAAATGTTCAACGTAGTCATGAATCAGTTGAGAGACCTTAAAGTAGAAAACTTCTTGGTATATCCGTCACCTTTAAAATAAAACATAAGGGAGCTACTTTTTTGTTTTGGGAGGTGGAAAGAGCCAAGTTGTTTGTTAAAGAGCTTCAGAAGAAGGCTGGATGAGGAGGAGATGGTTTGCTATGGTGGAGTGTGGAAGAATGCTGCAGAGACTGAGAAGGACATTTTATTTTGCTTGATGTGATTGATTCCCCCCTCCCCCGCAGCACACCTTAATTTATATATAAATGTGCACCAACTGAGTTGGAGGAACTGGAATTCCTGGCCAAATGTGGGAGGAATTTGTGTTTTAATGGAATATCTCCTTTTTTTATTTGTGAGTTCTCTCGCCTGGTGAATGGGATGTGGGCCCTTGATACAGTGATGAAGCGGGCCTTCCATGTAGTCCTGAGATGGCTTTGCCTGTAACGAATGCCTGCAGAGCTGAAAGAGGATCTAGAATAGCAGGACCTCACCTATAAGTGTTTGGATGGCCAGATAGTGAAGAAGGCAGGTGTGCGTGAGTGTACTGGGGAGAGGAGGGTGGGCGCTGTGTGTTGTTTTATATGAGCGCTGCCTGTTGCCCCCATCCCATGGTGGTCCTCTGAGAATGGACATACGGGTAACATATGCACTATAAGACAATAGATGTTCAAGTACTTGGGGGCTATATGGAGGCATTGGGGCTATGTGGTGGGTGTGGGGGGGTTGGAATTTTCTAGGTAGTGCTGGGGATGGGGAAGGTAATGAAGGAAGATGTGCTGGGGGAGCGGGCTTTGGGAATATTGATTCTGGCTGTTTAATTGTTCATGTTCGCTGTTTTTGACTGTTTAATGAATGTGGCTCATTATATGGTTGACCGGGGGTGACCTCCTCCGGGGTGAAGATACTGGAGCAACCATTGTGTTGGCTTTCAGAAGAGGGCTGTGAGACACGCAGATCAACTAGGGGATTTAGACATTCATGCTGTGTAGACAATTAGTGTCAACAGGATCGAGGGTGTGGGTGTGAGGGAAAGAGAAATTACACTGTATCATAGCATAGAAATGGGGGTTATGCATTGTCAATGTTAGAAACTTATTGTGCGCATGGGATTAACGGGGAGTTTGATGTTCGGGGATGGGATGGAGGAGCTAGACCCCAGAGTCAGTTGAAAAACCAATTATGACTAACTTACCACACATTATGACTGATTTTTTAAACTAGTTTTAAATTTCTGACGTCAACTAACTGAAGAAAATCCAACCAATTTTTTCAACTTTCATCATTGTTGGATTTTATTATGTAGTAGTTTGTCATACTTTTTAAACTTTGTATCTTTTTTTAATTAAAATTTCGACTATAAGAGTTAATAAAATGGATGGAAAAGTCCCCCCCAAAATTAATGTGGTGCGCACACATAACCTTCGCCTTCTGACATCACAAAATAGGACTGCACGTGCCTGCGTGGGAGCGTGTTGGTGGGGTAAGGCCAGGAAGCAGCTCCATTTTTAGCATTTGGGATTTAGCAGCATTATTACTTCATAAATGGGCAGAAGCACAAGGAATTATTTATGCCCCTCAACTCTGGGGCAGGTGAAGTATTGCATATGGTGGGGGAAGCAGCAACTAGTCAGAAGCAGCTAAGAAGCTGGCTGCTCTTTAAAATGCAAATTCAAAGTGCAGTGAAACAAATCTACACACAGTAGGAACCCACTAAAGTACAATAACCAGTCAAAACAACAACAAAATATACTAAGTCCCTGAAAGTAACAGACTGAAGCAGGGCAGTAAAACAGTATACGGTATAGAAAAATAAGCAGCAGTAATACTAGTTACTTAGAAAAAGAACTGTGAGTCTAAAATACGGTATAGGTAGGGCCTCTTAAACATCCCACAGAAGCTAGAAGGTACCCTTTTGCAAACAGAGCTAACCATCAATATATGTTAGTTTACTAGTAGTCGTAGAATCTGTGAGACTAAAAACAGTTTAAGGGAGGACCCCTAGAAATACCTCCTGTATGGTATACCAGAACTGAGATGTATGCATAGTTTAAATTTAAAGCTAAAAAAGAACTCATGCATATTAAAAAAACATTTTCTGACACAGTTTCTGAACTTGTTTTGGCTTTCAGCATGAACACTAATGTGTTTTGTAAAATGTTTTTCATCTTGCCGTGAGGACTTTGATATTTAGTCTATCCGATTCCTACAGTGGCAAACGACAAACATTTTGTCCATTGGACCTTACCGACTGTGCTCCATGCTCCAGCCTCCCATGGTCCAGGAACTCACCAACTGACCACTTGCACCTGCTCTGCTCCACGACCTCGTGGGGTGTCTGACTTACTCAAAATGCCACCACAGTCAGAAAGAGCCCATCTAGGCCACCAGCAGTAGATCGATGATGATCAATCACCTTGGCTTTTTGAGTTTGGCTCCCTGGCCCTACAGTCCCCAAGCCCTCAACCAGCCAGAGAAGCCAGCCCAGCATGCAACAGACACACAGACAGAATGAGTAGTCTGTGAGAGACCATCCTCCTCCTTCCTACTGCCCAGCCCTGGCAAGCCTTACACACGCATATCCCACACAGAACCTTGCTCACTGTAATAGCCTGTTGTCAGTTCGGTCAGGTGTCGGGTGATAATTCAGTTGGTGGTGTCGGATGGCTCCATAGCTCATACTGCCATTGCTGCTCTACTCGGTGGTGGTGTTGGTGTTTTTTGGAGCTGTGTGCTCCCTCCTCCCAACTCACATAGTCGATCCTCAACCCAGACCCATGTCCCCACTCTAGTACTCCATGCAGTGGAACTAGTGCACCTACCATTCCTCCTCCTTGCCAACTCTGAAGACCTGACTGAGACTGAGTGAGAGTCACCTGATGGGCCCAGCTGACGGGGTCATGGGCTGATCCTGACCACCACCAGACCATTGACTTGCTGTCTTCACATGATTGCTGCCTGGCTTTGCTGGAGGACTGACTGGGACCTACACAGCCATATACTAGTCTTTCTCCGGGCACTGGACACATCAGGACGGTGGACACAGTTAACTTATTTTTAAATTAAAGGCCAAACCTCCAAACTTCTCCCCTGCAGAAAAACGATGCTCACTCCGTTGCCCACACACCAACACAGATCCTTCCTCTTCTGACAGTCTCCTCTCCTACCTAGGCATGCTCTCCCCGTCCCCTCATGCAGACAGTTACAGACACTCTCAAGCTCCTGGCTCCTCCTTCTATCTCTCCTAATTGGTGGATGCTTCATGTCCAGGAGCCAGGGGTGCATTTTATTGGCTATAAGGCTTGGTGCCGGTGGTTGAGGGCCTTTAAATATTCATGGCCCCCTGGCCCCCTCCTCCCTCACGAAAGAAAAAAAGAGAAAACACATTGTAGTGCACCACAAAAACAAACCTGGATGGGTCACAGAATCGTCAAGTGCAGTGGAGTTCAACTCTACTATTTTATGACTGCAATCCAATGCAATTACAACTGATTGCAACTGCATTGAATTGCAACTGACTATTTCAACTGCTGATGACTGTTTTGGGGTATAGGAGGAGCACTCTTGTTGGGACAAATTGGGGGAAAGGGGTGGTGGAGATTGGGGAAGTTAATGTTTGTTATAGAGTTTTAGCTGTTTATATGTGTTTATGTGCAATCAAAGGTACAGAAATGCTACTAAGTATACAGAGTTTAATGATCCCGACCTTTCGTGTTGGAACCCAGCAGTTGGGGGATGGGGCTGTGTACACCCCTGCTTACTTGGTGGGAAGCGTATGGCTGGAGAGACATGAGACAATGGCTAAGTCACCAAGTATTACTGATTACTGGAATGTAAGAGGCACAGCAAATCCAGTCAAAAGGACATCACTCCTTATGGCACTAAAGTGGGAGGGAGCGCAGGTGGTCCTGATTCAGGAAACTCACCTGACTGAGGTGGAACATGCTAAGTTGGCTAGAACTTGTGTAGAGAAGTGTTATGCTGCCTCCTTTTTGGCACATAAAAGAGGAGTGGCCATTTTGATACATAAAAATCTCCAAATGGAAGTTACCCGTGTGGTTAGAGATCAGGGATGGGGGAGACATGTATTTGTTTCTGGGGAAATAAATGGGGAAAAGATGACATTTGGGAGTATCTATGCCTGCGCAGTTTATGATCCCCAGTTTTATGTGTCCTTGCTGGATTTGCTAATAAAGGAACAGTTTCCAGGTCTCATCCTTGGGGGAGACTTTAACTGGATGATGGACCCACATGTTGATCACTCAGAAGGAAAAGGAAAGACATCAGAGGTTATGCAGAAGTGACAGGTGGGGATGGCTGATTTGGATTTGGTAGATGGATGGCGTACAGCTAATCCAGGGGCTAGGGAATATACATTTTATTCAACCCCCCCCACAAAACTTGGTCTCATATTGATTACATATTTGTACCCAGTCAATGATATGGAAGAGTACAGGATATCTCTCATAGTCCCATTCATGTATCTGATCATGCAATGGTACTCTTGAAACCACAGAGTGGAGAGAGGAGGGAGGGATCCCCCCAGTGGAAATTCCCAACATACATGGTAAAGAATCAGGCTTTCAGGGAATATTTGAAAGAAAAGTGGTGATACTATGTGGAGACCAATGCTGGGGAGGATATCTCGAAGGCCATTTTCTGGTAGGCGAGTAAAGCGTTTATGCAGGGAGTGATTATAGAATATATGGATAGGATAAAGAGGCAAAAGAAGGAGAAGAGAATGGAGCTTGAGAGAAGACTTAATGAATTAGAGAGAAGGGTGGCTGGAGGGGAACAGGGCAATGTAGTGGGACTATTGGTGGTGACAAGGGAAGCATTAAATGCCCTGTTGAAAGAGGAAGCAGGAAAGGTATGGTTTTATTTCAGGTGTCAGGTGTATGAGTGGGGGAACAAACCTGGCACTTTGTTAGTGCTACTCATGAAAGGGGGTAAAGGTGTCACCAGGGTCACAGGGTACGGGATGAAAAAGGAAAACTATAGAAGGACCATAGCAGGATTACGGAATGCTTTAGGACATTCTACCACCAGCTATATAGGGCTGAGAATGCCAAGAAGGGGTTGCAAATCAAGCAGTTCCTGGATGGGGTACACTTACCCTTGATCACACACAAGCAAAGAGCGGGATTGGATTGGATCGTCCAGTTACAAAGGTAAAAATACTGGGTGCCATCCAAAAGCTAAAGAGAGGGAAGGCTAGTGGCCCAGATGGTTTTCCAGTGGAGTATTATAAAATGATGGGTGGACAAGTGGCGGAGGCACTGTGTAAGGCTTTTGGGCAGTATGAGGAGGCAGGGACGGTTACTCTACCTGACACAAGTTATGATGCCACAGTCTGCCTAATACCAAAGCTGGGCAAGGACGAGCATGAATGTGCCTCATATAGACCCATATTGTTACTTTATTGTGATCTGAAGATTCTTGCTAAGGTGTTGGCAACCAGGTTGGAGACTATCCTGCCAGACGTCATTCACCCAGACCAAACCGGTTTCATCAAGGGAAGGCAGTCATATCATAATATGCGTTGTCTGCTAAATGTGGTGTGGAGGGCAAATCAGGGGAAAGAGAAGATGGGTGTTATCTCTATGGATGCTGAAAAAGCTTTCAACAGGATAGAATGAGAGTACTTATTTGAGGTGATATCCTGGTTTGGTCTGGGTGACTCATATATAGGGTGGGTACGGGCTATGTATTTGGCACCTAGAGCTCACATATTGGTGAATGGAGCCCTCTCAGAACAATTTAATCTGGAAAGGGGCATGTGGCAGGGGTGCCCACTGTCCCCGTTGCTTTTTGCACTGGCTATAGAGCTACTTGTGGTGGCAATCCACAGTCATAAGGGTATAGAAGGGGTTGAAGGAGCACGGGGATCTCTACATAAGATCGCCTTATATGCAGATGACATGCTGCTATTTGTAAAGAATCCGAGACAGTCAATTTCCCCTCTACTGGAATTGATAAAGGAGTTTGGGGCCTTCTCGGGGTATAAAATCAATCTGGGGAAGTCAGAGTTGGTTTGTTACCCTGAGGGGGGAGCTGGGAATTGTGGGTGGGGATTAAAACTGGCAGGGCCAAGTTTCACCTACTTGGGTATACAGGTTGGCAGGTCACTGGGATCTTTGTACAGGTTGAATTACGCAGCCATAATTAAAACAATAGAGGCAGACCTTAAGAGGTGGACACAATTTCCAATTTCTTGATTGGGAAGGGTTTCTCTAATCAAGATGAATATTTTCCACAGGATTCTATATCTGATGCAGATGTTACATCTGGGGCTAACAAGGGGAGATATAAAGAGGGTGGAACAGGCATTCTCTAAGTTCATATGGAGAGGGAAAAGGCGAAGAACAAGCCTGCAAAGATTGAAAGCAGAGAAAAAAAAGGGAGGGGTCTGAATTTTCCAGATCTAGGTAACTATTACTTGACAATACAGCAGAGGTATATAGCAGACTGGGTACATCAACCTAAGGTAGCTAGCTGGGTAGAACTGGAGCAGGAGGGCACCACTGGGAGACTTACAGCCTATCTACATAGTAGGGGAGCTAGGACCTATAAGATGGGGGGGGGTAACCCGTTAGTGTAACAGGTATTAGAGGCTTGGAGGCAGTTGAGAAAGCTTAGATTAGTACAGAAAGGTGAGACAGTGCTCTTGCCTACGGCGGGAAATCCCTTCTTCCTCCCTGGGCTGGTGGATAAGGAATTTCAGGAGTGGGAGAGGAGAGGGATCCAAAGTATGGGTAATTTTCTGGTACAGGGTACAATATGTACATTTGACACTATGCAGTGGAGTCTCCAGGTTGATGGCCAGCACAGGTTTAGATATTTGCGGGTTAGGGCCTTCATTGGTAGCCTAGAACGGGAGGAACCAGAGCAATTTGTACTGGATGCAGTGGAGAGCCTGGTATATCAAGCGAAGGTGGATCCGAAAGGATTTATTGGGAAGGCGGCTAAGAAGGGGAAACAGAGATTTCCAGATCTGACAGGGAAAACCAGATTATTATGGGAAAGGGACTTGGGAAAATATATTTCAGAAGGGAATTGGGAGCTGGTGTTCTCATTACATACAGGGATTATGGCCTGCAATAAGTATAAGGAAGTGTATACAAATTTATACACAGGCTATATTATCCACCAGTTATAGTACATAAGGCACACCCCTCGATATCACCTATGTGAGAGAGACGTGGTCAGGGGAAGGGCACATATATTCGTTGTTTTTGGTCCTGCCCTGTGTTACAAGTATTCTTGGGGTAAGTGGTGGCAGAGATCACCAAAATGGCAGGGAAGGATATGGGAAAGGTTCCTTTGGGGTGCTTGTTCAGAGTAGAAGTTGGGGATGATGATGAATGGGTGCCACTACCCAGGTGGGTAAGAATACTTTATGTGTTGGCCCTTCACTGTATACAAAATACGTGGGTATCCTGTGTAAGGCTCATGATTCAGCAATGGCGTAACCTAATCCTGCAAACTCTGGCTGTGGAAAGATTGACTTGGGTGATCAGGGATAGAGAGGAGTTATTTATAAGAAATTGGACCCCTTTCCTGTCCTCACTGAGCCCAAGAGAAGAAGTGGTACTAAGGATGGGGCTTGAGGGATGAAAGGGAGGATGGAAAGTCTTTTGACATGTGGTATAGGCTGTACAGAGGGCTGGAATAATCTAATACATGCCTCTCTGCCCTGCTCTCCATTTACTTAGCACTTACTTACAACTCCAGCACTTCTCTGCACATCTTCCTCTGTATGCTCTTCTTACCCCTGACCTTACTATGTTTGTGTCATCTCTCCCTCTAGTGTTGACATCCTCCTCCTGAAATCCCCCTTCCCCCATCCTTCCCCACAAATGGTCGACCCTCCTGGTCAGTCCATTCATGCCTTCTTGTTCTATTGCTAATCTAATCTTCTTACCACACCCTGTTACTTCTATTGCTTTGTTTAGTATCCACTCCAGACATTGGTGTACCCTTAATTTAATTTGTTAACAATCTGCACACTCTGTATTATTTGATGTTGTTGTTGCTATTTTTTTATTGTATGTACCAGCCTGCACTGAGTCCAATTGTATTATTCCTTACTCTGTTCCCTTCTGCCAGGACCATCTTGAAAATGAGCTTGCTCAAAGATGAATTTGCCTGGTTAAATAAAGTTTTGACTGATTGATTGATTAATTTAATGTTATGGTTAAAATAAGTAAAGTTAGATGGAGACACAATGAAACCTAAACTTTGATGGATGAATGTAGGTACTTGATTGCACTTGTTTGTCTATTTGTTTCTCAGTTGCCTGTTGCATTAACTTACTTTGACAAAATTAATACAGATATTATACAAAAAAAAAAAAAAAAGAACTGCAGTGGCACTCAGAGCTGCAGAATGCACAGTTTTGCTGAGATTCTGTGTTCCTGATTGGTTGCTGAAGATCAGGTGGCTGCCAGAAAGTGTTTGCACATGCTCTCTGTATTATAAGTAAGCAATAAAATACAATGGAGTGTGCATGGAACAGATTTTACTGTACACCCAGGGGTGTGTGGCCTTGTGCCTTCAGCCCCTGTAATTACAGTAATATCTGTTCCATGCACATCTCAGTGTGTCTTATTGCACTTATAAAATGTTTTCGTTTTTTTTTTTTGTTTTTTTTTTAACTTTTTACAGTTGGGAAAAGCATGTTTATATGTAGAAACAATAGATTTACTTGTGTGCATTTATGATAAAATAATCTTTCCACCCTCTGCAAATGATGTCATTGTACTGCTGCTAGACAAAGTTTGTCCTTTGCTGGCATCAAGATTCGAGATATGGAATGTTTATCATAGAATACATGGATTCAAAATTCTGCTCTGTTCCACTGGCAGAATGTTCCTCTCCTGACATACTGTATATACGTGCACACACACACACCCACACCCACTCCTAAGATCTCTTCAACAGCCAGATACTCAATTGTCTCACTGTCAGGGCAAGCAGAAGAGATTTCTCTGATGAGCAGGTAAAGATAGAAGGGAGATTTTTTATTGTCAGCAAAGAAACAGTTGTAATGAAAACTATAAACAATACTTAATGTTTCTAATTTGTTTATATCTGTGTAAGGAATGTGTGATGATCAGGTAAACAACATCTAATTCATTTGTTTTATTTTTTTATTTAAGGTAGTTTTAGTTTTAGGGCCCAGTTGAAGTTTATTTTTACAGTGTAAAGGTAACAGCCATGTTTGTGGTGGAAGATCAATTCTGGTTGTAGGGGAATTGATAGAAGATAGTTCTGGTTGTAGGAGGACTGATTTGCTCATTGTGTGATGTGGTTTAGGACAAAATGACTGTGCATGAAACAGTTTTTATGCATGGTCACATGACACATTTTGACCAATGTGATTTCTTTATTTTGGATGCCCATTTTATAACTGCTGGAGTTAAGCAGTTCACTGTATGACCCTTCAGCTTTGTGCTCACCCTTAAAGTGGGAGAGGAAATCCCACTAGCTCCGAAAGGTGCTCAAAATCGGACACAGAGACAGTGGGATGACAAATGACACCAGGAGGTTCTTGGAATAGGAAGGAGAGTGCAGTTGTATAACTGTCAGGAATGGCTTCCAGTACCTAACCAATTGTGTTGGTGAGGGCTTGCTTACAAAACTATGGAGATGTATTACAAAAAATGACATTAGGATTACCTTTGGGTTCATGGGCAAAGTATAAAAAGACATGACATCCAAAGTTAGGGCTCTCAAGGTTGATAAAACTAACTGTGCCTATTATAATAGAGTTTCATAGTTAGCTGGTTTGCAAACAGTTTGGTAAAATTACCCTACCCGCAGGATTTGGAGATCAGATGCTGATATGGTCATTAATTCAAGAACCATAACTTTGAAATTCCAGACTTTTGATGCTTTGCTGATGAATTCTAACTTTTTCTTGTTGTTTTCATAATAAATTGGAACAAGGGGTATGCAGAATTCATGTGATCTTTGATGTATAGTAAAATGTTACCTCTTTTTTCTGCTTGTGCAGTCAGGTCTGAAAGCAACATTACCTGGTAGGCTTACCTGACACAGAACACTTACAGTCCTAGCATACTGTACATTGCATCCAAGAAAAATAGCATTTGTATGTGGTACAATCAAAATGCATTGCTGTTACTCAGCACACACTGCTAGAAATAAACACATTACCACACCACTTACCATATACAAAATATTTAAACATCACACTGAGATGCAGACAAAGAAAATGTGTGTGTTTGAAACACAAAGGGACAGATGTATAGTATAATGGGGAAATTAAAAAGTAAAAATGCAGTATACACAAAAAGAAAAAAAAAGAAAATGGGCTGAAGATTTCCTGGTCTCTGACTGGCTGATACCCATGTGAGGGGGATACATTAAATACCAACAGAGACCAGGAAGTAAAAAAACACCAACCCAGCCTGACTCATACCAGACTTGTATCACTGTGCCCATTTTAATTTAAAAATGAATTCAATTTTAAAACTTACCACCTGCCATTTTTTTACACTCACTTAGTGAACAGGGTGCGCCCCAATTGATACTCTCAACCGAATCCATCAACAGAAGTACAGTAATGCAAAAAAGAATCTAAAGCATATGATAAAACAGAACGTAAGAGCTTAGTAGCCATATTTTTTATGGTCACTTTCTGAGTGATCCCCTCACTATGCTCTCGCCATCACCCCCGCTCACACTTGTGCTACGCTCCATCCGCATTAAACTAAAGTAAAAAACAGGAATGGGAAGTAAAAAGTAAATTTCATATTTTAAAAAGTAAATGAATAGGTTTCCAAACTCTGGACTTTTGCTCACTTTCCCTTTTGGCACAAGCTGCTCGAGTCCCCATCCTCTGGCCACCTGTCCACTTTCTTTCTGTCACAAGCTGGCAGTTTGTCTCCATCTACAGGTACATAATCCAAGAAAGTATCACTGGTCTCACTTTCAAGCCAGCGGTACAGTAACATTGCACAGATGTAAATGCAGAGCACTAGGTAGGCATGGGCAGGTTCTTAAATACCCATCCCAAAGTACTACCCACATGTATCTCTGAACTACCTGAAATTACAGTAAAAATACCCTAATGAAAAATGGGTAGTTTGGTTCGTGTCAGGTAGTCACGACCATATTCTACTAAACTATTACCCTACCCTGACCATAACAAAAATGTGAAAGGCTGTTTTTGACTGTAGGCTGTATACTATTACACTGTTTGTTAGGTACCCCACGCCCTATCATTTATAAGGCAGGTAGGAGAGGCACAGCTGCTCTGATTGAACCTGCTATTATTTCAAAAAAGTATACCCACAGTGGGCATTGCTGACGCAGGTACAAGAGGTGCAGGTGCTCAAAGTGAGCCTACTGCTGTTTCCAAAAAGTTATGTCCATGGTGGGCATTACTGAGGCAGGTGTGAGAGGCGCAGCTGCTCTGATTGAGCCTGCTGCTTTTTCCAAAAATTATACCCATGGCAGGCATTACTGAAGTAGGTACAAGAGGCACAGCTGCTTTAATTGAGCCTACTGCTGTTTCCAAAAAGTATACCCATGATGAGCATTGATGAGGTAGGTACACGAGGCACAGCTGCTCTGAGTGAGGCTGCTGCTGTTTCCAAAAATTAGACCCATGGCAGACATCAAACATAATAAACTGATGATTGACAAAGCTAAGAGTAGCGTGGCACATTGGCTAGCATGGTGGCTGTGGTATTGGCATATTTTGTCAGTAGTACATGTCTGAGGAGAATGACAGTAAAACAGAGGGAAAGTGATGACAATGGAAGAAACTGCGGTAACAACTCTGATATAAGGCCTGTAAGTTATTAGCAACAGTCCTTCCAGAATTTATGTAGTGCTCATATACAGCAGAACTGAAACAGTATGTGACACATGGAACACGTTTGACGAGGAAATGTAAAAAATAAAAAAAGTAAGTGAATTCAAATTTAAATAATGGTGCCATCATTGACAGAAAAATGACAAACATACCTGTTTGTTCATGAACTGTCTGTGACCATGGCAGGATTTATGTCAGAGGGACAGTTGCAACTGCTAAGACAGATGTGCTAGCAGTGTTATGTTACCAAATTTGGTAGTATGCCACTCCTAACAGGATTTTCTATTTGTTTCGTACACAACCTAGTCATTACATTCAGTATCACTGTTTGCAGGCTGTTGCTCATGTTCAGGGTCAGAATCACATAATTCAGTGTTTGAAACAATTGAGAAATTGTCAGCATTAATTTTGAGAAATGTAAGTCATTCCACATTTACAGGACTTAACAGTGTTCTTTGGTCAGTGACTATTTCTCCAGCTGCACTAAATATGCATTCTGGATATATGCTTGAAGGTGGACAACTGTGGTACATTATTTAAGAAACAAACCATAAGAGGGTGTGGGTAAATCCTGCCATCACTCACACCCTTGGATGGCATATTGCAATTATAGTATGTGTAAAATAAAGAAAAGATTACAATTCTAGCTGTCAGACTTTTTATTTTATGTTTTATTAATAAAATAGAGGAGATATGCTTCTGCAGACAAAAAAAATAAATAAAAAATAGTCCTGGTTTTCTAGGTTGCACATCAAAGGCTGCTGTCACCAGTTTCTGTGTTTTTTGTATCAGTATCTGTTAGTTGAGCCACGTTTCTGTGTTTTTTTTTTTAGCAGTATCTGTTAGTTGAGGCAACTGTTGTGTACAGAGTTTCATTCAGTGGGCTGGGAAATGAAGACTGAGCTGTGTTAGTGTGAACTGCTTTTTTTTTTATAGAAAGAGACTTTGACTTGGTGGGCTGGGAAATGGAGACTGAGCTTTCTTACTGTGAGCTACTTGCTTTTATAGAAAGAGGAAAGAACGAGAGAAAGAGCTCGACAACAGCATTTTTTTTAAATGAAATAAATGTCACCAGGAAGGCTGCTTGTTCTGATTGCAGAGACATAGTTTGTGGGTGTCATACCAGTGTTCTTGCTGCTGTGAGTTTTGCATCCTGGTCTTATCTGCATATACACATTATATATTGGTATGGTTATTGTTCGGTCTGTAGCATTCACAAAATGCGATCAGTAAAAGAAAAACAAAAACTTAAGGAAAAAAGCACAATGCAGAGTGACAGAATTTTTGGAAGTGATCTGGCACATGACAGGCAAACACCACACTTACTTTTGCGTTAGGAAAAGTAGGTTGAGAAAAGGTAATAGCGAGGAACATTTTTTCTTCCCCTGCAGTGGGAAAAAAAAAAGAAAAGATTTTGTGCTCTGTCAAATAGGTTTGGTGACTGTTAGGTTTGCTGTTGTACGATTTTTTGCCGATACTTGAAGTGGACTTGGGGACTCTTGGGGTTTATGTGTTGGGAACTGCAGTGCTTTTTCTCTGCTGGTTTCATGTCGCTCTTTAACAGGAAAATAATATGGTGGCTTTTTATTTTGATTTTTGGGATCGGAGCAATTTTTGGGCTGATTTTGCTGGCTGCCACTTTTTACTACTGGATGGTAGTAGGATTTACAACATGTAAATTATGACATCCAGCCAATCAGGAACCAATATTTTAAGAGCCATTGTATAATACAAGAGTTGTTAAATCCGGCCATATTGTTCTCCTGTTTCAAACAGAGTAATGGGTCTTCCTTGACACCAATCATAGTTTGGTCTGCAAAATACTCCTTGATGATTGTGCTGTGTGAGACAGTTACCAGTCTGCCAGATGAACCAGCTGCACTTTCTGTACAGGATACCAGTCCATGTCGTTGCAGGCAACTCAGAACTGATTTGTCTTTCTGACCCTGAACATAGGACACCTGAGAAGTACTTGCAGATGTTCTTTCCCCCACTGATGACACTGGTGAATGTGAAGATTTTATTGCTGTGCTATTGTCTGCACCAGAGGTGCACTCTGATGGTTCGACAGAGTTTGACTGCTGTACATTAGTTAATAGTGTTGGTGGGGCAACGTCACATTCGGTTAGCAGAAGATTTCTCCAATAGTCAAAGTCTTCCCCTTCCGGAAGGATGGCTTCCATGTTCCCCTTAAAGCAGGGATCTAGCAACATAGCCAACACATAGATGTAATTCTTAAATATAGCATTGATTTTCTGATCAGTCAACAGTCTGAGACTCAAGTCATCTGCCAGCATAACAGCGGTGGTGTCTTCTTTTGACTTAAAGTCTTTTTTTATGTCATCAAGGAAAATGTGATTAAATCTTACGTGAGGAACAATCTGACCCAGAGTTGCACTGTCCACACTGACATCATGTGTGATAGCCTCAAATGGCTCCAATAAGGTGACCAAAGATTCAAGTAGACTCCAACTGCTGGAACTGAGCATGATGTCTACTTTACCTATTTGATGCTGCATGGTGTAGACATGTACAGCTTTTTTCCTGTTCAAAAAGCCTTTCCAACATGTAAAATATTGAATTCCAGTGGGTTGGAACCTCTGCTTTAATGTGTGTAGTGGTAAGTTGTTTGGCCTCGTAGCCCCTTTATGATTTTTTGTGCTGTCACAGAGTGGCTGAAATGCCCACATATTTTCCTAGCAAGACCTAACAGGTTTTTAAAATTTCTGTTTCCATTTAAGAAATTATATATGAGAAGATTTAAACAATGTGCAAAACAAGGTATGTGTCGGTAGTTGCTATCTGTAACAGCATTGACTATTTTGGCATCATTATTTGACACTGAGCACTGAAGATAAGGAATATGGAGTAAGTCATTTCAATAATTGCTTTTGCAACTCCTGCAAAATATAGCTGTGTGGTTTTCCTCAAAAATGGTGACACATAATACAGCCTGCTTCCTGCTGCTTACAGTAGAGTGGGGATTATTACTTTCTGACTGAAAATGTGTGCAAAGAGCTGTAACAATCATACAGTCAATTGCCTGGTTGCTGGTCCATATATCTGTAGTTATGTGAACCTGCTTCACCTCAGAGAGTTTCAACTGCTTAATGACATCAGTACACACCAAGTCATACAACTATGGAACAGCCTTCATCAAGAAATATGTTCAACAGGCAATGGTGTACAATGGCTCAATCAGGTTCATGAAGTTGAGGAAACCTTTTTGGGCAACACAATCAAAAAGGAGTTGACAATTGACCAACAGCTCTGTAATGACTGTTTAACAGCTGGCATGTGGGATGCTGGTGGGTACATTTTGATCTCCTCTCTGCACTTTCTTTTATTGTTAGTTGAAGAGGTATTTTTAATTTTGAAGGAAATGTATTTTTCATGCCTTTTTCAGGTGGAGTACTAGTACTATGGGATTCTGCAGTACTTGATGGTGTCAGAATAAAACAATCTATGATTGTCTGGGAAGACTGCAAGGATACAGCAAGTGATTCAACGTCAGTTCCTGCTTCCAGTTCATTGTCACTATGGTCACCACCACCACCTCCACTGTTGCCCATACCAACCACACTGTCCCTTGCCCTGCCCCACTCAATTGAGTGTTTTGCGTTTGCATGCCATATAATTACTGATGTTCCAAAATGTCCTGCTTTGCCAACCCGACTGACATGCTTTTTGCACAAACTGCATATAGCTTGAGAGTTGTCTGCAGGATTAATATAAAATAAATTTCAGACTAAAGATTTACCTTTTTTTGCTTTGTGCCACAGTGTCTGGCATTATTCCTTGCACAGTCAAGGGACCTGGAGGAAACTCTACACTGCCATTTCCTTGTTGTGATGATTTTTTTCTCATTCATACTCATCTTCTTTTTCCTACATTTAGCATATGATTTTTTTCTGCACTTGTCTCTCATTCCTTTCAGTGGCATCCTCTCCTACACCCTCATCAAAAATACTGACCTCATTGCCACAAGATTCAGAAGAACTGAAAATGCCATCATCATTGTGTGGGACATAGCCTGGGCTATCCCATTCCCAGTCCCCACTATCACCACCATTTCTATCAGCATTTGCTGCCTCAGCATCTGAACTTATATTTGGGGAGGATGCCTCCTTGCATGCTGCTTCAGCAATCAGAAATATCCTGGCACATATGGCAAAACATTCAGTACCTCTATGACTAACCCCAGTTGTTCTTTCTGAAACACTACTATAATTTCATTGCTATCATACTTTTTTGTTCAGGACTTTTAGTGCCAGTCCTGGTGATGTTGTTGTTATTATTATTGTTGCTATGTTCTTCATTAGTGGTATGAATCGTATTGTCCATATTATTAACAACTACATGTGCAGCAGCACAGTGCTTCCTTTTAGTAGGCTTAGACTAGGAACTATGAAACATAGCAGACAAAGCCATAAAACAATATAGTTTCACTAACTGCTGCAGAGACAGACAGTGTATCTGACTATGTAAGGTTAACCCTCTATACAGACAGTTGGTGAGACCCCATCTGGAGTACTGCGTGCAGTTTTGGAGACCTCATCTACGCAAGGATATAGACAGGATGGAAGCAGTCCAGAGGAGGGCAACTAAAATGGTGCAGGGTCTACATCAGAAATCATATGAAGAGAGACTGAGAGAGCTTAATATGTATACCCTTGATGAAAGGAGAGACAGGGGGGACATGATAGAAACTTTTAAGTACCTCAAGGGAATCAACAAAGTCCAGGAGGGTAGCATCTTTCAGAAAAAGAGATGTGTAAGAACAAGGGGGCACAATTTAAAGTTAGAGGGGACAGCTCAGGGGTAATGTGAGGAAATTCTTTTTCATGGAGAGAGTGGTGGACGCATGGAACCGCCTTCCTGGAGAGGTTGTGGGGTCTAAAACAGTGGAGGAATTCAAACATGCATGGGACAGACATAAGGCAATTATAGTGGGGGGTTGCAGGAAATAGGCTGTTGGTTAACTAGAATCTGCAGCTTATCCAGTAGGTAGGGAAATGGGCAGACTGGGTGGGCCAAGTGGTCCTTATCTGCCGTCAAAGTCTATGTTTCTATGTTTCTATGTCACAGTAATAATGACAGGGCTCAGCCTCAGAGGCACCTCACAAACAGTGTGAGACAGTCATAAAAGGATTTCACTATGCTATAGAGATAGACAGTGTAGCTGATTGTGTCACAGTAATAAATGACAGGGCTCAGGACACCTAACAAGCAGTGTGATACAGCCATAAAAGGCTTTCACTATACCGCAGAGACAGACAGTATAGCTGACTATGTCACAGTAATAAATGACAGGGCTTGGACCTCTACGGCACCTGACAAACAGTGTAATACAGCTGTAAAAGGCTTTCCCTGTGCTGCAGAGACAGTGTAGCTAACTACAGTATGTCACAATAATAAATGACAGGGCTCAGGCCTCGAGGCACCTCAAAAAACAATGTAATACAACTGTAAAAGGATTTCACTGTGCTACAGAGACAGTGTAGTGGACTATGTCACAGTAATAAATGACAGTGCTCGGGCCTCAGGTGCCTCTACTATCACAAACAGTGTAATATAGCTGTAAAATGATTTCACTATGCTGCAGAGACAGACAGTGTAGCTGTCTGTGTCACAGTAATAAATGACAGGACTCAGGCATCAGAAGCACCTCACAAACAGTGTAATATGGCTGTAAAAGGCTTTCACTATGCTGCAGAGACAGACAGTATATCTGACTATGTCACAATAATAAATGACAGGACTCAGACCATGGGGGCACCTTACAAACAGTGTATTATAGCCGTAAAAGGTTTCTACTATGCTGCAGATGGACAGTGTAGCTGTCTGTGTCACAGTAATAAATGACAGGGCTCAGGCCTCAAGGGCACCTCACAAACAGTGTAATATAGCTGTAAAAGGATTTTACTATGCTGCAAAGGCAGACAGTGTACCTGTCTATGTCACAGTAATAAATTACAGGGTTTGGGCCTCGGTTTGGGGGGCACCTCCCAAACAATGTAATACAGCTGTAGAAGGATTTCAGTATGCTGCAGAGACAGACAGTATAGCTGACTTTCAATAATAAATTATAGGGTTCGGGGGCACCTAACAAACAGTGTAATACTTTAATTTCAAACCAGTTGCCTTCTGGTTTTGTCTATGTCTTCCCCTCCACCTTGCTCCTTCTAAAGATTTCCCTGTGTTGCAGAGACAGACAGTGTGGCTGACTATGTCACAGTAATAAATGACAGGGCTCAGGGGCGCCTAACAAACAGTGTAATACTTAATTTCAAACCAGCTGTCTTCTGTTTTTGTCTATGCCCTTTCCCTCACCCTGCTCCTTCTCTGTTATCTCCCCAGCACCACCTCCTTGACTGAGGCTGATCCCCCTTCCCCTGGCTGAGATAGTTTCAGTCCCCCCTCCACTATTTCTTCCTTTGCTCCTTTGTGTAGTATTAGTGTAGGTTTTAATTTCAATTGAGTCAACTTTTCAAGATAAGTCTACTCTTTTCAGTCACGATTTGTGCTGCAGAGTGAGTGACCATGGAGCTGCTTCCATAACAGACTGCTGCTGGCTCGATTCTGCACCACACAGGCTCACAGCAGATGGAGCACAGCCCTTTAGACACCACTGACCAATCAGGTGTTAGCCTGGTGTCATGTGTTCTGATTCTGCTGTAAGCTCTGTGAAGGACCCCACAGGCTTCCCTTAATGCCTGTTTCCATGTCATTTACCTGCTACCCATGTCAAATTACCTAAGCCAAGAATTACACTGTTGAGTCAGGTAAGGTAATACATTACCTGAGCTACCCTACCTGGCCAATAATTGGTGATATCTGCACTACCCGACCCAGTTGCCTGGTGGGTAGCCCATGCCTAGCACTAAGGTAACTGAGCAGCACAGAGGTTACCAATGGGGGGGCTAAGAACTTAAAATGCAGCAGGAAGATAATAAAAGGGAGGGTGAGGGTTCAAAAAAGACATTGGGAGGGGGCAAGCCTCACACCCTAAATAGTAAAAAACAGGTAACAAACCCTGCAGTGCCTTTTCTATTGGCAGGTATGCCAGTAGAGGGACTGCATTGCCAAAAAATTTCAGCAAAAATTTATTTTTACACATTTTTATGTTTGCTTATGCAAGTGTGTGCAGCAAACATTTTGTTATGATGAACCATATTTCAGAGGTGTGCCACTGTCATGTCTAATGGAGGTCAGGCCGCATTGGGCTTGTCAGTGACAGACCAGTGATCACACAAGCTGAGTATGACACCGGTCAGGGTTTAATGGCAGGAACCTTTTGTACTGTAGTTGGAAGGATAGAAGTACTCCAATGAGAGAGCATTTTGGTCCTTTCATTTGCATGAAGCCAACTGGCAATCAGCTGAGTGGCCAATGTCCTTTGCAGTATGTTCCTATTTTCTAAAGAAGCAGTCAACATTGCAGCAGGTGTTTTATCTCTCCCAGTGGCTTGTTTGAGGCTCATTTGCCTCAAGCAGCTTCCCCATTACAATTAGTGCCCATTCTGTCCCTGTGACCTGTTCAGGTCTTCCCCAACTGACAAATCCACCCAGTAGTGTTCTGACTTCAAACAGAAAAGCGGACTGGAGTACTTTTCCTAAATTGCTTTTTGTAATGCAAAAATAACTGGTATACTTACAGTCTAACTTTAGAAACTGGTTGACCAGGTAGTAACTTAATTATAGAGTGGTAAGAACTGCATCATTTTTTGATTTAATAAGTATTAGGTAAACATATTCCCTGGTATCAAGTGGGCCCCCTGGTCACTGATCCATGGCCCTGTAACAAATATAACATTCAGTCCTATATTTATGCTGTTAACTATAATGTAATTTACATGATGAAAAAACAACTATTCCCTGGTAACCCCGGATCACTGGTTCTGCCTTTGCCAATGAATTAATCCTTGATATCTAGTGGCTCCTGACTGTGGCACCAACCACCCACCCTTCTAAACCTCCTTACCTGTATCATCAGTCCCACAGAAGCCCATACAGTGACCAGCACAGTCCTCCCCACACCTCCTTGGCTGGCCACCATATGAAAATCCACAGACAGTATGCATCCTATGTACTGTACAGGGGATGCATGCCCTGTACCATATGTAGGATGAGTGCTCTTTGTGGATTTGTATATGTTGCAAGTTGAGGAAGTGTGAGGTGGGCTGTGCTGATCACTGTATAGGCTCTTGGGGTACTAATGATTCGGATAAGGGGGTTGGCAGTGGTCAGTGCAGATGGGGGGGCTGCTAGACACTAGGGATTACATTATTGGCAAAGGTGGAAATCAGAGGGTGGCGGGGGTACCAGGACATTCTAGGGCATAGTTTGTTTTTTCAACATGCACCTGACATTATAGTAACAGCATAAACACAAGACTAGATGTTGTTTTTGTTATGGGGCTGGGGATCGGTGACTGGTGAGAACCACTAGATGCCATGCTATGTTTACCTAATGGGGCTGGGGATCAGGGAATATGATGGACCACTGGACTCCAGGGACATCTCTTATCCCTAATGGATCAGGACTAGGGGAGTTGGGATACTGGGCACCATAGATACATAGACAGTGTCGGCAGATAAGGGCCTATGGCCCACCCAGTCTGCCCATTTGGGCTTGTAAGTTCAGTTTATGTTTTCCTAGAAGTCTGTTGCCCCTTACCCTGACCTCCAGAATTTCTTTATGTCTATCCCATGCATTCTTAAATCCGGTGATTGTTTCAGCCCCCACCACTTCCTCTGGCAGGGTGTTCACTTGTCCACCACCCATTCTGTGAAGAATTCTTTCTCATGTTTCCTCTGAATCATCCTCCTCCAACTTCATCCCATGCCCTCTAGTCCTGGTACATCTTTTTCACTTAAAAATAGTGTATTCCTGCACCCTGTTCCTCCTGTGAGATACTTGTATGTCTCTATCATATCCCTCTCTCCTCCTCTCCTCCAGGAGTACATGTTCAGTTCCTTCAACCTGTCTTCATAGGACTTGTGATGCAATCCATGCACCATCTTTGTTGCCCTCCTCTGAACCTTCTCTACCTGTCTGTCCTTACATAGTTATGGTCTCCAGAACTGTACACTGTACTCCAGGTGGGGCCTCACTAGTGTCTTGTATAGCGGAATTATGACCTCCCTTTCCTGCTGGTGATGCCCTGCCTATACATCCCAGCATCCGATTTGCTTTACCTGCTGCCTTGTCACACTGTTTCCCTACCTGGGGTCATCAGAGATGATAACCCAAGATCCTTACCTGTTTGGTGCATGCTATATCCTCACCCCCAACTGATATATTGTGCCAGGGCTTTTGCCCCATATGCATTATCTTGCACTTCTTTGCATTGAATTTCAACTCAAACCCTGACCATTCTTCAAGTTTCTGCAGGTCCCTTCTCATTCTGTCTACATCCTCTGGTGTGTTTACTCTGTTACAGAGCTTTGTGTCATCAACTAACAGTGAAATTCTGCCTTCTAGGTCCTGCGCAATGTCACTGATGAAGATGTTGAATAGGACCGTCCCAGCACTGATACCATGGTAACCCCACTGGTCACTCTTCCTCTGTGGAGTGACAGCCATTTACCACCACCCTCTGTGTCCTGCCACCCAGCCAGTTACATACCCACCACACTACTGTCCTGCCCACACCCATATTCCCCAGTTTGTGTAGTAGTCTTCTCTATGTGGCACAGTGTCAAAGGCCTTGCTGAAGTCCAGATAGGCCATGTCCACTGCCTCCCTGATCTACCTCCCTAGTCACCCAGTCAAAAATTCAAGAGGTTGGTCTGACATGACCTCCCCTAGTGAAACCATGCTGCCTTGGGTCCTGTGGTCCATTGACAACCAGATGTTCCTACAATCTCTCCTTCAGTAGTGCTCATGATCTTCCCACTACTGAGGTGAGGCTGACTTGGTCTGAGTTCCCTGCTTCCTCTTTGTTTCCGCTTTGTATAAGGGGACTACATCTGCTGTCCTCCAGTCTTTGGGTACCTCCCTGTTTCCAGTGATCGGCTAAACAGGATAGCCAGAGGTTCAGCCACCACCTCTCTTGAAGTTCTTAAGGACCCTGTGCAATCATCTGGCCCCATTGCTTTATCAACTCATTACTTCCAGTTCCTTCAGGACCCTTTCTTGTGTAAAGGGACTTGTGTCCATTCTGCACCATTCTCACCCCTTGTACTCCCTTCAGACCTACTACCCTCCTCTTCTCAGTAAAGACTGAGCAGAAATACCTGTTCAATATGTCAGCTTTACTGTTGTCATCCTCCTGCAGCCCCCATCCTCCCCCTTCAGTCTCACTATCCCTCTCTTTGTCTTTCTTTTTTCACTATGTACCTGTAAAGGTTTGTCCCTCTCACCCACTGATTTTGCAATGTGTTCTTCTGTCTGATCTTTGGCTTCCTCATTGACCTACCTGCCTCCTTGCTTCTCCTGGT
Source organism: Neoceratodus forsteri (assembly GCA_016271365.2). Lineage (NCBI taxonomy): Eukaryota > Metazoa > Chordata > Ceratodontiformes > Ceratodontidae > Neoceratodus > Neoceratodus forsteri. The sequence goes on from CM057450.1 coordinate 32,152,620, forward strand.
ACTTCTCCCATCCCCTTCTGCCTGTGTCTTTTGTATTGCCTGAATGCAATCTGGCTTTCACTTTCTTTGCTACCTCTTTGAAAACCATAATGGTCTCCTCTTCCTTTTCCTTTTGCTAACCTGCTTAATGCATAATTCTGTTCTTCTTGTAATCCCCATTTAAATACTGCCCACTGTTCCTCAACCCTGATTCAAGTCCCATTCCCTTAATGCCTCTAAGTATCTCCCCCATTTTCCCAAAGTCTGCCCCCCTAAAATCCAAGATACGTGTTTTTGTGTGGTTTGGTTCTGCTCTTTCTGTGATTTCAAACCACAATGACTGGCGGTCACTGTTCTCCAGGTGCTCCCCCCACTGTTAGCCCCATCACACTGTCCCTGTTTGTGAGCACAAGGTCCAGTATTGCCTTCTGCCGAGCTGGTTACATGACCAGTTGCTTGAGGAAGGCACCCTGAAGGGAGTCCAGGATAGCTCCAGTGGGTCTATATTTGTTTAACTGACCGGCGATTGGAGAAAGGGTCCACTAGGCACCAAGGTTCTTTATTCTTATGTTGGGACAGTGAATGGAGTGGGGCCACTGGGCACCAGGGGTACTTTCTACTTGTACTGGGCCAGTGATGGTCAGGGACCACTGGGTGCCAGGGAATGATTACTTACATGCAGGGCCAGTGATCAGAGGGTGGGACGGACCATTAGGCACTAGTGATAGAATTTAGAATACCTCATTCATTTTATTTATTGAAATGTTTCACTAGGAAGGCACACTGAGCAACAAGTTGCCCATCTTCCGGTGCAACCTGGGGGAAAGGGGTACAATAGGAATGAGACATTAAACATTCAAATTACAAGATCAACATTAACATACAGTTGTAAGGCAGGGGCTACAAACAGTGTTACAACAGTGTTGCGCATAATATGTAGAAAAAGTGGACAATAATAAGTGCCGGGTTAATAATTAAACAAGTGCTTACATGAAAGGAAAGGGGGAAGGGGTGAGGTGTGGGGAAGGGGAAGAGGCATATCCTTGGAGACTCCCTCAGGATGTGAGGAGCCCTGCAAGGGGACTGGGGGGACCAAATAGAAGGGATAAGGCAGTGTCCCAGAGAAACCCCTTTAGGATGGTGGGGAAGGAAATAGATGAGAGATACAAGCCCCTTGGGGGGTAGGAGAGGGACCCATGGAGAGCATTTGTGGTCCTTTACGTTCTGTGAGAGATCAAGGGAGGCCAGTAAGGGGGAGAAATTTGGGGAAAGGGGAGAAGAGCTAGAAATTTGGGGGGTGGGTGTGCAAAGGGTAAAATGAAGGTAACGGTAGAGGGGTAAGGTTTGTCCAGGGCACAGAGGAGGGAATTAGGGAGGGACATGGCAGGAGCAGCTATGTGCAAGGTAATTATTGAGGGCACAGCTGATGGAGTAGGCAGAGGATGAGTGCCAGATTTGAGGGGGGAGGAAATTCCAAATTTTTGGGAGGCAGTGAGAGTAATCAGATTGGCTGATTTGGATGGATCTGCAAGGAATAACTAGGGTACGGGAGTCGATTGATGTAAGGGAATGGGAGGGTGGGGTAGGAGGGGAGCTCACCCAACCAGTGCTTGGAGGTGAATTTAACACAGTGGGAGAACTGACTGTTTGTAAGAGATGGGAAGGATAGGGCATGATAAAGATTGCAGTGATGGGTGCGAGGGGTGGGAGTGGGGGAATCCAGGACAAAGTGGAAGAAGGAATTGAAAAGGGTGTCCAGTCTGGCCAGGGAGGACTTTGTGGCAGCATCATAGACTATGTCACAGAAGTCAAAAATGGGCAGTATTATCTTCCTAACAAGTTCACGCCTAGCCATAGTAGGGGTACAACTATGGTTCCTGAACAGGGCACCAAGCTTGGGGTGCAGTTTTTTCTGGATGGCGTCAATATGTCCAGAGAAGTTTAGGTGTTGGTCCAACTAAACACCTAAGTACCTGAAGGAGGATGTGTCCTCAAGAAAAGTCCCATCAGGGGTGTGGAAAGTGGGTAGGGAGGGAAGCCTAGAGAATCTTTGCCTTGTGCCAAAGGTCATGGAGACAGTCTTCTTGGTGTTGAGGAAAAGTTGATGGTTAGCAAACCAGAGCTGAACCTTGTCAAAGTCTTGCTGTAAGCTGGTTGTAACCTCATTAGGACAGGAGCCAGATGCATACAGGACTGTATCATCGGCATACATATGTATAGCGGAAGATGGGGAGCAAACAAAGGGTAGGTCATTTAAGAAGATGGAGAACAGGAGGGGCCCTAATACAGAGCCCTGGTGAATGCCAGTGCTAATTGGGAGGGGAGGGGAAGTGGCGTCCAAGATCTTAACTGATTGGGTTCTGCCAATAAGGTAGGCCTTGAACCAGTTTGTGGCAGAGGGAGGTAGACCAGCTGCCATGAGTGAGTTGAGGAGAAAAGAGTGAGAGACTGTGTCGAGGGCCTTGGCTAGGTCAACAAAAATGGCAGAGGTAATTTGACCATTGTCCATCCTGGTTAGGATGGAGTCTGTGAGCTGTAGGTGAGAGGTGGTGGTTGAGTGTTTGTTTCCCGAGATCACACTGGAAAGGGGTGAAAAAGGAGGTGTCAGACACAAAAGAGGTGAGTTAGGAGAGAACAATGTGTTCTTGAAGCTTGGCTAGGGTAGGGAGGAGAGAAATGGGGTGATAGTTGCCAGGGGATAAGGGGTCTCCCCCTTTGGGTAGAGGGAGGACCACAGCATGTTTCCATGATGAGGGGACCGAGGCAGTAGAGAATGAGAAATTTAGGATTATTAAGAGAGGGTAGGCAATGACTGAAATGGAGAGGGAGAGGAATTTTGGGTCAAGACCATCAGGGGAAGCACTTTGAGAGGGGTTGATGGTGAGGAGGGCACTTAGGGCATCATTTGGCATTACAGTAGTGAAAGAGAAGGGAAGGTGGGAGGGTGGTGGAGGTGGCATACCGGTAGACTGTGGGGAGGAGGGTAGGAGGGGAGAGATTTCAATAGCTCAGTAGCACAGAGGTATAGTAGGAGTTAAATTCCGCAGCTACAGCTGGCAGGTTGGACACTAGTGAGCTATTTACTTTACATACCGGGGGGGGGGTGAGATGAGGGGATAAATAAGGTGTGGACCACCTTCCAGAACTTTGAAGTGGAATTTATGTTGGTGATGAAGGCAGATTTGAAATATTTGGACTTGGATAACCTTGTAGCCTTGGTGCATGTGTTTTGGAGTATGCGGTACTTTGCGAGGTCACTAGGATGCTGGGTAGCTTTATGAAGCTTTCAGGCTTGATCTCTAGCCCTGAGCAGGCCAGAAGTTCAGGGGTTATCCAAGGTAAGTTGTTACCTCTGACTCTGGTTTGTTTGAGTGGGGCAAAGGCATTCCCAATTACAAGAAAGATTTCTTTGAAGTAGGCAAGGACCTTATCAACTGAGGGGAAAGGAGGTTAGGGGGACCAGTCAGAAGTGGCACGGTTACTTAAGAGAGGTTCAAGGTCAAGAGACTTGAAAGGGCATAGTTGTATGGTTTTGTGTGGTGATTTAGTTCTGTGGACTTTCCTAACTATGAATATTGGGTTATGGTCACTGAGAGCATTGGGGAGGATGCCAGAGGTGATGACACAGTGGGTGTGGGAGGTAAGGGCCCAATCAGTAGTGAGTGTTGTTGTGTCTTGTGGTTTAGGTGGGTGGGTTCAGAGATCAGTTGGGAGAGGTTTAGGGCTTCAATTTCATTTTTAGTTTTGATAGTTTTAGGTGACAACCAATTTATATTGAAGTCACCTAGGATGAATAATTCCCCAGAGTGAGCAAGGGAAGTGATGGAGGTTAGGAGATCTAGCGCAACCAAAGGATGGACATTTGGGTGGCAGTATATGCCGACTACGAAGACTGGGAGAGTGAAGGGGAAGGTCACATGGATAGCTAGGGCATCATGAGTCTCAGGATTGGAAAATGAGTAGATGATGGAACATTGGATGGAGGCTAGGATATAAATGGATGGTTCCATGTCAACTGCGTGCAAACATTTAATCGCGGTCAGTTACCGCTTGGATATTTCAGCGTGTACATTCTTAGTGTTTAATGTTTACAGCACTTGACAGTGCAGCGCAACACGCAGTGATAGCAATCTAAATAGGGATTGCCAGTCAGCTCCTGCAGCTTGCTGATGCCTCGATTACCACACACCCTGCCAAGGATTATTGTTTTTGAGTTTTTTACCTGGCTACTGAGTACAGCGCTTGACAGTAGAGGTAATGGAATGACTAGTGAACCATAAAGAGGTCCTAAAGAGAAATTTGACTCCAGTACTTGACATCAAATAAGCTCCACTCTAATCCAGTTTGCTGCTTTACTTGAAAATTTAAATACTCTTTAAAGGTTAGAGCCGAATGCAAGCTTTAAGTAATCACAATAAAATTCCCAATCGGCAGCACAGAACCCCCCCCACCCCTGTCTCTCTGCTGACACCACCGGCTAGAACTACCTGACACATGCCTGTTGTATAGTTTTCAGTTGTATAGTCTGAGGATCTTACTGGTAGGAAACTTTGGGCTATCGCAGTATAAGGGTTCCTGCCAGTGAAATAAAATGCGCTGTATTTGATGTGCACTGTAGTGTGTCATTAGCGGTAATGTTTTACGCTCAGATTTATGCGGTGTAATGTTTGCAATGAAATGTTTGTGCTGAAATGACGTGCTACCTAAATGGATGCACCACCACTCCTGCCAGCATAGTCTTGCCTTAACAGTGAGTAGCTAGGAGTGGAGACCGAGTGGTCAGGGATAGTGCTCTTTAGCCAAGTTTCTGAGATAATTAGAATATTTGGTTTTAGAGTGCACACCATGGTGTGAATCTGATCTATTCTTTGCAACAAGTTGCAGGTATTTAGATATAGGATCTTTAAGCCCTTTGGGAGGGCTGAGAGAAGATAGCGGGGGGAGGTAGTAGAGGAGGAAGCACCAGAGGAGCTAGGGGCAATAGGGCTTGGGCTGGGGTGGATATCCCAGGCAGAGTGCAAGAGGAGGGTGAGTATGAGAAAGTGGAGCTTAGGGGATTTTGAAGGGGCTGATGAGGAGGTTGGGAGTTTTGAAGAGAAGGGAGTGGATGAGTGAGGAAGAAGAAGGTGGAGAACCACAGTGAAAGTGGACACTGTTATCAAAGCCACATGAGGAATAGTGGTAGAGTGAGACCATATTTCAAATGGCGGGGAGGGAGTGATAGCATGGATGTGGGTAGGGGATTGGAGAGAGTAACTGATGTGGTTTGGAGAGTTATTAGGAATATGTGAGTAGAGAGCAAGTGGATGTGGAAAAGAGAGGGATATGAGCAGAACAAAGGGGAGAGAGGAAAGTAGGGATGCATTGTTCATAAAGACAGAGAAATTAGTGAATAATTGATTTAGGAACAGGAAGAATTTGTAAGCAGGGAATGCGGAGGAGGGGGCTGGTCAGATGGAGCGGGGAGCTGTAGTTTAGGAAGGTATCTATATGAATGCTTTAGATAAAGAGTATGTCCCTCTAGTGGCAGTACAATATAACTTGCTAATGGGAAAATGGGAAAAAAACCTTGAGCTGTAATTTCTAGCTTAACCAGTCTGGCGTTTAGTAATTACTAAGAGCCAGCCTGGGAGAGAAAAGTAAGGAGAAAGATATTAAAAAAGGTAGAGAAAAAAAACAAAATAGTCTTTTCAGGTTTACTTAAACAAAATTATTCTAAACTGAGCTGTGATTTCCTCACATTATACAGTCAAGCACTTATTTAATATACAGTGATTCAAATGGTAACAACACATTTACAGCAAGGTACACACAATACAATTAGGAAGAGGGGTGAAACTGTTATAATTTGAACTTTTTGAACCCAGAAGTTAAGACTCAGGCTAGGAGGTATACAACAAAAGATTAGCAGTGGAATAGGAAGATGAGCCAATCAGGGGCCTGGTTCGCCAGCACCTACCCATCAGGAGCCAGAGTAGGCGCCGGGGAGCGAGCAAGGCAAAGCTGCCAGGAAGGCTTTACCTGCACAGCTGGAGGGCAGAATGAAGATTCAGGGACTGCGGCAGAGCAAAGCATGTTCATAGCATGGTGATGATGGGGACCAGTAATCACCACAGAATTCCATACATCTATGGGACTGGGCAATCGGGTGGGGTGGTGCTGCACGAACCTGCCACACTTCCCATGCAAATGAGACCATAATGGGCATGCAAATGTCCTTTAGCACCTTGCATCTCTAATGGGATCATTGGCATGGGTTATTTTGAATATCGCATCTAGAGCTCTGTTGCAGTTGGATCTAGGGGTACTATTCCCTGCACAGTAGGGAGCCATGTTGGGGCAGTGCACTTGACCTAGTGCTGCACCAGCATGTCTCTATATTCAGTCAGATAGTGCCATGACACTATCCAACTGAATATTGCATCCTTGGACTCCTGGGCAAGGACAAAGTGCAGTACAAAGCTTTGCGCTCAGCTTTGTCCATATTTGAATATCAGGCCCCAGATCTCTTCTGTATTGGATCTGTATTCCTTAAGATGGAGCTATACATTTATTATTATCACATTTATATTCTGTCTGATTATTTTAACTATCAAAATAAAATTATTCTTAACATCCATTTTTTTATTTGTATCCCTCTCTGAAGTTTTGTTGTAGTTAGTAGCATGCTTGCAAATGTCTCACCTTAGAATTCTTTAAAAAAGTACAGTGTATTTCCAAATCTGGGAACTTTGGGAGTTTTCTTCCCCATCATGTCTCCTGAAGAGCAATTATATTGTATGAAGTTAGGAAATTATAACAATCCTGGCCTTCCAATTTACCCCCCATCCCTCAATGTTCCATGATAACATCCTTCAAGGATAAGCATCATGTATTTCAGCTGGATTAATAAATGCATTCTTACTAAGTCATTTACATTCCCTGTTGACAGAAGCCATAACCTATTGCCAGACTTAGTAGCAAGAAATGAAGGCAGTGGTGGTTCATCTTCAACATGGGCATCCTCCCCTGTTTGAACCCTCTGAGACCGCAGTTCCCTACCATCATTATCCTTTTTTTTTATAATAACATTTTATTAAGTGAAGGAACAAAACTGACAATCAACATACAGAAAATATTTGTAAACAACAGTGACAGTAGGAAAATGGTATCCTTTTGAGACAGCGACTTCATTTGAGTGCATCAATTTGGGCGAGTACAAAATAGCTCATGTTAAATGGGCTACCTTGTACTAAGAGCTCACGTTAAATTCAATGCTTTTTTTTCGGGAGTGGGGAGTTTATGTGTGCAGTATGTAGGTGGTTGTTTGGATGGCCAGATCCGGGCTGGCCACATTAGTGTAGTGGTTAAAGTCACTGCCTGTGTGGCTGGCTGGCCCAGGTCCAAGACTGACTCTGTGGTAAGTTTTTTTTTCACGTGCTGTGTAGTAATATTATTTTTTTCGAGTGCCGTCCACCCTCCCAACTTTGATGCCCTCCATCCTCCCCAACTAGTGTTCCCCTGGGGAGTATCCCCCCATCCTGAGGTTGTCCCTGTCGCTGACTTGCATCCCCTAGTGATAGATAATTTTAGTGGGGGTTGCAGGTGGAGCAGCCCCCCACAGAGAAAGCTCTTGAGCTTTTCATTGCTTTTGAGACACGACTTAGTGCTGATTGCCATTTTGCTTTTCACTCTTCTGTGTTTTTTGTTTTGGTAGGTGCTGTTGTATCTTCTTTGACATGACATGGAACCTAGAAAAATAAACTATTAAACATAGGGAGGACATCAAACCTCTAGGCAATTAACTATTTTGTAAAACAGATATGCATGTTTTATCAGATCTCACTAACAGTACAAAGATTATAAGAATTTAAAATATAATGGTTACAATAAAAGAAAAACATGTCTTTTAAAGCAAGGCATTGGTAAATAAAAACAATAATCAAAATGAAGAAAAAAATCCCACATGATGACTAAATTTCTCTTGATATCCAAACCTGAAGTCCAACACAAATTGCTGTACAAATTCTGAATCCATTTGTAATTTGTGGAGCACCCATTGCCTCCATGTCTGCTCAAGTACTGGCATATTATTTAAGAAATAATATGTTCATTTTTTTAGCTAATAAATAGTATTTATTAACTTGATCCATTGGGTCATCAAAGCAAGCTTTTTCTGCAACCATAGTTTAGTAATCACGTTTTTGCACAAAAGCCGTCTACCACTAATTTAAGGAAAGGCAGGAGGTACATGTAGAAGAACCAACATCAACTAAAGGGGATGTGTAATATCAAACAAGGCTTCTAAAATCCTTGAGATTGCATCCCAATAAGATTGTAATGAAAGGCAGGACAAAAAGATATGAAAACTGATTTGCCCTAAGCTCACCACAGGCCTGCCAACATGCTCCAGAACTCACCCCTAAATATTTCATTGTAATTACAGGGGTCTTGAAACAGCACATCCAGCATTTCCAAACTGACTCTTGGGTGCCATTGATAGTTTGTATGATGGAAGTGAATATTTTCTCCACAGGGTGGGATCACAAGTAGTCTGCAAATCCTTGTTCCACTGATTTAAAATGGAAAGTGTAGAGTCTTTCAATTGGTCTATAAAATACTACATTGTCTGCCAATCAAATGTTCTTGTATCCTACCTTGTTGATGAAATTGAATCTGTGCAATCAAAGCTGAAAGTGGGTCTGGAAACTGACTATATAAAGAAGGTAGAGTGTTTAGATATGCGCAGATTTGGAGATACTGATAATGGTCAGACGCCATTAATGAATATGTGGATTTCAAATCTGAAAAAGAGCATATTCCCCGGATACCTAGGATTTGATGAATATAAATGAGGCCCTGGCAGGCTCATTGCCACAAAAGGGATCTGAGACATTTAACGGGGTTGGGTGTGTCTATGCCATTGCATCTAAACTACCCTAAGATCTTGATATGGACTGCATGCCATACCCAAAGTTTCGTAGCTGTACAACAATAGAAATTGGGGGTATACTGGGATGTATAGGGAGATGCATCAGCAGCAAAAAACAGGAAGTTGTTATCTCTCTGTACAGACAGTTGGTGAGACCTCATCTGGAGTACTGCATCCAGTTCTGGAGACCCCATCTCTGCAAGGACATAGACAGGATAGAGGCAGTCCAGAGGAGGGCAACTAAAATGGTGCAGGGTCTGCAAGAGAAGCCATATGAGGAGAAGACTAAAGGAGCTTAATATGTATACCCTTGAGGAAAGAAGGAGAGGGGGACATGATAGAAACTTTAATTACCTCAGTGGAATCAACAAAGTCCAAGAGGGTAGCATCTTCAGAAAAAGGATGTAAGAACAAGGGGACACAATTTAAAGATAGAAGGGGCGGTTCAGGGGCAATGTGAGGAAGTATTATTTCACAGAGAGGGTAGTGGATGCATGGAACAGCCTTCCTGAGGAGGTTGTGGGGTCTAAAACTGTGGGAGAATTCAAGAATGCATGGGACAGACATAAGGCAATTCTTGTGGGGGTAGGAAGAAATAGGCTGTTGGTTAACTAGGATCTGCGGCCTATCCTGTAGGTAGGGAAATGGGCAGACTAGATGGGCCAAGTGGTCCTTATCTGCTGCCAAAGTCTATGTTTCTATGTTTCTAAATTAGAGAATGGAAAATACCTTGTGGGGAGGGGGGAGAAGAGTAAAGAACACAGCTAACAGCATGAAGATTGTTAAGGACCAATTCTATATTTTTCCAATGGGCCTGACAACTGTCTGAAGCCCAGAGACAAAGTATGCGGAGCTGTGAAGCTAATGCATAGAGGTCTAAATTAAATAAATTTAAACCACCCTGAGCTGTGGATAGGTGAAGTAAAGAAAGACAAACTCTAGGCATATGTCTCCTCCAAGGAAAACAAGAGATCAGGCTTTGCCAGTCATGGAAATAGTAGCTACCTGGGTAAACTGGGAGGGTTTGCATGTAAAATAATATTCTTGGTAATATATTGATACAAATAACTTCCACCCACTTTAAAAATGGGAGACCTAATTGTGACCAGTGGCTCAAATCCTTCGCCACAGACTCTGTCAAAGGTTCTTAAGTAACTCCAAGTGGTCTAGGTTTTTAATGAGATGTACCCCTAAATACTGTACTTTAGGAAACTTTGGTTCCAATGAATATTAAATAAATCTTTAATATGATATGGGAGGTATAATTAGAGACTAGCACCTCTGTTTTGTGTCTGTTTAGTCTGAAACCAGGTACAAGGTCAAATCAAGTCAACATTTCAAAAATTGCCAAAAGAGAATTTGTAGGATCAGTGACCATAAGTTAAATGGGTATGAAGCACTGATGGATATAATCTAAGTGAAGTAATGTTCAGTGAACATTATCATGAGCTGGTCGACACACAAACCTCACCAGGTCCTTGTCCAGAGAGGAGGGGAGAAGGCCCTCAAATCTCAAAGCTCAAATAGACGTGAACAGTTTGTAATCAAAATTCAAAACAGAAATAGGATGGTATGAAACTGGTAAGGTAGGCTCCTTACCTGGTTTAGGAAGGGAGTCATGATAGTATACTGCCATGAGGGTGGGGGAATATCCTCTTCATGAAAAGAATGGTAGCGGTATAGAAGGAGAGGAATAAGAAGATGTCAACTAGGAGATACGTTATAAAATTCCAAGGAGAAATCATCTATGCCTGGGCATTTACCCATTTTAGCTAACTGTATACTGCAGAGGACCTCTTTCAAAGTAATAGGAGAAGTAAGTGCCTAAACCTCCTTAGTCGAGAGTGTGGGAAGATGGGCTTGGTAGAGAAACCATTGAATCTGTTGATCTGAAGGTGGAGGTCCCACTGGCATATATAAAGTCAAATAAGTTTTAAATACGTGTAAGATGTTGGCCTCATAATGAGTGACTAGGCCTGTTATGGGATTGCAAAACTTAGTTATGGTGGCCTCTACCTTATGTGTTCTGAGACACCTGAATTATCAGGAAAAGACAGTCTTGTTACAATTCTTAAGATTTTCCGTGCAGGAAGAGTTTAAACCCTGTGCTAAACATTTGTCACAAATCCTGAAATAAGAGCAGGTACAGGTTGTGTAGTTGACCCAGACAGTAAACTGTTTTCTTTGTTTATCTTTGTGTGCCTTAAAAGGACAGTCCAGATTTTCTCAGGAAGTGATTACATCATAGATACTTATCAGCCAATAGCTTTGGTAACAGACCTGAGAACAATAGTATTATAAGCAAGTGTTTTATAGCAAACTCATCAGAACAGCTAATATTTTTCAAGTCAAACTACCTCTTGTTGGGAGCTGCAATACTGAACATAGGATTTGCAAGAAAGTGAGTTGTGCTCACAACAGAGGGAGGTGATCCTTACAATTGTCTTTGGTTTGTAGCAGATATTCTGCAGGTGGAGGCTACTTCTAACTGAAAGGTGAAATAAGGAACTTAGAATTATCAGGAAAAGACAGTCCTATTACAATTCTTAAGATTTTCAGTGCAGGAAGAGTTTAAAGTACAGCTGACTTATTTTGGGGCTGACTGCTTTCAGAGCACAAACCACCAGGTTGTTTGGGGCTGGGAGGTTTACCTGTGTGACTTGGATGTCTGGATTTTCTCTGTTTGATTAGCAGGATTTTCTCTGTCAAATTGTTGTGTATGGTATCTTGCTGACAGGAAGGCACTCATTGCAGCAGTGGGTCAGAGCTCTTAGCTGATTGTTTTGTGAGGGCACAGTTTAGGCCCAACTCCTTCCCACCCCTCACCCACCCACCCTAGGAAATAGTTCCTTTATACCTGGGGTTCTGACATCACTTCCTCAAGAGTGCAAGGTGTATATCAATGTCATATCCTCTCTAGCACACAGCACTGAAAATATAAGTATACACTTTGTATAATATATATATTTCTATATATCAAACCAATCACACACACAAACACACACACACACACAAAAAGTACATAATCATGTGGGAAGTAGTGCAATGTAATGGCTGTAGGGCAGCAGTCTTCCGGGAGTCTTTCTGGAGGCTGAGATGCTGCCCTATTTGCAGACAACTATCTGCCCTGAGGGAGGAATTTGCCCATCTTCAGGCCACACTGGACAGCAGTAAGGGAACCTTCCCCCAGGCCAGACTGGATGGTAGGAAGGGAACCTCCCCCATCTAGGGAGCACCAGAGCCACCACCACTACCTCAGAGGTTGCAAAGAAAGCAAAGCAGTTGGATCACAGTGGGATCAGGGAGGGTGAGGATGGTGGAACAGAGGCACACCCAGTCAGTTGTTCCACTCCACAATCCATGCACCATTCTGGGGGAGCACAGCTCCCCTATGGATGCACCCACAGAGGAGATTAAGGAGGCTGAGGACACCTGTCACAAGGGAGGCCCACAGGAAGGAGGCAGAGGACACCACAAGGAAAGGAAGCAGCTCCTGGTGGGGGACTCAATTATTAGGGGGATAGAACTGGGGGGAGCAGGGAAAACTGAAGTAAGGTGCCTGCCTGGTGCCATGGCTTGGAGGGACAGGAAGCGCAGCCTCAGGATCATGAGAACAGCTGCACGGGAGTCTGAGCTGGACGTCATTGTCCACCTAGGGACAAATGACTTGGCTCAACATGAGATTAGAGCAGTGCAGAAGGACTTTGTAGAACTGGGGAAGGGCCTAAGACAAGTAGCACACACAGTCTCCTTCTCAGAGGTGCTGCCTGTCAATGGCATGAGTGAGGCAAGGGTACTTTGCACCATGCAGTTTAATGAATGGTTGAAAAAATAGTGTGGAGCACAGGGGTTTGGCTTCATTGGGGACTGGGGTTCCACCTGGAGGGACACCAGCCTATACTGGCAGGATGGTCTGCATCTGTCCAGGAAGGGAACAAGTCTTTTGAGCAATCAGTTTAAATGTTTCATTGGCAAGCTTTTAAACTAGTCAAGGGGGGAGGCACTGATAAGCAGCAGGAAAATCCCAGTCTGTCCCTACAAAACAGGGTACTAAATGAGAAAAAGACCGAGGTAGAAAGGTCAGTGGGGGATGCTGCAACAGAAGGTAAAGCCATCAAAAAAATGGAAAGCAATGAGTACCAATGCCCGTAGTCTGAGTAACAAGCTTCCTGAATTAGTGGCCTTGATGGAGGAGGAACATCTGGATATTGTAGCAGTCACAGAAACATGGTTCACACAAAACCATGACTGGGACATAAACATACCAGGATACACTATCTACAGGAGGGACAGAGAGGGTTAAAGAGGAGGAGGAGTAGCTCTTTACATAAGGGAAGGAATCAAAGCAACAGAACAAAAAGAAAAAAAAGGGAGGAGAAGAAGCACTGTGGGTAAATTTGGAGACTGGCAATGGCACCACAATCTGCACAGGGGTTTTATACAGACCCCCTTCTCAGGGGGAGGAAATGGACAAGGAAATGATAGAAAGTATACCTAGTACGGCAGAAAAAGGGGAGATATTGCTGATGGGCGATCTGAATATGCCAGATGTTAACTGGAGTGCAGCTGCAGTAGCCACTTTGAAGAGTGGGGTTATTCTAGATGCCCTACAGGGGGCATGCCTTAGACAACTAGTATTGGAGCCCACTCGAGAGGGAGCAATCTTAGACCTGGTTCTTTCAAATGGAGATGAAGAGAGGATCACAGATGTAGAAGTGGGTAGCCATCTGGGAATTAGCGACCATCGAACAGTAAGGTTCACAATAAACACAGCAATAGAGTCAAGCCATACAAAGGCAAAGGTACTGGACTTTAGGAGGGCTGACTTTGCCAAAATGGGTGAGTGCCTAAGGAATGCACTAGCAAATGGGCAGGAAGGAGGGGTGGAAGAACAATGGGGAATAATAAAAACTGCCATCACAGAGGTAACAAGCCTTTGTGTGAAGCAAATAAACAAAACTAAACGATGTAAGAAACCACTATGGTTCTCAAAGGAAGTGGCAGTGAAGGTTCAAGAGAAAAAGAAAGCTTTCAGGAAGTACAAGGAATCACAGAAGGAGCAGGACAGAGAACTGTATCAGTTAAAGCAAAAGGAAGCTGGGAAGGCATTCAGAACAGCAAAGGCCCAAACGGAGGAAAAGATAGCCAACTCAGTTAAGAAGGGGGATAAAACCTTTTATAGGTACATCAGGGAGCGAAGGAAGACCAAGGGAGGGATAGTGAGGCTTAATAAAGGGGAGGGTGGGCAGAGGGTGTGACTGTGAAAAGGCAGAGATACTAAACAAATATTTTTGCTCAGTATTTACAAAGGAAGAGGGGTACCAAAATAAACAGTAGAAACACTCTGGATACAGAAGTTGATACCAGCCCATTTACAGAAGAAAGGGTTCTGAAAGAACTCTTAAAACTGAAGGTGGACAAAGCAATGGGGCCTGATGGGATTCATCCCAGAATTCTAAAAGAACTAAGGGTAGAATTAGTGACACCACTGACTACCCTGTTTAACAAATCATGGGAGGATGGGGTGGTACCCGAGGACTGGAGGACGGCAGATGTGATTCCCCTTCACAAAAGTGGGAGCAAGGCAGAAGCAGGAAACTACAGACCTGTTAGTTTAACCTCAGTGGTAGGGAAAATGATGGAATCACTTCTGAAGGAAAGAATTGTCGAGTATCTAGAGGCCAGAGGGGGCACAGGACCCAAGGCAGCATGGATTCACAGCAGGAAGGTCATGCCAGACAAATCTGATAGATTTCTTTGACTGGGTGACCAAAGTAGTAGATCAGGGAGGGGCTGTGGACATGGCCTACCTAGACTTTAGCAAGGCATCTGACACAGTCCCACACAAAAGATTAATATACAAGTTAGCTAGCCTGGGAGTGGGTCCCAAGATGACAGTCTGGGTGAAAAATTGGCTAGAGAATAGGACACAGAGAGTAATAGTAAATGGAGTCCACTCTTAAGAAAGGGGGGTTACTAGTGGGGTACCGCAGGGTTCAGTATTAGGATCGGTCCTTCAATGTCTTTATAAGTGACATTGCAGAGGGACTGGAAGGAAAAGCATGTCTCTTTGCAGATGACGAAAGATCTGCAACAGAGTTGATGCACAAGGTGGGGTGGAAAGGATGAAAAGGGACTTGGCAAGGTTAGAGGAATGGCCAAATGTATGGCAGCTTAGATTCAATGCTAAGAAGTGCAAGGTAATGCACCTGGGAAACAAAACCCACGGAAGAGTACACAATGGGGTGAGATACTAACAACAACAAAATGGAAAAGGGACCTGGGGGTAGTCATATCAGATGACCTAAAGGTGGGCAAGCAATGTGAGAGGGCAGCAAGGAGGGTTGGGGATACTGGGATGCATAGGAGGCATCACCAGTAGAAAACAGGAAGTTATTATCCCTCTGTACAGACAGCTGGTCAGACCCCATCTGGAGTACTGCATGCAGTTCTGGAGACCCAGTCTTTGAAAGACATGGACAGGATGGAAGCTGTCAGAGGAGGAGCAACCTAAAATGGTGCAGGGTCTGCACCGGAAGACATATGAAGAGACTTAAGGAGCTTAATATGTATAGCCTCGAGGAAAGGAGGAGAGGGGGACATGATAGAAACTTTCAAGTACCTCAAGGAATCAACAAAGTCCAAGAGGGTAGCATCATTCAAAAAAGAAGAGTGCAAGAACAAGGGGCACAATTTGAAGACAGAAGTGAGGCGGCTCAGAGGTAATTTAAGGAGTATTTTTTCACAGAGAGGGTTGTGAATGCATGGAATGGCCTTCCGGAGGAGGTCGTGGAGTCAAAAACAGTGGTGGAATTCAAGCATGCATGGGACAGTCATAAGGCAATTCTAGGGGGTGGGGTAGGAAGAAGTATGCTGCTGGTTAATTAGGATCTGCAGCTTATCCAGTAGGCAGGGAAATGGGCAGACTGGGTGGGCCAAGCGGTCCTTATCTGCCATCAAATTCTATGTTTCTATGTTACTACCTGGTCAAAGTACATGCTCCTCGCTCTCCACCCTCATAATATCAATGTCTAAGATTTAATTTATTTATTGAAATGTTTTACCAGGAAGGCACATTGAGAAACAGGTTGCTCCTCTCCCGGTGCGACCTGGGGGAAGGGGAACATAAAGGGGGTATACAGATAACATGGAACAAGTACAATAAAACACAGCAAGAAATACAGAACCATGTTACACTTAAAGTAATACTAGAGTAGCAATAACACGTTAGTGTGAACGTGAAGGATTACAAGGATATATACATTATAGTGTCACCAATACCTCAGAAAAACAATGAACAAGAGTACATTTAATCGCAGTAATAGAGCAGCAATAAACACTATGTGACAGTATAATAGGAGCATAAGGATATAAACATTTAAAGTTAAACCAATACCCCAAGAAGACCAGAGGATGGGGAGAGGGTGCGAGATGCAGCCAAGAGAGTGTTCAGCAGGTAGGAGATCAGAAAAAGGGCAGGGAAAAGGTGGTATGAATGGGGGGAGGGGTAGGCAATGGGGGGAGGCAGAAGAGGAGGAGAGGAGAGGAGTAAGATGAGGGAAGGGGTGAATTAGGACCATGGAAGGAATAAGGTGAAAGCAAGTGGCAGGAATGGGGGGGTAAAAGAGGAGGAGAGGGGTAAAATGGGGGAAGGGGTGAATTAAGACCACTGATGGAGTAAGGTGTAAGCTAGTGGTGGGAGTAGGGGGGAGCATGGCACAAGCAAGGGAGACAGTGGAGGTGGGTGGTTTGGGAAACAGTAGGAGAGGTAAAGGTCAGCGGGGTTATAGAATTAGGGTGGAGGAGAAGAAATTAACCACAGGTGCAGTTTACTGATAGGAAGTTGCTAAGGACAGAGGAGATTGAATTTGGTGAGGATGATTGGCAAATTTGTGGAGGGAGTGCATTCCATAATTTAGTTAAGCGATACAAGAAGGTCAATTGACCTACAGCAGTAGCTCATCGAGGGATAACTAATAACCGTGAGTCATATGACCTGGGTGAATGAGCAAGGGGCAGGAGGACAGTTAGTGAGGAAGTAAGGTATGGGAGAGAGGGAGCCAAACCAAAATTTTGATGCAAATTTGGTGTAATGGAGGTGGCACCAGTTTTCTAATGAAGGAAGAGCCAGGGAGTGGTAGAGGTTACAGTGGTGGGTGAGAGAAAGGGCATCCAGAGCGAAGTGACAGAATGAGTTGAAAAGGGCGTCCAATCTGTTTAGGGAAGACTTGGGAGCAGCACTGTAGACTTCATTGCAGTAGTTAAAAATAGGTAAGATCATCTTCTGGACAAGTTTACACCTTGCCAGTAGTGGGAGGCTGTTGCAGTTCCTGTATAAGGTGCCTAGTTTGGGGTGCAGCTTTTTCAGGATGGTGTTCACATGACTAGAGAATGTAAGGTGCTGGTCCAGTCATACCCCAAGGTACCCAAATGTGGTGGTGTCCTCAAGGACAATCCCATCTAAGGTTTGGAATATGGGCAAGGAGGGTAGCCTAGTCAGTTGCTGCCTAGTGCCAAAGGTCATGGAGACTGTCTTTTTGGCATTAAGGGAGAGTTGATGGGAGCTAAACCAGCGCTGAACATTGTTGAAGTCCTGCTGAAGTCTGGTAGCTACATCCAGGACCCTGATTTTCCTGCAGCATGTTGGAGCAAAGTTCTGCGGCAGGGTTCCCATTTGCCGCAGAACTTCTGTGGTGCCAGACATCAATTTCTGCGGCAATTCTGTGGCACACTTTTGCCCTTAATTAGACCCTTTTTTTGGTGTTTTTCACTATATTTAGCTTGTTCTTAGTAGTATACAGTCAAGTGTTGATATTGACATTGTAACAATCACCCTTAACATTCATCCTAAATGAAAATATACAACTTTTCTTTAAACTTAGTGTTTTATTGAAGCAATAATGCATGTTAAAAAGGGTGAAAAATATTTATGGAAACAAAAATAGAGAAAAATATATACAGAAATATTCACATAACTAAAAGTCAGGAAATAAAAATAAGGAAATTAGCATCATACAGTACAGAAATATACACAGAAATTAAAATCTGGAAATTAAAGTAAGACGATAAACATTATGCAGTGCACATTTCTATACACACTTGTTACTCTAAAATAGTAACTTCAACATTTGCATCATCATTACTTGAGTCCTCACTGTTTTCCACACTTTTAATCATTTGCGAAATAAAACAGAGGAAGATGAGCCTCCTTATGTTGTCCTCTGACAGCCCACGCCTTCTCGCGGAAAAAATCCAATTGCGGATGCTGAAGCTACACTCAGCAACTGCCAAGTCTGTCGACGAACTGAGACATATTTGTGCCACAGCTGCCAGCTTGGGCACTCTGTGCTGTGTTGATCTCCAGAACAGGCTCACTGACATCTCAGAGTCATTACTCTGTTCAAGGTACGGTGGCACTAGTATCTCTTTGTAAAGAGAAACTCCTCTGTTGGTACATCATCCCATCCAGCAACTGCAAAATGTTCATTTTGTCCTGTGGCATAAATGCCATCATTCTTGGATTAAAAATCCTGATCTCCTTTAAATATTGGTATCCTGGCTGACCCTCTGTGGACATATATTTGCTGAGTTTGTCAGCAGCACCTTGGAAGGCCAGCTGGAATTTCCCTCCCATGTCTGTCATAACAGACAGAGGCACATCATCATCATCATCATCATCATCATCATTATCATCAACATCAAAATCAATAAAATGTCCACAACTTTCAATTGTGCATTGTCTGCTTGACTCCAGATAAATCTGCAGGTCCTCTAGAGTGTCCACCACATCCAACGCCACTGGCACTTGAGACTGAAATCTGTCCGGCATGCTGCAGAGTTCTGAAATCTTTTCCACCAGAAATGCCAGTTCCATCTTTAATTTTACAAACTGGGTGTCATCAGGTAAGATGTCCTAAAAAAAGAAGAGAAAAACCCTTAATTATATTGTTATGCAGGTTTTAAGTACATTCAATTCCTGATGATTAATGGCGTTATTTAGTTTTTTTTAAATTTATTTTTATTAGTTAAAGGTGACAGATACGTATTGAATTAATTCAATCACGTACTTTTTATACATGTGACATTAAAGGTTACAGGCTTTTCTTTAGGCTTGTTTTAAATTCAAGTTATATCTGTATATATATTGTTCTCAGTTAAAACCTTAACATATAGTGTATGGTGGAGTTTCAACTGTATTAATGTAGTGCTCCCTTGCTATATTACTGTTGATGGCTCCCTTCGACCAAAGGCAAATAATCAAAGTTTTGCCTACATCCCTATAATTCAACTGATATCTCATATTTCTCCCCAATACCCCTCCTCCCTGTATATGAAAAGATTCAGGGGACAAAATCAGGATCATATATGGAAATATAAATCACCCAAGGTCTCCAAAAGAGTTTGAATTGTCTCTGTTTATTGTGAAGTTTTGCAATTAGGGATTCCATATGATAAATGTCTGCTATCAGCCCTCTCCAGTCATGTATTGTTGAAATGATTGTGGAGTGCCAATGCCTAGTTATTGCCTTTTTAGCTGCCAAAGTAAATATAGGAAGTAGAGTTCAGTGCCACTGAGGGTTATTTTGGGGATAAATGGAGATCAACACTGATTCGACTGTGAGTTTGAGTGATTTTCCCATGCAGTCTAACATTTCTTGTTGTAAAGAACACCAAAATGGTGTTAATAGGGGACAAGACCAGAAAATATGACCATGATTGGCTACTTTACAAGAACATTTTCTCCAACATGCCCCGAATAGGGGTGGGAGATACTTAATTAGTATTGCAGGACAGTAGAAAAAATGGCTCCTACATTTCCACGCAAATTCATGCCACCTAGTGGCATGAGTAATTGTATTGAAGCCCGTAGCCATTCCTGTTCCCATATCTGCACTTCAAGGCTCTTATTCCAACTATTCATAATAGAAATTGTAGAGTCTACCATTTCTTCCCTTAATATTCTATATAAAAAAAAACACCTGATGTGGTCATAAACTCCCCTTAATATTGTCTTCCAGATATTTCCAGGCCAGAGGTAAGGGTTCCAGCAATCTGGTATCCATATCTTTTTGATGTAGTAGGTAGTTTCTTACCTGATTATATCTGAAATAGTCATTATTTGATAGGCCAACTTTTGTTTGCAGAGATTCAAATGGGATAATCCCAGAGGGGGAAAGAAATTGCTTAAAAAATTGAAGACCCACTTGTCATTTTAATGTTTGATGAGCTGCAGGCTGGAGTGAGATGCATGCAGAGAAATCTACTGCTGGTATAATAATATTCATTATTAATAATAATTGTTATCAATGCACACAGAGTAGAGAAAGGAGTGCCCTAGATATGGCACTTAATTCTTTCTCTGCTTTGTTTCTGTGTGCTTGCATGTGTTCCATGTTACCCATAATAATTAATAATAATTAATAACCATAAATATGCACACCACACCCATGTAATTGAGAATGGTACAAATTGTATCATTGACTGAAAATAGTATACATACTTTGGTTAATACTTTTGTTTGTAGGACAACAGAAGGTCAAGGCCCATGAGTGCTGTCCCCACTACTCAGTGATATAACCGGAGTTATCTACCTTCCTGTCCTCATATGATTTGTTCCCACAACAGGATATGAGTTTACTAAACTGCCTGACTTCTTTCTACTATATTTATATCTTTTTTTAAATAAGGGCTCCACTGCATGCTATACTAAATAATCCATTTTCATATTCAAAATACTCATACTATCATACAGTTTAAATACGAATTTGCAAAACTTACTCTAAGAAGCAAAAGTGATGAACACAGCGTTTTTGTTTTTGTAGCTCCTTTTCGATGGATTCTTTCTGGAATCTGATGTGGTCTCTGTGGTAGAGTGCAGCACGAAAATGTGACTTCATCTTGCACAGCAAGGGTCAGGTGGCATGGTTGCTCTTTTGCCCGGGTTCACCTCTCTTAAGTGATTCTGGTACCTTGCTTTTCATCCACGTGACAGTAAGAATAGTTTTCTGAACATCTTCATATAGTTTAGGGTTACATTGAAGGGCCTTTGTCATTTCACTGCCATCAGTTCTATTATATGCGCAAGGCAAGTGATGTGCATGCAATTGGGAAACAGTCCATGCAAAATATCTGAGAAACTTTTTTTCATGTATGGCGCATTGTCTGAATCAAATATGTGAATGTCACTGTTGTCCATGGCATACTCCTTTATTGTTTCTATCACTATCTTTGTGACTGTGCTGTGTGTGACAGCTGGCAGGAACTTCATGTTCAGCAGGTATGGGTGTACACATCCAGTGTTATCCTGTTCCAGTGGTACTGCCAAAATGTTCAAAACTGTCTGGTGTTCAATGTCACTGGTCTCATCCACGATAACCGCCAGTTTCTTCCCTTCCAGTCTGTTTTTCACCATTGTTTTTTGTGCTTCATGTATGTTCGGCATATAAACACAGTGCAGCTAGTCAGACTGTGGAATAAATCCCCCTTTTTTAATGTGCAGAGAGGAAGGCCCTAACTGATGGATTACCAGCCTTTTCAAGTGGAATGTTGGCAGCTAATAACATTTTCACGAAGTCCTGGGCCATCCCAACTCTAGCCATCATCGCAGTTGTCTGGCATTGTAGTGATGCCGTCAGAGTCCTCTGCTTCTTCAGGACTCCTTGTTCTTCAAACGGCATTTCTCTTCAAATGCCTCTTGTTAACCATGTGGTCAGTGATCATTGATCGACGTACATGGTCAAGCACCACATTGCAGAAAGTACAAAATAATTTCCCACCATCTGCATGCAGGTCATTTGGAAATTGCTGGTTGCAGTCTGCAGCAGTGACATACAATGCCTTCTTGCAATGGTTGCATGCAGATGGAGTGGATTTTTCAGTGAAGTTTTCCATTCTGTTAAGTTAGGAGAAATAGCAAAGAAATTATAAAGAGATTAAAAAAAAAGTTAATACTTAAAATTTGATTGCTGCCATGCTTGTTATTTTAATTTTCAGAACGTCAGAGGCTGACACATAATTCCTCTCCTCTATCCAGTTATAGTGAAAGTTGTGAGTTTTTGTAAACATGAACTTGCTGAAATACGTGCAGCACACTGTGTCACTTAAAGAAATACAAATGTTTTCATTTATATTTTCAGTTGTCTTCACTAGCTGGCTGTGTGTGATTTTCTATGTTGTCACTGATGGCATGGGGTCATAATGTTGCATGACATTATGCCGCATAGCAAGATCATGCTACCAATACAGCGGAATTCTTGCCATGTGGCATATCTCTTTTTTCTGTGGGGGCTCCACCCCCATTACGAGGGGCTGCAACCCAAACCCTCCACTATAGATCCTCAACTCCGGGGGGGTTCAAGTGGGGAGTGCACAAAGACTGAAAAAAATAAAAGTTTCTGGGACCGGGAATCAAACTCGGTCCCAGAAACACTACTCGGGTTCCCTGCTGCTGTCGCGCAGTCCGTTGAGCCACAGCAGCTGGTCAGCAGAACCCATTCCCAGCAGAGGTCTTATCCTCTGCTTGGGAGAGTGAGAAAGGTGCAATACTGTGTACAGCAGTATAGGTGGTATTGCACCCATTTGCTCACTGGTGCAGTACTGTACTGGGTAAGCCATGATGTCGTATGCTATTAGGCGTGCAAGATTATGACCCGGTACCGTCACTGGCCACACACTATAAAACTTCTCAATACAATATAATAAATTAATCTCCCTATTCAGTAAGACTGTTTATAACTTACAGCCATAAACCATCCTCTATGCTATCACTGTTTAGTAACAAAGTACTAGTAAGTATCATTAACAAAAACACCAATTCTCTATACATACTTTGTTACTGTAAGACAAAATGTAATAAACATTTCTGTTACAGTTACTCATTGCTTTTTCATAAATTGCTAGGCTGCTTGTTAACAATGTAACACTTTATTAGATCACACAGAAAGACCAGGCAGCAACAATTGTGTAACTTTTGTGAAGTAACAGCACATTTCCAACATTTTGTTGCAAACCTAAATATGTTTATTTTCTCCTACTAAAGTGTATGTTTCTTTAATCTTGTCACACTTCTTTGGATGACACACAGCAAGAAAAGCTTGTGTGATGATCAGTAATAATCAAAATGTGTTGCTTACATGTAGGTGTTAATCACACATATTCTTGTGGCTGTGAAATGTGTGATAGTTTTTTTTCCTAGAGAAGAAACATAACCTGTATTGATAAGTAGGTGCAAACCACTACAGCTTGAAGCCTGCCTTTCCAAGGTTACAAAGTATATGTGTGTTAATAATGTGCTGTCACATTGAAAGGCCAGATGCATAATAATATGGTCTCATATCTTAAAACATTAGCCAACATTTTTAAACTACCAACGTAGCAATTTTGGAAAATGCCATATACATTATTTAGAACATGCCATTGCAAAACACACGACTTACAAATATGATACTGGTAATGGGAGCATTTTTATTTACAAAAAGCCAAGGGGAATAAAAATGCGCTTATAAACTAACCCATCTGGACTGTGCTGGGAAGGGTGGGATGCCCACTGCATGGGTAGGAAACCAGCTAGCTACATGTTGCAGGTCACAGGTGGTCCTCCTTACGGTAGGTAGTTTCTGACCTGAAAGGCTGGGCTTTTTATAGTAAATTTGTTTGACCCCATTCTTGGGTAAACCATTCTGATTGGCTTGTCCACTGTGGCCATATCAAATCTTATTGGATCATGTGAATAACCAACCCAGTGTGAAAGACCAGCAGTCAATCAAAAGGGTGCTAAGTGTGTGGGTGTGTGCACATGGTTAGCCAATCCAAAGTCTACCTACTGTATTTTGCCAATCATTACGTTGCATAACTGTTGGTCTTGTGATGCTTTTGTCACAGTTTAAAAAAATACAAAACAAAAATCTGCACAGGAAACCATATTTAACAAGCATTTGTCAATGCCAAATGTTGTCGTGCTGGCATTGGCAGTGGGAGTGGTGGAGCTAGAGACGTATAGTGCTGTGATGTTGTGACTGTGTCTCAAAAGGTAATTTTGCACAGTGAGCACGCCATTGTGCACCACAGCTGCAGAAACACATTTTGGGCAGGCTGTGAAAAATGGCAGCTGGACTGTTGATAAGGAGATGTGCACAAATGCCAGTAGTGAAAATGTGGCATGAAAATATTGCAGATTGACGAAGTTACAAGGGTGCTTAGAAAATGCGTAATGCACGCTTGCAACACAGTCATTGTATGGAGTTTTGGCACCAAATTTTCAACATAGGCATTTTAGGAGCTCTGCTCATGAGTAGTGTCACCGTCATTTCCTCAAACTATCCCAAAAACTGATTTCGCACAGCGGCCATGCAATTCTGTGCCAGATGAGCGAAAACAAATTTCAGGCACCTGTAGTATTCATAAGGAGGTATGGAAAAATGCCAGTGATGAACAGCTGGAGTGAAACCATTACAAATTCACAAAGTCACGAGTGTGCAAACTGTGCAACGCACGCTCATAAAACAGTCATTTTATTGACTTTCGTTCCCAAATTTTCGACATAGGCATTTTAGGGCATCTGCTAATGAACAGTGTCACTGTCATTTTCATCATGTGTCTTGAACATGGAATTTCCACAGTGACCATGCTATTCTGCACCAAACTGCGAAAACAGATTTTGGTCAGGATGTGAAAATGACAGCTATACTGTTCATTAGGAGGTGTAGAACAATGGCACTGTTGAAAATCTGGAGTGAAAATATTAGAAGTTTGTGAACATACGAGCGTGCATGCAAACTGCGCAACATACACTCGTAACACAGTCATGTTATGGAGTATTGTCCCCAGTTTTTCAACACAGGCATTTTAGGACCTCGGCTCATGAACAGTGTCACTGTCATTTTCGTAATGTGTCCCGAACACTGATTCAGCAAGGATGTGAAAAATGACAGCTGTACGGTTCACAAGAAGGTGTAGTAAAATGCCAGTATTGAGAGTCTGGTGTGAAAATATTGTGAATGTGCTAACTTACAAATGTGCATTGCGCAGTTGCTATGCACGCTCGTAAAACAGTCATTTTATGGAGTATTGTCGCCAAAGTTTCAACACAGGCATTTTAGGACCTCTGCTCATGAACAGTATCACTGTCATTTTTGTAATGTGTCCCGAACACTGATTTTACACAGCAACCGTGCTATTCTGCGCTGGAAGTGTGAAAACAATTTCAGCCAGGATGTGAAAAATGACAGCAGTACATTTCACAAGAAGGTGTGGCAAAATGCCAATGTTGAGAATGTGGCATGAAAATAGTGTGAATGCGTTAACTTACGAGTGTGCATGCAAACTGCGCAATGTACACTCATAACACAGTCATGTTACGGAGTATTGTCCCCAAATTGTCAACACAGGCATTTTAGGACCTCTGCTCATGAACAGTGTCACTGTCATTTTCATAATGTGTCCCAAACACTGATTTGGCAAGGATGTGAAAAATGATAGCTGTACGGTTCACAAGAAAGTGTAGTAAAATGCCAGTGTTGAGAGTCTGGCGTGAAAATATTGTGAATGCGCTAACTTACGAGCGTGCAGTGCGCAGTTGCTATGCACGCTCGTAAAACAGTCATTTTATGGAGTATTGTTGCCAAAGTTTCAACACAGGCATTTTAGGACCTCTGCTCATGAACATTATCACTGTCATTTTTGTAATGTGTCCCGAACACTGATTTCACACAGAAACCGTGCTATTCTGCGCTTGAAGTGTGAAAACACATTTCGGCCAGGATGTGAAAAATGACAGCAGTACATTTCACAAGAAGGTGTGGTAAAATGCCAATGTCGAGAATGTGGCATGAAAATAGTGTGAATGCGCTAACTTATGAGTGTGTGTTGCGCAGTTGCTACACACACTCGTAAAACGGTCATGTTTTGGATTTTCCCACCAAATTTGCAACATAGGGTTTTTGAGAGCCCCCCTCATGGACAGTGGCACTGTCATTTCCTTATGTGGTCCCAAAAGGTGATTCTGTGCAGTGACTGTGAAATCACCTTTCAGGACTGAATAATGCCATGACAGTGCAAGAATTCATGAGAAGGGGTCCCAAAAACCCCATGCTGAAAATCTGGGGCCAATATTCACAAAAACACCTGAGATATGTACTAAAGTTGAAAAAACCCTATCTATCTCATTATACAGCTTACCGGCATTTCCTCAGTTCATGGTTGGCTTTGAAGAGTGCAGACATGTTCCCAGTCCACTGATGATCATTGCACCGAGCTCCAGAGGTAAGTATGGGGTGAGAGGGGTGGAGAGGCAGGGTGCACAGTGGGTGGGTGCGGGTGGGGAGGGGCACAGAGACTACGAGGGACTGTTTTCCTTTACATGTTCAAAAAAAAAACATTGTGGGACAGTTTTTTTTTTCCAGGCAATTGGCATGCTGGGATGGGCTCTCAGCATGCCACCCTGACTGTTGGGGGGGTGTCTGTAGCGACGGGAATTGGGCACCCCGTCAGCAAACAACATGGGGGCAGAATTTATGCTGATGGGTATTGAGCACCCCATCGGCACACAAAGAAGGGGGGACAGGAGCCGAGGGGATTGGGCACCCCCTCGGCATTAAACAATTGGGGGTTATTTCTGATAACGGGGAATGGGCTCCCCCCTCAGCACACAAGGAAAGGGGGGCCGGGTAAGAGCCAAGAGGGATTGGGCACCCCCCTTGGCATATCACAAATGGGGTGTGCTTTATGCCGATGGGGAGTGGGCTCCCCCGTCAGTACATTCATAGGGGGCAGGGGCAGCCAACAGGGGGATTGGGCACCCCCGAAGTCAGCAGTTCAGCGGCCAGTGTGCTGCCATGTACATAATGGCAGTGAGCAGGGCAAGAAAAGGACCGCTGCATCTGATGAGCTTTGCTGGGATTGCAGCAGACCTTTTCTTAGATGTGCTCACCACATTATGTATGCATGGTGTGGTGCTGGCATGAAGGCTGGTTGGGGAATGTGGGATGCACCTAATGATGCATACCCTGCATTCGCCCAACAGCGACTGCACGTCCAAAGCTGCACTGTCTGAAGATGTTGGCTTCGCAAGCACGCCAACATAAAAAGCAAACAAAATTAGAGAGAGATAGATAGATAGATAGACAGATAGACAGATAGATAGATAGATAGATAGATAGATAGATAGATAGATAGATAGATAGATAGATAGATAGATAGATAGATGGATGGATGGATCAAGACACAGAGAGAGAGAGAGAGAGAGTGAGAGAGAGAGAGACATTGTGTAGATTTCTATATACAGTATTTCACCTTTGTTAAGGTTTGTGTGATTTACATTAGGCTGTTTCTTGAAAACAGTACTAATTTTAAGATGCTCGCAGAAAGGCACAGTCAGAATAACCTCTTGTGCTATGCTTTGCCTTACAGAAACTGGGAATGTCATAAGAGGAGGAAAACCTGAATATGTAGTGGTGTTTTGATCACACACACGAAATGTATTCACCTTTCTATGTTTCTGTGTTAGTTGTCTAACAAATCCTTTTCACAACTGCGTGTGTGTCTTCTTTGTGTTACATTGTACAATTCCAGTAAAGCTGTCCGATTTGCTGCACACCACTATCACTTATGTTCTGGGAAGTCATAAATAATGACTGTGTTATTATGCATGACACATAAAATTACCATTGTTATTATTAGATAGACAGACAGACAGACAGACAGACACATAGCTACACACATACTATAGATACATAGATAGAGAGAGAGAGATACTGTATTTGTATAGTGCTCCTTCCTGGAACTTACATCATGTAACAATATATTATGAATACACATATAGGAAGAACACACACACACACACACATATCTATATCACTAGCCAAAGGTGTGAGGTCCACAGAGAAGATTGAGAAACGTGTGCAGGACCTGCACTAGAAAACATCTGAGGGTAAATTAAAGAACCTCAACAGTATGCCCATAAAACAATGTCTTTAATCAGGCCAGTATTAACTTATATGATTAAATGTACTTTTAGATTAGTAAATAATTCTGCCCTGCTGTGCCTGCATGTTGAATAATGTATTGTTAGCAGAGCAGGTAAATAACAACATTGCGAGCAACCAATGCAGCTACATACCTAATTTTTATACCCCTGAAAAGCATTCATTATTAAGCAATAAGGAATGACCACAGGTTAGATTCATTGTCTGTTAATCACCCCCGAGAGATATAACATGGCATGAGGTGCAGCCAAGCACTATCATAGTCCATAATGCTCCAAGGGGGTGAGTGACTGTTAATCTAACTACTGGGACTGCCTTATTGCAATTATAGAAAGTATTCCAAAAGGTAAGTGCTAGTCTTCTTTTTGACAGTGAGATTTTTAATAAAATAGTTTTCCTACCAACAGTTTAAGAATAGTTGCTCAAAATCAGAATGCATCATTCCAGTCATTCAGCAGTGCTAGAGGATGGAATGCTGACAGGAGAATCCCTGTGCCATTGTTGTCGTAAGACTGCACATGACAATGTTTTGTTAAAGTAAGTTTTTATTTTTAATGAAAGCATCTTACCTACCGGAGAGCGGGGACCAGGGTGGCTGTCAGTGACATTGTGCAGAAACAGACAAAAAAATTACTCTACAGTCTAAGTACTTCAGATTTCATTATTTTTTTTCCTGTCAAAGCCACTGATATACTGACAGTCTCATCCATTAATCTCAGATTCCTTCCCGAGCACAGCAGAATGAATTGCTAAATAAATGCATTAAGGCATACAAGGAAGATTTTTTTAATTTTTTTTATTTTGTTAAATTACTATTTTGTTTTCAAAGAAAACATCTTGCTCACTGGAGAGCAGGGGCCAAGGTGGCTGCCTGTGACATCAGGCAGAAAACAACAAATTACAGTACACTTCAAGTATCTTCACATTCTTTATTTCTTTATTTGTTTCCCTGTTACACTGATGCTTTGTTTTCAAGCAAAAGCCAGGAAGCCACTAATGTGCTGATATGCTCTCCATTGATCTCAAATTGTATTATTTCCTCATCAGGAACACATGGATTTTAATTCATGTTTGCCTAATGTTACTGTGCATGGCTCCAGAAAGCCCTTATGTGGCCCCGTACAGGCGCTGTTGGGCAGGAAAAAATAATTTGAATTGAAAGATAATCAACCCTTGCCACTTTCCAGGCTCCGGCAAGATTCAGGGGCTTAATGTATTTTTTATGTATTAATTGGGGCGCTGACTTGGGACTCTGAAAAACATGAATAGGGGCTCACCAGGAGGAAACTGTACTAAATTTATTTAGTTAGTTATTATTACTCCTCTGTTGTTCAACCCAGTAACTTCCTTGGAGAAGGGTGTCAGCCAGAGGCAGCTGTTGTAGCATATATAGAAGCCTGCTATTAGGATACAATGAATATATAAATAAAATAAATGTATAACTAAATCATGTGCCCCCCCCAACACTGCAATTAAATTATTTGTGGGTAGAGAAGTCACAACATGAAACGCTGATTCACCCCTAAAAGTCCCTCAGAGGCTTTTTTTTGTCTTTGTTCTATTTATATTAAAAATTGGTCCCTTGTGTGTTTCTGGCAACAAAGTTTGTTGGTACTTTATTTCTTCATGTATCTGTTTATTTAAACACTTATTACTGCTAGTGACTGAACTGGTGCTTGAATTGTGAGCCTATGCTTGTAGGCTCCAGGGCTGGGCAGGAAACAACAACTGAGATACCTTGCTTTCAGGGACACTGAGTTTTCTTCCTGTGGGATTCCGACTGGGGACTAGGGGAGCAAGCTAACTGGAAAGGGCATTGCAACAAATGTGGGAATAAATAATTCTTCCTGTGCTGAAAAAAACTATCATTCATGAAGAAATAAAGATACTGTAAATACTGTGCCATATCCAATGGCAAAGCAAAAAATGGAATTAGGATAAAAAAGAAAATAAATGTATTGTGCCCTCCTTGGTGGGCCGTGGCTTCCCGTATGAAGGCTGGTTCAGCTGATGCTGAGCCCCTGCCCAAGCTTTCTATTGCTCCTTTTAGATGTCTGGTGGTCTTGGGGCAAGCTATACTCTTTTAAATGCAATGTTTGGCAAGAACTGCAATAAGGAAGCACAGTGTTGGGGGGTAAATGACTGGTCCTGTTCCCAGACAGGAGAGGAGGTGATGGAATGGGTTGAAGAAAAGGTAAATTTCATCAGTCAGAGGACCTTTCAATATTTATGAATTGATTTATTTTATTTTCTGCCTAGTGCTCTAGGCGGGACCGTGGGAGGCACTGACAAGATGTGAGCTGGGATCGGGTTCCCCTGTGCTTGGGGATGTGGACCATGATGGCAGGGACAAAAACAACTGGTTTTAAAATGGGAACCAAATCCCTTTTGCTCTCTGGGGGGTACCGACCTGGGAATCGCGTACAATAATAAATACAAAAAATCATTATCCCACTTTTTAGCAATCCACAGTCTGGAGGGACATCTTAAGTGGGTGCAGTGCACAGGTAATGGTGCCATCCTGGGCTGAGTTCTGTACTGCATACAAATTAAAGTAATGCTTTCCCAAGGTGCCTTTATGATGCTCCTTCCAGACATTAGGTGGTCTCTGTTTTTTAAAATACTTAGTAAAATGTAAGAAAGTCTATAAACAGTTTCAGTTGTGCAATTTATTACTGATTGTCTGGAAGGAGCACCATCAAGCTGTTGAGGGGCTTAGTGCTTAAACATTGTGACACACTGGTAGAGGGACATTAATTAATATTTGTAAGATGGGACAGGGTTCTCTGGTGCTCGGGGATGTGGACTGTTAGGGAGGGAAGAAAAACAGCTGGCTATAAAATGGGAACCGAAACCCTTTTGCTCCGACCTGGGACTCAGATAAAATAAACAACTAAATGAATAAAATCGGCATCCACTCTTCACAGCAGTCCACAGTCTGGAGGGGTTGCCTGTTAAATACTATAAGCTGGGATGGGGCTCTCTGGTGCTCAGAGATGTGAGTAGCCATGCGGGAAAGCAACCATTTTTTTGAATTTGAGCTGAAGCCCCCCATTGCTCCATGATGCTCCTACTGTGGAATTGGTGGGAACAAAAGCACTAGGGGCTCATCCGGAGGGCACAATGTGTTTTTATCTGTTATTTTTTTTTCATCAGTTCGAGCCTCGCTACAGGCATTGTCAGAATGGTTAGGTACCTGAACACCTAGGTGCATTTATGATGCTCCTTCCAGACCTTAGGTGGTCTCTGAAAAAAATCATTACTTTTAAAATAACCAGTAAAATGCAAGAAAGTCTGCACAGTGTCAATTTATTACTGATTGTCTAGAAGGAGCACCATAAAGCTGGGAAGGGGCTCATGTAATTAAGCATTCGGCACACCAGTAGCAGGGCTTGCTTCAAGGGCACATTATTTTTTATGTCATAATTTTGTCATTAATTAAGATATGTACTATAATGTCCCATACTGTGCTGTAATGGATAATGTTATTTAAACACATATATTGCTAAATGTTGAAATTAGGAACTTGCACTGTAAGCCTCTACATGATTCTTCAGGGCTCAGTGCTGTATTGGCGCCAAAATAGTGACCATTTATTTTTAAGGTGAAGTCACCAGGACTGGTATGTTATATGCCTCTGTAAAGAATGCACAGTCAGTAAGCAAGCAGCCCTGGTGCTAAGCATTATTGGATACCATTCATGGGGCATAATGTAATTATTCATTGATATTGTGTGAGCTAGGGAGGGAACCTGGCAGCTCCTGTGTGGTTCTTTTTTCATTGTCAAGCTAGTTGGTCTGGAGCACAGAGGGGAGTTGAATCCCCCAAACCATGGAGCACAGCTCAGTATTTATTCATTTTTTTCCCCATTAATATTGTGTGACCTAGGGAGGGAACATGGCAACTCCACTGAGGAACACGTATGCTCTCTTGACGAGGTGCCTTTGTAAATGAGTCTATGACTCAAAGGTCTGTAAACCGATGATCTAATAATAAATAAAAAAATAAATATTCTGTGCCCTGAAGCCTCCATTGCTACCCTTGGGTTTTGCCCATGGCTTTGGGGAGAGAAAGAATTATGTCAGGGGATGTCTGGAACTGGGGTGACCAAAAGTTGCAAAATGGAGTCCTGGAGAGATAAATTAAACTGGAAAAACCAAGGCTGATGTGCAGCATTGCATTTTTCTTTCTTTTTTTTATTTCATTCCCTTCCCTTCTTTCTGCCCCAATATTGCAGACTGTCACTCTGGGCAGGAAAAATTAATTTGAGTGGCCAGGGAAGGGAAGCACCCCATGGCACTAAGAGTTCTGGGGCATAATGTACTTATTTTTAAATATTTGTTCAGCTTGGGGGAGGGGACTTGGCAACTTTGGTGTTTTTATGTTTTTTAAATGTCAAGCTAGTTGGTCCGGAGCACAGAGGGGGTCTGAATCCCCCAAACCGTGGTGCACAGCTCAGTATTTATTCATTTTTTCCCCATTAATATTGTGTGGCAACTCCAGTGTCTGTGTGTGTGTATGTATGTGTGTGTGTTTTTTTTAAACAAATGGAATGGCATAGTATTGAATAAACCGTGCCCATCGAAGAGCCACTGAGGGGCTGACAGGCTCAGAGATTAATGTGAAGTTTCCTCCTCACCACAGTAGAAAGATTATTAATTAATAAACACAATATTAAGTAGTGCACTGTGTTCAAGGTGGATGTAAACTGCATTTTTTCTATGGTCCGGGGGGGGGGGGATCCAAATATTAATCAACCCAACTTTTGCAAGCCCCAGTGTGGCCAGGTACCAGGAGTCTTTGGCAGGAAAAAGAAATGAATTGAACCAGAAGCACCCTGGACTGTGCCCAGGGCAGGATACAATTAGGGGCTGCTGCAGGTGAATATTGCATTTAAAGGCTGCATTGTTTGCCCTGGAGAAACAGAGTCGATTTATTTTCTTTTTGTCATAAATATTGTGTGAGCTAGGAAGGGGACCTGGCAATGCTGATGTTCTTTTTTAAATGTCAGTCAGTCAGGAGCACAGGGGGGTTTAATCCTCCTAACTTGGACCACTCAGTATTTATTTATTTATTTGTTTATTTATGTATTATTAATGTTTTATTGTGTGAGCTGGGGAGGACACTTGGAAACTTCAGTGAGGAAAAAGTACTCTGTGCCCTGCAGCCTCCATGGCTACCCCTGGGTTCTGACCATAGCCTCAGGGAGAAAAAGAATTGTGCCCACCAAGCCGAGTGCAAATTAGTATTTAGTGATTTATTTATTTCTTATGACTTTATTTATTTAATACTCTTTGTGCTGTGCTTATGGAGGGAACCCTCTATGGCTCTCTGGTGTGAAAGATGTTTTGTTTGCCCAATAGTAAAGTTGTATATACCGGGTGGGATATTCAGACTGCGTCAGGCAGGGGCGCAAGCATGGGTGCAGTGCAACTGGGTTGAACCAGGGCACAGTCCAGGTGATATTCAATGGTGCTGTGCCATGGCACTGGGGGCACTTGCAGTGTGCATGGCACAGTGGCACTGTGCCAGTGCAAGTGGCAGGTGAGGATCATGGTGCTGCGCCAGCGCAAGTGCAGTTGCAATAAGCACAGCAAGAGTGATATTCAGACGTGAGCATGCAAATGAGGCCATTATGTATGCAAGGTGCAAATGGGGCAATTTGCATGTCATTATGGCTCCATTTGCATGCGGTGTGCCGATCCCTGGTGAATTGCACCTGGCACCCTGCCAGGCTGCAGCCATCAGGGACTGATGCCCCCTGCCCCTCAGTGGGCAACGCGCCCCAATGCTCGATCATGGGCATAGTAGAAAAATATCCCTGGTGGTCCAGTGGACCCTACCCCATCACTTGATCATGGGCATAATAAATATATATCCCTGGTGGTCCAGTGGACCTGCTCCCCTGCCAGATCATGAGCATGTGTGTTAAATAGTAACCCTGGTGGTCGAGCAGTACCCCCCCTACCCACCCACTGTGACCCACCACCTGCACCCCCAGTCAGCGGGGGCAGCTCCCCACCAAAGCTGCCTGGTCGCCCTGACTGACAGCTACAATCTTGGCTATGCGTCTATTGGTCCCTCGTGGGCCAATGGGTGTGCAGACCATACTGTACTACACAGTCCTGAAAGTGAATGGTTCATTAATATTTCAGGACTGTGTAGTACAGTATGATCTGAACATCCATTGACCCACGCAGTGGACCAATAAGCATACAGCCGTACTGTACGCTGTCAGTCAGTGGGTGGCTGGGCGGCTTGCAGGTGGGGAGCTGCCACCCGCTGCTGACCGGGGGGGGTGCAGGGTGTCTGGTCACAGTGGGTGGCTGGGGAGGGGGGTACTGGTTGACCACTAGAGTTGCTATTTAACACTTATGCCCACAATCAGGCAGGGGATCAGGTCCACTGGACAACCAGGGATATTGTAAACACTTATGTCCATGATCAGGTGGGAGAGTGGGTCCACTGGACCACCAGGGATATTATTTTATTATGCCCATGATCGGGCGGGGGGGGCAGGGCCACTGGACCACCAAGGATAGATATTAACACTTATGCCCATGATCGGGCAGGGGAGCAGGTCCGCTGGACCACCAAGGATATGTTTTTATTATGCCTACGATAGGGCAATGGGGTAGGGTCCACTGGACCACCAGGGATATTATTCTACTATGCCCATGATCAGGCGAGGGGGGGCATGACACCTGTACTGTGTCTCTGGTTGTCGGGTGGCCACCCACAGCAGGCAGCTGCTGTGTTGAGCCTGGCAGTATGGCAGCCTGCCTGTGGGTGTCCCCTGACATGCTCCTGCTTTTTATGGGCACATCTTTGCACCCCCCGCTGTGTGGCGCAAGGCGGGTTTGTGCCTGCATGTGTGCCACACATCCCATGCTGAATATCGGGATGTGCTGCATATTCATGGGCACGCCTCCGGCACTTGCGCTGCATACATTACTGGTATGCCCCGGCACATCGAGGATTGTGGGGAGCATCCTACCCATTTGAATATCGCGCCGGGGCGCATCAGTGGGTTGTGCATGGTGCACCACTGTTGCGCCATGCGCAACCCCTTTCAATATCCCACCCAATGTATAACTGTAAGCAAAGACAGGGATCTTTGTGACTCACTTCCGATTGTGCGGTCACTGATAAAGTGGGGAAGTTATCGGTTTAACTGAAAGGGGGGGGGCTTCCTGGTAAGAGAGCCACAATAAAGTCTGTTTAGCAGCCATATACTGAGCCTCCTGCCATGGCGTTATATTTGTGAACTCACGTGCTGATCTTATTACCATTAGTCTTTAATTGTCTAGTCTACTAGGGGAAAGTGTTCCTGTTTCCATGTCAATGTGCACAGATGACCAGGACTGACAGGCAGACTTATTGTGTGATCTCTGGCAACAAGATGTAACCTCAACATCAATACTCAAATAATGCAGTCCTGTGGGGAGATTAATTATTTGGGATGTTGGGGTGGGCAACTTAATTGTGGCTGGTAGGGCTATGAAGGTTTGGGGGGGTGAATAAATGAAACGGGTAGAGAGGTATTTGGAGATAGGCTGTGGTCAACTGTAAGTTCTGCGGTCTGCAGCCTAAAATTCCATTGGTGCCCACAAATTCTGCCAGCAGCCACTAATTCTGCAGGTGTCCAAAAATCCTGCAGTTAATTCCATGGGTGGCCACACCCACAGAATTGCAGAAAACTTGGGGCCTTGGCTACATCAGCTGGGGTCTGGCCTGAGGTGAAGATGGCAGTGTCATCAGCATACATATGGATAGAGGTGGATGAGTAGGCAGTGGGGAGATCATTTAGGAAAATGGAGAATAAGATAGGGCCCAAGACAGAACCCTGGGGGACACCAGTGTGGATGATGAGAGGAGGAGAAGTAGAGTCAGCTATCTTGACTGACTGGGTCCTTCCTACCAAGTAAGCTTGGAACCAGTTGGTGGCAGAGTCAGACAGACCAGCCAGGGTGAGGGCATTTAACAGAAGGGTGTGGGAGGTGGTGTTAAAAGCCTTAGCTAAGTCAACAAAAATAGCAGAGGTGATAAGGCCACTGTCCATCCCAGAGAGGACAGAATAAGTTAGCTTGATCAAGGAGGTGGTGGTGGAGTGATTCCTCCTGAATCCAGATTGGTCAGTGAGGAAGGTGGAAAGTTGGGAAAGAACCACCTAGTGAAGAAGTTAGTGTCAGTGAGGAAGGGGGAAAGCTGGGAAAGAACCACCTAGTGAAGAAGTTAGCATCAGTGAGGAAGGGGGAAAGCTGGGAAAGAACCACCTAGTGAAGAAGTTAGCGTCAGTGAGGAAGCGGGAAAGCTGGGAAAGAACCACCTAGTGAAGAAGTTAGCGTCAGTGAGGAAGGAGGAAAGTTGGGAAAGAACCACATGTTCTTGGAGCTTAGCTAGAGTGAGCAGGAGAGATATGGGATGGTAACTGAATGGAGCTGATGAGTCACCACCCTTAGAGAGAGAGAGAGAGAGAGAGAGAGAGAACAATGGCATACTTCCAAGTTGAGGAGATTTAGGTGGTAGCGAAGGAGCAGTTAAGAAGGGTAGAGAGCAGAGCTGCGATGGCAGGCACTGATAATATAACAGCTTAGGGTCCAAATCATCAATAAATCAATCATCAATCATTCTTTATTTGTATAAGGCACCTTTCTTAAACCAAGGTGCCTGTACAATATTACATAAAACAATAAATAGTTAAAACAACATTAAAATAATCAGAAATCATTAAAGGCTTTACTAAAAAGGTAGGTTTTCAAAGCTCCTTCAAATCTTTGGACAATCGGGCAATTTCGCACCTGACGAGGTAGAAAATTCCACAGGTTCAAGGCCATAAAGCTGAAAGATCTTGCCCCTGAAGTTTTTAAGTGAACTCTGGGAATCTCTAGCAATCCCTCATCAGGTGGATCAGAGAGAGCGGGGGGGGGGGACTGTAGGGACAAAGGAGCTCTTCAGGTAAGCAGGTCCCTGATCATGTAGGGCCTTATAGGTCAGCAAACCGACCTTGAAGGTGATTCGCCAGTAAACTGGCAGCCAGTGCAGTCCGCGGAGCACAGGCATTATATGACTGGACCTAGAAGAACCAGTCAACAGCCTGGCTGCTGCATTCTGCACTAGCTGCAAGCGGCGAATTTCAACCCCCGGTAGCCCAAGGTAAAGGGCATTGCAGTAGTCAAGGTGGGAAGTAACGAAGGTGTGGACCAAAGTTGGAAGATCATCTAGAGGAACCAGGTGCTTCTCCCAGGCGATGTTCCTCAGATGGTAAAAAGAGGTTTTGACAACCACTGTCACCTGAGATTTAAATGTCAGACAGTCGTCAAATACAATGCCCAGGTTCCGCACCCAGTCTGAGGTAGTCAGCTGGACACCCCCAAGGCATAAGCCTGAGGGCGATCCAGCTAACAAACCAGCCTCCCAGTGACCCTGGTCCACAACCAACACCTCTGACAAACAACCTTTGGATGGGTCAAGGGCATGCAAGTTATTCAGGGTATCAGCGGGAATAACTTTAGAGAAGGTAAAGGAGTTAGGCATGGAAGATGGGCAGGGAGTGAGGATACTAGCAGGCAGAGTGGGTTTGAAGGAAAGCAAGGAGAGTGGCAGAGCATGAGGTAAAATAGAATTAAATTCGGTAGCTAAATTTAAATGGTCAGTGATAAGAGTGTTGTTAATTTTAAGGAGGGGGATGGGGGAATGAGGGAGGGGAAAGAGGGAGTGTATTACTTTCCAAAATCTGGAGGGGTTATTGATATTTATTTATGTATTTATTTTATTTATTGAAATGTTTCACTAGGAAGGCACACTGAACAACATGTTGCTCATCTCCCGTGCGATTGGGTTGGGGGTACAATAGAATTGAAATTTAGACATACAATTAACATTTTGCAGAACTATGGAAAAAACACATACATTAGCATTTAACATGATACATAGATTATTCATTTGTAGAGTGGCTTACAGAAATTAATATGTAACATGACAGAGAATTATACATACAGTAAAATACACTACCCAGAACAGGGCAAGAAGTGCAAATAGTTCAGGTATGAGTAAACTAATACCTATTTAAGTGCTGAGAAATAAGGAGTTGGGGGAATGAGGGGAGTGGGCAGGAGGGACAGGAACAACCTGGAACTAGCCCTTCAGGATGCAGAGAACCCTGCCATGGGCTGAGGCACATGGAGGCCTGGAGGTACAAATAAGGGGGGAGGGGGGAAAGAGAGGGGAGATATGTTTGGTAAGGAGTGTAGAATAGGAGGATGGGGGTAGCTTGGAGAGGGAAGGAATAAATCTTGCCTAGATATTGCAATGCTGGCCTCCAGGATGCTGAGAACCCTGCCAGAGGACAGATTTGGGGGGAGAATTGGATAAGGAGCAGAGGTGCTAGAGGAGGAGGAGGGGGGGAGAGAGGCAGAAAAAACCCAGTGCTAGACCCCGCCAGGATGTTAAAAACCCTGCCAGAGGACATTTGACTGGAAACTGTTGCAAAAGTATTCGGTTTTAGCTAGGTGGGTGGCTTTTGTACACCGGTTTCACAGGGAGTGGTATGTGTTGTAGACTGTAGGAAGTTTAGTAGCTTTGTGCATTTTCCAGGCTTGGTCCTGGACTCACTGGGAGGCCAGGAGTTCTGGGGTGATCCATGGGAGGTGGTTCCCCCTGACCCTAGAGCGACAGATGGGGGCATGATTATTCCATGTTTCTAGGAGTCTATCATGAAAATAGTTAAAGGCAATGTCTATGGAGCTTGACGAGACTATATGATCACAATTGGTGTTGGCCAAGTCGTGGTGGTGGGGGGCCAGGTTCAAGGATTTGTATGAACAGTATTGAAGGGTTTTAAATGGTGTTTTGGGCCTGTGTATTTTGCGAACCAGAAACGTCATGTGGTGGTCGCTAAGGGCATCAGGTAATAAACCAGATTTCATAACCTCTTGAGGGTGGGAGGTGAGGGCCCAGTCAATGAGGGAGAGGTTATTAGTTTTGAGGTTCAGCCTGGTCAGCTCAAGGAGGAGATGAGTTAGGTTGTGGGCAGAGATACTTGTGTGGGCTTTATTTAGAGAGGGTGATAACCAATTAAGGTTAAAGGCGTATGTTCTATCTTCTAATCAGGAAGCTTCTCAAGTTGGACTTTAATGTCCAAAAGTTGTGGGTACACTGATGTGTCCCCTTGCATAAGAAACATCTGCAAAGAGTGTAAAGTATGTTAAAATTCTTGCAACTTACTTTCTCGAGCCCTGTGTAGAGCCATAGAATGTGCAATTATAGTTCCTCTAAGAACTGATTTAAGTGTATACCAAAGGATACTAGTGGGAGTATCCCCATTATTGTTATCTAAAAGGAATTGAGAATCTTGATTCTCCATTTTTGTAAGAAGCTCTTGATCATGGGACAAGCCCTGGTGGAGATGCCAAGTAGTTTGGCATCTCGGTTTTCCTAAAGAAAAAAGAGCACTAAGGGGAGTATGGTCAGCCCAATAATCATGACTCAGATTATTTGTATCAACCATATTAAGGCCCATAGGGTCAAATTTATCACAGTTTAAAAGAGCCAGTTTAGTCAGTTCCTGAGTCTTAAAAGTAATGTCAATTTTTCAGGGTATTGTGGTACAGTAGCTTTTATAAACCTTCAGACAAAGAACAGAGGCATGTTAAAATCTTATATTTAAACATCTTTACAGACATCTTTACAGAAATTCACACAAGATCTTTTTGGTCTTCCCACTGTATTAATTTGCTGGAATATTCTGACCAAAAAGATTTAGCTCAGGGTCATTGCAATCTCATTTGGTTTTATGTTAAATTGCTCTGTTGCTTCATATCATTTAATCACTTCCATAACTCTATTAACTCTGCTTGGTCCAAGTAGCTTATTCAGTTATCTCCATTCAATGGGGATCATACTGTTGTCCAACTGTCTATAGTTGTTCTATCTTTATGTCTAAATTAGCCATGAAATTACTATTCTCCCATATTTTGAAAACTGTTTCAGAATTTTGAAAATATACTAATACAGATAAATTACCTGCCCTATGAAATACACTAATAAGATCATTGTATTCTAGTAAATGCAATAGATATCTTATTGTACCCCTTAAACAACCCCCAGACTCCCCCTCCTCAACATGAATGCCACACATTTCCAGTACTACTTTTTATATATTGTTCCCTATTGTTTTGGATCTAGATGGCCTATTTCTCTCTAGGATTGCCAACACTGCTTGTGGTTGTTTGACATAAGGACCCATAGTTCCTAAAAAATATCTCCCATATTATCTCTGCCACTACTCTGGGGTCTAAGAATAGTAAAACTTGATCCAATTTAATCTTATTTGCAATACTGTGAATTCTTAACAAACTATTCTCTTGTACCAGTGAATGAAGCAGAAATGTTATTTTGTCTTTTGAAGGATCCCTGGACTAATTTTCATCACACAGAATACCATATGGGCTGGGGGATCAGTATTCCCTCTTGAGTCTGTTTGGTCATCTGAGATGTTGTATGTATATTTACTCTGTTGGAGTCTAGAGGCACTGCCTAAACTACTATCCTTAAACAAGTAATCCCTTTCTCAGTTATTATTTCCAACCTTTGTACTTTTTACCACATCTGTTATCTCCTTATCTGTTTCATCCATCAAGCAGATAGTACTCGGATGAATGTTTTACTTGTTTGTTTGTTTGTTATCCTTTTAATCATGAACTGATTGTTTATCATGCTAGTCCTTAGTCCATGTATTTCATTTTTAGCTTTCTTTGTATTCATTTTTTTTTTTTTTTTGCAATTTAGTTTTTATTGCAATATTTTAACATGAAAATACATCTTAATTACAAAGGGTAAAGTAGACACGTGTACAAATAATACATATTGTTACAAGGACTGAAACCCTATGAAGGAAAGAAAGAGGAACTGGAAAGGGGCAGAATACCCCTTATCCTACCCAAACTCCCACCCCTCCCCCCTTCCCCCTATACAAAGGCCCACCTCAGGACAATCATCTTGGAAAATTAATATAAAAAAAAATAACAGATGCCAACCTTATTATAATTATGATACTGGCGAAGAAAACAAATCAAAAAAGTGGAGCCCAGATTTTGTTGAACTTGTTCAGTCTGTTATGTAGACTAGCAATCATCTTTTCTAATCTAATATTATTTAATAATTCTGCCAGCCACTCCGTGTATGAAATAGCAATGTCATCCTTCCAATGACGAAGCACTAGCTTTTTAACAGACATGGATATAAGAGAGATGTGATATTTTCGTATTTTGACTGGGACTAGTAAGAAGTTCCCTAATAAACATATATCAACTGTAAATAGATCATCAAGACCAAGAAAGGGGTCTGCTCTTTGATCTGTGACCATAGGGGGGCTACTTTGGGGCATTGCCAGAATATATGTAGCAAGTTGCCTTCACCCTGGCCACATCTCCAACAAGTAGCAGAACAATTCTTAGCAAACTGTGATATCTTCTGGGAGTAAAATATAAGTTATGCAGGATGTGGAATTGCACAAAATTCAGCCTATCCTGGGTGATATATATGTGACATCCGCGACAAAGCAACTCCCAATTAATGGATACATCAGGTAGCAATTTATCCCAGTGCTCTGGAGGTCTGAAAGGTTCAGGGTATGCTTTATTATAAAGAATCTTGTATATTTTGGAAACCGCATGAGGGCGGTTGACAAACTGACTCACCTCCTCCAGCAAAAGGGCAAACTCTGATTGCGAGAGATTGTTCCCTAATGTAGCCATATGGGTGTGCCGCAATTGAAACACTTTGAATATATAAACAGTAGATAGATCAAATTTTTTTAGAATATCCATGGATAGGATCCATTTTCGGTCCGTCTCCATCCAAAACTCAGAGAGCTTTGTTCCTTGAAGCTGTGGTAACCATCGAGGGGAAATAACTTTTCCCTCTAGCTTGATATTTGGATTACCCATTAGGGGTTGCTCTAAATCTAATTTTGGATTATATTTAATAACAGAACAAAATTGGGAGTGGACTCTAAGAGACGAGCTATTGGAGAATCCTGCAAGGGCTTAGGGAGGACTTGGTTGCACAAAAGAAGAGCTGAAGGGTCAGATTATGGCTTAATGAATTTGTGCAGATTCTGTTTGGAACCAGAGCGGTACATATTTTCCGGATTATTGGGATTATTTGGGGCAATCCATCTCCAATATTTACTCATGTGACTGGCCCAATAATAAAAGCTGACATATGGAACTCTTAGCTTCCTTTAAGCTTCGGAGCAGCTAACTTATAAAATGCAAACCTGTGCCCTTTGCCCGCCAGATGACATTAGAAAAATGGTATGCAGTTTTTAAACCATGTGAGGGGTTGCCAGACATTTAGGAGGTTAAGTGGGTAGAATATCCGAGGGAAAATATTCATTTTAATAAGACTTATCCTGCCCCAAATCGTTAAAGGCAGGAGGGACCATCTTTTTAAATCTTGAGTAATAATATTTAAAAGGGAGTCCAGGTTATATTTGCCCATGAGGGTTCTATTCCTCACAAGAGTGATACCAAGATATTTTAATGATTTCCCCTGCCATGATAAACCGAGAGCGATAACCTCGTTCCTTGTTACTCTGTAGTTAAGTGGGAATACCATCGTTTTCCCCAAATTTAGTTTATAATTTGACCACTTACTATAAATCTCCATCACCTCTAAAAGACGGGGAATAGTTGTGTTTGGATGAGAAGTACAGAGAAGAAGGTCATCTGCATAGGCTAACACCTTGATTGTAAACTTCTGGACCGGAATTCCAAAAATCCCGGGATCTCTCACAATTCTTCGGATGAGGGGTTCCAAATATAAATTGAAAAGCAAGGGGGATAGTGGACACCCTTGTCTCGTGACAGAGAAAACCGGGAATCTGTCAGAGCTGCATCCGTTGCATAGTACTCTGGCAGTTGGGAATCTATAAAGAGCTTGAATCCAATTTTGGAACTCTAAGGGAATGCTGAAGGCATGCAATGTTCGGAAAAGAAAATTCTAATCGACTCTATCAAATGCCTTCTCGGCATCCAGAGAGACAAGTACGGCTGGATAGTCTGCATCTCTGGACACCGAGAAGACATGATCCAAAGTTCGAATGTGATCACTGGCCAACCTGCCCCTCATAAATCCCATTTGTTCCCCGCCAATCAGATCAGGGAGAACTTTACTTAGACGGTTAGCTAAGAGTTTACTTAGTATTTTGAGATCTTGATTAAGTAGGGAAATTGGTCTATAGCTAGCAACATCTTCTGGGGGTTTGCCCGGTTTTAAAATGAGCACTATGATGGCCTCAAATAGCGTAGTGTCTATACTCTTTCCATCTAAAATCTGTTGGAGCATTGGTAAAAGTAAAGGAATTATACTTTTCGCAAATACCTTATAAAAATTAGGGGAGAATCCATCCGGACCAGGTGATTTATCATTGGGGAGACTGTCAATTACTTCAAGGATTTCTATTTCGGTTAGAGGTGTGCACAATGCTGTGGCTTGCTCCGTTACAAGAGTGGGGAGAAGTGAATCTTGTAGATATTGGTCTAGCTCTTTTCGCGGGGGCGTTGTCATCGGCGAATATAGGGTTTGATAAAATTTTTGAAATTCAGCTGCAATTGCTTTGGAATCAACAACCAAAGATCCATTATGTGCACGTATTGTCAAATAAAATTGACTGATTCTTGCTGCTTAATACGGCTGCTAGAAGATGCCCTGCCTTCTCCCCTGATCAATGCAAGTAGCTTTAGTTTTCAGAATCAGATATTCTGCCTTCTCCCTAAGCAGCTCCATATAGGAGCTTTTGAGTTTGACCAGCTCTACTAGAGTCTGTTCCGGCGTGGAGGGGGATAGATTTGTTTCTATATCTCTTATCTGGTTAAGAAGTTTCCTCAGCTCATTTTCCTTAAGCCTTTTTTTCCTTGAGGCCACTTCAATAAATACACCCCTCAAAAAGGCTTTGAATGCTCCCCATTCCATGTCCGCTTTCCTTGTGGAGTTAAGGTTACTCGATATATATTGGGAGATATAAGAATTAATGTGGTCTACTATTGCTGTATCTTTTAGAAGCTGGTTGTTAAGCTTCCAATGACCTCTTCTCTCAGAAATACCGACTAAGGTGAGTTGACATGTTACAATAGAGTGGTCTGACGGCGGACCTGATTGGATCACGGAATCAATAACCCCACCCATTAAGCAGCTGAGATTAAAATATAGTCAATTCTTGAGGAAGTTTTATGTACTGAGAGGTAAATGTAAAGCCTTTCTCATTAGGGTGTAATATTCATGATGTCACAAAGACCTGTTGTCCAGCAACTTTAGGGCTCTTTGTGCCGGTGTTAAACCTTTAAGTTTATGACCTGTACGATCTAGCTTGGGTCAAAACAACATTTAAGTCACCCCTAAGATTATCGGGATCTTATTGAAGGGAATAAGTTTAGCTATCAGTTCCATAAAAAAATCTGGGGAATCCACATTTGGGCCGTAAATACTTCCTAGTAGAATTTCTAAATTGTAAAGTCTACCCTGGACCAAAATGAATCTGCCATGAGTATCTCTAATAATTTTGTTTGATACAAAAGGAATTTTGTTTCTAATCAGAAATCATGATCCCACAGCTTTGCTTTGTACCCTGAGCCGTGAAAACTTGCCCAATTTGTTGTTTTCTCATATTCAACTCTTCTGAAATCATAAGATGGGACTCTTGAATAAATGTGATATTGCAGTTGCTTGCATATCTGATATTGTTTAACTTTTTGCCTAAGACCCTTGACATTCCAAGTGGAAATTATTAAGTTACTTGCCATCAGGAAAAGATGG
Source organism: Neoceratodus forsteri (assembly GCA_016271365.2). Classification (NCBI taxonomy): domain Eukaryota; kingdom Metazoa; phylum Chordata; order Ceratodontiformes; family Ceratodontidae; genus Neoceratodus; species Neoceratodus forsteri. The sequence continues at coordinate 32,197,308 of CM057450.1, forward strand.
TTCTATGTAATAAGCTGGGCTCACAAACACTAGCTGTTTTCTGACCACAATCAACCTGGATACCATTTTGAAATCCTGATATGGGCCTTTCCCACCCTCCCTTCCTCCCACCCCCCAAAGCCATTCTATTCCAGCTAAAGAGATTAGCACTAGTAACTCAGTTACCCTCCCCCCCCAGTTAGCGCTATGGTCTGCGAACCACAGGACCCTGCACTGTGCGCCTCCATCCCCCAGCCCTCCCTTCCCACCATCCCAACTCACTATAAAGGTTGCAGCACAAGAGACAACATCCAGGTACTCTAATCTGAAATATTCTATGGCCTACGTTAAACCACAACCCCTACATTAACCGTATTTTTGAATCAAATCATTCTAGACTAAAGCCTTAGACTAAACATTCATATATACGAATCAGGGGAGCAGAGGGCTCCCTTAGATCCCAAAGGTATATGATTTTCAACCCTACCCGACCATCATAATTATTAGATACACAGTCATGGTAAGAGAACAATAGGATCCACTGTGTTGGTGCTGATGTCTACAGAGAACTTAAGGAGTGAACATCAGACTTCCAGTTCTTTTTCCTTAGGAATGAAACTAACGATGTCAAAAGGGTGGTAAACCCACACCATGACAAATAATTGTAACCACAAAAAATTAAACAGCTCAGCTAAGGGCAACTGTTATAGTTCAGTCTCATTTATATCAGATGGCAAACTGGAAATGACGCTCTAGTAATCGATCTTTTTCTCACCCTTCACTCGCGGGGCACCTAGGAATGAGTCAACGTGGTGTGGTTGAGCGGTAACACAAATCGATGCCTGCTAGACGACTGCTGGTAGCTCGAATCCATCACATCACCTGAAAGAGAGAAAAAGGGAGGAGGGGGAAGGGAGAAAGGGAAGGGGGAAAGCAAAACCATTCAGAATTCTGAAATCTCTGGTGCATTACTAAGGGGGGTGGCAAAATCAGTTCGATTCCGCTGCTGGAACTCGAATGGAGAAACCAATACGAGAGGCGAAAAGCCCCACTTCTCGAATCTGCCAAAGTTCCATATCTCCTTGAAACAACAGCACATGACTATCCTGGGAGGGGTGGTATGGGACACCAACACATTGCAAAACATGTTGGGGGGCACATCAACCAGTCAACCGTGAGTCCATTGGCAAACAGGACACTTGGTGCGCCCCCCTTTATATAACTGATATTGCAGCTTGTGAGAACTTCTAATGGATGCTAGCCTTGAAACTGCAGGCCAAAGGACAAACCTCCAGGTGAGGGGATATAAACCGTCAGTGGGCAACTGCTGTAGAGTGAAACCTCCTCTTTCAGTGCTCAGATATCTTTGAATAGATTCGGAAAGGCACTTCTGAGACCCTTCTTGGCAGAATCTAAGCCGTCGAACGATGTCCACTATCCTGAGATCATGACACCAAGCCTTGCAGGGTAGGACATACGGAATTTCACGCTGGCGGCTATTAGCTTCGAAACCAGAGGATGGAACTGGGCTCTTCTTTGCCTAACGGAGACAGGGAGGTCTTGTACAATCCTAATTTTGGTATCTTCCCACCGTATTTCTTTAAGATCCTTCAATTTACCAAACATATGCTGGCGTTCCAGGTAGTTTAAAAATTTAATTATCAGTGGGTGAGGGGGAGCACCCGACGATGGCTTGGGGCGGAGAGCCCAATGCGCCCGTTCGATGGTGTAAGTCGGGCCGAAAGGCGAAGGCCCAGCTAGCTTTTCAACTAATTTTTGAATAAAACTGATTGCTTCTGTTCCTTCAGCCCCCTCTGGAATACCAATGAAGACCGCATTGTTACAACGACTGCGGCCTTCTAAGTCCTCTATTTTCATTTCCATTTTAGCTAGCTTTTGTCTGATCGCTGTAATTTCGGGCTCTAGTTTATCTGTTCTTTTCTCCAGCGAACTGATCCTGGCACTGTCGTCGGTAACTCTTTGCTGCAAATCCTCCATTGCGTGGGTAAGCGATTTTATTTCAGCTGTTACAGCAATGATACTTTCTTTGAACGGGGAGAATTCCTGAAGAAACCGTTGCAGAGTGAGCGGCTGTTGATCATCCAAGACAGCCTCCGACGTCGGGGCGGCATCACTCCCTGAAGCCCTGGCTTTTTTTGAGGCCTTTTCAGGCGTTGTAGGTGGAGTGTGTTTAGCAACGTTTTTCCTCGCCTGCATCTCTCTGATTGAGGTTTAATCGCTGCTCTGAGTGCTCGGTTATCCCCTAGAGGCTATAAAAGTTTATGTATTAGGCAAGCCGTCTATAATCTTGCAATGAAAGTTAGTTTGGTGGGTCGGGGAGCCGGAGCGGTGGAGGAAAGCTGCTTTCAGGGCGACTGCATCACGTGACTCCACCCTTTGTATTCATTTTTAAACACATAAAATACATACTCAAAACATATAACAGTAACACGTGCTGTTCAGTAATACACTGATATAAGGAATTCATATACATGGTATGCCAGACATTAAAACAAATTCATCCAGTTGATAGGATCAGGCCCCTTTGGTGGTTGTTGGGGTACCATTTGTATCAGCAAGCTCGTCATCCAAAAGTTCATTAACATTTGACCATGTCATATTGTAACTGATCACTCCCAGTGCTTAGTTGTGCTGTTTTTTGCTCTATCATTTTAATGCCCCTCAACCTAGTCATAAAATAGGCCACGGTTGGTGATAAAGGGTTAAGCCATTTTGCTGTTATAGCTTTGAGGGCCACTGCTGTTATGAGCAAGTCCATGTATTGGTCTCTCTTATTCATATCCTTATAACCGCAGATTCCCAGGATCATCCCTTGAAAGAAGAGAGGTAATGGGAGATGGAGGATCTGATTCAGAAAGAAGAGCACTGCACCCCAAAAGTTTTGAAGGTGGAGGCATTCCCAAAAATTAGGATACAGCGTTCCCTCTTTGTCGCAACCTCTCCAGCATCTATCTAGTTTATTGGCTATGTAGTGCTTAGGGCGGGTTGGGGTAAAGAAAAACTTCATGAGTATCCTCCTTTGAAATTCCCTTAAACTAGGTGATGTGGTGGTTTTGGAGCACACACAAATAGCCCTTTCCCACTTCTTGTCTGTGAGCTCCTCTCTCATCTCTCTCTCTTTCTCTGTCTCTGACAGGCACTCCTAGCCACCTCTGATTATAATCGTTCTGAATCCTAGAGTAGTTTTGCAATGTGTAATACACATCTTTGTATTGTCCCAGCTCTTTTGGTCATATTAGTTTATTTTTCCAAAAAGATTTAAGGATGTAGCATATTTTGTTTTACATTAGGTTGGGCTTTGAATTACTTTAGTTGGAGATAATAAAAATCAAGGTTTCCTAGTCTAAGTTCTGGTTGCAGTTGCTGAAATGTTTTGAATTGTGCTGCATTGGCTGTTTTCAATTTTTCTAAGACAGTAAGGCCTTTACCAGCTCACACCTGGAAGCCCGAGTCTGTTGTACTCACCATAAAGTCAAGAATCTCCACCACACCTGAGAGTGGAGAGACTTGTTAGTCATCCCCATATTTTTTATTTATTTTTTAGTGGTTTTTTTTTGGTAATCGGGTGAGGCCCACTTGGTACAAATGCCTGTTTTCAGGGGTGACCCAGGAACACTGGGGTGGTTAAGTGACTTGCTCTGAGTCACACAGTATGCAAGTGGAGGTTGTGGGAATCAAACCCAGGTCTGCTGGATGTATCAAGCTCATTTGCAGCTCATTCCTCCAGCTTCTAGCTATACTGCCAGCCCATATTCTTTTGCATTACTTTTGCTGTTAAGGGACTCTCTAGTCCATGGATTTGTTATGTTTTTGAGAAGGGATGGTGTGAGGTGGCTATGAGAAAGGGTAAAAAGTCACACCTCAGGTAGGCTACTAGCTTCCTTTTCCACCCATCTCATTTCTTTAGTCCAGGTGAGTCGTTGAAGTATCTGGGCAATCTGTACAACCCAGTGACAATACTTAAAGTTCGAGAGTCCCAAGCCTCGGACTTTGCTCTTTGTGCTGTTTCATTCAGGAAAGTTTTGACCTGGGTCTGCCCGAACCTTGTATGAATTTTGTCATACGTTTATGTAAGTATATCCAGATCTGTGAGGTTTTTTTATTTATTCTTATTTTATTTAAAAGTTGGCAACTGGAGAAGCACACTGAGCTGAGGCTCTTTTCCAGGTGTGACCCATGGCGGGGAGGAGGAACATTACATCAATACATAGTGTTGAGCAGGTTGCAATAAGACAAGCAGAGATACATATAGATACATAGATTCATAGACAGTGTCGGCAGATAAGGGCCTATGGCCCACCCAGTCTGACCATTTGAGCTTGTAAGTTCACTTTATGTTTTCCTAGAAGTCTGTTGCCCCTTACCCCTGACCTCCAGAATTCCTTTATGTCTATCCCACTCATTCTTAAATCCCCTGATTGTTTCAGCCCCCACCACTTCCTCTGGCAGGGTGTTCCACTTGTCCACCACCCGTTCTGTGAAGAAATTCTTCCTCATGTTTCCTCTGAATCGTCCTCCCTCCAACTTCATCCCATGCCCTCTAGACCTGGAACATATTTTTCGCTTAAAAATAGTGTATTCCTGCACCCTGTTGCTCCCTGTGAGATACTTGTATGTCTCTATCATATCCCTTCTCTCCCTCCTCTCCTCCAGGGAGTACATGTTCAGTTCCTTCAACCTGTCCTCATAGGACTTGTGATGCAATCCATTCACCATCTTTGTTGCCCTCTTCTGAACCTTCTCTACCCTGTCTATGTCCTTACGTAGGTATGGTCTCCAGAACTGCACACCGTACTCCAGGTGGGGCCTCACTAGTGTCTTGTATAGCGGAATTATGACCTCCCTTTTCCTGCTGGTGATGCCCTGCCTATACATCCCAGCATCCTATTTGCTTTACCTGCTGCCTTGTCACACTGTTTCCTACCTTGAGGTCATCAGAGATGATAACCCCAAGATCCCTTTCCTGCTTGGTGCATGCTATATCCTCACCCCCCAACTGATATATTGTGCCAGGATTTTTGTGCCCCATATGCATTATCTTGCACTTCTTTGCATTGAATTTCAACCGCCAAACCTCTGACCATTATTCAAGTTTCTGCAGGTCCCTTCTCATTCTGTCTACACCCTCTGGTGTGTCTACTCTGTTGCAGAGCTTTGTGTCATCAGCGAACAGTGAAATTCTGCCTTCTAGGTCCTGTGCAATGTCACTGATGAAGATGTTGAATAGGACCGGTCCCAGCACTGATCCCTGTGGTACCCCACTGGTCATTCTTCCCTCTGTGGAGTGACAGCCATTTACCACCACCCTCTGTGTCCTGCCACCCAGCCAGTTACCTACCCACCACACTACTGTCCTGCCCACACCCATATTCCCCAGTTTGTGTAATAGTCTTCTATGTGGCACAGTGTCAAAGGCCTTGCTGAAGTCCAGATAGGCCATGTCCACTGCCCTCCCTGATCCACCTCCCTAGTCATCCAGTCAAAAATTTCAATGAGGTTGGTCTGACATGACCTCCCCCTGGGATATGTACAATTCAGAACAGGATACACAAATTGCCTTAGGTACAGACTGACATACAGGGAGCAGCAGTGCAAATGAGCAAGAAATCAAAAAAATTGCCTGGGTAAGAGGCAAGTGCAAGGTACAGGTTTATATACAGTGGGACAAGAATGCATGACTAGGGTACCCACAAACATAGGTGGCTTGAGCAAAGTGCCATGCAAACAATCAAATTGCTACATGCTAAAGGTGGCTTGGACAATTTGCAGGGATCAGGGTGGTAGTTGTTTGGCACTTTGGAGGCATAGAACTCTGGCTGATGGTTAGACAGACTGGAGGCACAAGCAGAGTGGAGGCAACAAGTGGCAGAAGGTCCATAAAAAAAGGTATAATGATGGTAGCATTCGGAGTGGAGGGAACAGGCGGCCTTACCAGAGTTAGAGTGAGGTCTGGGAAGGTAAAGGAGCAGGGGTCACATGAGCGGAGGCAATCATACGTGTTGGGGGAAAGGGATAGGAGGGAGGCAAGGTAGGGGTAAGTGAGCTATACCAATACTTGGCCAAGATGATTGAGGTATGGTGGTTATGGTGGGAGGCTAGGGAGGGGAGTGATAGGGATTCATAGAAGGTGCAGTGATGAGTTCTGGGTGGGGTGTTTAAGGTGAAATGACAAAAGACATTGGAAAGGACATCCAGTCTGGAGAGGGTGGATGCAGAGGCAGACCTGTAGACAATGTTGGCATAGTCGAAGAGTGGAAGGATTGTCCTGGTGAGGAGGCTCCGGTGAATGAAGAGAGAGAGAGAGCGAGAGAGCATCTTTATTTTTATTAAAGAGCACCAAGTTTTGGGTGGAGCGTGGAGTGAATGTGGTTGATATGTGTAGTGAAATCTAAGTGGCTGTTGAGCCAGATTCTTAGGTACTTGTAAGCCGGGACTATGTCCAAGGTGGTGCCACCAAGAGTGGAGAAGAGGGGGCTGGGGAGTTTGGCAAGTTTTTTGGGGGTGCCAAAGTTCATGAAGACTGTTTTGGCTGTGTTTACTTTTAGTTGGTTGTCCTAGAACCAGTTTAGGATGTGAGTGAAGTCCAGTTGTAGTAGGGAGGAAACCTCTGAGGCCAAAGGGCCAGAAGTTTAGAAGATGGTGTCATCTGCATATAGGTGTATGTTGGAGTGAGAGCACATGAAGGGGAGATCATTTAGAAAGATGGAAAAGAGGATGGGGCCCAGGATAGAGTCTTGTGGTACACCTGATAGGATTGGGAGGGGCAGGGAAGAGCATCACCAGCTTGGACACATTGGGATTGACCTGAAAGGTAAGACTGGAACCACTTGACTGATAGGGGGAGAGTCCAGCCAGTTCAAGTTTGGAGAGTAGGAGAGGATGGGAGACAAAATCAAAGGCCTTGGCTAGGTCTTTGAATATGGATGAGGTAAGTTGGCCTAGGTCCATGCCAGTGAGGATGGCGTCTGTCACCCAGAGTAGTGAAGAGACCATTGAGTGGTTCTTTCTAAAGCCCAATTGGTATGGGGACAGGAAATTTGAGGAGATGAGGAAATGGGTGAGTCTGATTGGGATAAGGGATTCTTGGAGCTTGGCCAAGACAGGGAGGAGTGAGATGAGGGGGTAGTTTCCTGGTAAGGCATGGTCATCTCCTTTATGAAGGGGGATCGCTTTAGCAGATTTCTAGGCCTGTGGTACAGAGTCAAGGGTGAAAGAGAGATTGAGCAGATGGCACAGGAGGTGGGCAATGGCTGGGGCAGAGATCTGAAGAAGGAGAGGGTTGAACCCATCAGGACTGGATTTACATGGGTTCAGGGATTGCAGGGCACTGAGCACCTCCTGGGTTGTGACTGGGGAGAGATGAAAGGCATTTGGTTACATTAATGAGGAGCATGCTAAAACAATATAGCAATTTGAGAAGATTATTCATTCATATGGGCCTCTATGCACGAAAGAGTTGAGTGGCTATGCGTCGTGTATCTGTGGCATGGAGCCACTCCATGCCCATTGTGCTCCCCACATGGGATGCACTGCTGGGGGTGCATAGCCCCTATGCACCTGATCCCCTGGCTGTGCTGACAGCAATGTGCCATGGGCGGGATGTGTGGTGGCACTACATGGCAGTCACTACCATGTGTAGTGCTGTCCGCAGTGGTGCAGAGGACAATGCAGGCTATGGCAGGGGGGACCCTGCTATAATGGCCATATGCAGCCATGGCCATGCACCCACAGGGTCCCCCCCAATGCAAATGGTCCCGAGCTACAACAGTAGGAGTCCCCCCTAGCACTACAGCATGGCCCCCCCACACACATAAAAGTCCCGGTACAGACGGTGGGGTAGGTGTGCAGTGGGCATTGCTGCCAGCAGCCCATGGCCATGGCAACTCTGAGGGCTGGGGCTGTGTGGATGGTGTGGCAGGGGTGTCTCCTTTGCAAGCCTGTGGTGGTACCACGGTCCCGGGGCCAGCACCCCCTTGTGTTCTGGTGTGTGGGAGGGTTCTGCTGATGGCTGCCAACCGCACAGGTACCCATTCATGAACCTGGTCCCACACTGTCATGTGCGGGGGATCCACTCTAGGTCCCAGGCAGACCTTTGTATTAGCTGCCCACCTGGGAGCACAACCCCGTCCCTGTCTGCCCCATGCAAACCTGCGAGCTAGTGGAGTGGGGCCATGGACAGGTGCCTGGTGATCATGAATGCCGCTGGTGCACAGCTGTCCACAGGTGCAGAGTTCTACAGGTGGGATATGTGCCTCTGGCATGTAATTCCTGTCCCAATGTGCACAAGGGCCAGTGTCTGTACTCCCCCCCAACTGAGAGAGGTTGGAGTGTCCACCTCTACAAGTCTGCATAACTCAACATATTATGGAAAAAAGAGAACATTTTATTTCCATAGAGTGAGGCAAAGCGTAACCCCAGACCTCTGACCCATATAGGAGAATGGGGTTCATTTTAGCCCCACATGCCCCCATAGCTGGAATAACAGTCTTGCCAGCATAAACATGGTGACATTTTTAAAGGGCCTGTATATTTTGTTTCACTTTTTAATTTGTATCTGTGTATGTTTCACCCAGTTATTGTTGGGTGTAAATGTAATACCCAGATAGCAGTATTCCTTGGCTGTTTCTAGTTTCTGGTTATTATTTGGTATGTATACTCCAATTTGTATTTACCCATTTCCCCTACCCCCCAGGATGCATCTGGAAATGAGCTATTTTAGCTCAGTATGCCTTTCATGGTGAAACTTTTCAAATAAATAAATGATGCTGCAGACCTATTTGAGATAGGACAGTAAAACAAGAACCATTTTGTCTGCATATTGAAGTGCATCATGTACAGAACTCTTAATGTCTGGTGGGTGAAAATGTGACTATTCTATTTTTTGAAATATTTAGTTTTTATAGATGTTAAATAACATGAGTGCTAAAAGGGAACCCTGTTTTATGCCTCAGTTGGAACCAAACTGATCTGTAATGTTGCCCTGTAAGTCAAATCTTAAAAATGCCCTATTGAGTGTAACTGAACAATAGGTAGAAGAAGATTAGGAAGAATGTCCAGTGACAAAAGTTTTTCCCTTAAAATACCTATAGCTATGGAATGGTATGCCAAAGTAAAATCAATATATGCAACATACTACAAAGGACTGTGTATGAGCAATCATACACAATAAGGCTGTTTTTCAATCAAGAAGTTTCTGTGGTAAAAAGAGACCACGAGAGTGCAGCTCGAGAGGTCTCTGAAGTCTCATAGCTCCAGAGGTCTTATACCATAGAAATCTTGAGATTAAAAAACAGCCTTGTTTGTGTATGGTTCCTCATACTTAATCTTTTACAGAGTATGGGCAACCATTGTTACCATCCTGTGTCCACAAAAGGTCCCCCCAGTATTTAAATTGCCTTACAAATCAGGGGTGCAGTCTTCCTTGGAGTTGTCAGCCCAAAGCTCACCCCATAAGATGTGTATGTTTCTGGAGTGTATAGAATGGAATGAGCTTTAGGGTTGACAACTCCAATGAAGACTGCACTCCTGATTTGTTTTAGGTGTGGGGGTGGGGTTTTAGGGTTGGAAACCCTAAAGCCACATTTCTCTACTTTTTTCACTTAAGCCTGAACCCTAAATGTTGGATTAACACAGTTTTTTTGCCAAGAATTTCCTTACTTTTTGAGATAGTATAATTGTACCCTTTTTTGCCTGTCAGAGTGCAGGGCCCTCCATATATGTGAATATATATGTTGCTGTGGCCCTGCACTTCCATATCTAGCACAACAGCAACCAAATTGTCAGAATAGCTTTGATAATGCCTCATCTCATGTACACGGTACTGAAAAATTAAAAACCCTGCCAAAATGTGATTCCACGCCACTGCAACATCATTACATGCCATAGATGCGAAAAGACAGTTTCAGCAGTATTTGAAAAATGACAGCTGTCGTATTCACGAGGTGGTATAAAAAATGCCTATTTTGAAAATTTGGGGTCAAAATATGTAAAATTACCAAATTTATGAGTGAGCATAGTAAAATTTCAATTGATGCACATAACTTCACCATTTTTACATTTTTTACCCCAAGTTTTCAACATAGCCTTCTTGTGACCCCACCTCATGAGCAAGGGAGGTGAAAATGTTCAAATCCTGCCAGAAAGCTGATTTCATAACGCGAGAGTGAAATTGCCTTTTGTGATGGATTTGTATAATTCCAGTTCCACTGTTCATGAGATAAGGGCTCAATAAGGCCATGCTGAAAATTTGGTGTAACAATATGCAAAAACTGCAGTGTTATGTATCAAAGTTGAAACCCCCATTGAAATACATACAGCACTTACCTTAGTTTTTCTTATTGCAGTTGGCGGTTCCAGCAGCAAAATGTGTCTCCCACAGCAGAGTGGATCTTCACCCTGGGACCTGTTCAGGTAAGTGAGGGTGTGTGTTGTGGTCTGGGGAGTGTGGGGTGGTGGGTGCTAAGTGGGAGGTTTGGGTGGGGGGGGTGCAATCAGTGAGGGACTGTTTTCTTTTTACAGATAAAAAAGAAATTGAGGGACAGTTTTCTTTATTTCAATAAGGGACAGCAATTGAAGGGTGGAGTGGGGGCCCTAGACACCAGAGAAACAAAAGTTTCAATAGGGACATCCATCAGAGCATGGGGGTTGCCACTAGACACCAGGGACAAATACCATAATTACTGGGATAGTGCTTGGAGGATGGTGGATGCCACTAGACACCATGGAAAAATGTAATAATTACAGGGATAGCAATCAGAGGATGGGGGAAGGGTACCATTAGACACCAGGGACAAATACTATAATTATGGGGACTGCGATCAGAAAGTGGGGGTGCCACTAGACACCACAGAAATATTTAATAATTACAAGGATGGAAATTGTAGGGTGGGGGGGTGCCACTAGACACCACAGAAATATTTAATAATTACAAGGATGGCAATCAAAAGGTGGGGTGGGGGGTGCCACCAGACACCTTGGAAGAATACCATAATTACAGAAATGATGATCAGAGGGTGTGAGCACCACTAGACACCAGGGAAATGCTTAGAAATTATGAGGACAGCAATTGGATGGTGGTGGCGCCACCAGTCACCAGGGTAAAATGAAAGAATTACAGTAACAGTAATGGGAGGGTAGGGTTACAGCACTGGACATGAGGGAAAAATATTAGAAATATAGGGACAGCAATCAGAGGGTGGGCGGTGCCGCTAGACACCAGGGAACATTTTTAATATTACAAGGATGACAATCTGAGGGTGGGGATGCCACTAGACACCAGGGAAAATTCACATAATCGCGCTCACCCCATTGTAGTAATAGAAAAGCTAAGATGTGATGGAGGCAGGTGTTTATGTTTCATGAGTGCATACAATGGGGTGAGCATTAGGGCTGACAACCCCAAGGAAGACTCCACCCCTCATTCACTTCTGGGGTGGAGCAGGAGTTTTAGGGTTGGAAACCCTAACATCATAGTTCCCTACTTTTGTTGTTTTGTCATATCATGAACCCTAGCTGATGCATTAAAGATCATATGCAAAACTATCTGTGCTTTGGAGGTGATACTTAATGTTGGAGAAGCAGTAACTGTTTTTTATGTAGCATGATGTAATGCAATGTTTGATTTCATACTTGTACCCTACCTCTCTTGTGCCACGGATCACCAGTCCTCCTTGCCATTTTTATTTTGATGCACAGAGATGCATGTCGGGATAAGCATGGTATATGGTGATGTAATTGGGTGGATTCGGAATCTGACAGCTGTAGAAGTCAAATGTTTCCCGCCAAGCACTGTGCTGTGCCTTCTGTCAGAAACCTCAAATCTTGTCTCGATTACTGTGCTAATCCTTTTTCTTTCTTTAATTAGTTCATAAAGGTATTAATTTGATGATTTATTTGTTGTTTCAATAAATGATAGTAAACTAACATTTATATCTGTTCTTTATTGTTGTCAGTGTGATCACTGTGTCCCTTTTCTGTAGTGAGTACCAATGATGGGCAACTCTTGTCATCTATTCCTGTAGTAATTTTTCATTTTGTATTTGGGAAATGTATGTGTTTGTAACCTGTTTGGTTATATATCTGCTGTTTTCAAAATGTGGACTACATGTCAGTGTTCTGTTTTTTTATCTGCTGAGATGATTACTGGTCGCTTCTTCTGCACAGGTGCACTACACTGTTTATATTTATTCCTATAGCACACATCTTCGTTCTTACTTCACATGTTAAATAGCAAAACAGGAATAAAGATGGACATGCCTATCAATTAATGCCATGTTCCTTACCACTGGAGCTGTCTGACAACTTCCCCTTCCCATTGTGGTGTGAGGTATCTGTGTGTGGGAGATTGTGTGTAGTTGTGTAACCTTTGAATTTGTTCTGTGAAGTTATTTGATGTTATGTATGTCTGTAATGTCCTGCTGGCAGAAGTAAATATTTAAAAGTAATTTAAAATTACTTGAAAAGAATGTCTAATCATTTGTCTTATGAGTCAGATGATGTGTGCATATGCTACTCTGGCAACACTTCCCATCCCCATGCCTTCGTGACTCAGTGATCACACTGTTTTTTTTTTTTCACTTATGTTTGTGTGTGTGTGTGGAGGTGTTGTTCCTGCGACCTCTAGATCATCGCCAATATGGCAATGTTAGTGGAAATGTTGCTGCAAAATATTTACTGCTTCATTATAGCTGTCCTGTCACTGTGCTCAAGTATTATGTTCCCTTGAGGCGAATTCCACTGTGATGTTTGTTGTGAAGTATGAAAAAGTCCACGCACATGTGCCTGGAATTGTTTCTAATGATGTAGATTCCTATTTATTTAGTTTGTGAAAGTACACCTTTCAATGTCGTCTGCGCTCATTTTTACCTGAAAGATCTAGTACAGTACAATTCGAATTATGGTGCAAAGTACTTGAATTTCCTGCCTGTTGTGCCCTACAGCGATTCATATTATTTATTGTATTTTGCCACTGAATTTCACTGCAAACATGTATTGTCTATATTCATAAGCCTACTAGCAGAACCGCACCTGATACAAATATCGTGCTGAGTGTGATGGTGCAGGCTGACATTTAGAACGCTAAAAATCCTATGCTATTTTTATCTCCTTTTATTTTCTCATGCACTGCTCATTAGAAGATTTACAGTAACTTCTGAGGGATTGAACAGCATGCGTTTTTCTTGCGTCTTATGTATCTGCACCATTGTAATACTTGCCATTATATGAACTAAATCCTGGAGTTATACTAAGAATACACAGTTGTCTGACTCATATACTGATGTGTATTTGTAGTAAGGTTTGATGTTCCTGAGTGTTGGTGAAGTGACAGAACAACCACAATATGAGTGTATTAGCAGACATAATTTTATCTTCATGCAAGTTTGTATATTGTTTCTATTAATTAGTTCATCTGTTACTTTGGCAACTGTTGCATGCAGGTTTTTCTATGACTATGAGGGCAGACTTCAGTTGTAATGTACAGTTGTATGGTTCTCTTTGGCAGGCGACTGTGATGCAAAAGTTACACAGGTTGACCCCCCCCTTCCCACAGGAGAGTGAGGTCATCATGGAGGACATAAGAGAATAATGAATGCAACGCTGCAATCTCATTGAGACGTTGTGTGCCAATCTGGTTAACCTCAAGAGCGAAGCTTGAGAGGGTTGCCATTGGCATGACCACCTTTAGAAGGTAGTGCAGTGCTGATATTCAATGATTGTTATTCAGTATTCTTTATAGTGTGTGGGCAGCTTTTCAACAGGAGCTATGCATGCACCCTTCCGTGCTAGCTGATCCATTCTGCCTCTCATCATCAGTTATGAGAGCTGCCTATTTTCAAGTCACCCTCCCACTCAGCTCTCTGTCATGTTGATGCCTCGATTTATTCCCTGAACTATTATGGTTGATAACTGTTGCCCTAGCCCCCTTTCAGGAGAGGCAGGTTGGGTAAAAAGGTACGGTGGTTGTCTTTGTATGTCAGGGAGTGTTTTGTGGTGAATGAGATGCAGGGAATGCAGTGTTAGAGTGGAAGCACTGAGGCTCACACTTGACATGGGCAATGGCCCAGCTATTTGTAGGGGCATAATACACAGAACTGCAGCATGGGGTGGGGAATGGACCTACACGGTGTTGCTGTGTAATCCATACACCCAAAGGCAACTAAAGGGATGGCACTGCTGGTATGTGATTTTATTCAGTCAGATGTGGGCTGCAGCATCCTAGCTGCTGCATCAGCCAGGAGCAGGGACTTGCTGTGCTCCATGCACGGGTCAGGATTCAGGCAGCTTGTGCTGTAGCCCACTTGTTAGGCTGCAACTCTTTTAGTGGTGCTCACTAATGTGGATTGAATTGTGGAGGTCTGGTTGGGCACTCACTTGAGATTCAGTGATCATTGCACAGCATCTTTCAGCATGAGTACAGTGACAGAGTCTAGGGACACAAAGGCACGGGTCATGGATTTCTGGAAGGCACACTTCACAGGGATGTAGATATGTCTCATTATACAATGGGCTAAAAAAATACTGGTTTGTGAGTGACTGGCTGGCATGATTTACAATGTGTAAATCCTGCCATCACCCCATGGGAAAACGTGCCAGCCAGACAATCCCCTTCCCCATTTCACTCTGGTACCAAACTTAAAAGCCACTGGCTGCCATTTTGTTTTCTCTCGGTAACTGGAATGCACAAAACTCCAAATAAATAAATGAAAACTTCTCTCTGTTACTTCCCTACATTACAATATACCACAAGAGGGATGTGGGTGATGGCAGGATTTACCCACACCACGTAAATGATTTACCAAACTACTGTTCATCTAAAACTTGTATACATCTTTATGTTGATGATACAATATTGTACACCAAATGTGATGATACAGACACAGCAATGATGGTCTTGCAACAAGATTTTTTATAATATACAGAGGGACCTTATTGAATTAAAATTGCTTTTGAATGAACAAAAAACACAGTGGATGTTATTTAGGAAGAAAGACATGAAACAGTCATCTGAAGAAGAAATTAGATCTTTGTCAACAACCATTTTAGAACGTGTAGAATCTTATAGATATTTATTGGTAATATTAGAAAATAATCTGACTTTTGAACCGCACATAACATCTATATCAAAAAAAAGAGAGACTTTTGAGTTTCTTCTATAGAAACAACCCTCTTTTTAGTTTAAGGATTAGGAAGCTTCCGGTTTCTTCTATGTTCTTGCCCATATTAGATTATGGAGACATAATTTACAAAAATGCTAAAAAGTCATTATTGTGTTCATTGGATGTCTTATTCAATAGTGCATTAAGATTTATAACAAATCTTCCATTTAGAACTCATTGCTGTGTTTTGTATCAAAAATCAGGTTTCTTTTCATTATTTGACAGGAGGGATATTCATTGGAATTTATTAGTGTATAGGTTTGTGTTGCAGACATTACCAGTTTTTCTTTTGAATTTATTACAAATTAGGTCACAACAACATCATTCTTTAAGATCTTCAACTCGAATATGTTTTTATATACCAAGCTGTAGGACCATAATTGTTGATAAAACTATATCAAGTTTAGTACCCAAAACATGGGAACGACTGTCTAAACAATTAGACAGTACAGTATTGTTGCTGTTTAAATGCTTTAGGTGCTCTTTGATGACTTTGTTTAACAAACATTGTAGTTGCTATGGCTAAAGGATGTTTTTATGCTTCACACTCAAATTGAAAATTGTAATTTTATATTGAAACTGAAATTCTGTATGTAAGTCTTCGAGTTTGTCTTGTATGTTACATGTTTGGATACAATTGCAAAATAGATAATATTATCTCAATTTGATATCCAATAAAGTTGAAAGTTGAAAGTTTCCTCACCCGGCCAGTAGCCTCGTGAGCAAACCACCACACCAGGCATGGGTAAATTCTGCCAACACCCACACCCTCTCATGGTATATTGCTAAAGTAATGATTTTTCATTGAGGGAGAGATTGGGGAAGGAGTCGAGAATCCGTGGGCACTTCTGAATGTAGCCGTAGTGGAGGCAACAAACCTTTGCAACAGGCAAGTAAATAATATCAAGTGGAACCTAAACCCATTTTTGTTTTGAAATGAAGTGTCCCTGAATATCACTGTAGGAAAATATGGCCATTATGATTTGCATGGAAGCAAAGAATGAGGAAAACAGGGTGGTGTAAGTGGATGACCAGATGGAGGCAGGAACAGCAGTCAGGAGAGTCAAGGCACAACTGATGGTGTAATGTCACAGGTGGTAAAAATATGGGTCCTGACTTTTTATAGTACATTAGTGACAGGAGAATAAACAGGGGATGGAGTACAAAGCTTATAGGGGACAGAAACATAGAAACATTGAAGTTTGTTAGCTGAAAAGGACCCCATTGGCCCATATAGTCTGTCCCTGTCCTCTTCCCCATATGTTGATCCAGCCCTGCCACTCTACACCCAACCCCTCCCCCACCATGTATATTCCAGTCCTCTTTTTCCTGTTATGGACTGTATCACACCCTCTCAAAGGTGGGAATATGGAGAAGGCTGGAAAATCAGGATCATTCAGCCTCTCATCAGTAGTTGGGATGAGTTTGGGATCTCCACTCCAGGAAAAGATTGTGGAACACCTTTAATCCAGCAGAGATCATGATGGGGAGGGTCAATGGAGGGGAAGGATGGAAGGGAAGGGCATCTGCAGAATAAGGGGTGCTAGTTGCACATTTCAGCAGACTTGATAGACCTCTAGGCCTTTATCTGCTGGTAAATTTCATATGTTCATATGATATGGGAATACCCAGATTCACAGTGAGAAGGTCATAGCAATCAATACTAAATGATTTTTTTTGACAGTGTGTTTAGGGTAGTTGTTTTTTTGGTGTGGGAATAGGGGGATTGGTGGATGATGCCTACCCGGACTTCAGCAAAGTGTTCAATGACTTCTCACATAAGAGGCTCATAAAGAAAACCCACAGTCTGGGAATGGGTCCCAAGCTGGTAACCTTGGTCATGAAGAGATTGAGGGACAGAACACAGAGGGTGGTGGTAAATGTAGTAAGTACCAAGGAAAGGACAGTGACCAGTGCTGTGCCACAGGGATTACTTGTGGGCCCTGTCCTCTGTAATGTCTTTGTAATTGACATTGTGAATTGGCTGGAAGGTAAAGTGTGCCTCGTTAGTAATGACACTAAGTTGTATAACGAGGTGGACTCATGGGGAGGGATTGTAAAACAATGATGTGGGACCTTGGTAATCAGGAAGGGTGGTGTACAGTATGGCAGCTGTGGTTCTATGGCAAAAAAGTGCAACGTCATGCTGTAGGAGGCGCTATACTGCAGGGAGGTTTAAATGATGGTGGGGGTGGGTTGGAAGATATTGACGGTCATCACACAGGATAGTGATTTGTGGTTAATCATATCTGACTACCTATAGGTGGTCAAACAAAGTGCCAAGGCTATGGGTGAGCCAGTGGAATGATGAGGTGCATTGGGAGAGGTTGCAGCAGCAGTAGAAAAGAGGTGGTGATGCCACAGTACAGACAACTGATGAGGCATCATTTGGAGTTCTGTGTCCAGTTCTTGATGCCACATCTCTGTAAAGACATAGACAGGGTTGAGGCAGTTGAAGAGCAGGAAAGGTGGCACCAGACCTTCACCAAAATTAATATGAGGAGAGAGTGAGAGTCCTCAATATGTGTATTGTGGAGGAGATGAGAGACAGGGTGAGATATGATGGAAACCTGCAGTTATGTATATGTGTGTCACAAATAGATTATTTGAAGGTAGCATCTTTCAGAACAAGAGATGTTTGGGAATGAGGGTGCCTGAAATGTGTTTGAATG
The DNA here is from genome assembly GCA_016271365.2 of Neoceratodus forsteri. Taxonomy (NCBI): domain Eukaryota; kingdom Metazoa; phylum Chordata; order Ceratodontiformes; family Ceratodontidae; genus Neoceratodus; species Neoceratodus forsteri. Next base: position 32,215,135 of record CM057450.1, read on the forward strand.
AGGCTATACCAAAGGGTTATTGAGATGAAGTATTTCTTCCAAGAAAGGGTGGTGGATGCATAGAATAGACTTCCAGTGGAGCTGGAGGGGGAAAATTCAGAGGGTGAGCTGAAAAATGCATTGGACATGTATAGCGGTACCCCAGTGATAGACATGAGATGGTAGTGAGGGAGGTGATGTAGGGTCTGTGGCTAGTTAGGCATGCGACAGGTGTTATGGTTACTTGATGTCTGCAATGTAATGTTGATGTCTGACGTTACAGTCATGATTAGCTGTTGCACTAATCTCTAGTAACACATAAAATTACTACGCTGACATTCATCTTTTTCCCACTGCTATTTCATTTCCACATTGTTTTAGTTTAACTTAATGTCTTCTTTTCTCATCAGTGTCATAATGAAGTACTGTACTGTTGTGCTATCGGGCGCAAGAATGGAAAATAATACGGTCGTAGCTTTTATGGTTTCCCTACAGACTCAAAACGTCGTAAGCAATGGGCAACGGCAGTAAAGCATGCTGGGTGGCAACCAAAAGATCACACAATAATATGTGCTGATCATTTTGCTGAAGACCAGTTCACAATTTCGCAAACTCTCCTGGATATAACCAATTTTCAACCAGGTCAGTGCCGTTTAAAACCAGATGTATGCCCAACCATTTCTGCATATAATTCTGAAAAAACAAAATGGAGCAGCAGCTCTATTGAGAAAAGGAGAAAACTAGAGGTAAAGAACCTTCATCACGGTACTGAAGTGCTCATATGTTTTATTTTGTAAATGCATCGATTTACACTTCATTAACAATTTTTCGTAATGACTGTTGGACAATAGGTTCTTGGACAACTGGGACTGCTGTCGGTTCTGTCATCCAGAGTTACTGCCAATACACAGTCCACAAGCACTGAGGCACCCAGAGTACCTACTACCATGCAGTTCACAAGAACTGAGGCAGTTGACGTTTCGGGTGAATCGCCTTCTGTGTCTTGTGATGCAATCATCCAAACTTGTGACTTTCCAGATGATCCACCATTCAGCATGAGTGTCTCATTACATACTACACATATGGTGGAAACAGCCTGTCAAACAGATAATGTTGTGAGTGCATTTATTAAATAGTATTACATATAGTGGATGGCGAAGTGTGGGCTCAATCCACTCCGCGAAGCAATTCGCGGAGCAAAGGCAGATTCGTGGAGTGCTCTGCAATGTGAAGTGGAGTACTTCGCATTATAATGAGGAACATGAAGTCCATTGGAAGCAATGACTTTGTGTTACTCTGCCTCCCTAGACCACTACTCTGTCAAATTTAAGGCGAAGTGCATTGCAGGCAGTGCACTTCGCCTCACTTCACCCTGTTTTTGAGCTCCAAAGGCGAATTTTGCAGTGATTCATGGGATTTCAGGTCACACGGGTTCTATATTGATCTGCACAGCCTCAGTTCAGGGTAGTATGAGTAGGAAGGAGTAGGAGACAGTGTGCTCTGATAGCTGTCTGTGATAGGAATCCTGTAAAAGCTGTTGAAAAAGCATTTTTGTATTTTTTTTTGGGGATCCAACTTTAGTTCATCGATTGTAGGAAACCCTCCTGTGCATATATCATCGAGCGTTTTTGTTTTTGTGTGGATTTTGAATGTTAATTTACAACATTGAGTGTGTGTGGTGAAAGACAGTAAAGTGTACTTTGGGCGAGGGGCGTATCTGTGGTGTAGGTAGATTTAAGTTGGAGAAATAGTGATTTCTTTGTTTTTTGGTTATATTTTTGTTATATGACTGTGTTAATGTACACACAGTAATATTGTCAGTACTAGTAGAAATTTTCTTGCTGTTTGCTGTGTGGATGTGGTGCAGCAGTTCATAAGTTCAGGTTGTTTACATTACAAATTTACAATACGTAACGTGGCATAGTATTGAACTTTTGCATTTGCTACGCATTCCTCATTCAGCATTGTACACAAACTGTTCTGTGTGTGAGTGTGTGTGCAGTGTTGCGTGCATCAAATAATACACCTTTTATTGTGCCACAGACTTGTGTAGTTGCAGGCGCAGCAGTGTCAATCTGCTATCCACTGCAGCTGCCTGACTTTGTACTGCGATCGTGGCATCTGTTCTTAGTTTTGTTGCTAGTGCCGTAAAAATTAGCACTGTCTGCATTCAGTGCCCTCCTACCCCCATGTTCAAAAGGTATTTTGTACCAGATTGGATTGTTTTTGTGACCTCATCAGCACCACTGGTTACTGAAGTTGTTTTAATTCTGTGACAGTCTCAGAGTAGTCTCTTATCTGTTGCTGAAGCCACAGTTGTTTATTTGGCTTCACATCCAGTGTTACTCCAATCAGAGAGTGAACGTATCAAAATCTGAATTTGGTTATAATATTTGTGGTTGATCCCCCAAAATGTCTGTAAAGAGACATGTAAGCAAAGCTGTTTCTCGCCATGGCATTGTTGGCAGTAAGATGGTCTGTTGGCGTAGTAGTAGTACGCAGACGCAGAAGTGCATTGCTGTTGTTAGGAAAGGTATTTCTCCTGCAATGTTTTTTACAGCCCAATCAGTAGCTTCACTCATAGTTGGAGGAGATGATGTTTTCCCCAGCCGATGGTGTTAGTGCTACTGGTGTTAGTGGTGGTGGAGGTAGTATCAGTACTTTTGCATCAAGTTCTAATTCTGACCAATGAAGAAGCCAGAAGGGGAAGGAAACATATTCAGTTCAGTGCTTTACAGTAACTGGTAATTGCTATTTTTCTTTGAAACTTAGATTGTGGGCTTTTAGTGACACTGTACTTTCTTTGTTGTCTTAACTTAGAATTATTTTTGGGCTGTTGAAAATTTAAAACTTAGTGGTGGTGTATTTCTTTGCTGTCTTTAATTGCTGCAAATTTTCACCCCCCTCCTCTTCCCCCAACTCTTAATTATATGCCCTGTTAAATCTGATTGACAGGAGCTAAACACAGGGTATAGTAAGGGGTGTGGAGTAGGAGGGGCATAAGGGCGGAAGAAGCCCACCCTCAGCACGACAAGTGTTTTGATTCATTTATTTATTTCTTGGTTTATTTTCTTTTTTTAAAAAGAAAAGTATCTGAGGATCAGTGGCAGGATTTTTAGGACAGTAAATTAATAAAAAGGGAACTAGGAGAGCTTCAGTAGCAGACAAGTAGTGGAATAGCAGTATAATTGCAGTGTAATGTGGGGAGTGGTGCAATGCAGTGGCTGTGGGGCAGCCATATTCAGGCAGACCTTCTGAACACTGAGGTGCTTCCCTATCTGCATGCATCTCTCTGGACTGTGGGATGAGGTAGCCAGACTCAGAGCAGAAGTAAACTGGGTCAGGAGTACCATCACCCCTATCTAGAGACCACCCAGTCCAATGCAACTGCCTCAAAGGATGCCAAGAATGAGGAGCACTTGGATGACAGTGGGCTCAGGGAGGGTTAGAGCAGTCAGGCAGAGGCACATCCCAGATCCTATTTCACTCAAGAACTCATATGCCACACTGGCAAACAGGAACAACCAAATAGAGGTACCCAGAGAAGTGGAAGGAAAGGATGTGGAAGTTAGCCAAGGAGGTGACCTCAGCGGGAAAAGCAGTGGACCCCAGAGGAGGAGGAAGTGAATCCTGATGGGGTACTCCATCATAAGAGGGATCCAGCTAGGAACACAGGAGGGGGAGGACAGGGAGATGAGGTGCCTACCAGGTGCCACGGCATGGAGGGATGGAAGGAAGATCCTGGGGATCACTGGGAAGGCAAGACAGGGAGGGTGAGCTGGATGTCATTATCCACCCAAGGTACTAATGACCTGGCAAATGGGAGCAAAGGAAATTCAGGAAGAGTTTAGGAAATTGGGAGGGTCTCAAGCAAGTAGCTACTTCTGCCACTTTCTCAGAAGTACTACCTGTGAGAGGCAAGAGGGAAACATGAGGTGCATGCACCAGGAACTTTAACTCATGGTTGAAGAACTGGTGCTGTGAGGAAGGGTTTGGATTCATTGGTGACTGGGGACCCACCTGAAGGGATGGAGGTTTGTTCAAGCCTGATGGCCTGCATCCATCCTGGAGCAGAATCCAAGCACTCAATGATAAGTTTAAATGCTACCTTGACAAGCATTTAAACTAGCAAAGGGGAGTGGCAGGCCAGCAAGGAGGCTACCTACTTGCTCACCCCCCACAGCTAGCAGTGGAACCAGTGAACCAGAGGAGTGGCTATCTCTACATAGCAGTGTGCAAATGATGGAGATTAGCACCCAAGAGGTGGATAGGCAGAAAAGGGGCAACACTCAGCAGAAGGGCAGACAGCAAGAAGAACCAGGGATAAAGGACAACCAAGTAAGGGGCTGGAGTAGAACACCGAAACAGTCTAGGGATGTCAAATCATGGAAAGCCTTGTGTGCAAATGCCAGGAGCCTTAGCAACAGGATGGAAGATCTGGAGGCTGTCATGGTGCAGTCAGACCTGGACATTGTGGCCATCACTGAAACCTGGTGTAATGATAACCATGACTGGGAGATGGCCATACCTGGCTACAACATATTCAGAAGAGACAGGACAGTCAGGAAGGGAGGAGGAGTGGCACTGTATGTGAAAAATGACATAAGGGCCACAGAGATCCAGGAGGAACAAAATGGGGGAGAGATACTGTGGGTTAAGCTGGAAAGGAAAATGGGGCCAGCCATCCACACAGGTGTGGTCTATAGACCACCAGCCCAGGAGGAAGAAACAGATAGGGAGCTGATGCTAGCCATCCAAAGGATGGCAGACAAGAGTGAGGTGGTACTGGTTGGAGACTTCAATATTCCAGACGTGGACTGGAGCATTCCAGCAGCAGCGTCAACTAGGAGCAGATTTATTCTGGACTCCCTTCAGGTTGACTTCCTCAAGCAACTGGTCATGGAACCAACTCGGCAAAAGGCAATACTGGACCTTGTGCTCACAAACAGGGACAGTGTGATGGGGGTAACAGTGGGGGAGCACCTGGGGAACAGTGACCACCAGTCATTGTGGTTTGAAATCACAGAAAGAGCAGAACCAAACCACACAAAAACACGTATCCTGGATTTTAGGGGGGCATACTTTGGGAAAATGGGGAGATACTTGAAAGAGGCATTAAGGGGAATGGGACAGGAATCAGGGGTTGAGGAACAGTGCACAGTATTTAAAATGGGGATTACAAGAGCAACAGAATTATGCATTAAGCAGGTTAGCAAGAGGAAAAGGAAGAGGCGACCATTATGGTTCTCCAAAGAGGTAGCAAAGAAAGTGAAAGCCAAAAAGATTGCATTCAGGCAATACAAAAAGACACAGGCAAAAGGGGATAGGGAGAAGTACCAGGAGAAGCAAAGGGAGGCAGGGAGGTCAGTAAGGGAAGCCAAAGCTCATACAGAAGAACACATTGCAAAATCAGTGGGTAGAGGGGACAAAACCCTTTACAGGTACATAAGTGAAAAAAGAAAGGCAAAGGGAGGGATAGTGAGACTGAAGGGGAGGATGGGGGCCGCATGGAGGATGACAACAGTAAAGCTGACATATTGAACAGGTATTTCTGCTTAGTCTTTACTGAGGAAGAGGAGGGTAATGGGTCTGAAGGGAGTACAAGGGGTGAGAATGGTGCAGAAATGGACACAAGTTCCTTTACATGAGAAAGGATCCTGAAGGAACTGGAAGTAATAAGAGTTGATAAAGCAATGGGGCCAGATGGGGTGCACCCCAGGGTCCTTGAAGAACTAAGAGAGGTGGTGACTGAATCTCTGGCTATCCTGTTTAGCCGATCACTGGAAACAGGGGAGGTACCCAAAGACTGGAGGATAGCAGATGTAGTCCCCTTTACAAAAGTGGGAACAAAGAGGAAGCGGGAACTACAGACCAGTCAGCCTCACCTCGGTAGTGAGGAAGAGCATGGGCGCACTACTGAAGGAGAGATTGGTGGAACATCTGGTTGTCAATGGACTACAGGACCCAAGGCAGCATGGTTTAACCAGGGGGAGGTCATGTCAGACCAACCTCATTGAATTTTTTGACTGGGTGACTAGGGAGGTGGATCGGGGAGGGCAGTGGACATAACCTATCTGGACTTCAGCAAGGCCTTTGACACTGTGCCACATAGAAGACTATTACACAAACTGGGGAATATGGGTGTGGGCAGGACAGTAGTGTGGTGGGTAGGTAACTGGCTGGGCGGCAGGACACAGAGGGTGGTGGTAAATGGCTGTCACTCCACAGAGGGAAGAGTGACCAGTGAGGTACCACAGGGATCAGTGCTGGGACCGGTCCTATTAAACATCTTCATCAGTGACATTGTGCAGGACCTAGAAGGCGAATTTCACTTTAGCTGATGACACAAAGCTCTGTAACAGAGTAGACTCACCAGAGGGTGTAGACAGAATGAGAAGGGACCTGCAGAAACTTGAAGAATGGTCAAGGGTTTGGCAGTTGAAATTCAATGCAAAGAAGTGCAAGATAATGCATATGGGGCACAAAAATCCTGGCACAATATATCAGTTGGGGGTGAGGATATAGCATGCACCAAGCAGGAAAGGGATCTTGGGGTTATCATCTCTGATGACCTCAAGGTAGGGAAACAGTGTGACAAGGTAACAGGTAAAGCAAATAGGATGCTGGGATGTATAGGCAGGGGCTTCACCAGCAGGAAAAGGGAGGTCATAATTCCACTATACAAGACACTAGTGAGGCCCCACCTGGAGTACAGTGTACAGTTCTGGAGACCTTACCTACGTAAGGACATAGACAGGGTAGAGAAGGTTCAGAGGAGGGCAACAAAGATGGTGCATGGATTTCATCACAAGTCCTATGAGGACAGGTTGAAGTAACTGAACATGTACTCCCTGGAGGAGAGGAGGGGAGAGTGGGGATATGATAGAGACATACAAGTATCTTACAGGGAGGAACAGGGTGCAGGAATACACTATTTTTAAGTGAAAAAGATGTTCCAGGACTAGAGGGCATGGGATGAAGTTGGAAGGAGGACGATTCAGAGGAAACGTGCTGAAGAATTTCTTCACAGAACGGGTGGTGGACAAGTGGAACATCCTGCCAGAGGAAGTGGTGGGGGCTGAAACAATCACGGGATTTAAGAATGGATGGGCTAGACATAAAGGAATTCTGGAGGTCAGGGGTAAGGGGGCAACAGACTTCTAGGAAAACATAAACTGAACTTACAAGCTCAAATGGGCAGACTGGGTGGGCCATAGGCCCTTATCTGCTGACACTGTCTATGTATCTATGTAATGTACTGTATCCAAAAATATTGAGTGTGAAGCAGTGCAAGTGAGTGACATGTAGATGATGTCATATTTCCCAGTAACATCCCAGTAACTGAACCTGAGGATTCTGATAATCATGTCAACGATAGCATACAATGTGATATTTCGTCCACCGCGGCACTTAATGTCACACATTTTCCATGCAGTGATTCTCAGTGTGGTGAAAAAATATCAGGTGATGGTGGTGTAGATGCTGATGATGAATGTGATGATGATGATGTTGCTGTTGCAACATGCAGTCCACGCTACTAGCATCAAAGCAGAAGTGATGGATGTGTGGCGTTGATGAATATGATAATGATGTAATTGTTCCAAGTTGGGAACCAGAAAAAAGAAATTAAAAGTGGCGGTGCTGGCCCGTTTCAGAATTCCCCAAGGAACTTCAGGACTACCGTTTCAGTTAATTGATGATGGTAAGTAATCATATGATAGGTAGTCGCAGGTCAGTTGCAGTCCAGGTGTGCAGTGCCAACATCATCCCCATAAGTGGCAAGAAAGAAGGACTTAAATAAGCCACATCATGGACATGTCTAAAGATAGAGCATCACAATCCCTTGTTTGGGATTTTTGTTCAAGATGCAAATGATGATTCAGTTGCAATCTGCCAGGTTTGCAATGTGGGTGTGAGTCGAGGTAAAAAGGGGAGCCATCTGGGCACATGAGGACAGCATACACATCTTAAGAATAGGCACTTGGCTCTGTGGACCCAGCACAAGCTGGCAGCTAATACCACAGTGGGGCATTTACCCACGTCACCGGCAACCATAGCCAGCATGTTATCCCCTTCCATGACTGTTAAACCCAGTAGGAAATTAAACGTGTTCAGTAGTGCTGTAATAAGAGCAGAGGATTACTACAGGCATGATGAGGTGGAGGACCATAATGACTTTGAAATGTTGTCCAGTGCTGGTGAGAGTAGCAGTTTTTGTGGTGGTGGTGGTGAATGCAGTATGTCTAGTGCAAGTGGTACATCAACCCGATTGGGAAATCTGGCAAAATAAGAGCATTTCTGGGTTTATCATCATCACCCGTGCAACTGTCTTCATCAAATGTCCACAGTCCACCCCCTGCCAATGCCATTCATCACAGAGCACAATCATTTGTGATCAACACACCCCATGTAAAACGTTTAAGTCAGCCTACGTTACAGAGTGTTTTTGCGCATAAGCTGAAGTACCCCCCGAATCATAACAATGTCACATGAACTCAGTGCTGCTGTAGCGGAAATGCTGGCAATTGATCTTTTGCCCTTCTCCTTTGTGGAGAATTCTGGGTTCCGGCAGTTTGCTGCATGTGTCTGTCCAAAATGGAAAGTCCCATCCAGGACATACTTTTCTACCCATGCTGTCCCCGAGTTGTTCCGCACTGCGTCCGACTCACTAAGACATGCCCTTCAACATTCCTTCTCTTCATTCTTCCATTTAAGTATGGATAAGTGGACAAGTGGCAAAACAGTGGGGAGTTCATATTTGTGTATAACTGCACACTAGGCGCAGGTGCCGGGGGTTGTTTGTGATGTTGGTAGTGTGAATAATCAGTGCAGTAAGGTAAATTGTCACTGTAGCAATCTTCCAGGAATTCGACAGCATGCAACGATTGCTATGTGCAATGTGACCTGTTCACACACTGGTGAGAACCATGTTGGACATGGTACTGACTGAAATTGACAGATGGCAAAACCCTCTGTCCCTGAGAGCAGGGTTCATAGCAAGTGACAAAGGGTCAAATGTGGTGAAATGCATTATGAATGGTGTTTTTTTTTCGTGTTCCATGCATGGCCCACTGTTTAAATCTTGTGGTTCAGGAGTTTCTGCAACACCCAGATATAAAGGAAATGATGACCATTGTATGACATATCTACTCTCACTTTTTAAGATCTGGAAAGGCCCGTGACCAACTGCGGCAGTTGCAGATACAAAACAGCCTGCCTCAGCACCACTTGAAGCTGGAAGTTGTCACCCAATGGAAAGCCACTTTATATATGGCAGAGAGGTTGTATGAACAATACAAAGCCATCTCAGAATATCTTGTTATGCACATTAGCCGTGACAGTTCCGGGGCCTCCATGTCTATGACGACTGAACAGTGGCGCCTCATGGACTCTGTAATAACAATTTTGTGGCCTTTTGAACATGCCACACAGGCAGTGAGTGGCAAGTCTGCCTCCATTAGCCAATCAATTCCATTGCTGTGGGTGCTGAGGCAGAAATTGGTGAATGTACAGCATAGCCTTGATGTTGCTGGAGACGGTGGTAGCAGTATGTTGCTGCAACACATGCTGACAGTATTTGACCAGAATTGTCACATTGTGAGCATTCAGTGTAGTGACAACTTTGCCATAGCAACAATGCTGGACCCACGACACAAACATGGAATTGCATCAGTACTGGAGGGAGGGCCTGAACAGGTAAAAAATATCAGTGGTCAGCTGGTGCGCATGATTCATGGGGCACAGAAGTCACGTGCCAAGGTCGGCAAACCTCAGCAGCATAATCCGGCTGAAGGTGTACCTGGAGGACCATCAAGCATATCCTGCAAGGGGAAGGGGACTGCAGTTCCAGGTGGTCTGTCATCCAAAGTGGCTGGCGTCGACCTGCTTTGGGAGGCTTTGTCCCAAGTGGGTATTTGTGAAATAAATGATTCAGGAGAACAATTGGACTTAGTGTGGCACAGAGAATGGTTAAGTCATAGTTGTCTGAAAACAGGCATCTGACAATAACTGAAGATTCTCTTTTGTACTGGAGTGGAAAGGTCAGTGAATGGCCAGAGCTGACTGCAGTGGCACTGAAGTACCTCACATACCCACCCTCCAGTGTAAGTGTTGAGAGGGTATTTTGCTCAGCAGGTGCAATAGTCCGGGATAGTCGGACAAACCTGTCTCCTACAAATATTAGGTTGCTAACATTCATTAAAATGAATGAGAGGCACATACCAGCACAGACTGCAACCTCGGTATTCATACCCCGGCCTAGTCATGGTGGTCTTGCTGATGTGGAAATGGAGCATCCTGGTGGCACTGGCAGTGGATGCCTGAAGTGGCCCACCATTGATGTAGATGACGACACAGTGGAGAAAGAATTTCCCAGTGGTCAGACTTCAGACATTGATTACTGTGAGGGCAGCTTTCTTTATGAGGATGATGATGTGGTTAATGTTGGCAGGTTTTAACTGAAGTTTTTAAAAGGTGGTGTGCTCCTACCGGGACTGATGTTAGCCACTGACACCATGAGTCTGTCTGACCCCCGGACCACCACCAGGACTGATGTTAGCCACTGCCACCATGAGTCTGTCTGCCCCCTGGACCACCACCACTGGGACTGATGTTAGCCACTGCCACCATGAGTCTGTCTGCCCCTCAAACCACCACCACCACCACTGGGACTGACGTTAGCCACTGCCACCATGAGTCTGTCTGCCCCCCCAGACCACCACCTCTGGGACTGATGTTAGCCACTGCCAGCATTGCCACCATGAGTATGTCTGCCCCCTGAACCACCAGGACCACTGGGACTGATGTTAGCCACTGCCACCATGAGTCTGTCTGACCCTCAGACCACCACCACCACCAGGACTGATGTTCGCCATTGCCACCACTGAGTCTGAGTCTGTCTGGACCACCACATCCAGAGACACAAAGCTTCTAATATTTAATCCATAAAGTGAGTATGTGTACTCATGTTTGTTATGCTGCTTCACTTTCTTTAGTTGTATGTTTTGTTTTCTGTAGCTTTTCAGAGCCGCAATGGTAAAACACATACGGTACACTTCTTTTGTTTCTTTTACAGGGTAACAAAAAAAGGCTCCATCGCTAAAACTCATTGGGAATGGTACTGTAGCTGTACCGTACAGAGAGGAAGCGATGTAATATCCATGTGAAATCCATTCTGGTAAGTATTAAGATTTTATTTAATCCATTTCATTGTTTTGTAAAGGCTGCAGCAAATATGTGTTAGTTGACAGGATGTGGGTTTGAAATGTAACTTGACTTTAGATTGAGATTTGAGAACCAGGGAGGGAAATATAGCAATTAAGTTGTAAGAAGTCATTCATTTCTTTTTTTAGGAAAATTCCAGATGCTTTGTTGTTCTGTCAGAGTGGCCTTATCCAAAAAAGTTCTTCAACATCAGGCACCCCCTTCCCCGAGCTTGGGCACACATGCAACACGCAGAAGTCATTTCATTAGATGACCATGACCATCCTAACACAACCGGACTCCAGAAGGATGCTGATGAAATCTGTGAAGAAGTAACAAAATAAGAAACCATTAGAGACAAACCTGAAAATATGATAACCCCCACAAAAAAAAATACTTACCTTCATGTGCTTGAGAGTTATCCGTTTCCAATTTCAGCGCAAAAAATTCTCATTGAGCACTGGAATGTGCACACTAACAGTTTCTGTGACCTGTGATGCAGAACAATACCATGAGTGCATGTCCATGTGAAACCCCCTCCTCACCTACAAAATACACAACCATATATCTATATATATCTACTCACCAAGGCTACTATTAGTGTACAGCCAAAGGGAACTCTTCAATCCAGTTGAGATGATCACATTGCATTTGCTGGAATTGTCTCACAGAACACATTGGACCAGCAACATGATGCTCACAGTCACCAAGACTCATCATTTTATGCTGGGGTATGTGCTGAAACACTCTCATTCTACTGTGTAAACACTTGCCAATTTTCTACACACAAGCAGGAAGCATTTTGGGATGGCAGAAAAAAATCTGGGACTCTGTGCCACCACTGCATGCATGACTGAGTGTGCCATTAATTCTGGGGGACTTTGTATGTGCTGAAACACTCTCATTCCACACTGCTAACACTTGTTAGTTTTCTGCACACAAGCAGGATGCATTTTGGTATGGTAGAAAAAATCTGGGGACTCTGTGCCACCACTGCACGCATGACTGAGTGCGCCATTAATTCTGGGGGACTTTGTATGTGCTGAAACAGTCTCATTTCACTGTGTAACCACTTGTCAATTTTCTGCACACAAGCAGGATGCATTTTGGGCCTGCAGAAAAAATCTGGGACTCTGCGCCACTTTTGTGTGTTCTGTGATTGTTGCTGTGAGCTCATGATATCATACTGACATTGTTACAATTAAAGCAGCATTGCAAGAATGTCCTCACAGTTTTGAACTGTATTTTTTTATGCTACTTTAGATTGCCACAGCCACCACTAGTTACCTCTGAGTCGTGACTTGAATGATACAATTCATTTCACAATTTATGTCTGCTTTACTTACTTGACTACTTTTTTCATGTATGAAAAAAAAATGAGCACGCCTTCCAATATTGTTCAGATCAGGTTTGTATTTATTTGCAACTGCTTTTCAATAACTATTGTTCTATGGTGTCATAAAACACTGCCTGATGCATAACTGTTAATTAACAACAGAAGTGATATATAACAACTAATTGATGTGATGGAGAAAAATCAGAGGAAAACAATGACAAAGACCTGGTCAGCACCAATTTAAAAGGAATGCTCCTTTCATTATTTCATGCATGAAAAAAGTTAGTACAGCAGACTCAACTACTGCAAATTCTCATATCATTCCAGTCAGTCAGAATGTAAGTAAAGGAAGTTGTAACATAGCATTAAAAAATATGGGTCAGAGTTATCAAAAGATTGTTGCACTGCTGCCTTAAAGAGATTCATCACATGACATAGTTATGGTGATGCACATAAACTAATATTTTGGGGGCATTATTCCCACTGAAATATTTCTTGCTCCACAGAGTGCAATATATTTCTGTGAAAGCCGCCCATAATTTCATTACAGTGAGTCACATGACGGAAGAATTACCGATCAGAAAAGCCACCCATATTCTGCCTCCCTTTCTCAGCAATGTTAGGACGTGATGCCAGGGGAAGCGCAGGTGCATGCTCCACTATAGTGAATGTCTGGCAGCTGTCCCAATGTTTCCTTATGTTATAAGATTGACCTTGTGGTGAAATGAGGGAATGTTTCCACTAACAAGGCTCTTCTTACTGGAAATGTGCCCATACGTTTCACCACAAACTGACCATTATAACATAAAGAAACATTCGGAAACCTACCAGACAGTCAGATATTCACTGTAAGGAGCATGCACACGCACTCTTCCTGCCATCACATCCTAATGTTGCTGAGAAGGGAGGCAGAATGTGGGCAGATTTTCAGAACGAGAATTCCTCCATCACGTGACACATTGTAATGAAATTACGGGTGGTTTTCACAAAAATGTATTGCACTATGTGGTGCAAGAAAGATTCCCCTGGAAGGGAAAATGTGTACGATTAAACAACAACAAAGAAAAAACACACAAAAACAGTACAACACAGTAGTGGGGTGGGGTCAGGGGTGGGGGTGGGGGGCAGAAAACAATCCCCTCACTTACTGTGGCCATGGGATGCCATGGTGGTCCAGCAGCAGGTGCAGCATTGCAGCTATTTGCTGCTGCTGTGCTTCTACTCTGTTCACCTGCCGCTTCAAAGCACTGGACTGCTCATTATTTTCTTCAAGCGCTGCCCACACCAGGCCGATGTCAGACTGTGTTGCAGGGACTGTGGCGGGGTCCACTGCAGCGGTAATCCAGGTAGTGGGGGTGGTGGTGGACAGGGTGGTGCTGGTGGCTGTGGTGACGGTGGTGGTGGAGCAGCTGCTGTAGTAGCCCTCCTCCTGCTGCAGCGGTGACTGCGAGGCACAACTCCCACCCCAGCAACACCCTCAGCCACTGCCACAGAAGGGCCAGCAAGTGGACGCCTGGCCCCTTCCGTGGCAGCCTGCCACTCTGCCCTGTGGTGGTTCAGCACGTGAGTGCACTGGCCACCGGTCCCCAAATGTGTCCCACAGAGGCCACAGCACACCACCACTGTGCTGTCTCCCTCACAGAATTAAAAAACGTCCACACTGGGAAGCTGCAGGGGGGACCAGACACAGTCCTCGCTCGAGTCCCACCACCACCTACATTTTCTGGGGCCACCTCCTATGGCCGTGGAGGTGGTGGAGGGGGTGCTGCTGTAGCCCCAACAGCTGCTGCTGCTAGTGGTGGTGGTGGTGGTGGTAGTGGCGGAGAAGGTGGGTGCGCAGCAGCCACTGGTGGCACTCGTGCTGCTGCTGCTGCTCCTGTTGCTTCAACAGGGGAAGCAACACTGTCCAGGAGTCAGGGGCGGTCCAATATGACATGAATGCCCTACCCCCCATGGGTCTGCATTCCCCTCCTACCACACCCACGGGCCAGTGATTCGCCTTCTCCGAGGTCCATCCTTCTGAAGTCCATGAGCTGACACACACACACACACAGACAGTGGACACACACACACACACACACACACACACACACACACACATACATACACACACACACACACAAAACAAAACAAAACTTATACAAAAAAATTCACTAACAAAAAACCCCACAAATACAATACAAAAACTAAATAAAGATATAGCTTTTAAAAAAGCTGTTGGTTTTCTTCTGGAACTGAAACGCAATGACGTGGCAACAAGGCAATCAAGCACTGTAACTCCTCTCCTCTCACAAATGCTTTCTCCCTCTACAGATGCAAAGGAGAAAGTGAAACTGCTTCTGTGACTCACTTCCTTCCTGCCTGCCTGGCTGTAGCATGTGACTTACAGTACTGCAAACCATGTGATGTGCCTATTCTCTTCTCACTTCGCCTTACTTCGCATTAAGGCATAATGGCAATCTTGAGTGGTAATAATGTCATAAGTAGGCACTTTGCAGTGGCCACTTTGCGTTGTGCTCACCTAGCCTTAGTGTATCCTCATCCACTTCGCAGGCAGATTAAAAATTTGCTGCATCTCTAATTACATACAGTAATGTAGTATGGGGGATCTGTGATGCTGTTCCTAATGACATATACTGAGACTTCCAGTTCAGTGACATCTGTTTAGTTTTATCAATTTTGAATGTAGAATGTAGAGTACTTCATGGTGCAATTCTGTGTGGGCTGTACTCAAGTGATGTAATTGGTAAGGGATATTGCAATCATAACTTAGAATCTCTGATAAGTATAGCCGGCAGAATGTAAATTCATAACAGCACATATCCTAGTATATCACATGGGACCTGTGTGTTGTACTTACATGTGATAGGTAAAATAACATGGATTCACCAAGTACGTGTATGATATGGGGTGTGGTTTAGTAATGGTTACAAAGCAAGCACCATAAAATAATACTGTATGTGGTGTTTTTTCTTTTTTTTTGTAGGAACGTATGTGTATGTGTCTGTGTCTGTGACTGTGTGTGTGTGTAAGAATTACAAAATCACACATACCCCCATAATGCAAAGCATAATGGGCTGTATATGCAAATCACCACAAAATGTTATACTGGTTCAACTTTAAGCAGGAATGCATGGTGCCGGAAGGCCTCTGACACAGTCTACAAAGAGTGTCAACAGAAGACAAAGACGTGAGGTGTGTTTTTCTTTGTGTGTATCTGCTGAGGAGCTTATGAGCGGACCTGACATTCACTTATATCTTTGAAATTGTAACTGAAAATAGGCACTGAATGGGATTCATCTAAATTACATAAAGATAGTAAATAATGCAGTGTTATAGACACTCAAGTGTTACTCCTTGCAGACATCCACTGATTTTGACAATCAGATACTGTTCAGAGTGTCCATTGCTGGTGTTAATTTTATTAACCTAAAAACTCCACCATCAATCCCTGCAGTGTCGACAAGAGAACTCCTTGCTCCTTACCTGGCTGAAAATTAAATTTAGTCTCTGACTCCACTTGAGGCCTATGAGTGTGTTTGTAGCATATGTTGTATCAACGCTGAAGGAGTTTAGTGTTGCTCAGATAGTGCTTCTGTGGATCCTACCACTATCTGTCAGATAGTGCTGGTATCCTACCTAGGATCCTACTAGAAATCCTAACAAAGACAGATGTAGGATCTAGGGTCAGCAATGGATCATAATTAGGATCCAGGGATCCTAGGTCTGATAGCTAGAATCCAGGGTCAAATAGCGATGGATCCTAGTTAGGATCCAGGGGTCCTATGTCAGATCAAGGGATCTTAGATAAGATAGTTGGGATCTGGGGTCAGATAGTGCTGCATTCTGGTTCAGATCTGGGGATCCTAGGTCAGATATTTAGGATCTGAGCTGGATCTGTTGCTAGGATTCACAGGATCCACAAGGTTTGTAGGATCCATGCACTGGATCCTAGAGGATAGGATCCATGATCAGACAGCACTACTATCCTACCAAAGCAACTATCTGGCTGAATGGGAGGTATATGTTGGTATCCTAATTTCCAGGATACTGTCTGAGCAACACTAAAGGAGTTACACAGAAACATAGAAACTGTTGTCAGATAAGGATCACTAGGCCCATCCAGTCTACCCGTAAGCCCTACCTAGTTTGGCTTCTCACCCTACCTGGTCAGTGGTTTCTCAACCCTCCTTTCCACCTCTAAAGTTACCCTATACCGATCCCAGCAATGTTTAAATCCCTCCAACATGCTCTATTATACCATCTCGTGTTGCACACTATTCCATGAGTCAACCACCTTCTCCGTGAAGAAAAAACTTCCTCACATTTGCCCTCAAACTGCCACCCTCTGATTTCATATCATACCCCATTGTTGTACTCCTCATACTGTATATTGAAAGATGTCCCCCCCAACTTATTTATGCCCTTTAGGTTCTTGAATGTTTGTATCATGTCCCTTCTTTCCCTCCTTTCGTACAGTGAGTACATATTGAGGGCATTCAATCTCTCCTCATATGGTTTCTGGTGCAAGCTCTGTTTCATCTTAGTCACCCTTATTTGGAACGCCTCCACACCATCAATGTCATAATGATGGTGTGGCCTCCAATACTTAACACAGTACTGTAGGTGAAGCCTCACCAGAGTTTTATACAAAGGCATCCCCACCTCCCTCCATCTGCTTGTCATACCTCTGTCAATGGTTGTCAGCATGCTACTGGCCATCCCTGCAGCCCTTGTACTCTGCTTTGACACCTTTATGTCATCTGAAATGATGACCCCCTTGTTCATTTCTTTCTTGGTAATGGTCAGCAACTCTTTCCCTATCCTGTAGCTTTTCTCAGGGTTCCCTCATCCCAGGATCATTATTTTGCACTTATTTGAATGGAACCTCAGTTGCAACACCTCAGACCATTTTTCAATCTTCCCCTGGTCCTTCCTCATTCTCTCCACCCCGTCTGGAGTATCCACCCTGTTGGTGATCTTGGTGTCATCTGCAAACAGGCAGACCTTTCCCTCTAGCCCCACTGCAATGTCACTAATGAAGACATTAAACAGGACTGGCCAAAGGAGTGATCATTGAGGTATTCCACTGGTCAAACTCCTTTCCCCAGATTGGATCTCAGTTATCACCACCCTATGCTTACTAACTGTTATGCAGTTCCTTCCCTACTTTAACTCCTTTTGCCCCATGCCCAGACAACCCATCTTGTTCACTATCTTTGTTGGGGGGGCCGATGTCAAAGGCCTTACTGTAATTGAGGTAGGCGACGTCCACTGTTTCCCCCACTCCCCCCCATTTACTCCTTTGTCACCCACTTAAAAAAAAAATTATCAGGTTCATCTGACTCTACCTTCCTGCTGTGAATCCAATTTGCCTTTGATCCTGGGCACCGTTGGATTCCAAATCTGCCACTATTCTGTCTTTAAGTAGAGACTCCATGTTCTTACCAACAACTAACGTGAGGATGACTGGTCTATAGTTTCCTGCCTCCTCCATTTTTACACTTTTATGTATAGGGACTACATGCGCCATCTTCCAGTTCTCCGGAATCACTTCTGTGTTGACTGACTCGGTGTACATGGCTGTCAGAGGAGGTGCTTGCTCTCGTCACAGCTCCCTTAATATCCTTGGGTGTATGCCTTCTGGCCCTATTACTTTGCCCTCATTCAGTTTTGTGATCTCCTTCAGGACTCTGAACACTGTTAATGGACTTGCATTTACCTCTCCCTTCTTGTTTGCTACTCACCTGTGGCCCCTGACCCTCTCCCTCTTCAGTTAATACTGAACAGAAGCATTTGGTATTTCTGCCTTATCCAGATCTTCTTCCTTACACTCCCCTGTCTCCAGTCTGAGCCTTACATTCTCCCCCTCCCCAGCTCTCCTTCTTTTGCTGATACAGCTGTAGTATATCTTGTCCCCTTTTTTCACCATCTGCACTAATCATACTTCGGTCTGCACCTTTACACTCCTTACAGCCTTCCCCACTTCCCTTGGATTCATTAGCTACACCTTCCTGTCTTCCTCCCTTTGAGTCTCCTTATATTTTCTGAAAATAGTCATTTTGGCCCTTGCCTTGTCCGCCACATCTCTGGAGAACAACAGTGGTTTAATCCTTCTCTTGCCTTTGTTTGCAATCATGATACTTTGCTTTCTTACCTCCTGTATGACTCCCTTCAGGTATTCCTACTGCTTTTTGACTCCCCTTCTTGTCTCTTTTCTCACTAGGGCATCCTTGATACACCTTCCCATTTAGCAAAATCTGCTGTCCAAAAATCTATGACCTTAGCCTTAGTATGACTAGACTGTGTCTGTGACCTCATGATAACCATACTATGTAGTGGTCGCTAGATCCCATTTGACTCTCCACCTGCTTGAAGCAACTGCTGGGGTAGTCCAAGCCATGTCTCCTATATTGAAATCATCTGGCAGTAATACCTCATCCTTTGTTCCCATGTTCTGAATTTGGTTTTCGAGATCCCTATCCACCTCATCTCCCTTCGCTGGAGGTCTATAGATCACCCTTGTGCTGATTTATGTGCCCTTGCCTGGCCCAAGGGTGATCAGTAGTGCCACGGCCTTGCCCTGACTAGCCTGCGCCACTGCAGCTTTTATACCTTCTCTTACATATAGGGCCCTCTTCCCCCCTCTTTTTACTCCCTGTATCCCTCCTAAATAGAGCATACTCCCCCAATCCTTCCTGAATAGAGTATACAATGGAATTTCATGTATTCCATGTTTCAAGGAAATCACAAACTGTCCTACATTTGAAGGCATACTCATGTGTAGAAATTGCCATGATCTGTCTATTAATTATTGGCCATATTTCAAAGAAGTTGTGAATGCTGAAAGTTGTGGTGACCTATGTTCTTGGTGCATCTTGGCTGCGTCACGGACCAGGTGCCATATTCTGGTACAGACACAGTGGGGCTTTTGTCATTTCAGAAACTGGTGTTTCAATCCCACCTCAGTGTATGTCCCCTTTGCAGTATGGAGCAATTTGTGGCATTCTGTGGATGGGGTAGACCATTGGTGCACCAGGGACTCTGCACACAATTCTAGTAAAATCAGTGTCCTGGTGATGAAATGCTTCTTGCAGCCCTATACCCACCAAGTCACAGTAATGACAGCTACTTAAATCAGATCTGGACTGGTATAAGTTGCGCCCTGACCTGTGGCCTTGGTGGAGTTCTGAAAATTCCTATTAAGTGGATGTGACAGCCCAGCCTTGGTGCATAATCCCCTAGTGACCTGGTACAGCTCGAAGGAGGTCATAAGGGAGTTGCACGTCCCCTTTTGGGAAAGCAGCCTGCGTTTGTCACCAACTGATTTTGGGAATGGCCCAGGGTGCAATTGTTGGTGCAAGGAGCTACTTTCATCATTCGTGCTTGACGCAGGTACCTTGTCTAACTCAGAAGGCTTTGAGAATCAACCCCAAGATGTTCTGTGTACGATGGAAGAAAATGTTCTTGTGGTTACTGAGACGCTTGAGACAGACTTGTGAACAGTGTAATACTGGACTGATGTCTCCATACCCTGTAAGAGTACCAGTTCATACCGTGCTCTTATTCATGCAGGAGCAGTGTCATAAGGGAACACAGACATGTAAATATGCTCCACATGGTCTGGGAAAAACAGTGTACTCGCGATCGACACAAACTCAGCCAGCTGGCATCCACAAAGGGGTGCCGGTATGTATTTTGGACAGAGATACATCTGATGCCTCCACACAGTGCTGTGCACCGCAGGAACAGTATGACTGCCTAATGGAATCTATAATCCTGTATGATGACAGTGATGTAGAGGATATGGGTGAAGACTCTGAAGACGACTGGGAAGATGATCCAGAATGGAACATAGAAGACTTCATCAACAGTGAATCAGATTCAGACAGTGAGGAAGACAGCTTTGAGAAACCTGACATGTAAGTGCGCATTTGTAAGGGATCTAATATTATAAGAATTGTTATGAAATATGTCTGAGTTGCGGTGACTTTTCAGGCAAGGCACACGTGTACATTAAAGTCATTGTCCACCTGATGCTTACTGTATGGCTGTCATATGGCTGTGTCCATTGATATTTGAATTCTCATGGTAGGAAGTATTAAAAAGTGATATACTTAGGAATCATATCCTACAATACTTTCAGTTGATACAGTTATTGTGAAATTCTAAGTCTTATGATTAAGCTTATGCTTAAGGCATGACCGGGGGTTAGATTAACAGTCTGTTAATCACCTCCTAGCAGTGTATTGTGGTACAAAGTGCAGCCGAGTGCCACATTTCCCCTAGGGGGTGATTAACTCACTGTTATTCTAACTCCTGGAAGTGCCTTATTGCTATTATAAAAAGTATTCCAAAAGAAAAGTGTTAAAGTGTACTTTTTAAATGTGTACCTCACTGGAAGGGATATTTTTAATAAAATAGTTCTTCCAACAATAGTTTCAAAATGCTGGTTCAGAATCAGACTGCATCATTCAACACATTCAGCAGTGCTGGATGACGAAATGCTGACAGGGAGAATTCAAGCGCCATGGTGATCAGGCTGTACATGTAAGCAAACAGACACAGTGGGGTGTGCATTACGGTGTGATAACCACACTCCTAGGGGTATAGTTAGGCACGAGGCTGAAGGCCAAGTGCCAGTTGCCCGAGGAGTGCGGTTATCACACCATAATGCACAACCCTGGAGTGTCTTATTGTGCTTATGAAATGGTCCTTTATTTTTATAAACATTTTTTTTATTTGGAAACTCATTTTCAAATAAGTAAAAATGTAAATGAAAGTGTGATTTTAACATAAAATAGCCCTTCTGCCTACTGGTACTAGCTTAAATTAGTAATAGTAATGATAATAATAATAATAATAATAATAATAGTGATACTGTTAAATTTAATTAGTTTCAGTGGTTGTTTTATTTTAGTTTGGTAGGTTTATCCTATCTGTGAGTCCCTCCTTGCCCACCCAATCAGTGAATTATCAGGCTATGTTTTTATTTTCCTTTTTTTTTTTTAACTCACATAAGTGTTTTACTCACCCTGCACTTGCCTGACTTGCTCAAATGATGTTAGGCAAGTGCATATATGGATGATCGAGAATCCATCTGTCTGCCAGGACTGTGCCATACTGAAATACTGGAACCTGAACGAGCAGCTTTCTTACTCACCTGAATTATGCAGTGAATGAGAGACTGAGGAAATATGGGAACATTTTAAAACGATCGAGCACAGAACAAAGAAAAACTGCACCGGGCAACAGGCTTCTAAAATCATGTAGCACATTATTTCATGATAAAATAAAAGGAGAGTACACTTACAGGACAAATACTTTGACAATGCAGTGCATTTCATTTTATCACCAGAAAATGGTATATTAACAAGATTTTAGTAACCTGTTGCCAAGCGCCATTTTTTTGTTCTGTGCTTGACTATCTTAATGATTCCAGGCACGAGATTTTAGAGTGGAGCCGTGGTCTACCTCTGCATATGTATTGTGTTTTTCCACCTTTTCTCTTTGTTTCTAAAGTATTTTTGCTTACTTTCTTCATCCTGTTTTTTTCCTTTGTTTTTCCCCACGTTCAAGATATGGAATGTTTATCATGGAATGTGTACCATGGAATACAGGGATTCAAAATTCTGCTCAGTTATACTGGCCGAATGTTCCTTTCCTAACATACTGTACACATACACACACACACACACACACACACAACACACACACACACACACACACACACACACACACACACAAAACAAAGGCCTGTTTTAGAGCCAGAGACTCTGTTTTCTTACTGTCAGTGCAAGCAGATGAGAGTTCCTTGATGAGCACATACAGACAGAAGGGAGATTTTTCACTGTTAGCAAAAAAACAGTTGTAATGAAAATTATAAACAATGCTTGATGTTTCTAATTTGTTTATGTATGTGTAAAGAGAGAGTGATGAACAGGGAAACAACATTTAATTAATTTGTTTTATTTTATATTTAAGGTAGTTTTATTTTTAGGGCCCAGTTGAAGGTTTTAACAGTGTAAAGGTAGCAGCCATGTTTGGGGTGGACGATCAGTTCTGTTGTAGAGAGATTAATGGAAGATAGTTTGGGTTGTAGGGGGACTGATTTGCTCATTGTGTGATGTGGTTTAGGACCAGGATGACTGTGCATATATGGAGATTTAATGTACAGTCAGCTGCTCTCTCTTGGCCAATGAAATTTCTCAATTTTTTCTTGCCATTTTATAAGACAGTGTAACAGGGATTAATGTATGGCTGTCGGAATGCTAACAGACAATCAGATTGCAGCATTTCTGAGACACTTTTTATGTTTGCTTGTGCGCACGTGCAAGAAACATTATGCAGCAGCTTAGGAGAGAAGCTGGTTGCAGAGTGTGGCAGTGTGGTGGCCAATGCCAGCACTGCATTTGTGGGCTTGGCAGTGTGCACCCAATGCAGGCCCAGTGTCCTGATGACACTGGTTCTGCAGAAGTGCCACCAACTTGAAACAATTTGGCCATTGCAATGATGGGCTGCCTTGTCATTGCAGTGTCAGCAATTCTGCTGAAATGAGGGAGTGACCCATCATTGCAGGACAGTACCTTGCCTGGTGTAACATTTCTGTGAACATGGCGGTGGCTATGCCACCACCTCACAGTCCCATGTAAGCCAATGGGGGTGTACAATCCCCCTGTTGGCATGCCAATGACCCAATTCATTTGCTGACGGGGGAGCCCACTCCCCGTCAGCATAATGTCCCCCCATTTGTTGTGTGCTGAGGGGGTGCCCAATCCCCCTTGGCATCATGCCCCCCAAACAGTCTTTATTTGCTGACGGGAGGCCCAATCCCCATCAGCTTAAGTCCCTTCCTTCCCCAAAATGCAGGTGGCACACTGGGAGCCCACCCCAGTGTGCACAAATGAAGCCTGAAAAAAAAATTCCTGTGACATCCTTTTTATTTTTGACCCTGAAATAAAGAAAACAGTCCCTTGTGGTCTGTAGTGCCCCCTCTCACAACCTGTGCCCATCCTCTGCGTACCACACCTCCGCACACCCCCTCGCCCCATACTTACCTCCAGAGCCCAGCGCGATGATCTTCAGTGGACCAGGAACACGTCTGCACTCTTCAAAGCCGATCATGAACTGAAGAAATGCCGGTAAGCTGTATAATGGCATAAATAGGGTTTTTTCAACTTATGTGGATATCTCAGCCATATTTTGGACTTTTGCCACCAAATTTTCAACATGTGGTTATTGGGACCCCTCCTCATGAATACGGTCACTGTCATGGCGTTATTCAGTCCTGAAAGGTGATTTCGTGGTCACTGTGTGGAATCACCTTTTGGGACCAATTAACAAAATGACAGTGCCACTGTTCATGAGGTGGGCTCTCAAAAATCCTATGTTGCAAATTTGGTGAAGAAAATCCAAAAAATGGCTGTTTTATGAGCATGCATTGTGCAGTTTCCACACTCCCTCATAACTTCACAAATTTGTAATATTTTCACTCCAGATTTTCTACATTGGCATTTTTTCAGACCTCCTTATGAACAGTACAGCTGTCATTTTTCACATCCTGTCCAAAATGTGTTTTTGCATTTCTGGCACAGAATAGCGCAGTTGCTATGGGAAATCAGTGTTCGGGACACATTACAAAAATCACAGTGACACTGTTCATGAGCAGAGGTCCTAAAATACCTATATTGAAAATTTGGTGACTAAAGTCCATAAAATGACTGTGTTACGAGTGTATGTTGTGCAATTTCCATGCACCCTCATAATTTTGCACATTTGTAATATTTTCAGTCCAGATTTTCAACATTGGCATTTTTTCACACCTCCTTATGAACAGTATAGCTGTCATTTTTCATTACCTGCCCAAAATATGTGTTTACACATACGGCGCAGAATTTTATTTATTTAATTTGTTTTTGTTAACCGGGTAGGTGCACTAGCCATGAAATGACTATTTTCAGACGTGACCCGAATAGCGAGGTCGCTGTGGGAAATGAATGTTCAGGACAGATTAAGAAAATCATAGTGACAGTGTTCATGAGCAAAGGTCACAAAATGCCTATGTTGAAAATTTGGTGAAATAAAATAATTCCACTAAATGACTGTGTTACGCGCATGCGTTGTGCAGTTTCATTAGGAATAGTAAGACAAATGGTTCTTCAGGCTACAACCAGATTAAACCCAGGTTACTCAGACTGGCAGACCAAGAAATTGCCGTACCAGTCATGTGGTTATTCAATAGGTCGCTAATGGAAGACAAAGTCCCCTCAGCCTGGAAAACAGTCTTGGTTACCCCTATCCCCAAGGGAGGACCCGGTGAACTAGTTGAAAACTATAGACCGATTTCTATTCTCTGCACATTAAATAAAATGCTTGAGAGAATTGTATACCAACAAGTCCAGACATATGTTGAACAACACAGCCTCCTCACTCCATGACAACATGGATTTAGAAAACAACATGGTACTGATACTGCCTTGGTGAGTCTAACATCCGACATCCTTGCAGCCCAAGACAAAGGACAACTTACTGGTGTGGTCTTCATAGACCTTACCAAGGCCTTTGATCTGGTAGACCATGAATTACTCATCTTGCAGCTTAGCTCACTAGGACTGGACAACCACTCAGTGCAGTGGTTCAAAGATTACCTGCAAGACAGATCTCAGATAATCAGATGGCAGGTGGTAGAGTCAGGCAAGCGCTCCATTGCTGAAGGCGTCCCCCAAGGTTCAATACTGGGGCCCCTCCTATTCTCCCTGTTTTAATCAATAACCAACCAAAGCACTGCGGTGGAGCCAAAGTGACCCTCTATGCTGATGATGCCGTATTATACAGATCTGCTTCAAATGCTGCACAGCTAAATCAGCTCCTGAACCATGACCTCTCCATACTGGAAACCTGGTTCCTGACTAATAGGCTAGTCCTCAATGAGAAAAAAAATAAAGCCATCCTATTTGGACCCAGTAAACTGGGCCCTGATAGAGCATGCTTACTATCCCCTTATCTGTCCAGTGGCCATCCTATTGAGGTGGTGGATTGCATCAAATACCTGGCAGTATATATTGATCAAGACTGCTCCTTCAAGGTTCATGTTGATCAATTAACCAAGACGCTAAACCAAAAGCTTGGTATCCTGTACCGTCTAACCCTTTTTCTCACTCAGGCATCCAAGCTAAAGATAGCCATGGGCATGCTCCTACCCACCATATTCTATGGTGCCCCAGTGCTACATTCACTACAAAATGTGGAGTTGGAAAAGCTAGGAAAATTGTACCACAGAGTCGGACACTTTGCCCTGGGTGCCCAGCCCCTAGAACACCATTGTAAAATACTCCACTCACTAAACTGGTCCTCCCTGGAGGGCAGACTGGCTTACACTTCCCTATGCTTGGCCTTCAAGCTTCTAGAAACGAATGTTCCCCCCAGTCTGAGTCATACCTTATTACTCAAGCAGCCTAAAAGGACATTAAGATCCTCGTGTCGTCGACTCCTCCATGTCCCAAAAGTCCGAACATGCCAAGGTCTTCGGTCGTTCGCAACTTACATCCTGTCCCTATGGAATGGACTGCCTAGCAATCTTCAAGACTGTAGCTCACTTGGGGGCTTTAAAAAAGGCCTAAAGATGCACCTACTAGAAGCTAAGCCTCTGTGCATGCCACCGCTGAGTACCGTTATAGTTCACCACCTCTGATACTAAAGCCTGCCGCCTAACATGCTGTTATCCTATTCAGTTGAACTTTATCACCTTTGAAACACTTGAAATTGTAACTTGTAAAATTGACCTGATAAACAAACTTTATGTAACTGTCATTCTTGTGAAACTATTGTTACCCCTCTTGTTATTTCTCAATGGTATCTAACCTGCCTGTGATTGTACTA
This sequence comes from Neoceratodus forsteri, assembly GCA_016271365.2. Classification (NCBI taxonomy): domain Eukaryota; kingdom Metazoa; phylum Chordata; order Ceratodontiformes; family Ceratodontidae; genus Neoceratodus; species Neoceratodus forsteri. The sequence continues at coordinate 32,241,530 of CM057450.1, forward strand.
TATGTCCTGGTTGTAATGTCTGTATTTGCACACTTTCCCTTGAATTGTTCCTACTTTTTACTGTACTGTTGACTGTAATTAACCCCGTGTCGCCTCTGAAAAAGGGAACATTATGATATCAGTGGGCCTACCCGGTCACCAAAATTAAAAAAAAATAAAAATAAAATAAGTTTCCACGTACGCTCAGAAGTTTGAGCATTTTTTATATTTTCACTACGGATTTTCAACATAGCCATCTCTTCACACGACCCTATGAGTGGTACAGCTGTCATTCTTCACATCCTGCCTGATCTGTGTTTTTGTACATCTGGCAAAGAATGGTACGGTCTCTGTGGAAACTCAAAGTTCAGGAGACATTAACAAAATCACAGTGCCACTGTTCATGAGAAGAGGTCCCAAATGCTTTCATGAGGTGTGGGTCACAAAAAGCCCATGCTGAAAATTTGTAGTGCAAATACCAACAAATGCCCGGGGTGTTAAGGTTTCTAACCATAACGTCCCACCCTGCACAGACTGACAGGCATCAGGGGTCTGCCTTTGGATTGCCAACTGTAATGCTCATGCCATTCGACCCCCACCCACCACCCTGCAGCCAGTGACAGGCATCGAAGTGTGCCTTGGACTCTTCGGCCCCAGAGTTCACCCCATTCGCCTATACTGCACCCATTTCAGCATATGTCCTTCTGGAATGGGGTGACTGTAAAGTCAAACACCCCAAGGCACACCTCAACACTTGTTGGTGTCTGCAGGATAGGGTGAGGTGAAATGGCATGAACATTATGGGTGAGGTTGACATGAAGTTCGGTACTTCACTGCCATTCCTATTCTACCTCTGTCTAACTCCTGCATTCCCAATGCTAATATGAGCAAGCAAACATTTGACATTGACAAATGCTTGTTATAATAGTGCTTAACTTGTTTGCATTTGGGATCTCGGAACCTACACCCCCAAACAGACAGAAATTTGGCATGGCAGGTTATATAACATCTGAGAGCGCACATTTTTGCATGTCTTGTAAATCCATGGACCATTAGCATACATTTCAAGATGCAAAGTTCCCATAATTGTAGTTTCTGATAATTCTTTTGGAGTGTGAATTCAGAGAAGAAAGTGGGAGTGTGGGGATGGGTGGAGGGAATTGTATATTGATTGCTTGTTTCCATGTCTCTGTTGACCAGCTGTAAAAATGAAATCCCCATTAAGACACATAAAGGAAATGTGCTGACAGTAATACTCCAAAACTCTCAGGGTACTCAATATTTGAAGACCAGTGGCAACCTTCCATGTATGAGTTTAGACATCTGTCAACAGTTATAGGTATAACATCTTGCATCTGTTAGGTGATCAGAGAAAGTTACATTCTCTGTATTTTTTCCCTGTGACAGATGTGTAGAGCTTCACAAAGATCTTGATCCCTTACAAGCAGCAGCCTTTTTTGATCTTTGAGACTATGTTGGTTGTAAGGTTGCAGATCGGTTTTCAGTGTTTCAGACATTGTTGAATATTTCTACAGTGACATTTTGGTGAACTTGCAGCGCTGGAGCATGTTTGTGTAAATGGACATCACTGTTGGGAAACGCAGCCTAGACTTGGTTCGCTCCCAGTAGGAAATTTGTTGACAGCACGTGGAATGTTTTTCAGCGGGGGAAGCCCAGTCTGCATGCTTAATTTCTTTGAACATATTAAAATGCTGCATATCTCACTATGGACATTCAGCCTAATGCAGTCCACCTACTTGATTCCTTCTTTTTCAGAACATGTGGAGACACCATCAAGAGAACATATTTAATGAGTTAAGTGGTTCCACTGTTAAGCTTGGAGGTGACGTACAGTGTTGTTCCCCGGGACACTTGGCCAGATTTGGCTCTTACTGTTTGATAGACCTCCTGAACTCTAAAATAGCTGACCTTCAATTGATTCAGGTGAATGCTGTTTGTACCCTTTGTGACAACACAATTGCAGGTCTAAGTACATCTTTTTAAAATGTCACGTGCTTATCTCATTTTCTCTCCATATGGAGTAATGAGCTATCCAGTTCCAATGCTATGGAGCTGGAGGGTTTGAGGAGAGTATTGCCAAGATGAAAGACATGGGCATAACCATAGAAAGTATTACCACCGACATACACATCAGTGTTAAAAAACATATGCGTGAACAGGAGCCTAACATCGCTCATTGGTTTGCTGTGTGGCAAGTGGCCAAAGGTATTATGAAACTGTTAAATGTGACTTCTTAGCAGCATTAAACATAGAAACATAGACGTTGATGGCACATAAGGACCACAAGGCCCATCCAATCTGCCCATTTTTTCTACCTTATGAATGTGTCATAGGTCTTTACTCTGTCAATGGCCTATCTATTCATAATCATCTGTATTGCTCCCTTATGCTTATCCCATGCTTGTTTGAAGCCCTGCACTGTATTCATATCCACCACTTCCTGACGTAGGCCATTCCGTGCATCCACCACCCTTTCTGTAAAAAAGAACTTCCTCACATTACCCCTTAATCGGCCTCCCTCTAATATCATGCTGTGCCCTCTTATCCTGCTATTTTTTTATATTGAAACATGTTAGACTCTTTCCTTTAAAAAGAAAGCTGTTTTGTTATTAATATTTTCCATTTCTGTTGTCCTCTGCATGTAGGAATAAAGAAAAAGTTGGAGGTGAAGGCAAAAAGAAAGGACTGTGACGCCCTTGGGAAATGAGCCAAGCCCATTAGTAACCACTTGTATTAGTGTGCCAATTCATGTGGGGGTAATGGTGATCAGGTGTTGCTAAGTGGTGTTCTGTTGCGAACCACATTGCAAATATACATGATAACCATAGTGATGACTTTCCCAGCTGTGCTCCTGGACTGATTGATGAATGCCAATGGATACCAAAGGGTTTGCCATCTCTGCATATGATTATGTTTTGGAAGTTACATAACTAATTGCTTAGTAATGAAATAGGGATACATGATGGGCAGGGGTGGAATATTAAAAACATAGAAACCTAGACAATGACAGCAGAAAAAGACCAGAAGTCCCTCTAGTCTGCCCAGGTTCCCTATAACCCCTGGAACCTACTGTTCCTCCAAGGTACTAGCCCTCTCCATCCTCTCTCTAGTCTCCTCCTTGTTCCTGTCGCCCCCAGTAACCACTATTCCCTTCATTATGACCCAGCCCTGCTTGAATCCTCTGTTTTTGCACCCACCAATTCAGCTAACAGACTGTTCCAGGGTTCCTCCACCCTTTCCGAAAAGTAGTACTTCCCCACATGTCTCCTGAACCTACCTCCTGTTAATTTCCATTCTTATCCACATGACTGCAAATTGGTACTCAGGCTAAATAGTTCCCTGCAGTTCTTTTTATTAATTCCTGTAAGGAACTTGAAGGTCTCTATCATATCTCCCCTCTTCCTACTGGTCTCCAGTGAATACATATCAGACAATATCTACCTGTTTTTGAGGTGTATTAGCAATGATGGTCATGCACTGTGCTGAAATCTGAAGCAAGTCATGTAATCCGCAATATAATCTTGTGAACTTGCATAGGCTAGTACATGATTGTAGTATAGTAACAGGTTAGGTTTAGAGATTGAGCTCAGGAGGTAACAACGACTTCTGTTACTCCACACCAGGTTGGAGAACTCACAAAGAGTTGGCGATCTACTGATGAAGGACATCAGGAAATTATCCCCAACAAAGCAGACATCTTCACTGGAGCCATTTCACAAAGTTGTTCTGTACTTCGCTCTGAAAATGTCTCATTTTTTTCTATGGAGGCATGGTAGGCTCAAAAGCGCGACTACATTAATCCTTTTCTGTAATTAGGAAGTGATATACAATAATAGTTCTTGGATTGCCGTGCATCATAAATATGTAGTGTAGAAGACAAAAATCGGATTGATGAATATAGCGTGTACTCCACTTCAATGAATGATACATTTTCCAAACAGCTGAAGACAGCATGTCTCTCTCTACAACTGAGCCAATGTTACATCTCCCCTGTACTTAACTGTGTCGGATCTGCAACAAAACAGACCTCTCATGGTGAGAGTGACATATACAAGTTCATAACTAAGCATCATATAATAGAAATGTGAAAGGGCACTGTTCAGATGTACCTTCCATTGACCTCTGCTACTTTGGCAACACATGTATCTATCCATAGAGTGGTCAGTGGCTTTTGGTGGGGGGGATGGGGAAATGACACATGATCTATAGACCATAGGAAGCCTCTCCCTTCTCTAGGGTACAGCTGTGTGGCATACATGGGGGGGGGCATGCATATCACTCTGTATGCGTATTTGTGTGTTTTGCCCCATGACTGATGTGGAGGATGGTTGGCGATGCAGTACTGCACTTGATCTGTATTGCTCATAGGGCACAACCAGAGTCACTGGATAGTGGATGGACCTGATGTCTCTCCCCAGAAAAAAAAGAAGAAATGTTAAAAAAAAAAAAGAGTAAATGAAAAGTTTTGTTTATTTATTGAAATATTTCACCAGGATGGCACACTGAACAATGAGTTGCTTGTCTCCGGTGCGACTGGGGGTACAATTGGATGAAGAATTAGACATACAGTTTACCATTTAACATATCCGAGAAATTAAACAATTAATTACATTTGTAGCAAGACATACAGTTAAAAAATAACGTAAATAATCATACAGTTGCATTTGTGACATAACATACATTTAAATATATCATACCTGTGGAATATGTATGTAATTACAAGTGTCATACCTGAGGAACATAGTACAGAAATTTAATGTAGTCTTGGAGCCAACTCCTTGCAGGAATGGATCACGGATAAGAAGCAGATCATTTAGAAATTATTGAATTAATAAGGTGCAGAGAGGGGACATCAAGGAGGGTAAAAGGGTAGATAGGGAAATCAGCTGGGGGAAGGAGAGGATAAAGATGGGGGAACATTACCGGAGCAAAGTGAGCAAAAAATCAGTTGCAAGGGACAAATTAACACAGAGCTAGAGCAATCTGGGAGTACCTCAGACAGAAGTTAACACAGAGCTAGAGCAATCTGGGAGTACCTCAGACAGAAATTAACACAGAGCTAGAGAAATCTGGGAGCACCTCAGACAGAAGTTAACACAGGGCTAGAGCAATCTGGGAGTACCTCAGACAGAAGTTAACACAGCGCTAGAGCAATCTGGGAGTACCTCAGACAGAAATTAACACAGAGCTAGAGAAATCTGGGAGCACCTCAGACAGAAGTTAACACAGGGCTAGAGCAATCTGGGAGTACCTCAGACAGAAGTTAACACAGAGCGAGAGAAATCTGGGAGTACCTCAGACAGAAATTAACACAGAGCTAGAGAAATCTGGGAGCACCTCAGACAGAAGTTAACACAGGGCTAGAGCAATCTGGGAGTACCTCAGACAGAAATTAACACAGAGCTAGAGCAATCTGGGAGCACCTCAGACAGAAGTTAACACAGGGCTAGAGCAATCTGGGAGTACCTCAGACAGAAGTTAACACAGAGCTAGAGCAATCTGGGAGCACCTCAGACAGACGTTAACACAGGGCTAGAGCCATCTGGGAGTACCTCAGACAGAAGTTAACACAGGGCTAGAGCAATCTGGGAGCACCTCAGACAGAAGTTAACACAGGGCTAGAGCCATCTAGGAGCACCTCAGACAGAAGTTAACACAGGGCTAGAGCAATCTGGGAGTACCTCAGACAGAAGTTAACACAGGGCTAGAGTAATCTGGGAGTACCTCAGACAGAAGTTAACACAGGGCTAGAGCAATCTGGGAGTACCTCATACAGAAGTTAACACAGGGCTAGAGCAATCTGGGAGTACCTCAGCCAGAAGTTAACACAGAGCTAGAGCAATCTGGGAGTACCTCAGACAGAAGTTAACACAGTGCTAGAGCAATCTGGGAGTACCTCAGACAGAAGTTAACACAGGGCTAGAGCAATCTGGGAGTACCTCAGACAGAAGTTAACACAGAGCTAGAGCAATCTGGGAGTACCTCAGACAGAAATTAACACAGAGCTAGAGAAATCTGGGAGCACCTCAGACAGAAGTTAACACAGGGCTAGAGCAATCTGGGAGTACCTCAGACAGAAATTAACACAGAGCTAGAGCAATCTGGGAGCACCTCAGACAGAAGTTAACACAGGGCTAGAGCAATCTGGGAGTACCTCAGACAGAAGTTAACACAGAGCTAGAGCAATCTGGGAGCACCTCAGACAGAAGTTAACACAGGGCTAGAGCCATCTAGGAGTACCTCAGACAGAAGTTAACACAGGGCTAGAGCAATCTGGGAGTACCTCATACAGAAGTTAACACAGGGCTAGAGCAATCTGGGAGTACCTCAGACAGAAGTTAACACAGAGCTAGAGCAATCTGGGAGTACCTCAGACAAAAATTAACACAGGGCTAGAGCAATCTGGGAGCACCTCAGACAGAAGTTAACACAGGGCTAGAACAATCTGGGAGCACCTAAGACAGAACAAAAAGTGCAAGTTAGCTCAAATGAACTAATTCCTTTGTTTAAGTGCAGGGGGTAGAGAGGGGGCAGGAGAGAGGTGGGAGTAAGGGATAAGGTAGAGAAGGATGAGTCATACCTGGAACTGGCCTCTTCAGAGTGTGGAGACTGCTGCCAGTGGTGGAATGAGGTGAGGTTTTAGAATAAGGGTCAGGAGTAGGCAAGGACAAGTTGGGTAGAGATAGTAGAGAGGATGGTAAAAGGAAGGAGGAGGAGGAGGCGGAGTGGGAGAAACGTGCCTAAGACTAGGCCTCTTCAGGATGCTGAGAAGCCTGCCAGAGAGCAGAGTCAGGTGAGGATGAGTTAGGTAGAAAGGATGGAGAGGAAAAGGGAGGAAAGGAAGAGTAATTTCCCAGTGCTGGACCCCTCCAGAATGCTGAGAACCCTGCCAGGGGCAGAACTAGGTGAGGACATGTTGGTAAGAGAGAAAATAAAGGATAAAAAGGAGGGAAGAGGAGGGAAAGAAGAAGCTTGCCTAAGACTAGGCCACTCCAGGATGCTGAGAACCCTGCCAGAGTGCAGAATAAGGTGAGGACTAGTTGGGTAGAAAGGATAGAGTTGGAGGGGAAGTGAAGGAAGAGTGATTGCCCAGTGCTGGGCCCCTCCAAGATGTAGAGTACCCTGCCAGGGGGTTTAATTAGGCGAGGACAAGTTGGGCAGAGGGAATAGGGGGATGGAAGAAAAAAGGAAAAAAAAAAGGAGGGAGGGAAGAAACTTACCTGACAGTAGACATTGCCAGGGTGCTAAGAATCCTGACAGATGGCAGATTCAGGTGAGGACAAGTTGGGTAGAAAGGAGAGAGGGGGAGGGGAAGGGAAGAAGGAGGCTTGCCCAGTGCTAGACCCCTCCAGGATGCTGAGAACCCTGCCAGAGGTCAAACTAAGCAGGGGCAAGTTGGTAATGGAAGCGGGTTAAGGGTAGGAATGAAGGGGTAAGCAGTGAGGGGAGAGGAGAGCTTTCTGAGAAGCAGGCTCAGGGGGAGGAAGGTTTAATAGAGGATGTGAGTCATGGAGAGGAGCAGAGGTATAGGAGGATGGTTAAGGAGGGTTAAAGCAGGAGCAGTTAGAGGAGAGAAAGTTGTATAAGGTAGAGGCAAGGGAGTAGGAGGAGGAGTGCAGTATTTGAGGGGGAGGGAGTTCCAGATTTGCAGGAAACGATGGGTAAAGACTGACTTACCGATGAGAGTGGTTCGACAGGGAACCAACAAAGTGTGAGTGTCAGAGGATCTGAGGGAGGTGGGAGGGGGAATGGGGGGAAGGAATGAACATGAGAGGTAGGAGTGAAGTTCTCCTAACCAAAATTTAGAAGTGATTTTGGCACAATGAGTGAGGTGCATGTTGGCAAGCGGGGGAAGGGATAGGGCATGGTAGAGGTCACGGTGATGTGTCTATGATGGAGTATCAAGGGCAAAATGACAGAAGGAGTTAAAGAGAGTGCTCAATCTGGTTAGGGAGGATTTGGGAGTGACACCATAGACTACATCACAGTAGTCAACAATGACGAGGGTTTGAGGATCAAGGAGAGACTGGTGAGCTTCCTGGAGGACAATGGTCTCCAGGATCAGAAGCAGCATGGGTTTGCAGCGGGAAGATCATGCCAAACCAACCTCATGGAATACTACGACTGGGTGGCACAGGAACTGGACAGAGGCAATGCAGTGGATGTTCTGTATTTGGACTTCAGCAAGGCCTTTGATTTGATACTGCATAGGCAGTTGGGGGAGAAGCTGGAATATGTGGGAGCGGGGCCAAAATTAGCAAACTGGATCGCAAACTGGCTGAGGGGGAGGCAGCAAAGGGTGGTAGTGGGGGGGACTTTTGTCACTGAGAGCAGTGATGAGCAGGGTGCAACAGGGATCTGTACTGGGACCGGTGCTGTTTGGAATATCTACATATATATATATATATATATATATATATATTTATATATATATATATATTTATATATATATATATATATATATATGCGCGATATTTGCATGGGATCAGGAGCAAGATCAGCCTGTTCACGGACAATACCAAAATTGGAGCCGTGGTTGATGACAGTAAAGGGTGGAAGGGGCTGCAGGAGGATCTGACTAAACTGCAGGAGTGGGCAGAAACATGGTAGCTGAGTTTCAATGCCAAAAAGTGCAAGGTGTTGTACTTTGGCACAGAGAACCGGGGGAGGGACTATCACTTGAATGGAGTGCAGTTGGGAAGTACCGCAGAGGAAAAGGACCTAATAGTAATCATAGCAGGGAGCATGAACAACTCACCCCAGTGCAGGAAGGCAGCAGCACAGGTCAGCAAAATGCTGGGGTGTGTAACAAGGGGGATCTCTTCCAGAAGGAGTGAGGTTATACTGCCCCAGTACAGATCATTGGTCACGCCCCACCTGGAGTATTGCGTGCAATTCTGGTGCCCGTTTCTGAAAAGGAACATTAAGTTATTGGAGGAGGTGCAACGCAGGACAATGAAGATGATATAGGGTTTGGAGGACAGGTCTTATGAGGACAGATTGAGAGAGTTGAAAATGTACTCACTGGAAGAGAGGCGGGACGGGGGGGGTATGATAGAGACCTTTAAGTATCTGAAAGGGATTAACAAGGCTAATGCAGAAGGGATCTTTCATCTGAGGAGAGGGAGGGACACAAGAGGGCATGGACTGAGATTAAAAGGGGGAAGGTTTAGGAGGGAAGTAAGGAAACACTTTTTCACAGAAGGGTAGTGGACAAGTGGAATACACTACCGGAAGATTTGATGTCCTGTAAGTTAGTGAGCAGTTTCAAAGGGGTGGGACAGAGTAAGGGAAGGGATACGGTGATGGGGGTGGGAGGGACAGCTGCAAGATGAAGTGCTAGCTGCACACTCAGGCAGACTTGATAGACCATGTGGCCTGTTTCTGCTGGTGATTTCATATGTTTGTATGTAGGATCATCTTCTGGACTAGTGCACACCGCACTGTAGGAGGGATGCAACTACAGTTCCTGAATAAGGCACCAAGCTTGGGACACCATATTTTCAGGATGGCTTCAATGTGGCCAGAGAAGTTGAGGTGTTGGTCCAACCAAACCTTAAGGTATCTGAATGAGGAGGTGTCTTCTAGGATTGTCCCATCAAGGGTATGGAAAGATGGTAAAGGGTAGAGCCTAGAGAGTCTCTGCCTAGTACCAAAGGTCATGGAGACAGTCTTTTTGGCATTTAGGAATAGTTGATGTGAGGCAAATCATAGCTGAACCTAGTGGAAGTCATGCTGAAGGGTGGTTGCTACATCAGCAGGGCATTTGCCAGAGGAGAACAGGACAGTGTCATTGGCATACATATGGATAGAGGAGGAGGGGGAGCATACTGAGGGCAAATCATTTAGGAAGATGGAGAAAAGAATGGGTCCAAGCACCAAGCCCTGTGGGAGTCCTGTGGAAATAGGAGGGGGAAGAGATTGTATCCTGGATCTTGACTGTGTTCTGCCTGAGAGGTAAGCTCTAAACCAGTTTTGAGCAGAAGTAGACAACCCAGTAGCCATAAGGGAGTCAAGAGGTAGGGCATGGGAGACTGTGTTGAAAGCCTTGCTGAGGTTCACAAAGATGGCAGAGGTAATGAGGCCATTATCCATCCCAGTGAGGATGGAGTCAGTGAGCCTGAGTAGGGAGGTGGTAGTGGAGTGGTTCTTCTGAAAGCCAGATTGGAATGGGGTGAAAAAGGAAGAGTCATTGAGGTAGGAGGTTAGTTGAGAGAGGACCAGGCATTCTTGGAGCTTAGCAAGAGCAGGGAAGAGGGAGATTGGGTGAGAATTTGCATGGGAGAAGAGGTCACCACCCTTTGGGAGAGGGAGGACCACCGTATATTTCCAGGATGAAAGGACAGATGAGGATAAGAAGGAGAGATTTAGGATTAAGGAGAGAGGGTTGGCTATAGCAGAAGCTGAAGGGTTAGGGTCAAGGTCATCCGATGATGAGCCTTTAGAAGGATTAAGAGAGAGAGAAGGGCCATTAGTGTTTCCTATGGTGAGACAGCAGAAAAGGAGAAGGAAGGGTGGGCATGGAGGGGTTGAGTGCTGGGTATGGGAGGATGAGGAGGGGGAGGTTAGACAGGAGGGATAATAAAAGTTAAACTCTTGAGCCACTGTGCATGGTTTGGAGACCAATGAGTTGTTTATTTTAAGCACTGGGGGAGGCAGATGTGAAGGGGGAAGAATAGAGCATGGACCACTTTCCAGAATTTGGAGGGGGAATTGATGTTTTTGAGAAAAGATGATTTAAAATATTGCACAGGCATTTCTTAACATGCGAGACCTGGCATAGTCTGGGGGAAGCTGGGAGCCTTATGTTTCCACCAAGCTTTGTCTCACTCCTTGAGACAGGTTGGTAACTAAAGTAAAGTAAAGATATGTAATAATTTTTTCTAAGGGATTAAATTGTAAGATGTTTACAGTGCTTTTGCTAAACTGACTGCTATGGAATGTATGTACTGTATTTGTGTAGTAACACCATTAAATTCTGATGCACAGTTCAAGTGTTGGTTGAGGCTTGCCTGTACTTAGAACGATTACTGTGATTTGTGACATATATGTGAAACAGCAAGTTCTTGTCTGACAGTTATCCTTTGTTTCAGACTGCTCATCAGTGCCCTACATTTTAATGAGAGCTCTGAGTGCCCTCAGATGTTCTAAAAAGATGGTCGGTAACAGTAGTCAGTTTCTTTTCCAAAGTCTTGTGGTAGAGCTGCAGTTGTAAAGGAAGTGAAAGTCCAATCACATATGATAGGTGGTATACAGTGAAGTTAATAATAATTGACTCTATATGGGTAAGCTCGATTTAGCATTGTAAAGTGACCTTATGCCTTATACTGACTGTCTCAACCCTGATGTAATACATCAGGGGTACAGTTCAGCAGGCTCACAGTACTGTGATGTGCCAGTTCCCTCTGCTGCCTGCCCATGAAACCATCTTCTAACCCACCCTACTAGTTTCTGCATGGATCTGCATCTTCAGTTGAAAGTAGCCTCATTGCATGGGTACAACACGTGAAGGCTGCAATTGTATGATAAGCACAATCGATGCTGGTAGACAGGGCAAGCGGTGCTGCCGAGATGGTCATTCAATGACCAAAAGGTGAAATCAGAGGTAAAAGAGAAGACAAATGCATGGACTGAAATTTCTTTACTGTTCCTTAAGTGCCCCTAACTGGCTAATTTACAAAGTCTTATTGGCTTGTATATGTTGAAAAGTCATTCAGAGAGTTTGGTGTCAAAGTATACTGCAGTAATTGGAATATTTGCATATTTATGAACCATTAAAGATATTTAGTAAATTACTTATGAAATTTTGTTAACCGATTACTACCACTGACAGTAAAACTCCTTTTCCAGGAACAACTGGGGGAGTGAATGGACTGGGGGTTGTTAGTAAGCATCTGAACTTGAACCTCACTGAGCTGTTGGTTGGTGTTTTACAAGACTGGAGAAATTTTGGCCTGTACTCTGGAGGAAGTCCTCTACTGTTTTTGAGAAGAGCAGTAGGAAAATTATCATTCACCAGAACAGGCAGATGGTACCTCTGTTTAATGTCTCAAGTGGAACACAGCACCTTATGAGTGCAGCACAACCCTTATGATTCACTATGGTGTCAGTATAGGGAAGTACAACAAGCATCGGGTGTGGGGCTAATGCCCACAATCTAGTGATCTTCTGGGCTCAAGTGGGAAGGCGCTACCTGCTGTGCAACTGTATCTGTTTATTCACAATAGGTGTGCACAATATAAAATAAATAACAAAGGCATAACCGGCACTGAGAATGAAAAAGATCTGGGGGTGTTAATTAATAATAAGTTAAACTTTGAGGTAAATAATAAAGAGGCTATAAGAAGAGCCAATAGATTAACATGGAATATATTAAGCAATATAAAAAGTAGGAGAGGAGAGGAGAGGTTTTGGTTCCACTGTTTAGGTTAATGGTGAGGCCAATCCTGGAGTATGGCGCACCCTTTGCAACAACACAAAGCAAAGGCTGTGCAAAATTAGCAGAGAAAGTACAGAGAAGATACAATAAAAAGATCAGGTCTCTGAAGATTAGACCATATAAAAAGAGACTACAAGAACTAGGCTTACATTCATTAGGATATAGCAAAATTAGAGGGGATCTATGTTATGTGTACAAAGCATTTAAGAACGAGATATTGTGGGAGGCTGCTGGGTTGAACAGAAAAAAGGATACTGGGAGAGAAATCAGAATGCACCAGAAACAACTGAAAGGGTAATTATATAAAACTAGTAGGAGAGAACAGTGGTTTAACCAGAGGGTGTTGGACGTTTGGAATGCACTCCTAAGGGAGGTGGTGGAAGTGTCAAGTACAACTAGTTTTAAGAACCTGTTGGACAAACATATGGGGCCTAGAACAAGGGAACACATTCACTGATATAGTGACAAGTCTGAAATGGTTCTTGTAGCTGATTGACTTGAAAATCCAACCTATGAACCTATGGACATATTTATACTTAGCAATGGAGTCATATTTATTTTGTAGGTTACATGACAGAATTAATTGCTGAGGTGTTCCACATGCATCATAACTTTCTGATTTACCGTGTGGCCAGGCAAGCTGCTCCCTCAACATCATTGCCACCACCACTGGCTTCAAGGTTTGAAAAGGTAGATAAGGGTATCCTGGTCCAACAACATCACTCTCATTTCAACAGAGCAGGTGAAGAAGGTAAGAAGTCATCATTATTGGACTTTGAAGCGTCTGAAACCATTGCGGCGGATTTTCTGAGACCTGCTTGACTGCTGCAAGTTGGGGCAAAGTATGGGATTCAACACATCATGTCTGCACCGGAGAATATGCACCATATTCAGGAAGAGCATGATCCCTGCACCAGAAATCAGGGATCCCCCACATCTGCAGGCATGACACAAAGCAAGTAGTGCAATTGTGGTTAATGCCTTTTTGAGTCTGACGGGAACATATTCTGGATTGCGATAACAGCACATGAAGGAAATATTTTGCTGTTCTTCCGTCCCAGCCGTTGCCACACCCAATAGACAAAGCATATGTAGGCCATGTAACGAAGAAGTCTGTGGAAACAGAAAAACAATAGTAAGATAAGTTAGGGATGAAGTAACAGAAGTTGAGCGGACAAGTTTTTGCAAGTGTGAAGGAGTAAAAGACATGCCCAAAATGTTGTCGCATTTCAGAACAGTTACTGAAGTTTCTTAACTTGTTACAGTCACACACTTGCCACTGTAGACAAAAAGCAATCACTCTGGACACTGGCACTATTCCTTTAAAATGAATCAAAACTTAGGTAACATCCAGGGTTTCGGGAATTACATCCACGCATGCAGCTGATGTGTTACATTTTATTTGTGTTTTGTTGTTCAGGTTTAGGATCAGGCCACATAAAGTCGGCAGTAAAATCTAATTAGTGGTGGGTGAAATAGCATCAATTTGCTCTGCAAAGTGATTTGCAGTGTAATGTGGAATTCGCGAAGTACTCTGCAACACGAAGCGGAGTACTTCACATCATAATAAGGAATGCGAAGTCTATTGAAAGCAATGACTTTGCGTTATTCCGCCTTCCCCAAACCACTACTCCACTAATTTTAAGGCAAAATACATTGAAATCAATGTACTTCGCATCACTTTGCCTTGTTGGTGAACTCCAAAGGTGAATTTTGCAGTGAATCATGGGATTGCGGGTCACATGGGCTCTAGATTGTTCTGCACAGCCTCAGTTCAAGGTAGTGTGTATAGGTACAGTGGCTGTAGGAGACAGTTTGCTCTGAGAGCTCTCTGTGATTCAAAGCCTCTAAAATCTGTTAAAAAAGCCTTTTTGAGTAATTTCTTTTTTGCTCAAACTTTAGTGCATCAATTGTAGGAAACCCTCCAGTGCTCATATCATCGAGTGTTTATTGTTTGTGTGTGGATTTTGAATGCTAATGTACAACATTCAGTCTGTGTACTGACAGACAGTGGAAGTGTGCTTTGGGGAGGGGTGTATCTGTGGTGTTGGTAGATTCAAGTTGGAGAAATAGGGAGTTCATTGTTTTTTGGTTATATTTTTCTTGTATAACTGTGTTAATGTACACACAGTAATATTTTCAGTAATTGTTGAAATTTTTTTGCTGACTGTGTTGTGGACCTGGTGCAGCAGTGCATAATTTCAGGTTGTTTAAAATACGTGGTATATTACTGAAGTTTTCAATTTGCTTAGACAAAGTGTGTATGAGAGAGTGTGTTTGTGTGCATGACATCAGATAATACACCTTTTATTGTGCCACAGTGTAATTGTAGCACTGTGAACCTGCTATCCACTGCACCTGTGTGATTTTGTGCTACCATTGTGGTATCTTGGTTTTGTACTGTTACTGTAATCTGCAGTCACAGTGCCCCCCCCCAATCGGCAAAAGGTATTATTTTCCAGATTGGATTGCACTTGAGCACCACTGGTTAGTTAAGGTGTTATTGAACTTGTGACGTTGCGTCTGTATCTCTTGTTGAAGCCACAGTTTTTTTTTGGCTTCACATCCAGCGGCCCAGAATGAACATTCCAAAATCTAAATTTGTTTCGAATATTCTTGTTGATCCCCCAACATGCCCACAAAGAGACATGCAAGCAAAGCTGTTTCTTGCCATGGCACTGCTGCCAGTGGTAAGATTATCTGTTGGTGTAATAGTACGCAGTCGCAGAAGTGTATTGCTGATGTGAGGAAAGGTATTTCTCCTTTAATATTTTTTACAGCGCAATCGGTAGCTTCACTTATAGTTGGAGATGATGTTGTCCCAGCTGGTGGTGTTAATGCAGTTGCTGGTGGTATGAGTATTGCTGCCTCAAGTTCTACTTCTGACCAGTTGACCATGTCCAAAAATATAGCTGAGTGTAAAGCAATGAGTGACAGTGTAGATGATGTCATACTCCCCCGTAACATCCCATTGGTAACTGAACATGAGGATTCTGATCATCATGGCAATGATAACACACAATGTCACATTTCTTCCACCGCGGTTCAGGTCACGCATTGGCCTTGCAATGATTCACAGTGCGGTGCAAAAATATCAGGTGATGGTGTTGATGATGAATCTGATGATGATGATGTTGCTGTGGTTGCAACATGCAGTCCACATGCCAACATCCAAGCAGAAGATGTGGATGTGGATGATTTTGATGAATATGATGATGATGTTCGTGACCCCTGTTGGGAACTGGAGAAAAAGAAATTCAAGGTGGCTGTGTCTGGGTCTGGGTCTGTTTTCAATCACCACCCCCCCCCCGTAAAAAGTTGTGATCTACCAGTTTCAGTTGATGCTGATGATGATGATGACCCCGTAATAATGATAGGCAGTCGTGGTGGTCAGTTGCAGTCCAAGTGTGTCCAGCCTGAAAAATCATGTAGCACACCTCCCCACTTCAGGGCTTAAGAAAACAGAGTCCAATAAGCAGCATCAGGGACATGTTAAAAGTAGGGGATCACAATCCCTTGTTTGGGATTTTTTTGAGCAAGATGCAAATGATGAGTCAGTTGCAATCTGCCAGGTTTGCCATGTGCATGTGAGGTGAGGTAAAAAGCAGAACCATCTGGCCACAGTGGACAGCATACACATCTTAAGAACAGACACATGGCACTGTGGACCCAGCACAAGATGGCAGGTAATACTACAGTGGGGCATTCACCCTCGTCATCAACCTTGAGCATATTATCCCCTTGCACGACTGTAAGATCATGTAGGAAATTAAATGCGTGCAGTAGCAATGAAATAACAGCAGAGGATTACTACAGGCATGATGAGGTGGAGGAGCATAATGATTTTGAAATCTTGTCCAGTGGTGCTGAGAGTAGCAGTTTTGGTGGTGGTGGTGAATGCAGTATGTCTAGTGCAAGTGGTACATCAACCCCTGTTCGTAAATCAGGGAAAATAACTTCATGTGAGGATTTTTCATCACCTGTGCAACTGTCTTCATCACACGGCCACACTCCACCTCCTGCCATTCGTAGAACAGAACCATTTGTCATCAAATCCTGTGTAAAATGTTTAAGTCAGCCCACGTTACAGAGTGTTTTTGTGCATAAGCTGAAGTATCCACCCAATCATACAGTGTCATGAGAACTTAATGATGCTGTAGCTGAAATGCTGGCAATTGATCTTTTGCCCTTCTCCTTTGTGGAGAATTCTGGGTTCTGGCGGTTTGCAGCACGTGCCTGTCCAAAATGGGAAGTCCCATCCCGGACATACTTTTCCACCCATGCTGTCCCTGAGTTGTACTGTACTGTGTCCGATTCTGTAAGACATGCCCTTCAACATTCCTCCTCTCCATTCATCCATTTAAGTATGGATTAGTGGACAAGTGGCAAAACAGCAGGGAGTTCATATTTATGTATAACTGCACATTGGACGCAGGTGCTGGGTGTTGTTTGTGCTGTTGGTAGTGTGACTAATTAGTGTAGAAAGGTGGAGTGTTGTGGTAGCAATCTTCCAGGAATTCGACAGCATGCAATGATTGCTATGCGCAGTGTCACCTGTTTGCACACTGGTGAAAACATGCTGGACTTGTTACTAACCGAAACTGACAAGTGGCTGCACCCCCTGTCCCTGAGAGCTGGGTTCATAGCAAGTGACAATGGATCAAATGTGGTGAAATGCATCACGAATGGTGGCTTTGTTCGGGTTTCATGCATGGCCCACTGTTTAAATCTTGTGGTGCAGGAGTTTATGCAGCACCCTGATACAAAGGAAATGCTGACAGTTGCACGCCGTACCTGTTTTCACTTTTCATGCTCTGCAAAGGCCCGTGACCAGCTTCGACAGTTGCATATCTGAAACTGCCTCCCGTAGCACCACTTGAAGCTGGAAGTTGTCATCCAGTGGAACTCCACTTTATACATGGCAGAGAGGTTGTATGAACAATACAAAGCCATCTCAGAACATCTTGTCATGCACACTAACCGTGACAGTTCCTGGGCCTCCATGTCTATGACGACTGAACAGTGGCGCCTCATGGACTCTGTAATAACAATTTTGAGGCCTTTTGAATGTGCCACACAGGCAGTGAGTGGCGAGTCTGCCTCTATTAGCCAATCAATTCCACTGTTGTGGGTGCTGAGGCAGACATTGGTGAATATACAGCATAGCCTTGATGTTGCCGGAGACAGTGCTAGCAGTGTGTTGCTGAAACACATGCTGACAGTATTCGACCAGAATCATCACATCTTGAGCATTCAGCGTAGTGAAAACTTTGCAATAGTAGCAATGCTGGACCCATGATACAAATGTGGAATTGCCTCAGCAGTGGAGGGCGGGCTTGAACAGGTAAAAAATGTCAGTGGGCAACTGGTGCGCTTGGGTCATGGGGCACAGCAGTCATGTGCTAAGGTCAGCAAACCTCAGCAGCATAATCAGGCTGAAGGTGAACCTGGAGTAGTATTAAGCATATCCTGTAAGGGGAAGGGGACTGCAGTTCCAGGTGGTCTGTCATCAAAAGCAGTTTCATTAACCCACTTTGTGAGGCTTTGTCCCAAGTGGGGAATTGTGACATAAATGATTCCGGAGAACAGGATGATGCATCAACCACTGGACTTAGTGCAGCACAGCGACTGGTTGAGTCATATTTGTCTGAAAACAGGCATCTGTCAATAACTGATGATCCTCTTTTATACTGGAGTGTAAAGGTCAGTGAATGGCCAGAGCTGACTGCAGTGGCACTGAAGTACGTCCACCCTCCAGTGTAAGTGTCGAGAAGGTATTCAGCTCAGCAGGTGCAGTAGTCTAGGATCATCATACAAACCTCTCTCCTTCAAATGTCAGTTTGCTGACATTCATAAAAAAGAATGAGAGACACATACCAGCACAGACTGCAACCTCAGTATTTGTACCCTGGCCTAGTCATGGTTTTGCTGATGTTGTAGAAAGGGACCATCCTGGTGGCACTGGCAGGATGAAATGGCCTACCACTGATGTAGATGATGACACAATGGAGAAAGAATTTCCCAGTGGTCAGAATTCAGACATTGATGACTGTGAGGGCAGTTTTCTTTATGAGGATAATGATGAGGCTAATGTTGGCAGGTTTTAAGTGGTTAAAAGGCTATCACATTTGTTATATGATACGTGTTTTCTTTTTCATAAAGTTAAATTAGTGTCCCACTCAGAGCGACTCAAATTCCATATGTCACATCACATTTGTAACACAGTGCACAATATATCCTGGCCCCTGTACCACCACCATAAGACTGCTGTTAGCCATTGCCACTATAGGGAATGTCACCGTGTGCGCCCTGACCACCACCATGAAACCGCTGTTAGCCACTGCCACCAGGGGGAATGACTTTGTGTGCCCCCCTGGACCACCACCATAAGACTTCTGTTAGCCACTGCAACCATCACCAGAAGCAGAAAGATGCGAGAGGGAATGTCATCATGTGCCTAAGCTATGACCACCACCACCCACCACCACCATTGTGACAATGTTTTCCATTACATGTCTTGACCATACCAAGGCAGAGGGAGTCGAACAGGAGACCACAACCATCAGCCACAGGCACAATGCTTCTTACTATGAAAACTATAAAGTGAGTATGTGTACTAATGTTTCTCATGCTATTCAACTTCCTTTAGCTGTGTGTTTTGTTTCCTGTTTCTTTTCTGAGCTGCAATTTTCAGACAAATATGGTCAACTTATTTTGTTTTTTTACAGGTTAACAGATGACTCTCCTTTGCTGAAGGTCTGTATCAATGGTACAGCATTACTGTGTACAGCAACCTATGGGATAGCCATTTCTATACTGGTAAGTACATCAGTTTTATTTAATCTGTTCCTTTTTTTTTCCTAAGAGTGCAAAAAATCTGACTGATTATGATGAGGGGAGCCAGTATAGCGCAGTGGTTTAAGGCTCTGAGCTGCAAATTTGGAGACCTGGGTTTGAATCCCAGAGCCCCCACTTGCATACTGTGTGACCCTAAGCAAGTCACTTAACTTCCCTGTGCTCCCAGGTTGCACCTGTAAACAAGCTTTCAGCTTAGTGTGCCTTTCCTAGTTAAACAATTGGGAAAAAAAAGTATGTGACATGTACATCACAAAATGTTTGCCCAACACATCACGCACTGTATTCAAAATTTGCAGGTGCAGCCCTGCCAGTGTTGAAACAAGTTTGACCTAGGTCGTGTGACTTGACAAGATGTGGATTTAAAATGTAACTTGAGTTAAGACACACGGACACTAACACAATATATTTCTTACAGCCTGGTGCTAAATTTAACCGTGATCTGATAATTTGGTGTTCTTGTGGCTTTACAGCTTGCTATCTGTGTTAATCCATATACCAGTGGTGCAACAGCCATGGCTTAAACATAATGTGTTACTGCTGCAATCAAATTGTAATAAGTCCTTCATTTCTCTTTTTAGGAAACTTTCAGATGCTTTGTTGTGTCATAGTTGCCTCATCCAAAGAACTTCAACATCATACCTCCCGGGCTGGCAGACATGCAACAAGTAGAAGTCGTATGAATCAATCGATGACCATGACCATCATTACCGGACTGGAGAAGGATGCAGATAAAATCTGTGAAGAAGTAACCAAACGATAAAACATTAATGAGACCTACTTGCAAATATGATAATCCCCCCCCCAAAAAAATACTTACGTTCATTTGCTTGAGAGTACTCCATTTCCAATTCCACCACCACAATTTCTCAAGCACAGGAATGTGCACACCAACAGCATGTGACCTGTGGCAGAAAACAATGCAATAAGTACAGGTATATTTATGTCAACTCCCCCCACCCTAGAAAATACATCTATGTATATATGTATATATCAACTCACCAAGGCTACTATTGGTGTACATACAAAGGGCACCCTTCCTGTTGAGGTGATTACAGCACACTTTGGGCAACCAACAGTTCTTTCAGTGTCATCATTTGTGACGGCACATTGAATGGTCATTCGTGTCATCCCTCCTTCATACGGTTTGGCAAAACACTGTGCATCATCACAGTAAGGTCAATACACAGCAGCATTACATGTAATTGCAACAGCAGCAGCATTTCCTGTAATGCTTCCATTTCACTTCATCAGCACTGGGGAATTTTCTGGACACAAGACAGTTGCATTTTGGGGATGCACAAAAATTCTGACGACTGTGTGTCAGCACTGCACGCATGACTAAGTATGCCATTCATTTTGGGACACTTTGCATTTCATGTTACATTCTCGTTACACTTTGTCAGCACTGGGGAATTTTCTGGACACAAGACAGTTGCATTTTGGGGATGCACAAAAATTCTGGTGACTGTGTATGAGCACTGCATGCATGACTGAGTTCGCCATTAATTCTGGGACACTTTGCATTTCATGTTATGCTCTCATTTCACTTTGTCAGCACTGGGGAATTTTCTGGACACAAGACAGTTGCATTTTGGGGATGCACAAAAATTCAGGTGACTGTGTGTCAGCACTGCAAGCGTGACTGAGTGCACCATTAATTCTGGGACACTTTGCATTTGGTGTAACACTCCCATTTCACTTCACTTCATCAACACTGGAGAATTTTCTGGACATAAGACAGTTGCATTTTGGGGATGCACAAAAATGCTGGTGACTCTGAGTGAGCACTACGCATGACTGAGTGTGCCATTAATTCTGGGGGACTTTGCATTTCATGTTATGCTTTCATTTCACTTTGTCAGCACTGGGGAATTTTCTGGACACAAAACAATTGCATTTTGGGGATGCACAAAAATTTGGGGAACTGTGTGTCATGAGCACATAATGTCATACATTATAAATGAATGAATGTCTATTTCAAAAAATAAATATTTTTGGAGCCCCAGTAATGTTTACTTTCTCTTTTGAAGTGTTTGTACACAAGCAGGACTGAGCAGTGCAAGTATGCTGTGTTAAACTGCATGTGTGCAGTCAGTGTTCTTTCCTGTGTGTGTGTAGACACTGTCCAGCTCTGTGCAAGCATATATATATATATATATATATATATATATATATATATATATAGTGTTACTTGTTGCAGTATGTAAAGAATAAAGATAAGAGTATATAACGTATATTTTATTTGTACGATCATCATCAGCGGAGTAAATGATATGATATTTTTTCAGAGGTCTCGGGCTACTATGCATCTCAGTCACTCACAGTGCACACATGATTTTGCAGAGATAATAGCACAAAAAAATAATGCTTTTCAACAAATCATACCCAAAAGACATAAAGTATTATTGAGGCACCCAAAATATGTTATGGTGTACAGACATTTTAAAATCAGAATATATAACAGGTCCTGCAGTCCACTGCCACCACGTTGTGCATCCATTGGTGCCGTGTCATGTTATGGTGTACATCAACTTGCTAAAAAACTGACACTGCCTGTCTAAACTAGAAATATATCACTTATTCCAGAACAAAAAATGAAAAGAAGAACTGTGGTAGCACAGTGTGTTGGCATTTGGCAGTGAGTGAACGGGACCTTATTTATTTTCTGGCTTTACAGTGTCTGCACGCCATCCATCAAATATTTTGGGTGCCTCACCATCACCAATTCTTCATGTTTGTTGGGTATGGTTTGTTGAAAAGCAGGATTTTTGGCTGCTATATGATCTTCTAAAAGTCATGTGTGCACCGTGTGACTAAGGTGCACTCTGGCCAGAGACCTCTGAAAAAATATCATATCATTTAGTCTGCTGCTGATGATGGCACCAATAAAATATATGTTACATATTCTTATCTTTATTCTTTATATCATAAACACTGCAACAAGTCAGCATATATATGTTTGCAAGAAGCTGGACAGTGTCTGCAGTCCACACACAGGAAAGAACACTGACTGCACACATGCAATTTAGCACATTATACTTGCACTGCTCAGTCTTGCTTTTCCACAACCACTCTACAACAGAAAGTAAACATGACTGAGGCACTGGAAATATGTCTGGGTACACATTCTTAACTTGGATTAAAACACAGTGGGGGGGGGGTGTTGGAAAAAAGCTAATGTGGGATCCCCTGCTGGTCCAGCAACAGATGGAGCATCGACATAATCTGCAACTGGTGTTGCTCTGTGTGTTCCAACTGCTACTGGATAGCACTCACCCTCTCATTCTCTTCTACCACAGCCCACAACACAGCAAGGTCAGCCTGAGTTACAGGCAGTGTGGGGTCCACTGGTGGTGGTACAGCTGGTGGTGGTGGGGTTGGTGCTGGTGGTGGAGCAGCTGCTGCTGTGGCCCTCCTCTTTCTGTGAAGACACACAGCAGCACCCTCTGCTACTGCCACAGAAGGGCCAGCAGGTGGAGGCCTGGCCCATTCTGTGGCAGCCTGCCACTCCACCTTGTGATAAGTAACCATGTGGGTGCACTGATCCCCAGTCCCCAGGTGTGTCCCCTGGGGGCCATGGTACACCTAGACATCACAAATGCAACACAATACCAGGTAGCTGTCCCCCAACATAGTCAAAGAACTCTCAAACTGGGGAGCTGTGTGGGGGGGGGGACCAGGCATGGGAGGGCCAGATGCACTGGCAGCAGCCTGGTCATGGTGGTGCTCAATCTCTGGCACATTCTGCCATGGAGGCAGTGCTGCTGGAGCTGCTGCTGCTGCAGCTGATGGTGGTGGTGGTGGACTTGGTGGTGGTGGTGCAGCTGCTGCTGCTTCTGGGGGGGAGGTGGTGGTGGTGGTGGTGCTGCTGCTTCCTGGGGGGTGGTAGTGGTGGTGCTGCTGCTGCTGCTTCTGGGGGGAGGACCCAAGATTTTTGACTGGTCCAACAGCACCCAGCCATGCCCCACATGGGTGTGCACATCTCCTCTGCCAACCATTCTGCCATGAGGTCCCACTGCCCCGGCACCATCCCAGACATTTGCTGACTTTCACCCTGTCCCTGGTCCATTTCAGCAACTTAAGTACTCAAACTCGACTGCCCTCCTTCCTTTCCTCTGTCCGAGCAATGATGGGTCAACAGTCGACAACGACAACACGAAACACTCACACACACAACACAGGCACACACACACAGACAAACAAAAACTTCCAAAAGTAAAAAACAAAGAAATCACAATCACAGAAAGAAAAAATGAGCTACAAAATGAGTACAAAAAACACTAAACAACAATATAGCTTTGAAAAAAGCTGTTCGGTGGGTTTTATAAGATCTCTGGATTCTCTGCTCCTTCTAACTACTACACAGACAAACTGCCTCCTTCCTCTACCTCTGCAAAGGAGAAAACAAAAGAATCTGCTTGCATGAGTCACTTCCTTCCTGCCTGGCTAAAGCATGTGACTTACAGTACTATAAGCCAGGTGATATGTGTGTGTGTGTGTGTGTGTGTGGTCTGCCCTTATTGTTGTCACTTCGCCTTACTTCGTGTTAAGGCGGAATGACAATGCAAAGTAATGATTACAACGCAAAGTGAGCCTTTCACATTGGCCACTCCGCATAGTGGAACGACGATGCAAAGTGTCCACTTTGCGTTCACTTTGCCGGCGAAATTTAAATTCACTGCATCACTAAATCTAATGAAGGAGTTAGAAAACAAGCACACAAAAAACAAACCTGGAGAATTCATACATCTATGACTAGACTGTACAGGTACAGTAATGAAAAGGCTCTCTAAATTATGACAATCAATCATATCAAGCATGATGCACTCATAGTAATACGCTGTTATGGGTATTGCAAAATGTTATAGTATTCTTATGACTGAAAAAATATTCAATACTATCTGGGGAAAAAAATTTATATTTATTTCATACACATTTTATTTTGGGACTGCTGCTGCAGAATACAATTATTCAGAGTTCATATAGTCAATACTCAGTCAAACAGTTGTGATGTAACCAAAGCAATGCAAAGAATCAGCGACACAAGTCAGCCCCCCCTCCAAACTAGTGTAACAATGACATCACAGTCCATGCAGAGTTCATTCCACCAACTGTCCATGCTGGAACATTATACCACAAATGGCAGTGCAGTGCCTCACTGTGACTAAGAAAGTGACAGGTAGGCAATTGTTTCAATGCGCATACAGTGGCAGAGTTCAGAGCAAACCAAAAAAGTGTACTGTCATGTTGCCAGATTATTTTTAAATGGAGAATGGGCACTCCAATCACTGTGTCCACCTGGGAAGAGACATCAGCTGTAAGGCATGAATGAGTGTTGCTATTACTAAAAAACCTGCACATCCAGGGACATAGCGAGGCACACTAAAGCCAGCAGAGAGCCGTAAGTTTATGGTATACAGTTATCACAGCACTGACAACACACAGGCAGGTATTATATTGCATATGAAAAAATGGTCCCATAGGCAACTGTTAAAAAGCATTCTCAGTAAATGATCTATGAACCACAATACCTATTATGAAACAATGATAGAAAATGTAAATTAGGTCATCAGCTGATGGCATGGTGTACACATGACAGCTATGAGTAGTCACCATCCAATAAGGACCACTGTGCCAGCGCACTCCATACACCATAACATCCATTACATGTAACTGTTATTTGGGCTCCACTCGAGGACTGTGTCTGTGTATGTGTATGTGTGCATATGTCAGTTGAACTAAGAACATTTTGATTCTGTTCAGGTGGAACACGTTTCCACTCTGTGTGTGTGTGTGTGTGTGAGAGAGAGTGTGTGTGTGTGTGTGTGTATCTTATTCAGGAAGGTGGAGAGTAAGGCGCATTCTACAACTGCTGTGCAGCCGAGCTTATGATTACTCTATTCCATTGTAAACAGTCAAAAAATACATTGCAAGCAATGTGACAACTCTGATAAGTGTCAAACATATGTATACATCATTTTTATATAGTACATAGCAACAAGTTATAACAAATTTAAAAGTTAAAAAAATAATTACAGGTTTTGCTTCCTAGATATTACATATAAACACATTACAAGTGGGCAAAGGATTTCAAGCAATCTGACTGATTCTTAGCTTTAGAAGTGTCTAACGCAAGGCTAGAACTGGAAACTCCATTTGGAATACACAGACCCATTTTATAAGTGCAATAAGCCACTCAGAGGATTTGCCTTAGACAGTTGTAATGCATAGATAGGGGACTGGACGCACTCAGCATGTGTCCTCATGCCTCACTAGGGCTCCTAGCCGTGCATTAAAACTTTATAATGCACACCTTGTTGTGTCTAATAGCTTACATTAGTTATGGGCAGATGCTGCCAGTTCTGACATACATGCAGTCCCGGAAGCAGATGTCCATTGCCTATGTACTCGAGCCTCAGAAACCAAGTGGCAGTGTGCATTAGAGTACTAAATAACTCTTTCTCCCTCCCTAGCTGCTGGTGGTCTGAATCCAAGCATGGAAGAAGGAGACTACTGAAGACTACAGGAAGTTCCTGTCCCAGAACAGGAAGGGCGAGAGTTGTAAGGGCACATACGTAGGAAAGTAAGTGTGAAAATGCATAGAGGGAGGAGACAGTAAGCATACAAAGCAACAGGAAAGAGGACACAAAATAAGTCAAGATGGGAGTGGTGCAGTGCAATGACTGTGGGGCAGCAGTGTTCCGGGAGACATTATGGAGGCTGCGAAGCTGCCCTGTTTGCAGGCACCTCTCTGGTCTGAGGGAGGAGGTTGCCCATCTCCAGGCTGACCTGGCTAGGATTTGTGAAACCTCTTCCCCCACCCAGGGACCACCAGGGCCACCACTGCTACCTCAGAGGTTGCCAAGAAAGAGGAGCGGTTGGACCAAAGTGGGCACAGGGAGGGAGAGGGTGGTGGAACAGAGGTGCATTTCTCCAGTTGTACCTCTTCACAATTCATATACTGTTCTGGCAAAGAGTGGTTCCTCTATGGAGGCATCTGCAGTGGAGACCAAGGAGGATGCTTCCAAACCTCCACAAAGGAGACCCACAGGAGTGTGGCACGAGACCCCACAGGGGAAGGAAACAACTTCTGGTGGGGGACTCGATCATTAGGGGGTTAGAAGTGGGGGAGGAAAGGGATAGGGAGGAAAGGTGCCTGCCTGGTACCACGGGTCGGAGGGACAGGAAGTGAATCTTCAGGATCGTGGGAGCAGCTGCACGAGGGAGGGAGCTGGATGTCATTGTCCACCTAGGGACAAATGACCTGGCTGTGAATGGGATCAGAGCGGTGCAAGAGGAGTTTGTAGAGTTGGGGAGGGGCCTTAGACAAGTAGCATGTACGGTAACCTTCTCGGAGGTGCTGCCTGTCTATGGCAAGGATGATGCTAGGGTATTCCGCACCATGGGATTCAATGAATGGTTGAAAAACTGGTGTGGAGTTCAGGGCTTTGGCTTCATTGGGGACTGGGGAGCCACCTGGAGGGATGCAGGCCTATACTGGCGTGATGGTCTGCATCTGTCCGGGGGGAACCAGGATCCTAGGTAATAGGTTTAAATGCTTCATTGACAAGCATTTAAACTAGCCAAGGAAGGAGGCACTGAAAAGGAGCAGGGAAATCCCAACCTCCTTCCGTAAAACACAGTAGTTAGAGAGGTAAACACCAAGGTAGAGAAGTCAGTAGGGAGCAGGACAGGGGTAAATGCAGAAAAAGGCAGTAAGGACAGAGATGGAGCTAAAAGGGGTAAAGCCATAAAAAAATGGAAGGTGATGAGTACCAATGCCCGCAGTCTGTGTAACAAGCTCCCTGAACTAGTGGCCTTGATGTAAGTGGGATGCCTGGATATTGTGCCAGTCATTGAAACATAGTACACAGAAAACCATGACTGGGATGTCAACATTACCAGGATACACAGTCTACAGGAGGGACAGGGTGGGTAAAAGAGGAGGAGGAGGAGCAGGAAGGTCATGTCAGATGAACCTAATAGATTTCTTTGACTGGGTGACCAAAGTAGTAGACCAGGGAGGGGCTGTGGATATGTCCTATCTAGATTTTAGCAAGGCATTTGATATAGTCTCACACAACAGCTGAATATACAAGTTAGCCAGCCTTGGGTGGGTCCCAAGGTGGTAGCCTGGATAAAAAACTGGCTGGACAGCAGGACGCAAAGGGTAATAGTAAACAGAGTCCACAGTGATGAAAAGAGGGTAACTAGTGGGGTACCTCAGGGTTTGGTACTGGGACCGGTCCTCTTTAATGTCTTTATAAGTGACATTGGAGAGCACCTGGAAGGAAAGGTATGACTCTTTGCAGATGACACAAAGATCTGCAACAGGTTTGATATACAAGGTGGGGTGAAAATGATGAAAAGGGAATTGGCAAGGTTGGAGGAATGGTCAGAAGTATGGCAGCTCAGATTCAATGCAAAGAAGTGCAAGGTAATGCACCTGGGAAACAAAAACCCAGGGGGAAGAGTACACAATGGGGGGTGAGTTAATAACAACAACAAAAATAGAAAGAGACCTAGGAGTAATTATATCAGATGACCTAAAGGTGGGCAAGCAATGTGAGAAGGCAGTAAGGAGGGCTGGGGGACACTGGGATGCATAGGGAGAGGCATCAACAGTAAAAACAGGAAGTTGCTATCCCTCTGTACAGACAGTTGGTGAGACCCCATCTGAGTACTGCGTGCAATTCTGGGAGACCCCATCTCCACAAAGACATAGACAGAGTGAGGCTGTTCAGAGGAGGGCAACCAAAATGGTGCAGGGTCTGCACCAGAATACATATGAGGAGAGACTAAAGCAGCTTAATATGTATACCCTTGAGAAAAGGAGGGAGAGGGGGACATGATATAAACTTTCAAGTATCTCAAGGGAATTAACAAAGTACAAGAAGATAGTATCTTTCAGAAGAAGAGATGTGCAAAAACAAGAGGGCACAATTTTAAGATAGAGGGGGAATGGCTCAGAGGTAATGTTAGAAAGTATTTTTTCACAGAGAGGGTTGTGGATGCATGGAACAGCTGTCCTGAGGAGGTTGTGGAGTCAGAAACAATGGGAGAATTCAAGAATACATGGGACAGGCATAAGGCAATTCTAGTGGGGGGTAGGAGGAAGTAAGCTGTTGATTAACTAGAATCTGCAGCTTATCCATCAGGTAGGGAAATGGGCAGACTAGGTGGACCAAGCAGTCCTTATCTGCCTTCAGATTCTATGTTTCTATGTTTCTACAAACATATACCCATGACTGATTGCCTACTAGCCCAACCACAGATGTTACTTACCTCACAGGCTTCTGTCTTTCTATTTACCTTGCATGCATTGAGTACTTTTTTGGCATGTACTGTATAAAATAAATGCCCTGCAGTATTCTACCAGTGGACTACTACTCACATGCCCACAGACAGATAACATTGAATACTGTTTGGGTAGGAACACATTGTATAACAGCACATAAAGTTCTGAACAATGAAAGTATTACTCATTTATAGGCTCATCATCACTGACAGGACCATCCTGCTCAATATACAGTATTCACACAAACATGTTGAGAACACATCCACATCAAGGCACATGTTATTGAATCCCTGCACTTTGGTTATACATCTCACACTATCCAGCTGTTCAAACTTCTCTGACACTGCAATAAAACCAGCAGCAGAGATTCTCCTGGACAGTGGGCACTGTTGCACAGTTTTCACAGCTACACCTAGGAGATCAACGAGAAAAGGAACACTAAATGAGGCATTACATTACATCAGTAACACTTTTTTCCCCTTTTTGTTAAAGTGTAATTAGCAGTGACGTACATTGTGAAGAGTACAGTGTAATTTTTTCAATTCAACAGTAACTATGTAAATCTAAAGGAATTCAATAAGCAATTAGACACTCCGGCGGTTGTTCAAGGACAAGATGTTACAACTACCCAGGGATGCAGTATGGCAAGAGGCCTCATGTTTAGTAACTACCACCCCTCAAAGAATGGTAACATCTGCTTCATGCATGCACCCAGTGTGTATATTACTGTGCTTATAACATGGGGTTTCTAGATTTCAGTTACCATTCTTAAGACCGAATCAGGGAGGGTGAGGGAGGTGGGTCATAAGCACATCACCAGTGGAATGTTACAAGTCATGGAATGGTGTTTTCATAAATGGCAAGGTTCCACAGGGGCACCTGAGACAGTGCAGCTAACTGGGGCATCCAAAGTGGAGCTACAAGGGTGAGTGTTACAGGAACTCATAAGAAGAAGAATATAATCCTGGTGTGGGCCTACGTAGTCCAGTTATTTGCTCAGGCAGTGGGAAAGATACAGAGATCAGTGACTATCAGAAGTCACATTACAAAGTTGTCAAGGGTGAATTTTGCCTATTCTGACAAAAAACAAACAAACAAAAAAATCACCATCACTGGAAACACAAGAGATGATGTCTTCAGTGACACAGCTATATACTGTATGTGTGCCATAAGTATCTACTACAATTGTTTGGGGGGGGGGTGAAATTACTGGAGCATGACAGTACAATGCTTGACATGACATGGGCACAGGGTCATACTGCAGTACAGGGGGCCCACCTGCAAAGTGGGTACAGGGGCCCACCTGGGAAATCAATAGGGGAGGACACAGGGGGAAACACTTATACCAGTATTCCAATTAAATCTGACGCGTTAGCCCAGAGTTTGTATCTTACAGTTCCCTAGAGTGCCCCACATACCCCATTTAATTATTAAAAAAAGATGATAAATCCTGAGAATATTAGAGTAGAGAACGTGCACAGATACTCAACCTGGGGGGGACCACCTGGAAATGTTCAGACTTCATGGTGCACCAGTGTAACTCTGCATGGAGAAGGACAAATATTACTAATAAGGGTAATTTGTAGAGTCCACAAGTTCGACTACGCTGTGATCAATAGGAAGAATGGACATAAGATGAGGGGGGGGCAAGCTATACTAAACATATACAACACAATGTAAGGAACTATGATTCCACAATGCCTACCACTGAAGCAAAAAATATGCTACTGTCAGACTTGCTGCATGCATAGTAAATGGTAAGAAAACCATTACAAATTGTAAAATAAAACAAAAATAGCTTCCAAAACGTATGTCCAAACATAAAGTAATTTATGACTAAGGGGCAATGACAAAACAACTCCTTTGACATTATTCTGTGATACACTCCCCCCATCCAAAAAAAAAAATTTCTCCAGCAGGGTATTTACAGAACCTCATTTGCAGATCAAGACATTGTGAATGGGTGCAGTTAGAACACATTTACAAAAACGCATCCACGTCCATTTCCAGACACCTACTGGACCACATTTAGGGTACAGACAAGCCATTATGACAAACTACTATAGCCATAAATATAGCACAACTCAAAATTCCACTATAAGTGTGCAGACAACATGCGTTCTGCATTCTCTTACCCCACAGTTGGAAACTTTCATAATGAACACAGTGACATTGCAATACTGCCTTTACTAATGCAGGCATCATTTACTTTTCTTATATTTGACTCCCCCACATCTTTGGCTTTGCATGCCTTTCTCTGCTGCTCTCTCATGGTTCCAACCAGATAACGAAATGATCCTGGGACATGAGTCTGATATCTTTGCACTGCCCTTACCCTGTACATTGCCAGAAAAAACATTACTGGACCCAGCACACAAACTCAGCTGCATTACTGTATTAGTAGTAGTAAAATAGAGAATAATATATGGGGTGCTGTGTGTAACGAGATTTTACACACATTGGAGTTGTGGGATGCTACATAAACCCCGAGGGAGAAGCCCGAGGAGTTTATGAAATGCATCCCACAACAAAGGTGTGTGTAAATTGCTGTGGCTCTTTGGTAGTCTACCACTGAAAACTGAACAACTTTCACTTAAAAAAATGAGCTTTTCAGAGCCCTCACTGCCGGATCACCATTGTCATGGAACTGTCTTACAGGTACTGCTCTCCTCCCCTTCTTGTCACTGCCTCTCTCAATATTTTATATAAGTGTTCAGGAGAAAAAATGTGACCCCAGCAATTATAAAAAATAAAATATTGGGTGGTGTGTAAAACTTTGATTTTTACACACACCCTTGTTGTGGGATACATTTCATAAACCCCTCAGGGGTTTATGAAACTCCTCATGAACACCAGTCACACACATTCTAACATGGGCACTCAGACACACACAATCATGATCGCACTGTTGAGGAACAGTATGACACTTTACCATAGCAAGTGTCTTGATAATGACTGCGATAAATCCGCACAAAAGAAGCCCCCCACCACCCCAAAAGAAATCTGACTCATAACGCAAAAAACAAACTGTATTCACAGCAGGCAAAACATTCAAGTGCAGTGGAAAATGAACATTAGAAATGCTAGAATGGACAATTACACATTTTTCATATCTACAATTTGAGAGCTGTCAAACTGTCAAGAATGATTTATTACTAATCTAACAGTTCCTTGCTTTCAGCCACACTACTATTGCCACCTTCCTGATTTGCAACCTGTGGTATCCATGGGTACTGCTGAGGGTTCAAAACTAGGTGGAGCTATATACCAAGCGTTGAATTACAAGCCCTACGTGACAGAACCATGAGCTCAATTTCAAAGGCTGAAGACCTGAGTCTTGATTATGAGCAGCATAAATTCCTCAGACAATAAGCCTCCTGCACCCTCCCCCAAAAAAAGACCAACAAAGAAAAAACCCAGAATGAACATCTGAATCGCTGGAATGGATGTATACACATTTTCACACAAAAAACTTTGACAGGTGTCAGACTAGCAAGAACAAATTATTACCACTCTGACAGCTCCATGATTTCTGCCTGACTGCTATTGCCACCTTCCTGATCTGCAACCTGTACAGTGTCTATGGAAACTGGGGATATTGTCAAGGGCTCAAAACTCTATGGGACAATACTAAGGGCTTTATTTCCTGCTCTGCATGACAGAGCCATTAGTTCGCATTCTTCGTCTGAAGAAGACATGATGCCAATTGACAAACTAGATTCCCACTCTCACAAAATCACGTCATCACACTGTGCATCCTTGATCAACCCAGACCACAATAACTTTAATAACAGGAGCATAGAAGCTGACAACCACACCATTTTTTGATCACCTAATGCAGTAAACACAGGAGGAAAACATCAGGGAAAACCACACAGATCTGCAAAAATGAAGGTAAGGAGCCAGACAAAAAATGGGTGACTTTTGCATATGATCTTTAATGTAGCGTTTTTTTTTTTTACACAGAATTTCCCCACTTTTTGAGACAGTGCACTTGTAGCCTTATTTGTATGTGGAAGGGCAGGGCCCAGAGAGCCCTGCCCTCCCACCCATCTATAGTTTTTGAGATACAGTAATTGTATCCTTATTTGCCTGTGGGCACTCCCATCCCTCCATAGATGCATATATGTACTGTACATAGCTGTGGAAGTGCCCTATGCTTCCATTAATAGGACAAAAGTGACCAAACTCTCAGCATAGCCATCTTATTACCCAAACTCATGTACCTTGTACAGAAAATTTTTGAATTCCCACCAAAACGTAATTCCATGCAACTGCAATGTCATTCCGAGCCACAGGTGTGAAAACACATTTTGACCAGGATTTAAAAAAGTGACAGCTGTGACATACATGAGGTGTGGTAATTAGAAGGCTATGTTGAATATTTGTGGTCAAAATATTAAACATTTGCAATGTTATGAGCATGGGTAGCAAAATTGCAACAAATGGGCATAACATTGCCATTTTTACATATTTTGACTCCAAATTTTCAACATAGCCTTCTTATGACACCACCGCAAGAATAAGGTTAAGAAAAATGTTAAAATTCTGCCCAACAGGTGAATTTGCCAACCAATCACAAAATCACCTTTCGGGCAGGAGTTGTGTAATGGCAGTCATAGTGTTCATGAGGTGGGGTCCCCAAAACTTCATGTTGAACATTTGGTGCAAAAATGTCATGAAATGGCTGAGCTATACATCAAAGCTGAAAACCCTATTGAAATAAATTGAACTGCATTTACCTTAGTTTCTCATATTGTGATTGCTGGTTCCATCAGCAAGACATGTCTTTGACTGGAGAGTGGATCTCAAACCTGGGACCTGTTTAGGTGAGTGAGGGTGTGTGGGGGTGTACTGAGGGGTGTGGGGTGGTGGGTGCTGAGTGGGAGGTAGGGGGGGCTGATTGGCGAGGGACCTTTTTTTTGCAGGGAGAAAAGAAAATCATGAAGGGACAGTTTTCTTTATTTCATGGATGGGGGTGCTGCTAGACACCAGTCACATAAGGCAGCATGGGGATGGTGATTAGAGAACAGGGGAGGGTGGAGGGATCACTGACATGCCAATACAATTTTTTTTATATGGGGATGGTGATCAAGGGAGTGTGGAGGGAACCACCTGACCACCAAGTCATATTTTTGTATATGGGACGGTGATCAAAGAATGGGGGAGCAACCAGTGTACTATCCAGGGAATATCATGAAAAAAAGCATGGGTAGTGATTGGAGAATGGTGAGGGCGGTGGAACCACTGGCCTACCAATATAATTTTTTTATATGGGGGTGGAGATTGGGGAAGGCAGAGGGACCACTGGACGACCAATTCATTTTTAAGTAGGGGGCAATGATTGGAGAACAGGGGAGACACCACTGGACTACCAGGAAATGTACCGATAAACATTGGGAACAGCATTCAGAGAACAGGGGAAGGGAGGAACCTCTAGACTATCAAGAAATATAATGAAAAACAATGGGGATGGTGATCAGAGAACTGGGGAAACACCACTAGACTACCAGGGAATATAAGGAAAACAATCAAGGATGGGGATTGGAAAATGGGGAAGAGGGGAGAGAGGAGAGAGATCACTAGATTACCAGGGAATATATATTATTTTATTCAGGGGATGGAATCAGGGTGTAGGGGGTGCAACTAGACACCAGGGAGCTATGATAGTTCGCAGTGACATGGACATTTACTGTTAGGAGTCGTTTTAGTTCAAATGGTACAGTTCAAACTGTAAAGAACTGTGAATGGTTATTTTCCAACTGATCCTAAACAAAGTGAGTAACAGGTGAAATAATTCTTGCCCCAGAAAGACATGCTTGACCTTAAAATTTGTATTTAATAATACAATAATGGAACTAAGCACGTGACTGAGACCTACAGTAAATACAGGTCTTGGCCATTCCTTAACAAGTAGGATTTCTTTAGAAATCAGTTTTTAAAAGGAAAAAAAGTGATGACAGACAGCACAAACAGTATTTCTCTGTGCATGAACAGCAAATCCTTAACAATTAACAGTTTGAACAGTTTTCATTTACTTGCCTGTCTAGTGGCTATCACAAAAACCATTATTATTCACAAATGTTGCGATATCTTCTCACCACAGTATCCAAAGGCACACCCTTGGCACAGATCCCATCATCCCCTGAAAATTTAAAGATAAAATTTCATTGTGACAGACTGTAGATGAAGGCAAAAAAATACCATGGTAACCAATGGGGGAAAAAGTGTTTTTTTTTTCCAATTTGTAACACTTCGTATCTCACAAACCATACAAAATTCTCTCATGAAAAGTTCCATATCTTGAGACACTGACAGAATGACCAGGCATTTCACATGTTGGGCTATTTTGTCAAAAAATGCCAAAGATATTAAGGTACAAAATTTTGAATTTTACCTAGAAGTGCAAGTACAACTTTAACTTTAGGGGCAGTACCGCGTGGCATGGCAGCGTCACTATAGTTAGGGTTGAGGGATCACATCTATGTTAAAGCCCAATTGTTGCACTTTAATAACTTTGCAATGGTTCAATGGATTTGCATGAAAGTTTGAATACATAATCTCGTGGGGTAGGGCCATTGATATGTCATATTTTGTTTGAATTGCTATTGTGGTTTCCAAGATACATAGTGTGAAATATTGTTAAATTTACGTGTTTTCTGCTGTTTCTTTGTCCACCTGTATCTCAGAAACTGTTTTAAGTTGTGGTCTGACATTTTCAGGGTAGAAAGCCTTTGCCTCACAGATGTGTCTTTTGAAGGTTTGGTGAAAAAATATTAATATGTTCCAAAGTCATTAAATTTCAAGTTTTCCCATTATTTTCAATAGGAACTTATAGATGTTTGGCACGAAAATGGATTTTTTTTTGCAGGTACGTAATCCCTTCTTGCAGATGGATCATCCTGTGTCACAGGTGGGAAATCCTGTTTTGAGCTGCCACCATTTTTTGGCCGTTAACATGAGAAAGAGAACACATAAAACTGAATGGAATTAAAAAAACAAACATCAGAACTTAGCTAAACTGGACCTGTTTAACTACAGTGTTTTTTTTTAAATTATGTCAAGAAATACCTTTTCTGGGCATCTGAATTCCCAAGTGACCAGATAAGTGACATGAGGGTTTCCCTGTGTTCTCTGTATGAGACAGCGTGGATTTCTTCACTTGTGAAGCTGAAGCTAAACTTGTGCTGCTGGCTGCAGTGTGTGATGTCAGCTGCTCTTTTTCTTGGTGTCTTTGGCACCTCCCTACCCACCAGTTGGTGTCTCTGACTACCCATATAATAATATATAGAGAATAATTGCTAGGTTGGGGGTTATAATGAGAATTTTACACACCCTTGAGGTGTGAGATGCCACATCAACCCTGAGAGCAAAGCTTGAGGGGTTTATTAAGGCATCCCACACTGAGGGGGGTGTCTAAAATTTGAATTTTACACCCCTTACCCAGCCTTTATTTTATATAATTGCTGGCGCACATTTTTTTGCCACAGCAATTATATAAAATAAAGATAGCCATGGACTGGTTGCGTTTCAGTGTGGTCTGCGGTTCATGACAAAAATATTTTATTATTTTTTTTTTTTTAGTCAGCTGCCTTTTTTTTTAAGTCAACCGTTTTACAAAAAACAGCTTGTTTGTTTAATTAACTTACCACAGCTGAGTTGGAGTGTGGTGAACTGTGGAGCAGTGTAGAAAGGCTGATGGCACCCAGGAGAAGAAGATTGCAGCTGGCGCATGCGCCGAGCTAAGGAAACTGGTCGTGTGTGTTCACCATTATAACCAGCTGGTTATAATGGCAAAATTACAACTCAGTTTCCCTATGGGAAAAAATGAGCTTCAGTTATTATAAATAAATACTGTACTTATCTTTATTCCTTGGTATCTAGTGGCATCTCCCTCACCAATTGCCGTTCTTTCTTTCCATGGTGTCTAGTGGCACCCCCCACATGTCAATCACCATTCCTGGTAGTCTAATGGTCCAGCTCCCCTCCCTCCCATGTCAGATCACTGTCCCCATCAGTTTAAAAAATTCTGATAGTCTAGTGGTCCCTTCCCCCTCCCCCGATGTCCGATCCCCATCCCCATATAAAAATAAAAATGACCTGATAGTCTAGTGGTCCCTCCCCTCCTCTCTCCCTAAACCTCTTCCCCTGAAAATACATTACTTTTCCTGGTGGTCTAGTGAACCCCCCACCCTGTTAGGTGATGACCCACCACCCCACCCTCCCTCCATCACAATTCCCTGTTTGCCACCAGCACAGCCCTCCTCTCACCTCCATGGCTGGCCGCAGACTGAGCTATGAATGAGTGCCTATTGTATAGACTAGGCACTCATTCTTAGCTCAGTCTGTGGCCAGCCATAAAGGTGAGAAAAGGGCTATGTTGGTCACGGATGGGGAATGGGGATGGGAGACTGGGGTGGTAGGTCATCACCTAACAGGGTGGGGTCCACTAGACCACCAGGAAAAGTAATGCACTTTCAGGGGAAGGGGCTCAGGGAGAGGGCAGGGACCACTAGACTACCAAATAATTTGTATTTTTATATGGAGATGGGGATTGGACATCAGGGGAGAGGGAGGGACCACTAGACTACCAGATATTTTGTTTTTCATTACAGGGACGGTGATTGGATGTCAGGGAGGGGGAAGGGCCACTAGACTTCCAGGGTCTTTTTTTTAAAGATATAGCGATCAGACATGGGGGGATTACTGCAGCACAATGGACATTTTGAAGTGGAATTGACACAAAATAGAATCCTGTTTCACTGAAACAGGATCTTTTATGGTGGTTTCCCATTTTCTACAGTGGGATTAGTCAGATTTAGGATGTGGTTTCGCAAAGGGATCCTTTATCATGCTTTCCTATTGACTACAATGGGAAAGCAAGATAAAGGATATTTTTTTGTGAAACAGGATTCTACATCATGCTAATCTCATGGTAGTCAATGGGGAAGCATGATAAAGGATCCTGTTGCAAAACAGTATCCTATTGTGTGCTGTGGGTTGAATGTATTTCAATGGGGTTTTCAACTTTGGTTGATAACTCAGCCATTTTTAAACATTTTGACCCCACATTTTCAACATGTTCTTTTGGGGACCCCACCTCAAGACCAATGGGACTGTCATCATGCAACTCCTGCCCAAAAGGTGATTTCATAGTCACTGGGCAAATTCACCTTGTGGTGGGATTTGGAACTTTTTTCTGCCCTTGTTCATGAGGCGGGGTCATACGAAGGCAATGTTGAAAAGTTGGGGTCAAAAATTGTAACAATGACAAAGTTGTGACCACTCATTACAATTTCATTATGCACACTCGTAACTTTGGACATTTTAAATATTTTCACCCAAGATTTTGAATATAGCTTTCTTATTACCCCATCTCATGTATGTCACAGCTGTCATTTTCCAAGTTCTGGCCAAACTGTGTTTTTGCACCTGTGGTGTGGAATGGCTTTGTTGTTGCACAGAATTATGTTTTGGTGGGGATTTGGAAAATTTTCTATACCTGTATCATGAGGTGGGGTAATAAGGTGGCTATGATGACAGTTTGGTCACTGTTGTCCTATAAATGGAAGCGTAGGGCTCTTCAGACCCTGCACTTCCACACAAACATACATATACGCATCTATGGAGGGATGGGAGTGCAGAGTCTGGAGGGCCATGCACTCCCACAGACAAATAAGGATATGATTATACTATCTGAAAAAGGAAAAAAGGAAATTCATTGCAAAAAATTTCATTAAAGCATCACAGTTAGGGTTGTTACTAAAGTGATAAAAGAAGGGAAATGTGATGTTTGGGTTTCCAACTCTAACACCCCATCCCCACTCTGCACACACTGACTGGCATTGCGGGTGTGCCTTGGGCCTAACACTCACCCCATTCTGCTATACTGTGCCCATCTCAACTTACTTACTTATGGAATGGGGTGAGTGTTAGGGCCGATGACGCCAAGTCACTCCCCGCTGCCTGTCAGTGTTGTTTTGTCAGTGAAGTTTTTTGCAATAAATAAGAAGAAAAAAAAAAAGATATATATATATATATATATATATATATACACACACACACACACACACACACGGCCACTGTTTTATGGTGCATGGAAAAAGCAAATTCCGGTTTGACCATCCTGGATTCAGGGATTTTACCGGTGTTTGGGAATCAATTTCTGGGATTTTTCCAGTAATCTAGAACTGAATATTATTCACAAATTTTAATTAATAGACTTGTCTATTACAGTGTTTTATCATGTTTTTATGCAGATTTAACCACATCAGCAGAAAACAAGAACATTTAATCTCATATTGCATGTTATATAGCTACCAAGTTTTGCATCTACCCGCTAGCAAGGCTAGTGACTGTGGAACTCCATTGGCCAAACTGGCATACTTATTAAAATGTTCACTTCTCAGATCAAGCCAGCAGGTGAAATTAAATGACCTCATGGTAACAGTAAATTTTTCTAGCAAGGAAGAACCAATTTTGATGTCTGTTCGATACTAAATAGACACCAAAATCTAGTCTTTGTTTTAATGCTGACAGTGTGTTCTGTGACATGTATAATACAATCTTCTCCAAGCTAAAATGCAGTTCAAGTGTTTTATTTTAATTAGATTTACAAAGATAAATATATGCAAAAAAACACAAATCAATTCAAGTATTAGCTACTGAACATAGTTCACATCAAATACGCTACCCAGGCAAACACGCTACCCAGACTACATACACTAAAGCATACTATGTGAATGACAGTAGAATCTAACCCATAGCTACATAATGCAGAGATACTACATATTGCACGTCTACACTTTATTGCACAGTGAAGCACCATTTTTTCACTATAATATTGCACTAGAGCTGCATGTCTACAACTTTATTGCATAGGGGAGCACCATTTTTCTGCAATAGTGCATCAAAACTGCAATTACACAAACAAGGGTGGGAGATTCTGGGTCTACAAATTGAGTAGCAGCACTGAAAATAATTTTAAATTATCCACAGTTAGGCTTCTCCATTGGTTGGTCAGGATTTGTCCATGTGCAGAAAATGACTGCTCCTCACCTGCACTAGAAACAGGGACCCAGATGGCTTGAAGGGCTGCCTTTGCCAGAGTTGGTACCCATGAGGACATAGAGATCCAGAACTGGTGAAGATCAAATGATCAAATCTCTGGTAATTCCTGCATATCCTGACATATGTAGATCTCCCAGTCCTTTAACAGTACATTTTTATTGTGTAACATGAACTTTGGGATATAGGGCAAGTACAGTTGGAAGTCCTTGTTGAGTTTGGGTAGGTTGAGTGGGTTGAGAATTCTACAGGCCATGAGAAACTTTACAGATGGGTTTGACTGCAGGTGTTTTGATAGTTTCTCTGAACTGACCTTGAAAGCATTTTTGAACAGTTTGAGGTTCTTGTCCCTTACTTTATTCCTCAGTTTAGAGAAGTACAGCTCTGTCTTCTCACCAAAGCCATCATTTTTAGTTGTGTCAGCCTCAAAGTGGTTCTTAATTGACATTAGCATGTCATATGTGGATGTCGCAAGAAGTTTCTCCTTCGACTACAAAAGTTCTATCGCAGCAATAATGTCACCTGAATTCTTTGTAATGAATGCCAGTTGTGCTTGTAACTCATCATGCCATTCATTCAGCAATGCCCATCGATTGTTTATTGAGGTGGCATCACTTGCATCCACTCTGAAAAAGTCCCTGAGGTTTTGCAGGTGTGCTGAATGATTTGTCACAGCTGCAAACCATGGTGTCCCATCTAGTTACAACAGGAACCGGCAGCAAAGCAATCATTTCCCCCAGAGCTTCCAGATCCTCCACAAATGTGATGAATTCTCTTTTGCATTTTGGCAATTGCTGAAAGGCATATTTTACCAATGAAACCAGTTCATTAATTTTGAAATGATGCAGCCATGTATCCCTAACAAGGGACAAGTCATGTGCCCAGCAATACACACGCATAACATGGTCCCCAAGAACCCCATGAAGTGCATAATTAAAACATTTAATCATAAAACTAGTTCTACTCTATGTATGCTGACTTCTTTCAGCACTGTAAATCTCTCACACACAATGACGTCGACGTTTCTGCTCCTGCTTGCAACCAGCCTGCTGGTCTTCTCATTTGCTAAGCTTCCCTGACTACAAGCTCCCATAGGACATCCTGGGAGCATTACTATGCTAAAGATTTCCTCTTTTCCAACTTGCTTGTTAGACTGACAGTGCATTTTGACCTCACTCCACTACTGATCCCCAAATTCCTCTACTACTTAACTGCTGCCTACATGAATCTCAATCTCAACCCTAGAAAGATGACTGTTACCATTTTTTTCCATCATAGACTCTGGTATCTCATGCTGCTAGCCATCCTGCTAGCAGGCGACATGGAACGGAATCCTGGTCCCTCACAGCATAACTCTGATAATACTGTCTCCTGGACTGCTTCCTCTGGGCTCCGCATAGCCCACCTAAACATAAGGAGCCTGACGTGCAATTTCCCTGATCTTGAGGCCTGGGTCTCCATCTACAACCCAGACATTCTGGGTCTATCTGAGACTTGGCTTAAGCCCTCTACCCCCTATTCTGTCTACTCACTAAGTGGCTACAGTCTCCTTAGGCATGACCAATCATCTTCTAAATGGGGTGGGGCGTTCTGCTGTTTTACAAGTCACATCTCCATATCACACAGACTAATATTCCTCAATCTTCCTTATGTGAATCCCTTCATGTACTCCTTCACCTGGGTCCTAAAATGCTACATATAGTTGTTGCCTACAATTCACCCCTTGGGAGACTGCCTGCTTTCTCCGATCTTCTGGAGAAATCAATAAAAATATCAGGCCACAATGAACTGCTCATTCTTGGGGATATGAACCTAAACTGGCTTGGGCAAATTCATAGCTCCCTTCTATCTTTGATTCAAAGCTGCCACCTCCACCAAGTTATATCTGTACCCACTAGGGTCTCCCCCAAAGATACCTCTAGTATACTGTTAGACTGGGTACTAACGAACAGGTTAGACAGAATTGTAAATGCAGGTATCCTACCAGATTCTATATCTGACCACTCCCCCATCTTTTGTGTGTGGCAAAACTCTAGCCCCCAGCCTTTGCCACCACGCTTGATCACCTTTAGGAACTTTGCCAACCTAGATGAGGTGAAGTTCCTACATGACATCATGGCCATTGACTGGACCTTTGTTTGGCAGACCCAAGATGTCCAAGCAGTTTTTGAATATTTTCTAGAACAATTTCTAGCAGTTCAAAATAGACACACACCCCTTGTGACCTGACGTGTTCGAGTGAAACCCTCTAGGTGGTTGCACAAAAATTTACTAGCTGCACCCACAACAGAGACAAAAACTGGAAGCACTTCAGGAAATTTGGTCTTAACTCAGACTACCAGATCTACAGGAACCAGCGTAGCGAGTGTAAAAAGCTGATCAGACAAGCAAAAAGCTCCTACTATAAGGGTCTTTTGTTGGATGCATCTGGTGATCCTAGGAAATTCTGGGTGCATGTGGAAACATTCCTAGGTGCAAATAAATCCCACTTAGACAACGATATGATCATTGACAGAATCCACTGCAACGATCCCGGAACTATTGCTGAAACATTCAACAAGCAATTCTCTGACCTGTCCCGACTCACATCCATGTTCCCCCCTGCACAGCTTTTATCCCAATCCACTTTGCCTTCACCTTCTGTGCTTGCCCCTCCTTTTTACTTTAAGGCAGTATCTAAATCACAAGTCCTTAGCTTACTTAACACCATTTCTGATAATACTAGCGTAGGCTCGGATGAAATTGAGCCCAAACTCTTAAAGCTTGCCGCGCCTTTCATTGCCTTACCACTGTCTAGGATCTTTACCCTCTCCATCTGCGCCGGATTTGTCCCTGAGATTTGGAAAGTGGCTAAAGTCATCCGAGTACCAAAGAAAGGAGACAAAAGAGATATGGCAAATTACTGTCTGATTGCTATCCTGTCAGTCTTGTGCAAACTTATGGAAAAAATTGTATCTATCCAGGTTACTGACTTCCTAACCAAATACAACCTTCTCTCTCCAATTCAGTATGGCTTTCATAAAGGTCATAGCACCGCCACTGCCTTGCTTCACCTGACAAATGACACTTTTACTGCTATGAACAAAGACTTATTAATGGGAGCAGTACTTATTGACCTCACCAAGGCATTTGACCTTGTTGATCATCCTCTCTTACTTCAAAGCCTCTAAGTCCTTGGTTTCTCATTCATCTTGGTAACCTGGTTTAGGAGCTGCCTATCAAACAGAACCCAGATTGTAAGATTCAGTTCTGCGGTGTTCAGACCTATGGCAATAAACCTAGGTGTTCCACAAGGATCAATATTAGGCCCCCTTCTCTTCACCATTTTCATCAATAGTATCTCATCAGCTATTCTGGGCTGTAATGTGATCCTTTATGCTGACGATCTGATCCTGTACTGTAGTGACAACAATATACACCATATAAACCAGTCTCTCTCTTCTGCTTTCCTGTCTACTCAATCTTGGCTTCTCCATCATAAGCTAATTCTTAATGCAAATAAGACACAAACAATGCTGTTTGGGATGGCAGTCAAACTAAAACACAGCCGAGAATTACTGAAGGTATTGGGTGGCCAGGGTGGGCAAGACCTTGAATCGGTATGCTCCTTCAGGTATCTTGGAGTCCTCCTTGATGAAAACCTTAACTTTGACAAACATATTCTGAACACCTGTAAATCAGTTAACACTAAAATTGGAGTACCCTTCAAAGCTAGCTATGTCCTCACACCATCGGCTAGATTAGCCATTGCTAGGGGGATACTGCTCCCATCACTATCCTATGTGGTAGTCTCATATCTAAACGTATCCCAATCTTTACTCAAGAAATGGGATACCACCTACAACAGTCTCTGCAGGTATGCCTCTGCTTCCCCCTGGTCTAAACACCATTGCCAACTCTATGAAGACCTAAACTGGCTCCCCCCCCCACTTCTGTCTGTACTCTGGCCCTTAGCACCCTGACTGACAATATACTCAGGAATGGCACCCTAACTTCACTTGCCTCCTTGTTGTCTCTGTTGCCCTCTTCGCATGGCCTTCAATCAGCTGATAAATCTCTGCTGCTTATAACTAGATGTAAATCAAAGAAAGGGACCCTAGCTTTCGCACACTCAGTGGCCAAACTCTGGAACTCCCAACCTCTGGACATCAGCCTAGCTCCCAGTCATGCCCAATTTAAAACTAAATGCCACTCCTTTCTCCTAAGCCAGGTCTCCTGTACCTGTTTCAAACCACCCTAAATGTGCCATTCTATCTCTACGGTCCTGCTGTCTCACCCTCCACTGCTGCTAGCCGAATCCTAAAATTATTCCAGCTTACCTAGTCCTGTTGTCAAGTAACTTATGTCTCAACTGTTTATACCACCTATACCAAACTGTTGTTTGCTAATTGTGTCACTGTTATCTGAACCATGAATCGTGTCTAAACTCTATAACTTTACTGTAAACAACTATGTACTTGTGTAATTTGGTTTCTCTGTAATACCATTTTCTCCCCTACCCAAATGTATTCTCTTTTGTTCTACCTCTCTGCCTTTGAAATATTGGCTATTGCTAAAGGATGTTGTTATTAGTCATGTCTGTTTCTGCATGCATTGTTGCACTGTATCCTCCCGAGTCGTGTCTGAAAATAGTCATTTCCATGGCTAGTGTACCTACCCGGTAAACAAAAACT
This sequence comes from Neoceratodus forsteri, assembly GCA_016271365.2. Lineage (NCBI taxonomy): Eukaryota > Metazoa > Chordata > Ceratodontiformes > Ceratodontidae > Neoceratodus > Neoceratodus forsteri. The sequence continues at coordinate 32,285,865 of CM057450.1, forward strand.
AAATCAAATATAACAAGCATTGTCGCTGACAAACAAGACTATATTTGTAATGTCAATGTTACAACTCTGGAGATCCTTCAAGACAGCTTGAGCCACTGTGGAATGGTTGACGGAGTCTAGTTCTGTGCTGTTTCCAAGGAATGTCTTGCCCTCCTCCAACACAAAGATGACATTAAGAATGCACCATGACTGTGCATCTGTGCTCTCAGTACGTATAACAGACAGTGATTTTTCAGTCAGAGTTGCTTTAAGGTCTGCATCAATTTGCTCTCTTAACTTAGGTAGATAGAGCTGCCTCAGGTGTCTGCTTTCGGCACTGCTCCACTCCCCTTCACATACTTGCACACCCATTCCCTGCGCTCTGGATGATCAAGCTTCTCCAACGAGATATTTGCAGCCCCCCACTTGCCTTAACTGTGTCCCTGACCATCTCATTTCTTGCTATGGATGATTCTGTTGCAGCTCTGAAACTGCTGGTCAGGGTCACCAGCCTTGGTTGTCATCCTTCACTAGCAGCTCAGTCCTTATTCCTAGCATGATTCTTGCTGAGCAGATGAACTTTTACTGTATCTTTTCCGGTATGGTCCAGGACATGGCTGCAATATGGACAGCAAAGTTTTCCTCCATCCTCATAAAGGCCTTCAGATTTGAACTGAAGGGCTTGCTCCTTAGCTGAGGTGTAGCATAGTTTGGCTTTCTTATTCAGTGGTGTGGCAAACATCATGCAGGCAGAAACTATGAATACTGAAATCACAACCAAAAAAAAATATATATATTAGTAGTGTGTTCCACCAATCTGCTTAATGAGATAATTCAAGTAACAAAATGGGAGACAGATCCCCTAGATAGGGCAGTCTGTGACTGTTATCCTCTGGCTATGCCTACAGCCCCATCCTCCAGGTATGACAGCAGCAGCAGCAGCTTTTTACGACTCTCATCTTTCAGGTATGATGGCAGCAGCAGACTACGACTCCCATTCTCCAGGTACAACAACAGCAGCAGCAGCAGCCTATGACTCCCATCCTCCAGGTACAATGGCAGCAGCAGCCTACGGCTTCCATCCTCCTGGGATGGCAATAGCAGCCAGCGACCACCAGTCACTAGGTGAGATGGCAGCAGCCATCTACAACTCCCATCCTACAGGTACAATGGCAGCAACATTCTATGACTCCTATCCTCCAGGTGTGATGGCAGCACCAGACTATGACTCCCATCCTCCAGGTGTGATGGCAGCACCAGTCTACGACTCCCATCTTCCAGGTGTGAAGGCAGCAATAGTCTATGAATCACATTCTCTGGGTACGACAGCAGCAGCATTGTACAACTCCCATCCTCTAGGTATGATGGCAGCAGCAGCCTATGACTCCCATTATCCAGGCACAATGGCAGCAGCAGCCTACAACTCCCATCCTCCAGGTACGACAGCAACAGCAGCCAGCAACCACCATTCACTAGGTGAGCTAGCAGCAGCCATCTACAACACCCATCCTCCAGGTACAATGGCAGCAGCATTCTATGACTCCCATCCTCCAGGCGTGAAGGCAGCAACAGTCTATGAATCGTATTCTCTGGGTATGACAGCAGCAGCATTGTACAACTCCCATCCTCTAGGAATGACGGCAGCAGCAGCCTATGACTCCCATCATCCAGGTACAATGGCAGCAGCAGCCTATAACTCCCATCCTCCAGGTATGACAGCAACAGCAGCCAGCGACCACCATTCATTAGGTGAGATAGCAGCAGCCATCTACAACTCCCATCCTCCAGGTACAATGGCAGCAGCATTCTATGACTCCCATTCTCCAGGTGTGAAGGCAGCAGCAGTCGTCTAAAACTCCCATCCTCCAGATGTGAAGGCAACAGCAGTCTATGACTCCCATCCTACAGGTGTGAAGGCAACAGCAGTCTACGAATTGCATTCTCCAGGTACAACAGCAGCAGCATTGTACGACTCCCATTCTTCAGGTATGATGGCAGCAGCAGCCTATGACTCTAATCCTACAGGTACGACAGCAGCAGCAGCAGCCTCCAACTCCCATCATCCTGGTGTGACAGCAGCAGCAGCCAATGATCACCATTCACTAGGTGAGATGGCAGCAGTGGACTACAGCTCCCATCCTCCAGGTACAATGGCAGCAGAATTCTATGTCTTCCATCATTCAGGTATGATGGCAGCAGCATTCTGCAACCACCATTCAATAGGTTAGATTTCAGCAGCAGCCTACGACTCCCATCCTCCAGGTATGACTGCAGCAGCAGCCTACAACTCCCATCCTGAAGGTACAACAGCAGAAGCAGCCTAAAACTTGCTGTGGTGCATGCTACAAGGGGACAGACACCCTCAGACATCTTCAGGGACACACAGTGTTTAATGCAGCCTCCTGCTAAATGAGACACACAAAATTCAGTGTAGCCCTAGAGCGAGTTTGCAGTGTGGGACTTACACATGGTATGTCCCTGAGCATGTCCTAGGGTCTTTGTCGCTCATCTCCCAGTGCGACCTGGGGGAAAAGAGTACAGGAATGAGACATTAAACATTCAAGTTACAAGATTAACATTAACATACAGTTTGTAAAGCATGTGTTACAAACAGTGTTACAACAGTGTTGCGAATAATAGGTAGAAAGAGTGAAGGGTCTAGTATGACTTCCCGACTGATGATCTCCCGACGATTTACCTCCCAACTGTAAGTTCCCAAAAACCTAGTGCCCATTTGGTATCATTTGCCGACAGAATCCATTGCCCGACCAGTATGGTAGTGCCGGAAAACAAATAGCTTCCCTAATAAATTTTAAAATATGTGCTCATTCGGTTATTCAGCGACCAATGCAGTCTTCTAGCCACTTCCCCTGCTGGAACCCTCTCAGCCAGAGCATCATCACATTTCTAGTAAATAAAATGCATTCTAAAGTTTAGATTGGAGTTTGGATTCGCGTCGAGGTATGCCACATTGGGACATTAGTTACTGTATTACACCTCTCAATATTTAATAAAGAAAAGTTTACTTTTACTACTTACACCATTGTGGCGTTTTTTGGTAAGTCTTGAAAACAGTTACATATCTGAGGACACCCTGAGCAGTATTCCAGGAAAAGCAACAGGTAAATTAAAGTAAAAGCCATGCTTGGATTATAATTAGGCTTGGCAGTTTGCGATTTATATCGGTTTCCGTCAATTTACATCGAGACGTGCAACTTTGTCAATTTCGATGAATATCTTTTCTCGTCGATTTATAGCGAAACAATTTTATTTCTCGCATCACTTGCCACGTTCAGATGAAAATTCAGTAGTAGTATCACTAATCTCTGTAATGTTTTGATTGCCTGGTGATTTACATCGTAAACTTCCCTGCCTCTCATTACTTTACTTTAGCTTGTGATTACCTATTTGGAATAAGTAATCACAAGCTAAAGTAAAGTAATGAGAGGCATGGTAGTTTGCGATGTAAATCACCAGGCAATAATGTAGGCTATTCCATTAACACCTAATTAATAGTTGCTGCATAGTTGTGTGGTTTCCTGTGTCATCCTCTGAGCTGTTAATAAAATTAGTGGGGCCAGATATTCAAAAGGATTGCGCCATGCGCAACAGGGTTGCGCATGCTCAAGTCCTAAATTGCGCCATTCTGCAATATTCAGCAGGAGGCAGTTGCACCACTGAAAACAGGCTGAGCAACAGCGCAATGCAAATGAATGCATGCTCAACTGGAGGGGGAGGAACCATGCATAAACTGCACAGCCCGATATTCAGCCGGGCTGTGCAGAGTTGTGCAGGCACAACCCCCAACCTGCGCCTGCAGGACTTTGAGCCAAAAAAAGGCTTAAGTCGAGGGCCACCCACAGGTGAGTTGCTGTATTGCAGGGAGCAACACAGCAGCTGCCACCTGTGGCTGGCCCCCAACTCAGTCCCTGTGCCCCCGCAGCCCGATCGTGGGCATAGTGTACTCCCCCACCAGCCCAATCGCGGGCATCAATGTGGCTCCCTCCTCCTGTTCACATCCCTGGTGGTCCAGTGGACTGAAATGCTCGATCGCTGGTGGTATGTTTAATAACTCCCCTCCCGCTCACATCCCTGGTGGTCCAGTGGACCGAAATGCCCGATCGCGGGCAGAAAGTAAATAGAACCCCGTAACATCTCCCTTGTGCCCGATCGCAGGCAGAAAGTAAACAGAACCCCCGAGCAGCTCCCTTGTGCCCGATCATGGGCAGAAAGTAAACGGACCCCCGAACAGCTCCCTTGTTCCCAATCGCGGGCAGAAAGTAAATGGAACCCCCGAACAGCTCCTTGTGCCCCATCGCGGGCAGAAAGTAATTGAAACCCCCACACCATCTCCCTGGTGGTCCAGTGGACCAAGTCGCTGATGCGGCAGTAAGTAACTGAACCCTCTCCCAAAACATCTCCCTGGTGGCTAGTCCCCCACCCCACCCACGAAGCCCCACCACCCGCCTCCCCGCAGCCGGCGGTGGCAGCATCCCACCCGCCTGCCGCCTCATCGCTCATCGACTGATTGCCCGTGTTGCACACTGTGCAGAGCAAGAGCCACGGCGCAGTCTATGCCGAGAGATGACAGTCCAGATTTGTGAATGACTCATTCACAAATCTGACTGTCATGTATAGTATGGGTTGCACGCTATTGGCTCTTGCTCTGCACCAATGGGCGGAGTCCCACCGGTAGTCAGTCGGTGGGCAGCGGGCGGAGGTGGGGGATGCTGCCACCATTGCTGCCGGGGAGTGGGGTGGTGGGGTGGGTGGGGTGGTGGGGACACAGCCACCAGGAGATGTTTTGGGAGGGGGTTTCAATTTACTTACTCGTCTGTGATTGGGCATTTCGTCCACTGGACCACCAGGGAGATGTTCGTGGGGGTTCAATTTACTTACTGCCCGCGATCGGCACAAGGGAGCTGTCTGGGGGTTCCATACTTTCTGCCCGCGACGGGCACAAGGGAGCTGTCTGGGAGGGGTTTCAATTTACTTACCGCCCGCGATCGGGCATTTCGTCCACTGGACCACCAGGATAAGGTACGGGAGGAGGTGGGGGAGCCACATTGCTGCCCACGATCAGGCTGCAGGGTGCGTCAGTCCCCAACGGCTGCTGCCTGGCAGGGCACCAGGCGCAAGTCCTCGGGAATCGGCGTACCTACATGCTAATGGCATGCAAATGGGGCCATAATCAGATGCAAATGGCCCCCCCTGCGCCTTGCATGAATTATGGCCCCATTTGCATGTCACCTTTTGAATATCGTGATTTTGAGCATGGCACAATGGTACTGTGCAGTTACCGGTTGAATGCTCCACTCTGACAACTTGCGTGGTGTAAGTTCCACTGCGCCATGCATACAGTGGCTGTGGTTGGGATGATATTCAAAGGAGTTGCTCAATAGCGAACTCCTTTGAATATCGCCCCGGCCACACCCCTGCGTAACTATTTTGCGCAGCGCAAGGGCTTGAGCCTCAGAATGGCGCAGTTTGAATATCCAGCCCATAGTGTTTTAATCAGACCTCAGACCTCAGATCTAGCTACATAACCAAACAGCATGGGTCGAAAAAGAAAATGTGCAGATGAGTATTGCTCTGAATTCGTGAACTAGAATTAAAAACTGTAAAAAAGACTGGTGATGGGGAAAGCATTGACATTTTATGATGCAAGATTTGTAAAACCAAAGTATCAGGTCAGGCAAACCATATTTCTGAGCATTTTAACAGCAAGACACACCTGAGGCTAAAGCAAAGTCTGGACATTATCTCGCAGCCCTCAATGGAATCCTTTATGGGGTGCATGAAGCAGAAAAAATAATTTATAATCTACAGAAACAAGACACGCTGCAGCTCTCTGACTTTTCCTTTTTTTAAAAAGAAATGTACATTAAAACATTACGAGGTCATGTGGACTGCACAGTTCAGTCTTGCTCTTCTCAAAATCACAGAAGACCTTGAAAAACTGGTCTCTGATACCAGGCAAGTTAACATCCCACCAGCTGAGTTTAGAATGTGTTATCAGCTTCCATGTTTTATGCTATTTTGAGCAGCAGTGTGAAATCTGTGCATTTTTCATTACAGTAGCTCCATTCATTTTTTAAAACCGCTTCCAGCTTCACACTATCACTTTTCTGTATCGGGAGATGGGCAATTGTTTTTACGGGATAGAATCTGTCAGCAAACTAACCCAGTCAGGAAATCGGTGTCGGGAAATAGTTTGTTGTCAAGTTACATGTCGGGCAGCAGTACGGATCCCAGAGTGAACAATAATAAGTGCCGGGTTAATAAGTAAACAAGTGCTTACGTGAAAGAAAAGGGGGAATGGAGAGGGAGGGGTTAGGTGGGGGGAGGGGAAGAGTCGTGTCCCTGGAGACCCCTTCAGGATGTGAGGAACCCTGCAAGGGGACTGGGGGGACCAGAGAGAAGGGGATAAGGCAGTGTCCCAGAGAGACCCTTCAGGTTGTGGGGAACCCTGCAAGGGGGCTGTGAGGGACAGAAAGGGGGATAAGGCTGTAGGGATTTAAAGAGGGAGATGAGAGAGGAAGGAGGGGTGTGACTTAAATGCTAGGAGGGGGAATAGGACCGAACCCAAAACAGGACCCTGCAGGATGTAGGGTATCCTGCAAGGGGGTTGGGGAAGGTCAGTAGATAGGGATTAAGAGAGTGATAGGAGAGGGAAGGAGTGAGTATTGAACCCTTGAGGGGAAGAGAAGAGAATTGGCACCTTTGGAGGGGATGGGGCCCTAATCAATAGTCCATCAGGATTCCCTGGACCCTGCTAGTTGCCATGGAAAGCCAAGATAGTGGCTAGATAGAATAGAAGAGATCTGCCAAGGCTCAGTTGGACCCATTGAGGATGCTGAGAACCCTGCAAAGGGGGCTGCAAAGACTAGGGAGTAAGGTAGATGGGGAGGGGAAGGACTGGAGACATGCCTAGGCCCCAGTAGGACCCCTTCAGGATGCTGAGAACCCTGCAAGGGGACTGCAAAGGCTAAGGGGGGACAGGTAGATGGGGGAAGGGGAAGGAGACGAGACAAGCCTAGATGCAGTAGGACCCCTTCAGGATGCTAAGAACCCTGCAAGAGGACTGCAAGTCTAGGGAAATAGGAGGGATGGTGGGGGAAGGGAGTAGAAGAGAGATACAAGCCCCTTGTGGGGGTAGGAGAGGGGCCCACGGAGAGCATTCAGGGTCCCTCACATTCTGTGAGAGAGCAAGGGAGGCCAGTAAGGGACAGCAATTTGGGGGAAGGGGAGGAGAGCTAAAATTTGGGGGTGGGGTGCACAGGTTAAAATGAAGGTGACGGTAGAGGGGTAGGGTTTGTCCAGGGCTTAGAGGAGGGAATTAAAGAGGGACATGGCAGGAGCAGCTTGGTGCAAGGTAATTATTGAGGGCAGAGCTGATGGAGTAGGTGGAGGATGAGTGCTGGATTTGAGGGGGGAGGGAATTCCAAATTTTTGGGAGGCAGTGAGAGTAACTGAATTGACTGATTTGGGTGGATCTACGGGGGACTACTGGGGTGCAAGAGTCAGTTGATCTAAGGGAAGGGAATGGACGGTTGGGGGGTTGTTATAAAGGAGGAGATGAAGAAACAGTCTGAAACAGGGGTTCATGCTAAGATTATCTGGGCCTCTCAAAAAGGAACACTGTAGGCAGTTATGGCAAGGCATTGTTGCGGTGAGATCTGGGTGCATTACCTGATTTCCCCAGCAGAAATAACTTGCGCCTGCATGCAGTAAAATGCAGAAACATCACTGCACCTAGAGTGGTCTCAGAAGCATAGTAGGCAGCTATGGAAGGCAGGGTTACAGTGGGGATCTGAGGGGCTTTCCAGATTTTCTCAAAGAGAACAACATAGTTATGTAAGAACATAAATACTGTAACAGTAGTTCTTTGAGAGAATCTCTTGCAGCAGGTCACAGGAAAGACAACCATCAGATGCCTGGACCACACAGAAACGTTTTTGCTAGTAGTCTATCTGGGGCCAACCACAGCTATAAAGGGAAGACGTTGACGAGATGACACCGACATGGGTTGCCCATTAGAGTGCATGGTGGGGATGGGGTGCTAGGGTAAGGTATCTGTGTGGTTCCGGCGCCTGAAGATTGTTGTTCCTATGGTGTGACCTACTGCAAGATGTTCTCTTGAAGATCTACTGTTACTTTGTTTTTTCTCTTGGAAAAAGCTGGGAAGCACCTCCCCCCCCGACAAATCCCCACTATAACCATGCCTTCCACACCTGCCTACTACGCTTCTGATACCACCCTAGGTGCAGTGATGTTTTTGCATCTTAGTGTGTACAGGTGCATGTTTCTTCTGCTGGTGAAGCTAAGAATAGCCCCCCCCGGATCACCACTGCAAACCTTCCTTGCCATACCTGCCTACCATGTCCCTTTGAGAGACAACCTGCAAGAGATATCCTCAAAGAAGATCTAGTGTTTACCTTAAAACAGCATCCAAGTTAGCTAAGCATACAGTAAAATGCAGAAAATCATGCAAAGTGCAGAACTATGCCAACTCTGTCAACTCCCAACCATGCCGATGTTAGTGTATAATGCCCTTCCATTACTCTGTGGCACACAGCAAGATCGGGGATTCTTGCCCCCCCCCATACACATGTGCTCTGGGGTACACAGAAGGAAACAAAGCTGCTTAGAGCTCCTCAGTCTTGCCTCAACACCTGCAAAGTCCGAAGGGCTGTGCAGATTTCGGTGTGCCTCAGAGCTATTTTGCAGGCAAGGGCTTCATACATGTGTAACAGAGTCTGTAACAGTAACACCCCTTACCAAACTTGCTTTGGGGCACACAAAAACCTATACAGCCCCTTCGGATGTGCTCAGATACAACATGGCCAACTCTGAACCCCCCAAACGTGCCCATGTTAGTGGGTAATGCCCCCCCCTTACTGTGGCACCCAGCAACTGAAGGATCCCCCCCAAAATATGTGCTCTGGTGTACATAGAAGTCAAAAAAAGCTGCTTAGGGATCCTCAGACTCTTCCCCTCTCCCCTTCCCCCAAGTCAGAAAACTTGGTTTCTGCTTTGGCTTATAGCAAATGCAGGCAAATAAAGCACACTGCTACACACACACATTGCTTCACTCTTAGAGATGCTGCCCTTTACCAGAGCTGTACACACTTTTTCTGTACATAAAAATTAATAACTTGGCCATCTATGCCACCGCACATAAGCACAGGGAAACATTAAATATGTGAGTGTGAAGAAAAAGCAAAGAGAGGTACTGTATTAAATATGGCAGTGAGACTGAGCACAGAGATGTGTTTAAATATGGGGAGAGCCATTAAATAGTAGGGAGAAGGAGCAAAAGCCCAAGGAGACATCAAATATGGGAAGGAAAATGAAGAGGATAATAAGCACAGGGTGCTATTAAACGTATTGGGGGAGGGGACACAAAATATAGGTTAAACATTTAATTTATAGACCAGCAGCAGGAGTGTACACACAGCGGCACTTCAACCATGCACTATTTTACCCTTGTCAATGTTACAGTACCTGCACAAACAAAATATGTTACAGGGCATGTGAGGAAAACACAGAACACAGAGAAATGTGGCTTCATAAAATGAGTTTCATCCACAGCGGATGTCTGAATATTTCCATTATTTCATGTACCTGATGTGTCCGTGAAGTTCATGGCAGACAAGGCAGGGTTGCGATGGATTCCAGTTCCTTGAGTAGTTGTTCTGCAGTGCCCATCACTCCTTTTTTTTTAAATTACTTTAATTACAGAACTGAATGCTCCAGTTCAAGGCTGAACAAAAAGTAGCACACTGAGAGGATTGAGAGCAGCAGGTCTCTTTAACAAACTATGGTGGCATCCTCGTGGTGCTCTTGTGGTCTCTCCTGTGGTGTCAGAGCTTTGTTCCATCTTCTGGGGGTCCTGAATGAATAGGGGTGGTGGCTTGTTACACAGAGCATTTTATTTAGCCTAGTTCCTGAATGCTTATGCAAACAGCGTGAGTTCCAGGACTTTGCCTCGGAGATTTAAAATTTCATCTCCCAATCAGATTCCGTGATTCCTTCCATTTTCATGGAATCATGGAGGAACAGTGGCTTTGCATATATATATATATATATATATATATATATATATATATATGTCTGTGATAATTGGCTATAGTGAGACTTACAGTATTTCACTTCACTTTAGAACAATTAAAATGGCAAAGCTATCTCCAGCTATCCAGTAACGAGGGAGGCAGATATTATAACTTAACGTCGTTGTAGTGACCTGTTGCATTAAATCTGCTGACGTTTTTTCAAAGTAGCAGATTCTTTATCCTCATGTGTTACACAGGTGGGTCACAGTATAATTTGTTAGACCTTACTAGAGCTAGATCCTTTAATACTTTTAAATATCTGCTGGCCAAAAAGTGCTTTAAAAAGTGCTTTCTAAAAATAATGTTGTCTCTTGCCATCTGGGAATCTTGAAAAATAAATTTATTTCAACATTCTAAGATGTTGCCAGTTTAAAAGTTTATGCTTTTTGAATCACAAGCATGTAGCACAAGATGCTTTACCTTCACTGGTAGCTGCCAAATGATTGTTTGAAAAGGGTGCTCATTTTTACGTACTCCAGAACTGATGTCACAACACTGAGGTCATAAGGTCAATAACCAAAAGACAAGTTAACTTAAATTCAAATCTAACCCATGGGTTTCAATCAAAACATGAATATGATTTTTTTTATCAGATCTTTTAAATAGCAATTCTTCTCAAAAACAAATAAGCATCAATGTGAAATCTCCCCGACTCCTTCCAGTGTCCTAAAACTTTTTATAAACAACTCTTTCAAATGATTTTACCTTTTAATCAGTTTTTATCACTTTGCCAGTGTGGTAAGTCAGTTTTCATTTATTTTTAGTCTTAATTTCTCAGTTTCTCTCATAAACCAACTTAACTCCCACTTTTTATAGTCCATTAAAGAGCTGCTGACACCTTGAATACATCTTTGAAAAACATAGAAACATAGACTTTAATGGCAGATAAAGATCACTTGGCACACCTAGTCTGCCCATTTTCCTACCTAGAGGATAAGCTGCAGATCCTATTTAACCAACAGCCTATTTCTTCCTACCCCCCACAAAAATTGCCTTATGTCTGTCCCATGCATTCTTGAATTCTCCCACAGTTTTAGACCCCACAACCTCCTCAGGAAGGCTGTTCCATGCTTCCACCACCCTCTCTTTGAAAAAATACTTCCTCACATTGCCCGTGAGCCATCCCCCCCTCTATCTTCAATTTGTGTCCCCTTGTTCTTGCACATCTCTTTTTCTGAAAGATGCTACCCTCTTGGACTTTGTTGATTCCTCTGAGGATCTTAAACATTTCTATCATGTCCCCCCCTTCCTCCTTTCCTCAAGGGTATACATATTAAGCTCCTTTAGCCTCTCCTCATATGGCTTCTCTTGCAGACCCTGCACCATTTTAGTTGCTCTCCTCTGAACTGCCTCCATCCTGTCTATGTCCTTGCGGAGATGGGGTCTCCAGAACTGGATGCAGTACTCCAGATGGGGTCTCACCAACTGTCTGTAAGGGGGATAACAACTTCCTGTTTTCTGCTGGTGGTGCCTCTCCCTATACATCCCTGTATCCCCCCAGCCCTCCCTACTGCCTTCTTACATTGCTTGCCAACCTTAAAGTCATCTGATATGATTACCCCCAGGTCCCTTTCCATTTTTGTTGTTGTTACTAACCCTCCCCATTGTGTAATCTTCCCCTGGGTTTTTGTTTCCCAGGTGCATTACTTTGCACTTCTCTGCATTGAATCCAAGCTGCCATACTTCTGACCATTCCTCCAACCTTGCCAAGTCCCTTCTCATCCTTTCCATGCCTCCTTGTGTATCAACCCTGTTGCAGATATTTGTGTCATCTGCAAAGAGGCATACTTTTCCTTCCAGTCCATCTGCAATGTCACTTATAAAGACATTAAAAATGACTGGACCCAGTACTGAACCCTGCGGTACCCCACTAGTAACCCCTCTTTCTTCAGAGTGGACTCCATTTACAATTATTTTCTGTGCCCTGTTGTTCAGCTAATGTTTTACCCAGGCCACCACCCTGGGACCCACCCCAAGACTGGTTAATTTGACTACTAATCTCTTGTGTGGGACTGTGCCAAATGCCTTGCTAACGTCTAGGTAGGCCATGTCCACAGCCCCTCCCTGGTCTACTACTTTGGTCACCCTGTCAAAGAAATCAATTAGATTAGTCTGACATGACCTTCCCCCTGTGAACCCATGCTGCCTTGGGTCCTGTGCCCCACTGGCCTCTAGGTACTCAACAATTCTTTCCTTCAGAATTAATTCCATCACTTTCCCTACCACAGAGGTCAAACTGACAGGTCTGTAGTATCCTGCCTCTGTCTTGCTCCCACTTTTGTGAAGGGGAATCCCATAACTTTCTTCCAGTCCTCAGGTACCACACCATCCTCCCATGATTTGTTATAAAGGGTAGTCAGTGGTGTCACTAGTTCTCTGCTTAATTCTTTTAGAATTCTGGGGTGAATTCCATTTGGCCCCATTGCTTTGTCCACCTTCAGTTTTAGGAGTTCTTTCGGAACCCTTTCTTCTGGGAAAGGACTGGGATTGACCCCCCTCTCCAGAGTGCTTCTGTTAATTGGATTAGGCACCTCCCCCACTTCCTCTTTTGTGAATACTGAACAGAAGTATTCATTCAGTATCCCAGCTTTTTCACTGTCACTCTCTGCCCACCCACCATTCATTCTATTCAGCCTCACTATCCCTCCGTTTGTCTTTCTACGCTCCATTATATACCTATAAAAGGTTTTATCCCCCTTCTTAACTGAGTTGGCTATCTTTTCCTTAGTTTGTGCCTTTGCTATTCTGACTACACTCCCTGCTTCCTTCTGCCTTAACTGGTACAGTTCTCTGTCCTGCTCCTTCTGTGTTTCCTTATACTTCCTAAATGCTATCTTTTTCTCCCTAACCTTCACCACCACTTCTTTTGAGATTCATAGTGGCTTTTTCTTTCATTTTGATTTGTTTATTTGCTTCACACAAAGGCTTGTTGCCTCTGTGATGGCAGTTTTGATATTTTCCCATTGTTGCTCCACCCCTCCTTCTAGCCTGTTTGTTAGTGCTTTTCTAAGGCACTCTCCCATCTTGCCAAAGTCAGCCCTCCTGAAGTCCAGAACCCTCACTTTTGTATGGCTTGACTCTGTAGCTGAGTTTATCATGAACCACACTGTTTGGTGGTCACTTGTTCCCAAATGGCTACCCTCTTCTAGATCTGAGATCCTCTTACTGTCCCCATTTGAGAGTACAAGGTCTTAGATTGCTCCCTCATGAGTAGGTTCCAAAACTAACTGACTGAGGCATGCCACCTGAAGGGCATCAAGAATGGCCCTGCTCTTGGACGTGGCTGCAGCAAAGGTGCTCCAGTTAACATCTGGCATATTAAGGTCCCCCATCAACAGTATCTCCCCTTTCTCTGCCATTATAAATATGCCTTCTATCATATCCTTGTCCATTCCCTCCCCCTGACATGGGGGTCTATATACAACCCCTGTGTGGATTGTGGTGCCATTTCCAGTCTCTAAGGTGACCTACAGTGCCTCCTCTCCTCCCTGTTTACTCTTTTGTACAGTTGCTTTTATCCTTTCCCTTACATAGAGAGCTACTCCCCCCCCCTTCGGCCTCCCTGTCTCTCCTGTAGGTTGTATACCCTGGTATGTTAGCATCCCATTCATGATTCTCTGTGTACCATGTTTCTGTGACTGCTACAATATCCAGGCATCCCTCTTCCATCAAGGCCACCAGTTCAGGGAGCTTGTTGCCCAGACTATGGGCATTGGTACTCATTACCCTCCATTTCTTGATGGCCTTACCCTTTTGCCCCATCCTGTCCTTATCGTTTGTCACTTTCTCCATTTATCCTCGCTTCTCCCTATTGACATCTCTATGTTGGTGTCTACCTCACTTAGCACCCTGATTTTTTGGGGGGGACTAGGATTTCCCTGCTCCTTTCCAGTGCATCCCCCCTTGGCTAGTTTAAATGCTTGCCAATGAAGTATTTAAACCTGTCACCTAGGATCCTGGTTCCCCTCCTTGACAGATAACATTTAGGTACAATTCTGCTTGCATTCCATATACTGTATATTCTATAGATTTATCATCTCCATTGTTTATTACTGAGGATATTTGCAAGAATACATGATCTTTATCCTTTAGAGTTCATCTCCTTCTGCAACTTATTCCAAGTCATAATCCTCTGTTGTGACATCAAAGTCTATTGCCACAGGAGTAACTGTGATGTCACAAGAAGTGCACTGTTACCTCAGGTAGGTAGAAAGCAACAAGAACAGATGAAATCTTCAAGAGAAAAGATCCTGTTTTCATACAAAGGACCCTAATAATAAATAATGGAGAGGAGAAATACTGAACTAATGTGAAATATGTGCCAGACTTTGTCTACATATTATATTTTGCTGAAGTTCTCCTGAAGGCGTCAGCTGCTCTTTACATTACTATAGTTCTATGGCAGATATTACCTTTCAGTATGCTCTTCGCTGAACTCACTCTAAATCATCAACAAGCTTGCACTATTTCTCCAGAATTTCACCAGTGTATCACCAAATCTCTTCTCCATTTTCCTCCATTTCTCTCTGTTGATCCTGTTCTCCTGTGGTCTGGGCACCTGTTCTCTTACAATTGTATGCTGCTTTGCAGGTCTCATTCCCATAGACCTCCATAGACCTCTGAATCTGCACACCACTGGAACCAATCCCCAACACTCCAAAATTCCTCCACATTCTTTCTCCTACTCCTTCTCCATGTCCACTTATGCAGGTGCTGCTGTACAGAAACAGATAGAGAGAAACTGCTTCTCTAATCATAATGGGCCCTATGCACTAGGCCCTATGCACTGCAGAAACCGGGCACTTAGGCATAGCTATCTGTGAATGCCACGCAGAGGATGTCCTGCAGACCCCCCCAACAGCATTTACAAATGTTGGCAAGGCAGTTATGCACCAGATCCATGCTGGGGTGGTCTACAGATGTGCCGGGGGCATGCCTGCACAATGCATCATTCACTAAGGTGCATAGTGCTGTGCACAGAGGGTGTAGGAGGGCACTGGTTATGCCAGGGGGACCCTGCCATAACCATTGTACCCTCCTAGCCCTGTGCACAGAGGACCCCTGCCTGGTCCCCACAGCAGTATGGCAGTTCCTCCAAACACAACTTGTCCCTCACCCCAGGCCCGTATGCCAGCCCCCCAACACACGTCTGCCCCATCTCCGTAATTTCTTTAAGACATTGTTTTATTATAGAGACTGTATAACATACAACAGACAATATACATCCAAAGCATTTCATAAAGGCATTGTACAGTTAGACATTGTTGCCCTATTGCATGCTGGTATTTATATTTACAGACTGTAATAAATTTAAATGCACATTATTTATACTCCTCCAATGCATGTCTCACACATCCCTGTAGTATCACATCACACCCTTCACCCAACACATAGCTTCCCCATCCCCATAGTTGCAAATCATACCCTCCACCCATCACATGGCTGCCCCATTCCCATAGTTACGATTCATACCCTCCCCCCAACACATGGCTGCCCCATCCCTGTAATATCAAATCATACTCTCCCCCAACACATGTCTGCTCCATTCCTGGTGTTGAAAAAGATCCGCCCCCCCCCACACACAAGTGCCCCAGTCCGCACAACTCCGACTCCTGAACCTGGTACTCTGGCTGCATCAGTGGTCGTCATTGGCTTGTGGTCCCCTGCCACCCACCTGCAGCACTGATGCCCCCACAAATCCATACCTGGCAGTCAGTACCATGGGCATAGACAGTCAGCGGCACATCCCTTTACATACCTCCTGAGCCACCGGCCATACAACTGATGCTGGGAGCATGTTGCCTATTTATAGAGAGGGATATGCCACTGGCTGTCTATGCCCATGGCACTGACTGTCAGATACTTATTTATTTATTAGCTTTTGTTTACTGGGTAAGCACAACTAGACAAGGAATGCCTATTTTCAGGTGCGACCCAAGAGATTACAGAGCAAGGTTCACAAAGAGTGCAAGGGTATTACAACAAGGTGAAATACAGGCAATGAACAGGGTGAAAACAATTAAACATTTACAGGATTAACGGATAAGCATAAGCATCAATAATTACATTTCATGGTAAGAGAGAGCAGGTAAGTAATGATTACATTTCATGGTAGGAGTACAAGTACAGTTTAATCATTTCATTTTGAGGGTGGTAACTGCTGAGGTGAGGGGTAAATACTCTCCCTTATAGAGCTCAAAAAGGGCAGAAGGCTGAGGATGAAGTAGGTCACACCAGGGTGGAGTCCTAGAGGCAGCCTAGTAACAGGTACAGGCTGAGGCAGACTTTAGGAGTGACCAGAGGGAGCCTTTAAAGATAAGGTGGGTAGGGTAACACCTGAGGGATACAGATAGGGTGCTCCAGAATCTAGGGGTGCAGACAGCAAAGACACGGTCACTGAACAAAGTATGCATTTTTGGCACAAGGAGAGAGTGCAAGGGAACTGACCTAAGCTGGTATAATGGTAGCACTGGCTGAAGGAGTTTGGACAGGGCAGGTGGCATGTCATTGCGGACAGCTATGTCTATGAAGTCGTCCAGGACTAAAGAGCGATTATTACCCTGGGAAAACTAATGTAGATTATTGAATAGTTCACAGTGATGTGTGAGTCAAGGGATTGCAAAGGCAAAGTGGTAGATATTATTGTAGGTCACATCCCATTTGGCCAAGCTAGATTTTGCAGCGAGGGTAAAAATTGTGGGCCATAGCTGAGGGAGGGAAGAAATAAACCTTTAGCAAGGGCAAACCAAGCAGCAGCAGTAAATGACCCATGAGCCCAAGCTTGATATTAGTTGTCCTGCACACATTGTGAATGTGTAAAGATAGGTGTGACTGGGGGTCAAGAGTAACTCCCAGGTATTTAAAGGAGCAGGCAATGCCAAGTGGGACACCACCAAGACTTGAGACATTTAGTGGTGTGGGACACTGTTTGAGCTTGGCAGGGGAGCCAAAGAGCATGAGCTGAGTTTTATTTATGTTGAGCAGAAGCTCATTTGCCAGGAGTCAAATTTGCAGTTGGTTGAAGTCAGCTTGAAGGTTATTACTAATGGTGCTAACATCACTTGAGCTGGATAGGAGGACCTGGTCATCGGTGTGGTAGGGTTGTGGTACTATAGGTAGGGACTGCTGGGAAGTCATTGATAAAAAGAGAAAAAAGGACATGGCCTAGGATGGAGCCCTGGGGGACACCAATCGTGACAGGAACAGGCTCTGACAGTGCCCTACTGTATTTGACAAACAGTAGCCTGCCAGGGAGATAGCTTGAAAACCAATTTAAAGTGAGACCAGTCACACCGAGGGAGCAGAGCTTTGCACAAAGGAGGGAGTGATTCACTAAGTTGAAGGTGTGTAAGAGGTCCATGAAGATGGCCCCAGACAGCATGCCCTGATCCATGGCAATCCTTATTTCAGATGTGATTTTAGCAAGGGCAGTGCCAGGGCTGTGGCCTTTATGAAAGCCGTGCCGTTTGGGTGACAGTAAGATTAGATAAGTAGTCCATCTGCTGCACATTCACCACTTTTTCCAGTATCTTGCTAATAGCAGACAGGGTGGATATGGGGCAGTAATTTTCTGCGCATTTACAGTCACCCTGTTTGAAGACAGAAACAATCTTTGCTACTTTCCAGGTGGCAGGAACAACTCCAGTGGTGAGACAGAGGTTGGTAACATGGGATATTGGGAGTGCAAGCTAAGAGGCCCCAATCCTTAGAAGTTTTGGTTCAAGGTCGTCATGACCATGTCGCATATAAGGAGAAAGGCCGTCAAGAAGCTTGTTGGTTTCCCTCACTGAGATCGTCTTAAGGTAGAAAGATGGGTGAGATAGAGGCTTAGGAGGGGAGGAATAATTAGAGATAGGTGCCTGGTCATTATTGGTAGAAAACAGGGTGGTGTAAGCTAAAAGAGCAGAGAATTGATTGTTAAAGGCATCGGCAATAGTAGTGGCATTATTGCAGTTTTAACCTTTGACAATCATATGTGTTGTGTCACATTGACTACAACCCCTGACCACAGTTTTTATAGTACGCTAGAAATGTCACAGGTCCCTAGCAGAGGATAAGAGGGCAGCCTTGCAGTATTTACTCTTCGCAATATGTATTGCTTTTTTGCAGGTGTCGTGGAGGTGTCGATATTCATGATAATCAGATAGTTCCTTAGAGGCTTTAGATTTAGCCCAGCACTTGTCACCGGCTTTCATGAGGGAGAGTAGGTCCCAATGTAACCATTTGGTGATAGTGCCTCAAACTCTGTTCCTAACATGAGGGGCATGTTTATCCTGTGGGGGGTATTTAGAAGATTATCAAGAGCACCAGTGGCATCCATAGCAGAGGGAACTGGGGTCCAGTCAGTGAGTGCATGATCTTGAAGAAAGAAGGCCTGGTTAAAGTGGGAGAAGTCCCTCACTTGTATAATTTTATGAGGCACCCTAGGAGCAATGACTCTTCAAACACAGTAGATGAGGCAATGGTCAGATACAGTGTCAGGAAGGGCTCCAGATGCAGAGATCCTATCAGACCTGTTAGTTAGAAACCAGTTCAGGAGTGAACCACAATGCCCAGGATGGTGGTTACGTGTGGGCTCACTAATCAGTTGCGTAAGGCCGTGGGCAGCCAGCAGAGGTTCATATTGTTTGACATTTTCACTTGGCAAGTTTAGATTGATTAAGGTCACTGCAAATTAGTACCTCATTGGAGGAGACTTTTGGGGTAATGCTATCGAGCAGGTTGGAGAGCCCCTTGATGCCATGCTTAGGGGGGTTGTAAGAGCAGATCATGTGCATTTTTTTTTTTTGTTCCTTAGTAAGAGGAGTCCATGAAGGAATTCACAGGCAGTGGTAGGGGTTGCCAGGTCATACTGGATTAGGAATATGTTGAGGTGACTTTTGCAGTATGTCAAAATACCACCCCCACTCTTTTTGCTCAAACAATCACAGCTCAGTAGGTTGAAGTTGGGGAGTGTGACAGCAGAGTCTGGGGTGGTAGGTTACAACCACGTTTCTGTGAGGCACAGAATATCAGGGTTATAGTGGTCAACCCAGGCAATCAGCTCAGCTTGGTTGTGGATGAGACTGCAAACATTAAGATGCACAATTTTAAGACCTTTAAGGGAGGACCGGGGTGTGTGTGTTAAAGGTCTGTTGTGAAATAGATCCAGGGTTCAGTTCAACATCTCCACCAAGCAGGATGAGTAGAGTGTAGAACCAGAGGAGGTGGCGCAGCCATCTAGTCCTATAATATGTTTTATGTGGGTGGTAATGCAGGTGTTTGAGCGTTCTGAAATCAAATCTCAGTTTTAGGAGGGAAGCACCAAAGACACACTTTTGCTTGCCATGGGGCTATAAGATTGGAATGGGAAGAGTCATCAGCATGACGCAGCTCTAGTGGGCCTACATATAGAGGAAGATAGACTGCAGTGAAGTGCAGGGTCCACAGGGAACAGAATAGACAGGCGAGGAAGTACTTTGTGACTTTTTGAAAAGCAGATACCTCAAGGAAGTAGGCAGTTAGTAATTAGTAATGCCAGGCTTAGCGACAGGACAAGATAAAGGTGGAGTAGTGTCGTGGAAAGACCCAGGTTGGGTGGAGAGTAGGCAGGGAATTAAATTAAGGCAAGGCAGCAGGGCTTCTGTACTAATAGCATGTGTTATTTAGAGTCAGATACTGTATCCAAGGACAATAAAAAGATTCTAGCCCTTTAAGCAGGGCTAGCTTCTACACTCAGTCTATGATTGGCTGGCTGTACACTTGGTCTATGATTGGCTGGCTGTGTTAGGGGGGTCGGACCTAAAAGGGTTGCACGAGCATTTAAAGAGTGCCAGGGGCAATGCTGGGTGGGTGGGAGAAAATTAAACTTGGGCTTGAGCGTCGGGTCCAGTCCATGGTCCATGGGCGGCTTGCCCTGAGGTTCCTGGAAGGACCCTGCAGAGAACACAGTGGGCAAATATTAAATAAGCCCACAGAAAAAGTGGGAGTTAACCTGACTTTAGCCCAAGGGAACAAAAGAGCTCCAATTTCAGGGAGGGATCAGCAGGCAGCAAAAAATTCTCCAGCAGGAGCAAGGGGTGAGCCAGCTGAAATGTTGCTTTTAAACCCTTTTATTTCTGAAGCTTTAAAGCACTGCAACACTTGGGACCTCTGCAGCAATTAAATGTCACTAAATTAAACTGAAATTAACCTCTAGTTCATCAGTGCAAGGCACATAAAACAAAATTAGCACAGGCACAATCCAGACCTAGCAAATAAAATACAATTTATGTCCCGACTTAACCTCCTCCGATTCAATTAATAGGCTTGTGCTGCATAGCTGCAATTTTGAAAATGGCGCCAAATGCCGAGAAGGGCAGCAGATAGGCTACCTGTTTCAACTTGGGCTTGAGCAACTGGTCCAGTCCACAATCTGTGGGCAGCTTGCCCTAAGGTTCCAGGAAGGACCCTGGTTCAACTTGGGATTGAGTGCCAGGTCCAGTCCACCTTCCATGGGCAGCTTGCCTTGATGTTCCAGAAGGACCCTGGTTCAACTTGGGCTTGAGTGCTGGGTCCAGTCTGCGGTCCATGGGCGGCTTGCCCTGAGGTTCCAGAAAGGACCCTGATTCAACTTGGGCTTGAGCACTGGGTCCAGTTCATGGTACATGGGTGGCTTGCCCTGAGGTTCCAGGAAGGACCCTGTTTCAACTGGGGCTTGAGCAACAGGTCCAGTCCATGGTCCATGGGCAGCTTGCCCCGAGGTTCCAGGAAGGACCCTGGTTCAACTTGGACTTGAGCACTGGGTCCAGTCCATAGTCCATGAGTGGCTTGTCCCGAGGTTCTAGGAAGGACCCTATGGGGTTTGTTGGGTGTTGGTGCCATTGGTGGGTGGGGGGCCACTGGCTACTGGCCACCAATGATGCAGTTGGGGTACTGGGTTGGGAGGGTCAGGGTTGTGTGGACCTGGGCACCTGTATGTGTGTGGGGGGATGTCTTGTTCAACACCGTGGACAGGGCAGCCATCTGTTGGGGGGAAGGTATGATTTGACACCTCGGGGATGGGGCAGCCATGTGTTGGGGAGGGTATGATCTGAACTACGGGGACAGGGCAGACATGTGTTGGGGGGTGTATCCATTGTGACAACAGGGTTGGAGTGGATGTGTGCAGGGGGGGCTGGCATATGGACCTGGGGCAGGGGTCCTGCTGGTGGTGGTTCAGCTGTGTGATGGGAGGCCGCGGTGTACTAGGGACTTGGGTAGGGGGTGTTCTGGCCAATGAGGCATGACTGTGTGGGTCCAGGTTCTTGCGTTAGCTATTCACTCACTCGGACCCATGTTTTCACGAGTAGGAGATCTGCTATGGATCACAAGATGAGCATCCAACTGGATGCCTGCCTGGGTCTGCTACTACACTCCTGGCTGCCATGCGCAGTCCTGTGCATCAGGTGGGGGGCACGGACACATGCCCATCAGGTGCATGTGGTAGTATGTACCATGCACCTTGCGCCTGTCTAGGGCCACAGAGCTATGTTGGTGGGGTACATGCCATTGGCATGTACCTTCCACACCATTCATGCATAGCACCCAATAAAATTAAGACCATACATTGCAAATTAATCACAAAGTCAGCTCCCCCTAGACAGTGATGGCATAACTGGAATAAAATACCATCAAATCTTAAAGGTTTGGCTTAGCAGGCTACTTCACAACGCTGTTGAAGCTCACAGGTCCACCATCTTCATCCCCCTAAATGATCCATATTAACTGTTCCAGAATTCACATTAGTGCAAGAACTTGAGATTATTATTCTCATTTGATGGACAACATTTTCTACAGTTCTTTTCGTGAAAACGAGAGTTTGGCAGTCTGATTATGTCACTTTATGGAGTCAGAATGCCAAGCACTGCTCTGACAGGGCAACAACTCCTGCTCATCATTCTGAATCCGTGCAGTGACATAGTCAAAATGAAATTCTTCTGGTCCCGCAAAAAGAACTGTGTAGAATATCGCCCATAGAAACAAAACATCATTTTATGGTTGTAACTTTCATTCAGGTTCAGTTAAATATGGGTCATTTGTGCGGGGAACTGACCTTAATTTCTGAAAATAGGAATATTACAAACAGCTGCAATTTCACACAGATTTCCTGACCCCTTCAAATGACACATATCTATTCCCTTCTACTTACTGCTGTTACTGTTCCATTTCTGGGGGATCCTGAACAATAACGAGGATGCAACATACAAAATGAGAGAAGAAAAGTCATCAGTATCTAGATGTGAAACAGCATCTGTTTGCACATTGGTACCCCAGCACACATGATATGACCCACTCCTTCCAGTTGTAGTCAGAACATTTATGCAAACGGACCACTACTGCTGAGAAACATGAGTCTACCTTAGGAAAATATCAGAAGAAGATGAATTAGCATTTATATAGTGCTTTTCATGCACATTTGACTCTGAAAGCACTTTATAAGCAATGAGAGACTGGTAGTGAAGTGACTGTAAATGTGTACTGGTAGCCACTATGCGCATCAACACCCACACACAGCCTTAGACAATTGCATTAACTGGTTTTACGGGAAGGGGAATAGTGACCAAGGCACCAAGGAAAATCTCCTACTCTTGTGAAAAGTGTATTAAGTTATTTTACTTCCACCTGGATGCCCAATAGGACAGCACCAGAGATGGGCAGAAGGAACCTCAGTTTAACATCTAATACCAAGGATGTCCCACTCCGACAGTCCAGAATCCCACAAGTGCTGCATACGGCTGCCAGTGTTGATGGTATGAGCTCAATCCCCTTGTTGGACTAGAACCTACAATGTTTCTGACCCGGAGGTGGTTGTGCTACTAATTAAGCCATGCTGGCACAATCAGGGGTCACATCCTTACTCAATAGCCTTGGTCAAGTTGGCATACACTAGGCACAATATTAGCTTTATCACCAAGAGAGAAAGATGTGACCTAGCATTTCCTTTACTTCCTGGAGGCATCAGGTGGAGGTTTCTCAACTTCGGCTGCAAATTTCCTTCAGGTCCTGGAAGCTGGGATGGTGAAATAATCTAATGTTTTAAGGTGCCACTAATTATAGCATTGTGGTGCGTAAGCCTGTACTACAAGGAGGTGGAGTTGGACCATGGCATAACTGACCATTCAAAAACACAATTGTTTACACATACTGGTCTAACAGATCATGATGATTTCATGTTACTGATTGCTGCACATGGTCCAGGAGCCATGAAACCAAGAATAGTGACACTCGCACTGACACACATACACATGCACATGCATGCACACATGGCAGTATGCTGAATGTGATATCATTGACAATGGAGCACTAATCATACCAGAAGACAAACTTAGGCAATGCCATGCAGTACTTATGGGTAGGGCTCATGTACTCTATATGCTTGATGGATATCTGATATTTTGTCACGATGTGCTACAGTCCAGCCAGTTGCAGGCATGCATTTTTTTGTCCATTATTTCCTCGGGAGCCAACTGGTGCAAACATTGGACCAGGAGTAATTTTAAAGGGTGATTACTATGAAATATATTCATGCTTTCCCTACAGTACATAGACATATAACTTTCTAGGAGTTCTGTTGAGTATGTTCTACAGTTTTGTTTTTTGTGCATGAAGGAAAATTATATGGCTAACTAAAGTTTTTTTTTTTTTATAGTTATTGTATTTATTTAAAAATGTTTAAGCAGGATGAACATAACTGAGCTGAAACTTGCTTATTTCCAAACACATGCTAGGGTAAAGGTTACCTACAGTAGGATCATATAATAGCAGCCAGAGCAGACAAAACTGAGTCCCATAAAATACAGCAATAAAAAACACACAGCAAATTAACGCAGGTCATTACACAGCAGCAGAGTAAGATCATTAAAGCAATACATATAAGTAAGCAATAACAAACAACAGGGTGAGCATTTAAGCATTATATTTACCAGTGAGTATTTTTAATTCTTGGATAACCAGGTTGTAATTGTGTGTTACAACTGGGCAATTGCTTTCAATCAAGCTTGTGATGTAAGTGGCACTTGCAACAGTCCCACAACTGACACCACTTTCTCCAAAATTAATCGTTTTACTGTTTTTGTTACTGTTTATTTATTTAGTTAATTATGCATTTGTTTGTTAAACAGGTACATACACTGGTCCCAGGAACCATTTTCAGGCATGACCCAAGCCATTAAGATGGCACACATCAGGATAAATACAATACAGTTACTGGGAGTACAGGACATAATAATCAAAAACATGGTAAGTTAAATTATTTGATGTATGGATACAAAAAATACAGAGTACCTGAGCATAGCTATACAAATGAGAAATAAAGGCAAGAGCAAAAAATGCCTTTACAGGTCATAGATAAACATTACAATACAGTTATATTGCAGTTGTAACAACACAGGAGTAAACCCATTTCAGAACAAGCATTTGTCAATGCCGAATGTTGCTTGCTTGTATGTGCTGTTTAGGTATTTGGAAGTGACAGTTTCAAGCCTTCCTCCCAAGACATCCACTGTGTCTTTCCGTTCAGTATTCACAGAAGAGTGGGAGGGGCAAGGGCCACAGCAGTACAGCAGTTGCCAAGGGGGTGAAGAGGTGGACAATAGTCCATTCAAAGGCAAAAGAGTCCTGCAGGAGCTCACTAAATTGAAGGTGGACAAAGCGATGGAACCAGATGGCATAGGCCCAAGGATATTAACAGAACTGCGAAGGGAGATAGCAGTACCTCTGGCAGCCATGTTCACTGAGTCATTCAACATGAGTGAATTGGAGAAGGGCATGTGGTCCCTCTACACAAGTCCGCAGCAGGAGGAGGCAGGGAACAATAGGCCATTCAGCCTCACCTCAGTAGTGGGGAAGATCATGGAGACATTGCTTAAAGAAAGGATAGTGGGTCATCTAGATGTCATCGGAACCCAGGACTATAGACAACATGGATTCACAGTGGGGACATCATGTCAGATAAATCTGGTTGATTTATTTGACTGGGTGACAAAGGAGGTGAATCAGGGTGGGGCAGTGGACAACGCTTACCTTGATTTCAGCAAAGCCTTTGAAACCATCCCCTATAGGAGGCTGATAAACTAGCTGGGTAGGCTGGATATGAGGGAAAGGGTAGTAAACTGGGTTAGAAACTGGCTAACAGACAGGAGGCAGAGAGTGGTGGTAAATGGTATGCAGTCTAGGGAGAGGGGGCGACCAGTGGGGTGCTGCAGGGATCGGTCCTGGGGCCAGTTCTGTTCAATGTCTTCATTAGTAATATTGCAGAACATCTGAAGGAATTTTTCACCAAATTTTCAACATAGCCATTTTAAGACCTCTGCTCATGAACAGTGTCACTGTGATTTTCTTAATTTATCCCGCAGACATTGATTTCGCAAGATTAACGACTGCGCCATTAAGCGCCAAGCATGTAGAAACATGTTTTGGGTGAGATGAAAATGACAGCTGTACTACTCATAAGAATGTGTGGCAAAATTGCAATGTTGGAAATCTGGAGTGAAAATATTGAAAATTAGCGAACTTACGGCGTGCATAAGACTGTATAGCATACGCTCGTAAAACAATCATTTTGGAATTTTTACCAAATTTTCAACATAGCCATTTAACACCTGAGCTCATGAACAGTGTCACTGTGATTTTCTTAATTTGTCCCGTACAGTGATCTACACACCGACTGCGCCATTAATATAAGCTACATGGGCGGAAACACGCTTTGGGTGAGATGTGAAAAATGGCAGCTGTACTACTCATAAGAGTGTGATAAAATGGCAATTTTGGAAATCTGGGTGAAAATATTGAAAATTGACGACCTTCTGATGCGTGGGAACTGCGCCAAGCTGGCTAAATAAAGCTCAGTCATTTTAGGAATTTTTCACCAAATTCTCAACATAGCCATTTAAGACCTCTACTCATGAACAGTGTCACTGTGATTTCTTAATTTGTCCCATACATTGATCTTGCACACCGACTCTTGTCATTATGCGCTACATGAAGCCGAACATGTTTTGGGTGAGATGTGAAAAATGGCAGCTGTACTACTCATAAGAAGGTGTGATAAAATGGCAATGTTGGAAATCTGGTGAAAAAATATTGAAAATTCGTGACCTTACAAGCGATATAGGAACTGCATAGCCTTGCGCTCGTCATAAACAGTCATTTTAGAAATTTTTCACAAATTTTCAACATAGCCATTTAAGACCTCTGCTCATGAACAGTGTCACTGTGATTATCTTAATTTGTCCCATTACATTGATTTCGCACACCGACTGCGTCTTTGTCGCTACGTAATGAGGAAACACATTTTAGGTGAGATGTGAAAATGACAGCTATACTACTCATAAAGGTGTGGTAAAATGGCAATGTTGAAAATCTGGGTGAAATATTGAAATTTACGCCGAACTTACGAAACCTGCGTAGGAACTGACAACGCATGCTACGTAAAACAGTCATTTTTTGGAATTTTGGCACCAAATTTTCAACATGGGGTTTTTGGGACCCCTTCTCATGAATGATGTCACTGTCATGGAGTTATTCAGGTCTGAAGGGTGATTTGCGCCCGGTGACTGTGCAGTGACTGTGAAATCTGCCGGGCGAATAACGCCATGACGGTGGCATCATTCATGAAGGGTTTCCAAAAATATGTTAATTGGTAAGTCAAAAATACCTGAGATATACAACAAAGTTGAACCCCACCTATCTAGCCCATTATACAGCTTACTGGCATTTCCTCAGTTCAGATCGGCTTTGAAGAGTGCAGGCGTGTTCCCGGTCCACGAAGATCGTCGCGCCAAAGTCCGGAGGTAAGTATGGGGTGAGGGGGTGTGGGAGGCTGGAGTGCGCAGTGGGTGGGTGTGGGTTGTGGGAGGGCGGGGGAGACTTGCGTGGGACCGTTTTCTTCAGGTAAAAAAAAGCGACGGACGTGGGGCGTTTGCCACGCTGGGTGGGCTCCCAGCATGGCACAAGGATGTTGGGGCGTTCAGCCGGCGAGGTTGGGCACCCCGTCGGCCTAAAGAATATATTGCCACACTGGGGTGGGCTCCCAGCGTGGCACTTACTACTCGGGGGAGGACAGTGCAGCCGGCGAGGATTGGGCACACCCGTCGGCTATATTAATAGTTGCCATGCTGGGGTGGGCACCCAGCGTGGCATTTAAACCTTTGGGGGAAGCGGGGGAACGCGCACGCCGATGGGATTGGGCACCCTATCGTCGGCTCACCAGTGCGGGCGCTACGCCCTGCGATGGCGCGCGTGTGTGTGTGTGTGTGGGGGCTGCGCGCGAACAGGCGATATCTTATCGCTGCTCACTCAACATAGCTCCCCTTTCAACTGATGCCACTGCATTTTGGGCGTGTCATAGACAGCTCCAGAATGCGATAACTACAGAGAACCCACTGCCAGCACACTGACTGAATTGGAGGAGGAGGTGACACACCTCCGAAATCTCGGATGATGGCAGTATGTTTCTTGCACATGCGTGCAAGCAACATAAAAATAGGTACTGGCACAATCTGTTTGGCGGGGGGGGGGGCACTTAGTTTACTAGCCATTTAGTCAGAAAGGTCCATGAATAAAAGAAGGAACTCATGGGTTGCTTTCATCTGGCACAGTAGCAAACAGAATTGACTAGTTCTGTATTTCTTCTCCCCATTATTTTTTGTTGACGTGATATGTATGAAAACAGGATCTCTGTTCCTTGAGAGTTCATCAGTTCCTATTGCTTATTCCTCAATTGGAACTCTGCTTGTGACATCACATATATTCCTATGGCAAAAAACTGTGATGTTACAACAGAGGATAATGTTTTCAAGTAAGAACTAAATGATAGGGGCACTTGAACTCTAGGGGATATATATCCTGTTTATGTGCAAATTTCCCTTGTAATAAATATGAGGGAGGAGAAATCTAAAGAAGAGAAATGAAACACAAACTAAAATGCATCTAACTACTGTATTATGTTTTCCATGAGGCATCAGCATATCTTAAGGAGCACAGCTATGTGGCAACATGCCAACACCATGTAACAGCCTTAAAGTTGGTCTACATTTAGCTACAGATTCATGTCAAGCATTTCAACTTTTCGCTACCCCAGGTATGCAGGCTCATCCTGGTTGACACACTTTCCACTCTTAAACTCTGCCTCAGATTCCAGAAATCAGAACTCTTGTGTTTATTACTTGAAAATGGATGTATAATGGTTCTTCTGTGTGCCATCAAAACTTCTGTTTTTCTCAATTATTTATGGTTTTATTCTGGTAAGTGGCATAATAATTGTGAAATGACAGCTTCAATAAACGTGAAATGTTATAAAACAGGAACTGTTTAAAGGTCATCAGTTTCCTTTTTGCAGATAGTTTCCCGTCCACACCTGGCAATAAAACACGATATCTGGGGTTCTGTGGACAATGAGTTTGTTTTACACACCCAAGGTTTTTGATGACCTCACAACTACGACAGTAAACCAAGCTGTTTACAAGGGTTTCACAGAGGATGTATGAAGAAGAATGAGTTTATGATGCACCCATATTTTCTTTTATATAACTTTTTAATTACTCCTTCTCCTCACTAGCAGCTCACACATTCTGCTGCTAGTATTGCTCATATCAGTGTCTACCCTCACACAGGAATTGATCATGTCCTGCCTAAATTGGCATATTAAGTCACTTGTAGTAGTGGTGGTGATTGTACTGCACTGACCCTTTTTCCTGTGCCCACCTTGTATCAATCTTTCCTACAGCAAGCATTTCCTGATGACATGAACTACACACTAGGAATGACTACGGGCTCACATAACGTCTATTCCTTGGCCCACTGCACCCCAATATGGCACATTGTATACCTTCTTAAACATAATGCGGCCAGCCCCCTGGTGTACCTTCAACAAATGCTAGTAATCTACAACCTAACTGGTCATCCGTGGTCCCATGGCATCAGGAGGCACAGAAGAATAACAAACAAGATGATATGCAATATGCTCAAAACCTATCTCTGGAAAATTATCCTTATGCTGCTCCTGCTCTCTGGTAATGTTCACTCAAATCCAGGACCAACTGGCCTGACGGTGCATCCCCCGAACAGGAGAGAAGGATCCCTCACCCTCCCCTCCATCAATGCCTGTAGCCTCCTCAACAAGCTGGATAACCCCCATACATGGATACAATAACACAAGCCTGATATCCTCTCTGTTGTCAAAATTTGGCTAAACCCTAGGATCCCAGACACTGCAGTTTCAGTCCCTGGGTATTCCATATTCAGACAGGACAAGACTGCAAAACGAGGTGGGGAAAGTGCCATCTACCTAAGGGATACCTACATGGGACACATCATTCCCTTCCCTATCCAAGGCACCCCCATCTCAGATCCTTGCCATTAAAGTTCTACTTGGGGCCCACAATAAGGAACTTACTATAGTCTCTGTTTACCTACCCCCTAAGGACCAAGCTGGTGGCTTCAATAGCATCATGGAATACCTAAGAAGCCTGCACCACAACTCAGAGACACAGTAATTATTTTGGGTGATTTTAACATAAACTGGCTCTCACCTGAAGCGTGTGTTTATAAGGATGCTATCTCGGCACAGCACCTCACACAGCTTGTCACCGCCACCACCAGGTGCAACTATAGGACTGGAACATTCACCCTTCTTGACTGGATTCTGTCAAACCGCCCTGAATGAATCTCTCAGGTTTCAGTACTCCCTGACTCAATAAGTGACCACTCACCCGTCATCTGCTCCTGGGATAACAAACTCAGCAAGCCCCCTCCTAAGCTAATACACACCAGGGTGCTTAAACAGAGGCATCTCCAGCTGCTTAAATCCCATCTATGCAACCTGGACTGGACACCAATTGAAACAGTCAATGATATTAACAAAGCATTGGACTTGTTCATCAACCACTTCACTGCATCCTGTGATATCTATGAGCCCCTGAAAAAGATTAAGATCAAAGGTAGGGCTAACCCATGGATAGCCGCTGAGCTTGTGGCACATCTGAAACACAGGGATCACCTCTGGTACTGTGCTTGTGCAATGCCTATGCAAGGGAATGTATAAAAATATAAAGCTGCCAGAAATGACTGCACTCGAGCAATTCAGAATGCTGAAAGCAAATATTTCAAGGCGTCACTAACTAACTCTTGGGGTAACAGTAAAAACGTCTGGAATAACCTGAAAGAACTCACAGGCAAGGATCCAAGGGCACCACCCACTATGCTCAACACTGATGGAATACCAATACTTGACCTAGGCGCTATTTCCAACACTTTCAACAATGCATTCTCCAACCTGGGCAGTGTCCTTCCACCAAACTTCTTTGATGCTCCTTCATCCACTACACCCCATAACACCACACTGCAGTTGCACACAACTCCACAGTACTGCTTTAAAGAGATACCAGCACATGTAGCCAGAACCTATATCAGCGAGGCCATCCAAAATACTGGGCACAGTGGTGACTCCCTGGACCTGAAGCTGATCTCGCTTGTTCTAGAAGAAATCCTTGAACCCCTGACAAAGATCTTCAACCTCTTCCTAAGACTTGGGCAATTCCCTTCACTTTGGAAAGTGGTCACTATCACACCTGTACATAAAATGGAGGCAGGGCCTTACACACTAACTACAGTCCCATCTCACTCCTCCTCCCTTATCTAAAGCCCTGGAATGAATTGTCTCAGACCAATTAGTTGAATTCCTACAGTAGATTGGTATGAAGTTCAATGCCCAGAGCAGCATGGCTTCAGAAAAGGGCATAGTACCACCATGGCTCTGCTGGAATTTATAAGTTTCATCCACGCTACGCTTGACAAAGGGAACTATGTGGGGGCAGTATTTATTGATCTAACAAAGGCATTTGACACTGTAAATCATCCACTCCTACTCAGGCAACTGTCTATTATCGAGCTCTCCAATGACGCACTGCAATGGTTTGCTAGCTACCTCCGGGGCAGGGTCCAACATGTTAGGATTGCCGGTGTCACCTCAGATGAAAAGCCAGTCCTCTCTGGAGTCCCTCAGGGGTCAATACTAGGACCCTACTCTTTTCCTTTTTTCTGAACAGCCTCCCTAGCATCTGCCAACAAAAAATACTTCTCTACGTGGATGATGCAGTCCTGTTCACAAGCCACCATGACGCCAAACTCCTGGAAAACTAGCTGCAGCTAGATTTTAAGCATGTTGAAGATTGGCTGAGTACACATAAACTCGTCCTGAACCACAGCAAAACTAAAGTCATGACATTCTGTCATGCATCGTGCAAGTTTAAATTTCTGCCCCTTTCCATCAAGAACCACTTGGGGACTTCACTCGAACATGTCTCTGAGTTCAAATACCTTGGCAACACTCCAGACAGCACCCTCTCCCATGCTCAGCACATAGACAATGTAGCTAAGGCTGCAAACATACGAATTGCTATGCTCCATAAGCACAAGCACTGTATGACTACAGATGCCCTTAGAATGACTATCTATAGCTCTGTCACTTCCATCATTGACTATGGTCTTGCCATCTATGGTTCTGCCTCTACAACTGTCCTCTGCAGGATATTAGTGTCGCTCAACAAAGCCTACAGGCTACTAATGGGCGCTGCCCACCTAAGACACACACCTATGACCTGTATGCACAGGCAGGTTGGCTTCCTCTACACAGTCGAATACAATACCAGACCTGCCTGTTAACAAAAAACGTACCCCTCAGGCTCATGCCTCCAGGGGTTGAAAAGCTCCTTACTACCCATAACAGTACCCAGCATACACGTAGTACCCAACATCTAACCTTCCAGATTCCCAGGTGCAGGACTACAATGGGCCAGCTGGCATTTATGCACAGGATTCCTCAGTGGTACAACACCCTCAACAAAGAAGCACTTTCTTCTGCTTTGCTTGGACCCTTCAAAAGGAATCTCCGACTCTTCCACACCTCAACCACACAATGTGACTGCTTCTCCTAAGGGACTGACTCTCCATCCACCTGGTCATTTCTGACCTGTAACCATTAACAGCTAACCACCTCTTAGCACCTGCTTTCCTGCTCTACCCATGCCCTCCACCCCCACCACATCACTGGTACCCTTCCCCCATCTTTCACACCACCTCCCTTCTGTACAGAACCTTTCAGACATCTGCCCCTTCTTTCCTAACTCTGCTTACACTCCTTTTAACCACCCATCACTCTGACAGAGGCCCCTCAGCCTGCATACCTCTTCCATTTCCCTTCCTACCCTGCTCACCCCAATTGTTCTTCCTGTTTCATTTTTATGTTTGCTTGCACGCATGTGCAAGAAACATAGTGCCATCATCCGAGATTTCAGAGGTGTGTCACCCCTCTTCCAATTCAGTCAGTGTGTTGGCAGGCGCGGCCCCTGTAAGCCAATGCATGCTGGAGCTGTCTATGACAAGCTCCAAAATGCAGTGGCATACAGTTGAAAGGGGGAGCTACGCTTCAGTGAGCAGCAATAAGATATCGCCTGCTCATGCGCAGCTCCCCCTACACACACACACAAGCATACGCATACTGCGCTGCCCTCCACACAATGTTTAGCTGGACGGGGTGCCCAATCCCCGTCGGCTCCACTGTCCTCACCCCCAGTACTGGGTGCCACGCTGGGAGCCCACCCCACTGTGGCAACTGATCTATGGCCAAGAGGGTGCCCAATCCCTGTTGGCTCCACGGCCCCAGCCATCCTTGTGCCATGCTGGGAGCCCACCCCAGCGTGGCAAATGTCCCACATCGTTTTTTTTTTACCTGCAAAATAAAAATGGTACACAGTGCTTCTCCCAGCCCCCTCCACAACCGCACCACCCACTGCGCACCTGCCTCCTCCACCCCTCTCACCCCATACTTACCTCCAGAGCTCAGTGCGACGATCTTCGGTGGACCGGGAACACGTCTGCACTCTTCAAAGCTGACCGCGAACTGAGGAAATGCCGGTAAGCTGTATAATGGGCTAGATAGGGGTTTTTCAATGTTATTGCATATCTCAGGCATTTTTTGGAATTTTTGCACCAAATTTTCAACATGGGATTTTTGGGACCCCTTCTCACGAATGATGTCACTGTCATGACATTATTCGGGCCCGAAGAGTGATTTCGCAGTCACTGCATGGAAATCACCCTCGGGCAAATAATGCCATGACAGTGACAGGCATTCATGAGAGGGGTCTCAAAACCCCATGTTGAAATTTGGTGCAAAATCCAAAAATGACTGTTTTATGAGCGTGCATTGCGCAGTTCCTACCAGGCTCATATGTTCGTGAATTTTCAATATTTTCACTCCAGATTTTCAACATTGCCATTTACTATACCTTCTTATGAGTAGTATAGCTGTCATTTTCACCTCTCACCCAAAATGTGTTTCTGCCATATAGCACAATGGCGCTGATCGGTGTGAGATCAATGTACGGGACAAATTAAGAAAATCACAGTGATGCTATTCATGAGCAGAGGTCTTAAAATGGCTATGTTGAATTTTGAAAAAATTCCAAAAAATGACTGTTTTGTGAGCGTGCGTTGTACAGTTCTATCGCGCTCGTAAGTTCGCGATTTTCAATATTTTCACTCCAGATTTTCCAACATTACCATTTTACCACACCTTCTTATGAGTAGTACAGCTGTCATTTTCACATCTCACCCAAAATGTGTTTCCACCCATATAGCGCACAATGGCGCGGTATAGTCTTGAAATCAATGTAGCAGGACAAATTAAAGAAAATCACAGTGACACTGTTCATGAGCAGAGGTCTTAAAATAGCTATGTTGAAAATTTGGAAAAATTCCTAAAATGACTGTTTTACGACGTCGTTGTGCAGTTCCTACCACGCTCGTAAGTTCGCAAATTTTCAATATTTTCACTCCAGATTTTCAACATTGCCATTTTACCACACCTCCTTATGAGCAGTACAGCTGTCATTTTTCACATCTTGCCCAAAATTTGTTTCCTCCCATGTGGCGCACAATGGCACAGTCGATGTGCAAAATCAATGTATGGGACACATTAAGAAAATCACAGTGACACTGTTCATGAGCACAGGTCTTAAAATGGCTATGTTGAAAATTTGGTGAAAAAATTCCTAAAAATGACTGTTTTACGAGGATGCGTTGCGCAGTTCCTATGCATGCTCGTAAGTTTGCGAATTTATTTTTCACTCCAGATTTTCAACATTGCCATTTTATTACACTTCCTTATGAACAGTACAGCTGCCATTTTCATATGTCACCCAAAATATGTTTTCGCACATGTAGCGCACAATGGTGCTGTTGGTGTGTGAAAGCAATGTTTAGGACAGATTAAGAAAATCACAGTTACACTGTTCATGAGCAGAGGTCTTAAAATGGCTATGTTGAAAATTTGCCGACAAAAGTCCATAAAATGACTGTGTTATGAGTGAGCATTGCGCAGTTTCCATGCACCGTCGTAAGTTCATAACTTTGTAATATTTTCAGTCCAGATTTTCACCAGTGGCATTTTTCCACACTTCCTTATGAACAGTACAGCTGTCATTTTTCACAACATGGCTGAAGTGTGTTTTCACACTTTCAGCGCAGAGATGCGTGGTCACTGTGGGGAATCATTGTTCGGGACAGATAAAGAAAATCACAGTGACACTGTTCATGATTGGAGGCACCAAAATGCCTGAGTTGACAATCTGCTGAAAAATCCCCAACCTAATTATATTACGGATGTCGTTGCACAGTTTCTATGTCACTTCGCTGACTTCACCATTTTTTAATATTTTACTGCAGATTTGCAACATTGCCATTTTTACACCTCCCATGAACAGTACAGCTGTCATTTTTACATCTTGTTCAGAATGTTTTTGCACCTGTGGTGCTAAATGCCGTAGTCGCTGTGCATAAGCAGCTTTCGGCTAACAAACTGATATTCCCCCGTTCATGAGGTGGGGTCACAAAAAAAACATGTTGAAAATTTGGAGTGAAAATACCAACGAATGCCTATGGTATTAGGGTTTCCAACCATAACGCCCAACCCTGTAGAGAATGACAGGAATCAGGGGTGTGACTTGGGATTCTTGCCTGTAATGCTCATACCATTCCACACCCTGCAGCCAGTGAGAGGCATCGAGGTATGCCTTGGACTCTTCGACCCCAAAGTTCACCCCATTCTCCTATATTGCACCCATCTCACCGTATTTCCTAATGAAATGGGGTGCGCATAAGGACCAAAGACCCCAAGGAACACCGTGACACTTGTCAGTGTCTGCAGGGTGGGCGTGGTGAAATGGCGTGGCCATTATGCCTGACGACCCAAAGGCACACCCCAATGCCTGTCACTCTCTGCAGGGTGGTGGTGGGGTTGGCTTCAGTTCAATACTTCACTGCCATTCCTATTATGCAGCTCTGCAACTTCTACACTACCACTGCCAGTGCCAGCAAGCAAACATTCGGCATTGACAAATGCTTGTTTTTGTTGTGTTACTCTGAGACTTCTTTTAAGCCACCCTCTGAATTCTCACTACACTTGTGACTAACTGTGAAACGTGTTAAAACTGTAAACCATTGCCTACCTTTGTATGTATGTTACCCTCCATCCTTTGACGTGGAGCCTTTGTAAATGAGCAGTTCTTGCTCAAAGGTATTTGTAATCCTAGAGTTTAATAAAATTAAATAAAAATATTAATAAAAAAAAAATTTTCTACATCTCATGTGCTTCCAGACCTTCACAGAATCAAAAATAAAAACCTGCTTACCCCAACACAGTTTTAAAACACTTAAATCTAAACTTATCTGATAATCCTGCCACCACACACTCCATGCCATTCTTTTTCTTCTTCTCCCTATAGTGAGCCCCTCAATAACAACACTTTGCATTCCTCTCCCCACCAAATCCCTCCAGCCAGCTGTAACCCCAGAGCCATTACATCAGACTGAAACAGAGTTATCTGACTATTCTGTCTGCCCTCTACACTCAACCACTGTTCTGCTCCTTTTAGCTGCTGAATGATCACCTGATCACTTTTTTATCTTATTCAGTGGCAGATGGGTGTGAAGAATATAGCGCACTGGGCACACTAACCAACTGAAGATTGTGGGCCAACTAGCGGGACCACCAGATACTGTTAAGTTTCCTTCACTTCAATTAAAAAAGAATGGATCTGGAGGCCATATTCAGTTGAAAGGATTTGGTGAACAGGTGAAAATAATTGTTAATTTTGGGAAGGTGGATGGGTGATGGAGGGAATGGAAAGAAAGAAATGGTGACATACAGCTGCTTTTGTTACATTTCAAAGTTCCCATTATAGACTGGTGCAGTGCAACATCCATGAATTATGAAGGCTTCAGGAATTTCTGCATAACTGGTTTTAATTAGTTTTAAATTCTGTATTATAGGAATTATCACTTAGAAGGTGACTACTCATAAAACTATTGCCGGAGCCACAACAAAATTAAACAAAAGAAAACCAACAGTCGGGCTGCACAGCTGAACCACAACAGACCCGAAGCTAGGTCTAGTTAAAAAACTTTTATTACAAAGTTTAAAAGTATCTGAACAGCAGCACCCCCATGACCAACGTTTTGCATGGTACTCGTGCTTTTTCAAGGGGTGCTGCTGTTCAGATACTTTAAAACTTTGTAATAAAAGTGTTTTAACTAGACCTAGCTTTTGGTCTTTTGTGGTTTAGCTGTGCTGCCCGACTCTGTTGGTTTTCTGTATTATAGGGCTTTGCATGGCGGTGATTTTTAGAATTTGTGTCTCTGTGTCTCTGATATTTGTATTTACCTCCATGTTCATGTTCACTAAAAATATATATGTTTACATTTCAGATTTATTTTTGTTGTTAATGGTGGCCCAATGCCAAGAAGTTGAGCATTATTCATAATATAGGAAAGATTTGTAAAAAAAAAATGCATTTCTATAATGAGCCATAGTAGTAGTAATATTTGTGTCACTGAGCATCATTTCAAGGCTAATGCTACTTTATGTGGGCTAACAAAAAATACAACCATTTAAGAGTGATATTTGTATTTGTAAAAAGTACAGTAATTGTATATATATTCTGGCTATGACTGCATTGCCAATTATAAGCAAACTGTTAGGTCAAATACTGAAGGATAAATACTTGGATCATGTGAACACTGTAATTCTCCTCCTGGACTCTAAAAATCCAAGGATTATTAAGGAAGTGATATTTTACAGTTACCAGGCATCTATTTCTAGAAGGGATTTTTTCCCTGAATTTTAGAAATACACCAAAATGATGATAAATGTATTTGCAGCTGGTTCTAACTTTTATATAACATGTTATTTCTCTGGTTTGAAGAAAAATTTGTTTGTAAGATTTTAAAATGGTGTATAAAGGAATACTGTTTAGGACTTCATGAATGTGAAATTGGTTTGTTGGATATTGTTAAGCTATGATGAAACCCGCTTACCAATAGAACGAATGTGAACATGACTACTTTAACAGGAAAAACATCACTTACCCATGATTACTACACTAGTTATGTGTCAGCATTGTTATTGAGTTTCTGTGGTCCAGTGGTCAGAACCAAGAATGGTGAGCTGGAGATCCCACCTCCAATTTCAGCATAGCTACTGCTTGTTATGTAAGCCTGGGGCAGGTAATTTTACCCTTCTTAAATGTTTCATTGCCACAGTTAAGACACAGGGAAGCAGGTTCCAACTGAAAATGAGATGCTGTGTCTCACATACACTTTGTAATTACAGTTTTAAAGAATGATTGTCTACCATCCTATGCTGCTCAGAGTGGAACATTTTCAACAGTGATTACATAAGAGATGCTTTTGGAACAAAATAGAAACAGACACAGAAACACAGAATATGATGGCAGAAAAAGCCTATTGGTCCATCCAGTATGCTCAGCTCTGCCTATTAATCACCTATCAGCAGCAGAATTAAAGAACTATGTTCTAAAAACAAAACAGGCATTCTACACATTCCATTTACATTCTTTATTACTAGGGGAGTTGTATGGAAACAGGACTTTTCCCCTTTGAATTTCTTGGCTCCTGATGTCTATTTTGTTGCTGAGAATCCAATTCATTCTTTGTGACATCAAAATCTGTTGTTGAAAATTATCTTATTTATTTATTTCCTTTTGATGACCAGGTAAGTACTAGACAAATACCTGCCTATTTTTAGGTACAACATGGAAGAGTATAATCCAGGAAACAGAACATTACAGTAAAACAGTGTATAGTACATTACAGGGGGAATTCCATAGTAAAAATTAACAATAGCAGGGATAAGATACAAATAGTGTAGCACCAACATTGCAAAAACAGGAACTTGAGTTAGGACTAACAACATATGGTAGGCGATAATTAGAAATACCTAGAAAAGTGACTACATTATGAGGGCAGTTAATATAGGCCATTAATAGTATTAACAAAAGCAGAAAAGGCTTAGTGCAATATCTGGAAAAGTGCATTAGGCTTAACCCTAGGAAGGGTCTAGTTTAGAGGGAGGAGGAGGAGGAGGAGGAGGAGGGTCTTATAAAGGGGAATTAATGAAAAAAGCTGGAGGTAAAAAACAAAGTAGGAAGGATTGGGTGGCGTCATGGGCAAGAACAATGGTCTAAGGCTTTAAAGTTTGAAAATAACTCTTTTTTTGAAAGAGAGGTGGGTCCTAGGGACACTGATGTGGTGAGGTAGAAAGTTTGAAGTGGTTGGGACAAAATGGGCAAATGCCTGTTCACCCATCTTGGTGAAACAGGCTGGAACTGCAAAGAGGGACTGGGTAGAGAACCGTAGATGGACAGATCATTCAGCAGGAGTAAACATCGAAGCTAAGGAGGCAGGTTGAGAGGATCTAATGCTTTTATAAGGTAGGCAGCTGAGAATGTAAATATGCTGAGAAGAGGGAGGCAGCCAATTTAGGTTGTAGAATAGCTTGCAGTTATGGGTGAGGTGAGGGGCAGACAATGCAATACTGCAGACATTGTTACTTGCAATGTCCCACTTCTGAAAGAAACAGGCATTCACCTTGAAAAAGATAGGAAGTGCATAAAAAAGCTTCAGAAGTAGAACATCCTGAGCAATAGTAACTCTGGTAGCAGGTGTAAGGGCATCACGAACCCGAAAAGCCATCCCGATTTAAGATTTGACAGATTTGCAAATATCATTTAGGTGGAGAGAGAAGTCCAGGGCTGGGTCAATCAAGATTCCAAGATATCTAAAGGAAAGGGTAACTGAGACCAGTTAGTCATCAAGTCATTGAATGAATGAGCCCTGAGATGAGTTTTCATTCAGGATCCAAAGAGCATAGCTTGGGTTTTCCTGATATTTAGAACCAGGAGATTTGAGGACAGCCAAGATTGGATACATTGAAAGTCAGAGGAAAGTAGCAAGTTAATTACTTCAATGGACCTATAGGCAATATAGAGAACGAGGTCATTGGCATACATTAGAGTATGGCCATGGGAAACAAAGGTTGGTAAGTTGTTAATAAATATGGAAAAATAGGGGTCCGAGTATGGAGCCTTGGGAGCTCCTTACACTATTGTCATCGAGGTGGAGAAGGCCTTGTTGAAGGAGACCAACTGAGAGTAGTTGTGAAGTAGCTAGAGAACCATTGAAGAGTTGATTGAGATGCCCCATGAGATTCCAGCTTATGTAGGAGGAGGGTATGATTAACCAAGTCAAACACTTTAGTAAGGTCAATAAAGACTGCCCCTGTGAGTAGCCCCTTATCCATATTAGTTTTGACCTCACTTGTGAATTGTGCGAGGGCAGTAGTAACACTATGTGCAGTTTTGAATCCATGCTGAGCAGGGGATTGAAGATTATGTTTGAGAAGGAAGTCAATGACCTGGTGGTGAATGAGTTTTTCTAGAGGTTTGCTGAGGGTTACAAGTAAGGCTATGGGGCAGTAGTTAGAGATCAGTTTAGAATCATCTTTCTTAAAAACCGGGATAACCCTAGTATTTTTCCAAAGCATGGGGCACTGAGGAGGTGTTTAGGGATAGGTTAAACAGCCGTGTAATCAGA
Organism: Neoceratodus forsteri; assembly: GCA_016271365.2. Classification (NCBI taxonomy): domain Eukaryota; kingdom Metazoa; phylum Chordata; order Ceratodontiformes; family Ceratodontidae; genus Neoceratodus; species Neoceratodus forsteri. Next base: position 32,325,908 of record CM057450.1, read on the forward strand.
GTAGCAAGGATAGGGGCAGCCAGCTTCAGAATTCTAGGTTCAGTCCTATAAGGACCAGCGCTACTGTAGGGGGAGATGGCATTGAGAAGATGTAGAACCTCACAGTGAGTTAGAGAGGCAAGGGCCAGAACAGCTGTGTGAGAAGCAATTAGAGGAGGAGAGATGGGGTAGGACAGAGGCAATTCGAAGCAAGGTAGGGTTGTGAAGATAGAACTGAAGGCATTGGCAATGGTGATTGAGTTGTTACAGTTGGTATTATTTATTTTCATTTCCCGAGAGGTTTGACCCCTATTTTTGTCCAATACGCCGTTTATTTGGGACCAAAAGTTTTTAGGATTCCTGGATGTGGCCGTAAGTAGGTCTCTATAGTATGTACTTTAGCAGCATGGATTTCCTGTTTACAGTAGTTAAGCATAGAATGGTAGGCAATGAGGTCTGAGTGTAGAAAGGAGGGTTTGTACTTGGTCCAGGGCTTATCCTGCCTTTTAAGCATTTTGAGAAGGGGTTGTTTTAACCTTTTAGTGTGCGACCCTTGAACCCTGCTCCTGGTGGTGGGGATGTGTTTCATCTGCAGAGAGACGATAGTCTCAGTGAAGTATTTAGTGGTGCAGTTCACGTTGGTTGTGCAGAATCGAGGAGATCAATCAACAATTCTGAGATTGTGAAGAAATGCAATGGGGTTGAAGACAGAGAAATCAGGGATAGTGATCCATTTAGGAAGGCAGTAGGGGGAGGGGGCTAGCATCCCATACTCAGTAGACAGGAGAGTGGTCACTAATCGAGTCAGTGAGAACTCCAGTAGCTGAGATCCTGTCCTTCCTGTTAGTAAGGATCCAATCAATGAAAGTCTGGCTAAATCCATAACTGGAGCACCTAGTGGGCTGAGATATAAGTTGTGCTAGGCGAGTCCTACTAATAACAGTAGCTAGGTTAGTGGAGTTGGGCCCGACCCAGTCAAGGTTGAAATCCCTGAGGATGATCACCTTATTATTCTTAGTAACTGATGGCAGGAATCTTGCTGGACTTCTAGTGATGTCATTGGTTGCATGGCGACTTAGTTTGTCAGTTCCTGCTAGGTGCTTCACAGTCTGCTGAAATCTGGCACTAAATCATGCCATCCCAAATCAAAAATGCAAGATAACTGACTTCATAATGTCTGCAAGGAATCGTTCGAAGGATAATCCAGGTCTTTGGCACCTAAAGACACAAACAAAAGAGGGATGCAGTGCTATACGTCACAGCCTCTTCCCTGACCCTGACTCCTGCAGCCTCCCCTCCTACCAGCAACACAGAGGAAACAGACTGCACAATTTCCTAGAAATGGCACGGTTGAGTCCCTAATCAGATCAATGCTACTTTACAGAACTTACAGAGCAAGGTTTCTGAGGATCATAAAGATTCAGATGCTTGAAAAAAGAATGGGGGCAACTGAAATGTACTTCACTGAGTGTACCACCTTGGTAGGTATTCACAACGTGGCCCTCCTGGAGGTACACAAACGGGTATTCCAAGCGGAACAATAGGTTGAAGAGCTCAACAACCACAACAGCCATAACAATATCAGGTTGCATAAGGTTCCAGAGGAGATGGAGCAGGGGGATATGTTGGTGTTCATGGACAGTTTTCTAAAAGAGCTTATTAATCTCCCTAAAGAAAAACAACTTAACCCTTATCAAGGGCACACATAACATTGGTGTCTCCGTCAGGATCCATAAGAGAGACTATTCAATAATAATGATTTTTTTTTTTTTTTTATTTCCGAGTCAAGGAAGATCCTCTACACACTGCATGAGCCAAAAAGAACAGTCACTTTGGGGACACTCATCTATACTTAGAACAGGACTATACCCCACAAACAGTGTAAAGGAGAAAACAAGTCCTGTCTATACAAAAAATACTGAAAAAAAAGGGATGCATTCATACCTGGAGCACCCTGCTTGACTGAAGGTGAACACAGATGCTGAGTCCAAAAGGCTCCGGGAACTAGAAGAGACAGAGGAGTACCTGGCATTCATAGAAGTTCTTGTGGGCAATCACCAATGTAGTAATACATTTTTTTTTATTTAGTTGTTTAACCAGGTATAGCACACTAAGCTGAAAGCTTTTTTACAGGAGTGACCTGGGAGCACAAGGAGGTTAAGTGACTTGCTCAGGGTCACACAGTATGCAAGTGGAAGCTGAGGGATTCAAACCCAGGTCTGGTCTGCTGGATGTCTCCAGATTTGCAGCTCAGAGCCTTAGACCACTGCGCTATACTGCCTCCTGGTGTGGAGCTGGACTGTGAAAAGCACTCTTGAAGCAAGGTGTAGGGACTGGACTGCTCAGGGCCCCAAAAAGCTTCTGCACTTAGTATACTGTAACAACCTTTCTTTATTTACACACTCCCCAGCATTTCACCATTCTTTATTTAGCTTCTTCTGGGGGGCACTGAAATTTAATACTAAAAAAAATGAGAACCTTAAAAAGAAATTATGTGCAACTTATGCTCAAACATAACAACTAAATTAACATACTAGTGCTTAGTTCATTCAGTATTAATCTCCCAAACTCTAGGTTAGTTTTCTTAACCATGTATCATAATGATGTAAACAAGATATATACTGTACAGTTTACTGTCATACACTTCTTTGTATTGCTAGCCACCACACCATGTGCCACCACATACTAATCTCAGAGGTGCACCAACTGTACTGCTTCCACCGAGCCTCACAGGCCTGGCTGCAGGGCAAATGCACTTGCAAAATCTTTTCTTCCCCATAGAAATTACAATAGTTTTCTATAAGCCTCAAACTTATTCAGTATACATTACTTATAACCAGTGCAGTATTTAATCAAAAAGGTACTCAATCTCCTTTTTTAAATTCAAAAAGTGCATCTGTCGGAAAACAGTAAACAATGAAAACAATCAAGGCAGACGCGTGCATGCGGTGTTTACAAAAAACTATTGCACTAGTGTCCCAAAGCTTGCTGCATGTTATGTTGAAATCTGCCATGGAGGGCAAAACATTTTCTGTGAGATTTATTTTCAAGACTGCTTAGGCTTAAAGCTTATCCAATTGCCCTTAAGCTAAGGTAGAAATGTACAGGTCCACATAAGATGATTCTCTATGTGTGAATGGTTGCAAAACCCAGTTACAGTGTGTACTGTGGGTCATTTTGACACAATGTAGTAAGCATATGGATCTAAGAAGTTAATACCATTTTTAGAATTGTTTTGGGCATTATAACACCACTAGTACACCATTTAATATTATTAGTGCTTTCTTCATAATTCCAACTGGTGGCAACATCACATGTAACAGCTTATGAAAGGTTTTACAGGTGGATACTGAGCACGTTGTGAGGAACAAATAATCCTGTGTTGTTAAAATGCTTTAATAATGGCACGTACTTAAGGTTCACTACCTGAATTTAGTTCTCATTAATTCTAAAGTACTAGCCCATCCTTTGTTGCATTTTATAGCTAACCAAACACTGTTAAGTGATGTTGCCTCTTGAAATTATAAGGTCACATTAACCAGTATTCAAGCAATTCTCTTAAATTTGTAGTTGTTTATGTGTGACTGAGACTCAGCACTTTGTATTGCTGTCTAACATAACAAATTCTGGTCAGAGCCACAACAGCTGCTCATGAATTAATGTAATAAGAGAGATAAAGAATAAATTTGTGACTTAGTTGTATTATATTATTGTGATGTAAAAGTCCTACATTTATACTGCAAAGGTAGAAAAATTAAAAGAGAAGTGCAAACAGCAAGGTAATGGAGTAAAAGGCGCTGTTGGTTCTGGACATACAGACCCCCCAAAAAACACACAGACACACACACACACACACACACACACACACACACACACAGCTTGCTGCATCAAATTAATCAGTAATGAAAATGTTACATAAAAAAATAGGCAATTTCAGTCCTCTTGCTTTTGGAACTTAAATGAGCAAACCGAAGATAAATCCTGTCAGACCAGCTTCTCACTACAAATTTAAAGCGAGGGTTTAGCCATCACTGGTAAAGTTGAAATTGTTAGCTGCAGAGTTGTATTTGTCAAGTCTCTCAATGTATTTCATATCACAGCTACAGATATAGCTGACAGCCCTGAGCAATAACACAATTGTGCTCACATCTGCAGAGTGACTGATTGACAGCGGCCCATCCTTGATCCACATTATTATTTGCAACACGACACTTAATAAAAACGCTTAGTGAATTGTTAAGAACTACAATTACTACAGAGAACATACTAAAGATTCCAGCGCACACTGTGCTGTCCAGTTTCTACTTTTTCCATTGCTTGACAGTTCAGTTAGGCAGAGATTTTTCTGTTGGACAAAAAAATGTTGTTTGTGGTTCTGAGTTGAAAAACAACAGTACAGTGTTCACATTGACAGGATTTCTATTAGTGAACTACTAAAAGCTGATCAGGGGGCCTCTGCTGCATCCAACTGATGAGTGCTTACTAAGTGATTAACTAAAGCTTGAGGTGTGGAAAATGTGAGAAGGGACTTGATAAAGTTGGAGGAATGGTCAGAAGTATGGCAGCTTGAATTCAGTGCAAAGAAGTGCAAAATAATGCACCTGGGAAACAAAGACCCAAGGGAAGATTACACAATGGGGGGGGGAGGTAGTAACAACAACAAAAATGGAAAGGGACCTCGGGGCCATCATATCAGATTACCTTAAGGTTGGCAAGCAATGTAAGAAGGCAGTAAGGAGGGCTGGAGGGATACTGGGATGTATAGGGAGAGGCATCACCAGCAGAAAATGGGAAGTCGTTATCCCTCTGTACAGACAGTTGGTGAGACCCCATCTGGAGTACTGTGTCCAGTTCTGGAGATCCCAACTCCACAAGGACATAAACAGAATGGAGGCAGTCCCGAGGAGGGCAACTAAAATGGTGCAGGGTCTGCAATAGAAGCTATATGAGGACAGACTAAAGGAGCTTAATATGTATACCCTTGAGGAAAGGAGGGAGGGGGGGACATGATAGAAACTTTTAAGTACCTCAGTAGAATCAACAAAGTCCAAGAGGGTAGCATCTTTCAGAAAAAGAGATGTGCAAGAACAAGGGGACACAATTTGAAGATAGAGGGGGGCGGTTCAGGGGCAATGTGAGAAAATATTTTTTCACGGAGAGGGTGGTGGACACATGGAACAACCTTCCTGAGGAGGTTGTGGGGTCTAAAACTATGGGAGAATTCAAGAATGCATGGGACAGACATAAGGCAATTCTTGTGGGGGGTAGGAAGAAATAGGCTGTTGGTTAACTAGGATCTGCAGCTTATCCTGTAGATAGGGAAATGAGCAGACTAGGTGGGCCAAGCGGTCCTTATCTGCCATCAAAGTCTATGTTTCTATGTTGTCACTTGGTAAGCACTGTAATTAAGCTGTACTTCCTTCAGCTCACCTGTAAGGCATTAAAGCATCACCGTTCTTGCAGTCACTCAGCTTGGCTTGTGCATTCACCTAGGTGACGGCCATCAGGAACAGCCCCTTGATGACATTGAGTCAGTTGTGTCATCAATGGAACCAGCTAGCAAGGAGGAAGTGGTACCCAAAGATCAAGATGACAAAGGAGACATGGAGGAAATTCTTGTCACACACCTCAAAGTCTGATCTGCTCTACTCACGTTGTGGCGAGCTGTAGAGCAAAATAAGACTCGAGAGTCAAATTAGGATTTGCTGGCTACAACAGAGAAGATGTGGCTCCCGTACTGTGCAGCAACCTGTGTTCAGAGTAAAATTACAGACTTCTTCAGTGAACTAACCAAACTTTTATTTTTCCCCTAACAGGACAGCGCTAATGTTACAGTATTGCTTTATTTTTTAATTTTTTTGGTTTGTTGTTTTAAATGCACTACAGTATTAAAAGTTTGAATAAAGTTTGAAGCACAGTATATGTTGTAGCTTTGTTTTTATATGTGCTAGAGAAGGGCAGTTTGACATCTAGGCAGCAACACAATAGCACTTGTCATCCTGAAATAGAGTGCATAAACTAATCTGCAGAGATACATAGACACTATTGGCAGATAAGGGCCTGTTGCCCACCCAGATTGCCCATTTGAGCTTGTAAATTCCCTTTACGTTTTTCTAGAAGTCTGTTGTCCCTTATCCCTGACCTCCAGGATTCCCTTATGTCAATCCCATGCATTCGTAAATCCTGTGATTGTTTCAGCCCCCACCACTTCCTCTGGCAGGTTGTTCCACTTGTCCACCACCCTTTCTGGGAAGAAATTCTTCCTCATGTTTCCTCTGAATCACCCTCCCTCCAACTTCATCCCATGCCCTCTAGTCCTGGAACATCTTTTTTGCTGGAAAATAGTGTACTCATGCACCCTGTTCCTCCCTGTAAGGTACTTATATATTTCTGTCATATCCCCTCTCTCTCTTCTCTCCTCCAGGGAGTACGTATTCATGTCCTTCAGCCTGTCCTCATAGAACTTGTGATGCAATCTCTGTACCATCTTTTTTGCCCTCCTCTGAACCGTTTCCACCCAGTCTATGTCCTTATGTAGGTAAGGTCTCCAGAACTGTACACTGTCCTCCAGGGGCCTCACTAGTGTCTTGTATAGTGGAATTATGACCTCCCTTTTTCTGTTGGTGATGCCCCTGCCTATAGGTTCATAGGGTCATAGGTTCATAAGTATCTATGAGTTTGAGGGCACGCCCATTTAGAACTCACCACCATTAGGTTAATGGCAGATAAGATATTTTCTATTGCCCATGTGTCGCTCAAGATTGATTTTAAACTGTTCTAAATTTTAACTTAATACCACTTCTAATGGTAGGGAGTTCCACATAGGCAGTACTCTCTGAGTTATTAACCTATTCCTTTTTACTGTATTGTTAATCCCAGTTTTTAGTTTTAGTTTATGTGACCTTATGTTATTATTTGATAGGTGCCACTCTAAACAGATCATTTTGAAGAGGGCTGGATCCTTAGTGGCTCTGAATGCTAAACAAAGATCACCTCTAAGTGATCTATATTCGAGTGAAAAAAGCCCCAAGGTCTTAAGTCTATCTTCATATTCAACATTTTTTATATTGGTGATAATTCTAGTCCGTCTCCTCTGTAATTTTTCAACTATGGCTTTACTACCTACTGAGGTGGATGCACAGAAGGGGGCACAGAATTCAATATGAGATCTGACCAAACTGGTGTATAATGGTACTAGAACCTCAAGTTCTGTACTTTTAATATGTTTGAGGATACATGCTATTGTACCATGACATTTTTTAACCATTTTATAAATATGTTCAGTAAATTTTAAATTATTTGTAACGGAAATCCCTAGATCTTTTTCTGAGGTGACCACCTGTAACTGAATATTGTTCAGAGAGTATTTAGCCATCCTGTTGTTTTCTCCAAGGTGCATAACCATACATTTGGCTGGGTTGAGTATCATTTTGTTATCTGAGGCCCAGCTTGCCAAGTTGTCCAAATTTGTTTGAAGCAATTTTATGGATTGTATATCATTTACAATACAGCTGAGTTTACTGTCGTCAGCATATTTATTAATCCATACATTATTTGTGGTTTGCATGCTGGAGATCAGTATGTTGAACAGTATAGGGCCCAAAACAGAGCCCTGAGGCACCCTGCTAGTGAATCTGCCCCATTCAGACTTATGCCCTAGGATATTAACCTGTTATTTTATGTCCATTAACCATGATTCAATCCATGCATCTCAGCTACCTATTTGCTTTACCTGCTGCCATTTCACACTGTTTTTTTTTACCTTGAGGTTATCAGAGATGATAATCTCAAGGTCTCTTTCCCGCATGGTGCATGCTATATCCTCACCCCCTAACTGATATGTTGTTCCAGGGTTTTTGTGCCCCATATACATTGTCTTGCACTTCTCTGCATTGAATTTCAACTGCCAAACCCTTGACCATTCTACAAGTTTCTGCAGGTCCCTCCTCATTCTGTCTACACCCTCTGAGCTTTGTGTCATCAGTAAACAGGGAAATTCTGCTTTCTAGGTCCTGCACAATGTCAGTGATGAAGACATTGAATAGGACCGGTCCTAGCACTGATCACTGTTATACCCCACTGGTCACTTTTCCCTCTGTGAAGTGACAGCCATTTACCACCACCCTCTATGTCCTGCCACCCAGCCAATTACCCACCCACCGTACTGCTGTCCTACCCACTCCCATATTCCCCAGTTTGTTTAATAGCCTTCTATGTGGCACAGTGTCAAAGGCCTTGCTGAAGTCCAGATAGGCCATGTCCACTGCCCTCCACTGATCCACCTCCCTTGTCACCCAGTCAAAAAGTTCAATGAAGCTGGTCTGGCGTGATCCATCCCCAGAGAAATCATGCTACCTTGGGTCCTGTAGTCTGCTGGCAACCAGATGTTCCACCAATATCTCCTTCAGTAGTGCTTCCATGATCTTCTCCACAACCAAGGTCAGGCTGACTGGTCTGTAATTCCCTGCTTCCTCTTTGTTCCCTCTTTTGAATAAGGGGACTATATCTGCTGTTCTCCAGTTTTTGGGTACCTTCCCTGTTTTCAGTGATTTGCTAAACAGGATTGCCAGTGGTTCAGCCACCACCTCTCTTAGTTCCTTTATGATCCTGGGGTGCACCTCATCTGGCCTAATTGCTTTATTGACTCTTATTCCTTCCAATTCCTTTAGGACCCTTTCCCATGTAAAGGGACTTGTGTCCATTTCTACACCATTCCCACCCCTTGTACTCCCTTCAGGCCCATTACCTTCTTCTTCCTCAGTAAAGACTGAGCAGAAATATCTGTTCAGTATGTCAGCTTTACTGTTGTCATCCTCCACATGACCCCCGTCGTCCCCCCTTCAGTGTCATTATCCCTTCGTTTGCCCCTTTTTTCACTTATGCACCTGTAAAAGGTTTTGTCCCCTCCACCCACTAATTTTACGATGAACTCTTCAGTCTGAGCTTCAGCTTCCCTTACTCACCTCCCTGTCTCTCTTTGCTTCTCCTGATAATTTTCCCAATCCCCTTCTGTCTGCGTATTTTTGTATTGCCTGAATGCAATCTTTTTGGTTTTCACTTTCTCCGCTATCTCCTTAGAAAACCATAATGGCCTCTTCTTCCTTTTCCCCTTGCTAACCTGCTTAATGCATAATTCTGTTGCTCTTGTAATCCATGTTTTAAATATTGCCCACTGTTCCTCGACCCCTGATTCTCTCTCCATTCCCAGTGATGCTTCTTTCCAGCATATCCCTATTTTCCCAAAGTCTGCCCTCCTAAAATCCAGGATACGCGTTTTTGTGCAGTTTGGTTCAGCTCCTGTGATTTCAAACCACAGTGACCAGTGGTTACTGTTCCCCAGGTGCTGCCCCACTGTTACCCCTATCTCACTGTCCCTGTTTGTGAGCATGGGGTCCAGTATTGCCTTCTGCCAAGTTGGTTCCATGACCTGTTGCTTAAGGAAGGCACCTTGAAGGCAGTCCAGGATAAATCTACTCCTGGTTGATGCTGCTGCTGGGAGGCTCCAGTCCACGTCTGGAATATTGAAGTCTCCAACCAGCACCCTCTCCCCCCTGTCTTCCATCCTTTGGATGGCTAGCATTAACTCCCTATCTGTCTCTTCCTCCTGGGTTTGTGGTTTGTAGACCACCCCTGTACAGATGGCTGACCCCATTTTCCTTTCCAGCTTAACCCATAGTATCTCTCCCCCGTTTTGTTCCTCCTGAATCTCTATGGCCTTTATGTCATCTTAGAAACATAGAAACATAGAAGTTGATGGCAGATAAGGACCGCAAGGCCCATCCAGTCTACCCATTTATTTTTCTACCTTATAAATGTGCCATCGGCCTTTGCTCTGTCAATGGCCTATCTATTCATACTCATCTGTATTGCTCCCTTATGCCTATCCCATACCTGTTTGATGCCCTGCACTGTATTCATATCCACCACTTCCTGGGAAAGGCCATTCCATGCATCCACCACCCTTTCTGTGAAAAAGAACTTCCTCACATTACCCCTTAATCGGGCTCCCTCTAGTCTTATGCTGTGTCCTCTTGTCCTGTTATTTTTCTTATATTGAAACATGTTAGACTCTTTCTTCTTGTTAATGCCCTTAAGGGGTTTGAATGTTTTGATCATATCACCTCTCTCTCTCTCTCTCTCTCTCTCTCTCTCTCCTTTGCTCTAGGGTATACATATAGACCTCCATTAATCTCTCCTCATATGTTTTTTGATGCAGTCCCTGCATCATTTTGTTTGCCCTTCTCTGGACTGTCTCAATTTGGTTAATGTCCTTGTGAAGGTGTGGCATCCAGTACTGCAGGCAATACTCCAGTTGGGGCCTAACCAGCATTTTATAAAGAGGGATTACTACCTCCCTCTTACGACTTGTGATACCCCTACTAATACACCCCAGCATCCCCCTAGCCTTACCTACTGCTTTAGTGGTCTGCTTGGATGATTTCAGATCATCGGTGATGATGATGCCTAAGTCTCTTTCTTCCCTTGTGACTGCCAGCAAATCCCCTCCCAGCCTATTGGTGGCTTCAGGAATTCTCTTCCCTATGTGCACAATCTCGCACTTCTTTGCATTAAATCCCAGTTGCCACTCTTACAACCATTTTGCTAGTTTATCCAGATCTCTTCTCATTCTGCCCACCCCATCTGGATCATCTACTCTGTTGCAGATCTTGGTGTCTTCTGCAAACAGACAAACCTTACCCACCAGTCCATCTGCAATGTCACTGATGAAGATATTGAAGAGGACTGGCCCCAGGACTGATCCCTGAGGTACCCCACTTGTGACTGTATACTGTTTACCACCACTCTCTGTTTTCTGCCCGTCAACCAGTTTGCCACTAAGTTGACTGACTTCTGACCCACCCCGAGCCTACCCAGCTTATTAATCAATCTTCTATGTGGAACAGTATCGAAAGCTTTGCTGAAGTCAAGGTAGGCGACATCAACTGCTCCCCCTTGGTCCACCACTCTGGTTACCCAGTCAAAGAAATCTATGAGATTAGTTTGACAGGAACTTCCTTTTGTAAACCCATGCTGTCTTGGATCCTGTGCTCCTATGGATTCCAGGTCTTGCACAATCCTTTCCTTAAGGAGTGCCTCCATAATCTTGCCCACTACTGAGGTAAGACTGACTGGTCTGTAGTTCCCTGCCTCCTCCCTGCTACCACTCTTGTGGAGCAGGATCACATGAGCCCTTCTCCAGTCTTCTGGGACCTCGCCTGTGCTCAGAGACTCACTAAACAGTTCTGATAATGGCTCTGCTAGTTCCACCCTTAGCTCCTTTAGTACCCTGGGATGTATGCCATCAGGTCCCTTTGCCTTGTCCACCCTGAGCTTATCGAGCTCTTGTAGGACCCTTTCTTTTGTGAAGGGGCTAGTGCACACCTCCCTCCCCCCTGTGTCCATGGTGCTGAGCTGTGGGCCTTGACCTACCTTCTCTTCCGTAAATACTGAGCAGAAATATCTATTTAGGATAGATGCTTTTACGTGGTCCTCCTCCTCACCCCCCCCCATCTCCTTTGATCTTAGCAATACTCCCTCTGGACATTCACTTTCACTAATGTATCTACAGAAAGTCTTGTCTCCTTCTTTTACTTTTTGTGCTAGTGTTTCCTCTTTGTGGGCCTTTGCCTGCCTTACTGCCTTCCCTGCTTCCCTTAGGGAAGTTTGGTATGCCTCACTATCTCCATCCCGTTACATTCCCTTATATTTCCTGAAGGCCAGCCTTTTGGCTCTGACCTTTTCTGCTACTGTATTTGAGAATCAAAGTGGTTTCCTTCTTCTTTTGCACTTCCTTTTCTCTCTAACACAATGGGATGTTGCTTCAAGTATTGCATCCTTAATGCTTGCGCACTTTGCCTGTACCCCTTCACCTGTATTTCTTTTTGCCCGGGCTATCTTAACTCTGTTGGCCATCTTATCAAAGTCATCTGCTCTGAAGTCCCATATTTTTGCCTTGGAATGGATGATTTAGTTCTAGTGGCCAAATTGAACCATACCATGTGATGGTCACTGGCCCCCAGGTGACCTTCTACCTGGAGATCTGTGATCCTTTCCCTGTTAGTCAGTACTAGATCTAGGATAGCCCTTGTCTCTTGTTGGTTGTTGTACCAGTTGTTTGAGGCCCTCTCCCTGCAGGGAATCCACCATGTGTCTAGTTCTGTCAGATGTTCCTGCTGGTATTGACCGATCTGCATCTGGCATGTTGAAGTCTCCCACTATCAGAACCTCCCCTTTAGCTGTCATGTTTTGTATATCTTCTAACAGTAATGTGTCTATGTCATCCCCTAGTCTGGGGGCCTGTAGACAACCCCAGTTCATATGGCTGTCCCATTTCCTGTTCCCAGGGTGACCCACAGTTCTTCTGGCTCCTTATGTGTATTCTGAATTTCTGTAGCTTTGATATTTTCATTGACATACAGGGCCACTCCACCCTCCCCCTTTTTGCACCTCGATCTCTTCTGAACAGTACATAGTTAGGTACTAAAGTCTCCCAAGTGTGGTTACTGATAAACCATGTCTCGCTAATTGCTGCTCTGTCCAGTTTAGCCTCTGTCATTATTGCCTGCAGGTCTGGGATCTTGTTTCCCAGACTGCGAGCATTTGTGTACATGATTTTCTATTGGCCAGATTTCGGTGTGTTAGTTGTTGGGTGAGGTCTGGCGTGTCTCCTGTGCATTGTATGGGCAGCCAGGCCTTTTTCCTTGCCTGGTGATGCAAATGAACTGCAAACATGTTGAACTCCTGTTTGACCACTAGCTGAGGAAAGAGGGGTGTTCTTCCCATTTGATGTATGGGGTGCTCCACCCCTCTCCCCTTTAGCTAGTTTAAATATTCTGCAAAGATGTCAGACTTCTCCAATGCACTGACTCCCTCCTTAGTCAGATGCAGTTCATCAAATTTAAGGAACTTTCGCTCCCAAAACTGTTGCCGGTTCCCTACAAATTTGTGTCCTTTTTCCTGGCACCAGCCCTTGAGTGACATGTTTTGCTCCCCTATCTCCCTTTCTCTGACCTTCCGTCCATCTGCCCCCCTCTCCCAGACTGGCAGAATCTCAGAGAAGGAGATGGCGGATGAAATAGATGACAGTTTGTCACCCAGCCTGGACGGGTGTTCCTTGGTCTCCACAGCTGACCAGCTGGCGAGATCGTTAGTCCCTATGTGTACCACGACATCAATGTTTTCTCCTGCTTCCTGAACAATTTTAGCAATGCCATCAATGTCTCTCCACGCTGATGTACCTGGGAGACATCTGACCATTATCCCTGGCTGGGGATGGGTATCAACTCCCCGAATCATGGCGTCTCCTATGATTAGAAGTTTTTTGGATTTTCTTTTTGCTTTTTTTGTTTTGGTTCCTGTTTTGGGTGAGTTTTGTTGTGCTAGGTCCTGTGCTGCAGTGTCCTGCTCTGCAGTGTCCTCTGTCCCTTTGTTTGATTTTGGAGATAGAGGCAGATACCTGTTTGTTGTTTTTATATGGTTTGTGGAGGTAATGTGTTGGAGAGCAGTGAGTGATGGGGCTCCCAATTTACCCCTCCTAACTACCTGCCAACCTCCCAGACCAACTACCCTCTGCGGTTGGGGTGCTTCTGTTGAATGTTGGGGAAATGGCGGGTGATGCTTGTAATATATTTCCTCTTGAATATGCAATTTGAGGTGCACAATCTCCGCCTATGCTGCCTGGAGCTGAGCCCTTAGACCTCCAATGGCTGAACATGTAGGACAGTGTCCTAAATCCTGTAAAACTGCCCTTCTGAAAAGTGTTCCACAGTACCTGCAGTTAATGATATCCATTCCAGATAAGTTTCTGGGTTTATAACCTGGTCAGAGTAATTAGGAGGAAGAAAATGAAAGCAAAAGTTTGATTTTGTGTTTTGTTTGTTTGTTTTTGTATAACTTGTTATAACAAGTTAAATTACTAGTGCTCCTGTAAATGAGGTCACCGTGTGAATACCCCACTGATCTGCCCCTTCCTGCTTTGCCACAGGAAATGTCACGACTGTGCTACCCTATAAAAGGAATGTACTGTGGGGTGGTTGGGGATATGGGTGGGTGGCTGGGCCCTTCCCCTGCCAAATAAGAAGAACCACGGATGAAAGAAACAAGGAGGTAAGAGCAGAAACAATCAGCCAGCAACAAATGCAGTAACCCTGAAAGCTTATCCTAATGATAGATAAAACTGTAAAACCTGTAAAGTACCACCTGTAATAATTTCACAGAAGATATACCCTGTAAGAAACACTTTGCTTCAGAGAAAAATAAAGCAGTAACAGAAGATATACCTTGCAAAAGACAATTTGAATCAGAAGATTACAGCAGTACTCTGTTAGCACACACCTGTAGGTGCACCCTGTAATAATGCAGCAGAAGGTATACCCAGCAACAACAATTTGAATCAGAGAAAAATTAAGCAATAAAATGTCAGCAACAAACAGTAACAATCCCTGTGAGTACAAAATAAAAATAACACACAGTAAATCTGCCTAGCCTAAAGAAGCCTTTATCCTTTACCTTGCTCTGGTAAGGTTCTTTGCTCTGTCCTTTCAAGCAACCTAGAAGGAAAAAGCCTTGGCCAGCAAACCTAGTTTTCCACCTCCAAGATATCAAACATAAAGTGGCACTCCTCCTCCCTTCCTGCCTGCCCTGTCTCTTCTGAATATGTTGTAGCCGGGTATGGCCATCTCCCAGTCGTGGTTATCATTACACCAGGTTTCTATGATGGCCACAATATCCAGGTCCGACTGTGCAATGGTAGCCTCTAGTGAAATGTTTTTGTTTACTCTGTCCATTCTATATAGTGGGCAGAATGAAAGAACATGGATGTACCCGTTACCTGCGGTTTTAACTGTACTAGAAAATATCTGTGCAACTTGTCTGTTTAACCAATGTACATAAATGACAGTTTTGAGTAGTCACCTACACCGCACTCAACAGACTCTAATGATGTCATGTAACTGACATTGCTGAAGATTTTGTATAAGTGTACTATGTCTGACTTCTGCTTGTTCCCATGATGTTTTCTTGTATCTACTATTGTCTACATACCCTTTGTTGTAATCTCTCACGGGTCGTACTTGAAAATAGGCAGCTATGCTGTCTAGTGTACCTACCCGGTTAACAAAAACTAACTAACTAAATAAATAAACTGCTTTCTATTTTACATTTTTATGTTTGCTTGCACGCATGTGCAAGAAACATAGTGCCATCATACGAGTTTTCCAGAGGTGTGTCAGCCTCTTCCAATTCAGTCAGTGTATTTGCAGGTGTGGTCACAGAGCGCCAATCATTGCTCCAGCTGTCTATGACAGCTGAAAATGCAGTGGCATACAGTTGAAAGGGAGAGCTCCACTTGAGTAAGCAGAGCTCTCCCTCCCCACACACACGCGTGCACGCACGCACACTGCATGCTCATGTGCCTTCCCCCTCCACACTGTACGGCCACGGGTGCCCAACCTCGCCGGCTCCACTGTCTCTCCCCACCCCCATGTTGTCACTGATGGGGGTGTCCAACTCTCGTCCGGCTTCACTGTCTCCCCCGAGACAGGGTGCCACGCCGGAGCCCACCCCAGCGTGGGCAACAGATGCTATGGTCGACGGGGTGCCCAATCCCGTCAGCCCACACACCCCTCAGCCATCCTTCTGCCATGCTGGGAGCCCACCCAGTGTGGCAACGTTCAAGTCCGTCTTTTCAAAGAAAAAAACTTGTAAAGAAAAACAGTCCGTCAGTCTCCCTGCCCCCACTCCACCCACTGTGCACCTGCCTCCCACACACCCCCTCAACTCCATACTTACCTCCGGAGTCCGGTGCGACGATCTTCGGTGGACTGGGAACACGTCTGCACTCTTCAAAGCCGACCGCGAACTGAGGAAATGCCGGTAAGCTGTATAATGGGATAGATAGGGTTTTTCAACTTTGTTGCATACCGCAGGCATTTTTTGGAATTTTTGCACCAAATTTTCAACATGGGGTTTTTGGGACCCCTCCTCATGAATTCTTGCACTGTCATGGCGTTACTCGGGCTCGAAGGGTGATTTCGCAGCCACTGTGCGAAATCATCTTTCCGGAATGATCAATGAAACAACACTGCCAGTGTTCATAAGGTGGGCTCTCAAAAAGCCTATTTTGAAAATTTGGTGGAAAAATTCCTAAAAATGACTGTTTTACAAGTGTGCTTTGCGCAGTTCCTACGCACACTCATAAGTTCACAAATTTTCAAAATTTTCACTCCAGATTTTCAACATTGCCATTTTACCACACCTTCTTATGAGCAGTACAGCTGTCATTTTTCACATCTCACCCAAAATGTGTTTCCGCCCATGTAGCGCACAATGGCGCAGTTGGTGTGCGAAATCAATGTACAAGATACATTAAGAAAATCACAGTGATACTGTTCATGAGCAGAGGTCTTAAAATGGCTATTTTGAAAATTTGGTGAAAAAATTCCTAAAAATGACTGTTTTACGAGCGTGCGTTGTAGAGCTCCTATGCACGCTGGTAAGTTCGCAAATTTTCAATATTTCACTCCAGATTTTCAACATTGCCATTTTACCACACCTCCTTATGAGCAGTACAGTTGTCATTTTTCACATCTTGCCCACAACGTGTTTCTGCCCATGTAGCGCACAATGGCGCAGTCGGTGTGCGAAATCAATGTATGCAACATGTTAAGAAAATCACAGTGACACTGGTCATGAGCAGAGGTGTTAAAATGGCTATGTTGAAAATTTGGTGAAAAAATTCCCAAAAATGACTGTTTTAGGAGCGCACATTGTGCAGTTCCTACGCACGCTGGCAAGTTTGCGAATTTGTAATATTTGCACACCAGATTTTCAACAGTGCCATTTTACTGCACTTCCTTATGAACAGTGCAGCTACCATTTTCACATCTCACCCAAAATGTGTTTCCGCACATGTAGCGCACAATGGTACAGTCGGTTTGCGAAAACAATGTTTGGGACAGATTAAGAAAATCACAGTGACACTGGTCATGAGCAGAGGTCTTAAAATGGCTATGTTGAAAATCTGGTGACAAAACTCCATAAAATGACTGTGTTATGAGTGAGCATTACGCAGTTCACGCACCCTCGTGAGTTCATGAATTTGTAATATTTTGGTCCAGATTTTCCCCAGTGGCATTTTCCACACCTTCTTATGAACAGTACAGCTGTCATTTTCCACAACATGGCCGAAATGTTTTTTCACACTTTCAGTGCAGAGATGCGTGGTCGCTGTGGGAAATCATTGTTCGGGACAGATAAAGAAAATCACACTGACACTGTTCATGATCGGAGGTCCCAAAATGCCTGTGTTAACAATCTACTGTAAAAAAATCCCCAAACTAGTCACATTACGGGTGTGCGTTGCACAGTTTCTACGCACGCTCGTGACTTCACCATTTTTTTTTAAGATTTTCACAGCAGATTTTCAACATTGCCATTTTTTACACCTCCCCATTAACAGTACTGCTGTCATTTTTCACTTCCTGTTCGGAATGTGTTTTTGCACCTGTGGTGCCAAATGCCATGGTCGCTGTGCAAAAGCAGTTTTGGCTAACAAACTGATATTGCCACTGTTCATGAGGTGGGGGTCACAAAAAAACCATGTTGAAAATTTGGAGTGAAAGTACCAACGAATGCCTGAGGCGTTAGGGTTTCCGAACATAACACCCCACCCTGTAGAATATGACAGGCATCAGGGGTGTGACTTGGGATTCTTTCCTGTCATGGTCATACCATCCCGTCCCCACCCACACCCTGCAGCCAGTGAGAGGCATCAAGGTGTGCCTCGGACTCTTCGGGCCCAAACTTCACCCCATTCTCCTATACCGCACCCATCTCACCATATTTCCTGATGGAATGGGGTGCGCATAAGGGCCAAAGACCCCAAGGCACACCGAGACACTTGTCAGTGTCTGCAGGGTAAGGTGTGGTGAAATGGCATGGTCGTTATGTCTAAGGACCCAAAGGCACATCCCAATGCCTGCCACTCTCTGCAGGGTGGTGGTGGGGTTGGCTTCAGTTCAGTACTTCGCTGCCATTCCTATTGTGCAGCTCTGTAACTTCTACACTACCAATGCCAGTGCCAGCAAGCAAACATTCGGCATTGACAAATGCTTGTTTATTCTTTGTTTTGTTACATAAATACTGTGTTATCAAGAAAAAAATCTTACCTGAGTTGAAAGTACTGTAATATTAATATTAAATAAAACTTGGTGAAATGCATGATATTTTAATCTTGTTGGAAGTTACAACGGTAAAGATAAAGACAAAACCATGCCTAGCTGGGACTTTTTTTAATTATTATCCAAATCAAACATGAATATTCCTTTTTAATGTGAATTCAATGTGGGAAAAACAGTGAATTTCTAAGGCGAAGTTTGAATTCATAAAACACATTTTGTTTACAGCTGACTAAAGTTAGACTTATCTCGTATTGGCATCAGAGTAACTGCTGTTACATAAAACATAGCAAAAAGGGTGAAAGGATGAAAAATTAAGAAGACAAAGTACATGAGTAGCATATTATGAAATTGTTAAACAAAATGTGTATACTAAATTAGCATCATTTCTTGCCATGCTATAAGCCACTGAAATACACAACTCAGTAACTCTCTGTGCTGAAATCCATAGAGTGCATGGTTAAATTATCTGTTTTCTTCATTTTTATTAAACACAGTGTGGTGATTCAGTCTCTCTTTAAACACATTTACAGTATAAGTAAAGCATTGCAGATACATATGTGCAGGAGTTAATGTTAAACTGGCCACCTGATTGTTCCTTCTGAAAGATTAATCTGCTCTAGATGCCCGTTAAGATACTTTGATTGATAACATCACATTAAGGTCAGTTCTGGTTTGAGGTAATTTTCTTTTTGCCAAGACTTTTCTAATTCATGCACTTTCATTGTTGGCTTTGTACAGGCTGTGCGCTGTTGTTTTTATTTGTGTTGTATTCATGATTTAATGATTTAGAATCCAGTGGAGGAAGACTATGGAGGACTGTGGAGAAGTGAAGGAGACTAATTTGGCTACTTGTCCTGATCTTTGAATATGAGTTTATTTATTTAGATTTTGATAACCGGGTAAGCTCACTGAGACCAGAGGTCCCTTTTTCAGGAGCGGCCCGGATTAGTTACAGACAATAATTACATATATTGGCAGGAGTACACAGTAGTACATACATTGGTAGAAGTACACACTAGCTGGAGCATACATTGTATAGGGTATAGAGTATATTACAGAGCATATCAGTTACATACACATAATAACATAGCAAATTAAATCAGACATATGACATCTTAACCAACAATGCTTTAGGGGAAAGGTGGCAACAGCAATATGCAGGCTATATTGCCACCCCGTAGGCTGACTGCCATGGGACAAGCAAGTTTCAGCCACCAAGACTAAGTTCCAAGCTAGCGGTTACAGCAACAGAGACTAAACTCTAGCAGGTATGCTTTCAGGCCGGACTTAAAACCCTGAATAGTGCAACAATTAGCCAAGTCAACAGGGAGAAGGTTCCATAAATGTGGGGCAGCGTACCTAAAGGAGCGCTTGCCTTAGTTAGTTCAGACATGAGGGATGTCTAGGGGATGGCCAGTGGAGGATCTCAGGCCCCAGCCCCGGACTTTGGGATTTAGCAGCCCATGCAGGTGAGGAGGAGGGCCAACAATGGTAAATTTGAAGGTCAGGCTCAAAGAGGAGTTGGCTAGTTTTTGTCACATAGAAGGCCAGTGGAGATCAGTGAGAACCTTACCGTGGTGCTTCTTTGGGTGAGGGGGAGTTGGTGGCTAAATGAGCCACCCTGTGGTAAAGCGTAGTGAGCTTTTTTTGTTCACCCTCCCTTAGGGAATGCTGCAGTGAAGCCCCATAGAGGAGGGAGGGGAGTAGGCTACAGTTAGATATGACACAATGAGCCTCGAGAGAATGAGAGTCACCCAGCCTATACAGAAGTCCTAACTTCTGGTGGGTGGACTTAACAACAGAGTCAATATGAGGCTGGAATATCATCGCCTGATCAAGCAGGACTCCGAGGTACTTGTTTTTGTCTGTGACCTCTATTCTCTTCCCTTGGGCAGTATGAAGCTGAAAAATGCCATGCCAGTCTGAGCCAAGGCATCTGGACCCGAACAGGACTGCCTTAGTTTTTTTCTTCATTTATTACAAGTGAACCAAGCTTCCAGTGCAACTAGACTGTCCTGGAGGTTGGCACTGATTACGCTAGGAAGTGGATCACTGCAGTAGAAGATAGTGTCATCTGCAAAGAGGATAAGGTTGTTCCTCCTGCCAACCCCCTCTATATCATTGACAAAAAGAGTAAATAACAGGGGACCAAGGATCAAGCCCTGGGGTACCCCAGAGATTACCAGTTTAGCACTAGACTGGATTCCTCTCCACAGGACTTTTTGGGTTCTGTTGAGCAGATAGCTCTCGAACCATGTTGCAGAGAGCCCATCCAGTCCAAGTAGGTGAAGTTTAGTGAGAAGAAGTTCATGGCTGACCAAGTCAAATGCCTTGGGTAAATCAATGAATAGAGCCCCCGTTGGGGAACCTTGGTCCATTGTGTCAAGGATGTCCGATGTGAGCCAGATAAGGGCTGTATCAGTTCCATGGCCTTTCCTAAAGCTGTGTTGAATGTCAGCTAGGAGTAGGTGCCTTTCAAGGTGGTCCTGTATTTGGTTGTAGACCAAGCTCTCCCGCACCTTCGCTAGTGGGCAGAGAATGGAGATTGGCCTGTAGTTCCCCACATTGTCCCGGGGCCCTTTTTTGTGAATGGGGACAATGGTTGCCACCTTCCATTTATCTTGGACCTTTCCTTCAAGGCGGGACCTGTTGATAAGTAGGGAAACTGGGTGGGAGATAGCTTGAGCTGCAGCCCGCAGGAGTCTAGGTTCAAGCAGGTCATGTCCCGGAGAGGAGTCTGGGTTTATACGTTGCAGAAGGGGAAATACCTTGGTGGTTTTGACCAGCCTTAAGTGAAACTGGGGTCAGGAGTGTTCCCAGGCTGTGCCTCTGTTGCTGGGGGCACCAGAGGGCAGGTGGGGTTTGGTTCCTCTAGGATTGGAGAAAGTGGCACTAAATGCCTCTGCAATTAAGGTGGGATCATTGGTTAGGGTATCACCGACCAGGAGTTCACCCTCTTGGGCATTGAGGGCATTATATATATTGTTATGGGAGGGTATTATGGAATACACTTGTCAGTCAATGTTATTTTGTAAAAGAAAAAAGAAATAAGAAAGACAAATGCCATGGATAACTAAAATATTGTTAAATGCAGAAATGAGATTTCAGCAGCAGTGACTACATTAATATTGAATAGTGCCAATAACATGGACTGCACTCCTGTAGTGCCTATGCAGTAACCTTTTTTTTTGGTTGTGTGTCTGAGATGTGGTATATTGCAATGTTATTACCTATGTTATTTAGCCTTCCCTGTGTGTGTGAGAGGGAGGGAGGGAGGGAGGGAGAGAGGGAGGGAGAAGTGTGTGTGTGTGTGTGTGTGTATGTGCGTGTGTGTGTGCGTGTGTGTGTTGTTCCTTAACTTATCAGATAATTGCACTATTAAGGGGTTATAATAACTGTGGAGTGTTTTCTCCCCTAGGGAAATCTGGTTATAATTTGCCATTACAACCTGTGGGTTATAATGGCAAACACTCCATGGGTTTCCAACACTGCATTCATGCGTCTGCCTCCACTCTCTCCTCTCCACTTATAGGGCACCGGACACTTCGCCACTGTTAACTGGACACTGTGTCCACCTGTATCACTTGGCGGTAAGTTAAAAATAGAAACTTTCTTCTTAGCTGTTCACTTTGCTAGAGTAAGCATGTAATCTTTGTTTGGCTATCTTAAAAAAGGAAAAAGGTTTCGGGAGCCGCTCAGATGCAGACAACGGACTTCGCTTCATCCGTACCGCACAGCAGTTGTTTTATTTTATATAATTGCTATGGAAGAAAACATTTCCTAGCAATTATATAAACTAAAACATGGGGTGGTGTGTTTAACTCGAGATTATGCAATGGCAAGCAAGAATCCTGGTCCCTGATTCATCAGACTGGTACTGGACTATCCCAGTATAACATTCCGGCTCTAGTCCCATCACACTTAGACCGCATCAAAAGTTTAAAAAGATCACTCCACAGCCATCCCATCCCTGTGAGCAGCTTCACTAGTTCATGCTCTGCTCGCACTTGACGTTTTCCCCCCCCACTCACACTCAGCACTCCCCACCAACCATAAACACACTCTGAGTGTGTATATAACTTTTATCTCCTGGTACAAAATCCCAAACTGTACTGGGAGAACCACAAACAAAATGCCCGCTAAAGAACACCTGGGGTTTGGCAGCAGATCGTGTGACTCCCTAAATGAAAAAAAATGAAAGTCACACAAACGAATGGGTGAACAATTAACTGTAACAGTCATCATGTGGCTGTTCTCTTCGGTTGTTGTTCACCTCATGCTCAATTTCTTTTTTTTTTTTTTGTTACCTTCGGCAAACCAGAAAAAAAAGCACATTCTCCCTACCTCCTTTTCTTTACCTTCACACAAGTGGCAGCAGAGGAAGGCTGGCAGCAAAGTGACTCTGTGAGAGCTCCAAACATGACAATGATAATCTCCTGGTGCAATCTGTCCCTCTATACGCAACGCACTTCTCCTCTACCTATCTGACCCATCTCCCACTTTGTTTTTCTCTCATCCCCTATTCTTGTCTCTTTACTTCTATCACTTACTATTATCCCTCCCCTAATCTAACTATTTTCTAGCCCTTACCAGCACTAAAGTGTTTAACCTGTCATGTTTTCTCAAACAAATTGTGGCATAGTTTTTGATTATTGTACGGTTCCTGTTTTATTTCTTCCCACACTGGTATTGCAACCTCCTTATTATATAGCTTCCTTTTGTAATTTGGTTGTATGCTATTGTAAACTGTTTTCTGTACCTGTATTGGAATATCTTCCTTGTATTGTTGTACTGAACTCTCCCGGGTCATGCCTGAAAATAGTCATTGCTATGGCTAGTGCACTTACCCGGTAAACAAAAACTAAATAAATAAAATAAAATTTAATAATGACACCAAACTGTACTGGGAGTATGGCAAGCTGAATATAGTTGGGGGCACACTAAATGGGACTGGCAAGCACACATGAAACAGAAAAAAAAAACATGTATTGTGCAGACAGCACCATCTTTTGGACACAGAAAGAATATCTACTTTTTATAAAAAATACACTTCCTCACATAAAAAAAAGAAAAAAACTCTGTGGAAATAATACTTTTATTTGTTTTTTTCTATTTAAACATTAGCCATTGTATAATAATAGGAATAATGCCATCCAGGGGGGGTGTTATGCTGGGATATCACCCATTCTCAGGTGAAGATAATGTTCTTAAGGTGTTCTTTGTAGTTGTATGCTTGCACAGGGTACTAGAGGTGCTCTGATAGTAATACTGTATATTTCTGGGAGGTCTGAGGAGCTCAGACAGCAAAACATGTCCAAAAGGCATTCTGAAATGGCAGAAGAATGTGTAAGATTATTTTTTTTAATACTTTAATTTTTATTAAAAGATTTGTTCCCCAGCCCCCTATCAGGGAACTATGTCTCGTCTTTGGGTG
Organism: Neoceratodus forsteri; assembly: GCA_016271365.2. Classification (NCBI taxonomy): domain Eukaryota; kingdom Metazoa; phylum Chordata; order Ceratodontiformes; family Ceratodontidae; genus Neoceratodus; species Neoceratodus forsteri. The sequence continues at coordinate 32,349,500 of CM057450.1, forward strand.
GATATATGCAAAAAACAGATGGTCCACTTATTCATAAGTGTTTCTAATTTATTCTGCAGTCTGGCTGTCATATTTTTCAGTATGTAAATATCCTGTATTATATCTTGCCATTGTCTAATGTTCGGAGGGGTAATTTGTAGTCATAGTCTGGTTATCGCTTATTTGGCTGCTGTGAGTAAAATACTTGGCAAGTAAATTTGTTTTTTGCGTTTATACTCTGGAGAGAAGTGCAGGAGGTTGGCCAGCTCTGGGTTTAAGGGGTTCAGTAAAGGAAACATTTCTCTCAATGTTTCAGCAATCTCTTGCCAATATTGAGTAAGAGCCGGGCAGGACCAGAATACATGTGTATGGGTAGAAAGGTCACAGCCACATTTTCTCCAACATGCTGAGTCATGCATGGAAGAGTACTTGGCAGTTATTTGTGGTGTATGGAAATATCTGGAAGCAATCTTCCATCCATACTCCCTCCAAATGTGGGAGTTTGTGATTTAATGTTGTCTCTTCCAGATTTTAGCCAGTAATCCTGAGATAAGGCTAGTGACCTTTCTGCTTCCCAGTTGGCCTGGGTAATATCCATTAATGGGGAAGGCAAATCTATTAAGGTTTTATAAAATCTATAGACCAAATATCTCGGAGAGGGTTCTGATTGGACCTGTTCTAGTAAGGCCAATACTGAAGGAGGAGATGGGGATTTCTTGTAAGGCCAAGTGTTTCCCTAAGGAAGTCCCTAATTTGTAAATACAGTACACTCCACTTAAATGAGACACGCTTAAGCGGGACGACTGATTAAGCGGGATGTCTTCCCAGGCACCATTTCAGATCCATGGAAAACATAAAGTTAATTAAACATTTAAGCGGGACACCAATTAACATAGAAGCTGGTTTATTGGGATGATTTCAACAGAGTTTGGCTATTAGACTAAGTGGTCTGACCTTTGATGTAATAGTTTCTAATGATCTTGGTGGTTGCTTGCTCTCTGCTTTGACTCTACCATGTCTCTTTCTCAGAATGAACTCATGCTTGCAGAGCGTGTCAAAGTGCTTGATTCATTGTCCAACTCCTCCAGGTCTCTTGCCTCAGTAGCAGCGGAGTTTAAAATTTCCAAAAGCCAGGCTGGTTGCATCAGTAAAAACCATGATGCAATCCTCAGTGAGTGGTGGACAAACGCAAATCCAAGTTGCAAAAGGAAAAGGGAGGGTAAGGACAGTGAAGTGGATAAGGCTTTCCTCTTGTGGTGCTCCCAGGCTCTACAGAAGGGAGCGCGCATGTCAGGTCCGATGCTGAAAGCAAAGGCTGACGATCTTGCAAGGGAGATGTCGCATGATGGATTTGATGCCACCGATGGATGGCTATCACGTTGGAAAATGCGACATCAGATTGTCTTTAAATGGGAGCATGGGGAAAAACAAGATGCAGATGTCACTGCTGCATAGAAATGGATTGTTGAAGTGCTGCCTGGTCTCCTTACCGGCTATCTACCTAGTGATGTATGGAATGCTGATGAAACTGGACTTTTCTATCGGGGCTATCCGGACTGTGGACATGCCTTAAAGCAAAATGAGCTTACTGGAGGCAAAAAAGCAAAGGACAGAATTTCTGTGCTTTGTTGTGCTAACCAATGTGGAACAGAGAAGCAAAAGCTTCTTGTCATTGGAAAATCTAAATGTCCACGTTGTTTGCCTCGGGATTTAAAATTGCTGCCTGTCACCTACACCAGTTCGTGCAATGCATGGATGACTGGTGCAATTTTTCAAGAATGGCTGAACTCAGAAGACAGGGGCGAAAAATCATCCTGTTTGTTGACAATTGTTCGGCACACCCTCATGGTTTGATTAAACGCCTAAAATGTATTAAGCTTGTGTTTTTTCCACCAAACACCACCAGCATAATCCAACCCATGGATATGGGGGTGATCAAAAACTTAAAAGGGCACTACAGATCATTTGTGGCAGCAAAAATCATCCTCTCTATTGACAAGGGAGAGACGGCTTATGCAGCTGAAATAGCCAGAAAAGTTAATTTGGCAGATGCAGTGTACATGCTACACTGAGCTTGGCAGGCAGTGAAGCCACAAACAGTTGCAAATTGTTTTTTGCAAAGCAGGCTTTTTTGGGCGAGCATCTGAAGAGACAAATGCAACTGCCAATGAAGAAATGCCAGTCTTTGATGATGTAAGCATACCCTCCTTTATGGATCATGAAGTGTTCAATGACTTTGTTGATATGGATTCAAATGAACCTACTGTTGGTGAACTCTCTGACTCCGAAGTGGTGAGTGTGATCAATAAGGAATCCGAGATCGAGGACCAAACAACAGATGACACAGATGATGAGCCACTAGTCACAAACACCGATGCCCTTACTGGGATTCGCACCGCTTTACTGTGGTGTCAGTAACATGGGCAGACCACAATGTGGGATTCGTTGTTCATCACCAAAAGAAGCATACAAGCGTATGCCATTTCGGGAAAAGAAACAGACAAGCATAACAGAATTCTTTGCTCCTCTTGCTCGTAGTCAACCTATTATTGAACAGGTAGCAGTGCCAAAGGTGCAAGCATTGCCAGAAGTGTTTGAAATGCCATCAACCTCCTCTCAGGCTGTGCCCCAAATCAGTTTGCCACACACTACACACTACTGAGCTGCTATCGGATTACCTTTTCCAAGACGACAGCCAGTTGTACCACTTCATGGAGGACAAAGTTTACACCGGTCTATAATAATCACCACTTCAGCATCACAGAGTACTTCTACCAGTACGTGGTGTATACTGTAACACTGTAACACTGTACACAAAGCACAAGCGTACTAAAAAAAAAAAAAAAAAAACCTTCACATTAACCAACTCCCTACCAATGTCAGTTAGTAAAAAAAACAACAACTTTGTTTTGTAGAGATGGCCGTTTAAATGGGACAATCGTCCTGAAACTGAGCCGTCCCACTAAAGCGGCTTTGACTGTATCTGTAAAAATTAGTTTGCTGTGGGTGAAATTCCTTTTGTAAATTAGTGAAGGTTTTAAATATTCCCTCTCCATAAGACTGATTTGCATAGATAAGTCCTCTCTTCATCCAACCTTGGAACCCGTGATCTAGTGTTCCTGGTGTAAAGTTAGGGTCTAGTGCCAGTATTCCCATCCATTTAACCCTCTCCTCTTGTTCTACTTCCCTCAAAAGGTTTGTCCAATACTGCAGAATATTCATGGTATATGGGAATGAGTTCCCGATTACTATGTGGCGATTTGGTTGAAATAAACTGGTGAAATCTAGGGGATTCAGGGACAGGGTCCTTTTGATGCGTAGCCAAGAGGGAGAATTATTCCCCAGGGTGAGCCAGTTAGTCATTTGTCCCAGCTGTGCTGCTAATGCATAGAGTCCAAGTTGAGGTAACCCCAGCCCTTCTCTGGTTTTTGGTAGCTGTAGTTTCTTTAAGGATATTCAAGTTTTTTTCTCTTGCCAGAGGAATGGGGAGATAATCTTTTACCATCTGCCAATTTCAGCTCGGGAAGGAATCCAGGGAATATTCTGGAACAAATACAATAATTTAGGTAAAATCGACATCTGAATGATTTGGACTCACTGCCCCAGACCAATCGGCAGACGACGCTACATGTGTAGAGCTGATTTCACCCTATGGAATAAGGGGTTATAATTCTGTGCCACCATGGTATCTGGGGCATTTCTTCGGTTGATCCCCAGATATCTTATTCACTGTTTATTCCATTTATAAGGAAAAGAATTTTTGAGACTTGGGGTGGGGGTATATAAGATTGTTCAAGCCTGTTTTATGTTAGTTTATTTTATACCCCATAATCTGCTCTATTATCTGTAAGTCCATCTGGAGGGCTACTAGGGATGTGTCTGGTGTAGTCAAGTATAATAAAAGATTGTCTGCATAGTAGGCCACTTTGTGAGTATAACCATTCACCTTATATCCTTGAATTAGGTTAGATTGTTGGAGGTATTGGGTGATTGGCTTGGCACATAGGGCAAATAGGTAAGGAAATAAAGGGCAAGCTTGTTGGGTTCCTCTATTTAGGGGGAATTGGTGGGAATGGGAGCCGTTGACTTTAACCGTGGCTTCGGGGGATGAATAAATTCCTGCAATGTTTTGTTGGAATTCCTGGGGAAAGTAAAATTTTGAAAGGGTTCATAATAAGAAGGGCCAAGATACTTTATCAAAGGCTTTTTGTGCGTCTAAGCTCAGAATTAGTAAAGGGGATCGCATTTTATGAGCGGGATTAATCAAGTATAGCGTTCTCTTTATGTTATCAGTTGTCTGTCTTTCTTTAATGAAACCAGATTGGTCTGGATGTATCAAAGTGGGTAGGATATTATCTAGTCTGTGCGCTATGATACTGGCATCAATTTTATAGTTCTGGTTTAAGACAGAAATCAGGCGATAAGAGTCTCAAAGATGTCATGGTTTGTCCGGTTTCAGAACTGCTGAAATGGCTGCTTGCCTCCAAAAGGTTGGGTACTCTGCTGTTTTGTGGCTTTCTTGTAGGGCTAGTAACAGTGGGTTTTTTATTAAGCTGCCTTGTAGAATTCACCTCCAAACCCATCTGGGCCAGGCGATTTTCCATTTTTCAGATTTTTAATGGTATACATAAGCTCTTGGGGCATGATTGGAGCTGTTATCCTAGATTTATGTTCCTCCTGTAAATGAGGAAGCTGGATCTCTGCTAATAATTTGTCTGTTTCTACCTCTGATGATTGGGTGTCCTCTGTATAGAGGGCTTTATAGTATTGCTTAAATACCTTTAATATCCCCACACCAGGCACTTGGGTTAAATCTCAATACTGACACTGTAGTGCAGCATGAGGGGGGTGCTGCACTCCTGAGGTGCTGTCTTTCAGATGAGACATTAAACCGAGGTTCCATCTGCCTGTTCTGGTGGTAGTTCAGGTGGATGTTAAAGATCACATGGCACTTCTAGAAAAGAGAAGGGGAATTTCTATTGCAAACAAAAGAAATACAATCCGGTACAAATAATTCACATGCCATGTAAGACGAACACACTACACAAAAAGTACAATACAGGAAAACTTAATACAAGTTTTTGATCATTCGACATGAACTGGCCATCCTCAGTCACCTACTCCACGATGTTTGTTTTATAGCTGTCTTGGTATACTAGACTGAAACCTGTACAGAGACCATTTATAGCCAACCTCCCTCAGACCATTTTAGTCAACGGAACCCCCTTCCACCTCTTTTTCCATTGTTTCCAGGACCATTTTTCTTTGTCATACTGTGCCTGCTGTTTAATTTCCTTCTCAGTCATACTAACCAACATTCATGGTGTAATCTCTTTCTGTTGCAAAACATATTTACACCGTGCTTGCCGCATCACAAATTTAATACATGTAAATATTAGTCTTACTGTACCTTCCTCCATCCCCTGCAACTGTTGCATTTCTCCTGTAATTAGATTCTCATAAGTCACCTTTGCCCACCACGAATTCTCCCATTTATGTTCAATGGCATACCGCTGTAGCATATAGACACTGGATGAGAAAATGTTCCACCGTCTCTATCTGTTGTCCACATTGTGCCCGTGGACAGTACCGTTCTGTAATACTCTTATGTTTAGCATTGCCCTTCACCCTCCCAGTCTACCATGTGCACTCAACCAAACTACATCGTACATATATGCGGGGGAGGGTCCTCTGTTCTATAAAATACCTTTCCAATTTTGTATGTGTCACTGGTCAGATGTCTTTATACAGTATGGGAGTCGTGTAAGCACTGTCCTGTATGGAACAGTACAGTGCTATCCGGTTCACCACTGATATTTTGTGTCAAGGTAAGCTTCAATTTTCTAATTTTTTCAATAGAATAATGCATATACTATGGCCACAATCATTGTGTCCTCACCAACATTGGTCCCTGTCTCCATTTGTGAAGCAAAGGCGTTATCCAAATGGCAGCAGCCTTTTTCCATTCAGCCTGAATGTCCATTACTTGTTCAGTTGTACCACTTAAAATATACCCCACACACTTCTTTATATTTAAAGCAGATCCCATAAGCAGATAATACTGTTTAACCATATTCAATGCCCTTACTGCAGACCCTCTATCTGCCATCAACAGGCAGACATCATCTGCATAAGCCACCGTGTTTGAAATACTCACCCCCCTGAAGTCTAATCTCCTGAATTCTGGCGTCTTGTTGCAGAAGTTTCAATAACAGGTCCAAACAGAAAATATACAATATGGGGCTCACAGGGCACCCCTGCCTAACCCCTCTAGAGATGTGTACTTCTTGTCCTAGGTGACCATTGATCAATGGCATCATATACGCTATGCTATATAGTTTCATAATCCAGGAAATAAACACCCTGGGGATACCATATTTTTCCAAGACCACTTTCAAGTAGATATGGGATACCTTATCAAAGGCTTCTTGTTGATCCAAGCTTAAAATATATCCATTCAAATTACCCTGGTTCCCTTGCTCTACCACTTCCCACAGGAAGAGCAGATTATCCTGTATGTGTCTGCCTTGGACAGTACATGCCTGGCTCGGGTGGATCATGTATGGGGCTACCTGTCCCAACCATTTTGCCAAAATTTTCATAAAAATTTTTAAATCAGTGTTCATCAGGCTCAGGGGTCACCAATTCCTTACCTCCTGTCTATCATCTTTCTTGTGTATGAAGAGCTGTACCGCTTGTCCCAGTTGCGGGGCTATGTCATCCTGAACTAGGACCCTGTTATACACTATCTGTAATACTTCTTCTAACTCTGGCTCCAAAGTCTTGTCAAATTCCGAAGTCAGGCTCTCCGGCCCAGGGGTAGTGTTGTTATTCAGGGATCGGATGGCTTCCCTAATTTCTATATTCGAGACTGGTGTTACCAGTTGATCCGTCACTACTTCCAGTATCTTGGATATCTTACAGTGCTGCAAAACCTCTACTACCATTTCTTCTGTGATCTGTGGGTCCGCATATAGCTCCTTCATATAGCTAACAACCACTTCCATAATTTCAGTAGTAGTGGTAACACTGTTCCCTTCCCTAGACTGCAGAGCATCCATTGTTCTCTGCTGCACTCTAGTCCTACAACTCTCATAGATGTCTCCCAGTGTGACTTTTCCTGGGGTACCTATCCTGTGTTCATATAGCAGAGAAACCTCCCTTTCATATTGAAATCCTTCCATCTGTCTCTTAATATGTTGCATCTGATCAATATATTCCCCATAACCCTCATTAATCAGAGAGAGAAATCTCATATACTGATTCTGTAAGGTTAAGTATGTGAAGTAAGTGTCAGTGTGCTTCCTATAGGAGTGGGATTGCAAGGGCTGTTGAATGTCAACCTTTGTCTGGACCCACCATCTACTTAGGTTCTTTTCCAAACAAGCAACAGACTTCCTGGCATTCAGTATGTCTCTTAATCATTCCAAACCTTCCTGGTCACTCACTAAGGTGTTATTCATTTTCCACAGCCCTTTCCCTTTCCCTCTACGAATTCCCTTTCCCAAAGTCATGCACACTTTTACCATTAGATGGTCTGAGTTTTCAACCGGGATGGTGAAGGCCTTCAAACACTGCAGTGTAGGAGAGGAAAAAACATAATCTAGTAGCCAGAGTAGATTTACAAAATGTGTACCTACCCGATTGATGTAGAGCTCTATACGTGTCCACTAAGCCTGCTTGGCCAATAACCCCATTTAAGGCACTTGTGTCACAAAATTGTTTGTTTGTTTTAGCCCCCCCCATCCTCCCTTGTAAGAACACAATTAAAATCTCCTGCCCATATCAAATGTCTTGTAGTGTATAAGCAGGGCTTTACAACCTGAAGCAAGTCCACTGTCTCCTTTTTAGTTTGTGGAGCATACAAATGAATAATTCTTCAGGCTGTATTATTATGCTTAAAATCTATCAGCATCACCCTCCCAGGGCAAAGGTCTAAAACCTTGGTGACGAGGTAATCATACCCTGAGAAATGAATACCCACCCCACCACACCTCTTCAAGGTCAGGGAAAAAAGTATGGGCCCCAACAACATAATTTCTTCGCATTTTCCAGATCATTATTGGTATACAGTCTAATATCCTGTAAACATGCAATGTCAACTTTATGATCTTTTAAAATTGAAAAGATTACCTAGTATCTCCTGCAGTTCTTTATGCTATTCACATCCAATGTGGCTACAGAATAGGCATGCAAGACAGACATTACAGTTGGGTAGGGTGAAACAATTAGCCTTAGCTGAATTCTAAATGTCCTAGCATCTCTAACAGAACTTCAAGTTCCTGCTTGTTTCCCCAATCCGCTATTTCTTCTGGGTGCAGGGCCCAAGTGTTTTTGCTTGGTCCTTGCTTTTTGAACCTGTGCAACCAAGAGCTCCTCATCAGAACCAGAGGATAGTCCATGCTGTGAGGAGAAGGTAGAGAACGATTCAGAGTCTTCACCCAAATCTGACTCTTGTGGTTGCAGCACCTCATAAGAATTTGAGAGGGACACCAGGCCCTGCGCCCCTCCCATCTTCTGGACCTTTGCTCTTGGGTTAATTTTCTTCAAAGACCTCTTTTTTTGAGGCTACCACTGTGGTATCAGGTGGTGGCATCTCCTGCATCTCCATAGCCAGTTCAGGCTGTGCTGCACCTTCCGAAGTAGAAGCCTGTATCGGGTCCGTAATATTCTTTTCCTTGTCCACCAGGTCCTCATGGGTGTCCCTCTGGTCAAGCTCAGCAGTGACATTCTCTGTTGGTGGAGGCTGGGGGGGGGTCTAGTTGCAGCATTCACTGGGACCATGGGAGGAGGGATTTGCTCCTGCGCATCCTGCTGTATATGTTCCATCTCCCTGTTGCATTCCCTAACTTTCCTTTGCATATCCATACTCTTTTTTTTTTGTGCCATTTCCACCAAAGTTTCCTGATTCTGGCGATCCTGTCTGTTATAAGTGGCACACTCACAATTACAATACATATGGCCAGTTTGTTCACACAAGTTGCATTTCTGCTTGCATTTCTGCTTGCTTGGACATGCACTGTTGTTATGCCCACACTCCACACAGATAGTACATTTGACTCTATCACATGCGCCACTCAGGTGCAGATGAGAGCCTCACTGAAAGCAAGTTTTTGGCTGTCCTGGATAAAAGCAGTGGCCCCTTTCAGTCCCCAGAAGGAAGGTACTAGGGAGATGCTTTGGGCCTTGTGGGCCAGATTGCAGTCAGACTCTAAATGTCCAGCCCTCCCATCCAAATATGTTCCTCATCCAAGATGGGGGAAGGGTTACCCAATAGATTGCATTTTTGCTGTAGCCAATACTGTATGTCATGAACCGCGACCCCTTCATTTCTGAAGAGGATGGTCACTAGTTTTATTGCAGGCTTCGTGAGTGGTATGGCCCAGAATGGAAGCCACAGGGTGAATGACGTTCTTTTCACAGGAGGACCAAAATTTATCCAGGCCTGCCAGGGTTTTGAAGTTGACATCATACAGCGTGTCCCCCTGAGGCATGGATGAGAGCGTAAATCTTGTTGGAGAAAAAATGCAAATATTCTTTAATCAATGTTCTCCCAACATAAATCCTGTCCAGTGGGGGTAGGCCTCCCAGGTATTGAATCTGGCCACATTCTTCCATTGTGCAGGGGTATTGGTGGCAAAGACAGTGTCTCTCCTTTGAAACTGTATCCATAAGTGCAAAGCCTGCATGCCAACAGCGCTCTGCTAGTTCCCAGCCTCATCTTGTTCCACTCTATCCCCCCACCTGCTAGCACCCTGTGGAGCATTACTGTCAATCATCACAGGCTCCAGCCACTCTGGAATGTGGGGAGGGTCCATGGCTAATCTCTCTATTTAGCTTGCTGGGGGGCCAAGATATGTGTTTCACCCTGGATAGTGGCACTAGAAATACAGGTCAGGACCCCAGGTACGGTTACATCTTCTGGGTCTGGCATCCACCCCCCTGCCTCTGTGCATTTCCAGTCCACTCTTGTCAATGCATTTCCCACTGTCCATTGTTTGGTACTGTGTAAGTCTACTGAAACTTCTCCCTCCTCTTGTCTTCCATGCTGTAAGCCCAAGTCTAGTACAGCCTGCTGCTTGTCCCCCTGTACCGATGTTGTCGACTGTACTGTTGTTATACTCGAGTCCATAGCACACTCTATAAACATAACATCTTCAACAACATCATTGCTCCGTGTACTCACTGCGATATTTTCCTGTGGCAAAATTTGTTGTGCTGTTATCGGTACTGTATGTACCACAGCCTTAGTGACACCAACCACAGCTCCAAGCCACTGGGGCATAGCCCACCCACTCCTCTGCTCTTTTGCTGTTCCTGCATCATAGAGTTTGACACATGCCTTGGTGTCAATGCTGACAGCCGCAACTGGACATTGCTCGTTGTGTTTAACCTCTGCCAGGGGTCAATAAGACTTGTAAAAGATGCTGTTGCTGTTCAGAGCTCAAAGCTTGTATAAAGGCCATCTCTTGTTGCAATCCCGCTGTTCATAAATTCAGATTCATTGCATCGGGTCAGTCTTCACTTACACAGTCCATTTCCTCACTCTCTGCTGATGCTTCACAAATCTCAGCCACATTATCCAATGCCAGAGCTGCTGGTCTGCCAGCCAACTGAACCAGCTCCCATCCGACGTCCAAAGCTCACCAGTGCCCTCTATGAAAGAGTAGGGGAATTTGCCCGGTACCCTGGCCAAATTTCCCCCCATCCACTAAAAATACCACCAACAGCTTAATCTGGTTCAAGGTCAGTTGGCATTCATCTGTATCCCCCTTCCCTGGGTCGTGTCTGAAAATAGGCAGAATTTGTCTAGTGCACTTACCCGGTCAACAAAAACTAAATAAATAAATAAATGTTTGCGAGGTCCTAGTGACTATCTTACCTGTATGTATATCTTTTATTTTAGTTATAGAGGATATTTGTATCTGTTTTCATAGGCAATAGGCCATTATTTTGGAGGCTCGGGCTCCTCCCTCATAGTACTTCTGACAGAGCCACATGAGGGCCTGTTCTGTTTTCTCTGTTAGAGGTTTTTGTATCTTTTGTTGAGTTTGTGTTATTAGGTCAGTTAGGGAGAGATCTCCCTGCATGTGATCCATTTGTAGAATTTTTTAATTTGTTTTGGGATTCTCTAAGTTCTTCTTCACCCTGTCTCTTTTTGTGTGTGGCATATGCAATAATATGGCCTTGCAATACAACTTTTAATGGGTTCTATGTCATAACGGCGACCGCCAAAAGGCGATCACTGTTACAGCGAAGTCATATAGCTGAAAATCAATTTTGGTGATGTGACTCCCCCGGTGCACAGCAAAACAGCTCCGGGGACTTACAATTTTAATGTTTTATGTGGGGGGGCCTTGCCCCCGCACCCCCTAGTCAAGGATTCTCAACTCCAGGGGGGGTGCATGTTGGGGCGGGGTGCAAAATGTGGAAAAAAAAATTGGAACAGGCCAGGCGCAACAAAAATATACGTGCGCTTGGACCCAGCATCCTGTCCACCCAAGCTGCAGACCCACCCACCACATCAAGGGCCAGCTCGGCAGCCCACCATGGCACCACCCCTCAAAACCCCTCCCACCCCTCGCTGAGTGTGCTCGCTCCCACCCCCCCATGCAGTATATGTAGCAACCTCCTGTCGCTATATGCGTGAACCCACCCCCATCCAGTCACCCTACCTCGTCGGTAGCCTCCATGACATGCACCACGATTGAGTCACTGTTTTTTGGTTTCACTCAGTCATGGTCATGCATGTCATGGTTAGCTGTGGTGAGATCTGAGGAGAAGCGTTATCCCATAGGATCTTGGGAATCTTGTTTTCCAGTAGTTCTTTGAATACCTGATCCCTTATTAGAAAATTATTGAATCTCCAGTAGGTGTTTTTCCTTTCCTGGGCTAGTGTCAGCTTCAAGGTGATAGGGGCATGGTCTGATATACATATAGTATCTTTGTCTGACTCCTGAACCAAGTCCATATGTTCACTACTAACACAAACATAATCTAGTCTGGTGTAATGCTTATGTGCATGCGAATAAAAAGTAAATTGTCAATTCAAGGGATGTAGTGACACCATATGTCCACTATGCCCACTTCTTTAAGTTGTCTTTGAAGATGTTTCTGCCTAGATGTGGAGGGTGGTAGGTGGGTAGCAGAAGTCCAGAGGAGGGGTTTAACAAGCAGTTATAGTCCTCCCCCCGACACATTCACCAGCTGCCTAATGCAGCACACAGACAGGGCTCAGCAGTCCCGGGAGGGCTGAAGAGGTAACTACCACCCTCCCCTGCACAGCTTTGCTGGGACTGTTAGCCCATCAATACAGTGTGTCGACTGCCCCACCCACCCCAGCCACCCTCCCACCCAAGCTTGGCCCTTAATTTAAGCACCTCCCCGGTCACGTGACTTCCTGTTAAATTTTTTACTAAGTCCCATTAGCAGGTTATAGAATTTTGCCATTAGAGAGCTTCAGTCCTCCAAGTGCCCTGTCCTAACTAACTCTCCCATCTCCTCTATTCCCACTGCCTCTCCTGACCACCTCTCCACTCTACTACCCCACTGCTCTCCTTATACTCCTACCTCCACCCACGCAGTTGTTCCTTCTGGAACTCCCACATCTCCTCCCCCTCCTACCAGACCCACTACCCCTGTAGTGTCACTCCCCTAACCAGCTCTAGGAGTCGCTGCTGCACCCCTATTTTTGCCCATTTCTGCCCACTGCGGGACAGCCCTGTGCTCCTAGACATAGGGCTTCTCCAGGGTCCCAAAGCAGTATCCTTTCCTGAGTTTCAAACCCTGTACCTTCCACACCGCAGTCCAGCACCTTACTACTAAGCCACGGTGACTGCCACAATTTTGACTGTTATAATGCCTCCCTTATACATGCACCAGGCACCAACCTTAGTAGTGCTCCCCCCTGGTCAACCTCCCGCTTGCACTTCTAGACTTTTCCTGTTAACACTATTCCTGCTCCTTGGTCCCACTAGCCCACCTCTCGAGGACCCTTCCCTTGCACCTCCCACCCCCCCCATACAATCACTGATGCCACCAACCCTACCAAGGCTGGCTATTCACCCCCTACCCCCTCCCATGATCTCCCCTTGGTCTCCTACCTACACCTACCTCCATGTCAGGTCACATTCCTATCCTATCCCTCACTCATTACTCTGACCATTCCTTGTTCTGCCTACACAATAACAAAGCGACAACATTCAGGACTCTCCAATCAGCGATCCTTCGCCCTACTCAGAGTCATTGCCTTTCTCTTTCTCATATCGGGGAATGTCCATCCTAACCCTGGCCCCGCCACGCCCAGCCCTAGCCTCTCATACCATGGACTTAGAGTAGCTGCAATGAACATCTGCAGCCTGCCCAATAAAACAGCAAGCCTACACTGCTGGCTACTCCAACATCAACCAGATGTTCTGGCCCTTACAGAAACTGGCTATCCAAAAAATACCCGACTCGACAGTCGGTTTCCCAGGCTTAACCCTCCACCAAACTGATAGAGTAGGCAAGCATGGAGGGGTGTGTGCAGTGTACATCCATGACTCCATCATATGTGATGCGCTTCCTGTACCCTCACTAGACCACAATGCCCAAGCCCTTTTGTTAAAGCTTACTCTGGATCCCTCTAGGGCCCCCCTAACTTTAACAGTAACATACGTCCCCCCGAGAAACCAAGCTCAGGCAATTCAGTCTATCGTGAACTTCATCTCCAGGTTCCCACCCCGAAACAGAGCATGTCATAGTTAGGGATTTAAATGTGAACTGGCTTTCCAGTACGATCTTGCAGATCAAAAACACTTTAGCTGCTCTTGATCTCTCCTAGCTGGTCAACCAACCCACAAGGGTGAACTCCACTAATGGCTCTAGCACCCTGCTCGACCTCCTACTCACAAACCATCCCAACAAAATCTCTAATCTTGAGGTCCTCCCTGACTCACTAAGTGATCATTCCCCCATTATATTCACATGGTCATGCTCTCAACAGAGGCCCAGACTGCTCAAAATACCCCGGCACTGCTTCAAACCTGGTGGCATTGCTAAACTTAGAAAATACCTAGCCTGCTGGGACTGGTCCCCAGTCTCTTGGGCACCCACCATTGATAAAGCCCTACACTACTTTACCTGCTCATTTAATAAAGCCTGCGATATTTACGCCCCCTTTGCTAATGTACAGACCAAGAGGCACAATGCTGCCTGGGTCTCGACCAAACTGCTCCATCAGCTCAGACACAGACATGACCTTTGGAGGAAAGCAATTTCTTCTGGTTCACAAACTGATAGTCAGGCATATAAAGCAGCCTGCAACAAATGCACCTGGGCAATGAAGCAGGCAAAATCTGAATACTACAAAGCAACCCTAGCCTCCTCCTTGGGGAACTCGGATAACATCAAGGAATTTAATGGAAAAATGAGGCTCCCCCCCATTCCTGCTTGCAGTAAATAATGTCCCTACCACCGATCCACAGGCCATAGCCGACTGCCTTAATACATCCTTCTCTGACCTTAGTGCTGTGCTCCCATGCAACTTCTTCGATCCTAAGCCAGTCACCCAGGCTCCTAACCTTCAGCATCCCCCCTTCCACTTCAAAGTAGTGTCCATGATCGAGGCTAGGCCATTTCTCACCAATACCCTCAGTGGCTCCTGCTACTGTAAGGACTCTTTTGATATGAGGGTCCTTGGGCTTGAACTCAACACCATTATCTCCCCACTGACTGACCTCCTACACCAATACCAATGTCTAGGGCAGTTCCCCTCAACCTGGAAGATGGACACTATCACCCCTATACTAAAGAGTGGTGACTGTACACTCCCCAATAACAACCGACCCATCTCCATCCTCTCCCTCCTCTCCAAAGCCATTGAAAAGATCATAGCCACCCAACTCACTGATTATCTTCTCACTTACAACTTGCTGTGCAGGGAGCAACATGGATTCAGGTCAGGGCACAGTACCATCACAGCCCTGACTGAGTTATTCAATTACATCCACTCTGCCCTGGATAAGAAACACCTCGTGGGAGCCATCTTCATTGACCAGTCTAAGGCCTTTGACACTGTGTCCCACCCCCTACTCCTACACACTCTTCAACACCTAGGCCTATCCAGTGGACCCATAGCATGGCTCACCAGCTACCTCACAGACCGGTCACAATGCATCAAAATACAAACTACCCTGTCCTCCACCTTGCCAGTCCACTCTGGGGTTCCCCAGGGCTCAATTCTTGGCCCACTGTTGTTCAACATTTACCTGAACACCCTGCCCAAGTCTTACTCCAGTAATCTACTGCTGTACGCAGATGACGCAGTTCTTTTTGCCTCACACCAAGATCCGAGTTCTCTGCAACCATTCCTCCAATATGCATTTAACCAAATCGAAAGCTGGTTCAAAGACCAAATACTCATAGTCAATGTGAAAAAAACTAAAGCCATGCTCTTTGCCCATCATCAGAATAAGGACAAGAATATGCAACTTACAATCCTCTCCCACTCTCTCCTTCCTCTTGAGCAGATACACACGTATAAATACCTAGGCGTAACTTTTGACTCCCACCTCTCCTTTCTCTCGCGCATAAACAACCTGTCCTCAGCCATCAGAGTCCACATAGGGCTACTGTTTAGGCACAAGACTGTCTACCCCTGAAGCCCTTAGCCTGGCTGTCACCGCCTCGGTCCTCTCTCTTGTCGACTATGGGCTTACCATTTATGAAGCCGCCGATCACACGGCACTGAAGAAAATCCACCTGGCCATAAATAAGGCGTGCAGACCACTATCAGGGGCAGATAAGCGTACCCACACCTGCACCCTGTATTCCCTGACAAACCTCCTAGACCTGGATGACAGAATACGTTACCAAACCTGCCTCCTCATAAAAAAATTCACCTGGGGCTCTCCCCATTGGGGTATCTGCTGCACTCCAATCCTCACACAGCATGGTAAATACCTGCACCACCAGCATACAGATATGGTCAACTCCGAGGGTCAGGACCTCATTAGCCCAAAGGTCCTTCTCCTTCAGGGCACCCACTTGGTACAATGAACTCCCATTGGGTATATCCTCCATCTCCAATTTAGGTCCCTTCAAAGTAGCACTCAAAGAACACATACTTGCCTCTTGGTGGTGCCAATGCAACATCTAGTTAGCAGATACCTTACTGCTGCCTCACTGTCAACCTCCTGACAAGGCCTTATGGCTGCTCACTTATGTTTACCATGCTAGTCCAACCAGTTTGAGATCTGTTATGACAGCTGCCGAACTCCGCCTAATGTCTTCTTCCAAAGTTCAAAGTGAAACATGACTGTGTGCAACTGTAATCATGCACTCCTGTTTTTAATATAATCTCGTATGTAACCCATAATTCCACCATGCTGTTACTATGTATTTTGTATGTTCTGTTTTTTTTTCTGTACGCTGACGCGGAGCTGTTGTAAATGAGTCCCTGACTCAAAGATTGTAATCCTAAAGTATGTTAAATAAATAAATAAATAAATAAATAAATAAATTAACATTCCCTGTTTGTGAGCCACAATTGTATTCAGGAGGTATTGGATAGATGAAGTGTCACTTTCTGGGGGGATATATATACAGTATATATATACATATATATATATATATATATATATATATACTACAAATAGTTAGTGTTTGACCATTCGGAGTACCAGTTGCTATTGTCAGTCTGCCCTCTTTGTCAGAGTGTTGCTGCATTAAGTTAAACTGGGAGTGCTTTAGTATCATGATGGGGGTCCCTCTGTGCCTGCCCCTTTGGTATGCAGAGTCTATTACTTGTGAGAAACCAAATTTAATCAACACTTGATAAATTAATTTTACTCTATTATTCATATTGTATCAATATTAGTTCTGCTCAAAGTTAAGAGCATTTTTCCTTTAATATACTTGATGCTTCTCTCTCCATAAGTCTTGCCTTGAGCTTTTTGACACCTGTAATTCAGAGATGTTAATGTGCACGTATAGAACAAAATGAATCTATACCATGTCATTTGGTTTGCACCACTGCTTGTATATTAACACCTACATAGAAGGGAATAGATCCAGTGATTAAACTTAAACCATTGGAAACCAAAAAAGTATAAGGAGGCATGCCAACTGGGCTTGTTTGATAACATTATTACTGAAACTATGTACATTTGGCAGGGATCAGATCCCTGTCTGCTGGGAAAACTGACTTCCAAAGTATGGAATGGAGTGCTGACCATTCCAGTGGCTGAAGACAAGTTGCGTCTTCTCAGGGGGGAACCTTTCTCAAGTGGGAAATTTGTTCCCTTGGGGTGCCCACTGCCCCCTAAAAGGGTAAGGAAAGGTGTCAGGGAAAGGGAGTAAGAGAGGGAAGAACTTAAGTGGCTGTGGGTTATGATAAAAATTAAAATGATGAGTGTGGTGGCGAAAAGGCATGTCGTCCAAAGGCTCCAAGAGATTCCTTTCTTCCTCCATGATCAGCGCTTTTAATAGTATTACTTAAGGCTATTAGATTGGGGCATGAAGGTTGCTGGTATCATTTTAAATGGGAAGCACATGTCAAAAAATCTTGTCCAGGTGTGCTCATGAAGTATCAACAGTCACAAATAAAATAGGTAATATAAACTTGGAGTTAAGTCTTCTTGTAGGCTTCTAGACTAGTCTCCAGTGTGTATTGTCTATGAGTATTCATGCCTTAAAAGGTCCATGGAGTCTTTAGCCTTCTGTCTGACCCCATGCCTCTCCTATCAGAATTAGCCAACTATTCATTTATTAGTTTGTAGAGGGGTCAGGTGTTAGTGTATTGAAATTCTCCTGTTTGTAGCCTCTTAATTATTCAGTTCTTCTGCTGATTCCAGGTGTGTGTGTGTGCAAATGAGGGGGCAGCCAGGCACAGAACACTAAGCCCCCCCAGAAGAGCAGGGGGTGTCATGGGAGGGGTGGCCCCCCCAACCCCCAGCAAGTACATTCAGAAATCTCCACCAAAGGACGAGGCCCCACGCCCAGAACCCAAGGCGCTGGTGTACCGAGGTCCTGTTATGATTCTGACGGGTCCCACTTCTGCAGCTCCAGTCTTTCAAGGTCCCGCTCTCCTCCCCATAGCCCTAGACTAACATTTGGCAAGGTGGCCTCTGTAAATATCTGTATGCCACCCTATTTAGGAGGCAATTTTCATGGTTCAGGCCCACACTGATTCTGGTGTCATTCAGAGGCGTTTCATCCTCACCAGTGTAATTTAAGCCCCAGTTGCTATTGTAAAAAGATGGCCATTTTTGCAAGCCATCATTTGGGATGAAATGCACCAGATGAGGACCAGCTCCCTTGTGTCTCCTCTGTGCTCTTCCTCGCATTTTATCATTCTATCCAGGGCCTCAAGGGGAAATTAGAGCGCAGGACCTTGTGTAATTTAAGTGCCCCGGGGAGAGACGCCTCCAGCTATAGGCTAATCTGCCCCTATTTAGCATGGAATAAGACTGCTGGAACCTGACCCCGTCCATCTATATCTAGTGGGGAACAGGGCAAGTAAGTTTGCTGGAGCTCTCTGCCATGCTCTCTCATTTCTGGCCAGAACCCTTGGGTCAAGGAACTGCCAGTGTATAGGCCTCAGGTACAGTGCAGCTCCTGGCTCTAGGCCAGGACCCCCCCCCAGTATGAATCCATTTGTATGCCAATGTTTCTGAGGGTCTGGTGCTAGCCCCCACCCCCAGCCCCCCCATGAGTGCCCAGTGCCCACAGCCCCCACATTAACCCCCTCCCCATCAGTGGTACTCACTGCGATCACCTCTCTTTATGTTTTTGGGTCAAGTCTTTCGGTCTTCTCTGGGAGTAGTATGCTGGAGGATTTTCTTGAGGGAATCCAAAATCCCCTGCAGGGGTTTTAAGTGTTGAGAGTGAGAGCCTGAGTGTGACCTCTGGGGAAGAGCCATTTTATGGGTAAGCATGTATCCTATTTTCCTCAATGTCCTCAAACACTTCTCCTGCTAATTCATAGCTCTGTTGGCCTCCTGGAAACTGGATAATCATCCGTGCTGGAAAGGGAGTGCATAATTTCAATTTATGTTGTCTGAGAGAAGGCATCAGTGGTACTGTATGTACTCATGGCACTTCTGCATCATTGCAGGTGCATAGTCATTGCCTAGGAAAATGTTCTCTCCATAAAATATTTTTCCTCCAGTGCACACTTTTTTCAAGATCAGTTCTTTTGTGTGGAATCTTGAGCAGCGTACAATTATTGACCAGGGCCTAGCTTCAGGATGTGTGGGCCTAGGTCCTACAACTCTATGTACATGCACTATTTCTAGCTGCATCGAGGTGTCTAAGGAGATTGAAGTGTACAGTAGTGTCTCCACGAATGATTTAATATTGCCCCTTCACTGTTTTCCGGCAATGAATAAATGCGAAGATTTCTGTGTCTGTATCTGTTTTCTGCGTCTTCTTGCCAATCTACAGTTAGTTGACAGATTTGTGTAACTTGTGCTAGTGTGGTCTAGTGTCTTTTAGCTGCGAGTCTTGCTTGTCTGATTTCTCTTCTAATGCAGCAGTGTGGCAAGCTAAGGATTCCATAGATGTTTGGATACCAGTCACTGTGCCTTGTAGAGATCATATCTCCATCTTAAATTCTGATTTAAAGTCGGTCAGTTCTGTTAAGATTTTATCTAACTTTGTCATTAAGTCATCGCTTTTAAGTGGTTTTATTTTCTGTTTTTTTTATTTGACTGCAAGCGACTGCGTGGAGTGCTGAGAAGTTGCCGAGGTTTTCGAGTCCAACATCTCCTACATTTTACCAGTATCTTCGCACGGCAACACCAAAAATCTGTTGTAGCCTTGATCCTTTGGTTTATTTGGCATGCCTCGCCTGCCACGTTTAAAAAGATTTTGGCTAATTGCTATGGATTTGCGAGGATTCGGGTGATTGAGATGGAGAGCTTTTCGCTCAAGCAGCCATTCACTCAGAGGCATAACCAGAAATCATGCTGTAAGTATTTTACTTGTGGAGAACTAAAGGTTTTCTTGGTCTAAAGACCTGGCTAGTCACTCCATGTCTCTGTCCTTTAGAAACCTGGTAACAGTTACTGAAACACTTGGGGGGGATAAATCAGAAAACTATTAGAATGGGGAGGTGGGGTGGGATTGGCAGTTATAGTGTTCTTTTATTTCTAGATTGACGAGAAGGAGAGATGGACAGAAAGGGAGATATAAGAAGCAGTGGAAGTCTCAGTGTGAGGGCTGTTAAAACAGTAGGCTTAGGAAACCAGGGCAGATGTTTGGGAGTCCTATGGCATGCCTGTAGTACCTGCTTGGTGAGCCCTTTTTTTAAGTATGGGGGTTAAGGAGTTATGACAAAATTCTGTGATTGAAGAGGGGTACACTAGAAAAGGTGTAAAGGGAAAGAGGGCCATACTGCCATGCATATGAACATGTATGGGTCTTAGTTCCTTTACAAATACATGTCCAGGTGAGTATTCCTTAAAATGACGTGGATCACTTAGCTGTTAAGAAACAGAAATATAGAAGTTGTCACCAGATAAAAACCTCTATGGCCCATCCAGTCTTCCCATTTTCCCTGCCTACTGTGCCAATGCAGCCCCCACACAATCTCTGCCCCCCTCCATGTTCTTTCCAAGGTCCCCTTGTATCTGTCCCATGCATGCTTGAATCCTACAACTTTTCTGGCACCTGCCATCTCTGCTGGGAGGCCATTCCAGGCCTCCACCACCCTCTCTATGAAGAAATATTTCCTCACATCCCCTCTGAGCCTCCCCGCTCCAGCTTCATAGAGTGACCCCTTGTCCTCGAGTCTGCCTTTCTGTGGAAAATGCTGCTTTCCTTTACCTTAATACCTGTTATGTACTTGAATGTTTCTATCATAGTCCCCCTTTTTCTTCTTTCTTCCAGCAAGTACATATTACGCTTTCTTAGTCTCTCCTCAAAGGGCTTTTTGGTTGCATGCCTCTGTGCCACCTCCACACTATTCATGTCCTTCTGGAGGCGGGCCTCCCATAGTGAACACTGTATTCAAGGTGCAGTCTTACAGTGACCTTTACAGGGACAACACTACCACCTTCTTTCTACTGGTGATACCCCTCCCTATGCATCCCAGCATTCTGATAACCTTCCCCACTGCCTTTTCACTCTGCTTGGCTACTTTCAGGTCATCAGAAATGATTACTCCCTGGTCCCTTTCTTGGTTGTTGGTTGCCAGTACCTCCCCTGCCAATTGGTACATAGCGCCCGGGTTTCTGTACCCCAAGTACATGATTTTGCACTGTTTAGCACTGAAACCCAGCTACCAAACAATTGACCATTCCTCTAACTTCCGCAAACCATTCCTCATTTTTTCCACACACACTGCTGGTGTGTCCACCATCTTGTAGATTTTAGTGTCATCCACATACAGGCAGACTTTCCCTTCCAGTCCTTCTGCAATGTTACTGATAAAGACATTGAAAAGGACTGGGCTCAGTACTGACCCCTGAGGCACCTGCTGGTCACCCTGCCATCTCCTATGTGGACTACATTTACCACCACCCTGTGACTCCTGCTACTCAACCAAATTCTTATGCAGTTTAATGCTTTCTGGCCCACTTCTAGACAGGCAAGCTTCTTCACCAACCTTCTGTGTGAAATGGTATTAAAGACCTTTTTGAAATCCAGGTATGCTACATCCACCACTCCACCCTGATCCACTTCCCTGGTCACCCACTTAAAAAACTTGATCAGGATTGTCTGGCAAGACCTCCACACTGTGAAACCATGTTGTCTTTGATCCTACAATCCACTTGTTTTGAGGTATTCCACTATCCTTCCCTTCAATAGTGATTCCATAACCTTGCCCACTACCAAAGTCATGCTGACAGGTCTGTAATTTCCTGTCTCCTTCCTATTTCCACTTTTGTGAAATGGGACCACAGCCGCCCTTCTCCAGCCCCTCAGAACTAGCCCAGTTTCCAGTGATAATTTGAACAAAGCCATCAGGGGTGCAGTCAGCACCTCTCTGAGCTCCATCAGTATCCTAGGGTGAACCTCATCTGGCCCCATTGCCTTGTCAAAGTTTGATTTTGCTAGTACTCTGAAGACTTCCTCCTCTGTAAAAGGACTAGTGTCCACCTCCCTACTGATTCTGCCTCTGTTCTTTATGTTTGGTCCATCACCTACCCCCTTTTACTGTAAATACAGAACAATAGTATCTGTTCAATATGTCCTCCTTCCCTTGGTCCCCTTCCTCACAGACACCCCCTTCACCTTTTATCCTTATTATCCCCCTGCTGGTCCTCCTTTTCTAACTAATCTAAAAATATTTTTTACCCCATTGTTTCATTGACTGGGCAATATTCTCCTCCATTTGTGCCTTTGCTCTCATCACTGCCTTCTCTGCCTCCCTTTGTTCTTCTGGTAATGTATCCTGTCTTCCTTTTTCCTTGTCTTTTTGTACTTCCAAAATTCTATTTTTTACTCTTACTGTTTCCACTAGCTCGCTGGAGAACCGTAGTGGTCTCCTTTTCCTCTTTCCCTTGCAGACCTGGCTGACGCAGAGACTCATAGCTCTTTCTGCACCCTTTTTTATTTTTTTCCTACTGGTCTTTGACTTCTCATAGCATGCCTATCCCTTCCAAGGCATCACTGAGGCATTCTCCCTTTGTCTTGAGATTGGCCCTGCAGAAGTCCATGACCCTTGTCCTTGTGCGGTTCGGTGCAAACCCAGTTTTTACAGCAAATGCACTGTATGATGATCACTGGTCCCCAGGTGGTCTGCCACTGTGTGTCAGCAACACTGTCCCTGTTTGTCAGTACTAGGTCCAGTAATGCTCCTCCATGAGTGGGTTCCATTACCAGTTGCCTAAGGAATGGCCCCTGCATGGAGTCCAGGATGTTCCTGCTCCTGAAAGTTGCTGCTGCTGGGAGTCTCTAATCCACATCACGTAGGTTGAAGCCTCCCATTAGCAGGAGTCCCTCTCTTATGAGCCAGCATTTGGATTGCTTCCAGCATTTCCCCATCCACCTCCTCCATCTGTGCTGGATGTCTGTATATCACTTCTATATGGAAAACGGCCCCATTCCTTCTCTCCAGAGTGACCCACAGTACCTCCGCTCCCCCCTGTTCCCCTTGTATTTCTGTAACCTTTATGCAGCCCTTACATAAAGAGCTACTCCTCCCCCCTTTCTTCTGACCCTGTCCCTTCTGAACAGAGTAAATCCTGGTGCTACCATATCCTAGTCCTGGTTTCCTTTGCACCAGGTCTAAGTGATGGCAATTAGATCCAGGTCCTCCCTTTATATGGTGGCCTGTAAGTCTGCAATCGTGTTGCCCAGACTTCCGAGCATTCACACACATGGCCGTCCAAATCTCTCGCCCTCCATTTCCACCATTCCCTTTTCTATTCCACACTCCCATTTATTGGGGAGTGACAGCTAGGTTTCTGCCCCCCTTGCCAACCTCCATGCCTTCCCTAGTCTCACACACACCCTTAATCAGTTTAAGTGCAGGGTCCATTCATGTACTCTACCAGTTTTCCTTTATGCTCTCTAGACTCCCACCTCACTGAGGTGCAGCCTGTCCTTTGAATATAGTTCTTCTTCATTCCACTTGTTCATTCACCCTCCAATGCAAATGAACCCATCTGATGTGCACCAGTCCCTTAGCCACTCGTTGAACTTTTCTATTCTCCTTTTCCTGTCTGTACTGGCAATGGGGACCTGGGTTATCTCAGAGAATGCCATTGGACTCATTGACTCTGCAGTACCCTACTAGTTCTTTTTTTTTTGTTAATTCTTTTTCCCTCCAGTCACAGCCTGCGGGGCCTCTCTCAGGCATCCTAGCCTGATCCTGCCCACCTGAGGTCCCCCCATCACGAGCCTCCTATCTCCCGCTCTCCACTGCAGCTCATACCCCTGGCTTAACCCCTCTGGATTGGGGCCACCACTCCTCTTGGTGCTCTGAAGGTCTGGACTTGCTGCAGGTGAGGGCCCAGGTGGAGGAACTGGAAGGTCAGGTGGGTGGGATCCAGCGGTGGGCATGGGAGTCAGGTGCCATTGCCTACCCTGCAGAGCTGGGTGTTTCCTTATTCTGGAGCACTTCCCCTCCCAGCGCTGTGGATGTGTAATGATGTCTAGCTCTGGTGTGTATACTCCCACACACATTGGCAAGGATGCCTGCCCACCACACTTTCCTCTGCCTACGCGAGCACTCCCCGTGTGCAGTAGCCCTTGCCTCCGCAAGGTGTCACTGATGCTGGGAGACACATCCCACCCCTACCTCAGGACAGGACAGCAGTCGTCAGATGCTTTATCCTCTCCTCCCATGCCAGTCCCAGGAGACCTGAGCTTGCTCCCAAACCCGGGTTGCCGGTGTGACGTGAGGTGCGGTGTGGAGTCCACGCCTCAACCCTCAGCACCACCGGGCTGGCCTTACTAGTTCTTTAAACCTTTGTTGCACCACTCCTACCTAATTACCTGCCAAGTCATTTGTCCTAAGGTGAATGATCACGTGAGGTTTGCCCCAACCTCCCTTAACATTTTCTGTCCACCCTGCTTCCATCCCTGGTAGACATTTGCCATTCCTTCTCCTCTTTGGGTTCCATTTCCTTGCCCAGTGTAAACCCTTAATAATGGAGTCCCCAAAGATCAACACCTTTACCTTCTTCCCAGTCTTCACCTTTGTCCACCTGTCTGCCCCAGTGGGTCAGCCTCCTCCTCCTTCACTTGCTCCCTGATTGATCTGTTGGTCCTCTCTTCTGTACCCCCCACTGCTCTCTGCTATTTCCTCTCCTGCTCCACTTCTTCTAAATCCTCCCTGATTTCCCCTGCTATCCTCTGCAATCCCCCTTCCTCCTTGTTCTCCCACTATTCCACCCTCCTCTCCACCCTTAGCACCTCCTTGACTTTGTATACCTCCTCCCCCCCCTCAGTCTATTTTCCCCTTCTCTTCCTATATTGCTGACCTTTTCCTCTATGGGTTTTCAAGACTCACCCTTCCCTCCACCTCTATCATCTCCATGACTGTGCATACCTCCTTCCCCCCTCAGTCAGGTCTCCCTTCCCATCCCTGTGTTGCTGACCTTTTCCTCTACAGTTTTCTGAGCCCTGATATCTCCATGTGCCCTCAGGTCCTCCAGCCCTGCCAGTACCATAAACCTGTTTGATGCTAGTCCCCTTACTTTGAAGAAGTCTTAGGATCTCCTTCCCTTACCCTTCCTCTGCCTCCTTGTATAGCTCTCCTTACCCACTTTCCATTTCTCCTTACTTGCTGACAGTACCCTATTCTAGTACTGCCTGGTCTATATGCAGCTGGTGTCCCCGGATGCCTTGGCAAACCCCCTGTCCCCCCCCCCCGTTATTTTGCCTTCCATCTGACCTGTAGGAGTCCTAATCTGTTCCTCACTCCATTGTCCCTTTCTCCAGCCCCCCAGTTCCCATCTTATCCTATTTAACTTTGCCTTTAGCTGTCTGAGGTACATGGTACATACATACCAGGCATTCCCCCACTCTCCACATTATTTCTAGGGAAACAGCAACTTCGCATCCATTGCAGTGAACTACCCTGCCTCTCACCTCCTGCCACAAGTATCCACCTGTTTCCCTCCTCCTCCAACCCTCTCTGATTCCTTTGCCCATACCAGCTGCTAGATCCCCACATCCTTCCCTCCTTAAATTTGTTTTTGTGGATCTAGTAACCCTAGATCCTATCTTCAGACCTGTCTGATCCATTCCCCAATATATGTAGCAGAGGCAGATTTAAATTTAGACTTGGCAGAGTCTACAGCAGCATTCCAAAACAGCAGTAGTAGTACTGCAAATACAACCTGCTTGCCATTTAGCCTCTTCATTCTTTCCCCACCTTTATTCAGTGTTCCAAGTTCATATATCCACCACATTTCTGCCCTTTCAAGCAGTTTATTGTAGTCTCCTCCTCTTTAGCTGGTGGAACTTGCAGTAGGCCCCAAAACCTAAAACCTCTCTCCTTAATATGCAAGGTGACACTTGATGTCACATCTCCTCTCCTAAGTGTGTTTTTATACTTGCCTGTATGTTTTGTAATCTCCCTTAGGGTTTTGTCTACATATAACTTGTTGCACAGGCACTGCAGGATGTAAATTACTCCCGCTGTATGTCATTTATGTGGCGCTTAATGGGATTTTCTTTTCCTGTATGTGGGTGGTGGAAATTCTCCTTTCATGAGGTGTGCCCTCATACAGTCCAATGACCACACGGGTACACACTAGGTTTTAGCAGTCCTAGCAGCAGTGTTCCTCATGGTTTTGTATTATTGTTCTCTTCTATGTATGTATGGACTAGTTTGGTTTTGATGTTTGATGCACATTTTGAAGTTACAATTGCTCTATTATGGAATACTCCAATTGTTGATGGATGCGTCTGAAAAATATCCCAATGCTTGTTGAAGATTCTTCTGATTTGGGGGCATTTGTGGATTATGAGTGGTAGAGAACATGACTCTATTAAAAGCATTCTGGGGTTTTGGCCTTACCACTATTGCATGTTCTCTGTGGACACTGTCTACGTTCATGGTTGCTTGTTTAATAGTCTGTGGTTTGTTGCTCCTTTCCAAGAACCTACTGTAGATGCAATTTCTTGCTTCTCTTTTTTGTATCCTGCAGTGGTACTGCAATTTCTCTTTGCCCTCAGTAGTGGTGAAAAAGGTATACTATCCTTTAATTCTTCAGGATAAAAACTGCTGGTATGGAGAATGGTGTTTTGATCTGCAAGTTTCCTGTACAGCCGGGTTTATAATTTGTTGTGTTGTAGCTCTATCATTATGTCCAGGAAGGGAACTTCCTTTGTGACACTTCTTGCAGTGAAATAGAGATGCTCATTGCAGCTGTTCCGATAATCAAGGAAATCCTGTAGTTCCTCTATTGTTCCCGTCCAGATAAACAATATATAATCTATGTATTGTCTCTAGCTATCTATCTGTCTGTCTGTCTATCTATCTATCTAACCTCAATGTTGATTTCTATTCAAAGGTACATGCTGGCTTTCAAAGGCATGCGTGTAGGAGTTTGCATGTCTGTGCACCATGGTACTGCCATGGCAGTTCCTTTGACCTGCCCATAAAATTGCTGTTTAAATCTAAAGTCATTTTTGTTTAGAATGATTCCTGCCATCTCCTGCATTAGTCTGGTTGGTGGGTGTGAGCCTTCTGGTCTTGAATCTAATAATAATAATAATAATTTATTTGTACTGTGCCTTTCAAAAACCAAGGTGCATAACAACAAGTTAAAACAACATTAAACAATGAATACAGATTCATAAAATACACATAAAATCTAGATAAAAATGAATAAAATCATGCAGGGTAGGCTTGAAGCCACAAATATGTTTTTAGGACCTGTTTAAATCCCTCCACAGTCATGCACTCCCATAACTGACGGGGTAGAGAATTCCAAAGTGCTGGGGCCACATACATAAATGCACAGGCCAGAGGATTTTAAGGAAATCTTTGGAATCTCTAGCAACCCCTCGTCAGCCGTGTGGAACAATCGCCCAGGGCAGTAAGGAATCAGAAGCTCTTTCAGATAATCTGGGCCCAATCCATGTAGAGCTTTATGTCAGAAGTCCGATTTTAAAGGTGATCCACCAGTATATGGAAGCCAGTGCAGTTCGTGCAGCACCGGAGAGGTGTGACAAGACCGGGAGGTCCCCATCAATAACCGGGCTGCAGCGTTCTGCACCAGCTGCAGGCAGTGGATATCCATACCAGGTAGCCCTAGGTAAAGGGTGTTGCAGTAATCAAGGCACAAGGACACAAAGGCGTGGACCAAAGTAGGGAGGTCGCCAGACGGAACAAGGTGCTTAACCATGGAGATGTTCCTCAAATGGTTAAAAGAGGATTTGATGACTGACGACACCTGCGATTGCAGTGTTAGCCCTTCATCCAAAATCACTTCCAGGTTTCGCACCCATTCAGAGGTAAGGAGTGGTAAGCTCCCAAGAGAAAGTCTTGATGGCGAACCCACCCCCAACCCCTCTATCCAGTTCCCTGGGTCCACAACCAACACCTCAGTCTTGTCTGAGTTCAACCTCAACCAGCTTGAATCCAACCAGTCCTGGATTTCAGTGAGGCAGTTGTTAAATACCGAGAGAGCTCTATCCTGATCAGGTGCAAAAGAAAAGTAGAGCTGGGTATCATCAGTATAGCAGTGAAACCGCAGCCCATACCTTCTTGCAATGTCTCTGAGGGGCAGCATGTACACTGCAAACAACGTGAGGGACAACACCGAACCCTGAGGAACCCCACATGACAGAAAGACTCGGTCAGAGGAATAAATCCCTGACACCACCCTCTTGAGTTCTGCCAGTGAGGAAAGATGTAAACCACCTGAGTACTCTACCCAACAGGCCACATATGAACCTCAGGCGATTGAGAAGAACCCCATGGTCCACAGTGTCAAATGCTGATGAGAGATCTAGAAGAAACAAGATGGAGCAGTTTTTTTGATCCCTTGCCATCAGGAGATCATTGAGCACCCAAACCAGCACTGTCTCAGTACTATGCCTCTTTTGAAAACTGGATTGGAGAGGTTCATAGGTGTCATGGATGGTCAGATGGTTCTCAAGTTGTAGGGCCACTACTTTCTCAATCATCTTCCCTATAAAGGGAAGGTTTGAGATTGGTCTTTAGTTAGCAGGGCAGTCTAGGTCCAAAGAAGCTTTCTTCAGGAAGGGTGTCACCACCGCCTCCTTCAGGGAGCTAGAAAACTCACCTGTCTCCAGGTAGCACCAGACTATCCATACTAGGACTGGGTCAATGATGTCACTACAACCCATAATCAGGGTTGTCGGTCCCAGATCCAAACTACAACACATAAGGCGCATACCCTGGACAATCCGCATGACATTCATAAACTCTGGCTGGTTGAAGGTACTCCAAGAAAACTGAGGGACAGTGACCAAGTGCTGATCCAAAGCAGCACCCATAGAGTGTGCTGGGTGGAGCCCTGCCCTGATGTCAGCCACCTTAGCTGCAAAGAATTGAGCAAACTCATCACACTCCACTTGTGAAAAGGCTCTTCAAATCTGCAAGCAGGCTGGGTTGCACAGTATGTCTACAGTTCAAAACAGCTGAGCTGGTCAGTTCTGAGCAGCCACAATCTCTCTGGACAGGAACTCTGCCTTTTTATGGGTGACTGCAGATTGATAGTCTTGATAATGTTCCATCAATCTAAGGTGGTCGGCATCCAGGGTGGATTTCCACCAGTGGCGCTCCAACCTTCATTCTAATCACCACATCTCCTTCAAGGTCCCATCAAACCAAGGGGACTGAGGGCAATGGGAGAGAGGATGAACATGGACAGGAGCGATGACATCCAGGCCCAAAGAGATGACCTTATTATAGGCCACCACTAAAGCCTCTGGGTTACTGTTTGCCACTGGAAGACCTGATAGGTCAAGCACCGCCACCAGGCCTTCAGAGTTTATATCTCATAACGGGCTGTATCTGACCATTTCCACAGGGGTAGGCCTACGAAGGGAGGCATAAAAACTGAACTCTGCGGTGCGGTGATCAGATTATCTGACAGGTTCCACCCCAAAATCGAAGGCTTCAATCCCCAGGAGGAAGACTAGGTAAAGAGAGTGACTGTGTTTAAGAGCAGCAGTGGTAACAATCTGTGTGAGGCCCATAGATGTCATCAACTGGAGGAAGTGTTGTCCAAATTGCGAGAGTTCGCCATTGACCCAGGCATAGAAGTCACCCAGGACCATCATCCTGGGCGACTCAAACACCATGTCAATCACAAAGTCCGCTACTGCCTGAAGGAAACGTGTCTCATCCCTGGGTGGATGGTAAATGAGGGCAATCCTACAACCTAGATCTGCTACTACAGTACACTCAAATGACCCAGCCTTCTTAACTGGTAAGAAATACTCCCATGACTTCTATTCCAACTTCATTTGATACTGAGGTGTATAGGTCTTTGACATCTACCATAACTAGAGTGCTATTTGCTGGTATACCTGTTGAGTTTCTTTTTTTTTTTTCAACTATATTTGTCACTGGTTTACCAGGGAACTCTCTCAGGCATACCCCTGCACCACTGCTGTTCTACCACCCTGCCTGAAGTCTGGTCTCCAGGAAATTGAGGACAGATACTTCCGTTCCAGCCTAACCTGACAGACCCACCTGGCTCAGAACCCCTCAAGGCAGGGCCACCGTCCACCCTGCTGCTCCTTCTATAATCCAGTGCACCAAGTCAGGTCTAGGTGAGGGTTCAGGAGAGCCAGAAAACCGAACCCGACATTGGACGTGAAGCACAGGGCTTTAAGGGGCTGCTGTCGCCTATCCCTGGGGCTAGGGTTTTCTATTTTAAGTAGTTTCCCCTGAAGTATGGATGTGCAATGATGTCTGCGCACATAAGTGCTGATGTCTGCCAATGCTCCATCCCTTGGCTGCACTGCTTCATGCAGGGGCCCCTGATCTCCTCCTGGGGCCACTAAGGAACGATGAGATGTCCCCAACCCACTCCAGGAGAGGAGAGGAGAGCAGTCCTCCAGAAGCACAATCCTCTCCCTCCCCTGCTGACCCACAGTGGCCCAAGTCCATTCCCAAACCTGGGTCTCCGGTGTAGCATGAGGTGTGACATCCAGCGCCTCAACCCTCAACGCCACTGGGCTGGCAAAAGTTTATTTCTTTGATGAGGTTGAGAACATGAGTTATGTCTCTAAGATATGTAGGGATAGTTTTAACAAGTGGTTGTAGATATGTGTTCACATATTAGGACAGTGGCTCCAAGTCTGAGTCAAGCCCTGACACTACTGGCCTCCCTTGTGCCCTTATTGGTTCTTATAAATTGTTGGGATAGCATAAAAAAGGGGTGTCCTCAAGAAATGTTTGATAAGTAGTTCTCCCTTCCAATTTTTTTTAGCTACCTCAGGGATTCATTTCCTCAATTAATTGAGTAATATATTCCTTTGTGGCAAGTAATTGGTCTATGGGTAGGGTACATAGCTTTTTTCCACAGGTCAGTGCATGTTTGTCTGTAGTGCTCTACAGCTTGTACAATGATTGCCCCCCCCCTTTGCTGGTTTGATAACAGCTCTGTTGTTGTTCTTTAGATCCGTAAGCTGGGCTGGCAGTATAGCCTACAGGTTAGAGTAATGATTTGTGAATGAGCTTGGTACATCCAGCAGACCAGACCTTGGTTTAATTCTCATAACCTCCACTTGCATACTGTGGGACTCTGAGCAAGTCACTTAACTGCCCAGTGCTCCCAGGTCGCCCCTGAAAACAGGTGCTTGTGCCTAGTGGGCCTTACCCGGTTACCAAAGACTAAAATAAAAATAAAATAAGTGCTTGTTGCTGTAACCTTTTTAAATAAGTTCTTGGTCTATTTGTTTCCTTACATATTTTCTCTTTTTTTGGACCAGGGCTGTGTAGGTTTCCACTGCAGTATTTTTTCCTGCTTGTGGTATGAATCTAGACTTAACTTTTAAAACTTCTGTTTGATATGCGTCTGTATGGGTCCTTTGTGCAAACACTGTTCTGTCTCAAAGAGTGGTAAAAATGGTGCTGATCACATTCTAGTGTGAAATTGCTTATTGCTTTAACAGGTGAAAATGACAGTCTAAGGGATAATACCCCTAACTATGTTACTGAAAGATCCCTCCTGTTCAGTTTAAAAACAGCTACCTGGGCTGGGTTCTGGGATTCTGTGGTACTTTGGTGCCTCTGTCTTCTCCTCTGCCAATTTGCCCTTCTGTTCCTTCTACCTCCTTGGGCCTTTGTTGGAGGTCCTATCTGCTTCCCCCTCCTGTGGATCCTCGTCCTGGAGTCTGGTTGCTTTCTTCTGGGCCCTTCTTGATGCATAGTTTTATTCTAAAAAAGGGCCCTGTTTCCTGGTGTTACTCCTATTTTGGTTATAGGTGTAGCTGTCAGAACTTTCTGACTCCAAGTCCGTAAACTTGCCATGTTTACTATAGTTCTTAAAAGTGTACACCTTGTTACCTCAGTAGTCAATTAAGTCTCTGAAACATCTTAAGATTTTGTTGTTTGATTATTATTTCATATTCTATTAATGTCTTTTTTGTGTCTTCAAGGAAGATGTTGAAGTCCTGAAGCATAGTTCTGGCTTTTACAGTTTCTTCATCCTTTGCTATTTGTCTGGTAATTTTACTATGCTCCTTGAGGATGGCCTGAATAAGGACCAACATGAAATCATAATTACATTTACTTCTAATCCCATTCTACCTTTTAGTTAATTTATCAGAATTTATTTTTAGGTTTGGCTGTACAAGGACCCTAAGCCCTCAAGGGGTCCTGTTGTATTCTAAATATTTGGTGAGTGAATCTAAGATCTCTATTCTTCAGACTATGTATCCTTTTCATCAAGCTATTTGTGAACTCCTCCATTGTCTGGTTTGTATTTCTACTCCTTTTCATTTTGCTATTAGCCTTTCTCTGTCTGCCTGGGCGAAGCATTCAAAGACAAATTGCTGCTCAGCACTCTTCCCTGCATTATTGAACACCTCCATATCTGATATAATAGGGGTTAGACAATATAGCAAATAAAATCAGTATGCAGTGACTAGCAACTGGGTATGCTGAAGTGTTGCTACACAAAATAAGTCCACTGGATGCAATGTGCGGGCATTAACCTGGATGAAACTCTACAATCTCAACCCTTCCAAGATGTCACCCGGAGATCCTGGCACAAACAAGATGAGCCATGCTCAGAGGCACATAAAGATAAGAAATCCTGTCCCATTTTCATAACGATGGCATCCTGTCACATCTTAGCAAAGTCCCAGGGTGGCACCAGTGCAGTGGAAGAAACACAAAAAGGCTTGGAGAAACTGGCTGATGTACAGGCCCCATTGTTGTCTGCTACTTGAATGAATAGGACTCTTAACTAATGTCTGCTTTCTGATTTAGCACATATTATTACCAGTTTATCTAAGGCTGGATAACTTTGTATAAAACAAGTAGAACTGAGTGCGGACAGGTCCAGTGGTGCTGAAGAAGAGCTGCCAGCTCAATAACACAGTAGAAAAATACTCAGCACTCGTGAAACTGGAGTTTAAAGGCTTATTGCAGATTTATTTGTGGCAAAGTGCCAAACAACACCCTAGGTGTTGTTTGGTACCTTGCCACACATAAATCTCCAATAAGCCTTTAAACTCCAGTTTCACGAGGGCTGAGTATTTTGTTCTACTGGATGACTTTGTATGTTTGCTGTAAATGTTTAGAATACACTGCATAAAGACATTTGCAAATTCATATCAGCCATTAAATACTCAAGAGTAGAGAAACAAATTTTACAGAGACCCAGAGAGCATGGGGGTCTCGGACTCCCCAACTTTTGTACATATTATTTGGCTGCACAGGGAGCCTGCTTCTACATCTAGGCTAAACAGAGGGCAGCATCAGACTGGCACCTGATTGAAGAAGACATGTTCCTGGGAAGTGCCCTATGATTTCTGCTCAAAGCAATGGTTCTGCCTCTGACTTGGCACATGTCAATAGTCCTTGGACCAGATACACTATGGAAATTCTGCTGAAGCTAAGGAAAGTAACCAATACTCCAAATAGTATAGGCTCTCTCTTTCTCATCAGACATGAAGAGAGTTTTTCACCCCCATTACTAGATAAAGGGAATGCATTCTGGGAAGGTAAGGATCTGTCTAGATTCATATAGTGTATAGAGATCCAAGGTTATGTATCATTTGACCAATTGAAGGGCACATACTGTATAGTCTGCAGAAGAAATACCTTTACTAGTGGTGGGCGAAGTGGGCTCAATCCGCTTCGTGAAGTGATTCCCGGAGCAAAGGTGGATTTGTGGAGTGCTCCGTAGCGCGAAGCGGAGTACTTCGCATTATAATGAATAACACAAAGTCCATTGAAAACAATGACTTTGTGTTACTCTGCCTTCCCAGACCACTACTCCACCAAATATTAAGGCAAAGTGCATTGAGAACAATGCACTTTGCCTCACTTCGCTTTGTTTTTGAGCTCTGAAGGCGAATTTTGCAGTGATTCATGGGATTTCAGGTCACATGGGCTCTATATTGATTTGCACAGCCTCAGTTCGGGGTAGTATGTGTAGGAAGGAGTAGAAGACAGTGTGCACTGAGAGCTATCTGTGATTGAAACCTTCTAAAAGCTGTTAAAAAAGCGTTGTTGTGTTTTTTTCTGGGCTCAGACTTTAGTTCATCAATTGTAGGAAACCCTCCTGTGCTCATATCATCGAGCATTTTTGTTTTTGTGTGGATTTTGAATGTTAATGTATAACATTGAGTGTGTGTAGTGAAAGACAGTGAAAGTGTGCTTTGGGGGAGAGGCGTATCTGTGGTGTAGGTAGATTTAAGTTGGAGAAATAGTGATTTTTTTGTGTTTTTGTTATATTTTTGTTATATAACTGACTGTGTTAATGTACACACAGTAATATTGTCAGTAATTGTTGAAATTTTCTTGCTGATTGTGTGTTGTGTGGATCTGGTGCAGCAGTTCATAATTTCAGGTTGTTTACATTACAATACGTGGCATATTACTGAACTTTTCAATTTGCTACACATTACTCGTTCAGCATTGTAGACAAACTGTTCTGTGTGTGAGTGTGTGTGTGGTGTTGCATGACATCAAATAATACACCTTTTATTGTGCCACAGACTAGTGTAATTGCAGGTGCAGCAGTGTGAACCTGCCATCCACTGCAGCGGTCTGATTTTGTACTGAGATCGTGGTATCTGTTCTTTGTTTTGCTGCTTGTACTGCCGTAAAAATCTGCAGTCAGTGCTTCCCCCCCCACCCCCACCAGCAAAAGTAAATTTTTACCAGATTGGATTATTTTTGTGACCTCATCAGCACCACTGGTTACTGAAGTTGTTTTCATTGCGTGACAGACTAGTCTCTTATCTGTTGCTGAAGCTACAGTACAGTTGTTTTTTTGGCTTCACATCCAGCGTTCCCCCAATCAGAGAGTGAACATATCAAAATCTAAATTTGGTTATATTATTGTGGTTGATCCCCCAAAATGCCCACAAAGAGATGTGCAAGCAAAGCTGTTTCTCGCCATGGCAATGCTGGCAGTAAGATAGTCTGTGGACGTGGTAGTATGCAGATGCAGAAATGCATTGCTGATGTGAGGAAAGGAATTTTTCCTGCAATGTTTTTTACAGCCCAATCAGTAGCTTCACTCATAGTTGGAGGAGATAATGTTTTTTTCCAGCCGGTGGTGTTAGTGTTATTGGTGTTAGTGGTGGTGGTAATATTAGTATTTGCGTGTCAAGTTCGAATTCCAACCAGTGTACCGTATCCAAAAATATTGAGTGTGAAGCAGTGCAAGTGAGTGGCAGCATAGCTGATGTCATACTTCCCAGTAACATCCCAGTTACTGAATCTGACAATTCTGATAATCATGTCAACGATAGCATACAATGTGATATTCCATCCACCATGGTAGTTAATGTCATGCATCTTCCATGCAGTGATTCACAGTGTGGTGAAAAAATATCAGGTGATGGTGGTGTAGATGCTGATGATGAATGTGATGATGATGATGATGATGTTGCTGTTGTTGCAACATGCAGTATACATGCTGGCATCCAAGCAGAAGATGTGGATGTGTGTGACGTTGATGAATATGATGATGATGTAATTAACCCCAGTTGGGAATCGGAGAAAAATAAATTCAAAGTGGTTGTGCCTGAGTCTGTTTGCAGGAATCCCCCCCCCCCCAAAAAACTTGTGATTTACCAGTTTTAGTTGAAGATGATGACCCAGTAATCAATATGATAGATAGTCATGGTGGTCAGTTGCAGTCCAGGTGTGCAGTGCCCGATCATGCCCACCCCCACTTCAGTGCTTAAAATAACAGACTTAAATAAGCCACCTCATGGACATGTTAAAAGCAGAGCATCACAATCCCTTGCTTGGGATTTTTTTGTTCAAGATGCAAATGATGAGTCAGTTGCAATCTGCCAGGTTTGCCATGTGTGTGTGAGTCAAGGTAAAAAAGGGGAGCCATCTGGGCACAGGAGGACAGCATACACATCTTAAGAATAGGCACTTGGCACTGTGGACCCAGCACAAGCTGGCAGCTAATACCACAGTGGGGCGTTCACCCTCGTCACCAGCAACCATAGTGAGCATGTTATCCCCTTCCACGACTGTTAAGTCCAGTAGTAAATTAAACATGTGCAGTACTGAGGTAATAAGAGCAGAGAATTACTACAGGCATGATGAGGTGGAGGATCTTACTGACTTTGAAATGTTGTCCAGTGCTGGTGAAAGTAGCAGTTTTTGTGGTGGTGGTGGTGGTGGTGAACGCAGTATGTCTAGTGCAAGTGGTACATCAACCCCGGTTGGCAAATCTGGCAAAATAACTGCATTTCTGGGTTTGCCATCATCACCTGTGCAACCATCTTCATCAAACGTCCACACTCCACCCCCTGCCAATGCCATTCATCACAGAGCATAACCATTTGTGATCACACCCCATGTAAAACGTTTGTCAGCCCACATTACAAAGTGTTTTTGCGCATAAGCTGAAGTACCCTCCGAATCATACAGTGTCACGTGAACTTAATGCTGCTGTAGCGGAAATGCTGGCAATTGATCTTTTGCCCTTCTCCTTTGTGGAGAATTCTGGGTTCTGGCAGTTTGCTGCACATGCCTGTCCAAAATGGAAAGTCCCATCCAGGACATACTTTTCTACCCGTGCTATCCCCGAGTTGTTCTGCACTGTGTCCGACTCAGTAAGACATGACCTTCAACATTCCTCCTCTCCATTCATCCATTTTAAGTATGGATATGTGGACAAGTGGAAAAACAGCGGGGAGTTCATATTTGTGTATAACTGCACACTGGGCTCAGGTGCCGGGGGTTGTTTGTGATGTTGGTAGTGTGAATAATCAGTGCAATAACGTGGATTATCGTGGTAGCAATCTTCCAGGAATTTGACAGCATGCAACAATTGCTATGCACAATGTGACCTGTTCACACACTGGTGAGAACATGTTTGACGTGGTATTGACTGAAACTAACAAATGGCTAAACCCTCTGTCCCTGAGAGCTGGGTTCATGGCAAGTGTCAATGGATCAAAAGTGGTGAAATGCATCACAAATGGTGTTTTGTTTTGTGTTCCATGCTTGGCCCACTGTTTAAATCTTGTGGTGCAGGAGTTTCTGCAGCACCCCGATGTAAAGGAAATGCTGACCATTGCACGACGTATCTGCTCTCACTTGTCAAGATCTGGAAAGGTCCGTGACCAACTGCGGCAGTTGCAGATACAAAACAGCCTGCCTCGCATCGCTTGAAGCTGGAAGTTGTCACCCAATGGAACTTCACTTTATACATGGCAGAGAGGTTGTATGAACAATACAAAGCCATCTCAGAATATCTTGTGATGCACACTAGCCGTGACAGTTCCGGGACCTCCATGTCTAAAAGAACTGAACAGTGGCACCTCATGGACTCTGTAATAACAATTTTGTGGCCTTTTGAACATGCCACACAGGCAGTGAGTGGCGAGTCTGCCTCTATTAGCCAATAAATTCCACTGCTGCGGGTGCTGAGGCAGACATTGGTTAATGTACAGCATGACCTTGATGTTGCTGGAGATGGTGGTAGCAATATATTGCTGCAACACATGCTGGCAGTATTCGACCAGAATCATGACGTTGTGAGCATTCAGCATAGTGACAACTTTGCCATAGCAACAATGCTGGACCCACGATACAAATGTGGAATTGCATCAGTACTGGAGGGAGTACCTGAACAGGAAAAAAATTTCCATGGTGAACTGGTGCACTTGGTTCATGGGGCACAGAAGTCATGTGCCAAGGTCAGCAAACCTCAGCAGCAAGATCCAGCTGAAGGTATACCTGTAGGACTATCAAGCATAGCCTGCAAGGGGAAGGGGACAGCAGTTCCAGGTGGTCTGTCATCCAAAGTGGCTGATGTCAACCCATTTTGGGAGGCTTTGTCCCAAGTGTCTATTTGTGAAATAAATGATTTGGGAGAACAGGATGATGCATCAACAACTGGACTTAGTGCGGCTCAGAGAATAGTTGAGTCATATTTGTCTGAAAACAGGCATCTGACAGTAACTGAAGATCCTCTTTTGTACTGGAGTGGAAAGGTCAGTGAATGGCCAGAGCTGACTGCAGTAGCACTGAAGTACCTCATATGCCCACCCTCCAGTGTAAGTGTTGAGAGGGTATTCAGCTCAGCAGGTGCAATAGTAAGGAATCGTCAGACAAACCTGTCTCCTGCAAATGTTAATTTGCTAACATTCATTAAAATGAATGAGAGGCACATACCAGCACAGACTGCAACCTCGGTATTCGTACCCGGCCTAATCATGGTGGTTTTGGTGATGTAGAAATGGACCACCCTGGTGGCACTGGCAGTGGGTGCCTGAAATGGCCCACCACTGATGTAGATGACGACACAATGGAGAAAGAATTTCCCAGTGGTCAGACTTCAGACATGGATGACTGTGAGGGAAGCTTTCTTTATGAGGATGATGAAGTGGTTAATGTTGGCAGGTTTTAACTGAAGTTGTTAAAAGGCAATGTGCCACCCCGGACCACCAACACCATCACCAGGACTGATGTTAGCCACTGCCACCATGAGTCTGTTTGACCCCCGGACCACCACCACCGGGACTGACATTAGCCACTGCCACCACTGAGCATGAGTCTGTCTGCCCCCGGACCACCTCCACCACAACCAGGACTGATCTTAGACACCATGAGTCTGTCTGACCCCCAGACCACCACCACCACCGGGACGATGTTAGCCACTGCCATCACTGAGAATGAGTCTGTTTACCCCGGACCACCTCCACCACCACTGGGACTGATGTTAGCCACCACGAGTCTGTCTGATCCCCAGACCACCACCACAGTGACTGATGTTAGCCACTGCCACCACTGAGCATGAATCTGTCTGCCCCCTGGACCACCTCCACCACCACTGGGACTGATGTTAGCCACTGCCACCAAGAGTCTGTTTGACCCCCGGACCACCACCACCAGGACTGATGTTAGCCACTGCCACCACTGAGCATGAGTCTGTCCGGATCACCACATCCATCAGCCACAAACACAAAGCTTCTTAATATTTAAACCATAAAGTGAGTATGTGTACTCATGTTTGTTATGCTGTTTCACTTCCTTTAGTTGTATGTTTTGTTTTCTGTAGCTTTTCAGAGCCGTAATGGTAAAACACATTCAGTACACTTATTTTGTTTTTTTTACAGGTTAACAAAAAAAGTCTCCATTGCTAAAAGTCGGCGGGAATGGTACTGCAGCTGTACCGTACAGAGAGAAACCTATGGAATATCCATGTGATATCCATTCTGGTAAGTATGAAGATTTTATTTCATCAGTTTCATTGTTTTGGAAAGACTGTAGCAAATATTGCACTCAGGTTGTGTTAGTTGACAAGATGTGGGTTTGAAATGTAACTTGATTAGAGATTGAGAACCAGGGAGGGACAAATAACAATTATGTTGTAAGAAGTCATTCATTTCTTTTTTTAGGAAACTTCCAGATGCTTTGTTGTTCTGTCAAAGTGGCATTATCCAAAAAAGTTCTTCAACATCATCAGGCACCCCCTTCCCCCAGGCTTGGGCACACATGCAACACGCAGAAGTCATTTCATTCGATGACCATGACCATCATTAACAACTGGACTCCAGAAGGATGCTGATGAAATCTGTGAAGAAGTAACAAAATAAGAAACCATTACAGACAAACCTGCAAATATGATTCCCCCCACCACCCCAAAAAAAATACTTACCTTCATGTGCTTGAGAGTTATCCATTTCCAATTTCAATAGAAAAAGTTCTCATTGAGAACTGGAATGTGCACATCAACAGTTTCTGTGACCAGTGATACAGAACAATACCATGAGTACATGTTCATGTCAACCCCCCTCCTTACCTACAAAATACACAAACATATATCTATATATATCTAGTCACAAAGGCTACTATTAGTGTACAGCCACAGGGCACCCTTCCATCTACTTGAGATGATCACATTGCATTTGCTCAAATTGCCTCGTAGAACAAATTGGACCAGCAACAGGACGCTCACGGTCATCATTTTATTCTGGGGGACTTTGTATGTGCTGAAACACTCCCATTTCACTGTGTTAGCACTTGTCAATGTTCTGCACACAAGGAAGATGCATTTTGGGCCTGCAGAAAAAATCTGGGGACTCTGTGCCACCACTGCACGCATGACTGAGTGCGCCATTAATTCTGGGGATGCATTTTGTGTATTGGGTGATTGTTGTGAGCTCATGATGTCATACTGACACTATCAATTAAAGCAGCATTGCAAGAATGTCGTGACAATTTTGAACTGTACTTTTTTATGCTACTTTACATTGCCACAGCCACTAGTTACTCTGAGTCATGACTTGAGTGATATGCTTCTTTTCACAATTTCTGTCTGTTTTACTTAGTTGATTACTTTTTTTCATGTATTAAGAAAAAATGAGCATACCTTTCAATATTGTTCTGACCAGGTTTGTATTTATTTGCATCTGCTTTTCAATAAATACTGTTCCGTGGTGTCATAAAACACTGCCTGCTGCATAACTGTTAATTTACAACAGAAGTGATATATAACAACTAATTGATGTGATGGAGAAAAGCAGAGGAAAACAATGACAAAGACCTGGTCAGCACCAATTTAAAAGGAATGCTCCTTTCATTATTTCATACATGAAAAAAGGTAGTACAGCAGACTCAACTACTGCAAATTCTCATATCATTCCAGTCAGTCAGGATGTAAGTAAAGGAAGATGTAATATAGCATTAAAAAATATATGTCAGAGTTCTCAACAGATTGTTGCGCTGCTGCTTTACAGAGATTCACCACATTACATAGTTATGGTGATGCACATAACCTAATATGTGGGGGCCTTACTTCCAATGGAATATTTCTTGCTGCACAGAGAGCAATATATTTCTGAGAAAACTGCCCATAATTTCATTACAGTGTGTCACGTGACGGAGGAATTCCTGTTCAGAAAAGCCACCCACATTCTGCTCCCCTTCCTCAGCAATGTTAGGACGTGATGCCAGGGGAAGCGCAGGTGCATGTTCCACTATACTGAATGTTCAGCAGCTATCCCAATGATTCGTTATGTCATAAGGTTCACTTTGTGGTGAAATGTGGGAACATTTCCACTAACAAAGCTCTTCTTACTGGAAACGTGCCTACACGTTTCACCACAAACTGACCATTATAACATAAAGAAACATTCGGAAAGCTGCCGGACAATCGGACATCCACTGTAATGGAACACGCACCTGTGCTCTACCTGGCATCATGTCTTAACATTTCTGAGAAGGCAGGCAGAATGTGGGTGGCTTTTCAGAACAGGAATTCCTCCATCACGTGACACTCTGTAATGAAATTACAGGTGGTTTTCACAGAAATGTATTACACTATGTGGAGCAAGAAAGGTTCCCCCAGAAGGGATAATGTGTATTATTAAACAACAAAAAAGAAAAAAACACACAAAAACAGTACAACACAGTAGTGGGGTGGGGGGGCAGAAAACAATCCCTTAATGTGTCCGTGGGATGCCGTGGTGGTCCAGCAACAGGTGCAGCATTGTCAGTATTTACTGTTGCTGTTCTTGTATTGTGGCAACCTGCTGCTGCAAAGCACCGACCCTCTGATTATTCTCCTCCAGGGCCACCCACACCAGGGCGATGTTGGCCTCTGTTGCATGGACTGTGGCGGGGTCCACTGCAGGTGAAAATCAAGGTAGTGATGGCAGTGGAGAGGGTGGTGCTGGTGACTGTGGTGGTGGTGGTGGTGTTGGTGGTGCAGCTGCTGTACTGGCCCTCCTCCTGCTATGGTGAGGCACAACTTCAACCCCAGCAGCACCCTTGGCCACTGCCACAGAAGGGTCAGCAGATGGACACCTGGCCCCTTCTGTGGCAGCCTGCCACTCCACCTTGTGGTGGGTGAACATGTGGGTGCGCTGGCCACCGGTCTTCAAATGTGTCCCTCGGGGGCCATGGCACACCAGCACACCACACAGATGACACACCATGACTGTGCTGTCTCTCCCCCACAGAGTTAAAAAACTCCCACACTTGGGAGCTGCGGGGGTGGGGGGGACCAGACACAGTCCACGCACCACCTATGGTTTCCAGGGGCACCTCCTGTGGCTGTGGAGGAGGTGGAGGGAGTGCTGCCGGAGCCCCTACAGCTCCTACCAGTGGTGGTGGTAGTGGCGGAGAAGGTGGATGCACAGTAGCCACTGGGAGGGAAGAAACCCAGGAGTCAGGAGCGGCCCAGCATCACACGACCTCCCCCACATGTCTGTACTCCCTTCCTCTGACTGCGCCCACGGGCCAGCGTCTCGCCTTCTCCAGGGTCCATCCCTCCCACACAAGTTCCTGGCACACACACACTCACACACAGTGACACACACAAAACAAAACAAAACAAAACTTATAAAAAAAAATCACTACCAAAAAAACAATCACAAACACAATACAAAAACTAAATAAAGATATAGCTTTTAAAAAAACTGTTGTTTTCTTCACACAAAGGCAATAAAGCACTTTCTGTCACTGACTCTACACTGCTCTCCTGAGCTCCCCACAAAGTCTTCTCCCTCTACGAATGCAGAGGAGAAAGTTAAACTGCTGCTCTGACTCACTTCCTTCCAGCCTGGCTAAAGCATGTGACTTACAGTACTGTAAGCCATGGGATGTGTGTGGGGGGCTGCCTATTTACTTGTCACTTCGCCTTACTTTGCATTAAGGCATAATGGAAATGCAAAGTAATAATGATAACGTGAAGTGAGCACTTTACTGTGCCCACTTCGCATTGTGCTCTGCCAACATGAAGTGTCCACTTCACGTTCACTTCGCCAGCGGATTCCTACTTGTGTGCTGCACAGGCCTTACAGAATTTTCAAAGGCCACAAACTGACCTGTAGAAATTTTTGTATGTCATAGTTGTTCTTAAAGTAAACACCAGGGCCCACCTGGTGCTGAAGCAGGCTGAGGCATCATGAGCACTTTACCTTTTATTTCACCAGTGACCTGGGGTGGGGAGTGGACTTGGGTCATTGTGGCTCAGCAAGAGTGGGAAAGGATTGAGTGTCTGAGGACTACTCTCCTGTCTCAGGGTGGGGAGGCTTGTTAGCCTGTCCTAGGCTGCCCCTGAGGTGGAGGCCTAGGGATAGAGCAGTGTCAGGGCAGCAATGTGAGGGAGAGGACTGTGGGGAACATTGGATGGTTGGGCCTCAATGCATGAGTCTGATGCTCCACAGCAGCAAGG
Organism: Neoceratodus forsteri; assembly: GCA_016271365.2. Taxonomy (NCBI): domain Eukaryota; kingdom Metazoa; phylum Chordata; order Ceratodontiformes; family Ceratodontidae; genus Neoceratodus; species Neoceratodus forsteri. The sequence continues at coordinate 32,392,738 of CM057450.1, forward strand.
GAAGAAAAGTGGAAAATGAAAAGATGGGGGCATAATGAAGCCCAGCCCAGCTGTCTTCATGCCTGCGCTGTCACTCACTCAAGTGACCTGGTCTGTAATGGACTTCTAGTGCTAGAGAGGAGGAAAGGATGGCCTTTCTTCTCTGGCTCCACCATGAGGGGGAACACATGGGGAGAACTGCAGACCAGGTACATGCTCTGAGTGAGGCAAGGGGCTGGTTTGTGGAAGCTGGGGACTGGGCTGATGCAGCCGCCCCCCCCCCCCCACCGGACACAGGAGGACAAATACCTATACAGAAAAAAAAGAAAACATCAGGTACTTCTTTGAATTGTACAAAGTCTTGTACATGGATTCTCTGCCTCCACTGGAGGCAGCATGTCTCAGCTGGGAAAGGGAGGAGGAGGTGATCATGCCACCACAACACTGGAACAAATGGTTACAGCTGGGCTAGGAAAGTAACCTCCTCTTCCACCAGGATGGAATTTAACTGAAAAAGTCTTATCAGATTCTTCCATCCCCCAAAAAATAACTAGGCATTTCAATCCCAGTTACATAGATGCATGCTGGAGATACTGCGAAGGGAGGGGTAAGCACACGCTGCTTCATAGGTGTCTTGGCTGACTCTGTGAATTATCATCTAGTTGATCTGTGAGTGATCACCTAGATGCTTTCTGTGTTTTCAGTTTTAAAAGTCCTAAATTCCACCACATATTACTGAAATTTGTAGCTTTAAAATGATTGATCATGTAGCATTAAGTGCACATTTATCCTCACTTGATTGATCTTATTTAGAGTCAATTCCTTACATTAATTTGGCCTTGGATATCTATTGTAGTCAATTAATTCCAATACAGAATACATTTTCCCCATTACGTACCTTAAGAATTTGTGGTGCCCCTAACAAATGGTTTTCAAGGGGCATTAAATTATTGATGAAGCCATAGGCGCCGGGTTGTATGGGCCTGTGGGACATTGGCCCCAGCAATATTTGTTGACCTGGGCTGAGCCCCAGCAATATTTTGCCTGCTGCATGCTGCCTTTTTTCCCCTGGTTAATTTTTTAATGTGCGTGTGCTGTACCTCTGCTGCTGTGACTGCGCCGGTGTCACACGCCCCCCCTTCTCACTCCCCTGTTTAATTGGCTGGAGGGCACGGCGCTGGCAGCATTTAAAAATTGGAGCCTTTTATCTGCTTGGTTTGGCACCCCTCCTGAAAATCAATTTGTCATTGGTTGGTTGGCAAGAAACTTGCCAGTGTTACCGCACTGTGATTGGCTGGGAGGGGGGCTTATTAGGGGGGATACGTGTGCATCTGGGCTGGACGGTTCTGTAAATGAAGAAGCAGCAGGCATCACGAAGGAGAGCATCAGACCCTTAGATGGACAAATGGAGTAGTAAAGACTGGTGCGGACGTGTGGTGGTAGTGGTGCGGTGGTTGGGAGTCGGCTCAACAGTTGGCCCCATCCAAGAGTCGGGATCCAGGGCAGGGAGAAACAGAGAGTCCGGGGGACTGGGAGTCGAACAGTCGAGAGTCTGGGATGTTCATCAGGAGCAAGTTGTGGCCCATCTGGTCAGCCCACAGTGAACCCTGAAAAGGTAAAGCATACAGTAGCCTGGTAACCTAGGGAGTTGGAGAAGCAGAGTGAGCCACAGTAAGATTCTTCAGAAATGACTTCAGGCAAAAACAAAATACACCAGCAATCTTAGCTGGTTTGTTTTGGTTCTGCTCCTACTGCAAATCTGCAGCATTGACAGTTTGGAAATTGCATAGTAATTGCTCTGCTGCTATTAAAATACAATTTTCTTTTTCTATATATTTTTTTTGTTATGAAAAATTTGGTTCTGGTGAAATATGAAAGAATGACAGTGCTAGAGTAGAAGCCCTGTGTTTGATTTTTATTTTATAATTAAATTACCCCAGATAGCCCAAGTGAGATATTACATCTCTTTGCCAGTGGAGGGGCCTGCTTTGACCTGATTTTGCACCTGGAAGGCACTGTAGCACAGGAAGGTGAAATGCCGGCTCAGGGTCACCCACTGACCTTGTGGTTTTGGTTGTATTCGAACCTGGGGCATGCTGTTTCACCAGACTTAACTGCATTCCCTTTCAGACCCAAGCTTGCAGTGCTGGTGGGTGCAGTTCAAGGTTTCTCTCACTGTGAACAGATTTAGTGCTGGTCGGCCTAGTGGCAGAGCGGGTTGAGGCATCCATGCCTCCCTGCTGCCACGCAGGCGACCTGGGTTTGGGAACAGATTCGGGTTGCTTGGAGGCCCAGCTGAGAGAGGGAAGATTAAGCATCTGAATCTGCTGACTTGCCGCTCGACTGCCACCTGGTGGAAGTCAAGTGGTGGTGTGTGCAAGTCCTGCAGCTAGAAGGAAGGGCTGGCATTCAGAGTGCTGGAGCGCCTCCTTGGAGGTAGAGCGCACTTGCGTGCTCACTGCACATTTGCTGGGCCCCTGGGAGAAAATCAGGTTGAAAAAAATGGAGGTCGGGCTTACTGAAGCCCTCTCTGTGAGTCTGGTCTTGGGAATTGAATGGAGAATTGTGACAGCCGGGGTCTGTGGGACAGGGTTGATATACAGCAGCCCAGCCTGTGAGGGAGTGCAGAAAAAACCTATATGGAAAAAAAATTAGAGCTGGAGAAAGGTAAGGGACTAACAGCACTGCATAGGGGGAAAGTTCTCAGGCTGAGTATTGCAAAGGCAGGGGAAGCGAAAACAGGCTTCCCCCACAATCCTCTACCCATGCCTCTTGGTACTGATCCAGAGAAATCACTTCTACAAATCTGATACCAGTTTGATCTTGCTGCTGTTGCTGCACTATTGCTGGTGAAGGATCTTTCATTGCTGCAAGAGACAGGTAAAAAATAAATTAATTTGCTTCATCTGACCCCTTACTGCAGCCTGTGTTCATCATAGTTGGATAGGAGTCCAGGCCCACCTGGACATGAACCCTCAATCTTCTGGCCCATAGGGGAAGGGCTGTTTACCACAAAACCAAGCTGTATTATTTATGAAATTTCCATTTTCAGATTGTTCCTCATACAGCAGACTGGCATTACAGCCGCTTTTATTTAACAGTTTGCCTCAAGCTGTAGTTTCAGTTGCTCAGTAAGTCAGTGATGTCTGCCTTTGCACTGGGTGCCTTTTTTTGAGCCATGACCTGCTCTGAGCCCTCCTTAAATGCCTACCCACACCCAACTACTGTAAACACTCAAGTGATGGCCACAACTTATGGATGAAGGTATCTGGAAAAGCCAAGTTCCTACACCGTTAACTCGCAGCCCACTGGCTCGATAGATTGCCACAATATCAAAACCTATAGTATGGATAAACTTTTTTATACCTGCCAGGAGCCCCTTCCAGCCCCACACATGTGACTGGCCATACAGCTCCCTTTAGTAGAAGTGATGCCTATGTAGTGCATAGTATCCATCATGGGACACAACACCCACAACACCTCAGGTAGTAGCAAGTTGCAAGGAAGGTCAGCAGAGCAGCAGACTAGTGGTGCATGCGGTGCTGCAGCAGCAGAGCGGTCGGGGAGTAGAGCAAGTGCCGTTGGTCTTGCAACGTGAGCACGATCAAGCATGCTTAGAATCTCCCCCTGGGCCTCCTGCACCAGATGGTGTAAGGCAGGCACCTGCACCATCTGGCATAGCAAGAAGAGTGGTAGTGTGAGGGGGAGAGAGTGTGGCCATCAGGACCAGAGAGGCAGTAGTCATAGCGCAAGTCCCATTTAGGAGCGCTGGGTTCCAAGGATGTGTGTGTGGCTGTTGCATGTAATGTGGATGCAAATGGCAGTTGAAAGGGGGAGGACACACATGGGAGTGGATCAGCAGAGGTCAGAGGACAGGAGCCAGAGGGGAGAGGTGACCACACTAGTCCAACAGCAGTGGGCCACACCAGTCCAGCAGCAGAGGAGCAGTCCATCAGCAGGTCAGCCAGACTGAGCAGCACTGTGGGTGGTGGTAGGACCACAATAACAACAAAACCATCAGGATCCTACTACAGCCAGCAAGTAGTAGCCGCCAGGTAAGATGGTGGGGCAAGGGAGGTGGGGAGACAAGCCCTAGTGGTGACAGAAGGAGAGAGGTGAGCTGTGTTCCAGAACTTCTGAGTCCTGACTAGCTCAGGCCAGCAATGTGAGGTGGCAAGCCCAGAGAAGAAGGGAGTATTTAGGGTTGGGACTGTTTTTTTTTTGTTGGCATGCAGTCACTCACTCTTTCCCTTCATCTACATAAGCATCTCTGTATTTTAATATGTCATACCGCTGAACCACCAGCCACATAAATCCGGTACAAGGCTTAAAGAAATCAGGGACACATCTTAAAAAATTGGTATTATTCCTTCAGGAAGCTAAAGCTAGTAGAATGAGAAGGGAGGGGGCATTACCAGCATGGGCTGGAAGGGTGGGTATAGGGGGAGAGGAGGTGACAGATGGAAGAATTGAGGCAAGTAGAGTCCTAGAGGAACCGAGGGCACTGAAGGTAGACAAGGCACCAGGGCCGGATGGTATCCACCCCAGGGTACTGAGGGAGATGGCGGAGCCACTGGCAGATCTATACAGCACCTCACTGGAGTCAGGATGTGTGCCACTGGACTGGAGGATGGCACATGTAGTACCATTACACAAGAGCGGGCCAAGGGATGAACCAGGTAATTATCGTCCGGTAAGTCTCACCTCCATAGTGTGCAAACTCATGGAAATGATACTAAAGGAAAGACTGATGTCATACCTGGAGGACAATGGCCTCCAGGATGTGAGGCAGTATGGGTTTGTTTCAGGTAAGTCTTGTCAAACCAACCTCATACAATATTATGACTGGTTGACAGGTGAGCTGGATAAGGGTCATGTGGTGGATGTTCTTTACTTGGACTTCAGCAAGGCCTTCGATTCGGTGTCTCATGGGTGACTTGGGGAGAAGCTAACTGGTGTAGGGGTAGGGGCAAAAATGATGAACTGGATTACAAGCTGGCTGAGTGGCAGGCTGCAATGGGTGGTGGTGAGAGGGGAGCTCTCAACTCCAAGGCCGGTGACTAGTGGGGTGCCACAGGGCTCTGTGTTGAGGGCCAGTTTTGTTTGGGGTCTTCATATCAGACATTGCACATGGGGTGGTATGCAAGGTAAGTCTGTTCACTGATGACACTAAAATCGGAGCAGTTGTGGATGGAGAGTAGGGATGGAAGCAGCTGCAGGGGGACCTACGCAAACTACAGGAGTGGTCAGAGAGGTGGCAGCTGGGGTTCAATGCAAATAAGTGTAAGGTTATGCACTTTGGGGTGAAGAACCCAAGGAGAGAATACTGTCTGGGGAGTGGGATTAAGCTGGGGATCACTGAGGAGGTGAAGGACCTAGGGGTAATGATAACAGGGACCATGAACAACACTGCCCAGTGCAGGAGAGTGGCTGCAAAAGTGAACAAAATGCTGAGATGCATAGCGAGGGGTTTTTCGTCCAGGCGAAGAGAGTTGATCTTGCCCCTCTACGGGTCGCTGGTAAGGCCGCATTTAGAGTATTGTGTGCAGTTTTGGAGGCCATTCCTAAAGCGTGATATCAGGCTGCTGGAGGGGATGAAGAGGAGGGCAACGAAGATGATATGTGGAATGGAGGAGAGAGACTATGACAGCAGGCTGGGAAACCTGAATATGTACACCCTGGAGGATAGAAGGGACAGGGGGGACATGATAGAGACATTCAAGTATCTGAGGGGAATCAATAAGGATGGGGCAGATGGGGTCTTTAAGTTAAGGAGGGGGAGGGTCACCAGGGGGCATGGGCTAAGAATAGAGAGGGGAAGATTTAGGAAGGAAATGAGAAGACACTGGTTCACAGAGAGGGTGGTAGCAAAACCTACCAGAATGGGTGGTATCATGTAGATCTGTGATCAGCTTCAAAGGAGCATGAGACAGGGAATGGGAGAGTGAGGGTGGGGGACGTGGGGTGCGGCAGTGGGATGACAAAGGTGAGGGGGTGGGGCAGCTGCAAACTAGGGGTGTTGGCTGCACACTCGGGCAGACTTAGATAGACTGTGTGGTCTGTTTCTGCTGGCACATTCGTATGAGGGGCTGAGCATAAAATGCATTTTCTGAAGAACAAGTCAGTAACTCAAATGTTTGACATTATCTTGTGCTTACAGTCACTACTGTTCAGTCCTGTTAACATACTTTAAGAGGGACAGAGACAAATTTTAATAGAAAATGGATGTGCCTGACATTTGGGGGACAGTAGGGAGGTACTGTATGTATCCCTTATAAAATCCTGTGCTCTTGACCTGATTTCGGGGAGGGGGGGTACGAATGGATATGAAAACATTCACTCTCCCCTCCTCTACAGAAAGCATCTCTTTATTTCAATGTTTCATACCCCTTACAAAACCCTGCACTCTTGTCCCTGTAGCCTACTTTTAATAAAGTCCTCTCACTTCCTGGAGCTTCAGGAGGGCCATGAGTTAGTTTTTTTAGCAGGAATTAAGAACAAAAATAAATTATCCATGTGACTGTCAGTGATAAAACACAGTAATATGTGTGTGTGTGTGTGTGTATGTGTGTGTGTGTGTGATTTTAAGGGAATAATGCATGCATTGGGTGGTTGTGAGAGATGAGGCATAATCAGATGCTCCAACCCAAGACATGCATTACTACTTTATTATCACTCACTCACTCTGGGGTGTGTAAATATGCTTTGAAATAAGCTTTTGTTTTCTTTAGAAATGTTCTTACAATTAAAATGAGGTGTGTAGCTGTAAGAGAATAACCAATGGTCATGTGTTGTGGTTTGAATGAGGTTATGATTTAGCTTGCTGAGGCTGCCAAGGAACCTGGTTACAAGTACCACCATGGCTCTCACTGTTATCTCATCATCCTTAGGCTGAGTTCTGTGGCATTCCCTGCTTTAGATGGGGTATGGGTATATTACATCCATAGACCAGATCACCTAAGCAGTACCTGATCAAGGTGTGCATCCTCATGCTTCTCTCACTGCAACCGAGAATGTAATGTAAAAAGGCTGAGACATGCAGAACAGTTAACCTAACAGAGTATTTGAGAGGTTGCTTATTTGCTTAGATGATAACACAGAGCAAATTGAATAGGTTTTGTTCTTCCTTTTGGATCTGGTGTCGTGTGCCCTACTGCCAGTCTCATCACTATGAGCACTTACGCAGTTAACTGGGATCAGTTTGTTTAGGATTGAGATCGAGATGGCTGTCGTATTCATTTATGTTTTCACCACAAAAATGCCTGTAGGGAAATCTGAAAGGGTTGCAATTTCTTGGAATCTTGCACATGTGCTGCTGCAGTTCATGCAATAACATGAAAAGCTTTTTTGTTTGTTTCTGTTCTAAAAAACTGAGCTTCCAGTGGCACAGATCTCAAATACTCTGTGAGTGTGTTGCCTGTGATGGCACTGTGACAGTAGGTAAGATTCTGAGCTGCATATATTTTTGTACTCTGGTACATATTGATGCGATTTGCTGGTTATTATATGAATACATATAGGATAAAGTATGGAATGCAGTGTGTTAGGAGAATTTAACACACACCCGAGTTGTTGATGGTGGGGTTTATGGCAGCCATCCAACAATGAGGGTGTGTGTTAAATTCAAGTTAAACACACTGCACCCCATATTGTGTTTTACATAATTACTGCGTTGTGTTTTTCTCCACAGAGGACGTGCAATCACTTATGTATGGAGCCTAGGGTACTCTAGATTGCCAGATGTAACATTGCAGATGATTCATGATAGGTACTCAATTCTGTAACACCTACTCGGGTATTATGGAATTGAACACATGGCTTTTTTTAATGGAAAAAAACACAATCCATTAATTATAATCATTTTATTGAGAGAAGTATTTAGACCACTTTTTTGTTATAAGCTGACATGCTTATAATAGGATGAACAACAACTGCAACCCTATCATGGTGGGAACCTGAGTGGTAAACTGGGAGACTTGCCTTTCCTACTAATGTGACACCAGTGCAGTCTTATTGGTGAATGAATGTTTCTTACAAAAGATAGCAGTAGCACATAAAGTTCCAGTGGGAAATGTGACTAATAACAATAAAAAAAAAAAAATAGGAGACTAGGCCTTGAGAAGCTCTCCCAGAGTTGGAAAAGGAATTGTATTTTATGAGTTTTTTGGGGGGACAAGACTCCACGAGGGTCTTGCTTTTAAAGCAGCAGTGCATTATAGTGGTGAAAATATTGACCTACACTTCTATTTTAAGTTACCCCTTATCTCCCACTTGTATGATGCACTTTTTCCATTTTGACTTATTTAGACCTTTTTGTCACATTTGAAATATTAAAAGGATTAAAAGAGTGCTTCATTTTAATATGGCTTAAATGGTTTAACCAGCATTTATAGATGTTTCTCCACACTTTGTTTTTGTTCCGCAAAGTAAGGGAGCTCTGCTGCATGCTAGTTCATGATAGATGCACAAAAGGTGATGTTAAGCATTAGGTGTTCAAAAATGAGTACTGGTGAAAGCACAGTCCAAGCCAGTAAAGGAGCTCTCCTTTTATTATTTCAACTTTAAAAAAAGTCGCAAAACAGATTTGTATTGAAAAAATGTGCATCATACAAGTCGGAAGATGGGTTGCACTATCAAATAAAAAAGGTATAGGTCAAAATTGTCACTGCTATCATGCACTCCTGCTTTAAACTAGCTCCCCCCCACCATATCCCATTTAAGACAATGGCACTGATGCTGTGAGCTCATGATGGATATATGAGTGCTGAGCCCTAGAAAGCACAATGGAATTCCAGGAATTTCCAGCACTCTGAGTCCCCTCAGTTGGGTATAAGCCCACCTTGAAAAATTTGAAAACATGTACCTAAATCTGTTTATTCTATATTCTAATTTAAAGAGGTGTCTTAAAGAAATAGTAATATGCAGAGTACTATAAGTACAATGTTTACTAACACACAGACACGTACTAGGGCCATACCATAGTGCATCCCCCCATTCTGGGATGGATATATATATATATATATATATATATATATATACACACACACACACACACGCTGTAGCAGCAAACAAAACATCAAGTTTATTAGGGGAAATCCCCACCCAAAATGTGAGTTACTCATTGAAGTTTAAAAACAAGGCTTTTTAAAGAGCATTTTCAATTTTTTTTCTCATATTGAAGGGCAGTGACTCAGCAACCAGACTTCTCGTTACTGTACACGGGGCTCCATTCCCATGGACACCTGCTGGGGGGGGCTTTGACCTCTGACCCCTGGGCCAGAGGTGGGGCTTTGACCCCTGACCCCTTGGCCCCGCCACCAATTTTACAAGCCTGGCTCCTATGGATGAAGCAAAGGAATTTAGCCTAGGTCACCAGTAAGAATTATCCATCTAATTCATTATTGAAGAGCTTTCACTGCTTAAGAAACAAGGTTTCTAAATTAGTGAGAAATGCAAAACATAAGTTTTTCAGGGCACAACTGGAGGCTAGTTTGTCTGATCCAAAAAGTTTTTGGGAAACTACTAATTCTCTACTGTCTCCTAAATTTAGGAGTGTTATTAAGAAATTGAATGTTAATGGCGCTGAGTTAACTGACCCCTTTGAAATCAGTAATTTACTCAATGTTAAATTTTCAGACTTATCTAGCTACAAAGTGAATTCATCACAGGTGCCTGTGGCTGACTCTCACCTGGATGTTTTTTAAGCTGGGAGTCCAACTTTTTATTTGAGGCAGGTCACTATACAGGATGTTTCAAAACTGATTGTTTCTATTTCCAATAAATACAATGACTGTGGTGGTGGAATGAATGGACGTCTTCTTAGATTGTCTGTGCCATATATTGTTAGTCCTTTGTGCACTATTTGTAATTCATCGTTGATATCCCATCAATTTCCATCTGACTGGAAATGTGCAAGGGTAGTACCTGTTCCTAAAAAGTCTAACCCAGAATCTTTTGAGGATCTCAGAGTCTCAATTTTAAATCCTTTAAGTAAAATGCTGGAGAAAATTGTGGCTAACCAAATCAAGAGTTATCTTGAATCCTATAATGTACTTTGCCCCACAACAATGTGGTTTCCGAAGAAATCATGGAATGGGTGCAACTTTGGTCAGGTTCATAGATTCTGTCCAGAAAGGTTTTTAAAGTGGCCTTATGACTAGAGCCATTTCTGTGGACCTGGCCAACACATTTGACCTAATAGGTCATATATTGCTTTGCTCTAAATAAAGTTCTTTAAGTTTTTCCGATAACGATGTTTTATGAGTCAAAGATTATATGACTGATTATTCACAGTTTGTTAACAAAGGGTAGCCAAGTCTAAAGTTTATTCTATGGGATGCGGGGTTCCTCAGTGGTCCATTTTGGGCCCTCAGTTATTTTCTCTTTTTGTTAACCAATTGCCTTCGTTGTGTAAATATTGTGATTCTCTTCTGCATGCAGATGACTTGATTTTGTTTTCGCAGGCAAAGGTTTTGTCTGTGTTAACATTTAATCTTGAATAAGATTATATTGATGTTTGTAACTGGTTTTCAAATAATTAATTGTTCTTGAATAAAAAAACAGTCTATGGTATTTAGTACTACCCACATGCTGAAAGAAAATCCCGGTTTTATTGTTGTACGATAATGCTGGTACTGCCATTGAACAAGAGTGCCAATTTAAATATCTTGGGATGTTACTTGACCCTGGGCTAACCTTCTCTGTGCAGGTAAGATCTGTAAGTCAGATTATTAATTAAGCAATATACCACTCAAGGGTGTGGTGATGCCAGACTTTGCCCACTCCTGGTGTGTTGTTTGGTCATGAGGCTGCAGGCTGAGTGAGCAAAACACACCAGGCGTGGGTAAATCCAGGCATCACCCACACCCTTGAGTGTGATATTATGATTATACAGTGTCCCCCCTTTTTTTTAGATGGAAAAAAAATTATAAATAAAATAGTTTTTTTTGGCATTTTGATTTATTTTTATTCCATTTGTTAGTCCACCAGAAACAATAGTCCTGGGTTGGTAGGGCTGTTGCTATGCCTGCAGTGACACCATGTATGCATGCTAATATAGCCCCACATACATAGTGACACGCTAGGATTTATTTATTTTTTGTCTTAAAGAGATGGCCTCTGAGTTGTGAGATATTCACACCCATCACTCCCTGCCAGGCTCTACTTTATCATAAATGTTCTGTTCCCTTCCTCTGCTAGCTGAGGCTAGCACCGTTATGTTTGCTGGACCGGAAATGACATCACCACAGTTCTGATTTCACTCCCTGAGGAATAAAAGTTAACATTGTAAGCTTTAGCAGAAACTTACCATTAAAAGAGTAGGTTTCATGGTACTACAGCACTACAAAGGGCAGTTCAGACTGTATATAATGTGCAGCAGCAAGTTGTTTTGCCCCTCGCAGTGCAGCAGTCAAAGATAAGAGTCAACTGCAGCCTGCAATGCTTCCATTTCCTCAAGGCTCCCTTTTGCCTATGATAGGCTCTTGTGCAGGTTGGAGGTTAGAGGGTTTTGAGTGACAACGATAAGGATTGAAGGGTTTCAGTAGCTCTGATGGTCTTGGGATTGTGGCAATAGAGTGGAGCTGACAGTTTAAATGGTTGTCAGGTGAGCTGGGTGGAAGAGGTTATGGGGGAACAATTTTACAAACTCTAATTTGGTGCTCCTTTGTGTTTTGCCAGCTTTCTATCTGTTACTTTTGGTTTACTTTGACCGTTTGAGTGGGGGTTGTCCATTTACCAGTGATGGGGGTTGAGACACAATATTTTACCAGGGTGGCCGTCCATTGCTGTCTTTGCTAGTCCTGGCTGTGTCATGCTCAGACATGCTCAGATTGATTTCAGGGGGAAATACTGATGTGGCTGACTGGCAGCTGGTACCTCTTTCTGTGGGGTGATGCTAGGATTCATAATGGCTAGAAAGTGCCAGCCAGCCAATCAGAATCATTTATTTTTCTATCCATTGTATAATCTGAAAGTCTGTGTTCTTTATAAATTTAAAAGTCAGTTTTCTTCTGAAACTTAAAAGTCTATTGCCATTGGCTTTCTCCTCTCTCACTTTAATTATGTGTTCAGTCTTTATTTTAACATGGGTTGTAAGGTGTGTAATATTCTTTTTGTCACCTATAATAGTATTTGTCATTTTGTTTTGTCTGGCCCCATTCAAACTCACCACTGTGATCTCTATTCCCAGTTAGGTTGGTTATCCCCTTGGTCTAAAATTGAGTATTTTTTTGAATGTAAGATTTTTAAGTATGTTTTACTGAGTATGTCTTCTTCATTGGTTGACTTAGTCTCTATTAGATCTGTTTTTTTCTAAATTAAGGTCAGTTAAGGGCACAGTACTTAAGAAAACTTTCCATAAGTCTAAGGTTGGCTCCCGCGCTTTGTGGATTGCAACATCCTTATACTGGAATGCCTTACCTGAAGCACTTTGCTCTGCAGTTTCTTTTCAAAATTTTAAGTTTCATTTTATACAATTTCTGCTGGATTAGGAAATTTGAAATTGTGCTATTTAATAGCTGTTGTTGTTTTGTACTGTTTGTCTATTTTGTGTCTTGTATTGTCTTTCTGAGTGGGACCTGAAAAAGGACATTTTGGTCCAGAGTCCCTACCCAGTTAACAAATGTAAATCAATCAATCAATAACTAAATATTTTGTGCTTGTCTTGTGTTACTTTCATATTGGACACAGATTCACCAGGCCATCCAACAGATCATTGACCAATCTTCCCCTTCACAGTTCACTGCACTGGTGTTGGGATTCCCTTCTCTATTAAAAAGGGATAAGAATTACCCCTAAATAGGGCAGATTCTCAGAGAGGTGGCCATGAAGTGCATTGCAGTACTATTGACTGGCTCTCTGACACCTTTCCCACTGTAGAACTATGGAAAGCAAAGGTTAATGAGATTGAAGGTATGGAATGCATAATGGGAGACTTGAGGTTGGAAAGGGAGAAGTTTCTGGACATGTGTGGACCTGGCAATGATTTGGGCTTCTGGAAAGGACCAGAGATGGAAGAGGGAGCTTTGGTCCAAGTAGGAAATGAGGTACAAATGCATTTGAAAAGGGAGGGGGCTCAAGAACATTAAACAATTAACAATAATATAAGGCCTGCTAACCTTTCCTGTCAAAGGTCTCTTTTCAATAGCAGAGTAGAAGAGGGCTGCTGATGGGAGTCGATCCAAAAAATCCTTCATTGAGTCTCGGCTAATCCTTTACTGGGGAAACCAAGGAACTGTGGCATCAGTTGGGACACTAATGAAGGCTGGATTGCTGTCAGTTCTGATTTTGAGAGTTTTTCAAGTACATTTAGTTTGCCACTTATCAATATGACTTTATATGCCAGCTCCATGGCACGAAGTGATGTGGCATTGCTATGGCAACCCGGATTTGCATCCTGAGTCAGGAGTTGAGGCTGGCAGGGAGGGAGTTATGGGTATGATATGACTGGAAAAGTTCTGTGCTGCAAGCTTGGGCAGGGTGTGAGTCTGGGGACACCGCCCCAATATGAACAGAAACAACAAAAAAGACTCGCACTCCAGAGCCAGGGGAGTGTAACCCCAGTGAAGGTGGCAAAAATGCAAATAACTTTCAGAACAATTGAAGTAATCCAATAAATAACGTTTTATTCAGCTTAAATGGCTGCAAACATTCCTACACCCAGGAATGCAGCATTTTTGCCACCTTCACTGGGGTTACACTCTGGAGCGTGAGTCTTTTTTGTTGTTTCTGTTCATATAGGGAATTATGGGTATCCTTTGGATGCTTTCCCTCCTGGGGGTGGGTTGGTGTGGACTGCTCTCAGAGTAGCTTCATGTGGTGGCTTGCGGAGACACTCTAGGCTGTGTGACTAACCACATGCAGCTGAGTGTTCCCTCCCCCAGCATGCCATCATGGTCACAGCCATTGGATGTGGGTGGAGGCCTGAAAAGAGGAAAATGGCCACATGAGGTGCTGGATGATGGCTTTCCAGTATGACTTCTCCTACTGCTGACTGCTCAGCACCCCACACCTGGCATCTGACCAACGTACTCGGTGTACAGCTGCTTTCTCCCCCTCTGTATCTGGGGGGCCCTCGGCAGGGATAAGGCAGACCTCTATGGGGAGTGTCAGCAGAGCCTTGGGAGAAGCTAAGACAGGTGCAGCAGCAGGAGTTGGGTCAGCCAAAATGGAGGAACACCAGTGTGAAGAGACTGATGGAGTGGGGCTGCGGGGGAAGAGAAGGAGCATAAAACAACCATAACTTAATATACAAAAGGGGTACACGTACCACTTGGTTAGTGTTAAGTTAGGGGGAGATGGGGCATACAGTTTGGGATTCAGTGTTTCACTTCATGCATTAATTGGTTAAGTTGATTAAATGTATGAAACATGTTGTACCTTGAAAGCCTCACTTTGTAAGAGCTGAAATGTAATGTGTTACTATGTTGCGAAATGTAATCAAAATCGTGAAGTTTCTAAGAAAATGATTGTGCTGTCCCAGTAGGTTCTGACTTAAAAAACATCTGAGTTGCCTGTCTTGGGAAGGCTGAATGTTTGCTCTGCTCAGAACTGCTAATCTATCCTGACAAACCTGCTACCTCAATATCTGAAAGACCTCCCACCAGCCTGACACTCCTTCATTACTTGGTGCAGTACCTTTGAGTCTACAGTTGGATGCAGTATCCACTTCCTTTACCTCATGGCACTTGAGGGTCATCTTTAGGGGGGTTTGGCCTGTGGTGGGTGGACTGAGTGATTCTTCACTCTTTTAACTGGTCTGTGGTAGCAATGTACCCCCTCTCCTCCTAAACACGCACTGATCAAGGTACATCAAAGTTTCCTATTGCTGATACTATATATCTACTGTTCTTTTTTGCTGTTTCTGCAATATTCTTAGACCTTTTTCCACTGTTTCCTTAGTGACTCCTTCACTGGTTGGCTGACAGCCCCTTAGCATTGCAGTTAACTCATCAAACCTGTCTTCCTCCAACAGTCACCTGGAACCCAGCACTATTGCTTTGTGCTGCAATGCAGCTTCAGGCAATCTGCATGGGCGCAAGAAACTTTTTGCTTCAGGGGGACATTTTAGTGGGTTCTTTTTAAATGTTTCTACATGATAGTTGTGGTAATTTTTGTGGCCATACATGAAGCGTGGTTAGTTTCTGTTAGATCTGAAGCAACATTGTGATTTTTCATCTCCTCATGAAAGAGACATATTTCCTTTCGGTATGCTGCACTATCAGAGACATTTCAACAGCATGGTCCCCTACAATGACAACAGCGCCACATCTCTGTAGGGAACCCGCTGGAACCTGGCACTGTCTGTTGGGGGTCCTGCACTCCCCTTAAATCATTTCCAACTCAGAGTTGAGAATCCTTAGTGGGAGGGGTGTGGGGGCAATGCACTCTACTGGGGGGGGGTATTGGGGATGAAGCCCCCCCGAAGAAAACACTTGCTTTCCTATGAAACTGGCAGCTGACTGCAAAATGCAGTCGACCTGCTGGTTTCATTGTCTGGTAGTTCGACAAAAAATTTATCGACGACCAGTCGTCGATCCTTTTTCTTTCTATCATCCGTTTGGATTATGAAGAAGTATGAAGGAGTACCATTTAAGTTGTTGGAGTCCCTCTTGACCTCTTCTCATGAGGTGGAGCTGAAAATCCACCCACCCCTCCTGCAGTCATGTGGAGGGAGATGGTGGGGAATGATCAGAGTAGCTGTAAATCAGGGACCATGATACACGGGTAGTGGGTGGCTTTGTCTTTTCTGGCTTTGCGGTAGGCCTAATCCTTACCCCCATCAAGCTGCTGATGCCTCTCTGGCTTTCAAGGCCTATCATTCTGCATTACCTCCTGGCTGCTGTTGCCTCTGACTCTTTGGAGCTAGCCTGGTCGAACTGCCTCCTGGATACTATTGCTTTGGTCTATTTGGGCCTAGCCTGGCCCCAGTATTTACAACCTCCTGTTACTGAAACAACTACTCTAGTAAGTTGCATTACTACTGTATAACAAGCAATCTGTCCTAGCACGTACCTCACTGCCTACAGCAAATTTCTGTTCTGAGTATGTCTGCGCCTCCAGTGGCCATATTCGAGCACCGGGTATATAATGAATCCTGTTTGTCACGTGAAGGAGGAGAATTATATAGTGGTCCATGGTGGATAGGCAATTGCCCCCATGCCTGCAATGACAGTTGTTGTCATGTTTGCATAAAATGGACTTGGGGGTGTTTGGTTTTCCTTTTATGGACAGAGATTCTGTTCCTTTTCTAAGTGGTGTATTACCAGCTGGCTCAGTGGGAGAGTCTAAATGTGCTATAATGTGAGAGGTGCCTGTTACAGTAGGAGTGCCACCTCATGCAATTGTTTTTATATGTTTTCATCCTGTTATAGCAATATGCAATATGCACTTCTAGCAACAATACATATGCTAACAAAGAGTAGCAAGTAACATTGTCTGCTCAACTCAAGTTAAAAGAATTACTGTAAACAATAACTATATTGCCCTCAGACAAGAAACCACCACCCTCAGATAGAAAAAGGAGTAATATGCATGAAAGCGTAAGTTCGTAGGAGTCCATGGTCTCACTGCAGAATAATTGAAGCTGTCAATACACCAAACATCTCCCCCACTCACAGGTATACCTAAATACTGTGTGTGGGGGCATATATACAGGAACTCAAAATGATCTTAAAGAGTGTCTGGGCTTGGTCAGGTTAACATTTAACCCTGTGCATATATTAGACTCATAATAGTTGCACAGGGGGAAGAAAAATCACAACAGGTAATAATTCAGTTCACAAACTGAGCAGTGCTAAAGTATCAATATTAACCAGCCCCTTTATATACATATAGGCATATCCCAAGCTGTAAACAGGAACCTAGAATAGAAACAAAAGGATTCAAAACAGAATTAATACATAGTCCTGCCATCTTAATTCACCATCCCTGGAGCATCCAAAACATAGTCCTTGAGAACCAGTGAATCCGCACTGTGTACTTAGGGAAGCAGGCACAGTCCCGCTGCTTCACTCTGGCTCCCCATCAAAATTCTGTTCAGAGGCCTCAGTTTTCAACTGTGCTAGGATCTTTTCCATAAAACTATTAGCCACCTCAGGATTCATAAAAACATGCAGATTTTGATTATACGTCACCTGCAGCATTGCTGAGAATAGGGGTTGAGCCTTTACCCCTTTGGCCAGAAGAATCTTCTTTACCAACTGCAACTTCTTTTCTCGATCCTGGGTTTGAGAATACAAATCAGTAAAGAACCCAAAATGGCTGTTTCCCATACTATATCTCCCATACTATATCTCCCTTACTCCTGGCCCCTTGTAACAGAGTATCCTAGCTTCTGGGGAAGAAAGAGTTGCGATGACCGTCAGCAGATATTCAGCAGAGCCCCCATGGGCCCTCGGAGGGGAATGTAAAAGCTTGCACCACTTGAACTCCCACATCTTTCGGCAGCAAGCCCACATCTTTGAAAATCAATCTCTCCACTGCAGCCAACAGTTTGTATGGCTAGCCAACTGAGGGGGAAAGCCCACAATTCTAAAATTCTGCTGTTGGAGTCCATTCTCCAGAGTCTCCACCTTGGTCCAGAGAAAATTAACATCCCGGATCAGGCCTGCATTAATCTCTGACTGACACTCAGAGGAACTGGTGAGCTCTGCAATCACTGACTGTAGGGGCACTCAAGTGTGTAGCCAGGAGCCCTGTTGGGATGCTAACCAGGGCTCCACTGAGGATCAGTGCGGCCATTGCCACACAGCTCCTCCTGCTCTCTGGCCCTCAGGATGGCTAGTGAGGTTGAGGCATGGGGCAGAAAAAAGGAGCAGCAGCAATATGTAGGTTCCCTGAGCCCAGGAGATGCAGTGGGCCTGGGAATAGAATCAGCGAGGAGCATGACAGCTATGATAGGTTGTCATGCATGCCCAGGGTTGTGTTTTGGAGCTATATCTCGGTTGAAAGGTTTGGGTCATGTGCCCACCTCTGTTACAGGCCCTTACTCCAGTGGAGGCAGTGGGAGCCAGTTCCAAAGCTGTCAGTGCCATCAGATGCATAGAAGAAGTCATCCCCAGAACAGAGAAGGCAGCAGGCTGGGAACAGAAAAAGTAAGCATGTGCACCCACTCAAGAGGGTGGCATGGATGGTTGCCTCACACTACAGAACACCTGACTCTGCAACAGGGAAAGTGACAAGTAAATCCAGTACCTCTCTGGCCCCAGTACAGTCAGTGGAGTCATAGCAAGTAAAAAAGCAGTCCCACAGGACTTAAAATGAAGTGGCAGCAAGCTGCAAAAGCTGAACACATTTATGTAAAAGAAGACAGCGGCCCCCATGACTCCACAGCCTCAAAGTCTTATGGGAAAGGGGTCAGTGGTTGGAGTAGATTTGCCTGTGAATTTCAGCCAATGAGGAGCCTTCAAAGATAAAAAGTCTGCATGCAAGCTTATCATGGCTGGGTGAACATTCTAAAGATTGTTTGCCAGGAACAGGCCTGACCAACCAGGCATAAAGTTTCACACCGTGATAAAAGGGCTGTTCCCAGAAATCAAGGCCATTTCAGTCAGACTGCCAAGTGAGGGACTGTGTATTGAAGTGTGGGCAGGTGTGCCACAGTCTATGCAAGCACCGGATGCCTAGCAGACCTGAAGAGTCTGGGATCCCAATGAAAGTGTCTGTGAAGAAATGAACATTTAAAAAAAAAACTACAGACTGAAGGCAAGTTTGGAACTGGGGTTTTCCTGCCCCCACTTCAGACTTGCAGTGACTATTGTCTGAGAAAGTCACTGCCTTGTGCAAGAGAGAGGGAGACAGAGAGACAGAGACAGAGACACAAAACCAAAGAGAGGTCACCAGTGATCCAGGGGAGACCTGCATCCCTGCCAGAAGCACCTGTATCCATCCTCTCTATCCCAGCAGCCAACACCTGAGGTATAGGTTGAGGCATCAAACCATGAGTAAATATTAAAGTTTTGGCCCCGCAGCTGGGGAGAAGAGTAATATGCCTGGGACTGAGGGAGACGTCCTGCATGGGATGTTGCCTGTGTGTGAGGCTCAGTCAGAAGATCTGTGGAGGCCACACATCCTCTGTGGATTACAAATAAGGGCACCTTTTCTGCCTTTTCAAACAAATTAGTTTTGTGTTCTGCAACAGTCGTGTTTAAAGTGTGGTTTACCTGCAACAATTTAAAGTGTATCATGGAGCTCTACCCTGCTAGCAGCCTCTGCGTCCCCAGTGTGGTACCCAGCGAAAACCAAAACTTACAGAGAGCTCTCACCATGGCCTTTGCAGGGAATTAAGCTGGGTGCGCCTGCATTAAGGGATTGAAGACTGACAGAGAGGGCAGATTCTGTGGGATGAATTGATGAACTGTTTTATTTATTGCCTAAAGTACTAGTATTTTACTGCATGGAGAAATAGAGTTTACTGGTACTACCACTGGTCCCATTTTACACTTGCTGCCCCCTTGTTATTTCTGTACCCTCCTTCTTAAATAAATTTTAGTTTTGACTGCATTTCTTGGTTTGGGGATTGTCTTTGCTTTACTGTGTCTCATGTTTTGGGGGCAGGACTGTATGGGTGGTTTATGCACTGTTCCCTGGGGAGTAATAGCCTTCTGTGTGTGCATGTCAGCATCCAGGTACCCCCATATTGCCACCTCAGGTGGAGGCACTGGGTCACATTAGGCTTGTGTGGCTTGTGCAACACGTCTTTAGGTAACCTAGGCCCGCCCCCTCAGAAGGTGGTGAGAGGTGAATCCTGAGGGTCCTGGGAAGTCCACTACAATGTTTTTTTACTTTCTGTTTATTTCCTCTTCTCTTTTCTCTGGTGCCCAGCATCCTCCAGGACCCCATGGTACTTGATCCGGTGGTACCCTCATCTCACTGAGACAATTACCTTTCTCCACGGTGTGTGGTTTACCCCCTGGATGGCAATGGTGTTGGGGGATATACCCTTGGACACACTGCTATGTTGTCAGGATGCATGCTTCTCAGTGGGCAGTATCCAACCTCTGATGTACAGGGGTGTTTCATCTATGGAATTAAGGCCTTTTTCCTGTTTTCACCATCTGTCCTTCAGAGCTCTGTGTGCATGGACATAAAGTGGTGTGCATACACTGAGTACAGTGATGTCCCGATGTCACTGGAGTTTCACCTTCCCAATTTTCCTTCAGCTGAACTGCCACCTGTGGCCACCCAGGTGGCAGTACTGCAGTGAAGGATGGGACCCTCCCTCTGGGACATTCAGTCCTTCCCCCTGAGCCAACTTCTGATTGTCTGGGTTCATTCCTGAACCTTCTGCCTCCTCCTTTCCCCCTCAGTGAATGCTCTCTCATTCCCTGTTCACCCTTTTGCTCCTGGTAACTTATAAGTCTCTATCTAGGGTTCCCCCTACTTTATCCCACCTGTGCTCCTTCCAACTGACTGCCCTACTCCCTGAGCTTATCTCTCCCTCTCCTTTCCTTGGAAACCACAAGGACTCCCTGTCTAGGGTCCTTCCACTTTTCCCCTTGATGAGTTCCCTCTACTTGGCCCCTTTCTCACTGAACTTACCACAGTCTCTTGCCTGCCCACTCCCCTCCTATCCTCTCTATCCCTTGCTCTACTACAAGTTCCCTTTCTCCACTGTTCTTCTCCCCCATCCCACTCTCTCCTGTCTCAGTCTTACCCCCACTAGTAATCTTCACCCCTCTCCTTCTGCCTGAACCCCCCCTCTATACTCCCTGACCTTTTCCCTCTCTCACTGTCTAAACCTTTATCTATAATCCATTCCCTTCCCCCTCCACGCATGGGTCTCATCCTTCCTTTCCTCCTCTTAGCTTTTTACCTCCCAACCCAACCTATCCCTCCTCCACAGTGCCATCCTAATGCTTCCAATACCCATCCCCCTGTGCTGGCCTACGCTCATAACTCCTGCTACCTCTCCTCCCATTCTTCTTACACCAAGCCCTTTTCCCTCCTCACTCAGCCTCTCTCATGTTTCACCCTGAAATTTTTCCTTCTAGCTCCTTAACTTCCAGCTCCTCTGCAGGCTTCATGTCTTTCTCTTTTGTACCCCCACCCAAATCTAAACCCACTTGCCATCGTATAACGTGTAGGTCTAACCATACCTCTCAACCTTGTGTCCCCCAAATGTGGAACATTGCCTTTCAAAATGTGGAACAAATGAGCAAAATGTGGAACACTTAATCAGATCTTTACCTAGGAAGCTCAGAACACTGTTAAAATGTTTGCATTTATGTTCAGAAAGTCTGTTATTAATTGAATAATATAGTTTTTGCATCATTTACTGTAGATTTTTGCTTTAAAATGTTAACACTGAATGTGGGACAAGTCCTCACAATGTGGAACAGGGAGCTTTTGTGAAGTAAAATGAGGAACGTTCCTCATAATGTGGTACAGTTGAGAGGTATGGGTCTAACCCTCATCTTCTCCTTCTCTTCCACCTTCTCCTCCTAACAAATAATGTTTAACCCAACCCTGGCCCTTCCTCCCCATTCCCTCTCTTCCTTGCTTAAAGGTCTTAGACTCTGCCACCTCAATGCAAGGAGTCTGCTCTCCAAGCTTGACACCCTGACTACTCTGCATATTGGAAATCTAGCTCTTCTCTAGAGTTCCTGACTCCTAACTATCTCTCCATGACTCCCACCTCTTGACAGACTGCAGCAAACAAGGTGGGGTGTAGTGATCTATGTTTACCAAAACCTTTCCTGTACTATCTCTTTGCATGAATCTCTTCCCTCCTCACATGAGCTCCTCTTGATTAATCTAAATTTCCCTTCCTCATCATTTGTGTAGCTGTGATCTAAGCCTCTCCCAAAATCTCTCATTTCTCTCTTATTTAATCATCTCCTCCCTTGTCTCCCAAGCCTCTTCTAGTGAGATGATTATTCTCGGGGACTTTAATCTAAACTGGTCCTCTCTTACCCTTAAGCCTGTCATGGAAAAAAACAGAGTCTCTGAACCTCCATCAACTCATCAAGGAACTCTCCTGGACAAACCAACTCTCCCTCAATCACTCCCTCCTGGAGTGGGTGTTCTCCTCCCACCCTTTCCACATTGCTGCTGCTGGCATGCTTCCTGATGTTTTCAGTGACCGCTATGTGACTTATTGTGTCCGTAAGATATGCATGTCCTACTCTCCCCTTAACTACCTGTGGTTTAGGTCTTATAGGTTTCTAGATACCGATACTCTCCTCCATGATCTTTTCTCCTTTGACTGCTCTCTCATATACTGTGCCCCTGATATTGATTCTGTTTTCTCTCTCCCCCCTCTGTTACTTCCTAACCAAAGCATGAACTACTCATCCCTCCCCCTCCAGAAGCTGCAGAGTCAGACACTCCCACCACCCCTAGATTTCTGCTGACATCATCCAGCTCTGCAAGTCCCATGACCTTGCCTGGGCACATTACAAAACCTTCTCCTCCTCCTATCTCTACCTCTACAAGACCCCAAAAAACACCTGTACAAAGGGTATTAGAGCAGGGAAAGCACAATACTTCTAAATGACCCCGCAACAAAACCTCAGCTCTCCCTACAACTTCTGGCAGGCTCTTCACTCCCTCTTTGACCCTCCCAAACCTTCGATACCAGGTCATAATGTTGTGAACTAAATCACACATGAAGAACTGCACTGAAAGTAGCATGTATGGGTTTAGAGTGACAGGTGAATATCGTATCGCTGACCCTTATGCTCTCCATGGAAGAGGAAGTGGATGTAACCACTGCCAGTCGGGTGCTTGGGTGAGCTGCTCCAGTGGTGGAGTAGCTACAGCAGCAGACCCTGCAGTGGGTGGGTTGGAAGGATCAAGGTTTGATTCCCTGCTAGGGAATCTTTTTATATTATTATTTTTTGTGCGCTGTGGACTAGTGCAGAAACTGCAGATAGGGGATTTTCTTCTTGCCCCTGTGCCCACACCCCCATGGAGTTGAGTATAATAGTTCTAGATTGTATGGGGGGGGTTAATTCCCCCATTCAGGGGGTGCAGGGGTTGAAGCTCCCTGCAAAACAGCAAAAGACCTTTCAGGTCTGTGGCAGTCGTGTTGCAGCTGGCATTATGTGCTGCTGCTGTGTTGCCACACGCTGTTGTTCATGCGCTGTCTTAATGTGCTTTAGTCCAAGACATTATGACCCTGTGCCCAATCCTTCCCCATCTACACTGTTGGTTGAGGGCTCACTTGTCTCGACCCATTCAGTGTAGCCATTACACTTAACTCCTTTTTCACCACTTGTGCTCTCCCCTCTAGCCCAGTCTCTGCACCTCTGTCCTCCCCTGCCCCCTCCCCGTCAAATGGTTTTTTCTTCTCCCTTGTCACAGTACCAGAAATATTCCATGCCTTCCTTTCACTAAATCCTCACAAATCCAGACCAGATGGCCTTGACCCACACCTTCTCCGGATCTTGTCCACAGCTATTGCTCTCTCCCCCTCCCACTTGCTAAATTTCTCTTTCTCTCACAGTACTGTTCCTCAAGCATGGAATGTTGCCAGGGTGCTTCCCTCTACTTCTGGCAACTACAGACCAATATCACTCCTTCTCTCCCTGGATACATTTCAAGAGTCCCTTGTATTCTCTAGACTCACTGGTTTCCTAAACTCCACTGATTTCCTCTCACCATTTAAATCTGTTTCAGAAAAAAATCACTGATACTTCCCTCCTCTGTGTCACTGATGCTATTCTAACTGGCATAGACCAAGGTCACATCACTGTAGCCCTGTTTATCAACATAGCTAAAGCTTTTGACTGTGTGTCTCATCCTCTTCTCCTCTCCAAACTTCTTTCCACTGGGCTGTCAACCCTTGTCATGGACTAGTTTAAGTCCTATCTGATGAGCAACATGCAATGTGTCAAAGCAGGTGACACCCTTTCCCTCTTCCCATTCAAGCGGGTGTCCCTCAAGGCTCCATTCTGGGCCCTGTTCTTTTCTTGATCTTTTTCTTTTCATGTAGGTTTATATCTCTATGTGGCAGGCTCAATCGATCTCCAGTGTGCATTTATCCTCTGAGACTGAGAGAGCCACCAGTGCTAGCTGGAATGGCTCCATTAAGCCCATCTTCCATTTTATCCTCCTTGATTTTCTCAATGGGGCTCTGCATTACGTGCAATGAGCACACAAGCACAATCGACCTCTGAGGCAGTGCTCTAGCACTCAGTATGCCAGCCTTTCTCCCTAACTATGAGACTTGCATGCGCCACCACCTGGGTTCTGCCAGGTGGCAGTTGAATGGTGAGTCGCAGGATCCCTCCTCACTCAGGGAAGACAGGCATACTATGGATGCTCAATCTTCCCTGTCGCATCCAGGCCCCCGAGCAACCCACATTCATTCCTGAACCCAGGTCTGCCAGCACAGCAGCAGGGAGCCATGGATGCCTCAACTCACCATGCTACTGGGCTAGCCTTTCTTGATCTTTTTAAATTACCTTCCCTCTGCACATCTCTCCTTCCACATCCACATGAACACTGATGACTCAGTACTCTATGCTTCTGGATCCTCAACCCCTGAGGTGGAGTCTTGGCTACTAAGCAACTTTCTGAGGGTGCTACACTGGTCTCAGGCAAACCAATGTAAGGTAAGTACTAAGAAAACTGTATCTATGACTTTCAGTACCTCTCAGAAACTAGTCAAACTCTCCCCTTCCCTCTTTTTCCCACCTTTGATGGCATCACTCTTTTTTTTTTGTAAACTCTCTTTACTCCTGACACCAGTAGCTAGGGTCCCCATCAGGTGAGACCCATTCAAATGGCGCTACCAACCAGCCTGAATCCCACCCAGATGAGGAATCAGGGACAGAGTCCTCCCCACCACGGGCCAGAGAGGGGAGGACCTGGGAGAGTTGGTTGGGACCGGTGATGGATATGTGCACTGCACCCTGGGGACCACCATCGTCCTCCTAGTGCCGAGGTTTTCCACCTTGGATTAGTTCCTCTGAGGCGGTAGATGTACAATGACATCAGCATGCAGAGGAAGTGAGCCCACCCCCTCCTGCAGACATCCGCTGTTGCCTCCCTTTGTATGTCCCCGCTAGGCTGTAGTTCTCCTGGTCTCCATTGGGTGCTGCAAACAGAGTGGGGAAGCTCTAGAACCACCCCAGAAGAGGAGAGGAGAACAGTCCTCTGGATGCTCAATCCTCTCCTCCCCCAACCAACCCCTGATGGCACGAGTCTGCCCCCAAACCCAGATCACCGGTGTGGCACAAGGTGTGGTGTCCGGTGCCTCAACCCTCAGCACCATCAGACTGGCTTGATGGCACCACTCTTGATGTAGTCACCACCTTCAAATATCTTGGGGTCTGGTTGGGCAGTTGACATGACTTCTCCCATATCGACCATATCCACTCCAAACTTCATCCCAAACTTGGAGCCATGTATAGGAACAAAGACTCCCTCTCTCCTGTTGTCCTACAAGAGCTGCTTACAGAAATGTTCCTCCCTGTTGTTGACTATGCAGATGTGGTCTTTGGGTCAGTTCCTGCCTCATCCCTCTCTAGGCTTGACTCCTTTTTTAATGTATTTTGCCATTTTTCCTCTAACACTCCCTCCTGCACTCACCATTGTTTCCTCTACATCTCTCTTTCTATTCCCTCACTTCACCTATGCCACCAGCACCATGCCACAATCCTTATCACCAAGTTCTGGTTTAGATCCCACCCCTCCCACCTTTCCTCTCTTCTCTCCACCTCATCTCCTTCTTCATACCCACTATGCTCTAGGGACTCCAGCACCTTCTCTCTTCCCTGTCCTTTACCCAATTCCCTGCAGGAAGCCTTCTCCTACTGTCTCCCCCCTCTCTGGAACTCACTTTCAAGCTCCCCTCATCTAGCTCCTTCTCTGCTCCAATTAAAATGTAATCTCTCCCACACCCTTACTCCCCCTTGTTCCTGTACCTCCTCCTCCTCCTGGCAGCCAGGGTGAGGCCCTCTGCCCTACTTTACTTTTCTCTGTGTGCACTCTACTTCTCCCTTCCCAGTTGATTCCAATTGCTTACCTCAAACTTTGCCTTGCTCCCTCTTGCATGACTCTTCACTATCCTCCTGCTTACCTTAGCTGATTCTTGTATTTGCTGCCTATTCAAATTATTGGGTAATTATCCAACCACCTCACCAGTGCTTACCACTCTGTTCATCGTAATTTCATGCACCTTATGTTTTTGTATTACTTGAATTGTCTTATTTATATTACAATCAGTCCACATATTTGCCCCTGGGTTGCACCTGGAAATAAGCTTCGGCTCAGTGTGCCTTTCACGGTTACCAAATTTTAAATAAATAAATATATGTTGGTTGAAAGTTTATTGTTTAACATGCTTTAGAAGCCTTCAGACTCAAGATATTCCATGAAAGGGGTGCTAACCTGTCCACCTGCTAATTTATTTCCCTTTATCACCTTTGCAAGTGCATATGACAGGTACTGCAGCTTCTTTTCTATGCCAGCAGTCCAGGATCTCCACCTCCTCTCTCTATGCTATCTCTGTGTCCCTGAAACACTTAGAAAGAAACATACATGCCGAAAGTGCAAGCCACTTTAGAAGCACCTGTCATCACTCTGCCTCCGTTATCTCAAACTGATTTACCAATGAATTCTGGTAACTTTGCCATCTGCTTGGAGTAGGGGACTGGCTCAGTTTAGAACTACTGCAACTGATCACAATGGAAGATACTGTGGAAGCTAGTTTGGCTCTAAAAAGCTGACAGCATGCAACTCCCTTAATGTCTCCAAATACATTATCAATAAATAAATAAATTCTTGAAAATAGGTTGGGAGGTGGGAGGCATTGATATACAGAATTAAGACAGATCAGCAGCACACATTTTATTCTTGGGGTGACAGTGGGTGGAGCAGATGTATAAAAACACAGAATTTGTTGTTACCATGCCCACACTGCCACAGACATTCTCAGAAATTAATACAAAAGATACTTAACAACATTTTTAAGTGTAAACTTATGGGACTTTTCATGAGTCTAAAAAATAATAATTGAAAATGCAATTTCAGAGAAAGCTCATTCTTTTTGCAAAGTGATACTCAAGAAGAAGTAGGTGTGGCATGTATCAGTACAACATACTAACACCCAAAATGGCAACACCCAAAATCCCGATGGACACAATCCTGACCCCACATCACAGTTTCTGACAATGTTCCATGAGGGCACATTCCCCAGGGTATGGTGACCCTGAGGTGGTTATATATATTTTTTTGGGGAGGATGCCCCCCATGGAACACTATTGGGAATTCCGTTGTTGGGCTGGGATTGTGTCTGTTGGGATTTTGGTGATTGCTTTTGGGTGTCGGCATTTCGCGGGTGTTGGAATCTTGTACTAGATCTGATGTGGAGGTATATGTTGGCTGTTTGTTTGTGAAAGAGGCATGCAAATAGAACAGGTTACATTGGTCTCTGTGAGAACAAAGAGTTGTTGGTTGCTGATGTGCAGTTCTATCAATAAGAAAGAAAAGCAGTCAGTACAAATGTAAAATGTTTTACCAGAATGGTAATTCAAAAAAATGTAAACACTTTTTTGTATTGATAGACTTACATTAAGTCATTACAATTTACAAAAATTTAAAAACACATAGGCCTAGATATTCAAAATGGTTGCACATGGCGCAACAGTGTTGAGTCATGTGCAACCCACTGATGCGCCCTGGTGTGATATTCAAAATGGAAAAGTGTGCGGCACAAATCCCCATGCATTGGAGCGCATCAGTAATGTATGCAGGCGCAGGTGGGGGGGGGGTGTGCCCATGCATACCCTGCACAGCCCGATATTCAGCCCGGGATGTGCAGAGCCATGCATGCGCAACCCCTACTTGCGCCAGCACAAAATTGATCCAAAAAAAAAAAAGGAACAACTGATGGCCACCCACAGGTGAGCTGCCACATTGCAGGATGCAACTTGGCAGCTGCCACCTGTGGGTGGTCACCCGAGCTCCAGCTGCACCTGGTGGTGCCCCCATGCCCGATCATGGGCATTTGTGAAAAAAATAGTAAGACTGTCCAATATCCCTGGTGGTCCAGTGGACTGCTATCTGCTCAGTTGTGGGCATTTGTAAAAAAAAGAGAAATGTCCTTCCAATATCCCTGGTGGTCCAGTGGGCTGCTATCTGCCCGATCATGGGCATTTGTAAAAAAAGAGAAATGTCCTTCCAATATCCCTGGTGGTCCAGTGGACCACTATCTGCCCGATCGCGGGCATTTGTAAAAAAAAAAAAAAATAAGTGCTCCTAATATCCCTGATGGTCCAGTGGACCGCTATCTGCCCAATTGCGGGCATCTGTAATCAAAACAGAAATAAGTCCTATATCCCTGGTGGTCCAGTGGACCACTATCTGCCTGATCGCAGGCATCTATAAAAAAATAGAAACAAGTCCTATATCCCTGGTGGTCCAGTGGACCGCTATCTTGCCGATCACGGGCATCTGTAAAAAAGTAGAAACAAGTTCTATATCCCTGGTGGTCCAGTGGACCGCTATCTGCCCAATCGTGGGCATCTGTAAAAAAATAGAAACAAGTCCTATATCCCTGGTGGTCCAGTGGACCGCTATCTGGCAGATCGCGGGCATCTGTAAAAAAATAGAAGTAACTCCTATATCCCTGGTGGTCTAGGGTACCCCCGCTCCCCACCCGCCCACTGAGCCTCAACGCCGCTCCCCGGTCAACGGTGGGCAGCATAACCCACCCACCTGCCGCCCCCACCCGCCGACTGACACCGTCCAGTAGGGCTGTGCTCATTGGTCCACAGCGTGAGCCAATGGGCGTGCAGCCCATACCGTACTACACATTCCAGATATGTGAATTTAGCAGTTCATGGTTGCAAAGCATCTCCGTATGTTGCCTAGTTGAAAATGGCTGGGAGGGGAAGATAGAAAGATGAGGAGGAGGAATGACTGGAACAGGCATAGTAAACCTCATTTCATGTTAAAAATACAGTACATATATGCCACTCCACTTAAAAGCAAAATTAGAGATTACAGTATTTCCCAGTCCATAAAATACAGTTCCTTCTGCCAAAATCCAGACCCATAACAGAACAATGGCCGTGTTGACTAAATGCCATGAAAAACATTCCCCTTCTGTATATATATTGTCTGGCCATAGTCTCTTGTGTGAGTTCTTGTTCTATTTATCTATTTAATTTTATTTATGACTTTGATAACTGGGTGAGTGTACTGATTCCAGGGACCGTTTTTAAGCACAACTCGGGCCATAACACATAGCGAAGGGTGACAGTGGGGTACAAGGTAACAGTAATACACATAGAACAGATTTGATACAAGCAACAATAGTAAGCACAATATACAGGCCTGATGCATAAATCCATTTGAGAACAGTGAATACAAGGTTTCAATATCGGACATGAGGAGATTTGATACAAAACAAACAAATCGTAGGCACAGCATACAATGTATGATTGCATAGTCCAGTAAGCAAGTAATACACAGAATAAAAAGACAAAGAACCTCTGTGTGCAAGCACTGAGGCAATAGTTACCCCAAAGGGCATTTGGCTGGGAAGCCAAGTTTCAAAGAAATACTCAGTAAAAAATACATATACAATATGACCATTGAATGTAGCAATTTTCTTCTCTGAGCAGTTCTTGTACAAAACTTCTGATGCTCCGTGACCTCCCTCCTGACCTCCATCTTTCCATTTCTCCCCTGACCCGCACATTCAACCCCACTTGCTTCCCAGTTTAATAGACCACAAGGGAAGTAGATTTCTGTCACCTTTTTTTGTAAATAAATAAAACAAAAAAGAGATTCCTGATGCTAATGGCAGTCTGATGTATTTAACTGTGCTTTCTGGGCCTGTAATGATGGGGGCAACATCAGGGGAAGGGGATGGACCACTAGACTACCTGGGACATTTTTTTATAAGGGGATAGCAATTTGACATCGGGGGAGGGACCACTAGACTACCAGGGAATAGTTACCATTTTGTAGAATGATATTTGCAGGAAATAGGGTCCTGTTTCCTGAAAAAGGATCCTTTATCATGGTTTCCCATAGACTACAATGGGATAAGCATGACTTAGAATCCTGTTTCATGAAAAAAGATCCTTTATCATGCTTTATCATTGACTATAATGAGATTAGCATGAATTAGAATCCTTTTTTGTGAAAAAGGATCCTTTATCATGCTTTGCCATTGACTACGATGGTACTACCTCTCAATCTTTGTCACTACACAGTTCCTAAATGGTTTCTGAATTTGATCTGAAATTTTTGGGGTACAAAGGACATGACCCACAGATGTGCCTTTTGCTGCTTTGGTGAAAAAATATTACATTGCTCTGGAGTTGTAGGGGTTTATGTTTTTCTTCTTTTTCCATAGGACAACATTGTAATGTGAGGTACTGTATACACGGTTGGATATTTGTCACTATGCTGTGAAGAAACAGTTTGAAATTTTGCTGTGAAACTTTCAGAGTAAAAAGGATTGCCTTACCAATTTGCCTTTTGCTGGTTTAATGAAAAAATATTTCTTTGTCCTGGAGTTGAGGGGGGTTAAATTTGCTTGTTTTCCCATAGGATAACATTGTAATGTAAGGGGTACATAGTGGTTTCTTTGTCACTCCGCTGTGAAGAAAAGGTTTACAATTTTGCTCTGAAATATTCTGGGTACAAAGGGCTACCCCCACCAAAGTGTCTTTTGCTTGTTTTGTGAAATTATATTAATTTGGTGTCACATTACATAGCTATCAAATTTTGCTGTGTTTTCTATAGGATAACATTGCAATGTGAGGTGTTTCTTTTCCACTGTACACTATGGCTTGGGAGTGCAGTGCTCAGAGGGTTGTGCACTCCTACAGACAAATAAGGATACTAGTAGACAATCTCAAAAATTATGCATGGATGGGACAGGGCCCTGTGCTCTCACATGCAAATACTGATGCCATTGTGGAATGATGGGAGCTCTGGGTTCAGAGAATCCTGTGCTCACACAGGGAAATAGTAATACAATTATAGTATCTCAAAAATTATGGATGGATGGGAATGTGCACTCCTACACTCAAATATGAATACCATTATGGGGTGATGGTAGCACATGCCTTATGGATGCATAGTCTTGCAGGGTCTGGAGGGCCCTGCACTCCCACATACACAAATAAGCATAGCATTCTGGAGTGATGGGAGCACAGGGCCACTGGGCCCTATGCTCCCACAGGTAAATAAAGATACAATGATAATGTCTTAAAAATGATGAATGCATGGAAGCACAGGGCCCACCACAAGCAAATAAGGGTACAATTATACTGTCTTAAAAAGTAAGGAAATTAGTTGGAAAAAACTTCTTTAATGCATCAGTCAGGGTTCCACTGACAAAAGTTTGGAAATGTGCTAGGCCCCACGCTCCCACCCCTCCATAGATGTGTGTGTATGTATGTCGCTGTGGAAGGGACCTGCACTCCAATTAATAGGACAACAGTGATCAAATTGCCAGCATAGCCATCTTATTACCCCACCTCATGTACCTGGTATGGGAAATTTTCAAATCCCCACCAAAATGTAATTCCACACATCTTGAATGCCATTCCGTGTCACAGGTGCAAAAACACATTTTGACTAGGATTGGAAAAAATGATGACTGACATACATGAGGTGGGGGTAATAATAAGTCTATGTTGAAACTTTGGGTCAAAGTCATTAAAATTTCCAAAGTTATGAGTGTGCATAGTGAAATTGCAATGAATGGTTATAACTTTGCCATTTTTACATATTTTGACACCAAATTTTCAACATAGCCTTCTTATGACCCCACCTCATTAACGATATAACTGTCATTATTTTTATTTTATTTAATTTTTTTATTTTATTTTATTTAAACAGCAGTTTGGAAAACCTTTGAGCCATAGGCTCATTTACAAAGGTACCTTGTCACAGTAAGACAAACCAAAATACACAGTATAGCAGTACAACACATAAGTATAACAGTAAATTAAGACATAGATACAAACAAGCTGGTACAGGTAGGATGGATGCAAACAATACCAGAGTTATGTTGTCCTTAGCAGCTTAGTAATAAGCTTTGTCATAAGTATTAGTCTGGCTTTGACTAGCGGCAGTTACAGCATCGGGTGTTAATAATTGGTTACTTAAGGAAGTTTTGAAGCACGATATAGTTGGAGCTTTGGAGATGGAGGGGGGCAGTGTGTTGAACCAGGAGGCGGCCCTAAAGGTGAAGGCTCTTTGGCCGTGAGAGGTCCTAGCTCTAGGGATAACAAGAGAGGTTTTCCCAGAGGTCCGAGTATGAACTAGTGGGACAGAGCGCGAAGGGTGGTGGTCAATCCTGGTGGGAAAAGCCCAAGGAGGGTCTTTTTGTAAGGGTACAGGTAAGATATTGAGGCTTCGTCAAGATCAAGTACCAGCGCTTTAGCATACAGTGAACAGTAGTGTGTCATCCTAGGTGCTCCAGTAATTAACCTGCAGGCCTTATTCAGAGTAGTCAGAATTTTATGGCGTGCGGTCTGATCAGCAGCACCATACACCGGCAGTCCATAGTCCACTAGGGACAGGATAGAGGAGGTGACTGCGAGTCGAAGAGCCTCCGGGAGGAGGCAGTGTTTATACCGATGTAAGATGCCCAATCGGATATTCGTGGCAGTGGCTAGGGCAGCGATGTGTCCATGAAAGGAGAGGGAGGGGTCAAAATGGATCCCTAGGTATTTATAGGAGCAAACTTGTTCGAGTGGGAATGAGGACCCAGAGTGAATGAGGAGTTTGAAGGTGCAGGACTTGTTTTGGGGAGAGAGAAGAACATGGTTTTTGTTTTTTTTAAGATTTATCACCAATCTATGTTCCTTGAACCAGCCCTCGGCTTCAGTGAAGGACTTCTGCAGCGAGTCCTGGAGGGCAATAGGGTTACGACTTGAGGCAAAGATGACTGCATCATCAGTGTACAATAGAATGTTCCCCGAGCAAGAGCGTGGAAGGGTGTTAAGGTAAAGGGAGAATAGTAAGGGGCCCAGAATGGAGCCCTGGGGAACCCCAGAAAAGATGGGACAGATGTCTGAGTAGGTCCCATTAATTTTTACATGCTGTGAGCGGTCAGACAGATAAGCAAATCCTTATGCAATTATTATAGGATTATGCAAATCCTACCTGAAAGGTGAATTTGCCAAGCGACCACAAAATCACCTTTCAGGTGGGAGTTGTGTAGCAACAGTCATATTGTTCATAGGTGGGATCCCCAAAACTATGCTGAAAATTTGGTGTCAAAATATGCAAAAAAAATGGCAAAGTTATGCACCAACGTTGAAAATCC
Organism: Neoceratodus forsteri; assembly: GCA_016271365.2. Lineage (NCBI taxonomy): Eukaryota > Metazoa > Chordata > Ceratodontiformes > Ceratodontidae > Neoceratodus > Neoceratodus forsteri. The sequence goes on from CM057450.1 coordinate 32,425,967, forward strand.
CATTGAAATACATTGACTTCCCATACAAAAGAAGATCTTGTTTCGTGAGTCGGCATACAAAACAAGATTTTATTTTATATGGTGCCAATATGAAAAAAGAATGTAAGTGTTAAATAAAACACATTTTAAGGGTATTTTTCTAACAGTAAAGTGTGGAATGCACCTAAGGGGTCCCAATAAGCAAGCTACATGTAATGATTCCTCCGCAGAATATAATTTTGGGGGGTTTCCAAATACAAAAGCTCTTGTTTCGTGAATTGTCATATAAAACAAGATCTTATTTGTGTATGATGCCAATATGAAAAAATAATTTCAATGTGAAAACACATTTTAAGGGTTTTTTCCTAGCAGTACAGAGCAGAGTGCGCCTAACTGGTCCCAATAAGCAAGATACATGTGTTGGTTCTTCCCCAGAATATCATTTTGGGGAGTTTGAAAATTAGAATTTTTCAGGTAAAACTGAAAACAAGATGGCAGCCATATGAAAAAGGAATTTTCCCATACAAAACAGTATTCCTCTTTCCTTTCAAACAGCTATCTTAAAGTCCTTATTGAGCATGCTTGGAAATAATTTTTTCAAATTTTTTAATTGCATTAACTTAAAAGCAGCTTATTTATTTTTTCACCAGAATAGCACAAGGCACATCTGTGGGGTAATCCCTTTCTGCCCTGAAAATTTCAGACAAAAAAACAAACAGTCTGGACCATTGGCAAGTTCAAAGAAAAATCCTAGCAAAGTCAATGAGTGACAACTTGTTTTTTTTCACCTCTCTGTAACTCAGAAACTGCACATCTGACTGGAACGTAACTTGCCACATCAGGACAGGACATACCAAATTTGTGCAAATCCATTGAAAGGCTGCAAAGTTATTAAAGTGCACAATTTTGAATTTAACATTAAAGTTCCTACTCAATCCTAACTATAGGGGCACAACTGCACCCCTAATATATATATATATATATTTTTATAAAATGGGTAGGAAAAATCATGTCTGCTGATTTGTTGGAACACATCACATGACCATGTATATATCAGAGCACGACTGCACACCTGAACTTTTACCACCCTCCAAAACAATTTTGACATTTTATAAGATAGATAAACCACTCTGAGGTGAGTGGTCAGGCTCTGATATACGCATGCCTTGGGTGGTTGACACACTCGACCTGCGACCTCATGCATAACAATGCACAACAAGGCGTGCGTATATCAGAGTGTGACTGCACACCTCAGAGCGGTTTATCTATTACATACATATACTGCCATTAATGCATCAGTTAAGGGTCCTGTTACAGTGACAAAAGTATGGAAATTTGGTGTTAGGGTTCCCAATCCTACCACCCCATCCCCCACCTTCTGTACACCAACAGGCATTGGGGTGTGCCTTGTGGTCATTGGCCCTAACTCTTACCCCATTCCATGTATAAGGAAGCTGAGATGGTACAGCATAGGAGAATGAAGTGATAGTTAGACCTGATGATCCCAAGGCACACCCCAACACCTGTTGGTGTGTGTGAAGGGTGGGGGTGGGGTGACGTGGTAGGGGTGGAAACCCTAACACTAAATTTCCTTACTGTTGTCACTGTAATAGGAACCCTAACTGATGCATTAAAAGATATTTTTGCAATGAATTTCCTTACTTTTTGAGACAGTATAATAGTGTCCTTATTTTTCTGTGGGAGCACAGGGTTCAATCCCTCTGTAGATGTGCATTTGTACGTAGATGTAGAAGTGCATGGCCCTTTGAGCCTTGCACTTCCATATGTTAAACAACAGTGACTAAATTTTCAGCATTGCCATCTTATTACACCACCTTATGTTCCCCGATACAGAGAAATTGTGAAATGCAAGGTAAAACGTAATTATGCACAACTGCAATGCTATTCTGCACCACAGGTGTGAAAACACATTTCAGGCACTATGTGAAAAATGACAACTGTACTGTTCATGAGGTGCTGTGGAAAAAATGGCTATGTTGAAAATATGGCATCAAAATATTGAAAAGTACCAAAGTTATGTGCGTGCGTTGAATAAATTCAACAGACGCACGTAACTCAAGCATTTGTAGGAATGTTTTCACTAAATTTTCAGCATGCCCATTTGTGGACTTCACCTCATGAACACTGGCACTGTCATTTCGTTAGTCAGTCCTGAAAAGTGATTTCATACAGCATACATGCCATTCTGGGCCACAGGAGCAAAAACATGTTTTGGGCAGTATGTGAAAAATTACAGCTGCTCTGTTCATGAGGCAGTGGGAAAAATGGCAATATTGAAAATTTGGCGTGAAAATACTAAAAATTGTTGAAGTTATGAGCATGCGTAGAACAATTTCAACAACCGTGTGTAACTTGGGTGTTGTTTAGTATGTTTGCACAAAACATTTAACATGGGCTTTTTGGAGCCCCACCTCATGAACACTGGCACTGTCAATTTGTTACTCAGTCCAGAAAGATGATGCACAGCGATCGCAAAATCACCTTATGGGTACTGTAAATGAAACGATAGTGACAGTGTTCATGAGGTGGGTCCCAAGAAACCCATGTTGAAAAGTTGGTGAAAAAATAATGAACAAGCATTTGTCAATGCCGAATGTTTGCTTGCTGGCATTGGCAGTGGTAGTGTAGAAGTTACAGAGCTGCGTAATAGGAATGGCAGTGAAGTATTGAACTGAAGTCAACCCCACCGCTACCCTGCAGAGAGTGACAGGCATTGGGGTGTGCATTTGGGTCGTCACGCATAACGGCCACGCCATTTCACCACACCCCACCCTGCAGAGAGTGATAAGTGTCATGGTGTGCCTTGTGGTCTTTGGCCCTTATGCACACCCCATTTCATTAGGAAATATGGTGAGATGAGTGAGATATAGGAGAATGGGGTGAAGTTTGGGGCCGAAGAGTCCAAGGCATACCTCGATGCCGCTCACTGACCGCAGGGTGTGGAATGGTATGAGCATCACAGGCAAGAATCCCAAGTCACACCCCTGATTCCTGTCATTCTCTATAGGGTTGGGCGTTATAGTTGAAAACCCTAATATCTCAGGCATTCGTTGGTATTTTCACTCCAAATTTTCAACGTTTGTTTTGTGACCCCACCCTCATGAACAGGGGAATATCAGTTTGTTCACGAAGCTGCTTATGCACAGTGACTACGGATTTAGCACCACAGGTGCAAAAATATTCTGAACAGGATGTAAAATGACAGCTGTACTCTTTCATGGGAGGTGTAAAAATGGCTATGTTGCAAATGTGTAGTAAAAATATTTAAAAAATGGTGAAGTCACTGAAGTGACATAGAAACTGTGCAACGCACAGCTGTAATATAATTAGGTTGGGGATTTCTTACAGCAGATTGTCAACTCAGGCATTTTGGTCCTCCGATCATCAACAGTGTCACTGTGATTTTCTTTATCTGTGCCGAACAATGATTTCACAGTGACCACGTATCTCTGCACTGAAAGTGTGAAAACACACTTCAGCCATGTTGTGAAAAATGGCAGCTGTACTGTTCATAAGGAAGTGTGGAAAAATGTCACTGGTGAAAATCTGGACTGAAAATATTACAAAGTCATGAACTAACGAGGTGGAAACTTCAATGCTCACTCGTAACACAGTCATTTTATGGATTTTTTCACTAAATTTTAACATAGCCATTTTAAGACCTCTGCTCATGAACAGTGTAACTGTGATTTTCTTAATCTGTCCTAACATTGCTTTCACAACAGCACCATTGTGCGCTACATGTACTGAAAACACATTTTGGGCAACATATGAAAATTGCAGCTGTACTGTTCATAAGGAAGTTTAATAAAATGGACATGTTGAAAATCTGGAGTGAAAATATTAGATTTGCAAACTTACGAGCATGCATAGGAACTGTGCAATGCACGCTCGTAAAAGTCATTTTTAGGAATTTTTTCACCAAATTTTCGACATAGCCATTTTAAGACCTCTGCTCATGAACAGTGTCACTGTGCTTTTCTTAATTTGTCCTGTACATTGATCTCGCACACCAACTGCGCCATTGTGTGCTACATGGGCGGAAACACGTTTTGGGTGAGATGTGAAAAATGACAGCTGTACTGCTCATAAGAAGGTGTGGTAAAATGGCAATGTTGAAAATCTGGAGTGAAAATATTGAAAATTCGCGAACTTACAAGCCTGCATAGAACTGCACAATGCACGTTTAAAACAGTCATATTTTGACGACATTATTAACATGGTTTGGATCCCTTCATGATTGATGTCACTGATCATGGTATGTCAGGCCCAAAGGGTGATTTTGAAGTCACTGCACAGTAACTGCACGAAATCACCCTTTGGGCCTGAATAACGCCATGACAGTGATATCATTCATGAGAAGGGGTCCCAAAAACCCCATGTTGAAAATTTGGTGCAAAAATTCAAAAAAATGCCTGAGATATGCAACAAAGTTGAACCCCCCCCCATTTAGCCCATTATACAGCTTACCGGCATTTCCTCAGTTCGCGGTCGGCTTTGAAGAGTGCAGACGTGTTCCCGGTCCACCGAAGATTGTTGCGCGGAGTCCAGAAGTAAGTATGGGGTGAGGGTGTGGGAGCTGGGTGCACAGTGGGTGGGTGCGCTTGTGGGAGGGGCGGGGAGACGCCAGTGGGACCATTTTTTCTTTACAGGTAGAAAAATGACAACGTGGGATGTTTGCCACACTGGGGTGGGCTCCTAGCATGGCACAAGGATGTTGGGGGTGCGTTCAGCTGACGGGGGATTGGGCACCCCCATCGGCCTAAGAAATATATTGCCATGCTGGGGTGGGCTCCCAGCGTGGCACTTACTACTCAGGGGGGAGGACAGTGCAGCCGGCGGGGGATTGGGCACCCCATCAGCTATATTATTAGTTGCCATGCTGGGGTGGGCACCCAGCATGGCATTTCAAGCCTTTGGGGAGGCGGGGAGCGCAGCATAGCCGACGGGGATTGGGCACCCGCCGGCTATACAGTGCATGTGGGGGATGAGACGTCATAGTGTGTGGGGAGCTGTGCATGAGCAGGTGATATCTTATCACTGCTCACTCAAGCATAGCTCCCCCTTTCAACTGTATGCCACTGCATTTTGGAGCATGTCATAGACAGCTCCAGAATGCATTGGCTTACAGGGGCCATGCCTGCCAGCACACTGACTGAATTGGAGGAGGAGGTGACACACTTCTAAAATCTCCGATGATGGCACTATGTTTCTTGCACATGTGTGCAAGCAAACATAAAAATGGCTGAGATAGCAGCATAAGTTCAAAACGCCATTGACAACCATTATATGGCACTTACCTTAATTCTTCAGTTCGTGGTTCAACTTTGAAGAGTGCAGACATGTCCTGGTCCACAGAATATAACAGAAGAGGATCTCTGTTGGTAAGTATAGGGCAAAGGGGTGTGTGGGGTGGTGGGTTACTGAATGGGAGGGTTGGAATTGGGTGGGGGGATGGGGAGACAACAGGGGACCGTTTTCCTTTTTACAGGATAAAAAAAGATGTTGGGGACAGTTTTCATTTTTCCAGGTATATAGAGATAAATATTTTGGGATACTGGGGGTGGGCTCCCCAGTGTCCAACAGTACTGGTGGTGGTGGTGGGGAGTAAGACATAACTGGGGACACTGGAAGTGTGCTTCTCAATGTCCCACCTTGGGGAGCTACTGCTGACATTAGGATTGGGCACCCTATTGTCAGCAATGTGGGAGACTGTTTTCTTCTGTTGTTGACACTTGGAGTGGGCTCCCCAGTGTCCCACACCAGCAGGTGGGTGTGGGGGTGCATCTAGTGCTGACACGGGGATTGGGCGCCCTGATGTCAGTTGAAACATTTTTTTTTAATAAATATTCTGGCTTTTCGGCTCATGAAGTAGGATCTTACTTTGTATCTTATCAAATAAAGTAAAATCCTACTTCATATTACTCGGTCACTGTCCAGGATGTTAAAATATACAAAACACACTTCCTTTTTACTTAACAGTTGAAAAAATCACAAATCACAGCTAATATGGAACTAATGAGGTACAAACATATGTTGGAATCGCCATGGCATATCATTTTGCCAGCTTTTGCACACATATTTTTTGAATAAAACAGTTACAAGATGGCCATATGAATGAGGATTTAGATCATATGTAGGAGGATTCCTCTTTCATTTCATACAGCTTCATACAGCATGCTCAGAAACTATTATTTTCAAATTTTCAAAATACAATTACTTAAAAACAGCTTATTATTTTTACACAGGATTAGCAAAAGGCTCATCTGTGGGCTAGCCCCTTTTTGCCCTGAAAATTTCAGACCCAGAAACCAAACCGTCTGAGCTGCAGGCAAGTTCAAAGAAAAATCCCAGCAAAGTCAAGTGAAAACTTACTTTTTTCACTTCTCCATAACTCGGAAACCATAAATCCAACCGTGACGTAACTTACCACATCAAGAGATCTACCACAATGGACTGAGCATTCCAAAACGTGGTGTACATCCATTAGACAGTTGCAAAGTGATTAAAGTGCAAAATGTTGAGTTTAACACTGAAGTACCTACTCAACCCTAACTGGGGGGGGGGTGACTGTGGCCCTATATTTATGTATATATTATAGTGGCAGTGTAGTGCCACTATAGTTAGGGTTCAAGGTTCAAAAATATTGCACTTTAATAACTTTGCAACTGTTTGACCAATTTGCCTGAGATTTTGTGTTCACTGTCTGGTACCATGGATCTCTGGATCTGTCAAGTATCGTTTCAGTCGCTTGTACAGGTGTGGAGCTACACAATGTCAAAACAATGTGAAAAATACCACTTTTTTCAATTTCTTTGTCATACCATTTCTCCAAAACCACTTGGTGGTTTGCTTCAAAACTTTCAGGGTATATGGAGTATGGGTCACAGATGTATCTTTTGTAGACTTGATGAAAAAATATTAATCTATTCTAAAGTTATTTAAGTTTCACATTTCCCATTATTTCTTTTGAGAAAAATGATCTGTCCTGTGCGAAAGTACCATGTCTCTTTCATGAAAGCACTTTTTCTTTTGCATATGAGGCCACTTCTTTCATGTTTGTGCCATCTTGTTTTCAGTTAGTGATGGTGAAAAAACAGTATAATTCAATGTATTCTGCCCCTTGGTAACACCAGCAATTGTGTATACCTAATCAGGGCTCAAGGAACATGATTCTGGCATTACTGTTTTAATATGATGCCCAGAAATATGTTTTCCAGCATTTAGACGATGATAGTGCTGCAAATCTTTGGCACTACCTTTGCGAAAATGCCACAAATTGCGGCAATAACAGTTAAAAAATGTCACAAATTATGGCACTGTCCCGGTGTTGTGTGACAGTACTAGGGGTCCTAAAACTTCCCCTGTACATTTTGGGACCAAACAGACCTGCAGAATCTGATTCCTTGGCTCCTGTTTAGGTAAACACCTTAAGAAACCCTTACTTTCCCATTTTTGTGACTGTAAGGGGAAGGGGGCTGAGGAATGTTAAGTAATAAAAAACATATTTGCCAACAGTAGGGTACCCAGTCCTGATGTCAGCAATGTCAGCCACCCTCCCACCAGTGTCCCAAACAATGTATTGTATATACTTGCTGACAGTGGGGTGCCCAGTCCCCCTGTCAGCACTGTAAGCCCCCCCTGCCACTGTGGGACACTAGGGAGCCCACTTCCAGTGTTCCAAAACATGTTTTTTTTTCTGTATTTGTAACAGCAGGGTGCTCAACCCCCCCTGTCTGCACTGTAAGCTCCCCAGCCCATGTGGGACACTGGGGAGATATAAACTGTGCCCTCTCAAAATTGTGGGGAACTAGAGGGCCCACCCCCAGTGTCCCCAAAGATTGTCTACAATTTAATCCTGGAAAAAAAAACAGTCCCCGACATCTATTTTTAATTTTTTAAACCCTACAAAAAAGAAAACAGTCCTTCGTCGTCTCTCCCATCCTGACCCTCCCATTGAGCACCCACCACCCCATCCCCCCATTGCACTATACTTACCAACGAAGGGCATTGGGTGTCATCTTCTGTGGACTGGGACACATTTGCACTCTTCAAAGCCAAACCACAAACTGAGGAATCAAGGTAAGTGTCGTATAATGATTGTCAATGGCATTTTGAACTTATGTTGATATCTTGGCCATTTTAAGGTATTTATGCACCAAATTTTCAACAGGGCCTTTTTGGAATTCCTTCTCACAAACTCTGTCACTGACATTTCATTAATCAGAACCGTTAGGTGATTTCATGGATGCTGCATGAAATCCCCTTTGGGGACAGAGTAATGAAATAACAGTGCCAGTGTGTTCATGAGGTGGGGTCCCAAAAAGCCCATGTTGAAAATTTGGTGTAAAAATGTCAAAAAACTCCTGAGTTATGGATGGTCATTGAATTTTCCTATGCATGTGTGTAACTTTTCCAATTTTTTATATTTTCACTCCACATTTTCAACATAGCCATTTTTCACATCACCTCATGAATAGTACAGCTGTAATTTCTCACATCCTGCCTGAAATGTGTTTCTGGACCTGTGGCATGGAATGGAGTTCTGCCATGGATCAAGACATTTTCATCTATGGAGTTTATGAGGTGGGGTGATGAAAAGACTATGTTGAAAATTTTGTGTCAAAATGTGAAAAAATAACAAAGTTATGACCATTCATTGCAATTTCACTATGCACGTGCATAACTATGGATATTTTCAGTATTTTGACCCTAGATTTACAACACAGCCTTCTTATTACTCCATCTCATGTATGTCACAGCTGTTATTTTTCAAACCCTGACCACAATATGTTTTCACACCTGGGATACAGAATGGCATTGCAGTTGCACATAATTATGTTTTGGCTTGCATTTCACAATTTCTCTCTACCAGAGTGCATGAGGTGGGGTAATACGATGGCTAAACTTACAGTTTAGTCACTGTTGTTCTACATATGGAAGTGCAGGGCTCAGAGGACTTCCACGCCTACATACATATGCGCATCTACAGCAGGATAGGAGAGCAGCGTCTGAAGAACCCTGTGCTCCCACAATAAAATGGGAATACTGTTACACTATCTCAAAAAGTAAGGAAATTCATTGCAACAATTTTCATTAATGCATCAGTTAGGGTTTGTATTAAGGTGACAAAAGTATGGAAATGTGGTGTTAGGGTTCCTAACCCTTACACTCCACCTCACCCCCACCCCAACCCCACCTCCACACACCAACAAGTGCCAGGGTGTGCCTTGGGGTTGTTGGCCCTAATGCTCACCCCATTATTCTGTACTGTACAATCTTACCTTCCTTACAAATGAAATGGGGAGAGCATTAGGGCTGTCTACCCCAAGACACATCCCAACTCCAGTTGGTATGTGGAAAGTAGGGTTGGGGTTGTAGGGTTGTCTGGTGGGGGTGAGGTGGGTCGCTATATTCTTTGCAACAAAACTGTGTTAATATAGCAGTTAGGGTAACTTAATGCCACAAAAGTAGGGAAATGTGGCATTAGTGTTTCTAACCCTAATTCCCCACCCCCACCCCCATACAACAAAAGAAAAAAACATGAGGGTTTTGGGTCTACAGAGTCTTGATGAATCAGTGGTGGGGTCTTCCTTGGGGGCTGTCAACCCTAATGCCCACCCCAGTCTGTGAGTAAACAATGTCACACATCATCTTCTTTCTTCATGCAGAGCCCATGGGGCCCTACTTGAAGATAGGTACAACACATTTTGTTGGCAGCCTGTGGTGGGACATGCTTCTCTACCTGTGAAGAGTGTATCATTATGAAGCAGTGGCTTGGTGCTGTACTTTGAGCTTTGGATTGAAGGCTAGGGTCTGGGGAATGGGTGAGCATTTTGACTGGCAACCTCCAAGGAAGACCCCACTACTGATTCAGGAGACTAAAACCCTAATGTTTTTTCATTTGCTCCTTGGGGTGTGGGGGTGGGGTGTTAGGGTTGGAAACCCAAATGCCACATTTAACTTTTATGTTGTTAACTTACCCTAACTGTTGCATTAACATAGTTTATTGCAAAGAATTTCCTTACTTTTTGAGATAGTATAATCATATCCTCATTTGCCTGTGGGAGCGCAGAGCCCTCTGGGCCCTGTGCTTCCATCCCTCAATAGATGCATACATGTATGTTGCTATGATGAGGGACATGTATGTTGCTGTGCAGAGGCCCTGCACATCCATTTCTGACAAAACAGCAACCAAATCATCAAGCATAGCCTTGTTATTTTGTTTTGTTGCTGTTAAATATTTTTATTGAAACAATTAACCAGAAATGTACAAACAAACATATATACTGGTAACATTAAACACTGTTAAATATCAGCTAGAGAAGAAATTTACAACTAGCTATTGGCAGCTATGCAATATTACTGTACTGTATATCAAAGGAATGTATATTGAGTGTAGCACAAAACAATGTTGTTAATCGACTTCCTAGATGTCCTTTCAACTGGTCTGCTATAAGGAGGGTAAACATCTAATGTCCAGGGGACCTTAGGCAGAAGGAAACAAACAAGGCAGTAAGCAGGGACTTGGAGACTTAAATCAGCACTGGAAAAAAATCCCCTTCCAGAGCCACCAATAGGGGTTGCCACATACGCAAGAAGGTGTCATGGGCCCCATTGGCTGTCAGCTGAATTTTTTCTAGTGCGAGACATGTTTCTGATTGTTAGCCCATTGCTGGATAGTAGGAGCATTAGGAGACATCCATGACTGAACAACAGTCTTCTTTGCCATGACTAAAATGAGGGATCATAGATGAACTATCACTCTGCCTTGAGGATGGGAAGGGTCAGCTCCCATTAAGAGTTCAAAGGGGGACTTGGAGAGGGTGTATCCTAGTACATTACTCATTATATTGTACATCTCATGCCAAAAGGGTGTGACCTTGGGACAGGTTAAGGTGAGGTGCAAAAAATCCCCATCTGCTGATGAGCACTTCAGCACTCACTGGAGTTCTCAGGGTCCATAGCATGCAACCTTTTAGGGGTGACATAAGCCCTGTACATAAAGTTCAGATGTACTTGTCTCAGTTTATTGCTGCATGAGCAGGTTAGGAAATGTTTGATAGCAAGTCTCCAGGTGGCCTTGGCAATACTGATAGAAAGATCCTGTTCCCATTTAGTCTTTATGGTATCTGCTGCCGAATCATCATTCCTCTGAACAGTTTGATAAAAGGTTGTTAATTATCTTCAACAAGGCTGGGGCCTGTACAGTGCCTTCTCTAAGGGAGAGGGCTTTGCCCAGCTGAAGGCCGAGTTTAGCACCTCCCCAAAAATATGCTGAACTATGAGGTATACAAAAAAATCCCCTACGTCAATGTGCCAGGTCTGCTGTAGCATAGAAAAGTCACTTAGCCCAACTTCACTATATATCTGAAACATAGGGTGCAGGCCTAAGTGGAGCCAATGAAGCAGCCGCTGGTGAAGCTGTACCGAGCATGGGCCTCTCCTCCTCATAGTACTGATGAAGTCAGTGTAGGGAGGAGAAGGGGGGGATGGTTTATACTATGGTGAGAAGTTAACCAAACCTTAAGGGCGTATGCAGTAAAGGGGTTTGATATCACAGGAGAGAGAGGGACCAAAGAATGCCAGACAGATACTCAGGAAAGAGAGCTCCTCACAGTTCCTCTTCCTCCAACAACAACCAGGAGAGCCTGGATGCAGATTGCCCCACAGAGGGAAAGGCCAACTGTGAGACTCAATAGTAATATCGACAATTCGGGGAGTCCTCCCCCCCCCCACCATGAGGCCAGGAGTTGCAGTATACTCTGTTTAATATGAGCAGACTTTTCCCTCAACAATGTATGTATTGTACAATGGAATATAAATGTTTAAAATGGACTAGAGGGACTGATATAGGCAAAGATTGATATAAATACAGGCTTCTGGGTAAAATGGTCATCTTAACAGTGCTGATACGGCCCAACAGGGAGAGCAATTGCAATATCCTAGTGTCAGAACCATGTTATCAGTATAATGTTAGAGATGGTACTGAGTAAGCAGCAAAGAACTTTTATAGTGGACTGCAAACCTGAAACATGGTTACAAATACAGCCTCATATGTACAGCATAGCAACATACTAATTACTCTGAGTGCATATGGCCCAGCACAGGACCCAAATGGGATCAAAATCAGAGTTTTACAACCTTCACAAGTCCCCAATTAGGGACCCCACAGACAAATGGAGCAGTTTAACCCCCAGCTGCACTGCTTTAAAAAGATCAGGAAAGTCATATGTCCAGTTAAGCAGGAGATGCACAAACCCAGTCTCCTGCAACAGCTTTAGTGGCACCTATTCTTATCTATGCCTCAGAATACAGAACTCACTGACACTCATGTCCCAAGACACAGTTGAGCAGGTGATGAAACAAAAGATTGGTAGCTTTGGATACTGTAAGGCTGTAGAAAGCTGGGACCCAGACATGGGTTCCCAAGGGCAGCTAGATTGTGACATCGGGTCCCGTGAATAGCCACTGAGAGACATCAAATGTGCTGGCCGGGGGACAAGAGCAGTAATTTCCCCAGAGATGAAAAGACAGTACATAAATCAGAATCCTCCGGCTATAATGTAGCAGGCACGGTGTAGAGCTGGCAATTATAGTATAGGCACAAAGCTAATTTTCATCAATAACAACAAGATCACCACAGGGACTGACAGTGCAGCCTTGGGTCAACAGCAGTTGTTCCCCAAGAAGGGGGATTCCCTCCTTTCCAGCATCACACATCCCCGAAGTCAATTCAAATGTAACGTCAGATGATGAGTGGAGGAGTCAGGAGCAACATGAGTCGGCGTGGTTCAGGGGGAAACATCTGATGAATTGTGGGATCCAGACAAGAGAGCACAACAAAAAAGGAAACAGAAAGTGGCTACTTATGTTTTGCTGGTGCTGTAGAGTGGGGCATCATGCAGTCCTCCACTACAGCAGACTCATCCTTGACCCATGGCTCAGCTTCGAGGTAATTTATAAAGTATTTGGTAAGTTTTGCAGGGTGGTCTACTTATAGTTTAGCCTGGTATAAGAAGGCAAAGGTCCAGCCCAGGGTGTGGAGCCAATATTTCATGTGGTTGAAGTTCTGCCTCCGGAGATGAAATTCCCTACTATAATCTTGGAATATAAGCACCTGACCATTCTCCACCAAAATAGGCCCCTGAGATTTTGCAGCATGCAGCATATTCTCTTTGTCGGTATATCACAAATATTTAATCAAGCAAAGTCAGGAGCGATCACCCATCTTAGGTGGGGGACATACCTGGTGTGCTCTCTCAATTTCATAATGCAGGGCTTCAGAATTCAATTTTAAGTGCTCGACCAGCCACTTTAGCAACCCCTCTGGGTTCTTCCCCTCAAGACCTTCAGGAAGACCAAGATTTAGAAATTGGAGCATCAGGATCTGTTCTCCTGGTTATCCACATGGGTCTGCAGCTCCTCCATGGTCTACTTCAGAAGATTACAGTCACAGAAAACAGAGGTAACAACATCTCTCAAGTCACTGACCCACTTTTCTAGTTCATCTATGCATGCAGAGTGGGAGGTTGTAATCTCAGTGAATCCGGTCACAACCAATTGTAGATGGTTGTTTTGCGAGGTCATGTTCGTAAACCCCATTTTCATTTCACCAGTGTTTCATTAGCCAGTGTAGAGGAAACCACGTCCAGCAATTGCTCCAACTCCCTCATGCCTTACTCCTGCTCCGTGGCTGTTTGAGTCTGTAAACATGTGCAGTCTTGGGTCCAGAATGCTACTTCATTAGTAGTTCTACTGATTCACCGGTAAGTTTCAACTGTTTGCTCCTTTGCTTACTCATAGCCATGGACATCAAGGAATTGAGGGATAGTGAGATTGCCACTCCACCTGTACAAGGGTCTGTAAGTCAGGCAAATTTGACAATGAGCAAAGAGGAGCTAAACTAGAACCGGTCTGCCATGCTGTAGAGTTAGCCCATAGCCTTGTTATTACCCTACTCATGAATCCGGTAGTGAAAAGTTTCAAATCCCCACTGAAACATCATTCTGCAGCATCAAAATGTTGTTCCACGCCACAGGTGTGAAAACACATTTTGGCCAGGATTTGAAAAATGACAGCTGTCATTTTCATAAGGCGGTGAAAAACTGGCTGTGTTGAAAATTTGGGGTCAGAATACAGTATTTAAAATTATCAACGTTACAAGCGAGTGTAGTAAAATTTCAACTTATGCATATAACTTTGCATTTTTACATATTTTGATCCCACATTTTTAGCTTAACCTTCTTATGATGCCACCTCACGAACAAAGACATTGGAAATTTTCAAATTCCGTCCAAAATGTGATTTCACTAAGTGACCATAAAACTGTCTTTCAGGCCAGATTTGCAAAATTACAGCATCATTGTTCATGAGGTGGGGTCCAAAAAAGGCCATGTTGAAAATTTAGGCTCAAAATATTAAAAAATGGCAAAGTTATGCATCAAAGTTGAAAACCTGTTGAAATACATTAAATTGCACTTATCTTAGTTTCTCATATTGCACTTGACAGTTCCAGCAGCAAGACGTGTCTTCGATCAGAGAGAGGATCTTCATCCATTAACCTGTTCAGGTGAGTGAGGGTGTGTGGGGGTGTACAAGGGAGTGTGGGGTGGTGGATGCTAAATGGAAGGTCAGGGTGGGGAGGTCAGATCAGCGAGGGACCTTTTTTTTTGCAGGAAAAGAAAAAAACATCAATGGACATTTCTCTTTATTTCAATGTGAGGATGGTTATTGGAAGGTGAGAGGTGCCAGTAGACACCAGGGAAAGACTGAAAAACTAGTGAAGGCACCAATCAGAGGGTGAGGAGTGCCACTAGACACCATGGAAAGACTGACAAGTAACTGGGACGGCAATTGGAGGGTGGAGGAGTGCCACTAGACACCAGGAAAATACAACAAACATCATGGAGACAGTGATGCGAGGATGAGGGTTGCCACTAGACACCAGGGAAATTAATATACATAATGGGGACAGTGATTAGAGGGTGGGGGCACCATTGACACCAGGGAAAGTCAAACAATTAATGGGGATGGCAATCAGATGGTGGGGGGGTGCCTCTAGACACCAGGGAAAGACAACAAACATTAAGGGGATGGTGATTGTAGGGTTGGAGTGCCACTAGACACCAGGGAAATACAAAAAACAGTATGGGGCAGACATTGGAGAGTGGGAGTGCCATTAGACAACAGGAAAAGACATCTTCATTATGGGGATGGTAAGCCGGCCGGTGGTGCTGAGGGTTGAGGTGCTGGACACCACACTTTGTGCCACATCAGTGACCTGGGTTTGGGAATGAGCTTGGGACACCAGGGGTTGGCCAGGGAGGAGAGGAGAGGATGGAGCATCTGTAGGACTGCTCTCCTCTCCTGGGAGGGAGGGAAGAACTGTCTCACACAGACAGTGGTACCTGGTGGAGACCGGGTGCACTGCAGCTGCAGAGTCTACGCTGGGAAGGGGAACATTGGGCCGCCATCTTCTGGATGTGTGCAGGAGTGCTCACATAGTGAGCTGGATGGCATTGCTCATTCTATGCTCAGGGGAGGGTGCTAAATGAAAAATTCCTTCCCTCGGGATAGGCAAAGGCACCTCGTCCCCAGACCACACTCCCAATACTGGTCACTCTCCTCTCTCCTGGCTCCTCCCGCTTAGCCCAGCACCCTATACTATAGATAGAGCACTCTGGGTGGATAAAGTGGCCCCTCCCTTGGGGAGCTCAGATCTTGGTGATGTGCAGTATAATGTGAGGCAGAGGAGATAAGGAGAAGCATCTCAGGTGGGAGCTAGAGATCCATGGCAGAGGATGACAGAGAGAGTTCCCCCAAGGTGAGGTGCAAGAAACAAAACTTGAAATAAAAAAAATATGGGGATGGTGATCAGAGGGTGAGGCATGCCACTAGACACTAGAGAGATTTAAAACAGTGATGGGGACAACAATTGGAGGGTGGGGGCCCCATTAGACACCAGGGAAAGTCAAACACTTAATGGTTAAGGAAATTGGAGGGTGGGGGTGCCACTAGACACCAGGTGAAGACAAAAAACATTACAGGGATGGTGATTGGAGGGTGGGGTTGCCACTAGACAGCAGGAAATTGCAAAAACAGTATGGGAATGGCCATCAGAGGGTGGAAGATGCCACTAGACACCAGGGAAAGACAACATCATTACAGTGACAGTGATAAGAGGGTGGGGTGGCACTAGGCAGCAGGGAAAGATGAATTTATTATGGGGATGGTGACTGGAGGTGTCAGTAGACTCCCAGGGAAAGATGAGTTAATTACAGAATGGCAATTGGAGGGTGGGGTGTACCACTAGACACCAGGGAATCAGTAAACAGAAAATGGCAGCAATCGTGACTGTTTTTCCCCCATGAAAAGTAAATCGTACAAATAACCATTTGCAAAATGTTTTTTTAACGTTTGTGATTTTTTTTTTACCAGTCGCACCACAGCATTAACTCAAAAAATATTGTAACTTTAAAATGGTATAATATTTTTTCACCAAACCTTCCAAATGCACACCCTTGGCATGGGCCCCTTCAACCCTGAACATTTCATGAAAACATTTCACATGGTCTAGGCCATAGGTGAGAGCCAAAAATTCCCAATGTTAAATATAGAGAAACCAAACTTGTTTTTTTTCTGTTTTTTGGTACTCTGTATCTTGAAAATTGCACCAGATGCTGTCATTTAACTGTCCTTATCTTGAGACTCTGGCAGCCTGACCATACAGGCCAAATTTTGGGATATTTCTTCAAAGAACACAAGTTATTAATGTGCAAAAACAGGATTTAACATTAAATAAGTTACTCAACGCAAACTATAGGGGCACGACCATGCACCTATAATATACACACACATATGTATACATACAAAACTATTTATTTTCATGTTTTCACACAAAGTAATTTTAGCACAAACCCAACTGCGACTATAAGTGTGTAAATTTAATTTAGTGCTAAAGCATTAGTCACATTCACTATAATGGAAAAAAGTGCTAATACCGCTAATTAGCACAAATTTATTTTAGCGCTACTTATCGCTTCAGTAAAAGCAGAGAAAATTATTTGACAATGAAAATTTCTAGGCTTTCAGTATGTATAATGCATTGCAAAAAAAAATGTAATGCACCAGTTAGGATTAAAGTGGCAAAAGTAGGGAAATGTGGTGTTAGGGTTCCAATCCCTAACACCTCACCCCCACCCTGCAGGCAACAACAGGAAAAAAATTGCAGTTTCACCTCTCCTGAGTCTTTTCAAATCAGGCATGGGGTGTACCTTTGGGTTGTCAACCCTCACATTCACCCCATTCCATCAGTTAATAAGCAGTGTAGAGTATACGAGAATGAGGAGAATGTTAGGACTGACAACCACAAGGTACACCCCATGCCTGATTTGCGAAGACTCAGGAGAGGTAAAGCCACAATGTTTTTTTCCTGTTCCTGCTTGAAGGGTGGATGTGGGGTGTTAAGGTTGGGAACCCTAACACCACATTTCCCTATCTTTGTCACTTTAACCCTAACTGGTGCATTAACAAAGTTTTCTGTAATGAATTTCATTACTTTTTGAGATACTATAACTGTATCCTCCTGTATAACATATCTACTTTCCCTTTGCATTCATACCTGCATGGATGCTTACATCCATGTTGGTGTTCCATCCCTGCATGAATGCATACTGTACATAAATGTTGGTATGGGAGCGAGGGCCTTCTGAGCCCTGTACTTCTATCTGTGCCAAAAAAACTATTTATTTGCTTGGCTGTATGGGTTGTTAAACTTCCAATGTCATCCTATGAGAATTCTCATGTTTTTACATTTTTTATATGCTTCCTAAATTTTATGGGGGAGGGGTATTAATTGTTATTCTTGTAGAACTAATTAAGATCTTTCTTTTGATATAAAGATTGTCCCTTAACTCCAAATATTGAGAGAGTTATGGCTTGATGAATTTTAAATGTTGTAAAAAACTATGCCCAAAATCTTTTTTTATATGAAGGGATCCTTGTTTTTGTATGAGATGAAAGACCCATACGAAAAAGGATTCTTTCATATGGAAAAAGAATTGGGGGAAAAAAACTGTCTACATTTTTTTTTTTCATATAAGGATATCCTTTTTCTTAGGAATGTAAAACCTATATGAAAAAGGATTCCTTCACATGAAAAATAATTTGTACTTAGTTTTTTTTTCCAAATTCTTTTTTTCAGGAAAAAATAAAATGAGTCAATTTTTTTTATATGGGGGCATCCTTTTTCGTATGAATGAGGAAAAAAGCATATGAAAAAGGATTTCTTTATGCAAAAAAAGAATCAGAAAAAAAAGCTAAGTCCAAAACTTTTCTTCCTATGAGGGCATTCTGTTTTATATGATGACAAAAGCATATGAAAAAGGATCCCTTCATCTGATAAAAGAATTTGGACTTCTTTTTTTTACCAAATTCTTTTTTTGTATGAAGGGATCCTTTCTCGTATGCATTTTTCATTCATATGATAAAAGAATCAGAAAAAAACTAAGTCCGCATTCTTTTTTGTATGAAGGGATCCTTATTCACATGGCCAAATTCCTTTTTTGTATGGCCATACAAAAAAAGTAAACTGAGTCATGAAAAAAATGATTTAAAAAAACAAACACATTTTGGGGTAATTTTTCCAAGAGCTAAGTATATAATCCATTTAACGGGGTCCTGATGAGCAAGATACATGTGTTGGTGTGTGTCTAGGATGTCATTTTTTGTGTTTGTTGGTTTTCATATTTTTTTTAAATGGAAACAAGATGGCCACCATCCTAAAAAGGATTTTTTGCTGATGAAAATGAATTACCTCCATATGAAAAATGGTCCTTTTTGTGTATGGACCAAATTCCTTTTTGTCCCAAGCACCTATTCAAAGGACTATACTGAGCATGCTCAGAACCAAAATTTTAAGATTTAATAACTTTTTGGAATGGATTCATATTTTTTCACCAAACCAATGAAAGGCACCACTGTGACCAATGCCCTTTCTACCCTGAACATTTTGGACCATAATTCCAAACTGTTGGAGCACTAGGCAATGACAAAAAAACAGCAAAAAAATGTTTTTCACTTTTTTCACTATCTGCATCTTGGAATCTGCACTTTCAGCCTGAATGAAACTTAGCAAGACAAGAGATCTACCCCCGAGATCACGCATGCAATACTTCGTGCAAATCTGTTGAATGGTAGTGATGCTATTGGAGTGCAAAGTCTGAGGTGTAACATAGAAATCCCTGCTCAATGCTTTAGTGGTGCAACCACACCACTATAATATATGTATGTATATATATATATATATATATATATATATATATATATATATATATTAGAGGCAAAAAACTCCGTTTAATGCATTAGTTAGGGTTGTTCCACAGCGACAAAAGTGAGGAAATTCGCTGTTAGGGTTGAAAACCCTAACTCCGAATTCACCCCCCAGCACCACACACACACAGACACACATACACACACACATGCAAGTATGGGGGAGGACCAAGTCAACACAACCAATGACAGACATCCAGCAGCAGGTGACAGAAATAACAAACAATTGTCTAAATGTACTACGAGACATCCCCACCCACCTGACCAGGTACTGCATGCTCAGTGGAGATCAACAGCAAAACTGAGGCCATGTACACCAAACGTACACATCCCTGATTGCAGCTGCACACAACGTACCACACTTAGTAGTTGCATGGCCTTACCTACCGATGCCCCACACCAGACCACACCACATGTGGTGGGCCACCTGAGCAATAGGGTTCAGCAAAACCAAGGAGTTGTATAGGTATAATATCTCTGATTATAACAAAGGTTTGAGAAATGCAGCTTTCTAATTGACTGTAAACATTGTAACAGCCTTATGTTTAGTTTTTATTAACATTCATATACAGCCTAACCATTTGATGAACATGGTTTAATGTTGTTTAAAAAACAATTTTATTATAATAGCAATAAGCCACTCCCAGGTATTATGTTAATGGTCAGTTTATCACTGTCTAGCGACATGTGGCACTCGGCTATGCCTCATTCAACATTAAACCCCTACACGGTGATTAACAGACCATTTAACATAACTGTTGGTCATGCCTTATTGCTTAATTGTCTTTATGAGTAGATACTCTCCCTCTGGCACTGCAGCAGCTTTGCAACACAGTGTCCCACCCAGTTACATCATACACTGTCTAGTTACTGGAGAATGGCTGTGAATATGAACTCATGAAGATGAACAGTGTAACTTGATCATTACAGTCATCGAAACCTTAGTGTGATTATAACTGACAGAGTCAGTGATAGAGAATAACCCCTGCTGTCCT
Source organism: Neoceratodus forsteri (assembly GCA_016271365.2). Taxonomy (NCBI): domain Eukaryota; kingdom Metazoa; phylum Chordata; order Ceratodontiformes; family Ceratodontidae; genus Neoceratodus; species Neoceratodus forsteri. The sequence continues at coordinate 32,446,294 of CM057450.1, forward strand.
AGTACACTTACCCCATTGTGAGTTAAATCAATACTAAAAAACATTCTGTTTATATCTACACCATACCTACTTGATTCCTGTTGTACCACAATTAACATAGTTGTCCTTTGATAGCATCAGTGACAGAAGTGTACAAACCAAACACTAGGCATATAGCCTGAGTATGAAACAACTGTTAAAAAAAATTACACTGTGTCCATAAGTGGCATAGATCACTCATTGCAACAATAGTACATGTATTACTATTTGAATAAGTTAGTCATCACAGATGCAATGATATTGTCTTTATCAGGTACAACAACACTCAGTAAGTGCCTACAGGAAAATCTATCCATATACATCTCCGATACAGGTACGCTATTGTTGGCTCAGTAGTGCTATGATATTTAGAAGTTGCTTGGCCTGATCCATGCAATTACACTGTTTCTACAAAGAATACTTACTGCATCTTTAGTATTGAAACACACTGAAGGTCTATGTATGTACATCAGCAGTACACTTTCATCAGTAAGAATGCATCTGATACTGGCAGTACGAATTTCACAGCGTTGAACAGGCAATGCTTTTCCATACATTTACATCAGCCTCTCTATCTTGAGTAAACCGTTGCAGTAAATGTACTACTATGTAAATCACATACTAAATGTAACATTACTTTTATCTTGAGCATGCTAGTGTCTTGTAGTTAATTTATGTACTTCTTTAATTAATGTATACTCACTAGTGTTAAAACCTTCTACAACTGTCATCATGCACTTTCAGCATTTATATTGACTAACGGCACAGTACCAGTTGTGGTGTGGTGTGGGGCATCGGTAGGTAAGGCCATGCAACTACTAAGTGTGGTACGTTGTGTGCAGCTGCAATCAGGGATGTGTACGTTTGGTGTACATGGCCTCAGTTTTGCTGTTGATCTCCACTGAGCATGCAGTACCTGGTTAGGTGGGTGGGGATGTCTCGTAGTACATTTAGACAATTGTTTGTTATTTCTGTCACCTGCTGCTGGATGTCTGTCATTGGTTGTGTTGACTTGGTCCTCCCCCATACTTGCATGTGTGTGTGTCTGTGTGTCTGTGTGTGTGGTGCTGGGGGGGGTGGATTCGGAGTTAGGGTTTTCAACCCTAACAGCATATTTCCTCACTTTTGTCGCTGTGGAACAACCCTAACTAATGAAATAAACGGAGTTTTTTGCCTGTAATTTCCCTTCTTTTTGAGAATGATAAGAAATAGTGAATGTAATGCGGTGGCGGGAAAGGGCCCTGTGCTCCCGCCACATGATGTCTTGTGGCATAGTAACAGGAAGAGCAACGCAAACAGAAGTGCTAACAGTGACGCACATGGTAACGCAAGCTCAAATTACAACAGAAAGGGCAATGCACACGGTGGCATAGATGGGAACAGTCTGCCACGTGATGTGTTGTCACATAGTAACATGGTGCCTGCAAATGGAAATATCAATGGGCATGGTGACGCAAAGTGAAACAGAAAGAGAAACAGTACTGTAGACACAAATGGCAAAAATAACAGAAATGCAAGCGCAAATGAAAACGCAAGGATAACGCACAGGGGCCCCGCCCCGCACGTACGTAGCAGTGGAGCGCTGGGGCTCAGCGGGCTCCTGCACTCCCCACCACATGATGTCTTGTGGCATAGTAACAGGAACAGCAACGCAAACAGAAGCGCTAACAGTGGCGCACAAGGTAGCGGAAGTGTGAATGAGAACAGAAAGGGTAACGAACACTGTGGCGTAGACGGGAACGGTGTGCCATGTGATGTCTTGTCACATAGTAACATGGTGCCTGCAAACGGAAATGTCAATGGGCATGGTGATGCAAAGTGAAACAGAAAGATAAACAGTACGGTAGACACAAATGGCAAAAAATAACAGAAACGCAAGTGCAAATGAAAACGCAGCGATGACGACTGGTGGAGTAAACGCCAACAGTAAGTGAACGGGTATGAAATCGCAAGTGAAAGGGCAATGGTAACAGTAATGTAAGCACACAGGCTGGTTTTCCCCCAAAAGCTGAATAGAGAAAGACAGTGAATACAAAGAATGTATGCATAATAATGGGTATCGGAGCAGAAAATGAGGACTTGGAATACTAAATAGGTTATATCTCAGGAACCGTATGACGTAGAAAAAAAAAATTTAAAAGTTGTATGATTTATGACTGTCCCGGCTAGTTTTGGGGCTAAGAATTTTTCTGACAAAAAGTCTGTATCTCGCACCGTTTCCGAGATACGGGCCCTGAAAGGCGCGGAGAACGCCGTAATGTTATCTTATGGGAAAAAAGAAGTTCGGAGCGCCATAACTTTGCCTCCCTATAATATTTTTTCACCAAACCACTGAAAGGCACATCTGAGGGCTGTTGGCTGTCCTCCCTCCAAATTTCAGGAAAAAAGACCAAACCGTTATTTTGCAGCAGGGTGCAAAAGGATTCCTGTAATGCATCGGGCGCCGTAATGTTATCCTATGGGGAAAATCATCAACTTTGGAGTGCCGTAACTTTGCTGCCATGTAATATTTTTTCAATACAACACTGAAAGGCACATCTGTGAGATGTCGGCTGCGTTCCCTCCAAATTGCAGCCCCAAACTCCCAACCGTTATTTTGCAGTGCAGTGCCAAAGAATTGCTGTCATTTTCCCACAGACTGGAAAATTAGTCACAATTTGCGAAAGCTTTCGCAAACATTTGCGACACTTTCGTGAGCACGAAAGTACTTTGCAAAAGTGCTTTTTCCAGAAATCTGAAAAACATATATCTGGTGTGTTTTACCCCAAAATAAAGACATGGCTAACATCCTCAGGGTCCGACTAGGTGAATACAAAAATAATTAGGTTGCTAGAGGGTCCCAAATTTAAATGCCAAGCATTTTTCTAATCACCAACTGAAAACAAAATGGCCGATTTGCGAAAGCAACAAGCCCATTTGTGAAAGTAAAAATGCATTTGCGAAAGTGTTGAACTTTTTGTTAACTTTTCCCATTGACTTATAATGGGAAATTGTTTTTTGAATAACTTTTGAACCGTTTAATATTTTTTCACCAAATATTCAAAAGGCACATTGGGAACCATGGCCGCACGTTCCCTGAAGATTTTGGGCTGATCGTGCAAACCATGCGACCTGTACGCGTGACCGTAGAATTCCAGAAAAAGCGTAAACGCGTGTGCAAATCATGCTTAATAACTCTGCAGCCATGTATCCGACTGGTACAAAACTTGGCAGATGCCAAGGCCTATGGTTCTTGATCATGTACTCCAAATTTCAGCCAAATCTGTCAAATGGTTGCAAAGTTATTAAGGTGCAAAGTTTTGGGGTTTAACATAGAAATGGCTCCTCAACCCTAACTATGGTAGCACTACCGTGCTACCATATATATATATATATATATATATATATATATATGGATATGTTATAGTCCCACTGAAATATCATTGATATTTTTCCCAAGTGCAGCTTGATCATATGGCATCATGAATGGCTAAGAATGAGTGATGGCAAAGGTCAAACTTCATGAGGGAAAAATATCAGTGTTATTTTCATTGGGGGCAGAGACATTTTTTATGCAAGGCCTTTAGTTTTACATGTTTTCTTTTTTTTTTTTGACAGTAATGGTGTTTTTTCATATGAGCAAGCTTGTTTTTGGATGGCCGAGTAGTTGTGTCTGATGATGCTGATGACACTGTTGTCATCATTGAGACAGAGCATCAGTACATATAGTAACTGGCTGCAGTTCTGACAAGGTTGCAGCTTACTTGCTAGTTGGTACTGGGAAAGGGGAGTTGGAGATGCTGGAAGAGGAGTCTCCATATCTGGGGAGAATGAGAGGATGTTGCTGGCGTCAGCTGGGAGAAAGTGGCAGTGTAAATGGTAGGGAAGGGTGAGCAGCCCAACCTTGAAGATGCAGAAGACATGTGTAGAGAATGGTTGTGGAGGACTGTAATATTTTAAAACAGTTATGAACTGTTTCACTGTGAAGTTATGCTGATTTGGTGTAGAGGGGGAGAAAGTGAGAGTGCTTTATCTGAGGCAGCAAGAAAATGAAACTGGACAGTAAGAGTTGGCATGCAACAGAGCAGGTGAGTTCTGATTATGCAGCCAGCATCAACCAATAGGCACCTACAGTGAGAATATTTTTGCCCCGGGGACCTACAGTGAGAGTATTGTGATATTGTTGCTGTAGGTCTGGAGGGATCAAAAATATCACTGATAAGTGCAATTTACATAGAAACATAGAAATTGTTGGCAGATAAGGACTGCTAGACCCATCCAGTCTACCCATAGGCTCTATACATTGTATGTGGCCACTGACCCTATGTGATCAATGGCTTTTCATCACTCTCCCCCCTCTCAGGCTTCCCTTGTGCCTGTCCCAGGCATGCTTAAACCCCTCCACTGTGCTTGCCCCATTACCTCCTGTGGCAGACCATTCCAAGCGTCAACTACCCTTTCTATGTAGAAAAACTTCCTCACAATTAAATATATAGATGTAGATATATAAAGATATATACCAGATATACACTGGATATCAATTTGAAAGAAAATAGCACGACAGCAGCTGCCACAGAACTTCCATAGGAATAACAAACCACTGCTACAGAAGTTCTGTGGTAGGTGGAAATTCTGCCACAGATTTTAGACCCAAAATGCTGCAGAAAATTCCATGGAATCTGGGCTCAACTATTAGGCATTGCTACACTGCAGCTGGAGGACCCTCCCATCCAGGACCCCCACAGGAACTGTCACTGCTGTCCCATTGCTCCCAAACTGAGGTGAGGAGACTGCTTACAGCAAGCAGCGTGGAATCTGTCCTAGACAGACAGTGTAAGGCAGGAGCTGACCATAACCATGAAAAAGCATAATTTAAATAGCCATCTCACTGCTCTCTTTGTTCTCATCATACTTCGCACAGTGTCCCATTAATACAAACTCATGAGCAGTGGGAGAGAACTTCCTTCTTTCCATTGTTTTGGGGGACGAAGTTGTGCTGACAGGCCAGAGTTTACATGTTTATCAGAAAGCCATGTTAAGACTTTGTTCTCTTTTCTTTTCTTTTTTTTGTCAGTGTTGTGCTGGGTTGCTTGGTACTGCCAGACTCCATAGCCAGTATGTCTCTGGTTGACATCACTGTCGAGGTGTCATTCTACTCAACTTCCTTCCTGGTACTGGGCTCACTGACAGGGCTGAGATGAGGTGAGAGCTCCCTTAGGGTTTACATCTTATTGATGGATTTATGCAACCCAACCAGCTCACCACAAGTCACTCCCACAAACCTTCTGCCAGCATTGCCAGCCAGGGGAAAGCTACTGACTTTTGTTGAGCAGCTGCCAACTAGACTATCCAAACCTGCCATGACCAGACCAATCTGCTTGCTGTCCTAACTTCCCAGTTCTGCTCTGACCTGGAATTCTGTGTGTCCACACCACTGCACAAGGGTGATGGCTACTTGTGGTCATCAGATGGAGAATTGGTTGGGTCAGGAGTCCTGGGAGAGTTAATGGGTATGGTGGTCAGTGGAAGGCAGAAGACTGCCTTTGTAGCATTGCTGTTGGTGCTGCGTGGCCAACCCAAGGAGGGGACTGCAAATTTATAACAGCTATGGACAGTGGTCACAAAGTATATTAGCCAGGCTTGTCCAGTTAGAAAGCATTCCGTGAGAGATCTGCAGCTTTCCTGAGGTGTTGAGCTCTGGTATTTATGCCCAACAACTTCACAGCAAATGCAAGCAAGCAAATATTCAGCATTAACCAATGCTTATTTAATAAGATGGTGGCACAAACAGACATCTTCCTCCTAACAATGTAAAAAGGAGCACAGTCCACTCCCAGAGGATGTATGGGGTAAGCACTTATAACTGTTCCCCCCACGGAGGAAAATTGTCAAGGCAAGAGAAGAGGTCAAAGGGTGGGGTTAGGGTATGCATGTGATTGACTGTGTTGTGGAGGATTATTAAGGGGTGGGGTGTTACCCATGTAGTTAGGAGCACAGAGCTGTGAATCTAAAGTCTCAGGTTTAAATCCCAACACTATCACTTACTCACTGTGGGACAGTAAGCAAGTTACTTAACCTCCCTGTGCTTCCTGCAATGGTCATTTGCTGCACTATATGTCACTGAGTGAGTCACTTTACAGTACCTCCCTATAAATAGCCTCTGCATAATCACTCTAGTCTATCTCTATGCTGTCTGAGTCTCTACATACGCTAAAATGGTAGTAAAGTTATCTTCTTTCCCTCTCCTGAATTGTAAAGTGCTTTGGGATAACAGTGTGAATGAAAATTACAATAGTTTAACAAGCCTCTGTCCTCAGTCAACCTGAGGCTGGTAACTAGAGAGCACTTGAAGGGTTAAGAAAGACCCTGAGAGCTGTTCTCTGGAGGGAAATTGCCCAGAGGCAGGCTGTCTGGATGTTGTGGCCTTATTTAGCTACGAGTGGGAAAATAGAGCATGAATATGCATGGTTATGCCCTTATCCTGAAAACCTATGTAAGTGGTAGACATCAGGGCAGTGGAAGCCTAGAACCTTGGGTAGAGAGAGAGAAAAAAGCAGTCCAGACTCTTTTGCTGTGACTGAGCTGAGGGGTCCTTTAGTCCCAGGGATGGTGGCAGGGTCCCTGGGATCAGGTGACAGTGGTTCCCTCATGCTCGGTCTCCAGGGAAGGATACCATCAGGAGCAGCTAGAAGGACAGAGGCTCCAGGAACTCACCTCAAGAGGAGCAGAGACCACCAGTCCCAAAGGGCACCTTTGGGAAAATGGTGGGACACTCCTCAGGGTAGTCATTAAAACCCTTATGGGTTCACTCCCAGCAGTAGAGAAAGATGGGAAAAATCAGAGTTCAGAGCAAACTGTAACTTAAACCTGCTAATATAAATACTGTTTGTGTTTGGAAAGTCCTATACAGTTTGCATTGTAAACCCCTGATAGGTAGCCAAATGAATGCACATCAGGTAGGAGGAGGCTTGGCAAGTGCTGTGTTGATAAATCCCCAGGATTGGGACCAGATGTGGGAGTCTGTTTTGTGGGACACTAGGGCCATCAGAGTAGTGTTGAAGAAGAAGAATCAGCATTTATATAGTGCTTTTCATACACAGTGTATCCCAAAGTGCTTTACAAGCGATGCTAGACTGGTAGTGAAGTGACTGAATGTGTAGTGATGGCCGTATCACACATCAGCACCCACACACAGCCTGGAATATTGCATAATCTGGTTTATGGGAAGAGGAATGTTGGCTATGACACCAGGAATGTCCCCTACTCTTTGCGAAGAGTGCCCTGGGTTAATTTATATCCACCTGGACACCCACCAGGACAGCAACAGAATGGGTAGAATGGACCTTGGCTTAATGTCTCATCCAAAGGATGGCACACCCCAGCAGTACAGCATCCCCCCAATAATGCACTCGGATGCCAGCATATTAGGTATGAGTCCAATCCCAGTCTGGGATGAGAACCCATGACCTTCTGGTTCAGAGGCGGATGTGCTACCAACTGAGCCACACTGACACTGAAGGGAGGCACACACGGCCAGACCAACCATGCTTTATACACTTAGTAGTGATATGATATGCTGATACACTTTCCTATTCATCATCCTTCTGGACACACTGAGGCACGTGGCAGCACAGCTTGCCCTCCAGATTAGTGCTTGCCCTGCCTGGGGAAAGTGCCAATGCACAAATGGTCTTAGGAGCACCAGGGCTCCAGGGACCCTGCAAGATAGTTAGGGACTTTTAGGGTTGTCAGAGACCTAGGATCCTATTTTTAAAAGATTTTTGCAATAATCACAACATGGGAGAAATCCTTTTGAAAAGTGGGCCACCAGTAGTTAATTCAGTATGTAATTGTGCCCCTTAGGTCATGGGGCTGACCTGGTATCTATTATGGATGTAGGGTGGCCAATACTTAGGTCACATAGGTTACATAGGTAGATACAGAGCTAAGGGGATGCATGTCCATGGTGCTCGCTTTCCTTATTATTTCTTTTAGATTTAAATTTATCTTTTATACGTAGCCTATCCAAGTTGTGTTTAAAAACATCTGTGGAATAACTCTCTACTACTTCCGTTGTCAAATTGTTCCATATAGGTATAATCCTTTGGTATACCACATTTGCCTTTTCCTCGTTCTACAGTTTTCTCCCACCAGCTGTAAAGCATGTGCCCTGGTATCATGTTGCCTACTTTTTAGTGTCAGCCCTAACTTTTCCCATAAGTCCTGATCCATAAAAGCTTTGAACAGCAGGCGAATGTCCCCCCTTAACCTTCTATACTCCAGTGAGAACATATTTAGTTCAGCCAATCTGTGTGTGTATTTCTTTCCTTCCATCCCTATTACCACATGTGTGGCCCTTCTTTGTAAGCTCTCCAATTTGATGATGTCACCTGTTAGGTATGGGGACCAAACCTGAGCCCCATACTCAAACAGGGGCCTTACCAAGGTCCCATACAGGGCCAATAATACCCCTCTTTCCCTACTTGATATGTGTTTAAGAATGCACTTTGAGATTCCATTTGCTTTTCTAGTGATGTTGGTGCAATGAGTGCTAAACTGTAAATCTTTGGAAATGGTAATCCCCAGGCCCATACTTCCCAACCTCTCAGCATTAAAAATCATAGCACTGGCATTCAAAAATCATAGTGAATGGCTAGAATGTGGAGCACTTTCTTATTTTAAAGAATTAAATGTCTACAAATGGTGGGCCTGATATAGTTAGTGACAAGGAATTTTTCTATCAACTTAGTGTAATGACTTAATAGTTTGTGTGACTAGAAATAGCTCTAACATTATTAAGAACATTAGTAAATCTATGCGGAGCAAGGATAATTTGAGTGTGAAAATCATAGTACTATGCGAAATTCATAGCAGTTGAGAGATATGCCCAGGTCTCTTTCCTCTGTTATTGTATTCAAGTTTATTTTGCCTAGCTTATTGTTGGCTGCTGAATTTTTAGTGCCTTAATGCATCACTGTGCATTTGTCTGGATTTAGGTACAACTTGCAAGTATTGCACCTTGTATCAACATGGTCCAATGCCTTCTGAAGTTTCAAATGATCATTTTCATCCAGTAAGTCCACTCCCAAGTGACAATCGTTCGCAAACTTTGTGAGCCATATTCTCTCATGGTTGAGTTGTAAAGAAGGCACATATACAGTATATTAAATGGGCAGGGTCCAAGGACTGATCCCTGTGGTACTTCACTATTCACCCCTATCCAGTTTGACACTGCTCCCCCCCATGCTGACCCTTTATTTCCTATCCACAAGCCATGAGATTATCCATTGTACAATGTTTCTGTGCATCCCTATTTCATGAAAGCTCTAAGTAAGAGAGCTCATCAAATGCCTTCATAAAATCCAAGTACACTACATCCACTGACCCCCTCCCCAGCCCAGTCTTCTGCTTATTCTATCATAAGAGTCTAACATATTGGTCTGACACAACCTTCCCCTCCTAAAACCATGCTGAGCACTGTCTTCCAACTCATTTTCCTGCAAAAAAGTAGTGATAAAATCCTTAATGATTTCTTTCAGTATTTTGCATACCATGCTGGTCAAACTCACTGATCTATAGTTTGAGGGGTTTTTTTTGTTTCCCTTTTTATGAAGTGGAATTACTACAGCCTCCCTCCATAAGGTTACTACCTTCCCTCAGTTTAGGGATGTCTGAAAGAGGTGGCCTAGTGGTGCTGCTAATTCAATGGCCAGCTCCTTTAATAGCCTAGGGTGTAAGCCACCTGGTCACAAGGATTTGTTAGGATTCAATGCCGCTAGTCATTTTTGTATATCGCTAGTCTCAATTTTCATAGGGCAGTTTGCATTGTTGCTTCCCTGATGTACTGTGCTTTTCATATCTTTGTTTTTGCCAGCTTTCCATCTGGCCCTTCTAATGGACTGATCTTTTGTCCATTACTCTTAGCTTCATTTATATAAGCAAAAAAAAAGCTTTGTAATTTCCTTTGTTTTTACTGCCAGCTTGATTTCATGTGCTTCTTTTGCCTTTCTAATTTCTTTTCTTATGTTGTTTTGCAGATGTCTATATTTAATCCATCCAGCACTTTTTCTACTTGCTTTTGTGGTTTTAAAGGGTTCCTTGTTATTATCGCACAATAGCAATAGCGTGGCACTTATGAGTGCATTTCTTTTCAGCGCTATGCTCGCATAGTGCATTGACAAATGAGTGAAAAAATAGCAGTTGTTAATAATAGTCTGTACCTCATTCATACCTCATACAACTTCAGATCAGGGATCTCGGATCATTGCGGTTTCTGTCTTTATCAGGTCCTTCACAACTGTTCTTCAGCCCTACTCAAGCAATTATCAAACATTGGGCTCTCCAATGAAGCACTGCTCTGGTTTTCAAGCTACCTTGGGGAGAGGGTCCAGCGGGTTAGGATGGCTGGTGTTACCTCGGAAGAAAAGCCAGTCCTTTCAGGGGTCCCTCAGGGGTCCATCCTGGGGCCACTACTCTTCAGCCTCTTCCTCAACAACCTTCCCAGTGTCTGCCACCAGAAATTACTGCTCTACACCGATGACGTAGTCATGTTCACCAACCACCAAAACGCAGAGCTCCCCGAGAAACAATTACCCCTTGAATTCATGCACATTGAAGAATGGTTCAAATCATACAAACTGGTCATAAACGATAGCAAAACAAAGGTTATGACCTTCTACAACGCCAGGAGCAAGTACAAATCCTGTGACCTCACCATCCTAAACCAAACAGGGACCTTACTTGAACACGTTCCTGATTTTAAATACCTAGGTATCACATTGGACAGCTCACTGTCCTACCATCGGCACATAGATTCTGTCGCCAAAGCCACCAACATCTGTATAGACCTGCTCTACAGGCACAAACACTGCATGACTCCTGACACTCTCCGGTTGGCTATCAACAGCTCTGTCACCTCCATCATCGATTACAGGCTAGCAATTTATGGCTCTGCCTCCACCTCTGCCTCCACAGAATTACAGTTGCACTCAACAAAGCATGCAGGCTGCTAACTGGGGCTGATCGACTTACACACACTTGTGACCTGTACACTCGGGCAGGATGGCTACCTCTCATCAGCCGGATACAGTATCAAACCTGCCTCTTAGCCAAAAAAGTCCTCCTTGGGGTCATGCCCCCGGTCATTGAAAAGCTACTTATCGACCACCACAGCACCCAGAGAACTAGAAGTTCACAACAACTAACCTTCCTTGTCCACAGATGCCGGACTACCATGGGCCAGAGGACCTTTGCCCACAGAGCACCACAGTGGTACAATACTCTCAACAAAGAAACTCTTACTGCTGCTGCTCTTGGCCCTTTTAAGAGACAACTCCGACTTCATCTCATTTCAACTAGTTGTTGTGACTGCCTCGCCTAATTGGGGGCCCACCGTTCACTGCCCTCCACTTCAGTCTTGACAGCTATCTCTTCCCGCCTTGCTTCCTTCTACCTGCCTATCCCCTTGCCCCCTCTCTCTTTCCTCCCCCGGGGCATTTCCTGACTTCTATCCCTCCTTTCCCTCCCCTTTAGAGCTCTTACCCTCACACTCTACCCTCCGACAATGGCCTTCCTGCCTGCATACCCCCTTCCCTCTCACCTGCAGTGCTTATTTCCGAGATTGCCCTTGGCTGGTTATGTCGTGATACCTAACATTTGGCACATTTTGAATTACTGGAATTTCCTAAGCCTCAGTCTCTTCCTTCTTGTTATTGTCAGATCCAGAAACAAATGATTTGATACCTTTTATTGGACCAACATAGATGTTACAGAAAAGAACAAAGTGCTTTAGCTTTCGAACCAACCAGGTCCTTCTTCAGAAGCTTTGTGGCAGTTTTTTCAAATATCCCATACTATTAACACCAGATTATATAGAAAAAGCAGAAATAATTCTCATTGGTTTAACATATACATTTAAAACATAATAGAAGATTATGTCGAGAAGCTAATTAACACCAGTATGCCTTTAACTGAGGAGCCTCAAAGGGCAAAGGTTATCAAGAATTCTCTACAGTCAGAGAGTTCTTGTCACATAAATTTTAAATGTCTCAGTATGCCAAGAAAGCATTCTAGTGATAAAAAAAAAAACAACAACCTTGGAGTGGCATTCTCTCTAATACATGTAAGATGAGCTTACAACTTACATTCCAATTGTATATGTATATGTTAAACCAATGAGAATTATTTCTGCTTTTTCTATATAATCTGGTGTTAATAGTATGGGATATTTGAAAAAACTGCCACAAAGCTTCTGAAGAAGGACCTGGTTGGTTCGAAAGCTAAAGCACTTTGTTCTTTTCTGTAACATCCATGTAGGTCCAATAAAAGGTATCAAATCATTTGTTTCTGGATCTGTTCTTAAAAGGACCAATACGGCACCTACAATATTTTCTTGTTATTGTGTAACTATGTATTATTATGTTGACCTTTGTATGTATGTATACCCCCCATTCCTTCGACGTGGAACCTTTGAAAATGAGCAGTTCCTGCTCAAAGGTATTTGTAATCCCAGATGTCAATAAAATAAAAAAAAAAAATAATTGTAACCACTGGCAACAATTGAGCTCACCGAGTCACAGAACATGAAGCAATGCAAGTTAAAAAGGTAATCTTTATTTCAAACCATAAAGTAACATAAGCAAATAAGCAAAGTGTGATTCAGCAAGAAATTTGTGTGTGGGGGGAGGGGAGAGGAATCTATGCAACATATTTGCATTTCATTTCATATCATTTCATAGCAGTGACACTGTGCTTGAGTCTAGGCCTGTAGCTGAAAATTATAAGCTATCCCCCTCAGATACTCTAGGACTAACAAGGTATTCCTGAACAATGTCGCATATCCACTTAGCAGTTTCTTTGCACTTTTTGTGAATTTCAGATACAGTATTGTTCACAACTAGCTGCTCCAGCAATGTGGTGTTGCATTGCTGTTCCATTTTCAGAAAATCAAGGAACTTTCAAATTGAAGGGTGGTGCACACCAACAGAATGATTACATTTTCTGTGCCATGCTTCCACAGAGTTTATCGTGTGTGGCAAATCTGACTGCACAGATTCTTAGCAGTTCCACAGTACTGATGGAAACATTGGCTTCCGTCTCCCACCGCAACCCAATGGTCTACCCAGCCATGTGATAGCAATTCACTGTTTGCACTGTAAAACTCTGAACTTAGTATTTCATTGAGGGTGGTGAATACATCTTGTATAGGAATATATGCTAAGGCAAGGAGCTATCTTATTTGCAATGAAAAGATTGGGTCTGTCATGTATTGGCTACAGACATCAGGCAACTGTTGGATTTTTCTCCATAGAGACTGAAAAAAAGTGAAAAAAACATCCGCGCATTGCAGCAGATAGAAAGGCAAGTTTAAATCCTTTAATGGCTGCAAGATCGAAGTCAATTAAAATTGTTTCAGGATGCAATGTCCCACATAAGCATTGCAACTCTGCAAAAACTTTATTATATGAAGTAGCACAGCGGTTTGCCATCATAACATATACCAGTGGGATAACTTTGCTGTATTTTATAACATGCATGGTATATTAATTGAATGAATATTGATGGACAACATTTGAATGTCCTGTCGGCGAACCAGTGAGGTAATGTCTTAAGGTGTGCCAAGTCTGTAGTGGTGGCAAAAAAATCAATATTCTGTCAGCTGATGGCAAAGAATCATCCATAATGAAGTTTTCTTTCTGCAAACTTTGCACACATTCAGGGCTTAAGACAAGCGATGCTGCATCAGCTGGCTCGGCGGGGGGGGGAGGGGGGTTGAGCATTAACATCCATTTCCCCTCATAGTGCATTTCAACAAAGGGATAGCAGGAAGGTGACTGGAAACAGTGGGTGGCATTTGAGAGATACCTGCAGCAACAACTTGGTGAATTGTCATGCAGGTTGCTGTACAACATTCTTTCATGTCGGCTATTGCCTCCTTCACAGACACAGAAGCGGGATCAGGTACATGATTGTGTTCTCTAGTACTTTTTAGTACCTTTGTCCCATTCAAATGTAGTCTGGCAGTGCAGAATCCTGTATCCTAGGCTAAACATTTCCAATATGACTTGGAGAGCGTAAGACGCTCGCTACGATAAAACCATCTAGAACAGATAGGTCACTGCTCTTGTGGCTCTTCACGAAGCGCACATCCATTTCAGCCTCAGAATCAGTAATGCCACTCATCAACCATATGATCTAATGGCATAGTATCTGCCTGCAGTATTTATCCTGATTTTCACGCTGTTCTGTACTGGCACTAGTTTGACTGGTGCTATTTTTGACATGCGCTGATTTGTATGCGCTATTTTGCCTTGTGTGATATCGGTTGCGCTATATTCACCGGATACCATTTTAAAGAGGTTTTTTTTAATTGCCTTTTTATTAAATTTTTGCATTTACACAATAGGTTGTGAGACCAAATACAGAGTATATTCAAGTACATAGTCAACGTTTTCTCAATATCACTAATCCTTATACAATCGTGTCCAATTCTAGTAGGTTTACAAGCTCATATGACAGATGCTGATAGAGCTGCAGTGAAGTTATTCTTATGTAATATCTGTTTTAGGAATAAATAAAATTTACCTTGTACACCTCAGTGATGGTCGTGTCTTATTTTCTAGAGTGTTTTACTGTCTGGTTAGTGTTCCTCCCTTATAGGAGTCAGGTTAGAGAGATAGTGCAGTTGTCCTTGTGTTAAACATATAATAAGAGAGAGTCTGGAGTACTAGAAGGTTTGTTATGTATAGAATTAGATTTAAATCAGTTGTTAAAACAGGTATGATGATGTGAAATGGTTAGAAAATATATATTTAAAGAGGGCAAGGAGTTATATGTTTATGTAACGGTAAGGATTACCCAAGAGAGAGTCATTCAGTGAGTGTGAGTTTGAAACTTACCAGTAATGTCACCCCTGCTCTAATCCAGCTCCAAGACTGTCTCCTCTTCCCCTCTCCATATTTTTCCTTCTCTTTGTAAATAACTTCTTGACTACTAGCTCTCTTTCTTCTCAAACCTTGTTGCTGACCAGCCACTGTTGTTTTGCCAATTACCACCCCGACCTTCTTTCTGTCAGTCTTTCTTGTTATGTTTGAACATTCCTCACATTTCTTTCCATATAACCTTATTATCTTATTAACCCTTTCACTCCACAGGTTGGGTCCATGGTTTCTGCATTTATTATAGATCTTACTGCCATTATCTGTATAATGCTTGCCATTATTTTTTGTTGTTTCTACCCATTGTGTTTTTGTAGCACTGCTGTTCTGTTCCTCTATTTGTATTATTGTACCCATGTTGCTGTTCAACTGTTCTCCTTTTGTTGTACTCTCCCGGGTCATGCCTGAAAATAGTCATTTTATGGCTAGTGCACCTACCCGGTTAACAAAAACTATATAAATAAATATCAGTCTCAGTAGGCTAAACACAAGTTACTTATGGGATAAAGTCAGGGTAATGAATTGCTTGATAGGTTACCCATGCATGCCAAAATGTCTTAAAAGATTTGGTGCATGAGTTTATGTTAGCTATTATTCTATCTAAATTATACATTTCATAAGTCAAGGCTCTCCAACATTCCTTCGTGGGAACACTCCCAGTATGCCATCATTTTGTAATAGTCTTTTTAGCTGTTAAAATTAGGATTGTGGTTATTTTGAGTATTTGCTTAGAGATCTTCAGGCCCTGTGGAGGGGTAGCCATTAAAATATATGTGGGAGTAAAATGATCTTGGTGACCAAAGAGACCTTTCAATTCTGAGAGGATCTCTGTCCAATAGAGGCTCAACATGGGTCATTCCCAGAGTATATGGGCTATATTAGCCAGGCGGTTACTTCATTTTCTCTAGTATTCTCCCTGTTCTGGGCCGCAGTATTTAGCAACTATGGCTGGAGGCCTGAAAAAAGGAATCCTAGACTTCCAAGCAAATTCTTGCCAAAGGAGGAATTTAAAACTTTTAGAGCTGGGAGGGAGCTAGCTTTCCATTGGTCACTATTTATGTCCTCTTTTAGTTCCAGGGCTCATACCCACCTTACATGATCTATGGAGTCCTTCTTATAAGCTTTTGTAGCTTTATATAATTGACTAGTTAAATGGAGTTGGTTCTTGCCCCTCTAGGCCTGCTTTAATAAGTATTATCAAAGCATTTGAAGATTCTGTTATTTTAGCTAGGCGATCCTCAAATGGTAGTAATGGCTTTTTTAAGTTATAGTAGTAGGGGTTGGAAAACTGTGGGAGTTTAAACCTTTTTTGAAGGGCAAGAAAAGATGATAACCCGGTTGGGGTAACTAATTGGCCAACATACCAGACTTGTGTTGACCACGATTCATTTTAAAGAGTTTTGGTTTTATTTTGATCAACTTTTTTATTTTATGGCTCATCCAACTTGGTGATCTTGCTCCTCACTGATATTTCTTTTTTATGGGAATATGATCTTTAATGCATGTCTTTAATATTTCTTCTAGGGCCTCCCCCATTTGTTGTGTAGTTTTGTAAATTATTTTTTCCAATCCTACCTTCCCATTTTGTCTTTGATTGTGCTAAAGTTTGCTTTATTTCATGATAATATGTGTGTGTCTCCTGTTATAGCTGGGTTTCCTATCTGTGTGTCAAAAGTGACCATACAATGCAGGGTATTAAATAATTGATTAGCAGTTTTTTTCTTGGGACTGTACTAACTGTACAAAAAGTATTTATATAGATTTTCTAGAAGTGCCATGTTTGTCAAGCACAGTGAGGCAAGAGCTATGTATTTTCACAAAGATTTAGCACCTTTATGAGCAAAACGCTAATCAATTGTTAGAGTTAAATAAATCCCTGCAATGGTCATTGTTTCCCAGGGGTGCTGTAATGTCACAATTTTGAATGTTGGGTGACATATTAGTACTAGATCTAAGGTATTTGAACCCCTTGTCTGTTTATGGACCAGCTGTTCCAAGCCTGCTTGATCTAAAGCATATATGTACTCCCTTTCTACCCTGGTTGTCCCTTTAAGGGAGTCACAGGAAATAGCCACAAGAATAAAATCCCCCAATAGAATGATTTTATATGCAGGATTTAAATTTAAGATGTATCTCTGTATTAGTTGATCATCTTCCCTACTTGTAGATGGTGGTCTATAGAGTACCCCTAAAAGGAATTTTGGTGACTTAGTAGGGGTAATTTTTTACCCAAACTTTTTCCACTTTATTGAACTCCAGTCCCAACTCTTCTACCTGTATATCATCCTGAATATACAGAGCTACCCCGCCTCTCTTTCTGTATTCCCTAGATTTGCAAAATAGTTGATAACCCTTTCTGTGGTTACCCAATTACTCTCCTGGTCCCACCATGTCTTTGTGATAGTGCATATTTGAATTTTGTTTGTTTCCAGTACATATTTCAGTTCCTCCACTTTCTTGGGCAAGTTCCTAGCATTTAATAATAGACATCTCCATCCTTCTGTTTCATCATTGTGATAGATTGCTTTGTTGGTCTTCTACACAGATGCCCCAACCCCCCAATTAAAAGTGTAAATGGGTGTATATCTGCTGTTTGAAGGACCTAGCTAGGGTCCTTGCCCCAAATTTATTTAGGTGTAGTCCATCATAGGCCATAAGCCTGTCATCCCCATATGTATGTATCCCAATTTTTGATATAGCCAAATGTTCTTACCTTACACCAGTGCCTTAACCAGTTGTTTACTTTCAGAATATCTCTATTTTTGTAGGACTATCCCCCCCCCCGCTGGCCAAATCTCAGATATAATAATATCCCCTCCTATTTTTTTTTATTGTGTTTGCAACTGTGCTATAAAATGTGTAAATGTCATTTAGCTGTCTATTTCCAATGTCATTTACTCCCACATGAATACTAACTAAGGGTTCAATGAGATTTTAAAACAGGCCTTTAATCATTTTCCTGATGTCACACATTTTAACCCTAGGCAGTGTGCAAACCGCAGTTTGCTCATTTCTTCCTTTACACAGTAAAGTGCCCATCCCTCTGATTATTGAATCCCCTATCACTAAGATTTAGCCCCTGCTTTTCAGCCAACTCTGACTTTAGTTCAGGTTCATGATCTCACAGGGGATTCTATTTGTTTTGGATTTTTACCAAAGGATTTATGGCCATGTTTTCACTGTTGGCCTTATTTGCTTCTTCCTGTGTGTCTTGTTTGGGTGGGTTCTCAGTTTGCTGATTTAGCAGGATCCCTGATTTTTGGGGGATTTCTACAGGGGATGTCTTTAATGCCTTCCCCTCCATTTTTTATGTTTTAATGGTTGTACCATACACCACTCTTCAGTTTTCTCAGTACTACCTTTCAGCTCTTGTGTATTTTGTACAGTTTCTGTGCTTGGCTTGGTGAAATTACTATTTTGCCCCATTTGTTTTGGTGGACTTGTGTTAGAAAATCTCTCAGCAGCCTGGTCTGTATACTGCTCAAGCATGATAATCTCTTCCTGTATTGTTGGCCCATGTTTTTGCAAGTCTATTTCCTGTAAAGGGGTAGTTATTAGTACACACTGTCACACTGATAATCCTCTGATAGTGTGCCCCCAGTGTACATATCTCATCTTTTGCAATGCTGCCATCCTGCAATGTTTTGTATATTATTTTCCAACAAACATGGATCACATTTGTTGTCCCCGATCCTTCTAGTTTGTCGCTTGCATTTTAAACTGTTGGTAAACTTAGAGTAACCCAACTGCTCCTTCAGTTTTTGCTTCTCCTCAGTGAGGTTTGATTGGAACCCTTGTCTCTATTTCTTTAATTTAAGCTCCTCTATTAACTTCTTTTTGCTCCTGACACACCAGACACACACTGACACACATGTCTCTGTGCCCATCTCCGCATATGTGCTGCACATTTGCCCTGCTTGAGCTTGCCCCCCTCGCTCAGGGGTGAGATTTTATCCCTGTGGACCCGGAAGTGCGGCAGTCACATGACCTCCATTTACTCGGTCCACAATTTCCAGATTTCAGAACTTTTTACTAGTGTTTCAGTGCCTATTTAGGCACAATCCATTTTTACTGTTACTAGCTTGCAAACAGTTGAAACTAATGCTTCAACAACAGCTTCCAGCAGTTATGGGACAATGTGGGAATGTAGTTCCTCCTTGGAGAATGAACTACATTACCCACTGTCCCCTGCAGCACCTCAAGACCAAATGATAACTGTTTGATGTAGCGTGGAGCGCTACACAATACCTTTCTTTCTGTACAGGAATTTTACTGTGCCTGATGTCTCCTCTCACTCCTCACTTACAAGAGTGGGCCCCACATGCAAGATGGGTACCATCAGATCAATGACAGGAAATAGCAATTGTGAATTATGTCACACTTGAGGTAGGGAGGGAGGAATGTAACAGTCCCAGGAGTTTTGAACATAAGGAGATCAAAATATCTTATGACAGACATAGCGGAAAATTGAAATAAAGGAATATACTTGGGGGGAGTAGGTCAAATAATGAGCAGATTACATGGATCATGCAGTCCTCATCTGCCATCATGTTCTTATATTCTAATTGTGCAGGGCATGGCAAGTATAGTGTGTGCATGTACCATCACAAAGAGTTATGGCTAGGGAATGCTCAGAGCTGTGTACAGTCTAGCAGTTTATAATAAAACTGCAGTGCCTGAAAACACAAAGTTACACTAAGAGCTGTTCTCTGGGGGGAAACTACCTGGAGGCAGGCTGTCCAGATGTTCATAATGTGAGTGTCCTGACCTAGCTAAGATTGGGAAACCTAGAACATTAATATGTATGGTTTTGTTTTGACCTTTCCCTGCAAACCCATATCAGAGAAGGCATCAAGGCAAGAGCTTGGGGTAGACAGACAGATAATTCCAGCCTCTCTGGCTACAACTGGGCTGAGGGGACTGCAGTCCCAGTGATGGTGGTAGGGTCCCTGGGATTGGGTAACGCTGGTCCCCTCATGCTTGGTCTCCAGGAAAGGATACCATCAGGAGCAACTAGAGGGATGGAGGCCCCAGGAACTCACCTCAAGAAGAGCAGAGACTATCAGCCATGAAAGGGACCATTGGGAGATTGGTGGGCCACCCCTCAACGAAGATCACCAGAACCCTTGTGAGTTCACACCCAACAGTAGAGAAAAATAGGAGACATCAGTGTTTGGAGCAAACTGCAAGTTAACCTTGCTAAAATAAATGCTCTTTGTGTATGAAAAGTCACGGGCAGTTTGAACTGTAACCCCCTGGCAAGTAGCCAAATGAATGGGCATCAGGTAGGATATAGCCTTAATGCAATATGTACAGTAATTAGTGGTACAAGTTAATTATAACTCAAGGTCCAGTACTAGAATTCTACACAATAACTGGTTATCCTTTTTTCCCGTAAGGAAACCATGGCGTAATTTGCCTTAATGAAGGAGTGTTCATTATGGCAAACACATGTACAGTTTCCCTCACTCTGCGCATGTGACTGCCTTATTTCTTCCTTTGAACCATTGGCCGACATGGTCTTTTCCCCGGGAGACTGAACTGCCACTCTCGGACTTTGCGGTAGGTCAATGCTAAGCTAGCAAACTGCTGCCACAGAAAAAAAACTGAACTGTAGGCTGCCAATGGCATACAAAAAAGTACAAAAACATTTAAATAAATGATGGGCACATGGACTACGCTGGAACCAGACTGTGGCAGCCGGCAGCATCTCTTTATTTATGTAATTGCTGTGATGAAAAATGGGAAACCCAGCAATTATATAAAATAAAATATGGGTCGATGTGTGTAAACTTGAAGTTAACACACACACTCAGGGTTTGGGTGCTATTCATAAACCCCTCAAGCTTTGCTCTCGGGGTTTATGTAGCATTTAGTCCGCAGGTGTGTGTAAACTTCTCATTACACACACTGAACCATACTTTATTCTATATGTAATTGTGCCCCTTTAGTTCAGGGAGTGGACCTGAAAACCATTATGGATGTGGGGTGGGCAACAGGTGACACAAGTAAACTGGGTACTATCAGACACTTTATAGGAGATAGCAATTGTGAGTTATGTCACACTAGAGGTGGGGAGCTATGGAACAGCCTAGGAGTTTTAAAAGTACAATAGTGTAGGGTATGGCCCATGAACTGCTGAAGACTAGTGTGTGCATGTACCATTACAAATAGTTATGGCCAGGGAATGTCTGGAGAGCTGTGTACCATCTGGCAGTTTATAATACAACCCACATGCTTGATCCCAACTCTAATATGGACATTATAGTTTGTGTGTGGTCTCCATGTTATTAGTCCCACAGAGTATGGTTTTAAGATGCCCCTGATCCCCACCGTTCCAGCCTGGGTTGATTAGGTATTTGGTTGTAGTGCAAGAACTTTGGACAGATTTTCAGCACATTTTGGGACTAAGCCCCTCTCAGCAGTCACCGGTGTGGGGAATAAATCTCCGCACCAGCACCAAGTCTTACTTGCCACGT
Source organism: Neoceratodus forsteri (assembly GCA_016271365.2). Taxonomy (NCBI): domain Eukaryota; kingdom Metazoa; phylum Chordata; order Ceratodontiformes; family Ceratodontidae; genus Neoceratodus; species Neoceratodus forsteri. The sequence continues at coordinate 32,467,706 of CM057450.1, forward strand.
GGGCAGCAGGTGCAGCTGTGGAGGGTGCTACACCTGGTCCAATCAGACATTATATTTTAGCACAGTTGTGCCAAAAATTGGCTGCAAGCTGCCACAAATCACAGAGCCAGTAGTAAATGGGTCATGATTAAGCAATAATGCATGACAGGGTGTGGTATATCATGAGATATCGTCATACCTCGGGTGCATTGTGAGGCATGAGGCTTAACAGTTTTAGCTTGTTTATTAAAAAAAAATATTTTTTAAATACTTTTTTAATTATATTTCTGATGTTGAAGTATATCTTTTGAGAAATAAATTCCACAATTTCTACTTTCCCCAGAGGTGGTGCTGCTGCCAAATGCTGACTGATCAGTCATTCTGCAAAGCTATCACTCTGCCACAGTGTCTGCTCTCTCTTTAAGTGTCTTTCTCTATGTCTGTCTCCCCTCCCCCCGCGGTAACTAGAAACTGAAAAAAAATGAAGCTGATGAGCAGTACCACAGGATTTGGAAGCAGTGGGATTGGGAGGAGGAGTAGTTTGGTAAGCGTGTCAAGCGTTGCTGTTTTGAATGTGCATGTGCAGCATGCCTGTGAGAGATGGAAACCCTAGACTGCTCAGTGAAACAAGCACATACATGTGTGTGGGGGAATGTGTGAAACAGAGAACTGGAGTTCGGGTTCGTTTTATGTGACAGATGATGTTAATGGGCATTTCATCAGGCTTTTGTTTTGACTTGCCCTCTTCTGCCAAAACCGCAAGTTCACCATTGCCATCACATATGGGAATTTACGAGCGGACAGCCGGTTGCTTTTGTGAGTGCTGCAGTGTTTTTTTTTAAATGCCCATCTCAATGTGTGATGTGGGTCCCAGAGAGAGCGGGTGATGCCCTTTGTTCAGTGGGATTGACGCACCCTTGCTGACAGCAGTCGTAGGTGGGAAAAGTTGGGGTTGGAGGATTTCTTCCACGGGACAGGGGGAACATTGAGGTTGGAGGAATTTGTTCCAGTGAGGAAGCTGGCATCTGGAGGTTTCTTGAAGCTGTGAGTATGTAGCCCGATATAATCATGGCTTCAAAGACCTCTCGACCAATCAGCTTTCTCGATTACTTTCATCCAGTTCATAACTGAAAATATGGCACGTGTGGAAAAACCTTACAGACTCGCAAGGTTATTCCACATGGGCACCAAAAACAGCTATCTTTAGAAATGTGGCCCCCGTTGTTCATAGTGTAAGGGCATGGGTGCTTTCCTGGACAAGTGCAAACTTCTCTATTCTTTATCAGTAACCGGGTATGAGGAGTGCTGTTCATGGGCCTTGGTGTCTAGGTTTCATATTCAAAGCCAAATCCAAATCTATGACTGCCTGCATCCTCTCAACTCGCTGCCATAATAGCGGGTGAAAAATTATTTAAATAGTTAAAATAAAAACGGGATGGTATCTAGAAAACAAAATGATTTGGGGTGATTTGGTCAAATGGCTCTTTTTGGCTTCTATAGCCAACAAAGGTGCCCACCTTGCCTGCCTCTCAGTCCAGTGCTGCTTCTGCTGAAGCAGGCTATCTGCCTTTGTCTGTACAGCACCAGAAAACTGGGCTGCACAGATCACTTAGCTCAGATCCACAGACACACTGGCTGTTATTAATAGTTTTAACATTAGATGATTCTATCATTTGCTATTAAAACAGATATTTAGATGAATTGCAATTACTCTCCCAAATAGGTCATCATCTTCTGACTTTGTGCTTGAAATGACAATAGGACATGTGCAGTGTGAGCAGATCATGATTTTCGGTGTCCCTGATTTTATTTTTGTCAATAATAATTTTTATTGTCTTTCTTCTTATTTTGCAAGTTCATACAAACAGGATAGTCATATTATACAGTTTCTTACTTTTGTTTTAAACTTTTTTGAAAACATTTTTTGTTTATGTAAAAACAGATGGCAGTAAGTACTTTTGCAATTTTTTTCCTTTTCCATACACTTATCTGGAGCAAATAATAGTGTAAAATGATTTTTACTTAATACATAAAGTCTTTAATTCCCACTTTTCTGTTTCTTTAGTAAATAGTTTCCACAGTGGGCTAAAATCTCCAAAAAAGCCATAATTATATAAAGTGTGCAGAAAGTTTGTTTCTACTCTATTTTTGGAAAAGGCCTCAGAACTGTGTCACATTTCCAAATTTTTAAAAGTATTCTTTTGGTGGTCATTATATCAGGTTTTAAAACTACTCTGTATTCTGACTTAATTCTGCAATCATTAAACATTTCTAAGATCACAAATTTAGGGTCTTTCCACAGTGGAAACTGAAAACTGATTTTTTTTCTAGAATCTTAAAGTTTGTGTCCACCAAGAACAACATAACTGACATTCCCAGAAAAGATATAACATATTAGCCTTTATTGTCCCACAGTGGCAGCAGGAATTCAGAATTCCGAGATTTATCTTATATAATCTATATGATGAATAGTAGGATCGGGTAAGGATTTTGTAGTGGATGGATCTATCCCTAGTAAGTTTGTACTGTGAAATGAAATTACCTGCTGGTTGCCACTGGTTTTTTTTTCAACTATTTTTCCCTCCAGTTATAGCCTGTGGGGCCTCTCTCAGGCATCCTGGACTGATCCTGCCTGTCTGAGGTCCCCCCATCCCGAGCCTCCTCTCTCCCCCCCTCCTCCTGCAGCCATTACCCCCAGCTTAACCCCTCCAGGGTGGGGCTGCCCCTGCTCTTTGGGTGCTCTGAAGTTCTGGCCAAGCTGCAGGTGGGGGCCCAGGTGGAGGAACCAGAAGGCCGGGTGAGTGGGTGGGATCTGGCAGTGGGCATGGGGTCAGATGCCGTCGCCTACCCCACAGAGCTGGATTTTTCCATGTTCTGTTGTGCTCCCCCACTCACAGCATCATGGGCATGTAGTGTCATCTAGTTCTGGTGTGCACACTCCTGCACATGTTGGCCAGGATGTCTGCCTACGGTGCTTCCCCTGCCTTTGCGAGCGCTTCCAAGTGCAGTGATCTCTGTCTCCACAAGGAGTCACTAGCACTGGAAGATGCATCCCTCCCATGCCCCAGGAGAGGAGAGCTGTCATTGGACACTCGATCCTCTCCTCTCCTCTCCAGCCAGCCCCTGGAGACCTGGGCTCGCTCCAGAACCCGGGTCACTGATGTAGTGCGAGGTGTGGCATCCAGCGCCTCAACCTTCAGTGCCACTGGGCCACTGGATCTAGTTGCCATTGTTGACCTGTGCATTGTAACTCAAGTTCTTTTTCCCATTTTGTGAAAGTGGCCCTGTATATTATGTTGTATGGTTTCTGTAATTTTTTTTGTTAACCAAGCATATAGTTTTTTGAATTGTTTTTTTAAATGTTTGTCAGTTCCCCTTCTATCAGTTTATTATTAGGGGCTCTTTCCCACATCTAGTAGTCTTTTCCATATAGGCTGCTAAGCTGATTGAAATATAGTAGTTGTTTTTCACTTAATAAGATTTTGTCTCTATACTGTGGCCAATTTAGTTTGCTTCTTTTTTCAAAGAAATCTTATCACATTCTTATCCCTTTATTTTTCCACACTATATTATCTATTGTTTTCCCTTCAATTTTTAAACCAGGCTTTTCAAAATTTTGTTCATTGGGGATATACTGTATGTGTTTCCCATTTAGTTTCATTGGTAAATCTGACAATTACCACAGCCAGTTTTTTTATTATCAAAGTTTTGGATTTTAGCAATTTCTTAGCTGTCAATAGAATTAGTTTTCCATCTGCTTCCTCCTTATATAACTCCTGCATCATTAGATTTATGATATCATAATCTATGTTGTTTTCTGCTTCTTTAGTCCAGTTAATTGCCAGCTTTGCCATTAAGGTCATATAACACTTCTCAATATCTGGGCAAGCCAGCCCTCCCTGGTCTTTTGTTAAACGTCATTTGTGCCATGAGATTCTTGCAGGTTTGTTATTCCAAATGAATTTTTTGAATACGTTATTTTTTTTTAAACCATGTAAAACATATTGGGGTTAGAATTGTCTGTTGCCTATAAGACAGAAGGGGAACAGCCACCATCTTAATTGTCTTAATCTTGCCCCATAAAGACAATGGTATTTTGCTCCAATCTGTAAATCTGTCCCTTAGAGGCTTGCATAATTCCTCATGGTTTAGTTCATAAAAACTTTCCAAGTTGTTAATCATATTGATGCCTAAGTATTTCATACCATCCACGTGTATCGTGTATATTTGCTTTAATATTTTTTTTGTATATTTTCAGGTTGCTTTATATTGAATATGACCATTTCTGATTTTTTTCATTAATTTTGTATCCTACAATCTTGGTAAATCTGTTGATTGATATTTTTAATTCTTGTAATTTTGTTTCTGGTTATTGTAATGTAAGCCTCTGGACAGGCAACGGTATCAGGAGGCCCGCAACAAGTGCACCTGGGCCATACGCACTGCCAAAGCAAACTATTATAAAGCCTCCTTAACCTCCACCTGGGGCACTGGATGCAAGTTCTGGGAGAACATTAAAAAACTCTGTGGCAAGTCCCCAAATACGCCACCAGACTAAATTCTAATAGATGGTAAACTCTCCTCCAACCCTGTCAGTATAGCCACGGCCCTAAATACCGCTTTCACTGATCTCTCCCATGTGCTGCCCCCTAATTTCTTTGATCCCTCACCTGCCCTTACCACCCCACTCCCTCCCTCCCTCCCTTGCCCGCCTTTCCGCCTGCTAGTCCTTACCCCCGAGTCTGCCAAACCCTACCTCACCAAAACTATTGGCCAAAATCACTATAGTCACGATTCCCTGGACCTCAGACTTCTCCACCTCACCCTCCAGGAAGTCCTAGCACCACTCCCCCACATTCTAAACCGCTCCCTCTGCCAAGGGAAGTTCCCCTTCCTCTGAAAACTGGCTTACATCACTCCCATACATAAAAGTGGTGACCGCTCTTCCACTAACAACTACCGCCCCATCTCTATATTACCCCCCTCATCTAAGGCCCTAGAACGCATAGTCATCAACCAACTCACTGACCACTTTAACAAATACCACCTTCTATCCAGGCAGCAACACGGTTTCCATAAGGGCCACAGCACCACCACTACCCTCCTCGAATTTACCTCCCATGTCCACACAGCTCTGGACCACGGCCACCTCACTGGTGCCATCTTCGTGGACCTATCTAAGGCCTTCGGTACCGTTAACCATGCCCTTCTACTGAACACCCTAGCCTACACGGGGCTCTCCAATGATGCCCTAAACTGGTTCACCAGCTATCTCTCTGATAGAATGCAGTTAGTCAAGGTAGGACCTGTTCTGTCCCCCTGCCTCCCTATCCACTCCGGTGTCCCCCAGGGCTCCATACTTGGCCCCCTCCTCTTCAGCCTATACTTCAACTCCCTCCCATCATCATGCACCAGAAATATGCTCCTATACACGGATGATGTGGTCCTGTTCGCCTCTGACCCGACCCCCCTCAAACTTCACCAAACCCTCCAACACTCTTTCCGTGAGATTGAAGACTGGTTCACCGCCCAGTGTCTTACTATTAACTACAGTAAGACAAAAGTCATGATATTTGCCCACCCCCAGAACCCGCTCAAGAACCTCTGCCCCCAATTTCTCAGTGCCAACCAGACCCCACTAGAACTTGTTAGCCGGTTTAAATACCTAGGGATCACATTAGACCCTGCCCTAAACTTTCATCAACATATCCTACACCTCTCTACAGCCCTTAGCTCAAGGCTGGGTGTACTATACTGTTTCAAACACTGTCTCACCCCTGAAGCCTTAAAACTTACCATAAACTCCTCAATCCTCTCCCTACTAGACTATGGCATCCTAATCTATAGTGCTGCACCATCCTCTACCCTAGACAGACTTCGTCTCATGCTTAACAAAGCCTGTCGCCTCTTCCTTGGATGTGATCATCTTACTCACTCCTGCTCCTTATACAGCAGCACAAACTGGCTAAACCTTGATAACTGAATTAGGTACCACACCTGCCTTATGACCAAAAAGGCCTTACTTGGTCTCACCCCTCCTACCCTTAACCAAATTATCCACCCAATACCTCCAGGCAAAACAACTCGTAGCTCGAACAAACGACTGCTATGGGTCCCCCATGCCCGGACCTCCCAATTCCAGCGTGCTTTCAGCTACAGAGCCCCCACCTGGTCTAATGCCCTTCCTAGTCATATAACAAACGAACTAAGGCTTGGCCCCTATAAATCCAAGCTGAGGACACACCTTCAGGCCACTAACCTGTGTGACTGCCCTTAACACCAGAATGTCCTATCCCTCCTTCACTAAAAAAAAAAATAACTCTCCTATTTTCCCCCCTTACCAACTAACCCTCATGTATCTATATGACTATCAGCCTCTACAGAGCCCACTGTATCTTCTGGCTGTGCTATAGGAATGCAAAGCGAAACTACTGTTAGCCAATCTGTTTAACTACCAGTAACTGTTTAATATGTTGTAATGTTTCTGTAACCTGTATTGTCAAGTTTGCTCCATGTACCTGTATGTATGACGTGGAACCTTTGCAAATGAGTCCCTGACTCAAAGGTCTTTCTGAATATTACAATAAATAAATAAATAAAGTAACACAGTGTTTGCATATGTGTTTAATTTAGTTTCCTTTATGCCAATCTGTATCCTTTTTATCATGTTTTTTGCCCTTATTTCATTTAACAGTAGTTCTAATCCTGTAATAAACAAAGGAGACTGCTACCCTTCTGACATCCCCCCACACAGGCACCAGGTATGGGACCCCCTCCTCTTAACCCCCATGACTTACCTTACATGGCAGGGAGTGGGGAGTGACTCAACCCACCAAACTGGATCCAGTATTCGGGGAGCTACCCTCCCGGACCGTTGTGGTGTGGGACCATCATCATCCTTGCAGAGGATTCCCTTTTTCCATTTTTCTTGCTTTTCCCTGAGGGATGCGATGTGCAAGGCACTGGCGGTGGCAGAGTGTGCACTCCCATGCGCACTCCCACCAGGTGACTGCCGCAATCCCTCGCTCATGTTCTCCAGCACTGGTGTGCCACCTCCCAGCCTCTGCTAGGGGCGGGCAATCACCAAGTGCTGCTAACCCCTCCTCACCAGAGAAGGAGAGCAGTCTTAGGGATGTTCAATCCTTCTCCTCCCTGCCAACCCCCAGTGGCCCATGCTCATTTCTGAACATGGGTCACTGGCACGACGCGAAGTAAGGCATCCAGCACCTCTGCCCTCAGCATCACTGGGCCAGCTGGAAGTTGAAACTTTTAAGTGCCCAATATAGGCATTCCCATTCTAACATGTCAAAAGCTTTAGTTGCATCCAAAGCTAACAAACTCTAGTCAGAGCTGTTATGGGTGTGGCGAGCTGCCAAATGACCAAAGTTACATGTGTGAGTAGAAACTTTTGAATGACTGGGTGTAAGTCATCCATTTTTTGGAGCTGTTTCACCAAATTTTCAACATGGCCTTTTTGGGACCCCAATTCATGAAGAGTGCCACTGTCATTTTGTTCACTTGTCCTGAAAGATGATTTCGCAGCTTAACCACGTCATTCTGTGCCAAAGGTGAGAAAACATGTTTAGGGCAGGAAGTGAAAAATGACAGCTGCACTGTTAATAAAGGGGTGTGCACATATGGCAATGTGGAAAATCTGGAATGAAAATATAAAAAATTGGTGAAGTTAGGAATGTGCTTAGAAACTACGCATTGTACGTTCATAATGCAGTCATTTTTTGGAATATTTTCACCAAATTTGCAACATGGGCTTTTTGGGACCCCACCTCATGAACAATGGTACTGTCATTTCATTAATCAGTCCTGAAAGGTGATTCTGTGCAGCGACTGTGAAATCACCTTTTGGGACTAAGTAACGAAATGACAGTGACAGTGTTCATGAGGTGGGGTCCCAAGATTCCCATGTGGAAAATTTTGGGCCAAAATTCCTAAAAATGGCTGATATATCAACATAAGTTAAACACCCTGTTGACTGAAATTACACCACACTTACCTTTGATTCTTTAGTTTGCAGTTCAGCTTTGAAGAGTGCAGACCTGATCCAGTCCAGAGAAGATGACAGCACTGACCTCTGGAGGTATGTATGCAAGTTACGTGACTTGCACACAGCTCAGTTTGCTGTATCAATTGATTCCTGAAAAAACACTGTGTCATGTTGCTGAGGTGCTCCCTGCAAGAATGCCCAAGGGGCACAAGCCCCATTGTCCAGAAAATGACCATTTTTGTATGTTAAACCAAAGTCCAGCTTGCTTTCAGAGCAACTGGCTTTATCATGCAACCTCCACACCAAGGCCTGGGTTTATCTTTTACCTTCCACACCAAGGCCTCGAATAAAATATGTCCTATGATCCTCTAGTGTTTTGGGTTTTGGTACCCATTTTTGTTCTTGCGTTTAACCTGCTACCTTTGATTCCGTATGTATTCAACCTTACTTTGTATTTCCATTGTCCTGCTTTATATTTATTACAGTGATTGTAATTTGTCTACTATCAGGGCTAAGCAGATTTTCTATCTGCTGCTGTTCTTTCTGGAAACCCCACAGAAACAAAAGGCTGCATCTCAAGGGTATATCCCAGAAGGTTTACCACACTCTGGGAGAAAATTCCTTCTCATGTTACTCCTAATCTTATTCTCCATAAGTTGTGAGCAGTAGCTCTAGGACCCTGAGCAAACTAGAAAATTGTTCCGAGATTCACTATATCCAACACCTACAAAACTGGAAAAATAAAAATCATGGGGCCAATCCTAGAAGCACCCCTATGCATGTTGCAAGTTATGACCTGCTACGGGTGCAGTTGTGCCAAGGACCCTGCACCTGATTCTGTAAGGGCCAGGGTCCCCATGGCTAAGTCCTGCAACTTGCACCAACTGTACAGGTACGCCAAACAGAGGGTGTACCTGAACAGTTGGCCGCAAACCTGTGGCATGCACACTGAAGTGCGCAAGTGCCCCAACCAGCCCCAGTTCCCAAGCCTGAAAAGATCTGCAGGGCTATGGGACCCCCCCCAACCCCCGATCTCTCAATACTGATAAAAAAAGCCCTGCAGGGCTATCAGATCCCCCCAGTCCTGATCACCATAATGTATAGTTAGCCCTGCAGGGCTGATATTGCCCCCCTCAGCCCCAATCTCAGCAGTGCCAGACCACCCTTCTCCTCCCACCCATCCCCAGCTGGCGACTGGCACAGCCCACCTCTCACCACTATAGGCCAGCCACTGACTGAGCTCCGTATGAATGCATACTACTGTAAATAGTACATGCACAATGAATGAGCTGTCATTCATTGAGCATGTACTATTTACAGTAATGTATATCATACAGAGCTCAGTCAGTGACAGCTGTGTGATAGAAGTGGCTGTGCCAGCCACCAGTCAGGGATGAGTGGGAGGTGGCTGACACTGCAGGTAGGTGTGGTCAATACCAGACTACCAGGGATAATGGGGATATGTTTATCTTTTTGTACTGTTTACAGTACCGCAGGACTTGGGTTCAGGGATCGGGGCTTGGGGGGGTGAGATCAGCCCTGCAGGGCTGTTAACTATATATTATGGTGATCAGGACTGGGGGGGGTCCAATAACCCTGCAGGGCTTTTTTAATCAGTATTGGGGAATCAGGGGATGGAGGAGTCCCATAGCCCTGCAGGGCTTTTACATACCCATTCTTGGAGGATGGGGGTGTCAGGAGGTCTAAACCTTGCTCTCAGGTTCTTGGCAATAATTGGAATGCAAGGAATCACAGACACATTACGTATGAGTAATAAATCTTGTGTATTACTACTAAAAGGAAAATCACAGTTGCCCTAAGCAGTTATTATCATTTGGAACTGGGAGCCAATGCTAAGCATTCCCTATACCTCGAGGAATCTCTGTGTCTCCTGGGGTCTCCGAGGTGGAAAATGTAATGTCTTGCATTATATACCTAAGATAAATACCATAGTTACTGTAAGATGGAAACATTTCTAGTTACAGAGATAAGCCCTATTGGCTAAATTAGAGGTGGCTCCTCAGTCCTAGATAACATTATACAATTTTGTTACAGTCATCACTTCATGGAAACAAAGAAGTACAGTTTATACATAGCCTTGTAATAATACAAATCATCAGAAGATGGCAATGCCGATTCATATATCATAACACTACAAGGACACAGATGTCCTAGCATCTTGTAAGCAAGAAATACATGTGTATATTAGAAAGTAAAGCGTATAGCAATTGTATGCATACATATGCCTGATTCCATGTACAAAATACCTGGCTACAGCTTGTCCAGATTCGATCGCCCCACTAAACAAAAGGGTGGAGGAGTTGCCCTTTATTATAAAGAGCATCTCAATGTCTCTGTACTCCAGTCTTGGATAACAAATCACTGTGAAGCTCTGCATACAGTTCTATAACTAGGTGCTGATAAAAGGCTTAATCTGATCTGTGCCTACAATCCTCCAAAGGGGTCTCTCTCTCTGGTTTAAATGGGCTCTTGGATTATCTGGCCACTCTAAACGGTAGATCTGAAGTCATACTAATGGGAGACTTCAACCTAGACCTATCAGGGAGTCACGACGGTACATATACTGAAGCTCTCACCTGACCTAACCTCGCTCAACTTATCTCTAGCCCTACACACATCTTTTCCAACTCAGTGCGCCAATCTCTCCTGGACTGGATGGCTACAAATAGAGCAAATAAAATAATTGCTGCAGGGACCTTTTCAGATTCTATTAGTGATCACCTGCCTACGTTCTGTATCTGGAATGGCCACTGCCTTAAACCCCCACCCCCAAGAATCATTCAATTTCGGGATTTTGCCAAACTAAACCGAACTGCACTTCTCACAGATATTAATAATATAGACTGGTCTCCCATCTATCACACTGATGATGTAAACACAGCACTTGAATACCTGATGTCTCAGCTTCTGGCCCTTCAGGATCTGCACATCCCACTGAAAAAAAGGCGTCTTAGGGGCTCCCCTAATAAATGGCTTAAAAAAGACCTCCTTTGAGCCATGATAAAAAGAGACAAGGCCTGGACCTTGGCAAAGAAGTCCCAACAATCAGAAGACTAGGTTAACTATAAACAACTGAGAAATGCCTGCAAAAAGATATTCAGAAGGCTAAAAGGGCTACTGCCTTAGCTTCTCCAATCTTCAGCAAGGTGATACCAGAGGTTTTGGAACCACATCAAAAATTTCATTGGACAAAGGCCAGATGGCCATTACCGACTTGACACTGAATGACGCAAACTGTAATAAGTTACCTACTATTGCTAATGCTCTTAATGCTCAATTCTCAGATCTTTCGGAATACACTGAGAAATTCAACCAACCTCTTTCACCTCCTCCTGAGGTGCAACTTTCGCATGAAACCCCTTTTCGTCTCACATTAGTCTCCTCCACTGAAGTGCTGCATCTCCTCAAATCAGTATCCACCTATGGATCTGCTGGCCCGGATGGACTACTGCCAAGCTTCTTGGAAGCAGGCAGCCCCTGCCCTTGCTGTTTCTGTGCAGAATCTTTTAATCTTTCCCATAATAACCCAAACGGTACCAACACTGTGGAAAACCGCTCGCGTTGTCCCTGTTCACAAAAAAGGGAATACCAAAAATATGTCAAACTATAGACCAATTGCCATTCTCTCTACCCTAAATAAACTTCTCGAGAAGGCCATTGCTACTTGGGTCACAAATTACCTGCACCTTAACAACCTTATATCCCCTACCCAGCATGGATTCCAAACAGGACACAACACCACAACTGCTCTACTTCAGCTGACAAATGCAGTCCTTACAGCGATGGATAAGAGCCTTCTCACTGGGGCCATATTTATCGATCTCACAAAGGCATTTGACCTTGTGACTCACTCTCTGCTACTTTCCAAACTGTCCCGCCTTGGCTTTGACCTGTCATCCATCTCCTGGTTCGATAGCTACTTCTCAGGGAGGTTGCAATTTGTCCAAATTGAATCTGCTGTCTCAAATCTTTCCCATACCTCTGTTGGAGTCCCCCAAGGATCTATTCTTGGCCCACTACTTTTCTCCCTTTTCATTAACAACTTGCCCTCCCTTCCCTGCTCCTCCTCGTTAATCCTTTATGCCGATGACATGGTGCTTCTCTCCAGTGGTAAAGATCCCTTTTCAGTAAGAGCTCATCTTCAAGCAGACTTCAACTGCTTGCAGGAGTGGTTACTACAGAGCAGGCTCCTAATGAATGCTAAGAAAACTGTAACTATGCTTTTTGGCCCCGTCAGAATCAGATCTCTTACTCCAGACTTATTGATACATTCTCTAGATGACTCCCCTCTTGAATTCGTTACCTCCTTCAGCTATCTAGGAGTCCTCTCGACCCATCTCTTGACTTTAACCTCCACATTGCTGGCTACATGAAGACAGTTTACTCAAACTTGGTCTTGCCTTTAAAATTAGGTCCTCCCTCAATGATGCTGCCTGGCTTGCTATTGCACAAGGATTTCTCCTCCTGATCTAATATATTGCTCTCAGGTTTACCTTAAAGCTAGCAAAGAGCACTCAGAAATGGAGCACCTGCTATAACAGTATATGCAGATTTGCTCTCTCCGCTCACAGACTTACCCATCATTGCCTGCTCTACTCAAAACTAAATTGGCTCTCCCCAGGCTCACTCAGACACTATTCTGTAGGCTGTACAATTGATAATATGATCAGAACGGGGTCCCCTAATACCTTGCCGAACTATTAACTCAGCCCTCCCAAGCATACCTCCTCAGGGCATCTACTCAAACCCAACTTGAAATTCCCAGATATCTCACACAAAAAGGAGAACGATCCTTTGCCATATCTGCCCCCCACTTCTGGAACTCCATTCCCTCCCACATCAAACTCTTCAAATCCCACAAGGCCTTTAAACTGAGTCTTCGGGCACACCTATTAGAATCCAACTGCTGCTCTTGTGCTGTAACTTGAGCTTCTCTCCTAGCATTTTCTCCTCCCTATGGCACTTACTGATTTCCTACTGATCTCCAAAATCTGAAAGTTTCCCACATCCAACAGAAATCCTATTGTTATAATGCTACTTCATTTAAGTTTTGTTTGCTGTTTGTCGTTTCAATTTAGTCATTGATGTATCATCAGATGAAAATAATTAATGTAATGTTATCTGTTTCTCTTTGTCATTACTGCCAATGACTGTACCTGGCTGTATACTGTTCAAATGTTTGTTCCCACCTCATGCGGTGTCATGAAATACTCTTTAATGTTGACTCTGGTCTCCCCTGTCTGTACTCTCCCGGGTCGTGCCTGAATATAGGCAACATTGTTGTCTAGTGTACTTACCCGGTAAACAAAAACCAAATAAATAAATATCCCGACATCTACTCTTCTACGGTAGATGCCCATAGCCCTATATGTTAGTATAACATATACCTAAATGCTAGCTGTCTGCGGTGTACCACTGGGAGTACCAATTAGGGTGCAGGGACCTCATGTAACATTCCCCCCCTTGTTAGTAAGAGTAAGGAAGTGGAGAGGGAGCAGGTGTCATTAACAGACTCAAAACATGGGCTTTGTAAAGGAATTACAGCTGCTCGTGGTGTTGGCAGAGTGTGCGCCGCTGGCAGCAAAGCATGATAATAAGGAAAAATATTAAAAATACTTGTTTAATAACAAAACCTTTAAAGGTAATCTCTAACCAAGTATTAGTAAGTGCACTATTAAAGTCACCATCATTAATAAGGTCAAATACAGCTTCATCTGCTTTGGAAATATTATTGCTGATGTGGATGAGATGGGTGTCTTTCCTGTCTAAAAGTGACTTGAGAGTCAAAGTCAAGGGATCAATGTGTACATTAAAGTAGGGTAAGTACTCTGAAAGAGTGAGCAGATAATCAGGGTTACCATCGATGATATCAGATTCCACAAGGGGAACAGGGGTAATAACTGTGTGCCCAATAATAGTTGTTTGATGAGGGACAAGGCAAAAGTTAGATTCATTAATAAAAAAATGTCGTCACCATATGTAAACAGTCTAAAATTAGTGATCACACAATATTCACCATCCAAATTATATTGCATTTTAACAGTAGGTAGTCTCCATTTTTGTAGTTGTACTTGGCAAGTATAAGTCTGTTTGGAAATCCGTGTTGACAGGCGATGAACCTCCTTCTGATAAGACTGGTACAATTGAGAAGTGTCTGAAGCATATGTTGAGTCCTGGTACTCTGTGCCATTGGTGGTGATGTCATCATCCATGGAAAAGGACCAATTGATACTCTCGGGGGAATATCCAATTACAGGTTTAATAGCATCAAATATGTCACATCGACACAAATAAAGATACCCTTTCTTCTCACAGCAATCTGTGTGTGGTGAGACCCACGTGTCCAGAAGAGGATGGAAAACCAGAAGAGGAGGCAAGTCGAGGTGTTCTCTGTAGATGTCTTCATCAAGGTGCCCAATGGAGTGAACGGATGCTAGTTTATCAAATATAGCAGTATTGGGATGAAAACATGGTAAAGAAACAATAAAAGACACAAACATAGTATCCTTACTGGAACATTTCTTGGAAGTAAAACAAGGACCCGTATTAGGGTGCCTGGTCACAAATTCCAAATTCCTAGCAGTCACAACAGGAATAGAAACAGAATTTGTAGGGTAGATTTATTAGGAGCAACAACCGAGGCAGTGAGGTAGGCATCTGAACCTTCCTGAACGGTAATCAAATTGTCTGGCACATTGATGGAGACTCCCTCTGGGGTAGTTGAAGGTGGATTAAGATGAGGAATGATGTGCTTTACCATGCTTTGAATGCAGGGGATAACTCCTGAGATGAGGAGAAAATGGAACAAGGTAGCCATCTTGTCAGTGGATCTGAAAAAGAAAATCAAACATTAACAGATTAGTACTAGTTTGCCCAATGGGGTGAGGAAAAGTAATTATACTCCTTTATAAAGTTTCAACTGGTTTGCATGTAACCATTTGTCATTCAGTTTGTTGTTTTGCATGAGTCTAACTTGATAGACTGCTGGACTGAGCTTGTTGAATATTTGGGTAGGTTCCTTCCCACTTGGAGAAAGAGTGTGTTGGATCACAAATCTGAGAATCATTACCTGATCTCCAACTTGCCAATCCACTGGTGCGTTTTTGTCAAACTGAATTTTGTACTGTTGCTGGGCCTTGCCCATCCAGTTTGCAGCATACAAATGAGTGTGCATTAGGTCTTTTCTCAACTTTTCCACATATTGATCCACAGAAATATGATCTGCGGTGGGGATATGCAGGTGAAACAACAGATGCTCAAGTAATCTCATAGCTCTACGCGTCATCACTTCAAAGGGTGTCAGCTGGGTGGTGACTGAGGGTGTGCTCCTAATTACCATAAGGAGTAACAGCAGTAGGGAATCCCAGTCCTTGGGATTGTCCTCAATGAATTTGGAAAGCATTTGCTTAATCGTTTGTTGGCCCTCTCTACTTGACCTGATGATTGTGGGTGGTATGGTATGTGGAACTTCTGATGAACTCCAGGGAGTTCAAGGGTTTATTTCATCAACTCACCTGTAAAACTGGTTCCTTTGTCAGAGTCCACCTTAAGAGGAAGGCCCCACCTGGAGAAAATCTGTTCCACCAAGATTTTGGCAGTGGTTTTGCAGTGCATGTCTTAGAGGGGAAAGCTTCAACCCACTTAGAGAAGGGTTCATTGATGACAAGGGCATATACAAACATAGAAACATAGAATCTGATGGCAGATAAGGACTGCTTGGCCCACCTAGTCTGCTCATTTTCCTACCTAACAGATAAGCTGCAGATCCTAGTTAACCAACAGCTTGCTTCCTCCTACCCCCCACTAGGACTGCCTTACGTCTGTCCCATGCATTCTTGAATTCCCCCACTGTTCTTGACTCCACAACCTCCTCAGGGAGGCTGTTCCATGCATCCACAACCCTCTCCATGAAAAAATACTTCCTCACTTTACCTCTGAGCTGTCCCCCCTCTATCTTCAAATTGTGCCCCCTTGTTCTTGCACATCTCTTTTTCTGAAAGATGCTACCCTCTTGGACTTTGTTGATTCCCTTGAGGTACTTGAAAGTTTCTATCATGTCCCCTCTCTCCCTTCTTTCCTCAAGGGTATACATATTAAGCACCTTTAGTCTTTCTTCGTATGTCTTCTGGTGCAGACCCTGCACCATTTTGGTTGCCCTCCTCTGGACAGCTTCCACTCTGTCTATGTCTTTGTGAAGATGGGGTCTCCAGAACTGCACACAGTACTCCAAATGGGGTCTCACCAACTGTCTGTGCAGAGGGATAACAACTTCCTGTTTTCTACTATTGATGCCTCTCCCTATGCATCCCGGTATCCCCCCAGCCTTCCTTACTGCCTTCTTACATTGCTTGCCCACCTTTAGGTCATCTGATATAATTACCTCAGGTCCCTTTCCATTTTTACTGTTTGTCAGTATCTGACCCCCCATTGTGTACTCTTCCCCTGGGTTTTTGTTTCCCAGGTGCATTACCTTGCACTTCTTTGCATTGAATCTGAGCTGCCATACATTTGACCATTCCTCCGACCAACATATTTGTTGTTTCTACTGGTATTGGTAAGGGGATCAATAAAATCTATCTGTAAGGCATGCCAAGGGCCAGAGTGCCTTTGTGGTAGTAGCTTGGCATTTCATTTGGTAGGGATGGGGTTGTCTTGTGCACAAACAAGGCCATTGTTTATATACTATTTGACATCCTTGGTGACACCAGACTACTATGCGGTGGTCTTAAGCCTATGGAGTGTGTTTTCTACTCCCTGGTGTCCACCATGGGGGTATCATGCACTTGGTGCAAAAATTCAGATCTAAGATGACGAGGGACCACCCACAATTTGGTGGAAGTGTCATCTGGTTGGTACCAATTGAGCTTGTCATCTGGGGACAGGTGTAAGTTACCTTCATGCCTTCAGTACAGGTTGTGGGCAGGTAGATTCTTCTCGGTGCCTTTGTCCAGAAATCTGAACACATCTTTGAGTTCAGAGTCAGCATGCTGTGCTTCTGACAAATCCAAGGGGGAGAAGGGTTCAGGTTTCCTCCTGATGGCCGTAATATGCACAGCCGCTCTGGCCTCTGGATGGTCCATCATCCAGATGTCCCCCACTCAGGCCCCTTCCTTAGCAAGGGTGTCAGCACTATCATTAAAGGCATGCTAGGGGTCATGTATGGAGTGGGCCTTAACTTTGTGTACAAAAAGTTTGTGTGCAAATTTCTGTGCCAGTGAATGAATGTATATTACCAGTTCCTTGTGTTTCACTGGGGTGCCATCAGAAGAGGTAAATGAGTTCTTCTGCCAGAAAGGAAGAAATTCTGTAAGAGAACAACAAACCCAGTTAGTGTCTGTGAAAATGATGGTATCCTCAGTTCCATGCCGGATGAACTCGAGGGCACAAGCCACCGCTGCCATCTCTGCATACTGTGATGACGCTACACTGCAATGTTTGGAGATTTTAACAGTGTTACCAAAAGGGTAAACCATGAATATACCCATTCCTGCTATCTGTTCTCCCTGAATGATAGGAAACTGATCCATCTGTAAAGACATGACACAGTGAAGTGCTCTCAAGTTACTGTTGTGTAGCAGGAAGGAAAGGGCCTGGGTCTAGTAGATCAGGTGGCTACAGTGTACAGTCATGGGGTTCTCCTTGGAAAAGGAGGCCATGCACCAGCATGGATGGCATTTTGATTGGGTGGACCTTAATGTCTCTATCCTGGAAATAGAGGGACCAGTGTGTCAGTCTGGTATTGGAGACTTACCCATCCTTTACTCTGTCTGATAGCAAAAAGGTTGTTAGGGTATGGTTTGTATTGATGAAAAGGGGGAGTACCCAGTGATATACAGAAAGTGCTTGACATCCCAATAGGTAGCCAGAAGATTCCTTTCACAAAGGCTATACTTCTGTTCCACTGGGTTCAGAGCTGTGATGCATATGCAGTGGGTCTTAGGGTGCCATGGACCTTCTGGGCCAACACTGCAGACTTGGCAATGTCAGAGGTGGGGGATTACAGATGGAATGGCAGGGCTGGATTGGGGTTAACCAAAGCTGGAGCTGAGGCCAAGGCCTGCTTCAATGATGTCACAGATTGGGTATGAATGGGATCCCAAGTCCAGGAGATGTCCTTTTTAGTAGTTCATACAGAGTGTTGGCCTTCTGAGCAAAATCACAGATAAAGTCTCTGGAATAATTTACCATACCTAGAAACCTCCTAAGTGTGGCCATGCTGGTGGGCAGTGGCAAATCCTGCAATCCCTGTATCTTCTTCCAGGTAGGGCTTCTACCTTTGACTGTTATCCTCAGGCCCAGAAAGAGTACCTCCTTCTGGCACAGTTGTGCTTTTGCTGGGTTACATTTGAGGCCTGTCCTCTGAATGAGGGTCAATAGTTTGTCTAAAAGATCCAGATGTTGTTCCTGTGTAGCTGTGGCCAACAACATGTCATCCACATAATGCAAGAGACACTGGGGTGTAGAGAAACCTTCAAGGGCATCCATCGTGTGCAGATGGTACATGGAGGGGCTATTGTGGAATCCTTGTGGTAAGCAGATCCATGTGTACTGCCTGCCCTCGAAGGTGAAGGCAAACTTATATTGAATTTTTGGGGCCAATGGCAATGACCAAAAACCATTGGTGATATCCAGGGCACTAAACCATTGTTGGTCAGGGGTCAGTAGTCATAGCACATCTGGTGCTGATGCCATTGTTGGAGCACAACTAGGGGTGACCTGGTTTAGTCTCCTGTAGTCAATAGTAAGTCTGAAGGTGCCTGTGGGAATTTTCACAGGCCACACTGGGAATTTGCAGTGGAAACACATGTCCTGATTACACCTTGCTTGAGGAGTGATTTAATTGTTTCCCCTAAGAGAAGGCAAGGCCTCAGATGGAAAGGGGTATTGCCTCTGCCTCTCATGCATTGGGTCTGTCACTTAAATGACAGTATGCATCTTGCCACAATCATGCTTGTTGGTGGCAAATGCCTCCAGATGCCTTTGTGGGATTGGAAGGAGCTTTGGGAAAAGCTTGTGATTCTTAAACAACTCTATGACGTCATACTCTTTGTCATTTGAGGAGATCGTTGCAACCACATGTGAGTCAGGGATCATGATGGTGTGATACTGTCTCTGAATCTGTATCAGTAACATGTTGGCCAAGTCTACCACACAGCCATGTGGTGCCAAGAAGTCAATTCCGATTATACTAGGATGATCTTGCAGTACCATAAGCTGATAGGTGTGATATGTCTTCAGGTGTCCCAGCATCACAGGTAGTGGCAGGGAACAGTATGCAGGTAGCCTAGTTCCATCTACACCAGACATATTGGTCCTCCGTCTGGTAGACCAAGGTGATGTGTCTGTGTTGTCATCCCGTAATACAGACACAGCCATGCCTGTATCCAACAGCACTGTGAGTAGGCAGCCAGTGACCTCAGCCTCCGTGCAGGGCCTTCCATTTGTATCTTAGACCAGCTTGTTTACAATATGGACTGGGGCCTGTAATTGTTAATCTGAACCAATAGAAGCATGGGGAAGCACTTGAAAGAGAGTTTGGGCCTGGTTTCTGTGAACCATTTTGCCATGCTGTACTGATGTTATATAGGGAGCCGCTTCCGGGTTCAGGCCTGCAGAGGTCTGAGAGCCTGGATTTTCTGTATCTCTATGGCCTGTTGAGGCCTGCTCTCCCAGTTGTATTGTAGCAAGGGCCTGCACCAGAACAGCGTCCGCTAGGGAGCACACTTTCCCGAGCAGGTCTTGGAAATTTTGGTTTTCATCGGCTAGTTCCCTATATGAAGGGTCTGGTCTCTATTGTTTACCCTTATTGTTTTTCTGGTATTTCTTGTTTTTGTGGTAGTTCCAATTCCTGCCCCAGAATTGTTGTTGGGCATGCTGGGGGTTTTGGTTATCTGTGGGGAAGGACTGTTTCTCTTGGGCCTGCCCCTCCACTGTGTAGTGTGTCATGGCCTCCGGAATGGCTTCTATGGCAGCTGCCTTCTTGGAGCTGGATCTTGAATCACGGATGTAGAGTCGATAGATTGTCTCTGTTTTCTAAAGAATATTGGCAAACCTCTCTGTGGCGGGAGAGGTGGTTGGCTCTACCTTTTCTTGCACTGCAGAGATCATGTTCCGAGCCATTCAAAGTCTCTGGTGGAAGGTCGCTGGACTTTCCTTCACATTCTGTTTCACATGGTATGTGAGCATCACTCCTACCACACTTGGGTTGTGTGTGGTGATGAGTGCAGCTGCTACTTCATTGAAGGTGGTGTGGCTGTCCTGTCGGACAGCATCTGGAGTTTTGCCCATAGGCCAGGATTGATGGTCTGGTGTAGGATCTGGACCTGATAGTCTACAGTGAGACTAAACATTTCACATTTAGCATGTACCTTTTCCAAGTGGCAACTGAGGTTGTTGGATGGGCACATCTGACCAACACTGTCATATATTTGCTGAACTGAGTTGGCCATTTGTAGGGGATTGCTGGGATGACTGTTCAGAGGTAGATTGTCTTGGGCACCCTGCAGGGCTGCCTGAGCTGTGGCTTCAGCCACAGTGTGGACCATTCCATCTTGAGTCATGGTCTCCTGCAGCATCTGTCTAATCTGTGTTAGGAGAGTCCACTTGCTTTTGTCAGGTAGGGTCACATTATTTAAAGCAGCACCAATCATTTTCTCTATTTCTTCCTTATTGTCCACAGAAATAACGGTGATCGGTGGTGCCGTTGAGACTAGGCCTGGACCTGCTGCCTCCTATCATTGGGGTCACCATGTTGGAGTTGCCTATGATGGTCGTCATGCCATTGATGATGTAGGAACGTGGTGTCATGTGATGGGGAACCACCATGTTGTGGATGGCGGGATGTGGTCACTGGGCCATAGTAGGGATGTGACTGGGCATTGTACTCTGAAATGTCATCATCTGACTCCTCCTCTTCAGATGACGTCGTCAAGACAGGGGCTATGCCACCCATCGCCTTGACATTCCTAGCCAGCACCTCTCGCTGATGGCGCAGTTTCACTGTTTTGCATTCACAATCTTCATGACTAACTTTTGCAACATTCTGATCCACATCATCCTGCATCTGCTTCTGTGACACTCTATATGCAGTGCTCAATTAGCGATTGTCCCTAGTAGCCACTCCTAAGTCATTACTTACCTAGTTTATCTCGTCCTGAAGCTCTCCCAACTCCTCACTCATCTGATCATTAGTTCTACTCAACAAATCCTTCATTTGCAATGCCTGCCCCTCATCCTGTCTCAAACATTCACACTCCTTCTTCAACAAAGTTCCTGCTCATTTTCCCTGAGCAGAATGATACAAAAGAGAATCCTTTTCATTCCGTAGAGTTTGGAGCTCTGACTCCAAATCCTACTCCCTTCTTATACATTCAGTTTCCTGCAGTTCCCATCTCCTGCTTAAAAGATGAGACTTTCAGTTCAAGGGTTCAAAACCTCACTTTGGAGGCTTCCAAAGCAGCGTAGAGAGCCATGACCAACAGCCCTTTAGCTTCTCGCTTTCTGGCTGTTTGTCTCATCTCTGAGTACTGGGTTGAAATCCCCAGTATGGAGTTTTTGGATTGATTTGCATCCCATGTGAAGTCAGCCCATCCTCCATGAGAGGCAAAGAAGTTTTAGACATCGAGTCTCAAGTCTGCACAGATATTTGATACGTTGGCCATTGTGTGGGAAGGAACATAAAATTAAACTGTGAAAAGGTGCCGTGCTGTGTATCGATCCACAACAGGTGAACTAGTTCATAGGTAGGCTACTGTGCACTTGTAAGCTTGCAATTCAAAACTGTTGTGGGATGAGGAAAGTCGGCATCAACCACAATCAGTAAGCAGCCAGACCTTGCAAGTGATTACAAAGTGGGTGAAAAATGGGAGAGGTGATGTGGGTATGCACATCTACTGTCCCCGTTGGGAAGGGAAAGTTGTATCAACAAGTGAAAACTTTTCAAACCCCAGATATTGCCTGCATGCAGTCACCAATTGTCAGGAGGTCTAAACCTCACTCCCTAGTTCTTGGCAATAATGGGAATGCAAGGAATCACAGACACATTGCATAAGAGTAATAAAGCTTGTTTATTACTACTCAAAGGAAAATCACAGTTGTCCTAGGCAGTTCTTACCATTTGGAACTGGGAGCCAATGCTAAGAGTTCCCTATACCTTGAGGAATCTCCGTGTCTCCTGGGGTCTCCGAGGCAAAGTGACATAATGTCTTGCATTATATGCCTAAGATAATTACCACGGTTACCATAAGATAGAAACATTTCTCGTTACAGAGATGAGCCCTACTGGCTAAATTAGAGGTGGCTCCTCAGTCCTAGATAACATTATACAATTTTGTTATAGTCATCACTTTGTGGAAACAAAGAAGTACAGTTTATACATAGCCGTGTAATAATACAAAACAGAAGTTGGCAATGCTGACTCATATATCATAACACTACAAGGACACAGGTGTCCTAGCATCTTGCAAGCAAGAAATACATGTGTATATTAGAAAGTAAAGTGTATAGCAATTGTATGCATAAATATCCTGACATCTACTCTTATATGGTAGATGCCCTTAGCCCTATATGTTAGTATAACATACACATAAATGCTAGCTGTCTGTGGTGTACCTCTGGGAGTACCAATTAGGGTGCAGGGACCTCATGTAACAGGGAGCAGGGGGGTCTCCCATAGCCCTTCAGGGTTTTTATTTACTCATTCTTGGGGGATGGGGCAGGGGGGTCCCATAGCCCTGCAGGGCTTTGTTTTGCCCATTATTGGAGAACTGGGGGGGTCAATAGCCCTGTGGGGCTTTTTCTACTGATTTGGGGATGGGCCTGTGGAGTTGCATGTAATTGGGGATCTGGGCTGGCAGCACATTGGCACAACCCCCAGTGGACACAAAGTACACTTACACCAGCTATTTGCTGGTGTAACTGCAATTTGACAGATGTCCTCTGGGGGATGTTTTAGAGGCTGCCTTTCCAGAATAGGCTGCATCTGCTGCCATAAACCCCCTAGCACCATGTTACAGGGGGTTTATGGTGTAACTGGTAGTGTAAGTCCACTTTGGCACAAGCAGCCTGCGACTTGTCACAGGTGCTTTGCAGAATACTGAATGTCGCAACTCCTGACTTAAACTGCTACTTGCACCATTTTGTTGGGCACAAGTCAGTTTACACCATTTGTAACCCTTTAAGAATCATGCCCCACATCTCCTTATATGCACATTTATTCCCTTGGGAAACAGTTCTAGCCTATCTATATGTTCCCTAGAGCTTACCTGCTCCATACCCTTGACAAACATAATTTTTCACTTTGGTATCACAAACTGCACTAAATACTCCAAGTGTGGCAAGGCAAGACAAGGCAAAGTTTATTTATAAAGTGCTGAGTCCCAAAGGCTCAGAGTGCTGTACAGAAAAAGCATAATATCAAACATTAATATTAAGAGCACTTTAAAATAAGTAGAGGCAGAACAATTGATCAGGGAATGCATGTTGAAATAAATAATTTTTCAAAGAAGTTTTGAAGATCTCTAGCATGTTGGCCATATGAATGTTCAATGGGAGTGCATTCCAAAGTAGTGGAGCAGCAACACCAAAAACTGTACCCAGATAGCTTCAGTCTTAGTGGAGGGATAATGAGCAGGCACCTATCAGTGGAGTGGAAGGGGAGAATTGGGTGGTAGAAAGACAGGAGCTCTTTTAAGTAGTCAGGACTCAAACCATGTAGGGCCATGTAAGTTAACAAGTAGATCTTGAAGGTGATCCACCACCACACAGGCAGCCAGTGCAGTGCATGCAGGACCAGAATGATATGCTTGCTCTGTAATGAGCCCACAGTCATCCAAGCTGCAGCATTCTGGACCAGCTGTAAGCATTGTGTCAAACCTCCAGATAACCCTAGGTAAAGAGCATTACAGTAGTCTAATCTTGAAGTGATGAAAGCATAGATGATCGTTGCCAGGTCATCGTGAGCAAGATATGGCTTGATCCTGGTGCCTTGTATCAATAAGTCAATCAAATCTTTATTTAACCAGGAGAGCACCATTGAGCAAAACTCATTTTCAAGATGGACCTGGGTGTATAGTAACCATGACTGCATCCCATTGCCGGCACAATGTTTAATAATCCAGAGAATGATCCTCCCAATCTTTGACTACGGTGATGTGGTCTGCAATGCTGCCCCTGGTACCTATGTTACCAGATTGGACACTTGTTTCCATTCTTTCTGCCACTTTGCATTCTACTGTCCTCCCCGCACACACCACTGTGCTCTGTATCAGTCACTCTCACTTCCCTCTCTCGGGGACTGATGGTGTGCCCATTGTGTCAGCCTCATAAGTAAATTCTGGTTTGGCTCTCTCTCACCCTATCTTTCAGCTTCTCTCTCTCTCTCTATTCCTCTTCCCCCTTCACACTCCCTCAGGAGCACTAGCTATCGCGCTTTGGCTAGTCCCCCCACTTTGACGTCTGCTGGCAAAGACACTTTTTGCCACTGTTTCCCCAAACTCTGGAATTCCCTTCCCTTTACCATCCAAAGTACCTCCACTGCTTGAGTACTCTCCTCCCTCCTTTGTAACATCACCACCCCCAACTGCAACTGTCCCTAATTTTTCTTTTCTTTTGTCTTAACTATTTAGCTATTAACCTGCATTCATTCTGCTATTTGTGTTGTTTATTCCCAGCACTTGCAATTCTGTACTATTTTAACCTTGTAAGGGCCAAACTGAGTGGGGATGAGTATAGTTGGGCTAACTATAAACACAGTTTTAGGGCCACCAAGAAAAGGATACAGCAGGCCAAAAGAAATCATGAGCTTAATTTAGCAGTTAGGATTAAGGATAATTACAAGTCCCTCTATACATATATAAACAATAAAAGTGGGGCAGACAGAACATTAGGCCCCCTTCTTGATGTGAACCAGAGATTAATAACTGAAAACAGGGAAATGGCAGAAGAATGTAACAAGTATTTTGCCACTGTTTTTAACCAGGGTAATATAAGTACCACTCACAAACATAATGATCATGATCCTAATATCATTATAGATAAAAAAGATGTGGAGAAAATACTTATTCAATTAGACCAAAACAAGGCACAGGGTCAGTAGAAAAAGGAGTTGTCCCTGAGGTGTAGAAACAGGCAGAGGTTATCTCCATGTTCAAAAAAGGGTCAAGACAAGAGGTTTGCAACTATAGACTGATCAGTTTGACACCGATACTAGGAAAGATATTGGAAAATATTCTTAAGGACTATATTACTAATTTCCAGCTTAAAAAGGGTAATATGGATCTAACACAGCATGGTTTCATGAAGGGGAGGTTGTGCCAGATGAATCTCTTAGAGTTTTACAGGAAGGTCGACAAAGCTTTGGATGAGGGGAAACCAGTGGATGTCATCTTTCTGGACTTCTCCAAGGCATTTGATAAAGTCCCCCATGACAAACTGATCAAAGCTCTGATCAAGCTGGGTATACCAGGAAATATCACTCTATGGATCAAGTCTTGGTTGTCAAACAGGAAGCAGAGTGTGTGTATAAAAGGGGAGTATTCTAGTTGGGTGGATGTGACTAGCGGGGCCCCCCAGGGCTTAGGTTTGGGCCCATCCTTGTTCAACCTGTTCATTGGATCTATGAGTACAGAATATGATATATGGCTTTCAAAATTTGCGGATGATACCTGGATGGATTTATAGCGGAAAATAAGGAAGATGCGGACATTTTGCAATCTGCCTTGATGAACCTGGAAGCCTGGGCCCTAGACCATGGTTCAGTATTTAATATTACTAAATGCACGGTGATGCACATGGGGAGAAAAAATAAAAAATACCAATATGGTTTAGGGAATTCTGTACTAAAAGTAGTCAATGAAGAAACAGACCTAGGAATAAATATCACTAACATTCTTAGTTTTAGACCCCACTACATCAACTTATTAAAAAGGCTAGTAGTATTCAACATTGTATACATAAGCACATCAACAGTAGGAGTAGGGAGGTGCTGCTTCCTTTGTACGCCTCATTAGTGCGCCCACATGTCAAATACTGTGCTCAGCTCTGGTCCTCCTGGGGAAAGGGTGATATTAAATCTTGGGAGAGGATACAAAGAAAGGCTATGCGTCGGATCAGGGAAGTACAGGGATTGAGCTATGACAGTCCACTTGAGTCCCTGGGACTGTATTCCCTTGAGTTTAGAAGACTAAGGAGCGATATGTGTTTTATCTTTAGGGCTCTAAATGATACAGTGTTATGGGAGCAACTAAACCTGGTTCTGAAGGAACAGGTATATAACACCAAAGCACATACATTACAAATATATAGGGAAAGGACTAACACAATCTGGAGAAGGAATTGGCTAACTATTAGGGTCACAAAGATTTGGAATGTGCTCCCAATTGATATAGTTGCTAGTGGGACAATGGAAGAGTTTAAGGTTAGGTTAGATAGGTACTTGATTAGTAATAATACTTTTGGGTACAATTAATTCTGTGGTGAGTATATGGATCTTTCATCTAGAATAATTGCTCTGATTTACCTATGAAACCTATGAATTATTGTATCTGCTTGAATATGTACCTATTGTTTACCTGTATATTACCCAGTCACAGTCAAGCACATGGTCAGATATTTCCTGAAATTTTATGTGATATTTCCAGAGAATTCTTCTGCTTTCTCCAGTTCCACAGTAGGGGCAGCAGAGAGAAACCTCTAGAAATTTCATGAAATATCTGTAAATATCTGATCAAGTCTCTGGCTACTACTGTATGTTTGCTGTTACTACCCATCTCGTATCTGCGCATGTGCAGTGTGTCACCTGAGATAACCACATTCAAATCCTCCCGCTGCATACTAATTCCCTGCTTCCTACCTTTTTTACAGGCGGGCACTCCCTCCCCCCCCCACAGAATGCTGCCGACTGCGGCAGGAACGGAGGAAAGCCGCTCCTACCTGGAGCTTCTCTTTTGACCCACCAGCTGCAATTCCAGGTAAAGGCATTCTGCAATTCGACTCCTGCCTTAGATGGCTGTGGGGCATTTCAGCCGTGCAACCTAAGGATTCTTGGCTTCTCTGGCCCCACAGCCCACTGATTGTTTCTGCAGACTTCAGCTGTGGGATGCTAGCCCGACGACGCTCACATCATCTGCCCCACCCGCCTAACCACCCACCACCCAGGGGCGGCCCTCAATTTATTGACCCACACTGAGTGTATCACTTCCTGTCACATCACCTTCTGTGTGCCAAATTCTAAGTCCCCACTTTCCCATTTGCAGGTTATACCTGCTGGCCACCAGAGGACACTGTGCCCCTGCTTATCTGTCTTGCTCCTACCTAGCTACCCCAATTATATCCCTGTGTCTGTCTCCCTACCTCACCTCCTGCATCTCCCACTGCTGTCCACCCACTCCGCTGCCACCCAAGCTCCCCATCTTACTCCCTACAATTCTCGCCCACTCCTATCATGCCTGTCATCCTCCTTCCTGCTTGTCTCTCTCTCCTTCCCCTCCTACTTATGTCCCTTGCCTTCCCTAGGGTCACTGTATGCCCACAGACTAGCTACTCTTGCACCCCCAGTTGCCCTCCTGCTCTCCCCCTTTTTCTGCTCCTGCCCCCCTCCTCCACACATCCAATTTGCTCCTCTCTACACCACCCTCCATCTGGGCACCTCCTCTCCCACCCCCTTGCTCCTTCGTGCATCTTATCACGCTTGCATTCCCAGTCTGTGCTTCCCTACGTATCCCCTGTGCTACTAAACCCCCCATCCCTCCTATCCCAATCGGCATAAACTCTCCTTCTGCCACCTGCTTTCAAGGGCGGCTCTCCTCCTCTTGCTCCTGTCTGGTAACATACATCCCAATCCTGGGCCTGGCAACAATGGTTCCCCATTGAAATCCTCTGGACTACGTATTGCATCTATGAACATATGTAACCTCCTTAAAAAACTGGACTCACTACATTGCTGGGTGGCGGTTCATAAACCAGATGTGATTACCATGGTCAAAACCTGGCTGTCTGACTCCACCCCTGACTCCCTGGTCTCACCCTGGCTACTCCCTCCACCGGCTGGACTGAGTTGGCAGGAGAGGTGGGGAATGTGCCATTTATGTCAAAGACCCTCTTATTGGACTAGCCCTCCCTCTCCCTGACCTTGACCACAAGGCCCAGGCCCTAACACTAAAACTATCTCTTGACCCCTCTAGGGGTCCCATCTTCCTGACTACGGCATACATGCCTCCTAAAAATCAAGCACAGACACTAGGCCCGTTAATTGACTATCTTACCTCCTTACCCAACTCCTCCGACCAAATCCTGGTTGGGGACTTGAACATCAATTGGCTTAGCCCCACATCCTCTTCCTCCCATGAGGCTTTTGCTGCTATTGCTCTAACCCAACTAGTCTCCCAGCCTACTAGAATAAATCCCAGAAGGGGCCCTAGCACTCTCCTGGATGTGGTCCTCACTAACCAGCCTTGCTGCGTCCACAATATCCAAATTCTCCCTGACTGTCTTAGTGACCACTCCCCTGTTCTATTCAACTGGTCAACCTCTCTGCCCAAGCCCACTGTACAAACTACCCATCGGCAGCGGCTTAGACCTGGTGGGTTGAAAGACCTTAAGCTTTACCTAGTCCACATGGACTGGTCCCCGTTACAAAACACCCCAGACATTGACAAGGCCCTGGCCTTCTTTATCCACACCTTCTACTCTGCTTGCGACATCTTTGCACCCATAACTGCTCGTAGGTCCAAAGTAAGGCATGCTCCCTGGGTCACCCCCGCCTTGCGCCTACTTTTTAAGCAGCGGGATAACCTATGGCACCTTGCTGTTGAAACTGGCCACCCAGCGGACAGACAGGCCTATGCTGCTGCCTTGAACAAGTGTACTTGGGCTACCCACAAAGCAAAGGCTGAGTATTATCAAGCTTCCCTCACCTCCTCATGGGGGAACCCCAGGTCCTTCTGGGACAACATCAAGCAGCTGAATGGTGGTACACGCTCCCCTCCACCTTCGCTTATTAACATTAATGGTACAGTCTCCTCAGACCCTGTCCTTATTGCCACTCACCTCAATAATTCCTTCACTGACCTTAGCTCTGTGCTCCCAGATAATCTCTTCAATCCCCCTCCCACCAGGACTGTCCCTACCATCTCACGCCCCCTGTTCCACCTGCGTTGGGTCACTGTCCAGGAAGTCAGGCCATACTTACTTAAAACCTTAAAGAGCATCACTATTGGTAATCACTCCCTTGATCCCTATCTTCTAAGACAGGTCCTGGACCAGGTCATCTCACCAATCACCTGCCTCTTTAATAAGTACCTCTGCCTAGGGCAATTCCCCTCTGTCTGGAGGGTCGCTACTGTTACCCCTATCCACAAGGGTGGTGATAGGATGCATCCAGACAACTACCAGCCTATTTCAATCCTCTCTCCCCTCTCTAAGGCCTTAGAGATAATCGTGGCCACCCAAATCTCTGATTACCTCTCTAAATATGGTGTCCTTTTCCCTGAGCAACATGGCTTCAGAGCTGGCCATAGCACCAATACTGCACTCCTGGAGTTCGCTAACTTTATGCACACCTCTCTGGACTCTGGCTCCTTGGCTGGTGCTGTGTTCATTGACTTATTAAAAGCCTTTGACACTGTCTCACATCCCCTCTTGTTAGCTACCCTTGGGCATCTAGGCTTTGCCGTTGGACCAGTCTCCTGGTGCTCCAGCTACTTGTCAGCTCGCTTGCAATGTGTGAAAGTTAGTGGAACACTTTCCAGCACCTGCCCTATCCACTCTGGAGTCCCTCAGGGCTCTATTATCGGACCCTTGCTCTTCTCCCTCTTCCTCAACTCCCTGCCCAGTGAATGTACTGGAAAAATGCTACTCTACGCAGATGACACGGTACTCTTTGCCTCTGATAGTAACCCCATCTCACTCCAGAACTCTCTTCAGCAAGCCTACAATGCTGCAGAAACCTGGTTCACTGAGCACTGACTCATCATCAATCTATAGAAAACCAAAGCCATGCTCTTTGCCCACCCCCAAAATAAGTCCTGCAACTTTCCTCTCTCTGTCCACTCCACCTTCAATCTCCTATTGAACTTGTTCCTCCTATAAATACCTTGGTATAATTGTCCCAGCCCTCTTCCATGACCACATCTCTGCCCTGACCTCTGCCTCCAATACACGGCCTGGGTATCCTTTACCATCATAAAACTGCCTCCCACTGATGCCCTCCACCTGGCAGTCACCTCCTCTGTTATATCCCTAATCGACTATGGCCTTCCTGTCTATGGTGCGGCAGACCAGACGGCCCTGCACAAGGTACGCCTTACTCTTAACAAAGCCTGTAGACTTATAACCGGTGCTCATAGACTTACCCATACCTGCCTTCTTTATTCCATGGCCAATCTACTCAACCTGGATGAGTGCCTCATGTACCAAACCTGCCAACTTACCTATAAAACTCTCCATGGCCAATCCCCCCCGGGCCTGTCTAACTCAATCCACCGGGCTAACCCCACAGTGCACACCTGCAGCTCCTGCAAAACCGCACTGGTTATACCGAGGGTGAGAACCTCACAAGGTCAAAGGGCTTCCCCTTACAGAGCCCCCTCCTGGTATAACACCCTCCCTGCCGGAATCTCTGAAGCTCCCTCATTATCATGCTTTAAATACAGCCTCAGAAATCACCTGCTCACCTCACACAGCTGTTGCTGCCCTTAATCTTCTCCTCCCCCTGACCATGCTCACTGAGCAGCTCTCTTCCTCCCTACTAGGTCACCCTCACTTGTCTATTCTCCTCTCTCTGGTGTCCTCCTCTCATCCTCTGCTATCCGTCTTCTTAATCGATCTTCCTTTATCCACTGTCTTTTATGCCTAACTCACCTGTATGCATTATTTATGTCTCAGAAATGCCTGTAACTTTGACTGACACCAATTGTCAACCTGTATTGCTGATTATCTGTTGTCTATTGTGCCGTTGTTTTTGTCCTCTATGTGACGAGGTACCTTTGTAAATGAGCCCCTGGCTCAAAGGTTGTTCAACTGATGTTAAAATAAATAAATAAATAAATAAATAAATCTCCCCTTTCCCCCCAGGATGCATCTGGAAATGAGCAGCTTGCTTAGTATGCCTTTTGTGGTGAACCTTTTCAATAAACAAAATAAATATTTAGACAATTATAAAATCTGCCATCCAAAATCACTACCAGGTTCTTTA
This sequence comes from Neoceratodus forsteri, assembly GCA_016271365.2. NCBI lineage: Eukaryota > Metazoa > Chordata > Ceratodontiformes > Ceratodontidae > Neoceratodus > Neoceratodus forsteri. The sequence continues at coordinate 32,498,899 of CM057450.1, forward strand.
CCACAGCAGCTGCCAAAAAGATCAGTCACCCAACAACTGGGGAGCCATTCTATTCCCTGCAGCCATGACTCAATGACCTGGCTCAATCACCATGACCCCTGTCTTGCCCAGGTTGAGACATAACAAATTCAGAGTCATCCAGTCATTGATCTCGGCCAAACATTGACTCAGCACTGAAACCACAGCATCAGCATCTTCAGGAGAACAAGACAGGTACAGTTGAGTGTCATCAGCATAGTAGTGAATCCCAGCTCCATGCCATTTAATGATCTCCCCCAGTAGCAGCATGTACACAGAAAGCAAAATGAGGGTGAGGATTTATCCTTGTGGGACTCCATTGGACAGCACATAGGCCCCTGAGGTAAAATTCCCCAGGGCAACCTGCTGTGTCCTCTCAGTTAAGTATGGCTCAAACCTATGCAGAACTGTGTCAGAGAGTCCCAGATAGTTCCTCAGGCAATCCAGAAGCACCCTGTGGCCAGCTGCATTGAATGCTGATGATAGGTCCTAAAGCACAAAAATGGAACTTTGCCCTTGATCCCATGCTAGGAGGAGGTCATGAGTTACCCTAACAAGAACAGTCTCTGTGCTATGTTGTGGCCAAAAATCAAACTGAAGAGGTTCATAGATGGAAAAATGTTCCAGGCAGTTTATCAACTGCTCTGCCACCAGCTTCTCAATAACCTTCCACAAAAAGGGAAGGTTAGAGACAGATCTATAGTTTGAAGAGCGTCAGGGTCTAAAGATGGTTTCTTCAGGAGAGGTCTAACCATGGCCTTTTTTTAAGGCCACAGGGAAAACACCCTTCCTAAGGGACACATTAATGATCACAAACAACAATGGACCCAATAACTCACCACAGCCGAGAATGAGTCATGTAGGTCCCGGGTCCAATATACTGTTGGTAGGGTTCAAACTGGAGACCACCTGGAGTACCTCAGCCTCTGAAACAAGTTGAAACTCATCCAAGGCAGTCAGATCTGCATCACACAAGGTACAACTGCTAATGGCCCTGACTGGGCCACCCAGGGAAATAATCTGATAGCAGACACCTTGTCGGTGAAAAATTGACCAAGCTCCTCACACCTTTCTGCAGAAAATGCCCTAACAGACTGCAGACAGTGAGCATACAGCATCCTGTCAACAGTGTGAAAGAGCTGAGCTCAGTGATTTTTCTCTGCAGCAGTTGACCTTGACAGGAACTCTGTCTTTTTCAGGTTGATTACCCACTGATGTGCAGCATAGTGAATTTTCAGCACCAGTTTGTCCTCCATGGACCTGGATCTCCTCAAGGAATGCTTCAACCTCCATTCCTTTGTCCTTAGCCGATGCAGTTCAGCACAATACCAAGGTGAACTATGATGAGAGGTCAAGGAATGATGGCAGAAATATGCAATAGAGTCCAGGACAGTTGTAAACGTGAGGTTATAGTTCTCCATGGCCACATATGGACCCTGTACATAAGCCAACAATATATCTGAGACATCCAGTGCATGGAGTTTGCAAGGCTCCGAATTATGTTTAGGATGACATCATATAGTCTCCACAGTGGTACTATTTTAAATGGGGGAACCCACGCTGGAAAAACACTGCATGATGATCTGACCAGGAGACTAGTTCAGCCTTGACCTCACAAACTTCAAGTCCCAGTAAGATCAGGTCCGGTGTGTGGCCATGCTGAAGAGTAACAGAGGCAACAGCCTGTGTCAGTCCTATTGAAAACATCATTTGAAGGAGATCTTGAGCAAATTGTGAAGATTCATCATTGATCTATGCATTGAAATCCCCCAGAACTAACAGTCTGGGGGCCCAACACCTGTTTGACAATGATGTCTGCCCATCCTGTAGAAACTCACTCCCAGCCCTGGGGGATAGTAGATGAGAATAATTCTGCTACTGCTACCTAAACCATATCTGGCCAGTAAACATTCAAAGGACCTGAAGGTTATCATGGGGAGTGCAGTGAAATCCAGGGTGGATCTAATGCAAATGGCTACCCCACCCCCCACAGTCCCTCCTCAGACAATGTATCACAGAAAAAACAGACAGGACAGATGCCATCAGAACAGGTCCAGAGTCATCACCCAAACAAGTTTCCATGATAGAAATGAGAGTGGCTGAGGAATCAGTGATGAAGCCCTCCATCACTGCTGTTTTATTCCACAGCAAACTTGTGTTACAAAGAGCAGCCCGAAGGGAAGGGGTACTGCTGACTGTTTGGACTACTACCTGCTCTTTGACATTTGGCACTGCCATGGGGAGGGGAACCATGTATGGCAGTCCCCTGTTCTGATTCCATGCCCTCTCTAGGCATCTCCTCGACTCCACCACACCAATCCCCCCCGATTATCATACTTGAGATGTCCTCTGTGGTGTTGGCCCCACCTTTTCAGGATTCCCAGTTCCCTACAGCAGCTGAGGACCTCTGCAGTGAGAACTACTCAGACTGCTGTAAATGGATGCAGCAGTCTCAGGTGATGCCCGTGATAGTGATGCCTCTACACGTTTTCTACTAAATTACTATAAGGAAAATCTAAAAACTCTTAAAATTCACAAATTCTATATACAGCTTATACCTCCTCTTCCTTCTCATACCTACCATCCCTACTATAAAGTAACAGTTAATAAATCAACCCACCAATTCCACACTAGCCATACACCATTCACACTAGATGCATACAGTACAATCATACCCCAACACACTCCAACATTAACAAAAATACTATTGAATAGAAAAACAGAGTAAAATAACTGTTTTAATATATCCAGAATTTGAATCAGATTTCAGAGTCTGAAAAAGTAAGTTATTGAATGAATGTCATTAGTAGCAATATGTAACAAACACTGTAACGAAAGCTGGGGTGGGGTGGGGATTGGAGTGCCCTCTCACAACAGCTCCAGGTCCCCAAATGAAACCCCCACAAGAGATGAGAAATCTGGTCCAGTGCACTTGAGACCCACTAAAGCAAGGCCTTACTTATAAAGGAGCAGAATCACATCACTGTCATGGCATGTTATGCCCCAGTTAGTGCAGACCAGCATTCTGTTTGCTTTATTCACTCACTGCACATTACTACTCTATGACAGCTTCAGTCTATCAATAATGACCCTTAGGTTTTTTTCCATAGTGTGCTTCTGGTAGATTTTAATTATTAAAATAGAACACCCACCTAGAACTCTTTGGTCCTAAGTAGAGGGCTTGATGCTTGCCCATACTCACTTTATTTTGCCACTTCTTGGCCCACTTTCCCATTACATTTATGTCCCTTTGCAGATTGAGTTCCTTTTCCCAGAAGTGTACCAACCTCATAAGATTTATGTCATCTGCACTTTGAATTACTTTAATTGAGAACCCTTACATGAGGCTAGCAGAAAATGTATCAGACAATCAGGGTTGAACTCCCAAGTCTGACATTTTGAGGAACCCGACTGGTGACTTCCTTCCAGTCTGATGTCCCATTCTCCACTGCCACTGGGCCCTATTGCTTAACCAGCTTTTGATCAGTTGTACGATATTTCTTTTCATTCTCCAGTTCCTCAACTTCAGAACCAACTTCTCTTGAAGGAATTGTGTCAGGTGCTTTACTGAAATCAACGTATATTGCATCAACTGCCTTTCCCTTCTCCTATTCCTTTGCTACTTCCTCAAAGAAGATAAACTATTTTGGCTGGTATGATCTTCTGTTAGTAAAACTATGCATGCACTCCCTTACAGCTGGAACAGATCCAGATAGGCTGCACTCTAACCCTTTATAATTGCCTTCACTATATTTACCACACTCTAGGATAGGCTTACTAATTTTTGTAACACATTTCGACATATTAAAATAAACTTCCTCCCCATAGATTAGTTTGGTGCCAGGAGTCCATTCACTGTTCCAATATATAACTCCTCTTACACAGTAGCACCTCCTTTACCATACACAACACACACACACACACACACACACACACACACACACTGCTTGCTCCCTGGTGTCCTGTGGCACTTGCCTCTTGCAGCCTATTCATAACCAAGCACTTCCTGTTGTCCAGTGGCATCCCCCCCTCTCTCTCTCTCTCTCTCTCTCTCTCTCTCCCCCTGTCTCATGCCATGTAGTTCTTGTTGTGTAGTGGCATACATTCTCTCACAATATCTCATGCCAAGCATCCCCTGGCATACACTGACACCCACTCCCATACCCCTACCATGCCAAGCCCTGATTGGTATCCAGTGGCACCTCTTTCTTTCTGTTTCTCCTATGACAAGCACTACATTGCATTAAGAGGTATACCCTCCCTCACACCATGTTATCCATTCTTTGGTATCCTGTTGTACCCCCTCCCTCAACACTCTCATGCTGTGCACTCCCTGGTGTCTAGGAACACGCCCCTCCCTCCCTCACCTCTCCTGTGCCATGTACTTCCTGGTGTTTAATACCAATCCATTTCTTACTACACCAAGCTCAAGCTCTCCCAGGTGTCTATTGATACCCCTCCTATGCCATGGTACTTGGTTTCATCCCAAACTCTATTTCATCTTCCACATTCTGCCATCTAAAACATGCCCCAGCAGCCTTATAGTATGGCATTACATTGGGGTTCTTTGCTGTCTGTGCTTGGAGGATGCACCCTGTATGCTTCTCTTCTAGTGCTGAATTGAGTTCGAAATATATACTACTCTGAAATCACTAAATCATACCCTTGATTGTGCAAAAGTGCCATATGTTTTAATTTTCTATGCTGTAGTGTGTTTTTGTGTTGAGACAGTTGAAACCCTTATTACAGCAATGCATCCATTATGCCTTTGTTTCTTTACCCATAAAAATACTTATTTATTTATTGAATTTTGTTGACCGGGTAGGCCCACTGGGCCCCAGAGGTCCCTTTTTCAGGGGTGACCCGGGAGTAAAAAATAACATACAGGTAAACAGAACAGTACAAATTGATCAATAACATAATGTTTGACAGTGAAAGATTTCATAGGGTTACAATCAGTTTAATCACATATCTTGAATGTTTAATGTGAAGCATTCTGATTTATGTAGTTAAACTACATTAATACTTTTTATTGGAGAGTGATGCACATGGAGGTGTGAGGAGAGTCTGTGTAAGGCTGATATTTGATTTATGTATTATTTACATATTTTATATTTTTATTTATTATTATTTCTATATTTATTTAATCTTTTCTGTGTAAGTTTGATATTTGATTTATTGTATTCCTATTTTGTTCCATTTCATGTTCTTTTCTGAATTTATGTATTTAAAATACTATCCCTCTAATTGATGGCATTTGACCATATGAATTTTGCACTTGCTATTTATGTCCTTTTATCTTCACCTGGTATTTCTTTCCACTGATGAATTGTGTTTAGCATGTACCCTATGTTCATCCATTGTTGTACTGTATACGCTGTTGATGTTTTGTATTCAAACCTGTATCCTCCCATGTCATACCTGAAAATAGACATTTCTAAATCTAGTGTACTTACCCGGTTTAAAAAAACAAATAAATAATAAATAAATAAATAAATAAGTAAGTCGCAATGGGACGGGGTTGTTTCTTTGTTATCAGGGACGAGCTCCTAGTGTTGCACTTTAAAGTAGAGCTGCACTGCAGCCTGAAAATATTTTTTGTAGTAGAAGCGTTTTTTTAATTTTTAAATTATGTTTCAATTTCTGTTGCTGTTCCATTTATACTAGCCTATGGAATACATCAGTAGGACTTTCAGATTTGCAGTCTGGTGTTAATTACCATTTTAGAACTGTATGATGGAGTTTTTGTCCCTTTAATCTACTGAGTTTACAGTAGAACATTGATGCATTGTGACAATAATGAAAGAGCTGAACAAGGGTACAGACTACATCATACAGGTGTAAAACAGTACTTCTTGCCAGTGAATAAATCAGAAACACCCACTAGGATTACTGAAAAGCCTGTAGAGATGAAACAGTAATAGAACTGGAATTGGTATATACAGATTCAACATAGTTCTCCTTTAACATGGTGGCCGGGGGGGGGTGCAGGCAGTGACACCATGGGTGGATTCTCTGGGCTGTATTTAGATTTGGGGTGTGGAACCCCGAAGGATGGACTCCTGCTGAATTTCCTGAAGGTCTGGAAGAGCATTTGGTGGCACCAGAGATAGACTCCAAGTGTCAAACATGAAGGTGTGAAGTTCATCAGCAACAGTAGAAATCAGCTTCTGGTACTGATTTCTAATTGTCTTGGGGTGTTTGGTAGCATTGAGTATGGGCTTTTGGAGCTGCACGTGTCACTTTTTAAGTTGTGTGTAAGTATTTGTGTGTGTGTATGTGGGGTGTGGGGGTGTGTGTGTGTGTGTAAGTATTTGTGTGTGTGTGTGTGTAAGTATTTGTGTGTGTGTGTGGGGTGTGTGTGTGTGTGGGGTGTGTGGGTGTGTGTGTGTGTGTGTGTAAGTATTTGTGTGTGTGTATGTGGGTTGTGGGTTTGTGTGTGTGTGTAAGTATTTGTGTGTGTGTGTGTGTGTGTGTGTGTGTAAGTATTTGTGTGTGTGTATGTGGGGTGTGGGTGTGTGTGTGTGTAAATATTTGTGTGTGTGTGTGTGTGTGTGTGTATGTGGGGTGTGGGTGTGTGTGTGTGTAGGGTCGTTTGAGGGGGTGCACTGGGATCAGTGCCCCATGCTGCTCATGAGGTTGATGAGGGTACTCTGTGAGTTCAGCCACTGTTATACTGTTGGATCAGTATTACTCACTCTGTTAGTATACCAGGGTTTGAGATTGGTGGTACTGGGGATGAGCTTCTAATCCCAGAAAAAATAGTGGGTGTTGTTTTGCCTGTACAGGGGCCTGGCTCCTAGTGCTGCACCAAAAGTTGGGGGAAATTTTATAATTTGATAATCTGTAGTTTTTGCTGTAGAACCATACAAAAACAAAAGCATCAAACCGTGTTAGTTTTTATTTTATCAGGAAATCTGCAAATCAAAAATATACTGCAGGTACAGATGAAGATGAAAGTTTCAGGGTTTGTAGATTATGGCACAGCCACCTAACCCTACAACTTTTGAACCCAATTCATCAATGGGCATAAAGCTGTGCCTGCTGTATATCCGTCTTTCGGATGAGACGTTAAATCGAGGTCCCATCTGCTTGGATTGGTGGTAGTCCAGGTAGATGTTAAAGATCCCATGGCACCTATCGAAAAGAGTAGGGGAATTTCCCCGGTGTCCTGGCCAAATTTCCCTCATTCACTAAAAATACCACCAATAGCTTAATCTGGTTCAAGGTCAGTTGGCATTCATCTGTATCCCCCTCCCCCGGGTCGTGCCTGAAAATAGGCAGGATTTGTCTAGTGCACTTACCAGGTCAACAAAAACTAAAATAAAAATGAACAATCTAGGGTAAGGTATATCAGGTATCAAGCTTCATTTTTATGCAGATTGCTCTACCGCCATCTCAAGTGGTTCATCTCTTACCTCAGTAAACCACATTTTGCTATCTACCCTTTGACACCTTGGAAAAGAACCTATTAAGAAATGGAGTGCTGTTAAATGCTTGAAAACAAATGGTATGCTGTTAATAGCAAGGAAGGGAAACCAGCTAAAGCAGACAAGTTCACTATTACAACCACATGTAGCATCAAACAAAGGATATGATAAATGCCTCAGCCTTGGGACTGATAATAAGATACCCTTTACCAAGCACATTGAGAAAAAAAGTTCAGGATGAAACTGGGATTTTTCTACAGAAATCAGTCTTGCTTCTTCTACAAGGCCAGAAAAAGGCTGGTTTGGGATGCCTTTCTGCCTCAAAAAAAAAAAAAAAAAAAAGAACCAACACTCAGGAGCTACCAAGTGAGTAAGTTTATTAAGAAGGCATATAAATAGTGACTATATGTGCAGACTCATCATGATGAAGATGAAAAGTACCCCATGTGCATACAGAGCCACACAATCCTTCTATCCTTCCTCAAGAGGAGAAGCCCTACTGAGGTCACAACCATTAAACAGCACACAGGATCTGCCTAATATAAATATTATTTAAGAACTTAAATAGCATATCTGTCTTAAGGACACCGTGCTAATGCCACACCCATTGTATTTCATAGCAGTAATTAGGCTCACTGAATGGTATGATCAATATTATATCTAACCTATATTGAAGTGCATACACAAATCCCAACATTAAACAAGAAGGAAGATTAAAGATTTAAAAACAGTATTGCGGCAGCAGAGTAAATGATAATAAACTAAATTATTCAATGGTGCAAGGACAAATAGGAAGAAAGGGACAGAATATAATTTCTATATAGTGTATGGTAGAGGGCTATCATCAAGAGGTTGTTATAACCTCTTGAGTATCTCTCAATGATAGTATAAGAACATCAAATATCTTTGCACATGCACGTCTCTCAAATGGCCATGGCAGTGACAGTTGGCCCCAAAAGAGAGCACCACAAAACAAAAAATGGAAAAGTAAGGACACATTTCACTTAACTGTTGCCCATACACTATAAAAGACAATTGATAGGCACCAGTTAACTACAACGTGGAGTTCCCTTCTCTAGGATGACATGCCAGTGGTAAACCTCTCAAGCTTTGCTCTTAAGGTTTACTAGATTGTCATGACAACCTCTCAAAGGGAACACAGCATTGTTGTTAACCAGTGCCTATCCATTATACTCTATAATGGCAATCACTCTGTTAATTACAAACTCATGATACACAATATATATGAATTTAGAAAATGGGCTTTTTATTTCCTGGCATCTGATTGGCTGGTACCCTTGGCAGGGTAGTACATTAACTTCCAATAGATGCCTAGGAAATAAAAAGTGCCAACCTATAGTGCCCCTTCACCCACTGAAATATTCTGGTGCTCACCCTGCTCCCTAATTGGCTAAAACACCCAATTTTTCATTTCAAATTGCTGCCATTTTTTGTGTTGCCTACCGAGAGATACTACCCATAGCAAGTCAGCCCTACCACAGACACTCACAAGCATGGCACAACCATAACCACAACTAGTGGCCATAAAAAAAAGTTTAAAAGGAACTCCATATGAAAGCACCACATGAACATCAGTTTAAGCTGCCCGTTATTGTTGTCTGACTCCCCCCCCAGCTCCTGTCCCATTAACGATCATCGTTCAATGTCCACAAAACACCACCAAAACCTTTTGCAGGTTTTGTTTTTGTCTTCCCCCACCTCAGTTGACTTCCTCCTACAAAATCTATGGACCTTTTGTCTATATTCGGCTTCTCCATTTAAAAAAGAAAACACAAAGTTGAAAGCACCTGTTCTTCATCGTACTAGACAGACATGCATGGAAACCCTGTCACTAACTTCACTCCCACTTTCTTAGAGAAAATGTAACAGACTGCTTTCTAAAAAAGAAATTCAAGTCCATTAAAGAAAGTGCCCAGGTTTAAGCAACTCTTAATTTTGCTAGCCTTGAGCAACTCATGTGTTCCCCCCACTTGGGCTGCAGTGTTTCCCAGACTCTAATCATAGGAGAAGATGGAAGGTTTGATACCTTTTATTGGACCAACAACTGTCTTGTAAAAAAATGGAATTATACACAAGCTTTCGGGGCCACACAGGTCCCTTCTTCAGGTGAATAGCAAAACAGAGCAGCAGTATTTATATCCACTTTGGAGCAATTAAAAATTAGGGTGGGAAGGTGATAAAGGGGACTAGAGATGAAAGTCTAAGATGCAAAATAAAAACATGAGAAGAAATGGGGAGGGGACTACGAAGGAACAGGTCAGTAGGAGATGAAAGGAAGCTAAAGAGAAGACAAAAGCATGCAGATAGGATCTGAGATCAGAGGCTGGTTGTAAGGGTAGAATAGACAGGAGATGCCTAAGAGATGCAAGGAAATCAAGAAATTAGGAGAAACAAAAGAACAAAGGCCTAGATAAACAGAGTGTGAGGTAGTATAAACAGAGGTGTGAAAACAAGAGGTAGTGGGTGGGACTGAGTTAAAGAGTTAGGAGAGGCAGGGAGGATGTGAGGTAGGGAGGATGTGAGGTACAGGTAAAAAAAGCAGATCAGGCAGAACTCAGTGAAAAAAAGATAAGAGAAATACAGAACCAAAGTGTGATAAATAATGACATGATTTAGTACACAATAATAAAGAATTACATTTTACCATAATGTGTCATGTCATACAAATACAAAAGCATTGTATCTCTGCCTGCCGAGTCATAGTCGACTCTACAGTGTGACGCAAACTGTTTATTTTTTTTCTTTATTAAACCCTGCTACTGCGAGAACACCCAACAGAATTCAGACTTAAAACAATACTTTCTCTTATCTGATGTGTCCGTAAATTTAGCACAACACACTCACGGGTCTCCAGCTATACATGAAATTGGGCAGCAGCTGCTTTTCAGTTCTGATTGATTGCAATAGAAATCAGAGTGTAACCAATGGGGAAAACAGAAAACTAACAAACAAAAAAACCCCCACTGAATAAAATAATTAATAAATAAAAAAAAACGTAAAACAAAAGCAACGTTAAGCCCTGTTAGTGTATGTGTGTGTGTGTGTGTGTGTGTGTGTGTGTGTGATCATGGCAACCTGCTTCAAACTGAAAACTACAGGGACACCAGTAGGATCAGGCGGAGGAAGTATTTTATGACAAAATAGTTGAAATAGCTAAGAGTCTTAACATTCAAACATAATTTTGTTTTAAACATGTAATACAGTTGCCCATTTTCTAAATGCAATAATACCCTCTAGGGTGGGCGATGTGGGCAGTACCAGACCTTCCAGGGGCCAAAAGGCACTCTGCCTGTGGCGTCAGGCCTCATTACGCCCCTTGGCAGTCTGGTATTGCCCAGTAATGCCCACCCTGTCAGGTATTATTGCTTGCATGTATCCTCATTCATATGAGAGAGAGAGAGAGAGAGACAGAGAGAGAGAGAGAGAGAGAGTAGCCAAAAGCTTCCTTAAATCAAGGAGGTAATTTAATAGACTACACTGAATTGAATTATTAATTTTTGGGCCTGTGTACATAAGTAGCTTTGATTCTCTGTTTTTGGGGTTGACTTTTCTTAGTTTAACTTTTATTTGCCAGGGAGGAACTCTAGATGGGAGATATTTTCAGTCATTGTGACTAGACCTGTTATTTAACCTCTGTGAAATAGGTGTCTGAAAGGAAAGAAGGCACTCCCAGGGGTGGAGGGTCAAAGTTGTAGTTGATTGTTTCTGGAGGGCACAGGTTTACTGCCACCCACCCTTCCCTTCACCCCACCCACCCCAAGTGCATAACTTCCTTTATATAAGGGGTTCTGACATCACTTCCCCATAATTGCTAAAAACACACACCTGTTCATATCCTTAAAGGCACAGCACACTGAATAGGGGGTAGAAACACTCACAGGCTTGCACACACTTAAACAAGAACAACAACAACAACAAAAAAGAAAAACATCTGAAACAGGAAGGGAGACAGACATGTGGGGAGTGGTGCAATGCACTGGCTGTGGAGCATTCTGGAGACTGTGTTGCTGCCCTATTTGCAGGCATTTCTCTGGTCTGAGGGAGGAGGTTGCTCATCTCCATGCTGACCTGGCAGGGATTCAGGAAACTTGCTTCCCCACCCAGGGACCACCCAGACCACCCCACCACTACCTCAGAGGTTGCCAAGAAAAAGAAGTGGTTGGATGATGGTGGGCTCAGGAAGGGTGAGAGTGGTGGAACAGAGGTGCATGCATCCAGTTATGCTTCTCTACAATTCATTTGCCACTCTGGCAGAGCATGGTTCCTCTATGGAGGCACCTGCAGTGGAGACCAAGGAGGATGCTGGGAATCTCCACAATGGAGACCCACAGGAGGGTGGCACAGGACCCCATGGGGGAAGGAAACAACTCTGGTGGGGAACTTAATTGTTAGGGGGTAGAACTGGGGAGGGAGAGAAAAGGGAGGTAAGGTACCCACCCAGCACCATGACTTGGAGGGCAAGAAATGAATCCTCAGGATTGTGGGAGCAGCTGCAAGGAGGAGTGAGCTGGATGTCATTATCCACCTAGGGACAAATGACCTGGCTGAGAATGGGATCAGAGCAGTGCAACAGGAGTTTGTGGAGTTGGGGAGGGTCCTTAGACAAGTAGCACACAAGGTAACTTTCTCAGAAGTGCTACCTATCTATGGCATGGATGAGGCTAGGGTACTCTGCACCATGGGATTCAATGGCTGGTTGAAAAACTGGAGCAGAGCTCAGGGATTTGGATTCATTGGGGACTGGGGCTCCACCTGGAGGGATGCAGGCCTGTACTGGTGTGATGGTCTGCATCTGTCCAGGAGGGAACCAGGATCCTAGGTGACTAGTTTAAATGCTTCATTGGCAAGCATTTAAACTAGCCGGGGGGGGGGAGGCACTGAAAAGGAGAAGGGAAATCCTAGCCCCCCAAAAAACAAATCAGGGTAGTTGGTGAAGTAAACACCAAGACAGAGCAGTTGATAGGGAGAAGGGCAGGGGTAAATGGAGAAAAAGACAAAGGCAGTAAGGACAGGATTGGGGCAAAAAGAAATAAGGCCATTAAAAATGGAGGGTAATGAGTACCAATGCCCATAGTCTAGGTAAAAAGCTCCCCAAAATGGTGGCCTTGATGGGAGATGGATGCCTGGATATTGCGGCAGTCACAGAAACATGGTACACAGAGAACCATGATTGGGATGTCAACACACCAGGGTACACAATCTACAGGCGGGACAGAGAGGGTAGAAGAGGAGGAAGAGTAGCTCTCTATGTGAGGGAAGTGATCAAAGCAACAGAACTAAAGGGTAAACAGGGAGGAGAGAGGAGGCACTGTGGGTCACCCTGGAGACTGGAAATGGCACCACAATCTGCACAGGGGTTGTATACAGACTCCCGTCTCAGGGGGAGGAAATGGACAAGGAAATGATAGAAGGTATCCTTAGGATGGCAGATAAAGGAGAGATATTGCTGATGGGGACCTGAATATGCCAGATGTTAACTGGAGCACCTTTGCTGCAGCTGCATCTAAGAGTAGGGCCATTCTTGATGCTCTACAGGGGGGCATGCCTCAGACAGCTAGTTTTGGAACCCACTCAGGAGTTAGCAGTCTTAGACCTGGTACTCTCAAATGGGGACAGAGAGAGGATCTCAGATCTAGAAGTGGGTAGCCATCTGGGAACAACTGACCACCAAACAGTGTGGTTCATGATAAACTTAGCTGAAGAGTCTAGTCATACAAAAGTGAAGGTACTGGACTTCAGGAGGGCTGATTTTGTCAAAATGGGAGAGTGCCTCAGAAAACCACTAGCAAACAGGCAAGAAGGTGGGGTGGAGCAACAATGGGGAAACATCAAAACTGCCATCACAGAGGCAACAAGCCTTTGTGTGAAGCAAATAAACAAATCAAAACAAAAGAGAAAACCACTATGGTTCTCAAAAGAAGTGGTGGGGAAGGTTAGGGAGAAAAAGATAGCATTCAGAAAGTATAAGGAAACACAGAAGGAGCAGGACAGAGGACTGTACCAGTTAAAGCAGAAGGAAATGGGGAAGGCAGTCAGAACAGCAAAGGCCCAAACCAAGGAAAGAACAGCCAACTTGGTTAAGAAGGGGGATAAAACCTTTTATATGTATATTAGGGAGCAAAGAAAGACTAAGGCAGGGATACTGAGGCTGAATAAAGAGGAGGGTGGGTGGGCAGAGAGTGACAGTGAAAAAGCAGGGGTACTGAATGAATACTTCTACTCAGTATTCACAATGGAAGAGCAGGGGGAGATACCTAATCCAGTGAATAGACGCACTCTGGATCGGGGGTGAAAATTAGTCCTTTCATAGAAAAAAAGGTTCTGAAAGAACTCCTAAAACTGAAGGTGGATACAGCAATGGGGCCTAATGGGATTCACCCCAGAATTCTAAAAGAACTAAGGGAAGAACTAATAACACCACTGACTACCCTTTTTAATAAATTATGGGAGGATGGTGTGGTACCTGAGGACAGCAGGAGGGCAGATGTGATTCCCTTTCATGAAAGTGGGAGCAAGACAGAGGCAGGAAACTATAGACCTGTCAGTTTGACCTCAGTGGTAGGGAAAATGATAGAATCACTTCTGAAGGAAAGAATTGTTGAGTACCTAGAGGCCAGTGGGGCACAGGATCCAAGGCAGCATGGATTCACGATGGGAAGGTCATGTCAGACGAATCTAATTGATTTCTTTGACTGGGTGACCAAAGTAGTAGACCAAGGAGGGGCTGTGGACATGGCCTACCAAGACTTTAGCAAGGCATTTGACACAGTCCCACACAAAAGATTAATAAACCAATTAGCTAGCCTGGGAGTGGGTCCCAGGATGGTAGCCTGGGTAAAACACTGGCTGGACAACAGGACACAGAGGGTAATAGTAAATGGAGCCCACAGTGAAGAAAGGGGGGTTACTAGTGGGGTACCACAGGGTTCAGTACTGGGGCCAGTCCTTTTTAATGTCTTTATAAGTGACTTTGCATAGGGACTGGAAGGAAAAGTATATCTCTTTGCAGATGACACAAATATCTGCAACAGGGTTGATATGCAAGGTGGGGTGGAAAGGATGAAAAAGGACTTGGCAATGTTGGAGGAATGGTCAAATGTATGGCAGCTTAGATTCAATGCAAAGAAGTGCAAAGTAATGCACCTGGGAAACAAAAACCAAGGGGAAGAGTACACAATGGGGGGGGGGTGAGATGCTGACAACTACAAAAATGGAAAGGGACCTGGGGGTAGTTATATCAGATGACCTAAAGGTGGACAAGCAATATGAGAAGGCAGTAAGGAGGGCTGGGGGGATACTGGATTGCATAGGGAGAGGCATCACCAGTAGAAAACAGGAAGTTGTTTTCCCTCTGTACAGACAGTTGGTAAGACCACATCTGGAGTACTGTGTACAGTTCTGGAGACCCCATCTCCACAAAGACATAGACAGGGTGAAGGTTGTCCAGAGGAGGGCAACCAAAATGGTGCAGGGTCTGCACCAGAAGACATATGAAGAAAGGCTAAAGGAGCTTAAGATGTATAGCCAAAAGGAGGTGGGGAGGGGCATGATAGAAACTTTCAAATACCTCAAAGGAATCAACAAAGTCCAAGAGGGTAGCATCTTTCTGAAAAAGAGATGTGCAAAAACAAGGGTGCACAATTTGAAGATGGGGGGGATGGCTCAGAGGTAATGTGAGGAAGTATTTCTTCAAAGACAGGGTTGTAGATGCATGAAATGGCTTTCTGAGGAGGTCGTAGAGTCAAAAACAGTGGTGGAATTTAAGAATGCATGGAACAGACATAAGGCAATTCTAGTGGGGGGTAGGAGGAGGAAGTAGGCTGTTGATTAACTAGGATCTGCAGCTTAAACATTAGGTAGGGAAATGGGCAGACCAGGTGGGCCAAGCGGTCCTTATCTGCCATCAGATTCTATGTTTCTATGTTTCTATAGAGACTGAATACAATCAAAAACTCAACGTTGAGCACTCACCACCTCATATATAAGGACACTAGACTCCAGTATACCACTGTTTGAAACACCACCACTGCTGGAGTGTGTGGAATGGCGGAAGTAAAGGCAGACTATGATTTTAAGTCACTTGGGGCTATGAAGTAATGGGCAGTATATACGTGCCTGAGGTACGTATCCCGCCCGAAGAGCTCCACGCTTGTGGACAGTTGCGCACCCAGTGGCATTCACAAATGCCAGCCTCCTGTCCGTGTTCCCGCCTCCAGCACATGGGTCATGCAGGGAAGAAGGGGCAGAGCCATGGACCTGGGTGGGCATGCAATCAGATGCCTGTCCTGGGTCCTACAGTAGATCCCTTAAATGGATGGGAACGCATTAGCTGAGCACCCCATGGATGTCAGACAGCCGGTGGCCATGGAGATGTGTGGTGGGCAGTGCCGCCGGCCATCCTGAGATGCAGCACTGATGGACCATGTGGGAGGAAGATGTTCATGCCACAGATTAGTGTGGAAGGTGGGGTATTGCTGGCCAGTGGTGTGTGGGATGGTATCTCAGGAAACCTCTGTGTGTGTGTGGGAGTGGGGTGGGGCTGTACCACCTGGGGCAGGAGCCCACATGGGTGGGGCCATGCAATCCAGGGATAGGGCAGCCATGAGGGTGTGTGTGTGTGCCTTGCCTCACTGGGTGCCTTGCTGGTGCAGTGTCAGGTCAAGGGAAGCATGGGCATGGTGGTGCTGCCCTGGGGGGGTGCAGATTCCAGGGTATGGGGATGAGGCTGGCTTGCTCTGTGGGGGATGCCCACCTGCCACAGGGCTGTTCCCTCATCTGGTGCATGCGGGGGCAAAGCACATAGGAAACTAATGGCAGGGTTCACCCTGATGTAATAGCTACCATCCTACACACCCCAGTGCACTGCTGTATGCAGCTTTGTCCATGCTGCATAGTGCTGGTATGCCCCCCACCCACCCCCTGTATGTTTTGCAGTGTACACAGGTTGGGGATTGGGTGCATAGGGGCTGTACACCCCCCCTTAGTGCATTCTGCACAGGGGGGCACAATGGGTGCAAAGTGTCTTTCCGCACCTCAAATATGTGGTGCGGAGGCACTCCACACCTTCGTGCATAGGGCCCAGTGTGTTTATATATTGTATTTTCAATGTCTGATTTGTTGGCATCATCCTCCTCACCTGTACCAGAGATCAAATTGTCATGAAAATGTTCACTGTCAAAATAATTCTTGCAGTGTTCATTGCATTTGCTAGTCCTGTAGATTACACTTTCTTGAGAGACAATTTGCTCTCTAAAGTTGTACCCTGTAATTGCATGCATTTAATTACTATAGGGTCTTGTCATCTTGATGCTGATTTGTATAGCCATGTCCTTTTTGAATGTTCTACACTGTATTTCTATCCTATTATGAAAGCAACAACTTTTAGACATGTGTGAATGTGTTCTGTGCTATATCATCCCAGTGAACTTCGCCAAACAAATATAAAGATAGTCTTTGAAAAAACTTCATTAATGCACTAGTTTGGGTTTCAGTGTCAGAAGTAAGGAAATGTCATGTTAGGGTTTCCAACCCTAAAACCCCACTCCTACCCTGCAGGCAGCAACAGGTGTGGGGTGTACCTTGTGGTTGTCAGCCCTAACGCTCACCCCATTCTATGAGTAAATAAGCTGAGATGGGCACAGCAAATGAGAAAGGGGTGAGCATTAGGGGTGACAACCCCAAGGCACATCCCACACCTGTTGCTGTCTCTAAAGTAGGGGTGAGGTGTTAGGGTGGGAAACCCTAACACTACATTTTCCTACTTTTGATGTTGGAACCCCAACTGGTGCATTAACAATATTTTTTGCAAAGAATCTCCTTACTTTTTGAGATAGCATAATCATCCTTATTTGCCTGTGGGTGCGCAGAGCCCTCTGAGCCCTGTGCTCCCATCCATGCATAATTTTTGAGATATTGTAATCATATTCTTATTTTCCTTGTTATTGTTCGCACTATCATTTAAACTAAGACACTATTTCATTCTCCAGCATCTGACCTTTACTGCAGCAATCCTACTCCTGCTCCCCTCTACCTTACCTACTCTATATTTTACTGTTGCTGCTCAATTTTCTAAAATGTATGTATTGCAAATACCAGTTACCATGTCTTGCATTGTTAGTATACTACCTAGAAATGTTCATCACTTTAAACCAATTGTTGCTCATCATCCAATGTGGTGTTCTCCTATGTATTAACCAGCTTGTATTATGCGATTACATGCATACATGTTATATTACTGTCTATCATTTAATTTCCATTTTTTTTCTTATTTATTTATGTATGTTCGTTATCAGTGTATATGTCACAGGACCTCCTTGTGAATGAGCTTGCTCAATGGAGTTTTCTTGCAATAAACTTGAAACTTGAACTTGAAACAGCAGGGCCCTCTGGGCCCTGCAACTTGCATTTGTCCATAATGGTATCCATATTTGAGTGTGGGAGTGCAGTGCCCTCTGGGCCCAGCATTAGTATCCATCCATAATTTTTTAGATGTATCCTTATGTCCCTGTGGGAGCACACATCCATCCATAATTTTAAAGATATTGTACTTATCTCCTGTCCTATGTTGCGCAGCACCAAAGAAAGACCTCACATTGCAATGTTATCCTATGGGAATCACAGGAAAATTTAAAACCTATAAAACTCCACACCAGATGAATATCTTTTCACCAAACCAGCAAAAGGCACATCTGTAGGTTAAGTAATTAGTACCCTAAAAATTTCATACAAAAACTGGAAGTCATGTCTTCACAGCGGAGTGACAAAAAAACGACTGCATATACATCACATTACAATGCTATCCTATAGGAAACAATGGAAAATTTAAACCCCCAGAACATCAGAGCAAAGTAATCTGCTTTCACCAAACTAGCAAAAGGCACATTCACGGAGCAAGCCCTTTGCACCCTAAAAATTTCAGGCCAAAATTCCAAACTGTTTCTTCAGTGTGAAGTGACAAAAAAAAAAACTGTAGACTTTTTCCTACAAATTGCTAAACAGGATCCTGTTTCGAACTTTCTTTTTTCTAAATTTATGAAACAGAAAAATCTTTTTTCGCAAATTGTGAAACAGAATCCTGTTTCACATTGTTTTGTTTGAATTTGCATAAAAAAGAAAAATCCTTTTTCACAAATTGAGAAATAGAATTCTAGTTTGTGATTATTTTTTTTGCAAATTTGTGAGAAAGGATTTCAGCATGTTAAAAAAACACATTTCCAGAGGATTTATGAAAAAACAAACATCAGAATCTGTTAGAACTGGTCTCGATTAGCAGAACACATGTGTTGGTTACTTCAAAAAACATAATTTTGTTCTGTTTTTAAACTTTGTTTGCCTCGCTAAAAAATACAAGATGGTGGCAGCACAGAAAAAGATTCTCTATTTACTATAAAGGATTACTCATTTGTGACACAGGATTGCCTATTTGTGACACAGAATTCTGTTTTGAGGCTCACATCTAACTTTTCCCATTGAAAATAATGGGAATTTTTTAAATGTAATAACTTTTGAATGGATCAATATTTTTTCACCTAATCTTCAAAAGACACATCTGTGACCCATAACATCTCTACCATGAAATGTCAGACCAAAATCCCAAACCAGTTTTGTACAGTGGCATGACAACGAATTTTACAAAAATAGTAATTTTCACATTTTTTGACACTCCGTATCTCCACAACCACACATCCAACTGGAATGAAACTTGGTTCATAAAGAGATTATTAGTCCCTGATGGCACCTGCAAAACATCATGCAAATCAATTGAATGATTGTGAAAATATTAAAGTACAAACGTTCAAGTTTTACATAGAAGTGAAGGTTGAACCCTAACTATAGGGGCACGACCATACCACTATAATAACACTCAGTATCTCTGCACCAACACATCTGACCAAAATGAAACTTGGCGCATTGAGAGATCTTTGGTCCTTGATGGCACATGAAAAAGTTCATGCACATCAGTTGAAAGTTTGTGAAGTCATTAAAGCACAAAAATTCCCCATTTGTGACAAAGGATTACTCATTTGCAACAGAGTATTGCCCATTTGTGACACAGAATCCTGTTTTGAGGTGAACATCTAACTTTTCTTATTGAAAATAATGGGACAGTTTAATGTTTAATAACTTTTGAACAGATTAATATGTTTTCACCAAATCTTCAAAAAGCACATATGTGACCCAGGATCTTTCCACCCTAAATATTGCAGACCAAAATCCCAAGATATTTTTGTGCAGCAACGTGACAAAGAATTTTACAGAAAAATGGTAATTTTCACATTTTTTTACATTCTGTATCTCCGCACCCACACATTCAAACGGAATGAAAATTGACACATTAATTGATCTTTGGTCCCTGATGGCAGATGCAAATCAGTAGAATGGTTGTGAAGTTATTAAAGTGCAAAACGTCAAGTTTAACATAAAGTGAAGGTTGAACTTGAATTATAGGGGCATGATGTACCCCTATAATATGTATTTTAGGGGTGTGGTAGCACCCTTATATTAGGGTTCATTCTGCATTTCTATGTTAACCTCAGAATTTGCACTTTAATAACTTCACAACCGTTTAAGTGATTTGCATGACATTTAGAATGCACCGTGAGGGACCAATGTTCTCTTGATGTGGTAATTTCTGTTCCAGTTGGATGTGCAGATGTGGAGATATAAAGTGTCAAAAAACATGTAAATAATTTTTTTTTTGTCAAATTCTTTGTCACACTATTGCACAGAAATGGCTTAGAATTTTGGTCTGAAAAGTTTAGGCTAGAAAGGTCTTGGGTCACAGATGTGCCTTTTTTTTATTATTATTTCTCTTCTGGAGCTCTGGCTGCAAGCCTGCTATTTGTTGTTCCCCCAGCACCAGCCCCCAAAGATCAGACAGACCCCCTTCCTTATGCACCCAGTGACTTACCCTTCATGGCAGGGTGGTGGGGAGTGACTCAACCCACCCCAACGGATCCATGCAAGGGAGGTGCCTTCTCAGGGAAGGCGGTGCAGGGCACAACTTCATTCTGCCAGGCTATTTTTCCATTTTTCTCCCTGAGGGCCATGGCATGCAATGACGCCAGCGACTGGGTGCACGCACGCTCCCGTGTGCAACCCAATCAAGCGTCTGCCATGTCCCACCCCCATGGCTTGTGGCTATATGCCACTGACCCCCAGCCTCTGCTAGGGGTCAGGCAAGCACAGGCCACCAGAACCCCCCCTCCCTGGAGATGGAAAGCAGTCCATTGGATGCTCAATCATCTCCTCCCTGCTGACCCACGGCAACCCATGCCCATTCCTGAACACAGGTTGCCTACATGGCGTGAGGTGTGGCGTCCAGCCTCTCAACCCTCAGCACCACCAGGCAGGTGGACAGATGTGCCTTTTGAAGATTTGGTGAAAAACAATAATCCTTTCCAAAATTGTTAAATTTCAAAGTTTTCTATTATTTTTTAAGGGAAAAATTAGATGTTTACTAGAAAAAAGGATTCTTTATCACAAATGTGGAATCCCTAGTTGTAAACATGGGATCTTTTCTCAAATCCAGAATCTTTTTTTGTGCTGCCACCATCTTGTTTTCAATTAGCGGTGTCAATAAAATTCAATTACTAAAAAAAAAAAAAATAGAGGGCTTTAGTAAACACCAACATGTTGTATTTACCTAATTGGGGCCCATAGAATCTGATTCGGGGGTTAGTTTTTTGATTACATACTTAGAAATGTGCTTTTCTACTATCTGTAAAATCCTTTTTCATAAACCTTGGAAAAAAGGTCAGCGAAACAGAATCTTTTTCTACAATTTATGAAAAAGGATTTTCTTTTGCTGAAAATTGTGAAAAAGCATTGCAAAAAAGAATTATTTTTCTCAATTTGCGAAAAAGGTTTTTCTGTTTCCACAAATTGCGAAAGAGGAACTGTGGGAAAATACCCTTTATTGCAATTTGTAAAAACGATTTTTGAGAGAGCTGTTTCTTTGTCACTGCACAATTACAAAATGGTTTATTATTTTGGTTTGAAATTTTCAGGATATGAAGGGTTTGCCCCACAGATGTGCCTTTTGCTGACTTGGTGAAAGTAAATTACTTTGCTCTGGAGTTCTGTGGGGTTAAATTTTGATTAATTTCCCATAAGATAACATTGTATTGGGAGGTGTACACAGTCATTTATTTGTGACTGTGCTGTGAAGAAACAGTTTGCAATTTTGTTCTGAAAATTTCAGGGTACAAAAGCCTTGCCCCACTGATGTGACTTTTGCTGGTTTTGTGAAAATATATCAATTTGGTGCTCAGTTACACAGGTTTAAAATTTTCCTGTGTTTTTTATAGGAGAACATTGCAATGTCAGGTGTTTCTTTGGGTCTGCTCACTATGGGATGGGAGCACTCCCATAGGTAAAGAAGGGTAGCACTACACTGTCTCAAACATTATGCATGGATTGGAGTACAGGGCCCACAGGGACATAAGGATATGATTACAATATCTCAAAAATTATGGATGGATGGCACTGTGCATTCCCACAAGCAAATATGAATATCATTTTGGAGTGATGGGAGTGCAGGCCTTATGCATACATTACAGTGCAGGATCCAGACCCTGCATGCAGAAACAGGCTTGGGGGTGCCTTGGGATTGTGAACCCTAATGCTCACCCCACTCTCCTATACTGTACCCATCTTAGCTTACTTACTCATGGAATGAGATGAGTGGTAGGGTTTATAACCCAAATACATACCTCCCATGCCTGTTTCTGCATGCAGGGTGGGAGTGGGGTGTTACAGTTGGGAACCCTAAGACCGCATTTCCCAACTTTTGTCACTGGAAGTCTATTGATGCATTAACAAAGTTTTTTGCAGATAATATTTATATACTGTATATATTCTTTGCAAAAAAACTTAATTGAGGCACAAGTTAGGGTAATGTAACACTGCAAAAGTAGGGAAATGTGGCATTAGAGCTT
Organism: Neoceratodus forsteri; assembly: GCA_016271365.2. Classification (NCBI taxonomy): domain Eukaryota; kingdom Metazoa; phylum Chordata; order Ceratodontiformes; family Ceratodontidae; genus Neoceratodus; species Neoceratodus forsteri. The sequence goes on from CM057450.1 coordinate 32,521,307, forward strand.
CCAGCCCTAACTCCCTACCCCTACTCCTCAGGCAACAACAACAACAAAAAAAAATTAGGGCTTTGGGTATCTGGAGTCTTGGCAAACTAGTGGTGGAGTGTTTCTTGGGGTTGTCAACCGTAATGCTCACCATACTCCCTGAGCAAACAACATCATATATGATCTCTTGCAGGCCCTGCATGAAGAAAGCTACAACAAATTGTGTTTGCAACATGTGGCAAGACATGCTTCTCTACCTTTGAAGATTGTAACACTAGGAGGCAATGGCTTTGAGCTGTACTTTGTGCTTTGGACTGGAGGTTACAAGCTGGGGAGAGGGGTGAGCATTAAGGTTGACAACCCCAAGGAAGACCCCACCACTGATTTGCCAAGGCTCCAGAGACAAAAAACCCTAATTTTTTTTTCCTTTTGCTGCTTGGGGGAGTGGTGGGGAATTATGGGTGGAAACCCCAACACCACATTCCCTACTTTTGTGGCATTAAGTTACCTTAACTGGTGTATTAATGACAGGTTTATGCAAAGCATTTCCTTTCTTTTTCAGACAGTGGAATCATCTCTTCATTCACGCAGTTCCCTGTATAATCAGATACAGACATGGACTGTGCATCACTCCAGTGGTACCTCTCCACAATTCATATGCCATTCTGGCAAAAGCATGGTTCCTCTATGGAGGCACCCACAGTGGAGACCTAAGGAGGATGCTGGGAACCTCCACAAAGGAGACAAACAGGAGGGTGGCATGAGATCCCACAGAGGATGGAAACAACTCCTGGTGGGGGACTCAATTGTTAGGGGGTAGAACTGGAGGGAGGGGAGAGGGAGGTAAGGTACCTGCTTGGCACCATGGCTTGGAGGGACAGGGAGCGAATCCTCAGGATCACGGGAGCAGCTGCACATGGGAGGGAGTTGGATAGCATTGTTCAGCTAGGGGCAAATTACCTGTCTGGGAATGAGATCAGAGCAATGCAGGGGGAGTTTGTGGAGTTGGGGAGGGGCCTTAGACAAGTAGCATGCATGGTAACCTTCTCAGAGGTGCTGCCTGTCTATGGCATGGGTGAGGCTAGGGTGCTCCACATCATGGGATTCAATAAATTGTTGAGAAACTGGTGCAGAGCTCAGGGTTTTGGCTTCATTGGGGACTGGGTGTTTACCTGGAGAGATACATGCCTATACTGGCACGATGGTCTGCATCTGTCCAGGAGGGAAACCAGGATCCTAAGTGATAGGTTTAAATGTTTCAGTGGCAAGCACTTAAATTAGGCAAGGGGGAGGTGCTGAAAAGGAGCAGGACCCCACCACAAAACAAGGTAGTTAGCGAGGTAAACACCAAAATAAAGAAAAAAACACACAGAAGAGGCAGACTCCACTGCAATTATGCTCAAGCTTGCAATCAGTTTCAGTATGGAAAAAACAAGAAGGGGTGTACCTTAGCAGGACATTCAAGCAGAGCAAAACACACTCCAACCAGGCCAGAAGAAGGGTCAGCACTTCCAATAGTGGTAGCAACACAAATTTTTTACTCCATAGTAGCAGTAATGTAAAAAAGTTATGGCTATGACTTGGCATTCGACGCTGCTTGGCCTGTAGTCTGCGAAGTAAAAACATTTTTTTTTGCCATTACTTTATCGCATTTGGACTGCAATTATCATTGTATGTATGGCCTTTACACATTATTGCTAAACTGCCTTTTTATTTACTACTACAACTGCTGCAACTGCTACTATGGAGTAAAAAGCTTGTGTTGCTACCACTATTGGGAGTGCTGACCCTTCTTCTGGCCTGGTCAGAGGGTGTTATGCCAAAATAGAGAAGTCTATAGGGAGAAGGGTGGGGGTAAATGGAGAAAAAGGCAAAGGCAGTAAGGACAGAGATGGGGCTAAAAGGAGTAAGGCATCAAAAAATGGAGGGCAATGAGTACCAACACCCATAGTCTGGGTAACAAGCTCCCTGAGTTAGTGGCCTTGATGGAAGAGGGAAGCCTGGATGTTATGGCAGTCACAGAAACATGGTACACATAGAACCATGACTGGGATGTCAGCATATCTGGGTATACAATCTACAGGAGGGACTGGGCAGGTAGAAGAGTAGAAGGAGGAGTAGCTCACTATGTAAGGGAAGGGTTTAAAGCAACAGAACTAAAGGGTAAACAGGGAGGAGAGGAGGCACTGCAGGCCACCCTGGAGACAGAAAGTAGCACCACAATCTGCACTGAGGTTGTATATAGACCCCTGTCTCAGGAGGAGGAAATGGACAAGAAAATGATAGAAGGCATCCTTAGGGAGGCAGAAAAAGGGGAGATATTGTTGATGGGGAACCTGAATATGCCAAATATTAACTGGAGCACCTTTACTGCAGCCACATCCAAGAGCAGGATCATTCTTGATGCCCTACAGGGGCATGCCTCAGACAGCTAGTGTGGGAACCCACTCGGGAGGGAGCAATCTTAGACCTGCTATTCTCAAACAGCGATGGAGAGAGGATCTCACATTTACAAGTGGGTAGCCATCAGGGAACAAGTGACCACCAAACAGTGTGGTTCACGATAAACATAACCATACAGTCAAGCCATACAAATGTGAGGGTACTGGACTTTAGGAGGGCTGACTTTGGCAAAATGGGAGAGTGCCTCCGAAAAGCACCAGCCAACAGGCAAGAAGGAGGGGTGGTGGAACAATGGGGAAACATAAAAACTGCCTTCACAGAGGCAAAAAGCAGTTATGTGAAGCAAATAAACAAATCAAAGTGAATTAAAAAAACACTATGGTTCTCAAAAAAGGTGATGGGGAAGGTTAGGGAGAAAAAGATAGCATTCAGGAAGTATAAGGAAACACAGAAGGAGCAGGACAGAGAACTGTACCCGTTAAAGCAGAAGGAAGTGGGGAATGCAGTCAGAATAGCAAAGGCCCAAACAGAGGAAAAGATAGACAACTTGGTCAAGAAGGGGGATAAAACCTTCTATAAGTACATTAGGGAGTGAAGAAATACCAATGGAGGGATAGTGAGGCTTAATAAAGGGTAGGGTGGTTGGGCAGAGGTTGACAGTGAAAAAACAGGGATACCGAATGAATACTTCTGCTCAGTATTCATAAAAGAAGAGGAGGAGGAGGAGGTGCATAATCCAAACAATAGAAGCACTCTGGATAGGGGCTTGATACCAGTCCATTCACAGAAGAGTGGGTTCTCAAAGAACTCTGAATCTGAACGTGGACAAAGCAATGGGACCTGACAGGATACACCCCAGAATTCTAAAAGAACAAAGGGGAGAACTAGCGACTCCACTGACTACCCTTTTTAACAAATCATGGGAGGATGGTGTAGTATCTAGGGACCGGAGGAGAGGAGAGGAGATGTGATTCCCCTTCACAAAATTGTGAGCAAAGCAGTGGCAGGAAACTACAGACCTGTTAGTTTGACCTCAGTGGTAAAGAAAATGATGGAATCACTTCTGAAGGAGAGAATTGTTGTGTACCTAGAGGCCAGAGAGGGACAGGACCCAAGGCAGCATGGATTCACAGTGGGAAGGTCATGTCAGATGAATCTAATAGATTTCTTTGACTGGGTGACCAAAGTAGTAGACCAGAGAGGGACTGTGGACATGGCCTGCCTAGACTTTAGCAAAGCTTTTGATACAGTCCCTAACAAAAGATTAATAAACAAGTTAGCCAGCCTGGGGAGTGGGTCCCAGGGTGGTAGCCTGGGTAAAATAATTGGCTGTACAACATAACGCAGAGGGTACTAGTAAACAGAGTCCACTCAAAAGAAAGGGGGGTTACCAGTGGGATTCTGCAGGTTTCAGTAGTGGGACCGGTACTTTTTGATGGCTTTATAAGTGACATTGCAGAGGGACTGGAAGGAAAAGTATGCCTCTTTGCAGATGACACAAAGATCTGCAACAAGGTTGATACACGGGGGGGGGTGTGGAAAGGATGAGAAGGGACTTGGCAAGGTTGGAGGAGTGGTAAAAAAGTATGGCAGTGTAAATTCAATGCAAAGAAATGCACCTGGGAAACAAAAACTAAGGGCAAGAGTATACAATAAGGAGTAGGTACTAATAACAACAAAAATGGAAAGGGACCTGGGGGTAGTCATATCAGATGACCTAAAGGTGGGCCAGCAATGTGAGAAGACAGCAAGGATGGCTGGGGGGATACTGGGATGTATAGGGAGAGGCATCACCAGTAGAAAAGAGGAAGTTGTTATCCCTCTGTACAGACAGTTGGTGAGACCCCATCATGCAGTTCTGGAGACCCCATCTCCACTAAGAAATAGTCACAATGAAGGCAGTCCAGAGGACGGCAACTAAAATGGATCAGGATCTGCACCAGAAGCCATATGAAGAGAGACTAAAGGATCTTAATATGTATCCCTCGAGGAAAGGATGGAGAGGGAGGACATGATAGAAACTTTCAAGTACCTCAAGGGAATCAACAAAGTCCAAAAGAGTTCATAGGTAAATTACGAGTCTAAAGATCAAATGACCCATAAAGACTTGCCACTAATTAGTTGTATTGCTTGCATTTTTCCTCTCCCATATGTTGATCTAAACTATGTTTGAAGGATGTAAAAGAACTACAGGACACAATTTTCTCTGGCAACGCATTTCATGTATTGATTACTCACTGACTGAACCACTTGCCCCTCATACTAGTCATATACAGGTCCCCTTTTAACTACAGACTATGTGATCTCATATTTATTAGGTTCAGACTTTTCTGCAGTCCTATTGATTCCCATAAGAATTTATTCTTACTGGCATTATATACATAACAGAGATCTCCCCTTAATCTTCTGTACTCAACAGAATATAGATTCAACTCAGTCTGACATGATATGATTTGTTAGACATGTCATATATTCTTTTAGTCATTTTGCGCTGAACTCTTTCTATAAATTTTTTATCCTTTATTGTTTGAGGGACACAGAATGGGGAGCAATATTCTAAGTATGGTCTAACAAATGATGAATATATGGAATAATTACTTATTTATTTTTACTCTTAATATTTCTAAAAATACAACCAAGAATTCTATGACATTTCTGAACCATATATTTTGAGTGCACACTTAGAGATAACTTATGTCATAATTACCCCCAATTCCTTTTCATTACTGGTTTCCAGGAGTATGGTGTTGCCTAGCTGGTAACTGGTTTGTGGGTTCTTATGTCCAAAGTTAATGACCCAACACTTTTCAGTGTTAAATCTTAATTTATTTTTTCTGCCCAATTATAAATTAGATCCAAGTCTTTCAGAAAAAGAGATGTGCAAGAACAAGGGGGCATAATTTGAAGATAGAGGGGGGATGGCTCAAGGGCAATGTGAGGAAGTATTGTTTCATGGAGAGGATGGTGGATGAATGAAATTGCCTTCCTGAGGAGTTTGTGGGGTCAAAAACAGTGGGGGAATTCAAGAATGCATGGGACAGACATAAGGCAATTCTGGTGAGGGTTAGGAAGAAGTAGGCTGTTGGTTAACTAGGATCTGCAGCTTATCCAATAGGTAGGGAAATGGGCAGTCTGGGTTGGCCAAGCAGTCCTTATCTGCCATCAAAGTCTATACTTCTAAGTATGTTTGCCATCTGGACTGTGCAGCAAGGAAGACTCCATCTGCTTACTGAAGTGCAGGGCGCTTCTGACCCTGCCCTTCTATTCAAAGGCAGATGTCAAAAATGACTAAAGTTATGAACCTGTGTAGGAAAATAATGTACCTTCATAACTGTGTTGATTTTTACTATTTTGACCCCAAACTGTCAGCATAGCCTTGATACAAACCCACCTCAAGAACCTAGTAAGTGATAATTTTCAAATCTCAGTTGAAATGTCATTCCGTGGCACGGGTACAAAAACTCATTTTGGCCAGGTTTTAAAAAATTACAGTTGTCATGTTCAAGACGTTATGTGAAAAAATGGCGATGTTGAAAATTTGGGGTCAAAATATTTAAAATGACCAAAGTTATGATCATGCATTGCCAAAGCTCAACGTATGTGTGTAACTTTGCTGTTTTGTAATATTTTTACCCCAAATTTTCAACATAGCCTTCTTATGATCCTACCTCATGAACAGGGGTCATATCCAAGTCACTTGTCTCCCAGGGGCCAGAAATAATGATATTAGGCAATGGTTGAAGAACCTCATGGAATCACAAAAAAAATCTCCACTAATGATAGTTTATGTAGGAACAAATGATACAAAAAAAAAACCCCGGTACACAGGATACGGAAAGAATTTATAGAAATAGGAAATTTGCTTCAAGATACAAATGTTAAGCAATATTCTCTGAAATACTGCTGGTGCAAAGAGCCAGAAAGGAGCAAAGAGATGAAATAAGATCAGTAACTTGTGAACATGGGCAACAAAGGAAAATGTTAAATTTCTCAGATATTGGGAAACATTTGCCAACAAATGTGATCTGTTCTTTAGAGGTGGGCCCCCTTTAAATAAAAAAGGGGCAGTGTTATTGGGAAAAAGGAGTAAAGCAGCAGTAAATTTAAATTTAAACTCAAAGGTAGGTGAGGGGCACTACATACAATATTCTGCCAAATGCAAGTTTATCCACAGAAGGGGCAAGAAACAACAAGAAACCTAACAGCAAATATAATATAAGATCTCTAAAAATTCTTTATCTGAAAGCTAGAGCCTTGAATAACAAACATGATGAGTTAAAACTCGCAATAGTAAATAATAAAAATAATGTCATTTCCATAGTCAAGACATGGCAGACTGACGATACATACTGGGCTCAGGAACTTGAGGGGTACACCCTGTTCAAAAATGGCAGGCAGAATAAGATGGGAGGCCATGTGGCTTTATATGTCAACAATTGCCTAAAAAGCCTACAGGTCAATGAAACTTTAGCTTCAAGCAAAGATAAAATGGAAACACTTTAGGTAGATATCATAGCTAAGCATAAAACACTAACAGTTGGTACATGTTACAGGCCATCTAATGGCAATAAAGAATACAACAAGACCCTAATAAATGAGATTAGAGAACAACGTGAGAAAAATAAGCACATTCTTATTATGGGGGGACTTTAATTATGGCCATATAGATTGGACAGATGCCACAGCTAATGGTAGGATTGAGAATTAATTGATAGATATAATAAACAGATATAGACAGGAACAGATAGTGATAGAACCAACTAGAGGAATTGAAATATTAGACTTGGTAATAACAAATATAAAAGGAAAAAAACACCAAGTGTGAAAACCTGGAGCCCTTAGGATCAAGTGATCATGCCTTGATTAAAATTAATCTAAACTTTAGACCCCCAAAACTCAAAAACAATCACATACTGTATAATTACAAGGCAGGAAATTATTCAGAAATAATAAAATAGATGGCATAAAGGCTTTGGGAGGTAGATTTCCTAAATAAGTCAATTAATGAAAAGTAGGATATACGTACAACAAAAATACAGTCCCTGGAACATAAATCGATCCCCACTAAAACCAAATACAATAACAGGGATAAAACCCAAATTGATAAATACCAAAATAAGTAAATTATTCGTAAGGAAAAAACAGTTGTATAAACTGTGGACAGAGGAAAATACTGAAACAAATAAGATCAGGTATAAAGAAATAGTTAAAAAATGCAAGTATACCATAAGAAGGAGTAAGAGAGCCTATGAACATTATTTGGCAAGAAATTCAAAAAATACCAAACAATTCTATGGTTATATTAACTCATTAGAGGGAAATGCTCCGTCCATTGGAGCATTAATACGTAATGGTAGTACAGCCCATACATCAAAATATATGGCTAATGTACTTAATTCCTATTTTGCTTAAGTCTTCATTAAGGATACTGACATGGGTACACAAACAGAGCATACTGTAAATACTAACATTAGAGTCAAGGATCTTTTTACAGTTGACAGGATAAGTGAGGAAGTCAAGACATTAGACCCCTACAAATCACCTGGAAGTGATAATTTAAGCCCCTATTTGTTACAAAATATAGCAGAGTACGTCTGTGGGCCTGAGTGTAATATATTTAAATCATTATTTTTAAAGGGAGAAATACCAGCAGCTGGAAGCATGTCATTGTGATATCAATCTATATGATGGGTAATAAGAATCAACCTTTTTAACTATAGACCGATTAGCCTAACACCTGTACTGGGTAAAATAATGGAAAGAATAGTGAAAGATCATATCACAGATAAAATGACCAGTAACAGGAATATAGACTACACTTAATATGGATTTGTTGAGAAAATATAAATCTAATCGCATTCTATGAGCCAATCAGTGAGCTACTGGATTTAAATATTCCTAGTGATGTGATATACAGGTATCTGAATTTTACCAAGACATTTGATCAAGTGCCACATGGGAGGCTGACAAGGAAGCTGTGAGGCATGGGTCTTGATGCCAGGCTAGTAAAGTGGATTGGAGAATGGCTGGAAGGGAGGACACATGTTGTAAGAATAGAAAATTATCTATCTAATAGTGTTAAAGCTATGAGTGGAGTGCCACAGCGTTCAGTTTTGGAACCTATGCTTTTTACTCTATGCATATCTGATTTACATGTTGGAATGAAAAGCAATATAACTAAGTTTGTGGATGACACAAAAATGTGGGGACCAACATTAACTGATGGGGACACATCAATAATACAAGAAGATCTTGACAAAATACAAAACTGGGTGGATACATTGGAGATGAATTTCAAAAAAGATAAATGTTGCATTTTGCATTGTGGTAAACAAAATTCTAGGATGCAATGATTTTTGGGAAAAAAACTCTTTTGGCTAGTATAACACAAGAAAGGGAGCTTGGGAAGCAGTATAGCGCAGTGGTTTAAGGCTCTGAGCTGCAGATTTGGTGACATCCAGCAGACGAGAGCTGGGTTTGAATCCCACAGCTTCCACTTGCATACTGTGTGACCCTGAGCAAGTCACTTAACTTTCCTGTGCTCCTAGATCGCACCTGTAAAAAAGCTTTCAGCTTAGTGTGCTACTCCTGGTTAAACATCTAAATAAAAAAAATTATGTTCACCCATATTTGAGCACAGTTGAAACCCAAACAGTCAAAAAGCACTGCAAGGAGACCCCAAAAGCATGCAGTCAAAAAGAGTGCTAAAATTAAATAAACTATCTCCGAACTGTGCATACTGTTTTGACCACGGGGCTTTTGATCACTTAGCTCTTTCTTCACAGTCTTGTTGGGATGCCAGAGTATTATGTAGCCTGACTTGTCTTTCTCCATACACAATAAGCAAATCAGTGACAAAGCATTTAGAATCCTGGGGAATAGAAAAAGAAACATTTGTAGTAGACATAAGGATGTTCTTATGCCTTTGTATAGATCACTGATAGACTGCATGTGGACTACTGCTCAAAGTTTTGGTCACTTGCACACAAGGGACAAACTGGAACAAAAAAGTGAAAAAGTGCAACAGACTTACCAAATGTATATATGGATTGGAGGGATATAATTACACAAGAAGACTGGAATCATATAGTCTAGAACAAAGGAGAAAGTGAGGAGAGCTACAATTACTGTGTAATATCCTTGGTGACAAGAATTTATGTATGAATATGGGATTGGAATTCAAAGAATATGTCCTTAATATGAGAGGTCACAGAATGAGGCTGCAAGGAAGAAGATTCAGGACTAACCTCAGAGGATCCTATTTCACACAGAGTGGTAGGAACTTGGAACGCTTTGCCTGAAGTAGTTGTCTGCGCTAAATATATCGCTGAGTTTAAAAGGTTGTTGGATATCTATAACATTAGAATATTCCACTGAGTAGGGAGGAGAATAGGCATGAAGGCCCTCTAGGTCTATCCCTATTCTTAATTAACCTTTGTAACCTTAGTAAACTTAGAGGTGGAGAACATTTTCAATACCTGCCCAAATGACGATTGTGTGCAGTGACAACATCATTCTGCACCACAGGTGAAAAACACATTTTGACCAGGATATGAAAAATGACAGTTGTCATGTTCATAAGGTGATATGAAAAATGTCTAACTTGAAAATTTGAAATCAAAATATTTAAAATGACCAGAATTATGAGGGTGTGTTGCAAAATTTCAACATACACTTATAACTTTGCCATTTTTAAACATTTGGATCTGGAATTTTTAACATAACTTTCATATGATCCCACTTCATGAACAAAGGTAGTGAAAAGTTTCAAATCCTGCCCAAAGGTGATTTTGCCAAGTGAGCTTAAAAATTGCTTTGGGGCCAGATTTGCGTAATTCTACCACCATTGTCAAGAGGTGGGGTCCCAAAATGTCCTGTTGAAAATCTGGGCTCAAAATACACAAACATGGCAAAGTTATGTATCAAAGATGAAAACCCCACTGAAATCTTTTGATTTACCTGGAACAGCTTCTGTTATCAGCTGGACAGCTACCAGACTGAATAGACAATTTTTGTACCAGCTTTCAAGGCTTATCACAGTCGTTGGTGTACTCTGGAAAATCTTTATTAACCATTTCTCCATACCTATACACTCAGGTCTTTAGTACGTTCTCTCATTCCTAAATTATAAAGTTCAACACTCTTAACTTCCTCCTTCTCCTCCTCTTGGCTCTTCCCAGAATTGCCCTCACTCCTACATCTCCTACTGCTTCTCCAACTCCCCCATCTATACCACAGTGAATCTATGCCCCCCACCACTCGTATGAAACCATGCTACCTCCCCTACTCCCATCACTGACTCCTGGTCTCATTTTCTATGCTGCCCCTACACCTCCCTCACTAAGATGTGTATGTACTGCACCCTTCTACTCATCCTTAGCTCCTGGCCGCCCTCAGTTACTAGCAAGAACAGTCACTCATGACTGTCAATCACCTACTCTTGGTTTAAGAGTGCCAAGCTTCACTATATCATTGTCGCTCTCCTGCTCTTGACAGCTTGTGATATAAACCCTAACCCAGGCCCAGCCTAATCAACTAGGGCTCCTCAATCCCCCCCCCAGCCACTAGAGCACACCCACATCGAACAGCTCTCCCCCACGGTCTAAAAATTTTACACATAAATATACGCAGCCTTCTCCCCAAAGTAAACTTGATACAGCCCCTCGTGGTCACTCACACCCCTGATATAATTATACTATCAGAATCTTGGCTAAATAATAAGATTTTCAACTCCTCTCTTACAATCCCTGGCTTAACAATATCGCAACAGGACCATCAAGGCAGAGGTGGTGGAGTAGCAATTTATATCTCGTCGTCCATCCAATTCACCTCTGTCTTCTCCTGCTCAGAACCAAAAGCTTACTAGGCCCTGCTACTGCAAATGTCTCTCTCCCTTTCTCCAAACCTATATTTGTAGCAGGTGTCTACTGCTGCCCTGGTATATAGCCCAAAACTGCTACTGTCCTCTTAGCCACCCTAGCTATCCATGCTTCAGCTGGTGAATTATATATCATGGGTGATTTCAACATAAACTGGCTGTCCTTCCCATCCAATAAAGTGTATAACGTAATATACACTCTCAGCTTAACTCAACTTATCCATGACCCAACTCAGCATAACTACAAGATGAGTAACCATTCCCCTAATCATCTAGCCGTCATCTCTCATCCCCATAGGGTCATTAAATCTGAAACTCTAGCAGATGCCCTCAGTGACCACTGTATGACCTTCTTGGTATGCAGAATACATAAAGTCAAAGCACCCCATAAAACATTACAAATCCGGTCATACAAATCCCTGAATATAGGCCCCCCCCCCTCTGCATGACTTGTCACACACTAACTGGGCTCCCATATTTTTTCCTTTTGTTGCTTTCTAAAGCCAGCCCATTTCTGACACTCCCCTCTCCTGAGGGCCCTATTAATTGCCTTGTTTCTTTCTGTCCTCCAGGACCTTGACTGTGCGGGGCTCCCACTGCTCCGATTCTGCCCGAACCAGCTGGGAAGATCTTGCAAGGTGCCCGCGGGAAGCTGCCCTGGTGCCACCCACCCTGCACATCGGAATGCCAGGTATGCTAAAGCTGTAGTCTAAACTGCCCACATCTCTTGCTCATTTGGCCACAGTGGAACAATGGAATTGGACAAGACTCCTTACTGTGCTGCGGATTGGTCTGATTCTGAGCAGCACTTCTGGCACTGTTTTTCAAATGGAACTTAAAGTGCACAATAATTACTTTTGGAGCCATGTTAAGACCTGCACTGTAGGTGGGTGGCTATCCCTTAGGGGTATTTGGGGTATTTCTTTCCCACCCACCCACCCCAACCCTGGCTGCTTTTAAATAGTGCTCCTCCCCCACAATAAGGTACATTTCTAAGCCACTCCCTCAGCACACCCCTACCCTGCCTGCCCCTTAATATCATCTCTTAATTGCCACTCTTTTCAGTTCTTCCCTGTTGTGGCTATACTGCACCATATACTTCTGCTTTCTTCCTTCCTTCTCTGTTTTTCATCTTCTCACATAGGTGTCCCAGCAATCTAAACCCAACAAATTTATCCTGGGTGGCATTAGCACAGTAGCCAATCTTACATGAAGGTGCCTTCTCCTTTGGACACTTAATCCCCTAATGATGGCAGCCCCTCCCTCCCTCCTTCTTGGCTGTGTCCTTCTAATTACAATAGAGCCTTCCTTGGACTTAAAAAAAGGCAAAGACTGGTCAAAAAAATCATACTTATCAGGATCAAAGCCCTGCAGTTTCAGCTATCGAATTAACTTCCTCCAAGGGCAGTAATCCTCACATATCCTCATCGGCTTACACCCCTTACTGCCCCATACCCCCTAAGCAGGCCCCTCTTACCCTCTCTGTCAGGGTAATATTATTCACTCTGACCAACTTCCGCAGCCCCACTAACTCCTGTCCTGCTGCCCTAGCCAGCAACCAAGCAAAGTGACCTAATAAAGCCTTTCGGAGATTCTTGGTTAGGTGCCTTAGGAAATTACTAGTGCTGCTGCTTCTCTGTGCAGGAAATGTGGAGATAAATCTGGGCTCCCCCCCCCCACTGATAGCTGCTCCCAGGGAACTCTCCCAGCTAAAGGGCGTGAGCTTCCTGCACGTGAAGATATGCAGCCTTGCCAGCAATCTTGACCATGCCCAAGAAAAAAGATCATGGAAGCACTACTGAAGGAGAGATTGGTGGAACATCTGGTTGTCAATGGACTACAGGACCCAAGGCAGCATGGTTTCACCAGGGGGAGGTCATGTCAGACCAACCTCATTGAATTTTTTGACTGGGTGACTAGGGAGGTGGATCAGGGGGAGGGCAGTGGACATGGCCTATCTGGACTTCAGCAAGGCCTTTGACACTGTGCCACATAGAAGACTATTACACAAACTGGGGAATATGGGTGTGGGCAGGACAGTAGTGTGGTGGGTAGGTAACTGGCTGGGTGGCAGGACACAGAGGGTGGTGGTAAATGGCTGTCGCTCCACAGAGGGAAGAGTGACCAGTGGGGTACCACAGGGATCAGTGCTGGGACCGGTCCTATTCAACATCTTCATCAGTGACATTGCACAGGATATAGAAGGCAGAATTTCACTGTTCGCTGATGACACAAAGCTCTGTAACAGAGTTGACACACCAGAGGGTGTAGACAGAATGAGAAGGGACCTGCAGAAACTTGAAGAATGGTCAAGGGTTTGGCAGTTGAAATTCAATGCAAAGAAGTGCAAGATAATGCATATGGGGCACAAAACCCTGGCACAATATATCAGTTGGGGGTGAGGATATAGCATGCACCAAGCAGGAAAGGGATCTTGGGGTTGTCATCTCTGATGACCTCAAATGAGGAAACAGTGTGACAAGGCATCAGGTAAAAGCAAATAGGATGCTGGGATGTATAGGCAGGGCATCACCAGCAGGAAAGGGAGGTCATAATTCCGCTATACAAGACACTAGTGAGGCTCCCACCTGGAGTACAGTGTACAGTTCTGGAGACCATACTCACGTAAGGACATAGACAGGGTAGAGAAGGTTCAGAGGAGGGCAACAAAGATGGTGCATGGGTTGCATCACAAATCCTATGAAGACAGGTTGAAGGAACTGAACATGTACTCCCTGGAGGAGAGGAGGGAGAGAGGGATATGATAGAGACATACAAGTATCTTACAGGAGGAACAGGGTGCAGGAAAACACTATTTTAAGCGAAAAAGATGTTTCAGGACTAGGGGCATGGGATGAAGTTGGAGGAGGACGATTCAGAGGAAACATGAGAAAGAATTTCTTCACAGAATGGGTGGTGGACAAGTGGAACACCCTGCCAGAGGAAGTGGTGGGGGCTGAAACAATCACGGGATTTAAGAATGCATGGGATAGACATAAAGGAATTCTAGAGGTCAGGGGTAAGGGGAAATAGACTTCTAGGAAAACAAACTGAACTTACAAGCTCAAATGGGCAGACTAGGTGGGCCATAGGCCCTTATCTGCCGACACTGTCTATGTATGTAAGCCTGGATGTTACACGCCTCCCCAGATGTAGCAATGTTCTCGGAAACCTGTCTGAAGAGCAGCGTACCTGATAAATTGCTCCATATCCCTGGCTACAATCTATTCAGGTGTGAAAGACTGTCCAGAGGTGGTGGTGTCATCATTTATATCAAAGATAAATTCCAAACCTCCGACCTTGACTGCACATCAATGCCCAAAGAATTTGAGTGCCTCTCTCTCAAAATTACAGTAGCAGCTGGAGTAGCCCTACTGGTAGCCTCATGCTACAGGCCGCCTGCAGCCAGTCTGGGCATTTTGACCCACCTACATTCTCTCCTGGAAAAAGCAAGCACGGAGTGCATCTTAATGGGGGAATTTTACCTCAACTGGACCAATGCCTGTGCTAACAGCCTTAAGGTCTTTTGTGATGACCACGGGCTATCTCAGCTGATCCAAGAGGTTACTTGACCAAATAAAAAAAATCCTGACTAGTTCCTTACTGGACCTTATTCTGGTCAGTAAAGCACATAATGTCTCCCATATCGGGGTGTTTCATAATGATCTGAGTGACCACTGTGCAATTGCCTGTGTCAGGTACACTCTTCACCTCCCTTCCCCTTCCTCATTCAAGGTGAAACACAGCATGAAAAATGTTGTGCTCCCTGCCTTCTTGGCAGACCTTGGGAACATTTTCTGGCAGGACTTCTACCTCGCATACACTGTGTCAGAAGCCTTCTCCATATCCCAAGACCTATTACTTAAGACAATCAACAAGCATGTACCCTTAAGGAAAATGAAGTTAAGGAAACGTGCTCTTGACTGGTGCACCCAGCTCTTAAGAGGGCCCTGCGTCGCAGAGACACTCTATGGAAAAAGGCAAGGAGGTCTCAGTCCGACTCTGATTGGCTCTCCTTCTGAGTTGCCAGGAATGCCTGCACCAAACTGGTCAGGCTGGAAAAAGCACATTTTTTCCAGTCTGCCCTCGAGGTAAACAAAAACTGCTCAACCAAATTCTAGCAGATTTTGAGGGAGGTCGAAGGTCACTCTCCTGCCACTCCCCTCCCGGCTAAAATTGTGGCAAATAACATCTACAAATCCAGGGCTGAGATCCTTGATCAGCTTAATAACCACTTCACAACTACAGGCCTCTCCTTCGACGTGTCACCTGCTAGTAAAATGAATACCACTTGTTATGCCAGCTCTCTACCTAGCCTGACCTCTGCCCCTGGGTCTGACTGCCCCACGTTCAAGTTCCGGACGGTATCATATAAACAGGTGGAGGACCTCCTCCTCTCATTGGACACCAAAAAGAGTGCGGATGCTGATTTATTAGAACCATTCTTCCTCAAAGCAGGTTATTTCTATCTGATAGTACCAATTGCCCACCTCTTTAATTGCTCACTAATTCAAGGAGAACTGCCATCCAGTTGGAAAATTGCACACAATATTCCTTTGTTTAAATCAGGAGATCCTACAGACTTGAACAACTATAGGCCCATTTCACTGCTTCCTGTTCTATCTAAGCTCCTTGAAAAAATCATCAACGCTCAACTAAGGGAGCATTTGGATAGTGAAAATCCTAAACCCTGTTCAATCAGGGTTTAGACCCAACCATAGGACTGTGTCGGCCCTTGCTAAAGTTTCTAATGATTGGTTGCAAGCCCTGGATAACAAGCAGCATATCTAAGCACTCTTCCTGGACCTTAGCAAAGCATTCGACATGGTTGACTATTCCTTACTACTTGATAGATGGAGAGACAAACAGCTAGATAGATAGATAGATAGATAGGTAGATAGATAGATAGATAGATAGATAGATAGATAGATAGATAGATAGTTAGCGAAACAGAAAGAGATACAGATAGACAGAATGGGGGATCGGTGGCTCATGCCTCTTACTGCAGCCCACAGCAGGGCTCCAACTGTGGCCGCAGAATTCAACAAAATCCTGCTGTTCTCATATAGAGAACATGGGTGAATGACTCCTCTTGATAAGATGGGTGTCCTGGATTTTGGGGTGCTCATTAAAGGTATTTCTGGCAATTTAAAAAAAAATAAGAGCGTCTAGCTAAACAGGTCCTATTTAGCTAGGTTCAGGTGTTTTTTTTTAAATATCATTTGAATGTATTTTCAGTGTTTGTGAGTTTAAAGAAAGGCATTCATCACAATTGGTACATTTTTCAGCATGAGAGGTAAATCATTAAAATAAGCATTTGAGAATGTTTTTTTTTTTTTACCGGTTAAAATTGAATGTTAACTCAAAAATCATTAGAACTCTAAAATATCATATTTTTCATCAAACCTTTGAAAGGCACACCCTTGGCACAGGTCTCTTCAAACCTGAAAATTTCATGAAAGGATTCCACACAGTCTAGGCTCTAGGTGAGGGCAAAAATACACAATGTTAAGTATAGTTTTATTTTTTCATTTTTTGGTGCTCTGTATCTCAAAAAAAATACAATATGCCATCACAAAACTTTTTACGTCTTGAGACTCTGACAGCATAACCATGTCTGTCAAATTTTGTGCTATTTTGTCAAACTGTGCCAAAGTTATTAGATGCAAATATTGAGGTTTAACATTAAATAGCTGACTCAACCCTAACTATTGGAGCACTACCATGCCCCTATAATATATTAATTACAAAAAGCTATGTTAATGCACAAGTTAAGGATCAGCTTAAAGCAACAAATGTAGGGAAATGTTGTGTTAGGGTTTTCACTCTTAACTACCTATCCCCACCCCCCAAGTAACAAAAGGAAAAGCATTACAGTTTTGACTTCACTGAGTCTTGTCACATCATTACTGGGCTCCTCCTTGGGGTTCTCAGCCTTAATGCTCACTCCCTCACCTGAGCAAAGAAGGTCAGATGTGATCTGTTTTATTTAGGAAGGGCCCACAAGTTGTTGGCAACATGTGGTGAGACATACTTCTGTACCTTTGAAGAGTGTACCTTGTGCTTCAGACAGGAGGCTACAGACTGGGGCTGGGGTGGGGGTTGGATGAGCATTAGGGTTGAGAACCCCAAAGAAGACCTCAGCAATGAGTTGGCAAGACTCAGGACAGCCAAAACTGAAATGTTTTTTCCATTTGCTGCATGAATGGGGGTGGGGAGTTAGAGTTGGAAACCCTAATACCATATTTCAGTGCATTTGTTGATTTTAAGCTGAACAATAACTGGTGCATCAACACAGGTTTTTTGCAATGATTTTCCTTCTTTTTTGAGATAGTACAACCGTATCCTCATTCATTGCACCAAATGTGGAGTCCATCAGGTTGCAGAAGTGGACAGCTCACTGTGCCCTGCAGCTCCATGCAGATACAGATGCAGACATGCAGGGCTCTCTGGATCATGCAGCAACTGAGGAGTTCCATGTGGGCACATAAGCACAGGGCCTTGCAAGCCTTGCAGTTCTGTGTTTCTACAGATGTAGACATGCAGCAATCCATCTGGTGCAGAAAGGACTCTGAGGTTCCCTGTAGCCAGACATGCATGTTTTCAATCATGTGTCAAGTACGTTTCTACAATTGTTCATGAGGCAGGGTCATAAAAAGCATATGTTAACAATATGGTTTTGAACTGTTCAAAAATGGCACAATTATGAGCAAATGTTTTGATTCATTAAATATAAAGGCTTTCTACTTTTGTGAGCCTATATTTCTGTTTTGTAGGGGCTCAGGAAATAAGATTTTTTGGGCAACAAAACATGATTCTGAAAAAAACTAAGTCTAAATTTTGTTTTGATAGCCCACCTTCATGTTTTGTGAGATTTTCATGACCTTACAAAAGAGGATGCCTTCTCACAAAGGAAGAATGTGGAATAAGACTAAGTCCATAATCTTGTTTCGTGAGAAGACATCCTATTTCATGAGATTTCCATAAACTCATAAAAGAAGATGCCTTCTCACAAAAGAAGAATGTCAAAAAAAGGAAAATGAAGTCCAAAATATTGTTTTGTGAGAAGGCATCCTGTTTTCTGAGATTTTTGTGAGCTCACAAAAGAAGATACCTTCTAACAAAAGAAAAATTTGAAAAAAAAAATAATTCCAGTATCATGTTTCAGGAGAAGGCATTCTCTTTCATGAGATTTTCATGAGCTCATGAAAGAAGATACCTTCTTACGAAAGAAGAATGTGGAAAAAAACCTAAATCCAAAATCCTCTTTCATAAGAGGAAATTATTCTTTCATATGGCCATATATCTCTTTCGTGAGCATCCCAAAAGAAGGAAATCAAGTCAAGAAACTGGATTTGCTAAGGACTTTTGGAATGTCTCAAAAACACTTTTGGGGGTTGTTTTTTTGGAAAAACTAGGTATATAATTGAATTAAACAGGTCCCGTTTAGCTTGATTCATGTGTTTGTGTGTCTCCAGGGCATGAGTTTTAATAGTTTTAAAAGAATTAAAGAAAAAAAGGGAACAAGATGGCCACCATACAAAATAAGAATATTTTCTCATGAAAGAGGAACTTGGCTTCATGAAACAAAAATCCTCTTTCATATGGCAAATTCTTCTTTTGTATCAAACAACTATCATAAAGAACCAACTGCACATACTCAGAACTGACATTTCAAATCCTTGTAACTTGGGAACAGATTCATATTTTTTTCACCAAACCAATAACAGACGCCATTCAAGGACAAGCCCTTTCTACCCTTAACATTTCAGAACAACATTCCAAACTCTCTGGGCTGAAGGTGACAGCCCCCCCCCAAAAAACCCTGATAGTCCCTAAATTTGGGGATTTGCACATCTGACCAGAGCAAAACTTGCCAGATTGAAAGACATCCCTCGCTAGACCATGCATACAAAATTTTGTACAATTCTATTGAACAGGGACAAAACCATTAGGGTGCAATCTTAGAGATTTAAAATTAAACACTCTACTCAACCCTAACTATAGTGGGACTACTGTGGCACTATAATAAGGGGTATGCAATGGGGGGCTGCCTGATCAATATTTATTTTTATGAGTCCACAGTGAACTCTGGTAACCTCACGAGTGGCAGAGCATAGTGAAGTTTATTAGACAGTTCTCCCCCATTACATATTTAATTTTTGCAGTAGACTGGAACTGCTGGGTGAAGTCATTTATTAAAAAATGTAGTATAGTTTCTTTTTTTAAAATGCAACTTTTTGTTGTGTGGGTTTTTAAATTTCTGCAGTTGTTGTGATGTATTTCTATGGGCAGTGAATGTTGTGAGGAGATTGGCCATTGTACATGAATGAGTGATGTAAATGTGTTGTGTTTGGTAGTTAGGGGTGTGGACAATGTGTGTGATTGGTCAGTGGATGTGGTTATATGCATGGCAAGCATGGCTGTCATCGATGGCATAGTTTCTTTTCAGTCAGCTGGGAGGCAACTTCGGATGAGGTTCCTACAGGTGGAGTCATCAGAGTTGATGGTTTTGGCATGATTTGCTGGTCAGCGGTGATATAATAGGCCTCATCTGCAGTGGAGGAGAAGTCAAATGGGAGTTAGGAAGCAGAGTAATTTAAAGTCAACAAAGGTGACAGATCATTGGAGGACCAGAGGCATTGAGTGAAGGAGTGCATTGGTGACGTCTGAGGAGGTGGTTGGTGGCCACAAGAAACACTGAGTACTGGGGATGCTTTGCCCTTGCATCTAGACAATGGGATTCATTCAGCAGTGAATACTGTGGGAATCAATGGCCAGAGAAGTGTCTTCTGTTGGGAAAAATTCACTGGATTCAGTGGCTGGAGTGAAACTGGTCAGTGGCCTTCAACTTTGATCTTGGTGGCATTGGAGTCTTCACCTTTGGGGAAAGGAGCCAGGATCAGCTGAGATGTCTTGAAGAACCATCTGAATTTTGATATAAAGCTCAACCACCTTTAGGATGCTTTTTTATGTTTTAGTTTTTTTTTAATTTTATGGCACACTTCTTTTTAATGGATTACACCACTGGATTGTGGCATCTGACTTTTGATGGATTACCTTTATTGGATCTTTTGGACTTTTTAAATTTTTATTTTGCTTCATCGTTGCTTTCTCTGTTTTTTTGGGGGTGGTATTTGGATTACTTTATGGATTCCTACAGTCTGAAGACATCAAAGGCAAGGTAAGAATCTGCATAAACTGTTTAACATTTTAAGAGACATTTAACTGTTTTAACTTTTTTAATCATAACTTTTTATTCTAGATATACAGAACTGTTAGATAAAATTGATATACATGTTAATGGGTTAAAGAAACTATTACAATTGTTTGTATTTTCTTTTAGAGTGGTGGGTAAATGTCTCAGTAGGTTAGTAGATGCTTTTTTTTTTAGTTGCTTTATTTATTAGCCTACCTTCTCAACTGGAGTGTTCCTATGGTGCCCCGTTTTCCTGTCCACCAGTGGCTCCCACATTGAGTGCCTTGCCTGAGCTGCTACCTCCTTCCTTCTCCCTCTCTCAGGCCACGTCACGGACCCCCTTCATGGAGGTCCAAGGGGTCAGGGCCAGAGGGAGCTCCTGGAGCAACTGGTGCAGTGCCTCATGGAGATCTTCATCTGTGCCAAAGGAGTCAGCCATGGTTTGTCCCTTGAGTTGCTCCCACAGCACGGGTGTGCAGTAATGCCAAGGACATTACAGCACACACTACTGCACACCACATGTTGGATGTCTGCCCTACGCTGACACCACCATCGTGCCATGTGTTGCGCTACCCCCTAGCCACTGCCAGGAGCTAGTACCTTCATGGGAGTCCCTCCCCACCCTCCCCAGAAAAGGAGAGCAGTCTTGGGGATGCTCAGTCCTCCTCCCCCCAGGCCAACCCCGATGACCCGAGTCCACATCTGAACCCGGTCACGGCATAGCACGAGGTGTGGCATCCAGCGCCTCAACCCTCAGCACCTCTGGGCTGACATAGATGCTTTTTTAAATGAGAACGATGAAGTTGATAAAATTCTACTAGGAAGATTTAGTTAGATGATGGAAATTTTAGGTAGTTAGTGTACATTTTATGTTCACAAGGTGAATGGACTGTCGCACAGGAGGAGAAGTAGAATAAAGGTTGTTAGGATTTTTTTAAGGTTTGAACACTAAGAAGATCAAAGATATTATAAAAATAGTTTTTTTTCAGATTCAGCATTAGCAAGCATGCAAAGAAAAGCAAGTTTTAAGGAGGCAGCCAGGTTCTTTTTCAGTTTTTCTGTTCAGATATCTTCAGAGAACATCATGGAAACCAACCTTATTTTCTCAGGAACAGGAGCAGCAAATAAAAAAAAAATTGAAAGTGTATAGAAGCATACATAGATATATGTATTCTGCTTGAGTACTGCAAGACAAAATGTTGATCTTCTTTGAGGATATCTCTTTCATCAGGCCACACCTATGGAACTATAGCTGCCAGGCACTAAGACCACAAGGAGACTTTTTGCAAGCAGTCCCCTAGGGGTCACCCACGATGATGTCTTATGTCGACATCCTCTGTAAATAAATGTGGTCAGCCCCTCTCCTTCCTCAGTGCTTTTCCTGACATTGACCATATTTGCCAGACTCCATGGAGACGCTGCCACTACAGTCATCTTTTTTATCTAAGATTTTTAATTTTCTCACTCTAGTATTTATTGCTTTTATTTAAAATTGTCTTGTATATCAACTAAAGACTCTGCTAAACTCTTTTGATGCTACGAGTGTGGTGGAAATATTTATTTAGGCAGCCATCATGACATCTGCATGTGCTGCCTAGGAGAAGCCCACGATGTCAAGGCCAGAGAGATCTGAATGAAATTTAATACAGCTTCCCAGCAATGCCATCAACGAGCTCTGCACACTTTCCTTCTGAAACAGCAGGTAGCCAGAATGGAGAGAAAGCTCCAGGTGAAGAGCTCCACTGCATTACTGGCCCATTCCTTGGGCTCACCGTCCTCCACAGCATGAGAGATGTCCTCTGGAAAGCACAAACACCGGGAGAGGGAGAGGAGTAAGGACAAATCCTCCCCAGTGCACTCCTTGTCACTGCTTCACTTGGCGCTGATCACTGCAGTGTTGTTGACCACTTAGCTGGTGACGCCTCCTGCCACTCAGACCTCAGAAACCACAAGGTTGGCTCAGGCAGTGAGTTCCATGGGGTCTAGTATGCCGGCAAATGCCCATTGACCTCACAGCTGCAGAAACCACTGTCAACATTGCAAAGCACCTCTGCAGTGTAGGCCACCATTGACATGTGATACTACAGCACCTTATAGCTCCTCCTCTTATACCAGCCACAGTGGTGATGGGATCTCTCAGAACAGCCCCAGCACTGATGCCTGCTAGGCCAATGCATCTGATGCACTCCAGGGTGTCAATGTCCTCTCTTCCTTTCCTGTGGCCTTCAGGGCCCATCGATGAGGATCAGAAATTCATCCCTGACCTCTTTTTGCAAGAGGAATAAGAGGGGCAGATATGGGGAGCCCATCTGAGAGGTCTGGCTCCACTGTTTCCACAAGAAGTGAGGGCTCCACCGTACATACTCCAAGGTCCCCTTCTAAGGACATCTCTTTCATCTCTGTGATGCAGCACCTACAAGCTGCAATAGGGTTTGATGCTGAAGAGCAAAACATCACTAAAAGAAATTTGGTGGAGTTCCTAGAGTTGCCAGATTCTCCATCCCTTATTGTTCCTCCTCTATTGGCTGCACTAGAGGATGCCACCCTGGCTGCCTGGTCCAGACTAAACATGATTCCTGCCATGCTCAGAAAGGTAGATGAGTTGTATAAGACCCCCTCAGGAAGGCCCTTTTGTGCAAGCTAACCTGAAGTTGATTCAGTTGTGATAAATGCAGCCCATGACAGCTCTAGGAGGGCCTAAGTATCTTAGTTTTCTCATCCCAGATAAAGAGCCAAAACAACTGGACATCCTGGGAAAGAGAACCTTTGCTTCTGCCATATTGGGCCTTAAAATAGCAAATTATCAGGCCTATATGGTCAAATAACAGAATACCATCTGGAAAAAAGGCTAAAGCAGCAGTTCAATTCCTCCCAGAGGGGATCCAGAAGCAGGAGATCCTCAAGACCCTCCAGACTGGGACTGACATGGGTAAACACCTGTTAAGGTCTACCTATGACATTTCTCATGTCTCAGCCAGAGCAGCTGCAGCTACCATCTTCTTAAGATGGCATTTTTGGTAGAGGGTGGCATGATTTGCTAGTGATGTCCAACAATCAATCATCAATGTTCCTTTCAGAGGATACAAGCTGTTTGGGGCAGATGTGCAGGATATCATCTCTGACCAGCAAGCCTTGGGAAGGACTCTAAAGTCAGTCCATTCCCTCTACCACACATAACTGAAAAGTAAACAGAGGGTGTCCTTTCACAGGGCGACTAGCAGACCACGGTCCGGGGCCAGACAACAGAGCAAAAGCAGAGTAGGGTCAGCTTTGCCAGCCCCAACCTCCTCCACAGGTGCCCATTCAAAATCCCATAGACGTGGAGGTGCAGATGCAGCTGCAGCTGCTTGATCTGTTTCAGCATGACTCCTTCTTAGACTCCCATCCTGCAGTACTAAATCCAGAGGTGGTAGTAGTAGGTTACAGCAGATGCTTGGGTTCTGCAGGTAATAGAACAGGGCTGCACTTCAACATTTCTGGAGTTGCCTTCAGACTTTCTACTAATTCCCTCAACCTATCCTCTGGATCACATACCAGTGTTACTAGAGGCAGTACATACATGGCTGCAGAAGAGGGCCACAGAACCAGCTCCCTGGGAACAAAGGAACAAAGGGTTCTATTCTCATTTCTTCCTACTCCTCAAATCCACAGGGGACTGGAGGCCAATTTTGGATTGGTTCCTTGTCACAACAGTGAATATACAACAGAGACTCACAAGTCAGCAAATGCACATGGCTGAAAACTGAAAATGGCGATGTGCACTATAGCGCCCAACAGCAATAGCCACCATTGCTATATGTTCCAAGTAACAGAAAGGCTACTACTTGTTTTATGTGTGGGGCTATACCCCCCACACACCCCTTTGTGGGGACATTGCCCCTGCTCCCCCCTAACTTAACATAATCAACTCCAGGGGGGTTGATACTGGGGAAGGAGGCAAACTTGGGAGGGGTCTACATTGGGGACACACATGTTGGCAGGGGGAGAACAGTGGGGGGACCCTACAAACAGGGGGAGAACAATGTCAGAAGGGCATTGTAATGACACATATGTCAAAAATAAATTGAAGTACACATCTCCAAAAAATAACAAAAATTAGTATACCTACACAGGCTCTGAACCCAGGTCCTCCACTCCAACGGTGGTTGCCTTAACCGCCACATCGCACGGCCAGCTCGGCGGCTGCTTGCAAAACAAAGAAAGACAAACCCTTGCAGAAACCCTTCCACGTACACTTCAACTTAACTGTAGTAGTAATGTCACATAGCTATTCTTGGCACTGTGCCATCTTAACTTTCGCTATTTTGATGTCACTTATTCCCATCGCTCATATTCAGTCACTAAATTAACATGCTACCTTTTGGATTTGAGGAATCTGAACTTCTGTATTTAGTACAAGAAGTTCAGGATGGTTACTCTGCAAGGACTGATGCCCCTCCAGTAAAAAGGGGACTGGATATGCTCCCTGGACATGCAGGGTGCTTACCTACATATCAAGATTTGTCCCCACACAGGAAGTACTTCATGTTCCTGCTTCAGGGGGTGCACTGCTAGTTCAGAGTACTGCCTTTTGGCTTGTCATCTGCACAATGGGTATTTACCAAATGATTTGCAGTTCTGGCAGCAACTTTCAGGAGGTAAGGACTGTATGTCTTCCCCTATCTAGATGACTGGTTGCTCAAAGCTCAGTCCAAGGAGCAACTGTCTCACACCCTAGTGCATACCAGACAGCTGTTCATTGTCCTAGGGATCACAGTCAATCTTCCCAAGTCAGTTTTGACCCCTTGTCAACGTCTGCAGTACATGGAGTGATACTGGATACTGCTCAGGATGGTTCCATGTCACAACGGCGATTTCATAAAGGCAAAAATAATGTCAGCAAGTGCACATCACTGAAAACAGATACAGTGACTGTGCATTCTGCCATCCCCTGCACGCCCCCTTCTATTTATAATTAACTCCAAGGAGGGTCTGACTCTGGGTTACAGACAATCCCTTGGGAGTGGGCTATTCAGGGGTGGGACAGTGACTGGGGAACAAATCAAGGGGGGGTCATGAACGGGACAGCAAAATATAACATTTTTACCCACCCGTCGCAGCCCTGAACCCAGTACCTTGAACCCCACAGTTAGCCAAGGAATCCATAATACCAATTGAACAGCCCAGCAGCACTGCCCACACTCCCTCCCATATCCTACTTTATGTCATGCCCTCCTACAATCGCGTCATCCATTACTTGCCCTTATGTTCATCAGATGGTTGCTTAAACCCCATTCATGATGCCTTCCCGATCAGTCTCTTCCTGAGCACTGCAAATGACTCATGCAAAACACAAGTGACCATTTGCAGTCACCCATTTCATGGGTTACCCTCAAGGCCTAGCCTTCCTGTCCCAGGACAAGGCAGAGCACCTAATGGCACAGACCCACATGATTTACAACAACAGGTTTGTCAAAGCCAGGATATTTCTGAGACTGCTGGGCCTGACGACAGCAGCCATTGTCATGGTACCCCTTGCAGGGCTGCACATGAGAGGGATCATATGAACATACAAAATTGCCAGCAGATACAGGCTTTTGGTCTATCTAGTCTGCTCAAGTGTGCAGCATGCTGTTTATTAAACTGAAGATACCCCCCTTCCCTTGCATGCCTTTCTGATTTAGTGCCCCCTACCTCCGACTTCTCTTCCCCCATCTTCTCCACAGTTTTGACCCTTCCTTAGACCCTATCCCACCCTCTCTTGAAGCTGCCCACTGTCCACAGAGAAACACTTCTGGCAGTGCATTCCAACCTGCCGCCACCCTCTCTGTGAAATAAAGCCTCTTCATCTCCCTTTTTAACCTTCCTCCCTTCCTCCAATTTAAGACTGTGTCCCCTGCAGAGCACATCAGTGATCTAGAACAGCAGGTTTTAGTAACTTCTTCTGTCCATAAAGTGCTCCAGTGGTGGTTGGAATCCAGCAATTCGCTGAAAGGGATTCCTTTCCTCATCCCCTCCCCTCAGCAGATTCTCACAGCAGACACTTCAGGGATAGTCTGGGGTTGGGGGGGCACATCTGGGACCTCATCAGACACAAGGAACATGGACCACATAAACGTCCTAGAGATGAGGGCCATTCTGTATGGTTTGCAAGCTTTCCAGAACCATCTGTCCCTGGAGCTTTTGTTGGTGCAGACTGACAACATCAGTGTAGTACACTACATAAACAAGCAAGAGGAACTCATTCATACCCCTTGTGCAGAGAAGCAATGAGGGTTTGGTACTGGGCTCTAGACCATGGTCTAGAGCCGTTGGCTGTCCATGTTCCAGGCACCCAAAAATGTCCTGGCAGATGGGCTAAGTCAGTCACAGTCCCGAATGCATGAGTGGGAGCTACTGACCTCAGTAGTAGAAGACCTGTTTGACAAGTGGGGTCATCCAGAGTTGGACATTTTTGCATCCCCACTCAGCTCAAAACTGCCACTTTTCTGCTCGCTCACTCCAAGGTCTGGAGTTTTCTGTTGAGACGTGTTGTCCGTCTCTTGGAATGGGATGTTCCTTTATGCCTTCCCTCCCTTTCCTCTGATTCAGAGGGTGCTAATCAAGCTTCAAATGGAGAAGCTACTCTGGTACTGCACTTGTTGTTCCCTTTTTGCCTTGCCAGATCTGGTTTCCCTTGCTGCAACAGTTACCAGTGGAACACCTGGTACCTCTACAACTGTACAAATGCTTGCTATCTTGGGAACTTGGAAACCTGGTCCACCCATACCTCAGATCACTCCATCTCCATGCATGGCTTCTGAAGACAGCCCTTGCAAGATTTGGAGTGTTCCCAAAGGTGGCTGATGTCCTGGTGGCTGTCAGAAGACCTTCCACCAGGTCCACTTACTCCATGAAGTGGAAGCAGTTTGCTTTGTGAGCCACTTCCACACACTTGGATGCCTTCAGTCACCCAGTAAATTGGATTCTAGAGTAATTATTGTCCCTGTCAGATGCATGACTGCAGTACTCTTCTATAAAAGTGCACTTACATAGATACATAGATACATAGACAGTGTCGGCAGATAAGGGCCTACGGCCCACCTAGTCTGCCCATTTGAGCTTGTAAGTTCAGTTTGTTTTCCTAGAAGTCTATTTCCCCTTACCCCTGACCTCTAGAATTCCTTTATGTCTATCCCATGCATTCTTAAATCCGTGATTGTTTCAGCCCCACCACTTCCTCTGGCAGGGTGTTCCACTTGTCCACCACCCGTTCTGTGAAGAAATTCTTTCTCATGTTTCCTCTGAATCGTCCTCCTCCAACTTCATCCCATGCCCTCTAGTCCTGAAACATCTTTTCACTTAAAAATAGTGTTTTCTTGCACCCTGTTCCTCCCTGTAAGATACTTGTATGTCTCTATCATATCCCTCTCCCTCCTCTCCTCCAGGAGTACATGTTCAGTTCCTTCAACCTGTCTTCATAGGACTTGTGATGCAACCCATGCACCATCTTTGTTGCCCTCCTCTGAACCTTCTCTGCCCTGTCTATGTCCTTACGTAGGTATGGTCTCCAGAACTGTACACTGTACTCCAGGTGGGGCCTCACTAGTGTCTTGTATAGCGGAATTATGACTCCCTTTTCCTGCTGGTGATGCCCCTGCCTATACATCCCAGCATCCTATTTGCTTTACCTGATGCCTTGTCACACTGTTTCCCTACCTTGAGGTCATCAGAGATGACAACCCCAAGATCCCTTTCCTGCTTGGTGCATGCTATATCCTCACCCCCAACTGATATATTGTGCCAGGTTTTTGTGCCCCATATGCATTATCTTGCACTTCTTTGCATTGAATTTCAACTGCCAAACCCTTGACCATTCTTCAAGTTTCTGCAGGTCCTTCTCATTCTGTCTACACCCTCTGGTGTGTCTACTCTGTTACAGAGCTTTGTGTCATCAGCGAACAGTGAAATTCTGCCTTCTATATCCTGTGCAATGTCACTGATGAAGATGTTGAATAGGACCGGTCCCAGCACTGATCCCTGGTACCCCACTGGTCACTCTTCCTCTGTGGATGACAGCCATTTACCACCACCCTCTGTGTCCTGCCACCCAGCCAGTTACCTACCCACCACACTACTGTCCTGCCCACACCCATATTCCCCAGTTTGTGTAATAGTCTTCTATGTGGCACAGTGTCAAAGGCCTTGCTGAAGTCCAGATAGGCCATGTCCACTGCCCTCCCTGATCCACCTCCCTAGTCACCCAGTCAAAAATTCAATGAGGTTGGTCTGACCATGACCTCCCCTGGTGAAACCATGCTGCCTTGGGTCCTGTAGTCCATTGACAACCAGATGTTCCACCAATCTCTCCTTCAGTAGTGCTTCCATGATCTTTCCCACTACCGAGGTGAGGCTGACTGGTCTGTAGTTCCCTGCTTCCTCTTTGTTCCCACTTTTGTATAAGGGACTACATCTGCTGTCCTCAGTCTTTGGGTACCTCCCTGTTTCCAGTGATTGGCTGAACAGGATAGCCAGAGGTTCAGCAACCACCTCTTCAGTTCTTTAAGGACCCTGGGGTGCACCCCATCTGGCCCCATTGCTTTATCAGCTCTTATTACTTCCAGTTCCTTCAGGACCCTTTCTCGTGTAAAGGGACTTGTGTCCATTTCTGCACCATTCTCACCCCTTATACTCCCTTCAGACCCATTACCCCCCTCTTCCTTAGTAAAGACTGAGCAGAAATACCTGTTCAATATGTCAGCTTTACTGTTGTCATCCTCCACGCAGCTCCCATCCTCCCCCTTCAGTCTCACTATCCCTCCCTTTGTCCTTCTTTTTTCCTTATGTACCTGTAAAGGTTTTGTCCCTTTAACCACTGATTTTGCAATGTGTTCTTCTGTCTGAGCTTTGGCTTCCTTACTGACTTCCCTGCCTCCTTTGTTTCTCCTGGTACTTCTCCTATCCCTTCTGCCTGTGTCTTTTGTATTGCCTGAATGCAATCTTTTGGCTTTCACTTTCTTTGCTACCTCTTTGGAAAACCATAATGGTCTCCTCTTTCTTTTCCTCTTGCTAACCTGCTTAATGCATAATTCTGTTGTTCTTATAATCCCCATTTTAAATACTGCCCACTGTTCCTCAATCCCTGATTCCTGTCCCATTCCTTAATGCCTCTTTCAAGCATCTCCCATTTTCCCAAAGTCTGCCCCCTAAAATCCAGGATCGTGTTTTGTGTGGTTTGCTTCTGCTCTTTCTGTGATTTCAAACCACAATGACTGGTGGTCACTGTTACCCAGGTGCTCCCCACTATTACCCATCACACTGTCCCTGTTTGTGAGCACAAGGTCCAGTATTGCCTTCTGCCGAGTTGGTTCCATGACCAGTTGCTTGAGGAAGGCACCTGAAGGAGTCCAGGATAAATCTGCTCCTAGTTGATGCTGCTGCTGGGATGCTCCAGTCCACGTCTGGTATATTGAAGTCTCCAACCAGTACTACCTCACCCTTGTCTGCCATCCTTTGGATGGCTAGCATCAACTCCTATCTGTTTCTTCCTCCTGGGCTGGTGGTCTATAGACCACACCTGTGCGGATGGCTGGCCCCATTTTCCTTTCCAGCTTAACCCACAGTATCTCTCCCCATTTGTTCCTCCTGGATCTGTGTGGCCCTTATGTCATTTTCACATACAGTGCCCTCCTCCTCCCTTCCTGCCTGCTCTGTCTCTTCTGAATATGTTGTAGCCAGGTATGGCCATCTCCCAGTCATGGTTATCATTACACCAGGTTTCAGTGATGGCCACAATGTCCAGGTCTGACTGTACCATGACAGCCTCCAGATCTTCCATCTTGTTGCTAAGGCTCCTGGCATTTGCACACATGGCTTCCATGATTTGACCTCCTAGACTGCTTCACTGTTCTACTCCAGCCCCTTCCTTGGTTGTCATTTATCCCTGGTTCTCCTTGCTGTCTGCCCTTCTGCTGAATTTTGCCCTTTTCTGCTTATCCACCTTTTGGACACTAATCTCCAACTTTTGCACACTGCTTTGCAGAGATAGCCACTCCTCTGGTTCACTGGTTCCATTACTAGCTGTGGGGGGCGAGCAAGTAGGTACCATCCTTGCTGGCCTGCCACCCCCCTTTGCTAGTTTAAATGCTTGTCAATGTAGCATTTAAACTTATCATTGAGTGTTTGGATTCCCCTCCAGGATGGATGCAGGCCGTCAGGCTTGAACAAACCTCCATCCCTCCAGATGGGTCCCCAGTCACCAATGAATCCAAACCCTTCCTCACAGCACCAGTTCTTCAACCATGAGTTAAAGTTCCTGGTGCATGCACTCCTATGCTCTCCCTTGCCTCTCACAGGTAGTACTTCAGAAAGTGACAGAAGTAGCTACTTTCTTGAGACCCTCCCCAGTTTCCTAAACTCTTCCTGAACTTCCTTTGGCTCCCCATTTGCCAAGTCATTAGTACCTAGGTGGATAATGACATCCAGCTCACCCTCCTGTCTTGCCTTCCCAGTGATCCCCAGTATCTTCCTTCCATCCCTCCATGCCGTGGCACCTGGTAGGCACCTCACCTCCCTGTCCTCCACCTCCTGTGTTCCTAGCTGGATCCCTCTTATGATGGAGTCCCCCACCAGGATTCGCTTCCTCCTCCTCCTCTGGGGTCCACTGCTTTCCCCACTGAGGTCACCTCCTTGCCTAACCTCCACATCCTTTCCTTCCACTTCCCTGGGTACCTCTATTTGGTTGCCGTCATTTGCCAGTGTGGCATATGAATTCTTGAGTGGAATAGGATCTGGGATGTGCCTCTGCCTGACTGCTCTAACCCTCCCTGAGCCCACTGTCATCCAAGTGCTCCTCGTTCTCGGCATCCTTTGAGGCAGCTGCATTGGACTGGATGGTTCCTGGACAGGGGTGATGGTACTCCTGACCCAGTTTACTTCCGCTCTGAGTCTGGCTACCTCATCCCGCAGTCCCGAGAGATGCATGCAGATAGGGCAGCACCTCAGTGTCCAGAAGGTCTGCCTGAATATGGCTGCCCCACAGCCACTGCATTGCACCACTCCACATTATACTGCAATTCCACTACTTATCTGCTACTGAAGCTCTCTTAGTTCTCTTTTTATTTATTTACAGTACTAAAAATCCTGTAACTGATCCTCAGATATATATTTTTTTAAGGAAAAAGAAACCAATAAATAAATGAATGAATCAAAACACTTGTCGTGCTGAGGGTGGTCTTCTTCCCCCTTATGCCCCTCCTACTTCACACCTCTTACTATACCCTGTGTTTAGCTCCTGTCAATCAGATTTATCAGGGCATATAATTAAGAGTTGGGGGAAGGGGTGGGGGGGGCGAACAACAATTATAAGTAAAGACAACACAGAAAGAAAGTATAGTGTCACTACAAGCCTACAATCTAAGTTTAAAAGAAAAATACCAGTTACCAGTTACTCTGAAGCACTGAATTGAATATGTTTCTTTCCTTCACCTTCTGGCTTCTGCTATTTCAGCATTTCATGTACTGTACATACTGATGGACATACAGTGGCACAGCTAGAGGTGACCTGAATTTTCTTGAGAGGCATTCTGCACTTGAAGCCTCCTATCCATAATCCAATCCCAGCTTGGGACCTGAATTGTGTCCTAGAGAAACTAAGTTGAGCTCCTTTTGAGCTAGCTGTGACTTGTGGCCTACGTTTTGCTATTACTTCTGCTTGAAGGGTTTCAGAGCTTCAGGCTCTTATGTGTGAGCCTCCTCATTTGACTTTCCATAAAGACAGGGGCCTGGATATTCAAAACGGTTGCGCCATGTGCAACAGGGTTGCGCATGAGCAAGTCCAAAAGTGCGCCATTTTGCAATATTCAGAAGGAGGCAGTTGCACCACAGCTATGCTGAGCAACAGCGCGGTGCAAATGAAGGCATGCGCAGCCAAAAGGTGGATCCATGTACAAAGAGGCGCAATCACGATATTCAAAGACTTGCGCAATGCGCAACAGCGGAACAGCAGGAAATTGCGCACTAGCGGAAATGAGCCAAAATAAAAAGGCTCAAGGAAGCAGCTCAAGAACGCTACAAGGATGCCAAGTGGGGAGAGAGAGAGAGAGAGAGAGAGAGACACACAGACAGACAGACAGTGACAGGCTAGGGCAGGCAAGGCAAGTGTGGGCCATAGGCTATAGAGGCCAGCGGGGGGTGCCCGGTGCAGTGGAAGTAGCAGTGAGGACAGCGGGGTAACACAACAACACCAGCCAGGGGGTCAGAAGCCGGGAGATGGACAGTGCCAGCTTCCACATGGAAGCTGTAATGAGGGTGAGAATGCAAGCTGCAGGGGGCGAGGCCGTGGAAGGGCCCGTCGGCGATGCGCCCCAACAGGCAATGCCGTGCCGCATCAGCTATGAGCTGTACACAGATGTGAGATCGTGGGCGGTACCGCCTGAACAGGGCAATACTGAGGCGGCTGTGAGCTGTGCAATGATGTGATGCAGGCACCCTCACGGCGGAGTCACGCTCTGTCAGTGGAGACCAAGGTGACAGCCTGCATGTGCCTGCTCGCACGGGCACCTTCCAGAGGCCGACAGGGGACACCACAGGCATCACACAGTTGGCCACGTCCGCATCCTCACCCAATTCCCCAGTGCACTGCTGCCACATGCTGCGGAGTACATCCATTTCCCCAGCACCGCTGACGGGCGTACAGCAAACATGCAGGAGTTCCACGGGTAGCACGTGTGCCTGGCGTGCTGGGGCCATAGACTGCACCCATGTGGCCATTCGCACACCACCTGGCCCCGATGGGGCTGCATATAGGAACAGAAAGGGCTTCTCCAGTGTCAACTGCCAGGTGGTGTGTGATGCCACTGGGCGCATAATCAATATCTGTGCCACACACCCTGGTGGAGCTCATGATGCCTTCATATGGTATCAGTCCGCACTGTGCCATCGATTCAAGAGTGGGGACATCCCCACAGGCCATCTAGTGGGTGAGTACACATGTATGGAATGCAAACTCGGGGCAAGGGTGGGAATGCCACAGGTGCCATGGTAGTGGCACACAGGGATATGGGCAATATGGACCTGAACATGATACTGATCTCCACTATCTCCACACAGGTGACAGTGGATACCCACTCTGTCCCTGGCTGCTCACACCGTACCGGTGCCCCATGACCCCATTGCAGCAACGCTATAATGAGGCACATGCTTCCACATGCAACATCATAGAGTGGGTGTTTGGGATGCTCAGGCACACTTCCGATGCCTAGACACCTCCGGCGGTGCCCTTCAGTACAGCCCCCAAAAGGCCTGTGGGATATTCCTGGCCTGTTGCATCCTGCACAACATGGCCAAAGACTGTGGGATAGCCCTACAGGTTGAAGAAGGGGACAGCGATGGGGACGCCAGTGGCGCCGGTGTTGATGGTGATGAGCAGCCCCCCCTAGGACGGCGGGACCCCGACTGATCCGGCAGGCCCAGCTGCACTAGGACACCATCACAGAGGAGCACTATGCAGAACACAGGTAAGTCAAGGGGACATGTGCAACCAACACTGTCCATCGCAAACCACATGCACACAGGGTAACACACCAGGGGTGCATGACGGCCAGGGAGTGGAAGGGTCCAGGCATACAAACATACCATCAGGGAGGGGTGAACACTCATATGGACACACACACACCAGGCATAGAGCGTACATGGGCAGATGCACAGCACAGCAGAACCGATATTGCTAACACAGAACCACCGACCACCCCCACCACCTGTACTGTCCAAGTACGTGTGTCAGATGCTGGGCACCCTTGCACCTTGGTGTACAGTACAATGCAGGCATCATCATGCACACACACCTGTGAACAGCAGTTGGGAGGGTGTTCAGGTGGTCCGTGTGTTGGCGTGTTGAGCAGAGCACCCAGCAGTGCACTGCCCACCATGACACACATTGCACACAGGGCAGCACCAGACAGAGGCCCGCACTGGAGACAGGTCAGTCATGTAGCACTGTCCCACAGCCACTGCGGATGCGTGGGTGGCCCCGCCGTGACCCAATAGCCCTGGCAGGCTGAGCAGGGGCCACATGGGGTGGCACTGTTGGACCACCAGGGGTCACACTCCGCGAACGAGACCTTGCCCGCACAGGGGTCTGCAGCATGCCGAACAAACCTGCACCAGGGGTGCTCGGGATGCCCACAGCAGAACCCGGCATTGACAGGCCTGGTGTCGCATGACGCCAGGAATGGGGAGTGGAGAGTGAACTGTGTGGGGTGTGCGGTACAGGGGCACCTGACTGTGTGCCCAATGCGTCCATGACAGAGACCACTGCCTGGGTCAGCCTGTCAATGGCGGCAGTCACATCCGTCCGCCTCTGAACCAGCTCTGCATGGTCCAGAGCACACTCCCTGCTGTGCCGCTCCACAGCCACAGACAGTGCCTCCACGGACATTGCAACCGCCTCTGCTGCTGTACTCAGTTCCTGCAGCAGGCGGGTGTGATCGTCAATGGTACTGTGCTAGCGGCATCCTGTCCCCAGGGTGTGGAAGGTCCTGATGCACAACACCCCTTGAGGTGGGCACTGTTCGCCAGGACCAGGAATGGGCGGATCAAAGGGTGGCAGACATGTGCCACCGCTTGACACTGTACACCCCAGACCTGGTGGGTGACTGCTGCTGCTGCCCCTCCAGCTGCTGTGCCCCAGGGTCCACTCGTTCCACCACTGTGGCCACAACAGTGCCAGACACCTGCACAGCCACCGGTGCTGCCCCACCGGTGCTGACAGGCACAGCCTGGGACTGTGCCAACATGCTGGTACACAAGTTGGAACCAGACAGGCCCAGGGGCACGTGCTGGCCTGCTGTGTGTCCGTCATGGGACACACACATATCACTGCCCACTGCAGTCCTTGCATCATCAATGGTGCAGGTATGTGCTACAGCCACAGTCACAGCGTGCTGGCATGCTTGCATGCCAGACTGCTGAGACACAGGCTGTGCACCCCCCACACCCGAATCACCGACACCAGAGTTGGTGGCCCAGCGTGCATGCTGCTGCAGTGCATGCTGGCTGGTGATAGAGGTGGATGGACCCTCCTCCATGTCCAGCAGGTCATCATCACTGCCTGGAACCACCACCACCGTCTCCTGAAGACAAACAGGATCTGTAACAGAAAGAGAGTACATGTGAGTGCATGTGAACAACCTTCCCCCCCCAACACCACCACCATGTCATACCGTGCAGTGATGGGCTTCCACCTGTCTGGAATCCACCTCCTGGTACGCCCTCAATAGCGCTCTGCTGCATTGATGTAGCCAGTTTCTCCTCAGCCAGGGTCAGCTCCAACACCGCTGGCTGGCCCCCGCCAGTGCCAGCACGTGCCGCCCTGAAGGCTGCCACCTTCTCCTTCAACCTCCTGCGGTCTGTCCCCATCTTCTTCTTGCATTCCTGCACGGGCGCTGGTGGCTTCCATGCAGGTTCACGGTCCGATCTACCCCTTCCCATGCAGCCGCACGGGACTGAGGGGTGCCCCGCCATCCACTCAGTAGTGGCTCCTCCTCCAGGTAGGCCTGGAAGAGGGCCTCTGTCTCTGCTGGGGTAAAGTTGGGTCTCCTCCTATGCCCACCATCCTCACCCTCACCTTATCTCTGCTCGGTCATGGTGATCTGTATGGGGGGAAGTGGACACCTGTCACTGTGCAGTCTACAGCATTTTCCCATGACCATTGTCCAGAACATCACACAGCATGCAACTCACCTCTCACCTGCAGTACCCGAATCTGGCCAGCGCAGCCCAATGTTGCACATTTATAGCTCAATGCATGCAAATTAGGAGTGGAGCAACTATAATGAGATGCAAATCATGCCACTGCGCCTTTGAATGGCTGATCAGATGATGTGCATGTGTTGGCTGAATATCGTGCAGTTGCGCTTTGCGCAATACGGTTGAGTCAGCTGAGCCAATGGCGCAGATCTATGACTGTGTGGTTCACTGCATTGCGCATGCCCAGATAGCTTGCGCAGGCGTCTGCCGCGCTGCTGACGTGCTGTGCGTGATCGGCAATTCAGGCCATGGCCACCATTGTGCCAGTGGCGCTACAGCACTGGCACTATGGCGCTGTGGCACTACTGCGCAATAGTCCACTCTGGCACTGGTATGCAGGTGGTCAGTCGCGCAGGATGCATATACGTCAGATGGCACTGTGCGTGGCCTTGCATCATTGCCCATGACCTGGTGTCTGACCTTTGCCCCTGGCGCTGTTCGGCTGCCATGTGTACGGCCCTATTGCGCTGTCTGGTGACAGCGCTATGTGAAGACGGCGCTGTTCAAACAGCGTGATTGGAACCTATGGTGGTCTATTGCGCAACATCTCCATGTGGGGTTACGGCGCAGCGGGGCGCCATATTGCCTGCTGTAAAGTTGGTAGCATGGCACGCAGGAGGGCAGTGCAATGGAGCCCCGTGGAAGTGGCCAACTTGGTGGCCCTGGTGGAACCCCACTATGGGGCACTGTATGGTGAGGTGACCCTTACCATTGCTAGGACCCAGGTCTGGCAGCAAGTGGCCAGTGACCTGGTGGGGGTCACTGGGCGGTGCCGGTCAGCTGAGCAGTGCCGGCACCAGTACAGTGACCTCCGCAGGAGGGATCCTCAGCTTCTGGAGCAGCTACGGTCACGTGCCAGGAGGGGCGTGGTGCCTAGGCCAGGTGGGTGTACCATCTATGCACCTGTATTCTCTGTAGGGGTGTGAGTGTGTTTTGGTGGCTGTGCATAGGTGATGGCTCTGGCATGGTTGGCTGTGTCAGTGTGTGCAGGTGTGAGATGCATGGGTCTGGCTGTGTGGGCAGGCACTCTCACTGGGGCAGGGGGCAGTCTGCTTTGGAGTCACACTGATGTTTTTCTCAACATATGTCTCCCACAGGCCGGGATGTGAGGATGCAGGCACGGGATGAGGAGGGCCGTGCCAGGGCCCTGGTGCAGGTCGGTGGTGCTGTGGGTGGTGCACTGCAGCAGCAGCAGCGGCAAACACAGCTGCTTGAGGAGTGTGAGTATCATTACTTCATGGATGCTATTGCATGCTGGGGGGGGCAAGACCACCAGCCATGCACAACACAACCATGCACGACACAAGCGACATGCATCACTGTCCAGTGTCACAGCACATCTGTGTGCGTCACTGGTGGTCCATGCATGCACTGGGCACATAGCTGTGTAACTGGCATCGCACCATGTTGCCACGTCACTTGACAGCCTTGTTTGTTGTGCTGTGATGGACATGGGCAGTGTGTGTGTGCAGTGGTGCACATAGCTGGTGCCGCCTGTTTGTGATGGCCATGTGCATGTTCACTGTGGGTGGGTGCATGCCATCACAGGTCGGGACTTGGGCTATATGGCTTGCAGGTTGGGTGGTGTTCAGGGTTGTGGTCAGTCACAGCCATTGACTGTGTTCCCATTTTCCTAGGCCTCACTGTTCTCAGGAGGATACAGCGGAGATACATGGGCTGGCCGCAAGTGTCCTGGACAACCAGGCCATCCTCAGGGACATCCATCGACATGGCCTGCGGAGGAGGCATCGCCGGGAACAGTGGCACCGGGCGGAGGAGGACCAGCCTGCTGGGCCTTAGGCTAGATTACCCTTCCCACTTCACCCATCCCTACCACCCTGCCTTCCCTCTCCAAGTTGTTCATCCCTACCCCTTGCCCACCCTTACCTTGTACCCCTACCCCCCCTTGTAAATAGTTATGGTTGATTGTTTTGTGCTTTACATTTTGATAATACATTTATATTTTGTTATGAATACTGTGTTGGTCTCTGATTTGCAGCTGACTATGGTTGCTCAGTTGCAGTGGTGTGCATGCCATCTGGGGTGGTATGGTCCTGGGTATGTGTGTGTGTGTGTGTCTGTGTGTGTGTGTGTGTGTGTGTGCGCGCGTGTGTGCATGGGAGGTATCTCCAGCATGGCAGTGACTTTCTGTTGGTCTTGCCGTCTGCTGCCACCCACTGCTGGGTGCACAGGGTGTGTCTGGCTTGTATGCTTCTCTGCTGCACAGGGTTGACATGTGCCGGGGGGGATGCATGGTTTCCTGCAGTGCCAGTCACTGCACATGGGTGGTGTCTTGGGGTCATGGAGCAGGGTGTGCTGTGCGTACGAGGGGCTGATGTGCACTGTGGTTGTCAACCCCCTGTGTGTGGCACTCTCAGCCTGCCAGTGGTTGTGCTGGGCGTCATGGCTCTGCTGTGCTTTGTTGGCTTGTCCCCATGGGCCAGTAGATCATCTGTCCCACCCCCAGTGATGCTGTGCTTGGGGTGTGCAGGTGTCTTGTTGGTTCTGCAGTGTGTTCCTGTGCCCATGTGTGGCATGGCTGGTGGTGGGCTCCAGCCTGCCTCCCTGGATGTGCAGTTCCATTGCTCTGCGGGGGCGGGGGCTCTTCTTGCGCTATGGCACCTCTGGACTGCTCAGCTGGGCTGCCCTGGTTGTGCTATAGCGCAACCTTTCTGCTCAGCTTCTCCTTCCTGGTTGCGCTATGGCACAGTTTTTGCGATATTCAGACGTTGGCTGCTTGCGCAATTTGTTCTGCTCCATGTTTGAATATCGTGTCTGTTGAGCATATGCGCAATTGATTTGTGCTTGCTCCTGCTGTTGAGCACATTTTGGGCGCAGTTTGAATATCTGGGCCAGGATGTCTTTACGGAGCAGTCCTAAATTATTTCATAAGGCGGTGTCGGAGTTTACTTTGAATCAAACTATCTACCTACTGGTTTATTTTCCTGAGCAAGCCAATCCAGGAGAAGCATTGCTCCAATCTTAGATGTACATGGAATACTCAGATATCATGTTCATTGTACGAAGGACTGCAGGAAGTCCTTGCAGTTCTTTGTTTCCTTTGCCCCAGGAAACAGGGTGTACCAGTTTCTAAATAGTGCCTATACAGATGGCTGGCCAACTGTATTACTTTTAGATATTGGAAGTAAGGTAAGGAACTTACTGGGGTTGTTTGTGGCCATTCGTCAGGAGGCATGGCCACTCCTGTTGCCTGTTTCAGGAATGTATCAGCTGCAGAAATTTCTGCTGCTACAGCTGGGAGTACTGTCCACAATTTCACAAAACACTACAGTCTGGACATTACCT
This sequence comes from Neoceratodus forsteri, assembly GCA_016271365.2. Classification (NCBI taxonomy): domain Eukaryota; kingdom Metazoa; phylum Chordata; order Ceratodontiformes; family Ceratodontidae; genus Neoceratodus; species Neoceratodus forsteri. The sequence continues at coordinate 32,560,837 of CM057450.1, forward strand.
CTTGAAGAAGAGCATGCTTTGGCCTGGTCATGCTTCAAGGCCTCCTTTCTTAGGCATGTAGCCTCCAGTCACCCAGACTGTCTCTGTCAGTATTCCTTGGTACTCGTTCCATCAGTGTGACCTGATGCAAGCGATATCCCTTAAGAAGACAGAGCAATTATGTACTCACCATAACAGTAGATCTTTGAGAGAATCTCTTTCATCAGGCCATGCCGTCCCACCATCTGCCCTCTTAGACTCAGAGCTTCTTCCCTCTTGTCTCTCTCTCTCTCTCTCTCTCTCTCTCTCTCTAGGATGGACTACCTACTGTTTCCAGCCTTGTCTGGTAGCTGGAACCTTCAGCTGTCTCATGGTTTCCTAGAGGAAGGGTTTCAGTAAAACAACCAGAGACTGCCCCATGGTGGGGTGTGCTAAAAGAAATAACAGTGCAGCAGAACAAGAATTCCAGCACCACCAACCAAAGCACAAGACACAGAATGGCAGAAAAAAGCTTATTTATTACTCTCTTAAGTGCAAGTTACCTCTTTCAAAGGGGGCACAAGAAGAACCCACAACCTCCAACCAGTTTAGCCACGTAGGCATCTTCAGGGAGTAATTCTGTGTCTTGTTCTTTGGTGGGTGTTGCTGGAATTCTTGTTCTGCTCCCTAGAGGGAGGTCCTTTGACTATGATCTCCAGTGGAGAACAGGAGGGAGAGGGGAAGCCAACATTTATATACAGAGCATGCCGACGTAAGACGTCATTGTGGGTGGCTCCTAGTTGACTGCTTGCAGAAAGTTTCCCTGTGGTGCTAACTCCTGGTGGCTATATAGTTCCATAGGTGTGGCTTGATAAAAGAGATTCTCTCGAAGATCTACTGTTACAGTAAGTACCTAACTGTTCTTCAGTTGTTTTTTGTTAATATTTCTAATGCAGTTGGTTTTGGTGACAAAGTTTACAAAAGATGAAAAAGGTACTATGTTCAGTTTTTTTTATACAGGTTATGATACTTTGCTTCAACAACTGCCTGAACATTTGTAGTAAACATTTTTTTTGTAATGCAAATGTTGTTTTTTAATTTTCCTCTATGTTTATGGTGTTGTATCAGGAAGGTTATTAGTCATTTATGTAATTTTAACACATTGCAAAATACTTACTGCTTAGTCAGCATCACTGTCTAAATGTATTGGTCCTTTCCATGTCATCATATCATACTTACTTCCTGTGTAAATAAAAGAAGCACAAAAATAATGTCATATGTAGGACTGTCATTTTTTTTGTTAGTAGTGGAGTGATGGGAAATTGAGTAATATAAGTATTTTTTGGGGGGGTGTTGGAGAAGGTATGGCAGAGAGATCAAGTCTTTTTTGCATCTGTTTAACTTGAATGAGATTGAATGTCACATTTTTGCTGTTAATGGTGGGGTTGCTGAAGCAAGTACACAAGAGTTCGTTGTAGTTTGCAGGTATGGTACTAAAGGCTTACAGATTTTGCTGTGTCTGAGTCAGTTGTATCTGTTGACCGCTCAAGAGGGTGCTTATTTGTTGTTTCGTTTCATCAGTTTTAGAATAGTCATTGAGGCTTTGCACTTGTTTGTGGCCAGAGACTTGAATAATTTCTGTTAGGGCAATGCCACTGTCTGAACACTCTTGGAAATGATGGTTCCCTATGGAGTGGTTCATAGGTCTAATGTCAGTTTATATTCCAGAGTTGGTAATCATGTTTTTGATTATATAGGACAGTTTGTTCACACCCAGTGGTTAATTTTTGTGCCAGGTTCATGGCATGATTATTTTGGCACCGCTATTAACTGCCAGGAAATAATGTAATTCCTGGTCACTACTTTCACAGGGTCTGTGGTCCAATAGATCTCATAATTCATTACAGGGTACCTTTCAGGGTTGTTTTCTTGCTTGTATGCCCTGGGCTTTAGATTCCTAGTACCATTTGAAGGGCTGCCAGGCCTTCTTTTTGTTTGGTGCTTGCTGTTGTAGAGCATGCATGTTTGGCCATTCTCGCCAGCTTTAACCTCAGTGTCTCCCCATCTTGGTGCCCTCGTTTCCTTATTACCTCTTACTCTAAAATAGAAGCTAATGATCAGCCACATTGTGTTTTAGACACTGTCAGGAGTATGTGGGCTAAGCTGTTGACAGGAATACAGTTTTTTATGTTTGCTTGCACTCATGTGCAAGAAACATAGTGCCACCATATGAGTTTTCATAGGTGTGCCACCCCCAGTTCCAATGCCCTGCTTCTTTTTGCAGGCATGGCCGCATCACACCAATGAATGTCCCAGCAGTCTATGACAGCAGCTCAGATGCAGTGGTGTACAGTTCAGAGAAAACCACCACTTCAATCAGCGGTGGTAACGTATAGACAATTTGCATACTGCTGCTGGCAGTATGCAATTTGCTTACATGTCACCACTGCATCTGAACTGCTTTGCCCAATTCATTTACTGATGGGGGAGCCCATTCCCCATCAGCATAATGCACCCCCCCATTTGTTGTGTGCCGAGGGGGTGCCCAATCCTCCTAGGCATCATGCACCCCCAAACAGTCTTTATTTGCCGATGGGGGGGGCAATCCCCATCAGCTTAAGTCTCTCCCTTCCCCAAAATGCAGGTGGCATACTGGGAGCCCACCCTAGTGTGCACAAATGAAGCCTGAAAAAAAAACCTTACCACAAAGTCTTTTTTATTATTTTTGCCCCTGAAATAAAGAAAATGGTCCCTTGCAGTCTTTTGTGCCCCTCCCACAACCCGCGCCCACCCACTGCGCACCCACCTCCCCACACCCCCTCACCCCATACTTACCTCCAGAGCCCAGTGTGATGATCTTTGGTGGACTGGGAACACGTCTGCACTCTTCAAAGCTGACCACGAACTGAAGAAATGCCGGTAAGCTGTATAATGGCATAAACAGGGTATTTTCAATTTATGTGGATATCTCAGCCATTTTTTGGACTTTTGCCACCACATTTTCAAAATAGGGTTATTGGGACCCCTCCTCAAGAATACAGTCACTGTCATGGCATTATTTAGTCCCAAAAGGTGATTTTGCAGTCACTGCACGAAATCACTTTTTGGGACCGATTACCGAAATGACAGTGCCATTGTTCATGAAGTGGGCTCACAAAAAGCTTAAGTTGCAAATTTGGTGAAAAAAATCCAAAAAAATGACTGTTATATGAGCGTGCATTGTGCAGTTTCCATGCTCCCTCATAACTTCATGAATTTGAAATATTTTCACTCCAGATTTTCAACACTGGAATTTTCTCAGACCTCCTTATGAACAATACAGCTGTCATTTTTCACTTCCTGGCCAAAATGTGTTTTCGCAGTTCTGGCACAGAATAGCACGGTCGCTGTGGGAAATCAATGTTCAGGACACAGTACGAAAATCACAGTAACACTGTTTATGAGCAGAGCTCAAAAATGCCTATGTTGAAAATTTGGTGACGAAGGTCCATAAAATGACTGTGTTATGAGCGTGCATTCCGCAGATTCCATGCACCCTCGTAACTTTGCAAATTTGTAATATTTTCATTCCATATTTTCAAGATTTGCATTTTTCCCCACCTCCTTATGAACAATACAGCTGTCATTTTTCACATTGTGGCCAAAATGTGTTTTCGCACTTCCGGCACACAATAGTGCGGTTGCTGTGGGAAGTCAATGTTCGGGACAGAGTAAGAAAATCACAGTGACACTTTTCATGAGCAGCAGTGCTAAAATGCCTGTGTTGAAAATTTAGTTACAGAAGTCTATGAAATGACTGTATTATGAACGTACATTGCGCAGTTTCCATGCACCCTCATAATTTTGCACATTTGTAATATTTTCACTCCAGATTTTCAATATTGGCATTTTTTTCACACCTCCTTATGAACAGTACAGCTGTCAATTTTCATATCCTGCCCGAAATATGCATTACACATCTGGTGCAGAATAGAATGGTCGCTGTGGGAAATTAATGTTTGGGACAGATTAAGAAAATCATAGTGACAGTGTTCATGAGCAGAGGTCATAAAATGCCTATATTGAAAATCTGGTGAAATAATTCCACTAAATGGCTGTTACACACATGTGTTGCGCAGTTTCCACATACACTTGGAAGTTCAAGCATTTTTAATATTTTTGCTACAGATTTTCAACATAGCCATCTCTTCACACCTCCCTATGAGTGGTACAGGTGTCATTCTTCACATCCTGCCTGATCTGTGTTTTCGTACCTCTGGCACAGATAGGCATGGTCGCTGTGGGAACTCAAAGCTCGGGATACATGAACAAAATCACAGTGCCACTGTTCATGAGAAGAGTTCCCAAATGCTTTAATGAGGTGTGGGTCACAAAAAGGCCATGTTGAAAATTTGTAGTGCAAATACCACCAAACCTCTGGGGCATTAAGGTTTCTAACCATTATGTCCCACCCTGTACAGACTGACAGGCATCCGGGGTGTGCCTTTGGATTGCTGATTCTAGTGCTCATGCCATTCACCCCACCCCCACCTACAGCCAGTGACAGGCATTAAGGTGAGCCTTGACTCTTCAGCCCCAGAGTTCACCCCATTCTCTTATACTGTACCATGTCAGCATATGTCCTTCTGGAATGAGGTGACTGTAAAGCTGAACACCCCAAGGCACACCACAGCACTTAGAAACATAGAAAACATAGAATTTGACAGCAGATAAGGACTGCTTGGCCCACCTAGTCTGCCCATTTTTCTATCTAACAGATAAGCTGCAGATCCTAGTTAACCAACAGCTTACTTCCTCCTACCCCCCACTAGGACTGCCTTATGTCTGTCCCATGCATTCTTGAATTCCCCCACTGTTCTTGACTCCACAACCTCCTCAGGGAGGCTGTTCCATGCATCCACAACCCTCTCCGTGAAAAAATACTTCCTCACATTTCCTCTGAGCCATCCGCCCTCTATCTTCAAATTGTGCCCTCTTGTTCTTGCACATCTCTTTTTCTGAAAGATGCTACCCTCTTGGACTTTGTTGATACCCTTGAGGTACTTGAAAGTTTCTATCATGTCCCCTCTCTCCCTCCTTTCCTCAAGGGTATACATATTAAGCTCCTTTAGTCTTTCTTCGTATGTCTTCTGGTGCAGACCCTGCACCATTTGAGTGCCCTCCTCTGGACAGCCTCCACTTTGTCTATGTCTTTGCGGAGATGGGGTCTCCAGAACTGCACACAGTACTCCAGATGGGGTCTCACCAACTGTCTGTACAGAGGGATAAAAACTTCCTGTTTTCTACTATTGATGCCTCTTCCTATGCATCCCAGTATCCCCCCAGCCTTACTTACTGCCTTCTCACATTGCTTGCCCACCTTTAGGTCATCTAATATATTTACCCCCAGGTCCCTTTCCATTTTTACTGTTGTCAGTATCTCACCCCCCATTGTGTACTGTTCCCCTGGGTTTTTGTTTCCCATGTGCATTACCTTGCACTTCTTTGCATTGAATCTGAGCTGCCATACATTTGACCATTCCTCCAACCTTGCCAAGTCCTTTCTCATCCTCTCCACTCCATCTTGTGTATCAACCCTGTTGCAGATCTTTGTGTCGTCTGCAAAGAGACATACTTTTCCTTCCAGTTCCTCTGCAATGTCACTTATACGATATTAAAAGGACCGGTCCCAGTACTGAACCTCGGTACCCGCTAGTAACCCTCCTTGCTTCACTGTGTACTCCATTTACTACTACCCTTTCGTCCTGTTGTCTAGCCAATTTTTTATCCAGGCTACCACCTTGGGGCCCACTCCAAGGCTGGCTAACTTGTGTATTAATCTTTTGTGTGGGACTGTATCAAATGCCTTGCTGAAATCTAGGTAGGCCATGTCCACAGCCCCTCCCTGGTCCACTACTTTGGTCACCCAGTCAAAGATCTATTAGATTCATCTGACATGACCTTCGCATCATGAATCCATGCTGCCTTGGGTCCTGTGCCCCACTGGCCTCTAGGTACTCAACAATTCTTTCCTTCAGAAGTGATTCCATCATTTTCCCTACCACTGAGGTCAAACTAACTGGTCTGCAGTTTCCTGCCTCTGTCCTGCTCCCACTTTTGTGAAGAGGAATCACATCTGCCCTCCTCCAGTCCTCAGGTACCACCCATCCTCCCATGATTTGTTAAAGAGAGTAGTCAGGTGTCAGTAGTTCTACCCTTAGTTCTTTAGAATTCTTGGGTGAATCCCATCAGGCCCCATTGCTTTGTCCACCTTCAATTTTATTAGTTCTTTCAGAACCTTTCTTCTGTAAATGGACTGGTATCAACACCCATCTTCACAGTGTTTCTCTTGTTTGGTTTAGATACCTCCCTCCTCTTCCTTTGTGAATACTGAGCAGATATTCGTTCAGTATCCCTGCTTTTCACTGTCCCCTCTACCCACATTCCTCCCTTTATTAAACCTCAGTATCCCTCCTTTGGTCTTTCTTCGCTCCCTAATGTACCTATAAAAGGTCTTAGCCCCCTTCTTAACAGAATTGGCTATCCTTTCCTCCATTTGAGCCTTTGCTATTCTGACTTCCTTCCCAGCCTCTTTCTGCTTTAACTGATAAAGTTCTCTGTCCTGCTCCTTCTGTGCTTCCTTATATTTATTTATTTTATTTATTGAATTTTGATGACCGGTTAGGCCAGCTGGGCCCCTAAAGGTCCCTTTTTCAGGGGCGACCCGGGTGAAACAACAACATACAGGTAGATCAGTACAGTCAGGAGATTGAATAGTTTTTAACAGTAAGAATACATATGTTCTGGGCGAGGTAGTGGAAGACATGCAGGCTGTAAGGACATAGAATATTCCTGAATGCTATCCTTTTCTCCTTAACCTTCCCTGCCACTTCTTTTGAGAACCATAGTAGTTTTTTCCTTCGTTGTGTTTTATTGATTTGTTTTACACAAGGCTTGCTGCCTCTGTGATGGCTGTTTGATTACTCCCCATTGTTCCTCCACCTCCTTCTTGCCTGTTTGCTAGTGCTTTTCTAAGGCACTCTCTCATTTCCCAAGTCAGCCCTCCTAAAGTCCAATACTCTTGCTTTTGTGGCTTGACTGTATGGCTGTGTTTATCGTGAACCACACTGGTGGTCACTTGTTCCCAGATGGCTACCCACCTCTAAATCTGAGATTCTTTCTCCGTCCCCATTTGAGAGTACCAGGTCTAAGATTGCTCCCTCCTGAGTGGGTTCTAATACTAGCTGTCTGAGGCATGCCCCCTGTAGGGCATCAAGAATGACCCTGCTCTTGGATGTGCCTGCAGCAAAGGTGCTCCAGTTAACATCTGGCATATTCAGGTCCCCCATCAACAATAGCTCCCCTTTTTCTGCCATTCTAAGGAAGCCTTCTATTATTTCCTTGTCCATTCCCTCCCCCTGAGATGGGGGTCTGTTTACAACTCCTGTGCGGATTGTGGTGCCATTTCCTGTCTCCGGGGTGACCCAGAGTACCTCATCTGCTCCCTGTTTACTCTTTAGTTCTGTTGCTTTGATCCCTTCCTTTACATAGAGAGCTACTCCTCCTCCTCTTTTACCCTCCCTGTCCCTCCTGTAGATTGTGTATCCTGGTATGTTGACATCCCAGTCATTGTTCTCTGAGTACCATGTTCTGTGACTGCCACAATATCCAGGCAACCTCTTCCATCAAGGCCACTATTTCAGGGAGCTTGTTACACAGACTACGCCATTGGTACTCATCACCCTCCACTTTTTGATAGCTTTACCCCTTTTAGCCCAATTCCTGTCCTTACTGCCTTTGCCTTTTTTTACATTTACCTCTGTCCTGCTCCCTAATAACTTCTCTACCTTGGTGTTTACCTCACTAATTACCATGTTTTGTGGGGGGAGGCTGGGATTTCCCTGCTCCTTTTCAGTGTCTCCCCCTTTGGCTAGTTTAAATGCTTGCCAATCAAGCATCTAGACCTCTCACCTAGGATCCTGGTTCCCCCTCTGGACAGATGCAGACCATTGTACCAGTATTGGTTTGCATCCCTTCAGGTGGCTCCCCAGTCCCCAATGAAGCCAAAACCCTGAGCTCCACACCAGTTTTCAATCACTCATTGCATTCCCTGGTGAGAGTGCCCTAGCATCACCCTTGCCATAGACAGGCAGCACCTCCGAGAAGGTTACCGTGTCGCTACTTGTCTAAGGCCCTCCCCTAACTCTACAAACTCCTCTTTCACTGCTCTGATCCCATTCCTAGCCAGGTCATTTGTCCCTAAGTGGACAATGACATCCAGCTCCCTCCCTCGTGCAGCTCCTCCCATGATCCTGAGGATTCGCTTCCTGTCCCTCCAAGCCGTGGCGCCAGGAAGGCACCTTACCTCCCTCTCCCCTTCCTCCCCCATTTCTACCACCCTAATGATTGAGTCCCCCACCAGGAATTGTTTCCTTCCCCTGTGGGGTCCCATGCCACCCTCCTTTGGGTCTCCTTTGTGAAGGTTCCCAGCATCCTCCTTGGTCTCCACTGCAGGTGCCTCCATAGAGGAACCACTATCCACCAGAAGAGCAGAATGAATTGTGGAGAGGTACAGCTGGAGGGATGCAACTCTGTTCCACCATCCTCTCCTCCTGAGCCCACCCTGGTCCAGCCTTTCCTCTTTCTTGGCAACCTCTGAGGTAGTGGCATTGGCCCTGGTGGTCCGTGGGTGGGGGAGGAGGTTTCACGAATCCTAGCCAGGTCAGCCTGGAGACGGGCAACCTCCTCTCTCAGACCAGAGAGGTGCCTGCAAATAGGGCAGCATTGCAGCCTCCAGAATGTCTCCCGGAATATCTCTGGCGTCAGTTTGGGATAGCCAGGCATTGGTGAAATTGCCTCAATGGCACCATGGGGGAGGCAGAGCTTGGCGAATGCTGGTCGTCATTGCACATCCAAGCTCCTTGAGGAGGGGGGAATAGAAAAAGAGGAAAATCCCTCGTGCCTGATAGGCGAAAATGGGACCAGTAATCAGTCCCCACGCCCAATGTTGTGCCTTCCGGTTCTGCTCGGTTTCTCCCTCTGCTCCCTGGTTGCCCTATCAGACTTACAGATAGAGCACTGGAGGTGTTGGCGGTCCATCCTGGGAAGCTCAAAGCTGGAGGGTCGGGCGGCCAGGTGTCTTGGGAGGAGATGGGCCTATGGCTGAAAATGGAGACCAGAGGCTTCAGGCGTGGCTGGAGCAAGACCGCACAGTGTCCTCGCTGAGAGAGGTTAGACCACAGGTGAAACAGGAGGCATAAAGAAAGTTGAAAAAACCCCACTTGTTGGTGTCTAGCATGAACGTTATGGGCGATGACCCAAATGCATACCCAATGCCTGTCCCTCTCTGCAGGGTTGAGGTGGGGTTGGCGTGAAGTTCAATACTTCACTGCCATTCCTATTCTGCATCTGTCTAACTCTGGCATTCCCAATGCTAATACCAGTAAGCAAACATTTGACATTGACAAATACTTGTTAATGATACAGTCTGTCAGCTCATCAGCTGCTCGCAGCTCGTTCCCTTGCCAGTGCTTTTGATATTTTTTTTGATGTGAAAGGAGTGCCTGGTATGTTTTCTCAAATACTGGAGCAGTTGACAATAAGGCAGGATATTGATTCAATTTTAAATGTCTCTCTGCTTTGTAAAGTCAATCTTAATGTAAAAGACTCAGAGAGTGACCCCTCTTACTTGGCACAGTACATAAAATAATGCCATAGATGCTGATCTAGTTCATCAGGAGCCATGTTGTGTAGTGCTGTAGTAAGATGGAATTTTTCTGAGAGAGATATATACAGTATATAGTAAACATCTGGATATCTGCCTGGGATTTTCTGACCATACTGTAGTTTTTCACAATTTGGATGAATTTACAAATGACAGTCTCATCAATCAGTAAGGTAACACTAGGGCTAGTTGCGGTGGTATTCCAGTATGTTTTTCTTATTGTCTGGCTGTGTCAGGGTCTTCTGCTGGCTCCATGTCTTGTTCAATTTGTATGAGAATTCTATCGATTTCTAGCTCAAGACTATCATTGGTAGCTTCTCCAGACAGTTTTGTTAATGAGGTTGACTGGGTTTTGCTCATAATTGTAGTCAGAAACCTTTGCATTTAACTGGAAAACAAAGAAAAAGCTGTTTAGCCTTTTTTTATAGTCATGGTTTGAATTCCATACAGTGTGGTTTCCATATATTAAAAATAGAATAATGTAATATGTATTGGTGTATTACCGGTGAGTAATACCATCAAGAGGTTCTGGACACGTTGGAACCTCGAGAGCGAAACTCGAGAGGTTACGTTGTCCAGAACCTCGAGATGATTCTCTCGCTGGTAATACACCCATACATGTACGTTATTTTTTTAATATATGGATGACAGGTTTTGATGAGGTTTACCTTTTGTTTCTGGTGCACCCATATGATTTGCAGAGTTCTGAGGCTTTTGGCAGTTTCGTGGTTTGAAAAGCTTGTAGAAATCTTAAGTAGTTAGACTTTATAGTTATAAGAAGTTTCAGAACAGCAGTATTTTCTTTTGTTTTGAACTGTTTAGGTGATATTAGGTGGCCGTGTGGTGAAGCGACCATTCATTTGTTAGTGCGAGTGATGGGTACAGCTGTCTCGCACTGGCCACCTGGCATTAGCAATGTTAATACTATCATTCAGCTATTGAATGATAGTATTAACAATGATTGACAGTACTATTAACATTGGAGGTGTGATATAATTAACACATTTTTTGCTGTATGCTTTTTGAGTATATTAAATTTTTTATCCATATACTAAATATATATATATATATATATGCTGTATATATGTATGTATATGTGTGTATATATATATATATATATATATATATTACTAAGTAAACACAGTTTGCCCATGTTTTAGTCCTTGAGTACCGAAATGAAAACAGATTAGAAAGGAAAATTGGTCACCCATGTTAAACAAGACATAGTTGGTGATAACTGCCCTTCTGAAGTGTGTGGTTAGAAATGGTTAGGAGACAAGTTATCTCCAGTTGTATCTTGTTTAAGAAGGCCAACTAATTATTTTTTTTCTCCAATGCAATTTTTTTTTAAACTAAAGAAAACTGTTGTTATGCTTTGTTAATCATTTCTCTCACTCATGAAAAGAAAATGGGCACTGGTATTGATTTAGCAGCAGGAGCAGGTATTGATTGACTGTCCAGGTTTTTCCCATCCAGAATGCATTCTATGAAAATAACAATTTCTTGCAAACATGTTTTATGCACTCTTACTACCCAGAGTAACATGTAAAATACATGGGCCCAATTCTCAAAGGGATAACACAAGTGCTGATGTACTGGGGACCCGGCACCCAATTCTCTATTGGGCAGGGTCCCTGTGGCTAAGTTCCATGACTTGTGCCAACCCAAACGGTGTGTCAAATGGAGGGAGAACCTGCACAGATTGCCAAAAGGCTGCAGCATTGTATAGTAGTAAGGCACAAGTGCCTCCCCCAGACCCACTCCTCAGTAACAAAAAATGTGAAAACCCCAAGTCCTGCTCCATAGTATTAATAATTGTAAAAGCCTGCAGGGCTATCATCTCCCCCCAGTCCTGATCCCCATGTATAATTAATGTTAATGCCCCACAGCATTATTGGATCCCCCATCCCTGATTTCTGATCCCCATTCCCTGAAATATTCAATTTATTATAATATGTCAGTTACTGTCCTAATTATGTAGCCCTTGTGGTCTAGTGTCCCTCCACCCCCCACCCAGCAGTGCCCTATGACCACACTCCCCCCTGACCTGTACCCAGCTAGTGACTGACACAGCCCACCTCTCTGCACTGCAGCTGGCCACCGACTGAGCACTGTATGAGCACATACTGTAAATAGTACACACTCAGTGAATGACAGCAGCTGTCATTCACTGAGCATGTACTGTTTACAGTACACACTCATACAGAACTCAGTTGGTGGTTGGCCGCAGCTGGGAGAGGTAGGCTGTGCCAGTCATTGGATGGGTATGGATCGGGGGTAGCGGGGTGGTAGGGCACTGCTGGGTGTGGGGCATCTTGACCACCAGGGCTACATTAGGAGAACAGTGATCAACATATTATAATAACTGTAATATTTTGGGGAATGAGAATTGGGGATCGAGGTTGGGGGTCCAATAGCCCTGTGGGGTATTAACATTAATTATACATGGGGATCAGGAGTTGGGGGGCATGATAGCCCTCCGGGGCTTTTACAGTTATTAATACTGGGGAGCAGGGCTTGGGGGGATGATAGCCATGTGGGCTTTTACAATTATTAGTACTATGGAGTGAGACTTGTGGGGATGATAGCCCTTTGGGGCTTTGCATAATTATTGGGGCTCGGGGCTTGGGGGGCTGCCTCACCTCTGGAGGATTTGTTAGGGCACATTGATGCAACCCCCGGTGGATGCAAAGTACATTTAGACCATCTAATAGCTGGTGTACATGTACATTGATGGATGTCCTTCAGAGGTTGTTTAAGAATCACAAATTAGGGGATGTGGCGGCCACTCTTATAAAATAGGGCACAGCTGCTACTGTAAACCCCCTTGCGCCATGTCACATCAGGAGTTTATGGTGCATCCATGGCACAGGTCCGGTTTGATGCAAGCAGCCTTCGACATGTCGCAGGCTGCTTTCAAGAATCCGAAATGGTGCAACTCATGGCACAAAGTGCTACTTGTATCATTCCTGTTGACACAAGTCACTTTGCACTATGTGTAACCTTTCTAGAATCGGCCCCCAAATACATAAATGTAGACATGCCTCTATGCAGTGAAAAATAAAACAAGATTCCAGAGACTGAGAAAATAACTTCTTGCTGTGCTTTAGTCTTTGGGTAAATACTCCTAGATAGCTGCCATAAGATGTTCAAGTGCAAAGAAACATTAGTAGCCACATTCTTTCCTGTATTGAAAAACATTTGATGAAATCTTAGAGGCATTCCTTGAGGCAAGATTTTCAGTTACATTCACTCTACTTCATAGTCTCAGCATGGTGGCTTCCCATTTTAAAGTTCAAATGGCCTATCCAAAAAAGTGCAAGAGTCTGAAGGCAACAGTGCTCATAACAGCAAAAAATGTCAGGATACTGTTGCAAAAGTGTTTGTCCAAACTGCCCACTCAACCCACTCAACCCCAGTGCTTTGCTCCTTTTGAGCTGCGTCAGGGGACAGAGTTTGGTAGTCTGCTATGGGTTTTATGATGCGCACATAACAAATGATTATCTGGGGCCAGATATTCAAAACTTTGCCCTGGGGCTAAATTAGCACTACCCGGTGTGCTAAATTAGCCCAGAACAAATAGCCTGCCATATTCAAAAGGAATAGCCCTGGTGCTACACCTGCTGAATATAGCATGCTAAGGAAACTGGCTGGGAGTGCAGTGCTAAAATAGCCTGGGAAATAAGACAGCTCTAGATATAGCAACAGGGAAGTGCAAAATGCAATGGCAGCCCAATGGACACAGAGGAGGAGCAAGTCAGAGCTGCATGTGGAGGACAATTTATGTGATTGCAAAGAGGTGTTTCACACCAACTGCAAAAAACAAAACAGGCCACACACTGTGGAACTGTGCTGTGCTGATGTGAGGTTTTCCCTTGGGACTAACCTGACTGCACAGTGCTAACACATTAGCCCGGTGCAAACAGGTTAGCCTGGGGCAAAAGTTTGCTATATTCAAAGCACATATGAAAATGAGCCTAGTTAAGTAATCCGAGGGAAACAGTTACATCTGCATCTCATTATGCGCTGCTTAGCATACATGTCCATGTAGTTTGCCCGGTGCTACTACATGGAGCACACAGCTCTGCCTTTTGGTTAGAATGGCAGTACAAGCTGGATGCTGCAGGATGTGACTGTAGGCATGCACAAGCAGTGCATACAACCCACCCATGCTTCACTACAATCAGTGTGTATATATATATATATATATATATATATACAGTATATATTAGAGGCCAAAAACTCCATTTAATGCATTAGTTAGGGTTGTTCCACAGTGACAAAAGTGAGGAAATTCGGTGTTAGGGTTGAAACCCCTTCTTTGCCCACCTCCCAACCGGCATTGGGTGTGCAGTGGAGTCGACAGCCCTAACACTCACCCCATCACATGTGTAAAGCTGCAGAAGTATAGAAGAATGGCGGATAGTTAGGACTGATGACTCCAATGCACATCCCAATGCTGGATGGGGGTGGGCAGGGGGTCCAAGGGGGTTTTCAACCCTAACACCAAATTTCCTCACTTTGATGCTGTGGAACAACCATAACTAATGCATTAAACTGAGTTTTTTGCCTCTAATTTCCCTTCTTTTTGAGAATGATAACAAGAAATAGTAAATGTAATGCAGCGGCGGGAGCGCGGGGCCCTCTGGGCCCCGCACTCCTGCCACGTGATGTCTTGTGGCATAGTAACAGGAACAGCAATGCAAACAGAAACGCTAACAGTGGTGCACATGGTAACGCAAGCGCGAATGAGAACAGAAAGGGTAATGCACACGGTGGCGTAGACGGGAGCGGTCTGCCATGTAATGTGTTGTCACATAGTAACATGGTGCCTGCAAATGGAAATGTAAATGGGCATGGTGACGCAAAGTGAAACAGAAAGAGAAACAGTACTGTAGATACAAATGGCGAAAAATAACAGAAACGCAAACTCAAAGGAAAACGCAAAGGATAACGCAGACATGGTGGCGTAGACGTCAATAGTAAGTGAAACGGGTACGGAACTGCAAGCGGAAAGGGCAAAGGTAACAGTAATGTAAGTGCACAGGCTGGTTTTCCCCAAAACCTGCATCGAGAAAGACAGTGAGTACAAAGAATGTATGCATAATAATGGGTATCGGAGCAGAAAATGAGGACTTGGAATACTAAATAGGTTGTATCTCAAGAACCGTACGACGTAGAAAAAAAATGTAAAAGTCATATGATTTACGACTGTCCTGGCTTGGGTGCTAAGCATTTTTCCAACGAAAAGTCCGTATTTCACACCGTTTCCGAGATACAGGCCCTGAAAGGTGCGGCAAACGCCGTAATGTTATCCTATGGGAAAAAAAGAGAAGTTCGGAGCACCATAACTTTGCCTCCCTGTAAGATTTTTCACCAAACCACTGAAAGGCACATCTGAGGGCTGTTGGCTGTCTTCCTCCAAATTTCAGGAACAAAGACCAAACCGTTATTTTGCAGCAGGGTGCCAAAGGATTCCTGTAACAGCCGGGCTACCGTAATGTTATCCTATGGAAAACCATCAACTTTGGAGTGCCGTAACTTTGTCGCTGTGTAATATTTTTTCAACACAACACTGAAAGGCACATCTGTGAAATGTCAACTGCGTCCCCTCCAAATTTCAGCCCAAAACTCTCTACCGTTCTTTTGCATCGCAGTGCCAAACAATTGCTGTCATTTTCCCACAGACTAGAAAACTACTGTTGCAATTTGCGAAAGCTTTCGCAAAAATTTGCGACACTTTCGTGAGCATGAAAGTAATTTGTGAAAGTACTTTTTCCAGAAATTTGAAAAACATATTTCTGGGGTGTTTTACCCCAAAATAAAGACATGACTAGCATCCTCAGGGTCCGACTAGGTGACTACAAAAAGAATTAGGTTGCTAGAGGGTCCCAAATTTAAATGCCAAGCATTTTTCTGATCACTAACTGAAAACAAAATGGCGGATTTGCGAAAGTAACAGGGCCATTTGTGAAAGTAAAAATGCATTTGAGACACTGTTGAACTTTTTGGTAACTTTTCCCATTGACTTATAATGGGAAATTGTTTTTTGAATAACTTTTGAACCGTTTAATATTTTTTCACCAAATCTTTGAAAGACACATCAGGGACCCTGGCCACACATTCTCTGAAGATTTTGGGCCAGTCGTGAAACCGTGCAACCTGTACGCACGACCGTAGAATTCCAGAAAAAGCGTAAACACGTGAGCAGATCATGCTTAATAACGCTGCAGCATTGTATCTGACTGGTACGAAACTTGGCAGATCCCAAGGCCTATGGTTCTTGATCATGTATACCAAATTTAAGCCAAATCTGTCAAATGGTTGCGAAGTTATTAAGGTGCAAAATTTGGGGTTTAACATGTAAATGGCTCCTCAACTCTAACTATGGTAGCACTACCGTGCTACCATAATCTATATTCATGGCACAAAACTCCATTTAATGCATCAGTTATGATTGTTCCACAGTGACAAAAGCAAGGAAATTCAATGTTAGGGTTCCCACCCACCCACCCGCCCCACCAACAGGTATCAGAGTTGTGCGCAGGTCGTCAGGTCCTAACTCTCATCCAATCCCATGTAAACAAGCTGAGGTGGTACAGTATAGGAGAATGGAGTGAGAGTTAGACTGATGACCCCAACGCACAACTTGATGCCCGTTGGTGGGGACAGGTGGGGGTGGGGTGCAAGGGGGTGGGAACCCTAACATCAAATTTCCTCACTTTTGTCGCTGTAGAACAACTCTGATGCATTAAATGGAGTTTTTGTCATGAATTTCCCTTCTTTTTGAGATGTGCACCATAAATAGTGAAGTAACAGTAACGCAAATGCAAGCACAAATGGTAACGCACATGGTGACGCAAATGTAAATGATAATGCAAATAGTAATAGAAACGCAAGCACAAACACTAATGAAAACAGAAACGCAAGCGCATATGGAAAAACAAATCGCAACATGAACAGTCACGGTAACGCAATTGGAAATGCAAACAATTACGGTAACAGTAATGATGACGCCAAAGGAAACACAAACGGAAAAGCAAACGGAAGCACGTACGCAAACACAAATGGAAATGCACACAAAGGAAAACACAAACAAAGACAGTAATGGAAACGCAAATGTTAACAATAATGCAAATGCAAGCGCAAACACAAATGCAAAGGGTAATGCACACGGTGGAGTAGACGGGAACGTTAAAGCAAACGGTTACGGAAACATAAATGGAAACGCTAAGTGTAACAGTAACGAAACGCACACCCTTATTTTCCCCAAAAAGCTGCATTGAGAAACACAGTGAATACAAAGAATGTATGCATAATAATGGGCCTCGGAACCGACAATGAACACTTGAACTACTAAATTGCTTATATCTCAGGAATCGTACATCGTAGAAAAAAAATTAAAATGTCATATAATTTATGACTTTCCTGGCTAGTTTTGTACTTAGCCCTCTAGTAGGGGGCTAAGCACTTGTCCAATGAAAAGTCCGTATCTTGAAGAGTTTCCGAGATACTGGCCCTGAAAGGCATGGTGGATGCTGTAATGTTAGCCTATGGGAAAAATTGTCAACTTCGAAGTGCTGTAACTTTGCAGCCCTGTAGTATTTTGTCACCAAACCACCAAAAGGCACATCTGTGGGGTCTTGGATTTCTTCTCTCCAAATTTCAGCCCAAAAGACCAAACTGTTCTTTTGCAGCAGGGTGGCAAAGATTTCCTATTCTTTTGGGCCTAGTGTAGCAAAGTAGTGTTGCAAATCACAACACTTTCACAAAAAAAAAATCACGAAAGTGTCACAGGTGCGACACTACTTTGTGACACTACAGCTTACAAAAATTTCAAAAACATATTTCTGGGGTGTTTAACCCCCCCAAAAAAAGACATGGCTAGCATCCTCAGGGCTCGACTAGGTGAACACAAAAATAATTGTTTCCCTAGAGGGTCCCAAATTTAAATGCCAAGCATTTCTGTGACCAGTAACTGAAAAAAATGGCTGACTCACGACACTACAGGGGTCATCTACGATACTAAAAACTGCATTTGTGACACTGTCAAACTTTTTGTTAACTTTTCCCATTGACTATAATGGGAAACTTGTTTTTTGAATAACTTTTGAACCATTTAATATTTTTTCACGAAATCTTTGAAAAGCACATCGGGGACCATGGCTGCATGTTCCCTAAAGGTTTCATACCAGTCGTGCAAACCGTGCGACCTGTTGACGCGAACAAAAAATGTGCAAAAAAGCATAAATATGACTTTCTATTGCGCTTTATAGCTCCACAACCGTATACCTGACCATCACGAAACTTGGTAGATCCAGATATCTGTGGTACTGTTCCATCTCTGCCAAATATCAGGCAAATCTGTCATACAGTAGCAAAGTTATTAAGCTACAAAATTTCACATTTTAACCTTAAATGGGGTACTCAACCCTGTACTATATATATATATATATATATAAGAGGCAAAAAACTCAATTTAATGCATCAGTTAGGGTTGTACCACAGTGACAAAAGTGAGGAAATTTGGTGTTAGGGTTGACAGCCCCATTGCACCCCCCCCAGCCTGCCACTCTCAACTGCCAACGAGGTGTGCATTGGTTGTAGGCCCTAACTGTCACCCCATCACATGGGTAAACAAGCTGAGGTATAGGAGAATGGGATGAGAGTTAGGACCGATGACCCTCAATGCACACCCCATTGGCAGTTGGGGTGGCAGGCTGGGGGGGTGCAAGGGAGGCT
Organism: Neoceratodus forsteri; assembly: GCA_016271365.2. Taxonomy (NCBI): domain Eukaryota; kingdom Metazoa; phylum Chordata; order Ceratodontiformes; family Ceratodontidae; genus Neoceratodus; species Neoceratodus forsteri. The sequence goes on from CM057450.1 coordinate 32,579,240, forward strand.
GTCAACGCTAACACTGAATTTCTTCACTGTAGTCACTGTGGTACAACCCTAACTGATGCATTAAATGGAGTTTTTTACCTCTAATTTCCCTTCTTTTTGAGAATGTGCAGTAGAACCACGTAATTTTTTTGTGACATAGTAATGGTAAGTGCAACGGAAATGCAACCACTAACGGTTGCGCATATGGTGACTGAAATGTAAATGAAAAAGCAAACGTTACTAGAGATGCAAGCACAAGGTGACGCTAAAGCGAACAGTGATGCAAAAGGAGACAAAAGCACATAAAGAAACACAAACCATGATGCGCACGGTCACGGTACCGTAATCGGAAATGCAAATGATAACGTTAACAGCAGAAATAATGCCAAAGGAAACAGAAATGGAAATGCAAATGCAGATGCGTATGCAAGCGAGAATGCAAAGGGTAACGTACATGGTGGCGTATATCAGAACAGCAACGCAAACGGATACGGAAATGCAAGTGGAAACGTTAACTGTAACAGTAATGGAAGTGCACACCCTGTTTTTTCCCAACAGCTGCATGGAGAACCACAGTATGTACAAAGAATGTATGCATAGTAATGGGCCTCGGAGTAGAAAATGAGCTGTTGGAATACTAAAATGCTTATATTTCAGGAATCGTGTGACACAGAAAAATTAAAATTTCATAATTCATCAGTTTCCTGGCTAGGTTTTCACTGAATCGTAGCCCCTCGCGTGTCACCATGAAAATTCCGTATCTATAACGTTTCTGACATACGAGCCCCGAAAGGCATGACGGACGCCACCATGTTAATCTATGGGAAAAAAAGTCAACTTCGGAGTACCATAACTTGGCATCCGTGCAATATGTTGTCACCAAACCACCAAAAGGCACATCTGAGAGATGTTGGCTGCCTTCCCTCCAAATCTCAGTTCAAAAGACCAAATCCCATTATTTTTCAGCAGGGTGGCAAAGAATGCCTGTTATTTTGGCCATAGTCTGGAAATGTAGTGTCGCAATTTGCGGAAGCTTTCACAAAAATTTGCAAAAGTGTCACAGGTGGAACACTACTTTTTCCAAAAATTTGAAAAACATATTTCTGGGGTGTTTAACCCCAAAATAAAGACATGGCTAGCATCTTCAGGGCTCAAATAGGTAAACACAAAAAGAATTGTGTCCCTAGATGGTCCCAATTTTAAATGCCAAACATTTCTGTGATCAGTAACTGAAAACAAGATGGTGGATTTGTGACACTACTAGGGCCATCTGCGATGCTAAAAACTGCATTTGTGAAAGTGTCAAACTTTTTAACTTTTCCCATTGACTTATAATGGGAACTTGTTTTTTGAATAACTTTTGAACGGTTCAATATTTTTTCACAAAATCTTCGAAAGGCACATCGGGGACCCTGGCCGCACATTCCTTGAAGTTTTTGGACCAGTTGTGCAAACTGTGTGACCTGTGGACATGAGCAAAGAATTCACCAAAAAACGTAATTGTGCACACGGATGTTGCTTAATAACTCCGCAGCTGTATCTCCAACCGGTACAAAAGTTGGCAGAACCCAAGATTTATGGTTATGCCAGGCTGCCTGTCAAATTTCAGGCAAATCTGTTGAATGGTGGCAAAGTTATTAAGGTGCAAAGTTTCACCCTTTAATCTTAAAAGGGCTACTCAACTCTAACTATGATAGCACTACTGTGCTACCATAATATATATATATCTATATAGCTATATATCTATCTATCTATCTATATATATATATATATATATATATATATACTATGGTAGCACGGTAGTGCTACCATAGTTAGGGTTGAGTAGCACTTTTAAGGTTAAAGGGTCATATTTTGCACCTTAATAACTTCGCCACTGTTCAGTGAATTTGCTTGACATTTGGTATGCACAATTGGACATGGTAGATCTTGGGATCTGCCGAGTTTTGTACCAGTCAGGTATATGGCTGCGGAGTTATTAAGCGACAACCAATTGTGCAATTATGCTTTTTTACGATTTCTTTGCTCTCACCTACAGGTCACACAGTTTGTGCGACTGGTCTGAAAACTTCAGGGAACACGCAGCCAGGGTCCCTGATGTGCCTTTTGAAGATTTCATGAAAAAATATTGAACGGTTCAAAAGTTATTCAAAGAACAAGTTCCCATTATAAATCAATGGGAAAAGTTAACAAAAGGTTCAACACTTTCGCAAATGCAGTTTTTACTTTCACAAACGGCCCTTTTACTTTCACAAATCCACCATTTTGTTTTCAGTTGGTGATCAGAAAAATGCTTGGCATTTAAATTTGGGGCTCTCTAGCAACACAATTCTTTTTGTGTTTACCTAGTTGGACCCTGAGGATGCTAGGCATGTCTTTATTTTGAGGTTAAACACCCTAGAAATATGTTTTTCAAGTTTCTGGAAAAAGTACTTTCGCAAAGTAGTGTGACACTCACGAAAGTGTCACAAATTTTGTGAAAGCTTTCGCAAATTGCGACACTACTTTTCCAGGCTATGGCAAAATGACAGCAACAGAGGGATGGCAGCCAACATCTCACAGATGTGCCTTTCAGTGTTTTGGTGAAAAAATATTACAGAGGCAAAGTTACAGCACTCAAAATTGATACTTTTCCCATAGGATAACATTCGGTAGCCGTGCATTACAGGAATCCTTTGCCGCCTGCTGCAAAATAATGGTTTGGTCTTTTGGGCTGAAATGTGGAAAGAAAGCCAACATCCCACTGATGTGCCTTTTGGTGGTTTGGTGAAAAAATATTACAGAGGCGGCACAGTGATGACACTCGAAGTGTCTTTTCCCATTGGATAACATTAGCCATCGTGTTTTTTTCGGGCCCGATCTCAGAAACGTGCGTAGATACGGACTTTTGCTGCAAAAAGGCTTAGCCGCTAATGAGGACTAAGTAGAAAACTAGCCAGGAAAGTCATAATTCATATGAAATTTACATTTTTATCTACGTCGTACGGTTTCTGAGATATAAGCAATTTAATATTCCAAGTCCTCATTTTCTCCTCTGAGGCCCATTGTTATGTATACATTCTTTGTTTTCACTGTGTTTTCCAATGCATTTTTTGGGGAAAAGAAGGGTGTGCCCTTTCGTTACTGTACCAGTTAGCATTTCCAGTTGCATTTCCATTACCGTTTGTGGCACCATTACCGTCTACGCCACAGTGTGCATTACGGTTTGCGTTTTTGCTTGCGTCTGCATTTCTGTGTCATTTGGCATTACTGTTGCTGTTACCATTACCAGTTTCATTTGCAGTTGCGGTACCATCGACGCGTGTTACGGTTTGCGTTTTCATACACGCTTGCATTTCTGTTTCCTTTGGTGTTATTTTTGCTGTTTCTGTTACCATTTGCATTTACAATTGCGGTACCGTGACCATGTGCATAATAGTTTGCATTTCTGTACTCACTTACATTTGCATTTCTGTTTCCTTTGGTGTTATTGTTGCTGTTACCGTTACCATTTGCGTTAACAATTGCGGTTCCGTGACCATGCACGTTACGGTTTGCGTTTCCGTACGTGCTTCTGTTCCCATTTCCATTTCTGTTTCCTTTGGCATTATTCTTCATGTTAACTTTACCATTTGCATTTACTATTGTGGTACCGTGGCTGTGCGCGTTACAGTTTGCGTTTACATGTGCGCTTGCATTCACGTTTCTGTTTCTGTTCCCTTTCATGTTCTTTTTGCTGTGACACTTAACATTTCCATTTAAAATACTGCTGCTATCATTGTTCATGTTACCAGTTGTGTTTTCATACAGGCTTCAATGTCCGTTTGCGTCACTGTTCGCTTTGGCATCACTTTACGCTTGTGTTTCTATTAACGTTTCCTTTACCATTTACGTTTCCGTTACCATGTGCACCACTGTTGGCACTTCTGTTTGTGTTGCTGTTCCTGTTACTATGTCACAAGACATCATGTGGTAGAATCATGAGCCCAATAGACTACGCTCCAATCGCTGCATTACTTTCACTATTTGTTGTCATCATTCTCAAAAAGAAGAATTAGGGCAAAAAACTCTGTTTAATGCATCAGTTAGGGTAGTTCCACGGTGACAAAGTGAGGAAATTCGGTGTTAGGTTGAAAACCCCCTTGAACCCCCAGCCCCACTCCCCAACTGGCATCAGGGTGCACGTTGGGGTCGTCGATCTAACTCTCACCCCATTCTCCTATACCTCTGCTTCTTTACATGTGATGGAGTGAGAGTTAGGCTGATGACCCCAACAGCGCATCCTGATGCCGGTTGGGGTGGCTGGGGTACAAGGTGGGGTTTCAACCCTAACACCGAATTTCACTATTTTTCACTGTGAACAACCCAATGATGCATTAAATGGAGTTTTGCCTCTAAATATATATATATCTATATATATATATATATATATATATATATATATATATATATATAATGGTAGCATACTCCTTTTAAGGTTAAAGGGTGAAACTTTGCACCTTAATAACTTTGCCACCGTTCAATGGATTTGCCTGAAATTTGGCAGGCACAGGGCGTAACCATAGCTCTTGGGATGTGGTAACTTTTGTACCAGTCAGATATACAGCTGTGGAGTTATTAAGCAACATCTGTGCACACAATTACTTTTTTTTTGGCATTCTTTGCTCATGCCTACAGGTCGCATGGTTTGCGCAACCATCTGAAAACTTCAGGAATCATGTGGCCAGGGTCCCTGATGAGCTTTTGAAGATTTTGTGAAAAAATATTGAACGGTTCAAAAGTTATTCAAAAAACAAATTCCCATTATAAGTCAATGGGAAAAGTTAACAAAAAGTTCGACACTTTCGCAAATGCACTTTTTAGTGTCACAAATGGCCCTAGTAGTGTTGCAAATCCACCATTTTGTTTTCAGTTATTGATCAGAAAAATGCTTGACGTTTAAAACTGGGACTCTCTTAGGAACACAATTCTTTTTGTGTTCTCCTAGTTGGACCCTCACGATGCTAGCCATGTCTTTATTTTGGGTTAAAACACCCCAGAAATATGTTCTTCAAATTTGTGGGAAAAGTAGCGTCACACTTGTGACACTTTCACAAATTTTTATGGAAGGAGTCGCAAATCACAATACGGCTTTTCTAGACTATGGCAAAATGACAGGAATTCTTTGGCACCCTACTGCAAAAGAACAGTTTGGTCTTTTGGGTCGAAATTTGGAGGGAAGGCAGCCAACATCTCACAGATGTGCCTTTTGGTGGTTTGGTGACAAAATATTGCATGGATGCAAAGTTATGGTACTCCAAATTTGACGCTTTTTCCCAGAGACTAACATGGTGGTGTCCGCCGTGCCTTTCGGGGCTCGTGACTCGGAAACGGTGCGAGATACAGAATTTCTGTCGCAAAAATGCATAGCCCTGTGGACTACCCCATTGAGTGAAAATGAAGCCAGGAAATCATGAATCATGTGAAATTTAAATTTTTTTTCTACACCGTACGGTTACTGAGATATTAGCAATTTAGTATTACAACTGTTCATTTTAGGCTACAAGGCCCATTAATATGCATGCATTTTTTGTTGTCACTGTGTTTCTCAATGGAGCTTTTGGGGAACAAAAGGGTGTGCGTTCCACTTACTGTTACACATAGGCTTTACACTTCTCTTTCTATGCCCGTTTGTGTTAGCATTCCCGTGTACGCCACTGTGTGCGTTACCCTTTGCGTTTTCATTTGCGTTTGTGTTACTGTTATCATTTCAATCTCCACTACTGTTTGTCTTTGCATTTCAGTTTGCGCCACCATGCGCATTACGATTTGTGTTTCTGGCAGCTCTTCCATTTGCGTTTGCGTTTCTCTTTGGTTTAGCATCATCGTTGCTGTTACCATTACCATTTGCGTTTCCAATTGCTTTACCATGCCCGTGCGCATTATGGTTCGCGTTTCCATATGCGCTTGCGTTTCCATTTCTATTTTCTTTGGCATTACTGTTGCTTGCTCTTACCATTAGCATTTGCATTTTGCATTGTGGTACTGTGGCCATGCACATTACAGTTTGCGTTTCCATACACACTTGCATTTCCGTTTCTGTTCTCTTTGGCATTATTCTTGCTGTTACCATTACCATTTGCATTTCCAATTGCGGTACAGGCTGACTGTACGCGTTACGCTTGTGTTTCTGTGCGCAATTCGTTTTGCTTCTCTGTTTGCGTTACTATTCACTTTGGTGTCACTTTCTGCTTGTGTTTCTGTTACCGTTTGTGTTACGATTTATGTTTCCATCACCATGTGTGTTACCGTTTGCGCTTGCATTTCCCTTGTGGTTACCGTTATTATTTCACTACAAATCACGTGGTGGGAGCACGGGGCCCGAAGGCCCCCCGCTCCCACCACCATTTTTCGTTCACTATTTACAGTGTGCTGAGGGGGTTGGAGGACCACTAAGGAGTTACATATATTTATCACAGAACGGGAGTTGGGGAATGTGCTGGGCGGGTGGGGGGACCACTAGGCTACCAGAGATTTTTTATTTTATTTTATTTCAATTCTAGAATTACAATTACCTTTGAGCTCAGGGCTATTTTACAAAGGTTCCATGTCAAGACATTAGTATCACATAACAATAGACAAAATTGTTACACAAATAAGGGTAAAGGATATCAAATTAATTTTGAACAGACAGGGAGAGGGTAAAGTGGAGAGGAAGAGGACAAGAGGGGGAGGGGTGGTAGAAAGAAATGGGAGGGGCAAAGGTGGGAGGTAAGAAAATGAGAAGAGAGGAGAGGTGGGTGGGTAGGTAAGGATATGGAGGGGGGTGGAGTGAAGTAGCCAGGAAGGTGGCATTGTCAGGTGCTGGGGAGTGGATGGGGCAGAGCCCAAACTAGGGCAAGTACGTTATGTAAGGAGCTAGATATAGGAGAGTGGTAGTGGAGTGGTGTTGCATAGACATTATCCATGACAGTCACAGATGCTGGAAGTGACCAGGGTGTTTCGGAGCCTGAATTTGAAGGCCCCTAGCCCAGTGGTATTGATAGCATCATTGGCAAGACCGTTAAACCAAGTGGATGCCTTGTAGGTGAATGAGCAGCTGGCCAATGGCTGTGCGACAGCGAGGATCTGGAAAAGTTGTAGCTTTGATCCCTAGTAATTCTGGAGCTGGTTTTCGTTTGCAGGAGTGAAGAGACACTGGGAGGGCAGTTCCCAACTGTATTTTCTTAGCAACCACAAGTCTGGTACTGAATTCTATTATCAAGTTGAAGCCAGTTAACTTGTGAGTAGAGGTCACAGGTGTGCGTGAGCCGTTCGGCCCCGTGATGAGTCGACAGGCCTTGTTTAGGGTGGTAGTAATCCTTCTGAGTGCAGTGGTAAGTGTAAGTTTTTCTTTTTTTTTTCTTTTGTGGTAAATGTTGGCAAGGCACAGCTCACTTTACCAGGGACTTCGTTTATTTACGGCAGCTACAGGGGTCTGGATCATGATGGGGGGGACCACTAGACTACCAGGGGTTTCCACAGCAGTGATTCGAAGTGTATCAAAGTTACACTTTGAATTACTTCGAGTACCACCGCCACATTACTGTATGCTTTTTGCAGGCAGTATTTAGCACTGTGCTACAGGTGGCACAAAATCCAGTATCATGGCGCTAAACTTTTGAATATGCCACTACGCCAGCATTCCTGGCCACTCCCCTAACTCCCACTCCTGAATACATTAACTTTTAGTGTCGGCACTATCACGTAGTGCTGGTGCTATTAGGGCTTTTGAATATTGCAGCCTGAAGCAAATCCAGCATTACTCCAGTGCAATGGATTTGCACCAGGCACAAAGATTTGAATATCTGGCCCCTGGGGTGTAATTTCACTTAAAGGGACAGCTTCTCATCTTATTCTCATATGCAATTATAGCAACACAGCATTACTGTGTGATAAAATTGCTCCCCAAAACTAAAATGATCTGTGCCTTGCCAACATTTACTACAAAATTAAAAAAAAAGAAAAACTTACACATATTATACAATCACAATCATTAAAAAAAAATCTAAATTAAAAAGCAGAACCAGACTGGGGGCAACTGATTTGTTTCCATTCAAGCTGGTGCTTGGCAAACAGAAAGTTCTAATCTTTCTGTTTCTCCTTCGGAGCCACATCAACGCAGAGCAACACCACCAGATGATTCTTGTGGTTACAAATGTGAGAGTTCCTTTTCATCCAAGGCATCTTTTAAATTTCTCATGTTGCTTTTCCTGGAGCTGCAAAACTGCATCTGTGGAAAATCTGTATTCCTTTTCACATCCTGGGGCCTGATATTCAAACCTTTGCCCAGGGCTAAACCCGAATTTGCCCACTAAACTGTGTTTAGCACAGATGGGCAATATTAAAAGCTTGGTCAGTGTGGGCAAACAGGGTTTGCACCAGGGCAATAGTCGGAAGGGGATGTAATGTAAATGAAGGACAGGGACCTGAATATTTGTGCAGTCAATTTTCAAAGTATGCATGCTGCTCAAGGCTGCTTTGCTTAGTCTCCTTGTGTGTTGCACATACCACAGATCAAAACCTCAACTAGTCGTGCAACCCTAGTAGTTGGTGGGGGAAGTGCGGTGGCCTTCCTTACCTCCAACACAGTAGTCCCTGGCATCTAGTGGAGCCCCCCCTTGCCGATCACTGTCCCCAAAGTTTACCAGTGATGTTTCCTTGGTACTAATGGTACCCCCTGCTGATCGCCATCCTGGAAGTAAAATTGAAAGTTTCACTGGTGTCCAAGGGCCCCTCTAATTGCCATCCCCAAAGTTTATCAGTAATGTTTCTCTGGGGTCCAGTATCCCACCCCCTGCCGATTGCCATCACAGAGTTCATAGACTCATACAAGCTTGATGGCAGAAAAGGACCATACCAGCCCATCTAGTCTGTCCTTTTTACCTCCTACACCTCCCCCTTCCCCCTCCCTGCCAGCTCCTTCCCTTCCCTCAATGCTCAGCCCCATATGCTTGTCCTATGCCCTCTTGAATTATTCCACTGATTTACTGTAGCTCCCACCACTCCATCTGGTAGTTTGTTTCAGGGCTCCACCACCCTCTCCATGAAGAAATGCCCTCTCACATTGCCCCTGTATCTTTTTCCTTGCTGTCTGAGGTGGTGCCCTCTAGTTCTGACCCCCTCCTTCCTCTTAAGTAAACCATCTTCTCCCACTTTATTTAGTCCTTTTACATATTTAAGTTTCAATCATGTCTCCCCTTTCCTTCCTTGTCTCCAGCATGTACAGAGCCAGCTCTTTACAACTCTGCTTGTATGTCTTTCCCTGCATACCCTGCACCATCTTGGTTGCCCTTCTCTGATCCCTCTCCAATGGATCTAAATCCTTGCGGAGATGTGGCCTCCAGAAATGAACCCCGTACTCCAGGTGCGGCCTCACCATGGTATTGTAAAGAGGCATTATTACCTCCCTCCTTCTACTAGTAATGCCCCTGCCTGTGCATGCCAACATCTCATTGGCCTTTCCTGCCACCCTGCTACATTGGATTCCTACCTTAAGGTTCAAGGAGACTATGATCCCCAGATCCATCTCCTATTCCATTACTTTGATTTCCTCACCACCTAGGGTGTACCCTGCTCTTCTGTTCCTACTCCCCAAGTGCATCACAACGCACTTCTTGGCATTAAATTTCAGCTGCCACATCCCAGACCATTTCTGGAGTGTCTTTAAGGCCTCCCTCCACCCCCCGGGTGTCCAGCCTATTGCATATTTTTGTATCATCGGCAAATAGGCACACCCTCCCCCTCAAACACTCTGCAATATCACTGATGTAGATGTTGAAGAGAAGTGGACCCAAAATTGACCCCCGTGGCCCTCCACTCTTTACCCTCACCATCCTGGAGTGCACCCCATTTATCAACATCCTCTGAGTACTTTCTGACAGCCAGGCCTCCACCCTACTTGTTATTTTCCCACCCAACTCCAGGCTTTCCATCTTGCTCACCAGCCTCCTATGGGGGTTGGTGTGAAAACTTACTAAAGTCCAGATAGGCCACATCCACCCCCTGGGTCAATTACTTGAGTCACCCAATCAAAGAACTCAATTAGGTTTGTCTGGCAAGACTTCCCTTCATGAAGCCATGCTGTCTGCTGTCCTGCAAGACACTCTCCTCCAGGTAATCTACCACTCTGTCCTTGATTAATGCCTTCATTACCTTCCCGCCACTGACATGAGGCTGACGGGTCAATAGTTCTCCTTCATCTCCTTACTACCTCCCTTGTGTAAAGGAACCACATGCACCCTCTTCCAGTCCTCGGCACTCTCCCGTATCCAGGGACAAGTTGAAGAGCCTTGTCAAGGGTGCGGACAACTCCTCTTTCAATTCCCTGATCACCTTGGGTTATAACCGTCAGGCCCAATTACCTTGTCCACCTCAATCTATCTAGCTCTGCTCTAACCCTATCCACAGTGAATGGGCTGAGATCCACCTATGCCTCCTTCCCTTCAACTTTAGCTCAGGTCCCCACCGTCCTTCTCCTCCATGAATACTGAGCTAAAGTACTTATTTAATAACTCTGTTTTTCACAGTCCCTTTCCAGTTATATCCCTCCTCTACCCTCAGCCTATTAATCCCTGGCTTGCCCTCCTTCTCTCCCTCAATATCTGAAAAAGTTTTATCCCTGTTTTGGCCTTTTGGCTATTTCTCCTCAGTATCTGCTTTTGCCCTTCTGATCTTCTTCCCTGCCAGACTCTCTCTTCTCCTGTACTCTTCCTTATCTTCTCCTGAGTGTCTGCTTAAATTTTGAAAGCCTTCTCCTTTCACTGACTGTCCCTGCAGCCTCCTTTGCAAACCAAAGTGGTCTCCTCCCCTCTTGTTCTTCCTAACCTTTTTGTGCACATTTCCGTGGCTTGCAGTACCCCTCCTTGATGGCCTCCATAACTCCTCCACTGCCCCTATATTCTCTGTACCTTCCATTTGTCTCCCTTACTATCCTTGTCATCTTGCTAAAATGAAAATTTCTCTGGTGTCTAATGCTGCCCCCAACAATTGCCAGCCTGATGTAGAAACTAGAATTTCCCTAGTGTCTACTGGTTCCCTCCCTGTCAGTCACTGCCCAATATAAATCATGACATTCCTTGGTGCCCAGTGGTCCCACCCTCCACCCGCACCCATGTCTGATGGCTGGTGTTCAGTGGTCCCTCCCCCCCACCTGATCACCTAACCTGACACACAAACACTGTTTCCCTGGTGTACAATGTAACCCTACCCCCATCCCAATCCCCTGTATATGAAAGAGAAACTATTCCCCAGTGGTCTCATGGTCCCTCCTCCCTATCCTTGGTCTCCCCTTTCAATGCAATGAATTCTTCCCTCGTGGTCTAGTGGACTGCCCCATCCCCAATCTGTCCATAAAAATAAAATCTAGATCTTTCCTTGGTGGCTAGTGGACTGAACCCTCCGTACCCCAGCAAGTAGTGCCCCTCCCCTCCACATCCCATCCCTGAACTGCTGACCAGCACAGCCCTCCACTCCACCACAGCTGGCCACTGACTGAGCTGTCAAAGATATCACAGCGCAAGGCACATGCTCACTGATTGACAGCTCAGTGAATGAGCTGTCAATCAATGAGCATGTACTGTATATAGTACTCATTCATTGACAACTTATTTGGTAGCTAACCATGGTGGAGAGTGGAGGACTGCGCCGGTTGCCAGCTCGGGGAAGGGATAGGGGGGAGTGAGCTGATGGGACACTACCTGCCAGGGTAGGGGGTGGGGGGTCCATTATCCATCAGGGAAAGATCTAGAATTTATTCTATGGGCAGATTAGGGAGAAGGAGGGGGCCCGCTAGACCACCAGGGAAGCATTTATTGTACTGCAAGGGGAGATCAGTGATAGTGACGGAGGGCAACTAGATCACTAGGGAATTGTTTCTCTTTGATATACAGGGATTGGGATGGGGTGGGTATTGGGTGGGTGACTGGGTGGGGGGAGGGACCATTGGACACCAGGAAATGTCTACTTTTTATGTTGGATGGCAATTGACAGGGGGACCACTAGATACCAGGGAAATTCTAGTTTCTATATTGGGCCAGCAATTGATTGGGAGGCACCACCAGACACCAGGAAAATGTTCATTTTTAACTCGGGGTTGGTGATTGGCTGGGGGAGAACAACTGGGCACCACAGAAACACTACTTGTAAACTCTGGGGATGGCACTCAATGGGAGGACACAACTAGCAGCAGGAAACATTACTAGTAAACTTTGGGGACCGGGATCAGCCGGGGACCACTAGCACCAGGGAATATTTAATTTCTAACTTCAGGCCAATGATTGGTGGGTGGGAGCACTAGCACCAGGGATAGCTTTCTGGGACCAGGCTAGTGGGGTGGCGATGCACTAACTCACCAGGCTACCCATGCAAATGAGCCCATAATGAGCATGCAAATGGTCCTTTAGCACCTTGTATGCCCAATAGGCTAATCTGTAGTGGTCCATTTGAATATAGGAAATTTAGCATGGGTGCAAGCCATCATGATGCCCTATTTTGGGAGCCATATCTGCCCAGCGCTGAGTGGCTTAGCACTGGGTTGCAATGGCCCTATGTGCAGTGCAATAGTGCCGGTGCACTATTCCACTGAATATAGCATTTTTGGGCACCCAGGCAAGGGCAAGGCACAGCTCAAATATTTACTTTCCATTTTGCCCGTTTTAGAATATCAGGCCCTTGATGCCTGAAAGTACCACTCTGTTTCATACTAGGATAAATATACCTATCAATTCTCAATGCTCAGTGTAAACCGCTCATTGTTTACTGCAATGTCTTAAATGAGGCAATATGAAATGTGAACCAATGAGTGACTTACAGCAGGGAAAGAGAAAGGGAAACAGAAATGGAGAAGGGGCAACAAAAATACAGGAAAGGATGAATGAGGAAAATCTGACTCACTAAAGGAGGTTTTAAGGCCAGCTCCTAACAAAGACACGATATCAGGATACAGAATATATGTATCCCAATTACATTTGAATCTGACTCCCATCATGGAAAAGTAAAAAACAGCCCCAATATTACTATTCAAACAGTTTGCATAGGAAGGATTTAAAATCCCACTTTTCATTCAGTCCTGTTATCTTCAAACAGTTGTGATGGAATATTCATTCCTACTCATTCTGTAACAACATTCACAAGTGATCACCTCCCTTGGCTCGCTTGTTAGATGTTCTAAACCCATAGCTGACTGCTGTCTAGTATCTGAGGCATGCTTTGCTCTAAAATGACTACCAATGGGGTATCTTCTCTTGCTCAAATTACGTCCCTGATGCACTCTTGCGGCCTCCTTTTAATGGCCTCATTGTTTTCCTAAATATAGCTTACTGCAGATGTATGTCAGGACATAAACAATGAATTCAGTGTCACAATGGATAAATGCCCTGATCCCGTACTGGACACGGTATGTGGGTGAATTAAGCAATAATGCAATGTGTGTCATGCTAGGATAACATCACGCCTCAGGTGGTTGAGCATGAGACCGCAGGCCGAGTATGTCTAACACCCCAGAAGTGACGTTATCCCAGCACAACACACACCCTGGAGTGTATTATTGCTATTATACAATGGCTTCTTTGTAAAATGAAATAATTAAATGATTAAAAATATATTTAAAATGTTTTTAGTCATTTTTTTCTGAGTAAGTATACATAGTGGAAAAATGGTGCTGCTCTATTGTTTGCCCAGTAGGTGGTGCTGCTGTTTTTTTTCTTGTTCTAGTCTTGTTTTTTTTTTTCGCTTGTTGTATTCCCCCCCCACACACACACTTGGTTGTCTTTGGTTGGTAAAGTTGTGCTGCCCATCCAGTTTAACTGACCAGGTCCTGCTGTCTTCCCTGGAACCAGCTGAAGATGTATATATTTTTATGTTGGTTCGCGCTTGCGCAGCCAACATATTGCACTAGCAGCAGATATGGAGGAGCAGTCACTGTGGGCGAATGCAGGGCATGCATCAGTAGCTGCGTCCCTCTTTCCCCAGTGAGGCAGCTGCAGGTGCTGACACCAGGTATAGGTCAAGTGGCCACCAGATCTAGAAAAGGTCTGCTGCAATCCTGCAGCGGCACAATACATGTCCTCCTGATGTGCCTGTCATGGTGACAGCACCTGCAGAGTGCCCAGACCCACTTCTTTTGCCGACAGGGAAGCCCACTCCCCATCAGCATAATGACCCCGCTCCCATTTAAAATGTATGCCAAGGGGGTGACTAATCCCCCTCAGCATCATGCACCCCCCCAACAGTCTTTCTTTGCCAATGGGGGGCCCAATTCCTGTTGGCTTTAATCCCCTTCCCTTTTATTTTGCTCAACTGGGAGCCCTCCTATCAGCATAATGTCCCTCCGCTTTGTGTGTGCCAAGAGGGGTGCCCAGTCCCCCTTAGCTCTTGTCCCCCTTTTCTGATGCTGATGGGGGTGCAATCCCATCAGCACAGAACTTCCAAAACACTTAGGTGGCATGCCACCCCAGCGTGCCAAATCCCCTGAAAAAGAAAAACTGTCCTTCAATGTTTTTTTTTTTTTAAACCTGTGAAAGAAGAAAACAGTCCCTTGTGGTCTCCCTGCCACCTCTCCCAACCCGCACCCACCCTCTGTGTGCCCTGCATCCCCACACCCCCCCACTCCATACTTACCTCTGGAGTTTGGCGTGACGATCTTCGGTGGACTGGGAGCACGTCTGCACTCTTCAAAGCTGACCGCAAACTGAAGAAATGCCGGTAAGCTGTTTAATGGCATAAATAGGTTTTTTTCAACTTTGGTGCACATCTTGGCCATTATTGGGACATTTTGGCACCAAATTTTCAGCATGGGGTTTTTGGGACCCCTCCTCATGAATTCAGTCACTGTCATTGTGTTATTCGGTCCTGAAAGGTAATTTTTGAGGTCACTGCATGGAATCACCTTTTTGGGCTGATTAATGAAACAACAGTGCCACTATTCATGAGGTGGGGCTCTCAAAAGCCTATGTTGTAAATTCGATGGAAAAATCCAAAAATGGCTGTTTAAAGCATGCATTGGCGTAGTTTCCACACACTCGTAATTTGAATTTGTAATATTTTCACTCTAGATTTTCAAAATTGCCATTTTCCCACACCTCCTTATGAACAGTACAGCTGTAATTTTACATATCCTGGCCGAAATGTGTTTTCGCACATTCAGCGCACAATAGTGCCGTTGCTGTGCGAAATCAGTTTTTGGGACAGTTTGAGGAAATGATGGTGGCACTGTTCATGAGCAGAGGTAGTAAAATGCCTAAGTTGTAAATCTGGTGACAAACATCCATAAAATGACTATATTACAAGCGTGCATTGTGCAGTTTCCAAGCACCCGTGTAACTTCGTAAATTTGCAATATTTTCATCTCAGATTTTCAACACTGGCATTTTTCACACCTCCTTATGAACAGTACAGTTGTCATTTTCATCCTGCCCAAAATGTGTTTTCACACCTATAGGCGCATAAATGGCGTGCTGTGGGAAATCAACTTTGGGACAAATTAACAAAATCTCAGTGCCACCGCTCATAAGGAGAGGTCCCAAAATGCCTATTTTGAAATGTGGTTAAAAACATATCAAAAATAACTGGGTTACGGACACGTGTTACGCAGTTTCTATGCATGCTCATGACTTCACCAATTTTTCATATTTTCGCTCCAGATTTTTAACGTAATTTTTTTACACCTCCTCATGAACAATACAGTTGTCATTTTTCACAATCTGCCCAAAATGTGTTTTCGCCCCTGTGTCACCAAATTGCATAGCTGCTGTGCAAAACTACCTTCAGCTAACAAACTGATAGTGTCACTCTTTATGAGGTGGGGTCACAAAAGCCTATGTTGAAAATTTGGGTGAAAATACCAACAAATGCCTACGGTGTTAGGGTTTCCAACTGTAACCCCCACCCTGTAGAGACTGACAGGCATCAGGGGTGTGACTTGGGATCATTGGCTGTAATGCTCATGCCATTCCACCCCCCACCTCTCACCCCCTCCCTGCAGCCAGTGACAGGCATTAATGTCTGCCTTGGAGTGTTCGGCCCTAAAGTTCACCCCATTCTCCTATACTGCACCCACCTCAGCGTATTTCCTTATGGAATGGTGTAAGTATAAGGCCCAAAGACCCCAAAAAACACCACGACACTTGTCAGTGTTTGTAGGGTAGGGTGAGGTAGAATGGCATAAGCATTATAGCTGACGACCCAAAGGCACACCCCAAAGCTTGTCAGTCTCTGCAGGGTGAGGGTGTCATTGGCTTCAGTTCAATACTTCACTGCCATTCCTATTATGCATCTCTAACTCCTGCACTACCAATGCCAATGTCAGCGACACAACATTCGGCATTGACAAATGCTTGTTTTTATTAGTCTCTGTGAAAACTGGAAATGCTTATCTGAGAAAGAGCTAGGTGCACATTTCCGATTTCCTGTATCGATGGGTAAGTCCGTATTGATCGAACTAAGGAAACCGGTTCATGAAAATGCTGTTTATAAAAGGGAAAAGTGATTTAAAATGTTTTCTGCAGCTGCTTCATGCAATTCTTGTGGGTGAACAACTGCTTTTTCCCACGAACCAAGCAGCATCAATGAACTGCACGACTGAAGCTGATGGGTTCGGGTTAGAAAATGGCTAGAAAATTTAAATTTATTATGCAAGCTTTGTATGCTGAGGGACAGCAGAGTGTCACTTGATGGGATTTAATAGTAAAAGAGCCAGGGACTGTGAAGGCAGCTTATGACCGAGAATCACTGAGCAGGTTGCTAAGCAGGGATCAGTGTAGCGGGCTCAGTGGACTGATTCCATTCACAGTTGATGCAGTCATATTGTGTTAGGACCACACCCGTGATGTTATGCTGGAATAAGATCACAGGTCTAGTCTCAGACTGACCAATAAGAGCCCAGGGGCCAGATATTCAAAGCTTTGCACCCGACGCAAATCTGTAGTGCTGGAATAGCACCGAATTTGCACTGGGTTGCAATATTCAGAAGCCCTTTTAGCACCAGCACTGTGTTATAGCTCTGATGCTAAATGTTAATGTATACAGGGGAGAGAGGGAGTGAGGGGAGCGGCTATGCATGCTGATGCACTGGCATATTCAAAGGATTAGCACCGCGCTACAGGCTGTTGCACTACCTGTAGCGTGATGCTAATTACTGCCTACAAAAGGCATGCGATGAACAAACAGTGGAGGAACCAAAAGTAATTTGATGTAAAACTTCGAATTATAACCATACTAATTTGAAGTTATACCCCGAACCACTCCCATGTCTAACCCTGGTAGTCTAGTGGTCCCCCCACCTCACATCGTGATCCCAGAGTCTGTAGTTTAGTGGTCCTCCACCCACCATAATGATCCTTGAGTCCATAGTTTACATAAACCACCATAACTCCCTGATAGTCTAGCGGTCCCCAACCCCATTATGATCCCATGGTCCATAGTGTCCAATGCACACTTTAATTTCCTGGTAGTCTAGTGATCCCCCACCCTATCACAATCCCTGAGTCTATAGTTTACATAAACCACCAAAATTCCCTGGCAGCCTAGTGGTCTCCCCACCCCCATCATGTTCTCCAAGTCCACAGTATACAGAAACCACCATAATTACCTGGTAGTCTAGTGGTCCCCCCACCCAGCAGTGCCAACCAACCCACTTTCCCCACCCCCTGGAGCCAGCAACTGGCTCAACCCTCTTCTCGCCTCCGTGGCCAGCCACCGACTGCCTGATGAATGAGCATGTACCTCAGTGAGTAATGAATGGTCATGCATCAATGAACAGTATGTTTTCAGGTTTTTTCAACTACAAAAAAAGTGATGAGGGACAGTTTTAATTTTTCAGGTGAAGACACTTGGGGATTGGGCACCCCCAGTGTCAGTTTTTTTCTTGTAGGGGGGTAGGTGCTGAGAAGGATGGTCAGGTGGGGAAAGTTACAGAGGCACCAGCAACAGACAATGATGGGCGGTTTCTTTGTTGCAGGCTATTAAAAAAAACTGTGAGATTGCAACACTGGGGGATTGGGCACCCCCAGCAGCAGTGTTATGTTTGTGGTGGGGGGAGTGTGGGGCAGTGGGTTCTGAGAGGGAGGGTTCGGTAGAGGGTGCCACTATACACCAGGGCAAGACAGGGACACAAGGAAACATAAGTTTTAACTTCTGTGTCATGGATGGAGAATGTGAAGAATTTCCATGATTTTGGGCATGCACATTATTATTGCACATTTATGGGCAGACTAGGTGGGCCAAGAGGTCCTTATCTGCCATCAAAGTCTATGTTTCTATGTTTTATTAGCATTGATGCTAATGCACATGCCAAAGTTACGGTTCCAAAGTCAGGTTCATGTCATTGAGTTAGCTCAGTTGTTTGCTGATGCAGCTTCATGCAAATCCAAGGACCAAAGTTCTCTGATGGGAGTGGCTTTTGTTCTTTGAAGTACATGCAGTTTCATCATACCAAGCAGAGAGTTACGTCACAACAACAATATGTGGTCAATGGTCTAGACTGCTGAGCCCCTGGTATTGTGAACTGCAATGGGCTCGGCAGTGACACCCCCCAAAATCCCCTTGCACTCATCACACAAGGTTTGTTGCATCCACATCAAATGTAAAAAGAACACAATACCATACCTCTCAACTGTCCCTGATTTTCAGGGATGTCCATGATTTTGAAAAACGAACAGCATCGAAAGAGAGCGGCTCCAAATTTTGGTTGTGCCAGTGTATAGAACAACTGAACAACAAGAAAAACACAGCACCAACCACTTCCAAATAATTCTGTATTGTGTAGAACAAAAATCGCATCACAATGCAGTAGCGTAAGCAAGAACATAACAGCTCCCAACACAGAAAGCGTCCGACCGGTTTCGTTGCCGACTGGCGCCTCCTCCAGGGACACATGTGTCCCTGAGGAGAGCGCTGGCGTTGCTGGTGAGACTGCTGCGTTGGCGTTACTGTGATCGTTACCTAACCTATTGAAGTGAACCATCTCTAATCAATTTTGCCACAAAATTTTACTCTGTTCCTCTAAGATTATGTTTTCCTGTCAAACAGTTGTAAGCACAAATAATGTCAGACATTAAAGTTACAGGTTTGTTCTTCCTTAGAAAATACGTTTTACACTAAGCCCCTTATTCTGCCAGCTTCCTGAGTGGATACCACCAATTTTGAAGATGTGTCCCTGATTTTGGTCCTTTGTCCCTAATATTTTTAAGTCTTGTCCCTGATTTATGAGGCAGGAGGTTGAAAGGTATGCACAATACTCACATCAGCACTCAAATCTAGCTTGTAAGTGAGAGCTACATGAAAACTGGACCAGTAGCTGCATTTCGTATCAACATGATTCCAGGGTTTTATTTTGTATTAAAATTTCAAATTTTGTTCCGAGACCTAACGTTCCAAAAGTAGCCCTTTCCAAAAAAAGAATGTTTAGAAACAGTTCACTTAGGAACCATTAGAGATAGAGGGCTCAAGTTTCAAGAGCCCTTAGATCACCAAAATTTGCAGTGATCTAGGGCTGCGGTGAACTCCAGGTGCAGCAGGGTCCTGGTGTCAAACTCCCTGGGTTTGCTGCAAGTCACTAGCTGTGCCAAACAGTTGATGCATCTGCAGACACTGTTGCAGAGATCTTGACCCCCCCACCTAGCGCAATACTAGAGGGACTGGGATTGTGAGATGGGGAGAAACAGCATGCCAGGAGGGGGCCAGGGGCATAAGGGGCATGAGAGGTGGAAGTGGGGGTTTTGGTGAAGAGAGCTGTGCATAAGTGTGCATATGCTGTATGGTGTTACTGTCAATCATATGCTGTGTTCATACAAATAGAAACCCCCCCTGATCCTCAATGTCCCCCATGAAATAGCCACACATTTGTCCCTGGTGGTCTAGTAGACCCCCCATGCCTGATCTCCCCCATTACTTAGTATATACCTTCCTGGTGGCCTAGAGACCCCCGCAATCACTCCTATATATTATGAGAAAACTGTCCCTGGTGGTCTAGTGGACCTCCACCCTCCCATGCCATAAGGTAATGTCCCACCACCCTGCTCCCCCATCCTGAATCAGAGCCAGCGACTGGCACAGCTCCCCCTCTCACTACCATGGCTGGTCATTGACTCAGCTCTCAACGAGTTCGTACTGTGTACAGTTATGTGTTCATTGACCGACAGCTGCTGTCATTGAATGAGTACATACTGTATACAGTATGCACTCATTGAGAGCTCAGTCAATGGCCAGCCATGGTAGTGAGATGAGGGCTGTGCTGGTTGCAGGCTCTGATTCAGGATTGGGGCAGTAGGGTGGTGGGTCACTACCTGATGGTGTGGGGGTTCATTAGGCCACTAGGGACAGTTATCTCATAATATATGGGGGTGACTGTGGAGAGAAAGGGGGTATGCTAGGACACCAGAGAAGGGTATATACTAAATAATGGGGGAGAAAAGGGATAGGGGGACCCACTAGACCACAAGGAACAAGTCTATGGCTATTTTATTGGGGACATCAGGGATTGGTGGTTCTATATGAATGTACACAGCTTATCATTGACAGCAACACCATACAGCATATGCACCCCAACGGATGCCAGCACATGCCCATTTATGCACAACTCTCTCCACCAAAACCCCCACTGCTATCTCCTGTGCCCCTAGTATGCCTCTACTGCCCTCTGTAAGACCCCATTCCGCTAGATCAACCACTTAGATCACCTCCTGGCTGGTCTAAGTGGTGCCCCTTGCTGTGTCCATGGCGGGGCTGGCAAACTTCCAAATAAGAGGATGTTTCAGCCCCACCACGGCACAAGCCCCCTTGAGACCAGGTGCATCACCATGTTGGGCGCAAGGGTGGCACAAGGGGGTTCAGGTGGTCACAGCGTTAATAGAAAATTGGAGCTGGCACAATATGGTAAAGTAGGAGCCACTTGCATCAATTCTGATTGATGCAAGCTTATTGTGTCACTCTGGGGGCTTTGAAAATAGAGTACAGAAGCTTCATTTTCTTTTAATGAAAGCTTGCCATCATGTATATATGGAAGTCACCTGTTGATACAGTTTTTATGAATCAATTCATGGTACTTCATGTCTATATGCTTTATAAGTTTCTTTTTTTTTTAAACTTAATTTTTATTAATGCACAATATAATGTACAAAGCACTCACTGGGTGGTGCTCTCCTCTGCTGGTCAGCTGGTCACCCACCTGCCCATTGTCCCCAGATGAAGGTATCCAAAAAGTTTAAAACTTGGCACCTTTTTTCTCTTTCAAAGAGCCGATCGCTCCTGCACAAGAAAACAAAAGACCTATTTGTACTGTTAAGAGAAGCTGCTGATTTTTAACAAACTGCAGCTGTCTTTCTCCTCACACCTGCCTGCTTTGGACACAGAACAGAAAAGGAACTACCTACGCTTTAGGCTGTTCTGCTCAATGTAAGAAGCTGCTGAATTAATTAGGCTTGCAGCTCTCTCAGCTATGAATTTTTTGCCAGGTTTGAATACTGCTCTACAACTGTTAATTTGTTTTACTAAGTGCCTCAGAGCTCCTTTCTTAGAGTCTGCCATTAAGGCTTTATCTGCTACTAGTTAATTTACTAGATTTTAGGATTCAGGATTGGAAAAAATCCAAACACAGTGACTGTTTGATTTGCTTTGTGAGACTGAACAAATGAGCAAAATCAGTGAGGGCTTTAAATTTAAATTAATTCTTTCTGCATTTCCCCAGCGCTGCAGGCAGTGTGGTCCCATAACTGGGTCCCTGCCCCTGCCATCTCTAGCAAAAACTCTTGCCGCCCCACAGCTGCTTGCCGATAAGCCTCCCTCCCTCAATGTACAGCTCGACCCCTCCCTAGCCTTTGTCCTTGCTGTCCCTCTTGTTGCTCCCTCCTCTCAGCCCCCTATTAATACATCTGTTATCTCCTTCTCTCATGGGGATCCCATAACCCTCACTGGGTGGTGCTCTCCTCTGCTGGTTGGCTGGCCACCCACCCACCCGTTGTCCCCAGATGAAGGTATCCAAAGAATTTAAAACTTGGTGCCTTTTTTCTTTTTCAAAGAGCCGATCACTCCTGCACAAGAAAAAAAAAAGAGCTATTTGTACTGTGAAGAGAAGCTGCTGATTTTAAACAAACTGCAGCTCTCTTTCTCCTCACTGCTGCCTGCTTTGGACACAGAACAGAAAGGGAAAATACCTACGCTTTAGGCTCTTCTACCCAACATGAGAAGCTGCTGAATTGATTAAGCTTGCAGCTCTCTACGAATTTTTTCGCCTGCCATCCACTCCCCCTCCACACTTAATTACTCTTGCTCCTGACAAGAATACCATCCCCTCACCAATCAGGTGCCACCTCTCCATTCAAGAACCTGCCTCCTATCTCCTTGTCTTAGTGTCTTAAAGAGGAACCGTCCCATATTACTCAAAGTAGAATTTCTCAGCCAGGCTTAGATTTCTCTACCTGAGGACAAATCTCACCTGTTACCCCTTAGCTAAGTAGTAAGCCATACCAAAAATGTGCTTTCCTTGGTTCATTTTCAAGAATCAGTCTTTGAAGTCTTCTGTGGTTTATTTTCATACTTGTTCTTCTTCTTGGTGTAGGTCTTCCTCTGCACCACCACGATGCAAGGTATGCTAACCCTACCTCCCCTCTTTCTCCCCACCGGGGCACGCCCTGGTGCCTCAGAAACTAATTATATCCACAAAGACAACTACATTCCCTCCACTACCCCCAAATAATTTTCCACTTGCACTTCCACCCTTCTTTTTCTCTCAGCACTGCCTCACCTGTCATATCCTCCTACCATCACCACTAATCGAAAACCCAGAAACCATAACTCTATCGGCCTAGTAACGGCACTTAAGTTCCTCATCCTGCGGAACCTCCTGGTTCTACTACTACTACTACTATCCAGGAACATACACCCTAACCCTGGGTCTCGTCAGTACCCACAACCTAACAACAAACACCATGCTGGTCTGAAAATTGCCTCCATAAACATTAGTAGTCTCCAGCAAAAAAAACTGATCTCCTCCAGGTCTGGGAACTCCAACAGAAACCAGATGTCTTAGGAGTGGTTGAGACATGGCTCTCCCCAAGCTGCCAGATAGTGTCATCCAGCTTGCTGGCTACTCCCTCTTTAGACTGGACAGGGTTGGGAAGAGGAGTAGGGCTATGCTATCTACATAAAAGCACCCCCTACAGGCACACACCCTACCTGTCATAGTCACTGGGAACCCCTCCCATGCTCTAGCAGTTAAGCTGCTCATTGGGCAAAATGGCAAAACCCTCACCATTGCATGCAGCTATGTTCCACCTCGCTACCACTCCAAAGGCATCAATGCAATTATTGACCATCTCTCCACCCTCCCCTCTTGGCTGATATTATGCTCCTGGGTGACTTCAATGTGAATTGGCTGGTGCCCAAATCTAACATCTACAAAGATGCAACCAGTGTGATTAACTTGACCCAGGTCATGACCCTGCCCACCAGATGGAATCATTGGACTGGTACAACCACCTTACTCGACCTTATCTTTACTAACAGGCCTGACAAAATTACAGACATCAACGTCCTATCCGACTCCCTTAGTGACCACGCCCCTGTCACCTGCCGCTGGTTCACTAAATCTCCCCAACCCAGAGAAAAGAAAAAAACACCGTTCACAGCGTTCTCAAGAAGGAACAACTCTACTAGTTAATAGCTCATCTCTGCAAGGAAGATTGGTCAGTGCTGAACGCTGCAACCTGTGTTGACCATGCCCCGAACCACTTTATATACAAGCTTAAAACTGCTTGGAATATTTTCACCCCCAAGAAAAAGATAAAGAAAAATGCAACTTTTAACCTGTGGATCACTCCCTTCCTTCTTGCCCTGATGGGCGACAGAGATCACCTGTGGCATATAGTGCAGGCCACTGGCAACCCCACACACTGACAAAATTACAGGGCAGCCAGAAACTCTTGCACCCTAGCCATCAGGCAGGCCAAAAGAAACCATTACAAGGAAGCACTCTCTAACTCGTGGGTGACAGTAGAAAATGTTGGGACAACCAAAAGAACTCAATGGGAAGCCCAGCAATCCTCCTTCCATGCTATATGTGGATGGATCTATCACCCAAGGTCTCATGATCATAGCTAACACACTCAACACCACCTCCACCTGTCTAAGTGGTGTACTCCCCCAAACTTCTTTGACTCCCCTCTCGCCCACCTGGACTTCCCAGTACAGACATAATCCCAACTCACCCCCCTTTCTATTTCAAAACAATATCCCTTAGTATTGCCAAGAAATACCTGTCCAAAGTCTAAGGTAAATCGTGCTACTGCAATGACTCACTCAATTTGAAGCTGCTAAGCATAACATTGGATGCAGTTATATTGCCCTTTACCATAATCTTGAAAAAGTCACTCTGCCTAGGGCAATTCCCCTCTCAATGGAAAGCTGCTATAGTTACCCCAGTATATAAAAGTGGTGACCATACTCAGCACTCTAATTACCGCCCCATCTCCATCCTCCTTCCTCTCTCAAAAGCATTGGAGAGAATTGTAGCTGACCAGCTAATGGAGTTCCTTTCAAAGTACAATATTCAATGCCCCGAACAGCATTGGTTCAGGAAAAATCATAGCACCACATCTGCCCTTCTTCAATACACCGACTTAATCCACCACGCCCTTAATTGGAAGCACTTAGTGGGATCAGTGTACATTGATCTCACTAAGGCTTTCGATACTGTCAACCACACCCTACTTCATGACTGCCTCGTCACCACTGGTGCCTCCTCTGGAGCTGTGTTCTGGTTAAAAAGTTACCATGAAGGCAGATCCTGGCAGGTAAAAATCGGCGATGAACTGTCCGCCAGTAAATCTGTCCAGTCAGGGGTCCCTCAAGGATCTATCCGAGGTCTATTACTGTTCAGTCTCTTCCTCAGCTCTCTATTTCTTGCATGTCCCAGTGAACTTCTCCTATATGTGGATGATGCAGCATTATTCACCAGCTACCAGGACCCCCAGGCATTAACCATTAGTCTACAAGATAAATTCTCTGCAGTTAAAACTAGTTCTTGAGCCACAAACTGGTCCAGAACTATAAAAACACTAAGACCATGCTCTTTGAAAATCCTCACAACAGACATAGTACAGTCTCACTTGATGTTAGGAACAATTTCACACCCCACTAGAACAAGTGCAGACCATGAAGTACCTTGTCATCACCCTTGACAGTGCTTTGTCCTTTTCAGAACACATCAACATGGTTGTCAGAACAGTCAACAGTAGGCTAGGTGTGTTATATAGGCATAAACACTGTATGCCAAAAGAGTCCCTCAGAATGGCAGTCACGTGCTCCATCCTCTCAATAGTGGATTATCGTCTTATCATATATGTCGTGGCTACTGACACTGCACTACAAAGAATTCACTTAGCCCTAAATAAAGACTGCAGGCTGGTCTTGGGTGTGCACAGTAGGCGCATACATGTGACCTCTACAGCATGACTCAGTGACTCAACCTTAGTGATAGGATAAAGCACCACACTTGCCATATGGGAAAAGATTAGCTTAGATCTTCCCCCTAAATCCCAGCACTTGCTAACCCAGTTTGCCTGTTCTCATACCACAAGAAATGGACCAAATCTTGCATACCAGGTCCCCTTTTGTTGCACAAGTCATGCCCAACGGTCCTTTAGTTATAGGGCTCCCAGATGGCAGAATGGTCTTCCAGCAGGCACAGTTGACTCACCTGCATTGGGCCCCTTTAACCAACTCTTGAAATTTCACCTCATCTCCCACAGCCTCTGTGACCTCCCCCATAGCACCCATATACCCTCTAGCTCTCCCCCAAACCAATTTATGATAGCTCCCACCCCCTCCACACCTCTTGCATGAAGCCTTATTTTTGGGCGGACTAGCTCACACCATCAAAGTCATTTCTGTCTGCCTCCAGCTGTTTGCCATTCCTGTATGGGACAGCATTACCTTTTTTAACTATTATGTGCAATATTTGTTTCTGTTACTCAGTTTACTCAAGTAGCATTTGCTCTGTATGACTATGATACACCAATCTGTCTATGGAAATTGAATTTGTCCATATGATGATGTTTTAGTAATTTGTTTGCCTGCATTGTTACTTGTCATTGTATGACGTGGAACCTCATGAAAGAGTCTTCTGGCTCATAGGTAATTATAATCCAAGAATTAAATAAAAATGACATAACTGGTTGCAGTATTAGCATCGATGTCTAAAGAAAATCATACTGTAGGCATACATTTGTTATGGACTAACCAATAATAATTTTTTTATTCAACATACTTCATGCAAATTTATTTAAACATTAGGATACAAGGAGGAAGCTGTGGTTACTCTGACAGACTGCAATACATAATAATGAGACTGCATACATCAGGCATTCTACACAAATAAACAAGAAATTATACCATATAAGCCCAATCTAAACAGTAATCCCACAACCTTTCCCTTCCCATCCCACCCTTGCGCCAAATATAGTATCCATTATCATAGGAAAACATAGTTTTTTTTTGAGTAATCTATTTTTCCACCCTGTGCTCACTGATCCTCCACTCCTTCTGGCTCTATCAAGTTCCCTCTGACCCCTTCTGTCCCTCCACATCCCTCCTCAGATCCCCAGATTGCAGCCAACCCCCGGGATATCCGGGTGTAACCCTTCACCGGGTGGGTCCCTCTCCTCTGAAGGGGAAGGTACCGGGGGGATAGCCCCAGTGCACACTTTCTAGGGCCTGGGGGTACTGCTGGGGAACAGGAGGCACCAGGAAGGCACCAGAGGCCCTTACGAATGGAGAGCCATCATCCAGAGGCCAGCGAGTGATTTTCCTGGCTTTCTGAAGGTGCATGACATCTGGACATCAAGGCAAGAGCCAACATCTGTCACGCACCACCCCTAATGGCCCTGATGTGCTGCACTACCACCGGCCTCCACTAGTGGTCGCTATGGCACCAGGTCGTGATCCCTTCCCTCCCTGGAGACAGTGAGCAGTCATGCGACACTCAAGCTGCCTTCCCCCCCCCCCGGCCGGCCCTCCAGCGACCAAAGCTCATTTCCGAACCCGGGTCGCTGGTGTCGCAAGCGGAAATCCAACTGCTGCACTGATGGGCTGGAAAACATAGTTTTTAAGTGAGTAGACTAAGTCTCTAGGGCTTCCAGGCAACAAGCAATGCATCCAGGGAGCCCCACTTGCTTTGATAATCTTGAAGTCTATTGGTCATCGATGCAATATGTCGTTCCAGCTGGAGAGCCAGTAGAACTTCCCTATGCCACTCTAACACAAGTGGCATGGACTTCTCCTTCCAATACCTCATAATTATTAATTTAGCCACAGCATATATCAAGGCCATATGCATCTTCCGTATTTTGAAGGTTCCACGGGGATAACTATTAAGCAGACAGTTCTCAGGTATGAATAAGGAGTCAAGTCCTAATATTGGATCTAAGGATCTTCTAATGGCATGCCAGAAGGTGCAAACCTTTGGGCATGTCCATAGCATATGGTATAGGTTCCCATCTGCATCTAAATACCGCTGACACTGATAGGATGGGAGTTTACCCATTTTATGTAATCTTTCAGGAGTAAAGTACAAGTTATACATTATAATAACTGGTCAGCAATTTTTTCCATTGCTTGATTGAGTTATACTTTCCCATTATAACTCCTGAGTTATAGCGGGAAACACGTGCTGAGTGAGTCAACAAAAACTGCTCCTAATTGGCTGTGCGTGTTGTCCTGGGTGGGCTTTCAGTTTCCGAAACATGGCAGTTTATTACCAGCTTAGCGAGAGTCGGCAGATGAGTTGTCATTGCTTCTTTTATTTTATTTTTTAAAAAAAAAAGCAAAACGCAAGTTCTACATTAAAAAAAAAATCTGCTTCATCCTACCATCCCGATGCTACAGCTGCCACCAAGAATGATTCCGAAGTCACTCCAGTAAGGTAAGCGTTATCACAAGTGTTTACGTAACTACAGCTCTCAAAAAACAATCAACAATAGTTAAAAAGAAAAAGCAACTAAAAAGACTGTCACAGAAAATCAGAGACAGAGAGAGAGAGAGAGTGCATATTGTGTGTGTGTGTGTCTGTGTCTGCCTGCATGACTGAGAAAGAGCACCAGTAAAGAGTGTGGCAAAAAATTGTAGACCAGCAATTATAAATAATAAAGATGGGAAGTATTGCTAAATTCGAAAATTAATGGTTGCCTTGGTGTGAGATGCTTTAATAAACCCTCAGGCTTCACCCACGGGTTTATGTAGCATCCCACACCTTGGGCAACCATTAATTTCATTGCCAATACCCCCCATCCATTGTATATATTTTACTAAGCTTAAGTCTGTCCTGCTTAATGAATTGTGTAAGTATTACATCAAATCCATTTCCAGATGCTAGCATCTTCTGCAATGGATACCTTTTGGGTCCATTAATAGCATATGCCTTGGAGCAAATGAAAATATAGGGATTGTAATGCTTTATATACCCTGAACACTGACTGTAGCTACTCTGCCACCTGAAAAAGGGAAGAGAGTTCCACTTTTGGAGGAGTAGACCCCGACAGATTCCCCATAAAGGACACCAGAGTCTGCTTAACTTGCCAATACTTAAAAAAGTGTCTCTCTTGAATACTGAATCGCTGGTGAAATTGAATAAAGGGAAGTATCTCCCCATTAGGGGCTACATCCAGGAGTTTGGCTTCCATTAGAGGAGCTGGATATGAAGAAGAAATGGCCTATTCCCAATTTTGAAGTGAGGGTTGTCCATTATCAGTTGTTCAAGGGACTTATGCCAAGCAAAAGCCAGATATCTCTGCACCTGATGCAGAGCCTTGAGGGACTATCCCATTGGGGTATCCTTTAGGGACTTGGGGAGAAACTTCAGGGAAGAGTAAACCAAGGATGCTAAAGTACAATAATTCCTAGAGGTCAGGTATTCCTCTATGTCCAACCAGAGAGGTGAATATGGTCCTGAGCCTCATGGATCTGGCATGTGGACCCAGTAACTTACTAATGTGATGTGCACTATAGTAAGTGAAAAAGGAGGGAAGGGAGAGACCACCCAGTAACTTACTAATGTGATGTGCACTATAGTAAGTGAAAAAAGGAGGGAAGGGAGACACCACCCAGTAACTTACTAATGTGATGTGCACTATAGTAAGTGAAAAAAGGAGGGAAGGGAGACACCACCCAGTAACTTACTAATGTGATGTGCACTACAGTAAGTGAAAAAGGAGGGAAGGGAGAGACCACCCTGTAGCTTTGGCACAGTAAACTTGAAATACACTCGTCTAACTCATTTCTCTTTTCATAAGTAGGAATTTAATAGTTTTTGTAAATTAATAAACCAGGACTTCGGAAAGATGAGCCCCAGCACGCCCATAGGATAGAGGATTCTGGGGAGCACATTCATTTTAACAGTGCTAATCCTCCCCCAGAGTGAAATAGGGAGGGCTCCCCACCTGTCAAGATTTGCTTTCAGTGTAACCATTAATTTTGCAAAATCCTCTTTTACCATTTTAAACACCTCTCTAGTTACTTTGAATGCCGAAGTATGTCAATGATTTTGACTCCCACACCAGACCGAGTTCATTTATTTCATCTTGTGTAGTCCTGCCGTTCATTGGGAAAACTCTGTTTTTTGAAAGATTAAGTCTGTAAAAGGAAACTTTGGAAAAGAGGTCAATTTCCTTTAATAAAGCTGGGAAACCTATCACAGGTTCTTCCAGGTGCAGTAATATATCGTTGGCATAAGCCGAAAGAAGATATCGTTGAGCCCCTACCTCAACACCTCTAAGGCATGAAGAAGAGACCAACCTTTGAATGAGGGGCTCTAAATATAAATTAAAAAGGAGCGGGGATAGAGGGCAGCACTGTTTGGTGCCATGACACAGTGGGAAGGAATCTGAGAGGACACCATTGCACTAGACACAGGCCATTGGGGAAGTATATAACACCTGGACCCACTTAATAAACTCTTCTGGCAGGCCAAAATGCACTAGGACAGCAAAGAGAAAACCCCAAGAGACCTGGTCAAAGGCCTTCTCAGCATCTAAAAATATTAAAACAGTAAGATATCTGAATTCATGGCCAATGAGAGAAGATGTAACAATCTGTGCATATGATCACTAGAAGACCTACCTGTCATAAAACCCCTGCTCACTGCCGATAAGATTACCCATAATAGGCCCCAGCCTATTAGCTAACATTTAGTTAATATTTTGACATCAGAATTAAATAGGGAGATGGGACGATAATTCTCTGAATACCACAAATCCTTACCCTGCTTGAGAATAACTATTATAAGGGCTTTTAAAAAACTATGCTCAGATAGCCCATACTCATACCAGGAATTAAACACATCTGTCAACAAAAGGGTGAACTCAGATATGCAAGATTTATACAAATTACTCGGGAAGCCATTTGGCCCTGGAGACTTATCTAAGGGACGCTGCCTAATAGCTTGCTCGACTTCCCAAACTTGAGTGTGGGAGCCCAAGGAGACAGTTTCGGGGGGGGGAGGACAAACATGGGAGCCCAGCGAGATTTATATAATTCTAAATTTCTTCCTCTGTGGGTATCTCTTCCCCATGCACTGCTTAGAGGTTCTGGAAGTATTTCCCTAATCCCTCAGCAATACCCCTGGAATCTGTAGTAACAGAGCCATTTTAGTAAAGCATAAACCAGAGATAAACCTGGCAGCCTCCGCTTGTTTGTCAGATAGCCAGCAGCTTGCCAGCTCTCTCTCCAGACTCAAGATATTTGAGCTTAGTTCTTTTAAGAGAAAGTTCAGCTTTCCAAGACATAAAGTCGGAGAATTGGGCTTGCAAATTATGTAATTTAATCCAGTCCTGCTCCAATGAATAGCAACTAATGTCTCACTCAACAGTCTTAATGGAGCTAAGCAAGCCCTCCATTTTGGCCTGAAATTGGTGAATTCTGGTGTAGACAGACGTATAAACTGTCCCCTTAACGCACATTTTAAAGCTGCCCAAACCATGTCTATTTTAGGTACAGACCCAATATTGCTTTCTAGGAAATGTGAAACAAAATCCTTGACACACTTCAAAATGACTGGGGCTTGAAGTAACTGATTATTCAAATGACATGGGAATCTCTCTAACTCCTGGATCCATCAGATAGGTAATGGAGATAGGAGAGTGATCCGATATGACACATACATGAATAGTTGCATCTAAAACTCCTGGCATAGCAAAATAACTCACCAAAAAGTAATCAATTCTAGAGCAGGTTCGATGTGGGAAGAGAAAAGGTATAATGCCTCTCAGTAGATTCAAAACCCTCCAGATATCAATCAGGACTGCCCCGGATATAAGGTCTTTCAAGGCTCTTTGGGCTGGGAATAAACCACATCTCCTAAAGTCCAACCCATCTAGTTGTAACTTAGGTATAATATTCCAGTCCCCTCCCAGGAATGTAACCTTGGGTGAGTTAGAAACCAAAAGGCCTAGTAGATGGACAAAAAAGTGGGGCAAATCCACATTTGGGCCATATATTGAGCCCAGTAGGATTTGCTGAGAGTCTAAAACCCCATGGATCAATATATAACGTCCACTGACATCCCACATCTCCTGTTCCAACTTAAAGAGGATAGTCTTACCAATCAATATGGGCACCCCCCCTCTATTTGTGGAGGTACCTGCACCGAAGGCCTGCCCAACCCAGCCTTTACATAACAAAGAGGTGTCCTCCCTTCGAAGGCGTGTTTCTTGCAAACAGGGAATCCCTGCTTTAAGATGCAAAAGATGCTTCAGAAACACTTACTGTCTGCATCTATTATGGGCCCCCCTAACATTCCAACTCAAAATGTTATACGGTCCACTCATTTACAAACTGCTGATGGTACCCTGAAATCAAAATATAGGCATATAAGGACATTATCCCACACATAGTCCACCCCCCCATTGAGAACCTGAGGACACAAATATTTGGCACCCCCTCCCCACAGACCCCAAAACAACCGCAACATATGACAATAATCCCACCCTAATACTCCTACCATCCCCCAAATAACAAAACATAATACTCTCCATTACCCACAATAACCACCCCAGTTCAACCAACTGCAGTGGCATACATATACCACCAGAAGATGTTTTAGTACAAGTCTGCAATCAGACCACCTGCCCCCCTCCACAAACAATCATCCAACCTTCAAATAGTAAATATGATTAAACAGTAAACCTTTATGGAGGTTGTATCAATAACAAAACACAAGAACGAACTCTCAGCATTGTCTCTTTTCCTTAGTGGAAAGTTGCATGTCTGAGATAATAATTGTCATTATTATCTGACATCAAACAAATCCTTAAACATGTCCTGAGGCAAGGAGCTACCCAGTGGGATAGTATAAAATGAGGACTAGACCTCTGTTTGAGTCACAGCGTATCCCCTACGTAAAGATCAGGAGGCATCAGACACAAATAAATGCTTATCTGCTGCAGATATTGTTTAAAAGGAAAAGTCGCCCCCAGCGTATGGAGCACAATAATATTATATCCTGCTTGCTGTGACAAATGAAGACTTGTAAACGGTCAGTCCCCATTTGAGATTCTCATTCAGCCACCATTCTCGGGTAATGCACATGCACTTCTGTGTGGTCTGAGGAAGGCAAGAAGCCAAGTAAGTCCTGGAAAAGTTCACAGGGGATGAGAGAGTCTTTGCTCTCCTCCTTACTCTAAACATCAGGCTCAGTACCAAGAGGTAATCATTTAAACAAATCCACAGTAGCCTCTTACTCACAGGATATCCAGAATCGGCACCACCATACCACCTGGCTGGATTCACTTGAAAAGATCAGGAAACAACTCCTTGAGCTCTTGGGAAGCCTGCTCCTGCATTTCAAAAGTTAGGCATTTGTCCCCATGTTTAACCTGAAGCACTGCCGGATACTTAACTCTGAACTGTTTCCCAGCAGCATTCAGCTTTGAGACGAGTGGATACAACTTTTGCCTCTTCACTCAAATGGACTGGGGCAAATCTTGCATTATACACACTTTTTGGCCTTCTCAGTGCACCTCCTGTAAAGCTTTAACTTTTGCTAGAATGTATTGCTTATCAAGGAAGTTAAGCAATTTAAATATGATAGGTCGAGGTGGTGAGCAGTTGGTGGTGGAGGTGAAGTGTCCTGTGTGCCCTTTCTATCACATATGTGGTGCCATTTGAGGAGGGCTCCGCTTATTTTTCACAAAACTTCTGTAGGAAAAATATAGGGAGTTGCCTTCCTCTCTCCAGGGATCCCGATAATTAGAAGATCATTCCGCCTACTTCTCCCTCTAAATCTTAACCTGAAGCACCACTGTAAATAAACAATAAACAACAATAAACTGTGTTACATAGCCAAAGTCTTGTTTTGTTGTCATGTTCTTAAATAACCCAGGTGTCGCACCAAAAAGTAAAGGGGTACAGCGCAGACACTGAAGTAGTGTATCATCCACACAATAGTGTGCATTGGTGAATACCTGTAAGTATTATTAAGTGTTATTGAACTATATTAGTAAACTGTGAAGAGCTCTTCACAGTTTACTTTGAGGTAACCCATTGATAACCCACCAATTATCAGCTGGCAGTAGGCAGTATAGCGCAGTGGTCTAAGGCTCTGAGCTGTAAATCTGGGGACATCCAGTAGACCAGACCTGGGTTTGAATCCCACAGCTTCCACTTGCATACTGTGTAACCCTAAGCAAGTCACTTAACCTCCTCATGCTCCCAGGTCACTCCTGTAAAAAAGCTCTCAGCTTAGTGTGCTATACCTGGTTAAACAACTAAAAAAAAAAAAAATCTTCTAATTTTTCTTCCAACTTTGTTATCCTCCGAGAAACATTTGTATTCTCCAATTTGGTTTTATTTTGGGTTTTTTTCCAGAGAAATCAACCTTGCTTCTGAATCCCTGACTTTGGTTGTTAAGTTTTCCACAGAGGACCTGATCTGACGTAGTTAATCAGAGATACTGGCAATCGAGTCCTGCATCGGTTGCTTTATTTCTGTAAACCTCTCTTCCGAGAGAGCCGTGGCCCCTGGTGAGATTTTGGCGCTGCCTGTGGCCTGTTGCTTGGGCCGCTTCGAGGCTTTGTCCTTCTCAGGTGTTGTGGGGGAGGAGAATGCCATGGAGGCACTTTTTGCATATAAACCTCCATTTTCCAAGCAACTGTCATCGCCAGAAGGTCTTCCTACACTCACTCGCCAGCTGTTTACTTATGTTTACTTAGATGCTGTTTGGATATTGTGGGTTAGCTGCAGGAATCAGCTACGGACATGGAACATTGAGAGCTTGCTTCTGCTCATCAGACTGCCATCAAGTGACCTCTGACTAACCAATACTTATTATATTTCTAAATACTTTGCAGGGTTAAAATATTTTGTTAAATCTTCCCAGGTCTACGAGGCCCAAATACATGCCAAAGAAATGAAGTCCCTTGTTAACCCTCTAAAAACCAAGTAATGAGATTACCAGTCATGAGTTTGTACTACAGCTGTAAATAAACAATAAACAACAATAAACTGTGTTGCACATAGCCAAAGTCTTGTTTTGTTGTCATGTTCTTAAATAACCCAGGTGTCGTACTCCAAAAGTAAAGGGGTACAGCGCAGCCACTGAAGTAGTGAATCATCCGCACAATAGTGTGCATTGGTGAATACCTGCAAGTATTATTAAGTGTTATTGAACTATATTAGTAAACTGTGAGAGCTCTTTCAGTTTACTTCGAGGTAACCCATTGATAACCCACCAATTACCAGCTTATCTCAAATGACCTTCAACCTGCCTCCGGTCCCCCCACCTTCACTCCTTCCTCTCCCTCTCTCCTCTCCTCCTCTCCTCTCCTCTCCTCTCCTCTCCTCTCTCAGGGCCTCCAGATCTCTAAGTGTTTGTCTAGGTTTATCCTAAGTGTGGCCATGATGTGCTCCATCAGTTCACTCTCCCCCACTTTTGCTTCCCACATTACCAATGTTGGGGGTTCAGGAGAGAGCCATTTTAATGTAACACATTTAAGAGTGGCCACTCTGAGAACATGGTATAATCATTTGCTTTGCTTTGACCTTATGAGTATAGTTCTGTCCAGATGGCCCAGTACTAATGCCAAGAAGGAGAAGGAAAGAGAAGCTGTCAATAATGTTTGCAGATGTGCATGAACTTGATGCCAAAATGGCTGTACAATGAGGCAGTCCCCAAAAATGTGGAAATGAGAGCCTGTCAGGCCTAGCCCCACCAGCACAGTGTCAGATATGATGCAGCAAAGTGCTGTGTAATGACTGGAGTCCTGAAAAATCGTGGTCAACACTTTGCAGTGGAATTCACCCCAGGATGGTGAGGTGGTAATTTTTCAACTCCTTGCCAGACATTCCTCCATTCTGAGGTAGTAATGTTGATGTGGGAGTCCAGAATCCATTTGAGTCTAATACTATCTGCATA
This sequence comes from Neoceratodus forsteri, assembly GCA_016271365.2. NCBI lineage: Eukaryota > Metazoa > Chordata > Ceratodontiformes > Ceratodontidae > Neoceratodus > Neoceratodus forsteri. The sequence goes on from CM057450.1 coordinate 32,614,611, forward strand.
TGTGGCATTTTTAGTGTTAAGTAATTGGTAAAGTTGTGATAAGGGCTTCATTTTAACGTTTAGCTGGATCCACCCATAAAATAAATCTTCCAGATCTGTCATGGGTCTCTGTAACTGATCCAGATAAGGGTATTGCAATATAAAGTGTCTGACTTATAAAAAGCAGAAATGGTCCTCCTGTCGAAGGCCAATTTTTTGTTGGAGTTGGTAGAATATCATACATGCTCCCCAGTCCAAAAAATGGGTAAATCTAGTGATGCCCTGGCCCTCCCAGAATCCATACCTCTGATCCTGACTTGGAGGTAGAAACCATTCGTGATGTCTTATCAGGGCAAGTGGACCAAGGGAATTTGGCATCCCCAGCTGGTGGTGAAGCTACATAAGAGTGTTTAAGGTATGTCTAGTCCAGGGGCTGTGAAAGCTGCGGATCATTCATGAAGAAATATAAGCGGTGGGTAGGGTCCACAACAGTGTAGGTTGTGACTGTTCTAGCGCAATTGAATACCACCCTGAGTCCATTCTCTATTTAAGCCAGGGACCCTGAGATGCCAGATACTAGGTTTACTAGGTTTTTATATGGGAAAAAAAGGAGGCCAAGGCCCATCTTGATTTTCCTCCCACACCTGTGGGCTAATATAGGTAACACTGGTTTAATTTAATCCAATTGTCAACATGATTCTTAAAGGTATCAACATTTAAAATCCCCACTAATTCTTGAGGTAATAAATTCCATAATCTAGATGCACGTATAGTTATGTAATTGTTTCTTTTGTTTAAATTTGCTTTCTTGATAATAATCTGTTTGTTATGCGACCTGAGTGTTTTTCTTGTTTGAGCAGATAGAAAGATTACACTGAGCTGACAAAGACGGAGATTGTAGGACTTTATGAATAAACAGAATATCACCCCTGCAGCATCTAGTTTGGAGGGTATGGAGGCCAGTCACCTCCAACCTCTCAGTGTGACTTATTGGTCAAACCAGAGACCATCTTTGTAGCACTCGCTGAACCTGCTCCAATAAAACTATATCACCTGAGGTAGGGATTCCAGAAGGAGATCCATAATCCAAATGAGACCTAATATGTGGTCTATACAGTGGAATCAAGCACCCTTGGTTCTTGTAATAAATGAGCGTTGATTTGGCTCAGCAATGGGTGTGCTAAATCAAAAACTTTAGAGCAGTCATCATGTGAAGTTGGTTTGTTATTAACATGAATTCCCAAGTCTCTTTCTGCTGTCGACGATCTTAACAGGAAATTATTTATCCTATATATATTCTTTTGGGTTATCCTACCAAAATGGAGAACAACACATTTATCAAAATTGAATTATGGAGTTAAAATTGCCCATTGTTCAACAAAGCAAATTGGAAATTAAGCATTTTCGGTTAGTCTCTGTGTCCCCATAACCACTCAGTTTAGAGTCATCCACAAACTTAAAAGCCAATTTCGGGATGAAATTAACATATCGATAATATATAGATTGAACAATAAAGGTCCCAAAACAGAGCACTGGGGTACTCCACTAGTGACTAGACATTGACTGGAAATAGAGTTATTAAAGTTTACCCTTTGCATTCTATTTGACAACCAGTTCTTTATCCAATTTGTAAGACAGGATGAAAACCCAAATTATTCCAATTTATAAACCAGCCTATTATGTGGTACTTTATCGAATGCCTTACTGAAGTCCAAGAGTATAACATCAGATGGGATATTATTGTCTAAACCTATGTTAATGTTGTTGTAAAAAGCCACTAGATTAGTAGTACATGAGTACCTAGTTTTGAACCCATGCTGGGAGCTGTCAATCGAATTAAGTTCTCCTATTTCCTTCTCAATTAGTAATTTATTAATCTTCTCCATGATCTTACAGGTAACAGATGTAAGGCTTATTGGACGATAATTTTGAACATTAGCTTTATTGCCTTTTTTGTAAATGGGTGTAACTAATGCTGTTAGACAATCAAGGGGAATCTGTCCGGTTTCAAGAGATTTATTAAAAATTATTTTGAGAGGGACTACAATTGCCTCAGCTGTTTCAAGTAAAACTCTTGGTTGAACATTGTCAGGCCCTGGCTAGATTTTTTTATGGTACGTAAGGCAGTCATGTTCATTTGTTCTGAAATAATGTAATGTGTAGATTTTGTGGACTGCTCCTGAAACTTGAAAATAGAGTCTCTTTAGGAGAAAACACAGATGCAAAGTATGAATTAAATGTATTTGTGGTGTCTAAATTGGAACTAATAGTATTATTATTGTGGACAATAGGTCCAATCTTCTTAGTGTTACTCTTCTTACTATTTAAATAGGAATATAACGTTTTTTGAGAGTCCTTGGTTTGAGCTATTTTGAATTCTAATGACTTTTTAGCTTGTTTTATGGTGTGTTTAAGCAGGTGTAATGTGGATTTATATTTTAAATTAGTTGTTTCCTTGTTTTGAGATTTCTTCTTTTTAAGTTTGTGAAATAATCTCAAGTTTTTATTAATTAAATATTGAATTTTTACTAAACCATCTTAGTATCCTCCTTTTATATTGTATTTTTAACTAGGGACCCATGCCTTCTCAAGTTGATAAATTAAGGTTTTAGGAAGGTCCAAGCTTCATTTGCTGATAGATGTTGCATAAGGGTTTTCAATGGTTAGTTTAGGAGTAATTTATTTAAATTTTTAAAATTAATTTTATCCTAATTTCTGAAAGTAGTGAGTTTTTGTACACAGGGATGCATGATCTACAGGGAAAAAAGGATGGCTGAATGATCACTGGTGCCAAGTGGCCCCTTTATATGAATGTCAGAAATAGCATTTTTAATGTTGGATATTACAAGATCCAAGGTATTGGAACCTCTAGCAGGGGAAGTAATAAATTGTGAGAGTCCATGCTCAGAAGACAGGAAAAAATAATTTGTCCTGGCTGGTGGTGCCCTTAAAGATATCCAGTCAATGCTGGGGAAATTAAAGTCACCCAGTATAATAGTGTCCCTTTATCAGAAAATAAGAAATATCATTTAGAAGGGCTGAGACATAATTAGGATCAAGTGAGGGAGGCCTATAACATGTACCTAGGGATATCTGTGATTGCCCTTTAAATTGGACAAAGACTCAGATACTTTCTGTCATAGTGGAATACTGAATTTCATGTGATTCAATGTCTTTGCGAATATATAAACAAAAGCCACCACCCTGCCTATTCAGTCTATCTTTATGATAGAATTTGTAGCCCTGGATGGAGTTCAGTAAAAGGGATGTACTGTCCCACCAAGTTTCTATAACCACTATAATTCCTATATTATGAGTATATATGGTGGCTTCTAATTCGGCCATTTTGGACAAGTTTAGGGATCAAGCATTTAGTGACAAAACTTTACAGAATACTGGAGTCTTGGTATGCTTCAGAGACTTGGAATTATTCTCATTCTCCCCGTATTCTCTAGTTTAAAGAACATCATTTTTTTCAACAGAGATTTCCCAAGAAGAGAACTGCCACACCCACTAAGGTGGAGTCCATCCCAACAGTACAAAGAGGGCCTATCAACAAAGTTTTCCCAATGAGTAATACAAGGAATGCCCTGCTTGAAGCACCATTTACATAGCCATTCATTTATGTTTTTGATTTTATTGGTAATGGTTTCAGTGGCCCTAGGGATTGGTAGAATTTTTGGAAAACTAACTGTACACACTTTATCGATTAATAACTTGCTTAAAGCAATAATGCCATGCTTTATATATTCAGAACTATCATGTAGTATGTTATTGGTTCCAGCATGAATAATTACCAATGGGTTGCTACCTGCCTTATTTAAAATGTCAGGCAGCATAGTAATAATATCTGAAATCTTTGCACCATGGAAACTGGAGCAAGTACTATTTGATTTATTAGGATTGTATATGATACGGTCAATGTGCTTAATCATTGAATCCCCAAGTATGAAGGTCTGTCTAGGTTGTAAACTGGAGGAAACTAGTGAACTACTGTTGATATTTGGATTAGATGACAAATTAAAAGTAGATGGTAGGGTTCCTTCCAGCAGACTAGTAGTTGACTTCCTTGATCTATGAGAGTTTAACTGCCCAATGGAAGTTACTGAAATATTAGTTGTTGGGGACTGGTTTACAATCTCATGAGGTGAGGAACAGGCAGATATAGGGCAATCTTCCACCTCCAAGTGAAGAAATTTGTTGTGTAGTGTTAGGGGTGGAACATTATAGATTTGTCCACCTCGACGTTTAGTTTTACTATTTGTTACTGTTGCCCAATCATTTGTAGTAGCATAATTAGTTTTTAATTCTGGAACAGAAACTGGGGTGTTTATCTGGGATGCCATAGTATCAATAAACTTTTCTAGAGATTCTATGTCCTCATTAGGTGATCCAAAGTTGGGCTTTGTAACCCCAGAGAGAAGCAACCTAGTAATTTCTTCCTGAAAGGTGTCTATCAGGAGGCATTTGACACAAATAAAATTGCTAGAGTTGTCTCCTGAGCAAAACATCAAACAGATAGTACACATTTTAATGGGGCCTTCCATATATTGTACAACAGAGAAGGGTGATTTGTATACAACTAAAAGGGAGATCTTATGGAGAACACCAAGCTATAGCTCAAGTATTATCAACAAATTCTTTACAAATATAGGTACCTGAATATAAAGTTGCAGACATTGTATTGTACTCTATGCCAACACACCAAGCACACAAACACACACAGCGTGTTTTTGCGCTACACCATCTTGCCCTGCATGGGCTCGTCCTGCTCGATAGTATTCATTAAGTCTGGAAGGGCCAGACCCCCATCTGATCTGGGCATGCATAACATATTATATGAAAGTCTGGGTTTTACCTTGCCAGAAAAATGTAGATAGTATTTTATATAAATCTTTCCAAAAGATGAGGGATCGACAGGAGCAGGGTCTGAAAAGAAATAAAAAGTGAGGGAGTATGTTCATCTTTATAGGCGCACTCTTCCTAACAAAGTGAGGGAGCACCTGCCACCATGCAATATCTTGTTTTATGGTCTGTAACAGTTAAGAATAGTTGCCTGAAAATTATCTTATAGTGCCCTCAGAGACCAGAATGCCCAAATACCGAAAGGTGTTTCTGGGGGCCCAGGCAAAGGGAAAACGGGATTTAAAATCAGATGATGGTGATCCACTGAGTATCATTGCCTCCGATTTGGGGACATTAATTTTATAGCCCGCTAAACTATGAAATTGTTGCATGGCATCTAGCAAGGGATCAAGCAAAGACTCTGGGTCTCCCAGAAACAACAAAGTATCATCTGCGTACAATGTTCTTCAAGCTCCCACCATCACCCCCCCTTATCGCCTGGTGTCCCCAAATGTACACAGCTAAGGGCTCTAGGGAAAGGGCAAAAAGGAGGGGGGACAAAGGGTATCCCTGCCTTGTGCCCCATTTTAAGGGGAAAATGTTCTGAAGTGCATCCATTCACCCTAACTGAAGCTTCTGGGGTTGAATAGAGGGCTTCCACTGCTTTAGTAAAATTATTTCCCAGATTGAATTTAGATAATACTTTCTCCAAAAACAGCCAATCTACTCTGTCGAATGCTTTCTCAGCATCAACAGAAATCACCAGTTGGAACTTATCCTGACCCCTCTGGGCTGATATTGTATTTAAAAACCTTCTAATGTCATTCTGTAGAGGGCGGCCCCTTATAAATCCAGTTTGGTTATGATGAATGAGTTTTTGTATTACTGTTTGCAGCCGACTGGCTAGTATACCAGTAAAAAGTTTTAAATCAGTATTTAATAGAGAGATGGGGCTATAGGAATTATGTTCCAAGGGATCTTTGCCTGGTTTGGGCAGAATGGAGATCTGGGCCTGGTTCCAAGATGGAGGGATTGGGTGGCCACCCTGCAAGATGTGGTTAAAAGCTTCTAGCAGCATAGGTAGCATCTCCATTAGGAAACACTTGTGAGAATTCTGCCGGGTAACCATCTGGGCCTGGGGTCTTTGCAGATTTTAACTGCTTTATTTGGGTTGTAAGCTCCTGCCTGTTGATATGTGCTCCCAAGGCATCACTCTGAGCCTCTGTCAGGGAAGGGAAGGCAAGGTCTACCAGATACTTCTGGACATCCTCACTGTGTGAGGGGCCTCTTTCCACATTGTAAAGTGATTTGTAATAAGTGGCAAAACTACTTGCTATATCAGCTGGAGAGGTGAGAAAACCTCCCTCCACATTGGCTCATAGCTTCAGGATGGTGTGTCTCGCAACTTCCTTTTGGAGTTGTGTAGCAAGCAATTTTCCAGCCCTATTCCCATGCTCATATAACCTATGTCTAGCATACCACAGGGAACCCTCCACCCTTAAGTTTACAAGTTGGTTATATGTTGTATTTAGCTTCTGTAGAAGCTCATCTGAGAGATGGGATTTATGGTGGCTTTCTAGTTCAAAGATCTCCCTCTCTAATTCTTGTTATTTTTTGCCCTCTCTCTCTTTACCTCCACCACATAGGCAATCAGTTTGCCATGCAGGTAAGCCTTGAGGGCATCCCAGTATGCTGTAGGGTGGGAATCCCCAGAAGGGTTACACTGCTGAAAAACCTTTATTTCCTCTCTTACCAGGGTTTTAAGATCCTCTTGGTTCAAGAGACTTACATTCATCCTCCACATAGATCTTTGAGATGCAGGCCTGAAGGCTATTTTCATAGTTACTGGGGCATGATCAGAGAGTGCCGTTGTCCCTATTTGTACTGATTCTATCACCCATGCCCAATTCATGGGGACCAGGAAAAAGTCCAATCTTGTGTACCATCCATTCTGGGTGAATAGTAGGTGTAATCTCTCACTAAAGGATTCATGTGTCTCCATACATCAAGCAATCCATATTTATAAAGGGCCCTGCATAATGTTAAGCAAGCATAGGATTTCTTCCCTGGATGTGTCCCAGATTTATCCAAACATGGCGAGATCATTGTATTAAAATCCCCCCCATCGATGACTAAATCGGTAGCATTCAACCCCACCTCTGACAAAACCTTAATAAAGAAGGGAACCTCCAGCCTGATCCTCATTTGGGGCATACAGGTTAAGGATGGTACAAGCCTGCACCCCCAGTTTCCCCCTCAAGAGCAGAGAACAACCCTCTGGATCCCAACAGAAGTCATGCACCTTCAGTGGTGGACTTTTCTTGATTAATATAGTCACCCGTCTCTTATATGGCTGCTCCTGACAGTGAGTGGCATATATCTCCCCACCCAAGCCCTTTGCAGTTTGGCATGTTCTATAGGAGTCAAATGTATCTCCTGTAGAAGTGCCACATCTGTTTGTAGCTCCCTTAATTCTTTCAACAATCAAGCTCTTTTTATGGGGCTATTTATGCTCTTAACATTGTATAAAGTAAACTGCATTTGAATCATGATGTATTGGAAACACAGAAATCTAAATTCTCCATGAGACTCTCACCCCACCCCCAGTGGCTATGCCCATAGATCATGTGCAACAAAATATTAATATATATATAACTGCCATACATAACAAATCACAAAAACAGATGAACATTGAACATGAATAACTTTTAACAACTGTGCATTTTTTAAATTAAAAATTAATCTATCCTTCAAGGTGGAAACCTCCTAACCTCCCCTCACAAAAGGTAGCATGGTAAATGAGGGGAGTATAAGATCACTAACCAAAGGTGACCTAAGTCTGACCGTAAGTTATCAAGAGACAGTTAGAAAGGGGAGGGCCAAGCAGTCAGCGTAGATGGGGGACACTCAAAATAAGGTACAGCCCACTAGCCGGCATAGGAGTATCACCCAAGAGCCACCCAATATGTACTTAGTAAAACAACGCCTAAGTACATGCTGAGGGGATGGAACAGGGTTGATACAGAAGGTGGTGTGGAGAGGATGCAAAGGACTTGAGTTGGAGAATGGTCAAATATATGGCAGCTTAGATTCAATGCAAAGAATTGTAAAAGTAATGCACCTGGGAAACAAAAACCAGGGAAGAGTACACAATGGTGGGTGAGATAATAACAACTACAGAAATGGAAAGGGACCTGGGGGTAATCATATCAGATGACCTTAAGGTGGTCAAGCAATGTGAGAAGGCAGTAAGAAGAGCTGGTGGGATACTGGGATGCATAGGGAGAGGCATCACCAGTAGAAAACAGGAAGTTGTTATCCCTTTGTACATACAGTTGGTGAGACCCCATTTGGAGTTCTGTGTCCAGTTCTGGAGACCCCATCTCCGCAAGGACATAGACAGATGGAGGCAGTCCAGAGGTGGCAACTAAAATGGTGCAGGGTCTACACCAGAAGACATACAAAGAGAGATTAAAGAACCTTAACATGTATACACTCGAGGAGAGGAGGGAGAGGAGGGACATGATAGAAACTTTCAAGTACATCAAGGGAATCAACAGAGTCCAAGATGATAGCATCTTTCAGAAAAAGAGATGTGTAAGAACAAGGGGGCACAATCTGAAGAAGGAGGGGGATGGCTCAAAGGTAATGTGAGAAAGTATTTTTTTCATGGAGAAGATTGTGGATACATGGAACAGCCTTTCTGAGGAGGTTGTGGACTCAAAAACAGTGGAGGAATTCAAGAATGCATGGGACAGACATAAGGCAATTCTAGTGGGGGGTAGGAGGAAGTAGGCTGTTGATTAATTAGGATCTGCAGCCTATGCATTAGGTAGGAAAATGGGCAGACTAGGTGGGCCAAGCGTCCTTATCTGCCATCAAATTACTCTCAAAGGGCTCCAAATTCAGAGCAAAGAAACAGACCAGTAATTCCTTTTATAAGGCCTCCTGGAAATAGCGACCCATAACCAAGCTAATATAATCAAAACTTAAATAACACACCCTCCAGTTTGGCCCTGCACTGTTTAAAACATTCAATGTAATTAAGAAAGCCCCCATTAAGTAAAATAAATGGTGCTCATACTCAGGAATGTCTGGTTAACCCCTAAGGAGTATGTCCATCCTGATTTTAAAAGTCTCCTTTAGTCTGGCCCCAGGTGACAAGGAAGCAACATCTGCACAATACAGAGTGAAACCCTATATCACCACTCATAAATGTTCCCACAGTCAACTCACTGCTTCTGCAGTTGAGAGTCCTGAAGGTTGCTCTTCTGTTCACCCTTCCTTCTTTCCAGTAGCATCGGAAGGGGTTACAGTCTTAACTTGCTGAATTTTGGTCCAGAGATCTGCAGGGCGTTTGTATGCAGGATGCAATCTATGGAGTTCCTGCCAGGCTTGCTGTTGTAGCTCTGCAACCGGGAACCTTGGGCAGGTCTCTTCCAGCTTGATGTTGTGTTCCAACAGGAAGTCTTGGGTGGCAGCAAGATCCTCAAATCTCTGGGTTCCCTCTGATGTAACCACTCTCAGTTGTGCTGGGTACTCTAGAAAGGCCTTCAGTCCTACTTGTTTTAGGAGCTTTACTGCCAGTAAGACTGCAATGTTTTGCCATTGATATTGGGGCAAAGTAATGTTCAAAAAAGAGTTGCCTGTTGCCGAAAATAACCTCTTTTGTTTGACCCGGCGACTTGCAATACCTTTTCCTTTGTTCGGAAATCCAGGAATGCAAGGATAATGGATCTCGGTCTTGCCGCTGGGTCTTTAGGGGGAGCCTTCAGAGTTCTGTGTGCTCTAATAATATTCAGAGGTGAGTCAGCAGGCCAAGCCAAAAGCTCTTTAATAAGGCTTTCCATGAATTCAATCATGTTACCATTCTCTGTCTTTTCTTGCAGGCCATGTATGCAAATGTTGTTTCTGTGATGTTGGTTCTCCAGCTCTTCTATTTTGTTAGCCAGCTCTTGTTCCCAGGTTTGTAAATCAAGAAGAGCTGTATTGTGTAGATCAGAAAGCTGAGTATATTCAGAGGAGAGCCTCCACTGTATCTGGGCTTCTCTAGTGCCCGGAGATCCTTGGTGTTATTGGCTACCAGTATTTCCATCTTTGTTAAAGTCTCCTATTTTAGATAGTTGAGTGTGAAGCTGTTTTGATGCTATAGTAAATAGTCTGCTTCATTTTCACCATCAGCTCTGTGCCCTTCAGCTGTATTAGGCATGGTTTGCTGATGAAGCCTGTCTGTGAGATTGCTGCCACTCCAAGGTTTTTGTTTGGTGGCCTTCTGAGGTTTGTTTGCTGCAAAATCTTTATGCCTTTGTCTTGTTGACATGTGTATTGTTGCTCCCCCACACTTTAGCTTAGCAGATTGGTGTTTGGATGCCAGGATGGAGTTAGATTTTCTTTGGATGACTCAGAGCTCTAAACCTACAAGGCCATTCAAGACGCTGACATCACTGGAAGTCCTTGCTTTTATACAGTAAGTTTCTGAAGTAATATCAATGTATCCTTTCTTACTGTGTCACTATATATATCATCTTATACTCCTTCACCACATATTGATATATTTGTATGCAGTATATTGAGATATTGATACTTTGTGGGTAAGGTTATTGAGAAGGTGGTGGCCATACAACTGGAGATCTATTTAACATCTCACGACATCTATGATCCTTTCCAGTCTGGATTCCATAAAAGGAATAGCACTGAGACCGCTCTGGTTTGGGTAATGATCTCCTGACCACAAGGGATCAAGGGAGACATTCCTTCTTGGTGCTCCTCGATCTCTCTTTCGTGTTTGACACTGTGGATCATGCAGTGCTGTTGGAGCACCTATGGGTTTTGTGTGGACTATCTTGGACAGTCCTTCATTGGTTTTGATCATTTGTCATGGGCAGGACTCAGAGACTAGTGTCAGAGTTTTATTCCTTGGTACCTCTCCCCTGTCCTGCAGGGTACCACAAGGCTCCATTTGTCCCACATGTTGTTCACAGTGTACATGCTGCTGATAGGGGACATTATTAGGCAGTATGGGCTGAGTTTTCACTGCTATGCAGATGATACTCAACTCTACGTGTCCTTTGTGCCCAATCAGAGCTGAGTAATCTCAGCTTTTAACAACTGCCTTTTGGAAATTCAGGACTGGATGAGTTCTAATTGGCTGAGATTAAGCCCTGGTAAGACTAAGGTGTTGGTGGTTGAGCCAAGTCACTAAGGTGTGGAGGGGCAAGTGGGTCAGTTACTGGACTTCGCCTTGGGTCTGTCCTGCTGCCTACCTCTGATTGGGTGCAAAATCAGGGCATGGTATTAGGCGGTGATCTGTCACTAAAATATCAGGTGTCGGACATTATCAAGACCTCTTTTAGCATCTGAGGAACATTGCCTGGATATAGCACCAGATCCCACCTAGTGATATGCTAATCCTGTTCATGCCTTTGTAACCTCATGTCTTGACTGCTGCAATGTCTTATACTTAGGGCTACTGGGGGTTGATATCCATTGATTGCAGCTAGTGCAGAATGCGGCTGCCAGGTTGCTGACTGGCCTATCAAAATCTAGCTATATCATGCCTGTGCTCTGCTATCTGCACTGGCTGCTGGTGAACTGGTGGATCACCTTCAAGGTTGAATTATTGACCTATAAAGCCCTATGGACAGGGACCCAGCTACTTGCAAGATCTTGTCCCTTACGCTCCTTCCATTGTCTCTGCTCTGCGGCGAGGATTTGCTGGAGGTTCCCAGGGTCCATTTAAAGACATCAGGATCTCGCTGTTTTGCTTACATGGTGCTGACTCTGTGGAACTTTCTACCTCGTCGGATAAGAGAGTGCTAGATCACCAAGAGCTTTAAGTCAGAATTAAAGACCTTCCTTTTTACCCAGACATTCCCTTCTGAGGTTTAGAATTAAGAACATATTGACTGTTTAAGTTTAGACTGTTATTATTAGGATTTTAACTGTTGTTTTATGATATTTTTAAACTGTTGTACAGTGCTTTCATCTTTTGTAATTGCGCTTTATAAATAAATGATGATTGACGATATGGGGCCCGGTATTCAGTAAAATGAAAAGTTGAGCACAAGGGTTTGCACTGCACTTTGCATTTGCCCAGGGATTCGAGGATGCTATAGTCTGCTGGAAAGAGCACCAGCACTGTCTGACTGACTATAGGGCCATGTTAGCGCAGCACTAAGTCAAGTAGTGCTGCCCAGATATAACTCCCGATGTGGGCCTCAGGAGTGGATAATGTTGGAGTGCTATCTGCAGTATTGAAAGGTACCCATTCAAATGGGCCCATTGGAAATGCAAGGTGCTAAGGGCCATTTGCATGTCTACTATGGGTCCATTTGCATGGGTAGCAGAAGCAGGTTAGCGTAGCACCACCCCTCCCAGTCCAATGGTCCAAGACATGTAGTTGCCCTGGTGCTAGTGGTCCCACCTCTCTCCAATCACTGGCCCATATTTAAAATACACTCCCTGGTGCTAGTGATCCCTCCTCCAATCACCAGCCCATATTTACAGTACAGTCCCTGTTGCTAGTGGTTTCCTCCTTCTGATCACTGTCCTGTGTTTACTATATACATTCCCTGGTGCTAGTGGTCCCCCCACCACTGATCACTGGTCTGTAATGTAAAAAAAAGGAAACACTCCCTGGTGCCAGTGAAACCCCCAATGACCGGCCCATATGTACTATACAATCCCTGGTGCTAATGGTCCTCCTCCCTCCAATCGCCTGCTCATAGTAATGTTACAGCCCTCCCTAGCATCCAGTGACCCCACTCCATGCACTGATCTATGGTAGTGCCAGTCACGATGCCCTACTCACTAGTGTCTAGTGCTCCCCACAGTGGCACTGAATACCAACCTGTCTCAGTCACCTTATCAGTATCCTCAGTGCAGCAGGTGCATATGGCAACTGGTGCAGCCTCCTGCACCTCCTCGGCCAGCCACAGTAGGATCCGTACTACTGTCTGACATGATTTTGCCCAACAACAAAATACCGACACGCAAATCCCAACATAGTCAAAACCCGACATAAAACTACCCAACCTTCATGTGCCTGACAAACAGCATTTCACACCAGCTTTTACTGGAGCAAGCTGAACTGTAGCCACACCTGGCGCATTGCCTCTCTGTGATGGCACTGTCAGACACACAACAGTGTCAGCCATGCAGTACACTCACTGTACAGCACAGCAACACTACAACAATGTTTGCCTCACCGCTACTGACAACCCACTGTAAAGTCACTATTTAGGTAATCACAGACACCTTGCCATACTTAATTGGTGACAGAGAAGCACCAATAAGAACTAGCATTGATGTACACATCAGTAAAACAGCATGAGGGCTGCAACTACCACCTTGAAATGAATGAATAAACATTCTATATGCTGCTGTCATGACTGTGTAGTTGCTGTGAGTCAGAAAAAGACTTGCCATGCTCCCTTCTCTAGTCTGTTTCTGGCACATTTTAATTTTAAAGTTGTGTTTTTGATTTTGCTCACTTGCTTGCTCATGCTTGCTACTGTAAAAGCTCTCCAGGCTGCAAAAGTAAGAAAGTACACTGTTACTGGAAAATGTAGGGATTTTAGCAAATCGGGCTTATGCTTACTCGGCATTGATTGTCGATATTCGGTGTCAGGAACTTGACAGTCAGGAATTTACCTGTCAGGCAATCGTACCTAACCCCTACAGTATGTCCAGGCTGGGGTGCACCTCTTAGTTATAGTACAGGGGTCACATGCAGTCCTATAAATAAGAGTGTGCTCTCAGCCTGGACATACAGTGGCTGGAGAGGGAGGTATGAGGAGGGCTGCACCAGTCATTGTATGCAACTGCAGCACTAAGGATACTGGTAAAGGTGTCTGGTGGGTGGATGTTTGGTGCCATGGTGATGGGATCACTAGACATCAGAGAGCAGGGCACTGAGACCAGTGGTACTGTGGATCGGTGCTCAGGGGGAACCACTCAACACCAGGGAGGATTGTAACATTTACTATAGACTGGTGCTAGGAGGGAGGGAGGCCCACTAGTACCAGGGAGTGTATTTTAAATACAGGCAAGTAATTAGTGGAGGGGGGGCACTAGCACCAGGGAGTATTTTTTGTTTACATTATGGGCAGGCGAATTGAGGGAGGTGGGACTACTGGCACCAGGGAGTGTATTGTAGATATGGACTGACAATCAGAGGGAGGGGGCCACTAGCACTCAGGAGTGTTTTTATTTTTATTTTATACTAGGGGCTGGTGATCGGAGGTGCCATGGACCACAGGGGCAGATGTACTTCCCAGCAGCCAGCTGTCTAGTTGACTGCATTACCTCCAGCAGCTACTAAAGTTGCATGGAGAAAGGGGTTCCGTTTGGTGGTATTTGTGCTGCTAAAAGAAATTTGCTAAACCCTTTAGTGATGAACAAACCAGCTGAAAGTCGGAGTGTGCCACTATTCCTGTCCCCGCCCCCCCCATTTGAATACTCTCCCATTTTGGTTTGTATGAGTGCTAATCCTGTTTGCCAGTGCAACTGAACCTTTTAAATATTGGGCTCCAGTGCAAAACTTGGTTTGTGTGGGCAAGCACTGGTCAGCACCCATGCAAGCTTTTGAATACTGGGCCCCTGGTGTTGATAAAGTTTCATATATCGATATATAACAAACTCTGGCTAGAGCAGATAGGGTTGCAGCTTAGGAATTTGGAGCAAAAATATTGAAAGTTTGTTTTATAATATTTTTACATCAAATTTTCAATGTAGCCTTGTTATGACACTGCCTCATGAAGAAGGGCAGATATAATGTTCAACTCCTGGCTAAAGGTGATGTTGTGCAGGGACTGCAAAATCAACTTTCAGGACATGGAAACACATTTTGGGCAGGAGTTGAAAAATGACAGCTGTCATATTCATGAGGTGCTGTAAAGACATGGTTATTTTGTAAATTTGGGTTAAAATATTGAAATTTAATAAAGTTATAAGCCTGTGTTAGCAAAATTCTACATATTCTCATAACTATATTGTTTTTAATATTTGTACAACAAGGTCCAGATATTAAAGGGTTTGCACCTGGCACAACTGGTTGTCTTGGCGCAACCTAGTAATGTGCCCTGGGGCAATATTCAAAGAGGACTTGTGCAGTGCAAGTCCGATCGCCCTGATTCATTGGTAATGTATGCAGTGCATCTGAAGGGCGTGTCCATACATATGTGGCACATCCGATATTCAGCCCGGATGTGAGGACGCATATGCTGGCACAACCCCTAGAAGCATTGCATACTGGAGCACAAAGTTGAGCCAGAAAAAAATGGCTCAAATGCTGGCCACCCACAGGCGGGTGGCTGTATTGCAGGGCACAACTCAGCAACCGCCAGCCATAGGTGGTCACCCACCCACCCAGAACACCGTCCACAAACACCCAAATGGTTCCTGATGGTCTAGTGGTACCCATCTCCCTCCCGTAACCCCTGATCATAGGCAATAGTAAAATAAAACAATCCCTGGTAGTCTACTGGAACCCCCCTCTGTCCCATTGCCCGATCGCTGAAAATGACAGATGTCCACAAGCCCTGGTGACCTGAGTGGTACACCCCACCCCTCCCAATGCTCTGATCACCATATGAAAAATATTTTCCTTCCTAGAGTCTAGTGGTACCCCCAACCCACCTCATGTACCAATCACCATAAAGTAAAATATGTTCCCTTCCCTGGTAGTCTAGTGGTTTCCCCACCCCACCCAATGCACCGATCGCCGGTGCTCCATATTGAAATATATCCCTGGTGGTCCAGTGGCACCCCAAACCCCACCTTCACAAGACCCCCTGCCCACCCAGATCCCCCCTGTCATCGGTGGGCAGCTGCCATCTGCCTGCATAACACCCGGTTGCCCGGCTGAATGACAGCTTACAATATGACTGTAAGTCCATTGATCCACACTGTGGACCAATGGGCTTACGAGCATACTATATGAGACAGTCACAAATATGTGAATGGACTTCATTCACATATTTGTGGGCTATCTCATGCAATATGCCCTTACAAGCCTTAGTCCCTAGTGTGGACTATGAACTACAGTTCATACTATAGCTGTCATTCGACAACCAGCAGGTGCTCTGAAGCTTGAAATAACTTACCCACCGATATTGAAACTAGGTGGACAGTCTTGTGAAAGGTAAGTCAATGGTGTCACTGGACCTGGGGATATATTTCAATATGGAAACACCAGTAATCGGTGCATCAAATGTAGAGGGAACCACTGAGACTAGTGGGGAAGGAACATATTTACTTTACAGTGATTGGTGCATTGGGTAGGGTGGAGAACCACAGACTACCAGGGAAGGAAAATATTTTCATATAGCATGCAGAGCATCGGAGGGGGTGGGGAACCACTAGATCACCAGGGCTTGTGACATCTGTCATTCCATGACTGGGCTATGGGAGGGGGTTTCACTAGGCTACCAGGGAGTGTTCATCTATTTCTACTGCGACGTGGCTACATGGTGGGGTTGTCCCAGGACCCCTCAGTCTGCAACACATGCTGTGCAGAGTGCGAGCACATTTGCCGAGCTGCCCTGCTCAGCTCATGAAATGAGGCCATAATGACAAGCAAATGGCCTCATTTGTGCCCTCCATACATTATGGTCCCATTTGCATGTCCAAGTCTGAATATTTCAGAAATGCGCCCAGCGCAACCACAGTTGCCCTAGACTCCCTTGTCCTCCCTGTCTGTGGAATGTGCCGATGCATTGTATATATGCACCATGCATTCTGTTGCTATTTAAAGAAGATGCGCCATGGCACATCACCTTTGAATATCCCCCTGTCTGGCCCTGGCTCATCTCTGTTGTGCTGCGCCTCCACTTGTGCCATTGCCTTGCACAGTCTGAATATCTGGCCCCAAATGTTTAACATAGATTTCTTATGACCCCACCTCATGAACAAGGGCAGAGAAAAAATGTCAGTTCCTGCCTGAAAGGTGATTTCGTGCAGGAACCACAAAAGTGCCTTTTGGAATGTAAAAACATTTTGGCCAAGATTTGAAAAATGACAACTGTCACATTCATGAGGTGCTGAAAAGATATCACTATGTTGTGAATTTGGGGAACAATATTGAAAATTACCAAAGTTACAGTCTGTGTTTGCAAAATTCAACAGAGGCTCACAACTGACTGTTTTTTAATATTCGTACCAAAGTTTCAACATAGCCTTCTTATGACCCCAACTCATGAACAAGGGCAGAGAACATTTTTCAACTCCTGCCCAAAGGTGATTTTTTGCAGGGACAATGAAATCACCTTTTGGGACAGATCTACCTAATTACAACACAATTATTCAAGATGTAGTGTCCCAAATAAGGCATGCTGAAAATTTGGGCCAAAAATATGCAAAAATACCCAAGTTATGCCACTAAGTTCAAAACACCATTGAAATACATTACAACATAGACCTGTTTCTTCAGTTCATGGTCCGGCTTTGAAGGGAAAGGGAAAGAGAACATTGTTTAACCAGGAGTACTGTAGCACACTAAGCCAAAGCTTGTTTCCAGGTGCAACCTGGGAGCACAAGGAAGTTAAGTAAACTCTTTTTTAACAGGAAAAAAAAAGAAACAAATGTGGATTCCTGCATTGGAGGATTGGGTACCCCCCAGTGCCACTATTACATTTTTGGGGTTGTGTGGAGGGTGCTGAGAAGAAGGGTCGGGTGAGGGAGTAAACTATTTAAAAAGAGCAGAAACTACCGTGCATGCGTGGCAGTGGAGGGGAGATGGGGCAGTGAGAGGAGTTGTGATCAAGACAATGGGATTGGGCACCCCAGTGTCACTGTTAGGTAAGGCAGGGCAAGGCAAATTTTATTTAAGAAGACGCCCATCCGGAGGCTCTGGGTGCCTTACATCAATCAAATAAAAACAGCACAGCACAATAATAATCAATTTAATACACTGCTCTATTATGTTTCTGGGGGGGCTGCTGAGAAGGAGGATTGAGTGAGGGTTATGTATTTCAGCGGTCACAGACTGCAAAAAATTACAAAAAAAAATAATAGTGTGAGCGCAGAGTGTTCCAGAGATACAGAGGTGAATTTTGTCACTTCATCCTGTTGTTCATTCACAAGGAATGTGGGAGTGCTTTTCTCATAGCAAGAGGTCTGCAGGGCTCCACCCACTGCAGCCCTAAAAACTAAGTGTGTTTAACAAAGGTTTTTTGAGATATATTTTTAAACTTTATGAATTTGGCTCTACTTCAGCCTATTTCAAGAGGAACTGCATCATTTTTACCTTACTATACCATTATCTAATATGATACCTTTAATCATGTCACAAACATTTTACTCTACCTTTTAGCAAGCCCTACATTTCTTTGCTTGATTGTGGCAGAACTATTATATTAGAGGAAATAAACTGCATTTGGCTCAGCACCACAGCATACCTGGAATTAACGACACCCTGAAAATTTCCTTTCATGGACATTTCTTGACAGGAACATTTCCTCCCTGCACAGATTGTTGCTCATAACTGACTTTTCTATGGTACATTTACTATTCCAACTGCCACCTTGAATCACTACTATGATAACACTAGAACTGAAAGTAAATAACTGTTAGGAGCTATGCAGAATTTTCAAATTATTCTTCCACTGGAATTCTGTGGAATCTGGAAAATTTCTGCCTAATGCCATAGAATTCTGTTGGAAATGGGATTCCAAGATTTCAAATGTGAAATGTTAACTGTGAACTCATATTCTGCAGTTTGTGTAAGTCACAGATTCATTTTCCCCAGACTGCAGAACAATGTTCTGCAGATTACCTAATCTGTGGAATATTATTCTGCAGTTTACGTGGAAATGCTTTTCAGAATCCCATGGAGTTAAAGCAGCAGTGCATGATAGAAGTAAAAATACTGACATTTTGGTCTATTCACAATGGTGCAGATTGCCTATGTGCCACCCATCTGAGGCATGTAGGCAATTCTATGCCTGAATGCCATGCAGCAGACCAATGGTGGCGTTCAACACCCGCATGCTAGTGCCATACACACTGGATCTCCCAGCCAGCCATGCAGCACTGTGCCAGGGGTGGTCTGGGGGCATACTAGCGCCATACACACTGGATCTCCCAGCCAGCCATGCAACACTGTGCCAGGGGTGGTCTGGGGGCATTCTAGTGCCATACACACTGGATCTCCCAGCCAGCCACGCAGCACTGTGCCAAGGGTGGTCTGAGGGCATGCTAGTGCTGCACACATTCACTATGGCATTTGTGTGCCATGCCAGCAGGATGAAAGCTGCATGAAGGGGTACCCTGCCATACCTATTTACATACCCCTCCAAAGGTCACTGGTGGGGTGTGGCACAACTGGATCCCCCACACCCAGCAGCACCAGCCTGCTGTGCTTCCTGGGAGGTCTGGGGTGTCCTTTCAGGAAAATGCTTGTTGTATGAACACCGACAGGCTATGCACCTCCCCAGGGTCCCCTGCAGGAGTGTAGCTGGGGATCCATTCTGGGACCTGGTATGGGCATCCAATTGGATGCTCGCTGGGGAGCAGTGCTCCTCACCTGTACTGCTGTGTGCTGGGTGGTGGGGACCGTGAATAGGCAATTATGAATACCAGCCCATGTGGTCCTGTCCACGAGTGTGGGGCTACGCAGGGCAGGTATGTGCTTTTCACACGTACCCACTCCCCGTACATGAATAGGGCCCATATGCTTTTTCATTCTATTTTAGATTGCTCCTTATCTCCTGACTTGTCTGATACCCTTCTTTCCCCATTTTGACTCTACTTTTGCACTTTCTTTACATTTGAAATACTAAAAGGAGTACAGCTTTTAATATGTCTGAAACCAGGTTTTCATCAACATTCTCAGCTGTGTTCGTACACTTGTCCCATCACAACAGGGAGTTGTGCCTGCTGCATGGGGATGACATTGGGGATGGCATTAAGAGCAAAATGTGCCTGTTCATGGATGACACCTAGCTCTGCAGGAGAGTGGACACAGCTGAAGGGATACAGGACTTACAGGAAGATCTGGAAAAGCTAGGGAGGTGGTCCAGAGTCTGGCAGCTTGGCTTCAATGCCAAGAAATACAAAGTTATGCATATTGGCACCAGAATCCCAGGACAGAGTACTACCTGGGTGGAGTCCAATATCTGCATCAGAGGAAGAGAAGGACCTGGGAGTGATGATCACTAGTGACCTGAAGCACTCCATGCAGTGCAAGAAAGCAGCAGCAAAGACAAACAAGATACTGGGATGTATATTTAGGGGGATCAGTAGTAGGAGAGAGGAGGTTATACTGCCCTTGTACAGGTCACTGGTAAGGCCGCATCTAGAGTATGGAGTTCAGTACTGGTACCCACACCTCAAAAAGGACATTAACCTGCTGGAGAAGGTTCAGAGGAGGGTTACAAAGATGATAGCAGGTCAGCAGGGTAAGGTATACGAGGAGAGGTTGAGGGCACTGAACATGTAATTCCTGGAAGACAGGGGAGAGAGAGAGAGAGGAGATATTGGGACCTTCAAGTACTTGAAAGGGATAAATAAGGTTGATAAGTAGAGTCTCTTAAGCTGAATGGCAACCATAACACGAGGGGCACAGTCTTAAGCTGGAGGGTGGGAGGTTTAGGAGGGAGGTCAGGGAGCACTTCTTCACAGAGAGGGTGGTGGACACTTGGAATGTGTTGCCAGAAGAGGTCATCTCGTTGAAGACAGTGGGCAGCTTTAAGAGGCTGGGATCAATATAGTAGGAAGGTAAGGATCATGGGTAGGGAGGATGGGAGGAGGGAGGGAGGGCAGGAACATTAGCTCAAGCTGTGGACCCTTGATAGACCAAATGGCCTTCTTCTGCTGGCTTCTTCATGTTCATATGCTAATTTATTATAGTCACAAGAAATGTAATCTTAAAGAAAGGGTATTCAAAAACAGCAGAGAATATTGATGAAAACCTGGTTTGAGACATATTAAAAGGAATACATTTTATTATTTCACATGTGGAAAAAGTGGTAAGGTAGAGTCAAAATGGGAAAGATAGGAATCATACAAATCAGCGATAGGTGCCAATCTAATATAATGTAAAAAGTATAGGTCAAAATTTTCACCATCATGCACTACTGCTTTAAAATAGATATTTCAAAAAACATTTTGGAATTGTCCTGCTGCACTGGCAAAATTCCACATTTTCCAAAAACTGCAGAAAATAAGAAAGCAAAATGAAAAGCAATAAGTTAAACATTTTGCATAATTGTCAATTAACAAAGTCTGCTGCCTCTAATGTTATGATTTCAACTCCACACATCCATAGAGCCCCATTATTCTGAATTAAAACTGAAAGAAGACATTTCTCTATACTTACCATAATTTCCTTTTCTGTTAGCTCCAACATTGTTAATGGGTAATCAGAACATATGGGTAATGCGCACGCCTACTAGGGGAAATGGCACAGCCCAAGGCTGTAATCAGCATAGAATCTTGGGCACGTGAACATTCTGGACAACAGCAACTCTCCAGTTGCTTTTATCTTTGCAGTGCCCCTAACTATATGAAAGTAGACTAGTATAGATTATACTGCTTGTCTTATAACAAAGTAACACATATAAGCTGTTTGCATACTCATACCTTTAACAAAAAAATACAGTAACGATTCCCTACCTCATCTGGAGAGTGTGGAGATAGAAAAGGTTTGCTGTCTGACTCTCTGATGTGGTGGAACTTCTCTGAGGTACTGAACCAACTAGAAGAGACTTTCCAAAGAAATTAATGAAAAGGTAACACTAGAACGTAACTGCAATCAGTGTAAGCACTCACTTGTAACAAGGAGGCACCCTTATTGGTCATAAAATCTAAACCTGTTAATCTACATACCAGTAACCAATAATTAAATGTGTAACTGCTCTTCCCCAAGATATATATATATATGTGTGTGTATATATATATATACACACACACACACACACACACACAATAGGGGTGAGATGATATGCCATTCTTTATTTCAGCATAAAACCACCACCATGAGATATCACCTCTGCTGACATTACCAGAGTGTGATACGCAGTTTTCTCCAGTTATCACACTGTGATGACATTAGACCACAGTCTGGAAAAGTACTGTCGAACTTTAGTAGAAAGCTTCAGCAAAATTTGCGACACTTTTCGTGAGTGACACATACTTTATGAAAGTACTTTTCAAGAAACTTGAAAACATATTTCTAGGGTGTTTAACCTCAAAATAAAGACATGCCTAGCATCCTCAGGGTCCGCCTAGGTAAACACAAAAAGAATAAGGTTGCTAGAGGGTCCCAAATTTAAATGCCAGTCATTTTTCTGATGCCCAACTGAAAACAAAATGGTGGATTTGCAACAGTGAAAGGGCCATTTGCAAAAGTAAAAACTGCATTTGCGACACTGTTGAACTTTTTGTTAACTTTTCCCATTGACTTATAATGGGAACTTGTTTTTTGAATAACTTTTGAACCGTTTAATATTTTTTTTACAAAATCTTCAAAAGGCACATCGGGCACCCCGGATACATGTTCCCTGAAGATTTTGTACAGGTCGTGCAAACCGTGCAACCTGTAGAGATGACAAAAGAATTGCAAAAGCATAAATGCATGTGAGATCATGCTTATTAACCCACAGCTGTATATCCGACCAGTTCGAAGGTTGACATATCCCAAGATGGATGGTTCTTGATCATGTATTCCAAATTTCAGGCAAATTTGTTGAACGGTTGCAAAGTTATTAAGGTGCAAAATTTTAGGTTTAGCATGTAAATGGCTCCTCACCCTAACTATGGTAGCACTACCATGCTACCACAAGATATATACATATATAGGGCTGGATACTCAAAGGGTTGCACAATGCACAATAGGGTTGCAGCGCAAGTCAGAAAATGCGCCATTCTGCGATATTCAGCAGGAGGCAGTTGTGCCACTGAAAACATGCTGAGCAACAGCGCAATGATAATGAAGGCATGCGCAACTGAAGTGGGAGGAACCATGCATAAAGGGTGCAGTGCGATGTTCAAAGACTTGTGCAATGCACAACAGTGGAGCAGGCGGAAGTTGCACTGTAGCGGAAATGAGCCAAAATAAAAGGGAGCAAGGAAGAGGCACAAGAATGCTACAGGGAAGCCACATGAAACAGAGGCAGAGACAGGCACAGGGAAACAGGAAGAAAGAGGGCAAGCCAGGGAAACCACAACACACAAGAGGGGCATGGGAAGGTGTGTGGCCAGAGAGAGTGGAGGCCAGTAGGTACCTGGTGCAGGGAGGTAGCAGTCAGGACAGTGGGGGAACAAAGCAACAGCTGCTGGGAGGATGCAAGCTAGGGACATGGACAGTGCCACCTTCCACATGGATGCCGTGAATGAGGGGGTGAGAAGGCATGCTGCAGGGGACATGGCCGTGGAAGGGCCGTTGGCAGTATGCCCCAACAGGCAGTACCGAGCCGCACCAGCTTTGAGCTGTACACAGATACTGAGATTGTGGGCCAGTACCGCCTGAACAGGGCAATACTGATGATGCTCTGTGAGCTGTGCAGTGATGATGATGCACCCACACGACAGAGTCATGCTCTGTCAGTGGAAACAAAGGTAACAGCCTGCATGTGCTTGCTCGCCATGGGTACCTTCCAGAGACCAACAGGGGACACCAAAGGCATAACACAGTTGGCCACGTCACGCATCCTCACCCAACTCCTCAGTGCACTGCTGCCACATGCTGCAGAGTACATCCATTTCCCCAGCACTGTGGCGGAGCGCACAGCAAACATTCAGGAGTTCCACAGGGTAGCACGTATGCCTGGCATGCTAGGGGTGATAGACTGCACCCATGTGGCCACACAAGATACACCCAGCTCCCCCATGGGGCTGCCTACACGAATCGTAAGGGATATGCCAGTGTCAACTGCCTGGTGGTGTGTGATGCCAGTGGGCGCACCATCAATGTCTGTACCATGCACCCTTGGGGATCACATGATTCCTTCATCTGGCACCAGTCGGCACTGTGCCACCAATTCAAGAGTGGGGACATTCCCACAGGTCATCTAGTGGGTGAGT
The DNA here is from genome assembly GCA_016271365.2 of Neoceratodus forsteri. Lineage (NCBI taxonomy): Eukaryota > Metazoa > Chordata > Ceratodontiformes > Ceratodontidae > Neoceratodus > Neoceratodus forsteri. The sequence continues at coordinate 32,638,458 of CM057450.1, forward strand.
ATGTATGTAGAACTGACATATCATGGGCAAGGGGGTATGGCCAGAGGTGCTATGGGTGGCTCCGCGGGGCTGGGCAGTCTGAGCCTGAACAAGACACTAACCTCCACTATCTCCACACAGGTGACAGTGGATACCCACTCTGTCCCTGGCTGCTCACACCCTACCGGCAGCCCACGATCCCATTCTAGCAATGCTTCAATGAGGCACATGCCACCACATGCAACGTCATTGAGTGGGTGTTTGGGATGCTGAAGGTGCGTTTCTGTTGCCTGGATACCTCTGGCGGTGCCCTACAGTATAGCCCCTCAAAGGCCTGTGGGATATTCCTGGCCTGTTGCATCCTGCACAACATGGCCAAAGATTATGGGATAGCCATACAGGTTGAAGAGGGGGACAGCGATGGGGATGACGGTGACACCGTGTGATGATGGGGATGGGCAGCCCCCCCCTTGGTCAATAGGACCCTCGACTGATCCGGCTGGCACAGCTGCACCGGGACACCATCACAGAGGAGCACTTCAGCCAACACAGGTAAGTCATGGGGCCATGTGCAACCACCAGTGGCTCGGGCACAACCCACATATATGCATGGAAACACACCAGGGGTGCATGCTGGCAAGGGATGTGGCAGGGCACAGAAGCACACACATACAACCAGGGAGGGGTGAACAGTAACACGCCACATGAACGGACACACACACACATGCACACACAATAGGCACAAAGTGCACAGGGGTCAGGTGCAAAACAGAGCCAGAATGCAAATACTAGCAACACACATGTCCACAGGCCACCACATCCACTGACTGTCCATGCGTGTGTGTCAGATGCTGGGCACCATCGCACTTTGGTGTACAGTGCAATGCAGGCATCATCATGCACATGTACCTGTGGACAGCAGCTGGGAGGGTGTGCAGGTGGACCGTGTGTCTGCGTGCAGGCCGGGCACCCACCGCACTGCCCACCGGAACACACACAATGCACACAGGGCAGCACCAGACAGTGCCCGCTTGGGAGACAGGTCAGTCTTACGGCACAGTGCCATGTCCACCTCAGATGCATGGGTGGCCCTGCTGAGACCCAGCAGCACTGGCAGGCTGACCACAGGCCTCATGGGGTGGCACCGATGGTCCACCAGGGGTTCCACTGAGTGAACATGACCGCGCCCACACAGGGGTCTGCAGCACACTGAACATGCCTGCACCAGGAGTGCTTGGATGCCCACAGCTGAACCCGCATCGACAGGGTGGGTGTCGACAACGCCAGGAATGGGGAGTGGATAGCAACCGCGCCGGTGTGGCAACGCATGGCACCTGATCAAACGGCCATTGTGGCAGACAGTGATGAACGCCTGTGTTTGCCTGTCAATGGCAGTGGTCACATCCTCCGCAAATGGTCAGTCCGTGACAAGATTCTATCGGTGTCCCTGCTGTGTCGCTCTTGACCCACTCCAGAGCCACACACTGCCTCCATGGACGTTGCAAGCCGTGTCTGCTGCTGTACTGATGCCTGCAGTAGGTGGGTGTGCTCGTCAAAGAGGTCATCTGCTACCTCGTATCATGTCCCCTAGGGTATGCGAAGGCCTGATTTCCAGCACCCTTGAGGGTGGGTGCTGCTCACCAGGACCAGGTATGGGAAGTCTACAGGCGGTACACAGATGCCACCGCTGAACCCTGAACCCCAGTCCCATTGGGTGACTGCTGCTGCTGCCCCTCCACCTGCTGTGCCCAAGGGATCAGCTGTTCTGCCACTGTGGCCACAACAGTCCCACTGTCCTGACCAGCCACTGGTGTTGCCCCACTGGTGCTGACAGGCACAGCCTGGGACTGTGTTGACACGCTGGCACACACGTCGGAACCAGCCAGTTCCATGGGCGTGAGCTGGCCTGCTGTGTGTTCATTCCATGGCACACACATGTCACTGCCCATGACGGTCGTGTCTTCATCATTGGTGCAGGTCTCCACCACATCCACAGCCACAGCCACAGTGCACTGGCATCCTTGGATGCCAGAACACTGAGACACAGGAAGGGCCTCCCCTACACCTGTTTCAGCGACATCAGTGTGGACAGCTAGGCTGACCCACTGTTGCAATGCTTGACGGATACCTGTGAAGGTGGATGGTCCCTCCTCCAACTCCAGATGACTGTCCACAGTGGACAGGCCCTCCACCGCTGACCCCTGCAGATGTGCAGGATCTGTAACAGAAAGTAAGGTCACATTAGTGCATGTGATCTACCCTGCCCCCCACGACAGACCATTACTTACCATGCAGTGATGGGCTACCACCTGTCTGGAAGCCACCTCCTGGAACGCCCTCTATGGCACTGTGCTGCATGCTTGTAGCAAGCCTGTCCTTTGCCGGTGTCAGCTGCACCACCCGGCTGGCCCCGCCTGTTGCAGCATGTGCCGCCTTGATGGTAGCCACCTTCCTTCACCTCCTGTCAGTACCCATCTTCTTCTTACACTCCTGCACAGAGTGCTGGTGGCTGCCGACAGGTTGACAGCATGTGCCACCTCCCTGAGCAGTGGCTCCTGATCGAGGTAGACCTCAAGAGTGCTCCATCTTGGCCTTGGTGAAATTGGGCCCTCTTCCATCCACCATCGTAGTCCTCCTCACCCAGACCTCACTCGGTCATTATTCAGCCTGTAAGGATGACAGTGGTTACCTGTGACTGTGCAGTACAAAGCAAGTCCTGATACCACAGTCCAGATCCCCACACAGCATGCAACTCACCAATAGACTGCAGTAACCGAGTATGGCCAGAGCAGAACAGTGTCGCAGTTTTATAGTGCAATCCATGCAAATTAGGTGAGGAGCGATTTTAATTAGATGCAAATCATGGAGCTGCACCATTGCATGGCTGATTGGATGATTAGCATATGATGGCTGAATATCACGCTTTTGCTCTTTGCGCAATTGTGTTGAACGTGCTGAGCCAATGGCGCAGTTCTGTGGCGTGCATAGTACACCTCACTGTGCATGCCCAGGTAGCTTCACAGGTGTCTGCTGTGCTGATGATGTGCTGTGCGCTGTAGGCAATGCAGGGCACGGCCACCATTGTGCCAGTGGCACTATAGTGAGGGTCACTACATGGCACTGTGGCACAACTGCACGATAGTTCACTGTGACGCTGGCACACAGGCAACCAATCATGCTAGATGCATAGACATCCAATGGCACTGTGCGTGGCCTTGCGCCAGAGACCCATGACCCTGTGCCCGACCTTTGCTCCCTTGGCACTATACATCCGGCATGGCTGCACCTCTATTGCACTGTTCGGTAACAGCATGATAGGGAATGGCGGCACTGTACCACGCAGCATTTCCACGTGGGGTACCGTGCTGCAGAGTGCCATATTGCCTACTATAGCGGTTGACATGGCACGCAGGAGAGCCCCACAATGGAGTGCCCTTGAGCTGGCCAACCATGTGGCCGTTGTGGAGCCACACTATGGCCCACTGTTTGGAGAAGAGGCACTGGACAGGGCCAGGACCCAGGTCTGGCAGGAGGTGGCCACTGACCTGGAGGCAGCCACTGGACACAGGAGGACAGTGGAGCAGTGCAGGCACCTTTTTGGGGACCTTAGGAGGAGGGAGCCGGAGCTACTTGCCCATCTGTGGTTGCATGCCAAGAGGGGCATGGTGCCTCATCCAGGTGGGTGATACATCTACACACTTGTATTTTCCATATGGGTAACACTGTCTTATGTGTCCAGCACATAGGGGAGGGATAGTCTAGGGTTGGCTGTGGCGGTGTTTACAGGGTATGGGGTGGTGGGTCTGGCTGGGTGGGTGGGCACACACTTGGGGCAGGGGACTTTGCTTTGGGATTGTACTGATGTTTTTCTCTCCTTTTTTCTCCCACAGGCATGGATGAGCGGCGGCGGATGGGGGAACATCAGCAGAGGGAGGAGGACACAGCACACAAGCATGTCGGGGACCACCACCACCAACAACAATGGCCTGATGAGGGTGAGTGCCATGACACCATGATTACTATTGCATGCTGTGTAACAGGGTGGGAAGCAGGGCATGGCCACCATCCATGGACACCACTGCCATGCACACGACTTGTGACAGTCAGCACTGTCCATTGGCACTGCACGTCTGAGAGTGCATCAATGGTGGTCCATACGTGCACTGGGCACATGGCTGTGGCACTGCCTGCACACCGCATAGCCATGTTACTGTATGGCCTTGGTTGTGCTGTGCTGTGCTGGACATGGGCAGTGGGTGTGTGCAGTGGCCCACATGGCTGTTGCTGCCTGGTTGGGCATGTCTTGTGGACACAGTCACTGTGGGTGGGCGCACACCATCACAGGAGCGTGGCACATGGCTGTATGCCATTCATAATGGGTGGGCTGCAGGGGATGGACAGTCACACCTATTGACTCTGATCCCTCATCCTAGGTGAATGGATACCCTGCAGATCCAGCAGGCTGTGCAGGAGCTTCTGTAGGTGGCACGGGAGTCCCTGAACATACTGAGGGACATACACCAGCATGGGGTCAGGAGGAGGAGCCAGAACAGACGACGGCCCCAAGAGGAGGAGGACCAGGCTGGCCGCTAATGTCCGCATGAACCTGCCTACACCTTTCCCTTGACTCAACCTCACACCCCGCCTTCCTCTCCCATGAGTTCACCCTGCCCTTACCCACCCCACCTTGTTTGTGTCCCTCCCCATTTGTACAAAGTTTTCTGTATATAGTTGTGTTTTATATTTTACAATAGAAATATTTTGATATGAATACTGTGGTGGTCTCTGATTTGCAGCTGGCTATAGGTGCTCAGCTGCAGTGGTGTGCATGGCATCTGGGGAGGTTCAGTCATGGGTATGTGTGTGTGTGTGCGTGGGGAAGTGTCTATGGTGTGGAAGTGGCTATCAGTCAGTGTCTGTGGTGTGTGTGTTGTTCCCTGTGCATTGCATTACTGTGTGCAGTGGTCCATGGTGCATGCTCTGTGTCCATTGTGCCCCTATCAACCCATCCTTGGCCTGTGCAGCTGACACCCTTGCATGTCTGTGGCCTGCAAGGTCTTCTGCCTTGTCAGTGGTGGCTGTCCATGCAGGTCATCCACTGTGACCGTCACAATGCTGGGTTGCCTCCTGTCACTGGTGTGGTGCATGTTTGCCTCGGGTGACACTGTGGCCTCTGCAGTTGATGTCCCACCTCCACGCTGTGGCCTGTGTGTGTGTTGCAGGGGCTGTGCACCACTGTCTGTGACTTGTGCTCCAGGCATATGATGGTGACGTACGGGACCACAGTGCATGCACAGGGTGTGTGTCACCCCTGTGCCATGGAGGACTGCAGGCTGTGTGTGATCAGTTTTCATGGGCCCACACTGGGAGCTTGGTTGCCACTCTACTGCATCCCTGTGTTATTGTCCCCATGGGTATGGGTGTGTGTTTGCCCCTGCACTGTGTTGCATCCGGTGTGATGCATGCTTCCACGCACCACTGTGGGTGTCTGTACTGGCTGCTGTGGCTAGTGGTGGGTCGGGATGTGTCACTTGTCTACTGTGCAGGGTGCTGTATCAATGATGGTGGTGATGTCAGGGGCACACCCTTTCCCATGTGGAGTACCTCTTGTGCTGACACATGGTCAGTCTCTCAGCTGTGCCTCAGGGGGATTGTGCGTGTTGGCACTGTGTCTGCCATTGGTGCATTGCCGTATGCTGCCACCCACTGCTGGGTGCTCATGGTGGGGCTAGCTTGTATGGTTCTGTGGTACATGAGGTTGCAGTGTGACAGTGGGGGTGGTGGTATGCATGGGGTTTCCTGCAGTGGTGGTCACTGCTCATGGGGGGTGTCTGGGGGTCACAGTGCAGGGTGTGCTGTGCACTGGGGGGCTGGTGTGGCACGGGGTGATCTGCCCTCCTTGTGTGGCAGTCTCAGCTTGCCGGGGTGGGTGCTGGGGCACCATGGCCCAGCTGTGCTTTGTGTGCTTGTCTCCATGGGCCGGTGGATATTCCAGCCCTCCCCAGTTGTGCTGTGCTTGGGGTGTGGGGCACATTGTCAGTTCTGCTGTGTGTTCCTGTGCCCATCTGTAGCATGGGTGGTGGGCCCTACCTACCTCCCTGGTTGTGCAATTACATTGCTCTGCTACTGGGGGGCTCCCTGCTTGTGCTATGGTGCCTCTGGGATGCTCAGCTGGGTAGCCCTTGTTGCGCCATAGCACATCGTATCTGCTCAGCTTCCCCATCCTAGTTGCACTATGGCGCAGGTTGTGCGATATTCAGACGTTAGTTGTTGCCGCAATTTGGCTTGCTCCTTTTTTGAATATCGCGTCTATTGCACATGGGCACAATGGACTTGTGCCTGCTCCTGCTATTGCACACTTTTTGAGTGCAGTTTGAATATCCAGCCCATATATTGCAAAAAAACTTAGTTAATGCTCCAGTTAGGGTCAAAGTGACAAAAAGCTGGGAAATGAGGCATCAGGTTGTCCCTAACACCCCACCCTCCCAAACCAAACAGGAGCAGAGGTGTGGGATGTGCCTTGGGCTTCTCAAGCCTAACGTTGGTGTGGTGTTAGGAAAATCCCAATGCCTCATATCCCAACTTTTGTTGCTTTGACCCTAACTGGAGCATTAACAAAGTTTTTTGCAACTCATTTTCTTACTTTTTGAGATAGTATAATGGTATCCTTATTTTGTTGTGGATGGTGATATGTATATATAAATATATATATATATATATATATATATATATATATATATATTTGCATATAGATATATATGTACAGTATATCTATATCTATATATAGATATACGTAGCTGTGGAAGCGCAGGACCATCTGAGCCCTGCACTTCCATTTATAGGACAACAGTGATCAAATTATTAGCATAGCCTTCTACTTATCCCACCTCATATACCTGTTAAGAAAAATGTTTGAATCCATGCCAGAAACCTAATTCTGTGCAACTGCAATGCCATTCCATGCCACAGGTGTGAAAACACATTTTGGTCAGGATTTGAAAAATGACAGCTGTGACATAAATGAGGTGGGGTAATAAGAAGGCTAGGTTGAAAATCTGTGTCAAAATATTTAAAATTTCAAAAGTTATGAGCAGGCACAGTAAAATTGCAATGAATATTCATAACTTTGCCATTGTTTCATATTTTGCCCCAGATTTTCAACATATTCTTCTTATGACCCTACTTCATATACCCCATAGCTGAAAATGTTCAAATCCATGCCAAAATGCCATTCTACGCCACAGGTGCAAAAGCACGTTTTGAACAGGATGTGAAAAATGACAGCTGTACTGTTCATGAGATGGTGTGGAATGATAGGTATGTTGAAAATGTGGACTCAAAATATTGAAAATTACCAAGGTTATGCACGTGCATGGAAAAATTCCAATGAACGCTCATAACAGCCATTTCTAGGAATGTTTTCACCAACTTTTCAACATGGTCTTTTTAGGACCCCCACCTAATGAATACTGGTGGTGAAAGTTTGTTATTCAGTCCTGAAAGGTGATTTTGTGCAGCAACTGTGAAATCACTTCCTGGGCCAGATTAACAAAATGACAGTGGCAGTGTTCATGAAGTGGGGTCCCAAAAAGGCATGTTGAAAATCTTGTTAAAAAAATAAATGCAAAGTTATGAACATAAGTTCAAAACACTACTGAAATACATTATACAACACTTACCTTGATTCCTCAGTTCACAGTTCGACTTTGAAGAGTGTAGATGCGTCTCGGTCCTCAGAAGATGGCCGCCTATGACCTCCGGTGGTAAGTAAAGGGTAAGGGTGGGGTGGTGGATGCTCAGTGGGAGATTCAGGATAGGGAAGGGGATGGCAAGGATGATGAGGGACTGTTTTCTTTTTTTCAGTTTTTTTTTTAAAAGATGTATGGGGACTGTTTTCTTTTTACCAGAATTCATGAATAAAGTATTTCATGACATTAGGAGTGGGCTCCCCAGTGTCACACACTGCTGGGGGGAGGGTCTCTAAATGCAGCCAATAAATAAAACAACGGGCTTTGTGGGGGGTATCTGACACTGGGGTTGGATTTAATTAATAAATACATAAACTAGGGGACAGTGATTGGATGATGGGGGTGCCACTAGACACCAGGGAAACATCATGGACAGTGATCAGAAGGGCGGGGTGGCACTAAACACCAGAGAAATTAGTGTAATTATGGGCACAGTGATCGGAAGGTGGGGGGGTGCCACGTGACACAAGGGAAATTATATTCATGACAGGGACAGCAATCAGAGTGTGGGGGGTGCCATATACACCAGGGAAATGAATGGGCAAGGGTACTGGAGGGTGGGGGTCCACTAGACACCAGGGAAAAGCAGTTGAGTACTGAGGAGGGCAACTGGAGAGATAAGCAAGGATTCTCGATCTTGAGTGATGAAAAAGTATCCTTTTTCATGACTCATGATACAAAAAAGGATTTTTCTTTCGTATCAAGCAGTCACAAAAAAGGGTTCATTATATTAAAAAACACATTTCAAGGGCATATTTCTAACTTCAAAGTGCAGATTGCATCTAACAAGTTCCCAATCAGCCAGTTAGGTGTGGTGGTATCACGCCAGAATGTCATTTTTGTGGTTTTTGAAAAAAAAAATTAAGAAAAAACAGAAAACAAGATGGAGGCTCATGAAAAAGGAATTTTCCTTCACGAAAAAGGATTTTTCCCTCATAAAGAAGGAATGGTTCTCATGAGGGTGAATCTTTTTTTACGAGGACAATCCTTGGTCGAACTTTATCCCTCTAATTTGGTCAGGAGAATTCCCATTAAAACAATGGAAACTTAAAAATTGAATAAATTTACAATAGATTAAGATTTTTTTCACCAAAAAAAGCATGGCAGTTCTGTCACCCAAGCTGATGCTACCATAAAAAATCGCGCCAAAATTCCACACCATCTGGATGCAAGGTGATAAGGAAAAAATGCAGAAAAATGGCGACTTTTAAGGTTTTAGCACCATTCGGATCTCAGAATCTATACATCGGACTGGAAAGAAACTTACCACATCAAGAGATCTACCCTATGAGACAATGTGTATCACATTTTGTGCAAATCCAATGATTGATTGCAAAGTTATTAAAGTGCAAAATTTGAGTTTTAACATAAAACAGGCTACTCAACCCTTACCATAGGGGCATGACTGTGCCGCTATAATATAATTTGTGCACTGAAACCTCACTAACCTCTTATTATCTTTGATAACTTAAAATTACCTTAGTGACCTATTCTGATCCACAATATTATATGTCTTACAAGACAAGAAGGCAAATTCTAGGAAATCCTGTTGATGAATCAGGAAAGTGCAGGATGGCGGGAGGGAAAAAAGATTGCCTACTGTAGGTACGAGAATTCTCATGGGGAGAAAGTCAGGGAGGAGTACCATAGGATTTCCAAGGAGGGGAGCAGTGTGGTAAGATCAGCCAAGGGTTCCAAAGAGCTATGGTTGAAGCAAGGGATCAGGGGAGAGGAGGAAAAGCAATTTTTTTGTTACCCCATGGAGAGAAGGAAGGGTGGGGGCAAGATTAATAGGTTAAAAAGGAGGGTGGGCGGTGGGCAGCAGAGGTGGGGAGCAGGCTGAGTTACTTAATGAACACTTCAACTAGTCTTTACAATGGAAAGGGATGGGCCAATTCCACAGGGATGGGGCAGCGGGGCGGAGGGTGGGGGGCCATTTACTGAAGGTGAGATCCAGGTAAGGAGGGTATGAGAGGCTCTCAAGTCATTGCGGACTGATAAGACCCCAGGCCCAGATGGAATCCACCACAGGGTCCTGAAGGAACTGGCAGATGTCCTGGCTGTACCAATGACTATTCAACTCCTCTCTTCAATCAGGTTGTGTTCCTTTGGATTGGAGGACAGCACACATTGTGTCCCTCCACAAGAGCAGACCCTAGGATAAGCTGGGAAATTACAGACCAGTCTGCCTGACATCCATCTTGGGGAAAGTTTTGGAGTCCATCTTGAAGGAAAGGATGGTGGAGTTCCTGGAAGCAAATGGCCTTCAAGATGTATGGTAACATAGGTTCATCCACGGGAGATCCTGTCAGACCAACTTAGTTCAATTTTTTTTGACTGGGTGACAAGATCCCTGAATGGTAGGAGGCTGGTTAATGTCCTGCATCTGGACTGCAGCAAGGCATTTGACTTGGTACTGCATGGGAGACTGATAGGTAAGCTGAAGGATTTAGGAGAGGGGAAAAAATGGTAGGGTGGATTGGGAACTGGCTGAGTAACCAGCAGCAGTGGGTGGTGGCAAGGGGGGGAGTCTCGACACCTAGGAGGGTCATCAAGGATCGGTGTTGGGCCCACTGTTGTTTAACACATTTATAGTGGACATTGGGGTGGGAGTTAGGAGCAGTATGATCTTGTTCGCCGATGACTCCAAACTGGGAGCAGCGGTGGACAGCAAGGAGGGGAGGGGAGGAGGGTACTACAGGAAGACTTGGAGAGGCTCAAACAGTGATCACACACTTGGCAGCTAGGGTTTAATGCTCAGAAGCGTAGTGTGCCACAATTAGGTGTTAGGAATACTGGGTATGGCTACCATCTGGGGGAACAGCTTACAGTCTCCAAGAAGGAAAAAGATCTGGGAGTGGTAACAGATGCCAAAATGAATCACTCAGAACAGTGCAGGAGAGTGGCAGCAAAGGCAAATAGAATGCTAGGGTGTATTGCTAGGGGGATAACATTGAGGAGGAGAGAGGTTCTCCTGTTCCTATACAATTCCTTGGTGAGGCCACACTTGGAGTATTGTGTGCATTTCTGGCGTCCTTACCTAATTAATGATGTTATTCTACTGGAAAGAGTACAGAGGAGGGCGTCCAAGATGATCAGTGGACTGGGGTAAAAGTTCTATGAAGAGAGACTTATGGAGCTGAACATGTACTCCCTGAAAGACAGAAGGGATAAGGTAGACATGATACAGGCCTTTAAATATTTGAAAGGGATCAATAGGGTAAACACAGAGGATTTGCTCAAATTGAAAGGGGAAGGGACCATGAGAGGTCATAGCCTAAAACTGGTAGGGGGAAGAACAGAGGGGAAATGAGGAAACACTACTTCATGGAGAGGGTGGTGGCACCTTGTAACTCACTACCAGAGGAACTGATGATAATGGAATCTGTGGGGGTATTCAAAAGGGGTTGGGACACGTACATGGGCAAGGCACAGGTAGGGGGAGAGAGGCGAACAGCAGGGGAGCTCTGGGGAGGAACATGGGACCAAGGCAATGAAAAGGGGAGTAGGCAGCAGCAGGGACAGTACTGTGAGCTACATCTCAGGCAGACATCATAGACTATTAGGCCTAATCAGCTGGCAACTTGGTGTGCAGCATGAAGTATATTATAGTGGTGTGATAGTGCCACTATTGTTAGGGTTGATCAGGCTGTTTAATGCTAAACTCAGTTTTTTGCACCTTAATATCTTTGTCTCTCCTTGACGGAATGAACTTTTGTATGTGTTGTCTAGCAGGCAAAGTCTTGCTGTGTGGACATTTTTGTGATACATAGATACATAGATACATAGATACATAGACAGTGTCGGCAGATAAGGGCCTATGGCCCACCCAGTCTGCCCATTTGAGCTTGTAAGTTCAGTTTGTTTTCCTAGAAGTCTATTTCCCCTTACCCCTGACCTCTAGAATTCCTTTATGTCTATCCCATGCATTCTTAAATCCCGTGATTGTTTCAGCCCCACCACTTCCTCTGGCAGGGTGTTCCACTTTTCTACCACCCGTTCTGTGAAGAAATTCTTCTCATGTTTCCTCTGAATCGCCCTCCCTCTAACTTCAACCCATGCCTCTAGTCCTGAAACATCTTTTTTCGCTTAAAAATAGTGTTTTCCTGCACCCTGTTCCTCCCTGTAAGATACTTGTATGTCTCTATCATATCCCCTCTCCTCCTCTCCTCCAGGGAGTACATGTTCAGTTCCTTCAACCTGTCTTCATTAGGACTTGTGATGCGATCCATACACCATCTTTGTTGCCCTCCTCTGAAACTTCTACCCTGTCTATGTCCTTACGTAGGTATGGTCTCCAGAACTGTACACTGTACTCCAGGTGGGGCCTCACTAGTGTCTTGTATAGCGGAATTATGAATCTCCTTTTCCTGCTGGTGATGCCCCTGCCTATACATCCCAGCATCCTATTTGCTTTACCTGATGCCTTGTCACACTGTTTCCCTACCTTGAGGTCATCAGAGATGACAACCCCAAGATCCCTTTCCTGCTTGGTGCATGCTATATCCTCACCCCCAACTGATATATTGTGCCAGGGTTTTGTGCCCCATATGCATTATCTTGCACTTCTTTGCATTGAATTTCAACTGCCAAACCCTTGACCGCTCTTCAAGTTTCTGCAGGTCCTTCTCATTCTGTCTACACCCTCTGGTGTGTCTACTCTGTTACAGAGCTTTGTGTCATCAGCGAACAGTGAAATTCTGCCTTCTAGATCCTAGCAATGTCACTGATGAAGATGTTGAATAGGACCGTCCCAGCACTGATCCCTGTGGTACCCCACTGGTCACTCTTCCCTCTGTGGAGTAACAGCCATTTACCACCACCTCTGTGTCCTGCCACCCAGCCAGTTACCTACCCACCACACTACTGTCCTGCCCACACCCATATTCCCAGTTTGTGTAATAGTCTTCTATGTGGCACAGTGTCAAAGGCCTTGCTGAAGTCCAGATAGGCCATGTCCACTGCCCTCCCTGATCCACCTCCCTAGTCACCCAGTCAAAAAATTCAATGAGGTTGGTCTGACATGACCTCCCCCTGGTGAAACCATGCTGCCTTGGGTCCTGTAGTCCATTGACAACAAGATGTTCCACCAATCTCTCCTTCAGTAGTGCTTCCATGATCTTTCCCACTACCGAGGTGAGGCTGACTGGTCTGTAGTTCCCTGCTTCCTCTTTGTTCCCACTTTTGTATAAGGGGACTACATCTGCTGTCCTCCAGTCTTTGGGTACGTCCCCTGTTTCCAGTGATTGCTAAACAGGATAGCCAGAGGTTCAGCCACCACCTCTCTTAGTTCTTTAAAGACCCTGGGGTGCACCCCATCTGGCCCCATTGCTTTATCAACTCTTATTACTTCCAGTTCCTTCAGGACCCTTTCTCGTGTAAAGGAACTTGTGTCCATTTCTGCACCATTCTCACCCCTTGTACTCCCTTCAGACCCATTACCCCCCTCTTCCTTAGTAAAGACTGAGCAGAAATACCTGTTCAATATGTCAGCTTTACTGTTGTCATCCTCCACGCAGCTCCCATCCTCCCCCTTCAGTCTCACTATCCCTCCCTTTGTCTTTCTTTTTTCACTTATGTACCTGTAAAAGGTTTTGTCCCCTCTACCCACTGATTTTGCAATGTGTTCTTCTGTCTGAGCTTTGGCTTCCCTTACTGACTTCCCTGCCTCCCTTTGTTTCTCCTGGTACTTCTCCCTATCCCCTTCTGCCTGTGTCTTTTTGTATTGCCTGAATGCAATCTTTTTGGCTTTCACTTTCTTTGCTACCTCTTTGGAAAACCATAATGGTCTCCTCTTCCTTTTCCTCTTGCTAACCTGCTGACAGCAATAAGTGATGACAGCTTGTGTGGTTTTTGAAATCTGCATATGCCATTTTAAGAAAAAAAATAAACTTTTTCCTATACTTGAAGAGCAAGGGTGCGATTCTAGAAGCACCACTATACATGTCGCAAGTTGTAACATGCGAGGGGTGCAGTTGCACCAAGGACCCTGCACCTGATTCTGTAACAGGCAGAGTCCCTGTGGCTAAGTCCTGTGATTTGTGACATGCCCACAGGTATGCCAAATGCAAGGCGTAACTGAGGGGCAAGTCGAAAGCCGCATCTGACCGACAGTAAGGCGCAAGTGCCCCCCACACCTGGAAAGCCCTGCAGGGCTATGGGACCCCCAGCCCCTGATCTCCCAATATGGAATGTAAATGCCCCGCAGGGCTGCTCTGTTCCTCCCAGGTCCCGATCCCCCAATTAGTAAATGCCCTGCAGGGCTGTCCTTCCCAGTCCTGTTCTCCTGGTCTCTAACTGAAGTCTTGCAGTGCCACATATTAGTACATATGAAATTGTATCCCCAGTATTCCTGGTAGTATAGTGGTTCTCACTTCCATCCAGTAGTGCCAGACACTCCTTATCTCTACCTCACTCTGTTCTCGTCAGTTTATCGACACAGTTTAGTTTTCTCACCACGGCCAGCTATTGACGGCGCTTCTGTGGGAATGAGCATTACTGTAATAGTACATGCTCAATGACTGACAGTTCATTCATTGATCGTGTACTATTTACAGTAGTACATGCTCACACAGAGTGCAGTCAGCAGCTGGCTGTGGTGTGGAGAGTGGGCTGTGCCAGTCACTGGCAGGGGATGGTGGGGTAGGGATGGGTGGTCTGGCACTGCTGTGGTGGGGTCATTAGACTACCAGGGATATTGATGATATAATTCACGATACTATTAACGGCACTGCAAGGACTTGAGTTCGGGATCGGGAATGGGACCGGGGTGAAATAGCTCTGCTGGGCATTTACTTATTGGGGATCAGGACCTGGGGCAGAGCATCTGCAGGGCATTTACATTCAGTGTGGGGATTGAGGGCTGGGGATCCCATAGCCTTGTGGGTCTTCATCTACTGACTCAGGGATGGGGCTTGGGGGGTTGCATATGTTGGGTAATTGGGCTGGTGGCACATTGGCACAACTCGCAGTGGATGCAAAGTACACTTATACCAGCTATTTGCTGGTGTAACTGTACTTTGATGGATGTCCTCCAGGGGTTGTTCTAGAATAGTACATTTGGAGACTTTGTTGCTGCCCTTCCAAAATAGGGCACAGCAGCTGCCATGAACCCCCCAGCTTCATGTTGCAGGGGGTTTAGGGCACACCTGGTTGTGTAAGTCCACTTTGGTGCAAGCAGCCTGTGACATGTTGCAGGCTGCTTTGCAGAATGCCAATGTCACAGCTTCTGGTGGAATTACTACTTGCACCATGTTTTTTGGCGCAAGTCAAGTTACACCAGACGTAACCTTTTGAGAATCAGGCCCAAGGTGTTTATTTCTAATAAATAGAAAACTGGCTATTTTATTTATTATATTTTGATGTGTTAGTAATTACTTTCTGCTTTTATAATAAAATATTTGTTAGTGCAGTGAAACAAGTGGATTTTCATCTTTGCTTTTCACACTGCTAGTAAAAAAGAATTCAGTAGAATTCTGGTATTGTGACGTCAGAAACTGCCAGCTACTGAAGAGTCCAGTGTATTTCAATGAGAAACTAAATATATTTTTCTACCTTTTTCAAAAGAAAATGATACTTACTTTGCCTTTTATATGTTTTCACTGTTGTGCTCTATTTGTATGATTTTTCATTTTTAAACACAATAATTAGCTTCTTTTTTCTTCATTCCAAGTAAAACCAGGTTATGAAGGAAATGTAACCTGCTAAATTATAACAAAAGATCACATTATCAAAAATCACATATTTCTATTACATATATAATATTTTGATGGCAGGAAGTGTTATTTCTCCATAAAAATTTGAAAACAGATTTGTAGTTTCCCATTGCAATACTCTGGCAGCCTTGCTAGTAAAGATTTTCTGACATCATAATACAAGGATTCCATTGGATTCTTTTTTCACTAGCAGTTGGCAAAATACACTTATACCATGGGGTATGAAAATCCTGTAACTTCATTGGGCAAAACACATCACATGGCAGTGGGTATATCCTGCAATAACCCGCGACGGAGAAATTGCATTTATAAAAAACATAATTAAACACATTTTAAATTTATTTTACACCTAGGTTCATTGTATAATCGCAATAAGGCACTCCAGGGTGTGGTTTATTTGAGGATTTACCCACTTCTTGTCTAGTTAAGTCGCTCCAGCTGACCTTAGGACACACCACACAAGGTGTGGTAAATCCTCTAATAACCCACACCCTGTTGTGCCTTATTGCTTTATTAAATGATAAAAAGTAAATAAAGAAACAAATAAAAGCAAACCACAATGACTACACTGGCATCTAAAGGCCCCATATCTTGATTCTTTAAGATATACACCCTTACTAAGCACCTGGGTCAGGATTTTAAACTGCACCCAAAATGGGTGCAAGTGCCTGCACTGCACATCTGAGTTGCGCGTGTACACCCATGCCATATTCAAATGAGATGCACAATTGCACTTCCGTCAGAATATAGCAAATGATGCAGGCGGCGGAAGGGGGCCGCTGAAGATGCACCGATGCAGCCCCTGTCAGATCTGGAATATCTGGAATAGGACTGCACAGTGCATCTTGAACATACACCTGGCACAGATTCCAGATATTCAGACCAAATATGCAAATGGGGCCATAATGCATGCAAGGCACAAATTGGGCCAATTGCATATCATTATGGCTCCATTTGCATGTCTCTGGCAGGGATGCACCGCAGCATGCACCAAGAGCCCTTCAAGTGCAGCAGGAAACACAGCACACCACCCCCTGGTAGGCTAGTTGCCCCCATCCCTGATTGTGCCACTGAAGAATATGTACCCTGATCCCTGCTAGTCTAGTAGCCTCTCCACCTTTTCCTGACCCTGTCCATATTATAATCAGTACCAAAACTCCCTGATGGTTGAGTGATAATCCCCCTCTCATCCCGAACATCGTCCGTATTATGCTGTGTAACCGAAATTTCCTGAAGGCAGGGTGGTGCCCCCCCCAGCCCACTCATAGCGTAATACACAACGCAATTATCCCTGGTAGTGGACTCCTCAGCCACTGAGGCACCCACATGCCCTGCTCCCCCCCCCAGCATGACTGATGCAGCCAGTGGGCAGCAAAACACACCCACGCACCACCACGGCTGCCCACTGACTGAACTGTCACTGAATGACAGCTTACATTAAGCACTAGACCATTGGATGGCACAGTCAGCCAATGGGCTTGCAGTGTGTACTGTAAGCTTTTATTCACAACTTTATGTCACTCACAATGTTGTGAATGAAAGCTTACAGTACACACTGCAAGCCCACTGCTTGACAATGCTGTCCAGTGGTCTTGTAGTGTTTAGTGTAAGCTGTCATTCAGTGACAGCAGAGTCAGTGGGCATCTGTGGCAGAGTGCAGGTGGGGTTTTCTGTCCAACGGCTGCATCGTTCATGCTGGGGCAAGAAGCAGGGTGGGGAGTGGGTGCCTCAGTAGGTGGGTATCCACTGGACTACCAGGAATGATTGAGTCATGTGTTGTGCTATGAGCGGGACTGGGAAGGAGGTACCACTCGGCCACCAAGGAGTTTTGGTTACATAGCACAATATGGACAATGTTCAGGATAGAATGGGGGTACCACTCGACCACCAAGGAGTGTCACTACTGATTATAATATGGACGGGGTCAGGGAAAGGTGGGGGGGCCAATAGACTACCAGGGATCAGGGTATATCATTCTTTAGTGGCACGATTGGAGAGGGGGGAACTAGATTACCAGGGCTGTGATGGGTGGGACTGGGACTGTTATGGTTGGGGCTTGGGAGGTAGCCTCCCAGGGGCTGGTGGCTGCTGTGTTGCACTGTGCAATACAACAGCCTGCCTGTGGGTGGCTATGACTGAGGCATGGTTTTTCATGCCTAACTTTACACGCATATCTCTGAGATGCGTGGGCAGCGCGCCTGCGCAAAGCTGAATATGGGGATGTGCCTCCTATGCAGGGGAACGACCCATACAGATGCACACCGCATACATTATTGTTGCACTGTAGCACATCTAGAATTGTGTGGCACATCACCCTCTTTGAATATGGCCCAGGGGCATTTCGGGATGTGCCAGCACAACCCAGTTGCACCGGACATCTCATTTGAATATCCAGGCCCTGATCTTTAACATTGTTTTTTGCTCTCACCTACAGCCTACATAGGAAGGAATTGTTGCCCCAAACTTGCATGGATCATGTCCCAAGGTAATGCCTTTGACAGGTCTGGTGGAAAAATTTCAAGGGTTGCAGAGTTATTGCTTTATATTTTAGTGTTTTCCCACTTGTGCATGCGCAATAGGGTTTTTAGATAATGTTCTGCAATAAAAGTAAAATTGTGATGCTGCAAATGCTCGTTTTGCTTTCATGCCACTTGTTTGGCATGGCACCAAACATTTTTTTTGTGCAGTGCCAACTGTCATTTTGTTGACCTTTTCTATGAACCAACAAATGTGGAAAAAACACTAAAAATGCTAAGATTTGAAGAAACAGACATCAAGAACCTAGCTAAACTGGAGCCATTTAGCTAGATTCTGATGTTTGTTTTTAAACATTGTGGCTACATACAGTATATGTTTTCTGGGCACCCCAAATCCCAGGGGTCCAGCTTAGCGAGAGGAGCCATTCCCCATGCATGTTTCTTTAATAACTCCCACAGAAAAGAAAACAGTCCTCAAAACATCACCTTCCCAGCCCAACCCTCCCTGAGCACCCACCACCCACCACACACACCCTTACTTATACTTACTTCCTGAGGTCATATGCTGTCATCTTCTGTGGATGGAGACATGTCTGCACTCTTCAAAGCTGAACCATGAACTGAGAAATCAAGGTAAGTGCTGTATAATGTATTTCAATAGTGTTTTGAACTTATTTTCATAACTTTGCCATTTTTATGATGTTTTTCGCCAAATTTTCAACATAGCCTTTTCAGGACCCCACCTCATGAAAACTGTCACTGTCGTTTTGTAATTGGGCCCAGAAGGTGATTTTGTGGTTGCTACATGAAATCACCTTTTGGGACCAAATGACAAACTTTAACCACCAGTGTTCATGAGGTGGGATCTCAAAAAGGCCATGTTGAAAATTTGGTGAAAAAAGTTCTAAAAATGGCTGAGTTATATGCGTTTGTTGAAATTGTTCTATTCACGTGCATGATTTTGGTAATTTTCAATATTTTGACTCCAAATTTTCAACATAGCCAATTTTTCACACCACCTCATGAACAGTACAACTGTCATTTTTCACATCCTGTCTGAAACGTGTTTTCGCACATGTGCATGGAATTATATTTTCCCACAGATCTGAAACTTTTTAACTACAGAGTTTATGAGGTGAGATCATAAGAAGACTATGTTAAAAACTGGGGACAAAATATGAAAAAATTCCAAAGTTATCAACATTCATTGCATTTCACTACACATGCTCGTAACTTTTCAAAATGTTCAATATTGTGACCCCAGATTTTACAACATAGCCATCTTATCAACTCACCTCATATATGTCACAGTTGCCAGTTTTCAAATCCTGGCCAAAATGTGGTTTCACCTTTGGTGCGGAATGGCATAGCAGTTATGCAGAATTACATTTTGGTGGGGATTTGAAAATTTCCTGTACTGGGGTCATGAAGTGGGGTAATAAGATGGCTATGCTAACAATTTGGTCACTGTTGTTTTATAACTGGAAGCACAAGGCCCTGAGGACCCAGTGCTTCCACAGCTAAATACATATACACATCTATGGAGGGATGGGAGCCATAGCCAAATAATGATACGATTATACTATCTCAAAAAGTAAGGAAATAAATTGCAAAAAACTGTTTTAATGCTCTAGTTAGGGATAAAGCCACAAAAGTAGGCAAATGTGGCATTAGGGTTTTCAAAGCTAAAACCCTACATCCATGCTGCACACACCAACAGGCGTTAGGAGTGTGCTTTGGGGTCGTTGGCCCTAATGCTCATCCCATTCTCCCATACTGTACTCATTTCAGTTTATTTACTTGTGGAATGGGGTGAACGTTATGGCCAAAGACCCCAAAGCACACCCCCAATGCCTGTTAGGGTGTGCAGGGTGGATGGGGTAGCTTTGAAAACCCTAATGCCAGATTTCCCTACTTCTGTGGCTTTATCCCTAACTGGAGCATTAACACAGTTTTTACTATATATATATATATATATATATATACTGTAATATATGTATATGTGTGTGTGTGTTTATATATATATATATATACATATATATTAATTGAAAAATGTCATTACTGCATCAGTTAGGGTGTTTACTAAAGTGACAAATGCAGGAAAATGAGGCATTATAGTCATGGACCCTAACACTCATCCCATTCCATGAGTAAATATGCTCAGATGGGTACAGTAAATGAGAATGGGTGAGCGTCGGGGTCCACAACCCCAAAGCACACCCCTGATGCCTGTCAGTGTCTGCAGGGTGGGGGTGGAGTGTTAGGGTTGGAAACCCTAACACCTCATTTCCCTGCTTTTGTCGCTTTAGTTGACACTCTAACTGATGCATTAACAAAGTTTTTTTGCAATGAATTTACTTACTTTTCAGATAGTTTACTTGTATCATTACTTCCTGTGGAGTGCAGGGCCTCCTGGGCCATGCTTCTAATATCGATAACTGTCCTTATGTCACAGTGGGGCGTGGGTCCCTTCGGGCCCTGTGCTCCCATGCTCCAGGGATTTTCCTTATTTTACTGTGGGACACAGGGTCCTTTGGACCCTGTGCACCCATCCTCTGTAGATGCTTGACAAAATTATCAGCATAGCCATCTTATTATCCCAGCACATGTACCCAGTAGAGAAAATTTTCAAATCAATGCCAAAACATAATTCTGTGCAACTGCAACAGCATTCTGCATCACAGGTGTGAAAACACATTTTGAACAGGATTTGGAAAATAATAGTTGTACTGTTCATGGGGTAGTGTGAAAAATGGCTATGTTGAAAATTTTGAGTCAAAATCTTAAAATTATCAAAGTTAGGCACATGCATAGAAGAAGTTCAATGAACATATGTAATGGCATTTTTTAGAATTTTTCACCACATTTTCAACATGGACTTTTGAAACACAACCTCATGAACACTAACACTGTCATTTCATTAATCAGTCCTGAAAGCTGATATCACGCAATGACCATGCCATTCTGTACAACAGATATGAAAACATATTTTGGGCAGGATGTGAGAAATGACAGCTGTACTGTTCATGAGGTGGTGTGAAAATGGCTATGTTGAAAATTTGGAGTAAAAATATTAAGAACTGGTGAAGTAATGCATGCATAGGAAAATTTCAATGACTGCTCGTAACTCAGGTGTTTTGTGGGGTTTTGCACTAAATTTTCAACATGGCCTTTTGGGATCCCATCTCATGAACACTGGCACTGTCATTTTGTTACTCAGTCCTGAAAAGTATTTTCATGCAGCATCCATGAAATCATCTCAGGGTTTGATTAATGAAACAATAGTGACAGTATTTATGAAGAGGATCCCAAAATCCCAAGTTGAAAATTTTGTGCCCAAATCTAAAATGGCTGAGATATCAGCATAACTTGAAAATGCCACTGACAGTCATTATAACGGTACTTACCTTGATTCCTCAGTTTAGTGTCGGTTTGAAGAGTGTAGACATGTCCCAGTCCATAGAAGATGACAGTGGATGACCCCTGGAGGTATGTAGGAGGTAAGGGGGGTGTTGGGTGGTTGGTGCTCAGTGAGGGGTCAGAGTTGGGAGAGGGAGAAGGCAGGGATGACGAGGATGGTTTTCTTATTTACAGGTGAAAAATAAAAAGTCATTGGAGGATGGTTTCTTCTTAGCAGGGTAAACAACAACCATATCAGGACACTGAAAGTGGGCTCCCAGTGCTAGCACACTGGTGGGAAAGGGGGATTGTCTAGTGCTGACATGAGGATTGGTCCCCCGATGTTGGCAAAGCACACATGGTTGGGGAAACGATGAGGGAGAATTTTCTTTGTTCATTTTTCTAGTTACAAAATAAGAACATCTTCAGGGATGGTTTCTTCTTGCAGGTAAAAAATAAAACCATCTGGGGACACTGGGAGTGGACTCCCGAGTGTCCAACACTGAGGAGGGGGGGAATATATGGGGACACTGGGAGTGGGTTCCCCAGTGTCCCACACTGATGAAGAGGGGAGGACACATGTTTGGGACACTGGGAGTGGGCTCCCCAGTGTCCCACACTTTCAGGGGTGTGATACATGGGGACACTGGGAGTGGGCTCCCCAGTGTCCCATGGTGCTGGGGGGGAAGATGAATTTTTGGGACACTGGGAATGGGCTCCCCAGTGTCCCACACTGGTGAGGAAGGGAGAGGACTCCTAATACCAACAAGGGGATTGTGCCTCCTGATGTTGGCATTTGGGGCTGTGAGTAATATGGGTGTTTGGTCGTAACTGCATGGTTAATATTCGGAAATGTGGTATGGTTAAAAATAACTTTTTTTCAAACAAATCACATTTTTGAACATCATCCACATATTTGTGGCCAAACATGCACATTATTCACAATATAGAAGAACTCAACCCTGTTGCTGTCATTCTCCTGTGGAGCACAGGCTAGTGTATAGTACTACAAAGCTGAGGGTTCTGGGTTCAGCTCCACCCTTTCCTAATTTCTTTTATTATTAGAGACAGGAAAAAGCATGTAAACAGCAATCTTGAACCTCGAACCCTTTAGATTGCAGCCCTAAACCTTATCCAGTGCTCCACTGGAGAAGCATAGTAACAACTGTGATTTTTCTGTACTTTACTCAATGTTTAAAATGTAGCATGTGTGAAAATAAGGCGTACCTATTTTTGCGCATACCACATTTTCAAACATCAATAGAAGACATCGATCCTGTCCTGGTCTGCAAAAGATGACAGGGCACGATATCTGGAGGTAAGTAAAGGGCAAGGAGGTGGGGTGGGGCAGACAGTGACAATGAGAGACCATTTTCTTTTTTTCAGGCTAAGAAAAGATATTGAGGGACTGTTTTCCTTTTACAGGTAAAAGAAGACACGTCAGGGGACTGTTTTTCTTTACAGGTACATCCGGGACACTGGAGAGTGGGCCTCTAGTGTCTTACAGTACAGGGGGTCCACACTGCTCTGGGGTGGGTGAGGGCATACAGTGTTGACATGGGGATTGGGCCTCCTGATGTCAGCAATTAATTAATAAATGTATAAATGAATAAGGAGGGTGAGGGTACCACTAGACACCAAGGTCAAGATCACTCTAAGAAGTGCTTGAGGTGGAGGTGCTATTAGACACCAGGGAAAGAGTGGGACAAACATGACAGTGAGGATGGCAGCATGAGTTCAAGCTGCGGTTGCACAAGTTAAGAAAATCCTGCTGTTCTCATATAGGGAATGCCAGAAGTGGTCCTCTCGTACCCAGGATTTCATGTGACTACAAAAGGTGTTTATGGCCAGTTTAAAAAAAAAAACAGCAACAACATAACGTAGCTAAATGGGTCCCTTTAATATTACATTCTTTTTCACATATTTTCAACACATGTTGGTTGTTGCTAAGACAAAACAAAATGGTGGACACAACAGAGCCTCTGTGATCAAACCAGTGTGATATTTCACAAAATAACTCACTTCCTTGTGAAAAAGGGGCTGTTTTTGTAAAGTATGATTTGTGTGAAAATTCTAATCTTTTGTTTTGACATAAATTTTCCCATTGGAAATAATGGGAAAATTAAAAATATTATAACTTTGAACGGATTAATATTTTTCACCAAACCTTCAAAAGGCACATCTCTGAGGCAAAGGTTTTCTACCCTAAAATTTCAGACCACAACCTAAAGCCCTTTCTGAGATCCAGGTGGACAAAGAAATGGCAAAAAACAGATTTTTCAATTTTGTTCCAACACTCTGTATCTCAGAAACAACACAACAGATTTGCACAAAATTTGGCACATTAATATACCTACTCCAAGAGATTATGCAAGCCATATTTCATGCAAATTTGTTGAATGGTTCCAAAGTTATTAATGTTAAAAATGCAGGTTTAACATAGAAGTTAACTTTATTGGCACTGCTGCTCCAGTATAATATATATATATATATATATATATATATATATATATATATATATATATATATATATATATATATATATAATAGAGCAAAAACTCCATTTAATGCATTAGTTAGGGTTGTTCCACAAAAGTGAGGAAATTCGGTGTTAGGGTTGAAATCCCCCTTGGACCCCCTGCCCACCCCAACCGGCATTGGGGTGTGCATTGGGGTCATCAGCCGTAACTCTCACCCCATCACATGTGTAAAGCAGCAGAAGTATAGGAGAATGGGGTGACAGTTAGGACCGACGACCCAATGCACACCCCAATGCCGGTTGGGGGGTGGGTGGTCCAAGGGGGTTTTCAACCCTACACCTAATTTCCTCACTTTGTCATTGTGGAATAACCCTAACTAATACATTAAACAGAGTTTTTTGCCTGATTTCTTCTTTGAGAATGATAACGAGAAATGTGAATGTAATGCAGCGGTGGAGGTGGGGCCTCCGCACACGTAATGTGGCGGGATGTCTTGTGGCATAGTAACAGGAACAGCAACGCAAACAGAAGTGCTAACAGTGGTGCACATGGTAACGCTAGTGCGAATGAGAACAGAAAGGGTAACTCACATGGTGGCATAGACGGGAACGGTCTGCCATGTAATGTGTTGTCACATAGTAACATGGTGCCTGCAAATGGAAATGTCAGTGGGCATGGTGACACAAAGGGAAACAGAAAGAGAAACTACTGTAGACACAAATGGCAAAAAATAACAGAAACGCAAGCGCAAAGGCAAATGCAAAGGATAACGCACATGGTGGCGTAGACGTCAATGGTAAGTGAAACAGGTACGGAACCGCAAGCGGAAAGGGCAACGGTAACAGTAATGTAAGTGCACAGGCTGGTTTTCCCCAAAACCTGCATAGAGAAAGACAGTGAGTACAAAGAATGTATGCATAATAATGGGTATCAGAGCAGAAAATGAGGACTTGGAATACTAAATAGGTTATATCTCAGGAACCGTACGACGTAGAAAAACAATTTAAAAGTCATATGATTTATGACTGTCCTGGCTAGTTTTATAGGGGCTAGTAATTTTCCCAACTAAAGTCCGTATCTCACACGTTTCGAGATACGGGCCCTGAAAGCGCGGCCGAATGCCGTAATGTTATCCTATGGGAAAAAGAGAAGTTTGGAGCACCATAACTTTACCTCCCTGTAATATTTTTTCACCAAACCACCCAAAGGCACATCTGTGGTCTGTTGGCTGTCTTCCCTTCAAATTTCAGGAAACAAGACCAAGCCGTTATTTTGTAGCAGGGTGCTAAAGGATTCCTGTAATGCATTGGGCACCATAATGTTATCCTATGGGAAAAACTGTCAAATTTGGAGTGCTGTAGTGCAATATTTTTTCAATATAACACTGAAAGGCACATCTGTGAGATGCCGGCTGCGTTCCCTCCAAATTTTGGCCCAAAACTCCCAACCGTTGTTTTTGCAGTGCAGTGCCAAAGAATTGCTGTCATTTTCCCACAGACTAGAAAACTACTGTCGCAATTTATGAAAGCTTTCACAAAAATTTGCGACATTTTCGTAAGCACAAAAGCAACTTGCAAAAGTACTTTTTCCATAAATTTTAAAAACATATTTCTGGGGTGTTTTACCCCAAAATAAACACACAACTAGCATCCTCAGGGTCCGACAAGGTGAATACAAAAAGAATTAGGTTGCTAGAGGGTCCCAAATTTAAATGCCAAGCATTTTTCTGATCACTAACTGAAAACAAAATGGTGGATTTGCGAAAGTAACAGGGCCATTTCGAAAGTAAAATGCATTTTGACACTGTAGAACTTTTGTTAACTTTTCCCATTGACTTATAATGGGAAATTGTTTTTTGAATAACTTTTGAACCGTTTAATATTTTTTCACCAAATCTTCAAAAGGCACATTGGGACCCCAGCTGCATGTTCCCTGAAGATTTTGGGCAGGTCGCGCAAACCGTACATCTTGTAGGTGTGACCGTAGAATTCCAGAAAAAGCATAAACGTGCACGCAGATCATGCTTAATAACTCTGCAGCCATATATCCGACTGGTACAAAACTTGGCAGATACCAAGGCCAATGGATCTTGATCAGGTATTCAAAATTTCAGGCAAATCTGTCAAACTGTTGCAAAGTTATTAAGGTGCAAATGTTTGGGTTTAACATAGAAATGGCTTCTCAATCCTAACTATGGTAGCATGGTAGCACTACTGTGCTACCATAATATATATATATGTATATATTCGATGTTAGGTTTGAAACCCCCTTTGCACCTCTCCAGCCCACCTCCCCAACTGGAATTGGGGTGCACATTGGGGTCATCGGCCCTAAGTGTTACCCCATCACATGTGGAAAGAAGCTGAGGAATAGGAGAATGGGGTGACAGGGCCGATGACTCCAATGCACACCCTGATTCCAGTTGTGGGGGTGGGCTGGAGGGGTACAAGGGGGGGTTTCAACCCTAATATCGAATTTCCTCACTTTTGTCTCTGTGGAACAACCCTAACTGATGCATTAAACAGAGTTTTTTGCCTCTAATTTGTCTTCTTTTTGAGAATGATAATGAGAAATAGTGAATGTAATGCAGCGGCAGGAGCACGGTTGTGATGTCTTGTCGCATTGTAACATTATGCCCGTAAACGCAAATCGTAATGCGCATGATGATGCAAAGCGAAACAGAAAGAGGAATAGTACTGTAGGCAGAAATGTTTAAAACAACAGAAATGCAACCGCAAATGAAAACGCAAAGGGTAACGCACATGGTGACGTAAACGTGAACGGTAAGTGAAACATGTATGGAACTACAAGCAGAAATGGTAATGGTAAGAGTAATGTAAGCACACAGGCTGGTTTTCCCCAAAATCTGTACAGAGAAAGACAGTGAGTAGAAAGAATGTAAGCAAAATAATGACTCTCGGAACACAAAAATCAGTAGTTGTAATAGTAAATTGCTTATATCTCAGTAACCATACGACATAGAAAAACAAATTAAAAGTCATATGTATTATCACTTTCCTGGCTAGTTATATATGTAGCCCCATGAGGGGGCTAAAATTTTGTGACAAAAACTCTGTATCTCGCACCGTTTTCGAGATATAGGCCTTCAAAGGTGCAGTGAACGCTGTAATGTTATCCTATGGGGAAACAAACAGAAGTTCAGACTGCCATAACTTTTGAACAGTTTAATATTTTTCATGAAATCTTCAAAAGGCACATTGGGGACCACAGCTGCATGTTCCCTGAAGATTTCAGGCCAGTTGGGCCGGTCGCGCAAACCGTGCGACCTGTAGGCGCGACCATAGAATTCCAGAAAAAGCGTAAACACGTGCACAGATCATGCTTAATAACTCCACAGTTGTGTATCTGACCAGTATGAAACTTGGCAGATCCCAAGGCCTATGGTTTTTGATCGTGTATTCCAAATTTCAGCCAAATCCTTCAAACGTGTTGCAAAGTTATTAAGTGCACAATTTTGGGTTTAACATGTAAATGGCTCCTCAACCCTAACTATGGTAGCACTATGGTACCATAATATATATTGCAAAAATGTTGTTAATGCATAAGTTAGGGTTCATAGTAAAGTGACAAAAGTATGGAAATGTGGTGTTAGGCCTCCCCACCCCAACCCTCCACACACCAACAGATGTTGGGGTATGCCTTGGGGTCATTGACCATGATGCTCACTCCATTCTATGTGTAAGGAAGCTGAGATGGTACAGCAAAGGAGAATGGAGTGAGCATTAGGACGATGACCCCAAGGCACACTGCAACACCTGTTGATGTGTAGGTGGGGTGGGTGGTAGGGGTTGGGTGGTGGTGGGGTGTTAGGTTGACACCCTAATGCCACAATTCCATGCTTTTGTCACTTTAGTATGAATCCTAACTGATCCATTAATGAAGTTTTTGCAATGAATTTCCTTAATTTTTGAGATAGTATAAACATATCCTATTTGTCTGGGGAGCACAGGGCCCTCTGGGTCCTATGGTCCCATCCCTCCATGCATATGTATGTATATGTATGTATGTAGCCATGGAAGTACAGGGACCTCTGGGCCCTGCGCTTCCATTCATATGACAACAATGACCAAATTGTCAGCATAGCCATCTTATTACCCCACCTCATGAACCCTGGCACAGAAAAATTTCAAATCCATGCCAAAACATAATTCTGTGCAACTGCAAAGCCATTCCATGTCACAGGTGCGAAACACATTTTGGGCAGGAGTCCAAAATGATAGCTGTAAGAGCATATGGGGGGGTAATAGAAGGCTCACATTGAAAATTGGGGTAAAATTATTTAACATTTCAAGTTACAAGTGGACATAGTGAAATAGGAACAACTGGTCATAACTTTGGCATTTTTTCATATTTTCTCCCCAAGTTTTCAACATAGTCTTCTTATGACCCCACCTCAGAAACCCCATAGGTGAAAATGTTAAAATCCATGCAAAACGTTATTCCTCATACAGGTGCAAAAACTTGTTTCAGGCAGGATGTGAAAAATGACAGATGTACTGTTCATGTGGTGGTGTGAAAAAATGACTACGCTGAAAATTCAAACAAATGCGTGTACCTCTGCCATTTTAAGTTTTTTCACAAAATTTTTCAACATGGGCTTTTGGGACCCCACCTCATGAACACTGGCACTGTTATTTCATTAATTAATCCTGAAAGATAATTTCATGCACTGACCAGAAATCACCTTCCGAGCAGTAATGAAACAATAATGACAATGTTCAAGAGGTGGTCCCTAAAAACCCATATTGAAAATTTGGTGAAAAATACCTAAAATGTCAAAGATATCAACGTAAGTTGAAAGCACCTTTGAAATACAATTTATGGCACTAACCTTGATTCCTCAGTTTGTAGTTCGCTTTGAAGAGTGCGGACTTATCCTGATCCACAGAAGATGACAGCGGATGACCTCTGAAAGTAAGTATACAGTAAGAGGGAGTGTGAGGTGGTGAGTGCTCATTTGAGGGTGGGGATGGGGAGGGGGATGGCAGGATGACGAGGGACCATTTTCTTAATTTCAGGTAAAAAAAGACATCGGGATAGTTTTCTTTTGCAGGTATACATGTATATTTAATCTATATCAGGACACTGGGGTGGGCTCCCAGTGTCTCACTCTGTGGGGGATGGAGTAGGATTCTGAATGCTGATATGGTGATTGGACCCCCCTATTTTGGCAAAAAATATTAAAATAACAGGTTGAGGGGTGGGCATCCGACTCCAGGAGTGGGAATCTCAGTATTGGATTGTGCAAAATAATATATATAATTATATCAGTACACTGGGGGTGGGCTCCCCAGTGCCACACATACCGTATGAACATAAAGGATAACAGAGATAAATACAATAATAAAAGAAATACACTGCTACTGGGGATTTGGGCCCCCAGTGTGCAGAACTGCAGATACAGATGAAGTCAAAGAAAGCTCAGTGGAACGTGCATGTTGTTTAATTTAATTTATTGTCACACCTTGGCTCTCTTGCCCTGGGAGATTTGAAATGTAAAAAATGCTAAATTTAGGTAAACAATAATAGGTGTTTACCTAATCGAGGTTGAAGAATCCAATTCTGGGGTCTGTTTGCCAGAAAATGTCCAGAAATTTTTTTGGCAGCCATAGTAGCATTACCACAAATTGTGGCAGTTCCGTGAAACAACGACCAGTGTTCCATGAAACAGTGACTTGTTTTGCCACAATTTGCAGTGCAGACCCACTGTTTTTGAAATAACTGCCGTAATTTGTGGCACAAATATAGTTACTGAACAAAATTAACATATTTCTGGGTAGTTTTGTGGAAAACTGATCCCAGAATCTGATTCCTCAGTCCCCAATTAGGTAAACATAACTGTTGGTGTTTACCAAGTCCAAGTATTTTTTGAAATATTTAAATTTGTTTGCCTCGGTAACAGAAAACAAGATGACAGCAGCTTGGCAAAACTTCCTGCATTGAAGGCAAAAAAAAAAAGTTTTGTCAAGGCTGCCAGCCAACTTTTCCCATAGGAAATAATGGTAAACTTAACTTTAATAACTTTGGAATGGATTAATATCTTTTCACCAAATCTTTAAAAGGCACATCTGTGACCCAAACCCCATACCTTACAAATACCAGACCAAACCTCCAAGCCATTTTTGAGAAACGACGTGACAAAGAATTTGCACAAAAATAGTAATTTTCAAGTTCTTTGTCACTCTGTATCTCCACAACTGCACATCAGAGCAAATCCAAACTTGCTGCTTCAAGAGATCATTGGTCCTCGATGGAGCATGCAAGAGTTCATGCAAATCGGTCACATGGTTGCAAAGTTATTAAAGTGCAAAATTTTGGTTTGACATAGTGATAGTTAAACCCTAACTAGAGTGGCGCTGCAGCACCATTATAATATCTATCTATCTATCTATCTATCTATCTATCTATCTATCTATCTATCTATCTATCTATCTATCTGTCTGTCTGTGTATATGTGTAGATATCTATATATATATATATATATATATATATATATATATATAGATGTCTATCTATATATACTGTATATATATATATATATATATCTATATACAGTATATATATATATATATATATATATATATACACACACACACATTATAGGGGTGTAGTCACACCCTTATAGTTAGGGTTGAGTAGGCATTTCAATGTTAAACTCAAAATTGTGCACTTTAATAACTTTGCAACCATTTAATGGATTGGTACGAAATTTGGTATGTGCCTTCGGCTGTGTAGATCTCTTGATCTGGCAAGTTTGTTCCAGTCAGCGGGCGTTTCTGAGTTATGGAGAGGTGAAAAAACATGTTTTCCCCATTGACTTTGCTGGGATTCTGTTTTGAACTTACCTACAGCCCAGAGGGTTTGTTTGTTTGGTATGGAATTTTCAGGACAGAAAGGGACAGATGTGCCTTTTGCTAGTCTGGTGAAAACAATAAGCTATTTTTAAGTTATTGAAATTTAAAAGTTTGAAAAACATTTCTGAGCATGCTCAGTAGGCACTTCAATATAGCTGTATAATATGAAATGGAATCCGCATTGTATGAGAAAATTTCTCTTTCATATGGCTGTCATCTTGTTTCCAGTTTGTCTGAAATTCAAATTTGGAAACCTTCCAAATGATATTCTGGGGAGGAACCAACACATGTAGCTTGCTTATTGTGAACCCCTAGGTGCATTTTACACTTTACTGTTTGGAAAATGCCATTAAAATGTGTGTTATTTAACATTTAAATTCTTTGTTCTTATTGGCATCATATGAAGTAGGATCTTAGTTCGCATGATGAGATATGAACTAGGATTCTACTTTGTGAGTCATACAATATAGGGTCTTAGTTTGTATCTCATCATAAAAACTAAAATCCTACTTTGTATGACTCCGATGCAAACAAGGAACTTAAATGTGGATATCTCAGTCTTGTTTTGGTGTTTTCTCACCAAATTTTCAATATAGGCATTTTGGGACCCCAGCTCATGAACAATGTCACTGTTATCTTGTTACTCAGTCCCAAAAGGTGATTTCACGGTCACTGCACAGAATCACTTTTCTGGACAAATTAACAACATGAGAGTCTCAGTGTTCATGAGTGGAGGTCCCAAAAAGCCCACATTGAAAATTTGGTGCAAACAATTCAAAAAATGGCTGTTACAAGCTTGTATTGCAGTTTCTATGCACGCTCGTAACTTCACCAATTTTTTATATTTTCACTCCAGATTTTCAAAATTGCCATTTTTTCATACCTCCTCATGAACAGTACAGCTGTCATTTCTCACATCCTACCTGAAATGTGTTTTTGCACTTCTGGCACAGAATGGCAAGGTCACTGTGCAAAATCAACTTCCGTGATGGAGTAACAAAATCACAGTGCCAGTGTTCATGAGGGGATTTCCCAAAAAGCTCATATTGAAAATTTGGTTAAAAAATTCCTTAAAATGGCCAAGTTACAAGTATGCATTGTGCAGTTCCTACACACACTCGTAACTTTGCCAATTATTCATATTTTCCCTTCTGATTTTCAACATTACCCTTTTCCACACCTCCTCATGAACAGTATACAGCTGTCATTTTTCACATCCTGCCCAAAACATGATTTTGCACCTGTGGCACAGAATGACACATTCATTGTGTGAACTCAACTTTTGGAACAGATTAACAAAATGACAGTGACATTGTTCATGAGGTGGGGTCCCCAAAATGCCATGTTGAAAACTGGGTGAAAAAATCCTAAAAATGCCTCAGTTACATGCGTCCATTGAATGGTGGCACCCATATCTCAAAAATGATCCAAGATACAGATTTTTCACTTTGCAGCTTAGTCCACCTAAGCAGCCATGGAGGTTTCGAAGTCATGTTTACAACTGCAGTGGAATTTTTTCCGTAGTTATTATGGTTACTGAGATATTGCCAAATTAGTGTTACAAGAGCTACTTTTCATGACTATAGGGCTGCAGTATGTCCATACTTATGTGTAAGTGGGAGTGCAGGGCACACAGGGCCCATGCTCCCACTTATGCATACCATTATGCAACAATGGGTAGCATGAGAGGAATGCAGGGCCCAGAGGGCCCACGCTCCCACAACCACATACCAGTTACATTACATTTTGTCAAAAAGAAGGGAAATTCATTGCAAAACACTACATTAATGCATCAGTTTGTGGTTTTATTAAAGTGTAAAAAGCTGGGAAATTCGACATTAGAGTTACCAACCCTATCACCCCACTCTCCACACACCAACAGGTGTCAGGGTGTGTCTTGAAGTCACTGGGCATAACTCTTACCCCATTCTCCTATATTGTGCCATCTCATCTTGTTTACACATGGAATGGGATGAGACTTAGGGCCGATGACCCCAAGGCACACCCTGATGCATGTTGTTGTGTGGAAGGTGGGTGGGTGGTAGGGTTGGTAACCTACGCCGAATTTCCCAGCTCTACGCTTTAATAAAAATCCTAACTGATGCAGTAATGTAGTTGTTTACAGAATATTATATATATATAAATACATATATATATATATTAGTAAGCAGTAGCACCACTATAGATAAAATTGAGTAGGTAGTTTAATGTTAAACCCCAAATTCTACACTTTAATAACTTTGCAACCATTAAATGGATTTGTACAAAATTTGGTATGCATGGTTCCATGTGACAGATCTCTTGATGTGCCAAGTTTTGTTTTGATCAAAAGTGCAGATTTTGAGCAGCACATAGTGAAACAATTGTGGTTTTTGCTTTTTTTCACCCATTTTTCCTGATTTTTTCCTCATCATGTTGCAGCCATACTGTTTGGAAGTTTGGCCTGCAATTTTCAGGGTAGAAAGAGCTTACCCCAAAAAACAAGCCAGCATTGGTTTGGTGAAAAAATATTAATCTGTTCCAAAGCTATTCAATTTTGAAATATTTCAGTTCAGTCTTTTGGATAGCTGCACAGCCTTAGACAAGGATTTGGCCTCATGAATGGGGATTTTTACAGCTCATGAACAAGGATTTATTAAATTCCTGTTCATAGGAAAAAAATCCCTGTTTGTGAGCCGCCATCTTGTTTTCATTTTTGCAAAAAGCAAAACGTTGTAATTTACCCCACAGATGTCTTGGTTTTGTTCAGGATGATGCCTTTTACAAACCCATGGCTTTGGTTCAGTTTACTTTTCTCAAAAACAGCCATTTTTTATTTTGAAAATCCTTGTTTGTGACTCACTTCTGATCCTTGTTTGTGAGGTGTCAAAACTCTGTTCACGTGCCGATCCTTGTTTATGAGCTGACAAAATCCTTGAGACAATGATCAGATGCCCTATCTCATGAACATGGATTTCTCATGAACAAGGATTTTGACTCCTCATGAACAGGGATTTGGTCAAGAACAGGGATTTTGACACCTCTCAAATGGGAATTATAAAAAATCCTTGTTTGTCAGGTGTCAAAGTCCCTGTTGATGAGGTGTCAAAATCCTTTTCATGAGGAATCCCTGTTCATGAGGTATCAAAATCCTTGTTCGTGAGTCCACAACCAGATGACCCTATTTTGCGAACAGGATTTCTCGTGAACAGTTTTGACACCTCATGAACAGGGATTTGAAAAAAAAATCCCTATTCATGAGGTGTCAAAATCCCTGTTCATGAGGTATCAGAATCCCTGTTCATGAGAAATCCTTGTTTGTGAGGTGTCAAAATCCTTGTTCGTGATACAATGAACAGATAGAAAAATCCTTGTTTGTGAGCTGTAAAAATACTTGCTCGTGAGGTCTCAAAATCTTTGTTCATGAGCTGAACCCTGTTCATGAGCTGTCAAAATCCTTATTCGTGAGATGATGACCAGATGGCCCTACCTTGCAAACAGGGGTTTCTCATGAATAGAGATTTTGACACCTCATGAACAAGGATTCAGCTTATGAATGGGGATTTTGACAGTTCATTTAACAGGGAATTTTGAAGGTTGCTGTTTCTTTGCTAGTTCACTGCAAAGAAATGGTTAGGACTTTGGCTTGAAATTTGCAGGGCACAAAGGGGTGTCCCACAGATTTGATGATGTATGCTGGTTTGGTGGAAATATTTTCATCAGTTCCATAGTTATGGCATTTTGAAGTTGAGAAATTTCCATAGCATAACACTGGTGAATGTGATGCCTTTTGGTGCCTATATCTTGAAAACAGTTAGAGATCGGATTTTTCACTAAACACAGCTTAGGTGTACCCAGCACACGTACAGGTTATCAGTCCATGATTACAACTGCAGTGGAATTTTTTCTGAGGTTGCTATGGTTACTGAGATATTGTGCTATTTGCAGCACAAGGGTTATTTGGAATATGTCTAGGCCTGTGCTGCAACACTACAATTATAGGTAGATTGGAATGCGGGTCCTGGAGAGCCCTACACTCCCACATATGTATACCATTATGCAATAATGGGACTGCTGGGCCATCCATTAGGCAATACTGGGAGTGCAGTATGGGAAAACCACATGGGGTAACATTACAATTTCTCAAAATGTAAGGAAAGTCATTGCAAAAGACTTTGTTAATGCTTCAGTTAGGGTTGAAGGTAGGGACATGAGGTGCTAGGGTTGAGACCCTAATACCCCCCACCCTACAGTACCACCCCACCTCCACACTCCACAGACCAACAGGTGATGGGGTGTACCTTGGGGTTATTAGGCCTAACTCTCACCCCATTCTTCTATACTGTATCATGTCAACTTTCTTACAAATGGAATGGGGTGAGAGTTAGGTCCAATGACCCCAAGGCGCACCCCATCGCCTGTTGGTCTATGGAAGGTGGGGGTGGGGTTTCAACATGGGCTTCTTGGGACCTCCCCTCATAAACAGTGCAACTGTGATTTTGTTAATCCAACCCAAAAGTTGATTTTGAGCAGCTACCGTGCCATTCTGCACCACAGGTGTGAAAACACGTTCCAGGCAGGATGTGAAAAATGACAGCTGTACTGTTCATAAGAAGGTGTGAAAAAATGGCAATGTTGAAAATACAGAGTGAAAATATGAAAAATTGGTGAAGTTATGAGCCTGTGTAGAGACTGAAGCAAAGCACGCTCATTATGCAGTCATTTCTAGGAATTGTTTTGCCAAATTTTCAACATTGCCTTTTTGGGACCCCACCTCATGGACAGTTGCATTGTTATTTTGTTAATTGGTCCAGAATGGTGATTCCATGCAGTGACTGTGAAATCAACTTTCAGGACTGAGAAAGAAAATGGCAGTGTCAGTGTTCAAGGTGGGGTCCCAAGAACCCCATGTTGAAAAATTTAGGCAAAATTCCTAAAATTGGCTGAGATATCAGCATAAGTTGAACCCCCCAATGACTTCCATTATACGGTTTACCTTGATTCCTCAGATTGCAGTTCTGCTTTGAAGTGTGAAGATGTGTCCCGGTCCAGAGAGGTTGCTACTCCCCAACCTTCGGAGTAAGTATGGGGTAAGGAAGGGGTGTGAGGAGGTGGTTGCACAGAGAAAGAGTGGGGAGGGAGAGTGGGGAGATGATGAGGGACTGTTTTCTTTTCTGCAGGTAAAAAAAAAAAGACACCAGGGATGGTTTTCTTTATTTACAGGTAAACCTGTAACAAATTAAATTTGGGCACACTAGGGTGGGCTCCCAGTGTGCCACATGAGTTGGGGGGACTCATGATGCTGACACGAGGATTGTACACCCCTGTTGGCAATAAAAGTGGGTTGGGGGAGGCAACCGACACTGGGAGTGGGCATCCCTGGATCGGAAAGTTAAAAAAAAAAAACATCATTTATCTTAACACACTGGAGTGGGCTCCCAGTGTGCCACAATACTTGAGGGGGGAGAATACACACCAACACGGGGACTGGGCACCATGATGTTGGTGCAAAAAATAGGAATTGGAGGGGAGGGAAGAATAGTTTGATGCAGGATCCTGCATTGAAATTATTAACATAGAAGTGCAGTTTTGCCCTAACTATACTGGCATAACCGTGCCAGTAGGTATATATATATATTCATTAAAAATACCGCCAACAGCTTAATCTGGTTTACAGTCAGTTGGCATTCATCTGTATCCCCCTCCCCAGATTGTGCCTGAAAATAGGCAAGAATTTGTCTAGTGCACTTACCCGGTCAACAAAAACTAAGATACACACACATATATATATATATATATATATATATATATATATATATATATATATATGTGTGTATATATGTTAGTGACACAGTAGTGCCACTATAGTTAGGTTGAGGAGCCATTTACATGTTAAACCCCAAATTTTCACCTTAATAACTTCACAACTGTTTGATGGATTTGCCTGACATTTGGAATACATGATCAAGACCTATACACCTTGGGATCTTCCAAGTTTTGTACTGGTTGGATACAAGCTATGGAGTTATCAAGCCGTGATCTAGGCATGCATTTACGCCTTTTCTGAACTCTACGGTCGTGCCTACAGGTCGACGGGGTTTGTGTGACTAGTCCCAAATCTTCAGGAAATGTGCAGCTGGGGTCCCTGATGTGCCTTTTGAAGATTTTGTGAAAAAATATTAAATGGTTCAAAAGTTATTCAAAAAACAATTTCCCATTATAAGTCAATGGGAAAAGTTAACAAAAAGTTTGACAGTGTCGCAGATGCACTTTTTACTGTCGCAAATGGCCCTTTTACTGTCGCAAATCCACCATTTTGTTTTCAGGTAGTGATCAGAAAAATGCTTGCCATTTAAATTTGGGACCCTCTAGCAACCTAATTCTTTTTGTATTCACCTAGTTGGGCCTTGAGGATGCTAGCTAGCAATGTCTTTATTTTGGGGTAAAACACCCCAGAAATATGTTTTTCAAATTTCTGGAAAAAGTACTTTCGAAAGTACTGTCACATTTGTGACACTGTCGAATGGATTTGTGAAAGCTTTCGAAATTACTTACAGTACTTTTCTAGGCTGTGGAAAATGACAGCAATTCTTTGTTATCCTGCTGCAAAAGAATGATTTGGTGCTTTGGGCTGAAATTTGGAGGAAACACAGCCAACATCTCACAGATGTGTCTTTCAGTGTTGCATTGAAAAAATATTACACAGTGGCAAAGTTATGGCACTCCAAATTTGTCGCTTTTTCCCATAGGATAACATTATGGCATCTGACGCATTGCTGCAATCCTTTGGCGCCCTGTTGCAAAATAATGGCTCTCTCTTTTGGGCTGAAATTTGGAGGGTAGACAGCCAACATCCCACTGATGTGCCTTTTAGTGGTTTGGTGAAAATATATTACAGGGAGCCAAAGTTATGGCACTCCGAACTTCTCTTTTTTTCCCATAGGATAACATTCGACATCATCACGCCTTTCAGGCCCGTATCTCGAAACGGTTTGAGATGAGGACTTTACATCACAAGTGTAAACTAGCCAGGAAAGTCATAAATCATATGACTTTTACATTTTTCCTATGTCATACGGTTCCTGAGATATAAGCAATTTAGTATTCCAACTCCTCATTTTCTGCCCGAGACCCATTATTGTGCATACATTCTTTGTACTCACTGTCTTTCTCTATGCAGCTTTTGGGAAAACCAGCCTCTGTGCTTACATTACTGTTACCATTGCCCTTTACCCTTGTGGTTCCGCACCTGTTTCACTTACCGTTCACATCTACGCCACCATTTATCCTTTGCGTTTTATTTGCGCTATGCGTTCCGTTATTTTTGCCATTTGTGTCTACAGTACTGTTTCTCTTTCTGTTTCACTTTGCATCACCATGCCCATTGCCATTTCCATTTGTGGGCACCATGTTACTATGTGACAAGACATCACATGGTGGACCGTTTCCGTCTACGCCACCGTGTGCGTTACCCTTTCTGTTCTCATTTGCACTTGCATTACCATGTGTGCCACTGTTAGTGCATCTATTTGCATTGCTGTTCCTGTGACTATGTCACAACACATCACATGACGGGAGCGCGGGGCCCTAAGGGCCCAGCTCTCCCGCCGCCGCTGCATTACATTCACTATTTCTTGTCAGCATTCTCAAAAAGAAGGGAAATTAGAGGCAAAAAACTCCATTTAATGCATCAGTTAGGGTTGTTCCACAGCGACAAAAGTGAGGAAATTCAGTGTTAGGGTTGAAAACCCCCCTTGGACCCCCAGCCCACCCTCCCAACCGGCACTGGGGTGCACATTGGGTGTCCAGTCCTAACTCTCACCCCATTCTCCTATACCTCTGCTTCTTTACATGTGATGGGGTGAGAGTTAGGACCAGCGACCCCACACACGCACCTCAATGCGGTTGGGAGGGTGGGTGAGGGGTCCAAGTGTGATTTTCAACCTAAACTGAATTTCCTCACTTTTGTCACTGTAGGAACAACCCCTAACTGATGCATTAAACTGATTTTTTGCCTCTAATTTTATATATATAGTAGCACAGTAGTGCTACCATAGTTAGGGTTGAGTAGCATGTTTAAGGTTAAAGGTTGAAATTTTGCACCTTAATAACTTTGCCACTGTTCAACAGATTTGTCTGAAATTTGGCAGGCATGGTTGGGCATGGTAGATTTTGGGATCTGCCAACCTTTGTACCAGTCGGATATACGGCTGCGGAGTTATGAAGCGACATTCATGTGCGCAATTACGTTTTTTTGTTAATTCTTTGCTCATGCCTACAGGTTGCACGGTTTATGCGACCAGTCCAAAAACTTCAGGGAACTTGTGGCCGGGGCCCCCGATGTGCCTTTTGAAGATTTTGTGAAAAAATATTAAACTGTTGAAAAGTTATTCAAAAAATGATTTCCCATTATAAGTCAATGGGAAAAGTTAACAAAAAGTTTGAAAGTGTCTCTAATGGCCCTAGTAATGTCGCAAATCCGCCATTTTGTTTCCAGTTACTGATCAGAAAAATGCATGGCGTTTAAAATTGGGACCTTCTAGGGACACAATTCTTTCTGTGTTCACCTTGTTGGACCATGAGGATGCTAGCCATGTCTTTATTTTGGGGTTAAACACCCCAGAAATATGTTTTACAAATTTCTGAAAACAGTAGTGTCGCAAAGTAGTGTTGCACCTGCGAACCTTTCACACATTTTTGTGAAAGCTTTTGCAAGTTGTGACACTACTTTTCCAGACTATAGCTAAAATGACAGGAGTTCATTGCCACCCTGTTGCAAAACAACAGCTTGGTATTTTGGGCTCAAATTTGGAGGGAGGGCAGCCAGCTTTTCGCAGATGTGTCTTTTGGTGGTTTGGTGCCACATATTGTATGGATGTCAAGTTATGGTACTCCGAAGTTAACATTTTTTCCCATAGACTAACATGGTGGCTTCCGCCATGCCTTTCGGGGCTCGTATCTCAGAAATGGTGCGAGATACGGAATTTTCATTGTGACAATGCGTAGCGCCATAGGCTATGCATTCAGTGAAAACCTAGCCAGGAAACTGATAAATCATGTGAAATTTAAATTTTTTTCACGTTGCACGGTTCCTGAGATAGAAGTAATTTAGTATTCCAACAGCTCATTTTCTGCTCTGAGGCCCGTTATTATGCATACCTTCTTTGTACACACTGTGTGCAGCTGTTGAGCAAAAACAGGGTGTGCACTTCTGTTACTGTTACAGTTAGCATTTCCACTTGCATTTCCATGACCGTTTGTGTTACCGTTCCCGTGTACACCACCATGTGCGTTACCGTTTGCACTACCATTTGTGTATGCACTTGCATTCGCGTTTCCATTTCTGTTTCCTTTGGCATTATTTCTGCTGTTAACATTACCATTTGCATTTCCAATAGAGGCACCGTCGCCGTGCGCGTCATAGTTTGCCTTTCCTTATGAGCTTGCGTCTCCTTTTGCGTCACTGTTCGCCTTGGTGTCACTTTGCGCTTGCGTGTCTACTAACATTTGCTTTTCCATTTATGTTTCAGTCACCATGTCCGCAACCATTAGCAGTTGCGTTTCCATTGCACTTACCGTTATTATGTCACAAAAAATCAAGTGGTGGGAACACAGGGCCCTGTTCCCACCATCACATTCCATTCACTATTTCTGCTGCACATTCTCAAAAAGAAGGGAACTTAGAGGCAAAAAAATCTGTTTAATGCATCAGTTAGGGTTGTTCCACAGTGACAAAAGTGAGGACATTCGGTGTTAGGGTTGCCATCCCTTGCACCCATGCCCACCCCACCCCCCACCAACTTGTAGCTCTGCAACCATACATCTGACCATAATGAAACTTGGCAAGTCCAGAGATCTATGGTACCAGACCTTGTATGCCAAATTTCAGCCAAATCTGTCATACAGTGGCAAAGTTATCAAGTTGCCCAATTTCAGATTTAACCTTAAATGGGGTACTCAACCCTAACTACCCTATCACTATATATATATATATATATATATATACAGTATATCTCAGTGGGTTAAGGCTCTGAGCTGCTGATCTGGAGACCTGGGTGTGAATCCCACAGCCGCCTAAGTGCATACTGTGTGATCCTGAGCAAGTCACTTAACTTCCTTGTGCTCCAAGGTCGCATCTGGAAACAAGCTTCAGATTAATGTGCTACTCCTAGTTACACAATGTTCTATATATATATATTTACATAATGGGTAAAATAAAACTAGTATCCTGATTGGCTAAAACAACCTGCCACCGGGGCTGTTATTTGTCAACAACGGCCCGCTAAAAAACAAATTCCACTTGGCAGTGCCCTATGACTGACACTATCTTTGGGCACCCCTAAATCGAAACCTCCTACCTGCCATTTTCCCCCCGCTTGCTTAGCCAAAGTAACTTCTCTACATACTGTTGCACCACATGCCAAAATAAATCCATGACAATACTAACATTTTTTTTTTCTTGTTAACTGACATGTCCTTAATCAGCGTGGTCGAGTTCCCTCTCAAGAGACGTCTACACTGAGTTTCAGAGTTACACAGTGCCACATTTCAGATCTCAGCAAAACATAAAATTAACACATACCTATGTTAAATAACTATAAACAGATGATACTAACTAAAATAAAGATGTTTCATCTCTGGTTTCCGTGTCTGAAGAACGGCACACACAAATCGAGGCAACACACTAAAGAAGCAACTCTCCTATCTCACTGTGTACAAAAAGAAACCAAGAGCACAATCTCATGGCAAGCATACAAACAAGACATTGCCCTCCTGTGGTCATTCCTCTACTGCAGGGATTACTTTACTAGAACAGTTACTTTTTTTCTTTTTTATATACTTTTCCTATACAAATATTTATTCTTATATAGCTTTCCAAAACATTATACCTATAGCCCATTATCTAAGTGTAATAATACCCTCCAGGGTGGGCATTATGGGATATAATGGACCTTCCAGGGGCTATAAGGTCCTCCGCCTGTGGCGTCATTACACCCCTGGGCGGTCCGTTATATTCCAGTAATGCCCACCCTGTCAGGTATTATTACTTAATATTAGTGGCACGGTAGTGCCACTATAGTTATGGTTGCATAGCCATTTCTATATTAAACCTCAAATTTTGCACTTTAATAACTTTTGAACCATTTGTCTGATTTGCCTGAAATGTGGAATGTAGAAATACCTACCACAGATCTCCAGATCTGGTCATTTTTGTGTCAGTCAGATATACAGTTGTGGAATTGTAGTACGCTCAAAAACTGAAAATTCTCCAAAGGTGCGATTTCTTTGTCCACCCATAATGCCCTGAAGAATGCATTTCAGTGGGTTCAAGTTGGGTTATGTGCATGTGTCCTTGCTAGCAGTAGTGTCTTTTGGTGATTTAGTGAAAAAAATATTGCTCCATTTAAAAGTTATAGCATTTTTTCTGTCCCATTATAGCCTATGGGAAAATTTATATGTGCACTGCGCAAACAATCGAGATTGCATTTTTTGATCAGGCTTGCCCTACTGCACTTTTCAACACACCAACCATTGGGATTACCTAATTGTGCCCCGAGGAACATGTCCATGGCATTCATTTTTCACCAGGTAGCCTAGAAATATGTTTTTCACAAATGTTCCATTTTTTGCACCACACTAGCATTTTCTTTGCGCGAAAACAATCTCGCAAACTCCAAAAAGTGATCGTACCAACATTTCTTTGTGCATGCTAACATTCCCATTATAAAGATAGGAGAATCATGCAAACGTGAATGTGATTGCATTAAACTGCATGATCAAATTTTGCTAAATGCTGTTTTCTTTGTCACTTTATTGTGGCAAGCTGGATTTTGATATTAGCATGAAATTTTCAGTGTGGCAAGCCCTAGTGACACAGATGTGCCTTTCAGTGGTTTGGTCTGCAAATGTTCAACATGCCCATGCTTACAGCATTCCGAAGTACCAAATTTTCTCCATAGGATGACATTGCGGCAGTTGTTTTCTTTGTCACTTCATTGTGGCAATGTGGATTGTGCTATTGGCCTGAAATTTTCATAGTGGCAAGCCCTGCTGTCACAGATGTGGCTTTTGGTGGTTTGGTACTAAAACATTGAAGAGGGCCATAGTTGCAGCATTCCGAAATTCTGAAATTTTCCCATAGGATAACATTGCAGTGCCCATGATGCCTTCTGGGGCCCCTATCTCGAAAACGGTTCAAGACATGGAATTTTCATCCCAACATTTCTTAGTCACCCTTATGGGGGGGACTAAGTGCAGAAGTAGGTTGGAAAGCTATGGAAACCATGGAATTAGAATTTTTTTTCTAGCTTGTACGGTTCCTCTGATATTTGTGAATTAGTGTTCCAATTGCTCAGTTTCATGGCTGTAGGCCACTATTATGCCCTGAAAGTTAGTACTCATATTGCTTTTCGGTGCCTGTATCTCATAAATGAAGTGAGATATGGGTTCAGTTGACCTATGTCTCAAGCAGTGCTCATTGTCACGATTACACCGTCACTTGAATTTTTTTCCTAGCTGCTACGGTTCCCGAGATATGTGCAAATTAGTCTTACAAGAGCTCCTTGCCTTATAGGGCTGCTGTATGGCTCTATACTTATCTA
This sequence comes from Neoceratodus forsteri, assembly GCA_016271365.2. Lineage (NCBI taxonomy): Eukaryota > Metazoa > Chordata > Ceratodontiformes > Ceratodontidae > Neoceratodus > Neoceratodus forsteri. Next base: position 32,681,712 of record CM057450.1, read on the forward strand.
TAAGTATGTACAAATGGGCAGCTTGGTGGGAGCATGGGGCCCACCAACACATTCCATTTACTATTTACACTGCACTTTTAAAAAAAGAAAGGAAATTATTTGCAAAAACTTTGTTAATGCATCAGTTAGGGTTCTTTGCACACTGACAAAAGTGTGGAAATTCCATGTTAGGGTTAACACCCCTACCACCCCACCACCACCACCACCCTCCACACACCAACAGGCATCGGGGTGTGCGTTGGGGTGGTCATGACTAATTCTCACCCCGTTCTCCTATACTACACCAACATAGCTTCTTTACACATGGAATGGGGTGAGAGTTAGGCTGACGAACTCTAACGCGACACCCTCGGATAAATGTTGGTGTGTGGAGAATATATATATATATATTATATATATATATATAAAATATACACACACACACACACTTATTCTTTGCAAAAATCAGTTAATGCAATATTTAGGGTTCAGGCTACAGCACAAAAGTAGGAAATGAGGTTTCCAACCCTAAAACCTCACCCCCACCTCTAAAACAAATCAGAGGTGCAGTCTTCTGTGGGGTTGTCAACCCTAATGATTGGAAAACACTTTGGAATGGAGGCGGATGCAGCTAGGATGGGATTCACATCCAAGGTCTCCATGGATTGTACCTCCTTCAACTACAATGTCCTACAAGTCTCAGTTATCAGATAGGACAAAGATTTGGTATCAAACAAGGGAAGGATAGAAATCTTCCCCTTTTGCTCCATCCACTCCTCTTCCTCCTCCTCATCAGAGGGTTCATCCTCATAAAGTTACATTTTTGGGTCAGGATTTTCCCCAGGATCCTTGATATCTTCCTTCTGACCCTCTGGATGATCAAGGTCAGGGTCTGCCCGCCAATCCAGATTAGCAGACTTGTCCTGCTCTGACACAGCTGGAGATGTCTGTGTGGGGCCCCCTAACATGAGAGGCCAGCTTGGGGTCATGTGCATCGAAAGGGATGTCCTGCAGAACATCAGGGCTCAAAAACTCACCTAAGAGCAACAACAAAAAGTTATGCAATTCTGCTTTGCCAGTGCCAGCCGATACACCAGGTGCACCCCCCAACTCAGCGTTTCAACTGTGAGGAACTGTGAGAGGCATATTGGTTTGAGTAACACAATAGGTGCAATAGGAACCCACTGGAGAGGGTCACATTACCCATTTGCAGGTCTTACATAGTTTGAACACTAGAGGTCTCTGATAAGCCATGGTGGCAATTCACTACATCAACAAATGCCCAAAACAAAAACAAAACCAAGAAAACTGTCTCGTGTTTTTATTTTTATATATGTATGTTAGGGAATGCTGCTGTGATCACCATCCCCCCCCCATTGTGGGAGAAAACACAACCAGAACATTCCCACCAGCCTACAGACCTAAATGTCTGTAACAGTAATGATCACACTCAGCAAGCAAGTGCCAAGCTGACAGAAAACACAGCCACCGTATCTAGTACTTGAAAAAGTGCGGGGGCATGTACACTCATGCAAATGTGAACATGCATGATGTCACGATGCTGTGAATGACATCAGCACATTTGGGGGCACTTGCCCAATACCAGTGGTGTGAAAACAGGCACTAAGGCTTGGGGCAGCCTCTAGCAATGACAAAATAATGCAAGCCCAATGGGGCTCTGAAAATATTGGGAATCCATGCAGCTCAGGAGAGCCATTAACAACTGTCAGCTACACTCTGGGAATGGACCCCTCCACCCCAAAACAGCTTGATGGAAGGCTAAGACTGGTCTCTGTTCCCTTTTTGGTTTTTGTTTTATATCAGTACCACCAAAGCAAAAACAACAGCAAAACAATTTTCCTCCAGACTGTGACCACTCGAAGCACCTTCTAACAAACTAAAAGCTACAGTCCTACTATAATAGTTCTTTGGGGGAACTGACACCAAATTAGATGGCAGGGAGAGTCAGGGAACACACTAAGTACTAGACCCTAAAAATAATCCCCAAAGAACAGGCTACTTACCTGAGGCACCACAACAAGAAGAAATTGGAGACCTGCTAAACTATGAGCACCCTTAGAATAGTGTGACAGACGTGGCCCCCAATCCAAGCAGAGACAGGCAGCAGAAATGGGGGAAAAAGGCAAGTTTTCCAATTTGAAACATGCAACTTAATATGCACAATTTTAAATTTAGGGGTGCTCCCCATCAGCAGGTAGTGCCAATCTGCTTTGCAGAATTGCAGCCCTAGAGAGTAAAAGAAAGGAAATTTTCTTCTTCAGAGAAACTTCTATGCTGCTTCCCCTTCAATGGCACTGCAAAGACTGAAGAGTTGCTGCTGTCCAGAATGTTCATGTGCCCAAGCTTTTATGCTGATTACAGCCTTGGGCTGTGCCATTTCCCCCTAGTAGGGGTGCACATTACCCAGATCTTCTGATTACCCATTGACAATGTGAAGCGCTACAGAAAATACAATTTTGAAAATGTTTAAATTCTTGCCAGAACATGAACCCAGTTATTTTTCCTTTTTTGAAGATACATATATTTCAGATCTTTGCTTCTCAGTTCCCTGACATTCAGTGGGCTACACTTCACTGTAACTTCATGGGCACATCACATACCAAAGAAGCAAGCAATCTGAATTTTAATATTGGATTAACTGCTGCTTTTACATTTAAAGGTATCCAAAAAACAGAATGTCCCTCTCAGAAACATTTCATTATACCATTATTGCCAAATCAGGGTCACATACTGTCATGTATTTGAATTTGTTTAATTAGCACCATCTCCCAAACCTGGGTTGTGCCAAGCAGTCTATTCTGTCTAGTGATTCTCACTCTTTCGCTCCCTATCCCATTATGGCACTGTCTAGTATCTGGTGTCACATCTCCCTCTGCCCAGTCCAATGCCAAACACCTTCCAGTATCCAATGGCTCCCATTCCCTCATGCCATCCCCTGGTATGTGTTAGCTCTTCCTTGCTTTACTATACTCTATAGCAAGAATTCCCTGCTGTCTAGCAGTTTCCCCCCTCTTCCTGCCCCACAAAAAGCATTGCTTGGTGCCTGGTGGAACACCCTCCCTCTCTCCATCCTACACAGCTGAAAAATGTAACTGTGCTGCACAGAGAATAGAGGGCATGCAAGATTCACTTGCAAAATGGGCTAGATATTCAGAGCTCTGATTGGCTGACAGGTGCAGCAGGGGGGTACATTAACTTTTTATAGATGCCTGCTACAAAACAAGTGCCTGTTTGAGGTGCCCCATTACTTATGATGTCCTTAGTCACCTCTAATTTTCAAAATCATACCCACCATTTTTTTTCTCCCCACCACTTAGTGGGCGATTTGCCCCCCTCCCCCCGGTCAGTCTCACAGACACACAGGCTGGAAACCCTGTCCATAAGTCCAGTGCCATTATTATGTTTCAAAACTTAACTCGATCCACAAAAGCTAGCCCAGTTTCTTCAGTCCATTTTAAAAAATAAAAACACCAAAACAGAAGCTGCGGTTCTTCGCAGCACAGCTCTGCACTTCCGCTACTCCTGCTATTCTCCTATTTGGCCATACTGCTTGTTCTGGGGTAAACACACCCAAAATCTCGACAAACCATTTATTAATCTGGCCTGCTAAAAAAAAAAGAAATCAAATTCTAAGTAATGCCATTTCCTGCTCCATCATGCCACCAGCATCTCAAAGTGAACATGAGACAAACAAAGTGTGGCTGGCCATCTGCCACCTCCTCGACTCAATTCCCAGATGCATGTGCTTTTTAAAATTGCAGCCTTGCTTAGTACACCAGCCAAAAAAAAAAAAGAAGAACAAACAAAGAACACACAGAAATGAGCCTGCTTACATTTGCTTTTCTTCCCTGCTCGGCCACCTGCTACCCGCTCTCCTCAGCCAGTTTCCACAATGTATTGATGACACAAACAGTCATTAAATAAATCAACAGAAATGAATGAATTAAAAAAATCCAAATTAAAGTGCTTAACTTCAGCCTGGTGTAACTCAATGGGGTTGGGGGCGGTAACCATGACAACCACCTCCATGGTTACAGCTACAGATGCTCCAGTAGGACAAAAGTCCTAAGGTCATAATAAAAACACTGCATTATAATGCAGGCGAAGGAACTATATTATTACAAAATTCAGCAAACTGCAAAAAGTTTAAGCATTTAAACAATAATTTTTTTTTCAAATATATGTATAATACAGTGTCCCATTTTCTAAGTGTAATAATACCCTCCAGGGTGTTGGCATGGGCTATACATATAAGGCCCTCCTCCTGTGGTGTCGGGCCTCATTACAACCCTGTGTGGTCTGGAATAGCCCAATACCGCCCACCCTGCCAGGTATTATTGCTTGCTTAATTTCACTTATCATCATGTAGGAATACACATACCACACAAGTCTTGACACAGAAAGCAAAATTCCCCACTGCTTTGGTCATGGCATGACTTTCCTCGGGGGTAGCTTACTGCATTCCTTAATCACTCTTAAGCAGTACTCAGACCCCACCACATTACTATTATTGAATTAAATTACAAATTCAGACTCTTCAGTTGAAGAAAGGGCAAAGACCAGGTGCCAAATCAATTAATTTGAGACTGCAAAGGGAGAACAACCCATGCTGAAGCCATGTTTACTTTTCAACTGAGTGCTAAGCAAGGTACTTATATCTAAGAGGGGAGCACTATCCCTCAAGGACATTGCATTTCAATACTCAAACATCCAAACATTAAAACAATTATAAGAAAGCACCTCCAATGAGAAATGTATCTGCACAGAATAATTAATTCCTTATGATTTTATACAGTCATTTTAGAAAAATAGTCTTTTATGTCTCTTCTGATCCCATATCAAGCACTCTCTGGTGTCTAGTAGCACACACCTCCATCTTCTCGTTCCCTGCCAAACACTCCCTGGTGTCATATGGCGTCCCCATTCTCATTCCATGCCAAGCACTCGTTGGTGTCGAGTGGTGTCCAGTTCCTACTGGTATCCCCTGCCAAGCAGTGTTTGATGTCCAGTGGAATCCCTAACCCTTGAACAATCATTAAACTCTAGGAACACTACCCACTAAATCACCAAGATTCCGGAGTACACTGTGTCTTCATTACTGTTGTATTTCCCTCCAGCACAGGGTGTGGAGTTGGATAAGGCACTTGGGTAAGTCAACATCAGAATGGTGCATAAGGGAGAGGAGCTGTTAGTTGGTGACTTCAGTATGCTAGACGTGGAGTGGAACCTTTCAGCTGCAGCTTCCACAAGGAATAGAGCTATCCTTGACTTCCTACACAGGGCTTTTCTCAGGCATCTAGTCAAAGAACCTAGTAGGGGCAGTATTGGACCTGGTGCTTACAGACAGGGACAGTGTTGCAGGTGTCACAGTGGGCAGTCCATGGATATTAGTGATCATAGTACAATGTGGTTTCAAATTATGACAGGAACAGGGGCTAACCAAATGAGGACAATGGTCCTGGATATTAGGAGTGCGTAACTTATAGAAATGCTTGACAGCCTCAGAAACTACCTCAAAGAGAGGGGATAGCCAGGGAGGAGCGGTGGCACAGTGTGGAAAATAAGGGTATACCTAGAGCAACCAAACTCTGTATGAAGAAAATGAGTAAAAGCAGAAAAAAAGTCCATTATGGTACTCTAAAGAAGTAAAAAAGGTTGTGGATGCAGGATATATAAAAATACCTCAGCTCAAGGGCCTTCCCCAGTGCCATTTTCAGACCCTGATTCTTACCCTGTAATGACACAAAAATTGAGAGAACGTTAAAACATTACAGTCCTGTACCTACATTAATGGTCAGACTTTATTGTGGCATACACTGTAGCAATGAAACTTTTTGTAGTCAGTGTACGGATCTGCCACCCATCTCGAGTACCCATCTAATACATAGCAGAACGCCTCCATCTTGTGGGTGTAATTTTGTATAACAGAACTTTTAGGAGGCACTGATCATTTAGGGCAGGGTCCAGGGTGAAACCAAAGTATTTAAAGTCTCTCACTGTCGGGGGGGGGGGGGAGACATATCCACATATCCTGATATCACAGTACTTGACCAGAGTCTCTCCTGAGACCCTAATAGCATAGCTTGGGTTGGGATAATTTAGGATTAGTTTGTTTTTGATTAGCCAGGCCTGGACCAGGGAGCAATGTTCCTGTAGCTGAAAATTAACAATGGTATTGGAGGTAGGACTAAAATATAAAACAATATCATCCACATACACGATTGATGAGCAGTGTGAGGGACTGAAGTAAGATCATCTGTCAAAATGGAGAAGGGTAGGGGGCCCAGTAGAGAACCTTGAGGGACACCTAGATATATTAGAGCATGGGAGGGTGTGAAACTATTGAAGTGAATATACTGATGTTTTCTAGAGAGACAGCTCACTAACCATGAGTCTACTTGGAGAAAGAGGCCAACAGATATTAATCTGGAGTGGAGCAGCGTGTGAGCAATGGTGTCAGAAGCGTTGGAGAGGTCAAAAAAATGACTTCAGTAGGGGAACTACCATCCATGCTGATTTAATATAGTTACTAAGATGGGTCAAGGCAGTGGTGGTGCCATATTCTTTTCTAAATCCATGCTGATTGGACAACAGATGGTCATGTGCCTGGAGAAAAATTGCTCAGTTGTGAGACTACAACCCTTTCAAGCAATTCACTAAGGATTTGGAGTAGCACAATAGGTCTGTAATTGTTAAGGAACATGGGGCCCCCCTTTTTCCCAATGGGAAAACTGTTTGCAGTTTTCCAGTCATCAAGAACTAAGACAGAAGAGAGTGATATGTAGAAAATGTGTGAAATAGGGTAGACTAGTAGAAGAGTACCCAGGTGAAGTAGTCTTAGTAGAATTCTGTCAGGTCCTGTACTGCTTCCCTTGGGAAGGGAACTTAACAACTTGAAAATGTACCTGGTGGACTCCAACTTTAAATAAAAGAAAGGGGTTCAGAAGGAGTCATGATGAGGAGGGCTGAGTGGGGTTGACCACTGTTATGGGTGAATGGTCTACACAGTGGGAGTTAAAGGTGTTGGCAATGGTTTCAGGGTTATGACAGTAGATCCCTACAATTAGCAAGTCATTTGCATGACCCTTAGATGGGCACTCCAGGAGGCCTTTGATGTGCCCCTAGAAACCCAGAGAGTTCTCAGAATAGGTAATTAATTGTTCATGGAAATATTAGCACTTAGCAATGTGAGTTGCCTTTTACATAGGTTATGTAGATGTCTATTGGCAAGCCAGTCTGCTGAGTTGGCAGAAGCTTTGAAAGTCAAAAAGCTTTTGTACCTGGTTTTGAATGTGGAGAGAAGGTCCCTGTGAAACCATCTGGTGGGAATACATTTAACCTTTCTTTTGGTAAGGAGAGCCAGTTTATTCTGGATTTAGGACAGGAAGAACTGGTGGAGATTAAAGTCAGAGTTAACCTCACTGGAAGAAAGGACTGGATGCCAGCCACTGAGTGACAGTTTGTGGAAAAGGAAGGTGAAATTAAGGTTAGAATGGTCATGCAGTGAGGTAATTGTAGGAGGTGCTTTGGGGGCTCTGATATTCCATATGAAGTAGGTATGAGAGTGGTCACTAAGTGCATCAGGCAGTACCACCTCTGATAGAATTCTGTCAGGTTTATTGGAGACAGTATCCAGTCCAGAAGAGTATACTTCTGATTATTGGGTGAGAGGCAGGTCAGATCAGAGATAGGTTGTGTGAGATCAAGCTCACTAGTGAGGGTATCATTGGATATATTTTGGGGCCCAGCCAATCCACATTAAAGTCACCCATGTACCTGGCCTTAGGGAAGATGATGCTGGAGTGGGCAGTTAGGCCGGAAGTCCCATTTTAAGGGGGGTTGTAGAAACAAATGAGAGTTTTTTTACCTTTCCAAAAAGAAAAGTGCAATGGAGAAAGTTACATGGGGACCCAAGGGCAGGTGTGGCTCTGCCATAACATTAAGGTTGTTACTACCTTACAGAAGAAGACCACCACCTTGATTTTTGGGGAAGCCTTCCACATAGATATGGTTGTAGTTAGTAACAGCACAGGCAGAGAGTGAAGAATGTTTGGTTTAAGCCAGGTTTCAGTAACTCCCAGAATGTCAGGGGTGTAGCGGGCCATTCAGGGCTTAAGGTGTGGCATTATTATCTAGTAGGTTCTGTATATTGAGATGGGTGATTTTTATTCCTTAGCATCCCACACAGTGGAGCAGTATAGAGAGAGAGAGGACAGTAGTGGCCTCAGATTAGGTTCTGCTTTGGGGTGAGTGGTCCCCTCAGCTACGAGTGTGGTGATGACAGCTAACGGTCAGCAGTACACCCTTCTAGGTTCGGTACAGAATGTGTCCTGTGTATCACTGTCATTGCCATCACATTCTGAAGTGGGATGTAGGATTGTACCTGTCATCAATGCCTGTCCTGTTTGTCATTTCAGCCATTCCAAGGCCACCCAGTGGAGCTGCTGCAGGCTTGGTACCACTTCCCCCCCATGCCAGTGACACAGCAGTAGGCAGCACTAGCAAGGGAAATGTGGATACCAGGAGGTTTGAATTGGACAGACAATGCATACTACTTTGATGAGCATGAGACACCATTGTACATCATAGAGTTAGCCATGGTGAGTCCTGCCTTGTGTCCATGACAGGGGATGCATGAAGGCATGACATTGCTGGGCATAGGAGGCTGCTTGTTGGTAGGGGCCATGGCATGAAGGGCTGCATGGGGTCATGGAGCCATGACTTAGTGGGCATGGGTGAGCTGCAAGGGGCCATGGGGCATGGTGGGCTGCATAGGACCATGGCATGATGGCTGCATGGGGGCTGTATGGAGGCATGACTGGGCCAGGCGTAGAAGCTACACTGGGGAAGGGAGGCATGGGGAGTGGGGAGCAGAGCATGCCACTTATTAATGCCTTCTTTCCCCCATAGGATATCCTGTAACCTCTAACAGTGCATCACTTCCTCAGGGAGGGCCTACAAGAGGTTGACATAGACCCTGTGCTGCCAAGGGAGTCACTGACTGCCTGTGAATGGGTGGCCATGCCCATCTATTACAATGCCATTGTCATGGGTGCCCCATAGAGGAGTAACAGGGGGACACTGGGGTGTCACAGCTGCACCTGGCTTCAGTGAGGCCCTGTGGGCATGGATATGGCTAGAATGTTTATCACTTGTGCTGGACTGCTTGTACAGCACAGTGTGGACACAGTATTGCCCATTTTTATTTCCGTTTTCCTTTCATTTCCTTTGCTTGTGTCTTTATATTTTATTGAACACATTTACCAGTACCTGAACTGTGTCTTGTGCTTCTTTCCAGGGGCGTGTATCTGTGTTTATCTAAAAATGTCACACAGCCCCATCTAAGGTTGGGGGAGATTTCCAAAGTGAGTCAAAGTTTCTGTAGACTAAAGTATATTATCATTATTCCAGGCACTGGAATTTGATTCCAGATGTGGACAAGTAAAAGGCAGTGAGGTTAGGAGAGGGTTATACATTCTGTTCCTGGTCCTGGTACAACCTTCCTTAGTGAGGGTGATGAGCAGGTGTTATGGTCAAGATGTGTCTTTAGTACTGGGTATACAGGACCATGATAGCATTCATATGATTTATTACTAAAGTAATTATTACAGTTTTTCACTGTGGTCAGTACTCACTTGGTGCCTGATCACAACCAACTCCCTGCTGTGGGATTCCACATATTGTCCCCTTCAATGGTCAGTGCTGGTGGCAGTGAAGTTCCATCATTTATCTGTAAAGTACTGCATTCTACAACCAGTCTTTTCTCTCTGCCCCTGTTGTTGAATTCAGAGATTAAACTTGACCTGGCTTCTAACCATTGTTTCTTGACTGTGTGCTCCCATTCCCCATTCATTTTTTTCACAGGATGATATTTTGGGGATATCTGTGAGTTAGAGAACTGCAAAGTGAAACTGAACAGTTCTGGACTGCAAAGATATTTTGAGATGACACTCTTCATTAGCTGAGAGACATCTGGAAAATACCATTCACCATTTATTAGGCATTTCTTTTTGTTTTAACATATCTTTTTTTGAGGTTTTTGTTACCTGATGTTGGCTCCTAAGCATTACTGTGCTCTTGAAGTTTCTTCTGTTGAAAATTGACCCTTGTTTGGCAAAGTCCTACTGTGGTCTCCAGTGTTCAGTGTCCCCCACAATAAAAAAAAAAGGCAACCCAGCCGACCCAGGCATGGTGGCAATAGGGCATCATGAAGGTCAGTGGGGGGTGCCGCTACAGAAGGTAAAGCCATCAAAAAATGGAGAGCAATGAGTACCAATGCTCGTAGTCTGGGTAACAAGCTTCCTGAATTAGTGGCCTTGATGGAGGAGGAAGATCTGGATATCGTGGCAGTCACAGAAACATGGTACACACAGAACCATGACTGGGACATAAACATACCAGGATACACTATCTATAGGAGGGACAGGGAGGGTAAAAGGGAGGAGGAGTAGCTCTCTACATAAGAGAAGAAATCAAAGCAACAGAACAAAAGGGTAAACAGGAGGAGAAGAAGCACTGTGGGTCAATTTGGAGGCAAGCAATGGCACCACAATCCACACAGGGGTTGTATATAGACCTCCCTCTCAGGGGGAAGAAATTGACAAAGAAATGATAGAAAGTATACTTAGAATGGCAGATAAAGGGGAGATATTGCTGATGGGTGATCTGAATATGCCAGATGTTGACTAGAGTGCAGTTGCAGCAGCCACTTCTAAGAGTGGGGTTATTCTAGATGCCCTACAGGGGGCATGCCTTAGACAACTAGTATTGGAGCCCACTCGAGAGGGAGCAATCTTAGATCTGGTTCTCTCAAATGGAGATGAAGAGAGGATCACAGATGCAGAAGTGGGTAGCCATCTGAGAACTAGCAACCATCGAACAGTATGGTTCACAATAAACACAGCAATAGAGTCAAGCCATACAAAGACAAAGGTACTGGATTTTAGGAGGGCTGACTTTGCCAAAATGGGTGAGTGCCTAAGGAATGCACTAGCAAATGGGCAGGAAGGAGGGTGGAAGAACAATGGGGAATAATAAAACTGCCATCACAGAGGTAACAAGCCTTTGTGTAAAGCAAATAAACAGTATGAAACGAGGTAAGAAACCACTATGGTTCTCAAAGGAAGTGGCAGTGAAGGTTCAAGAAAAAAAAAGCATTCAGGAAGTACAAGGAATCACAGAAGGAACAGGACAGAGAACTGTATTCAGTTAAAGCAAAGGAAGCTGGAAGGCAGTCAGAACAGCAAAGGCCCAAACCGAAGAAAAGATAGCCATCAGTTAGAAGGGGATAAAACCTTTTATAGGTACATCAGGGGCGAAAAGGCCAAGGAAGGGATAGTGAGGCTTAATAAAGGGCAGGGAGGGAGGGTGGGCAGAGGTGACTGTGAAAAGGCAGAGATACTAAACAAATATTTTTGCTCAGTATTTACAAATGAAGGAGGAGGTACCTAAAACAAACAGTAGAAACATTCTGGATACAGAAGTTGATACCAGCCCATCTACTGAAGAAAGGGTTCTGAAAGAGCTCTTAAAACTGAAGGTGGACAAAGCAATGGGGCCTGATGGGATTCATCCCAGAATTCTAAAAAGAACTAAGGTAGAACTAGTGACACCATGACTACCTCTTTAACAAATCATGGGAGGATGGGGTGGTACCTGAGGACTGGAGGAGGGCAGATGTGATTCCCCTCACAAAGTGGGGAGCAAGGCAGAAGCATGAAACCACAGACCTGTTAGTTTAACCTCAGTGGTAGGAAAATGATGGAATCACTTCTGAAGGAAAGAATTGTTGAGTATCTAGAGGCCAGAGGGCACAGGACCCAAGGCAGCATGGATTCACAGTGGGAAGGTCATGCCAGACAAATCTGATAGATTTCTTTGCTGGGTGACCAAAATAGTTGATCAGGGAGGGCTGTGGACATGGCCTACCTAGACTTTAGCAAGGCATTTGACACAGTCCCAACAAAGATTAATATACAAGTTAGCCAGCCTGGGAGTGGGTCCCAAGATGACAGCCTGTGTAAAAATTGGCTGGAGAATAGGACACAGAGGTAATAGTAAATGGAGTCCACTCTGAAAAAAGGGGTTAGTAGTGGGGTACCACTAGGGTTCAGTATTAGGACGGTCCTCTTCAATGTCTTTATAAGCGACATTGCAGAGGGACTGGAAGAAAAAGTATGTCTCTTTGCAGATGACACAAAGATCTGCAACAGAGTTGATGCACAAGGTGGGTGGAAAGGATGAGAAGGACTTGAGGTTAGAGGAATGGTCAAATGTATGGCAGCTTAGATTCAATGCTAAGAAGTGCAAGGTAATGCACCTGGGAAACAAAACCCAGGGAAGAGTACACAATGGGGTGAGATACTACAACAACAGAAATGGAAAGGGACCTGGGGTAGTCATATCAGATGACCTAAAGGTGGGCAAGCAATGTGAGAGGCAGCAAAGGCTGGGGAATACTGGGATGCATAGGAGAGGCATCACCAGTAGAAAACAAGAAGTTATTATCCCTCTGTACAGACAGCTGGTGAGACCCCATCTGGAGTACTGCATGCAGTTCTGGAGACCAAATCTCTGCAAGACATAGACAGGATGGAAGCTGTCCAGAGGAGGGCAACTAAAATGGTGCAGGGTCTTCACCAGAAGACATATGAAGAGAGACTTAAGGAGCTTAATATGTATAGCCTCGAGGAAAGGAGGGAGGGGGGACATGATAGAAACTTTCAAGTACCTCAAGGGAATCAACAAAGTCCAAGAGGTAGCATCTTTCAAAAAGAGGTGTGCAGAACAAGGGCACAATTTAGAAGATAGAAGGGGGCGGCTCAGAGGTAATTTAAGGAAGTATTTTTCACAGAGAGGTTGTGGGTGTATGGCAGCCTTCCAGAGGAGGTTGTGGAGTCAAAAACAGTGGTGGAATTCAAGCATGCATGGGACAGTCATAAGGCAATTCTAGGGGGTGGTGGTAGGAAGAAAGTGAGCTACTGGTTAACTAGGATCTGCAATTATCCATCAGGTAGGGAAATGGGCAGACTGGGTGGGCCAAGCAGTCCTTATCTGCTGTCAAATTCTATGTTTCTATGTTTATGTTTCTATGACAGCATCACACACAGCTTTGGGAGTGAGCTGTTCAGAGGGGTGACACTTGAACAATGTTGGTCCAGCTCTGCTATTCTGAATTCCTGGTCTGTTTTTTGGGGGTTACTGGTGCTTTTGGAATGAGACATATTTAAAAAAAAAGAACTTGGTGTTGAGGCTACAGCACGTGATGACCTCTCGGCTGTACGACAGATCTTCATGCGCTGTAGCCTGCTAGTCATTCCTATGAGACAATAAAAGAAGATTCTTTATAAATTGTGACTATCAATCAATCCAAGTTTATTGCTTGATTAAATAGTCTTTACAATGGAAAAAAACATTATACAAAATTATACAGGACAGTTTAAAAGTTATTAAAACATTATTAATAAATAACAAAATCACATACAGGTTAATACAATCCAGCTTTTAAATACTGTACATTGGTATAAGTGGCAGCATATATTCATATAATAAAGTGCAAGTATATAATGGGAGAGCATTTCTTGCTTTCTAAGTTTTCAGAGTACTTTCAGTCTTTTTTTAATTTAATTAATAGCATGGAAATACTTGGCTAATCTCTCAAGTGCCCAAGTATCTTCCGTGTGCATTAAAATATAAGTAAGTACTTTTTTATCCACTTGATAACTAGAGGCAAAAAATGGACTTAAGCAGTATTGTCTTTGTTTCACATACCATCTACAGTTCCATAATATGTGCATTAAATTTTCCTTTTTCCCATAACCACAGTCACATTCTTCTGATTGCATGCCCAGTTTTTTAATACCGATATGCAAGAACATTACTGTTAAATTGTTCAAATTTATAGCTCACGAAGGTAATTCTAAACTTTTGATCAGTAATTATATCCAGATATGGCTTATATCCGTGATAGTAATTATTTTGTGAAAACCAGTCAGAGTAATGCGAGATGATGATTGAATCCAGATCCATCATATTCCAGTACCTACATGCCTTGTTGATTACATATTTTTTATATTTCAAACTTAAAACTATTCCATGCCCAACTCCCTGTCTGAGGTTCATTAGTTTATATTTTTCTAGTAGCAAAATTATGGCGTTAAACCAATACCTGGCCTTATACCCCAGATTATGCCAAGATTCCTTTTCATACAAACATTGTTTGGCCAACATACCATTATCCATCCTCATGAACTTTCCCAGTATCCCCCCAGCCTTACTTACTGCCTTCTCACATTGCTTGCCCACCTTTAGGTCATCTAATATATTTACCCTCAGGTCCCTTTCCATTTTTACTGTTGTCAGTATCTCACCCCCATTGTGTACTGTTCCCTGGGTTTTGTTTCCATGTGCATTACCTTGCACTTCTTTGCATTGAATCTGAGCTGCCATACATTTGACCATTCCTCCAACCTTGCCAAGTCCTTTCTCATCCTCTCCACTCCATCTTGTGTATCAACCCTGTTGCAGATCTTTGTGTCGTCTGCAAAGAGACATACTTTTCCTTCCAGTTCCTCTGCAATGTCACTTATAACGATATTAAAAAGGACCGGTCCCAGTACTGAACCCTGCGGTACCCCGCTAGTAACCCTCCTTGCTTCACTGTGTACTCCATTTACTACTACCCTTTGCGTCCTGTTGTCTAGCCAATTTTTTATCCAGGCTACCACCTTGGGGCCCACTCCAAGGCTGGCTAACTTGTGTATTAATCTTTTGTGTGGGACTGTATCAAATGCCTTGCTGAAATCTAGGTAGGCCATGTCCACAGCCCCTCCCTGGTCCACTACTTTGGTCACCAGTCAAGATCTATTAGATTCATCTGACATGACCTTCTCATCATGAATCCATGCTGCCTTGGGTCCTGTGCCCCACTGGCCTCTAGGTACTCAACAATTCTTTCCTTCAGAAGTGATTCCATCATTTCCTACCACTGAGGTCAAACTAACTGGTCTGCAGTTTCTGCCTCTGTCCTGCTCCCACTTTTGTGAAGAGAATCACATCTGCCCTCCTCCAGTCCTCAGGTACCACCCCATCCTCCCATGATTTGTTAAAGAGAGTAGTCAGCGGTGTCAGTAGTTCTACCCTTAGTTCTTTTAGAATTCTTGGGTGAATCCCATCAGGCCCCATTGCTTTGTCCACCTTCAATTTTATTAGTTCTTTCAGAACCCTTTCTTCTGTAAATGGACTGGTATCAACACCCATCTTCACAGTGTTTCTCTTGTTTGGTTTAGATACCTCCCCCTCCTCTTCCTTTGTGAATACTGAGCAGAAATATTCGTTCAGTATCCCTGCTTTTTCACTGTCCCCCTCTACCCACATTCCCTTCCCTTTATTAAACCTCAGTATCCCTCCTTTGGTCTTTCTTCGCTCCCTAATGTACCTATAAAAGGTCTTAGCCCCCTTCTTAACAGAATTGGCTATCCTTTCCTCCATTTGAGCCTTTGCTATTCTGACTTCCTTCCCAGCCTCTTTCTGCTTTAACTGATAAAGTTCTCTGTCCTGCTCCTTCTGTGCTTCCTTATATTTATTTATTTTATTTATTGAATTTTGATGACCGGTTAGGCCAGCTGGGCCCCTAAAGGTCCCTTTTTCAGGGGCGACCCGGGTGAAACAACAACATACAGGTAGATCAGTACAGTCAGGAGATTGAATAGTTTTTAACAGTAAGAATACATATGTTTACGGGCAGCAGGTAGTGGAAGACATGCAGGCTGTAAGGACATAGAATATTCCCTGAATGCTATCCTTTTCTCCTTAACCTTCCCTGCCACTTCTTTTGAGAACCATAGTAGTTTTTTCCTTCGTTGTGTTTTATTGATTTGTTTTACACAAAGGCTTGCTGCCTCTGTGATGGCTGTTTTGATTACTCCCCATTGTTCCTCCACCCCTCCTTCTTGCCTGTTTGCTAGTGCTTTTCTAAGGCACTCTCTCATTTTCCCAAAGTCAGCCCTCCTAAAGTCCAATACTCTTGCTTTTGTGGCTTGACTGTATGGCTGTGTTTATCGTGAACCACACTGGTGGTCACTTGTTCCCAGATGGCTACCCACCTCTAAATCTGAGATTCTTTCTCCGTCCCATTTGAGAGTACCAGGTCTAAGATTGCTCCCTCCCTGAGTGGGTTCTAATACTAGCTGTCTGAGGCATGCCCCTGTAGGAGCATCAAGAATGACCCTGCTCTTGGATGTGCCTGCAGCAAGGTGCTCCAGTTAACATCTGGCATATTCAGGTCCCCCATCAACAATAGCTCCCCTTTTCTGCCATTCTAAGGAAGCCTTCTATTATTTCTTGTCCATTCCCTCCCCTGAGATGGGGTCTGTTTACAACTCCTGTGCGGATTGTGGTGCCATTTCCTGTCTCGGGGTGACCCAGAGTACCTCATCTGCTCCCTGTTTACTCTTTAGTTCTGTTGCTTTGATCCCTTCCTTTACATAGAGAGCTACTCCTCCTCCTCTTTTACCCTCCCTGTCCCTCCTGTAGATTGTGTATCCTGGTATGTTGACATCCCAGTCATTGTTCTCTGAGTACCATGTTTCTGTGACTGCCACAATATCCAGGCAACCCTCTTCCATCAAGGCCACTATTTCAGGGAGCTTGTTACACAGACTACGCCATTGGTACTCATCACCCTCCACTTTTTGATAGCTTTACCCCTTTTAGCCCAATTCCTGTCCTTACTGCCTTTGCCTTTTTTTACATTTACCTCTGTCCTGCTCCCTAATAACTTCTCTACCTTGGTGTTTACCTCACTAATTACCATGTTTTGTGAGGGGGCTGGAGTTTCCTGCTCCTTTTCAGTGTCTCCCCCTTTGGCTAGTTTAAATGCTTGCCAATCAAGCATCTAGACCTCTCACCTAGGATCCTGGTTCCCCCTCTGGACAGATGCAGACCATTGTACCAGTATTGGTTTGCATCCCTCCAGGTGGCTCCCCAGTCCCCAATGAAGCCAAAACCCTGAGCTCCACACCAGTTTTTCAATCACTCATTGCATTCCCTGGTGAGGAGTGCCCTAGCATCACCCTTGCCATAGACAGGCAGCACCTCCGAGAAGGTTACCGTATGCGCTACTTGTCTAAGGCCCCTCCCCAACTCTACAAACTCCTCTTGCACTGCTCTGATCCCATTCCTAGCCAGGTCATTTGTCCCTAAGTGGACAATGACATCCAGCTCCCTCCCTCGTGCAGCTCCTCCCATGATCCTGAGGATTCGCTTCCTGTCCCTCCAAGCCGTGGCGCCAGGAAGGCACCTTACCTCCCTCTCCCCTTCCTCCCCCATTTCTACCACCCTAATGATTGAGTCCCCCACCAGGAGTTGTTTCCTTCCCCTGTGGGGTCCCATGCCACCCTCCTTTGGGTCTCCTTTGTGAAGGTTCCTCAGCATCCTCCTTGGTCCCACTGCAGGTGCCTCCATAGAGGAACCACTATCCACCAGAAGAGCAATGAATTGTGGAGAGGTACAGCTGGAGGATGCAACTCTGTTCCACCATCCTCTCCTCCTGGGCCCACCCTGGTCCAGCCTTTCCTCTTTCTTGGCAACCTCTGAGGTAGTGGCATTGGCCCTGGTGGTCCGTGGGTGGGGGAGGAGGTTTCACTAATCCTAGCCAGGTCAGCCTGGAGACGGGCAACCTCCTCTCTCAGACCAGAGAGGTGCCTGCAAATAGGGCAGCATTGCAGCCTCCAGAATGTCTCCCGGAATATCTCTGGCGTCAGTTTGGGATAGCCAGGCATTGGTGAAATTGCCTCAATGGCACCATGGGGGAGGCAGAGCTTGGCGAATGCTGGTCGTCATTGCACATCCAAGCTCCTTGAGGAGGGGGGAATAGAAAAAGAGGAAAATCCCTCGTGCCTGATAGGCGAAAATGGGACCAGTAATCAGTCCCCACGCCCAATGTTGTGCCTTCCGGTTCTGCCTCGGTTTCTCCCTCTGCTCCCTGGTTGCCCTATCAGACTTACAGATAGAGCACTGGAGGTGTTGGCGGTCCCATCCTGGGGAGCTCAAAGCTGGGGGGGTCGGGCGGCCAGGTGTGCGGGAGGGAGATGGGCCCATGGCTGAAAATGGAGACCAGAGGCTTCAGGCGGGCTGGAGCAAGACCGTACCGAGTGTCCTCGCTGGAGAGAGGTTAGGACCACAGGTGAAACAGGAGGCATAAAGAAAGTTGAAAAAAAACCCCACTTGTTGGTGTCTAGCATGAACGTTATGGGCGATGACCCAAATGCATACCCAATGCCTGTCCCTCTCTGCAGGGTTGAGGTGGGGTTGGCGTGAAGTTCAATACTTCACTGCCATTCCTATTCTGCATCTGTCTAACTCTGGCATTCCCAATGCTAATACCAGTAAGCAAACATTTGACATTGACAAATACTTTGTTAATGATACAGTCTGTCAGCTCATCAGCTGCTCGCAGCTCGTTCCTGCCAGTGCTTTTGATATTTTTTTGATGTGAAAGGAGTGCCTGGTATGTTTTCTCAAATACTGGAGCAGTTGACAATAAGGCAGGATATTGATTCAATTTTAAATGTCTCTGCTTTGTAAAGTCAATCTTAATGTAAAAGACTCAGAGAGTGACCTCTTACTTGGCACAGTACATAAAATAATGCCATAGATGCTGATCTAGTTCATCAGGAGCCATGTTGTGTAGTGCTGTAGTAAGATGGAATTTTTCTGAGAGAGATATATACAGTATATAGTAAACATCTGGATATCTGCCTGGGATTTTCTGACCATACTGTAGTTTTTCACAATTTGGATGAATTTACAAATGACAGTCTCATCAATCAGTAAGGTAACACTAGGGCTAGTTGCGGGTGGTATTCCAGTATGTTTTTTTCTTATTGTCTGGCTGTGTCAGGGTCTTCTGCTGGCTCCATGTCTTGTTCAATTTGTATGAGAATTCTATCGATTTCTAGCTCAAGACTATCATTGGTAGCTTCTCCAGACAGTTTTGTTAATGAGGTTGACTGGGTTTTGCTCATAATTGTAGTCAGAAACCTTTGCATTTAACTGGAAAACAAAGAAAAAGCTGTTTAGCCTTTTTTTATAGTCATGGTTTGAATTCCATACAGTGTGGTTTCCATATATTAAAAAATAGAATAATGTAATATGTATTGGTGTATTACCGGTGAGTAATACCATCAAAGGAGGTTCTGGACACGTTAGAACCTCGGGAAGCCGAAACTTTCGGTTAATTGCTCAGACCTCTAGATGATTCTTCGCTGGTAATACACCCATACATGTACGTTATTTTTTTAATATATGGATGACAGGTTTTGATGAGGTTTACCTTTTGTTTCTGGTGCACCCATATGATTTGCAGAGTTCTGAGGCTTTTGGCAGTTTCGTGGTTTGAAAAGCTTGTAGAAATCTTAAGTAGTTAGACTTTATAGTTATAAGAAGTTTCAGAACAGCAGTATTTTCTTTTGTTTTGAACTGTTTAGGTGATATTAGGTGGCCGTGTGGTGAAGCGACCATTCATTTGTTAGTACGGTGAGTGGTTTTAGCTGTCTACGCACTGGCCACCTAACGTGTGATGTTAATACTATCATTCAGCTATTGAATGATAGTATTAATAATGATTGACAGTACTATTAACATTGGAGGTGTGATATAATTAACACATTTTTGCTGTATGCTTTTTGAGTATATTAAATTTTTTATCCATATACTAAATATATATATATATATATATGCTGTATATATGTATGTATATGTGTGTATATATATATATATATATATATATATTACTAAGTAAACACAGTTTGCCCATGTTTTAGTCCCTTGAGTACCAGAAATGAAAACAGATTAGAAAGGAAAAATTCCGTCACCCATGTTAAACAAGACATAGTTGGTGATAACTGCCCTTCTGAAGTGTGTGGTTAGGAATGGTTAGGAGACAAGTTATCTCCAGTTGTATCTTGTTTAAGAAGGCCAATTTAATTATTTTTTTCTCCAATGCAATTTTTTTTTTAAACTAAAGAAAACTGTTGTTATGCTTGTTAATCATTTCTCTCACTCATGAAAAGAAAATGGGCACTGGTATTGATTTAGCAGCAGGAGCAGGTATTGATTGACTGTTCAGGCTTTTCCCATCCAGAATGCATTCTATGAAAATAACAATTTCTTGCAAAACATGTTTTATGCACTCTTACTACCCAGAGTAACATGTAAAATACATGGGCCCAATTCTCAAAGGGATAACACAAGTGCTGATGTACTGGGGACCCGGCACCCAATTCTCTATTGGGCAGGGTCCCTGTGGCTAAGTTCCATGACTTGTGCCAACCCAAACGGTGTGTCAAATGGAGGGAGAACCTGCACAGATTGCCAAAAGGCTGCAGCATTGTATAGTAGTAAGGCACAAGGGCCTCCCCCAGACCCACTCCTCAGTAACAAAAATGTGAAAACCCAAGTCCTGCTCCATAGTATTAATAATTGTAAAGCCTGCAGGGCTATCATCTCCCCAGTCCTGATCCCCATGTATAATTAATGTTAATGCCCCACAGCATTATTGGATCCCCATCCCTGATTTCTGATCCCCATTCCTGAAATATTCAATTTATTATAATATGTCAGTTACTGTCCTAATTATGTAGCCCTTGTGGTCTAGTGTCCCTCCACCCCCACCCAGCAGTGCCCTATGACCACACTCCCCCCTGACCTGTACCCAGCTAGTGACTGACACAGCCCACCTCTCTGCACTGCAGCTGGCCACCGACTGAGCACTGTATGAGCACATACTGTAAATAGTACACACTCAGTGAATGACAGCAGCTGTCATTCACTGAGCATGTACTGTTTACAGTACACACTCATACAGAACTCAGTTGGTGGTTGGCCGCAGCTGGGAGAGGTAGGCTGTGCCAGTCATTGGATGGGTATGGATCGGGGGTAGCGGGGTGGTAGGGCACTGCTGGGTGTGGGGCATCTTGACCACCAGGGCTACATTAGGAGAACAGTGATCAACATATTATAATAACTGTAATATTTTGGGGAATGAGAATTGGGGATCGAGGTTGGGGGTCCAATAGCCCTGTGGGGTATTAACATTAATTATACATGGGGATCAGGAGTTGGGGGGCATGATAGCCCTGCGGGGCTTTTACAGTTATTAATACTGGGGAGCAGGGCTTGGGGGGATGATAGCCATGTGGGCTTTTACAATTATTAGTACTATGGAGTGAGACTTGTGGGGATGATAGCCCTTTGGGGCTTTGCATAATTATTGGGGCTCGGGGCTTGGGGGGCTGCCTCACCTCTGGAGGATTTGTTAGGGCACATTGATGCAACCCCCGGTGGATGCAAAGTACATTTAGACCATCTAATAGCTGGTGTACATGTACATTGATGGATGTCCTTCAGAGGTTGTTTAAGAATCACAAATTAGGGGATGTGGCGGCCACTCTTATAAAATAGGGCACAGCTGCTACTGTAAACCCCCTTGCGCCATGTCACATCAGGAGTTTATGGTGCATCCATGGCACAGGTCCGGTTTGGTGCAAGCAGCCTGCGACATGTCGCAGGCTGCTTTCAAGAATCCGAAATGGTGCAACTCATGGCACAAAGTGCTACTTGTATCATTCCTGTTGACACAAGTCACTTTGCACTATGTGTAACCTTTCTAGAATCGGCCCCAAATACATAAATGTAGACATGCCTCTATGCAGTGAAAAATAAAACAAGATTCCAGAGACTGAGAAAATAACTTTGCTGTGCTTTAGTCTTTGGTAAATACTCCAGATAGCTGCCATAAGATGTTCAAGTGCAAAAAACATTAGTAGCCACATTCTTTCCTGTATTGAAAACATTTGATGAAATCTTAGAGGCATTCCTTGAGGCAAGATTTTCAGTTACATTCACTCTACTTCATAGTCTCAGCATGGTGGCTTCCCATTTTAAAGTTCAAATGGCCTATCCAAAAAGTGCAAGTCTGAAGGCAACAGTGCTCATAACAGCAAAAATGTCAGGATACTGTTGCAAAAGTGTTTGTCCAAACTGCCCACTCAACCCACTCAACCCCAGTGCTTTGCTCCTTTGAGCTAGCGCTAGGGACAGAGTTTGTAGTCTGCTATGGGTTTTATGATGCGCACATAACAAATGATTATCTGGGGCCAGATATTCAAAACTTTGCCCTGGGGCTAAATTAGCACTACCCGTGTGCTAAATTAGCCCAGAATAAATAGCCTGCCATATTCAAAAGGAATAGCCCTGGTGCTACACCTGCTGAATATAGCATGCTAAGGAAACTGGCTGGGAGTGCAGTGCTAAAATAGCCTGGGAAATAAGACAGCTCTAGATATAGCAACAGGAAGTGCAAAATGCAATGGCAGCCCAATGGACACAGAGGAGGAGCAAGTCAGAGCTGCATGTGGAGGACAATTTATGTGATTGCAAAGAGGTGTTTCACACCAACTGCAAAACAAAACAGGCCACACACTGTGGAACTGTGCTGTGCTGTTGTGAGGTTTTCCTGAGGCTAACCTCAGTGCACAGTGCTAACACATTAGCCCGGTGCAAACAGGTTAGCCTGGGGCAAAAGTTTGCTATATTCAAAGCACATATGAAAATGAGCCTAGTTAAGTAATCCGAGGGAAACAGTTACATCTGCATCTCATTATGCGCTGCTTAGCATACATGTCCATGTAGTTTGCCCGGTGCTACTACATGGAGCACACAGCTCTGCCTTTTGGTTAGAATGGCAGTACAAGCTGGATGCTGCAGGATGTGACTGTAGGCATGCACAAGCAGTGCATACAACCCACCCATGTTTCACTATAATCAGTGTGTATATATATATATATATATATATATATATTAGTATGATTAGAGGCAAAACTCCATTTAATGCATTAGTTAGGGTTGTTCCACAGTGACAAAGTGAGGAATCGGTGTTAGGGTTGAAACCCCTGCCTTGCCCACCCCCAACTCGGCATTGGGTGTGCAGTGGAGTCGCAGCCCTAACACTCACCCCATCACATGTGTAAAGCTGCAGAAGCATAGAAGAATGGCGGATAGTTAGGACTGATGACTCCAATGCACATCCCAATGCTGGATGGGGGTGGGCAGGGGTCCAAGTGGGGTTTTCAACCCTAACACCAAATTTCCTCACTTTGATGCTGTGGAACAACCATAACTAATGCATTAAACTGAGTTTTGCCTCTAATTTCCTTCTTTGAGAATGATAACAAGAAATAGTAAATGTAATGCAGCGAGGCGGGAGCCTGGGCCCTCTGGGCCCGCACCGCCACGTGATGTCTTGTGGCATAGTAACAGGAACAGCAATGCAAACAGAAACGCTAACAGTGGTGCACATGGTAACGCAAGCGCGAATGAGAACAGAAAGGGTAATGCACACGGTGGCGTAGACGGGAGCGGTCTGCCATGTAATGTGTTGTCACATAGTAACATGGTGCCTGCAAATGGAAATGTAAATGGGCATGGTGACGCAAAGTGAAACAGAAAGAGAAACAGTACTGTAGATACAAATGGCGAAAAATAACAGAAATGCAAGCTCAAAGGAAAACGCAAAGGATAACGCACATGGTGGCGTAGACGTCAATAGTAAGTGAAACGGGTACGGAACTGCAAGCGGAAAGGGCAAAGGTAACAGTAATGTAAGTGCACAGGCTGGTTTTCCCCAAAACCTGCATCGAGAAAGACAGTGAGTACAAAGAATGTATGCATAATAATGGGTATCGGAGCAGAAAATGAGGACTTGGAATACTAAATAGGTTGTATCTCAAGAACCGTACGACGTAGAAAAAAAATGTAAAAGTCATATGATTTACGACTGTCCTGGCTTGGGTGCTAAGCATTTTTCCAACGAAAAGTCCGTATTTCACACCGTTTCCGAGATACAGGCCCTGAAAGGTGCGGCAAACGCCGTAATGTTATCCTATGGGAAAAAAAGAGAAGTTCGGAGCACCATAACTTTGCCTCCCTGTAAGATTTTTTTCACCAAACCACTGAAAGGCACATCTGAGGGCTGTTGGCTGTCTTCCCTCCAAATTTCAGGAACAAAGACCAAACCGTTATTTTGCAGCAGGGTGCCAAAGGATTCCTGTAATGCGTCGGGCGCCGTAATGTTATCCTATGGGAAAAACCATCAACTTTGGAGTGCCGTAACTTTGTCGCTGTGTAATATTTTTTCAACACAACACTGAAAGGCACATCTGTGAAATGTCAACTGCGTCCCCTCCAAATTTCAGCCCAAAACTCTCTACCGTTCTTTTGCATCGCAGTGCCAAACAATTGCTGTCATTTTCCCACAGACTAGAAAACTACTGTTGCAATTTGCGAAAGCTTTCGCAAAAATTTGCGATACTTTCGTGAGCATGAAAGTAATTTGAGAAAGTACTTTTTCCAGAAATTTGAAAAACATATTTCTGGGGTGTTTTACCCCAAAATAAAGACATGACTAGCATCCTCAGGGTCCGACTAGGTGACTACAAAAAGAATTAGGTTGCTAGAGGGTCCCAAATTTAAATGCCAAGCATTTTTCTGATCACTAACTGAAAACAAAATGGCGGATTTGCGAAAGTAACAGGGCCATTTGTGAAAGTAAAAATGCATTTGCGACACTGTTGAACTTTTTGTTAACTTTTCCCATTGACTTATAATGGGAAATTGTTTTTTGAATAACTTTTGAACCGTTTAATATTTTTTCACCAAATCTTTGAAAGACACATCAGGGACCCTGGCCACACATTCTCTGAAGATTTTGGGCCAGTCGAAACCGCGGCAACCTGTACGCATCGACCGTGAGAATTCCAGAAAAAGCGTAAACACGTGAGCAGATCATGCTTAATAACGCTGCAGCATTGTATCTGACTGGTACGAAACTTGGCAGATCCCAAGGCCTATGGTTCTTGATCATGTATACCAAATTTAAGCCAAATCTGTCAAATGGTCGCGGTTATTAGTGCAAAATTTGGGGTTTAACATGTAAATGGCTCCTCATCTTACTTCATGGTAGCACTACCGCGTTACCATAATCTATATTCATGGCACAAAACTCCATTTAATGCATCAGTTATGATTGTCTCCACAGTGACAAGCAAGGAAATTCAATGTTAGGGTTCCCACCTTGCACCCACCCGCCCTCACCAGGTATCAGGGTGTGTTCGATCAGTCGGTCCCAACTCTCATCCAATCCCATGTAAACAAGCTGAGGTGGTACAGTATAGGAGAATGGAGTGAGAGTAGACTGATGACCCCAACGCACAACTTGATGCCCGTTGGGTGGGGACAGGTGGGGTGGGGGTGCAAGGGGTGGGAACCTAACATCAAATTTCTCACTTTGTCGCTGTAGAACAACCTTGATGCATTAAATGGAGTTTTGGTCATGAATTTCCTCTTTTGAGATGTGCACCATAAATAGTGAAGTAACAGTAACGCAAATGCAAGCACAAATGGTAACGCACATGGTGACGCAAATGTAAATGATAATGCAAATAGTAATAGAAACGCAAGCACAAACACTAATGAAAACAGAAACGCAAGCGCATATGGAAAAACAAATCGCAACATGAACAGTCACGGTAACGCAATTGGAAATGCAAACAATTACGGTAACAGTAATGATGACGCCAAAGGAAACACAAACGGAAAAGCAAACGGAAGCACGTACGCAAACACAAATGGAAATGCACACAAAGGAAAACACAAACAAAGACAGTAATGGAAACGCAAATGTTAATAATAATGCAAATGCAAGCGCAAACACAAATGCAAAGGGTAATGCACATCGGTGGAGTAGGACGGGAACGTTAAAGCAAACGGTTACGAAACATAAATGGAAACGCTAAGTGTAACAGTAACGTAAACGCATAACTCTTATTTTCCCAAAAAGCTGCATTGAGAAACACAGTGAATACAAAGAATGTATGCATAATAATGGGCCTCGAACCGACAATGAACACTTGAACTACTAAATTGCTTATATCTCAGGAATCGTACATCGTGAAAAAATTAAAATGTCATATAATTTATGACTTTTCCTGGTTAGTTTTGTACTTAGCCTCTAGTAGGGGCTAAGCACTTGTCCAATGAAAAGTCCGGATCTTGAAGAGTTTCAGATACTGGCCCTGAAAGGCATGGTGGATGCTGTAATGTTAGCCTATGGGAAAATTGTCAACTTCAAGTGCTGTAACTTTGCAGCCTGTAGTATTTTGTCACCAAACCACCAAAAGGCACATCTGTGGGTCTTGGATTCTTCTTCCAATTTCAGCCCAAAAGACCAAACTGTTCTTTGCAGCAGGGTGGCAAAGATTTCCTATTCTTTTGGGCCTAGTGTAGCAAAGTAGTGTTGCAAATCACAACACTTTCGCAAAAGAAATCACGAAAGTGTCACAAGTGCGACACTACTTTGCGACACTACAGTTTACAAAAATTTCAAAAACATATTTCTGGGGTGTTTAACCCCCCAAAAAAAGACATGGCTAGCATCCTCAGGGCTCGACTAGGTGAACACAAAAAGAATTGTGTCCCTAGAGGGTCCCAAATTTAAATGCCAACATTTCTGTGACCAGTAACTAGAAAAATGGCTGACCTACGACATCACAGGGTCATCCACGAAGCACTAAAACTGCATTTGTGACACTGTCAAACTTTTGTTAACTTTTCCCATTGACTATAATGGGAAACTTGTTTTTGAATAACTTTGAACCATTTAATATTTTTTCACGAAATCTTTGAAAAGCACATCGGGGACCATGGCTGCATGTTCCTAAAGGTTTCATACCAGTCGTGGCAAACCGATGCACCTGTTGACGCCAACAAAAATGTGCAAAAAGCATAAAATGACTTTCTATTGCGCTTTATAGCTCCACAACCGTATACCTGACCATCACTAAACTTGGTAGATCCAGATATCTGTGGTACTGTTCCATCTCTGCCAAATATCAGGCAAATCTGTCATACAGTAGCAAAGTTATTAAGCTACAAAATTTCACATTTTAACCTTAAATGGGTACTCAACCCTGTACTATATATATATATATATATATAGAGGCAAAAACTCAATTTAATGCATCAGTTAAGGTTGTACCACAGTGACAAAAGTGAGGAAATTTGGTGTTAGGGTTGACAGCCCCATTGCACCTCAGCCTGCCACCTCAACTGCCAACGGGTGTGCATTGGGGTTGTAGGCCCTAACTGTCACCCCATCACATGGGTAAACAAGCTGAGGTATAGAGAATGGAAGAGTTAGGACCGATGACCCAATGCACACCCCATTGGCAGTTGGGTGGCAGGCTGGGGGTGCAAGGAGGCTGTCAACGCTAACACTGAATTTCTTCACTGTAGTCACTGTGGTACAACCCTAACTGATGCATTAAATGGAGTTTTTACCTCTAATTTCCTTCTTTTTGAGAATGTGCAGTAGAACACGTAATTTTTGTGACATAGTAATGGTAAGTGCAAGCGATGCAACCACTGGGATTGCATGTAGTGACTGAAATGTAAATGAAAAGCAAACGTTACTAGAGATGCAAGCACAAGGTGACGTCAAAGATACAGTGATGCAAAAGGAGACAAAAGCACATAAAGAAACACAAACCATGATGCGACGGTCACGGTACCGTGAATCGGAAATGCAAATGATAACGTTAACAGCAGAAATAATGCCAAAGGAAACAGAAATGGAAATGCAAATGCAGATGCGTATGCAAGCGAGAATGCAAAGGGTAACGACATGGTGGGAGTATCAGAACAGCAACGCAAACGGATACTGGAAATGCAAGTGGAAACGTTAACTGTAACAGTAATGGAAGTGCACACCCTGTTTTTTCCCAACAGCTGCATGGAGAACCACAGTATGTACAAAGAATGTATGCATAGTAATGGGCCTCGGAGTAGAAAATGAGCTGTTGGAATACTAAAATGCTTATATTTCAGGAATCGTGTGACACAGAAAAAAAATTAAAATTTCACATAATTCATCAGTTTCCTGGCTAGGTTTTCACTGAATACGTAGCCCTACGCATTGTCACATCGAAAATTCCGTATCTCGCAACGTTTCTGACATACGAGCCCCGAAAGGCATGACGGACGCCACCATGTTAATCTATGGGAAAAAAAGTCAACTTCGGAGTACCATAACTTGGCATCCGTGCAATATGTTGTCACCAAACCACCAAAAGGCACATCTGAGAGATGTTGGCTGCCTTCCCTCCAAATCTCAGTTCAAAAGACCAAATCCCATTATTTTTCAGCAGGGTGGCAAAGAATGCCTGTTATTTTGGCCATAGTCTGGAAATGTAGTGTCGCAATTTGCGGAAGCTTTCACAAAAATTTGCAAAAGTGTCACAGGTGGAACACTACTTTTTCCAAAAATTTGAAAAACATATTTCTGGGGTGTTTAACCCCAAAAATAAAGACATGGCTAGCATCTTCAGGGCTCAAATAGGTAAACACAAAAGAATTGTGTCCTAGATGGTCCCAATTTAAATGCCAAACATTTCTGTGATCAGTAACTGAAAACAAGATGGTGGATTTGTGACATCACTAGGGCCATCTGCGATGCTAAAACTGCATTTGTGAAAGTGTCAAACTTTTTTAACTTTTCCCATTGACTTATAATGGGAACTTGTTTTTGAATAACTTTGAGCGGTTCAATATTTTTCACAAAATCTTGAAAGGCACATCGGGACCCTGCGACATTCCTTGAAGTTTTTGGACCAGTTGTGCAAACTGTGTGACCTGTGGACATGAGCAAAGAATTCACCAAAAACGTAATTGTGCACCACGGATGTTTTTAATAACTCCGCAGCTGTCTCCAACCGGTACAAAAGTTGGCAGAACCCAAGATTTATGGTTATATGCCAGGCTGCCTGTCAAATTTCAGGCAAATCAGTTGATTGGTGGTAAAGTTATTAAGGTGCAAAGTTTCACCTTTAATCTTAAAGGGCTACTCAATTCTAACTATGATAGACTACTGTGCTACCATAATATATATATATCTATATAGCTATATATCTATCTATCTATCTATATATATATATATATATATATATATATACTATGGTAGTAACGGTAGTGCTACCATAGTTAGGTTGAGTAGCACTTTTAAGTTAAAGGGTCATATTTTGCACCTTAATAACTTCGTCACTGTTCAGTGAATTTGCTTGACATTTGGTATGCACAATTGACATGGTAGATCTTGGGATCTCGCAGGTTTTGTACCAGTCAGGTATATGGCTGCGGAGTTATTAAGCGACAACCAATTGTGCAATTATGCTTTTTTACGATTTCTTTGCTCTCACCTACAGGTCACACAGTTTGTGCGACTGGTCTGAAAACTTCAGGGAACACGCAGCCAGGGTCCCTGATGTGCCTTTTGAAGATTTCATGAAAAAATATTGAACGGTTCAAAAGTTATTCAAAGAACAAGTTCCCATTATAAATCAATGGGAAAAGTTAACAAAAGGTTCAACACTTTCGCAAATGCAGTTTTTACTTTCACAAACGGCCCTTTTACTTTCACAAATCCACCATTTTGTTTTCAGTTGGTGATCAGAAAAATGCTTGGCATTTAAATTTGGGGCTCTCTAGCAACACAATTCTTTTTGTGTTTACCTAGTTGGACCCTGAGGATGCTAGGCATGTCTTTATTTTGAGGTTAAACACCCTAGAAATATGTTTTTCAAGTTTCTGGAAAAAGTACTTTCGCAAAGTAGTGTGACACTCACGATAGTGTCACAAATTTTTGCGAAAGCTTTCGCAAATTGCGACACTACTTTTCCAGGCTATGGCAAAATGACAGCAACAGAGGGATGGCAGCCAACATCTCACAGATGTGCCTTTCAGTGTTTTGGTGAAAAAATATTACAGAGAGGCAAAGTTACAGCACTCCAAAATTGATACTTTTTCCCATAGGATAACATTACGGCGTCCGTCGCATTACAGGAATCCTTTGCCGCCCTGCTGCAAAATAATGGTTTGGTCTTTTGGGCTGAAATGTGGAAAAAAGAAAGCCAACATCCCACTGATGTGCCTTTTGGTGGTTTGGTGAAAAAATATTACAGGGCGGCACAGTGACGGCACTCCGAAGTTAATGCTTTTTCCCATTGGATAACATTACAGCGTCCATCGTGCCTTTCGGGGCCCGTATCTCAGAAACGGTGCGAGATACGGACTTTTGGTTGCAAAAAGGCTTAGCCGCCTAATGAGGACTAAGTAGAAAACTAGCCAGGAAAGTCATAATTCATATGAAATTTACATTTTTATCTACATCGTACAGTTTCTGAGATATAAGCAATTTAATATTCCAAGTCCTCATTTTCTCCTCTGAGGCCCATTGTTATGTATACATTCTTTGTTTTCACTGTGTTTTCCAATGCATTTTTTGGGGAAAAGAAGGGTGTGCCCTTTCGTTACTGTACCAGTTAGCATTTCCAGTTGCATTTCCATTACCGTTTGTGGCACCATTACCGTCCTACGCCACAGTGTGCATTACGGTTTGCGTTTTTCTTCGTCTGCATTTCTGTGTCATTTGGCATTACTGTTGCTGTTACCATTACCAGTTTCATTTGCAGTTACGGGAACAATCGACGTCGCAGCCACGGGTTTCATGCTTTCATACACGCTTTGCATTTCTGTTTCCTTTGGTGTTATTTTGCTGTTTCTGTTACCATTTGCATTTACAATTGCGGTACCGTGACCATGTGCATAATAGTTTGCATTTCTGTACTCACTTACATTTGCATTTCTGTTTCCTTTGGTGTTATTGTTGCTGTTACCGTTACCATTTGCGTTAACAATTGCGGTTCCGTGACCATGCACGTTACGGTTTGCGTTTCCGTACGTGCTTCTGTTCCCATTTCCATTTCTGTTTCCTTTGGCATTATTCTTCATGTTAACTTTACCATTTGCATTTACTATTGTGGTACCGTGGCTGTGCGCTACAGTTTATGCTTACATGTGCGCTTGCATTCACGCTTTCTGTTTCTGTTCCTTTCATGTTCTTTTTGCTGTGACATAACATTTCCATTTAAAATACTGCTGCTATCATTGTTCATGTTACCAGTTGTGTTTTCATACAGGCTTCAATGTCCGTTTGCGTCACTGTTCGCTTTGGCATCACTTTACGCTTGTGTTTCTATTAACGTTTCCTTTACCATTTACGTTTCCGTTACCATGTGCACCACTGTTGGCACTTCTGTTTGTGTTGCTGTTCCTGTTACTATGTCACAAGACATCATGTGGCAGAATCGCGGGGCCCAATGGGCCCCACGCTCCAGTCGCTGCATTACTTTCACTATTTGTTGTCATCATTCTCAAAAAAGAAGGGAAATTAGAGGCAAAAAACTCTGTTTAATGCATCAGTTAGGGTAGTTCCACAGTGACAAAAGTGAGGAAATTCGGTGTTAAGGTTGAAAACCCCCCTTGGACCCCCCCAGCCCCACTCCCCAACTGGCATCAGGGTGCACGTTGGGGTGGTCGATCTAACTCTCACCCCATTCTCCTATACCTCTGCTTCTTTACATGTGATGGGTGAGAGTTAGGTGATGACCCCAACGCCGCATCCTGATGCCGGTTGGGGTGGGCTGGGGTACAAGGTGGGGTTTCAACCCTAACACCGAATTTCACTTTTTTTCACTGTGGAACAACCCTAAGGATGCATTAAATGGAGTTTTTGCCTCTAAAATAATATATATATCATATACAGTATATATATATATATATATATATATATATATATATATATATAATGGTAGCATACTCTTTTGCAAGGGTGAAACTTTGCACCTTAATAACTTTGCCACCGTCAATGGATTTGCCTGAAATTTGGCAGGCACAGGGCGTAACCATAGCTCTTGGGATGTGGTAACTTTTGTACCAGTCAGATATACAGCTGTGGAGTTATTAAGCAACATCTGTGCACACAATTACTTTTTTTTTGGCATTCTTTGCTCATGCCTACAGGTCGCATGGTTTGCGCAACCATCTGAAAACTTCAGGAATCATGTGGCCAGGGTCCCTGATGAGCTTTTGAAGATTTTGTGAAAAAATATTGAACGGTTCAAAAGTTATTCAAAAAACAAATTCCCATTATAAGTCAATGGGAAAAGTTAACAAAAGTTCAACACTTTGCAAATGCACTTTTTAGTGTCACAAATGGCCCTAGTAGTGTTGCAAATCCACCATTTTGTTTTCAGTTATTGATCAGAAAAATGCTTGACGTTTAAAACTGGGACTCTTAGGAACACAATTCTTTTTGTGTTCTCCTAGTTGGACCCTCACGATGCTAGCCTATGTCTTTATTTTGGGTTAAAACACCCCAGAAATATGTTCTTCAAATTTGTGGGAAAAGTAGCGTCACACTTGTGACACTTTCACAAATTTTTATGGAAGGAGTCGCAAATCACAATACGGCTTTTCTAGACTATGGCAAAATGACAGGAATTCTTTGGCACCCTACTGCAAAAGAACAGTTTGGTCTTTTGGGTCGAAATTTGGAGGGAAGGCAGCCAACATCTCACAGATGTGCCTTTTGGTGGTTTGGTGACAAAATATTGCATGGATGCAAAGTTATGGTACTCCAAATTTGACGCTTTTTCCCAGAGACTAACATGGTGGTGTCCGCCGCGGCCTTCGCTCTGTGGACTCGAAACGGTGCGAGATACAGAATTTCTGTCGCAAAATGCATAGCCCTGTGGACTACCCCATTGAGTGAAAATGAAGCCAGGAAATCATGAATCATGTGAAATTTAAATTTTTTTTCTACACCGTACGGTTACTGAGATATTAGCAATTTAGTATTACAACTGTTCATTTTAGGCTACAAGGCCCATTAATATGCATGCATTTTTTGTTGTCACTGTGTTTCTCAATGGAGCTTTTGGGGAACAAAAGGGTGTGCGTTCCACTTACTGTTACACATAGGCTTTACACTTCTCTTTCTATGCCCGTTTGTGTTAGCATTCCGTGTACGCCACTGTGTGCGTTACCCTTATGCTTTCATTTGCGTTTGTGTTACTGTTATCATTTCAATCTCCACTACTGTTTGTCTTTGCATTTCAGTTTGCGCCACCATCGCATTACGATTTGTGTTTCTGGCAGCTCTTCCATTTTGCTGCGTTTCTCTTTGGTTTAGCATCATCGTTGCTGTTACCATTACCATTTATGCTTCCAATTGCTTTACCATGCCCGTGCGCATTATGGTTCGCGTTTCCATATGCGCTTGCGTTTCCATTTCTATTTTCTTTGGCATTACTGTTGCTTGCTCTTACCATTAGCATTTGCATTTTGCATTGTGGTACTGTGGCCATGCACATTACAGTTTGCGTTTCCATACACACTTGCATTTCCGTTTCTGTTCTCTTTGGCATTATTCTTGCTGTTACCATTACCATTTGCATTTCCAATTGCGGTACCGTGACTGTGCACGTTACCGCTTGTGTTTCTGTACGCAATTACGTTTGCTTCTCTGTTTGCGTTACTATTCACTTTGGTGTCACTTTCTGCTTGTGTTTCTGTTACCGTTTGTGTTACGATTTATGTTTCCATCACCATGTGTGTTACCGTTTGCGCTTGCATTTCCCTTGTGGTTACCGTTATTATTTCACTACGTCGTGGTGGGAGCAGGGGCCCGAAGGGCCGCTCCACCGACCTTTTCGCTCACTATTTACAGTGTGCTGAGGGGGTTGGAGGACCACTAAGGAGTTACATATATTTATCACAGAACGGAGTTGGGGAATGTGCTGGGCGGGTGGGGACCACTAGGCTACCAGAGATTTTTATTTTATTTATTTCAATTCTAGAATTACAATTACCTTTGAGCTCAGGGCTATTTTACAAAGGTTCCATGTCAAGACATTAGTATCACATAACAATAGACAAAATTGTTACACAAATAAGGGTAAAGGATATCAAATTAATTTTGAACAGACAGGGAGAGGGTAAAGTGGAGAGGAAGAGGACAAGAGGGGGAGGGGTGGTAGAAAGAAATGGGAGGGGCAAAGGTGGGAGGTAAGAAAATGAGAAGAGAGGAGAGGTGGGTGGGTAGGTAAGGATATGGAGGGGGGTGGAGTGAAGTAGCCAGGAAGGTGGCATTGTCAGGTGCTGGGGAGTGGATGGGGCAGAGCCCAAACTAGGGCAAGTACGTTATGTAAGGAGCTAGATATAGGAGAGTGGTAGTGGAGTGGTGTTGCATAGACATTATCCATGACAGTCACAGATGCTGGAAGTGACCAGGGTGTTTCGGAGCCTGAATTTGAAGGCCCCTAGCCCAGTGGTATTGATAGCATCATTGGCAAGACCGTTAAACCAAGTGGATGCCTTGTAGGTGAATGAACGCTGGCCAATGGCTGTGCGGCAGCGAGGGATACGGAAAAGTTGTAGCTTTGATCCCCTAGTAATTCTGGAGCTGGTTTTCGTTTGCAGGAGTGAAGAGACACTGGGAGGGGCAGTTCCCAACTGTATTTTCTTAGCAACCACGCAAGTCTGGTACTGAATTCTATTATCAAGTTGAAGCCAGTTAACTTGTGAGTAGAGGTCACAGGTGTGCGTGAGCCGTTCGGCCCCGTGATGAGTCGACAGGCCTTGTTTAGGGTGGTAGTAATCCTTCTGAGTGCAGTGGTAAGTGTAAGTTTTTCTTTTTTTTTTCTTTTGTGGTAAATGTTGGCAAGGCACAGCTCACTTTACCAGGGACTTCGTTTATTTACGGCAGCTACAGGGGTCTGGATCATGATGGGGGGGACCACTAGACTACCAGGGGTTTCCACAGCAGTGATTCGAAGTGTATCAAAGTTACACTTTGAATTACTTCGAGTACCACCGCCACATTACTGTATGCTTTTTGCAGGCAGTATTTAGCACTGTGCTACAGGTGGCACAAAATCCAGTATCATGGCGCTAAACTTTTGAATATGCCACTACGCCAGCATTCCTGGCCACTCCCCTAACTCCCACTCCTGAATACATTAACTTTTAGTGTCGGCACTATCACGTAGTGCTGGTGCTATTAGGGCTTTTGAATATTGCAGCCTGAAGCAAATCCAGCATTACTCCAGTGCAGATTTGCACCAGGCACAAAGATTTGAATATCTGGCCCCTGGGGTGTAATTTCACTTAAAGGGACAGCTTCTCATCTTATTCTCATATGCATTATAGCAACACAGCATTACTGTGTGATAAAATTGCTCCCCAAAACAAAATGATCTGTGCCTTGCCAACATTTACTACAAAATTAAAAAAAGAAAAACTTACACATATTATACAATCACAATCATTAAAAAAACTAAATTAAAAAGCAGAACCAGACTGGGGGCAACTGATTTGTTTCATTCAAGCTGGTGCTTGGCAAACAGAAAGTTCTAATCTTTCTGTTTCTCCTTCGGAGCCACATCAACGCAGAGCAACACCACCAGATGATTCTTGTGGTTACAAATGTGAGAGTTCCTTTTCATCCAAGGCATCTTTTAAATTTCTCATGTTGCTTTTCCTGGAGCTGCAAAACTGCATCTGTGGAAAATCTGTATTCCTTTTTCACATCCTGGGGCCTGATATTCAAACCTTTGCCCAAGGGCAAAACCGAGTTTGCCCACGCAAACTGTGTTTAGCACAGATGGGCAATATTAAAAAGCTTGGTCAGTGTGGGCAAACAGGGTTTGCACCAGGGCAATAGTCGGAAGGGGGATGTAATGTAAATGAAGGGACAGGGACCTGAATATTTGTGCAGTCCAATTTTCAAAGTATGCATGCTGCTCAAGGCTGCTTTGCTTAGTCTCCTTGTGTGTTGCACATACCACAGATCAAAACCTCAACTTAGTCCCGTGCAACCCTAGTAGTTGGTGGGGGAAGTGCGGTGGCCTTCCTTACCTCCAACACAGTAGTCCCTGGCATCTAGTGGAGCCCCCCCTTGCCGATCACTGTCCCCAAAGTTTACCAGTGATGTTCCTTGGTACTAATGGTACCCCCTGCTGATCGCCATCCTGGAAGTAAATTGAAAGTTTCACTGGTGTCCAAGGGCCCCTCTAATTGCCATCCCCAAAGTTTATCAGTAATGTTTCTCTGGGGTCCAGTATCCCACCCCTGCCGATTCCATCACAGGTTCATAGACTCATACAAGCTTGATGGCAGAAAGGACCATACCAGCCCATCTAGTCTGTCCTTTTACCTCCTACACCTCCCTCCCCCTCCCTGCCAGCCTTCCTCCCCTCAATGCTCAGCCCCATATGCTTGTCCTATGCCCTCTTGAATTATTCCACTGATTTACTGTAGCTCCCACCACTCCATCTGGTAGTTTGTTTCAGGGCTCCACCACCCTCTCCATGAAGAAATGCCCTCTCACATTGCCCTGTATCTTTTCTTGCTGTCTGAGGTGGTGCCCTCTAGTTCTGACCCCTCCTTCCTCTTAAGTAAACCATCTTCTCCACTTTATTTAGTCCTTTTACATATTTAAGTTTCAATCATGTCTCCCTTTCCTTCCTTGTCTCCAGCATGTACAGAGCCAGCTCTTTACAACTCTGCTTGTATGTCTTTCCCTGCATACCCTGCACCATCTTGGTTGCCCTTCTCTGATCCCTCTCCAATGGATCTAAATCCTTGCATGGAGATGTGGCCTCCAGAAATGAACCCGTACTCCAGGTGCGGCCTCACCATGGTATTGTAAAGAGGCATTATTACTCCCTCCTTCTACTAGTAATGCCCCTGCCTGTGCATGCCAACATCTCATTGGCCTTTCTGCCACCCTGCTACATTGGATTCCTACCTTAAGGTTCAAGGAGACTATGATCCCCAGATCCATCTCCTATTCCATTACTTTGATTTCCTCACCACCTAGGGTGTACCCTGCTCTTCTGTTCCTACTCCCCAAGTGCATCACAACGCACTTCTTGGCATTAAATTTCAGCTGCCACATCCCAGACCATTTCTGGAGTGTCTTTAAGGCCTCCCTCCACCCCCCGGGTGTCCAGCCTATTGCATATTTTTGTATCATCGGCAAATAGGCACACCCTCCCCCTCAAACACTCTGCAATATCACTGATGTAGATGTTGAAGAGAAGTGGACCCAAAATTGACCCCCGTGGCCCTCCACTCTTTACCCTCACCATCCTGGAGTGCACCCCATTTATCAACATCCTCTGAGTACTTTCTGACAGCCAGGCCTCCACCCTACTTGTTATTTTCCCACCCAACTCCAGGCTTTCCATCTTGCTCACCAGCCTCCTATGGGGGTTGGTGTCGAAGGCCTTACTAAAGTCCAGATAGGCCACATCCACCCCCCTGGGTCAATTACTTGAGTCACCCAATCAAAGAACTCAATTAGGTTTGTCTGGCAAGACTTCCCCTTCATGAAGCCATGCTGTCTGCTGTCCTGCAAGACACTCTCCTCCAGGTAATCTACCACTCTGTCCTTGATTAATGCCTTCATTACCTTCCCCGCCACTGACATGAGGCTGACGGGTCAATAGTTCTCCTTCATCTCCTTACTACCTCCCTTGTGTAAAGGAACTACATGCACCCTCTTCCAGTCCTCCGGCACTCTCCCCGTATCCAGGGACAAGTTGAAGAGCCTTGTCAAGGGTGCGGACAACTCCTCTTTCAATTCCCTGATCACCTTGGGTTATAACCCGTCAGGCCCAATTACCTTGTCCACCCTCAATCTATCTAGCTCTGCTCTAACCCTATCCACAGTGAATGGGCTGAGATCCACCTATATGCCCTCCTTCCCCTTCAACTTTAGCTCAGGTCCCCTACCGTCCTTCTCCTCCATGAATACTGAGCTAAAGTACTTATTTAATAACTCTGTTTTTCACAGTCCCTTTCCAGTTATATCCCTCCCTCTACCCTCAGCCTATTAATCCCCTGGCTTGCCCTCCTTCTCTCCCTCAATATCTGAAAAAAAGTTTTATCCCCTGTTTTGGCCTTTTTGGCTATTTTCTCCTCAGTATCTGCTTTTGCCCTTCTGATCTTCTTCCCTGCCAGACTCCTCTTTTCCCTGTACTCTTCCTTATCTTCCTCCCTGAGTGTCTGCTTAAATTTTTTGAAAGCCCTTCTCCTTTCACTGACTGTCCCTGCAGCCTCCTTTGCAAACCAAAGTGGTCTCCTCCCCCTCTTGTTCTTCCTAACCTTTTTTGTGCACATTTCCGTGGCTTGCAGTACCCCTCCCTTGATGGCCTCCCATAACTCCTCCACTGCCCCTATATTCTCTGTACCTTCCATTGTCTCCCTTACTATCCTTGTCATCTTGCTAAAAATGAAAATTTCTCTGGTGTCTAATGCTGCCCCCCCAACAATTGCCAGCCTGATGTAGAAACTAGAATTTCCCTAGTGTCTACTGGTTCCCTCCCTGTCAGTCACTGCCCAATATAAATCATGACATTCCTTGGTGCCCAGTGGTCCCACCCTCCACCCGCACCCATGTCTGATGGCTGGTGTTCAGTGGTCCCTCCCCCACCCTGATCCCCTAACCTGACACACAAACACTGTTTCCCTGGTGTACAATGTAACCCTACCCCCATCCCAATCCCCTGTATATGAAAGAGAAACTATTCCCCAGTGGTCTCATGGTCCCTCCTCCCTATCCTTGGTCTCCCCTTTCAATGCAATGAATTCTTCCCTCGTGGTCTAGTGGACTGCCCCATCCCCAATCTGTCCATAAAATAAAATCTAGATCTTTCCTTGGTGGCTAGTGGACCCGAACCCTCCGTACCCCAGCAAGTAGTGCCCCTCCACCCCTCCACATCCCATCCCTGAACTGCTGACCAGCACAACCCTCCACTCTCCACCACAGCTGGCCACTGACTGAGCTGTCAAAGAGCACATACGCTATACAGTACATGCTCACTGATTGACAGCTCAGTGAAT
Organism: Neoceratodus forsteri; assembly: GCA_016271365.2. Classification (NCBI taxonomy): domain Eukaryota; kingdom Metazoa; phylum Chordata; order Ceratodontiformes; family Ceratodontidae; genus Neoceratodus; species Neoceratodus forsteri. Next base: position 32,720,571 of record CM057450.1, read on the forward strand.
GAGCTGTCAATCAATGAGCATGTACTGTATATAGTACTCATTCATTGACAACTTATTTGGTAGCTAACCATGGTGGAGAGTGGAGGACTGCGCCGGTTGCCAGCTCGGGGAAGGGATAGGGGGGAGGAGCTGATGGGACACTACCTGCCAGGGTAGGGGGTGGGGGTCCATTATCCATCAGGAAAGATCTAGAATTTATTCTATGGGCAGATTAGGGAGAAGGAGGGGCCCGCTAGACCACCAGGAAGCATTTATTGTACTGCAAGGGAGATCAGTGGATAGTGACGGAGGGCAACTAGATCACTAGGGAATTGTTTCTTGATATACAGGGATTGGGATGGGGTGGTATTGGGTGGTGACTGTGGGGGAGGGACCATTGACACCAGGAAATGTCTACTTTTTATGTTGGATGGCAATTGACAGGGGGACCACTAGATACCAGGGAAATTCTAGTTTCTATATTGGGCCAGCAATTGATTGGGAGGCACCACCAGACACCAGGAAAATGTTCATTTTTAACTCGGGGTTGGTGATTGGCTGGGGGAGAACAACTGGGCACCACAGAAACACTACTTGTAAACTCTGGGGATGGCACTCAATGGGAGGACACAACTAGCAGCAGGGAAACATTACTAGTAAACTTTGGGGACCGGGATCAGCCGGGGGACCACTAGCACCAGGGAATATTTAATTTCTAACTTCAGGCCAATGATTGGTGGGTGGGAGCACTAGCACCAGGGATAGCTTTCTGGGACCAGGCTAGTGGGGTGGCGATGCACTAACTCACCAGGCTACCCATGCAAATGAGCCCATAATGAGCATGCAAATGGTCCTTTAGCACCTTGTATGCCCAATAGGCTAATCTGTAGTGGTCCATTTGAATATAGAATTTAGCATGGGTGCAAGCCATCATGATGCCTCATTTTGGGAGCCATATCTGCCCAGCGCTGAGTGGCTTAGCACTGGGTTGCAATGGCCCTATGTGCAGTGCAATAGTGCCGGTGCACTATTCCACTGAATATAGCATTTTTGGGCACCCAGGCAAGGGCAAGGCACAGCTCAAATATTTACTTTCCATTTTGCCCGTTTTAGAATATCAGGCCCTTGATGCCTGAAAGTACCACTCTGTTTCATACTAGGATAAATATACCTATCAATTCTCAATGCTCAGTGTAAACCGCTCATTGTTTACTGCAATGTCTTAAATGAGGCAATATGAAATGTGAACCAATGAGTGACTTACAGCAGGGGAAGAGAGAAAAGGGGAAACAGAAATGGAGAAGGGGCAACAAAAATACAGGAAAGGATGAATGAGGAAAATCTGACTCACTAAAGGAGGTTTTTAAGGCCAGCTCCTAACAAAGACACGATATCAGGATACAGAATATATGTATCCCAATTACATTTGAATCTGACTCCCATCATGGAAAAGTAAAAAACAGCCCCAATATTACTATTCAAACAGTTTGCATAGGAAGGATTTAAAATCCCACTTTTCATTCAGTCCTGTTATCTTCAAACAGTTGTGATGGAATATTCATTCCTACTCATTCTGTAACAACATTCACAAGTGATCACCTCCCCTTGGCTCGCTTGTTAGATGTTCTAAACCCATAGCTGACTGCTGTCTAGTATCTGAGGCATGCTTTGCTCTAAAATGACTACCAATGGGGGTATCTTCTCTTGCTCAAATTACGTCCCTGATGCACTCTTGCGGCCTCCTTTTTAATGGCCTCATTGTTTTCCCTAAATATAGCTTACTGCAGATGTATGTCAGGACATAAACAATGAATTCAGTGTCACAATGGATAAATGCCCTGATCCCGTACTGGACACCGGTATGTGGGTGAATTAAGCAATAATGCAATGTGTGTCATGCTAGGATAACATCACGCCTCAGGTGGTTGAGCATGAGACCGCAGGCCGAGTATGTCTAACACCCCAGAAGTGACGTTATCCCAGCACAACACACACCCTGGAGTGTATTATTGCTATTATACAATGGCTTCTTTGTAAAATGAAATAATTAAATGATTAAAATATATTTAAAATGTTTTAGTCATTTTTTTTCTGAGTAAGTATACATAGTGGAAAAATGGTGCTGCTCTCATTGTTTGCCCAGTAGGTGGTGCTGCTGTTTTTTCTTGTTCTAGTCTTGTTTTTTTTTTTCGCTTGTTGTATTCCCTCCCCACACACACACACTTGGTTGTCTTTGGTTGGTAAAGTTGTGCTGCCCATCCAGTTTAACTGACCAGGTCCTGCTGTCTTCCTGGAACCAGCTGAAGATGTATATATTTTTATGTTGGTTCGCCATGCAGCCAACATATTGCACTAGCAGCAGATATGGAGGAGCAGTCACTGTGGGCGAATGCAGGGCATGCATCAGTAGCTGCGTCCCTCTTTCCCCAGTGAGGCAGCTGCAGGTGCTGACACCAGGTATAGGTCAAGTGGCCACCAGATCTAAGAAAAGGTCTGCTGCAATCCTGCAGCGGCACAATAACATGTCCTCCTGATGTGCCTGTCATGGTGACAGCACCTGCAGAGTGCCCAGACCCACTTCTTTTGCCGACAGGGAAGCCCACTCCCCATCAGCATAATGACCCCGCTCCCATTTAAAATGTATGCCAAGGGGGTGACTAATCCCCCTCAGCATCATGCACCCCCCCAACAGTCTTTCTTTGCCAATGGGGGGCCCAATTCCTGTTGGCTTTAATCCCCCTTCCCCTTTTATTTTGCCAACTGGGGAGCCCACTCCCTATCAGCATAATGTCCCTCCGCTTTTGTGTGCCAAGAGGGGTGCCCAGTCCCCTTAGCTCTTGTCCCCCTTCTGTATGTGCTGATGGGGGTGTCAACTCCCATCAGCACAGCATCCCTCCAAAACACTTAGGTGGCATGCCACCCCAGCTGCACAAATCCCCTGAAAAAGAAAAACTGTCCTTCAATGTTTTTTTTTTTTTAAACCTGTGAAAGAAGAAAACAGTCCCTTGTGGTCTCCTGCCACCTCTCCCAACCCGCACCCACCCTCTGTGTGCCCTGCATCCCCACACCCCCCCACTCCATACTTACCTCTGGAGTTTGCGATGATCTATCTTCGGTGGACTGGGAGCACGTCTGCACTCTTCAAAGCTGACCGCAAACTGAAGAAATGCCGGTAAGCTGTTTAATGGCATAAATAGGTTTTTTTCAACTTTGGTGCACATCTTGGCCATTATTGGGACATTTTGGCACCAAATTTTCAGCATGGGGTTTTTGGGACCCCTCCTCATGAATTCAGTCACTGTCATTGTGTTATTCGGTCCTGAAAGGTAATTTTTGAGGTCACTGCATGGAATCACCTTTTTGGGCTGATTAATGAAACAACAGTGCCACTATTCATGAGGTGGGGCTCTCAAAAAGCCTATGTTGCAAATTCGGTGGAAAAAATCCAAAAAATGGTTGTTTTATACATGCATTGGCGTAGTTTCCACACACGCTGTAATTTCGAATTTGTAATATTTTCACTCTAGATTTTCAAAATTGCCATTTTCCCACACCTCCTTATGAACAGTACAGCTGTAATTTTACATATCCTGGCTAAATGTAAGCCAAGACATTCAGCGCATTGGCCAGTGCGTTGCTGTATGTAAATCAGTTTTTGGGACAGTTTGAGGAAATGATGGTGGCACTGTTCATGAGCAGAGGTAGTAAAATGCCTAAGTTGTAAATCTGGTGACAAACATCCATAAAATGACTATATTACAAGCGTGCATTGTGCAGTTTCCAAGCACCCGTGTAACTTCGTAAATTTGCAATATTTTCATCTCAGATTTTCAACACTGGCATTTTTTCACACCTCCTTATGAACAGTACAGTTGTCATTTTTCACATCCTGCCCAAAATGTGTTTTCACACCTATGGCGCACAATGGCGTGGTCCCTGTGGGAAATCAACTTTTGGGACAAATTAACAAAATCTCAGTGCCACCGTTCATAAGGAGAGGTCCCAAAATGCCTATTTTGAAAATGTGGTTAAAAAACATATCAAAAATAACTGGGTTACGGACACGTGTTACGCAGTTTCTATGCATGCTCATGACTTCACCAATTTTTCATATTTTCGCTCCAGATTTTTAACGTAATTTTTTTACACCTCCTCATGAACAATACAGTTGTCATTTTTCACAATCTGCCCAAAATGTGTTTTCGTCCCTGTGTCACCAAATTGCATAGCTGCTGTGCAAAACTACCTTTCAGCTAACAAACTGATAGTGTCACTCTTTATGAGGTGGGGTCACAAAAAGCCTATGTTGAAAATTTGGAGTGAAAATACCAACAAATGCCTACGGTGTTAGGGTTTCCAACTGTAACTCCCCACCCTGTAGAGACTGACAGGCATCAGGGGTGTGACTTGGGATCATTGGCTGTAATGCTCATGCCATTCCACCCCCCACCTCTCACCCCCTCCCTGCAGCCAGTGACAGGCATTAATGTCTGCCTTGGAGTGTTCGGCCCTAAAGTTCACCCCATTCTCCTATACTGCACCCACCTCAGCGTATTTCCTTATGGAATGGTGTAAGTATAAGGCCCAAAGACCCCAAAAAACACCACGACACTTGTCAGTGTTTGTAGGGTAGGGTGAGGTAGAATGGCATAAGCATTATAGCTGACGACCCAAAGGCACACCCCAAAGCTTGTCAGTCTCTGCAGGGTGAGGGTGTCATTGGCTTCAGTTCAATACTTCACTGCCATTCCTATTATGCATCTCTAACTCCTGCACTACCAATGCCAATGTCAGCGACACAACATTCGGCATTGACAAATGCTTTTTTTATTAGTCTCTGTAAAACTGGAAATGCTTATCTGAGAAAGAGCTAGGTGACATTTCCGATTTCCTGCATCGATGGGTAAGTCCGTATTGATCAACTAAGGAAAACCGTTCATGAAAATGCTGTTTATAAAAGGAAAGTGATTTAAAATGTTTTCTGCAGCTGCTTCATGCAATTCTTGTGGGTGAACAACTGCTTTTTCCCACGAACCAAGCAGCATCAATGAACTGCACGACTGAAGCTGATGGGTTCGGGTTAGAAAATGGCTAGAAAATTTAAATTTATTATGCAAGCTTTGTATGCTGAGGGACAGCAGAGTGTCACTTGATGGGATTTAATAGTAAAAGAGCCAGGGACTGTGAAGGCAGCTTATGACCGAGAATCACTGAGCAGGTTGCTAAGCAGGGATCAGTGTAGCGGGCTCAGTGGACTGATTCCATTCACAGTTGATGCAGTCATATTGTGTTAGGACCACACCCGTGATGTTATGCTGAATAAGATCACAGGTCTAGTCTCAGACTGACCAATAAGACCCAGGGCCAGATATTCAAAGCTTTGCACCAAGCAAATCTGTAGTGCTGGAATAGCACCGAATTTGCACTGGGCTGCAATATTCAGAGGCCCTTTAGCACCAGCACTGTGTTATAGCTCTGATGCTAAATGTTAATGTATACAGGGAGAGAGGGAGTGAGGGGAGCGGCTATGCATGCTGATGCACTGGCATATTCAAGAGATTAGCACCGCGCTCAGGCTGTTGCACTACCTGTAGCGCGATGCTAATTACTGCCTACAAAAGGCATGCGATGAACAAACAGTGGAGGAACCAAAAGTAATTTGATGTAAAACTTCGAATTATAACCATACTAATTTGAAGTTATACGCCGAACCACTCCCATGTCTAACCCTGGTAGTCTAGTGGTCCCCCCACCTCACATCGTGATCCCAGAGTCTGTAGTTTAGTGGTCCTCCCACCCACCATAATGATCCTTGAGTCCATAGTTTACATAAACCACCATAACTCCCTGATAGTCTAGCGGTACCCCCAACCCCCATTATGATCCCATGGTCCATAGTGTCCAATGCACACTTTAATTTCCTGGTAGTCTAGTGATCCCCCCACCCCTATCACAATCCCTGAGTCTATAGTTTACATAAACCACCAAAATTCCCTGGCAGCCTAGTGGTCTCCCCACCCCCCATCATGTTCTCCAAGTCCACAGTATACAGAAACCACCATAATTACCTGGTAGTCTAGTGGTCCCCCCACCCAGCAGTGCCAACCAACCCACTTTCCCCACCCCTGGAGCCAGCAACTGGCTCAACCTCTTCGCCCGTGGCCAGCCACCGACTGCCTGATGAATGAGCATGTACCTCAGTGAGTAATGAATGGTCATGCATCAATGAACAGTATGTTTTCAGGTTTTTTCAACTACAAAAAAAGTGATGAGGGACAGTTTTAATTTTTCAGGTGAAGACACTTGGGGATTGGGCACCCCCAGTGTCAGTTTTTTTCTTGTAGGGGGGTAGGTGCTGAGAAGGATGGTCAGGTGGGGAAAGTTACAGAGGCACCAGCAACAGACAATGATGGGCGGTTTCTTTGTTGCAGGCTATTAAAAAAAACTGTGAGATTGCAACACTGGGGGATTGGGCACCCCCAGCAGCAGTGTTATGTTTGTGGTGGGGGGAGTGTGGGGCAGTGGGTTCTGAGAGGGAGGGTTCGGTAGAGGGTGCCACTATACACCAGGGCAAGACAGGGACACAAGGAAACATAAGTTTTAACTTCTGTGTCATGGATGGAGAATGTGAAGAATTTCCATGATTTTGGGCATGCACATTATTATTGCACATTTATGGGCAGACTAGGTGGGCCAAGAGGTCCTTATCTGCCATCAAAGTCTATGTTTCTATGTTTTATTAGCATTGATGCTAATGCACATGCCAAAGTTACGGTTCCAAAGTCAGGTTCATGTCATTGAAAGCCGCTCAGTTGTTTGCTGATGCAGCTTCATGCAAATCCAAGGACCAAAGTTCTCTCTGATGGGAGTGGCTTTTGTTCTTTGAAGTACATGCAGTTTCATCATACCAAGCAGAGAGTTACGTCACAACAACAATATGTGGTCAATGGTCTAGACTGCTGAGCCCCTGGTATTGTGAACTGCAATGGGCTCGGCAGTGACACCCCCCAAAATCCCTTGCACTCATCACACAAGGTTTGTTGCATCCACATCAAATGTAAAAGAACACAATACCATACCTCTCAACTGTCCCGATTTTCAGGGATGTCCATGATTTTGAAAACGAACAGCATCGAAGAGGCGGCTCAAATTTTTAGTTGTGCCAGTGTATAGAACAACTGAACAACAAAGAAAAACACAGCACCAACCACTTCCAAATAATTCTGTATTGTGTAGAACAAAAAAATCGCATCACAATGCAGTAGCATAAACAAGAACATAACAGCTCCCAACACAAAAGCGTCCGACGGTTTCGTTGCCGCCTGGCGCCTCCTCCAGGGACACATGTCTGAGGAGGCGCTGTTCAACGCAACTGCCGTTTCGGCATATTCGCTAACTAACATTGACCGTTCTAATAATTTTGCCACAAAATTTTACTCTGTTCCTCTAAAATTATGTTTTCCTGTCCAAACAGTGGGATTGTAAGCACAAATAATGTCAGACATTAAAGTTACAGGTTTGTTCTTCCTTAGAAAATACGTTTACACTAAGCCCCTTATTCTGCCAGCTTCCTGAGTGGATACCACCAATTTTGAAGATGTGTCCCTGATTTTGGTCCTTTGTCCCTAATATTTTTAAGTCTTGTCCCTGATTTATGAGGCAGGAGGTTGAAAGGTATGCACAATACTCACATCAGCACTCAAATCTAGCTTGTAAGTGAGAGCTACATGAAAACTGGACCAGTAGCTGCATTTCGTATCAACATGATTCCAGGGTTTTATTTTTGTATTAAAATTTCAAATTTTGTTCCGAGACCTAACGTTCCAAAAGTAGCCCTTTCCAAAAAAAATGTTTAGAAACAGTTCACTTAGGAACCATTAGAGATAGAGGGTCAGTGTTCAAGAGCCTTAGATCACCAAAATTTGCAGTGATCTAGGCTGCGGTGAACTCCAGGTGCAGCAGGGTCCTGGTGTCAAACTCCCTGGGTTTGCTGCAAGTCACTAGCTGTGCCAAACAGTTGATGCATCTGCAGACACTGTTGCAGAGATCTTGACCCCCCCACCTAGCGCAATACTAGAGGGACTGGGATTGTGAGATGGGGAGAAACAGCATGCCAGGAGGGGCCAGGGGCATAAGGGGCATGAGAGGTAGGGGGGTTTGGTGAAGAGAGTTGCATAAGTGTGTATATGGTATGGTGTTACTGTCAATCATATGCTGTGTTCATACAAATAGAAACCCCCTGATCCTCAATGTCCCCATGAAATAGCCACACATTTGTCCCTGGTGGTCTAGTAGACCCCCATGCCTGATCTCCCCATTACTTAGTATATACCTTCCTGGTGGCCTAGCAGACCCCCATAATCACTCCTATATATTATGAGAAAACTGTCCCTGGTGGTCTAGTGGACCTCCACCTCCCATGCCATAGAGGTGTGTCCCACTCCTGCTTCCCATCTTGAATCAGAGCTAGCACTGGCACAGCCTCCTCTCACTACCATGGCTGGTCATTGACTCAGCTCTCAACGAGTTCGTACTGTGTACAGTTATGTGTTCATTGACCGACAGCTGCTGTCATTGAATGAGTACATACTGTATACAGTATGCACTCATTGAGAGCTCAGTCAATGGCCAGCCATGGTAGTGAGATGAGGGCTGTGCTGGTTGCAGGCTCTGATTCAGGATTGGGGCAGTAGGGTGGTGGGTCACTACCTGATGGTGTGGGGGTTCATTAGGCCACTAGGGACAGTTATCTCATAATATATGGGGGTGACTGTGGAGAGAAAGGGGTATGCTAGACACCAGAGAAGGGTATATACTAAATAATGGGGGAGAAAAGGATAGGGGACCCACTAGACCACAAGGAACAAGTCTATGGCTATTTTATTGGGGACATCAGGGATTGGTGGTTCTATATGAATGTACACAGCTTATCATTGACAGCAACACCATACAGCATATGCACCCCAACGGATGCCAGCACATGCCCATTTATGCACAACTCTCTCCACCAAAACCCCCACTGCTATCTCCTGTGCCCCTAGTATGCCTCTACTGCCCTCTGTAAGACCCCATTCCGCTAGATCAACCACTTAGATCACCTCCTGGCTGGTCTAAGTGGTGCCCCTTGCTGTGTCCATGGCGGGGCTGGCAAACTTCCAAATAAGAGGATGTTTCAGCCCCACCACGGCACAAGCCCCCTTGAGACCAGGTGCATCACCATGTTGGGCGCAAGGGTGGCACAAGGGGTTCCAGGTGGGTCACAGCTGCCAATAGAAAATTGGAGCTGGCACAATATGTAAAGCTAGGAGCCACTTGCATCAATTCTGATTGATGCAAGCTTATTGTGTCACTCTGGGGGCTTTGAAAATAGAGTACAGAAGCTTCATTTTCTTTTAATGAAAGCTTGCCATCATGTATATATGGAAGTCACCTGTTGATACAGTTTTTATGAATCAATTCATGGTACTTCATGTCTATATGCTTTATAAGTTTCTTTTTTTTTTAAACTTAATTTTTATTAATGCACAATATAATGTACAAAGCACTCACTGGTGGTGTTTCTGCTGGTCAGCTGGTCACCCACCTGCCCATTGTCCCCAGATGAAGGTATCCAAAAAGTTTAAAACTTGGCACCTTTTTTCTCTTTCAAAGAGCCGATCGCTCCTGCACAAGAAAACAAAAGACCTATTTGTACTGTTAAGAGAAGCTGCTGATTTTTAACAAACTGCAGCTGTCTTTCTCCTCACACCTGCCTGCTTTGGACACAGAACAGAAAAGGGAAACTACCTACGCTTTAGGCTGTTCTGCTCAATGTAAGAAGCTGCTGAATTAATTAGGCTTGCAGCTCTCTCAGCTATGAATTTTTTGCCAGGTTTGAATACTGCTCTACAACTGTTAATTTGTTTTACTAAGTGCCTCAGAGCTCCTTTCTTAGAGTCTGCCATTAAGGCTTTATCTGCTACTAGTTAATTTACTAGATTTTAGGATTCAGGATTGGAAAAAATCCAAACACAGTGACTGTTTGATTTGCTTTGTGAGACTGAACAAATGAGCAAAATCAGTAGAGGGCTTTAAATTTAAATTAATTCTTTCTGCATTTCCCCAGCGCTGCAGGCAGTGTGGTCCCTTAACTGGGTCCCTGCCCCTGCCATCTCTAGCAAAAACTCTTGCCGGCCCCACAGCTGCTTGCCGATAAGCCTCCCTCCCTCAATGTACAGCTCGACCCCTCCCTAGCCTTTGTCCTTGCTGTCCCTCTTGTTGCTCCCTCCTCTCAGCCCCCTATTAATACATCTGTTATCTCCTTCTCTCATGGGGATCCCATAACCCTCACTGGGTGGTGTTCTCCTCTGCTGGTTGGCTGGCCACCCACCCACCGTTGTCCCCAGATGAAGGTATCCAAAGAATTTAAACTTGGTGCCTTTTTTCTTTTTCAAAGAGCCGATCACTCCTGCACAAGAAAAAAAAAGAGCTATTTGTACTGTGAAGAGAAGCTGCTGATTTTAAAACAAACTGCAGCCTCTTTTCTCCTCACTGCTGCCTGCTTTGGACACAGAACAGAAAGGGAAAATACCTACGCTTTAGGCTCTTCTACCCAACATGAGAAGCTGCTGAATTGATTAAGCTTGCAGCTCTCACAATTTTTTCGCCTGCCATCCACTCCTCCACACTTAATTACTCTGCTCCTGACAAGAATACCATCCCTCACCAATCAGGTGCCACCTCTCCATTCAAGAACCTGCCTCCTATCTCCTTGTCTTAGTGTCTTAAGAGGAACCGTCCCATATTACTCAAAGTAGAATTTCTCAGCCAGGCTTAGATTTCTCTACCTGAGGACAAATCTCACCTGTTACCCCTTAGCTAAGTAGTAAGCCATACCAAAAATGTGCTTTCCTTGGTTCATTTTCAAGAATCAGTCTTTGAAGTCTTCTGTGGTTTATTTTCATACTTGTTCTTCTTCTTGGTGTAGGTCTTCCTCTGCACCACCACGATGCAAGGTATGCTAACCCTACCTCCCCTCTTTCTCCCCACCGGGGCACGCCCTGGTGCCTCAGAAACTAATTATATCCACAAAGACAACTACATTCCCTCCACTACCCCAAATAATTTTCCACTTGCACTTCCACCTTCTTTTCTCTCAGCACTGCCTCACCTGTCATATCCTCCTACCATCACCACTAATCGAAACCCAGAAACCATAACTCATCGGCCTAGTAATCGCACTTAAGTTCCTCATCCCAGGAACCTCCTGGTTCTACTACTACTACTACTATCCAGGAACATACACCCTAACCCTGGGTCTCGTCAGTACCCACAACCTAACAACAAACACCATGCTGGTCTGAAAATTGCCTCCATAAACATTAGTAGTCTCCAGCAAAAAAAACTGATCTCCTCCAGGTCTGGGAACTCCAACAGAAACCAGATGTCTTAGGAGTGGTTGAGACATGGCTCTCCCCAAGCTGCCAGATAGTGTCATCCAGCTTGCTGGCTACTCCCTCTTTAGACTGGACAGGGTTGGGAAGAGGAGTAGGGCTATGCTATCTACATAAAAGCACCCCCTACAGGCACACACCCTACCTGTCATAGTCACTGGGAACCCCTCCCATGCTCTAGCAGTTAAGCTGCTCATTGGGCAAAATGGCAAAACCTCACCATTGCATGCAGCTATGTTCCACCTCGCTACCACTCCAAAGGCATCAATGCAATTATTGACCATCTCTCCACCCTCCCTCTTGGCTGATATTATGCTCCTGGGTGACTTCAATGTGAATTGGCTGGTGCCCAAATCTAACATCTACAAAGATGCAACCAGTGTGATTAACTTGACCCAGGTCATGACCCTGCCCACCAGATGGAATCATTGGACTGGTACAACCACCTTACTCGACCTTATCTTTACTAACAGGCCTGACAAAATTACAGACATCAACGTCCCTATCCGACTCCCTTAGTGACCACGCCCTGTCACCTGCCGCTGGTTCACTAAATCTCCCCAACCCAGAGAAAAGAAAAACACCGCTCACAGCGTTCTCAAGAAGGAACAACTCTACTAGTTAATAGCTCATCTCTGCAAGGAAGATTGGTCAGTGCTGAACGCTGCAACCTGTGTTGACCATGCCCCAACCACTTTATATACAAGCTTAAACTGCTTGGAATATTTTCACCCCAAGAAAAGATAAAGAAAATGCAACTTTTAACCTGTGGATCACTCCCCCTTCTTGCCCTGATGGGCGACAGAGATCACCTGTGGCATATAGTGCAGGCCACTGGCAACCCCACACACTGACAAAATTACAGGGCAGCCAGAAACTCTTGCACCCTAGCCATCAGGCAGGCCAAAAGAAACCATTACAAGGAAGCACTCTCTAACTCGTGGGGTGACAGTAGAAAATGTTGGGACAACCTAAAAGAACTCAATGGGAAGCCCAGCAAATCCCCTCCTTCCATGCTATATGTGGATGGATCTATCACCCAAGGTCTCATGATCATAGCTAACACACTCAACACCACCTCCACCTGTCTAAGTGGTGTACTCCCCCAAACTTCTTTGACTCCCTCTCGCCCACCTGACTTCCCAGTACAGACATAATCCCAACTCACCCCCTTTCTATTTCAAAACAATATCCCTTAGTATTGCCAAGAAATACCTGTCCAAAGTCTAAGGTAAATCGTGCTACTGCAATGACTCACTCAATTTGAAGCTGCTAAGCATAACATTGGATGCAGTTATATTGCCCTTACCATAATCTTGAAAAGTCACTCTGCCTAGGGCAATTCCTCTCAATGGAAAGCTGCTATAGTTACCCCAGTATATAAAAGTGGTGACCATACTCAGCACTCTAATTACTGCCCATCTCCATCCTCCTTCCTCTCTCAAAAGCATTGAGAGAATTGTAGCTGACCAGCTAATGGAGTTCCTTTCAAAGTACAATATTCAATGCCCCGAACAGCATTGGTTCAGGAAAAATCATAGCACCACATCTGCCCTTCTTCAATACACCGACTTAATCCACCACGCCCTTAATTGGAAGCACTTAGTGGGATCAGTGTACATTGATCTCACTAAGGCTTTCGATACTGTCAACCACACCCTACTTCATGACTGCCTCGTCACCACTGGTGCCTCCTCTGGAGCTGTGTTCTGGTTAAAAAGTTACCATGAAGGCAGATCCTGGCAGGTAAAAATCGGCGATGAACTGTCCGCCAGTAAATCTGTCCAGTCAGGGGTCCCTCAAGGATCTATCCGAGGTCTATTACTGTTCAGTCTCTTCCTCAGCTCTCTATTTCTTGCATGTCCCAGTGAACTTCTCCTATATGTGGATGATGCAGCATTATTCACCAGCTACCAGGACCCCCAGGCATTAACCATTAGTCTACAAGATAAATTCTCTGCAGTTAAAAACTAGTTCTTGAGCCACAAACTGGTCCAGAACTATAAAAAACACTAAGACCATGCTCTTTGAAAATCCTCACAACAGACATAGTACAGTCTCACTTGATGTTAGGAACAATTTCCACACCCCACTAGAACAAGTGCAGACCATGAAGTACCTTGTCATCACCCTTGACAGTGCTTTGTCCTTTTCAGAACACATCAACATGGTTGTCAGAACAGTCAACAGTAGGCTAGGTGTGTTATATAGGCATAAACACTGTATGCCAAAAGAGTCCCTCAGAATGGCAGTCACGTGCTCCATCCTCTCAATAGTGGATTATCGTCTTATCATATATGTCGTGGCTACTGACACTGCACTACAAAGAATTCACTTAGCCCTAAATAAAGACTGCAGGCTGGTCTTGGGTGTGCACAGTAGGCGCATACATGTGACCTCTACAGCATGACTCAGTGACTCAACCTTAGTGATAGGATAAAGCACCACACTTGCCTATATGGGAAAAAGATTAGCTTAGATCTTCCCCCCCTAAATCCCAGCACTTGCTAACCCAGTTTGCCTGTTCTCATACCACAAGAAATGGACCAAATCTTGCATACCAGGTCCCCTTTTGTTGCACAAGTCATGCCCAACGGTCCTTTAGTTATAGGGCTCCCAGATGGCAGAATGGTCTTCCAGCAGGCACAGTTGACTCACCTGCATTGGGCCCCTTTAACCAACTCTTGAAATTTCACCTCATCTCCCACAGCCTCTGTGACTCCCCATAGCACCCATATACCCTCTAGCTCTCCCCAAACCAATTTTATGATAGCTCCACCCTCCACACCTCTTGCATGAAGCCTTATTTTGGGCGGACTAGCTCACACCATCAAAGTCATTTCTGTCTGCCTCCAGCTGTTTGCCATTCCTGTATGGGACAGCATTACCTTTTTTAACTATTATGTGCAATATTTGTTTCTGTTACTCAGTTTACTCAAGTAGCATTTGCTCTGTATGACTATGATACACCAATCTGTCTATGGAAATTGAATTTGTCCATATGATGATGTTTTTAGTAATTTGTTTGCCTGCATTGTTACTTGTCATTGTATGACGTGGAACCTACGCAAAAGAGTCTTCTGGCTCATAGGTAATTATAATCCAAGAATTAAATAAAAAAATGACATAACTGGTTGCAGTATTAGCATCGATGTCTAAAGAAAATCATACTGTAGGCATACATTTGTTATGGACTAACCAATAATAATTTTTTTTATTCAACATACTTCATGCAAATTTATTTAAACATTAGGATACAAGGAGGAAGCTGTCGGGGTTACTCTGACAGACTGCAATACATAATAATGAGACTGCATACATCAGGCATTCTACACAAATAAACAAGAAATTATACCATATAAGCCCAATCTAAACAGTAATCCCACCAACCTTTCCCCCCTTCCCATCCCACCCTTGCGCCAAATATAGTATCCATTATCATAGGAAAACATAGTTTTTTTTTTGAGTAATCTATTTTTCCACCCTGTGCTCACTGATCCTCCACTCCTTCTGGCTCTATCAAGTTCCCTCTGACCCCTTCTGTCCCTCCACATCCCTCCTCAGATCCCCAGATTGCAGCCACCCCGGGATATCCGGTGTAACCCTTCACCGGTGGGTCCCTCTCCTCTGAAGGGAAGGTACCGGGGATAGCCCCAGTACACTTTCTAGGGCCTGGGGTACTGCTGGGGAACAGGAGGCACCAGGAAGGCACCAGAGGCCCTTACGAATGGAGAGCCATCATCCAGAGGCCAGCGAGTGATTTTCCTGGCTTTCTGAAGGTGCATGACATCTGGACATCAAGGCAAGAGCCAACATCTGTCACGCACCACCCTAATGGCCCTGATGTGCTGCACTACCACCGCCTCCACTAGTGGTCGCTATGGCACCAGGTCGTGATCCCTTCCCTCCCTGGAGACAGTGAGCAGTCATGCGACACTCAAGCTGCCTTCCTCCCCCCCCCCGGCCGGCCCTCCAGCGACCAAAGCTCATTTCCGAACCCGGGTCGCTGGTGTCGCAAGCGGAAATCCAACTGCTGCACTGATGGGCTGGAAAACATAGTTTTTAAGTGAGTAGACTAAGTCTCTAGGGCTTCCAGGCAACAAGCAATGCATCCAGGGAGCCCCACTTGCTTTGATAATCTTGAAGTCTATTGGTCATCGATGCAATATGTCGTTCCAGCTGGAGAGCCAGTAGAACTTCCCTATGCCACTCTAACACAAGTGGCATGGACTTCTCCTTCCAATACCTCATAATTATTAATTTAGCCAGCATATATCAAGGCCATATGCATCTTCCGTATTTTGAAGGTTCCACGGGATAACTATTAAGCAGACAGTTCTCAGGTATGAATAAGAGTCAAGTCCTAATATTGATCTAAGATCTTTCTAATGGCATGCCAGAAGGTGCAAACCTTGGGCATGTCCATAGCATATGGTATAGGTTCCCATCTGCATCTAAATACCGCTGACACTGATAGGATGGGAGTTTACCCATTTTATGTAATCTTTCAGGAGTAAAGTACAAGTTATACATTATAATAACTGGTCAGCAATTTTTTCCATTGCTTGATTGAGTTATACTTTCCCATTATAACTCCTGAGTTATAGCGGGAAACACGTGCTGAGTGAGTCAACAAAAACTGCTCCTAATTGGCTGTGCGTGTTGTCCTGGGTGGGCTTTCAGTTTCCGAAACATGGCAGTTTATTACCAGCTTAGCGAGAGTCGGCAGATGAGTTGTCATTGCTTCTTTTATTTTATTTTTTAAAAAAAAAAGCAAAACGCAAGTTCTACATTAAAAAAAAAATCTGCTTCATCCTACCATCCCGATGCTACAGCTGCCACCAAGAATGATTCCGAAGTCACTCAGTAAGGTAAGCGTTATCACAAGTGTTTGGCCACGTAACTACACAGCTCTCCAAAAAACAATCAACAATAGTTAAAAAAGGAAAAGCAACTAAAAAAAAGACTGTCACAGAAAATCAGAGAGACAGAGAGAGAGAGAGAGAGAGAGTGCATATGTGTGTGTGTGTGTCTGTGTCTGCCTGCATGACTGAGAAAGAGCACCAGTAAAGAGTGTGGCAAAAAAATTGTAGACCAGCAATTATAAATAATAAAAGATGGGGAAGTGTGCTTAAATTCGAAATTAATGGTTGCCCTTGGTGTGAGATGCTTTAATAAACCCCTCAGGCTTCACCCACGGGTTTATGTAGCATCCCACACCTTGGGCAACCATTAATTTCATTGCCAATACCCCCCATCCATTGTATATATTTTACTAAGCTTAAGTCTGTCCTGCTTAATGAATCTGTAAGTATTACACCAAATCCATTTCCAGATGCTAGCATCTTCTGCAATGGATACCTTTTGGGTCCATTAATAGCATATGCCTTGGAGCAAATGAAAATATAGGGATTGTAATGCTTTATATACCCTGAACACTGACTGTAGCTACTCTGCCACCTGAAAAAGGGAAGAGAGTTCCACTTTTGGAGGAGTAGACCCCGACAGATTCCCCATAAAGGACACCAGAGTCTGCTTAACTTGCCAATACTTAAAAAAGTGTCTCTCTTGAATACTGAATCGCTGGAGAAATTGAATAAAGGGAAGTATCTCCCCATTAGGGGCTACATCCAGGAGTTTGGCTTCCATTAGAGGAGCTGGATATGAAGAAGAAATGGCCTATTCCCAATTTTGAAGTGAGGGTTGTCCATTATCAGTTGTTCAAGGGACTTATGCCAAGCAAAAGCCAGATATCTCTGCACCTGATGCAGAGCCTTGAGGACTATCCCATTGGGGTATCCTTTAGGGACTTGGGGAGAAACTTCAGGAAGAGTAAACCAAGGATGCTAAAGTACAATAATTCCTAGAGGTCAGGTATTCCTCTATGTCCAACCAGAGAGGTGAATATGGTCCTGAGCCTCATGGATCTGCATGTGGACCCAGTAACTTACTAATGTGATGTGCACTATAGTAAGTGAAAAGGAGGAAGGAGAGACCACCCAGTAACTTACTAATGTGATGTGCACTATAGTAAGTGAAAAAGGAGGAAGGAGACACCACCCAGTAACTTACTAATGTGATGTGCACTATAGTAAGTGAAAAAAAGGAGGGAAGGAGACACCACCCAGTAACTTACTAATGTGATGTGCACTACAGTAAGTGAAAAAGGAGGGAAGGAGAGACCACCTTGTAGCTTTGGCACAGTAAACTTGAAATACACTCGTCTAACTCATTTCTCTTTTCATAAGTAGGAATTTAATAGTTTTTGTAAATTAATAAACCAGGACTTCGGAAAGATGAGCCCCAGCACGCCCATAGGATAGAGGATTCTGGGGAGCACATTCATTTTAACAGTGCTAATCCTCCCCCAGAGTGAAATAGGGAGGGCTCCCCACCTGTCAAGATTTGCTTTCAGTGTAACCATTAATTTTGCAAAATCCTCTTTTACCATTTTAAACACCTCTCTAGTTACTTTGAATGCCGAAGTATGTCAATGATTTTGACTCCCACACCAGACCGAGTTCATTTATTTCATCTTGTGTAGTCCTGCCGTTCATTGGGAAAACTCTGTTTTTTGAAAGATTAAGTCTGTAAAAGGAAACTTTGGAAAAGAGGTCAATTTCTTTAATAAAGCTGGAAACCTATCACAGGTTCTTCCAGGTGCAGTAATATATCGTTGGCATAAGCTAGAAAGAAGATATCGCTGTCGCCTACCTCAACACCTCTAAGGCATGAAGAAGAGACCAACCTTTGAATGAGGGGCTCTAAATATAAATTAAAAAGGAGCGGGGATAGAGGGCAGCACTGTTTGGTGCCATGACACAGTGGGAAGGAATCTGAGAGGACACCATTGCACTAGACACAGGCCATTGGGGAAGTATATAACACCTGGACCCACTTAATAAACTCTTCTGGCAGGCCAAAATGCACTAGGACAGCAAAGAGAAAACCCCAAGAGACCTGGTCAAAGGCCTTCTCAGCATCTAAAAATATTAAAACAGTCGGAATATCTGAATTCATGGCCAATGAGAGAAGATGTAACAATCTGTGCATATGATCACTAGAAGACCTACCTGTCATAAAACCTACCTGCTCACTGCCGATAAGATTACCCATAATAGGCCCCAGCCTATTAGCTAACATTTTAGTTAATATTTTGACATCAGAATTAAATAGGGAGATGGGACGATAATTCTCTGAATACCACAAATCCTTACCCTGCTTGAGAATAACTATTATAAGGGCTTTTAAAAAACTATGCTCAGATAGCCCATACTCATACCAGAATTAAACACATCTGTCAACAAAGGGTGAACTCAGATATGCAAGATTTATACAAATTACTGGAAGCCATTTGGCCCTGGAGACTTATCTAAGGGACGCTGCCTAATAGCTTGCTCGACTTCCCAAACTTGAGTGTGGGAGCCCAAGGAGACAGTTTCGGGGGGGGGAGGACAAACATGGGAGCCCAGCGAGATTTATATAATTCTAAATTTCTTCCTCTGTGGGTATCTCTTCCCCATGCACTGCTTAGAGGTTCTGGAAGTATTTCCCTAATCCCTCAGCAATACCCCTGGAATCTGTAGTAGCGGGGCCATTTTTAGTAAAGCATAAACCAGAGATAAACCTGGTAGCCTCCGCTTGTTTGTCAGATAGCCAGCAGCTTGCCAGCTCTCTCTCCAGACTCAAGATATTTGAGCTTAGTTCTTTTAAGAGAAAGTTCAGCTTTCCAAGACATAAAGTCGGAGAATTGGGCTTGCAAATTATGTAATTTAATCCAGTCCTGCTCCAATGAATAGCAACTAATGTCTCACTCAACAGTCTTAATGGAGCTAAGCAAGCCCTCCATTTTGGCCTGAAATTGGTGAATTCTGGTGTAGACAGACGTATAAACTGTCCCCTTAACGCACATTTTAAAGCTGCCCAAACCATGTCTATTTTAGGTACAGACCCAATATTGCTTTCTAGGAAATGTGAAACAAAATCCTTGACACACTTCAAAATGACTGGGGCTTGAAGTAACTGATTATTCAAATGACATAGGGAATCTCTCCTAACTCCTGGATCCATCAGATAGGTAATGGAGATAGGAGAGTGATCCGATATGACACATACATGAATAGTTGCATCTAAAACTCCTGGCATAGCAAAATAACTCACCAAAAAGTAATCAATTCTAGAGCAGGTTCGATGTGGGGAAGAGAAAAGGTATAATGCCTCTCAGTAGGATTCAAAACCCTCCAGATATCAATCAGGACTGCCCCGGATATAAGGTCTTTCAAGGCTCTTTGGGCTGGGAATAAACCACATCTCCTAAAGTCCAACCCATCTAGTTGTAACTTAGGTATAATATTCCAGTCCCCTCCCAGGAATGTAACCTTGGGTGAGTTAGAAACCAAAAGGCCTAGTAGATGGACAAAAAGTGGGCAATCCATATTTGGGCCATATATTGAGCCCAGTAGGATTTGCTGAGAGTCTAAAACCCCATGGATCAATATATAACGTCCACTGACATCCCACATCTCCTGTTCCAACTTAAGAGGATAGTCTTACCAATCAATATGGGCACCCCCTCTATTGTGGAGGTACCTGCACCGAAGGCCTGCCCAACCCAGCCTTTACATAACAAAGAGGTGTCCTCCCTTCGAAGGCGTGTTTCTTGCAAACAGGGAATCCCTGCTTTAAGATGCAAAAGATGCTTCAGAAACACTTACTGTCTGCATCTATTATGGGCCCCCCTAACATTCCAACTCAAAATGTTATACGGTCCACTCATTTACAAACTGCTGATGGTACCCTGAAATCAAAATATAGGCATATAAGGACATTATCCCACACATAGTCCACCCCCCCATTGAGAACCTGAGGACACAAATATTTGGCACCCCCTTCCCACAGACCCCAAAACAACCGCAACATATGACAATAATCCCACCCTAATACTCCTACCATCCCCCACAAATAACAAAACATAATACTCTCCCATTACCCACAATAACCACCCCCAGTTCAACCAACTGCAGTGGCATACATATACCACCAGAAGATGTTTTAGTACAAGTCTGCAATCAGACCACCTGCCCCCCCTCCACAAACAATCATCCAACCTTCAAATAGTAAATATGATTAAACAGTAAACCTTTATGGAGGTTGTATCAATAACCAAAACACAAGAACGAACTCTCAGCATTGTCTCTTTTCCTTAGTGGAAAGTTGCATGTCTGAGATAATAATGTGTCATTATTATCTGACATCAAACAAAACAAATCCTTAAACATGTCCTGAGGCAAGGAGCTACCCAGTGGGATAGTATAAAATGAGGACTAGACCCTCTGTTTGAGTCACAGCGGTATCCCCTACGTAAAGATCAGGAGGCATCAGACACAAATAAAATGCTTATCTGCTGCAGATATTGTTTAAAAGGAAAAGTCGCCCCCAGCGTATGGAGCACAATAATATTATATCCTGCTTGCTGTGACAAATGAAGACTTGTAAACGGTCAGTCCCCATTTGAGATTCTCATTCAGCCACCATTCTCGGGTAATGCACATGCACTTCTGTGTGGTCTGAGGAAGGCAAGAAGCCAAGTAAGTCCTGGAAAAGTTCACAGGGGATGAGAGAGTCTTTGCTCTCCTCCTTACTCTAAACATCAGGCTCAGTACCAAGAGGTAATCATTTAAACAAATCCACAGTAGCCTCTTACTCACAGGATATCCAGAATCGGCACCACCATACCACCTGGCTGGATTCACTTGAAAAGATCAGGAAACAACTCCTTGAGCTCTTGGGAAGCCTGCTCCTGCATTTCAAAAGTTAGGCATTTGTCCCCATGTTTAACCTGAAGCACTGCCGGATACTTAACTCTGAACTGTTTCCCAGCAGCATTCAGCTTTGAGACGAGTGGATACAACTTTTGCCTCTTCACTCAAATGGACTGGGGCAAATCTTGCATTATACACACTTTTTGGCCTTCTCAGTGCACCTCCTGTAAAGCTTTAACTTTTGCTAGAATGTATTGCTTATCAAGGAAGTTAAGCAATTTAAATATGATAGGTCGAGGTGGTGAGCCGGGTGGTGGTGGAGGTCGAAGTGTCCTGTGTGCCCTTTCTATCACATATGTGGTGCCATTTGAGGAGGGCTCCGCTATTTTTTCACAAAACTTCTGTAGGAAAAATATAGGGGAGTTGCCTTCCTCTGTCTCAGGGATCCCGATAATTAGAAGATCATTCCGCCTACTTCTCCCCTCTAAATCTTAACCTGAAGCACCACTGTAAATAAACAATAAACAACAATAAACTGTGTTGCACATAGCCAAAGTCTTGTTTTGTTGTCATGTTCTTAAATAACCCAGGTGTCGTACTCCAAAAGTAAAGGGGTACAGCGCAGACACTGAAGTAGTGTATCATCCACACAATAGTGTGCATTGGTGAATACCTGTAAGTATTATTAAGTGTTATTGAACTATATTAGTAAACTGTGAAGAGCTCTTCACAGTTTACTTTGAGGTAACCATTGATAACCACCAATTATCAGCTGGCAGTAGGCAGTATAGCGCAGTGGTCTAAGGCTCTGAGCTGTAAATCTGGGACATCCAGTAGACCAGACCTGGGTTTGAATCCACAGCTTCCACTTGCATACTGTAAACCCTAAGCAAGTCACTTAACCTCCTCATGCTCCCAGGTCACTCCTGTAAAAAAGCTCTCAGCTTAGTGTGCTATACCTGGTTAAACAACTAAAAAAAAAAAAAATCTTCTAATTTTTCTTCCAACTTTGTTATCCTCCGAGAAACATTTGTATTCTCCAATTTGGTTTTATTTTGGGTTTTTTTCCAAGGAAATCAACCTTGCTTCTGAATCCCTGACTTTGGTTGTTAAGTTTTCCACAGAGGACCTGATCTGACGTAGTTAATCAGAGATACTGGCAACGAGTCCTGCATCGGTTGCTTTATTTCTGTAAACTTTCTTCCGAGAGAGCCGTGGCCCCTGGTGAGATTTTGGCGCTGCCTGTGGCTCTGTTGCTTGGGCCGCTTGAGGCTTTGTCCTTCTCAGGTGTTGTGGGGAGGAGAATGCCATGGAGGCACTTTTTGCATATAAACCTCCATTTTCCAAGCAACTGTCATCGCCAGAAGGTCTTCCTACACTCACTCGCCAGCTGTTTACTTATGTTTACTTAGATGCTGTTTGATATTGTGGGTTAGCTGCAGGAATCAGCTACGGACATGGAACATTGAGAGCTTGTTTCTGCTCATCAGACTGCCATCAAGTGACCTCTGACTAACCAATACTTATTATATTTCTAAATACTTTGCAGGGTTAAAATATTTTGTTAAATCTTCCCAGGTCTCTGAGGCCCAAATACATGCCAAAGAAATGAAGTCCTTGTTAACCCTCTAAAACCAAGTAATGAGATTACCAGTCATGAGTTTGTACTACAGCTGTAAATAAACAATAAACAACAATAAACTGTGTTGCACATAGCCAAAGTCTTGTTTTGTTGTCATGTTCTTAAATAACCCAGGTGTCGTACTCCAAAAGTAAAGGGGTACAGCGCAGCCACTGAAGTAGTGAATCATCCGCACAATAGTGTGCATTGGTGAATACCTGCAAGTATTATTAAGTGTTATTGAACTATATTAGTAAACTGTGAAGAGCTCTTCACAGTTTACTTCGAGGTAACCCATTGATAACCCACCAATTACCAGCTTATCTCAAATGACCTTCAACCTGCCTCGGTCCCCCCACCTTCACTCCTTTCCTCTCCTCTCCTCCTCCTCTCCTCTCCTCTCCTCCTCCTCTCCTCTCCTCTCCTCTCTCCAGGGCCTCCAGATCTCTAAGTGTTTGTCTAGGTTTATCCTAGTGTGGCCATGATGTGCTCCATCAGTTCACTCTCCCCACTTTTGCTTCCCACATTACCAATGTTGGGGTTCAGGAGAAAGCCATTTAATGTAACACATTTAAGAGTGGCCACTCTGAGAACATGGTATAATCATTTGCTTTGCTTTGACCTTATGAGTATAGTTCTGTCCAGATGGCCCAGTACTAATGCCAAGAAGGAGAAGGAAAGAGAAGCTGTCAATAATGTTTGCAGATGTGCATGAACTTGATGCCAAAATGGCTGTACAATGAGGCAGTCCCCAAAAATGTGGAAATGAGAGCCTGTCAGGCCATAGCCCCACCAGCACAGTGCCGAATATGATGCAGCAAAGTGCTGTGTAATGACTGGAGTCCTGAAAAATCGTGTCAACACTTTGCAGTGGAATTCACCCCAGGATGGTGAGGTGGTAATTTTTCAACTCCTTGCCAGACATTCCCTCCATTCTGAGGTAGTAATGTTGATGTGGGAGTCCAGAATCCATTTGAGTCTAATACTATCTGCATATGTGGCATTTTTAGTGTTAAGTAATTGGTAAAGTTGTGATAAGGGCTTCATTTTAACGTTTAGCTGGATCCACCCATAAAATAAATCTTCCAGATCTGTCATGGGTCTCTGTAACTGATCCAGATAAGGGTATTGCAATATAAAGTGTCTGACTTATAAAGCAGAAATGGTCCTCCTGTCTAAGGCCAATTTTTGTTGGAGTTGGTAGAATATCATACATGCTCCCAGTCCAAAAATGGGTAAATCTAGTGATGCCCTGGCCTCCCAGAATCCATACCTCTGATCCTGACTTGGAGGTAGAAACCATTCGTGATGTCTTATCAGGGCAAGTGGACCAAGGAATTTGGCATCCCCAGCTGGTGGTGAAGCTACATAAGAGTGTTTAAGGTATGTCTAGTCCAGGGGCTGTGGAAAGCTATGGATCATTCATGAAGAAATATAAGCGGTGGGTAGGGTCCACAACAGTGTAGGTTGTGACTGTTCTAGCGTAATTGAATACCACCCTGAGTCCATTCTCTATTTAAGCCAGGGACCCTGAGATGCCAGATACTAGGTTTACTAGGTTTTTATATGGGAAAAAAAGGAGGCCAAGGCCCATCTTGATTTTTCCTCCCCACACCTGTGGGCTAATATAGGTAACACTGGTTTAATTTAATCCAATTGTCAACATGATTCTTAAAGGTATCAACATTTAAAATCCCCACTAATTCTTGAGGTAATAAATTCCATAATCTAGATGCACGTATAGTTATGTAATTGTTTCTTTTGTTTAAATTTGCTTTCTTGATAATAATCTGTTTGTTATGCGACCTGAGTGTTTTTCTTGTTTGAGCAGATAGAAAGATTACACTGAGCTGACAAAGACGGAGATTGTAGGACTTTATGAATAAACAGAATATCACCCCTGCAGCATCTAGTTTGGAGGGTATGGAGGCCAGTCACCTCCAACCTCTCAGTGTATGACTTATTGGTCAAACCAGAGACCATCTTTGTAGCACTGCGCTGAACCTGCTCCAATAAAACTATATCACCTGCGAGGTAGGGATTCCAGAAGGGAGATCCATAATCCAAATGAGACCTAATATGTGGTCTATACAGTGGAATCAAGCACTCCTTGGTTCTTGTAACTAATGAGCGTTTGATTTGGCTCAGCAATGGGTGTGCTAAATCAAAAACTTTAGAGCAGTCATCATGTGAAGTTGGTTTGTTATTAACATGAATTCCCAAGTCTCTTTCTGCTGTCGACGATCTTAACAGGAAATTATTTATCCTATATATATTCTTTTGGGTTATCCTACCAAAATGGAGAACAACACATTTATCAAAATTGAATTCCATGGAGTTTAAAATTGCCCATTGTTCAACAGAAAGCAAATTGGAAATTAAGCATTTTCGGTTAGTCTCTGTGTCCCCATAACCACTCAGTTTAGAGTCATCCACAAACTTAAAAGCCAATTTCGGGATGAAATTAACATATCGATAATATATAGATTGAACAATAAAGGTCCCAAAACAGAGCACTGGGGTACTCCACTAGTGACTAGACATTGACTGGAAATAGAGTTATTAAAGTTTACCTTTGCATTCTATTTGACAACCAGTTCTTTATCCAATTTGTAAGACAGGATGAAACCCAAATTATTCCAATTTATAAACCAGCCTATTATGTGGTACTTTATCGAATGCCTTACTGAAGTCCAAGAGTATAACATCAGATGGGATATTATTGTCTAAACTATGTTAATGTTGTTGTAAAAGCCACTAGATTAGTAGTACATGAGTACCTAGTTTTGAACCATGCTGGGAGCTGTCAATCAATTAAGTTCTCCTATTTCCTTCTCAATTAGTAATTTATTAATCTTCTCCATGATCTTACAGGTAACAGATGTAAGGCTTATTGGACGATAATTTTGAACATTAGCTTTATTGCCTTTTTTGTAAATGGGTGTAACTAATGCTGTTAGACAATCAAGGGGAATCTGTCCGGTTTCAAGAGATTTATTAAAAATTATTTTGAGAGGGACTACAATTGCCTCAGCTGTTTCAAGTAAAACTCTTGGTTGAACATTGTCAGGCCCTGGGCTAGATTTTTTTTTTATGGTACGTAAGGCAGTCATGTTCATTTGTTCTGAAATAATGTAATGTGTAGATTTTGTGGACTGCTCCTGGAAACTTGAAAATAGAGTCTCTTTAGGAGAAAACACAGATGCAAAGTATGAATTAAATGTATTTGTGGTGTCTAAATTGGAACTAATAGTATTATTATTGTGGACAATAGGTCCAATCTTCTTAGTGTTACTCTTCTTACTATTTAAATAGGAATATAACGTTTTTTGAGAGTCCTTGGTTTGAGCTATTTTGAATTCTAATGACTTTTTAGCTTGTTTTATGGTGTGTTTAAGCAGGTGTAATGTGGATTTATATTTTAAATTAGTTGTTTCCTTGTTTTGAGATTTCTTCTTTTTAAGTTTGTGAAATAATCTCAAGTTTTTATTAATTAAATATTGAATTTTTTTACTAAACCATCTTAGTATCCTCCCTTTTATATTGTATTTTTTAACTAGGGGACCCATGCCTTCTCAAGTTGATAAATTAAGGTTTTTAGGAAGGTCCAAGCTTCATTTGCTGATAGATGTTGCATAAGGGTTTTCAATGGTTAGTTTAGGAGTAATTTATTTAAATTTTTAAAATTAATTTTATCCTAATTTCTGAAAGTAGTGAGTTTTTGTACACAGGGATGCATGATCTACAGGGAAAAAAGGATGGCTGAATGATCACTGGTGCCAAGTGGCCCCTTTATATGAATGTCAGAAATAGCATTTTTAATGTTGGATATTACAAGATCCAAGGTATTGGAACCTCTAGCAGGGGAAGTAATAAATTGTGAGAGTCCATGCTCAGAGAGACAGGACAAAAATAATTTGTCCTGGCTGGTGGTGCCCCTTAAAGATATCCAGTCAATGCTGGGGAAATTAAAGTCACCCAGTATAATAGTGTCCCCTTTATCAGAAAAATAAGAAATATCATTTAGAAGGGCTGAGACATAATTAGGATCAAGTGAGGGAGGCCTATAACATGTACCCAGGGATATCTGTGATTGCCCTTTAAATTGGACAAAGACTCAGATACTTTCTGTCATAGTGGAATACTGAATTTCATGTGATTCAATGTCTTTGCGAATATATAAACAAAAGCCACCACCCTGCCTATTCAGTCTATCTTTATGATAGAATTTGTAGCCCTGGATGGAGTTCAGTAAAAGGGATGTACTGTCCCACCAAGTTTCTATAACCACTATAATTCCTATATTATGAGTATATATGGTGGCTTCTAATTCGGCCATTTTGGACAAGTTTAGGGATCAAGCATTTAGTGACAAAACTTTACAGAATACTGGAGTCTTGGTATGCTTCAGAGACTTGGAATTATTCTCATTCTCCCCCGTATTCTCTAGTTTAAAAGAACATCATTTTTTTTCAACAGAGATTTCCCAAGAAGAGAACTGCCACACCCACTAAGGTGGAGTCCATCCCAACAGTACAAAGAGGGCCTATCAACAAAGTTTTCCCAATGAGTAATACAAGGAATGCCCTGCTTGAAGCACCATTTACATAGCCATTCATTTATGTTTTTGATTTTATTGGTAATGGTTTCAGTGGCCCTAGGGATTGGTAGAATTTTTGGAAAACTAACTGTACACACTTTATCGATTAATAACTTGCTTAAAGCAATAATGCCATGCTTTATATATTCAGAACTATCATGTAGTATGTTATTGGTTCCAGCATGAATAATTACCAATGGGTTGCTACCTGCCTTATTTAAAATGTCAGGCAGCATAGTAATAATATCTGAAATCTTTGCACCATGGAAACTGGAGCAAGTACTATTTGATTTATTAGGATTGTATATGATACGGTCAATGTGCTTAATCATTGAATCCCCAAGTATGAAGGTCTGTCTAGGTTGTAAACTGGAGGAAACTAGTGAACTACTGTTGATATTTGGATTAGATGACAAATTAAAAGTAGATGGTAGGGTTCCTTCCAGCAGACTAGTAGTTGACTTCCTTGATCTATGAGAGTTTAACTGCCCAATGGAAGTTACTGAAATATTAGTTGTTGGGGACTGGTTTACAATCTCATGAGGTGAGGAACAGGCAGATATAGGGCAATCTTCCACCTCCAAGTGAAGAAATTTGTTGTGTAGTGTTAGGTGGAACATTATAGATTTGTCCACCTCGACGTTTAGTTTTACTATTTGTTACTGTTGCCCAATCATTTGTAGTAGCATAATTAGTTTTAATTCTGGAACAGAAACTGGGGTGTTTATCTGGGATGCCATAGTATCAATAAACTTTTCTAGAGATTCTATGTCCTCATTAGGTGATCCAAAGTTGGGCTTTGTAACCCCAGAGAGAAGCAACCTAGTAATTTCTTCCTGAAAGGTGTCTATCAGGAGGCATTTGACACAAATAAAATTGCTAGAGTTGTCTCCTGAGCAAAACATCAAACAGATAGTACACATTTTAATGGGGCCTTCCATATATTGTACAACAGAGAAGGGTGATTTGTATACAACTAAAAGGGGAGATCTTATGGAGAACACCAAGCTATAGCTCAAGTATTATCAACAAATTCTTTACAAATATAGGTACCTGAATATAAAGTTGCAGACATTGTATTGTACTCCTATACCCAATACACCAAGCACACAAACACACACGCGTGTTTTTGCGTGCTACACCGCATGCTTGCCCTGCATGGGCTCGTCCTGCTCGATAGTATTTCATTAAGTCTGGAAGGGCCAGACCCCCATCTGATCTGGGCATGCATAACATATTATATGAAAGTCTGGGTTTTTTACCTTGCCAGAAAAATGTAGATAGTATTTTATATAAATCTTTCCAAAAAAGATGAGGGATCGACAGGAGCAGGGTCTGAAAAAGAAATAAAAAGTGAGGGAGTATGTTCATCTTTATAGAGCGCACTCTTCCTAACAAAGTAAGGGGGAGCACCTGCCACCATGCAATATCTTGTTTTATGGTCTGTAACAGTTAAGAATAGTTGCCTGAAAATTATCTTATAGTGCCCTCAGAGACCAGAATGCCCAAATACCGAAAGGTGTTTCTGGGGGCCCAGGCAAAGGGAAAACGGGATTTAAAATCAGATGATGGTGATCCACTGAGTATCATTGCCTCCGATTTGGGGACATTAATTTTATAGCCCGCTAAACTATGAAATTGTTGCATGGCATCTAGCAAGGGATCAAGCAAAGACTCTGGGTCTCCCAGAAACAACAAAGTATCATCTGCACTTATGTTCTTCAAGCTCCCACCATCACCCCCTTATCGCCTGGGTGTCCCCAAATGTACACAGCTAAGGGCTCTAGGAAAGGGCAAAAGGAGGGGGACAAAGGGTATCCCTGCCTTGTGCCCCATTTTAAGGGAAAATGTTCTGAAGTGCATCCATTCACCTAACTGAAGCTTCTGGGGTTGAATAGAGGGCTTCCACTGCTTTAGTAAAATTATTTCCCAGATTGAATTTAGATAATACTTTCCAAAACAGCTAATCTACTCTGTCGAATGCTTTCTCAGCATCAACAGAAATCACCAGTTGAACTTATCCTGACCCTCTGGGCTGATATTGTATTTAAAAACCTTCTAATGTCATTCTGTAGAGGGCGGCCCCTTATAAATCCAGTTTGGTTATGATGAATGAGTTTTTGTATTACTGTTTGCAGCCGACTGGCTAGTATACCAGTAAAAAGTTTTAAATCAGTATTTAATAGAGAGATGGGGCTATAGGAATTATGTTCCAAGGGATCTTTGCCTGGTTTGGGCAGAATGGAGATCTGGGCCTGGTTCCAAGATGGAGGGATTGGGTGGCCACCCTGCAAGATGTGGTTAAAAGCTTCTAGCAGCATAGGTAGCATCTCCATTAGGAAACACTTGTAGAATTCTGCCGGGTAACCATCTGGGCCTGGGGTCTTTGCAGATTTTAACTGCTTTATTTGGGTTGTAAGCTCCTGCCTGTTGATATGTGCTCCCAAGGCATCACTCTGAGCCTCTGTCAGGGAAGGGAAGGCAAGGTCTACCAGATACTTCTGGACATCCTCACTGTGTGAGGGGCCTCTTTCCACATTGTAAAGTGATTTGTAATAAGTGGCAAAACTACTTGCATATCAGCTGGAGAGGTGAGAAACCTCCCTCACTTGGCTCATAGCTTCAGGATGGTGTGTCATAACTTCCTTTTGGAGTTGTGTAGCAAGCAATTTTCCAGCCCTATTTCCATGCTCATATAACCTATGTCTAGCATACCACGGGAACCCTCCACCCTTAAGTTTACAAGTTGGTTATATGTTGTATTTAGCTTCTGTAGAAGCTCATCTGAGAGATGGGATTTATGGTGGCTTTCTAGTTCAAAGATCTCCTCTCTAATTCTTGTTATTTTTGCCCCTCTCTTTACCTCCACCACATAGGCAATCAGTTTGCCATGCAGGTAAGCCTTGAGGGCATCCCAGTATGCTGTAGGGTGGGAATCCTCAGAAGGTTACACTGCTGAAAACCTTTATTTCCTCTCTTACCAGGGTTTTAAGATCCTCTTGGTTCAAGAGACTTACATTCATCCTCCACATAGATCTTTGAGATGCAGGCCTGAAGGCTATTTTCATAGTTACTGGGGCATGATCAGAGAGTGCCGTTGTCCCTATTTGTACTGATTCTATCACCCATGCCCAATTCATGGGGACCAGGAAAAGTCCAATCTTGTGTACCATCCATTCTGGGTGAATAGTAGGTGTAATCTCTCACTAAAGGATTCATGTGTCTCCATACATCAAGCAATCCATATTTATAAAGGGCCCTGCATAATGTTAAGCAAGCATAGGATTTCTTCCCTGGATGTGTCCCAGATTTATCCAAACATGGCGAGATCATTGTATTAAAATCCCCCCCATCGATGACTAAATCGGTAGCATTCAACCCCACCTCTGACAAAACCTTAATAAAGAAGGGAACCTCCAGCCTGATCCTCATTTGGGGCATACAGGTTAAGGATGGTACAAGCCTGCACCCCCAGTTTCCCCCTCAAGAGCAGAGAACAACCCTCTGGATCCCAACAGAAGTCATGCACCTTCAGTGGTGGACTTTTCTTGATTAATATAGTCACCGTCTCTTATATGGCTGCTCCTGACAGTGAGTGGCATATATCTCCCCACCCAAGCCCTTTGCAGTTTGGCATGTTCTATAGGAGTCAAATGTATCTCCTGTAGAAGTGCCACATCTGTTTGTAGCTCCCTTAATTCTTTCAACAATCAAGCTCTTTTTATGGGGCTATTTATGCTCTTAACATTGTATAAAGTAAACTGCATTTGAATCATGATGTATTGGAAACACAGAAATCTAAATTCTCCATGAGACTCTCCACCCCACCCCCCAGTGGCTATGCCCATAGATCATGTGCAACAAAATATTAATATATATATAACTGTACCATACATAACAAATCACAAAAACAGATGAACATTGAACATGAATAACTTTTAACAACTGTGCATTTTTTTTAAATTAAAAATTAATCTATCCTTCAAGGTGGGAAACCTCCTAACCTCCCCTCACAAAAGGTAGCATGGTAAATGAGGGGAGTATAAGATCACTAACCAAAGGTGACCTAAGTCTGACCGTAAGTTATCAAGAGACAGTTAGAAAGGGGAGGGCCAAGCAGTCAGCGTAGATGGGGGACACTCAAAATAAGGTACAGCCCACTAGCCGGCATAGGAGTATCACCCAAGAGCCACCCAATATGTACTTAGTAAAACAACGCCTAAGTACATGCTGAGGGGATGGAACAGGGTTGATACAGAAGGTGGTGTGGAGAGGATGCAAAGGGACTTGGCAAGGTTGGAGGAATGGTCAAATATATGGCAGCTTAGATTCAATGCAAAGAATTGTAAAGTAATGCACCTGGGAAACAAAAATCCAGGGGAAGAGTACACAATGGTGGGTGAGATAATAACAACTACAGAAATGGAAAGGGACCTGGGGGTAATCATATCAGATGACCTTAAGGTGGTCAAGCAATGTGAGAAGGCAGTAAGAAGAGCTGGTGGGATACTGGGATGCATAGGGAGAGGCATCACCAGTAGAAAACAGGAAGTTGTTATCCCTTTGTACATACAGTTGGTGAGACCCCATTTGGAGTTCTGTGTCCAGTTCTGGAGACCCCATCTCCGCAAGGACATAGACAGATGGAGGCAGTCCAGAGGTGGCAACTAAAATGGTGCAGGGTCTACACCAGAAGACATACAAAGAGAGATTAAAGAACCTTAACATGTATACACTCGAGGAGAGGAGGAGAGGAGGACATGATAGAAACTTTCAAGTACATCAAGGGAATCAACAGAGTCCAAGATGATAGCATCTTTCAGAAAAAGAGATGTGTAAGAACAAGGGGGCACAATCTGAAGAAGGAGGGGGATGGCTCAAAGGTAATGTGAGAAAGTATTTTTTCATGGAGAAGATTGTGGATACATGGAACAGCCTTTCTGAGGAGGTTGTGGACTCAAAAAACAGTGGAGGAATTCAAGAATGCATGGGACAGACATAAGGCAATTCTAGTGGGGGCTAGGAGGAAGTAGGCTGTTGATTAATTAGGATCTGCAGCCTATGCATTAGGTAGGAAAATGGGCAGACTAGGTGGGCCAAGCGGTCCTTATCTGCCATCAAATTACTCTCAAAGGGCTCCAAATTCAGAGCAAAGAAACAGACCAGTAATTCCTTTTATAAGGCCTCCTGGAAATAGCGACCCGCCAGTAACCAGGCTAATATAATCAAAACTTAAATAACACCGCTCCAGTTTGGCCCTGCACTGTTTAAAACATTCAATGTAATTAAGAAAGCCCCCCATTAAGTAAAATAAATGGTGCTCATACTCAGGAATGTCTGGTTAACCCCTAAGGAGTATGTCCATCCTGATTTTAAAAGTCTCCTTTAGTCTGGCCCCAGGTGACAAGGAAGCAACATCTGCACAATACAGAGTGAAACCCTATATCACCACTCATAAATGTTCCCACAGTCAACTCACTGCTTCTGCAGTTGAGAGTCCTGAAGGTTGCTCTTCTGTTCACCCTTCCTTCTTTCAGTAGCATCGGAAGGGGTTACAGTCTTAACTTGCTGAATTTTGGTCCAGAGATCTGCAGGGCGTTTGTATGCAGGATGCAATCTATGGAGTTCCTGCCAGGCTTGCTGTTGTAGCTCTGCAACCGGGAACCTTGGGCAGGTCTCTTCCAGCTTGATGTTGTGTTCCAACAGGAAGTCTTGGGTGGCAGCAAGATCCTCAAATCTCTGGGTTCCCTCTGATGTAACCACTCTCAGTTGTGCTGGGTACTCTAGAAAGGCCTTCAGTCCTACTTGTTTTAGGAGCTTTACTGCCAGTAAGACTGCAATGTTTTGCCATTGATATTGGGGCAAAGTAATGTTCAAAAAAGAGTTGCCTGTTGCCGAAAATAACCTCTTTTGTTTGACCCGGCGACTTGCAATACCTTTTCCTTTGTTCGAAATCCAGGAATGCAAGGATAATGGATCTCGGTCTTGCTCGTGGGTCTTTAGGGAGCCTTCAGAGTTCTGTGTGCTCTAATAATATTCAGAGGTGAGTCAGCAGGCCAAGCCAAAAGCTCTTTAATAAGGCTTTCCATGAATTCAATCATGTTACCATTCTCTGTCTTTTCTTGCAGGCCATGTATGCAAATGTTGTTTCTGTGATGTTGGTTCTCCAGCTCTTCTATTTTGTTAGCCAGCTCTTGTTCCCAGGTTTGTAAATCAAGAAGAGCTGTATTGTGTAGGTCAGAGAGCTGAGTATATTCAGAGAGGGAGGCCTCCACTGTATCTGTACGCTTCTCTAGTGCCCGGAGATCCTTGGTGTTATTGGCTACCAGTATTTCCATCTTTGTTAAAGTCTCTCCTATTTTAGATAGTTGAGTGTGAAGCTGTTTTGATGCTATAGTAAATAGTCTGCTTCATTTTCACCATCAGCTCTGTGCCCTTCAGCTGTATTAGGCATGGTTGCGCCGGTAAGCCTGTCTGTAGATTGCTGCCACTCCAAGGTTTTTTGTTTGGTGGCCTTCTGAGGTTTGTTTGCTGCAAAATCTTTATGCCTTTGTCTTGTTGACATGTGTATTGTTGCTCCCCCACACTTTAGCTTAGCAGATTGGTGTTTGGATGCCAGGATGGAGTTAGATTTTCTTTGGATGACTCAGAGCTCTAAACCTACAAGGCCATTCAAGACGCTGACATCACTGGAAGTCCTTGCTTTTATACAGTAAGTTTCTGAAGTAATATCAATGTATCCTTTCTTACTGTGTCACTATATATATCATCTTATACTCCTTCACCACATATTGATATATTTGTATGCAGTATATTGAGATATTGATACTTTGTGGGTAAGGTTATTGAGAAGGTGGTGGCCATACAACTGGAGATCTATTTAACATCTCACACATCTATGATCCTTTCCAGTCTGGATTCCATAAAAGGAATAGCACTGAGACCGCTTTGGTTTGGGTAATGATCTCCTGACCACAAGGGATCAAGGGAGACATTCCTTCTTGGTGCTCCTCGATCTCTCTTTCGTGTTTGACACTGTGGATCATGCAGTGCTGTTGGAGCACCTATGGGTTTTGTGTGGACTATCTTGGACAGTCCTTCATTGGTTTTGATCATTTGTCATGGGCAGGACTCAGAGACTAGTGTCAGAGTTTTATTCCTTGGTACCTCTCCCCCTGTCCTGCAGGGTACCACAAGGCTCCATTTTGTCCCACATGTTGTTCACAGTGTACATGCTGCTGATAGGGGACATTATTAGGCAGTATGGGCTGAGTTTTCACTGCTATGCAGATGATACTCAACTCTACGTGTCCTTTGTGCCCAATCAGAGCTGAGTAATCTCAGCTTTTAACAACTGCCTTTTGGAAATTCAGGACTGGATGAGTTCTAATTGGCTGAGATTAAGCCCTGGTAAGACTAAGGTGTTGGTGGTTGAGCCAAGTCACTAAGGTGTGGAGGGGCAAGTGGGTCAGTTTACTGGACTTCGCCTTGGGTCTGTCCTGCTGCCTACCTCTGATTGGGTGCAAAATCAGGGCATGGTATTAGACGGTGATCTGTCACTAAAATATCAGGTGTCGGACATTATCAAGACCTCTTTTTAGCATCTGAGGAACATTGCCTGGATATAGCACCAGATCCCACCTAGTGATATGCTAATCCTGTTCATGCCTTTGTAACCTCATGTCTTGACTGCTGCAATGTCTTATACTTAGGGCTACTGGGGGTTGATATCCATTGATTGCAGCTAGTGCAGAATGCGGCTGCCAGGTTGCTGACTGGCCTATCAAAATCTAGCTATATCATGCCTGTGCTCTGCTATCTGCACTGGCTGCTGGTGAACTGGTGGATCACCTTCAAGGTTGAATTATTGACCTATAAAGCCCTATATGGACAGGGACCCAGCTACTTGCAAGATCTTGTCCCTTACCGCTCCTTCCATTGTCTCTGCTCTGCCGGCGAGGATTTGCTGGAGGTTCCCAGGGTCCATTTAAAGACATCAGGATCTCGCTGTTTTGCTTACATGGTGCTGACTCTGTGGAACTTTCTACCTCGTCGGATAAGAGAGTGCTAGATCACCAAGAGCTTTAAGTCAGAATTAAAGACCTTCCTTTTTACCCAGACATTCCCTTCTGAGGTTTAGAATTAAGAACATATTGACTGTTTAAGTTTAGACTGTTATTATTAGGATTTTAACTGTTGTTTTATGATATTTTTAAACTGTTGTACAGTGCTTTCATCTTTTGTAATTGCGCTTTATAAATAAATGATGATTGACGATATGGGGCCCGGTATTCAGTAAAATGAAAAGTTGAGCACAAGGGTTTGCACTGCACTTTGCATTTGCCCAGGGATTCGAGGATGCTATAGTCTGCTGGAAAGAGCACCAGCACTGTCTGACTGACTATAGGGCCATGTTGGCGCAGCACTAAGTCAAGTAGTGCTGCCCAGATATGGCTCCCGATGTGGGCCTCAGGAGTGGATAATGTTGGAGTGCTATCTGCAGTATTGAAAGGTACCCATTCAAATGGGCCCATTGGAAATGCAAGGTGCTAAGGGGCCATTTGCATGTCTACTATGGGTCCATTTGCATGGGTAGCAGAAGCAGGTTAGCGTAGCACTACCCCCCTTCCCAGTCCAATGGTCCAAGACATGTAGTTGTCCCTGGTGCTAGTGGTCCCACCCTCTCTCCAATCACTGGCCCATATTTAAAATACACTCCCTGGTGCTAGTGATCCCCTCCTCCAATCACCAGCCCATATTTACAGTACAGTCCCTGTTGCTAGTGGTTTCCCCTCCTTCTGATCACTGTCCTGTGTTTACTATACATTCCCTGGTGCTAGTGGTCCCCCCACCACTGATCACTGGTCTGTAATGTAAAAAAAAGGAAACACTCCCTGGTGCCAGTGAAACCCCCAATGACCGGCCCATATGTACTATACAATCCCTGGTGCTAATGGTCCTCCTCCCTCCAATCGCCTGCTCATAGTAATGTTACAGCCCTCCC
This sequence comes from Neoceratodus forsteri, assembly GCA_016271365.2. Taxonomy (NCBI): domain Eukaryota; kingdom Metazoa; phylum Chordata; order Ceratodontiformes; family Ceratodontidae; genus Neoceratodus; species Neoceratodus forsteri. Next base: position 32,756,968 of record CM057450.1, read on the forward strand.
TAGCATCCAGTGACCCCACTCCATGCACTGATCTATGGTAGTGCCAGTCACGATGCCCTACTCACTGGTGTCTAGTGCTCCCCCCCACAGTGGCACTGAATACCAACCTGTCTCAGTCACCTTATCAGTATCCTCAGTGCAGCAGGTGCATATGGCAACTGGTGCAGCCCTCCTTGCACCTCCTCGGCCAGCCACAGTAGGGATCCGTACTACTGTCTGACATGATTTTGCCCAACAACAAAATACCCGACACCGAAATCCCAACATAGTCAAAAACCCGACATAAAACTACCCAACCTTCATGTGCCTGACAAACAGCATTTACACACCAGCTTTTACTGGAGCAAGCTGAACTGTATGCCACACCTGGCGCATTGCCTCTCTGTGATGGCACTGTCAGACACACAACAGTGTCAGCCATGCAGTACACTCACTGTACAGCACAGCAACACTACAACAATGTTTGCCTCGACCGCTACTGACAACCCACTGTAAAAGTCACTATTTAAGTAGGTAATCACAGACACCTTGCCATACTTAATTGGTGACAGAGAAGCACCAATAAGAACTAGCATTGATGTACACATCAGTAAAACAGCATGAGGGCTGCAACCTACCACCTTGAAATGAATGAATAAACATTCTATATGCTGCTGTCATGACTGTGTAGTTGCTGGCAGTCAGAAAAAGACTTGTGCCATGCTCCCACTTCTCTAGTCTGTTTCTGGCACATTTTAATTTTAAAGTTGTGTTTTTGATTTTGCTCACTTGCTTGCTCATGCTTGCTACTGTAAAAGAAAGCTCTCCAGGCTGCAAAAGTAAGAAAGTACACTGTTACTGGAAAATGTAGGGATTTTAGCAAATCGGGCTTATGCTTGCGTCGGCATTGATTGTCGATATTCCGGTGTCAGGAACTTGACAGTCAGGAATTTACCTGTCAGGCAATCGTACCTAACCCCTACAGTATGTCCAGGCTGGGGGTGCACCTCTTAGTTATAGTACAGGGTCACATGCACAGTCCTATAAATAAGAAGTGTGCTCTCAGCCTGGACATACAGTGGCTGGAGAGGGGGGTATGAGGAGGGCTGCACCAGTCATTGTATGCAACTGCTGCACTAAGGATACTGGTAAAGGTGTCTGGTGGGTGGATGTTTGGTGCCATGGTGATGGGATCACTAGACATCAGAGAGCAGGGCACTGAGACCAGTGGTACTGTGGATCGGTGCTCAGGGGGAACCACTCAACACCAGGGAGGATTGTAACATTTACTATAGACTGGTGCTAGGAGGAGGGAGGCCCACTAGTACCAGGGAGTGTATTTTAAATACAGGCAAGTAATTAGTGGAAGGGGGGCACTAGCACCAGGGAGTATTTTTTGTTTACATTATGGGCAGGCGAATTGAGGGAGGTGGGACTACTGGCACCAGGGAGTGTATTGTAGATATGGACTGACAATCAGAGGGAGGGGGGGCCACTAGCACTCAGGAGTGTTTTTTATTTTTATTTTATACTAGGGGCTGGTGATCGGAGGGTGCCATGGACCACAGGGGCAGATGTACTTCCCAGCAGCCAGCTGTCTAGTTGACTGCATTACCTCCAGCAGCTACTAAAGTTGCATGGAGAAAGGGGGTTCCGTTTGGTGGTATTTGTGCTGCGCAAAAGAAATTTGCTAAACCCTTTAGTGATGAACAAACCAGCTGAAAGTCGGAGTGTGCCACTATTCCTGTCCCCGCCCCCCCCATTTGAATACTCTCCCATTTTGGTTTGTATGAGTGCTAATCCTGTTTGCCAGTGCAACTGAACCTTTTAAATATTGGGCTCAGTGCAAAACTTGGTTTGTGTGGGCAAGCACTGGTCAGCACCCATGCAAGCTTTTGAATACTGGGCCCCTGTGTTGATAAAGTTTCATATATCGATATATAACAAACTCTGGCTAGAGCAGATAGGGTTGCAGCTTAGGAATTTGGAGCAAAAATATTGAAAGTTTGTTTTATAATATTTTTACATCAAATTTTCAATGTAGCCTTGTTATGACACTGCCTCATGAAGAAGGGCAGATATAATGTTCAACTCCTGGCTAAAGGTGATGTTGTGCAGGGACTGCAAAATCAACTTTCAGGACATGGAAACACATTTTGGGCAGGAGTTGAAAAATGACAGCTGTCATATTCATGAGGTGCTGTAAAGACATGGTTATTTTGTAAATTTGGGTTAAAAATATTGAAATTTAATAAAGTTATAAGCCTGTGTTCGCAAAATTCTACATATTCTCATAACTATATTGTTTTTTTAATATTTGTACAACAAGGTCCAGATATTCAAAGGGTTTGCACCTGGCACAACTGAGTTGTGTGGCGCAACCCCAGTAATGTGCCCTGGGGCAATATTCAAAAGAGGGACTTGTGCAGTGCAAGTCCCGATGCGCCACAGTTCATTGGTAATGTATGCAGTGCATCTGAAGGGGGCGTGTCCATACATATGTGGCACATCCCGATATTCAGCCCGGGATGTGAGACGCATATGCTGGCACAACCCCTAGAAGCATTGCATACTGGAGCACAAAGTTGAGCCAGAAAAAAATGGCTCAAATGCTGGCCACCCACAGGCGGGTGGCTGTATTGCAGGGCACAACTCAGCAACCGCCAGCCATAGGTGGTCACCCACCCACCCAGAACACCGTCCACAAACACCCAAATGGTTCCTGATGGTCTAGTGGTACCCATCTCCCTCCCGTAACCCCTGATCATAGGCAATAGTAAAATAAAACAATCCCTGGTAGTCTACTGGAACCCCCCTCTGTCCCATTGCCCGATCGCTGAAAATGACAGATGTCACAAGCCCTGGTGACCTAGTGGTACACCCCACCCCTCCCAATGCTCTGATCACCATATGAAAAATATTTTCCCTTCCCTAGAAGTCTAGTGGTACCCCCAACCCACCTCATGTACCAATCACCATAAAGTAAAATATGTTCCCTTCCCTGGTAGTCTAGTGGTTTCCCCACCCCACCCAATGCACCGATCGCCGGTGCTCCATATGAAATATATCCCTCGGTGGTCAGTGGCACCCCAAACCCCACCTTCACAAGACCCCTGCCCACCCAGATCCCCCTGTCATGGGTGGGCGGCTGCCACTGCCTGCATAACACCCGGTTGCCCGCTGAATGACAGCTATATGCGAATCGTAAACATTATCACTGGGACCAATGGGCTTGCAGGGCATATGAGACAGTCACAAATATGTGAATGGACTTCATTCACATATTTGTGATCAGTCTGGACATAGTATGCCCTGTAGCCCTTGGTCCATGCGTGGACCAATGGACTTACAGTTCATACTGCAGCCGTCATTCGCAGGCAGCCGGGTGTTACGTGCAGAGATAGTAGGCAGCTGCCCACCGGCATGACAGGGGAGCTGGGTGACAGGGGTCTTGTGAAGGTGGGAGGTGGGGTACCACTGGACCACCAGGATATATTTCAGTATGGAGCACCAGTGATCGCATCAGGTGGATAGGGAACCACTAGACTAGTGGGGAAGGGAACATATTTTACTTTACAGTGATTGGTGCATTGGGTGGGGTGGGGAACCACTAGACTACCAGGAAGGAAAATATTTTCATATAGCATGCAGAGCATCGGGAGGGGTGGGGGGAACCACTAGATCACCAGGGCTTGTGACATCTGTCATTTGCCATGACTGGGCTATGGGAGGGGGGTTTCACTAGGCTACCAGGGAGTGTTTACATCTATTTCTACTGCGATCGTGGCTACATGGTGGGGGTTGTCCCAGGACCCCCTCAGTCTGCAACACATGCTGTGCAGAGTGCCGAGCACATTTTGCCGAGCTGCCCTGCTCAGCTCATGAAAATGGGGCCATAATGACAAGCAAATGGCCTCATTTGTGCCTCGCATACATTATGGTCCCATTTGCATGTCCAAGTCTGAATATTTCAGAAATGCGCCCAGCGCAACTACAGTTGCCCTGGAGCATTCCCTGTCCTCCCTGTCTGTGGAATGTGCCGATGCATTGTATATGCACCATGCACATTCTGTGCTATATTTAAAGAAGATGCGCCATGGCACATCACCTTTGAATATCCCCCTGTCTGGCCCTGGCTCATCTCTGTTGTGCTGCGCCTCCACTTGTGCCATTGCCTTGCACAGTCTGAATATCTGGCCCCAAATGTTTAACATAGATTTCTTATGACCCCACCTCATGAACAAGGGCAGAGAAAAAATGTCAGTTCCTGCCTGAAAGGTGATTTCGTGCAGGAACCACAAAAGTGCCTTTTGGAATGTAAAAACATTTTGGCCAAGATTTGAAAAATGACAACTGTCACATTCATGAGGTGCTGAAAAGATATCACTATGTTGTGAATTTGGGGGAACAATATTGAAAATTACCAAAGTTACGAGTCTGTGTTTGCAAAATTCAACAGAGGCTCACAACTTTGCTGTTTTTTAATATTCGTACACCAAAGTTTCAACATGGCCTTCTTATGACCCCAACTCATGAACAAGGGCAGAGAACATTTTCAACTCCTGCCCAAAAGGTGATTTTTTGCAGGGACAATGAAATCACCTTTTGGGACAGATCTACCTAATTACAACACAATTATTCAAGATGTAGTGTCCCAAATAAGGCATGCTGAAAATTTGGGCCAAAAATATGCAAAAATACCCAAGTTATGCCACTAAGTTCAAAACACCATTGAAATACATTACAACATAGACCTGTTTCTTCAGTTCATGGTCCGGCTTTGAAGGGAAAGGGAAAGAGAACATTGTTTAACCAGGAGTACTGTAGCACACTAAGCCAAAGCTTGTTTCCAGGTGCAACCTGGGAGCACAAGGAAGTTAAGTAAACTTTTTTTTAACAGGAAAAAAAAAGAAACAAATGTGGATTCCTGCATTGGAGGATTGGGTACCCCCCAGTGCCACTATTACATTTTTTTGGGGTTGTGTGGAGGGTGCTGAGAAGAAGGGTCGGGTGAGGGGAGTAAACTATTTAAAAAAAAGAGCAGAAACTACCGTGCATGCGTGGCAGTGGACGAGGGGAGATGGGGCAGTGAGAGGAGTTGTGATCAAGACAATGGGGGATTGGGCACCCCCAGTGTCACTGTTAGGTAAGGCAGGGCAAGGCAAATTTTATTTAAGAAGACGCCCATCCCGGAGGCTCTGGGTGCCTTACATCAATCAAATAAAAACAGCACAGCACAATAATAATCAATTTAATACACTGCTCTATTATGTTTCTGGGGGGGCTGCTGAGAAGGAGGATTGAGTGAGGGTTATGTATTTCAGCGGTCACAGACTGCAAAAAATTACAAAAAAAAATAATAGTGTGAGCGCAGAGTGTTCCAGAGATACAGAGGTGAATTTGTCACTTCATCCTGTTGTTCATTCACAAGGAATGTGGGAGTGCTTTTTCATAGCAAGAGGTCTGCAGGGCTCCACCCACTGCAGCCCTAAAACTAAGTGTGTTTAACAAAGGTTTTGAGATATATTTTAAACTTTATGAATTTGGCTCTACTTCAGCCTATATTCAAGAGGAACTGCATCATTTTACCTTACTATACCATTATCTAATATGATACCTTTAATCATGTCACAAACATTTTACTCTACCTTTTAGCAAGCCCTACATTTCTTTGCTTGATTGTGGCAGAACTATTATATTAGAGGAAATAAACTGCATTTGGCTCAGCACCACAGCATACCTGAATTAACGACACCTGAAAATTTCCTTTCATGGACATTTCTTGACAGGAACATTTCCTCCCTGCACAGATTGTTGCTCATAACTGACTTTTCTATGGTACATTTACTATTCCAACTGCCACCTTGAATCACTACTATGATAACACTAGAACTGAAAGTAAATAACTGTTAGAGCTATGCAGAATTTTCAAATTATTCTTCCACTGGAATTCTGTGGAATCTGGAAAATTTCTGCCTAATGCCATAGAATTCTGTTGGAAATGGGATTCCAAGATTTCAAATGTGAAATGTTAACTGTGAACTCATATTCTGCAGTTTGTGTAAGTCACAGATTCATTTTCCCAGACTGCAGAACAATGTTCTGCAGATTACCTAATCTGTGGAATATTATTCTGCAGTTTACGTGGAAATGCTTTTCAGAATCCCATGGAGTTAAAGCAGCAGTGCATGATAAGTAAAAATACTGACATTTTGGTCTATTCACAATGGTGCAGATTGCCTATGTTGCCACCCATCTGAGGCATGTAGGCAATTCTATGCCTGAATGCCATGCAGCAGACCAATGGTGGCGTTCAACACCCGCATGCTAGTGCCATACACACTGGATCTCCCAGCCAGCCATGCAGCACTGTGCCAGGGGTGGTCTGGGGGCATACTAGCGCCATACACACTGGATCTCCCAGCCAGCCATGCAACACTGTGCCAGGGGTGGTCTGGGGGCATTCTAGTGCCATACACACTGGATCTCCCAGCCAGCCACGCAGCACTGTGCCAAGGGTGGTCTGAGGGCATGCTAGTGCTGCACACATTCACTATGGCATTTGTGTGCCATGCCAGCAGGATGAAAGCTGCATGAAGGGGTACCCTGCCATACCTATTTACATACCCCTCCAAAGGTCACTGGTGGGTGTGGCACAACTGGATCCCCACACCCAGCAGCACCAGCCTGCTGTGCTTCCTGGGAGGTCTGGGGTGTCCTTTCAGGAAAATGCTTGTTGTATGAACACCGACAGGCTATGCACCTCCCCAGGGTCCCCTGCAGGAGTGTAGCTGGGGATCCATTCTGGGACCTGGTATGGGCATCCAATTGGATGCTCGCTGGGGAGCAGTGCTCCTCACCTGTACTGCTGTGTGCTGGGTGGTGGGGACCGTGAATAGGCAATTATGAATACCAGCCCATGTGGTCCTGTCCACGAGTGTGGGGGCCTACATGGGGGCAGGTATGTGCTTTTCCATCACTCCACTCCCTGCATACGAATAGGGCCCATATGCTTTTCTCATTCTATTTTAGATTGCTCCTTATCTCCTGACTTGTCTGATACCCTTCTTTCCCCATTTGACTCTACTTTTGCACTTTCTTTACATTTGAAATACTAAAAGGAGTACAGCTTTAATATGTCTGAAACCAGGTTTTCATCAACATTCTCAGCTGTGTTCGTACACTTGTCCCATCACAACAGGGAGTTGTGCCTGCTGCATGGGGATGACATTGGGGATGGCATTAAGAGCAAAATGTGCCTGTTCATGGATGACACCTAGCTCTGCAGGAGAGTGGACACAGCTGAAGGGATACAGGACTTACAGGAAGATCTGGAAAAGCTAGGGAGGTGGTCCAGAGTCTGGCAGCTTGGCTTCAATGCCAAGAAATACAAAGTTATGCATATTGGCACCAAGAATCCCAGGACAGAGTACTACCTGGGTGGAGTCCAAGTATCTGCATCAGAGGAAGAGGAGAAGGACCTGGGAGTGATGATCACTAGTGACCTGAAGCACTCCATGCAGTGCAAGAAAGCAGCAGCAAAGACAAACAAGATACTGGGATGTATATTTAGGGGGATCAGTAGTAGGAGAGAGGAGGTTATACTGCCCTTGTACAGGTCACTGGTAAGGCCGCATCTAGAGTATGGAGTTCAGTACTGGTACCCACACCTCAAAAAGGACATTAACCTGCTGGAGAAGGTTCAGAGGAGGGTTACAAAGATGATAGCAGGTCAGCAGGGTAAGGTATACGAGGAGAGGTTGAGGGCACTGAACATGTACTCCCTGGAAGACAGGGGAGAGAGAGAGAGAGAGAGAGAGGACATAATTGGGACCTTCAAGTACTTGAAAGGGATAAATAAGGTTGATAAGTAGAGTCTCTTTAAGCTGAATGGCAACCATAACACGAGGGGGCACAGTCTTAAGCTGGAGGGTGGGAGGTTTAGGAGGGAGGTCAGGGAGCACTTCTTCACAGAGAGGGTGGTGGACACTTGGAATGTGTTGCCAGAAGAGGTCATCTCGTTGAAGACAGTGGGCAGCTTTAAGAGAGGCTGGGATCAATATAGTAGGAAGGTAAGGATCATGGGTAGGGAGGATGGGAGGAGTGGGGAGGGAGGGCAGGAACATTAGCTCAAGCTGTGGACCCTTGATAGACCAAATGGCCTTCTTCTGCTGGCTTCTTCATATGTTCATATGCTAATTTATTATAGTCACAAGAAATGTAATCTTAAAGAAAGGGTATTCAAAAACAGCAGAGAATATTGATGAAAACCTGGTTTGAGACATATTAAAAGGAATACATTTTTATTATTTCACATGTGGAAAAAAGTGGTAAGGTAGAGTCAAAATGGGGAAAGATAGGAATCATACAAATCAAGCGATAGGTGCCAATCTAATATAATGTAAAAAGTATAGGTCAAAATTTTCACCATCATGCACTACTGCTTTAAAATAGATATTTCAAAAAACATTTTGGAATTGTCCTGCTGCACTGGCAAAATTCCACATTTTCCAAAAACTGCAGAAAATAAGAAAGCAAAATGAAAAGCAATAAGTTAAACATTTTGCATAATTGTCAATTAACAAAGTCTGCTGCCTCTAATGTTATGATTTCAACTCCCACATCCATAGAGCCCCATTATTCTGAATTAAAACTGAAAGAAGACATTTCTCTATACTTACCATAATTTCCTTTTCTGTTAGCTCCAACATTGTTAATGGGTAATCAGAACATATGGGTAATGCTTATCCTACTAGGGGAAATGGCACAGCCCAAGGCTGTAATCAGCATAGAATCTTGGGCACGTGAACATTCTGGACAACAGCAACTCTCCAGTTGCTTTTATCTTTGCAGTGCCCCTAACTATATGAAAGTAGACTAGTATAGATTATACTGCTTGTCTTATAACAAAGTAACACATATAAGCTGTTTGCATACTCATACCTTTAACCAAAAAAATACAGTAAACGATTCCCTACCTCATCTGGAGAGTGTGGAGATAGAAAAGGTTTGCTGTCTGACTCTCTGATGTGGTGGAACTTCTCTGAGGTACTGAACCAACTAGAAGAGACTTTCCAAAGAAATTAATGAAAAAGGTAACACTAGAACGTAACTGCAATCAGTGTAAGCACTCACTTGTAACAAGGGAGGCACCCTTATTGGTCATAAAAATCTAAACCTGTTAATCTACATACCAGTAACCAATAATTAAATGTGTAACTGCTCTTCCCCCCCCAAGATATATATATATATGTGTGTGTATATATATATATACACACACACACACACACACACACAATAGGGGTGAGATGATATGCCATTCTTTATTTCAGCATAAAACCACCACCATGAGATATCACACTCTGCTGACATTACCAGAGTGTGATAACCGGAGTTTTCTCCAGTTATCACACTGTGATGACATTAGACCACAGTCTGGAAAAGTACTGTCGAACTTTGTGAAAGCTTCCGCAAAAATTTGCGACACTTTCGTGAGTGCGACACTACTTTGCGAAAGTACTTTTTCAAGAAACTTGAAAAACATATTTCTAGGGTGTTTAACCTCAAAATAAAGACATGCCTAGCATCCTCAGGGTCCGCCTAGGTAAACACAAAAAGAATAAGGTTGCTAGAGGGTCCCAAATTTAAATGCCAGTCATTTTTCTGATGCCCAACTGAAAACAAAATGGTGGATTTGCAACAGTGAAAGGGCCATTTGCAAAAGTAAAAACTGCATTTGCGACACTGTTGAACTTTTTGTTAACTTTTCCCATTGACTTATAATGGGAACTTGTTTTTTGAATAACTTTTGAACCGTTTAATATTTTTTTTACAAAATCTTCAAAAGGCACATCGGGCACCCCGGATACATGTTCCCTGAAGATTTTGTACAGGTCGTGCAAACCGTGCAACCTGTAGAGATGACAAAAGAATTGCAAAAAAGCATAAATGCATGTGCAGATCATGCTTAATAACTCCACAGCTGTATATCCGACCAGTACGAAGGTTGACATATCCCAAGATGGATGGTTCTTGATCATGTATTCCAAATTTCAGGCAAATTTGTTGAACGGTTGCAAAGTTATTAAGGTGCAAAATTTTAGGTTTAGCATGTAAATGGCTCCTCAACCCTAACTATGGTAGCACTACCATGCTACCACAAGATATATACATATATAGGGCTGGATACTCAAAAGGGTTGCACAATGCACAATAGGGTTGCACCAGCGCAAGTCAGAAAATGCGCCATTCTGCGATATTCAGCAGGAGGCAGTTGTGCCACTGAAAACATGCTGAGCAACAGCGCAATGATAATGAAGGCATGCGCAACTGAAGTGGGAGGAACCATGCATAAAGGGTGCAGTGCGATGTTCAAAGACTTGTGCAATGCACAACAGTGGAGCAGGCGGAAGTTGCACTGTAGCGGAAATGAGCCAAAATAAAAGGGAGCAAGGAAGAGGCACAAGAATGCTACAGGGAAGCCACATGAAACAGAGGCAGAGACAGGCACAGGGAAACAGGAAGAAAGAGGGCAAGCCAGGGAAACCACAACACACAAGAGGGGCATGGGAAGGTGTGTGGGGCCAGAGAGAGTGGAGGCCAGTAGGTGTACCTGGTGCAGGGGAGGTAGCAGTCAGGACAGTGGGGGGAACAAAGCAACAGCTGCTGGGGAGGATGCAAGCTAGGGACATGGACAGTGCCACCTTCCACATGGATGCCGTAATGAGGGGGGTGAGAAGGCATGCTGCAGGGGGACATGGCCGTGGAAGGGCCCGTTGGCAGTATGCCCCCAACAGGCAGTACCGAGCCCGCACCAGCTTTGAGCTGTACACAGATACTGAGATTGTGGGCCAGTACCGCCTGAACAGGGCAATACTGATGATGCTCTGTGAGCTGTGCAGTGATGTGATGCAGGCACCCACACGACAGAGTCATGCTCTGTCAGTGGAAACAAAGGTAACAGCCTGCATGTGCTTGCTCGCCATGGGTACCTTCCAGAGACCAACAGGGGACACCAAAGGCATAACACAGTTGGCCACGTCACGCATCCTCACCCAACTCCTCAGTGCACTGCTGCCACATGCTGCAGAGTACATCCATTTCCCCAGCACTGTGGCGGAGCGCACAGCAAACATTCAGGAGTTCCACAGGGTAGCACGTATGCCTGGCATGCTAGGGGTGATAGACTGCACCCATGTGGCCATACGCACACCACCTAGCCCCCATGGGGCTGCCTACACGAATCGTAAGGGATATGCCAGTGTCAACTGCCTGGTGGTGTGTGATGCCAGTGGGCGCACCATCAATGTCTGTACCATGCACCCTTGGGGATCACATGATTCCTTCATCTGGCACCAGTCGGCACTGTGCCACCAATTCAAGAGTGGGGACATTCCCACAGGTCATCTAGTGGGTGAGTATGTATGTAGAACTGACATATCATGGGCAAGGGGGGGGTATGGCCAGAGGTGCCATGGGTGTGGCCCGCAGGGCTTGGGGCAGTCTGAGCCTGAACAAGACACTAACCTCCACTATCTCCACACAGGTGACAGTGGATACCCACTCTGTCCCTGGCTGCTCACACCCTACCGGCAGCCCACGATCCCATTCTAGCAATGCTTCAATGAGGCACATGCCACCACATGCAACGTCATTGAGTGGGTGTTTGGGATGCTGAAGGTGCGTTTCTGTTGCCTGGATACCTCTGGCGGTGCCCTACAGTATAGCCCCTCAAAGGCCTGTGGGATATTCCTGGCCTGTTGCATCCTGCACAACATGGCCAAAGATTATGGGATAGCCATACAGGTTGAAGAGGGGGACAGCGATGGGGATGACGGTGACACCGGTGATGATGGGGATGGGCAGCCCCCCCCTTGGTCAATAGGACCCTCGACTGATCCGGCTGGCACAGCTGCACCGGGACACCATCACAGAGGAGCACTTCAGCCAACACAGGTAAGTCATGGGGCATGTGCAACCACCAGTGGCTACGGCACAACCCACATATATGCATGGAAACACACCAGGGGTGCATGCTGGCAAGGGATGTGGCAGGGCACAGAAGCACACACATACAACCAGGGAGGGGTGAACAGTAACACGCCACATGAACGGACACACACACACATGCACACACAATAGGCACAAAGTGCACAGGGGTCAGGTGCAAAACAGAGCCAGAATGCAACATAGCAACACATGTCCACAGGCCACCACATCCACTGACTGTCCATGCGGTGTGTCAGATGCTGGGCACCATCGCACTTTGGTGTACAGTGCAATGCAGGCATCATCATGCACATGTACCTGTGGACAGCAGCTGGGAGGTGTGCAGGTGGACTCGCGGTGTCTGGCGCAGGCCGGGCACCCACCGCACTGCCCACCGGAACACACACAATGCACACAGGGCAGCACCAGACAGTGCCCGCGTTGGGAGACAGGTCAGTCTTACGGCACAGTGCCATGTCCACCTCAGATGCATGGGTGGCCCTGCTGAGACCCAGCAGCACTGGCAGGCTGACCACAGGCCTCATGGGGTGGCACCGATGGTCCACCAGGGGTTCCACTGAGTGAACATGACCGTGCCCACACAGGGGTCTGCAGCACACTGAACATGCCTGCACCAGGAGTGCTTGGGATGCCCACAGCTGAACCCGGCATCGACAGGGTGGGTGTCGTACAACGCCAGGAATGGGGAGTGGATAGCAAACTGCGCGGTGTGAGCAACGCATGGGCACCTGACTGTGTGCCCATTGTGGCCATGACAGTGATGAACGTCTGTGTTTGCCTGTCAATGGCAGTGGTCACATCCTCCCGCAAATGGTCAGTCCGTGACAAGATTCTATCGGTGTCCCTGCTGTGTCGCTCCTTGACCCACTCCAGAGCCACACACACTGCCTCCATGGACGTTGCAAGCCGTATCTGCTGCTGTACTGATGCCTGCAGTAGGTGGGTGTGCTCGTCAAAGAGGTCATCTGCTACCTCGGTATCATGTCCCTCAGGGTATGCAAGGGCCTGATGTTCAGCACCCCTTGAGGGTGGGTGCTGCTCACCAGGACCAGGTATGGGCAAGTCTACAGGCGGTACACAGATGCCACCGCTGAACCCTGAACCCCCAGTCCCATTGGGTGACTGCTGCTGCTGCCCCTCCACCTGCTGTGCCCAAGGGATCAGCTGTTCTGCCACTGTGGCCACAACAGTCCCACTGTCCTGACCAGCCACTGGTGTTGCCCCACTGGTGCTGACAGGCACAGCCTGGGACTGTGTTGACACGCTGGCACACACGCCGGAACCAGCCAGTTCCATGGGCGTGAGCTGGCCTGCTGTGTGTTCATTCCATGGCACACACATGTCACTGCCCATGACGGTCGTGTCTTCATCATTGGTGCAGGTCTCCACCACATCCACAGCCACAGCCACAGTGCACTGGCATCCTTGGATGCCAGAACACTGAGACACAGGAAGGGCCTCCCCTACACCTGTTTCAGCGACATCAGTGTGGACAGCTAGGCTGACCCACTGTTGCAATGCTTGACGGATACCTGTGAAGGTGGATGGTCCCTCCTCCAACTCCAGATGACTGTCCACAGTGGACAGGCCCTCCACCGCTGACCCCTGCAGATGTGCAGGATCTGTAACAGAAAGTAAGGTCACATTAGTGCATGTGATCTACCCTGCCCCCCACGACAGACCATTACTTACCATGCAGTGATGGGCTACCACCTGTCTGGAAGCCACCTCCTGGAACGCCCTCTATGGCACTGTGCTGCATGCTTGTAGCAAGCCTGTCCTTTGCCGGTGTCAGCTGCACCACCTCCGGCTGGCCCCCGCCTGTTGCAGCATGTGCCGCCCTGATGGTAGCCACCTTCTCCTTCACCCTCCTCCTGTCAGTACCCATCTTCTTCTTACACTCCTGCACAGAGTGCTGGTGGCTGCCGTACAGGTTGACAGCATGTGCCACCCCCTTCCCTGAGCAGTGGCTCCTGATCGAGGTAGACCTCGAAGAGTGCCTCCATCTTGGCCTTGGTGAAATTGGGCCTCCTCTTCCATCCACCATCGTAGTCCTCCTCACCCAGACCTCACTCGGTCATTATTCAGCCTGTAAGGATGACAGTGGTTACCTGTGACTGTGCAGTACAAAGCAAGTCCTGATACCACAGTCCAGATCCCCACACAGCATGCAACTCACCAATAGACTGCAGTAACCGAGTATGGCCAGAGCAGAACAGTGTCGCAGTTTTATAGTGCAATCCATGCAAATTAGGTGAGGAGCGATTTTAATTAGATGCAAATCATGGAGCTGCACCATTGCATGGCTGATTGGATGATTAGCATATGATGGCTGAATATCACGCTTTTGCTCTTTGCGCAATTGTGTTGAACGTGCTGAGCCAATGGCGCAGTTCTGTGGCGTGCATAGTACACCTCACTGTGCATGCCCAGGTAGCTTCACAGGTGTCTGCTGTGCTGATGATGTGCTGTGCGCTGTAGGCAATGCAGGGCACGGCCACCATTGTGCCAGTGGCACTATAGTGAGGGTCACTACATGGCACTGTGGCACAACTGCACGAGTAGTTCACTGTGACGCTGGCACACAGGCAACCAATCATGCTAGATGCATAGACATCCAATGGCACTGTGCGTGGCCTGCGCCAGAGACCCATGACCCTGTGCCCGACCTTTGCTCCTTGGCACTATACATCCGCATGGCTGCACCTCTATTGCACTGTTCGGTAACAGCATGATAGGGAATGGCGGCACTGTACCACGCAGCATTTCCACGGGGTACTGCTGCAGAGTGCCATATTGCCTACTATAGCGGTTGACATGGCACGCAGGAGAGCCCCACAATGGAGTGCCCTTGAGCTGGCCAACCATGTGGCCGTTGTGGAGCCACACTATGGCCCACTGTTTGGAGAAGAGGCACTGGACAGGGCCAGGACCCAGGTCTGGCAGGAGGTGGCCACTGACCTGGAGGCAGCCACTGGACACAGGAGGACAGTGGAGCAGTGCAGGCACCTTTTTGGGGACCTTAGGAGGAGGGAGCCGGAGCTACTTGCCCATCTGTGGTTGCATGCCAAGAGGGGCATGGTGCCTCATCCAGGTGGGTGATACATCTACACACTTGTATTTTCCATATGGGTAACACTGTCTTATGTGTCCAGCACATAGGGAGGGATAGTCTAGGGTTGGCTGTGGCGGTGTTTACAGGGTATGGGGTGGTGGGTCTGGCTGGGGGTGGGCACACACATTGGGGCAGGGGGACTTTGCTTTGGGATTGTACTGATGTTTTTCTCTCCCTTTTTCTCCCACAGGCATGGATGAGCGGCGGCGGATGGGGGAACATCAGCAGAGGGAGGAGGACACAGCACACAAGCATGTCGGGGACCACCACCACCAACAACAATGGCCTGATGAGGGTGAGTGCCATGACACCATGATTACTATTGCATGCTGTGTAACAGGGTGGGAAGCAGGGCATGGCCACCATCCATGGACACCACTGCCATGCACACGACTTGTGACAGTCAGCACTGTCCATTGGCACTGCACGCCTGAGAGTGCATCAATGGTGGTCCATACGGCACTGGGCACATGGCTGTGGCACTGCCTGCACACCGCATAGCCATGTTACTGTATGGCCTTGGTTGTGCTGTGCTGTGCTGGACATGGGCAGTGGGTGTGTGCAGTGGCCCACATGGCTGTTGCTGCCTGGTTGGGCATGTCTTGTGGACACAGTCACTGTGGGTGGGCGCACACCATCACAGGAGCGTGGCACATGGCTGTATGCCATTCATAATGGGTGGGCTGCAGGGGGATGGACAGTCACACCTATTGACTCTGATCCCTCATCCTAGGTGAATGGATACCCCTGCAGATCCAGCAGGCTGTGCAGGAGCTTCTGTAGGTGGCACGGGAGTCCCTGAACATACTGAGGGACATACACCAGCATGGGGTCAGGAGGAGGAGCCAGAACAGACGACGGCCCCAAGAGGAGGAGGACCAGGCTGCCGCTATCCGCATGAACCTGCCTACACCTTTCCTTTGACCAACCCTCACACCCCGCCTTCCCTCTCCCATGAGTTCACCCTGCCCTTACCCACCCCACCTTGTTTGTGTCCCTCCCCCATTTGTACAAAGTTTTCTGTATATAGTTGTGTTTTATATTTTACAATAGAAATATTTTGATATGAATACTGTGGTGGTCTCTGATTTGCAGCTGGCTATAGGTGCTCAGCTGCAGTGGTGTGCATGGCATCTGGGAGGTTCAGTCATGGGTATGTGTGTGTGTGTGCGGGGAAGTGTCTATGGTGTGGAAGTGGCTATCAGTCAGTGTCTGTGGTGTGTGTGTTGTTCCTGTGCATTGCATTACTGTGTGCAGTGGTCCATGGTGCATGCTCTGTGTCCATTGTGCCCCTATCAACCCATCCTTGGCCTGTGCAGCTGACACCCTTGCATGTCTGTGGCCTGCAAGGTCTTCTGCCTTGTCAGTGGTGGCTGTCCATGCAGGTCATCCACTGTGACCGTCACAATGCTGGGTTGCCTCCTGTCACTGGTGTGGTGCATGTTTGCCTCGGGTGACACTGTGGCCTCTGCAGTTGATGTCCCACCTCCACGCTGTGGCCTGTGTGTGTGTTGCAGGGGCTGTGCACCACTGTCTGTGACTTGTGCTCCAGGCATATGATGGTGACGACGGGACCACAGTGCATGCACAGGGTGTGTGCACCCCTGTGCCATGGAGGACTGCAGGCTGTGTGTGATCAGTTTTCATGGGCCCACACTGGGAGCTTGGTTGCCACTCTACTGCATCCCTGTGTTATTGTCCCCATGGGTATGGGTGTGTGTTTGCCCCTGCACTGTGTTGCATCCGGTGTGATGCATGCTTCCACGCACCACTGTGGGTGTCTGTACTGGCTGCTGTGGCTAGTGGTGGGTCGGGATGTGTCACTTGTCTACTGTGCAGGGTGCTGTATCAATGATGGTGGTGATGTCAGGGGCACACCCTTTCCCATGTGGAGTACCTCTTGTGCTGACACATGGTCAGTCCTCTCAGCTGTGCCTCAGGGATTGTGCGGTTGGCACTGTGTCTGCCATTGGTGCATTGCCGTGATGCTGCCACCCACTGCTGGGTGCCATGCGAGGGCTAGCTTGTATGGTTCTGTGGTACATGAGGTTGCAGTGTGACAGTGGGGGTGGTGGTATGCATGGGTTTCCTGCAGTGGTGGTCACTGCTCATGGGGGTGTCTGGGGTCACAGTGCAGGGTGTGCTGTGCACTGGGGGGCTGGTGTGGCACAGGGTGATCTGCCCTCCTTGTGTGGCAGTCTCAGCTTGCCGGTGGGTGTGCTGGGGCACCATGGCCCAGCTGTGCTTTGTGTGCTTGTCTCCATGGGCCGGTGGATATTCCAGCCCTCCCCCAGTTGTGCTGTGCTTGGGGTGTGGGGGCACATTGTCAGTTCTGCTGTGTGTTCCTGTGCCCATCTGTAGCATGGGTGGTGGGCCCCTACCTACCTCCCTGGTTGTGCAATTACATTGCTCTGCTACTGGGGGGCTCCCTGCTTGTGCTATGGTGCCTCTGGGATGCTCAGCTGGGTAGCCCTTGTTGCGCCATAGCACATCGTATCTGCTCAGCTTCCCCATCCTAGTTGCACTATGGCGCAGGTTGTGCGATATTCAGACGTTAGTTGTTGCCGCAATTTGGCTTGCTCCTTTTTTGAATATCGCGTCTATTGCACATGGGCACAATGGACTTGTGCCTGTCTTGCTATTGCACACTTTTGGAGTGCAGTTTGAATATCCAGCCTATATTGCAAAAACTTAGTTAATGCTCCAGTTAGGGTCAAAGTGACAAAAAGCTGGGAAATGAGGCATCAGGTTGTCCCTAACACCCCACCCTCCCAAACCAAACAGGAGCAGAGGTGTGGGATGTGCCTTGGGCTTCTCAAGCCTAACGTTGGTGTGGTGTTAGGAAAATCCCAATGCCTCATATCCCAACTTTTGTTGCTTTGACCCTAACTGGAGCATTAACAAAGTTTTTTGCAACTCATTTTCTTACTTTTTGAGATAGTATAATGGTATCCTTATTTTGCTGTGGGATGCGATATGTATATATAAATATATATATATATATATATATATATATATATATATATATTGCATATAGATATATATGTACAGTATATCTATATCTATATATAGATATCAAGTTGTGGAAGCGAGACCATCTGAGCCCTGCACTTCCATTTATAGGACAACAGTGATCAAATTATTAGCATAGCCTTCACTTATCCCACCTCATACCTGTTAAGAAAAATGTTTGAATCCATGCCAGAAACCTAATTCTGTGCAACTGCAATGCCATTCCATGCCACAGGTGTGAAAACACATTTTGGTCAGGATTTGAAAAATGACAGCTGTGACATAAATGAGGTGGGGTAATAAGAAGGCTAGGTTGAAAATCTGTGTCAAAATATTTAAAATTTCAAAAGTTATGAGCAGGCACAGTAAAATTGCAATGAATATTCATAACTTTGCCATTGTTTCATATTTTGGCCCCAGATTTTCAACATATTCTTCTTATGACCCTACTTCATATACCCCATAGCTGAAAATGTTCAAATCCATGCCAAAATGCCATTCTACTCCACAGGTGCAAAAGCACGTTTTGAACAGGATGTGAAAAATGACAGCTGTACTGTTCATGAGATGGTGTGGAATGATAGGTATGTTGAAAATGTGGACTCAAAATATTGAAAATTACCAAGGTTATGCATCGCATGGAAAATTCAATGAACTCCATAACAGCCATTTCTAGGAATGTTTTCACCAACTTTTCAACATGGTCTTTTAGGACCCCACCTAATGAATACTGGTGGTGAAAGTTTGTTATTCAGTCCTGAAAGGTGATTTTGTGCAGCAACTGTGAAATCACTTCCTGGGCCAGATTAACAAAATGACAGTGGCAGTGTTCATGAAGTGGGGTCCCAAAAAGGCATGTTGAAAATCTTGTTAAAAAAATAAATGCAAAGTTATGAACATAAGTTCAAAACACTACTGAAATACATTATACAACACTTACCTTGATTCCTCAGTTCACAGTTCGACTTTGAAGAGTGTAGATGCGCCTCGGTCCTCAGAAGATGGCGCCTATGACCTCCGTGGTAAGTAAAGGGTAAGGTGGGGTGGTGGATGCTCAGTGGGAGATTCAGGATAGGAGGGGATGGCAAGGATGATGAGGGACTGTTTTCTTTTTTCAGTTTTTTTAAAGATGTATGGGGACTGTTTTCTTTTACCAGAATTCATGAATAAAGTATTTCATGACATTAGGAGTGGGCTCCCCAGTGTCACACACTGCTGGGGGGAGGGTCTCTAAATGCAGCCAATAAATAAAACAACGGGCTTTGTGGGGGGTATCTGACACTGGGGTTGGATTTAATTAATAAATACATAAACTAGGGGACAGTGATTGGATGATGGGGGTGCCACTAGACACCAGGGAAACATCATGGACAGTGATCAGAAGGGCGGGGTGGCACTAAACACCAGAGAAATTAGTGTAATTATGGGCACAGTGATCGGAAGGTGGGGGGGTGCCACGAGACACAAGGGAAATTATATTCATGACAGGGACAGCAATCAGAGTGTGGGGGTGCCATATACACCAGGGAAATGAATGGGCAAGGGTACTGGAGGGTGGGGTCCACTAGACACCAGGAAAAGCAGTTGAGTACTGAGGAGGGCAACTGGAGATAAGCAAGGATTCTCGATCTTGAGTGATGAAAGTATCCTTTTTCATGACTCATGATACAAAAAGGATTTTTCTTTCGTATCAAGCAGTCACAAAAAGGGTTCATTATATTAAAAACACATTTCAAGGGCATATTTCTAACTTCAAAGTGCAGATTGCATCTAACAAGTTCCCAATCAGCCAGTTAGGTGTGGTGGTATCACGCCAGAATGTCATTTTTGTGGTTTTTGAGAAAAAAAATTAAGAAAAAACAGAAAACAAGATGGAGGCTCATGAAAAAGGAATTTTCCTTCACGAAAAAGGATTTTTCCCTCATAAAGAAGGAATGGTTCTCATGAGGGTGAATCTTTTTTTACGAGGACAATCCTTGGTCGAACTTTATCCCTCTAATTTGGTCAGGAGAATTCCCATTAAAACAATGGAAACTTAAAATTGAATAAATTTACAATAGATTAAGATTTTTTTCACCAAAAAAAGCATGGCAGTTCTGTCACCCAAGCTGATGCTACCATAAAAAATCGCGCCAAAATTCCACACCATCTGGATGCAAGGTGATAAGGAAAAAATGCAGAAAAATGGCGACTTTTAAGGTTTTAGCACCATTCGGATCTCAGAATCTATACATCGGACTGGAAAGAAACTTACCACATCAAGAGATCTACCCTATGAGACAATGTGTATCACATTTTGTGCAAATCCAATGATTGATTGCAAAGTTATTAAGTGCAAAATTTGAGTTTTAACATAAAACAGGCTACTCAACCCTTACCATAGGGGCATGACTGTGCCGCTTATAATATAATTTGTGCACTGAAACCTCACTAACCTCTTATTATCTTTGATAACTTAAAATTACCTTAGTGACCTATTCTGATCCACAATATTATATGTCTTACAAGACAAGAAGGCAAATTCTAGGAAATCCTGTTGATGAATCAGGAAAGTGCAGGATGGCGGAGGGAAAAAGATTGCCTACTGTAGGTACGAGAATTCTCATGGGGAGAAAGTCAGGAGGAGTACCATAGGATTTCCAAGGAGGGAGCAGTGTGGTAAGATCAGCCAAGGGTTCCAAAGAGCTATGGTTGAAGCAAGGGATCAGGGAGAGGAGGAAAAGCAATTTTTTTGTTACCCCATGGAGAGAAGGAAGGGTGGGGGCAGATTAATAGGTTAAAAAGGAGGGTGGGCGGTGGGCAGCAGAGGTGGGGAGCAGGCTGAGTTACTTAATGAACACTTCAACTAGTCTTTACAATGGAAAGGGATGGGCCAATTCCACAGGGATGGGGCAAAGCGGGCGGAGGGTGGGGGCCATTTACTGAAGGTGAGATCCAGGTAGGAGGGCATGAGAGGCTCCAGTCATTATGGACTGATAAGACCCCAGGCCCAGATGGAATCCACCACAGGGTCCTGAAGGAACTGGCAGATGTCCTGGCTGTACCAATGACTATTCAACTCCTCTTCAATCAGGTTGTGTTCCTTTGGATTGGAGGACAGCACACATTGTGTCCCTCCACAAGAGCAGACCCTAGGATAAGCTGGGAAATTACAGACCAGTCTGCCTGACATCCATCTTGGGGAAAGTTTTGGAGTCCATCTTGAAGGAAAGGATGGTGGAGTTCCTGGAAGCAAATGGCCTTCAAGATGTATGGTAACATAGGTTCATCCACGGGAGATCCTGTCAGACCAACTTAGTTCAATTTTTTTTGACTGGGTGACAAGATCCCTGAATGGTAGGAGGCTGGTTAATGTCCTGCATCTGGACTGCAGCAAGGCATTTGACTTGGTACTGCATGGGAGACTGATAGGTAAGCTGAAGGATTTAGGAGAGGGAAAAATGGTAGGGTGGATTGGGAACTGGCTGAGTAACCAGCAGCAGTGGGTGGTGTGAGGGGGAGTCTCGACACCTAGGAGGGTCATCAAGGATCGGGTGTTGGGCCCACTGTTGTTTAATACATTTATAGTGGACATTGGGGTGGGAGTTAGGAGCAGTATGATCTTGTCTCCGATGACTCCAAACTGGGAGCAGCGTGGACAGCAAGGAGGGAGGGAGGAGGGTACTACAGGAAGACTTGGAGAGGCTCAAACAGTGATCACACACTTGGCAGCTAGGGTTTAATGCTCAGAAGCGTAGTGTGCCACAATTAGGTGTTAGGAATACTGGGTATGGCTACCATCTGGGGAACAGCTTACAGTCTCCAAGAAGGAAAAAGATCTGGGAGTGGTAACAGATGCCAAATGAATCACTCAGAACAGTGCAGGAGAGTGGCAGCAAAGGCAAATAGAATGCTAGGGTGTATTGCTAGGGGGATAACATTGAGGAGGAGAGAGGTTCTCCTGTTCCTATACAATTCCTTGGTGAGGCCACACTTGGAGTATTGTGTGCATTTCTGGCGTCCTTACCTAATTAATGATGTTATTCTACTGGAAAGAGTACAGAGGAGGGCGTCCAAGATGATCAGTGGACTGGGGTAAAAGTTCTATGAAGAGAGACTTATGGAGCTGAACATGTACTCCCTGAAAGACAGAAGGGATAAGGTAGACATGATACAGGCCTTTAAATATTTGAAAGGGATCAATAGGGTAAACACAGAGGATTTGCTCAAATTGAAAGGGGAAGGGACCATGAGAGGTCATAGCCTAAAACTGGTAGGGAAGAACAGAGGAGAACACTACTTCATGGAGGGTGGTGGCACCTTGTAACTCACTACCAGAGGAACTGATGATAATGGAATCTGTGGGGGTATTCAAAAGGGGTTGGGACACGTACATGGGCAAGGCACAGGTAGGGGGAGAGAGGCGAACAGCAGGGGAGCTCTGGGGAGGAACATGGGACCAAGGCAATGAAAAGGGGAGTAGGCAGCAGCAGGGACAGTACTGTGAGCTACATCTCAGGCAGACATCATAGACTATTAGGCCTAATCAGCTGGCAACTTGGTGTGCAGCATGAAGTATATTATAGTGGTGTGATAGTGCCACTATTGTTAGGGTTGATCAGGCTGTTTAATGCTAAACTCAGTTTTTTGCACCTTAATATCTTTGTCTCTCCTTGACGGAATGAACTTTTGTATGTGTTGTCTAGCAGGCAAAGTCTTGCTGTGTGGACATTTTGTGATACATAGATACATAGATACATAGATACATAGACAGTGTCGGCAGATAAGGGCCTATGGCCCACCCAGTCTGCCCATTTGAGCTTGTAAGTTCAGTTTGTTTTCCTAGAAGTCTATTTCCCTTACCCTGACCTCTAGAATTCCTTTATGTCTATCCTGCATTCTTAAATCCGTGATTGTTTCCAGCCCCACCACTTCCTCTGGCAGGGTGTTCCACTTGTCTACCACCCGTTCTGTGAAGAAATTCTTTCTCATGTTTCTCTGAATCGTCCTCCCTCTAACTTCAACCCATGCCCTAGTCCTGAAACATCTTTTTTCGCTTAAAAATAGTGTTTTCCTGCACCCTGTTCCTCCCTGTAAGATACTTGTATGTCTCTATCATATCCCTCTCTCCTCCTCTCTCCAGGGAGTACATGTTCAGTTCCTTCAACCTGTCTTCATAGGACTTGTGATGCGATCCATACACCATCTTTGTTGCCCTCCTCTGAAACTTCTACCCTGTCTATGTCCTTACGTAGGTATGGTCTCCAGAACTGTACACTGTACTCCAGGTGGGGCCTCACTAGTGTCTTGTATAGCGGAATTATGACCTCCTTTTCCTGCTGGTGATGCCCTGCCTATACATCCCAGCATCCTATTTGCTTTACCTGATGCCTTGTCACACTGTTTCCCTACCTTGAGGTCATCAGAGATGACAACCCCAAGATCCCTTTCCTGCTTGGTGCATGCTATATCCTCACCCCCAACTGATATATTGTGCCAGGGTTTTGTGCCCCATATGCATTATCTTGCACTTCTTTGCATTGAATTTCAACTGCCAAACCCTTGACCGTTCTTCAAGTTTCTGCAGGTCCTTCTCATTCTGTCTACACCCTCTGGTGTGTCTACTCTGTTACAGAGCTTTGTGTCATCAGCGAACAGTGAAATTCTGCCTTCTAGATCCTGCGCAATGTCACTGATGAAGATGTTGAATAGGACCGGTCCCAGCACTGATCCCTGTGGTACCCCACTGGTCACTCTTCCCTCTGTGGAGTAACAGCCATTTACCACCACCCTCTGTGTCCTGCCACCCAGCCAGTTACCTACCCACCACACTACTGTCCTGCCCACACCCATATTCCCAGTTTGTGTAATAGTCTTCTATGTGGCACAGTGTCAAAGGCCTTGCTGAAGTCCAGATAGGCCATGTCCACTGCCCTCCCCTGATCCACCTCCCTAGTCACCCAGTCAAAAAATTCAATGAGGTTGGTCTGACATGACCTCCCCCTGGTGAAACCATGCTGCCTTGGGTCCTGTAGTCCATTGACAACAAGATGTTCCACCAATCTCTCCTTCAGTAGTGCTTCCATGATCTTTCCCACTACCGAGGTGAGGCTGACTGGTCTGTAGTTCCCTGCTTCCTCTTTGTTCCCACTTTTGTATAAGGGGACTACATCTGCTGTCCTCCAGTCTTTGGGTACGTCCCCTGTTTCCAGTGATTGGCTAAACAGGATAGCCAGAGGTTCAGCCACCACCTCTCTTAGTTCTTTAAAGACCCTGGGGTGCACCCCATCTGGCCCCATTGCTTTATCAACTCTTATTACTTCCAGTTCCTTCAGGACCCTTTCTCGTGTAAAGGAACTTGTGTCCATTTCTGCACCATTCTCACCCCTTGTACTCCCTTCAGACCCATTACCCCCTCTTCCTTAGTAAAGACTGAGCAGAAATACCTGTTCAATATGTCAGCTTTACTGTTGTCATCCTCCACGCAGCTCCCATCCTCCCCTTCAGTCTCACTATCCCTCCTTTGTCTTTCTTTTTTTCACTTATGTACCTGTAAAGGTTTTGTCCCTTACCCACTGATTTTGCAATGTGTTCTTCTGTCTGAGCTTTGGCTTCCTTACTGACTTCCCTGCCTCCCTTTGTTTCTCCTGGTACTCTCCCTATCCCCTTCTGCCTGTGTCTTTTGTATTGCCTGAATGCAATCTTTTGGCTTTCACTTTCTTTGCTACCTCTTTGGAAAACCATAATGGTCTCCTCTTCCTTTTCCTCTTGCTAACCTGCTGACAGCAATAAGTGATGACAGCTTGTGTGGTTTTGAAATCTGCATATGCCATTTTAAGAAAAAAATACTTTTCCTATACTTGAAGAGCAAGGGTGCGATTCTAGAAGCACCACTATACATGTCGCAAGTTGTAACATCGAGGGTGCAGTTGCACCAAGGACCCTGCACCTGATTCTGTAACAGGCAGAGTCCCTGTGGCTAAATCCTGTGATTTGTGACATGCCCACAGGTATGCCAAATGCAGGCGTAACTAGGGGGCAAATCATGGCCGCATCTGACCGACAGTGGCGCAAGTGCCCCCCACACCTGGAAAGCCCTGCAGGGCTATGGGACCCCCAGCCCCTGATCTCCCAATATGGAATGTAAATGCCCCGCAGGGCTGCTCTGTTCCTCCCAGGTCCCGATCCCCCAATTAGTAAATGCCCTGCAGGGCTGTCCTTCCCCAGTCCTGTTCTCCGATCCCCTAACTGAAGTCCTTGCAGTGCCATTAATAGTACATATGAATTGTATCCCCAGTATTCCTGGTAGTATAGTGGCCCCTCACCCCCATCCAGCAGTGCCAGACCACCCCACTCCCACCCCCACCTGTCCCCTGTCAGCGACTGACACAGCCTACCTTTCACCACCACGGCCAGCCATTGACGGCGCTCTGTATGAATGCATACTACTGTAAATAGTACATGCTCAATGACTGACAGTTCATTCATTGATCGTGTACTATTTACAGTAGTACATGCTCACACAGAGTGCAGTCAGCAGCTGGCTGTGGTGGTGAGAGGTGGGCTGTGCCAGTCACTGGCAGGGGATGGGTTGGGGTAGGAGCGGGGTGGTCTGGCACTGCTGGGTGTGGGGGTCATTAGACTACCAGGGATATTGATGATATAATTCACGCATACTATTAACGGCACTGCAAGGACTTGAGTTCGGGGATCGGGGAATGGGACCGGGGTGAAAAGCCTGCTGGGCATTTACTTATTGGGGATCAGGACCGGGCAGAGCACTGCAGGGCATTTACATTCAGTGTGGGGATTGAGGGCTGGGGATCCCATAGCCTTGTGGGTCTTCATCTACTGACTCAGGGATGGGGCTTGGGGGTTGCATATGTTGGTAATTGGGCTGGTGGCACATTGGCACAACTGCAGTGGATGCAAGTACACTTATACCAGCTATTTGCTGGTGTAACTGTCTTTGATGGATGTCCTCCAGGGGTTGTTCTAGAATAGTACATTTGGAGACTTTGTTGCTGCCCTTCCAAAATAGGGCACAGCAGCTGCCATGAACCCCCCAGCTTCATGTTGCAGGGGGTTTAGGGCACACCTGGTTGTGTAAGTCCACTTTGGTGCAAGCAGCCTGTGACATGTTGCAGGCTGCTTTGCAGAATGCCAAATGTCACAGCTTCTGGTGTAAATTACTACTTGCACCATGTTTTTTTTGGCGCAAGTCAAGTTACACCAGACGTAACCTTTTGAGAATCAGGCCCAAGGTGTTTATTTCTAATAAATAGAAAACTGGCTATTTTATTTATTATATTTTGATGTGTTAGTAATTACTTTCTGCTTTTATAATAAAATATTTGTTAGTGCAGTGAAACAAGTGGATTTTCATCTTTGCTTTTCACACTGCTAGTAAAAAAGAATTCAGTAGAATTCTGGTATTGTGACGTCAGAAACTGCCAGCTACTGAAGAGTCCAGTGTATTTCAATGAGAAACTAAATATATTTTTCTACCTTTTTCAAAAGAAAATGATACTTACTTTGCCTTTTATATGTTTTCACTGTTGTGCTCTATTTGTATGATTTTTCATTTTTAAACACAATAATTAGCTTCTTTTTTCTTCATTCCAAGTAAAACCAGGTTATGAAGGAAATGTAACCTGCTAAATTATAACAAAAGATCACATTATCAAAAATCACATATTTCTATTACATATATAATATTTTGATGGCAGGAAGTGTTATTTCTCCATAAAAATTTGAAAACAGATTTGTAGTTTCCCATTGCAATACTCTGGCAGCCTTGCTAGTAAAGATTTTCTGACATCATAATACAAAGGATTCCATTGGATTCTTTTTTCACTAGCAGTTGGCAAAATACACTTATACCATGGGGTATGAAAATCCTGTAACTTCATTGGGCAAAACACATCACATGGCAGTGGGTATATCCTGCAATAACCCGCGACGGAGAAATTGCATTTATAAAAAACATAATTAAACACATTTTAAATTTATTTTACACCTAGGTTCATTGTATAATCGCAATAAGGCACTCCAGGGTGTGGTTTATTTGGGGATTTACCCACTTCTTGTCTGGTTAAGTCGCTCAGCTGACCTTGTGACACACCACACAAGGTGTGGGTAAATCCCCCAATAACCCACACCCTGTTGTGCCTTATTGCTTTATTAAATGATAAAAAAGTAAATAAAGAAACAAATAAAAGCAAACCACAATGACTACACTGGCATCTAAAGGCCCCATATCTTGATTCTTTAAGATATACACCCTTACTAAGCACCTGGGTCAGGATTTTTAAACTGCACCCAAAATGGGTGCAAGTGCCTGCACTGCACATCTGAGTTGCGCCGGTGTACACCCATGCCATATTCAAATGAGATGCACAATTGCACTTCCCGTCAGAATATAGCAAATGATGCAGGCGGCGTGAAGGGGGCCGCTGAAGATGCACCGATGCAGCCCCCTGTCAGATCTGAATATCTGGAATAGGACTGCACAGTGCATCTTGAACATACACCTGGCACAGATTCCAGATATTCAGACCCAAATATGCAAATGGGGCCATAATGCATGCAAGGCACAAATTGGGCCAATTGCATATCATTATGGCTCCATTTGCATGTCTCTGGCAGGGATGCACCGGCAGCATGCACCAAGAGCCCTTCAAGTGCAGCAGGAAACACAGCACACCACCCCCTGGTAGGCTAGTTGCCCCCATCCCTGATTGTGCCACTGAAGAATATGTACCCTGATCCCTGCTAGTCTAGTAGCCTCCACCTTTCCTGACCCTGTCCATATTATAATCAGTACCAAAACTCCCTGATGATTTGGTGATAATCCCCCTCTCATCCCGAACATCGTCCATTATGCTGTGTAACGAGAATTTCCCTGAAAGGCGGGGTGGTGCCCCAGCCCACTCACGCGTAATACACAGCAATTATCCCTGGTGGTGGACTCCTCAGCCACTGGGGCACCCACATGCCCTGCTCCCCAGCATGACTGATGCAGCCAGTGGGCAGCAAAACACACCCGCACCACCACGGCTGCCCACTGACTGAACTGTCACTGAATGACAGCTTACATTAGCACTAGACCATTGGATGGCACAGTCAGCCAATGGGCTTGCAGTGTGTACTGTAAGCTTTTATTCACAACTTTATGTCACTCACAATGTTGTGAATGAAAGCTTACAGTACACACTGCAAGCCCACTGCTTGACAATGCTGTCCAGTGGTCTTGTAGTGTTTAGTGTAAGCTGTCATTCAGTGACAGCAGAGTCAGTGGGCATCTGTGGCAGAGTGCAGGTGGGGTTTTCTGTCCAACGGCTGCATCGTTCATGCTGGGGCAAGAAGCAGGGTGGGGAGTGGGTGCCTCAGTAGGTGGGTATCCACTGGACTACCAGGAATGATTGAGTCATGTGTTGTGCTATGAGCGGACTGGAGGAGGTACCACTCGCCACCAAGGAGTTTTGGTTACAGCACAATATGGACAATGTTCAGGATAGAATGGGGTACCACTCGACCACCAAGGAGTGTCACTACTGATTATAATATGGACGGGGTCAGGGAAAGGTGGGGGCCAATAGACTACCAGGGATCAGGGTATATCATTCTTTAGTGGCACGATTGGAGAGGGGGAACTAGATTACCAGGGCTGTGATGGGTGGGACTGGGACTGTTATGGTTGGGGCTTGGGAGGTAGCCTCCCAGGGGCTGGTGGCTGCTGTGTTGCACTGTGCAATACAACAGCCTGCCTGTGGGTGGCTATGACTGAGGCATGGTTTTTTCATGCCTAACTTTACACGCATATCTCTGAGATGCGTGGGCAGCTGCGCTGCACGTCAAAGCTGAATATGGGGATGTGCCTCCTATGCAGGGGAACGACCCATACAGATGCACCGCATACATTATTGTTGCACTGTAGCACATCTAGAATTGTGTGGCACATCACCCCCTTTTGAATATGGCCCAGGGGCGCATTTCGGGGATGTGCCAGCACAACTCAGTTGCACCGGGCACATCTCATTTGAATATCCAGGCCCTGATCTTTAACATTGTTTTTTTTTTGCTCTCACCTACAGCCTACATAGGAAGGAATTGTTGCCCCAAACTTGCATGGATCATGTCCCAAGGTAATGCCTTTGACAGGTCTGGTGGAAAAATTTCAAGGGGTTGCAGAGTTATTAAGCTTTATATTTTAGTGTTTTCCCACTTGTGCATGCGCAATAGGGTTTTTAGATAATGTTCTGCAATAAAAGTAAAATTGTGATGCTGCAAATGCTCGTTTTGCTTTCATGCCACTTGTTTGGCATGGCACCAAACATTTTTTTTGTGCAGTGCCAACTGTCATTTTGTTGACCTTTTCTATGAACCAACAAATGTGGAAAAAACACTAAAAATGCTAAGATTTGAAGAAACAGACATCAAGAACCTAGCTAAACTGGAGCCATTTAGCTAGATTCTGATGTTGTTTTAAACATTGTGGCTACATACAGTATAAGTTTTCTGGGCACCCCAAATCCCAGGGTCCAGCTTAGCGAGAGAGCCATTCCCATGCATGTTTCTTTAATAACTCCACAGAAAAGAAAACAGTCCTCAAAACATCACCTTCCCAGCCCAACCCTCCCCTGAGCACCCACCCCCCCCACACACACCCTTACTTATACTTACTTCCTGAGGTCATATGCTGTCATCTTCTGTGGATGGAGACATGTCTGCACTCTTCAAAGCTGAACCATGAACTGAGAAATCAAGGTAAGTGCTGTATAATGTATTTCAATAGTGTTTTGAACTTATTTTCATAACTTTGCCATTTTATGATGTTTTAAGCCAAATTTTCAACATAGCCTTTTCAGGACCCCACCTCATGAAAACTGTCACTGTCGTTTTGTAATTGGGCCCAGAAGGTGATTTTTGTGGTTGCTACATGAAATCACCTTTTGGGACCAAATGACAAACTTTAACCACCAGTGTTCATGAGGTGGGATCTCAAAAAGGCCATGTTGAAAATTTGGTGAAAAAAGTTCTAAAAATGGCTGAGTTATATGCGTTTGTTGAAATTGTTCTATTCACGTGCATGATTTTGGTAATTTTCAATATTTTGACTCCAAATTTTCAACATAGCCAATTTTCACACCACCTCATGAACAGTACAACTGTCATTTCACATCCTGTCTGAACGTGTTTCGCACATGTGCATGGAATTATATTTTCCCACAGATCTGAAACTTTTTAACTACAGAGTTTATGAGGTGAGATCATAAGAAGACTATGTTAAAAACTGGGGACAAAATATGAAAAAATTCCAAAGTTATCAACATTCATTGCAATTTCACTACACATGCTCGTAACTTTTCAAAATGTTCAATATTGTGACCCCAGATTTTCAACATAGCCATCTTATCAACTCACCTCATATATGTCACAGCTGCCAGTTTTCAAATCCTGGCCAAAATGTGGTTTCACACCTTTGGTGCGGAATGGCATAGCAGTTATGCAGAATTACATTTTGGTGGGGATTTGAAAATTTCCTGTACTGGGGTCATGAAGTGGGGTAATAAGATGGCTATGCTAACAATTTGGTCACTGTTGTTTTATAACTGGAAGCACAAGGCCCTGAGGACCCAGTGCTTCCACAGCTAAATACATATACACATCTATGGAGGGATGGGAGCCATAGCCAAATAATGATACGATTATACTATCTCAAAAAGTAAGGAAATAAATTGCAAAAACTGTTTTAATGCTCTAGTTGAGATAAAGCCACAAAAGTAGGCAAATGTGGCATTAGGGTTTTCAGCTAAAACCCTACATCCATGCTGCACACACCAACAGGCGTTAGGAGTGTGCTTTGAGATAGATTGGGCCCTAATGCTCATCCCATTCTCCCATACTGTACTCATTTCAGTTTATTTACTTGTGGAATGGGTGAACGTTATGGCCAAGACCCCAAAGCACACCCCTCAATGCCTGTTAGGGTGTGCAGGGTGGATGGGGTAGCTTTGAAAACCCTAATGCCAGATTTCCCTACTTCTGTGGCTTTATCCCTAACTGGAGCATTAACACAGTTTTTTACTATATATATATATATATATATATATACTGTACATATATATGTATATGTGTGTGTGTGTGTTTATATATATATATATATACATATATATTAATTGCAAAATGTCATTACTGCATCAGTTAGGGTGTTTACTAAAGTGACAAATGCAGGAAAATGAGGCATTATAGTCATGGACCCTAACACTCATCCCATTCCATGAGTAAATATGCTCAGATGGGTACAGTAAATGAGAATGGGTGAGCGTCGGGGTCCACAACCCCAAAGCACACCCCTGATGCCTGTCAGTGTCTGCAGGGTGGGGGTGGAGTGTTAGGGTTGGAAACCCTAACACCTCATTTCCCTGCTTTTGTCGCTTTAGTTGACACTCTAACTGATGCATTAACAAAGATTTTTTTGCAATGAATTTACTTACTTTTTCAGATAGTTTACTTGTATCATTACTTCCCTGTGGGAGTGCAGGGCCTCTGGGCCATGCGTTCTAACTTTCGATAACTGTCCTTATGTCACAGTGGGAGCGTAGGTCCCTTCGGGCCCTGTGCTCCCATGCTCAGGGATTTTCCTTATTTTACTGTGGGAGCACAGGGTCCTTTGGACCCTGTGCACCCATCCCTCTGTAGATGCTTGACAAAATTATCAGCATAGCCATCTTATTATCCCAGCACATGTCCCAGTAGAGAAAATTTTCAAATCAATGCCAAAACATAATTCTGTGCAACTGCAACAGCATTCTGCATCACAGGTGTGAAAACACATTTTGAACAGGATTTGGAAAATAATAGTTGTACTGTTCATGGGGTAGTGTGAAAAAATGGCTATGTTGAAAATTTGGAGTCAAAATCTTAAAAATTATCAAAGTTAGGCACATGCATAGAAGAAGTTCAATGAACATATGTAAGGTGGCCATTTTTAGGAATTTTTTCACCACATTTTCAACATGGACTTTTTGAAACACAACCTCATGAACACTAACACTGTCATTTCATTAATCAGTCCTGAAAGCTGATATCACGCAATGACCATGCCATTCTGTACAACAGATATGAAAACATATTTTGGGCAGGATGTGAGAAATGACAGCTGTACTGTTCATGAGGTGGTGTGAAAAAATGGCTATGTTGAAAATTTGGAGTAAAAATATTAAGAACTGGTGAAGTAATGCGCATGCATAGGAAAATTTCAATGACTGCTCGTAACTCAGGTGTTTTGTAGGGTTTTTGCACTAAATTTTCAACATGGCCTTTTTGGGATCCCATCTCATGAACACTGGCACTGTCATTTTGTTACTCAGTCCTGAAAAGTATTTTCATGCAGCATCCATGAAATCATCTCAGGGGTTTGATTAATGAAACAATAGTGACAGTATTTATGAAGAGGATCCCAAAAATCCCAAGTTGAAAATTTTGTGCCCAAATACCTAAAAATGGCTGAGATATCAGCATAACTTGAAAATGCCACTGACAGTCATTATACGGTACTTACCTTGATTCCTCAGTTTGCTGTTCGGGTTTGAAGAGTGTAGACATGTCCCAGTCCATAGAAGATGACAGTGGATGACCCCTGGAGGTATGTATAGGGTAAGGGGGGGTGTTGGGTGGTTGGTGCTCAGTGAGGGGGTCAGAGTTGGGAGAGGGAGAAGGCAGGGGATGACGAGGGATGGTTTTCTTATTTACAGGTGAAAAAATTAAAAAGTCATTGGAGGATGGTTTTCTTCTTAGCAGGGTAAACAACAACCATATCAGGACACTGAAAGTGGGCTCCCAAGTTGCCACACACTGGTGGGAAAGGGGGGATTGTCTAGTGCTGACATGAGGATTGGTCCCCCCCCGATGTTGGCAAAGCACACAGTGGTTGGGGAAACGATGAGGGAGAATTTTCTTTTGTTCATTTTTTTCTAGTTACAAAAATAAGAACACTTCAGGGGATGGTTTTCTTCTTTGCAGGTAAAAAATAAAACCATCTGGGGACACTGGGAGTGGACTCCCGAGTGTCCAACACTGAGGAGGGGGGGAATATATGGGGACACTGGGAGTGGGTTCCCCAGTGTCCCACACTGATGAAGAGGGGAGGACACATGTTTGGGACACTGGGAGTGGGCTCCCCAGTGTCCCACACTTTCAGGGGTGTGATACATGGGGACACTGGGAGTGGGCTCCCCAGTGTCCCATGGTGCTGGGGAAGATGAATTTTGGGACACTGGGAATGGGCTCCCCAGTGTCCCACACTACTGAGAGGAGGAGGACTCCTAATACCAACAAGGGGATTGTGCCTCCTGATGTTGGCATTTGGGGCTGTGAGTAATATGGGTGTTTGGTCGCAACTGCATGGTTAATATTCGGAAATGTGGTATGGTTAAAAATAACTTTTTTTCAAACAAATCACATTTTTGAACATCATCCACATATTTGTGGCCAAACATGCACATTATTCACAATATAGAAGAACTCAACCCTGTTGCTGTCATTCTCCTGTGGAGCACAGGCTAGTGTATAGTACTACAAAGCTGAGGGTTCTGGGTTCAGCTCCACCCTTTCCTAATTTCTTTTTATTATTAGAGACAGGAAAAAGCATGTAAACAGCAATCTTGAACCTCGAACCCTTTAGATTGCAGCCCTAAACCTTATCCAGTGCTCCACTGGAGAAGCATAGTAGCAACTGTGATTTTTCTGTACTTTACTCAATGTTTAAAATGTAGCATGTGTGAAAATAAGGCGTACCTATTTTTGAGCATACCACATTTTCAAACATCAATAGAAGACATCGATCCTGTCCTGGTCTGCAAAAGATGACAGGGCACGATATCTGGAGGTAAGTAAAGGGCAAGGAGGTGGGGTGGGGCAGACAGTGACAATGAGAGACCATTTTCTTTTTTTCAGGCTAAGAAAAGATATTGAGGGACTGTTTTCCTTTTACAGGTAAAAAGAAGACACGTCAGGGGACTGTTTTTCTTTTACAGGTACACATCCGGGGACACTGGGAGTGGGCTCCCCAGTGTCTTACAGTACAGGGGGGTCCACACTGCTCTGGGGTGGGTGAGGGCATACAGTGTTGACATGGGGATTGGGCCCTCTGATGTCAGCAATTAATTAATAAATGTATAAATGAATAAGGAGGGTGAGGGTACCACTAGACACCAAGGTCAAGATCACTCTAAGAAGTGCTTGAGGGTGGAGGTGCTATTAGACACCAGGGAAAGAGTGGGACAAACATGACAGTGAGGATGGCAGCATGAGTTCAAGCTGCGGTTGCACAAGTTAAGAAAATCCTGCTGTTCTCATATAGGGAATGCCAGAAGTGGTCCTCTCGTACCCAGGATTTCATGTGACTACAAAAGGTGTTTATGGCCAGTTTAAAAAAAAAAACAGCAACAACATAACGTAGCTAAATGGGTCCCTTTAATATTACATTCTTTTTCACATATTTTCAACACATGTTGGTTGTTGCTAAGACAAAACAAAATGGTGGACACAACAGAGCCTCTGTGATCAAACCAGTGTGATATTTCACAAAATAACTCACTTCCTTGTGAAAAAAGGGGCTGTTTTTTGTGTAAAGTATGATTTGTGTGAAAATTCTAATCTTTTGTTTCTGACATAAATTTTCCCATTGGAAATAATGGGAAAATTAAAAATGTTATAACTTTTGAACGGATTAATATTTTTTCACCAAACCTTCAAAAGGCACATCTCTGAGGCAAAGGTTTTCTACCCTAAAAATTTCAGACCACAACCTAAAGCCCTTTCTGAGATCCAGGTGGACAAAGAAATGGCAAAAAACAGATTTTTCAATTTTGTTCCAACACTCTGTATCTCAGAAACAACACAACAGATTTGCACAAAATTTGGCACATTAATATACCTACTCCAAGAGATTATGCAAGCCATATTTCATGCAAATTTGTTGAATGGTTCCAAAGTTATTAATGTTAAAAATGCAGGTTTAACATAGAAGTTAACTTATTGGCACTGCTGCTCCAGTATAATATATATATATATATATATATATATATATATATATTATATATATATATATATATATATATATATATAACAAAAAACTCCATTTAATGCATTAGTTAGGGTTGTTCCACAAAAGTGAGGAAATTCGGTGTTGGGGTTGAAATCCCCCTTGGACCCCTGCCCACCCCAACCGGCATTGGGAGTGCATTGGGGTCATCAGCGTAACTCTCACCCCATCACATGTGTAAAGCATCAGAAGTATGGAGAATGGGGTGACAGTTGGGACCGACGACCCTAATGCACACCCTAATGCCGGTTGGGGTGGTGGTCCAAGGGGGTTTTCAACCCTAAACCTAATTTCCTCACTTTGTCATTGTGGAATAACCCTAACTAATACATTAAACAGAGTTTTTGCCTGATTTCTTTTTGAGAATGATAACGAGAAATAGTGAATGTAATGCAGCGGTAGGAGGCGGGGCCCTCCGCCACGTAATCATGGTGGCGGGATGTCTTGTGGCATAGTAACAGGAACAGCAACGCAAACAGAAGTGCTAACAGTGGTGCACATAGTAGCATAGTGCGAATGAGAACAGAAAGGGTAACTCACATGGTGGCATAGCGGAGCGGTCTGCCGTAATGTGTTGTCACATAGTAACATGGTGCCTGCAAATGAAATGTCAGTGGGCATGGTGACACAAAGGAAACAGAAAGAGAAACTACTGTAGACACAAATGGCAAAAATAACAGAAGCATA
Source organism: Neoceratodus forsteri (assembly GCA_016271365.2). NCBI lineage: Eukaryota > Metazoa > Chordata > Ceratodontiformes > Ceratodontidae > Neoceratodus > Neoceratodus forsteri. Next base: position 32,792,859 of record CM057450.1, read on the forward strand.
GCGCAAAGGCAAATGCAAAGGATACAGCACATGGTGGCGTGAGCGTCAATGGTAAGTGAAACAGAGTCGGAACCATAACGCAGAAGAACAGCAGTAACAGTAATGTAAGTGCACAGGCTGGTTTTCCCAAAACCTGCATAGAGAAAGACAGTGAGTACAAAGAATGTATGCATAATAATGGGTATCAGAGCAGAAAATGAGGACTTGGAATACTAAATAGGTTATATCTCAGGAACCGTACGACGTAGAAAAACAATTTAAAAGTCATATGATTTATGACTGTCCTGGCTAGTTTTATAGGGGGCTAAGTATTTTCCCAACTAAAAGTCCGTATCTCACACCGTTTCCGAGATACGGGCCCTGAAAGGCGCGGCGAATGCCGTAATGTTATCCTATGGGAAAAAAGAGAAGTTTGGAGCACCATAACTTTACCTCCCTGTAATATTTTTTCACCAAACCACCCAAAGGCACATCTGTGGTCTGTTGGCTGTCTTCCCTTCAAATTTCAGGAAACAAGACCAAGCCGTTATTTTGTAGCAGGGTGCTAAAGGATTCCTGTAATGCATTGGGCACCATAATGTTATCCTATGGGAAAAACTGTCAAATTTGGAGTGCTGTAGTGCAATATTTTTTCAATATAACACTGAAAGGCACATCTGTGAGATGCCGGCTGCGTTCCCTTCAAATTTTGGCCCAAAACTCCCAACCGTTGTTTTTGCAGTGCAGTGCCAAAGAATTGCTGTCATTTTCCCACAGACTAGAAAACTACTGTCGCAATTTATGAAAGCTTTCACAAAAATTTGCGACATTTTCGTAAGCACAAAAGCAACTTGCAAAAGTACTTTTTCCATAAATTTTAAAAACATATTTCTGGGGTGTTTTACCCCAAAATAAACACACAACTAGCATCCTCAGGGTCCGACAAGGTGAATACAAAAAGAATTAGGTTGCTAGAGGGTCCCAAATTTAAATGCCAAGCATTTTTCTGATCACTAACTGAAAACAAAATGGTGGATTTGCGAAAGTAACAGGGCCATTTGCGAAAGTAAAAATGCATTTGCGACACTGTAGAACTTTTTGTTAACTTTTCCCATTGACTTATAATGGGAAATTGTTTTTTGAATAACTTTTGAACCGTTTAATATTTTTTCACCAAATCTTCAAAAGGCACATTGGGACCCCAGCTGCATGTTCCCTGAAGATTTTGGGCAGGTCGCGCAAACCGTACATCTTGTAGGTGTGACCGTAGAATTCCAGAAAAAGCATAAGCGATGCACGCAGATCTGTGAATAACTCTGCAGCCATATATCCGACTGGTACAAAACTTGGCAGATACCAAGGCCAATGGATCTTGATCAGGTATTCAAAATTTCAGGCAAATCTGTCAAACTGTTGCAAAGTTATTAAGGTGCAAATGTTTGGGTTTAACATAAAATGGCTTCTCAATCCTAACTATGGTAGCATGGTAGCACTACTGTGCTACCATAATATATATATATATATATTCGATGTTGGTTTGAAACCCCCTTTACCTCTCAGCCCACCTCCCCAACTGGAATTGGGGTGCACATTGGGGTCATCGGCCTAAGTGTTACCCCATCACATGTGGAAAGAAGCTGAGGAATAGGAGAATGGGGTGACAGGGACCGATGACTCCAATGCACACCCTGATTCCAGTTGTGGGGTGGGCTGGAGGGGTACAAAGGGGGTTTCAACCCTAATATCGAATTTCCTCACTTTTGTCTCTGTGGAACAACCCTAACTGATGCATTAAACAGAGTTTTTTGCCTCTAATTTGTCTTCTTTTTGAGAATGATAATGAGAAATAGTGAATGTAATGCAGCGGCAGGAGCACGGTTGTGATGTCTTGTCGCATTGTAACATTATGCCCGCAAACGCAAATCGTAATGCGCATGATGATGCAAAGCGAAACAGAAAGAGGAATAGTACTGTAGGCAGAAATTTTAAAAACAACAGAAATGCAACCGCAAATGAAAACGCAAAGGGTAACGCACATGGTGGCGTAAACGTGAACGGTAAGTGAAACATGTACGGAACCACAAGCAGAAATGGTAATGGTAAGAGTAATGTAAGCACACAGGCTGGTTTTCCCCAAAATCTGTACAGAGAAAGACAGTGAGTAGAAAGAATGTAAGCAAAATAATGACTCTCGGAACACAAAAATCAGTAGTTGTAATAGTAAATTGCTTATATCTCAGTAACCATACGACATAGAAAAACAAATTAAAAGTCATATGTATTATCACTTTCCTGGCTAGTTATATACGTAGCCCCATGAGGGGCTAAATTTTTTGACAAAAACTCTGTATCTGCACCGTTTTCAAGATACAGGCCCTCAAAGGCGCGGCGAACGCCTTAATGTTATCCTATGGGAAACAAACAGAAGTTCAGACTGCCATAACTTTTGAACAGTTTAATATTTTTTCATGAAATCTTCAAAAGGCACATTAGGGACCACAGCTGCATGTTCCCTGAAGATTTCAGGCCAGTTGAGCCGGTCGCGCAAACCGTGCGACCTGTAGGCGCGACCATAGAATTCCAGAAAAAGCGTAAACACGTGCACAGATCATGCTTAATAACTCCACAGTTGTGTATCTGACCAGTATGAAACTTGGCAGATCCCAAGGCCTATGGTTTTTGATCGTGTATTCCAAATTTCAGCCAAATCCTTCAAACGGTTGCAAAGTTATTAAGGTGCACAATTTTGGGTTTAACATGTAAATGGCTCCTCAACCCTAACTATGGTAGCACTATGGTACCATAATATATATTGCAAAAAATGTTGTTAATGCATAAGTTAGGGTTCATAGTAAAGTGACAAAAGTATGGAAATGTGGTGTTAGGCCTCCCCACCCCAACCCTCCACACACCAACAGATGTTGGGGTATGCCTTGGGGTCATTGACCATGATGCTCACTCCATTCTATGTGTAAGGAAGCTGAGATGGTACAGCAAGGAGAATGGAGTGAGCATTGGGACGATGACCCCAAGGACACTGCAACACCTGTTGATGTGTAGGTGGGGTGGGTAGTAGGTTGGGTGGGTGGTGGGGTGTTAGGTTGACACCCTAATGCCACAATTCCATGCTTTTGTCACTTTAGTATGAATCCTAACTGATCCATTAATGAAGTTTTTTGCAATGAATTTCCTTAATTTTTGAGATAGTATAAACATATCCTTATTTGTCTGGGGGAGCACAGGGCCCTCTGGGTCCTATGGTCCCATCCCTCCATGCATATGTATGTATATGTATGTATGTAGCCATGGAAGTACAGGGACCTCTGGGCCCTGCGCTTCCATTCATATGACAACAATGACCAAATTGTCAGCATAGCCATCTTATTACCCCACCTCATGAACCCTGGCACAGAAAAATTTCAAATCCATGCCAAAACATAATTCTGTGCAACTGCAAAGCCATTCCATGTCACAGGTGCGAAAACACATTTTGGGCAGGAGTCCAAAAATGACAGCTGTGCTATACATGAAGTGGGGTAATAAGAAGGCTACATTGAAAATCTGGGGTAAAATTATTTAACATTTCCGAAGTTACAAGTGGACATAGTGAAATAGGAACAACTGGTCATAACTTTGGCATTTTTTTCATATTTTCTCCCCAAGTTTTCAACATAGTCTTCTTATGACCCCACCTCAGAAACCCCATAGGTGAAAATGTTAAAATCCATGCAAAAACGTTATTCCTCGACACAGGTGCAAAAACTTGTTTCAGGCAGGATGTGAAAAATGACAGATGTACTGTTCATGTGGTGGTGTGAAAAAATGACTACGCTGAAAATTCAAACAAATGCGTGTACCTCTGCCATTTTTAGGATTTTTTCACAAAATTTTCAACATGGGCTTTTTGGGACCCCACCTCATGAACACTGGCACTGTTATTTCATTAATTAATCCTGAAAGATAATTTCATGCACTGACCATGAAATCACCTTCCGAGCCCGAGTAATGAAACAATAATGACAATGTTCAAGAGGTAGGGTCCCCAAAAAGCCCATATTGAAAATTTGGTGAAAAAATACCTAAAATGTCAAAGATATCAACGTAAGTTGAAAGCACCTTTGAAATACAATTTATGGCACTAACCTTGATTCCTCAGTTTGTAGTTCACTTTGAAGAGTGCGGACTTATCCTGATCCACAGAAGATGACAGCGGATGACCTCTGAAAGTAAGTATACAGTAAGAGGGAGTGTGAGGTGGTGAGTGCTCATTTGAGGGTGGGGATGGGGGAGGGGGATGGCAGGGATGACGAGGGACCATTTTCTTAATTTCAGGTAAAAAAAAGACATCGGGGATAGTTTTCTTTTTTGCAGGTATACATGTATATTTAATCTATATCAGGACACTGGGGGTGGGCTCCCCAGTGTCTCACTCTGTGGGGGGGGATGGAGTAGGGATTCTGAATGCTGATATGGTGATTGGACCCCCCTATTTTGGCAAAAAATATTAAAATAACAGGTTGCGGGGTGGGCATCCGACTCCAGGAGTGGGAATCTCAGTATTGGATTGTGCAAAATAATATATATAATTATATCAGTACACTGGGGTGGGCTCCCAGTGCACACATACCGTATGAACATAAAGGATAACAGAGATAAATACAATAATAAAGAAATACACTGCTACTGGGGATTTGGGCCCCCAGTGTGCAGAACTGCAGATACAGATGAAGTCAAAGAAAGCTCAGTGGAACGTGCATGTTGTTTAATTTAATTTATTGTCACACCTTGGCTCTCTTGCCCTGGGAGATTTGAAATGTAAAAAATGCTAAATTTAGGTAAACAATAATAGGTGTTTACCTAATCGAGGGTTGAAGAATCCAATTCTGGGGTCTGTTTGCCAGAAAAATGTCCAGAAATTTTTTTTTGGCAGCCATAGTCGTACCACAAATTGTGGCAGTTCCGTGAAACAACGACCAGTGTTCCATGAAACAGTGACTTGTTTTGCCACAATTTGCAGTGCAGACCCACTGTTTTGCGAAATAACTGCCGTAATTTGTGGCACAAATATAGTTGCGAACAAAATTAACATATTTCTGGGTAGTTTTGTGGAAAACTGATCCCAGAATCTGATTCCTCAGTCCCCAATTAGGTAAACATAACTGTTGGTGTTTACCAAGTCCAAGTATTTTTTGAAATATTTAAATTTGTTTGCCTCGGTAACAGAAAACAAGATGACAGCAGCTTGGCAAAACTTCCTGCATTGAAGGCAAAAAAAAAAAGTTTTGTCAAGGCTGCCAGCCAACTTTTCCCATAGGAAATAATGGTAAACTTAACTTTAATAACTTTGGAATGGATTAATATCTTTTCACCAAATCTTTAAAAGGCACATCTGTGACCCAAACCCCATACCTACAAATACCAGACCAAACCTCCAAGCCATTTTTGAGCTTGACGTGACAAAATTTGCACAAAATAGTAATTTTCAAGTTCTTTGTCACTCTGTATCTCCACAACTGCACATCAGAGCAAATCCAAACTTGCTGCTTCAAGAGATCATTGGTCCTCGATGGAGCATGCAAGAGTTCATCATCGGTCACATGGTTGCAAAGTTATTAAGTGCAAAATTTTGGTTTGACATAGTGATAGTTAAACCTAACTAGAGTGGCGCTGCAGCTTCATTATAATATCTATCTATCTATCTATCTATCTATCTATCTATCTATCTATCTATCTATCTATCTATCTATCTGTCTGTGTATATGTGTAGATATCTATATATATATATATATATATATATATATATATATATAGATGTCTATCTATATATACTGTATATATATATATATATATATCTATATACAGTATATATATATATATATATATATATATATACACACACACACACATATAAGTGTAGTCACACCCTTATAGTTAGGGTTGAGTAGGCATTTCAATGTTAAACTCAAAATTGTGCACTTTAATAACTTTGCAACCATTTAATGGATTGGTACGAAATTTGGTATGTGCCTTCCGGCTGTGTAGATCTCTTGATCTGGCAAGTTTTGTTCCAGTCAGCGGGCGGTTTCTGAGTTATGGAGAGGTGAAAAAAACATGTTTTTCCCCATTGACTTTGCTGGGATTCTGTTTTGAACTTACCTACAGCCCAGAGGGTTTGTTTGTTTGGTATGGAATTTTCAGGACAGAAAGGGACAGATGTGCCTTTTGCTAGTCTGGTGAAAAAACAATAAGCTATTTTTAAGTTATTGAAATTTAAAAGTTTGAAAAAAACATTTCTGAGCATGCTCAGTAGGCACTTCAATATAGCTGTATAATATGAAAATGGAATCCTGCATTGTATGAGAAAATTTCTCTTTCATATGGCTGTCATCTTGTTTCCAGTTTGTCTGAAATTCAAATTTGGAAACCTTCCAAAATGATATTCTGGGGAGGAACCAACACATGTAGCTTGCTTATTGTGAACCCCTAGGTGCATTTTACACTTTACTGTTTGGAAAATGCCATTAAAATGTGTGTTATTTAACATTTAAATTCTTTGTTCTTATTGGCATCATATGAAGTAGGATCTTAGTTAGCATGATGAGATATGAACTAGGATTCTACTTTGTGAGTCATACAATATAGGGTCTTAGTTTGTATCTCATCATAAAAACAAAATCCTACTTTGTATAACTCGATGCAAACAAGGAACTTAAATGTGGATATCTCAGTCTTGTTTTGGTGTTTCTCACCAAATTTTCAATATAGGCATTTGGGACCCCAGCTCATGAACAATGTCACTGTTATCTTGTTACTCAGTCCCAAAAGGTGATTTCACGGTCACTGCACAGAATCACTTTTCTGGACAAATTAACAACATGAGAGTCTCAGTGTTCATGAGTGGAGGTCCCAAAAGCCCACATTGAAAATTTGGTGCAAACAATTCAAAAATGGCTGTTACAAGCTTGTATTGCAGTTTCTATGCACGCTCAGAACTTCACCAATTTTTATATTTTCACCCAGATTTTCAAAATTGCCATTTTTCATACCTCCTCATGAACAGTACAGCTGTCATTTCTCATCCTACCTGAAATGTGTTTTGCACTTCTGGCACAGAATGGCAAGGTCACTGTGCAAAATCAACTTCCGTGATGGAGTAACAAAATCACAGTGCCAGTGTTCATGAGGATTTCCAAAAGCTCATATTGAAAATTTGGTTAAAAATTCTAAAATGGCCAAGTTACAAGTATGCATTGTGCAGTTCCTACACACACTCGTAACTTTGCCAATTATTCATATTTTCCTTCTGATTTTCAACATTACCCTTTCACACCTCCTCATGAACAGTATACAGCTGTCATTTTCACATCCTGCCCAAAACATGATTTTGCACCTGTGGCACAGAATGACACATTCATTGTGTGAACTCAACTTTTGGAACAGATTAACAAAATGACAGTGACATTGTTCATGGTGGAATCCCCAAAATGCCATGTTGAAAACTGGGTGAAAAATCTAAAAATGCCTCAGTTACATCGTCCATTGAATGGTGGCACCCATATCTCAAAAATGATCCAAGATACAGATTTTTCACTTTGCAGCTTAGTCCACCTAAGCAGCCATGGAGAGTTTCGAAGTCATGTTTACAACTGCAGTGGAATTTTTCCGTAGTTATTATGGTTACTGAGATATTGCCAAATTAGTGTTACAAGAGCTACTTTTCATGACTATAGGGCTGCAGTATGTCCATACTTATGTGTAAGTGGGAGTGCAGGGCACACAGGCCCATGCTCCCACTTATACACTCTCGATATCAACAATGGGTAGCATGAGAGGAATGCAGGGCCCAGAGGGCCCACGCTCCCACAACCACATACCAGTTACATTACATTTTGTCAAAAAGAAGGGAAATTCATTGCAAAACACTACATTAATGCATCAGTTTGTGGTTTTATTAAAGTGTAAAAAGCTGGGAAATTCGACATTAGGGTTACCAACCCTATCACCCCACTCTCCACACACCAACAGGTGTCAGGGTGTGTCTTGGAGTCACTGGGCATAACTCTTACCCCATTCTCCTATATTGTGCCATCTCATCTTGTTTACACATGGAATGGGATGAGACTTAGGGCCGATGACCCCAAGGCACACCCTGATGCATGTTGTTGTGTGGAAGGTGGGGGTGGGGTGGTAGGGTTGGTAACCCTAACGTCGAATTTCCTCAGCCTACGCTTAATAAAAATCCTAACTGATGCAGTAATGTAGTTGTTTACTAGAATATTATATATATATAAATACATATATATATATATTAGTAGAACAGTAGCACCACTATAGATAAAATTGAGTAGGTAGTTTAATGTTAAACCCCAAATTCTACACTTTAATAACTTTGCAACCATTAAATGGATTTGTACAAAATTTGGTATGCATGGTTCCATGTGACAGATCTCTTGATGTGCCAAGTTTTGTTTTGATCAAAGTGCAGATTTTGAGCAGCACATAGTGAAACAATTGTGGTTTTGCTTTTTTTCACCCATTTTCCTGATTTTTCCTCATCATGTTGCAGCCATACTGTTTGGAAGTTTGGCCTGCAATTTTCAGGAGTAGAAAGAGCTTACCCCAAAACAAGCCAGCATTGGTTTGGTGAAAAAATATTAATCTGTTCCAAAGCTATTCAATTTTGAAATATTTCAGTTCAGTCTTTTGGATAGCTGCACAGCCTTAGACAAGGATTTGGCCTCATGAATGGGATTTTTACAGCTCATGAACAAGGATTTATTAAATTCCTGTTCATAGGAAAAAATCCTGTTTGTGAACCGCCATCTTATTTTCATTTTGCAAAAGCAAAGCGTTGTAATTTACCCCACAGATGTCTTGGTTTTGTTCAGGATGATGCCTTTTACAAACCCATGGCTTTGGTTCAGTTTACTTTTCTCAAAAACAGCCATTTTTTATTTTGAAAATCCTTGTTTGTGACTCACTTCTGATCCTTGTTTGTGAGGTGTCAAAATCCCTGTTCACGTGCCGATCCTTGTTTATGAGCTGACAAAATCCTTGAGACAATGATCAGATGCCCTATCTCATGAACATGGATTTCTCATGAACAAGGATTTTGACTCCTCATGAACAGGGATTTGGCTCGCAAACAGGGATTTTGACACCTCTCAAATGGGAATTATAAAAAAAATCCTTGTTTGTCAGGTGTCAAAGTCCCTGTTGATGAGGTGTCAAAATCCTTTTTCATGAGGAATCCCTGTTCATGAGGTATCAAAATCCTTGTTCGTGAGTCCACAACCAGATGACCCTATTTTGCGAACAGGATTTCTCATGAACAGAGATTTTGACACCTCATGAACAGGGATTGTAAAAAAAAAAATCCCTATTCATGAGGTGTCAAAATCCCTGTTCATGAGGTATCAGAATCCCTGTTCATGAGAAATCCTTGTTTGTGAGGTGTCAAAATCCTTGTTCGTGATACAATGAACAGATAGAAAAATCCTTGTTTGTGAGCTGTAAAAATACTTGCTCGTGAGGTCTCAAAATCTTTGTTCATGAGCTGAACCCTGTTCATGAGCTGTCAAAATCCTTATTCGTGAGATGATGACCAGATGGCCCTACCTTGCAAACAGGGGTTTCTCATGAATAGAGATTTTGACACCTCATGAACAAGGATTCAGCTTATGAATGGGGATTTTGACAGTTCACGAACAGGGAATTTTAAAGGTTGCTGTTTCTTTGCCAGTTCACTGCAAAGAAATGGTTAGGACTTTTGGCTTGAAATTTGCAGGGCACAAAAGGGGTGTCCCACAGATTTGATGATGTATGCTGGTTTGGTGGAAATATTTTCATCAGTTCCATAGTTATGGCATTTTGAAGTTGAGAAATTTCCCATAGCATAACACTGGTGAATGTGATGCCTTTTGGTGCCTATATCTTGAAAACAGTTAGAGATACGGATTTTTCACTAAACACAGCTTAGGTGTACCCAGCACACGTACAGGTTATCAGTCCATGATTACAACTGCAGTGGAATTTTTTCTGAGGTTGCTATGGTTACTGAGATATTGTGCTATTTGCAGCACAAGGGTTATTTGGAATATGTCTAGGCCTGTGCTGCAACACTACAATTATAGGTAGATTGGAATGCGGGTCCTGGAGAGCCCTACACTCCCACATATGTATACCATTATGCAATAATGGGACTGCTGGGCCATCCATTAGGCAATACTGGGAGTGCAGTATGGGAAAACCACATGGGGTAACATTACAATTTCTCAAAATGTAAGGAAAGTCATTGCAAAAGACTTTGTTAATGCTTCAGTTAGGGTTGAAGGTAGGGACATGAGGTGCTAGGGTTGAGACCCTAATACCCCCCACCCTACAGTACCACCCCACCTCCACACTCCACAGACCAACAGGTGATGGGGTGTACCTTGGGGTTATTAGGCCTAACTCTCACCCCATTCTTCTATACTGTATCATGTCAACTTTCTTACAAATGGAATGGGGTGAGAGTTAGGTCCAATGACCCCACAAAGACCCCATCGCCTGCTGGTCTATGAAGGTGGGGGTGGGGTTTCAACATGGGCTTCTTGGGACCTCCCTCATAAACAGTGCAACTGTGATTTTGTTAATCCAACCCAAAAGTTGATTTGCAGCTACCGTGCCATTCTGCACCACAGGTGTGAAAACACGTTCCAGGCAGGATGTGAAAAATGACAGCTGTACTGTTCATAGAGAAGGTGTGAAAAATGGCAATGTTGAAAATACAGAGTGAAAATATGAAAAATTGGTGAAGTTATGAGCCTGTGTAGAGACTGAAGCAAAGCACGCTCATTATGCAGTCATTTCTAGGAATTGTTTTGCCAAATTTTCAACATTGCCTTTTTGGGACCCCACCTCATGGACAGTTGCATTGTTATTTTGTTAATTGGTCCAGAATGGTGATTCCATGCAGTGACTGTGAAATCAACTTTCAGGACTGAGAAAGAAAATGGCAGTGTCAGTGTTCACAAGGTGGGGTCCCAAGAACCCCATGTTGAAAATTTGGGGCCAAAATTCCTAAAATTGGCTGAGATATCAGCATAAGTTGAACCCCCCCAATGACTTCCATTATACGGTTTACCTTGATTCCTCAGATTGCAGTTCTGCTTTGAAGTGTGAAGATGTGTCCCCGGTCCAGAGAAGATTGCTACTCCCAACCTTCGGAGGTAAGTATGGGGTAAGGAAGGGGTGTGAGGAGGTGGTTGCACAGAGAAAGAGTGGGGAGGGAGAGTGGGGAGATGATGAGGGACTGTTTTCTTTTCTGCAGGTAAAAAAAAAAAGACACCAGGGATGGTTTTCTTTATTTACAGGTAAACCTGTAACAAATTAAATTTGGGCACACTAGGGTGGGCTCCCAGTGTGCCACATGAGTTGGGGGGACTCATGATGCTGACAAGGATTGTACACCTGTTGTGCAATAAAAGTGGTTGGGGAGGCAACCCGACACTGGGAGTGGGCATCCCTGGATCGGAAAGTTAAAAAAAAAAAACATCATTTATCTTAACACACTGGAGTGGGCTCCCAGTGTGCCACAATACTTGAGGGGGGAGAATACACACCAACACGGGGACTGGGCACCATGATGTTGGTGCAAAAAATAGGAATTGGAGGGGAGGGAAGAATAGTTTGATGCAGGATCCTGCATTGAAATTATTAACATAGAAGTGCAGTTTTGCCCTAACTATACTGGCATAACCGTGCCAGTAGGTATATATATATATTCATTAAAAATACCGCCAACAGCTTAATCTGGTTTACAGTCAGTTGGCATTCATCTTATCCCCTCCCCAGATTGTGCCTGAAAATAGGCAAGAATTTGTCTAGTGCACTTACCGGTCAACAAAACTAAGATACACACACATATATATATATATATATATATATATATATATATATATATATATATATATGTGTATATATGTTAGTGACACAGTAGTGCCACTATAGTTAGGGTTGAGGAGCCATTTACATGTTAAACCCCAAATTTTTCACCTTAATAACTTCACAACTGTTTGATGGATTTGCCTGACATTTGGAATACATGATCAAGACCTATACACCTTGGGATCTTCCAAGTTTTGTACTGGTTGGATACACAGCTATGGAGTTATCAAGCGTGATCTAGGCATGCATTTACGCCTTTTCTGGAACTCTACGGTCGTGCCTACAGGTCGCACGGTTTGTGTGACTAGTCCCAAATCTTCAGGAAATGTGCAGCTGGGGTCCCTGATGTGCCTTTTGAAGATTTTGTGAAAAAATATTAAATGGTTCAAAAGTTATTCAAAAAACAATTTCCCATTATAAGTCAATGGGAAAAGTTAACAAAAAGTTTGACAGTGTCGCAGATGCACTTTTTACTGTCGAAATGGCCTTTTACTGTCATAAATCCACCATTTTGTTTTCAGGTAGTGATCAGAAAAATGCTTGCCATTTAAATTTGGGACCCTCTAGCAACCTAATTCTTTTTGTATTCACCTAGTTGGGCCTTGAGGATGCTAGCTAGCAATGTCTTTATTTTGGGGTAAAACACCCCAGAAATATGTTTTTCAAATTTCTGGAAAAAGTACTTTCGCAAAGTACTGTCACATTTGTGACACTGTCGAATGGATTTGTGAAAGCTTTCGCAAATTACGACAGTACTTTTCTAGGCTGTGGGAAAATGACAGCAATTCTTTGTTATCCTGCTGCAAAAGAATGATTTGGTGCTTTGGGCTGAAATTTGGAGGAAACACAGCCAACATCTCACAGATGTGTCTTTCAGTGTTGCATTGAAAAAATATTACACAGTGGCAAAGTTATGGCACTCCAAATTTGTCGCTTTTTCCCATAGGATAACATTATGGCATCTGACGCATTGCTGCAATCCTTTGGCGCCCTGTTGCAAAATAATGGCTCTCTCTTTTGGGCTGAAATTTGGAGGGTAGACAGCCAACATCCCACTGATGTGCCTTTTAGTGGTTTGGTGAAAATATATTACAGGGAGCCAAAGTTATGGCACTCCGAACTTCTCTTTTTTTCCCATAGGATAACATTACGGCATTCGCCACGCCTTTCAGGCCCGTATCTCGGAAACGGTGCGAGATGAGGACTTTACATCACAAGTGTAAACTAGCCAGGAAAGTCATAAATCATATGACTTTTACATTTTTCCTATGTCATACGGTTCCTGAGATATAAGCAATTTAGTATTCCAACTCCTCATTTTCTGCCCCGAGACCCATTATTGTGCATACATTCTTTGTACTCACTGTCTTTCTCTATGCAGCTTTTGGGGAAAACCAGCCTCTGTGCTTACATTACTGTTACCATTGCCCTTTACCCTTGTGGTTCCGTACCTGTTTCACTTACCGTTCACATCTACGCCACCATTTATCCTTTGCGTTTTTATTTGCGCTTGCGTTTCCGTTATTTTTTGCCATTTGTGTCTACAGTACTGTTTCTCTTTCTGTTTCACTTTGCATCACCATGCCCATTGCCATTTCCATTTGTGGGCACCATGTTACTATGTGACAAGACATCACATGGTGGACCGTTTCCGTCTACGCCACCGTGTGCGTTACCCTTTCTGTTCTCATTTGCACTTGCATTACCATGTGTGCCACTGTTAGTGCATCTATTTGCATTGCTGTTCCTGTGACTATGTCACAACACATCACATGACGGGAGCGCGGGGCCCTAAGGGCCCAGCTCTCCCGCCGCCGCTGCATTACATTCACTATTTCTTGTCAGCATTCTCAAAAAGAAGGAATTAGAGGCAAAAACTCCATTTAATGCATCAGTTAGGGTTGTTCCACAGCGACAAAGTGAGGAAATTCAGTGTTAGGTTGAAAACCCCTTGGACCCCCAGCCCACCCTCCCAACCGGCACTGGGGTGCACATTGGGTGTCCAGTCCTAACTCTCACCCCATTCTCCTATACCTCTGCTTCTTTACATGTGATGGGGTGAGAGTTAGGACCAGCGACCCCACACACGCACCTCAATGCGGTTGGGAGGGTGGGTGAGGGGTCCAAGTGTGATTTTCAACCTAACACTGAATTTCCTCACTTTTGTCACTGTGGAACAACCCTAACTGATGCATTAAACTGATTTTTTTTGCCTCTAATTTTATATATATATATAGTAGCACAGTAGTGCTACCATAGTTAGGGTTGAGTAGCATGTTTAAGGTTAAAGGTTGAAATTTTGCACCTTAATAACTTTGCCACTGTTCAACAGATTTGTCTGAAATTTGGCAGGCATGGTTGGGCATGGTAGATTTTGGGATCTGCCAACCTTTGTACCAGTCGGATATACGGCTGCGGAGTTATGAAGCGACATTCATGTGCGCAATTACGTTTTTTTGTTAATTCTTTGCTCATGCCTACAGGTTGCACGGTTTATGCGACCAGTCCAAAAACTTCAGGGAACTTGTGGCCGGGGCCCCCGATGTGCCTTTTGAAGATTTTGTGAAAAAATATTAAACTGTTGAAAAGTTATTCAAAAATGATTTCCCATTATAAGTCAATGGGAAAAGTTAACAAAAAGTTTGAAAGTGTCTCTAATGGCCCTAATAATGTGCATAAATCCGCCATTTTGTTTCCAGTTACTGATCAGAAAAATGCATGGCGTTTAAAATTGGGACCTTCTAGGGACACAATTCTTTCTGTGTTCACCTTGTTGGACCATGAGGATGCTAGCCATGTCTTTATTTTGGGGTTAAACACCCCAGAAATATGTTTTACAAATTTCTGAAAACAGTAGTGTCGCAAAGTAGTGTTGCACCTGCGAACCTTTCACACATTTTTGTGAAAGCTTTTGCAAGTTGTGACACTACTTTTCCAGACTATAGCTAAAATGACAGGAGTTCATTGCCACCCTGTTGCAAAACAACAGCTTGGTATTTTGGGCTCAAATTTGGAGGGAGGGCAGCCAGCTTTTCGCAGATGTGTCTTTTGGTGGTTTGGTGCCACATATTGTATGGATGTCAAGTTATGGTACTCCGAAGTTAACATTTTTTCCCATAGACTAACATGGTGGCTTCCGCCATGCCTTTCGGGGCTCGTATCTCAGAAATGGTGCGAGATACGGAATTTTCATTGTGACAATGCGTAGCGCCATAGGCTATGCATTCAGTGAAAACCTAGCCAGGAAACTGATAAATCATGTGAAATTTAAATTTTTTTCACGTTGCACGGTTCCTGAGATAGAAGTAATTTAGTATTCCAACAGCTCATTTTCTGCTCTGAGGCCCGTTATTATGCATACCTTCTTTGTACACACTGTGTGCAGCTGTTGAGCAAAAACAGGGTGTGCACTTCTGTTACTGTTACAGTTAGCATTTCCACTTGCATTTCCATGACCGTTTGTGTTACCGTTCCCGTGTACACCACCATGTGCGTTACCGTTTGCACTACCATTTGTGTATGCACTTGCATTCGCGTTTCCATTTCTGTTTCCTTTGGCATTATTTCTGCTGTTAACATTACCATTTGCATTTCCAATAGAGGCACCGTCGCCGTGCGCGTCATAGTTTGCCTTTCCTTATGAGCTTGCGTCTCCTTTTGCGTCACTGTTCGCCTTGGTGTCACTTTGCGCTTGCGTGTCTACTAACATTTGCTTTTCCATTTATGTTTCAGTCACCATGTCCGCAACCATTAGCAGTTGCGTTTCCATTGCACTTACCGTTATTATGTCACAAAAAATCAAGTGGTGGGAACACAGGGCCCTGTTCCCACCATCACATTCCATTCACTATTTCTGCTGCACATTCTCAAAAAGAAGGGAACTTAGAGGCAAAAAAATCTGTTTAATGCATCAGTTAGGGTTGTTCCACAGTGACAAAAGTGAGGACATTCGGTGTTAGGGTTGCCATCCCTTGCACCCATGCCCACCCCACCCCCCACCAACTTGTAGCTCTGCAACCATACATCTGACCATAATGAAACTTGGCAAGTCCAGAGATCTATGGTACCAGACCTTGTATGCTAAATTTCAGCCAAATCTGTCATACAGTGGCAAAGTTATCAAGTTGCCCAATTTCAGATTTAACCTTAAATGGGTACTCAACCCTAACTACCCTATCACTATATATATATATATATATATATATACAGTATATCTCAGTGGGTTAAGGCTCTGAGCTGCTGATCTGGAGACCTGGGTGTGAATCCCACAGCCGCCTAAGTGCATACTGTGTGATCCTGAGCAAGTCACTTAACTTCCTTGTGCTCCAAGGTCGCATCTGGAAACAAGCTTCAGATTAATGTGCTACTCCTAGTTACACAATGTTCTATATATATATATTTACATAATGGGTAAAATAAAACTAGTATCCTGATTGGCTAAAACAACCTGCCACCGGGGCTGTTATTTGTCAACAACGGCCCGCTAAAAAACAAATTCCACTTGGCAGTGCCCTATGACTGACACTATCTTTGGGCACCCCTAAATCGAAACCTCCTACCTGCCATTTTCCCCCCGCTTGCTTAGCCAAAGTAACTTCTCTACATACTGTTGCACCACATGCCAAAATAAATCCATGACAATACTAACATTTTTTTTTTCTTGTTAACTGACATGTCCTTAATCAGCGTGGTCGAGTTCCCTCTCAAGAGACGTCTACACTGAGTTTCAGAGTTACACAGTGCCACATTTCAGATCTCAGCAAAACATAAAATTAACACATACCTATGTTAAATAACTATAAACAGATGATACTAACTAAAATAAAGATGTTTCATCTCTGGTTTCCGTGTCTGAAGAACGGCACACACAAATCGAGGCAACACACTAAAGAAGCAACTCTCCTATCTCACTGTGTACAAAAAGAAACCAAGAGCACAATCTCATGGCAAGCATACAAACAAGACATTGCCCTCCTGTGGTCATTCCTCTACTGCAGGGATTACTTTACTAGAACAGTTACTTTTTTTCTTTTTTATATACTTTTCCTATACAAATATTTATTCTTATATAGCTTTCCAAACATTATACCTATAGCCCATTATCTAAGTGTAATAATACCCTCCAGGGTGGGCATTATGGGATATAATGGACCTTCCAGGGGCTATAAGGGTCCTCCGCCTGTGGCGTCATTACACCCCTGGGCGGTCCGTTATATTCCAGTAATGCCCACCCTGTCAGGTATTATTACTTAATATTAGTGGCACGGTAGTGCCACTATAGTTATGGTTGCATAGCCATTTCTATATTAAACCTCAAATTTTGCACTTTAATAACTTTTGAACCATTTGTCTGATTTGCCTGAAATGTGGAATGTAGAAATACCTACCACAGATCTCCAGATCTGGTCATTTTTGTGTCAGTCAGATATACAGTTGTGGAATTGTAGTACGCTCAAAAACTGAAAATTCTCCAAAGGTGCGATTTCTTTGTCCACCCATAATGCCCTGAAGAATGCATTTCAGTGGGTTCAAGTTGGGTTATGTGCATGTGTCCTTGCTAGCAGTAGTGTCTTTTGGTGATTTAGTGAAAAAAATATTGCTCCATTTAAAAGTTATAGCATTTTTTCTGTCCCATTATAGCCTATGGGAAAATTTATATGTGCACTGCGCAAACAATCGAGATTGCATTTTTTGATCAGGCTTGCCCTACTGCACTTTTCAACACACCAACCATTGGGATTACCTAATTGTGCCCCGAGGAACATGTCCATGGCATTCATTTTTCACCAGGTAGCCTAGAAATATGTTTTTCACAAATGTTCCATTTTTTGCACCACACTAGCATTTTCTTTGCGCGAAAACAATCTCGCAAACTCCAAAAAGTGATCGTACCAACATTTCTTTGTGCATGCTAACATTCCCATTATAAAGATAGGAGAATCATGCAAACGTGAATGTGATTGCATTAAACTGCATGATCAAATTTTGCTAAATGCTGTTTTCTTTGTCACTTTATTGTGGCAAGCTGGATTTTGATATTAGCATGAAATTTTCAGTGTGGCAAGCCCTAGTGACACAGATGTGCCTTTCAGTGGTTTGGTCTGCAAATGTTCAACATGCCCATGCTTACAGCATTCCGAAGTACCAAATTTTCTCCATAGGATGACATTGCGGCAGTTGTTTTCTTTGTCACTTCATTGTGGCAATGTGGATTGTGCTATTGGCCTGAAATTTTCATAGTGGCAAGCCCTGCTGTCACAGATGTGGCTTTTGGTGGTTTGGTACTAAAACATTGAAGAGGGCCATAGTTGCAGCATTCCGAAATTCTGAAATTTTCCCATAGGATAACATTGCAGTGCCCATGATGCCTTCTGGGGCCCCTATCTCGAAAACGGTTCAAGACATGGAATTTTCATCCCAACATTTCTTAGTCACCCTTATGGGGGGGACTAAGTGCAGAAGTAGGTTGGAAAGCTATGGAAACCATGGAATTAGAATTTTTTTTCTAGCTTGTACGGTTCCTCTGATATTTGTGAATTAGTGTTCCAATTGCTCAGTTTCATGGCTGTAGGCCACTATTATGCCCTGAAAGTTAGTACTCATATTGCTTTTCGGTGCCTGTATCTCATAAATGAAGTGAGATATGGGTTCAGTTGACCTATGTCTCAAGCAGTGCTCATTGTCACGATTACACCGTCACTTGAATTTTTTTCCTAGCTGCTACGGTTCCCGAGATATGTGCAAATTAGTCTTACAAGAGCTCCTTGCCTTATAGGGCTGCTGTATGGCTCTATACTTATCTATAAGTATGTACAAATGGGCAGCTTGGTGGGAGCATGGGGCCCACCAACACATTCCATTTACTATTTACACTGCACTTTTAAAAAAAGAAAGGAAATTATTTGCAAAAACTTTGTTAATGCATCAGTTAGGGTTCTTTGCACACTGACAAAAGTGTGGAAATTCCATGTTAGGGTTAACACCCCTACCACCCCACCACCACCACCACCCTCCACACACCAACAGGCATCGGGGTGTGCGTTGGGGTGGTCATGACTAATTCTCACCCCGTTCTCTACTACACCAACATAGCTTCTTTACACATGGAATGGGGTGAGAGTTAGGCTGACGAACTCTAACGCGACACCCTCGGATAAATGTTGGTGTGTGGAGAATATATATATATATATTATATATATATATATAAAATATACACACACACACACACTTATTCTTTGCAAAAAAATCAGTTAATGCAATATTTAGGGTTCAGGCTACAGCACAAAAAGTAGGGAAATGAGGTTTTCCAACCCTAAAACCTCACCCCCACCTCTAAAACAAATCAGAGGTGCAGTCTTCTGTGGGGTTGTCAACCCTAATGATTGGAAAACACTTTGGAATGGAGGCGGATGCAGCTAGGATGGGATTCACATCCAAGGTCTCCATGGATTGTACCTCCTTCAACTACAATGTCCTACAAGTCTCAGTTATCAGATAGGACAAAGATTTGGTATCAAACAAGGGAAGGATAGAAATCTTCCCCTTTTGCTCCATCCACTCCTCTTCCTCCTCCTCATCAGAGGGTTCATCCTCATAAAGTTACATTTTTGGGTCAGGATTTTCCCCAGGATCCTTGATATCTTCCTTCTGACCCTCTGGATGATCAAGGTCAGGGTCTGCCCGCCAATCCAGATTAGCAGACTTGTCCTGCTCTGACACAGCTGGAGATGTCTGTGTGGGGCCCCCTAACATGAGAGGCCAGCTTGGGGTCATGTGCATCGAAAGGGATGTCCTGCAGAACATCAGGGCTCAAAAACTCACCTAAGAGCAACAACAAAAAGTTATGCAATTCTGCTTTGCCAGTGCCAGCCGATACACCAGGTGCACCCCCCAACTCAGCGTTTCAACTGTGAGGAACTGTGAGAGGCATATTGGTTTGAGTAACACAATAGGTGCAATAGGAACCCACTGGAGAGGGTCACATTACCCATTTGCAGGTCTTACATAGTTTGAACACTAGAGGTCTCTGATAAGCCATGGTGGCAATTCACTACATCAACAAATGCCCAAAACAAAAACAAAACCAAGAAAACTGTCTCGTGTTTTTATTTTTATATATGTATGTTAGGGAATGCTGCTGTGATCACCATCCCCCCCCCATTGTGGGAGAAAACACAACCAGAACATTCCCACCAGCCTACAGACCTAAATGTCTGTAACAGTAATGATCACACTCAGCAAGCAAGTGCCAAGCTGACAGAAAACACAGCCACCGTATCTAGTACTTGAAAAAGTGCGGGGGCATGTACACTCATGCAAATGTGAACATGCATGATGTCACGATGCTGTGAATGACATCAGCACATTTGGGGGCACTTGCCCAATACCAGTGGTGTGAAAACAGGCACTAAGGCTTGGGGCAGCCTCTAGCAATGACAAAATAATGCAAGCCCAATGGGGCTCTGAAAATATTGGGAATCCATGCAGCTCAGGAGAGCCATTAACAACTGTCAGCTACACTCTGGGAATGGACCCCTCCACCCCAAAACAGCTTGATGGAAGGCTAAGACTGGTCTCTGTTCCCTTTTTGGTTTTTGTTTTATATCAGTACCACCAAAGCAAAAACAACAGCAAAACAATTTTCCTCCAGACTGTGACCACTCGAAGCACCTTCTAACAAACTAAAAGCTACAGTCCTACTATAATAGTTCTTTGGGGGAACTGACACCAAATTAGATGGCAGGGAGAGTCAGGGAACACACTAAGTACTAGACCCTAAAAATAATCCCCAAAGAACAGGCTACTTACCTGAGGCACCACAACAAGAAGAAATTGGAGACCTGCTAAACTATGAGCACCCTTAGAATAGTGTGACAGACGTGGCCCCCAATCCAAGCAGAGACAGGCAGCAGAAATGGGGGAAAAAGGCAAGTTTTCCAATTTGAAACATGCAACTTAATATGCACAATTTTAAATTTAGGGGTGCTCCCCATCAGCAGGTAGTGCCAATCTGCTTTGCAGAATTGCAGCCCTAGAGAGTAAAAGAAAGGAAATTTTCTTCTTCAGAGAAACTTCTATGCTGCTTCCCCTTCAATGGCACTGCAAAGACTGAAGAGTTGCTGCTGTCCAGAATGTTCATGTGCCCAAGCTTTTATGCTGATTACAGCCTTGGGCTGTGCCATTTCCCCCTAGTAGGGGTGCACATTACCCAGATCTTCTGATTACCCATTGACAATGTGAAGCGCTACAGAAAATACAATTTTGAAAATGTTTAAATTCTTGCCAGAACATGAACCCAGTTATTTTTCCTTTTTTGAAGATACATATATTTCAGATCTTTGCTTCTCAGTTCCCTGACATTCAGTGGGCTACACTTCACTGTAACTTCATGGGCACATCACATACCAAAGAAGCAAGCAATCTGAATTTTAATATTGGATTAACTGCTGCTTTTACATTTAAAGGTATCCAAAAAACAGAATGTCCCTCTCAGAAACATTTCATTATACCATTATTGCCAAATCAGGGTCACATACTGTCATGTATTTGAATTTGTTTAATTAGCACCATCTCCCAAACCTGGGTTGTGCCAAGCAGTCTATTCTGTCTAGTGATTCTCACTCTTTCGCTCCCTATCCCATTATGGCACTGTCTAGTATCTGGTGTCACATCTCCCTCTGCCCAGTCCAATGCCAAACACCTTCCAGTATCCAATGGCTCCCATTCCCTCATGCCATCCCCTGGTATGTGTTAGCTCTTCCTTGCTTTACTATACTCTATAGCAAGAATTCCCTGCTGTCTAGCAGTTTCCCCCCTCTTCCTGCCCCACAAAAAGCATTGCTTGGTGCCTGGTGGAACACCCTCCCTCTCTCCATCCTACACAGCTGAAAAATGTAACTGTGCTGCACAGAGAATAGAGGGCATGCAAGATTCACTTGCAAAATGGGCTAGATATTCAGAGCTCTGATTGGCTGACAGGTGCAGCAGGGGGGTACATTAACTTTTTATAGATGCCTGCTACAAAACAAGTGCCTGTTTGAGGTGCCCCATTACTTATGATGTCCTTAGTCACCTCTAATTTTCAAAATCATACCCACCATTTTTTTTCTCCCCACCACTTAGTGGGCGATTTGCCCCCCTCCCCCCGGTCAGTCTCACAGACACACAGGCTGGAAACCCTGTCCATAAGTCCAGTGCCATTATTATGTTTCAAAACTTAACTCGATCCACAAAAGCTAGCCCAGTTTCTTCAGTCCATTTTAAAAAATAAAAACACCAAAACAGAAGCTGCGGTTCTTCGCAGCACAGCTCTGCACTTCCGCTACTCCTGCTATTCTCCTATTTGGCCATACTGCTTGTTCTGGGGTAAACACACCCAAAATCTCGACAAACCATTTATTAATCTGGCCTGCTAAAAAAAAAAGAAATCAAATTCTAAGTAATGCCATTTCCTGCTCCATCATGCCACCAGCATCTCAAAGTGAACATGAGACAAACAAAGTGTGGCTGGCCATCTGCCACCTCCTCGACTCAATTCCCAGATGCATGTGCTTTTTAAAATTGCAGCCTTGCTTAGTACACCAGCCAAAAAAAAAAAAGAAGAACAAACAAAGAACACACAGAAATGAGCCTGCTTACATTTGCTTTTCTTCCCTGCTCGGCCACCTGCTACCCGCTCTCCTCAGCCAGTTTCCACAATGTATTGATGACACAAACAGTCATTAAATAAATCAACAGAAATGAATGAATTAAAAAAATCCAAATTAAAGTGCTTAACTTCAGCCTGGTGTAACTCAATGGGGTTGGGGGCGGTAACCATGACAACCACCTCCATGGTTACAGCTACAGATGCTCCAGTAGGACAAAAGTCCTAAGGTCATAATAAAAACACTGCATTATAATGCAGGCGAAGGAACTATATTATTACAAAATTCAGCAAACTGCAAAAAGTTTAAGCATTTAAACAATAATTTTTTTTTCAAATATATGTATAATACAGTGTCCCATTTTCTAAGTGTAATAATACCCTCCAGGGTGTTGGCATGGGCTATACATATAAGGCCCTCCTCCTGTGGTGTCGGGCCTCATTACAACCCTGTGTGGTCTGGAATAGCCCAATACCGCCCACCCTGCCAGGTATTATTGCTTGCTTAATTTCACTTATCATCATGTAGGAATACACATACCACACAAGTCTTGACACAGAAAGCAAAATTCCCCACTGCTTTGGTCATGGCATGACTTTCCTCGGGGGTAGCTTACTGCATTCCTTAATCACTCTTAAGCAGTACTCAGACCCCACCACATTACTATTATTGAATTAAATTACAAATTCAGACTCTTCAGTTGAAGAAAGGGCAAAGACCAGGTGCCAAATCAATTAATTTGAGACTGCAAAGGGAGAACAACCCATGCTGAAGCCATGTTTACTTTTCAACTGAGTGCTAAGCAAGGTACTTATATCTAAGAGGGGAGCACTATCCCTCAAGGACATTGCATTTCAATACTCAAACATCCAAACATTAAAACAATTATAAGAAAGCACCTCCAATGAGAAATGTATCTGCACAGAATAATTAATTCCTTATGATTTTATACAGTCATTTTAGAAAAATAGTCTTTTATGTCTCTTCTGATCCCATATCAAGCACTCTCTGGTGTCTAGTAGCACACACCTCCATCTTCTCGTTCCCTGCCAAACACTCCCTGGTGTCATATGGCGTCCCCATTCTCATTCCATGCCAAGCACTCGTTGGTGTCGAGTGGTGTCCAGTTCCTACTGGTATCCCCTGCCAAGCAGTGTTTGATGTCCAGTGGAATCCCTAACCCTTGAACAATCATTAAACTCTAGGAACACTACACCACTAAATCACCAAGATTCCGGAGTACACTGTGTCTTCATTACTGTTGTATTTCCCTCCAGCACAGGGTGTGGAGTTGGATAAGGCACTTGGGTAAGTCAACATCAGAATGGTGCATAAGGGAGAGGAGCTGTTAGTTGGTGACTTCAGTATGCTAGACGTGGAGTGGAACCTTTCAGCTGCAGCTTCCACAAGGAATAGAGCTATCCTTGACTTCCTACACAGGGCTTTTCTCAGGCATCTAGTCAAAGAACCTAGTAGGGGCAGTATTGGACCTGGTGCTTACAGACAGGGACAGTGTTGCAGGTGTCACAGTGGGCAGTCCATGGATATTAGTGATCATAGTACAATGTGGTTTCAAATTATGACAGGAACAGGGGCTAACCAAATGAGGACAATGGTCCTGGATATTAGGAGTGCGTAACTTATAGAAATGCTTGACAGCCTCAGAAACTACCTCAAAGAGAGGGGATAGCCAGGGAGGAGCGGTGGCACAGTGTGGAAAATAAGGGTATACCTAGAGCAACCAAACTCTGTATGAAGAAAATGAGTAAAAGCAGAAAAAAAGTCCATTATGGTACTCTAAAGAAGTAAAAAAGGTTGTGGATGCAGGATATATAAAAATACCTCAGCTCAAGGGCCTTCCCCAGTGCCATTTTCAGACCCTGATTCTTACCCTGTAATGACACAAAAATTGAGAGAACGTTAAAACATTACAGTCCTGTACCTACATTAATGGTCAGACTTTATTGTGGCATACACTGTAGCAATGAAACTTTTTGTAGTCAGTGTACGGATCTGCCACCCATCTCGAGTACCCATCTAATACATAGCAGAACGCCTCCATCTTGTGGGTGTAATTTTGTATAACAGAACTTTTAGGAGGCACTGATCATTTAGGGCAGGGTCCAGGGTGAAACCAAAGTATTTAAAGTCTCTCACTGTCGGGGAGACATATCCACATATCCTGATATCACAGTACTTGACCAGAGTCTCTCCTGAGACCCTAATAGCATAGCTTGGGTTGGGATAATTTAGGATTAGTTTGTTTTTGATTAGCCAGGCCTGGACCAGGGAGCAATGTTCCTGTAGCTGAAAATTAACAATGGTATTGGAGGTAGGACTAAAATATAAAACAATATCATCCACATACACGATTGATGAGCAGTGTGAGGGACTGAAGTAAGATCATCTGTCAAAATGGAGAAGGGTAGGGGGCCCAGTAGAGAACCTTGAGGGACACCTAGATATATTAGAGCATGGGAGGGTGTGAAACTATTGAAGTGAATATACTGATGTTTTCTAGAGAGACAGCTCACTAACCATGAGTCTACTTGGAGAAAGAGGCCAACAGATATTAATCTGGAGTGGAGCAGCGTGTGAGCAATGGTGTCAGAAGCGTTGGAGAGGTCAAAAAAATGACTTCAGTAGGGGAACTACCATCCATGCTGATTTAATATAGTTACTAAGATGGGTCAAGGCAGTGGTGGTGCCATATTCTTTTCTAAATCCATGCTGATTGGACAACAGATGGTCATGTGCCTGGAGAAAAATTGCTCAGTTGTGAGACTACAACCCTTTCAAGCAATTCACTAAGGATTTGGAGTAGCACAATAGGTCTGTAATTGTTAAGGAACATGGGGCCCCCCTTTTTCCCAATGGGAAAACTGTTTGCAGTTTTCCAGTCATCAAGAACTAAGACAGAAGAGAGTGATATGTAGAAAATGTGTGAAATAGGGTAGACTAGTAGAAGAGTACCCAGGTGAAGTAGTCTTAGTAGAATTCTGTCAGGTCCTGTACTGCTTCCCTTGGGAAGGGAACTTAACAACTTGAAAATGTACCTGGTGGACTCCAACTTTAAATAAAAGAAAGGGGTTCAGAAGGAGTCATGATGAGGAGGGCTGAGTGGGGTTGACCACTGTTATGGGTGAATGGTCTACACAGTGGGAGTTAAAGGTGTTGGCAATGGTTTCAGGGTTATGACAGTAGATCCCTACAATTAGCAAGTCATTTGCATGACCCTTAGATGGGCACTCCAGGAGGCCTTTGATGTGCCCCTAGAAACCCAGAGAGTTCTCAGAATAGGTAATTAATTGTTCATGGAAATATTAGCACTTAGCAATGTGAGTTGCCTTTTACATAGGTTATGTAGATGTCTATTGGCAAGCCAGTCTGCTGAGTTGGCAGAAGCTTTGAAAGTCAAAAAGCTTTTGTACCTGGTTTTGAATGTGGAGAGAAGGTCCCTGTGAAACCATCTGGTGGGAATACATTTAACCTTTCTTTTGGTAAGGAGAGCCAGTTTATTCTGGATTTAGGACAGGAAGAACTGGTGGAGATTAAAGTCAGAGTTAACCTCACTGGAAGAAAGGACTGGATGCCAGCCACTGAGTGACAGTTTGTGGAAAAGGAAGGTGAAATTAAGGTTAGAATGGTCATGCAGTGAGGTAATTGTAGGAGGTGCTTTGGGGGCTCTGATATTCCATATGAAGTAGGTATGAGAGTGGTCACTAAGTGCATCAGGCAGTACCACCTCTGATAGAATTCTGTCAGGTTTATTGGAGACAGTATCCAGTCCAGAAGAGTATACTTCTGATTATTGGGTGAGAGGCAGGTCAGATCAGAGATAGGTTGTGTGAGATCAAGCTCACTAGTGAGGGTATCATTGGATATATTTTGGGGCCCAGCCAATCCACATTAAAGTCACCCATGTACCTGGCCTTAGGGAAGATGATGCTGGAGTGGGCAGTTAGGCCGGAAGTCCCATTTTAAGGGGGGTTGTAGAAACAAATGAGAGTTTTTTTACCTTTCCAAAAAGAAAAGTGCAATGGAGAAAGTTACATGGGGACCCAAGGGCAGGTGTGGCTCTGCCATAACATTAAGGTTGTTACTACCTTACAGAAGAAGACCACCACCTTGATTTTTGGGGAAGCCTTCCACATAGATATGGTTGTAGTTAGTAACAGCACAGGCAGAGAGTGAAGAATGTTTGGTTTAAGCCAGGTTTCAGTAACTCCCAGAATGTCAGGGGTGTAGCGGGCCATTCAGGGCTTAAGGTGTGGCATTATTATCTAGTAGGTTCTGTATATTGAGATGGGTGATTTTTATTCCTTAGCATCCCACACAGTGGAGCAGTATAGAGAGAGAGAGGACAGTAGTGGCCTCAGATTAGGTTCTGCTTTGGGGTGAGTGGTCCCCTCAGCTACGAGTGTGGTGATGACAGCTAACGGTCAGCAGTACACCCTTCTAGGTTCGGTACAGAATGTGTCCTGTGTATCACTGTCATTGCCATCACATTCTGAAGTGGGATGTAGGATTGTACCTGTCATCAATGCCTGTCCTGTTTGTCATTTCAGCCATTCCAAGGCCACCCAGTGGAGCTGCTGCAGGCTTGGTACCACTTCCCCCCCATGCCAGTGACACAGCAGTAGGCAGCACTAGCAAGGGAAATGTGGATACCAGGAGGTTTGAATTGGACAGACAATGCATACTACTTTGATGAGCATGAGACACCATTGTACATCATAGAGTTAGCCATGGTGAGTCCTGCCTTGTGTCCATGACAGGGGATGCATGAAGGCATGACATTGCTGGGCATAGGAGGCTGCTTGTTGGTAGGGGCCATGGCATGAAGGGCTGCATGGGGTCATGGAGCCATGACTTAGTGGGCATGGGTGAGCTGCAAGGGGCCATGGGGCATGGTGGGCTGCATAGGACCATGGCATGATGGCTGCATGGGGGCTGTATGGAGGCATGACTGGGCCAGGCGTAGAAGCTACACTGGGGAAGGGAGGCATGGGGAGTGGGGAGCAGAGCATGCCACTTATTAATGCCTTCTTTCCCCCATAGGATATCCTGTAACCTCTAACAGTGCATCACTTCCTCAGGGAGGGCCTACAAGAGGTTGACATAGACCCTGTGCTGCCAAGGGAGTCACTGACTGCCTGTGAATGGGTGGCCATGCCCATCTATTACAATGCCATTGTCATGGGTGCCCCATAGAGGAGTAACAGGGGGACACTGGGGTGTCACAGCTGCACCTGGCTTCAGTGAGGCCCTGTGGGCATGGATATGGCTAGAATGTTTATCACTTGTGCTGGACTGCTTGTACAGCACAGTGTGGACACAGTATTGCCCATTTTTATTTCCGTTTTCCTTTCATTTCCTTTGCTTGTGTCTTTATATTTTATTGAACACATTTACCAGTACCTGAACTGTGTCTTGTGCTTCTTTCCAGGGGCGTGTATCTGTGTTTATCTAAAAATGTCACACAGCCCCATCTAAGGTTGGGGGAGATTTCCAAAGTGAGTCAAAGTTTCTGTAGACTAAAGTATATTATCATTATTCCAGGCACTGGAATTTGATTCCAGATGTGGACAAGTAAAAGGCAGTGAGGTTAGGAGAGGGTTATACATTCTGTTCCTGGTCCTGGTACAACCTTCCTTAGTGAGGGTGATGAGCAGGTGTTATGGTCAAGATGTGTCTTTAGTACTGGGTATACAGGACCATGATAGCATTCATATGATTTATTACTAAAGTAATTATTACAGTTTTTCACTGTGGTCAGTACTCACTTGGTGCCTGATCACAACCAACTCCCTGCTGTGGGATTCCACATATTGTCCCCTTCAATGGTCAGTGCTGGTGGCAGTGAAGTTCCATCATTTATCTGTAAAGTACTGCATTCTACAACCAGTCTTTTCTCTCTGCCCCTGTTGTTGAATTCAGAGATTAAACTTGACCTGGCTTCTAACCATTGTTTCTTGACTGTGTGCTCCCATTCCCCATTCATTTTTTTCACAGGATGATATTTTGGGGATATCTGTGAGTTAGAGAACTGCAAAGTGAAACTGAACAGTTCTGGACTGCAAAGATATTTTGAGATGACACTCTTCATTAGCTGAGAGACATCTGGAAAATACCATTCACCATTTATTAGGCATTTCTTTTTGTTTTAACATATCTTTTTTTGAGGTTTTTGTTACCTGATGTTGGCTCCTAAGCATTACTGTGCTCTTGAAGTTTCTTCTGTTGAAAATTGACCCTTGTTTGGCAAAGTCCTACTGTGGTCTCCAGTGTTCAGTGTCCCCCACAATAAAAAAAAAAGGCAACCCAGCCGACCCAGGCATGGTGGCAATAGGGCATCATGAAGGTCAGTGGGGGGTGCCGCTACAGAAGGTAAAGCCATCAAAAAATGGAGAGCAATGAGTACCAATGCTCGTAGTCTGGGTAACAAGCTTCCTGAATTAGTGGCCTTGATGGAGGAGGAAGATCTGGATATCGTGGCAGTCACAGAAACATGGTACACAGAACCATGACTGGGACATAAACATACCAGGATACACTATCTATAGGAGGGACAGGGAGGGTAAAAGGGAGGAGGAGTAGCTCTCTACATAAGAGAAGAAATCAAAGCAACAGAACAAAAGGGTAAACAGGAGGAGAAGAAGCACTGTGGGTCAATTTGGAGGCAACAATGGCACCACAATCCACACAGGGGTTGTATATAGACCTCCTCTCAGGGGGAAGAAATTGACAAAGAAATGATAGAAAGTATACTTAGAATGGCAGATAAAGGGGAGATATTGCTGATGGGTGATCTGAATATGCCAGATGTTGACTAGAGTGCAGTTGCAGCAGCCACTTCTAAGAGTGGGGTTATTCTAGATGCCCTACAGGGGGCATGCCTTAGACAACTAGTATTGGAGCCCACTCGAGAGGGAGCAATCTTAGATCTGGTTCTCTCAAATGGAGATGAAGAGAGGATCACAGATGCAGAAGTGGGTAGCCATCTGGGAACTAGCAACCATCGAACAGTATGGTTCACAATAAACACAGCAATAGAGTCAAGCCATACAAAGACAAAGGTACTGGATTTTAGGAGGGCTGACTTTGCCAAAATGGGTGAGTGCCTAAGGAATGCACTAGCAAATGGGCAGGAAGGAGGGGTGGAAGAACAATGGGGAATAATAAAAACTGCCATCACAGAGGTAACAAGCCTTTGTGTAAAGCAAATAAACAGTATGAAACGAGGTAAGAAACCACTATGGTTCTCAAAGGAAGTGGCAGTGAAGGTTCAAGAAAAAAAAAGCATTCAGGAAGTACAAGGAATCACAGAAGGAACAGGACAGAGAACTGTATTCAGTTAAAGCAAAGGAAGCTGGAAGGCAGTCAGAACAGCAAAGGCCCAAACCGAAGAAAAGATAGCCATCAGTTAGAAGGGGATAAAACCTTTTATAGGTACATCAGGGGCGAAAAGGCCAAGGAAGGGATAGTGAGGCTTAATAAAGGGCAGGGAGGGAGGGTGGGCAGAGGTGACTGTGAAAAGGCAGAGATACTAAACAAATATTTTTGCTCAGTATTTACAAATGAAGGAGGAGGTACCTAAAACAAACAGTAGAAACATTCTGGATACAGAAGTTGATACCAGCCCATCTACTGAAGAAAGGGTTCTGAAAGAGCTCTTAAAACTGAAGGTGGACAAAGCAATGGGGCCTGATGGGATTCATCCCAGAATTCTAAAAAGAACTAAGGTAGAACTAGTGACACCATGACTACCTCTTTAACAAATCATGGGAGGATGGGGTGGTACCTGAGGACTGGAGGAGGGCAGATGTGATTCCCCTCACAAAGTGGGGAGCAAGGCAGAAGCATGAAACCACAGACCTGTTAGTTTAACCTCAGTGGTAGGAAAATGATGGAATCACTTCTGAAGGAAAGAATTGTTGAGTATCTAGAGGCCAGAGGGCACAGGACCCAAGGCAGCATGGATTCACAGTGGGAAGGTCATGCCAGACAAATCTGATAGATTTCTTTGCTGGGTGACCAAAATAGTTGATCAGGGAGGGCTGTGGACATGGCCTACCTAGACTTTAGCAAGGCATTTGACACAGTCCCAACAAAGATTAATATACAAGTTAGCCAGCCTGGGAGTGGGTCCCAAGATGACAGCCTGTGTAAAAATTGGCTGGAGAATAGGACACAGAGGTAATAGTAAATGGAGTCCACTCTGAAAAAAGGGGTTAGTAGTGGGGTACCACTAGGGTTCAGTATTAGGACGGTCCTCTTCAATGTCTTTATAAGCGACATTGCAGAGGGACTGGAAGAAAAAGTATGTCTCTTTGCAGATGACACAAAGATCTGCAACAGAGTTGATGCACAAGGTGGGTGGAAAGGATGAGAAGGACTTGAGGTTAGAGGAATGGTCAAATGTATGGCAGCTTAGATTCAATGCTAAGAAGTGCAAGGTAATGCACCTGGGAAACAAAACCCAGGGAAGAGTACACAATGGGGTGAGATACTACAACAACAGAAATGGAAAGGGACCTGGGGTAGTCATATCAGATGACCTAAAGGTGGGCAAGCAATGTGAGAGGCAGCAAAGGCTGGGGAATACTGGGATGCATAGGAGAGGCATCACCAGTAGAAAACAAGAAGTTATTATCCCTCTGTACAGACAGCTGGGTGAGACCACATCTGGAGTACTGCATGCAGTTCTGGAGACCAAATCTCTGCAAGACATAGACAGGATGGAAGCTGTCCAGAGGAGGGCAACTAAAATGGTGCAGGGTCTTCACCAGAAGACATATGAAGAGAGACTTAAGGAGCTTAATATGTATAGCCTCGAGGAAAGGAGGGAGGGGGGACATGATAGAAACTTTCAAGTACCTCAAGGGAATCAACAAAGTCCAAGAGGTAGCATCTTTCAAAAAGAGGTGTGCAGAACAAGGGCACAATTTAGAAGATAGAAGGGGGCGGCTCAGAGGTAATTTAAGGAAGTATTTTTCACAGAGAGGTTGTGGGTGTATGGCAGCCTTCCAGAGGAGGTTGTGGAGTCAAAAACAGTGGTGGAATTCAAGCATGCATGGGACAGTCATAAGGCAATTCTAGGGGGTGGTGGTAGGAAGAAGTAGGCTACTGGTTAACTAGGATCTGCAATTATCCATCAGGTAGGGAAATGGGCAGACTGGGTGGGCCAAGCAGTCCTTATCTGCTGTCAAATTCTATGTTTCTATGTTTATGTTTCTATGACAGCATCACACACAGCTTTGGGAGTGAGCTGTTCAGAGGGGTGACACTTGAACAATGTTGGTCCAGCTCTGCTATTCTGAATTCCTGGTCTGTTTTTTGGGGGTTACTGGTGCTTTTGGAATGAGACATATTTAAAAAAAAAGAACTTGGTGTTGAGGCTACAGCACGTGATGACCTCTCGGCTGTACGACAGATCTTCATGCGCTGTAGCCTGCTAGTCATTCCTATGAGACAATAAAAGAAGATTCTTTATAAATTGTGACTATCAATCAATCCAAGTTTATTGCTTGATTAAATAGTCTTTACAATGGAAAAAAACATTATACAAAATTATACAGGACAGTTTAAAAGTTATTAAAACATTATTAATAAATAACAAAATCACATACAGGTTAATACAATCCAGCTTTTAAATACTGTACATTGGTATAAGTGGCAGCATATATTCATATAATAAAGTGCAAGTATATAATGGGAGAGCATTTCTTGCTTTCTAAGTTTTCAGAGTACTTTCAGTCTTTTTTTAATTTAATTAATAGCATGGAAATACTTGGCTAATCTCTCAAGTGCCCAAGTATCTTCCGTGTGCATTAAAATATAAGTAAGTACTTTTTTATCCACTTGATAACTAGAGGCAAAAAATGGACTTAAGCAGTATTGTCTTTGTTTCACATACCATCTACAGTTCCATAATATGTGCATTAAATTTTCCTTTTTCCCATAACCACAGTCACATTCTTCTGATTGCATGCCCAGTTTTTTAATACCGATATGCAAGAACATTACTGTTAAATTGTTCAAATTTATAGCTCACGAAGGTAATTCTAAACTTTTGATCAGTAATTATATCCAGATATGGCTTATATCCGTGATAGTAATTATTTTGTGAAAACCAGTCAGAGTAATGCGAGATGATGATTGAATCCAGATCCATCATATTCCAGTACCTACATGCCTTGTTGATTACATATTTTTTATATTTCAAACTTAAAACTATTCCATGCCCAACTCCCTGTCTGAGGTTCATTAGTTTATATTTTTCTAGTAGCAAAATTATGGCGTTAAACCAATACCTGGCCTTATACCCCAGATTATGCCAAGATTCCTTTTCATACAAACATTGTTTGGCCAACATACCATTATCCATCCTCATGAACTTTATCCAGTAATTAATCTTTTTTACTTTCGATAAGTGCAGTAATATTAGTTAATCCTAATTCTGACCTCACATAGGCAGCCGGACATAAATGACCCAGTCTTAATAGGCAATGCAGAGTCATATACAAAGGCGCCATAAACCTACTTGTATTTTTTATTTCCCATATGTCAGAACCATATAGAAGTTGTGAGTCAAATTTTGCTTTTACTGCTTGAATGAGAGGTTTAATTATCATTCCTCCATATTTAAAGTTAAATCTAGTTAACCTGCTTTTGTTTTTTTCATTTTTCTGCAAGCATTTCCAAATGCCAGGTCCAGTAACAGTTCCCTTGAATCACTACTCCTAAGTAGGAGTAATTTGAGACCACCTCCATTTTATTATTGCCAACACATCAATTGCCCTCTGACATTCTCCCTCCAAATATACGAGCCTTGGGTTTGTTCATACTGAGCCCTATGCACGAAAGCACAGGAAATACAATGGGAAATGACATGCAGGTGGTGCACAGCTGTGCACTGTGCAGTGGATGGCAGCCACGTGACTTGCACAAAGGCAGGCACAGGCAGTGGGCAGGGCCAGATGGGCATGCAGTGCACCATGCAGGTGGAGCGGGCAGACTTGCACTATGCAGGAATGCCCCTTGACCCCACCATATAAGGTGACGGCACACCCCTGGTGCAACTGCACAGTGCTGAATGCCGTGCAATGCAGCTGGCAGGACGTGATGGTGGAACTGCAGGTGGACACGGAGGAGGGAGCAGAGAACAGGGAGGATACAATGGACAAGGGAGTGGTGACACCCCTGAATAGGGATGTGGCCGGGCCTGGGGCAGGAGCCAATCCCACGCTGCAAATTTCAGCAGTGGACAGATGGCCATCATGGTCACAGACATCCGCCAGCATTACAGCAGACTGTACAGTATGGAGGCCCCCAACACACTGGTGGAGGTAAAGGCCAGGTTATGGCTAGACATACAGGCTGCCATAAACACCACTGGGTCCGAGGCATGGACCCTGGTGGTGATCAAGCACAAGTGGCGGAACCTGAGGGCGGTGGTGAAGCGTAAGTTAGCCACCAGCGGGGGTATTTGCAGAGGGACGGAGGGGTGCAGCCAAGTACAGACAGCTGGCTGACACCCCTGGAGTGACTGGTGGCTGAGACGCTGATGCTGGTCACCATCCATGGAGTAGCAGAAGGGGTAGACACGATGGCAGATAAGGCACATCGCACACAGTCGTCCAACCATCCCACCAGCACCACAGCCCATGTAACCCCTTGTACTGTTCCCACAGGCTGCTCCAGGCCAGGACACCATGGAGCAGCACAGATCAGGGATGGGACACCCACAGCATTGACTGTGGCAGCGCCAGAGATCATGGATGAGGCAGTGGATGAGGGGGGTAAGTATGCATGGCCTGGTGTGGGAGGGGATGGCAACCATGTGCAGCGAACTAACCATAGCCCTTGCATCCATACAGGAGCAGACCTGGAGACACAGGAGGACATGACCAGCAAGAGGGGCAGTGCAACCAACCCATGGGAGGAGGACAGCGGGATTGGCAGCAACACAGCAGTGGGATAGACACTCAACAGATGGTGCCCATGCCTCATGATGTGGTGCACACACACCTGACATCACACAGCGATACCAGCACATGCACACAGTTCAGGGGACCCACTGCCACCACACACCATCATGCAGCAGTGCCACCACATAGTGACAGTGGGGATGAGGGGCCCTCAGATCGCACCTGGACACAGCAATGTCCACCACGGCTATAGCCCTACGTGGAGGAGCAGTACCGGCAACTGCAGCAGCTGGAGTGGGACCACCTGGGGGAACAATCCAGGACAACCACCGCAGTGGAGGCACAGATAGCGCTGCAGCGGAGCATACATACCACCATACTCAGGTGTGCAGTCGCACTGGAAGGCATGCAGGAACTGCTGTGGTGTACACACAACAGGACCGGTGAGGTTTCCCTCGCATGGCTGGTGGCCATGGACAGCAGCATGCAGTGTGATGTGCCAGCACCCAGAGGCACGTTAGGCACAGGAGAGACTGGTGACACCATGCAGTCAGTGGAGCACAGCACACCAGGCCCAGGCTCGGACACATCTGATGGGTCGCAGACACCCATGGCACATGCTGCAATGATGGGCATGGACAATGAGGACACACAGGCACATGGCGCATGGTGGGAACACAACATTGCTGATGGTGACGGGTGTCGTGGAGGCAGTGGGTTGTGGACGTGCCCACCTGCACGGTGACTGAGCAGCAGGGCATTGGCATGTCTCATGGGCTGCATGGGTCAAGAGGGGCTGAGGTAGTTCAGCTGCACCATGCTGTGGGTAGCCGCTGTGCAGTGCCCCTTGGATGGCACAGGGACAGGTGGTCCAGCCCATGTACAGGCACACCACTGGAAACTGCCCCCTGCATGGCCACAAGCTTACCCACCCACCCATACTCCCACCATCAACGTGGTGCACTCAGGCATGGCCTCATCATCGTGCACTGCCAGGCCATAGCGGAACACTGTGCAGGGCCACTGTGCAGCGCACCTGCAACAGTGGCCAGGCACCATCCTGCATGGTCCCAGTGCCATCATGTCACAGTATGCACCCACCCCATGAAAGGTGTGGTCAGCATGTGAACATGCCCTGCACAAGTGCCTGCAGGGCTGCATGGCCACCTGCTGTACCTGGACCTGGGTGGGCACTTCCCAGCATCATCATCCCCATTGCCACATGGTTTGTTGGGGCATCAGCCAGCAGTGGCACATTTGCACACTTTGTGATGTTGTACAGCATGGAACAAACTATGAACACCTTGCATGCCTTTGCTGGGCACGAGTCTGCCAACAGTGTGGTCAAGACATCTGAAGTGCATCTTCAGTTGACTGATGTTCCTCTCCATGACTACCCGTGTCCGTCTGTGTGACGTGTTGTAGGCAACCTCTGCTGGCATTGACAGTGCATGCTATGCCGTCATCGGTGTTGTCCGCAGTGGATACCCACTGTCACCTGCATGGGGGGGGAGTGAGATGTCAGTAGCAGGCCCTGTGGCATGTACAGTACTCACCCCACATGATTGCGGTGACTGACCTAGTAGCCAGCCATTGAGGCGCCCATCGTGGAGGTATGCACCCATGCCTGAGCCATCCAGGATGTAGACATCATGCATAGAGCCCCGGTACCTGGCACACATATCCGTGAACATGCCATGTGCATCACAGACCACCTGGCAGTTAATACTGTGGAACCCCTTATGGTTCCTGTATGCCTCCACATGGGTGGCCGGCATGAGGATGGGAACATGTGTCCCACTGATGATACCACTGATGTTTGGCATGCTGTACATGGCATACAATGCATTCTTCAGAGCCTTGACCACTGCAGGTGTCTTCAGGAAGGTGATGTGCTCCTCCAGATGCTGTACAAGGGCATCCGTCACCCATGCCATGGCTCTGGATATGGAGGACTGGCTCACTTCCACAGTGTTGCCATTCTGGAATGACCCAGTGGCATAGTAGCCCAGGGCACACAGCATCTGTGTCTCTACAGTCATGGCACATGACCAGCGCATCCATGGCCTCACCGCCCCATGGATGATGTTGCACAACATGGTAATGGTGTCCCACAGTAGGGGGAACCGCTCAATGCAATGTGTATTCCGCATTGCTGAGGCATCTATGCGGGCATGGAACACACATGGCCAGTGTCATTGTCCCTGTCTGCATTCAGCTATCTCCTCCATTAGATGGACATGCAGTAGCATGCCCGGACATCTTGCAATTGTATCAGTCTGATCTGTGCGGTACTGCTCATGTGCTGTCGCCACCTCCTTTGTACTGGCAGACCTCCACTGGCCCGTCCAGGCATGGGCATGTCAGCATGGTTGGGTCACGCCCAGTGTCATGTGCCAGTGCCATGTGCAATGCATGGTGGTGCATGCAGTAGGCATCATGGCAGGGCAGATGGTGGAGCGAAGGGCCATGTTCCCCTAACACTTATTTCAAGTTGCTGAGGGTGACTGCACCAACAGTGGTGCTTTGGCGCCCTGTGGTCCATCAGGGTGTTCAACAGGGTGAGTGGCGTGTGCAGTGGAGGGGGGGCCCAGGCCTTGCAGCGGTGTCCTGTATGCTTATGTGTCTCTTCTCCCCTGCACAGGATCATGGTGGCATGCCTGCCTGACTCAAGTTCACCCTGCAGGTCCAACTGGATGGGGCGCATGTGATGGTGGACTCCAGAGTGGCACGGCAGCAGTGGTTCAGGGAGTGGCTGCCCTGCTATATGATCTTGAAGGGCACTGGGGGGGGGGGGACCTGTTCTTTGAGGATGACAGCTACAGGGCCTGGGACGTGTATGTCCCCTCACTGGTAGATATGCTTGCATGTCCCTTGTGTGTGTCGCCCTGTGCACTGGGCCTGTGCTGTACTGATGTGTGTCCTATTGCCTTTCAGCGGTACCATGGACCTGTGAGGAGGATGTTGCTCTGCCTGGGAGAGCATCAGGGCCAGCCAGCACCATTGGAGGAGCCGGAGGAAGAACAGGACAGTGGCTGATCCACGCCAACATGGCAGTGGCCAAAACAGCCTGAGGGCCTGCCTACCGGTGGTCACCTGCCCATGTAGCCTGTGTTTGCCCCACCCATGGATGGGCTTGCCTGTGTGCTGGGCTGGGTTGGGATACGGGGGGATCCTGGCTGATGGATTGTGTGCATCTCTGCTTGTTTCCCCAGCTGTGCATCAGGGTGTATCGGGGAGCCTTGCACAGGCCATGGTGGGCGGGATGTCTGTTGGTGTTTTGTTACTGACAGTTTACTGTGTGCTGTTGGTGCCTGTGGGTGGATTTGGGGATGGCAGTTGCCAAGGGGTGTACCTGCCTGTGTTACCACTGTCTGCAATAAAGGTGCCTGTTACCAGCCTGTGTGTCATACTTGTCTCCGGGGGAGTGGGGCACTGGGGGTGCCGGGCTGCCATACTGCCTGAGCTGGTGGAGTGGTGCCACTCAGGCTACAGTGTGTGTGCTGGCTATCCTGCATCCCACACACATGGCCCATGTGCCCAGTGCTAGAGGTGCACCTCACAGGGATCACAGACTCAGTGCCAGGGGTGCTCCATGCATGGTGCTGTGCACTGCCACCCACTGACAGGCCATACAGTCATGCTGGCTGCATGTGCTGTGGCACATCTGTTGCCATGTTACATGGCATACCCACTGTGCTGTTCCACCTCCGTTGGTCTGCTGTGTCCTGGGGGCATGCAGGGCATGGCCTGGAGCATCCCTGGCATCCCAGGGATGTGCTTGGTGTGCCGCTTCATTGCAACATGTGCCACTCCAGTGTGGACATGCCAGTTTGCTGTCTGCACGTGGCACTGTTGTGCCATTTGCCCAGTACAGCATGCCCCATGCACCATCGTGGCAGGTCACTGGCACTTGCGGGTGTTGTTTGTGCCCATGGTGCAGTATGCCACTGCTGGTGCTGTGCTGTGGCCTTGGTGCACCCGGTGTGTCACCCCTGTGGGTATGCTGGCACCTCTGTGCCTGTGAGTCTGCATGCCATGTTGGTCTGTGCAGACTCCCATGGTGTTGCATGGCCCGCTACGTCATCTTCTCCATGTCGTATCATGTGCACCATGGCCTGCACAGTATTCTGTGTGCAGGCCATTGTGCATGTGTGTTACGTGTGCCTACTCACCTGTGTCTGTGGCTCTGCCCCCATGTATCTGTGTGGCACAGTGGCTGCGTACTGCTCTGTCTGCTTGTTGCATGCCTGTTATGCACCGGTCGTGCATGCTGCTGTGCGGTTGCCTGTGCATCAGTGTGTCATAGCTCTTCCAAACCTGCTCTATGCTCATCTTCACACGGCATGCATCTGTCGTGCATAGGGCCCATTGATCTTTAATTGTAGCTCCTTTGATCTTTCATATATAAAGTTTAGTTTATTCTGCAGACTCTTTCTGGTAAGTGAAAAAATAACAATGTCATCTGCGTAAGGTAATATTGGGCATGTAACAGTCTTAATTTTTGGGGAATCCTGATCGACAGTTTCACAGTCAGGTAGCATCTTTTCTATATAAAGGGTGAAGAGCAGAGGAGCAAGCATGCAGCCCTGCCTGACACCCCTATTACTATCAAAAGAACTTGTTAGGTGTCCATTATAACCCATTCTGATCTTGGCCCAGGTATTAGTATAAAGTTGGGCCATAATTACAACTAGATTTGGGCCAATGCCTCAGTCTATCAGGATTTCCCAGAGAATCCCTCATGAAATGTCATCAAAGGCACTTGAGTAATCAGTAAATATGGCATACAGCTTTTGGCCTCTCTTTTGGCCTATAAGTCTGACATATTTTTCAATTAGGTGTTTTAGGGCAAAGATGTTATCAACTGTGTAATAACTGGACCTAAAGCCTGTTTGATAAGTTGAGATACCTCCAGTTCTATCTACTTCTTTCTTAAGCCTCTCTAATATTACTCTTGAAAATATTTTTAGATTTACATCCAAAAGACTAATGGGCATATACATTGCTGGTTTTGATAGGCTTCCTTTTTTATGTTTGCTTGTGCATGCGCAAGAAACATTATGTGACAGCTTAGGAGAGAAGTGGGTTGGGGAGGCGCGGCAGTGTGGCATCCAACAGAGACCTTGCATTTGGGGGCTTGGCCGTGGTGCACCAATGGAGGCACAGTGTGCTGATGACACTGGCTTCCAGAAGTTGCACCAAGTTGTAATGTTTTCGCCGCAGCAATCACGGGCTGTGTCGTCACTGCAGCATCAGCGATTTGCTGCAATGAGGGAGTGACCCATCATTGCTGGGCGGAACATTGCTAGCGTGATATTGTTTGTGAACATGGCAGTGACTTGCCACCGTGTTCACAAACAATATCAAATGGTCCCAATGTCGAGGGGGTACCCAATCCCCCTTGGCAGCATGTGCCCCTCCCCACAGAAGTGTGTTTTTGCTGACAGGGGCCCCAATCCCCATCGGCATCCATCCCCGGTGCTGACTTGCCAACGGGGGAGCCCAGTCCTCATCAGCAGTATGTTCCCCCTCCCTGTTTGATGTGCCAATGGGGGAGCCTACTCCCTGCTGGCATCAGCCCTCCCAAAGAGTAATGGGAGAGTCCGAGGGGGTGCCCAATCCCCCTTAGCTCTTGTGCCGCCTACACTTTTGTACCGACGGGGGTGTCGAATTCCTTGTCGGCTACACCCCCCCAACAAAAATATTCAGGTGGCATGCTGGGAGCCCACCCCAGCATATCCAATGCCCCTGCAAAGGAAAAATTGTCCCGAAATGTTTTTTTTTTGTTTTACAACCTGTAAAGCAAAAATGGTCCCTTGCGGTCTCCCTGGCCCCTCCCCCATAACCCACATCCACCCACTGCACACCCTGCCTCCCCACACCCCCTCACCCCAAACTTACCTCCGGAGTCCGGCGCGATGATCTTCGGTGGACCGAGAACACATCTGCACTCTTCAAAGCCGACCGTGAACTGTGGAAATGCCAGTAAGTTGCATAATGGGATAAATAGGGTTTTTTCAACTTTGTTGCATATCTCAGGCATTTTTTGGAATTTTGGCACCAAATTTTCAACATGGAGTTTTTGGGACCCCTCCTCATGAATTCAGTCACTGTCATGGCATTAATCCATCCTGAAAGGTGATTTTGCGGTCACTGTGCAGAATCACCTTTAGGGACCGATTAACGAAAGGACAGTGCCAATGTTCATGAGGTGGGCTCTCAAAAAGTTTATGTTACAAATTTGGAGGAAAAGACAAAAAATGACAGTTTTATCGTGCATTCTTTTGAGTTATACGCATGCTCGTAGAAGTTCGCGAATTCTGCAATATTTTCAGTCCAGATTTTCAATATTACCATTTTTCCACACCTCCTTATGAACAGTACAGCTGTCATTTTTCACATCCTGGGCCAAATGTGTTTTCGCACTTGCGGCATAGAATAGCATGGTCGCTGTGGGAAATCTGTGTTTGGGACACTTTACAAAAATGACAGTGACACTCTTCATTAGCAGAGGTCCTAAAATGCCTATCTTGAAAATTTGGTGACAAAAGTCTATAAAATGACTGAGCATGCGTTGCACAGTTTCCATGCATGCTCATAACTTTGCACATTTGTAATATGTTCACTCCAGATTTTCAACATTGCCATTTTTCCGGCCCTCCTTATGAGCAGTACAGCTGTAATTTTTGACATCCTGGCTGAAATGTATTTCTGCACCTGCAGCGCAGAGCAGCGCGGTCGCTGTGGGAAATCAGTGTTGGGGGCACATTAAGAAACTCACACTGACACTGTTCAGTAGCAGAGGCCGAAAAATGCCTATGTTGAAAATTTGGTGATGAAGCTCCGTAAAATGACTGTTACAAGTGTGCGTTGCACAGTTTACAGTCATGCTCACAACTTCGCACATTTGTAATATGTTCACTCCAGCTTTTCAACATTGCCATTTTTCTGCACCTCCTTATGAAGAATACAGCTGTCATTTTTCACATCCTGGCCAAAATATGTTTTTGCACTTCTGGCGCAGAATAGTGTGGTTGCTGTGGGAAATCAGTGTTCAGGACACATCAAGAAAATCACAGTGACACTGTTCATGAGCAAAGGTCCTACAATGCCTATTTTGAAACTTTGGTGATGAATGTTCATTAAATGACTGTGTAATGTGCATGCATTGCGCAGTTTCCACATACTGTATGCTCAGATGTGCGAGCACTTTTTATATGCCCAGTACAGCTGTTCAGCATTGCCATCTCTTCATACCTCCCTGTGGATGGTACAACTGTCATTCTTCACATCCTGCCCAATCTGTGTTTTTGTTCATGTGGCGCAGAATGGCACTGTCACTGCTGGAAATCAATGTTCGGGACACATGGACATAATCACAGTGGCACTCTTTATAGGTAGGCTCACAAAAAGGTCGTGTTTAAAATTTGTAGTATAAATACCAACAAACACCTGAGGCGTCACGGTTTCTAACCATAACGCCCTACCCTGCACAGACTGACAGTCATCGGGGTGGGCCTTTGCATTGCCGACTGTACTGCTCATGCCATCCCACCCCCACCTCCAGCCACTAACAGGCATCGAGGTGTACTTTGCATTCTTCAGCCCCAGACTTCACCCCATTCTCCTATGCTGCAACCATTTCAGCATATGTCCTTATGGAACGTGGTGACTGTAAAGCCAAACATCCTAAAGCACACTTCAACACGTCACTGTCTGCAGAATAGGGTGACATCACATGGCATGCCCATCATGGCCGATGACCCAAACACTTTCCCCAATGCCTGTCCATCTCTACAGGATGGAGGTGGGGTTGGCATGACCTTCAATACTTCACTGCCATTCCTATTCTGCATCTGTCTAACTCCTGGATGTCCAATGCTATTACCAGCAAGCAAACATTTGGCATTGACAAATGCTTGTTGAGAATAGGTACAACATTGGCACCTTTCCAGGTCTCAGGGTATCTATTTTTTTTTTGTAGTTGTTTAACCAGGAGTAGCACCCTAAGCTGAAAGCTTTTTTTACAGGTGTGACCTGGGAGCACAGGGAAGTTAAGTGACTTGCTCAGGGTCACACAATATGCAAGTGGAATCTGTGGGATTCAAACCCAGGTCTGGTCTACTGGATGTCACCAGATTTGCAACTCAGAGCCATAAACCTCTGCTCTATACTGCCTCCCTAATCTATTATTCTCAATGCACTCATTATAGAAAATGATCAGAAACTTACACCATAATGGGGCAGCAGTTAAATATACCTCTGCTGGTGTTCCATCTGGTCCTGCAGTTTTTTGGTTTTTTAGTGAATAAATAGCAAGAGGAACCTCATCCATGGTTATAGGCTTGAATGAATGGTCAGGTACAGCCACTTAATATTACTATATTCATTTGGATCATAAAAAATACTCTTAAAGTATTCCAGCCAACTTTTTCCAGATATATGAGTATCAATATCTGTTTTGTATTTATCTGTCTCCTTGGCCACTAATGTCCAAAATGCCTTACAGTCTTTATTCTCTACTGCAGTTAACTTTAAATGCCATTGTTTTGCATTATACTTCTGTTTCTTTTCACACAGTAATTTTTGATAGAGTCTTGTTGCCTTATTTAAATCTATAAGTATCTACTTACATTTAGATTTATTGTAGGCTCTATATACTTTCTGGCATCTGGGGGCCTGATAGACCACAGGTCAGCACCACGGTGCCTGTGGGTGTCCTTGGCCTAGGGTTGGACGAGGCCCTGGATGTGATCCTGCAGGATGCCAGCCTTGGTGTCCTGTGTGCAGAGACACAGATCGGGTGGGGTCCAACTCCGATGATGACTTTACACACCTCCTGGACAGCATGGGCGAAGTTGTGAGTGTGTCACCCCTGC
This sequence comes from Neoceratodus forsteri, assembly GCA_016271365.2. Lineage (NCBI taxonomy): Eukaryota > Metazoa > Chordata > Ceratodontiformes > Ceratodontidae > Neoceratodus > Neoceratodus forsteri. The sequence goes on from CM057450.1 coordinate 32,836,227, forward strand.
TGGCGGCACAGCCAGTTACTGTGCCCAGCGCAATAGGTTTTATAGGTTTCATAGGTATAACAGAGCAATTTAGTAGATCAGAGGATCCATATACTCGCCTCTAAATCAATTATACCCCAAGATTTTATTACTAAGCAAGTATCTATCCAACTTACATTTAAATTCAGCCATTGTTCTACTAGACACTATATCCACTGGAAGTTCATTCCAGATTTTTACTATCCTCACAGTCAGCCAGTGCTTTCTTTTAACCGTATTTATTCTCTCCCTATAGATTTGAAGAGGATGTGCTCTAGTTTTATAAACCTGATCCCTACATACCAGATTTAATTGTTCCCATAAATCACTATCCTTTAGTGCCTTAAATATAAAGCACATATCTCCCCTCATTCTTCTATATTTCAGTGAGTATAATCCCAAGGATAGGATCCATAGCTGCCTGCCACCACTGCGGGTGTGGCGGTGTGTGTTGCTGTGGATGTGCCCTGCACTGGTGGTGGTGTGGACGTGCAGGTGCAGGGCAGTGTACAGTGGCTGGACAGGTGATGGCAGCTGGCTGTGGGTGCCAATGGGCAGCTGGACACAGGGTCCACCACCGGTGCACCTGCCATACTCATTCCCCTACAGACACCACTGTGCAGCGTCCACCAGAGAGGGGGGGCTGTGCAGCATGGCAGGTCACCCCCAGATGATAGGGATCCCACCCTGGAGCCCCAGGATGTGGACCATCTGGCTGAGCAAACCTGGCTACTGTGTGCATCCATTCAGCAACAGGTGCTGCTCACCACTGGGGTGCATGCACTGCATGCAGAGGTGCATCAGTTAGCTGAGCAGCAGGACAGGGGCACTACGCAGATCCTGGAGGGGATGCAACACATGCAGGAGGCCGTGACTGCATCCATGGATCACATTGCCAGTGCAATTGCAGATGGCTTTGCGTTGCTGGCTGCCACAGGGCATGGCTGCGCACATTAGACCCCCTGCAGTGTGCTGTCCACCCCACGGACCCTGCGTCGGGTGACCCCATCATAGTCGATGCCAGGCTCAGATGTAGGCATCCCAGGCATGCCAGGGGTTGGCCTGTTTGGGCACCTGCACACCCCTGTGAGGACACGGTCATAGTCCCATGCTTCCACCCCTGGGGGCTGTTGGAGACTCCCCCGGCTGGTGCACAGCCTGTGGCTGCTGATTGGCCCCAGCATGGCGCCCCCATTGCTGTGGTGGCCATGGTACCATGTGGCTGCCCTGATCTGTGTGCTGCCCTGACTGCACTCTGCAGCTGATGCCCTGTGGGCACATGGGCGGTGTGTGTGCACCATACCAATGGTGGCATGCCTGTGTGTTGTGCCGCATGCTGCCTGTGTGTGTGCTTGCCCGGCTGCTGGACCGTGTGGCATGGGCGTGATGAGGGCAGTCTAGCACCATTTGCGCCTGTGCACTGGTGCCATGTGTCTGATCCACACCACATTCCAGTGCCTGGGTGGGTGGGGTTCATGTGCATGTATGTGTGTTGCTGTGTGTGGTTGTGTGCCACTGACTCTGCTACCACTGCATCGCACCTCTGTGTATACATGCCCCTCACCATGCACGTCCCTGCATGTGTGCTGTACTTGTCTGTGTGGCCCATGCATGTGTACCACACCACCTACCTGCTTTTGCCAAAGTGTTCCTGTGCAACAGTGTCTTGGTGGCATCATGCCTGCTGCTGGAGTCAGGGGTCCCTCTGCCCAGGTGGTGGCTGTCCACCACCCTCCAGCCCATTGTCTATGTTGTCCCCACTACTGTTGCTCTCATCTTCCTTGACAGCTATGCCACAGTCAATGGCCATGTTATGCAGTATGCAGCAGGCCAGGAATAGGCCACAGGCTTTTGAGGAGCTGTACTGTAGGGCACCGCCTGGCCTGTCTAGGCAATGGAATTGTGCCTTCAGCATGCCAAAGACATGCTTAATTATGTTGTGCATGCTAGTGTGTGCCTCGTTGTACCATTCCTCTGCTGGGGACAACGGTCACCAGTAGGGGGTGAGCAGCCAGGGTCTCAGTGGGTACGCGCTGTCACCTCTGTGGAGAATGACATGGATAGCCCTATGCTAGTCTGTGCTGCACCCCTTGCCTATCCCTGGCACCACTATGCACACCCTGCCCACCCCTATCCTCAGGTCTGCTATGCCCATCGCCCCTTGCCCATGCCATACTCATCCACTAGGTGGCCCATGGGGATATCCCCATATTCAAACCTGTAACACAGTGCAGAGCTGTGCCAGATGAATATGTCATGTACACTCCCAGGGTGTGTGGCGCAAACATTAATGATGCACCCAGTGGCATTGCACACCACCTGGCAGTTGATGCTTGAGCTCCCCTTCCTGTTGATGTACGCCATTCCCTCAGAGCCAAGTGGCATGTGGATGCCCACATGGGTGCTGTCAATGGTCTGAATCATGCCAGCCATGTGTTCCACTCTGTGGAAGTCCTGCATGTTTGCTGTATGCTTTGCCTGTGTGCTGGGGAAGTGGATGAATTCCGAAGCACATGGCAGCAGAGCACGGAGGAACTGTGTGAGGAGGCAGGATATGGCTAACTGGGTGATGCCCATGGTGTCCTCTGTTGGTCATTGGAAGGTTCCCGTGGCAAACAGTCACATGACTGCAGTCACCTTGGTCTCCATGGCATGGTGTGGCTCCGTCTGGTGGGTGCCTGCATCTCCTCACTGCACAGCTCACAGAGCTGCCTCAGAATGGCCCTGTTCAGGTGGTACCAGCCCATGATCTCTGTGTCACTATAGTTCTCAAAGGTGATGCGGCCATGGTACCACCTGTGTTGGGCATACAACCGACGGGCCCTTCGTTGGCAACATAGTCGCTCCTTCTTCCTCCTTACACCCCTCATTACAACCTCCATCAGGAATGGCACACTCCCTCCTTCAATCCAGTGTTTCCCTGAGCAGTTCACTGCTGTCTGACTGCCACACTGGTACACTGTTTTTCTGTGTGTATGTGTGTGTGTGTGTGTGTGTGTGTGTGTGTGTGTCTCTCTCTCTCTCTCTCTACCTGTGTGTCTGTTCTTGTGTCTGTCTGTCTGTCTCTCTCTCTCTCACTATCCCTCTCTCTCTCACTCTCTTGGCACAACTGCTGTCTGTGTGTTTGCGCCGTTTTTATAGGAACAAGTCTGGTCGGTGCATCTTTGACAATTGAATATACCATTGCACTGCATATTCATGGGACCACCCCCTGCACTTGCACTGCATATATTATAGTTGTGCATTGGCACAATGGATTTTGTGCTGCGCCATGCCCCCCCCCCCCACTGAATATCGCTCCTCGGCCATTCTCCGTACTTGCGCTGGTGCAACTCAGTTGCATCATGCACAACTGCTCTGAATATCCAGACCATAGTCTACAAGAGAGGCACCCCTGGTAGATATGTAGGTATAATTACCTTCCATATCTCCCTTAGATCTTCCTTTAAGGGGATACAGATTATACTACTTTAATATTCCTATTAATATTCCACTTGTATTATTTACCTTAGTATCCTTAGTTTTCCTTGGATGCAAAGATTCTACTGGATAGGTATATGTAAACATGGAATTACCCAACATATCATCAAATGTGCCTATACGGGCATTAAAATCAACCATCAGCAGCAAGTCTGCTGCTGGGAGATTCTATAAGGTTTCCATAATAAGCTCAGTAAGATTATTCCATAATAAATTTGAATAATGTTTAGAACTCTCTGGGGGAATGTAACAGTTAATGATAGCTAGTTCCTGCATTCCTTCTTTGAGGTGGAGTACAATAAAAGTTGTTACAAATTTTCCAACTTTCCATTTTAAAAAAGCTGCCAACCTTAACCAGCGTGATCAGACCACCAGAATAGAGTATCTCCCAAACCCTGTCAACCTAACTCCAGGTGACTGGAAACATTCATAGCCATTTAGTTGTATGTTATCATTCAAAGTGTGCTAAGATTCTTGTAAACAGATAACATCGTATCCCAATAAAAAGCTTTTAAATTCATTAACAGCTACCATATCTTATTATGCCAGCCAGCAATACTCCACGTAATAAATATGATCCCTTTAGAAGTTTGATCTGCTAGTATTTTGTGTGACTCATCTCTGCCAGGTAGTCATTCCTCATTGTAACCTGCTAACCGCATGAATCTACTGTATTTGACAGTAGTAAAGGTGTTAAGTCTTCACCATTTTGATATAATACAGGTTCTGTAACAGCATCTTTGAGTATTTTTGAATCCACCAGATTTAATCCTAAACAGTCAAGCTTGGCTGATTGTGCTAGTATCAGCTCTGTAGTGAAAAAAGTTTCTGGAAACCAGCCACTCAGTTCACCATAAGAAATGTAGTTTTATTTTGATATTTTCTTAGAGCACCATGATCCCCTAGGTACTCCCAATGTTTCATCCAACACCAGGCTTCCTCAGGGGCTTAGGATCTAAAAGGGTATGCAAATATAAGTTTTACTATCATACTAAAATAATTTTGATAAAAACATTTTTTTGAAAAAACATTTCTCATAATTGGTGACAGTACCAAAACCGAACACTATATATTTTAAGTGCCCAAGATTAGTACCAAAGAAATTTTTTTGTGAAATGGCACACCTTGTTATGTGAAGAGCACCTGTGAACTGTTATTTGTCATTAAGAACTAAACTAAGATTTCAAAATATAATTTACATAAATTTACACTCGTTTATCACAAATATATGGATTATTTTACCTTGTGTTCCTAAATAAATTCTTTCATTACTGGGTTTAGAACAACTAGGATTCAGTTTCCTGTTTGTCTGCAAATATAATTAATCTTATGTCAATCAGACCATTTTAAATTAAATCAAGTTCAGGTTATTCCTATATCATCTTATCCCAAATTATAGCTAGGAATATTATCCTAAATGCAGACTTGTATAGTGAAGGTTACACACTTTTGAAACAGATAACCTATCTGGTTATTCTTTCTGGGTAACATGATGATTTTCTAATATTCACTGACTGTTCTTTTAACTATTGTGACCTTTGACCCCTTATTCATGGCTATCATACCTTAGTTGAAACTGCTAATGCTGTTTCTTTACAAGTTCTGTTTAGATAAAGAAACACTAAATCCTTAGTTACAAACAAACAAATCCACATTTAGAATTCACTAATCTAATAAAGGTAATTCTTTCATTAGTTTAAATAAAAGCTTGCATTGTACAATACAGCCTGCACAGGGTAAAGTATCCCAGTTGTAAATGCTGTTCTACAAATAAACCAATCCCATAGCTAACTGTCTAGTAGTAACCGGTTATATCTGGTTACTCCATCTTAGTGTATAATGTTTCTCTAATGTACTTGGTCTGTTTTTAACCATCATGGCCTTTTACCCCCTTACTCTTGGCTATCATACCTTAGTTGAAACAGCTAATGCCTTTTCTTTACAAGTTCTGTTTGAATAAAGACTTGCACTAAATCCTTAGTTACAAACAAATAAATCCACATTTCAAATGTACTGGTTTGATACAGGTCATTGTTCCATTCGTTTAAAAGTGAAAACATGTTTTACAAAAAACTTTCTTTCCATGATACAACTTGCACAGGGTAAAGTATCCTAGCTGTAAATGTGGTTCTATGGCTAAACCAGTCCCTTAGTTATTTTCCTTCAGAGTACTCTATGTACTTTCTACAATTCAGGCATTGGAACTATTGCAAAATATGCATGGAAACTTACTTGTAGCTTCAGAGTACCCTGTGCAAGTGTTTATTCAAACAGAACTTGTAAAGAAAAGGCATTAGCTGTTTCAACTAACGTATGATAGCCAAGAGTAAGGGGGCAAAAGGCCATGATGGTTAAAAACAGACCGCATATATTAGGGAAACATTATGCTACTAAGATGGAGTAACCAGATATAACAGGTTACTACTAGACAATTTTACTTTTATTGCTTTAAAGACATAAAACAGGTGTAGCTCCGGGAGGCCCTCATTATTACAGTATACAAAGCAAACCCATTGGTCCACACTGTGGACCAATGTGCTTGCAGCAGATGCTGTAAGCTGTCATTTGGCGAGCAGCTGCAGAGGTTTGCTGCCCACCAATAACCGAGGGGGGGACTGGGGGCTGGGGTTCCCATGTGGGGGGTGGGGACCACTAGACTACCACAGCTGTGGGGATGTGGTTTTGGGTGATTGGGGTTGTGGGCAGGGAGGGGAGAACCACTGGACCACCAGGGAATGCATTATTACTTTTACGGCAATTGGGGTTACAGATGAGGGGGGAGGGTACCACTGGACCACCAGGGAATGAATGTGTACTTTTTTACAGTGATCGAGGTTATGGGCAGGGAGGGGGGTACCACTGGACCACCAGGGAATGAATGTTTATTTTTTTATGGTGATCGGGGTATGGAGGGGGGATGGGGGAATCCACTAGACTACAAAGGGCATACGATGGGTGATTGTGCATGGTGTTTGTGGGGGTTGCCACCCACAGCTGACAGCTGTTGTGTTCTGCCCTGCGCTACAGTGGCCCACCTGTGGGTGGCTACCAGTTGAGCCTTCTTTTATGGGCTCAACTTTGTCCCCATGTACGTGGCACATCTCTGGGATGTGCTGGCAGATGCACTGCCCATCCCGGGCTGAATATTGGAGTGTGCTGCATATGCAGGGGCACACCCCCTGGAGATGGGCCACATACATTATCTTTGCACTGCAGTGCATCAGGAATTGAGCAGCACAATTCCCCCATTTGAATATAACCCTGGGGTGCATTTCTGGGGTTGCAGTGGTGCAACTCCTTTGAATATCTAGCCCATTATGTGCACATGATAATCTGATATTTCTACCATAAGGCAGTTAGTTTGCCTAGACCTAAATAAAATAAATATTTCCCCCCAAAAGCAGTCTTCCTGGCTTTTCTGGCATAGCCTGACCACTAGTTTGTACGAGAGAGCAGGTCATACTAAAGGCTATGAGCTGAGCAACCCCCTTATCACATAATCTATCTGTTTATGGCTATTTGTCTATCTCTCTCTCTCTCTCTCTCTGTCCTCATTGCAGCTAGTCTAGCTGAGAGACCTGCTTGACCTCACATGTCAGCCATCTTGTGTGTCCCCATGGAATGTTCCCTCAGTGCAAAATAAGCACCATGCTTATAGTCTTGTCTCTGGGCAGAGAACCAAAATAGAATTTTCTAGACAGTGTATGTGCCAAGAATTAGTCTTCTCATGTCCTTGTAAAATAGTGCTAGAAACAACTTGGATTTTTCCAAGCAGAAATAAAGCCTGCCAAAAACTGGTTCTTCTCTCTAGCAGGAAGAATCCCATAAATGCAGGTGTGCTATGTGTATTGAAGGAGACAGGAACTATTTGCAGAGAAAATAAATCATTATGTTATTTTGGGTACAAGTGACCTTGGCTAAGCTAAGCTGACTTAAACTGTCAGAATTTTGCTCTTTCTGTTACAAATACAGAGTACTGGCCTATTTTCTCAGTTGCTAAAATACTGTGGGCATTTCTGTTAGAAATATAAAGTATGAGGCCTTATTTACACTAAGATACTTGCTCATCCTGTCAAGCACAGGTTCTTTTTTGCTAATGGATAATGCCGGGGTATCCCAGGTCATTGGGGGAGGCTGCCCTCATCACGGTTCCCTCTTATGTAGCCAGCCTGGCCCTGTTGAGAGGGAGGCTAGGACGGGCACAGTCAGAGGTGAGATGATGGCACAGGGCATTACCAAGGAAGTGGGAAAGTGTTTCATGACAGTTGTGGCCTGGGCTAGGCCGAATCCATATGAAACAGGGAAACAGGAGACAAAGAGAAAACATGTAAATGCGAACAGTAAATATGGTTATAAAAATAACCTGACAGGTGTAGGAGGTAGTATAAGGGAAAAGTGAAGGTGTTAGTGTGAAGGGAATAGAAAGATTAATGTCCTTCAGGTTTGCTGTATAAGATAAGTATCATGAAAGTCAGTATGAAATCAAATAAGTTTAAGACAGTAATTCTATGGGTCCTCATTTTCTGAAGTTAGAAGAAAAAACTTCCTTAAGGCATGAACTTGATGTATAATAGTAAGGAGGGGAGGTAGTAGTCATTGGGCTGCAAATATAAGGCTGTTGTTCAAATGTTGTTTCTGATGCCTAACAGCAAATCTGAAAACAAGAACAAATGCTATAGTAACCAATATAACCTCAATCCATTTCCATACACTAGCTAAGCCAGGCACAAGACTTCCTATATATAGTAGGATGGTATTTTGGAGATGGCATGCCATAAACCTTCAGACCTAAAAAGAAGCGTTTGATTCCAGTCTGATTGCACTAACTAAAGGTGTGTGATACTTCGGCTGAGTGAAACTGATATTGCTTCAGCTCCAATATTTCTTATAAAAGTATAAAATCCCTAATAACATAAGAAAAAAAAAAAAATGCATGGGTGAAATTAATGTCCATCCGGCTCGCTGTATAAGATGAGTATCATGAAAGTACTGGGAATGATGTATAGGCCATGGAAATCAAAATCACAAATAGTGAGTCATTTTGAAAAAGTAATAAAAAATAGGTACTGAATATCCCATTGTCAGGCAGCTATTGGTGTCCAGAATGCCGTAGGAGTAATTGGCAATATAAAAGATTTTATTAAATTAGAAGTTAGAACTGTGCATGACAATGAGAGAATTGTTCCTGGATAATTCTCACAATTTGTAAAGCCTGCTACAACATAGATTAACCCCATCATGACAACTGGTACATTGTTCTTGGGAATACCCCTTGTAAACAGAATCATAAAAGGTCATAAAATCATTAAGAATTTCAGTTCTGCAAATAAGCTATAAGCAGGTGAATAGAAGCCCATAGGATAGACTGAGAAGTGTGAAGCAGGCAATGGTGAATAGATAATAGGTATGCAGAGACTTATTACATGCCACAAGCTACAAATGCAAGCTAGTGTAACATGAAGTGCTATTAACCATTAACTTCTGCTATATAAAAGAATAACATCAGAATCAACACAGAAAGCCCATTCTGAAGTTACGCAGGTTGTAGGACATCATGATTCTTCAGCCTCTAAGGTGTGAAGAAGTCTTCTTTAAGTCTCGAGGCAGCTGATGGCATAAAATATTATGAAATGTCCATACAGCAGCATTTGTCCTTTTAGATGGAGTGGGTGTAACTGACAAATTAATTTGGTTGTATGACAGCAATAATCTCAAAATTGTCCTGAAAGTATATTGTCCATTATGATATTAAACAATTTTCAAAGGTTATTTCTTTTGATATTTATTTTATCCTGATGACAAAAGCAAACGTTCATTTAATCATGGAAGGTTAATTATCATTTGGAGCAGAAATGGTTAAAATGTACTGTACATGCCTATGCTGCAGGAAAATAGTAAAGCAGATCACAAACACAAGATTATAAACAGCACAGTGTTTGAGATCAGGCTTAAGGAGTTAAAGCATAAACTAGGCATGAATTGGCAGAGTTATAATGTTGCTAGATGAAGGTAAAAAATACAAGTTATTAGAATATATGACATGATATACCCTAATATAATATAACATATATAATTAAAGGCATTATAACAGTTATTGTAATTCACATAGAAATTACATTTAATTGTTATAACAGTATTAGAATTATAATTAGGATGAGTTATGATGGCATTATAACCACATGGAGGATAGTAGCTAGGTACCAGTTAATAACAATGCTGTGTTGCCTTCAAGAGGTTGTCATGACAATCTCAAGAAGGCAACTCCTCATTGTTATTAACCGGTGCTCATCCATTATCTTTTATAATGTATGGGCACCAGTTAAACAAAATTTGTCATTACTTTTCCATTTTTTTCCTTGTACTGCTTTTCTTCAGGGCCAGTTCTCACCACTGCAGCCGTTTGTCAAAATGAGGGAAGAGAGAGACGCGCATGTGCAAAGTCACTGATGTTATTATGCTATTGTTGTGACATACGCAAGAGGGTTTAACAACCTCTTGATGTCACAACAATGGCATAGCAAGGATAGAAATTTATTGAATTCCATCTTTAATAACCCTCTCCCATACATTATAATATAATATATATAATATAACATACTAATACTAACACAACACTCAGATAATAAAAGATTAGTCCCCTGTACTGGATAAGGTAGCTGGGCATAAACAATTTCCTTTTCATTAGCCCACTAATATTATACAAAAGGGTTTAAATACCATAAGAATGTTTTGATTTTAGAATTTGTGAGAATGATATTGTAGCATTAGTTTCATTGCATGGGTTACCACTGTGGTGTGGAACAGTACAAATGCAAATTGTATACCACCACTCAGCATACACTGTATGTAAAGAAACCTTAATTACACAAAATATTGTAGTAACAAACCATAAAACAATAGCAATGGTAAAGGCCGCTAAAGAAAAACAGCAGCAAACTTTCAACAGTTTGGCATTTGTTTCAAATATGCAACAGGGACAGCATTTTCAAGTCCTTGTAACATTAATACAGTCCTTGAATTTAAAATCTTCTGGATGGGTGTTGGTGAGTAGTACAATATTTTGGTTGAAAAGATGTTTCTTTCTGAGGCTGGACTTTCATATCACCAAAGTTCCCTGATGATACAATTGGTAGTTGCAAAGTCCAAGTTCATATGCGGTCTAAATGTCCTTAAGAAGAGAGTCAATAAGTCAAGGATATTTAAAATGACTGCCTCTTTTTGTTCCAATGATGCAGGTAACACTGTTGTTTAGGATGAAAGTTTTTAAGCAACAGTTGATGACAGCGGTGGCTGTTTCATAAAAAGTCTTCTCAAGTCCATTCATATGTTTCTGTCCCAAAGACCAGAGGCAGGAAGATGCAGCTGGATTTCTTCTTTCTGGATGTTGCTTAGATGATTGTGTGTATAAGGAATACAGTTTTGTACACTAGTTTGGATGTCCTTGTGTTTTAAGTTGCCACCAATTGTCCCCAAAAAAGTTTAGATGTTAGCAGCCAAACCAAGTAAGCCCATTGCACTTGAATGTGCTTATCTGATGGAAAAAAATCCTCATGTCAGTAGAGGGATCTGTTTTGTGTCCTTCCAGATCCATTTGTTTTGGACCTCAGGAAGTGTTTGTTTTAAAAATGGCATCTACCCAGGTTGGAAGTGTTGATCATGGAACTTGCCATTGCAGACGACTTCAAAGGTTGTGGAGGTGGAGGCAGTATAGCACAGTGGTCTAAGGCTCTGAGCTGCAAATCTGGTGACATCCAGCAGACCAGACCTGGGTTTGAATCCCACAGCTTCCACTTGCATACTATGTGACCCTGAACAAGTCACTTAACCTCCTTGTGCTTCCAGGTCGCTCCTGTAAAAAAGCTTTCAGCTTAGTGTGCTATACCTGGTTAAACAATTAAATAAAATCTGTGTCATAGGTGTCTTCAGGCACGGGGTTCAGCTATATCATGCCCTCATCTTGCTGATCAGTCAGGAAGTGAACATGGCAGCAGGTAGACCATGCATGATGGGTCACAGAGAGAATCAGCTCTGTATACCAAGCCACCTTTTACTAATCTACCTGTTTAGTATGTTGCCTCTACAGTATATGTATACATGTATACCCCTCACCCGTTATGTCCCCTAGTACGGACTGTCCTACAGTAAGGAAGTAGTTAAAAATAGGATAAAAGACAGAAAGTAAAGAAAAGTAGAAAATAGAGCAGCCTATATTCTCCCACTGTTTCTAGTGAGATATAAGGGTTACTTGATGGCCAGCTACTGAAAAACTGATTTATCTGAATGTGCCAAGAGTGACCTTGGGGAACCTCATGAGTGGCAGAGCATAGTAGAGCCATGAGTGAAGTTCCCGAGGTCACTTAAGACGAGTTCAGATAAATCAGTTATTCAGCAGCTGGCCATCATGTGTTCCATTTATGCAATAGGCCTGCATTTTGTGCAGTGTTTTTTTCTTTTTTTTATTGGTTTGTGTTTCTGTTTTATGATTAAATTGAGGGGGTTATTTTTTAAGCAGGTTAAACTTCCACATTGTCAGAGTAGTTTTGATTGGCTATTGTTTTTATGTGGGTGGGCTAGAGAGTTTTGAAAAGATGGTGGATCTGTCTCTCATTTACTGATGGAGACAGGTTTGCTTGCAAGTTCAGTGTTATTTGCTTATCCTGCTTTTTAAAGTATGCATTTTTTTAATGTTGCAGAGAGGTGTGTCAAGTAAAGCTGGAGGAGTGGGGCCGAGCAAATGTGAGCCACGAGGAACAGACAGCGCTTTCAGTAGAATGGCAGAGCAGGAGCTGGAGAGCAGGTACGGAGGTGGTATTGGCAGTAAGTGGAAGGACAGAGTAACATCCATTGTGTAAAGTGTGGAACTGTTCTTTTTTTATTTTTTATTTTTTTGCTAGTGGATTATCAGAGAGTGCAGCACTGGTTTAAAGTGGTGGTGGAACTGAGAGAACTGTTGAGTGAACGAGCAGACAAGTAGTCTGGGAGACCAGAATAGTGGCGAAATCTTTTCGTAAAAGCCCATGGTTGGGTGAAATGTAAGAGTTTTTTCTGTGTCCTACAAGTGCCTGTAACACTCTGTGGTGTTCAGTAAAGACTGGAAGTTTTTTGCAACAGAAAGTGGACTCGAGACTTTATTTCAAAGTGCATGGTGAGTGCTGTGACTGTCTTACATATAGTGCTGAGACCAGTTTTAAAGAAAAAGAAATAAAATACATCTTTTTTTGGTTGTTGTGAGAGTACTGCATATGCAGTATGAACGTAGGTGCAAAGAAAACGTTTTTGACAGAGTGGGCAGCTAAGGGAAGGCTGAAGAGAGATGCGGTAAGAAAACAGGTAGTGTGCATGTTCTGTGGGAAAAAAGACAATTTTACTGAAGTGTGAATCTGAGTTTACAAAAAGCTTTAGGAGCATGAGGTGGACTGTGGAGCTATAAAAAAATAATGGGATAGGTTTCATAAAGAAGAAAGGGGAGCTGGAGCTGAGGTGTACTTTTCTGGTGGCTGTTCTTGTTAGATTAAGTGTGTTTTTAAGTTGGAGAAGTAGTGCAGGTGGCGGGGTTGGGGGTGGGGATTTTGATTGACAGTTTGTGTTTATCCCACATATGTGGGATAAATTTTGGGTGCTGAGATTTATCCCACATATGTGGAGATAAATTAATTTCTGTAATGGATTTTGGCTCCACACCTATTGCATAAATTGATTTATCATTATGGTCTGTAAAGCCATAGTTAACCCATACTGCTAAATAACTATAGTGAAAGCAACCTGGTTCATGTTTAAGTCAAGTATGAGTACCTCAGCTGAACTGCCAAATATAGCAATTGCCCTGTAAGGTTCAGACCTCTGCTTCTGAGCTGAGGCTGCAATCAAGAGAAAATCCTGTTGCCCTAACATTCCTGTACCATACCAGTTCCTGACCCCACTCTGTAGTGGAGAAGCTTGCAGATGTAGCTGTGCCCCCCTGCTCAATTAGTGCAGGAAGATGAGTATCATGTGGGCTGTTTCTGGTTGAATCAAAGGATCACTTAACAGAGTCCCACTGATGACACCTGTCTGTTCAACAGGTGCTTTTAACTTATTTATTTTCCTTATGGAGGAAATTGTTCGGGGGGGGGGGTGGCTAGGTTGGAAGCAGTAACTGCCTAAGTAAAGCCTAGTAAAACTTTTATTTAATAGTAAAATTATTTTCAGTGTGTTAATGCCCTTGCGATAAACCATTGCAGTATTCACTTTAGTATTTTTGTTGTTGTTTTCTGAAACAAATACTGTATATTATCCAGTTTTTATAGCAAGTAAGACTGGGAATTTTGCCAGATATACATAGTTTGAATTGTGCAATGCTGATAATGAAGTAAGTTTTAAGTCAAACCGTTTAAGAATCTTTATAGTAGTACCGCAGATGGGGAAGGGGGGGGTTAACGTTATTTTTTATGCGATGGATAAACTGGGTAAACTATCAAAGGTCTTACATTGAGGTTTTTATAATTTTATAATTTTATCTCATGGCAGGTTTGCTAATGGTCTGTGGTACCACCATAACTTGGTCTGTTGACTTGGGTTTGGGGGGGGTGTGCTCCTCGTTGTTTGTAATTACTTTGAAGTTTAGTAGAATCCTCAGAATCTATGACATTTAATACCCTTTTATTCATATTTTTAATCATGTCTTTCTGGAATGCACTTAAGTTCAATATGTTATTAATGAATTATCTGATTGGACCTAATGTGATAGCATTTGATTTAGTATGAGCACTTTGTTGTCTGTTTTAAATTGAATGCAACGAAACAAATGAGTACAGGACTGAGGTCCTGAAATGGGTCGGCAAGCGATTTTCAGCAGTTGAGAAAAGATAATTACAAGTGCACAATGTTCCTAAATATAGGCAACTAATGAGAAGAAAAACAACCTCAAGAACCACACACTTAGCAAAGTAAAAACAGGTTTAAAATACACACGGTTGAGTGAATGGAGACAGGCAGAGACAACAGTTCTGTTATGGAAAAACACAGCTGAACTTGGCTAGGTAGGTAGGTAAGTAACACAGCTGAACTTGAAACGCTAGAGCTGAGAATACAGTTTAAAATTAAGCAATAGTGCATGACAGGGTGTGGTATGTCATGGGATATTGTTATGCCGCTGGTGGTTGCGCACAAGGCCGCAGGCCGAGTGAGTCCAATGACCTGAGAAGTGATGATATCCCATGATATACCACACCCTGGAGTGCATTATTGCTATAATGAACTGGATTAAAAGTTTTAGTTTGTTTATTAAAAAGAAATAAAATTTAAATACTTTATTACATTTCTGGTGGTGGAAGTAAATCTTTTGAGAAAAAAATCCACAATTTCTGCTTTCCCCAGCAGGTGGTGCTGTTGCTAAACGTGGACTGATCAGTCAGTCTGCAAAGCTGTGATTCTGCCACGGTGCCCGCTCTCTCTGTAAGTGTCTTTGTCTCTGTCTGTCTCTCCCCCCCCCCAGTAACTAGAAACTAAAAAGAAAATTAAGCTGATGAGCAATACCAAAGAATTTAGAAGCAGCGAGCTTGAGAGGAGGAGGAGTTTGGTAAGTGTGTCAAGCACTGCTGTTTTTAATGTGTTCACATCGCTGCCTGTGAGAGATGGGAACGCTGGTCTGCATGTTGTTTGTGGGAGGGGGATGTGTGAAGCAGAGAACTCGAGTTCAGTTTCGTTTTATGTGAGATGCTGTTAATGGGCATTTCATCTGACTTTGTTTTGACTCGCCCGCTTCTGCCAAAACTGGGAGTTCACTGTTGCCATCGGGTATGAAAATTTATGAGCGGGCAGCATGTTGGTTTTGTGAATACTGCAGTGTTTTTTTTTAAATGCCAGTGCTGATGTATGATGTGGGTCCTGGAGAGTGCAGGTGATGCCCTTTGTTTAGAGGGATTGATGCACCCTTGCAGACAGCAGTTGTAGGTGGTAAATGCTGCAGTTGGAGGATTTTCTTCCACAGAATGTGGGGAACATTGAGATCAGAGGAATTTGTTCCAGTGAGGGAGCTGGTGACTGGAGGTTTTTTGAAGCCGTGATGATATAGCTAGATATCATGGCTTCAAAGACCTTTTGGCAAATCAGCTTCCTTGATTACTTTCATCCCATTCATAATTAAGCAATAAGACATGGCAGGGTGTGTGTTATTGTGTAATAATGTCACTCCTGGTGTAGGTTGAAGCACAAGGTGAAGCCGAGAGCTTCCACCACCCCAGGAGTGATGTTATTACACATTATACCATGGACATAAGTGAACAACCAATGGAATGGTCAGACTGGCAGTTTACCACCGGTGTAAATCCTATGATAATCACTGGCTGTTGACATTTGAGTGGAAATCATCTGCATGGAGGTCATCTGCAGCACTGGAATAAATACAATAAAAATAAAAAAACAAAGCAACCTCTTTAAAAGTTGTATTATATTATAGTAAAAAAATTAATCTTGGTATAATTGCAATAAGCCACTCAGAAGATGTGGGTTATCGGGGGATTTGCCAAGGCTGGCAAGGATTTACCCACTCGGCTGCACCTCGTGGGCAAACCACTCCAGCCATGGTAAATCCCCTGATAACCCACACCCCCTTGTGGCTTATTGCTTAAATAACACACATCCCTTGAGTGCCTTATTGCTACTATACAATGGCCCATTTGTTAATTTAAAAAAGTACAACAACAAAAAATACATTTAAACATACTGTATATTTTCTTTCATTTTTGTGGGCGTAGGTGTATCTTTAAAAAAAAAGTTCTGAATATTTCTTCTACCACAAGGTGGAGCTCCTGCCAGAATCATCTTGCTCACTGAGTCACCCAAGATTTCTCTTGTTTCTGCTGTGTAGCACTATCAGTGCTCTCTTTCTGACCTGCCAAGTACCTGTAGTAGTGGATAGTGATCTGAAGCGTACTGTATTTGAGAGTTTATTTTATCTTAAATTCAGGTCTGAAGCCATTGAGCAACTGTGCAGGGTGACTTGAATAGTGTGACTCTACAGTGCACGCGCTGACAGGATGTCGGAGCCAGGCGGGAAAAGCCGTTTTTTTCTCTCTCTCTCTCTCTCTCTTCCTTTTTTTCACTTTATTTGTAGTTATTTTTTTTGTTGTTATTCAAACTGTTACGGTGAACAAGCGGCCGGGCGGGAGCATCCGTGAAGTCCGTTATGAGAAGGACCACGCCACACGGAGTGGCAGTTTAAGGTACAAGCTTCGATTTTAAGAAGTTGCAGGTAATGCTGTTTTAGGCAGAAGATTTGAAAATAAAAATCAGTTGCACAAGCGTACCTTTGGGTTTTCCTGACCGTTTGGGGTTTCCTGACCATCGGACTTTAGGATTAATCGGTGGGTTATTTTTGGGGGGGTGGAGTGTTAAGCAGTGAAGGGTAATATTTGCTTGTGTGGGCATGAAGTGGGCAGTGATTCCGGTTTGATCATGCGGTCGATTCTCAGCTTGCCTTCGATACAGTGATGTTATCGTGTAATAACATCACTGGGTCTAGGGTTTAACAGCCAATCAGCACCCTTGATTTTTTCTTGCCATTGTATAATGATAAATACAGTACAGTGTGCTTAATTAGACACTGAAACACAGCAGCTCTGATTATGGGGATGGTCAGAAAGCCCAAAAATGCAGTTTGGAATTACACATGGTTTATGAAGCCTAGGCTGTCAAATACATAGAAGAAAGCTGGAGTAATCTTTCTAAGTCTTTCAAGTCTATACAAATAAAACCTAGGACAAACACAATTCTAAACATGACACAATTTGCTTTAAAGCAAGTAAATAACACTTAGCAAAAGATTGGGGATGGTGGCATAAAGTACAGCAACATTTTGAAACGAAGGGTAAACAATCAATCACAGCAAGTAACTGAAGTTGGTGGGGGTTCAGATGAGAAAAATGCAATCCAGTCCAGAAGTACACACAATTTCCTCAAAGGTTTAAATGTGCACAAGAATGCAGTCTAAGAATACACACAGTCGATTAACCTGAAGGAAAGGGTATGAGTTGCAGTTGAAAGTTAACACTCAGTTGATTCAAGTATAAACTGATAACCACAACAGCATAAAAAGACAAGTTAAAACCACAATCACAAATTTCTCAAATCTATACGGATAATAAACAGAGCATCAGACACACGTGAAAGGCATAATATAGCATTTCTCAACTGCATAACAGCAAATAGTAAGAGTTTAGAAAGGAGCAGTGGGTTGCAGTAAAGTTAAAAATACAGTTTAAAAGGGGTAAGGATAACAGTTGCAATGGGTCCAACACTAAACAGAACAAATATTTATAATTCAACACTGCAGTGTGACCTACGAAATGGGACTGCAGTGGAGAGACAAAATGCAAGCTGTTTAAGACTGCAGGGACTCACCCTAGGAGTCGGGGTGGGGTTGCTGCTGTGTGAATCAAGGCAAATAATTAAACATTATTGTTATGTCCAGAGACAGACTAAAATATTAAATGGCAGTAATAATGGAATAAATCTAAAACAGTTTTAAACCTTACTCAGGACTTTTTTTTTTCTCCAAACCATTGGACAACTGAACTAATAAGGCATTTTCCTACCAGATGACTTGGAATCACCCAGATAAACAATCAGATTGTATAAAAACCTGTTTGGTGCCATTTATTACCCTGGCATGGATAGCAATCTCAGATCCACTAGTAAATGAGCCCTAGGACTGAGATGATGAGACGACCATCAGACCACAGGTGCCCAGGGTTCATGTGAAAAAAGATCTGCAGTGATCCCATGCAGTCATTATTATATTTTAATATATGGATTCTCAATTTAATAGTATTGTAAAGTATACAAAACATTTTCGGTAACAGTATCAGTCCTGAAGTGATAATACCACACTTTAAGAGTGATAATACCATTGTTCAGACCCAGTAATAGTATTGTTCGGGGTCTGAACGATGGTATTATCATAGAAGCTCAATAGCGCAAGCACTAGTCTCTCTGCCTACGTCTCCCAAGCGTGCCTTTCAATTGACTGGTTTTCCTCTTTATGTGGTCAAAAACAGTTTTAAAAACAAGGCAGCCAGTCTCTTGCTAACCGAGAGAGTTTCTACTGCACAGCACTTCAGTTCAAAAGGGAAAGTGCCTGGTTGATTCTACATCAGGAGAACAGAATAAAGGTAGGATTCAAGCATAAAACACAAACAAATGTTTTTGACAGCTAACAGAACTGACAGGGGAGCAGTAGTGAGGGGGCAGGGAGCGTACTAGTTCTGACACACTGCGGCGGTCAGCCAGCACGAGAGACTCCTTCAGTACAGCGGCAGACCACCCACAACATCCACAAAATGACCAAAAAAAACGCAAACAAACGATCTAACTCAGATCCATATATTAAAAAAAACAATGGATAGCCAAGCATGTATTACCAGTGAGCTTCAGCATCTCGAGGTTCTGGACACCCAGAGACCTCTCGAGCTTCACTCTTGAGGTAACTGAGTGTCCAGAACCTCTCGTCATAAAAACTCACGTGTCACATGTAACTATCCATCTCTTATAATTACTGGGACTCGCTTTTTCCCATAAGGAAACCATGGTGTAATTCACCATTATAAAGGAGTGTTTAGAATGGTGAACATGCACCCAGTTTCCTTCGCTCTGCACTGGCGCTCCCGCCTCTGAAGCTCTTCCTCCTAGCCACTGTTCGCCTCATCTCTTTCCCCCTCTGGACCACTACTCAAACTCTGTGGTAAGTTCCGGCAGGCAGAAAGTAATTGAAATTTGGGAAATATCCTCAAAATATTGGCTCCACACAAAATTGAAGTTAAAAAAATGTAAACAAAAGCGACCGACCGACCGTAGAGTGCGCGCTTACACCTAAGCAGACCGCGGTTGCACAAGAACGTCTTTTTTATTTGATACACTTGCTGTGGCAAAAAAGGAAATCCTAGCAATTATATAAAATAAAATATGGGTCTGGGTGTGTGTAAACTCAAATTTACACACACCTTCTGGGTTAGATGCTATGCACAAACCCCTCGAGCTTCGTTCTCGGGGTTTATGTAGCATCAAACCCCTCAAGTGTGTGTAAATTCTCGTTACACACCCAGACCCATACTTTATTCTTCATATAATAAACACAACACTATATATAGAAGAAACAATTACTTATATTTTTATAAACAAAATAATAACAAACAAATTACAATTTTGTATTTCTCATATTTTCACACATTCCCAAGAACAATAAGCAATAATAAACATATCATGATCTCATTATAATCTGATATTTCTATCAAATGCAGTTAGTTTGCCTAGGCCTAAATAAAATACATATTTTCCCCCAAAAGCAGTCTTTCCTGGCATAGCTTGACCACTGGTTTGTACATGAGCCAGCAGGTCATATGAAAGCTAAGAGGTGAGCAATCCCCTTACATTATTTGTCTGTTTGTGGCTGTTTGTCTATTTGTCTCTCTCTGTGTCCCCATCACAGTAAGTCTAGCCAAGAGACCCACTTATCCTCACATGGCAGCCATCTTGGAATGTCTCCATGGAGTGTCCCTTCAGTGCAAAATAAGCATTATTCTTATAGTCTTGTCTCTGGGCAGAGAACAAAAATGGAATTATCTATTGCATCTTTTTACAGCACTCCGAGTCTCAAACAAATGGGGTATCCTGCCATCTCCTCATGGATGCACAAAAGACATCTGAATTCGAAATTTGATCTGTCTCCTCACTCTTTGGTCACCCATTCCTCATTTCTTTTTCTGCATCTCACCAGGCTGGTCACGTTTATCTTGGCTCTGTGCCAACAACAGATAAGGAAAGGGCCATCAATAATTCATCTCCTTCTATTTAATTCCTCTTTTTAACCACTAACTGCTGGCTACAGCATCATCAGACTGCCTTGCTTGGTGCCCCCAGCTACCATTTCCTTTTAGCATATTTTTAATCTAGCAGAGTTTAGTCCTTATCAACTTAGACAGGAAAACATGATATGCTAGGAAACAAGCTTTTTTCTCTTCCTCTCAGCTTACCTTGATCTGCTGGGGGTCAAAAAGTCATTCAAGGACTAAGGGAACAATGAATTCTGCAGGACACCCCTTGGCTTACCTTGTTTAGCCAGGGGAGAGGTGCATGAACAAAGGTCCAGTTGCTGACAAAACTAAGGGAACCATAAACCCCCCTGGTTCACCTTGTTGAGCTGAGGCCAGTGTTTGCACTACAGCTCAATATTTTAGTATATTTGAAGATAACAGGGCTTAGTCACAGTGCACAACAGCACTAGCTCCAACTTACCTGAGCTGCACTGGAGAGAGTCGGAGCAAGAGATTCCCACTAGGAGCCCTGCCATGGTCCCCAACACTAGGTGACAGACAGAATCTAATGGATCTAACCAGGAACTTTTGTTTGCTGCTTAACTCCTGGGAAAAAGAGGAATGAACGGCCCACTGGCATGGTCCCCGGCTGCCCACAGAGTCTTTTGTCTGAAATTCATGCTGTGAGGTAGACGCTGTGTTGGGGATGGATGTGGCCATGTTGTTCACTTCCCAGAGGCCAGTTTTCTCTCATTAGGAGTGAGACTAAGTGAATTAGAGTGATCGCAACCCTAGCAGCTATTGGGCGTGGTTCACGTCATAGACACACCAACAGAGCAGATTAGCTCCAATAGAGCAATGACTTGACTTTCGGTGCTAAAATAAAATTAAAAGTAATGCTCATACAAACTCCTTTGCCCCACACAATATGGCAATCGTTCCATCCAGGCGACCATATTAAGGTCACCTAAGCCCACAGCCACACTATGTATACATAATATATACATGTGGTTGCCCACATGAACATACAAAGCATTAGGCATAAAATGGCTGAACCTGAGGCCTGGGCTTATCGCTACAAACCAGATGTCCTCTGCATTACTGAGATCTGGTTAAAACCATCAATCTAACCACATGAGGTCTCACTACTCATTTTCTCCTCTTTTAGATGTGATCAACCTACCAAGCGAGGTGGGGGTGTACTCATCTACACCAAGGTTGAGTTACATCTTAGTGAGCTTACTGCACTACAAATCAACCCTAACGTTGAGCAGTTATTTATTTCAATTAACCTTGTTCATGTCTTACACTTAACCATAGGATGTGCTTACCTGCCTCTCAGGACTGCGTCTGCATCTATATCAGATTGTCTCTCCTGTCTCGAGTCTCTTCCCCCTAACGATACTATACTCTGTGGTGACTTTAACCTTGATTGGACAGGACCCAACCATACCCAATATCTAGATGCCCTCACAGATGCTAGACTTGAGTAACTTATTGACCAACCAACCAGGCGTAATCTTAAATCTGGAAACCACAGTCTCCTGGACTGGATTCTCACTAGTAACAAATCTCATACCAAAATCGCAGGAACCCTCCCTGATATGCTTAGTGACCACACTCATACTTTCTGGGTCTGGAAAAACTATTTCTCTCATACACCTCCAAAACTAATTACTTCAAGGGATCTAACTAATTTCAACCCCCTGTCCTTTCTGTAGTCTGACTTCAGTCGATTGGTCCCCCTTCACCTCTCTTCCTGATATAAATCAGGCTTTGGATTACCTCATTACCACCTTTAACGCAATCCTTGACTCCCATGCACCCTTCAAACTAAGACGTGCCAAAGGTACTTCTTCCTCCTGGCTCTCTTAGGACCTGAGGCACCTAATGTGCTCCCGAGATAAAGCTTGGAAGTTGTTTAAGAAATCTGGACTACAATCAGACTGGATTATCTATCAACAACTAAGGAACACATGTAAGGTCAAAACAAATAAAGCAAAAAGGGACTTTTTACTTTCTAAACAAGGATCGAGCCTCTCCAACCCCAAAAGTTTTTGGACTCAAATAAATGCCCTTCTTAAGGGCAACAAGTGGACCCCCCCATACTATGAATCTGAATGGTAACTTAACACAATCGCCTTTGGAGACAGCCTCCAGTTTTAAACATTTCTTCACCGACCTAGGAGCATACAAAATGGGTCTACCAGCAACCGACTCTACTCCACTACCCTCTTCTCAAGAAGCCTCTCACCCACTCTTCCACCTAAAAATCACCTCATGCAAAGAAGTCCTCAAACTCCTCTTGGGCCTCAACCTCAACAGTTCTCTGGGATTTGACTCCCTGCCACCTAAATTCCTTAGAATTGGAGCCCTCAAGCTTGCTCATCCGATTGCACAGATAATAAAGAGATCCTTCCTTACCCAATCCATCCCCAACAAGTGAAAAACCACAATTGTTGTCCCTGTTCACAAAAACAGCCCGACAAACATTTGTGGGAACTATTGACCTATGTCCATATTCTGTTCTATCACCAAGATACAAGAAATAATAATATACAACCAACTCTACTCTTTTCTCGAATGGACCAGTGCCCTCACCATACACCAACATGGCTTTTGGAAGTCACACGGGACTGAACCTGCCCTTCTGAAGGTTATCTCAGATTTATATCAGGCAATGGATCTTGGATGAGCTACTTGGGCCATATTTATTGACCTCACGAAGGCCTTCAGTCTTGTAAATCACCCACTCCTCCTCTCTAAGCTCCTGGTTCTCTAACTACCTATCTGATAGGTCTCAGTGTGTTAAATGGTCTGGTGTTTGCTCCTCCTTATCTCCTATCACTGATTGGGTCCCTCAAGGTTCAATCCTTGGGCCCCTCCTATTCTTCATCTTCATTAATGAATTGCCTATGAACTGTGGTGGTGCCTTGGTCCAGCTTTATGCAGACGATGCCATTCTTTATCAGTCTAACACCGATGTCTCCTCCATTAAATCTGTCCTTCAATATGATTTCCAGCAGCTTGAAACTTGGTTCAAGGAGAATTTGTTGGTCTTGAACGCAAAGAAAACTAAAACCATGCTATTCCATCACACCTCCTTCGAGGTAACTTCTCAGCCTCCTATGGTAGTACATGCCTCCTCTGGCAAGCCACTAGAAGGTGTGAGCTCTTTCAAATACCTAGGCTTGACTCTTGATGAGCACCTATCCCTTGAATCACATGCAACTAATGTCATCAAGGCAACTAATCAAAAACTCAGTATATCATACTGCGTTGCCCCTATCTTTCACCCCATGCTCGAAAGACCATTGCCTCTACTACTCTTCTCCCATGGCTCTTCTATGTGGCCCCAATAACTCACTTGGTTAAGACCTCTATCCAGGCCAAACTTAAGCAGGTCTATCATAGAGTTACCCACTTTATGGCCCATTTCCACTCTCGGGTGCACCACTGAATTGTTCTCCATACCCTAGGCTGTCCATCTTTTGAGGTCAAAGTGGATTTCCCTGTGCTATGCACTGTCTTCAAACTAATCCACCTTCCCTCATGTCCCATCCTCTCCAATCTTCTCCCACAGAATTCCTTCTCAAGAACACTTAGATCCTCTCAACTCCCCATACTAAGTATTCCCAAACCCTGTTTAGCCATAGGCCATAGATTCTTCCATGCTGCAGCTCCTCATAAATTGAACAAACTCCCGCCCAGCTTACTCTCTTGTACTTCTCTCCATCACTTCAAGTGACTCTATAATGAAATCTTCTTTTCTACTCCTACTTGCAGCTGTCACTAATCATAATCCCTCTTCTGCCTCCTGCTTACTTCCCCTTCTCTCTCACCCCTGCTCCCTCCACCCTTCTTCCCCCTGATATTAATTTTCTCTGTTATGCTGCATGTTGACTCCTTTCCAAATTTAAGTTAGCAGTAGTTTGAAATTCCTCCAGCTGTCTTAGTTTGTTGTTTACTTACTACTTTGTCTGTACTGATTATTGTTTATTGTCCACTGTTTACTACTCATTTATATTATTGTCTTTGTTTTATACTTTTAATTCTGAATAAGTGTCTATGTACACTTCCTTTTTACTTTTTCTTGAACAGTGTCTGCGTACACTTCCCTTTTTTTGCTCCACATGTTACCTCTCTCCCCCCGGGTCGCCCTTGAAAAAGGAACCTTGTCTCAGTGGCCCACCTGGTTACCAAAATTCAAATAAATAAATAAATAAGGCACAAACAATGTGGTGGATATGTCAATATTCTGTGGCCATTTTGAGGTCAGGGAGACTGTTGCTAGCGTGCCTCACCCTACTGATTTAAAGGGCAATGTCCTGATCAAACATTTCAGGAAAGGGCATACAATGGGGGGAAACAATCAGAATCAACTGCTCAATTTGAGTGCACCCTTGCTGACATAAGTGTCGGGGCCCAACAAAGGTGTAATGTTTACAATAAAAATACAGATTTTGGTTCTCTGGCACTTCAGATAGTAACGCTGTTCTGTCCCTATCCCCTTGTGTCTCCTAGGGTCAGACATGGGCAAGTCAAGCAGAATGTGCCAAAAATGCCCCAACCTGGTCCTTACAAAAGCCAAAGGAGATCTCTGCTCATTGTGCATGGAGGATGCAGAGCCACAGACAATAACATAAACCTCAGGGTCCACAGAGGAGGAGACCATGGATGACAGCTTTTCCACCATCTCACAAAATGTCATGGTGAATCTATTTCAAAAGCTACTGTATAAGATAGATTCACTGGGGGATAACAAGCGTCCCATGTATCCTGACAATAGGGCTTCTAAGCCTAGGGGTAGAGGGGACAAAACCTTTTACAGGTACATAAGTGAAAAAAGAAAGACAAAGGGAGGGAGGGATAATGAGACTGAAGGGGGAGGATGGGAGCTGCGTGGAGGATGACAACAGTAAAGCTGACATATTGAACAGGTTTTTCTGCTCAGTCTTTACTGAGGAAGAGGAGGGTAATGGGTCTGAAGTGAGTACAAGGGGTGAGAATGGTGCAGAAATGGACACAAGTCCCTTTACACGAGAAAGGGTCCTGAAGGAACTGGAAGTAATAAGAGTTGATAAAGCAATGGGGTCAGACGGGTACACCCCAGGGTCCTTAAAGAACTAAGAGAGGTGGTGGCTGAACCTCTGGCTATCCTGTTTAGCCGATCACTGGAAACAGGGGAGGTACCCAAAGACTGGAGGACAGCAGATGTAGTCCCCTTATACAAAAGTGGGAACAAAGAGGAAGCAGGGAACTACAGACCAGTCAGCCTCACCTCGGTAGTGGGGAAGATCATGGAAGCACTACTGAAGGAGAGATTGGTGGAACATCTGGTTATCAACGGACTACAGGACCCAAGGCAGCATGGTTTTGCCAGGGGGAAGTCGTGTCAGACCAACCTCATTGAATTTTTTGACTGGGTGACTAGGAAGGTGGATCAGAGGAGGGCAGTGGACATGGCCTATCTGGACTTCAGCAAGGCCTCTGACACTGTGCCACATAGAAGACTATTACACAAACTGGGGAATATGGGTGTGGGCAGGACAGTAGTGTGGTGGGTAGGTAACTGGCTGGGTGGCAGGACACAGAGGGTGGTGGAAAATGGCTGTCACTCCACAGAGTGAAGAGTGACCAGTGGGGTACCACAGGGATCAGTGCTGGGACCGGTCCTATTCAACATCTTCATCAGTGACATTACAGAATCTAGAAGGCAGAATTTCACTGTTCACTGATGACACAAAGCTCTGTAACAGAGTAGACACACCAGAGGGTGTAGACAGAATGAGAAGCGACCTGCAGAAACTTGAAGAATGGTCAGGGGTTTGGCAGTTGAAATTCAATGCAAAGAAGTGCAAGATAATGCATATGGGGCACAAAAACCCTGGCACAATATATCAGTTGGGGAGTGAGGATATAGCATGCACCAAGCAGGAAAGGGATCTTGGGGTTGTCATCTCTGATGACCTCAAGGTAGGAAAACAGTGTGACAAGGCAGCAGGTAAAGCAAATAGGATGCTGGGATGTATAGGCAGGGGCATCACCAGCAGGAAAAGGTAGGTCATAATTCCACTATATAAGACACTAGTGAGGCCCCACCTGGAGTACAGTGTACAGTTCTGGAGACCATACCTACGTAAGGACATAGATAGGGTAGAGAAGATTCAGAGGAGGGCAACAAAGATGGTGCATGGATTGCATCACAAGTCCTATGAAGACAGGTTGAAGAACTGAACATGTACTCCCTGGAGGAGGGAGGAGAGAGGGATATGATAGAGACATACAAGTATCTTACAGGGAGGAACAGGGTGCAGGAAAACACTATTTTAAGCGAAAAGATGTTCCAGGACTAGAGGGCATGGGATGAAGTTGGAGGGAGGACGATTCAGAGGAAACATGATAATTTCTTCACAGAGCGGGTGGTGGACAAGTGGAACACCCTGCCAGAGGAAGTGGTGGGGGCTGAAACAATCATGGGATTTAAGAATGCATGGGATAGACATAAAGGAATTCTGGAGGTCAGGGGTAAGGGGCAACAGACTTCCTGGAAAACATAAACTGAACTTACAAGCTCAAATGGGCAGACTGGGTGGGCCATAGGCCCTTATCTGCTGACACTGTCTATGTATCTATGTATCTAAGAAACTCAGAGGTGCTGGTCCAGATGACCACTCTGATTCCTCAGAATCTGAGGATGATAAGCTCCCTGAATAGGAGGAAGAGCTCAGGAATATATGTCAGCCAGACTATGCCCTTTCAACCTTATCCCTGAGATCAGGGTGGTCTGTGAGACACTACACATTGATGAATCTGGTGAACAACCAGACAGCAAGCTGGACCCCCTAGTAAGGGAATGAAATAAGCCCACAGTCTTTTTCCCAATTTGCAAGGCTTTAGTAAGCATTCTGGCAAAGGAATGGGAGGCAATCGATTCTAACAAAACTCAAGAAAAGGGGACCTTTGACAGAAGGTTCCCCCTAACACAAGAAAAAGAAAAAGCATGGGCAGCACCACCCAAGGTACAGTAGGTTCTGAAGTAATCTCCCTCTGCAAAAAAATGGTGCTCCCTTTGGAGTCCTCATCAGCTTTGAGAGACCAGACAGGAAAGTGGATGACACCATCAAAAAAGTACATGAAATGCTCACAGTGTTCATTAGAGTTTCCATAACTGTCATTTATTTCTTCCAGGTAGTACTTTGGTGGCTGGAAGCTGCCCGGCAAGACATCCCCTAAACAAGCTTTCATAGCGCTACAATGGACTACGCCATACAGGCCATAAAATATGTAACCAATGCCACAATCTACAACTTTAAAATGGCATCCAGGTCCACAGCATCAATCAACAGAGCCTGAAGACACATCTAGCTTAAGTTATGGCATGCAGATCAAGAATCAAAAAGTAGGGTCTTGAAGCTGAAATTCTCTGAGGACAAAGTATTTGGTCTGGGAATTAAGAAGTTCACAGTTAAACAAGGGGATGACAAGGACAATCAATGGAAGCAGGCTACCCTGCCTTCCTTTCAGAGCAACTGGGTCCAGAATTATGCACACAAGAACAAAAGAGGTCAAGATCAGCACGGCCAGGATAGGCGATCTTTTGGCTTTAAGCCAAATTACTTCAACCGTAAACAGAACTTACACAACAATAGAGAACGTGGAGGTTGCTACAATGATAAACTGAGCTACAAACCCAAAACAACCAATAAAGGATACTGCCAATGAAAAGATACAGGTCCAGGATGTTGCAAGTGCAGTGGGGGGGGGGGGACTCCAACATTTTGCTGCAACCTCGATATCGGACAGATGGATTCAGGAGATCGTATCTCAGGAATACACCATAGAATTCAACTCCACTCCAAGGAGAGAAAGATTTGTAAAATCATACATTGTGACAGACACAAGAACCATAACCAAGGTCAGGTCAGTTCTCAGTCAGCTGGTCCACATCAAAGCCATAATACTGGTTCCAGAAGAAGAATGACACTCAGGAGTATACTCCATCTTCTTTTTGGTCCCAAAAAAAGACAGGAGATCTATGATCAATCCTTGACCTGAAATTCGTAAATGACCTTGTCCATTACCAAAAGCTCTAAATGGAGACACTACAGTCTGCCATTGCTGCAGTCCGCAAGGGAGATCTACTCATATTCATAGACCAAAAAGATGTGTATCTTCACATACCCAGAGAAGGAGCAAATGTCCAAGGGAAATCTTAAGTTTTCAACAATAGATGTCATGGAGCTTGGTTGCCGAATGGTGTGATACTCTGAAGAAAAAACGATGTTGCAACTGCTCTAGCAATAAAGCCATACACTGAAATATATATCCAATATGCATTCATTTATTTATCATAAAGTGCCTCCAAATGTTTTGCCATACAATGGCTTCTTCTGGAGAACTGTTAATCAAATAAACATATTTTTAATCAGTTAATAGGCCTTGAATGTATTACAACTGTTATACAGTTAAACTCATGTTATAACTTTTAACAACTTAGTACATCATTCACACAAAAGAACTTTGTTTGTAAAACCAGCTGATAAAGGGGGAGCAATTGTGTTAATGAACACAGATCACTATAGAAATATGTGTTTAAAATTGTTAGAAGTGTAAGAAAAGTATGTAAAGCTAGCATGTGATCCCCTCTACAAGATTCAAGAAAAGATTCATAATTTTCTAGAAGAGACACAAGCAATTAGCTGGCTACTCCCATGGGAGGTAGATTTGTTAACCAACTCCACACCCAGAACACCATTTTTTTTAATTCATTACCAAAGATTCACAAGAACTTAAATGATCCACCGGGTAGACCGATAGTTTCGGGAATAGGCTCTATATTAGAGCCTCTTTCAAAATATATAGATTTTCATATTCAAGCACTTGCTAAGTAAATTCCAACCTATGTAAGGAATACTACTCATGTTTTACAACTGTTAGAAGAATTTAATGTAGGAGCACGGATAAATGATCAGACAATACTAGCCACCATTGAAGTCAAGGATCTTTACACATCTATGCCCTATATAGAAGGGGTAGAGGCACTTGGCCAACTCCTAAAAAGCAGACCTGATGGACAGAGACCTAGAGTCGATTTACTCATGGAAATGGCAGATTTGGTACTAAGTAATAATTACTTTAAATTTGAGGGCACTTTTTATTTACAGAAGAAGGGAACAGCCTTGCAGAGTACTATGGCCCCAGGCTATGCAAACTCCTATATGCACCAATTTGAATCTAAACATGTACTACACACAGTAGAACAGGGAAACATATACACTGAGAATATCAAATTGTGGAAAAGTTTATTGACATTGTTATTTTGATATGGCAAGGAGAAGTCAATGAAGTTGAACACTTTTTACATTACATTAATAGGTGTGACCAGGATTTGAAATTTACAGCCACGTATAGTCATGATTCAGTTAATTATTTAGACATAACCATAATGAAGAAAAATGCCAGATTTGAAACCACACTGTTTCCACCCTGCAGGTCTAAAGAACAGCATTCTTTTCTCTCTGTTATTGAGAATGAACCGAAACTGTAGCACACAGACTAAATTTGTTAAAGAGCAAGTTAAGACATTAGAGAAATTTAAAGAGAGAGGATATGGAAATGCAGTGTTAAAAGAAGCCCAGGCAAGGGTAGCTAAAATACTGAGAACCACGACTCTACAGTGCAAACAAAAACATACAGGCTTTACAGAAGGAAGGAAATTAAGCTTCAGTACAATGCACTGACAAAAAATGCCAGAAATTAGGAAAATCAAAACCAAGAACCGGCATATACTACAAAATACACCAGAGACAGAGAATATTTTTATACATAAACTGTTTGTGACTTCTAAAAAGGCACCTAGTATTAAGGATCATCTGGTTAAAACTATTCACCACTTTGAAAAACCAAGTAAGGGTAACTTGTCATTAGGACACTTACAGAATGGTATGCTTCCCTGCAATAGGTGTACAGCTCGTGGCAACACCTCTAGGAAAGAAGAAATTAAACACCCCTATACAGGAAAAGATTATGCTAATAAACAGCATATGGACTGTAATTCCACTGGGGTAGTATATATTTTGCAATGCCCTTGTGACCACCTTTATGTAGGCCAAACAACTAGAGAACTAAAAAAAACAGATATTAGAACACAAAAGTAAGATAAGATTGAAACATGAACATTCCCCAGTGGCATGCCATTTCAATGAACATGGACACACAACCGTACAATTAAGATTTTGGGGCTTAGAGTGTGTAGAGAAACCTGAAAGAGGTGGCAGTTATAAAAAACTGTTAGAAAGTAGAGAGACACGCTGGGTTTATGAACTTGGCACCTATCATAATTGGTGGGGCCTCAATGAATAAATAAACAGGCAGGTATGCTGGAAAAAGAAACCAGTCTTGAGTCCAGTAATTTTAAGCCTGGTCTCTTCCTAAAATCCCCCCCCCCCAATAGACTTAAAGCCCAGGACAGTCACTAAGCATCTGAAGAAAACAAAATAATATTTCTGCACACTTTATTTTTATAAACAAAGTGAATTCAGATGGCCATCCATGTAATTATATCACCACCCCAGCCTATATATTCGTGCGGCAAAGCAGTTGCCTCACAGCGTTGTTTGTTTTGGCAATGACATTACATCATCACATCTGCTGATCTCATCAGCATGCAGCTCCATGTGGATATAAGAGGGCTGGGTCATACCCTCACTCTTGCTACCACTTTGAATCAGAAGGAGCCTGGTGCTTGTGCTGAGAACGCCGATTAACAACTCTGTTTGTTCCTTCATCTAGTAAGTCACATTCTGAGTAAAAACTCTAAGAAAGTTACTTCAGCATAACATAATTAAGTTGTTACGAGTAACATGAACTCTTACTTTGCAATGCAGGAAAGCTGAATTTAAAGACAAGAAGCTTATACTTGATTTAGATGTCATATGATTTCAGATAAAATTATCACTGTTTAACAGGTGTTGTATCATTTACAAATAGTAAAAGGTTCATATCGAGCGGTTGTTTTTATTACAGGAAATTAATGACACTAACATAAACAGCCTAAAAAGGAGCTAATGTGCGGCTATTATGGTAACAAGGTCTTAGGTAAAGAAACTGTGATTTTCTAAATAGACTTATCAGTTGAAGAAATTTTTAAGTGATGTTTTTAGCATTAATATTTAAATGTCTATAGCATTACAGGACTAGAGCAGTACTTATACTTGAATAAGTAAGTAAGATTCC
Organism: Neoceratodus forsteri; assembly: GCA_016271365.2. Lineage (NCBI taxonomy): Eukaryota > Metazoa > Chordata > Ceratodontiformes > Ceratodontidae > Neoceratodus > Neoceratodus forsteri. The sequence goes on from CM057450.1 coordinate 32,867,750, forward strand.
AGGCCCCCCGATTCTTTAGTAAGAACATTCAGACTTTTTATTTTGGATCAATGATTTATGTATTTAAATGACATCGTTCATATTAAATTGAGTAGAGATAGTTAAAAGAACACTTGGTTAGAGATTTAAATATCTAAAATAATTTCAGCATATGTATTTTATTTACAGAGTATATGTCTTTAGAAAGAATAACATAGTGACGGAGCTGTGAGACTTTGGTCAGAAACAAAAGTAGGTAGCCTATATGGCACATATGACCCTTAGTTGGCTGGTTATATTTTGGAAAGTGATGCCTCAGTTCTAACATTTATAAGGTTGTAAAGGTAATATAATTAAGGAGATGTTTCTACATAGCTCACGAGTTCTTTTGTGTAAATGATGTACTAAGTTGGTAAAAGTTATAAAATGAGTTTAAATATATAACAGTTGTAATATATTCAAGGCTTATTAACTGATTAAAAATATGTTTATTTGATTAACAGTTCCCCAGAAGAAGCCATTGTATGGCGAAATGTTGGGAGACACTTTATGATGAATAAATGAACACATATTGGATATATATTTCAGTGTATGGCTTTATTGCTAGAGCAGCTGCAACATCAGTTTATCTTCACATACCCATCAGGCCCAGTCACCAGAGATTCCTCCGGGTCTGCCTCCTGGACTACCATTTTTAATATCAATGCCTACCATTCAGCCTAGGGTCAGCCCCACATGTTTTCACAAAGGTTATGGCACCTTTAGCTGCAACCTTACAGAAGGAAGAAGTGCGAGTGATTCCATACCTGGATGATTAATTTTGTCAGAGCCAGATCAATCAAACAGGCACAGCTAGCCACCAAACGGGCCCAAGACTTGTTAACAAAGCACGGATGGATCATCAACCAGGCAAAGAGCCACCTATCCCCGACAAGGACACTCAATCATTTAGGAGCAATATTCGACACAAAAAAGGGAACAGTCAGGCCATCAAAAACTCACATACGGAACCTGGTAGCACACTGCAAGTGGGTACTGCAACACAGAATGGCTACCATATGGCAGCTAATGCAACTCCTAGGTCTAATGGACTTGTGCATAGACTTACACAACTAGGCAAGGGCTCCCATGAGACAACTACAGCATCTTCTTCTATACAATTGAAACTACCAAACCCAAAACTACAGCACATGGGTGATCACCTCAACAGCTGTAAAGAGATCCCTGAAATGGTGGGCAGACCCACACAACCTATATCAAGGGGCCATATTAGAAAAGCAAGTGTGAAGAACATTAGAAACCAATGCTAGCCTGCTCAGCTGGGGAGCAATTTCAGACAACAAATTCCTTCAAGGAAGGTGATCCAAAGCAGAGATATGCCTACCAATCAACATCCTGGAAACCAAAGCCATACGCTTGGCACTCAGACATTTCAAGACTCAGATCAAAAACAAACATTGAAAGTACACATGAACTGCAGAGTAGCAATGGCGTATGTCAACAAAAAAGGAGGAACAAAGAGCAAAGCAATGTCTTGATAAACAGAAAGCTTAATTGTATGGGTGGAAAAACACTTGTTCAGCATTACAGCGGTATACCTAGCCAGAAATCTCAACATTAAGGCACATTGGTTCAGCAGACAGTCTCTCCAACAGGAGAAATGGCAACTCAGTCCACAGAGTTCCAGGTGATCCAGAAGAAATGGGTCCTTTTCAACTAGATCTCATGGTGTTGGCAAGAAACACTCACATGCAAGTGCTGCTACCAGATACAATGAGAAGGCAACTGCAGGAGTAGGTGCCCTGTCTACCCCCTCGCAACTTTCAGAAGCCCTATGTGTTCTCACCCCTATCAATGATAGAGCAAGTGCTGAAGAAAATTTGGGACACAGGCAGTACAGTCCTAATGATCACACCAGACTGACCAAAGTGTACATGGTATGCCCATATCCAGAGAATGTTAATGGACAGGCTAATTTCATTGACACCACTGCCACATGTATTTTGCAGGGTCCAATTTATCACGAGGACCCACAGTCTCTAAAAACTGATGGCTTGGCTGCTCAAAGTTCTAGACTGTTGAACTTGGGAGTCTCTGAAAAGTTAGCTGATACAATGCTAAAGGTTGGGAGACTCTCCACTAACAAAATGTACAGCAGTCATTGGATTGTTTTTCCCATGTGGTGTGAAGCAAGAGAGCTAGAGGCTTCAACCTGTTCCATTTTCCATGTCTTGGATTTCTTACAAGACAGATTAGACAAGGGGCTGGCTTCTGCATCCCTCTGGGTGCAAGTGGCAGCAATCGGAGCAATCCGAGGTGAGACAGATGGATACTTGCTGGGAGTGCACCCCCTAGTCCAGACATTTTTGAAGGCCATTTCCAACAGCAGGCTCCGACTGAGACCCACCATGGCTCCATGGCACTTCAATTTGGTGCTAGATGTCATAACCAAATCACCCTTTGAACCACTTAATACCCTATCCTTGCCAATCCTCACTCTGAAAACTGTGTTTTTGGTTGCTATATCCTCAGCTCAGAGGACCAGCGAAATTCAGGCCCTTTCTTGTAGAGAGCCCTTTACAACCTTTAATCCTGATAAGGTAGTCCTCAGGACAGTACTCTCCTTTATTCCCAAGGTGGTGACTCACTTTCTTCTTTCCCAAGAGATCTCTGTCCTGACGTTTAATTCAGGGGAAGATGATCCCCACAGGGATATGCTCTCATGACTTGATACAGAATGGGTCTTTAAGATTTACCTTGAATGAACAGTCAGAATTAGATCTTCAGACAGGCTATTTGTTATCCCACAAGGCCCAAAGCAGGGGCTTCCTGTGTCCAAGTCCACTACTGCGAGGTAGCTAAGATCCACCATATCTAAGGCCTACAGAGCAGAAGAGTCACCCATATCCAAACATATCAGAGACCACGCCACTAGGGCAGTGGCCACTTAATAGGCAGAGTGTAACTCAACATCTATAGCTGAAATCTGCCAGGCGGCTACTTGGGCCTCACCCCATACCTTCACTAGGTTCTATCGGTTGGATACCAGGTTGACCAACAGCTCAGAGTTTTGCAGAAAGGTATTATAGATTCACAGAATTCACAGATTCACAGAAATGTGATGGCATAAAAGGACCACACCAGCCCATCTAGTCTGTCCTTATAGCCACCTCCCCTCCTTTTACTGGCTCAGAACTTTTCCCCCTACTCCCATCCCCATAAGTCTGTCCCATGCCCTCTTGAATCCTCCCACCATTTTGGATCCCACCACCTCCTCTGGAAGCCTGTTCCAGGCCTCCACCACCCTATCTGTGAAGAACGTTCCCCTCACATTGCCTCTGTATTTCCCGCCTTCCAATCTCAGGCTATGCCCCCTTGTTCTAGCTGCCTTCTTCCTTTTGAACAAGATCCCCTCCTTCACCTTATTGATCCCCTTCAAATACTTAAAAGTTTCAATCATGTCCCCCTTCTCCCTTCTAGTCTCTAGTGGGTTTAGATTCAGCTCCCTCCAACTCTGTTCATATGATCCCCCCCATCCCGTGCACCATCTTGGTTGCTCTTCTCTGAACCCTCTCCATCCCCTCAATGTCCCTATGTAAGTGCAGTCTGCAGAACTGTATTCCATATTCCAGGTGTGGCCTCACCATGGTTTTGTACAGTGGCATTAGTACCTCCCTCCTTCTGGTAGTTATGCCCGTTCCAATGCAGGCCCACATACCATTTGCCTTTCCCATCACCTTGCTGCACTGCTTCCAGTTTAAGCTGTATTTAGTCATCTTCCTCCTCCCACCCATTACAAGTTGGATACTGCTGTACAATAACCCCATTTGTTGAGACCAGTTGCAGATTTACAATGGCTTCAGTGACTCCATGGAGCCAGGCCCATACTTGGAAGGGGGCCCACTGGCCCAGGTGCAGCCACCACTCACATGCCTTGTGGAAGATGTGGATTTTTCTTTGTTGTGGCATTGTTTTGTTTTCATGCACAATAAGTGCCCTGCCTGCTCTTGTGTGCTCTCACACTGCAGCCAAGTTGTCAGTGACATCATGTAACATGGAAGACCAGAGCTCACAGTTGCATGGCACACACTTTCCCACCACCACAGACAGGCTACAGCTTGGTTGCTGATGAGGTGGACTCTTTTTTGGTGGCATCAAAAAGAATTTCGATCTTCTCAGTCTCACTCAGACACTTTTCGGGTCTGACTGCAGACAAGCACGGGACCATTCGAGTTGTGGTTGAGGGTTAGGATGGCTCAGTTCCAGGAGGAGGATAGGACTCAAGGAGGTCTTAACTGGTTGATACACTGAGCTGATAGTAAGGGGAGGCTGAAGGTTCCAGCCAGACTGCTGGATAAGTAAGTTATTACAGTTGCTCCACATCCACACTTGTAGGTTGTGTTTATTTACTTGAATCTTAACATGTCTTTCTGCACTGTGCACATGTTCAAGCAGCTGCCTGCCACCTGAAATGTGTGCGCTTATTCAGTACAGTTCTGCTGTACCGAATCAGCTTGCATGTTCGAGCAGGTAGGTGGCTGCTTGAATGTGCGTACAACAGTCAGTGCATAGTGCCCATGTGTGAACATGCATGGTGCCTAAAGCTGGAACCTGACCCCCACTGGTTGTTGCCCCATGCCCCCTCTGCCTGTTAAAATCTGAAATGGCACCATCCCCTGGTTATCACAGCTTTGAGAATTTGGGTTTCACCCATGTGATGCTGATCCTAGCTAGGTAGATCACCTGAACACTACCCCCCCACCCCAACCCCCACCATGAAAATGGAGGCCCATAACATTTTTGGAGTTGGGCCCACAAAAGTTTGATCTGCTCCTGGTTGAGACTTGAAGTGCTGTAAAAAGGTATGATAGGCAATGGAAGTTTACTCACCTGGTAAAGGTGATTATAGGAGCACCTTTTTATAGCATTCCACATGCCATCCAATGAGGAGGAAAGATGACAAAGAGAATGTACTATGTATCAGGAGTTTTTTAGTCTTGTGTGAAAAGGTTTTGCCATGCATTCACAAGAGGTTTTCCACTAATAGCTGTTCACTTTCATGGTGGCTTTCATACTGCATTTCTTGGTCATACAGTAATTCATTAAATTCTTAAAACAATAGATATGATTCTCTCAAGTTATTTAAGCAAGACACGTCCCACAATGGGTCATTAGGTTGTTTTTTCCTAGTAACATTCATTTTCTTCAGGATTAACCTAAGCAATGGAAGGAGTCATACTGAGGAAGGGGTGTCCAAAGAGGGAAGAGACAGATCAGATTTCGAATCCAGAAGTTTTTGTGCATCAACCTATGAGGAATTGGCAGGATAACACATTTGCTGATACTCGGAGAGCTGTAAAATGGTGCTCAATAATCTCCTTTACCAGGTGAGTAAACTTCCATTTTCTAGCTAGTGTATGTGCCAAGAATTAGGCTTCTCGTGTCCTTGTAAAATAGTGGTAGAAACAACTTGGGTTTTTCCAAGCAGAAATAAAGCCTGCAAAAAAATGGTTCTTATCTCTAGTGGGAAGGATCTCACAAATGCAGGTGTGCTATGTGTAATGAAGGAGACAGGAACTATTTGCAGAAAAAAGAAAGCATTATGTTATTTTGGGTACAAGTGACCTTTGCTAAGCTGAGTTGAACTGTCAGTATTTTCCTCTTTCTGTTAGAGATGCAGAGTATTGTCCTATTCTCTCAGTTGCTAAAACACTAGGGGCCTTTCTATTAGAAATATAAAGCATGAGACAAAGAACCTCTGTGCGTAAGCACTGAGGCAATGGTTACCCCAAAGGGCATTTGGCCGGGAAGTCAAGTTTCAAAGAAATACAAAATCATATACATGCCCCCTCTATACAAAGCATCATGGGCTGCATATGCAAATCACCAAAGAATATTATGCTGGTTCAACTTTAAGCAGAAATGCATGGTGCCAAAAGGCCTTTCACACAGTTTGCAAAGGGTGCCAACAGAAGACAGACACGTGTTTCGTCCTACCAGGACTCATCAGTATGTCTCATCTGTTTGACACCCCAGTGGAATGAACCAGCTACCCTGAGATTGTCTATCTAGGTTATGTTGTGGTGAACCCAATTAAACCAAAAAAACAATTTAAAAGACAAAGAACCTCTCTGTGTAAGCACTGAGGCAATGGTTACCCCAAAGGGCATTTGGCTGGGAAGCCAAGTTTTAAAGAAATACAAAATCACACATGCCCCCACTATGCAAAGCATCATGGGCTACATATGCAAATCACCACAGAATATTATGCTGGTTCAACTTGAAGCAGAAATGTATGGTGCCAAAAGGCCTCTCACACAGTTTGCAAAGGGTGCCAACAGAAGACATAGACACATGTTTTGTCCTACCAGGACTTATCAGTATGTTTCGTCTGTTTGACACTCCAGTGGAATGAACCAGCTACCCTGAGATGGTATATCTGGGTTATGTTGTGGTGAACCCAATTAAAACAAAAAACAATTTAAAAGACAAAGAACCTGTGTGCGTAAGCACTGAGACAATGGTTACCCCAAAGGGCATTTAGCCAGGAAGCCTTGAGGCCTTGTTTGCCCTAAGATCCTTGTTTGGCCTGTGGAACACAGGTCCTTCTTTGCTAATGGCTAATGCCTGGGTATCCCAGGTCATTGTGGAGGCTGCCGTCATCACACCTCAGAATCAGTATCAGTCCTGGGAGGAAAATGTAAATTGGTCTGGGAGCAGAGGAAAAAGGCCCATACCAAGCCCCATACACCAAGAAGTGTCTTATTTTTTAAAGAATTCTGAGGAGGCATCTGGAGGTTAGCAGCAGCCACGTGAATTTAATAAGAGGCAGAATAAATGAACAGTTACAGGATATTAAATGCTTAAAAAAATAAAAAAACTACAAAATATTAATTCGCTTGAAAAATAACACAATAAGGAATAAGTTTGTAAACTGAAACTACTATCGAACGTGATTTCTACTGTGAGACTATTGATTATTTCAACTATGCTAATGCACTGTATTTTCAAAAAAGTATTTTAATATTGAGATGTGTAAACAATGTGGAGGGTAAAGTGGTTTTCAAGGAGTGCATCTGTGTTAGGTTTGGCAAAGTGCAGGATAAATTGTTTCCTCCTCGCAGGGCCTGCCTTTGTTTCACAAACATCACACAAAAGCACTCTTAACTTCATTGTTTCTGCATGTTTTAACAAGAACTTCATAATACATGCTTCCCATGCATCCTCTGACAAACCCCAGTGTGACAAATCATTCATCAGGGACTTCAAGTTCACTGTCACCACCATGTTTTTTTTTCACCAACAGAACCCAGGGAAACTTGTTTTTACTTCCTGCTTTGCACAAGGTTAGGAACATTAACACAATAACTGTGGGTAGAGAGCCCCTTCAGAGATGGACTACAAACAGAATCCAGCAGAAATAGTAGAATTACCCTTTTAAATAAAACAAGCAGTCACTGATTCTATAAAAATAGAAGCTTTTCTAAAAGACTGCAAGTATGTACAACAGGATTTATGTACAGTCAGACAAAAAGGATTACAGTTTACTGGAAATTAAAATAAATGGAAGTTATAAAAGACAGGTTGTGGACAGAAGAAGCTGAGCTACTCTCATTTTAAAAACTTGTTCATTTACCTGCAGCTGTCTGAAGAAAACACTATGCCTAAGCTATCTTTCTTATCAGACCTCTAGTTGCAGGGCTCTGGCTTTTCAGATATTATTGGGTCCAAGAGAAAGAACCTTCTTACAGCACCACAATATATTTCTTACTCTTGTGGTGAGGGATCTCACTCACTCACTCTCTTTGAGTGACAGTTTCATGTTGTCCCAGCCCTCTTTGAGCATGTGTGTGTGTGTTCTCACCCTTCAGCAACTCATTGCTAACATTATGACATGCACCAGGGTCCATTGTCTAACATGGGAACATCTCCAGGAAGGACTCTCCACTGTGTTATTGCTTTACTGCCTCCTTCCTAGTTTTCCTGTTAACGTTTCCATGAGAACACCTGCTGTTTTTGACAGACAGCTTTGCTTTTACAGCAAATAACAGCAGTCTAGAACGTTACAGCTTTTTTACTGATAAATCAATTCTATCTCAGCAGGAGTAGTATCTGTTTGGAATAAGCAAACAGATACTCTATTAGAAGACGGGGGTCTCGTTTAAGTTAAAAAAAAGAAAGTCACTGTGTGTTTCTCTGAGGAAGGGAGCTCTATCAGCTCAATTTGTATAGTCAGAGCAGAGGGTGAATCTAATTGGGAATGTGGCTTAGCAGCTTTGCAGTACAAAAGCAGCTGTCTCCAGTTACAGCTTCCTGCTGTTTTTGACAGAGTGCTTTGCTTTCACAGCAAATAACAGCAGTCTAGAACTTTATAGCTTTTCTTCTAATTGCCCTCCTTCCCACCCAAAGCCAGTTCTAGTTTTATAGCTACTGAATTTAACTGACAACAGGAAGTTCCTGTTTGGCAGTAGGAAGGGAAGGATCACTGAGACACATTTGTTTCAGCAACCTTGAAGGAACCTAAAAAAAATAACTCTTTATCCCCCCCCCCGGCTGCTGGAGGTCTGAATCCAAGCATGGAAGAAGGAGACTACTGAAGACTACATCGAGTTTCTGTCCTAGAACAGGAAGGGTGAGAGTTGTAAGGGCACATAGGCAGTAGGAAAGTAAATGTAAAAATACATAGAGGGAGGAGACAGTAAGCATACAAAGCAACAGGAGAGGGGATACAAAATAAGTCAAGATGGGAGTGGTGCAGTGCAATGGCTGTGGGGCAGCAGTGTTCTGGGAGACATTCTGGAGGCTGTGATGCTGCCCTGTTTTCAGGCACCTCTCTGGTCTGAGGGAGGAGGTCGCCCATCTCCAGGCTGACCTGGCTAGGATTTGTGAACTCTCTTCCCCCACCCAGGGACCACCATGGCCACCACCATTGCCTCAGAGGTTGCCAAGAAAGAGGAGCAGTTGGACCAAGGTGGGCTCAGGGAGGAAGAGGGTGGTGGAACAGAGGTGCATCCCTCCAGGTTGTACCTCTCCACAATTCATATGCTGTTCTGGCAAAGAGTGATTCCTCTATGGAGGCACCTGCAGTGAAGACCAAGGAGGATGCTGGGAACCCCCACAAAAGAGACCCACAGGAGGGTGGCATGAGACCCCAAAGGGAAAGGAAACAACTCCTGGTGGGTGACTCAATCATTAGGGAGTGGAAGGGGGATAGGGAGGTAAGGTGCCTGCCTGGTGCCACGGCTCAGAGGGACAGAAAGCGAATCCTCAGGATCACGGGAGCAGCTGCATGAGGGAGGGAGCTGGATGTCATTGTCCACCTAAGGACAAATGACCTGGCTGTGAATGGGATCAGAGCAGTGCAAAAGGGGTTTGTGGAGTTGGGGAGGGGCCTTAGACAAGTAGCATGTATGGTAACCTTCTCGGAGGTGCTGCCTGTCTATGGCAAGGATGACGCTAGGGTATTCTGCACCATGGGATTCAATGAATGGTTGAAAAACTGGTGTGGAACTCAGGGTTTTGGCTTCATTGGGGACTGGGGAGCCACCTGGACGGATGCAGGCTTATAATGGTGTTATGGTCTGTATCTGTCCAGGAGTGGAACCAGGATCCTAGGTGACAGGTTTAAATGCTTCATTGGCAAGTATTTAAACTAGCCAAAGGGGGAGGCACTGAAAAGGAACAGGGAAATCCCAGCCTCCCCCCACAAAACTCAATAGTTAGAGAGAGGTAAACACCAAGGTAGAGAAGTCAGTAGGGAGCAGGACAGGGATAAATTCAGAAAAAGGCATTTAGGACAGGTATGGGGCTAAAAGGGGTAAGGCCATAACAAATAAATGGAAGGTGATGAGTACCAATGCCTGCAGTCTGTGCAACAAGCTCCCTGAACTAGTGGCCTTGATGGAAGAGGGATGCCTATATTGTGGCAGTCACTGAAACATGGTACACAGAGAACCATGAGTGGGATGTCAACATACCAGGATACACAGTCTACAGGAGGGACAAGGTGGGTAAAGGAGGAGGAGGAGGAGTAGCTCTCTATGTAAGGGAAGGGATTAAAGCAACAGAACTAAAGAGTAAACTGGAAGTTGATGAGTCACTATGAATCACCCTGGAGACAGGAAATGGCACCACAATCCGCATGGGGGTTGTGTACAGACCCCCATCTCAGGGGGAGAAAATGGACAAGGAAATGATAGAAAGAAACTGTAAAATGGCAGAAAAAGGGGAGATATTGTTGATGGGGGACCTGAATATGCCAGATGTTAACTGGAGTACCTTTGCTGCAGGCACATCCAAGAGTAGGGTAATTCTTGATGCCCTACAGGGGGCATTCCTCAGACAGCTAGAGTTGGAACCCACTCGGGAGGGGGCAGTCTTAGACCTGGTACTCTCAAAGGGGGAAGGAGAAAGGATCTCAGATTTAAAAGTGGGTAGCCATCTGGGAACAAGTGACCACCAAACAGTGTGGTTCACAATAAATACAGCCATAGAGTCAAGCCATACAAAAGCAAGAGTATTGGGCTTTAGAAAGGCTGACTTTGGGAAAATGAGAGAGTGCCTCAGAAAAGCACTAGCAAATGGGCAAGAAGGAGGAGTGGAGGAACAATGGGGAATAATCAAAACAGCCATCGCAGCGGCAACAAGCCTTTGTGTGAAGCAAATCAATAAAAAAAATGAAGGAAAAAAACACTATGGTTCTCAAAAGAGGTGGCAGGGACGATTAAGGAGAAAAGCATAGCATTCAGGAACTATAAGGAAGCACAGAAGGATCAGGACAGATAACTTTATCAGTTAAAGCAGAAGGAGGCAGGGAAGGCAGTCAGAATAGCAAAGGCACAAACTGAATAAAAGATAGTCAACTCTGTTAAGAAGGGGGATAAAACCTTTTATAGGTACATTTGGGAGTGAAGAAAGACCAAGGGAGGGATATAGAGACTTAATAAAGAGGAGGGAATGTGGGCAGAGGGTGACAGTGAAGAAGCAGGGATACTAAATGAATTTTCTGCTCAGTATTCACAACAGATGAGGAGGGGGAGGTACCTAAACCAAACAAGGGAGCAACTCTGAATAGAGGGGTCGATACCAGTCCATTCACAGAAGAAAGGGTTTTGAAAGAACTCTTAAAACTGAGAGTGGACAAAGCAATGGGGCCTGATGGGATTCACCCAAGAATACTAAAAGAACTAAGGGTAGAACTAGTAACACCACTGACTACTCTCTTTAACAAATCATGGGAGGATGGAGTGGTACCTGAGGACTGGAGGAGGGCAAATGTGATTCCTCTTCACAAAAGTAGGAGTAGAGCAGAGGCAGGAAACTTCAAACCAGTTAGTTTGACTTCAGTGGTAGGGAAAATGATGGAATCACTTCTGAAGGAAAGAATTGTTGAGTACCTAGAGGCCAGTGGGGCACAGGACCCAAGGCAGCATGGTTTCACAGCAGGAAGGTCATGTCAGATGAACCTAATAGATTTCTTTGACTGGGTGACCAAAGTAGTAGACCAAGGAGGGGCTGTGGATATGGCCTACCTAGATTTTAGCAAGGCGTTTGACACAGTCTCACACAAAAGATTAATATACAAGTTAGCCAGCCTTGGAGTGGGTCCCAAGGTGGTAGCCTGGATAAGAAAACTAGCTGGACAACAGGAGGCAAAGGGTAATAGTAAACGGAGTCCACAGTGAAGAAAGGAGGGTTACTAGCGGGGTACTGCAGGATTCGGTACTGGGACCAGTCCTCTTTAATATCTTTATAAGTGACATTGGAGAGCAACTGGAAGGAAAGGTATGTCTCTTTGCAGATGACACAAAGATCTGCAACAGGGTCGATATACAAGGTGGGGTGGAAAGAATGAAAAGGGACTTGGCAAGGTTGGAGGAATGGCAAAATATGTGCAGCTCAGATTCAATGCAAAGAAGTGTAAGGTAATGCATCTGGGAAACAAAACCCAGGGAAGAGTACACAATGGGGGGGTGAGTTAATAACAATAACAAAAATCGAAAGAGACCTAGGAGTAATTATATCAAATGACCTAAAGGTGGGCAAGCAATGTGAGAAGGCAGTAAGGGAGGGCTGGGGGAATACTGGAGCATAGGAGAGGCATCAGCAGTAGAAAACAGGAAGTTGTTATCCCCTCTACAGACAATTAGTGAGACCCCATCTGGAGTACTGTGTGCAATTCTGGAGACCCCATCTCCACAAAGACATAGACAGAGTGGAGGCTGTTCAGAGGAGGGCAACCAAAATGGTGCAAGGTCTGCACCAGAAGTCACACAAGGAGAGACTAAAGCAGCTTAATATGTATACCCTTGAGGAAAGGAGGGAGAGGGGGACATGATAGAAACTTTCAATTATCTCAAGGGAATTAACAAAGTACAAGAGGGTAGTATCTTTCAGAAGAAGATATGTGCAAGAACAAGGGGGCACAATTTGAAGATAGAGGGATGATGGCTCAGAGGCAATGTTAGAAAGTATTTTTCACATAGAGGGTTGTGGATGCATGGAACAGCCTTCCTGAGGAGGTTGTAGAGTCAGGAACAGTGGGAGAATTCAATAATGCATGGGACAGGCATAAGGCAATTCTAGGGGGGGGCGGTAGGAGGAAGTAAGCTGTTGATTAACTAGAATCTTCAGCTTATCCATCAGGTAGGGAAATGGGCAGACTGGGTGGGCCAAGCAGTCCTTATCTGCTGTCAAATTCTATGTTTTTAACATTAGACCCTCCATCCTGGCTGACATAAGCTGTCATATACTACTTGATCATGTGATCTGGTAGCCATCTTGTACCTGAAGCAGATGCATATTTAGAAAAGAGTAAATGAATCAAAATAATACATGGTTCTGGTCCCCTTTCCCATCACACTCAGAAGCCTGGGTTCCAATGTGGATGGTAAAGAGCTTTTAGAGGGGTGGATCTGTGGCATTTCTTGTGATATTAACATGAAGTTTAGGAAATCTGTTCTCCAAAGGGTTCCCTGAAGTCCACTAAAAGCCCAGGTTCATACAATAAGGTTAAAATGGTTGTTGGGAGGAGCACCTCTGTGGTGGATTTTTGAAACCACAGCCAGCCATCCAACTGTGTCACTGGGGGAGCCCTGAAAGTTTTATTTCAGAGCACCCCCAGTCCACCCCCTATGTTGGTGGTTCACTATCGTCTTTTGAAGGGGTTGTCCCCAGGACTCCAATTGGTAGTGGATCTCTGGAGTGTGATGGATGCTTGTGCAACTGGATTGGAGGAGTCAGTGATCACCTGTAATAGGGCCATTGCCTCAGACTTCAGTGCAGTTGCACTGGTCCTTATATGACCCTAGACTCTGTGCTTGATATCCTTGTGGTTTGACAGGTAGCTTGGGTAGTTGAAGTCTAGGGGTTGGCTGTTGGAATATTGTTGGAGAAGATCTACTGCAGGTCTCATGAGGACAAACTGGCTTTGAAGACCACTTTGGGGAGTATCAAAGGGTGATCTACCATAAGAAGGCAGTATTCCTTTCCAGTGAGAAACTGACCAACTCAGCTCTTCCAGTCCATGGACAGAATTTTAAATCCAGTCTGTCTGCAACCAATAAGAACAAATTCATCCACTCATTGCAAAGAGCTTGCTTGGTTTTTACTTGACAGGGTGTCCTCAGTTTGGTCTGTGATCTCTCCAGCTGGCTTTCTTCTACCCATCAGTGCCAAGCTGGTGAGGGGTGGATGCTCTCCACCAGTATGGTGTGAGTTTAGACCAGTTTCAATGCAAGCGATTTGTGGGGTGGTCTCAGAGCTGCAGCCTGCCTTTTCTGAACTGGGACCAGGCCTGATTTCCCTATTAATCAGGTGTTTTGGGTTTATGGGTCCAGAGTTTGCTGAGCTGATTTGGTGTTCTCTTATGAAGGGGGTCTTTCCTAGGGCATTAAAAATGGCTCTGGTGAGACCTTTCCTGAAAAAGACATCTTTGGACCCAGACTGCTTAGCAAATTATAGACCTGTCTCTAACCTCCCCTTTTTGAGAAAGGCTATTTAGAAGACATTAGCTCTGCAGCTTGAGGACACCTCATGGCCATTGACATCTATGAACCACTCCAGTCTGGGTTTAGGTCAAAGCACAGTACCAAGATGGCATTGGAGAGGGTGCACAATTACCTTCCCATGGCTAGAGAATGAGGAAAGTGGTCAGTTTGGTTCTCCTTGATCTCTCATTAGCATTCAACACTGTTGACCAATAGTTGTTGTTTGACAGCCTCATGGAATACTGTGGATTCAACTGCACTGTCATCAACTGGTTTGAGTCCCTCCTCTGAGACAGGACACAGAGGGTAATGATGGGGTGTTTCTCCTAATTCTCGAGGTCCCTGCTCTGTGGCATGCCCCAGGGGCTGATCCTTAATCCCATGCTGTTCTGAGTGTATATGCTGGCCCTGGGAGGGATCATTAGATTATACCATCTGGGGTTTCACTGCTATGCTGATGATACTCAGATGGAGATCATTCTCTCTTGGTGGTGTGATAATCCCAGACAGACATAAATTTGGAGGTGAAGAATTTGAGGGTATTGTTAACATTGCCAGCTGTAGAAATAGGGGACCAGTCACTGGCTACCAGGCTGGAATGAAGGTAGGACAAGTCTAGTGATTGGAAAGACTGTATCTGCATGAATTTTAAGGGAGCTTTGCTGCTGTCAAAGCACTTAATTTGTGTCTGGCTGAGATTAGAGATGTGCGAAGTCCACAAAATTTGCTCCACAAATTAATTAATGAATTTCACACAATTTGTGAAGCACAATTCACAGATTTCACACAGTTTGCTGTACGTGAATTTCATAATTTGTGCTTTGCAAATTGTGTGAATTTGGCAGACTTCACACATCTCTTGAAAAGAAGACAGATCAGTTAATCATAAATGCAATTACTCAAAAGAGGGTGTGTTAGATTGCCTCTCCCCAGCACTAGTAATAAGTGGAGCAGAGTGAAAAAAGTTAGATAACAGATAAAATTAAGATGTAGAAGCTACAGGGTAGGAAAGTGAAGGGTGGAGCAGTAGCAGAGGGGCCACACATGAAGTCAGGGGGGATGTGTAACAGGGAGTTAAGTGGAGGAGAAGATGAAAAAGACATGGAGAGAGCTACGGGTGTTAATGCCAGGAGCCTGGTGAAGAAAACCAGTGACCTATATGCAATTGTGTCAGAAGCACACTTGGACCTGGAGGATGAGACAGGATTGGAGGAGTGAGCAGCTATATACTGTGCCATTCAGGCTCAGAGAATCGACAGTAGCAGGGGTTTGATGAAATGTTCTTTTGCCTCCTAGAATAGGTAAACCACCATTGCCTGCTCCACACTTTACAGCATTGAAGGTTTGATTCCAGGCCCTTTCTAGACTTTTTTGTGCAGTGCAGTTTTTTTTTTTTTTGCAGTGTGGTGTTTGCTGTTATGCTGGCTGACAGTGTTTGCTCGGAATTCTCTTGGTGGAGGCAGCCTGCCTTCCCTGTCTGCCAGCTGGGAATTCTTGCAGAGGGTGGTACAGTGTCACTCCTGCATTGCTTTGGAATCATTTTACATTCTACTGGAAAGACTTGTTATGATTTGTGATGTTTTGTTCTCTCTCTCTCCCCTCTTCATTCTCTCAGAAGGACAAGGATCTTAATTTCCTTTTCGTTTTTTACACATAAACATACAAACAAACCCAAGGGGTGTGTATAGAAGTCTATTGAAAAGCTCTTTTCAAGTTGAGTGAGGGATTTTTTTATTTTGTATTTTGGTGTACTTGTTTTTTAAGAAACTATAAAGGGAAAAATAAATCAGAGTTTTTAGATGATGTTTTTTAACTTTTGCAGCTGTTGTGATCAGGTGACCAGTAGCATCTGGGGTATAAACTGTACACATACCAGGTGTTTCACAGAGCAGTGCTTTTCCAGAGCAGGTGCGGTTCATGATCAAGATCATACTTTTTTCTTCTGTGAGTTAGTTAAATAACTGCGCTATGAGCATTTTTGCCCTTTTGCTTGTTTCTGCTATAGCCTGCAAGTGTTTGGCTATGACCTGGACGGATAATTCAGCCACTGTTTTTTGCAGAAATATTTTTTTTCTTGGAGGCTGACTTTTGCTCAACGATGATATGGCTTTTGGGCTGTGCATGTGCTTGTGTTGATGGGAACTAGCAAGCTATTAAAAAATATTAAAATGTTGCTGACATGAGTTTGGAGATAAATACCTTTTATTCTTATAGATGCTCTGAACTTCCTTTGTTGGCACTACATTTATTAGTGTGGGACTGCAAACTGTTTGCAATTTTTGTTCCAATAATGTTAAGTCCATAACTCCATGGGACAGCTTTTATAAGAATTTATTAATTATTTCTTAAACTGCTGGTGTTATATAATATTAAAATTACATTTATGCAAATTGTTCCTTGGAAAGGACTTACTTTTTCTCAGGAACAGGAGAGGGAGCTTTAAATCACCCTCACCACTTATTGTTTGTCCTTTTATAATTATCGATTGTAGTATCGTCTCTGGAAGTCCAATTGATGAACTGACCACATTGAAAAACATTATACGATTCTGTATCAGCACCCAGGGCAGATCCACCAGCAACATTTAAAACTCAAGTTCTAGCTATCCTGAGAAAGTGGCATTCAAGAATGCTGATTACAACAACATCACCTGGAGAAGTTTTGCATTTCACTGTGGCATTAGTGAAACAGACCTTTTGTCGGAGTACAGGTTAAAAGAACATCAATGTTTTGGCCACCTGAAAAACACTGCTCTTATTTTTTAAAGTGGTTATTTGTCCACTGGGAAAAGCTTCATTTGTATTATTTAATTGTATATGTTGATAAGTATTGGGAAATATATTTTTTGCTACATAGGAGTGTTAATGAGGGCTAATAAGACTGATAGCTTAATTGACTGGATCAAATCAAATATAGAATCTGAATGCAATGGCATTCAGCAGCCAAACTAATTCTCCCAGGCAAGGATCTTGATTTCCTGTTCATTTTTTTATACATAAATACACAAACAAACCCTAGGAGTCTATAGAATTCTATTTGCATGTGAAATCTGAAGTGAAATTCACATGAAGCCAAAGTCTGGGAGACCAGGGGACACTTTCCAAATTCAATGACGCTTAAATTTTCAGGAATTTGCACAGACTTTGCCCGCAAATTTTTTCTTCACACATCTCTAGCTGAGATCCAGAACTGGATGTCATCAGGCTGGTTGAGACTCAGTCTGGAGGTACTGGTGATTCAGCTTGGTCAGAGGTGGGGTGTAGGGATCACCAATGAAGGGACTGGCCTACAACTAGGTTCCTCAGGGTTGGTTGCCTCTACTAAGGTTATGAATCTGGGGGTCATTCTGGACAAGAAACTGACACTTGAGGCTCAAGTGTTGACTGTAGTCCAGAATAGCTTTTCTCATCTAAGAACATTGTCTGGATTAAACCTTGATTCCCCTTGAATACCTGCCCTCACTGGTAGATACATTCATCACCTTTAGACTCAATTACTGTAATGCTTTATACCTTGGGGTGAGTGAAAGTGTCCAACGACATCTGTAGCTTGTGCAAAATGCAGCGGTCCAGTTATTGACCAGCATTCCTAGGTCTTGTCACATAACCCTGGTCCTACATGAACTGCACTAACTGCCGGTGAAGTGGCATATCAGCTTTAAGTTCAGCTTGTTGACTTACATGGCCCTACTATACATAGGCTGGGCCTTGGCTACATGAGAGACTTACTGACTCCTTATCAGACTTCTCAACCCCTCTGCTCCTCTGAGGAGGACCTCTTAGCACTTCCAGCGGCAAGGCAGAAATCCTCTGGAGATCATGCTTTTTCACTTGATGGCTCTACCCTTTGGAACAGGCTTCCCAGGGCTCTGAGACAGGCCCCTTTAGTGGAGGCCCTTAAGAAGGTCCTAAGTCTTTCTTCTTTTGGGAGACCTTTGGTACTATTTGATTTGCAAGCTTTGAACCGCCACACTCTACTTATCTTGAATTTTGCATTGTAGGCCCTGTTTTACATACATATTATTTATAATTTTGGGATGGACCACCTCCTGGGTAAGGAAAACGGCTGCAGTCCCCATTGAGGGCAACAAAACCATCCGCACCTAAATTTACAATATCCCCCAGAAATCTCTGTTAAACAGTCATTAATAATAGTGCATGGGCTCACACAAAAATGAACCTGCTACTCTATGTTCTATAGTACTAAGGCCAGAAATGGTAGGAACCCAGCCCAGTCATTGCAAACTGGCCTTAAGCTAAGTTTGGTCTCCCTACTATTAATTATACTTTCTAGGGATGTCCAGACAAATCCAGGTCCTCCTAAGGTAAACTAGTCCATTGACTCTCCTCATGACCCAAATTTGCTATCCCCCAAGTGACGAAGAATAGTCCACATGAATGCCTGTAGCCTGAGACCCAAAATAGATGAGGTCCAGAGCTGGGTTGACCTGTATAAATCTGATATATTGCTAATGATGGAAATATGGCCTAAACCAACTGTCTTAACACATGAAGTTGACCTTCTGGGCTACACTACCTTTAGGAAAGTCAGGGAAGTCAAGAAAGGGGGAGAGGTAATAGCATACACTAGAGACACCTTTTGTTTGTCAATATCCTCCCTCCCAACCATAGAATGCTCTGGTAGTGTGGTATTATTCATAAAAATAATACTCAGCAATGCCAAGTCCCTGTTCCTAGGAAGACTTTATAACTCCCCCAAAGTAGCCAAGCAGGCCTTAGAGGCCTTAACAAAAATGCTGGCTTACTACACACCTTCAGAAGTACTCCTTTTGGGAGACTTCAGCCTCCACTAGGAGACTGACTCAGAACAGGGGTACAAGTCTTGGTTACTTGATGCACACCTGACTCAGCTCATCACTGTACCCACAAGGCAAAATACCAAATCAGGCAATCACTTGATCATAGACTGCCTCAAACCTAGCTGGTGAAGTGTTCATTGACCTCTCAAAGGCTTTCGACACTGTCTCCCATCCACTGCTGCTGAATGCACTCTGCCTCACTGGTCTCTCGGCTGGCCCCCTGGCATGGTGTGCTAGCTATCTTGACACTTGATCCCAGTGTGTCAAGATTAATAGCACACTCTCCGACTCCCGTCCCATTCTCTCTGGGGTCCCCAAGGCTCCATCCTGGGCCCCTTCTCTTTCTCGCTGTATCTGAACACCCTGCCCAGCGCATGCTCTGGGCAAAATTCTGCTGTATGCAGACGACGCTTGTCCTTTTGCCACCCACCGTAATCCCATCTCCTACAGGACTCCCTACAGCAGTCTTTCAACAGTGCCGAGGCTTGGTTTAAGGAGCGAGACTCCATCAATCTTAACAAAACCAAAACTATGCTCTTTCACACCCCAAAACAAAGCTAGCAACCACCCACTCTATATCCTTCCAAGCACCAACCAACCACTGGAACAAGTCTGCTCCTACAAATACCTTGGGGTTACCTTCGATTCAGCCCTCACATTTCACAACCACATCGACGCCTAACATCCGCCACCAACACACGGCTTGGCATCCTATTCCGCCATAAAACCTGCCTTCCCCCAAATGCTCTCCGGCTAGCTGTTACATCGTCCGTTCTGTCCTTTGTAGACTATGGTCTACCAGTATACGGTGCTGCCAACACCACTGCACTCAACAAAATTCACCTAACCCTGAATAAAGCATGCAGATTGATTACTGGTGCCCCCAGGCTCACACACACCTGTCAGCTATATGTCGATGCTAACCTGCTTACCCTGGATGAACGGCTCCATACCAGACCTGTCTTCTCACCAAAAACCCTACTGGCTCTCCCCTGGGGTAACGGCATCCATCCACCAGAGCCCTCCCACCATTGCAACACGGGTTCTTCCTACAAGACCACTTAAAGGTCCCCAGAACAAGAACCAGCCGTGGCCAGAGGTCCTCAGCTATAGAGCCCCAACCTGGTTTAACTCTCCCTGCCACCATCACCAATGCCATCACCATCTCCACATTCAAAACCGCACTGAACCACATCTTCAGCACTCGTAATCTGCTCCTGTCTCTGAACATAGCCTCCACCTCTTTTTCTCTTGACAATGCCCTCGGCAGCTCTCCACCCAACCATCCTCCACCACTTCCCTGTACACCTTGCCTAGGTTTAACCTGGCCAGTGCCAGCTGTTTCAATGTTTACCTACCAGAATGCTCACTTGATACCGACTTGTGTAATACCTGTTATCAATTACATGTACCCTGTACCCAATTGTATTTGTCTGACCACAATGTGACGTGGCACCTCTGGTGAATGCCTATTGATTTTTTGCAAATCTTTGCTATGTAACCAAAACGCAATGTATGTCTTTATGTGACGAAGTACCTTTGGAAACGAGCCTCTGGCTCAAAGGTAGTAAACTGATTCTTAAAATAAATAAATAAATAAATGTAGCCCTATCAGCTCTGGCCAGATTTTGTTTTTAATTATCTGGTCACAGATTGAACTAATCCAAAGTTGCTCAGAAGTTCAAACTGGCCACATCAAAAGTGCAAAAGTGCAGAGTTTTGGCACATTCACTGAATTCAGATTCGTCATCAGGTAATCCTTCACTAAGGTTATCATTTGCTGCTAATTGAGTATTTTTCCAGAATACCAGTCTAAATTCAAAACAATTTGATGTTTACTATTTGGATCTGAATCTGAATACCACAATACTGGGGAGAACCAGGGATAAAGGGCAACCAGGGAGGGGGCTGGAGTAGAACAGCTAAACAGTCTAGGGAGTTCAAATCATGGAAAGCCATGTATGCAAATGCCAGGAGCCTTAGCAACAAGATGGAGGATCTGAAGCTATCATTGGTGCAGTTGAACCTGAACACTGTGGCCATCACTGAGACCTGGTGTAATGATAACCATGAATGGGAAATGGCCATACCTGGCTACAACATATTCAGAAGAGACAGGGCAGGTAGGAAGGGAGGAGGAGTGACACTTTATGTGAAACATGGCATAAAGGCCCCAGAGATACAGGAGGAACAAAATGGGGAGAGATACTGTGGGTTAAGCTGGAAAGGAAAATGGGGCCAGCCATCTGCACAGGGGTGGTCTATAGACCACCAGCCCAGGAGGAAGAAACAGATAGGGAGCTGATGCTAGCCACCCAAAGGATGGCAGACAAGGGTGAGGTGGTGCTGGTTGGAGACCTCAATATTCCAGACGTGGACTGGAGCCTTCCAGCAGCAGCATCAGCCAGGAGCAGATTTATCCTGGACTCCCTTCAAGGTCCCTTCCTCAAGCAACTGGTCATGGGACCAGCTCAGCAAAAGGCAATACTGGACCTTGTGCTCTCAAATGGGGACAGTGTGATGGGGGTAACAGTGGGGGAGCACCTGGGGAACCATGACAACCAGTCACTGTGGTTTGAAATCACAGAAGGAACAGAATCAAACTGCACAAAAACACATATCCTGGATTTTAGGAGGGCAGACTTTGGGAAAATGGGGAGATGCTTGAAAGACGCATTAATGGGAATGGGGCGGGAATCAGGGGTTGAGGAACAGAGGGCAATGTTTAAAATGGGGATTACAAGAATAACAGATTTATGCATTAAGCAGATTAGCAAGGGAAAAGGAAGAGGAGGCCATTGTGGTTTTCTAAGGAGGTAGTGGAGAAAGTGAAAGCCAAAGAGATTGCATTCAGGCAGTACAAAATGACGCAGGCAGAAGGGGATAGGAAGGAGTACCAGGAGAAGCAAAGTGAGGCAGGGAGGTCAGTAAGAGAAGCCAAAGCTCAGACAGAAGAGAGCATTGCAAAATCAGTAGGTAGAGGGGACAAAACCTTTTACAGGTACATAAGTAGGTACATAAGTGAAAGAAGAAAGGCAAATGGAGCGATAGTGAGACTGAAGGGGGAGGATGAGGGCCACGCGGAGGATGCCAACAGTAAAGTTGACTTATTGAACAGGTATTTCTGTTCAGACTTTATTGAGGAAGAGGAGGGTAATGGGCCTGAAGGAAGGGGTGAGAACGGTGCAGAAATGGACACAAGTCCCTTTACATGAGAAAGGGTCCTGAAGGAACTGGAAGGAATAAGAGTTGATAAAGTAATGAGGTGCACCCCAGAGTCCTAAAAGAACTAAGAGAGGTGGTGGCTGAACCTCTGGCAATCCTGTTTAGCCAATCACTGGAAACAGGAGAGGTACCCAAAGAGTGGAGGTCAGCAGATGTAGTCCCCTTATACAAAAGCAGAAACAAAGAGGAAGCGGGGAACTACAGACCAGTCAGCATTGACCACGGTATCGGGGAAGATCATGGAAGCACTACTGAAGGAGAGATTGGTGGAACATCTAGTTACCAACGGACTACAGGACCCAAGGCAGTATGATTTCACCAGGGGAGGTCATGTCAGACCAGTCTCATTGAATTTTTCGACTGGGTGACAAGGGAGGTGGATCAGGGAGGGCAGTGGAATTGGCCTATCTGGACTTCAGCAAGACCTTTGACACTGTGCCACATAGAAGGCTATTAAACAAACTGGGGAATATGGGAATGGGCAGGACAGTAGTATGGTGGGTAGGTAACTGGCTGGGCAGCAGGACACAGAGGGTGGTGGCAAATGGCTGTAGCTCAACAGAGGGAAGAGTGATCAGTGGGATACCACAGGGATCAGTGCTGGGATCAGTCCTATTCAATGTCTTCATCAGTGACATTGCGCAGGACCTAGAAGGCAGAATTTCCCTGTTCACTGATGACACAAAGTTCTGTAACAGAGTGGACACACCAGAGGGTGTCAAACTTGGAGAATGGTCAGGAGTTTGGTAGTTGAAATTCAATGCAAAGAAGTGCAATATAATGCATATGGGGCACAAAAACCCTGGAACAACATATCAGTTTGGGGGTGAGGATATAGCATGCACCAAGCAGGAAACAGATCTTGCAGTTATCATCTCTGATGACTTCAAGGTAGGGAAACAGTATGACAAGGCAGCAGGTAAAGCAAATAGGATGCTGGGATGCACAGGCAGGGGCATCACAAGCAGGAAAAGGGAGGTCATAACTCCACTATACAAGACACTAGTTAGGCCCCACCTGGAGTACAGTGTGCAGTTCTGGAGACCTTACTTATGTAAGGACCTAGACAGGGTAGAGAAGGTTCAGAGGAGGGCAACAAATATGGTACATGGATTGCATCACAAGTCCTAAGGAGGACAGGTTGAAGGACTTGAATATGCACTCCTGGAGGAGAGGAGGAGAGAAGGGATATGATAGAGACATACAAGTATCTTACAGGGAGGAACAGGTGCAGGAATACATTATTTTCAGTGAAAAGATGTTCCAGGACTAGAGGCATGGGATGAAATTTGAGGAGGTCGATTCAGAGGAAATGTGAGGAAGAATTTTCACGGAACGGGTGGTGGACAAGTGGAACACCCTGCCAGAGGAAGTAGTGGGGGCTGAAACAATCACGGGATTTAAGAATGCATGAGATAGACATAAGGGAATTCTGGACGACAGGGGTAAGGGGCAACAGACTTCTAGGAAAACATAAAGCAAACTTACAAGCTCAAATGGGCAGACTGGGTGAACCGTAGGCCCTTATCTGCTGACAGTGTCTATGTATCTATGTTTTTGGAGAAGCTTTGGTTCAGTGCACATCTCACTAAGAAATCTATAGCTAAATGATTGGCTGTTAAATAAACATTGGCTATACAATTGTCTACTATTAAATCACTGTAGATTCCATATGGGGCAGATAACATTTTGATATCTGAACTTCTATATTATATTTAGGGTTCAATAAAGCAATTTGTTGTTTGCAGCTAAATGTGCTACGAACACAGGACATTAGTAAAGGGTTCAATTCCTGCAGCAGGCAGGGGTGTGGGGGGTTAGGGAAGAGGGGGCAACACTGGAGCAAAAAGGATTATAAAGAAAATAAAAATAGCTTCTAAAAAGAAAATATATTTTAAAGCAGCAGTGCAAAGAAATTGGGCAAAAAATACAACCCTACCTTTTTTTCAAATAAAAGATTGCATGCATCTAAGTTTTATTTGGTAAATAAATGTTTTATTTCTACTCAAATGTGAGTATTTTATAAATGTTTTGATGCAGTTTTTTTGTCAAGAAAAAAAAAAAACAACACATTTGGATTAGAATTAGCATTGTAGACCTGAAAAGTGTTAGCATAGAGAAAATAAAAAAAATATAAGAATCTCATGGTGCACAGCATGGGAGATACCTTGAAAAAGTAGATTTTACAGGTATACGTTAGAAACTGCTTATGGTCATAGGAAGTGAGAAATTTAAAAATGTAGAAACATAGAAGTTGTCAGCAGATAAGGACCTCTTTGCCCACCTAGGCTGTCCTATTTTCCCTACCTACAGTAGCACTGCAGAACAGCAGCAAGAACTGGCACAGAGTCTATGGGCAAAATCTAAGTTTATTAAACATCAGGATAAAACGTACTTGTAAGTACGTTTTATCCTGATGGTTAATAAATTGGATTTTACCCGTAGACACTGTGCTGGCTCTTTCTGCTGTTCTGCTTTGCCCTTCCTGAACCAGGCATGAGTTCCTTGAGTGGAGCAATGGCCTCTGCCTGTCCGAGTACCACCGCAGACCCTACTCGGTCTTCAATTTTCACCCCCCTTGTCTAACTTCTAAGATCTCCTTGTGCGTATCCCATGCTTTCTTGAGTGCTGTAACCATTTTAGCCCCCACCACCTCCACTGGGAGGCTGTTCCAAGCATCCACCACCCTTTCTGCGAAGAAGTACTTCCTCACATTTTCTCTCAGCCTCCCCCCTCCAGTTTCATAGTGTGACCCCTTGTCCTCGAGCATCTTTTTCTCTGGAAAATGCTCCCTTCTTTTACCTTGCTTATACTTGTGAGGTATTTGAATGTTTCTGTCATATTCCCCCTTTCCCTCATTTCTTCTAGGGAATGCATATTCAATTCCTGAAACCTTTCTTTACAGGGCTTCTGATGTAGACCCTGCACCATTTTGGTTACCCTTCTCTGTACTACTGTACCTCCACCCTGTCCATGTCCTTTTGGAGGTGGGGCCTCTGAAACTGGACACAGTGCTTGAGGATTGGTCTCACTAGTGATCTATACAGGGATATTATTACCTCCCTCTTTCTGCTGGTGACACCCCTGCCTATGCATCCGAGCATCTCACTAGCTATTCCTACTACCTTGTCACACTGTTTAGCTATCATCAGGCCATTAGAAATGATTACCCCGGTCCCTTTCCTGTTTTGTGACTGCTAGTACTTCTACTCCCAGTTGATATGTTGCCACCAGATTTTGATGCTCTAAGTGCACGATTTTGCCTTTTTTATGTTGAAGCCCACATGCCAAACCCGTAACCATTCTTCCAGATTTTTTAGATCTTTTCTCATTCTTTTCACCCCCCTCTCGTCCGTGGTTCTATTCTGTTGCAGATTTTTGTGTCATCCGCGAACATGCATACCTTCCCTTCCTTTCCAGTCCTTATGCAATGTCACTTATAAATATATTGAAGAAGACTGGGCCTAGTCATGACCCTTGTGACACCACACTGGCCACTTTGCCCTCTCCAGAGTAGACACCATTTACCACCACTATCTGACTCCTATTGTCCAGCCAGCTCTTTACCCATCTTACTATTTTAGGACCCTTCCCCAGGCTTTTAAGCTTGCTCACCAGTCTTCTATGTGGAACAGTGTTAAAGGCCTTACTTACGTCCAGGTAGGCTGAGTCAACCACTCCTCCCTGATCCACTTCCTTGGTCACCCAGTTAAAGAACTTGACCAGGTTTGTCTGGCAAGACCTTCCCTCGGTGAACCCATGTTGCCTCGGATCCTGAAGACAATTGGAAACATATTATAAATGAGAACATTTATAGAATCTGGAAATTAAACAATATGGATTAGAATAGGCATTATAAAATGGGTTTGGAAAAGTGTTAAACCTCATTGGCTGAGGGTCATCTTCACCTGTGCTATTATTTCAGCACAACAGCACTTGATGAAGATCCAGCAGCCTTTTCACAATAAAATCAAAACTAACCACACATCCCTGACTGCCATCACAAACATGGCTGCCACCTTTATTTATTTTATTTTTTATTTTATTTGATATTCAGAAAGACCTTTGAGTCAGAGACTCATTTACAAAGGTTCCACGTCATACATAAATTGCACAGGGGACGGGACATTAGTATACAGAAAAAAGAACAGCACATTACATAGTAACATGAAATAATAAAATAAACAGGTTCCATAGTTGTTTAATAGTAGGCTAACAGTGAAATTTAGGTACTTTAGCACAGCCAGGAGTGAGGAGAAAAAAGTGTCAGAGAGATTCAGAAAGAGGCTGATTGTCATGTTTCATAAATGCATTTGAGGTACATTTGCTGCTAGTAGCTTGTTTGTAAGGAGGCAAGGCAGATCAGGTGTCAAGAACAGTCACATCTATCTGAAGCCTGCAGGTATTCCCTTAGCATTGATTTAAATGGGCCCAGCCTTCTTTCCTCAGTTATATGGATTGGGAGGGAGTTTGTCCAGGAAGGGGCCCTGAAGTTGAAAGTGCGTTGGTATTGGGAGGTCCGGCCATGGGGTACCCATAGTAGCCACTTGCTTGAGCTTTGGGTTGTTTTGCTTAGTGGTGCTGGGAGTATAATTTGGAGTAGGGAGGGTGGGGTGAGGCCTAGTAGTACCTTTTTGGTCATAAGGCAGGTGTGGTACCTGATTCTGTTTTCCAGGTTTAGCCAATTTGTGCTGCTATATAGGGAGCAGGAGTGAGTGAAACGATCACATCCGAGAACTAGGTGGCAGGCTCTGTTGAGCACTAGCCGGAGTCTGCTTAGGGCTGTGGAGGGCGCGGCACTGTAAATTAGGATGCCGTAGTCTAGCAGGGAGAGGATCGAGGAGTTTACGGTAAGTTGTAGTGCCTCAGGGGTGAGGCAGTGTTTGTACCGGTAGAATACGCCTAGCCTGGAGCTAAGAGCAGTTGTTAGGTGTAAGATATGTTGATTAAAGCTGAGGGCGGGGTCTAGAGTGATCCCTAAGTATTTAAAGTTGTATATCTTGTTCTAGGGTGTCTGATTTGCAGTGAGGAAATTTGGGCACAGGGTTTTGTGTGAGTTTTGAGGATAGGTGAATATCATGAGTTTAGTCTTATTATAGTTGATAATAAGACGGTGGTAGGTGAGCCAGTCTTCAATTTCACGGAAAGAATGCTGGAGGGTTTGGTGGAGTTAGAGGGGAGCTGGGTCGGAGGCAAACAGGACTGCATCATCTGCATAAAGGAGCAGATTTCCAGAGCAAGAGGATGGGAGGGAGTTGAGGTATAGGCTGAAAAGTAGGGGGCCAAGTATGGAGCCCTGTGGAACACTGGATCGAATTGGGAGGCAGGGTGATAGGACAAGGCCTACCTTGACTCTCTGGGTTCTGTTGGAGAGATAACTGGAGAACCATTTTATGGTGTCATCGGAGAGACCCGTGTAGGCCAGGGTATTTAGTAAGAAAGCATGGTTGACTGTGTCAAAAGCTTTAGATACGTCCACGAAGATGGCACCCGTGAGGTGGCTGTGGTCCAGGGCAGAGTGGACATGGGAGGTAAATTCAATGAGGGCAGTAGTGGTGCTGTGGCCCTTTCCAAAGCCATGTTGCTGTCTGGTTAGAAGGTTATATTTATTCAGGTGTTCAGTGAGTTGGTTGGCGACTATGCGTTCTAGTGCCTTTGGGGGGGTAGGATTGAGATGGGGCGGTAGTTATTTGTGGATGTTCGGTCACCACCTTTATGGATAGGTGTGATATAGGCCGACTTCCAGTGGGTGGGGAATTTCCCTTGGCAGAGGAAGAGATTTAGAATGTGGGTGAGCGGGGCCAGGACTTCCTGGAGGGTGAGGCGGAGAAGTCTATGGTCTAGGGAGTCATGACTGTAGTGATTTTTACTTAAATCTTTAGTAAGGTAGGGTTTCACCGTCTCCGGAGTAAGGACTCATAGGTAGAAAGGCACCGCAGGTGGGGGTTGGGGGATGATATGGTCCTGCGGGGGCCGAAGAAGTTAGGGGGCAATACATGGGTGAGGATCAGAGAAAGCAGTATTTAGGGTCAGGCTATGTTGGCAGGGTCAGGCGGAGGCTACCATCAATGAGTATTTGGTCAGGTGGTAGATTTGGGCCTTGCCACAGAGTTCCTTTATGTTCTCCCAGAACTTGATTCATTTCCCAGGCGGAGGTTAAGGTGGCTTTGTAATGGTTTGCCTTGGCCGTGCGTATGGCCCATGTGCATTTGTTTCGGGCCTCCCGATAGCGTTGCCTGTCCTGAGGCCGTTGGGTCTCATTGGCCAGGTGCCATAGAGCATCATGCTGGTGCAGTAGGCCTTGGAGGTGGTCCGAGAACCATGGGGCATGATTCCCTTTGGTCATAGTTTTAGCAAAAGGGGCGAACTTGTCACAGGCTGAGTTAAAGATGTTGACAAACAGTTCGAGGGCATGGTCAGGGTCGAGTGTATTAGTAAGGGGTGTCCAGTCCCAATGTCTGAGGTGGGCCTTGAAAAGGGGTAATTTGCCAGGCCCTAGTTTACGTTGTGTAGTAATTTTAGGCACGTTTTTGGGGTGGGTACCAGACCAGTTGCAGAGTACTGGTGAGTGGTCGCTTAGGGTGTCGGGGAGGACTTGGGTGCTTGTTATTTTGTGGGGGCGGTTTGTGAAAACTAGGTCTAGTAGGGTTGATGTCCCCATGCGGGCATGAAGCTGGGTGGGTGTTTTGATGACCTGGGTGAGGTCGAGGGCAGCAGCCCCATTGATGTAAGGCGCTGCTGTTTTGGCCAGCCAATTTATGTTGAAGTCCCCCACTAGTATTTTTTCTTGTTTCGGGGGTAGGGTGGCGAGATGGGACATGATGGCTTGGAAGGCTAGCTTCTGGTCACTAGGAGGGACATAGGCCACGGTGAGGAGGAGAGGGGATGTAGACCTACCTAGAGTAATTTTTAAGGTGAGGGCCTGAGCCCTGGATGTTAGTATGGGCATGGGGAGAGGGTGGCCCGTGAGGGAGTCCTTGAAGTAGGTAGCGCAGCCACTCCCTCGCTTTCCCATACAGTTGGAACGATAGAGGCAGTAACCAGGCAGTTTAACTGCTGAGTCAGGGACAGAGGGGGAGAGCCAGGTTTCAGTCAGGGCAATGATGTCTGGGTTGTTCTGGAGTACCCAGCCCTGAAAGGAATCCCATTTTTTTTGCAGGCTGCAAATGTTTAGTGAGGCAATGCACAGGCCATTTCCAGGAGATCGGTGGGATGATGAAGCAAGTTGGGGGACAGGGTTTGGGTGGACATTACCTGTCAGCAGAAGAAAAAGAATGAGTGACCTGAGTCGGTATCGGTTTATTCGTGTAGTAGGTCTTCAGCATTTATGCTGTGCACGGCTGATGGTGGGTATTGGTAGTTTCAGTGTAAGGGGGCAGATAGGAGGAGAAAACAGGGGATGGGGTTTGTTTTTGCAGATGTGGAGGAGAGTTGGCAGGAGAAAGGGGCTCCTGTGGGTAACTTGCTGTGGGAGATGACAGCCAGCGGTGAGTGTGGATGTGTCTATAAGTTTTTTGGGAGGGGGAATTTGGGATACTTTTGTGGTCTGGTATTGAAGGGCTGGTAGTGAGGGTGCAGTGGGGGTGGGGCAGGGCTGGGAGTGCCAGCCAGAAAGTTGACAGAGGTTTCAGCATTTTGCCCCATTTTCATGTTATGAGTGGGGGGTGGGGGTGGCTGGGTAAATTGCAGGAGTAGCGCGATGGGGGTAAGTGGGAGCATGGCAGAGTAGATGCGGGAGCAACATGAGTGGCAGGTCTGGAGAGAAAACGACAGGGAGGAGAAAAAAAAAAAAAGGAGAAAGAGTAAAAAAGGTGGTGATAGGACCACTAGTGGTGGAGGAAGATAAGCTGCAGATGGGAAAGTGGCCTGAGGTTTTTCGTGATCATGTGATCACAAATCAGCCTATATATTTGGATGCCGACCAAGGGTGGTGGTGGGGGCAGTGGGGAACTGAATGCATAGCGTTCGGAGGGGCAGAGCCAGCGAGACAAAGGAGCCACAGGAGTTGAGACTGCGACTTCCGAGGTTATCCTGGTAGGTACCTGGGAGTTCAGTAATGATTCCGCTGATTCCCGGTGCTTGTAAATGAAGGGAGGGAAGGGGAGGACTACTCATGCAGCCCTCATGACTGCCTGGAGCTCTGGAGGAGAGAGGAGAAAGACAAGCAGTTTAAATAGGGCTCGGACAAAGGATTTCACTGTTTGGGGGGTGTGGGGTAGGGTTCCAAATTCGTGAGAAGGCTATGCAGTTTCTATCAATTTCTGTTACTTTAGGCAATATCAAAAACAGCATCGAGCATAGATATTTGAAATTAAGGCAGCAGTTTGGTCCAAACAGTCAAAAAAAAGTCTTAAAGGGGACGGCTATTCACAGAAAAACAGTCAAAAAGCATAGGTGTAGGCAACATTTGATTTAGCTAACAAACAAACAAAAAATAACTATCTTCATTGTTGGGCCAAGCAAATTAATCCCCCCTTTAAAAAAGGGGCCAAGAGAGCCAGCTAGACAAAGGAGCCACAGGAGTTGAGACTGCAACTGCCGGAGTTATCCTGGTAGGTACTTGCGAGTTCAGTAACGATTCCGCTGATTCCCGATGCTTGTAAATGAAGGGAGGGAGGGAGGAGGACTACTCATGCAGCCCTCATGACCGCCTGGAGCTCTGCGAGTTCAGTAACGAATCCGCTGATTCCCGGTGCTTGTAAATGAAGGGAGGGAGGGAGGAGGACTACTCATGCAGCCCTCATGACCGCCTGGAGCTCTGCGAGTTCAGTAACGAATCCGCTGATTCCCGGTGCTTGTAAACGAAGGGAGGGAGGGGGAAGGACTACTCATGCAGCCCTCACGACCGACTAGGCCCAAGAAATAAAAATGTCTTAAATTAAAAGAAAAAGAAAGTAATACTCTCATACTCCTCTTCTTATACTCACACACACACATTTAAAAGTGAAGTACCACAGTACTTAGTTTCACTTCTGGTGTTTTGATTGCTAACTGTGAAAAATTCCCCTGCTATCCTTGCCTGTGTGCTAGGGAAATCACTGCAGTTTGACCTGCTGCAGATACAACAGAAGCCCTGGTTTCATCTGAGGCCTTCTGTTGTGTGAGTGAGGTGATGAACATTCTGCAGATAGAACTTAGCAGATATTTAAATTCTTGTATTCCATCCATAGTAAACATTCCATGTACTGAGTGTAGGAAAGATAGAACAGAAACAAGGTGGAGAAAAGGGAGGAAATTCTATAAAAAAGAAGGAGGAAGGGTGAGGAAATGGGTGAATGTGGCAAGTTTGGGAAAATAAAGGGTGTAAGGGCTAATTTGAAAAAAAGTTATTTTGCTGTACATTTGAAACTGAGATGGGATGCCAAACGTTTGGATATGCTGAGACTATTTTCTTGTGGTGGAGAAAAGTAAAAAAAAATCATTAAAATACTTAACATTACTTTATTTTTGTGTATTTTTTCACCCACCCCCCAAAAAAAAATCATGGATGCATTTTATAATCTCAATAAGACAATCCAGGGTGTACTTTATGGTGGAATAACAGTACTTCTCAAGTGGTTGAAGGCACTTGGCAATGCCTCATGTCTCAGAGCAAACCTGAGGTGTGCTGTTATCTTACCAGAACACACACCATGTCATAGCTTATTGCTTAACTAATAAACACGATTTCATCATGTTTGGGTTATGTTACAGGCCACCATCATAACCTGAGAATATTGATAAGGCCCTTAGCAAGGAATGCAAACATTTATTGGGAAAATATAAAGTTCTTTTAATTGATGACCTGAACATGGCTGGCATAAACTGGGGTAATGGGAAATGTGGGAATCCCCAAGATCCTAGACTAGCTATAAATGTAAAGGGCCTGATTTTAGAAGAGCTGTAGATCGATGCAAGAGACTTGCGACAGGGAGTTGGATGCAAGGGGTGACTTGCTCCATTCCTTGCAGCATTTGTGGTTTTCCAAGGGAACCAGCTGCAAACCCCGACACATGTCCCTTGCATTAAAGCCAGCAAGTTAGATAAGCTCCCCCCCACCAAGTCTAACTTTTCACCATTGGGGGAGCCATTTTACGGGGCTTGCACCAAAGCTTTGGTGCAAGCTGCCATAAACTGCGAAAAATGTTGCAACTGTGCCAAACTTTAGAAAATTGTGTGCAGCTGCTGCAGATGCATTTGACGCAGTTGCATCAAACATCAGGGTTGATGCTGAGCTTGATGCAAACTCTGCGTCAACCTTTTAAAATCAGGCACAAAGAATCTAAACCTGAAACAATACATTGGAACACCAACTTGGGTGGGAATGTTCTAGACTTAATCATAAGTGAGTTGGGAAAGGATATTAAAGATTTGTACTACTAGGGAGCCCCTGGGAGATAATGCACATTTTGTGGTAATATTTTGTGTAGTGAGGAATATTAATAGTAATAAGGGACCAATGAAAATAGAGTGTTATTAAAGATCCAGTTCTGCAAGAATGATGTCAGACCTCAAAAAGTGGAAGCTGAAGGAGGGTTTTAGCAGTAAAAATGCTAATGAAAGGCTGAACATAATGGTGGGTAAATTAAAGAAATTTGGAGGAAAATTATGTACCCAAGGTTAAAAAATATAATACGAATGGAAGGAAACCAACCTGGTTGACAAGAAATGTGTTAAATAAAATCAAAATTAAGAGAACAATTTATAAAGACAGCTAAGGATTCAGGGAAAAAAGAGTTTTTGGAACTTTACATAATAAAAGCAAAGGAATATAAGGCACTGATAAGAAATGCCGAAAGTGTAAAAGAGGAGGAAATAGCCACTGATTCCAAAAGAAAACCAAAAATGTCCTGGCCTATGAAAATAGTAAAAAGGTTGGATTCACAGCAGTAGGACCATTGGTAGAGGACAATAAAATTGTCACAAATGATGGAGACACTGCTAGCCTACTGAACAAATTTTTCAATTCAGTATATCAGACTTCAGAATTGCATAATACTTACATACAAAATATACACTGTGCACCCCAGTTTGCTCTGAATGACATTTACAGTGGCGATCATACAAAAGTTTATCATATAGAAACATAGACTTTGATGGCAGATAAGGACTGCTTGGCCCACCTAGTCTGCCCATTTCCCTACCTGCAGGATAAGCTGCAGATCCTAGTTAACCAACAGCCTACTTCTTCTTACCCCCCACAAGAACTGCCTTATGTCTGTCCCATGTATTCTCCCACAGTTTTAGACCCCACAACCTCCTCAGAAAGGCTGTTCCATGCGTCCACCACCCAATCTGTGAAAGAATACTTCCTCACTAGCCCCTGAACTGCCCCCCCTCTATCTTTAAATTGTGTCCTTTTGTTCTTGCACATCTCTTTTTATGAAAGATGCTACCCTCTTGGACTTTGTTGATTCCACTGAGGTTCTTAAAAGTTTCTATCATGTTCCCCCTCTCCCTCCTTTCCTCTAGGGTATACATATTAAGCTCCTTTAGTCTCTCCTCGTATGGTTTCTCTTGCAGACCCTGCACCATTTTAGTTACCCTCCTCTGGACTGCATCTATCCTGTCTATGTCCTTGTGGAGATGGGGTCTCCAGAACTGGATGCAGTACTCCAGATGGGGTCTCACCAACTGTCTGTAGAGAGGGATAACAACTTCCTGTTTTCTGCAGGTGATGCCTCTCCCTATACATCCCAGTATACCCCCAGCCCTCCCTATTGCCTTCTCATATTACTTGCTAACATTAAGTTCATCTGATGTGATTACCCCCAGGTCCCTTTCCATTTTTGTTGTTGTAACTACCTCCCCCCCATTGTGTAATCTTCTCCTGGGTTTTTGTTTCCCAGGTGCACAATTTTGCACTTCTTTGCATTGAATCCAAGCTGCCATACTTCTGACCATTCCTCCATCCTTGCCAAGTCCCTTCTCATCCTTTCCATGCCTTCTTGTGTATCAACCCTGTTGCAGATCTTTGTGTTGTCTGCAATGAGGCATACTTTTCCTTCCAGTCCCTCTGCAATGTCAGTTATAAAGACACTAAAAAGGACTGGACCCAGTACTGAACCCTTCGGTACCCCACTAGTAACCCCTCTTTCTTCAGAGTGGACTCCATTTACAATTACCTTCTGTGTCCTGTTGTCCAGCCAATGTTTTACCCATGCTACCACCCCGGGACTCACTCCCAGGCTGGTTAATTTGACTGTTAATCTTTTGTGTTGGACTGTGTCAAATGCCTTGCTAAAGTCTAGGTAGGCCATGTCCACAGCCCCTCCCAGGTCTACTACTTTGGTCACCCAGTCAAAGAAATCAATTAGATTAGTCTTACATGACCTTCCCGCTGTGAACCCATGCTGCCTTGGGTCCTGTGCCCCACTAGCCTCTAGGTACTCAACAATTCTTTCCTTTAGAAGTGATTCCCTCACTTTAGTTTCCTGCCTCTGTCTTGGTCCCACTTTTGTGTAAGGGGAATTGCATCCGTCTTCTTCCAATCTTTTCCAGTCCTCAGGTATCACACCATCCTCCCATGATTTGTTAAAAAGGGTAGTCAGTGGTTTCACTAGTTCTCCCCTTAATTCTTTTAGAATTCTGGGGTGAATTCCATCAGGTCCCATTGCTTTGTCCACCTTCAGTTTTAGGAGTTCTTTCAGAACCCTTTCTTCTGTGAAAGGACTGGGATCGACCCCCCTATCAAGAGTGCTTCTGTTAATTGGATTAGGCATCTCCCACTCCTCCTCTTTTGTGAATACTGAGCAGAAATATTCATTCAGTATCTCTGCTTTTTCACTGTCCCTCTCTGCCCACCCACCGTCCATTCTATTCAGCCTCACTATCCCTCCCTTTGTCTTTCTACGCTCTCCCTGATGTACCTATAAACGGTTTTATCCCCCTTCTTAACCGAGTTGGCTATCTTTTCCTCAGTTTGGGCCTTTGCTATTCTGACTTCCCTCCCTGCTTCCTTCTGTCTTAACTGGTACAGCTCTCTGTCCTGCTCCTTCTATGTTTCCTTACACTTCCTGAATGCTATCTTTTTCTCCCTGACTTTCCCCGCCACCTCTTTTGAGAAACATAGTGGCTTTTTCTTTCGTTTTGATTTGTTTACTTGCTTGACACAAAGGCTTGTTGCCTCTGTGATGGCAGTTCTGATGTTTCCCCATTGTTGCTCCACCCTTCCTTCTAGCCTGTTTGCTAATGCTTTTCTAAGGCACTCTCCCATCTTGCCAAAGTCAGCCCTCCTGAAGTCCAGTACC
The DNA here is from genome assembly GCA_016271365.2 of Neoceratodus forsteri. NCBI lineage: Eukaryota > Metazoa > Chordata > Ceratodontiformes > Ceratodontidae > Neoceratodus > Neoceratodus forsteri. The sequence continues at coordinate 32,902,990 of CM057450.1, forward strand.
CTCACATTTGTATGGCTTGATTCTGTAGCTGAGTTTATCGTGAACCACACTGTCTCCATTTGAGAGTATGAGGTCTAAGATTGCTCCCTCATGAGTAGGTTCTGAAACTAGCTGTCTGAGGCATGCCACCTGTAGGGCATTGAGAATGGCCCTGCTCTTGGATGTGGCTGCAGGAAATGTGCTCCAGTTAACATCTGGCATATTCAGGTCTCCCATCAACAGTATCTCCCCTTTCTCTGCCATCCTAAGAATACCTTCTATCATATCCTTTTCCATTCCCTCCCCCTGACATGGGGGTCTGTACACAACCCCAGTGTGGATTGTGGTGCCATTTCTAGTCTCTAAGGTGACCCACAGTACCTCCTCTCCTCCCTGTTTACTCTTTCGTTCAGTTGCTTTTTTCCTTTTCTTTACATAGAGAGCTACTCCTCCCCCTCTTCTCCCCTCCCTGTCTCTCCTGTAGGTTATGTACTCTGATATGTTAACATCCAAGTCATGGTTCTCTGTGTATCATGTTTCTGTGACTGCTATGATATCCAGGCATCCCTCTTCCATCAAGGCCACCAGTTCAGGGAGCTTGTTGCCCAGACTACAGGCATTAGTACTCATTGCCCTCCATTTCCTGATGGCCTTACTCCTTTTTGGCCCATCCCTGTTCTGATTGCCTTTGTCACTTTTTCCATTTACCCTTCTCCCTATCGACATCTCTATCTTGGTGTTTACCTCACTTACTACCCTGACTTTTTTGTGGGGCTAGGATTTCCATGCTCCTTTCCAGTGCCTCCCCACTTGGCTAGTTTAAATGCTTGCCAATGAAGCATTTAACCCTATCACCTAGGACCCTGGTTCCCCTCCTGGGCAGATACAGCCCACCATGCCAGTATAGGCCTGCATCACTTCAGGTGGACCCCAGTCCCCAGTGAAGCCAAATCCCTGAGCTCTACACCAGTTTTTCAACCACTGATTGAATCCCATGGTGTGAAGCACCCTAGCCTCACCTACGCCATAGACTGGCAGCACCTCCGAAAAGGTTACCGTGCATGCTACTTGTCTAAGGCCCCTCCCCAACTCCAAAAACTCTTCCTGCACTGCTCTGATCCCTTTCTTAGCCAGGTCATTTGTCCCTAGGTGGACAATGACATCCAGCTCCCTCCCATGTGCAGCTACTCCGGCAATCCTGAGGATTCACTCCCTATCCCTCCAAGCCATGGTGCCAGGCAGGCACCTTACCTCCCTCTCCCCTTCCTCCACCAGTTCCAACTTCCTAACAATGGAGTCCCCCACTAGGAGTTTTTTCCTTCCCCATGGGGTCCCATGCCACCCTCCTGTGGGTCTCCCTTGTGCAGGTTCCCAGCATCCTCCTTGGTCTCCACTGCAGGTGCCTCCATAGAGGAACCACACTTTGCCAGAATGGCATAGGAATTCTGGAGAGATACAACTGGAGGGATGCACCTCTGCTCCACCATGCTCACCCTCCCTGAGCCTACTGTGGTCCAACTGCTCCTCTTTCTTGGCAACCTCTGAGGCAATGGCAGTGGCCTCGTGGTCCCTGGATGGGAGAGGAGGTCCCACAAATCCTGGCCAACTCAATCTGGATATAAGCAACCTCCTCCCTCAGCCCAGAAAGGAGCCTACAGATGGGACAACACCGCATCTTCCAGAACGTCTCCCGGAAGACTGCTGCTCCACTGCCACTGCATTGCACCACTCCCATCATGTCTTATTTCTGGCCCCTTCACTGTTTGGAATCCTTACTCTTTCCTTTTTTTTTCTTTTTCTTTTTCTCCTCTCCCTACTTACTGCCTCTGTGCCCTTTAAGTTCCTGATCGTCCTGTTCTGAGAGAAAAAGATCCTGTATTTCTCAGTAGACCCCTTACTTGCTAAAAGGAGACTTCCAGCAGCTGGAGGGGGTGGAGAGCTACTCTTGCCCTTCTAGGATGATGAGTCTTTGGTGGCTCTGTGATCACTCACTTCCTGCTCCCAAACAGGAAGTTCCCATTGTCAGACAAATCCTGTGCCTATAAAAGTAGAACTAGCTTTGGGTGGGAGGGTGGAGGGGAGGGAAGGAGGGAAATATAGTCCCAGTAGAGAAATCCAGTCACACAGCACTCCTTCCTCCTGGTGTTCTCTGCCAAGCCTCAGGCAGAATCTATCTAGGGCAGTGTTTAAATCTAGCTTCCTTCTAGCTAAGCCACTCCCCCTACTTAATAGATCTTTCTACATGTAATTAAATTTCACAGATAACAATCCCCTTCAACCACCTGAGATTTACACCTAGATAACTGCTTCAGATAACCATTCACTTCAGCTAACTCAGACAAACACACTAACTTTTTTTTTTGTATGAGTACTGAAGTATACCTCGTGGTACCTCACGGTACCACTGAGGCACTCAAGTTCAATTTGCATTGACTGTAATGCGATCCTGCCTCAGTACCACCAAGGTATACCTCAGTACTAGTAAACATTTGTACAATCACCACTGCATAAATTATCAAAAGTAGTTAACACTAATAAATCTCAGGGACCAGATGGAATACATCCAAAACATTTAGGTGAATTAGCTGAGACAATAGCCAGCCCCTTGACTGCATTGTATAATAAATCATTGGAATCTGGTGTAGTACCTGATGATTGGAGAGAAGGAATTGTGGTACCTATTTACATAAAAGATAGCAAAGCAGAAAAGCGGAACTACAGGCCAGTCAACCTTACGTCAGTGGTTTGCAAAACCATGGAAACACTGATAAGAAATCGTATAGAAGAAAAAATGAAAGAACTAATGGATTAATGGACCACAATAAACATGGGTTCTGAAAGGAATGATCTTGCTAGACTAATTTAATTAAACATTGTTGAGAAGGTTAGCAAGGCGTTGACATAGCTAACCCTGTGGATGTGATATACCTTAACTTTAGTAAGGTATTTGACAAAGTGCCACATGTCAAAGTGGTGATGTGCTTAGAGAGAAATATATTAAATACCAAAACTGTTTTATGTATTAAGTCCTGGTTAACTGATAGATGCCAATGTTAGGGTAAATGGACAAGACTGAAAAAATAGTTGTCACCTGTGGTGTTCCCCAGGATCGGTGTTAAATACATCACTATTTAACATATATGTTTCTAGCATGGGTATAACAAAAGGAGGTTGGGTCAGCAAGTTTGCTGACAACACAAAGATTGGACATACTGCAGCTAATGACCACCAGCTTTGTTTACTTGATGAATTATATGAATGGTCACTAACCAACAAAATTAATTTAAATCATGAGAAGTGTGTCGTTGTGCACTTTGGAAGCAAGAATCTTAGGTCACAAAACTGGTAGCAAGGAGGAAGTTGGCAATTAAAGTCCAGTCAGCCTGACTTCAGTGTGTGGAAATGAATGGAATCAATACGGAAGGAAAGGATTGTAGAATATCTTGAATCCAATGGCTTACAAGATCTGAGGCAGCATGGATTCACTGGAGGGAGGTCATGTCAAACAAATCTGATACATTTCTTTGATTGAATGACCAGGGAATTAGATCAGGGTGGAGTGGTGGATCTGGCCTACCTAGATTTCAGTAAGGCCTTCAACACTGTTCCACATAGGAGGCTCATAAAGAAGCTGGACAGCCTTGGAGTGGGTCCAAAGGTGGTAAACTGGGCAAGAAATCAGTTATGGGATAGGAGACATAGGGTGGTGGTAAACAGAGTACACTCTGGGGAAGAGAGGGTGACCAACAGATTGCCACAGGGATCAGTACTGGGACCAGTTCTCTTTAATGTCTTTATTAGTGACATTGCAGAGGGGCTAGTAGGGAAGGTATGCCTTTTTGCAGATGACACAAAAATCTGCAATAAGGTAGATCCTCCGGGGTGGTGGTGGAAAAAATGAATAGATATCTAAGAAACCTCAAGGAGTAGTCAAGAGTGTGGCAGCTAAGTTTCAATGCGAAGAACTGCAAAATCATGCACTTGGGGCACATAAACCCAGGGGCAGAGTACAAAATGGGTGGAGTAGTATTAATTACTACCAAACAGGAAAGAGACCTGGGAGGTAAACATATCTGATGACCTAAAGGTGGCCAGACAATGTAACAATGTGACAAAGCAGTGGGGAGTGCTAGTGGGATACTAGGGTGGTGTTACCACTGTATAGATCACTGGTGAAGCCTCACTAGAGTACTGTGTCCAGTTCTGGAGACCACATCTCCAGAAGAATATACACAGAATAAAGGTGGTCCAGAGGAGTGCAACTAAAATGGTGCAGGGTCTGCATCAAAAGTCCTATGAGGAGAGACTAAAGGACCTCAATATGTACACACTGGAGGAAAGAAGGGAGAGGGGGGTTATAACTGAGGCTTTCAAATGCCTCATGGATATAATAAAGTTCAAGAGGGAATCATTTTCAGAAAAAAGATGCTCAAGAACAAGGGGACATGCTATGAAACTGGAGGGAGTACATTCTGGGGAGATGTGAGGAAGCACATCTTCACAGAAAGAGTGGTGGATGCCTGAAGCAGCCTCCCAGTGGAGGTGGTGGGGGCCAAAATGGTAAGAGGTTTCAAGAATGCATGGGATAGGCATAAGGGAACCTTAGCGGTAAGGAAGGGGGGCGGAAATCAAGTAGGGTCTGTGGTGTTACAGTAGGTAGGGATAATGGGCAGATTAGGTGGGCCAAACAGTCCGTATCTGCTGTCAAACTCTAAGTTTCTATGTCAACTTACAAACTGAGAGATGTGATTCTGAAAGTTTCTGAAAGTGAGAGAGATCTTGGTATTGTAGTAACTAACAACCTTAAGTACACAAAATACTGTAACGAGACAGTCTGCAAATGCAATAGAATACTTGGATGCGTTAGGAAGAATATTACTAGCAGGAGTAAGAATGTCATTATGGCTACAGTGGAATTTCATATGTTTGGAGAGTACCTCTGTGGTTTTTGGTTGCACTAGTGGTGGTGGTGGGGGAGCAGATTGTGAATATGCTGTGACAGGTGTCTGGGACACATCATTTCTTTTTGAGTACACTTTATTAACATTTTCAAAATACAAAACATTAAAAACTGTCAATAAACAACTGAACAATAATGAATGAACAACACAACAAGCAAAACAATGAAACAGTAACTCAGATCTCAATCCCTGCCACCCTCCCATCCCAGAGCACTTCTACCCAAGAATTGGAAAAAGGAGAAAATCATAAAAATGGAACAGTGAAAACAATACTGAGGAAGGGAGCCCAAGATAATAAAAATTGAAACTAAATAAAAGACCCTCTCTCCCCATTATGACTGCATCAAAAATGGATAGTAAGGCATAATGGGGTTCCCATCTGGAACCAAAGAACTCTGCCCTGCTTTGAGAAGAGGCAATCTGCTTTTCTACCAATAGCATCTGGAGGAACTTTTGATGCCATTCTTTGTAAGAAGGGATGGCATCGTTCAACCAGTGTTGTAATATAATTAGTTTGGCCGTAATTGCAATCAATGCCATGTATGTTGTCCGGGGACCAGAAAGATTAGCTGGATAGAGGCCGACTAAACAGATCTCTGGTGTGAAACAATTATCTTGTCCCAGGAAGGGATCCAATGAAGTTTTCATAACATTCCAAAAAGGGATCACTTTAGCACAATGCCAGATCAGCTGTTTAAGGTGACATTCAGCCATACCTTATCTGGTGCAAACCAGAGAATGGAGTATACCCATTTTGTGCAATCATAAGGCAGTATAATATAAATTCTGTAATATCTGAAATTGGATCAAACTGTACAGATCCTGTTTAATGTACTTATACAAATGCCGCCATATGGTCTGCCAAAGTTCGGGCTCTGCAGGGAAATCTAGGGCCTGTTGCCAGTAATAGCAGATCACTGTAGGACTACTAGGATCTTTGACTTGTAAAAGGCCATAAAGCTTCGCTAGTGAGTGAGGTTATTCCGCTAGGGATGTAAAGGGTTGAATATTCAAGGATTCCTGGAGGGACTACTGAGCTGGACCCAAGAAGGAAAAAATTGCCAGCTTCAACTGAAGCTATTTAAAATCAAAAGATTGAGATAAAGAAAAATGTTCCTGAAGGACGGTAAATGAAAGAAGTCTGCCCTCATCCAGAAGACCATCACTAGAAATATCTCAAAACTGAGGAAAAAAAGTGAATGGGATTGGATGATGAGCAATACGAATGTTTGGACTGCCCAGTATAGGCTGAGTTAGGGCCTTTGTCCAATCATGGTCCAGATAAAAACATAACTGTTGGAGGGCTTTGAGGGACCAAATAAGTGGCATAGCCTTAAGCATTGGGGGTCAGCCAGACAGCTTCAGATAAAGCAAACTGTTTAACTGTATGCTGGCCTGCTGACAGAGCCCCTTCTCAATGGTTAGCTATAGTGGGATGTAAGCGACTTCCGACTGTGCCAACCATACCCAACCCCACTTTAAAAAATTACTCCTGCCAGCCCGGTGGCACTGAGGGTTGAGGCGCTGGACACCACACCTTGAGCCACGCCGGCGACCCGGGAATGAGCTCAGGTTGTCAGGGGCTGGCAGAGGAGGGAGGAGATCGAGCATCTGGAGGACTGCTCTCTCCTCCCAGGGAGGTTTCTAGGGGATGCGTCGCACAGGGGCGACCTCTGGTGGAGACCAGGGGAATGCTGAGTCTGCATCGCTATGCATTGCGAGGGGGCGGTGCTGCGGCGGGCATTGGCAATAGTGCCATAGATGCCATTGCACGACCCAGCATTGGGGGAAACCGGAGGAAAAAATTGAAATACCTTGCCCTTGGGGATAGGCGACGGCACCACCTACCATCAGCCACACTCCACAGGCCGGACTACCTCCTGTCCTGGGCCAAGCCCAGCCCAGCCCAAATTGTAGATAGAGCGCCCTGGGCAGATAGGGCGGCCCTTCCTCAGGGGGCTCAGAGCCGAGGGGATAGCCGGGCTGGTGCCAGGATGCAGGGGGAGTTTCAGGCTAGGAGGCAGAGTTGGGGGTAGGTGGATGCCTGAGAGAGTTCCCCGTAGAGGAAGTGAAGAAATAAAGTGTAAAAAAAAAAAAATTACTCCCATGTAAAGCACAATAGTATAAAAAGAATTTTGGAAGGTGCAAACCTCCCCAGTCCTTCGGGATTGTTAGTTTAAAATAAACACATTGGACCACTTTACCTTTCCACAAAAATTCATTAATCAGGTGCTGCAGATGGGTAAACCATAATTTAGGGAGGCAGAGGTATACCATGCCAAGGGAATATAAGATACTTGGTAAAAGACTCATTTTGATGATACTGACCATTCCCCAGAGTGAGAGAGGCAGGGAGGCCCAGCATTGCAAATCCACTGTACTCATTTGCAAGAGGGAAGTAAGATTCTGCTTAATTAAAGCTGAAGGGTTTCAGGTGAGACGTATGCCTAAATAATTCAACAATCTAAGTTCCCAAGTTAACCCCAATTTGAAGATCTCCTTTTTGTGTTCATAGGCTTTAAGGGGCAGAAATTCAGTCTTCTCTAAATTTAATTAATATCCAGAAATGGCAGAAAACTGTTGGATCTCAGCCAGAGTGTCAGGACTAGAAGTACAGTAGAAGGGTCCTCAATATGCAGCAAAAACTCATCTGCAGATGCAGATAATTTGTAATAGGTCCCTCTGTCTGAAATTCCACGTATCAATGGGTTGTTTTGGAGGTATTGAATTAAGGGGTCTAGGTATAAATTAAAAAGAAATGGAGACAGTGGGCATCCCTGCCTGGTCCTACGCTACAATGAAAAGGAGGCAGACAGAACACCATTACACCAGATTTGGGCTGTTGGATTACTGTATAACACTTTGACCCAGGCAATGAACTCTTGAGGAAAACCAAATTTTTCTAAAACAGAAAATGTATGAGACCAAGAGACCCAGTCAAAGGCCTTTTCTACATCCAAGGAGACCAAAACCAAAGGACTTTTGCTCTCCCTGGATGCAGACATTAAATAATGGAGTTTACAAAGACGGTCACGTGAGAGATGGCCTGCCATAAAACCCACCTATGTCAGGCCTATCAAACCATCCAATACCAATTGTAACTGGTTAACGAGCACTTTAGCTAAGATTTTAATATTGGAATTAAGTAAAGAAAAAGGGCTATAATTGCCTCATTATAGTTCATCCTTCCCCTGACTTTTTAAGGAGAGTGATCCATGCCTGAGTGAATGTGGGATCAGTAAGGCCTGAAGATAATAAAAGATTGAATAAATGGGTTAAGAAAGGGGCTGAATCATCCTTAAAACCTAATAAAAATGATTAGTGAATCCATCAGGACCAGGAGCCTTGTCCAATGGGAACTGCTAAATCGCTCGGTGAACCTCGTGCACTATAATAGGGCCCTTTAAAGGCTCTTGCTGCTGTGGAGTCAACATCGGGAGTTGAAAAGGAGCTATTCAAGACTGAATTTGGTTGGGTAAGCATTGTTAGAAGACTCTCTCTGGTACAAAGTACTGTAAAAATTCTGGAAAAACTTCAGCAATGGCACGCGGCTGTGTGGCTATGGTACTGTCAGTAAAAGATTGGATGGTGGCCTTGGAAGATTCTAATTGTCGGAGCTGAAAAGGTAACAACTTTCTGACTCCTTCCCCAGATTCTAAATAATGGATTTTGGTATTCAGCAAAGCTTATTCAGCCTTCTCCACTAGGAGGCTGGCATACTGTGCAGAAAGAGAATTGAGGTGTAGCCAGTCGGAAGCCAACGTATCAGATGAAAAGTGGTGCTTTAACTGCCAAATCTCCTGAAACAATTAATCTAACTTAACAGTACGGGCCCAATTTCACTTTAAAGCCAGCTGGATGCACTTCCCATAGACTGCACATTTGGCTGCCCCCCACAGTACATCTGGAGCTGACACAGAGGACTCAGTAGAAAAAAAGGGTCTGAATATAGTCTCATATAATCTGCAATGTAGTAGGGTCATGGAGGAGTTGGGAGTTCAGGCACCACACTTTGTCCTGGTCCTCTTGTCCCTGGACAGAGTGTGCCATAGTGACCCCAGTATGGTCATAAATAACCAGAGGTTGTCCGGTAAAGATCCTACCACTTGCTTGAACTACAGACTGATATCTCTGCTCAGCGTGGATTGTAAGATCTTAGCCAAATATTAGCCACTCAATTTGAAAAGGTACTACCTTTACTAATACACAGATCACAAGCTGGTTTCATAAATGGTAAGCAGGGCAGTGATAATCTCCAGGTGGTGCTTAATCTGATACAAGTAGCTACTAAGGTCCAGATTAGGCAGCCCTGGTGGCAATTGATGCTGAAAAGGCATTTGATTCCATTGAATGGAATTATTTACAGTATGCCCTTTCCAGGGTCGGTTTGGGGCCTGTATTTAGGAAATGGATTCAGCATCTTTATTCCACTCCTTGGGCGAGAGTGTTGGCCAATGGGGTCTTATCTGAGTCCTTTTCCTTGTCTCGTGGCACGAGATAAGGATGTCCCTTAAGTCTTCTTTGAGTTTTGCTTGCCATAGAGCCTCTCAATATGGCTTTTGCATCAGCATCCAGATATTCACGGTATATTGGTAAGAGGTAGGTCATTTCCTACTCTATTATATGCAGATGATATGCTCCTGATGCTGTCTAACATAGAAACATAGACTTTGATGGCAGATAAGGACCACTTGGCCCACCTAGTCCGCCCATTTCCCTACCTACTGGATAAGCTGCAGATCCTAGTTAACCAACAGCTTACTTCTTCCCATCCCCATCAGAATTGCATTATGTCTGTCCCATACATTTTTGAATTCCCCCACTGTTTCTGACCCCACAACCTCTTCAGTAAGGCTGTTTCATGTGTCCACCACCCTCTCTGTGAAAAAATACTTTCTCACATTGCCCCTGAGCCGTCCCCCCTCTATCTTCTAATGTGTCCCATTGTTCTTGCACATCTTTTTTCTGCAAGATGCTACTTTGTTGGACTTTGTTGATTCCCTTGAAGTACTTGAAAGTTTCTATCTTGTCTCCCCTTTCCCTCCTTTCCTCAAGGGTATACATATTAAGCTCCTTTAATCTCTCTTTGTATGGCTTCTGTTGCAGACCCTGCATCATTTTAGTTGCTTTCCTCTGGACTGCCTCCATTCTGTCTATGTCCTTGCATAGATGGGGTCTCCAGAACTGCATGCAGTACTCTAGATGGGGTCTCACCAACTGTCTGTACAGAGGGATAACAACTTCCTGTTTTCTACTGGTAATGCCCCCCCCCATACATCCCAGTATCCCCCCAGCCATCTTTACTGCCTTCTCACATTGCTTAGGTCATCTGATATGACTATCCCCAGGTCCCTTTCCATTTTTGTTGTTGTTAATACCTCACCCCACATTGTGTACTCTTCCCCTTGGTTTTTGTTTCCCAGGTGCATTACTTTGCACTTCTTTACATTGAATCTAAGCTGCCAAACTTTTGACCATTCCTCCAACCTTGCCAAGTCCTTTTTCATCCTTTCCAACCCCCCCCTTGTGTATCAACCCTGTTGCAAATCTTTGTGTCATCTGCAAAGAGGCATACTTTTCCTTCCAGTCCCTCTGCAGACTGGACTCAGTACTGAACCCTGTGGTACCCTGCTAGTAACTCCCCTTTCTTCAGAGTGGACTTTGTTTACTATTACCCTCTGTGTCCTGTCATCCAGCCAATTTTTTACCCAGGCTACCACCCTGGGACACACTCCCAGGCTGGCTAATTTGTTTATTAATCTTTTGTGTGGGACTGTGTCAAATGCCTTGCTAAAGTCTAGGTAGGCCATGTCTACAGCCCCTTCCTGGTCTACTACTTTGGTCATCCAGTCAAAGAAATCTATTAGAGTAGTCTGACATGACCTTCCCGCTGTGAATCCATGCTGCCTTGGGTCCTGTGCCCCACTGGCCTCTAGGTACTCACCAATTCTTTCTTTCAAAAGAAATTCCATCATTTTCCCTTCCACCGAGGTCAAGCTAACAGGTCTGTAGTTTCCTGCCTCTGCTTTTCTCCCACTTTTGTGAAGGGGAATCACATCTGCCCTTTTCCACTCCTTAGGCACCACACCATCCTCCCATGATTTGCTAAGAAGGGTAGTCAGTGGTGTTCTCCCCATAGTTCTTTTAGAATTCTGGGATGAATCCCATCAGGCCCAATTGTTTTGTCCACCTTCAGTTTTAGGAGTTTTAGGAGTTCTTTCAGAACCCTTTCTTCTGTGAAAGAACTGGTATCGACACCTCTATCCAGAGTGCTTCTATTGATTGGATTAGGTACCCCTCCTCTTCTTTTGTGAATACTGAGCAGAAGTATTCATTCAGTATCCCTTCTTTTTCACTGTCCCTCTCTGCCCACCCACCCTCTCCTTTATTAATCCTCACTATCCCTCCTTTGGTCTTCACTCCCTCATATACCTATAAAAGGTTTTGTCCCCTTTCTCGACCGAGTTGGCTATCTTTTTTTTGGTTTGGACTTTTGCTATTCTGACTACCTTCCCCGCTTCCTTCTGCATTAACTGGTACAGTTTTCTGTCCTGCTTCTTCTGGGTTTCCTTATACTTCCTGAATGCTATCCTTTTCTCCCTAATCTTCCCTGCCACCTCTTTTGAGAACCATAGTGTTTTTTTTCTTTCATTTTGATTTGTTTATTTGCTTCACACAAAGGCTTGTTGCCTCTGTGATGGCAGTTTTGATGTTTCCCCATTGTTCCTCCACCCCTCCTTCTTGCCTGTTTGCTAGTGATTTTCTGAGGCACTCTCCCATTTTGACAAAATCAGTCCTCCTAAAGTCCAGTACCCTCACTTGTGTATGGCTTGACTCTGTGGCTTTGTTTATCATTAACCATACTGTTTGGTGGTCACTTGTTCCCAGATAGCTACCCACTTCTAGATCTGATAGCCTCTCTCCATCCCTGTTTGAGAATACCAGGTCTAAGATTGCTCCCTCCCGAGTGGGTTCCAACACTAGCTGTCTGAGGTATGCCCCCTGTAGGGCATCGAGAATGACCCTGCTCTTGGATACGGCTGCAGCAAAGGTTCATATTCATGCCCCCCATCAACACTATCTCCCCATTTTCTGCCATCCTAAGGATGCCTTCTATCATTTCCTTGTCCATTTCATCCCCTGATATGGGGGTATGTATACAAGTCTTCTGTGGATTGTGGTGCCATTTACAGTCTCCAGGGTGACCCACAGTGCCTCCTCTCCTCCCTGTTTGCCCTTTAGTTAATTTGTTTTGATCTCTTCCCTTACATAGAGAGCTACTCTTCCTCCTCTTCTACCCTCTCTGTCCTTCCTGTAGATTGTGTACCCTGGTATGTTGACATTCCAGTCGTGGTTCTCTGTGTACAATGTTTCTGTGACTGCCATGATATCCAGGTGTCCCTCTTCCATTAAGGCTACCAGTTCAGGGAGTTTGTTACCTAGACTACGGGCATTGGTACTCATTACCCTCCATTTTTTGGTGGCCTTACTTCTTTTTGCCCCAACCCTGTCCTTACCTTTTTCTCCATTTACCCCTGCCCTTCTCCCTATCGACTGCTCTATCTTGGTGTTTTCCTTACTAACTACCATGATTTTTTGGGGGGGCTAGGATTTTCCTGCTCCTTTTCAGTGCCTCCCCCCCCTTGACTAGTTTAAATGCTTGCCAATGAAGCATTTAAGCCTATCACCTAGGATCCTGGTTCCCCTCCTGGACAGATGCAGACCATCACGCCAGTATAGGCGTGCATCCCTCCAGGTGCATCACCAGTCCCCAATGAAGTCAAAATCCTAAGCTCTGCACCAGTTTTTTCAGCCGTTGATTGAATCCCATGGTGCGGAGCACCCTAGCCTCACCCATGCCATAGACAGGCAGCACCTCTGAGAAGGTTACCATGCGTGATACTTGCCTAAGGCTCCTCCCCAACTCCACAAACTCCTCCTGCATTGCTTTGGCCCCTTTCCCAGCCAGGTCATTTGTCCCTAGGTGGACAATGACATTCAGCTCCCCCCCCATACAGCTGATCCTGCGATCCTGAGGATTCGCTTTCTGTCCCTCCAAGCCATGGTGCCAGGCAGGCATCTTTCCTCCCTCTCCCCCCTTCCCCAGGTCTACCCTCCTAACAATGGAGTCCCCCACCAGGAGTTGTTTCCTTCCCCTTTGAGGTCCCATGCCACCCTCGTGTGGGTCTCCTTTGTGGAGGTTCCCAGCACCCTCCTTTCTCTCCTCTGTGGGTGCCTCCATAGAGGAACCACACTCCGCCAGAATGGTGTACGAATTGTGGAGAGTTACAACTAAGGTTGAGATCTCTCTTTCTCCCAAGGGCTTGGTAGGTTAATGGTTCATTTTGTACAGTAACTGGCTTAAGGATTAATTGGGGTAAAACTGAAATACTACTGCTCCACAATGTAGATTTCTTCTGGGCTTCCATGAGATCATAAACTTTAGAAATGGTCACCTAAAAGCATACAGTATTTAAGTATGCATATCTCAAGCAAACCTCAAGAAATGTGTTATAAGAATGTTCAAGATTTATTGGCAGATATTTCGGTTGACATGAACAGATGGGTAAAATTACACATGTCTCTCCCCGATAAGATTGCTGCTGTTAAAATGATGATATTTCCAAGATTATTCTATAGGTTAAGTCATTTGGCCATGTCTATACCACTGGGGCATGTGGAATAAAATCGACAGGATGTTATCCAATTTTATTCGGGAGGGTAAATCCCCTTGTTTTAGCAGAAAGGTTCTCAGGGTACCTAGCCTCCATGGGGTTGGAACATGTCATGGCCATGGGCCTGCCATGCCTGTTATGGCCTGAAATAGACTTTACATTGGTTTCACCCTACATCTCCAAATACCCCTTTGTGGGTCGAGATATGGCAAGCTCTTTTGGGTGACACACCTTTGATAGCAGCATTGAGGGATCACCCTCTAGATTCTGAGCTATTAACATTTTCTATTACATTCTCTAGGCAGGTGTGGAAAAAGTATTTCAGGCTGGTGGATGGGAGTCTAGTTATTTGGGTCCTTATGAACCCTTATGAAATAACCCTGAATATTCGGGTTGGTGGTTCTCAGATACATTGATGCGCAGGGACCTCCAGGGGCATTCAATTAGTAGGAGATGTAATTGATCAGGGGAGTGGATTTCTACACTCATTTCAAAAACTGCACGCTGTTTTTGGGCTACCCACACGTGACCTTTGGAGGTATTTTCAATTATGTCAAGCTCTTTCTTTAAGATTTTTTAAGGATTTGAAAATAATCTCAACAGAACTCACCAGATATTTGCAAAAATGGTTCAAGATCCTGAAAGGCCATATTAGTGTGTTCTATAAAATTTTACAAAAAAAACTATCTTCCCAATTGGGAGGTACGTAGGGCTAGATGGGGGGGGGGGTCTGACATGCAGGAATCCTTGGATGCGGAGGATTGGTCCAAATGTATGGTGGAAATACATTGGGGCTTCCCCTGACCCAAGATTTCAACTTGTACAGAAGGTATTGAGTAGATGGTATCAGACACCAGATAAATTAGTTAAGATGGGTTTACTTGGATCCAATGAGTGCTGGAGATGTGGACATGGTTCTAGCACATTATATCATATACTCCTGGACTGTGTTTTGTTGAAGGACTGGTGGTCAGGTATTATTAGGGTTTTAGAGTGAAGTCTACAAATCCCTATACCTCACACCCCCTGTTTCTGGATCTCGGGAGACCCACTGATGCAATATTTGCAGGCCCTGCAAGTTAAAGCTGTTATTTATGCAGCAGCCTTAGAGGCCAAGCATCTCCTTCTTCTGCAATGGAGGACCTCTTCTGTTCCTTCTCTAAACCAATGGATACAGGTGGTCTCAAAAACAGCCTCTTATTAGCAGGTATTGTTTTGGAGAAGGAAAGTACTTCCCAAATTTGATAGGACTTGGTGTTCGTGGTTAAATTATGTTGGGGAAAAGTGTTTAGATCCTGCTTGCTTAGACATTACGATTTTATTTCAGGGGAGTCAGGAGGATGTTGTAGGTTAGTAGTAGTGTACTATTTTTGTCTCATTAGTAACCCTGCTAATTGTTTTTGCTACATTTATATTTATAGCTTGTAATCCTGTCTATTGCTGATGATTATGGGTACTCTTTGTTCTTTTCTCTTTTGTATTAGACAGAGATCCTCGTGATGTGACTGTTATTTATGGATCTTCATTTTTTTACTGCATTAGTTATTGTTGTTGTATTTGGGAAAACTCAATAAAACACTTATATACAAAAAAAGAAATAACCAGAGGTTGAATTTCACAGGAAGATTAACCAGGAAGCGATTCTTGGCTAAGGAGAAAATAATCAATCCAGGAAAATGAACCATGGGGTGGGGGTGGTGGGGATAGAAGATATAGTGTTTGTCAATGGGATGGAGGACATGTGAGGGATCAGTCAGACTGGCAGAGTCTAACAGCTCCCTTAAACCCCCGCTGCCCAGAGAATAGACCTTTACAGGAAAAACTGGACCAGTCCAGATCTGTTTGATGCATGAAATTCCAGTACCATCTGAGAATAACGGGTAAGTGAATAAATGGGGCCAGTTGGGCAGTCAAGTCCACAAAAAATGTCGAGGAGTCAACATTATGACCACTAGACAGAGCCAAGTAATACTTCCATTGGACATAGCTGACCATCTGAAAAAAACATATCACCCCTCAGAGACTCATAGTTCTTGGGTAAGCTGGAAAGCCAACTTGCGAGCCAGTAATACAGCTACCCCTCTTTTCTTTTTACTGTTACCTGCACCATATACCTGACCAACCAATTCTTTCCTGAAATAACAGACTTCCTCACATCGCAAGTGGGTGTCCTGCAGGAAGACAATCCCCACTTATAACATCTTTAGGTGACATAAGACAATGTGATGTTTTGGTTTTTCTTGGGCTGCCTTAATATTTCATGTAACAAATGTATATAAACTACCCATTCCAATTTAACAAGTTAAAATGTAGAAATCAAAGCTGCAACACAGTATAAACAAAAAACATCCAAGGGGTTTGGATGTGCTCTGGGCCCCACCCCACTCTGACCCATAAACGCTTGGCCATGGAATCCAAAAATAAACCAGCCTCCAACTCCCCCCCAGTAACTATATAGAACATTAAACAGGTTAAACAACTACCACAAAAAAGTACCCCCAACATCCCAATAACCAGCAAAACACACCCCTACAAAAAAAAAAAATTAACCAAACTGTCCTGGTCCAACTGACTGCACCCCTAATAAGCCCAGGCCCACAATATATACCACAGACTGCCCATGACAAACCTGCCCAGCACCCCTCCCTACATTTAGCTTAATTACACCTACATAAAGACAACCACAAAATAATCAAAAATACTGCCTAGTACAGAGGTACAAACATGTACGGTATACATAACAAAGCCATGGGTAGCCATTTAAAATGAAAAGTACCAGACTCATTAAGGGTAAGTAAAGAGCCAAAAGTATAACTGTATATTTTATTTATTTATTTATTTATTTTAATCTCGGATTACAATACCTTTGAGCCGAGGCTCTTTTACAAAGGTTCCACATCAGCGTGTGCAACAGTCATCATTTTTAGTTACAAACATATAGTCACTGACTTACAGACATGTAATGACCAGTACAAGAGTTGAGCTATGAGCAAGACAAGGGAAGGGGGTTGGTGGGGGAAGTGAGGGTAGGAGATCGGGGGGGTGGGAGGTGCAGGGGCAGGGGAGTACAGGAGGTGGTTGGGGCAGGGGCAGGAGTGGATATGGGGAGGTGGGCGGGGCAGGAGACAGTGCAGCCAGGGGGCCTTGTCAAGGGAATATGACAGGTAAAGTGCCAGGGGTGCAAAGACTGATTGTAGGTGCTGGGTGCTGGGGCATGTGCAGCTGGAACGGTGGAAATGTTAAGATGGGCAATCACAGGACACAAGCAGTGAGAGGCACAGCTTGGACTTGAAGAAGCCGAGTGTTGGAGCTGTCGCTATGTCGCTGCCAAGAGAGTTGAGCCAGTTGGATGCCTGATAGGCGAATGATCTTTGTCCTTGGGTCGTGCGACATCGTGGGATATGTAGTAGATGGGAATTGGATCTCCTTGTAGTGAGATTCCTATGTCTAGGCTTAAGGAGGGCACAGACACCAGGTGGGGCAGGCCCCATTATAATTTTCTTGGCTGTGATGCAGGTTTGGTATTTTCTGCGTTTGTCCAGTTGAAGCCATCCAGATTGGGAATAAAAGTCACATGTGTGGGTACGGCAATGTGAGCCAGTGATGAGACGACAGGCCTTATTCAGGGAGGTTGCGATACGTTTGAGAGCAGTGGTAGTTGCAGACCCATATATGAGAAGACCATAGTCTATGATGCTGACGATGGAGCTTTGGATGGCCACTGACAGTGCTTCTGGGGTTAGGTGTTTCCTGTGCCAGAATAATATGCCTAACCTCGCATTGGCAGACTTCGCAACATTGCTGATATGGACAATGTATGAGAGGTGGGGATCACGGGTGATGCCAAGGTACTTGAACGATTGTGTTTGCTGTAGGATGGCTCCTTGTTCGGTTGCAATGGAGAGGTGGAGTTGTTTGTTTTTGTTGTGGGGGCTGCAGAAGACCATAGACTTGTTTTTTTCTGATTGAGAAGCAGTTTATGATTTAGGAACCAGGATTCAATGGAGGATAAGGCCCACTGAAGTTTATTTTGTAATTGGATTGGATCAGGGTCCGAGGTGAGGATCACAGCATCATCGGCGTAGAGAATTATTTGTTCTGGGCAGCTGTCTGGTAGTGAGTTTAAGAATAGGCTGAAGAGGAGGGGTCCCAGAATGGAGCCCTGGGGGACTCCCGAGTGGACCAGTCTAGGGTCCAAGAGTGCATCAGCGATTCTTACTGTTTGTGATCGTTCTTCAAGGTAGCTCTTAAACCAGCCAATGGTGTCAGTTGACAGCCCAGTGTTCTGAAGCTGGACAAGTAGGAGGCGGTGACTGCCATTGTCGAAGGCTTTAGTTAAGTCAATGTAGATTGAGCCTAATAGTTCACCGGAATCAAGTGCATTGTGGATTGCGCCGGTGAATTCAAGTAGGGCTGTGGAGGTGCTGTGACCTTTGCGGAACCCGTGTTGTTGCTTGTACTTGATGTTGTTCATATCCAGGTATTCTGTGAGCTGGTCCAAGATGATGCGTTCTAGTGCCTTGGAGAGTGGGGGTAGTAGGGAGATAGGTCTGTAGTTATCGTGGGCAGTTTTGTCACCACTTTTATGGATTGGGGTGACAGTGGCAGATTTCCATCTGTCCGGGAACTGGCTAAGGCTGAAGGGAGAGGTTGAAAATTCTGGTCAGAGGACTAAGCACTTCATCAAGTGTGAGAGACAGGATTTTGAGATCGAGGGAGTCATTACTGAATCTTGATTTACCAAGGGCTTTGGTAACATATTTGCTTACTTGGTGAGCCTTGACTGCTTTGAAGTAGAAGCAGGGGGAGCTGGTGGGAGTAGTGTTCATTGCAGACAGAGGGGCTTCACCATCTTTGAAGTAGTCCTGAGGTAGGACAGTGCTGAGGTCGGTAAAGGCTTTGTTAAAGGTATCTGCAATGGTTTTTGGGTTGAGGGTTGTGGTTCCGTTGATGTTGAGTATTGATGGGAGGGTTCTGGGTGGATTCCCAGTGAGTTCCTTTATGTTCTTCCAGAATTCCTGACCATTGCCCCAGGAGTATGTGAGTGCATGCTTATCGTAGGTGGACTTCATTTGCCTGATGGTTTTGGTGCAGTCATTGCGGGCACGTTTGTAGTTTTGGATGTCGTTTTGCCTTCCAGAGTTTCTGGCCAGCTACCGTAGGTGGTCTCTTGTTTTTAGCATCCTGAGGAGGTCACCTGTGAGTCAAGGGTTACTGAGTGATTTAACTTTGTGTTTCTTAATAGGAGCATACGTGTCACAAGCGACAGTGAAGATGTTTATGAAGTGGTCAAGGGCAGTGTTTACATTGGTTGCATTGAAGATAGGGGACCAGTCTTGATGGATGAGGTGGAATTGGAGTCGAGGAAGGTGACCACTGGGTAGAACCCTGCTGGTGATTGTTTTTTGGTGGTTGTTTGATGAATTTATTTGACCAGGTGCAGCTAACATGAGAGTGATCGCTGAGAGAGTCAGGGAGGACATAAGTGTTAGATATCCATGATGGGTGACTGGTAAGGATCCAGTTCAAGAGTGCGCTGGTGCCGGTCCTGTAATTTTTCCTGGTTGGTGAGTCAACCATTTGTGTGAGGTTCGCCGCATCGATGGTATCCCTGTGTGCACCAGCATCGGCCGCAGGCCAGTTGATGTTGAAGTCGCCTAGGAGGATGGATTCGGTGTCTGGTGGGAGTGACTTTACGAAGTCAAGAACAGCTGTTAGACCAGTTCCCTGTTCTTTGGGAGGGATGTGGATTGTGGCAACAGTGAGGGTTTTGTTTTGGGCTCCAAGGAGGATTCTCACTGGCAGTATCTGAGCAGTTGTGGGTTGGAGTGAGGTAGTGATGTGTTGCCCTTGTATGGAGTCTTTTAGGTAGAGAGCGCAGCCCCCGCCTCTTTTGGAGAGGCAATCCAGCCTAAAGACGTTGTAGCCAGGAAGGCTGATTGCATGGTCCGGTAATGATGGCGTGAGCCAGGTTTTGACAACTGCCAGGATGTCAGGGCAGTGTTTGCTGGTGAAGGCCTGTAGGGCATCCATTTTAGCAAGGAGGCTGCAGATGTTGATTGACATGAATGCGAGGGCACCCAAAGGCTTGCTCAGATTAGTGGCTTTAGAGCAGAATGGGCCAGGGTTTGGGTGCACGTTGCCTGACAGCACGAGGAGGAGGACTAACCTCAAGGAGCTGCTGCATATTTCTTTAAGGGAATGTTTTCGCCGGCTAGCATCTCAGGAAGTTGCCGAGCATTGATGATAGTGGGTGAGGGTAAGCATAGACAGGGAGGACCAGAGTGGAGGGCTAGGACCAGTGTGGGTGTAGGACAGTTTCATGGTGGTAGGATGGACCATGGGCAAGGGGCAGTGACCAGTGTGCCTATGTGGAGGAAGGATGTAGGAATGTGGAAGCTGTAGGGGAGGGAAGGAAAGCAGGCTTTAGGGGCATGCAGTAGGGGAGGAAGACAGGCAAGAAGAAATAGAATAGGGGGTTGAAAACGGTGGAGGCGCATGATTAAGGTAGGATTTGGGGTTCAGGGAAATCTTACCCAGTTCGAGAGGATCTTGAGGGTGGGAAGGAAGGTATATAGCAAGTAAAGCAACTGTGCCTTTCAGAGGGTAAACTTTTTTTTCTTTTTTTTTAAATGAAAGAACAAGAATCCCTCTAGTGGCAGGTCTGTATAACCTGCTAATGGAAAACTAGCAAAAAAAAACAAACAAACAAACAAAAAAAAAAACTTCTATTAGACACTTGAAATGTGCTTAGTTCTATCTAAAATCTATTTGTAAAAAGTGGCAGGTAGCAAAAGCAGGGGAAAAGTCCTGTCCAATCAGAGCGGGTTTGCTGGAAGCACCCGTCACCGTACCTTCCAAGTATATAATGAAGTACTGAATTAAAATTATAATATAAATGAAAAAAAAGGTGGGTCCTTGATTTGCTAATAAGGGAGATTTGTGTCCAAGAAACTGAGTCCAAAAACTCAAGCTGTATACTATGGTCCGACATATTAATGACATAATCCCCCAAATATTTAGCTTCCAAACAAGCAACCGAAAGTTAATGAAACCATGGCATCAATGATTGAGATACAGGAGTAAAAAACAACCCCTCGTACAACTCAGAAGAAACATAATCAATTAAAGCAAAAAGATCATTTGTTTTATATGAAATAGCCAAATCACTCACACAACGAGGGGGACCGGCATATGGAGTACCCGCTTGAGACTCCAGTATCAGTCCCAGCTGCTGCGGAAAAAGGACACGATATCCAGGATAAGCATCAGGATTAATAGTCCAGCTAGCGTAAATCCAATAGCAAAGACTTCAGGAAAAGAAAACATTAGATGGTGATGTGGCAGTCGATGGGGGGGGGGCATCAGGAAAGCTTAAAAAAATCAGGAAAAAAGGTCTTCAATTCCGAAGCCACTTGGTCCACTGAGTCCACGTTTTGCTGATTTCCCTCGTACAGAATTCACAGTCTGGCTTATATTACCTCCTCAAGACACAGTGTCAACCCCAGCTGCTGCAGAACCCCCCAAATATCCAGGGCAAGCAGCAGGAGCAGTAATCCAGATAGCATGGATCCAATATAGATTACTTCAGGAAGAATAGCATGGGATGGTACTACAGCCATCAATAGGAGAGGGACTTCAGAAAGGCTTGAAAAGATCAGGATAAAGGGTTCTCTGTTCCAAAGCCGCTTGGTCCACTGAATCAAATCTTTTCCAAGCTCTGTCATGCAGGATTTGCAGTCTGGCTGGATATAACATTCTGAACCCAATACCGGCTGCCATTAACTTAGTAACAAAAAGCATGATAGGCTGCTCTCATCTGCCATACAGTCAGGGGGAAATCCTGGACAATACACAGTTTGGCTCCTTCCCAGAAGGCTTCATTTAACTCCCACACTTTATTCAATAAATGTTGCTGGTTCAGGCAGTTTAGAAATTTAAAAATAAGAGGACGGGGAGGTGAGCCCTCTGATGGCATCAGCTGAAGTGATCAGTAAGCCCTCTCCACAATGTATGAAAGACCATTGGGGGAGTGTCTTGCTAATTTTTCACATAACTTTTGTAAAAAAAAGGAGAACATGGGGACCCTCCACCCGCTCTAGAAGACCGAGGATCACAACATTATTGCGCTGGCTTCTGTGTTCCAGATCCTCAAGGTGGGCTTCCAGGCAAGTAATTTTCTGTCAAAGGGGACCACCTCTGGGTCAAGTTGGTGCTGCCAGTCATCAAGGCAGCTGATACAGGCCTCATTGTCACCAGCCCACCTATTTAGTGTATCCACAGCCAGTCAGAGTGCCTTTATTTTGTCTGTTAAGATCTACAGAATATCCTTTAAGGGTCCATGTTCTTGTAAGAACCTGTCCTCCATGAGGGCTGCTGATGCAGGGCTGTTGCAGTAAGTCATGGCAGCCTGTGCCTTTGACCACTTAGAGGCCTTATCTCTTTCTGGGTTTGTCAGTGGAGTGTGGCGTGGAGGATCATGGAGGTACAGTAGCGTAAAATGAAGAAAAATAAAAGAATTAGTGGTGAGAGGGCAGGAGAGATCAGGAAGAGCTGTTACTACGAGTCGCACATCATGTGACTCCACCCACATCATCATTGCTGCCAGAGGTAGGGCTCATCATAATTTTCCCCTTGGAGAGATACCCAGAAATTGAAGTGGAAGTGAACTGTTTGAACACAAGCCCTTTACTGGCAGGGGTGCTTATCACCTGAACTGCTGTGGTGTTGCCAGTGCTACTTCTGTTATTGTCCGTGTCCCTGATCCTGGCTTCATCTTCTCCCTGCACCATGCCCAAACATGCATTGCCTCAGTCTCAGTTATGCTTCCATTTCATGCTTCTGCCACCTAATAAGGTGTTTGGTTTTCATATGACTCCCCTGACCTATAGTCCCAAGACGTGAGCCAGCTTTGCCATGGCTAACTCAAGCTTTTTAGAAGTGGCACATTTAAAAACTCATTCTTTGGGATCTGTATCAAAAAATCCCACACAAGAGAGCTTTGTCACTGGTTGTTGCTTCCTTAGACTTCCTTAGACTTGCCATTTGTCTGTGGTTAGGTGGCATGACTGGGCCTGCAGCTGTAGCATCATGAGCATCCATGCCTCCACTGCAACCTCCCCTATTAAAATCCCCTTCTTGTTCGAGATCATAGTGTCCCTGCACAGTAACTGTTCTTTAGATTTATATGTACTGTTATCACCCTTCTCCTTCTGTTTACGTACAGGGTTCCTTTTCATTTATATATCCACATCACAGCGATCTCTCTCTCTTTGGCCCCATGTCTACATGAACAAGCATTTGTCAATGCTGAATGTTGTCTTGCTGGCATTGGCATTGGTAATGCAGGAGTTAGAGAGATGCATAGTAGGAATGGCAGTGAAGTATGGAACCAACGTCAACCCCACCCCACCCTGCAGAGAGTGACAGGCATGGAAGTGTGCCTTTGGGTTGTCGGCCATAACGCTCAAGCCATTTCACCTCACCCTATGCTGCAGACTCTGATAAGTGTCGAGTTGTGCCTTGGGGTCATCGGGCCTTATGTTCACCCCATTCCATAAGGAAGTATGTTGAGATGGGTGCAGTATAGGAGAATGGGGTGAACGTTGGGGCTGTAGAGTCCAAGGCACACCTTGATGCCTATCAGTGGCAGCAGGATGGTGGTGGGGGTGCAATGGCATAAACATTACAGCTGACAATCCAAAGGCACTCTACTGATGCCTGTTAGTCTGTAAAGTGTGGGACGTTATGGTTAGAAACCCTAACGCCCTGGGCATTTGTTGGTATTTGCACTCCAAATTTTCAACATGGCCTTTTGTGACCCCACCTCATGAAAGCTTTTGGGACATCTGTTCATGAACAGTGGCACTGTGATTTTGTTAATCTGTCTGGAATGTTGATTTCCCACAGTGACCATGTGTGAAAACACAGTTTGGGCAGGATGTGAAAAATGACAGCTGCATCATTCATAACGAGTTGTGAAGAGAAGGCAATTTAGAAAATCTGGAGTGTAAATATTAAAAATTCTTGAAGTTACAAGCGTGCGTGAAAACTGTGCAAAGCACGCTCGTAACACAGTCATTTTTTGGAATTCTTTCACCAAATTTTTAACATAGGCATTTTGAGACCTCTGCTCATGAACAGTGTTACTGTGATTTTCTTAGTCTGTCATGAACATTGTTTTCCTACAGTGACTGCACCATTGTGTGCCGGATATATGAAAACACATTTCGGGCAGGATGTGGAAAATGACAGCTGTACTGTTCATAAGGAGGTGTGAAAAAATAGCAATGTTGAAAATCTGGAGTAAAAATATTAAAATTCTCGAAGTTACGGATGTGTGGGAACCGCGCGAACACACGCTGTAAATACGCAATTTTTGGAATTTTTCACCAAATTTGCAACATAGGCTTTTTGGGAGCCCACCTCATGAACAGTGACTTTGTCATTTTATTAACTGGTCCCTAAAGGTGATTTTTAATTTTTTTTTATTTTAGTTTTTGGTAACCAGGTAAGGCCCACTAGGCACAAGTGCCTGTTTTCAGGGGTGACCTGAGAGCACTGGGCAGTTAACTAACTTGCTCAGAGTCAAACAGTATGCAAGTGGAGGTTGTGAGAATCAAACCCAGGTCTGGTCTGCTGGATGTATCAAGCTCGTTCACAGCTCATTATTCTAACCTCTAGGCAATACTGCAGTGACAGCGAAATCACCTTTCGGGACCGAATAACGAGATGACAATGACTGAATTCATGAGGAGGTGTCCCAGGAACCCCATGTCAAAAATTTGGTGCCAACATTCACAAAAATGGCCGAGATATGCACCAAAGTTGAAAAAAACCCATTTATGCCATTATACAGCTTACTGGTGTTTCTTCAGTTCGCGGTCGACTTTGAAGAGTGTAGATGTGTTCTAGGTCCACCAAAGATCATCGTACCAGGCTCTGGAGGTAAGTATAGGCAGAGGGAGGTGTGGGGAGGTGGGGTACGCAGAGGATGGGTACAGGTTAGGGGAGGGGCACCGGACACATAGAGGAATTGTTTTCTCATTTTTCAGGTAAAAACAAAAATAGAAAAAACCATAAAGACAACGCAGGTTGATTTTCTTATTTTGCAGGTGTGTTTTGGCACACTGGGGTGGGTTCCCAGTGTTCCACCTGTATTTTGGGGGAGGAGGGACTGAAGCCGACAGGAATTGAGCCCTCCGTCGGCACAGAAACGTGTCTGGGGGTTGCATGATGCCAAGGGGGGATTGGGCACACCCTCAGCACACATTAAATGATAAGTGGGCCATTATGTCAATTGGGATTGGGTTCCCCCTTCAGCAAACTAAACTGGGAAGGGGGCATGCTGACAGGGGGATTGGGCACCCCTGACCTCGGCTTGATTGGGACTGTGAGGCAGATGGCAACAGCCACCACCATCTTTTATTAAAATGTTACGCCAGGCAAGGCACGCCCTGCAATGAGGGAGAGCTCCCTCATTGCAGCGACTACATCATTTCAAGTTGGTGGCACGCTTTTGCACTGCTGTCATAGACAGCATGCAGTCTTAATTCATGCCATGGAGCCCAGCCCAAAAAAGCAGTGGCGCCACTGGCCACAACACGACCGCGTCTCCAGAACCTGCTATTCCAAGCTACTCCAATATGTTGCTTGTGCATGTGCAAGACAACATAACAATGTGATTGTCAAGATCACAACAGAAATCACTGCTTCTAAGATCAATAGCCTCTCCTGAAAATTCCCTCTCCTTTAATATATAATTTCTAGAAACACAGAAACATAGAATTCAATGGCAGATAAGGACCGCTTGGCCCACCCAATCTGACTATTTTTCCATGCTAAATTATCACCACAGAGCCTGCTTGATCTACAGGTCTTTCTCCCTCCTTCCCTGTCCTTTCCACTATGATTCCCTTCTGTCTATCCCATGCATTCTTCAACCCCACAATTGTTTTTGCTCACACCATTTCCACTGGAAGACTGTTTCAGAAATCAACCACTCTTTCTGTGAAGAAGTACTTACTTACATCTCTCCTGAATCTAACTCCCTGCTTCATTGCATGTCCCCATGTTCTTGAGCACCTTTTTTCTGAAAAATACTTCCCTTCTGCACCTTATTTACTCCCATGAGGTATTTAAAGGTCTCCATTATATCCCTCCTTTCTTCCAGGGTGTACATATTGTGGTCCTTTAGTCTCTCCTCATAGAGCTTTTGATAAAGACCCTGTACTATTTTAGATGCCTACCTTTGTTCTGCCTCCTCCTATGACTCCTCCTCTTCTAACACCTCCAGCTGCAAAGCTTCAAAATCGGTCTGTGTCTCAGACTCAGCAATATCCTGAGACTCTTCTAGAATTACCCTTCCTGAGATTGAGACATATCAGCATTGCTGCTTCATTGCTGCCTGTGTTCTGTAAAGTGCAACTCGACTGCAAAAGAGACAGACTACCGACACTACTGGTGACTTTCCTTCCCCTAGCTACTATTTCCTGTAAGCTAAACATAGCCCCTAGCATGGATAGGATTCCCATGGATGTATATAAATTGAACTTGAATATTTGGGTACCTCTAATGACTAATTTCTTCAATAAGTGTTTGAAATTTGATTATATCTTGGACAGCTGGAAGATAAATGTGATAGTACCTGTTTATCAGAAAGGGGATTTGTCTAACCCCCCCCCCGCCCCAATTTTGACCTATTAGTCTTTTAGACTTTGTATCTAAGATTTTTGCTAAAATACTGTTAAATAGGTTATTGGTCTGGTTATATCAGAAGCAAATTTTGTCTAGTTTAAAAGCTGGCTTTAGATCTAAATTTTCAACCACTGACCATATTTACACTTTGGCTCATTTATCAGAGGAATATACTAAATTTAGGAAAAATTAATTGCCCGTTACTTTTGTTGACTTTCGAGCAGCCTTCGATACAATAGATAGAAATATATTGTGGGATAAAAAGTGTAACCTCGGGATTGAATATAAGCTTTGAGACCTATTATTCAACTTTATTCAAATAATAGAACTCATATTAGATACAATACTACTGGGTCTCTGACCCTCTCCTTTCCAATAAGTTAAATAATCCTAAATTTCACTCTCCATCTATTAGTGGTCACCCATGCCCAAGCCTAGCTTATGCGGATAACATGGCCCTGTTTTCTCTTTCTTCATTAAGACTACAAAGAATACACAATCATTTTTCAGATCAATGTAGTATCAACAAATTAGATTTAAATATTGATAAAATAAAAGATATGGTCTTTCATGGGAGAAAGGTAATGCTTTAAAATCAATAATGTGAAACTAGAAATGGTAAAAACATTTAAATCTTTAGGTGTCACATTTTCATTTAATAATAGCTGGCTTTCTTGTGCAAAAATACAAACTGAAAAAGTAAGGCAACATTCTAAAGCCTTACTTAGATTTAATTAACTTTATGGGAGTTCTACTTTATATCCTGCTTTTCTGACAGCTAAGCAAAGCTGAATCCGCTGATTCTGAATGCTGCTGAAGCTTGCGGTTATTATATCCCTTCATTCCTAGATGTTCCATTTTCTAATTTTTGTAAATCAATACTTAAAGTCCTCAAATCTACTCCTATAGCATATGTAAGGAAGGGAATGGGCTGCCCCCCGATAGAGGCATTTATGAAACTACAAATTCTTAATTATTGGATATGCACTATAAACAATAATTCAGATCCATGGCTGTTAAGATGTCTTAATGAAAAAAATGAGGTGGATTGGTAACAATATTATATTTCCCTAGATGCATACACTTCTGAATATGCTTTGTGAGTTGAGGCTCCAGAGATTATGGGGGGATTATTTAGGTAACATAAATATAAGTATTTTGTACAATGACATTTTTAAAGACAGTCTTTTTTGTTGCTATAGAGAGAAAAATCTTTCCTCCATAAAGTAACACAGGACAAATGGAAAATAATTTCCATAATGTGATTCATTGCCCATCGTATAAAAAATGGGAGACAGATTTGTAATAAATCTTGTTGCCATCTATAAGAATGTTTAACGGACCTTACTGTACGTATGTGCTTTTAAATTCAGTGGTAATTGATGATGCTAAACTATTGTACAACTTTCTGAGTGAAATTTTCAGACATAGGAAAAATATTGTCTGGCTACTTTTCTGTATTTATTATGTTAATGTAATTGTCTTCATTTTTAATTAATCAGATTATGCCTCTGGTCGATCAATGAAAATTTTTGAAACCTGAAAACCCCTAGTCTCAGGTGGCACAGCAGGAGCCATTCTTCATACTGGAGCATCGGCCAGCATCTACATTACTGACAGCTGCAAAGCACATATATCAGATGATGCTACCGCTACTGTGCCACTAGCTGCACCTGCAGCTGTTGTCTTGCCCCTTCCACCCATGGAACTTGACTGCACAGTACCATGCCCTGAGCTGCACTTCTTCATGCTGTATTGTCACTGAAAATGCAGTATGTCCTCAATGTAAAAACTGACAAAAACTTCCTAACAGGAAAAAATACCTGCTGGAAAACTGGAAAAAAATGCTGCTCTTATTTAAAGCAGAAATCAGAAACGTTTGCCTTAATTGCGAATGCTTTTTTTTATAGAACACTAGCACTAACTGGTCAACAATTTTTTCTATGGGCTGATCCAGTTATAATTTGCCATTATAACCTGCAGGTTATAATGGCAAGCATGAGCCGAGTCACTTAAAACATAAGCACTCCCTCATTGGCTAACATTCCATTTGTGGGCGGGCTGAACAGTCACAGAAAGATGGCAGCTCCATGTCTCACATATCAAGGAGCCACCACACCATCTCCAAACTCTGCAGAGTTCTATTTACCTAATTTAATAAAACTAAAGGGTTGAGCCTGCCTATTTTTTTATTAACGCTTGTCTGATTGATCTTGCTCTTCAAACCAAAAGGAGCCATTACTCCACACACACAGAGCGAGTCTGTTCGGTAAGTAAACACTGATCACAACAGCAGTCAGAAACTGCAAGAAAAATACATTAAAAAATAGCACAAAAAAATTAATAAAGTGGGATAGGGAGACAGACAGGTAGTGTGTGTGTGTGTGTGTGTGTGTGTGTGTGTGTGTGTGTGTGTGTGTGTGTGTCAGTGTGTCAGTGTGTCAGACTGAGTGAGATGCAGGGACACTTGACCAACGCTGGAAAAAATTGCTTCCCAGCAATTATAAAAAATAAACGATGGGCAAGTGTGTCTCAGCTCGAATTTAATGGTTGCCCTCAGTGTGGAATGTTTTAATAAACCCCTTGGGCTTTGCCCTCGGGGTTTATGTAGCATCCCACACCTCGGGCAACCATTAAATTCTCATTAAGCACACTTCCTCATCCATTATTTTATATATAATAATCAAAAACCAGTCTTCTCTGTACAACTTTTATTACAAGCCTGTAGTAGAACTCCTTGATGGAAACACATTTTTTGAGGTTTCTATGAAGTTTCTGTTGTAAATAACAGCAGAACAAATCGTTCTCTTTCAAACACCCATAAGGTCTGCACTGAGCTCAGGAAGTCACATGGGTATATTTGCTCTGGAATGCAGCAGCATGTATTTACCCACCAGATTTACCACATAATTTTATTCTGCACATATGCAATTCCACAGAACTATAGTCCGCATATGACTATGCACTTATGGCAATTTAAGTGACATAGCAGAAAATTAATTAACATCCTAAATGACAAGATTAATGCTCAGATTAGTCCTCTACATGGTTAAAACCAACAAATGAGCACATGCCTAAGGAAATATCCTATCTTGTTTCTATACAATCTATGAAGAATGGTTGCAGAAAACTTCAGTGGAGTATATCTAAATTTGTGAATTTTAATTCCACTATAATTATTGAAGGAAACATGTTCCACTTTTTCCTCAGTTAAATTATGCTGTTCCATTTCTGAAGAAATTCTGAGAATTAGAAATAATTTTTTGAACTTCCGCAGACAAATTCACAGATTAGGGAAAACACAGCATAGTAAATAAGAAAAAAATGCTGGTACCTGATTAGTCAGCTGGAACCTTTACTTAATTTTCAAAGACCTCTTAGAGCAATGCAGTTTGTGTCACTCTAAGGACTGTGGCAAACTCAGGTTGCACCAGGGACCCTGTGCCCAATTCCAGAAAATGGAGGGTACTTGCTCCAAACTCCCTGGGTTTGCCACAAGTGTGGAGGTGTGACAAACAGTTGGCGTATCTGTTGATATCGGTGCAGTGAGCAGAACCCCCCCCCCACCAGGCACAACACTAGAGGGGGTGGGATGTTGGGGAAAAGAATCACATTGCCAGGAGGGGTCCTGGGGCATAGGGGCATGGGAGGAGGCTGTTGGGGCACAGCTGGGATGAGCCACCATGATGTGGCACCCTGTGGGGTGCCATTGCGGTGTGCAGAAAATTAAAACTTTGTGTAATGAAAGTTAGTCAGTGCTGTAAGCATGGAGCTCCTCTGGTAGTCTAGTGCCCCCCAATGTGTACAGAAGAGGTGTAGTGCCCCTCAATGAACCACGATCTCCCCCAAGTATAAAATAGCAGATGTACCTCAGTTCTGTAGTGTCCCCAATCCCCAATCTCACTGGAAAACCATGCGGTAATAGCTCTGGTGGTATAATGGACCCTCATCCTCCTCACCACATTCAGCATTTGCCAAACACCCCACCCCCCATTATTGCCCCGATCCTGCAATTGGCACAGCCATCCGCTCATCACCTCGGCTGGCTGGCTGCAGAATGCGCTATCAAGGAGCATGTACTGTATACAGTGCTTGCTCCTTGATAGTACATTCTGCAGCTGGCCATTGTGGTGAGTGGAGGGCTGTGCCGGTGGAAGGATCGGGGTAGTAATGGGGGGGAGCAGGGTGTTTGGGGAATGTTGGATTGAGTGAAGAGGCTGGGGGGTCCACTATACTGCCAGGGCTATTACTGCATGGTTTTCAGGTGATGTCAGGGATTGTGGGGAGTATTACACCACTTCTATACACATCGGGGATAAGGGGGGGGCACTATAGCATGGGGCACATCTGCTATTTTATACTTGGGGGAGATTGTGGATCACTGGGGGGGCACTACACCTCTTCTGTACACATTGGGAGGCACTAGACTACCAGGGGAGCTCTATGCTTACACCACCAACTCGCTTTCATTACACAAAACATTCACTTTCTGCACACTGTAACAGCACCCTCCTGGGTGCCACATCATGGCAGCTCATCCCAGCTGCACTCCAACACCCCCACAGTCCCCTCATGTGCCCCTACTGCACCCCTACTGTCTCTTGTCCTACTGCATCCCAGGGGCGCAACCACTTAGACCACCTCCTGGCTGGTCCAAGTGGTGCCACTTGCTGCGTCCATGGTGGGGCTTTGAAAATCCCCAAAAAGAGGATGTTGCAGACCCACCATTGTGCAAGAACCCTTGCAAGCTGGCGCACCTGCTTGTTTGAGGCAGCCCTGGTGCAAAGGGACTTTAGTGCAGCAGTGTCTGGACCAGGCACTGTCTGCTTTAGAAAATCACATTTGACGCAAGTTGTTGCACAAGTCACCACTTGCGTCAAACTCTTTTGATGCAAGTCCCTTGCATCATTCTAATCTGTTTGAAAATTGGGCCCAATTATGTTATCCTGGCACAACATTGTGGGATTAAATCCCAGCACATACAGTACATGACTGCATAATAAAAACAGAACCATGCTGTGTCTCTCGATTCCTTGTTGCACTCAGTCCTCATGATCAGTTTCATCTCTGACAGTACAAGTCCTCATGATTTTCAAACAGTAATTCTTCCCTTCCACTGACAACAAAAGTAAAAAAAAACAAAAAACTTTTAACTCTTTCCCCACTGCCTGGTACCAAGTCACTTATTTATATTTTGTGTTACTGTACCTTTTCTCCCAAATGCCCCTTTATCTAAAACACTGTAACTCTGGCTTCACAGGAGACTCTTCATGTTCACAGTGGCAGATCAACAGTGGTGTGTGCACAGCTTCAAAACAAGTGCTTGTGCATGTATGGGCACCTTCAAATCAGCTTCCTAGAACTCCCGGTCACTGCCACAGTCTCAGTCCCAGTTCCTGCTTCATGTAAACTTGAGCACCATGGCTTTCAAATAGTTTACACAATTTCCTAATAATACCTACTAATATGAACACATTTCTACATATCGTCCTCCCTACTTATTATCTGGGGTGAGGTGTCAGTGAACTGAAACTACAACTGCAATATCAATAAAACAGGGCCACCTACTGACAAAAATACAAACTAAGAACTGCTTTCTTATGGCATGTACTGTACCTACTCTGGAAATGATCCTCACAAATTTGCATACCACATACTAAGGTTCTAGAAACATAGAAACATAGACATTGACGGCAGATAAGGACCCTAAGGCCCATCCAGTCTGCCCATTTCTTTTTCTACCTTATAAATGTGCCAACGGCCTTTGCTCTGTCAGTGGCCTATCTAGTTATACTCATCTGTATTGCTCCCTTATGCCTATCCCATGCCTGTTTGAAGCCCTGCACTATATTCATAGACACCACTTCCTGAGGTAGGCCGTTCCATGCATCCACCACCCTTTCTGTGAAAAATAATTTCCTCACATTCCCCCTTAATCGGCCTCCCTCTAATCTCATGCTGTGTCCTTTTGTCCTGCTATTTTTCTTATATTTAAACATGTTAGACTCTTTCACCTTGTTAATGCCCTTAAGGTGTTTGAATGTCGATCATATCACCTCTCTCCCTCCTTTGCTCAAGAATATACATATTGAGCTCCGTTAATCTGTCCTTATATGTCTTCTGATGCAGTCCCTGCACCATTTTGCTTGCCCTTCTCTGGACTGCCTCAGTTTGGTTAACGTCCTTGTGAAGGTGTGGCCTCCAGTACTGCACGCAGTACTCCAGATGGGGCCTAACCAGTGTCTTGTAAAGAGGGATTATTACCTCCCTCTTACGACTTGTGATGCCCCTACTAATACACCCTAACATCCCCCTAGCCTTACCTACTGCTTTAGAGGTCTGCTTGGATGATTTCAGGTCATCGGTGATGATGTTGCCCAAGTCTCTTTCTTCCTTTGTGACTGCCAGGAACGCCCCTCCCAGCCTATAGGTGGCTTTAGGGTTTCTCTTCCCTATGTGCATGATCTTGCATTTCTTTGCATTAAATCCCAGTTGCCACTCTTCTGACCATTTTGCTAGTTTATCCAGATCTCTTCTCATTCTGCCCATCCCATCTGGATCATCTACTCTGTTACAGATCCTGGTGTCATCTGCAAACAGGCAAGCCTTACTCTCTAGTCCATCTGCAATGTCACTAATGAAAATATTGAAGAGGACTGGCCCCAGGACTGATCCCTGAGGTACCCCACTTGTGACTTGCATCTCTTCTGACTGTATACCATTTACCACCACTCTCTGTTTTCTGCCCGTCAACCAGTTTGCCACCCAGTTGACCAACTTCTGACCCACCCTGAGCCTACCCAGCTTATTTATCAATCTTCTATGTGGAACAGTGTGAAGCTTTGCTGAAGTCAAGGTAGGTGACATCAACTGCTCCCTTTAGTTACGCCACTCTGGTTACTCAGTCAAAGAAATCTATAAGATTAGTTTGACAGGACCTTCCTTTGTAAACCCATGCTGTCTTGGATCCTGTGCCCTATGGATTCCAGGTGTTGCACTATCTTTCCTTAAGAAGTGCCTCCATAATCTTAGCCCTACTGAGGTAAGACTGACTGGTCTGTAGTTCCCTGCCTCCTCCCTGCTACCACTCTTGTGGAGCGGGATCACATGATCTCTTCTCCAGTCTTCTGGGACCACTCCTGTGCTCAGAGACTCACTAAACAGTTCTGCTAATAGCTCTGCTAGTTCCACCTTTAGCTCCTTAAGTACCCTGGGATGTATGCCATCAGGTCCCATTGCCTTGTCCACTCTGAGCTTAGCGAGCTCTTGTAGGACCCTTTCTTTTGTGAAGGGAGTAGAGCTCACCTCCCTCCCCACTGTGTCCATGGTGCTGAGCTGCGGGCCCTGCCCTAGCTTCTCTTCAGTAAATACTGAGCAAAAGTATCTATTTAGGATAGATGCTTTTACAGGGTCCTCCTCCTCACATGCCCCCTTTTCTCCTTTGAGTTTTGCAATACCCCATCTGGACTTTATCCTTTCACTAATGTATCTATAGAAAGTCGTGTCACCTTCTTTTACTGTTTGTGCTAGTGTTTCCTCAGTTTGGGACATTGCCTGCCTTACTGCCTTCCCTGCTTCCCTTAGGGCAGTTTGGTATGCCTCCCTATTTTCATCCTGCTGTGTTCCCTTATATTTCCTGAAGGCCAGCCTTTTGGCTCTGACCTTTTCTGCTACTGTATTTGAGAAACAAAGTGGTTTCCTTCTTCTTTTGCATTTCCTTTATTGTCTAACATAATGGGATGTTGCTTCAAGTATTGCATCCTTAATGCTTGCCCACTTTGCCTGTACCCCCTCACCTGTGTTTCTTTTTGCCAGGGCTAGCTTAACTCTGTTGGCCATCTTATCAAAGTCAGCTTCTCTGAAGTCCCATATTTTTGCCTTGGAATGGGATGATTTAGATGTAGTGGACAAATTAAACCATACCATGTGATGGTCACTGGCCCCCAGGTGACCTTCTACCTGGAGATCTGTGATCCCTTCTCTGTTAGTCAGTACTAGATCTAGGATAGCCCTGTCTCTTGTGGGTTGTTGTACCAGTTGTTTGAGGCCCTCCCATGCAGGGAATCCACCATGTGTCTAGTTCTGGCAGATGTTTGTGCTGGTATTGACCTATCTGTATCCGGCATGTTGAAGTCTCCCTTTATCAGAACCTCCCCTTTAGCTGTGATGTTTTGTATATCTTCTAACAGTAATGTGTCTATGTCCTCCCCCTGGTCTGGGGGCCTGTAGACAACCCCAGTTCTTATGGCTGTCCCATTTCCTGTTTCCAGGGTGACCCACAGTTCTTCTGGCTCCTTATGTGTATTCTGAATTTCTGTAGCTTTGATATTTTCATTGACATACAGGGCCACTCCACCCCCCCCCTTTTTGCACCTCGGTCTCTTCTGAACAGTACATAGCCAGGTACTGAAGTCTCCCAAGTGTGGGTACTGGTAAACTACGTTTCACTAATTGCTACTATGTCCAGTTTAGCCTCTGACATTAGTGCCTGCAGGTCTGGGATTTTATTTCCCAGGCTGTGAGCATTTGTGTACATGATTTTCCATTGGCCAGATTTCGGTGTGTTAGTTGTTGGGTGAGGTTTGGCATTTCCCTGTGCGTCGTTGGGGAGAGCGGACCTTTTCTTACTTGGTGATGCAAATGAACTGCAAACATGCTGAATCCCTGTTTGACCACTAGCTGAGGAGGGAGGGGTGTTCTTCCCATTCGACGTGTGGGGTGCTGCACCCCTCTCCCCATTTGCTAGTTTAAATATTCTGCAAAGACATCAAACTTCTGCCCCAATGCACTGACTCCCTCCTTAGTCAGATGCAGTCCATCAAATTTAAAGAACTTTTGCTCCCAGAACTGTTGCCAGTTCCCTACAAATCTGTGTCCTTTTTCCTGGCACCAGCCCTTGAGCCACATGTTTAGCTCCCTATCTCCCCTTCTCTGACCTTCAGTCCATCTGCCCCCTCTCCCAGACTTGCAGGATCTCAGAGAAGGAGATGCAGACAAAATGGATCATAACTTATCACCCAGCCTGGTCAGGTGTTCCTTGGTCTCCACAACTGACCAGCTGGCGGAATCAGTAGTCCCTATGTGTACCAGGGCGTCAATGTTTTCTCCTGCTTTGTGAACAATTTTAGCAATGCGGTCAGTGTCTCTCCACGCTGATGTACCTGGGAGACATCTGACCATTACCTCTGGCTGGAGATGGGTATCAACTCCCCGAATCATGGAGTCTCCTATGATCAGAAGTTGTTTGGATTTCTTTTTTGCTTTTTTGTTTTGGTTCCTGATTTGGGTGAGTTTTGTTGTGCTAGCTCCTGTGCTGCAGTGTCCTGCTCTGCAGTGTCCTCTACCTCTTTGTTTGATTTCAGAGATAGAGGCAGATACCTGTTTGTAGTGTTTATATGGTTTTTGGAGGTAATATGTTGGAGAGCACAGAGTGATGGGGCACCCGATTTACCCCTTCTAACCACCTGCCAACCTCCTGGACCAACTACCCTCTGTGGTCAAGGTTCTTCTGTTGGATGTTGGGGAAATGGCGGGTGGTTCTTATAATGTATTTCCTCTTGAATATGAAATTTGAGTCACGCAATCTCTGTCCATGCTGCCCGGAGCTGAGCTGCAAGATCTCCAATGGTCCAACATGTAGGACAGTGTCCTAAATCCTGTAAGACTGTCCTTCTGAAAAGTGTTCCACAGTACCTGCAGTTAATGATATCCATTCCAGATAAGCTGCTGGGTTTATAACCTGGTCAGAGTAATTAGAAGGAAGAAAATGCAAGTAATGGTTTGATTTTGTGTTTTGTTTTCGAATAACTTGTTATAACAAGTTAAATTACTAGTGCCCTGTAAATGAGCTCATCTTGTGGATGCCCCACTGATCCGCCCCTTCCTGCTTTGCCACAGGAAATGTCACAACTGTGGTACCCTATAAAAGGAGTGTAGTGTGGGGTGGTTGGGCCCTTCCCTGCCGAAAAAGAACAACCATGGACGAAGAACAAGGAGGTAAGAGCAGAAACAATCAGTCAACAACAAATGCAGTAACCCTGAAAGCTTATCTAATGTTAGATAAAACTGTAAAACCTGTAAAGCACCACCTGTAATAATTTCAGAAAGATATACCCTGTAGAAACACTTTGCTAGAGAAAAATAAAGCAGTAACAGAAGATATACCTTGCAAAGACAATTTGAATCAGAAGATTACAGCAGTAATCTGTTAGCACCACCTGTAGGCACACCTTGTAATAATGCGAAGAAGGTATACCAACAACAACAATTTGAATCAGAAAAATAAAGCAATGAAATGTTAGCAACAAACAGCAGCAATCCCTGTGAGTACAAAAAAAAAAAAAACAACACACAGTAAATCTGCTTAGCCAAAATAAGTCTTAATCCTTTTCCCTTGCTCTGGTAAGGTTCTCTGCTCTGTCATTTCAAGCAATCTTAGAAGGAAAAAGCTCAGGTGAAGCTAGGTGCCTTGGCCAGCAAACTAAGTCTTCTACCTCTAAAAAGTAGAAAGTAATTTAGAAGCCCATATAAACTCTATCCCCCATTCCAAGGTAGTAGTTAACAGTTCCTCCCCCAGTATATACTGTATCTGTCCATATTTGGTTTATAACATTCTTTTTTCATTGTTGTTTATGACTTTAAGTAGCCTGTTCCACAGGTCCAACTCCATCTGCTTAAGAAAGGGCTTCCCCTACTGTGTTCTGAAGCTCATTACCCTCAGCTGTTCACTCCTGGACTATACACTGTGGAATATAGAGGAAACAGTAGGGATAGCCGTAAAATGGGATTTGATTAAAAGGGGATTACTGGAAGAAACAGATCTCTATGTAAAAACTTCTGGGAAATGGTAGGAGAAAAACACTGTGGTTTTCTAAGAGTACAGCAGAGGCAAGGTAAGAAAGAAAGGAATTTATGAGGTATAACAGTAGTCAAACAGAGGAAGACGGAGCACATCAGAAAAAAAGAGAGTGGCAAACAGGGCAGTGACAAAGGCAAATGCCCAGACAGAACTAAGGCCAGCAGAAGGAGTAGGAATGAGGGGATAAGGTATTTTTTTCTCTGTATCTGGAAGCGTGTAGGAGAACAATGCAAAGCCATGGGAGAAGTGATCAGGTGAAAGAAGGGGGTGGGTAGAGGATGAGAAGGTTGACAACTTTATTCTACTGTTATTTCTGTTCAGTATTCACAGTGGAGGACAGAGACCCTGTGTCAGATTACAACATTCAGCCAGTAGGGGATTGCAAGCAGGTGTCTACAGAGGCCCCATAGTGGAGGGGAGAGTGCTGTAGGAACTTTAGCCACTGAATGTTAATTAATCAATGGGACCAGACAGGTTGTACCTGAGGGTGTTAAGGAAGATGGGGCAGATCCTGGCAGGCCCACAAATGGATGTCTTTAACTGCTTTTTTAGAGACAGGATAAGTGTTGGAAGGCTAGGGACAGCAAATGTGGTCCCCCTACATAGATGTGGGAGTTGGTAGAAGCCAGGCAAATACAGACCAGTCAGTCTGATATCTATAGTGGCAAAATTGCTGGAGTCTATAATTAAGTAAGAATACTCAAGTTTCTTGATGCAAATGGCCTGCAGGATTCCAAACAGTATGACTTCACTAGTGGGTGGTCATGACAATCAAACCTGATTGAATTCCTTGATTGGGTGACAATGTCCATGAATAGAGAGCAAGCAGAACCCTTGGGGAAAGGGAATTCATGAGTCTGGTGCCCCTGAGATTGATTCTTGGACCAGTTCTTTTAAACATATAAATTTTTAATATAGGAGAGGGGGGTTTAGGGAAAATATGTATCTTTGCAGACAACTCCAAAGTCTCCACAAGAGTGGACACTGAGGAGGGGACAAGGACCATAAGGAAGCATCTCAAAACTCTGGAGTGGTGGTTTAGGGTGTAGCAGCTGTAATTTAATGAGAAAACAAGCAGGGTAATGCAGGTGGGGGCCAGGAATCCAAGAACATAGAATAGGATGAATGGATGAATGGGGTAATATTTGAGACCACATTAGAAAAAAGGGACCTACGGTTGTTACTAATGGAAAATATGAAGGTAGGGCTGTGGGCAGGACAAAATGCATGCTGGGGTGCATAGGAAGAGGGATCACTAGCAGGAAAGCCCATTTAGAGATACCTGCTTTGTCCTCACTTGGAGATTGTGTGCAATTTTGTAACTCACACTTAAGGAATGACAGGGACAAGTTAGAGATGGTGCAGAAATGAGCAGCCAAATTGATAAAGGAGCAATAGAATTGTTCCTATGAAAAGTGCTTTGTGGATCTAAGCATGTACATGCTGGAGGACAGGAGATACAGGGGAAACATGACTAAGATGTTCAAGTACCTCTGCAGAATGAATAAAGGTAGTATTTTTTTTTTTTACAGAAAGAGTGGTAACAGAGTGGAACAAGCTTTTGGAGGAAGTCATCAGGGCTGAAACAGTAGGAGGGTTCAAAAGGAGTATGGGTCAGGCACATGGGAATAGGGTGTATGGGGGAAGACTGGGGTGAGGGAGGCAGTGAGGAGTGACAAAGGCACAGTCTGAAAATTAGACAGGCTTGGGCAGACTGCATGGGCCACCAGGCTATATTGTTACTCCTGGTGTGAGGTATTATGTGTTTGAATTATAGTAATACATTCTTCATTAATTCTACATCATTAGTCAAATTATGCAACAGTGGTATGTCATACCTTGTCCTCCTTGTTTCCATACTCACTAAGTTTAGTTGCTGTAGTCTCTCCTCATCAGACCTGCCCTTCATCCCCCAAATCATTTTTGTTGCCTGCCTCTGGACCCTATCAATGTTCCTTTTTGGATAAGGTGCCTAAAACTGGCAACTTAGTCAGGAAAGTGTGTTACATTTATTTCTTACATTTTTTATAGTACCAACATAAACAAGCCATGCAATAATAACAATAAGGACTCAGGGCATGTGTTATGGAGGGCTAATGTAATTTCTCATTTGATGAAGCCCCTTATCCTTTGGTTGCATGACTTTACATCCGAGGTGTCTTGTTATTCCACCACAGCACACCCTCTGTTATGCGTTATTGCTTAATTAATACACAGTGATTGAATGCTTTTCTATGCAGTTTGACTTGATCTAGTGAAGGGACAAAGTGCACTATAGTTTAACAAGTGAGTGCAATATCTGTAGGGATATAATTATGGATCTTTGTTATGACTTTGCTCTAAATCTTCACTTAATAAAATGGATGTTCTTTATCATTGTCTTGCTTGTTTTGGTAGCAGTGCATCACATTTTACTCCCCACGGTGTATTTTTTAATCAGCTGGGTTTGTTGCCCTTGGCTGATAGGCACCTGCTTCATAAGTAACTGTTTGTTCTGCACACTGCCCAGGGTAAACTACCTAATTGCCACTATTTTTCAATTTCATTTAGAAGGCTCCATTTCAGGACTTTGTGGTGATGGTTCTATTAATCTTCTGGTTTCACATATAAAAAACAAGGAAGGGAGAACACGCTTTTTGTGATGTCTCATCTGCATCTTGGAATGCCCTACTAGTCTATTTATATGCTCAGTCATCTAATATTTTAACCCTTTGGTGCTGCATACCTATTTTTTAAGATTTCTCTCATTGGTTAGATCTTGCTGTCAGAGCATTACTCAAATATGTTTTTCATTATTGTTATGCTTTATATTAATTGATTTATATTTAATGGGTCTCCCCTTTTTCCCCATAGGGAAACCATGCTGTAATTTGCTGCAATAAAGGAGTGTTTATTATGGCAAACATGCACACGATTTCCCTCACTCTGCACATGCACCCACTACAGATCCTTGCTTTCTGAACACTCTCCGCTTGCCTTCTTGCCAAACCACTAATGGAGAGTGAACTGCCACTCAAACTCAGTGGTAAAAAATTTAAAAAAAAAGTACCACAATGACTTAACTTCCGGCTGCCCACAAAATAAAAAAACAACAACTTTTAAATAAATACAACAAGGCGGCCACGGGCCGTGCCCTGTAACCTAACTTGACTGCAGTTGCAAAGCAACTTCTTTTTATTTTATGTAATTGCTGAGGTGAAAAAGGGGAAACCCAGCAATTATATAAAATATGGGGTGCTGTGCGTAAACTTGAAGTTTACGCCCCCCCTTGGAGTTAGATGCTTCAATAAACCCCTCGAGCTTCGCTCTTGGAGTTTATGTAGCATCTAACACTTCTGGAGGGGTGTGTAAACTTCTTGTTACACACACCTCCCCATACTTTATTCTATTTGTTATCTATGTATATTGCTTATGTATACTTTTAAATTGCAACTTTTTATGTTTCCTGAACACCACTGTGAATGTTTTTTCCATATATACTGTAAATGAAATGCAAGCCATGTTTGAGATACTTACATGAAAGCAATTTAACTACCAATATAATTCAGGAGAAAACTGACA
Source organism: Neoceratodus forsteri (assembly GCA_016271365.2). NCBI lineage: Eukaryota > Metazoa > Chordata > Ceratodontiformes > Ceratodontidae > Neoceratodus > Neoceratodus forsteri. Next base: position 32,943,720 of record CM057450.1, read on the forward strand.
AAGTGAACAATGTTTTTTTATATGTACAGATCAAATAAAGTAGATCATGTTTACAAGTGAGTTCAATAAATGAGACATGAGTAAAATTAAGCTATTATAAGAAGGCTCTAAATGGGTACTTACATGATGAACAGTGGTATAAAATGCTAAAATACAGTATTTCATCTTAATAAAGAATTCTTCAATTGACATATCAATATTAGCTTTATGTACATTTCCATGACTGATGAATAAATATTCCATTAAAACTCAAATATAACATTGGAAAGGGATGCTAGCAACTACAGGCCAGTCAGTCTCACATTAGTGGTGGGGAAGTTAATGGAGACACTTCTGGACGCATGGAACTGCCTTCCTGAGGAGGTTGTGGGGTCAAAAACAGTGGGGGAATTCAAGAATGCATGGGACAGACATAAGGCAATTCTGGTGGGGGTTAGGAAGAAGTAGACTGTTGGTTAACTAGGATCTGCAGCTTATCGAATAGGTAGGGAAACGGACAGACTAGATGGGCCAAGCAGTCCTTATCTGCCATCAAAGTCTATGTTTCTGTTACTGAAGGAGAGGACTGTGGAGTGCCTGGAGGCAAAAGGGCTACAGAGCCACTGATAGCATGATTTCAGGGTGTGGGGTGGGGGGAGAGGTCATGTCATACTAATTACATAGATTTCTTTCATCAAGGGAGAGCAGTGGACATGGCCTATCTAGACTTCAGGAAGGCTTTCAACACTGTTCAGCACATAAGGCTAATTAAGGGACTAAGCAGTAGAGCGGTGGGGGAGAAAATGACAAGCTAAGTATAAAACTGGTTAGGGGATAGGAGACAAAAGGTGGGGGTAAATAGTACCCACTCAGACGATAGGAGTCTAACTAGTGGGGTGCCACAGGGTTTTGAGCAGGGACCGGTCCTCTTCAATGTCTTCATAAGTGACTATAGAGGAGTCTGAGGGAAGGTGTGTTTCTTTGCAGATGACACAAAAATCTGCAAGAGTTGACACTCAGGAAGAGGTAGAGAGAATGCAAAGGGATCTGAGGAAACAAGAGGAATGGTCTGGGGTGAGCATCTGGGTTTCAGTGCCAAAAAGTGCAGGATTATGCACTTAGGGCTGTGGAACCCAGGGGCTGTATAAGATGGGGGGAAGTGGAGCTTACAGTTGCCAAACAAGAAAGAGAGCTAGAGGTCATCATATCTGATGAGCTCAAGGTGGCTGGGCAGTGTGACAAAACAGTGGAAAGGCTAGCAGAATGCTGGGGTGCATTGGGAGAAGGCTTTCCAACTGGAGGAGGGCGGTGGTGTTGCCATTGTATCACTCAGTGATGAGGCCCCACTTGGAGTACTGTGTTCAGTTCTGAATGCCGCACCTCTGCAAGGACATTGAAAGGATGAAGGCAGTACAGAGGAGGACAACCAAAATGGTGAGGGGGTTGCATGAGAAGCCATATGAGGAAAGACTGCAGGAACTCAACTTGTACTGCCTAGAAGAGAGAAAAGATGTATTATTCCTCAGTCTGTATTCTTGTCACCCCTATGTTTTTTCTGTACTGTCCTAACCAGGACCTCTTTGCAAACAGCTTTGCTGAATGAACCTTTTCCTTGTAAAACAAACAAAATGAAATTAAATGAAATGAAGAGTAAGAGGGGGCATGATTGAAACCTAAATGTACCTCACAGGAGTGACAAGGTACAAGTGGAAGGTCTATTTCAGAGAAAGGAAAGCACTAGAACAAGGGGCATGCAATGAAGCTAAGGGGGGCAGAGTGTAGGAGAGATGTGCAGAAATAATACTTCACAGAATGGTCAGTGGAGGATTGAAGCAGCTTGCCAGAGGAGGTAGTGGAGAAAGGACTTTGGGGAGATTTGAAGATGTATGGAATAGGCACAGGGGCATATTAGGTAGAGGAATGGGGGGAGGGAGGGAGTGACATCTATTACCAACATGGTTAGTGCCAGGGCTAACCTGGGTTTGCACTAGCGCCCTGGGAGTGTCCATATTCAGAAGTCCTGGGAGCACCCCCAAATCTGTTAACCCCTAGGTGCTAAAATACTAATGAGACTATGCAAATGAGGGGGTCCCCTCATGCACATCAGCACACCAGTATATACAAAGGTTGTAGCAGCAGTAATCAAGCCCCCAAGTGGTGTTGTTTAGAGCCACCGAAACCCACCTTTTAACTGAGTGCTAAGCCCGTGCCAGTGGTTGAGAGGTGCACCCCACCCTCCTGATCAACTGTTCCCAATTGTGTTATTATCCTCTGGTGGACCAGTGTTCCCACACAACTCCCAACAGTACCTGGACCCCCCACTCTCCTGCCCTGCAACCCCCACCCTGGCCTGGGAAGATGGGGGTTGGCAGAGCCCTGCACTCACCTTCTTGGCTAACCACTGTCTGACAGTCACAGAGCATGATCATAAGAGCATGCTCCACGACTGTCAGGCAGTGGCTGGCCAAGGAGGTAAGAGGAGGGCTGTGCTGGCTGCTATGTACATGGGACTACCTCCTGAGGTGGGGGGTGAAGAGGTTCTCGGTGGGGGGGGTGAATGAACCACTGGGCCATGACAGAATACTTTATGTATAGGAAACAGGTGATCGGGGAGGGGGTGAGGGACATTACTGAACCATCAGCGAATAATTACACTATAGGGAACAGGTGATGGGGGTGGGGCATGACTAGAACACCAGGGATTACTTAAACTATAGGGAATGGTTGATTGGAGGGTGAGAGGAACCACTGGACCATCAGGACTCTCATTTCAACTGTGAAAATGGGTGCTAAGTGTCTGTTGTGTGCTGCATGTAAATTAGCCCAAAATGGGCCAGCCTAGTGGTGTAGGGGGCTGGTGCACTATGCGCCTTACCTCTTTCCACACTGGAGACCAGGGTTCAGGAATGAACTCTGATCACTGGGGGATGGCTGGGGGGGGAGAGGATCAAACATCCAATGGACAGCTCTCCTCTTCTGGGGTTGGGGTGTTTGTTGACTCAGCCCTTGGCTGCACCTAGGTGAAAGCCTGGGGGTAGTGCCGGCAGCTCGAGTGACACTAAGTGAAGGGCTTTGGCTCCATAGCATGTGTACACCTCCACATGTGCATGCTTAATTGCCACTGTGGCAAGGGGGGACTAAGGGAGAAAAGCAGAAAATGCTGTGGTGCAGGCTATATGAAGCCCTGCCTGCCACCTCCACCTGCACTGTCACTGGTTTGCCTGGCCCAATTTGGATTGTGTCATTGGGTTGGGGGAGGATGACTGTCCTCTTCCTGGTCCCACCATGGGGTGTAATCCATGGAGGATACAGGGCTTGGTGGATCTAGGGATGGATGGTGGGTGAGAAGGGGCAAGGACAGGGCTGAGAGCCTGCTTGCAGCAACCCACAGTGAAAAAAGCTATGTAGAAAAAAAAATAGCCCAAAATGGGCATGTAAATGGCCCCTTAGCAGCATGCATGCCCAATATGTTTAGTTACATGCTTTGGCTGAATATGGCCCACAGGAGACTTGGCATTATCCCATTTCCGGCAGCACTATTCCTATTTCCTGTGGGCCATATGCTGCCCTTGTCTGTGTTGAGGCAGCACATTTTCACTTAGTACTGCTCTGACATGAACCAATATTCAGTCAGATAGCACTGCACAAGCTCTCCATCTGGATATTGCAGAGCCAGGGAGAGCATAGGGGCAAGCCCAGTGCAGACAGCTATACTGCGCTTACCCTTTTTTTTTATCATATGTTCTGTAAAAAGGTCTATCGTTTAAGCCATTAGAGTGAAAAACTTAATTTTTTTTAAATGACACCTTGGTCAGATTGACATGGTTATATTATATTATATTATATTATATTATATTATATTATATTATATTATATTATATTATATTATATATATTATATTGTATTGATAACCTTTCAGTTTACATGATGTACTGGAAAAAACTTTTATTAAACCGATATGCTAATAATGCCTTTTTCCTATATTGAAAAATGTAGTTTCAGTATATCAAATATTGAAAATATAATTGTGCTACTCAGAATCAATATTGTAATGATAAGCTTATCTATAGCAACAGAGAAACCTTTTTTAAAACTCAGAACACTTCTTTAACATTTTCAGATTTTTGGTTCATATAGAAGCAAAAACAAAATAGAAAATAGTGTATGGTCAGCTATGTGCAACAAATGTATGTAGCCATCAAGAGGTTGGCATGGCGACAGTTCAAACCTTGACAGCGAAGCTCGAGAGGTTTGGGTTTGGTCGCCATTTCAACCTTGAGATAGCTTCACACGCTTGTTGTGCATAGCCGACCAACACTGTCTTTTATAGTGTATGGCCCGCTATAAAAAAAGGAGTGTGAGGCTGCTTGTTATTTTCCTTTTTACCATAAACACTGCATCTCTTAAAACTGTTCTGTGTTACCAGCTGATTTGGTTGCATCTGTGTTCTCCACTGTAACATCTGGGCACTGAGAGAGCCCTGCGCATGCATACTAGCATAGGAAACAGGAACATTGACATGGTTTAACCAAGGGGATTGTCGCGTGTGAATGTTCCATGTTGTGCTGCACTGACTACGTATTTACTGTAACACAACAACGTGGATGATGTATCTACTACAGCATAACAAGCTTTTGCTACAGATGGAATTCCAGTTATAAGAATGTTCTACCATACACTATAATATTTGTTTAATGAAAATGTGTTTCTAAAGGGGTCTAATCTCACTGCATACAATCCTTCTTTCCTCTTCTGCCAACCCCAGAATCTTCACATGCTCTCCATCAGAAGACAACATCAACTGAGGGATTAATAGTGTGAATTAGAAAAATATAGTTTAGCTCTTTAACTGACACACAGAAAAATAGATTTTTAGCACTTTACTAAAGGTAACAAAACCATGACCAGTCACCAGAAATATGCAAAATCTTTTTAGCACATGGAAAATGACTATTTATTGTCAGCTAGGTGTGGTGATGAGGCAATCGATAGTGCTAATAAAGCTTTGGTTCTCAAAAGAAGTGACAGGGAAGGTAAGGGAGAAAAAAGATAGCATTCAGGAAGTACAAGGAAACACAGAAGGAGCAGGACAGAGGACTGTACCAGTTAAAGCAGAAGGAAGCGGGGAAGGCAGTCAGAATAGCAAAGGCCCAAACTGAGGAAAAGATAGCCAAGTCTGTTAAGAAGGGGAATAACACCTTTTATAGGTACATTAGGGAGCAAAGAAAGACTAAGGCAGGGATACTGAGGCTTAATAAAGAGGAAGGTGGTTGGGCAGAAAGCAGCAGTAAAAAAGCAGGGATATTGAACGAATACGTCTGCTCAGTATTCGCAATGGAAAAGCAGGGGGAGATACCTAATCCAGTCAATAGAAGCACTCTGGATTGGGGAGTTGATATTAGTCCTTTTAAAGAAGAAAGGGTTCTGAAAGAACTCTTAAAACTGAAGGTGGATAAAGCAATGGGGCCCGATGGGATTCACCCCAGAATTCTAAAAGAACTAAGAGGAGAACTAGTAACACCACTGACTACCCTTTTTAATAAATCATGGGAGGATGGTGTGGTACCTGAGGACTGGAGGAGGGCGGATGTGATTCCCCTTCACAAAGGTGGGAGCAAGACAGAGGCAGGAAACTACAGACCTGTCAGTTTGACCTCAGTGGTAGGTAAAATGATGGAATCACTTCTGAAGGAAAGAACTGTTGAGTACCTAGAGGCCAGTGGGGCACAGGACCCAAGGCAGCATGGATTCACAGCGGGAAGGTCATGTCAGACAAATCTAATTAATTTCTTTGACTGGGTGACCAAAGTAGTAGACAAGGGAGGGGCTGTGGACATGGCCTACCTACACTTTAGCAAGGCATTTTTTTTTTATTTATATAAGTTTTCGGAATTACAACCCTTTGAGTCAGGGACTCATTTGCAAAGGCTCCACGTCTTACATTGAAATAAGGACAAACATAGGGTTTACAAGGTACAGAGATTAAAAAACAGAGCCAAAAGGATAATACATAAGGCAAAGGCTACATTACAGGTGTATAAAATTAGAAGTTAATACAATAAGAATCTGTGGTGAAGCAATTTCATTGGAAATCTTACCTCAAAAAGGGGGGATATATGTGCTTGGCACAATAGGAGGAGATTATATGCAATCACAGTGGCAGTTTGAGATAATATGGGTACGCAGCACAGGTTTAAAAGGCCCTAACCTAGGAATGGCGAGAACAGTGTCAGGGAAGGAGTTCATCCAAAGTGGTGCCCTGTAGCAAAAGGATCTTTGGCAGGCGGAGGTCCTGGCAAACGGGATATGGAAGGTAGTGGAGTTAGAATGTTGTGTAGCACACAGAGGCAGGCACGTTTGTAGGAGAGAGAGACAGCCTAGTGGGGCTAATCTTAGTTGGATTTTTTTGGACAATAAGCAAGTCTGATAATGTAGTCGCCCCTGAAAATTTAGCCATGATGTCCTTTTGTAGAGTTCGCAGGTATGTGTGAGGTGATCACAGCCAGTGGCAAGCTGGCATGCTTTGTTCAGGGAACACTTTATGCCGGCCAGGGCAGTGTCAGAGGTAGCACCATATATGACAATGCCATAGTCTACCAGAGGAAGGATGGAGCTAGATATGACTAAACGGAGGGTGTCAGGAGGGAGATAGGGCCTATATTTATATAGAAGTCCAATCCTAATGTTTATAGTAGAGCAGGTCAATGCTACGTGCTCCCGGAACGTAAAGGAAAAGTCCAAGGGGATCCCCAGATATTTAAAACTGGTAACTGCTTTCAGCTTGGCAACTTGAGAGTTTAGTATGGATAGTCTGGATGTGTTGTGCTTGTGTTGAGGGTGAGCAAATAGCATGACCTTTGTCTTTTTGCAGTTCAGGACAAGTTTATGCGAGGTAAACCATGTTTCAATTTCAGTGAATGAGCCCTGTAAGGTTTGTTGGAGCAGGGTAGAGTCAGGATGCTGGCTAAAGATCACAGCGTCATCCGCATAAAGAAGCAGGTGTTCAGTGGAGGAGAAGGGGAAGGAGCTTAGGTATAGGGAGAAAAGGAACGGGTCAAGGATTGATCCTTGAGGGACACCAGATTGTATGGGAAGGCTGGCAGAGATAGTGCTATTTATTTTAACTTGTTCGGTATGGCCATGGAGATAGTTGGAGAGCCAGTCAGCAGTCTTGTGGGAGATACCAACAGAGAGGAGGGAGTTTATCAGCATATTGTGATTAACGGTACCAAAGGCCTTGGAAAGGTCAATGTAGACAGATCCAGCCAAGGCTCCCTGGTCAAGGGCTTCATGAGTGAAGGAGCTGAACTCAAGCAGGGCAGTGGTTGTGTTATGACACAGTCCTGCACAAAAGATTAATAAAAAAATTAGCCAGCCTGGGAGTGGGTCCCAGAGTGGTAGCCTGGGTAAAACACTGGCTGGACAACAGGACACAGCAGGTAATATTAATTAAATGGAATCCACAGTGAAGAAAGGAGGGTTACTAGTGGGGTACCGCAGGGTTCAGTACTGGGGCCGGTCCTTTTTAATGTCTTTATAAGTGACATTGCAGAGGGACTGGAAGGGAAAGTATGTCTCTTTGCAGATGATACAAAGACCTGCAACAGGGTTGATATGCAAGGTGGGGTGGAAAGGATGAAAAGGGACTTGGCAAGGTTGGAGGAATGTTCAAATGTATGGCAGCTTAGATTCAACACAAAGAAGTGCAAAGTAATGCACCTGGGAAACAAAACCCAAGGAAGAGTACACAATGGGGGTGAGATACTGACAACAACAAAAATGGAAAGGGACCTGGAGTAGTCATATCAGATGACCTAAAGTTGGGCCAGCAATGTGAGAAGGCAGTAAGAAGGGCTGGAGGGATACTGGCATGCATAGGGAGAGGCATCACCAGTAGAAAACAGGAAGTTGTTGGCCCTCTGTACAGACAGTTGGTAAGACCACATCTGGAGTACTGTGTACAGTTCTGGAGATCCCATCTCTGCGAAGACATAGACAGGGTAGAGGCTGTCCAGAGGAGGGCAACCAAAATGGTACAGGGCCTGCAGCAGAAGACATATGAAGAAAGACTAAAGGAGCTTAAAATGTATAGCCTCGAGGAAAGGAGGGGGAGAGGAGGGACATGATAGAAACTTTCAAATACCTCAAGGGAATCAACAAAGTCCAAGAGGGTAGCATCTTTCAGAAAAAGAGATATGCAAGAACAAGGGGGCACAATTTGAAGATAGAGGGGGGGACGGCTCAGAGGTAATGTGAGGAACTACTTCTTCACAGAGAGGGTTGTGGATGCATGGAACAGCCTTCCTGAGGAGGTCGTAGAGTAAAAAACAGTGGGGGGAATTCAAGAATGCATGGGACAGACATAAGGCAATTCTAATGGGGGGTAGGAGGAAGTAGGCTGTTGGTTAACTAGGATCTGCAGCTTATCTGTTAGGTAGGGAAATGGGTAGACTAGGTGGGCCAAGCGGTCCTTATCTGCCATCAAATTCTATGTTTCTATGTTTCTCCAAAAGGCAAGCTAATTTGTCCCTTGGCCCTGCCAGAAATAGAGACAGAAGGGGGAGGGAGAGGAGGGGGCTAGTGAGGTCACAGAAGAGGTGGGGAGATGAGGCTGTGATAGGTGGCAGGGGCTCACTGGCCATTGGCCAAGGGGTGGGGCCACTAGGGGTCCTGCTAAGGGTCCTTTCTGGTTACTTAAGGTCTAGGAGCATTCAGCAAGCCCTCTTTCCTGCCGATAAAATTTGTATCAGCACATCGCTGGCATATACTCAGGTAAGGCACATGTGGCAGCTAGGCCTCCCAGGCCACATGGCTAGTGCTTCTTTTTATCTTTTTGGTGGAGTTGCAAAGCAATAGTGCTTAGGAGTGTGGAGAAAGGAAACTATTTAGATGGTGATGTTAGAGCTAGTTTGTCTAACTGTGTTTGTTCCGTGGAAATGTGTTGTAACTGCAATTCTGAGGTGGAAAATGGTATTCTGTTTGCAAGCTGTAACAGGCACTGTGCTAGAAGGGGAATTGAGAGCTGGAGCTGCCTAACTGTTTGCTGGGGTTGAAAATGTGCTGAGACTGCAAGTGGAAGGGATAAAGCGTAATTTTTGTTGAAGCGGTAGCAGGCCTTGTCCGAGGAAAATGCAGTCGATCCTAGGGGCCGTTTGGAACAAGAGGGTGTGCTGGTGAGCCGCGGCACAGCCCACGAAGGACTGGTCTGGCTTAGTGGGGAGGAAAAGCGAGTGCACGCTTATGACAGGAGGAGCCATGTGGTAAAAAGGGCTGAAAAAGCCAGAATAGCATCCGGGAGCAAGAAGTGGAGCTCCAGGGGAGCTGGCAGTAGCTGGTGGAGCTCACGCCAGTGGGCGGAGTGAAAGGAGCAATTCAGATGCCTGGGAGCATCGTGTGGAGGGTTGGCAGGAGCCCGCAGGTCGGGCTAGCCCAAGGGGCATAGGAGCTCCTGTGGGAGCGAGCAGGACCACGTGGCAGGCCGTAGGCAACCCAAAATGTCAAGTGGGCCTACAGAGTGCTTGCCGCGTGGCTCTGTTGGGTAGGTGCTCTCGTTTCAAGTGTGAGCCAGTAGCAGTGGGGCCAGGATGGCCTGGCAGGTGCGAAGCCCTGCTCAGACAGTGGGGGACACGGTGGGCCCATGGTGGCAGACGGGAGCGCCGCCCAGGCCAGCAGTACAGGCTGAGGTATTTCAGCCAGCAGATGGGAGTTTCTGCATTAAGGGGCAGACCTGGCTGTGGTGGGGAACAAGGATTAAAGAAATGGTCAGGGTTGAGGCATGGAGGCCCTGGGCTGGATGGAGAGGCGGGGTGATGGACAAACAATCAGGCCTGGAGCGAGTGGCCCCCCCCCCCACTGGCACACGGATGGGCCAACGAAGGGGAGGAGGGTCGGGCCTTGCATTTCCAGCATAAAGAAAGGGTCAAGAAGGCCATAAAATGGTGTGCACAACCCCCCCAAAAAACAAAAAAAAAAATAAAAGAAAGGATATGGCATCCTGTCATGCTCATAGGGACAGGAGCACAGAAGGAGGCAAGGGGTAGCTATGATGGGGGAGGCAGGAGGCTCGGAGGTGAGGAGCAGGCCTCTCAGGTACAGAGGCTGAGCCGGCGCCGCACAGCCTGGCAAGCCGGGCTGGCCTGGTGCCAGGTGGGGAGGGGGGTGCCACACCATAAACAGACGGACATAGATGGATGGCAGCCCAAGCGGTAGAGTCCTGGGGGCTCACACGGACTGAAACACCAGGGACCAGTGTTTAAGGGGGCTGGGGTGGTGCACCTTCGCGGGCCACAGGGAGTAGGCCCAAGGTGAAGGAAGTGTGTGCCTCATGATACCACTCCCCAGAGACCTGGGCACTGCAGGCAGGGCCTGATGGGGAAGCAGGGGACAAAGGATTAGCCCAAGAAGGTCCACGGGAGGGGGCAGCTGGAAGGGCCTATGCCCAGCTGCCCAGGGTCACAGGGTAACACAGCTGGGGAGGAAGGGGTCTCTGGTGGGGGCTCGAAGGTGGCCGGGTCCCCAGACATGAGTGGGATGGCGTCTGATGACCCCTCGAGGGCCAATGAAAATTATAATAAAAAATAATAAAATAAAGGAAAACACATGTATAGATAAAAATGCAGAGAGAAAAGTAGCGTGTCCCAATTTGTGTTGCCTGTTATGAATTTTGGTAAGTCAAGAGAGGATGGCACCCAAGAATGCCCCAGCGTTAAGCAGCAAGATGATGGAAGAGGCGGCGAAGCTCATGATGCAGATGATGGAGCTGGTAGAGGCAGCAAAAATAAGGAAGGTGGAAGAAGAAGCACAGAAAAAGAGGAAGGAGCAGGATGGGAGGACAGGCAGTGGGAAGCTGAACAAGAGACCCAAGAGAGTGGGACCCAACCCGTTGCCCGGGCCAAGACCGGCACCAGATCCAACACCCATGCTGGCAGGACATAAATTGGACAGTGGTAAGAAGGTTGTGGATGTCAACAATGAAAGTGACCTGACAGAGTATTTGGAGGATGAAAAGATGGAGCAGGCAATGCAGGCCATCAAGGATGGGAGAAAAAGGATGGAGCAGGAGCGAGGGGTGGGGCACAAGAAGTTGTATGACAGGCCCATGAGTTTACTTTGGGGACCACATTCCTGCCTCCTTGAAGGAGAAAATTTGGAAGGGCGAGTATGTGGACATTTTTGGCCTGATCGATGAGGAGACAGCCAAGAAGTACGAACAGAAGGAATCAGTCGGTAAGTCGGGGGTGGCGGTTGCATTAGCAGTGGTGGGGCACAAGGCAGAGGAGATGTAATATAAGAGGAAAAGTATCGACACATGGCAAGCGGGGTTTCTGATTTACAGTGCACTGGTGCTGGAAAAGCAGCCAGAGCTGGTTATCTCACTCCTGACCTATAGGGCCATCATTAAGGATGTGTACAAAAAAAAGCTAGGGTTCGGATGGTTGAAGTATGATGAGGTGTTTCAGAGGCAGATGGTGGCAAAGGGGGACTTGGGGTGGGACTGTACCCACTCAGCACTCTGGGTAAGGACCTATCAGGGCCAGCAGTTGGGCCGGTGGTGGAGCAGACAAAGAGGGTTTTTCAGGCCCCGGGGCGAAGGCCTGCTGGGCATTCAACAGAGTGTCATGTACATGGCCCAGCTGTAAATTCAAGCACGTGTGCTCACGGTGCATGAGGGCACTCCTGGCAGCAAGCTGCAGACAGGGAGGGGAGAAGGCGATCCAAGTGGGGTGGCAGCACCAGGAGCAGCCCTTTAGGGGGGAGGGGGGTCAGGGAGAGGGAACCCCAGCAGAGGGGGTAGAACTAAGGAAGGCAGGCCAGGGGGGTGGTGGGGTTGCCCCCTAGCCTGCATGCCCATATGACTCTAGATGGTGGAGGCCTGGACAGAGGGTTATCCTGATGCCCAGGGGGATGAGTGGGTGAGGGAAGGCTTTGGGAGGGGTTTCCATTGGGTTTCATACATAAGCAGGTGGGGATGCGGGTGAATAACCTGGGGTCAGTGACGGGCGAGGAGGATGTAGTTCGGGCAAAAATTTACAAGGAGATTCGGGTGGGTAGAGTGGAAAGGCCTCTGCAAGAGCCCCCATGCAATAACTTCCATGTTTCCCCTCCTAGGAATAGTGCCCAAGAAGCAGGTGGGGGAATTTAGGCTCATACACCTCCTGTCATATCCAGAAGGGGTGTCAGTGAAAGAAGAGATCCCGGAGAGTATGATCACAGTGTTGTATGCCTCTTTGGATCAGGCAGTGGAGCTGATAAGGGCAGTGGACGAGGTGTGGCTAGGTAAGATGATCATTGAGTTGGCATTTCACCTGTTGCCAGTGTGGCCAGTCGATTGGGACTTTTTAGGTTTCCACTTCGAGGGCAAGATATACTTTGACAAAGTGATGCCCATGGGTTGTTCCATAGCATGCTCGAAGTTTGAGACTTTCAGCTCGTGGGTGCAATGGGTGTTCGGGTCTCAGTATGGGCACAGGGGGGTGGTGCATTACCTAGAGGACTTCCTGCTGATTGGGGTCAGCCAGTCGGAGGCACAGGTGATGTTGCGGGACTTCCAGGACATGTGCGGAAGCATTGGGATCCCCTAGTGGAAGGCAAAACAGAGGGGCCAGTTCATAAGCTGGAGTTCCTGGGGATTGAGGTGGATTCAGAGCAGAAATAGTTCCTGCTGCCAGGGGATAAAGTGGCCCGGTTGAAGGGGCTGTTAGCACTAGTTGGGGGGAGGAGGAGGGTGCTGCTGGTACAGGTACAACAACTACTGGGGCTCCTTAATTTTGCCTGTAAGGCCATAAGCCTGGGCCGGGCATTTACACTGAGGTTAGGGAGGGCCACAAGGAAGGCTAAGCAACTCCATCATTGGGTGGACATTAGCAAAGGGGTGCAGGAAGACCTTCAGGTATGGGAGGAGTTCCTGGAGGCCTACAATGGGGTGACATTCTGGCAGGATGACTGGGAATACAATACGGACATTGACATGTACACAGATGCATCCGGGGCATTAAGGATGGGGCATTATTTCCAGGGTGAATGGATGTCAGAGGCATGGCCGGTGCAGTGGAAGGAATGGGAGGTCACAAAGGACATCACATTCCTTGAGATTTTTCCCATCTGGGTAGCAGTGGAAGTATGGGGGGACCATATGAGGGGGAAGCGAATTGTTTTCTGGTGTGATAACAGAGGGGTAGTGAATAGGCAGAGCGGTAACATGGAATCAGTACGGCGAATACTTTGCCGCATGGTTTTCCTGGGTTTGCAGCTGAACCTGCCACTTTAAGTGCAGCACATTGAAGGGCTAAAAAATGAGGTTGCTGATGGTCTGTCCCGTTTTCAGATGACGAGACTTGGGGAGTTGGCGCCACAGACAGCACCATCCAGGACCAGAGTGCCAGACAGCCTGTGGGAGACTGGAGGGAGAAAGTCAGGGCCCTATATAGGGGGTCATGGGCGACCAGTGCCCTGAGAGTGTATGAAGAGGTGTGGCCCGGATTTCAAGAGTTCCGTGCCCGCCTGGGTTGGGACATGACCGAGCCGGCACAGGAGGACCAGGTCATACAACTCATGGTAGAGAAGTGGAAGGAGGGCATGGCCCATGCCACTATGGTGGTACAGCTGGCAGGCATCAGTGGGATGTGTAGGGATCGAGTATGGGGGAGCACAGTGGGGGGACAGGCAATAAGGGGAGCAGTGGCTGGGCGGCAGAGGGAGCAAGGGGCAAGATGGGACAGGAGAAGGTTGATAATGGGGCTGTTGTTGGGGAAGGTGTTGGGTGTGTTAGCACATGTGTGCACCTCAGCAAAGGAGGCCTGCATGTTCAGGGCCATCTTTGTGGTCATGGCCAGGGGAGCGTTCAGGGTGGGAGAGGTAGTGGTGCCCAATAAAGGGGAAGCTCACTGGGCATTACAATATGAGAATGTCACATGTAGCAACAACTCTGTAGTCATTTGGTTGAGCAGGTCCAAGATGGACCAGAAGGGAAAGGGCATCTCGGTGTTGTTGGAAAGACACCAGGGTGAGGGGGAGTGTGCAGTGGAGACCATGAAGGACTATAGCAGGTCCCAAGGCACCAAAGATGGGGCATGGTTCCAGCATGGAGATGTGTCCCCAGTGACAGGTTTTCAGGTGGGAGCAGTTCTACGAAAGGGCCCTGGGTTTTGTGGGGGAGGAACCCACAGAGTTTGCCCCCCACTCATTTCGGATAGGGGCAGCCTCTGAAGTGGCCAAGAAGGAGGGGGGCCATGGATGAAGTGAAGCGAGTGGGATGGTGGAAATCCAACTGTGACAGGAGGTATGTGAGATACTGAATAACCCATGTTCCTTTTCTTTCTACAGTGGGCTCCAAATGGCATGTGTGGATCATTGGGCACTCATTCATCCACTGGGCAGAAAGGTTTGTGGCTGCCAGGATGAGAGGACTGCAGTTGCGGCCAGATATGGAGTACACGAAAGTCCAGTGGAAAGGCATCAGTGGCATGCAGTGGGCCCAGCTGCTGCCTTTGTTGGAGGAATTATGAGTATGGTGGCCCAGTCCTGACTACATTATTGTCCACTGGGGGGGCAATGACCTGGGGGGTCCCATGGGAGTCCCTGTTGAAGGACATGGTAAGGGACCTGGAGAAGGTAAAGAACTGGTGGCCACAGGTGGTGATCGGCTGGTCCAAGATCACCTCAAGGCAGGTTTGGCAGGGAACAAAAGGGGTGAAAGCAATAGAGGTAGCAAGGAAGCGCTTAAATCAAAAGGTAGCCAGGACAGTTATGGAGATGGGTGGGGTTCACATGCAGAATAGAGACATCTCATTTGATCAAGCTGATGTGTGTAGATCAGATGGGGTGCATCTGTCGGAATTTGGCATGTGCCTATTCCTTTGGCCCTTCGGGGACCTGGTGGAGGAGGTGAATAGGAGAGGCCTGATATTCTAACCTGCAACAGGAAGCCCCATCTTCCATTGCAAGCGGGAGATGGGTCAGTGGAAAAGGGTGGAAGGGGGAAGTGGGCAGGACCACAAGCTCGGGACAAAGGAACCCAGGCGTGGGAGTAAAGGGGGGGGGGAGAGATAGATCAATGGGGTGGATCACTGTGTCCACACCTAGTGGGGAAGGAGTCTGGATAAGTGATGGTACCTGGTTCTGGTGATGGAGGGGGAGCCGGATCATAGTGTCTGGACCCCGAAGAGCAATACCAAAGGAGAAGGACCAGGAGGGGAAGAAGAACAGGATGGAAGACATTTGGACTGTATGCCCAAAGTGAAGAGATGGACTGATATGTCTGATTAAATATTGAATATTGTGATTACAGAATTATTGGGATGTAATGTTTATAATGTGTGCCTTTTTAAAATAAATAATGTCAGTGAGCATCCAAAAATCAGAAGTTGTGGTAGTGAATTATTTCTGGGCGGGGGATCATGGGACAAGTCCAATTTATCGATTGTGCTTGTCAGTTACTAAGAATTGGTATGCCATCTCTGTTTTGCTTGTACGGGGTTTCCTGTTGGGCAGACTCAATAGAATGCAAGGCCATCAGCTGTTGGCAGTTCTAGTTTTCTGTTTCTTAAGTTTGTGCTTTTTTCAAAGATTTTACACTGATGTGCTTTGTGATGGTTTTAGGCTCACGTCTCTTATGAAAAATGGTATTTGATATTTATTTATAGGTAGAAAATTGTTGGCTCTTAGTAACAATCTTGTTGATTGATATTCTTCTTTACAACACCAAGGTGTCCTGCCCACCAGATGACCACTCACACATGCATGCAGATGATTCATATTACTGTACGTTGGCAAAGAAACTCTCATAGTCTAACATCATTCATTCACAACTCAGAGCTCACTTACAGTCATTCACAAAAAGGAATTTCACTTTAGTAGAATCTCTCCCAGTCTGTTTGTCCTTCACACACAGCAAGCCATTTACTTAGGTAATGGGGGGGGGGGGTGGTGGTGTTGTGGAGCAGCAATAATGGTGGATGATCTCTAGCAAGGCTCTGATTATAGCACTTACAAAATCATATTTTTGCCTACTTAGAGCTCTCTATATGGCTTACAACTTTCACATCTGCTTGGGGATTAGCACCAGAGATTCAAAATGGGTCTGAAATGGGACCAGAAGCAAATCTTACAGAATTTGGATGCCTTTCTCTTGCCAATGGCACCAGCGAAGGGACTTGGGCCTAAACAGCCTAGTGGCTCATTGTCAACAGACCCTCCAATGTCACACATTCTGGCAATGCTTACTAAAATTCAGGAGATGGGGTAAGATACTAACAAAAGGCTGGCATCAGTGGAAGCCAAACTCTCTGAAATGACCACTAAAATTCTTGAAAATGCTACCGCAGTCAGCACTTTGATGGAGGAGACAGACAGACAGCAATAGAGGAATTCAACTTTCATGAAAGATCTCTTGTTCCTGAGATCCAAGTTAGAGACACTTGAAAATATGCAGCGCCAAGCCAATATTAGAATTGTTGGATTTCCCCCATGAAATGCAGGAAAAGTTAATATTCTCTCGGTAGTTACTCAACTCATTTTTACTGATCTGGAACTTTTATCTCATGATTCTGGGATTACAGTTATGTGCACATATGCAATCCTTCAGTGATCTAGACTGCTATGTGGAGGCAATATGCCTTGAGTACTCATTGCAATAGCCACTGTCTCCTCAGTAGAAGCCCAAATTACATAAGTTCAAGCAACCAGAATCAAAGGTGATATTACAGTGGTGTACCCCAGGATGAAATGCAATTCTGCAGCATTTTGCAGCACTCTGCAGAATGCTGCAGAAGGCCTACTGAATAAAGCAATGTAATTTCAATGGTAATTAGTCCCATTTGCCATTCAGGAAAATGTGACATTGCCAGGATGAAGTGAATGCCATGGCTTCCTGCATGAAAAGAGGACTAATTGCCATTGAAATTACATTGTTTTATTCAGTAGGTCTGCTGCAACATACTGCAGAGTGCATTGTAAGTGCGTTCCATCCTTGGGAACATCACTGTATATGGGAGGGCAGTTGGATCACCTTTTTTTTCTGATGTCTCAACGCAGACCCAAGAAAGAAAGAAAAAACTTCAGGTAATCAAAAAAATCACTGTTAGAAAATGGAGTGTCAGCACAGTTTGTGTTCCCTGTATAGTTACAGATACACTATAATAGCAGATCACATGAGTTTTCTGATCGGCAGCTAAAGGGAGAAAATTATGAGAAGAACTTAAGAGGGTCATAGATGAGTCAGAGAGTGGTATCAGTCTGGAACACCTTACAGACCACATCATGAATAGTCCAAATATGAAGCAATTTAGAGACTCCCTGGACTATTATTTTAATGGTAAAGGGATCAAGGGGCATATGTAAGCATTAGTCAAGTCAGTATGGCTAAATGCTAATGATTTGTAAAAATTCTATGAATTCTATGAATATCACCCATATAAATTGTTTAGGTGCTCTCTTTAAAATTAATAAATGTTCATATTGTATTGGCCAATGCAATTATGATGGACTGTTTTCCTGTCCTGTATACTGTGATATGGCTTTTGCTGTATCTCATAAAATGTATAAATAAAGTTTACAAAAAAAGAACTTAGGTAATAGGGACTGGGCACAAATTCAAATGACTGAGCAACATGTGGGGGCTGAAACAGGAGACCCAAAATCTAGACAGCAATTGGAGAAGTACGTCTGTAGGGATTTAAGGTCCTGTACTGCTATGGAATAAAAGACTATTAAAAAAACTTGGCTGTGTTTGTCTTTATTATATAGATTTGAGGTCACTGGTGAATTGACTCACAGAACTAGGATATCTGTAACAAAATAAGTAAAAAAGGTATTTTATGATATGATCTACAGTATGTGCAATAGAATTGACATCACCTTTTAAAGAATGTTGTAATGTCGTAAGTGATCAACAACAAATTTTTACCTGCCTACCTTTCTGTAACTAAACATCATAACTGAACTTTGAAACATACCATAAAACAAAGCTAAAGTCTGAGTGAGACTATTTCTTCCTGATCCGCCCTCCAGCACTTGGAATGTTAACAGCTTGGGTGGTATTAGGCTCACTCAGCCAGAGACGATGGGAGCAAAAAGCTTTCCAAGTCATACATGCAAAGAGAATCAGGGGTACTGCAAAATAATTGGGATAATGAGACTCAGACAGGGACAAAGAAATAGAAAATGATTATCTATAATAAAGAGTGTCTGAAAGTTCCAGATAAGAGGCATGTAAGTCACTTGGAAAGTAAATGTTAAGCATGTATGAGTTACAAAAAATAAGCAGGCAGGAGGTAAGAACCCAGTTTATCCTCCTTTTCTCAATGTGTGATAATGGATTTCTTCATAATATGTAAGGCATTGATAGTCCATGTATTAGTAACTACCAAGACACCCCTGTCCACAGATAATATAGAGTATATGTGTGGTCAGAAAACTAAATGAATTTGTCAAATAACACTACAATTACTAAGGGATGTTCTGAATGAGGTCTTTATTTATTTATTTATTTATTTATTTACTGTGTCTAGGATTACAAAGTACCTTTGAGCCAAGGCTCTTTTACAAAGGTTCCACGTCATGCTGGTTACAGGGTAACAGACACTAAAACATAAAACAGTTACAGGTACATGGTTTTAGACAGTAACTTTGCTTGACAAAATCAGACTGAGCGATGAGTAACTCAAGAAACAATAGGAGGAAGAGGGAAAGAAGGGGAGAGGGCTGAGGATAGGGGAAGGCATACGGGTAGAGGGTCAGGGTGAGGCAGCCGAGGGGCCTTGTCAGGACAGACACAGGGCAAGTGCAGTAGAAGTTGTATTGGACAGGTAAGTGCAAGAAGAGAGGGCAGAAACTGACACCTATAAGGTCAGAAGCAGCGTAGGGAATGAAGATGTTATGGGGTGCAAGCACAGGTGGAGGTGCTAGTTATGGAGTGGCAGAGCTTTTTTTTGAACGCTCCAAGTGTTGTTGTGGATGAGGTGTCACTAAAGAGCTCATTTAGCCAACTCGGAGCCCTTTATGCAAACGATCTTTGGCCTTGGGACATGTGGCAGTGGGGGATTTGAAGGATTTGGGGCTTAGAGCTCCTGGTGTTGTGGTTGGTGATTTTGGGTTTGAGGAGGGTGCTGACTCCTGGTGGTGCCTTTCCCATCATGATTTTCTTAGCAGTGATGCAGGTTTGATATTTGATTTGGTTGTTCAGTTGCAGCCAGCCTATTTTGGAGTAGAGGTCTCAAGGGTGGGTGAGACGGTGGGAACCAGTAATGAGTTGGCAGGTTAGATTGAGGGAATTCAAAACATGCCTGAGAGACAAGGTTGTGGCAGATCCATAGATAATGAAACCATAGTCAATGATGCTGATGACGGAGCTCTGGACAGCTATGGACAGAGCTTCTGGGGTTAGATGTTTCCTATGTTGGAATAGTAGGTTCATCCTTGTGTTGGCTACTTTTGCCATGTTATTGATGTGTGGGACATAGGAGAGATTACAGTCGAGGGTGAGGCCGAGGTGTTTGAAGGTATGAACTTGTTCAAGGGTGATTTCTTGCTTGGTTTTAATGGACAGCTGATATTGTTTGTGTTTGTTTTGGGAGCTGCAGAAGATCATGGTCTTTGTTTTTTTCTGGTTAAGTATAAGTCTGTGTTTTGTGAACCAGTTTTCAACTGCAGAGAAGGCCTGTTGGAGATTACCTTGTAGATGGACTAGATCATGGTGGGATGCCAGGATGACAGCATCATCCACGTAGAGTAGGATCTGTTCAGGGCAGGATTCTGGCAGTGAGTTCAGAAAAAGGCTGAAAAGGAGGGGGCCCAAGATTGAGCCCTGTGGGACACCGGACCGGACTGGTCTTTGGTCTGAGAGTGTGCCAGCAATTCTCACTCTTTGGGAGTGGTTGTCTAAGTAGCTTTTGAACCAGTTCACCGAGTTAGGTGAAAGCCCTGCTAGTCGAAGCTGGGCAAGTAGGAGATTGTGGTTGACGGTATCAAAGGCTTTAGTTAAGTTGATGAAGGTGGACCCAGTAAGATGACTGTTATCGAGTGAGTGATGGGTTGCACCAGTGAATTCAAGTAGCACTGTGGAGGTGCTATGACCTTTTCTAAAGCCATGTTGCTCCTTGCACAGGATGTTGTGATTGTCTAGGAAGTCGGTGAGCTGGTCTGACACAATCCGTTCTAGGGCCTTGGAGAGTGGAGGTAGGATGGAAATTGGATGGTAATTCTCAGTAGCTGTTTTACCACTTTTATGAATTGGGGTTACCGTGGCAGATTTCCATAAGTCAGGGAACTGGCTGAGGCTGAGGGAGAGGTTGAAAATCCTGGTTAGTGGTCGGAGTACTTCTTCAAGTGTGAGGATGAGCATAGTCCACTCGAAGTGGTGTTCATTGCTGAAACGTTCTTTAAGTATGTAGTGGATACCCTGTTTTCATCGTTCACAAACAATTTAAGATCCAGGAATTTAATTTGACTTCTGCTATGAAAATTGAATTTCAACATTCATATCATTCAAATTAGTATCTTACATCTATTTTTTTTTCTTCTTTTGACACCCAACACATCATTGACATAACAATGGTAGCATATGATATTACTAAGAAAGAGATTGCTCCTGTGGTTGAAAATAAGTTCCTTCTACCACAAACCTAGAAAGAGGTTTGCATACATGAGTGCCCCTTTGACCTCCATACAGTAGCTGTCCAATAAATCTGTAAATAATACTGTAAAACAAATATAAAATGATTGTGTTAGTAAGAACTCTAAGGATTCTAATAAAATCAATAAGGATATTGGGATTTATTCTAATGTTGGCACCCTTTCTTCAAACATTAAATTGTGAGAACATTTATGTGCCTGGAGAGACAGTGCTGAAGTCAGGATAATGCTAATGCTGTTTCACACATTTGTTCAAACCTCAAGAAACACCACACCACAGACTTATTTTGTTTCTACCCCTTTCTCAAGTCTGGAAAGATGCAATGATTACTCCAGGGAATAAGGACAGTGATTCTTAAGTTGAAGATTACTGTCCTTTACAATTTTACTGGCTAAATTAAGTCTGAATGTGACAAAACCAAACAAAACAAAACCATGCGCTTGACCTTGTTTCTCTACCGCAGCAGCCCACTGAAAATCTGTCTTCGGGTTATTATTAAAGATTGACATTTTATAGCATCCTGTCCACTGCAGAACATGTTAATAATAATATAGAACTGAAGCTTTGTATTGTGCTAGAATTGATTTGGCACTGGATTCTAGGAAGTTAGCTGTTCAGAGTCTTCATTATGGACTATTAATCTACATGCCTCATATAGGGTGTTCTCTGGGATTAAGATCATTTACAATCATGGGACACATGTAATACTTAATGTAGATAACCAAACCCACTATTGCCATTTGGACAATAGGCTGGGATGGCTTTATTTAGTTTTAAGGATGCAATTTTTTATTGGTTTATTCACGTAGATGATTAAGAGTGGTTTGGTATCCTCTTCATTGGCTGAATTTTTTAACAGAAACTTGATTCTGCTTTTAATTTAAGATCACAGGTTCCCATAATGCAATTGTACCTTTAATGAAATCTGTTTTGGGTCAAAAAGCATTCTCATCCCAGGTTATTAAGACATGGAATTCTCTTCCAGTTGATGTGAAGCAAAATACATCTTTGTTCTTTTAAACACAATTTTAGATAGCAGTTATCTTATTTAACAGTTTGTCGGTGTTTTAATTGAGTTATATTTTATATATTTTTGGTACTTTATATTTTTGCTTACTTTGCATTGTCTCATAAATTTTGTGGAATTCTTGCCCTGAGTCACTCATGAAAATGGGGTGTCTAGATCATTGGGCATATTCCGGTCATTGATCAAATCGAATCAAATCAAAACATTAAATTGCTGTTAAAGTAAACAGAAGAAATAGGGAGTGTAATGGATACACTTGCTGCATAGATGTTGTCTGTCTAGTGAGAGGGGATATCTAGTTTTTCCTTAAACTGCCAGCAAGGATATGGCCAGAGGGATTGAAGGGGAAGACTGGACTTAGGGAAGGAGACTGACAAGATTCTAAAACCAAGTCCAGAGACTTGTAATGTGGAGAGAGCAGAAAACTGAGATTTAAAACTATATTGAGATTTGACTGAAGAGAGAGACTAAACTGTTTTATTACTGGTGTTCCGAACTGACATTTCTATCTTGCATGAATGAAGAAATAAGATTTTAAAGCAGGTTTTAATTTTTACCTTTAATTTGAGTCTGCTTTGCAATAAGAGGATATATTGTCGACTTTGATGCAGTGATTAGGTTGTGAAACCCTATGAAATTAAATCAAATTAAACCAATAATACAAAGTGAGGTTTTTAGCAGAAAAGTTATAAAACATTTGAAGTAATTTACAATAATTCTAAATTTGCCAGCTAAACAATCCCATTACTATTTGCCTGGGTGTACAACATCACAGTTGTAACTGAGTTAAAAAGTGAAGCATGTTACAGATCTCCTAGCATTCTCATATGAGGAGAGGAGACACACACAGCAGACTGTGGCTAGAGGAAACATTTAAACTTTTACAAAAAAGGAGTATCTGATTCTCCCTTTGACATGTTTTAAAGCCCTGTATTGAGCAAGCTAAAACAATAACAGATGTTAGGCAAATCTGGTATGTGGCATGTAAATATGACTGGCTACTGAATACATAACTAGCTTCATTTCAATAGAGATATGTGAAACAGCAAACACATTGAGAAGCAAGTGCCTGATTTTTTTAAAAATAACTGTTTCCTATTCAATGTTCAGTTTTAAATGTGTTTACATTTAAGCACACTTGGCTTCACAAAACTAGGGAAAACATTGCCCCTCCCTATTGTCATGATTTATGTGCTTTAAATGTTTTCAGTGACGTGCAAATGGATTCAGAAATATGTTGGACACTTGGAATGAACGGAAAGGAACCAGGCTGAGTTGGGCATTGGATTGGCTCAAGAAGGAGGAGATAACAATTTGTCAGAGCCCTCTCAAGGAGAATGTCAGAAGGATTAAAGATGCCTTTTAACTGGATCCATGACGCTGGCATGACATCCCTGACTGTGACATCCTCTACAGCACTGGGAAGCCATTGACAACCCTGATAGTGACCCTGAACTGACTGGTGACATCCCGATGGTCAATGTGTGGGAGCTGTGTCCCCCACACCCCCATGTGGGAGGCTGTGCCCTTGCACCCTCCTACTAAATATGTCTAACTCCACGTCACACAGACAGTGGAGTTAGATATTTACCCCCCCCATTGCCATACAGTGTCTCAGCAAACCCCCCATCACTGCCAATTTAGGCACAGTAGGGGTTTCTCTGTGGGGGGTTGTCTGGGTGTTATAGTGGTGGCATAAACTTTAACTCAGGCAGTAACATGCAGCAGAGAGTACCAGCACAGGCATATTCCAAAGTGAGTGAGCAATAATGAACTCACATCAAAAGAAAAACTTTGTGCACTACTTTTTTAATTGAAAAGTTTCCCTGTGGAATTTAAAAAACTGAAGTAATTTCACTTGTTGTCAGTTCCATTTAATTCCATTGAGTTTTACTGTCTTAAACTTCCCTTTTAAAATATATTATATTATATCTGAGCATTCATCTTAGAAAATGGCTGGCAGAAAAAGGGAAGCCCTCCCCAGCAAAAGTAACAAAGGCAAAAAACAAGGCACAAAAGAAGCAAGTAGCTCAAGATTGCCTATGTAAACAACAAAAGAACATCTCAAATTACTTCATGATACTGGAGAACCAAACAGAATTGGTCAGTGGTATTAATGTTATAAGAATTAGGGGTGCTCTTTTGCCTAAGTGTTTATCCTCCCCAATCAGGGTGGGCCAATCAATGCCTGCTAAATTTTATATTCAATTATTGGTGGAAATAAGAAAAATGGAAAATTCTAGACTAGAAGAAAGTGGAGGAAATTAGAGTTGTGCAGGAGGGGAAGTAAATGGGGCTAATAAATATATAAACAGTGAGTAGAGACATGAAAAATCTAGTCCAAGGACACTTAGAAATAAAATTCAGAGTCAGAAAGAGTACACCTTCAAAAAGTAGAGATTTAGATTTAATCCAGGATGAAGAGGTAAAGGAAAGAATTCAGCAGAATAAGTTCATTCAAACAGTTCCTTTCCCCGTATGTGGCTAAGTTTAGTTTGGAGCTCCAATGGTAGACCCTCCAGACAACCCCCATCTATGCTGTAATTTAGTGGAAGGTGGGAGAAGAAATTCTAGGTTCAAATGAGAATGGCAAAGGTATAAAAAATGTACCAGAGAAATAAAACTCATGCAAACAACTCTGCACAAAATAAAACTATAATGGTAGCACAACAAGGACTATCTGGGCCAAATGGTCTCACTCCTAACATTGCCCATGGAAGCAAAAAGGGAGGAGGTTGAACAAGTGAAAAAAGTAGCCTCAGCTGAAGAACCAATTAGTTCTAAACAAAAGCAGAAGAATAGATGTGCAATAAGAAAAACAGCAGAAAAAAATTACAGAAGTAGAGGAAGGAGAACTAGCCAAGTAAGTGAAGGAGCCAAAAGAAAAGGAGGAGTCAAAACCAAACAGAAGTGAAATAAAAAAAGGTCTAAAAAATACAATTGCTCCTGTTTGGAGACTCTAGAGGCTAAACCAAGAGATAAAGGAAAACAAGGACACAAATAAACAAATAATAATAATAATATTATGAATAGTAAAAACAACAAAAAAAAACTAACCACAAAGAAGGGACTTGTGAGAAGAAGCTGAATCATCCATTGAAGTTAGAGAATACAGAGAGAAAGAGGTTAATAGAGGAACTGGACTGATAGAGCTATACATGAAAGGAGTGCCTACATTAAGAAATGAAAATCCAGAATCACTAGAGAAAATGACATATAATCTCTGCAAAGGTATCATGGGGAATACATTTTGATGTACTGATCTATTTTCTGTCGACAGATACAGAATAGGGTAAGTGCCCGATATTGTATGCCTCATGCTATAGAACACAGAAATCAGGAGGAATTTATATAATGCCTCTGCAGATTTCAGCCCTATGGGAGTTTGCCTAGAAAACACAATGGAGCCACTACTTAAGAAATAAAGGACAGGAGATAAAGGCAAAAAGGACAAAATGGATAAGGAAAAAATAACAAAAAGGAGGCAACACCTGAGACAAAGTCAAAATTCATAAGCAGCCTCCAAAAAGTCAGAAACAAATAACTGAATATTTTAAGCCAACTGACATGTCACATTTATTTGCAGAAGAGGAATGAGTGACAGGAAATTAGGGAAAGAAAACAAAAGGGCCCACACATGAATAACAGTGTAGTCCTAAAATAATCTGAGTCAGAAGATGATATAGACAGTTCATCTAAATCAAACAGTGAAGGGCAGTCTGCCGAATATGAGGAGATGGGAGACAACTGAATTAGATTGATGAAAGATGCATGCAGAGAAAGAATGTAAGATTACAAAATGGAATATAGCTGGTCTGGCAGATAAATGTGAGGATATAGCATTGAAAGAGAATATTTGTTCATATGAAGTAATTTTTTTACAAGATTTGGTTATGAGGTAAACAATTTTATTTAGTGGGATATATGTACAGAAATTGTAGGTATTAAACACAAGAAAATGGGCTGAACAAAGTGTGGTCTTGTTACTTTGGTGTCCTCAGCTACCTTTAAGGACGCTAAAGTATTAGGCATTTTTCCTATGTATTGAACTCTGATGATTCAGATTTTATAACTGTAAATGCATATATACATCTGAAAGGAACTGGCTTATCTCTTCCCAGGACAATGTTACTAATATCTGGGGATTTCAATATGGAAATGGAGATGCCCTAGAAGTTTATGACAACTATTGGCACGTAGATGATGTGCGTAATATTCTGATAAAAACAACTGAAGATCACAAAATTAACAAATCTGAAAAAAAATCATGCCAATCTTCTAAGAGTCATAAACAGCAGAATAAAAGGGGGTATGGAAGGCTGTGTCGCTTTTCAAATGTCTTGTGGATGGAGCCTTCTGAATTTGCCTACAATACACATTTTTAATTTTAAGAAGGTTACAAATAAGTTTGTAAAGGAGAAATGAAAGAGTGACCACTTCCCTGTGGTTGTAACTTTAGAATGTGATTTTTCTATGAATGGTAATCAAAGTCAGGCTTTCTCAAATGGGCATATGTTCATATGTAACATAAAGAGTTTTAAATGAACCCCTATACTGAAAAAAAAAAAATAAAGATTATTTAGTGGAGATTCTGAAAGCAGGACATATTATGCAACAGAATATATCCAAAGTTCTTTTGAGATAGTAATAATATGATGGAAACATATGAGGTGGTAATTAATCATTTCATATTGAAAATAACCTTAGAGACTCACTGTAGATCAGGAGGGATACATAACACATTAAAGAAATGGTTTGATAAAAATTGTGACACTGTGCAGAAAATTGTTCATAGACTAGGGAAGTTCTCACAAGAACACAGGGGGCCATTGCAGAAAAGCCTATGTGTCTGCAAGGGCAGTATATAGAAAGCTGGTGAAAAAGGAAAAAGAATATAAGAAAGAACTATGTGATAGTTACAAGCGACTATCTGGGGTGGAAAAAACAATGAAACCTTTTGGGAATTAATGGCTACTGGTAGAAACAAAAGGGAAAGAAATACAGTTTTGGTGATCAATAGATCAGGGTGGAAACCTTTTATCACTGAGAAATATACTCAAAATGGTATTACACAAGAAACACAAATGGATAAACCATTAGTGTGACTTTTTTTTAATTCAAGTTTATTTATTTTCAGTACAGAGCAAGAAGTGTTACATACAGACATACAAGTTATGAATCAACCAGTGTGACACGGGATAATGTTAGACACCTCTTACTCCACCCCAGCCCCATTCTGTCCTCCCTCCCACTCTCTCCACCCTCCCCTCCCTTCCCCCACCTCGGGCTACCACTTACTAACCTACAATATTAATTTCTCCTTCAGTACAGATCGAATAACAGGTCAATTCTCAGAATTCTAAAGGCCCCTCTCAATCCGGCCCAGATGGCTGCACTCCAGTTTGAAGCAAGTATAAAGTATGTAACCATTCTCATATTTTGGCATATCTAGGGAGACAATTCCTCACACTCGCACCAAGCTTTTCCACACCCAAGTTAAACAATAGTTCTCTCTGCCATTCCATGTAGGTCAATGGGAGATTGTCCAGCCAATGTCTGAGTACTAACTTTTTAAGAGAGGAAGAGATCATAGCCAGATAGTACCTCCTGGACTTCTCTTTGACAACGGTATAGTTTACCAGTAAACACACCTCTATAGTAAAATAATGTTCAATCCCAAACAGAGAGTCTGCTTTGGTTTTAATTGTTTCCCATAACTCTTTCACGGGGGAGGGGGGCAGTCCCAAAACATATGAGAAAGAGTTCCCTCTTCTTGGTGACATCTGTTACATAGGGGGTTAGGTAAGTGCCCAATTCTATGCAACTTAGAAGGGGTCCAGAACAAATGATTTAAAAATTGGAACTGCATTACCCTTAATCTATCCTGGGAAATATACCGATAAGTGTGTCACCATATTACATCCCAGTTCATGTCCTGTGCTGAGAATTGTCCTTCCCAATAGTGTGGCTTCCCATCAAGCTCTGGACATGCTTGGTTAAACAGGTAACTATATAGTTTAGACACTACATGTGGCTCCCCTACTACTTGGGAGAGGGTCTCAAAAAACTCTCTGGGCAATCTGTCCTCCCTAAAACTGCCTAGTTTTTGTACCAACATGTGTCATACTTGATAAACCTTGAAAATGTTGCTTGGTTCAATTTGATACCTAGCAAGGATAGTTTCCACTGGATAACAGTTATCCCTCTGCAAAAAAATCACTAACTCTCAAGCCCTTCAACTGAGGCAACCAAGTATCTGAAATCATCTTACCACCTATCCTCAGGTTAGGGTTTTGACATAAAGGTTGATTCCTGTCAGTTTGGGCCGAGTATCATAAAAAGGAGCATAACTGAGAATGTATCCATAAAGAAACAGTTACCGGTGTTAATGCCAATTTAGGAGGAAGAACTTTCTTTGTGGAATAGAGAAGGGCAGCAGGGTCAATGTCTGCTACCTTAATCAACTCAATTTCTAATTTAATCCTTGAGGGAACATAAGGCAGAGCAAGTTCTTCAGCCGGGGCTCGTAACCACTTTAGGTACTTCCCAGCATTACTAGCCCAGTAATATATACCTAGATGTGGCAATCTCAATCCACCTTTGTGTTTGGGGGTTGCCAGTTTGTAATAGGTCCTGTGAGGGGATTTTCCCTTGCCAGACAAATTCAGAAATAATGGAATGGGCTTTTTTATACCACTTCAGCATGACATTAAGGATAAAACAGCCGTGGTAAAACATTCATTTTAATTAATTTAATTAAGCCTGTAGCTTAATGGTTAGAGCACTGGAATGGCATACCAGAGATCTGATGCTCAAATCCCAGTAGGCTACACTTTTCCTTTCTCATTTCCATCCTTGATTTAAAAATATGTATACCTTGCAGGGGTTAAACTGCACTGAGAGAAGTGGTATTTCTAAAATTGGTTCTTAGTTGCATAATTGTGCAACACTAGAGAAAGGAGTGTGTGGCTGTAAAGGAACTTCCTCAGATGCTTTGACCAGCAAGCCTGTAACTTAATGGTTAGAGTGCTGGAATGGCATACCAGACATCTGAGGTTCAAATCCCAGTAGGCCACACTTTTCCTTTCTCATTTCCATCCTTTTGTATATTGGCTTGCAAATTTTATCAAGAATCAACTTAATAGAAGTAAAGATTTGGACAAATACTGATAATATTTTTTTAGGCTTCAAGCAGGCTTCTGGCAAATGAAAGGAACAATCGATAACATATTCATTTTAAATGATCTAATAAGTGTCAGTGGCTCAGTAGGTTGCACACTCACCTTTGAGGCTGGAAGATCAGAAGGCTGTGAATTCTATCCCCATGTTAGGCACTTGGGTTAAATCCCAATACTGACACTGTGGTGCAGCATGAGGGGGTTGCTGCACTCCTGAGGTGCCATCTTTCAGATGAGATGCTAAACCAAGGTCCCATCTGCCTATTCTGGTGGTAGTTCAGGTGGGTGTTAAAGATCCCATGGCATTTATCGAAAAAGAGCAGGGGAATTTCCCTGGTGTCCCGACCAAATTTCCCCCATTCACTGAAAATACCATCAACAGCTTAATCTGGTTCAATGTCAGTTGACATCCATCTGAATCCCCCTCCCCTGGAACAAGGCTGAAAATAAGCAGAATTGTCTAGTCCTCCTTTCCCAGTCAACAAAAACAAAATAAAAAAAAATAAATTAAAATAAATATATGACTGAAAAACCTGAGACTTTATGTGGTGTATTTGGACTTCCATGACACATTCCATAATGCCCAAAGAGATATCCTATGGGCTCTCCTAGAAATCAAAGAACTAAACAAAGACCTTCTAAAAGTCATCAAACTACTATATAATAATAATGTGGCTTATATGAGAGTAGAGGGCAGATGGCAAACTAATTCATGAGAATGCAGCGGGGGATAAAGGTTAAACAGGAATGTTTGCAGGCCTCCTTTGTGTTTAATGCGTATGTGGAATGCCTCATCTCTGCTATAACAGAAGTAGACACATTTGTGTCCTCAATAAAATATATAAAAGTAATGATATCATGCTTGCTGATGATGAAATCTTACTCTCCCAAACTCCTTTGAGATTAAAAAGGGCACTATTGGCAACCAGCAGTCATTTAAAGAAACTCAAACTGAACATCAATGAAAGTAATTGTAAGATAATGGTGCTGGGCAAAATAGCCATGCAGGGGGACAATTGGAATGTGGGAATACTAAATAAGTTGTCGTTAGAGACTATAAATATCTGGGTATAACTTTGATAGCTTCCATAAGTGGAAGAACTCACATATTGAGAAAAAAAAGAAAGCAATGCAAACAGCAAAAGGTATAATGAGGGTTTGCAAATGATTTTCTGGGAACTCATTAGAAGCATTAAAGAAAACTGTTAATATAAAAATCAATAGCCAAATGTTGTATGACGAGAAATATGGACATTGCAAGCTGGTATGAAATATATGAAAAATCTTGAGAAATATTCTGCATCTGCCATTGAATACATCAGCAGCTCTCCCTTATAGCAAAAACATACACTTTCTCTAGAACTACTGTCAAGTATTGAGCTATTCGATGGTGGAAGAAGGTGGTAGCAGTCCCACATGACAGCCTTTTACAGCTGATTTGAAAGACATCAAGAGAGATAAAAAATAAGACTCAATCCTGTATTAACTAGACGTGGCCTGACAAATATATGGAATGAGTACACAATGAATAATGTATACTCATATGTGAGTGAAGCAGAACAAAGAATGGTAGATATGTTCTTTCAACACTCATTTTCCAAATTAATAGACATTGACTGATTGATTTATTCATCTCAAATGTTTCACCAGGAAAGGCATACTGAGCTGGTAGCTCATTTCCAGATGTGTCCTGGGGGTAGGGGGAAGGGAGAACAATGAGGAACACTTAGAACATTAACAGCAATAGATGAACAAGCACCATAAATAACAATTGTACAAAGACAAGGATTGCTAGAAGTAAATACATAACTGTATGATAAAATGCAGTAGGATAACTGCATTTGCAATTATAATACAGTGAAATGCAAGAAGAGAACAACATTTGTAATGCGCAAGTAAGGGGTGATGGGGGGAAGTGAAAGGATAGTGGTGGGCAGCAGCCCAGGGACCAATATCAGAGGCAACTGCGGGAGCGAGTAGTGAAGTTATGGAGAAGGTAGGAGACAGTGAGTGGTGGGAAGAGACAGAACAAACTGTAAGGGGGAGAGAACCTCACTGTTTGGGGAAATGGAAGAAGATACCATGCCAGGCACTGGATTTCCATGAAGGGAGTGTGAGAGAATGATAGACAGTGTTGCAAAGGGGGTAAGAAGTAGGTGAATGGAGGAGAAGAGGTAGCAGGATAAGAGGGGAAGGGTCCAAGCCAGTATATAGAGATGAAGCACAATGGGGAGGGAAAGAAGAGGGAGTACAGGGAGTAGTGGTGGGTAAGGAGAGGACAGTCCAGAGAAAAGCTAAGAAAAAGAAGTAAAAGAGGGGATCCAGTCTGGCCTGTGTAGACTTAGGAGCAGCACTGTATACTATGTCACCATAGTCAAAGATGGGGAGTATCGTCTTTGAAACAATCTCTTGACTTGAAAGAAGCAAGATACACTGTTTATGCCTCAAAAATGCACAAAGTCTGGGGTGCAGCTTCTTGTGGATGACATCCACTTGTGCTGAGAAATACAGATGCTGCTCTAGCAAGACACTGAGGTTGTTGAATGAGGGAACCTCCTTAACTGCTGCATCATTCAGGGTATTGAAGGAGAGGAGACTGGTGAGCTTGTCAATCCTCTGTCTAGTATCAAGGGTCATAGAGACCATTTTCTTTGCATTGAGGGACTTCTGATTTGCTAGGAACCAGTGTGTGGATGTAAGTAAAGTCCACTGGGAGCCTGCCCATGAGGCCCGAGGCAGAGGAGCCAGAGGCAAAAAGTACTGTGTCAGGGATGAACCTATGGATGTACACAGAGGAGTGCCAAGGACAGACCCTAAGGGGATGCCTGAACTGATAGGGAGTGGTTCAGTTGTGGATTATCCAATACGGACAGCTTGAGACCTGTCCTCAGTGTGGGAGGGAAGTCAACCAACTGAGGAGTCAGAGAACTCTGCAGCCATGAGCTTGTCCAGTAAGAGGAAGTGGGAAACAGTGTTGAAGGCTCTGGCCAAGTCGACAAAAATGTCAGAGGTGACCAAGCCCTGATCCATGCCAGATAGAATGCAGTCAGTATGCTGCAGAAGGAGGGAGGTGGAGGTGGATGGGACTCCTGGAAGCCAGACTGAAAAGGAGTGAAAAAAGAGGACGAATTAAGGAAGGGGGAGAGCTGGGATAGCACAAGGTACTCTTGGATCTTAGCCTGAGTGGGGAGCAGGGAGATAGGGTGGTAGTTGTGAGGAGAGGAGGTTCCATCCCCTTTGGGAAGGGTAATGACTGTGGCTTATTTTCAAGTGTCAATGATGGAGGCTAAGGGTAAGGAGAGGTTGAGAAGGGAGGTAATAGGTAGAGCAATTGCAGTGGCAGAGAGGTGGAGGAGTTTAGGGACAAGACTATCAGGGCTCACACCGTTATGGGAGTTAAAAGTAAAGAGGGCCTTAAGGGAAGCAGCAGAAGTGATAGTAGAGAAGGAGAAGTGGTAGTGAGGGGGAAGAAGGAGGGTGGCTGGGAGGGGAGAAGAAGGATAGGAGGGAGCAAGCACATGAGGTGAAGAATGAGTCAAAAGCTGAGAAAACAGAACAGAGGTCAGAAATAAGAGTGTCACCCACTTTGATGACTGGGGAAAAGGACTGGCCTTGGGAGGGGAGAAGGGGGAATAATCTTCCAGAACTTAAAAGGGTGATTAATGTTGTTCTGGAGCGTGGATGCAAAGTATTCAGACTCAGCAAGCCTGGTAGCTCTGGCACAGACATTACAAAGGGTCTGGTATTTGATAAAGTTGTCAGGGAAGATGGAGGATTTGTGGATCCACCAGGTAAAGTCACATGCACAGAGGTAGGTTAGCAACTCAGTCAAGGCCCATGGGAGGTGGGAACCTTGGATACTGGTTTCTCTAAGGGGGCACTGAGATCCCAGGCTGACATTAATCTGGTGCTGAAACAATGGAGGGCAGTATTTATGTTGCTGGAGAAGAGATGAGTGACCAGTTGTTAGCCACCACATCAGCATGGAGGGAGGACAAGTCCAGCAGAGCTGAATGAATCTGAGGATGGGCTGGGGATGGGGAACCTTTCACACACTGTAAACCATACAGTGATCACTGAGGGCAACAGCAAATGTATTACCATCCACAATTTGGTTGGGTGGGAGGTGAGAACCAAATACAGAAGGGAGTGATTGAGGGATCTGTGGTTGTGCTTGGTTGGATCAGTGATCAGTTGTGTAAACTGGAGGGACAGAGGGCTAGATATTCAAAGGTCCCCTGAAAACTCATGCAAGTGCCTGCGCTGCACATCTGAGATGCGCCAGCCCAAACTAATGAGATGTTCCGAAGATGCACCATGAGATGCGCTCATGCATGTCCAGCTAAATATGCTGAGAATGCAAAATCATGTACTGAGAGATGCATGGCGCAGCAGGTGACCTGAGCCGTATGCAGAGCATGGGGAAATGAGCGATGCAAAGCCACTTACGAAGTGCGCAAAACTGCAATATTCAGCCAGGATATGCAAATGTCCTCACTGCACATTTCAAGCCTATCTCCCACATTTGCATCATATTACTTGAATGTCTTCAGGCCATTTGCATACCCCGGGCATGCTCAGTTTCAGCTTTGCAGAGCTGCCCCACCACTCCACAAAGGTGAACAGGAGGAACTGCAGCCTAGCAGGCAGGTGTGATAGAATGTTTGTGTGTAGAAGTGTGGACTGCATTGACTTGGGTACAGTGCTACACCCCATAGCCATGTACAGGGTTGGACAGGGCTATGGGGGGCCCACTCAGACAGTGGCCACAGGGACCCACCTGGACATGCTACAGGGGAGGGCACAGGGTGACACAGTCTGATCGGTATGCCACATGCATGTGATACATGAGCTCCATATGAGTGTAAAGTCACCTGCAGTGCCCCACACACCCCCATATGAGTTGAACATGGTGATGACTGCAAGGAATGGCAGTGTGCAGAGGGTGACCAGATACACTAGTGGGAGGGTCCCACTTGTGTGCACCTATGGTGTACCACCATGGGTGTGTGCCACAGGTCAGTCCCTGGCCTGTGCCAGGCTGCCACTCATCCACTAGACTACCTAGGCACAATTGCCCTAGATGGCACCCTTGTTGCATGCCACTGCCAGGTTGCACCCTGTATGCAGCATAGGTTCGGGCCATGGCCTCCAGTACATTTGCTGCATCATGGCTGTCCACACCTCTGGTGTGTCCAGGGGGCATCCGACAGCACTGGCTTGTGGATGCTGGGTGTCTATGTCCAGGGTGCAGTGTCAGGGGTTGCTCACTGGAGGTGCTGGTGGTGACATGGCAACTGTGGCTCAGGGTTCATCCATCCCAGCATGACTGTTGTGTGTGGATGCCTGGAGCATGTCCTGGTGCACCTCCAAGGACTGTAATCTGATGGCTTGACACAGTTCTGCAGCCTGCCTGTGGGTGGCTGGCTATTTAGGCATGCATTTTACATGCCTAACTTTGGATACCTCATCTTTAAAATGCACAGTAGATGCACTGCACATTTTGGCTGAATATAGGGATGCATGACACATTCATGGGAATGACCCCTCTACATGTGCTGAATACATTATAGTTACATAATGGTGCATCCGGAGATGTAAGCCTCATCTCTCCCTTTTGAATATTGCAGTTTTGCTCATTTTCTGAGATGTAACGGTGCACCTTCACTTGATGCAGTGCATCTCCTTTGAATATCTAGGCAATAATGTTTTGGCACACTTGATTTAGACAGGAGGGGAGCCAACTGAAGTTAAAATCACCTAGGATGAGCAGCTCACAAGAGGCAGCACTTGAGGAGATAGTGGTGAGGAGCTCATTGACTGAAGGTGCAGACATGATAGGGCAGCAGTAGGCACCCGCCACAAATATAGGGACGGGTTCCTATATTAGAAATGTTTACTGTAATATTCCCATTTTTTTAGCTGAGAATAACATACTTTATTCTCTGGATGGGGCTCTTTCTTCCTTCTCTTCTCCACCCTCCCACCTTCTTTGCCATTTTCTCCATTTTTCCTTTTTTTCCCTTCTTTTATCCATCTCTCATTTATTGACAACATAGATTTACTTGTTACATAATTACTTTACAGTTTTGTTAAGGCACACTAGTACGTTGTCTGGGAGGTCTGGAATATTTCTGCAAATAGATAGGTGTTACATATTTAAAACGTTTGCTGTACTGAGCTATATTTTTGATATTTTTTCCTTGTCCTACCAAAGTTAGTTTATTATGAAATATTGATGTTAACAATAGCTTTAAGTGTTTTACACATCACACTGTATTTGCTTTATGTTTTGCACTATTTAAGAGAGCTCTATATCACTGTAAAGTCACACTTCTGAGAAAGCTTTCCGTTTATAAGGTAAAGCACTGGGGCTTAATGCTGTGCTCTTGAGCTGTTAAAAAAATAAATATATTTGCCTCAGAAATTTGACTTGCTTTATTTGTATTTCTGCAAGAGTGCTGCCAACATTGTGTTTGGTTTGCCCTCTTACTATGATCTTGACAGATGACTGTGTAGCCAGAGATGACAACTGCAGTTTTAGGAATCTTGGGGGATAGCCAAGACTTCTAGGTCACCAGCACCTCAGGCTTGAGAATAATCACAAGTGTTTGCAACAGATCAATCACTTAGAGGAGGCTAGCCTTCTGACATTGATATGGGTCACTCTCAATTCTTTGGGGAGATGAAAGGAAGATGACACAGTAGGGCAAGGATTGAGCTCAATGTCATCTGCTACTAAAAGCAACAAGGAGACAAGGAGCTTGAGGGAGCTTATGAGTCACTTACTTGGAGAGGAGGGGGGCTGGGGAATGTGGGGAGGACAAGAAAGATAAGAGGGAAGGAAGTGACTGAGAGATTCAAGGTAGGAAACTGCACTTAGGATGCCAGGGGAAATGGGATAGGGTGAGTAAGCTGGAGGGTGGGAGAGGGAGGGAGGAAAATTGAAGGGGAAGGCTAGAATAAGCTGTAGGGAGAGGTGGAAAAATAGGATGGCAAGGAGTGATAGGGTTATAAGCAACATTATCAAAGAGTCAATAAGCAGCTGTCATGTCAGTTTAGATGGTGGGAGAGTAAGGATCACCCTTGAAGGGAGGAAACCAGAGGACTGGAGGAGGGATCATGTGGTCCCGCTACACCAATCTGACAGCAGGGTGGAGGCCAGGAGCTAGAGGCCAGTCAGCCTCACCTCAGTAGTGGGAAAGATCATGGAGATATTGCTTAAAGAAAGGATAGTGGGGCATCTAGAAGCCATCGGAGCCCGGGACCATAGGCAACACAGATTCACAGTGGGGAGGTAATGTCACTCAAATCTGGTTGATTTTTTTGACTGAGTGACAAAGGAAGTAAATCAGAGTGGGGCAGTAGACATTGCTTACCTTTTTATAGCAAAGTCTTTGAGACCATCCCACACAGGAGGCTGATAAACAAACTAAGTACGCTGGGCATGGGGAACAGGGTGGTAAACTGGGGTAAAAACTGGCTAATGGACAGGAGGCAGAGAGTGGTGGTAAATGGAGTGCAGTCTGTGGAGACAGGGATGACCAGTGGGGTGCCTCAGGAATCAGTCCTGGGGCCAGTCCTATTGAATGTCTTCATTAGCAACAATGAAGAAAGGCTGGAGGGAAAGGTCTGCCTGTTTGCAGATGACACCAAGATCTGTAACAGAGTGTATACCCTAGAGGGGATGGGAAAAATGAGGAGGGACCTGGGGAAGCTTGAAAAATGGTCTGAGGACTGGCAACTGAAGTTTAATTCAAAAAAAGTGCAAAATGATGCACCTGGGCCAGAGACCACCTGGGGAAAGCTACAGGATGTTTGGGGGTTTGCTGACAGTCACAAAGGAGGAAAGGGACCTGGGGGTTATTATTGCAGACAACCTGAAAACATCAAAGCAGAGTGCTAAGGCAGCAGAGAGGGCCAGTGGCATGCTGGGGAGCATAGGCAGGGGTATCATCAGCAGAAGGAGGGAGGTAGTGATGCCATTATATAAAACCATGGTCAGACCTCACATGGAGTAGTGTGTGCAGTTCTGGAAGCTGTACCATTGTAAGGATATTAACAGACTGGAGACTGTCCAAAGAAGGGTGACTAAGATGGTATAGGGCTTGCAACACAAGACTTATGAGGAACGATTAAGGGTCCTCAATATGTACCTGCTGGAAGAGAGGAGGGAAAGAGAGGACAAGATAGAAACATTCAAGTACCTCAATGGTATAAACAAGGTGCAGAAGGGAGACATTTTCAATACAGGAGGAGCACAAGAACGAGGGGGCATGACATGAAATTGGAAGGTGTGAGGTTAAGAGGGAATGTGAGGAAGTTTTTCTTCACAGAGAGGGTGGTGAATGCATGGCCCAGTGGAAACCCTCCTCCCCAGCACCACTCTCATTCACAATCCAGGACTGTGTAGTACAGGATGATCTGTATGCCCATTAGCCCACATAGTAGACCAATGGGTGAACAGCCCTACTGTATGCTGTCTGTCGGCGGGTGGCCAGGCAGCTTATGGACAGGGTGCTGCCACCCACCGCTGACTTCTTGAGGGGTGCTAGGTGGTGGGGCCTCCAGTGGTGGGTGGAGGGAGTACCACTGGACCACCAGGGTTCTGCTACGGTGATTTCACCCATGATCGGGCACTGGGGGGGTCCAGTGGACCACCAGGGTAATGTACACCTAAGCCCATGATCGGACATTAGAACACGGTCCACTGGACCACCAAGGATGGTTAGAGCTGATGCCCACAATTGGGCTATAGAGAGAGGTCCACTGGACCACCAGGGAGATCAATTACTAATGCCCATGACTGAGCTATGGGGTGGGGGGCGCAACATTCCCTGGGCAGGGGGCTTAGGACAGTGTTTTGGGTGGTTGGGTGGTCAACCATGGCAGATGGCTGCTGTGTTGTGCCCTGCAATATGGCAGCCCACCTGTGGGTGTCCCCGACTTGTTCCCTGTTTTAACGGGCAAAACTCTGTGCCCCCTGAGCGGCACAAGGCGAGGTTGTGCCTGCATATGCACCGCACATGCTTGGCTGAATATTGGGATGTGCTGCATATGCGTGGGCATGCCCCCTGCACTTGCACCGCATATATTACAGGTGCACCCCAGGGCACTGGGGATTGCGCAGTGCAACCTCTCATTTGAATAGCATGGTGGGGTGCATTGGTGGGTTACGCATGGTGCAACCCTGTTGTGCCATGTGCAACTCCTTTGAATATCCTACCCCCAAAGTACACAGCTGAAAGAAAAATTCACCCACTTATAGGTAGACAGATAAATCATAGGGAATCAACCAGTATCCAACCAATGTATCCGTTTCCATCTCTTATTATAAAGTAAACTGGACAACTGTGATTTATCCCTAGAACAAATTCCTAAGATAGCATCTTTAATCATATGAAATAACTGAGTTTGTGAAACAAACAATTGCTGTAATGACCATTGACATTGTATTTGCCATATATAATATCTTATGCACCCTAACATTTCATGAATCCTATGCATATCATATTGATGTCACTGTTGTGGAAGAATACCAAGCAATACGATATATGTGTTAAAATTTAGAAAAGGAGATGTAGCTCTATGAGCATTCCATATTTTCCAGAAACTCTTAATATACAGGCAAGAAAAGAATAAATGCTCCATAGATTCTATAGCAGCAATACAAAGGGGAATCTGGGGACAGGCTTGTACCTTTTACATTAAGTTTATTATGTACCCCCAACCATGTAATGTCTCACATGCTACATGGCATATTAAAATGAAATAACATTTCTGAAATAAATGTTTTGTCATGAGAAGATCTATCAATATAATGAGGCCACTGAAAAAAATATTGGAGTTGAAGTCGTGCATTTAATTCCTTTCTCGTGGAATGAATAATATAATTCTTGGTTACTTTCCAGAATTTTAACTTCCGAAAACATTCAAAAAATTATGATAGCAAACCCTGAATATGTTTCTGTTTCAAAATCAGAGCATCTAATTTCCAATCATCCAATTATTGTGTAAGGTAGTCACGAACCCAAGATGACCACATAGTAATGGTATTACAAAGCAATGGTTTTAAATTAAAATACAAAAATAGGGAAAAAAAAGAAGAGGACAGGATTAACCATATGGAAACCACCTTGATCTTTCAGGAGATACAATATACCTCTCTTTGTCGGATTTAACCGATTTCTCAAAACCGCACCAAAAGTAAAGGCTCAGTATTCCTGTTTCAAGGTGCTTCAGGAGTGGATATATAGCCACCCAATGCAAGAAGCTGCCCAATAAAAATGTTTTAATATATAAATCCTTTTAAATTTGGACAACCGCCACTTTATTCCATAAAATAACTCTAGTTTGTGTTTCTTTAATAAGGATGTTCCAATTAAATTCTGCAATATTATCAATGCCAAAATAAATTCCTAAAATCTTTGCAGCCAATGTAAGTACCTGTATACCCATGACAGTTGCATATGCCGATGTCTCCCCCAGAACAAAACACTTATTTTTTTGTCAATTTGTCCTTGCTCCAGTACACTTCATAAAATCTAATGTTATAGCATCTGTAGTAGTACTGGACTGCAAATCTGCCAGAAAAATACAAATATCATCAGCATAGGCAATAATTTTAAGATCCTCCATATTACTATGTAACGAAAAACATCTAATCTGATTGTCTGCATTTATACATGCCAGTAGTAGTTCTAATGTCAAAATGCACAAAAGAGGGCTTAGGGGACAGCCTTGTTTCACTCCTCTGGTATGTTGTCTAAATTTGCCAACCTAACCATTCACAAAAGGAGCAAGTTCCATAGTACCATAATAATTTTTAAACCATGTAATGAATTGTTGTGGAAACCCAAATTTTGCCAAACACTTCCAAATACAACAGTGAGAAACCCTATCAAAAGCTTTTAACTGATTCAAACTTAGTAAAAACTTTGAAGTTCTTCGGTTCTACTTCATTCCATCTCTTCCCTAATCAACAGTAGAGCATCCGCAATTTTTCTCCCAGGTACGGAACAAAATTGGAAAGATCCAACAATAAAAGGTAATATTAATGACAATCTATTGCTCAATATCTTAGATAAAATTTTACTATCTGAGTTCAACAGCGTAATTAGCTGCCAGTTTCTGAGATCTTCTTTAATTCCCTTCTTAAATAAAAAGATTACCATCCCTTAATGAAAATTGGTAGGGACAAACCCAGTGTCTAAAATATTATTAAAGAGTTGTATTAGTTCTACAACCAAAACATTATAAATCATGGGATATATTTCATTTGTGAGACCATCATATCCAGGGGTTTTATGCCAGTAAACTCTGTAGTACTGCTTCTAATTCTTGTGGTGTGATAGGCTTGATAAGGGAAGATAATAAATATTCAGGAATGAGTGGAAGAGCACGAGAGTTCAACCACCTTTCTAAACTGTCCTCTGTTATATCATAATCTTCTCTAAAGAACTGATGTAAATATGTGTCTAATTCAGATAATATCCCACTTTGTGTCACTACTAAGTCCCCTGAGGTTGTCTCCAAAGCTTTCATTTTTGTCTTTGCGTATTGTGCAGCACAACTCTCAAAAGGGATTACTGGCCCCATGGATCCCTGTCATACCAAACCATTATTCAGTATCTAAAGTTTTCCGTCGATCATTTTGAGCCTGCGCCATTTTATTCTTTAAATTAGATAAAACCGTTGTCTCTACAAATTCACCTCTATGAAGTTTCGAATACAATTTATGCAAATCATTACATAATCAACCATATTCTGTTTTCTTTTTGCCCATCCCAAAAGTCTACCAATATGTTGGAAGTATTGCTATATGTCAGTTTTTGTATCATCCCACCTTAACTGTGGTGAATCACAGAGAATGTGTACCAATTTCTGGCTGACAATAAAGAAATAAAACCTTGCCTTACTTCAGGTATGTCTAGTAGGGACAGATTTAACTTCCAATATTCAGACCCTTTAGAAGTGGCAGGAAAGTCATAGGGGATTGGTCATGTAAATTAGGGGAAACAAACCAATAATCAATTCTGGGTTTACGCGATCCTGAGAGATATGTACAGGACGCCTTATTTCCAAAATCTGCAAAGCCATCCTTTAAGCCTGTTAATTTGAATAGATCATTTAAATAATGTGAATCACAATATAGTTTATTACCTGGGGCTCCCCTATCCTGAAAAGGTCTATTAATATTAAAATCCCCTCTAAACAGTACGATCTTCCTAGTAAAAAGATACGGTTGAATCTTCTGCAGTAAAGCAATTCTAGCCGTTTTAACTCGGGGACCATAGATATTAATCAACCAAAAATCAGAGTCTTGAATAGTAACATCTAATAGAAGTACCCTTCCTGGTTCTATATTGACCATATTTGAGATTTTAACATCAAAAGTAAAAAAACAAATCCCCACACCAGAACATAATACCTCTCCCCCCCCAGACCCGTAATGTACCCCATTAATTGGAAG
Source organism: Neoceratodus forsteri (assembly GCA_016271365.2). Classification (NCBI taxonomy): domain Eukaryota; kingdom Metazoa; phylum Chordata; order Ceratodontiformes; family Ceratodontidae; genus Neoceratodus; species Neoceratodus forsteri. Next base: position 32,985,005 of record CM057450.1, read on the forward strand.
CATTGGAAGCAATTTTGAAATCATTCATTGAATACAATCTAGTGTCTTGGAAAAAAAACACATCAAGATGAGACCCCGTGAAGAAGTCAAAAGTAACTAATCTCTTTTTGTCATACCTAATATTGTTGACATTGAGAGAGGCGATGCGTAAATCACAAGATGTGAAAAATTACAAGTTTCAAAACCTAGGTGAGCAAGTGTTTATGTCGTGTACTTTTCCATACTCCCAATCTGCTACCATGTTGTTTTTTCTTAGGTTTAGGCACAGCAGCAGATTTAGGACCTTGTTCCATATCCGAGGTCGGGTCTGTTTGAGAAGAAGATCATGAAGCAGAGTCCGAGTCCAAGTCTTCCATACACTCTTCAACTTGGAGACCATCAAATTTGTTTGCTAAAAGAATAGGTGGGTTAGAAGAAATTGTCACCTCCCCAGTGTCAGTCATCACAACCTGACCTTTACGTGAGGTATCGGGGGGGGGGGTGCCACAGAACCAGCAATATCATGAGAAACAATGGGGATGAGAAGTATCTTCTCCAAGCAGGGGCTGCACCGAAGCATTATCAATGGGCATTATCCACAGGGTGATCAAAGGAGACAACTCATGGAATTCCTGTGCAACTACAGCCGGACTTGAAATAGTGGCCGGAGTCTCAAGTCGAGGCCTTCTGGGTGGTCTAGGGTCAATAGGACCTCAGCCAGAAAAGGCAGATTTAATATAAAAAGCTTGCATCAAAAATCTGCTTCTTCTGTGTTGTGAGATGCCAATGGGCAGTCAGTGAATGTGTGAATGGGTTCCTCACAAAAATTACAGTTTGGTACATTGTCACAATCTAAACCAGCATGACCCAATTCTCCACAACGAAAACATTTAATTACATCACAGTGAGTGCTTCTGTGTCATAAAGAGCCACATTTATGACAACGTCTGGGTTGGCCAGAATACAAAATAAATCCCTTCTCCCCCCCCCCCAAAAAAAAACAATTAGGAAGGTGTTGAAAATCATTATTGCTTTGAAACAGTTTAACTTTGAGGCACCACTCTCCATTCCAAAACCCTTCAGTGTCTAAGATAGGTTCAGGGGCCCCTTGAACATCACATTTTGTGTTCAACCAATGTAGTATGTCAGTAATATTTACTCTCTCATTCCAAAAGAGAACAGTAATAATTCTGAAAGATTGCTTTGTGAGGGGAATCACTTCAAAATGCACCTAGAATGGATTGGTTTTCAAAACAGAATATTTAGTCCAAAACCTCTCCAATAAAGCAGGAGTTCTAAAACTCACATCAAAGATATGTTCTCCTGGTGCGCGTAATAAGGCATACACCTCGGTAGGAGAAAAACCCAGGGTTTGCTTCAGAAGAATACGGCCTACATAGAAACGATCTGGCAGTTCCTCCATACCCTCTAAGTCAATAGTTCTCAGACTTTGTCACAGTGAGCCTCCCCAAATCCATGGAAAAGAGTTTGAGCCTCCCCCAAAAACTGAAATAATCTTGGGCCTCCCCAAAGAAAAATAACATACTGTACTTTGCACAGTACACCATGAATAAATTGAAACCCCTTTGATTACTTGGCTCACATTCAGTTCTTTGTCTTATACTGACATGGAACCTTTGAAAAAGAGCTCATGTGCTCAAAGGTGTTATCTGAATGACAAATAAATAAAATAAACAAATATTATTATTCAGCTTATTGTACCCCCAAACAGGCCAGCCTACTTGGTCCACTATTTTCATTCTTGAACCATTGTTACCCCTTGTTGCAGTGCCTTCATGAGTCACACTACTTTCTCTGTTTCCTCCTGAAATGAGCCTTGGCTCATTCACCTTCCCATGTCACCTACAGTATTAGTAAATAAATACATAAAATTCACCTATTATTTTCCTCTTTTAGTTTGCTTCATCTCTTCACACAAGATATATAAAACTCAAAATTTAAATACAGTACTTTTTTCAGACTTGCTTGAGCCTCCCCTGGAACAGGTTGGGGCCTCCCCAGGGAGGCTGGCCTCACCATTTGAGAACCCCTGCTCTAAGTATCTGAGGCTAATGGCATTATGGTGTTTTGTCATTTCAACTGGCTTATGGAAAAGATCAGCATAGGTCTTTTTGGTGCCTGTAGCAGGGTCTGCAATAGGTGGTAAATGGTGCCCCCCACCTCACTGTGACCCTCAGTCCCTGCAGCAGTCAGGCATATGAGGGGGGGAATATGAAGGAGAACCCATGTCCAAATTAGAAGTCAAATACTCACCAGAAGCAGGGATCGCATCCATAATAGGAGTTTCTGACTGAGGCTCTGTGTTGTGAGAAAGTTGTGCCATATCATGTCAAGAAGCCGCAGGCTCACCAAGTAGCGGTTGAAAATTTTCATCTACTTCCCAAGTGCCATCCAGTTGGCATTTCCAGCCGGCTAGTGTCAGGGCCTCATCCGCAGGCCAATCTGCAACATCCAGTACCTCAGCAGTGGGAGAACCCAAACCTGTCCTGGACTCCAACTGTTCCACCAAAGGATTACATATCCCAACTCCTTGTTGTGCAGCCACAAAAACTTTAGTTGCCAATTTCTCAGGGGAAGGTGAGAGCCCCTGCAGTCTCTTCCATTTTTTTGCTTCGTGTAGCAACTGGGAAGCAAATTTGTAGTCTTTCTTTGCAGACTGAATTTTATTTCCATAAGAAGTCTGCAATTCATGTTCCCCTTCCGTTTCATCTAGGTCAGACTCCCCCTTTCTCCGACTCCGTTTCCATCATGAATGATGCACACACCTCCGAGACAGAGCCCCCTACCAGAAAGTAGGGTAATTTCCACGGTGTCCTAGACAAATTTCCCACATTTGCTAGAAATACCACAAACAGCTAAATCTGGTTCAATCTCACCTGGCATTCATCTGTGTGAGACTGTGAAGAGGGAGGGGCAGCGCAAAGTGGATTGCTGGCTGCACACTCGAGCAGACTTGATAGACCATGTGGCCTGTATCTGCTGGCAAGTAGTAAGTAAGTAAGTAAGCAGTGGGTGGTTCGGAAACAGTAATCCGGTACAAGGGCTTACAGGCAGACTAGATGGGCTAGGCGGTCCGTATCTGATGACAATTTTTATGTTTCTTTGAACCCGATTTAATAATTAGTGATATGAGAAGCTGGAAAACTTTGCTTCATGAATTAATTTGCAAATTTGCCTCATTTCATGAAGTTAATTTGCCTTGTGAAGTTCCAATTCGCAGTACAGTGATAACTTTGCAAAATATGAAGTTGGAACATTGCCAGCGAAATTTGGTACAAAGGTGAAGTTTGTAATATACTATTGGACTGGAGGTTACATGTTGCTGAATTAAACAATAAGGCATGACTGGGTGTGGTATATCACGGGATATCATCATGTCTCGGGTGGTTGGGCACGAGGCCGCAGGCCGAGTGTATCCAACTACCCGAGAAGTGACAATATCCCATGTTATAAAATGGGTAAAAGAAATCCTTTACACTGATTGGTCAAAAGGCATGCCTTTACCTGTCAATGAACTGAAAGGTGGCACTACTTTCCTAATACCTTAACCTCCATAGGTGAAAGAGCAGCAATATCATTGAGCAACACCTCCATAGGTGAAAGAGCAGCTATATCATTGAGCAACTGATGTCTTCCATCAGTCCCTCTGCAACCAGAACTGATCTTCCATCACAAACATGGCTGCTACCTTTACACTGTAAAAACCTTCAAATGGGCCCTAAAAATAAAACTATTTTAAATAAAAAATAAAATAAATTAATTAAATGTTGTTTCCTTGATCATCACACTCTCCTTGCACACATAAACAAATTAGAAACATTAAGTATTGTGTATAGTTTTCATTACAACTGTTTCTTTACTAACAGTAAAAAATCCCCCTTCTGTCCTTACCTGCTCATCAAGGAAATCTCTTCTGCTTGCCTTGACGGTGAGATAATTGAGTCACTGGCTCTAAAACAGGCCTTTGTTGTCTGTGTGTACAGTATGTTGGGAGAGTAATATTCAACTGTGGAACTGAGCAGAACTTTGAATTCCTGTATTCCATGGTAAACATTCCATGATAAACTTTCTGTGTCTTGAATGAGGAAAAAAAACAGAAAAAGAAACCAGGATGAAGAAAGTAGGCAATACAGTAATACTTTATAAACAAAGAGAAAAGGTGGGAAACACAGTTACGTAGGTAGAGATAGACCCAAACTGCTCAAATAATGCATTGCTGTCCCTCCAACTCACTGGTTTAGCATTTTTTAGTGAGCTCCTATTCAATCAATTTTACCACTATTCCACCCAAGTCTGGGGACTATTTTTCACCATATTTAAATAAAATAACATACTATTATTAAATATTTACAAACGTGTCCAGAGTTTTGATTAATTGTTATAGAAATAGTTGTTACCCATTTTATAAGTGCACTTTGTCCCTCTCATCCCCCTTCTAATATGCCCACAACGAAGCTAACCCCAGGTCTTTAGCTTCTGCTTGTCTACCAGAGCACTTCAACCTAATTCACTAACCTGGGATGAATAACGGTCTCATTAGGTGTAACCTCTATGTCCGTACTGCCTGCATGTTGTACACTACCTGCCGCCTGTATACCTATGTATTTCTTACTGTTATACTTACAATCACATGACTGTATCGATCCGTTACCTGTAATGTTGTTGATTCACCCGGTCGCCCCTGAAAAGGGACCTCCGGGGCCCAGTGGGCCTACCTGGTCATCAAAATTCAATAAATAAATAAATAAATAAAATAAGTGCAATAAGATACTTAGGGTGTGGGTTGTTGATTGATAAGAGCACTAACCAGCTGGTGTGGGGGTGTGCTCTTATCAATCAACAACCCACACCCTGTTGTGTCTTATTGCTGTCATATACCATACCCTGGAGTGACTTATTGCTATTATGAACTGAGTTTCAAGTTTTATAAATAAAAAAAATAAAAGAAACAGATTTTAAAACATTTTATGAATGAGTTTTTGGGTAGTGTAGGAGTACATTTTGAAAAAATAGTTCTCAGACAGTAGAGAGCAAGGAGGCTGGTGGTGCTGGAACTTTTTTGAAGCCGTAATGATGTAGCCCGATATCATCACAGCTTCAAAGAGCTCTGGCCCAATCTGATTCCTCTATTTATGATCCTCAGTTCATAATTTGGGTTTTCTCACTCTTTCGTGTTCATTATTTTGATCTGTAGTCAGTATTTTCCTTTTTTATTTCTGTGGTTTAGTCTGATGTGTTTCAGTGAAGTATTTTGTCAGTGTCTTTCTGTTGCAGTTTTAATTATTTTGTAGTTATATTTTTCTTAAACCTTTAACTGCTGGTCGCTTTTAATAATTTAGACCCCCTGCTACTAGCAATTTTGCAGGAATTTGGACCCTAAAAGTGCAGGTTCATATATTTTTTTGGGTAGGAGATATCCCAATTAAATTTTCTGCGTATGAGGTTAGGATCAATAGCTACACCCAGTTCTAATTTTGTTTTTCTACTGTTAATGGTAATCTAATTACCTAATCTTGCATAATTAGCTAAGATATAACTATTTTCAAATAGTTTTTTTTGTGTCCTATTCATATGTAATGAGACAAAGGTTGAGAATAAAAGCTAACTGAAGGTCACATTAAGGTTTATTTACTAGTCTGGATGTTATTTAAAGAAATTAGAGTTATATTTCCCTGATATTTACTTATTTTTGTACCTCACTACACCACTGTATTGAGTGTATCTATGGAAAAAATCAGGCGAATTTGGAAATGTTGTCATAGGCTGAAACAGCACTGTAAGTGGCAAAGGCAGAGGCAGGCAAAGCAATGGTAAATATGTGGCAATGTGTGTTGCTAGTGTGGACTACTGTAAGGGTGGTAAAGGCACTGAATATGATAATGTCCGTAAAATTTATTTTTTTACTGTCCTGAACAGTACTTTTTTTTTGCATTAATCCAAGTAATCCTTCGCTGTGTGGAATAATTTGAAGCACCTTCCAACACAAAGTGGAACATTGCAGTCAGGACAGTAGTAGCGGCTATCAGATGCTCCAACCCATGATCCTATCTTACATTTAGACCCACTGGCTGTCAGGGCATGTGAGGCCTTGGCCGAGCAAACCCTGCAAAGTCTGGTTGGGTTCTTTTTTTAGTGTGGGAGGGATTTTACCAGGAAAGTGCTGGCCAGTAAGGTGTACCTCTGTCTCTGCACTCAACACATATCTTACATTTGTAGTAGCATTACACAGGTAACCTTCTGCAAGCTCTTCTATGAGCTTTGCAAAATACTGATAGTGAGTGCCTTTACCACACTTACACTTGTAGATCACAAATGAGTTGAAAACTGAGATATCCACTAAGTGGAAAAACATTTTTTGTACCATTTTCTTATTTTTCTGACACATGAATAATTGTAGAGCATCTGGTCACTAACATCCACCTCTCCCATCTTACTATTGTACTGCAGAACAGTGTCAGGTTTGATCTTTGGGGTTCCATCATGCTTGTTGCCACACAACACCATGGCCCCCTTATGCACAGTGGCCAACATGTGTATGGTCTGTGTTTTCTTGGGCCTTGCATGCCACATGATGGCTCTCATTTTGTGACAGTCATCAGCAACAAGTGAAATACTATCTCCTACATACAGCTGTGCCTCTCGAAACTGTTGTGGCAGTCCTAATTGGGCTTTGTTGACAGTTGCACAGAACTCAGTTTTGAGGTCCTGTAAGTGTCAAAAAAGCTTAGAGCTAAAGTAGAACCTGTCTGTGAACAACATATACCCCTGACCGGCAAGTTCACCCAATAACTGTATTACAATGTCATGTGTTGTTTACCCTGACATTGTAGTCGATGCATTATTCCTGACCACTGCTGTTACATCAAGATTATCACAAGAAAGTGGATGAGCATTCAGTTTGACATTTTCTACAGTAGTGTGTGTAATGGTCTTGTCAACTGTGACATCTTGTATGTTTTTACCAGCATACACCATGAAATTCCTCACACACCCTGCCATCCCACTGTTATCTGAATAGCTTTCACACAATTCATATGTTTTTATGCCAAATATTGACCATTTCAAGGGCATTTATTGTTTGAATCCTAGGCAGCCTTTGAATAATAGAAGCGATTCATCAATGCTTATGTCTTGGTCAGTGGTATATGCTGCCATAAACTTGTTCTGTAAGAAATGTAATACACTTTATATTTTCCTTAGCTTGTCTGGTGATTCCATGCATATATCATCATACACAAAATGTAGGAATTTTAGTACATTCAAGAACCTGTCCCTGCTCATGAGTGAATGCACAATAGGTGTGGAGAGGAATGGGTTAGTGGACCAGTAATCAGACAGTTGTGTTTTTTCATCAACCCAGTCAACAAGAAAATACTAAGGAACACATACATTTCAGAATGACTGACTGGTTTCCAGGAAGAAGAACGAGACAATTCAGACTGACTTTCCTTGATCAGAAATTGTTCGGCATATTGGTTCATTTCTGCACAAATTAAATTTATAGTGCCATCATTACCATCAATGTCTGACTCTGAGAAAAATATTTTAAAACACTCCAGTGGTGTAGGGATATCAGACAAAGGGACATTGATACCCAGTGATCCTGTGAACTTGAAAGGTTCTGCCTGTGTTCACTTTCATGCCATATAATTTCTGTCGCACTTCGCTGATTTGCCTCAGTAGTATTAGTAGCTAAATTTTGCTGGGTTTGTCCCTTGTCTCTTCCTCTTCCACGGCCTCTTCCTCTCCCTTGGATACTTATTGCACCCCTAGTCTTGTTTCCTGTTACCTCAACCTTTGTCTCTACTAAGACTGACTCTTCTTCACTTGTGGAGTCCTGTACCCATTCACTCCCTGAGCTTTCTTCTTTGTCATTGTCTGTGCTTTCTTCCATAACATGTCAATATCTCAAACTGTTACTTCTACTGTATTACTTGATACCGTTTGTTGTACTTCGGTAGATATTGATGGACAACTTTCAACTGTAATTTGTTGATCTATGCCATTTACTGTACCTCACCCTCTTACATTGTTTTGCCTGCCATGTTCCCTGCCACTTTCAGTACTGCTCAAATTTTTGGTTAGCCTACCTCTACCTCTTATAACTCTGTTTGTTTTAACATACTAACATATCATGATGTTAGTAGATTAGGCCTCAAGGTCTATCATGTCTGCTTGGGAGTCAGCACCCATGCAGGGGTCCTCTAACTCCTGCAAAGCCCTTCCCCTGCCCACCTCATCCTCTGCCGGGGCCTCCCCCCTCCTTGGTTGGAATTTTTCATTTTCACCTTCCCCCAATATCTGACCCAACCTCTCTTGAACCCCTCCACAGATGCAGCTGCCACCAGCTCATCAGGCAGTGCATTCCATGGTTCCACCAACCTCTCAGTGAAATAACATTTCCTCCTTTCCCCCCTGAGTCTCACCCCCTTCCAGACTCCAACTGTGCCCCCTGGTAGCCCCCCTTCTGAAAAACTTCATCCGTCCTAACCCTATTTACCCCTTTTAGATACTTGAAGATCTCAGTCATATTCCCTCTGTCCCTCCTGTCCTCCAGTGAATAAAGGTTGAGCTCCTCAAGCCTCTCCCCATAGGACCTGTCACCCATCCCCATATCATTTTGGTTGTCCTCCTCTGGACCCTCTCCAAGAGGGCAATGTCCTTCTTCAGGTGGGGGCCCAAAAACTGAACTCAGTATTCCTGGTGTGGCCCAACCAGGGCATTGTATAAAGGGAGGATCACCTCCCTGCTTCTGAAGGTAATCCCCCTGGCAATGCACACCAGCATCTTATTTGCCCTGGCCACAACCCTTCATCACTGCTCTGAGTTATTCATTCTGATTTCAACTACCACTCTTAGATCCCTCTCCCCTTTTGAAGCCTGCAGCATAACCCCTCCCAGGGTGTACTCATGGTTAAGGTTTTTGGGCCCCAAATGCAGGACCCTGCATTTCTCTGAGTTAAACCTGAGCCCCCAGGAGTGCGCCCACCTCCCCCGGGTCACCAAGTCCTCCTGCAGAGATGCACTACCCCCTCCTCATTCACCACTGCCCCCAATTTTGAATCATCCACAAAGAGGCTCATATCACTCCTGATACTCTTACTGATGTTAGATATGTAAGCATTATACAGGAGCAGTCCCAGAACCAACCCCTGCAGGACCCCACTTATGACCCCTTTTGGAGAAGAGACCTCCCCCCCAACCATGACCCTCTGTTTTGTCATCTTTATTTGGTCTGTCTTGACATGTTGTGCTTTCTGTGGCATTCACATTATTTCCCCTTCCTTTCCCCCTTTTGCTTGTAACAACTGTATTATTTTTGTATACCCTGCCTCATCCTGTTATATTTGGCTTGCTTTGTCCTTTTACATTTTTGCTGCATTTATTGGCCCTGCCTCTTCCAGTTGTGCAGTTCTCTGGTAACCCAGATTCGATGTCTGAGTCTGATGAGCATGACTCTGAGTCACTGCTTATGATATTTCATCTAGACCATGCCTCACAGTGAGCCTTTTTCTTGACATGGCAGACACAATTTCATAGGAGATTTAGAAAAGAGGAAAATGATGTCTGATTTGCATATGCTTACAAGTGAGGGCTGACAGGCAAAAAAAAACTGTTCTGTGTTTTCTGTCACAAGGCTTCTTATATGGACTGGTAATGGAAATGAATGCTGACTCCTTTGTGCTCACAACTAAGGGCTGACATGAAAATATACTGTTTTCATCACAAGGCTTCAATATTTATTGGTTTACAGTTTCTTAGATGGACTGATAATGAAAATATCTGCTAACTCCCTTGTGCTTACAAGTGAAGGCTGACAGGAAAATGTTCTTTTTTTATTGCAAGGCTTCAATATTTATTGATTTGCAGTTTCTTAGATGGACTGATGATAAAAATGAATGTTGACCCCCTTGTGCTTACAAGTGAGGGCTGACAGGAAACAAAAACTGCTTTTTATGTTGATTGCACTCATGCACAAGAAACATGTTGCGTCAGCTTTCTCCACAAGCAGGTTGTGGAGGCGTGGCACTGTTGTGCCCAATGCCCCCACAGCCTGCAAAGGCTTGTCCCCTGTCCCCCAATGCCATGGCACACTGCTGCTGACACTAGTTCAGCCAGCGTGACACAACTTTCTAAAAAATCAGCTGCTGCAATTATGGGCCATCTTGTCATTGCAGTGTCAGCCATCCGATGCAATGAGGGAGCGACCCGTCATTGCAGGGCGGGAAGTAGGATGTCTCATATTTTTTGTGAACATGGCAGCAGCTTGCCGCCATGTTCACAAACAATATCTACCCCCCCAATGTGTATTTGCCGACAGGGGCCCTCCCGTTGGCATGCTAACTCTATTTTATTGTCTGCCGACAGGGTGCCCAATCTCGCCGGCAGAAAGGAATCCCCTCTTGTTGTTTGCCGACGGGGTGCCTAGTCCCCATCGGCAGAAATGAATTCCTTTGTTGTTTGCCGATGGGTGCCCAACCCCCGGGCAGAAATGAATCTCCCCTTTGTTGTTTGCCAATAGGGTGCCCAATCCCCGCCGGCAGAAATAATCCCCTTTTTGTTCTTTTGCTGACGGGGTGCCCAACTCCTGTCGGCTAGCAGCTGCCCCTCAAGCAAGACTCCAGTGGGATGACATGCCCCTGGAAAGGTAAAAATGGTCCCACAACGTTTTCTTTTCTTTTTTTTCCTGAAAAAGGAAATGGTCCTCGAGTCTCAGGGGTCCCCTCCCACAACCCACACCCACCCACTGCGCAACCTGCCTCCCCACACCCTCACCCCATACTTACCTCCAGAGCTTGGCTCAACGATCTTCTGTGGACCGCGAACATGTCTGCATTCTTCAAAGCCAACCACGAACTGAGGAAATGCCAGTAAGCTGTCTAATGTAATGAATATGTTTTTTTTCAACTTTAGTGTATATCTTGGGCATTTTTGGGAATTTCTTCACCAAATTTTCAACATGGGATTTTTGGGACCCCTCCTCATGAATTCTTGAACTGTCATAGTGTTAATCGGCCCCGAAAGGTGGTTTCGCGGTCAGTGTGTGGAATCACCCTTCTGGCTGATCAATGAAATGACAGTGCCAGTGTTCATGAGGTGGGCTCTCAAATAGCCTATGTTGCAAATTTGGTTGAAAAAATCCAAACAATTACTGTTTTACGAGCGTGTGTTGCACAGTTGCTGCTTACGCTTGTAACTTCGCAAATTTACAATATTTTCATGCCAGATTTTCAACATTGGCATTTTGTCACACCTCCTTGTGAGCAGTATAGCTGTCATTGTTGACATCCTGGCCAAAATGTGTTTTTGCACTTCCGCACAAAATAGCGTGGTTGCTGTGGGAAATCAGTGTTCAGGACAGAGTAAGAAAATGACAGTGACAGTGTTCATGAGTAGAGGTCCTAAAATGCCTATGTTGAAAATTTGGTAACAATACTCCATAAAATGACTGTGTTACAAGCGTGTGTTGCGCAGTTGGCATGCACGCTTGTAGCTTTGTGAATTTATAATATTTTCACTCCAGATTTTCAACATTGCCATTTTCCCAGACCTACTTATGAACAGTGCAGCTGTCATTTTTCCCATCCTGGCCAAAATGTGTTTTCGCACTTCTGGCGCAGAATAGAGCGGTTGCTGTGGGAAATCACTGTTCAGGACAGATTAAGAAAATTACAATGATACTGTTCATGAGCAGAGGTCCTAAAATGCCTATGTTGAAAATTTGGTGATGATAGCCAATCAATTGACTGTGTTACAAGAGTGCATTGCGCACTTTCCATGCACCCTTGTAACTTCGCAGGTTTGCAATATTGTCACACCAGATTTCCAACAGTGCCATTTTTCCACACCTCTTTATAAGCAGTACAGCTGTCATTTTTCACATCCTGACTGAAATGTGTTTTCACAGTTCTGGCACAGAATAACATGGTCACTGTGGGAAGTCAGTGTTCAGGACAGATTAAGAAAATGACAGTGGCACTGTTCATGAGCAGAGATCCTAAAATCCCTATGGTGAAAATTTGATGACAAAACTCCATAACATGACTGTGTTACAAGCGTGCATTTAACTGTTTCCACGCACCCTTGTAACTTCGCAAATTTGTAATACTGTCACGCCACATTTTCAACAGTGGCATTTTTTCACAACTCCCTATGAACACTACAGCTGTCATTTTCACATCCTGGCTAAAACATGTTTTTGTACTCCTGCCGGACAATAGCACGGTCACTCTGGGAAATCAGTGTTTGGGACAGATTAAGATCGACCGAGTGACTGGGGAAGTGACCGAGCTCAACTGAGCTCTGTCAGGACTGCTGCAGATTTGTTTGTGGACAGACAAAGGCCCCAACACAAGAGCCCAGTACAAAAGGGCAGCCTGCAGCACTGGGAGAAACAGAATGAGTGAGGGAGGGGGGAGTGAGCCAACTCACCGAAGCGCAGTCAGGACTGCTGTGGATTTCTTTGTGGGCAGAAAAAGACCTCAACACAGGCAGGGGCCCAGTACAAAAGGCCAGCCTGCAGTGGTGGGAGAAACAGTACGAGAGAGTGAGACAAGGGGACTTAGTGAGCTCAACGGAGCTCTATCAGGACTGCTGGGATTTCTTTGTGGGCAGAAAAAGGCACCAATGCAGGCAGGAGCCCCTACAAAAGGGCAGCTTGCAGCACCAGGACAAACAGAATGAGCGATAAGAGAGGGAGACTGAGCGACCTCAATGGAGCTCTGTCGGGACAGCTGAGGATTTCTTTGTGGACAGACAAAGGTGTCAACACAGTCAGGAGCCCCATACAAAAGTGCAGTCTGCGGCACCAAGAGACACAGAACGAGCGAGTGACAGAGCGGTAGTGAGTGACCTCAGTGGTGCTCTAGTGTGACTGCTACAGATTTCTTTGTGGGCAGAAAATGTGGCAACACAGGCAGGAGCCCAGTACAAAAGACCAGCTTGCACCGCCAGCAGAAACGGAATGCGAGAGTGACAGAGGGGGAGTGAGTGAGCTCAGTGGAGCTGTGTCGGGACTGCTTCAGATTTCTTTCTAGCCAGAAAAAGGCGTCAATGCAGGCAGGAGCCCGGTACAAAAGGGCAGCCTGCAGGGCCAGGAGACACTGAACGAGTGAGTGAGAGAGGGGGAGTCAGTGAGCTCAACGGGGCTCTGTTGGGACTGCTGTAGATTTGTTTGTGTGCAGAAAAAGGCAGCAATGCATGCAAGGGCCCAGTACAAAAGGGCAGCCTGCAGTGGCAGGAAAACCAGAATGAGTGAGTGAGTGAGCTCAACAGAGCTGCTTTGTAACTGCTGCAAATTTCTTTGTGGGCATAAGAAGGCAGCAACGCAGGCAGGAGCCCAGTAGAATAGGGCAGCCTGCAGCGCTGGCAGAACAGAATGAGCGAGTGAGAGAAGAGCAGTGAGCGAGCACAACACAGCTTTGTTGGGACTGCTGCAGATTTCTTTGTGGGCAGAAAAAGGCGCCAACAGAGGCAGGAGCCCAGTACAAAAGGGCAGCCTGCAGCGCCAGGAGAACCAGACTGAGTGAGTGAGACAGGGGGAGTGAGCAACCTCAATGGAGCTCTGTCGGGACAGCTGCGGATTTCTTCCTCAGCAGAACAAGATGCCAATGCAGGCAGCAGCCCAGTACAAAAGAGCAGCCTGCAGCACCGGGACAAACAGACTGAGCCAGTGACAGAGGGGCACTGAACGAGCTCAACAGACCAACGCAATCAACATTCGGCATTGATAAATGCTTGTTTTATCACAAAGCTTATTAGATGGACTGGTAATGAGACTGAATGAGGACTCCCTTGAGCTTACAACTGAGGGATGACAGAAAAAACGTGTTTATTTTTATCACAGAGATTCAATATTTATTTATTAGCTGATTCTTAGATGGACCGGGGAAAATGGATGCTGACTCCCTTGTCCTTACTAACTAGGGCTGACAGGAAAAAATAAACTGTTCTTTATTTAGTATTATTTTTTGACTACTGCTGTACATGCTTGTAGTGCTTAGTTGTTTTGCAGATGGACTGAAATGAAATTCAATCTTCAGTCAGGGGGAAATATGACTGATGAATCCTGCTGCTCTCAGGGATGACAGGCAAACACAAAAATATTTTTGCCCTTTTACTTATATTTCTTTTTTTATATATGTAGAGATTTACTGCAGTTTCCCACTGTAAAAGTACAGAAAGTATATCCACAATACTTGAGAGTGGGCTATTTTAGCTGTCTGGAAACCAGATTTCACAGAGACAACAGAGATTTCTGTCAGGTAGCACAGGAGAAACAAGGGCACCCCGTGGTCCTTTCTGCTTCTGCTGACAGAATCAACAAAAGCCCTTTTTTTGATCTTATAATGCTGTTTCAGTAAATAATACTTATGAAAACAAAGCTCCAAATAAAATACGATTGAATGCGACATAAAATGAACAAGATTTCTGTCAGACGACAGATGAGAACAGAGGGCTCCTCGTGGTACCGACTAAAGCCTGCCGCCAGAAAAAACAACAACTTTTTTTATGTTTTACTGGCTTTCAATAAATAGTATGTATTCACAGAGCCTTCCTTGTATTTTTAATACTTTTATACTGTATAAACAGAGCAAACTGATATGACATTCAGCGATAAATACTGCCGCACGGAGCCCCATAGCAAAGCTCCTCACAGAAGCAAAATGCACCCAAATGTAAAATGACAGCCTAATGACCTACACCTTTTGCAGACATCACTGCAAAGGCTAGGTCTCATGACACATGGCCACATGTCACGTCTTTGTTAGATTACATGTGGCCATGTATCACGCTAAAGCTGTCACTTGAAAATTTCACCCAGTTAGCCAGGAAAGGTTCCTCCCCAAACCGAGTATACTTGGCACCCATGGCAGCGCTAATGCGGAAGTGCCATGAGTATACTCAGCATCTACTTAGAAAGGGTTAAAAAAACAGTGTTCTGTTGCTTTTAATGTTAAATGACCACTGTTACCCCTGTCATTTTAATCCCTGTGATGTTAACAAAAAAAAATTAGTTGGTTATAGTAGTATTTTTTTTCAGATCACACTGCTGATCCCTGATTCTCCAGAGAGTTAGGTGCTGTCTGCTGTTGCAAATAGTTAATAATTTATTACCCCTGTTGTGTGTGTCTTGCAATTTATTAATCCCTATGGTGTTTATAAAAAAAAAAAAAAAAAAGAGAAAAAAAAATTTTGTTGGTTGGTTTTACTAGATACTATTACCTCAGTATAGTATTTTTTCAGATCACACTGCTGATTCCTGATTCTCTAGGGGGAGGTGTTCTCTGCTGTTGCTGATATGCTGGGCAGGCTATTGTAAGCAGGAACAGCAGCAGAAGCACATTTAGTTTTGTTTTACGTTTTGTTATTCATTTGATTTTAGTTTTCTGCTTTAGTTCTGAGTTTTAACTTAGTGCAATTGTGTAGTATTAGTGAGTAAGGGAAAAAAGTGAGGTAGTGAGGGGTTAGGCTCATTTACGGGTGCAGACAGAGGAAACAAGTTATGAGAATATATGGAGTCACAAAAAAAATTTTAAACATATGTTTCTGGCATTCTGGTGCTGTAATTTACTGCACTGGATAAACATTATTACATTTTGAAGGTCCTTTCTTTGTCTGGAATCCTCTTACCTTTTTTGGGGACTGAAGGTGTTGTGGTCAGGTGGTGAGAAGACTGGCATGGTGGAAAGAGGAAAGTGGAGTTTCTGCTATGTATGCCCAGTTTTGTGGAGCATTCTGAGGAGGAGGAGGAATCCCAAGGTGAGCTTGTGGGAGCCAGACATTGGTGGAGATGTTTTTGGATGGACAAGGAGGCTGGAAGAGTATCTGTGCTGTTTTCCCTCGTGTGAGTTTGTGAGTGGTGAAACTGGAGTTGGAGACTGTGGGGCCTAGGGAACTCTGCATATGGGGGTTTATCTTTGGCTTGCCTGGAGGGGAAAGGCTGTTGAAGTGATATCAAGCTAGGCAGGGGCATTGGTGGGGGTCTGCCAGAGGATGGGCAAAACTCACTATGGCTCCTAAACAACGGGGGGGGGGGAGAGGGTCCGTCAGTGGGCTGACTCATGCCGGGAGCTGTAGCTGTGGTCTTGGCAGTAAAGGGAGTGGCTGCCTCTCGGGGTGTACTGAGGGGCCTCTCACGTGTGGGTCCCTAGTGGGTGTTCCATCTACTACCTGGTTATGCTCTGGATAGCAGTGGAGATGGCTGTCAGGAGTTAAATGCTAGAGTAGGAGGTGGCTGTGTTCTGGAATCTACACCAAAGCTGGACTTTCAAAGGAATCTTCCCACGTGGACTTTGAATATATCTAGTGGATCCTTTTCTGGAACTACAACTGGGCAGACTGGTTTGGACAGTCTGAAACTGGTTGGCAGTGAGAGTGCCTTAAAACATTTATTCTTTGACTTTTTAATTCTGGTCAGCTTTTCTGGTTCAAGTGAGAGTTAAACTTTGATTAGCTTTTCCTGGTTACGTTTAAAGAGGTGGGAGTTCTATGGAATGTCAAGTTGGAAAATGAAAGGAGTGGGCAGATTGAGGCAATGGGAACAAGGAGATGCCCTGGGGCAAAATGGGTCTAGGAGAGGGGTCCTCTCTGCTTGGTTCCCATACCCAAGGGCTCTGCTCTTTGCAGGCAAGTGATGCAGCATCCCTCGGTTGCTCATCCTACTCAGATGGTGTTATACAATGCCAGGTCCATTAAGAAAAAGACTGCTTTAATAGCAGATCTTGTTGGGTCAGGAGACCTGGCCTGCATCACCGAGACCTGGCTGGATGAAAATGCTGGTCCAGAGCTAGCTCCAGCAGTTCCGGCTGGGTACTCGGTGATATACCATTTAAGGATGGATCATAGGGGTGGGGGTGTAGTCATCTGTTTTAGATCAGAGCTGATCCTTGTGGATGTTCCAGTGGGGATCACCAACTCCTTTGAATGTATTGTGGGCAAGGGTGTAGGGTGCAGGATTCTTCTCATCTGCCGTCCACCAGGAGATGGGAAAGTTTTCCTGCAGGAGGTCGTGGACTTCATTGTTGACATGGTATTGGGGTCCCCAAGATGATTAATCCTGTGGGATTTCAATGCCGAGTCAAAGATGAACTCTCGTAATTTGGTCAAGATTTCCTCCAACTAATGAGTTTGTTGGGCCTTACACAGGTTGTTACCTCCTCGACCCACATTTGTGGTCATTCATTGGATTTGGTGTTCCTTCTGGGAATGGAGATATCCCATTTGGTGGTGGAGCCAGTCAGTTGGTCTGATCTTCACACTATAGGGTTCAGTTTTGTGGCTCCCCCTGGTAGGCCAGCCCCTACGGAGATGGTGCGGTACTGCCCTTTGAGGGGTGTGACCCTAGAAGGCCTAATGGCAGTGCTGGACCTATCGAGCATACTGAGTGAATGCATGGATCCAGGGAATCTAGTACTTACCTATAATAAGGTGGTGGTGCTGGATTTCACAGCTCCTGTTCGTGTTTGCCCCATCACTCTTTGATCAAGGTCCCCATGGCTTAATGGAATCTTGAAGGAGTTGAGGAAACTGGGACAAAGGCTAGAGAGGAGCTTGCAGAAATTGGGCCTGAAATGTGACAGACTTAGATTGATGGACCATTACGTGGTCTATCAATCAGAAATCACCTGTAAGAATGTAGAGTTCCTGTAAAGGGAGATTTCTGCCATGCAGAACTGACCAGCTCAGCTCTTCCAGACTGTGGACAGATTGTGCAATCTAATCTGTCTTCAGCCTGGCGGAGCCTTTTCACAAGATTGATGTGATGAGTTTGTTCGGTTCTTTGCGTATAAGGTTGCCACAATCAGGTCTGGTATCTGTCTGGCTCACTCTAATGGGAATTGTGGAGGTCATCAGGAGACGGCAGGCACCCAGTTTGCCTGGTCTGACTTCAGCTGGCCTGAAATCATTGACATTGTGAGGATCATCCAGGCTTTTTGACCAGCTAGCTGTAGTCTGGATCTGGGCCCAACACTTCTTCTTGTAGAGTGCATGGAGGAGATCGGCCAAGATAGTCTGGAGGTTATTGTAAAGGGGAGTCTTTCCAGACCCCCTGAAGGAGGAGGTCATTTGGCCACTCCTTAAAAATCCCTCCCTTGACCGGACTGTCTGGTGAACTACAGACCTGTTGATAACATTCCCTTTGTGGGGAAGGTTATTGAGAAGGTGGCCACATTGCAACTGGATGATCATTTATCCATCCACAATGTCTATGATTCTATCCAGTCAGGTTTTAGGAAGAGACATAGTACGGAGACAGCCCTTGTCCAGGTGCTAAATTACCTCCTAATAGTGAGAGATTGGAGGACTCGATCTATCTTGATCCTTCTTGATCTCTCTGTAGCATTTGACACTGTGGACCATGGTGAGTTGTTGGAGCACCTGCGGTCCATCTGTGGACTGTCTGGTGCTGTCCTCATGTGGTTTCGATCTTTCCTTGAGGGTAGGACTCAAAGAGTGGTGTCCACGCAGATGATACTCAACTGTACATGTCCTTTGTGCCAGACAGGATGTGATCCTCTCGGTATTTAACAACTGTCTGTCCGAGATTCAGGACTGGATGAGTGCGGGCTGGCTGCGGTTGAACCTGGCTAAAACTGAGGTGCTGGTTATGGACCCAGGTCATCGGGAGGTGGGTTTGTTGGTGGGACAACCCTTGGGGCTTTGGCTCAGGGTTGTTCAGCTGACTACCTCAGAGTAGGTGTGAAATCTGGGCGTTATTTTTGATGATGGCCTGACCCTTAAATCTCAGGTGTCAGCAGTGGTCAAAACCTCTTTTTACCATTTGAGGAATATCACCCAGGTGAAGCATCTGGTTCCTCCTGATGATCTTCCAATGTTCATCCATGCCTTCGTAATCTCCCACCTTGACTACTGCAATGCCCTCTACCTACGGTTACCGGGGGTTGATATCTGCCACTTGCAGCTAGTGCAGAATGTAGCAGCCAGGCTTTTGACTGGTACATCTAGGACCAGTCATATAACGCCTATGCTCCGTGGACTGCACTGGTTACCAGTACAGTGGTGGATCACCTTCAAGGTCAGGCCACTGACCTATAAAGCCCTACATGATCGGGGACCCCATTACTTGCAAGCTCTCCCTCACCTTTACTGCTCTCTCTGTCCTCTCTGATCCACTGATGAGGGACTGCTGGAGATTCCCAGGGTATGTTTAAAGACATCTGGGTCCCGTTCTTTTTCTTTTGCAGCCCTGACCCTGTGGAATTCTCTACCTCATCTGATACGAGATTGCCTGACCATCCAGAGTTTTATAACTGTACTAAAAGCACATTTATTTAGCCTAGCCTATTTAGACTCTTTTTAGATTGACTGAGGAAATGTTTAGGGAGTTGCAGTTTTAGTGGATTTTAACATGGTTTGTTATGATTGTTTGTATTTCTATGAGTGTTTTAATGTTTTAATGTACATACAAGTGCTTTGATTTGAGAAAGGCGCTTTTTATAAATAAAATCTGATCTGATATGATATGATAGTTACCCCTGTTGTGTGTGTCATGCTGTTTAATTAATCCCTGTGGTGTTTTTAAAGAAGATAAAATAAAACAAATCATTTCTTTGGGATGTTTTGCTATATACTATTACCTCAGTATTGTATTTCTTCAGATCACATTGCTGATTCTTTTGGGTGAGGTCTTGTGTGCTGGTGGTTGGTATTATCTTGTTTACCCCCTGCCACCATCATCTTGGAACCCAAACTTGGACTTTTCAAAATGTCCCTCAAAAGTCATCTTCTTGAGCAAATGCCTTGTGACTTCCACTAGCCCCCAGCCCCCACACTCCCTAGAATTTCCCCCTGAGGCTCCTAGGATAGTATATCAATGGGTCTCACCTTTTACATTGGGTAGTATACCGACCCTAGATTTTGTAGTATGGCATACCTACTGTGAACGCAGGGTCTGCCTGGCCCTAGATTTATTAACTTGTTGTTCTCATCCATTGTTTGTTAATGTTTCCTTCTCTGTTGTGTCAATATGTTGTTGTGTATCTCACCCTACTGCTATGTCCTTCTCACTCTGTATTACTGATGTGGAGCCTTTGCAAAGGAGTCTATGACTCAAAGGTTGTAATTCCAATCATGTATTAAATAAATAAAATACCCCCTTTACACCTGTTATGTGTGTCGTGTTAATCCCTGTGGTGGTGTTTTATTTTTTCAGATCAAACTGCTGTGCTGATTCCTGATTCCCTGGCGGGAAGTGTTTTCTGCTTCTGATACTTATTTGTACAGCAGGTTTTATTTCCATTTTGTGATTTTTCATCCCAGATTACGTTACAAAACATATAAGAATGATCAGGAAGAGAAGCTGTAGCTCATCACAGATGCAGCATTACCAGCCAGGCCTCCTACCAGCTAGCTCTCCAGCCAGCCAGACCACCAAGGCAGCAAGAACTCAGCTTCAATAAGGCCTAGGGGTGGGTGAAAGTTGTGAATTAAGCTTTAGCAGAACTTCCGTTAAATTTTGGAAATTTCACAGAAATTTCAGAACTTTCGCCATTGGCGAAATTGGGATTTTCCATGGAGTTTTGCAGGGTTCCATGGACTTTTTTGTGAACTGCGGAAAAATGCACATAAACTGAGGAATTTATTTTATTCACAGTTTAATGAACTCTCAGTGAATGAGCGTGTGCTTATACAACCATGCAGTCATTCACTGACAGTTCAGTGGGCCACCGGTAGTGGAGGAGAGAGGAGTGCTGCCTCAGTGGCCCACTCAGGGGCAGGGTGGAGGGGAGGGTTGGCAGATGAACTGTTGGGGTAGGGGTGGGGGTTCCACTAGACACCAGGGAATTGGGATTACTTGTTTTATAAGGGATCAGGGATGGGGGGGTCCACTAGACAGCAGGGAATACTGGGAAAAGGGGGGTGAGTCAGTTGACTGATGTCTGTTTTTTTGTGGATTAAGGGAATCCGGTACAGGAAAGGGGGCCGCTAGATACCTGGGAAATAAAATGTTTTGGCGGGCCATGATTGGTGGGAGGAGGGCACGAGACACCAGGGAGGGATCAGAGTTTTGCTTCATCTTTACCTGGACCCATGGGCTGTGATTCCTGGGTGGGTGGGGTGGGGAACCAGTAGACACCAGGGATCAGGGATTTTTACTAGGCCCCACGATCCATGGGTGGGGAGCCACTAGACACCAGGAGTGTCTGAGTGAGGGATTGGAGTTTTTTTTATTTATTTATTTACTGGGACCCCTGATCATCGGGGGATGGATTCATGAATCAAACTGTGGTTAAAAAAGCCTCAGAATTGACCACTGACAGTGATCCATTTTGCAGATCTTTTTCCCCGCAGTTTAATAAATTAACTCACAGTCTGCATATTTATTCCACAGTTTTAAGGCAGAATTTTTGAGAAAGTTGTGAAAATGATTTCCAAACTTTTGCGGAAGCAAAATTCGCACTTTCGCAGAAATTCCACAGCAGAATTTTTTTTTGCACACCCCTAGCAAGGCCTATATTTGTCTACTGTGATGATAAGTCACTTTCACTGTTGTTCACAGTCTTTATCCTCACTGGTGGTGACTCCTCAGCCTTGCATAGGACGGAAGGCTTACCATCTTACTCAGAAAGATGTTAAAATATTTTTCTTTCTTTCCTTTTGTCTCCCTGCAGGTTTCACCATTCACAGCGATGACTGGCAAGTCAGTCACAAAGCCAGACAGCTCACAAGAAACAGAGGAGAGTTACTTCTTCCTCCACCATCTCAGTGGCATGTACCATCATGCCAGTACACAGCATGGCCAGCAGCACTAATGTTACAGTGAGTATCACTGTAATTTTTTTTTGTTCTCCTTTCATAGGTACTGGCTGTGCCACAGTGGTCAAGGGAAGCTAAATAATTTCTCATTTTTATTCACAGGTGACAGGTACAGTAAGACTGAGTACAGACAATGGATATACCATTACTGTGTGGTCACTAATGCAGTGGTAACTTGAGTAGAGCCTAAATAATTTTCCTGCACAGGTGCACCTGATCCACCGTGCTGCTTTTTCTTGCCCTTCTCACCCGTTAGCACACAAGAACCAGTAGGGGTGGCAACACCTCCACCACACTCAACAACTTTTACCTGACTATGAACATGCTTCTCCCACTCCTGGCAGTGCCTTGCTCAAAGGTAGGTGTGCTGTCCACCTGTCCCTAAATGAGTCCCCTGTTTCCCATGCTGAACAACAGTTTTACATAATTTACATGTGACCACACTGTTCTTGGTGGGATCACTGTCAAAGAACACCCACACTTGGGACATCAGCTGCTGATGAGAGGAGGAGCAAGATAGTCCAGGGTGTGTCTCCTCCTCCTCATGGTGCATGGGTGGTGGCAGCACAATGACTGGTGTTTCCATAGGTGATGGTGCTGCTGGCCCTTTGCTGTGGGGTGGGGTAGGGTGCAGCTCTCTTGTGCTGCCATGAGTCTCCTGATATGGAAAGAATGGCATCTTCCATCTGTTGGCTGCATCCCCCTCTCCTTCTGGCCAGTCCTACTCATTTTAATGCAAAAAACCCCCCAAAAAACGAGAAAATAAACAGGCTAAAAGTGATGAAAAACTGCATAAATACATATGGTGAATATAAAGAAAATTACAACTAAGAAACAACTAAACAAATACTCCCACACTGTACAGCAAAAATAAGATAAATAACAAGCAAAAGAAAGCTGAAGAACTTGTTTTTGTTTATTAGTAGTTTCTAAACCTCTCAAAAGAGCAGATCTGGCCTCTTCCACTAATTTACTCAAACTACAAAGTGAAACTAAGGATAGGGCAGTATCATGTGACCTGCAGGAGTTGTTTCCATGTGACCTAGCAGCAGTGGCGAGGTTAATGCTGAAGCTATTGGCAAAGTCACTTGGTAAATTTCCAAGCTTAAGGAAAAAATTTGTAAATTGTTTCACAAAGGTAAAGTTAGTAACTTTGCTGGAACTTCACCAACAAAGTAAAATTTAGAAACATTTCTATTAATAATAAGGGTGGGGAATGAAGGACTTCGCCCAGACAGGGAGGAAGCCTAAGTGAGACATTGGGAAGGATGCAGACTTTACCCAATTAGAGAGGGAGCCTAAGTTTAACAATAGGGAGGTTGCAGGCTTCACCCAGATAGTGAAGTAGCCTAAAATTAAAGAAATGGGGGATGTTGACTTAACCCAAATAGATAAGAAACCTAAAGTTAAACAAATAGGGGGATGCAAGCTTCACTCAGATAGGGAGGAAACCTAAAATGTAACTATTGGAGTGATGAAGGCTTCATTCAGATAGGGAGAAAACCTAAAATGTAACTATTGGAGGGATGAAGGCTTCATTGAGATAGGGAGGAAACCTAATATTTAGCTATTGGAGGGATGAAGGCTTCACTGAGATTGGGAAGAAATCTAAAATGTAGCTATTGGAGGGATGTAGGCTTCACTCAAATAGGGAGGAAACCTAAAATGTAGCTATTGGAGGGATGAAGGCTTCATTGAGATAGGGAGGAAACCTAACATTTAGCTATTGGAGGGATGAAGGCTTCACTGAAATTGGGAAGAAATCTAAAATGTAGCTATTGGAGTGCTGAAGGCTTCACTCTGATAGGGAGGAAACCTAAATGTAGCTATTGGAGTGAAGACAGCTTCACTCAGATCGGGAGGAAACCTAAAATGTAGCTATTGGAGTGATGAAGGCTTCACTTGGATGGGGGGAACCTAAAATGTAGCTATTGAAGGGATGAAGACTTCACTTAGATAGGGAGGAAAACCTCACATTTAGCTACTGGAGGGACGAAGGCTTCACTCAGATTGGGAGGAAACCTAAAATATAGCTTTTGGAGGGATGAAGGCTTCACTCAAATTGGGAAGAAATCTAAAATGTAGCTATTGGAGGGCTGAAGGCTTCACTCAGATTGGGAGGTAACCTAAAAGGTAGCTATTGGAGGGATGAAGGCTTCACTCAAATGGGGAGGAAACCTAAAATGTAGCTATTGGATGGATGAAGGCTTCACTTAGATAGGGAGGAACCCCAAAATTTAGCTATTGGAGGGATGAAAGCTTCACTCAAATTGGGAGGAAACCTAAAACATAGCTATTGAAGGGATGAGGGCTTCACTCAGATAGAAGGAAACCTAAAATGTAGCTATTGGAGGGATGAAGGCTTCACTCAGAAAGGGAGGAAACCTAAAACGTTGTTATTGGAGTGATGAAGGCTTCACTCAGATCAGGAGGAAACTTAAAATTTAGCTGTTGAAGAGAGGACAGCTTCACTTAGATTGAAAGGAAACTTGGGGTCTGATTTTCAAAAGGATTAGATGGATACAAGAGACTTGCATCAAATAGTAATGATGCAAATATCGTTTTGAGTCTGAAGATGCGTCAAATGTAATTTTCAAATGCAAAGTATGTCAGACGGGGTGTTACTGTGTCTGAGGGTCTTGCGACCATAGATGCATCAAAAACTGATTTGCATCTTGGTGCAAATACTATTTGCATCAATGCAATGTGAGTTGCATCAATGCAAGCTACCACATCCCCTAAAATGGGAATTTAGAATGGCAACGATGCAGAGATGCATCCAACGTTAGTTGCACCTGTTAGACCAGGGAGGAGCTGGTCTACAGCACATATAAATAGGGCCCTGCACTGTAGCTTGGAGTTAGTCACTAGTAAGAAATGTCTGCAGCAGCACAAGTACATGTGGAGTGACAACAAGAATGCCAGGGCTAGCAGCCCTATTGACAGTACAGCTGGCACTATTGCCCCACAGCAGCACCAGCAGGCCCATCAAGCTGGCCACGTACAATGGGCGGACAGACTGTGGTGAATTTACACAGCCAAAGTATACAGGAGGAGAATATCATTCAGGACCTCTCAGAATAACAGTGCCTGGCATGATACCGCCTGCCCGTGATGCCATCAAGGAGATCTGAGAAGATCTCAGAGAGGATCTCAAGACCCACACACAAAGGGGTCATCCAATACCAGTAGATGCAAAGGTGTCAGCAGTACTGTGCTCTCTGGCAATGGGAATTTTTCAGACCCCTATTGGTGACACAGGGGGCATTTCCCAGACTGCTGTGTTGACTTGCCTGAATCAGGTGCTCAAGGCCCTGCTGTGTTGGACAGCACAGTATATCAGCTTCCCCATGGAGCCAGAGCAGTAAGTGCCCATGAAACAGGACTTTTATGATGTTGCACAATTCCCCTCTGTGCTGGGTGCCGTGGACTGCACACATGTAGCAATGCGTGCACCCACCCATGATCCAGATGTGTATGTGAATAGGAAGGGGTGCCACTCCCTGAATGTACAGGTGGTGTGCAACAGCCTGTGTCGGATCCTTGATGTTGTGGTCATATACCCAGGCTTCTGTCATGGTGTCTTCATCTCTGAACAGAGTGGGCTGTATGAGTCCTTCCACCATGCATATCTACAAGGAGGATGACTACCAGGTAAGCAGAATGGTGGGGTGAGTGGACAACCCCAGGTGACAAATCAGTGGTGTACATTCAGTTCCATTTTTATTGTTTAACAAGTTATGTTATTACAATTACATTCCATACATACACTGTTAATCCACATATATCAATAATTATCCAATAGAATTCCATACATTAACTGCTAGTTACAATCAATCTCTTATTGCACAATTCCCCCTTCATACTTAAATTCAATTCAATCCTTACTTTCACTAACCCTCACTCTTCACAATATAGGTTCTCTCATATGAATACATTGTTTGTCGATAATTTTAAAATAAGAGATCACTGCCTCCAGTAATTTTACTGACAGGGAATTCATTAATTTTTTTGTCAAAATCTGAGGATTCCCTTCCAAGGATTCCAAAATAGGCCCCAATATTTTTGCTTTTGCCTTATGATATGATGGGCATTTGATCAATAAATAGGTTAAATCATCTTCTTCTATATTGCATTTGCATATCCCCTTGGCTTCATCCATTTTCATCAATCTATTTACTCTTTCACTCATACAATACTCAAATCTAAATTATATATATAGATTTCTCCTTTCTGGATTCTTTAACATCTTTAAATACTTCTCCCTTTTAAATATTTTCTTACTTATTGCCAACCATTTGCTTATTTGATATTTTGAACATCTCTCCATATCCTTTTGTTTAAATATATATCTCAATTTTGTCTTTATCTCTCATTTTATGTCTTCTTTAGGTCTCCTTAATATATCTACTAAATATGGTATCAACCCATAGGGTTTTATCCACTTTTCTAAAATGACCATTACTGGAAATTTAAATTTCCTGTCATAATAATTAATAGCCTCTTCCAGGCATTTTTTTGGCAGTCGCTTATCTGACATCGTATATGCCTTGAAGAAATACAGAATAATAATTTTTTGTACCAGATTCTCTATTGATGATTGACCCAACTCTGCTCTCATTAAGGCTTCCAGTGCTCCCTTTGGGAGTCCCATTATCCTCTTGTAAAAATATTTATTATTCCCTTTATCTTCTCATCGATGTCCGTACCCCATATTTCAACCCTATACAGAATTTGGTATCTTATTTTTACACTGATAACTTTTAATGCACCCTGAATAGAGCTTCCTCCATATTTACTGTATAGAAGAAGCTAGTAATTGCCAGAACAAACTTCTTAATGCTAGATCTTACCTCTGCAATATGGTTATTACACACTAGATTTTCATTGATATTAATACCCAAGTATTTAAAATACTATACCTGTTCAAGTTGAAGGTTATTATATTGAATGGTCTGCTTTCTTCTTTTGTTATTAACAAAGACCATAACTTTGGTCTTCTCTGGATTAATACATAATCTAGCATTATTACATTCTATTTGAAATGCATTGAATAACCTTTTGATTCCTAGACTGCTTGTTGAAATCAAGACGGTATTGTCTGCAAATGCTAGATAAGGACAAGCCTTTTTCCCTATTTTAAGTATGTGATATTCATCCTTATACATGTTCTCCATTGTCTGATTCAAATATAAATTGAACAGGATTGGGGAAAGTACACATCCCTGTTTAACACCCCTGCACCCCTCAAATTCTTCTGTACACTTTCTTCTGGGGTTAAACCTAATCTCAGTCTGGTTTTGCTTATATAACACTTTAATAATATTCAATAAAGTAGTCTCCATTCCTAATTCTTCAAGGCATATCCACATCAGTTCATGATTGATACTATCAAATGCCATTTTGAAATCTATGAAAATGCAAACTAATTTCTGTTTTTTAATTTTGGAATATTTGTATGCTAAATGCCTGAGTACAAAGCACTGATCTATTGTAGAATGTTTTTTCAATAAATCCCACCTGGGCTTCCTGTATTAAGTTATTTGCCTTGATCCATTCTAATAGTCTCATATTGATTATTCTTGTCATTATTTTTGGATATTATCTATTAGGCTTATAGGCCTGTAACACTCTGGGTCTTTTTTTCCCCCTTTTTTGAAAATTGGTACTATTATAGATTGCACCCATGAACTTGGGTTCATACCTGAACTGCCCACATAATAAAATACTCTTGTCAATATCGGGACCCATAAATCTAATTGATTCTTAATATCATCAGTTGTGATCCCATCTAGTCCTATGGCCTTATGCCTACTAAATTTATTCACAGCTATAATGATTTCCTCTTCCTTTATTTCCTTTTGTAAAGGGATACAATCCACTAACCAACTCCCCCCATCTAGGTTTGTTTCATTAAATATAGGCTTAAAGTGATTTATCCACTCTTGTGGCTCGATGTAAACATCTATTTGTTGATTATTCCTTCCTAAACCGTTTGCCACTATTTTCCAAAATTCTTGAGAATCTTTATCCACAATTGTTTTTTCCAGGTCTTTCCACAATTTCTGTCTGAATCTTTCCTTACTTTTCTTAACTGTGTTGTTATATTCTTTCCTAATTTTATTTAATTCCTTCCTATGAAGTTGAGTTGGTATTTTCAACGTCCACCTAGTTTGTTTATTTAATTTCCTCTGCATGTCTATACAGTCCTTTTTGAACCATGATGCCCCTTGTTTTTTTGGATAGTTCTTAACCTTCTGCTGTACCAAACTAGAAAGCCTAGTAATAATACCCTCATATTTAATAATACATCCATCTTCCCCACAATCACTAAAACCTCTCATACTCTGTGTTATACCCTTAATTTCCATGATACCCTGGAAAATCTGTCCATTAATTTCCTTTCATTTCACCCCTTTTTTTAGTTTGGATTAGGTTTGATAATCCTTCCTTAGCAACTACTCTTTCCCCTTCTTTCTTAAATGGATCTCCAAGGGGAAATGATCACTCTGGCCTCTATTTTCCACTCTGAAGTCCAAAAATCCTGGGACCATGTTAATGTTTATCCAGGCCAAATCAATCACTGAGGCCCCTTTAGAGTTCATGAAAGTATATTTACCCTGTAAATAAGATTTTGACCTTCCATTAATTAACACTAAATTCCTTTCTCTTAATGCCTTGGATAGTCTTAAACCTCAATCATTGAATTTCCTGTCCCTTGCGCTTCTATTATTTCTAATAATCCCTATATCTCTTACCACCAAATAATCTTCAATATCTTTAATTGGTCTTACTATATTACCCACTCTAGCATTTACATCCCCACCACCATTATTCTTATTAATGGATTAACTTCCACTTCATCATCGATTATTTTTCCTAATTTCTTGATCGTATCTTCTCTATCTCCCTTTCTTCCAATAGGAGGTATATAAATATTTATTATGACTACTGGGTTAACTCCCACGATAATTTTCAAACCCAAGATATTTTCCAAGTTCACTTTTATAATCATTACCTCTGTCACTACATTTATCCTAACCCATATCTGCTGCCACCCTTTTCTAATTGGACTGCTGCTCTCTGCCCAGCCACTGATTGGCCCTGCCTTTTCTTTGTTGGATTTTCAGTCTCTGGGCTTCAGCACCCATTGCTTTGTATTGACAATTGCCAAAAATTTGCACCCATTCCTGCACCCCACCTCCTACATTTATTAAATAGACTATAGCTCCACCCCGCTCGACCTTGGTATCCATGCTGCTTGAACCTCATTGGGCTCGCTTACTTGGGACCCCCCCCACCGCTCCCTCTCCTTGCTTCACCTCGATGGGCTGGCTCTTGCCCTACTGACCCTCTCGGTTATTCTCTACTCATCCTCTAAGCACTATGGCTCTGCCTTTCTGCCTCTTCATCTCATTCTTTCTTGCTCCCTGCTTCTGCTGTTTTTTCTGCCTGGAGCTAGATATCCCTCTGTTCCTCTAGGCTACAGGATTGACCTTATCTACACCCACTCTGGTACCTTTCCAGCTGAGCTTGTCTATACTCCCCCATTCTCCTCTGGGGATGGCTGGCAACACCCGAAGAACCATGATAGGGTGACATATGTTTGCCTGTTCCTGTTCTCAATACTGGCTCACTAGCAGTACACCTTCAGGGGTGGTGATTGGCTCACTCAACCTGGCAAGCCTTATAGATGTACTAGGACCAGAATTCTTAAACTAACTATTACCACCCTATCAAATATATTACTTCTGTTACTGTTATCTTCATATAACATTGAGCTAATGCCTGGTCCTATTGCTTCCATTACATCCCCTTCAGATGCTGCTTGGCTCAAAGGCATGAGTTTCTGGCATGTTAATGTCTGCAGCCTCCTAAAAAAGTTCTCCATGATTCAGGTGTAGGTCAGCCATTCTCAGCCAGATGTTCTGGTAATCTCTGAATCTTGGCTTAGGCCAGCCTCTCAGAGCAGGGAGATTAGTATTCCTTCCTACCAGTTCAGAATAGACAGGCCCACTAGGGGAGGTGGTGTGGTGGTGTACATTAAGGAAAGGTTTAAAATGTTCTGCCTGGATTCTACTTCTGTCAAAAATGAATTCGAGTGTTTGACCCTGAAGATGGATTTATCTACTTTCCTTGCCCTCAGAGGGATTGGTTGCTATAGACCCCTATCTGCTGGTACACTCATTCTTACACATCTTGGCTCTATTACGGAGAAAGAGAACCTTGAAACTATCATCCTAGGGACCTTAATTTTAACTGGTTATTGAAGACTGCTTCACCCTTAAACACTTTCTGTGATTCCCGTGGGTTGGTCCAACTAATTCACAAACCCTCACGCCCAGACAAAAAGAACATGAGCAACAGCACACTACTGGATGTTATTTGAGTCAATAAGCCTCATCTCTTCTCACATGCTGGAACCTTCTTTGCTGATGTCAGTGACCATTGCTTCATTGCTACAGTCAGACCACTGCATCATACAGGACCTACAGCTAAATGTCTTACAAAAAGGTCCTGTTGTAACTTTGATTTGGCTGCCTTTGTCTATGAGTTGGAACACTCACCATGTTGGCAAGACTTCTACTTAGCTAACATGGTTAACTCGGCATAAGATATTTTCCATGATATACTTGTTGGGGCCCTAAATATATATGCCCCATGGTAAAAATCTGTGTAAAAAACAAAACATGTCGTTGGTTCTCTGCTGAGCTGAAAGCTGCATTGCTTGGTAGGAATAAGCTGTGGAAAAAAATCTTGCCAGACTAAACTTGACTCACACTGGTGTCAATTCAGAAGGGCATGCAATGGTTGTATGAAAATGGTCAGGGATGCTAAGGCAGCATTTTATCTTACTGAATTGGATTCTGCAGCAAAGTGCTCCTCCAAATTCTGGAGGACAATCAAGGACTTGTTTGGATATACACCTGGTAATTCCTTGCCACCTAAGATTACAACAGGGGGTACTATTATCAATGATAAACCGGGAATCCTAGATGCATTTAAATAATTTTGCCACAGCTGGTCTAGCTTTCGACAATCCCCCTGCATCCCTGGTCTGCTCCCAATTAAGCGTCCCATGCTCAGACTCCCCTGCCTGGTACCTGGCTTCTTGTTTCACCCAGTCTCCCTGAATGAGGTTGAAGACCTCATGCTCCAATTGGATATTAAGAATAGTACTGGTGCTGATTCTTTGGATCCTTATTTCCCTAAAATTGCCTATCATATCCTAGCTGTTCCTATCACCCACTTATTTAACTTATCATTGTCCCATGGGCTTATTCCCCAGATCTTGAAAATTGTTCATGTCATCCTCTTGTTTAAATTAGGAGATCCCTGTGACCTTAATAATTATAGACCAATTTCCCTCCTCCCAACTTTGTCAAAACTTCTGGAAAAGATTGTCAGCCACCAACTAAGGGACTACCTCGAATCCAACAACCTACTAAACCCTATGCAATCTGGCATTCAAACTAAACACAGCACTATTTCGGCCCTTGCCAAAGTACCAAATGATTGGTACCAAGAACTGGACAACAGAAACTTTGTCTGTGATGTATTTCTAGACCTTAATAAGGCTTTTGATGCAATGGAACATAGCCTGCTTCTCTCTTCTCTGAAGAGTATAGGCCTGGACTCAGTTTCTTTGCATTGGTTTACTGAGTATCTTGTAGGACGACATCAACAAATTAGGGCTGAAGGTGAGCTATCCCCCCTCAAACCTCTACTGAGGGGAATACCACAAGGATCCATACTTGGTCCTTACTATTCGCTATCTATGTTAATAACATTGATGAGAGTATTAACAAGGCCAACATACACCTGTGTGCTGATGACACAGTTGTATATATAAGTCTTCTGACACCTGAAGCTGCTTGTGCTGACCTCCAGGAGGAATTTAGCCAGCTCCAGAACCAGCTCCTCCATAAAAAACTTCTTCTCAATGCTAAAAAAACAAAGGCAATGTTGTTCTCACCCTATAGCCTTGTGATGAATCTGGCCAGCTCTGGAGCACTGCTTCAAATTACCAAAATTCTTGGAGAGAAACTGGAGTCTGTCTCAAAGTTTAAATACCTAGGTGTGTGGTTAGACCATAATCTATCATTCACTGAGCACGTCGAGGACCTTGTAAAGAAGTTAAGGCAGAGGCTGGGGCTATTCTTTAGAATTAACAAATTTCTTGCTAGAGATGCAAAAGTGCACCTTGTCCAAACTACTTTTCTCTCACTGATCGATTATGCAGATTTCCTTTATAGTCAATGTCCCAAAGCCTCTCTTGCAAAGTAGGATATGCTTTACCACAGGGCCATCCAGTTTATTACTGGTCTCCCCATCTCTACCCATCATTGTTCCTTGTACAAAGCCATAGAGTGGTCCTCTTTTGTGTTTAGGCATAATAGAAACTCAGTCCTTTGGACTTACAGAGTCTTCTTGAAGCAGCTTCCACAATATATAATAGACGGTCTCCCACTAAATGAGCCAGGAATGTATGCCCTAAGAAGCGCATCCTACATCACATTATGTATCCTCAAGGCTTCCTCTCACTATGGTAGGTGGCCATTAGTTTCCTGTTGCCAACATTGTGGAACAAAGTACAAAAATTATTGAAATTAAGCTGCCTCTGCAGTATGAATGCCTTTAAATCTCTATATGCTTGGTATGTGTATGAGCCTTGCAATTGCTACCCCAGCCCCTGATTTTAGTCTGAAGCATGAGGCTGCTGCCCTCTGAGTGTAGTTGAATTTATGATCACTTGTAAGCTTTGGTGACCTTAACTCTGTGAGTATCATAAACATTAAATGTTTTTCCCCTCTAGAAATCCCTGTAGAGTTATAATCTCTTCATGGCTTTCGCAGCCGTAACACCTTACTCACCCTGCTGTCTTTTACGCATTGCTTATTCTGTGGCTCTTATTCCCCTACCCTGTACTATTTAACTGCCCTATTTCATATTCGTATTCCCTTTCCACTGCATTCCACTCTTACTATGTTACTATCTTACTATCTTTCCTCTGTTCCCAACTGTCTTCCCTGCCGTAGACTAGCCCTTCAGGGGCTTATGCCCCTCAGGTGGGAGAAATGCGGATACTGGGTGATTGTCACTTCCATAGCTGCCGCCTGAGACACCTAGACCAGACTCCTTACTAGTGAGGTGCAGCATTGCTGATACCCAATCAGAATGCGAACGCTTTTCTGCTCTGGCATCTGATTGGCTCCTGCAGTCTGCTCCTGTGTCTCCCTCAATACTAAGCTAAAGTTTGATTTTCTGTCTAAAACTTGCACAAAAAAGAGCTGTACTTACTTACTGCTTAACAGTTATGACCTCTATTTTTTCCTGTTTAGAGTATCAAGAGTTGGTACTCTGTTTGATTACACTCCTTTCAGAATTTCTGTGGTTGGGCCAGTCTTTTAGGTGTCAAGGAATACCCAATTCTGTTGTCATGCTGTTTTGGTTCTCTTGCTGGTTCAGATGTTCCATTGTCCATGGCCCAGTACTTAATACCAATCCCTTCTTCCATCCCCTGCCAAGGATATGCTCTCCACAAGCTCCCTGCCCATAGGCATGGGAAACCTGGGCACTGGGCGGTCAGCGCTGCCTCTACCACAACCTGAGAACCTAAGCTCGGACTGTCCATTAGCAAAGCAAGACATTAGCAGCCATCTAATCAGAACGTAAGTGCTTCTCTGTGTTGGCTTGAGATTGGTTCCTGCAGTCTGCTTCTGTGTGCATTCTAAACCAAGCATAAATCTGATTTCCATGCCGAAATTTGCCAAAAAAGAACTGTAATTACTTTTCTCTTTGACTTTTAAGACCCTTATCCTTCTGTTTAGAGTGTTACATTTAGGGATACTGTGTGATTACACTACTTTTGAAATTCTCTGCTTGCACCAGCTCCCTACACGAGTGGCTGATCACTTCTTCCTACTGAAGTTCCTACTAAGTCTCATCTTATGTCCTCCTTAAATATTACAGAAGCACTCTGAACTGATATGACTGATGTAACATTGAGTACTCACTTGCATTAATTACATTAATTGTTCTTTATTTGTGTTATTTGACTCTGTTATAAATATCTCTGTATGCACTGTGCCATTTGACCCGGAGCTAACCAGGTCCATCTTGTAAATGAGTTTGCTCAACGATGTTCACCTGGACAAATAAAGATTGTGATTGATTGATAGATTGATATTAACAGACCACCCCCTTTCTCTTCCCCTTCCTATTATTCTTGGTTGCTGGTAGATTAAAAATGGTAGATTAAAAACGTTATATCCATTCAACATAATCTCATTAGTTTCCCATGTCTCCTGTAGACAAATAATGTCAAATTTATTAAAATAACTCACCAACTCCTTATCTCCCATTTTATTTCTAATCCCCGCAACATTCCAGGACAGGATCTTCAACAATCTATTATCTGATCTATCCTCATTCATATCTTTTATTGTCCCTTGTTGTCAATTATCCTTTAAATCCTCCAAAATGTTGAATTTATTAATACTTTCCATCATTGTAAACCACTCTGATTTGGTTTCTTGCTCCTTATGTGCATCCACATATTTGTCATCGATGAGTACATGAATTCCCAATGTATCTGATTCTGGGCTAATTTTCACAAGCTCATCATAGACCAGTCTCTTGTTCAACTATAGAGTTAATTGGCTACTCTCTTCCCATCTTGTAGCCTTATATATCTTATTTTTGTCAAATGTTCCAAAAAAATTCCCTATTTTATATTTTAAATGTGTACTATTTTCATTAGGCAATTGCTCCAAGCCAAATTTAGATAGCTTGTATACTAAATCCCTCTGGCCCTTATTTTCACTTGGCTTGGAACACTTGTTCTGAAAATAATGTGGGAAAAAGTGACCCAATGTTCCATTTTCACCACACTTAATTCCTACCATTTGAGATCATTTTCTTTTGTTGTGTACTATGCATGGCAAAACAAAAAACTGGTCTGTCACTAATAATACCCAGTTTTCATTTTTAAGTGGCCTAATGTTACTGAAACTGGATATTAAAGTTTCCTCCATTGACACACCACTTAGTAATTTCTTTATACTGTCTCTCAAAGTGCTCTCATTCTCATCAGGTATCAATTTAACCTCATATAATGGTAACACATAATCTGTATTTTTCATTTTTACCATGAACTCATCAAAATCATTGCTAATTTCTTTCTTTTCCTTCTTCTCATTTTTCTTTTCCTTTCTCTTCCCTTGTTTATTCTTTCTTCCCCCTCCCTATCTTCTCCATTCTCTGGCATAATGTTACTCATACACTTTGACACTTCCTTGATCCCTGCTGGAGTCATTGTCTTTATACCTTTTACACTTGTCTTTTTCTCCCTTGTCCTGAGTCTCTCTAATTTCCCTAGTTTGCTCCTTTTCTGCTCCCCCTTGATTCCTTTTAATTTTGACTCTCCTTTTTCAACTTCTTCCCTTTTTGTTTATCTTACTTTGGTGACTTATCATTCTGGGGTCGTAGCTCTAGTTCCTCCTCCACTTTTTTACTGACCTCTACTTCCCCCATTTATTGACACCATCTTCCTTCTTTTTAACACTTTACTTTTTCCCCTCTTCTCCATCTCTTCTCCTTTTCTCCATAAATCCTGAGGTTTATGTTTCAAATCTTCACAAATGCTATATTTCTAAGCCTTGGTGAAGGTAACATAATTAATTCTAATGAACAATCCTGGCTCTCCAATCTGACCGCTTCCTTGCTCAGTCTTCCTATCTATCCTTTCTCCTTTTTCCCTATGTAGGCCTGTAGTTCTTGAATAGCATTTCTATTTTCAATTAAAATTCCTTTTGTGAATTTAAGATCTTGTGAAATTCTAATTAATTGTTCATAGAGCAGGATATTAGCCTGTATTGGGTCCCTTAATGCTTTCCTTACTTCTCTTGAGAGACCATCCAAATTACTATGGATAAATTCTTCCTGACTCATGAACAAAGTATTCTCTTCTTCCCTTGTAATTTGTTCACTTATATATGACTCATAAAATCTATTTTTTGTTCACACATATCTATCTTACTTCTACCACTTTCCCTTTGCTTACTATCTATTTCCATAAGTCCTTGTGTAATATATATAATAGCAGATCTCTAACATCATTCAACCCTAGTGACAAACCCTTCTTATCACTTAATCCATCATTCATTTTTACCTCTTGATTCTCCTGCACTTCAAAACTTTCTTTACTCATACAACCTCCTTCTTCACATTCTACTTCCCAATCACTTACTACACTTACCACATCTGAGAATTTTTTTGAACCATCTCCTCCTGCAGATCTTCCTCTCCAACCCCCACTTCACCTCTTTCTTCACTTTCCTTCTCACTTCCACTCAAAGATGTTGAGACCTTCCCTACCTCTTTACTCTCCCACTTCCTATTTACCTTTTCCACTAAATTATAGTCAGTCATATAAGTAGTAATTTTAGGTTGATATGAACTATGTTTCAACCTGTTCCCTTTCTCAACATTTTTTCTTTTCCTTGATACTTTCTCTCCCTTGTTTACTAAATTTTTTTTCCTCTGGCTGACTCATCTGAGCCCTGTTTTTTTTTTCTGAATCATTTCCTTTCCCTTTCCCTTCGACACCATACTACTTCTTGTTTTAACTGGCATTATAGATTTTTCTTCCCTTTTTTGTAGGTACAATATGATCCTAAAGGGGCCTAAAATAAACAAATTTGTGTTTTTGAGACCTTCTAGAATGGACTCTTTTGGAACCAAAGACCCCACACAGTACAATAATACTGAAAGATATTCAAAAATGTAACAAATCCAGTAAATCTAGCAGATCCAGCAATTCGTTTGACCAATTTACAATTATCACCCATGAACCTCTAAGAGCATAAAAGACTCACTTTCTGTATGGAATATAAAAACACAGATACAAAAATACAATGATTTTCTTGCGTATACCACTAAAAGATGTATTTAAGTGCCCCTATAAAGAATTAGTGTCTTTCAAATAAATGTCATAGCTCAAACACTTGTTTGTGAACCTTGTTAACCTCAATGTCCTTGTTGTCCCCAAAATCCTCAATGTACTTTGTGATTCTTGGCCCTTGGATGTTGATGATCTTATACAAGAACTTATTCCATGCTCAGACTTCAAAAGAAAAATCCAAAGAATCCCACAGAATCCAAATATCCCTACTAATTCACCACCTTTTCACAAATTCAGGCCTTGTCAAATTCAAGTCTTCAAAACAGGGACAAAGAACCCTCTTCTAGATCCCTGGCTTATGGGCTTTTCCACCACCATAATTGCCCTACTACAGGGCCACTGTCCACCTCCCTTAGTGCCTTTGATATTTGTAATTTCCCAAGAAAGCCTTTTTGTAAAAGCATTTTCTGGTTCTCTAGAGGCCTAGAGATCTCTCTCCACCTTGGGTCGATCAGCAGCCTCGACAGCGCGACTCTCCTTTCCTAGCACAATATTGCATAGGGCACGTACAGCGCATGTGGAAATATAGTTAGTTGGACAGGATAAATCCCCCTCAAATTCTCCTTCTTCTCCACTAAATCAAAATAAAACAGAGAGCTCAATAATAAGGGGGTTTCAAATATCCTGTAATATTCTATATATTTTCACAAACTCACAAATTCCCCTCTAGAAAGCTTTCCTTTGATCTTAGCTGGTAAATACACATAGCTTGTATGGCGAATACAGCTGGCTACACAGGCTGCCAGTCTAATGTTCCTTGGTGGCTTGCTGTGGCACACCTGCTTTGTTGCGCAGGGATATGTGGTAAATGGAGGGTACAAAACACACATTTCAGCATTGCTTGACATATTTATTGGAACAATAATACAATCCCACATTGTGTGTACTCTATCACACCCTGTGCCCCACCCCTATTACTCATACAGCCTGCTCCCATGTTAACCCACAACCCAAGATAGCCCGCATGGATCCCCTTCCCCAGCCTGCCCCATGTACTCTTCTCAGTGCAGTGTTCATGACCAACTACCATCAACTCAACCCACTGTGCAGACCCCAACACACATGCCAGCATATGCTCCCTGCAGTGTACTCACTATCACTTGCCCCTCCCACATCCTCTGCTGGCATCCTGCTTCCTGCATTATGCACCCCTGCCCACAGATGGGCCACTTGTGCCACTGGTACTTGCAGGAGGATGTAGTGCACTGCCACTGTCTGCAATGCCTATCGCTTGCTGCTCAGAGTGCCTAGGGTCCTATGGCAGGGACAGTTGCACTCTTAGTGGTATGTGGCCTCCGTCCCCTTGGCTGGTGTTGCACCGTTGCTGGTGGCACCATGTCCAGTGCAGCATGACTGTCCACCTTAGCCTCAGCTGTTGTGGTGTTGGCAGGCACTACCACTGAGGTGTCAGCATGGACAGGGTCCACACTGCTCCATTGTTGGCTCTGTGTGTCAGGGCCAGACAGTGTGGCATGCGTTGCATGGCTGCTGCCAATTCCAAATGCCTGTGCACTCTGGCTCACAGTGGTACAATGTGGGTCTGGGTATGCAGACACCCTGTGTGTTTCTGTCAGGTGGACCACACACCAGGGTCTGCCTCTGTGCACCTGTGGCCTGGGCTGTCCCCCAGGTGGGAACCCAATGTCCCCTGTGGACTCTTCAGATGGTGTACAGTCCTGGGACAACTCCATGGCTACAAGTGGTGTTTCTGTGCCTACATTGTTGGTGATGGTGCTCCACGATGACATTTGCATGTCATTGTCTATGTCTGCGTGCATGGCCTGCAGCCTGTGTGCACACTCAGCCATTTACATGGTTGTATGTTGTATGCCAAACACAGCCATGGTGTGGGCACTGTCCAGCACAGGGGTGGCCATTGTTTGTGGCTGGCATGCCCTTGTCCTGTCTGCTGTGCTATACTGCCAGGTAAACACCTGTCCAGTACAACCTCCATTATTTGTGTTGCAGTTGTTACAGTAGTTGTGCAAGGGGCACTGGGGCCTGCTACCACACATTCCTGACAGGCTGGGGCTATTACAGCCTGGGTTGTATGCAACAGCAGGGCTGCACATTGTGACCCTTGGCTCATTATGTGGCCCTGCTGGATGGGCAAGCAATGTGCTGCACTCCACAATGCAACACATCGGTGGACCTATGGGAGGGGACACCTATGGGTATGGGCTGGGGATGTCAGCCAGTGGCATCACTGTGTTTGGGTTGGTCATTGTCTGGGACCCTGCTGTCTGACTCAAGTAGCCAAAATAGATGCACCAGGGCACCTAACACCCACTCCAGGATGGCAGTTTGGTGTTCAGAGACCAGCTGCATGCCATGCAGGATGTCTGCCTGCCTTTGCCACTGGTTTGTCACAATCTGTAGTCCCTGGGCGATGGCATCCCTGACTTCTGTCATGTCCACATGCAGTCACTGGTAATGTGCCTGGGCAGCATTTTGTTAAGTGTTGAGGAGCTGCCTTATGGCTGACAGTTCATGGGACACTGTCTCCTCGGATGTCAGCATGTTGTGGCACAACTGGTCCACATTGTTCATGCACATTACCACGCCTGCAGTGTTTGCTTCACCACTTTCATAGAAACATAGAAACATAGAAACATAGACTTTGACGGCAGATAAGGACCGCTAGGCCCATCTAGTCTGCCCATTTCCCTACCTACAGGATAGGCCACAGATCCTAGTTAACCAACAGCCTATATCTTCCTGCCCCCCACAAGAATTGCCTTATGTCTGTCCCATGCATTCTTGAATTCTCCCACAGTTTTAGACCCCACAACTTCCTCAGGAAGACTGTTCCATGCATCCACTACCCTCTCTGTGAAATAATACTCCTCACATTGCCCCTGAACTGCCCTCCTTCTATCTTTAAATTGTGTCCCCTTGTTCTTGCAAGTCTCTTTTCTGAAAGATGCTACCCTCTCGGACTTTGTTGATTCCCTTGAGGTACTTGAAAGTTTCTATCATGTCCCCCTCTCCTTCTTTCCTCAAGGGTATATATATTAAGCTCCTTTAGTCTCTCCTCATACGGCTTCTCTTGCAGACCCTGCACCATTTTAGTTGCCCTCCCTAGACTGCCTCTATCCTGTCTATGTCCTTGCGGAGATGGGGTCTCCAGAACTGGACACAGTATTCCAGATGGGGTCTCACCAACTGTCTGTACAGAGGGATAACAACTTTCTGTTTTCTGCTGCTGATGCCTCTCCTATACATCCCAGTATACCCCGGCCCTCCCTACTGCCTTCTCACATTGCTTGCTAACTTTAAGGTCATCTGATATGATTACCCCAGGTCCCTTTCCTGTTTTGTTGTTGTTACTACCTCCCACCATTGTGTATTCTTCCCTGGGTTCTTGTTTCCCAGGTGCATTATTTTGCACTTTTTTGTATTGAATCCTAGCTGCCATACGTCTGACCATTCCTCCAATCTTGCCAAGTCCCTTTTCATCCTTTCCACGCCTCCTTGTGTATCAACCCTGTTGCAGATCTTTGTGTCATCTGCAAAAAGGCATACTTTTCCTTTCTACCTCCCCCCCTCCATCCAGCATAGATGATGTTGGGGACAGGTCTTAGGCGATGTTGTCCTAGATGTCCTCCTCCATGTTCCCCCTCTGTTTCCAGTGCCACCCTCCTCCTCCACTTTCTCCTCTCCCTCCTCCTGCCCCATCTCCCCAACAACAATGGCAGCATCCTCCATGGGTACGTCTATCTACTGGTCCACAGTGTCATCAGGGCTGCCATCTGTGTCACTGCCTCCACTGCTTCATGTTGTTTCTTCAGCATGTGCCTTCATGTTACTGTCCTGTGTGTGGCCACTGTGTTGTGCTTCTGTGGTGGATCCTTATGTCTGTGCCACCACAGGTCCAGATGTACCACTGGTACCTACAAAACAGGGAAGACAGTGGTCAGACATGACAGTTGTTGTGAAAAGGGGTCATTTCTGCCACCACCTGTGAATCAGTCACTTCCCTATGATGGGTTGTGGACCCACTGGACTACAGTTCTTTGCATTCACCTTCCCGACACATAGCACTGACATCGGTGGCCCCATGTGAGTCTGTGTCTTGTGCAAGTCATTCAGCTGCAGGGTATGTGAAGGCCTGTGGTGTGTGTCATCCATGGCCCTACATGCATCTGCACATGATCTGGGCAGCATGTATTGGTTCCTATCATGGAATGCATCATATCCGATGTACACTCCCTCACCAGGCCTCAGCTCTGCCTCTCCACTGTGCCCATACCTCCCATGGCCCTCGGTGGTACTGACATGCCAGTGTCCACACTACCCACATATGCATATGACACATGTGTATGCATGTCATGACTGTATCCCACAGTGTGCCTACTCCTGCCATGGGTGAGGGACTCTGCCCCTACCCATTGGGGTGCAGTGCCATGCATCACACACAACTTGGGGAGCCAACACATGTCAGCATATGCAAGCCCTGATCACCTTTTCTGCCAGGTGGTTGAATGCTGCTCACAGGTTGATACACCAAGTACTGAGCCCATGCTTACCCCCCTGCTCACTGGTGCACCCTGTCATACAGTGGCACATCCTGGCATGTTATTTATATGTGCTCACCAGCAGGGATCCTAGAGCTGCATCCACACTGTTGTAACCCTCGTACTAACAGTTCCATGCCCAACACTACTGGCTGCTGTGGGGTCGGTGCTTCACTCCATCACCCATGCCACTTCTCCACCCCCACCCTCAGGTGGGATGCAGTACAGCACATTGTGGCACATGCATGTGATGTGTCTCACATGCATGGGTGACACCGGCCATATGGGCATCACATGGGTTCTACACCACACTCGACATTTTGTGATTGCTATTCCTCACTGACCTGCCCCACTTCACAGCCTGAATGTGTCAAGGTTGCTATCCCCTTCAATGCTCCTCCTGCTAATCTGGGATGCCACCCGCTCCTCCTGGCTGTTGAGCTACACTGGGTCATGTGGTCCTCCTCCAGTGGCCATACTGTTGCAGTGGATTCTTGCAATTTTTTCTTATGACCACTGTGTGAGGTCATTGTGCTTTTCTGCTGCTCACACACTAAGCACTTCACATGGCTAACAGTGTTCACCTAGGTGGCGGCTTTTTTCCCAGGCCTCCTTTCATTTCGATCTGTGGGACCTGCCTCCTCCTCAGCTGAGGAGAAGGGCTGCCTAGGCTCCCACTTCCTCTACTAATATTTCTGTTTCCTCTTGCATGAAATTCTTTTTGCATGGCTGCTTTTTTTGTTGCTGTGCTGCCATTTTCTGCCTTTGTGTGCAGCAAGGCTGTAATCTCAGCAGACTGTGGTGCTGTAAAATACATAACACAGACATTAATAGATAAGCAGCCCTCCAGCCTAGTGGGATAGTCTTATGGTCATTACTTTCCATAGGGATACTATCAGCAGTTCTTTCACAGTGCTATACCTGGGGATGTGGGAGGTGATGTTCCACAACAGCAATGAGTTATACTGCTCTCAGCAGACTGTGGTGCTGTAAAATACTTAATGCAGACAGTACTGGACAAGCAGCACTCCAGACATGGGTGGGATAGTTTTATGGTCATTACTGTGTACTTACAATAGTTGTTTAAGGGCAGTATAGTTGATGATTTCTCAGGACTTGTCTCTGTCCTGCAAAGTGCGCTGTATCCTTGTTTATGTCCATGGTTGCATCATGGGTAGAGATGCAGTGAATTTAAAATCTGCCTGCGAAGTGAACACGAAGTGGTCACTTCACGTTGGCACTTCGCTACGCGGAGTGCCCTATAGGAAAGGCTCACTTTGCCTTGTTATTATTAGTTTGAGTTGCCATTCCACTTTAAACATGAAGTAAGGCAGAGTGACAACAATATTGGCAGCACCCCACCCACACAGTCACAAGAATTAATGTGCATCCCCAAAGTGCTACTGTCTTGTTTCCAGAAAACTCCCCAGTGCTGACAAAGTGAAATGAGAGCATAACAAGAAATGCAAAGTCTCCCAGAATTAATGGCGCACTCAGTCATGCATGCAGTGGTCACACACAGAGTCACCAGAATTAATGTGCATCCCCAAAATGCTACTGTCTTGTGTCCAGAAAATTCCCCAGTGCTGATAAAATGCTACTGTCTTGTGTCCAGAAAATTTCCCAGTGCTGACGAAGTGAAATGAGAGCATAACAAGAAATGCAGTCTCCCAGAATTAATGATGCACTGCAAACTCACAGACAGATTAAGATTGCACTGCGCACTCACAGGATGCATACGAAAAGGCACAACAACACCTAACAAGTGCACACAACTCACAAATCCAAATCTGGAAAGGAATACATTTTGCCAGTTGGGGGATTAGTGCATGGCAGTAACAATCCACTACCAGTAAAGATACCAGAAAGCAGTATAAAAAATGCATGCGGGTGTGGTGGATAGCAGGTTCACACTGCTGCAATTACTCTATGAATAATAAGTAAACAATTTATTGATCAGCAATAAGCCATATACAATATAAAATTTTATACACATCACATAAAGTACAAATCATAAAAAGTTAAAACTACTGTTATGGGTCTAACATACATCCATCATATAGCACCAAAGCAAAGAATACCGTATTGAAAGATATAAATAAACTGTCAATTATTTTTGATCATGATAAGTAAATTTCATATAAACCATGCTTTACAAGTGTGTGGTTAAGAGAAACTTTGCCAACAGTTCAATGATCTTTTTATCTTTAGTTTTGAAGAGGTAATCCAACATATTAGAAGGAGGGAGACTGAGACCTCCAAGAAGTTCACCCAACCATTTCTTTCTAGATGCTTCATAGAGGGAGCATAATAGTACGATATGTTTTAGGTCATCTATTGATTCCGAACCGCATTTGCAAAATGGGGAAGATATAGCCTTTTCCTTATATCTATGCTGTACGTAGTTTGCTGTATAACACTCAGTTCTAAATCTGGTATAGATCCTCCTTAATCTAAGGCTTGTTATCATGGAAAGGTATAACTCAAAACTGCATGAAAATGTAATTGTTTTGTAATAATCATGGAGTTTGAGCATGGAGAGCTGAGTAAGCAAAATGTTCTCATCCAATGCTCCCAGTCTGATATTAACATCCTGTTTGATTTCTACTAGAGGTCTATAATATACTTCATATAGTAAATGTCCCAGGCCAGCTGCATCATTACCTCCTTGATAAACTGAATACTGGGATGAGTAAATCCCTAATTAGCCATTCTTATGCTTTCTTCCAGGCACATTCTGTGGTATCTACTTTCGGGCAACAAAAAAAGTTTGAATAAGAATATAATTTGTTGCTCCCGTATAAGGGAAAGTAAAGTGCGCTGTCCTAATTCCAATACTAGAATACATTTTGGTGTCCCTTGTGGTAACATGAGGATATGTCTATACAGGTTGTTTAAAATAGTTTGTAGCCTTCCGGTCTGTGCATATCCCCATGTTTCACAAGCGTATAACATGCTTGTTCTTATCTTAGCATTGAGTACATTCACACAATTCTTTTAACTGACGTTTTTCCCATTTTATTGTTAAATATTTTTAGGGCGTTCCCTGTCAGTCTCATTTTGTTTTGGATTATCTCCATGTGTTGATGCCAGGAGAGATTGTAGGAAGAACGGACTCCTAAGTAGTCATAATACTTTGCCCTATCTATGTTTGCCCCATCTATCTTAAAACTAGTGATGTTTTTACTCTGATTTCCAAACACCACTACTTTTGTTTTACCATAATTAATTTTAAGTTTGTACTGTATACAGAGAGATTTGAACTGTATCAATTTCCTTTTAAGTCCCAATAATGAAGTAGACAGCAGAACCAAATTGTCAGTGTATGCAAGACAGTCAATTCCTAGTGCCATCTACCTTGGGAGCATGGAAGTCGTGGATAGAAATCGGTTCCAAAATTATGTTAATATATATGTTAAATAGGGTGGGTGCTAAAATGCATCCTTGTCTAACCCCTATGTTCGTACAGAATTTCTCAGTTAGATGTCCATACTGATCGTATTGGACTCTAGCCCAA
Organism: Neoceratodus forsteri; assembly: GCA_016271365.2. Lineage (NCBI taxonomy): Eukaryota > Metazoa > Chordata > Ceratodontiformes > Ceratodontidae > Neoceratodus > Neoceratodus forsteri. The sequence continues at coordinate 33,029,784 of CM057450.1, forward strand.
GTATTTTCATGTAGTCTAATGATGACATCCAGCAAGGCACTCTCCAGCCCTAATGCCTTGAGTGTTGTCCAAATAATTTTCCTGCTGATGTTATCAAAAGCTGAAGAGAAATCCACAAAACAGCAATAAAGATTTGTTTTTTTAATTTTAGTATATTTCCAAATCAAATGATACAAAACATAACAGTGTTGTATTGTGGACTTATTCTTCCTGAAGCCGTTTTGTGCCTCATTCAGGTTTGAGTTTTCTTCAGCCCAGTCTAATAGTCTTCCCAGAATTATCCTTGTAAAGATCTTCTGGGAAACATCTATGAGGCTGATCGGGCTATACATTTTCAGGTTATAAGGATCCTCCTTTTTGAATATAGGAAATATATGACTACCTAGCCAACTTGGAGGACAAGGGAGTCCTTGTAAAAGTCCATTAAATAATACAAAAAGAAGCGGACACCACCAGTTAGGAAATGATTTATATAGATCTCCCAGAATACCGTCAGGGCCTGGAGCCTTGTTAGATCTCAGTAATGATAATGCCTCAAAAATATCTCTTTCCATAATAAAGATGGGCCATGGATAAAACATTTCTCCCCTGGGCTCTTGGACTGTAGTCATCTCTAGTTCAGACTGAGAGAAGTAGAGCTCTGAGAAATAGAGAGTCCTGGCATCAGGTGTAATGTAGGCTTCTAATCTATTGGAATATTTGTTGTAACCCTGAGATACTAGTTTCCATAAGCCTCTACAATCTCTATTCAGTATGGACTGTCTTAGCTTTTCCCAGAGACCATGGGAATATTCTTCCTTTGCCCTTTCTAAAGTTAACTTATACTTTTCTCTTTCTTTCTTAAGTAGTTTAAAGTCTGCAATAGTTTTATTTCTTTTATTTTCATGTGTCCTAAGTATTCTGCCAAAAAATGTTTTAGCCTGTAGGCAGTCTGCATTAAACCAAAACTTTTTATATATCTGTTTACAAGAAGGTATTTTTTTTCTTGCACCATGGTTTCAGTATCATAGATATCGTTTCCCAACTTTCTAGTATATTAGTTGATTCATGAAAGTTTATAGTGGAATCATGTATATAACACACTTCTCCAGTATTTAAAATAAACTCAAAATTCGTATGATGTAGAGGTCCCCAGATAATTCTTTTCTCATTAATAATCTCCAAATTGTCCTCCAGGTAACCCATTTTTCTATTTGTTCCTAGGGGACAATTCAGAGTAAGAACAATAGGACAGTGGGCTGATTCCCATCTGTCCTTAACCTCTAATTTCTGTACCATGTAGGTTGCCTCCAGGTTAGTCTAAATTAGGTCCGGAGTAGAAGAACCCATAGGACCTCTGAAAGTAAAGACCCTCAACATATCACCCTGAGTTCTTTCATTTAAGAGACAGTAATTCCTGGATGCAAAAACTTCCAAGAGGATCCTGCCTCTGGGGTTAAATACCAAATCCTGTGAGGACCTTTTATGGGTGATATTGTCATTAGCCAAAGGAAGCAGATAGATAAAGTCACTATAATAATCATCTTCCAAAAGACAGGAAGAAACTCTAGCATTGAAGTCTCCCATAATAATTATGGGGCAGTCTGCAAAGCTGTCTGACAGATTATCTAGCAAAGTTTTCAGATTCTGAATAAATGTATCTGCTGTTTCAGAATGCCTGACTCTGGGGGCAAAATATATATTACACAGAATAGCTTTCTGTAGGCCTTTATGAATTTGTAGAGTCAGAATTCCCTCTAGATTTGTAGCTATTCAGGTAATTCCTAAATCTAGCTGTGTTTTGATAAAAAATGTAAGTCCCCCTTTAAGCCTACCAAATTTTTCATCTCTCGAGGCCGATAAGGTTATGGCTGTGTAACCTGCCTGTCCGGGAGTGGACTCTTCAGTGCACCATGTTTCCTGAATCCCTATTATGTCATAGGACTCAAGAAAACCCAAAACCTCAGGGTCTGTTATTTTTAGATGTATACCCTCAATATTCCAAGAGAGAGTAGAGAGGGCATCCATCATGTTCCTTTTTCTCTCTGTATTGACTACCATCCCAGTGTTTGGCTCTTCAGATGTTAGCTCAGCGGGTTCCCACCGAGATTGCCAATGTCAGGGGGAAACCACGGTCAACAATGGCACATAAGTATTTGGGTCTTCAAAATTTTCAAAGTTTATTAACAGAGAATCCAACACTGGGGCTGGCTCCTGTACTCCCATCACAGGGATACGGCCATGGGTGTCTGGATCCAGCTCTGTCTAGTCCACTATATGAATTCCCAATGGGTCCAATTTGCCTGCCAGTGACAACATTTTGTTAGATAGGTTGGGATTTTTGAAGGTAATGTCAATCTGAGATGATAGACCTGTGTTTTCTTGTATATTAATAGAATCTACCATATTACAGGAAATATGTAAATCTAATGCTTTTTCTAGGAAATAGAGGAGGTCCCCTTTTACCTTCCATCTAGCATTCTTATCCGTAAATTTTCACCAAAACACTCTGATTGTTCTATTTAGCCATGACTTTTTCTGGTTTTCAATGTGTTCGTTAGTCACTCCTAAGATTTCCCTCTGAGGTTCTTGATTTGCTTCACACATTTCATTGGGGGGGGGGACTGCTCATAAGGACTATTTTCCTTACTGCTAAGGGACTCTGGAGAAAATCTTGGGACTAACATGGGGAATGTTATACCATAGCCCTTTTCCCTTAAGAGTAATGCCTTTTCTAAGATGGAATGGGCAGTCCTCAAGGATGTGCAATAGAGTAGTACAGTTTTCCTGTAGTAAGGATTCAGTGATCTAAAAACAGATACTTCCTTTTCTAACTCAGGATGGTATAGTTCAAGAAAGTTACATACCCAGGCAAGTAGTTATCTCTCTGTTTCATTCTCTAATATAGTTACATTATAGATCTCAGTCAAAAATTCAGTGTTCCCACATTTCTGTAAAACAGGAGAGATCCCTAAAACATTTGCTGGAATCTTACTAATAGAATCATCTTTGGTGATTGAATGACCGGAGGTCTCAGTCTCCCTCTGAAAAGCAGTCAATGACTCCCCACTCACTATTGCATCATAAGAGATTTCATTATATGGACCATTTGAGTGGAGATTCATCTCCTGCACTGCTAATTGTTTACCCTGTTTTCCCTGTTTTGAGTTTTTGTTTGGATCCTGACCCTCTCTTGTTTCCTGTAAAATTGGCTTTTCCAGGTTTTTATATGCCATTTGAATGTTTTTATTTTTACTAGATAAAGATTTCCTTTTTTTTTATTTTTTATTTGTTTTGGTTCTTTTTTGTTGGCTCTGTGTTTGTCTATCAAGTTCGCCGTTATCCTGTTTTTCTGAATCTAAGTTCTTTATATAGCATTCACATATTTTATTTTTATTGAAGGGTGAAGGGAGGTGTACCTGTATGCCTATATTTAACTTTTGTGTGGTCAGGGGTTCAGTTCCCAAGGATGCAGACTCAGAAGAGTATTTTTTACTGCTGTTCAGGATTCTGTCCAGAAGTACTCTGTTATGAAAAATGTCTGCTCTTATGTTACATATCTCAGTTTTAAGGGTGTTAATATTTTCCAATATAACTATGTCAGCAGAGTATCTATTCTTTAAAATCTCTAGAGTCTGCTTCGAGATAGTAGAGGTAGCCACCAGGAACGATTTGTCAGTACACTGTATTTCACCAGTGTTGAGATCTGTTTCCTGGGGGGTCTTAGACCTCAGTAGCTTATACTTCCCCTCTATTTCCTTATCTATTTTATGAGTTATATCCATCTTCTTTAATCCCTCGACAGTGACAGTCAGATCTTTAACTATTGATTTTAAATCTGTCTGTTCTCCTAGATTTCTATTATGATCTGAGGCTAAATTATTATAACTATGTTTAAACTGATCCTGCTCTGTCAGTAGTCTCTTGGTTCTAAGGAAAAGCCTAGGTGATGTGAGTATCTCTGGATTGGTTGGACAAGACATGTCTGAAGTTGGTGAAAATCTCAATTCCAGATCTTCTGACCTCTCTAACTCCTCTAAGTCAGACTTATATGTATCCCATGCATATTGATCATAGGAAATAGAATCAGCAGACTGTGTAGACATTCCCCAGTCTTTTCTGGAAGAGTTTTTAAAAAAAGTTTCAGGGTGATTGCCCAATCCGTTTAAATGATTGGTCAGATCGGTTGCTACCAAAATAGGTGTCGAGCTGTAGTTGGGACCCTTCCCCTTCATTACTCCAAAAATCAGTTATTTTAAGTTGTTTCTTATGTTCTGAAACATTTACATGGGGGGAAGAGGGAGGAAGACCTTTATGTCTTCTCTCCAGGTTAACATTTTCCATGTGTAGTTTCTCCTTTTGTTTATTTGGGTTATTAGAAGTATTAGGAGTATTATTTTTATTTTTACATTTATTTTTATATTTACCTTTGGCCCCTCTATTTTCCTTAATATGCATGCAAGAAATGACTTCAATAGGATCATCCTAAGTTTCTAATATTTCAATAACTGAGCGGGAACAAAGAACTTCTCCTGAGGCTTGGTTTAAAACACTGCCCTTTCCACTTCTAGTAACAACCATTTTTAAAAGTAGGCTGCAATATAAATGCAAGAGAAAAGAAGGTTATTTACAGATTACAAGGCAAACTAAAAGTACAAAAGGTAATGCAGTTTCGACACTAGGGTACAAGTTATAAGTCTAAAATAATTGTTCAAGTTTGCTGAGCTAATATAAAGAGTTCAAAGGATAAAGCTGGAATACTTCACCACTTCAGTTCTATTTCCAGCATGAGCAGTAGAAGTAGCCCAGAGATCCTGTAATGAAATCAGCCCAAACTGAAGAAAAAATGGTCGTTGGAACAAGAAACTGTGCCAAGTACTGATTCCAGAGATGATTCCAAGACCTCATGAATGAATACAGAATAACCAAATACAGCCCCAACAGAAAGTCCAGTAGTTTGAGTTTATTACTGTTGATGGAAGTTGTATTGCTGTTCTCAGTTGCCCAACTCCTGAGAAAAGGCACGGACCTATTAATTTCCTCCTTAATATAACAATTGAGTTATGGCACAGGTATCATCTCATCCAAGGGAGTAGCTTATTTGGTAGTTTTCCACCGCCACCACTGCTCTGTCAGTGTTCGCTGAAACACAAAAAAGGAAAATACAATGCGGAAGGTTTGTTGGAAAAAGTGCCCCCACATCCAGCTCCTATCTCTCTCTCTAAACTACTGTTAAAAACTAATTTTGCTGTTAAACAGCGCTTACAATTGTAAGAATAACAATATCGTGACTATCGTGGCAAAAGAACTAGAGAAAGCTAACTTCTGACTAAAACTAACTAGGAACCAATTAACTAACAAGGTGAAAACATAAATCTCTTAGTTCTCTTAGGTCCTATATTTCCTGCTCATACTTTGATTCAGAGGTGAAGTCTATTCTAAGAACTCGTAGCGTCAAAAAATCGTAATTTTCTTAGCAAAAATGAAAACGGACCCAAAACCATGAGGTGTCTGAACAGCGGCTAGAAAATGGCTAGAAGGCATTAAATGCAAACATAGCAGGACAACTTAAAGTTTTAATGGCCATTCTTCACCATTTCTCCACCAATCTACACCATAATAAGGGGTGTATTGATAATTAGAGTAGAGTAAACAGATTGGTAATATAAGGTAGAGGGGTAAATCAATTAGGTCAATTAAGTCGATCAATCAGTTGACTAAATGAACTCTCTAAGGACTCTCTGAGGGCTCGATTGTTTAATTGGTTACAGCCCTGCAGCAAAGGCAATAATATCAAAATATAATAGTAATTCTAAGTTTTGTTATATTAACCCTTAGACCGCTGCCGACATAATATCTTGTCCTAAAAACCCATGCGTTCTAAATCTTCCGGCAGCCTAAGGGTTAAAATATCTAGCATTTTCCAAGAATTGCAAACCCATCGGTCAAGGCTCAGGACAAAATATGCTATTCTGTGTATCTTGGCTGATCAACCGTGTTAGGCAAGCAAGCAAAACTTAATAGTGGGCAAGGTCAGTCCTTAAGTATAATAAAGGCTAAAATCAGTTAATCAGTTAAAAACAGAACCAAAATATATAGAAATAAAAACAAATCTGAATGCACACAAATAACCAAATAACCAAACCAAAGACTGAGGATGTGGTCAGTGTAGTTAAACTGTTGTCAAAACCCTACTACGATAACTAGGATAAAATCATATAGACATAAAAAAGTAAAAACACAGTCTGTCATTCCGGGGTAAGAAATGCACGTTCCTTGTTTAGGGGAGTTGCAAGATCCTCAGCAGCATGGACTTCAACCATACAGCCATCCGAAGGCTGTAGCCCTTCTCTCTGTGACTGGGGTGGGTTGCGCCACTGCCCGGACTCCAAGCCCACAGCCACCGAGGCAGCCTCAACCGAAGTCTTCTCTGCTGTTTTTTTACTGTGGCACAAGATGAACTGGAAAGGCGGTGTTGTCAAAGAGCTAGTGTACCGCTTTGGATTAATAGTAATTTTCAGATGTAGTCAGCTATCACTTCTTATATCTCAAGTAATTTTTCTTTTCTGTTTGTTAATTAGAAGATTTTCCACCTGGCAGCACAGGGGTGATGTGTGGAGCAGCACTCTGTCTGGAGGAAAAGTAAATCATTTATGTTCCTCCCACTACATCATCAGAAATGAGACCAAACACCTTGAGGTACCACAATCCTTGCAGCTTGAGCAGCGACTCTCACAAGCTACCAATCAAAATGCAGGAAATTGTGACATCACTAGTAACTAGGGACAGCCAGTCCCTGCTGCTTCATTTGAAAGTGAAACCTGGCAGTGAGAAATGGTTCTTATTGGTTACTAGTGATGTCATTGTCAGTGTGGTCTCAGTGTTGATGTAGTGGGAGAAACAGAACTGATTTTTTCCCCTCCAGACAGAGTGCTGTTCCACACATCACCCCAGTACTACCAGGTGGAAAATCTTCTTATTAACAAACAGGAAAGAAAAAATACTTGCAATATAAGACGTGATAGCTGACTACATCTGAAAGCTACAATTAACTGCAGGTAGTTTCCAGGCAGTACACTAGCTCTTTAAAACCCAAGTGGTTCTTTTCTAACGGGAAAAATAGAAACCAGGCAACAATGGCATACCTGCTCCAGGCAGAAAGTAAGCATAACAATGCCCTGTTCCTTCTGAAGATCACTCAGAATAGTGTGCAGCCGTACCACCGGAAGCCGAACCCCAATTACTCTATGGCACAATAAAAGGTGTCTGATTTAATGACACGCATCACACACACACACACACACTCACACACACACTACAAGTAATGTGTAACAAATTGAAAACCTTTAGTAATATAACCAAATGTTTTAAACAGATAAATTATACATTGCTGCACCACAACAATCATCAAAAAATGTCAAGAATTAGTGAAAATATTACTGTGCGCACATTAACACAGTTATACAAGGAAAATATAACCAAAACAGAAAGATTGCCTTTTTCTCCCAGTTAATGTACCTACACCACAAATATGCCCCTCCCCCAAAGCACACTTCACAGTACACAGACTGACTGTTCTAAATTAACATTCAAAATCCACACACAACAATAATCACTCGATGATATGAGCACAGAAGGGTTTCCTAGTAAATCTTGAGCAACATAAATGACTCAAAAAGGCATTTTAAACAGCTTTTAGAGGTTTTGAATCGCAGAGCTCTGAGAGCAAACTGTCTCCAGCTACCACTACACACACACTACCAAGCCAGAACTGAGGATGTGCAGAACAATCTAGAGCCCAAGTGACCGGCAATCCCATGAATTACTACTATGGCTGTACTTCCCCGATGAGCTGTAGCACAAAACTCCCTGACTTAAAAACACGTATTAATGGTGGTCACGTGATGGCAGCCTAGCAAGAAGCAGCAAGCTTGCGTTGCTCCTCTCCTATCCTGGTCAAAATTACTGTTAATCGCTTCACTGCTCATCAGTTTTCATCTGAAACTGTTTACAATCTTGTTGTCAACTACCAAGAGAATTCAGAAGTCCTGCCATGTATGTCTACATGCACAAAGCACCTCTCAAACACACTCCCCCACTGTCGCCCAAGAAAGATCAGACCCTGAAGCGGCCTAAACAGATCACCACTAAATCTGCCTCATGATCCACGGCACTGACAGAAGAGCAATTTCTGGAAATTATCATTCCTCTTCAGAGTACGATTGCAGACATCTCAATGAAGCTGCATGGCATCAAAACTGCTATGGATTCACTGAATCTCAGAGTCGGAGAATCAGAATCTTGTATAGCTTCCTTGGAGAAAAAGGCAGATAAAGCCAAATTAGATTGTACTAATACTACCAGGTGCATCAAGAAGCTCGAGGAAAAGTTGGAAGATCTGGAAGGGAGGAGCAGACGGAACAACATCATCATCATCGGAATATCAGAGAAGGAAGAAGGTACCTCCCTGATCCTGTTCATTCAAAAAGTCTGTGAGAAAATTGCAGGACCTACCTGAATGGTGCAACCTATGTTGTGGAGACAGCCCACCGGGCGCTTTGCCCTCTGCCTCCACCTGGCTCACCACCCAGACCGATCATCCGCAAACTCCTTAATTATTTAGATAAGCAACACATTCTTGTCCAGGTAAAATCACTGCAAGAGGTTCTGTGGGAGGGCAAGAGGATCAGAATTACCCAGGACTTGCCACAATCTGTTAGGGTGAAGCGCCAAGAACTGCACCCCCTTGTTTCCAAACTAATTGCGGCTGGGAAGCAGTTTAGGGAAAAATATCCAGCCCTTCTGCAAGTTAAAATAAATGAGCAGTGGCGACTGTTTGAAAGTTATGAACAGGCTCAAACCAAGCTCAGGAAGCTGTTCCCAGACTTATTCAAATGAGCAGATTAGATCCCTCACGCTGTTTGTGTCTGAAGCATGCTGATTTTGGTAGATAAGTATGCCTGGGGCTGGATCGAAAATATCTATTGTCATCCAAATGGAGATCTGATCAGTCTGGACTTAAAGCTCATTATCCTGGAAGCCTTTGAGCTTTTTTACAAGGCAGGGTTCAGTTTCATGGCACATTCGTGTGGTTGGCTTGCTGAAGGAGTCTTCACTGACCTGGATTCACAGACAATCTGTTGCTACAGCTTTGACCTTGGCATTGCTTTTTCATCTCTTATTCTCCTTTTATTTTAAAGTAAATCCTGACGAGATGTACTGGATTCGATGGTACTTTTTCAGTTGCATAATATTATGAGAAGCTGGTTATGTTCACGACTGACATACAATCTTCAGGAATTTGTTTTAGTCTGTCAAGCAACCAAGTAAATATATTTGGCTCGGAGCATGCTTAGAGTCTAAAGAATGGCTTTAAAGAGTTGCTTGATGTTTTATTTGTTGACAAGCTTGGTCAAATCCTCATAACTTGAAATATTTAATCTCAATATATAGAGTTTGAATGAGCCGATTGCTACTAGATATATGCAACCTCGAGTTGTAAGTGTACAGTTGTGTTATTTCTGTTAGCCACTAGATGGCGGTACTGTGTGGAGAACCAGCTGCTTGTTTTTACATTATATCAACAAAGGTCCTGCTACAGTCAGTAGAAGACTCTTTCAATAAGGTATATTTCTAAAGGATGAACACATACAAAGTTACCTATGTTAGTTAGAAGTTAATTAAGGGTGCAAAGGAGTAGTGAAGTTGAAAAGCATTTCCTGATTTCTGGCAAGATATTTCTGATTGTATTAAAATGGCACTATTCATACAGGAAATGTTTTTGTTACCAGGAGTGGGGGCGGGAGGGCTTATTGCTTGGCTGCACAAAAACACCACCTGACAGGAGTAGTATGTCAGTGCAGCTTAAAGAACTGGGGGTAGTTTATAGGGTGTTCATTTATTATGTTAAGATGTTTAAATGGGGATTGGGGATGAACTGGGTAGGGAGGGGTTACTAAATATTATTAGCATGTCATTATGGGTGGAACCAAGTTTAGAGGCATGAAAGGACCTGTATTACTTATTTCTATTGAAGTGTTTAGCCATGTTATATTCCTTAATTAATGTCAGGTATGCTTAATGTCTTTAGCTGGAATATCAAAGGAGCTCAGGATAGATGTAAAAGACAGGTGGTTTGGAAACATTCACTCTCATTGAAAGCTGATATAGTGTGTTTGCAGGAAACTCACCTCAGAAGAGAGGATGTTTCCCTACTCTGTAAGCAATGGGTTGGGCAAGCGTTTGGTGCAGGGATGTCCACCAATAAAGGTGGAGTGGCTATCTTAATCAACAAAAATACTCCTTTTAAATTAGAACAAGAAATATGGGATACTAATGAATGTTACATACTGCTTAAAGGGCTCCAGACTTCACAACAAGTATTGTTGGGTTCTGTATATGGTCTGAATCTAGATTCCCCCCAATTTTTTACACATCTCTTTGACCTGGTAATTACTAATCCATCTAGAACGATTTTACTTGGTGGGGACTGAAACATCACACTCCAGTTGCAGTTTGACAGATCTGACAATAAGAGGTCTGGTTTGTCACCGGCCCAAAGGGCACTTAAGGAACTTAGGGAGAGAGCGGGTTTGATAGATGTGTGGAGAGTTCTGAATGCAGATTCTAAACAATTCACCTTCTTTTCTGCTCCACACCGAACATGTTCAAGGATTGATTATTTTTTTATCAGTTCACATTTCCTTCAGGATATCATTGATGCATGTATTCACACTCGTGTAATATCAGATTACTCTCTGGTCTCTCTCACTTATTTATTAGGATCTGGGACATGGAGAGATTTTCTCTGGCACTTTAATAGCCAGCTCCTTCATGATCCATATACTTGTGATCACCTTAAAAAATACATCTCCCACTTTTTAAGTTCTAATATTGGTTCGGTCACCAAAATAGATATTGTTTTGGCAGCTTTAAAATGCACCTTAAGAGGGGAATGTATTTGGTTAACAACAACCAGACTTAAAAAGTTTAATACCCAAGCCCATGATCTCTTAGATGCTATCAAGGTCATCGAATGAAATATTAGCCATTGATCGGTTGAAGCAGATTGGGTTCAGTTACATAAACTGCAGGCTCAATTCTCAGCCCTTAAGTCACAAAAGGCTGAGCTTGCTCTTAAGAGAACCAAACTGAAGTATCTGGATAGAGAGATAGAGCAGGTAAACTACTTGCCATCTGGCTTAAACAAATGGACACCACTAGATTTATAGCCGATCTCTGTACTGCTCAGGAGGGCCCTATAACCAAGGACCCATGGGAAATTGTCTCCGGTTTTCAGCAATATTTCCAAGCCCTATATGCAATTCCAACAGCAGAAAAATTATCACCGGAAGATATTGAGAGGTATTTAGATTCGGTCACTCTCCTCAAGCTTTTGCCAAGTGACTCCTCTCTCCTGGAACTCTCCATCCAGGAACGGGAAGTCAAGCAAGCAATTGGACAGCTCTCCCCTGACAAATCTCCAGGACCAGAAAGCATTTCAACTAATCTATATAAAGTCTTTGTTACAGAGCTTATATCCTTTTTAACAAAGGTTTTCAACTCCTGGTAAACAGAGGGCTTCTTCAAAAAATAGTTTTCTTGAGGCACTTGTTACTCTAATTCCCAAGTTGGAGTGGGATCCTTTGTATCCTGAAAATTACCATCCCATTTCACTATTAAATGTTGACATAAAAATATTAGCTAAAATATTATCGAATCATCTTGGGTCCTTGATGGGTCAGCTTATTAGTCATGAACAAGTTGGTTTTATGGCTGGTAGATCCTCTAATGACCATATGCATGGACTACTACATTTAACAGCTTATACCAAAAACTCAGATACACCAGCTGCTCTCCTTGTGCTAGACGCAGAGATAGCTTTTGACCAGGTTTCCTGGGATTTTCTTTTTGCTGCCTTGTCACATTTTGGTTTTTCAACAGGGTTAATAAATTGCGTCAAATTATTATATAGTTCTCCGATTGCCCAAGTTTGGTGCAATGGGATCCTCTCTAATTCATTCCCTCTATTCTATGGTACCAGACAGGGCTGTCCTCTTCCCCCCTTTTATTTAACCTCTATCTGTAGCCTTTGATTCGAAGATTACTATCTTCCCATGACATCCAGGGTATCTCAGTTGGTAACAAATGACACCTTATTTCAGCTTATGCTAATGATTTATTGTTACATGTTGAGAATCCTGCTGCCAGTATACAAGCTTTACTGCAATAAATTGAACAATTTTCAAGGGTATCCTATTACAAACTTAATATCTCTAAAACTAAACTTTTCCCTTTGAATGGGAGATGTTTGTTGAGTGAAACAGGGGATCATGGCTTGAATTGGGAACCTAACTCCCTGACATATCTAGGCATTAAGGACTCAAGGGCTATGGCAATAATGATAAGGGAAAACCTCACCAAATTACTAAGCACTACAAAAGCTGATCTGGAGAGATGGGGGATGTTACCTATATCTCTTTGGGCCAGAATTCACAAGGTCAAAATGAATGTACCACCTTGGATCCTTTATCCCCTGAGTATGCTAGGGTTTTATTTGCCTAAATCATGGTTCTCTAAGCTACAAAAATTATTAAATCAATTTATGTGGAAGGGGAAGGAAGTTAGAAGAGCTTACTCCAAACTTACAGTCTCAAAAATAATTGGGGGTCTTTCCCTCCCTGCCTTTTTTAAATATTATGCGGCTGCACATATTAGTAAATTGGCATATTGGGTTCATTTACCAAACACAACAGATCCTATTTTACATTTGCCCCTCTAGATAGCAATTGAGGAAGTCCTGGTAGCTAAGTGTGCCTGCGCCCTTCCAGCTGTTGTTTATTCTTCTCCAAAATCAATCCCTAAGATACTGAGAAATCCTCCGATCGGCTAGTCTCTCAAAGCTTTACACCAAATTCAGAATTCTCTGAGTATAGACTGGCATAAATCCTTGAAACAGGCTCTGGTGCATAATCCACATTTTAAAATTCAAAATGTTCCTATTTCTTCCACATTCTGGGCCCCATTAGTAGGGCATAGATTAGAGAACATAGCCCCACAAGGTAGAGTCTTATCCTATCCACAATTTTTTCATAATATCCCCATGGCCAGTGGGAATGCCTTTAAATATTGGCAAATTAGACAAGCTATGACTGTGTTTTTGCAAAAACCAGTGGATGTAGAGCCTGCCAAGATGGAATTATCCTTTCTTTTATACACTGCTGACCAACCACGCTCTGCGTCTAGGGTATATCAAGAATTGCAAGTATTGGACCCAGGATTGCCTCAGGGAACCTGTTATTACTGGGTTCAGAAACTGTCTCTAAAAGATGATCAGACTTTTTGGCAACAAATTTGGTGTAATATATATAAATTTATAAAACAGGATAGACTCAGATTGCAGCAATAGAATATTATGCATACTCTTAATTTTACTCCGGTTAAACTTAATAGAATTGGTAAGCTTCCCTCTTCACAGTGTCACCAATGCAAAGATGATTATGGGGATCTGTACCACATGATATGGGAATGTCCAAAGGTCCAGATATTCTGGAAAGCTATACAAAGTTCATTAGACTCCCATTTGGGATTGGACCCTTTCTTTGTCCCCGAAATTTGTTTAATTAATTATTTCCCTTTAGAGATGATTAGACAGCGGAAAGCCTATATGGCTGTCATATCGGCTGTGGCCAAGTTGATAATCATGAGTCACTGGATAGATGATTCTATTCCCTCGGTTCTTGAGTGGCATAGAGAAATCCTGCTGGCCTTGCAACTTGAGCAACACGTAGCTAAGATGAATGATATGCTGCAATCTTATCTTACCAAATGGGGTCCCCTGGATGCTATGCTTGAAAAATGGAAGCCTTAAAGAAAATCACAGTATAGGTCAATTGTGAAGGTTCTTGGCCCTACCGTGTTTTCTATTTTTTACTGCTATTACTTCTCTGGTTCTCTTTGCTTGGCTCTAGAGGGTGGGGTATGGGGAATGGGTTTTGAATTGTGTATAAAAACTTAAAAATTAAAAAAAAATGTTTTGTAATGCCTGATACTGTGGATACTGTAGCCTCAATGCTAAATGTTTATCTTGGTTTTGTAATAGGAGGCTCATCTGTCACTTTTAATACCTTTGTATTGTGGTATTATGAATAAAGCATATTGAATAAAAAAAAACTTGTACTTAAGAGTACTATGGTGGGGTGGTAAAGCCTGGAGAGATACTACAAAACAGGCTTACAATACATCCAAGTAACTACAAACAAAATTAATGTTGTGATTCATGACATGATCATGAATCATGATTTGTGACTGCATTTGTGACTGTGATAATGAAGAATGTGATTTGGTGTCAGTGTGAGATAACCAATATGAAATTGTATTGGGAACACGAATGCCTACGGCTGTACTTCCACGATGAACTGTAGCTTAAAACTCCCCGACTTAAAAAACACGTATCAATGAGTACAATGGTGGGGTGGTGAAGCCTGGAGAGATAAAACAAAACAGGCTTACAATACATCCAAGTAACTAGAAAAAAAAATAATGTGATTCATGATGTGATCATGAATCGTGATTTGTGACTGCATTTTTGACCGTGATAATGAAGCACATGATTCAATGTCGATGGTGTGAGTTAACCAATATGAAACTATACTGGGAACGCTAATGCCTATGGCTGTACTTCCCAGATGAGCTGTATCTTAAAACTCCCGGGCTTAAAAACATGCACCAATGAGTACAATGGTGTGGTAGTGAAACCTGGAGAGGTACTACAAAACAGGCTTACAATGCATCCAAGTAACTAATAAAAAAATTAATGGTGTGATTTATGACGTGATAATAAATCGTGATTTGTGACTGCATTTGTGACCGTGATGATGAAGAACATGATTTGTATCACGAGTGACTTGTGATGATGGTCCTGACTTAAAAACGCATATTAATGAGTACAATGTTCATGCAGAATTATGCACCACACCTGTCCAGTACTCTGAAGGGAAACCAAAGAAACAACTGTGACTTAAGTTACAGATGGAGATTGGGCCCTAAAGAAATGCACATGCACAGACAGATTAAGATTGTGCTGCACACTGAAGAGATGCAGACACAAAGGCACAACACCTAACCAGTGCTCATCATCAGAAATTCAAATCTGGAAAAGAATACCTTTGCCTGTTGGGGCGGGTCGTGGGGGGGGGAGGGGTCAGTGTACTGCACTGCAGCAGTAACAGTCACTAGTACTAGTACCAGTAAAGATACCACAAAGAAGTACAAAAATCACACAGCTGCAGTGGATAGCAGGTTCACATTGCTGAAATTACCATGTGGCACAATAAAAGGTGTTTGATTTGATGACACGCATCACACACATACTCACACACACACACTAAGTAATGAGAAGCAAATTGAAAACTTCAGTAATATAACCACATATTTTAAACCAACTAAAATTATGCACTGATGCACCACAACAATCAACAACAAAATAGCAAGAATTATTGAAAATATTACTGTGTGTACATTAACACAGTTATAAGAAAAATATCACCAAAACAGAAAGAACCGTCTTTTTCTCCAAGTTAATCTACCTACACCACAAATACACCCCTCCTCCAAAGCACACTTCCACTGTCTCTCAGTACACAGACTGAATGTTGTACATTAAGTTTCAAAATCCACACACAAACAATAAATGCTCGATGATATGAGCCCAGGAGGATTTCCTACAATTGATGAACTAAAGTTTCAGCAAAAAAAGACTCAAAAAGGCTTTTTTAACAGCTTTTAGAAGGTTTGAATTGCAGAGAGCTCTCACAGCAGACTGTCTCCTCTAGCTTCCTACACACACTACCCTGAACTGAGGCTCTGCAGAACAATCTAGAGCCCATGTGACCTGAAATCCCATGAATCACTGCAAACTTTGCCTTTGGAGCTTAAAAACAAGGCGAAGTGAGGCAAACTACATTGTTTTCAATGTACTTCACCCTAAGAATTGGTAGAGCAGTGGTTTGGGAAGGTGGAGTAATGCAAAGTCATTGTTTTCAATGGACTTCGCGTTACCCATCATAACGGAGTACTCCACTTCGTGCTGCGGAGCACTTCGTGAATTCCCCTTCACTCTGCGAATCACTTCATGGAGTGAATTGGAGCCACTTCGCCCATCTCTAATCATGGGGCTGCTTTGACACCTTTTATCATGCATTTATGTCTGTCATTTTCCTGAGCCTGAATGCAAATAGCATTTATTTCTAAAATACGCACAGTCACATGAACGAAGCTGCTTGGACCCAATTCCATGATAGAATGCAACCGTATCCTTCCAAACTATGTTTGAAAATCAAACCCTAAAATTTAACAATTGGTGGGGTGGGGTGGGGTGGGGGAGTGGTGAATGCAGGCTTCATCCAGATAGGAAGGAAGCATAATAAAACAATTAGAGGGCTGTGGCCTGAACTCAGACAACTAAGTAGGAGGGGGAAGGAGGTAGCACACTATGCAATGGGTCCCTGTTATTTATTTATTCACCAGGAAGGCACAATGAGCAACAAGTTGCTCTTCTCCTGGTGTGACCTGCGGGGGTACAATTGGATGAAGAATTAGACATATAGTTTGCCATTTTACATATCCGAGAAATTAAACATTGAGTTACATTTGTAACAGGACATACCATTAAAAATATCATAAATAATCATACAATCGCATTTGTGATATAGCATACACTTAAATATATCATATATGTGGAATATGCATTTAATTACAAGTGGCATATCTGAGGAACAAAGTACGGACATTTAATGTAACCTTGGAGCCAGATTCTTATAGGAATGGATCACAGTTAAGAGGCAGATAATTTAGCAATTATTGAATGAATGAGGTGCAGTGAGGGGACATCAAGGAGGGTAAAGGGGTAGACAGGGGAAATAAGCTAGGGGAAGGAGAGGATAAAGATGGGGAAACATTACCAGAGCAAAGTGAGCAAAAAATCAGTTGCGAGGGGCAAGTTAACACAGGGCTAGTGCAATCTGGGAGCACCTCAGACAGAACAAAAAGTGCAAGTTATTGGCTCAAGTGAACTAATTCCTTTGTTTAAGTGCAGGGGGTAGAGAAGAGCAGGACAGGAGGGAAGTGGGGGTGAGGGATAGGGTAGGGAAGGATGAGTCATACCTGGAACCGGCCCCTTCAGAGTAATTGCTGCTAGTGATGGAATGAGGCAAGTACTTAGAATAAGAGGCAGGAGTAGGAAAGGACAAGTAGGGTAGAGATGGTAGAGGGGATGGCAAAGGGAAGGAGAAGGAGGAGGAGGGGTGGGAGAAACTTGCCTAAGACTAGGCCTCTTCAGGATGCTGAGAACTCTGCCAGAGAACAGAGTCAGGCAAGGACGAGCTAGGAAGAAAGGATGTAGGTAAAAGGGAAGGGAAGGAAGAGTGATTTCCTAGTGCTGGAACCTCTCCATGATGCTGAGAACTCTGCCAGGGGCAGAACTTGGTGAGGACACATTGTGAAGAGATAAAAGAAAGAATGAAGGGAAAGGAGGGAACAGGACGGAAAGAAGAAGCTTGCCTAAGACTAGGCCACTCCAAGATGCTGAGAACCCTGCCAGAAGGCAGAATCAGATGAGGACTAGTTGGGTAGAAAGGATAGAGAGGGAGGGAGAGTGAAGGAAGAGTAATTGACCAGTGCCGGGCCCCTCCAGGATGCAGAGAACCCTGCCAGGGGATAGAATTCAGAGGAAAAGTTGGGCAGAGGGAACTAGGGGGGACAGAACAGGAATGGAAAAAAAAGGAAGGAGGGAAGAAACTTACCTGAGAGTAGACATCGTCAGGGTGCTAAGAATCCCGACAGAGGGCAGATTTAGGCAAGGACAAGTTGGGTAGAAAGGAGAGAGGGGGAAGGGAGAGGGAGGAGGAGGAGGCTTGCCCAGTGCTAGTCCCCTCCAGAATGCTGAGAACCCTGCCAGAGGTCAAAACTAAGCAGGGGCAAGTTGGTAATGGAAGATGTTTAGGGGTAGGAGTGAGGGGGCAAGCAGTGAAGGGAGAGGAGCGCACGCTGAGAAGCAGGCTCGGGGGGGAGGAAGGTTTAATAGGTGATGTAAGTCATGGAGAGGAACAGAGGTATAGGAGGATGGTTAAGGAGGGTTAAAGCAGGAGCAGTTCAATGAGAGAAAGTTGTGTAAGTCAGAGACAAGGGAGTAAGGGGAGGAAGAGGAGTGCTGTATTTGGGGGGGGGTCCAGATTTGTGGCAAATGATGGGTGAAGCCTGACTGACTGATGAGAGCGGTTTGATGGGGGACCAACAAAGTGCAAGTGTCAGAGGATCTGAGGGAGTGGAAGGGGGGAAGGGGAAGAGATTGAACATGAGAGGTAGGAGGGAAGTTCTCCTAAACAAAATTTAGAAGTGAGTTTGACACAACGAGTGAGTCACCTGTTGGCAAGCAAGGAAAGTGATAGGGTGTGGTAGAGGTCACATTGATGTGTTCGTGATGGAGTATCAAGGGCAAAATGACAGAAGGAGTTAAAGAGAGTGTCCAATTTGGTTAAGGAGGATTTGGGAGCAGCACCATAGACTACATCATAGTAGTCAAAAATAGGTAGGATCAACTTCTGGACTAGTTCACACCGTGCCATAGGAGGGATGCAACTACAGTTCCTGAATAAGACTCCAAGCATGGGTGCAGTTTTTTTCAGGATGGCATCAATGTGGCCAGAGAAGTTGAGGTGTTGGTCCAACCAAACCCCAAGGTATCTGAATGGGGAGGTGTCCTCTAGGATTGTCCCATCAAGGGTATGGAAAGACAGTAAAGGGTGGAGCCTAGAGAGTCTCTGCCTAGTGCTAAAGGTCATGGAGATAGTCTTTTTGGCATTTAGGAATAGCTGATGTGAGTCAAACCATAGCTGAACCTGGTGGAAGTCATGCTGAAGGGTGGTTGCTACATCAGCGGGACATATGCCAGAGGAGAACAGGACAGTGTCGTTGGCATACATATGGATAGAGGAAGAGGGAGAGCATACAGAGAGCAAGTCATTTAGGAAAATGGAGAAGAGAATAGGTCCAAGCACCAAGCCCTTTGGGACTCCTGTGGAAATAGAGAGGGAGAGATTGTATCCTGGATCTTGACTGATTGTGTTTTGCCTGAAAGATAAGCTCTTAATCAGTTTGGGGCAGAAATAGACAACCCAGCAGCCATAAGGGAGTCAAGAAGTAGAGCATCGGAGACTGTGTCAAATGCCTTGGTGAGGTCGACAAAGATGGCAGAGGTAATGAGGCCATTATCCATCCTGGTGAAGATGGAGTCAGTGAGCCTGAGTAGGGAGGTGGTAGTGGAGTGGTTCTTCTGAAAGCCAGATTGGAATGGGGTGGAAAAAGGAAGAATCATCGATGAAAGAGGTTAGTTGAGAGAGGGCCAGGTGTTATTGGAGCTTAGCAAGGGCAGGGAAGGGGGAGATTGGGTGAAAATTTTCAGGGGAGGAGGGGTCACCACCCTCTGGGAGAGGGAGGACCACCGCATGTTTCCAGGATGAAGGAACAGATAAGGATGAGAAGGAGAGATTTAGGATTAAAGAGAGATGGTAGGCTATAGCAGAAGCTGAAAGGTAGAAGAGTTTAGGGTCAAGGTCATCCGGTGATGAGCCTTTAGAAGGAATAAGAGAGAAGGGCCATTAATGTTTCCTCTGGGGAGACAGCAGAAAAGGAGATGGAAGGGTGGGCATGGAGGGGTTGAGTGCTGGGTGTAGGAGGATGAGGAGGGAGGAGATTAGAGGGGAGGGACTTCAGAAGTACTGTGGCACAGGAGATATAATAAGATTGAAACTCTTGAGCCACTGCACATGGTTTAAAGACCAATGAGTTGTTCATTTTAAGCACTGGGGAGGCGGATGTGAAGGGGGAGAACAGGGTATGGACCACTTTCCAGAATTTGGAGAGGGAATTGATGTTTTTGAGAAAAGGTGATTTAAAATATTCAGACTTGGCAAGTCTAGTAGCTTTTGTGCAGGCATTTCTTAACATGTGATACCTGGCATAGTCTGGGGGAAGCTGGGAGGCCTTATGTTTCCGCCAAGCTTTGTCTCATACCGTAGACAGGTCAGTAACTCAGGGGAGACCCAGGGATGATAGCTGCCACAAACTCTAGAGAATTTGAATGGAGTGTAGGAGTTCCATGTAGTTCGAAATTTATCTTTAAAAAAAGTGAGGGCTCGGTCAATGGAAGGGGCAAAGGAAATAGGGGACCAATCGGAGATGGCCATTTCATTAAGAAGGAGATTAAGGTTTAAAAAGCTGAAGGAGCGGAGTTGCAGAATGCCAAGAAATGTAAAGAACTGAGGCAGGATGCAGATTACCCCCTTGAGATGACCTGTACAAAAATAACCCACAGTGCAAAACAAGTAGCAGCAGAAAGGTGGAACACAGTTCAAGCTTGACAAGACCCCAACTATTTAAGACGGTGCACTATGAGCAGTGGCCAAAATACTATACAGCAGTACAAAACTCATGAGCCCCATAAGAAGAAAAAAACCACAGCAGTAACCCCAACTATTAAGCAGTAGAGCTCATCATAGGCAATTGCAGATGAAAGTACTGTACACTCAAAGTTTGCAGGAAGGTGGTTGGGCAGACTCCCTTAGTGTCCTGGTGTCTCCCCTCTGGTTACTTCCTCTAGGAATCCCACTCCTGCTGGTCCACTCATGCTGGGACCACTGCATGCTGTGATTGCAGGAAGGCAGAGCAGATAAAAAGTCTTAAGTCTCACCTTCTACCAAGTACTACTCGCACCGATTGGGTGGTGCAGTTGTTTATGAAAAAAAAAATCCTGCTGCTTCATGAACTCAGGCAGGCTGGTGAAGAGAAAGTGTCCTGGGGAGCCTTAAGGGCTGGAAGGTTTGTGAACCCTGTATGTGAAGCTAACGGCGTCCAGCCACATGGCTGCTGGGTTACCATGGAGCAAGCACAATAGAAAGCTAAAATCCCACCTTCTACAAAGTTCTGCTCTCACTGATTGACTGATGCAGTGTTGACTGAAAATCATCTCTTGCTGCTTTACAAATTTCAATAGGCTGACAAGAAGTAAGTGTCCAGGGGAGCCTTAAGGGCTGGAAGTCTCAAGATTACTTCATGTATGGCTACTGGCATCTGCTGTATGGCTGTTGGGTGACCGTGGAACAAGCACAGTAGAAGGTTTAAGTCCCCCCCCTTCTACTGGGCACTACTTGCACTGATTGACTGGTGCAGTAGTGGCTGAAAAGCAGCTCCTGCTGCTTCAGGAACTCTGGCAGGCTTGGAAGGAGAAAATACCCAAGACTTTGCACCCAGGAGAATCTGGGAGGGGCAGTGGATATTTCCAATTAACAAGAAGCCATTCTAATGTACCTTATGTTTGTTGAAAAAAGTGAGGAGCTCCATCTTGTACCTACTAGGAGTAAAAAAGCTTGTCTGAAAAGGAAGGAAATGGGACAGCTGAATACTTACTCCTCTCAGATTCCCCCCAAATATTTTTGGATAGTAAAGTTTGTTTACCGAGCACTATGCAAACTAACCAATTCTGAAGAAAGAACTATTTCACCAAAGTCAAGTTTTAACTCGCCCTTCATGTGCCCTTCCATATAAGTTTATAAAGATGTGTTAACTAGACAGATTGAGTCATTGTTTTTTGAACAGGCTAAAAAAAAGATCCCTTTCAATCTGTTTATAGCAGAAAAAGAAGCCCTTGATAATCTAAAAAAAAAAATTATGAATTAGAGATTAGGCAGGCATATAACCTCCGTAACTATGACAAAAATGCAACATGAAAGAATGATGCATAATCTGCTAGATGATAACAAGATTTACAGGAAATTCCCCCCAAGATCCGACAGCAGTCTTCAAAAGCAACTGTTAGAGGAGGTCGCCTGTCACTGAACTGCACATTTCTGAGGTTGTTTATTCAGTGCACTACTGTGTTTGTTGTATATGTGATCAATGTCCCTGCAAGAAAGTGTATGTAGGCAGAACTATACATCAGCTAAAGCAATGGCTGCAGGGACACACAAGGGATATTAACAACAAAGGGAAGAGTTACCCCTGGGTGCTCATTACAAACTGATGCATGGTTCAAGCCCATTTGGTACAGTATGCATGAGAATAGAACATGTGAAATAGCATCAAAGGGGGGGGGGACAGGCTGAAAGAATTGTTTCAGTGTGAGTCCAGAGGGATATAAAGCTTGAGAGCACTGAAGCCAAGTGGCCTCAGTGATGAACTGAATTTCAAGCCTTATTATAATCTTGTAAAATCTGTAATGCCTGTGAGGATAAAAACTGGCAAATATTTGTGATATTCTCAGTGTGGTCTGCCCTACAGTGAATATATCACATTTATCCTTACTGTAGGTCATTTATCCATACAGTAGGTCTACCACAGGCAGATACAGCCCTTAACCAAACCACAGACACAAACTGCGCTTAACCACAGCTCACTGCCACTTTGAAGCTACAAGTTCACCAGTGAGCCAGCTGCAACTCTGAACCTCTTTAGTGTGAATCCGACATTCACACCAAGAGGTTCACTTTTTTTCTTACAATTCTCTAGCACTCTCAAGAGAATGTTTAGCACAAAATGCCCCCACACCCTTCCATACAGCACAATGATACAGACCATCTTACCTCCATTTCCAGCCCACCTCTGATCAAGTCACACTGCCTCTGCTAGCCTGCAACCAGATCCTGTACTGGGCAGAAGGCACCACAACCAGCCACTCCTCAAGAGTTGAATCCCTCATGCCTCGATACTACTACTACGGAATACAAAAAGCAGGATCAACCAGATAATATACTTCAACAAAGCAGGATTAACCAGACAATACACTTGCAATTCATTTAATACCCCCCAAAAAATTAATATATACTGAAACAAAACTACAACATGACAATCTGGCTCCCTCGCTAAGCAAGAGCTACCACTGACATCTTTTCAAAACTGTTCGGCCTACCCACACACACAACAGGAGTCAGTGAAATGCTGCTCATAAAATGACAGGTTGTACTGACCCTGGCTACCATGCTAAGGTCTCTAGTTAACTGCTATGAGGCATACAAACTGACAACTCATAGCAAGAAATTCACTTTAGGCTTGTCAAGCCCAAGGCACACCCCATACCTGCTCTCCTACCTGGTTTGGGAGGGTGGGGTGTTAGGGTTGGAAACCGTAATGCCTCATTTCCCAACCTTTGTCACTTTGACCATAACTGGAACAATAACAACATTTTTTGCAACTTATTTCCTTAGTTTTGAGATAGTACAACAGTATTCTTATTTTACTGTGGGAGCACAGGTTCCTTCAAACCCTGTGTTCCCATCCCTCCATAGATACATATATGTAGGTAGCTTTAGCCCTGCACTTCCATTTATAGTACAACAGTGACCAAATTGTCAGCATAGCCATTTTATTACCCCACTTCATGTACCCGGTACAGAGCATTTTCAAAGCCACACCAAAACGTAATTCTGTGAGACTGCAATGCTGTTCCGTGCCACAGGTGCAAAAACACATTCTGGGCAGGATCTAAAATATGACAGCTATGACATACATGAGGTGGGGTAATAAAAAGGCTATGTTGAAAACCTGGGGTCAAAATATATGAACCTGTTCAGTGTGAAACTGGCATTCACACTAAGAGCCTACATAACAAAACTGCAATGAATAGTCATAACGTTGACATTTTTTCATATTTTTACCCTATATTTTCAGCGTAGCCTTCTTATGACTCCACCTCATAAACAAGAGCAGAAAGAATTTCCAAATCCTGCCTGAAAGGTAGTGGTGGGCGAAGTGGGCTCAATCCACTCCATGAAGTGATTCGTGGAGCAAAGGCGGATTCATGGAGTGCTCCACAACGTGAAGCGGAGTACTTCGAATTATAATGAGGAACGCAAAGTCCACTGGAAGCAATGATTTTGCGTTACTCTGCCTCAGACCACTACTCTGCCAAATTTAAGGTGAAGTGCACTGCAGGCAGTGCACTTCGCCTTGTTTTTGAGCTCTGAAGGCGAATTTTGCAGTGATTCATGGGATTTCAGGTCACATGGGCTCTATATTGATCTGCACAGCCTCAATTCGGGGTAGCATGAGTAGGAGGAAGTAGGAGACAGTGTGCTCTGATAGCTGTCTGTGATAGGAATCTTGTAAAAGCTGTTCAAAAAGCATTTTCGCATTTTTGGGGGGAGATCCAACTTTAGTTCATTGATTGTAGGAACCCTCCTGTGCGCATATCATCGAGCATTTTTGTTTTTGTGTGGATTTTGAATGTTAATTTACAACATTGAGTGTGTGTGGTGAAAGACAGAGAAAGTGTGCTTTGGGGGAAGGTGTATCTGTGGTGTATTTATTTATTTATTGGATTTTGATGACCGGGTTGGCCCACTGGGCCCCGAGGGTCCCTTTTTCAGGGGCAACCCGGGGAACAGAAAACAGTAGAATACATACAGTCAGGTGATCCAAGGTAACAAAAGGTTTACAAGGTTATGAGGATAACATTACATGCAGTTATACAATTAGTAGACCATTATTGCAACCCCTGAGCAAATCAAGGCAAGGTGTGGTCCCAGTTAGGTACAAGGAGAGAGGGGTGAGTGTTGTGATTGGGACAGAGGTGAATTGTCCTATACCCTCGCAGTGGCAAGTACTTGTCCTGAGCAAATGGGCCTTAAGCCTTGTGCGAAAGTTTAGCAATGAGGGTGCATCCTGTACTGAAGGTGGGAGGGTGTTCCACAGTTTGGGAGCTATAAAAGCAAAATATTTATCTCCCGTGTGAGTCTTGACTCTGGGGATGGGTAGTATGAGTAGGAAGGAGTAGGAGACTGTGTGCTCTGATAGCTGTCTGTGATAGGAATCTTGTAAAAGCTGTTGGTGTAGGTAGATTTAAGTTGGAGAAATAGTGATTTCTTTGTTTTTTTGGTTATATTTTTGTTATATAAATGACTGTGTTAATGTGCACACAGTAATAGTAGAACTTTTCTTGCTGTTTGTTGTGTAGATGTGGTGCAGCAGTTCACAAGTTTAGGTTGTTTACATTACAAATTTACAATACGTAATGTGGCATAGTACTGAACTTTTGCATTTGTTATGCATTCCTCGTTCAGCATTGTACACAAACTGTTCTGTGTGTGAGTGTGTGTGCAGTGTTGCGTGCATCAAATAATACACCTTTTATTGTGCCACAGACTAGTGTAATTGCAAGCACAGCAGTGTGAACCTGCTATCCACTGCAGCTGCCTGATTTTGCACTGCGATCGTGGTATCTGTTCTTAGTTTTGCTGCTTGTAGTGCCATAAAAATCAGCACTGTCTGCATTAAGTGCTCCCCACACCCCCATGTTCAAAAGGTATTTTTTACCAGATTGGATTGTTTTTATGACCTCATCAGCACCACTGGTTACTGAAGTTGTTTTAATTGTGTGACAATCTTAGAGTAGTCTCTTATCTGTTGCTGAAGCCACAGTTGTTTATTTGGCTTCACATCGAGTGTCCCTACAATCAGAGAGTGAATGTATCAAAATCTGAATTTGGTTATGATATTGTGGTTGATCCCCCAAAATGCCTGCAAAAAGATGTGCAATCAAAGCTGTTCCTCACCATGGCAATGTTGGCAGTAAGATGGTCTGTGGGCATGGTAGTAGTACGCAGACGCAGAAGTGCATTGTTGATGTGAGGAAAGGTATTTCTCCTGCAATGTTCTTTACAGCCCAATCAGTAGCTTCACTCATAGTTGGAGCAGATGATGTTTTCCCAGCCGGTGGTGTTAGTGTTACTGGTGTTAGTGGTGGTGGAGGTAGTATTAGTATTGTTGCGTCAAGTTCTAATTCCGACCAGTGTACCGTATCCAAACATATTGAGTGTGAAGCAGTGCAAGTGAGTGGCAGCATAGATGATGTCATGCTTCCTAGTAACATCCCAGTAACTGAACCTGAGGATTCTGATGATCATGTCAACGATAGCATACATTGTGATATTCCGTCCACCGTGGCACTTAACGTCATGCATTTTCCATGCAGTGATTCACAGTGTGGTGAAAAAATATCAGGTGATGGTGGTGTAGATGCTGATGATGAACGTGATGATGACGATGATGTTGCTGTTGTTGCAACATGCAGTCCACATGCTAGCATCCAAGCAGAAGATGTGGATGTGTTTGATGTTGATGAATATGATGATGATGTAATTGACCCAGTTGGGAACTGGAGAAAAAGAAATTCAAAGTGGCTGTGTCTGAGTCTATTTGCAGGAATCCACCCCTTGTAAAAACATGTGACCTACCGGTTTTAGTTGATGATAATGATGATGACCCAGTAATCAATATGATAGGTAGTCATGGTGGTCAGTTGCAGTCCAGGTGTGCAGTGCCTGAAACATCACGTGCCCCCCCCACTTCAGTGCTTAAAATAACAGACTTAAATAAGCCACATCATGGACATGTTAAAAGCAGAGCATCACAATCCCTTGTTTGGGATTTTTTTTGTTCAAGATGCAAATGATGAGTCAGTTGGAATCTACCAGGTTTGCCATATGCGTGTGAGTCGAGGTAAAAAGGGGAGCCATCTGGGCACAGGAGGACAGCATATGCATCTTAAGAATAGGCACTTGGCACTGTGGACCCAGCACAAGCTGGCAGCTAATACCACAGTGGGGCATTCACCCTCATCACCAGCAACCATAGCCAGCATGTTATCCCCTTCCATGACTCTTAAGCCCAGCAGGAAATTAAACATGTGCAGCAGTGCGGTAAAAAGAGCAGAGGATTAATACAGGCATGATGAGGTGGAGAACCATAATGTCTTTGAAATGTTGTCCAGTGCTGGTGAGAGTAGCAGTTTTTGTGGTGGTGGTGGTGGTGAACGCAGTATGTCTAGCGCAAGTGGTACATCAACCCCGGTTGGCAAATCTGGCAAAATAACAGCATTTCTGGGTTTGTCATCATCACTTGTGCAATTGTCTTGATCAAATGTCCACACTCCACCCCCTGCCAATGCTATTCATCACAGAGCACAACCATTTGTGATCAACACACCCCGTGTAAAACATTCAAGCCAGCCCACGTTACAGAGTGTTTTTTCGCATAAGCTGAAGTACCCCCCAAAACATACAGTGTCACGTGAACTTAATGCTGCTGTAGCGGAAATGCTGGCAATTGATCTTTTGCCCTTCTCCTTTGTGGAGAATTCTGGGTTCTGGTGGTTTGCTGCACGTGTCTGTCCAAAATGAAAAGTCCCATCTAGGACATACTTTTCTGCCTGTGCTGTCTCCAAGTTTTTCCACACTGTGTCCGACTCAGTAAGACATGCTCTTCAATATTCCTCCTCTCCATTCATCCATTTATGTATGGAAATGTGGACAAGTGGCAAAACAGCGGGGAGTTCATATTTGTGTATAACTACACACTGGGCGCAGGTGCTGGGGGTTGTTTGTGATGGTGGTAGTGTGAATAATCTGTGCAGTAAGGTGGATTGTCGCAGTAGCAATCTTCCAGGAATTCAACAGCATGCAACAATTGCTATGCACAATGTGACTTGCTCACACACTGGTGAGAACATGTTGGACGTGGTACTGACTGAAATTGAAGATGGCTAAACCCTCTGTCCCTGAGAGCTGGGTTCATAGCAAGTGACAATGGGTCAAATGTGGTGAAATGCATCACGAATGGTGATTTTTTTTCATGCTCCATGCATGGCCCACTGTTTAAATCTTGTGGTTCAGGAGTTTCTGCAGCACCCTGATATAAAGGAAATACTGACAGTTGCATGACGTATCTGCTCTCACTTTTCTAGATCTGGAAAGGCCCGTGACCAATTGCGGCAGTTGCAGATAGAAAACAGCCTGCCTCAGCACCGCTTCAAGCTGGAAGTTGTCACCCAATGGAACTCCACTTTATACATGGCAGAGAGGTTGTATGAACAATGCAAAGCCATTTCAGAACATCTTGTTATGCACACTAGCCATGACAGTTCCGGGGCCTCCGTGTCTTTGACGACTGAACAGTGGCACCTCAAGGACTCTGTAACAACAATTTTGCGGCCTTTTGAACATGCCACACAGGCAGTGAGTGGTGAGTCTGCCTCCATTAGTCAATCAATTCCACTGCTGCGGGTGCTGAGGCAGACATTGGTGAATGTACAGCATAGCTTTGATGTTGCCGAAGATGGTGGTAGTAGTATGTTGCTGCAACACATGCTGACAGTATTCAACCAGAATTGTCACCTTGTGAGCATTCAGCGTAGTGACAACTTTGCCACAGCAACAATGTTGAACCCACGATACAAACATGGAATTGCATCAGTACTGGAGGGAGGGCCTGAACAGTTAATAAATATCAGTGGTCAACTGGTGCGCTTGGTTCATGGGGCACAGAAGTCACGTGCCAAGGTCAGCAAACCTCAGCAGCATAATCCAGCTGAAGGTGTACCTGAAGAACCATCAAGCATATGCTGCAAGGGGAAGAGGACTGCAGTTCCAGGTGGTCTGTCATCCAAAGTGGCTGGCATCAACCCACTTTGGGAAGCTTTGTCCCAAGTGGGTATTTGTGAAATAAATGATTCGGGAGAACAGGATGAATCATCAACAACTGGACTTAGTGCAGCACAGAGAATGGTTGAGTCATATTTGCCTGAAAACAGGCATCTGACAATAACTGAAGATTCTCTTTTGTACTGGAGTGGAAAGGTCAGTGAATGGCCAGAGCTGACTGCAGTGGCACTGAAGTACCTCACATGTCCACCCTCCAGTGTGAGTGTTGAGAGGGTATTCAGCTCAGCAGGTGCAACAGTCAGGGATCGTTGGACAAACCTGTCTCCTGCAAATGTTAGTTTGCTAACATTCATTAAAATGAATGAGAGGCACATACCAGCACAGACTGCAACCTCGGCATTCGTACCCCGGCCTAGTCATGGTGGTCTTGCTGATGTGGGAATGGAGCATCCTGGTGGCACTGGCAGTAGCTGCCTGAAACGGTCCACCACTGACATCGATGATGACACAATGGAGAAAGAATTTCCCAGTGGTCAAACTTCAGACATCGATGACTGTGAGGGCAGCTTTCTTTATGAGGATGATGATGTGGTTAATGTTGAAAGGTTTTAACTGAAGTTTTTAAAAGGCGGTGTGGCCCCTGCACCACCACCTTCACTACTGGGACAGATGTTAGCCACTGCCACCACTGAGCCTGAGTCTGTCCGCCCCCAGACCACCACCACCAGGACTGATGTTAGCCACTGCCACCACTGAGCCTGAGTCTGTCTGCCCCCGGACCACCACCACCGGGACTGATGTTAGCCACTGCCACCACTGAGCCTGAGTCTGTCCAGACTACCACATCCATCAGCCACAGACACAAAGCTTCTTAATATTTAAAACATAAAGTGAGTATGTGTACTCTTGTTTGTTATGCAGCTTCACTTCCTTTAGTTGTATGTTTTGTTTTCTGTAGCTTTTCAGAGCCACAGTGGTAAAACACATATGTTACACTTATTTTGTTTCTTTTACAGGGTAGCAAAAAAAGGTTCCATGGCTAAAACTCGTTGGGAATGGTACTGTAGCTGTACCATACAGAGAGGAAGCAATGTAATATCCATGTGAAATCTATTCTGGTAAGTATGAAGATTTTATTTCATCCGTTTCATTGTTTTAGAAAGACTGCAGCAAATATTGCACACAGGTTGTGTAAGTTGACAAGATGTGGGTTTGAAATGTAATTTGACTTTAGATTGAGATTTGAGAACCAGGGAGGGACACATAACAATTAAGTTGTAAGAAGTCATACATTTCTTTTTTTAAGAAACTTCCCGATGCTTTGTTGTTCTGTCAAAGTGGCCTTATCCAAAAAGGTTCTTTAACATCAGGCACCCCCTTCCCTGAGCTTGGGCACACATGCAACACGCAGAAGTCATTTCATTAGATGACCATGACCTAAACTACCAACTTTCCAAGGTCTAAAACTGGGACAGGGTCCATTCTGACCATCCCCCCACTGTGTCACTCCCACGGGCAGACAACACTTCACACAATCAGTTAAATGTTGCTGCTTGCTCTGGCCGTGCTGCCCCACAGTAACACCAGTAGCAAACATCCAGATTAGAACAATAAATCATTCTGCTGCAGCAAGTTCCAAATCATAATGTACAGAAAGTTCATTAGAAGCAAGCCTGCGTTTAATAGCATTTAGACATTCTAGCTGCATGTATTGCTCCTCCTGACAGTCCCATCCCAGCCTGCTTACACTCCCCTCATTTGCTGAGCAAGCATCACTTCAGTGACTCCCACCACCACACCAGATTGTTTTCACACACTTCCCTGCAGCTGATCAGGTTCGGGAACCTTAGTTCACTGCTGCCAGTCTCTTCTGATTGGAGTCCCTCTCTGCTGCTGGCAGGCAGACGTCCACATGCACTTGTTTGCACTACTACCCAGTCTAACCTAACAGGAAGGAACATGCTTTACTGTGCTCCTGTTGACATGCTTGCAGTATAACATAGGTGCAGGGGTTGAAGCTGCAAACTGTTGTCCAGCTCGAGCAGCACAACAGTGGTGCTGAAATAACTGTCACTCACGGATTAGCAGCCAGCAAAAAAAAAGGGACACAACTGGGACAAGTAAGCAAAAACCAGGACAAAAGTGACATTTTGCACAACTTGTGGGGACACTGGGACATGCTGCCTAGAATAGGGACTGTCCTGGGAAAATAGGGACTGTTGGTAGCTTTACCATGACCCTCACTAACAACCGGACTCCGGAAGAATGCTGATGAAATCTGTGAAGAAGAAACAAAATGAGAAACCATTACAGACAAACCTGCAAATATGATACCCCCCACCCCCCTCAAAAAAAAATACTTACCTTTCTGTGCTTGAGAGTTATCCGTTTCCAATTTCAGCACAGAAAATTCTCATTGAGCACTGGAATGTGCACACCAACAGTTTCTGTGTGTCCTGTGATGCAGAACAATACCATGAGTACATGTCCATGTCACCCCCCCTCCTCACCTACAAAATACACAACCGTATATCTACATATACATCTACTCACCAAGTCTACTATTAGTGTACAGCCAAAGGGCACCCTTCAATCCAGTTGAGATGATCACACTGTATTTGCGAGAATCGTCTCGCAGAACACATTGGACCAGCAACACGATGCTAACAGTCATCATTTTATACTGGGGTATGTGCTGAAACACTCTCATTCCACTGTGTTAACACTTGTTGATTTTCTGCACACAAGCAGGATGCATTTTGGGCCTACAGAAAAAATCTGGGACTTTGTGCCACCGGTGCACGCATGACTGAGTGCACCATTAATTCTGGGGGATTTTGTATGTGCTGAAACACTCTCATTCCACTGTGTTAACAATTGTCAATTTTCTGCACACAAGCAGGATGCATTTTGGGCCTGCAGAAAAAATCTGGGACTCTGTGCCACCACTGCGCACATGACTGAGTGCGCCATTAATTCTGGGGGACTTTGTATGTGCTGAAACACTCTAATTCCACTGTGTTAACAATTGTCAATATTCTGCACACAAGCAGGATGCATTTTGGACCTGCAGAAAAAATCTGGGACTCTGTGCCACCATTGCGTGCATGACTGAATGCATCATTAATTCTGGGGGACTTTGCATGTGCTGAAACACTGTCATTCCACTGTGTTAACACTTGTCAATTTTCTGCACACAAGCAGGACACATTTTGGGCCTGCAGAAAAAATCTGGGACTCTGTGCCACCACTGTGCGCATGACTGAGTGCGCCATTAATTCTGGGGGACTTTGTATGTGCTGAAACACTCTCATTCTACTGCATTAACACTTTTCAATTTTCTGCACACAAGCAGGATGCATTTTGGGTCTAAAGAAAAAATCTGGGACTCTGTGCCACCACTGCGTGCATGACTGAATGCATCATTTATTCTGGGGGACTTTGTATGTGCTGAAACACTCTCATTCCACTGTGTTAACAGTTGTCAATTTTCTGCACACAAGCAGGATGCATTTTGGGCCTACAGAAAAAAATCTGAGACTCTGTGCCACCACTGCGTGCATGACTGAGTGCACCATTCATTCTGGGAGACTTTGTATGTGCTGAAACACTCTCATTCCACTGTGTTAACACTTGTCAATTTTCTGCACACAAGCAGGATGCATTTTGGACCTGCAGAAAAAATCTGGGACTCTGTGCCACTTTTGCGTGTTCTCTGATTATTGCTGTGAGCTCATGATGTCATACTGACATTTTTACAATTAAAGCAGCATTGCAAGAATGTTCTGACAGTTTTGAACTGTACTTTTTTATGCTACTTTACATTGCCACAGCCACCATTAGTTACCTCCGAGTCATGACTTGAATGATAAGCTTCTTTTCACAATTTATGCCTGCTTTACTTACTTGACTACTTTTTTTATGTATGAAAAAATATGAGCACGCCTTCCAATATTGTTTGGACCAGGTTTGTATGTATTTGCAGCTGCTGTTCAGTGATATATAACAATTAATTGATGTGATGGAGAAAAGCAGAGGAAAACAACGACAAAGACCTGGTCAGCACCAGTTTAAAAGGAATGATCCTTTCATTATTTCATACATGAAAAAAGGTAGTACAGCAGACTCAACTACTGCAAATTCGAGTATCATTCCAGTCAGCCAGGATGTAAGTAAAGGAATTTGCAACACAACATTAACAAATATAGGTCAGAGTTCTCAACAGATTGTTGTGCTGCTGCTTTACAGGGATTCACCACATTACATAGTTATGATGATGCACATAAACTAATATGTGGGGGCATTACTCCCACTGGAATATTTCTTGCTCCACAGAGTGCAATATATTTCTGTGAAAACCGCCCATAATTTCATTACAGTGTGTCATGTGATGAAGGAATTACCGATCAGAAAAGCCACCCACATTCTGCCCCCCTTTCTCGGCAACATTAGGACGTGATGCCAGGGGGAGCGCAGGTGCATGGTCTACTATAGTGAATGTCTGGCAGCTATCCCAATGTTTCCTTATGTTATAAAGTTGACTTTGTGGTGAAATGTGGGAATGTTTACACTAACAAGGCTCTTCCTACTGGAAACGTGCCCACACGTTTCACCACAAACTGACCATTATAACATAAAGAAACATTCAGAAAGCTGGCAGACAATTGGATATTCACTGTAAGGAGTATGCATACGTGCTCTCCCTGCCATCATGTCCTCACGTTGCTGAGAAGGGAGGCAGAATGTGGGCAGATTTTCAGAACGGGAATTCCTCCGTCACGTGACACACTGTAATGAAGTTATGGGCAGTTTTCACACAAATGTATTGCACTATGTGGTGCAAGAAAGATTTCCCTGGAAGGGAAAATGTGTATGATTAAACAACAACAAAGAAAAAACACACAAAAACAGTACAACATAGTAGTGGGGTGGGGTGGGTGGGGTGTGGGGCAGAAAACAATCCCCAACTTACTGTGGCCATGGCAGTGGGATGCAATGGTGCTCCAGCAGCAGGTGCAGCACTGAAACTATTTGCTGCTGCTGTTGTTCTATTCTGTTCACCTGCTGCTGCAAAGCACTGAACCACTCATGGTTTTCTTCAAGAGCTGCCCATACCAGGGTGATGTCAGACTGTGTTGCAGGGACTGTGGCAGGGTCCACTGCAGCAGGGAATCCTGGTAGTGGGGGTGGTGGTGGATAGGGTGGTGCTGGTGGCTGTGGTGGCGGGGCTGGTGGTGGAACAGCTGCTGTACTAGCCCTCCTCCTCCTGCTTGCGGCGGTGACAAAACACAACTCCCACCCCAGCAGCACCCTCGGCCACTGCCATGGAAGGGCCAGTAGATGGACACCTGGCCCCTTCCATGGCAGCCTGCCATTCTGCCCTGTAGTGGTTCAGCATGTGGGTGCACTGGCCACCGGTCCCCAAATGTGTCCCGCAGGGGCCACAATGCACCACCACACCACACAGACAGCACACCACCACTTTGCTGTCTCCCCCCACAGAGATAAAAAAACTCCCACACTGGGGAGCTGTGTGGGGGACCAGACACAGTCCTCACACGAGTCCCACCACCTACATTTTCCAGGCCCACCTCATGTGGCTGTGGAGGTGGTGGAGGAGGTGTTGCTGGAGCTCCTACAGCTGCTGCTACTACCAGTGGTGGTGGTGGTGGTGGTCGTGGTGGAGAAGGTGGATGCACAGCAGCCACCGGTGACACTGGTGCTGCTGCTTCTGTTGCTAAAACATGGGGGGAAGCAACACCCAGGAGTCGGGAGTGGTCCAGCATGACACCACCGCCCCGCCCCCCACAGGTCCGCACTCCCCTCCGACTGCTCCCATGGGCCAGTGACCTGCCTCCTCCTGGGTCCATCCTGACACACACAACAAGTCCCCGGGCCGACACACACACACACACAAACACACACACTGACACTTACTGACATACACAGTCAATCATGCACACAAAACAAAACAAAACAAAACTTATACAAAAAAATTCACTAACAAAAAAAAAAACACAAATACAATACAAAAAATAAAGATATAGCTTTTAAAAAGCTGTTGGTTTTCTTCTGGAATGCAAGTGGCAAGGCAATCAAGCACTTTAACTCCTAGTCTCCTCTCACAATGCCTTCTCCCTCTACAAATGCAAAGGAGAACATGAAACTGCTTCTCTGACTCACTTCCTTCCTGCCTGGCTAAAGCATGTGACTTACAGTACTGTGAGCCATGTGATGTGTGGGGGGTTGCCTATTCTCTTCTCACGTCGCCTTACTTCGCAATAAGGCATAATGGCAATGCAAAGTGGTAATAATAATGATGTGAAGTGAGCACCTTGCAGTGCCCACTTCACATTGTGCTCCACTAACGCGAAGTGGCCACTTCGCCGGCGGATTAAAAATTTGCTGCATCTCTACTAAAAGGTGAATTTGTCAAGCAACCATAAAATCACCTTTCAGGCGAGAGCTTTATAATGACAGTTCCCAAATGACCATGTTGAAAATTTGGGGTCAGAATCTCAAAAATGGCTAAGTTATGCATTAAAGTTGAATTCCCCCATTGGAATATATTGAACCGTGTTTACCTTAGTTTCTCATATTGCAGTCACTGGTTCCAGCAGCAAGACGTGTCTTCAATTGAAGAGTGTATCTTGAACTTGCAAGCTGTTCATGTGAGTGAGGGTGTGTGGGGGTGTACTGGGGAGTATAGGATGGTGGGTGCTGAGTGGGAGGTGGGGGTGAGAGGGCTGATTGGTGAGGGACCATGTCTTTTTACACTTAAAAGAAACAAAAACAAAACACTGAGGGCCAGTTTTCTTTATTTCAGGTTCTGATTGGGATGGGAGGGTGGGAGGTGCAACTAGACAACAGATCTCAATAGATTTTACAAGGGGTTGGGGATTGGTGGGTGGGTGGGGGATGCCACTGGACATCAGGACTGGGGGAAACGGCGATCGGTGGGTAGCGGTGCCACCAGATACCAGGGATCTAAAACTGTACAGCAGGGATGGCAATTGATTGGTGGGGGATGCCACTAGACACCAGGGCAATTTGAAAGGGTGATTGGCAGGTGAAGGATGCCACTAGATACCAATGTTTTATATATATGAGAATTGAAGGGTGGGGGGCCACTAGACACCAGGAATATATAAGAATAGGGTGATGGGAAGGGAGGTACCACAGAACACCAATGAAGCACTGTGACCTGATTTTCATATTAAAGGCAACTGAGTTAACTTTTTCAGTGCAATTTCTTTTACTGATGATAAAAAGGAAACATGAAAAAGGAACTTAGCGAGTGGTGAAAAATTATTTAAACAGTTGTGAAAAAACGTTCATAGGCTATGGGAGCTATAAAAAGCTACACAGTGAAGCTCATCAGCTCCTGATGAGCGAGATACATCTTTGGTTGTCTGCAGAACACATCCTTGGGCAGAGTAATGACAGTTTGTTGTGTGAAGAAAAAAATAAACAAGATGGCGGCTCATGAAAAGGATATTTTTTTCTGGCAAAAAAGGATTAGCCCCTCACGAATAGGAATCCTTTTTCGTGAGGCTGAATTCTTTGTTGAACTTTATAACTCTATCCTGGAAAGTGATCCTCCCATTGAAAACAATGGGAACTTAAAAATTTAATAACTTTGCAACAGATTAATATGTTTTCACCAAACAAATGAATGGCAGCTTTATTACCCAAGCCGATTCTAGCACAACAATTCCCACTAAAATTCCACACCATCTGCGCACAAGACAATGAGGAAAATACTCAAAAAGACTTTTGAGATTTTTACACTATCTGGATCTCAGAACTGGTGCATTCAACTAGAATGAAGTTTGCCACATCAAGAGATCTACCCCAAGTGACAGTGCATGTCAAATTTTGTACAAATCCATTTGTCAGTGGCAAAGTTATTAAAATGCAATATTTAAGGTTTGATATAAATATATATATATATATATATATATTATTCTTTGGTAAATGGATAAGGCCCACTAGGCACAAATGCCTGTTTCAGGGCAACCTGAGAGCACTAGGGAAGTTAAGTGAATTGCTTAGAGTTACACAGTATGCAAGTGGAGGTTGTGGGAATCAGACACAGGTCTGCTGAATATACCAAGCTCATTCACAGCTCTTTACTCTAAGATCTAGGCTATTGGGTACTATCACACCACAGATTATATCAGATGCATGAGATAAAGCATAAAGAGAAGAACATCCCCATTTCTTCAATTTTCATGTTCTTTAGGCACCAGATGCATCTCCTGTAGATATATTAAATTGAACCATTTTTTTTTCTCAGCAGTCTCATTATATTGGACCCCTTTATAGGGTTGTGCAGGCAGTTCAGTTCTAGGATTGTAACTCCCTCCTTTCAGGATTGAGCTGAGCTTGACAGCTCACTGCAGGCCATAACAGCTGGATTTGTAGAATTTTTGTTGGGGCCCTGGGGTTAGGGGTCAAGCTCCGCCCCTGGCACTGTGGTCAGGGGTCAAGCTCCACCCCCTGGCACAGGAATCAATGCCCCACCCCCTGGCCCAGGGGTCAAGGCCTGCCCCAGAGGTCAGGGCCCTGCCCCCTACAAGGAACAAAGTCCAAAACCGAGCAGGACAGGCCAGGTGTTGTTATCTGTAGGCTAGTAGAGGAAGCAATAGTCATGAGAGAATCCCCAACCCCCCCATTCTAGTTCTCCCCACATCAAGTCACTCACACAGTTTCTGAGCACAGTGGATCCCCTTCCGGGATGCCATATCTGTTTAGCAGACGTCAGGAGAGACAGAGAGAGTGTGGCATAAATGGAGTCAGTACTGCATTCCACTGCATACCCATATATGCCATTATCACCAGGTAGGAAGGTCACAGAGAAAGAGTCTGAGACTCTCTCTATGTGCCCATGGCCAGCAATGTCCAAAGAAAGTATATATGAAATACTACATCTTTCAAGGACAGATACTTAATATATTATTTTTTGGACATGGCCATAGACACATAAAATACCAGGCATCAAAATTAAGTTTTTCAGCCATTAGCCAAAAAGGGCTAGTGACTGGGAAAACACACCAGCCCAACAGACATTTCTAGTAGCACAGCTGTGTCCTAGAAATCCAAGAGCCATTATATACAGTAAACCTGCTTTTTAGCAGCCACTGGCCCACACAGCAAGAGTGAAAAAGTAAGAACTCTAGAAATAACTCAGCTGGCAGCTTTTGCTTTTTCATGCTTCCCTGTGCAGTTTAATGAGGAATGCAGCTGCCTTTTTTTGTTTTACTTTCTCAATATGCTGTAATGACCACTCTCCCCAACTGATCTTTTGGACCCCTCTCAGGTCACATTTGTGCCCCCATCTCATCACCACACCACTGTTCTTCCACATAGCTTACCCCCCTTCAAAATCTCTGATTAATGTTGACAAATGCTTTAGCATAAAAAAAAAATTAACATACAGTTTTCAGCCGAACAGAAATATCACTGAACTGGGATTTATTTTATCTCACTAGCACGTGTCCCACTGGGAACAAGTCTGTAATGTTCGATTATAGCTATAAGTGGATTTCCGAACTTTTTGTCAATAACAATCTGAAACATGGTAAAGTCTATTTCATCAGGGGTACATATTTCACATGTAAAATATAAGTCTGCAACCTTTAATTAGAATTTTGCAGTTTGTTTTCTGCTCCTTGAGCCTGACACCTTGAAAAAGGTGTGAAAGCTGCTCAAGGGGCAGTGTCGCTACCATCAGATAAAAGTTGCGAAATATTGTAATAATATGTATACCTGATAAAATAGTCTTACCATGTTCCAGATTGAGGACAAAAAACTAGAATCGAAAAATATAACTTGCGCATGGGACACATATGAAGAGATAATTATACAATAGCAAGGAAATTTCCTGTACTCCTATTGGTCAGGTGTGTGCCTGAGACAGTGATTAAATTACACAATAACTGCACTGTATTGATTTGTTGCCACATGATTATCATTGTTTGTTCTTCTCTTAAGAAACAAAGATATATTGCCACACTAAAAATCTACTAAAAACATTTTTAATTTTTTCTTATGTTGTATAACATCGAGCCATTGTATAATTGCAATAAGGCACTCCAAGGTGTGTGTTATTGTGTAATAACGTCACTCCTGGGCTGGTGGAAGCACTCGGCTCCGCCTTGTGCTTCAACCCACCCCAGGAGTGTCGTTATTACATAACACACACCTTGTCGTGCCTTATTGCTTAAATAAACCCCACTTCAGTGATATTTCTGTTGGGCTGAAAACAGTATGTTACATTTTTTTGCCAAATCATTAGTTATTGCTAATAAGCATGTTTTATTTTCCTCTGTGGTATTTTCAAGAAACTGACAAACAAATATACACTAATCACAGTAGTGGTGGCAAGGATTTGTTAGCTGAATATGAGAGCAGGCAGATGCAAAACAATTATCTGATTAGGGCTATGATTGCACTGGTAGGAAAGGTAAAGGATGCTCATATTTCAGAAACTAATTACTAGAACTGCATGACGTTGTTCTTGTATTTTCAGGAGGGAAGAAACATGCCGGGGCTGTGTTGCTGCTTATCCTGTGATGGGGCCTTTAGGATGGAAACAGAGACCTGGTGTACTGGCTAGCTTACTATCTTGCTTGCTGAAGCCTTCAGCAGCACAGTAAGCAAATTAGAAAGCTAATCAGTAGGCTAGGTCTCTCTTCCCATCCTAAAGCTCCCCAGGCTGTTCCACTCCCCCATGCATCAGACTCTGCAGAGCTGCTAGAGACAGTCCACCCCCACTTGCCCATCAGACAGTCACACACCGATGCAGAGACAGACCACCACACCCATTTCAGTCTCTGAACTCAGCATCACTCCAATCCATCCCCACATAGGCAACATCAGCATCTCTCCCATCCATCCCCACAGAGGCAACATCTGCATCCCTCTGACCCATCCCCACAGAGACAACATCAGCATCCCTCCCATCCATCCCCACAGAGGCAACATCAGCATCCGTCCCATCCATCCCCACAGAGATAACATCAGCATCCCTCCTGTCCATCCCCACAGAGACAACATCAGCATCCCTCCCATCCATCCCCATAGAAGCAACATCAGCATCTCTCCCATCCATCCCCACAGAGGCAACATCAGCATCCCTCCCATCCATCCCCACAGAGGCAACATCTGCATCCCCGACCCATCCCCACAGAGACAACATCAGCATCCTCCCGTCCATCCCACAGAGCAACATCAGCATCTCCGTCCCATCCCCACAGAGATAACATCAGCATCCCTCCTGTCCATCCCCACAGAGACAACATCAGCATCCCTTCCATCCATCCCCACAGAGGCAATATCAGCATCTCTCCCATCCATCCCCACAGAGGCAACATCAGCATCCCTCCCATCCATCCCCACAGAGGCAACATCAGTATCCCTCCTGTCCATCCCTACAGAGGCAACATCAGCATCCCTCTTGTCCATCCCCACAGAGGCAACATCAGCATCCCTCTTGTCCATCCCCATGGAGGCCACCACACCTTATTACCTGGTTACTGCAGTGCTTACCCCCATGATAGGGCCTTTAAGATGGAATGGAGACCTAGACTACTGGCTAATTTGATAACTTGCTCACTGAAGGCTTCAGCAAGACAGCAAGCAAGTTAGCAAGCTAGTCAGTAGGCTAGGTCTCTCTTCCCATCATGAAGTTCCCCAAGCTGTCCCATTCTTATTTAGTTACTGCATGGGTAACATTTACCAAATCACAATCAAGAATTAACATTTCCTAACAAAAGACAGACTGGCATTTGTTATTGTTAAAATAAGTTTAAATGTGCCAGCCCCTCACCCAGCATGGGCTAAGCAGCCCAGAGTATACCACGATGAGCTGATGTTCCTGAGGAGCATGGTCAGTTTCCTAGCCTGATTGCCAGGAGACACTCTGTGAATGTGCACCCCACACCTGCAGTGGGATTGCCAGTGGTATGGACCAGGACATTTTCCTCCAGCTTCTGTTTCTTTCTGTGAAGGTGCTGGACTGCAGTGATACACACGTGTGCAGCAGCATGCATACATGCTTGGTGACAGCTGGCTGCCACTCACCTCCGACTAGCTGCTCCCAGTGTGCTTCCACCTGGTCTCCACCAAGGAACAGCCAAGTAGAGAAACTCAGAATCCTCAACCTGTACTGAGGGGAAAAAGCTGTCCTTAGGCTGCTAGATCTACTATCTCCAGGCCGGCCCCTGAGTGACCCCAGTCTGGTTCACCAGTGTAGTGAGGGGTTGTGCTACTGTGACACTGCTGAGCCTTGAGAAGTAGTTTGACTTCCAAAAAACTAAAATTACTTCCAAATTTGGACTTATGGAAGTATTTGACTTCCATTCCACCCCAGTAGACTCAACGAACCCCTGTTCACAATGGCTAGTTTTATTTATTTATTTATTGGAAACCCACTAAGTTCAGCACATTATCATTATACCACAGTGGTTTAAGGCTCTGAGCTGCAAATCTGGAGACCTGGATTTGAATCCCACATTCCCCACTTGCATACTGTGTGACTCTGAGCAAGTCATTCAACTTCCCTGTGCTCCCAGGTCTCACCTGTAAACAAGCTTTCAGTTTAGTGTGTCTCTCCTGGTTACACAATTGGGGAAAAAAAAAGTTCAGTTCAGAAGCTTGAGTGACCGAAATTGATCATATTAACATTTTTCGTTAGAAAATGGGTCCGTATGTATACAATAAATCACACTGCACTTATATATACACATTTAAAAAATAAATTTACAGTTTAAAGCTGATCATAAGCAATTAGTGGTTGAAAATACAACCATGCGTCTAACCTTCCAGTCTATATTTTATTCTACAATGTAGCAATACAGCAGCACCATCCAGTACTATGTGTTGTTTGTTATGTTTGACCGGGAAAGTTACATTTACTTGTGATGGCTTGTTTCCAGTTACATCTGAGGGAGGCTGGGCTACATGGGTCTGTTAGTTTTTTTTTTTTTTTATTGATGATTGAATGTTGACCATGTCACTAGGAAAACTCCCTACTCTTCATGGGATCTTTTACTTCCACCTGGACAGTGACCAAAAATGGGCAGAAAAGATCTACATTTTTTTAAATTCTTTGGTAACCCAGTATTGGTCAGTAGACTCAATGCCCATTTACAGGGGTGAACCAGAAGCACTGGGGAGGTTAACTGACTTGCTCAGGGTCACACAGTATGCGAGTGGAGGTTGTGGGAATCAAACCTAGGTCTGCTGGATGTACCAAGCTCTTTTACTGTTCATTGCCCTGACCGCTAGGCTATACTACATTTAAAATCTCATCAGAAGGACGGCTTCTCAACTGTGCAGTACCCCATTGGTACTGCACTACAATGTCAGTTATGGGTAGTACCCCAAGTACCTGGTGTGGGGCTAGAACCCACAATCTTCTGATCTTCCAGCCCTAGAGCTGAGCGTGCTACCTACTGAGCAACTAACAGTGCTATAAATATACATATAAATAGGAGCTACAACATGGCTTCTTTTAACATCAGAACTTAAAATTAGTAACAATGTTAAGTTCCAAACTCAGCATATCAATTAGTGCCTTAATATAACCTTTTTAGTAGTTTAGTTTGATAGTATACTTTCATTAGCGTAAACCAGCCAGGTAAGGTGTATTGAGTTGTGTCCCTTTCCAGCCACAACCCCGATCATAGGTTAAATACCACATATGCAAGTACAGTCCAGATACACAAAATCCGTAATCCATGGAACAGTTCTGCTGCTGTTGCCTACCTTTGCTGGCTGACGCTCTCCTCCTCTGCTGCTCCTCAAGTTGACCTGCTCTCTGCTGCTGCCAGCTGCCCAGACTGAAGGAACCTACCCAGCCACATGTAGGACTGACGCCTGCCTAAACCTCCCTAACCCCACCCGGAAATGCTCAGGTCACCCACACACTCTGCTTCCCTCTGCAGCGTTAGTCTGCTGCCTGCGCTGGTGACCACGTCCACAGCTAGCTGCCTGATTCCACTCTATGGCCACCCAACCCCAGGACTTCCCTTTCTTTTCCCTCTTCACTGGCCCGACTCTGACTTGACTGGACTGCTGTGCTTCCTGGCTGCTGCTGGTATGGTGTCCCGAACGACTCCCAGTGCATCCCTGATCTTTCTTTGGCTGTTCTTCTTTCAGGCTCCTGTTTTCTGTCTGGACTAGGCATGATCCACCACCACTGCTTGTCTTCTAGGCCAGCCCAATGCCACTCCCTCTCTCCCGTCAGTGTGCCACACAAGAAACCGTCACCTCTCAGAGTCTTCACATGCATGCACGCATATCGCACACCCAAACAAGCCCTCTGCCCCCCCCCGGCCAATCAACGTGCGGCAAGTTTGAAGAAAAAGGGCCACTGAACTGCAGTGATTTTCGAGGGTGGTGGCGGCAAACCAAAGGAAAGGCAATAAGACAAAGGCACCAATTTTAAATATGATGCCAGCTGGGCTGCCAATCACCGGCCCAATTAAACAGTGGGGGGTGGGCAGTCATGAAGGAGGACACGTGCATAGAAACCAGGGGAAAAAATCCCTTAAAAAAGGCAGCAACATGTGGCAAAATATTGCTGGGGCTCCACCCAGCTCAAAAAATATTGCTGGGGCCAATGTCCCATGGGCCCGTTCAACCCAGCGCCTATACTGCAGGCCTCCCAACTCCTGCAGATGCATGAGGGGTGTGGTGAGAGTGGCCTTGCTGTAGCATTAACTTTGGTGCCTCCTGCACCTTTCTTTTTGGCACCTGTGGCCAAATCCTTCACTTGTGGTTTCTAGATGTGGGCAGAGGGGACCAGGAACAAGAAGCCACACCACATCACTGGCACCTCCTGCACCACGAGAAGGCCACTTCAAATGTGGGAGTGCATACTGCACAGGGTTCCTCCCCTGTGCTCCCAGCTCCACCTACCCTGCTGGCCACAACTCCCAGATCCACCACCCATTCTTAGCCATGACCACACTGGATAACAGCCTTAAGAGGCTACAACAAATGCCTGGGGGCTACCACACAATGGGAGCAAACAGCTAATCAAAACAATAGACTTTGGAGCATGGCCATCTTGTTTCTCCTTGATTCCCTGCAACCAGTCTATTAGAGAGCTAGAAGTCTGAGACAGAGCATGCTAGAAATTGTGGGGAAATTATGCAATAAGGGACGTCCCTAATGAACTAACAGGCTAAAGAGGCCAATCAGATGCCAGGACATGGCAAAAGGA
The DNA here is from genome assembly GCA_016271365.2 of Neoceratodus forsteri. Lineage (NCBI taxonomy): Eukaryota > Metazoa > Chordata > Ceratodontiformes > Ceratodontidae > Neoceratodus > Neoceratodus forsteri. The sequence continues at coordinate 33,073,485 of CM057450.1, forward strand.
CAGACGAGTTCTGCCCTGCCAATCGGACACTGAAGCTGAGAAAGAAGTACTGAAGTGAAGAGACCTGCTGCTGCCTAATGAGAACTAGAGGCCTAGCCAGGTCTGATGCTGTTGAATCCTTCCCTGGGCTCTTTCCATACAAATGCTGACTTTCTGTGAACTGTGCTTGAAGGGCACCTGGTAACAAGCCAGTAAGAGTTTGTGCCTGTAGGATGTTGCTGCAGACCAAAGTTGCTAAGTGAGGAATCCTGAGAAACCTACTCTTGTGGAGAGCAGCTGACATGTAAAACCAGAGGCAGAGACCTGCATCTAATACAGACTGCTGGGAAGCCTGGTAGGGGGCCTGCTAGTCTTTATCTAGTGGGGGGACTTGGGAAATGGGGAGTCACAGAGCACGTGCCCTGAGTATGTGGGTTCTCTTGATCTGGAGGGGAGTTGGACCATGTGGGTCACTTCCTGGGTCTCGACTCCTCAGGAACACCAAAGCCACTGCATAGTGCTCCAGCGAAGGTGTAGTAAGAGCTGAAACAGAAGGTCTGTGCTGCTGGCAATTGCTAGAAAGCTGAGCCTGATATGTTTTATATCCATGTTGCTGTGGCCTACTCTTGAAAGCTTCCTGACCTGCTTCTGTGTGCTGGTTCTCACCTCGACTGAGCTGCTACATCTGTGGGTCACAGGAGTGCTGTCTTTGCTGACTTGGGTCCTTTGTATTTTTCCCATTTGGATTACAGTAACTTTGTTGGGATTACAAAGCTGATTTTCAAGCATTTTCCATTTGGAATCTCAAGTTTCTTTTTTTGTGCTAGCACACCTGCATATTGGGGGTGGGGGTGGGGCATTAAAGTGCAAGCTTGTTAATTGCCAAAAAAGAGCATCACCAAAAGGACCAGGACAATGCAGTTACCAGGTCTGCACCGTATGGGTACCAAGAGTCTTTTACTGCCACTTCAAACATGCAATTACATAGTTCTAGTACTGGTAAAATCTAAATAGTATACCACACCCTGTGCAATGTAAGTTACTTATCTTTTCCTGCAGCTTGAATGGGTGGGTGCCTACCTTGACTGTGTGAGTTCTGAGAGGATAGTAGTGTCTCACAATTCTATGGTTCACAGGGAATATTGGTATTGGGTGGAAGTGTTTAAAGTGATTTTGCAATTGCCTAACCCCCTGTTCATTCCCAGCTTCCAGACCTGTGTTGCACAATAAAGGCATTGTTAGTTGGTTGAACTTCACTTTTGTATGTGTGCTCATTTTGCGAAACCTGTTTACATTGTTTATGGGTGAATGCAACCACTGTCACATTGGGCCCCCGGGCGTGGTCCAACAACCACAACCATTCTTCTGCAGCACTGTAAAGGGTAGTGTTAAACATGAGTCACAAACTCTGTCAAACCTTGGTAGTGAAGCACACCACACAAGTAACCTCTGGAGAAAAGTATTTTGCTTAGAGGCTCAATGCAGTACATAAAACGGCTCACAGGGAACTCACAGCATACAGGCTCAGAGTTCAGAGACTCCTCCATACAAAGTTGCCAATTCACTCATTCATAAACAACAAGTTATTCCTGTAACACAGTCCTGTGGACAAATTAAAGACTGGCTAACAAAAAAATATTTTACAAAGGCACAGAGGCCATGGATTGATCAGGGGGTGGTCCAGTCCTGTGTAGGGAGGTGAGTAGATACTGAATCCCAAGGGTAGTACTGCACACAGCATTTGATCCACTTATTCTCTCTGGGTGGAGGCACCATGCTATTCCTTATTTTTTTTTTGGGGGGGGGACAGACCCCTCCACCACAACTGGAGAAAGAATGAACACAACCACTCAACCCAGTGGGTCCCCCTACAATCACCAGGCAGGGGTGTGAACCAGGACACAGTGACCTGGGGGTCGGGCCAAAGGATTACAGAATAGTTTTCTGAAAGTCCATTTTGACCACTTGAAGTGAGCATTTAGAGATGCATTTTGCAGGAAAGCAGAATAATATCATAAAAGGATGTACGCAGTGATACAGATGTACCAGAAGTATTCCACCCCTTTTCCACACACATATATGTTTTCAGTAACTCTGCAGCATTTGGGAAATTGTATTAAAAGGACAAAAAATAACACTAATGCAAACTTGACTGATTATTTAACTTTCTGTGAAATTTTACATTTCACATTTCTGAAATGGTGGACTTCCAATGGCAGACTCAGCTTCCTAGAGGCTCTTGTATAGTTAAAGCCACTGGGTCCAGGAAAATTATGCAGGTTCCAGCCTGTTCTTCCTAAACAGTATCCACCCATTATCTTCTGCTTGGAGGATATGGGTGTGGGGCATCTCAAATGAGCTTGCTTTGTCATCTGAAATGGTCTGGGACAAAACCCTGAACAGATGGAAACCCTCAAATATCTTGGAGTAGCTCTGGAAGACACCTTATCTTTTGCCCCCATGTTGACAATGTGGTGGCCATACTTAATGAAGACTGTGTGCCCTGTACCATAATTGGAACAATTTCACTGAGGATGCTAGATGCCTTGTTGTGGCCAGTTCCATTTTGTCACTTATAGATTATGTCCTCCCTTTCTATGTAGTTGCCCGTGATACGGTGCTAAACAGAGTAAAGCTGATAATAAGGTGTGCACTTTGTAGTTGGTGCAGATAATGGCACTCATAGTTGTACCCTTTACATGCTCACTAACTGGCTACAGTACCTTTCCTGTAGAAGAATAAAGCTGCAGATCTGTTTGCTAGCCAAAACATTCCACCTGGGCCTAACATCGCCTGCTTTAACAAATTGCTTCCGCACCACCTCCAACTAGTACGACACCAAATCATGGCCAGGAATGCCCTTAAGTCTCCTTTCCAGCATACTCATCTGGGCAAGCAGTTGTTTGCTGTCAGGGTCACTAATAGGTTAAACAAACTGCCCGCTACACTGTTGAATCCCCCTCCCCCTAGCTTAATCAATTTAAGAGATCTTTGCCATCTGCCCTTGAAGTGCAGTGCAACTGTAACCATTAAACTATTTTATTTGGTTTCTTTCTGTGCATATCTTCTTACTTTTATACAAAGATCTGCATGGATTTTTCAAAAATGTATGCAATTGTTCTATTTTAAGTGTTTTGAGCCTGTCTTGAGTTAAGTTTCCCTGGAACTGCTTACTGTACTTCTAATGTTTTTTGTAACTATGTATTTGATGTGGAAGAAATGAGCACTTGTGCTTAAAGATAATCTCTGAACTTTTCAATAAATATAAAAAATAAGAAATAATTGCATCTCAAGAAGACAAACAAATAAAAACAGAGTTGGCCGCCATGTCTGACTTTCACCTTCTTTTCCAACACAAGGAAGGTAATTTCATTTTTTTTTTACACCCCAGGGGCACATGGCTGGAAAAAATGGAGCATATTGGCCTGCTATTATTTCAACATTTGCATATGTTCAATCATGTTATCCTGCTACCTCCCCGCCAATCTCACAACAGCATTAACTCTCACAGCGAGTCCTACTTATTAGCAAATCTGATTTTGTAACTTCTTGTATCTTGGCATCCCCAACATGCAAAAGATGACCCTTGTGTTAAGGATCTGTCTTTATACAGTCAATTTGTAACCTGGATCACTGGACTGGTTTGCTGGCCAAGGCACCTAGCTTCACCTGAGCTCTTTCCTTCTAAGATTGCTTGAAAGGACAGAGCAGAGAACCTTACCAGAGCAAGGGAAATGGATTAAGACTTCTTTTGGCTAAGCAGATCTACTGTGTGTTGTTATTTTTATTTTGTACTCACGGGGGATTGCTACTGTTTGTTGCTAACATTTCATTGCTTTATTTTCCTCTGATTCAAATTGTTGTTGCTGGTATACCTTCTTCTGCATTATTACAAGGGTGTGCCTACAGGTGTGTGCTAACAGATTACTGCTGTAATCTTCTGATTCAAATTGTCTTTTGCAAGGTATATCTTCTGTTACTGCTTATTTTTCTCTCTCTAGCAAAGTGTTTCTTATAGGGTATATCTTCTCTGAAATTATTTCAGGAGGTGCTTTATAGGTTTTAGTTTTATCTAACATTAGGATAAGCTTTCAGGGTTACTGCATTTGTTGTTGACTGATTGTTTCTGCTCTTACCTCCTTGTTCTTTCATCCATGGCTCTTCTTTTTCGGCAGAGAAAGGGCCCAGTCACCCAACCCCATCCCCAACCACCCCACACTACACTCCTTTTATAGGGTACCACAGTTGTGACATTTCCTGTGGCAAAGCAGGAAGGGGCAGATCAGTGGGGCATCCACAAGGTGAACTCATTTACAGAGGCACTAGTAATTTAACTTATTAAAACAATTTATATGAAAACAAAACACAAAATCAAACCATTACTTGCATTTTCTTCCTTCTAATTACTCTAACCAGGTTATAAACCCAGCAACTTATCTGGAATGGATATCATTAACTGCAAGTACTGTGGAACACTTTTCAGAAGGACAGTCTTACAGGATTTAGGACACTGTCCTACATGCTGAGCCATTGTAGATCTTAAGACTCAGCTCCGGGCAGCATGGGCGAGAGATTGCGTGCCTCAAATTTCATATTCAAGAGGAAACAGATTATAAGAACCACCCGCCATTTCCCCAACATCCAACAGAAGAACCTCGACAGCAGAGGGTAGATGGTTCAGGAGGTTGGCAGGTGGTTAGGAAGGGCAAATTGGGTGCCCCATCACTCTGTGCTCTCCAACATATTACCTCCAAAAACTATATAAACACCACAGATAGATATCTGCTTCTATCTCCGAAATCAAACAAAGGGGCAGAGGACACTGCAGAGCAGGACACTGCAGCACAGGAGCTAGCACAACAAAACTCGCCCAAATCAGGAGCCAAAACAAAAAAAGCAAAAAGGAAATCCAAAAAACTTCTGATCATAGGAGACTCCATGATTCGGGGAGTTGATACCCATCTCCAGCCAGGGGTAATGGTCAGATGTCTCCCAGGTACATCAGTATGGAGAGACACTGACTGCATTGTGAAAATTGTTCACAAAGCAGGAGAAAACATTGACATCCTCATACACAAAGGGACTAATGATCTCACCAGCCGGTCAGCTGTGGAGACCAAGGAACACCTGACCATGCTGAGTGACAAACTATCATCCATTTAGTCTGACATCTCCTTCTCTGAGATCCTGTCAGTCTGGGAGAGAGGAACAGATGGACGGAAGGTCAGAGAAGGGGAAATAGGGGAGCTAAACATGTGGCTCAAGGGCTGGTGCCAGGAAAAAGGAGACAGATTTGTAGGGAACTGGCAACAGTTCTGGTAGTGAAAGTTCTTTAAATTTGATGGACTGCATCTGACTAAGGAGGGAGTCAGTGCACTGGGGCAGAAGTTTCATTTTTTTGTGCTAGCACACCTGCATATTGGGGGTGGGAGTGGGGGGGGGCATTAAAGTGGAAGCTTATTAATTGCCAAAAAAGAGCATCACTAAAAGGATCAGGACAATGCAGTTACCAGGTCTGCACTGTAACTCTTGGGTACCAAGGTGTTTTCTTACCACTTCATACATGCAGTTATATAGTTCTAGTACTGGTAAAATCTAAATAGTATACCACACCCTGTGCAATGTAAGTTACTTATGTTTCCTGCCCTTGAATGGGTGGGTGCCTACCTTGACTGTGTGAGTTCTGAGAGGATAGTAGTGTCTCACAATTCTATGGTTCACAGGAATATTGGTATTGGTGGAAGTGCTTAAAGTGATTTTGCAATTCCTAACCCTGTTCCATCCCAGCTTCCAGACCTGTGTTGCACAATAAAGGCATTGTTAGTTGGTTGAACTTCACTTTTCATGTGTGCTCATTTTGCGAAACCTGTTTACATTGTTTATGGGTGAATGCAACCACTGTCACATTGGGCCCTCGGGTGTGGTCCAACAACCACAACCATTCCTCTGCAGCACTGTAAAGGGTAGTGCTAAACATGAATCGCAAACTCTGTCAAACCTTGGTAGTGAAGCACAGCACACAAGTAACCTCTGGAGAAAAGTATTTTACTTAGAGGCTCAATGCAGTACATAAAACAGCTCACAGGGAACTCGCAGCATACAGGCTCAGAGTTCAGAGACTCCTCCATACAAAGTTGCCAATCCATTCATTCATAAACAACAAGTTATTCCTGTGACATAGTCCTGTGACCAAATTAAAGACTGGCTAACAAAAATACTTTACAAAGGCACAGAGGCCATGGATTGATCGATCCTGCATTTCATGAAAAACTCACTTCGTCAGGGGTGGTCCAGTCCAGTGTAGGGAGGTGAGTAGATACTGAATCCCAAGGGTAGTACTGCACACAGCATTTGGTCCAGTTATTCTCTCAGAGTGGAGGCACCATCGATTCCTTATTTTTTTTCTGGGACAGACCCCTTCCCCACAACTGGAGAAAGAATGAACACAACCCCTCAACCCTATGGGTCCCCATACAATCTCCAGGCAGGGGTGTGAACCAGGACATGGTGACCTGGTGGTCGGGCCAAAGGATTACAGAATAGTTTTCTGAAAGTCCATTTTGACCACTTGGAGGGAGCATTTAGAGATGCATTTTGCAGGAAAGCAGAATAATATCATAAAAGGATATACCCAGTGATACAGTTGTACCAGAAGTATTCCACCCCTTTTCCACACACATATATGTTTTCAGTAACTCTGCAGCATTTGGGAAATTGTATTAAAAGGACAAAAAATAACACTAATGCAAACTTGACTGATTATTTAACTTTCTGTGAAATTTTACATTTCACATTTCTGAAATGGTGGACTTCCAATGGCAGACTCAGCTTCCTAGAGGCTCTTGTATAGTTAAAGCCACTGGGTCCAGGAAAATTATGCAGGTTCCAGCCTGTTCTTCCTAGAGCAGTATCCCACCCATTATCTTCTGCTTGGAGGATATGGGTGTGGGGCATACTCAAATGAGCTTGCTTTGTCATCTGAAATGGTCTGGGACAAAACCCTGAACAGATGGAAACCCTCAAATATCTTGGAGTAGCTCTGGAAGACACCTTATCTTTTGCCCCCCATGTTGACAATGTGGTGGCCATACTTAATGAAGACTGTGTGCCCTGTACCATAATTGGAACAATTTCACTGAGGATGCTAGATGCCTTGCTGTGGCCAGTTCCATTTTGTCACTTATAGATTATGTCCTCCCTTTCTATGTAGTTGCCCGTGATACGGTGCTAAACAGAGTAAAGCTGATAATAAGGTGTGCACTTTGTAGTTGGTGCAGATAATGGCACTCATAGTTGTACCCTTTACATGCTCACTAACTGGCTACAGTACCTTTCCTGTAGAAGAATAAAGCTGCAGATCTGTTTGCTAGCCAAAACATTCCACCTGGGCCTAACATCGCCTGCTTTAACAAATTGCTTCCGCACCACCTCCAACTAGTACGACACCAAATCATGGCCAGGAATGCCCTTAAGTCTCCTTTCCAGCATACTCATCTGGGCAAGCAGTTGTTTGCTGTCAGGGTCACTAATAGGTTAAACAAACTGCCGCTACACTGTTGAATCCTCCCTAGCTTAATCAATTTAAGAGATCTTTGCCATCTGCCCTTGAAGTGCAGTGCAACTGTAACCATTAAACTATTTTATTTGGTTTCTTTCTGTGCATATCTTCTTACTTTTTATACAAAGATCTGCATGGATTTTTTTCAAAAATGTATGCAATTGTTCTATTTTAAGTGTTTTGAGCCTGTCTTGAGTTAAGTTTCCCTGGAACTGCTTACTGTACTTCTAATGTTTTTTGTAACTATGTATTTGATGTGGAAGAAATGAGCACTTGTGCTTAAAGATAATCTCTGAACTTTTCAATAAATATAAAAAATAAGAAATAATTGCATCTCAAGAAGACAAACAAATAAAAACAGAGTTGGCATCCATGTCTGACTTTCACCTTCTTTTCCAACACAAGGAAGGTAATTTCATTTTTACACCCAGGGCACATGGCTGGAAAAATGGAGCATATTAGCCTGCTATTATTTCAACATTTGCATATGTTCAATCATGTTATCCTGCTACCTCCCGCCAATCTCACAACAGCATTAACTCTCACAGCGAGTCCTACTTATTAGCAAATCTGATTTTGTAACTTCTTGTATCTTGGCATCCCCAACATGCAAAAGATGACCCTTGTGTTAAGATCTGTCTTTATACAGTCAATTTGTAACCTGGATCACTGGACTGGTTTGCTGGCCAAGGCACCTAGCTTCACCTGAGCTCTTTCCTTCTAAGATTGCTTGAAAGGACAGAGCAGAGAACCTTACCAGAGCAAGGGAAATGGATTAAGACTTCTTTTGGCTAAGCAGATTTACTGTGTGTTGTTATTTTTATTTTGTACTCACGGGGATTGCTACTGTTTGTTGCTAACATTTCATTGCTTTATTTTCCTCTGATTCAAATTGTTGTTGCTGGTATACCTTCTTCTGCATTATTACAGGGTGTGCCTACAGGTGTGTGCTAACAGATTACTGCTGTAATCTTCTGATTCAAATTGTCTTTTGCAAGGTATATCTTCTGTTACTGCTTTATTTTTCTCTCTCTAGCAAAGTGTTTCTTATAGGGTATATCTTCTCTGAAATTATTTCAGGAGGTGCTTTATAGGTTTTAGTTTTATCTAACATTAGGATAAGCTTTCAGGGTTACTGCATTTGTTGTTGACTGATTGTTTCTGCTCTTACCTCCTTGTTCTTTCATCCATGGCTCTTCTTTTTCGGCAGAGAAAGGGCCCAGTCACCACCCCATCCCAACCACCCCACTACACTCCTTTTATAGAATTACCAGTTGTGACATTTCCTGTGGCAAAGCAGGAAGGGGCAGATCAGTGGGGCATCCACAAGGTGAACTCATTTACAGAGGCACTAGTAATTTAACTTATTAAAACAATTTATATGAAAACAAAACACAAAATCAAACCATTACTTGCATTTTCTTCCTTCTAATTACTCTAACCAGGTTATAAACCCAGCAACTTATCTGGAATGGATATCATTAACTGCAAGTACTGTGGAACACTTTTCAGAAGGACAGTCTTACAGGATTTAGGACACTGTCCTACATGCTGGGCCATTGTAGATCTTAAGACTCAGCTCCGGGCAGCATGGGCAGAGATTGCGTGCCTCAAATTTCATATTCAAGAGGAAACAGATTATAAGAACCACCCGCCATTTCCCCAACATCCAACAGAAGAACCTCGACAGCAGAGGGTAGATGGTTCAGGAGGTTGGCAGGTGGTTAGGAGGGGCAAATTGGGTGCCCCATCACTCTGTGCTCTCCAACATATTACCTCCAAAAACTATATAAACACCACAGATAGATATCTGCTTCTATCTCCGAAATCAAACAAAGGGGCAGAGGACACTGCAGAGCAGGACACTGCAGCACAGGAGCTAGCACAACAAAACTCGTCCAAATCAGGAGCCAAAACAAAAAAAGCAAAAAGGAAATCCAAAAAACTTCTGATCATAGGAGACTCCATGATTCGGGGAGTTGATACCCATCTCCAGCCAGGGGTAATGGTCAGATGTCTCCCAGGTACATCAGTATGGAGAGACACTGACTGCATTGTGAAAATTGTTCACAAAGCAGGAGAAAACATTGACATCCTCATACACAAAGGGACTAATGATCTCACCAGCCGGTCAGCTGTGGAGACCAAGGAACACCTGACCATGCTGAGTGACAAACTATCATCCATTTAGTCTGACATCTCCTTCTCTGAGATCCTGTCAGTCTGGGAGAGAGGAACAGATGGACGGAAGGTCAGAGAAGGGAAATAGGGAGCTAAACATGTGGCTCAAGGGCTGGTGCCAGGAAAAGGAGACAGATTTGTAGGAACTGGCAACAGTTCTGGTAGTGAAAGTTCTTTAAATTTGATGGACTGCATCTGACTAAGGAGGAGTCAGTGCACTGGGGCAGAAGTTTCATTTTTTGTGCTACACACCTGCATATGGGGGTGGGAGTGGGGGTGGGGCATTAAAGTGGAAGCTTATTAATTGCCAAAAAAGAGCATCACTAAAAGGATCAGGACAATGCAGTTACCAGGTCTGCACTGTAACTCTTGGGTACCAAGAGTGTTTTCTTGCCACTTCATACATGCAGTTATATAGTTCTAGTACTGGTAAAATCTAAATAGTATACCACACCCTGTGCAATGTAAGTTACTTATGTTTTCCTGCCCCTTGAATGGGTGGGTGCCTACCTTGACTGTGTGAGTTCTGAGAGGATAGTAGTGTCTCACAATTCTATGGTTCACAGGGAATATTGGTATTGGGTGGAAGTGCTTAAAGTGATTTTGCAATTGCCTAACCCCCTGTTCCATCCCAGCTTCCAGACCTGTGTTGCACAATAAAGGCATTGTTAGTTGGTTGAACTTCACTTTTCATGTGTGCTCATTTTGCGAAACCTGTTTACATTGTTTATGGGTGAATGCAACCACTGTCACATTGGGCCCTCGGGTGTGGTCCAACAACCACAACCATTCCTCTGCAGCACTGTAAAGGGTAGTGCTAAACATGAATCGCAAACTCTGTCAAACCTTGGTAGTGAAGCACAGCACACAAGTAACCTCTGGAGAAAAGTATTTTACTTAGAGGCTCAATGCAGTACATAAAACAGCTCACAGGGAACTCGCAGCATACAGGCTCAGAGTTCAGAGACTCCTCCATACAAAGTTGCCAATCCATTCATTCATAAACAACAAGTTATTCCTGTGACATAGTCCTGTGACCAAATTAAAGACTGGCTAACAAAAAAATACTTTACAAAGGCACAGAGGCCATGGATTGATCGATCCTGCATTTCATGAAAAAACTCACTTCGTCAGGGGGTGGTCCAGTCCAGTGTAGGGAGGTGAGTAGATACTGAATCCCAAGGGTAGTACTGCACACAGCATTTGGTCCAGTTATTCTCTCAGAGTGGAGGCACCATGCGATTCCTTATTTTTTTTCTGGGACAGACCCCTTCCCCACAACTGGAGAAAGAATGAACACAACCCCTCAACCCTATGGGTCCCCATACAATCTCCAGGCAGGGGTGTGAACCAGGACATGGTGACCTGGTGGTCGGGCCAAAGGATTACAGAATAGTTTTCTGAAAGTCCATTTTGACCACTTGGAGGGAGCATTTAGAGATGCATTTTGCAGGAAAGCAGAATAATATCATAAAAGGATATACCCAGTGATACAGTTGTACCAGAAGTATTCCACCCCTTTTCCACACACATATATGTTTTCAGTAACTCTGCAGCATTTGGGAAATTGTATTAAAAGGACAAAACATAACACTAACACAAACTTGACTGAATATTTAACTTTCAGTGAAATTTTACATTTCACATTTCTGAAATGGTGGACTTCCAATGGCAGACTCAGCTTCCTAGTGGCTCTTGTATAGTTAAAGCCACTGGGTCCAGGAAAATTATGCAGGTTCCAGCCTGTTCTTCCTAGAGCAGTATCCCACCCATTATCTTCTGCTTGGAGGATATGGGTGTGGGGCATACTCAAATGAGCTTGCTTTGTCATCTGAAATGGTCTGGGACAAAACCCTGAACAGATGGAAACCCTCAAATATCTTGGAGTAGCTCTGGAAGACACCTTATCTTTTGCCCCCATGTTGACAATGTGGTCCATACTTAATGAAGACTGTGTGCCCTGTACCATAATTGGAACAATTTCACTGAGGATGCTAGATGCCTTGTTGTGGCCAGTTCCATTTTGTCACTTATAGATTATGTCCTCCTTTCTATGTAGTTGCCCGTGATCGGTGCTAAACAGAGTAAAGCTGATAATAAGGTGTGCACTTTGTAGTTGGTGCAGATAATGGCACTCATAGTTGTACCCTTTACATGCTCACTAACTGGCTACAGTACCTTTCCTGTAGAAGAATAAAGCTGCAGATCTGTTTGCTAGCCAAAACATTCCACCTGGGCTAACATCGCCTGCTTTAACAAATTGCTTCCCACCACCTCCAACTAGTACGACACAAATCATGGCCAGGAATGCCCTTAAGTCTCCTTTCCAGCATACTCATCTGGGCAAGCAGTTGTTTGCTGTCAGGGTCACTAATAGGTTAAACAAACTGCCCGCTACACTGTTGAATCCCCCTTCCCCTAGCTTAATCAATTTAAGAGATCTTTGCCATCTGCCCTTGAAGTGCAGTGCAACTGTAACCATTAAACTATTTTATTTGGTTTCTTTCTGTGCATATCTTCTTACTTTTTATACAAAGATCTGCATGGATTTTTTTCAAAAATGTATGCAATTGTTCTATTTTAAGTGTTTTGAGCCTGTCTTGAGTTAAGTTTCCCTGGAACTGCTTACTGTACTTCTAATGTTTTTTGTAACTATGTATTTGATGTGGAAGAAATGAGCACTTGTGCTTAAAGATAATCTCTGAACTTTTCAATAAATATAAAAAATAAGAAATAATTGCATCTCAAGAGACAAACAAATAAAAACAGAGTTGCCGCCATGTCTGACTTTCACCTTCTTTTCCAACACAAGGAAGGTAATTTCATTTTTACACCCCAGGGCACATGGCTGGAAAATGGAGCATATTGGCCTGCTATTATTTCAACATTTGCATACGTTCAATCATGTTATCCTTCTACCTCCCCTTCAATCTCACAACAGCATTAACTCTCACAGCGAGTCCTACTTATTAGCAAATCTGATTTTGTAACTTCTTGTATCTTGGCATCCCCAACATGCAAAAGATGACCCTTGTGTTAAGGTTCTGTCTTTATACAGTCAATTTGTAACCTGGATCACTGGACTGGTTTGCTGGCCAAGGCACCTAGCTTCACCTGAGCTCTTTCCTTCTAAGATTGCTTGAAAGGACAGAGCAGAGAACCTTACCAGAGCAAGGGAAATGGATTAAGACTTCTTTTGGCTAAGCAGATTTACTGTGTGTTGTTATTTTTATTTTGTACTCACGGGGATTGCTACTGTTTGTTGCTAACATTTCGTTGCTTTATTTTCCTCTGATTCAGATTGTTGTTGCTGGTATACCTTCTTCTGCATTATTACAGGGTGTGCCTACAGGTGTGTGCTAACAGATTACTGCTGTAATCTTCTGATTCAAATTGTCTTTTGCAAGGTATATCTTCTGTTACTGCTTTATTTTTCTCTCTCTAGCAAAGTGTTTCTTATAGGGTATATCTTCTCTGAAATTATTTCAGGAGGTGCTTTATAGGTTTTAGTTTTATCTAACATTAGGATAAGCTTTCAGGGTTACTGCATTTGTTGTTGACTGATTGTTTCTGCTCTTACCTCCTTGTTCTTTCATCCATGGCTCTTCTTTTTCGGCAGAGAAAGGGCCCAGTCACCCAACCCCATCCCCAACCACCCCACACTACACTCCTTTTATAGGGTACCACAGTTGTGACATTTCCTGTGGCAAAGCAGGAAGGGGCAGATCAGTGGGGCATCCACAAGGTGAGCTCATTTACAGGGGCACTAGTAATTTAACTTGTTAAAACAATTTATATGAAAACAAAACAAAATCAAACCATTACTTGCATTTTCTTCCTTCTAATTACTCTAACCAGATTATAAACCCAGCAACTTATCTGGAATGGATATCATTAACTGCAAGTACTGTGGAACACTTTTCAGAAGGACAGTCTTACAGGATTTAGGACACTGTCCTACATGCTGGGCCATTGTAGATCTTAAGACTCAGCTCCGGGCAGCATGGGCAGAGATTGCGTGCCTCAAATTTCATATTCAAGAGGAAACAGATTATAAGAACCACCCGCCATTTCCCCAACATCCAACAGAAGAACCTTGACCACAGAGGGTAGTTGGTTCAGGAGGTTGGCAGGTGGTTAGGAGGGGCAAATTGGGTGCCCCATCACTCTGTGCTCTCCAACATATTACCTCCAAAAACTGTATAAACACCACAGATAGGTAAGTTTCTCTGGAACTGCTTACTGCACTTCTAATGTTCTCAAAAGGACAAACAAATAAAAGCAGAGTTGGCCGCCATGTCTGACTTTCACCTTCTTTTCCAACACAAGGAAGGTAATTTAATTTTTCTTACACCCCAGGGGCACATGGCTGGAAAAAATGGAGCATATTGGCCTGCTATTATTTCAACATTTGCATACGTTCAATCAAGTTATCCTTCTTCCTCCCCTCCAATCTCACAACAGCATTAACTCTCACAGCGAGTCCTACTTATTAGCAAATCTGATTTTGTAACTTCTTGTTTCTTGGCATCCCCAACATGCAAAAGATGACCCTTGTGTTACGCATCTGTCTTTATACAGTCAATTTGTAACCTGGATCACTGGACGGTATGTAATTGTATTGATTCTGAATCACCTGATGTATGTCTTATTGTTTCTGTTCCCCAGGTCGCCCATGAAAAAGGGACCTTCAGGGTCCAGTGGGCCTACCCGGTCATCAAAATTCAATAAATAAATAAATTAATATTAAAACCAACGGGAGTCCACCATATGATTGTGTGTGTGTGTGTGTGTGTGTGTGTATGTATGCATGGTGTGTGTGTGTGTGACTGTGTGTGTGTGTTTGTGTCTATTAAGACCTTCCTTTCAATACTGCTCCCTATTTTCTGGTTTAAAATCCTGCTGATGTCCACATTTACCTCCTATGCTATCACAATGGTGCCACCCCTGATTAGTGGTCATTTTTACCGAGCAACCAGCACTCCTCCCAGAATGTTTCCCATTTCCCAAAATAAAAAAATCCCTGTTTTCTGCACCAACCCTTTAGCCACATGTTTAACTCCTCAGTTATTTCCTGTCTTTCCTTGTCCTCACATGGCACCAGTAGGGCTTCAAAGAAGGTTACTGTCGCAGCAGCAACCCCCTTTTTTCCTGCCAAGTATACTGAAACTGTCCTTGAGCCTCTCTGCACTGCTTCCTGCCAGATGACTGGCACCTAAGAGAATCACTGTGTCTGGCTTCCCCTACCCACTCTGCTGATCTTCTCCTGCTGAGGAAGCAGCTTGCTCTCTGGTGCCCCAGGCATACAGCAGACTGAGTCTCTCTTCTTGGTTAGAGATGTTGTGAAATTAAATTTTGCTGGCAAATTTGCCAGGAAATCAGCAATTTAACTGACTGAAACATTTTGCGAAATTCTGCAGTTCTGCTAAATTTTTTGCTGGGTGCGAAATTGCGAAATGTCACCTGCACAATATAAGATTTTGCTGGGAAATGCCCAATTTCCCCCAAAACGGCAAAAATTTGTCTGAATTTTGCCATTCCACAGGTGAAATTTGCATTTTACAGGCAACATTTCACATTTCACCAGAGGAATTTCGCACCCGTGAAATATTTTGCAAAATGCACTAATTTTGCGAAATATTTAGTTTAATGAAATTTCCTAATTTCTCACATCTCTATTCTTGGCCAGTAATGCACACACACTTCCCTGTACCTCTAACTACAAAGTATCCTAACATTAAAACCATCCACTTGCTCATACTGTGTCCTGTCTCTTTTGGTGAACTAATTTCAGGTACAGTACAGCTTCTTTTCTCTGGGTTTTTAGTGCTGCTTTGCCTTTTAGGTCAGCAACCTGAATCAGTTCCATTACTGGTACTCCTGACTTCCTGTCACTGGTATCCATAAGAACGTACTCTTCCTTAAACCCTCCTTTGAGCCCCTCTTCCCAGCCAGTATGAGGTAAGTACAATTAAAAAAAAGAGAATCACCTGTCCCCTACATTAAATCAGACCCCTTTCTACCCCTCAGTGAATATACCTTATCTTAGCTACTAAGGTCTGTTTTTTCTCAGACCTCCTTTTTGTAGGCACAGTTTAAACTGCCCCTCCACAAATTACATATCTGTCCTTCCACAATAGGTGGATTATGGATTATTGGTTTAATAATACAGAGTGAAGCATAGTAGCCATGGTCCAAGCAACTTTAGGTATCAGGAAACTAACACACAGAAACTAATGTTATTACTGACATTATGTTTCCTCATTGAAATTGCAAACCTCAATCAAGTATTATCACCAAATGAGAGGGTGGACAGCACTGTGCTGTACAGTCAGAGTAGCTTCATGGATGAATGATATGACACTGCTGCTACGTTTATCATCTACTTCATGAGTTGGATTACTGCTCCTTACATGCATGCTGCTGTTCTTTTTTTTCTCCATTATGTCTCATCCTGCCTTAGGCTGTCTTCGGGCCATACAGAGCTGCAACCCCATCACCCCACCTTCTCCCAGGGCTTACCTTCTCTCTGCTGTGCAGCTGCTGTATCTCTACTGCATAGTGGAGGTCCTCAGGCTGCCCAGGTCCCTCAGAGCAGCCATCTTTTGTGTGCAGGAAGACACCAGCAGGTGCATGGGTGCAGGGTCTGCCAGCTCCTGTGTGTCTATCATAATGCATCAGCTGATAGTTTTTCCATTTTTCTGGCACGTCCCCCAGGAAGCACACGCTGAAGTCAATGAAATGCAAGGCATCCATTTGGTTCAGTG
The DNA here is from genome assembly GCA_016271365.2 of Neoceratodus forsteri. Lineage (NCBI taxonomy): Eukaryota > Metazoa > Chordata > Ceratodontiformes > Ceratodontidae > Neoceratodus > Neoceratodus forsteri. Next base: position 33,089,970 of record CM057450.1, read on the forward strand.
AATGGCATCCCTCCCTGCCCCATGTGCACTGCAGCCTGCACTGCCACCCATGGTTACCCAGGTGACACTCACAAAGTGGTAGTGGGTCCTCCCTCCCATGCAGGAAGAAGATTGTTCTGTGGGATGCTCAATCCTCCCTCCCTAGCCAGTCTTCTGCTGACTCAGGCTCATTCCCAAACTCAGTTCGCTGGTGTCAGGGGGTGGTAATGCTACCGCTGCACCAGCAGGCCTGCTGCTGCTTCTGTTCTTTGATCTACCTCATTTGAGTCTTGTTTCTGGCCTGGCACCACTGTCAACCTTCTTAGGCCTCAGAATGTCTCTAGTTTAAACACGCATTTGTCAATGCCACATGTTTGCTTGCAGTGTAACAGAGCTGTAAAGTGAACATAAACAATGTGTAACTTCATTGAACTATTTCTGTTTTGTTTTGTTCGTCATTGACATACTGTCAACATATTTGATGTGATTATATTTGTTGTGTGGCAGGTCTGGGAGTTTGGTGTGGTTCTAGTACCACATAACCCTGATGTCTCTGACCTGACATGAAGCATCACATTGGGAAAGGCTGATTAGAATGACAACTGTATTCTCCTTCTGGCCACTGCGCGGGAAATGTTGACTGAGCATGCTGCCCTAGTATCAACACTGCTTCCTGAGTTCCAAGTGCAGAGACTGCTGCACCAGCCCAGTGCTGGGCAGTGAAGTCCACATCCCAGGAACAGGTGAAAGTTTAGCTGGCAGTGCTTGGAGCTTGGAAATAAGGCTGACAGAGAGAGACCAGTGAGAACCAACTTGTGCAGTCTTGAAAACATCATCTGGATACCTGTGTGGCAGGACTGGGAAGGTCCACATCAGAGAGGATCAGCTCTTTGAAAGCCAGGTTGGGGTACTCCCTCCCTCACCTCATCCAACAAGGACCCATTTTTGCCCCATAATTTGGGGACACTGTTTGGTAAACTGCTGCTCTGAGGTGAAGAATCATAAGGCAAGAAGGGGCAGAATCATGAGAAGAAGAAGAAGAATTAGCATATATAAAGCACTTTTCAAAACATGGCTATCAAGTAAGAGCAGTAGTAGTCAGTATGTCATCAGTCATAGCAGAACATCATGAGACACTAAAAAGCACGAAAGTTAAATTCACAGTTGCTAAAAACACTGTTAATGTCCCCTGTCATTGAAAGTAGCAATGGCATTTGATTATTTGTAACTTACTGACTGAAAAATTGACAGCAGAGAAGAGAAAATGAAATAAAGGGCCCACTTTTCAAAACAGTTGTGTTCGCTGCAAGGGACTTGGGGCAATCCTTGCAGCAAGCACAATTTTGTAAGCCACTTCCTGCAACCCCCCTGCCACAAGTCCCTTGTGGCAATGCAGCAAAGATAGACCAGCTCCCCCGGTCTAACTTTGTGTCCTCGGGGGACCCATGTTACAGTGTTTGTGCCAAAGCTTTGGCACAAGCTGCCGTAAAATGAGAGCACTGTCACAACTTGCATCCCAAGCTATAAAATCTGGTGCATGTTGTAGCAAACCCTTGGCCACATGGGTGGCAAACTTTGCTGGGACACAAGGCTTTGTCTCAAGCCCTGTGTTCCTGTTTGAAAATCAAGCCCTAAAAGTGAATGTGATTTAATGAAAAACCCTTTTAACTACACTAGGCATAAAACTGTCCACAAAAAATTGCTCTATTTCAAATGGTCTGTCAATTTCACTTATGCATAGTTAAATGTATGGGGATGGAGGGGAGGCTTTGTCTCCAGTCAAGCAGATTTATGAGTGGAATGCCTATGGATGAACAAGACAATTTTGGGGGAACCTTATTGTAATAAATAGGCAGGATTAATTTATAAAAAGCAATAAATACTGAATACTTTTACATACAGATAAAATATGTGTAGCAACTATGTGCAATTAGTATTCTGCATTGCCACTGAGATCAAGGATTTTATCGGGAGATCACCTTGTTGATTGGGGGAGGGTCTCTTCCATGGCACCTGGGTAGGCTGAAGGGGAATGTGGAAGTTTAAGATATATAATGGAGCCAGCCAGCATGTAACACAATTCTGCAGAATTTTGCAGCAAAGTTACTACAGAAAACAAGGCCATTTCAATGACAGTTAATCCCTTGTGTCATACAGGAATCTGTGTCACTGCATTGCATCCTGGAGACTCCACTGTATGTGTTTTGCAACAATTTTCCAAGTTGTAATCCGTTCCTCCTGAAGTGTTTTTTGTATACTATTGTTATTGAATGTTTCTGATAAAATACACTATATATGATCAAACAATCTGGACAATATACAGGACAGACAAACAGTTTGTGAGCATTAAATTTTAAGTACAGACATTAAGTTCAGTTTCATCAGGCACCACTATCACCAGACGTGAGCATATTTTATTACAAGATAGTTACACTCTAGGCCATACCATCCCTTAATAGCATAGCCTCTGTTAGTGGCTGGGAGTCTAAGAATTTAACCCAGTTCCCAGCAAAGAGCTATTCTCTGCCTTTCATGCTATAGATCAACTGTTCCAACTTCAGCAAGTGTTTGATGAAGGAAACACTCATTTATTATGTTCATCATGTGCATGTGCATGCAATGAACATCTTGCTATAATAGTGCCTTTTGAGGGGTCTGACACTGCCTGTCCAATGCATAGGATTGTTTAAGGGGTAAATCAGTACCGCACCAATCATCATTCATGCTGATAGCAACAGAGTTTTGGCTTGCTGGGCAGAGAAGTCATGTTCTTCAAAACAAAATGCCGACCCAATCCTGGGTCAGCTCTTTTCTTTGATCTAGACAGCAGAGTTATTCAGTCTGATCAGCCTGAAATTTCAAACATTCAGGGGCTCATGCCAGCTGTAACAGGAAAAACCTCTGTCTGTGTGTGTGTGTGTGTGTGTGTGTGTGTTTCTTTCACTCTCTCTCTCTCTCTCTGGCCAGCTCTGCAGATGTATACTAGCTGTACTAACTGTATTAAAATGTGAATGACTTTAAAATGAAAAATGATAGCATGGTACTTTGAGTACGAAAGTTGTTCAGCACAAAAATATCTACCAAATGAGTGATGTTTCATTTATTGATACATACTAACATACTATTTGCCAGCAGATTAGGTCTTACGGTCTATTGAGTCTGCTCGAACCTTAGATCCTTAGTTGGGTGCCGAGACCCTCCCATCCCTTGTGCTCCAGAAACCCCTATCATCCATCCCCACCCCCAGGACAGGCCATCATCTGATACATCCACTTTCTGTGTCTGTCCCACCCTCTCTTGAAGCCCTCCACTGTGGATCTCTGAACCAGCTCACCAGGCAGTGCATTCCAAGGGTCCACCACCCTCTCAGTGAAAAACCTCCTCCTCTTTCCCCCTCACCCTTCCACCTTCCAACTTCAAACCATGCCCTCTGGTGATACCTCCCTGCTTTAGTCTAAAGATCCCCTCCATGTTTACCCTATTTATTCCCTTGAGGTACTTGAAGACCTCAATCATGTCCCCCCTGTCTCTCCTCTCCTCCAATGAAAACAGGCAGAGCTCCTTAAGTCTGTCCTCATACGTCAAATCCCCTAGCCCTCATATCATCTTTCATCTTAGTTGCCCTCCTCTGTACCCTCTCCAGGAGCAGTATGTCCCTCTTCAAGTGTGGTCTCCAGTACTGTACACAGTACTCAAGGTGTGGTCTAACCAGTCCATTGTACAGCGGCAGAATCACTTCCTTGCTCCTAGAGGTGATCCCCCTTTACGATGCATCCCAACATCCTGTTTGCCTTGCTAGCCACTCTCCTGCACTGCTCAGAGTTATTCATACATGCATCCACCATGACCCCTAGGTCTTTTTCCCCTATTGAGGCCTCCAGTGCCTCCCCTCCCAGGGTGTACCTGTGTTTAGGGTTTCCCCGACCAAGATGCAACACCTTGCAATACCTTTCAGATATTTTATAATCAGCAAGAAATGTCAGAAAATTCTGTTTTTCACTTTTATGGCAGTATGGCATAAATGGAACATGCTACCCCTGTACTGGAAATATTGTTGATCCGATTGACCTGATGACATCACTAGTGGCTTTGCCACTCCTGATGTCATTAGGTCAATTGGCACTCGAACAAAAATATCTACAATATTTCCAGTAGGAGAGTAGCATATACCTTATATTTTCTTTAACAAAAATGCATTAATGCATCAGTTTGTGTTACTATTAAAGCAACAAAAGTATAGAAATGTGATGTTAGGGTTTTCAACACTAACTCCACATCCTGCCCCCTTCCTAGCAGCCAAAGGGGATAAGGCAACACAAGCAACCACAGACATCCATCATCAGCTAAGGCAAACAACGTACAACTCTTTCCACATGACACTAGAGACCTCCATCATCGTGGTCCAGCACTTCTGTAACCATGGATACACATGCACACTTGCACACCACCTGGGAAGTCAGTAAAATTTTCCCATAGGATAACACTGTAAATTTAAGTAAGGAATAACACATTACAGTGTGTGTGGAAATGCTAAATTACTGCATGCCCCAGGTGGGATGTGAGGCATAAGGCACAGCCGAGTGCCTTCAACTACCTGGGAAGTGCAGTATATGATTCTCATAGGATCACACTGTAAACTGTAGTAAGCAATAACACACAGCAGCATGTGCAGCAATGCTAAATTGCTGCATGCCCCAGGTGGGCTGTGAGGCATGAGGTACAGTAGAGTATCTTTCAAACACCTGGGAAATGCGATATAATATTCCCATAGGATCACATTGTAAATTGTAAGTAAGCAAGAATACATGGCAGGGTGTGCAACAGTGCTAAATTTCTGCATGAACCAGTGGGTTGTAAGGCATGAGGCACAGCTGGGTGCCTTTAACCACCTGGGAAGTGTGGTCTATAATTCACATAAGATTAGATTATAGCTGGCCTGGTGGCACTGAGGGTTGAGGCACTGGAGGCCACACCTCACACCATGCAGGCTACCCAGGTTCAGGAAAAGACTCAGACCTCCAGGAGTCAGCAGAGGAAGGAGAGGATTGATCATCCAGAGGACTGCTCTTCTCTCCTGGGGTGGGTTCCTGGAAAGCTTCACTCTTTAGTGGACTCCAGTTGAGATCGGTGGCACTACAAGAATGATGCCATTGAAATAAGTGGGACAGCAGCGGATGTCAGCACCATGTGTGCTCAGACATCATTGCAAGTCTGCATCCCAGAGGAACCTTATGTGAAAAAAAACCTCCGATCATGAAGGATGGCACCCTTTTGATGGGGTTCTGCCTGCGGCGCCCAAACAAAGCCCAACTCAAGGAGCAGGGGCTCAAGGGTTATGTGGTTTCTCTCCGCCTTCTCACACACCGGGGCCTTTCCGGGGGGGCAAACCACAGTCCTCCCTGCCTAAGCTGGGTCATGGCGCAGGCTGGTGGGTGTGCAGAGCATGAGGACCCCGTGTATCAGGACTAATCAGAGGTAGGTTCCCCCATTGTGACTCAGGGAGAATGTAGAAAGTTCACAAAAAAAAGATTATATTGTAAATTTTAAGTGATCAGTACCATGACAGAGTGTGCAGCAAGGCTAAATTGCTGCATGCCCCAGGTGGGTTGTGAGTCACAAGGTGCAGTTGAGTGCTTCAACCATCTTGGAAGTGCGATATAAAGTTTCGATAGGATCATAGGAACATAGCAACATAGGAATGTGATGGCAGAAAAGGACTGCCAGGCCCACCCAGTCTGCCCATTTTGCCTAGCTATCCTCTAGGCCTTCCCTGATTTCCCTCCCCCTCCACCAACCATCCTCTGTGTATGTCCCACGCTTTCTTGAAACCCCCCACTGTTTTCTCCCCCACCACCTCCTTAGGCAGGCCATTCCAGGAGTCCACCACCCTCTCAGTGAAGAAGTACTTCCTAATGTTTCCCTTAAACCATCCCACCTCAATTTGGAGATCATGGCCCTTTATCCTAGGACACTCTTTTAACTGGAAGATGTTCCCTATAGGTACATTATTGATCCCCTTTAAGTATTCAAATGTCTCTATCATGTCCCCTCTCTCCCTCCTCTGCTCCAGTGAGTACATGCTTAGGTCTCTCAGCCTCTCCTCATATGGCAAATGGTTGAGACCCCTCACCATCTTGGTTGCCCTCCTCTGGACTCACTCCACCCTCTCCACATTCTTTTTTAGGTAAGGCCTCCAGAACTGGACCCCATACTCCAGATGCGGCCTGACCAACTGGGTGTACAAGGGAATTATGACCTCATTCCTCCTGCTGGTGACCCCTCTTCCTATACGATCCAACATTCTGTTTGCTCTAGCCACTGCCCTCCCGCACTGCCCTGCCACCTTCAGGTCTTGTGATATGAGAATGCCCAGATCTCTTTCCTTCTTGGATACCTCCAGCTGCCTATCCGTCAAACTGTTCTCCGCTTTCCTGTTTTTCCTACCCAGGTGCATGATCTTGCATTTTGCCGTGTTAAATGATAACTGTCAGTCTTTGGACCACTCCTCTAATTTTCTCAGATCCCTACACATTCTCTCAACCCACTCCTGTGTGTCCACTCTATAGGATCACGTTGTAAATTGTAACTAAGCAAAAACACACAACTAGTTGTGTGGTAATGCTAAATTACTGCATGCCTCAGATGGGTTAAGGTGGGTTCTGAAGCACGAGGCACAGTTGAGTGCCTTCATCCACCTAGAAATGCAGATGTCTTCACTCAGGTGCTGAAGACATGTATGCTGCCACAGAAATGCATGCTAAGAACATGGGAGAGCCAGCAGGTGTCTGCTCTGAGGGCCACCAGGCCCCTGGCCTCATCACCTGGAAACAGAGGCAACATTCCAACTCAAATGGCACACTGAACAACACAAAATGAAACCAAAAAAGGGAAGTGGCAGTAATGTAAGATGCAGCTCTGGGTAGCATGGAGAAGGCACTTTTCATGTGCACTGACTAACTACATGGAAGAAAAGGAAGAGTTGGTGGGTGGCTGCATGAGAAATGCAGCATGCCCGAGATCACTTTGCCCGATAACATAAAGTGGGAATACGAGAATCTGTGACTCACACTGTGATGGCAAGGCAGCATTGACAGAGCAGGGGAAAACAGAAACGGAAACATTAAATGTACAACAGTTTTGCACCCCTCCCCCTGTTCAGAAGGTGAGAGGTGGGAGCTATTTGAAAAGCAAATTGCAGTTTGGTTAACTGGGGGAGAGGGATCCTAAGATTGTTTCTGACACTGTGTGCCCCTCTACAGGTCACACCTGCCACTAGATGGAACTGAGAAGCAGTTTCTGATGCACCGGCTGCCCCCCATGCCCCATCTAATCTGCCCAAGCCTGTCTAGTTATGGGACTGTGCCCCTATCACAGCATTAGCCATTCCCCAGAGTTCATTAACATGTCCCAACCCTGTTTACAGGCTGTCTCAGTCTGACTGATATTTCCATGTGGCCCCCTGATGACATGCCTAATAACCCTGCCTCATTTCCGCGATTCCTAATTTGTAAGTGTAATGTAGCCACAGCACTTGCTCCTGTGCTTATACTCTCCACTCCTTGTTCCTAGTTTGTTATGCAAGGGTGTCAGAAACAGTCTAAGGATCTCACTTCCTTAGTATGCATTTCCATGGCAGCATACGTGCCTTCAGCACCTGAGTGAAGAGATCTGCACTTCCCAGGTGGTTGATGGCACTTAGCTGCACCCCATGCCTCACAACCCACCTGGAGCATGTGGCGATTTAGTATTACTAAACACCCTGTCATGTGTTATTTCTTACGTATTATTTACAATGTGATCCTATGGGAATCATATACCACACTTCCCAGGTGGTTGAAGGTACTCAGCTGCCCCTCATGCCTCACAACCCACCTGTGGTATGCTGTAATTTAGAATTGCTGCATCTCCTGTCATGTGTTATTCCTTACTTACAATTTAGAATGTGATCCTATGGGAATTTTTTAACTGCAATTCCCAGGTAGTATGCAAGTGTGCATGTGTATCCATGGCTACAGAAGTGCTGATCTACAGTCGGCGGCTTCTGTTACAGATATCTAACTAATCTTAACTTAAACAAAGGAGTTTATATATTTGTTTAACAGAAGATGACTGATTTTAAACCTCTGGCAACATGTCCTTGACTACCATTAACATCGCTCGATTCAATTCAATTCAATTGCATTTTTACCAGGATAACACCATTGAGACAGCTCATTTGCAAGACGGTCCTGGAAGAACTAACATACATAGGGTTACATAGAATTAAAAATCGCAATGGCTAATGCAAAAACAGTAATAACAATACCAGTCATACACAACACGTAATGTGCAGGTACAGCTTACTTAGGTTCTATGCATAAAAATCAGGGTGATAGATACAAAAAAACAATGCTAACAGCACAAGGGATATGAGACAGATGATGTGCAGATACAACTTAAAATAAATACAGAGAGAAAACTAGCACTAAAAAGGGTGGGAGAACATAAGAGTTGCTGGAATAAGGTGTAAGAGTATGGGAAAGGGGCAATGAGAGAGCTAGAGACAGGTAGGGCACGGGGGTTAGGAAATGGTGGGAGGGTGTAGGGATAGGCAACATTAGGAAAATGAAGGTGCAGAGAATAGGAGTAAGTACAAGGTATTTAGGATTTGTATTAGAAGCAGGTTAGATAAAGAGGAATAACCTCCCCATTGTTCCTCTTTTCCGTTGTTGTGCTACACTACAATCGAACTCACCCGCTCTCTTCTCTCTCTACAGTTCAATTTTCCTTTGCAGATGTCTAAATACTCTTAAGTTAAAAAAGACAGTTTACATACTTTTTTTAACACTAGATGCCTTATTTTAACCTTCTGCTAGCCCGTCATTTAACACCATTCACAACCCACAGTCTTGTAAAGCATCTAATACCCCAGGGCTTCTATACCAGGTTCGAACATCTGTCATTGGCAAATGCTTGTTTTTCTCCTTACTGAATCCGCTCAAAGCTTTTGTGAAATACTGCCCATCCCCCCCCACCCTTTATTGTGAAGGGACTAAAACAAGTTCCCTGAAACCGATCTAAAAATAGGGAAGAGCTGGAAACAGTAGTTAAACTTGTTTGGCAATGTCCAAAAATAGTGAGATCAATAAGGCTGCTGTCAGTGGGAGGAGGGCCCATTAAATAACTTTAACTGCAGTAACAATATGGTTGAAAAGGTGATGTTTCCCTTTCTTCTTTCAGTCTTCCTACCTCATATGTAACTAGAAAAACAAATGCTGAAATATAATAAAACACATATTCTTAAAAGGAAATGTGCTTTATATCATACCAAGACAGGAAATAACAAGCATTTGTCAATGCCGAATATTTTATTTATTTAGTTTTTGTTGACCGGGTAAGTGGACTAGACAAATCCTGCCTATTTTCAGGCACGATCTGGGGGAGGAGGATACAGATAAATGCTAATTGACCTTGAACCAGATTAAGCTGTTGGTGGCATTTTTAGTGAATTTGCTTGCTGGCATTGGCACTGGTACTGCATGAGTTACAGAGATGCATAATAGGAATGGCAGTGAAGTATTGAACTAACATCAAACCCCACTCTGCAGAGACTGACAGGCCTTGGGTTGTGCCTTTGGGTCGTCAGCCATAACACTCACACCATTCCACCTCACCACACCCTGCAGACACTGACAGGTGTCACGATGTGCTTTGAGACCTTCAGCCCTTACACTCAGCCTATTTATTAAGGAAATAAGCTGAGATGGGTGAAGTATAGGAGAATGTGGTGAATGTTAGGGCCGAAGACCCCAAGGCATACCTTGATGCCTGTCAGTGGCTGCTGGGTGGGGGTGGAATGGCGTGAGCATTACGGCCGATGACCCCAAGCCACACCCCGATGTCATCCATCTGTACAGGGTGGGGTGTTGCAGTTAGAAACCCTAACACCCTGTGATGAGTTGATATCAAATTTTCAACAGGCTTTTGTTTCCCACCATGAACAGTGGCACTATCATTTCGTTACTCAATCCTGAAAAGTGATTTTGCACAGCAAATGTGCCATTCTGAGCAACAGGTGTGAAAAGACATTTTGGGAAGGATGTGAAAAATGACATCTGTATTGTTCATGAGGAGGTGTGAAAAAATGGCAATGTTGAAAATCTGGAGCGAAAATATGAAAAAATGACAAAAAAGTTACAAGCATGAACAGAAATTAATGCAGTCATTTTTTTGAGTTTGTTCAGTTACTGTGCACTGTAATACACATGGCTGGAATTTGCCTGGTTGCCAGGAAAGGTTGGGGGGGGGAGAGATCTGCCGCTGATGAAACTGTCTGTGATTGGAATGGCAAATTTCTTTCAAGTCTGGCACTCGCTCTTAAATTGCCGTTATCGGCAGCTTCCCTGTTTCTTGGTGGCTGAGGGATGAGCCCCTTAAAGCATTGGCTGGATTGGCCCAAACTGCCACACCTCTGCAATACTCTACTCTCCTCAACATGTTTCTTGTTCTTTGCGCGCAAGTAAACATAAAAATGGGTTGCCCCTTTAAGGGCAGTCTTGATTGTCAGGAGTTTCTTGAGGTGAAATGCAGGGGAGAGTGGAGGGCAGAGCTAGTACATGGCAAGGATGGGGCAGGGGCAGAGGAGTTTATGGGAAGAGGAGGAGAAGGAAAGATGATTGGCCAGTGACAGGCACAGGAGAGGGCTCAGAAGGGGGTATGTAGGTGAATGCCAGGCTTAGCAGAGCCCTTCTTTTGCTAGATTCTGAAATTGAGAGCTAGCACAACAATTGGCTACTAAGAAGTCTAAGATACATGGATAGCAGAGCATCAGCTTGGACAGGAATGGCACCAAGGAGAAAGACAAACAAGGAGGGAGCTGGCAATGAAGAATGGATGAGGCAGGCAATGGAGCTCATGGGGCAGATGCAAGCCTTCATGGATGAAGCAAAGAAGGTATTCCTTCTTTTAGCAAAGCTAGCAGCAGAGTGACTTGTGTATTCTTTTATTTTTGTTTTTATAGCCAGCAATGGGCAAAGAATGGCCAAATAAAGGGACGGCTGATATTTTGGGGATGGGGCTGACTGTTTCTCGAGAGACCAGGGAGTAGGTCCAAACCCATCCTCACCCATCCCTCCCTCCCCTGGCTACTCTCCTTTTATAGTTAGATTACTGCCTCCTGACTGGAGGGGGTGCACTGGGGTAAAGTGGGGGAGGACTGGCTGCAAGCTTGTTTTGCAGATTATTTGTAACAGCTAGTCCTACACTGCACTGAATCGATTTGACACGTTCTTTCAAGCTCACTAGTTCTTTCATGAAGCAGGGACATTTCTAGTCAAAGGGCTAGATTTTATATAGATGCATAGACTGCTCTGTAGGAAGCAGTGCAGGATTGTAAAGGAGTGTAAAGTCTTGTATGGATACTGCTAATAGGGCTTAGACTGTTCAGAAAGATGCAGTGCAAGGATTGTAAAACCATTGGGGGAATCTCGAGGGTTAGAACATCGTTGGGGACGACAGATGGAGTGGGTTAGGGTTGGACACACCAGAAGGTGGGGGGGTTCTAGTGGGGGCAGTTGGTATCAGCATGGGAGTGGTGGTACAGGGGGAGGTAGGATGCAAGGGAGGCCAACACGGGTAGAATGGTGAGATGCAATGGATGTTGTATGGTGGTTTGGATGAACATATTGTGGAGGCTAGGAGGGTGTCCAATCTGTAACAGGTTAAGGAGGCTGGAGGAGGAAGTGTTGTGGCTTGGTAGAGAGTTGGCGAGGATGAGGGGAGGGGGGCCTTGAGGCAGGTGGGTCTCATCCAGGGAACAACATGAGGACTCCACATGGGAGGAACAGTGGCTCAAGGGAAGGAATGGGGAGGGAGTACAGGAGCGGAACAAACAGGGGGTCTAGCATTAGTGGGAAGGCTAGAGTCGGGGAGGGAGTCAAAGCACAACCAGGCAGGAAGGGCAGGAAATAGGTTTGCTGTGCTCGTGTCACTGGTGGAGGAGGAGGATGGGGTGCAAGATCTCCAAGGGAGAGCAGAAGGGGAAAGGGGAGGGAAATCCACAAGGGACAGGAGTCTGCCAGAGGAGGGAGACAGGGGTGAGGGAGAGAGAAGCAGTGCTGGTGGGGAAGACGACAGGGGCAGAGTGGGGGGGGGCAGGGCAGAGGGGAGGAATGTGGAGGAATAGTGAGGGAGTAGTGAAGGGGTTGAGTAACAGAATGGGGAGAAGGGGAAGCAGAAGGGAGGAAGGGGAGATAGTGAGGTGGCATGTTCTAGTAATGGATATTTTGGTAAAAGGGTTGGGGGTAGTGACAAGGAGTGAAGAAGGGTGTTTGCTAGTGCTGGGTGATTCCATACCTAAAGGGATCAGATGGGGCGGCAGGGGGGAAGGGCATAGTAGAATATGGGTGGAGGCTATACCCGGGCTAACAGTGGACAGGGAGGGACAGGCGGTTCTTAAGTGCGCAAGGAGGAGCAGGAAGAAACCACATATAGTGGTGCATGTGGGCACTAATGACCTGTCAGGGGAGACGGTGAAAGTAATGAGGAGGAGGAAGTCTGAAGAACTAGGAGGGCTATGTGAGGAAGTGGGGGAATCAGTGGCCTTCTCAGAGGTGCTCCCAGTACCCTGTGTGAGTACGGGAAGGAAAGGGAGGATTGAGGAGTTCAGCACCTGGCTGGAGGAATGGTGTTGATCTAAGGGGTATGAGATACTGTAGTGGGGAGCTGGGGCAGAACCTGGGACAATAAGGATCTATATGCAGGGGATAGGCTGCACCTGAGCAGGGAGGGGAAAGGAGTATTAAAGCAGACATCTGAGGGGTACATAGCCAAGGCCCCTAGAATTCTGCAGCCGCAGAATTTTGCACAGAACTTCTGCAGTGCTGCAGAATTCACTATTCTTGGTGATTCTTTATTGATATTTCCTTTTACCCATAGAACCTAGCTCTCTTCCCCTCTTTTTATATCCCAAACCCCTCTATGCTCAGAGAGTGATGTTATCATTGCTATAACATCATACATTAGCTAATGAAATAGCTGCATTCTGCTACAGAAATGAATAGTCACTTATCTACCACAGCTCCCACTGCCAGAGGTGGTGGCACAGCACATCAGTTACAATGATATTTGCTCAACCTGCACTACAGCCTAATACAATTTTCAGTCTTATGTTATTACACTAGGGCCAACTTAAACAAAACCTTGACAACAGCATAGATCTGTTAAGTCCATACCTTACTTTGTGCCAACTTATTTATGCCTTTAATGTATGCAGATGCCATCTGAAATGAATAACTGGTAAAATGAATTAACCTGTAATTTTTAAGAAAAATAAAGTAATTATGCCCATAAAAGTGGAATATAATAATGTGTAGACCTGTTGAAAGAATAGACCTGTTAAATAAATAATTGCGCTGTACACACTTTTGCCAGGGTTATTGATTACATATTGTCATTGGCTGATAGAATCACCTGAAAGTTATGGAGAAATGTTGTGCGCAGGGCCAGCTGTTGGGCCAGATGGTAGCATGTTGTGTTCCCGTGCCGGCAACTCCGGTTCAGAGTTGGGCTCTGGGAGCACGCTGGGCACCACAAGGATTGGGGGAGCACGCTACTCCCCTGAGCCTGGGAAGGTATGGCGCAGTGTTGTGTCACACAGGGGACACATTGTGATGGGCTGGAGAGCTTTATCTCACAACGGGTTTGCATGCATGTCACAGCCTCATGGTGTTCAGTAGTGTGTCAGGGGAAGTGGGTTGGCATAAAAAATTAGTTTTGCAATATCTCCTCTATTCAGTTTATTCCATTTTCCAAAGGGACCTGTATGAATGAGGATGCAATTTCATGGAAATTAAAAAATATACATACATATATATATATATATATATATACACACACATACACACATACAGTATCGCTCTCTTACTATATATATAAATAGAATAATAGATAGGTTCTGGTGTATTACAAGGCGAGTAATTCCATCGAGAGGTTCTGGGGATACAAGAAACCTCGAGAGCGAGCTCGAGAGGTTTCTTGTATCCAATTTCAGATAAATTTCTGCTAAGACACTCAGAACCTATTTGTTATTTTTAATATATGGATGCAAGGAATTTTTAATTTCTTACTTGTGCCTGCTGTACGGCTCTGAGGTCTGCAGAGTTAGTAAGACTCCCGAGTGTTGTTCCTCGCTCCTCGCTCACACCACCCCCACTCCTGCTCTCACTTCCAGTCCCATTCCACATGTTTGTCTCACAAAAAAAAAGAAACAAAACTCGGTTCACACAGTAGTCACATCGGTAATCCAAATTATACTATTACGAGGACCGGAAGTATACTATTACGGGACTAACTACTGTATTACAAGGAATTTTTTGTATGTATTTTGGGGGTATTATTTTCACTATCCATATATTACATATATATATATATACATAAATATACACACACACACATTTGTATGTATGTTACAGATTGCATATACACAGAGAGCCCTCATGAGTAGTGTAGATAGCACATATAAATATATGTGATACACAGTGGGGACCTCATGAGTGGTATAGACAGCATGAGTATAGAATACCTTATTTATCACATGAGGTCCCCTCTGTGTATTTCATTTATGCAGTAGGATAGGACCTTAAGGGATAGATTTTTTTTTGTTTTTTTTTTAGACATAAAATGATTCTGTAAATCTTTTATTTTTTGAACTAGTGTTACTGTGCTTTCCCCCATCCTGATTTCTATAACCGTTGCTATGGATGTGAAGTCAGGATGACAAGCTGACACTGTGATATGGTAGTTCATTAGTGCCGCAGAACTTCTGCAGAAATTACAAACCACTGCCTCAGAAGTTCAGCGACAAATGGTAATCTTGCCACAGAGCTTGGTCCCAGTGTGTCGCAGAAAAGTAGGGGCCTTGCACATATCATCAAAAATAGATTTAAACTAGGTGGGGGGGTGGCATGAGGACAGCTAGTAGGCAGGGATCCCAGAAGGGGAGCTGAGAATGCCTACCCCCCAAGCAATTGGAGAGGTATTTGGGGTGGGGACACAAGGGAGGTTGGGGGACCAGGGTGGGGAGACACAGGTTGAAGGGTAATTTCACTGAATGCGAGAAGATTAGGTAACAAATCAGCCAAGCTACGGGCTCTCTTGGCTGTGGGGAGGGTGGACATTGCAACTGTCACGGAAACATGGGTCACCCAGAACCAGGACTGGGATAAGATGATCCCAGAGTGCAGGTTATACAGGAAGGACAGGGTTAGGGGAAAGGGGAAGGTGTGGCAATCTATGTGAGGGAGGGGATAAGGTATATAAGGGAGGAGGGAATGGAGGGCAGGACAGAAGCACTATGGATGCAGTTTCAAGACTCCAAAAGAATGACACTGAGGGTGGGGGTGGTGTACAGGCTACCACCTCAGGGGGATGACCTGGATAGGGAGTTGGCTGAGCAGAATAGAAGGGTCCGTAGGAAGGGGAACACAGTAGTGGTAGGGGACATCAACCTCCCTGGGGTGGACTGAAAACCCCCAACCACCATGTGTGCAAAGGTGCAGGTATTACTAGATGCATTTTGGACTGCTTCCTGGTACAATTGGTCTGTGAATCGACTAGGGTGGGTAGGGCCCTCTACCCTGCCCACTGCTACCTCCTTTCCTGCAAACTCCCATCTACTGTCAAATCTACTAGCGGGTCCTTACCCTTGGGCTTCTTAGTTCCTGTGGCCCCCTGGGTTATATGGACACTTTCCTCCCTTGCCCATCTTGCCATCATCCTCTGGCGCCTTCCTGTTCCTGGTCTTCTCTTTATACAGACAAACAAACATACAAAATGTCAGCAGAAACAGGCCTCATGGTCTATTGAGTCTGCTCGATTGTGCAGCTAGCCCAACTTGCAGCTGCCCCACCTTCTCCCTCTTCTCATAGCAACTCCCCCTCACTCTGTCCCAACCCCTCTCAAATCCTTCTACCAGTCTACATGATACCATTTCCTTGGTTAGAGTATTCCACTTGTCTACCACCCTTTCCGTGAAAAAGTGTCTCCTGGTTTTCCTCCTGAATCTCTCACCCTCCAGTCTCAGCCCATGCCCTCTCATGTCCCACCCCCTTCTGATCTGAATAATCCTTTCTGTATCAGTCCTGTTTATTCCCTTTAAATATTTAACAGTTTTGATCATATTGCCCCTATCCCTCCTCTCATCTGGGGAATACATGTTCAGCTCTCCCAGCCTCTCCTGATAGGATTTTCCCTTCAGTCCCTGGATCATCTTCGTGGTCCTGTGCTGCACCCCCTCCAGCAATCTGATGTCCTTCTTCAGGAATGGACACCAGTACTGCACACAGTATTCTAGGTGCAGCCTGATCAGTGACCTGTACAGGGGAAGGATCACCTCTCTGTGCCTGGAGGAGATTCCCCTCGCTATGCACCCCAGCATCTTGTTTGCCTTTGCCGGCACCTTCCTGCACTGAGCTGAGTGGTTCATACTAAAGGAATAATGCATGACAGGGTGTGTGTCGTGCTGGGATAACGTCACGCTTGGGGTGATTAGGCATGAGGCCGCAGGCCAAGTGTGACTAATCACCCCAGAAGTGATGTTATCCCAGCACAACACACACCCTGGAGTGCATTATTCCTATTATACAATGGCTCAGCTATTAAAAAAAATAAAATAAAATAGATGAAAAATGTGTTTTAAATTAGTTTTCCCTTCATTTTTCTGTGTGTAGGAATATGTTTAGAAAAAATAGTCCATAGTTTCTGTTTTACCCACTAGATGTTCTGCCAGTACAAACTGTCTTGTATTTCTGTATCTTGAGGTTTTGTTTTGTTTTGTACATACAGGTCTGTGTTGTGTCTCTTATCCGTTTGTTTTCTGTGAAAGCAATCTGCATGGCAGGCAGTAAGTCAATCCTGAGTGGACTGTGAGGAGTTAGCCGATTGCTGAAAAAAATTAGAGGTCACAGCCATACAGAGATCTGTCTGTGCCAGCTTGTGTTATCGTTTCTTTTATAATTGCTTGTGCCTAAAATGTTGGCAATTTCTTAGTGAACATACGACCGCTAATAACCTGACTGAGGAAGGAAGAAGAGTGCGTGCTACACATTACGTTATGCTGCGGCGCTCGGAACAGCAGCGCTTACAATGCAAAATTTTAAATGGTAAGCTTTATGTTCTGAGGAGTGGAGAATGGGGGTGGGGGGGCGGTCATTTCTGTTAAATGCTTCCCTTGAATGGGTTGGTAGGAATCCGCACGCTCGTTGTCCTAGTTACAGCTCAGACAGGCAGTTTTGGGGAAAACAAAAAGCTGTGCGCTCTGGTGCCTTTCAAAATCAGATGTGTCAGTGCCGTTTTAGACTGAAGAGCAGGAGAGCAAAAGCAGTGATGGGTAGAACTACTGCAAGGTATTAAGTGAATGGGGGGGGTTCTATCTTTTTATCTCGCTGCTTCAGGTTCGGTGGTGGTTTTGGACTTCAGTGACTGGGGATCTGCATGCCAAGCGTGGACAATGGGTCATTCTGTGTGCAGTGATTTCTATTTTACAAGACATGCGGTCTTGTTGGTGCATGGACTAGATCTGTGATGTTATGCTGGGATAACATCACGGGTCCAGCGGCACACTGACCAATCAGAGACTAGTATTCTGACTCGCTATTGCATAATCCCCGTTATTAGTACCCCTAGATTCTTTTTCTCCATGGTGCTTTCCAACTGTACCCCTCCCAACTGATATTTCCTCCCCTGGTTCCTTGCTCCAAAGTGAAGGACCTTGCACTTCTTGGGAGTTGAACCCCAACTGCCATGTCTCCGATCACTCCTGTAGTTTGATCAGGTCAGCCTGCAGCCTCCTCTACCCTTCTATGTCATCTACCACAGCACCAATCCTAGTATCCTCCATGAAAAGACTGATCCTACTCCGGATCCTGTTTGAGATATCGGCTATGAATATCCCAAATAGCATGGGTCCCAGTACCGATCCTTGGGGCTCCCCACTCATAAGGTCCCCTCGGTGATGAGAGTTGCCCCACCACCACCCTTTGCTGCCTACCCCTCAGCCAGTTGGTGATCCAATTGACCATTTTTGTTCCCACCCTGTGTATTTCAGCTTTCCCCCAAGTCTCCCATGCATTACCATGTCAAAGGACTTGCTGAAGTCCAAATACAGGACATCCACTGCATGGCCCCTGTCCAGTTCCCTAGTAACCCAGTCGTAGTACCCAACTAGGTCATCTGGTAAGATCTGCCTGAGACAAAACTGTGTTGATGCCCATCTTAGAGACCACTGTCTTCTAAAATGGTCACCAGCCTCTCTTTTAGGATTGACTCCATGAGCTTCCCCACAATTGAAGTGAGACTCACTGGTCTGTAGTTGTCTGGTTCTTCCTTTGGGTCACTTTTATGAATGGGCACCACATGGGCCATCCTCCAGTCTTGTGGCATGCGTTCTGTGTACAGTGATGTACTCAACAGGTCTGCCAGTGGTCCCGCCAGGATATCCGCTAGCTTCCTAAGTTACCTAGGGTGAATGCCATCTGGTCCCAGTGCCTTGTCCACCCTTAGTGCCCTTAGTCCTTCCAGCACCCTGTCCTCTCTAATCCCGATATCAGTCACCCCGACCCCCTCTGCCCACTCCATCCTTCCCATGGGATATCTGCCCTCCCCTTTTCCTTCATGAACACAGAACAGAAGTACTCATTCAGTGCCTCTGCCTAGTCCTCCCCCTTCTCCACCCACCCCATCCTTCTTAATCCTCACAATCTGGTCTTTGTTTCTTCTTCTGTCTCCAATGTATCTGAAGAAGTCATTTTCCCCATCCTTGATTCCCTGTGCCATTCTCAGCTCTCTGGAAGCCTTGGCCACTCTGATAAGCCTGGTAACCTCCCTGGACTTCTTCATGTACTCGTCTTTGTCCCCTTGCCCTCCTAATTTCCTAAGCCTCTGGAATGTCTTTCTCTTGGCCCTCACCTCTTCCATGACCTCCTGAGCCAGATAGCTTGGCTTCTATGCCCTACCTCAGCAATTCAAGATGGTGACAGCCACGCTGAACTGATCATTGAGAGAACAGAGGGCTGTAGCGTTTCGTTTATTTTAAAATATTAGTTAGCATTTTGGAGCGTTTATGTTTTTAGTAGTAGCAGTAGTAGTAATAGATTCTATTTGTGCTTTCTTATTTTACCATTTCATTATGGTGTCTGTCAGTACTATGGATTGGAATGGACTGAACCCAGTATAAACTGCTAAATTCATAACAAGTGTCATTGAAGCTGGTGGTTCATTTGTCCATTTGCCTGTTGCAGCGATTCAACATCCCCTTAATTTTATGAACTATTGCCTGTATTTTTGGTAACCCGGGAAGGAGTCCTGCTGGTGGAGTTCAGTGGAGTCTGGGACTAGAGCTGAGTCTGAAGCGACTGTGAACAGAGGATTGGCCCCAGAGACCGCCCAAAGGTCTTGCTGAGAGCAATGCGGAGATTTTCATCCTGGTCCCGGCCTCTGACTCGGTGGTGCATAGTGGTGCAGCTGCCAAAGGACAGCTGCATCTGCTTTGCTTCAGTTCTGCTGCATGGCGGCTGGGGGGCAGCCAGTTAGTGGTCCGGTCCAAGGTTGGGACTGGGTACCAGGAGGTGTTCTCTGCTTAGAAGACTGATCTCCAGTTTTACGGGGGACAAGTGGAGGATTTTTCTCAGTGCCCTTAGCTCTGGCTGAGGTGGCAGGAGATTGCAAGTTTTTTAGTTGATGGACTGAAGGACCTAACCAAAAATTTTCAGACGGAGCATCTAATAGCGGCGAACTCACTGTGCACTGCGGACTTCCTAATTTGGTAAAATCTTTGATTTTATTTGTTATTTACTGCTGGCTTGTTGGACAAATTTGGGATATATCAAGGAACTATGTATTTAGTTAAACTTATTATGGGGCAGTAGAATATCTGTCCTTGGCCTTGATGGAGTGAGAGTCCTTCAAGATCTGGACATTAACATCTGTCAGTCCTAGGAGGTTGGAGCTCCTGGAAAGGACTGCCAAGACTTCTGTTTTCTATAAATATTGAACTGCTGGACTTTTTAGGGATGAGAGTCCTGAAAAGCCTGGTTGTGGACTTTTTGTAGTCGTAGGAGGTGGGAGCTCTGAAGACTCTTTGAATTAAGAACATTATTGGACTGGTTTCTATTCTAAAAACTGGTCTGGCAGGGGGTGAGATCCTTAGCTAAGAGCCAATTTATACTGTTTTAATTTGTTTCTTTTCACACTTCCACCCGAATTATCTTATTTTATAGGTGGTTATTGGGGTTTTAAGTTTGGTGGGAGGTTCAGTTTGTTAATTTAATAGTTGTATTGATTATTGTATGAGCGTATGTTTAGTTGTTAGTACTGATTGGGTTTTTGATGTTGAGTGTGTTCTGAATTTATTCTGGAAGGGTTTTGTGATTTTATTTTACCGTGGGTTTGGTTTCTGTTAACTTAGGCATAGTGGCCTGGAATTTTGGCTCCTTTTAAGATGTGTTGGCAGATGGCTGTCTCTGTTAGGCGCTACTCCCCTTCCGAGCTCTGAGACCTCTGCCCTTTTAACTGCCCTCCTTTGTCTGTGGCGGTTTATGGCTGCTGCAGGGCACTGGGGACAGTGGGCAGAAGATGGAGGGGTTGGGGTCCTGGACCTTGGAAGGGGGGGAAGGGTGGCTGGATTGTGGTAGTGAGAACCAGGAGGGGCCCTGGGGTGAAATGGAATCCTGAGTGAGGTTTACCTTGTTTGGTGCCCATACCCAAGGGCTCCTCTTTTAATGGGCCGGTAGCTCGGCTGGCTCCGGCATTTCATCCAACTTGCATGGTGTTATGCAATGCTAGATCTATTAAGAACAAGACCGCTATTATAGCTGAACTTGTTGGGCTTGCATCTCTGAGACTTGGCTCGATGATAATGCTGGCCCTATTTTGGTGGCAACGATTCTGACTGGTTTCTTGGTGATACACCGTGTGAGGTTGGATCATAGCGGTGGGGTGTAGCAATTTGTTTTAAATCAGAATTGAGTCTTTTGGATGTGCCAGTTGAGGGAAACAGATCTTTCAAGTGTGTTGTTGTCGAGGGTGTGGGCTGCAGGATCTTTCTCATCACCATCCACCCGGAGCTGAGAAGTTGTTCCTGCAGGAAGTCACAGACTTTGTTGTCAACATAGAACTGGAGTCCCCCAAGGTGATGGTGCTGGGTAACTTTAATGCCTGGGTCGACAACAAAACTCCCGCCATTTGGTCAAGACTTCCTTCAACTTATGTTTTTGTTGGGATTCACACAGGCAGTTATCTCTGTGACTCACATTAAAGGCCATTCGTTGAACCTGATTTTCCTCCTGGGGATGGAAACCTCCGACTTGGTGGTGGAATCGGTTGGTTGGTCAGATCACCATTCCATAAGGTTCAATTTCTTTGCTTCCCCCTTATAGACCTGCCCCTGTGGAGATGGTCCAATACCGCTCTTTGTGGGACATAATCCCAGATGGTCTTCTGGCAGAATTGGACCTATCGGGATTACCTGGTACAAGTGAGGGTCCTGAGAACCTTCTACAAGCCTATAATTGGGCTGTGGTGGGGGCTCTGTATGCCTTGGCTCCTGTCCAGGTTCACCCTCTCACCCTCTGCCCTTGGTCCCCCTGGTTTGATGGGGCTTTGAGGGAGCTGAGGAGAAAGGGGTGAAGGTTAGAATGTAGCTGGCAGAGAACTGGCCTGGATCATGACAAACTTAGACTGATGGGACATTTTAGAGACTATCAGTCGACACTCTCCTATAAGAAGGCAGAATTCATGTCCAGGGAGATTGCTGCAGCTCACAATCGACCAGCTCGGTTCTTCTGAACTGCGGACAGACTGTGCAATCCAGCCTGTCTAAGAGTTCGGAGAGTGTTTTCTCATGAAAAGAATGAGGAGTTTGCTCTGTTCTTTGCTGATAAGGTTGCTGACATCAGGTCAGAGATCTGTTCCGCTCGCTCTGTGGGGGATGGTGGTTGGCAGAATGCCGCTTCACCTCAGCTTTGCTGGATGGAGTTTGAGCGGCTGGAGATCGAGGATGTCATGCAGATTCTCAAGGATATGCACCCAGCCAGTTGTAGTTTGGATCTGGGCCTTACTCGCCTTTTATTAGGCTGTATTAATGTCATTGGCCCAGTCCTTGTGAAGTTAGTCTGGTGTTCACTGGAGATGGGTGAGGTTCCTTGCTCCCTGAAGGAAGCAGTGGTGACTCCCCTTCTCGAGAAATCTTCACTTGACCCAGACTGTTCCGCCAGCTACTGACTGATCTGTAATCTTCCCTTTATGGGGAAGGTTATTGAGAAGTTTGTGGCACTACAGTTAGAGAACCATCTTACCATCCATGACATCTATGATCCTCTCCATTCAGGATTTTGTAAAAGACATAGTACTAAGACCGTTCCAGTTTGGGTGCTCAATGATCTCCTAATTGTGAGAAACCAGAGATCCCCTACCATCTTGACATTTCTTCATCTCTCTTCAGCTTTTGACACCGGGGACCATAGCGTGTTGCAAGATCATCTGCATGCCATCTGTGGCCTGTCTGGTACAGTCCTCAGATGGTTTTGTTCATTCCTTTCCGGTAGATCGCAGAGGGTAGTCTCGGGGGTTTATTCCTCTGAGGCTTTATCTCTGCCTTGTGGGGTATCACAAGGTTCTGTGCTGTCCCCCATGTTGTTTACGGTGTATATGCTGCTATTAGGAGACATTGTGAGATGGCATGAGCTGAGGTTTCATTGTTATGCAGATGATACACAGCTCTACCTGTCTTTTGTGCCCAAACAGGATAGTGCGCTCTTGGTCTTTAATAAGTGCCTTGTTGAAATCCACGCCTATTCAATACAATAGCACTCCTGAATACCGCAGTCGCCGGCCGGCCGTGGTGGAGAGAGGTGGGCTGAGCCGGTTACTGGCTCCAGAGGTATGCCGTGTTTGGGGATAACGGGAGGTGCACTGCTGGGTGGGGGGAACACTAGATTACCAAGGAAATATTTTCTTTCACCATGGATGGGAGGGGTCAGGAGTCGTACTGGTGGGTGGGGGGGCCACTAGATTACCAGGGATGTCATTTATTTCACCGCGAACAGGGTCGGGATTCATGCTGGGCGGCATGGGAGGACCACTAGACTACCAGGGATATCATTTATTTCACTGCAAATGGGGGTAAATTATTCATGCTGGGGTGGGGGACCACTAGACTACCAGGAAATCTTTCTTTCACCACAGATGGGGGTCGATTCATGCTGGGAGTGCGGGGACAGCTAGACTACCAGGGATATCATTTATTTCACCGTGAATGGGGTTGGGATTCATGCTGGGGGTGGGGGACCACTAGACTACTGGGGAATTCTTTTATTTAACCTGGGACGGGGGTTGGGAAGGGATTCGTGCTGGGGGGTTGGGGCACCACTGCATTAATGCCAGCTTTTCTTTGGCAGTATCTAGCTCTGTGCTACAGGTCACGCTAATGCCTGCAGTGTGGCACTATACCTTTGAATATGCTGCACTGCTGGCATTCATGGGTGCTCCCCTATCCACGCACCTGCATGCCATTAACTATTAATGTCAGCACTACCACACAGCCCCGGTACTAGTAAGACTTTTGAATATTGCAGCCTCGTGCAAAGCCAGCACTATTCCAGCACTACGGCTTTGTGCTAGGCACAATGGTTTGAATATCTGGCCCTTAGTGCATTCTTGTTGGTGTTTATCATGACATCCTCTATTAAACAAAAGTGGAATAAAGACAGCTGTAATGAGTGACCCCAGACCTTGAAGCAGAAATCAATGTACAGTATTTCCATCTGTAATTGTACTCCCCTTTCATTAACAAACATATATTGTATTTCAATATATGGATTTCGAAAATAATACTATTGTAAAGCATTCAAAAAAACTCCTTTAATACCATCGATCCCTCAATGGTAATACCACTGTTAGACAGTGATAATACCATCGTTCGAATGTGATAATACTATCGTTCCACTCCTGAACGATAGTATTATCATAACTACCAAACAGCGCAAGCACCCACAAACATACCTTCTGCCCCCCACGTCATCCAAAGCGTGCCGCTTTTCGTGTGTGGGCAGGCAGAACAATTTTAACAACATGGCGTCTCGCTCTGTCACTTAGCGAGACCGCACTGCATCTGTACATTTCTTCGGCATTTTTTTTCCTTTCTCTTACGGAAAGGGGAATGCAGAGCGGAGCCAAACAAAAGGAAAAGGTAGGACTGCCTACCGGTTCTTCTCATACGGCAAGATGAAGGCGGGTGGGGTGGGCTGAGAGCAGCAGCAAGATACCTCGGTGGTTGGCCAGGACCGAGAGTCCTTCACTGAAACGGCCACCTACCAGTCACAAAATAAACAAATAAAAATCGCATCCATATATTAAAAAAAATAACGTATAGCTTACTCTGCGTTACAAGGGAATAATTCCATCTCGAGGTTCTGGGGACGTGAGAACCTCTTGAGCTTCGCTCTCGAGGTTCCTACGTCCCCAGAACCTCTCGATGGAATTATTCCCTTGTAATGCACAGTAAGCTATCCATTATTCTATTTGTTATTAGTTGTAATGACTGGTTGTTTAGTAAGTGTGGTATTTACATTACACATTTTAAATGACAAGTAAGTGACTGAAGAGGTTTCCTTCTGGAGTATCAAGAAGCATTTATAAACAGACCACATATATCAAAAGAAAAATCAAGCACCAGGAAATAGTGGTGGTGCATAAAACATAATAATACAGAGCAGAAAAAAACTTTTGCACCCACCAAAATGCAAGGACAAAAATGGTATTAAGTATATCAAACAATTTTTATTTGTTACAAAAGCAGCTCATCACACCTCATTAATGCTTAAAAACACGGAGCAAAAATACTAAAGTTTTGCAAGGGTGCAGCCCCACCTCATCAGAGTGAAGTATTCATGCTATAAACAGACTGCCCATTATTGTGTGTAACAAACAAAAAGACAGCAGAGACTTTTGTGGTGTGAAATTCCAAGCATAACACCTGTTGCTTCTCTGGGCCAGGATTATTCTAGCAGTCAGCTCAAAGACTTTTCTGGACATGTGGATGCCATCCACAAAAGATTGCACCCTAAACATGGGGCCCGGTACAGGAACTGTGAATGTATCACTTTGCCGGCCCAGCCAGCACTTGTCCAAAAAATGATCCCTCCCAATATTTGACTATGGTGATTTAGTCTACAGTGCTGCTCCCAAAAGTTCCCTGGCTAGACTGAAAACCCTCTTCCATGCTTTCTACCACTTTGCTCTTGACCACCCCCATTCTCAACATTCGACCTCTACCAATCTCTCTCTCTCTTTCTCCCCCGATGAGGACAAATGCCTCTTCCATTATGCCAATTTCATGGCTAAATACTGGTTGGGTTCTCTCCTTCCTATCTCTCTTCTTCCCTTCCCCTCCTCCACCTACTCCCTCATAACCTTTGACCCCATATTCTGGCCATCCCCCTAGGTTCACCTCTGTTGGTCAAGCTGCCTTTTCCCATTGCTTCCCTAAAATCTGGAACTCGATTCCCCTGCCCATCCAAAATGCCACATCCCACCACACCCTCACCTCTGTCCTTTGTACAGTAGTTTCACCTCCCCCTCCTGCAGCTGTTTCCACTCCTCTAGTCCCGCTATCCCTTCAGACATACACTAAATTCCCCCCTCACATCGCACTTCTGTCCAGGTCTACTGTTCTGCTTGTTTGGGGTACTTGGTTTAATACTATCATTTGTGCCTTTTATCTCATTCGATGTATATTGATCATTGCTGCTTGGGTATAATTATAAGTATCAGTATTAATTAAAATAGTACAGTATATGAACACTGGGACTTGAGCCAGCATCTCTTAAATAACACAACTTACTCTGCAGGAGTAGTGACTTGAACAATATTTGCCATTCAGTAATCTCTCACAATTCATCAGAAATGTAAATTAATTTGCAAGTATTTTTACTATAGTAGGTCTGATGTCAATTTCAACATCAGCGCAGACTAATGAGATATTTAATATTCAGTTATTATGCTATTCAGTTAAGTTTAGATTGGAGGGGGAAGATTTAGGATGGAAATGAGGAGAAACTTTTTCCCAGAGAGGATCGTGGCAGAATGGAATGCTCTATCAGAGGAGGAGGTAGCCTGTAAGACAGACTTCATTCACATATATGGGACAGTCTAGTGCAGTATGCCCTGCAAGCCCATACTGTACCTGTCATTCGGCAGGCAGCCAGGTGGTATGTGGGTGCACTGCACCGCCGCCCGATGATGGGGGCGGGGGTGGGCATGGGGTTCTGTGTGGGTGAGGGGGGTGCCACTGGATCACCAGGGATGTGTGTTATGGAGTGATCATGGCAACAGGTGGGGGGTACCACTAGACTACCAGGGCTCATTTAATCTACTTCACCTGCTGATCAGGGACACTGGAGGAGGGGGTCCACTAGACTACCAGGGAAGTGTTGTACTGTGGTATTACCACAATCGTGGCTATGGGGGCGTGGGACGCCCCAGGACCCCACTGTGCCCAGGACATTCTGTGCAGGGTGCCAGGCATGCAAATGGGGCCATAATGACATGCAAATGGACCCTGTTGCACCTTGCATATATTATGGCCTCATTTGCATGCCCTCTGCTGAATATCATGGGTAATGCACCCAGCACAACTGCATTTGCACTGGCTCATCCCCATGCTCCCTATTTGTGGCTTGCGCTGGTGCAGTGCCACTTCGCCATGCATGGCATGTACGCTGACCTTGCCATATTCAACGGTGCTATGCCATGGCCCATCACTGTTGAATATCACCTGGTCCTGGCCCGGCGCAGCCCAGTGGCGCTGTGCACAGGCTTGCGCCACTGCCTGACGTGTCTGAATATGTGGGCCCCTATGTGCAATTATATGACAATTAAACAACTGAAATAATTGGTTACATGTGCGTTTCTAAATCCTAAGATACTAATCTAATAAAAAGTGATATAAATCAATGAGCATCCTAACTGGAAACAACATATGCCCTATTACTATAAACATGTCTTCACCTCAACAATATAAAGGGGGTAATTAGCTAGAACCGGTTATTAATGAATGAGCTGCAAAAGTAGCAATATTAAACAGTACTGCTCAAACCGCTTATAGTCCTTATGACTAATCTAGCTCATTCTATATAATCACAAAAATTAGTTCTAAAACTTTTTTCATTTTAAAAAAGGGCTAAACTAGAGCTAAACAAAACTACAACTTCAGGTGCTTGAAAAAACAGCTGGAGACACATAAATTACATGCAAACTAACAAAAAAAAATGTTAGCTCAAAGGCAAACTGAAATCAGAAGGTGGCCACATTGTCAACAAAAAATTTTGTATTCCTCACTTGGGGAAGTAGCAACAAGTTTTCTAACAAGTATTTTAACACCTAAACTTATTTAGTAAGGCTGACAAATCGATGTTGTCATTTAAGCCCATACGTTTTCTTGCAACTAGCTCAAAGATCCAGAAGCTCTCCCTTTGTCCAATTAATTTTTTAATGGCACCACCTCTGGATCCCATTGTAACCAATTCTAGGCCCACAAAGTGGAAAGAATGGTCACCCTGTGAATGGGAGGAAAGATGTTTCACTATAGCATAGCTATCATCCATTTTTTGTAATGGACACACATGCTCCCTCGTCCTAGTTTTAAATTGTCTCGTGGTCCTACCTACATAGTAGGCCCCACATGCAAACTGTAACAAGTAGACTTCCCCACTGCTGCTGCATGTGATGAAATCTTTTTATCACTATGTCCTTCTCAGTAATGGGGTACCTAAAAGGTTTGCATGTGTGTATATAATTGCAACACACACACACCTCCCACATGTCTGTGTGCTAGTAGGTGGAGGTGCAAGTACAGTTTGTCTTAAGGGCTCAGGACCCAGCGTGATGTTCTTGACCACCAAATCTTTCATGTTCTTGGTGCATCTGAACACCACTCTTGGTCCCAAATTAACAATCTGTTCTAACTTTGGCTCTAATTCCAGGATAGACCAATAACTGGTTATAATTTGTCTCACACTTTCTGCCCTGACAGAGAACGTTGTAACAAAGGGGCAACCCTGCTGTTTATCAACTAGCTCCTTCACACTGTATGACAAACAATTGTCTCTATCCATATTAGTCACTTTTTGTATTGCTGTTGCTATACTATGCATGCTATAGCCTCGCTCCATAAATCATTTTATTTGTGTGGCTCTTATTTGTTTAAACTGCTCAGATTCAGTGCAATTTCTCAATGTTCTAACCAACTGACCCTTAAGGGATGTTAAATTTCACATGTGGGGGATGACAACTGTCATACCTAAGAATGCCATTTCTATCTGTCTCTTTCTGATACAAAGTGGTACAAACCTCACCATTCAGATTTCTATATAGTTTGAGGTCCAGGTAATTAATACTTGTATTACTCATTTCATATTTGAACCTCAAACAGGAGCTTGTGCTTTCCAACCAACTAATGAACTCAGCAAATTCATCTTCTGTACCCTTCCAGATGACTATGACATCTTCTATAAAGTGCCGACACGAATCCAGTAAATGAAAAAATGGAATTGTGGTGGCGTTGTACAGATGACACAACTCCCACCCACCAACAAACAAGCTGGCATAACTGGGGGCCATAGTGGCCCCCATGGCTGCCCCCAAACCTGTAAAAACAACTGATCCCGGCAAAGAAAAACACTTTTGTGTTAGAATTGCCTTGGCTAATTCCAACAAAAAAGAAGTGGGTGTAGAAACCAACTCTTCCTCAGTATGGGTATCCAGGAAAAGCTTAAGTGTATCCAAGCCCTCTTGATGTGGGATAACCATATATAAGGAGGTCACATCTATTGTTGCAAAAAAACAATTTGGATCCATCGCCAGGTTCTCAACAATATTAATGATTTCCGTAGACTCTGTAATGTAAGATCTAAGCTAACTGACCAAGGGTTGCAAAAAAACATCCAAAAACATGGAGAGAGGTTCAGTGAGCCATCCTTGGCCTAAAATAATAGGAAGGCCCGGTGGATGTTCCAAACTCTTGTGGATTTTAGGCAGCGTGTATATTAAGGGGATCACTGGATGGTTTACTACCATTGTTTTATACATGCCATCTGTAATGTAGCCCTTAATAAAGGCTGTATTCAAGATCTCATCTATTTCCCTCTTAAAAACCTGTAGCTTTCCCTTATGGATCTTTTCATAGAACATACCATCACTAACTTGTCATTCTATTTCCTCTACAAACTCTTTGTTGTTTTGGATGACAATAGCTCCTCCCTGTCAGCAGATCTTATTACGATGTTCACATTTGCTTTCAAATCTTTAATAGCCTGCAATTCATCAGTGCTACAATTAAACCTATCTTTGTTCGGGGAGTTGGAACTGTTTCTAAGTTTTTCTAGGTCTAATTCACACTTCTTAGTGAACATGGAAGCAACAGGGTTAAGAGTGGGACAATATTCAGACCTGGGATTCAGACCACTAGGATGTATTCCTATACAATTGTCATCAGTGCTCCCCTGGTAAATACTTTTAAATGTTAAATGTCATGCAAATTTATGTAAATCCACACAGGTTGTGAACCAGTCAAGATCTACAATTGGGTAAAAACCCACACCTTTGCTTAAAACTGACATTTCATGAACTGTCAAAATATGGTCAGATAAATTCACTACAGGTGAGGAAAAAGTGAAAATCCTATTGCCCTGAGGTCCTTCTATAACATCAGGGGCTATACTGGTGGAACCAATGCTGGATATGGGGAGGGTGGTGGAGCTAACAACATCCAAGTTCTGTAAACAGTTAGTAATTAATATTTTTTCTTGTTTCTTCCTCCATGCCACCCTCCCACCTCGTCCCCCTTGCTGCTGGTGGGAGAATTGAAAATGGGTCTTTTTTGGGTTCTAACTGCATCTTGCTCCCTGGGCCGGTAATGGGAACTGTTCCACTTCCGATTCCCCCAACTCTCCTTCCAATGTGGGCTCCGAATTGTCCACATCAGAGGGACATGTAGTATAATCCAGCACCATTCGTTCAATCACTGGCCCCACACTAGGACCCCTTCCTTTCTTCAAAATCAACTTAAGTCCCCCAGAACTATTAGATTCATCGTGTTTTTCAGCCCAATCAAACACACTGTCATTCAAATAATCACTTTCATCTCTAAGGAACTTCTTCTGCTTTTGCTGCTTTCATTTCAAATCATATTGTGTAACTTAATCAAAAAGTAATTTGTTTAAATGATCAAACTCAATGGTATCAGTTATGGATTTGAGTTGCACTTCTGTCTCACTAATTTCAGTTGTGAGCCATTCCCGGATAGGCTTGGCAAATTCAGGTATGAGATTAATATTGTTAATGGAGGCATCTTGCATGTTTTTCCACCACTGGGTCATAAAAACTGCATTATCAGTGCCATAAGATGGTTTCTGCACTATCTGTAACCCACGTAGAACTCGTTCTACAGCTAGATACACTTCCAATGTGGTTTTATGCCAAAACATTCTGCGGCCCTTTAGCACTAATTTCTCCAGTTTTCGAAAAGTAATTTTAATATTGGACTCACCGGCAGCCTCTGCATGTCCCTCAAGTCCTTGGATATGGTCAAGTACAGATTAGTGTCTCCAGACTGTGTGAACACCAAATCCACAAAACCTCCAGCCGGTATCCCCTGGGCAAATGTGGTGTGACACCTTTGAACGTTATGTACAGAACTGTTTTATCCATGATCATGAACACCTGCTGTCTCCCCACAGTTATGTTAAACAAATGTTGGCACCTTTACTGAAACATATGATGATTTCATTCAGACAAAAGAGTCCTAAAGAGTCCAACTCCTAACATTGCTGTCACTATTTTTGCTGTCCATTTGGCACTCAGCCAGGGATGGCAGAGAATCATTTCTTTTTTTATTTTTTTTTAAAGTGTCGTACATGGAGTTCAGCCCCAGACTGCAAAACAGGTTTTATGTAAATGAGCCACACTTTATTTATTTATTTATTGTACAATCGGATTTGCAACCTTTGAGCCAGGGGCTCGTTTACAAAGGTACCTCGTCACAGAGAGGACATACAGTGTCACATATTTACAGAGAACAATAACACAGAATAACATAGTTTTACATAGTTGCTTGAACACACTGAGTGTTCAAAAACATTTCAGAGTGACAGATTTAGTACCTGCAGGTACAGACAGAGGGAAGGGAGGCTGCTATAGGAGTGTGGGGGGGGTGAGGTGTGGAGTTCAGCCCAGAGGGCTTTGTCAAGTGTGCCTTGAGAGTAGCAGAGCATCTGTTAGAGACAGGCACTTGGATTAATCTTCTTAACCACAAAGTTTTACTCATCAGTGACACAGAGAATACGATGGGCAACCATGCAGAACCAATGTGTTCTGCCACAGAGGGATGTGATTTCATGTGACCTTGAGAGCGAAGCTTAAGAGGGCCATTGAAACTAGACCCTGAGGTGGCAGAAAACACTGGTTCGGCATTGAGTTGCCCATCCAGTATTTTTTATAGTGTATGGTTTCCCCCACAGTAATTTTACATCATTTTAAGTACTTTTTAATTTTTTAAGCGCAGAAAATAAACTGTTCGCTGCTGCACCTTATTCAGTGAGTTGGGGCTGGTTGCTAGCATGAGTTAGAAGTTGCTAGGGATTGGACATCACAGCATCGGAAACGCACACAATTATTGGTTGTCAGGTGGGTTTGGGTGGTCTTTAAAAAAAAAAAAAAAAAACAGATGTGTGCCTCACATTGTGAGCAGAGGTGGATGCCCTGAATATATTTTCGTAAGTTTTTAAAACATATATCTGGTTGATCCTGCTTATATCTTATCTGGTTGGTCCTGCATCTGCCAGGAAGTTTATGTGACTGTTTGTCGGTCCCTGTTGCCATGTTATCTGGTTGATCCTGCGATTACTGTTACTGTGGTTTCAGTGCATGTCAACTGGGCTGGAACACTGTTCTACCACAGAAGGGTTAATCAGCGTTCTATGCCCTTTGAACTGTGGTAGAACAGCTTTCTAGTACAGACGAAAATCAAAATAGAACAACATTCTACCATACAATATATTGAAATAGTGGGATGGCAGGGGTGCTGATTTTTAATTGGGATGAGGCTAGTTGTATGCAAGGGGAGATGAAGATGCTGTACTATTTTCCAGATGAAATCAGGGTACCATGGGGGAAGGGACTATGACAACAGTTGCCTCTCTTAGTCTGCTCCCTTGGTGATAGGATTAATGGGTGTTTACTCACCTGGTAAAGGTGATTGTGTTGGTTGGCATCCGTGGCACTCCAGACATTACCTCATGGGTTTTAGCCCTCCTGATATGCTAGTGATGTACATGACCCAGATCAAATTTCTAGCATATCCAGGTCCCAGAAACCCCTGCTCTCCAGTTTGAATCTTCCATAGCTGAAATAAGGTTAATTAGTACAAGAGAAAAACATACAGTGCAGGTACAACCAAGTGAAGGTAATAAGAGAGATGATTGGAGACACAGAGGAAAACGGACCACGATGTAGTAGCAATGGCCCGGGGGCCGATTCTTTATTCTTCTCCTATTATTTACAGTCTAGTCTCAAACCCGAGGGTCCGACTGGTCGTTTATCATTAGAAACAATCATGCTGTCTGTTCCCCTGTGTGCCTAACATGGGTGAAGATCCCCTAGTTCAGAACCGGTCACTCTGAGCACTCTGAAGGGAGGTCCTTGGAGTGCCATGGATGCCAACCAACACAATCACCTTTACCAGGTGAGTAAACACCCATTGTGATTGGTTGGCATCCATGGCACTCCAGACATTACCTCATGGGTAGATAAGAAGCAGTGAGTACCCAGGGGGGGGAAACAGAGTGGACTAAGAGTGAGTGGTTGAGGATGCTGCCGCCAGGACCCGGGTGGCGAAGGTGGGCCATATGGCCTGTAATTGTTCCAGCCTGTAGTGTCTGGTGAACGTGCGGAGGGAACTCCATGTGGCTGCCCTACATATGTCCTCTGAGGATACGCTGGCTCTCTCCGTCCAAGAAGTGGCGACCGCTCTGGTGGAGTGAGCCTTGATCTCCTGGGGTGGAGTCATCCGGTTTGCTGTGTAGGGCGTTCTGGATGACTCGCCTTAGCCACCCGGCGATGGTGGTTTTGGAGGTGGCGTTACCCTGCCTCTGCCCCTTCAAGATGATGAACAGTCTCTCTGTCTTGCGTATGAGATGGGTTCTGGCTAAGTATACAGAGAGGGCAGATCCCACGTTGAGGTGATGTGGGGGCACGCTGGAGCCCTGCAGGGGCCCTCTCAGGAAGGTGGGCAGCTTGATGGGTTGCTCTCTGTGAAAAATGGTGGGAACCTTCGGCTGGAAGGCTGGGACTGTTCTCAGATGGACCCCTAGTGGGATGAACACTGTGTAGGGTTCTGCGCAGGATAGGGCCCCAAGTTCTCTGATCCTTCTAGCCGAGCAGATTGCCACCAAGAAGCATGTCTTGAGGCCAACCCAGAACAGGTCCGCCTCGTGGAGGGGTTCATAAGGAGCCGAGTTGAGGGACTCAAGGACCAGTGGGAGGTCCCACGGGGCGATGGTCGGTCGAGTCCTCGGTCGGAGGATCTCTACTGCCCTTAGGAAGCGTACAGCGTCAGGATGAGCTCCCAGGGTGTATCCGTCAATGAGGCCTATGGCTGCCCCTATAGCTGATAGTTGCACCCTGAGGGAAGAGTGCGCTAGTCCCTTGTCCACTCCCTGTTGGAGGAATAGGAGGATGGTGACCATGTCGGTCTGCTCGGGAACCTTGCCTCGTTCCCGGCACCACCGAGTGAATATGGACCATTGTCTCCCATACGTGGAAGTGGTGGAAGCCCATCTGGACTGGAGTAGGGTGCTGATGACAAAATCATGATACCCCACTGCCCTCAGTCTCCTCCTCTCAGGAGCCAGGCCGTGAGCTTCAGGGTCCGCGGGGTCGGGTGGAGCACTGGCCCCTGCGAGAGCATGTCTGTTCGGTAGGGTATCCTGAAGCTGGCTAGCGACATCTCTCGGACCGCTGCAAACCATGCCCTGCGTGGCCAGTAGGGGGCCACCAGGATAACCGTGTGGCCTGACTCCCGTATCTTGGCTAGGACCTGGGGGATCAGGGGGAGCTGTGGGAAGACATAAGGGTTCCTCCGCCTCCAGGATTGCGACAGGGCGTCCGTTCTCTGGGAGACACTGTCCCTGAACCGCGAGTAGTACTCCCTGACCTGAGCATTCTCCCGTGATGCCATGAGATCCATGGACATGGGCCCCCATGTCACCTGGATCATCTGGAATAGGGCCAGGTGTAGTCGCCATTCCCCCGGGTGTACCTGTTGTCTGCAGAGCCAGTCCGTGCAGACGTTCAGCCTTCCTGCCAGGTGAACCGCGCCCAGGTGAGTGAGGTTGGCCTGGGCCCAGTTGAGGACTGCCGTTGTCTCCCTCATCATGGCCCTGCTCCTGGTCCCACCTTGCTTTGCTATGTAGGCAACCGTGACTCGATTGTCGGAACGGATCAGAACCGACTGACCGTGTACCTGGTGCTTGAATGCCTTCAGGGCGTGAAATACGGCTCTCATCTCCAGGATGTTGATGGAGAGCTCCGCCTCCGCTGATGACCATAGGCCCTGTGCCGTTGTGTCTCCCAGGCAAGCTCCCCAGCTGGAGAGGTTTGCATCCGTTTCTATGGTGATTGGGCGAGAGGGCTCCAGAGGGACTCCCCTGGTCAGATTTGCCTCCACCGTACACCATGCCAAGGAGAGTCTCACTGCATGGGGTAGTGGTACCACGACCTGTAGATTGTGTTCTCTCGGTGCCCCCCGAGATAGGACATAAGTTTGGAGTGGGCGCATGTGCCACCTGGCCCAGGGCACGAGGTCTATGCATGAGGCCATGCAGCCCAACAACTGAGCTATCCTTCCCATTGTTGTGTGACGGTGGGCCTTCATCTGGCGGCCAGCTCCATCAAGTTGTGAACTCTCAAGGGGGACGGTTTTTCCCACCCCTGAGCCGAGTTGATGAACGCTCCCAGATGCTTGATCTGCTGAGTGGGATTGAGGTGGCTCTTTTCTCGATTTACCACCCAACCGTGGTCTTCGAGTGCCTGCATGGCA
The DNA here is from genome assembly GCA_016271365.2 of Neoceratodus forsteri. Classification (NCBI taxonomy): domain Eukaryota; kingdom Metazoa; phylum Chordata; order Ceratodontiformes; family Ceratodontidae; genus Neoceratodus; species Neoceratodus forsteri. The sequence continues at coordinate 33,125,074 of CM057450.1, forward strand.
GATTCCGTGTGTATCCGTGCCTGGTTTTCGGACTGGTCCCAGATGAGCCAGTCGTCCAGATACGGGATGATGTCCAGTCCCTGTTCCCTGAGTCTGGCCACCAGGGTTATGGAGACTTTGGTGAAGACTCTCGGGGCCGACGACAGGCCAAATGGCAAGGCCCGGTACTGGAAGTGGTGACCTAGGATGTGGAAATGGAGGAATTGCCTGTGTTTCCGGATGATGGGGATATGGAGGTAGGCATTCTTTAGGTCTATGGACATCAGGAAATCGCCTACCTGAACACAACGTAGGGTGGATCGTATGGTCTCCATTTTGAATCGGTGCGAGACCACGTGTCGGTTCAAATGTTTCAGGTCTAGGATGGGCCTGAGTTCCCCTGAGTTCTTGGGCACCAGGAAGAATATGGAGTAAACCCCCAGATTCTGCTCTGGCACTAGCACGGGCTGAATGGCCCTGTTCTGAATTAGTTCTGACAAGGTTTGTTGGACCTGATGTGGGGATGCCCTTCTCCTGGTTATGGGGGAGGAGATGAACCTTTGCGGAATGTGGGTGTGGGATAGCTCTATGGAGTATCCCTTGGTTACCACGTCTTGGACCCATCTGTCCGATGTTGTGTGGATCCAGTGATGGGTGAATAGAGTTAGCCTTTGTCCCACTGGCAGGTACGGGTCCTGGCCTCGTGCTGATGGGAGGGGGCAGTCACTGTTGCTTTCCCCTGTAACCTCTACTTCGACCTCCGGTTCTTTGGCCCCGGGATCTGAAGGAGGAGGACTGATAGTTCTGAGGGTATGGGCCACAGAAGCCGGGAGAGGGGCCTCTGCTTCGAAAGGAGTGGCCCTGTTGTTGTGTATCCCTGCGGGGTTGGTATGGTTTGTTCCCCCCCCGAAACCTCTGCCTCGAGGAGGGGAGATAGGAGAACTTGGACTTATTCTTGAGGAGGTCTCTGCCCTCCTCCTTTTGCTTCAAATAATCCTGCAGACCCTCCCTGAAAACATGTTTTCCCCACAGTGGTAAATATTGTAACAATGTTTTTGACTCATGGTCTGCGTCCCACAGTTTCAGCCACAGTGCCCTCCGAGCACGGTTGGTGATGGCGGTGGCCCTGGCCTGAAGACGCAGGGTGTCTACTGCCATATCAGTTAGGTATTTGGCTGCATCCAAGGTGCACTCCAACAGTTCTGCCTCCCTGGACTTAGGGATGGCCTGCTCCTGGAGCTCCTTGAGCCAGCGGATCTGTGCTCGGGTCATATAGATGGCTGTGGTGGTCGCCTTAGCTGCGGTGCCCTCAATCTCGAAGGCCCTCTTGAGCATATCTTCGACCTTTTTGTCCGTCGGGTCCTTGAGGGCTATTGTGCCGCATGGTAGTACAGTCTTTTTGCTAAGGGCCACCACCTGGGGGTCAATGGTGGGGGCCTTGCACCAGGCATCTGATTTTTCCCCTTGGACCGGGTACATTCTGTACAGGTTCTTGTGATTCGACATCCTGCCCAGTTCGGGGGATTGCCATTCTTTACTGAAGATGTCCTCGATTGAGGGGCATACAGGAAAGGTCTCTGTGGTTGAAGGCCTCAGTTGAATCATGGGGTCGAGCTTTGACTCGTGCCTGCTTTCCTCAGTGTCGAAACCCATGGTGGCCTTGATGATCTTCATGAGCCCTGGGATGGTGTCAAAGGAGCATAACTTGAAGTCAGGGAAGGTGTCGCTTGAGCTCCATATCTTCTTCATCTGAGTCCGCCTCATCCTCTTCCCTGCATCATCCCTCTCCCTGTCCTCGTGCGTTGTCACGTGGGTGTCCGGAGGTGTCCCAGGGTTTGGAAGCTCCTCCGGTTGCCCTCCCGCCTTGTCGGGTTTTGAACTCGGTGATTTTGCCCTGTGTTGGGTGAGGGATTCCAGTTTCTCCTTGATTATGAGCATAAAGTTCTGCTGGCTTTCCATCATGGCGACCGCGGCCTGCTGGCTCTGGATTAGGAGGGAGCCCGGGTCCATCCACGTAGAGTTGCTGGGTCCTGGGTTGCTGGGGCCCAGGGGTGGGGTTCGCTCCAGGGAGGAATCATCGTCGTCCAGGAGGCAGGCCGCGTAGAGGGGACCCGGAGTCTGGGGCAGGAGTGTAGCGCTGCACGAGGAGCATTTCTTCGCTTTCACCATCTGGAAGGAGAGAAAGGTATACTTAGAACGGAGCTGGTCGGCGCCCCGTGGGCGATCCCCTTTTTTTTTTTTTTTCTTCTTCCCTAGAAGACCGTATGTAGGTTGGGGGGGTGCTATGTGAGGACCTCCGCAACGAGGGCCAGAGGAGGAAGGGCTGGAGATCAGTGGTCTGGTGCCATGGCTCGCTATGGGAGGGAGCCGTGGTGACCGGGGGTGGAGTCCAGGTGAATCAGGCTACCTACTCGGATCGCTATGGGAGGGACCCGAGTGGTAGGGGTAGGAATAAAGCCCCGGAGAAGAAAACAGGAGCAGGAGGCTCGGGAGGAGGGGGGCCACCGGAAGGTCGCTATGGGAGGGACCCTATGGGGGGAACCCCCAGGTAACGGTAGTAGGCGAGCCAACTTCCTCCCTTGTTGTAGATTTTTTTTTCTTTCTCTCTCGAGCGTAGAGCAGTGTACTGACCACTAGGCCACACGGTCTGCACATGACCCTGGCCACGTCCCCTGGTCATCCAGAGGTCATTCCCCTTCCCTGAAGAGGGGACAGAGGGCGAAAGGTGGATTGCGATTTCCACACCCCCACGAGGAGCGAGAGGAGGAGGGTGGGGGAAGAGAGGGCCCAGAGAGGGTGCGTGGAAGGGATGGGCCCACTGGGGCAGAGCGTGGAGAGTCTCTCCTCACCTCCAGGAGCTAGGCAGCTCAGCGCAAGGCAAGCCTAGAGAGAACTCCCCGCCTCCAGACAAGCCGCGAGGAGGAGGGGCTTCCTCATGTGAGCAGCGGCCTAGCGGTAGGAGGAGCAGATGACATCATGGGGAGGACCTGAAGGCCACCAGGAGTGGAGGGACAGGCCGCAGTAGGCCCAAACAGACCTACTGAGCATGCGCTGACGCGCGCCATTGCCTCCCAGGGGAAGAGAGCGCCCGCGGCTGGATTCCGCACCGCAGCGCGAGGGGAACAGGCGCAACGAGTCTCCCGTGTCAGCGGAGGCGAGAGGAGATAGGGGGCAGGCCTGCCTGAAGCTACCGAGAGTGGGCAATGGAGAGAGAGGCCACGTCGGGCGCCGTCGGGACAGGCTGCTGGTCCGCCCGCTGGCCCTCGCTGGGGCCAGGAACTCCAGGAAGTGGGAGACAAACGGAGCGTTAGGGTCCCAGGCCTAGGAGCGCTGCTGCGAGTGTTATGTTGGGCAAGGGCCACACCATGCGGTGCTACAGGGCGGTTTGCTCGAAAAAATGAGCGAGGAGCACACAAAAATCGTTGCATACCACAACCATAATTCAATAACAACAGGACAAAACAGTAAGCATTTTAGGGAATAACCCGAAGGCTGCACTAAAAAATCACCTGATCTAGCTAACACCAAGGCAGAGGGCTAGCTTGGGTTACTCCTCCTGGTTATAATCCAGGAATTTCTAACTTGTAAGGCTTCAAAGAAAACTGTTGTACCTGCCTTCTGACTTAGACTGATGAGCACAATTAAAAGGATATAAATCCTTGATTCAAGGTCTTACCTTGTAGGAGCAGACAGGGATTCCTGGTGTGCTTCTTGCCTGATCAGATGCATGATTCGAAAACTGGACAGCAGGGGTTTCTGGGACCTGGATATGCTAGAAATTTGATCTGGGTCATGTGCATCACTAGCCTATCAGGTGGGCTAAAACCCATGAGGTAATGTCTGGAGTGCCATGGATGCCAACCAATCACAATTATTGTCTGCAAAACAGCATGGCATGCAAACTACACACCATGCATTGCACATTGTGGTTTCACTACTTTGTGTTGTTTATGTACACTTGTCTCCCTGCACTGTATATGGGGTTAGTTTGCAAATTTATACTTTAATGAGTCTGTCCTACTGTTTCCTAATAAACTCCCATATACTGTAAGTAAAATAGCAAGGCCAGGAGGAAAATCCTGTTTGTGCCACCTAAATCAGATCAGTCGTAATTTACCCATATTCACTGTGCACAATTCCAGCTCTTACAAAAGTATACCTCAAAGGCCAATAAGGCATCTGAAAATATATTAGCAAGAAGCTACTTTCTGCAATACATATTTGCTTTAATGTTGTTAGTGATGATTGTAGATTATCCAAAACGGTTAGAAAAATTGGTTATGTTGTGTTTCACAGAACAGGAAGTTCAATCCAGTACTGCAATCATTTACTTTTTGTACACTATTCCTGCATATGTTTTTTTTTCTTTTTGCATAAATCAAACAAATTGAAGACTGATTTCTTAGCACTAGTGTCCGCCTAGGTGACTATGTTACAGCATTCCCTATTGTATGTTGAATGCATCGTTCAGTAGCTGTCAGATTTACTTAACACTTGCAAGCAGCTCAGTTTCTACACGCTGAATGTTTATTCTTTTCCTACATGCAGTATTTCTAGCTAGGAGCAAATCAAGCTGAAAAATATGCCCTATTATAATAATATGCCCCAATATACTTACCGTGCACACTTTCAGTAATTTTCAGACCACTCTCATAGGAAAAGACGTTGATGTGAAAAAACCATTGCAGATGTAAATTCTGGAACTGGTAATTTAAAAGAGATGGTGTGCTTTTATTAATAAGCTTCTCATGGACATTGCAACCAGAAAGGAAGTTGTGGTGGATACCAGATCTGATGGCAACAGGTGTGAGACCTTACCATGTTCTGATTTCTGTTCTCCCTATTTTTTATTCTATGTATGCAATCACTGCATACTCATTTTTTATGGGAAGTTGGCATTTATTTAAATTAAATTAAGATTGCCTCGAGATTTGCATTTTACACTAGCAGTAAATCAATGGATAATGACACTTCTGTATTGGTTCCATAAAATCAAGAACTTTTCGACTCTGCTTTTAAAAGGAAATTTACTTTTTGGTCACCAGTACATAGCATTATAGCAGTCTTTCGGGAAGCTATGGAGGGGCCAAATTCATGTTTTGAGAAGGGCCAGAATCATTAGATAAAAGAGGAAGCAGAATCATGTTTTGAGAAGGGGCAGAATCATAAGATGAGAGAGGGAGGGAAATCATTGTTTTGAAAGGATGGAGATGCATGAGATGAGGGAGGGGCAGAAGCAAAGGGTGGAGCTCAGCCCTAGAGGGGCGTTCTTTAATTAAATATTCCTGCTCATAGTTGGTCTCAGCATAGGAGGTGCTTGAAATTGTTTTGCTGTTTGGAGTGGGTCTCAGGCCAGTAGGGGCATTTAACAATTTAAAAGACCCACTCGCATAGTGTCTCAACACGGGAGTGCAAAATTTGTGAATGGGTTAAACTCTTGTTGGGCTCCTTTCTAATTGCAAATGGCTGCTCAAAGTGGGTCTTAATGGGGGAGGGGGACAGGATGAATTTTAAAACACCTCCTCCAAGCAGATCTAAGCCCAGGGCAGGCTCCTATTATTTTATATCTGTCCACTAGCAGTAGGTCAAAAGCCCAAAGGGACTTGCTGCTGTAGAGGGGATCTGTTTTCATTTGTAAGCCTCCTCTGAACCAGACTCTGCCAAGGATGGGCCAATATTTTTATTTTGAAATTCCTGCTCATAGGAGCTCATCCCAGGAAGGGCTGTTAACAATTTACTTGCCCGCTCAGAGGGGGTCTCAGCCTGGAAGTGTTTCAAATGATTTACTTTTTGCTTGGAGTACATCTCAGCCCAGGATGGGCATTTATTATTTTAAGATCCTGCATCCAGCAGGGCTCTGCCCAGGACAGGACGTTTCCTATTTTCAAATGTACATTCATAAAGGGGATTAGCCCAGAAAGGGCTCAAAATGATTTTCTTGCCCTGTTGGAGCAGGTGTCAGCCCAGGAGGGGCATTCAGTGATTTATTAGATCTACTCCGAGTGAGTTGCTGTTAGGGTGAGCCAGTTTTTTTTTGTTTTTTTTTGACAATACTGACTGGCAGTGAGGCTCAGCTTGAGAGGTGTTTAATTTAATATTCTCACTCAAAGCAGGTCTCAGCAAGGTGGAGGTAATTGTGAACCCTGCTCAAAATGGGTTGAGCTCTGCAGTGGCTTTTTTGTATTTACAAATTCCCACTCAGAGTGGGCCTCTGTGTTGGGGTGGGGGTTGACTGCATTAATTAACTAAATACCAAAGAAAAGGAAAGCTACATTCAGAAGGTCAGTGGTACAAACAATATACAATTACTCAGTTCTAAGGGAGAATTGTGCACCCACAAAAAAAAAATAATAAATAAAAGCAGGAAACATATATTAAAGGTTTAAAAATGTTTTATCTTTATTTCTTCATGCAAACATAGTTATGCAATATAAATGTGGATGGCTATCCATGATGCAAGCTGATTGGTGGCAGGGGGAAAGGTATCCCGTTATTAGGGCAGCTTGATTAGGGCACAATCAGTAGGGCACAATGGATCTGGGTGCCCGGAACTTTAGGGTGCAGTCCACTTTGCCACCACCACCCTGATATGCCTGGGGTGGAGGTGATTCTATATTTGTAGGGGGGCTGACGGGGGCCCAGCCCTCCACATAAGGGGGTCAGGTGGTGAAGCCCCCCTTTGAAACACCACACACATCAGGGGCGCTCTCTGTGTGTGCGCACCATTTCCTAGTGCCCATGTTCTGCATGGCATAATGCCAGCACCCTAAAAGACATCACGGTAGTTGATCACGCATCATCATGGGTGAACCACAAGGAGATGGTGTCACTGCAGTGACATCAGAAAAGCACCTCACGTTACACTTAGTGATTGCCAAGCTTCATCAGAAGCTGGAGATCAGACTACACATTTACACTATTTAGGCAGCACTTCGAAATGATAATGCATGTTTATACAAATTCATATTTATCAGCGTGCAAGCTCTATATACCACCAGTGCAATTAAATATATGGTAAACTGAAAACAGGCCCATTAAGGCCAGGCACTAAAATTAAGGTAACACAACGCTATGCAATCACATTTAAGTGATCAGTGTAGAAATATGGTATCTGATATCCTACAGAACATTTTCTTTCAGGCAGAGGGTTGCAAGCGCAAGCAGACATAAAGACATGTTATGATTGGTCAGATGTGAAGAGACAACTGATGTAGTTGGTAGTTACATTCTGATTCCTTTTTGTCTTTTAAAAAGTAAAATAAAAAACTTCCCGCCAATTCCCACTGTATCTTTCCTGGACTTGGGAACACTCTCAACACAGTCTAGCACACAGAGTCGTTATGCAGTGGGAAGAGAGGAGAGTATTGCATTGTGAGTGACTACAAAATATGGGGGTATTCCTATGCAGAAAGTATGTAACAGGAGTAGATATAATTATGCTATTAGCATGCATTTTAGGTCTACTAAGAAAGGAAGGAAACAGATAAAACAAGCAGGTACATCAATACATTTTAGAGAAGGTAAGTAATTATAAAACATGGGTTTTCAACTAGCAATAATATAATGCAAAAGGTTTGACAGTGCCCCTTTAAATTCATTATTAGGGGTTACTACCTCTAAGCAGCACCAAGCCTATAGCATATATTACAAGACACATTCTTTTGGGTTGCAGCATTCAGTACTGCAGAGCACCAAAATACACCATGATAGTAATGCATGCTGAGTGAGTGTGGTACAACCTGCAATACTTGTTACACAACACTCCATGCACAAGGTCTAGGCATTGAAACATAAACTTTGATAGCAGATAAGGACTGCTTGGCCCACTCAATCTGCCCATTTCCCTACGTTTTGGATAAGCTGCAGATCCTAGTTAACCAACAGCCTACTTCTCCCTACCCCCACCAGAACTGCCTTATGTTTGTCGCATGTATTCTTGAATTCCCCCACTGTTTTTGACCCCACAACCTCCTCAGGAAGGCCATTCCATGTGTCCACCACCCTCTCTATGAAAAAATACTTCCTCAAGTTGCCTTTGAGTCATCCCCCCTCTATCTTCAAATTGTGCCCCCTTGTTCTTGCACATCTCTTTTTCTGAAAGATGCTACCCACCTGGACTTTGTTGATTCCCTTGAGGTACTTGAAAGTTTCTATCATGTCCCTCCCTCACCCTCCTTTCCTTGAGGGTATACAAAGTAAGGTCCTTTAGTTTCTCTTCATATGGCTTCTGATGTAGACCCTGCACCATTTTAGTTGTCCTCCTCTGGACTGCCTCCATCCTGTCTATGTCCTTGCAGAGATAGAGTCTCCAGAACTGCACACAGTACTCCAGATGGGGCCCCACCAACTGCCTGTACAGAGGAATAACAACATCTTGTTTTCTACTGGTGATGCCTCTCCCTATGCATCCCAGTATCCCCAGCCCTCCTTACTGCCTTCTCACATTACGTGCCTACCTTTGGGTCATCTGATATGACTATCCCTAGGTCCTATTCCATTTTTGTTGTTGTTAGTATCTCCCCCCACCCCTATTGTGCACTCTTCCCCTGCATTTTTGTTTCCTAGGTGCAGTACTTTGCACTTCATTGTATTGAATCTAAGCTGCCATACTTTTGACCATTCCTTCAACCTTGCCGAGTCCCTTCTTATCCTTTCCACTCCCCCTCCTTGTGTATCAACCCTGTTGCAGATCTTTGTGTCGTCTGCAAAGAGGAATACCTTTCCTTCCAGTCCCTCCACAATGTCACTTGTAAAGACATTAAAAAGGACTGGACCCAGTACTGAACCCTGTGGTACCCTGCTAGTAACCCCCCCTTTCTTCAGAGTGGACTCTGTTTACTACTACCCTCTGTGTCCTGTTGTCCAGCCAATTTTTTACCCAGGCTATAATCCTGGGACCCACTCATAGGCTGTCTAATTTATTAATCTTTTGTGTGGGACTGTGTCTAATTCCTTGCTAAAGTCTAGGTAGACCATGTCTATAGCCCCTCCCTGGTCTACTACTTTGGTCACCCAGTCAAAGATATCTATGAGAATCATCTGTCATGACCTTCCCGCTGTGAATCCATGCTGCCTTGGGTCCTATGCCCTGCTGACCTTTAGGTACTCAACAGTTCTTTCTTTCAGAAGTGATTCCATCATTTTCCCCACCACTGAAGTCAAACTAACAGATCTGTAGTGTTCTGAATCTGCGTTGCTCCCACTTTTGTGAAGGGGAATCACATCTGTCCTCTTCCAGTCCTTTGGTACCACATCATCCTCCCATGATTTGTTAAAAAGGGCAGTTAGTGGTGTCACTAGTTCTCCCCTTAGTTCTTTTAGAATTCTGGGGTGAATCCCATCAGGGCCAATTGCTTTGTCCACCTTCAGTTTTAGGAGTTCTTTCAGAACCCTTTCTTCTGTGAATAGACTGGTATCGACCCCCCCCCCCATCCAGAGTGCTTCTGCTGATTGGATTAAGTATCTCCCCTCCTCTTCTTGTGTGAATACTGAGCTGATATATTCGTTCAGTATCCCTGCTTTTCACTATCACCCTCTGTCCACCTACCCTCCCTTTTATTAATCCTCATTACACAATGGCAAGAAAGAATCCTGGCTTCTGACTAGTCAGTTGACCATCACAGCAGGGATGTTATCCTGGCATAACATCCCTGCTGATTTTTTGCCTAATTTGTCATCCCATCTTCTCCTAAGAAACAAAAATATTTTTACACACTAACAAAAACATCATTTAAAATTATTTTGTTTTATTCTGTATAAAGCAGCAAGCCATTGTATAATAGGAATAATGCCCTCCAGGGTAGGTGCTATGCTGGGATGACATCCCTTCTCGGGTGTTGGATGCCCTGGGCCGGTGGCCTTGGGCCCAACCACCTGAAACAGGATGTTGTCCCGGCATAACACCCACTCTACTGGGCGTTATTCCTTTACTATCCCTCCCTTGGTCTTTTTTCACTCCCTAATATACCGATAAAAGGTTTTATCCCCCTTCTTAACCAAGTTGGCTATCTTGTCCTCAGTTTGGGCCTTTGCTATTCTGACTGCCTTCCTCACTTCCTTCTGTTTTAACTGGTACAGTTCTCTGTCCTGCTCCTTCTGTGTTGCTTTATACTTCCTGAATGCTGTCTTTTTCTCCCTAACCTTCACTGCCACTTCTTTTGAGAACCATAGTGTTTTTTTTCCCATCATTTTGATTTGTTTATTTGCTTCACACAAAGGCTTGGTGCCTCTGTGAAGGCAGTTTTGATGTTTCCCCATTGTTCCTCAACCCCTCCTTCTTGCCTGTTTGCTAGTGCTTTTCTGAAGCACTCTCCCATTTTGACAAAGTCAGCCCTCCTAAAGTCCAGTACCCTCACTTTTGTATGGCTTGACTCTACAGCTGAGTTTATCATGAATCACACTGTTTGGTGGTCACTTGTTCCCAGATGACTGCTCACTTCTAAATTTGAGATCCTCTCTCCATCCCCATCTGAGAGTACCAGGTCTAAGATTGTGCCCTCCCAAGTGGGTTCCTGCACTAGCTATCTGAGGCATGCCCCCTGCAGGGCATCAAGAATGACCCTGCTCTTGGATGTGGTTGCAGCAAAGGTGCTCCAGTTAACATCTGGAATATTTAGGTCCCTCATCAAAAATATCTTCCCATTTTCTGCCATCCTAAGGATGCCTTCTATCATTTCCTTGTTCATTTCCTCCCCCTGAGACGGGGGTCTGTATACAACACCCGTGCGGATTGTGGTGCCATTTCTTGTCTCCAGGGTAGCCCACAGTCCCTCCTCTCCTCCCTGTTTACCCTTTAGTTCCGTTGCTTTGATCCCTTCCCTTACATAGAGAGCTACTCCTTCTCCTCTTCTTCTACCCTCCCTGTTCCTCCTGTAGACTGTGTAACCTGGTATGTTGACATCTCAGTCATAGTTCTCTGTGTACCATGTTTCTGTGACTGCCACGATATCTAGGTGTCACTCTTCCATCAAGGCCACTGGTTCAGGGAGCTTGTTTCCTAGGCTACAAGCTTTAGTACTCATTGCCCTCCATTTTTTGATGGCCTTACCCCTTTTTGCCCCATCTCTGTCCTTACTGCCTTTGCCTATTTCTCCATTTACCCCTGCCCTTCTCCATATTGACTTCTGTATCTTGGTGTTTATCTCACTAACTACCCTTTTTTTGGGGGGGGGGGCTAGGATTTCCCTGCTCCTTTTCAGTGCCTTCAGTGCAGGAAGTTAACACTTAGGGGAGTCTATAATTCCCCACCAGTATTGCACAGCACCACACAGTAAGACGGTGCACTAAACTTGAAGGTGGGGAAACTATTGTGCTGCTCAGAAACATGTGCTACTAATGGGTTTCATGAGGCAGCAGTCTCATGCTGTGCAGAAGAGCATCACATAATAATGCCAGTGATGACTGTCACTCAGTCACCCTATGGCTATGAAATCATTCACTTAATACTAGGACCCCAAGCAGTACTAGTAACCCTGTCAGCTTACAGTAGTACTACAGGTAGCCCTGTCAGCTTCTTCAGGATACAGTTCATGAAATTAGGCTCCATACCACACAACATGCCACAGGCCAACAATACCATACCAGAGTCACTGTTTCATGTTTCAAGGGATTTATTTTTTCGCCCAGTGAATATGATTACAAATTCCTTTTACAGTGTGAATAAGGGATTTTAAATGATTTGTTAATCATGTATAAACAACATGTTTAACATGAAATAATACATCTAACTTTATAAAATTGGTAGAGGAAATCCAGGCTTCCAGTTGGCTGAGATGGACTGGCACTAGAGTATTTATCTTAGCCTAATGCTAGGTATGAAAAAGTACCAGTGTCAGCCTGCTCACATATAAACAATATCAACGTGCAGCAATGGAATGTTCAGTTCAAGTAGTAATGCATATCAGGGCATGTGTTGTTTTGGGATAACATCACACCTCGGGAGGTTGGGCATGAGAAAGCAGACTGAGTGCACACAGACCCGATGTACAATTATGCCTCTCACTCACATACAGCTAGGCTGCCTGCAGCACACACACTCACTGCTCACCTGTCTACATAAACGCAAATCCAATGCAGCATAACATACAGAGCAAGCACCATGTCACTGGTGTGATACATAGACAGAAATGCAATGCCTTACATTTTCAGAACTGGCTTTAGGTATGGACTGATTCTATTTGTTATGTAATCTTCAAATGCCAGTCTTTCACTCACACATTGCTCAGGCTCCTATACCTCATTTGCTTACTCACTGCTCATCTCTGATTACTGCTATCAGGCTCAGACATGCAACAAAGACAGATTTAAAAAGAGACTACAACAAGAACAGCAAATGGGGTGGTGGGGGCTACCAACTACCACAAATACTTTAATAACTAAGCAGTTGTTGTAACAGTATAACTTGTAACTAATCTAATGAAAACACCCTCTGGTGGCAGTCTCTTCAAAGCCCACCCGTGGAAGGACTATTTCTATGCAATTTAACTAAATCTGTAATATTTTAAATGTTTAAAAATGTTTTATCCTCTTTTCATATGAACTTATCTTCAGAGAAGCAGAGAGTACAAAGGGTCTGATGTGGAGTCCAGAGGTCAAGCAGATATCTAGCCCCAGACTGTATAGAGCTTTTTGGGTCAGCAAACTGACCTTGAAGGTGATTCACCACTTCACTGGCAGCCATTGCAGATCAGGACCTTGGAAGGCCTGTCAGAAACCTGGTCACTGCATTCTGCATCAGCTGCAGGCATTGTAGGACCCCTCCACTAATCTGGAGATATAGAGTGTTACAGTAGTCAAGTGTGAAAGCTATGAAAACATGCACCAGTGATGGCAAGTCATCCGTGTGAGAGCGAGGCTTTAATCCAGATGATGTTCCTGAGATGGTAAAAGCCACTCCAGACTATGGACAACATCTGAGCCGCCAATGTAAATTTTTCATCCAGAATGACCCCCAGATTCTTTACCTTAGCAGAGGCTGCAAGCATGGAGGTACCAAACACAAGGCCAGTCATCTTCCCTGTGGCCCCTGGGCCCTGCCGATGACCAGACTCAATCACTAATTCCTCCATTTTATCTGAGTTGAGACTTTCCCAACTAGAGGACTTCTAGTCCTGGATCTTGGCCAGGCACAAATTTAGCACCTTAACAGCATCAGGCATCCTGGGTGAAAATTACAAATACAGCCGGGTATCATCTGCATAGCAGTGAAAGCCCGGACTGTGATGTTTGATGGTCTCCCCCCGGGGCAGCATGTATACTGCAAACAGCATAGGTGAGAGGAACAAGCCTTGGGATACACCACAGAGCAGGGGCTTTAGGAGTGAAGAGAAATTTCCCATCACCACCCTCTCCGTTCTGTTCCTGAAGAAGGACTCAAAGCAGCTGTTGATGTTGCCAGTGGCTCCACAGTACTCCCTTAGGTGTTCTAATAACAACGCATGGTCAATAGTGTCAAATGCTGAAGACAGATTAAGTAGAACATGAATTGAATGTTCTCCTCTAGCTCTTGCCCTGAGGAGGTCATTATGCACCCAGACAATCAGTTTTCATACTGTGCCTAGACCTAAATTACAGCAGAGGAACATCATAGAAGTTAAAGGTTGTGAGTTGTGCTTCAAGCTGCAGCACCAGCTTCATCTCAGATACCTTACCCGGGAAGAGAAGAATAGAGACAGCTCTAAAATTCACTAAGCAGTCCAAGTTCTGAGATGGTTTCTTCAGAGGGGGCCTCACTAGTACATCTTTCAGTGCACTTGGAAAGGACCCCTCTGAAAGGTAGTACCAGACTATCGCAGCAAGCACTAGACTCAGAAGCCCCACACGACTAACTAGTAGGCATATCGGGTCCGGGTCCAAGTTCAATTCACTAAAAGTGGGCCGCAGCTCTGAGATTATCCCACAAACCTCCTTCACCATTACTGGCCTAAACTCTTCCCAGACAAGAGGAGTGCTTTTATTGACAACCAGCTCCCATCTGCTGGGCCACGACAGCCTTGTTGGGGTAATTCCAGACAAGAGAGAAGACACTCTGTAAGAAAAGAACTGAACACACTCTCTGTACCTGGCAGATGAACTGGGTGAAGTAACCTATCTACAGCCTAAAAGAGCTGAGCTGGTCTGTTCTTCTCTGCAGCATTCTCCCTGGACAGGAATCCTGCACTCCTATGGGAGATTGTCCTTTGAGACTCACAAAGGTGAGTCTTGAAAGCCAGATTATTCTCATCAGTCCTGGACTTCTGCCAGTAATGCTCCAAACTCCAACAATGGCCTTCATCTCACTGGGCTCCCTGTCGAACCACAGGACTCTCATGTTAGATGTCCTGAGTTGTATACGTACTGGTGCAACAGAATTGAGGGCTGAGAAAATAGCTGTTATATATGCCACTACTGCTTCCCACATTCCACCTCACAAGCAGCCATCACTCCTGAGAATTCTATTACCACCTGGAGACGTGCTGGGGACAACCCCTTTAAAGGGTTGTATTGGACCAACTCCACAGGGGGTGGACTACAAGGTGGTCCCTGAATGAGAACTCCACTGTGCAGTAATCCAACCAACATACTGGATCAACCTCAAGGTTATTAATTTTTAGCCCTATGAGAATGCTAAGTCTAAGGTATGTCCATGTTAATGTCACAAAAGTATCTACTTGTATGAGGCTCAGGGATTCCATCGACTGGAGGAAATTGACCAAACTGCAAGAGTTCATTGTCAGTTCAGGCATTGAAATCAACCAGAACAAACCACTTGGGTGGTTCCAATACTCTCTCAGCACGTAAGTCTGAGATTTCCTGCAGAAATTCCCACTCACGTCCCATAAGCCGGTGCACAAGAAGGATTTTACGTCCTGAATCTAGACCCCCATGCATGGCCATGCATTCAAATGACAAAGTAGTTTCCACTGGGTACGTGGTAGAGTTCAATTTGGATCTAAAACAGATAGCTACATCCTGCAGTCCCTCCATGGACAGTGAACCATGGAGAATCCAGCCAGGACTGACACCTTTAGGACTGGACCAGTGTCATTACTCAATCAGGTCTTCACGATGCATTCCAGATCAATTGAGGAAGTCAAGTCCACTATAATTGTGGTCTCGCTCCTGATCAGTCTAGCATTGCACAACACTGCCTGTGGGGGATGAGTAGAAGCTGCTGGCTTAAAGGTTACCTGCCCACTCGGTCCAGTGGGAGCCCTAGGTATGAGAAACAACCATGTCTGGCCTCTTTCTAGGTCTCACTAAACCACAGGACACTTTCTGTTCCTCACCAACCCTATGGTGCCCCCTGGTAGTACCCCTCGACTTAAACCATCTACCATTCTACCGTCTTATGATTCCTACCTCCCTGCAGTGCCTATATGCCACTGCTGGCAGGAAGTCATCAAAGAGGTGGAGGTCAAGCAACTAGAACAGGGAGTAACTATGTCTGGGGGGCCTGAGACCTACACACATGTCCACTGGTCACTCAAACCACCATCCCAACAATCTCCACCTCTCTAACAACTAAGTATCCCAAAACTCCACACTCAGCCTAAGCTCTAATCATAAATGCCTCACAATCACTGAAGTTCTAGTACAAAAAATAATCTAATCAACCATACCATCACCAAGCCAATATCCTGCACAGTCTGCCAGCTAACCTACTACTTCCTAACCCTACCACTTGCCCACAGTAAAAGAAACAATAAATAAGAGATAGCACCCCAGAGCTAGTCTGATGGACACCTTTACCATGAGTTATCTCTAATCCCTTTCCCATGGTACTCTCAGAAATTAAATATATGTCAGGCATTCTGCCAGCCCTTTGTTTGACTCCCCCACTCTATCTCCATAATCGGACCCCCAATCCGTTATATTATGTGCAAAAGAACTGGTAGCAGCAGTAGTCAACCCCAAGTGGAGATGAGGGGGAGCTGAAATGTTAGCAATTCAGTTGCCCTCACCCCACAGTATTGACTGCTTGTTCTAAGGTGCATGGGAGAGGTGGTCTGCTTAAAATCACTGAGTGCCACTAAAATGTAATCTAAGATCAGAGCTTAACACAATAACGCAGGAAAAATTTCTTGATTTGTGTTTCCTGCCTAATTAGGAAACTGAAGCAGGGATATTTATTGTAAATGACAAGACTCTGAACAGACAGAATATTTAGGCTATAGGCTCCAGGCTGTAAGTTTAGGAAGGAAGTATACTACAGTATGGGAATATGTGCTATGGGAATCAGAATGAGTCACGTGACAGACTGTTCCTCTTAATACAGTATAAACTTGGTAAGGTGTCACACTCTAACAAGGCTGCCCAAGCATTGAAGCAGCCGGCCACTTGTCCAGGGGGCCCCTCCCCCTTCTGACCAACCAGGAGTAATGAGATGCCTGGCCTGGGAGTGGTCAGCAGGCCCTGGCCACACTCTGGGGACAGGCATCACCATGCCCCTAAGGGGGTTGGGGAGGAGTCAGGAGGACATCAGAGACTGCTGCCCGAGGTCTCATCCTCTGTCTCCTCTGACCACCAGAACAGCCATAAGTCCAGACACAGTGTAAGGTAAGATGGCTGAGTGGCCTTAGAGGGAAGCTGAGGATGTGGGCTGTGGTGCATAGTGAGGGCACAGCTGGTGGGACTTCATCGCTGTATTTCAGGGCAGCTCAAATGGCATTTGTTTGCTTCCAGAAGGATTCCTGCAGATCCCTCATGCAGGCCCCTCGTATACTGGCATTTGGTGATGGCAATTTTTGCCTTACATTGGTCAGTTCAGGGAGCAGGAGCAGGCACATAGGCGCAGGTTGGGGAGCAACTGCTCGATAATCCCTGTGTCGGCAGTGGTAATTTCCTCACCTCCATCCTAGCAGGCCTTTGGGGTATATCGAGGAAAATAATAAATAAAATGTTTCTTTACCTGCAAGTTTGGATTACTTGGGCATGGGAAGATGCTCCTCTCCCATTCGGATATGGCCTGCTCGGAGCCAGCACAAGACTGGCAGCAGCACTGGAATGATGCAGAGACTGGGGTTTGCTTCCTGGTCTCCCTTACAGCTGTCATGTGGTTGCTGGCCATGTAGTCATCTCCTTCCATTGTCTGCCAAGACAGGGGCTCCTGGGTCAGGCTTCCAGTTGGGTAGCTTCTCGACCATGGCCCAGACATGTCCAGGCTGGGACGATGGTGCGATCTCGCGTGAGCTGAGACTTCAGTGGCCATCTTGGTTGAGGTTGCTGTGAGACTTCCATAATGGCAGCAGCCACCGTGGGCTGAGTGCCATTCTTCAGAATCCCTAATTCTTTCAGGTATTTCAGGGGCTATACATGGGCTGGACAAAGAAGCCAGCGGGTTCATAAGTGGGGCTTCCTCAGCGCAGGTGCCGGGTTAGCTAGCCTGGAAGCTATTAGGTACTGGGTTCAGGCTGACAGCATTTTGCCCTCATCAGGATGCAGAGTGGTAACATAGAGCCTTGGGGGCATGGTCTGTCAGCCAGAGGCATGTACTTGGGTCGCAGTTTGGGATCAGTCCCCCTGTCGTTGCCTTCAGTGGCCTGCTGGCCAGCTTGGGGAGTATTGCATCCAGGGTCCCTTTTGGGGATAAGCAAAAAACAAACAAACAAACAAAAAATCCTTCTGAGCTGGGGTCAGGGGTTTTTGTCTCTGGGAGGGGGTTAATATCCAATAGTAGGCATCCAGTAGTAGGCTGGGATGTGCCGATTAAGGGATACAGACACTCTGGGAGGGGATAGTTGCAACTCTCTCAGGGGGGTGCAGGCAATGCCCCACCTGTCATTCCTCATCCCCTCTGTGGGGCGTTATACCCCCCATCCCAGGCTTTTCTCTCCCCCCCAGTAGGTGCAGGGCACAGGTGGGTAGGAACGTCAATAATGGAATTTTTTGGGGGGCAGTAAGTTGTCATTGCAGCACGATGTCTTCATGGAAGAGGAACCCATCACCCAAGACATTGGTGGGCACAGAAGAGAAACTTCGAGCCCTATATAGGAAGAATGGAGCAGTATGGCTGGAGGCATGCTTGGATGGGCTTGAAGAGTCTTCAGCATCCTCTGGACAGAAGAAGATAGGAGGAAGAAAACCGGTACCACCAACAAAGGTCCCCCAGGCTGAAGGTAAGGTGCAGCCTGAGGGTCACCAGTAGGGGCCAGTCAGGTAAGGCAGGTTTTGGGGGCAGTTAGGGGAGAGGACTCAGACAGTGAGTCAGAAGGGCTAACGGATGCTGGGAGCATGCAGTTGGGTGGGGGGTGGGTCTCTGGCACCCCCAGACTCCTCAGATGAGGAGAGGACTGGGAACGAGAAGCCCAGGGCAGAGGCCACCTTGTGAGCAGTGGCAGATGAGTGCTTGAAGCAGCTAATGGAGGTGGTGACAGATTTTGTGGTGGAAATTAAGGACAAATCGGTGCCAGGTCCATCAGGAGGGGATGGCACAAGGAAGGAAGGATCGTCCAGCTCCGGACAAGCCCACGCCACCGCTCCCGGAGAACCCTTATGCAGGGCTGGACTCCCCAGTGGGTGCTCACTTGATGGAAAAGGTTAGACAGCAGATTAAAAGTCGAGAATATGTAGATATTTTCTCCCTTTAAAACTGACCTGTGGAGCCCACAGAGGGTAAAAAGTAGAAAGGGGATGATTAGGATCACAAGAAGGTCAAGGTTCCTCACATGTACGACAATTGGGTGGTGGCATTTCTCATTTATGCCACTGTCTTATTGCAGGCTGATGAGAAACAAGGGGAGAAGATACTGAATTATATGCATAGGATTTCCCTAATGCACCGGAAGAAAGGGGGTATGGCTTGTCTAGATTATGACAAAGAGTTTCGTCGCAGGCATCAGGTGGACACAACCTTGGGTTGGGGCAAATTAGATATGCTATTGATGGAAGATGTGATGCATGGGGGAGGAGTGCAGCACACAGATAGTGGGCTGCCCATCAAGGCACCAGTGCAGCGCTCAGCAGAGGGCCCGTTCCATCAGATGTGCTATGCCTACAACCAGTTGGCATGTGCGCACTCCAGCTGCAGGTTCAAGCACATTTGCATGGCCTGTTGGAAGCAGCATCCCTTTCTGCAGTGCTCTTCAGCATGTGGTGGAAAAGGAATGGGGCTGGAAGGTCAAGGTAGGTTTGGAAAGCCTCAAGTTGGGAAGTCTCCCCACCCCGGTATGGATAAGAAGATTAAGCCGTGGCTTGGCCAGTACCTGGATAGGGCAGCCACCGACTTGTCACAGAGTGGTTTCTGGGTGAGCTTCAGGATTCTGTACTCGGGCCCCCAGAGGGCATATGAGGCAGAGAACCTGAGGTCCACCAGGGATCGGCCACAAGTCATCTGGGAAAAGCTGGAAAAAGAGAGGTGGCTGGGACGAGTGAGCGAGCCTCTCAGGGTGTCACCCAGTGGTTTGGTGCCCAAGAAGACCCAATGGGAATTTCGGATGATCAGTCACCTGTCTTACCCAGAAGGTGATTTGGTGAATGATTATATCTACCTCCAGCACACATCAGTGCACTATCAGTCCTTTGACAATGCTATAGCAGTGGTGCAAGACACTGAACCTGGGGCACTCATGGCGAAGGTGGACATTGAGGCAGCATTTCATCTGCTGCCTGTTCACCAGGGGGATAGAGTACTGTTGCACATGAAGTTTGAGGGGAGTTACTTTGTGGACAATTGCATGCCTATGGGCTGTGTGGTGGCTTGTGCAGTATTTGAACAGTTCAGCACCTTCCTGCATTGGGTTACAGCACAGGTAGCTGGCAGTGATGCCATAGCACACTACCTCGATGACTTCTTGTTTGTGGGTCCATGAGGGCTCTCCGACTTGTTGGGGGGTAGTAGCGGCATTTGAAGAGATGTGCAGGGAATTTGGAGTTTCATTGGTGGGGGAAAAATCAGCCCCCCGGGGATGGCCCTCACCTTCTTTGGCATAGAAATTGACTTGGTAGACAGGCTATGCCGACTGCTGCAGGACAAGTTGGACTCACTGTGGTGCCTTCTGCACAAGGCTTTGGGGATGAAGAAAATCACACTACCAGAGTTGCAACAGTTGGTGAGGCACCTCAACTTTGCATGTCGGGTCATCCGAGTGGGTCAGCTTTCATGCGCTGGTTGTCAATGAGGGGAGTAGGGTGCACTAAATTGCATCACAGGATACTGGTCACTAGTCAATTCAGGGAAGATTTACAGGTCTGGTGGGTGTTTTTGGATCATTTCAATGGAATAGCCCTGTGGCAGGCACCATGGGCAGGAGCACCTTTGGAGCTGTACACAGATGCAGCAGGGGGGCTGGGATTCAGAGCCTATTTTCAAGGGAAATGGTGCACAGGGCAGTGGTGAGCATGGTGGCTGGTGGCCGTTACAACAGCAGATCACTCTGTTGGAATTCTTTGCTGTGGTAGTGGCCCTGTGCATTTGGGGCCCGAGGCTGAAAGATAGACTAGTGCACTTCAGGTCGGATAACATGGGTGTGGTGCACAAGGTCAATCAGCAGCTGGGGCCTGTGGGACCACTAGGGAATTTAATGCGGGTATTTGTTTTAAAATACATGCTGTTAAAAATTACGTTCAGGGCAGTGCATGTACCATGGGCTGATAACAGACTTACCGGTGCTTTATCTCAGTCACAGTGGCAGAGATTCTTCCAGCTGGCACCAACAGCAGACAAGCAGCCACAGCAGGTACCTCCCTTCTTGTGGGAGGTAGTGACTGAGAAACCTGGATATGCATAGGTAACTCTATTGCACCCAGGACAAAGGAGGCATACTGCAGAGGGGTTGAGCATTACATTGCAACACAAGAGGCCAGGCGGTGACTGGACTTCTGGCCCATTCTGGTGGATCAACTGTGCAGATAAATTTTGTCTGTTCTCCAGGGATGATGAGGCAGCACCTTGCTGGGCTGTCATGGTTGGCAAGAACCATGGGGATGGCAGATACCATGAGAGCCTTTAGGGTGCATTAGCTGTTGAAGGGCTGGTGGAGGGAGGTATCTTCACTTTCAGAAGCAAGACGACCCATCACACCGGTTATGTTGGTCAATATTTGGGGGGTACTGCCAATGGTCCGCTGGAACAAGTATGAAGTCCAATTGTTCAGGACAATATTTTTGGTAGCATTATGTGGGGCATTTAGGGTGTTAGAGCTGATGCAGGTGTCAAAGGGAAAAGGCACCCCAGGCCTGCTAGTGCAGGACATGGCCACAGCGGGGCGAGGGTCTTCCTTCACTTACGCAGCTCAAAGACATAACAGTGGGGGCCAGGGTGCTGGTATGAGGTGAAGGCACCAGCAGGGTCTGGATGGCCAGTGGGATATATGATAGCTGATTAATGGGCTCTCTGCCCCGAGCTAGGGGTAGCTTTTTTCCATCACCGAGACAGTAGGCCGGTGATGGGATATCAGTTTAGGTTCATATTAAGGAAGGCAATTCAGCAGCTGGGGTTGAACGCTGGTGAATATGGAACTCATTCCTTCCAGATAGGTGCTGCAATGAATGCCAGGAGTTTGGGACTGTCGGACTCAGAGATTCAGGCCCTGGGGTTTTGGAAGTCCAAGGCATTCTTGGGTTATGTGAGACCACACTTGCAGTAATGATCTCTTGTCTCTTACAGGCCCCGAGGATGGCATTACAAGCATATGAATATGTGGATACTCCTTCATTTGGTGGGCAGTGAAGAGAGCAGCTGGCCAGCCAGGGGGGAGCAACCTATCGTCACCGCAACACGCAGCCCACATCAGGTGGCTGGGGATCAAGGGCATGCATTGGGACAGGTTGCTCCCAAGGTTGCGAGCAGAGGCTGGCCAGGGGAAAGCACCTAATATCTTATTGATTCACCTGGGTGGCAAAGACCTAGGTTTCAGGAAGATGGTGAATCTGCTGCTGGTGATGAAGGATGATTTACTATCCATTAAGGCTTGGTGGCCCCATATTATTCTCATCTGGTCTCACACGTTGATGAAGGAGCAGTGGCCATATGCAAGAAGGGGTGCAGCATTGAATAGAGCTTGCATGAGGGTTAAAAGGGAGATGAGAGTTTTTATGGAGTCCTTGAGGGGCGCAGTAGTGAGGCATAAGAAGATTTACCAAACCTACAGAGGCCTGGCGGTGGGTGAAGAAGGACAATTGCCAGTGGAAAGTTTGGATAGCGTATTAGTCAATTTTCAGAGGGTCTTGGAAGATAGTTTGAGCAGGCGGCTTGGGGACGTGGGAGGAGCACATGAGGAAGGTAGCGGGAAAAAACGGGACAATGCCAGTTCTCCCAAAGGTATCGTGGCCCCTGGTCAGTGTGAGGTAGGTGGATCACAAGACTTGTACCTGCATGGGGGGTGTAGATCCAACCTCAGTGGTGAATACTGCAAGGTCAGTGATGCCAGACAGGAGGCAGCCACCATAACCTTGGCGATATGACCTATCTTGCTACTGCTAGAGGATACTTCAGCACACACTGGAAGGGATTGCCCAGGTAGATGGGTGGTGCAGATGCTCAAGGTATGGGGCATCCTCCCAGCAGCGTACATTGCTCAATGATAATAAGTTCATTGAATATTAATATTAAGAAGTCTGAGCTAGGAGTAATAACACTAAAGTGTAATATTAATATTTGGTATGTCAAATAAAGACATGGCTGTGGCCATTTCTTCCAAGATCTGTGTATGTGTATTTATTGGGAAGGAGGAGAGAATTGGGGGCCTACCAGACAATAACAAGGCTGCCCAAACATTGAAGCAGCTGGCCACTTGCCCAGAGGGCCCCTCCCCTTCTGACCAACCAGAAGTAATGGGATGCCTGGCTTAGGGAATGGACAGCAGTCCCTGGCTGCATTCTGGGGATGAGCATCACCATGCACTTACCGGGGTTGGGTGAGGAGGAGTCAGGAGGACATTGGGTACTGTTGCCCGGGGTCTCATCCTCTGTCTCTTTGACCACCAGAGCACCCACCCACCTGGACCTTCAAGGGGGTATGGGGGGAGAGTAGGGCCCCATTTGACCCATTATGGGTAACTGCACTAGGGGTTGGAGAGTGACTTTTCCCGGTTTTCCCCTACTGGGGTTTTCCCGGGTTTTTTGCCTCCCCCAAAAAGGGATGTAATAAGTTAGTATCAAGAGATATTAATAACAATATGGATTAGAAATCTGTGATATACCAGTAAAACAATATAGGAAACATTACAAAATAAGGGAAACATGGTAGGACCAACATAAGTAGCAGGGAAAGGGGTTTCAGAGTACAGTTTAATAGTTAATTCATTATATGATAAATAGTGTAGGATAAGGGTAGAGCATGTAGGGAGTCACACATGTGCATATAGTATGATATAGCATTGCAAAATGTTGCAGCAGGGTGGTGCGGGAGAAGCGCATAAGAAAGGTAGGAGGAAAGAAGGGGACTATGCCAATTTTCCTGAAGGTGTCATGGCCCCTGGTTGGCATGAGGTAGGTAGATCACAAGACTTGTACCTGCATGGGAGTTTAGGTCCAACCTCGGCGGTGAATATTGCAAGGTCGGCGACACCAGATGGGAGGCAGTTGCTATAAACATAGAAACACAGAAGTTGACGGCAGATAAGGACCGCAAGGCCCATCCAGTCTGCCCATTTCTTTTTCTACCTTATAAATGTGCCATAGGCCTTTGCTCTGTCAATGGCCTATCTATTCTTACTCATCTGTATTGCTCCCTTATGCCTACCCCATGCCTGTTTGAAGCCCTGCACTGTATTCATAGCCACCACTTCCTGAGGTAGGCCATTCCATGCATTCACCACCCTTTCTGTGAAAAAGAATTTCCTCACATTACCCCTTAATCTGCCTTCCTCTAATCTCATGCTGTGTCCTCTTGTCCTGCTATTTTTCTTATATTTAAACATGTTAGACTCTTTCACTTTGTTAATGCCCTTAAGGTGTTTGAATGTCTCGATCATATCACCTCTCTCCTCCTTTGCTCAAGGGTATACATATTGAGCTCCATTAATCTGTCCTCATATGTCTTCTGATGCAGTCCCTGCACCATTTTGTTGCCCTTCTCTGGACTGCCTCAATTTGGTTAATGTCCTTTTGAAGGTGTGGCCTCCAGTACTGCACACAGTACTCCAGATGGGGCTTAACCAGTGTCTTGTAAGAGGGATTATTACCTCCCTCTCACGACTTTGATACCACTACTAATACACCCTAACATCCCCTAGCCTTACCTACTGCTTTAGAGGTCTGCTTGATGATTTCAGGTCATCGGTGATGATGACGCCAAGTCTCTTCTTCTCCTTTTGTGACTGTCAGCAACTCCTCCCAGCCTATAGGTGGCTTCAGGGTTCTCTTCCCTATGTGCATGATCTTGCACTTCTTTGCATTAAATCCTAGTTGCCACTCTTCTGACCATTTTGCTAGTGTATCCAGATCTCTTCTCATTCTGCCCACCCCATCTGGATCATCTACTCTGTTGCAGATCTTGGTGTCATCTGCAAATAGACAAGCCTTGCCCTCTAGTCCATCTGCAAGGTCACTAATGAAGATATTGAAGAGGACTGGCCCCAGGACTGATCCCTGAGGTACCCCACTTGTGACTTGCATCTCTTCTGACTGTATACCATTTACCACCACTCTCTGTTTTCTGCCTGTCAACCAGTTTGCCACCCAGCTGACCAACTTCTGACCCACTCCGAGCCTACCCAGCTTATTTATCAATCTTCTATGTGGAACAGTGTCGAAAGCTTTGCTGAAGTCAAGGTAGGCGACATCAACTGCTCCCCCTTGGTCCACCACTCTGGTTACCCAGTCAAAGAAATCTATGAGATTAGTTTGACAGGACCTTCCTTTGTAAACCCATGCTGTCTTGGATCCTGTGCCCCTATGTATTCCAGGTGTTGCACTATCTTTTCCTTAAGGAGTGCCTCTATAATCTTGCCCACTACTGAGGTAAGACTGACTGGTCTGTAGTTCCCTGCCTCCTCCCTGCTACCACTCTTGTGGAGCGGGATCACATGAGCCCTTCTCCAGTCTTCTGGGACCTCTCCTGTGCTCAGAGGCTCTCTAAACAGATCTGCTAATGGCTCTGCTAGTTCCACCCTTAGCTCCTTAAGTACCCTGGGATGTATTCCATCAGGTCCCATTGCCTTATCCACCCTGAGCTTAGCGAGCTCTTGTAGGACCCTTTCTTTTGTGAAGGGAGTAGTGCTCATCTCCCTCCCCCTGTGTCCATGGTGCTGAGCTGTGGGCCCTGCCCTACCTTCTCTTCAGTAAATACTGAGCAAAAGTATCTATTTAGGATAGATGCTTTTACAGGGCCCTCCTCCTCACATGCCTCCTTTTCTCCATTGAGCTTAGAAATACCCCCTCTGAACTTTCTCCTTTCACTAATGTATCTATAGAAAGTCTTGTCACCTTCTTTTACTGTTCATGCTAGTGTTTCCTCAGTTTGGGACTTTGCCTGCCTTACTGCCTTCCCTGCTTCCCTTAGGGCAGTTTGGTATGCCTCCCTATCTTCATCCCGCTGTGTTCCCTTATATTTCCTGAAGGCCAGCCTTTTGACTCTGACCTTTTCTGCTACTGTATTTGAGAACCAAAGTGGTTTCCTTCTTCTTTTGCACTTCCTTTTCTGTCTAACACAATGGGATGTTGCTTCAAGTATTGCATCCTTAATGTTTGTTCACTTTGCCTGTACCCCCTCACCTGTGTTTCTTTTTGCTGGGGCTAGCTTAACTCTGTTGGCCATCTTATCAAAGTCAGCTCCTCTGAAGTCCCATATTTTTGCCTTGGAATGGGATGATTTAGATGTAGTGGCCAAATTGAACCATACCATGTGATGGTCACTGGCTCCCAGGTGACCTTCTACCTGGAGATCTGTGATCCTTTCCCTGTTAGTCAGTACTAGATCTAGGATAGCCCTGTCTCTTGTGGGTTGTTGTACCAGTTGTTTGAGGCCCTCCCCCTGCAGGGAATCCACCATGTGTCTAGTTCTGGCAGATGTTCCTGCTGGTATTGACTAATCTGTATCCGGCATGTTGAAGTCTCCCATTATCAGAACCTCCCCTTTAGCTGTCATGTTTTGTATATCTTCTAACAGTAATGTGTCTATGTCCTCCCCCTGGTCTGGGGGCCTGTAGACAACACTGGTTCTTATGGCTGTCCCATTTTCTGTTTCCAGGGTGACCCACAGTTCTTCTGACTTCTTATGTGTATTCTGAATTTCTGTAGCTTTGATATTTTCATTGACATACAGGGCCACTCCACCCCCACTTTTTGCACCTCGGTCTCTTCTGAACAGTACATAACCAGGTACTGAAGTCTCCCAAGTGTGGTTACTGGTAAACCATGTCTCACTAATTGCTACTATGTCCAGTTCAGCCTCTGACATTATTGCCTGAAGGTCTGGGATATTATTTCCCAGGCTGTGAGCATTTGTGTACGTGATTTTCCATTAGCCAGATTTCCGTGTGTTAGTTGTTGGGTGAGGTTTGGCATTTCCCCTGTGCATTGTATGGGGAGACGGACCTTTTTTCTCATCTGGTGATGCAAATGAACTGCAAACATGCTGAATCCCTGTTTGACCACTAGCTGAGGGGGGAAGGGTGTTCTTCCCATTCGACGGATGGGGTGCTGCACCCCTCTCCCCATTTTGCTAGTTTAAATAGTCTGCAAAGATGTCAAACTTCTGCCTCAATGCACTGACTCCCTCCTTAGTCAGATGCAGTCCATCAAATTTAAAGAACTTTCACTCCCAGAACTGTTGCCAGTTCCCTACAAATCTGTGTTCTTTTTCCTGGCACCAGCCATTGAGCCACATGTTTAGCTCCCCTATCTCCCCTTCTCTGACCTTCCGTCCATCTACCCCCTCTCCCAGACTGGCAGGATCTCAGAGAAGGAGATGCGGATGAAATGGATGATAGTTTGTCACCCAGCCTGGTCAGGTGTTCCTTGGTCTCCACAACTGACCGGCTGGCGAGATCATTAGTCCCTATGTGTACCAGGATGTCAATGTTTTCTCCTGCTTTGTGAACAATTTTAGCAATGCGGTCAGTGTCTCTCCATGCTGATGTACCTGGGAGACATCTGACCATTGCCCCTGGCTGGAGATGGGTATCAACTCCCCAAATCGTGGAGTCTCCTATGATCGGAAGTTTTTTGGATTTCCTTTTTGCTTTTTTTGTTTTGGTTCCTGATTTGGGTGAGTTTTGTTGTGCTAGCTCCTGTGCTGCAGTGTTCTGCTCTGCAGTGTCCTCTGTCCCTTTGTTTGATTTCAGAGAAAGAGGCAGAAACCTGTTTGTAGTGTTTATATGGTTTTTGGAGGTAATATATTGGAGAGCAGAGAGTGATGGGGCACCCGATTTGCCACCCCCCAACCACCTGCCAACCTCCTGGACCAACTACCCTCTGCGGTCGCGGTTTTTCTGTTGGATGTTGGGGAAATGGCGGGTGGTTCTTATAATGTATTTTCTCTTGAATATGAAATTTGAGGTGAGCAATTTCTGCCCATGCTGCCTGGAGCTGAGCCCTAAGATCTCCAATGGCCCAGCATGTAGGACAGTGTCCTAAATCCTGTAAGACTGTACTTCTGAAAAGTGTTCCACAGTACTTGCAGTTAATGCTATCCATTCCAGATAAGTTGCTGGGTTTATAACCTAGTCAGAATAATTAGAAGGAAGAAAATGCAAGTAATGGTTTGATTTTGTGTTTTGTTTTCGTATAACTTGTTATAACAAGTTAAATTACTAGTGCCCCTGTAAATGAGCTCACCTTGTGGATGCCCCACTGATCTGCCCCTTCTTACTCTGTCACAGGAAATGTCACAACTGTGATACCCTATAAAAGGAGTGTATTGTGGGTTGCTTGGGGATGGGGGTGGGTGGCTGGGCCCTTCCCTTGCCGAAAATGAAGAACCACAGACGAAAGAACAAGGAGGTAAGAGCAGAAACAATCAGTCAACAACAAATGCAGTAACACTGAAAGCTTATCCTAATGTTAGATAAAACTGTAAAACCTGTAAAGCACCACCTGTAATAATTTCAGAGAAGATATACCCTATAAGAAACACTTTGTTACAGAGAAAAATAAAGCAGTAACAGAAGATATACCTTGCAAAAGACAATTAGAATCAGAAGATTACAGCAGTAATCTGTTAGCACACACCTGTAGGCACACCTTGTAATAATGCAGAAGAAGGTATACCAGCAACAACAATTTGAATCAGAGAAAAATAAAGCAGTGAAATGGTAGCAACAAACAGTAGCAATCCCTGTGAGTACAAAATAAAAATAACAACTCACAGTAAATCTGCTTAGCCAAAAGAAGTCTTAACCCTTTTCCCTTGCTCTAGTAAGGTTCTCTGCTCTGCCTTTCAAGCAATCTTCAAAGGAAAAAGCTCAGGTGAAGCTAGGTGCCTTGACCAGCAAACCAAGTCTTCTACTTTGGCCATATGACCTATTTCGCTACCGCTGAGGGATACTTCAACACTCACTGGAAGGGATTGTCCAGGAGGATGGGTGGTGCAGGTGCTCAAGATATGGCGCATCCTCCCGGCAGTGCATGCTGCTCAATGATAATAAGTTCATTGAATATTAATATTAAGAAGTCTGAGATAGGAGTAATAATAATAAAGTTTAATAGTAATATTTGGTATGTCAAATAAATACATGGCTGCGGCCATTTCTTCCAAGATCTGTGTATGTGTATTTATTGGGATGGAGGAGGGAACTGGGGACCTACCGGACAATACCTCCATAACCGGACCCCCAGTCCATTATATCATGTGCAAAAGAACTGGTAGCAGCAGTTGTCAATTTGTGACCATAAATGGAGATGAGAGGGAGCTGAAATATTAGCAACTCAGTTGCCCTAACCCCACAGTAATGACTCTGCTTGTTCTAAGGTACATGGGAGAGGTGGTCTGCTTAAAATCAGTGAGTGCCACTCCTTAAAATGTAGTCTAAGATCAGAGCTTAACACAATAATGCAGGAACAATTTCTTAATTTGTGTTTCCTGCCTACTGTAGGAAACTGAAGCAGGAATATTTACTGTAAATGACTAGACTCTGAACAGACAGAATATTTACACTATAGGCTCCAGGCTATAAGTTTAGAAAGGAAGTATGCTACAGTATTACAGTACTATGGGAATCAGAATGGGTGGAGTGACAAACTGTTCCTCTTAATACAGTATAAACTTGGTAAGGTGTCACACTGATGGGGAACTCTTGTGGCTGAACAGAGCAGCAATGATTGCTATACTATTTATACAGCATGTGTGCAGTATTTTCCTTCTGATCTTTTGGGCAGAAGCAGCTACTGGTAAGTCACACAACTTTTCATGACATACATTGTAAACAATGCCAACTGTTCTGGACAGAATTAGAACACCTCAGAGTTCACATAAATAGAATACTTTTTATGGAACCCCTGCCAACAAAAGGGATACAATTTCTGAGTCCCAGTGGACAACATTGTTAACATTGTGAACACTTAAATTAATTTCTTTTGGTAGGATGGTTATGCAACTTGATATTTCTGTACTATGCACTGTTGCTTCATAGCTTGTTCATCCATTCATCTACAGTGTCTGTCTGTCTGTCTGTCTGGTCTCTCTAACATTGCTGATGTTAGTAAACTTGCAAGTAAAGGGTGTGTTTGTTCTTTAATGGAACAAACACTTGTACCTTCTGTATACGAATGCTATATATCTGTAATCTTACATATTGGTATATCATTTTTATATTCTCTCAACGTTCAGTCTTAATGCTGATATAATACTGTATGGTGGGTAAAAGAAAAGGGTTTAAACATGTTTAAACACATTGGCATTTTTATGTATTAATATATGGAAACTATAGCAACATGTTATATGGATATATTATTTTAGCTTACTCCAAACTTTCATTTAAAAATTATGTTTTTAGCCCTAACAGTTCCAGCATTAGCCTATTTTACATACTCTTTTGAAAGATCTACCTTTTGAACTTTTAGTGCTTAAAACTTAATTAAGGGTACTGCTGCAGATAACCTTAACTACTGGCCTTATCCCTGCTCCCAGTACCCTCAAAACATTGGAAAGAACACTGCAGCTCAGCAATCTCCTTAACTCTTCTCATTTTTCCACTCCTGCCCACTCTAGTTCCCATACTAACCACTCCATCATTACTTCACTCCTAGCAATATGAATTTAGGAAAGGGCTGTGGTGATCTGTTTACTGATGTAGCAAAAGCTTTTGTAACTCTAAATCACTCCCTTCTATGTGAACATTTCAAGTTTGGTAATCTTGAAACTCTTCTGCTCTGGTTTAGGTGTCTGCCTGCTCCAGTCAACAACAAGCTATAAAACTAAATCATACTATATCTTCCCCTTTCCCTGTCGATCTGGTAGTCCCTTAGGAGGTCAATACTGGGACCTCTTATCTGTCTTCATCAGCAGGCTCCTGAACTATATCTCTCTTCCTATAGCCCACTCCT
This sequence comes from Neoceratodus forsteri, assembly GCA_016271365.2. Lineage (NCBI taxonomy): Eukaryota > Metazoa > Chordata > Ceratodontiformes > Ceratodontidae > Neoceratodus > Neoceratodus forsteri. The sequence goes on from CM057450.1 coordinate 33,155,455, forward strand.
TTATACAGATGACGTGGTCTTGTACACTTCTGATGGACTTGTAGGCTTGTAGCCAACATCAATCATAATCTACAGCTGGATTTTACCAACACAGAAAATGATTTTCAGAGAATAGTCTTGTCTTAATTAAAACAAAAACTGTTTGTATTTCCTTAGGTAGGAAGCACTAGCTAAACTGTTCTACATATCCTGTCCTCTGATAAGGCATGATTAGATATAGTTAGCACTGTGGCATAGTTTCGGATGAAAAATTGTCCTTCACTTTTCATGTTGTTCCATCCTGTCCATCCATGTGTTATGTAAAGTTGTGAGCTCTTTACTGGATGCAGAGCAGCCTTTCTTTGTACACCCACAAATGGGTTCAGTGTCAAAATAGCGTGACCACAAAAGCGCTACCATTTAAAGCAGCAGTGCAAAGAAAAAAGTTATTCCAAAAAGTAAATTTTCTGCTATGGTTATGAAAAATATTGGCAAAACTGTTGATTTTGGTTTTCTGGATATTTCCTATGCTCTATATTGTACATGTGCATTGTTGTCTGAATTCTTACCCTCTTTAGATCCTCAATATTATTTCTATGCAAAATTGGGTGGCTATCTTTTTTTCTTGAGAAATAATTACTTTAAGGCTTTCATAAAATTCCTAAATTATGATGCAAACTGAAAATTTTACCACCGCAATAAACTGGAAGACATCTTGCATTGATTAGAAAGAAAAAATGGTGGGGTAAAATTTTAGCCCAGTTTCATTGCATTGCTCCTTTAAAGCACGGTCAATTAAGCGCTTGGTCAAAATAGTGTCAAACATATTTAGTGATCACATTTATAGCAATTGCATTACATCGATCAGGAGTGCAGTTGAATTCCATTATTGTAGCAACAAAAAGAAATGCTGTTATTCTGTAAAAGCCATAATTCCCTACACAATAATAATCACTTAGTTTGCTTGTAACTACTCCTGCATTTTGAATGATCCCTGTGGTTACCTTGCCCCAAATCAGAGTCCTGTACTAATTTCAATTATCTGCCATCAATTAATCCAGCCAGTTTACAGCCAGCCTGTTTTTTGCTATTTAGTCACTTGTATTTGTTCAGTGTACTAGATAGCCTTTACAATGTCAGTCCATTTTTTGAAAAGCCAGAAAGGAGGTGAACTAGCTGTGCTGGACACCAGAAAAAACATATTTCAAATGTCTGGAATATGACAAGGACCACTGCGGGGCATGCCTGCATCTGAAAGGGGAGACTGTACTCAAAGTGATTGTCGAGCATAATCATGTCCCTGAACCGGCTACAGTTGCAATGAAGGAGGTTGTTGCTGGGATGAAAGATCAGGCATCCAGTACTAGTGAGACAACACACCAGATAGTGGCCGATGGTGTGGCTCAGTTGTCTCCTTCTGTCTCAGCCCAGCTGCCTGCCATATCTCTTCTAAAAAGGACTGTTAGAAGGAACAGAAGGACCACTGCCTGCCAACCCCCCCCCCACCCGAGCCTGCAGATGCTACATCACTTGTCATACCAGCAGATTTTGGGTTTATCAATAAAAATGAAAAGTTCCTTCTGTTTGATTCAGGCCCATGTCAGGACATAATCTTAATTTTTTCCACATCTCAGGACTTACATTATCTCAAGTTACGCAGCTATTGGTTTGCTGATGGCACATTTAAGTGCTGCCCTAAAATTGTTGCTCAACTATATACCATACATGGAGTGAGGTATGGTACAGTTGTACCACTGGTTTACATTCTAATGGGCAACAGGACTGTAGCAACCTACAATAAAGTTTTTGTGGAGCTGCATAATCTATGTGGGATTTTGCAACCAGACCTCATACTGATAGATCTTGAGCTTGCAGTAATTAAAGCTTTTAAGCTTGTTTTTCCAAATGTACAAATGTGAGGCTGTTTTTTTCCATATGTGTCAGGTCATGTGGAGGAAGATTCAGGAGCTGCCCGATGTCAGTGGTCCCTACCCGTCTGACCCAAATTTCTCCCTAAATGTATGTCTGTTGCCAGTTCTAGCATACGTGCCTGTGCAAGATGTTACCACAGCCTTTGATTAATCTAATGAATCTGAGTTCTATCAGACACATGGAGACGTTCGTTTGAACCTCATAGACTATTTTGAGGACACATGGTTGGGATGCCCCTTACCAGAGGTGGCAGAAGGAACCCCACATTTGCAATTATGTTCTGGAATTGCTATAATGTGGTAAAGGATGATTTGTCCCGTACAGTAAATTTGGTACAGGCAAGGCACTGGAAGTTTCATCACTTTGTTGGTGCACTTCACCCTTCCATATGGACGTTTTTGAATTTTTGAAAATAGAACAGCACCTTAATACAACTGTAATGGAGCATATGGTGACTGGCACAGCTATTTGCGATGTGCACAAAAAATACAAAAACATTGCAAAGAGAATTGCTACAATAGTGGATGACTACAATGTGCACCCCAAGAATGAATATCTTAGGGTCATAGCTTATAACTTCCAATTGCAGGCTTGAGGCAATGACGTTCAGTGCTCCTCCCTCACCCCTACCACAACTGTCAATAGGCAATGTACACCGTTTTTTTTAAATGTGAATGTTTTGATGTTTTAAATTACTGCATAAATAAGTTGTCAGCAAAGATAATATGTTAATGAGTTTGAATAAAGTTTGCAGTATATATTACCTTTGTGTCTGTCTACAGTGTGTATAGGTAATAGGTGGGGAAGACTATCATCGAGGCACATGTTTTGAGTAAATGTGTTTATTGTCACCAGACAATGGCTGAACACAAACATGCTCCACACTCAAAATTCGTGCAGAAATAAATTCAGTGCATTATGTTGTCATAATGTCACTTTGGCTCAGCTGCCACCACCCATTTGCCCATCACTTATTTGCACCCCACCTGGTTCCACAACTTGCACTTTGGTTCTGTTCTGGCCATAAATGCTGGTGGGTGCACTGTTCTTGACCATGCTACAAAGTAGAATGCTAAGATGGCTTGTGTGATTAAGTATGTGCTTTTATTACATGCACTATTAGTGCTGCACTATTTTAACCAGATGCCCCCACGAATGTAAAGGGAAGGAAATGATCCTACCTACACTGGATGGAGATATGGTGGACGCTGTCACCCCCAAACAGTTTCAGTTTATGCTAAATAAATAGCGTTTACAACGCATTATGTACTCAACCATATGCCTCGCTGTACTGATTTTAGCTGAACTATTGACATACTTGCCACACTGCCTAGTTAGTGCCAAATTCTGCGCTAATAAACTCCCACCCTACCTTGGTAGACTGTTCTCTCCAACAGCAATCCATGTCTATCATTTACCCTCGAAGACTGGTCAATTACTCCCCAACAACAAAGAAATCTGGCCAAGCTGCAATTAGTTTTCACCTGCCCAAATTATGGAATTGTCTGCCCTCAGACATGACCTGCTCCTCCTTCATCTTCACCACTAAACTAAAATATAACTAAAGCAGCACTTATTGTCCACATCTGAGTGCCTTCCTAATTACTATACTGTATATGTCTTTTATTGACAGATATACTGTATCAACTGTTGCCAGTTCATGTGTACCCTGCATATGGGAATTCTCTTACCATATACTGCCTTATTACTCAGTATGCTGCCTTGTTGCTTGTCATATGTTTTATATTTGTTTAGCAATTAAAGCCCTATACTTCTACTGTTCTTCCCCCTCCCTTCTCCTCCATCCAGGTCACATCTATAATTGAGACCATTGTTCTCTATATCATGCATCCTGTTTAAATAAATACATATATCAGTCAATAATTAGATAGATAGACAGACAGACGGACAGACAGACAGATAAATCAAGCTAGGGCTCAGATCGACATAAATAGTTCATAGTGGGCCCTATTGTAGATGCAACCCGCTTCACATTGGGTGCATGATGTAAATAGTACACACAGCCTTGCGCCGTGCAGAGCATTAGGAATATGTTGTATTCTACAAAGCACGCCACACCACCCCAAAGAGGCGTGGCCTGGGAAAGAAGAGGTGCATAGCAATGTGCATGGGCAGGACAGAGCAGTGCGTGTCCCAGACACTTATGACCCCTGCCATATCATGGCCAGAACTGCAAGTAACTTATGCTACACACAGTGCAGAATAGGGATGGCTACCGAGGAGACGGAGCGCAACCATGGCCCAGAGTGCAGCCCCAAGCAATGTAGGTGGAGGTGCAATGGGCAGCGGTGGCAGTACGTGGCAACATTCCACAAACTTCACGGGTGCCCAGGTGGCAATCCTCATCATGGACAACCACCAGCATTATGTAGTGCTGTATGGGAGATGATCCCTGAGCACCTCTGCAGAGATGAAGACCCACATATGGCTGGACCTGCAGGTGGTGATCAACGCCGATGGATTGGAGGCCCACACACTTGTGGCAATCAAGCACAAATGGCATGACCTCCGGTCCCAGGTGAAGAGAAAACTCAGCTGGGCAAGACAGTCACAGGGCACCACAGGTGGAGGCCCACCACTGCCAGACCCACCCCTCACACCCATAGAACAACTAGTGTCTGACAACATCAGTGATGTCATAATGAATGGTGAGTCAGTGAGGCTAGACAGCATGACAGGAGAGTACGACGCTCGAGGGCACACACAGGGCATCAGACCAATACTGTAGTAATGGAACAGTCACTGACCACATGCCCCCATTCCACACACAGTGCATGAAGAGAACAGCGTTGGGGAGGGACCCTCTAGCATTGGCAGCGGTGGACCACAGAGGCCTGCTGGTGATGGTGGGCATTGTGACATAACAAGTGGCATGTGCCACAGCAGATGTACAGGTGAGCAAACTGCTGTCCCTACAGCACTCCACAAGAACACAGCAGCAGGCCACAGATGAGTCACAGGTGGATGACTCACAGCAGCCAGAATGGACCCCACAACACCATGAGCAGGACATGCCCCGGACCAGTAGACAAAAGCTCCAGGAGGACGGACGCAGTGAGGGCATAGCCACAGTGATGCAGACCATGGATGGGGGAGAGGCACCCGAGGCCCTGGAGGTTGACAGGTCACAGACACCAGCATCAGAAGACAGCAGCGATGCACAGCCTGGATGGCAGAAGGACACCAATGGTGCTGCCATGGAGACAGGCACACCAGACCCAACCCAGTCACAGGACCACAACATGGGTGCATTGGAGAGTCCACCACCTGCAAGGAGGCCACAACATGTTGCACCAAGCACCCTACTTAAAAACTACTACCCTGACCTCCATAGGCTGGAGTGGGATGACCTGCAGGTGATAAGAGAGTGTACTGAAGTTGTGGGGTGACTCACGGAGGTGGTGGCTGGCTCAGTACTGGTGCAGAAGCACCTGGTGGACAGTGTAGTTTCTGGCATCAGGCTACAAGAGTGCCTAGTGGAGTCTGTTGCTGCAGGTGTGTGCACCCAGCAGCATCTGGTGGAGGATGTGTTCATGGGTGTCCATGCTCAGGAGTGGATGGCTGACGCCCTGGCAGCCATTGCCACCCACCTGTCTGCCCCACAGCTGATGCTACATGCAGCCACCGATGGAGAGTTGATGGATCAGGGTACTGCGATGGATGCCACCTCCAGGATGGCACATGTAGGGCAGGACCCCTACGGACAGGGCCCTGACACCGCATCTGGCACCAGTGCCACTGTGCCTGGACCCAGCACTGTTGCACACCACTCCCACTGTGGCCAGCAAACCCAAGCCGCAACACAGCCACGGGTTACTGACTGACATGGGCCAGCGTCCATCAGGGGGTGTGGACACAGAGGCCACACCCAGTAGCTGGCCACCCATGACTGCTGTGCACAACTGCAACCCCAGAGATGATGGTCCCCCCAAATGTGGCACAGCACACCTGCTGGACCACAACACCACCTCATGGACCAGCGCCTCCTAGGTAGAGTGCAGGGGGTCACCCACATCTACTGTGCACCGCAGTATCCCCTGACACATCCGTGCACACCCCCCCACCACCCTGATCATGAACTGGCACACCCACAGGACCACAACACAGATGGCACTCACCAGTGCAACACACTCCAAAGTTGCCACACCCCACCCTACAACCACATGGGTGGGCCAGCACAGCATGCACCACTGTGGCCATGGGTTGTCTCACAGGCCACGCCACACACTGCTGATGCCGGGAATGTGCGGGAATGATGCACGCCGGTGGCATGCCATGTGTGCATGTGCCCCGTGGCATGCATGCAATACACATGTGGGCTCAGATGGACAGTGTCATCATCGCCCGTATGTGTCATACCTTACCACCTAAAAGTGCCATGGGCCAAGTGATGGTGCATAGCCCATGCTGCCATGCATTCCACTCCATGTGGGCTATAGTGTGGCCCCCCCATACCCTTCCCAGGCAGTACTGGTCCATGTGGTGGCAATGGATGTCCATCATTGTGGTCCAGTGGTTGTACATCAGGGGGCTCTGGTACCCTGTGACGGATGCAAATGTTGTGCAGTATGGCACAGGTGGTGAACACTCTGCATGCCATGCCCCATGATAGCATCATCATGCCACCAGTGTACAGTAGTCCAGGCAGCAGAAACGCATCTTCAGCAGCCCTTTGGTATGATCGACGATGCTATGGGCCCGCACATGTGCCACATTGTATGCCTCTTCTGTGGGGTGCCATAGTACCAGGTATGGTGTCATGAGGGTTGTCCTCAGTGGGTACCTGCTATCACCTGTGGGAGGGGTGAGATACAGAGTCATTAGACATGAGGCTGCACAGGGGAGGAAGACGTGTTCGATTACAATGATGTCTGCTTACCCAACAGCCAGCCGTACCCCTCCGGTGTCAGGTCCAGATGACGTCTCAGCTTGCTGTTCTCAAGATGAAGGAGTCATGGCAAGACACGGATACTTTGCGAGTACATTCATCAGGATGCCCCTGGCATCACAGACAACCTAACAGTTAATGCTGTGGAACTCCTTACAGTTCCAGTATGCCTCCTCGTCTGTGACTAGTGTGAGGACAGGCATGTGTGTGCAGTCTATTGCACTAACCATGTTAGGCATGCCATGCCTGTCCAGGAATGCCCCTTTGATGGTCATGAGTTCGGCTTCTGTTGTGGGGAATCTGATGTGCCTCAGCTGGTGCCACAAAAGGGCATTGGTCACCTGGTGCAGTGCCCACAAGACAGGACTGGCTCACACCTGTCATGTCACCTGTGACACTCTGGAAGCTGCTGGTGGCATAGTATTGCATGACACAGAGTACCTTTGTCTCAACGGACATGGCCATTAAGCATTGGGTAAGTGGCTGTACCCCATCCTCCATGAGCCCACAGATGTACCTCATGTACCTGTATGTTGTGGCCAACCCAGTACCTATGGAGGAACTCAGTGTCCTCCAGCACCCATGCATCCAGACATGGCCTGAATACATGCTGCCAGTGCCTACAGTGGGCATAGTGATCCGCTATGACATCCTCAGTGAGGACCGTGTGTAGTAGTGCCCTCAGGCACATGTCAGTGCCGACTAATGCACTAGTCAGTGACCAAGCACAGGGTCTGCGTGCTTCCACTGTGTGTGTGGGGCATGTCCTGGCCTGTGGCACACATGGCCTTATAGGAGTGCCATGGTCACATGGTGTGGACATGTCAGCCTTGGGGATGCTATATGCATTCCATCAGTGATGGTGTTGGCATCTTGTGCAGCAGGTGCTGTCGGTGGCAGGCGAGGCCTACCATTGTGTCTGTACTGTGTTGCGCAGGGTTTACCTAAGCTGAATCAACAACTGTTGTCGATATTTGGCATAGCGAGATCCCTGATGTCGACAGATAAAATTTTGCCTGTCAGACATTGGCGTGTTTTCTAATGGGGGGCTGTGCCACCCTGAAACACTCATGCTGTGGGGCTGCACCCCCCACTTCTGTTATTTACTAACTCCGAGTCAGAGTTGTCTTGGGGGGCAAAGCTGGCAAAAGGGCAGAATTCCGCCTTTGGGTCCCTCACAGTGACAGTCTCAAAACCTGTTGAGAGTGTGGCTGTTAGGGTTTTTGCTGTGTGTGTTTCACCATGCAGTCAGCATACAGTTGCGCAGAATATGTACTAGGATTGGATTCCTATGAGGGCCATCTGGGAGGCGATGGAGTGGAGGCAGGTAGGGGCTTACGATGGTATACAACACTGTGTGTGTGTGTGTGTGTGTGTGTGTGTGGTCCTTGTGGCCCTGGGCATTCTGGTAACCTGTTACCCTGTACTATGTTGCAGGGGACATGGCGGAGGAAAGCCATGCTTGCCCTGGAGCTGAGGGACCTTGGCAATGGAGGACCAGGATGTGTGTTTGCGCCATGGCAGTGGCTGCCACACAACATACCAGTGAGAGATGACCTCAGGGAATCCACACAGGACTTCATCTACTGGGATGACACTGGAGACCTGTGGACCATCCATACCCCGTCCCAGGTAGGTAGTCCTGCAGGCCGCGGTGTGTATGTATCTCTGTCTGTCCTCTGTGCTGTGGCAGTACAAAGGACACTGGCAGCAGTCTCCTCTGTGTGCTCTTCTCATTTCAGCAGTACCGTGGGCCGGTTTGGAGGAATGCCCTGGATGAGCGCCTGTTCTCAGATACAACACCTCCACCAGAGCCACCCACACTCTCTACCAGTCCAGAGTACAGCACCATCTCAGAGAATTATGACTAGTTTTGCTGGGCCTGTGCCCATTGTGAGCACTGCTTAAAACCTGCTTCCCTGCATTGTGCATGCTGTGATGGACAGGCATTTGTTTCAGGTGTCTGTATTGGGTGTCGGCAGTAAAGTATTATAGCATCAGCCACTGTGTATGTGTGTGTGTCCCTTCTTTGCCCTGGCAATGTGTGCAGGTGCGGGGGTGTGTGTTTGTTGTCATACTGTGTGGTAGACCCTTGGATTGTGCATGCCATGGCCCCATGTGGTTCACTGAGTTCCTGTCGGGACAGCTCTGTGTGGTGTATTGGCCATGCTGCATCGGTGTTGGCAGTCCTGTGGCATGTGCACTGTGGTTCTGCGAACATGACTGTCACCAGTGACACATGGTGGCACATGTTGTACAGCTGCCTGTGTACCATGCATCATGTTGCATCATGCATGATTGACGTGCCTTGCTGTTGTGGGCATTGTCATGCACTTTCTGGCCCACACGTATTGCCCCGGCAGCACTGGTCCCCACGCAAGGTGTTTATGGCTGCCTCCAGAGCATGTAGTTTGTACGTGGGGGCGCTACACTGTCTGCCATGTACATGGTGTTGTAACTGCGCATATGTGGCTCTTTGCATACAGACTATGCAGCCCCACCCCTATGGACACGGGTTTCCACAGGGGCACGAATGTTCGCGCCATGGACCTATGTTCCACCTCACGCACAGTCTGTGCATGCCACATAGTAGTGTCATGCACGTCTTTCATGCATATGTGTCTACTCGCTGGTAGTACATGCTGTGCCTAGGCCTGCACAGTGTTAGTAAATAGGGCCCAATGAGAGGATTTTAATGTGTTAATATATATATCTATTCATGTTGATAGTGTATGTTAATAAAACATATTGCACATCAAAACATTTTTTTTCAATTTGAAAAGATAGTGTTGCTAAATGGATTTTTAATATGGATTTTGTGAAATGTAGAATATGTCCTTATGTTGATACATCAACTATTGATATGTATAAATGTTAAAAAAGTGACACTTTTTTTAAATTACTTTTTCTGAACTTTGGTATTGGAACACCTTAAGTAATTTATAGGAACGGTGCAGTTTGCAATCTAATATTCATTTATCTTATGCCTTTAATAATGCTGCAGACATTTTCTTTTCCTTCTAGCAACTCTTAGCCTTCCTTGCTTTCACAGCACCGACTCCCGAAAGTGTTAAGATATATAGGGGGATATGCAATGAGCTGACTCAAAATATGCAATTTATCTTCATGTTTGAAGAGGCAGGACCAAGTTATAAAAGTCCTGCCAACTCACTAGTGATGACAAATTGCCTGTTTGGAATCAGGCTATAGTATATTTGATATATATAACAGTAGTTTACAAGTGATAGCTTTTAAATCTGCAGTTTATTTAAAGATTTTGCTGCTTTACTTTGATATTAACTGCTGACTTCAGTGCTGCACTAGGTATTGTGATGTCATCAGCATTGTTAAAACTGCTGCTCGGTATTCCACTGTGATGGCAGTAACCAATAAAAGTGTCCACTGTGACAACAGTGACAGCAATATAGTTTTGATATGTTGCTGTTACTGATGTCACTAACCAAGATATCTTTTTTATCTCATAATTTTTGACTCCACTCATGTTGTATATTATAAACCAGTTTTATGGAATGCAAACATTTTGTGGAATGTGAAAACAAATCATCACCTTGCTTGAATAACATGATAGTAGGCCTCACTGTGTCAGGTGCACAATACTTCCAAATATTTATCTTGCTAATGTTTCATGGCTAATGCAGATGTTTAGGCCATGTTCGGTCCTTTACAATACAGTGTACAGTACATGCAGCAAAGTGCTGTACATAAAACCAAATGCATTCTTTCCTTTCTGTTTGATTATCTTAATATTTTAAATTGAAGAAAAGTGATATTTTCTTTTTTATCTGTAGTTTATACTGCTTTCTACATGGATCCAGTTCTCTTTCTGCCTGCTCACATGCCCCCCCCCAAAAAAAAAAGACAGTCCAAACACAGTCCTGACCACTCCCACTCCTTTAAACAATTTGGTCACAAACCTACACTAAGGAATTGGAAGCTACTATCCATAGGAGGAGGTGTTAGGGAGGATATGTGGACATAAGGATACTTGTCCAGCTCTTATAGGCAAGACTGGCGCATAAAGATCATATGTACTAAATCAAGAGGGATCATCATGTGACCCTTCAGTCATTTGCATAACAGCTATACAGAGATTGCACAGGCCACCTATGGCATGAAAGCCCCTGTTTTGCCATGTAATGACCCTGCTAGTTTTTGATCTATTGGAACACTACTCTAGAAATAAAAAATAATAACTGATTACTTTTAAAAATGAATGTCATTTTCTGCCTGCTGTCAAGGAAATCAAGCGGCTGCCTCTTATGCCAGTTTATATTTCCAGACTTGTGTCTGTTGCTAATGATGGTACAGTACCTTGAAAGCATACCTCTCAACCTTTCTTCACCAAAATGTGTGACACAGTGTGTGACAAATGAGTAAAATGTGTGACATATTGTCTATCATGGCACTGGAAGCTCAGAACGCTATAGCTATCAGTGTACTAATGTTCATAATGTTTTTGTATAACTAAGCATAATAAATTATTATACATTTCTGCTTTAAAGTCTCAGTGTGGAATGTGGAATATCACCTTCCCCATGATGGACAAAGGGTTTCGAAGAGGTAAAATGAGTGACGTACCTCATAATGTGTGACAGTTGAGAGGTATGCTTGAAAGTGGCCTTAACAGACTATGGGTGGTGTGAGACTGAAGATGGCTGCTGTAGGGAGGTGGAGACCCCCGGTGGGGGGGGGAGAGTCCTAGCAGAGATTTCTTAGCGAGAAGGCAGGTCTGGTACAGCAGTCGCTCCTCAAAGTTGAGAAGATTGGTGGTAGTATAGAGAATGCAGGTGTGAGTTCATCTGGGGGCACCAGTCAGGAGTCTACAGGCCTTATTGATGGAGAGTTGGATTTTGGAGAGGGCAGTGTTGTCAGCTGCAGCATCGATGGGCAAGCCATAGTCCACAAGAGACTAGACGGAGGAGGTGATGGCCAGCTTGACGGCAACCTGAGGCAGGCAGTCCCTGTGCCGGTATAGCAGGCCAATCTGAGAGTTAATGGTGGCTGACAGGGCATTAATGTGGGTGTGGAAGGAGAGGTAGTATCGAGCGTGATGCCTAGGGTACTTGTGTGTGGTCACTTGTTCTAAGCGGGTGCAGAATGCTGGGGATAATCAAGAGGGGTATTTTTTGCTTTATTTTGGTGGTGGGAGAAGAACATTGATTTGTTTTCTTTAGGTTGTATGATCTGTGGTCTCTTGAACCACCTTCGCTTGGTTTTAAGCTTGCTGGAGGGATAATTGAAGGGAGGTGGGATTGGGATGTGAGGCAACGAGGGTTGCATCATCAGCATAGAAGAGCATTTTACCAGTACATGAGCTGGGGAGGGTGTTGAGGTAGAGACTAAAAAGTATTGGACCTAGGATGGAGCCCTGAGGGACCCTGGAGCAAATGGGAAGAGTGCTGGAGATGGAGCCGCTGATCTTGACATGCTGGGATCTAGCAGAGAGGTAGCTAGAGAACCAGGAAATGGGACCACCAAAGAAGCCAAGTTGGTGGAGAGAGTGTTGAGTAGAAGAGGATGACAGACAGTTTCAGAGGCCTTGGAGAGGTCAATGAACATTGCTCCTGCAAGGCTGCCAGAGTTGAGAGCAGCATGCAGGTGCTGGGAGAATTCCAGGATAGCCATGGTTGTACTGTGTCCTGGGTGGAAACCGTGCTGCTCTGGGCACATAATGTCATACTTGGTTAGGTATTCAGAGAACTGGATCAACACCACTATTTCAAGGGCTTAAGAGAGTGGGGGGAGGATGGAGATCGGCCGGTAATTGTTGGGGGTGGACTGGTCCCCACTCTTATGTATGGGTGTGATTTCAGCAGTTTTCCAAGCACTTGGGAACTGACCCAGGCATAGAGACCAGTTTAGAAGGTCAGTCGGGGGACCAGGACTTCATCCAAGACTATATGGAGGATCCTGGAGTCGAGGGGGTCACTGCTGGGGTTATTTCTGCCTAAGGCTTTTAGCAGGTGCAGCCTGGCTTCTTGGGGGGATAGGGTGCACAGGTAGAATGGTAGGTGATGCAGGACCAGAGGGAGAGAGAGGTGGGGATTGGGTCAAAGAAGCTGCTGTGGAGGACCGAGCTTAGGTCAGAGAAGGCAGTGTTAAGGCAATCGGCTATAAGGAGTGGATCTGTGGTGGGGGTGCCATTGATGGAGAGCTGGGATGGTGGGGGGGAGCAGGACTTCCCATTTATCTCTTTCATATTATCCCAGAAGGTCCAGGCTGAACCCCAAGTGGAAGCGAGGGTGGTCTGGTAGTGCTCTGCCTTAGCCCTAGTGCACTTATTCTGCGTTGTAGGCCTGTCTGCAGACGTCTTTCCAGATTCTACAGCAATGTGTCAGAGATTATCTCTGTTTTTGAGTCTCTGGAAGAGGGGTGGGGTGATCCATGGGGCATTGCATTTTTTGGAGTGGATCCTGGTGAGGGGGCGAAAAGATCACAAGCCTTACAGAAGGCAGTTGTGAAGTAGTCAAGAGCTGATTCAATGTCAGGGGCACGCTGGATAGGGGACCAATCTAGCTGGGCTAGGTATTGTTTTAATTTTCTGAGGCCGCCAGGGCATAAACAGTTGTGTAGAGTGGCCTGGGACACTGGCTTCAGAGTGGAGGATGACCAGAGACAGAGGACTGGGGACTGATCACTAAGAGAGTTGGGGAGGACAGTGACATCCCGGATTTTGTAGGGGTGGTTAGATATAAAAACATCTAGGAGAGTGCTGGTGCCAGTAGAGTGGTTGAATCTGGTGGGCTGGGTGACTAACTGGGACATATCCAGGGCAGCAAAGGAGTCCCTTATATGGGAGGCAGTGGAGGCAAGCCAGTTAACATTGAGATCACCTAGGATGACTTGCTTTACTTTGTGAGGGAGAGATGTGAGACAGTCAATGAGGGACTGGACCGCTTGGTTTTGATTCCTCAGGGGTACGTAGGAGACCGTGAGGAAGAGAGGGCCTCAGGCAGGGTCAGGTGTGATTTTTAAGGTGAGGGCTTGGGCTCCATAATCAAGTTTAGGAGCAGAGCGTGCCTGACCTATAAGGGAGTCCGGTATGAGTAGTGCACAACCATCACCGCATTGGTCTACTCAGTCTTCCCTGTAGATGGTATATCCAGGGAGAGTGATAGTGGAGTCAGGGGTGGATTTGGAGAGCCAAGTCTCTACCAGTGCAATTATGTCAGGTTGATGTTGAACGACCCAGCACTGGAGGGCAGCAGATTCCTTTAGGAGACTGCAAATGTTTAAGGATGCAAAGCAGAGGCCAGTTGAAGTACAGGGTTTAGATGGGCTGGAAGCAATAGGTCCTGGGTTTGGGTGTACATTACCAGATAATAATAATAGCAGTGTAATTATTCTGGTTAGTGGCTGGTGGCGATGGAGACCCTTGGGTCGACACCCAGCTGAGGACTTTAGAGTCAGGGTGCATGGGATAGATAAAGTGCGAAGGGTGGGAATGGCAGGGGAGAGCTGGATCCCGGTCAGGCCTTGGAGGTGGAAGGAAGGTGGGGCGTTGGCAGGGTGGGGAGTTGGGGGTCATGGGTGTCGTCGAGGTGAGGGAGGGCCGAGTCACTGTGGGGTAGTCTGGGGATGAGGTGCCTAGTGTGGAGGAAAGGTGCTCCAGTCTGTGTGAGGTCTGTACCAAGATGGTGAAGGAGAGCAGACTTAATAATGGAGTGTAGGTACCCATAGCAGCTGAGCAGTAAAGGAAGAGTGCCAGAAGTAGTAGAGAGTAAGGAGATGTAGAGCAGCTTTGGAATGGTTGGGGCAAAACCCCTTTAGTGGACGAAAAGACTATAAGCTGCAAATGGGAAAAATCAGTATCAATCAGTAGAAGAGGGAGGGGCAAAGACAGATGAATAGTGATAGACTGACCACACAATAAGTGAAATGAGATGGGAACTATATTGTGTTGGATTGGGTAAGTGTAGAAACATAGAAACATAGAAGTTGACGGCAGATAAGGACCACATGGCCCATCCAGTCTGCACATTTCTTTTTCTACCTTATAAATGTGCCATCAGCCTTTGCTCTGTCAGTGGCCTATCTATTCATACTCATTTGTATTGCTCCCTTATGCCTATCCCATGCCTGTTTGAAGCCTGCACTGTATTCATAGCCACCACTTCCTGAGGTAGGCCATTACCATGCATCCACCACCCTTTCTGTGAAAAAGAATTTCTCACATTTCCTTAATCGCGCCCCTCTAATCTCATGCTGTGTCCTCTTGTCCTGCTATTTTCTTATATTTAAACATGTTAGATTCTTTCACCTTGTTAATGCCCTTAAGGTGTTTGTATGCCTCGATCATATCACCTCTCTCCTCCTTTGCTCAAGGTGTATACATATTGAGCTCTGTTAATCTGTCCTCATATGTCTTCTGATGCAGTCCCTGCACCATTTTGGTTACCTTCTCTGGACTGCCTCAATTTGGTTAATGTCCTTGTGAAGGTGTGGCCTCCAATACTGCATGCTACTCAGATGGGGCCTAACCAATGTCTTGTACAGAGGGATTATTACCTCCCTCTTACGACTTGTGTGCACCCCTACTAATACACCCTAACACCCCTAGCCTTACCTACTGCTTTAGAGGTCTGCTTGGATGATTTAAGGTCATCGGTGATGATGATGCCCAAGTCTCTTTCTTCCTTTGTGACTGCTAGCAACTCCCCTCCCAGCCTATAGGTGGCTTCAGGGTTTCTCTTCCCCATGTGCATGATCTTGCACTTCTTTGCATTAAATCCCAGTTGCCACTCCTCTGACCATTTTGCTAGTGTATCCAGATCTCTTCTCATTCTGCCCACCCCATCTGGATCATCTACTCTGTTGCAGATCTTGGTGTCATCTGCAAACAGACAAGTCTACCCTCTAGTCCATCTGCAAGGTCACTAATGAAGATGTTGAAGAGGACTGGCTCCCAGGACTGATCCCTGAGGTACCGACTTGTGACTTGCATCTCTTCTGACTGTATCACCATTTACCACCACTCTCTGTTTTGCCTGTCGTAATGAGTTTGCCACCTAGTTGACCAACTTCTGACCCAACCCAGCCTACCCAGCTTATTTATCAATCTTCTATGTGGAACAGTGTCAAAAGCTTTGCTGAAGTCAAGGTAGGCGACATCAACTACTCCCCTTGGTCCACCACTCTGTTTACCCAGTCAAAGAAATCCATGAGATTAGTTTGACGGACCTTCCTTTTGTAAACCCATGCTGTCTTGGATCCTGTGCCCATATGGATTCCAGGTGTTGCACTAGCCTTTCCTTAGGAGTGCCTCTATAATCTTGCCCACTACTGAGGTAAGACTGACTGGTCTGTAGTTCCCTGCCTCCTTCCTGCTACCACTCTTGTGGGGCGGGAGCACATGAACCCTTCTCCAGTCTTCTGGGACCTCTCCTGTGCTCAGAGACTCACTAAACAGTTCTGCTAATGGCTCTGCTAGTTTCACCTTTGCTCCTTAAGTACCCTGGGATGTATGCCATCAGGTCTCATTGCCTTATCCACCCTGAGCAGCTAGCTCTTGTAGGACCCTTTCTTTTGTGAAGGGAGTAGTGCTCACCTCCTCCCCACTGTCCCGTGGTGTGAGCTGTGGGCCCTGCCCTACCTTCTCTTCAGTAAATACTGAGCAAGCGTGTCTATTTAGATAGATGCTTTTACATGGTCCTCCTCCTCACATGCTCCTTTTCCTCCATTAAGCTTAACAATACCCCTCTGACTTTCTCCTTTTCTAATGTATCTATAGAAAGTCTTGTCACCTTCTTTACTGTTCGCGCCAGTGTTTCCTCAGTTTGGGACTTTGCCTGCCTTACTGCCTTCCCTAGCTTCCCTTAGGGCAGTTTGGTATGCCTCCTATCTTCATCCCGCTGTTCCCTTATATTTCCTGAAGGCCAGCCTTTTGGCTCTGACCTTTTCTGCTACTGTATTTGAGAACCAAAGTGGTTTCCTTCTTCTTTTGCACTTCCTTTTCTGTCTAACACAATGGGATGTTGCTTCAAGTATTGCATCCTTAATGCTTGCCCACTTTGTCTGTACCCCCTCCCTGTGTTTCTTTTTGCCAGGGCTAGCTTAACTCTGTTGGCCATCTTATCAAAGTCAGCTCCTCTGAAGTCCCATATTTTTGCCTTGGAATGGGATGATTTAGATGTAGTAGCCAAATTGAACCATACCATGTGATGGTCACTGGCCCCCAGGTGACCTTCTACCTGGAGATCTGTGGTCCCTTCCCTGTTAGTCAGTACTAGATCTAGGATAGCCCTGTCTCTTGTGGGTTGTTGTACCAGTTGTTTGAGGCCCTCCCTGCAGGGAATCCCACTATGTGTCTAGTTCTGGCAGATGTTCCTGCTGGTATTGACCAATCTGTATCCGCATCTGAAGTCTCCATTATCAGAACCTCTCCTTTAGCTGTCATGTTTTGTATATCCTCTAAGAGTAATGTGTCTCATGTCCTCCCTGGTCTGGGGGCCTGTAGAACAACTCAATTCTTGTGGCTGTCCCATTTCCTGTTTCAGGGTGACCCGCAGTTCTTCTGACTCCTTATGTGTATTCTGAATTTCTGTAGCTTTGATATTTTCATTGACATACAGGGCCACTCCTCCCCCCCTTTTTGCACCTCGGTCTCTTCTGAACAATACATAGCCAGGCACTGAAGTCTCCCAAGTGTGGTACTGGTAAACCATGTCTCACTAATTGCTACTATGTCCAGTTTAGCCTCTGTGTGTTACTGCCTGCAGGTCTGGGATCTTATTTCCCAGGCTGTGAGCATTGTGTACATGATTTTCCATTGGGCAGATTTAGGTGTGTTAGTTGTTGGGTGAGGTTTGGCATTACCCGTCGTCGTATGGGAGACAAACTTTTTCTTACCTGGTGATGCAAATGAACTGCAAACATGCTGAATCCCTGTTTGACCACTAGCTGAGGGGAGGGTGTTCTTCCCATTCGACGTATGGTGCTGCACCCTCTCCCCATTTGCTAGTTTAAATATTCTGCAAAGACATCAAACTTCTGCCCCAATGCACTGACTCCCTCCTTAGTCAGATGCAGTCCATCAAATTAAGAACTTTCTCTCCCAGAACTGTTGCCAGTTCCTACAAATCTGTGTCCTTTCCTGGCACCAGCCCTTGAGCCACGTGTTTAGCTTCCCTATCTCCCTTTCTGACCTTCCGTCCATCTGCCCCCTCTCCCAGACTGGCAGGATCTCAGAGAAAGAGATGCGGACGAAATGGATGATAGTTTGTCACCCAGCCTGGTCAGGTGTTCCTTGGTCTCCACAACTGACCAGCAGAGATCATTAGTCCCTATGTGTACTAGGACCTCAATGTTTTCTCCTGCTTTGTGAACAGTTTTAGCAATGCGGTCAGTGTCTCCATGCTGATGTACCTGGGAGACATCTGACCATTACCCTGGCTGAGATGGGTATCAACTCCCGAATCATGGAGTCTCCTACGATCAGAAGTTTTGGATTTCTTTGCTTTTTGTTTTGGTTCCTGATTTGGGTGAGTTTTGTTGTGCTAGTTCCTGTGCTGCAGTGTCCTGCTCTGCAGTGTCTTCTGCCTCTTTGTTTGATTTCAGAGATAGAGGCAGATACCTGTTTGTAGTGTTTATATGGTTTATGGAGGTAATATGTTGGAGAGCAGAGAGTGATGGGGCACCCGATTTGTCCCTCCTAACCACCTGCCAACCTCCTGGTCCAACTACCCTCTGCGGTCGAGGTTTTCCTGTTGGATGCTGGGGAAATGGCGGGTGGTTCTTATAATGTATTTCCTCTTGAATATGAAGTTTGAGGTGTGCAATCTCTGCCCATGCTGCCCAGAGCTGAGCCCTAAGATCTCCAATGGCCAAGCATGTAGGACAGTGTCCTAAATCCTGTAAGACTGTCCTTCTGAAAATTGTTCCATAGTACCTGCAGTTAATGATATCCATTCCAGATAAGTTGCTGGGTTTTTAACCTAGTCAGAGTAATTAGAAGGCTTATAACTGGGCCCTCTAGTGGTAAAGAATATAATTAAAAAAAAAAAAAGAACAGGGAGGCTCTGAAGCAAGTTTTAATAAACTCCCTCCTCTATTTTTAAATTCAATGTCCATTCCCTCTCATCCATAGTGACCTCATTGCCATTTGTCGACAGGCATTTATTTAATCACTGTCTATAGTGTGTGAGCCCTTTCCCTGTGTGAAACAGGGTATATTGCATCCTTGCCACGTTTACTGAACAAGCATCATCTCTCATTGACTAGCCTAGTGATAAAAGTGACAAGAAAGGATGACCAAACCAAGTATGGTATTATGGGTAGCTTTCAAATGATGACAATAAAGCCAAGTTTAAAAGAAATACAAAATAACACACACTCCAATAACACAGTGCACCATTGAGATATGTACACATCACTAAGAAAGGGTGTGCAGTGATGTGAGCAAGTATTATTGAGCATCTCAATTTGAGCGACTCAGTAATACTGCTTGTACTAAGAGGGCAAGAACACCGCTAAGCAGGATACAGTGAGACATGGAAGCTTCTAGCTGGACTCTCCCCTCACTCTGGAGTGGGGCATGACAAACTCGAGCCTAAGCTGCTCTGCCTGGGGGCCTCCTTACTGCCTGGCCTGTCGCCCACATCCTCAACTCCTCCCTCATGTCTGGGGTTATCCCTGCCATCTGGAAGGTGACTTGTGTGGTCTCTGTCCTCAAACATGGTGACCCTAAAATGCTAGAAAACTACCATCCCATAGCGATCTTGTCAGCTGTTAGCAAGCTGCTCGAGAAGGTGGTGGCCTCCCAGATCTCACTCTTCATCCACACCCATGGCCTTCTCTCCTCAATGCAGCATGGGTTTCACAAAGGACACAGCACTGCCACTGCCCTTGCTCAGGTCACTTCTGAGATCAGCTCTGCAACTGACCAAGGCAAACTTACTGGCGCCACCTTCATAGACCTGTCCAGGGCCTTTGATCTGTTTGACCACACACTCCTGGGCTCCACCCTCTGGTCCCTTGGCCTCTCTCCTCCAGTCTTAGCCTGGTTTTCCAACTATCTGATGGGTAGACAGCAGTACACACAGTTCTAAAAACCCCATTTCCGGGCCTACACCAGTGACCTGTGGGGTGCCACAAAGGTCCGTCCTTGGCCCCATACTGTTCTCCCTCTACATCGATCAGCTGCCACTGGTCCCTGCCCATGGGCATTCCACCCTGTATGCTGATCTTGTGATTCTTACTAGTTCACAGGATATCAACGTCATTAACTCCAGACTAAATACTGACCTTGACCTAATTCAATCATGGCTGAAGGACCATAAGCTTGTCCTCAACCTCTGACAGACCCAGGCTATGCTTTTTGGTTCCCTGGCCAGGACAAGAGTGTGCCCAGCCCCTCACAAAGTCTCTGGAACTGACGGTACTCCCTTATGAGTGGTTGACTCTTTCAAGTACCTGGGGGCTACCTTTGATCCTCAACTTGACTTCTCCCTCCACATTCGCAACTCTTATAAGGCCACAAACTGTAAGCTTGGACTGACTTACGGAGCCAAAAGTTGCCTCACACCCGCTGCTCAACTTGTCCTTGCAAAAGGGGTACTTCTTCTCGCACTCTGCTATGGGCTCCCCTCCTTCCTGAATGCTCCAAAAACCTGACTGTCTAAATGGGGCACTGTCAGCACCCCACCTCGCGCATCACTGTCAGCTCCACTACAGGCCTGGGTGGCTCTCCCCTGATAACCACCAAACCTTTGTCATAGGAAACCTCATTGACAATATTGTCAAGGTGTCCACCCCTCCGGCTCTGGTAGATCTGCTCAAATCTGTCCCCCCTGTCTACCATCTGAGGTCAAGTGACTCCCAGGCCCCAAGGTCCCCAAAATTCGCTCCCTTGCAGGTGATTGGACCTTTGCTTCCCTGCTCCTAGAACATGGAAGCTCCTCCCTGCCCAGGTAAGAGATGCTTCCTCACATGCCAGCTTCAGGTCCTCCCTCTGGTGGCACCTGAAGCACGCTTCCACCTGCTCCTGCACTTAGTGCCCCCACCCCGTAGGGGATGCATCTTGGTCCCTGGGCAGCTGCCCCCTGGGCCAGGGAATTTTAGCTGTGTTTTCCCTGAGCTCCCTGGCCTGTCTTGCTTGATGCCTAAATCATCTTCTCCTGCATCGCACTTGACTTACTCTGCTACACCTGTTAGGGGTAAGAGTCCCTTGGTCTGCAGCCTTGGTCTGTCTTCTCAAGCCCTTTCCTCTTGGTACAACTCCTTGCTAATGTCTCCCTCCTTTTGCTGCTCATGTACCACTACTCTATGCCCCTTGTGTACACTAACTGGGTACCCCCACCCTACCTGCGCAGCTGCTATATGATGTTATTTCTTGTCTGTTCCCTGCTGATTGCTGTACTTTAAATCTGTATTGCTTAGCCTGTACTCAACTGTCCAATGTTGACTGCTGTGCCTTGACTCTGTACTGTTATTGCCTGTACCTGTACCTTGACTCTGTATTGTTATTGCTTGTACCCCGTAATTCTCACTGGACGCACTTGAAAATAGGCACCTGTCTGTCTAGTGTGCTTACCTGGTAAACAAACGCCAAATAAATAAATAATAAATAAAGACAAACATATGAAATGATTCTTTGATGACAACAGGTTGCTGGCTTAAGCTCTCAGTTAGTCAGATCAACAACTCACTTAACAAGATGTCCTGGCTGTCACGCTGTAAACTTGTTTTTGTTTTCTTCTTTATTTCACAATTTTATTTACTCAGGATAGTCTAGCTGAGATAACACATCCCATTTTCAGTGGGGTCCTGCTTCTACCCAGTTTTAAAGCTGGGAAGGACTAAAGAGCATGGAGGCCATTTGACTGATCCAAGTTCACTCAGGAAATAAAGCTGCCAGGAGTCTGAGCCCTGTTTTGCAAACTTGTTTTCTGACAGGAACTATAATACACTGTCCCCCCCATTTGCATGCCATCCTCTTATTATAATTCATTCATATGTCTTACACTATGGTAGAGTTTTCTTGAAGTCAGGGAGGAAACCAAGAATGAAGATCTTGCCATCAAGCAGCAAAATGATAATTAAACAAGTGAAGAATTTTGTTTTTATTTGTTGGTCAAGGTAAACTCACTGAAGAATGCAGTTCTTGTTTACAGGTGCAACCTTCAGTTTTGACAGCCAGGCTGCAATGCAATACCTTGCAGTAGAGATGTACTGAAGTTTTAATTTGTCGGCGAAGTCACCACAAAGTGGTAAAAATTGCATTTGTAGAGTTTTGCAAAGTTTTCCCAAACCTTAGCAACTTCTACTGTGCTGGAATTGAGAAGTTTGTGCTGCACAGTGTGGCGTTTAGACACTCACCTTCACAGGCAAAATTCTGCACTTCATGGCAAAACTTTACACTTCACAGATCGATCTGTGCTCTGCAAATTGTGCTAAATTCATGGATTACTTTGTGGAATGTATTTTGCCAACTTCACCCATCTTTATCTTGCAGTATTACTACACAGTACTGCAGTGTGCTGCATAGAACAATATAAGTCAACGGCAATTACGCCCTTTTGTCATGCAGTAGTTTGTGACATATCATTTACGAGAAGTTACTGCGTTGCATCCTGTGTGGCTTCACTGTAGGTACGTTTGTTACAAGTTCATAAGGCAGACTGAACATTTGATGTAATGTTATATCAGATCCAACATTAAGAAAGGGCACATTAGCCATAGCATGTACTATCTAAGTGAAGATAACCCTTAAAGCAGTAGTGCATGATAATGGTGACAATTTTGACCTATACATTTTTGTTCTATTTTTTTTCATTCTTTGGTAACCAGGAAATGTCCACTAGACACAATCCTTTCTTCAGGGGTGACCAGGGAACACTGCAGAGGTTAAACGACTTGCTCAGAGTCTCACACAAGTGGAGTTTGTGGGAATCAAACCAGGTCCACTGGATGTACCAAGTTCATTCACAGCTCATTACTGTAACTTCTAGGCTATACTGCCAGCTCTGACTGCTTCTTCTCTCAAGACGTAGTATACCATTTCACTCTCATTTCGTGTCTACGTTCCCACTTTTTTACCATTAAAATAATAAAAGGAGTGCTCCTTTTATTATTTCAAATGCAAAAAAAGGTGGTAAAGCAGACTCTGAAAGGGAAAGAAGGGTATCATACAAGTCAGGATATAAGGCACAATCTAACATAGACTGGAAAAGTATATGTCAATGTCTTCACTACTATCATTTATTTATTTATTCAAATGTTTCACCAGGAAGGCATACTGAGCAGTAATGCTCGCTTCCAGATATGTCCTGGTGGTAAGGGGAAGTGGAGGTGGAGGTACAATTATAGCAGTGCAATATACCATTTTTTGAGGCATACAAAGCACAGCCTACAAGATACATAAGGATACAATAAGTACATGCACTGTTGCTTCAAGTATTTGTTCAGTTTTAGTTTAAAGAGGTTAAGTAACAAATGGGAGCTCATTCCACATTTATGCTGCGCAGTATGGTAGGAGATCTCAGAAACAGCCACACCAGGAGTAGGCTTGGTGCTAATTAACTAATCAGTGCAGTCCAAAAGAAAACAACAGCACCCAAACCAAGGACTTGCAATATAAAACACAATTTATCACAAAGTGTTCTAGTGCTCAGATATATCACCTAGCTGAAAAGCCAAATATAGGGGCAAGTACCATTCGGTGAACTCCGTATGTTTCACACAGACAACTGCAGTGCTTCATCAGAGATATTTGCATATCCCATATGGACACTTTAAATACAATTACTAAACCAATTATGGGGCATGACTAATAAAATATCAGTTAAAAACAATGTGGTAATGAACCAGGCACATAACTTCATGGTTACATTAATAGAGACTGTGCAGATACCTATATGTATGTCAGTACCATAATGTAACCCCCCCACACAAAACAAAAATGCTAGGGCATCCTTAATATGTATAAATTCCAAGATTTAGTAATTTAGATGCTCAGATAATGAATTTTCATTAACACTATTCAAAACTTTTAATTTTGATATAGTGCAACTTGAGGGTCGGGGGAAGGGTTAAAGGGAATAGCTTAACACAATGGTATGCAATAATTAAACAAATGCTACCAAATCTATGTTATCATTGAGCCCAACACCCTCTCTTGCATTTAATTCAAAGATCCAGAAGCTTTCCCTCTGACCAGTCTTGTGCTCTATATTGCCTCCTCTTGGACCAGCAGTTGCCCTTTCCAATTCCACAAACTTAATTTCATGATTTATATTGCCCTGTCTTGTGACATGTCATACAATAGCATATTACATGTCACATTTATTAAGTGCTCTAACATGTTCCCCTATTCTTGTCTGGAATTCTCTCATTTTTCTCCCTACATAAGATACACCAGATTAACATTCCAATATAAAAACCACCCCCATAGTGTAACAACAGATACAATTATTAAAATGGTACACTCCGCATGTAATCGGATTAGTAAAGTTGTTTGTCTTCTTGATATACTGGCAACTTTTACACTTGTCGCATCAATGTGTGCCACTAGATGGTACTGGTGCTGACCATAAAGTGTTTTCTTTCTTGTTAACAGGGAGACAGCTATGCACAACTATATCACCTATCATAGGGGCATACAGTATGTGTATACCATCTGGAGACTAGTACCACCAATACAGTATTACACAGAAACATAGAATTTGACGGCAGATAAGGACTGCTTGACCCATCTAGTCTGCCCTTTTTCCTACCTAATGGATAAGCTGCAGATCCTAGTTAACCAACAGCTTACTTCTTCCTACCCCTCACTAGGACTGCCTTATGTCTGTCCCATGCATTCATACTAAGGTTCATACTAAGGTTAGGTGCAAGAGCAAGAAGGCAGAAGCCCATGAAGCTCTTATACTAATCCAGTGCATAATAGGAGAGGTCATACCCATTACATATAAGACTATCCAATCTATTTTTAAAAATACTTTTAGTTTCACTGATAACAACATTTAGTGGTAGCCTGTTCCAAGGGCCAACAACTCTGACGGAAAACAAATATTTACGGCTAGACTTAACAAAAGGTTTTCTTACCAATTGTAAGGGATGGCCCCTGATGTTGTGACCACAGTTTTTAAATTCTAGACCCAGTTCACACAATAAATAAGGGTCTTGAATAATATCATACAGTAACATAAGATCACCACGAAGTCGGCGTGTAGATAAGGGCATAAGTTTTAAAATGTCTAATCTGTTCTCATAAGAAACTACGAGTAGCCAGAGACTTTTGTATATTTTCTTTGAACTCTTTCCAGTAACAGGCATTCAGATTTTTATAAAGTTCCAAAGCTGTGAGGCATATTCTAAATGTGGTCTAACGTATGCGCGAAACAAGACAACAATATTTCCTGTTTTCTAGATCTAATATTCGTAATATAGACCATATCACTTTATTGGATTTGTTAATAATATTGTGTACATGATTATTGTAATTAAAGTTATCTGAAATATTGACACCCAAATCCCTTTCATCAGATGTGGTCTCAAGTAATATGCCATCCAAATAATAGGGACTTTGTAAATTACTAGAACCCAAATGCATTACTTTGTATTTGGAGATATTCAAATTCATACCCCATTTCTTAACCCATGTTGTGATATGGTCTAGGTCCTTTTGAATGGCAACAACCTGATGATCAGAGGCATAAGGGCCACCTATTTTTGTGTCGTCGGCATATTTAATAGTAAATGAGGAACAGCCAGAAGTAAGGTCAGCAATAAATGCCTGGAACAGACAAGGTCCCAAGACTGAACCCTGTGGCACCCCACTAGTCACACTACCCCTAGCTGAAATGCTTCTATTAATGGTCACTTGCTGAGAGCGATTATAAAGCCAGCTAATTATCCAATTGACTAGAAACTTGTTTATATTGAGCTTGTGAAGTTTAGTAATTAAGGCCCAATGTGGCATGATGTCAAAAGCCTTACTGAAATCAATATAAATAATATCGCATGGAACATTTCTGTCTAATAATACGCTGATATGTTCATAGAAACATATTAAATTTGTCAGACAACTTCTACCTTTTTTGAAGCCATGTTGTTCTGCATTGTGACAATCCAGGACTGGGGAAATTAAATCTTTAATTAAACTGTCTAATAATTTACAAATAGAAGAAGTTAGACTTATAGGCCTATAATTATCCCACTTATTTTTTTGGCCCTTTTTGTAAATAGGGATGACATGGGCTTCTTTCCAGTCATGGGGAACAAAATTGGTGGCCAAAAAATATTCGAACATCAATTTTAAAGGAACTGTAATGACATCAACTAATAAAAATAATAAATGACCTGCTATATTATCTGGACCAGGACTATATTTTCCTTCCAATTTCAATATTTTATTTCTAATGGTGTCCAAAGAAAATGTAACTGGTGAAACAGTGGTGGTGTCTAGTAAGGTATAATCATACGTTTGATTAGAGGATCCAGAAATATTTTTACAGAACTTTGCATTAAACAAATCGGCCATTTTTTTAGACTCATATATTAAAGTGTCACAGTCCAATAATGGACCTACTTGACATGTAGGTTTCCTTAGAGAATTGATATATGAATAAAATTGTTTGCTATTAGGTTTGTGGGCGCTGAATGCTAAGTTTGTTCCCAGTTAGATTTAGCCTTCCTAATTAATCTTTGCATGTTCTTTGTATATGTTTGTAGGAAATCCAGTCGGAGGACATTTTAGTCTTTGAAATTTAATATATTTTTCTGCTTTTGTCTAATATATTTCTTGATAGATTGATTCATCCATTTAGGAGACTTTAATATTAGTCTCATTTTTAAGTTTGGATGGAATATATAGTTCTTTAAGTTGAAACATAATATTCTTAAAATATTCCCAGTAATCTTCCGGGGTAAAGTCTGACAATATGAGTTCCCAATTGATGTTTCCCATAATATGTTTCATGGTATCTAAGTCAGCTTTGTCGTACAGATAGATTTTAGTACAGTTGGGATTATATACAAAAGTTTGTACAATATTAAATGTGATAGTATTATGATCACTATTCCCCATAGGATCACTTACCAACATATTTTCTAATTCAAGGTCATCATCACAAAGGACCAAATCTAAGATCATTTTTCCTCTGGTTGGGCAAAATACATTTTGCCGAAGTCCCAACTGAGTACAAGTATATAATAACTTCTTCCCATTGCAGGTATTTGCCGCATAAATTATATGATCAATCGAGCCAATGTTAAAGTCCCCAATGATGACAATTTTACCTAATGATTTTGCCTGTTCAAATTCGGATAAAAGTGTATCTAATATATCAATTGATGAATTCGGAGGATAGTAACAAGAACCCAATATGAGGGCCTCAGAAGTAGATAAGTTTATCTTAATCCAGAGAGACTCTGTTTGTATGTTATGAATTTTAATATACTTTGTTATATCTATAGAGTTAATTTGATTCCTAATAAATAATGCCACTCCTCCACCTTTCCTGTTAGGTCTATTGAAAGTATAGGTTGTGAAACCAGGTATGTTAGTTCCCCATGATGTTTTTGCATCCCCCCAAGTTTCGCTGATGGAAATAATGTCGACATCCCCATTATTAATTCTACATTTTAATTCGTCCAATTTTTGAGTTAAACATCTAGCATTAAAATAGAGAAAATGTAATTTATGGCATTTTACACAGCTACTGACTGGAGTTTTTAGAGATGGTGGCCTGGCTACCATCTCACCCCCACTTGAATTCCCCCACTGTTCTTGACTCCATGACCTCCTCAGGAAGGCTGTTCCATGCATCCACAACCCTCTCCATAAAAAAATACTTCCTCACATTACCTTTGAGCCATCCCCCCATCTTCAAATTGTGCCCCCTTGTTCTTGCATATCTTTTTTTCTGAAAGATACCACCCTATTGGACTTTGTTGATTCCGTTGAGATACTTAAAAGTTTCTATCATGTCCCCCCTCTCCCTTCTTTCCTCAAGGGTATACATATTAAGCTCCTTTAATCTCTCTTCATATGTCTTCTGGTGCAGACCCTGCACATTTTAGTTGCCATCCTGGACAGCCTCCCACTCTGTCTATGTCTTTTTGGAGATGGGGTCTCCAGAACTGCACACAGTACTCCAGATGGGGTTTCACCAACTGTCTGTACAGAGGGATAACAACTTTCTGTTTTCTACTGTTGATGCCTCTCCCTATGCATCCCAGTTATCCCCCCAGCCTTCCTTACTGCCTTCTCACATTGCTTACCCACCTTTAGGACATCTGATATAATTACCCCCAGGTCCCTTTCCATTTTTATTGTTGTCAGTATTTCACCCCCCCCATTGTGTACTCTTCCGCTGGGTTTTTGTTTCCCAGGTGCATTACCTTGCACTTCTTTGCATTGAATCTAAGCTGCCATACATTTGACCATTCCTCCAACCTTGCCAAGTCCCTTCTCATCCTTTCCACTCCATCTTGTGTATCAACCCTGTTGCAGATCTTTGTGTCATCTGCAAAGAGACATACTCATCCTTACAGTTCCTCTGCAATGTCACTTGTAAAGACATTAAAAAGGACCAGTCCCAGTACTGAACCCTGTGGTACCCCGTTAGTAACCCTCCTTTCTTCACTGTGGGCTCTGTTTACTACTAACCTTTGTGTCCTGTTGTCCAGCCAATTTTTTATCCAGGCTACCACCTTGGGAACCACTCCAAGGCTGGCTAACTTGTTTGTTAATCTTTTGTGTGGGACTGTATCAAATGCCTCGCTAAGATCTAGGTGGGCCATGTCCACAGCCCCTCCCTGGTCTACTACTTTGGTCACCCAGTCAGAGAAATCTATTAGATTTGTCTGACATGACCTTCCCACTGTGAATCAATGCTACCTTGGGTCCTGTGCCCCACTGGCCTCTAGGTACTCAACAATTCTTTCCTTCAGAAGTGATTCCATCATTTTTCCTACCATTGAGGTCAAATTAACTGGTCTGTAGTTTCCTGCCTCTGTCCTGTGCCCACTTTTGTGAAGAGGAATCACATCCACCCTCCTCCAGTCCTCAGGTACCATCCCATCCTCCCATGATTTGTTAAAGAGAGTAGTCAGCGGTGTCACTAGTCCTACCCGTATTTGAGTTTATCATCAGTAAAACTGGGGTATTATGTTGCTACACTACAGGGGGAGGGGGGTATGTATTGGATGTTCATGTGGTGCAAATTATGTAATATTAATTATAATAAACATGATTTATCTAGCACCCCATCTCAAATGCTCTGGGCACTGTGCAGGCAGGCAATAGTTCAAATAACATGAAATACATAAATACAAAACCATATGTCAACAACAAAACAAGCAATCAATGATAGATAAATTCAATCATCTATTCTGATCAACAGTTTAGCAGTTTGATCCTTCAGGAATGCAAAGACAGTTTCCAAACACATATCTAAAAAGATGTGCCTTCAGACCTCACTTAAAGACCTTCGCCAATGGGGCCTCCCTCAAAGATATTGGGAGTGAGTTCCACAGGGCTGGGCCCACCACCTCAAATGACTGATCTCTTGAGGTCTTCAGCTGTGCCCTGGGAGCTGCTAGGAGGCCTTCAGTGAAGGAGCAG
Organism: Neoceratodus forsteri; assembly: GCA_016271365.2. Taxonomy (NCBI): domain Eukaryota; kingdom Metazoa; phylum Chordata; order Ceratodontiformes; family Ceratodontidae; genus Neoceratodus; species Neoceratodus forsteri. The sequence continues at coordinate 33,184,863 of CM057450.1, forward strand.
AGTGAGCGTACAGGGTGGACAGGGGTCAGAAGGTCACTCAGGTAGCCAGGTCCCTGTCCATATAGGGGATTACTGGTGAAGAAGTCCACCTTGAAGTTGATTTGCCATCTGATCGGCAGCCAGTGTATATCACGCAGGACCAGGGTCACATGATAAGATCTTGGAAAGCCCATCAGCAACCTGGTTACTGTGTTCTACATCAGCTGTAAGTTATGGAGAATCCCTCCACTAACCTCGAGGTAAAGAGTGCTGCAGTAGTCATGTCTAGAAATTACAAAGGCATGTACCAGTGAGGGCAGGTCATCAGGCAGACTAAAGGTTTTAATCCGGGTGGTATTCCTAAGGTGATAAAAAACACTCTGGACAACAGATGACACCTGAGTCTCAAGTGTCAATGCATCATCAAGGATAACACCCAGATTTTTCACCTTACTAGATCAAACCAAGGGAATGGGGCGAAGGAATAACCCTGTTCCCATCCCAGCAACACCCATTTTCCACTGGTGACCAAGCTTAATGACTAGCACCTCTGTCTTGTCAGGACTGACTCTCAGTCAGCTGGAGGATGCCCAGTCCTGGATCTCAGTCAGGCACATATTTAGCACTTCCACAGAGTCGTTTGTCCCAGGTGCAAATTATATATACAGCTGGGTGTCATATGCATAACAGTGAAAGCCCAAGCTGTACTGTCTAATGAGCTCATCCAGGGGAAGTATGTACACTACAAACAACATAGGTGACAGGATTCAGCCCTGGGGAACTCCACAAGGCAGGGGCTTTGTGCAGGAGTAGAAACTCCCCATCACTACCTTCTGCATCCTGCCTGTGAGAAAGGACCCAAACCAATTGATGACAGTACCAGTGAGTCCAAAGACTTCACTTCCAACTTCTAACTTCCAAACTTTCAAAGTTTCACTTGGAATATGGAGTCCAGTTCTGGAGGCTTCACCTCAGGAAGAACATTGACCGGGAGGAAACAGTACTGAGAAAGGCAACAAAAATGATTCAAGTTCTGCAGTACATATCCTAAGAGGAAAGATTTAGGGAAATGAATATGTATTCCATGGAGCAGAGAAAAGAGAGAGGGTACATGATTGAAACATTCAAGTACATAAAAGGCATTAACAAGGTACAGACACAGGAACCTTTTCACTTCAAGAAGGGCTCCAGGACCAGTGGGCATGATCTCAGGCTGCAAGGACGGAGGTTCTCTACGAACATCAGGAAGTTTTTCTTAACAGAAAGAGTGGTGGATACCTGGAACAGCCTGTCCCAAGAGGTTGTGAGGGTCAACACTGTGGGGGGATTCAAGAATGCATGGGATAGACACAAGGGAGCCCTGACTACAAAGAGCAACTAGAGTGTCAAAATAGATCTAAAATAAATGGGCAGACTACATGGATCTAGCGGTCTCCTTCTGCCATCAATGTCTATGTTTCTAGTGACTACTTGAATATCTGGGCATGCTAAATATGAATACAAAACATACAATAATACTTATGCACCCTTATACCTTGTATAGAGTAAAGCATGGGGTGAAGTGTGTAGTGAGAATTTTACACACACCTGAGGTGTTAGATGCTACCTAAACCCCAAAAGCGAAGCTCGAGGGGTTTGTACAAGCATCCAACACCGAGGGTGTGTGTAAAATTTGAGTTTTTCACACAACCCCATGTTTTAGTTTATATAATTGCTGTGTAACACTTTTTTACCACAGCAATTATATAAAATAAAATACATCCCTGTGCGACCGTGATCCATTGGGTTTCAATGCGGTCCATGGTCCAAAGTGCCTGCTGTGAGAGATGAGTCTATTAAACTTTTTTTTTTAAAAGAAGTCCAATTATGTTAGCTCAGTGATTTTTTTTTTAAAGAACTTATGACTGAGTCTGAGTGGCAGTGAAGTCTTTGGCGGTAAGGAGTGGTGGTGCTGAAGAAGGGAAGAGCTGCGGCTTGCAGATGTGCAGTGTAAGAGAAACCAGGTGCATGTTTGCTTTTATAAATGCTCCTTTATAACAGCAAATTACAAACTGGGTTTCCCTTAGGGAAACAATGAAACCCAGTTAATATAGTACTTTATTTACCAAGACAAGAGAATGTAACTACCATAAACATAGCTGTTTTAAACATTTCATGTGTGTGGACACCTGTGCTTTAGATACTACACCCTGTAATGTTATTCTGTGTGGGAACCAGATCCTTTTTGAGTTTAAAAGATGTGAAATTTCCCTCCTCTTCCTCCACTTCCTTTGAAAGCTTGTTCCCTAGTTCTATTCCTCTCTGGGCAAAATAGATGTGGTTTCACACATTACTCATATCTTACCTGTCCAGCAAGAAGTGGGTATGCCCTCTAGCCCTACCTCCCTGAAGATACTGAAGAATAAGCCAGCCCAGTGGTGCAGAGACTCCATACCTCCAACCACGCCAGCAGCTTGCTTTGGGAGAGGTATAAGGCTGCTGGGGGTCAGCCACTGGGGGAGGGAGACTGAGCATCCAATGGCTGCTCCTCTCTCCTGGGGAAGGGAGATTTGTTGCACTGCTGCAATGCAGCCACCACATGGAGGCATGGTGGGAGGGAAAGCAGCAGTGACATCACTGTGGGGTTGTCAATGGTTTGATGGGTGCATGCCTCCACATGCATGTGCACTTGTGGCATTACACACCATTGAGCATGAGCAGAAAAGAAGAGAGTAGCTGGCAGATGATGATGCCCAGCTCATGCCTGACTTGCACTGCCACCCAGTGCCACCTGCCAACCAGATTGTGCTCGGGGGAAGGATGGACTGCCTGTCCTGACCCCAACATGGGGGGAACCCATGGAGGAACATGGAAGGTAGGTGCCAAGCAGGCTGGCAGTTGGTTGGGGGCGGGCTGGGGCAGAGTGGGGCTGACTAGCTGGAGAAAAAAACCTTGATAAAAAAATGGATGCAGAAGAATAGACCCCTTATAAAATTTATTCAACTCCTTAAAATATTTGAAACTAAAATCGCAACCCCCTTAGTCTTTTATTCCAAGGAAAACATACCCAGCAAGTTTAAATGATCCCCTAATTGTTTATGGCTGCAATATCACATTACTTTTATGGCCTTTTATATCCTTCTTAATGCACACAGCCTTTAATTTGACTTTGCCACTATTTCTGCACATTGCCTTAACAGCATCGTCTTCCCATAAATTACTGAAGCACACTTTTGAACTTGTTGCCTTAACCATTTTTTGATTGTTATGCATTTAAGATAACATTTTTATTAGAAATATTATGTCCAAACTAACTGTTAAATGCAGAAGCTATTCTGTTTGGAAGTGAAGTTAGACATTTATTAGCATTAAGCTGCACTATGAACAATATCTGAATACTGTGTATCTATTTTTCCTAGTGTTAGATGACGTTGAACTTCAAGAGTTAATTAAGCCACAAAGTGTACAGTTCCACTCTCTTAATTTCAACAGTGTGCTGCTATGGAAACAAGGAAGACATAAGAGCAATGTTACCATTTACTTTGTGCAGTTCAAAGTGTAAGTATTTCTGGCATGACTGTTTCAAAGCAAATTTTAATATTAAGTTATTATGGGATGTACTTGATTAGAACTATCAGAAAATGGAGCCACCCAGGATAGTTACAGAGGATGATTATTAACAGTAAAAAATAAACTAAAACAATTGTTTATTTAGCTTTTATTGACCAGATAAGCACATTAGACAATCACAGTGCCTATTTTCAGGTATGACCCTGGAGAATTACAAGGCAGTACAAAACCATACAACAACAATACAATGATATTTACAAGCTGCAGAATAGCAGATTGGCAATTACATAAGCAGCAAATTGAAATTAGAATAGCTGTGAATGCAGACTAGTTATATACTTGATCAGGTACAGTTACAAAGCAGTTTAAAAGCTTGATATACAAGATAACTAACCTCTAGTGAGCATGGACAGTAAACCACCCTGAGTAGGGTAAGCACTACAGACAAAAAACAAGGAACTCCATAGATTCATAGATCTTTGTTGGCAAAAAAGGACCATCTTGGCCCATCTAGTCTGCCCATTCTCCCCCTTACTTTCCCCCCTGCCAGAGATCCCCCCTCCATCTCAGTAACCCCTTGTTGATAACCTCCAGTCCATATGATATATCCCATTTGGTTAAGTGCACAAGTAGGCTGAGCTGACCTTCAAGATATCCCAGAGGAGTTTCTTGAAAAGCAAATGGGAGACTCTCCTTGAGCTAGAGACAGGAAGGAGTTCTAAAGCCTTGATGCCCATGTTGTGAATACCTGGTCACCTGTGGTAGTGCAGATTTTTAGGACCCACCAACAGGGACTGGTCAATAGACCTGAGTTGGTAGCTCCTTTTTAGCTGGACTGCCAGGGTAGGTGGGATAGCAGTTCTGAGAGTCTTGTCAAAAAAAAAGCAGGGGGGAAAAGAGCTTCCATTTGCAGGATAACCAGCCCAGTTAGCTATAGAGTTCACAGTGGTTTGTGAGATGGGCAGCAAATAAAGCAAACCTACAAATGTTATAAGCTACATCCCATTTACAGAGAGAAGCCTTAGCAACATTTGCATAAGTGATGCACACATAATTAAGCCTGAGGGGAGCACCCCCCAGCAAAGGTAACATGAGCCTTAGGGGTGAGGATATTTGGACCCTATAGGCCAGATCCAGTTAGCAGTTTATGGCTCTATATACATTTCACATATGCAAGGAGAGGTCTAGCTGAGGGTCCAGAGTCACTCCAAGGTATTTGAAGGGGAGCAGAGTGGTATCCCCTCGCTGTCCCCTTTTTTAGAATCTAACTGGAATTAACTCATTGTCTCCTAGCTGACACCTGTAGGCATCAGTAAAATACACTGGTGTGTCCTGAGAACTCCTACAGAAGTCAGCTACTGACTTTCTGTGTGCCCTGGCAATGTCTGGAGAAGTCACTTATACATTTTAATATATAATGTAACAGAATATAATATTTATTTGACTGCATAGCACCGTTGGAAAGGTAATTTTGTGCTGAACAACTTTGTCACTATTATTCTGTGTATATCATGTATACTTTAGGAGTTATTTGTATTTGTTTATGGTATGGTGTGTATGGCTTATGCTGCCTGTTTTAGTGAAAAAAATTTTTTTTTGCTGTTTCAACCAGCATAGAAAAAAAATGAAATTACATTTTATTCTTTGCATACCACCACTGGAAAGGTAATTTTGTGCTGAATAACTTTGTCACTCATACTTTGTGTCTAGGACCTACAATTCTTGAGCTATTAGGATTTGTTTGTGGCATGCTGACTATAGCTTGATTTTGCTTAGAAAAGCCCAGGATTTACTATTAACAGTATACAGGAGACAAGTGGTGCAACTTCAGAGAGCTCCTGTGGAGGCAATGAGTTAATACAAACATACATACATACATACAGTATGAGCTTATGATTGTGCCAGCAGAAAAAAAGACTTGCAATCTATCTTGTCTACTCAAGTTTGCAGATCCCACACTGCTGGAAACTACCATGGGTTAAGGGCAGGATTTGATCTTACCAGGTAAACTGAAGAGCTTTGCCTGCATCTTCTTCACAGTGTGGATCAACCTATTTGCTGTGATCCAAGGCTGAATATGATGGAAATCATCCTTTAGCTGTGAGTCAACAGTTCTAATATTGTTTACACTGATTAGCAACACAAAGTGGTCTGGATACAAAGTGGAGCTACAGAGAGCAGGCACCCTAGGGAGCTCATTTGTGAATAGGGGGAAACAAAGGGCCATAGGATGGAGCCCTGAATGGCCCCCAGCTTGGTGGGTGTAAGCTCAGACATCACCCTGTTAAATGTAACTAGCTGTTGCCTGCTGTGAAGATTATCAGAGAACCAGGCAACAGCACTGTGTGAACAGTCCAGAGGAGCAAAGTTTGAGACAAAGCGACTTACAGTCCACCATGTCAAGAGCTTTCAAGAGGTCCACAGAAATGGCATCTGAAAATGTAATTTCCATAGCAGCCCTGAAGGCAGAGGTAACAGTGGTAAGAGCAATGGAGGTGCTATGGCTCTTTAAGAAGCCATACGCTCCAGGACAAATATGTTATGGGAGTAAAGGTATTCAGTGACCTGGGAGGCAAAAACATATTTATATCAGTTCTACAGGAACATTATATCCAGAGCTACTCTAGAAATGGAAAGTCAGATATTAAAACAATTAGTGCACCTCTACTAGGATTAGAACCATACAAATTGGGTGTAGTGCATCCAAAAGCCTGTTAATGTAGCTGTTATTTCTGTATATTCAAGGAACTGAATATCCCAGTGTAACCCTAGTAGTGCACAAGCCTAGTGCCTATACAATGATACTAATACTGTAAATGCCAGAACACTACATGAACTAATGCATACCAGAACACTGTTATATCCTAATGAATGCCAGAGTACTGTATGTATTAATGAATGCCAGAGCACAGCATATACTAATAAGTGCCAGAGCACTGGATATATTAATGAATGCCAGAGCACAGCATATACTAATAAATGCCAGAACACTGCCAGCACACTGCATATAATATTGAATGCCAGAGCACTGCATATACTAATGAATGCCAGAGCACTACATATACTAATGAATGTTAGAGCACTACATATACTATAAGTGCCAGAGCACTGGCATTTTTAAATGCATTCAGCAGTGCTAACAGGCCATGCTAGTTAATACTGCCACAAACCTACTTTTACAACCACTCATAGAATGTACAGTCACCCTACCTCCCCCCACACACACTATCTGCTCACCATCTGAATGCTCACTATATCGATAGTAGTCTAGTGGTGCCCCCTCCCTCATCTGCCCCCCTTGCAAGTATGCATGTAAATCTGCATCGCTCCTTGGAAGTTTAGTGGTCTTTCCTTCCTTTCTCCATCAAGTTCAGTCCTGTAGAGATGGCCACTGTGGTAGTCTTCAGTTTCTACCACATTTTTCATAACTTGACTGTTGAGGATTGCCTGGGTTGTGTATGTGTGCGTGTGTGTCTGTGTGTCTTTGTGTACATGCGCACCCATGCTAACCATGCTTACTTAGTACTTTTAGGGGCGAGGGGAAGGTTGTCAGTATTGTTGTTTGGGGAGGGAGACATTCATTTGCATACAGTGGGTTTTCTATCTACAGCCTACTACCATATAAGATGGATGCATTTTCTGCATAGCATAAACCTGCTATGAAAAATGTCCTTGTGTCAAACCTCAGTGTGGCTAATATATTGTCTGCATTAACTGCTCTGGAACATTTTTTATTTATTTATTTACTTCAAAAGTTTTACCAGGAAAGCCATACTGAGCTGATATCAGGTCATTTCCAGATGCGTTTTGAGCGGGGGGGGGGGTAAAGAACAGAAAAGATACAAGGTACAATGTACAGAAATAATATAATAACTTGGAATTAAGTATAATAAAATAAACAAATTACAAGAAATGTTCCAAGAATAAAATTGTCATACAGTAAACTGCCATACAGTAATTGCAGAACAAGCAAAAGAACAGTAAACAGTGAGCAACAAAACAGTACTATTAGGAACAGGGAGTAGTGACTGATGATTGAGGGAGGTAAGCTATGCTAGTTTCAGTGTAGGGTGGAAGGCAGCTGACAGAATCCACCCCAGTATCAGAAGCAACTGCAGGAGTGGATAGAGTAATCATGGAGGAGTGATTTCAGAGCCAGAACAGAAGGAACAGAGCGAGTGGAAGAGGGGAGAGACCCATAGTTTAGAGAAGCAGAATGAGAAGGCAGCTTGGCCAGCAATAGATTTTATTGGTGAGATAGCAAGAGAGAAAAGCAAGTGCTATGAAGGAAGTAAGAGGTAGATGAGGGAAGAAAGGAGAGAAGCAGGATATGAGAGGAGGGAGTCAAACCAAAATTTGGACATAAAGGAGGCACAGTGGGGTAAGGCAGCTGGCATCGAGAGAGGGAAGGGAGAAAAGATATACAAAGGAAAGTGGCAAGTACGCAGGGGTTTGTCAAGGGAAAATCAACAGCAGGAGTAAAATATGGAGTTCAGCCTAGCTAAAGTCGACTTGGAGCAGTACTGTAAACAATGTTTCCATAGCTGAAAATTAGGAAAATCATCTTAATGATGATTTCTTTGCATGCAGGAACTGGGATGCTTCTCTTATTCCTGTACAGTGATCTAAGTCTGGGGTGGAGCTTCTTGTGTATTGCATCTATGTGAACAGAAAAATCAAGGATAGACCCTGAGGTACTCAAGAAGGCAACATCTTCAATTACTGCACCATCAAGGGTATGAAAGAAGGGAAGGGGGAGACTTTAGTAAGCCTCTGCGTGGTGCCAAAAGTCACCAAGACTGTTTTCTTTGCATTGAGGGATAACTAATTTTCTTGAAACCAGTACTAGATGTTGTTAAAGTTCAGTTGGAGCTGGTTTGTGAGGTCAAGCACAGAAGAGTCAGAGGTAGAGACTACAGTATCATCTGCATACGTATGAATGGACACAGAAGAGCAGGCAGTGAGGAGGTCATTTAGAAAACTGGAGAAAAGAATTGGGCCAAGGTCATACCCCTGGGGGACACCTGAGCTGATTGGCGTGAGGGAGAGAGGAAGTCTCCAACATGGACAGCTTGCAATCAACCCTCAAAGTAGGAGAGGAACCACTCAACTAAGGAGGCAGAGACTCCAGCTGCCTTAAGTTTGTCCAGGAGAATGGGGCACACAACAATGTTGAAACCTTTGGCCAAGTCGATAAAGATGGCAGAGGTGACAAGGCCCTGATCCATGCCAGAGAGGATTATATCCATGGCCAGAGGAATGAGGTGGAGGTAGAGTGAGACTTTCTAAAACCAGAATGGAAGTGGTGAAGAAGGAGACTGAGCCAAGAAAAGGGGAGAGTGGGGAAGAGAACAAGGTGTTCCTGGGGTCTAGCCAGTGTGGGAAGGAAAGAGACAGGATGAAAGTTACAAGAGGAAGAGAGTCACCCCCTTTAGGAAGGGGAATGACAGTATCCCAATTCCAAGAGTTTGGGACACAGGATAAACAGAAAGGAAGGTTGAGGAGGTAGGTGACAGGGAGGGCAATGGCATGAGCAAAGAGATACAGGAGTCTGGGGCCAAGACCATCAGGACTTCCATGGTTGTGTGGGCTTAGAGCCAAGAGGGCATTAAGAGCAGCAACAGGGGTAGTGGGTGAGAATCAAAGAAAGGAGGGGGCATAGTAGGATGGGTAGAGAAGTAGAGTGAGAGGGTAGAAAAGAAGAGAGAGGGAGAGAAGAGGAGGAAAATGAGGGGAAGGAGAAAACACAGGTGGTGAAAAGGAATTGAATGATGAGTCAACTATAGTGGGGTCAGAGACAGTAGTATCACCCAACTTGAGAACAGGGAGGGGGACTGGATCAGAGGGGAGAAAAGAGAACAAGTTACTTTTCAGAACTTAGAGGGGTTATTAAGGATGTTCTGGAGTGTGGATGTAAAGTGTTCAGACTTGGCAAATCTAGTAGTTCTAGTACTGGCTTTACAAAACGTCCTGTAATTTGTAAGGTCAGAAGTGGGGCAGAGGACTTTTAGACTCTCCAGGCAAGGATGCGTGCATGGTGACAAGTTAGCAACTCTGATGAGATTGATGGAAGGTGAGATCCTCAGACCCTGGTTTTCTGAAGGGGGAGCTGATGTTCAGAGACAGTCATGAATTTGGAGATGGATAATTTGAAAGCATTGTCAACATTGCCAGTTGTGGAAATAAGGGACTAGTTGGTGACTACCAGGTCAGCATGAAGGCAGGAGAAGTCCAGTGACTGGAAATATTGGATCTGGATGAATTCAGAGGGAGCTTTTGAACAATGAATCTTACATATGCAGGAGACCATATGGTGGTCAGTGATGGTATCGGGGAGGATACTACCATCCACAATATGGTGGGGATGGGAGTAGAGGATCCAGTCCAAGTAAGAGTGATTTAGAGATTTGAAGTTATAGTGAGTGGGGACAGAGATGAACTGGGTTAAACTGAAGGACTTCACATTAAGGCAACATTTATGATGAGAGGGGAGACCCAATTTAAGTTTGTTTGTTTGTTGAATTCTGTTGACCCGGTAAGCCCACTGGGCCTAGAAGTCCCTTTTTCAGGGGCGACCGGGGGAGGGGATACAGATGGTAAGCAATTGAATTTGAACCAGATTAAGCTGTTGGTGGTATTTTTAGTGAATGAAGGAAATATGACCAGGACACCGGGGAAATTCCCCTACTCTTTTCGATAAGTGCCATGGGATCTTTAACATCCACCTGAACTACCACCAATCCAGGCAGATGGGACCTCAGTTTAACGTCTCATCCAAGTTTAAATCACCTTATATGAGAAACTCTACACAGGAAGCCTGAGAGGAGATGGTGGTGAGTAATTCAGTTACTAAAGGTGGGGACATGCCAGGGCAGCAGTAGACTCAGGGTATAAATATGGGAGCAGAAAAGGGGAGGGAGGGTTTGAGAAGTAGCATCTTGTAGGCAGAGGGGACTGAGATGGAGAGCACAGACTCCAATTGGATGCTTGAGGAAATATAGATGGCTACTCTGCCACCCCTCATGCTTGATCCTGTCATCAAAAGACATATGGGGGTCTCCTGGAAGCTACAGGCATCTTGAATTGAGATTATAATATAAAGACTATTGAGATTGCTTGTTAAATATGTTACTGTTAGAAGATATACTGTATGAAACATTAAAGTATGGGTCCACTCTTCTGATAGGCTGATGTAGTATAGTTGCTAAGGTTTCAGTTCTTTGGTCAGTCATTGATCCTCTGTTTCCCACAGAACATTCATTGGTAAAACACACTGAAACCCTGTAAAAAAATAACAGGTGAAGCATTTCAAAAATCAAGTTTCCAGTAGGAAAAAACTAATATCCACTACACTGCCTTGTCCAGAAAGCCAACTTCTTATTGTATACAATGAAGTATGCAAGTTAGGTTCTTCATGCGCTTAAGTAAACAATAGTAACAAACATAACATATTATTACTTGAAAATGTGTTGTGCAGGTTCAATTAACAATCATTATTTTCTTACAGGTATGGAGCTAGCCAGTGGTCTAATAAGTCTGAATGTTGGGGTATTAATGAGACATCGTGTGACCTCACACTGGAGATGTGTGATGTCAGAGAGCCCTATTATGCCAGAGTAAGTGCGGCAATCAACAACATTAACTCAGATTGGATAAAAAGTTCGAGGTTTATTCCTCAATGGGAAAGTAAGTCAAATGCCTTCCCCCTCTTCCAATTCCATTAACCTTTTCTAAATACTGTATGATATTGTTTTAGTTCCTCACAACTGTCAGGTTTGTATGCAAACCAAAGACAAATAAGCAACAAGATGTTTCCAAAAGCTCACGACCATCTTGATCTCACCTTCCAAAGCTTAAAGAGTCTTTCAGATTTTTCCAAAGAGCTGTCAGTTCTGTGTACTCCCCAAGCCTTAGCATACAAATCTATAGGCCTTCACCTAAACTAAAGACCTATTCATTTATCTAGATGGTCTTGGGAATCTTCCCAGCCTTCTAGTAATTAACTAGATGTTGTGTAGCAAAGTCTCCTACTACTCTGCTTGTCTCCTCACTGTACACTTTTCACTCCTCACAGTTGGACCTGGTCCAGTCCAACTGTGAACATATTCAGGATGTGAAAGTGGAAGCGTCACTTGCCAGTAGTGACCACCACACAGTGTGGTTCCACCTGGACATGGGAAGAGGACAGTCAAAATCAGGACAAGACTTCTTGACTTTAGGAGGGATGACTTTGGCAGGATGGGAGAAATTCTAGTAGGACACCTTGCTGGGATCAGAAGGAGATGGATGTGGAACAGAAATGGGCAATAATAAAGGAGGGAATGAGGGATGCCACTATTTGAGTGTGCCAGAATCAAAAGTAAGAAAAGTAAGGTCAAAAAGCCTAGCTGGTTTTGCAAAGAAGTGAAAAAAGGTGTAAACATTAGCCTTCCAGAAGAACAAATGTACTCAGAAGGAAGAGGAGGAGGAGGATAGGGTGGATTGCTTTGGTAAATCAAGGGAGACGAGATGAGTGGTTAGGTTGGAAAGCTACAAGGGAAGTGCAGGTAGCATAGGGGTAAAAAACAAGGGAGAAGGCTGTTTTCCATATATACAGGAGAAAACAAATATAAAGGCTGAGATAGATTAAAAAAAGTGGGTGGTTTGGCAGAGGGTAGTGATTATAAACTCTGGTCAGAGCCAACATGGCTGCAATGCCATTTTAAAGGGACACTGTTCACTTTTTTCTGACATTTGTCCTTTTATTAAAAAAGTAGAGTGCAGCCCTCTACATGACTTGTTACTGTATGTATGCTGAAAGAATGCCATGGCATATCATTATTTTAAAGGTTTTGATGAAAATGAGTAATACTGGTGACCTTTATATCTGTCTGTGCGATGTTAATGCACGTTCACTGACATGTTGAAATCTCTACATGGTGTGGAAGCACTGAGAGCTTGTCCATGGATGACTTTGACAGAATTTAAGCTACATCAAGTGAGCATACTGTATGTTTACAAAGTAGACAAGGAGGTGAACTTACTAAAGTTACTCTTTTTAAGAACTGAGCACTGTATCATGGTTAAATATGGGTTTGAAAGTGATGTCACAGCAATGGGCATGCACATTAGCATTGACTCTGATGCACATGACCAGTGTCATGGCTTCACTTTCAAACACAGGTTTAAACATGCTACAGACCTTGGTTCTTAAAAGGAGTCACTTTTGTAAGTTCCTGATAGCAGAGCTGTGGAAGATGTTACTACAGTAGTTACAAATACATGGCATGTTACTACAGAATACCACATTTACTCTCACATCCACCTACCTCTCTGCCTACCCTACTGCCTGATGCTGCCACTGTTATACACATTGCTCCACTTCTCTGGAAACTGGGATCTCTTTGTTGCAAGCATCCACGGCCATCTTCAGGATCCTTAGTCCAAGTCATGCTGGCTCTGTCTCAAACCCTGAAGATCTGACATCTCCAGCAGTGGTGCTATGCTTAGATAGGTATGGCATTTAAACCTCCCACTGACTGGCTTGCTCCATGTAAAGCAGCTAATCAGCAGAGAAGTTGCTTTTCCCTATCACAGTTAGCCAGTTAACTCAGCAGCAGAGCATGTAGAAGTGAACCACAGTGTACCCATGGCTACCAATGGGGACGTGAGCCTGCGTACAGCTCCATGCCACTGATACACTTGAGTGCCTTTATCTCACCAACCGGACCAGCAAGTACAAAAGAACAAAGAACCATCACATGGTTCATGGTGTCCCTGTCTCCTGACAGGTCTCCCTCCTTCTCCACTGGCTGATTATGTGATGGACGGCCAGCACATATGGAGGTAGCATGAAGCCCAGATTTCAATAGCTTTGACCCTAGTCTGGCAGGCATACACTCAGACAAACCATGTTTTAAACAGCACACTGTAGTAAATAGAGAGGGTAGGCAGTGGGGTCAGCAACAAGAAAGCAGTGTGTTGGATGAAAGGCAGTACTGAATGGAAACAGCAGAGTGACTGTGCTTCAAGTAGCAGAGTGATTATGCTTCAACTGCACAATTTTGTGCTTTGTTCAGAATACGGTGACATGCTTCAACACTGGTCACCCACCCCTGAGAGTCACAGCACTGATCTCCACCCCCAACACTCACAGCACTGACCCCTACTACCCCCAACGGTCGCAGCACTATACTCTACCACAGTCACAGTACTGCTCCCTCACACTCCCAACTGTCACAGGGTTGACAGCCTCCATAGGCAGTCACAGTAGTGATCCCCACTCCTGAGAGTCACAACACTGTTCCCCCCACTCCTGAAGGTCACAGCACTGCCCCCCACCTCACAGTCACAGCACTGACTACCCACCCCCTGATAACCATCACACTGTCTAGTGGCCCACAGAAGCTCTGGGGTTTTAGATGCCCTGTGGTGCAGTTTGGAGTTTATTTTGAAGATACAACACACTACCCCCACCACACTTGGCTCCATGGAAATAATTTATCTATTCTTTATGTAATTTTTTGGGGGGTTGTTCTCTGCAGACTCATTTTATTGTCCAGTTCACACATGGTACTATTTATTTCTTTAAAACAAATAATACCTTGGTATCCAGGTTACGTTTTTGTATATCTGACCCTACCAGTTCTGGCTAATTGCCCTGCTTGAAGTCACAATCTTCCACCTGTGACATCAGAATCCTATACACTGACAGTCCACCTTTTAAGACTTATTTTTATATTAATTTATTTATTGAAAGAATCAGAATTACGACCTTTGAGTCATAGACTCCTTTGCAAAGGCTCCACGTCAGTAAAAAGAAAATATACAAGCATCACTTAAATATACACTTCAAAATATGCAGCAGAGTTAACATACAGTAGCACAGTTACATCAGCAGTGATCTTAAAGAGGTCTAGGTTAATAATATGTTAATAAGATAGTATAAGCTTCAGAGGGTCGTAATACTAGGCCCAGAGTCATAAAATATTTACAATGAGTTTGAATGAGCTCTAGCATGGGAGAAGAAAGAAGAAATCCCTATGCTGAGGGCTATCCCATTGCGATGAAGGAGGTAACCTGGGGGGGGGGGGAGTTAAGTACATTAGTACATTATGAACATTCACAGATTGCAGAGTTAAGGAGAAAGGATTTAAGATCAGCTTTAAACTGGCTCAGACTGGATGCAAGGGAGATACTGAATGCCAGGTTGTTTAGCCACAAGGGGGCTCGATATCGGAAGGACCGCTGGCCAAGGGAGGTTCTACACTGAGGTACTTTGGAAGGGGGTGAATGCAGAGTGCCTTGGTGCGCTCCTGTGAGTAACTGTTCGGATGAGGGGGTGGAGGCCAATAGGTGCCTGTTTGTGTAGTAACTTTTTTGCAAGGAAGCAGGTGTGATATTTTAGTCGATTTTGGAAGTTTAGTCAACCAGTAGATTTGTAAAACTCACAGGTATGGCTAGCCTGTCACATTTTGATACCAGAAGGCAGGCTTTATTTAGGGCAAGGCTGATGCTGCGAAGTTCAGTAAGGTCAGCAGACTCATAGATTATTATGCCGTAGTCCACAAAGGGTAGTATGGAGGCAGACATCACTGCTAGGTGCATTGCCTGCGGGGGAATGCAGTGTCTATGTCTATACAGGAGCCCCGAGCCAGGAGTTAACAGAGGAAGAGACTTGTTGTATGTGCGTGTGGTAGGTAATGGAGGTGTCCAACATGACTCCCAGGTATTTGAAGCAGTGCACCTGTTCTAGGGCCGTGCCCAGGGGAGTTTGTCACCTTTAGTGGAATGTTACTGATCAGGTTTTGGTGATGGGCAAAGATCATAGATTTGGTCTTCTTGTAGTTCAGTATAAGGTGGTGTTCAGAGAACCAGGTTTCAAGTTCTCTAAAGAAACCTGCAAGGCGGATTGGAGCACATTGGGATGAGGATGTTTCCAAAAAACTACAGCATCTGCATAAAACATTAGCTTCCCACTGCAGGATTGGGGGAGGGAGTTCAGGAAGAGGGTGAAAAGTACTGGACCAAGAATAGACCCTTGTGGGACACCTGTTAGGACTAGCCTACTGGAGGATAGTGTTGTATTAATTCTTACCTGCTGGGTCCAGCCAGAGAGGTAGTCTTTGAGCCAGGAGGTGACCTCTGGGGAGATGTTTAGGGATGGTAGGGTGTGGAGAAGAAGCGCATGGCTAACTGTATCAAATGTTTTGGTCAGGTCCACATATAGAGCCCCTACCACTGAGCCTTGTTCAAGGGCCTCGTGTATGTATGACATGAATTCGACGAGTGCGGTGGAGGTGCTGTGACCCCTCCAGAAACCATGTCGTTCCTGACAGAGCAGATTGTGTTTGGTCAGGTAGTCTGTGAACTGGTCAGCCACAATTTTTTCAAGGGCCTTTGGGGGCAGGATAAATATTGGCCTGTAGTTGCTAGTGCACATGGGGTCACCACCCTTCAGGATGGGGGGGGGTAACTGCTCTTTTCCAAGTTGTGGGGAATTGGCTGAGGCATAAGGATAGGCAAAGGATTTTGGTGAGATGGGGAACGATCACATCCAATGTGAGCCAGATGAGTTTGAGGTCCAGAGAGTCACTACTATAGCGTGAGTTTGCCAGGGCTTTGTTGAGATAGCATTTAGCCTCTTTGCAGGAAATGATACATAGCCGAAAAGGGGTTTGGTCGGGGGGTGGCATAATTGTGAATGGGGTTGGTACTGATTGGGTCATAGTAGTTAGAGGGGAGGATATGGCTGAGGTCAGAGAAAGAAGTATTAAGGGCACTGGAGATAGTTTCAGGGTCTTATGAGATAACCCCATCTACTAGAAGCTGTAGTGGGGAAGGGGATACATTTCTCCCTGATAGTTCCTTAATGTTGCTCCAGAAATTTCTACCAGATCCCCAGGAAGAGGTGAGGCTTGTTTGTAGTAAGCCACTTTGGCTTGCCTGATGGCCCATGTGCAGCTATTTCAAGCCTCCCTGTAATGCTGTCTGTCTTGGGGAAGTTGCGAGTCAAGGGCCTTTTGCCAGAGGGCATCTCTTTGGTGCATTTGGTCAAGTATAGTAGGAGAAATCCATGGGCTGTCCCGCTGCTTTACTGCACGCTTGGAGAAAGGGGAAAAGATGTCAAATGCACGGTAAAAAGTGGCAATAAAATAGGTAAGGGTGGTATCAACGGACTGGGCAGAGTGAATAGGAGACCAATTGCAGGCCACCAGGTAGGATTTGAGGTGGGGGAAGGTGCTTTTCTTAAGGCGTCTTTGGACGGTGACCTTAGTGGGAGTAGGGGGGATTTTATTAGACCACAAGCAGATTACTGGGGAGTGGTCACTTATTGAGTCAGAGAGCACTTTGATATGGGAGAGGTTTTTGGGGCAGTTGGTGAGGATAAGGTCGATAAGTGTGGCTGTTCCAGTTTTTGTGTCCAGCGTGGTAGGGACTGAACAACTTGGGCAAGGTCATATGCAAGGATAGTGTCTTTGTAGTGGGAAGATACAGGGGACATCCAGTTTACGTTGAAGTCTCCCAGTAAAATGATTTCGCTCTTGGAAGGGAGGTGGGAAATACTGGCCAGTACAGAGTCAAAGGCCAGATTTTGGTTTCTTGGGGGAATGTAGACAGCCAAGCTGTAAACTGTTTTGCCTGAGTTGCCAAAGCTTAGCTTGATAGCGAGGGTTTGGGCTCCATGCACGGGGGGTGGGGTGGGATGGAGACTAGAAGGGTGTGCAGGGACGATTTGACGTAGATGGTGCATCCACTTCCCCTCTTGCTTATTCTGTCAGCACGGTATAAGGTGTAGTCACTGAGGGCAACAGATCCATTTGGGACTTTATCTGAGAGCCAGGTCTCAGATAAGGCAAGGACATCAGAGGAGTGCAGCGCAAGCCAGTCCTGGAGGGAGGTGAACTTTTTATAAAGGCTGCAGATATTTAGGGATGCCAGTAGGAGGTTTCCTTGCTTGCCCTTCTGAGTGACACCAGAGATTGGTGGTCCCGGGTTTGGGTGCACATTCCCGGATAGGAGGAGGAGGATGAGGGTATGGCCGAGCAGTGCTAGCCTGAGCAGTTTTGGTGAAGCATGGACAGTTTTAGAGGTAGCATTTGTAGGTATGACTGGTATTGGCAGGGTGCATACAAGGGGGGGGGCTAAGATTATCCGGGACACAGGTGGTTGGTGTCCCAGTGGGTTGTTGTAGACAGGAGTTAGGGGGTGTGACCCTTTGTGAGTTAGAGTGGCAGTGCAGTGATGGATGTGCGCATAAAGGTTGCATAGTAATTCAGGTCAGAAATGAGTGTGGGCATTTTGGTGCACCGGGGATGGGAGAGATCCAGCAGCGAATTGGAGGCCCCAGTGGTACATTTGGGGGGGCAGTGAGGAAAGTAACCACTGCTAGACCTGCTTAGTAGCAACTCCGTCATGCAGCTGGAGATAGGTAAGGCTGCTGGTAAGATCAGGGAGGTGAGAAAGACTAGGCTTACTAGGAGATAGTCCATAATAGCTCCCATTGCACTGTATGAGCTGGCTGTGATTAGTGGCTGCTAGCGGTGGTGTAATATAAGCTGCTAGTGGAGAAGTGGGCTGATAGGTTATTTCAGTCACCTGACCTACCCTATATATTACAAAGTTTACCAAGGATGGTGGTGGGGGTGGTGAGGCAGCCATTGCATAGCATCGGTGGGGAAGGCAGTCTCTCAGTGGCACAGACAGCTTGGTCGTGATTTCAAGCACCCCAGGGATTCAGCGTTTCATACCTTGCTTCAACGGCTCCGATTTTTGGGGGAAGGCTGCTCCTTAAGCCCGCATGACTTCCTGCAGATTTGGGGCTTCAGCTTGCTTCAATGGCTCCTATTTTTGGGGGAGGGCTGCTCCTTAAGCCCTCATGACTTCCTGCAGATTTGGGGCTTCAATGGTTCCTATCTGGGGGAGGACTGCTCCTTAAGCTCTCACGACCTCCTGCTGATTCGGAGCTTCAGCATAAAATGTGTTTATATTTCTATTTGCATAAGTGTGTGGCTGCACTGTATCTGCAATGGTTCTGAGGCACTGCAGCACTCACCAAAGTTCAAAATTCAGCCTTTATTTAATTATTTATTTCATAATGCAGCGGCTCCAAAGGTAAAAACAAACAGCTTGCAACTACTAACAGATACACGGACCATGACGTGGTGTGTCTCATCCAGGAAGGTCAATGTTCTGTGCATCTGTTAGTAGCTACAAGCCAAAATTAGAAAACAAAACAAAATGTAAGTGATAGACTGCACTAACAAACATGTGGCTGTACATTCCTGGGCTTGTTTACTATGGCGGTTTTCTTTTTGAAGCATTTAGTATACAAGCCTTGGTATGTGCACTCTTTATGTTGTGACTAAATGAGCCACCGCATTTGTAATACTTTGTCCATCCAATGTTTGCAATACGTTAACTAAGTTCCAGAATGCTGACAATGCGTAACACTCATGTCACGGCTTAGATGCTAATCCAGATTTTGCATTCACCCTGTGTAAACAGTAGGGGGGTGATCATAAAAAGACCAGTACTTCTGCATGGCTATAAAATGGAGACTGATGTGCTTTTTAGTTGCTTAAGACAAAGTGTAAAATTGATGTTTATATCAGCAACTCTTTGTGGTTCCAAAGGAACAGTCAGTAGTGTTGCATATTGCCTACTGCTTCCAAAGGGAACATAACCACTTTTGTTTCCAGTTTTAATATACACTAACTGAAATTTGAGCATGTATGAAGTCTGTTTAATAACCCAATGTATTGGCCTGAGTGTTTGTTTTGAAATAGTCCTATATTAAGGATCCCTTGTTGAAGTTGCCTTTTTTACCACCCAAGATCCATGGCAGAACCCAGTGACATCAGTTGAGCTAAAGCCTACAATGAAGTTTCCATGCAGGGCCTTTGCTCAGATCATGTCACTGGGTTCTGACACTACAAACACATTAAAAAAAATTATATCGAGGAGGAAAAAAGACTACATTAGAAAGAAACTCTAAATAAGGAAAAATAGCTTTTTCCATACAACACACACAGCAATACATTATAGTTGTTAGGCATTACACTTGCCCAAATTTTCATTTAAATATTAAACTATATAAACAACAGAGTGTACATTCCTGGGCCTGTTTACTATGGCGGTTTTGTTTTTGAAGCATTTAGTATACAAGCCTTGGTATGTGCACCCTTTAATAAAAAAGGTATTTCTATTGAATTTCTAATGTCCCCTAGTTGTTGTCCTTATTTCTTCTAAGACACACAGAGCTTAAACTTTTCCAGGCTCTGGCCAGGTTTTCCATTTCTTTGACTGGGCAATAGCTTTGTAATACAAACATTGGCTAGGCTAAGATTGTGCAAATATATAAAGGTGTGTAGCTTAACAGTGGGATGCTACCAACTTAAAACAAGCATTTGTCAATGCTGAATGTTTGTTTGCTGATATTGGCATTGGAAGCACAGGAGTTAGATGCAGAATAGGAATGGCAGTGAAGTACTAAACTCACGCCAAGCCCACCTCCACCCTGCAGAGATGGACAGGCAATGGCATATGCATTTGGGTCATCACCCATAACATTTATGCCATGTCACCTCACCCTATCGTGCAGACACCGACACATGTTGAGGTGTGCCTAGGGGTGTTCGGCTTTACAGTCACCCCATTCCATAAGGACGCATTCTGAAATGGGTGCAGTATAGAAGAATGGGGTGAACTCTGGGGCTGAAGAGTCCAAGGCACACTTTGATGCCTGTCACTGGCTGGGGGGTTGGGGTGGGATGGCATGAGCATTAAAGTCAGAAATCCAAAGGCACACCCCTGATGCCTGTCAATCTGTACGGGATGGGACGTTATGGTTAGAAACCCTAACGTCCTGGGTGTTTGTTGGTATTTGCACTAAAATTTTCAACATGGCCTTTTTGTGACCTCACCTCATAAAAGCACTTGGGACCTCTTCTCATGAACAGTGACAGTGTGATTTTGTTAATGTGTCCCAAACTTTGAGTTCCCACAGCGACTGTGCCATTCTGCGCCAGATGTATGAAAACACAGATTGGGCAAGATGTGAAGAATGACAGCTATACCATTCACAGGGAGGTGTGAAGAGATGGCAATGCTGAAAATCTGTAGTGAAAATATTAAAAATGATCACACTTCTGAGTATACATGGAAACTGCACAACACATGCGCGTAACACAGTCCTTCAGAGGTATTATTTCACCAAATTTCCAACATAGGCATTTTGTGACCTCTGCTCATGAACACTGTCACTTTGATTTTCTTAATCTGTCCCAAACATTGATTTCCCACAGTGACCGCACTATTCTGCACCAGATGTGTAAACACATATTTCGGGCAGGATATGAAAAATGACAGCTATACTGTTCATAAGGAGGTGTGAAAAAATGCCAATATTGAAAATCAGGAGTGAAAATATTACAAATGTGTGAAATTATGAGGGTGTGTGGAAGCTGCACAACGTACGCTCGTAACACAGTCATTTTATGGACCTTTGTCATTAAATTTTCATCACAGGCATTTTAGCACCTCTGCTCATGAACAGTGTCAGTGTGATTTTTTAAAATCTGTCCTGAACACTGACTTCCCACAGCGACTGCGCTATTGTGTGCTGGAAGTGTCAAAACACATTTCGGCCAGGATGTGAAAAATGACAGCTGTACTGTTCATAAGGAGGTGTGAAAAAATGTCAATGTTGAACATCTGGAATGAAAATACTACAAATTTGCAAAGTTACGAGGGTGCGTGGAAACTGCACAATGCACACTTGAACACAGTCATTTTATGGACGTTTGTCACTAAATTTTCAACATAGGCATTTTAGGACCTCTGCTCATGAACAGAGTCACTGTAATTTTCCTAATCTGTCCCAAACATTGATTTCCCACAGTGACCGTGCCATTCTGCACCGGAAGTGCGAAAACACATTTTGGTCAGGATGTGAAAAATTACATCTGTGCTTTTCATAAGGAGGTGTGAAAAAATGCCAATGTTGAAAATTTGGAGTGAAAATATTACTCATTTGCGAAGTTACAATGGTGCATGGAAACTGCACAATGCACGCTTGTAACACAATCATTTTATGGACATTTGTTACCAAATTTTCAACATATGCATTTTAGGACATCTGCTCATGAACAGTGTCACTGTGATTTTCTTAATGTGTCCCGAACACTGATTTCCCACAGTGACCGCGCTATTCTGTGCCGGAAGTCTGAAAACACATTTTGGCCAGGATGTGAAAAATTGCAGCTCTACTGTTCATAAGCAGGTGTGTAAAAATGGCAATGTTGAAATTCTAGAGTGAAAATATTACAAAATCGCGAAGTTATGAGCATGCGTGAAAACTGCGCAACGCAAGCTCGTAAAACAGTCATTTTTTGGATTTTTTTCACCAAATTTGCAACATTGGCTTTTTGAGAGCCCACCTCATGAACAGTGTCACTGTCATTTTGTTAACTGGTCCTGAAAGGTGATTACACGCAGTGACCTTGAAATCACCTTTTGGGACCGAATAACGTCATAACAGTGACTGAATTCATGAGGAAGGGTCCCAATAACCCCATATTAAAAATCTGGTGCCATAATTGTCCAAAATGTCTGAGATATGCACCAAAGTTGAAAAAAACCCTATTTATACCATTATACAGCTTACTGGTATTTCTTCAGTTCACGGTCAGCTTTGAAGAGTGCAGACATGTTCCCAGTCCACCACAGATCATTGTGCCAGGCTCTGGAATTAAGTATGGGGTGATGGGAGTGTGTGGGGAGGAAGGGTGTGCAGTGGATGGGTGCAGGTTGGTGGGCGGGGACCTGACCGGTGTGCTATTGTTTCCTTTCTTTCAGATAAAAAAAAAAGGCGTTGAGGGAAAGTTTTTTTTGCAGGTTTGTTTTTAGCACCCTGGGGTGGGCTCCCAGTGTGCCACCTGCCTTTTTGGGATGGGGATTTAAGCCAATGGGGATTGGGCCCCCATCAGCAAAGAACGACTTTTTGGGGGGGGCATGATGCCGAGGGGGATTGGGCACTCCCCTTGGCACACAACAAATGGGAAGCATTATGCCGATGGGGAGTGGGCTCCCTCATTGGCAAATGAACTGGGCCGGGGGCATGCCGACAGGGGAATTGGGCAACCCAGTCAGTCGGCTTTCATGGGGCTCTGAGGAGGTGACTATGCTGCCGCCATGTTTAGGGACATCTTACACCATGCAGGGTACTGCCCTGCAATGATGGGTCACTCCCTCATTGCAGTGGAATGGCTGATGCTGCAATGACGAGATGGCCCCTCATTGCAGCGGCCAAATCATTTCAAGTTGGTGGCACTTCTACAGAACCAGTGTCATCAGGACACTGGGCCTGCAATGGGTGAACAGTGCCAAGCCCACAAATGCAGTGCCGGCATTGGCTGCCACAGTACTGCACCCCCACAACCTGCTTCTCCCCAAAGCTGCCACATAATGTTTCTTGCACATGTGCACAAGCAAACATAAAAATGCAGAAGCACCCCACCCATAACTCACCAAATAGAAAACAAATGAAAACCAATAACATATTCCAATACAAGTATGCAAAACTATGATTTAAAGTAACAATTGAACTGCTATGACATCATGCATTTGATTGCTGTTTTGGTATATTCTTACTGTAATAGAAATTATTTCATGGACGTCTGTGCAAGTAATGGCACTTACCAGCATATGAACCACAAATACAACAGAAGGTAGTCCTTTTTATTGCTCTCCAAAGTTTGAAAGAAATCAGTACAATGGAGCCCGCTTATAAGAACATCGCTTATAAGAACATCTCGTATATAGTAACATTTTCTCTATGTTCATATCTTGCCACATTATATCATATGGGCTGCGAGCCTGGTTATAAGAACATACATATCGGTTTTAAGAACATTTTTTTTTTGCAATTCACAGTTATCTCCATTGTTCCATGGCTGCCTGCTGATGTCGAACACTGGTAACTTTCATCTTGGTGCTTCAGTTGAGTTACCACTCACACATTGCAGCCTTCCTTGTCACACAATAGAGTGTTAGGCCACTGTGAACGGCAACCAATTTTCAGCCGTTCGCTATTGTTGCTAAAGCCCTGTAATTTCCTTATCAACACCTCCTCATTCCCCTTCACATTCCCCATGGCCTACCTTCTTAAAGGAACACAATTTAAATAACTGCTTTGAACTTCATTTTTTATGCAGACTGCCATGGAGAAGCATAGGAGGACTGCTCTCACACTCACACAGAAAATCCAAATTATAGAATGCCTTAGCCAACCCAACACAAAATGGGCTGACATAGTCAAGCAGTTCAGACTCAATGTATGTACCATTTCCAAAATCTCAGCTAACAAAGAAAAACTGTATGAGGACTTTCAGCATGGTTTTAATGCCAAAATTAAAAGGAATAGAACTGGAAAGGATGAAGTGGTGGAACTTGCCTTGCTTAGGATGGTTTAGTACCTGCCAGATGCACCCATTAGCCGCCCTCTCCTCCTAACCAAAGCACAGCAGCTGGCACAAGGGCTAAGTTTGGAATTTACAGCCACTAATGGGTGGCTTTTCTGCTGGAAAGAGCACCACAACATACTTATAATGTATGGTAAGTGCCTATTAACCACCATAATCAGCAGTCACACAGCTTTGTTATGTACTGTTTAGAATTTTAAAAGTTGTTAACCACACTTCGGAACTTCCAAACAGTGGCATAGCAAAAAAGAATGCACCAGAGTTCCATAATTCTCACACAAATTGAATGCAAACAGTGTTTTTTTGACCATACACTATAAAAGATGATGGCTGGGGATCGGGTGACAACCACACTGAAATCACCTCTCATGGTTGCTAGGGCTACAGTAAACCTCTCGAGCTGCGCTCTCGAGGTTTACCATGTTGCCCTTGCAACCACTCGAGGTGATTACAGCGTGGTTATCACCCAATCCCCAGCCATTATCCTCTATATAATGTATGGTAAGTGCCTATTAACCACCATAATCAGCAGTCACACAGCTTTGTTATGCACTGTTTAGAATTTTAAAAGTTGTTAACCACACTTTGGAACTTCCAAACGGTGGCATAACAAAAAAGAATGCACCAGAGTTCCATAATTCTCACACATAGAATGCAAACAGTGTTTTTTTGACCATACACTATAAAAGATGATGGCTGGGGATTGGATGACAACCACACTGAAATCACCGCTCGTGGTTGCTAGGGCTACAGTAAACCTCTCAAGCTGCGCTCTCGAGGTTTACCATGTTGTCCTAGCAACCACTCGAGGTGATTACAGCATGGTTATCACCCAATCCCCAGCCATTATCCTCCATTTTAAACGTTGCCATGGAGAAAAACAAGATGCAGACCGAAGTGAAGCTGGCAACTGAACTGTAACTGTTTAACCCCTTTTGGTGGCTGAGTTTACCCCTGACACAATTTACAATAGTGATGAAACTGGAATTTATTTCTGTGCCATACCCAATGGAATACTAGCCTTCAGAAGTGACCAGGCAGCTGGTGGGAAGAAATCTAAAGAGAGGATCTCCATTCTCTTTGGTCCAACATGACAGGCAGTGATAAGATGCCACTGCTAGTCATAGGGAAATCCAAAAAAACAAGATGCTTCAGAGCTATAAATGTTGATGCACTGCCTGTCGAACATCACTCCAAGTGGAATGTCTGGCTCTGCAGAAGCTGTAAAAAAGTGTGTCTGATTTTGGACAATTATAGTGCTCATCCTGCTCTGTCACTCTGCCACATTAAATGAGTGTTCCTCCTACTGAACACAACCTCCCTGATCCAACCTATGGATCGGGGGATCATAAGGAACCTGAAGCAACTGTACAGGAAAAAATCATTGGCAAACTATTGAGCTCAATCAATGCAGGCAGACCAGGAAGAGCGGGTGAGCTGGCAAAAAAAATCTTGATCCTGGTCTGCATCACAATGTTGGATGCTGCATGGCTGCAAGTCAAGCTGGAGACTATTTCAAATTGCTTCAGAAAAGCTGGCTTCATTGATCCCAGCCAGCAAAACCAACCAAACCATGACAGTCAAGATGTCTCGGATGCCTCTGATGTTGCTAGCAGTCAACCGATGCCTGAAGAATGCCTTCAAGTTGATGGACTAACTACTGAGGAGTTCCAGTAGTATGTTGCTATCAATGATGGCTTGGAGTGCTCCGGAGTTATTAAAGCAAAGGATGTACTCGGGGACATAAACCCCACAAATGCCAACAGCAGCAGTGACAATGAGAACAATCCAGCTCCGGAACCCCTGTGTGCCCGAGAGGCAAAAGCCTGCATGGACAGAATATGACTGTATTTGTTAAGTAAGAAATCTGATCTCTCTGCCCTTTACCAGCAGCAAACAGCAAAAGATTACTGACTATTATGTGAAATCACAAGGGTAATGCTGGTAACTTTTAAAAGTTTTTAACTTTCATGCAAGTGCTGACTCCTCGACTTGTGCTGCTGTGAATTAACTTGCGATACTATGCTAGTCAGGATATTAACTTATCTATGCGTATGCAGCATCGTTTTACAAGCTCTCAGCTTAGGTTTTTAAAGTTCTATATATTGCTGTGTTATATTATAAACTGCTGTTTTTATGCCTGACATGTATTTTCTATGTATTGACATCAGCAAACTTTGGAAATTAATCAAAAATCCAGTCTTCTTCGTTTTTACACACAGCGGGGGCACAGAGATATTTAGTGGCCATTGGCAGTAATGCTTTCAATGGAAGCCCGCTTTTAGTAACAGGCTGTTTATAAGAACATTTTCCTGTGGCAAATTGGATGTTCTTATAAACGGGCTCCACTGTAATACACTTGCATCAACTGTGTTTCACTGAATACAAGTTATTAATGTCTACCTCTGACTTAGCAGAAGAGCTTTTATTTGATTGTTTAAAGTTTGGTTCCTTTAATGTATGGGAGAGCAATGCAAGGGCTTTAGTGCAACCACCACCCAAATAGCACTTTGCTAAGCATTTGAATTAGTTACAAATGACCACTCAGTTGACTCAAATTATATTGTAACTAGTCCCATAGAGTATAGGTGAAAATTCAATTGTATTAAATTAAATATTAAATAGTTATAACTACCCGGGAACATTTTTCGTCCCATAAGGAAACCCAGTTATAATCTGTGTTACATTATAACGTCATATAATTTGAGACGTTATAACGACAAACACGTGCTGGGTTTCCCTTGCTTCACGCATGCGCCAGCCACCACTCTTCACTTCCTTAGGGCCAGACACTCCACTGCCACTTATGCTCAGCGGTAAGTAAATAGCATTTTTAAACCTTGATAAAACCTTTTTTAAAAAAAAAAAAGAAAAAAAAAGAAAGGTTTCAGCAGCTGCTTCTGCTTCAAGTGGACTGCACTTCAACCAGACCAGTGTGCCAGAACAATAATGTTATTTTTATTTTATATAATTGCTGTGGAAAAAATGCTCCCCAGCAATTATATAAAATAAAACATGGGGTATTGTGTAAAACTCAGATTTTACACACACCCATGTATTATTCTGTATATAATTACTGATGACCTTTGATATCCACTTGTACACTGGTGTCCTGATTTCATATATCAGCCTTCTCACTGCTGTAACAACAGAATAGCCAGTTATTATGGAGCTTCATAATAACCAGGTAGCCGGTTGTTATCACTCAAACCACAAAACATTCAGTGCTCACCGTAATTAATGCTGTCAAAAATGAAGTGGCAGTTAATAAGTAATAACTGCTGTTATCCTAGTGCAACTGAAAGAGCTGAACTAAGCAGTGAATCTATGCTGAAATAATTTTAACTTTTAAACAAGACTTTGTTGTGCTTAATGTGTACTAAAACCCCATCCCTGCAGCCCACCCTCATGTGAGACAGGCATCTGCTACAGTGCTGCTGTGTCTGGGAAATTGCAACAGAGAAGACATTCTTATCAGTAGGGTGCTCTCAACTCCCAGTCACACTTCACAATCTGTTTTTAAAGTACGACTGCTCCTGCAACAATTTCTGACATGTGAACACACATTAAACCACAAGTTAAAAAATTCAAACTGTTCAAATATTACTGTTCTGATCATTTGCAACAGCCATTGTGATGGCATATATCAGATGTTTACCCAGACTTGTAAAATGTTTATTTGAACTTCAAAACATGTGTATACTGTAACAGCACGTGGCTCTCCAATTTCAGGTTAACCACCAAAAATTTATTAAGCTATTGAAGCTTTAAACACAGCCCAGTGTCCTCAATGCAAGTATAAAACATCAGGGGCAGGATTCACAAAAGGGATGCACCCAGTGCATCTGAGATGCACCAGAGCATCCCCTACATGTGACCAAAGGCAATTCTGGCAGGGGGCTGATGCACCAGCGCAATCCCAATGCATCGCATTCCGTCACTAATGCTATGTGGTGCATCTGGACGGGCTGTGAAGGGGCATGCCCATGCATACTGGGTGCAACCCCATTCACAGCCCTATTCTGTGGCACATCCCTGGGGCAAGTCAGAGGATGCACCACAGAAAGATAAGTCTAGAAATTCTAGACTTAAGTGGGTGGCCACCCACAGGTAGGCTGCCATACTGCAGGCAGCAGCATGGGAGCCTCCCCACCATGTCAGTCCAGTGCACCCCCCTGCCCCAAGGCCCCGTAAACTGCCGCACCCGGCTGCGGTAGATGACATGCAGAACCCCCCTCCCAGACCCCAGGTAAATGCCACTCCTGATGGTGGTAAATGTAATGCAGAACCTCCCCCAAGCCCCCATTGAAGCAGCTCTCCACAGCAGTGGTAAATGAAAAGAACCCCACTTCTGGCCTCAAGCCCCCAGTAAAGTTGCCCTCTGTGGTGGTGGTAAATGAAAAGAATAACCCCCCCAGCCCCAAGCCCCTGTTGATGCCACTCTATGCGGCAGCCATCTGTTACGGAACTAACCCCACCTGCACCCCAACCCACCCTCTCCCCACTCCAGCAGGGTCCCACTGCTGGTGGGCACAGCCACCCAAACATCCCCACAGCCACCCACCGACAGAGCTGTCTGACAATGATAGCTACCGTACATCCTGACACCCATCCGGGCTTCAGGTTGTACAGAACAGTATATATACAGTATATATATATATATAAAATTAATTTCTGAGCACGTCTGTGCAGTAGCACTAATATTGCTCCCTGTCAGTGGCTGGCCGTGGAGGTGAGGAGGTGGCGGTGCCAGTGCCGGCTGGGGATGGGTGCGGGGTGCTGGGTGGGCTGGGACATGCTGGGTGGGGGGGCCACTAGACTACCAGGGAAATGGGGATCTTGTATTAATTTATGTATAGTTCGAGGGGGCCACTAGACTACCAGGGAAATGGGGATTCTTATATTTATTTATGTACTGTTCTGGGGCACTAGACTACCAGGGAAACAGGGATTCATGTTCCATATATGTACAGTTGGGGGGCACTAGACTACCAGAGCTGGATTTATTTTATTTTATATATTTTAGTTTATTAAACTGTAGTTATTTCCACATATAGGTGGGTGATTCGGGGTTCGGGGCATGGGTGGGGCAGTTTGGGGCATGGGTGGGGGGATGGCAGCGCTGCCCTGCGGGGCTTCTGCCAATGGCTATTTCAGGGGGCTGGGGGTAGGGGTAGCCCTGTGGGGCCCCACTGAGGTGTGCTGGGCATGGGGGGAAGGCAACTGTGCACTGTCCACTGGACAGCTGACAGGTCTACAGGATTCCCAGGGTCATCCGTAAGTTATACCAGATAAGTGCTGGTATAACTTATGTTGCCTGATCTGCTCTGGGGGTTCTTGTAGAATTCTGATGTGGGCACTTTATGGCTGCCCTTCTAGAATGGGGTGCAACTGCTGCTGTAAACCCCCCTAGCACCATGTCGCAGGGGGTTTATGCTGCGTAACTGCTGTTTGGCGCAAGCAGCCTGCACCATGTCGCAGGCCACTATGTAGAATCGCGCATGTCACAACTGTTGGCATAAGTTGCTACATGCGCCATTCTACTTGGTGCAACTGCAGTTCCGCCAGGCACAAACCTTCTAGAATCGGGCCCATAGGGTTTATATTTCTGAGTGATGGTAATATTTTTTGTTTACATATTTTGCTAAAAAAAATCACAGCCATTGGACTGTAGAAGTTTGTAAACATGACCAAACCAATAGGAAGATATAAAGCCCAGATCTTTCCAGTGAACCTTTTCATTTATGGTTTCATAGTGGAATTATGAGTTCAGAAGGCAGAAAGCCTATTATGAACTCATCACCTGTTATAGGTAGAACATGTATTTTTTTCTACCCATATGTTCATCCAGTCTTGTTTTGAATAATGTCATGTTCTCACTTTCTACCACATATTTCAGTAAGAAATTTCATGTCTGTACTATTCTCTGTGTGAATAGTTTTTGGCCCAGATATTCAAACTGCGCCAGGCTGTGGTGCAAGCTTGGGTGCAGCTTAACTTGGCTGCGCAGGGGCATGGACTAAGCGATATTCAAAGGAGCTTCGCCATGGCACAGCAGCTTTGAATATCGTACACTGGCCACCCCCACTGAGCATGGCACAGTGGCACTGCGCCAGCACAAGTGGCCAGAGTAGAGCATGGAGATGCACTAGCGCAAGTGCCATTGTGCCATTCACAGCACCTGCGATATTCAAAAGGTGACATGCAAATGGGGCCATAATTTATGCAAGGTGCACATGGGGCCATGTGCATGTCATTATGGCCCCATTTGCATCCCATTTGCATGCAGGTGTGCCAATCCCCGGCGACTTGCGCCTGGCGCCCTGCCGAGCAACGCCGTTCTGAGGACGAAACCCTACAGCGATCGTAGGCATATGTTTAAAATAAATTCCCGTCCTATATTCCTGATGGTCCAGTGGACTGCTTTCTGCCTGATCGACATCTGTTGTAATAAAGACACCCCCATCCAATATCCACTTTCTGCCCGATTGCAGGCATCTGTTGTAATAAAGACACCCCCATCCAATATCCCTGGTGGTCCAGTGGACGCACTGTGCTATCATGGGCATCTGTTGTAAGAAAGAACCCCCATCCAATATCCCTGGTGGTCTAGTGGAACCCCTCCCCACCGCCCACTGAGCCCCACCACCCCGCTCCCCCTGGTCAACCAGCAGGCGGCACCCACCTGCCTGCCACCCTGCCGCTGCCAACTGACAGCTCGGTGGCTGCAGCCCGATGGTTCACAGCGTGAGCCAATCGGGCATGTAGCCATATCATACTACACATTCCAGATATGTGAATGAATCATATATCTGAATGTGTAGTATCAGAGGCTGCACGCCCATTGGCTCACACTGTGAAACAATGGGCGGCAACCCTACCAAGCTGTCAGTCGGCGGGTGGTGGGTGGCAGGCGGTGATGCTGCCACCCGCCGCTGACCGGGGGGGGGTGGTGGGGCCCAGTGGGCGGGTGGGAGGGGTACCACTAGACCACCAGGGATATTGATGGGAGGGTTTCTTTCATAACAGATGCCCGCGATCGGCAGAGTTCGGTCCACTGGACCACCAGGGATATTGGACGCGGGGGTGTCTTTTATTACAACAGATGCCCACAATTGGGCAGAAAGTGGGATATTGGACTGGGAGGGGTTTCTTTTATTACAACAGATGCCCACGATCGGGCAGAAAGTGGGATATTGGATGGGGGATGTTCTTTTATTACAACAGATGCCCGCGATCGCACAGAGTGCGGTTCACTGGACCACCAGGGATATTGGATGTCTTCTTTTATAAATGCCAGTGATCGGGCACAGGGGGGCACTGCCAGGTGCAGCCAGAACTCTGATGGCCACCCACAGGTGGCAGCTGCCGTGTTGTACCCTGCAATGCGGCAGCTCACCTGTGGGTGGCCATCAGTTGTTCCTTTTTTTTTTTTGGCTTAACTTTGTGCTGGCGCAGGTAGGGGTTGCGCATGCATGGCTCTGCACATCCCGGGCTGAATATCGGGCTGTGCAGGTTATGCATTGGCATGCCCCCACACTCTGTGCTCAGATATTACTGATGCGCCTGGCAAGATCACCTAGGCCATGACTTTTCCCTTTTGAATATCGTGACCAAGATCAGTGGTTGAGCATGGTGCAACACTGTTGCGCCATGTGCAACCCTTTTGAATATCTGGGCCTTTGTCTTTTGTGTGTTTGATTATATTCGCCTTTAAATTGTTGATGATGAGTTCTTGTAGTATTAGTTCCAAAACTGCCAACAAGGCCAATAGCCTCCATAAGACAATTGTCTTTGACTGCATTATAAGTAAAACAAAGATCCCATTTGAGCCTTCCATACTGCACAGAGTACAAATTAAGATGTTCCAACCTATTTTCACAATTGCAGTTTTCCATATTTTGAACTTTTTTAGTTATTTTCCTTTGGATACCCTCTAAGTGTGGATGGTGCACAGAAGGTTGCACAGTAGTCCATATGTGGTCTTATCAGGCTAGTATAGAGTGGGATTATTACTTCCCGTGCCCTACCTTTGATGTTTTTAAAGATGCAACCAATTATTTTGTGGCATTTTTTAACTGTAGCATTGGTATGTGAATCACATTTTAATTTGTTAATGATTATTCCAAGATCTTTTTCTGCTTCTGTTACTATTAGATCCTGAATTTTTTATTTTGTATGAACATTTCTGATTATTGCTCTCCAGATGTATCACCTTGCATTTATTTTCATTAAAGTACAGTTTATTTTCTTGTGCCCACTGCCCTAGTCTATTTAAATTGTCCTGGAGACTGTATGCATCCTATATATTATTTATTATGCTTCCAATTTTACAATCATTCACATTTTTGGCAGTCCATGCATTATTATCTACCTGCATCGAAAAGATGAGAATATTAAAGAGAGTAGGCCCAAAACTAACCCCTAAGGGACCCCACTTGTCACAATGCCCCATGATGAATAGTTGCCCCTTATTACTACCCTCTGTTTCCTGTCTGACAGCCATAAGCTGATCCACTTTATAACACTGTTATTAAATCGCATCGTAACTAGTTGCTCAATTAAAGTATTATGACAAATGTTATCGAAAGCCTTGGAGAAATCCAAAAATATGATATCCACAGAACAGCCTCTGTCCAATGCTGCACTCATCAATTCAAAGAAATTTCAGAGGTTTGAGAGGCATGATCTCCCAGTAACAAATCTATGCTGATTTACATCACTAAAGCTGTTTTGTTGAGTAATTCTTATTATATGTTGTTGTAGTAATTTCTCCAGACGTTTACAGATAACAGAGGTCAAACTTATTGGTCTACAATAATTTTTTGTTTCTTATTTCCTATTTCATGAATGGGAGTAACGTGGGCTGTAGTCCACTTTTAAAGAATTGTTGAAGACTGTTGTAAGTGGTCCCATAATTTGACTTATTATTTCTTTCAGAAATTTTTGGTGTATACCATCTAGGCCTGGGGAACTATTTTGTTTCAATGCACTTGCTGTCAGAGGACATGTCTTTACCATCTTCTCCTCTGATAGCCTACTTATACTTAACCAGTAATTGATCTATTTTGCTATCAGCAAGTGCTTGAATGTCAGTTAAACCCAGCTCAGCCCTGACAACAAATTGGGGGTGGATTTATTAAAACCCAATGTCGAGCATAACATTTTTGTGACTGTTTTTTATAGTTTCTCAACAGGACACATAGCCCATAGCTCTGTACCAGAGAGAATTTGTGTATTATATTTTGTCTGAATAGCCTTAACCAGTGGCTGAATAGAGCAGTCACCATATAGATAACTGAATATTTTTAGGCCAGGAATGGCTATTTTCGCTTTAGACATAATATAATCAAGATAACTTTTCCAGGAAAGATTCCTGGAAAAGGTCATACCTGAGTAGTA
Source organism: Neoceratodus forsteri (assembly GCA_016271365.2). Taxonomy (NCBI): domain Eukaryota; kingdom Metazoa; phylum Chordata; order Ceratodontiformes; family Ceratodontidae; genus Neoceratodus; species Neoceratodus forsteri. The sequence continues at coordinate 33,218,255 of CM057450.1, forward strand.
ATATGTTTCAACTGTATCAGTTGTTATAGAATCCAAGTTACAATGTTGTTTGTTCCTAGAGGCATCAAATGTTTGTTATAATCTTATTTTTAGCTATATTTATCTTAAGGGAGAGGACATTAGACTCTTTAACTTGAATATCAATTTTTTTTTTTTGTAATCCACTATGGGAGACTGAAAACAAGACTAGATCATCCACATAAGCCAATGCAGGGCAGAAAACTGACACAAATTTAGAAACAAATGATTTGATACCTTTTATTGGACCAACATGGATGTTACAGAAAAGAACAAAGTGCTTTAGCTTTCGAACCAACCAGGTCCTTCTTCAGAAGCTTTGTGGCAGTTTTTTCAAATATCCCATACTATTAACACCAGATTATATAGAGGTCTTAGTAGTTTATCTATCTATATCAAAAAAATGGTAGGGACTAGAATGCAGCCCTGTCTAACTCCTTTATTAGTAGGGAAATTATCTGATAGTTGTCCTTTACACCCAACCCTTACTTGAGCCCATGTATCAGTGTATAAATATTTAATGCTACTGATCAGAATGGGGCAGATCCTCCACTTCCTCAAAATGTTCCATAGAGTATTCCTATTGACAGAGTCAAAGGCAGAGCTAAAATCAATGAAGACAGCATAAAACTTCTGTCCCCTTAATTTAATGTATTTTTCCAAGTGATGGTTTCATATAAAGCAGTTATCCAAAGTTGAAAAGCCTTCTCTAAAACCAGTTTGCAGGGGAGAGACATCTCCCACAGTTTTGAGCTTGGTTTTCAATCTTCCTAGCAGGACTCTAGCATACATCTTGGATATAATATCAAGTAGACTGATTGGACTATACATTTTTAGAACATAATGATTCCCTTTGTTATAGACTGGGATAATTTCTGAACCTCTCCATGAATTAGGGGTATATTTTTCCTAGAATACATTTATTTAAAAAAATTGTCAGACTGTTTGACCATTGGTCCACCAGGCATAAATACACCTCAGCAGGTCTCTCATCAGGTCCAGGAGCTTTTTTGGATTAAAGAGAGGTTGTACTGTAGCTGTCATTCCATTCAATTGGCTTAAAAACTAGCCTTGAATCTACTGAATCATTGTTCCCAAAATTTTGTTAACCGTTGGGTCATAAAAAAAATTTGAAAAGTGATAGAACCATATCTCCTTAATAATATAGTCCACTCTCCCTTTATATTCATTACAACCCCTCACTACTAGGGACAAGAACAACTTTTGGAGGCAGTATAGCGTAGTGGTTAAGGGCTCTGAGCTACAAATCTGGAGACCTGGGTTTGAATCCCACAGCTCCCGCTTGCATACTGTGTGACTTGAGCAAGTCACTTAACTTCTCTGTGCTCCCAGGTCACACCTGTAAACAAGCTTTCAGCTTAGTGTGCCTTTTCTGGTTAAACAACTGAAATAACAAAACAAACAAAAAAAAAACTGTTGATTGTTTTCAGCAATCACCAAATGTGGTCCCACTGGCCCTTATGAAACTCCCATGTTTGTATTATCCAGAAATATCTTATACTGCTTTCTTTAATATTTTCATTTGGCTGGCCCGGTGGCATAGAGGGCTGAGGCGCAGGTGCCTTACCTCAAACTACACCGGCGACCCGGGTTCAGGAACGGACTTGGGTCGCAGGGGGTCAGCAGGAGATGGGAGAGGTTTGAGCATCCTAGGAACTGCTCTCCTTCCCAGGGGCAGGTTAGGGCCATACCTCACTCTGTAGTGGCCTCTGGTGGAGACCGGGGGCATTACAAGAAGTGGTAAGACAGGGGAAAAAAACAGAAGAGCAGAAAAATTGCGTCCGAGTGACCAGATGATGGACGCTTGGATCCCCCACCTCCATAGAACCCCCAAAGAGCCAGGGGAATCCCAATCCCAGCAGCATCAGGGCCGAGAGCAAGAATGCCTGAAGGCAATTTCCCTCCAGAAGGAGGGGACCCGTATGACGAAGGGTTATGTCAGGCTACCCTGGTCGGCCGCAATCTGGGATCAGGGGGAAGCTGGTGTTGGGATGGGTTCAGAATAGAGTTAGCAGCTATAGTCCTTGGCAGAAGGCCTGAAGGAGAGGCTGGTCGGACACAGGGGGCGATAAATAAATAACGCAAAAAATATATATTTTAATTCAAGAAGTGCATGTTTGTTTGGTGTTTTTTTAGTGGCTGTTATACACATGATCAATATTTACTTTCTATGATTACACTCATGGTCAAACCATCCTCTATTTCTTATGATTGTCTTTTTTGTAAGTCTTTTCTTTATAGATTTCTTATTTCTTCAAAGAAGTACACAAGCTCTTATACTAGACTGGAAAAATATCATTAATTTCCTTAGTTTCAACATTAAATGTCCATCAATCCAGAAAGACATGAATCTTATTTTTTATATCAGCCTCTAACTCATCATCCCACCTTATCAGCTTGTGGTATCTTATCTCCAGTTGAGGGGCTAACACAATAGTTGAGTGGCTTCTAATATGATTTTGGTAATAATTGCTATTCAGAAACCATGGAAAGTGATCACTTTCACTCCTTGTCAAGATCAGAAGGTCTGACCATGCTTCAGGAGGACTGTTCCAAAGAACAAGGTCCAAAAATTGATGCTGCTTGATATGAAAAGAATGTTGGGTTTCCATCTACATCACCCTTTATTCTTCAATTTAAGGGATACAATAGTTACTTTTCATTATTTTAATCATTTTTTGACCATTAGAATTGATCTTATTATCCATAGTCCTTCTAGGAAAATTACTAGCATCACGGAAGATCCAACTGAGTATTGTCCATCAAACTCCCCAATTCTGGAGTTTAGATCATCAGCTAGGAGACTATAAGAATCAGGCAGTCTCATCTGTGCATCTGTAATCACATACTGGAGACTCTCCCACAGTTTATCTGTGTAAAATTTTGAGCTACTACTGGGGGATATAGTTATTAAATAGAAACAGGGTTTTTCCTTGTTCCTTAACCAAAAAGTCATGTTCACTTATGCCTTCAATAACGTCAAAAGCCCCAACTTTACAGTAGACCATTAAACCTCCTGTCCACCTACCAGCTTTTGCCTCTTTTTCCCCTGGATTTTTAAATAGTTAATAACCATTATATTCAAATAATTGATGAGGGTTGTGCCAGGTTTCTTGTAAAAAAATTATGTCAAATTCCCTAATTAGGGCAACCCAGTCCTTTTTTACGAGCTTAGTACTTATGCCTGAAATATTCCATGATATAATAAATCCCATTGTTATCTGCTGTTCTATTGGAACATTATTGTATTCTTGGCTTAAAATAATATCAGATGGTGGAGATTTGATTAATTCCACACCACTTAGTCAGTTATCATACTCAGCTGAAAATAGGTGTTCTTGATAATTATTGGTCTTTACTTTGTTGATGAGTATGTTTGGAATTACCAAGGCCATACTAAGACTGAAAATGGGTCAATGACCTTGGCTTCAGGTAATGATGTTTTAAATGTAAATAATATGAAGAAATAACATTTTTCAAATTCCAACAAAAAACAGATTCCACTTACTCCATAATAACATTGCTGCCTTCATTGATTTTAGCTCTGCATTTAACTCTGTCAATAGGAATACTTTATAGAACATTACGAGGAAGTGGAATCTGTTTTTTGTTGGAATTTTAAAAACGTTATTATGGAGTAAGTGGAATCTGTTTTTTGTTGGAATTTGAAAAATGGTATGTCTTCATATTATTTACATTTAAAACATCATTACCCTAAGCCAAGGTCATTGACCCATTTTCAGTCTTAGTATGGCCTTGGTAATTCCAAACATACTCATCAACAAAGTAAAGACCAATAATTATCAAGAACACCTGTTTTCTCCATGACTCTGTTTGCAGTTTCACTGTTCTTGAAAACTACTGTACATCAACCTATCCTTCATCAAATAGGCCCTCTTGCCTGCAGGCTCAGAGAGACCCATTTTTACCTAAACAAATCTGGAGAAAATGACTTAGGAAATTACATAAGACATGATTCATTTTGTAATCATCCCCCCTCTGCATTTTCCTGAAACCATAAAGACTGAGAATAACAGGACTGGCAACAGGCTTAACATAGTGAGGGAATCAACAGTACTTGTCATTATTGACAAATTCTGCCTTTATATTATATTATAATGTTTCAACAGATGGCTATTAATCCACAGATAGTTGGCAATCCTTGGAGTTACACAATGAATATTGACATAGTCTGATCCCTGGACATTTGTGTTTCTGGTGACAACTTGAATGTCTTCTTCAGCTATTGATAAATCCAGATTAATTTTGTATAAATTCACAACCTTCCCTTTAAGAATATAAGGGGTCTCATTTTCTTCCCTTTTGAAACCATACAATCAAACAGAGGGTAAAATGGCATAATTATCATAGAATTAACATATCCACATCCTTTTAAGTTGGTCCTAGGTTCTTCAGCAGCTCCAGGGTACCCTCCGTTCTAGCCCCATTAAGGCAATGTCTTCTCTTAGGGAGTCAATTTCATTCCTTATTATAACTAGCTGCTCCATTAGCATTAGCCTAGCTGCATACTGATTTTTCATAACACGAATGATGCCAGCACTTAAATATGAGGGAAAAAAGGTCAATGATTTGCTGAAGATAATTTCTTCATTCATATGCCCTTGAGTGAATGAACTGTCAGCTTAAAATGAGGGCTGACTGTCAAGGTAATCCACCTGAGAGAGCCCTTGGAACCTCTTTTCAGTATACTGTAATTTTTCTTTATTATACTTATCTAAATCTTTTAAACCCAGGACTGTATTTTGTAGTTTGTACAGTACCTCCTTTAGGCTCCCATTTTTTACCGCATCTTTGTCTGATTCGTAGCAGTTAACCTTGGCCTGAGTGTCAGCATTATGGGCACTAGCTGTTGGAAGGGAGATAAAACTGACAAAGAGCCCTCTCAAATTTGTCAGATTTTCCACAAAAACATTGGTGCAAACACCATGGGAGCCCTTGACTGAATTATCACCTTGTAATTCACATTTCTCCATCACTTATTCTATATAAAATTTACCTCATATTTACAGAACCATCCTTAATCTCACTTAACCTCCTTGTGTGTGCCTAATAACTGCTGCCAGCTGTTCATGGCAGGTAAAGTGCTTTGGGATATGATGTGTATGAAAGGCATGTCATAAAACAAAATTACTTTAATTCCTGCCCCCACTTACTGTTGAAGCATTCACAGCAGTTAGGTGAGATGTGAAACAGTCTCCATTTGAAGTACAGAGTGACTCTTGTAGCTTGAAGACTTATAATAGTATATTTAGATTTACAGCTGCATCAACTGATGTTGTCAGATACTTCCTAACCTTTTTGTGCTATCTCTAGATAAATTCCCAGCATGCTTGCCTGCCTGCCTGCAGTCCTGCTGTAGGGCCACCAGGGAGAAGTTATTTTAAAATATATTGTGAAATATCTAGAAATGTTTGACTATGTATATTGCTGAAACTGTATTGGGTGTTTTATTTCTTTCTGACAGAGGCTAAAACATTAACAAAACTATTACTCATACTTGAAGAGGACACAGTTTCATGAATCTTACATTCAAATTATCCAACAGCTAAGTATAGTATCGATGACATTTGAGGAATTACATAAGGAATAAAAGTGTACATACAAAAATGCTGTAATGTCATCATTTTGCCAATGCCTTAAATGTATGGTCATTGTCATGATAAATGACATGGAATTATAGCCCTGGCAAACAGATATGTTTTATTATATTAATTCACATTATAAAACAGATGATGCAAATCCAACCTTGTGACTGGATGGAACCCTTGTTGTGGCCACACAGGTTGTATTCATGTCCTGCTATAACATGACATACGGGCATACTGTACACATGGAGAAGGGGACAGATGTTTTCTTTTTTTGCACTTTGTGTCCCTACCACTGATTGCTCTCCACACTTGTTCTCTTATCTGCCTGCCAGGACCCCGTCTTCCAGTTCTCTGTTAGGACAATCGCTAATTACTTACATTTTAAAGCACCTTAAAAAAGCAGCATTTGTTAGACGGTGAAAAAATTCATCATAAAGTTTCTTTGTTTAGCATAAAATGTATTTCTGACATACTAAGATTCATGTTCAGTATATTTTTTGTTTTCTCAGATGTGGTAGGACTTTCTTCATAGGTGATTTTGTAATTAATGACTCACATCTTTAAAGATGGCCATCATTCACAATTTGTTTTTTAAATCTCTTCCCCTTGAGTTACTTGTTGAATGTACATGCTAGATTCATGCTGTAGTTGTATTAGGCTGGTTCTTTTGCATGTTTCTGATAGAAAACAGCACAACAAATGTATTTTTTTTCATGGTGGGTGTGGCATGGGCATGGCATGGGTGTAGCGTGGGCATGGGAACTTCTAAAAACTTCAAGATCCCATATCTTGGTTCAGAAATGAAAAAAAAGAAAAGAAAAGAAAAATGTGTATTTTGATATTTTTGCCAGATGAACCTTATTACTGAAAAATGCATATGGTTACTAGCAAATACTGCTGCTTTAATCTACGAATGCTCTGATTATAGGCCAACAACTGTCTGAAAGGATGGTCCCTTTTATAATCCTGGGATCTCATAAGGAAAAATGAAAGTCCTTATCTACAAAACATTCTGCTATGCTGAGTGCCCAGAAGAATTTTGCTTAAAGTTCTCAGTCTTAAGTTCAGATGGCAAAATCAACAGAACCACTGAGGCAGTATTGTCTTTTAAGGAGGGGACAAGGAGCAGATCAAGGGGAGATACTCCTTCTGCACAAGATCTTGGGCAGTCCACACTTGGAGAGTTGTATGCAGTTCTGGTAACACAAGAGCACATAGAGGACATTAAAGAGTTCAAGAGGATCCACCACCGGGCTACCAAGCTGATTTGTGGCTTGGAGGTAGGAGATACAAGGGAAGATCATTTATGTAAGCAATGACACACTGCAGGGCATGCAGTTATTGAGTAATTACCACCAACCCCCCCCCACTCCATGAGTTGGAGGCACAACGCATTAGTCAATTGCTTTTCAACCACATGTTGAGGAGGGGGAGTGTGGTAATTACCCAATAACTGTAAGCCCAAAAGTGTGTTATTGCGTCTATAAGATGGAGCCAAATTAATGAAAAACACAAGATTAAATGCATCTCTAAATTAAGGCCAGCTGAAGCTTAATCATTGGTAAATTAGTTCTCACACCAAAAGCTTGGTTAGCCCCATCAAAGAGGTCAAATTGGCTAGCAGGTACATCACTCATGTTGTTAGTTGAACTCCCCAACTGCCACAGTTACTGAGAATTCCAAAGCAGTGTAGTTCCAAGAATTACAAGGTACTTTGCAGACCCATGCAGTTACTGGGCAATTACTGCACAGGTCTGAAGATGCTAATGACCACTCAAATCACTAAATCTTTTTGCCCATTTTATAAACTCAGTTTATTCAACCTAGGAAAGAGAAGGTTGAGAGGGTGTGATCAAAGTGTACTCAGAAAGAAATGGACAAGGTAGAGCATTTATGACTGATGGAGCCAGTGCTAGAAGACATGCACTTAAACTGAGGGGGGTAGGATATGAAATGGGGAACATCAGAAAGCATTACTTCACTACGAGGATGACACATACTGTATATGGAACAGACTACCTGATGGGGTAATGAGAAGAAGTACTGTTCAAGCTTTCAAAGGACAGAATGCTTAGGGATAATAGCATTATTTTTACAAGGCGTGTGTTGAGGTAGCATTATAACAGTTATGACTGAATAGGAGTCATTGCTGAAAATGGTGTGGTCACTGCAATGCAGCAGAAGAGGTGGCCAGGATGGATTATTTGTCCCTTTAACCACTACAGTACTATAGTATGTTGCTATGTAATTGAACATTCTCTACAAATTGAGTCATATGAATTATGAAGTTCATTATAACCTTAACTCGAGGCAATTACATTATTAAAGCAATAACACATGGCAGTGTGTACGTGTTATCATGAAATAACACTGCACCTCAGGTTCATTTGTGAGGTATGAGGCATACAATAGTTGGCCTTCAGCCACGAGTAGAGATATTATTCCAAATGATAGCTCACATTCTAGAGCAGGGGTGGCCAACCTGTAGCTTGGGAGCCACATGTTGCTCTCAAAGCAGCTTAATGTGGCTCTCGAGAGGTTTGTCAATTATGTGTCAAATACATGTCACAGTCTTCTACATTTGAGAAAAGTCAAAGTACAGGAGCTGAAAAGTGCCCTGAGTGTTCAACAGCCTGCTTTTACTAAGCCTGCAAGCAAATCTAAAGCTCCAGAGCTGCTATGAATAATTATTTTAAAATGAAAAATAATTTTAAAAATACTGTAACTTAATAAAATATGTTTATTGACTATTTACTATGACTATGTTACCATTTTAACTCCTAAAAATGGGTATGATAAGGGCTGCATGATGGGTATGGTACTAGCCCCACTTTGTTGTGGCTCACATCTTACTCAGAAATTTAAATGTGGCTCATAACCCCAAAAAGGTTGGACACTCCTGGTCTAGAGTGTATTATTGCTGTTATTAAATAAATTACAAGTACAGTACTTATCAAACGGCTGTCTGACCAATTCAGCCTCCTCATTGTTTGTAGCATGGTCACATGGAGGGATACTAGCCTATATGTAAAATGATCTGAAAGGCATGTTACCTGACCTTTAAATGCAGATCCACAAGGCATGATGACCAGGCTATCAAAGCAACAGTACAAAGGCCAGTGATCACTGTACAGATGGCATAACAACAGAACCCAACCATTTCACAAACCCTATCTGCCCACCTCCACGTAACCAAACCACCCACCCCCACCCCAAGATACAAAACTCAAACAAAAAGCACACTGCAAAAACACATACCAAGTAGAAAATAAAAATGACAAAATAAATAAAAAATGCTATGGCAAAAATTGGAAAAAAGCTAAGTAAAATAGTTAAAAAAAGGAAGCAAACTATCACTAACACTTTTTTAATTTTATTTTTTATTACTTCAGACACTTCTCTAAAACAGCGGCTAAGCATACTGACCACAAAACATACACAGAATAAATTGCAAGTAGTCTAATGCTTCATAAATTAAAGTTTTAGAAGCAAAATGTACTGACAGAGCAAGCTGACTATGTCATGGCTAAAATCTGTTTCAAAGAAAAAGTTTTGCTGATGTCATCTTAGACCCTGTAGTTAGCAACCTCTCCATGAAGTCAGTGGCTGGGATAGTCAATCCCATCTAAAAACAGGTTAGCAAGTTGCTAACACTATTTTGCATCCCCAAAGCAGGGGAAGACCACAAAATGCCATAATGGATGGTATTGTTAGTGAGTCGCTAACCTGTTTGCAACCTGCCCTAATATATGCTAATGTGCTTATGCAAAGTTGCTGATAGCACCTTGCATATAGGTGCACTGGCATATAGTTAGGTTTGGAGATGCATTAAGTAGCCATCAGTGGTGTGCTAATTACTGCCTCCCCAAACCTGATCTCACTGATTGCATCCCCTAAGAGTGCCCACACAACTCCCTGACCACCCATACCTTCATATATTAAATGTTCCCTGATATTTTGTGGCTCCCCTGTACCATTGGTTTCATTAAAAGGTAAATATTGCTCCAGTCCTGATAATTTGGCTGGACATTTATTGTTCTTGTTAGCTAAATATATTGCATTACTATTAAAAGTCATATTTGAAAAGTTTTTATTAGAAAATTACATTCCAGATGATTGGAAAAAAGCTAATGTTATGCCAATTCATAAGAAGGGATTAAAAAACAATTGGGAGAATTATCGTCCTATTAGCTTGACCTCTACAGTATGTAAAGTTTTGGAGACTCTTATTAAAGATATTATTACACCAACTTTGGACATTCATGATACTGAACAGCATGGATTTAAGAAGGGCAGAAGTTGCCTTACCAATTTGCTATCCTTTTATGAAAACATTAGTGTACTTCTAGACCATAATATCCCATGTGATGTTATTTATATCGATTTCAGCAGAACATTTGACATCATGACACGTATGGCACTTATTTCTAAATTATGCAATATTAAAATTAATTGTAATATTATTAATTGGATCAGTAACTGGTTGCAGGATAGGACACAGTGTGTCATCATTGATGGATTTAGTTTTGAAGTGGGCTATGTGTCTAGCAGGGTCCCACAAGGCTTTGTGTTGGGCCCTTGTCTTTTTCAGGCTTTTATTGCTGATATGACTGATGAATGTCAGTCTATCTCTGTCAAATACGCCGACAATGTTAAAATTGGTTGTCCTTGTTTAGGTACCACACAATCGATCATTATTCAAAATGACTTGGATATTATTACATTCTGGGTAGATAAGTGGGGCATGAATTTGAACCTAGATAAGTGTAAAGTCATGCATCTGGGTCCTAATAACTTAAATTATATGTACCAACTATATAGATTTAACCTTGCCAGTTCTGTTGATGAAAAAGATCTGTGTATTAGTATCTCTAATGCTATGTCCTATAATAAGGACATTCATGACATTATTAATAAGTCCAATAGGGTAGTTTGGTCTATTTTACGTAATATTAGATCACGTAAATCTGAGGTTCTTGTCCCCCTGTATAGATCTTACGTTAGGCCACATTTAGAGTATGCTGCTCAGCAGTGGTCTCCATATACAAAATGTATTAGTAACTCACTGGAGAATGTTCAAAGATGATTTACAAAGAAAATATCTGGTCTAAAAAACGATTCGCATACTGATCGTTTACAGACCTTAAATCTAATGTCTTTATCCACTCGTCGTCTCAGGTGATTTGCTTCTCCTTTTCGACATAATTCAGGATCCTGTTCTCATGACTGAATTAAATTTTCAGTTTAAAGATCATTCACACAATGTCAGCGGTCACCCTTTACAATTAATAAGGAATCCATTTAAACACAAAAGTAGACAATATTTTTTTACATTAAGAACTGTGGATCCCTGGAATAATCTGCCTTTTAATGTTATTATTAGTGAAAATAAGAAAACTTTTAAGTATAGGCTTGATCAACTAATTAGTACTGGATTTGTTTTATCATATTACCCTTTGGCTTAGTATAAGAGTGTTATGGGCTAACACCCTCTTGCTCTTTCCACAACCTTAGTATGAACCTTAGTATGAACCAAATACCCCAGCCGCCATATATCAAATGTTCCCTCATAGCTAGTGGTTTTCCCATTCCCCAAATATCCCCACCAGTATGTCTATGTTAATTTTTGGTGTCCAGTGATCCCTCCACTGCACCAAAACGCCCCTGTCATCAGTAAATAACTGTTCCCTGATGTGCCGTGGTCCCCTTCCCCATGAACACCATTGCTGTATATTTTCATTAATCCCTGGTGTCCAGTGGTCCACCTAACCCGGGGTTCAAATCTGACCACCCACCCCTGCCCCCAATGTGGTCCCCCAGTCAGATCCTTTCACCCACCCATCCTTTCCCCAGCACCTCCTCCCTCTTGGCAACTGGCACAAATTCTCCACTCACCTTCATGGCTGGCCACCAATGGGCAGTTTGCGATCATGTGCCAACTGCAATCAGCTGAGAGTACAGTAGGTGTGTGATCAAAAACTAACAGTCAACAGCTGGCCATGAACTTGAGCAGAGGGTTTGTTCTGGTCATGGGTGGGGTACTCAGGACAGGGCAACTGGGGGTATCTGCATGACATGAGATGCACAATGGGGACAGGGTGAGTAGGTCAGGTTGGGATTCAAACCTGGGGTGGGGGGACCACCAGACACCAGGAGTTAAGGAAGACATACCTGCAGGAGTGTTCGGGGAAGGAGAATCACTGCACATAAGGGATAGATGTAGAATTACAAGCAGGGGTGTTCAGGGGTGGGGGACCACTGGATACCTTCTAATAAATGATTGTGGGGTGCTCATGGGGCAAAGGAACCACTGGACACTGGGGTAACATTTAATAAAATGATGGCAGATGTGTTCAGGGGTAGAGGGATCACTGGACACTAAGGTAACATTTAATATATGATGAAAGGGGTGTTCGGTGGGTGGAAGGACCACTGGAAATGAAGGAACAGTTACTCAGCAGGGGCATACAGAGGCATAGGGGCACTAGCCAAAAGTACAGGTAGCTCTGACAGGCATTTGCAGGGGTCACAAACTCTATTTACTCTTGGCCTGTGATGTGGCCCTATTGAGATGCAAATTATCCCCTGGCACCTTGCTAGAGCTATGGTGTAATTTGCATTTTAAGGTATAAATATGGCAAATTGCTTCAGAAGAGCAATTGCTTGTAGTAGGCTCTAACAGTCTGATTTTAATAATCCCCAGAGCACCCTATTGTCCACATACCTCCTGTGGCTAGTAAGGGGCAGGGTTTGCATTTACAGCCAGAATAGTTCCTGGCTGGTATATTGGAACATGTCTTTAGCGCTTACTGCTTGCAAAGCATCCTAGCATGTTCCACTATACCACTGGTTTGCTTCAGGCACTAATTTGCTCCTGGAGCAAACATTCAGTGGACTCTAACCATGACCTATGAATTTCTTGGCCAATGACTCTTAAAGGTTCTCAAAGGCAAAGTCCCATGCATGCAAGAACTCTGCATTTGCAGAAGCTTCCCTAAAAACACTATGATTATTTTATTATAAGCCCCTATTGATAAGTGAAATAAGAGATTCCAGAATATGCATTATACCTCATAACATGCCCTGTGGTGGTTTACAGGCCTTTCCTTTGGCTCAGGTTGTAAATTTACCACTCTGCATGGTACTGTTGTATAATATCTACTCTGTTATGTCTCATTTCTGACATAATGGACCCATTGGCAGTAGCACCGTTCATGCATTTTTGTTATCATGAGATATTGTCACAGTTTGCAGTGCTTGATAATACATGGTAACACAATATAATACTAAAACAAATTATAAAAAGACCAATGAATTTTAACTGTGTTGTTATTCTATGATAGTTATCTGTAAAAAATATTTGACAAGTGGTTCAAAGAGAAGTTAGAAACTAGTAATCTATCCAGACCTTTGCAAGGTTATACTCGGGTGTGAGAAAACATGTAATTTCACTATAAAATCAGATCAACTGTAATGACAAATCATTAATTGTGTAATTTGTTGTGCAGTTACAAGACCCACAACAGTGAGCAAAATCCCAATCAGCACAGCAGTAGAGATACCACTCACAGTACTGGTTACCTGGGTTTGGGAGTGAGCCCAGGTTGTTGGTGGCTGGCTGGAGAGAGTTGGTTCAAGCATCCCAGAGTACTCATCTCCTCCGAGGAAGGAGGGTCACAGCCTCTGCTGCAACTCTCCTACCCAGGTAACCTTGGGTAGCAGTGTAGCAGAGGCGAGCTAGTTAGGAGAGCTGTTGACTGGGCTCACATACAGCACACCACTGTACCTACTCACATTGGAGCCTTCTGCATGCTAATGACCAGGGGTGCAACTTGAGGTAGAAAGCAGCCTTGGCACCCTTGGTGAAGGACATCTGGGCCCCATGTGTTCATTTGGCACAGCTGTCTGTTGCCAATAGAGTGCTTGGGGTATGTCACTCTCACCTGTAGCCTCACCTGGGGGCATAGCCAAGGTTCTGTGAGGAGCAGGCCATAACATCAAGACATGGGTGAACAAGAGATGTCTGTAGGAGTCTGGAGAGAGTGGATGCCAGAGATGCAAGGGGGCATTGAAAAAATGTTAGTAAAAACAAACACAAAAAGGTGAGCAAAAATAACTGTGACTATACATCTGTTTTACTAATTATTAAATAACTATAGTACAAAAAAAGTTGAATATTGTTCACAAGAAAACATTAGTAACAGTATGCAATACGATGAGTAAAATAAAACAATAAATGTAATTGATCAAATGTGATCACATGAATGTGTTTTTCCAACATACCAGTACAGTTTTGAACTATTGTACCTAACTTTCCAAACTTGCTAATTCTATTTTAAAATTAAAAATCAGGCTAGCTATTTTAATATTGTATTAAGGCACTAAAGCATGTGAGAAATTGTGGAATAGCAACACATCTCAGGTGTGTAAGGTACTCAGCTTTGTCTAGTCCATGTGGCATTCCATTATCCATTATACCACATTATGAAATGGGTATTCAGAAGGATGACTCCTGATTAGTTGAGAGCTACTTTCAGCCCGGCTGTTATCCCAGCACAATGGCCCAGGTGGAAGTAACTCCTGGCAGTCAGTCTTCCTTACCAGCAATCAGCAGTGGCATATCACTGCCCACTGTTGCTGACTGCCGGCCCACACATCTACCTTAGCCCCCTCATACCAGCGGTCCAGGTCGGGTTTGACATTTTCCTTGCCCTGCTCCCAGATGTGTTTTAAACATTTTTTCTTCCATTTTCCTCTTTTTCAGAAGTGTTTCATACTCACCACCACTACGGCCCTGGGCTATGCCCTCCAACTCCTGAGACATGAAAACAAGATGGACCATTACAGAATGAAAAATGTCAACTGCTTTTTTTTTAAACAAAGTGGTCATGATTATTTTATCAAGTACCTGCTGCTCTCTCCAATCTGACCAGCAACCTGGGTACAAAGCAACGGTTCCACAACTTTGCCTACCCCAGCACCCAACACTAAATTAATGGTCTCTCTGCAGACACTCCACTACACAATCTGAGAGGCAGTCTCTCTCCCGATGACCCCCTAGCCTGTGAAGCCATTGCCTGCTAGTGCCACCTATTGACATGCTTAAACTGACACCTTACTTCCACTTGTGACTACTTAATCTCTGTATCCTTATTTCAAACAGAAAAGTTTAAAATAATGTGAACAGCAAAACTTAAGTAAATAAATTCAGTTTACTAACTGGGACCCATTTCATAATCTCAATAAAGCACTCCAGGGGGAGTATTGTGGTAGGATAACAGCCCTTCTTGAGTAGTGGAAGCACTCAGCTTCACCTTGTGCTTTAACCTACCCAAGGCAGGCCGTTATCCCACCATAATGCCCCCCCCCATTATGCCTTATTGCTTAAATAACACACACTCTGGTATGGTATTTAAGCACCGCACCTCAGGTGCATTCTGGAACACAAGGCACAGCTGAGAAGGGTGCCAAACCTCTGAGAAATGGTGTAATAGCAAATAATAACTCATATTCTGAAGTGTATTATTGTCATTATTATTATTATTATTATCAAATAGTTTACAGGTAAGTAATGACAGTTGGAAGGAACTTTATCCAAACTGTAGTATTATCCTGAGATATTTGCAGCTTGAAATGGTTCTTACCTAATTAGGTTTGAGAAAATATTTTAACTATATTAAAATAGTGTCTTAAAAACAGGGCACTGGCTGAATTAATATCAAATACTTATATTGCCTTTTTTATTTTGTTGCAGCAAATATTGGACCTCCACTTGTGATACTGATCCCTAAAGCATATTCTATTTTGGTCAAACTCAAGAGTCCAAAGTCACCTTTTAAAAGACAAAATGGGTCCAGCATATCAATGGAAAAATATTTGGATCTCCAGTACAGAGTCTATATTACAAACAACTCGCTATATGAGGTAAGTTCTATATAATTTTTTGCTGCACTGATCTGATTGAATGAGTTACAAAAGAAACAGCTGAGCACTATCAACTGGCAAAGAACTCTAGCTATTTTTAACTGAAAATATTTCAAGAAATAAATTCCATCTGCATTGGGCACATCTTCATTTCATTGCTGTCTTGTTGGCAGTAGAACAATGTCATCTTACAGTACATCAGATACATGAAGTATTTGATAGGCAGAAAGGAATTTGAATTAAAGTAAACATGTTATTAGTGGTGTGTAGCAAATTGTTTAGTTGCCGTATTGGTCCTTGTAAGAACAGATCCAGAAGTAAATGATTTGACCAACCAGATCCTTTCTTTGAAGAATACTTCTGAGGAAGGACTTGGTTGGTCTGAAAGCGAAAGTACTTTGTTCCTTTTGTAACATCTTTGTTGGTCTAATAAAAGGTATCAAACCAGTTGCTTCTGGATTAGTGGTGTGTGAAATTTTCAAATTCCGGTGGAACAGAATTTCACAGAATTTCTGAAATTCTACTGAATTTCATTGGAAGCGGAACAGTGGAATTTTGCAGCAGAAAAATGCAAAATGGGGTTTCCACTGCATTTCCTCTGAATTCTATTCTGCGATCTCAGTATTTTCCACAGAAATAGCTGCAGAATGATTTTCCACAGAAAAGTGCTGTCCTATGGAATATTATTCTGTGGATCACAGCAGATGGAATTCCGCAGAATAACCAGCAAAATTCTGGCAAAACTTCTGCCAGCAGAATGGTTATTCCATGCTAATTCCACTATATAGGCATACAGTTGCCAGGTAATCAGTCACTAGAGATAGTCATGCAAACAAAACTTATTAATAGAGCATTCAGTGGAGCCTGCCTGGATACAATGTACTGTCACAGTTTCCTTTATGACAAAAGGGATTAGAAAATGGGCTTAAAAATATAAGGATTCTATCTGGCTCCCAGTGATGCCAGAAAGTACATTATCATACAGTTAGAGCCCTCTAAAAAACAGGTACCAGCTATGCAAACCCCATCACTGGTATCGGGATGCCATCATTTTTTTCTGTTGCTAAGCAGTTATTAAACTGAGTTAATAACTAAAATGGATGCACTTACTAAAGAAATGTTTTTCTTTCTCCTGAAACTACAGTTGTGGTCATTGGTAACAGCCGGTAGTTTTGTGCTTCTCACCCATTTCCCCTGCCCTTTCCCTTCCTCAGAAACAGCCACAAAAGAAACTGGATTCACTACATTACAAAACTGTTTTTTGTTTTTTTTTAAGAATGCTGCAAGCATAGTCCAGACTGTTGGAGACGCCAGCATTCTCCTGCTACTCCCCTGTCTGTCCTGCTCTTTTCCCTGTTGGGAAATTACCACAAAAATAAACCGGATTCAACATCTGAAAAAAACTAAAAACTACTACTTCATTGATTCCATTCCTGCCCACATGCAGACATCTTTCCCAATCCTGCTACAGTCCACGCACTGTCAGTAAATGGGAAAAACTGCAGCATGCTGTGTGTGTGTGTGTGTGTGTGTGTGTGTGTGTGTGTGTGTGTGTGTGTACAGGAAACTCTCTGTAGGACAGCCACCGTCAGTACCGTCAGCTACACAGCTGCTCCCAGAACAAACAAACTACAACTCTCATGAAACCATGGGAAGCTATGTATCTTAGTGAAACATGGTCTCCTAAACAGCAGCACCCTCTACTGGCCAAGTATAGTAACAGAGGGACTACTTTACAAGAAAATTAAGTTTCATTTTTTTTAACATTTATTATACTTGTTTTTAATCTTTTATGTAAGTTTGTGAAAAATATCACTTATAGCCCATTTTCTAAACACAATAATACCCTCCAGGGTGGGCAGTATGGGCAGTACCTGACCTTCGACAGTCTATAATGCTTTCTGTCTGTGGCGTTGGGCCTCATTACACCCCAGGTGGTCTGGTTTTGCCCCAAACCACCCACCCTGTCAGGAATTATTGCTTGCTTAACTCTTATTGTAAGTACCTTATTTCCTGTAGTAACTCTGCTGCAGAATTCTGAAGTATTGAATTGCATCTTGGCAGGCTCGTCATAGCTCCCTGTCATATAAGAAAAATGTATATTTTGGGGTAGATATGCTGTCTTCTACTTTTTGTGGTAGTCAAGATCATACCTCTCAAGCTCCCTCATCACAAATCAGGGACAAGGCTTAAAATGATCAGGGACAAATTATCAAAGTCAGGGACAGATCTGAAAAAAAATAGCAATACTAGTTCCAGAAACTATGTGCAACATGCTTCTTAGTGTGAATATCATTTTCTTAATGAGAACTAGACTGTAACATCAATGGCTGGCATTGTTTTTTGGCATTGTGATTCAAATCCCTACTCTTCAGTGACAGAAATGTCACATTTAGGAGGGACAGAAGAACTTTCTGAGGCAAAATCAGGGACACCCCTGAAAGTCAGGGACAGTTGAGAGGTATGGTCCAGATACTATTTATGTCTGGTGGAACAACCCTTTAAAAGAAAGGGATGGAAATGTACTTTCCTTATAGACAAAAAACAAACAAACAAACAAAAAAACAACAACAACAACAGAGTGCTGCATAAGCATGTGGGATGCAAATAAAACAAAAGGGTAATATATATGCATGCTGACAACATACAATAGATGGATTTACATTTCAGTCATTTGTCTTCTTCAGGCAATGTCTGTAAAGAAAAAAAATCTGCCAAATTAGTTTTCTTTCCCTGATATGGAAAATTTCTACTTAAGCAAGCGACTCTAAGTTAATGATTCTTAACAACGTTCATGGTTTAACAATTAATAATAGACAGAAGAGAACCGCAAACTCCCGGCTTGTGCCTAAAAATAGGTATATGTTTGCCTAGTGCACCAACCCCGGTCAACAAAACCTAAATAAATTGTTGTGCTGTGTACCACAGCCTTTAAATGCATGATTTTGAAGAATAAGAAATGTGAAGCAGATAGTTTTGGAGAAGTCCAGGCTAAGGCAGTTATTCTCTAGAAAAAAAAATGTGAACACTGAGGACCAAGGTTCTCATAATGACTGGTATAAGCCAACCATAAAATAAAACACTGCTCACTCAAATTATAATTCAAAAGCAACACACAAGAGACCACCTGGTTAAAACTACCCAAACATTTGTAGTTCCATTTCAGGGGATGGTGGTCCTTTGTTATTTTTTTATGCATTTCCCTTTCGATTTCTCTGAGACGCTTTGTTTCTGTCTGTGGCTGTCTGCTGTTAACTCCTCAGGGAGACTGATAGGGAAATTCCCTTCAGAGGAGTTCTACAAAACTCCCACAGAACAATCTGCCATGTTAGGAAAGTATTTTTGGGTGGAATCTTTCATACAATATTGGTTGAACAGTATATGGGTTGAAACAGTTTGTGGACAAACAACCATCCATCCCCTGAGGAACTGGTTGTAACCACAAAACATTGAGACTTTTGTAACTAGGGGGCCACTTTGTCTATGTGTTCAAAATAAAACATTATATTACTTTTGAATCATAATTTCAGTGTGTGGTGTCCTTTTCTGTAGTTCACAAGTAGAGGAAATACCTCTTTCTAGGATTCTCAACAAGTTAGCAAAAACAAAGACAGTGGGGTCAATAATTGTGCTGGTAAAACTCTGACACCCAAAACTGTACTGCACAAAGACAACACGCAGTAATGATAGTGTGGCAATTTAGTGGTGGTGGCGGTGGTGGTGGTGGGGGGTGATTTATGATTGTCTGCTCTTGGTGGCTGGAGGGATTTATTATTGCTAACTCTTGGAGTGTGATAATATCCCAATACTATCATTTACAAGTTGCAGTTTTCACTTGATGCAATTTCCTCTGTGTGAATTTCACTGCACTGTTATTCCGAAGCAGTCTTGATGGTATACCCTCTTCCTAGACACTACTATTTAAAATTCTCCTAGATAAAGATGGGTAAAATATTGAGATAACTGATACTGATGAATGCCCACTCACCCAGCGGAAGCATATTGTGATTCTATGCCTGTGACCTGGCTTTGCAAGCTAATGGCCAGAGTTGGTGCCGATGTGGGCATTGCATCCTAGCGCAGGGCAGGGAGATGTCTGGTTCTGATGATGCAGTGAATTTCTTGCAGCAGGCAGGGTAACCAGTACCATCATAAGGGAAAGGGGTGCATGCATGTGAAGAACTGTTGTAGCATGGAATACTACTAGAGATCTAGCCAATATTGTGTTGGTGGGTGGACAATGACAAAACTGGGGGAAACAAAATACCCTGCCCAAATGATAACATCAGGTTCAGTACAGTTCACATTAAACTTACAGTGCAACCAGTTACATGCCTGTTAACATTTAAACTGTTATAGCTCTGCATATGAAATATCTCAGTCACTGTTATTTAGTTGTTAGCTGGTTTCTGTTGAGCTCTGAATGAGTTGCCTGAAAACCTTCTGCTGAAAACCACATTCTACAACTGAAAGGGAAAGAAACAAGCCAAGAAAATAGCAAATCTTTGTAGCCACATGGAAACTAGAATTAATTTATCTGATTGAGCTCTGCACAGATGTTTAGTCTGCAGCACTGCAAGGGTTACATTGAAGGGCTGCAAAGTATTGGAAGGATCATTGGAAAACTCCAAAGGAAGTGTTCTTTGGTCTGAATCCTGTAGCTCATTTTTAGGAGCTGATGCAATTGGGCTGCAGGCTCTGCCTATCTGCAGCCCTAAAAATTGGTTGCAAACTGGCAGGACAATAAAATGAATGTGAACTGTACTGTACGCTTGGGCCCCATACCATGCAGCCTACTACCTGACAAGTTAATTGTCAAAAGGGGGAGGAGGGTGGGGGGGGGCACCATGGAGCCCGAGCAAGATGGTGATTTAGAACTAAAGCTCTGAATCATACTCAGCAATTTAATGCTATGAAAGTTATTTTTTGGGGCATTTGAAACAGAAATAATGGGCTTAATAGACATTGGAATGCCTGTGGAGGCAGAAAGGGTAATCCATGGAAGGACAAAATGCAGCAGGATGGAGTAAAACATAAAAATACTCCTGGTCATCGAGCCATGAGGTCTGTGCAAGGCTTTGTAGAGCTGCTGACTGAGGAAATGGGCGTTGAGACCACACAAAGCATTGGGCTCAAATTAAATAAACTAATCTCATCAGTTGCCAATCTCCCCAGATTTGATACCCTGACCAATAGAGTTACTACCTTGGAGACTGATATCTCCTTGTTACAAACAGTGTCTTCAGAGACCAAACAACAAGCAGCAGCAGCTATGGGGGCCATGAACAACCTTATCAAAGAAAATACCCACCTATGATACTGACTCGAGACACTAGAGAACCAAGCTCATTCATTGAACTTGTAGATCATCAGAAGGCCCGGAAGGAGCGAAGGAGATCATCTGCAGTTTTTTATAAAACAACGTCTGGAGTAACAATTGAAGCAGCCCCTGCAGGCCCGGAATATAGTTCTGCAAAAAGCCTACAGGGTGGCCTATAGAGGTAGATGGGACAACCCTGAGGCCCCCAGAGCTGTCATTGTGGTCTTTGACTGTGTGAGAACCAGTTACTTCATTCTTGCACTGGTGAGACAGAAATGAACATTACTACATGAGGGTCAACAAGTTCACTTATTTCCCGATCTCAGTTATGCCATGCACCAGAGGAAGAAATTGTTTAATGTGGTGTGGACGATTCTGAGGGAGGCAGACATCACCACATATTGATCTTTCCTGCCAGGCTACAAATTTTCCATCAGGGTTGGGTGTTTATATTTACTTACCCAAACGAAGGCCCTAAAGTCAGCCCAACAACATGCACCTGCTTCTCGAAGGTGAGAGGACTTTCCCCAACCAGAGTTGAATGAAGAAGATGATCTGGGCACTTGAAGAGAGCTCTAGAGAGTTCAGGTTTGGTCTCAGTCTCCCTTTGCTTCATTAAACTGAATCTCCCCTCTTTCTGAACCTTGCTTATATCTGGACATGTTCTGGTTTAACTGCATAGAGATTTTAGCACTCCCTGCTATGTTTGCAGTTATGAGGTTCATGGCTGGAGTCATTAGTAAACTACTGTACTGCTCCCTGGAATTCATTCTGCTGAGTAGAGATTGTTTGGAGTGCAATTGTGTTTAAAACTGCATGTTTAAACCTATAAGACATAATCATTGCCCTGTTTAAATTATTGTGCTTTTTTGATTTGATCCTGTTGCTGATGAGTTTTTTGGGCTACAGTTAATTACAGGAGTAAAGCCTTTTATAGGTTATTTAACTACTGCTAATGCATCAGCACACTCATTTTCCTATTTCAGGAAGCAGAGACTGGATCATTTATACTCAGAAAAAGACAAAGAATTTTGCTGTGTTCATTTTCTTATTTCTGGACTACTGTGGTCTCTCAGGTGCTTTCTGCCAGGGTATGTAAATTAGCCAAATTGTTTACCTGATAGGTCAGCATGTGCAGCTGCACTCTGTACTATCTACTGGGGGGGGGGGGGAATAAAGAAATATACCCTGATAGGGTGTGGGTATACAGGAGGATTTACCACGGCTGGTGTGGTTCGTCACAAGGAGCAGCCAAGGGACTTAACCACACCAGTAGTGGTAAATCCTCCATTATACCCACTTCCTGGAGGGGTATATTGTGATTATACAAAGGCCCTGTTTGTTTATGTACAAAAAAAATATTTAAAGCATCCATTCATTTTCAAAGTTGCTGCTCGTTTGTTTTTTACTGCGGACACACTGCTTGGATTTTTTTGAGAGTTCTGCGCATGTGCCGGAGGATCGCTGATTGCCACCGCTACTGTTACAATTTTTTTCAGCTTATTTGCTGACGAGAGAATGAACTGCATTTTATTTTCTTTTTTTCTTTCAGGTGCATCACTTTTCTGAAATGGTGCAGCACTTTTTGTAAAGTTTTGAGGGTAGTGACAGAGTATCGGATGTCGGGTTAACGACTAAGTAATCTCGCCATCCGTCCGTGTGCTTGGCAGTGGTGTGTTTGCGATGAATGGAGGGATTTGCCAGGGAGTACCTGATGTGGCTGAGTGGTGGCTGGCACCTTTTCCAGTGGGTACTCTGGAGGATTTACAACACTGAAAAGGTGCCAGTCAGCCAATCAAAATGCAGGATTCTGTCCATTTTTTTTGTGCCTGTTGTATAATCTTGCTTTTATCAACCCTCTTCAGTAGTGCAAAACATTTTTCATTCTTATTTCATCTTTCCAGACATTGAGTTAATTTATATATATTTGGACATGCTATTGTGTCCTTAATTTTCCCAGAATCAAAATTTATTTTCTCAAAAGGCAGTTTGCGCTATACCAGTCCTTTCCCTCTTGGAGCTATATTGTTATCCTTCCTTGTGTTTTCTGTGGCTCATTTGCCTAAATCTGAGGGTAAATAGGTGTTCTGTACCTTTCTTTTACACTCTGTGGTAACGTGCAATTTCACCTTGGTGCCTGAAGCCATAGAAGAGTTGTTCACTGTGAAGCACATCTGTGCTAAAACATTCCAGGTCTACCATGAAAATAACTCCACTCTAGACTTAAAGCCTGAACTTTAAACTTGTCAGGACATTTTTTCCATGGGATTCACGGCTGTGCATCTTGAAAATCTATTACACTGCTTCCTGCTCCTCGCTTCATTTGCCTCCACCACATTCTATGTCCTGACATTTTCAGAGCTATGACGCTCCTTCCTCAGAGTTGTGTTTCCATTGGGTGCACTTCTTTTTATGAATTTAGTTATAAATAACCTAAGGTGAGAAGAAGTCCTTAAGATTCCCTCCTCTTACAGGGGTTTGGACTTTTTCAGTGCCAACATGTATTAAAGAAGATGCATTTATAATTTCCCTTGGGGGCAATCGGCATCCATTCTACTCTAATACTTTTCTTCAGTGAAAAGGATTTACATGCTCACTTGCCCTTGTGGTTGGAACTATTGAGCTCTTTAGAGCTGGAATAAGCGTGCCTCTGAAGAGAGGTGATTCCGATTCTGTGGCTTGCACCACTGTATGTAACTTATGCATTAGAAAGCTATGAGTCAGAGTATCTATCCCAGTGCAACACAGAATGCACTTGGGCACTGTATTGGCTAGATCTCTGAGTACTGTCTGTGTACTTAAGGCACTAAAGCTTTTTTTGGACTTTTAAATTTGTTGATTTCACCTTGCACTGAAACTGGAAGTAGACACTGCTTCTATTTGGTCCAGGCTGTTGAAATAGCCCACTTTAGTGAGTGGGCCAAACATGTGCAGGGCCACATGCAGAGATGAGCATAGAGACACGCGTGTCTCGACGTGTGTGTTAAGTGTGTTAGGAGTGATAACGGAATATACTACAGAAAAGATTAGACTACCGGCTAGGTAAGTCAGTTTGGTAAAAACTTGATACGGGCCTTGAATAGCAGACCTTCAGTTCACTGATCAGGGTTTGGGGTACACTGTTATGCTATAAGTGTGACTTGTTATATGAATAATAAGCTACACTAAGTTCCCTTCAACAATGGGTAAATGAAACTCTGAACCTTATCTACCAAGGCTGTTGAAGTGACGTCTGTAGTCATACACTGCATAGTACACTACAAATAGATGTGTACTGTTTACAATTTTTCTTGTTTGGCACATCTTGGGAAACTAACTGTAACCTCAAGGGCCTGGCAAGAGGGGTACTGAAAGTTGCTATTTAGCAGATAGTACAAGTCTCTTCAACAATAATACACATTGCTGACCTTGAGCCATTACTTCCTGGGTCACAGGGTACAAGTGTACTCAATTGGCCCCAAGCCCCCCCAAAAAATTGGGGGGGGACACAGACAGTCAAGTAACATATACCAGTTTAATTAAACTTGGAGACAGAACTAATATCCAAATAGCCATGGTGTGCACTGTGTTATTGGCTGATGGAGTGATAGGAACAGCATGTGAATCATGCAACATGTATCAAATTAACAGCAACAGTGATATTCCCCAGTTATTTACTTGTAGCAAATGTGATGACAATAAACTAATGGCTAGTGAAATAAAGCTATTCAGTGTCAGACTCCATGTTCTAGAGTAGAGTCAATTACAAATGACCAGCAGGTTTCAAGAAAGGGACACAACCTGTATAATCGCGACTGTTCCATTCACAGGGGCAAAGGGGCAACACAATGGGATAGAAATTAATAGCAATCCAACAGAAGTGACTAAAGAAAAAGGCACCCACCCAGAAGAGAACCCTAGAACTGAAATTAGAACAAGTAAAAAGCACACTAGGCAGGAAGAGAGTATAGACAGTAGTGAGACTGACTGGTTTCAGGTACAGATAAGCAAAGTGGCAAAAAAAGGAAGAAAGGCTTATAAATTTCAATTACTACTCATGAATCACTTTGATCTGAACCCGGTTCAGTTGCAACAAAGGCTGTACCAAATGTCACAAACATAACTCAAGGTCATACTGGCCCAACTGACATCATAGAAGGGGTAATAATTACAGCAGGAACACCTCAAATATCACCAGATCGACCACTTATTGCCAAATTAAATGAGGAAACATCAACAAGTAGCTTTATATCTTTTTCAGAACAAACAGCAGTGGAGGGAGTTATAGATATGGATACGTACACCCCAGTACCCAGAGAAATCTTGGTCTTTATGTGACTTTATAGTAAAGTACTTGGAGACAGGGACATATGTAACCAAGACAAATATAACAGGATGCTATTGAGTTTCAGGGGAGCCAGAATATCTGTAATAACAGAAATGGCAACTAACATAATTAACAATGCAGGCAAAAACCCACTGATTATTGTACATGCTGGGGCAAATAATGCTATGAACGAACCCATTAAAAAAATTAAAGAAGACTACGTTGCATTAACAAACAAGTGTATTGATCTGGGTTGTGAAATAGCACTGTCTGAAATACTACTAATACCAAAAGCAAATGTCACTCAAAATAAAAAAAATAAGTCTTATTAATAACTGGTTAAGAAACTGGTGCCTCCAACAGACTGTAAAGTACATCACACATTGGGAAACATTTAATGAAAGGCACAAAATGTACTGCTGGGATGGTCTGAACCTTAGCAGAAGGGGTAGCAGACTATTGGGAAGTGGGAAAGCATTTGGTAGGTTACATCAATCACTCTTTAAACTAGTTAATAAGGGGGAGAGCAACTTTCCAGGCTACTCTCGAGAATCACGGAAACAAACTGCCACTACAGGCCCAAAGAAAGTGGTTAT
Organism: Neoceratodus forsteri; assembly: GCA_016271365.2. Classification (NCBI taxonomy): domain Eukaryota; kingdom Metazoa; phylum Chordata; order Ceratodontiformes; family Ceratodontidae; genus Neoceratodus; species Neoceratodus forsteri. Next base: position 33,244,049 of record CM057450.1, read on the forward strand.
CACAACAGTTCAACATAAGGACAAAGAGATTTCAGATCTAAAGATAATTTTATTAAATGCAAGAAGTCTAAGAAATAAAATTGAGGAACTCACTTATATTATGAATACAAACAATATAGATATAGCAGAGGTTACAGAATCTTGGTATAGTGACACAGACTGAAACACCAACATATATGGCTACACTAAAATACAAAAGAACAGAAAGGACAGACGAGGTGGGGGAGTGGTACTATATATATATAAAAAAATCTAAAACCATGTGAGTTGCATAGCTCTAGTGTAAACAATGAGTTCATATGGGCACAAATAAAACTAACAAGCAAAAACCTAACACTGGGACTAGGATACAGGCCGCCAGGTTTAGACAAAGAAGAAAGTGATCAATTCATAAACTATTTACAAAAACAGATAATAATAAATGACACAATAATGGGGGACTTTAACTTCCCAAAAATAAAATGGGATACTTTGGAAAGTAGTGGTCACTTAGAGAACAGATTTATAGATTTCACCATCCACAATAATCTCGATCAGTTAGTAAACCAACCAACGAGGGGTATCAACATACTCGACTTGATACTAACAAATGGAACTAATGATATTTATGGATTAAACCTAACACTCCCATTAGGGGATAGTGACCACTTAAGCATATAATTTTGTTACCAATCATATCACAAAGTAACTAAAGGCAAATCAGTTTTCAAAAACTACAGAAAAGTAAATTATAGGAAGATAAAAGAATTTTCATTAAATTGGGACTGGCACAAAGAACTCCAGAGCACAGACTTGAACACTGTATGGAATAAAATAAAACAACAATTAGACTACTGTGTGGATAAATGGGTTCCAACTATTAAGAAATACAGTAACAATAAAAGACTACCCCCTGGTGGAACAGGGACATTATGAGACTAATCAAAAGAAAAAAAGTTATTCAATATACTTAAAAAAAATCGAACTAGCTCCCTAAACTTAAAATTGAAGCATTGCAACAAACAACTAAAAAGTATGATCAGAAAATCAAAAAGAAATATGGAACTAAACGTAAATGACAAAATTAATGACAACAAAAACAGTTTTACAATTATGTAGGTTCACTACGTGGTAATCAAAAAGGGATAGGTCCAATAATTACTAAGAATGGCACATTATCAGATGAGGTAGATATAGCAAGTGCATTTTTACTTCTTAAGTGTACATGAACCGAAAGAAGAAATACAGAAACCCACAGTTAATCCCGTGGATAATTATTCACCTATTACAGAAACAGAAATATTTACAATAATACAGGGACTAAAATCCAGTGGCTCAGGGGGCCCAGATGGCATAACGCCCAGGTTTTTGCAGGAGCTATGAAAAGAATTAGTGGGACCACTGACACATCTTTACAATTTATCACTGAAAAGTGGGAAAACACTTCCAGAATGGAGGCAAGCATTTATAACACCAATTCACAAGACAGGTACTAGAGCAGAAGTTAAAAATTACAGGCCGGTAAACCTGACTTCAGTTTTAGGCAAAATATTAGAAAGAGTCATACAACATAGAATACTGGATCATCTGGCAAAAGAAAGAATAATAGATAGTTCCTGACATGGGTTTATTAAGGGAAGATCTTGCCTTACCAACTTGATATCTTTTTTTGAACCAGTTAGTGCAGCTATGGAGAAGGGGGTACCAGTGGACGTTATATACCTGGACTTTGCTAAAGCCTTCAACAAGATATCCCACAAAACACTAATTGAATACCTATACAAAATCAAGTTGGAGCCCAGTATTGTGGTCTGGATAACATCTTGGCTGGAAAACAGGAAACAGAGAGTGGTAATAATGGGATATCAATCAGAATGGGGAGAAGCAACATGTGGGGTACCTCAGGGCTCAATCCTGGGGCCCACACTATTTAAAATCCTGGTCAGTACATTGCAGACATCAGACAACGCATGGTTAAGTAAGTACGCTGATGATTGTAAACTAGAAGGTTTAGTACAAACTCCTTCTGATGGACAGAAACTTCAGGATAAGCCAGATAAATTAACAGCTTGGACCAAAGACAATATAATCCAGTTTAACATCACTAAGTGTAAGGTGATGCACTTTGGTGCTAGTAATCCTAACTTTACATACAACATAGATAACCAAGTACTAGAGACCACCACCAAAGAAAGAGATCTGGGAATAATAATAATACCAAATAAACTATTCACTGAAGCTCACACCAGTATAACTGTAAAAAAATGTCATAAAATATTAGGCTGCATTTTATCCAATATAAAAAGCAGAAAATCACAAATAATGATACCATTATACACCAGTTTAGTCCGACCACACATGGAATATTGCTCCCAGTCCACGACAGCAAACACTGTTAAAAGCAGAAAATTAAAAGAGGGAGTTCAAAGAAAAATAACAAAAAAATAAGGGGGCTGCAACACTCTATGTACACCATAGATAGACTGAAAAAACTTGGCCTGTACTCCACAGAGTACAGATAATTAAGAGATGATCTTTACTTAATATTTAAGACTATCAATGATGAATGCTTGATGGAATGTATTAGTGTTAGTGAAAGCCAGGAACTTAACAAAAAAACAAGGTCCCACAGATACAGACTTAGGGGAGAAAATGACACAACAAAGAAACGTTGTGACTTTTTTACACACAGAATCATTCAAAGCTGGAGCGCACTCCCAAAACGCATTGTAGAGAGTAGTAATATTAACATATTTAAACATTGACCGGATTAAAATATGAGGGGAAAAGATACATGTTCCATCTATAAGACATAATAGGTGGCGAGTTCACGAAGGACAAGATGTCCATAGAACTCGTAACAAACTATGAAATTAAAACAAAAGGGGCATTAAAATTAAGAATAGAAGAACATATGACTGCCATAAGGGTAAGTAGTAATAAGTATGCTATGGCAAAACATTACCAAGAAGAAAACATGGGTCTGCATCCTCTTTAATACATGTTGGCTTTGAAAAAATCCAAATCCCTGTAAGAGGAGGGAATCTTAAGGACCTCTTACTTCAAATAGAAGCCTTATGGACACAAGAAATGCAGACTTTAAGTCCAAAAGGTTTAAATGAAGATTCTGGCTTTAATAGCTATCTGTAATAAACCTTGTTAATCTACTTACCTTAGCTTATTTATAAGTCATATTTATAAGGTGTGTGAATGAAAATTAAATATTTATTCATTAATGTAAGAAGGGTAAAGGTAACACTGTTTAAATAAATATATGAAGCAATAAATGAAGCACTGTTTAAATAAATATAGAATGATAGGTATAGTGTATTTACTGTGATTATTGTATTTATTAGATTTGTATAGCTGGTCTGTATTCAGATGGTTTAATTGTTGTGTAATTTAATATTTATAGGATAATTTATATGGAGAAACTGTTTAAGTTTTGGAGGTAGTCTAATATTCTGAGGAACTTTTTATAGTATACACAAATTAAGAGATCTCGTCACTTAATAAGTTGTCGACCTGGCAGAAAGAAGCTATATAAGGTACAAGGATAATGAGGAATGAAAATAGAGATCGTTATATGGAGTTACAGAGCCCCCCCCCGGTAATTATTATAATCTTTTAAAATGCTTTTCACACTTAGAAAAGCTTCACGGGTTGCATAGCAACTAAATACATAAAAAGAGGTGCACCCAATGGAAACACAGCTCCGAGGAAGGAGTGTCATAGCGGCTCATGGGCTTGTAAATGCAGCTATCATTGTGATGTTTCTGTTTGAAAATATTATAAAATGTGTTGGGATACCCCTCTATGACGTATCTTAAAGATGTAGCACATTTTATGCCCGCATGTAATAATTAAGAGGAGTAGCATCCTCAATGGTTCTATGTAGTATTTTTGTATATACTGCATCAGGATTTCACTGTATGTTAACTGATAAATCAATAAACACAAAGTTAAAAAGGGGGCAGAGGTCTTTACCCAAAGCCCTGCCAATTCGGGGGGTGCTGGAGGAACAGCAGCAATGCAAGTTTGTGATGGATGGGGCTAGATAGTCACCTTGGGGTCAGAAGAGGGACTGACACATACTTAGCTGGGGTTAAAAGATATGGAAGAGATAACTAATACTAAATATAAATTACAACCTGAATTAACACAGGATCCCATTCAGCATTGCCACAGACTCATGGTGGTACCACCAATAACCTGACCTCATGTGCTTTTTTTTGTAAATGTTCTTTAAGGTTTGGTGCAAAACATACATTATTGTAAAGAATTAAATTGAAACTTACATCGTATGGACATCTCATCGGTGGTCAGTTCGCAAGTCACCAGTGCATGGGCATGCAGATCTACACAGAGTTACAATACAAGAATTGCTATAGAGTACTTGTAGCATTTTTGACATTTACCATTGGTATACGCTTCCTTTATCATTACTTTCTTGGGCCTTTCTGGGGTTCCTACCCCCCCCCCCCAGTACCATACAAAGCATTTCAACATTGATCTGGTAATCCACCTCACTTCATGCCCTTGATTAAGGATCAGCTTCCACATACTCCATCAATGGAGGTAAGCTTATACCAGTATTTCTGGAGGGGGACCTATCCTAGAAACCAGGGCATGCCTAGCACACTTTCTAGTGGTTCTCAAATCTGACTATATCTAAAGTGTACCTGCAGGACATTGTGCTGGGTTTTCTCTATTTTCATACACTCTTAACAGTTGGGTACTCCACTGCGCTATTGTGAGGCTAGAGTCTGCCAAGCAGTTTTGGGGCAGAATTCTTTTCCCTATTACTAGTCCCAGGAACCGGAGGGGGTGTATATAGTGTTGCTGCTGTGATGGGCTTCACACCATGCCTACCAACAGTGCTGCCCCTATGCTGTGTGTGTGTGTATGAAAAGTTTAAGGTTTTTAACAAAGTGTCCACCATCTCAGCCCAAAATGAGACAGTGGGGCATGTCCATGCTAGGTGTATAAAGGAGCCCTCCCCCACTTTACATTTTGGATATCTGGTTGTTTTTTCCAGGGTCAATTATATTAGCTAAGGATGGAGTAAAGTACAGTCTGTGAAGAAAGTTGTACTGCAATTGGCAGAATCTGTTGCTCTTTGAACCCAAGGCTACTGCCTGTGTGACCTCATCCCAGATACCCTCCAAGAGACATGTTTCTCCTACAGTAGTAGCCACAGACATTGCCAGCTATTTCCAGATATTTTGTGAAATTTCCAAAGAGTTTCTCTCTGCTACCCCTACTGTGGAAATGCAGAAAGCAGGAGATATTTCTGGAAATATCACAGAAATTTTGGGAAATAGCTGGCAGTGTCTGTGGCTGCTACTGTATGTCCCATGTCCATTTCTTTTTGAGTCTTTCCAGGATATCCCAAGTTATTATTTAGGACAGCACAGAATTACTGCAGATGGTGGAAGCTCTCATTCTGATGTAGAACAATTACTTCCAGAGTGGAGCACAAGGGTTCCCTAGTGGTAGAACCTTGAATTTTAGGTATCCTGCTATGGACTTGTAGATACACAAAATAATCCTGTGGGGACAGCCCAAATTTCTTAGAAAGTTGTTCACAGGATTCCAGAACTCCTCCATTGCAGAGAGTTTGTACTGTACTGAGGCTGTTCCTCTTCCAGGTATGTACTTCATGTCCCCCCAAGTCATGATGGGGGATGGTCTCTCCAGATCACCCTCCGAAGGTTCACCAGTAGCAAGACTTCCTTCCCGTGGCTAATTATACTATGAATGCTAAACCAAACTCAGGCCAGTGTTCAAGTAAAGGGGTTTACTATCTTTTTAATTATTTCTGTACTCAGGGATAAGGTTACACATGGGATATCAAGGGGCCAGGCAGATCACTCTTTTCCATGCTCATCCATACCAGCTGTGAGACCCTGAGTGCCTCTGGGTCTGGTATAAATGCCAGCTGAGCAGCTATAATGTAATATGGAAAGAATGGTAGGTTGAGCACTCCTTCTATCCCCCTGTTTTCTTGGCACTCTGTCCTGCCTTTTTCTGGCACTCCCACTTTTCCATAGAAAGGAGATGTGGTACCACTTCACTGTTTTAAAGTATTTCATTTTTTTCCTTGTTAATGTCCTTGTTCTGTTTATATTACAAAATTCAATAAAGAATATGTAATTAAAAAAAAAAAAGAATTTAAAAGGAACCCACACTTGGAGGACCTGCAAGATGTAATGGCATTTGGGTAGAGTGCACATTTTCACTGTGTTAACCCAGCCAATTAGGGTCTGAGGGAAAGTTTTCCATGGTCAGTCACCCTTAATTGACTCTAGTATTGGTTTGTAGTTTTTGTCCCAGAGTTATGAGAGCTTTCTGGGGAGTATTAGTCTCATATACTTCAGTTGGGTGGCCAGCTGCAGTGCCACTCCCCCACCAGTATGGAGGGCACCCTTCACCCAGGGGTAGCCACTCACATTTGGTCCAGTTGAGTTGTTTTCCGAACACCATTGATGGTAAAATGTTCTGTCAGGGTGCGGAATGAGATTTCAGGCTGTGAGAAGTACAGCAGCACATTGTCTGCAAACAAGGATATAACATAGTAAGCATCATTAATGATTACCCCTTTTATCCCTGGATTGTTCCTGACTGCCACTGCTAATGTCTCTATGGTAAGTACATATAGGAGGGAAAAGAGAGGGCACCCCTGTCTAGTCCCCCTGGTAAGACAGACAGAGACTGAGAGCCAATTGTTGGTGAGAATTTATACTTGGGGAGCTTTGTGCAAGGCCACCAGGCATTATTGTACCTTGGGGCCTAGATCAAACTTTGCCAGGGCTTCAAACATGAAAGGCCACTTGACCGAATGAAAGGCCTTCTCTGCATCTAGTGCCAGGTGACTGGGCTGAGCAGAACCCCTCTCATCAATTTCCTCATGAAATTTAGTGACCTTCTGTTGCTGTTTTTGGCTTGATGGCCTCTAACAAATCCCCCCTGATCTTTATGTATCAGGGTTGGAAGTACTTTCTCTAATTTCTCTGCCTGTATCTTGGCCCCCATCTTATAGTCTGCATTTATGAGGGAGGCGGAACAGTAGCATACACATAGTGTAGGATCGTTCCCTGGCTTAAGGAGCACTGTGATGGTGGCCAAGTATTAGGAGGCAGACAAAGTCCTGCCTCCAGTGACTCAACAATCATATCCCACATTAGGTGCCTAATATCATCCCAAAAGCATTTATAGAAGTCACCCAGGATCCCATCTGGGCCTGGTGCCTTTCCAGAAGTCAGGGGTTTCACTTCCTTTTCAATCTCTCCTAGACTAACATCAGAGTCTAGCTGCTGGTCCACCTTCAGCATCACAGTTGTGATCAGTAGAGGGTCCAGTATGGTGGCAGGGGGTGAGGTGTAGAGTGCTAGGTAAAACGTTTTGAATTCCTCCCCAGTGTTTTGTAAGTAGGACCCCCCCCCCATATCTAATGCCCTGAACAGCTTTATTTGCATGTCTCTTCCTCAGCTGCCACACAAGCCCTCCCCCCATCCCCTCAAATTATTCTCTGGTTTGGGTCAGCAGACAGACTCCTCTCTGTCCTCTCTGATACCACCTGCTTCAGGTCCCCCCTTAACTTTTTCAGCTCCACTATGTCCCCAGGTTTTTGAGTTTGCATGTGAGCATTCTCCAAAGCCACCACTCTCTTCATTAGTTCCTTTTTTCTCCCTTCCTCTTTCCTGCATCTATGTGAAGAACTAAAGATGGAGGCTTCTCTCACTTCTGCCTTCATTGCCTCCATTGCCTCCCCTCTAATGGAATCGGCAGTCTCACCTTTTTTTTTATTGTGCATCAAGTACTGCCTTGGCATGTCTTTCATGTATGCCTTGTACTTCTGTTCCATCAAATGCCTTGGTTCCAGTCTTTCTCCACCTGGCTCTTCCCTTGTTGGGTTCTTCCTCACTCAGCACTACTTGTACTGGTGCATGATCTGAGAAAACAACGGGGCTGTATTGAGACTCCTGTACTGATTGAAGTACTGAGGAGGAGAGCAGAACCATATAATTTCTGGTGTACGTTTGGTGTACATGCAAGAAGAATGACTATTCTTGGCTAGTAGGGTACAGAAAGTGCCACACATCCAACGTATTACTCTCTTCCGCCATGCATCTGAGAGTCGCAATGCTCTGGAGGTGGGCATGTCAGTGGGGCCAATCTGTCCAATACATGACCCCATGTGGTGTTCAAGTTTTCTCCTAGTTATCACTGGGGCTGGGAGGTCAGCTAGGGTCACTGCTAACTGGTGGAAGAAATCAGAGCAGTCATAATTTCGTCCATATAGCAAAGCCACAGTATACAGCTTCCCTGCCTATTTTCACCTCCACTATGACCTATCTGTTTTTGGGGTTGATAATCTTCCTCCTGATCTCTAAATGTAGGCTGGGTCAGAACCACACAGCAGTATCCCTTGCTTTAGACATAAATCATGCTGTCACCATCATGCCTCCCTACCCCTGTTCCACCTTTTTCACCTGCTCCGTTGTTATATGGGTTTCCTACAGCAGTATAACATCTCCCCTCTGCTTTTTTTGTTTAACAAGACCATACTTTCTTTTGTTTCACCACTGTTTTCATCCCATTTACAGTACATGTGATAATATTAATATTGTCACCCATCACTTTTCATTACAAGTTAAAAATGCATTCCCCCACCCCCACAGCAAGCCTCCCTCCAGTGCCCACACCATGATATCCAGTGCACCTTTTTATAACTTGTAGAACCTTTAACATTAACCATATGAAAACCATAACAGTTGTTACCCTCACAACCTTCCCTCCCTTCCCCATCTCCTCCTCCTCCTGCTCCTCTCCCTTATCCTGACTTTAGGATGGGGAGCAACAGGCTCGCACACAGACTTCTCTAACACCTTTCCCCGGTCCCCCATGTCTCCTGCTCATCTCATGGTTTAGCCAAGTGACGTCTCCTACCTGTGTAAGCAAAAAAAACAAAACATTATGACATGTAGTATCAAAATCCTATATTTAGGTGTGACATGCAGTGAGTCTGTGTAACTTCTAAGTACCATTCCTACAGGGTGTATCCCTGCGTGGTTCAATCATGGTGTCCAGACAGGTAATACACTGTACTATCAGACTCTGTGGGCAAGGGTGGTCTAGTGAGTTCTAAGGGTTACAGGGCCACTGTGCCTGTTTAGCAAAGTCTGTGCATGTCTCTGCAGTCAATGTTGGTGCTCGTCTGCCCCCCCGCAACTTTAAAGGGTGTCCTCAACATGCCATTTGGCACCATTAGTTATATAATCTGAGCAGTCAGAAACCTTAACTTTGCTGAAGCCTTTTGTCTGCTTTTAGTTGTTAGAGATCACCTCACAAGCTTTTGAGAGAAACACACAAAAAATGTCTGAAAATGATCACAGTGCAAGAGTAGGTTGACATATCTCTCTGGGGTGGGTCACCACAGTTATCATTTTTTAGTGCATTTTATTTAAGTCAGCTGGCCTTAACCCTCCATGTGGTCAGAGACCCCCACCATGCTCACAATAGCTGCCATGGTCCTGTCTAACACTCTGCACCGAGTGGTCATATAAGGGCAGGAAACCACATGGAGGAGCACCTGTGCCCCATCTGTTCCTGGGCTGGTACCTCTAACCAACTATTTACGAAATACAAATGACAGTTTTTACTACAAAACCCTTCTGAGTTGTACTTGGCTACTGCTTCAAAACTTGACTTCTGAGGCACGGTCTCTGTCCTCTGCCCCCCTTACCAACCCCTACTCGCATTTCCAGTGATGACTGCATCAGCTCCCTTCTGGTGCATTGGGCCCTGTTCTCTGTGGTCCCAACCTGCCTTCTTGAGATGCTTGCTGTTGGTCAAGGAAAGTGGCTGCTGTTGCCGGTGAGGTCAAAGTGTGCAGCAGCTTCCTCTGCTTCTGGATGATGTGGCAGGAAGGGTAAAGCTGTACGAACTGCCACTATTGGTTATTCAGCCCACTCTTCTCCTCACTGAATTCCTGTCTCTAGGCTTGTAGCTAACAGCTGTATTTGGGAAAAACCCTGATGACTGTATTGCCACCTTGATCTGTCCCTTCTTTCATGCTGCTTGGAGTATCAGTTGCTGATCAATGTAGTGCAAAAATGTAATCAAGAAGTGTCTCGGTGGTTGGTTCAAGTCCAGTCTCAGCCCCGGGTATCTATGAGCCCGATGCAACTCCAAATCAATAGTTCCCTCAATCTCTATGGTCTACAGTGGCCACGTTTTTAAAAATAGCAGTTCTTACTCTTTATCTACCCTGGCAGTCCTATAACATGGATGTTTGTTTGTTTATTTGCTTAACAGGAAACCCATACTGGAATGAATTCTGCTTACAGATGTGACCCACAAATAACAAAAATAAACATACATCACATAATTGGAAGGCTTAGCTTGGAGTTCAGTGGACAAGCAGCCAGTCACTCCCACTTCCTGAGCTATATAAGCAGTTCCCCTCAACCTCATTGCAAAGCACCTTTTTCTTTGCTGCTGGAGGCTCTGTTGATCTGTTCTCTGTGCTTGCTGGGGCCTGCCCCCCCCCCCGACCTCCTGTTTCTGTGTGTCTCTGCTGGACTTCAGTGTTTGTTTTCCTGCTTCTGGTTTGTATCTTTCCTCTGGCTGAGTGCTTCTTTGTGTGTTGTGTGTTGTGTGTCCTGTTTTTGGTTTTGGTCCTTGTTCCCTGTTTTCTGTGTTGCTGTATTTTGGTTTTGTTTTTTGGGGCTTTGTTTCTAAGCTCGTGGCATACTGCTACTCAGAGCTCATACTACTGCTTTCAGTTACTTACAACAGTTCCCACATCTGGCACTTGGGTTAATATCCCAGTACTGACACTGTAATGCAGCATGAGAGGGGTGCTGCATTTCTGAGGTGCCGTCTTTCGGATGAGACATTAAATCGAGGTCCCATCTGCCTGGATTGGTGGTAGTTCAGGTGGATGTTAAAGATCCCATGGCACTTATCGAAAAGAGTAGGGGAATTTCCCCGGTGTCCTGGCCAAATTTCCCTCATTCACTAAAAATACCACCAACAGCTTAATCTGGTTCAAGGTCAATTGGCATTCATCTGTATCCCCCTCCCCCGGGTCGTGCCTGAAAATAGGCAGGATTTGTCTAGTGCACTTACCCGGTCAACAAAAGCTAAATAAATAAAATAAATAAACAACTGCAGTCACTGCTATTGTTTACTCCAATTACTATTGTACCCAGTGCTTGTGTTTTTTACACTGTTGCTCACCTCTCTCAAACTACTGCAGTGCAACTGCAATCATTATCTGTGTGTTTCTGCTCAGCCATATCTGCTCCATGTTGCATACTCAATTGTTTTCACCTGATGCAGGCTTACTGTGACCCTAGCTATGCTGCTCATTCATGCCCTCATTCTACTTGCAGCTTCATTGCATTGCCTGGCTACACCTGCTTTCAGAGCATTGTCTCCATGTTTATTGCAGTTACAACTCTGAGGTCAGTCAACAAAGCTCCTGCTGAGGCTGTTAATATAACTTATTATTAAATCCTGCCTCACCTCCAAAAATCCTCAGAGTATTTGTCACCTTGATTTGGCTATTCATGTCTGGCTGGCTTGCCCACAATTCAGTCCTGTTTCATTGCTTCATGTTATGCAGACCTCCGTGCAGGTCCACCTATCACTACTACTGTCTATTGACCTACATACAGATCCACGCCTGCTTACGCTATCATTGTTCATTTGCTTACGCAGATCATTGCTTCATGCCTACTACCATCCCCTCGGCTTCAGCCTCTGGGATTCTGCTGAAGTCAATTCTGCAGTCTACTGTAACTGCAAGGTCTCAGCACTCATCACTCATTATGTTTAAGCATTCCAATGCTCATTCAACTGGTCAACAGCTTTCAGCTCTCTATCAGTTTTTGGGGCATGCCAGTCATACCCTTCTGGTGCAGGTTCCCAGCAGCCAACGGTCTCGCTCTGCCTTTAGTCCACATCTTGAGCGTGTCCAGCTTGGGGCGGGGTCCTTCTCACCTGGCCCATAGCTGGGAATGTCCTCATTCTGGGTTTGGCTTTAGCTTCAGCAGCTCCTGATGTAGCATTTAAGACTAAGCTGTGAAGGGTGGAAAAAGTTGTCTCCTTTGACTCTAGTGTTCCACTATAATGGTTAGTCATTGACTTTAGTGGTTTCCCTAGCAAGGCACCTTCACTACATTCTCTCTACGACTGCCTCTGGTTCACCTGGTTTGCATTTAGGGTGAGTAGGCCAAGTGAGTGCCTCAGCAGTCATTGCTCTCCTCCTCCCACCTTGGTTGCGTATTCATGTTGCAGAGAACAATTGTAACCTTCCACGGTGTTCCCGCTAGAGGGATTGAGTGAGAGCCTTCCTCCAAATTGGAATATTTTCCACCTCTCTTTAATTGGGTTTTCCATATTGCAGCTGAAGAGCCATCACTAAATAAAGTATCCCAAGCCTGGAGGGAAGGTGACTTAGGCCTTGGATCCCCAGAGATTTCCTCCTCAAAGTTTTTTTTTTCTCTCCTCCATTGCCTCAGGTCATAACTTAGTTAGCATAGTAGGGTCCCCTAGTTCTTTAGGTAGATTCCGCTGTTGGATGGAGGTGGATGGTGTCCCAGTCGTTCCCTCTCTCCTTAGAGGATCCCCTCATTCTCAATGCAACCATCGGAATCATGCAATGCAAACCTGGCTTCCATCATATCATCAACTTGAGCATCTCATTATGTTATCAAACTGTCTGATGCTTATCTACTACTACTACATCACAGATACAGTTTGCTCATATGCTTTGTACTTCATTCTTTTTTGGGGATCCTTTCTAAGGTACCTTTAGCCATGGGAATCATCCCATGGCATCTCTAGAGGTGGAACCCTCTTTGAGGGTTCCTTGCCTTTGGTACCCCTACAGGGTAATAATTCCTCTGGAATAGAGAGTGCAAATGGCCAAAACCAAGCTAACATAGTTGCACAAGCATAACACTATACTGGCTGCAGTGGCCATTGAATTGGAAGGCTTAGCCTGGAGTTCAATGGACAAGCAGCCAGCCACTCCCACTTCCTGAGCTATATAAGCAGTTCCCCTCAACCTCATTGTGAAACACCTTTTTCTTTGCCCCACCATCCTCCCCTCTTCTCCAGCGGTTATTCTTCTCTCCTTGGGATCCTTCCTAAGGTACCTTTAGCCAAGCTAACACAGTTGCACAAGCATAATACTATACTGGCTGTGTAGGCCATTGAATAACTTTTAACATCTAGGACAAAATTTGTCAGCCTTATGTTATTCTGGTGCTCACGGTTCTCATGATCAGAGGCCACATCCAGTGAGTCCTCTATGGTTTTTTGGGCATCCTGTAGTTTAATGGGGTTTTCTGCTAGCGTTTTCTCCAGCTGGGCCACTCTTCATGCCAGTTCCTTCAGCCTCTTATTATGAGTCCACCAAATTCCGCAGTTGATTCACAGTTCTCTGAAGGTGTGTAAATTGAGCTGAGAGGTTTTCAAATCCAGCTCTCATATCTTTTTTTATACCAAATAGCAGTGCTGATAGTGATTTCAGTGTTGACAGCCCTGCCAAGCAGTCCTTGCCATTCCTGCTTGGTTGCTGCATGCTAGCGGCCACTATGGTGTTGGTATGTTAGGAAGCCTTGCCAGACCCCTATTTTTCATTCATGTTTTTTGTGAGCTGGAATTTGTTTTATCATTTTGGTAGCAGTAGCTGTTTAGAAGCCAGGATCTGTTGCGATATCATCAGGTAACTTGCAAATTTGTGAATGACTAGTACAGTATGCACTGCAAGCCCATTGGTCCACATTGTGGACCAATAGGCTTATAGCTGCTACTGTAAGCTGTCATTCGGTGGGCAGTGGGGTGTGGTATCGCAATTTGGTTGCTGCTTCCACGCCGATGTGGGCGGGGAGCTGGGTGGGTAGGGGTGCCTGGGGGGGTTGGGGATACCACTACACCACCAGGGATATTATTTTAACATTTGCCTGTGATAGGGCATACGGAGGGAGAGGAGGATACCACTACACCACCAGGGATTATATATTTAACATTTGCCCGTGATTGGGTTTACTGAAGAGGAGGGGATACCACTAGATTACCAGGGATTATACTTCTAATACTACTACTACACGTGATTGGGTTTACGGGAGGGAAGGAGGATACCACTGGACTACCAGGGACCATTTAGATGCTTGTGGACAGTGTTCTGGGTTGGTGGGTTGCCACCCACGGCTGGCGGCTACTGTGTTGCACCTTGCAATACAGCCTCCCACCTGTGGGTAGCCTGGCTTTGTTCCTTTTTTTTTCGGCTCAACTTTGAGCCCCCCATGCGGTGCATAGCAGGGTCATGCCAGCATATGCGCTACACATACTGGACTGAATATTGGGATGTGCCGCATTTGCATGGGCACGCCCCCTGCATTTGCACGGCATACAGTCAGGACTTGCGCTATGCTAGTCCCACCTTTTAATATCGTACTGGGGTGCATTACTTGGGTTGCGCCAGTGCAACCTGGTTGCGCCAGGTGCAACCCCTTTGAATATCCTGGCCAGAATGTCAAAAATTATGGCATTAGTTTTCTTACAGTACACTACCATCACAGGAGCCCAGGGATACTAGTCAGAGACAACTCATAACTTGTGCCACTGGCAGTGCATTTCATGGGTCTGTGCTCGATGCCTCGTTACTGTAGGTCACATTATTTCTTTCTCATTATCATTTTATTGTTGCCAGTGCTTAGCATTTGTTTTTACTGCACCTACAATTTCTTACATATAAAACTTTGTTTGAAAATGAGAGCATCCCATGGGAAGCCGAGATGAGCTGTTTAGCATATTTTATCAGCTGGTAGAGTACCAAAATGGTATTCCGGGGGCCTGGGTTAATTTTCAAGTTAGGTCTAAACCACTTTATAATTTTCATAGCCCCTTGCTGCACCTTATCCAGCTCATATATGTCGGTCCTGTATCGAAGAGTCCAGTACAGCACATAATACTACAGGTGTAGTCCAACCAAGGCCTTGTACAAGGACAATAGAACCTCCCATGGTCATCCTTCTTTTTCCCACTTGATGTATCCAGTATCCCCTTTAATTATTTTTAATACAATTTATTTTATAAAATTCATGGCAAAGGTGAGAAAATCAAAGAGGAACACGAGTGTGACAGCACAGTAATTTCTATGGTAATTAGCTTACAAATCAATGCAGCTTCTAGAAATACAAGTTGCTTCTCCTTTCTGAACTGAGGAACTTTAGCATTTAACACTTTCTGTTCCATTTTCATTGTGTAGATAATGTCTAGTCACATCAGTTGAAGCTTCAGTGTTTTAACTAATCTTTTTTTTTCCCTAGGAGCAAAAAATATATGAGGGGACCAAAAGACTCATAAAACTAAAGAAGTTGAACCCCAGAACCACCTACTGTGTCTACGCAGAAACACATATGCTTTTACTAGATCGTATCAGCAAACACAGTGCTAAACGCTGTGTGACAACACAGAGGGGCCAAAAAGGTAAAGTAAAACAAAACCTGAAGCATGTATCTGCTTCACCAGCATGACTCAAACTGTCAGTTTATTAGTCTGTCTGTCTATATTTCTCTGTTGGTCTGCCTGCTTGTCTGTCACTCTTGATCAATCTACTGTCTGTCCATCTGTCTGTCTGTCTGTTGATACATATATATATATATCTGCTTCAATTAATAGAGACTAAATCTGGAGGGATCACAATGCCAGTGGTTGCTCTACTTACTGGCAAATTGTTGGGCCCTTCACAATGTCTGAACTAGCAGGCTTGCAAAGTTTGAATACTTTGCATTCAAACATCTGAAAAATCTTAATCATCCCTTTAAGTTCTGGAAGGTTATTCATTCCCTTTTCTCACACCCAGCTAAGTCTCCTTCTTCATTTCTCAGGTTGGGTGACTCCCTAAAGTCTGACCCTGTTGCCGTTGCTTCTTCCTTTATTTCCTTCTTCACCTCTTGTGCTTGATCCCTCATCTCAAAACAGGAAAGGGACCTGGGTGCAGTCATTTCCAATGACCTGAACAGTAGCTAAACAGTATGACAAGGCAGTGGGAAAGGCTAGAAGGATGCTCAGATTCATAGGCCGGGGTATCACTAGCAGAAAGAGGGAGGTTATAACTCCCTTGTATAAATCACTAGTAAGATCATACTTTGAGTTCTGCGTCCAGTTCTGGAGGCCCCACCTCAAAAAGGACATGAACAAGGTGGAGGCAGTACAGATGAGGGCAACCAAGATTGTGCAGGGCCTGCATCAGAAGCTGTACGAAGAAAGGCTTTAGGAATTAAATATGTATTCCCTAGAAGAAAGGAGGGACATGATGGAAACATTCAGATACCTCACAGGTGTAAACAAGGTACAGGAAGGGAGCATTTTCCAGAGAAAAAGATGCTCAAGGACAAGGGGTCACATTATGAAGTGGGGGGGGGGGGCTGAGAGGAAATGTGAGGAAGTAAGTCTTCACAGAAAGGGTGGTGGATGCTTGGAATAGCCTCCCAGCAGAGGTGGTGGGGGCTAAAATGATTACAGGATTCAAGAAAGCATGTTATAGACACAAGCAGATTTTAGAAGTGAGGCAAGGTGGGGTGCAAAGTTGTAACGAAGTAGGATCTGCGATGGCACTGTAGGTAGGGAAATTAGGGCAGACTAAGTGGGCCAAGAGGTCCTTATCTGCTGACAACTTCTATGTGGCTGTGTTTCTCCTCTTCTACTCATTCCTCCTTCTCCACCCTCTACCCCTTCCCCCTTATTCACTTGATTTCCTCCTTATGTATACCTTAGAACAAAGGAGAGAGAGAGAGAGAGAGAAGTGATACGAGCGAAACATTTAAACACATTAAGGGCATTAACAAGGTGAAACAGCCTAACATATTTCAATATAAGAAAAATAGCAGGACAAGAGGACACAGCATGAGATTAGAGGGAGGCTGATTAAGGGGCAATGTGAAGAAGTTCTTTTTCACAGAAAGGGTGGTGGATGCATGAAACGTCCTACCTCAGGAAGTGGTGGATATGAATACAATGCAGGGCTTCAAACAGGCATGGGATAGGCATAAGGGAGCAATACAGATGAGTATGAATAGATAGGCCATCGACAGAGCAAAGGCCACTGGCACATTCATAAGGTTAAAAATTAAATGGGCAGACTGGATGGGCCTTGCAGTCCTTATCTGTCCCCAACTTCTATGTTTTTATGTTTCTATGTTTCCCCCTATTCCTGATGCCTCAATCAGGGCCCTTCTAGTACTTAACCCAACTAGAGGTTTGAGCCCTGATGGTCATGGCCCTAAGCTCCCCCATTTCTGTACTCCTTCCATTGCATTCCCTACCACTTCTGTTCTCAACTCTCTTTTTCCATGGCTGCCATCCCAGGCATCTGGCTATGTGGAGTAGTCATTCACCTTCCCAAAGGAGGTGACCCCCCCCCCATTCCTGAGAATTATTAGCCAATCTCCCTTCTTCCCACCCTGTCTAAGCTCAAGAATATCTTGTTTTCTCCACAATCTCCTCTTTCCTTGACCCCTCATCTTTCTTTACCACTTTCCAGTCTGGTTTCTCAAAGTCCCATTCCACCTCCCTCCCCTGGCACTGTATGTTTGTTGACCTACTGTAGTTAAGGCTGCACTGTATGTTTGTTGACCTACTGTAGTTAAGGCTATTGATACTGTTGTACACACTGTTCCCCTGGACATGCTTAAATGGGTGAGGCTCTCAAACTTGCAGTTAGCTGCTACTGTTCCCACCTTGAAGGCAGGTCCCAAGCTGTCTGCACTAGAGATCCACCCTCACCCCCCCTTCCCATCTCCACAGGTGTTCTCCAAGCCTCTTTTCTGGGCCCAGTTACTTTGTCCATTTTCCTAAATGACCTCCCAAATACAGTACCTGTACCTATGAAGCCATTGATTAGTATGTGGACAATACAGTGATCTTCATCTCTAGTGCCTCTACTCTTAACTTGGGTGCCTGCTTCCAACTGGATGTCTCCAATATCCAACACTGGTTCCTTGATAGTCAACCATTTTTGAAGCCAAAAATAGTCTCTATGACCTTTAGCACCAGGCAGAGGTAGGCAAGACTCTCTTCTCTTTTTGACTTCTGTACCTTTGATGGTGGGTTGATTGAGGATGTATCCTCCTTCAAATTTCTTGGGGTTTGGTTGGACCTTCACCTTGATGTCTCTGTACGTATAGATGTCATCCACCCAGAAGCTCCACCCTAAACTTGAGGTTCATTACAGGACTAAAGCATGCATTCCATTTCCAACATGACAAAAAATCCTTTTGAAAATGATCCTCCCAATTTTAAACAACAGTGACATTGTCTACTGTACTGCACCCAAGTCCATCCTGGCCTGGATGGTTCCCTTCTTACACTCTTTCTGTCGCTTTGCCCTAGACTATCCCCCTCAGAGCCAACACTGCTCTCTCTATTCTTCCTTCTCCCCCCTTCCCCCAAAGCCAGGCAACTGTTTCACTGTGCTTCCTTTATTTCCAGATTCTGGTTTGGCTCCCTCCACCTCACCTCCCTTCTTTCGTCCACCTCTGCCTCTCACTGACTCCATCCATACCTTTGACCCTTGTTCCCTTACCCTTCCTTACATAAAATCATCTGCAGTCCAAACTACTTTCGCCTTCTGGTTGCCTACAATCTGTTCTTCCTTCCCTCATGCTAGCCACTTTGCCTTATCCCTCGCCCTCCCCCTTAAAGCCCTCCTTCACAATTTCTCTACTCACTCCTACAACTGCCCTAGACTACAGTGTGAATTAGCATCCATATCCCCAAACAACCTCTGTACCTACATACTGCTTACCGAGGAGTTTCCACATGATCTGTTCAAAATTTATTATTCAGTACACCTGTCCTTGGTCCTAGTTAATGCAAATGTATGATATGTTCATGCTTGACTTGTCTATTCAGCTGCAATTTGTAGTTTTCAATTTTTATGTTAAGGTATTTTATTTATTGTATGTTGTTGTCAAGTTTTACTGTACTCCAGCCCCCTTACCCCCATCCCCACCTAAACATCTGGAAATGAGTTGTTACCAGCTCAATACTTTATGTCTTTCCTGGTAAAACTTTTGAAATAAATAAATGACTAAATATAATATAGCTCAGTGGTAAGATGGCAGACAAAGCTAAGGGGCAGGATTTTTGAAGCATGATGTAGGGCTTGCATCCAGCCCTAAGCCACTGCACTTAGGTTCTGGCCCGGTGCACCCCTTCGGCTCAACACCCTGATGGCGAAACAGGAAAAAAGACCACTATGGCGACATTTGCAGTAAAGGTCCTTTTTCCATGTTTCACTTTCCCCCAGTGTTCTGCCCCCCCTCCCCGGACCAACTCCGACCTGGAGTTGGAATTCTAAAGTCTGGGGGTGCAGGGGCAGAGCCCTCCCACCCCCCACAGAAAACACTGTTAGAACAGGTGGCACAATACCTGCATCGGTATTGTGCCATTGCTGTGGGGGAGGTCAGCATTTTCACTGTCAACCTCCCTTGGTGCTTCTGTTCTGGCTATGTGCCAAACCCTTCACCACAAGTGCCACCCAATATTACAATCTCAGGAACAGTTGCAGCAGTGTCCACCATATATAGCAGCTTGTGCCAAATATCTAGCACACGTTCCATACAAACAGTCCCCAAGTTTGCTGCAAGTTAGACCAGAAAAAGGTGATCTAACTTGTGGCAATTACCACATGGGATGGAAATTCTCATTAGATCACTGCAAGCCCACTGTGCCATATCACTGGCATACTGGGGCTTGTGGCGATCTAACAGTTATCAGGTATCCCAATGTGGCTGTGAGATGTTATAAGAGGCTAGAACAGTAGTGCAATGACAAATGTTTTCCAAAAAGCTAGTTTCAGCTACATTTAATAAAAACATTAGCATACCTGACAAATCTACTTTTCTAGGTACCTCCTATGCTGTGCATCATGATTTTTTTTCATTTTCTCAATCCGAACCATTGCAAGGTCTACAATGCTATTCCTAAGTCAAATGTGGTAACCATCATTTTTCTTGAGAAGAAAAAAAAATAAATGAAAATGTTTATAAAATACTCAAATTTTGGTTGACCTGAATAAGGTTACTGCCAAATAAAACTGGAAGATACCAGGAATCTTTATAGTAACCAATGGTTAGAGTCATTGTTTGAGTCCAATGTTGTTGCACTGCTGCTTTACATTTTACAACAGTCCCTTAATTCTAAAAGAAGATTCCTGATATACAGTATTTTACAGAAAGACCATGCATGGTGACTGAGCTGAAAAGCTGTTCAATTTTTGCTTTAAAGTACCCCCTCCTGCCCATAAAAATGAACATTATTATTTTACATAAAGTTCATGCATGGTGACTGAGCTGAAAATCTGTTCAGTTTTCACTTTAGAATACCCCTCTACTGCCCATAAAATAGGACATTTTATTTAGCTAAAAGAAGAGTCCAGTTTTTCAAAAAGAAATATACACCACAAAACTCACATTAACAATAGTTGAAAAATGCATCTGTCTTTCTTCCCTCCCTCCATTCCTTGAGCCCGTGCTTGTTTTTGTTATAATAGCATACTGATGTAGCAAGATATAAATTAAGCCAAATGGAAGAAAACCTCAAACATTCTAAATCCCACTAACACTATTAGAAATACAGAAACATTTCAAGAGTGGGTAGAAAATAGGCAGCAAAACATTTTAAAAAAAGACATGGCTCTGTGGCAAATTTGAGGTTTGTGAGATTTCAGCATGTATATCTTTCTGTAGGAGAACGTGATATCCACAAGAAATTATTACAGACAGAATCTTTCAGGATACAAGAATTGAACACTCTACACCTCAAATGGTCTTAGTGATGATCTAAGATTGCATTGCTTTTTAACTTAAAGTGCCTTGAACTGTTTATTATTACTTTATGCAAAACGTGACAAGATACTCTTCAGGATGTACTGACCCCCCCCCCCCCCATCATTATTTTGTTTTCCTTCAGTTTGTTATTTTGGTCTCATCATGAATATAGGTTTGCAGTTGCTAATAAAATAATGATTAGGGTGAAGTGAAATAATTAATAGTGAGTGCTTTTCAATACTGAGGATGTACAAGCTTCATTTATTTCCTCTGATATTATTATGAACCACATTAAGCATTGTCATTTTGATCTCCAGTTATTGTTTCTATTCTTTTTACTTGTTTATGTACCTGCCATGGTTGCAAATGTCAACAACCTTAAGGCAAGTGAATGAGTTTGACACTTTGACAAGATTCACTCTTTATTCTTTACACATTTTTTAAGGTTTATTGCACAAGGGAGTCACACTGTATTATATGTGTCGCTTATTGTAAGCTGACTTTTACAAGCAGCCTATCAAGCTAAGCATACACATAGAGGATTGTGTATGAGCAGTCATACACAACTGGGTTATTCTTGAATCAAGCCCATTTCCCTGGTAACAGTAGAGATTCAGGAATAACCTGGCATGTGTATGACTGCTCATACACAATCTTTTATAGTGTATGGGCAGTCATGGTTACGATTCAGATGAAAAAAAAAATGTCCAGAATGAAAGAAATAAAGAGTTTCCTTATCTGCCATTATCCTGCTGTGTGACTTTCCCCTTGAAGGATCTCACTGCAGTCAAATCAAAGCTGATTGGTGGATGCAGATTACATTTTTTGTTTGTCGCTTTGCAGATTTAGTTAGTTTACTGCTTTTGTTTTGGAGTGGGGAGTACTGCTGTTGACTGCTGCTGCTGTCTCTGTCATATACCAACTCAAAACCACGAGGCATCAAGGCAAGCAGTGGCAACCGCTACTCGAGGGCTTTGAGGTGCGAGACAGCATTCCATTTTGTTGTGTTGCACTGCTGACAGACTGAGTGCAGCACAACAGCCAGTATGATGGAGTGAGTGAAGCACAACAACACTATTGCAGGCACGGATTTTCATGCTGAATAACGTTCCACCATACACTATATAGTGCCTTAGAGTCAAGGGCACCACAGTTTTGCAAGGAATATGGCATGGCCAACTACTAATGAGATGTATTTTGTAACATAGCAACTGTATGCTTTTTATGGGCAGCAACAACAGCACGATCCTAGCTCTGATGAAGGCATGATGCCATCACGCCGAAATGTTAGCTGGTCCGTTCATGTGCATTAGTGTGCTCCTGTTGGTGTTTCACCTGCAAGTAACTTCAGGTAGGAATCTCGGTGATCTAGTGTGGCTGTGAGGCCTCTGGTTTTTCATGAATTCAAGCATGTGAGAAATTCAGCTTTTTGTCAGTCAGTGTAAAGAAACCACTTTAGTGAGGTAAGCAGTCTTGTACTGGATTTCTCGAAATGAGTACTTATATTACATTGACCTGGTGGGCTGAAACACCTGAAGGATTCTTGTCCCTGGTATCAGGCAGGAAGCAGTGAGCACTCCTGGGTTAAAAGACCCCACAAAAAGAGTAGTAATCAGTTCTGTTTTTGAAGTATCTGTAGTTCAGGATTGAGTTAGACCAACTCTCTGCCCCACTGTTATCTAAACAGTCTCAAATTCCTACTCACGCTAACCAATTTGACCTACAGTGTACCCTGGATTCCATGAATACCATCATTAATGTAGCACACAAGGCCACGGATATTTCTGCAGTTCTTCATTTGCCTTCCATGCTCTGTATGCATGAGCAACCACTACAAATGTTTAAATCATGCATCCACTCTTAAAACACTTTTGTAACCAACACTTCATCTCCCCTCGGTGAGCAATATCCAATTTTGCCTATTTCAATGAAACATGTACAAAGCTCTGAAATGATCTGACATGATTAATTATTGCTTCCAGCAACATGCTGCTGCGTACTGCATACTGCAACCCATCAACTGTCAGTATGAGATTTGTCATACTTCAAATCTGAACTGAAGGCAACGTACACATTGCAGCTCTTAAAATGTTTCAAAACCACCAAGCATTGCTTGCATCCAGACAACAAGCCCCTATAAAATATTTTTAAACCCTGCCAGGTACCTAATCTTAAAACTGTTTTTAAGCAAAGTTTTAGAGCTAGCATGGTTTCACTCATACAGTATGTCTGGAAGGAAGTAAAAATGGTTTAAAGGGGCACTGTCAGTAGTTTATTTACTTTAACTGAAGTTATCTGTACACGCGCCTGCACTGGCCGAAGCAGTCCCTTTAGTCATACAGTACCCATTGCAGCAATATTTTCACACCAGAAGGAGTTTGTTTTAGTAATTTTATCTCAATGTGAATCCATATCAGTCCACTTGTATTTGCCGTACTGACCACCAAAGTGTGGTCACTTTTCTAAATGGTGCTGAAGCATTAGGAGGCTCATGCATACCTCATCATACCCAAGTTTAACTTTTGCACATATTTGAACAGGTGTAAAGAAAGCTGAAGTCAGGAAAGTGACAGCTAATTTGAAATGAAAGCTTAAAGTTACAGAAATCACTGTCTCAAAGCCAAGCTGTGATACTGGGCACGCTCATATGCATATGTGAATGCCCAGTAACGGGGCTCGGGGTTCAGACTGGGATTTTTGTAACTTTAAGCCCTCATTTCAAATCAACTGACATTCTTACTGAGTTCAGCTTTCTTGTTGTGCATCAGCATGTGCAAAGCTGAACCTTGGGTGTAATGAGTCATGCACGAGCCTCCTGGCACTTCAGCGACTAATAGAAATTAGACCACACTTTGGCAGTTGGTGCAGTAAATATAAGAGGACTAAGAGAGCTTCTCTTTGGGGTGAAATTATTAAACTCCTTCAGGTGTGAAGATGTTGCTGCAATGGTGCTGCATGACTAAAGGGACTGTTACAGGCACTGCATGCCCATCTATGGATAACGTCAAAGTAAGTAAATAGCGGACAGTGTCCCTTTAAGCTGTAATGGTTAAACTAAAACAGTTCTAGCTGCAGTGTGTAAACAGACAATCACAGTTCTGTGTGATGGAATAAACAGGACATGTTTATGGTGAGAACAGGCTTAACACCAGCAGCATAAATGCACCAAACCATTATTGCATAAATGATTGCTGCATGTTGTGGGCACATTAACCTGGTTTTACTAAATTTGTTTTGAGACCTTTTTTTTAAAAACAAATAACAGTTCTATAGTGTGGACAGGACCTAGTTGTCCCTTGATTATTTTGTGGAACTTTTTGTACTGTGAATCTGTTGCTGCACTGAGATCCCTATGAAAACAAGATGCCAAATCACATAAGACTAACCCACTTGTCAACATTTTAAATGCACTTAAATGCATAAATGACTATTATAATCATTAGTCTTTAACAAGAACATAAGTAGTCAAGCACTGAACCTTCTTGTACTATTTGCCTTAATGGTGACTACTGGCAAGTCATTCCACAAATTAACCACCGTCTGGGTAAAGTAATTCTTATTGGTGCCCTCCACCCTCTCTCTCCTCTCAGGTGAAATTCATGCTGTCATATTCTATTGACTTACAGTATATTGCTGTGAATAACTTGTCATTGTGTGAGCAATCTGCTCATGCCAATTTCATATTTTGTGAACCTATGTCATGTACATATGGAATCCTTTCCATTGAACAGGGTTTTTCAACTGGGGGTTTGCGGCTAACCCCTGGGTGGCCTGCAGAGCAAGGTCCAAAATCAGCAATTGCGGTAAAAAAAGTGCTCAACCACTTGGAAACGAACGCTTCACATGTTAACGGTTAACATATTAATTGTTCATTTCCATGCAACTGAACCCTTTGTAAGTCATCAGTGGCAATAAACCTAACTTGTGCATTAACATAATAAAATCAAAATGTAAGCAGAAGCTCTGTGCATTTTATAGTGATTATATGTATATCACTACTGTTACACAGAGCTCTGTTTTTTAATTGTGGCTACCTCAGTAACTAAAGAATTCATTAATTCAGCTGTAATTCAGCAGTTACTCCATGTATAGGTGTTTAAATGCAAAGAGGTTATGAGCTGTTAAACATTAAGGTGACACAGAGCTCCACTTTAATTTTCATTAATTGTGGCTGCCTCAGTAAGTAATTCAGTGTCATTTTCACTGATTGACTTCGATCAGCTGTGCCCCCACACCCAACACCTAATGATTACTTTCTGTGTTAAGATTTCAAAAAAACTCTGCCTTGGACGTTATTCAGTATTTACTGCTCCAATTTTTATTTCTGGCTTTTAGGTTTTGGTAGTCCTTCCCAGCTCCAGTTTGATTTTTTCAAGCAGCTCCAGTGTTGCTGCTCCTATTTTGGTCTTAGAGATCCAGTTTTCACCTGTGACTGCACCATTTTGCTAATACATCCTGTTTTGATTTGTGCAAGCTTGTCGGCTTTTACTACGAGGTCTGTTTTTTTATATTTATTTTTTTATTTATTTAGATTTCAGATTAGCACCTGTGAGCAGGAGCTCTTTTTATGTTTGCTTGAATGCATGTGCAAGAAACATAGTGCCACCATATGAGTTTTCGTAGGTGTGCCACCTCCACTTCCAATGTCCTGCTTTTTTTTGCAGATGTGGCCGCACTGCACCAATGAATGTCCGAGCTGTCTATGACAGCCATTCAGATGCAGTGCTGTACAGTTCTGAGAAAACCACCACTACAATCAACAGTGGTAACATGTAAGCAATTTGCATGCTGCCATCAGCAGACAATTCACATACTGCAGTGGGCAGTATGCAAATTGCCTACACATTAGCACTGCATCTGAACTGTCATAGACAGTTCATTTCTGTTGCATCCTAATCCCCCCCCCATGAACACCTAGGAAGCATGCTGGGAGCCCACACCAGCGTGCTCATTTGCTCCCCTCCACCCTGCACACTGTATGACTGATGGGGGTACCCAGTCCCCCGTCGGCTCCACTGCCCCTCCCAAAGCAAACTTCCAGGTGCCACACTAGAAGCCCACCCCAGTGTGCAAAAGTCTGTGACCCACAGGGTGCCCAATCACCCGTCAGCTCCACTGCCCCCCCCAACAAATTTCCAGGTGCCATGCTTGGAGCTCACCCCAGTATGGCAAAAGTCCCACATCATTCTTTAAAAAAAAAAAACTAGAAAAAAAAAGAAAACGTTCCCTTGTTGACTTTCTTGCCCTGTCCCCAGCCTGCACCCACCCTCTGTGTACCCCACCTCCCTACACCCCCCTAATCCCATACTTACCTCCAGAGGCTGGTGTGACGATCTTCAGTGGACCAGAAACATGTCCGCACTCTTCAAAGCCGACCACAAACTGAAAAAATGCTGGTAAGCTGTATAATGACATAAATGGTTTTTTTTTCAACTTTGGTGCATATCTTGGCCATTTTATGGAATATTTTCACCAAATCTTCAACATGGGGTTCTAGGGACCCCACCTCATGAACTCAGCCAGTGTCAGTTTGTTATTCAGTCCCAAAAGGTGATTTCACGATCACTGTGTGGTACCACCCTTCAGGACTGAATAATGGAATGACAGTGTTCATGAGGTAGGCCCCCAAAACCCTATGTTGAAAATTTGGTGAAAAAAATTCCCCAAAATGACTGTTTTACAAGTGTGCATTATGCGGTTCCTATGTACGCTCGTAACTTCGAGAATTTTTACTATTTTCACTCCAGATTTTCAATGATGCCATTTTACCACACTTCCTTATGAGAAGTACAGCTGTAATTTTTAACATCTTGCCCAAGATGTGTTTTCGCGCATGTAGTGCTCAGTGGCGCAGTCGGTGTGTGAAATCAATGTTTGGGACAGATTAAGAAACTCACAGTGACACTGTTCATGAGCAGAGGTCTGAAAATGGCTATGTTGAAAATCTGATGACAAAAGTCCATAAAATGACTGTGTTATGAGCGTGCATTGCACAGTTTCCATGCATCTTCGTAAGTTCACGAATTTGTAATATTTTCAGTCCAGATTTTCAACACTGGCATTTTTCCACACCTCCTTATGAACAGTACAGCTATCATTTTATTTTTCACACCCTGGCTGAAAGGTGTTTTCAGACTTCTGGCTCAGAAATGCGCGGCCGCTGTGGGAAATTAGTGTTCGGGACAGATTAAGAAAATCACAGTGACACAGTTCATGAAAGGAGGTCCCAAATTGCCTTTGTTGACAATATGCAGTAAAAAAAATCCCCATACTAATTGCATTATGGGTGTGCGTTGCGCAGTTTGTATGCACACGTGTGACTTCACCAGTTTTTTAATATTTTCACTCCAGATTTTCAACATTGCCATTTTTTACACCTCCCCATGAACAGTATAGCTGTCACTTTTCACATCCAGTTCGAAATATGTTTTCGCACCTATGGTGCCAAACGGCGTAGTCACTGTGCAAAATCAGCTTTTGGCTAACAAACTGATATTGCCACTGTTCATGAGGTGGGGTAACAAAAAACCCATGTTGAAAATTTGGAGTGAAAATACCAATGAACGCCGGGACATTAAGGTTTCCAACCATAATGCCCCACCCTGTAGAGACTGACAGGCATCAGGGGTGTGACTTGGGATTGTCACCCATAATGCTCATGCCATTCCATCCCCACCCACATCCCGCAGCCAGTGACAGGCATCAAAGTGTGCCTTGGACTCTTTGGCCCCAAAGTTCACCCCATTCTCCTATACTGCACCCATCTCACCATATTTCCTTATGGAATGTTGTGAGCATAAGGCCCAAAGACCCCAAGGCACACGGTGACACTTGTCGGTGTCTGCAGGGTAGGGTGTGGTGAAATGGCATGGGCGTTATGGCCGATGACCCAAAGGCACACCCCAATGCCTGTCAGTCTCTGCAGGGTGGTGGTGGGGTTGGCCTCAGTTCAATACTTTACTGCCATTCCTATTATACATCTCTCTAACTCCTACACTACCAATGCCAATGCCAGCAAGCAAACATTCAGCATTGACACATGCTTGTTACATGTATTCCACATCAAGGTACAGACAAGACATAATAGTAAAACAATTCTAATAAGGCATAATGTACAAGAATTTAGCAAACAAAATCAATAGAGTACAACTAAAGGAAGAGCAGCCAAGGTGGCCTTGTTAGATTAGAACAAAGCTGGCATTGTTAATACAACTGTCCTCAGGCATTGTGTAATGTGTGCCAGATTCTACAAAGTTAGTTGTAAACTAGAACCAAGTAGTGCAGATAATGTAATTACTTGCAAGGAACATTGGCTCAATGCTGTATGGCATTCACAAGGAATATCATCTTCAGGTGAGTTCAAGTTCTGGAGTAACTTTTGTCCATCACTGTTTTTTGTGTAGAAATGATTGAATTCGAGTGAAAAAAGTTTTGTTTGCAAATAGTTATGTCCATGGCAGAATTTTGAATTACTGGCAGGTCAGCTGTCCCCCCACGAAAAAAAACAAAACAAAACTGGATGTAAGTGCTGGACATAATTTGGTCACTGCAATAGCTGTTTTAAAATATATTGCAAGTGCAGGAGGTAGTTATGTCCCTAGCAGAAATGTGAATTACTGGCAGCCCCCCCCCAAAAAAAAGCTGGATTTTTATTCATTTTAAATAGTTGTATTAAAATTACAGAATAAAAATAATTTTTTATATATTGGCTTTTAGTGGTGTGGTGTTTTTTGTTATTTTGTTTATACTGGTATGTAAATTGGTACCCCTCCATGTGCTGCCACTGAGTGTGCATGCCGCAGTAAGTGGGGGGTTCCCGACATGGCTGACATTTGGTTAGGGGGCCCCAGATACAAAAAGGTTGAAAACCCCTGCCATAGAACATATCAAAAGTTATCCAGTCTTTCTTTGAAACTCAATCTAACTCGCTTCATAATTTTAGTAGCTGTGTTCTGCACCTTTTCCAGTTCATCTATGTCTTTTCTGTTTTGAAGGAACCAATATTGTACACAAAACTCCAGCTGCAGTCTAACCAACACATTTTACAAGGGTCGTGCAACTTCCCATGGCCAGTTTACTATTTCCCTCTTGATGCATCCCAGAATATTCTTTAAAAATATGAATGCTGCTGGACGCTGCTTTGTGCACGTCAGAGATCCCTCTACTATTATCTACTATTAGCAATAAGGAAAGAACCCTTCTATACTTCCCTTTTTCCCTTCGTCAACAAACATTTTTAAACACTATTCAGTTACAAAAGAAGGCTCCAAATAAATCCCTCATCAAAACTAACTTGGGTCAGCAAAGCCAATCTGAGGTGCACTGCAGATCAGATCCAGCACACAACATCTCAGGTTCATTTGGAACCTATCAAATATTAAATGGGCCATATAAATCTACATCCAAGCCTGTTAACCTATCTCAAACAAAAACAGGCTTTTCTTCTTTAAAATCCAATCTGACAATTATGATTCCACTGACTGTTTCAGTTTTCCTAACATTTTCATTTTCTAATATGCTATGCTTTAGTTAGCATGGCCTCTACAATATCTAATAATAAAACTGTTCTCCACATGCTTGCATTCTGACCATCAGGACCCCAGCGGATTGCCATGCAAAAACAACTCAGGTCACAAGTAATACATGCCAAAATATTCTACATGGTATATATTAGTGTGTGTGTGTGTATGTATATCTTCAGTGCAAAAAACTCCATTAATGCATCAGTTTTGGTTTCCATTACTGGGACAAAAAAATTGGAATTTTAATGTCAGGGTTACCAACCCTGACAGGCCACCCCCACCCCCCACTCTCCACTCACCAGCAGGCATCAGTGTGTGCCTTGGGGTTATCTGGCCAAATTCTCACCCCATTCCATTTGTAAAGAAGGTGAGATGGTACAGTATAGGAGAATGGGGTGACAGTTAGGCCCATTGACCCTAAGGAACACCACGATGCCTGTAGATGTTTGGAGAGTGAGGGGGTGGGGTGTTAGGGTTGGTAACCCTAACATCAAATTTCCAATCTTTTTCTGTACTAGAAACCCTAACTGATGCATTAACATAGTTTTTGAATGAATTTCTCTTCTTTTTGAGAAAGTGTAATGTTACCTATACATGGTCATGGGAGCACAGGGCCCATCTTGCATGCATATTGTAATTGTCTCTGATTTTCATGTGGGAGCACAGGACCCTCTAGGCCCTGGGTTCCCATCTATACACGAGTGTAGAAACATTGTAATGAACTGTCATCTTCCAGAGCGAGCAGTACTGCATAAAGGAGGTCCCTGTACTCCCATTGTTGCATAATGGTATCAATTTGTGGGAGTGCAGGGCCCTTTGAGCCCTGTGCTTCCATTTACCCTTAAGTAGTGCAGCCTAGAGACATTCAAAGTAACCCTTGTACTGCAAATGTGGCAATATCTCAGTAACCATAGGAACTTTGGATACATTCCTCTACAATTTTAATCATGACCTAACAACCAGCATGCATGCTTAATACACCTAAGCTGCACTTAGCGAAAAATCTGTATTTCGAACAGTTTTCAAGATACAGCCTCCAAAAGGTACTGTGGCTGCCATGATGTTAACCTATGGAAAATTTTGAAACTTCAAAATGTTATAACTACGGAACCAATGTAAATATTATCACAAAATCAGCAAAATGCACAGCTCTGGTCCAAGTCCTTCCTACCCTGCAAATTCCAGCCCAAAAGTCCTAACCGTATATTTGCTATGAAGTAGCAAAGAAACAGGTATTTTTTTGGTTGACGCTTTTTATCCTGGGGTTCTCTGCCAGTTGCTTCTGATGTCCCCTCGCCGACTGAGCTCTGTGGATCTGACCCCCTTCCCTTTAATCCCTATGACTTACCCTTCATGGCAGGGGGTGGAGAGACCTCTCGACCCACCAGACTGGATCCAGTTTTTGGGGAGGCATCTTCCCAGATGGCACTGTGGGGGGGGAATCAATCATCATCCTTCTGTGGCAGAGAACTCCATTATTTTTTGTTTACTCCCCTTGGGGGGGGGGGCTGTCAACGCCAGAGCAGAGTGAACACTCCGAGCATGCTCCTCCAGGTGTCTGCTCCACCCCCATTCACATCTGCAGCATTGGTGTGCTTCCCCCAGCCTAGACTAAGAGCCATGCATTCACCAACTGCTGGTACCCCTCTCCCCGGAGAAGGAGAGCAGTCCTTGGGACACTCAATACTTCTCCGCCCCTGCTGACCTCTGGTGGCCAATGCTCATTCTCGAACATGGGTCACTGGCATGGTGTGAGGTGTGGCATCCAGTGCATCAACCCTCAATGCCACTGGGCTGGGCCAAGGATATAGTATTTTTGGGGGGGGGGGTTGCGAAAGTTTAGCAAAAATACTTCCACAAATTTGTGAAAGTTCAGATGACAACTTAAAAAAACATATTTCTAGGCATTATTTTTTAAAACTAATGTCAGAATCGCGTTCCTTGGGCCCTGATTAAGTAAACATAATGGTTGGTGTTTACCAAGGGGCAGCATTTTTTGGCTGTCACTAACTGAAAACAAGATGGTGGCAGCAAGAAGGTACAAAACCCATTTGCGGCAATAAAAAGTGTTTTTGAGCCAAGCATATATTTTTTCCCCATAGGCTATATTTGGGAAACTTTTAAAGTTTAATAACTTTTGAACATATCAATATTTTTTCACCAAACCTTCAAAAGGCACATCAATGACTAAGACCCCATATACCCTGAACATTTCAGAGCACATCCCCAAAGCATTTGGGCCATAGCCCCAAGCAAAGAATTTGCCAAAAATTGAGGATTTATTTACATTTTGGGGCACTCCACAGCTCCGCAACTGCACATCTTGATGGATTAAACTTGCCAGATTCAGTGATATATGGTACCAGACAATGCACGCAAAATTTCAGGCAAATGGGATGAACCATTGCAAAGTTATTAAAGTTGTCAATTTTGGGTTTAACATAGAAGTGGCTGTGCAATCCTAACTATAGTGGCACTACTGTGCCACTATTTTATATAAATACACACGCACACATATACATATACATATACATATATATATATATATATATATATATATACACACACATATGCATTGCCAAAAAATATCATTAATGCATCAATTAGGGTTGATAGGACAGTGGCAAAAGTATGGAAATGTGATGTTAGGGTTACCCCCTACCACCCCACCCGCACTCAACCTCTACTCAACAACAGACAGGATGTGCCATGGGGTCATCAGGCCTTACTCTCACCCCATTCCATATGTAAACAAGCTGACATGCTACAGCATATGACAATGGAGTGAGAGTTAGATCTGATGACCCCATGGCACACCCCGATGTCTTGTGGTGAGTGGAGGGTAGGGTGGCGGGGGGGTAACCCTAACATCACATTTCCATACATTTGTTGCTGTGCTATCAACCCTAACTGATACATTAACAAACTTTTTTGAAATCAATTTCTCTTCATTTTGAGAAAGTGTAAGGGAACTGGTAACTGATATGTGGTTGTGGGAGCGTGGGCCCTCTGGACCCTGTGCTCCCCTCATGTTGCCCATTTTTGCATAATGGTATGCATATGTGGGAGCATGGCCCTCTGGGCCCTACACGCCCACTTACACATAAGTACAGAGCCATATAGTACTGAAAAGAAACCCTTGTAACACTAATTTGGCAATATCTCAGTAACTGTACCTACAAAAAAATTCCAGTGCAGGTGTAATCTATGACTTTTAAACTTCCTTCCTAAAGGTGAACTAAGCTGTGGGTAGTGAAATATCTGTACCTCGCTTCATTTTTGAGATACTGGTGCTAAAATGTTATCCTAGAGGAACTTTCTCAACTTAGGAGCACTGTAACTTTGTAATCCTTTTAAATTTTTTTACCAAATCATCACAAGGCACATCTGCAGAGCAGGACTTGCCACCCTACATATTTCAGCCAAAAAGCCCCAACCATTTAGGTGCAGTGGTGTGGCAATGAAATTGCATTTTTTGGTGCAGTAGTGTCGTAAAATACGACAGTACAGATGTGACAGTGTCCTGATTTGTGAAAGTGTCGTAAATGTACTGTCATGATTTGCAACACTACAGGGGACCTGATTTTAAAAAAGGTATTTCTAGGGATCCTAGAAAAAACACTGATGGCATCACTATATTCCTCAGGTCTCATTTAGGTAAACTCAACTATCAGTGTTTACCTAGGGGCACTGGAATTTGAACTACAGACATTTTTCTTCACCACTAACTGAAACAAGATGGCAGCAGCATGACAGAAAAAAGGTGCATTTAATTGCAACAGTAAAAAGTGGTATTGTGACAGTTTCGAGGCACATATATTTTTTTCCCATTGACTTCAATGTTAAAACTTAAAAACTGAATAACTTTTGAACAGTTTAATATTTTTTCACTAAGTCTTCAAAAGGCACATCAGTGACCCAGACTGCATCTTTCCTGAAGATGTCAGACCAGACAGACAAATCAGGTGGGCTGTAGTCCCGAGCAAAGAAACATGCAAAAAAACCTGTTTTAGCACATATTTTGGCACTCTTTAGCTCTGCAATTGTTCATCTGACCATAATGCAACATGCCAGATCCAGAATTTCCTTATTTTTTGAGAAAGTATAACCATAGCATTGTTGCTTATGAGAGTAAAGGGCCCTCTCTACACTTTACTCTCATACATCTATAAGTGTGTAGAGATTGTAATGTACCATTAGGGCTCCTTATGATTATACTTTTCAAAAAGTAAAATAAATCTATGGAAGAAACGTTGTTAATGCATTAGGGTTCCAGCATCAAAAGTAGGAAAATGAAAATGTTTTAGGGTTCCCAATCCTAACACCCCATCAACACCTTTGGTTTCCAATCCTAATACCCTACCCCTACCAGACATGTAGGAATAGGTGTAAGGGGTGTGCCTTGAGGTTGCAAACCTTAATGCTCACCCCATTCTCTTATTGTGTATTCATCTTAGCTTACTTACTCTTGGAATGGGGTAAGCATTAGTGTTCACAGCCCCAAGGCAAACCCCTCACACCTGTTTCTGCATGTCAGGTATGGGTGGAGTGTTAGGTTTGGAAACTGAAGGTGGGGGTGGGGTGCTAGGATTGGGAACCCTAAAAAAATTTAATTTCTGTACTTTTGGTGGTGGAACCCTAATGGTCCATTAACACATTTTTTTTGCATAGAAGTTCCTTACTTTTTGAGAATTATAATCATCCCTAATGGTACATTAAAAAAGGTTTTTTGTATT
Organism: Neoceratodus forsteri; assembly: GCA_016271365.2. Classification (NCBI taxonomy): domain Eukaryota; kingdom Metazoa; phylum Chordata; order Ceratodontiformes; family Ceratodontidae; genus Neoceratodus; species Neoceratodus forsteri. The sequence continues at coordinate 33,278,141 of CM057450.1, forward strand.
ATATATATATATATATATATATACTGTATATATACATGCACACAGTAGATATAGGATGGTATTTCCCCCATAGAAGTGGCTTGCAGTTATTTTCTTGTATACCTTTTCCCTGTTTACACAGTGGTGATTGAAACTAACAATAACCATCCAAATGTGTTATATAAAATAAATGATGGGTACTTGTGGCATACAAGGACAGAAATCCATCAATGGGGGCTAATCATGAAACTATTCACCCTTCAGGCTCATTGTTTTATAATCTGGTTAGCTGTCTCAATGGGTTTATTTCCTTGTATAACACACTTATCCATCATAGCAAAATTGCCAGCAGAAGCAAGCCACAATGGTCAAGTCCGCTTGAGTGCACAGCTTAATCTATTCTACTGGAACTGAAGATATATATTTATATATATATATATATATATATATATGAGGGATATGCAATGCCCTCATTGAAAATATCTCTGATATTTTCCCTGAGTGCAGTTTGACCTTTAATATCATGAGTGGTGAAGCAACGAGTGATGCCATAGGTCAAACTGCTCGAGGGGGAAAATATCTGAGATATTTTTGATGGGGGCATTGTATGTTCCATTTATGCAATGAAGTGACAAAGAAACAGACTTTTTAAAAACAGTAGTGTCGCAACTTGTGGCACAACCCCCTAAATGTTACACAAAAGTCAACTGGCTTTTATTCTCAACATAGAAACAGAAACAGCAATGCATCAAAAAAGCTTGTTGTCCCATTATGTCTGCAAACTAATAAAACAGAGAAACATAGAAAAAGGTCAGCAGAAAAAGACCACTGGTCCATCCAGTCTGACCTGTTCTAACCTGGGACATGAAGTCTAGTTGGGGATGTTGTTCTCACCTCTCCTTCATGCCTTCCAGCTTACTGCCTTCCCCTTGTGTAACTACTAAACCTTTTATTCGGTACCAGCCATGTTTAAAACCATTAATGGTTCTTGCACACACCACCTTTTCTGGGAGGTTGATCCATGGCTCAACCACTCTCTCTGTAAAACAAACTATCTCACATACCTCCCACATCACAAGGAGTAGAGTCTTTCATTGCTCCAGGACATCCCTGCCTCCAACGCAAGACTGCCTGGGAAGCAGATGGACATTATAGATGGGTCTACCTCCCAGACATGGCTTTAACCTCTTCATCTAAAGAGCTGAGCTTCACCGCTGAGCCTGCTTGATGTCATAGTGGAACGGTCTACAGCCTGATAAACAAAAGGCTGTGTATTCAAATCCAGACAAAAGCTTCTCAGTTTGCTTTTGTCAGAATTTCACTAGAATGGCGACCCATGCTGGTATGGAGTTAGAATAGTAAAAATATAAGAAAAGGGGCTTAAATGTGAGAAAGACGAAGTGCAACAGTAAATTGTTGCCTCCAAGGAAGACCTGCCTGGAGGCTACTTCTGTTGAAAGAATCTGTCCCTTGCTTCTGAACCTCCCCTCTGCCAGCTTCCACTCTTGTCTCCCTGTCCTTGATTTGCCAGTCCTTCTGAATAATTCCTCACAATCTACCTTGTTCATTCCTTTCAGGAACATGAGGTTCTCTATCCTTCTTTGGTCTCCAACAAGTACATGTTTAGGGCCAATCATCATAGGATTTACCTGCTGGGCCCGAATCATTTTGGTTACCCTAGACTGTACCATCTCTAACCTGTCTTTGTCTTTCTTTACTGCAGGTGGGGGTTGCAGAACTGGGCACAGTATTTCTGTAATTGTATTCCAGTATTTCGGATCACACCTGGAAATGAGCCTTGGCTCAGTGTGCTTTTTTATGGCTACCAAATGTTTAAATAAAATAATAAAATTCCAGATGCGTCCTCACCAGTGATCTATAGAGAGGCAGTATCATCTCCTTTCTACTGCTGTTAGCCCCCCTCCTGATGCACCGCAGCATCCTGCTTGCCTTTCTGTAGGCCTTGTTACATTAGCTAGATTGTTTTAGGGAGTTATTATGATGACTCCCAGTTCCATTTCCTCGGTCATAGTGGCCAACTTAACACCTCCCATTCAGTATTTCATTCTGAGGATTTTGTTCCAGGCGATAGTGTAAATTACTCGGGGTATGCATGGAAGCTTGCCATAAAGCTTCCTGAATGCAGAAAATATTTTAGTCACTTTTTGTCAGTTTATTTTGAGTTGGGGGCTTTGCTCTTACCTTCTGTTTTCTGTTTTGTTTTCCACAGAGGGGTGTGGAGGTGAAATCCCTACTCAAATAAACTAATACACAGTAATCGAGCAGGATGATTTGTCCAAGTGCTTGTGCCTGCCATTAATTTTGGTTTTGTAAGTTTATCTGAGTGGGAGGCTTGCCCCACTCACATGTTCTTTTAAAGGGGGGGTGTGGGGGCGACACAGCCCAACTCAAATAAACTAATGAAAAGTAAAGAAACAGGTGATTGTACCAAACAACATAACTTGGGCGCTACACTAATAGCGTAGGTCCTACGCATACCCGATAATCTACACTATCACCTTGTTCCCTGCAGTATGTGCATTACTTTGCATTTTTTGGTGTTGAATTCAGCAGTACTGTATATTTATAGACGTACTGTTTATCTACAGGAAAGTTTATCGTACTTCTTAACTGTTCTAAACCTTTAAATGTCAAAAAAACAGATAAGTATAAATACTGTTTCATCCAGAGAATGTTGGAGTTGTGGAACAGCCACCCTCAAATAGTCACTGACTTTAAATCAAAATTATTTTTATGACTCAAATTGATAGATTGAACACACAGGAATTTACTATAAACTATTACCATTGAATTTTAGGGGGTAGTCTTGTTGGACCTTTCTGGATTTTGAGCCCTAGTAAACCCCAGTAAACTTTAGTAATATGTTCTCTTTTTATCATTTACTATTTGAAAATGTGGCCTGTTGCATTATTTCACCTTGATAGTTCCAACCAGTCATGCTTCCTCCTCTTAGCTGGCTACGGTAATGACTTCCTGAGCTCCATACTTGACCTCGGTCATCACTGGTTATCATTCTGCACACCATGTTGGACCACCCCCTGCAGTGGGATCCAGTGGTGGCCAGGATGGTTGTAGCACACCATCACCAGGAGTACATGCAGATACAGAGGGGTGGGGATGTTAGTGAACATCCAGAATTCAGTGACATGCCCTTCAGCTTTCATTATTCATCAGCTGCCAGTTATTTCTGGACTCAGTGTAGTATCCCACCCACTCTCTGACAACACTAGGTAGCTTGACCACAATGCCCCATGTTGTGGAGCTGTGGGCTTCACCTGGTTGAGTTCAAATGGCTTCACCTGGTTGAGTTCAAATATCTTTATGAGTGTGGCCTGAGAATAGAGATAGGTGAAAAAAATCTTCCGTGGGTGGAATTCAAGTTAAAGTCTTAATTTTTCTTCTGCGAAAGCTCAGAAATTGATTTCCGAACTTCCACAGAAATTCCACTTGTGATTGCTGCTAAAGCTTCAAGTTACTGTTGCCCCCCCCCCAAAAAAAAAGCCCTGGTGGCTAGTGATCCCTCCCCCACCCACTCTACATGTAAAAAAGAATATCCCTGGTGGCTAGTGGTCCCTCCCCTCCACCCAGTAACCCGCCCACCTCGAAATGTACAGTAACCCCAACCCGCATCCCTATCTCCTCTTCTCCAGTTTAAAAGAACAATTCTCTGGTGGTCTAGTGGGTTTTTGTTTTTAAATGCTAACTCCCTCCCCATCCGCGATCCCCAGTCAAAAATCCTTGGTGGTCTAGTGCCTCCCACCCGCTCCTCAGCAGGTGTCCCACCACCCAGCTCCCACCCCATCGTAACCCCAGTAGCAGGTGGACCGGCACAGCCCTCTTCTCTCCTTCATAGCTGGCCTGCTCACTGAGCTGTCAATGAATGAGCACATACGTGCTCATTCATTGACAGCTCAATAAGCAGTCAGCTCATGGAGAGAGAGAGAGGTCTTGCCAGTCCTCCCACTGCTGGGGTTTATCGCGATGAGATGGGAGTGGGGTGGTGTGACACTGACTGCTAGGGAGGCTGGGTGGGAGCCACTGGACCACCAGGATGGAACTGGGGATCAGGATGGGAGGAAAAGTTAAAATCAAAACCCACTATACCAGCAGATATTTGTTTTTTAAACTGGAGAAGTGAGATAGGGATGCAGTGAGGGTACTGTACATTTTAAGGGTGGATTACCAGGTGGAGGGGAGGAACCTGGCCGCAAGACTGCACGTTTGTGGGGTGTGGTAGGTGGGCGAGATCACTAGCACAAGGGTTTATTTATTAATACCAGGCGAAAGTTTGCTCATTAACTTTTGTAGAAGTTTTCCATTCTGCCACAGGCAGAAGTTCAGAAACCTTTGCGAAAGTTTCTTGATTTCCGCGGAAGTGGGAAATGGCAGTTTTGCCCAACCCTACCTGAGATACTAGTCTGACCTATTTGTGGAGTACTGTCCCACAAGAGCACTTTATTTTACATATCTTAATTTGTTGACAGTTCCTAAAATCAAGCTCAAAATGGTCAGTGGTAGGGCTTTTGAGCTTAGAGTGGCTCCTAACTTTGGAGTGCCCTTCCATTTGGTTTAAGGCAAGCAAATATTTAGTTAGTTTTAAATCTGGCTTAAAAACGTGGCTATTACCCCCAGCATTTGACTGACTGTGATTTTAAACTATCCACTTAACTTATTGTTTAGATGTATGACTGCATTTTTGTTTATTTTTGCATGGCGTAGTGTTATGTATCATTCTTAATCATGTACTTATATGCATTTAAACCACGTACATTGGTTTGAACTTTTTACAGTACACAAAGCTACGTATCTGGCTAGGCACTCTATAATTAAAGAAGGATTGGATTGGATTGAAACTTGTTATTTATGGCACCAATGCTATTCCAAGGCAAGAGAAGGAGTTGTGAGATTAAAAAGTACATCAAGGGTATAAATCAGGTACAGATGCAGGAAGTCTTTCATGTCAAGGAACGGGGTAGAACAAGGGAGCATGATCTGAGACTGAAAGGGGGAAAACTCAGGACCAATAGAAGGAAGTTTTTCGTCACTGAGAGGGTAGTGGGTGCCTAGAACAGCCTGTCTCCAGAGGCTATGGGTGCCACAACAGTCAGGTGGTTCAAGAGAGCTTGGGACAGACTCAGAGGTATCATTCTCCAGAGGGGCATATAGGGAGGGGGTAGAAACTAATAAACCTTGTGCAGACTAGATGGACCTTGTGGTCCTCTTCTGCCGTCATCTTCTGTGTTTCTAAAAAAGGTTGTGGAACTGCACAGAGGAAGATCAGGAAAAAGAAGATAACCTGAACAGATATTTCTGTTCAGTCTTCATGGCTGAAGTAGAAGAGGATAGACGACATAAAATCAGCAGCAACAGGGTGGGAGGAGGGAAGAAGACAGATGCCCAGTTTTAAAGGGCATAGTATTGAATGGACTGACAAATCTGAAAGGGCTGAAATGAACAAAGCAATGGGCCAGACAGAGTACACCAAGAGTGTTAAGGGAACTCAGAGAGGTACTGGCTGCACTTCTCAATCAATCAAGCAATCAAAATCTTTATTTATCCAGGTGGGCACCATTGAGCAAGGCTCATTTGCAAGGTGGACCTGGTCATGAATACATCAAAGTACAGTAGAGAAGCAGGTATACAAAAAGCAATAATATACAAGGAAGAAAAAGTATATACAGTGTATACAGTACAGTACAAGGTTGAAATAAATAATAATAAAAAAACAGCATTATTTTACAATTAAAGTCAGCAGATGTATAATCAACCATATTCATACAGGGTTATAAGCGAGATCTTCTGAGTGAAGGCAGCAACTTCATATGGGGAAAGAGGCTATGTATGGGGTGGCAGGCTAGAGAGGTAAAGAAGAGGAGGGATATATTACCGACGACTGGGGGAAAAATGGGCTAAAACCACAGAAAGTGACGACGGCTGTCGTGTACTTGTATATTATGATAATGACGGAGGAGGGGTAGATAATTGGGACACTACTATGGATGGGGTGGGATTTTAGCCAGGCTGGAGCAGACAGGGAAGGGTGGGTTCAGCAGAAAGAGTTAATAGGGAAAGAGTGACACACAACTTACTGGAAACAGGAGTGGTTCTGCAGGATTGGGGGGGGGGCAGATGTAGTTCCACTTCATAATGTAGTAGCAGTGCAGAGGCTGTCAACTATAGGCTGGTCAGTGTGACATAAGTGGTGGGGAAGCTAATAGAGTCACTGTTGAAGGAAAGGACTGTGGAGTATCTTCAATCCAGTGGGTTACATAACCCAAGGCAGCATTTATTCATGGTGGTGGTGGTGGTAGTGGTGGGGAGGTAGTATCAGATGAACCAGATAGATTTCTTTGACTGGGTGACCAGTGAAAAAGATCAGAGTGGGGTGGTAGATGCAGACTACTTAGAGTTAAGGCCTTCAACTCCATACCACATAGAATGCTCATTATGAAACTAAGTAGTTTAGGGGTGAGTCCTAAGGTGGTAAATTGGGTATGAAATTGGTTGATGGATAGGTGGCAGAGCATAATGGTAAATGGCATCCACTCAGTGGAAGGAAGAGTGACTAGCTGGGTACCTCGGGGCTCAGTACTGGGTCCAGTCCTCTTGAATATCTTTATAAGGTATATTCCTGAAGACCTAGAAGGGAAGGTATGCCTCTTTGCAGATAACACCAAAATCTACAATCGGGAGGACATCACAAAGGAGGTAGAAAGAACATGCAGAGACCTGAAAAAACTCAAGGAGTCTTCAAGGGTATTGCAGCTGGGGTCCAATGTGAAAAAGTACAAAATCATGCATCTAGGGCATAGAAACTCAGAGGCAGAGTATAATATGGGTGAGAGGTATTGGTGGTCATCAAACTAGAAAGATACCTGGGGGTAAGCATACTGTATCTTATGATCTGAAGGTGGCAAGGTGGCAAGGCAATGCAAGAAGGCAATCGGTGGGGCCAGTGGGATGCTGTGGTGCATAGTGATGGGCATCACTAGCAGAGGAAGGAAAGTGGTGTTGCCACTGTATAGGTCATTGGTAAGACCCCACCTGGAGTACTGTGCCAGTTCTGGAGACCACATCTCAAGAAGAACATTAACAGTGTGGAGGCTGTCCAGAAGAGGGCAACTAATATGGTGCAGATGTTGCATCAGAAGCCCTATGAGCAGAGGCTAAGGGATCTCAATATGTACACCATGGAAGAGAGGAGGGAGAGGGGCACATGATAAAGACCTATAACTACCTCACAGGGTTGAACAAGGCATAGGAGTGGAGTATTTGTAGAGGAGAAGGTGCAGGCGAACAAAGGAGCATGCAATGAATGTGGAAGGGGGCAATTTAAAAAGGATGCGAGGAAGCATTTCTTCACTGAAAGAATGGTGGATGTCTGAAATGGTCTTCCAGTCTAGGTAGTGGGGGCAAAACCAGTGGTGGGCTTGAAGCATGCATGAGGCAGGCATAAGGGAATCTTGGTTGGGAAATGGGGGGAGAAGGTGGCTGGAGATTAGGCAGGGTCTGTGGTAAATGTGTAGGCAAGGAAAAAAGGAGCAGACTAGGTGGGCCTAGTGGTCCTAATCTGCCAACAAATTCTATGTTTATATGATTTTATGTTCCCAATCCTACTGTAGGAAATGTTTAAAAGTAGCCTGGTTGCAATCCTTCCCTCAACCTAGTAGTCTAAGAGCACCTTCTGCATTGCTCCTTAGACTCCTCCAGCCTGGGACTGGGAGCTAGGATCATTGTGCAATATGCAAACTTGAGTTTCCCCACAGCATGCTATCACAGGTGTCATGGGCTGCTTAAAATGCCTCTTAATAACCGAGCTCTTTGTTTGGCAGAAACCAGTGTTTAGAACATAAGGTAACCCCACAAGTAACCCATATGTCTTAACACTGATGGAAACAGGCGTTGACATTGCACAGTATATTGTCACATTTGCCTGGTGAGGTTTCAATTGTTCAAAGAAGTAAAATAAAAACAACCTAAATTAGCTTGCAATGTTTTATAATACTAGTAAAGAATGCCAAGGTTGGGTTACCTTTTGGTAATCCATCCAGATAAAAATGGCACTCAGCTTTCTCCTCTCCTGTTTGTCACATGAAGGATTGTTCCAAATGGCAACCTACCCCACCTCCCAACATCATGCTTGTACCACTTACATGTTGCTGCATAATAGGGATGATGTTAACTGGGCAAATGTAGCACTTTAGTTATCAGTACAACCAGACCTAATCAATTCTAGTTGATCACCATGTATGGTAAATTGATTTTATAGTACAACTTGCATAACAATGATGCAGACTTTTACTGCTTCTGCAAGTTCCTAGCAACTGCAACTGGTTGCTAGGGAAATTGTATCTCATCCATTCTATTGCAATGCAATACTAATTAGAAGGAAGTTTTGTGTTTGTCTACCAGCAATAAAAAGGTCAAAGTCAATTTTAAGCAGAACTGCCTCTTTTTTAACACTGCAGATTGCAACTCTTCTAAGGCAGTGTAAAACATCTCTTCTTTTCAATGTGCTAGCCTCTTATTCTTAATACTTTTACTCTTCTCAATGGGGTAAGGGGTACCCTTCTCAAGGGGGAAGAGGGTCATTTTAGCTTTCTGAAAACCCTAAGAATCACTCACTGATACATCTATGTGGAAATGTAACACCTAAGATTCCCTTAGGCCAGCAAAACATTACGGCTTTAACCCACAATGATTTGTGAAAGGAGACATTTTACACTATTTGGGGGAAAATGCTACCTTATTGACACAACTTCTACTCCCTTAATAAGCACGCTGGATCTGCCCATTTTATGGACCTCTACTCTGGAGGGACACACTCTGTCAAAATACCATGCAAGCATTTGACTCCCAATCCAACACTACCCCAAGAACGTATCTCCTACTGAAACCTTCCTTACATTCTCTGAGGGGAAAGCTGGCCAAAGCTCCAGGATGACAGGGAAGAGGGCATGGAGAGGGGTGGGTCTTACTTCTCTGAGTCATACAACTGGGAAAATTGGGCAGAGAGGTGTCATCTGCCCAATGTCCCTGCCATTTTTACATTGTGCCCCAACCTCCCTCTCAGAAGGACACATCAGCACATGTCTGCACATGCTTCACGGGTCCTACTGATGCACTGTGCTTAGAAACATAGAATTTGACAGCAGATAAGGACTGCTTGGCCCACCCAGTCTGCCCATTTCCCTACCTACTGGATAAGCTGCAGATCCTAGTTAACCAGCAGCCTACTTCTCCCTACCCCACCCCCAGAATTGCCTTATGACTATCCCATGCATGCTTGAATTCCACCACTGAGTTTGACTCCACAACCTCCTCCGGAAGGCCGTTCCATGCATCCACAACCCTCTCTGTGAAAAAATACTTCCTTAAATTACCTCTGAGCCGCCCCCATCTTCAAATTGTACCCTCTTGTTCTTGCACACCTCTTTTTTTGAAAGATGCTACCCTCTTGGACTTTGTTGATTCCCTTGAGGTACTTGAAAGTTTCTATCATGTCCCCCCTCTCCCTCCTTTCCTCGAGGCTATACATATTAAGCTCCTTAAGTCTCTCTTCATATGTCTTCCGGTGCAGACCCTGCACCATTTTAGTTGCCTCCTCTGGACAGCTTCCATCCTGTCTATGTCTTTGCGGAGATTGGGTCTCCAGAACTGCACGCAGTACTCCAGATGGGGTCTGACCAGCTGTCTGTACAGAGGGATAATAACTTCCTGTTTTCTACTAGTGATGCCTCTCCCTATGCATCCCAGTATCCCCCAGCCCTCCTTTCTGCCCTCTCACATTGCTTGCCCACCTTTAGGTCATCTGATATGACTACCCCCAGGTCCCTTTCCATTTTTGTTGTTGTTAGTATCTCACCCCCCATTGTGTACTCTTCCCCTGGGTTTTTGTTTCCCAGGTGCATTACCTTGCACTTCTTAGCATTGAATCTAAGCTGCCATACATTTGACCATTCCTCTAACCTTGCCAAGTCCCTTCTCATCCTTTCCACCCCACCCTGTGCATCAACTCTGTTGCAGATCTTAGTGTCATCTGCAAAGAGACATACTTTTCCTTCAGTCCTTCTGCAATGTAAACTATAAAAAGACATTGAAGGACAGATCCCTAATACTGAACCCTGCGGTACCCCACTAGTAACCCTCCTTTCTTCTGAGTGGACTCCATTTACTATTACTCTCTGTGTCCTATTCTCCAGCCAATTCTTTACCCAGGCTGTCATCTTGGGACCCTCTCCCAGGCTGGCTAACTTGTATATTAATCTTTTGTGTGGGACTGTGTCAAATGCCTTGCTAAAGTCTAGGTAGGCCATGTCCACAGCCCCTCCCTGATCTACTACTTTGGTCACCCAGTCAAAGAAATCTATCAGATTCATCTGGCATGACCTTCCCGCTGTGAATCCATGCTGCCTAGGGTCCTGTGCCCCTCTGGCCTCTAGATACTCGACAATTCTTTCCTTCAGAAGTGATTCCATCATTTTCCCTATCACTGAGGTTAAACTAACAGGTCTGTAGTTTCCTGCTTCTGCCTTGCTCCCACTTTTGTGAAGGGGAATACATCTGCCCTCCTCCAGTCCTCGGTACCACCCCATCCTCCCATGATTTGTTAAAAGGGTAGTCAGTGGTGTCACTAGTTCTACCCTTAGCTCTTTTAGAATTCTGGGATGAATCCCATCAGGCCCCATTGCTTTGTCCACCTTCAGTTCTAAGAGTTCTTTCAGAACCCTTTCTTCTGTAAATGGGCTGGTATCAACTTCTGTATCCAGAGTGTTACTACTGTTTGTTTTATGTACCTCCCCCTCTTCATTTGTAAATACTGAGCAAAAATATTTGTTTAGTATCTCTGCCTTTTCACAGTGTCCCTCTTGCAGTCCTTTCCTGCCTATGGATGCTTCCAGCTACAGCGCCAGCTGTGGACACCCTTCTGGTGCTATCACATCAACAATTGCTGCCAGCTCTCCCTGATGGGGGAAGAGGAGAGCAATCTTTCGGTTTACTGATCCTGCTATGTAGGGCAGCATCAGTGCTCTAGGCATGGGCTGCAGATCTGGGTGTACCAAATTGCAGCTGCCACCACTTTATCTTCTAGCAACTGATGCTGGGGGTTGACTCCAAGTTATAGTATAGTTACAACTGAAACAGATTTGGTATTTCACTTCTTTAATGACTATACTATATTCAAATATTGCAAATGAAATTATGCATAACATATTGCTGTTGGCAACAATCTATGATTTTATACGATTTATTTATCATTTTAAGGGAACCGTCATGTGCAGTGCCCCACATAGCCTTAAATCCCATGCAAAATTCTTTTAAATGAGGCATATGGCTTACATGGAGCTGAAAACAATCAAGAAATACAGCTGATTAAGTTTGTCATATATTGATACCACATCGCCACAATTTTATGTAACCTTGTGATGTCATGGCGGAACAAGATGTGCTGGGTCTGCATTACTTTACAAAATGTGCTTCTTAAAAAAAAAAAACTTATGTTGACAGGATTCTTTTTATATACAAAGATGTTTAACTTGCTAGTTCTTAGTAAGAACAAAACTGTCCTGGGATTAAAATGACATGCTGTTTCCCAGAGACTGATGCTGCTCTGAAAACTCAGGGCAAAGACAGCAATAACAAATAAGTAAGTAAGTGTGTAAGTAAGGCCCGATTCTCAAAAGGTCATGCCTGGTGTAACTTGACTTGCGCCCAAATAAATGGCACAAGTAGCAAGTTATGCCAGCATTTGCAACATTCAGTGTTCTTCAAAGTGGCCTGCAACATGTTGCAGGCTGCTTGCGTCACCATGGACATATGCCAACAGTTATGCTCTAAACCCCCTGTGACATGGTGCTAGGGGTTTACGGCAGCAGTTGAGCCCTATTCTGGAAAGGCAGCAACCAAGTTCCAGGGTGCTATTCTCAAACAACCCCCGGAGGACATCCACCAAAGTACAGTTACACCAGCTTTTAGCAGCTTTAACTGTACTTATACCTTCCAAGGGTTGTGCCACTGTACCCACCTCCCCAACCCCTCGTACATGTAGACCCCCCACCCATGCCCCAATCCCCAGAATACATTAAAAAGCCCACAGGGCTATGTATTCCTTCATGCCCTGACCCCCTCCCGACATTCAGAACTAATTCCCTGCAGGGCTATGTAGTCCCCATGACCTGATCCCCAAACAGTCATAAAAGCCCCACAGGGCTGCCTATCCCCCCATGCCTGATCACCACAGTAGATGCCCCACAGGGCTAGTCCCCCAAGCCTTGATCCATGAACCCGAGTCTTTGCATTACTGTATAATGTAAATTGTATATTCATAATCCCATTATCTCTGGTAGTACAGTGGCCCCCAACCCCCACCCGGCAGTGCCAGACCATCCCACACCCCTCACCCATCCCCAGCTGGAATCTGGCACAGTCCACCACTCACCACCATGGCCAGCTGCCAACTGAGCTCTGTATGACCACATACTACTGTATATAATATGTGCTCAATAAATGAACTGTCATTCATTGAGTGCATACTATTTACAGAAGTATGTGCTCATACAGAGCTCAGTCAACATTGGCTGTGGTGATGAGAGGTGGGCTGTGCCAGCTACCAGCTGGGGATGGGTTGGGGGAGGTGGTCTGGCACTGCTGGAGTGGGGGATGAGGATGGGAGCCACTAGACTACCAGGGATAATGAGGTTATGAATATATGATTTGCATTATATAGTAATGCAAAGACTCAGGGATCAGGGCTTGGGGGTCAATTTTCTGTACATACGGGACTGGTGGGGGACTGATAGCCCTGCAGGGCCTTTCAGGCTTGAGAACTGGGCTTGGGGGGGCACTTGCACCCTACAGGACTGTGGCTGCAGCTTGCGACATGCCCTTCAGGTACACCCTTCTTTTGGTGTACCTTTGGGAATGTTGCAAGTCATAGGACTTAGCCGCAGGGACCCTGCCCCTTACAGAATTGGGCACAGGGTCCTTGGCACAACTGCACCCCTGACATGTCGCAACTTGCAACATGCGTAGGAGTGCTTATAGAATTGGGCCCTAAGTGTGTAAGCAAGTAAGTTTGTAAGTAAGTGTGTATGTAAGTGTGTAAGTAAGTAAGTGTGTACTGTAACTGTGTAGGTAAATAAGTATGTAAATATGTGTGTAAGTGTGGATGCAAGTAAGTAAGTGTGTAGGTAAGTAAGTAAGTGTGTAAGTAAGTGTGTATGTGTGTAAGTAAGTTTGTGAATGTGTAAGTAAGTAAGTGTGTAAGTAAGTGTATACTTAATTGTGTACATAAGTGTGTAAGTAAGTGCTTGTGTGTAAGTGTAAGTGTGTAAATGTGTGCATAAGTGTGTAAGTTAGTAAGTGTGTAACTAAGTGTGTGAGTGTGTAAGTGAGTGTGTAAGTGTGTGCATAAGTGTGTACGTAGGTGTGTGCGTAAGTGTGCAAGTGTGTAGGTCAATGTGTAAGTAAGTAAATGTGTAAGTGTGTAAGTAAGTGTGAAGTGTGTAAGGTAGTGTGTAAGCAAGTAAGTAAGCGTGTAAGTGTGTAAGTAAGTAAGTGTGTAAATAATGTGGCACCCAATCCTGGAGGTTCTGAGCACTGTACAAGAAAAGAATTTCGCAGAATTGTGCAAACCATTAAAATAAAAGTCAATCACAAAAGCAGATTAAAAATGATTAAAAATATTCTTCCATGATTTAAAAAAAGTCAGCTGGGAAAGCTAGGTTAAAAAGGCAAGTCTTTAGGTCTCTCTTGAATATCTCCACCATGGGGGCCTCCCTCAAACACATAAGCACACATTTTAATACCACTTCAACACTGTTTTTGTAAATAAAGAACATTTTGTAATAATCACACCTCAGCTGTGAAAACAAAATAAAAAAAACATAAAATACATTCATAGTTCTTTAATCTCTAAGATGACAGAAAGGAACATTGAGCAGGCCCCCCAGAAGGCTTGTTGTGTTTGGTACATGCATTTGTGACTTCCAGACTTGGCTATTGTAATGCTCTTTACCTCTGTGTTGGTTGAGGTCTCCTATGATGCTTGCAGCTGGTGCAGAATGCAGTGGCCAGGTTGCTGACAGGCCTTGCGAGGTCTTCTTATTTGACTTTGGTCCTGCGTGACCTGCACTAACTGCCAGTGAAGTGGCAGATCACCCTCATGAAAAACAAAAAAGAGCCATGTTAAGGCTCACTCAGATGAATTAGAAAACACATGTTAGGTTGTGTGATTCAAAAGCTTTAATATAAAAATGACACATTAGCAGCACATCCAAAAAGACAAACATTTTTTAGCTGAACGCGTGCACTTCTTCAAGGCATTGTTTTTGTGAATGCTTTATATCCAGAGCTTGGCTTTGCTGTCTGGTTGCCGCCTTTTGTTATGAACATCACCTTTAAGGTCAGTTTGCTGACCTATAAAGCCCTGTATGAACTGGGTCCTGGTTATCTGAGTGACCTCCTGACTCCTGATCCTCACCCCTCCTAGGTGGGTCTCCTGGCTGTTCCCAGGGCAAGACTGAAGTCATCTGAAGACTGCACCTTTGAGGTAGCCTGTTCGGCCCCATGAAATGTGCTTCCAAGATCCTTGAGAGAAGCCTTTAGGAGGGGCAGAAAGAGCTACCTTTTTAGGGAAGCTGTTGGTTCAGGTTAGCTATCTCCAAATCACGTTAGGTTTTAATTACTGTTGCAGTTATCTTATATAAAAGTTATGCACTAAGCTGTTTAATAATTTATATATAATTGTTTCCTTTTTTGAGTTTTTTATGTCCATAAAGTGCACTTAGTCCTCTTGAATGGGTGCTAAATAAGTAAAGATACTATTACTACAACCAGAACTACTACTACTGCTACTACTACTACTATGGTGACGCTCTAGTTTCGCCATATCTGAGCGGGATAAAAAGGTTGCAGAGGTATGAGTTCCCAGTTCACTCAGGACATTGTATATTAAAATAAGTACTTTGACAGGAAGTCAGCCCACAATGCAGTGACGATGTAATACGTTCTGACTTTTGATCAGAAGTCAGAAGCCTTGCAACCACATTTGGGACCAGCTACAAATACTGTAGCTGAGCACAAAGTAACCTCTTCTAGCATGCACTATAGTAGTCCTTGTAGATCTCATATGTAATTACTGTTCTGGGTCAATTACAACCTGAAACCGGTACCTAAAATTCTCTATTACACACACAGCATTACACTCAAGTGTGTGTAAAGCAGAATTGCCTTGCTGTCAGACACAACACCAAGCATGAGACACAAATGCTGAAGCAAAATGTGCTTTCATTTTTGACTGGCTCTGCTGCTTCCTACCAACCATTGTTCTATTATCAGTTATGATAAAAAATAATTTATGAGCAGCAGAAAAAATGTGTATCCTTAAAGCTTTTAATGCGTGGCACCATGACAAACCACTCAACCTTAGGTCTCATGGTACATATGGTATCACACACCTCAGTTGTGTGCAGAAACGTATTCCACACTGTTGTCCATACATCTATGCATACAGCATTACAAACATTACTTTTGAAAAAAATTTCAATTATGGATTATTGACTTAGAAAAATAATTAGTTGCACATTACTAATTACTTTTGCAAAAAGAAACTGATTACTTACAGACTAATTTTGCAGAAAATAGGGATAATTTGTGTAACATTGGTGACTTCTCATTTGGCATGAAACACTGCTTGTACGCGGGATGGAAGGGTATTGATATACCAGGTTTAGGTGAAGAAGGTGCATGGAGATCTCAGTTAAGTTATAGCACTGTATATGATTGCCCTTGATGGTGGATGGATTTCAGCGCCTTTCAAAAAGCTGTTGTAGTACAGGTCAAAGGTCATTAAAAGTTGTTGTAGTATCGTTATGACATCAGAATGATACTACGTTTTCTTCTTTGAACCACACAGCTGCTTTTTCCCTCATGCCACTGTACTCAAACACTAACTCACCATAATGGTTGGTGTGTCTGGCACCATGTCAAACAAAATGTAAAAAGATACATGAAAATGTAATGATGATTTAATCACCATGTGCATTGGCATGTTCAGGTTTGAGTTGGTGGGAGCCAGAACCTGGATGGAGTGTCAGTGTAGTTAAGGTAGGTTAGGAGATTGGGGAAAGCACAGCATCACAAAGCTCTTTCAAACTTACTTTATCTCTCCACAGTAAATGTAGATAGGGACTTGTGAGGGGAGGCGAAGAAGTAACAAAAGTCATGGAGTGGAAAGGAGAGAACAGGTTACTATGAAGCGAGAGGGAACGGGCATTTGTGAAGGGTCTTCAGAAAATAGCTGTGCACTGCTAGAGAGGAAGAAAGTGGAGGAGGGAAATGATGAAATTAGAGGAGTAATTGATAAATGCCTGGACCAAACTGGAGCGGGGGGAAGTTCTGCTGGAGAATTGCAACAGGGGTAAGGAAATAATGTGCAGGAGGAAGAAGGAGCTGGAAGATGAGAGGAGATGAATGGAAGCAAGCAGGGAGTAGAGGGTGGAATCTTAGTGCTAGGGACTCAATACTAAGAGGAGTTAGGTGGGGTAGCAAGGGGGACAGGCATAGTCGCATTTGGGTGGACGCCATGCCAGGAATGACAGCGGACAGGGTGGGACAGTCTGTTCTGAAATATGCTAGAAGGGGTAGGGACAAGCCTCATTTACTTATACATCTTGGGACAAACGACCTGGCTGACAAGACAGTAGATACAGTCCAGAGGAGGTTTGAGGAACTAGCACAATTATGTGAGGGAGCAGGAAGATCAGTAACTTTTTCAGAGATACTTCCGTGCCAAAGGTAAGCACAACAAGGAAGCTGAGAACAGAGAATTTAACGGATGGCTAAGAACCTGGTGTTGTGCTAAAGGCAAAGGGCTGTTGGGGGGTGTGGAGGGACCTGGGAGGACAGTAGTCTCTATGCCAAGGACAGACTATACTTGAGTGAGGAGGGAAAGAAAGTGTTGAAACAGAGGATGGAGGAGTACATAGAGGAAGTTGGGAATTTAAACTAGGAGTGGGGGGTGGCAGTTGGGGAAAAGATATGCAAAGACCACAGGTTGGGAAATCATATGAGCTTACCTCCCATAACAGTGACAAAGGACAAATGGCAAGTACTGTTGGTGATGCTAGGAAAGGAGGGCAGGATGGGAGGAGGGGAAAAGGGTGGAAGGTGGTTACCCTTAATGCTAGGAGCCTTGGGAGGAAAACTGCAGAGTTACAGGTTCTCATGGCAGAGGGAGGGTGGACATTGCAGCCATCATGGAAACATGGGCCACCAATACAATGACTGAGACCTGTCTGTACCAGGTACAGGTTATTTCGTAGGGACAGGGTGATTGGGAAAGGAGGGGGTGGCACTATATGTGAAGGAAGGACTGAAGTGTGTAGGAGGAAGGAGGAGGGTAGTACGGAGTCACTTTGGATGCAATCCAGGATTCCAAGAATAGGATTCTAGAATGGGAGTGGTGTACAGGCCACCATCTCAGACAGAGGAGTTAGACAGGGAACTAGAGGGACAGATCAGGAGGACCTGCGAAAAGGGTAGTGTGGTGATTATGGGGGACTTCAACATGCCAGGAGTGGACTGGAGCACCCCAACAACCAGGAACAGAAGGGAGCAGGTACTGCTGGATGCCTTCCTGGACAGCTTCCTGCTGCAAATGGTCAGTGAACCAACCAGGTTAGGGAATACCCTTGACCTTGTGCTGGCAAATGGGGACTTTGTGAGAGAACTTATAGTGGAGGAACCACTGTCAGGGAATGACCACCACTCAGTATAGCTCACATTGGATATGGGCAAGGAAGGAGTGGAATCTGGCACAATAGTGCTGGACTTCAGGAGGGCCGACTTTGGGAGGATGGGGAAGTGGTAAAGGGTACCTCGGCCAGAATTCAATCTAGTATGGACACTAACCAGAGGTGGAGCTCATAAAGCTGGGGATAGTGGAGGCAGCTAAAACCTGCTGCAAAGCCCAGAGCAAGAAGGCTAGGGCTAAGAAACCAATCTGGTTGAGCAAGGAGGTCATGGAAAAGGTAAGGAGGAAAAGAGCTGCCTTTAGGAAGTACAAGAAAACAGGGAGGGGGGGAGGACAGGGAGGAGTACTTGACAGAATCGAAGGAGGTGACAAGGGCAGTAAGGGGAGCCAAAGCATCTACGGAACTCAGACTGGCACAAGGCATTAAGAAGGAGGAGAATGACTTCTTTAAGTACATCAGGGAGAAAAGGAGCTGTAAGAACCACATAGTAAGGATTAGGAAGGAGGGGGGTTGGGTGGAAGCAGGGTGCGATAAGGCGGAAGTACTAAATGAGTACTTCTGCTCAGTATTTAGTAAAGAGAAGAGGGGGTGACACCCAAGGTGGGAGAAATGGCAAAAGCAGGGGGGGAAGTGGTGAAAGATGGGGAAATCATGGAGAGCAGAGTTCGAGAGGGTTTGAAGGCACTGAGGGTGGACAAGGCGCCAGGCCCAGATGGCATCCACCCCAGGGTACTGAAGGAGCTGGCAGAGGTCCTTGCAGGACCTTTGGCAGACCTATTTAATGCCTCACTACATTCGGGGTGTGTACCTCAGGACTGGAGGATGGCTCATGTGGTGCCCCTCCACAAGAGTGGCCCCTAGGATGAACCGGGAAACTACAGACCAGTGAGCCTCACATCCATCGTGGGTAAGCTAATGGAGACCATCCTGAAGGAGAAGCTGGTGGCTCTCCTAGAGGCCAAAGGACTACAGAACAGCAGACAGCATGGCTTCATACGTGGCAGATCCTGCCAAACCAACCTGGTCGAGTTCTATGACTGGGTAACTAGGCAACTGGACAGAGGCCATGCAGTGGATGTCCTGTATCTGGACTTTAGTAAGGCATTCGACTCCAGTGCCACATGGAAGGCTGGGAAGGAAGTAGGCACAGGGGCAGGTGCAAAGCTGGTGAGATGGGTAGGAAACTGGCTGCAGGGAAGGCAATAGAGGGTGGTGGTGGGTGGGAAGTTCTCACACCCAAGGGAAGTGACGAGTGGTGTTCCACAGGGCTCGGTGTTGGGACCAGTGTTGTTTGGGATATTCATTGCAGACATATCAAGGGACATTAAGAGCAAGATCAGTCTGTTTGCTGATGATACCAAGGTAGGCGCAGTGGTGGATGACCTAGGGGGATGGCAGGGGTTGCAGGATGATCTGGCAAAGCTTGAAACCTGGTCAGACACCTGGCAACTAGGCTTCAATGCCAAAAAGTGCAAGGTGCTGCATTTTGGGATGAAGAACCCAAGGAGGAGTTACCAGCTAGGAGGAGTGCAGCTAGCCTAGACAGAGGAGGAGAAGGATCTGGGTGTGCTCATTACAGGGTCAATGAATAACTCGGCACAATGTAGGAAGGCAGCTGCAAAGGCCAACAAAATGCTGGGTTGTATTGCAAGGGGTATATCCTCTAGGAGGAAGGAAGTGATTCTGCCATTGTATAGGTCATTAGTTAGACCACACCTGGAGTACTGCGTGCAGTACTGGCGTCCGTATCTGAAGAGGGACTTTAAGTTACTGGAGGGGGTGCAGCGCAGAGCGACAAAGATGATCAAGGGGCTGGGGGACTTATCATACGAGAGGAGGTTGAAGGAGCTGAACATGTACTCACTGGAGGAGACGAGAGACAGGGGTGACATGATTGAAACCTTTAAATACATGAAAGGAATAAACAAGACGGGTACAGAGGGGCTGTTCAAAGTAAGGGAGGGGAGGAACACCAGGGGCCATGATATGAGACTGGAGCGAGGAAGGTTCAGGAGGGAGATGAGGAGACAGTTTTTTACAGAGAGGGTGGCTGGGTGGAATGCGTTACCTCCTGAAGTGGTATGCAGTAGAACAGTGGACTGCTTCAAATGAGGATGGGACAGGACAAGGGGGAAGGTTAATGAAGGGGGAGGGTGGAAGGGAGGGGCAGCTGCAGAATAAGGGGTGCTAGCTGCACATTCGAGCAGACTTGATAGACCTCTAGGCCTTTATCTGCTGGCAAATTTCGTATGTTCGTATTGCTGATGATGCTGATGAATGAGGTTTCTAAGCAAAAAATATCATTTGTCTGATCTGATGAAACGCTGTAACAGTTTTAAACTGTTGTCCTGTTCAAAATGCTTAATTGAATTTAATGTGCAGATACTTTTTTAGGGCTGCAGTGGGCATAGCCCTGCAAACCTCTTGCTAACAAAAAAGCAGTCAGCACATTTCTTCTGACTGAACAACATATTGGAGTTTCAACATAGTCGCCTCCGTGCCCATGAAGCGCTCCACTCATTGTCTTGGTTGGAAGTTGCACTGCACTACATTTTTACTGTGTCAGCAATCACAGCAGAACACAGCAAGCTATGACATGCCTAGGATGGCCACCAAACTGTACTGTGCATGCGTGACCACTAGTTTTTTTTCTATTACAGCAAACCAAGCATTCTAGCTTTTTCTTTTTTGGAGCAACCATATATTATAGAAAAGAATGTATGAGACACCATACACAGCAAAGTAACAAAATGTATTCCAGATTTTCCCTTAAACTATGATTGAATTGCTTATTCAAACTACTTTATTTAAAAAATAATCTCCTTCTGTAATATTTACTTGGAAAAGAAATATTATTATGCCACCCAACACACAAAACACACACACACACGCACACACACGCACGCACTCACACACACACTTATTTTTAAATTTAACAACTCTGCATGTGTGCTGATCACATCTTCAGAGAAGGCATTTAGTGTGCAAAGTGTTAATTGTCAGTCAAAACCAGGAGAATGTTTTATTACTTTAAACCCTTTGGGCCTGATACTCAAATGGTTATGTCTGGTGCAACTTGACTTGTGCCCCCTAAAAATGATGCAAGTAGCAAGTTATGCCAGCAACTGTGAAATATGATATTCTACAAGGCATCCTGCAGCATGTCACAGGCTGCTTGCACCAAATAGACTTACACCACCAGTTATGCCTTAAACCCCTGCAACATGGTGCTAGGGGGTTTACAGCAGCAGCTGCACCTTATTCTGGAATGGCAGCAACAAAGTTCCCTAGAGCTCTATTCTCCAACAAACCCCGGGGGAAACCATCAATGTAAGTTACACCAGCATATAGTTGGTGTAACTGTACTTATGCCTCTGGAGGTTGCTTGCATGTGCAGCCTGCCCATCCCCCCAGTAGTATGCCACCCCCCCCACTGCCCTGCCCCAACACACCAAAGTCCTGCAGGGCTAATTCTGTCCCCCATGCCCCTGCCCAGAAACATCATGGTAATGCTCCATAGGGCTATCCATGCCCCCCCATACCAAATAGCCCCGCAGGGCTGGAGCATGCCCAAACCTCCAGTACATGTAAAATAGCCCTGCAGGGCTACTGCATGCCCCAACCCCCAGTACTTGTAAAATAGCTGCACAGGGCTACTGCATTACTGCATACACCCAGTACCTGTAAAATATCCCCACAGGGCTACTACATGCCCCCAACCCCCAGTGCCTGTAAAATAGCCCCACAGGGCTACTGCATGCCCCTGACCCCTAGTACATGTAAAATAGCCCTGCAGGGCTACTGCATGCCCCAGTCCCCAGTACTTGTAAAATAGCTGCACAGGGCTACTGCATTACTGCATACACCCAGTACCTGTAAAATATCCCCACAGGGCTACTACATGCCCCCAACCCCCAGTACCTGTAAAATAGCCCCACAGGGCTACTGCATGCCCCAACCCCCAGTACTTGTAAAATAGCCCTGCAGGGCTACTGCATGCCCCAACCCCCAGTACTTGTAAAATAGCTGCACAGGGTTACTGCATTACTGCATACGCCCAGTACCTGTAAACTATCCCCACAGGGCTACTACATGCCCCCAACCCCCAGTACCTGTAAAATATCCCCACAGGGCTACTGCATGCCCCAACCCCCAGTACTTGTAAAATAGCCCTGCAGGGCTACTGCATGCCCCAACCCCCAGTACTTGTAAAATAGCTGCACAGGGCTACTGCATTACTGCATACACCCAGTACTTGTAAAATATCCCCACAGGGCTACTACATGCCCCCAACCCCCAGTACCTGTAAAATAGCCCCACAGGGCTACTGCATGCCCCTGACCCCTAGTACATGTGAAATAGCCCTGCAGGGCTACTGCATGCCCCAACCCCCAGTACTTGTAAAATAGCCCCACAGGGCTACTGCATTACTGCATACACCCAGTACCTGTAAAATATCCCCACAGGGCTACAACATGCCCCCAACCCCCAGTACCTGTAAAATAGCCCCACAGGGCTACTGCATGCCCCAACCCCCAGTACTTGTAAAATAGCCCTGCAGGGCTACTGCATGCCCCAACCCCAGTACTTGTAAAATAGCTGACAGGGCTACTGCATTACTGCATACACCCAGTACCTGTAAAATATCCCCACAGGGCTACTACATGACCCAACCCCCAGTACCTGTAAAATAGCCACACAGGGCTACTGCATGCCCCAACCCCCAGTACTTGTAAAATAGCCCTGCAGGGCTACTGCGTGCCCCAACCCCCAGTACTTGTAAAATAGCTGCACAGGGCTACCGCATTACTGCATACACCCAGTACCTGTAAAATATCCCCACAGGGCTACAACATGCCCCCAACCCCCAGTACCTGTAAAATAGCCCCACAGAGCTACTGCATGCCCCTGATCCCCAGTGCATGTAAAATAGCCCTGCAGGGCTGCTGCATGCCCCAACCCCCAGTACTTATAAAATAGCCCCACAGGGCTACTGCATTACTGCATACACCCAGTACCTGTAAAATATCCCCACAGGGCTACAACATGCCCCCAACCCCCGGTACCTGTACAATAGCCCCACAGAGCTACTGCATGCCCCTGACCCCCAGTACCATAAGGGAAACCTTGCAACCCGCAAGCTGCAGAAATCACCCCCATCCCCAAAATTGTGCCCATTCACCCACATCCCTAGTATTCCTAATAGTCTAGTGGTCCAACCCTCTCACCCAGCAGCACCTGACCACCCCACTTCCCTGCCATAACCTGTTTTAGGCCAGTGACTGGCAAAGCCCACCTCTCACTACCGCGGCCAGCCACTGACTGAATACTGCAGAAGCGTGTACTGCACACATCTGTACAGTGTGCACTCCTGCAGTGTTCAGTCAGGGCCTGGCCGTGGTGAGAGAAAGGTGGCTGTGCTCAGTCACTAACTAAAAATGGTCGTAAGTGGGGTGGTCAGAGATGCTGCCGAGTGGGGGGTGGGCCACTAGAATACCAGGGATATTCGGGACTTAGGTGAATGGCTGCAATTTTAGGGATCAGGGAGTATTTTCACAGCTTGTGGGTTGCAGGCTTTCTCTTATGGTACTGGGGCCAGGAGCATGCAGCAGCCCTGTGGGGCTATTTTGCAGGTACTGGGGGTCAGGGGCATGCTCCAGCCCTGTGGGGCTTTATGGACAGGGGAGATCCAGGCATGGGGGGCACTTGCACCCTTCGCACCCAGGGTTGTGGCTTAAGGCAAGCCCTTCAGGTATGCCTTTTGTCTGGCATATCTGTAGGTTTGTCGCAAGTCACAGGACTTAACTGCTGGGACCCTACCCCTTATAGAATTGGGTGCAGGGTCCTTGGCGCAACTGCACCCCTTGCATGTCGCAACTTGCAACATGTGTAGGGGTTCTTATAGAATTGGACCCTTTAAGTTTACTTGAATTTCTTCTTTAAAGCAGCTGATCTGCTACTCTAAATATAGCTCATGTGAAAACCAAAAAGGCCTTTCAAATAATCATTTCTCTTGCCTCCATCTGCTTGGAAACTCAGTGTTCATATCATTCTGTATAAATCAATCCACCCCCCCATTAAAATGTGTAACCTGCTTTGCAAAGCCCTCCAAGCTTCTAGAAACTTGAAAGGATACGGCTGACTGGTTGCATACATACAGTAGGGTGGTGTTACCACCAAGAATGAAACACACTCTATAAATGGTATCTTGTCCATATCTGTGCATATGTTCTTCTCAGACTAAATCTTACCTGACTTTTCTTGGATGAGGGGAAAAGTCCATCAAGGCAATAGTCACCATAGTAGTCGGGGAGTTTTGATTGCTTACTTTCAGATTGATTCCCCTTCTCAGTGACAAGACAGAGTCTGCAAATAGTTTGACTGGCTGTACTGTACCATCCACTAATTTCTCCCTGAACTATTCCTACCTGGCTTCTATGGGCTAAGGACACAGCCTATGAATGCCTTAAAACAAACTCAAATATTAGAAAGGGGAGGTATAGCGTTTTGACTAATTGTTCAGGCCTAAAGAAACCTGATAATAAAGTGTGCCTTGCATAAAATTAAAAAATTGTCCTATGCTCCCAGCAAATGGAGAGTCAACTTTACTAATGCATAACTTTTTTATAATTGCAGATGTGAAGAAGCAACATGAGAACCCCTGTGACAGCAATAATGTAGCAATCTGAAACTGGACTTCTGCAACTCTTCAGTATTTGCAAAAAGCTAATTATACTTGAAGACACTAGTGTCATTGTTCACACTGTGGTATTGCCAATTCTGCCAGTTTTTGGCTTGCCATATATTAAAGCAGGGCACAACAATAGCAGTATTCTAGGATCGCAAGACTGCCAGCATCAAAAAGGTTAAACAATCTCTGGCTAGAGCCAGTATGGCTACAGCTAAGGTAGCTGAGGAACACGGCATTGTCTGCCATGTCCAAGATTGCCACTAGAGTTCTCTGCACATGCATGATCACTTGTGCATACACACTGAACTCCAGGGCCACAGCAGCATAGTCTGCCATGTCCAAGATGGCCTTCAGAGTTCTCTGCACATGCACTTCAACTTGTACATGTGCACAAGGCTCCAGTGGCCTTCTTGGACACAGCGTACTGTGCTGCTGTGCCCCTCTGAGTTTAGTGAGCATAAGCGAGTCATCACACATGTGCAGAGAACTCCGGTGGCCATCATGAACATACTGTGTTCCACCGACAGACAACATAGTGCAGTAGACATGCAGTGATTGCCATTCACCTCCACTATTTAAAAGTCTGTTCGGCATCCAGTAAGCTCCTTGTTGTCTTCTGTGATCACAAGACAACTGGAGGGCTATGCCCACTGCAGCTGTAAAAAAATGACAACTGAAAGCCTGAAACACTATCATAGAAACATAGACTTTGATGGCAGATAAAGACCACTTGGTCCACCCAGTCTACCCATTTCTCTAAATATTGGATAAGCTGCAGATCCTAGTTAATCAACAGCCTACTTCCTCCTATCCCCCCACTAGAATTGCGTTATGTCTGTCCCATGTATTCTTGAATTTTCCCACTGTTTTTGACCCCACAGCCTCCTCAGGAAGGCCATTCCATACATCCACCACCCTCTTCATGAAAAAATGCTTCCTTACATTACCCCTGAGCTGTCCCCCCTCTATCTTCATATTGTGCCTTCTTGTTCTTGCACGTATTTTTCTGAAATATGCTACTCTCTTGGACTTTGTTGATTCCCTTGAGGTACTTAAATGTTTCTATCATGTCCCCCCCCCCTCCTTTTTATCAAGACTATACATATTAAGCTCCTTTAGCCTCTTTTCGTATGGCTTCTGGTGCAGACCCTGCACCATTTTAGTTGCCCTACTCTGGACTGCCTACATCCTGTCTATGTCCTTACAGAGATGGGGTCTCCAGAACTACACATAGTATTCCAGATGGGGTCTTACCAACTGTCTGTACAGAGGGATAACAACTTCCTGTTTTCTACTGGTGATGCCTCTCCCTATGCATCCCAATATCCCCCTGCCCTCCTAACTTCCTTCTCATATTGCTTACCTACCTTAAGGTCATCTGATATGACTACCACCAGGTCCCTTTCCATTTTTGTTGTTGTTAGTACCCCACCCCACATTGTGTACTCTTCCCCTTGGGTTATGTTTCTCAGGTACATTACTTTGCACTTCTTTGCATTGAATCTAAACTACCATACTTTTGACCATTCCTCCAACCTTGCCAAGTCCCTTTTCATCCTTTCCACCTCCCTTGTGTATCAACCCTGGTGCAGATATTTGTGTCATCTGCAAAGAGATACTTTCCCTTCCAATCCCTCTGAAATGCCACTTATAAAGACATTAAAGAGGACCGGTCCCAGTACTGAACCAGTGGTGCTCTACTAGTAACCCCCCTTTCTTTACTATGCACTCCATTTACTATTACCCGCTGTGTCCTGTTTTCTATCCAATTTTTCACCCAGGCTACAACCCTGGGACCCACTCCCAGGCTGGCTAACTTGTTAATTAATCTTTTGTGTGGGACTGTGTCAAATGCCTTGCTAAAGTCTAGATAGGCCATGTCCATAGCACCTCCTTGGTCTACTACTTTGGTCACTCACTCAAAGAAATCAATTAGATTCATCTGACATGATCTTCCTGCTGTGAATCCATGCTGCCTTGGGTCCTGTGCCCCACTGGCCTCTAGGTACTCACCACTTCTTTACTTCAGAAGTGATTCCATCATTTTCCACACCACTGGCTGTGAATCACCTCTGAGGGGATGTGCCATACTTTTCAATTGCTCTTTTTTCCTCAGGAACTTCTGTAGCTGCACTTTTTTCCATAGTCCTCAGTGTATTTTTTTTTTTTTGCAGCTGCAGAAGTTTTGTGTATAGCACTCAGAGCAATTTCCCCTTTTTTTTCTGTAACTAGGCAACATTTGGGGACTTAGGGAAGGTTTTGCACTTCAGAGTTTTTTGTGAATCCAGTCCCTGATTTTCTACTGCCTAAGCCACACCCCTAATTAACTGCTGTCCTCCTGACTTAGCAAATTGAGAAGGTGATACAGTCCCCTTCCCCAAACACAGAAAAACACATTGACTCTCTTTTTTTACCCTAATTGAGCCCCACATTTCTAATGAAGTATCTGTTTTCTTAACACCAACAGGCTCCGAATCCTGCTGAGTTAGAAGTGTTCTGTCAGTAAGAAAAGTTCTACCTCTTTAGTCAGCTGCTCCTTGTTCTGAAAGCAAGACTGCTGTCTGCCAAGAGCTAGCAGCAGGGAACTGTAATTGGACACACCCAGTTTTCTACTGCCTAAGCCACACTCCCAATTAACTGCTGTCCTCCTGACTTAGCAAACTAAAAGGCTGATACAGTCCCCTTTGCCAACACAGAAAAACACACTCTCTTTTTTACCCTAATTGAGACCCCATGCTTATAATAAGGTATCTGTTTGCTTAATCCCAACAGGCTCTTACTTCTGCTGAGTTAGAAGTGTGGTATTAGTAAGAAAAGTTCTAGCTCTTTAGTCAGCTACTCTTTGCTCTGAAAGCAATATATCATACTTATAACGCTGACATTTAGGGAGCTCCCCCTCCTAACAGAACAACTGCTCACTACAGTGTGCTCCTGATGTTGATGAAGGAATGCCAGTTTCACTTTTTGCCTGGGCTTGATTTAAATCTTTAGTTGCCAATGTTATGTGCCTGTAGTTCTAACAGGATCCCAACAGATATGTCAGTCTATCAATTAATGAGTATGAGAACCTGCATGAGGGAGAGAAGTAAGTTAAGAGGGAAGATGTGCAAAACCTGTGTGTGTGTAAATTGGAGACTGAGTGAATAGGGTATGAAAGGGAAGGAATACGAGAGACAGGCTCAGTGGTGAGGAGAGACTCAGCAAAAATAGTGGACAAGAGAATTCAATATATACTGTAATTGTATCTTACAGTCATACTTTCCTGAAAATGTCAATACTTCTTATGACATGAAAAGTTGTAATCTTGTGCTGTCAGTTACTATGAAACATCCTGAGCCCTTTACTCATGCCTCTGAAAAGGTCAACATTTAGCATTGACAATTCTAGTATTCCCCAAGGGTATGGAGTTTTCTGTGTTTACTCTTTGATTCAGTAATGGTCAATGCACTGTGATCTCTGGATCCTTAATGCCACCAGTTCAAAATGTAATGCCTGCAAATTTGGGGGGAATGTGTGTAGCACCAATAAATAATTTCTTCTTCACATCTAAAGTTAAGTTTATGGCCAAAAATCCACATTCAGTACAGCAATTTGAAACATCAGTTTTATCCACTACCAAATCATTTTTAAAATAAATTGCATGTCCCATCCCCTTTTACCTACCCTATATGATCTAATCACTGAATGACCATCTAACAACACAGCTTCATCTTCCACTTTAGAGGTCAGCCATGTTTCAATTAAAATAATGATGTCGGACCTTTTCTAATTAGTCTGAGCACTAAAGTCAGTAAATTTCAGTAGCAGACCACCAATATTTAAATGCACCATGTATAGGCCATTTATTTACTGCTACCTTCTAGAATTACTAATTATCATAGACCATTGAAGGAGTGCCGTAATTACAGCACCATCATTAGGGCACCCCAATGAGTGCAAGACTGATCTGAGAGCCTGGGAGTTCTGGGCACCATTCTCAATGCTGTCGCCACCCTGACATGCTAGGGGTGGAGGTGATTATATTTTTAAGGGGGGTGTGGGGGGCAGAGTCCCCTGCCTTAACCCCCCCAAAACCATCAGCACCCTGTTTGTCTGCACTGCAGTGCCTGGCCCCCTAACTGACAGAGCCCCATTGCCTGTTCTCTGGTTTCCTGTTGTGCTTTTATTGGTGCAACATTGTGGGTGAGCCCTAATTATACTTAAAGAGCTGTGGTTTGCAGTGACAAATCTGCAACTGGCATCAGTCGAATTCAGCTTGAAATAAAGATTACATTGGGTGTTATACTGTGCGGTATCCCCAAATTTCTCTACCTTGTTCTGTTATATTGAACCCATTCCTAGGCATATGAAGAATTCTGAACTCTTCATTATAGTACTTATGCACTGCTTTCTGTATTTTGTTCTAAAAATAGGAGGTTCTGTCTTATAAATGAGGCAACACTAGTATCCTATATTTATAACTTTGTTGACCCCCATCCCATTTTTGTTTTAGATGGCTACAGTGGACTGGAGTAGAATTTTATTATTTGAGTGATACGTCATGTGGTTGTGGCCTGGGGTAACAACCATTTTCACAACTTCAGAAACACATCAGCACTTTGCAGGCAGATGTAAAGTTGAGAACTATTTCATGTACTGTAGATATTCATTTCAATTGTTAAGTCAGTTCAAATTCCTTTTAAAGAGGGTGTAGCCAGTATCCCAGAGTAGGACACTAGAATTTGTACCTCTCTAGTGATGAAAGCTCATTGGTTGTCACTATAACTGCAAATACTGAAATCGTTTAAACTCTAAATACTGTTAATTTTTTTATACATCACTGCCTCAAATGTTGCAATATGCTCTCTATAGTTTCTATTTAAGTCTGTGCATTTCAAACTCTACTTTGGCATTTGTAAGATAAAGTTTTTCTTGTTTTATAAATTATTACTTATTTACTGAAGACTATGTCATATTTTAAACTGTTTTTATAAGACCTCTTTAAAGACTCATTTTATATTTTCTGGGAATTATACAATTTGTTTTAAGCATTTGCATTAAAAATGTCTACTAATGTAAATCAAATGTATTTATTCCTCAAAGAACTTTTGTGCTTTAATCAACATGCCATTTAATTATGCAGTGCTATTTATTCTGGAACTATATTACAGTTCTCAAAAAGGATGTAAAGCTACTTAATATAGTTATACGATGTTGGTATCTGAGTAAAAATATTTTAGAAAATAAAAGTTATTTTTGATGTAATTTAAATAAAATGTCCTTTTTGTTTTGATCATTTGAAAGCTCTTCTTCGGTAACTGTAACCTATTTGTGTCTGTTGGTCACCTACGTTACTTTAATGCCTCATTACAACAACCCCTTGATTCTCCCTCAACCATCTTCCTTGAATACAATTAATGCAGTACATACTGTCTGTTGTTGTACCTAGAATGTTGCCTGAGGTTCAAGACTGCATCTTTTTGGTCTATCCTAGATTTACAATTTGTGGAAGCTCTCCACCAGAAACCCATGCTTATGGGATTTCTCAGGTTGGGACTTTCAGAACCAAACATCTGGTCAGACATCTGGAAGATTGTCATTTACTACCCACTAGATTGGTTCTCTGAATCTATATTACCATTGAGTTTTAAAATTGTTCATTATTTGCATTAGATTTGACATCCTCAGTTACTGACAAACCTAAATAAAGTTGTGTTGACAGATGTTATGATTTAATGTAATAATAGGTATCTGAACACCATTTTAAATATGTCTATTGTTTTACATTAATTATACACTACTAGTATTTATACATTACCTTTTTATTAAAGTTTTCAACAAACAAAATAAAGTGGTTTGTGTACAAAGAAAAAGCAAGTAACAACTGTAAACCTTATGAAACATAAATACAGTATTCGACCTTTGAAAAAGATATGAGAAAAGCAAATGGATTAAGTCACAGGGAAACAAAATAAACTGATACCTTAAGCCCTCAAAGATAAATTCACCTGTATGAAAGCACACCACTGAATAAGACAACCATGATGGACAACACTTTCAACATTTTAGTATTCAACCGCTCCTTCAACATGTCTTAGCAGGAAATATAACTCTAGGATTAATGTTGTGTGATTTTGCATATGCAACTATCATAAGTATCTTTTTTGGGGGGGTTAAGAGTTCACACTGGGGAGTGTACAACAAGTAAATACAGCTTATGTTTGTATAATACAAATAGCTTATGATGCTTAAAGTGAATATGATAACTGGGCTCCACTTTTTTCCCCTATAGATAAAGCCTGTTATCATTTATCACTATAACCAGCTGGTTACAATGGCAAATACATGCTGACTTTCTCTATGAGAAACCCACAAGCTGTAGTTGTCCTTGTGCACAGTCACTATTTCAGAGCATTGTGAAACCCCTCAAAACACCCACCATTCACATTTCAGTCTTCTCACAGACAATGCTTCAGTTTAGTGTTTCAGCACTGGAACTCATATCTATTAAAACAAATTCTAGCCAGAGCCGATAGGGCTGTGAAAAGCTACCAAGTCATGGAAGTTACACATGTGCATAGAAATTATTCAATGCACAGGTGTAACTTGGCCATTTCTTGGAGGTGTTGCACCAGATTTGCAACATGGCCTTTTGTGGACCCCTACTTATGAACAGTGCCAATGTCATTTTGTTCAATTGTCCTGAAAAGTGATTGCCCAGAGAAAACGTGCAATTCTGTGCCACAGGTATAAAAACACATTTCGGGCAGGTTGTGGAATTGACAGCTGTACTGTTTTGAAGGAGGTGTACAAAAATAGCAATATTAAAAATGTGGAGCAAAAATATTAAAGATTGGTGATATCAGGAGCATGCATAGAAACTGCACAACGCACACTCGTAACACAGTCATTTTTTTGAATTTCTTCACCAAATTTGCAACATGGGATTTTTGGGACCCTACCTCATGAACAGTGGCACTGTCATTTCATGAATCAGTCCCAAAAGGTGATTCCATGCAGTGACCACAAAATCAACTTTTGGGACTGAGTAACAAAATGACAGTGACAGTTTTCATGAGGTGGGGTCCCAAGAACACCATGTTGAAAATTTGAGGCACAAATTCCAAAAAATGGCTGAGATATCAGCATAAGTTGAAACCCCCACTGAATGGCTGTATAGCATGCTTACCTATAATTCTTCAATTCGTGGTTGGGCTTTGTAGAGTAAACATGTGTCCTGGTCCAGAGAAGATGACAGCGTAGACCTCCAGAGGAAAGTATGGGGTAAGAGGGTGGGTGTGAGGAGGTAGGTGCTCAGTGGGGGGAGGGGACTGCAGCAATGACAAGGAACCATTTTCAGTTTCCACAGGGGGGAACCAACAAAGAGGGACTGTTTTCTAATTTACAGCAAAATGAAAAAAAAAACATTTCAGCACACTGGGGTGGGCTTCCAGTGTGCCACATGAATGCTGACATGGGGATTGGGCACCCTGATGTTGGGCAGGACTTGGGCAGGTGGGCACCAGAGAAAAAATAAATGGTGATGAGGACCCGTTTTCTAATTTACAGTAAGAAAAACTTTTGCACACTGGGGTGGGCTCCCAGTGTGCCACATGAGATGTGGGCATAACTTGTGGGGGGTGCCACAGAAAATACTGAATGGCATTTTGCCATTTGCAACATGGCGGCACCCGCACAACTGCGCATGCACAGTTGACACATCAGAATGTGGAAGTAACAGCCAAACTAGTGCAGCTGCTATTCCATAGACTGATCATTGTGGAGGGGTTTAAGCTCTGTTGGGCTGTTGGAAGGATACTTTCAAAAGTCCAATGGAAGAGGTTCTGTGATCGGCCATTTTTAGAGCTACAGAGCTCTTGCAAAATTGCTGTAGGCTCCACCCACAGCCCTAAAAAGATCCACGAAGAGCACTTTCCTCCAGGACCCTTATTTAATATCACACTGTTTCTCAACAAGCAAGTAACCTGGTTGCCATAGAAGCCCAGTTTCATTTCATTTTACAGCTCAACTTAAAATTTGCTTCAAAAAAGAAAAAAAAACTCTCTTAAATCTTTTTTCATTAGTTACATTTTGGTAACACTTCTAAACATTTCTCTGGCCAGAAAAAGTGGTTCTGGCAGTCACGTACTTCAGCACTACTCATGTTGTTTCTGAGAGATCTGTACAGTTTTAAATGTTTTGAATATGACATTTTATTCAAGTAAAATGAGTTAACAAGTTACATGTTTCAAAAAATGAAGAGGTGCTTTATATGCTGACACTTATTCCATTTTACTCATTTTTTTCTAACAAGTTCTAAACTAGTTCTTTTTTTTAATCTTTAAGTGAAAAAAACAGAGCACAGAAATTAAATAAAATAGTACATGCATAGGTGTGCAAAATTCAATTTTTTTACACACACTCAGTGTTTGATGCTTGTATAAACCTCTCAAGCTTTGCTCTTCTGGCTTATGTAGTGTTCCACACCATGGGAATGCATAAAATATTCATTATGCACACCTACCCTTGCATTATTCTATATTTAATGTGAGTACATATCCAGTATCACAGTTTTATGAGTACTGTAACACAACATTATCTATTGCACTTTTTACAGCTCTCCAAATTTATTCTGTGACTTATAGAGGTGTCCTCTGATAGCCTGATGCACATACTGAAACTTTGAATCCGATCCTGCTTCCGCCCCTTCCTGCTGAATCTTCCTTAGTTTAAGAATAAGAAAGTGTTTATCTTCCCTCAAGGTTTAATTGCCTTTTTGTGTTAATTTCTGGGAAACTACTGATTTTTGCATTGTTGGGCACTTTCTATTGGCTGAAATAAAACAAAAATGGGCATTAGATGCGATTTCAAAGTCATACACTACTGAATTCAATCAAGTACAGAGGAACAACAGAGTCATACAGTCACATGTCTGTCCAACTAGGTCACCAGTACCCCAAGTGAGAGCACTGCTAAAACACCTTCTGCAAGATGGCACCATAGTGCCTACGCAGTGGCAAAAGCAACAGGTAGGAATTTACTTAAACATCTTTCTGGTGTAAAAGAAGACCAGGGACCTGTGTCCTATACTGAATTTAATGTTCATAACTCAGTTTGTTCACTACAGGAGGTTCAAAATGGAAATGTTATGAATCACAGTTGCGGCAATCACTAGAGGAAATTTCTTAACATCCATAGATCTGAAAGATGCCGATCTGAACATCCCAAAGTGGGAAAAGGGTTGCTAATTAAATTATTTAATTATTTAAAAGTTTCATCAGGAAAGTCATACTGAACTAACAAGAGCTGTTTTCCAAATGCGTCCTGGGGTGAAGGTAAAGGGGAGTACACTTGAAAATACATAGACTCGAAAACAACTGTAAACAGCAGAGAAATATGAAAGCAGCTATGTACAGTAAACTGTGTACATGGATTTAACCCATGCAAATAAATAAATAAACAATGTGAGAACTCGTAAACCATGAACCACTGCACTGAAAATTATAGCTGCAAGCCAAATATGTGCCAGCACTGGCTAGTAGTTGAATAATACATGTTAAAATAGAAGGGGGGGGGGGGAAGCAGGCTTGAGAGAAACATGGAAACAGAGTTACGGTCAAGGACTAAGAGAGGTAGGTTTGGTGTGGGGAGGGAGAGACACATCTTCTTGAATCAGGCACATGTTGTGGCAATATGTTTGGCACAGCTACACCAAAAAAATGGGTTTGACACAAGACTTGATAGAAGCCTTGCATCAACCTTCATGAATTGGGCCCTGTGTCTCTGGATCCATGAATTTAAGCGGGGGTCTCCCTGATTCAAAGTCTACCATTACCAGATGGCTGAACTTGGTTATCGCAAAGGTCTACAAAGCATCCACCCTGCCTTCCCCCCTACAAGTGAAGGCACATTCCACCAGAGCAGTGGGCACCTCCTAGGCGGAAAGAAACTCAGCCTCAATTGCAGACATACCTGGTTGCTCGTGCACACATTCTCTCGACACTACAGACTCGATATCTGGGATCATACCTCACAACCTTCTACCATGCAAATTATGGATGAGAGATAAAAAAATCAGACAAATGGTCAAAATTAGGGACGCCTGTTACAAAATTGTAATATGAGCTGAATAAGCCTGCTATGTTGTCTGGCTTGGGATGAAATGTATTTTCTGAAGTAGAACCAGGCTGTAGCATTATGACTAGGCAATATTCCTGCTTGAAACCTTACTGTGCAGTTACAGAGATGCCAAATTTAGAAGAGACTTAGGGAATTTGTGAGGCAAAATCGGAGAGATTCCTGAAAATCAGGGACAGTTGAGAGGTGTACCTGGGACAATGACAAAGAAAAATTTGGTGGCATGGTTCAACAGTTGATTCTTAAGCGATTTCTTCCTCCCACCAAATTTTCTTCTGTCACTGCTGCTTAGATCACCCACTTGTGATGACTTCGGAATGCAATAAAAGGTGTAGCAGATAATGGAAGTTTACTCACCTGGTAAAGATGATTGTAAGACTATCTTCTGTAGCACTCTGTGTCCGTCATATAAGCATAGGAACATACAAAGAAGTCAGTTGAAGAAGGCCATTTTGTCTATCTAGTCTGCTCATATTGCAGTGTCCACAGCTTGAGCTACTGACCATGCTCCCCCAACTCCTCCCATCCTTTCCATCCTCCCTACCCATGATTGTATTTCCCCATGGCCTATCCCAGCCTCTCTTGAAACTTCCCACCATCTTCAATGAGACCACCTCTGCTAGCAGTGCATTCCATGTGTCCATCATGCTCTCTGAGAAGAAGTGCTTCCTGACCTCCTTCCTAAACAACCCCCTTCAGCTTAAGATTGTGCCCCTCATGTCATGGTTACCAGTTAGCTTGAAGAGGCCCTCCTTATCCACCTCATTTAACCCTTTTAAGTACTTGAAGGTCTCAATCATATCCTCCCCTCCTGTCCCCTAGGGAGTACATGTTCTGTGCCCTCGACCTCTCTTCAAATGCTCTACCCTGCTGACCCGCTATCATATTTTTAGCCCTCTTCTGGACCTTCTTCAGCATGTTAATGTCCTTTTTGAGGTGAGGGCACCAGTATTGAACTCCACACTATAGATGTGGTATCACCAGTGACCTGTACAAGGTCAGTATGACCTCCTCTCTCCTAATACTGATCCCCCTAGTTATGCCTCCCAGCATCTTGTTTGCCCTTGCTGCTGCTTTCTTGCACTGTGTGGAATGCTTCGGGTCACTAATGATCATCATTTCCAGGTCCTTCTCCTCCTCTGATGCAGATAGCTGGACTCCACCAAGGTAGTACTCTGTCCTGGGATTCTTGGATCTAATGTGCATAACTTTGCATTTTTTAACATTGAAGTCAAGCTGCCAGATCCTGGACTACCTCCCCAGCTTTTCCAGATCATCCTTTAGGTCCTGAATCCCTTCAGCTGTGTCCACTCTCCTACAGAGCTTGGTGTCATCCATGAATAGGCATATTTTGCCCTTAATGCCATCCCCAGTGTCACTGATGAAAACACTGAATGACACCAACCCCAGCACTGAGCCCTGTGGGACCCCACTGGTGATCTTTCTGGTGCCAGATAACTCTTCCCCCAAAACCACCCTCTGGATTGTGTCCCTCAGCCAGTTTTCCACCCATCTGGTCATCTTCTCCCCAACCCCAAGATACTCCAACTTTCTGATCAACCCTCTGTGGGGCACAGAGTCAAAGGCATTATTAAAATCCAGATAGAAGATGACTACCACATAGCCCCTGTCTACTATCTTAGTAACCCAGTCAAATAAGTTAATCAGATTTGTTTGACACAATCTTCCCTCAATAAACCCATGCTGCCCTGAATCCTGGGGACCTTGCTCCTCTAGATATTCTACCAACCATTCCTTAAGTATGGTCTCCATGAGCTTGTACATGATTGAGGACAGACTGACTGATACGTAATTCTCTGGGTCATCATTGTGACCACTTTTGTGGAGGGGCAACACATGTGCTGTTCTTCAGTTCTGTGGCACCATGCCTGACTCCAGTGAACTATTAAATAGGCCTGCCAGCTCCTCAGCCAGTTTCCTTAATATCCTTGGATGTACTATGTCTGGCATGGATGATTTGTCCACCTTCAATGCTAGTAGCCCCTCCCTCACTCTATTCTCCTCTATCACTTCATCTGTGTTCCTCTTTCCCCACTCCTGTTCTTACTCCTGAAAGCACTAGTCCATCCTTCTCCCTGGTGAAGATGGAACAGAAGTATTCTTTTATCTCTGCTCTCCCCCCATTATCCTCCACCCACTCCTCCACTTTCTTAAGCCTAACAATCTTGTTCTACTTGTCCCTTTTCTGACTTACAGTATATAGTGAAAGAAGAAGGCCTTCTACCCCTTCTTAATTCCTTCACCCATCTGCAGGTTCTTCTGTGCCTTGGCTCACCAGACTTCCTTACTTGACTCACTGGCCATCCTTAGGTAATTTTCTCTATTCACCCTTCTCTTGGTCTTCCTGTATTTCCTATAGGCTAACATTTTTTCTATTACTGCCTGGGTGACCTCAGAACTGAACCAGCTGGATGCTTTAAGCCTTGTGTTCCTCCCCCTGAGCCTAACGCACTCCTCTGTGGCAACCAGTATTCCTTCCTTAATGACGAACCATGTTTGGTCTACCCCCTCATCTGATCAGATGTCTACCAGGTGGCTCCTTAGCACTTTGCCCAGCTTCTGAATTCTGCTCCCCTAAAATCCAAGATTTTGGTCTTAGTCTGGATGCTTTCCCTGCCCATATCCAACTTCAACCACGCAGTGCTATGGTCACTTCCACCCAGGGGCTGCCCGATCATTATTTCCTGTACATGCTCCCCATTGATGAAAACCAGATCAAGAATTGCCTCTGCTCTTATTTGTTCTGTGATGGCTTGAGTCAGGGACCCACTTTGCAGTCCTTCCAGGATCACCTGATGTCTAGCACATGTTGTGGATTTAACACTTAAATCCACCTTGGGCAGGTTGAAGTCCCCCACATTTACCACCTCTACTTCCAATGTTTGCAAGCTCAGTTCCCTGCCCCTCTCCTCATTCTTGTTGTGTGGTCGGTAAACCACCCCCGACCTCACCTTTTTCTCACTATTGGACCATAACCGAACCCAAAATGCCTCCACCTTTCCTTCCTTCAACTCCTCCCTTATGCAAGTTATTCCATCCCTGATGTAAACTGCCAACCTCCCCCCTTCCCAACTGGTATGCTGTTTCTAGATCACCGTGATTAGGGCACTGTAACAAGGGCGTGAGTGACGGGGCAATCTGGATTTTAGAACGTCCTGAACTCACAGTTTATTGGGGATCCCCACAATTTCTCACCCCTTCACAACATGCTCACTCTGGAGGATGTTATATTTATTTCTGGAGGTGGCAGGGGGCAAAGCCCCCCTGCAAAACCTACATGTTTCCCTGGATGAGTCTTTTCCATTGAAACTTTCAGGTGGCACAATGTCACCCGAGATATTTCCGGGCAACATATTTCCTGTGCACTAAATGACATCAGCTATATTGCCCGTGCACTGTCATCAGTGAACCTTCTCAATAACCCTTTCCCTCCTGTATAGTTTTTATTCAGGGATTACAAGGTTCCAGTCAAAATATATGCAAATCCCCATGAGACAATTTGGACAGGCTCAACTTAATTCTTTTTTATCATGTAATACTTTGTGCACCTTGTCCCCAGATAGCCCCCATCTGACTGACCCTCTCCAGCCCTGTCACCTGGAATTACCAGGCCTTACCTTATGCCAGCCCGGGAGCGGAGCCTGTGGGGAGTCGGTCATCATCCTGCTACCGGCGGACATTTCTCTCCTCCATTTACATCCAGGGACCCCAGGAGTGGGTACGCATTCATGTGGAGGCATGCATTAGTCCCACGGCCCCGGTAACAGCCCCTTTACTCCCACCCCATTGGCCTAGTGCCTGACTCCTCCTTGGCCTTACTGTCCCCAGCCTCCAAGAGGTGGCAGCCATCAGTGGGAGGAAACCAGTACACCTCCCCAGAGAGCAGAGCTTGCCCATTGGCAGCTCCATCCAGTTCTGCCTCCCCCCATTGCTGACCTCTAATGGCCTGGTCTCATTCCCGAGACTCTGGTCACCAGCATACCACAAGCTAAGGTGTCCAGTGCCTCATCCCTCAGCACCACTGGGCTGGTGACAGGCTCAACTTTAAACAGAATTTCATGCTGCCAGAAGACCTCACAGTGCAATCAGTAAAGACTAAGACCAGCAGACATATACACATGCTTTGTCCTCATTTGGGCTCCTCAGTGTGCAATATCTGTGTCTTAGCCCAGGGAGAGGGATCCAGCCACCCCTTAAGCAGGGTGTTATTTGTTTGGGTCATGGGGAGCCTAAAATAGAGAAGGAAAAGAACTAAAAAAGAACCTCAGAGCAAATGCCCTGAGGCATGGGTTATCCTAGAGGATTTTGGCCATACAGCCACATTTTAAAGAAAACACAATTGCATATACCCCAATAAAGCAAAGCATCATGGGAAACATATGCAAATCCCCATAAGAGAATTTGGACAGGCTCAACTTTAAGCAGAATTGCATGGTTCTGGAAGGCCTCACAGTGCAATCAGCAAAGGCTAAGAACAGCAGATGAAACACAGACACAGATATGGCACACTGATGAGTCCAAATGAGGACAAAACCTGTGTATGTGTCTGCTGTTCTTAGCCTTTGCTGATTGCACTGTGAAGACTTCTGGCACCATGCAATTCTGCTTAAAGTTAAGCCGGTCCAAATTCTTTCATGGGGATTTGCATTTGTTTCCCATAATGTTTTGCATTATTGGGGCATGTGCAATTGTGTTTTCTCTAAATTACGTGTAGTTGCTATGTATTCCCCCAGTTTGCCCCAGAGTACACTCAAACCCTCCCTATTGAGGTTTAGCCTGTCCAGTGAAAAGAGTGCTTTGTCTGAAAAGGTCTTCTCCCAGTCACCATCACAGACTAACTTCTCCTCCTTGCACCATTTCCTCAGCCAGTCATTAAAATCCTCTATTCTATGCTGGCCTGCTGGCACAGCAGTTGGAGTTCTGCTTCTGACGCCAGTGACCCAGGTTCGGAAAAGAGCCTGGGAGCTGGAAGGCTGGTGGGGAGGGAGGTCTGACAGTCCCAAGGACAGCTTACCTTCTCTGGGGGGAGGGAGGATCCAGGGCTTGGCGCATGTCTGACCTCGGGTGGAGACCCGAGTTACAGCAAGCCCAAGCCAGCGAGAAGGGTTGCGTGCTGGACGTTGGTGCTCAGCGCTTTGATGTCAGGGTGCACAGCACACAAAGGCACATGGAAAAACACCCTGCAGTGCTCTCGGTAGATGGAGCACCATGGCCTTGATCCCCAGTGCCCCTACCTGTCCTGGTGATGGCATCCTGATGAGAACAGTAAGGGCCTTGGGGTGTAAGGGTCCCCACCTTGTACCCCGCCTGGGGGACATAACCAAGGCTACATGGGTGATGGACTATGCCAGGCTCCAGGTAAGAGGGCAGGGACTGATAAGGCCCTATGTGTGTCTCCCAAAGAGTGGGGGCTCTGTGGATAGGGGGAGTATAAAGAGAACATTAAAACAAATCTTTTATTCTTCTTTTCCTGGCTGTGCTGGCCCTTGGTACTGGTATCACCTCTAAGAAGTCCAACAAACTTGTTTCCTCCCTGCTTTCTCAATGCAGGTCTTCCCCAACTCCAGAGAGATGAGTAGAGCAGTGAGGGCAGCAAAGGCTTTAAGTGAACTGAAGCTCACACAGGGGATCAGAGAAGGGAAAAAGGATTTCTTCAGGTATATAAGGGAGAAGAGAAGCAGTAAGGATCAGATTATGAGGATCAAGAAGGATGGAGGGTAGGTGGAAAAGGGGTCAGATTAGGCAGAAGTACTCAACGAGTACTTCATTTCAGTGTTTACCAGGGAAAGGGATGGGCCCATGCACCAGGAGAAAGGTGGGATGGGTGCAGGGGGAGAGGGAGTTAGGATGTGGAGATCCTATTTGACAGGGTGTTGGAGGACCTTAAGTCCCTGTGGGTGTATAAGGCACCAAGGCTGGATGGAGTGCATCCTATGATCATGAAGGAGTTGGCAGAGGGCCTGGTGGGACCACTGGTTAACTTGTTCAACACCTCCCTAGGTACTGGGTGCATGCCCAGGGGCTGCAGGATGGGGCATGTGGTGCCCCTCCATAAGAGCAGGCCCAGGGATGAACCAGGGAACTACAGACAGGTGTGTCTTACCTCATTTATGGGCAACCTAATGGAGACTATACTTAGGGAAAGGTTGATGAGATTTCTGGAGGAGTACGGTTTCCAGGACAGCAGACAATATGGATTTGTCTTGGGCAGATCCTGTCAGACAAACCTGGTTGATTTTTTTGTTAGGTGATGCGGGCATTGGATAATGGCCATAAGTGGATGTCCTTCACCTGGATTTCAGAAAGGTCTTTGACTCCATGCCTCATGGAAGGCTGACCAGCAAGTTCTGCAGCCTAGGAGTGAGGGAAAAACTGGTTGGGTGGGTTAAGAGCTGGTTACAGGGTAGGCAGCAGAGGGTAGTCATTGGAAGAAAGCTCTCAGAGCCCAGAACCATACCCAGTGGGGTCCCACAGGGCTCGGTGCTAGGACTGGTGCTGTTTAACGCCTTCATTGCTGACCTATCAGATGGGATAAAGAGTAAGATCAGCCTCTTCACAGATGACACAAAGATCTGTGCAGAGATGGAAAGTAGAGAAGGCAGTAAAGTACTCCAAGAGGATGTGGTGAGACTTGAGCACTGGTCGCATACCTGGCAACTGGAGTTCAATGTTAAGAAGTGTAAAGTCATGCACCTTGTTGCCAGAAACCATGGGAACAGTTACTGGCTGGGGTGTGTGCAGTTGTCCACTTTAATGGAGAAGGATCTGGGGGTACTAGTTACAGGAGATATGAACCACTCAGTGTAGTGAACAATGGCAGCATCAAAGGTGAACAGAATGCTGGGGTGCAT
Organism: Neoceratodus forsteri; assembly: GCA_016271365.2. Classification (NCBI taxonomy): domain Eukaryota; kingdom Metazoa; phylum Chordata; order Ceratodontiformes; family Ceratodontidae; genus Neoceratodus; species Neoceratodus forsteri. Next base: position 33,319,576 of record CM057450.1, read on the forward strand.
CACCAGGGGAATCAACTCTAGAAGAGAGGAAGTCATTCTGCCCCTGTACAGGTCCCAAGTGAGACCGTATTAGGAGTACTGCGTGCAGTTCTGGTGCCCTTATTTAAAAAAGGACATCAAACTACTGGAGGGGGTCCAGCAAAGGGCAACAAAATGATCCTTGGACTGGGAGACAAACCATATGAGGAGAGACTGAGGGAGGGTAACATGATTTCCCTGGAGGATAGAAGGGAGAGAGGGGATGTGATTTAGACTGTCAAGAACTTAAAGGGCATGAACAGAGTTAATACTGAGGGCATGTTTAGATTAAAAGGTGGGAGGGTCCCCAGGGGACACAGTCTAAAACTTGAGGGTGGACGTTTCAGAAGGGAAATGAGGAGGCACTATTTCATGGAAAGGGTGGTGGCAGGGTGGAATGCGTTACCAGAGGAGGTGGTATCTTTGAAGTCAGTGGGCAACTTTAAGAGGGGGTGGGATAGGGTCAAAGCGATGGTCAAACTGAGGGGAGACTGGGGAGGGGGGGAAGACAGAAGTTGGAGGAAATACATTAGAAGGAAGGGCGAGGGGAGGAGGGGCAGCTGCAGTTTAATAGGCTGGGTACTGCACACTCGAGCAAATTCAATAGTCCATGAGGCCTGTATCTACTGGCAATTTTGTATGTTCGTATGTAACTCCCTGAACCTACTTTGCACTACTGCAACCTACTCCCCAGCTAGGTAATTGGTTCCCAAGTGTAAAACTAAATTAGGTTTTCCTCCAACCTCCCTTACTATTTCCCTTATTCTTGGGCCCACCTTCCCTGCTGTCATCCCTGGCATACAGATCAGCCTCCTGCTTGCATCTGGGTCCCCTTTCCTTCCCCAGTGAATATCCTTAATTATGGAGTTCCCTATGATTGCCAGCCTTCCATCTCCTGGATCAGGGCCCCCTGTCCTTTCTTTCTTACCTTTGGTACCAATTGCTCCCACACCTAACTGTTCCCACTGTACCCTGGAGAATTTATCTCTGCATCCACTATTTAGTCCCCTAGCTGTTTTTCCATCTTCCACTCTGCCCCTCCCTTGTGATTATCTGTGTCTGCTTCCACTTTTCCCTCCCCTCGTTTTCTTTTTCTCCCCCATTCTCCACTCAGTTTTGCCTGCTTCTTCTTCCCTGCCATCCCTAGCTAGTTCTCTCTCTCTTCCTCTTTACTCCTACTCTCAGCCCTGCATTGAACCGCCCCTCTCATCATGAAAATAGATGGTTGATCTCATAGGCAAGGGTGCAGCTTACTGGTTTTGTGCGCTACTCCTGTAGCAAGGAGAGGGTGAAGACAAACCTTATGCACATGCATGCAGGCTCTCCCACTGATTGGGTATGATGACACACCTTATGCACATGCATGCAGGCTCTCCCACTGAGTAGGGGATGAAGACACACCTTATACACATGCATGCAGGCTCTCTCACTGAGTAAGGACTGATGACACACCTTATGCACATGCATGCATGCTTTCCCACTGCATAGGGAACAATGACACACCTTATGCACATGCATGCATGCTCTCCCACTGAGTAGGGGATGAAGACACACATTACACACATGCATGCAGGCTCTCTCACTGAGTAGAGGACGATGACATACCTTATGCACATGCATGCAGGCTCTCTCACTGAGTAGAGGATGATGACACACCTTATGCACATGCATGCATGCTCTCCCAGTGAGTAGGGGATGAAGACACACATTATGCACATGCATGCAGGCTCTCTCACTGAGTAGAGGACGATGACACACCTTATGCACTTGCATGCATGCTCTCCCGCTGAGACAGGGATGATGACAGACCTAATGCACATGCATGCAGGCTCTCCCACTGAGTGGAGGATGAAGACATACCTTATGCACATGCAAGCATGCTCTCCCACTGAGTAGGGGATGAAGACACACCTGATACTCATGCATGCAGGCTCTCTCACTAATTAGGGGATGATGAAACACCTTATGCACATGCAAGCATGCTCTCCCACTGAGTAGGGGATGAAGACACACCTGATACTCATGCATGCAGGCTCTCTCACTAATTAGGGGATGATGACACATCTTATGCACATGCATGCATGCTCTCTCACTGAGTAGGGGATGATGACACACCTTATGCACATGCATGCAGGCTCTCCCAGCAAGTTTTCATGGTATTGTTGTTATGCAACATCACGAAATACTGTCAGAAAAGGTGATTAGGAAGCCTCCTGATTGAGCACATAGGCAAAAAGGGACACTGAGGCAGTCAAGAGGATACAACGCAGTGCAAAGAACAGTTACATAAGAACTTACCAGAACAGTAGATGTTCCAAGAGAATCTCTTGCAGCAGGTCACACCATAGAAACTTCAGGTGCCAGGATCACATGGAAGCTTTTTCGCAAGCAGTCAAACTGGGGCCACCCACAGCAATGTCACTATATCAGTGTCCCTCTATATAGCCGTGGTCATCTCCAGGCTCTCTATAGTTCCCCACTGGACATCCATCTCATGAGGACATACCTCCAAGGGAACCAAGGAGAGGCCCCACCAGAAGGAGCATGAGGAGACAAAAGGTCACCATCCTTGAGAGGAGAGCCAGGAAAGAAGAAAAGGGGAAGGACGGAGGAATGGCATGAAGTGCTGAAAGAGAGTCTCTCAAAGATCTACTGTTATGGTAAGTTCTTACATAACTGTTCTGTATTCTTTGAGGATATTTTTTTCAGCAGGTCACACCTTAGGAACGAGACCCAAGCAGTATGGCAGAGGAGACTAGTATGGTGGGGGTGGAGGGGTGGAAGACAGGTGCCTAGGAGAGGAGATCCTGCAGCACAGCCAGGCCAGATTTAGCTTGCCTTCTAGAGGCGATGGCCAGACTGTAGTGTTTTGTGGAAGTGTGGACAGTACTCCAAGTAGATGCAGCACAAATGTCTGCTGTGAAGACGTCCCTGAAACAGGCAACTGAAGCTGCCATGACCCTTAACAATCCCACAAAGTTCCTTACCACACTTCCTGTTACAAAAAATGATGCAGTTGGCCAACCATCTGTATAGTCATGTCTTCAAAACTTGCACACCCACTTTCCCAGAAGTGAACAAAACAAAGAGCTGAGAGAATGTTTTGTAGTCTTTCATATGAGTAACATCATAATGAAAAATTCAATGTATTTATTTATTTATTATTTCATTATTTCAAAGTTCGGAAATACACCTTTGAGCAGAAATGCTCATTTACAAAGGTTCCTCGTCAGAATAACAATTTGTTTACACCATGTCAGAGACAGTATTAAAAACTGATTAACAATGGCCGGACAGTATTGATTCAGGGATGTAACAAAATAGAATGAGTAACGTAAGTATCATTTCAGCAATACAGAGTGAACAAAAATGAACATTTAACAGGTTAAATAATACAAAGCATTACAGAGGCACTAGGATCTATACAAAGGTAGCAGCCCATCTGGGCATTGTCAGAGGTTAAGTGTGTGCTTTCATGGCGGACTGGAATGGAGGAGAGGCACATGTGTGAGGAGACTGTGTGGTGGGTAAGGTGCTAGCACAATGTGCAAGTGTAAGAGGGTCCTTAAGGGGCAGAAGCACCATGATCAGATGGTGCAAAGGTTGGGTTGGGTAGAGGTGCATTTGGCAAGTGATAGTGCAAGGGATGGGGTTTCATTAGGAGAAGTAGCTACATTTGGAGCCAGACGAGGTAAATTTAGAAGTTCCCATTTGAAAGGACCCAGCTTGGTTGGTGTCTTTTGTACTACCTGAAGTTCATTAAACCAGATTGGTGCCCTGATTGCAAAGGAGCATTTGGCTAGAGCAGTTTGGCTGAATGGAACAGCCAATGTACCAACAGTCATGCCTCTGGTTGGATAAGGGTTTTGAGCAGGTTGTAGGAGATCTTGCAGCCCGGGGGGAGGGTTAGACCCATGAGGGCTTTCATGCCTAGCAGGCAGATTTGTTATTTTATTCTGTGCTGCAGGGGAAGCCAGTTTGTGAGACGGTAAAGAGTGCAGGTGTGCATGAGTTGTTCATCCAGAGAGTGGAGCAAGGCTTCCCCTTAATTGGCATGGTCCAGGAAGAAGACAGGCAGGTGGATGGAATGATTTAGGGTAAACCCAGACACCAACTTTGGCAAAAAAAAAGTTATTTCACCTCGTATGTTGGATTTAAAAGCATCCCACAACTGAGTTATAGGTTTTTGTCAGGTATAATTATAATACCAAAATTCTTGTATTATATTTTTAATATGTGATATGAATTGCGGATCTTTTACTAGTTCATTATTTATCCTCCACTGATAAACATTTTTCCTGTTTTTGTTGTATAATAGTAATTCAATATATATCAAAGCATGGTCAGAAATAAAAATCAGGTCAGTTTTGGATGATTGTAGACTTGACATAAGTTTTTTTGATTTAAAAATATGGTCTGTTCTGGAAAAGATTCTTGTTTTTTGATCAAAATGTGTAAAGGTGTGTTCCTGTGTGTAAACTGATCTCCAAGCATCAACTAAGTGTTCTTCATGTAAAAAGTTTACATTAGTTTTGCTATGGAAACAAGGCTGCAGCTATGAATTTTGGGGCCCAGGACAAGTCAACTGAAATGGGCCCCTGATTCCCAAACCAGCTAATGCCAGGGCTAATGCCAGCTCCTCATGTGGGCCCCTCCTGAGCTCAGGGCCCCAGACAACTTTCCCACTTCCCCCCCATTACTGCGGCTCTGTATGGAAATATTCCCTTTGTCCCCAGATCCCTTCTAATAAAAACACAGACAAGACTGCGTGTGGTTGCTCAGTTCAGCAATCAATTTACTGATTTTCCAATTTCCGTATTTACAGTAACTGTTCACTTCCTTTGTCCTTTTACACAATCGTCAAATCATATCCATATACATATATATCACATACATCACATACTTGTTCAATTCCTCCATCTCATTCCATTCTTCTTTCCTTCTGCCCTCCAGATGTACATAATGGGGGGCCCGGTCTCATCCTTTTTTGTTGTCCAGGGGTACGAGCATACACACCGTGCCCCTGCTTCCATCTTATCACCCTGTGTCCTTCTTTGTGTTTCCCCTTTTAACTCCTCCTTTCTTTCCTGTCCTTCTCCCCCTTTTTCCTTCCTTCCTTCTATACCTGTCCCTCGTCTGCTGTCCACCTTCGGCAGTCTCCTGTAGCACCCCCTACTGTGCTCCACCTGCTACAGTGGCCCACTGTGCTCCACCTACCACAGTGCCTCTTCTGCTACTTCCTATAGGGAGGCTGAGTGGGAAATTCTTGGAGCAATTTGTGAGCTCCTGCCCTTGTGCAGCACCTTATCAGGTCCCAGTTTGAGCCGCCCCTTGCTCATCTCACCCAATCCTTGTCTGCCACCACACCATTCCCCCACCTCCCCTTGCTCTGGCCTTTCTGTGACCTCACTAGGTCCCTCTCCCTTCTTCTGTAACCTCACTAGGTCCCTCACCCTTCTTTCATGATCTCATCTCTTCTCCATCTCCCCTCCTCCTTACCCCCCTTCCCAGAGCTACCACTAATCTCATCGGGGCCTTAGGACAATGGGGTCTGCCCTTTCAATTGGGCAACCCTTTTTGTCCCCAGATCCCTTCCAATAAAAACACAGACAAGATTGTGTGTGGTTGCTCAGTTCGGCAATCAATTTACTGATTTTCCAGTTTCCATATTTACAATGACTGTTCACTTCCTTTGTCTTTTTACACAATCGTCAAATCATATCCATATACATACATATATATATATATATATATATATATATATATCACATACATCACATTCGTGTTCATTTCCTCCCTCTCATTCCTTTCTTCTTTCCTTCTGCCCCCTAGATGTACATCATGGGGGGCCCAGTCTCATACTGTTTTGTTGTCCAGTGGTATGAGCATGCACACCTTCCATCTTATCACCCTGTGTCCTTTTTTGTGTTTCCCCTTTTAACTTTTTCTGCTCCCCCCTTATTTCTTTGCCTTTCTGTATCTATGTGTTCTTGTTACAAAACGTCTTCGCCTCATCCATGCCTCGATGGCATTCACCATTTCCTGTTTAAACAGGGCCAGCCCCAGGTACGACAGATGTACCCCATCTCCTTTGAAATATTCATCTACCTGCTCCTGAATTGCATGGTGAATTACCAGTCCCCCAGTGCCTCAAATAACCTGCCCACCGGCATGTTCATATGCTTCCTAGCCCTATCCAGGCCCTTGTGGCTCTCCTCCCTGCGCCACACCCTTCTTGGCATGACCTCTGACCAGGCCACTGTAGCCTCCAGCCACCACCTTTTAATTGTCTGCACATCCTCTTTTATGTGATAAAAATGTCCAGACATGGCCATGTCCCCAGCTCATTACCACCCAGGTGTATTATGATGAGATCTGGCCTTCCGTGTTTCTTCCCAGCCTCCCTGAGTTTCGGTAATAGCTGCGCCCACTTTATCCCCCTCCGACCTTTCCACACTACCCGTATGGTATCACTGTTCAGGTGCAGTTGCTTGCCCCCTTGCCTTCTGGCTGTCCATTTTTCCACCCAGTGGATAAACGAATGCCCACAGATCCATGTCTTTAGCTTCCTGGGCTTGCCTGCATATGAGAAACATACTGCGTTACTGATGCACGGTTCCTCCCTCCCTCCCTTCCCTTCCCCATGCCCCCCACTTGTTGTAACTGGTATGGGAGACAAAAGGGGATAACGTTAATGCTGGATCTTGCATATGTATTTCTTATAACATTCTGACCTCCACCTTCCCTTTTTGCCTGATTGCCTCTGCTGTGTCCCCCTGCACAGCTATTACCGAGGCTGCTCTGATCCTAAATGAGTGTGTACAGTAACCTTCCACTGGTTCACCTAAAAATCTGAGGCCTTCGCGCAGCACTGCCATCACCTGATATCCCGTGACTGGCTTCCCATTCCTGTGTATGAACAGCGAGGGGCTACCCCCAGTAGGATGCCCAGCCACATACACGTGCAGGGCTCCCTCCAGGCAGATAACTGCATTGTTACTTCTTCGTAGCCACACCCTGCTGCCCTGCCCCTGCTGACTTGTCTTTGATCATCTCAACCATATTGCCACTGGCGTCTGTGCCCTACTCTATGTTGGTCCATTGGAAACCACCTCTCTCTGTCTTCCTGTCATGGCCCACCACTTCACTTACCCTGAATGCCCCACCATACATAGTCATATATAGGGTTTGAAATAACACTGCCTCACTCCTTGAGCTACATATGTGATGTAGCACCCCCCAGTCTTGCCAGTAGGCTCTCCCCCATTGGCTTTTTGGTATCCTGCTTCTTCACTGCCCCCAGAGCCCAACCCAGCATCATCCTGTGGATCAGGTTGCTCTTTGTGGGGTCCTCCCATCCCTTCAGGGTACATATTTGACCTATGGCTGCCAGGTGAACCCCCATAGTGGCCTGCGCCATGTCCTGCTGCCAACCCCCCACTATGAATCTGGCCACCTCCTCCTGCGTTATAGCCCCACGTACCTGTCCACCGTATTGTTCCCAAAATTTTTGAAATGACCTCCATAAGGTTTCATAAGCTCTAAGGGTCCTTGGGGCCCAGGAGTTCCAGAACAATACTTCAGTTCCCCCGATCCAATCTCCATACGTATGTCTTAATGGCGGTCCCCTTGGCCTCTGCTCCGGGTGTGATGGTCCAGAATTTGTCCATCTGCAAGCAGGAGAGGCAGTCAGCTATCATGTTTTCCACACCATCAATGTGCTTAGCCCTGAATGACAAATTCAAGGTCAGACCTAAACACACCATCCTCCTTAACACGCTCATTACTGTCTCTGACCTGGCCTGCTTTTTGTTCAGAACCTCAATGACTTCTTGATTATTACTTCAAAATGTGACCTGTCTGTTCCTGAGTTTCCTGCCCCAAATTAACATTGCCACCCAGATGGGAAATATTTCAAGAAAAGTGATGTCCCTTGTCACTTCTTCTTTTACCGATTCCTCAGGCCATGGTTCCGCAAACCACTTCCCTTGAAAGTAACCCGTCATGCCTACCTCCCTGGCTGCATCCGTATACAATTGAAGGTCCGTGTTGTACAGCCAATCATCCTGCCAGAATTTCTAACCATTTTATGCCTGCAGGAAATGCTCCCACACTGCCATGTCCTCTCTGGTCCCTTTATTGAGGTCTATCCAGTGATGGGGCTGTTTCGCCTCTCACATTGCCCAGGCTAAATGCCGCATAAACGTGCGTCCCAGTGCAATGGCTCTACATGCAAAATTCAAATGCCTCATTGCTGCTGTGCCTGCTGGAGCTGCACCCTCCTGCTTCCCCTACCTGCCTTAACAGCACTTGCAGACTTTTGACCTTCTGCTCTGGTAACTGGTACAACTCTTGCACCGTGTCCAGCTCCAAATCCAGGAACTCTATCGTCTGGAGTGGCCCCTCCATTTTATCGTCTGCTAGTGGCACCCCCAATTCCTGGCATAATACATTGAAATCCCACCACATCCCCTCTGTCTCCTTTCTCCCTTCCCAGATGAGCAGAAAATCGTCAAGGTAATGCACCACTGGCCGGTATCCAAACCACGTCTGAAACAACCATTGTAGCCAGGTACTAAACTTCTCAAACGTGGTGCAATGCTATAGAGCACCCCATTAGCATGGCCTTGTCGAAGTAATGCCAACCCTCCACTTGAAAACCTAGCAGATCCCAATCTTCCGGCCATACTGTCCGTCTTGGTTAGCTACGCCCTCTGCTTGGTCGTAATGAGCCGCATTGCCTCCTCCAGGGTGGCCTAGGTAACCTTGCTGTCTTCTTCCCCTATGGCATCATTAAATGAATCCCCTTCTGGGTATGACAGATGGTGTATCACCAGGTACTGTCCCGGCTGTTTTTTGGGAACCAGTCCCAATGGTGACACCTGCAGGCTTGGCAGCAGGGGGGATTTAAATGGGCCTTTGACTCATCCCGCTGCTACCTCCTTTGGGATTACCCGTGCCAAAAGTGTGCTTTTTCCCTGTGTGGGCTTGAGTTTTTTTGGCCTTGTCCTCTTCCTAACCCCCTGAAACTTTAAGCTAAACCCTGTCCGAAAACCTGTCTGCAATTCATTGGCTGCCACCTGATCAGGGTAGCCCTCCAACCCCTTTTGAATTGCTGCCACTCTGATAGGCATCCGGGCCAACCTAAAACTGCACCTCACAATCTCAGTTATCCTGGTGTTGAGTTTGGTAGGGGTGTCTGCTACCTCCCCCACTTGCCCAACCTCTGTTTCCCCTTCCCCATTGCTGGCTCTGCAATGCATCCCGGTTGGCCCAAAAGGGCTGCTGGTATGCCTAGTCCTGTCCCCCATGGCCCTTTTCTCAGCTGTACCTACACTTAGTCGTTGGGTGATGCCCCCCGCACTTGGAGCAGACATGTCGGAATCGACAATTGGGCCATGAACAGAAAGCCCGATTGTATCCCCGACAAGCCTTCAACACTGCCCCCCCTCCTGTCTCTCTCAGCCTCCTTTTCTGTGGGCCCCATATAAATTTCTAACCATAGGTCTATCTGTCGCACATCCTATTTTACATCCCCAAAATGCACCATCAGCTTTCTAAATTTTTCATCATATCTCAGTCAGCCATGTCCCCCTTTTTTGTATGCATTTTTGATGATAAGGGAATACGTCAGGAGCGGGGTCACCAGCTCCAAACGCTTTTCAATGGTGATGGCATGAAATATGTAAAGCCTGTGGACTAGTTGTCCCAGGTCTTTCCCTTCCATGACTTGTCCTCTTCTCCCTTGCCTAACAACACCATGGCCGCCGCCATATCTTTCTTCTCAAAGCTATCCTTCTCCTTGAACTTATCCATGTTGTTCACATTCACCAAAGTGAAAATGTCAAAGTATTCCCCTTTCCATATTTTCTTTTTTATGGCCACGGGAACACGGTCTGCTAACCTGACTCCCGGCAACCCCCACTTCCCTTCCTGCCATCATTCCCCCCACTGCCCCCCACTCCCCCCATCCATCCTGGTCCCTTTTATTTCACCTAAGGCTTTCTCCAACTGCCCCAATCCATTCTCCCCCATACTTTTTAGATCTGCTCCACATACTCCTTCACACTACTTTTTAGTGTCACTACTGGATTACCTGCTGGGCTTGGCTGAGGGATGCTGGGCCCCAGCTGGGGGACTATCCGTGTGACAGGTGTTGGTATAGGACCCTGAGGAAGTGGCATTGGCTCTAGCACAGGGAGTAGAGCCACCGGGGTGGGAAGCTCTGGTGCTGGTTTCGGAGTGGGTGCAGGGGCTGGGGTAGGTTCAGGTACTGGGTGACTAGGAGGTGGACCTTAAGGAGCTGCCAGTGCTGGCACCAGGTCCACGGGTCAGGGTTCTGGTGCCCGTGGTCTCTTTGGCACCCTCTTATCCTTCCCCTGCCCCTTCCACTGTTGCCCCTTCCTCTTTGTGCCTCGGTCACCCCCATCCAGTTTCGCCACCTCCAATAGTCGGTTGGCTTTTTCCACCAGGTCCATGACTGCTCCTCCTTACTTGTCTTCCCTCTCTTTGGTGCCATCTTCTTGGATACCTACTGAAGAGAAACAGAAGAGACATCATAGCCTTCTATCCCTCTCCCATTTTTTTTTTAAGCTCCTTCCTGTTGTATGGCCCTGCCCCCTTTATCACTGGCTCCACTGCCACCAGCCCGTGGGTGTACCCTTCGGCCTATGAGGCCGCTTTGCTGTGCCTCGATAGGTCTTGCCCCATTTTCATCCATGGACCTTGATCCACCCACCCCCCCTTACACACCACCGTTTATTCCAGCCACCTCCCTACATTCTCTCCCATGGCCTGCTTGTCCCCCCAGTGTCTGCTCATCTGCTCTTGAGTGAAAACTGCAGGGAGGGTTCCCTCTCTCTTGTAGGTCCCAGGACCCCCTTGCACCTCCCCCCTGGTGCTGCAATTCTTTATTTATTTTATGCTGCACCCAATGGTCATTGCTCCTGATTCCGGGCACCCCCAGGCCCTGAACCAGGTGGTGATGATGTCAGATGCCACCTCATGTGGTAGGCCAGGGCCCTACTTGTTGCTCCCCCTTTTCATTATAACCTGTCCATCATCTCAGTTTGTCATGCCATTTAATGCTAAAGAGAGGTGGTTTACCCTCGTACTGTAACTACGCAGCATGTGGTTCTTAATGCATTAATGCCCGCAGTCTATGTTGCATTTCCAAATGCCTGAAAACCAGCTTTAAAATCTCTATATATATACTCCCCAATGTCGCCCCATTGGCTTCGTTTTATTCCATTATTTCCCCTCTGCCATGGGCGTCCAGCCTTCGGTGGTGCCCTGGCCTTCTACTCTGTGGTGATGACGTCAGATGCCATACCACGCGGTAGGCCCAGGCTTTTTGCTCATGCCACTTGATCTCCGCACCCGCACCTTTACCAGTGCCTTCTCCCTCTCCCACCGCCTTCACTCTTGCCACGGGTAGCCACTGCCCCGGTTACCCCTGACCATGCGGCCCATCTGGCTCTCTCCCCAAACCTTCACAGGCACCTCGTAGCTTGCGCTAACCCCAGTCTCACTCCCCCCTTGCACAACACAAAAATCTCTGTGTGTACCTAGCACTTTCCTTGTTGCCAACTCAGTGGCTACCGCGAACCCCATCTGGCTGTCACAAAACAGAAACCTCTCAGTCACCCTGCAGCCACCAAAACCCCTGAATGCCCTTAGTTTTCCCTGCTGCCGACTCCACAGCTACACCTGACCACAATCCCCATCTGGCTCTCCCAAAACAGAAACCTCCCAGGTGCCTCGCAACCTGCGCTAAAACTCCATTCTTCCTCCCTCTTTGCATCTCCAAACACCCTGCATTCGCCTTGCGCTTTCCCTGATGCCATCTCAGCGGCTCCCCGGACAACTAGCCCCATCTGGCTTCACTCATAAAACCTCACAAGCACCTCGCCTCGGTTTGTAACGCCCCCATTTTCTCCTTGCTCCAGCTCCACAAAATATCGGCCAACTAAAAAACTTAGATACCTTACGTCTGTGCAGTCCTGGTTACCCACTTACAGGGTCTTCCTTCAAATTGGATCTTCCGACGATACTTACTGTTTCTGGCAACTTATTATTAACCTTATGTGTTATATATTTAAATTTTTTTTTTAAAGAACTCCAAATGCCTATAATTACCAAAAGCCCACAGGCTTAGATTTCCACCGCACTGATGTGCTTCCAACGCTAAAAATTCTTGGAGCAATTTGTGAGCTCCTGCCGTTGTGCAGCATCTTATCAGGTCCCAGTTTGGCCCACCCCTTGCTCTGCTCGCCCAATCCTTGTCTGCCACCACACCATTCCCCCACCGCCCCTTTGCTGTGGCCTCTCTGTGACCTTACTAGGTCCATCCCCCTTCTTTCATGATCTCATCTCTTCTCCGTCTCCCCTCCTCCTTACCCCTCCCCCTTCCCAGAGCTACCACTAATCTTGTCAGGGCCTTGGGACAATAGTGTCTGTCCTTTCAATTGGGCAACCCTCTTTATTTGAAGAGCTATATTTGTCTAAGGCCAGAATGACTAGGGAATTATAATTACCTGTTATTATAACCTTGTCTGATTGCATATTTTGTAGCCCTTCATTAATTTTTGCAAGGAAATTAGTATTGTTAACAAATGAAGCATAAACTGAGCCAATTAATATGGAATTATTATTAATCTCTAACTTAAATAAAATTTGACCTTCAGTATCTTTGAATTGGTCAAGGACTTTAACATCCAATCCCCTTATATTAATATGGTTGTGGAGTCACGTGATGCAGCCAACGGTGTAGGTCGCACTCCACCAGAGCTCCGCTCACCCGACTGTTAATTTACTTCAAATATCGGCTAGTCACCTCAGAAAAATAAATGATGTAAACCTCAACCAGAGAAGAGAAGGCAGGAAACATTCCTAGTAAAGGAGAGAGAGAAATGGACTCAGAAATGAGTCAAACACTGCCTAAGCATACGCCACCAGTAATGCCGGAGAAACAGCCAAAGAAACCTCACTTCTACAGGCTGCTCACTTACCACCTCAGCCTCCTCCACAACACCTGCCAAATCCAACTTGTTCACCCTGGACAGATTTCTTTCTGAGTTTCAACCATTCCTGGAAGAGGTCCGTTCACTGGTATCCAATGTGAAGTCCTTATCGGAAGCTCTAGAAGACACTAATAGACATACTTCAGACTGTGAAACCTGCATTTTCTCATTAGAGAAGCAGATGGAGAAAATAGATAACACTACAACAACTAATCGCCAAACCATTAAGAAACTAGAAAGTAAAATCTAGAGGGGAAGAGCAGAAGGAACAATGTTGTAGTAATTGGCATTCCCGGGAGGGAGGAAGGCTTGGATGCCTTGCTGTTTCTGCAGAAACTATTCTTTAAAGTAGCAGGGCCTTCTCCCTTTGGGCCCATGTACACACTAGAGCGAACATACCACGCTCTCAGGCCCATCCCAGCTCCCAATGCCCCTCCTAGGCCTCTGATCTGACGATTCCTCAACTTTCTGGAAAAGCAGCATATTTTACAGAAGCTACAAGAGATACAAGAAGTTCTGTGTGAGGGAAAAAAGATCAGGGTTACTCAAGATCTCCCTGCAACAGTTCGGCAACGACGTGATTTATTCCACCCCATTGTGTCAAAGTGTCTGTCAGCTGGAATAAAATTTTGCATGGTCTACCCAGCTAAATTGCAAGTGCAACTGGATGGCACCTGGTCATCTTTTGAGGAATTAGATCCTGCACTAACCCACTTAAGGCAGAAACGCCCCACGTTGTTTACAGACCGATGAAAGGAGATGGTCTACTCCAAGGAAATACAACAGTCGGTAACAAACAAGTGAGTGAAAGGACTTTGGGAAGCTTTTTTGTTTATCAGAAGGCTTGCAAGGAATTCAATAAAAGTTAAGTTTATTCTGGACCAGGAGGTGTAACCCCCTACTTCATGTCCCTACTTGTGAGGAAGCTGTTACTTTGCCAAAAGATACAGTGATTTTATTCTCAACCAAAAGGTCTTGTACTATACACTCTTCCTTTGAGGCGCTGAGTTCCCATTTTCTTTTTAACTTTCTTTGGTCACACAGTTAATACACTTAACTCTCAGGGAATTATAAAGCTTGGGCAGCATTAGAATTGTAAGCTGTTTACTTAAGGGTTACCTCCAGAAGAAGGATTCCTCACAGAGTACATATCTACTTTACATAGAATGCTCGCCCTTTGCTGGAACGTAAAACATTCACATTGTCAGCATTATCCAGCCTTCCATGTCAATGGACATATTTTTCCTGTAGAGGGTGCACTGCTTATTAGTTTTTCAATCCTGGTATCAGCATGTAATGATGGTATTTGGTACTGATTATATCGCTTGGATTATGGATCTAATTAGTGCGCCTGGTTTAATTTTTAGCAAAAAGTTAGACTTACTCTTAAGGTATGGCTTCTAGGGCTTTTCAAGAAGTGTATCAAAAAGTTGCCTGAGATTGTGGAGACTAGTAGTTTAAATAAGAAAATTATGGGGTAATTTAACCCACAAAATTTTGAGTTGTTTTGATTTGTTACTATACTCTAGTTGGGCAGGCGGAGAGGGGGGGAACCTGCTGTTCACTGAGCACCACGGGCCTATATAAGGGGTGGGTTAATTCTAGTTTAAGGAGGTATGTTAATAATATTGGAGACAGTACTCAAGTTTCTTTCTTAAACTTTGTTTTTTTGATATGGTGTATCAAGTGTAGGTTCTTATAGCGGGAGGGTAACTAGGGGTATAACTGGGAAATTATGGAGAAATTCACAAAATCTTGTTGGGGTAAATGGTTTATTACAGGGAGAAGGTGCCATCTAATCTTTCATAGAATATACACAAGCTGGTCAAGGAGAAGTATCTTATTAATAGTTGAATATGACACAGCCTTTTAAGTTTTGTACCTGGAAAGTAAAGGATGCAAGACATCCCTCAAAGCATATGAAATTGCTTAAACATTTAAATAATACAAGCTGTAATGTAATTCTCTTACAAGAAACTCATCTTTTGTACATAGAGGAGACTATTGAGAAGATAGCAGATCAACCAAGTCTTTGCTGCGGGGGATTCCTGAAATAGTAAAGGGACAGCTATTTTATTTACAAGGGCATTTCCTTTTAGATGCAATCAATGTATTAGAATTAAGAATGGCAGACATGTTCTGGTGATAGGCAGAATCTATATCTTTCAAATGCTAATAGGTAGTATTTAGCGCCCTAATTCGGACTCCCCATCCTTTTTCATGGAACTTCTCTCTACTCTCACACCATTTCTGCATATTCCAATGCTGTTAGGTGAAGACTGGAATGTTCTGCTTGACCCTAATCTGGATAAATCTGTAGGCTCGATAAGCCAGGGGCTTTCACCAGGACAATGGACATGGTGAGACCTTGTAGACCATATGGGACTCTACGATCCATGGAGGACATTGCATCCTACAACACAGGAATACACTTTCTGCTCAGCAGTTCATGGCACAGCCTCATGGCTTGACTACTTCCAGCAGAGTAAATCCTTGATTAATGGATTGATGGAAAGTAAAACAGAACCAGGTACGGGCTCAGACCACTCCATAGTAACATGTACCCTTTCTATTTCTTTAAACTGAGGAAGTGATAAACAAGGGAAATTTAGCAACCAGCTGTTAAAAAATAAAACATTTTCTGACAATATATTAAATGCCCATGACTCATTTAAAAGAGAGAACTGGGGTACAACCTCTTCCCCACCAATGCAATGGGGAGCATTAAAATGCTATCTCTGGGGAGAAATTATAAAGATGGTGGCCATTAGAAAACACTCGGAGACTCAGAAGTGTAAAAACCTTCTGAACCAAATTAGGGAAAAAGAAAAAATCTGTATAGAAGGACCTCTGACGATGAAAAGGAAGCACTTATTAAAATACAAGATTAATACCAAGAATTACTCAGAGAACAGGCAGAATCGGCAATACTAAAAACAAAAGCTACTTACACAGAACAAGGAGAAAAAGCAGGGAAACTTTTAGTTCCCCGCCTGAAAAAAATTGAGGCCTCGAAATGGATCACTGTAATAAATAATGGCCCTTCCCTCCACCAATTACCCGAGCCAACTATATTAACACAGCATTTCAGAATTATTATAAAACATTATATGCCTGTATGACAAATTGTCCCTCTCAACAAACCGTTGATTGTTATTTAGAGGGTTTGCCACTTCCCACTTTAATGCAGGATCAAATAAATGGTTTGACTACACCTTTTACAGAAGCCGATATAATCCAAGTCATAAAAAGTTTACCTGTAGACAAAGCACCAGGCCCAGATGGATTTTCTTCAAATTTCTACAAAACATTTGCGCCTTAACTAGCTTCCTGGCTACAAACAGTATTTACCTCAATGTTAAATAATTCCAAAATAGATCCCAATTTCTTAGAAGCTACTATAGTAGTTATCCCCAAACCAGACAAAGACCCATCCCAAATCTATAATTACCGACCTATATCCCTTCTTGGCACGGATCTTAAAATCCTGACTAAATTATTAGCTCAAAGGATTGAAAAGGTGCTCCCAGATCTCATTACCCCTGTTTAAGTAGGTTTTATGCAGGGTAGATCCTCAGTGGATCACCTCTGGCTACTTTCACACATTTTCTCCGTATCCAGGGACTCCCCGTGGGCTATG
The DNA here is from genome assembly GCA_016271365.2 of Neoceratodus forsteri. Classification (NCBI taxonomy): domain Eukaryota; kingdom Metazoa; phylum Chordata; order Ceratodontiformes; family Ceratodontidae; genus Neoceratodus; species Neoceratodus forsteri. The sequence continues at coordinate 33,336,256 of CM057450.1, forward strand.
GCGTTGGTTTCCCTGGATGCAGAGAAAGCTTTTGATAGGGTCAACTGCAATTTCTATTTAGAACTCTGAATAGATTTTGATTTCCCACACAATTCATTTCATGGATAAAAGTCTTATACTCACATCCCACAGCCAAAGTCTACTGCAATGGAACTCTATCGTCCAGCTTCCCGTTGGAAGCAGGCACATGTCAATGATGCCCCCTATCACCTCTCTTATTTAATTTCTATTTAGAACCCCTCATAGTAGCCATCCAGACAGCTCCTGGTATACATGGCATACAATTAGGTTCCACTCTCTCCAAAATACCTATTTACATGGATGCTATCCTGCTTCACATTACCCAAATTAAACCATCAATACAGGCTTTATTAAATATTATACAGGAATATAGTTCTATCTCAAACTACAAGCTCAACCCAGAAAAATCATTAGTTTTTCCCCTCAACCCCAAAGTACTAAAATCAGAAGTGCAGGACCTGGGACTCAAATAGGCTCCCAAAACAATGAAATATCTCGGAATTCACCTATCAACCAGCGAGTCTCAAATGAGGAAATTTAATTAGGATGATCTACTGAGATCCATTAAATAGGATCTAAACTGTTGGAAGGACATAGCACTAACTCTATGGGGCCCGGTGAATATTATCAAAATGAATATCCTTCCATGTATTTTTTACCCCTTAATATGTTAAATTTGTGGCTCCCCAAAGCATGGTTCAAAATCCTCTACTGTAGCCTTTCAGAGTTTCTATGGAAAGGAAAAACTCCACGACGTGCTTATCGTAAACTAGCAGCTTCTAAAATCCTAGGAGGTCTAAAACTCCCCCATTTCACCATATACTATTGGGCAAGTCAATTAAGTAAATTCCTCTGATGGTCATCACTTCCTAGTGTTCAGGACCCTTCCAACTTCACCCCTTCCTGTGTAACTATAGAATGAGAGCTAGTAGAAACAGCAGGAATGGACCTATTGACCCTAATCTTCCTTAGATTTAAGAATTTGCCTGCTGCACTGCGGAAAAAACCATTGGGACAATCAGTCCGTATACATAATCAACTCTGTACTGCTTTACGATATAACGACTCACAAGCTCTCTCCCAACCTATTTTTTCAAAACCCTAATTTCAAACTAGGAGGAAAAACAATTCCGGGAACATGGATCCCTTCTTCAGAGCAGTGTTAGGTCAAGGATTTCTGCACCTAAAACCAAGAATGACAAGTTGTTCCAGCCCTTTTCTCTACTTTTGGCCTATCCAATAGAAGGACATATCAAATATTCCAACTTCGTCATATGTTGATCCAGTTCTATGGTAATACCCCCCCCCCACCACCAACATTTCAACTCATTCTAATGAATGGCTACAAACAAGCACAATACTGGCTTCAGCCCCATATGCCATTTCTTCTCTATACAGTCTCTTCTATCTGCTCCTTTTTCACAAGGTATTTCTGCATACTGGAATAGCCTGTATCCTAATCTCGCTTCAAAAGGGTCCAAATTGTGGGAAACATGCCATCAACTAATCACACAAGACAGATTGTGCTTAATGAAAATCATATTTTAAATGATATGTACCTAACAACAAGTAAATTGTATAAGATGGGCAGAGCTGCAACACCTCAATGTAACAGATGTAATAGCGATAATGGAACTTTACTCCATGTTTTCTGGGGGTGCCCAAAATTTGCCCTGTTATGGAACTTGATTAAAATAAAGATAGACCCTCTGTTGGGGCTACAAGATTACTTTATGCCCGAAGTTTGCCTACTAGATGATTTTACAGGCTTTCCAGTAATGAACAGGAATTGCCATATTACTTTAATCGCTATGTCTGTCAAAAAAGTTGTATTAAAACACTGGAAGGACTCCCTGCTGCCCTCGTATCAAGAATGGCTGCAGGAACTCCTGCATAATTTAAGGATGGAAAAAATGATAGCCAGTCTCTCAAACTGAATAGGAGTCTACAAGAAAAGGTGGGAAACCTTGCATGTCTTGTACACAATCTAACGGCTTTGCTGTGTCATGATTTTAGAGATGTCAGAACCAGCTTCTATATAACTGTTATTTGACATAGGTTACAAATAGGCCTTGGTTCTCCTATCCATTGTTGATGGGTAGTAGAAAGAACAGGGCATAAATCGCATTTGGCACCTACTGAGGTAGGGGGTAGGGGTGGGAAAGATGCAAACAATCTTAAATTTAGGTTTAGATAGAAGAAAGGGAGGAGGGAAGAGAGGGTGGAATGGTAAGATTCTTGTCTACAGTCTTTCCTGCATCTGGATTCAGATTTCACTATTGTAATCATACATGTAAGAAATGCCTGGATCTGTAATAAACTTGCAATAAAATTTGAATTAAAAAAAAAATATATTAATATGGTTGTGCCCCTACTTTTTTCTGTACCCATGGAATAACAAATAAGGCTGATCCATTTCTTTTTTTAGTTTCATAATTTTGTTTCCTTCAAGGTGCGTTTCTTGCAAGAACATATTAGCATTGAGTTTTGTTTTCTTTGAACTTCAAACTTTATTTTATAAGTTCATCAAAGCAAGGATAATACAATCAGAGTAATTTTCCGAGGTTAAACCTCCATACTACTTAGGTGTACATGTGCAAGCACAGGACATTATTTTACATAAAGTGTAATCTAAAATTATGTCCATTTGTTTTATGTCCCTCCAGGTCCAGAATCTCTCTACTGTCCAACTTAATTAATCCAGCATCCTATAGGTGGGAGTGTCAAGTGGAACTTGGTGTCCACTGAAGAGATTAAAATCAAGATAATTTTATCCTCTGTCTGGTTTTGTATTATCCAAGTTTTCAGTTTGTTTATAGTGAGTCTCTCTAGGGTATAAAATTACAATAAATGAGAGAACAAACCCCAACTGACCTTACTCTTGAATAAACAGCTTGTAAGATATGAACATCTATTGTGTATCTGTCTTTCTTTATAATACATTTTATTTTCATTAAAGTTATTATTTATTGTTTCCCTGACTTCTTCTTCTCCTAAAAAATTAAATGTAAAAGAATCAAAACATACATAGCCACAACATATTTAAATCAAGAGACAGCCAAGCACACAGCCAAACTGGATTCTAGTGTGATGATGCATCCCATTCTGGTCTTTCAGCTTTCTTGCAGTGGGTTTTTATCATTTCCCCTTTCCCCCTCAACAATATCACAAACGCCTGCTTGGCTTTAAAATTCTGCAAGGTGACTCTGTGTTGGTCCCTATTTCTGAAGTAGCTGCTCCAGAACTGGTTGGCCCCCCTTTTCCTCCCAATGATGGAAAAAAACGTAGCCATCTGGAGTTAAATTTCTCAGTGGCTAGCCTCAGTCTAGCTGTGAGGGCCTCCATCTCTTCAATTTGAATAAGATTTTGGTACTAGTTGGTGATCTGTGGAGGATCCCCTATCAACCATTTCTGTGTAATTGATTTCAGGGCTGCCACTATGAGGATATTAAAAATATATTTACCTGCTTGGGTTTTTATATCCTGTATGTGTATGTGTGTGTGTGTGTGTGTGTGTGTGGGTGGGGCGGGGGGTTCTTGTACCAAATTTTCAAATTCCAGGGGGGAAGTCAATGTTAGGATTTTTGTTATTAAAGCAGCTATCTCCACCCAGAAGTGTGTAATTTTGGGACATTCCCAAAAAATATGGTGATGAGTACCCAGGGACTCACATTGTCTCCAGCATTTATTTGTTATAGAGCATAGTGATAAGATATAGTGGGGGTTCTAAAAAAAAGCGAATGTTCATTTTCCATCTAAATTCCCTCCATGAGGGGGAATTAGTGGTTTTGTGGGTGCCTGACCAGATTGCTTGCCAGGTAAGATCTGAAATCTGATGGTTCGCCTCTGCATTCCACCGGTTTATCACTTTTTGTATGGCTAAGGTTCCCCTGTCCTCCATCAGAATTTACTAGATTAAGGAAATGTAGGATTTAGTATCTCTCATTGTGCTTTTCTGGTAAGTGAGTAAAATGGGGGCTGCTGGGCTCTGTGTTAATTCCATCAGTCCTACAGTGCTTGTGATATAATGTACACATTGACAAAACCTAAAGGAATCTATGTTTAGCAAGTTGAACTCTGATTGTATTTACTAACATACTAAAATGCCAGCAGAATAGGCCTAATGGTCTTTTGAGTCTGCTCGATTGGTCATCCCACACCCTGGGTGCTGACCTTGCTGCCCCCCTCGCCTTCTCTGGCTTCTCCCTTCCCAGTTCCGGATATTCTTGCTGCATTGGATTTTGCTTCCAGAACCCTTCCCCTGTACCTGTCCCAGCCCCTCTTGAACCCCTCCACCATCTCTGCCTCCACCAGCCCCCTAGGCAGTGCATTCCATGGCTCCACCACCCTCTCAGTGAAGTAGCACCTCCTCCTTTCTCCCCTGAATCTTCCCCCCTCCAGCTTCCACCCATACCCTCTAGTGGCCCCCTCCTCCTTCCTTCGAAGCACCCTGACTGTTCCTCCCCTATTTACCCTCTTCATGTACTTGAAGACGTCTATCATGTCCCCCCAGTCCCTTCTCTCTTCTAATGTGTACATATTTAGCTCTTCGAGCCTCTCCTCATAGGTTCTGTCCCCCAAGCCCCAAATCATTTTGGTTGCCCTCCTCTGGGCAAATGATTTCAGGTGCTCCCCTTCTAGGAACTGTTGGGGGTATTTAAGGCCTTGTAGTGCCCACCTAAGGAAGATCAGATCCCCTCTCTGGGCTGGGAATCTGGGCAAATGTTCAAGAGGAAGGTTTTTCCAAACTGGGTGGGTTATCTCCCATGTCTGTCTGGCTTTAAACCAGAGTGCCATGGTATGTCTAGTTAACTTGTTTGTGATATGTTTCAGATCCCCTGGAAGGATTCTCCAAGGTAAAACATTAAGAGGTGACAAGTGACATTCTTTTTCTTCTATTTCTAACCAACCATGTCCTTTTCCTGGTGTCAGCATTTTGATCACCGGTAAGAGTTGCATCACTAGATAGCACTTTGTAAAGTCTGGAAGCCCCATGCCTCCTTTACCCTTTTCCTCTGTCAGAATATCCCATTGGACTCTTGGCCTTGTTCCGGCCCAGATGAAGTCTGATGATTTCTTTTTTAGGTCTTTCCAGTCTTTTGGGGGGATTGAGAGGGGAAGGGTTGTGAAAAGAAAAAGAAATCTGGGCAGGATGTTCATCTTAACTGTTTCCAGTCTGTTGCTAAATGTAAGTGGGGGCAGATTCAACCTGCGCATATCTGCAAATACCTGTTGTCCAAGGGTTCTATAGTTGTATTTAAACAGTGCTGCAAGTTGCGTGGGGATCTGAATTCCTAGATATCTTACTTTAGTGTCCACCCATTTAAAGGGGAAAATGTCTATTAAATCTTGGTATCTTATGCCTCCTATTAGTAGCACCTATGACTTTGTCATGTTTACTTTAATGCCTGAGACTTCTCCAAAATGTTTAAGTAGTCTTAATAATTTGGGGATGGTAGAGTGAGGGTTGCTTAGGTACACCAGTGTATCACTGGCATATAAGAAAATCTTGTAGGTTGTATGCTGTAGTGTGATGCCCTCAAAATCTTCCCTTTGTCTTATAGCCTGGACTAATGGCTCCATGCTGATTGCAAAAAGCAAAAGGGATAGGGGACATCCCTGCCTTGTGCTCCTAGAAATTTTAAAGGGTGAGGATAGAGTTCCATTCACCCTAACTCTAGCCTGAGGATGTTAATATCCAAGTTTTACCATGTTTAGGAAATTCCCTCCGAGACCCATTTTCTCCAGGACCTGGAAAAGATACTCTCAGTTCAACCTATCAAAGGCTTTTTCTGCATCCAAAAAAGCTGCTAGAGTGGGGAGTTGGATGGATTTCTTCTCATGTATTATGTTCAGGAACCTTCTAATGTCATCAATTAAATGGTGATACAGGATAAATCCCATTTGATCAGGGTGGATTAATAATTCTATGTGTTTGTGGAGCTGAACTGAGAGAATTTTGGTAAAACTTTTCTGGTCCTGATTAAGTAGGGCTATGGGTCTAAAGGATTCGTATTTAGTCTTATCCTTCCCCGGTTTGGGTATTACTGTTATAAGCAATTGTGACCAGCTCTCTGGGAGTTTGCCCTCCTCCAGCCATTGATTGAAAACATCTGCCAAGAGGGGCATCAGCGATGGGCCCAACGTTTTATAAAACTCTCCGCTGAACCCGTCCAGGCCTGGGGTTTTCCCAGAAGGCAAGCTTTTAATAACTGCTAGTACTTCTCCCACCTATACGGGGTGATTCAGTTCATTTCATGCAGATTCAGGTAATTTGATAGAATCTAGAAAGGCTTTTGTTTTATTTGGGTTGTAAGTCGGTTCCTGATCTTCAGAGTATAGGGCTCAATACTATTTTGAAATTGAGAGGCTATCTCCTTGGGGGAGTCCCATTTCTTATTTGGGTTTCCCTTTTCTTCAATATATGGGACATATCACTCTGCTTGGGCTTTTTGGAGCTGAAATGCAAATAATTTTGAAGCTTTGTCCCCTACTTCATGATATTTTTATTTTGCGAACCTTACATATCCTTCTACTTTTGTAGGACCTCTCTTGCTCACCTCAGCTCCCTCAGACTCTTCTGGTCTGCAGGGTTGGCTTTGTGCCTTTGTTTCAAATTAATGATATCTGCTATCATCCTATTTTGTGTTAAAGTTGAAAGTTTTTTCTGGGCAGAGGCAAAACTGATCATCTCCCCTCTGGTAACAGCTGTGAGTATGTCCCATTTCAGGGAGGTAGGGGAGGTAGTTGAGTGATGAATTTCTGTAAAATCGACTACATTTTGCTTTAACCGGTTTACGAACATTTTGTTATTTAGCAAGGAGACGTTTAGTCTCCATAGCATCTGCTTGTCTTGGGGTGGGAGGGACAGGTGAATGGACACTGGGGAGTGGTCCAACAAGGTTATAGTATGAATGTGGGAGTCAACCACATTATGGATGTTCATAAGATATGTAAAAAATAGGTCTATGCTAAAGTATGACCTTTGTGCATTTGAATAAAATGTGTAGTCCTTCTCTCTTGAGTGTGAGCCCTCCATACATATATCAAGCCCATCTCTCTCATCAGGGAGGCCAAAGACCTGGAGGCAGTTTGGTTTGTCAAAGACTGGCCTGAGGATCTGTCTCTCTGGGGATGGGGGGCTACATTGAAATCACCTTCAAGTATTAACTGGCCCTGGGGAAGGTGAGTTTTTTCTGGAAGACTTTTTTGAAGAATTCTCCCTGTTGGGTATTGGGGGCCTATATATTTATAAAGTGAATTACCCCACCCTGTCTATGAGCTGAAACCCTCACATATCTACCCTGCAAGGCCCTCTCCACAGAATCCACCATCAAATTCAAGCCCCTTCACATCAATATTGCCACCCCCACTTTATTCGATTTGGGGTGAGATGCTGCCACAACTTGACCTACCCAGGCCCATCTTAACTTTAAATGCTCAGGCATTGAGAGATGCATTTCCTGGAGGAAGACCACATCTCCCCAGAGCCTCTTAAGTTCTTGCAGCGTTCTTGTTCCTTTAATAGGGGAGTTGATTCCCTTAACTTTATAGGAACAAATCTTTAGGGAAGCCATGATGTTATATGTGATGAAGAAACTTGAAAGTTATAAGCTTCCTAATAATTCTGTGGTATAGGCTTATCTTTATAGTAGTGGTGTTTTATTATATTCTGAGAGGGGGTCAAACCAATCTGTGTGGAATTGGCTTCTACTTGGCTGCTCCTAAACTCTAACAAGCTACAGTGCAAGTCACATTAAACTGTTTCCTCAACTCACTGGTGTAGTACGGTTCAATGAGTTTCCTAATCTGTGCAGGGTTTAATTCAATGAATTAGTAAAAGTTTAGTATTGGTTTGCATCTAGCTGTTATGAATTATAAGCTTTATTTTCAGCTGAGTGCTTATGAGTTTCATTTCAGAAGGCAGACTAAACAACTCTTAAGGAATGCTGTGATATTTATAAACAATGCTCTTAAGGAATGCTGTAATATTTATAAACAATGCCATGAAAATGCAGCTACTGCCATTTCACTAAACAGTTACATGTGAGCTGAATAGACAGTGGAGGATGGTTGGAAAAGAGTTGAAAGCTTCAAGAGTTTGAGTTGCCAATCCAGTAGCATCACAAAAAACAATTCTACACCAGTGAGTTGATGGAACAGTTTAATGTCACTTGTACTGTAGTTCATAACTTTTTTTAAACAAAACCCTTAACTAAGGGTAGTAGTGACAGGAACTTTTATAATCTAAGTTAACAAGAAAAAAGAACCACAAACAGTGGTCAAGAGGCTGCGTTAACAGTTACAGCCTAGCGACTGTTCAAGTTCTGGAGAAGAGGGTGGAACTCCTCCTTCCCCAAAATCACACTTATTTTTGTACTTCTTAGGTGAATTCCCAGGCCCTCTAGAGTCCTTAGAGTGGGGGATGGACTAGGTCCACACATGGTGTGTAGTGTATACAACACTACTTGTCTCTATATTAGAGACTTGGAGCCAGGATGTTTATTGCTCCCGTGAATAGAGAATGTCACCGAGAAGAGGGATGTCGGTTACCTTCTGAAACCCATCTAACCTTTGTTTTTCTGTGATCATATTTCTGTTTTCCCCCCAAACAAATTGTATCATTATTGTTGGCCTGCATGGAGGGCCAGTGTAAATGCACTCACAGACAGATCCCTCCTGTATAAGTCCCCCTCAGCACTGATCCACCTGCCCCTTTCAATCAGTTATGAGGCACATTAATATCTGAGCACATTCTCCATTGTCCCTAGATGGCCCATCTGCTCCTCACCGTGAGGCTGTCTCAATGAGGTGGAAGAGGCAGGAATCTCCCCCCCAGCTCTTCAGTGTGAGTCACTTGCTTCTATGATCCAAAATTGTAAATGCATGTCCTAAGCCTGAAAACACCCATCTGATATTTAACCCCTGGGCAAATCTGGGTGCTCCACGACAAGTTCCTTCATGAGAGGGGGCCAGGGTGGCACTTCAGTCAGTAGAGTGAGCCATGATAGTGTTTGCCCATCGAAAATAGCACCTGCCCCTCACTCTCCTCCCCCCCCCCACTTAGGAAGACAGCAGTAACATTTCAATTACCATCTGAGCAACTTATGAGCACTATATTATTGCTAAACATTATGTAGGTACCCTAAACCCAGTGGTCTTAAATTAGGAAGCTTTTAAAGAGATATCCCCTCTAAACGTAGCCCAGAGGCAAATGTAAAGAAAGGAGGAGAAAGGCGTATTTTGGTTAACAACAGTGATTCCATGCTAAATATAATCTACAAGTGATCACAGCTCTTTTAATGCAAAAGTCCAACATATCTGACTAATAGTTCCGGGGGTTAGGATTCAAATGTGCCTTCGATTGCTTCATTCTCTAGCTCTTGTCTGGCTGGGTTTATTCAGTGATGCGGTGAGGTTCTGAGTGCTGACCCCAGGCTGGTTTGATTCGCAGTGCCCTCTGCTTGAAGAATGATTTTGGTGGCATCTTTTACCAGATTTTTTGGTATAGCTCCCGGAAAAGTTCCCTTTTTTTTGCCTTGCTCGCTACCTGCCAGACGTTCTTGAGGAGGTTTTGTTCGAAGGTCTCAAGCTCCAGATCAGGTAAAGATATGCCCCATTCTCTTAGCAGTGGCATGGCCTCCAGGAGATTGGCAAAAGTCTTAGGGCCAGAGTCCAGATGCAGTCGCAGCCTTGCTGGAAACAGTAGCTGTGCTTTACAGTTTTTCTTTTCTTTTATTTCCTTTATTACTGATCACACTTTAAGCCTTTCATTTAGCAGTGCAGGTGAAAAATCTTGTTCAAAGAAGATGTTGCTGCTGTGGTATTTCAAATCCTTATTTCTCCATACCTCTTGCAGTAACCATTCTTTGCTCTGAAAGACAGCCATTCGTATTACCCATGATCGAGACCTCATGGTGGGGCTGATAGGTTTTGGTACCAGTGAGCGATGGGCTCTAGCCATCATTAAGTCCAGATCTGGCGGGAATGAAAGCACTGAGTGGATCAACTGTTAGACAAAATCTATGGGGGTGGCAAATCCCTTCTTGGCACCCTCTGGGACTCTGTGAATACGGAAATTGTTCCGGTGAGACTGATTTTCCATGTCTTCCAGCCTGGCATGAGTTTCTCTCATACATTGTAGCGGTAACAGTAGCACCCTGTGTTCCGTGTCCTGGGTGTCAGTTATCTCAGAGATTTTAGCTGTGTTATCCGGGATCCATTTGTCCAAGCTTTTGACATCTTGTCGAAGGTCCACAATGGATGATTCGATCTTCTGCACTGAAGATAGTATATGTTGCAGGGTATGTTCTGTTTTCCTGGACATTATAAGATCGTTGTCTTCCAAGTCGGCTGAGGACTCTGACACCATGTGGTCACGGCGGGCTCAGGATGTGAAGGCCTCCATCTCCTCATCCAAAGTAAGTTGCTTAAGCTTGACTTGGGAGGCATTATTTCTTTGGCTTTTAGGCTAATTCCCTTTTGCAGACATATCTTACACACAGGCCAATCCAAAATTAATCCAATGAGTCTGTCTGGGGGGAGGATTTAGTCAGACTAATTAGACGGGTCTAAGAGCTCTCGTGCTATGCTCCCATTAGCTTGGTGACGTCACCTGAAGTCTCCAGCTTTAAGTTTTTTAAAGTATGTTAATATCTTGGCTCTTTTAATGGGGGGTTAATTCCATTGACATTAAAAAAAATTATTTTAGGGGAGTATCCAGTTTATTGCATAATAGTATACCTGTTCATTAACTCAATAGTCAACATTCTTTTTGATCATTTCAAGGAGACTGTTAAAAAAAAGTTTGTATCAGTGGTACAATAACATAAATGTATTACCTTCAGGCCATCTGAATAAGGAATTATTATGTTACCAGTAATTGTATAATACAATGCTTCCCTATTTCCCTTACCCGACAGAAATAAACATCCACTTATTTTAGTTCCCTGTAATCTCCACCTCTCTCTCTCCCATAGTCCCTCCCTCCCCTCTGAAAGAATATATAACAACTACCCTTGACCAAAATCCATAGAAAAACAGACACAAGACATTTAGCAAAATACATCTCCTTAGGGTTTTGATCATATTTCTATAATGTTGGCGAAAAAACTTCTGGAGCTAATCCCTTGATTTTGAAACTGTACCAGGGTACATCACCCCACCCCCCAGCCCAGGTCAACTTTATATTAATAATAGCAGAGAAAAAAGAAAAAGGTCCTTATAAGTGGCAATTGTACAATTTAAAGATGATCATTAGTCTTTAAATATGTTTGGGAGTTACTTCATCAGTCTTGCAGAGCTTCATGCGCCGTGTCATAAACATAACATTTTTCACTTATAACTACATGGAGCTTTGTCTGCAAAATCATTGAGGCTCTAATGTCATTTTCCCAATGTTTGCTATGTATTGTGCCAAATTTCTTTCTCTCATAAATCACATCTGTGGCTAGGTCATTGTAACTAGAGATCTTTGCTCCAGTCAGTTCCAGCTGTTTCTTTTTATATACTGCGATCATTAAAATATATTTATCTGTAGAATGTAAAAATTTTAAGACTATAGGCCTAGGTGGAAGGTTGTCTTCTGGTTCAGGACACAGAGTTATGTGAATACAGTCTATTTCCAAGTTGATTCTAGATGGCTCTGAATCCAGGCAGACCACGGCTATTTTTAAGAAAATCTCTCTTAGGCCATCAGTGTTATCCTAAGATTCCGGTACCCCAATGATTATGTTTTTCCTTCAAGATCTCATTTTTTGGTCAGTCATTTCGTTTTTAGTTCTATGTTTAGTTTTTCTAACTTTTGTATTCATGCTAGTAATTTTTTACTTTGATCAACAACCGAGTTTAGTGTCTGTTTTATATGGTTGATTTCTTGTTTCAGTTCTTGATTTTCTTATACTACGGTTTGAGTTAGTTTAAAATAATTTCCAAATGTATCTTGAAGTGAAAGCATAGTTTCCATTTTGTGGGCTAGATTATTCATTTTATTAAAAAGAGCTTTTGCCCATCCTGGTGGTTGCTCATTGTCTTCTGACTCTAATTCTGTGTCACTACTGTCTGTATCTGTTAAGTTATGATTTTTATCTTTTAATGCCTCGGTTTTATTTTTTTGTGTTTGCAGTCCTGATTGGTTTATAGAACTACACGTTGAATTACCATTCATCATACTTTTGCTTATCTGGTTTGGAGCAATATCCTCCGTTACCATTTCAACAGTTTAAGCTTTCTCATTAAGGTAGGCAACATAACTGATTGAAGGTTTGCTTACCTCAGGTGAGTTTGATTTGGAGGATAGCTCATGAGCTGAGACCTCAGTGTTGGCAGGTTATTCAAAGTATGAGATTTCTTGCTTATTATTTGTTTCAGTATTTGAGAGTTTCTTTTGAAATTCTGGTTGTTGTTCTGGTATTTGTTCACATTCAGGTGTTGGCACAGTTGTAGGAATCTCACTATAAGGCACAACTGGTGAGACTCAAGGTGAATTTGTGTTAAAATCCATTCCAGCAGGTAAATATCTATTGCTGAGTGCATATCATTATCTGAAGTATTCGGCTGAAGTACAGTTAAATCTCTGGTTTAATTTTTTTTCTTTACATGAGCTGGTACACCAGAGTACACAGAAGGTGCTTTAAGCTGGACCCCTGAGGTGACTGATAGTTCGGTTGCAAGAGGTAAAGTTTTGGCACCAGTTTCTTTGGTCCCCTCTGGGACGTGGAAAAAGGAAAATAAACCTGTATTGTTTGGATTGCTCGTGTCCTTTTGTTGCATTTCACCTTCAGTTCGGGTTGAGGTTTTTAATTTTGCTAAGGCTAAATTTGCTTTTTGGTTGTCATTGTTGAATGTTTAAATGTTTTCTGCTTCCCACCACTTGATGGGTTTTTATACTCTTTTTTTTGGCATCATAAAACCAAATTGATTCAAAGCTTTGATATCCTTATTTTGTCTCTCTTCTTCTTTAGTTACTGGTTCAATACCACAGTTCATAGTTGGCCTACGTGGAAGTGGGTGAGGAGAACTGATTTGGACTGCTGCTACATGGTGTTAGGAATCTCCATGTTGTCTGCCCTCCCCTTGTTGGTGGAGCTCCTCTCATCTCACCCAATTTTCTTCTGTTACTGCTGCTTTGATCACCTACTTTTGATGATTTAGGAGGGCAGTAAAAGGTACAACAGATAATGGAAGTTTACTCACCTGGTAAAGATGATTGTAAGAGTATCTTTTGCAGGACTCCATGTCTGTCATGCAACTATAGTAACATTTAAAGAAGCCAGCTGGAGAAGGCCATTTAGTCTGTCTAGTCTGCTCATATTGCAGTGTCCACAGCTTGAGCTACTGACCATGCTCCCCCAACTCCTTCCATTCTTTCCATCCTCTCTATCCATGATCCTTGTCTGTCCCCTATGCCTATCTCAGCCTCTCTTGAAGCTGCCCACTGTCTTCAACGAGACCGCCTCTTCCGGTAGTACATTCCAAGTGCCCATCATGCTATCTGTGAAGTAGTGCTTCCTGACCTCCTTCCTAACCTCCCTCCAGCTTAAAACTGTGCCACCTCATGTCATGGTTGCCACTTAGCTTAAAGAGACCATCCTTATCTGAGTTATTTAACCCTTTCAAGTATTGAAGGTCTCAATCATATCCTCTCTCTCTCTCTCTCCTGTCCCAAAGACAGTACATGTTCAGTGCTCTCAACCTCTCCTCAAATGCTTTGTCCTGCTGACCGACTATCATCTTTGTAGCCCTTCTCTGGGCCTACTCCAGCAGGTTAATCTCCTTTTTGAGGTGAGAGCACAAGTAGTGAACTCCATACTCTACATGAGGCATCACCAGTAACCTGCACAAGGGCAGTATAACCTCTTCTCTCCTACTACTGATCCCCCTATCTGTGAATTCCAGTATCTTGTTTGCCCTTGCTGCTGCTTTCTTGCACTGTCTGGAGTGTTTAAGGTCACTATTGATCATTACTCTCAGGTCCTTCTCCTCCTCTGATGCAGATAACTGGACTCCACCCAGGTAGTACTCTGTCCTGGAATTCTTGGATCCAGTGTGCATAACTTTGCATTTCCTGCCATTGAAGTCAAGCTGCCAGATCCCAGGCTACAGTAATAGCCACAGACATTGCCAGCTATTTCCAGATATTTTGAGAAATTTCTAAATGGTTTCTCTCTACTGCCACTACTGTAGAAATGGAGAAAGCATTAGATATATCTGGAAATATCACAGAAATTTTGGGAAATAGTTGGCAGTGTCAGTGGCTGCTACTGTACCTCCCCAGCTTTTCCAGATCATCCTGTAGGTCCTGTATGCCTTTAGCTGTGTCCACTCTCCTGCAGAGCTTGGTGTCATCCATGAATAGGCACATTTTGCCCTTAATGCCATCCCCAATATCATTGATGAAGACAGTGAACCACATCATCCCCAGCACTGAGCCCTATGGGACCCCACTGGTGGCCTCTCTGGTGCCAGACAACTTTCCTCACAACCACCCACTGGGTGCTGTCCCTCAGCCAGTTTTCCATCCATCTGGTCATCTTCTTCCCACCCCGAGAACTTCCAACTTTCTGACCAACCTTTTGTGGGATACAGAGCCAAAGGCCTTGCTGAAATCCAGATAGAGGAAAACTAACATTTGGCCCCTGTCTACTGTCTTAGTGACCCAGTCAAAGAAGTCAATCAGATTTGTTTGACACAATCTTCCCTCAATGAACCCATGCTACCTCATATCTTGGAGACCATGCTCCTCTAGATATTCTACCAACCATTCCTTAAGTATGGTCTCCATGAGATTGCACATGATTGAGGTCAGTCTTACTGGTCTGTAATTCCCTGGGTCATCCTTTTGACCGCTTTTGTGGTGGGGCACCACATGTGCAATTCTCCAGTCCTGTGGTACCATGCCTGACTCCAGTGAACTATTAAGTAGGCCTGACAGTGGCCCTGAGAGCTCCTCAGCCAGTTCCCTTAATACCCTTGGATATACTCTGTCTGGGCCTTGTGATTTGTCCACCTTCAATGCTAGCACACCCTCCCTTACTCTGTCCTCTTCTATCACTGCATCTGTGTTCCTCTCCCCCCACTTCTGTTCTTAATCCTAAAGGCATTGATCAATCCTTCTCCATGGTGAAGACAGGTTGGAAGTATTCATTTATTAACTCTGCATTTTCCCCCATTATCCTCCACCCACTCCTCCACTTTCTTAAGTCTAACAATCTCACCCTTCTTGTCGCTTTTTCCACTTATATAATGAAATAAGTCCTTCTCCCCTTTCTTAATTTCTTTAGCTATCTGCAGGTCCTTCTGTGCCTTAGCTCACCAAACTTCCATACTTGACTCACTAGCCATCCTTACATAATTTCCCCTATCTACCTTTCTCTTGGTCTTACAGAATTTCCTGTAGGCTAGCATCTTTTCTCTTACTGCCTGGGCAACCACTGAATTGAACCAGCTGGGTGCTCTGCCCATTGTGTTCCTCCCCTGGAGCTTAATGCACTCTTCTGTGGCAACCAGTATTCCTTCCTTAATGATGAACTATGTTTGGTCCACCCTCATAGCTGATCAGATGTCTGCCAGGTGGCTCCTTAGCACTTCGCCCATCTTCCTGAAATCACGCCCTCCTAAAATACAAGATTTTGGTCTTGGTCATGATGCTATCCCTGCCCATATCAAATTAGAGCCACGCTGTACAATTGTTTCTCCCACCCAGGGGCTCCCTGATTGTTATTTCCTGTACATGCTCCCCATTCATGAATACTAAATCAAGAATTGCCTCAACTCTTGTTTGTTCTTTGATGGCCTGAGTCAGGAACCCACCTTACAGTCCTTTCAGGATCACCTGATGTCTAGCACATGTTGTGGATGGTATGCTTCAATCTACCTTGGGCAGGTTGAAGTCCCCCACATTTACCAGCTCTCCTTTTCTGCAGATTCCAATATTTGCGAGCTCAGTTCCCTGTCCCTCTCCTCATCCTTGTTGCATGATCTGTAAACCACCCCAACCTCACCTTTTTCCTTGCATTGGACCATAACTGAACCCATAATGTCTCTACCTTCCCTTCCTTTGACTCCTCCCTCATGCAAGTCATTCCCTCCCTGATGTAAACTGCTAATCTCCCCTCTTCCCAACTGGTATGCTGTTGTTAGGGTGCCATGATTAGGGCACTACAATGTGGTCCTCACAACAAGAGCATGAGTGACAGGGCAATCTGGATTTTAAATTGCCTTGCACTCATACAGTATTGGGGATCCCCACAATTTCGCAGCCCTTCATAGCATGCCCGCTCTGGAGAATGTTATATTTATCTTTGGGGGGCAGCGGGGGGAAAAGCTTCCCTGCAAAATCTAAGTGTTTCCTGGGATTAGTCTTTGTAGTTGCAACTGTCAGTGGTACAAAGTCACCCACGATAATTCCAGGTGACATATTTCCTGTGTGCTAAATGACATCGTCCACATTGTACATGCACCTTCATCAGTGAACCTTCTTAACAACCCTGTCCCTCCTGTATAGTTTATATCCAGGGATCGTAAGGTCCCAGTCATGGTGTGGTATTGCTCAAGTGTCAGTTACTGTCACTGTGTCCACCCTTCTGTCTGTTAATAGCACCTGCAGGTCATTCATCTCATTTCCAAGACACCACATGTTCAGAGACACCACCTTCCACCTAGAATCTGATTTTTCTTCTCTTTCTTTCCCTCTCTTCTTCACATTTCTCCTCACTGTGTTCACCCCCACCTACCCTTATTATGTTACTCACCCCTCCACCTTTTGCTAACTGTTTTCTCACCCCTTCCACCTCCTCATCCAGACCTCTTCCATCACTGTAAGGGTGGGGGTCATTGACCTCCTTCTCTCTGAGAATTTGGACCTGCTGGACCACTACCACCCCCTTAAATAGTTTAAACTAAGTGTAACAGTTATGTATTCCCACATTTTGTACCAGAGTACACTGAAACTCTCCCAACTGAGGTTTAGCTTGTCTGGTGAAAAGAGTGTTTTGTTTGATAAGGTCTCCTCATAGTCCCCATTAGATATGAACCTCTCCTTCTTGCACCATTTCCTCAGCCAGTCATTAAAATCCTCTGTTCTTCTTTATCTGGCTGTGCTGGCCCTTGGTACTGGTATCACCTTTAAGAAGGCCAGCAAACTTGTTTCCTCTCTGCTTCCTCCATGCAGATTTTCCCTAACTCCAGGAAGGTGAATTGAGTAGTGAGGGCAGCAAAGGCTTCAAGTGAACTGAAGCTTGCACAGATAATCAAAGAAGGGTAAAAGGATTTCTTTAGGTATATATGGAGAAGAGAAACAATAAGGATCAGATTATAAGGATCAAGAAGGATGGAGAGTAGGCAGAAAAGGGGCCATAGCAGGCAGAAGTACTCAAAGATTACTTCTGTTCAGAAATTACCAGGGAAAGGGATGGGCCCATGCCCTAGAGGAAAGGTGGGATGGGTGCATGGGGAGAGGGAGTTGGGATGGGGAGATCCCAGTGGACAGGGTGTTGGAGGGCCTTATGTTCTTGTGGGTGGATAAGGCACCAAGGCCAGAAGGAGTGCTTCCTAGGATCATGAAGGAGATGGCAGAAGTCTTGATGGGACCACTGGTGGACTTGTTTAACACCTCCCTAGGTACTGGGTGTGTGCCCAGAGAATGCAGCATGGTGCATGAGGTGCCCCTCCATAAGAGTGGGCCTAGGGATGAACCAGGGAACTACGGACTGGTGATCCTTACCGCCATTGTGAGGAAGCTAATGGAGACCATCCTTAAGGAAAGACTGTTGAGATTTCTGGAGGAGTCTGGTTTCCAGGACAGTAGACAACATGGTCTTGTCTCAGGCAGATCCTGTCAGACAAACCTGGTTGACCTTTCTGATTTGGTAATGTGGGCACTGGATAAAGGCCCTGTGGTGGATGCCAATTACTTGGATTTCAGCAAGGTCTTTGACTTGTGACTCATGGAATGTTGATCAGCAAGTTGAGAAGCCTAGGAGTGGGGTAAAAACTAGTTGGGTGGGTTAAGAACTGGTTACAGGGTAGGCAGCAGAGAATAGTCATTGGGGGAAAGCTCTCAGAGTTCAGAACCATAACCAGTGGGGTCCCACAGGACTCGATGCTAGGACCTGTGCTGTTTAACATCTTCACTGCTGTCCTATTGGATGGGATAAAGAGTAAGATCAGCCTCTTAGCAGATGACAGAAAGATCTGTGCAGAGGTGGATAGTGGACAAGGCAGTAAAATGCTTCAAGAGGATTTGGCAAGACTTGAGTGCTGGTCAGACACCTGGCAACTGAAGTTCAATGCTAAGAAGTGTAAAGGCATGCACCTGGGTGCCAGAAACCCTGGGAACAGTTACTGTTTGGGGGGGGAGTGCAGCTATCCACTTCAATGGAGAAGGATCTGAAGGTACTAGTAACACGGGATATGACTCACTCAATGGAGTGCAGGAGGGCAGCAGCAAAGGTGAATAGAATGCTGGGGTGCATCACCAGGGGAATCACCTCTAGGAGAGAGGAAGTCATTCTGCCATTGTTCAGGTCCCTGGTGAGACCGCATTTGGAGTATTTGGAGGCAGCATACAGTTCTGGTGCCTCTGTTTAAAAAGGGACATCAAGCTACTGGATGGGGTCTAGAAAAGGGCAACAAAAATTATCCTTGGACTGGGAGACAAACCATATGAGGAGAGACTAAGGAAGCTCAGCATGATTTCCCAGGAGGATAGAAGGAAGAGAGGATTGAGACCTTCAAGTACTTAAAGGGCATGAACAAAGTTAATACTGAGGGTATATTTAGATTAAAAGGTGAGAGGGTCACTAGTGGACACAGTCTAAAATTGGAGGGTGGAAGTTTCAGAAGGGTAAGGACGAGGTACTATTTCATGGAAAGGGTGATGGCAGGGTGGAACGCATTACCAGAGGAGGTGGTATTATTGAAGTTAGTGGGCAGCTTTAAGAGGCGGTGGGCCAGGGTCAAAGGGAAGGTCAAAACTGAGGGGATACTGGGGAGGGGGGAGATGGAAGTTGGAGGAAATACATTAGAAGGGAGGCAGAGGGGAGCAACGGCAGTTTAATAGGCTGGGTGCTGCACATTTGAGCAGAATCAATAGACCATGAGGCCTGTATCTGCTGGCAATTTCATATGTTGGTGTGTAACTCTACCTGAACTTACTTTGTACTACTTCAACCTCCTCCCCAGCTAGTAATTGGTTCTGAGTTTATAACTTAATTAAGTTTTCCTCCAACCTCCCTTACTATTTCCCTTATTCTTTGGCTCACCTTTCCCGCTGTCATCCCTGGCAAACAAACCAGCTTCCTGCTTGCATTTGGGTTACCTCTCCTTCCTCAGTGAATACCCCTAATTATGGAGTTCTCTATGATTGCCATCCTTCCTTCACCTGAACCAGTGCTCCCTTTCCTTCCTTTCTTGCCTTTGGTACATAGAAACATAGAAGTTGACGGCAGATAAGGACTGTAAGGCCCACCCAGTCTGCCCATTTCTTTATCTACATTATGAATGTGCCATAGGCCTTTGCTCTGTCAATTGCCTATCTATTCATATTCATCTGTATTGCTCCCTTATGCCTATCCCACGGCTGTTTGAATCCCTGCACTGTATTCATATCCACCACTTCCTGAGGTAGGCCGTTCCATGCATCCACCACCCTTTCTGTGAAAAAGAACTTCCTCACATTACTCCTTAATCGGCCTCCCTCTAATCTCATGCTGTGTCCTCTTGTCCTGCTATTTTTCTTATATTAAATCATGTTAGATCCTTTCACCTTGTTAATGCCCTTAAGGTGTTTGAATGTTTCAGTATATCACCTCTCTCTCCCTCCTTTGCTCTAGGGTATACATATTGAGTTGTTAATCTGTCCTCATATGTTTTCTGATGCAGTCCCTGTACCATTTTGGTTGCCCTTCCTCTGGACTGCCTCAATTTGGTTAATGTCCTTGTGAAGGTGTGGCCTTCAATACTGCATGCAGTACTCCAGATGTGGCCTAACCAGTGTCTTGTAAAGAAGGATTATTACCTCCCTCTTCCTACTTGTGATACCCCTACTAATACACCCCAACATCCCTCTAGCCTTACCTACTGCTTTAGAGGTCTGCTTGGATGATTTCAGGTCATCGGTGATAATGACGCCCAAGTCTCTTTCTTCCCTTATGACTGCCAGCAACTCTCCTCCCAGCCTATAGGTGGCTTCAGGGTTTCTCTTCCCCATGTGCATGATCTTGCACTTCTTTGCATTAAACCCCAGTTGACACTCTTCCGACCATTTTGCTAGTTTACCCAGATCTCTTCTCATTCTGCCCACACCATCTGGATCATCTCCACTGTTGCACATCTTGGTGTCATCTGCAAACAGACAAGTCTTACCTTCCAGTCCATCTGCAATGTCACTGATGAAGATATTGAAGAGGACTGGCCTCAGGACTGATCCCTGAGGTACCCCACTTGTGACTTGCATCTCTTCTGACTGTATACCATTTACCACCATTCTCTGTTTTCTGCCCGTCAACCAGTTTGCCACCCAGTTGACCAATGTCTGATCCACACTGAGCCTACCCAGCTTATTAATCAATCTTCTATGTGGAACAGTATCGAAAGGTTTGCTGAATTCAAGGGAGGCAACATCAACTGCTCCCCCTTGGTCCACCACTCTGGTTATCCAGTCAAAGAAATCTATGAGATTAGTTTGGCAGGACCTTCCTTTTGTAAACCCATGCTGTTTTGGATCCTAAGCTCCTATGGATTCCAGGTGTTGCACTACCCTTTCCTTAAGGAGTGTCTCCATAATCTTGCCCACTACTGAGGGAAGACTGACTGGTCTGTAGTTCCCTGCCTCCTCCCTGCTACCACTCTTGAGGAGCGGGATCACATGAGCTCTTCTCCAGTCTTCTGGGACCTCTCCTGTGCTCAGAGACTCACTAAACAGTTCTGATAATGGCTCTGCTAGTTCCACCCTTATCTCCTTTAGTACCCTGGGATGTATGCCATCAGGTCCTATTGCCTTGTCCACTATGAGCTTATCGAGCTCTTGTAGGACCCTTTCTTTTGCAAATGGACTAGTGCACACCTCCCTCCCCCTTGTGTCCATGGTGCATAGCTGTGAGTCATGCTCTATCTTCTCTTCAGTAAATACTGAGCAGAAGTATCTATTTAGGATAGCTGCTTTTACATGGTCCTCCTCCTCACACGTCCCCTTATTCCTTTTGATCTCAGCAATTCCCGCTCTGGACTTTCTCCTTTCACTAATGTATCTATAGATAGTATTGTCACCTTCTTTTACTGTTCGTGCTAGTGTTTCCTCAGTTTGGGCCTTTGCCTGCCTTACTGCCTTTCCTGGTTCCCTTAGGGAAGTTTGGTATGCCTCCCTATCTTCATCCTGCTGCTTTCCCTTATATTTCCTGAAGGCCAGCCTTTTGGCTCTGACCTTTTCTGCTACTGTGTTTGAGAACCAAAGTGGTTTCCTTCTTCTTTTGCACTTCCTTTTCACACTAACACAATGGGATGTTGCTTCAAGTATTGCATCTTTAATGCTTGCACACTTTGCTTGTATCCCCTCATCTGTATTTCTTTTTGCCAGGGCTAGCTTAACTCTGTTGGCCATCTTATCAAAGTCAGCTCCTATGAAGTCCCATATTTTTGCCTTGGAATGGGATCATTTTGTTCTAGTGGCCAAATTGAACCATACCATGTGATGGTCACTGGCACCCAGGTGACCTTATACCTGGAGATCTGTGATCCTTTCCCTGTTAGTCAGTACTAGATCTAGGATAGCCCTGTCTCTTGTGGGTTGTTGTACCAGTTGTTTGAGGCCCTCCCCCTGCAGGGAATCCACCATGTGTCTAGTTCTGGGAGATGTCCCTGCTGGTATTGACCAATCTGTATCTGGCATGTTGAAGTCTCCCATTATCAGAATCTTCCCTGTAGCTGTCATGTTTTGTATATCTTCTAACAGTAACATGTCTATATCCTCCCCCTGGTCTGGAAGCCTGTACACAACCCCAGTTCGTATGGCTGTCCCATTTCCTGTTTCCAGGGTGACCCACAGTTCTTCTGGCTCCTTATGTGTATTCTGAATTTCTGTAGCTTTGATATTTTCATTGACATAAAGGGCCACTCCACCTTCCCCCTTTTTGCATCTCAGTCTCTTCTGAACAGTACATAGCCAGGTACTGAGGTCTCCCAATTGTGGTTTCTGGTAAACCATGTCTTGCTAATGGCTACTATGTCCAGTTTAGCCTCTGTCATTATTGCCTGCAGGTCTGGGATCTTGTTTCCCAGACTGCGAGCATTTGTGTACATGATTTTCCATTGGTCAGATCTTGGTGTGTTAGTTGTTGGGTGAGGTCTGGCATTTCCCCGTGCATCGTATGGGGAGTAGGACCTTTTTCTTTACCTGGTGATGCAAATGAACTACAAACATGCTGAACTCCTGTTTGGCCACTAGCTGAGGGGGTAGGGGTGTTCTTCTCATTCGACGTTTCAGGTGCTGCACCCCTCTCCCCATTTGCTAGTTTAAATATTCTGCAAAGACATCAAACTTCTTCCCCAATGCACTGATTCCCTCCTTAGTCAGATGCAGTCCATCAAATTTAAAGAACTTTCGCTCCCAAAACTGTTGCCAGTTCCCTACAAATTTGTGTCCTTTTTCCTGGCATCAGCCCTTGAGCCACATGTTTAGCTCCCCATCTCCCCTTCTCTGACCTTCCGTCCATCGGCCCCCCCTCTCCCAGACTGGCAGGATCTCAGAGAAGGAGATGCCAGATGAAATGGATGACAGTTTGTCACTCAGCCTGGTTAGGTGTTTCTTGGTCTCCACAACTGATGTGTACCAGGACATCAATGTTTTCTCCTGCTTCCTGAACAATTTTAGCAATGCAGTCAGTGTCTCTCCATGCTTATGTACCTTGGAGACATCTGACCATTACCCCTGGCTGGAGATACATATCAACTTCCCGAATCATGGAGTCTCCTATGATCAGATGTTTTTTGGATTTCCTTTTGGCTTTTTTTGTTTTAGTTCCTGTTTTGGATGTGTTTTGTTGTGCTAGCTCCTGTGCTGCAGTGTTCTGCACTGCAGTGTCCTCTGCCTATTTGTTTGATTTTGGAGATAGAGGCAGATACCTGTTCATAGTTTGTATATGGTTTGTGAAGGTGATATGTTGGAGAGCACCGAGTGATGGGGCACCCGATTTGCCCCTTCTAACCACCTGCCAACCTCCTGGACCAACTACCCTCTGCGGTCGAGGTGCTTCTGTTGGATGTTGGGGAAATGGCGGGCGGGCGGGTCTTATAATATATTTCCTCTTGAATATGCAATTTGAGGCACATAATCTCTGCCCATGCTGCCTGGAGCTGAGCCCTTAGATCTCCAATGGCCCAGCATGTACGACTGTGTCCTAAATCCTGCAAAACTGCCCTTTTGAAAAGTGTTCCACAGTACCTGCAGTTAATGATATCCATTCCAGGTAAGTTGCTGGGTTTATAACCTGGAGGAAGAAAATGAAAGCAAAAGTTTGATTTTGTGTTTTGTTTGTTTGGTTTTGTATAACTTGTTATAACAAGTTAAATTACTAGTGCTCCTGTAAATGAGGTCACTGTGTGGATACCCCTCTGATCTGCCCCTTCCTGCTTTGCTATAGAAAATGTCATGACTGTGCTATCCTGTAAAGGGAGTGTATTGTGGGGTGGTTGGGGATGGGGGTTGGTGGTGGGCACTTCCCTCTGCTGAAAAAGAAGAACCACGGATGAAAGAAACAAGGAGGTAAGAGCAGAAACAATCATCCAGCAACAAATGCAGTAGCCCCAAAAGCTTATCCTAATCACAAGTAAAACTGTGAAATCTGTAAAGCACCACCTGTAATAATTTCACAGAAGATATACCCTGTAAGAAACACTTTGCTACAGAGAGAAAAAAAAAGTAGTAACAGAAGATATACCTTCCTAAAGGCAATTTGAATTAGAAGATTACAGCAGTAATCTGTAAGCACACACCTGTAATAATGCAGCAGAATGTGTACCCAACAACAATTATTTAAATCAGAGAAAAATAAAGCAATGAAATGTTAGCAACAAACAGTAACAATCCCTATGAGTACAACATAAAAATAACAACACACAGTAAACCTGCCTAGCCAAACAAAGCCTTAATCCTTATTGTTGCTTTGGTAAGGTTATTTGCTCTGTCCTTTCAAGCAACCTAGAAGAAAAGAGCTCAGGTGAAGCTAGGTGCCTTGGACAGCAAACCTAACTATTCTCCCTGTACCCTGGTGAACTTATCTCTGCATCTACTATTTATCCTCCTAGCTGTTTTTCCATCTCTCGCTCTGCCCCTCCCCTTGTGATTATCTGTGCCTACTTCAACTTTTCCCTTCCCTCTTCCTTTTCTTTTCTCCCCCCCACATTCTCCGCTTCATTGTGTCTGCTTCCTCTCCCTGCCCACACTGACCAGTTCTCTCTCCCTTTCCCTTTACTCCTAATCTCAGCCCTGGCTTGACCCGACCCTCCTGTCGATGAGAAATAGGGCTTTTAATTGGTGTGCAATTTGATCGGGAAAAATGTGATAGTTTAATCATTATGTATTTCATGTCTTTACACTATAATAGAATAGTTACCTATAGGTAACACTCAATATGAGTGACTATTATTGAGTGACTCAAGATGAGTGACTCAATAATAATACTCATAAGGACAGCGACTGGTGAAAAATTTCACTATTTCCTGCAGAATGAGTGTAGCAGGGAGGTACACTTGCTACTGCAGGATATGGGATGATGGTTTGCTGCATTCCACCAAGCTGGTTGTGTAGCATAGAGGAGTACTCTACCAGCCCTTGAGTCAGTGACCCAGGTTTGGGTCTACTGCCAGATAAAAAAAACATTTTTTCCACATCTTTTGCTGCATTCTAAGTCTGCTTCCCTCTTGGAGTTGATTATATTTATGTTGGGGGGCACAGGGGTGTAGCCCCCCGCATAAAAATAGATTTGGTGATTTTTTTTGGTGGAGGAAGGAACCGTCGCTGACTAACAGGGAAAGGATCACAGATCTCCAGGTAGAAGGTCACCTTGGGGCCAGTGACCACCATGTGGTATGGTTCAATTTGACCACTACAACTAAATCATTCCATTCCAAGGCAAAATTATGGGACTTCAGAGGAGCTAACTTTGATAGGATGGCCAACAGAGTTAAGCTAACCCTGGCAAAAAGAAATACAGGTGAGGGGGGTACTGGCAAAGTGGGCAAGCATTAAAGATGCAATACTTGAAGCAACATCCCATTGTGTTAGAGAGAAAAGGAATTGCAAAAGAAGAAGGAAACCACTTTGGTTCTCAAAAACAGTAGCAGAAAAGATCAGAGCCAAAAGGCTGGCTTTCAGAAAATATAAGGGAACACAGCAGGATGAAGATAGGGAGGCATACCAAACTGCCCTAAGGGAAGCAGGAAAGGCACTCAAAGGCTCAAACTGAGGAAACACTAGCACAAACAGTAAAAGAAGGGGACATGACTTTCTATAGATTCATTAGTGAAAGGAGAAAGTCCAGAGGGGGGTATTGCTAAGATCAAAGGAGATTAGGGGGCATGTGATGAGGAGGACCATGTAAAACCAAACATCCTAAATAGATACTTCTGCTCAGTATTTACTGAAGGGAAGGTAGTGCAGGACCCACAGCTCAGCACTATGGACTCAGGGAGGAGGAGGTGAGCACTAGTCCATTCACAAAAGAAGGGGTCCTACAAAAGCTCGATAAGCTCAGGGTGAACAAGACAATGGGACCTGATGGCATACATCCCAGGGTACTAAAGGAGCTAAGGAAGGAACTAGCAGAGCCATTATCAGAACTGTTTAGTGAGACTCTAAGAACAGGAGCGGTTCCAGAAGACTGGAGAAGGGCTCATGTGATCCCACTCCACAAAAGTGGTAGCAGGGAGGAGGCAGGGAACTGCAGACCAGTCAGTCTTACCTCAGTAATGGGCAAGATTATGGAGGCAGTCCTTAAAGGAGAAGACTCCTGTATATTTCTGATTTGGATATGTCTGATGTATTTATTATACATTACATCAAGTACTGTACTTATGTCAATAACAGATCAGCCATTTCTTCTGTTGCAACACATATCTAGAGTTTGAGGCTCTGACACAAGGTATTAAAATATCAAGCAAGTCTCCATTTACATGCAAATGAGTCACTTGTAAGACAGCCCCTCCCATTCCTTGATGTCACTGCATCAACAGTGCAGAACAAAACATAAGGGTATCAATGCTGTCTAGCCTGATTTTAGTTTAAGTTTGCAATGGCTTAAGACAGTTCTGTCATGCAACGCACACAGGGAGTGGTACTTGTAGCCTTAATACTGCATGTGTACAGCAAATAATACATCTAATAGTATTGCATTCACAGGAAACAAAAGCTGTTCCTGTGTACTGCTCTTTTCTCTCTGTGAGACAGTTTTAACATGTTGTGGAAAGCAGTAGAGTGAATCAGTTAATCAACCAATCAACCAATCAATCAATCAATCGAGCAGTCAATCAGTCACTCTGTAGTGAACCAGTTGAACACCCTTGAAAGGATTCATTTACAAGGTAGGCTTGAGCAGTTTCCCAAAGGATCACACAAGACTGAATTCCTCCTTTGCACAAATTATACACTCCCCTTTCAGCAGCCTGAAAGTGGAGAGCTAGATCACTTACTTTATAAGGTGTATTGTTTTACATTTCAAATGCTCCTTACATCTGGGTTCTGACTGGAAATACCAAGACACAGAATGCATAGGACATGGGAGGAATTAGCTAAGCAAATACAGAGTACTACAAACACTGAGACTGATTAGTTTCTTTACCTACAACAGTTGAAGTGTAGCATCTGATTTGTGAGGGACATCCTACTTCAAATGCTGACATTACAAAAGGGGGGGGGGGCTGCCACAGCTTGTTTTCTCAGTACCTACAAAGTGAAGTGCTGTAGCTCTCACATCACTGTTAATGATTTATAATGGGAATGGGGGCACTGTTAAAGTCATGGACCTGAGGGGCCATCACTGTTCCCAAGGAGGTTAGGGGAACTTGTTAAGGGTTAGAGTAAGGGACTTTAGTAGGATCTGAACCAGAGTTTCCCAGTTCTTGTGCCTGTGCTTTAACCACTACATTAGTCTTCTTCCATATGCTGTAGCTGATGCTGTCCTGGTAACCTATTCCTTATTATAGCTGAACTCTTTATTGCCTTACATCAGCCATCGAATCACTGACTGCCTAGTTACAAAGGGAAAGGGGCATTTGTGCAAGATTGTGTCTCACTGCTGGTGTCAAGCAAAACAGAGAATACTGACACACACAGAATATAATACAACAGCAATATAATACCACTTAAGACTCTTGTTGTACCCAGAGTCATTTATTGGGTAAACTGTTTTTGCTAACAGAAACCTTAACACAACACATACAGGCACTTCCTTATAGGCATACTGTATATACATGTCAAATCAGTGCTGAATCACACTCATATGGTCCTAGTTCCTATCATACCTGCACTTCAGGATGTGCACAACTCTTAAAGGGTTCCTCCATTACTCAAGTGGGGAACCAAACATTGTGGGTTTGGTTTACTGGTGGAACTGCATTTAGTGCAGCACCATTATCTGTTGCTCTGATGACATCAACCTGCAGCAGCATTGATGGCAAAATGGAGGTCAAACACATTGATAACTTCTGGGGGCAGTATATTTTTATTTATAATCTAGATTTGGACAGCAACAGGACTGCTGGCAATGGGAGGAGGCACGCAACAATTACACATAAGGAGTTGGGAAAATATTGGTGTGAAACTATGGGAGACTTCTCCTTTAAGGAAAGGATAGTGCAACACCTGGAATCCATAGGAGCACAGGATCCAATACAGCATGGGTTTACAAAAGGAAGGTCCTGTCAAACTCATCTCATAGATTTCTTTCACTGGGTAACCAGAGTGGTGGACCAAGGGGAGAAGTTCATGTCACCTACCTTGACTTCAGCACATCTTTCGATACTGTTCCACATAGATTGATTAATAAGCTGGGTAGGCTCAGTGTGGGTCAGAAGTTGGTAAACTGGGTGGCAAACTGGTTGACGGGCAGAAAACAGAGAGTGGTGGTAAATGGTATACAGTCAGAAGAGATGCAAGTCACAAGTGGGGTACCTCAGGGATCAGTCCTGAGGCCAGTCCTCTTCAATATCTTCATCAGTGACATTGTAGATGGACTGGAGGGCAAGGTTTGTCTATTTGCAGATGACACCAAGATCTGCAACAGAGTAGATCATCTTGATGGGGAGGGCAGAATAAGAAGAGATCTGGATCAACTAGTAAAATGGTCGGAAGAGTGGCAACTGGGGTTTAATGCAAAGAAGTGCAAGATCATGCACATAGGCAAGAGAAACCCTGAATCCACCTATAGACTGGGAGGGGAGTTGCTGGCAATCACAAAGGAAGAAAGAGACTTGGGCATCATCATCACCGATGACCTGAAATCATCCAACCAAACCACTAAAGCAGTAGGTAAGGCTAGGGGGATGTTAAGGTGTATTAGTAGGGGTATCACAAGTCGGAAGAGGGAAGTACTAATTCCTCTTCACAAGACACTGGTTAGGCTCCATCTGGAGTACTGCATGCAGTACTAGAGGCCACACCTTCACAAAGACATTAACCAAACTGAGGCAGTCCAGAGAAGGGCAACCAAAATGGTGCAGGGACTGCATCAGAAAACATATGAGGACAGATTGATGGAGCTCAATATGTCTACCCTACAGCAAAGGAGGGAGAGAGGTTATATGATCGAAACATTCAAACACCTTAAGGGCATTAACAAGGTGAAAGAGTCTAACATGTTTCAATATAAGAAAAACAGCAGGACAAGAGGACACAGCATGAGATTAGAGGGAGGCTGATTAAGGGGCAATGTGAGGAAGTTCTTTTTTACAGAAAGGGTGGTGGATACATGGAACAGCCTACCTTGGGAAGTGGTGGATATGAATACAGTGCAGGGCTTCAAACAGGTGTGGGATAGGCATAAGGGAGCAATACAGATGAGTATGAATAGATAGGCCACTGACAGAGCAAAAGCCAATGGCACATTTATGAGGTAGAAAAAGAAATGGGCAGACTGGATGGGCCTTGTGGTCCTTCTCTGCCATCAACTTCTATGTTTCTATGTTTCGATGTCGTCATTGCCAGGGCCATCCTGGGGTCAATTGCCCTGCTTGTGTTGGCCGGTTTTTGTTTCGCTCTGTGATGAGTGCTCATTAGGAGTTGCCGTTATCACATAAAACCTATGTAGACTCTTGTAGTTCTAATATGTTTTTTCTCTATTCAGTAAGGTGTTTCTAAGTTCACTAATTGTGCCTTAATGGTGCTGATAACATAGCTCATTGAATTCATCTTTACTTGTCTCTGCTGCTATTTTGTTTTATTCCACTATGCTCGTTTTTTCTTGTGAATCCATTAACCTTTTTGCAGGTTGAGTATCTTTGGAAGTTTCATACTAAGGAAGATCCAGCAGGAAGGGGTAGAGATAGGATCGGATTCAAAGCTTCAGTTTGTGCATCAGCGTATCAGAGGGTGCCTCTATATCCCACTTGTGATGACTTCGGAGTGCTGTAAAAGGTGTTCCTATAATAACATACTTGTTAACGGCAGATACAGACCGCTAGGCCTACCTAGTCTGCTTGTATTCCCTGCCTGCATCAGTGGATGCTAACCCTACTTTGTCATTGGCTTTCATCGCTCCCACCTCTGGGTTCCTTTATGTCTATCCCATTCATGCTTGAATCTCCCCACTGTGTTAACCCCCTCCACCTCCTGGGGCAGGCTATTCCAAGCATCTACCACCCTTTCTGTAAAGAAAAACATTCTCCCATTTCCCCTTATCCCTTCCTTCACTAGGTGAGTAAAATTCCATTAACTCTACTCTTTCCATTTAAACCAATATCTAAGTACTTTAAACCTTCATCCTCTATGCCTGCTGTTGTTCTTTAATCAATACAACCAAAGGTGGCTGATATACTGTGATCATAATTCAGCCCCTTAATTTTATATTTTCATTGTTTGCTGTAGTTAGTGCTGTATATTTTTTTTTCATTTTGAGGCACTGTTATTTGCATTGTCCATATTACTAGCTTATCCATTCCTCCACACAGTGCCACAGTGATATATTTTCCTTTTTTTTACTTTCCTAGCCATTTCCTTTATGTCCTAGATTGCTTTTTATGTTTGCTTGCATGCATGTGCAAGAAACATAGTGCCATCATCCGAGTTTTCCAGAGGTGTGTCAGCCTCTTCTAATTCAGTCAGTGTGTTTGCAGGCGCGGTTGCAGTGCGCCAATCACTGCTCCAGCTGTCTATGACAGCTGAAAATGCAGTGGCATACAGTTGAAAGGGAGAGCTCCGCTTCAGTGAGCAGAGCTCCCCCCCTCAACACGCACGCACGCATATTGCATGCTGATGCGCTTCCCCATGCACATACTGTATAAGCCGACGGGGTGCCCAATGCCCCTGCCGGCTCCATGCCCCCCAAGTTGCCTGGGCTACGCTGGCGCCTACACCAGCGTGGGCACACGTCCGTATGGCTGACGGGGTGCCCAACCCCGCCCGGCTCCAACCCCCAAACAGCTTTTACAGCTGCCACGCTTGGAGCCCACCCCAGTGGCAAACGCCCCGCTGCCTTAGCAATAAAAAAACTATAAATTAAAAATGGTCCCTCGCAGTCTCCCTGCCCCCACCAAGCACTCCACCCACCGCGCACCCTGCCTCCCCCACACCTCTTCTCTCACCCCATACTTACCTACAGAGTCCGGCGCGACGATCTTCGGTGGACCGGGAACATGTCTGCACTCTTCAAAGCCGACCGCGAACTGAGGAAATGCTGATAAGCTGTATAATGTAATAGATAGGGTTTTTTCAACTTTGCTGCATATCTCGGGCATTTTTTGGAATTTTTGCACCAAATTTTCAACATGGGGTTTTTGGGACCCCTTCTCATGAACGCTGTCACCGTCATGGTGTTACTTGGGCCCGAAGGGTGATTTTTCAGTCACTACGTGAAATCACCTTTCCAGAATGATTAACGAAATGACACTGCCAGTGTTCATAAGGTGGGCTCTCAAAAAGCCTATTTTGAAAATTTGGTGGAAAAATTCCTAAAAATGGCTGTTTTACGAGCGTGCGTTGCACAGTTCCTACGCACGCTCGTAAGTTTGTGAAATTTCAATATTTTCACTCCAGATTTTCAACATTGCCATTTTACCACACCTCCTTATGAGCAGTACAGTTATCATTTTTCACATCTCACCTACAACGTGCTTCTGCCCATGTAGCGTACAATGGCACAGTCGGTGTGCGAAATCAATGTATGGGACACATTAAGAAAATCACAGTGACACTGGTCATGAGCAGAGGTGTTAAAATGGCTATGTTGAAAATCTGGTGAAAAAATTCCCCAAAATGACTGTTTTAGGAGTGCAGTTGCGCAGTTCCTACGCATGCTGGCAAGTTTGCGAATTTGTAATATTTGTACACCAGATTTTCAACAGTGCCATTTTACCGCACCTCCTTATGAGCAGTACAGCTACCATTTTTCACATCTCACCCAAAATGTGTTACCGCACATGTAGCACACAATGGTACAGTCGGTGTGCGAAAACAATGTTTGGGACAGATTAAGAAAATCACAGTGACACTGGTCATGAGCAGAGGTCTTAAAATGGCTATGTTGAAAATTTGGTGACAAAACTCCGGAAATGACTGTGTTACGGTGAGCATTGTACAGTTTCCACGCACCCTTGTAAGTTCATGAATTTGTAATATTTTCAGTCCAGATTTTCACCAGTGGCATTTTTCCACACCTCCTTATGAACAGTACAGCTGTCACTTTCCACAACATGGCCGAAATGTGTTTTCACATTTTCAGCACAGAAATGTGTGGTCGCTGTGGGAAATCATTGTTCAGGACAGATAAAGAAAATCACAGTGACACTGTTCATGATCGGAGGTCCCAAAATGCCTGTGTTAACAATCTGCTGTAAAAAAATCCCCAAACTAGTTACATGACGGGTGTGCGTTGCACAGTTTCTACGCACGCTTGTGACTTCACCAGTTTTTTTAAGATTATTAGCAGATTTTCAACATTGCCATTTTTTAACCTCCCATGAACAGTACCGCTGTCATTTTTCACATCCTGTTCGAATGTGTTTTGCACCTGTGGTGCCAAATGCCATAGTCGCTGTGCAAAAAGCAGTTTTCGCCAACAAACTGATATTGCCACTGTTCATGAGGTGGGGGTCACAAAAAAACCATGTTGAAAATTTGGAGTGAAAATACCAATGAATGCCTGAGGCGTTAGGGTTTCCGACCATAACGCCCCACCCTGTAGAGAATGACAGGCATCTGGGTGTGACCTGGGATTCTTGCCTGTCATGCTCATACCATTCCACCCCCACCCACACCCTGCAGCCAGTGAGAGGCATCAAGGTGTGCCTCAGACTCTTCGGGCCCAAACTTCACCCCATTCTCTTATACCGCACCCATCTCACCATATTTCCTGATGGAATGGGTGCGATAAGGGCCAAAGACCCTAAGGCACACCGTGACACTTGTCAGTGTCTGCAGGGTAGGGTGTGGTGAAATGGCGTGGTCGTTATGCCTGATGACCCAAAGGCACACCGCAATGCCTGTCACTCTCTGCAGGGTGGTGGTGGGGTTGGCTTCAGTTCAATACTTTGCTGCCATTCCTATTATGCAGCTCTGTAACTTCTACACTACCAATGCCAATGCCAGCAAGCAAACATTTGGCATTGACAAATGCTTGTTTAGTTTACTGTGACTTGTACTTCAGTTCCATATTTGGATTTTACAATCCCAGTTATGCAGCAAATTTCCCATATATTACAGTGAAATAAAATAAATGTGTCTACCTTATATTGTTCTCTCTACTTTCATGCCTTATGGCACTGTCTGTGACAGAAAACCATGTTCATAACCTATTTCAAAAGAAAAACCTGGCAAATACATCTGTAATTCATTCATGTAATAAAAGGTGTACTTGTTCTTTCTTTACCAGTGTGGTGTGGATTTCCTAGCCAGCCTATGTCTTCATGACAAAACTTCTTAAAAGGTGATTTGAAAGGCAGTATATCAAAATGATAGTGCCTGGGCTATTTTGGTGTTTTTACGTAAAAATGGTTTGCTTAGTGGTGCCAGAATAAGCTTTGCCTCTTACCTGATGACACAGTTTACTAAAGTGATTAATAGATGACTGACCTCATAGCCAAGGGTGCAGCTTGCTGGATTTGTGTGCTACTCCTGTAGCAAAGAGGGGGGTAGACACACTTTATGCACATGCATGCATGCATGCTCTCCCATTGAGTAGAGGATGATGATACACCTTATGCACATGTAGGTATGCTATACCACTGAGTAGAGAATGATGACATACCTTATGCACATGCATGCAGGCTCTCCCACTGAGTAGGGGATGATGACACACCTTATACACATGCATGTATGCTATATCACTGAGTATAGGATAATGACACACCTTATGCACGTGCATGCAGGCTCTCCCACTGAGAAGGGGATGATGACACACCTAATGCACATGCATGTATGCTATACCACTGAGTATAGGATGATGACACACCTTATGCACATGCATGTATGCTATATCATTGAGTAGAGAATGAAAACACACCTTATGCACATGCATGCAGGCTCTCCCACTAAGTAGGGGATGATGACACATCTTATGCACATGCATGCAGGCTTGCCCACTGAGAAGGGGATGATGACAAACCTATTGCACATGCACGTATGCTATACCACTGAGTAGAGAATGAAAACACACCTTATGCACATGCATGCAGGCTCTCCCACCAAATTTGCATGGGATTGTTGCCATGCAACAGGACTAAATACTCTCAGTAAAGGAGATTAGGTAGCCTCCTGGTTGAGCAAATTGGCAAAAAGGGACACTGATGCAGTCAAGCGGGTACAATGCAGGATAAAGAACAGTTACATAAGAACTTATCATACAGAAGATCTTCGAGAGAATCTCTTGCAGCAGGTCACACCTTAGGAACCTCAGCTGTCAGGTGCCAGGACCACATGGAATCTTTTTCGCAAGCAGTCTAACTGGGGCCACCCATGGCAATGTCACTATGTCAATGTCCCTCTACATAGCCATAGGTGGCCCCTGGCCCTCTACAGTTCCCTACCGGACATCCATCTCATGAGGACATGCCTCCAAGGGAACCAAGGAAAGGCTCAGCTAGAAGGAGTATGAGACAAAAAGTCACCATCCTTGAGGGGAGACCCAGGGAAGAAGAAATGGGGGAAAGAGGGAGGGATGTCATGACATGCTGCAAGAGATTCTCTAGAAGGTCTACTGTTACAGTAAGTTCTTATGTAACTGTTCTGTATTCTTCAAGGATATCTCTTGCAGTAGGACACACCTTAGGAATGAGACCCAAGTGGTATGGCAGAGGAGACTAGTACAGTGGAGATGGGGGGGGTGGAAGATAGATGCCTAGGAGTGAAGATCCTGTAGCACAGCCAGGCCAAAATTAGCCTAGAGGCAATGTCTAGACTGTAGTGTTTCTTGGAAGTGTGGACAGTACTCCAAATAGCTGCAGCACAAATGTCTGCTGCTGAGATGCCCCTGAAGCAGGTAACTGAAGTGGCTATGACCCTGGTGGAGTGCGCCTTAACAATCCCATGAAGTTCCTTACCTTACTTCCTGTAACAAAACATGGTGCAGTTGGCCAACCATCTGGACAGGCACTGCTTTGAAACTGGCATGCCCTCTTTCCCAGGAGTTAAAGAAACAAGAGCTGCAAGGACTTTCTGGAGTCTTTTGCATAAGCAACATAATACTGCAAGTGCCTATGTTCATCTAAAGAGTAGAGCAAGGCCTCCCCTGAATTGGCATAGTCCGGAAAAAAGACAGGCAGGTGGATGGATTGATTTGGCGTAAACTCAGACACCACCTTCGGCCAAAACGTATGGTTAGTATGAAGAGACACCTTGTCCTTGTGGAAAACCAAATAAAGCTGCTCACACATGAGTGCTTGCATTTTGTATATTCTATGAGCAAAAGTAGTATCAACTAAAAGTAATGCTTTCTATGACAGAAAGTGAAGCTTGCGAGTCATGGCAGGCTCAAAGGAAACCAATGTAAGTTTCTCTAAAACAAAATTCAGGTCCCAGGCTGGAACAGGAGTGCAAGCTGGGGGCTTCCAGTGCAAGATGCCTCTAAGGAAAATATGGGCCACTGTATGGCCCTCAGTGGGCACATGGAAGGCCAATATGGTCAAAAGTGCACCTTAAATGAAGAATATTTAAGGCCAGCATCTGACAGGGGCAGTAGGTACTCCAAGATCTGGTTCACTGGACAAATGAATGGGTTCAGATGATGGGAAGTAGCCCACAAGGTGAAGTGCTTCCACATCATGGAGTAGGTCGCCCTGGTGGAGGGCTTCCTGGTGGCCACCAGGACATTAGCCACTTTGGGGAAGACTCCAAATCTGGCAATGTCTTCATCTTCAGAATCCATATATGCTGATGAAGGGATCAAATATTTGAATGGAGAAGAGTCCCTTGCTCCTGGGACAGCAAACCTGAGCACTGGGGAAGAGGTACCAGAGGTTCCACTGCCAACTGTTGTACTAGTACAAACCAAATTTGGCGAGGCCAAAAGGTAGCCACCAGGATTGTTGTGGCACCCTTCATCTGAAGCTTGATTAGCACTCTCTGGATGACAGGAAAGGGAGGGAAGGCATAAAGGAACCTCCCTGTCCAAGACAGAGACAATGCATCTCTCCAGAATTCTCAAGACCCTGGATCAAGTGAGCAGAAAAGTAGCAGTTCTGCGTTGTGTGGGGATTTAAAAAGATCCAACTCTGGCCGGCCCACTGGTGCAGAGGCATGGCTGCCATCTGCAGCGCCAATGACCTGGGTTCGGGAACTGATCTGGGTGTCAGAGGGCTGGCTGGGGGGAGCAGGATTGAGCATCCATAGGACTGGTCTCCTGCTCTGTGGGAGGGGGCTGAGTGCCGGCACAAAATGGACCCCCAGCAGAGGCTAGGGGTACCACAAGCAATCGGGCACCTGAACACAAGGGGGTGGGGCAGGCACTGGCCATCACTGCACATTCCCGCCCCCTGAAAAAACATAGGAAAAACTGCCAGACCCCCGTGTATGAGCCGGGGTTCAGTGCCCGACCCTCCAGCCATGATTGTTTCACTTCAGTGGCCCCACTCGGTGGGGGAGGCTTCCCGGAGTGAGGGATCCAGTTACAGAGCTCATGGTGAGCCCGTTCATGGGGATAGGGGGTGCCTGGAAGCAAAAAGAATTAAAAAAAAAAGTCCTACTCTGGACACCCCACCTGTCGAACAGGACTTCAGCAACCGAGGTCAGCAGTTCTCACTCGTGCATTCTGGACTGTGACCTGCTTAGCTCATCTGTCAGGACATTTTGGGCACCTTGAATGTGGATGGCTGACAACTCGAGACTGTGGTCCAGAGCCCAGTACCAAACCCTCATGTCCTCCCTGCACAGGGATTACAAGTGGGTACTCCCCTGCTTGTTGATGTAGTGCACTGCACTGATATTGTCCATCTTCATCAGAAGTGGTCCATGGACAGGTGAGACTAGAAGGCCTGCAACCCATACAGGACTGCTTCTATCTCGAGGACATTGATGTGTAACAAGGCCTCGAGAGGAGACCATGCCCATTGGTTCTGGAACCGTCTCAGATGGTCATCCCAGCTCTTCCCCAAAACACGAAGGGAAGAGGGGATGAGGAAAAGAACTCCCACTGGCAAGTTGCAGGGTTCCATCCACCATTGAAGGACTTTCCTGATGGGGGAGGAGACCAGGACTGTCTGCTCAAGGTTGTCAGTCTACTGGTCCAAGGTCCTTTGAGGGGTGTGCATATGGAGCTGTGTTAGGATAACAGTCACAATAGCTATGGCCATCAGCCCCAGCAGTCTGAGAAATGTCCGAACTGTGATGTACCGGCTGCAAATGAGTTCCCGGGCATGCATGATTAGGTACTCCACCCAATCCGGGGCAGAAAGGTTGAACCCTGGACCACATCCAGAATGGCCCCAATATACTGAAGATGGTGGCCAGGGCCTAATATTGGCTTAGACAGGATGACCATAACCCCATGCTGGTGAAATAGCTGCAGGGTATGCTCCAGGGTGACAAGCAACTGCTCTCAAGATGGGGCTTTGAGCAGCCAGTTGTCCAGGTAAGGGAAGATGAAGAAGCCTTCCGTCCTGAAGGCACTGCTACCACCAAAAGGCATTTGGTAAAGACCCAAGGTGCAGAGGATAAGCCAAAAGGGAGAACCCTGAACTGGTAGTGCTCCCCTAGGAACAAGAATCTGAGGTACTTCCTATGGACAGGACAAACCTTGATATGCAGATAGGCATCCTTCATATCCAGGGAATAGATCAAGTTGCCCTCCCAGAGCAAAGGTAACAGGCTAGGGAGGGTTACCATCCTGAACTTTTCATACTGGATGAAGTGATTCATGTTGTGTACATCCAGGATGGGCCTCAGGTCCCCAGTGGGCTTGGGGACGAGGAAGAAATGGAAGTAGAACCCCCTGTTTTGCTGTTACTTGGGAACATGTTCTATGGCCTGTTTGGCTAGGAGACCCAAATCTCTGCTTGAAGTACTGGCATGTGATTGGGGGGGGTATGAGGAGGGTCTGGGTGGAAGGTCCCGAGGCCTCTCCACAAATTCTAGAGCACGGCCCTGTCATATAAGCTGAAGCACCGATGCATTGGAAGTAATCTCCTGCCACTTCACCAGATGGAGGGAGAAGCGACCCCCCTATGACCTGCATCCTGAGGAACTGGATGGGGGGATTGGGCAAGGAAGCAGGCTGAGGCATGGCCCATAGCTTGGCCCGCTCCTCCTCTCCTTGCAGACTTGTTCTGGTTGATGGGTGTGGGTCGCAGGGGGGCCACTGCCTTTCATTCAGTGGGCTGCTTGGAGGCAGCTGTAGGTTGGTGTGTGGTGTGCTGAAAGGGCTCCCTCTGACTCTTCTTCTGGCAGGTGTGGCAGAGGGAATGGACTGAATGTGGGGTTCTACTTAAAGCCTGCCGGTCATTGAGGATATACTATATAGCCCCTGAAAAGTATGTGGTTCCTGAAGGGGGCATTCAAGATTGACTGTTGGACATTAGTTGTGAACCCTGACATTCTGAGCCAGGAGTAGTGCCAGAGGCAAAGGCCTACTAACAAAGCCCTAACTGAAGCATCCACAGCATCATACACAGCCCACAACAAGTACCCCCCACTTTAGCACCAGACTGGAGAGTCTTAAGCATGTCCTGCTTTTGGGGAACCCCAGAATGGGACTGTGTAGCAGATTTAGTGACAACCCAGAGGTCAGCCTGGTACTGCAACATGTACCCTACATAATTAAGGACCCTGATGGCTAGTGTGGAGGTAGCGAAGTCCTGTTTCCCCATCTGGTCCAGTTTCCTGGACTCTTTATTGGGAGGAATGGAACTGAGGTGCTAGGGTCATTTTGAGTGGTTGTGGGCCGTGTTGATGACCAACAAGTCTGCCTGTGGGAGCCCAGAGGAAAAGGCCCTAACTGAAGAGGGCTAGTAGAGCTTGTCTTCTTTCCAGGAGGGACCAGATGTGGTCTATACCAAGTGGTTAGAATAGCATCCTCATGGGTATCAATGCTAGGGAGTATGATGAAAGGGGAGGAGGCTCAGGCAGATGTAAGTAGTGTGCCAAGTTTCTCAGAGAAGCATTCTGCTCTGCAGAATCAAATCCATGGTACTTGAAGGCTGTGAAGGAGGGGTCATCAGGAGGGTAGTGTGGCACATAGTTGGAGGAGTTGTCTCCTGTGGATGAGACTGTGGAGGTGCTGGAGGGTGTTCTGGGACCTGTACCACTGTTATCATTGTCATCATCCTGATCCAGCTGGAGAAAATCCAGATGATAATCACCATTGTTGTTATTACTGGGTTCAGAGGGGGTGCTAAGGACACTGACAAGCATGAAAGAGTGTCCATTGTCAATGACCAGTGCGGGTGTGCCACAGTCAGCTGAGATGGTCCCTCCAATGACAGGCAGGGAGGCGGGACTTCCCACTAGACAAGGTCCAGGACTGATAAGAACAGGGCCTGGATATCATTGGTGGCAGCCATTGACAGATCGGTGAGGGCAGTGCCTGTGAGAGAGGCCCCCGTGGTGTTAAAGGAAGGTAGGGAGGGATAGGAGCTGGCCAGGGAACCAGCTGAGGAGTCTCTATCCTCAGTGTCATAAGAAAGGATATCAACAGGCCCATCAACCACCAGAAAATAAGTTCCCATCGCTGCCTACAAGGAGATCAGTGGAATGCCCTGACTGAGCCCATTTGGGGGGGGGGTGTTCAGCAGGGGAAGGTGGGGTAGTGGAGGCAAAGGAGGGAGCCTCAGTGAAAAAGACCCATCATCGATAGAGCTAACTGGTAGCACTGCCAATATCCCCCACATGGCACATAGGGTGAGGGAGGCAGCGGGGATAGTTAGTGGGAGCTTGGAGGGGCCCGCCGATGATAAGGCACTGCTGGACTGGGCTGCTCTAAAGGCGAGGGCTGCCAGAACCTGTCCTGTAGCCAAAAAGACTGGGGAGGCAGCGGGATGAAAACACTGAAGTGGTCAGAACAGGGCATGGCAACCAGGACCGCTCGTGGGAGGAATGGCCCTCCTCCCAGTGTCGGCGTTTCCCTGATGAGGATTTGTCCTGTGCTTTGCCTGATGTTGGGGCGGGGGAAGCAGAGGAACTTCTAGCCTGGTGCTCCTTCTCTACAATGGCCATCTTCTGCTCCATAAGGTATGCTTTAAGCTTTAAGTTCCTTCAGGTGGCTTTGATGGGTAGCCTGGTGAAAACTGCTGCAGATTTTGCAGGCTTGCATGTTGTAACTGGCGCTTAGGCAATGGACACAGGAGTCATGGAGATCCTTGTCAAAGATTTTCTGTCTGAAGCTACAGCGACAGAAAATCGAGTTTGAATCGGACAAAAATGGGGAAAGGGATCATTTTAGATGGAACTAAAGTGAAGAGACACTAGAGAGAGAGAGAGAGAGAGAGAGAGAGAGAACATAATAAACTGGGATTTAGCAGTTAGAAAGTTAGGTTTTAAATGGTGGCCAACAGAAATGATGGTGCTCTGTGGAGTCCAGTGCAATGGTTGATGGTGGGAAAAGAACTGAGTCTGTTAGACTGCTTATGAAAAAGCTTCCATGTGGTCTTGGTGCCTGATGGCTGAGGTTTCTAAGGTGTAACCTGCTGTAAGAGATATCCTCGAAGAAGATCCCAAATGATCAGCTGTCTGGGGGACAAAGGCTACAGTATGAGGAGGGGTTTATGTTTTTTAACATGTTCACCATGCAGAAAAGGAGGCCATGAAGGGACACGACTCCAGTCTTCTGCACATTCAAGGGATTCGGCAAGATTGAACAAACAGAGATGTTTAATCTGGTGCTCTCCAGCAGTATGCAGGGCAGGCCATGGTATTTACAGATGATAAATTCAGGGGTAATGTTAAGAGACACTTCTTCCAGAGGGTAGTGAACCTATGGAGTAGCCTATCAGTGGAGAAAGGGGCTATGCAGACAGTACAGCAGCAGTGCAATTAAAAAAAAATTTGTTTCCAAAAGCTAGTTTCAGCTATAATTAACAAAAATATTGGCATTCCTGTCAAATCTGCTTTTCTAGGTACCTCCTATGCTATGCGCCAAGAGTTTTCTTTTTATTTATTTTAATGATCCTAACCTTTACAAAGTCTGCAATGTTATTTTTAAGGCAAATGCAATAACCCTCTTTTTTCTTGAGAAAAAAACGAAATAAAATATTGATAAAACACTCAAATTAGGCTGAAACTAAAACAATGTTAGCATCAAATAAAACGAAGATGTTTGGAATCTTTTATAGTGAAAACATTGTAGGATTATATTTTATACCAAATTGTGTTGCACTGCTTCTTTATGGTGAGCCAGGCCAAATTTCTGCCTTCTAAGGGAATCAGAGGGTGCTGTGGGATGTAGAATGGGGAGGTAATCATGATAAATAAGTGTAGTAGGACTACAAGTATCCAAACTCGCTGGGAGACCTCAAATGTATTTGTATAATCAAGCATTCATTACATCAAGGTTTCTAGGTTTTGAATGGGCACCAGGTTTAGTCAGTGCTGTAGTTAAGTGTCACTGCATTGCGGTGCACATCTTGGTGATTAATTGGTGCTTGGTGCTTTGTATGTAAAATTAAAATAATCCCTTTATTAGGGTTTGAAAAAGTCTTTCATTTACTTTTGTTTAAGGCTCATTGGTGACATTCTGTTTAAGGTTCAGTAACATCATAAGGTGCAGAGGATTACCATCACGCAGATTTTTTAACCACAGTAGGCATTTTTTCAAGCTGTCTTTTACTGTAGCAGGTGTCAGGTCAGACAGATCAGTTACAGCTACCTCTTCTTCCCCAGATTTGTGATCAGTGTCATACAGTAGCTACCCTCTAGTATCACGTATGTTGTGAAATCTTCTGTAAGGTGTGCATGGCCATTTCCTTGTGCATCACAGGCGATCCAGTCATTCAGCTCAGCTTGGTAACATTTAATGCTAATCTAGCAGCCAGATCAGAGATGATACTTATGGGGGCTCTAACCACAGATAGTCCTGAATAGGGTTTGATCTCTCAGTCACAGAGTCACTGTTCAGAGCTCGAGTTTGCGGAGAGTCACTGCAGGACTGTGTGTCAGAGTTCAGCCTTAGACATCTTATTTATAAATTGCCTTACAAGTCATGTGTGTCAAATGAGGAGTGCGGAGTATCGGCTTGAGGGAGTAAGATGCAAGTTTTGTGTTTTTTTGTCCTGCCTTGATTTTAATTGAATTCTTCATTTATTTCATTATCAGGTAAGTACACTAGACAAGAAGGTCTGTTTACAAGCATAACCTGGTGCTTAAAACAAAAATCATCCTTATTATTTTAAGATGGATCTAGTTCAAGATTCTGACACCCCAAATCCAGAGGACTGAAATCACATAAAATTCCAACGGCCACAATCCCAACTGTAAGAAAACACTGACAGCACAATTCATGATACTGTTCCACAAGGAACTCCAACCCCACACCCCTGTAAAATATATATAAACACCTCAGGGTCACCATAGTGTGAGGAATTTGGGAAGCAGTATAGTGCAGTGGTTTAAGGCTCTGAGCTGCAAATCTGGTGACATCCAGCAGACCAGACCTGGGTTTGAATCCCACAGCTTCCACTTGCAGACTGTGTGACCCTGAGCAAGTCACCTGTAAAAAAGCTTTCAGCTTAGTGTGCTAGTCCTGGTTAAACAACAACAAAAATGTGGCTGTTATGAGGTTCACCGTATTGTCAGGATTGTGGCCATTGGGATTTTGATGGTCAGGATTGTAGGTGTCGGCATCTTGTACGGATACAATTAAGATAGTACATTAGAATACACATACAAGAATAAAATTGGGAAAAACATTAAAAGTTATTTTAGGATATATCTGTCGGTGGATATCTCTTAGTTTAAACATATGGAACAAACATTTGCCTGTGAGCTCCACTTTGTGTATTGCCTGGTGCTGTTTCGTTATTTTCCTACTAAGTCAGTAATGAGTGACTTAACAAGAAAGCCAAGAGAGCAGTTGGTGTTTGTTTCTATGGTGACTATGGGCTCTGTTCACAAAGCAGGGAATGTGCAGTGCAGGCTACACAGACGTAGAGCATGGAGCACTATGTCGGTGCTGCATACAGTGAATGCCCTAATGGAATGCATGAAATGTGCATAGCGTAGCGTGCCAGCATCCAGCGTGGACTTGCATGAACTTGCAGCATGGGCTATGTGGAGGGGTGTGGTCACATATTTTGCAATGCATCCCCTGGTATGTGCATGCATGACCGCACCTATGCAGAAAAGCATGCGGGGCACATGTGCAGAACTGTGTCAGAGATAAGGCTGTCATAATCCCCCATGCTTGGTGCACAGTGTGAGATGGGAGCCTTAAAGGGGTGAGCACAGACACAGCCTGTGCCGCGTTTCCCCCCAGCCACCAACCCAGAAAGTGGAAATGCCACCTGCCAGTCAACATGGCCAACAGTCACAACCATACAGGATGCCAAATGCAGTCCCACCTAGGCATGGTGCTGCACACAAGGCCAGGAAGTGTGAGGGTGATGGACAGACCATGCCACATACCTCCCAGCACACAACATACCCATCACCCGAGCGGCCCAACACTTGTGTAAGGGCACCCCCCTAACAGTATCCTGAACTGACACACAGGATGCAGCAATGTCTGCATGCCACCCCCCCAGTTGCATGCCCTGTGTAGCTGGGCACAATAATGGCATGGACACAGTGCATACTTTGCACAAACCTTTACTATTATGTCTGGGGTACAGCAGTGCCCATGAACAAATAATTAAATCTCCCTCTCAGAAGAGTCCGCAGAGGATGGTGGTGGCATGCTCCTGTTGGGAGGGTAGAGGGCCAGGACCATCCAGCGGAGTGGACTGGTATAACCCTGAAATGATATAAGAGACAGAACAGGTGTGTGTGAGTGACAGACCTGTGTAGTGACAACATCCACCCACACGACACACACATGCCATGTTGCACTCACCTTGGAGGGCTCCTCTGCTGCCCACATCTCCCCAATGTCATCCCTATAGTAAACATCCCTGGAGCTGACGCTGAGGGACAGTAGGTCTGGTATGGCCTGGGGCCACCTCCTCCTCCTCACCACGATGGTCCTGTCCTCCCCTGGTCCCAGTTCCCTCCACTCTAGTGTCATCTCAGGCAACTTTCCCCTGAACTCTTGGGGAGACATAAGAAGAGACAGGCTGTAAGCCACATGCACACTGTCACAACATATGTACAATG
Source organism: Neoceratodus forsteri (assembly GCA_016271365.2). NCBI lineage: Eukaryota > Metazoa > Chordata > Ceratodontiformes > Ceratodontidae > Neoceratodus > Neoceratodus forsteri. The sequence continues at coordinate 33,380,210 of CM057450.1, forward strand.
CCACCCCCATGTGACCATGTACTCATCCCCACAGGATTTATCACGTCCCATATGTTGCCCCCTCTTTGTGGTCCTGACAGGTGAGAGTGGTCCACCTCCAAAATTTGTGGGGGTAGCCACCCATGCATCCCATGGTAGCAGTGACTGGTGCAGATGCCTCCACCATGTTAAACTCCAGAACGGATATTGCCACACAGATGCCACTCTAGCACACCACGCCACATGCCGGTGTGCACCAGAAAGGCAAAATAAAGGCCCAGTGATTGATGTGGCATGGACAGTCTGTATGGGTGGTATACAGTTACACTGTATAGCATATCTTCACAGCACAACATACATTGCAGCACCCATTGCTGCACCATGCATCCAGGGGCACTGCTGAACGTCCTCCTGCTTGATGAGGAAATTGAATACATATGGCTGCATCATGCTTGCTGGCAGCTGAGACTGTTCCAGAACAGGCTACTGCTGCAAATGCTCAGGAACACACGCTGCATACAGCAGTTCAGGGTCGACCATGCCACCATTGCACAGCTGTGTGACATGGTATAGCCACAAGTCACACCATGCACTGGACAGTCCAGGGTGGTGTCCATGGAAACTAAGGTGCTGCGTGCACTAGTGTACTATGCTTCCAGCTCCTTCCAAAGGATGACTGGGGATGTCACCAGCATGAGCCAGCCATCAGTGTCCTATACCCTGCATCAGGACACAAATGCCCTGCTGTGCCATGTGCACGTGCACACATTTCCAACCACCCCTGCTGACCTACGGGCTACAACAAAGGGGTTCTCTAACATGCATGACATGCCAAATGTGACTGGGGCCATAGACTGCATACATGTCACCATTGTGACCCCTATGGTGGGGGATAAGGAATACCGTAACTGAAAGGGGTTCCACATCATAAACTACCAGTTTGTATGCAATGCAGATGGCATCATTACAAGCATCTGTGCAAAATACAGTGGCTTATGTCATGACTCCTATATCTTCGACCATCTGGTTCTGGGTGCTTTCCTCAAAGAATGTGATGGTGGGTGGTGGGTACCACAGAGGGGGGCTTGGGGTGCATGCCTGTCTCATCACACACACTGACACTGTTTCCTGCCATTATAGGTGACAGCAGGAATCCACTGCAACTGTACCTGCTAACACCATACCTGGTGCTACAAGGGCATGCTGAGGAGGCATACAATGCTGCACACAGGAGGACACGATCAGTGGTGGATTGCACTTTGGAAGACTGAAAATGCAGTTCTGGTGCAGGGATTGCACAGGTGGCATGATGATGCTTGCCCCCGGGAAGGAATGCAGAGTGGTCCCGGCCTGTACCATGCTGCACAACATGTGTGAATGGCACTGCCTGTCCATGCCACATGATGCCACTGCAGACATGCTACCTGGGGATGGGGACAATGACCCTGAATGTGGTGGGTGGGGGGCATGAGACCCTGATGGGTCACGCCCTGCATCATGCAGTGGTGCATGGTACATGCGGCTTTGTAGAATTGAGGCCAGGGTTCACCATGATGATGTACCCTTCTGAGTGCACCCATGCCAGTAATGATGTATGCATGGGAGTGGTGCACATGGTAGCCTGCAGTGTTGCTACTATCACCATGCTTCTATGTGACATCACAAATGTGCAACACATGTAGGGTGTGTGTGTGTCATATGCATGCCCATGTGTGTCCATGGGTGATACTCTGTGGGGGACCAATGCACCCATGTGTTGGAGGGTGGTCTGTGGTGCATTCATGATGGTGTCTGGTCCTAGGTGTGGCCCGGTGTTGGGACCGTGGAGCTTTTGTATTTGAGGTACATGTGGGAGCCATGTGGTCCTGTGTTGTGCATGGCGATCCATGTCAGGATAAGCAGGAACATGTGTGGTGTTTGTGTACCAGTATGTGCCCACCACTGTTTACTGGATAGGGCATGGTGTGACATGGTATGCAATGCTTATTATTGCACCCATTCTTTATCATCTATGACTCCTCATGCATGGGTGGACACCTTCGTGGCATGGTACTCATGTCTGCTGTTGCCCCTTTCCTGCCCTTCATGCCAGAGGGCACCAGGTTACCACTTCCCCTGTACCGCTGGTGGCCAATTGTGGTCTGTCATACATCAGGGCAGCCCCCTGTCTGTGATCCCTCTGGCCATGTGTGCCTGCCATTCCCTGTCTAGGAGTGTTCAATGCCTCTCCTGTTTGACTGGTCTGTGTGGTCATGGGAACACCCCATGATGTCAGCATGCACTCCACCAGCATCCCCAGGATGTCACTGATCCTCTTGACCCCACATCAGAGAGTGTCTCTACCACTACCTTCTCAATAGGGCTCAGGATGAGCTCCTTGGGGGGTGGGCTACCCTCGATGGCTGACTGGTAGCGATTGATGGCCGCCAACCTGTGCTTGACTACAGGCCAAAAGTCTTGCCAGTTGTGCTTTATAGCACTCAATGTGCATGCCTCCTACCCTTCTGCATTTACTGCCACCTGTATGCCAAACCACAAGTGTGCTTTTGTTTCGGTGGGGACTTTCATCGCATCCCCCCATACAGTGCAGCATAGTGGGCACATATGTCAGTGACCAGGGTGGCTATCTCTGGCTTGGTTAAATTGGCCAACGTTGGTCTCACAGTGGTGGTGGTTGGCCCGGGTGCACTTGTGTCCCTGCCGTCATGGCTCTGCACCTGGGGATCCAGGCATGGTGGCTGCCTTGCTGCAGCCAACATGCCTACAGGAGCTGCACCAGTGCCATCACTGTCCATTTTGGCATTCACTTCCACATGTGTGCATGACAGTGTAGTTGCCCATATGTGGTGGGGTCATGGGACATGGCTGCATTCACGGACCCTATCTGGACCTCCCCTATGCACCTCTGTGCATGTTGGCAGCTGCTGCCCACAGCCTTGCGTGCATTTGCAACTCTGGTTTGAATGCGGGGCTATGGTGCCATCCTGTGTGGTGTGTATGAGTGCATGGCCGCTAGGTCCCCTTGTGGCACAATTTTCTTGCAATCATGAATAGAACTCTATAAGCGGGTTCAGGTAAGGGTGGGACAGGTTGGTATGGGGTCTGGTAAGACCGAAAGAAGGAGTTAGTGAGATGGTGCATAGAGGAGTGTGTGGTTTGGGTTAGGCATTAGGACTAAATACCCAATAAGATGGCATATAGGTGACTTGATAATGTGCTGAAGTGGGGTTGTTGAGCTAGTCTCATTGACAATCGTTTAAAGAGCCCCTTTCTGTAATTCTTCTGAAATTTTCCAAAGTGACAACTTTGACTTAGTGTTCGGTAGTTGAAATGAACAAATGCTTACATAGCAGAACAGCTACAGCACTTCAGGAGGAATGACATTCTTGTGCCAGGTTTTTAAGGTTTTAACCAGTAGTAACAAGCACCTGACTTCCTGATCAGTTGGTTTCATTACTGGCAATTCAGGGTCTGGTGTTGAGTTATTTAACAGGAAAAGGGTTTTCAGGGGCAGACCAGCTGAGTGCAGAACCCAAATTATGTTTAGCACTAATTCTTCATTGAACCATCTAAAGAAGATTTCATCATCCATCCAAGCACTATGCTGGCTAAAACATAGTGGCTGACATACTTTCTCTGTCAGTGGTAGGTGAAACATGTAAGCTACCGGCAGCATCAGTAGAGCCAAGGGACACATTCTTTTTTTTTTCTTAAAGTCAGGAGCATTTCTGCTTGACCATGAATGTTTTTTTTTTCAGGAGGCACCACCACTGCAAGTCAGTCTTATTAGCATGAAAAATGTTTCTTCTGTCAGAAACTCCTGTAGTGAGTCGATTGAACTTGATAATTACAGACAAGACCACCCCCCATCTGCTACACTACATTTCTCCACACAAAATGGAGTTGGTGTATGCTATGGCACTTTTTGAATTGTTGAAGCCAACTATTGGTTGGTTCATTACATTAAAGTCCTACGGTACTGTTTGCATAGCATACATATTCCTCCCTGCTTATGAAGAGTGTGTGTGTGTGTGTGTGGGGGTGACCTGATGGACCTAGAGACCCTTCCAAACTAAAACTACAGTTCCTGTGTAAATATCAATACCCTCGATTGCTGCCTCCCTTCCCTCATGATTCTAATGTCCCAAAGTCTTGTCACTTCTTTGGCTAACAAATGATTTAAAAATAAGAACTCTTTTATTACTGACAACACAGACTCCAGGATTGAGCTGTGCTGGAGTTCATGTATGGTATATAGTAAAGAACAGGGGCTTCCTCTCTGTATTGCTTGCCTCTCTACTCTCCCTGTTTACATTAGTTCTAAGAAGTCTAGCTTTTTCTAAAATTAAATCACATTAAAAATGCATTTTAGAAACCCAAGGGCTGAATAAAAATATATACCAATTTCAAACAATTACTAATATATACAGTGCATACAGTGACTATATATATATATGTGTATATATCTATATATCTATATATATATATATATATATATATATATATAGATATATACACAACAATAAAAAAACTGCTACACAAACATCTGTCAAGAAAACTCACAAATTATTTCTCCAGAAGCGGAGTGTTTCTCTGGCTTTGAACAATTGCTTGTTGCAACATTGACATTGCCCTAACTTTGGAACTCAGTCTCCAAGCGTAGGTGTGTGAGTAAGTTTATGTGTCTTGACAGGCAGGGCTGCAGTAAAAGTAAGGCCAACATGTTGAGTAATAGTCAGAGACCAAGGTAGAAACACCACAGTACACATTCATCAACAGTCAGGGGCCTTTTTATGTTGGCTTGCACTTGTGCAGTCAACGTATTGCACTAGTAGCAGATTTAGAGGCGCAGTCACTGTTGGCGAATGCAAGGCATGCATCAGTTGGTACATCCCTCATTCCCCAACAAGGCAGCATGCAGGTGCCACATCAGGAATACATAATGTGGTGAGCACATCTAAGGAAAGGTTCGCTGCAATGAGAGCCAAGCTCATCATGCAGCGGCACCTCCCGACGTGCTTTTCCTGGTGAAGCATGCTAGTAAACAGCCTGCCACAATGCCAACTTCAGGGTTGCCCAGTCCCCCTTTTGGCATGCCCTGAATTAGTTCATGTGCTGAAAGGGGAGCCCACTCCCCATTGGCATAATGCCCCCCCCATTTGTTGTGTGCTGATTGGGGTACTCTAGCCCCCCTCCCTTCGGTATGTGCCAACAGAGGTGCCCATCCCTGTCTGCTAGCCCCCCAAACACTAAGATGGCATGCTGGGAGCCCACCCCAGTGTGCCAAATGCCCCTGTAAAAAAAAAAAAATAAATCCTGCGATTTTTTTTTTCTTTTTTTTTTACACTGTAAAAGAAGGAAATGGTCCCATGCAGTCTGTCCTACTCCCTTCCCCAACCTGCACCCACCCTCTGGGCACTCTGCCTCCCCACATCCCCCACCCCATACTTACCTCCGGAGTCTGGTGCGACGATCTTCGGTGGACCAGGAACACGTCTGCACTCTTCAAAGCCGATCGCAAACTGAAGAAATGGCGGTAAGCTGTATAATGGCATAAATAGGGTTTTATTAAATTTGGTGTATATCGCGGGAATTCTTTGGAATGTTTGCACCACATTTTCAACATAGGGTTATTGGGGCCCCTCCTCATGAATTCAGTCACTGTCATGGCGTTATTCGGTCCCGAAAGATGATTTCACGGTCACTGTGTGGAATCAACTTTCAGGACTGATTAATGAAATGACAGTGCCACTGTTCATGAGGTAGGCTCTCAGAAAGCCTATGTTGCAAATTTGGTGAAAAAAATCAAAAATGACTGTTTTCGAGCATGCATTGCGTAGTTTCCACGCATGCTCATAACTTCGTGAATTTGTAATATTTTCACTACAGATTTTCAACATTGGCATTTTTCCACACCTCCTTATGGACAGTACAGCTGTCATTTTACATATCCTGGCCAAAATGTGTTTTCACACTTCCGGTGCAGAATAGCGTGGTAGCTGTGCGAAATCAGTTTTTGGGACAGTTTGAGAAAGTGACAGTGACACTGTTCATGAGCAGAGGTCCTACAGTGCATATGCTGAAAATTTGGTGATGAAAGTCCATAAAATGACTGTGTTACAAGCATGCATTGTGCAGTTTCTATGCACCCTTGTAACTTCGCAAATTTGCAAAATTTTCATGCCAGATTTGCAACACCGGCATTTTTTCACACCTCCTTATGAACAGTACAGTTGTCATTTTTCACATCCTGCCCAAAATGTTTTTTCGCACCTGTGGCGCAAAATGGTGTGGTTGCTGTGGGAAATCAACTTTTGGGACAGATTAACAAAATCACAGTGCCACTGTTCATGAGGGGAGGTCCCAAAATGCCTATGTTGAAAATGTGTCTCTTCAGGGTGGGGTGAGGTTGGTGTCAGTTCAGTACTTCACTGCTATTCCTGTTATGCATCTCTAACTCCTGCACTGCCAATGCCAATGCCAGCGAGACAACATTCGGCATTGACAAATGCTTGTTTTATCCTAACTTCATATTTCTCTCCTTTTGTGGCTTTGGGATTCTACCATAGCTGCTGCTTAAACGTAGTTTTTGCTACTAATATAGTATATGATGGAACATTGCTATTTAGGGGTTTCCATACACAGCAAACAGCTGTTGTATCTTCTTTATTCAAAGGTCGCAGGAAGTTGTTATATTAGTGTCGTAAAGCAGTGCTTAATGTCAGAACCTAGTATAACTCTGAGCAGAACTGCCCAGTGATGCCATAACCTCTCACCCTGCCTCAAAAACAGAAACTTTCTGTTTTCTTTACACTTAAAAAAGTACAAACACCCTGCCTTTAGCTTATTTGAACCTACCAACTCAGTGTCAGTAATATTATTTCTTCTTTTCTCTTTTTTTCAGACATTCTGTTTCTCCCCTTGTTGCCACTATGGCCCCTATTCCCCAGACAATCACCCAGCCTCATCACTTCCACCCACTGCTCTCCCTATCATGACACATTTGGCCCGGCTGTGCTGGACAATCCTCTATGTTTCCTCCTGTAGTGTCAGGAGCATGGCGAGAACCCCAGAACCTGTGGCCAAGTGCAAGATGGTGGGGAAGGAGCATGGGGCCCAGGTATATTGAATCACTTATCCTTCTGTCCCAAGGGCACTGCCATTAAGGATGTCATGGGCATGCATGCACAAGATGTGCTGCCACATCATTGTCAGCAGTATCATAGAAAAATAGAAATATAGAATCGGACAGCAGATAAACACCACTTGACCCATCCGGTCTGCCCATTTCTCCCTACCTACTTTATTACAGCACACTGTACTCAATCTACAGCTCTTTCTCCCTCCCGCCCATTCCTTTCCACTATGATTCCCTTGTGCTTATCCCATGCATTCTTAAACTCCACCAGTTTTCAACCCCAACACCTCTGCTGGAAGGCTGTTCTAGGACCGTACCACTCTTTCTGTTAAGTACTTCCTCACATCTCTCCTGAAATTATCCCACTCCAGTTTTATTACATGTCCCCTTGTTCTTGACCATCTTTTCTTCTGGAAAATACTTTCCTTCTTTACCTTCCTTGCCCCAAATGAGGTATTTAAAGGTCTCTATCATATCCTCATTCTCCCTTCCCTGTTCCAGGGTGTACATATTAAGGTCCTTTAGTCTCTCATCATAGAGCATTTGATGCAGATGCTGCACCATTTTGTTTGCCCTCCTCTGGACCACCTCCACTCTGTCTATATCCTTCCAGAGATGTGGTGTCTAGATCTGGACACAGTACTCTAGGTGGGGTCTTACCAGCAACCTATACAGAGGCACATTACCTCCCTCTTTTTGCTGGTGATATCCCTCCCTATACACCTCAGCATCCCACTTGCTCTCCTTACTGCCTTGTCACACTGCCTGGCCACCTTTAGATCATCCAATATGATTGCCGCAGGTCTCCTTCCTGCTTGGTGGCCGTCAATACCACTCCACCCATTTTGTACTTTGCCCTTGGTTTCTGTGCCCTAAGGTTTTTTTTTCTTTATAATGCAATTTTTATTAAGTCATAATAATATTACAATGTAATTAATTCATCACAAGGTCACCGTATAGCATGATACAATCAGTTTATACATCACATGTAGCAGTATAATACTGTTAGACCACTAAGAGCTCTATGCTATTCCTCCTCTCCCTCCCTTAACATTATAATTATACAGAGTGTTATATTCTAAAGAATAGTGGTATTAGGGCTATTAATTCATTCCAAGAGACATTATCCGGCTTAGAGTTTTCCATTTCTTCAATAACAAATCCCAACTTTTCAAATGTAACTGTTTCTTTAAAGATGTCCATCCATTCATGAGTGACCCTCTGAGGGAGGCTTTGGTTGTTCCAGTTTTTAAGTACCATTCTCTTGAGGGTTACAGAGCACAATGTATCAGCTTTTTGTTTAATCAGGTCTAAATCAGTTAAGTCATATAGGTTGAAAATTAATACCAAAGGGGAGCAGGATATTTTTCCCCTAAGAATTCTGAATAGTTCTTGTGATATATCTTGCCACTATTTTTTTTAAACTTTAATTTATTCATTTTACAATGAGCATATTGAAAGCCTTACAATCAGGGGAGCACGGCTATACAAGCTCCAACATTAGGTGCTATACATGCATATTAGTGGCAGGATTAGATGCTCTCTGTGTTATGATACATTATGTGGGGCATCAACCTAAATTTACATTCAACATTTTAAACATTTAGGATAGACAGCCATGCTAAAACCTGTGGGGTATAAGATAAAATTAGGTAAGATGTTTAAGGTAGTAATAGCCATGATCCTTAAGATCATTGTCCCCACATAATTGAACGTCTGAATTGAAGGGATATTAGAACTCCCTTCAGCTACAGACCATTTAGCAACCAAAACCCCTCTATTAGAACTTGTTAAACTTATTGTTCCATTAACAGTACGTAAACATTTTTAACCATGAGTCTCCTACTATAGCCTCTATAAGGTAATGCATAAGTTAACATTTATTAATAACAAATTAAACTCCATATTGATAGCCTCTGCCATGACAGATGCCTCGTGGAAGCTGCCATCATGATCAGCAGAAAGTCCTAACTTTCAATTGAATACAGTCAAGGCCTTAAAGGCAATCTGAGACAGAAGGCCTGCACGAAAAGACTAACAAGATTTCCGTTTTCAAACAAGAAAAACTAATTAAGGATATTGTTAATCCAAATGTCTCAATTCCATAGTCTCAGTTCAGGCCAGCTCAAGAGTTAGTGTGTGATGAAAAGCTTAGGTACTGAGATAGCAAAACGGCAATTTACCCAGCATGTCAGTCTTCTTCTTCCTGCAATTCTGTAGGCAAGCCTCTGGGCACGGAGGGTCTCATCTGAAGTTCATCAGTGATCTTCTCACTCTCTTTTTCACCTCTTCAGGGTCATTAAAGTGGTAGGTTTTCCAACCATAGCTTAAACGGAGTCTAGCCAGAGCAAGCAGAGAGTGAGCCACCCCAATCCCCGAAGCTGTTTTCTGAGTGGGTCAAACAATTTGCACCTTGACCAGGCTATGAACCACCAATCTGGGAATATTTTGCATTCCTGACCCTCGATGGTAACTGAGTGGTTAGTCCTCACCCACTGCAGGACACGGTCGTGGATTACAGGACCTGTTGTAATGAGCATAATGGTGCATGGAGTATCCTTGCTTTCCTGTGCCTGGCAGAAATTTATTTGAAAGGCTTGGACGAAAGACTTGTCTACTTGCAGCTCAGGGGGTAAGCTGTTCTATAGCCAGATCTCTAAGAATCCCAACAGGTCCTCCCCTTCAATGCCCTCCAGGACCCTGACCAGTCTCAAATTTACTGCCCTTGCTGAGTTTTCTATATTTTCCATTCAGGCCCTCTGGTGATTGAGCTCAGTAGCAGATTTAGCAAAGGCTCCTGTGCTTTTTGGGAGCGAGCATCGGATTCTTTAGCTAATTTAGTTGTCACTTTGATTTTAGCATCGTGTGCTCCCAAATGATCTAGGACCCTCTCCAGTTTACGGTACATTTCCCTCACGGTGCTTAAAATCATTTCCCATGGTGGTGCGTCCTTCACTCCACTTGAGCCCGTTGCCTGGTCAGGCCTGCCTAGTGTGGTCTGCGTTGGCTGTATCATTGATTTTTGGCCTGATCCAGCCACTGGTGCCTTCTGCCTTCTCATTCCACTTTGGTATCTGCAGGTTCACTGTCTTAAGAGCCTTCAACTTATGTAAGCTGTTTCAGAAGTTTTTGATGAAAAGCTATATTTTTTATTTGTTTTTAGCTGCACGTAGTGCAGAGCATCGAGGAGATGCTTCTAGTCATGAATGTGGCTCTCTAGCGCCCCCTGCCACCATTTTTGAATAATCAGGCACTCCCAGAGGTTTGTATTAAAGTGCCCAGTGTATTACAGCCATGCCAACATTGATTTGAATAGTTAGGATTAATTTTGGATAACAATTGTGGAGTAAAATATGCCTGATTGATAATTTTTTGTTGAATACTTTTATTTCTAGCTGAGATAATATTCCTATTGGCTCCTATTTTAATTGCTCACCATTGATTAGTTTGAAGTGAAATATTTGCTTCTTTCTCCCAAGAAACGTCTTGTTTAGACTTGACAGTTACCAGATCACCCAGTATTAATGTATAAATTATAGAGAGCATTTTTGTTCTAAAAGAAATAATCATTCTTTTTCCTTCTATGAGGGTTTCCTCCAATTTGTCAGACCTAATTTCATGTTCCTGGCATACATTTTTACAAGAATGGAGAATACCCAAATAATTCAAATAATTTTGGAAATGTTTATTTTTGATTATTTTCTGAAATTGACTAAATGTAATAAACGTGTCATTATTAATAAAGAGGACCCATTCACATAACCCTCCTTTTGAAGAAGAGCAAATGTCTTATTATTATGATAAACTTTTGAATTTAAGTTCAAAATACATGGGGCATGCAACCATGGAAGTCTGGCTAATTTAAAAGATTTTTTTTCTTTTAGGGCACAATCAAAAAACTGAAATAGGTGCCCTTTGTCCTTGCGTAATTTATAATTGGGTAAAAAAGTAAATTCTTCACTGTTAAAAAGGACTTAATTTTATTTAGCTCCTTTTTAAGAACTTGGGTCTCTAGCTGTGGATAAAAGGACCTTTCCCAAATCATTGATGAAGTTTGAGCCACCGTGTGCTTCAAAGGATCCTGGCACCCAAAGCCTGTCTTCCTAACAGTTCTTGTCATTAAGTGCCAGGTGATCCTAGGGGATCCTCTCAGCCACGAAAAATTTGAAAAAATAATTTTAATCTCTAAAAAACATTTAATGCCCATAGAACCTAACATCAATTACAACACAAAAATTAAATAAGGTATCATCATCATTTTAATCGTTGAACCCTTCCCCACAATGATAGGGACAGGTTCCACCATAAATCAAGTTTACTCTTGATTTTTTCTTTAGCCTGTTGACAATTAATTTGAATACTTGTTGTAGTTTCATTAGTTAATTTAATATCTAAATATTTTACTTGTGTTGTTATATTAAAATTATTTAAAGTCAAGAAAGCCGCATTAGTAGGCTTCCTAGATATTTGCATAATAATTTTGCTGATTAAGTTGATATCCTGAGAAACTTGAAAAGATTTCTATAATTTTTAACAAGGCATCTACTGAGTTATTTAAGTCAGAGGAAATCAATATAGTGTCAACTGCAAATGCACTAACTTTAATGTTTTCACCTTGCATTGGGACCCTTTAATCTCTGGGCAATCTCTAGTTCTATTTAAAAGAGGTTCTATGCATAGAAGAAAAATCAATGGGAAAAGGGGGCAACTCTGTCTCTCTCCAGCCTCCACTGAAATTTCAGGTGAAGTAGTACAATTTATTAAAATATTAGCTATGGGATTACTGTATAACACCTGAATAAGATGATATCAATTATCAGGTGTGTTCTATTGTTTCAAAACATAGAACATATGTTCTATTAATCAGATTGAAGGCCTTAATGGCATCAAATGCCAGGGCATAATATGCATCTGGGAGGTCTTGAATATACTCCAAAAATAATTGCACTCTTTTGATAGCTGTAGATGCTGTTCTTCCTGGGATAAATCCATGCTGGTCTGGGTGGATGTGGAGGGGTATCAGATGCAATAGTCCATTTGTTATAACGATATAAAGTTATTGGTTTCTGTGCCCTAAGTGCATTATTTTATACCTTTTCACATTGAAACCCAATTGCCATAACCTTGCCCACTCCTATAGTTTCCTCAGGTCTCTGACCATCCTTTCCACCCCCTCCTACCCAGAGTATCCCCCCATTGCAAATTTTGGTGTAATTTATAAAGAGTAGACCTTCCCTTTCATCTCCTTTGCAATGTCACTTATAAAGACATTAAAGAGGACCTGTCCCAGTACTGATCCCAGAGGCATCACACTGGTCACCCTCCCTTCTTCAGAGTGAACTCTGTTTACCACCACCCTCTGTTGCCTACCCCCTAACCAATTTCTTATCCACCACTCCTAAACTACGCAGCTCGCTTAGTAGTTTCCAATGTGGAACAGTGTCAAAAGCCTTACTGAAATCAAAATAGGTCATGTCCACCACTCTACCCTGATCAAAATCCTTTGTCAACCAGTCAAAGAAATCTATCAGATTCATTTAACAAGAACACCCCACTGTGAAACCATGCTTCCATAGGCCTTATAATCCACTGGATTCAAGATATTCTGCAAACCTTTCCTTCACAAGGGAGTCCATGAACTTTGCCATGACTGATGTCAGGCTGACTGGCCTATAATTGCCAGCCTCCTCCCTGCTACCAGTTTAGTATAGTGAGACTACACTTGCCCTCCTTCAGTCCTCTGGAACCTCTCTTGTTTCCAGTGAGCTGTTATATAGAACTATCAGAGATGCACCCAGTACCTCCCTAAGCTCCCTCAATACCCTTGGACACATCCCATCTGGCTCCATTACTTTATCCATCTTCAGATTAACAATTCCCTTCAGGACTCTTGCCATTAAAAAAGAACAAGTGTTCACTTCCTACCCTCCCTGTGTCCCACACAACCACTGATCCTCCAGCCTCACTGCCACCTGTGATCACCCAGGTGTCATTGTTGTGGTGGAACATGGCACCATCCCTTCTTGGAGGAGAAGAGCATCCTCTGGGATGCTCCATCCACTTCTCATTGACCAGCTCCTTATGACCCTGGCTCATTCCCAAACCCACATCACTGGCATCATCAGCACTAATTATACTACTCTACTGAAAGCCCAGCAGTATATTTTACATTTTCTCAGTGATAGAAAATTACATTACATTTGAAAAAATGGAACTACAGAAACTGTCTGCAGAAAGAGAGCATTTGTACAGCCAGTTTGCCCTGTTTTACCATATCCTACCCAGTAATCTAATGTCTAGCAACAACAGGAAATGATTCTTAGTCTAAACGAACTCATGTTTAAATTAGAGATTGATGCACTTTTAGAGAGAATTGTTGCCTGGCACTGAAAATTTTTAAAAAGGTAATTTAGTTGGGTACTTGGGTTCTAAGAAGCTGGGTGTGAGGTTTGGTATGTATTTAGGCCCAGATATTCAAACTACGCCAGGCTGTGGTGCAAGCTTGGACACAATGCAACTTGGCTGCGCAGGGGTGTGGACTGGGCGATATTTAACGGAGCTGCGCCATGGCACAGCATCATTGAATATCACACCCTGACCACCCGCAGTGTGCATGGTGCAGTGGCACTGTGCCAGCACAAGTGGCCAGAGTGGAGCAGGGGGATGAGCTAGTGCAAGTTCCATTGCGCTATGAGCAGCAACCGCGATATTCAAAAGTGCGCATGCAAATGGGGCCATAATGTAAGCAAGGTGCAAATGGGGCCATTTGCATGTCATTATGGCCCCATTTGCATGCAGGTGTGCTGATCCCTGGCAACTTGCGCCTGGCACTCTGCCAGGCAGCAGCCGTCGGGGACCAACGCCCCCTACAGCCGGCGATGTGCTTCACAGCCCGATCGTAGGCTGCAGTAAAAAATAGGAAAATCAGAAATCTCTGGTGGTCCAGTGGACCGCTGCCTGCCCAATCGCAGGCTAAGTAAAGAAATAATGTTCCCAATATTCCTGGTGGTTGAGTGGACCTGCCCGCCCAATCACGTGCTAAGTAAAGAAATAATGTCCCCAATATCCCTGGTGGTCCAGTGGACCACTGGCCACCTGATCGCGGGCTAAGTAAAGAAATAATGTTCTCAATATCCCTGGTGGTCCAGTGGACCTGCAAGTCGAGCGTGACTAAGTAAAGGAATCACGTCTCAATTCGCAGGTCCAGTGACGTTCGCCCGCCTCACAATCTCTCGGCTAAGAAAAGAAATACGCCTGGTTGTCTTCTTTCGGTGGTCCGGTGCACCCGCAAGCCTAAACGCATAAGTAAAGAAGTATAACCAGATTAACATCTCTAGTGGTTCAGTGAGCCTGCAGTCAACGCTGGCTGCGAAAGAAACAAAACCCATCAACACTTTCGGTGGCCCAGTGGACCCCCACCCCACCTGCCCACTGAACCCACCGCCCTGCTCCCCAGTCAACGGCGGCGGCACGCCACCCGCTTGCTGCCCCTGCCCACCGACTGACACGCTGGACCACGGGCGACAGCCCTACTGGACGGTGTCAGTTGGCAGGCAGCAGGGAGGCAGGTGGGGGGTGCTGTCACCGCCACTGACCGGGGGAGGGGCGGTGGATTCAGTGGGCAGGTGGGTGGGAGGGTCCACTGGGCCACCAGGGATATTGATGGGTTTTATTTCTTTACTTAGCCCGCGATCGGGCTTGCAGGTCCACTGGACCACCAGGGATATTGATGGGTTTTATTTCTTTACTTAGCCCGTGATTGGGCTTGCAGATCCACTGGACCACCAGGGATATTGATGGGTTTTATTTCTTTACTTAGCCCGTGATCGGGCTTGTAGGTCCACTGGACCACCAGGGATATTGGAATGATTTCTTCTATTTTTTTTACAAATGCCTGCAATCGGGCAGACAGCAGTCCACTGGACCACCAGAGATATTGGAATGATTTCTTCTTTTTTTTTTTACAAATGCCAGCGATCGGGCATGGGAGGCACCGCCAGGTGCAGCCAGAGCTCGGGTGGCCACCTACAGGTGGCAGCTGCTGTGTTGTGCCCTGCAATGCGGCAGCGCACCTGTGAGTGACCATCAGTTGTTCCTTTTTTGGATCAACTTTGTGCTGGCACAGGTAGGGTTGCACATGCATGGCTCTGCTCATCCCAGGCTGAATATCGGGCTGTGTAGAGGTATGCATGGGCATGCCCCCTATCTCAGCCTGCATACGTACTGATCGCGGCTCCAGCTCGGGATTGTCTTTCTTTTCTTTCCGAATATCATGCGTCAGTGGGTTGCCTCAAGGTGCAACACTGTTGCACCATGCGCAACCCTTTTGAATATCTGGGCCTTATTTTTTAATTTTAATAAAAAAGGCACTTTTCTTTTGTGGACAGGAAAACAATGCTTTATTTAAAAAAAAAAAACTATATGCTATAAAAAATAACATATGGAAGCCAGCCCACTGGTGTACCAGCAATGCTGACATCTACAGCACTGACCACATGGGCTCATGGCCCAAGCCTGCTGCATTTGAGGCCTGATGGGGGAAGGATGACTGAGAACCCATGTGACACTGTCCTCCTCAAGGGAGAGTGGGTGCCTCAGCTCACCGCAAGGCAGCCACTTGGGTACCACCTTTACCAGGCAGGACGCAATCTAGCACTCCTGCTACTTTTCCTTGAACCCTCCCCCCCACACACTCACACACAAATCATTGTCTCCTTTATCAGTGCTTATTTTTCCTGCTCTTGACTTATAGCATCTGCTACACTGTGTCTTCTTTTTGTTCAAATTCTGGTTCTTCTTCCTTTTCCCTTTACCTTTACTATACACTATCTCCTCTCACCCATTCCAACTACCTCCTCCACTCTTCTGATTCTTGAATCTTATCTGTACCTTCCTTCTTGACTGCTGTTAGGCAATCTGCCTTCTCTGTTCATCATGTTGTCACTTGAAACATACTCCCAGTCTCCTTTCACCTCTTTTCCATCTGTCTTGCTAATCTTTTTTGTTAAACTTCACTCCCCTCCTGCTCTTGCCCCAGTCTCTCCCCATTCTGGGGTTCAGGGTTTCTTGCCCTTTTCTGATGTCTGACTTGCATCATGTACAGTCTTGATTTACAGTTCATAGTCTCTATATGTAATGTATGTACAGTACTAATGCTACACAGCTATTTTGTTTATTGTATATAGTATATTTTGTTCTCAACTGTGCCTACAATTTTTGTCTTATTTATTTTGGTACTTATGTACCTTATAGCATGTTTGTACGCATTAGTTACGCCTCCCCCCCCAACCCTGTGTTCCACTTGGAAACAAGCTCTAGCTCAGTGTATCTTCCCAGCTACCAATTTTCAAATCAGTCAATCAATCAATCTATGGGAGATGCTCTCAGGTGGTGCTCCATGTCAGTATGATGAAACACTATTATCAATGTGCTGACATTGCTTTTCATTTGCAGTGCAGCAGATGGAGAACAGTAGGATCCTTCTCCAGATCTACTGGATCTGGGCACATGGAAGTCTTCCTAGAGTACTGTGCCAATGTCTGATGGACTCAAATCTAGACTGAAAACCCATATGATGGACTAACACTCAGCCCGGAAGCCCATAGAAACAGAATGTGATGGTAGATGAGGACCTCTTGATCCATCTAGTCTGCCCATTTCTCTATCCCCTTCCCTTTAGGACTTATGTCCTAATGACACCCTTGTGTCTGTCCCATGCAGTCTTGAATTCCCTAACCGTTTTAGCCCCTATGACATCCTGAGGCAAGCCATTCCAGTTAAAAGTACTTGCTCACATTACCCCTGAATTTTCCTCCCTGCAGCCTAATGTTGTGTCCCCTGTTTGCATGCAGTCTCTGAACTGAAAGAGGTCCTGCACCTGCACCTTGTTTACTCCTTTGATGTACTTGAATGTTTCCATCATATCTTCCCTCTCTCTCCCCTTTGCTCAAGGGAGTAGAAGTTAAGTTCTCTCAGTCTCTCCTCATATGGCCTTTGGTGCAGTCTGTGTATCATCTTTGTAGCCCTTCTCTCCAGTCTGTCTATTTCCTTTCTGAGGTGCAATCTCCAGATTTGGACACAGTAGTTCAGGTGGCATCTCTCCAGGGATCTATACAGTGGTAGTACCACCTCCTTCCTATTGCTCATTATTCCCCTTCCGATGCATCACAGCATACAGCTAGCATTCAGTGCCACCTTTTCACACTGTTTTGCTGATTTTAAGTCCTCTGATACAATGACACCCAAGTTTCTTTCTTGTGTGGTTGCTGCCAGTTTCTCCCCCCAACCCCGGCAGTACTCCCTTGTTGGGTTGCCTCTACCTTTTGCCCAAATGAGAGAACTGCTTAAAGGCTTTGGCTCCTCATTTACTGTTTCCCCCAGGTGTACAGATTTCACAGAACATGAGGCAAAATCAACTATGGAGAAACCCATAAGGCAGAGGCAATATCAGGTGCTGAAGCAATGCAAAAGAATATAGAGAAAGAGATACAGAAGATGTTGAACTTGGGAGTGATCCAGCTGTCCAAGAGACCCTTGCAGTTTCAGTTATGCTGATCCCAAAGAAGGACAAAACTAAAAGGTTCTGTGTAGAGTACAGACAGCTGAACGAGGTCACAGAACCTAATGCATGCCCATGCCCCAGATATTTGAGGTATTGGACTGATTGTGGGGGTAGATATCTGATTAGGATAGATTTGACAAGGCATACTGGCAGATGCCACCCATGTTTGAATTGATAGGGATGACTTTCTGCATGAGAAGTTCACCTGCCACTTTTCAGAGGCTAGTAGATGAGGTCTTGAATGGATTAGGGCACTGCAGTCTAGACTACATGGATGATACAGGCATATATAGCAAGAGTTGGGATGAGCATCTCTGTCATGCAGCAGAGGTCCTGGCCAGACTACATGATGCAGGGCTAACTAAAAAACAGAAAAGTGTTAGATACGGATGGCCGAGGTGCCATTCCTGGGGTACCATGTAGGAGGGGGACATATTAGGCCTGAACCTACTAGGGTTGAGGTTTGGCCCATCCCCCCAAACTAAGAAGCAGCTGAGCACAAATCCTGTGAACTGCAGAGTACTATCACAGGTCTTTCCAAAACTACAGTACCATTCCAGCCTCCATGACAGACAGCACAGTGAAGACGTTGCCAGAAAATGATTTGGCGGACAGAGGGCTATGAACCAGCCTTCCAGCAGCTGAAACAATTTTTTTTTTGTTTTAGTCCTTGGTAACCAGGTAAGGCCCACTGTTTTCAGGGTGACCTGGGAGCCATGGTGACGTTAAGTGACTTGTTCAGAGTCCCACAGTATGCAGGTGGAGGCTGTGGAAATCAAACCCAGGTCTGTCTGCTGGATATACCAAGCTCATTCACAGCTCGTTACTCTAGCCTCTAGGCTATACTGCTAGCACTGTGCTTAGTGTCTCTGCTAGAGACCAATGAATATAAATTACAGTTCATTGCACAAATGGACCCAAGTGACTATATATATATATATATATATATATATATATATATATGTATATATATTCTATGCAAAAAACTGCATTAATGCATTATTTAGGGTTAAAACACAAAAAGTCAGGAAATGAAAAATCTTTAGGGTTGCCCCTCCCTTCCCTTGTGGACCCACCAATCATCCCAAGATTGACAGATGACGGGGTGTGACATTGGGGTTGTGAGGCCTAAAGGTTGCCCCATTCTTCTCCACTCTCCTCCACTGCCAACCCCCAGTGGCCCATACTCATTCCCAAACACTGGTCATCGGCATAGCTCGAGGTAAGGTGTCCAGCACCTCAGCCCTCAGAGTCACCAGGCCAGTTGCATATTATCATCTATAATAGTATAGTGTATACTAAGTAGCGTCTCTTGAAAGCTATGTAATGGGCATGGAGACTCAATATGATCTGGCTCTAATTTATTCTTGAATAGATTTAGTTTACTGGTCTCCTACTGATAAGGTACTATAGTTTCATCGTATTCTATATTACTGAAAATGAAGGGCATTTTGCATGAGATTATTTGAGGGTTATTCTAATGGAATGTGGTCTGGTATATTTAAATGCTGATTTTCAAAGCTATGAGTTGCAGGATCTTTAAGGGCCAAGTATGTTTTTTTGAAATATAATTTTGCTTTTCTAATAGCTTGTTGAATTCTACTGCTTTTATTCCTCCTACTATTAAGTCTTTAGGCGTACTGAAAAAGAGAAACTTGTATTATACTGGCTATTATCTTAGAGCTTTTCTTAAGACCCCTTTTTCCCTGTCTTTTAGATGTTTGAAACTGTCCGGAGATATAGAACGAAATCCAGGCCCCTCTGCCAATTTCTGTTCTCCTACTTATGGTGTTGATGAGAAAAAGGGATTACATGTTATACACTTAAATGCCAGGAGTGTTAAATTAAAACAACATGAAATTGAAAGCTTTTTGGAACAATATTGCCCGGACATTTTGTGTATAACTGAATCTTGGCTAAAGCCCTCTGAGGATGGGAAACTTTATTAAATTAATGGTTTTAAATACTTATGGAAAGATAGGGCTGGTAAGAAAAAGGCAGGAGGAATTCTAATATACCATAGAGAGGGGTTAAATGTAGTTGAATATATGCCAGAGTGGAGTTTTCATACTGAATGTGAATTACTTTTGCTACATGTGATACTTGGTGGTTGTTATAAATCGAAAATATGTACAGTTTACAATCTCTCACAATTAGCTTTAAAGGACTGAATGACCTGCTGGAATTTTTTAACTTAGAATGTAGAACTGGGAATTTATTAATCTTAGGTGATTTTAATATAAATTGGATCCCCAGTGTTAATCCAGAAATAGAATCACTTGTATCTAACGTAGGACTTGTACAACTGATTACCACCTATACTAGAATGAATCTGGTCAGCAAAAATCATACTATATTAGATTGGATACTTACCAAAACCCTCAAAGAGTAGTAAATAAGGGTACTCTTCCTGATGTGGTAAGTGATCACCTTGCAGTTTTTTTTGCAATTGGAGGTATAGTATTCCAAAGCCCCCATCAAGGTTTATATCTTTTAGGAAATTTCCATATCTTTTTTCATATGATCTTGAGCAGGAACTAAATATGATAGACTGGCCATATCTGGATGCAATTTCAGAAGTTGATTATGCAGTGGATTATTTTACTAAAATCTTAGCTGATATACAGAATAAATGTTTTCCATCAAAAACTCGTAAGGCCAGGGATACAGTGAATCATTTGATCACTCCAGCTTTATATCAGCTCATGAAAGAGAGGGATACTACATGGAATTCCTATAAAAAGTCTAACATGGAGTCTGACCGTAACAATTATTGCTGGTTGCACAATTTATGTAAGGCAAAGATGAGGCTGAGTAAATCTGAATATCATTTGTCTAAACAACAAGCTAATTTAAATAATTCTAGAAAATTCTGGTCCGCAATTAACCACTCCAAATGATAGAAATGTTTCCAGTTTGATGACTGTAGATGGTAATTTTATATCTGATTTGACCAAGATTACTGAGGCTTTCCTAGAAAAATTTACAAATTTAACTTCCTATACCAAGGAATTCTCTTTTACAAGGGGTCAGGATCTCCCATGTTCCAACAGAGTTGAAAAAAAAAACAACCTTTTGCCTCTTATTTTCATTTAATTAAACCTATGGAAGTTATGAAATTATTAAAACAATTCTCCCCTTATAAAAGTTGTGGCCATAGGGAACTTGAAGTAAGGTTTTTGAACATGTTGCTGATCTTATCTATGTTCCATTAACAAAAAATTGTAATTTATCACGGATCATGGGAGAATTTCCTACTCAGTGGAAAAACACAGTCATTAAACCCATGTTTAAAGGTAGCATTGAAATAGAGTTGGATAACTATCATTCCATCTCTTTGCTGCCTGCATTGGGTAAAATGCTTGAAAACTCTGTTAACCAACAAATAGTAGAGTACCTTGACTCCACTGGCCTCCAATCCCCTGAGCTGCATGGTTTCCAAAAACATCATGGAACTGAGACGGCCTTGGCCAGGCTCATGGGTCACATTGATAGAGCAATGGATGGTGGAAGGCTCATTGGTGCTGTATTCATGGACCTGTGCAAGGCCTTTGATCTTGTTGATCACCAATTGCTGCTCGGGGGGTTGGAGACCATTAGAGTTGGTAATCCTCCTTTGAGATGGTTTCAAACTTATCTGTCCAACAGACCTCTGCAGGTCTGCTACCAAGGAGTTTTGTCTGATAGTAAGATGTTGAAAATTGGAGTCCATGGGGTCCCTCTTGGGGCCCCTTTTATTTTCCTTGTTTATAGCTAGGTTGCCATCTTACTTGACTCATACAGATGTACTGATGTATGCTGATGACATCATAATCTTTGGTAGCTCACCCTTAGAGGATGAAATAAAGTTAAACTTAACTACTGATTTCCAGACTCTTGATCATTAGCTCAAAAAACATCATCTTCTCTTGAATGTAAAAAAAAAGTATGCTTTTTGGTTCTAAAAATAGGTTGAAAACATGTAAACCTCTTGAAATTGTGAGTCGGGGGGTCTGTTATTGGAGCAAGTTTTCCAATTTAGATATCTAGGTATTGTATTGGATCACTGCTTATCATATACATTGCATGTAAGGATGATCTGTAGAAGTGTTAACCAAAGATTGGGTGCGCTATTTAAATTGTAGAGTTTGTTGTCTTGGGATGCCAGACTCACTATTTCTGGAAGAGTTTTGTTGCATATACTAAACTATAATGCATTTCTGTTCTTAAATCTGGCAAAGTCTGAGACTACCCTACTTACAACTACTTTTCATGCAATTTGTAGGTTTGCTTTGAAAGTCCTATTTCAGACTCATCATTGTAATATCTGTTCTTTGACAGCTTGGCTTCCTCCTAATTTGTATTCACAGTGTAGCTCAACTGGTTTAATCCATAACACCCTGGCCTTGGGCCCAGTTTCTCCTTTATTTGGTTTAATAGATAAAAAGACTTCTGATAGGGATTTGCATTCAATAAAATCTATACGGTTAGCTGTCCCTAAGACTAAATTAAAATTGGGAATGCATGTTCTTTCTAACTATGGACCAGTATATTGGAATAAATTACCTCCATCTCTGCAGCAAATTATTAGTTAGGATGTTTTTAAATTATCTGTTAGACAGTATTTTTTAAATATGTTGAAATGTGATTGTTAGTGGTATATTATTGTATTATTTGTATATGTTTGTATTGTACTTGTTTTGTATTTAACAACTTGACTGTATTTCTATAATGGTCCTGGGTCACATTTGAAAATGGGCCTTGGTTCATATTGTTTTCCCAGTAAACAAAAGTTAAAAATAAATAAATAAATAAATAAAACAAAACTCTAATGAGTAGCAATAAGTACAAGGGTAAGATCCATAAAGGCAAGGGGAGAGGGCCGCCAAGCTTACTATAAGCTGGCAGTGATGGGTGAGTCAGTTGCAAGGAAGGGTGAAGCGACAAATGTTGTTATAACCCACAATCCATTTGCACATTATGCAGGTAGCAGTGTAGGCAAAAACTAATAGGCCATAAGAAAGTTTGAGCAGAAGCAGTGCACGTGCTATATTGATCCCGGCAGCAGGGGAAAGATTTGCACTGGCTTGGTAAGCAATACTGAGACTTGCATCAGTGGCCTTACAGATGGTGGATGTGTGTATTGCAAAATCCAGATAAGGGCCTTTGTTGACACCCAGGTACTCGAAGGAGGTTACAGTACTGTGTCAAGATAAGACCCGTTGTCACAAATCACTGAGGGAGGAGTGCCTAGACTTTTTACCTCTGAAGGCTTTCCAAAGAGCATGGCCTGAGATCTGGCTTGCTTCATTAGTAGCTTATTGGCAGTAAGCCAGGACTGAACTGATTTGAGGTCAGAGGATAGAACATTGTTTATGTGCATTACATCCAGGGCATGACTGATGAACACAAGACCATCTACATAGAGGGAAGGAGTGCTATGCTTGAAGCAGGGATGAATAAGGTTGATGTGCAAGGAGAAGAGCAGAGGACCAAGAATTGATCCTTGAGGAACACCGGTGGTGGTCAGGAGATAGTCGGAGAAGGAAGATACGATCTTAACCCATTGTGACCGATTCGAGAGGTAACTGGTGAACCAGGGTAGGGTGTGTTCAGAGATCCCTAAGGAGTGTAATTTGCTGAGGAGAACAGTGTGATCCACCACATCAAGGCCTTTGTCTGGTCAATAAATACTGCATCAGTGTATCCTCCTTTGTCTAGGGAGATGTAGATGCCGTTAGTTAATGTAATTAATGAAGTTGTGGTGCTGTGACATTTCCAGAAGCAGTGCTGGGCTGGGCAGAGCAGGTTCTAGTTGTCCAGATAAGTGCTGAGTTGGGTGGCGATTATTTTCTCTAGTGTTTTGCTTAGCACCGGTAATATAGTAATTGGTCTATTACTAGTTACATTTTTTTTGTTTCCACAGGAACAATGTTTACTTTTTTCCAAATAGTAGGGATGGTACTGATGCTGAAGGGAGAGGTTGATAATTATGTTTAGAGGGGCGGCCAGTTTGTGTGCCATGGGTTTAATGAGTTTAGGTTCCAGTCCATCCAGACCAGCTGATTTGAAGTCTGGGATCCTCTTGAGAAGTTTAAGAACCTCATTGGAAGTGATCTGTTTGAATAGGAGGGGTGGGTGTTGCTCTACAGGAGGTGAGGGGTCAAACCATCTTTAATCAAGTTTAGTGCCTCATTAGTTGGGGATAGGTCAGTGAACTGCTTGTTGATGGCATTAGAGATAGTGTGAAGAATGTTGCAGTTCATGCCATCTATTTCGAAATCAGGAATGATTGAGGGGTTGGAATGACCAAGGGCCTGTTTGAGATGGTTCCAGAACTGGCAGGGGTTGTTGTGCTGGGAGTTCAGCTGTGTACGGTAATAGGCACTTTTACTTTGCTGAACAGACTGTTTGTACTTATTCCTAAGGATTCTGTAGGAGGACCAATCTGTTTGGGATTTAGATGCTTTGAATGAGACCCAGCATCAATTCCTTTCTTTTAGAAGTTCCAGCAGAGGACACGTGATTCATTTGCTTTTTTTTTTGTCTGCGGACTCACCTGGAAGTGAGGGGAGCATGTTTATCCTGGAGCTTAAGGAAGGTTGTGTTGAGATGGGAGATAGCTACGCTGACGTTGGAGGAGGTCCAGAGGTCAGCCCAGTCTTGGTTGGCTAGCTCAGTTTTCCATTGTGAGAGGTCAAAACCAGAAAAATTGTGGAATTGGATAATGCATGGTGGAATATTAGGTACTTTGGCCCACCAAACACAGAAAACTAGTGTGTGGTCACTTAAAGAGTCTGGGAGGATACTGGAACATATTATTTTTTGGGGGTCAGGGACAAGAACCCAGTCAATGAGCTTTGCAATTATGGCATTATTAGAGAGTCTGGTTGGGTGGGTAATGATCTGGCTAATCAGCATTTTGTTTAGAGATATCAATAAATGAGTTGGCCTGATTTAGGCAACTAATATTGAAATTTCCAAAGATCACAAATTCATTTTTGTTTACAAATGGTCCAAGTGTGTCTATGAGGGAAGGAAGCCCATTACGGATAGTGGCTGGCAGCAGGTAGGCACAGAGAATATGGAGCTTTTTAGAGTCACCTAAGGTAAGGATTCCATGACAGAGTTCAAATGAATCAGTGTTGGCCTGTTTGGGAGAATTAGGGGAGGAGAAGTTTTGGTGTGATTTACAGTATATCATGGTACCACCACCACTTTTGGAGGATGGCCTATCATTCCTGATGAGGCTATAGCTCACTAGCTCGCACATGGTGTTGGGTATGGATGGCTTTAGCCAGGTTTCCATGATGCATGCGATGTCCGGTTGGTAGTGTAGTGTCCATACCGAGAGTTCAGTAAGATTGCAGAGCAGGCTTCTAATGTTTACATGGACATTTGTATCCTCCTTCCTACCTTACCACAGAGGGTTGGAAAAAAAGATGGGCAGCAGGTAATGCTGGTCCTGGATTGGTTTCTGTGTCACCAGCAATAAGCAGGAGCAGACACATCCAAACACTTATGGTAATGGGTATCAGCCATTTTAAATGTATAGATACTAGTGGGGGAAACCGCCGGTGCTTTGTATGACTATGCATAAGAGGGACCCATACTTTGGAAAAGGGGGGCACAGAGAGAGAAAGTGGAGGATGGAGGTCATGACTTAGGATGTTGGATATGCTAAAATCTGTAAGAGTGGAGGAGTGCGATGCACAGGACTTAGGTATCGGAAAGGTGTCTATGAGGAGAAGAGCAGGAAGGTAGGTGAACAGGGAGGCAAGGACAGTCTGTGAAGAGAGGTAATGCCTATGTGTTGCCATTTGAGAGGGGTAGGGGTTATGCAAAAGGGATGTGGTGGATATTCAAGCCAACAGGAGCTGGGTCCAGAGGGGAAGATGTGGGCTGAGGGTATTTAGATGTGATGGTGTGTGTGGAGAAGGGTGGAGATGAATGGAGTAAATTGAAGGGGAAGCACTGTGCAGGATTGCTTCTTGCCAGTACAAAATCAATGTGAAAATGAGGTGCAGAGCAATACTGGGAAAATCCAGCAACAGGGGTTACCGCTGACTAATTGTGTACATATAGTTTACAGGGCAAATCCAGTGAGAGAGGTTACCTCAGACTGTTTTGTAATTTTTGTAGAGAGGGGTGCCAAGTAGTAAGTGTTGATGACTAAAATTTGAGGTAAAGCTGACGTATGGCCTGAGCTACCAGGCAGATCCCAGTATGGGATGGGGTCGGGAGGGCATTTTTCTGTCGGTATAGTAGTGAGCATCACTAGTGTTTAGTGTAGCAAGGGGGAATTAGGCAGTGACCAGGTCACTTGCACAGTTCGGGTCAACAGGCTTTGGGAGAGATATTGACAATTCCCTGATTTGATCTGTATGCCTCAGGAGTATTGATAAATAGTGCCACATGGGTGTGTTTCAGCAGTAGGAGTTACGACTGTATGAGGAAGCTAGTCGGCACTGTATTTAGAGGAGTATTAGTAGATGATTGTAGATTAGGTATGAAGTGTCCAGGATTTAGCACTGAGGGATGAGTACAGACAGGAATAGGATTTGGGGATTTGATTATCTTTGTGATGAATGCCAAGGGGTGATAGGCAGGTTGGTTTCTGAAATTTAGCTGATGACTGGTTGAGAGGTGCAAAGTCGACTACGATGGACTCGAGGAATGGTGAGAAATCAGTTGAGGGTAGTAACTGAGTTGATTAATGGGGGATAGAAAGTGGGCATAAATAAAAATGCTTGCAGTCCCAGGGTGGCAGAGTTGGGGGCAGGAGGGTGGGTGGTGCAAGGAGCCACACCAAAAACAATCAGTGAGCAGAGCAAGTACTTGGTTCTGCTGTATGCTATGCAGTCTGATTCAGGACAGGGGTGGCAGCTTTCAGAGGCTGGTTCATGGGAAGGGCACAGTTCTGGAGACCCTCATGACCCTCTGCAGCCTGTGATACTCTCCTGATTGCTGTATACTAGTTCTGCTGTATGGTCCGATTCAGGGCAGGGGCAGTGGCTTTCAGTGGCCAGTTTGGGGGAAGGGCACAGTCCTGGAGACCCTCACAACCCTCTGCAGCCTGTGCTGCTCTTCTGATTGGATGCTTGCAGGCTGTCTGTACTAACTTATATTATACATAATCTGGCCTCTAGTATCAAAAAGAATGAAATTCTCCCTTTGGATGATCTAATTATGGATTGGCTTAACAATAAAACAAGCTTGTTTGACTCTCTACTATGGAAACTTCATCTGTCTCGGCTTAACACTTGTCCGACTAGGGTCTTGGCAGTCACCAGTAGTGCTGTACAGAATGAGGAATTCTGCCTGCAGAATTAATGTGGAATGACCCTTCCACCAGTAGAATTTCTGCTGTAATTTCATGGGCCCTTCTGCAGAATTCTGCCTGCTGTGATCCATGGAATTATATTTTGTGGCACAACATTTTGCCACAGAAAATTATTCTCCAGCCATTTTCATGGAAACTAATGAGATCTGCAGAAGAAAATTCTACAAAATGCAG
Organism: Neoceratodus forsteri; assembly: GCA_016271365.2. Classification (NCBI taxonomy): domain Eukaryota; kingdom Metazoa; phylum Chordata; order Ceratodontiformes; family Ceratodontidae; genus Neoceratodus; species Neoceratodus forsteri. The sequence goes on from CM057450.1 coordinate 33,407,384, forward strand.
TGGAAACCCCATTCTGCATTTTTCTGCTGCAGAATTCCACCATTCTGCTTCTCACAAAATTTGACCGAATATTTGCAGAATTTTGAAAATTCCATGATATTCCATTCAGCTGGAATTTGAAATTGTGCACATCACTAATCAACAACCCCTTATTGAGCAGATCTTAATCAATAGAAAGGAAAAGGTAATTACTTCTGGCATTCTGCCTGACTCCATTAGCGATCATTCACCAGTCTTTTGCATTTGGAAGGCCTGAGCCTTGTTAATGCCTCCCAAAGAGACATTTAGGGATTTTTCCAAACTAAACCCCGGTGACCATTCTGTGGACATACGCCTGAGGGACTGGTCTCCTCTATATTATACACCTAGTGTAGATATAGCTCTAAACTACTTCATTTCTGCACTCCTGGCCTTGCAGAACAAGCATATTCTCCAAATAAGGTGCAGGTTTAGAGGAACAACCATTAGATGGTTGCATAGTGAAATGCTTACATCTTTCAAACCTAGAGATACATTTTGGGCTAGATTTAAAGTTTCAAATTTAATTTCTGACTGGCTGGACTACAGAAGGCAGAGATATGAATGTAAAAAAGCTATATGGGTTGCTAAAAGTAACTACAGTACTTTAAAGTGCTTGTTCAGTTATCTGTAGATGCCTTCTTTAGGTTCTGGAGTCATAGTAAGGGATTTATGGAGAAATGTGCTAGCCACATAATGTCTGATATGATACTGGCTGGTACAAATTGTAATAATGCTGCAGCAATTGCTAATGCTTTTAATACTCAGTGCTCTGACCTTTCCAACACACAAATATGTCCTGCCGTGCCACTGACCAGAATTCCCCTGTACTGCAACCAGCATCCCCTCCTTTTTACCTCAGGGCTGTTACCCACAGTGAGGTTCTACACTTTTTGAGGTCTATAGATTCCTGTAGTAGTGTTAGTTATGATGGCCTTTAACTTAGGCTGCTTAGGAATGCTGCACCAGAGTTAACCACTCCAGTTACTCAACTATTCAACCTGTCCCTCTCCTCTGGGGTGGTGCCCAAGCTATGGAAGGTTGCCAAAGTGGGGCAGGTCTACAAAAAAAAAAGCCCCAAAATGGACTGAAAACTACCATCCCATTGCAATCTTGTCTATGATCAACACGTTGCTGGAGAAACTTGTGGCCTCTCAGGTTACTGAGCACCTTCAAAAATACATTCTGTTGTACCCAGCTCAGCATGGTTTTAGGCAGGCCCATAGCACGTTAATTTCCCTCATTCAGTTTACCAGTAATGTCAAAGTGGCCATGTACTGGGGACTGCTCACAGGGGCTGTCTTTATTGACCTAACTAAGGCCTTTGACTTTATTGATCACTCCCTAATCAAATCTAAATTGTTTCCATGGTTTTTCACCCTCTGCTATTTCATGGTTTTCAAGCAACCTTGGTGATTGACAGCAATTTGTTAAATTCAACCAAGCCAGCGCTGACCTCTCCACCCTTAACATTGGTGTTCCACAAGGTTCCATACTTGGTCCACTACTTTTTACCCTATTTATCAACAAACTGCTCAGATCCACTGCCTCTTGCTCCATCCAGATTTATGCAGATGATATGGTGCTATACACAAGCTCAAAGAAAACAATTTGAATTCATGGATTATTGCTAAGTTTGGGAGTGTTCAGTCTTGGTTTACCCAAAACAGGCTTCTACTGAACTCTAGCAAAATCCATTACATACTCTCTGGTTCAGTACCCAAGCTGGTGGCTTGTTCCCCTGCCAAACTGTTTACTGCTCTGAAGGCTCTCCCTTTACTGCAGTTGGTTCTTTCAAATACCTAACCCTGGATCCTGCCCTTGATTTTAATCTGTATGTATCAATTGCCTCAAGTCTGTTAATTCAAAGCTAGGACTTGCTTATAGAGTTAGGCATGCTCCGACTCCTGCTGCCAGGTTAGCTACAGTATAGCTCAGGGTGTTATGTTGTCAGTTCTCACTTATGGTCTGGTACCATACTCTGAGGCAAACAAATGTAATATAAATTAATGGAATACCAGCTACAACAACATCTGCCACTTTGCCTTATCTGTGCCCAGGCTGACTCACCACTGCTCTATTTACTTGAGTCTTAGATGGCTTTCCTCAGCCTCATGTCGACTTCATATCCTAGGCTGTACCGTTGACAAAATTGTCAGATCAGGTAGACCTGCCACTCTTACTTGCATGTTCGAAAAAATTGATCAGGCCTACCTCTACAAGCCAGTGATCTGGTGTTTCTGTCAGTACCCAAATGCACTACAAATATAGAAGAGCAGGCTTATTCTGTCTTTGCCATTAAGCTTTGAAACTCATTTCTACCTAATCTCAGGAACTCTCAGGCTCGCTTAGTCTTCAAGAATAAGCTTTGTAAGTTTCTACTGACATCGGACAATAGCTCCTGTAACTGATACCCTGTATCCCTACATATATTGTGCCTTTTGCATGCCTTTTTCAGTTGTACTTAGGATGCTTTACTTTACACATAAGTTTTTGCACTTCAGTATTATCTGACCTTTGCTAATATATGTAAGCGTGTGTTTGTACCAGTGTGCCACTGTATTACTATTTATTTATTGCTTTACTTTTCTTCCTGGTCATGCCTGAAAATAGTCATTGTATTGTCCAGTGCACCTACCTGGTAAATAAAAACTAAATAAATAGCCAAATTACCAGGATAATTATTTTTGGATTAGCCCAAAACTATCCTGAAAATTTGAACTGGATTGGAGTACCTCAAATACAGTGTTATCCAGTTAGAAGAACCACTATAAATCTGGATATATCAAGAAATACTACAGAAATCACATTTAAAATAATGGGGATTTCCTGTGATATATCATAATGTAACACCCAGTTCCCAGGGGTTACTAGAATCCCATCAGTGTCAGTGCTAGGTAGGAAAGGCAGCTGGTGAATAACTAGATAAATGGGGTTTTCATCTACTCACTCTCTTGTTTACTAGGTCTCAGCTGAGATGAGAGAGATGATGTCATTTAGAACTCTCGCAGCAGCATAAGCCACAGCAGCCGGCTGTGAGTGCGGAGTTTTAGAATCTTAGGTCAGTTGGTTGTCAGTTGGTCAGTGAGTGAGTCAGAGGAGTGAGAGCTGCTGTGGGCTCTGAGGGGAGAGCCTATTTTCTCACCCTAGTCCTAAAACCATCCAGCCTGCCAACAGAAGTGGTGGAAACCATTATCTATAACAGGATCTCCTGATTTTTATCCCCGGTGGGATAAAAGACAGCTAGAGAATGGATTCTAGGGGCAATCCCCTATTTGATCCAGGACAATTTGAAGCTGCCTGTACTGTTCTGACGGTGAGGAGAGCTGACGTTTTGCTACCTGAAGAAAGTACTTGTGCTTTGGTGTTTCTCTGGTTAAAAGGGAAGGGTACACCAGTTTCTGTTCTGAATTTGAGACTTTTCTCAGTGTAAAGTTGGTTGACAATTGTGGTGTCCAGAGGCAGACTATTCACATTGTTCAGGACTTTAATTTCTTACACTCTCAGAGTAGTGGTTCTAAAATGCTGGATGCGAAAGTTCATTCAGAGATGCATTTTCTTAAGTGTTTCAAGAAGTGTTAAGGTGTAACTCTGAAAGAATGGCTGGGTATGAATTTGGAAGTGAAGTTTAGGCAGTCCCTCATCTGGAGTAACCAGTTCAGTACTACAGGTTCCGTAAGGATGTCTGGGTATTTGGGACAGGGTGGCCAAAGTCAGAAGAGAAGTTACCCCCAGAGTGGGTTGGGCTAGTTATGAGCCCGTTTGCTCTGTTGTGGCCAGTTGCCACTTGAAGAAGTTTTAAAGTCCTTTGACATATGGGAAATGTGTGCTCAGTTGTGACCAGTGCCACTAGAAGAAATGTTTATGTTGAGGCCAGTGCCATTGAAGAGACTTCAATGTCCTATGACAAATGGGAATACGTAGAGTTTCAGACAGATACAGTCATTTTGTTGTTCTGCAAATGCCTTGTGCCATGGTGTGTAAAACTTGGGGGTCCACCCTTGCTTTAGAGAACATCTTTTGGAATAAAGTCACACTCTAGAATCCCAACTCTGGTTTGGACATTTACATTTTTGCTTCCTGTGTGGAGTTACTGGGTACCCCTCCAGAAGTACAGGTCTAGCATAGCCCTAGCAAAATGTGCTATCCTCAGGACCTCAGTCATTGGTCACAAGTATTGCTTTGGTACACCCCCACTCCTTTTTCTGACCTCTAGAAGTAATGAGCCTGGTACACATTCCCAAAGCTATGGATGGTACCATTTCTGAAGTAGTTTTTGCCCAGTCAAGGGTACCAGGGGTAGCTAACTGTGTAAAGTAGCTTGGGGGCGTCCAATAATAAATCTGGATATTTTGCAGCATGTCACCTTATTACCTCTGTAATTTTAACCTTTGGACAGCTGTTTTATTTGGTGGTACATGAATAGTGATTGATGCCCTAGTTTAGCAACTCTAACCCTGAGTCAAAACATTGTTCCACATTATAAAATGGGCCATAAAGATTCCATAGGCAGATTGGCAAAAACAAATTATTACAACTCTTAGGACATAGGGAAACATTATCTGTTGAGTCTGTTCCCTGTAACCTAAGTGGATATAATCTTTTATGTCATACATAACCAAACATTATCGAGTCTCTTAGTAAAAATGATTATGCCCTTGATACCACCTACAGTACCTCTGCAGAGTGTTGCAACATTTATTCTGACCTCACTTGCCTGGCGCTATGAACCTTCCAGCAGCAATCCTGTTAAAAGAGCTCTCTCCTAATAGGAGTCTTCATAATATCAGAATCATGTACTCATATTCTGAATATTGACCAAGTTGCACTCTCACAGTTTACCAATAGCCAGACTTCTGATCCTGTCCCTGTCTGACTGCTGGGAGCCTTGCACTACTTGGGTGCTTTTTAAGTGTAACCCCCTTGTTCCCAGGGATTACAAGAATCCTGTTTAGAGTCAGTGGTAGGCTGGTGCACCCCTTCAGGTTGACACCCTGACAGCGAAATACGAAAAAAGACCATTATGGTGACAATCGCTGTAATGGTCCTTTTCTCGTGTTTCGCTTTCCCCCAGTGTCCTGCCCCCTCCCCGGACCAACTCCAACCTGGAGTTGATAATCCTAAAGTTCAGGGAGTGCAGGGGGCAGAAAACACCTGTAGAATGGGCGGCACAATACCTGTGTCAGTATTGTGCCGTCGCTGTGCGGGAGGTCTGCATTTTCACTGTCGACCTCCCTTGGTGTGTTCATGGTAGGCAGGGAAGGCAGCTAGTCATTTGCAGGTAAATGGATTTCACTCTTTCCCTTTCTTTGCTTCTAGTCTCAGCTGGGAGCTGGAGAGGTGATGTCACCTTAGAACTCTCACAACAGCATAAGCCACGGCCAGTTGTTGTGAGTGGGGAATTTTAGAATTCTGTAGTCAGTTGTTGGCTGGAGTCTGCAGAGTGCTGTTACAGTTCCAGTAGCAGCTCTGATAGAGAGCGTCAGTGTTCCAGTTTTTCTCACCTTAGTGGAGTACCAGATTTTCCAGCTTTTGTGAAGTGGTGGAAACTGGCTGCAGGAATTTCCTGTTTTTCATCCCAGGTGGGATGGAGCAGGCTGCCAGGATGTCAGGGGCAATCCCCTGATCCTACCAGGACATTGTGAAGTTGCCTTGTGTGTCAACTTCTTGTGAGTATTTTTGTTTTGTCTGAGTCTGCCCAGGAGTACCTGCATTTAAGGTGAATTTCTCTGTCAGTGGAGTCCAGTATGTGACCGTCCATGTGAGCAGAACTTTTACCTTTGACACCCCTGAGGTGTTTTGCTGATGTTAAGTGTGAATTCCCGGGTCGTGCCTGAAAATAGGCATTTCTATGCCTAGTGCACTCACCCGGTTGCCAAAAGCAAATAAATAAGTGTGAAATACATTTCTAGAATGCATCAGTAGTGACATTTTGGATACATGTGAGATGTTCACCTGTGGCTAGTTCCACATTTTTACATTTAATCCTATGCCATATGGGACTTCCAAGTACTGGCTGTGTGTGCCTAGTCGATGGAATTTGCTTGGTGTGTGTTAGTGGTGACTAGTCCACATTTTCTACAGTCATCCTATGCTAAATGGAAAATTCGGAGTTCTGTACCTCAGATGTCTGCATTTACTGTATGTGTAACCCTTGGGGTCCATCTTTGCTTTGTGTGTTTCTACTTTGTTATGGAATAAAGCCACACTCTAGAATCCCAACCTGGTATGGACATTTATGTTATTGCTTCTGAGTGGAGTTACTTGGGTACATCTGTCCAGAAGTGCAAACCTAGCATAGACCTGAGCAAACGTTTTCTCCCTGGGACCTGGGCTGTGGCCATGGTAATGGTCACACCAGGTGTGTGCCTTGTAGCCACACTTTGTTTGTGTTTTATAATGTCTGATTCATCTGCATATCCCACCTGTCTATGGTGACAATCAATGTAACCCTCACCCCTCTTCCTCTCTCTGTTCCCCTAGACTGTGAGAGGTGTGCCTGCTAGTTAAATAAGGGGCTAGTGGGGGATTATATAAGCAATAAAGCATGACAAGGGGTTAGATTAACTGCCTGTTAATCACCCCCTAGGGGTGTAATGTGGCACAAGGTACAGCTGAGTGCCATATTGCCCCGAGGGGGTGATTAACTGACTGTTAATCTAACTCCTGGGAGTGCCTTATTGCTATTATAAAAAATGATTCCAAAACAAAAGTGTTAGAAGTATAATTTGTGAATGTTTTCCTCATTTAGAGGGAGATTCTAAATAAAATAGTTCTTCCACCAATAGTTTAAAAATGCTGGTTCAAAATCGGACTGCAGCATTCCAGTCATTCAGCAGTGCTAAAGGATGGAATGTTGACAGGAAGAATCCTTGTGCCACAGTGATCAGACTGTACATGACAGTGTAACAGGGATTACTGTAAGGCTGTTGGATTTCAAACAGCCAATCAGATTGCAGCATTTCTAAGACCCTTTTTATGTTTGCTTGCGCGCATACATGCAGCGAATGCACAAGAAACATCTTGGGACAGTATGACATTTTAGAGGTGTGTGAGTGTTCTGCCCAGTGCAGTTGATGCTTTATGGGGCTTGTCCCTCAGACACCAATGAATCGGCGAGCTGTCTATGACACCAGTTTAAGAGAAGTGGTCTTCACTTGAAAGAAAAGTGTCACTCCAATCAGGGATGGTTAGTAGTTGACACTTTATGGGGCTTGTCCCTCAGGCACCAATGAATCATCAAGCTGTCTACGACAGCAGTTTGAGAGAGAGGACCACACTCGAAAGAAATCTGCCACTGTAATGAGGGATGGTTTCCTCATTGCAGTGGTATCTTCCCCCTCCCTCACAACCAGGCACACAGACATACCTTCTCTGGTAAACCATTTCAATAAAATAAATGAGCTGTGGCGCAGCTTTCCACATTGGCAGCTCCTGCCATCCACCGCACACTCCCCGGAAAGCCGACATCGGAGTTCCAAATCCCCATGTTGGCATGTGTCCCCCATCTCCCCATTAATGTGACACACTGGGAGCCCACCCCAGTGTGCCAAAATAATTTTTTATTTATGTTTTTGACACCGGGATGCCCACTCCTGGTGTCAGATGACCCCCCACCCACCTGAATATTTCAAGTGCTGACATCAGGGCGCCCAATCCCCATGTCAGCACCCCCTCCCACACATACACACACACTATTGTGGCATACTGGGAGCTCACCCCAGTGTGCCTAAATATTTTGGGTAACCTGTAAAATAAAGAAAACTGTCCCCAAAGTCTTTTTCTTTCCACTGTAAAAAAAGAAAATGGTCCCTCGTCATCTCCTCATTCCCCCCTCCCCCAATCCCCAAACTCCCTCTGTGGACCCACCTCCCTGTACCCCTCCTTACCTTATACTTACCTCCGAAAGTCAGGAGCAGCGATCTTCTATGGACCGGGGCACGTCTGCACTCTTTAAAGCCGATCAGCAAACTGAAGAAATGACGGTAAGCTGCATAATGGGAGTCAATAGGGGGTTTCAACTTAGGTTGCTATCTCAGCCATTTTTAGGAATTCTGGCCCCAAGTTTTCAACATGGGGTTCTTGAGACCCCACCTTGTGAACACTGTCACTCTCATTTGATTACTCAGTCCCGAAAGGCGATTTTGCGGTTGCTGTGTGGAATCACCTTTCAGGACTTATCAATGAAATGACAGTGACACTGTTCATGAGGTGGGGTCCCAAAAACCCGTGTTGCAAATCTGGTGAAAAAATTCCTAAAAATGACTGTGTTACGAGCGTGCATTGCGCACTTTCTACGTACGCTCGTAACTTTGCCAATTTTTAACATTTTCACTACAGATTTTCAACATTGCCATTTTTTCACACCTCCTTATAAACAGTATAGCTGTCATTTTTCACATCCTTCTCGAAATGTGCTTTAGCACCTGTTGCACAGAATGGCACAGTTGCTGTGGGAAATCAACTTTTGGGACAGATTAACAAAGTAACAGTGACATTGTTCATGAGGGGAGGTCTCAAAATGCCCATGTTGAAAATTTGGTGAAAAAATTCCCCAAACTGATTGCGTTACAGGCATGCGTTGCATAGTTTCTATGCACACAAGTAACTTCACCAATTTTTCATATTTTCAGTCCAGATTTTCAACTTTGCCATTTTTCACACCTCCTGATGAACAGTACAGCTGTAATTTTTTACATCCTGCCCAAAATGTGTTTTCACATCTGTGGCGCTGAATGGCGCAGTTGCTGTGTGAAATCCCCTTTTGGGATTAAGTAATGAAATGATAGTGCCACTGTTCATGAGGTGGGGTCCCAAAAAGCCCATGTTGAAAATTTGGAGTGAAAATATCAACAAATGCCTGAGGCATTAGGGTTTTCAACCGTAATGCCCCACCCTGTAGAGACTGACAGGCGTCAAGGGTGTGACTTGGGGTCATCGGCCGTAATGCTCACACCATTCCACCCCCACCCTGCAGCCAGTAACAGGCATTGAGGTGTGCCTTGGGGTCTTCAGCCCTAATGTTCACCCCATTCTCCTCTACTGCACCCATCTCAGCTTATTTCCATATGGAATGGGGTGAGCGTTATCGTCGATCATCCAAAGGCACCCCCAAATGCCTGTCAGTCTCTGCAGTGTGGGGGTGGGGGTTGGCATTAGTTTAATACTTCACTGACATTCCTATTATGCATCTCTCTAACTCCTGTACTACCAAAGCCAATACCAGCAAGCAAACATTTGGCATTGACACATGCTTGTTATAATATTACTTCACTAATCCCTGCTGGATTCCTCCTACCTACCACATCCAACCCCAGGCATCTTATTACCTTACAGTTGCTGCTCCTAGCTGGGGATATGGAAAATACCCCAAGCCCCATCACCTCACCCCTCATCCACAGTGACCCCACCGAGACAAGAAGGCATGGCCTACAAATTGTGCATATCAGTGCTTGCAGCCTTCTATCCAAATTTTCTGAGTTTGAGGTGTGAGTTTCCCTATATAATCCTGATGTCCTAGGCATCACCAAAATGTTGCTCAAGCCTGCCCTTCCCCTCAACTCCAACTGCAACTTGAATAGTTTACCTTGTTAAGGCAGGACAGACTTATGTCCAAAAAATGTTGTGGTGAACTATTATATTTAAAAAAAAAATAAGTGCCACCCTAACCTCCAGCAACACACTGATAGCTCAGTTAGAGAATGGATTATTACTGAAATGTCTCTTGGGTCTGCTAAAAAAAATTTAATTTTTTGGTGCTACAATCTCTCCCAGTGGGGGCTTAACTGGCCTGATCCAATTTATGGATGGCATATGTCATTGTGCCCATACAGAATACTGCTATATGTTAAACAGCTCAGTCTCACTGAGCACTTTAGCACCCCCACTTACAAGAATATCTGGCCTTGAACCACACCTCCTGGATTGGATACTGACCAGTCAAAAAGACAGGATCCTTCGTGCCAGAGTCCAATCTGACTCTAACAATGACCATTCCCCAATTTTCTGTGTCTGGTCCTCTAACCCCCGACCTCCCTCCAAGTTTTTGATTTTCAAGGATTTCTCAAATTATGATGCTCCTCATATGTTCTGTGATATGAATGCAGTCAGTTGTCCAGTCCTACACATGTTGCCTGATGTCAGCTCCACCCTGGGTTTTCTCATTGTGGCCCTAAACATCATTCTGGATAGGCACCTCCCACTGATCACCCAGAGAGTGCACGGTGGAAATACTAGATGGCTCTCCAAAGACTTCCTCCAGAAGATTAAAGTGAGAGATTTGAAATGGGCAGCACTTAACCCCTCCCACTGGAACATATACTGCATCTGCATAACCCCTGCTAAAAAAAAAATTAAATCACACAAGATTTAGTACCTCAAAAACCTTCAAATCCACAACCTTGGCAACACCCAAAATGTCTGATCTGCAGTAGGGATCCGTACGGTTGCCTGGCATGACATTGCCTGACAAGTAGTATACCGACACCAGTTTCCCATCATAGGTTTTCACCGCGAAATAAAATCCCACTTGACATTTCCCCTACATTACCTGCAGCATTTAAGAATAGTGAAATGCTTTCATATAATAACAGAACAAATTAGATGCGCCTTTCTATGTTTATGCGTTCTGCTTGTGACACAGGGAATGAGGCTGAAATAACAGAACACTGGTGATGCTTTCTTCTATAATAGACAATCGGCAAACATGTAAAGGGGATGAGGCTGAAATAACAGAACAAACTGAATCCCAGATGTAAATGTAAATTTAAAATTAGCTTACCAAGTTACCCCAGCCCCACCCTTTCTAATGTGGAACAGGCAGGAAAAGTTTATGGCTTGCTTGTGAGGCTCTGCTTATGAGCTAGTCTGCCAGATCCCCTTATGATGTCAGCAACGAGGTGGCAGCACGTACAGGGATCCTGGCTTCTTGGCCAAGCTAATGGGCAAGAATGGAACTTACAAGGGGGAGATTAGGCAACAATTGTTTCAGCAGCAGGTTTCCTGTTAAAAAATAGTACCAGGGAGACTTCCGGTGATGTCGGATCCCAGACAATCGGCAAACGTGTAAAGTAAACACGGGTGATGCTTTTTTCTAAGCTTATGCTTATGCTTTCTACTTGTGACGCAGGGAATGAGGCTGAAATAACAGAACAAATCAGATCACAGACATAAATGTAAATGTAAAATGAGTTTACCAAGTTAAGTTAAGAGATGGGACGCAGTATTACATTGGTAAGCTCATTTTTAATTTGTTCTGTTATTTCTGTCACAAGCAGAAAGCACAAGCATAGAGAAAAGCATCACCAGTGTTTGCTTTACACGTAAGTCGAGCAAACAATAATCAGGAAAACATTGTGCTGGCAATTTGCTTTGCGGGAAAAAGATTGCGGGCAATACAGAGTCGGGAAAACTTATGCCAGGCAACCATACTAAACCCCTGCAGTGAAGTCCCTAATATCACACAGGACCAAACAGAATGCCATAAAACTAGAAACTGGGGCAGTAACTTTAACTGACTCCTCCAAAGTGGCCGAAGGCCATAACACCAAATTCATGGACATGTCCTAGGACCTTGTTAAACTTCCCCCCAAGAACCCCACCCATGCTTTTATAGGCCAGGTCACTGACAACCCCAGTGTTTCACCTTTTCTTTCTAAGGCCATCTCCCTGCAGGAAGTACGTAAGCTCCTCATGAACCTCCCCAGCCAAGACTGCACCAGCAGCAATGGCCTTTGCCAAAAATTTCTGAAACTAGTAGCCAACATTATAGCCAAACCCCAGTCTATGGTATTTAACTTATCCCTTTACTTCTTCTTCCATACCTCCATCTGGAAGCAAGCCAGAGTCATCCTCATTTTCAAGGCCGGTGACTATACCGTCATTAACAACTATCACCTGATCTCCATCCTCTTACACCTGAGCAAAATCCTCAAAAAGGTTGTTTCTCTGAAAATCTAGGACCATGTGTCCAAACACAACCTCCTCTCTCCCCATTGAAGCAGCTTCAGGAAAGGCCACAGTGCCACCACTGCACTTGTCTGTTTCACTGATCACATCTTCAGAGGCCAGGATGAAGGCAAACTTAATGGCACCATCTCTGTGGATCTCACCGAGGCCTTTGACCTAGTGGACCATAACATTTTGCTAGGTAAGCTGAACAGTATTGGTGCTCCATCATGACCACAGCATGGTTTCAAGAATACCTTTAGAACCGCACACAAGTTGTCTGCATGGGGGCGGGGCAATTTCCAGCACCCATGTAGTCAAAACTGGTGTCCTGCAACTATCCATACTTGGACTCATCTTGTTTTCCCTGTTTATCAACTCTCTTGCCAAGGATAGCATGATGTATAACTCACCACTGTATGCTGACGGTGTTATCCTCTACCATAGCATAAATACCCTGGCCAAACTTTCATCTACACATGGAAAATGTTGGTACTGCCCATAAATGACTCCTTGCCAACAGACTCTTGGTAAAGGCCTGGAAGACTAAAGTCATGCTCTTCTGGTCAAAGCCCAGACTGGCAAGGTAGGTAGGTGATACGACCCCTTTTCACATCCTCTCCCCTGCTGGTTCCCACCTTCAGTTAGTGACCACATTCAAATATCTGGGAATCCCCTAAGTCCCTCCCTGACATTCTTCGACCACATCAGACTCACAATCCGACATGTGAACCAGAGACTAGGAGTCATCTTTCAGCTCAAGGATTTCATGACCCCTGAAGTAACACTCACCTTGACCCAGGGCACCTTACTCCCCTGCTGGACTACTGTTCACCCATCTACACACACACCTCTCATCCTCCAGCTTGTCCAGACTTAACAAAATCTGCAACAGCATCTGTAGGTTTGCCTAATTGCCCTTTACTCCAGGCATCACTGTTCCTTCTAACAGGCCCTAGGCTGGCTTCCTTCTCAGACTCACCAGGATTACCTCTAGGCTGCCTCATCAATAAATCCATCAGAGAAGAATAGTCGTCACCTATCCCCCCTACACAGGCCTAAGACCTGCCATTGAGGCCTTAGGTCCCCCTCCAGCCTACTACTAGACTTGCCACAAGTCAGCATGGCATGGGCCAGAGGCCCTTCTTCATAGCTGCCCTGAATCTTTTGAACAGCCTACCTACTCCACTATGGACCCTGGGATTACAACCTAATTTAAATCCTGCTACAAGACCTCCCTCACTTCCGCTTTTATCTGCAAATCCCCCCCGGTGATAAGATGACTCCATCCTTGGGCGAAGCATCTGCTCTCCCCACTCATCTCGCTGAGGCATCTAGGGTGCCACGATGACTCTGGAATTTGTTTATGTCACGATGACTCTGGAATTTGTTTATGTCATGATGGTATATACTAGGCACTGCCACAAAAACTTCTGTGTATTTTAATAACTACCTGCAGTAATGTCACTATTACCCAATGCATTCATCCCTGTTCCCTTTGCTTGTGTTCACTTAAAGTATTGTAATAACTGCACCCTCTGTCTCATGTATTTACTTTTTTTGTACCTTGTTTGTGCCATCTTTATAGCCCAGGTCATGCCAGAAAATGGTACCAGGGACCAGTGTACACACACAGTTAACAAACCAAACAAACAAACAAATAAATAAGCCCTGGTTATCTTGCCCATTAACCTCTTCAATAACCTGATAACTGTATTAGTAAAAATGGGCATGAAGTCATTATGTCGTATGACATAACAGCGCAGCCATGTACCACGCTGTAAATACAGTGGATACATTGCTGCACTCAGACAAACTGCCAAAACACATTTCGGCTAAAGAAGCTAGTGGCTTCTTTGTTTTCTGCAGGGGGGGCTCTGCCCCTGCACCCCCAACCCCCCATTAATATAATCAACTCTGGGGGGTCAACTTGGGGAATGGGGAGAAACACCAACGGGGGAGAAAAAAAAGAAACCGCACAATGTGGTTTCGCAAAAGTCTAGGAGAGGGATTCCAGCCCCGGTCCACAGATGCATAGCACCTCTGAACTGCCACGGCTCATCCCACTAAGCCACGGCAGCAGCTTGGTGGACCACCTCCCCAACAGAGGTCTTGACCTCTGCATTACTCCTCCTCCTTCTCCCCACCCATGCGCAACATGGTACAGAACCACATGCAACATATGTGCCCTGCGGAATTTTTTACCCTGTCGCGCTAGTTCACTGTACTATATGTTCTGCGCAGTATTCCATGTGCAGTTCTGTCCGTGACATATTGATCTGGTTGGGTAAAAATGTCACATGACCTTTGATTGTTTCCTTTTAACTACATACCTCACTTAAACTTTATATATGATGGCCTCACTACCGAAATGGAAATTGTACTCTCATCTCAGAATTCTGCAAATGTACTGGCAGGTATTTTTTCTTACCACCAATTTTTAGCCATTCTGTAAGCCTAGTTTAGAAAAGACTTAATTTTGTTCTCAAAAATGTGTAGGATTACCCCAACCTCATCTAGCTAGTTGCCACATCCTCCCCCTGTACATGTGGTTTATATAAATTTATTTTTGCAGTTTCAGTTTTATTTTTTTTTAAATGGTTCATTTGTCTGTTTAGACCCCCCAATTATCCCCATTTTGTCTGTGGCCAACCATCTGCCAACTGGGTACTACGGGGACCTCCATCATGGGGGAGGGGGCTGGGAAAGGTTCTCATAGATTTATTGTTTATTAACATTTTTTTACTGGTAGGCCCACTGAGACTAGTGTCCCATTTTCAGGGGCAACCTGGAGTTAATTCACATGCAGTATTGGAACATAAATCAATACATACAAGATGTAGGTATCAGAAAGCAGAAACTCATAGTAAAATACAACTCAGATTTACCGTCACGATGCAATGAGGCATCCATGATTAGATACCATTTTACATTCCATGCAATATATGACAAATGAAATCAAATCAGTTATAGGCTACAACATAATTGTTAATTGGAGGATCAACCATTACAGTTGGTTACCCCAAACAGATGTGCCTTAAGGGTGGTTTGAAATGTGCCTACAGTAGAGCATTTTAAGAAATCTGACCCACAGAACTTCTAGCAGTGGAGGGGTAGGGGACCTTAGTGCCCATTTCTGAGATTTGGGCTGGAGGATGCCTTGGAGACTGGGAGGGGCAGAAATTTTGAACAGCTCATAAGTAAGGCAAAGGACAGGATACAATAACCTAGCCTCCAGGGAGGGCCAGTTTAGGGCAACTAGAACATCCCAGTGATGGGGTCTAGGCTGACCTCCTGACACAAAACGTGCTGCTTTGTGGTATAGTACCTGGAGTCTATTTAGCCCTGAGCCACAAAGGGGTTGTAGGAGTTGGGCACCATAGAATAACTGAGGCAGCAGTATTCCACTGGCATTGGCCAGCTGTGCTTTGTTGGTGAGGTACACACTAAGCCTGTAAATCAGATCCATTTTTTTGTGCAAGAATTTCATCACCACCTTGACATATGGTTTAAGTGTGAGTTTCTGGTCAAGATGGACCCCAAGGTATTTCATTGAGTCTGTCACCTCAATCTGAGAACCAGACAGTGAGGATATTTGTAGAAGATTTTGTCCCTTTTTGCCTAGGTGCCTAGAGCCAATCTGCATGGCTTTAGTTTTTTGTCACATTAAGGACAAGTTTATTGTCTAGCAACCAACCAAGATCCTAAAGTCAGCATTCAGGCAGTGCTGACCTGAGCCACATCTGGTGAGCTTCAGTACAGTATGGTGTCATCCATATAGAGTTAAAGTCTGCCCCCCCTCAACAGTTCTTTGCCATGTCATTGATAAACAGAAAGAACAATACAGAGCCTAGGATGGAACCTTGGTGTACCCCTGTAGATATTGGTTTAAGGTTTGACATACCCCCCCATTTCATTAACTACTGTTCTGTTTGTTAGATAATGCCAGAACCACGTACATGCCAGGTCATCTAGACCTATTGTATAAGACATTATTTTCGCTGGAATAAAATTTTTGATATATTCACTATTTTGAAAATCCAACTAAAATTACATGTCAGTGAAAATATATACTGTAATTGACAAGTTAGTGTGCTCTTGTGCTAAATCAAACTGCCGTGAAAATGTTGGAGCAGACAAAACCATGACATTTAGGGGCCGTGAATTCATTCTCGTATACAGTATATGCCTACATTTGGATAGCAGAAGCTCATGGTTTACGAGGTCAAAAACCTTGTTTATATTTATAAAGATTGCCCTGGTAGCTAGCCCTGGTCCACTGTCCCATGCATATCAGAGGTGATATGGACATGGACAGTATCCGTACCATGGTTTGGTGGGACCATGTGGTAAAGAACATGTTTTGTCAAATTAAACTGACTGAAATACACATTCATTGTTCACACTAGGATATATTCATTCAAGCTGTAGAGGGTTATTTGATCTTCATTATACCCTTTCCTTCTCAGTTTTTTTATACACTAACATCTTTCACTTGGATGGAGGCACTTGAACATTTTTTTGGGCTTCAGATCATAATTTCCCAGTTACACTTTTCTCACATAGGCTGATGGCATATTACATTCCTGAACTGATCCTATACATTGATGCTGTACCATTAGTCACTAGCTCTCTGGGAAGATGAGCTTGAGGGACCTCTGTGGGCAAGAGAAAGCAATCTCATTGGGCAGGGATCAGCACACATGTGTGACTCCAAACTGGAGCACAAGGCTTCAACAATGTGATAGAGGATTTCTTCTGGACTGCAGCTCTGCATGGTCATATTGCTCTATTGAACATCCCCCTATCCACCAGGGCTCAGATCTTTATCCTCAAGGCATTTATGTTTTTACCAAATGTGGGAGGATCCAAGGAGGGTCATCATAATGAATTCCCTCTCTCCCTTGATAAAGCACGTTACTGTGCTGCTCCCATGGTAGATCTTTACTTGTCACTGGACTGGTCCCAAGAAAAAGGTACACAAATTCTCAACCTGTATTCCACCCCTCTTGAAGACACTCTTTCTCTCTCCATGTCATTACTGAGTGCACACACCTGTATTTTGCCTTTCTAGCGCTCATTCCACTCAAATTTTTTGCTCTCATTTTCCATACTTTTCCCCTGTATAGATATGCAGTGAATTATTAATCCACCGGCGAAGTGGATGCGAAGTGGGCACTTCGCATCCACGGAGCACAACGCGAAGTGGACCCTGTAAAGTGCTCACTTCTCGTTATTATTATTATCACTTTATCACATTACACTAACGGAAGTAAGGTGAAGCGAAAAGAAAATAGGCACATCACATGGCTTGCATTACTGTAAGTCACATGCTTTAGCCAGGCAGAAAGGAAGGGAGTCACTTTTTCCTTTGCATTTGTAGAGGGAGAAAGCATTTGTAAGAGGAGAGGAGTTACTGCTTGCCTTTCATTGCTTTTCAGTGCCAGAACAAATCAAACAGCTTTTTTAAAAGCTATTTCTTTATTTAGTTTTTGTATTGTATTTGTGTGTTTTTTGTTAGTGAATTTTTTTGTATAAGTGTTTTTTTGTGTGTGTGTGTCACTGACTGTGTGTGTGTGAGTGTGTGCATCAGCCCATGGACTTCAGAAGGATGGATGGTCACATAGCAGAAGGTGAGTCGCTGGCTCGTGGGCACGGTAGAAGGGGAGGAGTGCAGACCCGTTGGAGGCGGGGCGGTCATGTGATGCTGGACCACTCCTGACTCTTGGCCAGTGTTGCTTCCCCTGTTGAAGCAACAGGAGCAGCAGCAGCAGCAGCACCAGTGCCACAGGTGGCTACTGTGCATCCATCTTCTCCGCCACTACCACCACCACCACCACTAGCAGCAGCTGTTGGGGCTCCAGCAGCACCCCCTCCATCACCTCCACAGCCACAGGAGGTGGCCCCGGAAATTGTAGGTGGTGGTGGGACTCATGCCCGATGTGTGAGGACTGTGTCTGGTCCCCCCTTCCCGCAGCTCCCCAGTGTGAGAGTTTTTTAATTGTGTCGGGGGGAGACAGCACAGTGGTGGAGTGCCGTGTGTGGTGTGCTGGTGTGCCGTGGCCCTCTGGGACACATTTGGGGACCAGTGGTCAGCACGCCTACATGCTGAATCACCACAGGGCAGAATGGCAGGCTGCCACAGAACAGGCCAGGCGTCCACCTGCTGGCCCTTTTGTGGCAGTGGCTGAGAGTGCTGCTGGAGTGGGAGATGTACCTTGCAGTCACTGCCGCAGCAGGAGAGGAGGGCTACTACAGCAGCTGCTCCAGCACCACCACCACCGCCACCACAGCCACCAGCACCACCCTGTCCACCACCAGCCCCACTTCCTGGACTCCCCACTGCAGTGGACCCCGTCACAGTCCCTGCAACCCAGTCTGACATCGGCCTGGTCTGGGCAGTGCTCGAGGAAAATAATGAGCGGTTCAGTGCTTTGGAGCAGCAGGTGAACAGAGTGGAAGCACAGCAGCAGCAAATAATTTCAATGCTGCACCTGCTGCTGGACCACCATGGCATCCCATGGCCATAGTAAGTGAGGGGATTGTTTTCTACCCCCAACCCCACCCCATTATTGTGTTGTACTGTTTTTGTGTGTTTTTTCTTTGTTGTTGTTTAATCATACACATTTTCCCTTCCAAGGGAATCTTTCTTGCACCACATAGTGCAATACATTTTTGTGAAAACCACCCATAATTTCATTACAGTGTGTCACGTGATGGAGGAATTCCCTTTCTGAAAATCTGCCCACATTCTGCCTCCCTTCTCAGCAATGTTAGGGCATGATGGCAGGGAGAGCGCGTGTGCACGCTCCTTACAGTGAATATCCAATTGTCTGCCAGCTTTCTGAATGTTTCTTTATGTTATAATGGTCAGTTTTTGGTGAAATGTGTGACCACGTTTCCAGTAAGAAGAGCTTTGTTAGTGGAAACATCCCACATTTCACCACAAAGTGAACCTTATAACATTAGGAAACATTGGGATAGCTGCCGGACATTCACTATAGTAGAGCATGCACCTGCGCTCCCCCTGGCATCACATCCTAACGTTGCTGAGAAAGGAGGGCAGAATGAGGGTGGCTTTTCTGATCAGTAATTCCTCCGTCACGTGACTCACTGTGATGAAATTATGGGAGGTTTTCACAGAAATATATTGCACTCTGTGGAGCAAGAAATATTCCAGTGGTAGTAATGCCCCACATATTAGTTTATGTGCATCACCATAACTATGTAATGTGGTGAATGTCTGTAAAGCAGCAGTGCAACAATCTGTTGATATCTCTGACCTATATTTTTTAATGCTATGTTACAGCTTCCTTTACTTACATCCTGACTGACTGGAATGATACGATAATTTACAGTAGTTGAGCCTGCTGTACTACCTTTTTTCATGTGTGAAATAATGAAAGGAGCATTCCTTTTAAATTGGTGCTGACCAGGTCTTTGTCATTGTTTTCCTCTGCTTTTCTTAATCACATCAAGTAGTTGTTATATATTACTTCTGTTGTTAATTAACAGTTATGCATCATGCAGTGTTTTATGACACCACGGAACAATAGTTATTGAAAAGCAGCTGCAAATAAATACAAACCTGGTCCAAATAATATTGGAAGACATGCTAATTTTTTTTTTCATACATGAAAAAGTAGTCAAGTAAGTAAAGCAGGACAAATTGTGAAAAGAATTGTATCATTCAAGCTCACGACCTGAAGGTAAGTAGTGGTGGCTGTGGCAATGTAAAGCAGCATAAAAAAGTACAGTTCAAAACTGTCAGAACATTCTTGCAATGCTGCTTTAATTGTAAAAATGTCAGTATGACATCATGAGCTCACAGCAACAATCACAGAACACACTAAAGTGGCACAGAGTCCCCAGATTTTTTCTACCAGCCCAAAATGCATCCTGCTTGTGAGCAGAAAATTGACAAGTGGTTACACAGTGAAACGAGATTGTTTCAGCACAAAGTCCTCCAGAATTAATGGCGCACTCAGTCATGTGCACAAAAGTGGCACAGAGTTCCCAGATTTTTTCTGCAGGCCAAAATGCATCCTCCTTGTGTGCAGAAAATTGACAAGTGGTAACAAAGAGAAATGGGGTTGTTTCAGCACATACAAAATCCCCCAGAATTAATGGCGCACTCAGTCATGCGCACAAAAGTGGCACAGAGTCTCCAGATTTTTTCTGCAGGCCCAAAATGCTTCCTCCTTGTGCGCAAAAAATTGACAAGTGGTAACGAAGTGAAATGGGATTGTTTCAGCACATACAAAGTCCCCCAGAATTAATGGCGCACTCAGTCATATGCGTAGTGGTGGCACAGAGTCCCCAGAATTTTTCTGCAGGTCCAAAATGCATCCTCCTTAAGTGCAGAAAATTCACAAGTGGTAATGAAGTGAAATGGGATTGTTTCAGCACATACAAAGTCCCCCAGAATTAATGGCGCACTCAGTCATATGCGTAGTGGTGGCACAGAGTCCCCAGAATTTTTCTGCAGGCCCAAAATGCATCGTGCTTGTGTGCAGAAAATTGACAAGTGGTAACGAAGTGAAATGGGATTGTTTCAGCACATATAAAGTCCCCAGAATTAATGGTACATCAGTCATATGCGAGTGGTGGCACAGAGACCTCAGACTTTTTTCTGCAGGCCCAAAATGCATCCTCCTTGTGTGTAGAAAATTGACAAGGGAAACAAAGTGAAATGGGATTGTTTCAGCACATACAAAGTCTCCCAGAATTAATGGCGCCTCAAATATGCGACAAAAAGTGGCACATAGTCCCCAGATTTTTTCTGCAGGCCCAAATGCATCCTCCTTGTGTGCAGAAATTGACAAGTGGTAACAAAGTGAATGGCATTGTTTCAGTGCATAAAGTAACCAGAATTTATTGGCAAGAGTCACTCATCGCGCAGTGCCCCAGAATAAATTGATGACCGTGGAGCTAACTGTTGCTGGTCCAATGTGTGCGATTCGAGCAAATGCAATGTGATCATCTCAACTGGATAGAAGGGTGCCCTTTGTCTGTACACTAATAGTAGCCTTGGTGAGTTGATATATATAGATATATATTTCTGTATTTTGTAGGTGAAGGGGGTTGACATGGACATGTACTCATGGTATTGTTCTGTATCATTCACAGGTCACAGATCCTGTTGGTGTGCACATTCCAGTGCTCGACTAGAACTTTTTGCATCGAAATTTGCAATGGATAACTGTCAAGCACATGATGGTAAGTATTTTTTTTTTGGTGGGGTAAGCATATTTTCAGGTTTGTCTGTAATGGTTTCTTATTTTTTTTTACTTTGCAGATTTCATCTGGATCCCTCTTGAGTCTGGTTGTTAATGACGGTCATGGTCATCTAATGAAATGACTTCTGCATGTTGCATGTGTGCCCCAGCCCGGGGGGGGGTGCCTGATGTTGAAAAACTTGTTTGGATAAGGCCACTTTGTCAGAACAACAAAGCATCTGGAAGTTTCCTTAAAAAAGAAATGAATGACTTCTTACAACTTAATTGTTATGTGTCCCTTCCTGGTTCTCAAATCTCAATCCCTAAAGTCAAGTTACATTTCAAAGCCACATCTTGTCAACTAACACAACCTGTGCAATATTTGCTGCAGTCTTTACAAAACAATGAAACGGATGAAATAAAATCTTCATACTTACCAGAATGGATTTCACATGGATATTACATTGCTTCCTCTCTGTACGGTACAGCTATAGTACCATTCCCAAAGAGTTTTAGCGATGGAGCCTTTTTTATGTTGATTGCGCGCATGCGCAAGAAACATGTTGTGACAGGTTTCTCGAGAAGCAGGTTGTGGAGGCGTGGCACCGTTGTGGCCAATGCCCCCACAGCCTGCAAAGGCTTGCCCTGCTTCCCCAATGCGTGGCATACTGCTGCTGACACTAGTTCAGCCAGCGCACACAACTTTCTAAAATCAGCCGCTGCAATCAGGGGCCGCCTCGCCATTGCAGCGTCAGTCATCCGCTGCAATGAGGGAGTGACCCGTCATTGCAGGGCGGGATGTAAAATCCCTGAGATTGTTTGTGAACACGGTGGCAGCTTGCCACCGTGTTCACAAACAATATAACCCCTTCCCACAGTTTAGTTGCCGATGGGGGCCCCAATCCCCGTTGGCTTTCTTGGTCTTTTGTGTGCAGTGGGCATTTTGTGCTTCCCCCCCCTTTTGTTCCTGCCGACGGGGTGGCCAATCCCCGTTGGCTGTAGTGTTCCCCGGTTGTTTTGGTGCCGACGAGGGAGCCCACTCCCTGTCGGCATTCTGTTACCCCCCTTTTTGTTTCTGCCGACGGGGTGCCCAATCCCCATTGGCATACTGATACCCCCGCCTGTTTGCCGATGGGGGTGTCCAATCCCCCATCGGCTACTGCTGCCCCCAGTCCAGAAAGCCTCTGCTGGCACACTGGGAGCCCACCCCAGTGTGCCAGATGCCCCTGCAAGTTAGAAAATGGACCCGCGATGTCTGTTTTTTTTTCTTTTTAATCCTGGAAAAAAGGAAGCCGTCCCTCGGCGCTCACCCTGCATCCCACCTGCAACCCACACCCACCCACTGCATGCCCTGCCTCCCCACACACCCCCCTCGCTCCATACTTACCTTAGGAGCTTGACGTGACGATCTTCGGTGGACTGGGAACACGTCTGCACTCTTCAAAACCGACCACGAACTGAGGAAATGCCGGTAAGCTGTATAATGTAATACATAGGGTTTTTTCAACTTTACTGCATATCTCGGGTATTTTGGGGAATTTTTCCACCAAATTTTCAACATGGGATTTTTGGGACCCCTTCTCATGAATTCTTGAACTGTCATGGTGTTAATTGGCCCGGAAAGGTGATTTTGTGGTCACTGCGCGGAATCACCTTTCCGGGCCGATTAACGAAACAACAGTGCCAGTGTTCATGAGGTGGGCTGTCAAAAAGCCTATGTTGCAAATTTGGGAAAAAATCCAACAATGACTGTTCTACGAGCGTGCGCTGCGCAGTTGCTACGCATGCTCGTAACTTCATGAATTTGCAATATTTTCACGCCAGATTTTCAACATTGGCATTTTGTCATGCCTCCTTGTGAACAGTATAGCTGTCATTGTTCACATCCTGGTGGAAATGTGTTTTCACACTTCCGGCGCAGAATAGCGCGGTCACTGTGGGAAATAAGTGTTCGGGACAGATTAAAAAAATTACAGTGCCACTGTTCATGAGTAGAGGTCGTGAATGGCTATGCTGAAAATTTGGTAACGATACTCCATAAAATGACTGTGTTACGACCGTGCGTTGTGCAGTTTGCATGCACGCTCGTAACTTCGCAAATTTATAATATTTTCACTCCAGATTTCCAACAATGCCATTTTCCCACACCTACTTATGAACAGTAAAGCTGTCATTTTTCCCATCCTGGCCGAAATGTGTTTTCGCACTTCCGGGCACAGAATGCAGTGGTCGCTGTGGGAAATCACTGTCTGGGACAGATTAAGAAAATGAGAGTGATACTGTTCATGAGCAGAGGTCATAAAATGTTTATGTTGGAAATTTGGTAATAATAGCCCATCGAATGACTGTGTTACAAATGTGCGTTGCACACTTTCCACGCACGCTTGTAACTTCACAGATTTGTAATACTGTCACGCCACATTTTCACGAGTGGAATTTTCCCACACCTCCATATGAGCTGTGCAGCTGTCATTTTTCACATCCTGACCGAAATGTGTTTTCACAGTTCCGGCACAGAATAACGCGGTCACTGTGGGGAAATCACTGTTTGGGACAGATTAAGAAAATTACAGTGGCACTGTTCATGAGCAGAGGTCCTAAAATGCCTATGTTGAAAATCGGGTGATGAAACTCCATAACATGACTGTGTTACAAGCGTGCATTGAACTGTTTCCACGCACCCTTGTAATGTCTCAATTTTGTAATATTGTCACCCCACATTTTCAACAGTGGCATTTTTCCACACCTCCTTATGAACAGTACAGCTGCCATTTTTCACATCGTGGCTAAAATGTGTTTTTGCACTCCTGACGCAGAATAGCACGGTCACTGTGGGAAATCACTGCGTGGGACACATTAAGATCGAACGAGTGAGGGGGGGAGTGACCGCACTCAACTGAGCTCTGTCGGAACTGCTGCGGATTTGTTTGTAGGCAGAGAAAGGGCCCAGCACAAGAGCCCAGTACAAAAGGGCATCCTGCAGCACTGGGAGAAACAGAACGAGAGAGTGAGTGAGGGAGGGGGAGTGAGCGAAGCCATCGGAGATCTTTCAGGACTGCTGTGGATTTCTTTGTGGGCAGGGACAGGCACCAGCGCAGGCAGGGGCCCAGTGCAAAAGGCCAGCCTGCAGCGGTGGGAGAAACAGTACGAGCGAGTGAGACAGGGGGACTGAGTGAGCTCAACGGAGCTCTGTCAGGACTGCTGCGGATTTCTTTGTGTGCAGACAAAGGCATCAATGCAGGCAGGAGTCCTGTACAAAAGGGCCACTTGCAGCGTCAGGACAAACAGAATCAGCGTGTGAGACAGGGAGACTGAACAACCTCAACAGAGCTCTGTGGGGACAGCTGTGGATTTGTTTGTGGGCAGAGAAAGGGTGCAACATAAGAGCCCAGTACAAAAGGGCAGCCTGCAGCACTGGGAGAAACAGAACGAGAGAGCTAGTGACAGAGGGGGAGTGAGCGAATTCACAGGAGCTCTTTCAGGACTGCTGCAGATTTCTTTGTGGGCAGAAAAAGGCATCAATGCAGCCAGGGGCCCAGTACAAAAGGCCAGCCTGCAGCGGTGGGAGAAACAGTACGAGCGAGTGAGATGGGGGACTGAGTGAGCTCAACAGAGCTGTGTGAGGACTGCTGTGGATTTCTTTGTGGGCAGAAAAAGGCACCAATGCAGGCAGAAGTCCTGTACAAAAGGGCTGCTTGCAGCGCCAGGACAAACAGAATGAGCGTGTGAGACAGGGAGACTAAGTGACCTCAACAGAGCTCTGTCAGGACAGCTGCAGATTTGTTTGTGGACAGACAAAGGTGCCAGTGCATGCAGGGTCCCAGTACAAATGGACAGCCTGCACTGGCAGGGAACCCAGAATGAACGAGTGAAAGAGGGGGAGTGAGCGAGCTCAACAGAGCTCTATTGTAACTGCTGCAAATTTCTTTGTGGACAGAAGTAGGCGGCAACGCAGGCAGGAGTCCAATAAAAAAGGGCAGCCTGCAGCGCCAGCAGAAACAGAATGAGTGAGTGAGAGAAGAGGAGTGAGTGAGCTAAACGGAGCTTTGTTAGGACTGCTGCAGATTTCTTTGTGGGCACACAAAGGCGCCAACAGAGGCAGGAGGCCAGTACAAAAGGGTAGCCTGCAGTGCCAGGACAGACAGAATGAGTGAGTGACACAGGGGGAGTGAGCAACCTCAACGGAGCTCTGTAGTGACTGCTGCAGATTTCTTTGTTGGCAGAAAAAGGTGCCAATGCAGGCAGGAGCCCAGTACAAAAGGCCACCCTGCAGCGCCTGCAGAAATGGAATGAGTGAGTGAGTGACAGAGGGGGAGTCAGCAGGCTCAACAGACCTGTGTTGGGACTGCTGCAGATTTCTTTGTGGGCAGAAAAAGCCACCAACAGAGGCAGGAGCCCAGTACAAAAGGGCAGCCTGTAGCACCAGGAGACACAGAATGAACGAGTGAGAGAAGGGGAGTGAGCCACCTCAACAGAGTTCTGTCGGGACAGCTGCAGAATTCTTAGTGGGCAGAACAAGGTGCCAATGCAGGCAGGAGCCCAGTACAAAACAGCAGCCTGCAGCATCGGACAAAACAGACTGAGCGACTGACAGAGGGCCAGTGAGCGTGCACAACACACCAACACAATCAACATTCGCCATTGACAAATGCTTGTTTGTTACCCTGTAAAAGAAACAAAAGAAGTGTACTGTATGTGTTTTACCATTGCGGCTCTGAACAGCTGCAGAAAACAAAACATACAACTAAAGGAAGTAAAGCAGCATAACAAACATGAGTACACATACTCACTTTATGGTTTAAATATTAAGAAGCTTTTTGTCTCTGACTGATGGATGTGGTGGTCTGGATAGACTCATGGTGGCAGTGGTGGAAGTGGATAACATCAGTCCCAGTGGTGGTGGTCCGGGGGGAGCACACAGACTCATCGTGGCAGTGGATAACATCAGTCCCGGTGGTGGTGGTCCGGGAGGGGCAGACAGACTCATGGTGGCAGTGGTGACAGTGGATAACATCAGTCCTGGTGGTGGTGGTCCGGGGGGAAGACAGACTCATGGTGGCAGTGGTGGCAGTGGATAACATCAGTCCCAGTGGTGGTGGTCCGGGGGCAGACAGACTCATGGTGACAGTGGATAACATCAGTCCTGGTGGTAGTGGTCCAGGGGGAAGACAGACTCATGGTGGCAGTGGATAACATCAGTCCTGGTGGTGGTGGTCCGGGGGCAGACAGATTCATGGTGGCAGACTTGGATAACATCAGTCCTGGTGGTGGTGGTCCCGGGGGGGGCAGACAGACTTGTGGTGGCAGTGGATAACATCAGTCCTGGTGGTGGTGGTCCGGGGGCAGACAGACTCATGGTGGCAGTGGATAACATCAGTCCCGGTGGTGGTGGTGGTTCGGGGGCAGACAGACTCATGGTGGCAGACTTAGATAACATTAGTCCCAGTGGTGGTGGTCCGGGGGGGCAGACAGACTTGTGGTGGCAGTGGATAACATCAGTCCTGGTGGTGGTGGTCCGGGGGCAGACAGACTCATGGTGGAAGACTTGGATAACATCAGTCCCGGTGGTGGTGGTCCGCGGTGGGGGGGCACACCGCCTTTTAAATACTGCAGTTAAAACCTGCCAACATTAACCACATCATCATTCTCATAAAGAAAACTGCCCTCACAGTCATCGATGTCTGAAGTCTGACCACTGGGAAATTCTTTCTCCATTGTGTCATCATCTACTTCAGTGGTGGGTCGTTTCAGGCAGCCACTGCCAGTGCCACCAGGATGCTCCATTTCCACATCAGCAAGACCACCATGACTAGGCCGGTGTATGAATACCGAGGTTGCAGTCTGTGCTGGTATGTGCCTCTCATTCATTTTAATGAATGTTAGCAAACTAACATTTGCAGGAGACAGGTTTGTCTGATGATCCCTGACTATTGCACCTGCTGAGCTTAATACCTTCTCAACACTTACACTGGAGGGTGGGCATGTGAGGTACTTCAGTGTCACTGCAGTCATCTCTAGTCATTCTCTGACCTTTCCACTCCAGTACAAAAGAGGCTCTTCAGTTATTGTCAGATGCCTGTTTTCAGACAAATATGACTCAACCATTCTCTGTGCCCCAATAGTTGGTGCATCATCCTGTTCTCCCAAATCATTTATTTCACAAATACCCACTTGGGACAAAGCCTCCCAAGGCGGGTTGATGCCAACCACTTTAGATGACAGATCACGTGGAACTACAATCCCCTTCCCCTTGCAGGATATGCTTGATGGTCCTCCAGGTACACCTTCAGCTGGATTATGTTGCTGAGGTTTGCTGACCTTGGCACGTGACTTCTGTGCCCACGAACCAAGTGCACCAGTTGACCACTGATATTTTTTACCAGTTCAGGCCCTCCTTCCAGTACTGGTGCAATTCTATGTTTGTATCGTGGGTCCAGCATTGTTGCTATGGCAAAGTTGTCACTACGCTGAATGTTCACGTTACGATTCTGGTTGAACACTGTCAGCATGTGTTGAAGCAACATACTGCTACCACCGTCTCCAGCAACATCAAGGCTATGCTGTACATTCACCAATGTCTGCCTCAGCACCCGCAGCAGTGGAATTGATTGGCTAATGGAGGCAGACTCGCTACTCACTGCCTGTGTGGCATGTTCAAAAGGCCCCAAAATTATTATTATAGAGTCCATGAGGTGCCATTGTTCAGTCGTCATAGACATGGAGGCTCCGGAACTGTCACGGCTAGTGTGCATCACAAGATATTCTGAGATGGCTTTGTATTGTTTATACAACCTCTCTACCATGTTTAACGTGGAGTTCCATCAGGTGACAACTTCCAGCTTCAAGCGGTGCTGAGGCAGGCTGTTTTGTATCTGCAACTGCCACAGTTGGTCACGGGCCTTTCCAGATCTTGAAAAGTGAGAGCAGATACATTGTGTAATGATCAGCATTTACAGTACTTTACATCAGGGTGCTGCAGAAACTCCTGAACCACAAGATTTAAACAGTGGGCCATGCATGGAACATGAAAAAAACACCATTCGCGATGCATTTCACCACATGTGACCCATTGTCACTTTCTATGAACCCAGCTCTCAGGGACAGAGGGTTTAGCCATCTGTCAATTTCAGTAAGTACCATGTCCAACATGTTCTCACCATTGTGTGAACAGGTCACACTGTGCATAGCAATCGTTGCATGCTGTCGAATTCCAGGAAGATTGCTACTGCGACAATTCACCTTACTGCACTGATTATTCACACTACCAACATGACAAACAACCCCTGGCACCTGCGCCCAGTGTGTTGTTATACACAGATATGAACTCCCTGCTGTTTTGCCACTTGTCCACATTTCCATACTTAAATGGATGAATGGAGAGGAGGAATGTTGAAGGGCATGTCTTACTGAGTCAGACACAGTGTGGAACAACTTGGGGACAGCACGAGTAGAAAAGTATGTCCTGGATGGGACTTTCCATTTTGGACAGGCACGTGCAGCAAACTGCCGGAACCCAGAATTCTCCACAAAGGAGAAGGGCAAAAGATCAATTGCCAGCAATTCCACTACAGCAGCATTAAATTTACGTGACACTGTATGATTTGCGGGGTACTTCAACTTTTGCGCAAAAACACTCTGTAACATGGGCTGACTTAAATGTTTTACACATGGTGTACTGATCACAAATGGTTGTGCTCTGTGAGGAATGGCATTGGCAGGGCGTGGAGTGTGGACATTTGATGATGACAGTTGTATTGGTGATGATGACAAACCCAGAAATGCTGTTATTTTGCCAGATTTGCCAACCGGGGTTGATGTACCACTTGCACTAGACATACTGCATTCACCACCACCACCACCACCACCAAAACTGCTACTCCACCAGCACTGAACATTTCAAAGTCATTATGGTCCTCCACCTCATCATGCCTGTAGTAATCCTGTGCTCTTATTACCGCACTACTGCACGTGTTTAATTTCCTACTGGGCTTAACAGTCATGGAAGGGGATAACATGTTGGCTATGGTTGCCATTGACATGGGTGAACACCCCACTGTGGTATTAGCTGCCAGCTTGTGCTGGGTCCACAGTGCCAAGCGCCTATTCTTAAGATGCGTATGTTGTCCTCCTGTGCCCAGATGGCTCCCATTTTTACCTCGATTCACACGCACATGGCAAACCTGGCAGATTGTAACTAAATCATCATTTGCATCTTGAACAAAAAAATCCCAAACAAGGGAGCGTGATGCTCTGCTTTTAACATGTCCATGATGTGGCTTATTTAAGTCTGTTATTTTAAGCACTGAAGTGGGGGGGGCATGTGATATTTTGGGCACTTCACACCTGGACTGCAACTGACCACCACGACTACCTATCATATTGATTACTGGGTCATCATCATCATCAACTAAAACCGGTAGATCACAAGTTTTTACGGGGGATTCCTGCAAACAGAATCAGACACAGCCACTTTGAATTTCCTTTTCTCCAGTTCCCAACTGGGGTCAACTACATCATCATCATATTCATCAATGTCACACACATTCACATCTTCTGCTTGGATGCTAGCATGTGGACTGCATGTTGCAACAACAGCAACATCATCATCATCATCAGCATCTACACCACCATCACCTGATATTTTTTCACCACTCTGTGAATCACTGCATGGAAAATGCGTGACATTAAGTGCCACAGTGGACGGAATATCACATTGTATGCTATCGTTGACATGATCATCAGAATCCTCAGGTTCAGTTACTGGGAAGTATGACATCATCTACGCTGCCACTCACTTGCATTGCTTCACACTCAATATTTTTGGAAACAGTACACTGGTCAGAATTAGAACTTGATTCAACAATACTAATACTTCCTCCACCACCACTAACACCAGTAACACTAACACCACCGACTGGGAAAACATCATCTCCTCCAACTATGAGTGAAGCTACTGATTGGGCTGTAAAAAACATTGCAGGAAAAATACCTTTCCTCACATCAGCAATGCACTTCTGCGTTTGTGTACTACTACCACACCCACAGACCATATTACTGCCAACATTGCCATGGCAAGAAACAGCTTTGCTTGCACGTCTCTTTGCATGCATTTTGGGGGATCAACCACAAATATTATAACCAAATTCAGATTTTGATATGTTCACTCTCTGATTGAAGGGATGCTGGCTGGATGTGAAGCCAAATAAACAACTTTGGCTTCAACAACAGATAAGAGACTACTCTGAGACTGTCATGGAATTAAAACAACTTCAGTAACCAGTGGTGCTGATGAGGTCACAAAAATAATCCAATCTGGTAAAAAATACCTTTTGAACGTGGGGGTTGGGGGAGCACTGAATACAGACAGTGCTGATTTTTACAGCATTAAAGCAGAAAAACTAAGAACAGATACCACAATTGCAGTACAAAATTAGGCAGCTGCAGTGGAAAGCAGGTTCACACTGCTTTGCTTGCAATTACACTAGTCTGTGGCACAATAAAAGGTGTATTATTTGATGCACGCAACACTGCACACACACTCACACACAGAACAGTTTGTGTACAATGCTGAATGAGGAATGCACCGCAAATGCAAAAGATCAGTACTGTGCCACGTTACGTATTGCACATTTGTAATTTAAACAACCTGAACTTATGAACTGCTGCACCACATCCACACAACAAACAGCAAGAAAATTTCTACTATTACTGACAATATTACTATGTGTACGTTAACACAGTCAGTTATATAATAAAAATATAACCAAAAAACAAATAAATCACTATTTCTCCAACTTAAATCTACCTACACCACAGATACACCCCTTCCCCAAAGCACACTTTCACTGTCTTTCACCACACACACTCAAAGTTGTAAACTAACATTCAAAATCCACACAAAAACCAAAACGCTCAATGATACGAGCACAGGTGGGTTTCCTACAATCGATGAACTAAAGTTGGATCCCCCAAAAAAGCAAAAATGCTTTTTGTACAGCTTTTACAAGATTCCTATCATAGACAGCACACTGTCTCCTACTCCTTCCTACTCATACTACCCTGAACTGAGGCTGTGCAGATCAATATATCGCCCATGTGACCTGGAATCCCATGAATCAATGCAAAATTCGTCTTTGGAGCTCAAAAACAAGGTGAAGTAAGGTGAAGTGCACTGCCTGCAATGCACTTCGCCTTAAAATTGGCAGAGTAGTGGCCTGGGGAGGCGGAGTAATGCAAAGTCTTTGTTTCTAATGGACTTTGCGTTCCTCATTATAACGCGAAGTACTCCCCTTTGCATTGTGGAGCACTCCACGGATCCACCTTTGCTCTGCAAATTGCTTCTTAGAGCAGATTGAGCCCACTTCACCCACCACTACCCCTGTATGTAGGCAGTAACCCTAGGACTCCAGAGCCCATCATCAAGTGACCTACATAGTCAATCCACTACCTCAGTCCTTTGGTGTGTCTATGTTCTGCTGTTCTGTGTCAGGATCTCACTCATGCTTTCTGGCTTGCTTATTGGGAGTATCTGGAGATTGAACAGTGCAGGTAACTTTTGCCACATGCCGGACCTGGAGCCTTGCCATGACTACTGACCCAGTAGGTCAGCTTCAACCCAGTGCATGTTATGTAGAATAACATTTTCTACCACCAGTAGAGAAAAGAGGAAATAGACAATAAATTAATAGAGATGATACATCACAGTGGAATTTTTGGACAGCCAAAAGAACAAGGAAACAATCCTAGAAGAGAGGCACAAGTTAAATACAATGAGGTATGGTACTGAGTAACTGAATTGAGTAAAATAGGAATAAGTACCTGTCTTTCAAAACAGAAGAGCATGAGGAAGCAGGATGTCAAATGGAAAGGTAAGGAAGTAATACAATAACCAGGTGAGAAAGTCAGAGACAGAGCAAAAGCCACTACTAGGAATAAGTTAAGTGGGTAACAAAAACTAATAAAATAACCAAGAGAGAATTAAATAACTTGGAGACAAGGCAAAAATCATACCAGCACTAGGCAGAAATAGAGAGTACCTTCAGTTATGGAGCCCTACTTCTGAGGGCCTATGGGACATCTCAGGTGTGTCTAGTGGCTTAAGTCACAGTGTAAAGGTTAGAGCAAATGGAGAACTGTCTGTATGGTGGATGAACATGCCCTTACTGTACCATTACCAGTCAGCCATAAGAAATATGAAGAGAGAATACTGACAGAATGTTTCTGCTCCATAAATTGGTTGTAAGGAGCTGTCCTGTCATACATTTTAGAATAGTGTACAATATATCACATGTTAAATGTTTCTGAACAGTGGGGAAACCTTTTCAGGAAAGGTGCAAGCAACTCTGCAGGTTCTACCAGGAGAAGCTATCCATCACTAGGGTTAAATTCTCATTCAGTAGATAACAACTAAACTTGCATAGTTTGGAACAAGAGGTGACAAGGGTAGGTTTTGCTTAGGTATAATTTGGATAAGTCTAGTGTGAGGGTGTTCTAGGAATGCTGTCAAGAATGTTCACCACAAGCTAAATGCTGGATTCAGGTCCTATCTGGTTTACACTGAAAGTTCAGCTTGAACTTGGAAACATCATTGTGGAGAATGTAAATGCTTCTGTAAGTCAGAGCTGCATGTTCTGCTCTGCAAAAGCACTACACAGGTCAAACTTCACCAGTTCAACCACCTGTGGGCCAAAACTACAGTAATTCTGAGTTGAACACACAAAGGCATTCATGCATCAGTTCCCAGTGGGAGCAGGAACTGTTGTATGAATGACTGTAGTGCACCACGCAAAGCCAATCATGTATCAGTTCCCAGTGAGAGTAGGAACTGTTGTATGAATGACTGTAGTGCACCACGCAAAGCCAATCATGCATCAGTTCCCAGTGAGAGTAGGAACTATATGAATGCCTGTAGTGCACCACGCAAAGCCAATCATGCATCAGTTCCCATTGAGAGTGGTCATCTAGCAACCGAGCAGTGCTTTTCATGATTGCTTCTTAAAATGATATAATAAAATACCAGTTTTGGGCTACAGATTTTTCAGCTCTTTGAACTGAACCCAGCCAGTGTTGGGTGCTGGTCCTACATGCCAGAGGTACACCCTAGAGGCCTGAGATTCTACTATGAAGCTAGCCTATTGGGGCACAGTGCTGAAGATGGATGGTGCAGTTCTTCTTCCAAGTTGCAAAGCCATCCCAATGCATAGTTTCATTGGCACTATTCTGATAGTAAGTGGTGGGTCTCAACTGTGCTGCACCCCCCCTGGTGTTGTGCTAGAACCCACAATCATTTAATCTTCTCATCCCAGAGGCAAAAGTGCTACCTGCAGAACCACTGTTGCAGATACAGTGATATTACCTTGTGAGTCAACTCTCTTTTGCCTATTCAGGTGACAGAATATACTGTAGTTGAAGCTTGATAAACATGTTAACCTTTTCAGGATTTGTCAGTAGTTTGAAAGTTGAAGATTGAGAGGTTCACATAGATCTAGTTTTATTATTTATAGTTACACATCATGACAGCAAGACAAGGAAACACTCTCAGCATTTAAAAAATCATTATGCTTGTTTCAAAACAATCTTAACATTTAACTTAATCATCACCTTGATCTACTGTACAAGTGAATAAGGGTGTGTGAATTGTGTAGCTATTTTTCTAAACAGATGAACCAGACAACTCAGAACAAGAGTAACTTCTGGGCCAGTCTAAGGGCATGGAACATTGGCAGGATGCCACCGGTTCTCACAAAGCAGTAATGTATTATGCACTGTGTTGCAACAGAGAGCTGCCATGAACTGGTGTAAAATTATCGGTTTGCTAATTTACAAAAGTACTGCTCCTAAAGGTTCAATGGGGCACTTGAATGTGAAAGCAGTTCCTTCCTGTGGATCCAAATAAACTGTTACATCCAAATAGAGTTCAGTTACTAGTCAGTATTATATGTTACTTCTGCCAGTGAGGCCACTCTTACTGCTGTAAGAGTGGTCTCAAACACATCCTTAGGGTTGGGGAACTGGAAACCAAATTTAAAGTGGAGACTAATGTATACTCATGCATGGAGCTGAAGTAAAAACATAAATGAGCTGCATATGTTAATGGCTGCAGAACACTGGGCTATACAATGGAACAGTATGTTGGCAAATATCACAGAAATCCTACTTAAATGGCTGGGGATTACCTGTAATATAAAGTCGAGTCAGACAGAATTCCACATAGTGCCTTACAGTATTTCTGCAGAGTACTGTAGTATGCAGCAGGGAACAATCCAATTCAAGGACAGTGAAATCCCTTTTTCATGTGGGATTTTGTGAGATGTATATAATTATGCAGAGTCTGGGCTGACTCCACTGTCTCGTGATATAGCTGGGTATTCTGCATCATGTTATTGGCAATCATTGTAGTGGCAATAACTGAAATGTAGGTTAACCAGAACTATACCTGAGACCTAAATGTTCCTGGCTACAATCATTTTAAAATGGATAGGGAGAATGAGAAGGGAGAAGACGTGGCAGTCAATTTTAAAGGGACCATAAGAGTCTCAAAAGAATATATATATATTTTTTTTGGGGGGGGGTTACAATGGTTCCATATGACAGATAACAGGGAAAAAGACATAGAATCAAAATAATGTTTATGCCTCCAAACCAGGAAGCAGAGATGAGGATCAACAAACGGTGTAACGAAGCCGACAAGTCAGGGTAGAACAATAACTATGGAAAACTTCAATCTCCTAGACATTGACTGGGACACTCTAGTGGCAACAAACCCAAGAAAGTCAGATGATTATAGATACACAGAAGCTGACAGCAGATAATGGCTGCATGGGCCATATCTGCACTTCTTTGTTGCATTGCTTACACTGTAGACCCCTCCAGATCTACAGCACTTTCTCTGCCGCCACCACCTTACCTATCCCTTATAACTCCCTTGTGCTTATCCCAGGCTTTGTAAAGCCTACCACTGTTTTCACCCTCACAGTCTCTGTTGGAAGATCATTCCAGGCATCCACCATAGAAACATAGAAGTTGACGGTAGATAAGGACTGCAAGGCCCATCCGGTCTGCCCATTTCTTTTTCTACCTTATGAATGTGCCATCGGCCTTTGCTCTGTCAATGGCCTATCTATTCATACTCACCTGTATTGCTCCCTTATGCCTATCCCATGCCTGTTTGAAGCTCTGCACTGTATTCATATCCACCACTTCCTGAGGTAGGCTGTTCCATACATCCACCACCCTTTCTGTGAAAAACAACTTCCTCAGATTACCCCTTAATTGGCCTCCCTCTAATCTCATGCTGTGTCTTCTTGTCCTGCTATTTTTCTTGTATTGAAACATGTTAGACTCATTCACCTTGTTAATGCCCTTAAGGTGTTTGAATGTTTCGATCATATCACCTCTCTCCCTCCTTTGCTCTAGGGTATACATATTGAGCTCTGTTAATCTGTCCTCATATGTTTTCTGATACAGTCCCTGCACCATTTTGGTTGCCCTTCTCTGGACTGCCTCAATTTGGTTAATGTCCTTGTGAAGGTGTGACCTCCAGTACTGCACAAAATACTCCAGATGGGGCCTAACCAGTGTCTTATAAAGAGGGATTATTACCTCCCTCTTACGACTTGTGATACCCATACTAATACACTATAACATCCCCCTAGCCTTACCTACTGCTTTAGTGGTCTGCTTGGATGATTTCAGGTCATCAGTGATGATGATGCCCAAGTCTCTTTCTTCCCTTGTGACTGCCAGCAACTCCCCTCCCAGCCTATAGGTGGCTTCAGGGTTTCTCTTCCCTATGTGTATGATCTTGCACTTCTTTGCATTAAATCCCAGTTACCACTCTTCCGACCATTTTGCCAGTTTATCCAGATCTCTTCTCATTCTGCCCACCCCATCTGGATCATCTACTCTGTTGCAGCTCTTGGTGTCATCTGCAAACAGACAAACCTTACCCTCTAGTCCATCTGCAATGTCATTTCTGGGAAGAAGTATTTTCTCACATCTTTCCTAAACCTATCCCCCTCCAGCTTCATATTGTGGCCCCTTGTTCTGGAGCACCCTTTCTTCTGAAAAATACCTCCCACTTGTACCTTATTCACCCTCGTGAGGTATTTAAAGTTCCCAATCAAATCCCCCCTCTTCATCCTCTCCTCCAGAGTGTACATGTTTAATACCTTTAGACTCTTCTCTTAAGACATTTGATGTTGACCCTGTACAATCTTCGTAGCCCTCCTTTGGATGGCCTTCACCCTGTCTATGTCCTTTCTGAGATGTTTTATAGAAGTAATACAGAACTGTTTTCTCATTCCATGAGTGCGGAAGGCAATTGGGGGGTGAGGGGAGAAATTGTGGACCTTGTAGTGCCCAAGCAGCACATTATCAGTGACCACAGCTCTATTAATGGCTCCTGTGGGAGAGCTTGGACCATGAGAGATTTGGCTGCTTGGATCACTCCCCTTCCTTGGGTTGACCAGGATGGATTCTTCCCTCACCATCCCCTGGCCAAATTGCTGATCTGGTCAGCTAGTGGAAGCAGGTCTGGGTGTGGCTGGCAAGGGAAAGGGAGGAGACATATGAGTAGGGAAATGACAGGGGAAGGAAGGTGAGGGCTAGCAGGAAATGGACCTCAAGCCAATGGGGAATAGGTAAGGCAATGAATAGGGATTGGAGGGGCTGAAGTGGCTACTTAAGGGTTAGCTCCTCAGGAACACAGTTTTTTTCTGCCTGGTATCATAAGGAGACGAGAAAGCAATAAGCTTGCCAGCAACTTCCATCCTGAACAGAAAGCAGGTCTCTCTGTTTTACCAGGGACAAAAGCCCTGCTTTCTCCCTCCCTCAGAGAGGAATAGAAGGCAAACTCCTGTTCAAGCTTGGGCATTTAGGCAGTCAAAAACAAGTCATGGATATTAGAATAGCAACCAGCAGGAACTGGAATATTTTAACTGCATGGAAATAAACAGTTCTCCTTTTGGGGGGGAAAGTGAAGTCCGAGGCACTGTTTATGTAAGGAGGTGGTTGTGGCTGCAGCCAGTGCTCACCACCAGTGCAGATGCTGGAGTAAAGCCCTTGGGATCCATTGTTTGTCAAGCCATTATTTTGGAAAGCCCTTAGCGCAGCAAGTCATAAGGGCTGCAAGTGTTTTCCAGCCCAATCTTTGGTTTTCTCTCTTCTGCCCCAGCAGTGGCTCCTGATACTGGTTGCAGCCATCCCTTTTCAAGTTAATCTTACCTGACTGTGCACTCTCTGTAACAGCTGGACATGGCCAGACCTCTGGGCAGAACACCCAGCATTTGGGGGCTTGTCACAAAAGTGGCAGCTGGGGCCGTGGTGTGATTGAGTGGTGTAGAGAGTAGAGCCATAGAGCTTACAGAGGCATTTGCCAGCACAGTCACTGAAAATGTATCAGGCAGCCCATGGGGATTCTTCTACCACCTGCTCTACTAGCCACCTATCCTTTCTGCTCTGACTGAGACTGACTGACAGCAACGAGGAAGACCCTCTGGTTGTTGGGGGAGATCCTGAGTCATGGCTGCACTCCTTTGGGCCTGGCTATCAGGCAACAGACAGATTGAAGGGGGGGGCATTTTTTTAATAAAGTGGGAGCCTCACCAGGTATGTTTCCACAGGGTTTGCCCTCCACTGCCACTGCTAGCAGAGTGCTAGCATATTTTTAGATATCTCATTGCCTCCAGGAAATGCCTGCAGTTGGCAGCCAAATCATCCCCTTTGTCTCCCACAATGATTTCAGTCGGCATTTTAAGACTTCCTGTTCACCCTGGACACTTCTCAGGTCATTAGCACTATTTTGCTGTATTACTTGTAGACCAAATTGATTAGAATTGACTGCATAGCATCGTTAGAAAAGTAATGTTT
This sequence comes from Neoceratodus forsteri, assembly GCA_016271365.2. Taxonomy (NCBI): domain Eukaryota; kingdom Metazoa; phylum Chordata; order Ceratodontiformes; family Ceratodontidae; genus Neoceratodus; species Neoceratodus forsteri. The sequence goes on from CM057450.1 coordinate 33,445,435, forward strand.
TGCTGAACAACTTTGCCACTGATACTTTGTGTGTATCACGTATACTTTAGGAGTTATTCATATTTGATTATGGTGTGTATGGCTGACATTTGTCCTTCAAGCCTCACCTAAGCACCTTGAATAAAATGGGAAAAAGTTTTATATTAGAAAAATTGCTTTTTAGTACAAAATTACTTTTGTACCTACATCTAATTTATGGATGTTTAATTTGGTGTTATGTTACATATTTCCCTACTAAAAATTATTTACATTGCTTTTTTATTGCAAAAAAAACACTTCTTTTGCTATTTCAACTAGCATAGAAAAAAAGAAATTGCTTATAACTAATTGCATAGACCTTTGGAAAGGTAATTTTGTTCTGAACAAATTGCCACTCGTACTTTGTGTGTAGCACTTATGGTTCATGAGGTATTCTCATTTGTTGGCGGTATGCTGATTATGGCCTGATTTTGCTTAGAAAGGCCCAGGATGCAGTGTTAAGAGTATACAGGATACAAGTGGTGAAACTCTCAAAGAGCTCATGTGGAGTGGAAGAGATATACTGGAATTTTCTAGCCAAATGCTTACATAAAAAATGTAGACAGATACACATGGCTTTATAGAAAAGGCTTCTACTGGGGCTAATGGCTAATCATTACCTCTATTGCAAGTTGACCACCAAGAGAAAAAAGGGTCTGGGACAGCTATCCAACCCACTGCTGGCAAAGCTGTAAGAAATGTCAGAGCTTTGGGGCCCAGCATGAGTAGAGGCATGTCTGTAGATTTCAGAGTAGTCTGGCCAGGCACAGGCCTAGGCTCCCCAACTGGCACATGAATCCTCAGACCCCCCCAACAGAAGAAAAGTTGAGAGGGTAGATCACCTGGGACCATCACCATAGTCTCCAAAGGCGAAGGAAGGGAGACAGCGGAAAATGGCACACTCACTAAGAAATGAGTAGGACAGGGATTAACAGAGGAACCTGGTCTTGACACAGGATACCAGGACACAGCACAGATGACAAACAAGAGGGTATCCTGAGGTAAGCACCACAGGGATTTGCAAGGACATTAGAATTCTGGGGTAAGGGCTTTGATGAGGTGGCTGGTACCAGGGGATGAGGGACTCTGGCAATCCTTTTGGTAGGCCCTGCCCAGAGCAAAAAGTGCCTCCATGTCCCCCAGACAACATGGTAGACTTAGGGACCATACCAGGTGTTGGGGGGGCAGAGATGGTGCCTCCCTACACAGCAGCTATTCTGGTGGTGTCCCTGCTTGAGTACCGCTTGGACCACTTGGTGGCCACCATGGAGACACTGGCCTCCCAGTGGGCACAACAAGCAAAACAGCAGGTGACACTCCTGGGCCAGGGAGCTGGGGGGATCAGGAGCCAGCATGATTGCTTCTCTGGATACCTACTTGTCTGAGTGATGCTACAGATTAAAAACTGGGAATGTATTGATATGTTTACCCTGCCTCACCATGAAAAAGTTAAAGAGAAGGGGGATAAAAAAAGGTGACAATGTGGAGAGCATTTTAAACTGGTTCGTGGCCTTCATAATTTAGGTCAATATAATTTGTGAACAGGACCTAGCGCAATGCAGGGGGCTAATGCAGCATTGGTCCACTGTCCTCAAGGCCTACTTGGCGGCCAGGGGGATGACTTGGCTCAGCTATGATTAGGTCTTTCAGCAGCAGCATCTGACAAAGTCGGACAGTGAATAGGGGAAGTGGATATGCCCCCGTGGGTAGAGATCCACATGCAGAGGCCTCGAGTCCAACACATGGACAGTGGGTTGTTGGTAAAAGTGGCCTTCTCAGAGGTGGATAAAGGAAAAACCACTATAGTTCTCAAAAGAGGTGGAAAGGAAGGTTAAGGAGAAAAGGACAGCATTCAGGAAATATAAAGAAACACTGAAGGAGCAGGACAGAAAACTTTATCAGTTAAAGCAGAAGGAGGCAGGGAAGGCAGTCAGAATAGCAAAGGCACAAACTAAGGAAAAGATAGCCAGCTCTGTTAAGATGGGGATAAAACCTTTTATAGGTACATTAGGGAGCAAAGAAAGACCAAGGGAGGGATACAGAGACTTAATAAAGGGGAGGGAATGTGGGCAGAGGGTGGCAGTGAAAAAGCAGGAATATGGAATGAATACTTCTGCTCAGTATTCACAACGGAAGGGGGGTGGTACCTAAACCAAAGAAGAAAAACACTCTGAATAGGGGGGTCGATACCAATCCATTCATAGAAGAAAGGGTTTTGAAAGAACTCTTGAAACTGAGGGTGGACAAAGCAATGGGGCCTGATGAGATTCACCCCAGAATTCTAAAAGAACTAAGGGTAGAACTAGTAACACAACTGACTACTCTCTTCAACAAATCATGGCAGATGGGATGGTACCTGAGGACTGGAGTAGGGTGGATGTGATTCCACTTCACAAAAGTGGGAGCAGGGCAGAAGCAGGAAACTATAGACCAGTTAGTTTGACCTCAGTGGTAGGGAAAATGATGGAATTACTTCTGAAGGAAAGAATTGTTGAGTACCTAGAGGCCAGTGAGGCACAGGACCTAAGACAGCATGGTTTCACAGCAGGAAGGTCATGTCAGGCGAACCTAATAGATTTCTTTGTTTGGGTGACCAAAGTAGTAGACCAGGGAGGGGCTGTGGATATGGCCTACCTAGATTTTAGCAAGGCATTTGACACAGTCTCACACAAAAGATTAATATACAAGTTAGCCAGCCTTGGAATGGGTGCCAAGGTGGTAGCCCAGATAAAAAACTGGTTGGACAACAGGACACAAAGGACAATAGTAAACGGAGTCCACAGTGAAGAAAGGAGGGTAACTAGCGGGGTACTGCAGGGTTTGGTACCGGGAACGGTCCTCTATAATGTCTTTATAAATGACATTGGAGAGCACCTGGAAGGAAAAGTATGTCTCTTTGCAGACAACACAAAGATCTGCAACAGGGTTATTACAGAAGTAGGGGTGGAAAGGTTAAAAAGGGACTTGGCAAGGCTGGAGGAATGGCCAAATATATGGCAGCTCAGATTCAATGCAAAGAAATGAAAGGTAATGCACCTGGGAAACAAAAACCCAGGGGAAGAGTACACAATGGGGGGTGAGATAATAACAAAAACAAAAATTGAAAGAGGCCTAGGAGTAATTATATCAGATGACCTAAAGGTGGGCAAGCAATGTGAGAAGGCAGTAAGGAGGGCTGGGGGGAAACTGGGATGCATAGGGAGAGGCATCAACAGTAGAAAACAGGAAGTTGTTATCCCTCTGTACAGACAGTTGGTAAGACCATATCTGGAGTACTGCGTGCAATTCTGTAGACCCCATCTCTACAAAGACATAAACAGAGTGCAGGCTGTTCAGAGGAGGGCAACCACAATGGTGCAATGTCTGCACCAGAAGACATATGAGGAGAGACTAAAGCAGCTTAATATGGATACCCTTGAGGAAAGGAGGGAGAGGGGGGACATGATAAAAACTGTCAAGTATCTCAAGGGAATTAACAAAGTACAAGAGGGTAGCATCCTGAGAAAAAGAGGTGTGCAAGAACAAGAGGGCACAATGTGTCGATAGAGGGGGGCGGCTCAGAGGTAATGTTAGAAAGTATTTTTTCACAGAGAGGGTTGTAGATGCATGGAACAGCCTTCCTGAGGAGGTTGTGGAGTCAGGAACAGTGGGAGAATTCAAGAATGCATGGGACAGACATAAGGTAATTCTAGTGGGCGTAAGAGGAAGTAAGTTATTGATTAACTAGAATCTGCAGTTTATGCATCAGGTACGGAAATGGGCAGACTAGGTGGGCCAAGTGGTCCTTATCTGCTGTCAAATTCTATGTTTTCGTGTTTCTGAGGGGGGCAAGGACAAGGAAAGGCAAAACAAGATGGCCTTTGTTTCAGGTTTAACAAAGGCTCCTGTAAAACTTCTGGCTGCAAATACAAGCACAAATGCTTGTGCAGCAAGTCTCCATGGTTAGTGATATACTGGGGAGGGGGGGGGAAGCCTAGCTTCAGAAGGGGAAAGAAAGGCAGCACCCACAGTGCTGATTAGGGTCAATAGCTTGATATCTTGGTTGCTGTCATATAGAGATCAATGTACAACCAGGGTGCTGAGGGAGGGTTTCATGACGGGTTCTGTATTCTGCATCAAGGGTGCAGGATGGAGAGGGAGGATGGCAGCTTATTATGATTTGAAAAAGCCACCTTGGCTGTAGTTCAGATGAAGCTCCAGAAAGACCTGGCTATCAAGAGAATTGCTGGCCTGTTCTCAGCACATCCAATGAACCATCTACAGGTGTCACCCATAGGTCTGGTACCAAAGAAGGTTCTGGGGCAGTTCTGGCTGATCTGCCACCTATACTATTCCACAAGGGACTCAGTCAATGACCACATTTTGCAGGACCTTTCATTGGTGCAATATACAACCTTAGTGCTTTCTAAGTGTTGCACAACTATGGAAAGGGAGCCCTCATAGCCAAGGTGTATATCAAATCTGCTTTCTGGCTGTTCCAAGTCCATCTGGGAATCTAGTTTGATGGGCAATACTATTATAACAAGTGTATACTTATGAGTTGTGCCATCCCTTGTGCCTACTTTGAACACTTCCGCTCCTTCCTTCACTGGGTTGTCCTCAGGGAGAGAGGGCTCAACTCAGTGAAGCACTACCTTGATTTCCTTTTCATGAGGCCAGCATGCTTAATTTCTTTTCCCATTTTATTCATATTCAGAAGAACTTTGAGCTCAGAGCCCTTTCTGAAAGATATCCAAGTCATAGAACATAATTTGCAATACAATAGACAATAAACAGTGGTTCAACCCTGGACAGTGCATAAGTAATAAGTAGTAGTGTATAAGACTATTAAATAATGTGATAATAAGACAAGAGTTCTATGTGATGATGGTGAAAGCCTGAAGGCGATAGCCATTATCGCGAAGTCAGAGTGCCGAAAACATTTTCGGCACTCTGACATCCCGGTACACAGGAAAATGGTGCTGGGGACTTAGTTTTTAATGTTTTCTGTGAGAAGACTGTTCCCCACACCCCCCTTCTAAAGGATTCTCAACTCCAGGGGAGTGCATGTGGGGGGGGTGAAAACATGACAAAATAAAAGGTTCGGGCCAGGCGCAATAAAATTGCAGCAGCGCCCGGACCTGAACCCGGTACCTCACCCACCCCAACCACAGGCCAAACCCGACGCCATGACACAGCTTAGCAACACACTGCAGTGCCACTCCCTATAGCCCCTCTGTCCCCTCCCAGCCTACGCTTGCCATGCTCGCTCCCCGCCCTGCACGTGTACACATAGTGACATCCTGTTGCCCATTTTGCCTACTCCCCCATCCGGTCACCCTACCTCCCATTGCCATGAGGGATTCGCTGGGGAATGAGTTACTGTTATGGATGGTGCCCTGCCCCATGCAACCTCCTCATGGGTTACCCAAAACGAGTACAGATTAATAACACCTTCACAACATTTTTTTTTTGTTAACGCTTTGTTTCATTGTTAAGTATATAGTCTGGATAAGTCTTAGCCATATACATAGGGTTTGAGGCACATTCTTAAAAAATAAAAAAATTAATTCCCCTTTCAAGGGACAAAGTCCACCTTAATGTTTGATATATAGAGCACCCATCTTCTCCATAATATTTCAAGTTTTTCTGTTTGGTACCTCACTCCTGCACTGGTTTGTTCCATCTTATATATGTCAATCATCAATTGATGCCACAGTTGGATTGAAGGAGAATCCTCCTTCAGCCACATGTTAGTGATAATTTTATTACCTGGCAGGATGCAAATAGCAGTTTTCTGGTCTGTGACTGGCAATGCCCATTTGGCATGTCTAAAAAGAAAACCAGGGATAGAGATATGTGAAGTGTAGGATTAAATATATCCTGTAACTGAATTTGGACTTTGTCCCAATATGCCCAGACCTTTGGTCAAAACCAGAAAATGTGTGCATGTGACGCTCTGCGAGTACCACATTTTCTCCAGCAGGCCGCTGTAAGAGAGGAATTAAACTTTGCCTGCTGTGCTGGGGTATAGAAAAATATGGTTATACATCTTCATTAATATTCCTTCCAGATATAGGAAGAAGTGTGCTCATGAGTGTACAATAGATATCTATTCCAGGTATCACTATCTATTTTAATCCCAGTATCTGTTTGCCGTCTTTTGCGGAGGTATTCCACTGAATATTCCTCCAACTCCATCAGGGCTATGTATAGCTGTGAAATCATCTAGTTTAATGAGGCTCTGGCTATAATATTAAGTAGCAGAGAAATAATCAAAGGTATTGTTTTGTTTGGAGGGTGTGCAGTTCGTTGTTTTAAAATACAGTTGCGTACTTGTATATAATGGATATAATCTGCTGGTCTCCAATGATATTTGGTATTCAGAGGGGGAAATCCACAACCTCTGAGCCTGCATTGTGTGGATTGGGAGATAAAATCCCAGGCATTTCATGCGAAGGAAGAAATCATCCGTCTTGGCTGGGAAAAACAATGTATTTCCCGTCAATGGTACTATGAGGTATTGGAAGGGCAAGAGAGTGAGCCACGCCAACAGTACTCCACTCCATGAGGGAGGTGGCATCATGTGGATTTTCTAATGAAGTAAGCTGGGCAGGAGTGCAAGGTTGCAACACTCATCCTGTTACTGGGTACAGCTACTCTTCATCCATCTCCAGTTCCATCCAGATAGCTTGGTAGTTCAGAGAGAACCAGTATAGGAATGTGAGTAATTGGGCAGTGGTGTGGTATTGAGCTACAGTAGATGTGGAAGGGCAAAGCCCTCTTTTGATTTTGGAAGTTCAAGGGAGGTAAATTTTATTCTGGGCTTTGCACTGGCCCAGATGAAATTAAATATAATTTTGTTCCAAACCCAAATTTTTTTGATTTGCAGGAGGGGATGAGGTCTGGGCTAAATATAATACTTGAGATACAATATTCATCTGGATACATTCAATCTGGTGGGAGGTCCACTTGAAAGGTTTGGGTGGGGGGGGGATAATTTGCTGTATATAATTGTTTAAGGTCCTGTGTAAGTTGCACTCCTATGTATTTAAAGAATTGCATATTCCATTTAAAAGGAAATGCACTTCTAGCAATAAGGGGGCTAGGTTGGTAAGAAACTGGAGAACCTCTGTCTTTGATGCATTCATTTTATATCCAGCACACTCTCCAAATATCTGAAGAAGGTGCCACAGAGGAGGTAAAGCCTGGTCTGAGTGTGTAAGATAAATCACTAGGTTATCTGCGTATTCTGCTCCCATCCCCCCCAGATCTAGACTAGAAATTCCTTGAAACTGTCTCACAGCTTGCGCCAGAGGTTCTAAATAAATGGCAAAAAGAGGTGGAGATAAAGGACATCCTTGCCTGGTTCCTCTGCGGAGGGGAAAATGGGAAGATATTTGACCATTTTTCTTTGTGTATACCTGAGGGACATGGTATAGTGATTCCAGAACTGCAATAAAATCTGGGGGAAATGTCATTATTTGCAGTACCTAAAATAAGAATGGCCATGCCACCCAGTCAAAAGCCTTCTCTTCATCAAGGTTAAGTAATAGAAAGTGAACTGTATTCCGGGCGACATGGTGAAGAACATGCAGGGTGTGTCTGACATTTTCTTGTGTTTGCTGGGCTCTAACAAACCATGTTTGATCTGGTTGTATTATCATGGTTAACACATTATCTAGCCTTGCAGCTAGTATAGAGGAGAAAATGTGATAGTCAAAATTGAACATAGATTCTGGTCTATATGAGGATCATAATGTCTCATCCTTATTGGGTTTTAAAATTGCTGCAATGGTGTCCAGATTCCAGGATGGAGGGGGTACATTCCCCGTAGCTACATGGAAGCACACCTGCATCAGATAAGTGAGTAATTGCTCCTGAAATTGTTTGAAAAACTCTGGCATATATCCATCAGGCCCAGGGCATTTAGAGTTATGTAGGTTTGTGATGGTACAGCCTGCTTCTGAAGGGGTGATAGGAGCATTTAGAAGCTCTAGTTGCTCTTGTCTTAGGTTGGGGAATTTTAGAGAAGATAAGAAATTGTCAACCTTGAGAGGGTCAGATGGTTCCTCCAGAATGCATAAGATTTCATGGTGTTGCCAAAATATCTCTAAATATACGGTCCTGCCCTACATGTAATACCTGAGAGTTATTATCTCTAATTCTGGTGACTGCCATCACAGCCATCTGATGACAGAGATGGAAGGCTAACAGTTTAGTGGCCCGGGGTTCCCCCTCATAATATTGTTGATGGAGGTAGTGCAGGGCAGCCTCTGTTTTGATATTTAACAAATCCTGAATTTCTTGTCTTGTTTTGGGTAATAGAGAAGCTACCAGATTGTCTCACTGCATGTGTTTGTGTTGCAATTCCTTAAGGGATATTTAGCAATCCAGTTGTAGAAATGAAAAGAAAAGCTTGACTCTCACTGGGATTTGAACTCAGGACCTCAGCAATCCATGCTTTAGCTCGTAACCAACTGAGCTATGAGAGTTCAGCCATTTAAGGCACCTGGGCCTTAAGGGATATTTGTAATTTATCTAAGTGTTTCAAATGTTACTTTTTAAGTCTGGAAGCATATTTAATCAATTCTCTTCGAAGGACAGATTGCAGTGTATCCCACAGAATACTGGGGGGGAATGTCCAGAGATTTATTTTGTGCAATTATTAACCCTTGCTGTGCCATGGACCAATATATCAGTCCATAAATCTTATATGTTCAAATTCTCTTGGCAGCCTAAGGGTTAAATCAATCTGGTTTAGTATCAGTTTATGGCATTCCTCTACACTAAGTAGTGAATTATTAAATCTCCAGAGTGTTTGTGACCTCAAGTTTACCCCAGGAGAGCGTTATCATTATAGTTCCAATCATTTTTTTTCTACAATTCTTTTTATCACTCTCCCTACCTCAACTCTCCTTGGAGAGGTTTCTCAGGGCTTGCCTTTATCCCACCCACCTGAAGCTCTTTTCTTCTCATTCCTCCTGGACCCCGGCTCTCCGACCATTACACAGCCACCCAGCCGCCTGGCTCTGAGTCCCCCGAGGTGGGACCACCAGATTGCTCTTCCTGACGCTCAGTCTAGAATCTACATGGGTGACCAGGCATGGAGGAGAGCAGAAGAGATGAGACAAGAGCCCAACATTGGGCATGGTTGGTTGACCCCCCCGGACCCTCCTTCACCTATCAGGAGGCAGAGGGTATTTGTTCTTGGTTTTTCTCCCTGCCCACCACCCTCCCATGGAACCCAGACATGCAATGATGACCAGCATCCACCAAGCTCTGCACCCCAACATTTTAGCTCCGAAGGCTCCAGGCTACCCCCCCAACTAAAGCCAGAGGTCACTCAAGAGTGACGCAAAACCCTACTCCCTCCCTGGGAAGGGAGAGCCATCTATCGGATGCTCGATCCCTCTCCGCCCCTTCCGACCCCAGATGGCCCGGGCTCATTCCCAAAACTGGGTCACCGGCATCAAGAGCGGTGAGGCGATTAGTGCCTTAATCCTCAGCACCACCGGGCCGGCTTAGGTCTGATAATTTAATAGGTAGTATTTCATACTTAGCCACCATATGTTGATGTTCTTTAGAAATGATAAATAGGTCAATACATGTATAGAGACTGTGCAGTGCTAAGTAATGGGTATATTGACATGTGTGAGGGCTGAGTAACTTCCAAATATTGATCCAGATGTACAGTAAGTATTTAGGAGAGTCCTGCAGCATTTTGCTAGGGCTGATAACCTGGGAGGATGGGAATTAGAAGGGTATATGTGATCATAAATCATGTGATGATCTCCTCCTGTGATAAGGGTTCCCTTTTGAAAAGACAGAATTTTTCGTAGTAGGACATTAACTGTCCCCCGAGTCAGTACCTGGTGAAAGGTACAGACTAACCAGGGTAACTTGTCTTGATAGTTATAGTTCCTGTGACTAAGGCAGGCCTGCCCTGGAGGTCTATACAGGAGTCCGTGAGATGAAAAGGAGTGGATTTAGGTATTAGAATAGCTGTGCCCTGCCTCTTGCCCTCTTTAAATGAAGAAACTACCACTGGACTAAAACCAAACCTCTGCAGTTTATCATGTTCATAGGGTGATAAGTGGGTCTTTTGGAGGAAAATGAAAGTCAGATGTGTCTTTTTAATATCTGATAGCACCTTTTTCCTTTTCACTGGGTTATTTAAGCCATTTACATTCAAAGAATACATTTTTTGGAAGTTGCATTTCACCCATTGTGTACATGTAAAGAAGATCTGCAAAGATGTAATTTAGACATTGGCCCACATTTTCAAAGGAGGTGCGTGGCCCAAAATGGCACATCTCAGAAAATGCACTTCTGAATGCCCCATCATACAGAAATAATGTATGCTGAACAAATAAAGGGGGTGGATCCATGAATATGCCACGCATTGTTATATTCAGCCAAAATGTGCAGCATATCTGCCGCGCATCTCAGAAATGAGCCACCCAAAGTTAGGCAGACAAAAGGATGGTCAGATTTAGCCAGCCACCCACAGGCAGGCCAAGCAAGCAGGCCATCTGGAAACAGCCCTCGGAGATGCACCAGAACATGCTCCAGGCACACACTCACAGCAGTCATGCTTCCTTGCATGTACCCAGAGCCACAGGTGCTGTGTCACCACTGACAACATCTAGACAGCACCCCCCCACACTGCACTCTGGAAGTAGACATCCAGCAGCCACATGCCAGTGCTGTCAGGTGCCCCCCGAGCACACCAGTGGATCAGACAGCCACAATGCCGCACATGTACCAGGGACCATGGCCTGCACCCATGTGGCCTTCAGGGTGCCACTCAGTGATGGCATGTACCCAGGGTGATGTCTGGGGAAATGGTGCCCAGATTGCCTGGTGGTATGAGTGGAAGTATGGCATGGACCAGGGTCTGACCTGTGGCACACCCACAATGGTACACCATAGGTGCACAAAGGTGAAACTCACCCACTTGAGTACTTGGTCGTCCCCTGCAAACTGCCATTCCTTGCTGCTATCACTATGTTCCATTCATACAGGGGTGTGTGGGTCCTGCAGGTGACTGTATGCTGCATAGGGAACTGGTGTATCACATGCATGTGGTATACTTATTAGACTGTGTCACCTTGTGCCCTCCCCTTGTCTGTCCAGGTGTGCCCTCTGCCGCCAAGATAGAAACATAGAAACATAGAAACAAAGACTTTGATGGCAGGTAAGGACCGCTTGGCCCACCTAGTCTGCCCATTTCCCTACCTAGAGGATAAGCTGCAGATCCTATTTAACCAACAGCCTATTTCTTCCTACCCCCCACAACAATTGCCTTATGTTTGTCCCATGCATTCTTGAATTCTCCCACAGTTTTAGACCCCACAACCTCCTCAGGAAGGCTGTTCCATGTGTCCGCCACCCTCTCTGTGAAAAAATACTTCCTCACATTGCCCCTGAGCCATCCCACCCTCTATCTTCAAATTGTGCCCACCTTGTTCTTGCACATCTTTTTTTCTGAAAGATGCTACCCTGTTGGACTTTGTTGATTCCACTGAGGTACTTAAACGTTTCTATCATGTCCTCCCCCTCCCTCCTTTCCTCAAGGGTATACATATTAAGCTCCTTTAGCCTCTCCTTGTATGGCTTCTCTTGCAGACCCTGCACCATTTTAGTTGCCCTCCTCTGAACTGCCTCCATCCTGTCTATGTCCTTGCGGAGATGGGGTCTCCAGAACTGGACACAGTACTCCAGATGGGGTCTCACCAACTGTCTGTACAGGGGGATAACAACTTCCTGTTTTCTGCTGGTGATGCCTCTCCCTATACATCCCAGTATCCCCCCAGCCCTCCCTACCGCCTTCTCACATTGCTTGCCAACCTTCAGGTCATCTGATATGATTACCCCCAGGTCCCTTTCCATTTTTGTTGTTGTTACTACCTCCCCCCCATCATGTAATCTTCCCCTGGGTTTTTGTTTGACAGGTGCATTACTTTGTACTTCTTTGCATTGAATCCAAGCTGCCATACATGTGACCATTCCTTCAATCTTGCCAAGTCCCTTCTCATCCTTTCCACGTCTCCTTGTGTATCAACCCTGTTGCAGATCTTTGTGTCATCTGCAAAGAGGCATACTTTTCCTTCCAGTCTCTCTGCAATGTCACTTATAAAGACATTAAAAAGGACTGGACCCAGTACTGAACCCTGCGGTACCCCACTAGTAACCCTTCTTTTTTCAGAGAGGACTCCATTTACAATAACCTTCTGTGTCCTGTTGTTCAGTCAATGTTTTACACAGGCTACTACCCTGGGACCCACTCCAAGGCTGGCTAATTTGACTACTAATCTTTTGTGTGGGACTGTGTCAAATGCCTTGCTAAAGTCTAGGTAGGCCATGTCCACAGCTCCTTCCTGGTCTACTACTTTGGTCACTCAGTCAAGGAAATCAATTAGATTCATCTGACATGACCTTCCCGCTGTGAACTCATGCTGGCTTGGGTCCTTTGCCCCATTGGACTCTAGGTACTCAACAATTCTTTCCTTCAGAAGTGATTCCATCACTTTCCCTACCACAGAGGTCAAACGGACAGGTCTGTAGTTTCCTGTCTCTGTCTTGCTCCCACTTTTGTGAAGGGGAATCACATCAGCCTTCTTCCAGTCCTCAGGTACCACACCATCCTCCAATGTCCAGGTGGGCCCCCTGAACCCCAGTCTGACACTGTACATGGCTATGGGTTATACCACTGCACCCTGGACAATGTGGTCCACCCTCCTACACACACATTCCATCAGACCTGCCTGCTCAGCTGCAATACCTCCTGTTCACCTATGTGGGGTGGTGGGGCAGCCTTGCAAAGCTGGAACTGAGCAAGCCCGGGGTATGCAAATGGCCTGAATACATTCCAGTAATGAGCTGCGCATAAGAGGAATGGGCTCGGAATGTGCAATTAGGTCATTTGCATATACAGGCTGAATATTGAAAATTTGCGCACTGCGCATGTGGCCTCCTATTATGCACTTCCCTATGCTCTGCATAGGGCTCTGGTCAACTGCTGTGCCATGCATCTCCCACTTCATGATCGCACATGTTCAGGCTATTCAGCTGTACATGCGTGATCACATCTCATGGCGCATCTTCTGAAGATCTCATTATTTTGTTCCGGCGCATCTCAGATGTGCCGTGCAAGCACTTGCTCCATTCTGTCAGGCACTTTTGAATAAGGGAGCCATGATCTCTAGTGGGACATGCCATGGGAGCCAATAAGAGGCCCAGTTTATGTCCCTGACCCCTTGCCCTGTCCAGGCTATAAATCCATATTTTCTCCAGAGAGAGTAAAGAAAGGCCACATAAGGCCAGTATCTCATCCTATTTAAAATATGAATAAAGCTATAATACAACACTAACTCTAACACATAAACATTGAACATACATAGACAACAGGGACGCACACTTAAAAAACTTGCAACAAGCAAAACATGTATGCAACACAATGGGTAGAGAAGATGGCTTCCAAGGTAGAGGAGCCCTTTAGTCGGTTCCTTAGGTTTCCCGGGCTCATGGATGGAATAACAATGAGAATCCTCCGGCAGGAGATAGGGTGGAGCCCAAGAGGGTACCAGGTCTCCTGAGGGCCGGAAACACCCACCCCAAAATAGGAAGGGGAGTGATTGTGGGCCTGGATAGGGAAGAGACATCTTCAAGTCTCTTAGGAGCTGTAAACAAAAATAAATCATGCATAAAACAGCATTTTCCATCAGAAGTAAAAAAAAAAAAATCCTAATCTTCTATTTATAACCTGTCCTATGGGAAATCTGATGACATAAAAAGCTTTGGTTTAAAGGAGCCAAGCTGAAAAACATGGGAGTCAGGGAGAAGGTAACTATCAGAATTGGAGGCCAAGTCATAACACCCTCAGTTTCTTAAAATGAGTGGGTGTTACACCCCAAATATCTGGGGGACAGTCATGCCTTTTTTTTATTGGTACAACCACCTACTAAGTTAAATAGAGGTCTTCCATAGTATTTAAGATAGGGGTGTAGGAGCAAATAAAAAATATGTTTTTAGCTAACTAAAAAAAAAAAAACTGAAAAAAAAAAAACCTTAGTGAGATGATAGAGAAAAAAAAGGGTACCACCATGGGCTATAGTAGAACGAGTCTGCTCCAAATTGTAAATGTTTGGAGCCCAGATTTATAAGTAAATTGAGTACCTGTACATGACTATAATAAAGCTCTATTGGAGAGACTAGTCAATCCTGTTTCATCTCGTTCTCCCATAGGTGCATGATCACAGGGGTTTAAATCCCACCTATTGTTTTTGAAATTCCTTATAGTAGGAGTATAACCCGATCCCCTGCATTAACCAATTTTCTGTCATGTTATTCTGTTCTGAGGTATACTCTTCCTATTGTTTTTCTTTCTTCAACAGTTCAGTGAGCACCCTGAGAGAACAGGCGAGAGGAGAGCCATCTTGCCCCCCTTCCCACCCCTGCTGTCAATTGTGTTTTCCACGACAACTAGTAGAGATATGTTAGTTAAAGTAAATTATAATGCTAATAGAATATTAATGAGGCTCCTTTGCACTCTGATTGGTTACTGGATCAGTCATTAATAGTCAGTTAATGACCGATCCAGATGTTTCAGTAGTGCGAGGAGCCCTTCACATCAAATCAATATCTAACCGCAAATGTGGAAATTGCCGGTTTCTCGCAGACCGCAAATCACCTCAACCAGCATACACGGTTCCCTAATACACAATCGAGCCACAAATCAAGCGATCATTGATCACTACAAATAATTCATACAGCTTCAGTGACAAGGTTAGAAATCTACCAATTAGGTAATTAAATATAATAAAGTAAAAATGACCCAGTGACTGTATATTCATATGTTTTATTTTTCTGTCAGCAAGAACATAGAAACATAGACTTTGACGGCAGAAAAGGACCACTTGGCCCACCCAGTCTGCCCATTTCCCTACCTACTGGATAAGCTGCAGATTCTAGTTAACCAACAGCCTGCTTCCTGCAACCCTGCACTATAATTGCTTTGTGTCTGTCCCATGCATGTTTGAATTCCCCCACTGTTTTAGACCCAACGACCTCCTCAGGAAGGCTGTTCCATGTATCCACCACTCTCTCCGTGAAAAAGAATTTCCTCACATTACCCCTGAGCCATCCCCCCTCTATCTTTAAACTGTGCCCCCTTGTTCTTACACATCTCTTTTTCTGAAAGATGCTACCCTCCTGGACTTTGTTGATTCCCTTGAGGTACTTGAACATTTCTATCATGTCCCCCGTCTCTCCTTTCATCAAGGGTATACATATTAAGCTCTCTCAGTCTCTCTTCATATGGTTTCTGATGTAGACCCTGCACCATTTTAGTTGCCCTCCTCTGGACTGCTTCCATCCTGTCTATGCCCTTGCGTAGATGAGGTCTCCAAAACTGCACACAGTACTCCAGATGGGGTCTCACCAACTGTCTGTATAGAGGATAATCACTTCCTTTTTTCTACTTGTGATGCCCCTTTCTATGCATCCCGGTATCCCCCTGGCTCTCCTTACTGACTTTTTACATTGCTTACCCACCTTTAGATCATCTGATATGACTACTCCCAGGTCCCTTTCCATTTTTGTTGTTGTTAGTACCTCCTGCTATTGTGTACTCTTCTCCTGGGTTTTGTTTCCCAGGTGCATTACTTGCACTTCTTTGCATTGAATCTAAGTTGCCATATGTCTGACCATTCCTCCAACCTTGCAAGTCCTTCTCATCTTTTCTACCCCTCTTGTGTATCAACTCTGTTACAGATCTTTGTGTCATCTGCAAAGAGGCATACCTTTCCTCAGACCCTCTGCAATGTCACTTATAAAGATGTTAAAAGGATTGGACCCAGTACTGAGCCTGAAGGTACTCCACTAGTAACCCTTTCTTGGAATGTGTTCCATTCACTATTACCTTCTGTGTCCTGTTGTGCAGCCAGTTAGCTACTCCAGGCTACCACCCTGGGACCCACTCCCAGGCTGGCTAACTTGATTATTAATCTTTTGTGTGGGACTGTGTCAAATGCCTTGCTAAAGTCTAGGTAGGCCATATCCACAGCCCCTCCCTGGTCTATTACTTTGGTCACCCAGTCAAAGAAATCAATTAGATTAGTCTGACATGACCTTCCTGCTGTAAATCCATGTTGCTTTGGGTCCTGTGCCCCGCTGGCCTCTAGGTGCTCAACAATTCTTTCTTTCAGAAGTGATTCCATCATTTTCCCTACCACTGAGGTCAAACTTACAGGTCTGTAGTTTTCTGCTTCTGCCTTGCTCCCACTTTTGTAAAGGGGAATCACATCTGCCCTCCTCCAGTCCTCAGGTACCACCCCATCCTGCCATGATTTGTTAAAAAGTGTGGTCAGTGGTGTCACTAGGTCCCCTCTTAGTTCTTTTAGGATTCTGGGGTGAATCCCATCAGGCCCCATTGCTTTGTCCACCTTGAGTTTTAGGAGTTCTTTCAGGACTCTTTCTTCTGTGAATGGACTGGTATCAACCCCCCTACCCAGAGTGCTTCTATTGTCTGGTTTAGGCAACTGCTTCTCATCTTCTTTTGTGAATACTGAGCAAAAGTATTCATTCAGTATCTCTGCCTTTTCACTGTCTCCCTCTGCCCACCTCCCCTCTCCTTCATTAATCTTCACTATCCCTCCCTTAACCTTTCTATGCTCCCTAATGTACCTATAAAAGGTTTTATCCCCCTTTTTGACTGAGTTGGCTATTTGTTCCTCGGTTTGTGCCTTTGCTATTCTGACTGTCTTTCCTACTTCTTTCTGCTTTAATTGATACAGTTCCCTGTCGTGCTCCCTCTGTGATTCCTTATACTTTTTGAATGCAGCCTTTTTCTCCTTAACCTTCCCTGCCACCTCTTTTGAGAACCATAGTGGTTTTTTACTCCGCTTTGTTTTCTTTATTTGTTTTACACAAAGACTTGTTGCCTCTATGATGGCAGTTTTGATTTTTCTCCATTGTTCTTCCACCCCTCCTATTTGGCCATTTGCTAGTGCATTCTTCAGGTGTTCATCCATTTTGCCAAAGTCAGCCCAGTATCCTTGTTTTTGTATGGCTTATCTCCATGGTTGTGCTCATTGTGAAGCACACTGTGCAGTGGTCACTTGTTCCCAGATGTCTACTGACTTCTAAATTTGTGATCCTCTCTCCATTTGAGAGTACCAGGTCTAGTATTGCTCCCTCCCGAGTAGGTTCCAGCACTAGCTGTCTAAGGTCTGCCCCCTGCAGGGCATCGAGAATGACCCTGCTCTTGGATGTGGCTGCAGTACATGTCCTCCAGTTAACATCTGGCATATTCAGGTCCCCCATCAACAGTATCTCCCCTTTTCAGCCATTTTGAGAATGTCCTCTATCATTATCTTGTCCATTTCCTCCCTTGAGGCGGGGTCTGTATACAACCCTGTCTGGATTATATGCCATTCCCCATCTCCAAGGTAACCTAGAGTGCCTCTTGTCCTCCCCCTTTACTTTTTAGTTCTGTAGCTTTGATCCCTTCCCTTATGTATAAAGCTACTCCACCTCCTCTTTTGCCTTCCCTGTCCCTTCTGTAGATTGTGTACCCTGGTATGTTGACATCCCATTCATGGTTCTCGGTGTACCATGTTTCAGTACATTGCAAAACAACAGGATGGTCTGTCTCACCCCCCCCCCAAAATGTCTCTGCAATAACATTAACAGAATATCCCCCCCAAATAAAGCAAAAACATTCATGCAGGCTCCACTTGCACGCCTCTGCTTCTCCAAAACACAATTAACCAAATAAACTAAATAATATTACACTGTTTCACCTGCAGCACTCCCCCATCAGTTAAAAAAAAAACAGAACTTCCCACATAATTAACTGCGACCTCCTTAACCTACCCCAGCAGCAGTAATGTTGGTGAGGTCACAGGATATACAAATATTAGGTATCAAGCAACAAAAAAATCAATAATTAACCAGATTACTCAGCTTAATCTCATAAAAAAAATCCCACTTCACTAAAAAAAGTAACTGCAACCTTCTCAACTCCATGAGGTCACACTACTTTAGCTCAGCACGGCAGAAGTGGGGACGTCTACATGACGTAACTGAATCACCATGTCACAGAGATCACAATGCAGCACTGAAGATGAAGGAAAATCTGAAAAAAAAGTTAGTGGCTACTTTTTAAATAATAGTTAAGACTCAGTGCATCTGGATTAGCCTTATAATTACAATAACTACCTCGTTGGCGTTGTTTCCTGAGGTGCACCCCCCACATGGTCGTTAATCCCCCAAGAAATGACTGCCAGCGAAGTCGTTACTGTATAAGTATATAATCCCCTGGACCTCCATACGTCTCCTCACCCCCCGTTCAGCAATAAATGTACAGAACACTCTGATAAGGCCACTTACATTGGTTGCACTTTGAGACGTCACTATGAATCTTCCATTAAAAATCACTCAGGGCACCCCCTCTAAATTTATTTTCAGCATTTGCTGCATTGCACCAGGCCGTCCATGTAGACATCCTATCAAAATTCCCCTGAGAGACACCCAGAGATTAGTAGCCAAAAACATTGAGCTGTGGATGCTTGTGTTTTCGCACTTATTTTGCTTTATTCTTTTTAGTGCCCCAGTGATATTCTGATAGTCCTTTTAAACGTGAATGTCAAATTTTATTGGTGGGGTCTCCTTGCATTGGGAGCTGAGTAGGAGCTACAGAATGAGAGACCGCCTGCCCCGTTCCATCACCCGCCCTCCGAGCACCTCACCCTAGATCGAATGTTAACTTGTGAGAAAGGGAACTGAGAGGGCTGCTCAAGAGATATAAAAAAAGGTCACTAGTTAAAGTGGTGAGCCCTATTTGCCATCTCTGCATTCCTCCCATCCGATACCTAGTGGACCACCATGTGATCAACTGGCACCTCACTCCCAGCCATGCGGTCTGAATTCAGAACCTCGTGGAGGGGCACCTCAGTTGATTTATAACTAGTAGCACCAGCTCACCATCGGCAACCATGGGAATGCATCACAACAGCCTTTTCCCCTCCCAGGCCCCAAATACCCTCCAGCAATCAAATACTTGATGTCCTTCAACCCTCCCCTCTGCACGGGAGAACAATAATGAGAGGGACAACTAACTGAATGCTCCAAGTCGGAGAAAGCAACAGGTCAGAAATGACCCCACACACGGCCCAATCTCAGACTCACTCCTTCACATAGTTAATCTGAAGTCCAGGCATACAGCAAAATCAGAAAGAAGCGACTGTAGGTAAAAGCATAAAAAATAAAAAGTAAATCAGGTTCTGGTAAATGTTTGTAAGAGTGCCTGAATACCCTTCTGTTCTGTCAGTCCATGTATCGAGATCTGAAATGGCCGATTGATGATCAGCAGTCATTTTTTGTAGTTCAGTATCATTAAGAATTTTTTCAAAGTTTGTCTGGGTGTCAGATCTGAATGCTATTAGTTCTTCTAGAATGAGATACATTTTTTCTTCTTTGCAGCCATTGTGGTGGAGGTGGATAGGCCTGGTGTGAGATGGCGGGAAATTGTCAAAGTCTCACTCTCTGATGCGGATCGACTCCCAATCTTCAACATCCGATAAGGTAGGCTCACTTTTCTGATGATTTCTTTTCCCCATGTATCTGCAGCAGCCTTGGTTAACAAAAAATCCATATTATCCACTGTAATGGTGTGGTTTTAGGCTGTTTACTTGGAAGTTGAATCAGACCTGTCAAAACTAAGCGTCCATCACAGGTGGTGACATCACAAAGTCCCTACACAACATTTTGTCATGAAAGTAAGACCTTGCATGTTTTTTTATAGGAAAATAGAGAAGGAATTTCACAAAAGTAAGTGGACAAGGAATTCCATACTTTGGTGATTATGTACAGGAAAGCCTCCAGCTTTTGGACTGCTTTCATGCTAAGTGTGACTTTAGGGTCCCTCTGGCTCATGAAAAGATAGAGGGCCCCAGATAACAATCACATTTATGAGTATCAAAATGATTCCATGTGCATGTAATGATGACTCACACCTGAGAAGCTGTCCAAGCTGGGCAGTGAGGTGACAACTGCTGCTTCAGCTAAAAAACACTTAAGCAAGTCCAGAGTCTGTAGGGATGCTTCAAATTTACCTGCATGGTTTTGCCCATTGGTTGGGCCTTCATCAGATGCCTGGCTGCCACCACATGGAGCAACACCACGGCACACAATCATATCCAGATTATAGAGTGGCTCAAGGAGGACCTCCGGTTCTGGGTGACTTTTCCAGACCACTACAATGGTATCTCTGTGTGGCAGAGACCAGTGGTCAACAGCTGGGACCTTCAGCTGTTCACTGACACATTGGGAGGGCATGGGTTTGGGGTCTTTCTAGCAGGATCTGAATACGTGGTGGCCAGACCACCCTATTGGGTGGAGAGGGGGTTGGTCAAAAATGTCACACTGTCGGAGTCCTCCCCAGTAGTAATGGCATTGGCTCCTTTCGGTGGCAGACTGAGGGTCAGGAGGGTAGTGTTACAATCAAACAACATGGGGTAGTAGAGACCATAAATAGGTAGTAGGTTTGGGCAGGGCCAGTAAGGCACATATCACTCTGACTGCTTTAATAAAAGTAGTTGGGGGTTTTCAGCAAACTATGGAATATAGATCCATGGTGGATGTTATGTTTATAGATTTGTCACAAGCATTCAGCACTATAGATCGTAACATACTCTTGAAATACGTTACTCACAATGGGATTATTGATTGAGATATTACAATGGTTTTAAGACTACCATAAGGGACACTGGCAAAAAGTGTCATTAGAGGAGTATCAGTCAGAGCTGGGAGAGACTATTTAAGGGTTCCCACAGGGATCAAGTCTGGGTCTTTCATTATTCAGTTTATACATGAATAATTTTACCTTCAAGGACCCCATTGTACATTTCCGTCTGTATGTGGATGATGCCATTATGTATGTGAAAGGAACAGCTCAAATTCAGAATTAGGAAACAGTTCAGAGGGCATCTGAGTCACTACATTTTTTTTTTTATAGAGAATAAATTGTGCTGAACGTTAAGAAATCAAAAGTGATGCTATTGAAGTAACGAAACAAGGATCTGGGATTAGGGGCTACACTAAATGCACATGATGGCTATAGTTTACAGCAAGTTGAAATGTATAAGTATTTAGGAATATGTTTAGACAGCCAATGTAAATGACTAAACATTTGGGGCAGAAACTATGAATGCTGCATAAACTTAGGAACAATCTCTCTATGCAATCTAGATTAAAAATAACTAACACAATAATAGTGGCAATCCTTGATTATAGTGATATACTGTATGGAGGGGCATCGAGGACAGACCTTAGTAGAGTAGAGTTGACACAATGTATAAGTGTTTTGCCAGATTTGTCCTTGATGTCTCATGGTATACTTGCCATTGTCTTTTGTACAAGGAATTAAAATGGCTGTGATTACAAGAAAGAAGATAACATATATTAGGACTTGTGTACAAATGTTATAAAGCGAAAGTTCAAGGTTATCTTTGTGAAAAGTGTCCATAAAATCACCCAAAGCTGGGCAGAGATCAGCAAATAGCTTAGAATGTGATGTCCCTTTAAGAAAGTCTAATGTAGGAAAGACTTCATTCCAATGCTAATTCCAGTGCTAATGTAGGAAAGACTTTCTTCCAATGTATGGGCCCTCATATTTGGAATTAATTACTTAAGAATTTAAGACCTTATAATAATGCTATATCTTTGGAAAACATTAAACAGTGATTTGTGGAACAAGCTATGCTACCTTAAACATATGGGCCTGATTCCAGAAGGCATGGTGCAAGTTGCTGATGATTACAACTTGCACCAAATGCCGATGCACCAGTGGCCCTGAGCCCGATTCCAGAACAGGCAGGGTCCCCAGTGGCTACGTCCATGACTTATGACACCCCAAGCACTGCACCAAAGGGAAGGCACACCTGAACAGGGTGCCGCAAGCTTCAGTACATGCTCGCTGACATGGAGCGAGCCCCCCATCCCCAAGCCCCAAGCCCCTTTGGCCAGCTTGTCGTTAATCAGAAGGCTGTGATGCCACATCCTGCAATACAAATTGTAATAATATACATTAAAAAACACCCATGGTGCCCATAATCCCTGGTAGGCTAGTGTTCCCCCCTGCCTGGCAGTGCTGGTCCACCCCCCCACACCCGTGCCCAGTCAGCGAGTGGCACAACCCACCCCTCTCCTCAATGGCTAGCCACTGACTGAGCTCCCCTGAGAGCGTACTACTGTATACAGTACACGCTCAAAGCTATCATTCATTGAGTGTGTACTGTATACAGTAGTGCACACTCAGGGGAGCTCAGTTGGCAGCTGACTGTGGAGAAGAGACGTGGGTTGTGCCAGTCACCAACTGGGGGGTTGGGGTGGACCAGTACTGCTGGGTGGGAGGGGTGAGACACTAGCCTACCAGGGATTATGGGCACCATGGGTGTCTATTTATTGTATATTATTATAGTTTGTATTGCAGGACATGGCATCACAGCCTTCTGCATAACGATGAACTGGCCAACCATGATAGGGGCTTGGGGAGGAGGGGACATGATCAAGCCCTGCGGAGCAATACTTGGGGATGGGGGTGAGGGGGTGCCAGCAGCCTGCAGAGGCTGTCCTGCCAGTGAGGGATGGGTGGGGGCTTCTGTGAGGGAATGGATATTGGGGCAACAGGCACGGTGGTGCACCCCCACTAGACATGGAGTACACTTAGACCAGTTAATAGCTAGTCTAACTGTACTTAGACCAATGTCCACCAGGGGTTGTCCTGGAATAGCACAGTTGCTATTCTGACAGCCACCCTCCTGAAATTGGGTGTAACTGCTGCCATAAATCTCCTTCGCTGTGTTGCAGGGGGTTTATGGTGTAACCAAAGGCATAGACCAACTTAGGTGCCGGCAGCCTGAGACATGTCGCCTTCTGCACTGCAGATTGTCGTAATGCATGGTGCAAAGTGCTACTTGCACCAATTTGTTTGGCGTAAGTCACTTGGCAACATGCGTAACTGTTCTGGAATCTGGCCCCTTGTCTCAGTGTAGGCAATGAATGAGATTATATACTATACTGTAAATTGACGTTTTATCACTTGGAAGTACATAACTTGATATACACATGCTCTAAATTTACTGTACATAATGCACATGCATGTATAATATTTATAGTTCTTTTTGTATCTGAGATATTTATCTTGCACAATATTATAACAACACATTTAAAATGTTGTAGCCAGGAATAAGCAACATGGTATCCCTTACTATGAGTTTAGGCTCAATGGGAATTACTTTACTTGGCACTCCCCCTAGAACAGTGTATAAGCAAGGTAAAAACCTTTCAGACCACCTGGTGCATTCCCTACAGCAAGTCAGTCAGGCAGCTTCATAGTGGCTACTGCCTCAGCCAAAAGGTTGTTTTCAGTATGGCCACTGCAAGTTTTTTGAACTAATACCAGAAAGGCAACATTTCTTCTCTGCCAATACAAATGTGATGTTTAAAATTAGACAGTTTATTAACTGTTTTAGTTTGGGGGTGATTAATTTGGTAACATGTGAGTGCAATGCTTTCTATGTGGGAAAAACAACCAGGATGTTGAAGCAGAGGGTGGTGGAACACCTGCGTGATATAAGATGCAATAATGAAAAGAATGCATTGGTAAAATGTGTTATGCAGGCTGTAAGTGGATCCCACAAGTTTCAGTTCTGTGTTATTAAGGTTTCTTTAGGACCAAGACGGGGCGAGCTAGACAACAAAATCTTATGTAGAGAAGCATTTTGGATTTATCAGCTGGGAGCTTTAAAACCCCCAGGGCTTAATGATTCCTTTGACATCTCACCATTCCTTAAGAAATAACTACTGCATATGCACTGTTTGAGAATTTGTACCCATTTTTTTCCATTTCCTTTCCTCCGTCACCCCTTCACCCCCTTCTCCCCCCCTTTTTCCTCCTTCAGCTTTCCCTCATTCTCATGGGTATTTATGTGTGACTTCCTGTAACCCCTGATTACTGAATTATAATACTATGCCTTGCTGTTTTACTATAATGTCTAGAACTGTTTCTTTTAGAAGTCTAATATTTATTTTATTTTTTGTTCTTTCCTTTGCAGCCATGAATGCCAAACTACTGCCCTAGCAACTGGAGTAAACAATTAGGGGAAAGATGTGGAACTTTGTGGGGTTGCTCTCGTCCACAGGTTTTTTGGAACCCCAAAAAATCCACATTCCTGAGTGGACTAATTAAGATGGTACTAGAATTGTTTTGTGGATTATAGATATTAAGAATATTTATATTCTTTTTGTATATAAACTTTTTATTGGAGATATTGAAAACAGAAGTTATCGATTACAAACAACTCAAAAGGGTGCAGCATATACAAACATCACAATGCACAAAACCAATGTGCAATATTAGCATGAAAAAACTAGTGCGTGACTATAGAGCAAAGAACCTAATAGGTGCAACAGAAGAAATTTTAGATACATCGAGCAATAGGAAAGAACAACAGATAAACAACCTAAGCCTGACCTCACTTCAGGAAGCCTCCCTGGGAATACCTACTAAAACAACAGAATACCCTGAACCTAAATTAATAAATTATCATCCGTTTACCCCAACCTGCTTGAATCATGGATGTCAAGCTTGAAAAAATCTGCCAAGTGCCTTCTTCCTCCAAAATGACACCCGAAAGTATGCCGCAGCTTTGGAGACTGTATTCACACAATGAGAAAAGTTAGGGACATCTGAGGTTCTCCATCTCAAAAGAAGAAGGCACTTGGCCTCCATGGACGCTACATATAAAACCACTTTATGGGGTATCAGTCATACATTTAGCATTGTAGAAGAATATTTGTATTCTTTATTTAAATAAGCATTCATGCTGTTTATTATACCAAATCCATTGTTAGTAATTTCTCTCTGTTCACATCATTTTTTCTTACGGTGCACTGTCACTTTAATGAGACTGAGGGATGTTCCTGATCGTGGGTGGGGATTCTTTACATTATTGCATCTTATATTTCTTTGTTCACTTCATTTTTTTGGTGCACTGTCACTTTAATGAATGTCACTATTTATTTGAGTTTGTGGACTGAGTAAGGCCCATCCCTGAGAGAAAGCATGCATGCATGAAACCGGCCATGCCTTTGTTTGAGTGGCGGTTGGCATCACCTATGTGGCACTGTGGATT
This sequence comes from Neoceratodus forsteri, assembly GCA_016271365.2. Taxonomy (NCBI): domain Eukaryota; kingdom Metazoa; phylum Chordata; order Ceratodontiformes; family Ceratodontidae; genus Neoceratodus; species Neoceratodus forsteri. Next base: position 33,470,634 of record CM057450.1, read on the forward strand.
TTACTGCACTAGCAATTGCTTATGTGAGAAATAAATCCTTTTTTCATTAAGATGGATGGTGCCATGCTTTGCTTATTCTTACTGGTAGGGGTTGGGCAGGACCCAGGGGGGTCAACACTCACTCCTTTCATATTAGAGTGGCACCCCAAGCAGCAGCAATGAATGCATATAAAGATGAGGTCTGTTTTTTGTGGAGGTGGTGCTCAAGAATGTATAGGTGGTATGTTTACCCTCATTTGTTATAAATAACGGTCTTCATTTGTCTTCCTTCAGCTAGGCAACATTGCGATGTGGCGGGGAATGCAGCGCTGCTGGGGTTGCAGTAGAACAAAGCAGAATACCATGAGCTGGTTCTGTTCTGTCACCTCGATAACTGGGAAAGGACTTCAGAAGAACTGAGCTCTACATAGTACAACAGATGATTATCAAGGAGGGGAATCAGGGCCAGGGCTGGGTGATCAAGGCCATCTAGTAAGTAAGTAGGGATGGCTAGGCACTTGGTTACAACCCAATTTGGCATGAGTGAGGTTCTTGAAGGTTATCCTTGGGCGGCAAGTCACTGGGACCAATGCCAGTCTGGTGGTGATTGGGGAGTCTGAGTCTGTCAGGTGTCACGCTGGCAGGACAACCAGAGTTGTCTCAGAAGGGGAAGGGGCATCGCCTGATATGGCTTTCCTCTGACCCATAGCAGAGGAGGCAGGGGAGGTCACAAGGCCTTGCTGGACATGGGGGGTTGGTATCTCCTCCCTGAGGCCTACAGGGAAGCTCATCACTGCCCATCTATCTTGCCAGTGGATATGGAGGGAAGGGGCTTCTCATGTTAAGATTCCCCATGACACAAGACTCTATCACTATACCTTTTTTGAACACTCAATAAATATATGACCATGACCATATTAATTCATGCACTAATGTGGTCATTGTGTCCTGGAAGGGGATATTGGGACCCTAAATGGCTCCTGTGGGAGAGCTCAGACCATGAGATACTTTGGCTGCTTGGATCTCTCCCCACCCCCAAGCTGTCCAGCAAGGATTCTCCCTCCCTCCGTCCCTTTTCTAACCCCCTCCCCCTAGCCAAATGGCTGGTCCATTTGCTAGGGGGAGGGGGAGAGGGTTTCGGTGTGGCTGGGCGGGGGAAGGGGGTAGACAAAAGGGTAGGGAAACAACATAGCAGGGGAGTTGAAGTGTAGCAGATATGACATGGGGGGGAGTTAATGGCTAGCAGGAAATGTCCCTCAGACCATGGGGAAATAGGTAAGTGCAGTGGGGTGAGCAGCTGGAGTGGCTATTTAAGGATTAGCTACTCAGGAATCTGGCCTTTTCTGCTGGAATCCTGAGAAGAATGAAAGCTAACCCAGTCACTTATGCAATAATGGGGGCAAGAGGGTGAGGTCAGCGGTGGCCCAGAGCACTCTGATCAAGGGTTAAGAGTAGAAGGACTTTGTCACAGCCATTGTAACCGAATGGGGAATGTGGGTCTGTCAGGTGTCACGCTGTAAGGTGGGACAGCCACTTTTGGCTCCAGAAGGGGAGGGGGCATTGCCTGATATGACTTGCTTCTGACCCGTGGTGGGGGGAAGGAGAGGAGGTCACATGGCCTCACCAGACACAGGGAGTGGTGTCTTCTCCTTCTTCCCTGAGTCCTTTGGGGCAGCTGACTACCCTTTCCATCTACTGGTGGATATGGAGGGAAGGGAACTTGGGGAAAGCACCCCATTGTTAGGAAGTTCTCCAGATTAGACTCCCCCTTGTGCAAGGCTGTATCACTGTACCTTTTTTAACACACCATAAATATATGCCTGTGGCCATTTTAATCTATGCACTGGTGTGGTCATTGTGTTTGGGAAAGAGTGTTGGGATCCTAGCCAGCTATATTCATCAATGTGCTGGATTATCAGAAATTTAAATCCAGCACTGTGGTCCCTAACTTTGGGAAAGCTGTCTTGGTCACAATTATAGAATTAATAGAAGGCCAGCTGAAGGGTTTATGAGATCTGGAAGGAGTGAGTAGCAATGAAAGTGATAATCTTATAAACCACCAACAGCATTAAAATGTCTTACCAAAAGAAGCACCTTTGACTAGACAAGAAAGTGAGGGATGAAATCATGGACAAAGTGAATGTTTTTAAGGTACAGTATACATAGCGGCACAAAATGAGGCCAAGAGGGCAGAGTACAAGGAAAATCTAGAGAAAATAAAGAACTCATTAGCAGGGTGAAAGAACACTTAACTATGGATTGCAGAGAGGGCTACAAGAATGATAACATTTTCATTAGGGAAAATATCAAACAAGAGAAGACAGAAAGGAGGAAAGAATGAGAAAGTGTGGAGAAAGATGATAGAAAATCAAAAATAGTAAATGAGTATTTCAGTTTCTTGTTCACAATGGAAGCTACAGAACCAATCCTGGACAGCAAGATTAGCTTCAAGAGCACATATCAGAAATAGGATATACAGTATACCTAAGGACAGAGTGCTGAAGGGTTTGCAGGACTGGAACATAAACAAGACTCTACAGCCAGATGGGCTGCACCCAAGGGTGCAGACGGTGATGACACAGGTCCTGGCATCACCCTTGGCAGACCAGTTTAATGAGTCCCAGGCACCAGGAGAATTGCTGGTGGATTGGAAGGTGGTGAATGTGGTCATCCTGCATAATCAGTCAGTAAATCAATCAATTAATCAATTTACAGATGTTTCATTTGGGAGCAGTGGTGAGCACCAAGGGGGAGGATAGGATGAAATGACCTAGTCTGTGATAAACTGAAACCAACTTATGGAGGATTGCTTTGGATGCATGTTCACATAGAAAATCACCATAGTCAAGGAAGGGAGTGATGATTGTGTTTACCAGACTCAGATGTCATGAGAAAGGCTATTTGTGCTTGTACACATTATATAGCTTTGGCCCAGTTTTGTTAATTAGACTGATTCTATGCACTTTCCATTTTAGACATGAGTCTAATCAGATCTCCAGGTATTTATATATGGGGACATACTCTAAAATTGTACCACCAGAGGCAGCAATCATCAGATTAATATTAAACATTTCTGAGTTTTGGTTCTGTACCAAAGAGCATGACTTGGGTTTTATTAGAGTTTAATAGCAGGCTACTCATAGCCAAGAAATGAAGCACATTTTTAGAACCCACCTGCAGGTGTGACCTAACATGATCATCCTGGGTCCTGTGGTAGTAAAGAACAGTGCCACCTACATATACAGTAGATGCACCTTTAGCTGTAGAGCAGTGGTGCTAGCCAGGATGCAATGCAACACTTTATAATATTACTAGAGAGTGCTGCAGGAAGCAAAAAATTCAACGGCAATTAATTGTCATGCAGCATTTTGTGACATGTCATTTACTGCAAGGTATTGCATTGCACCCTGGCTGGCTCTGCTATATATGTGGGTCTAAGCTGTTTATGAAAAATGAGAATAATAGAGGGCCCAGGAAGGAGCACTGTGGAACCCCTCTGGCCAGTAATGGTATATTTGACACTACCCCCTTGATGGACACTAAATGGTATCTATCATAAAGGTAGCTTTTCAACCAGTTCGCTGCACCACTGTCAAGCCAGAAAGTTTTAACCTATCCAAAAACAAGCCATGGTTAAGGGTATCAAAAATCTTGGACAGGTTAAAAAAGATTGCACCAGTTAATAAGAAATAATCCATGGACATTGGATACCATTGCTGACCATAGTCACTGCAGTAGTGGTGCCGTGGAGATTATAAAAGTCAGATTGAGTGGGGTTAAGAAAATAATGGTGGGCTGTCCAATTTGTGCAGCAGTAATGCTACCCTCATGATGTCGGTAACCCAGGGTTGGGAGCGAACCTAGGACATTGGAGGCCCATCAATTGGAGGAGGATTAAGCATCCTAGGGGATGCTTTCCTTTTCCAGTGAGGGAGGGAGGGGAGTAGCAAGCTCCATTGCTGTACCACCACCTGGGTGACCACAAGTGCTGGTGTAGGCAGGAGTAGCTAAGGAGCAGGGGAAACTCCTCAATGGAAGACATCAGCATGCTTGTGTGTTTGTGTCATGCCATCACTCTCCATGAGGCATCTGGGGATTAAGGAAGGAAACAAGGAAAGGACCACTAGGCTGTTGGGGGAATGAAGCCAATGGACCCTCGTAGACCCAACACAATGTGCTGGGCACAAGGCCTCCCCTGACCACACAGAGCAAGCTGTGGAGGAATAAGTAAGCCATAGATAAGTCCCAGAGATGGTGCGTGATGGGGTTAGGGGGTCTGATAGTAGAAGGATGCCAGCCCATTTGTGGAAGGGGGCAAAAAGTACACCAAGTTGAAAAAAGATATAATGATTTTCTACAGTTGGTGTGTGTTAAATATTTTGACACTGCAGAAAGGAGGGATATAGTCCTATGGTTTGAGATGCAGTTTCTAGGGCCTGCTTTAAAAATGGGCACCACCTGTGCAGTTTTCTATGTGATGGGGCAGTACAGGTACAGACTGAGAAGCTTAAAAGTACCCTACGGTGTATACTAATGAGTGGGACAGCATAGTTTAAAAGTTTTGCCAATCCGTTCACTACAATCAGATTTACTCACTTCAGGAGGCAGTAGTTATTTCAGTAAATGTTGTCGGTGAACTGGTTTAAGACAAAAAGGATCATGAGCTGTTAGGCTGAAGTTCTTATATATGTGGGGGCTAGTAATGTTTAGAAGGCTGGATATCTGGGAGATGCCATTACATTTTAAAAATACTTATTAAACCCATCGTCTAGAGCAGAGAGCTAAACAGTGTCGCTACTGCTGACATTTAGAACAACAGGTAAAGCTGATGTGTGATTTTGGTCCAGTGATTTTACCAACTTCAAAAGGGAAACAGTACAGGACTTATTGGATGATGTCAGATTATTACTAAAGGATTGTGCTTTTGCCTTCTTTACTTTGTGTAGATTCCCAATTCTTAGGCATCTGAAGTCACTCCACCCACTAACTGTGTTAGATTAATTTTTGCCATTTCCATGCATTTGTTCACTCATTTGATTTTGTAATTTAAGTAAATTAAAGGAAAACCAGTGAGCATTGCAGATAACTTTCCATTCAGGACTACTCTCTGTTCTATCTGTCAACCAATTCCCCAGTTCCCACTCTACCTGGTCAGTCCTTCCTCTGGCATGAAGTGTCCTATCTTTCTCACTAGCATTTTACTGTACATGGCAGCAAGACAAATGCCTCTCTGAAGTCCAAGTGCAGATGTCAACTGCCTGGACCCATTCACCACTTGTGTCAACAAACTGAAAAAAAAATCATGTTCCTTTGATATGAACTTCCTCTACTGAATTCATATTGGTTCCTAGCCAAAAGCCTGTTTTACTCTAGGGGCTTAATCCTCAAAGGGCCCTTAGACAGATGCAAGCTGTGGCAAAAGGCAGTTTGTGTCAAAACCAGGTGTGCCAGGGACCCTGCGCCTAATTCTTTATCGGGCAGGGTCGCAGCTGCAAAGTCTCTCGGCTTGTGGCAACTGTGATCATGCACCAAAGATGGTGCATCCAGAGGGTTTGCTGCAAGCTGCGGGGTGGCTGTGCACCACTCTGGCATGTCCTGGTGGCTAGTGACACCCCCAGCCTCTATATGCCCATAAAGTGAAATGTTAAAATAAATCCTTGCCTGGTGATCTAGCAGACCCCACCAAGCCCTGATCTGCCCGTAAATTAAAATATTAATAACAATTATTCCTTGGTGGTCTAGTGACCCCACACAGCCCTGATAAGCCCATACATTAAGATGTTAAATAAAATAATTCCCTGGAGATCTAGCAGACCCTCCCAGGCCCATTCTGCCTCAAAATTAAATGTTAATAACAATCATTCCCTGGTGATCTAGTGATCCCCCCAGCCCAGATATGCCTGTATTTCACATTGTCGATACAATCTTTTCCAGGTGGTATAGTAGCCCCCAACCCCAGCAGGTAGTACCCACCAGCCCGCTCCCCCTTTCCCAAACCTGAGCCGGGGACCAACACAGCCTTTCTCTCACCACCATGGCTGGTGCTGACTGAGCTGTTACTGAGCATGTACTGTATACAGTATGCACTCAGTGACAGTTCAGTCGGTGGCCAGCTGTGGTGGTGAGAGAAGGGTTATGCCGGTTGCTGGCTTGGGGTTTGGGCTGGGGAGGAGTGGGGTGGTGGGCACTACCTACTGGGGTGGGGGTCTACTAGACCACCAAGAAAAGATTGTATCAACAATGTAATATACAGGCATATTGGGGCTGGAGGTTGGGGGCCGCTTGACCGCTAGGGAGTGATTGTTATTAACATTTTAATTTTCAGGCAGATAGGGGCTGGGGGGTGTCTGCTAGATCACCGGGGAATGATTTTATTTAGCATTTTAATATCCAGATATATCTGGGATGGGGAGGGAATCACTCAACCACCAAGAAATGATTGTTATTAACATTTTAATTTTTGGACAGATCAGGGCTGGGGGAGGACCACTAGACCACTAGGGAAGGAATTTATTACCATTGTCAGGGCCAGGGTGGGGAGGGGCATGGCACATCATGAGAGAGGGCTCCGATAGTGGTGCAAGTGGTTAAACCTTCCCAAAGGGTGATATTCTAAGTATCCGTAGACCAACTCTGGTCTAAGTGTACTTACTGTAGAATTTCGGCTTTGAGAATTCAGATTATGGGAATGTAGCATTTTGTGTCTGCCGCCTGCCCCCTAGTACTGTGCTGCACCCCATTTTAAGGTGCATGGATGGCGCAAGCCCCCTTTGGTGCAGACAGCCTGTGGGTGATGCAGGTTGCCTTCGTGAATCACGCCTGATGCATCTTTTGGTGCAAGCAGCACTTTGAGCCATTCTTTGTGGTGCAGACCCCTTTTGCTGGGAGCTTTGGGAATCATGCCTTAGGAATTTAATTATCTAGTCTTCAATAGCTTGCACACTGTTGATGTAAGGCTCACTAGTCTGTTGCATAAAAATGTTTTTCTTCCTGCCACCCTTGTGGGACTCAACTAAGTCATGGCTTAAGAGGCTTTCCTTTCTAGCCTGTCACCTCTAAGCCATCTTATTTGTACAGGGGTATGACACATCTGTGTTAATGTTGCCTGATGTTGCCTCACCACTTTTCACCTCTGGATGTACTTTGGTAGTTGTATATTAGGGCCCAGATATTCGAAAGAGTTGAGCATGGTGTAACAGTGTTGCACCATCTCGCAATAAATCGCCCTGCCGCGATATTCAAATGGGATGCACCTGGCACAATTCGATGTGCTGGAGCGCATCAGTAATCGAGGCGTGCCCATGCATACTCTGCACATCGATATTCAGCCCAGGATGTGCTGAGCCATGCATTGCAACCCCTACTTGCACCGCACAAAGTTGATCAAAAAAAAAAGCAATGGCCGACCATCCACAGGTGAGCTGCCATATTGCAGAAGCGCAACATAGCAGCTGCCACCATGGTGGCCACCGAGGAAGCTCCGGCTGCACCTCCGTGGTGGCGCCCCCCATGCCGATCCGCGGACATTGGTATGAAAAATAGAATCCGATATCCCTGGTGGTCAGTGGACCGCTGTCAGCCGATTGCAGGTTTAAGTAAAATTATAAAGTTTCCTATATCCCTGGTGGTCCAGTGGACCGCTGTCAGCCCGATCGCGGGCTTAAGTAAAATAATGAAGAATCCTATATCCCTGGTGGTCAGTGGACTGCTGTCAGCCGATTGCGGGCTTAAGTAGAATATAAGGATTCCTATATCCCTGGTGGTCAGCGGACCCCCTCCCCACCGCCCACTGATCCCCACCGCCCGCTCCCCGCCCGGTCAGCGGTGGGAGGCAACACCCACCCACCTGCTGCCCGCCGCCGCTGACTGGCACTGTCGGTAGGGCTGTCGCCCAGTGGTCCACAGCATGAGCCAATGGGTGTGCAGCCATATGCATCTACACATTCAGATATGTGAATAGATCCATTCACATATCTGGAATGTATACTATGTTATGGAGCTGCATGCCATTGGCTCACGCTGTGGACCAATGGGCGTACAGCCCTACCGATGGTGTCGGTTGGTGAGTGGCAGGGGCTGCAGGCGTGTGGTGCTGCCGCCCGCCACTGACCGGTGGAGGGAGAGGCTCGGGATGGGTGGGTGAGGGGGGTCTGCTGGAAAACCAGGGATATAGGATTCTTCATTATTTTACTTAAGCCCATGATCAGGCTGACAGCGGTCCACTGGACCACCAGGGATATAGGATTCTTCATTATTTTACTTAAGCCCGCGATCGGGCTGACAGCAGTCCACTGGACCACCAGGGATATGGGAATCTTCATTATTTTACTTAAGCCTGCGATAGGGCTGACAGCGGTCCACTGGACCACCAGGAATATGGGAATCTTCATTATTTTACTTAAGCCCGCGATCGGGCTGACAGATGTCCACTGGACCACCAGGGACATTGGATGCTTTATTATTTTTCAAATGCCCATGATTGGGCTATGGGGCACATTGTCATGCTGCAGGGGATGTAGGTCCCCGATGGCTGCTGCCTGGCAGGGCGCCAGGTGCAAGTCACCGGGGACTGGTGCACCTGCATTCAAATGGGGCCATAATGACAAGCAAATGGCCCCATTTGTGCCTTGCATACATTATGGTCCCATTTGCATGTACACATTTGAATACCACAGTTGTTGTGCCTAGCGCAATGGAACTTGCGCTAGCACATCCCCCTGCTCCACACTGGCCACTTGCGCTGGTGCAGTGCCACCGCGCCATGTGGGGTGCGATATTCAATGATGCTGAGCCATGGCGCAGCTCCGTTGAATATCACCCAGTCAACGCCCCTGTGCAGCTAAGTTGCGCTGCACACAGGCTTGTGCCACAGCCTGGCGCAGTTTGACTATCTGGGCCTAGGAGTACAGACATCAGGGGATTGAGTATGGAATTTAGTTCATGCACACAGAGTATTGCCATATACCTTACCCAGTTACCAAAGACTAAAATAAAATAAATAAATTAAATAAAATATATCTCTTTTCTTTAGTAGCTCCAGAAGTTGATTCCCATACACTCACGATGATTGCAAACAAATGCTCTGAATTTATAAAATGGTTAAAAGTACAACATTCTAGTTTCTTGACTGTTTTCGAGCTGAGACCTGAGCATGTTTCTTATTTTTTTATGACTTCAAAAATATTTATTTATTTATTTATTTCATGTTTTGTAGACACCTTTGAGCATACCTTGTCTGCAAATGTTCCATGTCAGATAAATTATTTATGCCTGTTCTGTCCCACTGGATATGCAACCCTTAGCCTTACAGTAGGCATGCATAGAGACATCTGAACATATCAATCGCTGCAGCTGTTATATGCTGTCAAAGGCAAAGACATAACTCTTCCTGCAGGAGGTATGTAGAACATAGCCATTGCCAAATAGAAAGTAGTCCACTTGGGCAATGGGTCTTCTGCTTTTTGAATATGGTCTTATTTCAGCACCACCCCACCTGCTGCTGAGGTCTTACAAGGCCGCAGTTTCTTCACAAGAATGTTACTATGGTGATAATGGTAACAAAAAATATAGCTACAGTTGTGGTTAGCAAAAAAGGAGTGAAGAACACTTTAAACTCTGGATACTTGTCTTATGGACTGCTTCAAAATTTGTCAGCAAAATGTGAACATTTGGTTAGATGATTGTGAAACACTAATCTTCTGTGAACACTGCCTCCCCTATCATCACAATGCACCAGTTTTCCCAGTTAGAGACACCAATATTCCTGGGTCCCCAACAAGCTTCTGCACCTACCTGAATCGCCTCAAAAACTTTTCTCTAACAAAATGTCTTCCCCGTGGGGAAATTAGGCACATACGCTGCAGCCATTCTTTACCACGTGTATCCATTGCTGGCCTGCTCTGTCACTGACTTCAGATACACTCTCAGCCTCATAGGATTGGACCCATGATAGATTGGTAATGGCTAGAGTGTGCAGTACTGGCTTCCAGGGCAATGACATTTGAGGTAAGGTAAAATTACTGAGAGGATCCGGGGGTGTTAGCAAAAAGATGAGGAATGAAAACATGGTGGGGCTCTAACTTACTGTTGCCTGGGGTAATCAAGAGAAGGGATAAGAAATATGAATGATGTTATTGGGAAGAAAATCATGAGCAACAGTAATGGAAAAGGCATAGAATTGGAGTCCCTCACCATCAAGCATTGTAGGAGGTTTTAGAAGCCAAAATGGGAGTGAGTGAGTGAGTGGGGGCTTGCCTGAATGGACTCTCATATATAAAAAGGAACATACTTTACTTGATACACCTGGTGAACTTTATTCAAATAATTCAAACATTGCTTGATTAGACCCACAATGTACTGTATATGATACCGTTTGTGCCTTACAAAATGGTCTTATTGGAGAATAGGCTCCTTACATGGGGTGGGTGATGGGAAGAATGTAACCAGCTAAGGCATAAATTGAATTTTCATGTGGGTTGTCAAAACAATGACATTATTTTCTGGTGAGGACTGACAAAGAATAATACTGCATGAACTACATTTCCATTCCAGCTGGTCAATAGTCCACAATATAAGACTGGAGAATAACAAACTAGTATAAGTGTGGACAATGAGGCAGAGCTAGGAATCTAACAAAAATGATAAAAAAAGATTTGGATTCATAATTAAGGGATATACAGTATCAACAGGGAAAATGTTTAAGTGGTGCGTGTCTAATAGATACATTTAACATAAACATAAAATGTCAGTACTGTTGGCAAACTGATTGTCTCAACTGCAGCCCTTGAGTTATATATTTAAATTGGCATTCTTCAGATGCTGAGATGGTCTATCAGCTATGCAATGTTTGCATATTTAATTCTCATGGCACACAAACATTTTTTCACAACAGGTACCTGTACTTGTAAGTTTTTCCAATGCTAGTTTTCTATAACATTTGAATTGGCAGTTACAGAAGTGCACTTGCCAAAAATTCCTAATGACTTATTTATTCTTCTATGGGTTTGATCCTTGTCTGCAGGGCTTACCAGTTTTAAAGATTGTATATTGTTTGACTATAGATGCTGAAAAGAATTAACCATTTGGCTATAACCTTTCTTTGTTAACCATTACCATTTTAATTTGGCCATTAAAAACTGTTTTGAACTAAATAATAATATAAACACTAATTTGAATGTGTAAATGACATTTAAAATTACCAAAAACTCTCACAGTTCAAACCACTAGTAGTACAACAGACAAAGTTTTACCTAAATGGTTCCACCAAGCTGCAGTGATGGAAAACACACTGATATCCCTTACAGCGACGCAATCCTGCCGACATCCCTGACACCCATGCATCCCAAGAATGACCAACAACATGCCAACACCAACTGCCACACTTGAGCGCTGTGTCCCCCAGACACCCCCACTTTAAATATCTAACCACGTCACACAGACAGTGGAGTTAGGTGCTGCTCCCCCCATCAACATAAACTCTGTATACGAGAAATTTGTCGATATCAGGGTTTTGCTGTACTGGTTTTGCTGTCAGGGCATCTATGTTCTGACAGTATATGTACCTGAATGAACTTAGAACGTATTATTTATTTATTTAAAAAGACCATCATAAATTGCAAAAGCCTTTTTAATTTCAAGTAGCTGCTTTTTACTTAGCTACATCCAAGTTCATTGAGCATGTTAATAACATGTTGCACTAAAAGTAAAAATAGCAGAGTAAGCAAGATTTTATAATTATTTTTATATTGCACAACTTTCAGTGCGATCTGCCAAAGGCGATCAACAGCATTAATTACTTTACATAAATTATTTATTTATTCTACACTTTTAAAAGCTCTGCTGTTTATTTAGATGAACTGTGGCAGTAAGCATAATAAAATGCAAGAGAATATCAAAGACAAACATTTATGAATTAATCAGAACAAATAATACAATCTTTATGATGGTCTTTTTAAATAAATAAATAAATAAATAAATAATTCTAAGTTTATTTAGGTACTTTAAAAACATCCCTTAGGACACAAGGGGCTTGATTTCCAATGGTTGGGTGGTGTGTCAGGAATCCTTGTTATTCAAAGATGTTTGTTCTGAAGATTAAAGTTGTATGCCATACATAAGTTAATTCTTTAATTCTGTGTAGATTGCTTGCAGGTTAATTCGATGAGTAACAGTGGTAATGTCCAAGAGACAGATGGTTTTCCCATCAACGTTTTCATTTTATCTCAAACTATCCCACCACTTCTAAGGTTGCTTCATGAAGTGTACATTAAAATAAAACTCACACTCTGCTTGACACGGCTAGTATCACCTTTATTCCTAAGAAATAAAAGGACCTGTTGGACTGCTCCAACTAATGATTCATTTCCCTAATCTCAGTAGATACTAACATTCTAGCTAAAAGACTGGTTGTATGGCTCGAATGAGCCCTCCTCCAGCTTATACGTCTGATGCAAAATGGGATTTAGAGAATAATGGACAGAGGCATATAATATACATACTTAGTCCACGAATGCACCAATGGCAGTCTTAGTCATGGACTTTAGGAAAGCGTTTCTTTCGGTTGAGTGGGGCTACCACCATTATGTGCTGGAGGTCTTTCATTTTGAGCCCTCACTCAGAGCTCGGATCTCTACTTTATATCACAGCCCAGTGGCTGCAGCTATGACAAACAGGTATATCGTCCTTTCTTTTAGGCTGTTTTTGAGGAGGAGGCAAAGATAACACCTCTCCCTCTTCTTTTCTTATTAGTCCTAGAACCTCTCACTTTGCAACTGTTGATTCCCATGAACATCAGGTGATAACAAATGAATGATTCCACTTAGCTACAGTAGTAAATACATTGGAAGCCAACTTACTTCTCAAAATTTCTGACCTCAGTACCTTCTTTTCTGATAGAAATCCTGGACTGGTTTGTGCAATTATCAAGTCTGGAGGTAAATTGGTCCAAGACAACTATGATACCCACAAACAAGGCTTGTACCAGGGATTGTTGTGTGGGCAAACAGCTTAGATGGCAGGACAACATAACCACATATCTGGATATTAGGATAATAACTACAGGATCAGTGTTAACAAATCATTTGATTTGGTCACCCACAATCTTCTAGTGGACAAACTAAATCAGCTGGGCCTTGACAGCTTCTTTTGCAATTGACTCAAGGACTATTCATCAGCCCATAAGCAGAAAGTAAAGTGGGGAGGGGTTATCTTCAACCTGGGGCATTACCAATGTTGTTCAACAACGATAACTTAGGACCCTTACTACTCTCCCTCTTTGTGAATGATATGACAGGTAACTGTGGTGGGGGCCTATCTTCAGTTATATACTGATGATGCAGTAATATGTTGGAGTCATGAAGACCTTATCCTTATTAACACCTGACTTAGTAAAGATTTTAGGCAGCTCGAAAAGTGGTCTCTGAAAATGTTTTTGATTTTTAGCACCAAAAGTTGAAGGCCATGCTTGCCAGTTCCCTACCAGGTCAATACCACACATGCAAGATAGCATGGTATTAACCGTGCTGCCTATAGAGCACATGTAGTTACAGTGACAGGGGTAGAACAGCAGTAAGAATATACCACTACCCCTGTTGCTGTACGCATTTCTGGCAGAGCTCAAGTTGCTATGTGCTGGGGGCTTGGTCAAGCTGCTTCCCTGGTGGAGTGGCTAGGGCATCAGCACATGGTGAAATGGGAGACCTGGGACCATGGTTCTGTTCCCCCCAGGTCTCCCTGTGCTGCAAAATTTTGTGGAAAGTTTTTTTTTCGCAAGTAACCCCCCCCCCCACTGAGTTATCTCCATTCCCCAATGGCTGCAACCCCATGGAGTTTGTTATTTAAATTCTGGGGGGTGGGGGGAAAAGCCCCCCACATAAACAGATAATGCCCATAGAGTATAAGGGTGTGCACTACCTGCATTCATCAATATTTTGCCTGATGAAATCGCAGCATACACCTCTATGCTTGTGGTGTGAATTGCCACACGGTACTGTCCTGCATGGTTCTGACCCTGTGCCATTTGGTTCTAGGTAACTTGGATTTGACCGGCAGCACCTAGTCAAGCTTAAAACCACTGCTGATGATCTGCTTGCTGTGACTGGCTCACTAAAGTACTTAGATGTCCTTTAGGATACATGAGGGCTACCCGACTAAAATGCTACATCAGAAGCTCAGCTTAATGTATAGGATCAAGAACTACCTCATAAAGTCATGGCTAGCCATCTCCAACTGTATCTTAAATCCAGTTCTGTGGTATGGTGCCCCTGTCCCCTGTTCATTAAAGGATATGGATCTAAACCAATAAAAAAAATTATATTATACAATGTTGTAAATCCAAAGATGTGAATCTGACAATCTGATTGGTTAGCTGGCACCTTTGCCAGCATGATAAATTATTCAGTATACCCATTGAAAAAGGTGCCAGCCACCAGTCTGCCAGATTAGAACCTATCCCTTGAATCACTCTGACCTTCAGCAGCCCAAGAGTGGCAAACACTATGACTGACAGCGAGCCCTCTCTACAAAAACTGCCACATTCCATCCCTGCTAAACAACAGCGGACGGCTCTGCCAAAACAACTTTAAAAAAGAAAGAAATCTTCACACAACATTTGCCCATCTCCTCCTAGTAACTTTTTTCTTTTAAACTAACTTCCACCAGAAAACATCACGACTCCCTCACTGCTTCACAACATCTCCGTCTTGTAGCCTTCTCCACTCTCCTGTCGCTTGCTCAGTCTCCAACAAATCCACCCCTGCTCCAGTACATTTTCTCTGCAGTCCCATTCTTTGTCTTTCAACAGTAAAAAAAAAAAATTCCAAAACGTAAAATCCAACCTTCTGGCATATCCGCACTGTAAACTTGAACCCAGAAACTTTCCGACCACAACCCGTTACAACTCGCTCGACTGAGATTTTTTTCCCATAACACTGTTTTACGGTTCAGCATCTCACCACACCGCACAGTGCAACTGTAATTCACTATGGGAGAAATTACTCCCTGACAAATCGCACCCACCATTTCATAAAAAACAAAAAAAGTTCTATATAATAGGAACTCTGCAGCCATGCCAACAGTCACAGCAACCAAGGACACCATACTAACCAGGCACTATTTTTCTAGTGCACTAACAAAAATGTCAAAAATAAAACAAACACCAAAATAAACACTGTTATTTTTTTTTTTTTTATGTCTCAAAAAAATGGACCATTACATAATAGCAATATACCACTCCAGAGTGTGGGCATATGGGTGGATTTACCACTTCTGGTGTGGTTAAGTCAGTCGGCTTGCGGGCTCGTGACTGAACCACACCAGGTGCAGTAAATCCACCCATATACCCACACCCTGTTGTGGTATATTACTTAACTATAAGACTGGCCAGTTTGCTGCTGGTGCCTCCCCCACCCCAAAGAGCATCACTGTTTCTCACCTCCCTAAAGTGACCTTCACTTAAATATAACATGGGTTTTCCACACCTGTGTTGAGCATACAAGAGAATTAACATCCTTACTCCACCAGCCTCCATGGCATTCTTGAGATAAAACCTCAGCTGAGATTCCTCTGGTCCTCAGCTAGAATTCTTTTAACTATTCCTAGGGTTAAGTCAAGCTCTGGCTAATGGTCTTTTCTTTCTTTAGCCTCTGGAATATTGAGTAATCTTCCCCTGTGGGTTCGTAACTATTCCTCGTCTTGACATTTAAAATCTCCCTTAGGACACAAGGGGCTCGATTTTCAAAGGTTGGGTGGTGTGTCAGGAACCCTTGTTATTCAAAGACGTTTGTTGTTCTGAAGATTAAATTTGCATGCCATACAAGAGTTAATTCTTTAATTCTGTGCAGATTGCTTGCAGGTTAATTCGATGAGTAATAGTGGTAATGGACAGCTCATTATATAAAAATAATGCATGATTGTACAGAATGCATGCAGCTTGCTTGCCATATACAGTATGTGTCTGATGTGTACTTATGATGTAATCCTGCTTTTTTTTGGTTGTCAGTTTTTATTTTACATTTTCAAAAAAAAATGTCATGCTAAGAAAGAAACTGGGACACAGTTATCAGAAAACTGATAAGTGTAGCCATGATAGACTAAACAGGAGCCAGAACACTGGGATAAAATTAAACTGAGCACTTATGAGGGCATTAAACTAATAAAAGGGGGTGAGATGAGTGAGGACTTGATGATTTTAGATAATGCAACAAATATTAGATACCATAATTGGTTAACCAGCTGAAACCCCTGAACGGTTTAGGAAAGGAAACTGAAATGGTCATTATGGTGCTCAAAGAAAGGAAGTGAAAAGACTGTGTAGTAGGGTAAGGGCTGTGAACCAATGGGCATGCAGCCCTACCAAGGTTATAGTCGGCGGGCGGCGGGGCAGCAGGTGGGTGGGTGCTGCCGCCCCGCCGGCTGACCAGGGGGGAGGGTGGTGGGACTCAGTGGGCGGGTGGGAGGGGGGTACCCTAGACCACCAGGGTAATAGGACATTTTCTGTTAAACAGATGCCCATGATTGGGCAGCATTTGGTCCACTGGACCACCAGGGATACTGGAGGGGGGGGGTTTATTATAACAATGCCCGTGATCGGGCACATAGCGGTCCACTGGACCACCAGGGATATTGGATGGGAACTTTATTGTTTAACAAATGCCTGTGATTGGGCATGGGGGGGCGCCGCCAGGTGCAGCCAGAACTCGGGTGGCCACCCACAGGTGGCAACTGCCGTGTTGTGCCCTGCAATGTGGCAGCTCACCTGTGGGTGGCCATCAGTTGTTCCTTTTTTTTTTTGGCTTAACTTTGTGCAGACACAGGTAGGGGTTGCGCATGCATGACTCTGCACATCCTGGGCTGAATATCAGGCTATGCAGGTTATGCATGGGCACGCCCCCCTACCTGTGCCTGCATACATTACTGATGTGCTCCAGCGCATCGGGATTTGTGCCGCACACTTTTCCCTTTTGAATATCATGCTGGGGCGCATCAGTGGGTTGCACATGGCACAACACTGTTGCGCCATATGCAACCCTTTTGAATATCTGAGCCAGTATCAAAAACAGTGGGAGTTCTATTCATTTTAACTGGATGAAACAGCCAAAGTTATCAAAGAACTTGGAAAATGGAAAAGCTCTGGGGTATGACAGCTTTGGGGTAGAATTTTTATAAATTAATATTTCCATCCCTGCTGCCCCTCTCTAGAAAGTGTACCAAGAAATAGCAAATCATAACACTCCTGCTCAAACAGATCAGGAATTGTCACTTTGGTTGAGAAACCAGACAAGAAATACAAATTATAACACTCTGGCCTAAGCAATATGATCAGGAATTATCACTTTGATTCAGAAACTGTATGAGGATCCCATGTAATATGAGTATTCCGGGCCAATTACTTTTCTTATTATGGACCTTAAATTCTATGCCTAGATAGTAGCACTCAGACTTAAAAAACATTGACATTGGTAGTTCACACAAACCAGACAGATATCATTACAAGTGGGCAGTGAATAGACTATACTGTATTTGTCACGCCAGTAAAATAAAATATCACTCTAAAGAACAATCTTGCTTCACTGTCTTGGTCTAATTGGATGCAGAAAATGAATCTGATGGAGTGGGATGGTCTTATTTAAGTGAGGTAATGAAGGGGGTTGGGTATGGCCAAGACTTTAGGAAACTAGTAGAATTACTATATCAAGAGACCAACAGTGAGGGTTAAAATGAACTGTATATCTCATTCCTCCCTTATTTTCCTCTTCAGGTAAACATTGCCAAATCAGCAAAAAAAAAGGGGGATAAAACTTTCTTCAGGTACTAAGCAAAAAGAAGAAAAGTAAGGCAGGGATAGTAAGACTAAAAGAGAAAGGGGGGAGTGTGGAAGAGGACCAGAAGAAAGCAGACATATTGAATAAGTACTTTTGTTCAGTATTCACAAAGGAAGGGGTAGGTGATGAGCCACAGATAGTGGAGAAGGGCATTAAGGGAAGGGAGGGAGGTGAACACTACCCCTTTGACGGAGGAGAGAGTCCTCAGGGAACTAACAAAACTAAAAGTAGACAAGGTTATGGGGCCAGACAGGGTTTACCCTAGGATACTGAAGGAACTAAAGAAGGAAATGTCTGCACCTCTGTTGGCCCTGTTCAATCTATCACTAGATATGTGAGAAGTTCCAGGGGACTGGAGGAGGGTGGTTACTGGTAGCGCCATATGGTGTCGGAACCATTCATCGCTTACCCCCACCAAAAATGGCTGCACAAGGTAGAAATAGTTTTCAAAGAAAGTACTGGGGAATACCTTAAAATCAGTGGATTGCAAGATATGAGGCAGCTTGGGTTCACAGGGGATAGATCTGGCCAGACAAACCTGACAGAGTTTTTTTGACTGGGTTACCAGGGAGGAGAGGTGGATGTGGCCTACCTGGATTTCAGTAAGGCTTTCAACACTGTTCCACACTGAAGACTGGTAAACAAGCTAGGCAGCATGGGAGTGGGTCTAAAGATAGCAAAATGGGTACAAAGTTGGCCAAGTAACAGAACTCAGAGTGTGGTGGTAAATGGAGTTCACTCAGAGGAAGGTAAGGTAACCAGTGGGGTACCACAGAGCCAGTACTGGGACTGGTCATTTTCAATGTCTTTATTAGCGACATCGCAGAGGGGCTGGAAGGAAAGGTATGCCTGCTTGCAGATGACACAAAAAGCTGAAACAGAGTGGACACACGGTGGGGTGTGAAGAAAATGAAGGAAGATCTAAAAAGAACTGGAAGACTGGTCAAGGGTTCAGCAACTGGGCTTTATTGCCAAAAAATGTAAAATAATGCACATGGGGTAAACAAACCCAAGGGCAACGTATCATTTGGGGGGAGGTGCTAATACAACAAAATGGAAAGGGATCTGGGGTCAGCATATCTGATGACCTGAAGGTAGCCAAGCAGTGTGATAAGGCAGTAGGAAAGCCTAGTAGGATGCTGGGGTGCATAGGGAGGGATATCACAAGCAGAAAAAGGGAGGTAATGTTACCCCTATAGAGATCAATGGTGAGGCCACAACTGGAGTACTGTGTCCAGTTCTGGAGGCCCCATCTCAGGAATAAAATAGACTGGATAGAGGCAGTACAGAGAAGAGCAACCAAAATGGTGCATGGCCTGCATTGGAAGCCCTATGAGGAAAGACTAAGGGAATTAAATATGTACTCACTGGAGGAAAGGAGAGAAAGGTGAGACATGATAGAAACATTCAACTACCTCAAGGATACCAATAAAGTACTGGAAGGTGGCATATTGCACAGAAAGATATGCTCAAAGTTGAGGGGACATATTATGAAGCTGGAAGGGGGGAGATTTAGATGGGATGTGAGGGAATATTTCTCCATGGAAACGGCGGTGGACACTTGGAACAGCCTCCCAGCAGAGGTGGTGGGTACCGAAATGGTAACAGGTTTCAAACATGCATGGAATAGACACAGGGGGACCTGAGTGACTGGGAAGGGGGAGTGGGCAAGTTTGGAGAACAATTAGGTTCTATGATAACACAGTAGGTAGGGACTTTAGGGCAGATCAGATGGGCCAAGAGGTCATTTTCTGCTGACAGCTTCCATGTTTCTATGTTTCAGAGGGGTAGCAGACAAGGTTGCTCGTCTTCTCCCCTGCTGTTTACATTAACAATTGAACCATTAGCAATAGCTCTAAGGCAATACCGTGAAATCAGTAGGGTGACAAGAAGTGCTGAGATGCATTATTTATCCTTGTAAGCAGCCAACTTGATCCTGCATGCTACCATGCCAGAAAATAAATACTTCAAAATGCTATGACTGCAATAGAGAAGATTAAAAAAAGTTTAGTAAGGTCTGTTGTGATCCTCAGTCTTGTCTCCCATCCCCTGCAGGTGTGGACCCAGGCATGGGAGCTGTGAGCAGCACTGGGGGCACCACAGCCAGGATCAGTGGGCTGTTCAGTGTATCCATCACTCTGCTCATGGCAGAAGTCCACGGGATATGGAAGCCCATGGCAGTCCTCCACAGGCTGCCATTTCCCCTTTTGGTGGTGTGAAAATTACTGGCCAGTACCAGTGGCAGCCAAGCCCCATGCATGTGCTCCTGGAGCTGGGGGCCAGTGGTGGGATGGCGCCTGCTTGTGAAGGGATAGCCAAGTGGAGAGGGACACATATGCACTATGGCAGCCATAGGGCCAAGTAACATACACACCCTCTCTGCCAGCTATGGATGCTACCCCAGCAGCATTGTAGACAAGGAAAATGTCTATCTCTGCCTCCCTAGCCCACTCCTAACCTGATCTGGTGCACAGCTGCCCACGTGGCCAGGGATTGGACACAGAAAATGCACATAGCCAGGTTGCGGATGCCGCGGGATGCCCCAAAGATGTGCATCCTACACAAACGATGAACTCCATGGCTTTCCCCCACCCTCTGTGGGTGTGGAGCATCTGCACATCCTGTAAAGATTGAGCCTAAGGCAATACAACCCTGATAAAGAATATACCTGCACACAGAGAATTACTAGAGAGCTCCCCAATGCACCTCACTCTCTAATGAATATTGGGCATCTTGTGCTTGTAACTAAATGCACTTCACACTTTTAATATTTTTAGATATAATACTGCTGCTGAGATGTTATTTACACACACTGTGCACAAGAAAGCATGTGCTCAGTGGCTCAGTTGTGCCTTGATCCAGAAGGAATAACTTCAAATAAAAAAAGTGAAGCACTCACCTTTCCAATCATACCCAATTATCACTCAAATACCAAACACATTATGAAATCACCTCTGTCCAAAGGTTTCATACCCAGATGTCAGTGTTTTGCCAATGGTCATGTGCTGACCTCAGATGAAGCACTGAGTTCCGACTTCAAAAATGTTAAGTCACTGGATGCTGAGGTCCTGAGGGTCTGCAGTTTTTCCTTTGTTTTTTGCACTGTGTGAACCCATTTTTAAATAAAGGTAGAAGTAATTTCATAACACTTTTGACATTTTGGTGCTAACTGGGTATGATTAGTGGAGGGGTGTGCTCTGTCTTTTTCCATTTGAAAGTATTTACAAACACCCCGATGCTAAAATGTTTTATAAGCTGCACTACATAATTTGCACCTACTGCAAGTTGCAGAATGCCTGGGATGCAGAGAGTTCAGCTTGACTGGAGGCAGGGCTAGCCCTGTTTAAAGCTAGCAGTGAAGGCATCAAGTCACATTGAGTAGGAAGGAGTAAACTCATTGCCTGGTACAAATTTGATAGAGGCTAACTTAAAAATAAAACTCTTCTGTAATGTGTTTTTTATCTGCATTACTATTGTTTTGTAGAACGTGATTTGATTAGCTACAAGGGAACCATCTTGGTAACGTCATCCAACCACGTAGGGGTTTTTAGCTGGAATCAGCAATAGTAGGAAATGATGAAGAGAGACAAAAAGAGCTGCAGGGAGCTCAATTTGATGCACATAGAGAAGTGAGGAGTAGCACCAGCACCTGGGGCCAGTTCAAGAGGGGCTAACAAAATAAAAGAATTCGGATGGGAAGGTGATTTGAAAACAAGTAAGTCATCATGGAATATCGGTCATCCACTTAGAAGTGTATGGGTAGAACCACCAAATCAAGAAGTGAAGAAAGAGCTGGCCCGCCGGCGCGGCGGTGGGTTTTCCGCTTGGCGCGGCGACCCGGTTCGGGAACGGATCCGGGTCGTCGGAGGGCCGGCTGTGGGGAGTAGGATCGAGCGCCCGCTGGGCAGCTCTCCTTCTCCGGGGGGAAGGAGTGGGCAGCATCCAGTGCACTAGAGACCCCTGGCGGAGGCCGGGAGTTCCCACGCAGCCGACGCTTTAAGATCCCTAGGAGGCGGGGCAGATGGTGACGTTGTGGCGCGGCCCCGCCTCCACAGAAAAGCGGCAACGGAGCTCCTGCCGCCATGAATGAAGCTCGCCGGGGCTTCAATATGCCCCCAGGCCAAGCCCCCGACCAGACTTCAGTGCCTGCGGCATATGCCCGGGTGCCGCAGACCCCCACCGTGGGGGGTAAGCCACGGGGAATTGGGGGCTGTGGCTGATTTGGGGTGCAGAAGTCGTCGGCCAGTGATCGGGCTGAGGTTAAGGCAGCAGGTAGCTCGGGGGAGTAAAAAGAATATAATGATAGAAAAAAAAAAAGAAGTGAAGAAAGAGGCCAACAGAACATTTCATCAAGAATCCAACTGCATTAGTGTCACAGAGCAGGAGTGTGGTGTCTTAGTGAGTCACTGGCAGAACAGCCACAGGAAGACAGCAGGTCCACATGGTACTCTGATCATTGCAGATGAGGAAGAGAAGAAGCAGGAGATAAGAGAAGGTGCAGAATGGGGTAATAACAATAAGTTAGGACAAATTTTGTGGAGCACAAAGCAGGGAAAGGATGGGCCTCATCAGAAAAGAAGAAGGGTGCAGCTAAGCTGTGGCAGGTGCAATTGTATTTTATTTTTGCTGGTGGCAACAGTAAAGAGCAGAACCCTTGATAAGTAACAGACAGCTAAATTTACAGGGTCCTTGTTAAATTCTATTTAGGGTACTTCCACAAAGGCATCTGATGATGAGAAGGTGTACAGTAAGAAGTGAGGGTGTTTGATGTAATCTGTTCAATGAAACCTGTTTCAGAGTAATTTGCAACTACATCAACACACAAGGATGCAAGGATGGTGCACAGTGGTGGGATGTGAGAGGAGTGCAGGGTGTGCAGGACAGTGGTGTCCCTAAGAATGCTCTTGGAGCTCTGCCACTTCCTCAGATGCAGGAGGTTCTGGGCAATGAGGGTGGACTTGGAATCTACAAAGACTGAAATTTGCCACTTGATTGCTACAGCTGTTGGGCATTGTGGGATGCCACTGCTGCAGGCCCCACCAAGGCCCATTCACGGATTTTATGTATGAGCTTTGATTTAGGTAAATGCTCAGTAATGCATCTGAGAAAGAACAATGTCAGCTTTGACTAGGTTTTGTTGGTGAAACTACTGATAGATTAACAAAGGGTTAAAGGGACATAGGGATCACAGTAACTAATGACTTAACCACAGACATTGTGAAAATGTTTTCAGAAATTCACATTAGATCCTTAACCATATCAGGAAATCCTTAATAAGTAGATTAGCTAATGTCATTATCCCTTTATACAGAACTACTATAAAATGAGGCCACAAATGGACTACTGTGTGCAAATTGGGGGGCAGCCATCAAATGTGAGTAATAAGGAACACACTGAAAAAGTACAGAGGACAGCTCCTTAAATGAGTGTAGGTCTAAAGAATTCAACATGAAGAACGATTATCCACCTTGGGGTTCCTCAGTCTCTAGAGACTCAGAATCCAAGGGGACCTTTTAGTGAAGTATACACCCCAACTGCAAAATGTCGACAGCATATGACACTACAGAGACCACAATGCAAGGTCGCTGTAGTAGTGAATGCCAGAACCAGCACTGTCTTTTGGGGTTCACACCCCAAAATCAGCTTCTACTCGGGTTGATAATCTATAGTGTGGGGGTGCAGGGGGTGAAGCCCCCTATTAAAACATGTCCGTGGATGTGAAACCATGTGCTGACTGCAAAATACAATCTACATGACGGTTTTGCTGTCTGGTCGTTCGACAAGATTTTTGTCGACGACCAGACGTAGAACCTTTCGGTGATAAACAAAAATGACTAATGACAGACAGCTGCTATCTTCCTTTTGTTGGAACTCAAAAAAGCAGCTGCATGGATCACATGATGACTTAGAGAGAGTAGCAGCTATCTTGCAGTTCTCTGGCACAGCTCCTAAATTTCGTAACTATTAATTGAAACCTAACCTTTTTAGATCAATTAAGGGCATATTCAGATAGTAAAACTTAATTTCTACCAGCTTGCCTTTACAAATCTTCAGGATGGATCATGAAATGAAAGCTCCTCTGCCAAAGCATACTCCACCTCTGATGCCGGACAGAGCTACAGACCCTAAACTCTCCAAGCAAAATCTAACAAAACCTCTAGCTACAGCAAATACTTCACCTTCGAACACTCTCACTGAAGATAAATTCCTAGCTGAATTAGAACCCTTGAAAGATACCATGACATCACTACTAACTGACATCAAAAACTTAAATGTGAAGACTGACGAACTTACCAGTAGAGATGCATCGAATTTTTAATCTGCCCGCGAAGTGGACGTGAAGTGGACACTTCACGTCCGTGGAGCAAAACACGAAGTGGACCTTGCAAAGTGCTCACTTTGCATTATTATTATTACCACTTCGCATTGCCATTATGCCTTAACGTGAAGTAAGGCAAAGTGAGAAGAAAATAGGCACATCACATGGCTTGCAGTACTGTAAGTCACATGCTTTAGCCAGGCAGGAAGGAAGTGAGTCATAAAAGTATACTGCTGGTTAACTAGGCTGCTGGTTAACTAGGATCTGCAGCTTATCCATTAGGTAGGGAAATGGGCAGACTGGGTGGGCCAAGCGGTCCTTATCTGCCGTCAAATTCTATGTTTCTATGTTCTATAGAAGCAGTTTCACTTTCTCCTTTGCATTTGTAGAGGGAGAAAGCATTTGCGACAGGAGAGGAGTTACTGCTTGCCTTTCATTGCATTTCAGTGCCTGAACAAAACAAACAGGTTTTTAAAAGCTATTTCTTTATTTAGTTTTTGTATTGTATTTGTGTTTTTTTGTTAGTGAATTTTTTGCATAAGTTTTGTTTTGTTTTGTGTATGTGACTGACTGTGTGTGTGTGTGTGTGTCCACTGTCTGTGTGTGTCTGACGGCCCATGGACTTCAGGAGGATGGACGGTCATGTAGAAGAAGGTGAGTCGCTGGCCCGTGGGCGCAGTAGGAAGGGAGAAGTGCGGACCCCTGCCAGGTGAGGCGGTCGTGTAATGTTGGTCCTCTCCCAACTCCTGACCAGTGTTGCTTCCCCCTTTGAAGCAACAGGAGCAGCAGCAGTAGCACCAGTGCCACTGGTGGCTGCTTTGCGTCAACCTTCTCCGCCACTACCACCACTACCATCACCACCACTAGCAGCAGCTGTTGGGGCTCCAGCAGCACCCCCTCCACCACCTCCACAGACACAGCCACAGGAGGTGGCTCCAGAAATTGTAGGTGGTGGTGGGACTCGTGCCCGACGTGTGAAGACTGTGTCTGGTCCCCCCCCCCGCATCTCCCCAATGTGGGAGTTTTTTAACTGTGTGGTGGGAGACAGCACAATGGTGGAGTGCTATGTGTGTGGTGTACTAGTGCGCTGTGGCCCCCCGGGACACATTTGGGGACCGGTGGCCAGTGCACCCACATGCTGAACCACCACAGGGCAGAGTGGCAGTCTGCCACGGAAGGGGCCAGGCGTTCACCTGCTGGCCCTTTCATGCCAGTGGCCGAGAGTGCTGCTGGGATGGGAGTTGTGCCTCGCAGTCACCGCCGCAGCAGGATGAGGAGGGCGACTACAGCAGCTGCTCCACCACCACCACCACCACCACAGCCACCAGCACCACCCTGTCCACCACCAGCCCCATTACCTGGATTCCCCACTGCAGTAGACCCCGCAACAGTCTCTGCAACCCAGTCTGACATCGGCCTGGTGAGGGCAGCACTTGAGGAAAATAATGAGCAGGTCAGTGCTTTGGAGCAGCAGGTGAACAGAGTGGAAGCACAGCAGCAGCAAATACTTTCAATGCTGCACCTGCTGCTGGACCACCACAGCATCCAAAGTAAGTGACAGGATTGTTTTCTGCCCCCACCCGACCCCACCCACTACTGTGTTGTACTGTTTCTGTGTGTTTTTTCTTTGTTATTATTTAATCATACACATTTTCCCTTCCAGGGGAATCTTTCTTGCACCACATAGAGCAATACATTTTTGTGAAAACCACCCATAATTTCATTACAGTGTGTCACGTGACGGAGGAATTCCCATTCTGAAAATCTGTCCACATTCTGCCTCCCTTCTCAGCAATGTTAGGACGTGATGGCAGGGACAGCATGTGTGCATGCTCCTAACAGTGAATATCCGATTGTCCGGCAGGTTTCTAAATGTTTCTTTATGTTATAATGGTCAGTTTTTGGTGAAATGTGTGGCCACGTTTCCAGTATGAAGAGCCTTGTTAGTGGAAACATCCCGCATTTCACCACAAAGTGAACCTTATAACATAAGGAAACATTGGGATAGCTGCCGGACATTCACTACAGTGGAGCATGCACCTGCGCTCCCCCTGGCATCACGTCCTAATGTTGCTGAGAAAGGGTGGCAGAATGTGGGTGGCTTTTCTGATCGGTAATTCCTCTGTCACGTGACTCACTGTAATGAAATTATGGGTGGTTTTCATAGAAATATATTGCACTCTGTAGAGCAAGAAATATTCCAGTGGTAGTAATTCTCCCACATATTAGTTTATGTGTATCACCATAACTATGTAATGTGGTGAATGTCTGTAAAGCAGCAGCGCAACAATCTGTTGATAACTCTGACCTATATTTTTTAATGCTATGTTACAACTTCCTTTACTTACATCCTGACTGACTGGAATGATATGAGAATTTACAGTTGTTGAGTCTGCTGTACTACCTTTTTTCATGTGTGAAATAATGAAAGGAGCATTCCTTTTAAATTGGTGCTGACCAGGTCTTTGTCATTGTTTCCTCTGCTTTTCTCCATCACATCAAGTAGTTGTTATATATCATTTTTGTTATTAATTAACAGTTATGCATCAAGCAGTGTTTATGATACCACAGAACAATAGTTATTGAAAAGCAGCTGCAAATAAATACAAACCTGGTCCTAACAATATTGGAAGATGTGCTCATTTTTTTTTCATACATGAAAAAAGTAGTCAAGTAAGTAAAGCAGACATAAATTGTGAAAAGAATCATATTATTCAAGTCACGACTCGGAGGTAACTAGTGGTGGCTGTGGCAATGTAAAGTAGCATAACAAAGTACAGTTCAGAAATGTGAGGACATTCTTGCTATGCTGCTTTAATTGTAAAAATGTCAGTATGACATCATGAGCTCACAGCAACAATCACAGAACACACAAAAGTGGCACAGAGTCCTCAGATTTTTTCTGCATGCCCAAAATGCATCGTCCTTGGGTGCAGAAAATTGACAAGTGGTAACAAAGTGAAAAGGGACTGTTTCAGTACATATAAAGTCCCCCAGAATTAATGGCACACTCGGCCATGCACGCAGTGGTGGCACAGAGTCCCCAGATTTTTTCTGCATGCCCAAAATGTATCCTCCTTGTGTGCAGAAAATTGACAATTGGTAACGAAGTGAAATGGGATTGTTTCAGCACATGCAAAGTACCCCAGAATTTATTGCGCAGTCACTCATGCACGCAGTGCCCCAGAATAAAATGATGGCCATGAGCGAACTGTTGCTGGTCCAATGTGTGCTCAGATTCGAGCAAATGCAATGTGATCATCTCAACTGGATGGAACTTGAGGGTGCCCTTTGTCTGTACACTAATAGTAGCCTTGGTGAGTTGATATATATATATATATATATATATATATATATATATATATATATATATTTCTGTATTTTGTAGGTAAGGAGGGTTGATATGGACATATACTCATGATATTGTTCTGTATCACAGGTCACAGATACTGTTAGTGTGCACATTCCAGCTCAATGAGAATGTTTTGCGTAGAAATTTGCAATGGATGACTGTCAAGCATATGAAGATAAGTATTTGTTTTTTTGGGTGGGGGGAAGCATATTTGCAGGTTTGTCTGTAATGGTTTCTTATTTTCTTACTTCTTTACAGATTTCATCTGCATCCTTCTTGAGTCTGGTTGTTAATGATGGTCATGGTCATCTAATGAAACGACTTCTGCATGTTGCATGTGTGCCTCAGCCCGGGGTGGGGCCCAATGTTGAAGAACTTGTTTGGATAAGGCCACTTTGTCAGAACAACAAAGCATCTGGAAGTTTCCTAAAAAAAGAAATGAATGACTTCTTACAACTTAATTGTTATGTGTCCCTCCCTGGTTCTAAAATATCAATCCCTAAAGTCAAGTTACATTTCAAAGCCACATCTTGTCAACTAACACAACCTGTGCAATATTTGCTGCAGTCTTTACAAAATAATGAAATGGATGAAATCAAATCTTCGTACTCACCAGAATGGATTTCATATGGATATTACATTGCTTCCTCTCTGTACAGTACAGCTACAGTACCATTC
Organism: Neoceratodus forsteri; assembly: GCA_016271365.2. Taxonomy (NCBI): domain Eukaryota; kingdom Metazoa; phylum Chordata; order Ceratodontiformes; family Ceratodontidae; genus Neoceratodus; species Neoceratodus forsteri. The sequence goes on from CM057450.1 coordinate 33,498,781, forward strand.
CCAACAAGTTTTAGCGATGGAGCCTTTTTTTGTTACCCTGTAAAAGAAACAAAAGAAGTGTACTGTATGTGCTTTACCATTGCGGCTCTGAAAAGCTTCAGAAAACAAAACATACAACTAAAGGAAGTGAAACAGCATGGCAAACATGAGTACACATACTCACTTTATGGTTTAAATATTAAGAAGCTTTCTGTCTCTGGCTGATGGATGTGGTAGTCCGGACAGACTCATGGTGGCAGTGGTGGCAGTGGATAACATCAGTCGCAGTGGTGGTGGTGGTCCGGAGGGCAGACAGACTCATGGTGGCAGTGGATTACATCAGTCCCGGTGGTGGTGGTCCGGGGGGTGTAGACACACTCATGGTGGCAGTGGCTAACATCAGTCCATGTGGTGGTGGTCCAGGGGGGCAGACAGACTCATGGTGGCAGTGGATAACATCAGTCCCGGTGGTGGTGGTGGTCCGGGGGGGCAGACAGACTCATGGTGGCAGTGGATAACATCAGTCCCAGTGGTGGTGGTCCAGGGGGGCAGACAGACTGATGCTGGCAGTGGATAACATCAGTCCCAGTGGTGGTGGTCCGGGGGGGGGCACACCGCTTTTTATAAAAACTTCAGTTAAAACCTGCCAACATTAAGCACATCATCATCCTCATAAAGAAAACTGCCCTCCCAGTCATCGATGTCTGAAGGCTGACCACTGGCAAAATTCTTTCTCCATTGTGTCATCATCTATGTCAGTGGTGGGCCGTTTCAGGCAGCCACTGCCAGTGCCACCAGGATGCTCCATTTCCACATCAGCAAGACCACCATGACTAGGCCGAGGTACGAATACCGAGGTTGCAGTTTCTGCTGGTATGTACCTCTCATTCATTTTAATGAATGTTAGCAAACTAACATTTGCAGGAGACAGGTTTATCTGCCGATCCCTGACTATTGCACCTGCTGAACTGAATACCCTCTCAACACTTACACTGGAGGGTGGGCATGTGAGGTACTTCAGTGCCACTGCAGTCAGCTCTGGCCATTCACTGACCTTTCCACTTCAGTACAAAAGAGGATCTTCAGTTATTGTCAGATGCCTGTTTTCAGACAAATATGACTCAACCATTATCTGTGCCGCACTAAGTCCAATTGTTGATGCATCACCCTGTTCTTCTGAATCAATTATTTTACAAATACCCGCTTGGGACAAAACCTCCCAAAGCTAGTTGACGCCAGCCACTTTGGATGACAGACCACCTGGAACTACAGTCCCCTTCCCCTTGCAGGATATGCTTGATCGTCCTCCAGGTACACCTTCAGCCGGATTATGCTGCTGAGGTTTGCTGACCTTGGCATGTGACTTCTGTGCCCCATTAACCAAGCATACCAGTTGACCACTGATATTTTTTTACCTGTTCAGGCCCTCCCTCCAGTACTGATGCAATTCCACGTTTGTATCGTGGGTCCAGCATTGTTGCTATGGCAAAGTTGTCACTATGCTGAATGCTCACAATGTAACGATTCTGGTCGAAAACTGTCAGCATGTGTTGCAGCAACATACTGATAGCACCGTCTCTGGCAACATCAAGGCTATGCTGTACATTCACCAATGTCTGCCTCAGCACCTGCAGCAGTGGAATTGATTGGCTAATGGAGGCAGACTCGCCACTCACTGCCTGTGTGGCATGTTCAAAAGGTCGCAAAATTGTTATTGCAGAGTCCATGGGGCGCCACTGTTCAGTCATCATAGACATGGAGGCCCCGGAACTGTCATGGCTAGTGTGCATAACAAGATATTCTGAGATGGCTTTGTATTGTTCATACAACCTCTCTGCCATCTATAATGTGGAATTCCATTGGGTGACAACTTCCAGCTTCAAGCGGTGCTGAGGCAGGCTGTTTTGTATCTGCAACTGCCGCAGTTGGTCACGGTCCTTTCTGGATCTTGAAAAGTGAGAGCAGACATGCCATGCAACGGTCAGCATTTTATTTATATCAGGATGCTACAGAAACTCCTGAACCACAAGATTTAAACAGTGGGCCATGCATGGAACACAAAAAAATAACACTATTTGTGATGCATTTCACCACATTTAACCGATTGTCACTCGCTATGAACCCAGCTCTCAGGGAAAGATGGTTTAGCAATCTGTCAGTTTCAGTCAGTATCATGTCCAACATGTTCTCACCAGTGTGTGAACAGGTCACACTGCGCATAGCAATCGTTGCATGCTGTCGAATTCCAGGAAGATTGCTACCGTGACAATCCACCTTACTGCACTGATTATTCACACTACCAACATCACAAACAACCCCCGGCACCTGCGCCCAATGTGCAGTTATACACAGATATGAACTCCCCACTGTTTTGCCACTTGTCCACATATCCATACTTAAATGGATGAATGGAGAGAGGAATGTTGAAGGGCATGTCTTACTGAGTTGGACACAGTGCGGAACAACTCAGGGACAGCACAGGTAGAAAAGTATGTCCTGGATGGGACTTTCCATTTTGGACAGGCACATGCAGCAAACTGCCGGAATCCAGAATTCTCCACAAAGGAGAAGGGCAAAAGATCATTTGCCAGCATTTCCGCTACAGCAACACTGAGTTCACGTGACACTATGATTTGGGGGGTACTTCAGCTTATGCACAAAAACACTCTGTAACTTGGGCTGACTTAAATGTTTTACACATGGTGTGTTGATCACAAATGGTTGTGCTCTGTGATGAATGGCATTGGTAGGGCATGGAGTGCAGACATTTGATGAAGACAGTTGCACAGGTGATGATGACAAACCCAGAAATGATGTTATTTTGCCAGATTTGCCAACCGGGGTAGATGTACCACTTGCACTAGACATACTGCATTCACCACCACCACCACAAAAACTGCTACTTTCACCTGCACTGGACAACATTTCAAAGTCATTATTGTCCTCCACCTCATCATGCCTGTAGTAATCCTCTGCTCTTATTACTGCACTGTTGCACATGTTTAATTTCCTACTGGGCTTAACAGTCATTGAAGGGGATAACATGCTGGCTATGGTTGCCGGTGACACTGGTGAACACGCCATTGTGGTATTAGCTGCCAGCTTGTGCTGGATCCACAGTGCCAAGTGCCTATTCTTAAGATGTGTATGCTGTCCTCCTGTGCCCAGATGACTCCCCTTTTTACCTCGACTCACACGCACATGGCAAACCTGGCAGATTGCAACTGAATCATCATTTGCATCTTGAACAAAAAAATCCCAAAAAAGGGAGTGGGATGCTCTGCGTTTAACATGTCCATGATAATGTGGCTTATTTAAGTCCTTTAGTTTAAGCACTGAAGTGGGGGGGAGGCACGTGATGTTTCGAGCACTGCACACCTGGACTGCAAATGACCACCACGACTACCTATCATATTGATTACTGGGTCATCATCATCAACTAAAACCAGTAAATCACAAGTTTTTACAGGGGGGGATTCCTGCAGACAGACTCAGACACAGCCACTTTTAATTTCTTTTTCTCTGGTTCCCAACTGGGGTCAATTACATCATCATCATATTCATCAACACCACACACATCCACATCTTCTGCTTGGATGCTAGCATGTGTACTGCATGTTGCAACAACAGCAACATCATCATCATCATCATCATCACATTCATCATCAGCATCTACACCACCATCACCTGATATTTTTTCACCACACTGTGAATCACTGCATGGAAAATGCGTGCCATTAAGTGCCATGATGGATGGACTATCACATTGTATGCTATCGTTGACATGATCATCAGAATCCTCAGGTTCAGTTACTGGGATGTTACTGGGAAGTATGACATCATCTACGCTGCCACTCACTTGCATTGCTTCACACTCAATATTTTTGGATACGGTACACTGGTCAGATTTAGAACTTGAAGCATCAATACTAATACTACCTCCACCACCACTAACACCAGTAACACTAACACCACCGACTGGGAAAACATCGTCTCCTCCAACTACAAGAGAAGCTACTGATTGGGCTGTAAGAAACATTGCAGGAGAAATACCTTTCCTCACATCAGCAATGCACTTCTGCGTCTGTGTACTACTACCACACCCACAGACCATCTTACTGCCAACATTGCCATGGTGAGAAACAGCTTTGCTTGCACGTCTCTTTGCAGTCATTTTGGGGGAGCAACCACAAATATTATAACCAAATTCAGATTTTAATACGTTCACTCTCTGATTGGAGGGACGCTGGCTGGATGTGAAGCCAAGTAAACAACTGTGGCTTCAGCAACAGACAAGAGACTACTCTGAGACTGTCACGGAATTAAAACAACTTCAGTAACCAGTGGTGTTGATGAGGTCACAAAAACAATCCAATCTGGTAAAAAATACCTTTTGAACGTGGGGGGGGCACTGAATACAGACAGTGCTAATTTTCATGGCACTACAAACAGCAAAACTAAGAACACATACCGCAATCGCAGTACAAAATCAGGCAGCTGCAGTGGATAGCAGGTTCACACTGCTGCGATTGCAATTACATTAGTCTGTGGCACAATAAAAGGTGTATTATTTGATGCACGCAACACTGCACACACACAGAACAGTTTGTGTACAAAGCTGAACGAGGAATGCGCCGCAAATGCAAAAGTTCAGTACTATGCCACGTTAAGTATTGTAAATTTGTAATGTAAACAACCTGAACTTATGAACTGCTGCACCACATCCACACAACAAACAGCAAGAAAATTTCTACTATTACTGACAATATTACTGTGTGTACATTAACAAAGTCAGTTATATAACAAAAATATAACCAAAAAACAAAGAAATCACTATTTCTCCAACTTAAATCTACCTACACCACAGATATGCCCCTCCACCAAAGCACACTTTCACTGTCTTTCACTACACACATTCAGTGTTGTAAATTAACATTCAAATCCACACAAAAACAAAAACTCTCAATGATATGAGCACAGGAGGGTTTCCTACAATCGATGAACTAAAGTTGGATCCCCCCCACAAAAAAGCAAAAATGCTTTTTGCACAGCTTTTACAAGATTCCTATTACAGACAGCTATCAGAGCACACTGTCTCCTATTCCTTCCTACTCATACTACCCCGAACTGAGGCTGTGCAGATCAATATAGAGCCCATGTGACCTGAAATCCCATGAATCACTGCAAAATTCACCTTTGGAGCTCAAAAACAAGGCGAAGTGAGGTGAAGTGCACTTCCCGCAGTGCACTTCACTTTAAAATTGGCAGAGTAGTGGCCTGGGGAGGCAGAGTAACATGAAGTCATTGTTTCTAATGGACTTTGCACTCCTCATTATAACACGAAGTACTCTGCTTCGCATTGCAGAGCACTCTGCGAATCCGCTTTTGCTCCGCAAATCTCTTCGCTGAGCAGCTTGAGCCCACTTTGCCCACCACTACTTACCAGTAAGATAAGTGATGCAGAATCATGGATTTCCTTGGTAGAAGATGGGTGTGCTAGGTTTGAACCAGAATTCCCAGCAGTCCAATAAAAGATCAAGAAATTAGAGTCTAAGCTAAAGGACCACAAAAGTAGAAGTTGACGAAATAATTTAATAATCTTTGGCATCCCAGAAAGATCAGAGGGTAGCAATCCAATTCATTTCACTTAGGTAGTGCTTGAAAACCTTGCTGGTTCTTTTCCTAATGAACCATCACATGTGGTCGAATGGGCACATAGATCACAAAAGCTGGTTCCCTCATCAGAAGAAAAACCAAGACCCTTTATGGCAAAACTTCTGAATTACCTGGACAGACAACATGTGTTAAATAAAACTGAAAGCAACCAAAATTTAACCTGGGATGGCCACAGAATTAGGATCACACAAAATCTGCCACACGATGTTCGGATCCATAGACAGGACTTTGCACCACTGGTGAGCAAGTTAATAACTGCCAATATCAAGTTTAAAATATTTTATCTTACCAAACTGTGCTTTAAACATAATGCTACAAACATTGCTTTAGAGTAGGTGCATTTAAAGAACTTTTTTCCCAAATCTGTTCAAGAAATGACTCACCAATGACTCTGGGAAATTACGAAGTTAGAACTGCTGAAATATGAGAGAAATTTAACAATAAATACTGGTAATCTAAGTTATCTAGCCTATTGTGTAGACTAAATTTTCAAGTTTCTTCATGCCTACATGTATTGATTAACCAGAGAAAAGGCCAGAGAAGCCGAATTTTAAAACAAGGGTAAGCAAAATTTCATTATATCCTTTCTTAAATATGTGTAGACTAGAACTGTTGCAATGAACTGGGAAAGTTTCTTTGTCTTTTACTTTATTTTGAAAAGCATGAACCATCTCAGTTTGTTACTTCTTTGGCTTAAGTCACAAGCCAAAATGTAAATTCTGGTAAAGCTAGCTGCACAGAGGAAGAAATAGTGCTCAGCAATTTCTACTCTTCAGAAACTTTAGTAACTTCTTCTTAGTAGTTGTCTGGTACAGCTGTACCGTCGTTTCCTGGAGAACCTTGTATGTAATTTTTGTATCATTACAAGGAGAAGACGTATCTTTAACACAGCTAATTTAAAGTAATTCTGCTCAGATGTGCTCAGAATTGATGCAGCACTCAACAGATCCTGACCCCCAAGAGGAACCATAATTACTTCAATTTGGGTAATCTTTAAAACCTATCTTTAAGTTTGGAACTCCTTGCTCATTTGGGTTATAATTGAAGACTAAGAAAGGGAGACTGCACTAGCGCTTTTTTTCAGTCTCATGATTGGCAGAGTCAATAGCTGTATAATTATAGAGTTTGGTGTTGAACAAACCGGACTGAAATCCTATGTTGCCGTTAACGTAGCTCTTTTTATTTTTCCCTGAACTGGTTAGGCAGCAATTAGTCTGTAACAAAAGGACACTACCAGAATAAACTCTTGTCTAATACTGTTTTATAATAACTGGTCAGCAATTTTTCCCATAATCTGAACCAGTTGTAATTTGCCATTATAACTTACGGGTTATAACGGCAAACACAGGCCACTTCAGTCAAGAAACAGCCACATCCTGATTGGCTCTCCACTTCCCATGGGTGAGCTAAACACTGTCAGAAACATGGCGGCTCCTCATCCTGCTTACTAAGGAGTCACCACACTGGGATTCACCGTTGTCTTGTTTTTAAAAAAAAACAACATATCTGGTTGATCCTGCTGTCCGGAACTCACACTGCACAATAATTGCCATGGAAATGCTCCAAAGGGCTTCACCTACAAATGGCTCCAAACTGCTTTACCACCCATGAACAGCTCTGAAGCGCTTCTCAGAGGTAAGCGCTGTCGCAACAAAATGATGGTAAAATGTAACAGCACACACAAAAAAGGCTTAAAAAAATATTCCTCACAAATTCTCTTTTGTGAGAGAGAGAGAGAGAGAGAGTGTGTGTGTGTGTGTGTGTGTGTGTGTGTGTGTGTGTGTGTGTGTCTGTGAGGAACACCCAGCAGCATAATCTACTAAGGCAAAACAATTGCTGACCAACAATTATAAAAAATAAAAGATGGGGAAGTGTGCTGGTAACTTGAAATTAATGGTTGCCCTCGGTGTGGAATGCTTTAATAAACCCCTCGAGCCGTCCTCGAGGTTTATGTAACATCCGCTTTCTCAGGCAACTCGTATTCTCGACTAACTTTCTCCCCATCCATATTGTATATATATAATGTATGGAAGCCTTTATTATACACTGAAATCAGATGGTAACAATCTGGTTTCCCACCCATGTGCCGTCTGTAGCCTGTAAACCTTCCATTTGGACGCCACATCGATGGGATTACAGCACAGAATGACATGTCCCTCAGAATTCTTCAATCGGAATGTTGTTACTGAAAAAATTCAAAGCACCACACATTCCGACCATTCCATTGTTAAAACTCAGCACAACACGTCATGATGTCCGCCAGCTATGCAATGTCTAATCGCTAGGCTTTTATCCAAAAACAGGAAAATAAATGAAACATAAAAATAGGCTTCTGACATACATCTCTTAAAATCATAACTGGCAGACATCCAGGAGATTTGGAGCATTGCAGCCACCCTGTTGGTGAGCAGGATCTTCATCTGGCAGAGTTTCTGTATACAATAAAAAGAAATTATGGTTCAGAATATGAATCTGGTACATTAAGAGGCATATTGGGCAGTGTTGACAGATACCTTCTCAAGCACAATTATGGACATTCAGTGTTCTGTGGAAACACTGGTGATTTTAAAGAACCATTGAAAACACTGGCTGCCAAGCAAAAGTTCCTAAAGAAGGCGGGAAAGGGAGGTAAACCAAACAGGGCTGATGCCTTATGTCCCAGTGATATCGACAAGCTTTATGCCACAAGGACTCAAAGTATGCACAGCTCCAGGTCCCTGATGCACATGGTTTTCTTCAGCACCGGTCTGTACTTTACCCTCCGAACAGCAGAGCAATATTACCTAAGATGGTCAGACTTGTCCCTCTTACAAGATAGTGAAGGGCAGGAATATTTGGAATATTCAGAGTGGCAGACTAAAACTCGCACTGGCGAGAACCCCAGGGATGTAAGAGCTGTCAAGCCAAGAATGTACAGCAACACTGCCTTCACAGCGAGATGCCCAATCAGGGCCTACAAAATGCACTGTTCACAAAGGCCTGCTGAAAAACTCAAACCGGATGCTCTCTTCTATCTTACCCCAAACCTAAACTTTAAGCCTGGTGTATCACTGTGCTTCTGCTGCATGCCATTAGTTGAAAATAAAATGCAAGACATACTCAGTGTACTAAAAACAGCTGCCGGCCTACTGAGTGTCAAGCTCATCACAAACCACTCGATTCATAAAACAGCAGTCCAATGCTTTGTGGACTGTGATGTGACCCCGACAGAAGTCCAACAAGTGTTGGGGCACAAATTACTCCAGTCAATCAATAATTATAGCCTTCTTAGTGAAAATAAACAAAAATGACATTCAGACATCTTTGGCCTCAGAGCCATGCCTAGCAAATCCAGCCATCCACAAATGCTGCCATGCAGAGTGAGAAACTGTCAAGCACCAATTCAACCACTCAAAGAAATCCACTAAGCTACCTTGGAGTTAATTTTTACTTATTTGGGGAAGGCATCACTATAGTTGTAAACAACAACTACAACCACTAATATGGGCAACAGAAGAGGAGGCGCATAGCCATAATTAATGACTCATCCTCCGATGATGAATAGTGAGTTTAGCCTCCATAATCTATGTAGGAGTATTTATTTAAAAGTGTCCAGTTATGTTTTCTGTTCTAAAATGTTTTTTTCTGTATCTTCCAACAACAGGTTACCATAAAAAGGCCTCCATGCAGCTGCATGTCTTCCTCACACATCCAAACTATCACTATGATGTTGACACTGATGCTGAGTCACCTGTTCCTTGCTGACCAACTGGAAAGTGACGAGCGGCTTGAAAGACTTTTTAGATTGAAAAATTTTTGTTTTTAGCCTAAAGCACCAATTAATAATCAAAAATAGTAGCATATCCGAGCAGTATGAAATAAGTGTATTGATATGTGAGCAATAAATGTTACGATCTAATGATCAACACCTTGGCGGATTTCTCAGTGCCTTGATGAGTTTTTACAACATGTTCTAAGGGTAACCGAAATTTTACCAAGCAATTTTTATTGAGCATGTTCCCATACACTATAAAGAATAATGCCTAAGAAATGGTGGTTTAGTCAGTGTCAGTGGCTCAGCAGGTAGCACACTCACCTCAGAAGGCTGAGGGTTCTATCCCCACACCAGGCACTTGGGTTAATATCCCAATACTGACACTGTAATGCAGCATGAGGGGGGGGTGCTGCACTCCTGAGCTGCCATCTTTTGGATGAGACATTAAACTGAGGTCCCATCTGCCTGTTCTGGTGGTAGTTCAGGTGGATGTTAAAGATCCCATGACACTTCTCAAAAAGAGTAGGGGAATTTTTTATTAAATGTTCAACAACAAAAATTAACAAAACCATGTTAAATTCACACAAAACAATCCAAAAATCATAAAATAAGAGAAATCAAACAAGCAGTACAGGCACATAATGTCTAGGCTGTCGTAAACAAGTGCATAACCCCCAAAAATTGAAATCCCAAACTGAAAATAAACCCCTCCCCTTCCTCTACTAAAAGAGTTGGGGAATTAAATAAAAAAAAATACACATTAGTACAAGTCCAAAAAGTAAAGAACAGAGCACAAGGTACTGAAAAAAATAGCATGAGTACAAGAAAGCAGGAAACAAAGCTTTGTAAACAGAAATTACGAAGAACTGCATCACCCCCGTCCCCCAAGAAAAAGGGACAAGATCTATCCAATCTTGTCCTTCAAGAAGGGGACAGCAGTCCATCTAGATTTCCAAACCAATTCTGAATAAACCTGTCTATCATGTAGAAACTGAGAACGGAGGTCTTGCTCAAGGGACTGGACTATTTGTAAAATAGTAGTCTCAATTTGTTGTAGAAGAAATTTGCACCTGCATTGCCATAAAATGAATTTTATACAGGTAAAAATAAGTCTCAGTGTACCTTTGTCAAATTCATGAAACAGTAAGGAAAAAACCCCAATCAACTCCAGATAGGAGACCTGTTGCCATCTAGCATCGCCCCATTTTTGTGACAACAACTGCCAAAAATCAACAGCTAAAGGACAAGAATATAAAAGTGTTCCATAGTCTCCAGTTCAGTAGTACACAACAGTCTAGGACACATATGGTCAGAAACCTTTTATGCTTTGCGTTATTCTGAACTGGAAGTCTACCATGGCAACATAACCAAACTACATCCCACATCCTAGGGGGAGTCCGAACATCCAACAAAGTTTATAAAATAAACTGGTGGAAAGCACAGTCAATGCCACCAAAAAAAGAGACAGAAACAAAATGGAGCATTTGTACCAATTCATATACCTCCTTTCACGGTTTACCAATAACTTGTAGATGGGACAACTTCCACTTCCTCAATTTACAAAGGACAGGCTTAAAAAATGAGGAACAGACTGAAAGGTTCTAGGAAGACCAGCTGGATTGGACCAAGACAGAAAAAATTGCCTATACCAATTAAGTGCCACAAGGGTCCAAAGCTTCAAAGAAGGGGCATCCGAGTTCCATAAATTGTAATGGAAAAATATACTAAAAAATTACCTATAGGATTTAAAGAGCGAACCCTCCTTTATGTACTGGTAAATGTAATACCTCCCTTTTAATTGGATTCAACCTACTGCCCCATATTGTTTGAAAAACCAAACTCAATAAAACTACCTCTGACAAAGCGGGGAGTGGATAAACCATGCTAAGGTACATAAAGATGGAAAAAAAAATGTTTTCAGTGAGGATACTCTTTTCTTTTTGGTCAGTTGCCAAGATTTCCAAAGCAGAAACTTATTTCTCCCAATATCCAGTTTAGCAGTCCAATTCACCAAAAAGTTGTCACCCCTCTCCATAGGTAATACCCAAGATAGCCAAGGCATTACAAGTAACAGAAATCCCCTGAATATCAGACACTACCTGCGTAGAGGGACTCAATATATATCCTTTACTCTTACTCATATTTAAAGAAGCTCCAGCCACACTAGCATAAGTGAGTACAATATCTAGGGCATGTATCGCTGAAGTAACATCATGTGCTATTAAACACACATCATCAGCATATGCCATTACTTTGATGTCAAAATCAGCTTTAACTGGATGGACCCCACGAAAAAGAACCACCTGCTGCAAACTACGTAACAAAGGATCCAAACAAAAAACATAAAGCAGAGGGCTCAGCGGACAACCCTGATGAACCCCCCCTTGTGATCCATACATAAGACCCCAAATATCCATTAACTAATGAAATAACTGTAGCAGCATTATAGAAAAAAAACAACCAAGCACAAAATAGTTTGGGGATACCATTGTGAGCCAATATTTTAAACAGAAACTTATATGAAACTCTATCAAATGCTTTTTCCTGGTCAAGGGAAAGGAGATAACCATGCAACAAGTCATCTTTACCCTGCTCAACCAATTCTCTAATAAGTAATAAATTATCCGAAATATTACAGCCAGGAACAGAACATGTTTGAACCGACATTATCAGAAAAGGGGATACAGAAGCCAATCTCAGGGCCAAAATTTTCATTAATATTTTAAAGTCAACATTAAGAAGACTTAAAGGCCTCCAATTACTAATGTCACTTTTAACTCCCTTTTTATATAAAAAAATCTGGATAGCAGTACAAAAATGAAAATCAACAGTGGAGGAGGATAACATCCAATTATAAACGGTAAAAAGAATATCAACCAAGATAGACTGAAAATGTTTAAAAAACTGAACAGTAAGGCCATCTAAGCCAGGTGCAGTATTATTTCTTAAAGATGTGATGGCGTTGATAATCTCACGTCTGGATATCGGGGATACCAACAAAGTCTTTAACTCAGATGGGTAAACGGGGGTAGGTATATTATCCAAATAGCTTTGAATAGCAGCAACAGAGTCATCTACCTTGACATGTACACCCCGTAAATATTGTTGTACAACATCCAAAATTTGCCTAGAATTAGTAACAACTTCACCATGTGGGGTAGATAAAGATGTTATGATCCTGGCCTTCTTTCTCTTCCTACAACTGGCAAAAACATCACCACCTGAGAATTTTCCTGGGGTACAGATTCTATGCCCATGTAACAAAGACGAAGCTCTGGAGTATTGCAGGTCTGCCATTTCCCATTTGATATTAGCAATATGACTATGGTCGATGGGGGACACCTTCATGAATGAACGAGTATAGCTTAGCTAACTGTATTCTAAGAGTTGGATATCTTTGATATTGGTGAGTATGTTTAGCAAAAGCCAATTTCTTTAGCAAACATTGTAAACCCACCTTAGTTTCCACCCACCAGAGACTAAGATCAGGTTGTAAACATGCCATAGACATCCTTGCCTTCAGGAATTCACTAATTTCAAGACAATGTGAAGAGGAAGCAAACAAAGTGTTATCAAGCTTCCAGTAACATTTACCAATGGGAACAGGGTCATCAAGACTCACTGTCACAGATAAAATGGCATGATCAGACATTTCCAAGGGCAACATCCGAGCATCATGAACCCTGACAAATTGGGAAAGAAAAACAAAATCAATCCTATTGGAGAGGGCACCCTTGTAAAAAGTGCACCCCCCAGTAGGATGGACTGTCCTGTAGGCATCAGAAAGCCCAGCCTTCAGGATAATACTATTCAGACAGTTGGTGTCACAAAAATCCTTTTGAGTTTTTGCCCCTTTATCACGCTTATCTACCACACAATTAAAGTCCCCAGCCCAAACAATATGTTTAGTTGTAAACAGATAAGGACAAATATCATTAAATAACTGGGCTCTATCTTTCTTAGATTGTGGGGCATATATGACAATAAGTCTTCAACTAGCACCAGAAAAAAATACATCCAATAAAAAGCTCTACCAGGGGAAACATCTGTGACCCTGGAAATGCGAAAATGATCTCCACAAAAGAAAACCCCCACCCCCTCACATACAGCAGTACCATATGAAAAGAAGGCGGGACCCCAGCACCACAATCTACATGCAGCAGTAATGAAGGAAGCAGTATTTAGTCTTGTATCCTGCAAAAAAATAATGTCAAACCGTAAATCATGTAGGACAGAAAAAGAAAGAAGGGGAGTCACGTGATGCAGTGCACGGAGTAGCTGCTTTCTCCGAGTGCTCTGTCCTTCCATCTAGTGATTGCAATTTTAAGCCCCTTTAAATTTGCACTGCTAAGCTTCTTTTGGTATTGGATACAGTGGAGAACCTGTCTGCTTATTTTATATGGAGACAGAAATGCGCAAACCTCCTCCTAAACACACACCTCTGGCGACTCCGGAGAAGGCCGCCAAGAAATCCAAGGCCTCGGCCTCCTTGTCGGCTCAGGGGTTAGGAGATGGTAGCCAGGAGGAAGAACCCCTAACGCTGGCACGCTTTTTAGAGGAGTTTCGTCCATTTAAAAATAGCATTCAGGATATGGCGAACGAAATCAAATGTATTACTACCACTTTGGAAGATCTCACCGGAGAGCTGCTGATAACGAAGCGCGCATTAAATCTCTGGAGGGGAGCAGAGAGCGACTGGACCCAGTGGTGAATAAATTAAGTCAGAAAATTAGCAAGCTGGAATCCAAAATTGAGGATTTGGAGGGCAGAAGTCGCCGTAATAATGTGGTAGTCATTGGGCTACCGGAAAAGGCTGAAGGGCATGATCCGACCAAATTTGCCCAAAAACTGGTTGAGAAAATAGTTGGACCCTCGCCATTTGGATCCTCTTATGTTATCGAGAGGGCGCACCGAGCCTTGCGCCCGTTACCCCCTCTAAATGCCCCACCTAGAACTTTTATTTTTCGCTTTCTCAACTACCAGGACAGGCAGCTTTTTATCCTGAAGGTTAAAGAGGATAAAGAATTATACTGGGAAGGTTCTAGAATCAGAGTGGCCCAAGACCTGCCACTCTCGATCAGGCAAAAATGGGCGGTGTATCACCCGCTGGTTAAGAAGTTGATTGCAGCTGGTATTAAATTTCGCATGGGCTACCCGGCGAAATTCCAGGTATTCATTGCAGAAGAATGGAAAGCATTCGATTCTTATGACTCCGCGGCAGCTGCGTTGCAATTGGCCTTCCCTACTCTTTTTAAAGCTACCTGAGAGGTTGGATGAACATGGGAGCTCTCAAATAGATGTCGTGGGATCACTTTTGGATTGGTCCTCTGGAACACGATCTTGGAGTTAAGTGGAATGCGAAAAACTCTTTTTCGTCTCAGCAAGTAGCTGATGGTTGGAGAATTGTTTTAAAATAAGTAATGGAGTGGGATTGCTCTCCCACTTCACTTTATTTGATGTTGCTTTTATTGATTTAACTATCCTTGCTGTATCACTTCATTAATTTTAGTTGGAGCAGCAGAGGGTGTAAATTGCCGCCTTTATGTGGGGTTTTACATATTTTGGGGTTAAACTTATGTCATCCTTGGGCTGCATCTGGTATCAACTCAGATGATAAAGACTGCCCTATTTTGTTTCACTGGCCATAAGATGGTGTCGCGGACCTACTGCCCGGGAGGATATCAGAGTTTGCAACAAGTGCTGTGAATCAGTTTTGGATCTGTTTTTCCGAGATGCTGCTCTGGGACTAAGTGGACTGGAATAAGTTACGTTATATATTAACATTGGGTTGATGTGCAGTAACTTGTTTTATAACAAGGGGTTGAGTGGGATCTCTGCCCGATATTTAGAACCTGATATTACTCTCCAAGTTCTCTATCTTTGTTATATTATTTTATCTACCTTAGTGTGGGCAGTAAACGATGTTAATTTTTACCTTTAGGTTAGGCCATACCAAAGTCAAGGTTGGACTTATGTTTATTTTGGACAGTATCAAATACCAGCTTGGATGACAAAACCTGCCCTATTTTGTTACGTTGACTACAAGAGGGCGTGCTGGATTTGCGTTAAGGTTGACATGCTGACATAGAATGAATAACTGATAGTATAGTCCGGATATGACTTAACTTTTTAGTGATCATATGGGGGTCCTAAATAATGGGGCATGCCCCCACCTTGTTCTGATTTTCGCCCCGGGATTTATTTTGGGAGGTCTCTCTCTCGATATTTAGTCATGAAGTGATCCAAACAATCCCTCTTTTCCTGTTACTTTTCTCTGTCCTACTCCTGCCTCATTCAAGCTTGTATTCATTACAGGCGGGGTAGGAGTGGGGTATTTGGGATCCTGGGTTTCTCTCCATTATTTTCTTAGATATTTGTTGGAATAAGTTGTGTTAGGAGGTCATGTGCAAAATCGGGGTATTATTAGAAGGTTGGGGGTGGTAGGAGTGGAGCGCTGCGGATGGGCTCAGTGGGCTGTTGTCATGGGCTGTGAGATGAGATTGGGACAAGGGGGGGATGGGGGATGGTGGGCTGTTTTGAGGGGCGCTGACAGATGGGTGGGGCTGGTGGGTATTTGGGGGCTTTAGAGAGTGGGAAACTAGGTTTCGAGGCATCACATGGGTTAGTTCACTGGGTCTCAGGTTTTAGAGAACTTTCTTTTCTTTTTGAGTATGGTAATAGGGCGTGCATACTATATTCTGGTCCTTTTTGAATAAGTATGGGTACAGACATCTGGGTTAAATTTCTTACGTGGAATGTTAAGGGTGCTGGCTTAAAACTAAACAATATAGAATTTTGAAACATATTGAACTTCTCAAGGCAGGGATTGTATTTTTACAGGAAACACATTTACTCCAACTGGAGGCCAACTCCATGAGGAGATTACAAATTGCAGAGGTTTTTCCTCTCAGGGTAACATAGAGTAGAGGTGTAATGATACTAATACATAGATCTATATCTTTTTACTCCAGTACAAGTGGTTCAGGATAAGGAGGGCAGATTTGTATTAGTTAAAGGGAAATTGCAGAATGCCGAAATTTTAATTGGCTCGATTTATGGCCCCAATGTAGACAGTCAGGATTTTCTGGTGAACCTGCTGAAGGTTCTTTTACCATTTGCTCAGCTTCCTATGATTCTGGGTGGGGACTTTAACTTAGTTCTGGATCCTTTAATGGATAGATCTGTTAGATCTCATGTATACCATACCCCCGCTTCTCGAGCTATGGGGGAACTTCTAGATCGACTGGGACTAGCAGATGTCTGGAGAGTCCTCCACCCAGAGTCTAAGGAATACACCTTCATTTCCCCAGTTCATGGGATGGCATCCCGGCTCGATTATATATTCCTCTCTCGATCTCTTCTTAGAGGGGTTTTAGACTCAGGTATCGTTGCAGGCCCTATCTCGGATCATGCAGCGTTGGCTGTAACAATTTCATTTCCATCTTTCCTGAAAAAAGGGAATAGGTGGAAGATGAACAATCAAATTCTAAGAGTACCCAAGTTTACCAAATTCATATCTGAGCAAATAGACGAATTTACCCTAAATAATTTAGATGATAATGTCCGTCCAGACATTTTCTGGGGGGCATTCAAGGCTTATCTAAGAGGGATATTAATTAGTATAGCTGTTAAAAAGAGAAAGGAAAAGGAGCAGACTATGTCTCAGTTGTTGGTCCGCATTAGGTCTTTAGAATCTAAGATTTCCACACATCCACAAGAAGGGGATAAGGAGGACTTGGTTAAAACGAGAGACGTTTATCTTAGGATTTTAGGAGAGCAGGCGGAGTTAGCTCTAATCAAAACCAGAGCTAAGTATGTGGATAAGGGAGAAAAATCCGGAAACTCTTGGCTAGATGCATTGCACAACTTGAATCCTCTCGTCTTATTGAGGGGATTCTATCTAAAGAGGAGGGTTGTGTCAAGACTACTCCGGATGAAATGGTTCAGGTTTTCCGTCAATACTTTGAAACCTTATATAAAAAGATGGACCCCCCGCCTACTAGCTTAGAAATTTCATCCTTCCTGGAGGGTCTGGACCTCCCTATGTTGGATGAAGCCAATCGGTTATTTCTCACAGCAGATATAACTCAGGAGGAAAGAGAGTTAGCTATCAAGAGTCTTTCCGTAGATAAAACACCGGGCCTTGACGGGTATTCGCCTAACTTTTACAAAAAATTTTCCCAGAAACTGGCGCCTATGCTTCTTAGGTTATTTCAGTATGTTCTTTCTGGCCAGGAAGTGGATAGAGCTTTTTCAGAGGCGCTCATAATCTTAATTCTTAAGCCGAATAGACCCCCTGTAAAACCGGCCAGTTATAGACCTATCTCATTATTAAATTGTGATATAAAGATTCTGGCTAAAGTCTTGGCAGAGCGAATTAATAGAGTATTACCTAAATTGATAGGCAATGAGCAGGTTGGATTTATGAAGGGCAGGTCCTCGCCCGATCATTTAGGACACTGACATGTCTTCTCGGCCTCCGAGGGTCCAACCTCCTTAGCTCTGGTCTCCTTGGACCGAGAAGGCCTTTGATAGGTCTATTGGGAATTTCTATTTTCTGCTATGAAGAAGTTTGGCTTCGAAGTTCCTAGAGTGGATTGGAACACTATACTTGACTCCTTCAGCTAGGGTAGCTTGTAATGGGGCTATTTCTAACCCTTTTCAGCTATATGTGGGTACTAGGCAGGGATGCCCTTTATCACCACTCTTATTTAATTTATATTTAGAGCCTCTCATAAGAAGTATAGTTGGTAGTAAAGAAATAGAGGGTATTAAAGTATGGAGCCAAACTATAAAAGTTACTGCATACGCAGATGATCTCTTGGTCTATGTCTCTAGACCTACAAGTCTATTCCAAGTTTGCTAAAATTAATAAAGAATTTCAGTCTTGTAGCTAATTATAAATTAAACCAAGATAAACGGTGGTTTATCCCTTAATAATAGAGTTATTTAAACAAGATATTATAGAGCTAGGCCTAAGTGGAATTCTGACTCTCTTAAATATCTTGGTCTCTCCTTGACGAACAGCTCTGTAAGGATGCATCTGTTAAATTTGGACTCTCTTGTTCATACTATTGAACTGGACCTCAAGAGGTGGACCCAACTCCCATTTTCACTTTGGGGGAGGATAAACATAATTAAAATGAATATATTCCCCAGACTTTTTTACCCTTTGAGTATGTTAAATATTTGGCTTCCTTTATCGTGGTTTAAAAAACTTCACAATATAATTGCGGACTTCATTTGGGGATATAAAAGGCCAGATTGGCTTACCAAAAACCTAGCCCCTGAGTCATTGGGAGGCTAAGGTTACCCCATTTAGCCTTTATTTTGGTCAGCTCAGCTGAGTAAGTATGGCAGATGGGCGTGCATGATGACCCGACATCAGTATCAAACTATGTTCCCTTATGGGTTAATTTGAAATAAATCTCATTAAAAATGTGGTATTACTCCGAAGCTCTTTTTATTTAACCCCAAAGCACTTCCCTCTTTGCTGAAAAATCTCCCATTGGGGTAATGCTTAAAATTCATAATCAGCTTTGTGGCTTTATTAAATATGACTTGATCAAAGACTGGGACCAACCGATTTAGGGCAATCCACGGTTTTGATAGGTAATAGCACTATCAGGTCTGATTGGTTGAAATTGCCTGATAACTGTTCCTTGAGGATTTTCTTACGAGGAGGGATTGGCTCCTGTCTTAGGGATGATAGATAGATTTAATCTAGCTACTAAAGATATTTTCAAAATATACCAGCTTACGTCATGTACTGCTCCAAGTTGGGCAGGAGAAGGTACAGCCTCCTAAAGTCCAGTTTCTGGCAGATGTACAGCCCTTGATAGGAATCCCACAGGCAATCTCTAAGATCTATACCGTTCTGTTCCATTGGGCCTATTCCGTTAATCTTGCCCCCTGCTCTTACTGGGCCTCTGTATTCCCTAATATTAATTTAGATTGGAAGGAGATTTGGCTTACTTGTCACAGTTTTATCAGGCATGATCAATTGAAGCTCATACAGTTTAAAGTACTACATAATATTTATTATTTCCCTCAGAAGTTAACGGATTTGAATCTGCTAAAAGAACCCAAATGTTACAGGTGTAATGAGGATAGAGGGGACCTCATGCATATTTTTTGGGAATGCCCTAAGGTAGTTCCTCTATGGTCAGAAATCAGGGATAAGTTGGACCCCCTATTGGGATTGGAGGATATGTTCAAGCCAGAGGTGTGTCTGCTGGGGGATATGTCCATTTTTCCATTTAGGAATAGAAAATATTACATGGCCTTGATTTCAGTCACAGTTAAGAAATTGGTTCTCCGTCATTGGAAGGATAAGGTTATACTCTCTTATTCTGAATGGCTGGCAGAACTTCTCGCTTTTCTCAGGATTGAAAAAATGATTGCTATCCTACATAATCAATTACCCCGCTTTGAGAAAATTTGGGCCCCGTTCGATACTATCTATACATTGTGATTTGTGAACTCATCCTATATGACAATGATTTGAGTTGTATGCCTCGGGAGGGGGAAGGGGGTATTATTTAGGGGGGGTTGAGGGAGGGTGTTTTTATGGTATTATAGGATTTTTAGGGTTAGGGGTTATTGCAGAGAAAATGTTCTGCCATGTTTGTAATGTGATAATTGTATACTGTACTTATATCTTGTAAAGTCTTTCTCTCAGTCATGCTGTCTCTGCGTAAAATGTGAATAAAATGTTAATGGAAAAAAAAAAAAGAAAGAAGTCATAGAAACATAGAAACATAGACTTTGACGGCAGAAAAGGACCACTTGGCCACCCAGTCTGCCCATTTCCCTACCTACTGGATAAGCTGCAGATTCTAGTTAACCAACAGCCTGCTTCCTGCAACCCCGCACTATAATTGCTTTGTGTCTGTCCCAAGCATGTTTGAATTCCCCCACTGTTTTAGACCCAACGACCTCCTCAGGAAGGCTGTTCCATGTATCCACCACTCTCTCCACGAAAAAGAATTTTCTCACATTACCCCTGAGCCGTCCCCCCTCTATCCCATCTCAAAGGCCCCAAAGGGTCACTAGGGGTTGTACCACATGTAAGGGCACTAGGCGTGGTAAGGTTTGTTAAATACTCTCACTGTATGCCTGTTTTTCTAATTTTCTATACTCTTGCTTCTTCCTTACAGCTTGCTACTGTTAATGTTAACAGTATAAAAGTCTCAACGTTTCAAAGTCTCCTTTTAGCATTTTTTATACTGTTAACATTAACAGTAGCAAGCTGTAAGGAAGAAGCAGGAGTATAGAAAGTTAGAAAAACAGTCATACAGTGAGAGTATTTAAGAAACCTTACCACGTCTAGTGCCCTTACATGTGGTACAACCCCTAGTGACCCTTTGGGGCCTTTGAGATGGGATAGTTGTCAATTCACTGTCTGAATCAGAAGAAAAAACCTGTTGTGAAGAAACTGTAGAGGAGGATGCAGAATCCTCATCCAAATCAGAGCCAGAGCATAATTTTCAAAGAGGGTCAAATTTATTCTGGACAGGGATACTAGTAGGAGATACAACAGATTTGGGAATCTTAGGGCGAGATTGGGACTGTTTCAAAGTTCTTTTTCTAGTAGATACAACTGAGGGGGAGGAAGCATCATAATAGCAGGCTCAGCTGATGAGGGGACTATCTCAGAGGTGGTGGAGGAAGAAGTCTGGGGTAGGTCTGTACTACAGTCCATATCGACTGAATCTTTTATCACAGGAGCCAAGGGAGGCAGCACAAGTGGAGGAGGGGGAGGGGATTTAACTGGGCCTGGGTCTTATGAAGAAGTCTCAAGTTGCTCAACTCACAAAGTATCAACCAAGGAAGATGTGCGTAAAGCCCTCTGGGAAGCTATACTATTCTTTTGTGCCTCCACAATGATAGAATCCTGATAAGGTTGATCAGACCTATTGTGAGAGGCCCAAGGGCAAGACCTATATGTATGACCCCGTTCCTCACACAAATTACACATCATCTCATTTTGACAAGCTGAACCAGAGTGCCCAAACTCTAAACATAAATTTCATTGCAATCTATCACAAGCTGAACTTAAGTGAATAGAAGAGCCACATTTGAAACACTTGTTGGGTTGGTCCGCATAATAACAATGACCCCTTTCACGGCCCAAAAAAAAACAACTGGGAAGATGTTGAGGACCAGAATTAGTAGATTTAAGTCTAACTTTATATTTCCAACCCCCTGTCCAAATATGATCATCATCCAAAATGCGCTAAGGAGGACCTAGAATATCACATCATTGTTTGAGCTAATGGGAAATATCATGCATTGCAACACATTCATTCCGGAAAAGAATAGTGACAAACCGAATTGCAGGTTTCATCAGGGGTATAGCTCTAAAGGGGAACCATAAAGCAGAGGATTTGAGTTTTTCATATCTTGACCAAAATCTATCTAGACCTCGGGGAGTTTTGAAGCTCACATCATACATAGCATCACCAGATGCATGTATGAGAGCATAAAGTTCATTCGAAAAAAAACCAAGAGATTCTTTAAGCAGCTTTCTACCCACATAAAGTCTATCCGGTGGTGTTTCCAAGCCTCCTAAATACTGAAGGCGTACAGCATTCCGACGCTGTGTGTGTGTGTGTGGGGGTTGATGGGAAAAAGCATCTCTTTGTCTAAAGAAGCCCAAGTAGATTTAGCAGTTTCATCTGCCATTGCTACAGGGTCAGGCAGTTCACGATCCATTTGGTCACCCCATGTACTAGTCCAGTCACTAGGCCCTTCATCCCCTGAGTCCTTATCCACAGCCACAGAAAAGGGAGAGGGTGTAACCAGACAGAGAACTACAGAGTTAGCATCATTCTGTGCTTCAATTTCAGAAACAGAATCCAAACAAGGAGATGTAGTGGTAAAAATAGCCTGTGTCCCACCCTGCAAATGATGAGCCTCCCTCTCAGGGGAACCCGGTAAGGGGCTATGTGAGGGATCTGGTAGCCAGGTTCCATGATGCATTTGCTTCCATCCTGCTTGCTGCAGAGATAGCGCAAAGGCCGCCGGCAATGCAGGGATGGAAACGCCAGAAAGCGAAGCAGCCATCGGAGCCACACATCACCCAGGGGAGGGTGCAACAGAACCAGTCGGAGAGGTAAAAGCGGCAGTACTCACTTGGCCAGAGGAAACAACAGGACACACAGTGGAGCATACAGGAGAATCTGCTCCAGCAGAAGCCAGCAAACGAACAGGCAGTGGCGGGAGTCCACCAGAATTAAACGTTCGAGGCTGTGAAACAGAAACATCTTGGGAAAGGATCTCTGTCGTAGGGATCGACTCAGGAAGAGTTACCCATGGGGAATCCATTTCAGCGGCCATAATGAGTGATGGCTCGATACTCGAAAGCAGCACAGCGTCAGGTGTCAGTTCATCAGGAAGCAGTACGTCACCAGCAGACGAGCTGTTTAAAGCTGGAGTTTCTTCATTGTTCAAAAGAGACAGAACATACTGTGGGTTAGACAGACAAATCTGTCAGAGCCAGGTACCCACAGAAGGAGCTGCATCCTGTAGAGAAATATCAGCAGTGTACATAACATTGCAGGTAGATGCATTCATTCCAGCACTTAATGCACTCTCCACAGAACCTTCAGCAGCCAACAAAATCTCCATAGCTGGACCTGCAGGGAGGGAGATCTGCTCACCTTCAGGGCTACCAGCAGACTGACGTCCATCTGACATAGAGGCCATGAGAACAGCAGCTCCCCCTACCAAAGAGTAGGGGAATTTCCTCGGTGCCCTGGCCAAATTTCCCCAATTCACTAAAAATACCACCAGCAGCTTAATCTGGTTCAAGGTCAGTTGACATTCATCTGTATCCCGCACCCCCGGGTCATGCCTGAAAATAGGCAGAATTTGTCAAGTGCACTTACCCAGTCAACAAAAACTAAATAAAATAAAATAAAATAAACCACAACTGCCTGAGGTGATTACACCGTGATTAACCACCATTTCTTAGGCATTATCCTCTATATTTTACGTTCCACATTCGGCATTTCCTAGTTTGTCCTTAATTTGTTAAATGTCTTCAAGCAAAGCTCCTTAACCATACTAATTAATAATTAACTGGAGAAATTCCAGATACTTGGTTCATGACTTACAGCTCTAATTTAATCTATACTAAGTTTTGGGATTGGTTGAAATTTATCTAAAACAGATGAAGCACCAGAAAATGTTAATGGCTTAGAAATGTATTAGTTATGGACACATGAAGTGGTTATAAACCTAGCTGTTACCTTTCTTTTCCAGGTACGTGATGCTAAGGGGAATATTGTATGTAATAGTTTATCTGATTGTGTAACAGGGAGCTCCTGTTATTTACTCTGTAAATCATAAAACAATGTACCAGTTCTCCCCCCTCTCTCACTCGTTTCTGTCTTCTCGTTTTCTTTCTTCTTTTTTTTTCATTTTTTTCATGTTAGGGTGGCTAGCCTGACATTCTGTTTGCTTTTCTGTCTCCTGTTTTCTTGAAAATCCCACTCTCACACCAGTGTGATGGCACAGGATATAAAAACACAGCAACCAAAGGTAAAGTGCATAAAAAATGCACAAGTGTGTTCATCAATTATTTTTGATAAATAAAAATAGCAAATTAATACAGAAATAAAAATAACAGTTGATTAGTTCAACGCAATAATTCAGCCCTCTACTTCCATCAGCTTTACTTCAGCCAAGATATCTGAGTCAGTCTAGTGCTGACAGTGAGCAGGGAAGGACCTGCTTGTGAAGTGTGCTGTTTTCACACCAGACTTGAGAAGTGTAAGAAGGAAGTACACTTAGGCTATCTTGGCTGAAGTAAAGCTGCAGCCTCTGCTGATGGAAGCAGAGGGCTGAATTATTAATAAATTGATAAACGCACATGTGCATTTTTTATGCACTTTACCTTTGGTTGCTGTGTCTTTGTATCGCCATCACAGATGTATTTAGATAAAATTTCGCAACTTTCATCTAAGTTCTTAAAGCTGAGAATTTCTCAACTTGCTAAACATAGATGTAACAAAAAGAACAAAGTGTTTTAGCTTTCAGACCAACAAGTCCTTCCTCGGAAGCTTAATGGTCTGAGGAAGGACTTGTTGGTCTGAAAGCTAAAGCACTTTGTTCTTTTTGTTACATCTATGTTAGTCCAATAAAAGGTATCACATCTTTTGCTTCTGGATCTGTTCTTACAAGGACCAATACGGCAAATACGAAATCTGTATTTCAACTTGCTAAAGGAATTATATATGTAAATGAATATGCTTGAGGTAATCTATATATGTGATACAAATGAGACTTGGAGAGTGTTCCAGTTAAAAGGTATTAAATTAGAACTACAGGGGTGATCAGTTTGTAAATTCTAATAGGGGCTATGTTTATGAACTGTTGTTAATTTTTGGAAATTCTAATAAACATGAAGGTGATAGGTTTCACAAAGGAATTTGTATCAGATATAAAGTAACCTAATTTCATTGATTAGACTTTAAGAGTTGAACTTTGTTTAAAAGAAAATACATTACTTCTGGCAATTAATGGTGGAACAAAAAGCGGCAGACTGCTAAGCTGAGAATCACTGCTTAGAATAGACAGGCATTTGGGTAATCAGTACCTGAGTTTAGTTTAGTTATTTTCAATTTAGGAGGTTTAAGCTTTGTTATGGGGATAGTTAATGGAGGGAAGGAGTCAAGTTACACACTCTGAGGCCTATTATTTGGATAAAGTACTTTAAAGATTACCAATTATTTATTACTGACCATATATATGACTTCACATTTAAATTTTATTACTTGGAACGTAAAAGGCACTAGAGACAAAATTAAGAGGTGGCATTTAATAAAACATATAAGATTATTGCAGGGTCTGGTAATTTATCTGCAGGAGATGCATCTTTTACAGAATGAAGTTTCTCTTTTATCCAAGATGGGACTCACACAAGTGTATGGTGCTGGAGATTCTACCAATAAAAAAGGGGTAGCTATTCTATTAGATAACAAAATGCCATTTAATAGTAATTTTACTATACAAGACTGTAAGGGAAGATATGTATTAGTTTTTTTTGGGGGGGGACTAAATAAACACAAACTTCTTTTTGGGGGCATGTATGGTCCAAATTTGTCTTCTTATAACTTTTTGACTGAACTAACTAAGCTATTGTTCCTGTATTCTGAATATAACTTGATTCTGGAGGGGGACTGGAATATTTTGTTAGATAAAAAACTTCACAGTACTTCACAGTTTAAAACTAATTATGAGGCAGATAGAAGGACTCTGTCTGAGTACATTGATCTATTTAACTTCTGTGATCCATGAAGATCACTAAATCCATCAACAAGCCAGTATTCCTTTTTCTCGCCAGCTCATAAAATCTTCTCCAGACTAGACTATTTTTTAATTAGCAATGCACTAATTTCTAAAGTTATAGATTCTTCTATAACTCCGAGGGTACTTTCAGATGATTCACCAGTCAAACTTATATTAATTAATAGACATCAACCAGTTCAGACCCAAATTATGGTAGCTCAACAATCAATTACTAAAGACTCCTTAGAAACATAGAAATATTGAAGTTGATGGCAGATAAGGACCACAAGGCCCATCCAGTCTGCCCATTTTTTCTACCTTACGAATGTGCCATAGGCCTGTACTCTGTCAATGGCCTATCTATTCATACTCATCTGTATTGCTCCCTTATGCCTATCCATGCCTGTTTGAAGCCCTGTACTGTATACATATCCAGCACTTCCTGAGGCAGGCTGTTCCATGCATTCATCACCCTTTCTGTGAAAAAGAACTTGCTCACATTACCCCTTACTCGGCCTCCCTCTAATCTCGTTCTGTGTCCTCTTGTCCTGCTATTTTTCTTATATTGAAACATGTTAGACTCTTTCACCCTGTTAATGCCCTTAAGATGTTTGAATGTTTCGATCATATCACTTCTCTCCCTCCTTTGCTCTAGGGTATACATATTGAGCTCCGTTAATCTGTCCTCATATGTTTTCTGATGCAGTCACTGCGCCATTTTGGTTGCCCTTCTCTGGACTGTTTCCATTTTGTCAATGTCCTTGTGCAGATGTGGCCTCCAGTACTGCATACAGTACTCCAGATGGGACCTAACCAGTGTCTTGTAAAGAGGGATTATTACCTTCCTCTTATGACTTGTGATACCCCTACTAATACACCCCAACATCCCTCTAGCCTTACCTACTGCTTTAGTGGTCTGCTTGGATGATTTCAGGTCATCTGTGGTGATGATGCCCAAGTCTCTTCCTTCACTTGTGATTGCCAGCAATTCCCCTCCCAACCTACAGGTGGCGTCAGGGTTTCTCTTCCCTATATGCATGCTCTTGCACCTCTTTGCGTTAAACCCCAGTTGCCACTCTTCCAATCATTTTGCCAGTTTATCCAGATCTCTTCTCATTCTGCCAACACCATCTGGATCATCTACTCTGTTGCAGATCTTAGTGTCATCTGCAAGCAAACAAGCCTTACTCTCCAGTCCATCTGCAATGTCACTGATGAAGATATTGAAGAGGACTGGTCCCAGGACTGATCCCTGAGCTACCCCACTTGTGACTTGCATCTCTTCTGACTGTATACCATTTACCGTCACACTCTGTTTTCTGTCCACCAATCAGATTGCCACCCAGTTGACCAACTTCTGACCCATCCTGAGCCTACCCAGCTTATTAATTAATCTTCCATGTGGAACAGTATAGAAAGCTTTGCTGAAGTCAAGGTAGGTGACATCAACTGAACCCCCTTGGTCCACCACTCTGGTTATCCAGTCAAAGAAATCTATGAGATTAGTTTGACAGGACCTTCCTGTTGTAAACCCATGCTGTCTTGGATCCTGTTCTCCTATGGATTCCAGGTGTTGCACTATCCTTTCATCCTTTCCTTAAGGAGTGCCTCCATAATCTTACCTACTACTGAGGTAAGACTGACTGGTCTGTAGTTCCCAGCCTCCTCCCTGCTACCACTCTTGTGGAGAGGGATCACTTGAGCCCTTCTCCAGTCTTCTGGGGCTTCTTCTGTGCTCAGAGACTCACTAAACAATTCTGATAATGGCTCTGCTATTTCCACCCTTAGATCCTTTAGTACCCTGGGATGTATCCCATCAGGTCACATTGCCTTGTTCATCCTGAGCTTAGTGAACTCTTGTAGGACCCTTTATTTTGTGAAGGAACTTGTGCACACCTCCCTCCCCCCATGTCCATGGTGCTGAGTTGTGGGCCCTGCCCTACCTTCTCCTCAGTAAATACTGAGCAGAAGTATCTATTTAGGATAAATGCTTTTAATTGGTCCTCCTCCACACATTGCCCCTTATCCCCTTTGATCTTAGCAATACCACCCTGGACTTTCTCCTTTCACTAATGTAGCTATAGAAAGTCTTGTCCCCTTCTTTTACTGTTCGTGCTAGTGTTTCCTTGGTTTGGGCATTTGCCTGCCTTACTGCCTTCCCTGCTTCCCTTAGGGAAGTTTGGTATGCCTCCCTATCTTCATCCCTCTGTGTTCTCTTATATTTCCTGAAGGCCAGCCTTTTGGCTTTGACCTTTTCTGCTACTGCTTTTGAGAATCAAAGTAGTTTCCTTCTTCTTTTGCTCTTGCTTTTCTCTCTAACACAATGGGATGTTGCTTCAAGTATTGCATTCTTAATGCTTGCCCACTTTGCCTGTACTCCCTCACCTGCATTTCTTCTTGCCAGGGCTAGCTTAACTCTGTTGATCATCTTATCAAAGTCAGCTCCTCTGAAGTCCCATATTTTTGCCTTGAAATGGGATGATTTAGTTCTAGTGGCCAAACTGAACCATACTATGTGATGGTCACTGGCCCCCAGGTGACCTTCTACCTGTAGATCTGTGATCCTTTCCCTGTTAGTCAGTACTAAATCTAGGATAGCCCTGTCTCTTGTGGGTTGTTATACCAGTTGTTTGAGCCCCCCCCCGCAGGGAATCCACTATGTGTCTAGTTCTGGCAGATGTTCCTGCTGATATTGACCAATCTGTATCTAGCATGTTGAAGTCTCCCATTATCAGAACCTCCCCTTTAGCTGTCATGTTTGTATATCTTCTAACAATAATGTGTCTATGTCCTTCCCCTGGTCTGGAGGCCTGTATACAACCCCAGTTCATATGGCTGTCGATTTTCCTGTTTCCAGGGTGACCCACAGTTCTTCTGGCTCCTTATGTGTATTCTGAATTTCTGTAGGTTTGATATTTTCATTGACATAAAGGGCCACCCCCCCCCTTTTTTTTTTTGCACCTTCATAACAGAATTTATAAAGAAAGAAATTAGCCATTTTTGAGTCACCAATTATAACTCAGTAAATAAGCTTGATACAGTCTGGTCAACACTCAAATGTTATGTACAAGTACATTTTATCAGATTAGCCTCTAAGCATAAAACAATTATCTCTGTTAAACTGAAAGAAGTCCTAGAGGAGATAAAAGTCCTAAAACCTAAAGATACTCTGGATCTGGGAGACCAGGAATTAGTTAAACTACAAAATTTAGGGAATACCTATGCTGAGTTAACAAGAGAACAAACAGAGTTTAATTTATTAAAAATAAGAGCATTATATGTAGATCATGGAGTGAAACCATCTAAACTTTTAGCCCAAAGGCCTAATCATTTGGAATCTTCTAGATATATAACCTCCAAAATAGCAGACAAAGATGGTTCGGTTAAAACTTTTAACAGAAGAGATTATCTCAGAATTCAAAATCTTCTTTAACAACCTTTATAACTCAAACTCAGACTTCTTTGCGAGGGAGGAATGCAGGCTTTATTTAAACCAATTTAAAAATCCTACATTGCCCACCCAGATAGCTTCAGGATTAATTTCTCCTATCACTGCAGCAGAAATACTGAATGTTATTAATTCCTTAAAACTGGGCAAGTCCCCAGGACTAATTTTAAATTTCTATAAAACTTTTAAGGAAGATTTACTTCCTCTTCTTCAGTCCTTTTATAATTATGTTTTAGAAGAGGGAATTGCGGACTATACTCTCTTAGAAGCTATAAAAGTATTAATCCCCAAATCAGGGAAACCAAAAGATATAGGTCCAGATATTCAAAAGAGCACCCAGTATGTGCGCAATGGACTGCGCAGCACAATGCAGATGTGCCACAGGAAATAGACACCATTTTCAAAAGATGTACCACAGACATGCGCAGGCACAAACCACACTGAATATAGCAAAGATGCGCCACTATGCAACTAGACATGCACCAGAGCAACCAGGATTGTGCAGAAGTATGACAGTAAGCAGCAACAAGCATGCTGAGCAAGCACAACAGGCAATGGGGAACACAGGCAGGGCAGTACAAGAGCAGAGTGCCAAATCAGCCCTGCCAGACCCAACCCACAATGGGATCATGCCCATGGTGCACAGCACAGGTACACAGTCATGGGGCAACAGAGAATGCATGATACACAACACAAACACAGGTCACCAAACACACCCTGCCACCTACCCAGTTGGAAAAGAATCTTTCAGACCCATGGCACCACACCACCATAACCTTGACTGGCAACACCATATTGGACAATGTCACAGGCATGGAGGGAGGGCACCAGGCACGTACAGTGGTC
This sequence comes from Neoceratodus forsteri, assembly GCA_016271365.2. Taxonomy (NCBI): domain Eukaryota; kingdom Metazoa; phylum Chordata; order Ceratodontiformes; family Ceratodontidae; genus Neoceratodus; species Neoceratodus forsteri. The sequence goes on from CM057450.1 coordinate 33,528,780, forward strand.
AGAGGCAGAAGAAACACACATGCACTGGGGAACAGGGTGCACAAGCCACGCTGATATGCAGGGACACAGGGCCCAGCACCACACAGCACACCAGCACTGGCAAGGGCAACACTGCAGGTGGAGGGCAGGTCAGCACATGCTAACAGGGACACGTGGCAGTGAATCGCACACAGGGCTGGTGTACAGCCACAGCCCATGGGCCAGTGGTACAGAGGGACACATTACACAGGAGCCTTTGCACACAGAAGCACAAAACAAAGGGCACAACACTGGTACAGAAGGGGTCACACCCAAGAGCAGCACAGAACAATGTAAGCACAGTACAGCACCCTGCAGGCAAAGGAGATTCAGACACTGATGTGCATACATATAAACTTTTACTAGCAAACAGAAACAAAAACAGTGGGGTGCCAAAAGGACTTACAACAAACAAATCATAACGTGAGTTGCAGGGAGGGTCAATTTAGGCAACAAGGGGAATGTGTCTGGGAGTAAAGACACTGTATAATACAGTACGGAAACAATGATGGAGGGTAGGGGTCATCCAGGACACAGTGGGGGAAGGGGACAGGGTCACTGTTGCAGACGCTGCTCCAATGTCCTCAGCAGGCACACCTCCCTGATGAGCTCCCGTGTTGCACCAACATGGTGATGGCAAGCCCTGATGAGTATGTTCATCCTGGTGATGTGCAGCTGGATGAGCCTGTTGAGCTGCAAGAGGCAATCACCAAGCAAGTCCTGTTGATGTCTTCGAGCCCATGGCCTGGCCTGACCTACAAGAGGGAAACCAGAACAGGCAATAAGTGGCGGTTCAGAAAGAGCCCAAGCCCCCTCATCTGTGTGCACAGGACAGCAGACGGGCTCACCGGTGGACAGAACCAGCACTGGCACATGCACAGTGGACAGCAGAAGCTGACCTAGTCACACCCCACAGGCAGACTGCATGCCCACCTGTGAATGACATGCACCCACACCTGTGCAGTGTACCACACAGTACCGGTGCAAGGGCCCCCTAGTCAGTATGGTAGTCCTCATCAGCAGTCACACACCATGAGATGTGCACACCCCCCCACCCTATTAGGAATTGCAATGGGATATCACCACACAGAGGCCATGTGTATGGCCCCCCCAACTCAGCATGGCACAGGCAGTTGAGTCAGGAACCACCCAATGCAAAGGCCATGCATTGCGGCAGTGCCCCTTGCCGTACCACACCACACAACCCAGTCCCAGCAATGTTCTGTAAACTATGCCACACACACTCACCTGCCTGTTCAGGCTCTGGTACAGATGCGACACCTCCATCACCACGGCACTTGTCCTGGTCCATGGCCTCCCTGGCCTTCTTGTGGTCCTCCGGTCCTGTGGATGGAACAGAGAGGGGGAAAATGGACATGAGTGGCATGGCATGTACAGACCCACCCAGCACATACACAGTGTCCAGCACTGACACAGCACAGGCAGGTACACAGGCCCATGTGTGGGGCATGGTGTATGGGCAAACATCAATGTGCACCGCACAGGTATGCGGTGCAGCTACTAAGGACATGCAATGCCCACCAGTGCTGTCCCCCCATGCAGCTGCACAAGCAATGCACAGTACAGCACAGGATGTGGACATTGGTAGCATGCACATTGCCACGGGACATCTACCTGGCTGCGGCACAGACCCCCTGTGCACCCTCTCCTGAAGCCTTCAGAGCCTTGCTGGATCCCACCTGCAGAGGTCCCCATTATGGTGGCAGCACTGCTCCCCAGTGTGCCACACTCTAGTCCACTGCTCCAGACCAGCTGCCACCCGTTCCCAGACCCGGGACCGTGGCACCTGGAGCTCAGCAACACCATACAACTGGTCCACCTTAGGCTCGATCAAGGCCACCGGACTGGCCATCTTGACATTGCTCCAGTTTACTGCCTGTTGCACATGCTGACCTGACCCAACCATTATTGCCATCTGCCGCACTGTGCCTGACTGCATATACTTGCAAAACCTGCATGTGGAACTGCACAGCACCTGATGCGCAATAGGAAGGCAAGGACCACAGCTGCACAGCATGAAGATGTGCGATAGACATGTGCAATGGATGCCTACCATGCAGTACCACACAAGTGCAATGCAGCATATTAAGGTGGGAGTATGGGGGTCTCAGCTGTGACCCACGTCTGTGCCCTTCAAGATCCTGCACAACAGCATGCACATGTGCAGTGTCAGGCAATGCACAGTCGGTGGCATTGTGCAACTGGCACGGATGTGCAATGGGGCCAGGCAGCGCAGTGTCTCCTTATGGGTGGCATGCATCCAAGGTTGCATGCCCAGTAGGGGAACATTGCACAGCGCACACAGCTGCGTGATAGGCTACAGGACATGTTGCCGCCCATGGCACACATGTAGACCATGCAACAGAGCACTGCGCGTGCAATGGGAATGCACCAGCCAATTGTTGTGGTGTAGTTGTATTGCGCAAGGTGCAATTCCGTAATATTCAGCCATCATGTGCAAATAGCCTCATGAGCCAATGCCAGGCGCAGTCGCACACATTAGCATCTCATTACACTTGTGCTGCTGCTCACGTGCATGCATTGAGCCATGAAAGCACCACAATACAGCACAGAACACTGACAGGTATTGCAGCCATTGAAGTAAGAACCATCACACCTTGTGACATAGCTGTGCATGTTGTCAGTGCTGCACTGTTACAGGTTGGGCTGCCTAGCCACTAAGCAGGCAATTGTCTGACTGCCCACAGGTAGCATCATGTCTGAGATGGAGGGAGCAGAGGAGCAGGGACCTACATGGAAGCGTAGGCCCAGCTTCACAAAGGACAAACAGCAGGCCCTGTTCGAGGCCTACCCCAACAGGGAGCCACTGCTGACTGGGGCCACTGGGTGGGAGGAGGTGGCAACCTACGTCAATGCTCATGGAAGACATAATAGGAGTGCACAGGAGTGCAAGAAAAAGATGGGGACGGACCGTAGGCACATCAAAGAGAAGATGGCCACCATCAGGGTGTCTCACAGCAGGACGGGCGGGGGACTGGACACTGCCCCAGTACTGACAGTGGGTGAGGAGATGGTGGTGGCAACCATCACCTGTGCCGCCATAGAGGGCGTACCAGGAGGTGAAGTCCAGTCCCTCACAGCACTGTGAGTCAGTGGGTGTCATATGTTGGTGTGGGGGGAGGATGCTGCCCAGCAGCATGCAAGCATGGCAGCAGCATTGATGTGTGCCCGTGGCTTGTGAGGCATGCTGCTGTGCATGCTGCACATGGGGCCACCGTGCATGGCAGTGGCCACCTGTATGCAGTGGGACAACAGCATGGGTACTGTACTGTGGCCATCGTCCCTGGTCCAGTGTGTGCAGCACTACAGGGCAGCCCCACAGTGCTGCCAGCACAGTGCGCCAGTGTCATGGCATGGTCCACAGGGGCAGAGGTAGCTGCGTGGCACACCACTGGTGTTGTTAACTGAGGGGGGGAACATGCATGTCAGCCATGTGTTGGTGCGATACCATGTTCTGCATCCACCCACCATGGCTGGCCTGGTAAGAGCACCACCTGTGGCATGTCCACCCTGATGTGCAGTGCTGCACGGGTGTACCCTGTTGCGTGCAGGTACAGTGTTGGTGCACATGCCCCCGTCGCACTGGTCATTGCTCTGTATGCACCTTGCCATCTTCAATACTGATACTGCTCTTCTGTCTTCCAGGGCCATCATGTCTCAGGGGTATGTTGCAGGACAATGCTGACAATGTTGGACCCGAAGAGGCGGAGTCATCCATGTCCACAGGCATCAAGGTTAGTGACCTTCAGTGATGAGGCAGTGTGGGGCTGCTGGACCTCCTGTGTCTGGGTGATGATGACCCCCTGACAGACCTCCTGCTCATCGAGGCTCTACCCGTGCTTGTACCGGGGACACAGGAGGCTGTGTTGTCAGTCAGAAATAAAGACATTACACTGATCCTGGGTGGCATGGGCCTGGACATGCTGCCCAGGGTAGAGGGCCATACACAGGCAGTGGTTACCACCAGTGGTGGTACGGCACCCGCAGAGCTGCCCCATGACCATAGCCACACAGTGGAGTATGGCACTGTTGTTGGCCATGGGAGGCACTGCTGCAGTTGCTGGTGACAGGGGATGGCCCAGCAGGCAGCTGGGCAGTGGCAATGGGCTGCAGTGGCCACCATGCAACACACCACAGGGGCCAACGATGGGGCACATGCACAGTCCCTCCCCCATGTGGTCCCCTGTGAAGTGAGGGATGTTGCACAGCATGCCCCCACACCCCCAGAAGGTCGGCATCAGACCCAGGATGTGCACAGCATTGAGAGGCTGGACAAGCACACCAGGCTGCTGCGGTCATCTGTGGACAACCAGGTGATGCTCGGGGCTGAAATCTGTGCACTGGTGGTAGAGTTGCATCAACTGTCTGACTGTGGGGACATTGGATGTGCCCAGCTAATTGGTGAGCTCTGGCACCTGCAGGAGGCCACAACTACATCGCTGGACCATATTGCTGGTACCATTGCCACTGGATTTGCATCGCTAGTGTCCATTGGGTGCAGCAGGGCATGTAGGACTCCACGTAGTGCAACATCGACACCACAGACCCAGCATCTGGTGACCCCCCAGCACGGCTGATGCTGGGCTCTGACATGGCCATCCCTGACACACCCAGCAGTAATCTCGTTGCTGGGTTTTTCACCCCCGCAAGGACCCGGTCACATTCTTAGGCTTCTACCCCATGAGTGTGTTGGTTTCATCTCCATTTGCTGTTGAGCAGCCTGTGACTGCTGCCAGCCCGGGCTTGGCTGCCCAGGTGGCTGTAGCTGCTGTGGCATTGCGCAGTAGGCCTGCTGGGTGTGCTGTCTCACCCTGCTGCTGACAACTGTTGGCTGGTGCTCACTTGGCTGGGCATGTGTGTTTGCTGTGCCGCTGGGCCTTGTAGCATGAGTGTGATGAGGACAGCATTGTGCTGGCCTTGCCTGTGTTCTGGTGCATTCAAGCTGATCCATGCTACGTCCAGCTGCACGTGTGTGTGTGTGTGTGTGTGTGTGTGTGTGTGTGTGTGTGTGTGTGTGTGTGTGTGTGTGCATGATGCCACAGCATCCACCACTCCTGAATGTGAAGGCACATTGCTGCTGTCACCTTGGTCTCCACTGTCATGGCATGACTCCTTCTGGTGGGTGCCTGCAACTCATCATGGCACAGCTCACAGAGCTGCCTCAGAATTGCCCTGTTCAGATGGTACCAGCCCACGATCTCTGCATCACTGTAGTCCTCAAAGGTGAGGTGAACACGGTACCATCTGTGTTAGGCATACCACAGATGAGCCCGCCCATGGCCACATTGGTGTTCCTCCTTCCTCCTCCTCTCACTCATCATAACAATCTCCATCACAAATGGCCCTGCATCCATCGCAGTCACTAGCTCTGGCTTGTGCATTTGCTGTGTGTGTGTTTGAGCATCCTTTTATATGCTCAAGTCTGTCTGGCACATTCTATGGGTTGCTCCTGAATTGCGTCATGCTTTTCGGCTGAATATGCCATTATGCAGCTTATTCATGGGACTGCCCCCTGGTACCTGCGCCACATATATTACTGTTGCACATCTGCACATTGGATTTTGTGCTGCGAATCCACGTTGGTTGAATATGGCTCCAGGGTACATTCCTGTGGTTGTGCATGCAAAACTCAGTTGCACATTGTTCAATTCCTCTTAATATCTCCCCCATAATGCCACATTACAGGCCAATCTCATTATTAAATAATGATATTAAAATACTAGCCAAAATGTTAGCAAATAGAAGTAAACCTATCTGGTACTCACTGATCTTCCTTGACCAAGTAGGATTTATGAAGGGAAGATCTGCTGCGGATCATATTAGAAAGCTGTCACACATCTTTTCTGTGTCTGGGGAGACAAGAGCACCAGTGGTTCTGGTCTTCTTAGATGCAGAGAAATCTTTTCATAGAGTAAATCTGTCATTCTTATTTGACATTCTCTATAAATTCGGCTTTCCATCTAAATGTATAGGTTGATTAAAAGTTTTATATTCTTATCCTTCTGTGAAATTGTATATAAATGGTTCCTTTTCCTCCCCCATTAATTTGTATTCTGGCACTAGACAAGGCTGTCCCCTTTCTCCCATTTTATTCAGCTTCTACATCGAACCCTTACTTTATTTCTTAAATCATGATCCCAACACTAAAGGATTCAAGGTAGGGTCTCATACCTTAACTCTCTTAGCTTTTGCTGATGATGTGCTTCTACATGTGACAGACCCAGAAAACTCTCTCCTTGCTATAATCTCCACAATTAATCAGTTCAGCCATTTCTCTAGTTACAAGATTAATAATACTAAAACAATAGTTTTATCGATAAACAGTAATATTTCAAAAGATGTAATAGCTAAGTATGGCGTTTCATGGACTCCTGGTTATATCAAATATCTTGGTTTATATCTATCATACGATTAACACCAAATACTTGATCTCAATTTTTCTAAGCCATTAACAACTATAAAATCTGATTCAGATAGATGGTGTAAGCTGCCACTCTCTTTGTTAGGCAGGATTATTATAATTAAAATGAATATTTTACCCAGACTTTTTCATCCTCTAAGCACGTTGAACTGTTATCCCCCTCTTGTCCTGGTTCAAAAAAATCAGCTCTTTAATTACAAATTTTATATGGCTTAATACACCTCCCAGAACAGCTTTAAGGAAACTTACTCTTAACAAAGATAAGGGAGACCTTAAATTACTTAACTTTTTTGCTGTATTGTTTGGCAAGTCATGTAAATAAATTCTCTAAATGGTATTCCCGGCTTAAACAATAACCCAGATGATAACTGCCTCCCATGGTTAACTATAGAAAGAGATATGTTAAAAAGAAATAATATTCCCCATGAAACTATTTTCTACCTGACATTTAAATCCCTACTAAACAATCTGAAAAAAAACCAGTAACTGGAACTTCATATAGGTGTTTTGACTGGAAGTATATAGGGATGTCGACTCCGCCACAGTGACACTGTCAAGGAGCGGTACAGAATGCCGACAACCACTGCAGAGATGTGGGAGCCACAGTGACACACCCCTGGAGCATCAGCAGTGCCAACAGAGCTCAAAAATGCTGGTCGGACCTGCAGACACCAGCTCAGTGACCCTGGGGAGAATGGAGATGGGATATGTCGAGAGCATTAAAGGAAACAGACTGCTGGTGGTGGGGGGCTACACATATCAGCGGGAGAGGAGCCATGGGGAGAGGACCAACTGGAACTGCTGCGACTATGTGGCAGCCCGGTGCAAGGGCCAGGTGATCACCATCACAGAGGGTGACACTACCATCTCGGGCACCCACAACCATGTACCAGATTCAGCCTCAGTGGGTGTCCGGAGGCTGAGTGCTGCAGTAAAGAGGCAGGCCAGGGACACAAATGAGACGTCCAAACAGATTGCCATCCCCTGCTGCTCAGGTGTGAATGAGGCCATGGGGGGCAGCCTGCCTCCTGTACCCCTCCTGAAACAAGCAGCTCAATGCGTGCGGCGCAGTGCCTGACAGGCACCGGTGGACCCCCAGAAGTTCATGGAGCTGGTGATACTGGAGGACTTCCGCATGAGAGAAGGGGGGAGCCTTTCCTGCTGTATGACTCGGAGGGCACCAGTGACCATAGGTTCCTGCTGTACAGCACCTCTGGGAACATGGAGTACGTGGCTCGCTGCCACACCTGGCTCGGTGATGGCACATTCAAGTGTTGCCCACTCCTCTACCAGAAACTGTACACCCTGCATGGGGTCGAAGGCACCACGGTCAAGCCCACCGTGTATGTGCTGATGACCAAGAAGACTGTGGCTGCCTACACGGTGGTGTTCAATAAGGTGGCAGAGCTCTGTCCTGCAGGCAGCCCACAGCATGTGCTGATGGACTTTGAGATGTCTGCCTACAGGGCACTGCAGACAGTATTCCCACAGGTGAAGGTGCATGGCTGTTTTTTCCACCTATGCCAGTGTGTGTGGCAGCACATACAGCAGATGGCTGAGCTATCCTGGCTGTACAGAGATGACGGTGTCTGTGCCATTCACCTCTGCATGCTGCCTGCATTGGCCTTTGTGCCCCCCGCTGATGTTGTGGCCGCCTATGAAGAGCTACGCAGCTGGCCCTATTTCACTGAGCATGAGGAGACCCTGGTGTCAGTCCTCAATTATTTCAAGGACACATGGTTGTGTCGTCCTGTCCACAGTAGCCACCACTTCAAGCCACTGTTCCCCATCCTGGTGTGGAACTGCCATGCCTCTGTCTCTGAGGGGATGCCCTGCATGAACAACTCAGTCAAGGGCTGGCACAGGGCCTTCAGTGCCCTGCTTGGTGCAGCACACCCCACCCTATGGCATTTTCTGGAGGTCCTGTGGGGGGAACAGTGGCTTACTGAGGTGAAGAGGCTACAGGCGGTGTCCGGGCAGCCTGTGGGGCAGTCCCATAGGCATTGGAGGGAATAAGCCCGCCGGGTCACTGACCTCGTCGCTCAGTACAGCACCCGTAGCCACAGGGACAACACACACACACACACACACACATATACACACAGTACAGTGCACAGAAAAGGATGAATTGTGTCCACCTGTTAAATCTACTTCTGTATTGTATACTTTCAAATTTATTTAACCAGAAACTGCCACATCTTGTGTTCAGTAGAGTCCTGCTTCTAACCAATTTTATATCTGGGATAACTGAAGTACAGGAAAGACAAAAGATACCTAAACCTATTTGATGTTGTTGATGATGATGACCGGGTAGATGAGCTAGGCAGAGGCAGCCTATTTTCAGTCATGACCTAGGTACTTTGAAAAAGTACAACAGCAATCAGTTTCAACAAAACTGGTGCATAATCTTTTACCCCTGAAATGCCCTGCAAAACAGATCCCAGGGTGATGTACAGTTGAAGCAAACCTGTTTAACAATGTACTTCTTCATTTGTCGAGGGTTTATGTATACATTTTCACTGCATTTGAAATTTGTAAAAAAGTAAGCTCTCCATTTAAAACTTGGACCTCCTGAACACATAAGATGGAGCAAAATGTCATATCAGTCATCAAACAAATGCGAGCACTCCACAGGGAATACAGGAACGCTATGGCAGTTTGTCTGCCAATGTATTGAGCCCGTTCATCGACATTTTGCTTGGATTACAAAGTCAAATCATCCAAGCAGACTTCTAAAGCAGTAGGTAAGGCTATGGGGATGTTAGGGTGTATTAGTAGGGGTCTCTCAAGTCGTAAGAGGGAGGTAATCATCTCTCTTTACAAGACACTGGTTAGGCCTCATCTGGAGTACTGCATGCAGTACTGGAGGCCACACCTTCACAAGAACATTAACCAAATTGAGGCAGTCCAGAGAAGGGCAACCAAAATGGTGCAGGGACTGCATCAGAAGACATATGAGGACAGATTAATGGAGTTCAATATGTATACCCTAGAGCAAAGGAGGAAGAGAGGCGATATGATCGAAACATTCAAACATCTTAAGGGCATTAACAAGGTGAAAGAGTCTAACATATTTAAATATAAGAAAAATAGCAGGACAAGAGGACACAGCATGAGATTAGAGGGAGGCCGATTAAGGGGGAATGTGAGGAAATTCTTTTTTACAGAAAGAGTGGTGGATGCATGGAACAGCCTACCTCAGGAAGTGGTGGCTATGAATACAGTGCAGGGCTTCAAACAGGCATGGGATAGGCATAAGGGAGCAATTCAGATGAGTATGAATAGATAGGCCACTGACAGAGCAAAGGCTGATGGCACATTTATAAGGTAGAAAAAGAAATGGGCAGACTGGATGGGCCTTGCGATCCTTATCTGCCATCAACCTCTATGTTTCTATGTAATGGGGCTGGCTCTCAACATCAGCCTCCAGGTATGACCACTGGGGTGGGGGATGGGGTCCACTGGTGCCACCCACCTGTGCACCACCTCCTAGCCGGCACCTGCCCCAACATCAGCACCATCCCATGGCACCCTATCCCTGCCTGTGGTGGGGGTATCGACAATGCCAGTGCTGTGTGTCATCGGGGGTCTGTGTTCTGTGCCATGTGGCATGCCTGCCATTTGCCTGCCATGCTGTGCTACCGTGCATTCGGCCATGACACCGCTGGGCATCATTCTTTCTGCGGTCGGTGCAGTGTATACCCCTGCCATGCTGTGTGCCTGTCGGCACTGTTGCATCACCTTGTGGACCACTGTGCTTCCTGTTGCTGTCCACCTGCCTCCTTGCATGTTAGGGTGCTCACCGTTGGGGACCGAGAGTCGGGGGGGGGGTGTCGCTTGCTGTTCTGTGGTGCTCATGATGGCAGTGGTCTGTGGTGTTCAGTACTTTGGCCCATCGTGTTGGTTGCTGTCATGGTGTCTCCATCGGGTGCTGTGTTGGTGGCCTGTTTATCGGTCTCCTCTGCATCGGGGCAGTATATCGCGTTCTCATGGTGTCGCTGTGGGGGATGTTGGCTGGGTGGTTGGCGCTGCTTTCTGGTTATTCAGTTTTGACCAGCTATGTAGCCTTATGCAATATTATCTGTCAAAAGATATTAGTCAGCCATTATTAAGGAATAGCAATTTTGGATTACAAAATAAGCCACTTGAAAATAACTAGTTTCCACAGTTAAGGAACAGAATAGTTGGTGACCTTTTGGAAAATGAAAATTCTTTACCATTTGAAGAAATTAGGGTGAAATTTTCCTTAGGCAAAGGCTGTTTTTATAAACTCTTTGTTTTAAAATGAATCCTAGCTTCTCAGTTAGGTACAACACCCTGGTTGGAAGATCATAGCACATTTATAGAAAACATCATCTCTTTCAGTAACAAGGATTTGTCAATGCCGAATGTTAGCTTGCTGGCACTGGCATTGGTAGTGCAGGAGTTAGAGAGATGCACAATAGGATTGGCAGTGAAGTAGTGAACTGACACCGACCCCAGCCCCACCATGTAGACAGTGACAGGCATTGGGGTGTGCCTTTGGGTCACTGGCCATAACGCTCATGCCATTTCACCTCACCCTACCCCGCAGAGACCAACAAGCACCGCAATGTGCCTTGGGGTCTTTGGGCCTTGCACTCACCCTATTCCATAAGGAAATATACTGACATGGGGTGCAGTGTAGGATAATGGGGTGAACGTTGGGGTGGAAGAGTTCAAGGCACACCTCGACGCCTGTCACTGGCTGCAGGGTTGGGGTGGAATGGCATGAGCATTACAGCCAACAATGCCAAGTCACACCCGTGACACCTGTCAGTCTGTACAGGGTAGGGGCATTATAGTTGGAAACCCTAATGCCCAGGGCATTTGTTGGTATTTTCACAACAAATTTTCAACATGGGCTGTTTATGTATGTATGTATGTATGTATGTCTTTGTTTACCAGGTAAGTGCACTGATCCAGAGGACCATTTTCGTTCATGACCCGGGTCACAGGGTGGCAAGCAACACAGAGAAACACAGCAGCACATGCAGAGAAATTCAATTTACACTGTGTGAATTCACACCTCAAGCATGAGGTGGTGTGGAGAAAAAGAAAAAGAAATAACATAATAGTACAATGGAGGCAGGGGGAAGGCAATGGCCAGACACACATAGTTTTAAAAGTGAGCCATACATAGCAATTAAAATAACATGAGATACAGGGGCCACGTTACATGGTGCAGGATAACATATGTAGCATTATAAATATGACATGAGACCAGTTTAGTACAGTCATCAGCAAAGTTGTGTGGGTTCATATAGTCAAACTCTCACATCAGCTTCAGGGATTAGAGGTAACGAGGGAAGGAGGGCTATAGACAACTACAGAGATGAGGGAGGAGATAACAGGAGGGCAGGGGAAGTGGAAAGGAGATATGGACATTAGGGTGCCTTAGAGTGACAGTCAGCAGCTACTAGGAGCCAGGTTTTGATGGCCTGTTTGAAGGCAAGATGTGTGGGGGATGCGTGGACAAACTGTGGGAGCTTGTTCCATAGGAGAGTGCAGAGACGGAGAAAGCTCTACTTCCCATTGCCATGGAGACGTGGGATGCCTCCAATGGGGGGACTGAGGATGCCCTAAGTGTCCTAGGATTCACTCTGTCTGTCAAGAGTAGAGAGTAAGGGGATAGGTGTTGGTATCTTAGTGCATTGTCCAGTAGGCAGCCCATCGCATAGTCAAAGCAACCTTGTACAGGGCGCCAGCCCAGGGACTTCTAAAGAGTGCAGTGGTGGGTCTGGTGGGGAGCGTGAAGGATGAAATGACAGACAGAGTTATAGGTAGTGTTTAGTCTTGATTTCAAGGTGGGGGATACGAGGGAGTAGATGGGGGAGCAGTAGTCAAGTATAGGCAGTAGGTTGCTCTGGGCTATGGCAAGGCATGCTTCAGCCGATAGAAGGTATTTGAGTCTGTAGGCAGCGCGAAGTTTTTGGTGAATTCTCTGCATAGTGTTGTTAACATGCTCAGTAAAAGAGAGGGAGAGGTCAAGATTGACACCTAGGTATTTAAAAGATGGGATAATTCTCAAGAGGGGGGCCTGCTGGGGTGCATACAAGGAGGGAGGAGTCGGATTTGGCAGCTTTGGAGAGGAAAGGTTTGGAACCAAAAAGCATGGACTTAGTCTTCTTTTCATTGACTAGCAGCCTGTTGGTGAGGAACCATTTATGAGTAGAGTCATAGCTGTGTGAGGATGGGGGAGATGGGCTTGATGGATTTATTACTGTGGTAGAGAACCAGATCGTCTGCATAAAGGAGCGCTTGACAGCTGAGGCTATCCCTCGGGAGTGCATTAATGAAAATGGAGAAGAGCAGGGGTCCGAGTATGGAACCTTGGAGGACTCCAGTGCATACAGGGAGGGCAGCAGAGGAGGTATTGCTGATGATGACAGTCTGAGACCGATTGGATAGATAGCTGCAGAACCAGGCTGCAGTTCCGCTGGAGCAGCCAGAGATAGACAGGATTGAGTGGAGGAGGTGGTGGTCAACAAGGTCAAAAGCCTTTGACAGATCTATGAAGACAGCTCCTGTGGCTTTGCCTTGGTCCATATTTCTCAGCACATGATCAGAGAAAAGGGCAAAGCAGAGGAGGTACTGTGGTGCTTGCAGAAACCATGCTGGACCAAAGGACCACCAAATTTCTTCTCGAATTGAATGGAGAAATGAAATACTTCTTAATTTAAGAACTGAGAAAATATTAGCTAGTATGAAAAATAACATGTCAAGTTTTACTCTTAAATGGGGTAAACTTTATGATATAATTCTAAATCTAAAACTAACCTAGTTCCACGGTTGAATATTATATCTCATTAGTCACTTAATTATCAAAGCTTATGGTTTTCATGAAGGGAATAGGACACTTTCCTCTTTTTGTTTTCCTTCTCTCTCTCTTTTGACATAAAGGGCCTCAGACTAAATATTCCCAGCTGTGTTCTACTGTTCATATTGGGGAGGGGGGTTCGGGCAGGGAAGGGGAAGGGGAGAAGAGTAGAACAACTATTTTATTCATATTATCTATTGTATTTCCTTAGTGCATTTTGTATGAGTGGAAACTTAATTTGAATGTGGACTTCTTATTCTCACTTATGTTCTACTTATTATGTAATCTTTGTTGAAAAATTTCAATAAAGATTGTAAAATTTAAAAAAAGCAGATGCATGACACCAGAGGACCTCTATGAGTTTTACAACAACAGAGACAATTCTAGTTTCAGAGTTGTAAATGGCTCCGGGTGTTCAGGGCACTGGTATTGTCGCATCAGCAATGAGAGTGCCAGTGTAAAGGCGTCTGCAAGCTCAATGCCACAACAACAGCATACAGGGAAGCAGGGGTGCCCGCTGATGGCAGCACTGGTGAGTAGTGCACACAACCACACCCAATCGACCCCCATGCCACACACCATCAGGGACACAGGAATTGCAGCAACAACAGATGGCACCACAGACAAGAGTGCACCTGGCACACATCCCTTGCAGACATAATGCAAACCAAAACAGGGCACCAAGTAAAGGCAGACACGGCACCCACACCATGGCACAGATCCAGTGCTGCTGTGCACAATACTCCAAACTACCATGGCCACTAACAGTGAACCTGCCCCACCACACTTGCACAGCCCACATGTACAATGGACATGCCTGCAGCATGACCCCCCCGCCATGTCCAAAGGGGGTGTCACTGGGTGGAGGGGCAGGTGTACCATGGATGCTGCCGTCCAGCACCACTAATCCACAGCAATGGTGTATGCCACATGGGAACCGCCACTGCTCATATATCACTATCTGCTGTTTGCCTGGGGCTGCTTTTCTATCTGTGTTGCTGCGGTCAAGCATTAGGACTGTACAGTACTCTCTGGTGGTATGTGTCCCATCATCATGGTGATGGGCAGTGCCATTGTGCACCACACTGAGCATGCCTCTCTGGCCTGGCACTCATGTCGCCTGTGGTGCCTTATTCTGAATCCCCCAGGGTGCACTGTTACACTGGTACTCTCATTGCAGGATTGCCCTTCCTGTTTCGCCATCTTGCCAGAGCTCTCTCATTGCTGGTGCTACCATGCTAGCACCCTGACCACCCAGAACCATTGTAAACCTGTGGAATTTCCTGTCCAGTGAACTGGTCAAGAGCAACAGTCTGGAATTCTTTGAGTGGAGTGGACAGTGTCCATAGGCTTATCAATTCTTTTGTACTAATTTTACAGTATGAAATTCAGGCCAGAGATGGTGACTGAACTGTGGTGAGGAGAGGAAAGGTAAGTGGGTGGCTAGAGAAAGTGAAGCCTGTGGAATTAGGGCTGAACACTATCAACAAGTTTGCATGATTGCAGAGAATGGAGACCAAGATGATCCTGTTAAGGGAGGATGGGTCCATCATCCCCAGTAGTCTGACATTGTCTGTACATGATGTGCCCAGGATGGAGGAGAGACCCAAAGCTGACAGGAGGAAAGTACTTGTTCTTGTGGACTCCATAGTTGGGGGGGGGCACTAGGAGACAAGTGTGTCTAACACCTCATGTACAGGAGGTGATACTAGTAGTAGGGAACCAACATAACAGCCATGGATTAGAAGTTCCCAGTCCCAGCATATATGCAGATCTAGCACCTGGTGGAAGCATGCCAGGAGACATTTGGGACCCTACAAAGTAAGGAGCATTGCTGGAGCTGGTGCTCACATACACTGAGCTGGGCACAATGCAATAGTCCAGGAACTGTGTGGGCCATGTTGCCATCACATGTCATGGATAAATGTCCACCTCAAAGCCAGCAAAGGGCATAGCATTGATGGTATAAATTTTAGGAAAGCAGGCATTAATATATTGCAAGAACTGCTGGGTGCAAATACGAAAAGAATAGCAGGGACTGAAGTAATAGAGGGTAAGCTTTCAAATCTGGTCTCAGAAAAGCTATGGGCAGTTGTATTGGGAGGGTAATTACAGAAAACAGTGTAAGAGGTCCACTGTGGCTCACACCAGATGTGAAGGAAGCAGAGAGAGAGAATGGCATTTCAAACATAGAAAGGTAGCCAAAGGGAGGAAGACAGGAAAGTATATAGAGCAACTGGGAAGACCAATAGGAAGGTCAGAAGTGCTAAAGCCAAAGCAGAACTAAGAATAGCAATGGGGACAAAGCTGGGGTATAGAGATGTGTGAAATTCGCTCCATAAAAAAATCAGCAAATTTTGGCAAATTCACGGAGCTAGGGACTGCAATTCATCTTGTTATTCAACAGGCAGATTGGCCAAATTCTCTTGGTGAATGGCCAGTTTGCCTGGTGAATAACAAGGGAAGGCAGTATAGCACATTGGTTTAAGGCTCTGAGCTGCAAAACTGGAGACCTGGGTTTGAATCCCACAGCCCCTACTTGCATACTGTGTGACCCTAAGCAAGTCACTTAACTTCCCTGTGCTCCCAGGTTGCACCTAAAAACAAGTTTTCAGCTTAGTGTGCCACTCCTGGTTAAACAATTGGGGGAAAAAATTGTGTGCAAAATGAGTATATTACCCTCCCTAACCTCCTGCTGGCACCCTCTTCCCTCATCCCCCACCCCTGTGAGTATAATGCTGCTGCTCAGAAAAGCTAATCTCTTCCCCTACCAAGGTACCAAATACACTCCCCCACCTCCCCCCACCTGACTACCCGAGTCACACTGTCTTATGCAGAAACACACAGAATCCCACCCAACAACCCTCTGATCCCCACCAGCACTCACAAATTGAACCTTCAAATAAAGAAAAGTGTCACCTGGTGGACAGCACCTGCTCTTTTCAGTGCCGACTTCCATTTTGTAATGGCTTTAATAAATGAACGGTGATATCTTTGCTCCTAGTAAAACCTGATGTATTAAAGATTTAATCAATCAAGTTTTACTAGGAGCAAAAACATCACTATTCATTCATTCGCGCCATTACCAGACAGGGAGCCAACACTGAACAGACCGGATGTGGGAAACTAGAGACCTGTAAATCTTGTCTCTACTGTAGGGAAGCTGATGGAGTCACTGGTCAAAGAGGACCTCCTTGGCAACTTGGAAAGCAATGGGCTCCAGGATCGTAATGGCACAAATGAAGGACAGGGATCATAAATGGAGAGCCTTTAAATCATCCCTCTCCCCACAACTCTGGAATGCATATAGAAAACTGAGCAATTCCTGCTAACAAGTGACAAATTCCCGAAAGTGCACATTTTACTGTGGCCAGCAAAAAGCTTCCCTTAGTAATCCTCATACTTTCTGGGCCTCCTTAGGGTCGCTCCTAAATCGCAAGGAACACAAGCAAATTTCTCAACTCTCATCCCCCTTGGTCCTGGTCTCTGACCTGGTTATGATTGCAGATAAGCTTCAATAAAATGTTCACTGACCTTTCCGCTTACCTCAATATGTTTCCCCCTCAGCCTTCCCCGACCTAAATAAGCAACCAGACCAAATCCCCAATGCTTTAAATTACACCCTGCCACCCCCTTTCTATTTCAGGGCCATTGGGCAGAGAGTCACTACTAAGCTCCTAAAGAGTTTACCAGCAAGAGATAGCCCTGGCAGTGATGGAGTCTAACCCATTTTTTTCAAGATTATCTCCTCAGCCGTTGTTAAACCACTTACCTTCATATTTAACTGTGCCCTCACATCATCCACTGTGCCTGATGCATGGAAATTTGCACACGTGGTACCTGTCTTCAAGACAGGTGATCCCCTCTCCCCCGAAAACTATAGATCCATCTCACTCCTTCCACACCTCAGCAAATTATTGGAAAAAATCATCCACCACCAGCTATTGGAATGTCTACAGAAATATAACCTCTTATGTCCCCTCCAGCATGGTTTCCGGAAGCATCACAGTACCTCTTCTGCACTAGTCATCTTCTCTGATCATATCCTAACAAATATGGATAAGGGCAAGACCACTGCAGCAGTGTTTGTGGACCTCTCTAAGGCCTCTGACCTTGTTGACCACCATCTTCTACATTCCGCAATACTTCAGTTTGGCTGCACACCTGATTCTATGCAGTGGTTCTGCAGTTATCTCTCTGGCAGATCTCAGGCTGTCCAAATAGGTAAAGACTTTTCTGCTACCCTAACTATCCATACGGGAGTCCCCCAAGGTTCTATACTTGGCCCGCTACTTTTTTCCATGTTTATTAAAGCTCTCCCTGCTGACAGCCTAAACTGTCACACCCTTATTTATGCAGACGACTTAGTCCTCCATCACAGCAATAAGTCACTTGATTCCATCTCATCTGCCATCTCACGTAACTATGCCTCTGCACATCATCAGTTCCTCTCCAGTAGGCTCCTAGTCAATGAAAAAAAGACAAAGGCTATGCTCTTCAGCTCAAAACCTTTCCTTGACAAGGTCACTAAAACCACTTCTTCCCTCCTGGTATGTGCCCCAGTGCCCCCCCTCAAAAATGTCCCCTCTTTCAAGTACCTAGGTGTTACCTTTGACCCCTCACTAACCTTCTCTGACCATATAAACAACACTGTGCAGAAAATACATCAAAAACTAGGTGCTGCTTACCATATTAAGCAGCGTCTGTCCCCTAAAGCACATTTTGCTATCACTCAAGGTAACTTATTGCCCCTTCTTGACTACTGCTCCCCTATCTATTCCTCTGTGTCCTCCACCCTACGTTCTTGACTGATTACAACTTACAACTCCATCTGTCTCTTTATTCTTCAAGCCCCCTACTCCATCCACCATTGTTCACTCTACCAGTCCCTAGGGTGGCTCCCTCTGCAAGATTGCCTTGAGTATGCTGTGGGCTGTGTTGTGGGCAATGCACTCAGGTGCAACCAGATGTCCCCCTATTCCCCACTGCTCACTCACAGGACTGCCTTTAGGTTCCTCAGGATATCCTCAGTCCATCTCCTGGAAGTACCATATGTCTTCACTTTAATGAGAACTAAAGCTTTCTCAGTCTCTGTCTCCAACCTATGGAACAGTCTACCACTGCCTATTTGCTTGTCCCCCTCCCACCTATCCTTCAAAATTAACCTAAGAGCCTGGCTCCTATATGAATCCCCACGCAATTGTGTCCTGTACAATAAGTAGTGCCCACAAACTGCCCCAGGTGCTCTGTATCTCTGTCCTATCCCATCTTGATCTTCTAGCTGTCTCTGGTTTCCTCTTTCCTTGACCTACAAGATCTTCTTATCAAGTCTGTCTGTTAGTCTGCCAGCCAGCTCAGGAGAAATGGATGTTTTGCTTCTAATTATAAAAGTTACTACTTGTTATTTTTGCACCATTTAGCCTCTGTAATCTGAGTTGTTACCGCTGCCTCAGCTCAATTTACATTGTACACCTATTGACCTCATACTGAGGTTTTGTACAGACATATTGACTCATATTTTGACTTTTGTCTATTGTTCTTCACTGTGTAATAGCTACTACTGTCTATATAAATTTATGGCTGTTGAACTATGTTGGTGTCACCTTGTGGCCCATGCAGTGTCTGAAAATGGTCCACTGGATCAGCACACTTACCCGGTTAACAAATAAATAAATAAATAAATAGTAAGCAGCACAGATTCATGGCAGGGAGGTCTTGTCAGATTAGTCTGATAGTTTTCTTTGACTAGGTGACAAGGGAATTGGTAGGGGTCACACAGTGGATCTTCTCTACTTGGGCAACAGCAAGATTTTCAACTCAGTGCCTCACAGATGCTTGCTGAAGAAAATGGAGGATTTAGGTGCTCTAAGGTCATAGTAAACTAGATAGATAACTGGCTAAAGGGGAGGCAGCAGAGGGTTGTAATCAATGGGGTGAAATCATCAGAGAGGGAGGTCATAAGGAGGGTACCAGAAGAATCAGTTCTGAGACCAATCCTTTTCTTTTCTTTTTTTTTTTTTTTTTGCTGCTACTCTTGCCTTTCTCCCCAGGCACTGTCGTCTATCCTCTCTGATCCTCCAGCCCCATCCCCCACTGGCAGCTTACCTCTCGGTGTGTCCCCATGGCTATGCCCCCTGTGGCAGGGTGGCGGGACCCCCTCCACCATCTCTCACGAATCCGGAACTGATGGTTACTGCCCATTGCAAAGGTGGCACCTGCGGGGATCTAGTTATTTGCCCATCAGTACCTTCTGTTTTTCCTCCATTCCCCCCCCCAAGATGCAGCGTGCAATGATGCCAAGGAGTGAGTGCACACGCTACCGCATGTGCTCCTCCAAGCATCTGCTGCATCTAATGCTCTTCTTGAGCTTCAGTGTGATAGTCCCCAGCCTCCGCTAGGGGCCAATCATACACCGAGAGCTGGTGTCCCCCCCTACCCCGGAGAAGGAGAGCAGTCCTCAGATGCTAAATCCTTCTCCTCTCCTGCTGACCCCCGACGACCAGTGCTCATTCCCAAACAAGGGTCACTGGCGTGCTGTGAGGTAAGGCGTCCAGCGCCTCAGCCCTCAGCACCACCGGGCCAGCTGAGACCAGTCCTTTTCAATATGTTCATTAGCAATATTGGTGAAGGTATCCGGGGTGGGCTGTGTTTCTCTGCAGATGACACTAAGTTATGTGGGAGGGTTGATAGTGAAGAGGGAATTGGGTAAATGCAGAGTAATGTATCAAAGTTAGAGGCGTGGTCCAAAATTTGGCAGCTGAAATTCAGTGCCAAAAGGTCCAAGGAAATGCATCTAAGGAACAAGAACCCCAGGGCAGAGCACTGGATGGGTGTGGTAAGACTTCTCATTAAGACTGAGGAACAGTACCTTGGAGTTATAAGTGACTCCCTCAAACAATCAAGTATGTGCAACAAGACATATAGCAAAGTGAGTATGATGCTTGGATGTATCAGGAGGAGTTATGATAACACAAGGGAAGAGGTGATACTTTCCTTGTCAATTCTTAGTGAGGCCACACATTGAGTATTGTGCCCAGTTCTGAAGTCCTCACCCAAGCAAGGACAGAGATAGACTGGAGACAGTGCAGCTCAGGGTATCAAAAATAATTCAGGGCCAAAAGGGCAGGTCCTATGAGGAGCACATCAAGGCACAGAACATGTACTCGCTAGAGATCAGAAGGGTGAGGGGAGATATGGTAGAGACCTTCAAGTAAAATTAATAAGGTGAACTGCAGGGAACTATTTAGCTTGAATACTAGTACCAAGTCACATGGTTATGGACGGAAACTGACAGTAGGGAGGCTAAGAAGGGACATGAGAAAGTATTATTTTACAGAAAGGGTGATGGAGGTGTGGAACAGTCTGCCTGTCAAAGTGGTGGGTGGTAGAACTGTTGATAGGTTCAAGTATGGTTTGGACAGAATGAAAGGTATAATGGTTTCTTTAGGCAGCGGAAGTTGGAAGGGGAATGGGGAAAAGAGTGGGGATGGATAAGACCTTGGAGGGACAATAGGTCTCAGGGCTCAATAAGGAACTCAGGCAGGCTGGATGGACCACTGGTGTTTTTCTGCCATCACAGTTTCTATGAAACTATGTCTAAGTATTATGTTTTTTTAAATTTTTCCAGAGGCGTCAGCAGCTGTATAATAAAGTATTGCATTTTACAACATACATAATTGTTTGGATTCAAGTACCTATTAAGTGTTACATTGCTGTTCCTGCCCAGAGGTTAACTTACCCAAGCTCTATTAATATGCCAACTATACTTTGACTCTCAGTTCTGTTGAAGCCCACATAATTCCCCTTTAATATAAGAACATGTCTGCCTGATACCTTACATTCATTAGCTCCCAAGAAATATCATACAAAGGACCACTGTCTTAATTGTTGCTACACAAATGTATAACTGATAATGACCCTAATTAGCTTGAGTAACTGCTTCCAAGAAAAAAGGTTTGTATAGTCTGTTGGTTTAGTGTTTCACTTTCAAATGCATACATTTTCATTATTAAAGTTAAGTACAGTAAGCCAGTACTTTTTCTTCTAGCTGAACCAGAGCCATTCCAATGGTCTGGAATAGTGGTGGGAGAAGTGGGCTCAATCCGCTCCGCGAAGTGATTCGAGGAGCAAAGGTGGATTGGCAGCGTGACCTGCAACGTGAAGCGGAGTACTTCACGTTATAATGGGTAACGCAAAAAACAATGACTCTGCATTACTCCACCTTCCCAGACCACTACTCTACAAAATATTAAGGCAAAGTGCATTGAGAACAATGCACTTCGCCTCACTTCGCCTTGTTTTTGAGCTCTGATGGTGAATTTTGCAGTGATTCATTGGATTTCAGGTCACATGGGCTCTATATTGATCTGCACTGCCTCAGTTCAGGGTAGTATGTGTAGGAAGGAATAGGAAACAGTGTGCTCTGAGAGCTGTCTGTTATTGAAACCTTCTAAAAGCTGTTAAAAAAGCATTGTTGCATTTTGTTTGGGGCTCAAACTTTAGTTCATCAATTGTTGGAAACCCTCCTGTGCTCATATCATCGAGCATTTTTGTTTTTGTGTGGATTTTGAATGTTAATGTAGAACACTGAGTGTGTGTAGTGAAAGACAGTGAAAGTGAGCCTTGGGGGAGGGGCATATCTGTGGTGTAGGTAGATTTAAATTGGAGAAATAGTGATTTCTTTGTTTTTTTTGGTTATATTTTTGTTATATAACTGACTGTGTTACTGTACACACAGTAATATTGTCAGTAATTGTTGAAATTGTCTTGCTAATTGAGTGCTGTGTGGATCTGGTGCAGCAGTTCATAATTTCAGGTTGTTTACATAACAATACGTGGCATATTACTGAACTTTTCAATTTACTACGCATTACTCGTTCAGCATTGTAGGCAAACTGTTCTGTGCATGAGTGTGTGTGCAGTGTTGCGTGACATCAAATAATACACCTTCTATTGTGCCACAGACTAGTGTAATTGCAGGCACAGCAGTGTGAACCTGCTATCCACTGCAGCTGCCTGATTTTGTACTGTGATCATGGTATCTGTTCTTTGTTTTGCTGCTTGTACTGCTGTAAAAATTTACAGTCAGTGCCTCCCCACCCCACCAGCAAAAGGAATTTTTTACCCCCACCAGCAAAAGGAAGTTGTTTTCATTGCATGACAGACTAGTCTCTTATCTGTTGTTGAAGCCACAGTTGTTTTTTTTGGCTTCACATCCAGCGTCCCCCCCCAATCAGACAGTGAATGTATCAAAATCTAAATTTGGTTATAATATTGTGGTTGATACCCCAAAATGCCCGCAGAGAGATGTGCAAGCAAAGCTGTTTCTCGCCATGGCAATGCTGGCAGTAAGATAGTCTGTGGTCGTGGTAGTACGCAGACGCAGAAGTGCATTGCTGATGTGAGGAAAGGTATTTCTCCTGCAACGTTTTTTACAGCCCAATCAGTAGCTTCTCTTGTAGTTGGAGGAGATGATGTTTTCCCAGCTGGTGGTGTTACTGTTACTGGTGTTAGTGGTGGTGGTAGTATTAGTATTAGTATTGATGCGTCAAGTTCTAATTCCGACCAGCGTACCGTATCCAAAAATATTGAGTGTAAAGCAATGCAAGTGAGTGGCAGCGTAGATGATGTCATACTTGCCGGTAACATCCCGGTAACTGAACCTGAGGATTCTGATAATCATGTCAACGATAGCATACAATGTGATATTCCATCCACCGTGGCAGTTAATGTCATGCATTTTCCATGCAGTGATTCACAGGGTGGTGAAAAAATATCAGGTGATGGTGGTGTAGATGCTGATGATGAATGTGATGATGATGATGATGTTGCTGTTGTTGCAACATGCAGTCCACATGCTAGCATCCAAGCAGAAGATGTGGATGTGTGTGACGTTGATGAATATGATGATGATGTAATTGACCCCAGTTGGGAACCGGAGAAAAAGAAATTCAAAGTGTCTGTGTCTGAGTCTGTTTGCAGGAATCCCCCCCTGTAAAAACTTGTGATTTACCAGTTTTAGTTGATGATGATGACCAAGTAATCAATATGATAGGTAGTCGTGGTGGTCAGTTGCAGTCCAGGTGTGCAGTGCTTGAATCCTTGCATGCCCCCCTCCCCACTTCAGTGCTTAAAATAACAGACTTAAATAAGCCACCTCATGGACATGTTAAAAGCAGAGCATCACAATCCCTTGTTTGGGATTTTTTTGTTCAAGATGCAAATGATGAGTCAGTTGCAATCTGCCAGGTTTGCCATGTGTGTGTGAGTCGAGGTAAAAAGGGGAGCCATCTGGGCACAGGAGGACAGCATACGTATCTTACGAATAAGCACTTGGCACTGTGGACTCAGCACAAGCTGGCAGCTAATACCACAGTGGGGCATTCAGCCTCATCAACGGCAACCATAGCAAGCATGTTATCCCCTTCCATGACTGTTAAGTCCAGTAGTAAATTAAACATGTGCAGTACTGAGGTAATAAATGCAGAGGATTACTACAGGCATGATGAGGTGGAGGACCATAATGACTTTGAAATGTTTTCCAGTGCTGGTGAGAGCAGCAGTTTTTGTGGTGGTGAAGAATGCAGTATGTCTAGTTCAAGTGGTACATCTACCCCAGTTGGCAAATCTGGCAAAATAACTGCATTTCTGGGTTTGTCATCATCACCTGTGCAACTATCTTCATCAAACATCCACACTCCACCCCCTGCCAATGCCATTCATCACAGAGCAGAACCATTTGTGATCACACCCCATGTAAAACGTTTAAGTCAGCCCATGTTACAGAGTGTTTTTGCGCATAAACTGAAGTACCCCCGAATCATACAGTGTCATGTGAACTTAATGCTGCTGTAGCAGAAATGCTGACAATTGATCTTTTGCCCTTCTCCTTTGTGGAGAATTCTGGGTTCTGGCGGTTTGCTGCACGTGTCTGTTCAAAACAGAAAGTTCCATCCAGGACATACTTTTCTACCCGTGCTGTCCCCGAGTTGTTCCGCACTGTGTCCGACTCAGTAAGACATGCCTTTCAACATTCCTCCTCTCCATTCATCCATTTAAGTATGGATATGTGGACAAGTGGCAAAACAAAGGGGAGTTCATATTTGTGTATAACTGCACATTGGGCACAGGCGCCAGGGGTTGTTTGTGATGTTGGTAGTGTGAATAATCAGCGCAGTAAGGTGGATTGTCGCGGTAGCAATATTCCAGGAATTCAACAGCATGCAACGACTGCTATGCATAATGTGACCTGTTCACACACTGGTGAGAACATGTTGGACGTGGTACTGACTGAAACTGACAAATGGCTAAACCCTCTTTCCCTGAGAGCTGGGTTCATAGCAAGTGAAAATGGGTCAAATGTGGTGAAATGCATCACAAATGGTGTTTTTTTTTTTTTGTGTTGCACGCATGGTCCACTGTTTAAATCTTGTGGTGTAGAAGTTTCTGCAGCACCCTGATGTAAAGGAAATGCTGACCATTGCACAACGTATCTGCTCTCACTTTTCAAGATCTGGAAAGGCCTGTGACCAACTGCAGCAGTTGCAGATACAAAACAGCCTGCCTCAGCACCACTTGAAGCTGGAAGTTGTCACCCAATGGAACTCCACTTTATACATGTCAGAGAGGTTGTATGAACAATACAAAGCCATCTCAGAAAAACTTGTGATGCACACTAACCGTGACTGTTCCGGGGCCCCCATGTCTATGACGACTGAACAGTGGCACCTCATGGACTCTGTAATAACAATTTTGAGGCCTTTTGAACATGCCACACAGGCAGTGAGTGGTGAGTCTGCCTCCATTAGCCAATCAATTCCACTGCTGCGGGTGCTGAGGCAGACACTGGTGAATGTACAACATAGCCTTGATGTTGCCAGAGACGTGGTAGCAGTATGTTGCTGCAATATATGCTGACAGTATTAGACCAGAATCGTCATGTTGTGAGCATTCAGCGTAGTGAAAACTTTGCCATAGCAACAATGCTGGACCCACGATACAAACGTGGAATTGCATCAGTACTGGAGGGAGGGCGTGAACAGGTAAAAAATATCAGTGGTCAACTGGTGCGCTTGGTTCATGGGGCACAGAAGTCACGTGCCAAGTTCAGCAAACCTCAGCAGCATAATCCAGCTGAAGGTGTACCTGAAGAACCATCAAGCATATCCTGCAAGGGGAATGGGACAGCAGTTCCAGGTGGTCTGTCATCCAAAGTGGCTGGCATCAACCTGCTTTGGGAGACTATGTCCAAAGTGGGTATTTGTGAAATAAATGATTCGGGAGAACAGGATAATGCATCAACAACTGGACTTAGTGAGGCTCAGAGAATGGTTGAGTCAGATTTGTCTGAAAACAGGCATATGACAATAACTGAAGATCCTTTTTTGTACTGAAGTGGAAAGGTCAGTGAATGGCCAGAGCTGACTGCAGTGGCACTGAAGTACCTCACATGCCCACCCTCCAGTGTAAGTGTTGAGAGGGTATTCAGCTCAGCAGGTGCAACAGTCAGGGATCGTTGGACAAACCTGTCTCCTGCAAATGTTAGTTTGCTAACATTCATTAAAATGAATGAGAGGCACATACCAGCACAGACTGCAACCTCTGTATTTATACCCTGGCCTAGTCATGGTGGTTTTGGTGGAAATGAACCATCTTGGTGGCACTGGCAGTGGCTGCCTGAAACGGCCCACCACTGATGATGATGATGACACAATGGAGAAAGAATTTCCCGGTGGTCAGACTTCAGACATAGATGACTGTGAGGGAAGCTTTCTTTATGAGGATGATGATGTGGTTAATGTTGGCAGGTTTTAACTGAAGTTGTTAAAAGGCGGCGTGCCACCCTGGACCACCAACACCACCACTGGGAGTGATGTTTACCACTGCCACCACTGAGCATGAGTCTGTCTGACCCCTGGACCACCATCATTGGGACTGATGTTAGCCACTGCCACCACTGAGCATGAGTCTGTCTGACCCCTGGACCACCACCACCGGGACTAATGTTAGCCACTGCCACCACTGAGCATGAGTCTGTCTGACTGCCGGACCACCACCACCGGGACTGATGTTAGCCACTGCCACCACTGAGCATGAGTCTGTCCGACCCCCCAGACCACCTCCACCACCAGTGGGACTAATGTTAGCCACTGCCACCATGAGTCTATCTGACCCCCGGACCACCACCACCAGGACTGATGTTAGCCATTGCCACCATGAGTCTGTCTGACCCCCGGATCACCACCACAGGGACTGATGTTAGTCACTGCCACCACTGAGCCTGAGTCTGTCCAGACCACCACATCCATCAGCCAGAGACACAAAGCTTCTTAATATTTAAACCATAAAGTGAGTAAGTGTACTCATGTTTGTTATTCTGCTTCACTTCCTTTAGTTGTATGTTTTGTTTTCTGTAGCTTTTCAGAACCGCAATGGTAAAACACATACGGTACATTTATTTTGTTTTTTTACAGGTTAATAAAAAAGTCTCCAATTCTAAAACTCGGTGGGAATGGTATTGCAGCTGTACCATACAGAAAGGAACATATGGAATATCCATGTGGAATCCATTCTGGTAAGTATGAAGATTTTATTTCATCCATTTCATTGTTTTGGAAAAACTGCAGCAAATATTGCACACAGGTTGTGTTAGTTGACAAGATGTGGATTTGAAATGTAACTTGACTCGAGATTGAAAACCAGGGAGGGACAAATAACAATTTAGTTGTAAGAAGTCATTCATTTCTTTTTTTAGGAAACTTCCAGATGCTTTGTTGCTCTGTCAAAGTGGCCTTATCCAAAAAAGTTCTTCAACATCATCAGGCACCCCCCTCCCCGGGGATTGGGCACACATGCAACACACAGAAGTCGTTTCATTAGATGACCGTGACCATCACTAACAACCGGACTCCAGAAGGATGCAGATGAAATCCGTGAAGAAGTAACAAAATAAGAAACCATTACAGACAAACCTGCAAATATGATTCCCCCCACACTCCCCCCAAAAAATACTTACCTTCATGTGCTTGACAGTTATCCATTTCCAATTTCAACGCAAAAAATTCTCATCGAGCACTGGAATGTGCACACCAACAGTTTCTGTGACCTGTGATATAGAACAATACCATGAGTACATGTCCATGTCAACCCCCCTTCTCACCTACAAAATACACAACCATATATCTATATATATATATATACTCTCACCAAGGCTACTACTAGTGTACAGCCAAAGGGCACCCTTCCATCCAGTTGAGATGATCACACTGCATTTGCTCGAATCGCCTCACAGAACACATTGGACCAGCAACACGATGCTCACAGTCATCATTTTATACTGGATGATTTTGTATGTGCTGAAACACTCCCATTTCACTGTGTTACCACTTGTCAATGTTCTGCACACAAGGAGGATGCATTTTGGGCCTACAGAAAAATCTGGGGACTCTGTGCCACCACTGCACGTATGACTGAGTGCGCTATTAATTCTGGGGATGCATTTTGTGTGTTGTGCGATTGTTGTGAGCTCATGATGTCATACTGACATTATCAATTAAAGCAGCATTGCAAGAATGTTCTGACAATTTTGAACTGTACTTTTTTATGCTACTTTACATTGCCACAGCCACTAGTTACTCCGAGTTGTGACTTGAATGATAAGCTTCTTTTCACAATTTCTGTCTGCTTTACCTAGCTGACTACTTTTTTTCATGTAAGAAAAAGAAAAAAAAATGAGCCTGCTTTTCAATATTGCTCTGACCAGGTTTGTATTTATTTGCAGCTGCTTTTCAATAAATATTGTTTCGTGGTGTCATAAAACACTGCCTGCTGCATAACTGTTAATTTACAACAGTAGTAATATGTAACAACTAACTGATGGTATGGAGAAAAGCAGAAGAAAACAATGACAAAGACCTGGTCAGCATCAATTTAAAAGGAATGTTCCTTTCATTATTTCACACATGAAAAAAGGTAGTACAGCAGACTCAACTCTGGAAATTCTCATATCATTCCAATCAGGATGTAAGTAAAGGAAGTTGCAAAATAGCATTAAAAAATATAGGTCAGAGTTCTCAACAGATTGTTGCGCTGCTGCTTTACAGAGATTCACCATGTTACATAGTTATGATGATGCACATAACCTAATATGTGGGTGCCTTATTTCCAGTTGAATATTTCTTGCTCCACAGAGTGCAATATAGTTCTGAGAAAATCACCTGTAATTTCATTTCAGAGTGTCACATGGCGGAGGAATTCCCGTTCAGAGAATCCGCCCACATTCTACCCCGCTTTCTCAGCAACATTAGGACGTGATGCCGGGGGAGCGCAGGTGCATGCTCCACTATAGTGAATGTCCGGCAGCTATCCCAATGTATCGATGTTATAAGGTTCACTTTGTGGTGAAATGAGGGAGCGCTTCCACTAACAAGGCTCTTCTTACTGGAAACTTGCCCACACGTTTCACCACAAACTGACCATTATAACATAACGAAACATTCAGAAAGCTGCCTGACAATCAGACATTCACTGTAATGGAGCACGCACCCACGCTCTCCCTGGCATCATGTCCTAACGTTGCTGAGAAGGTGGGCAGAATGTGGGCGGCTTTTCAGAACAGGAATTCTCCATCACGTGGACACACTGTAATGAAATTACGGGTGGTTTTCACAGAAATGTATTGCACTATGTGGAGCAAGAAAGATTCCCCTAGAAGGGAAAATGTGTATTATTAAACAACAACAAAGAAAAAACACACAAAAACAGTACAACACAGTAGTGGGGGGGGGGCAGAAAACAATCCCTTAATGTGGCCGTGGGATGCCATGGTGGTCCAGCAGCAGGTGCAGCATTGTCAGTATTTGCTGCTGCTGTTCTTGTATTGTGTAGACCTGCTGCTGCAAAGCACTGACCCTCTGATTACTCTCCTTCAGGGCCGCCCACACCAGGGCAATGTTGGCCTCTGTTGCAGGGACTGTGGCGGGGTCCACTGCAGGTGGAAATCCAGGTAGTGGTGGTGGCGGAGAGGGTGGTGCTGGTGGCTGTGGTGGCGGTGGTGATGGTGGTGCAGCTGCAGTACTGGCCCTCCTCCTGCTGTGGCGAGGCACAACTTTGACCCCAGCAGCACCCTCAGCCACCGCCACAGAAGGGCCAGCAGGTGGACGCCTGGCCCCTTCCGTGGCAGCCTGCCATTCCACCTTGTGGTGGTTGAACATGTGGGTGCACTGGCCACCAGTCCCAAATGTGTCCCCCATGGGCCACGGCGCACCAGTACACCACACAGATGACACACCATGACTGTTGTCTCCCCCCCCACAGAGTTAAAAAACTCCCACACCGGGGAGCTGCAGAGGGGGACCAGACACAGTCCTCACACCACCTATGGTTTCCAGGAGCACCTCTTGTGGCTGTGGAGGTGGTGGAGGGGTTGCTGCTGGAGCCCCTACAGCTGCTACCGGTGGTGGTGGTGGTAGTGGTGGAGAAGGTGGATGCACAGCAGCCACCAGTGGCACTGGTGCTGCTGCTGCTGCTGTTGCTTCCATTGGGGGGGAGGCAACACCCAGGAGTCGGGAGCGGTCCAGCATCACACGACCGCCCCCACATGTCCGAACTCCTCTCCTCTCCTCTGACCACATCCATGGGCCAGCGACTTGCCTTCTCCAGGGCACACGTCCATCCCTCCCACACAAGCCCCCAGCACACACACACACACTCATACACTCACACACAGTCACACACACACAAAACAAAACAAAATTTATAAAAAAAGATTGACTACCAAAAAAAAATCACAAACACAATACAAAAACTAAATAAAGATAGCTTTTAAGAAAGCTGTTGTTTTCTTCACAGAAAGGCAATAAAGCACTGTGTCACTGAATCCTACACTGCTCTCTCACAAAGCCTTCTCCCTCTGTGAATGCAAAGGAGAAAGTGAAACTGCTTCTCTGACTCACTACCTTCCTTCCTGCCTGGCTAAAGCATGTGACTTACAGTACTGTAAGCCATGTGATGTGTGTGTGGGGGGCTGCCTATTTACTTGTCACGTTGCCTTACTTCGTGTTAAGGCATAATGGCAACGCAAAGTAATAATGATAATGCAAAGTGAGCACTTTACAGTGCCCACTTCGAGTTGTGCTCTGTCAATGCAAAGTGCCCACTTTGCGTTCACTTCGCCAGCGGATTAAAAATTCGCTGCATCTCTAGTCTGGAATGACTGTGCAAGCCAAAGCATGAACCAAGCCATAGCCGCTGCAGGCTGTCCTCTGTGATACTGAGAGTGTCCCATCATGAGTTGTGTAGGAGGTGTTGAAGGTTTCCAGTGCCAACTTCTGAAGCTAACAAAAGTGCTTGCTCTGGCCGGCCTGGTGGCGCTGAGGGTTGAGGCGCTGGATGCCACACCTCGCTCCACGCCGGTGACCCGGGTTCGGGAGGCGGACTCGGGTGAGTCGATGGTCGGCGGGGAGACAGGCTTGGCGTCCGATGACAGCTTGCCTGCTCGGGGAGGATCAGCGATGCCCGGCACCACATGACCCAGGCGGAGGCTCGGGGAACTCTAAGCCCACTAGGGATGAGCTGGCCGTTGAGCAGCAGACGCCGGCCGTGACGCCATGACGTCAGGGAGGCCGTCGGCTGCTCGGGAGGAGAAAATGAGGAAAAGAGCCTGCCTCGTCCGGGAAGATGGGAGGACCTTGGACGTGCCCATGATGTGCCCGTGCCCGCCTAACAGACCACGAGACTGACGAAAAATGTAAGTTATGGGGTTAGAACCCCCCACCTCGTCCCCGCCCGGTGGGGTAAACCGCGGCTCCATGGGGATCTGTGGTCTGTGTGGGCAGGGTTCCGGGCAGTGGGATGTCTGGGAGTCGTCACTGAAGGGTCGGAGGAGGCAGGCTGTGAGGAGGATAAAGAGAATTTCAAAAAAAAAAAAAAAGTGCTTTCTCTGATCATAACTGGCATGGCTTGGCTTGGCTTGACCTTGGCCCTCAATTACTCTTAGAGATCAGACTAAACCAGAGCCAGGCACTGCCTTGGCTTGCCCACCTGAGCTGGTTTTGGCCTAAAGATCTGAAACAGGCTTCCACATTCTTTAAGATACCCATGTATGCTTGTTTTGTTGACCTACCTTGTGAATGAATATATGTAAGCAATTGTTTTGGATTTCTGCACTGTACATTCATAAAAAGCTACGTGATATGCAATTCATAATGACTGTGTTCCTAAAGGTCATAATCTGCAAGTGAGATGTTGAGTACGTGGTTCTGATAAATACATTAGCACTTCCCTTTCACTGGAAACAGGTCCACACCTATGTGGTATAGAAACTGAATGAACTGTTCATGTTTATAAATATCTTTAATGGAAATGGTTTACAGAAGTTACTTTTCTAAAACACAAAAGACTAACTCGTGAAACAGGGAGGAAGTGAAATTGCTTTCTCTTGCCCTAGTATGCAGACATTATTTTTGTGAACTGTAGGTATCGACTGCGCAATGTCCTCTTTTGAGGCCCAGTTTAGGTTTCATCTGAAAGTTCAGATACTTTTTAAGAAGTCATGCCTCATGTAGTAGTTTTTTTGAGTCTGTCTCCATCTGAATTACTTTTTTGTCCCATTTTTACTAAAACACTTTGTGAATACTGTATCTAGAGCCACCTTTGTGCAGTAAATACTATGAACATTCTTGCAAGTATGCTCAGTGAGACTAAAAGACCATAGGCCAATACCATTGTCACACTGCATGCACTATTCACACATTGGCAAGTGCACATGTATGGCCCGGGTGCCATTGCAATATCAATTGTATGCACATGCCCTGAGAGACTGAAATAGACATAAATGACTCTTTAGCCTGTCACAGCAGGTTGTGTTCACTGTTGAAATGTTTCAACCAGAGAATAGCATGCACAAGGGATGGATAAAACATATTTTGTATGTCTACCTCTTCACACAACCACTACATCATCAGGGTAGATTTTATTATTAAATTATTTACTGTACATGTCATAGAACAGTCAAGATGTTCAGATAAACCAAGGTGGTCATCAGATTATTGAACAGTGGCCATTTTGCCTCATATTTGTTTTGAATGAAAAGCTAATCAGATATCAAGGGCATTATCCAGTTAGACTTTTGGGATTATCAAGGATTATCTAAAAAATTACCCATTATTGAGCTTAATCCACCAGGATACAGATGCTGGATACACTATCTGGGAATATCTTCTTTCCTTGAAAGGTTGACATTGCTGGATGAAGGATCTTGTAGCCAGGGGTCAGGAGAAGCTGCATGAGGCTAGTAGTAATGCAGAACACATGTGGGGTTTGTCAAAGATGGTGTTTGTTGCAGCACAGGAAGTCTGAATCTCTATAAGAAGCAAGGAGTAAAAGAGCAAATATGGGCCTCTAGCATAGGTGCCTGGTTATATGGGCCCAAGGGGCATGGGCTCCAGCAATATTTTCTGAAGTGGGGCCAGCCCCACCAATAATGTCAACATATAAAAATTCTTTTCTTTTTTTTCTTGAATTTCAACATATTAAGATGCTTGTCTTTTTTTTTCTTCTGGCATGGGCGGGCAGGCAAGTGGATTGGTGCCAGCACCAGCCGATCCTGAACCAAACACGGTAATCATTGGTCAACCATAGAACTTTTTGAATTTGAAGCCTTTAACTCCTATACACATGCAATGCAACCAAAGAGAATGGGCAATCTCATTTGGAGGCGCCATGGCAGGGAAGACTTTAATTGAGGTGGGAAGGAGGGCCAGCGAAGCGAGTGATAGTGGAGGAGCGGGAAGTCGTGAGTGACTATGAGGAGGTAGTGCCAGGCCAGAAAGTGAAGCAAGTAAAAAGAAGAAGCCCACTGGGGAAGTTGTGCTGTAGTAGTAGCAGACACTCAGCATGCCCCATGCCTGTGGGCTGGTGAGTGGTGGCCATAGCTGCCAGGAGTCGGTATGGTAGTAGAGGCCATGAGTGGCTTGGTGGGTGCTGACTGGTGTCTGTTGGTCATTGTGCTGGGTCAGGAGGGTGAAGGCAGGGAGACAGCCAGTGCAGCTGCTGAAAAGTATGGAGTGGAGGAGCTGGCAGAGCCTTCGAGACCTCACTTTCCAGCACAGAGCAGTCACAGAGCAGAGGCTGAGGAGGACTGAGAACAGAACACCAGTCCACTCCAGCACCGCACTGGATGGTAACGGTAATAATATACCCCCAGCCCCAGCAAGAGCCGACAGTAGGACCAATCATCTGTAGCCAGGTAAGATGGGGATGTAGGGGGTCAGGAAACAAACCAGTGGTGGGTGGGAGTCAAGAGAGCTCAGCTGAAGCAATGAGATCATACAAGGATAAGCAAAAACATTTTAGGCAGACTAAATGAGATGAACTTGTTCTCTTTGAGTTAGATGGATGCAACTGTGTGGCCATGGCCTAAAGGGTAAGGCAGTCTGAGTACTACTACTACTGTGGGAGCTAACTAGCAAGCAAGGTGGGTTGAAATCTCACCACAGCCTCATGGCTGATATGTGACCATGAGAAAGTCATTTGGTGCTTACTGCTTCAATGTGCCTAGCTATAAATTGCTTTTCAACTGAGCTATCTTTGCCTACCTGGGTTGATCAACCATACTAGAAAAGAATTCCATCTATTTGTAGCACAACACCAACTGAAGCTGGTGCAGCTTGTCATATTAGCTGCATGTTTTTTCTTAAAACATTTTGTTCAGCAAGACAGCTGTTAGAAGCCACCTGCCCCCAACACATCCCCCCCCCAGTAGTAGCCTATGCCCTGGTTAATCTGATTGGCATAATTTGACCTGCAAAGGAATTGGACATATCATTGGGGTGTGCTAGAAATAAATCTGTCTTATCCAGACAGTCAACCCACAAACAGTACCAACTCAGGCAGCAATTGAAAGGGAGTTGGTGTGTGGAATCTCAAAGCACAAATGCCTTCTGATGTTGTCAGCAGGCCAGGAACTATAAAAATCAGTGATTTAGGTTTGTGGGGAAGCCAGCAATTAGATACAGACTGGAAACATTTAACCAAATAGTCAACCTGGTTAGAGAGTACACCCACCCATACAAGTCAAGTATTGCGTTCTGAGGCTCAGAAAACAAAAATTGACTTGGGTGGGGGTACTCAAGATTTCCAAAGGGGGTGGCGGTGCCATATTGTGTGTGTCGACATTGTTGCAAAATACAGTAATTGTTCATTGTATGTGGTGGATGTAGTTTGATCTGCTGGTTCAGATGTGCTTCAAGCACACCTGTCATCTGTGAGACTATGGATCATTTTGTGGCAGACATTTTGGCCTGCTACACATACACTGGCAATCACAGTTGGTATAGTGCATTCATGATTCATCAAGAGGTGTCACAGAATCAATATTGTTGGCACTGTTAGTAATATGTAAACCTAAGCATCTAGACTACATATGTACTACCAATGCATGCAGAAGTAATTAGAAGGGAATGTGAAGGCAATGGCAAAGATGCATGTTCTAAGCTAGCTTAAGTCATAAATAGAGGAAGGAGATATTAATATAGTTGGTGATTGTGACAATGGCTGGTTAATAGAAGAATCAGCATCTATATGGTACTTTTCATATGCACTGTATTCTGAAGTGCTATACAAGCAGTTCTAGACAGGTGGTGAACTGACTGAATATGTAGTGGCAGCCATTTTGTACATCAACATCCATATACAGCCTTGGATAATTGCATGAACCAGTTTTAAGGGAAGGGAATTATTGGCCAGGACACTGGAAAAGTCCCCTACTCTTTCTGAAAAGTGCCTTGGGTTCTTTTACAACCACCAGGATGTGTAGAAGGGACCTTGGATTAATGTCTCATCTGAAGGATGGCACACCGCAACAATACAGCACCTACTCAATACTGCACCCGAGTGCCAGCATTTAGATATGAGCCTAGTCCCTCCTGGCATGGGACTAAAACCCATGATCTTCTGACCCAGAGGTGGATGTGCTACCAGCTGAGCCACACTGACACCTATGCATGTTCTTTTTAACCAAGTGACCACCAAGATCTTTTCCAAAGCAGTCAGATACTGTACACAGTGGCAGCTCCAGCTTCTGTTGGTTACCAGGGCACTGGGTGGGCACAACAGTTGATAGCTGGGGCACATCCCCATTCTAGTTGGACTCATCCCAGAGCCACAAAAAGCAGGGCCATACCACCCCCTCAAGCCAGAAGAAACAAGACCATACCCCACCGAGCTGCCAAGTGAAGCAGGGATATCCCCCCACCACCAGAAGAGAAGGGTCATCCTCCAGTCTATCCCTTTCCAGCAGGAATCTATGACACTCTGCCCCTTGCTTATGATTATTGTATGATATTGGTATTAGAAATACACAGTCTGTGTATGACATTTCATTGTGTGGGGAATTTGGCCTGTAACTTCAAGATGTTAGTGACTGAGAACTACAGGATGTAATTAAACAGACCAGGAGGAACACAGTTAATGGGGACATCCTTGCAGAGACAGTTTATTGCCTGCTGCTGCTTTTGAACTTAGAACTTAAATACAAATTTTATGACATTTCAAGAGAAAGGTAATTGGTCTGGTTCCTCTCCATTTAGCAACTAGCTGAAGAGTCATAAAATACCTCAGATATCACTGGCACAGGGAATCAGCCTAGGGACATGACAGATGTGGGAATGTTAAGATCAAAGGGAAATGTTCAATTAAAGGATGCCATATTTAGGAAACGTTTTTTTTTCTTCTGATGTACCATTAATTTTAAAATACCTCCTGGTAGGAAATCATTATTTGTAAGAATTAATTTTAAAAGGAGGAGCTAGATGACTCACCAATGGGGGGGCAGGGGGAGAGAGAAAGAGAGAGAGTTGAAATCGTATCAGTTCTGAAATGTGTGATATCATTCTTGGGACTCTGAGAGAAAGACAGTTCTCTGATTTAACAAGCACTTAAAGGAAACACTTAGAGAAGAATTAAGTGTCTGTGGTAGGAGTTTGGATTTCTGTAACTTTCCTTTTTATTTGTAGACTGTGAGATTTGTGACATTTGTTCAGTATGCTATTTTACCTGTTTTTATCATACTCTAGTAAATCACATTTTCTTTAAGATACTGCCTGGGTGTCTTCTCAGTTTATTTTTGCATGTGAAGTGCCTGTATTTTAAGTCTGACGACTGTTTAAAAGGCTTGATGGTGTTACTAAGCTTGGAAAAGGTAAGAATATACCTAAGGTCTCTTACAGAGTTTTAAGGGTTCATTTTGGAGACCTGGCTAGGTGACCCTGGCAAAGGATTGTATTGTAATCCCAGAAGAGGATAGATATCTGAGCCTGTACATTGGGTATGCTAGCATAAGGTTCAGTTTGAGTCCCCCAGAACTCGAGGCTAAAGGTGATTCGGACCCAAAGCAAACAGGAGGGTTACCCTGTCTGTTACCTGTTCACACTATTGCACTCTGAGGTTGGCACTGTGGGAGCAGAGGGCCTGACCTGTGGAGTGCATTTATGACAGATTTGGTTGACAGCGGTGCGATTTAAAGTAATTGGTAATTCAAGCTTTAACAGTTCAGAGCATCAGCTTAATACTGTACAGCTCTTGCAAAATAAGGCATTGATTTAATATTAAAAATAGAAACAGAACTATATCATTTTGCTTACAGTCAAAGTTCCTACCTGTTTTATTAATTTTTAATAAAGTGCAAGTTAGAGTAGCCATAGTTAGGGAAAAAGATGGCTTCCAACTATAGCGGGTATACTGTAGACTATTTGAGGCAGTTGTACCAGGACAGAGGAGTCCAGTATGAGGGAAAGTCAACAAGCAGAACCTCATAGATGCTTTGATGGCCGCTGATGCCCAGATTGTTGAGTCACTGTCTGTGACTGGAAAGGGCCGAACTTTGGGCATGGAGGGGCCAGCGGCGAGTGCAGTGTCCAGATCCGGTGAGGAGGACAGCAGGCCAGTGCAAGCCAAGGGCCACAGCAGCAGGGGAAGGTCACCAGCATTCCAGAACCAGAAACCATCAAGCTACAGATGGAATTGCGGAGGATGGAACTGGAGTTTGAACAGTGGAAGCGGGAATTCGAGAGAGAGGCGAGTAGAAGCGAGAGCAGTGAGCTTCAGAAGAGAAGCGGGAGCAGGAACAGCGAGAGGCTGACAGTGGAGATTGTGAGTGCTAGAGGCAACATTAACTAGAGAAGCTATGACTCCAACTCCCAGCACCAGAGCAGGTAAGTGGCCTGGTCAGAGTGGTGGACTTGCTTAAGGAGGACCTGAGTAAGCAGGGTAAATAGCTAGAGTGTTGGACTCCTAAATTCAATGTAGCCAAATGGAGGGTCCTAAACTTGGGAAGGAGAAACAGAGGTAAGAACCACACACTGTGTTGGGCTCCATTTGCTGCAGAGGAGGAGGAAAAGAACCTGAGGGTCATAATAGACAAGGTGCAAAGGCATAATTAACAAGCAGCACATGACTGCTGTCAAGAAGGCTGGAAGATTGCAGAGGTGAATTAATGGTGGGGGGGTGACCAGTAGAACAGGGGAAGTAATTCCACTACATTACAAGGCCTTGGTCAGGCCCCACCTAGAGTACTGCACAGCTGTGAGCTCCCCATTTCAAAAAGGACTTTGAGGCAGTTGAGAGGTGCATTAATGGACCACCAAAATGATCAGTTGTGTTGAGGATAAAAGTTCTGAGGAGAGACTGGATACCTTTAACTTGATCATCCTGGAGAAAAGGAGGCTGAACAAGGACACAGTTTCAGTCTTCATCATAATGAAGTGCATTAGGGCTGGCCCACCAGTGTGGCGGTAGCACTACCACTTATGATGCCAGTGATCTGTGTTGGGAACGAGCCTGGGTCACTGCAGGACCAGCTAGGGGAGGATGGTTGAACATCCCATGGACACACACCTCCTCAGGAGTGGGAGGGCTTCTGCTCTCCAGTGCACTATTGCTACCTGGATGACCACGGGTGTCAGAGCAGGCCGGAGCCAGTATCAGGGAGGGGGATATAATTGTGTTCACACTGCAACATCAGGTGCATTTCCTCCAGGACACTTGAGGGCAGGGGCAAAGACTGGAAAATCCCCTGACCACACACAATGTCATCTGCCATCCTGCCACAGGCCCCACACCACCAACCATGGTTCTCGCTCCCCAACTGACACTTAACTCTGTCCAGGGTAAGGTATCAGCCCTGGGCAGACCTTGGGAGGGCATTCATGAGTGACCAATGAGTAAGGGGAATGAGGGTGATGGGTCCGGACAGGGCAGATGACCAAAGGTGGCAGATCGGGAGTCAAGGGGGGGGGGGAAGAATTCAATAATAAAAACAAAAGTAGTGAAGGGTACTGACATTGTCAAACAGACAGAAATGCTCCATAAGGATGCAAGGACATCTATGAATCTTGAAGGTGGTAGATTTAGGGGTAATCTCTCCAGAAAAAAACAGTACGTTGCAAATGCTTTTCATTACAGGAATACAGAGGTGGCCCATTTAATAGCTTAGTTTAAAGCTACTATACATGGCATCTTAGACAAACAAGTGGAACAGGCACTACAATACCATTGTCAATTATTTTATGAAGCAGCAGCATGGGGCACTCACCGGCTAGCATGGCAGTCAAGGAACCAGAAATGCTATGCTTGTGTTTCCCATATCTAGAACCTGAGTGAGGGAACACCTAGGCATCAGGATGGTAATAGTTCAATACTACTTAGACCTACTGTATATGCAAAGGAGCCATCTCTGACTCATGGCTCTATACAGACTTACCTAGCTAGATTACCCCTTTTGCGTTTGTCTCCAGACCATGGGACTCAACTATGCTGTTCTACAACAGCAGAAGAGATTAAGGTAAAATCAAAAATTCTGAAATGGGGAAGTGCTCGGGCCCGATGGCTTCCCAGCAGAATTTTATAAGAAATTTACTTCCTATTTCCTCTGAGTATGTCTATTTGTCCAACAATGAAGGCTTCCTCCACTAATGTGGTGGTATACTATGATTTCAGCATTTCTAAAACCTGGCAAGGACTCAGCTCAACCACAGTCTTGCCATTCTGTTTCTATCTTGAACTTTTATTACAAGGCTTTTGGTGGGAGTTGGGCAAGATGTCTGGATTCCCTCTTCCCAATATGTCATTAAATCCAGACCAGGCATGATAATGTGCACTGTACCCGTCACTTAACTGACTATGCCACTAACAGAACTATCCCCTTGTTTCCCACTAGTTTGGATGTGGAGAAGGCATTTGGTAAGGTGCCCTGGTGATTTTTGTGGGACACCTGTTGAACTTTGGGTTCCTTGACAAGGTGGTCAATTTATTTTAGGCATCGTATACCGCACTACAAGTTTCTGTTTATGTTAAGAGAGCACTGTTAGGCTGCATTCATTTGAAATGTGGCACTCAGCAGGAGTGCCCAGTCTCTCTCCCCTTTTATTTGTGCTCTGTATTCAACTGCTAGCTGTAGTTATTTGCTAGACCTCAGCAGTACCAGGAATTCCCCTTGGGAGAAGAGATTATACAATGACATTATTTTCCAATGATTTCATATTGATTTTGACCTCCTCAGAGCAGTTCCTGCCAGCTGTGTTGAGCATACTCAAACAATATGGAACCTTATTGGGTTTCAGACTTCATTTTCCAATATAGAAATTTTAACACATAATTACCTTCCCTCACTGGAGGTATGGCAGTGGTTCCTTATTTGGTGGAACAGGAGTGCTGTTAAAGTTTTCGGGATTCAGATCACTAAACATCTAGAGAATTAGGAAATTCTAAATTTTTAGCCCCTGACCCATAAGATCTTGACTGACTCACCAACTGGGCTACCTTTCTTTTATACTTCTGAGCCAAAGTGGAAGCTGTCCATCCAAACATAATCCCCAGAATATTTATGTTTTTTTGGCACACACTTCCGATTATCCCAAATTAAACATATTTTCAGCACTGATATAGAAATATCTTGTTTTTGTATGGGGAAGGAGGAGTCATCCCCAAGTACAATATACTACATTACAGCTCCCCAAGGAACAAGGTGGTCTTAACTTGCCA
This sequence comes from Neoceratodus forsteri, assembly GCA_016271365.2. Taxonomy (NCBI): domain Eukaryota; kingdom Metazoa; phylum Chordata; order Ceratodontiformes; family Ceratodontidae; genus Neoceratodus; species Neoceratodus forsteri. Next base: position 33,569,135 of record CM057450.1, read on the forward strand.
TATTTGATGCTCTGTTTGCTGGCAGCATGGCTCCATCTGGTATGCCTTTGGCTCTATTCTTGCTGACAGGCTTATTGGTAGACCATAGAGCTCATCTTAAATGAACTTCATGACCTCAACCAATACCTATTCTCCAGCCCTGTGAAACCTGTGTCACTCTTCAGTTTTAGGAAGTATATGTCTGTAATCCTCCAGTTAGGAAGGCACTGCTACAAATGATATTTCCCTTTGGAAATACTTACCTAGAGCAGGGCCTTAGCATATGATTCTGCCCCCCATGCTTTAGATTGATAGTTTCAAAATAGGAGCCATTTGGGCTGCAAATATGTACACCAGTTCCACAATACTACAGGTTTCAAACTTTCCAAGAATTACAACAGGAATATCTTCCTCACCAATATGCTTACTTTTTAGATACCTACAGGAACTGGGAGCAAATTTCAAAAAAAATACCATTGGATTACTGGTGAAAATGATCAAAGATCCACAGTTTGGGGAATTGTGGGGATGTATGTGCCCAACAAGACAGTCTCCATGACCTTTGGCACAAGACAAAGACTCACCAAGATCCCCTCCCTCCCCTCCATCAACACTCTCCATAGAATCATGTGGGAAGACCCTACCTCATTCAGGGACCTTGGGGTCTGGCTCAACAAGCACCTTGACTTCTCTGGTCATGTGGATGCTATTCATAAGAAACTTCTCCCCAAATTGTCAGCCTTATACTGGAATCATGAATGCATCCTCTTGCTGGCCCGCAGAGAAATTCTACAGAGAATGACCATTCCAACTTTTGATTATGGCAACGTAGTCTATAGTGTCCCCCCCAAACCACCCTAGCCAGATTGGACACCCTTTTCCACTCCTTCTGCCACTTTACTCTCAGCTGTCCTCCTCACAATCACCATTGCACCCTATATCAATCCCTGGCTCTCCCCTCCCTCAGTGAACATCAACTGGCTCATTGTGCCAACTTCCTTGGTAAGGTCTAGTTCCACACACTCCCTCCTTACCTACTGTCCTCCCTCTCTTCCTCCCCATCCTCATCTCACTAACTCAGTAGTAGCAGTGCTCGCCCCCTCGTCATCCCCTTCAGGTTCTCATCAACTGGCCAGGCATAATTCTCCCATTATTTCCCCAAGCTCTGAAACTTGCTTCCTTCCTTCCTTCCTCCATTTGTAATGCCCCATTGCTTCACACCCTCTCATCACTCCTGCACTCCTTCACTTCCCCAACTTTACAACTGTGTCTAATTCACCCACGTCTCCATTACTATAGTTCCCTTGCAAATTCCTACTTACTTTATGCTTTCATTCCTTCTCTAATCTCTTGCAGGTTCTCCCTCCTTGCCTTGATTGGGGAACCTAGCTGTGATGATTATCTCAAGCACTTATCCACCAATCCCTGCTAAGGTTCCCCCCTTGCCTTGCATGGGGAGCCTAGCTATGATCTGTTATCTCAAGCACTTATCATTCTACTGTTAGTTAACAATGAAATGGTTTACTGTAAAGCACATAATCATTGTACCCGAGCATATTGTCTGCATTGGTATCTTCTGTGTACCCTGTGCTATCATATTGTATTGTATTGTACTGTATTGTATTTTTGACTATTGTATTGTATTTTTGCCTATTGTATAGTATTTTTTGCTTATTGTTACCCTGTATCATTACTGTACCTGCCCACTTCCCTTCTCCAAGGACACATCTGGAAACTAGCAATTTGCTCAGTATGTCTTCCTGGTGAAACTTTTAAGCAAATAAATACATTTAATAGGAAACATATGGGTGGTGGGGGTGGCAGAGCTTGCCATTCAAAATGGTGGCACAATAATTATTTGAGAGGGAATCCCTGGAGCAAATACATTCACAAAACAAGAGGCGATTACCTGGTTAATTGGCAGGATTGGAAGTAGCAGTTTCCAGGCTCTATAATGACACCTGAACAGAGCTGATCTGTGGAGAACTGAGAGAGCTATGTAAACTTTAGACCCTGAAATTGACAATGCATCTGGGCCTGTCAAATCGTCGGAATCCACAGTGGAAATTTTAAAATAGAAAAGAGTGGCACAGTGTAGGTGTCAGAAGCAGTGACAGCCAAACAGGGCAAAACCACGGCTCAACAAAGCCCTGCTACAAATATAGACATGGAGCTGGCAAAAATAACCACTATGCTCAGCAAAGCACTGGAAGATACAGTTGAGTTAGAACTAACAACAGCAAACACCAATGCTAAGCTGGGGGTCTTAACCACGAGAGTGGCCACTGCCGAGAATGTCACTGAACAACATGGAGAAGTTCTTCACAAACACTTTGGGCAACTGAGGGATTATCAAGCCCAAATCCAATATTTGCTCCATAAAGTTGCCTATATGGAAACTAGGACTAGAAGGAAGAACATAAGGATTGTGGGGGTCCTAGAAGGAGTAGAAGGCAGAGACATGGTAACCTTCTTGAGGGCAATCCTCCCCAGAATGCTGCAACTGAACAATGGTGCCCCACCAGATCTCAAGAGGGCTCATTTCTCCCTAGCCCCAAGGCCTAGACCCAGGGAAAGACCTAGACCAATTTTATGCAAGTTTCTAAGATACCCAGGAAAGGAGTTCTATATGTGTACTGCCATAGACCGAGGGGCGATAAGATGGGATGGCCACCAGGATCAACTCTATCAGGACTACTCATATGAGCAGTAAAGCAAGTTTTGTATAAATGTAACATCCCTGCCTCCCTCAGATACCCTGCGATGCTTAGGCTCCACCATAGGGGGAACTTTATCACATTTCAAACCCCCATGAAGTGGAACAATTTCTGGCAGACCTTAATGCTGAGCAAAATCTCCCCCATCTGCACCATCCGTTGCCATGAGGTGCAGCCCAACATCCAATGGACACCATGCCTGAAGGGGGGAAATGCAGAAGAAGGAAGAGTATCAAGATCTAGTGGGGGAGAAAGGGTGGCAGTAGGTACAGAGAGGACATCCAAAAAAAAGACCAAGAAAACTCCAGCTAAGAACCCCTTTCCTCCCAGGAGAGCTTAATCCAAAAGCCTACAGAGCCAGAATCATTTCTCAGACCAAGGAAGCACATCCCCAGGGCTGACTCCAGTAAGTGTCCAATAAGTACAAGCTCCTACGCGACCTCATGCCAACCGAACTGCAGATGCCACAGGATGAAGATCTAGGAGGTGCAGCAGCCGGGGGGGGGGGCAGCTGAGACGCTAAACTACTGGTCCCCAACATTTGAGGAGTGGGTAGACTGTGTACAAGCATCAGAAGATGCAGTCCGACAGTTCACTTGGCCACCGCTGGAACAGAGACTGAAGGTGGCCCAGGAAGTTATAGAAGGGAGCGAGGAACCCAAAGTTCTTCTAGCCTGGCCTGCAGTAAGTTCCTGGACTGGATTAAGGGTAAGGACAGCCGCAGGTAAGGCACATTGACTATTTGTGGTGTTAGCTTCTTATTATTAAATAAAAGAGTAATATGAGCAGTCAGTTTAAGGAGGGGTTTATTGGGGTAGCAACTGTGCCTTACGGCAGATTAGGAAAAGGTGACAAAGTGGGCACAAAGCAACTAAAGGATAATGGATAGTCAGGCAGAAGTGATATTGACCTCCTAAAGCGTTAAAGTGCTGAACTTCCCAATTAAATGGAAAAAGATCCTGGCCAGGCTAAAAGGTCTTAAGAGTCATATAACTTTCTTAAAGGAGACTAAACATAGCACCCAAGAAGCCTGGAAACTTACCAGAGAATAGGTTGGAAGTCAATATTACAGCACATCAGGGAAGGCAAAAAGAGGGGGGGGTGTTCTATTCTCCTGCATAAAAAGCTGAGCTGGAAATATGTCGAGCATGTGGCTGACAAAGAGGGGTGGTGGATAATGGTGAAGCTGTCCACTCCGATGGGCCCAGTGTTGCTAATGAATGAATACGCTCCCAATGATGATACTCTGAAATTTTTAAGTCTGTTTCTCAGAGGATATTAGACTTAACACAAGATAACCCAAGAATAATAGTGGGGGGGGGGGGACTGCAACCTGGCATTAGACTACCTGCTGGACAGGTCAAAGGCCAAACAAGAAACCCACACAAATTCCCACCAGACCCTAACTGAAATGTTGGCACTACATCAGTTCTCTGATATATGGAGAATATAGTACCCTGTGATCAAAGATTATACTTATCTCTCTGCAGCTAAGGCTATGGCCATCAGGTCAGACTACTGGCTAACATCAGAAAGGGTTACCACGAAGATAGGAGATGTACACATTGCCCCCATTTACCTCTCAGACCATGTGCCAGTGGTAATGAACCCAACGGTGGAACCTGTCACTAAGAAGACATCACTCTCCTGGAAACTAGACCCATTATTCTCCAGGATAAAGACCGGTATCCAGTGAACACAATGACCACGACTGAGTGATTACAAAAAGGGTGACTCAATCACGATGCCTGTGTTCAGAGCTACCTGGCAGGAGTGATTGGATACCTGGGTGGGCGAGTAGAGGCAACAGGAGGCATAAGTGCATGTGTGCCACGCTGCGCAGGGGAGGGAGGAGGAGGGAGGGAGATATGGGAGGGATTGTGGCAGGCCACTGCCGAGCTGGTCCACTAGCATGGTGGGGAGGTGGTCAGTTAGGGTGTGCAGGGTTGGTCCGGAGTGGTGCACTTTTCTTTTGTACTAGCAGGTGACTTTTTTTTTAAGGTTTTCACCCCCGACCTTTTGAGTTGAGAATCCTTAAATGGGGGGTGTGAGGCACAGCCTCCACATAAATGTAGAATCTATTGCTGCCTTTTAGTTCTCTACAAGTGTACATCATGGTAATTCATTTTGGGCGATGTACACTCACCTAAACAGTGATCGCTATTTCACGATCACCATTATCACATAGAAGCATAATGACTTTAGAACACTCATACAGGAAGAAACTGCAAAGTTTTTCCAACAAAACCTCCCCAGGCATTTCCACTATGGCCATGATATGGGAGGTCTACAAAGCCACACTTAGGGGACAAATTACTAGCTTTGCATCACATTGGAGGAAACAGAGAGAGAGGGAGGCAGGCCAGCTGGAGGCCCAACTTCAAGAAAAGAAGCTGAATACAAAAACAACCAATGAAGGCTCAGAAACCCTAACCTGATCTCAGAACTGATGAAGCTTAGAATCCAGCTCAACTCTCTGGCAACTAGGCAAGCAGAGCTACACATAGGAGGGACACAGCATAAATACTGGGCAGAGAGTGAAAAAGCAGAGAAGCTGTTGGCCTTCAGGCTAAAGAAAAGGCAGGCAGGCAGACAGATGCATTCAAGGGCTGAGGAACAACATGTGAATATTGGTGTATGGCCAAAGAGAAATAATGACAGAGTTGTATGTAAGCAATAATACTCAGCAGGGTGGGCCATATTGGGGAATACCGGACTGCCCAGGGGCATAATGAGGCCCAACACCAAAGGTGGAGGGCCTTGTAGCCCCTGGAAGGTCCGGTATTCCTCAATACCACCCACCCTGAAAGGTATTATTGTGGTTAGAAAATGGCACTGTAAAAAAAAAAAACTTTAATAAACAATTATTAGTGAATAGTTCCTCCAACTGGATTATGATTAGAAGCAAACCTGATTGTATGCAGTTACACCCCCCACCCTCCATGGCAGTCTGCTTATGTTTGTTGACAGAGACCCCCTTCTTGTCAAGTATCAATTTTTTGTTAAATCGGCAAGTATTTCCATAGTGATCTGGATGGAAGAAATAGACATGGTGTGAGTGCAGACTACCCTAGGAGACACTCATTTTTTTATGGCTGTTAGTTTTAAAACTGAAGAGAAGGAGGTAATGCTGTTGCTGTCCAGAGAAACCACAGTCTGGAATGATGCTAGGAGAGTGATGTCTGTTGCAGGTGAGACAGACCGGGAGTTATTCTGGTATGGGGGGGGGGAGTAGTTTCATTTTCGTTTTTTTTACGTTTTCTTTTTAAATGTTGCTGGGGTGATTTGTTTATGATTAGAGCAGGAGCTAGATCAAATGGGACAGTACCACTAGTGGCATGAGAGGAGTGTGGACTGAGGACCACAAGTGGCAGTTTGTTTGACGTGGTTTCTTTGATGTGCAGATTCATTACCAGCTAGGTCGGACTACTACAGCGGCCGGTTCTTGAGAGGCCTGGAGCTGCGAGTAACTGAGTCCATTTTTTAAAATGTGTTGCAGTTTTGAAAACATTTCTTTTATTTTTTAGGACTTTTTTTAATTGATAGTTTGGCTGTATGGGCTGTGGGGGAAGTAATTTGCTAGGGGACATGTGGGCAATTGAGTACTACATCTCCTGGTCACAGCTCACTTGCTGCTTCATGCGCTGCACTTTGCGCTGTGTTTTTTGAGGGGAGTTTGTGTAGCAGCATGACTCATTTGGATGACTGGGCACCCTTTTCTGCCAACAGCTGGGTCTACATGAGAAATCTTCCCCTGCCAACCCTTTCAGAAGCCCAAAAGAAGGAGTTAGATGCAACCATTACAGCCCCAGAACTTTACTGAGCAAGGCCATATTAAGTATGGCACTACATATAGTATCAGGATGTGATGTGTACCCGGCAGAGTTTTACAGATTGGTACACTGGGAGGTGGTGGCTCCAATGTTAGGGATGCTACAAGAAGCCCTCACAAGGGGGAACTACCAGATACCCTAAAAGAGGTCAATGATCACCATCTTGCCAAAAAAGGGGAAGGACCACACAAAATCAGGGAACTTCAGGCGTATCTCACTCATAAATGTGGATGCTAAAATACTAGCAAAAGCTCTGGTGGCAAGAATGGAGAAAGTCCTACCCAGTATTATACATCCCTTGCAGGTGGGCTTTGTAAAAGGGAGGAACAGTTCTGATCACCTAAGGGACTTACTTACTTTGATGCAGAGTTCAGTGGGTCTCCCTTCTCCGGCAGTGATAGTGAATGTGAATTAAAAAAAGGCCTTTGACTCGGTAGAATGGGAATACCTGTGCGCAGTCTTGGATCACTATAATATAGGGCCATATTTTACTTCCTGGATTCAGACCCTATACATATGCCCATGGGGAAAGATCATCAACAATTCCATGCTGCCCCCCATTCGAACTACACAGGGGCATGAGGCAAGGCTGCTCCTCTCCCTGCTACTTTTTGTAATAGCCATGGAACCCCTGTTTGCTGCCATTAGCACACATCCAGTGATAGCAGGTATACAAGTTGGATCCAGGTAATACTATGCCAACCTGTATGGAAATTACTGCTTTATAGTGACTAGGGACATCAAGAGCAATATACAACCCATATTAGGAGTCCTAAAAAACTTCAGGGACATATCTGGGCTAAGAATTAATTTATCCAAGTCAGAGGTACTTCCCCTGAACTCCTTAGCCTTCTCAAATATGGTGGAAGAGACAGTATTGAACTGGGCACCTACAGAAATCAAATACTTAAGGGCCAAACTGTCCTTAGATCTGGCAAACCTGGCAGACATGAATTTCACCCCAGTATGGGCCCAAATTTCTAAGGATGTGATAAGACGGGAGCACCTGCACTTGTCACTGGTAGGGAAAATAGCTGCAATAAAAATGATGCTTGCCCCTAAGATATATTACTTAATTTTCCACCTTCTTAAACTGCTTCCAGACACTTGGGCACAGAAAATTCACTCCTTAGTGAGCAAATTCCTGTGGGGGCCCACCACACCAAGATACAGTAGAACCAAGCTTAGGGCATCAAGGGTGGGGGATGGTGGGTGGAACCTCCCCGATTTTGTGAAATAATCCTATGTTTTTCTCACAGCAAAACCAGTCCCCTCCGACTTGGTTAGAAATTGAGACAGCAGTGTTGCATGGTACATTGCCTAATAACTGTTAGGAGCACTCACTTCCTAAGCAAGCACAAACATGGATGACAATTAAAGCCAGCCACCAGGCATGGCAAAAAGTAGGGAGGATGGCAAATAACTGCCCAGACCTGGGCCTTCTGACCATTCTTTGGAATAATCCTCACCTGTGTATAGACAATAAACCCATACAGTGGCAAGCCTGGATAAAAGATAAAATGCCAGATTAACACTTTCCAAGATTGGTACTAGAAGACAACAAAACTTTTGTTACCTTTCAGCAGATAAGGGACCACAGGCATGTGTCTAAAGAATGTTTCTGACAATACATGTAGTTAAGTCTATACAATAGGGAGGCAGAAAGAATTGCATATGCTTGTCCTGTGGGATTTCCCCAAAAGCCCCAAGAACAAATTGCCTCTGTTGTCCTGGGCACAGGAAAAGAGTGGCTAGCTGGGACAATACAAAGGTGGATCAGAGACTGTGCCCCAGACCCCTCCATACTGGCCAAGACCAGATGGGAAACCATGCTGGGAATCAGGATCACACCCCAAGAATGGAGTAATTGTTGGAAAATGGCACGCTAAGCATGTGTAGACCAACGTAGCTTGTTGGTTAGAAACGAGATACTGCACTTATGGTACTGAAATTCTGCCCAGCTTATAAACATGGCCTGCATTCAACAGGATGACTGATGGAGGTATAGTAACCCGGGGGCAGATCTACTCTATATCCTATGGCAGTGTAGCTCCCTGCTACCAGTATGGGCCAGGGTAATCCAATTGTGCTACAAAATCCTGAACCAGGCCTTACCTAGCACCCACAGCTTTTGGTTGCTAGGAATAGTCCCAGGGGACAATCAGGTCAGGAGTAGCCACAGGTTGTGGCTCACCCAAGCCTCTGTAGAACTCATAAGCATAATTCTAAAAAAATGGAGAACCCCAGACAATCCAGCATTCTAGGAGTGGCTCCAGGCCATGGAATCCCTAGTTTCTCAGATGAGGCTAGACCACTTTGCAAAGAACATCAGTCTAGCCTTTCAAGAGATTTGGACCTCCGCTGCCTGAGTGCTCTCAACATGTGTAGCTCCCTCTACACTAAAGTGTGCACAAAGGACCTACTGAAACTTCAAGTTAGCTGGATAGAATACAGTATTGTTCTGAACTGTTAGTGTTAATAGTGATTTTAATCTGTTGTGTGATGTACCTAAATGTTCCCATAAATATGGAAAATATGTTTGAGTTGTTGATTATCCTTATGTACGTAAAGCTTAACTCAATAATAAAAAGATTAACTTAAAAAAAAATAGGAAGCATGGGATTTATTGCTTTCTGCTCTGTATTATTTGTAACTTAAATTGCATTTGCATTCTAAAGTACTTTGAGTTCTGGAAAGGTGCTTTATTATTAAATTTCCTGTCCTGCTCTATCCTGCCCTGTCCTATCCTATACACAGAATGAAATTCTTGCTCCACACAGTTACATGCCTCCAGTACGTTCTCTCAAGCCGCACAGTCACAAACTTAGGCACCACGGTGTACTGTGCAAAGTTTACATTATTCCAAAAAGTGCTCCATACAACAAGCAGTCGCCCTACAGATCAAAGACACCTTGGCCAGTTTCGCACATCATGCAAGTCTTCAGGAGGATGTACTCCCCTATGCCCACACTCATTAAAAGAGCTACTGCTTAAAGTGACAGTGCAGTTAAAATAACATATACAACGGTACATTTAAGGCAATACATTTAAAAGCAGTAACTGTTATTGAACAGTCCACATGACCACAGTATAATAAATAGTGCAATACTTGATAGAATAATCTGTGCATAGTAAATAATTTCAGCTTGGGCTACCAGCTCCAGCATATGGCTAATACCGGATAATTCAGTCTCCTAGGCTATCGAATCTAATTAGTGCCAAAATGAGATCATAATATATTCTTGAGGTAACTGTAGACATTTTATTTATTTATATATTTGTTTATTCGGAAAGACCTTTAAAAACAATGGCACATACAGATAAAACAATATTGTCAAAAGGAGTATACATCTATAAACTGTGCAAGATGCTAGATCATTATAATAAACAGTAGACCCAACATTTAACAATGACCCAGTGACTGACGGAGCAGAAAGAAGTAGGTGACAATGATAAAAGTGAGGTGCAGAGGGATGTGCAGAGAGGGGAGATACCCAACCCCTAGTGATACCTTGATCCAGAGCAGAGCTAAGTAGTGGGAAATGGCACAGGACAGGGATGAGGGGGGAAGGGTTGGGGCAGATGAGAAAGTGGAGTGCGGCCTTAAATAGGCTTTGTCGAGTAGTACATGGGGTGGTGGGGAAGGAGGAGAGGAAAAAACAGTAGTGCCATAGGGAGAGGAGGGAGGTGGGTGGCAAGGGAGGGCGGGGCAAGGTGCATAGGGGCCAGACTGTGAGTAGGAGAGGGAGTTAGACCTGAGAAGGGATCCTATGCTATTTTCACATGAGGAGCACACTGTGCCAGGCTACAGGTTCCTAGAGGGGGTTGTGCTATGTGTTTCGGGAACAGGCACAAGTGTTGCAGGAGGTGAGGTAGTGCTCAAGTTCAGACTTGTAAAGGGTGAGTTTTTCATACTGTGAGTAAACACCGGGATCTCATTTAGCCTGTGGGGGGTCTATATGAAAAGGCACATTGACCACGTGCAATATGCTGGAAAGGTACCATGAGAGCCCCCTGCTTTGTGTCTCTAATGCCTTAACCTGAAACTGATTTGGAGAAGATGGCAGATACATGCAAGGGTGCCTTGCCCAGTAGAGCTTTCTTTCCAAGAATGCAAGTGTGGAATGTGATCCTGCCCCCTAGTGACAACCAGTTTGTCTTCTCATATAGGGAGCAGGTGTGGGTGAGGCAATCAGCATCCAGGATGAGTCTTCAGGCCTTGTTAAGTGCAGTATGCACCCTCTTAAGCACAGTGTCAGTGGCTGCCCCATAGACTACCAGGCCATAGTCAATGGTTGATAAGATGGAGCTGGTAACAGCAAGTCAGAGTGCTGCTGGAGTTAGGTATTTCCTGTGCCTGTAAAGCCACCCCAGTTTTGCATTTACAGCCTTGAACACCATGTCCACATGTTGAGCAAAGGACATGGTGTCATCGAGGGTGACCCCCAAGTATTTAAAGGAGTGCACTTCCTGCAGGGGTGCTTGGACCTTGTTGGAGATGGAGACGGTGGGGGCTCTTTTCTTAAGCTGATAGCAGGATAGTAGCATGGCCATAAATATTATACCAAACAATACCATATACAGCTTATCATATCTTGAAAATAATATTTTTATCTTTTCACATAGCTAATTGCTGAATCCGTTTCTATATAAAACTCCTGATTATGGAGTTCACAGCAGCATCTATATGAATTAATTTATGGTTTCTAACAGCTAAATGCCGAGTCCCTTTAAAGATACAGGCATCTGGTTCCTTATGCAATTTAATGTGTACAGCACCACATAGTGGAAACACGATTTGGTAACAGCCGATATGGTTGTGGAGAGCTTTTGGGATGATTTTACTCATTATTTCTGATGAATGAATTTGCACAATGCAGAGCTGCTGAGAGGCATTTTCAATGTGGTCTTCCTTTTATACATTTTTACAATGTGTTTTCCTAGAATATGCCTGCTGATTGCTATATGTTTAGCCTGGACAGTTCACAGAAGACATGGTATCTTATTTTCAGTGAGGCTCTGCATCTACACAGTATTATGCTGCGTTGCATAAAATCAGAACACACTGAAAACAATATTTTATATCTGGAATAGGATACCCTGAATAAATACATTATAAAAAATGGAAAAATCGTGACCCCACTGAAAACAAGATATTGAATCTAATCTAGGACATCCTGAGTAAATACAGTGCAAAATTGTGTAAAATGAAGATCACAATGAACAATGAGATGTAGCACCTCCCCAACACTATCCAAGATACAAAATTTAGGAAGAGAAATATTTAAAGCGCTAGTGGAGTCAAAACAGGCAGACAGAAAAATAATACACATTTTAAGTAGTAGTCAGTTGTAATTTTTTTAATTTCTGAAGTATTTTTCTTTTTCCTTTTGCTGATCAGAAAGTATTCTATGTAATAATATTGTGCTGGATGTGTGGAACATCTCTTAGCCTGGCAGCTGACATAGCTTTCTCTACTGCCTCACACTACATCATCAGCATTGTGATCTCACTGACTATGACATCACAGGTGAACAACCTGGCAGTCACTCACTTGCTGTTCCTAAACAGCAGTGATGTCACAGTCATTGAGGTCACAATACTGATGATATAGTGAGGCAGTAGAGTAAGATATGTCAGCTGCCAGGTTAAGAGCTGTTCCACACATCACACCTACTAACATCAGGTAAACACTCTTCTAATTAAACAAAGGGAAAACAAAAAATTACCTCAGATATAACAGGCAATTGTTGGCTGCTTTTAAAATCTAATATTAGTTTTAGGCAGTACACTAGCTCTTTAAAGGAACTTCATTGTGTTTACTGACATAAACCGTTTCTTTATTGTTTTATAATATATTAGATTGCAGTATTTTGAAGTTAAATGAGGGCAGATTCAGGGGGGAAAGGAGGAGGCACTACTTCACTGAAAGGGTGGTAATGTGTGGAATGCACTGCCTGAGCAACTCGTATCAGTGCAGACTGTGGGGTGCTTCAAGAGGGGGTGGGACAAATTCAAGGGGAAAGTACATACTGGGGGGGCAGTTGGGGGAGGGAAGAGATAATGGGGGGGCAGCTGCAGTCTAATGGACTGAGGTGCTGCACACTCGAGCAGACTAGATAGACCACATGGCCTGTATCTGCTGGCAATTTCATATGTTCGTATGTGAATGTTGTGGCCATAAGGATAGTGTGTGTGTCAGTGTGTGTGTTTGCTGTAGCTCAATATATTTTTTTCCCCAGAAAGCGTAGTAAAAAATGCCTGCTGAATGCTATATAATTACTGTAGCTTGCATAGTCCACAAAAGACCAGGCATATGTCTGAGACAGTGTTTATCAGATAGTGTCTTAGGGGGTTAAAAAAAAACAAGTGCAACTCTTTATACATTTGTTCCTGTGAAAAGGTAACCTTTATGTGGTATGAATCTTTCTTGAAAGACAATACTTGCCCAGCTGAAGCTTGTAGCAAGAACGTTTAAATGCTAAGTATTTAAATGTGCAAGTTGTTGCATTTCAAAGGGGCTAAACATTGAAAAACATCACACCTCGGCAGCTTCATCGACAACATCATCAGAACTGCCACACCTTGTACTCTCGCTCTGTCCCTCAAACCTGATACCCTCTCCTACTATTTAAGATCCTGTGGCTCTCATGTCCTCCAGGTTCCCAAAATCCATACTCAAATGGGTGACCGGGCCTTCGCTGTCTTGGCACCCAGATTGTGGAACTCGCTCCTCCCACTCCCACTCCTGTTTCAAATCCTCCCTATGGGGTTTCCTCAAATTGGCATCCTCCTGTCTCTGCACTTAAGGGGTCCTCCCAACTCCAAACTGACCAGCTAAGATGACTCTAACCCAGCCACTACTGTGTGAGGAGATGTGTCTCCTGGTACTGAATGTGCTCAATCTGCTGGCTAACCTGCTACTATCAGCTGTATTGTCTGGAAATGTGTTCCTTTCTTGCCCTTCTGTACATATTTTGTGAATATTCTGTACTATTCCTGAGCTTTTGGGATCCAGCCCACTAATATGTATCTGTGATATTCTATATATTGACTGCTGTCAAAGGCCTGTACCATACTGTTTTATATGTGATATGATGTAGACTGTTTTACATGTGAAGTGATGTATACTGCCAAATTGTTCTCATCTGTACCTTGTAACCTCCCTGGTCGCTCCTGAAAATAGGCACTTGGCTGCCTAGTGTGCTTACCTGGTAAACAAAAGCAAATAAATAAATAAATAACTAATTAAATCTCCATTTTAATAGGCAACCAATATTTAACAAGATGTTCCAGTTTCCTAATGGCCATCTGATAAGCAGCTTTAGTGCTGTCTCCAACATTCTAAACAGAAAGAAGGGAGTATTTTATTTCATTTGGCATAGTAAATTATTGATGTGGAGATGTGGAGGGATACATTGCAATGTCCAAAAAAGTGCTCCACATTTCTCCATTTTTCCAGCTACAGACAGCAAGATGACTATAGGCTCCACCCACAGTCATAAAAACAGCACATCACTTCTTGCTATATACACACATGTATAGAATAGTGGATGGGCAACCATCCACAACAAGGCTGTGTTTCCGTCGAGGGAGTTGATGATGTCATAGAGACCTCGAGAGCGAAGCTTGAGAGGTTTCTGGCATCATCAACTCCCGAGATGGAAACACAGACTTCGTTGTGGATGGGTGACGATCCACTGTTTTTTATAGTACATGGTTCCCCAAAATAGATACAAGGTTCATACCTTGTTCACGCTTATGCACTCCTCCTCGCTCGAGTCCCTTTCCCTAAGATAACGGTCCTCCTCCTCGTTGCAGTTACGCACTCATGTTCTGGTCACGTCCGTGCTCCTTGCCACAGTCCCACTCTGCTTTTACTGAAACTGTGCCATTTTGTTAAAAAAAAACAAAAAAAAAACAAACAGTAAATTGATATTTTTGACAGACCGACCCGATTATGGTAGTCTGTGTCCACACTGTCTGCTCCTCAGACTGCTCTCTAAATGAGTCTGCCATTTTTGTATGTATTTTTTGAATCTCTGCCTGTTTCCACCAATCAGGTAGGAGCTCAAGGGGGAAAAGTTGTTGTACTATCGATGTGAGGTCAGAGAGATAGTACAACAACTTTTTTGACCTTCGAACTGTCCTACAACAAGATTTGGAAAACCTTTGTTTTCCATACACAATAAGCCCTAACCATATACTATAATTCTATCTTATTTCTTTCTCTTCTTTATTAGTGGCATCACATCAATTTTTTCATTCAAACCTGGGTTCTCGAGTCGCCCCAGGGTATATATTCAATAGACCTCACGGTCCAACAACAGGTCATTTATACTTCCCCCTCTTGGTCCCAACCTAACTGTTTCAATCCCACAAAATTTAAACCGGTGTTGTCAACCATCCCCACTGTACCTTTTGCAATGTATTGCTAAGGCATTCTTCTCATCCTGATTTGAAATGCTGCACATGTGTCCCCCCACCCGTATCTTAAGGGGGTATGTAGTCTTTCCAATATAAAAAGTCCCACTGGAGCCGGGTTGGGATTTCAGGATAATAACTTCAGGCAGACCACAGCTACAGTGCATAAAAAATGCCTGGCGGCATTTATCATTTTATTTTCATCACATGAAATGTTCAGCAGTTGGTACAGAATTGCAAGAAAATAATGGTTAGTCCGGTAGTTTCCAAATCAAAAGTCACTGTTGTGCCCAGTAGCACACATACGACTCCGTTAAGTGAAAACACACACTCTTGCATCAGAGGTCTTGCACCTCGCACAGTCAGCTCTCCACTGACACCCTATCTAATAAAACACTCCTAGTGGTAGCCTTTTTATATTGTGGAATGAATGACATTACATCACTAGGATCCACCCACATTGGTCCCCTTAACTATTAGGTCTCCCTCTGTGGCTCATAACCCAGCCTATACAAAATAAAAGGGTTATTTATAAATCTTTTGTTACAGAGGGTCCTGGCTACCTATAAATAACATTTGTTGCTGCATAGATACACACTTCTATTTCTATTTAGGAGCTTAATTACTTTAAGCTCCTCCTCTATACAGAGACCTCCCATTTCATTTCAACATAAAATAGGCCACAAGGGGCCACCAGCATGGCCTGAGGTGTGGCGTCCAGTGCCTCAACCCTCAGCGCCACCGGGCTGGCAAATTTCTTTTTTCAACAAATTTAAGGAGCAAGGTGCATACCATACCTGTCACCCCAACTAAACTGGCACTTTTGAATTTGGTCTCAAAATATGTTTTCAGTAACATGAAATTATTTTCATATATACTATCTATATCTCTCTCTCTCTATATATATATATATATATATATATATATATATATACACACACACACACACACACACTCATATATAAAATAATTCACTGTCATTCATAGTTTTTTTTTTGGTTTTGTTTTGAGTCTCAATTGTTTTTAACTCCCCTCACCTTAGCCATTCCCCACCCCCCTTAACCAATACACCATAGTAAAATATGGTGACCATCCACCATGGAGAGAGGGCTGGGCTGGTCATCCACTGTGGGTGCTGCAAAACAAATATAAGTTCTTAAATGTCCATGGGGGCAGAGGGTGGCATGGGTGACAAAGAGTGCACAAGGGTGGTTAATTGATTGTATTGGCTGGATGGGAGAAGGTTTACATATTACTTAAGTCCAGCACCAGGACTGGGAACCCAGGTGTTGCATGGGTTGGGGGGATGACAGTGGCACTTGAATTTGACTCCCAGTAACTGCATCATTTTTTTCCCCATTCATTTACTGTCTAACCTGAGGGTCAGGCACCCTGGGCCCAGTTCCAAAAGGTGTTATGCCTGGCGCAAGATGATTTACGCCAAACCCAATGGCTCAAATCACACCTTGCGCCAGGCATTACGCATGTTGTGATTCCAAGTCACAGCTTGTGCCATGCCATATGCTGGTTGGGCAAAGGTGGGTTATGCCATTCACTATGCCTGCAACCCACAGCAGCATGGTGCAAGGGTGGGTTATGGCATCAACTGCACCCTGTTCTAAAAGGGTGGCTGCCATAACCCACCTACGCGATTCCAAAAGCCGCTATAGCACAGTGGAGTTAGACCAGCAGGGAGATGGTCTAAGGTGCATCCATCCATGCCAATTGATGGATGCCCACTCTGCAGTGCCGTGGCATGCACATAGCCTGTCTCCCTGTACCCCCCCAACACAGATATGCCCCCTCACCCCCAAAATGTCGGGGACCCGCTGTGTCTGTTTCACAAAGTGCCCCCCATACTCCAGTGCCACCTGTCCAGCCCCCCATGCCCCCTGGTGCTCGCAGCAGTGTTCTGGGGTGGGGGGCTCCAAGGGGGATAGTTTTCTGTGGGCTGTGACTTGCGGCACTCAGGTCCATTGCACCATTCCTATGGCGCTAGCCTGTGACTTCCACAAGTCACAGGATGTAGGTGCCAGGGACCCTCCCTGTCTTGGAATATGGTGCAGGGTCCCCAGTGAAGTGCCGGGTGGTACAACTCGCTTACACCTGCAAGTAGCACCATGTATTTTGGAATCAGGCCTCCTGTGTCAAAATTTTACTCCTGGAGACAGCATTTTGTTTTTTCATTTACTGTCTGATGCCTGTTTTAGACACTCAGTGATAAAATGAGGACTTGGCGGCACTGAGGTTTGACTTCTGGTGACTTTATTCATTCATTTGTTTTTTAAACTTCAGTATTCAACACCAAGGTTGGGCAGCCAGTGTCAGAATGGGACAGGTGGAGGCCTACGAGCAGCACCAGCATTGAAATCTTGGTGACTGCTTAGTGTTTATGGGTGCATGGACGGAGCCCTCTTGACGTATAACTACCATGTAGAAGATAGAATGGATGGTGGAAGCATGTGACCATATACCTTCACTCTGTCCTTGCACAGTGGTGTGGTCAGTGCTTTTTTGTTGTTTCTCTAGTGTCCCTCCCCTCCATGGCCGCAATAGCCCCCCCCGACACACTATTTTATTTTTGCCCATCGCTTCAGTTTCATTTTTTTCAGTCACTAGCCTGTCAGTGCTTCAAATAGTCACCATGGTTTCCCTGCCCCCCTGCCACTCAAAGCCGGTTTAGAGAGACAACTTTGCCACTTGTTTCCCTGTGGGCCATATAGGACAGACATGATGCTGGAAAATGATTAACAGAATAGCATCACTGACACTTGATCCCCAACAGATTACTTGCAGCATTTATTTAAGATGTTAGTAGAGCCTTGGTCTTGAGTTGTGCTGCCTCTAGCAACTCCATGTGTACAGTAGCTGGTGGTTTTGTAACACCGGCTCCCTTTTCCCAGCTCTGACCTCCACCACACCACTAACAGAGGGACACAGTTTGGCCCTGGCAACAGAGGCCAGCAGTTTACAGTTTTGCTCTCAGTCCATGCAAACAGCACCCACTAGCAGCTGCAGGATTCAATTTTTTTACCAGATGCTGGCAGTGGAACAAAAGATGCAGGGCGGTCTGCATGTAGTGGGAGGGAGCAGAAGGGTTAAATGTTTGCGAATGCCAGTGAGAGAACGGATGGTGCGGGGCAGGCAGCATGGAGTGGGAGGAAGCGGCAGGGTTAAATGTTTGCGAATGCTGGTGGGGATTGGAGGGTGCGGGATGGGCAGCAGGGAGCTGGAGGGTTTCATTTGATATGGGCACCAGTGGGGGAACGGATGGTGCGAGGTGGCCAGCACACAGTGGGAGGGAGCGGGAGGCTGGTGCTGGTGGGGGAATGGAGGGTGCAGGGTGGCCAGCATGCAATGGGAGGGAGTGGGATGGTTTAATTTCATGTGTGTTTGTGTAACAGGAGGGGGGATAGTAAGGAGGGTCGCTGTACACATGCAAATAACAGCAGTGACGAAACTCTCCCTAATTGCATCAGCAAATTTCTTTCAAGAAGACACAGTTTCTCTTGGACTGATGTCATACACAGCCTGCCAACTGATTGGTGCCTGAAGGACAAACCAAAAAAGCTTCACCTACATTTGCCAGCACAGTGACACACCTCTGAAATGCCGTACTGTCCCAAGGTGTTTCTTGCACATACAGGCAAGCAAAACAAAAATGACCTTGCCATGTAGGTTATATTGGCATTCACTGTAGTGAAGGTATTACTTTTCAAAATGGCACTACAATATTGAGAGTGCAGAGAAACTGCAGTTCAGAAGCAGAATTCAACACTCTCAATAATTAGGTCCTGGGAATTTTATTAACCATATGTCTGAGGTGACAACTGGGGGCGCTTAGGAATGAATTCCTATCTGTTGGTTTTCGAAAGAGGGATGTTTGTAGTTCATTATTAGCATCCCTTTTTATCTCTCAGTCTAGGACTGTAACAAAATTTGGATCACTTTGTACACTAAATTTAAAATTTGGGTTTCTGTTTTCCAGATAATTAACAAAGTCATTCAATTTGTCCCCAGTGCCTTTCCAAAACATAAGGATGTCATCAATAGAGTAATACTACAGGTCAGTTCTATGGTAGAAAGGATTGACCGTGCGTCACAGACCACTGATGTCTCCACAAGCTCAGATAGAGATTTGCATAATTGAGTGCAGAAGTTGCACCCATAGCAGTCCCTTTCACTTTTAGGTAAAAATCTCCCTGAAAGAGAAAGGCATTTTTAGTTAACACCATCTCAGCACAGTCCAAGACAAATTGTTTCCTATGTGTATTAAATGTGTCATCTTTTTCAAGCCAATCACTGAGTGCCTGCAATCCCTCTAAGTGAGGAATGTTCTAATATAATGAGCAATGTCCACAGATACTAGAAGGCATTCTGGCTCAAGCTGTGTATCACTGACAATACCCAAGACATCAGTTGTGTCCTTGACTTAGGATCATAAATGAGCCACCTATTGTTTAATGTGAGCATCTACAAAATGGGATAGGGACTCTGTGACAGACCCAATACCCACCACAATGGGGCATCCCAGTGGGTCATGCAAATTCTTGTGAATCTTGGGAAGTACGTACAGTATATTGTAGGGTGAACAGGGTGGGATACAGAAAGATAAGTATGCACCTTATGGCCAATAGTGCCTTCCAAGTGGACCTCATCAATCATGGAGTCGATCTGTACCTTGAAAATGCTGGTGGGATCATGTCTTAATTTCTTATAAAAATTAGCATCCTCCAGCTATTTTTCGATCTCCATGATGTATTTTTCAGTGTCCATAACTACTACAGTTCCACCCTTGTCTGCAGGTTTTATAACAATGGACAGATTGTCCTGCAGTTCTTTTGTTGTCCTTCTCTCACTGCTGAATATATTTACAAATGCTGGCTATTGTCATTTTATATAGGTACTCAAAGTCAGCTTCACAAGACCTCTCAAAAAGTTTAACTACATTCGCATATGGTGGATTAAATGTGGAGAGTGGTAATAGTTGTGGACTGGTCATGGCCCCTGATTCAACCACTCCTCAGTTGCATCATCCACTTCGACTTGTGACTGTGTAATACTGACATTATCATTGCCCATGTCTGTTTTATGAAAGAATGCTTTCAAATTTAGAGATCTAGAGAACTGCTTTAAATCTGTATACAGTTGAAAAGGGTTAATTTCAACTGTAGGAACAAAAGTCAGACCCTTCTGTAGTACCTGGACCTGGTTATCAGTTAAATTTACCTGTGATATGTTAATCACAGTATTTTCTGGAGCACATGCCACTCACCCCTGTTGTTGCCCCTGCATCCTCTTCTTCCTTGCTCGATATCTCCTGCCCCCCTTCACATCTGTTTGAACCTCTTAGATAGTAATGATTTTGATTATGTCCCTGACCTCCCTTGTCTGTAGTCATTGATGTTCCCCTGACCAACTGGTTCTTGAAATTGTACTTGTCTGTCATTCTTCCTCTGTTTGGGGGTGGAGGAGGAGGAGTGGGGGTCAAATAGGCAGTCCCTCCAGGTCCTCTTCTTTAAAAGAGTCCTCAGTATTGTTAGAATCACTTGTACTGGTGTAATATGATGAGGGTAATTCACAAACATTCCTCAATATTGATCTAGGGCCCTGTGCAGTGGAATTATCCCCAAATGTCTGTCCCTTTCTGTCTGTACCATGGTTACGCTTCCTTCTATTGGAATTACCAGATCCCTTGTTCCAAGTAAACACATTTGATCCAAAAGGTAGTTCTGTCTGTCATGCTCAAATTTCTTGAGCTTCCTTTGTTTGATTTCATTTTCTTCTTTTATTATCATATTTTCTTTATAACTTTTAGAAATAACATACATTTAAAGTACATTTGAAGTACTGTATGTAGGATAGACACTAGTCTATCCTACATACAGTACTTCAAATAGTACTTCAAATAGTCCATTTCAGAAAGTAGGACAATATTAATATAATACTACCACATTATTAAAACATCACTGCAAGCACTGAGCATCATAATCTTATTCTTCAAGCCATATTTTAACATTCATATTAATCTCCATATTTAATACAGTACTAGAAAAAAGAAAAAAATTAAATCAGGCAGCCTGTCTATCAGCACATTTATAATAAACCAATATCAACAGGAAAATCATCTAATAAACTTAAGCCAAGAAACCAACATAGACGTCCAAGATACTCTCAACCAACTTCATCGACACCTTCCAGCATAATTTGAGACATATCTTTAGCAGAAGAAGTCGGGGAATCTCCATTGCTTGATGGTGCCGATCCATACTGGGCCTTAATAAATTCAACCAACTGGTTAATCTCAAAAAAAATGTACTGCTTGCCCTTAAGTTTAATCTGTACCTTTGCTGGCATCAAGAGTTGGAAAGTCCCTCCCAATTCTAACACTTCTTTACCTTAGTTCAAAAATGTCCTCCTTCTCTGTTGAGTTTGAAAAGAAAAATTGGGGTAAACATAAAAACAGTGGGATTTGTAAACAAGCAACTCCTTTATCCTGGATAGCTTAACCAAAAGGTCCCGGTCCAACTCAAAAGCAAAACTCAGCAAAATTGTATTTTTCAAAATAGCATCCACTTTACTAACTTGTTCTGGCAGCAGAGATCTCACAGCTTTAGAAATCCTGTAAGCCTTGGTAACCTACGATAAATTTTCAGAAGGAAGATTGAAAACAGACACAAAGATATCTTTAGGCAAGTCCCTTACTGAGTCAAATTTCATGTCCAGACTGTCTGATAAACCAATGATCTGCAAATTCTTATATCTCACTTGGTTCTCCAAAGTTTAATTTTTTTGGTGCATATTGCAGGATTCATTAAGTTGAGCAGCATTCGTTGTTTCGAGCGTTATAAGCCTATTTTCTTGTTTAGATAATTTCTCCACATTTTGTTCAATACTTTTTGGATTTTTAGTAGCAGTTTCCTTAGTAGCTTTAACTTCCTTTTGTATAAAGTTTAGTTTAGCATTAAACATGTCCTGCTTATGTTCTTGCCTCTCCAACGCCACAAGAACATGGTCAATTGATTTCCCCAGAGTTTCAATGGTATAGGTTGTGTAACTTGACTGAAATCCAGCAGGGTAAGGGGAAACTTATTGAGATGCCATAGATTATTTACCACAGTACAGTATCTGTTTCAACTCTATATTTTAACAAATTCTTCAGGGGGATTCTGGCCCAAAGTATCTTGGAGGTTCAGTGAAGTAGTGCTCTGAATAGGTAAGCCCTCCTCTATAGTCCCATATGAAGAAAATAGCTCCAGAGTGGTGCCGACAATTTTCTCACCACTGCGCCAGGCCAGTTGCAGGCTGCAAAAGTTGCTTCCCGACTGGTCAAATATTTGGTAAGGTGAACTCCTCGCTGAAAGATGAGGTGGCTCTATCCTTTCATTTTTCAAACATAAAGGAGTAATTATTCAGCTTAGCAGAAGGAAATTGCTGAACATTGCCACAAGATATTATAAAAAAGAACGTCAAATATTCTAGCAATGTCAGAGCTCCTTATGGTGCGACTGCATGCTAGGACACCATATTGCCCTGCTTCTTCTTTTAAGATGATATGACAAGTTTCATATTTTATTGTTTGGTATATATGTATGTCTACAGTTACCTCAAGAATATATTACCACCTCCTTTTAACACTAATTAGATTCTATAGCCTAGGAGACTAAATTATCTGATATTAGCCATATCTTGGAATTGGTAGCCCAAGTTGAAATTATTTACTTTGCACAGATTATTTTATTAAGTGTTGCACTATTTATTATACTGTAGTCATGTGGACTGTTCGATAACAGTTACTGCTTTTAAATGTATTGTTCTATATATTATTTTAACTGCACTGTCACTTTTAATGAGTGTGGACATAGGGGAGTACATCCTCATTAAGATACACGTGATGTGCAAAACTGGTCGAAGTGTCTCTGATCTGTAGGGTGACTGCTTGTTGTATGGAGCACTTTTTGGAACAAAGTGAACTTTGCACAGTACACCGTGGTCCCTGTCTTGTCCTGTCCTATCTTATCCCATCCTATCCTATCTTATCCCATCCCATCCTATCCCATCCCATCCCATCCCATCCTATCCTATCCTATCCTATCCTACCCTACCTTATCCTATCCTATCGTATCCTATCCTACCCTACCTTATCCTACCTTGTCCTGTCCTATCCTATCCTACCCTACCCTACCCTACCCTACCCAGATGATCTAAGGAAATTAAACCAGATAGTAGCAAAAATATCCTTATTAGGTAGAACAGGGAATTACAGTGAATGCATACCATGGACATCTAACCTAAGTTCACATCATCAATGTATCATATTATGGCTTCTAGCCTATGGATGGACTTTTCACAAAAGTGCCATTTATGAGTCTTTTGAATGCCCAATGTCCATGTCAAATAGCTGGGGCCCCACATGGCTTATTGCTGGAGGGGTTGTGGAGAGGATCGGGCAAACCATAGCTATGTATTCTGGTTCTGCCAAACACTGTTAAATTATTGACATGGGATATCTGACACAGTAGAAAAGATCTTTATGGCATAGGACTGGTGACCCTAACTTTGGCACTCATGTTTGTTCCACCAAGATGATCTGGGGGGAACCCTCAAATTGCTGTTAACATTATTAGTAGCAACTAGAAAGGTGATCACTCTCTTTTGGCTCACCAGTAAGATCCCAATAGGATCCCCATGCTTATTCTTTGATAGGCCACAGTAAATTCAATATATAGAATGGAAATGTTGACCTGAAGACTTAGGGGTGGCCAAAATCAGAATGAAGGTTTTGGCGTACATGGGTTGTATACCACCTGTATACCATCTGGGTACTGACCCCCTGCTTGACCCATGAGAGGGTCAGACATTTTGATCCACCTCATGAGAGTAATCTATATGTTTCTACATAGCAACATTTGGGTTGGATCATCCCATGATATTTTTTTTTTATTTAGTATGCTTTATTGAATTTTATGCAGCATACAACAATGAATTTCAGACTGATATTACAGAGAGCTGCCAAAATCACCAACAAAATGGGACAGACACAAATTATACAACTAAAAGGTAAGGTACAAATATAAAACACAACCCTCCCCCATCTCTCCCCAGAACCCTCCCCAGGTCTGTGATCAAACCCTGGAAAAGATCAAATAGTATAGGGTTTGGACAATTAGGGACTCCAAAGAGATAACAGAGCTAAAAGGGGATCCCAAGTAGACTGGAAAGAGGATAATCAATGATGCATGTTGGCAATATGCTTCTCCAACTGAATGGCTAGTAAAACTCTATGGTACCATTCATTCTAATATGGAGGGGAGGACATCCTCCTTCCAGTGCCTATGTATTACAATTTTTGCCATAGCTGAGATCAAGGCATGGTGAGCTTTCCTAATTCTGGGCATACCAGAAGGATATAAGGATAGGAAGCAGCACTCAGGGGTGAATAAGGAATCTAGGCCTAGCAGGGGTCTAAAGTACCCTTAATGGAATTCCAAAACTGTTGAGTTTTTGGGCAACTCCAGAGCATATGGTATAATGATCACGGTGCTTCATTACACTGGGAACAAAATGGGGATGCAAGTTTACCTATGGTATGTAGTCTGATGGGGGAATAGTATAAATTATGCATGATATTAAACTGGGTAAGACGTAACCTATCTTGTTTAATAAATGTATATGTGGACTTCCAGGCCCTCTTCCAAAAAGGAATCTCTGCAGGAAGGGACAGCGTCTGAACCCAGTAGTAGCAGATGCTTGTCGGGAGAGATAAATCCAGAGTTTGTAGGTGCTTACATAGGCTGGAAACTGCTTGGGGTTGGTTCACCACTGGACAGACAGCGGGAAGTCCACTTGGGGTGGAGGAGGCGAGGAGGCCAGGGTTTGGGTCCCAAAAAGGTGACTATAGCATGTTTTAGTTGCCAGTATTTAAATATATCCTTATGGCTAAGATGAAACTGTTGCTGAAGGAAAGGGAAAGGGTACTAAAATGTCATCATGCCAGACAGTATCAAAGGGTACAGTACTGGAGCTGCAGCCAGAAAGATGGAAGAATTGGAAGATGACCTATCAGGAAATGTGGGTTATTAAATAAGGGTTGGCTAGGTGATTTGTGCCAGTTGAGAGATAGGTGGGTCTGCATTTGGTACAGTGCTCAAAGAGTCCAGCCAATGGGGAATTGTTCAGATATGGTGGAAGACTTGAAGGGCGTTGGTATGCCAATGCCGATTGGGAGTGGTGCACACATGTAGCTAAGGCCCATTCAGTTCTGAGCCAGATGGGGATGCAAGTGTTGGTATGTTACACCACTGAATCATTTATCCAATATGCTAACTTGCTGATATGCTGGGCACCATAATAAGTGAAAAAGGACAGGAGGGCCAGACCACCCTGCAGTTTGGGGGCTGCAAGTTTACTATATGCCTACTCCCTTATTCCGACACAGAAAATTATTAAGCTTTTTTTGGAGCTGGGAGATCCAGGATTTGGGAAAGAAGAAGCCCAGCATTCCCATTGGGTAAAGTAAGCATGGCAACACATTCATTTTGGGGATACTGATGTGCCCCCAAAGTGACATTGGGAGTGCTCCCCATCTGTCTAGGTCAGCCTTCAGCATAACAAGCAGTTTAGTAAAG
Source organism: Neoceratodus forsteri (assembly GCA_016271365.2). Lineage (NCBI taxonomy): Eukaryota > Metazoa > Chordata > Ceratodontiformes > Ceratodontidae > Neoceratodus > Neoceratodus forsteri. The sequence goes on from CM057450.1 coordinate 33,594,716, forward strand.
TTTTCTTTGATCATAGTGGGAATATCCCAGGCTGCCTCTATCCCTAGGTATGTCAGGGTTTTAGATTCCTATGATAAACCCAGGTCAGAGAAATCCACTCTGACAAGACAATGGTTGAGAGGGAAAGTTTGGGTCTTAGAAAGGTTGAGTTTGTAGGAAGATACTTTGGAGAAACAGTCTTGCTCTTCTAACAAAGCAGGGATAGTAGAGCTGGGGTCCTCTACATGTAACAATAAGTTGTCAGCATATGTTGAGAGGAGGTAATGTTTGCCTTCTAATTGGATACCTTTCAGTATTTTTTTTTTTTTTTATTTATTTGGTTCTAGGATTACAATACCTTTGAGCCAAGGCTCTTTTACAAAGGTTTCACGTCAGTTGAAGTACAATACAGGGGATACAACAGAAATAACAACATTGCAGGTAAACAGTACATTTTACAGTTATTAATTAAGGAAGAAGGCAACACATTAGAGAGCTCAGTACATAGAATGGCCCAGAGCAGCATCAACTAGGAGAGGGGTAAAGAACAATCAAGGAGGAACAGGATGGCCAGATGGGAGTAGTAGCAGCCGGAGGCATTGTCAGACATCACCAGAGGAAGTGCTGGAGAGAAGGGGTGGGTGGAGGGTGAGGTGGGAAGGGGAGGGTTCATGGGAGCAGAGGTAAAATAGGAGATAAGTGCTATGAGGGAGATGGCAAGGCAAGGCTGTTGTTGGTGACAAATATTTCTGATTAGGTGAGGCAATCACAGGAGCTGGAGGCAGTAAGATGGACTCGGAGCCTGGTTTTAAACATGTCAATTCTGGTAGCAGTGGAGATGGTGGTACTGAGTCCATTCAGCCATGAGGGAGCACTATGAGCGAAAGATCATTGACCCTGGGTAGTGCTACAGGGGGGAACTTGCAAGAGCTGTGATTCAGATCTCCTGCAGCTTTGCAGATTAGTGCTAGGGTACAGTAGAGCTTGGACACCAGGAGGGCTGAGGCCTAGGATAATTTTTTTTGCCATGGTGCAGGTCAGATACTTAATATGGTTGGAGAGTTGGCGCCATCCAGATTGAGCTTAAAGATCACAGGTATGAGTGAGACAGTGGGCTCCAGTGATAAGCCGACAGGCCTTGTTGAGGGATGTTGATAAGCGTCTGAGGGTAGTTGCTGTGGCTGAGCCATAAATGATTAGGCCATAATCAATAATAGAGATCATGGAACTCTGGACAGCGATCTTCAAGGCTTCCAGGTAGAGATGTTGCCTGTGCTTAAACAATAAACCTAGTCGCGTATTAGCAGCTTTTGCTATGCTGTCAATGTGGGCCCGGTAGGATTGGTTGAAGTCAAGCAGGATCCCTAGGTATTTGAAAGATTGGACCTGTTCAATGGTATTCTCCTGGCTAGTGTAGATAGTCAGGGGGTGTAGCCTGTTCTAGTTGTGAGAGCTGCTAAAAAGCATAGACTTTTTTTTTTGTGATTAAGGATGAGTTTATGATTAGTAAACCAATTCTCAACAGGGGTGAAACCATGTTGTAGATTGAGTTGTAGTGGTGTAGGATCTTTGTGTGAAGAGAGAACAACTGCATTATCAGCATGCAGGATGATTTGTTCCAAATAGAATTGTGGAAGGGAATTTAGAAAAGGGCTAAAAAGAAGTGGACCCAGTATGGATCCCTGGGGGACACCAGAGCGAACTGGTCGAGTATCAGAGAGTACGTTGGCAATTTTTACTCTTTGCAAATGATTTTCAAGGTAGCTTTTAAACCACACCATAGAGTCATGAGAGAGACCAGCGTTCAGCAGAAGGTCTATTAGCAGCCGATGATGGACAGTATTAAATGCCTTGGTCAAGTCGATAAAGACTGCCCCAGTTAGGTGGCCACTGTCTAGAGTGCTGTGCAGTGCTCCAGTGAACTCCAGGAGGGCAGAGGTGGTGCTGTGACCTTTTCTGAAACCATGTTGCTGTGCACACAGAATATTATATTTGTCCAGGTAGTCGGTGAGCTGGTCCGCAACTATACACTCAAGGGCCTTAGACAGTGGGGGCAATATAGAGATCGGCCGATAGTTCGTATGATTGGTCTTGTCACCACTTTTATGGACTGGGGTAACAGTGGCAGATTTCCATTTGTCAGGGAACTGACTGCGGCTAAGGGAGAAGTTAAGAATACTGGTTAATGGACGTAGTACCTCTTCAATGGTGAGAGACAGCAGCTTAAGGTCCAAGGAGTCACCACTAGTTCTGGACTTGGAGATTGCTTTGGTAATGTAATTGCGGGCTTCATTCAATTTGACCTCTTTGAAGTGGAAAGGAGGGTGTTTAGATGGGGTGGTAGGGTTTATGATTGAGGGAGAGTCATTTACTGCAAAAACGTCAGGAGGAAGAACGGAACTGAGTTTGGTGAAGGTGGCATTGAAGGTATTGGCAATGACTGTAGGGTCTAGAGTAGTGGTCCCATCAATGTTTAGCATAGATGGGGAGGTTTTTGGTTGCTTCCCTGTTACTTCTTTAATATTGTCCCAAAAAAGCTCTCCCTTTTCCCCAGGTATTGGTGAGAGCATCCCTGTAATATGTACTTTTCGTTAGGTGGATAGATTTTGTGCAGCTGTTTCGGGCATGCTTGTATTTTTGTATGTCAGATTGCCTGCCATTAGCTTTTGCCAGTGCCCAAAGGTGGTCCCTTGATTTGAGGTGAGCAAGGAGCTCCACAGTAAGCCATGGATTAAAAAGAGCCTTGGCCCTGAGTTTTTTGAATGGAGCAAAGTAGTCACAGGCCACATTGAAGGTGGTAATGAAGTAGTCAAGAGCCACGTTAACATCTTTCGCCTTGTAAATGGGTAGCCAGTCTTGCAGACTCAGGTAGTATTTAAGATGGATACGTTAATCACAGGGGAGGACTCAGCTGGTGATAGTTTTAGGGTGGGCTTGAAAAATTGTTAGACTATTAACAGATGACAGGGGAGTGGTCACTGAGTGAATCCGGGAGGATGGTGGTCCAGGAGAGATGGGCAGGGTGGCTGGCAAGGACCCAGTCCAGGAGAGTATTTGTGCCAGTTTTGTAGTTTGTCCTTGTGGGGAAGGCAACCATCTGTGTAAGACTGGCTGCTGTGATGGCATCCTTGTGCACACCTGCATCTGAGGCAAGCCAGTTTATGTTAAAATCGCCTAGCAGGATAAGTTCCGAGCCAAGAGGTTGGGTACTGATAAAATTGAGAACATAATTGAGGCCATTTCCTTTGTCTTTTGGAAGAATATAAACTGAGACGATTGTGAGGGTTTTATTATTGGCCCTTAAGAGAATTCTGATAGGTAGAATCTGAGCCTTATAGTCAGGTGGAAGAGTTGCAATGGGGTGACCCATGAGAGTGTCTTTAATATAGCTGGCACAACCCCTGCATCTGTTAGAAATTCGATCCAGCCTGAATACATTTATTTATTTATTTAAGAGATTTACCAGGAAAGCATGCTGAGCAGAGTACCGCTCGATTCCAGATGCGCCCTGGGGTAGGGAGAATTACACTGGTACAGTAGAAAACTGAACAAGCCCAAAACAACAATACAACAACAATCAGCAAGTATTACATTTTGCGATTGGTGCAATAATGGATGAGGTAGTAATAATATTGATAGAGAAGTGCATATTCTTAGTATTTAGCAATATAAGGTGCAGACTGAAAGCAGACTGAAAACAGAAAACCAGGGTGGTGACACACGTGGGAGGTAGGGAAAAAAAAGTGATGGAGGTCAGCGGTGAGAGAAACAGGAGCAGATGGAGGAGAAGTGAGTTCTAAGGAGGGAATTTTGTAGTGAAGTGCTTGTGGAATGTCTAATAACTGATGCCAGGGAGTTCCATAATTTGGGCAGTCTGTAGCTGAAAGCAGCCTGGCCAGACTGGGTAGATCTGTATGGAATGTGCAGGAGCCTAGAGTCTATGGTTCTGAGAGAGTAGACCGGTGGAGAGAGGGCGGTTAGGGAGGACGACAGGTAGGATGGGAGTGTCTGTGTCCAGAACCTGGCAGAGATTTTAGCACAGTGAAGCAGTCATCGGTTATGTAGTGAGGAGAGTCCCAAGGACTGGTAGAGGTCACAGTGATGAGTATTTGGAGGCTGGTCCAGAGCGAAGCGGCAGAAGGAGTTGTAAAGGGGATCAAGCCTCGCTAAGAAGGTTTGGGGGGTGGCACAGTAGACAACATCACCGTAATCCATAATCGGGAGGATCATTTTTTGAACTATTGCTTGCCTGGTTGATAGAGGAATGCAATTCTTGTTTCGGTAGAGGGCTCCCAGCATGGGGTGCAATTTTTTGTGTAAACAGTCTATATGCGCCGAGAAGTCAAGGTATTGATCTAACCAGACACCGAGATAGCGATATGATGTGCAGGTCTCTAGTGGAGATCTGTCCAGAGTGTAGAAAGTGGGTGGTTCAGTAAGCCGGGTTAGCTTGGGCCGAGATCCGAAAGTGAGGGAGACGTTTTTTTTTAGAGTTCAGGAATAGTTGGTTTGAGAGGAACCAATGTTGGAGGGAGTCGAAGTCCTTCTGTAGACAGGCTGTCACGGCGGTTGCGGATGGGCCAGAGGCAAACAGCACCGTATTGTCTGCATACATATGGATGGCTGATTGAGAGCAAGCATCGGGCAGGTCATTTAGAAAATAGAGAACAGCAGTGGGCGAGTACAGACCCTTGGGGACACCGCAGGTGACAGGAAGTGAGGTGGATGTAGCCAAGCCTCACGCGGACTGATTGTGACCTACCTGACAGGTATGACTGGAACCAACTATTTGTGTTCACCGACAGACCGGCTTGGCAAGTTTTGCCAGCAACAGGGGAAGAGAGACCGTGTCAAATGCTTTCGCTAAGTCTATGAATATAGCTGCCGTAATATCCCCTTTGTCAATGCCCGTAAGGATGGAGTTTGTGAGGCGGAGGAGGGAGGTGGTGGTGGAGTGATTTTTTCTGAAGCCGGCCTGGTAGGGGGTGAAAAAAGATATGGTATCTAGATAGTGGTGGAGCTGGTGGAATACATTGTAACCTTGTAGGGTGATTGCCAGATCTGGGACTTTGGGCGTCAGCCAGGTTTCGACAACAGCACAGACATCAGGGTTATGTTGGCTTGTAAAGGTTTGGAGTATGGGGGAGTGAGCCAGTTTATGGAAGAGGGGCTCCAAGTAGAAGTTAAACAAGAGTGGTGAGAGTGGGCATCCTTGATGGGTCCCACGCTGAAGGGGGAATGGGGCAGACAAGTTACCATTACACCATACTCTGGCTGTGGGACCAGAGTACAAAATTTGAACCCATTTGATAAAGGTAGGTGTGATTCCAAATCGGCTAAGGGATACAAACAAGAACTCCCAGGAGACCCTATCAAACACCTTCTCAATGTCCAGTGATACCAAAGCTGCCGAGGCTTCAGACTCCCCCACTGCTGAGATTAAATGTAGAAGCTTCCTCATGTGGTCTCCTGAGGATCGACCTGACAAAACCGACCTGCTCATGTTCAGTCACTTCTTCCATAACTGGCACAAGGCGAGTAGCCAAGACTTTGGCTAAAACGTTCATGTCCAAGTAAAGTAGGGAGATTGGTCAATAGCTGCTTAGATGTAGGGGGTCCTTATCGGGCTTAGCTATGAGTGTGATCAAGACTTCAAAAAAGGTACAGTCTTCCAAGGCCAATTGGAGGAGACAGGCCTTGTATAGGTTGTTCGGGAGGCCGTCTGGGCTGGGGGCCTTGTCTAAGGGTAGGCATTTAATGGCTTGTTCTAACTCATGAATTTTGATTGGGGCTCCTGAATGAGTGGCCAATTGAGGAGACAAGGTCGGGATGGATGTGGCATTCAGATAATCTGCAATGTATGAGCCTCCTGTTGTAGGGGGCTCTTCTGCGGCATTAAGTGCTTGGTAATAATTCCCCAAATTTGAGACTATCTTCCTAGGGTTCGTGATAGTGTCCCCATCTGGCACTAAATGTAAACTTGGCACAAACTTGGCTGCTTCCACCTGCCTAAGCCTAAGGGCTAACAGTTTGCCAACCTGTTCCCCGGATTCTAGGTATCGTAACTTAGTATGATGCAGAGAAAGTTCAGCCTTCTGGGTCATTATCTCGGCATATTGGGAATGTAGGAGATGCAATCGAGCCCAGTCTGTATCAGGGGAAGAGCGGTGCAGCGAGTGCACCAGTTGTCGTATTTTTCCTAACAGGGTATTTAGTTGGTCCCTGCTTCGTCGAGAGGGGATGGAGGCTAGGCGAATAAAATCACCTCGCCGGGTGCACTTGAGCGCAGCCCAGACAGTGTCCACTCTATTCACTGAGCCCTTATTAGTGTGCAGAAAGGAAGAGATAAAATTTTGGGTGTCGGTTATTAATGAGGGTCTCTATAACAATTGTGTATTAAGGCACCAGAGAGAGTCCCTCTTAATGCCTGGTCCTAAAAGATATGAGAGGCTAATAGGGGAGTGGTCAGATATAACTCTGGGATGAATATCAACATCTACCACACCAGGGAGGGAAAAGGAGCTAAGCAGGAAGTAATCTATTTGAGATAGGGTTTTATGATGTGGGGAGAAATAGGTGTATTGGTGCTCCCTGGGATTCAGGGTGCGCCAAACATCCACTGTCCCCGTACAAGTCATGAGATCCCTCAGAGCCCTCTGAGCCAGAGAGAGGCCTACCTTCTTACTATCCGAGTGATCTAAGTGAGTCTGAGGCACCAAGTTCCAGTCCCCTCCTATGATGGTGAGCATGGGGGAGTCAAACATTAATACGGAGGAGAGGCTAACAAAAAATTGGGGGGAGTCCACATTCAGACTGTACACTGAGCCCAACACTATCGGGAAAGATTCCAGGGTACTCTGAAGGATAATGTATCTGACCAAGGGATCCCACTTCTCATGTAACATGGTAAAGGGAACTGATTTGGCTATTAAAATTGCTGTGCCTCCTCTTTTAGTGGAGATACTGGCTCCAAAGGCTTGCCCCACCCAGGTTCTTCAAAAGCGGGAAACATGTTCCTGCTGAAAATGGGTCTCCTGCAAACAAATTATTTGGGCTTCAAGGTGTTGGAGGTGATGTAAGATAGTTATGCTTTTACGGTTGTCCTGGGCCCCTTTGACATTCCAACTAATAAAATTATGTTGACTATGTATGCTGTCAACATTCATAGGTGGGCCCAGGTGTGCAGGGGAACACTCTGAATAACTGCCTAAGTGTGTCCCTATTGGCTGACCATATTAGTCCAGGGTCCAACAATAGGCAAGGCTTTCCCACCCCTACCCAGCCCAAATACAGACAAAAATTACGAAACTGCATTCGATAATACCCCACCCCACACATACTCTCCCACCCTCCCTCCCACTCAAGTACAGTCACTAATCCCCAAATGAATAACAACATTTAACAATAATAACTCTCCCCTACTCTGAAAGCGCACTACTCACTCCTCTTCAACAAGTGATGTTAATCTACTGCCTACTGAGAAAACAACTTCTCTGAACTTTTGCCTCCCCCCCCACTCCCGCAAGACAGAAACAGAACAGTAATACAGTTAAACGTATTATGAGAATCAAAACCCAGGTAGTAAACCCTACTACCATATGTGGAACTGCCTGTTATGGCCCCTTAATCACCTTCCATAGGCTAAAAGAAAAAAGAAGGGGGGTTATAGAAAATAATACTACAGCAAGTTCTAGATCAGTAACACAGGCATAGGGTCTTTAAAGGAAATGCATTTAACATCCATAGGTCCATAGGCCGGGGTGAAGCAGAAGGTAGGTCCCTAAAAGAGAAGAGAGGAAAAAACGGGGAAGCCTTACAAAGGTAAACGCCTGTTCATGTGAATGGCTAGGTTATTCCCAGAGGTAATCAGAATAAAAGTAAGGAGTAGTCTACAGGGCCCCCCCCCCCCATAAACAGTACCTAGCTGCACTGGCAGTATAGAAGAGCAGAAGCAGTCACATCTAGAGGTGCTCTCACAGAGATGAAATCTCATGACAGGCCAAGTTTAAGGAGTAGATCCTCTGTGATGGTAGATCGACAGACTCCCGCATAGAACCTAGGCTTGGAGTGGGATACAAAGCTCAGCCAGTACATGATCACTCGTCAATCAGACATGCAGCTTCTGGAGGCTAAATTTGAGGTGAAGGTGTAGGGAGGTCCGCATGTAGGCATGTGGAAGGGTAACTAACAATGACCAGGGAAGCGATGCACTCGGGACCACGTAATCAGTCCATACAACTAGAAATACTGCACTGATCTGGAGCGGGTTGAGTCCGATCCACGGGTCAACGGAGGCCCATTCAAGTTCAACAATCCTGCATAGGTGAGCTTAAGCTTGCGTCAACAAACTGCAGACACCAACTCCCAGGAAGAATGCCAAGCTTAAAGACATAGGCAGTCATTTAAAAAGATCTGGCAAAAGGGTTTTAAGACCTGCCATTGCTTGGGCTGGAGTCTTGTATGTGAGCCACTGGTCATCATGTTTAACTTGTAAGATGGCAGGGTACTTAACTCTGAAGGGCTTCCCGGTTGCAATCAATTTAGTCATTGTGGAATGCGGTTCCTGTCTTTTACTGCAAACTGACTGAGGTAGATCCTGGGAGATACGGAGCTTATGTCCCTCCCAGCTCAACTCCTGGATATCTATAACTTTGGATTAGACATACATTTTGTCCTGGAAGTTGAGGAGTTTAAAGATCATCGGCCATGGAGGGGGTTCCGGTGGTGGTGGTGGTGGGGGGGGGGTGCAGTGAGTGATGGGCTCTCTCAATAACATTGACAGTGTTGCTAGGAAAGGGACATGCAAGTTTTTCACACAATTTTTTGCAGGAACAGGATTGGATTATTGACTTCTGACTTTTCAGGGGGGTAAGCCTGGGCATGGGGAGGCAGCGAGGGTGGGAAGCTAAGTCCCTGCAGGGAGCTCAGAGATCCAATCCAAAAAAAAAAGTTAAACGTTGCAAAAACTATTTGCATTAAAAAAAAAAGCTTTGTCACAGGGCAGGGTTAGGTTACACTGGACTTTGTGGTCTATTCAGGGCTATTACAAAGGAGACATATGGTGAGGAAATGTCCCTTTGGAAGTGGGCCCAAAAAGCACTGTGTTTGAAAGTTCCTCCTTATATAAAATGGCTGTCTGGATTAGATCATAGTTTGTGAGGAGCCTCCTGCTACTTTTGGATCCTTATTAAACAATAGGATTAGCTGAGTATGTTGTAGGTAACATCAAATAAACAAGTTCATGTGGGGATATGGGTAAAGGATTAGACATCAGTTTGGGACAGTTTTTGTAAGCAAAGGCACAAAGGGAGGCTGATCTTGTGACTGACAGGATGACACAATAGGTGGGTGAACCCCTTGGAGAGGGTTACTTGGAGAATACAGCTTAGGCCCTCTTCAGATTCACTTTGGTAGCAGTTCACTGATGTCAGGCCTTATAGTGGCAACTTAGTTCTTAAAAGAGGAAACAACCTAGAGTTGAGGGTAAGATCTGTTAGCTCTGAGTCTAGAGACTATGGAGGTTTTGCTTTCTGTAATCTTTGCATTTAACTGTTTTAGTTTGCAGTTCTTATTGTGCTTTATCCCTTTGTGCTTTACTACGTTTTATGTAATTCAGTAGTGTAAATATTAAATATTTATATATTTAATATTCTCTATGACTGCACAGTGTTTTATGAGATAGGTAAAATCTATTTCTAGTGAGAAAACTGGTGTTCCACTACAAAAGAGCATGACAATCAAGTATAAAAGTAAGATGTATCTGGTACAGAGCAGGGGAGAGGATAGAGGATCCTGGGAAAGACTCAAGGGTTGGTTATATTGTTAAAGTAAGGCTTTGCACTATATGCGAAGTGGAGTAGAACCAGCTCGATATACCTTAGTAGTCAGTAGGTGGTGTTAGCATTCAAACACAAGGAGCCATCTGGTTGTCCAGTCACTACTGTGCGTGCATTCATGAGAGACCAGTGACAGCAGTACAGAAGTTTTTCACAGTAACAAAGCAGCTAATGAACAAATACATGATAAAATATATAAATAAGCAACTTATCCCAACAAGCAGCAAAGTATAATTTCATAATGGACACTTTATGTTTCCCAAGCAAAAACTGGGAGAACATAATTAAAATCTGGTAGACATTACCAGAAGTTCTTTTCTAACAAGGAGAGTAACATTGCAATTAATAAACTTTAAAAGAGCACCACTCTATTATAATAAAAAGCTTAAAAACACTAGATTTATACCAATTATGTTTTATCGTTATTGTTTTCTGGTTATTTGTATACATTCCCTTGCTGTTGGTCTACTAAATATTGTAGGTAATGCAGCACTTATTTCCTTGAGCCTTTCAAAACATATCTGACTTTCCCCTGCTAACCACACAACTGGTGTTTGCGACATCATAGTGTTGTCATGGTGTGCATTGTGATGCCATAGACAAAGGCACTGTGAGGTTAGCAGGGGAGAAGCAAATGTTTTCAAATGTTTTTCTATACAGTTTTAAAATGGACTGCTAGGATGTGCTGTAAATCTTGGAAAGGAACTCTGAAAATGAAAAAAATATATTCTCTAGTAAATTGCAACAGTTGAAATGTTTTATTTAGGAAAGCACATGCTGAAGTGTAGTGTTGCTGTTTAAAACACATTTAATAATGTAAACAGTAAGGCCATGGAAAGATAGAGCTGTATACTCGCCCAGTAAATTTTCAAAAAGACTTGATCTGAAAAATCTCTCCCCACTCTGTAGGTGATAAAGGTTCAAGTACGGTGTGATGTCATACAGACACAGATGCAGTTACATAAGTAAAAATATCTGACAGCCAAACACATGCAGTATATAAACAGACACAGTCCTAAGATGGAAGAGTACGTTATGTTCTTTTAAAGAATAGGGGCCCGATATTCAAAACTGGGCAAAGTGGAGCAAAAATACTTGCGATGTGCTTTGCCCTTGACTGGATGCCCAAAAATGCTATATTCAGTGGGATAGCGCATGGTCCACCTAGCACTGGGTAGATATGGTTCCAAAATAGGGCATCATAATGGCTTGCACCCATGCTAAATTTCTTATATTCAAATGGACTCATGCAAATGAACCCATTGGGTATGCAAGGCACTAAGGGGCCATTTGCATGCCACTTATAGGTTCATTTGTAGGGGCAGACCAGGTGGTTTAGTATGACACCACCCCCACTAGCCCAGTCTCAGAGATCTATTCCTGGTGCTAGTGCCCCCCCCCACTAATGATCACCATCCCTAAAGTTTACCAGTACTGTTTCCCTGGTGTCTAGTGCCCCCCCGATGATCACTGCTGCCGTGATATTAAAATAATATATGCATTGGTGTCTAGCGGTCACTCCCCCTGCTGATCGCCCGCCCAATATTAAAAATAGATATTCTGTGGTGTCTAGCAGTCCCTTCCCCATTGATAGCCAGCCTGATAATAAAAATAGATATTCCCTGGTGTCTAGTGGTCCCTTCCTCTGCTGATTGCCAGTCCAATATTAAAAATAGATATTCCCTGATGCACAGAGGTCCCTCCCCCACCCGTGCCATGCCAGATGTTGCAAGGCTATTTCCTGGTGTCTAGCAGTTCCGCCCCTCCCAATCCCTGATCACTTGTCTGTATCCTAAAAACTCCCTGGTAGCTAGTGGCCCCCCCTTCCTAACCCCAATCCCCTGTATCTGTGGTACAACTCCCAGGCAGTCTAGTGGAACCCCGCCTGCCTCCAATCTGCCAGAGTAATACTCTGTAACCTTCCCTGGTTGCCTAGTGGCCCCCATCCCAGTCCTCAACCTGCCATTGTAATTATCTGTAACCATCCCTGGCAATCTTGCAGTCCCCCCTCCCTATCCTAACCCATCGTATATTAAATACATCTGTCTCTGGTGGTCCAGTAGAGCCCCGCACAGTCAGGTACTGGCCCACAATCCTGCTCCCTCCACCACCTCCCCTGAGCCAGTGACCAGCACAGACCTCTACTATCCACCACAGCCAGCTGCCGACAGAGTTATCAATACAGTATGCGCTCATTGATTGACAGCTGAGTGGGCTGTCATTCAATGAGCATGTACTGCATACAGTATGCACTCATTTACAGCTAAGTTAGTGGCTGGCCATAATGGAGAGTGGATGGCTGTGCCAGCCACTGGCTTAGGGGAGTGATGGGTGAAGTGGTGGTGGGCCAGTACTTGCCCAGGTGGGGGGTCTACTAGACTACCAGTGACAGATGTATTTAGTAAACAGGTGGGTTGGGATAGGGAGGGGTGACTGCAAGATTGCCAGGGATGGTTACAGATTATTACTCCAGTAGGTTGAGAAAAGGGAAGGGGGACTGTTAGACCACCAAAGAATGTTACAGAGTATTACACTGGCAAAACAAGGGTAGGCAGGGGGGTCCACTGGACCACCAGGGAGATGCACCTAATATTAAAGGGGATCGGGGTTAGGGAGAAGGGACCAAGAGCCAGCAGGGAGCTTTTGGTATACAGACAAGGGATCAGGGATTGAGAGGGGTGGGACTGCTAGGCACCAGGGAATGGCCTTGCAACATTGGGCATGGATGCAGGTGGGGGAGGGACCATTAGATACAAGGGAATATCTATTATTATTATCAGGCCAATGATTGTCAGGGAGAGGAACTGCTAGACATCAGGGAATATCCATTTTTAATATCGGGCTGGCGATCAGCAGAGGGAGGGACAACTAGACAGAAGGAAGTATTCATATTTCATAGTGGGACAGTGATTGGCAAAGGGGGCACCACTAGATGCCAGGGACAACTGTATTGGGGGAGTCACTGCACTTCCTCCACCAACTGCTAGGGTTGTACGGGAGTAAGTTGAGGTTTGAATTGGCATATGTGTACCATGCAAGGTGACCGTGCAAAATGGCCTTGTGCGCCCACATACTCCGAATGTTGGACTGCATCAATATTCAGGTCCTTGACCCTTCACTTACATTGTGCCCCCCTCCGTTGACCGTGGGTCCCACACCCCTTGCACCCTCATGCACATGCCAATGACAGGTGTTTTATTATTACTGTCATATTGCTGTATTGCACTAATATGCAGTAATGGGTATCCACTGGACAAGTGTGGGTACTAGGGATCATGCTTGCTAAGTGTATACACTATACAGTATTCATTTATTTTACAGTATTATTTTTTAGTTTTATGTTAGATGTAATGTTTATTTGCTTTTATAAAATGGGCTTAAGAAATCCAAGTGTCTGATTGGCTACTACATCATCTGAGCCGTGTCCTTATCAGATGATATAGTTGCCAACCGGGACTACTGCCCACCAAGAAGCCACATGACAGCAAGAAATCAGTGAGCTCTGTGAAGCATCAACAGAAACGCTGATTGGCAGAGCTCACTGAGGCGGCAGCACAACAGCACTCGTGGCAGCACAGTAACGGAACACTGGCATTCATGTCCATGTCCAAAAGCGTGACATCACAAAATAAAAGATATATGAACCCCCCCCCCTTGCAGGGCAACACATTTACAAATTTAGTAACTTGCATTTAGATTTTTCACTGTCCATCTGTACCTATCAAGTGATGCTCTCACTCGGGCTGTCGCTTCTGCTCCCGCTCTTCGAAACCACGGCCATAAACGGTAGCAGAATCTGTGGTGTCTCTGTACATGTCCTGCATCTCCTGTCTATGTGTTGTCCATCTTTGCCACTCACTCGTCCCTGTCCATGACAAGAGACAACAACCAAATTCACAATTCCATACACGACACAAAGGAGAAATTTGACTTTCAGAATACGGAAGTGAAAGCAGTCTATACGGTGACCGCAAATGAACATGCTCGATTACAGTCAAGCAGGCCAGTGGCTACACTTAATACAGAACCCCCCCCCAAAAAAACTAAAATAAGCTAAAAAAAACTAGGAGTAGCAAGGACAGAGACCACAATCAAATAAATTAGCCAGTTTTAATTTCTGCCAATATTTCCTTTTCACACTGGTTATCGGGAGTGGGGGACAGAGATGCAGCAACATACGCAGACACTGTTGCACTTCTGACTGAAAATGCATACTGGCTGTCATGGAAAGGACAGCTCACTCCATTTAAATATAGTAAAACACAATTTGAAAGAACAATGTATACTAATAAAAATAAAGAAAAATTAGCTGAGAAATCCAAATGAAACACATTTTTAGTCACTTAACAGGGGGACTATTTTTTCTATTTAAACTATTAAACCCTCCTTTTATATTTTTAACTTCTTTATTTTTTTTCTTTTTACTCATTAAATAATTACTACATGTGCCCATTTTATAAGCGCAATAACACACTCCGAGGTGTGGTTTATCACCTGATAAGAGCACGCCCAGTGGCATAAGGCATTTGGCGCAAGCACCTCGTGCCTTAGTACACCCCTGGGCGTGCTCCTATCAGGAGATAAACCACACCTCGTCATGTGTTATTGCTTGCATATGAGGCATACATGCTTTGGGCCTAACCATATCTTTTTACCAAAGTATTCTTGAACACATGTATTTCTGCTGACACTGCTTTGCACCATAATGACCTTGCACCTGCTACGATTTCTGTGCCGTCTTTGTTCTAACTAATGTTACGTCTTATGTATAACGTAATGTTTTTCTTTCTGCTGACTCTACATTTTCTATCCAGTAATGTAATGGTACCACTTGCTTCAGCCAATAAGAAATGTCACACCTTTTTCCTTATCTCACTATAAGGAGCATGGTTCTAGAAAGGTTTGCTGAGAATTTCTGCGTCTAGACGAAGGGAAACTTGTTTCTCCCAGTATATTTGCTTTACTGCAGATTGTAAGTCTGTGCTTTTGTAAAAAACTTGTTTATTACATGATTTACCACTGTCTGTCATTCCTCCCACTTGTTTATCTCTAACAAGAACCTAATGCTGGAGTCTTTTCACTCCTTTACAAATTGGCGACTGTGGCAGGACGAGATTAAACAAAAGAAGCTTCACCTTCAATTAATTTTAAAGGTCGAGTAGTGTGGTGCAATCTTCATTTTGCCCACCTGGACCTACTCATACTTACAGTGGTAGCGAGTGTGGCAGATCCACACTGCCTTTAGTCACAGCGAATCTCCCGTGATGACTGATTGTCTACTGGAGACCGGAAAGCGGTAGATGACAGCTCTGGGCTAATTTTCAAGTTTCCCAAATGTGCTTGCTTTTATGTTGTTTGTCAGTGTGTCTACTCCCTACAGAGGGCTAATCAGACTTGTGCTGCACACAAGGTCAATAGGAAATTCTGTACTCGGCATTTCTGCCCAGTGCTAAACATGTGCTGCTCTACCAGTATTGGAGGCAAGTTAGCATTTGATTGCCCTACACAGTCCTTTCTAACAAAAAGACTGGATTTACAGACATTGAAAATGTCTCATATTAAATGTAAAATGCTGACAGATGTCCACTCATTCAGCATAAGTGGCATCTTCATTATGCTAGCTATCCAGACACCCGAGATATTAGACGTTCTGCCTGTTGTTCAATTTGTGGCCAAACAATCAGAGATTCTGGAATGGAAAACTGTCCCATTTGATCCTGGAGGGCAAGCAGCCATTTCTTCTCAAATTGATATCTGGTAAGTATTCTTACAGTTCACTCCCTATTTTTGTCTCCAACTTTTTTTGTGGTTCAAGAACCACTGCTTACCTTGGGTAAATGTTTAAAGCTGTTCTAATGCCATCTGCAACAGTTTAAGTGTGATATATATGTGTTTATTCAATTGTTATTGCTATTCACTTTAGGATACATACAAACTCAATGGTATATACTATGGTTTTTATGTGCTCCATGCCTAATTATTGGTGTGGTTATCCATGTTTCAGGGTCATTGTTAGCCATTGTTCTTGCTATATGTGATATTGGGGGTTGTTGTACAAGATTTTCCTTATGGTTGAAATCATGTTGTCACATGATTCTATAGGAATTCTGTAGGGCATGGAATGTTGTTGATTGTTTGTGTAGGTCAATACAGATGGTGTTTGACAAAGAAAAATGTGCTAAAAAAGTGTCTTTGTTTTCAAAGATTAAAAGTTACTAGAATGTACTCTGCTGTGTTCTCAAAAGTGTTGTTATGACTGGTCAGTGTTTTAATGTGGGCTCAGCTTACAATGGTTTGTTGTTTTATACATTTTTTTTAAAAAAAGTCTCATTTAAGATTTTCCTTAAAAAGTGTAAGCTAGGACTGTTGCCAGCTCTTCTGGCCTAACAGCCAAATTTTTTAACCCAGTTCCTGACTGGATTCACATTTCTCCAGTCACAGTCTGTAAAACATAAACACATATATATCTATTTGTCTTTGCTCCTGGTGTCATTGCCATGTCCCATTGCACTGTATTTCATGGAACAGGTAACTGTATTCCCCATTTCCATATTAAGCCATTTTATAAAGTACTGCATTTTAATGGCCACTTGGTTCCATGATACAGTACTATGCAAGCAATAACACATGACGAGGTGTGGTTTATCGCCTGATAAGAGCATGCCCAGGGGTGTACTAAGGCACGAGGCGCTTGTGCCGAGTGCCTTATGCCCCTGGGCGTGCTCTTATCAGGTGACAAACCACACCTCGGAGTGTGTTATTGTGTTTATAAATGGGCGGCCCTCCCATAAAGCCCTCATAAAAAAAAAAAAAAAATTAAAAAGTTGCTTAAAAGTGTTTAGTATGCAGATGGTAGAAAGAATAGTCCTTCTGTACTTTAAACTTGCATGCCATATATAATTCAGCTACTACAGGACATGCATGTGTATCTCTCCTGTAAAAAACAGATCGATGTTTTTTTTTAATTTACTTTACTTTTGGTGACACTTTATTTTACACTTATTTCTAGCAACTGGCCAGCTTGACTGTGAGCCACTGTCTCATAGGGTACTCTATAGAGTGGTTTCTGTGTGGTGCCTGTTAGTGCAAGCAAAGCTCGGTGCAGAGAGTGCATTGGGTCACATTTTGTGTTTCTACTGCTTGTCAGCCACTCCTCCCAATTCTGTTTGTCCCCCAACACTTTGTTTTTAAACAAAATTTACTATGTTAAGACTTGTTTTTTTAACTGGAGCCACGTGGTCGTTTGATTGTTACTGAGCGTGTCCTATAACAGCCACTGTACTGAGCGGTTTCAGCTGCTGGTTTTAATAAAATATAAAAGAAAACAAATAACTTCTGCTGTATGGTGCTTTTAATTCTGTCCTGTCACGGATTTGAAGCGGTGGCAGGAGAAAAGAGAGTCAGGTTGCTGGAAAGTGAAAACGGACCACTGCAATTTTTTTTTCCATTTAAAGTTTATTAATATTTTCATCATACAAGACAGATAGCCAAGAGCAATTACATCCATTATACATTGACCATACACAGTAGACTAAATCTGTCACCCCCACCCGCTCCTCCCATAGCTACGTCCCACCCCCATTCTAGTACAGCTTTATTCTAACCGTACACACTACAGATCCTTCAGCACAGATGTCTCAATAATGTCAGTATATACTAGGTGCAAGGCCCTACAAATGAGAGCCTTTAAATCGAAAATAGGGTGTAAAAGGGGTCCCATATCTTTTTAAACTTTCCTAACCTATTATTTAAACTAGCAATAGCCTTCTCCGTTCTGAGATTCGCTAGAAGCTCGGTTAACCATTCCCCATACTCAATTTCAGATTGGTCTTTCCAGTGTCGTAATATCACTTTCTTAAGTGACATAGATAACAAGGCCATATAATATTTCCTGTTATGAAATCTGATGCTGGAGAAGTCCCCTAGGATACATATTTCCGGTTTAAAAAGGTCCTCCAGCCCTAAAATGGGGTCAGTCTTGTTTTTAATAGCAGTCCAAAGAGGGACTATTTTGGGACAGGACCAGAAAATATGGTACAGGGAGCCCTGATAACCCGAGCATCTCACGCACTTGGAGGAGGGTGTTAGGCCAAATTTAAACATTTTTTCGCGGGAGTAATATAAATTATGCAGAATGTGCATCTGCATCAGCCTTAGTCTATCTTGCATTATGAATTTATGACAATTATACCAGAGGTCGGCCCAGTTAATGTTATAGCCAGGAAAGTGGGTGGACCAATAATGGGTAGGACCATAACATTCTGGGTATAACCAATTAAACAAGATACCATAGATTTTGGAAACAGCTTTCTGCTGGCCCACTAAGTTTGTCATATCCATTAGAAAGGAAGGGCCTGTATACGAGTCTAACTTACGCCCAAATACTTTGACTAGCAAATGCCTCACTTGGATGATTCTGAAAAAAAGCCTAACCAGAATCTTGAACTTTTGCTTTATACTTTGGGCAGACAACCAGGTATCATTTTCCCCTGTTAATGTATGCAATGGGATAGCCTTCAACTGGGGTAACCAATTTGTGGGAATACATTTGTCTTCAATTTTAAGATTAGGATTACCGAACAGAGGTTGATTTAGATCTCTTGTGTTATTATATTTGAGAAAACGACATAGTTGAGAATGGACCCTGATGGACAGTGCAATGGGAGTGTTCTTTAATCTGCTGGGAAGGAGATTCTCCTTAGCATAAAGGAGGGCTTCTGGGAGTACGCCACATTCATCGATCCGCGCTTTCTCTACTATGAGCCATACCAAAGTATAACTTGTTGTTACGGGTGTTGCCCATCTCAGGTACTTATTTATATGACTAGCCCAGAACTAAAACCCTAGATGGGGTAAGCGCAAACCGCCTCTCAGCTTTGGTGCCCCTAATTTATGGAATGCAATCCTAGGGGTTTTGTTAGCCCAGATAAACTTTAAAAAAAGACTGTTTACCCTCCTGAACCAGGATATTGGAAGCCAGACATTAAGCATAGACAGGGGATAATAGAGCCTTGGGAATACGTTCATCTTAAGCAAATTAACCCTCCCCCAAATAGAAATTGGTAGGGTGGTCCACCTATTGAGATCCTGGGTTATCACTTGAAGCAGCGATTCTAAATTCAATCTGATAGTGGTTCCCATGTGTCTTGTTAGTTCAATACCCAGATATCTCAGGGAATCCTGTTTCCAAGCAAGTCCCAGTTCAAGAATATCCGCTTTGTAAAGCTTATGGTTAAGGGGGAAAATAATTGTTTTATTTACATTTAACTTATAATTGGATGCTAAACTAAAGGACCTTATGATATTTAACATTGGAGGAATTGAAGAAACAGGGTTGGCTAGTTGGAGGAGTAAATCATCAGCGTAGGCGGAGACTTTGACCTCACATGGATGAATCAGAATACCTTGCACTCCTGGGCAAGCCTGCAGTTTACGGATTAATGGCTCCAGGTATATGTTAAACAATAAAGGGGAAAGGGGGCAGCCTTGTCTGGTTCCCGAATGAAGAGTAAATGGCTCGGAGGTGACTCCATTCCCCGACACCCTCGCCCTGGGGGAATGATAGAGGGATTCAATCCATGTCAGGAAGGTTTTAGGGAAATTAAAAGCTTTTAGAGTCTGAAATAGATACTGCCAATTGACCCTGTCAAATGCCTTCTCGGCATCCAGGGAGACCAATGCAGCAGGGAAGGGAGCGTCCCTGGACGTCGAGAGGACATGAGACAGGGTACGGAGATGGTCCGAAGAGGATCTGCCCTTCATAAAGCCCACCTGTTCGGGCCCAATAATGGTAGGGAGAATTAAATTGAGATGGCACGCTATTAATTTAGACAGTATTTTAACATCTTGATTCAGGAGGGAGATCGGTTGGTAGTTGGTGACCAGTTCCGGCGCTTTACCCGGCTTGGGAATAAGTACAATTAACGCTTCAAATAGAGAGGCGTCGGTTTGAGCTCCCGAAAGTATGTATTGGTATAAGGGGAGCAACAAAGGGATAATGGAGGTCTTACACCGTTGGTAAAAATAAGCTGAGAAACCGTCTGATCCTGGGGTTTTATTTAAGGGTAAACTGTCTATGACATTGGATATTTCTTGACTAGTAATGGGTAAGATTAACGCCTTTTGCTGCTCTTCAGTGAGGTTAGGTAAATTGGCTTCCCTTAAATAATTGTCTAGTTGAGTCAGAGTTGGAGGATCAGCCATCAGACCGTATAGGTCAGTATAGTACTTAAGGAATTCAGATATAATCTCTTCCGGGGCTGTCTTCAAGTGTCCATCCGATTGTGATAGAATCCTCTAGGTACATAGCCTCCATTCAATTTGTCTAATTCTATGCCCCAAGAGGCTTCCCGCTTTCTCCCCTTGGTCAGTGAATGATGCCTGCATTTTTAAAATAGCATACTCTGCTTTTTCTCGCAGCAGCTCAAGGTAAGCTGCCCTTAGTTTAAAAAGCTTTTGAACTATGGCGTCAGGCGTGGCAGGGGATAGATCCTTTTCTATGGCCCTTATTTGAGACAATAGAAGGGACAATTGGTTTTCTTTTGCTCTTTTCCTATTAGAGGCTAAACTAATGAGTACTCCTCTTAAGTAGGCTTTAAGGGCTCACCACTCTATGTCCGGTCTTTGAGTTGATCCCTGATTGAGTACGATGAACTGATCTATATGATCCTGAACAGTACCAACCAAGTTGGGGTTTTTAAGAAGTTGATTGTTAAGTTTCCATCTACCACTACCCCTACTCGGGGAATCAATAGATAATTGACAGCTTACGAGGGAATGGTCTGACTGGGGTCCAGGTTGTATC
This sequence comes from Neoceratodus forsteri, assembly GCA_016271365.2. NCBI lineage: Eukaryota > Metazoa > Chordata > Ceratodontiformes > Ceratodontidae > Neoceratodus > Neoceratodus forsteri. The sequence continues at coordinate 33,615,335 of CM057450.1, forward strand.
GAGGCGTCAATAACCTGTGGAATGTATGCTCGAGAAATGAGCACATAGTCAATTCTAGATGATGTTTTGTGGACCGGAGAAATAAAAGTATACTCCCTATCTGAGGGGTGCAGCACCCTCCAAATATCACAAAGTCCGAGTTGGTCCAAGAGATCTCTAAAGGCACGTTGGGCCGGGGACAGCCCTCTCCTACTACATCTGGTCTTGTCCAGCAATGGATCATAAACCAGGTTGAGGTCCCCCCCCAGTATCATCGGGGTCGAAAGAAAAGGGAGTAAGGATGTTATAATCTGCATCACAAAACTGGGAGAGTCCTGGTTTGGTCCGTAAATACTCCCTAGGAGTAGCTCCTTCCCCCATAGTAGACCTACAACAAAAATGAATCTACCCTTAGGATCTTTAATTAATTTAGTTGGAGAAAAGGGAATATTTCTATGGATCAAAACCATCGTACCTCCACTATTCGTGGAACACTCAGCTGAGAAGACCTGACCAATTTGCAGTCTCCATAATTTGGTGGCCTCGGTGTCTAATAGATGAGTCTCTTGCAGAAATATGATCTCCGCAGCAAACAAATTTAAGTGCTTCAAAATCGAGTATTGCTTATTTTTGTGCCTAACCCCTTTCACATTCCATGATATAGCATTCAGTAACTTAGCCATTAGCCCCTGTCTGTGCTACCTGATAGAAGTGTATAAATGAAAACGTAACACTGGTGCTGCAAATGGATCTGTATAGACTTTGCTGTACTTTCTTCCCCTTCCCTATTCCTTGGCTACTACCCAATCCCATTAATATCTCTCCTGTACTTGACCCACCTGGACCTAAGGCAACTAGTAATTCTACCTGATTACTAACCCACCCTAGCCTCCATTCTGTTCTTCCCACTTCATGCAGAACCACTTTTCACTACTCTCTTAGCTAATCCGCCCCGCCCCCCGACTCTCAAGAAAAAGTCTGTGTACAACAAGGTTAAATCTAATGAAGACTAAGGTTAATGCATCCGGGAAGCTGGAGTGCATTTCTAGCTAGTTAACCCTTACCTAGTAATACCAATTAGCCCCCTGCAATGCGGAGAGAACAGGAACCTATGTAAACTGGTAACTATAGTTGGGAGAATACTAGTATAGCAAAACCACACTAAGGGTTTGGCTACGGCTTAACCTAGCCATATGAAACTACATTTAACCATGCCTAATGAACAACTTTATTGTACCTTATGACCCTTCTAGAAGAAGAAAAAAAAAAATAAAAAGGAACGGGGTTGGCCCTGCTCTAAAATTTACCTTACACATTTATCGTATATCCTACTGATAGTTAGTGCATTCATATACCCTTACACGCCCGTGTAGACTTAGACAGGTGGTGTTGCACGTAACAGCACATGTTAAACTTGTTCTAGTAATGAGTTTTACCTGTCCTCAGGCTGCACTAAACTACCACAATGAATGCCTCTTTGCATATTATGCTACACTGCACACTCCCCCCCAAGACCATAATAAAACGGGGGCTATCCCCAACTTCAAAACCTTGCCAATGACACTGCTAGCAACAAGGGGTCATAACTGATTAATCCACTCCCATAGCCTTGGAGAACTGAAAAAAAAAAACACTGCATTGATTAAGCAAGACTAAGGAGAGTTCTATATTAAGTAACTGTTCGTTGTTGCAGAAGTCCTTCCTTTGCACCGGAGGCATCACCGAAAATAAATAAACCGCTGAACCCAGATACCGGTAAAGTTGCATTACAGTATTTAACACAAACTGGCGAAAGGTTTATGTTGGCTCACTGCTCACCACGGCGAATGGTCCCTTCCTATGGTTTCGGGCGACCTCTTGTGGCAGAAAATCATTGTCGCACTTCTCTCTTCATCAACAAACGAACAGATACAAGCTCCCTGCAAACGAGATGGAGCCCTTGTTAACTCGTATACCGGGTGTACAATTACGGTGCATGTATGCGCGGTTTCCTTCTTGTATGGTGAGGCTTTAAACTACAGCTTGCGGTCCAGTATTACTAAGGCAGTGAACTTCTGTGACTGGAACTTAATAGAACGGGAAATTCTGCCTCCAGAAAAAAGGGAAAAACCCCCAACGATCATCGGAACCTCTACTTAGGATTTTCCTATTGCAACTCTCACGAGCCTGAGGACACAGCTGCCCATCATTACATGTCATGCCCTCAGCGATTACAGAACAGATCTGGCATGGACTTCTGTAGGGTATTTCTGGCAGCCTCCACCTCCTCAAATGTGGACCAGGACCCATCCAGCAGCACTTGCAGCTTGACATGATATCCCATTTTAAACTTAATGCCAGCTGCAATTAACTTTGAGACTAATGGGTGGAATTGCGTGCGACAGAGCCTAATGGAGACAAGGAGATCCTCCGTTATCCTTAATTTAACTCCTTCCCAGCTAACTTCTTGCAGCTCTTTGATTTTCCCCAGGAAATACTGTCTTTCTTGGAAGTTTAAAAATCTGCAGATGATCGGTCGGGGTAACGCTCCTGGTGGTGGCATGGGCCGAAGGGCTCTATGAGCACGTTCAATCATGTAGACTTTTCCGAAGGGTGAGGGGCCCGCTAATTTTTCCACTAGCCGTTGGACAAAGTTGATGGTGTTGGGGCCTTCTTCGTTCTCGGGGATACCCAGAATAACTGCGTTATTTCTGCGGCTCCTCCCTTCTAGGTCCTCCAGCTTGGCTTCTAATTTTTTAATTCTATGCTGCATATCCACTGCTTCCTCACTCGAACGCTCCGCTCTCTTCTCTAATGACGTTGTGCGGGCATCATTATCGGCGATCTTCATAGATAGGTCTTACAGCGTGGCTGTTATGTATTTGATCTCCGTTGTTAGAGATTTTACCTCATCTCTGAATGGTGTAAATTTGGAGAGGAACCATTCCAGTGTGAGAGGAGTCTCTTCGGGCTTTTTAGCTGAGATGGCTCTGATTACTGATGGCTTCCCGCCCTGACTTTGGTGGGCCTTGGGCCGCTTACTCTGTTTCTCCGGGGAAACTGGCGGAGTATGTTTTGGGTGTGCTGAACGCATCTCCACCTCCATTCCAGCAAATCAGACTCCTCTTCTAACTGCGATCAAACTCATGGCTTGAAAGTAATAATCTTAGACTATTTTAAATATATCAATTGTACTGTTTAAACAGCCAGGCGACGGGAGCTGAGCTAGTGAGCTGTTACTCAGCGTGTTGCATCACGTGGTCCCGCCCCACTGCAATTTTTTTAACTGTTACCCGGTTCCTCTGTGCACTTCAAATTGTTGGGAGATACTGTCCAGGGCAGATGGGCCATGAAAAAAAGAAATGAACAGGTAGCAAGTCTGAATCCTTGTTTTGTCCTGGAGGAAATTGGGGATGGGGGGTGTACTTATGACAGTGGCATCGTGTCTGTGGAGAGTGCGAGTAGACTTTCTGTTGTGTGATATGAAGAAGGATGGGGCGGGTAGACTGGAGCTCAGTGACAAGGATGTCGCACTGTGAGCTGTGTCCGATTCTGTTTTGGTTTTTGGCTGGCACAGCTCACTGATTCCATGATGTTGTGGGGCTCGGGACTGCAGGGTAGTGCCGGTTGGCTACTATATCATCTGATAAGGACACGGCTCAGATGGTGTAGTAGCCAATCAGGATGATGCTTTTTTTAGCCCATTTTATAAAACTGTGTTAATTCATATCCTGTGTATTCATTTTTGTTCTCTCACAAAGGTATGCACTGTACCTTAGTGCAGCTCAGTACTTGACTGCACTACTGTTTCAAACCCAAATGGCTGTGTTTCATTCCTAACAGCCATCTTTTTCATACTATGTGACCTTTAGCACGTAACTTGACCTTCTTGTGTTTCAACATTCTCTGTCACTGCCACTTTAAACTTAATGTGTGTCCCCACCTAAAGCATCCATTTCCACTCAAAATGCATGTTTTCATGGAAACACAACAAGAGTAAACCTTACAATTTTACCTTTTTATACAGTATAATGCATCTGTCCGAAAAAAAAAAAGGACAGCTATTTTTATTTTTTCTTCTTCTAGGCTTGCAGCTAAAACAGCCTTCGCCCAAGGCCTTCTTCCACAAAAGGTCTGGCTGTAATATAGCTTCTTTGTTCCTTAGCAATATCACGTAATTCCCCTACTATACAAAGTACTTAAGGATAGTATACTATTAAAAAAAAATATTACAGCTGTTTTAAAAAGTTTACCATCTACAGTTAAAAACTATGACTTTTGTTTTTATGTGCAACCATGGTATAATAATTTTTGTTTCTCTTTTAAAAATGCATTCCAAAATACACATACATACAGTATTACCATCAATCCGGATCTTTTATAAACTCAACTGACATTTTGTAATACTTAGGATAAAAAAAAAACAGAGATGCTTGGCTTCTTTTATCCTACCAACATAATCTTGTTTTATCGTCAACATTTTGTATGTTGTGTTCTTTCTTTCTTTCTTTCTTTCTTTCTTCTAAAAAAAAGAAAGTTCCCCATTTTCTGGTAATGTATAAAGCCACCTTTCCTAAAATAATTGGCATATAATTTTGTTATAATTTAAAAAGTGTATGTATTGGGCAAAGCACTGGGGCCACACCATTACCATTTCTCCAGTGCACACCTTTTTAAGGTGTTGCATGACTGGCTGCTAAAATTGCCAGACCATTTCTGTTTCAGCATCCACGTCACCACCAACAGCTCAACCCCTTTATTGTTACATTGATCGAGCTGCCTCTTTTACCACAGTAGGAGCTCGAGGAGGGTGTGACCAAAATACCCTTCCTTCCAGTGCAACACCCATAGAGGTTGCAAGGTATGTCACTTTCTTCCCAAGGGGGAAAATAAAACAAAATGTGTATTTGCTAATATTTGTTATTTACAGGTTTTGAAAAGATCCAATGTATTCTAACAGCATAACCCAGCTCAATCCAGCTGAGCTGGAAGGAGGGAATTGTGCATGTATTTCCACATATTCATATCTTTTGATTGTCTTTTCAGCTCTTTTATCCTGTCAGACAAATACAAACCAACTTTCTATAGCCTTACAGCATGAATGCAATCATCTGCCTTCTATAAGTACAAGTTAACAAAAAACAAAGTGCTGGTTTGCTCAAATAATTCTTTCGACCAAAAGCAAGTCATTTTTTTACCAAGGACTGCAACTTATTCCATGGTTGTGCTCAACACAAATGTGGTTGCAATGCTCTGAAATTCTGGACTCTCAACTAACCTCACAGTCTACATTTATAACAGGCATCTATTGTTTCAAATGTATTTTTTACATTATGCTCAATACTGATATTGTTCTATTGCAAAACATGTTTATGTTTCATGTTTATGCTATTATAATTTAATATACATCTTGCTACACTTTATCAAGTGTCTATTCAGACTGCTCCACATTTATAAATGTTTTTTATTGCCCACAACCAAACCTAGATACTGGGGCCAGCATTACTGACCCACCCCTACACTATGTTCCAAGCAAAGCCACAGACAAATGAATGCCCCGTTTGTGCCATCACGTCCAGGGACCCTTGCAAAATAAAGTGCACTCTATGCACGTCTGTAGTTTTAAATCTTAACAATTATAACATGGCAGAATTTAGATTCTGCTCTAGAACCTAAGCTTCAAGGTTCCACAGTAGACCTTACCTCACTCAGTACTTTAAAGTATTTCACTATACAGTGTAAAGAAGGTAAACTCTTTCACTCGTCACAGGTGCAATAGGCATTATTACAAGTTGGCACAGGCCAACAATATATATATTTGTCCCGCTATTGCATAGTGTAATGGGCATATTGCCATAAACTATATGTTTCAAGTGTGTCATTATAACATTACAAGATTTTATAATGCAGGCCCCAGTTAGGCCTGCCAGCAATACATAGACAGGTAAATCATGTTCATCACTGTCGTAGCTTCTACTGTGATTTAAAAGCATGCGTAACCATGACATTGTAATGGATTCACAGATGGTCAGATGGTATTACTGGACCTTGGCCTGCACCCCCAGGTGTGCGGTCAACACCCCATTTTTATTTTTCTCTTTCCACAATTGTCAGAAATTTAGGCTCTGTCACACCACTCTTTACAAAACAAAAAAGTCATTGGTTTAAAAGATTGTTATTTATGTATTCTTAAGTCAGTTTCTAACACACTTTACAAGTTTGCAGGTTTCCATAATGTGGCACACACAACATCTACATGTACAACAGCAGTAACACATTCATCTAAGCTGCCAAAATATTCATCTTTTTCCTAAAAAGAAAACAGCTTCCACAGCTGCAATGTCATTACCATCTTTGTGCCTGACTGGCTCCATATAAGGACTACTACATAAAACAAAACATTATTATCTGTACAAGTGTAATGTTTTCAGCAAAATTACACCTGTTTGTAAACCTTGAAACTAACTAAACAAGGTCCAACCCATTCAGACTCTACAATAAAGCCTATTGTATCTGCCTACTACTAAGTGAAGCCTGGGGTAGGGGCAATCCCCTAACTTCAGCAAGAAGATTCTTCTTCAGTTGATTTTCAAGCAAGACATCCATTTTCTCCATTGCTGCTCTTTCCAAGACTGGCTGGCACTTTATACAAACTGATTATTACTTATTAACTGTCAATCTTTGTGCCAGGGTGTCATCAACTACCACAACACAAACACTACGTCAGTGTGTGTGGATATTTCCTTAAAGGACTCAATGCACAATCTAACACACCCCTTGCCAAGCTGTCTGCCAATCTAGCCATCCAGCAGCCAGCAACATAAACCTGAATTTGTCACTATAATGGTGTTTCATCTTTCAATTACCATTTGCATAGCCCCATGTGCTTTGCGGGGATACCACCTTACTGCAAATGAGAAACTCTATGGACTGTTAAACTTTCTAAACTGGTCATATATGTTTTATAAGGACCTTTCTGTCAAGAGACATTATCAACAGATTCTTCAACCAAGCTCAAGGGTGAGCCACACCTCAACACCAGGCAGCGTCTACATTATCCACTCTCAAAGTGGATTCCATAAACTCTTCTTACAGTATATCATATTGTGTTCTATGTGGTATCACATGTTAACATCTTTCCACATATTTCAATTGTGGTGTTGACATCCCTGAGTTCTGCACTATGTTTTACAAACTCACCATTTGTGCTCCATATGTGACCACCCCTGTACCAACTCCTAAACAGGGCCATTTTTGACAGTAACCCTGACTATCTATCTGCTTTTTACAAACTACATAAAATTTATGTCTCCATTTAGGTTTCAATCTGTGATTATCCATCACACATGTAACCCTATTTTATTTTTGATCATGTATTATTAATACTAATGCTTTACTGTCTGTGGCATACTATCATACAATATTATCATTAACATTCCTTTACAAGGTTCATGCGTCAGGCTTGTAAACGATTCCAACTGCTTCCCTATGGTTGTGTTGCCCCTTTTGAGGCGACAAGGAGGGGAATGTTGCCTGTGGGACCCACACCCCTTGCACCCTCATACACATGCCAATGACAGGTGTTTTATTATTACTGTCATATTGCTGCATTGCACTAATATGCTGTAATGGGTATCCACTGTACAAGTGGGGGTACTAGGGATTATGCTTGCTAAGTGTATACACTATACAGTATACATTTATTTTACAGTATTACTTCTTAGTTTTATGTTAGATGTAATGTTTATTTGCTTATATGAAGCATACATGCTTTGGGCCTAACCTTATCTTTTTACCAAAGTATTCTTGAACACATGTATTTCTGCTGACACTGCTTTGCACCATAATGACCTTGCACCTGCTACGATTTCTGTGGCGTCTTTGTTCTAACTAATGTTACATCTTATGTATAATGTAATGTTTTTTTCTTTCTGCTGACTCTACATTTTCTATCCAGTAATGTAATGGTACCACTTGCTTCAGCCAATAAGAAATGTCACACCTTTTTCCTTATCTTACTATAAGAAGCATGGTTCTAGAAAGGTTTGCTGAAAATTGCTGCATAGGGAAACTTGTTTCTCCCAGTATATTTGCTTTACTGCAGATTGTAAGCCTGTGCTTTTGTAATAAACTTGTTTATTACATGATTTGCCACTGTCTGTCATCCCTTCCACTTGTTTATCTCTAACAAGAACCTAATGCTGGAGTCTTTTCAGTCCTTTACACCCCCCCGACAGTTGCTCGAGCATAAACCAAGTTTGCCAATGCTAATTGGGCTTTTCAATATTGGCCATCTGTGCTGATTCAAGTCTGAGCAGAAAAACTGGGTGTTTACTCACCTGGTAAAGGTGATTGTGTTGGTTGGCATCCATGGCACTCCAGACATTACCTCATGGGTTTTAGCCCACCTGATAGGCTAGTGATGCACATGACCCAGATCAAATTTCTAGCATATCCAGGTCCCAGAAACCCCTGCTCTCCAGTTCGAATCTTCCGTAGCTGAAATTAAGGTTAATTAGTACAAGAGAAAGAAGACATACAACGTAGGCAATAAGAGAGATGACCAGAGACAAAAAGGGATGCGGACTACGACGTAGTATCAATGGCCCGTAGGCCGAGGCTTTATTCTTTGTCTACTATTTACAGTCTAATCTCGGTCCCAATGGTCCGACTGGTAGATTATCATTAAGAAAACCATGATTGCTGACTGTCCCTAGTTCAGTCCCGGTCACTCTTAGCCCTCTGAAGGGAGGGCCTTGGAGTGCCATGGATGCCAACCAACACAATCACCTTTACCAGGTGAGTAAACACCCATTGTGATTGGTTGGCATCCATGGCACTCCAGACATTACCTCATGGGTAGATAAGAAGCAGTGAGTACCCAAGGGAGGGACAGAGTGGGCTAAGAGTGAGGGGTTGAGGATGCTGCTGCCAGGACCTGAGTGGTGAAAGTGGGCCGTATTGCCTGTAACTGTTCCAGTCTGTAGTGCCTGGTGAACGTGTGAAGGGAACTCCACATGGCTACCCTGCATATGTCCTCTGAGGACACGTTGGCTCTTTCTGCCCATGAAGTGGCGATCCATCTGGTGGAGTGAGCCTTGATCCCCTGGGGAGGGGTCATCTGGTTCGCTATGTAGGCATTCTGGATGACTCTCCTTAGCCACCCGGCAATGGTGGCCTTGGATGCAGCTCTGCCCTGCCTCTGTCCCTTTGAGATGATGAACAGTCTCTCTGTCTTGCGTATGGGTTGGGTCCTGGCTAAGTACACAGAGAGGGTGGATCCTATGTCAAGGTAATGCGGGACCACGCTGGGGCCCTGCTGGGGGCCTTCTGGAAAGGTGGGTAGTTCGATGGGCTGCTCTCTATGAAAGCCGGTGGATACCTTTGGCTGGAAGGCTGGGACCATTCTCAGATGTATCCCTAGCGGGGTGAACACTGTGTAAGGTTCTGTGCAGGATAGGGCCCTGAGTTCTCCGATACTCCTAGCCGAGCAGATTGCCACCAAGAAGCATGCCTTGAGGCCAATCCAGAAAAGATCTGCCTCGAGGAGGGGTTCGTAAGGAGCTGAGTTGAGGGACTCTAGGACTAGTGGGAGGTCCCACGGGGCGATGATCGGTTGAGTCCTCGGTCGGAGGATCTCTACTGCCCTTAGAAAGCGTACGGCATCGGGGTGAGCTCCCGGGGTGTGTCCCCCGATAAGGCCCATAGCAGCCCCTATGGCCGATAGTTGCACCCTGAGGGAAGAGTGCGCTAGTCCCTTGTCTACCCCCTGTTGGAGAAACAGTAGGATGGTAGCCATGTCGGTCTGCTCGGGGACCTTGCCCATTCCAGGCACCACCAAGAGAAAATAGACCATTGTCTCCCGTATGTGGAAGTGGTCGAAGACCGTCTGGACTGGAGTAGGGTGCTGATGACTGAGTCATGATAACCCACTGCCCTCAATCTCATCCTCTCAGGAGCCAGGCCATGAGCTTCAGGGTCCGTGGGGTCGGGTGAATCACTGGCCCCTGTGAGAGCATGTCTGTTCGGTAGGGTATCCTGAAGCTGGCTAGTCACATCTCTCGGACCGTTGCGAACCACGACCAGTGTGGCCAGTAGGGGGCCACCAGGATAACTGTGTGGCGTGATGCCCGTATCTTGGCTAGGACTTGAGGGATCAGGGGGAGTGGTGGGAAGACATAGGCATGCCTCCGCCTCCAAGGTTGTGACAGGGTGTCCGTTCCCTGAGACAGACTGTCCCTGAACCGTGAATAGTAATCTCTGACCTGAGCGTTCTCCCGTGTTGCCATGAGGTCTATGGTCACGGGTCCCCATGTCGCTTGGATCATCTGGAATAGGTCCGGGTGTAACCGCCATTCCCCCGGGTGCACCTGTTGCCTGCTGAGCCAGTCTGCACGGACGTTCAGCTTTCCTGCCAGGTGAACTGCGTCCAGGTGTCTGAGGTTGGCTTGAGCCCAGTTGAGGACTGCAGTTGCCTCCCTCAGCATTGCCCTGCTCCTGGTCCCGCCTTGCTTTGCTATGTAGGCCACTGTGACTCGATTGTCGGACCGGATCAGGACCGACTGGCCGTGTACCTGGTGCTTGAATGCCTTTAGGGCGTGAAATACAGCTCTCATCTCCAGGATATTGATGGAGAGCTCCAACTCCGCTGGTGACCATAGGCCCTGTGCCGTAGTGTCTCCCAGGCAGGCTCCCCAGCTGGAGAGGCTCGCGTCTGTTTCTATGGCGATTGAGTGAGGGGCCTCCAGAGGGACTCCCCTGGCCAGGTTCGCCTCCACCATCCACCATGCCAAGGATAGTCTCACTGCATGGGGAAGTGCTAGCATGACCTGTAGGTTGCATTCGCTCGGTGCACCCCGAGTCAAAATGTAGGTTTGGAGCGGGCGCATGTGCCACCTGGCCCAGTGCACGAGGTCTATGCATGAAGCCATGCAGCCCAGCAATTGGGCTATCTTTCCCATCATTGTGCAGCGGCGGGCCTTCATCTGACGGGCCAGGTCTATCAAGTTGTGGATTCTCGGGGAGGATGGTTTTGCCCACCCCTGAGCCGAGTTGATGAGTGCTCCCAGATGCTCGATCTGCTGAGTGGAAGTGAGGTGGCTCTTCTCCCTGTTTACCACCCAGCCGTGGTCTTCGAGTGCCTGTAGGGTGGATTCCGTATGTATCCGTGCCTGACTCTCGGACCGGGCCCGGATGAGCCAGTCGTCCAGATACGGGATGATGTCCAGTCCCTGCTCCCTGAGTCTGGCCACCAGGGTTATGGAGACCTTGGTAAAGACTCTCGGGACTGAGGAAAGGCTGAACGGCAAGGCCTGGTACTGGAAGTGGTGACATAGGATGTGGAAACGGAGAAATTGTCTGTGTTTCCGAATGATGGGAATATGGAGGTAAGCGTCCTTGAGGTCTATGGACGTCAGGAAATCGCCTACCCGAATGCAACATAGGGTGGATCGGATGGTCTCCATTTTGAAATGGTGCGATACCACATGGTGGTTTAGGTGCTTCAGGTCCATAATAGGCCGGAGCTCCCCTGATTTCTTGGGCACCAGGAAGAAGATGGAGTACATCCCTTGATTCTGCTCCGGTGCCGGTACAGGTTGGATGGCCCTGTTCCAAATCAGGTCTGACAGGATATGTTGGACCTGGTGTGGTGATGCCCTTCTCCTGGCTACGGGGGAGGAGATGAACCTTTGGGGAATGTGGGCGTGGGATAGCTCTATGGAGTATCCCTTGGTTACCACATCCTGGACCCACCTGTCCGATGTTGTGCGGAGCCAGTGATGGGTGAATAGGGTTAGTCTTTGTCCCACTGGTGGGTAGGGGTCCTGGCCTTGTGATGTCGGAAGAGGGTAGTCACTGTTGCTTCCCTCTGTAGCCTCTACCTCGGCCTCCAGATCTTTGTCCCCGAGCTCTGAAGGAGGAGGACTGATAGCTCTCAGGGTACGGACTCTGGAAGCTGGTAGAGGGGCCTCTGCCTCAAAAGGAGTGGCCCGGTTGGTGTGTGTCCCTTCGGGGTTGGTATGGTTTGTTTCCCCGAAACCTCCGCCTCGAGGAGGGAGGTAGGGGTACCTGGACTTATTCTTGAGGAGGTCTCTGACCTCCTCCTTTTGTTTCAGATAGTCCTGCAGCCCCTCCCCAAAAACATGTTTTCCCTGCAAGTTTTGTAGCAGGGTCTTTGACTCATTGTCTGCATCCCACAGCTTCAGGCACAGTGCCCTTCGAGCACGGTTTGTGATGGCGGTAGCCCTGGCATGAAGGCGCAGGGTGTCTACTGCCATGTCAGCTAGGTATTTAGCTGCATCCAAAGTACATTCCAATAGTTCCGCCTCCCTGGATTTGGGGACAGCCTGCTCCTGGAGCTCCTCGAGCCAGCAGATCTGTGCTCGAGCAGTATAGATGGCTGTGGTGGTTGCCTTGGCGGCGGTGCCCTCGATCTTGAAAGTCTTCTTTAGCATATCTTCAACCTTCTTGTCTGTCAGGTCCTTGAGGGCTATCGTACCACATGGTAGCACAGTCTTTTTGCTAAGGGCTGCCACCTGGGGGTCAATGGTGGGTGCCTTGCACCAGGCATCTGATTTCTCCCCTTGGACCGGGTACATCCTGTCCAGGTTCTTGCGGTTTGACATTCTGCCCGGTTCGGGGGATTGCCATTCTTTGCTGAAAATATCCTCGATCGTGGGGCACACTGGGAAGGTCTCTGTGGTTGGCGGTCTCAGTTAAATCATGGGGTCGAGCTTTGACTCGGGCCTGCTTTCCTCCGTGTCAAAACCCATGGTGGCCTTAATGATCTTCATGAGCCCTGGGACTGTGTCAAAGGAGCATAACTTTGACATCAGGGAAGGTGTCGCCTGGAGATCCATATCTTCCTCGTCCGAGTCCGCCTCATCCTCTTCCCCTGCGTCGTCCTTCTCCCTGTCCTCATGCACGCTGTCCCGTGGTACATCTGGAAGGGAGTCCTCAGGGTTCGGAAGCTCCTCTGGTTGCCCCCCCCTTGTCTGGTTCTGGGCTAGGTGGTCTTGCCCTGTGTTGGGTAAGGGATTCCAGTTTTTCCATGATCTTGAGTATAAAGTTCTGCTGGCTCTCCATCATGGCAACCGTGGCCTGCTGGTTTTGGATTAGGAGGGAGCTTGGGTCCATCCACGTAGTGTTGCTGGTCCCTGGGTTGCCAGGGCCCATGGGCGGAGTTTGCTCCAGGGAGGAACCATCGTCATCAAGGAGGCAGGCCACGCAGAGGGGGCCTGGAGTCTGGGGCAGGAGGGTGGCGCTGCACGAGGAGCATTTCTTTGCTTTCACCATCTGGGGAAGAGAGAAAAGCATACCTTAGAACAGGACTAGCATGACGCTTCGAGGGTGATTTCCCTCCTTTTTTTCCTTTTTCTTCCCCTTTGTCGAGAGCACAATGGGGGGGGGTTTCCTAGGTAGAGAGGTATGCAGGTTGTGGGGGTGCTGTGGGAGGACCCCACAATGAAGAATGAAAATGGAGGCGGTGTTCAGTGGTCAGGTGCCATGGCTCGCTATGGGAGGAGCATGGAGAGACAGGCGGAGACCAGTGAGAGAGGCTACCTTCTCAGGTCGCTGTAGGAGGGACCCGAGTGGTAGAGCAATGTTGCTAGTCCCCTTTTTTTTTTTTTTTCAATGACTTGCTCAAGGTACACAGTCTGCAAGTGGGAAGCAGTGAATTCAAACCCAGGTCTGGTCTGCTGGATATCACCAGATTTCCATCCCAGAGCCTTAAACCCTAGCTATGCTCCCTCTGTCGTGGGGAAGGTTGCCACCAGGGAGTCGCTGTGGGAGGGACCCCAGGCATCAGCCCCTTTCTATTTTTTTCAATATCGCCCTTCATCCAAGTGCCCCCGGCCCCTGGTTCCCTGAATCTGGCCACCATGCCAGGTTGTTGAGTCCCCCTTCCCTTACTCCTGGGAGGGAAGGAGGGACTAGGCATTATCAGTGGTCTCCCACCCCAAGGATAGGCTGGAGGTGGGGGGTTGAGGGAGGCGATGCCTGGTGAGGCTGACCAGCAGGAAGGAGTGTGCTGCTGGGATAAGTGCGAGGGGCGCGACTCTCCTGCTTCCTCGCGATGAGGAGCCTCTATCTCTCCCTCCCCTGCTCCGGCTAAGCCGCAGGGACAGAAGAGGATGCAGGAGTCCTCATGAGAGCGGCGTTTGCCTAGCCGGGAGGGAGAGATGCAGTCACGGGGAAGCAGATCCCCGGAAGTCGCCAGGGGAGAGTGCGTGGTTCACTGTAGGCCCAAGCAGAGGCCTACCAGAACACGCGACCGAAGCACGAGATAGAGGAGGTGCCCATGGCTGGAACCAGCTCCGTGTGGTGCTGGAGGGGCGGGCGCACAAGCCGGAGGCCAGGGGAGATGGAAGAGCTTAGTCCCCGAGCTGTAGGAGGGAGGGCGAGTTGCACCCTCTGAGATGCCACGCGGTCGCCGAGTGGTCGGAACAGGCCGCCGGCCAGCCTGCGGTGCTTTTACAGGGCATTATATTAAAACGGGCCCAGGACTCCACGAGGAAGGTTTCCTGTAAGCAGGGGATACTTAAGGCCCCGAGAGGGCTGAGGAGAGGAACGCAGGAGGGGCGACCGCGCTACACGATGCTACTGTATTGCCGTTTAAACAATACTTCCCCATTTCAACATACCAAAATTTCAACAGCATAAGCAACAGCAATATTTTGAGCTTTTTGAGATATAACTCGAGAGTTGAATCAAACAAAGGCACCTGAGCTAGCTAAACAGAGGCAGAGAGCTAGCATAGGTTATTACTTCTAGGCTCCATTCCTCAGAATACTAATAATTGTAAGCTGTAACTGCATACGTTGTACTTGAATTAGCCTAAGAAAAAACTTTGATATCCTTGATCCAAGGACTTACCTTGTAGGAGCAGACAGGGATTCCTGGTGTGCTTCTTGCCTGATCAGATGCACGATTCGAAACTGGAGAGCAGGGGTTTCTGGGACCTGGATGTGCTAGAAATTTGATCTGGGTCATGTGCATCACTAGCCTATCAGGTGGGCTAAAACCCATGAGGTAATGCCTGGAGTGCCATGGATGCCAACCAATCACAATCAGTTCTGCTTCAGGGCAAAGTTTTGAATATCAGGCCCCAGGTGTTTACTTCTAGTAAATAGACAACTGGCTACTTTATTTACAGTATTTAATGGGTTAATAATTACATAGAAACATAGACTTTGTTGGCAGATAAGGACCACTTGGCCCACCCAGTCTGCCCATTTCCCTACCTACTGGATAAGCTGCAGATTCTAGTTAACCAACAGCCTACTTCCTGCCACTCCCCACTACAATTGCCTCATGTCTGTCCCATACATGTTTGAATTCACCCACTGTTTTATACCCAACAACCTCCCCAGGAAGGCGGTTCCATGCATCTACCACTCTCTCCATGAAAAAAAATGTCCTCACATTACCCCTGAGCTGTCCTCCCTCTATCTTTAAATTGTGCCTCCTTGTTCTTACACATTTCTTTTTCTGAAAGATGCTACCCTCCTGGACTTTGTTGATTCCCTTGAGGTACTTAAATGTTTCTATCATGTCCCCCCGTCCCTCCTTTCATCAAGGGTATACATATTACGCGCTCTCAGTCTCTCTTCGTATGGTTTCTGATGCAGACCCTGCACCACTTTACTTTCTACTTTTGTAATAAAGTATTTTGTTTGTGCAGTAAAACTAGATAGTTTTAACCTTTGCTTTTCACACTGCAAGTAAAAAAAAGAATTCAATTGAATTCTGGTAGTGTGATGTCAGAAACTGACAGCTACTTCAGAGCCCAGTGTATTTCAGTGAGAAACTAAATATATTTTTCTGTCTTTTTCAGAAGAAATAGATACTTCTTTTAGCAAGAAACATTTTCTTTTATTTGTTTACAGTACTGAGGTCCCTCTGTATGATTTTACAAATTTTGAAACAGCACTTGACTTCTCTTTTCTTCTTCTCAAGTAAAATCTACTTATGATGAACACGTCACTTGCTAACTTATAACAAAAGAACATAGGTTATCAAAAATCACATATTTTTGTTAAACATATTTGCCCAATTCCAAAACTATTTATGGGGCAAGACGCTTTACACCAGACCCTATGGTGTAAACTGCACCTTGTGCCATGCATTCCGAAAGTTGGTATTCCAAGTTGCAGCTTGTGCCAAAGGTAGGCAATGCCACCCACTATGCCTGCAACCCACTGTGGCATGGTGCAAGGGTGGATTACGGCAGCAACTGTGCTGTTTTCAGGAAGAGCAGCTGCCATAACCCACTAACGCCATTCCAAGACCCACTATGGCACTGTGGACTTAGACCATCATGGAGATGGTCTAATGGGCATCTGTCTATGCCAAGTGATGGATGCCCACTCCTCAGTGCCATGGGAAGCACATTGCCCTGCTCCACATCCCCCCAAGTAAGGTCATGCCCCCCACCCCAAATGTCAGGGACCCCTGGGGTCTGTTTTGCACACTGCTCCCGAACACCTGTGCCACCTGACCAGCCCCCCAATGCCCCCAGGGGATTGCAGGTGCATTTTGGGGTGGGGGGCTGTAATTCAAGAGCTGTGACTTGCGACACCCAGGTCCACTGTGCCATTCCTGTGGCACTAGCCTGTGGCTGCTGCAAGTCACTGGTCATAGGTGCTGGGGACCCTGCCTGTCTTGTAATAGGGTGCAGGGTCTCCAGCATAGATCCGCATGACACAACTCACATATGCCAGTGAGTTGTGCCATGTGTTTGAGAATCAGGCCCATAATATTTTGCCAGTAAAAAAGTGCCATTTCTCTATAAAACCTGAAAACAGATTAGCAGTTTCCCATTGACATTAACTGCCAGGCTTGCTAGTAAAACTTTTCTGACATCATAATACAAGAATTCCATTGGATTTTTTTTTTTTTACTAGTAGTTGGCAAAATACAAATACATTGATGAGAAGGTAATTAAAATAACAAATAAAAGCAAACAAAATGATTACACAGGCATCTAATGGCTCCAAACCTTATTATTTCACATATACAGCCTTCCTAAGCACTTGCTCTTTAAAGAGGTCTGTTAGCTGCAAGTAAACAGAACCACTCACCCTGAAGAAGTGACGACTGGTTCAGGACACAAAACAACAGTTCTCATGGAGCTGCCAGAGACTGTTCAAATAAAGACTTTGTGAAAGTTTACTGGGGGATTGTGAAATTCTACCTTTCATTGACCTGACACTTTAGACACTAAAGACTGCACCTCACCCAGGGTTTTTTCTTTTCTCCATGTCATCGAAGCAAAAGTCAGGAGGCATAAGAAAACCAGGAGCAGTTATTAAATTTGCAAGTAGTGTTTTTTTTATTTTCAGTAACAATAAATAAAAAAAATGTATTGTACAGGATAGCTTTTATACAGGCAGTTCAAACAAAACAAAGTCCTTCCTTTGAGTGCATCTGTAATTATCAATTTCAGTCTATTTCTCTCTCTCTCTGACTCTCTCTCCAACAAAAGATTACTCTCTTTTTTATAAAAAGGCTTTGCCTGGCAATTAATTTCTGCATCCTGAACTCATTAAGAGACATCCAGTTTCTCACAAAATGTGTCAAGAGTTCTTGTCATTGTATTTCCTGAGCAAGCTTGCAAGTGGAACACTGTATCCAAAACTGGCCTCCTGTTGATAGTTTTGCAAATAGGCCTGAGGAGGTCACAGGGTCAAACTGCATCTCAAGGTTAACCCCCTGAGGTCCAAATAGCTTTTTGCAATAATATCAACAATATAACTATATACACTGGCAAACAAAAATATCTCTGTTTCACATTAAGATTCACATATATTTTTATAACCACAGATAAGTAAGGTGGAAGAAAAGTAGAAACAGCCAGAAACAGCTAGTAAAGGTGAGAGATAGTAGGTGGAGTAGAATCGTGAGACTATCAGAGTGATCAGTTCTTAGGTCTCACAAGAAAATTTTATTGCACAATTGGAGAGCTGAGAGACAGGAAAGGTGAGAAAAGAATGGATCCTTGCTTTTAATTCTTTCTGCATAACAAATGGGATCTGGTCTTATTCAGCCCTGTCACACTCCACAGAGATATAAATGGCATCTTTGTGTTTCCTCGTCCAGTAATGTAAATTGACCCATGGTATGGGACAGTGCAATGCAGTTTCACATGGGAAAAATGGTTTGACATGTTGACTTGGTAACCCCCTAGAAGAGTGCTACCAGAATAGTGCCAGTCAACTGAGCACTAGTCTGGATAGTGCTACCATGGACAGCGAGAAGGGATTTACAGTGCTTGCAGTAATTGCTCCCCAAGTTGCTGTCCATGTTGCTGACAGTAGACAATGGCACAAGAATCCAGGAGGTGGGCTAAGCTGCTCCCGTGGTGTAGAAGGCTGAGGCATAGAGCAGCTTGATCAGGCAGCAGTGGAGACCAGGATTCTAATCCTGGTCTTCTTAGATTTTGGTGAGCAGGACTTTTTTTTTTTTTTTACAAGGGGCTGTGGAAACAATATTCCAAGGCCCCACAGATTTCATCTTGCCCCATAATCCACTCCCCCACCCTGGAGTGAGAGTCCATTAGTCAGGGGGGGTGCTAGGGCAGAGTCCCCCTCATTGTGGATGGGGGTGGGGGTGAAGACCCCTGCAAAAACAAAAGAGATTGCATTTTTGCCACGTGGTTCTTGACCACACTATTCTGGTTGGTGATGACCCAGTGCCATGGACTCGGGTGTTACTAATGGCAAGCTAGTGTTTATGTATTATGAGGTGATGACCACTAGGTTAGAATTCTTGGACCCAATTCTTGGTTGCACTCTGAGGTAAAGCATGTTTGCTACCTGCTCCATTGTATCACCACCCAAAATTACTATCCTCAACAGATGTTATACAGCAGAGATGAGTGCAAATCACCAAGATGTTATGCCTGTTAAAATCCCAGTGACAGCTCACAGAAATAATGCCATATTGCATTGAGATATGCACCTAGCACATGCTGTAATGCTACACTGTAGTGCTCATTTTGTCTTGTTGGGTCCCCTCCCCATCTCAGTTCTAAACATTTCCTTCTGTCTACATACACCCCCCTACTCACCACTTGTATGTTCAAAGCACTGCCTGGGGTCTAGTTGCACCTGTGTTATCTAATCTAGGCCCCTACAATTTGATATAGGATCCTGGCCACCAGTTGATATGCCTCAGTATCCTAATTATGTTTTGCAGTTTTATGCCCTCATATCCCACAGTGCTGCCTCCCTAAGCTGCTTCCTTGCTGCCCAGTCTACTCCTGTAATCTCCTGACCCAACCCCTCTGTTAACATTACAACCTCCCAAGTTATGTATGCAGACCCCCAATCCAGTTGCAGATGCAGTCTACCTCATTCCAATCCTTTGCACTCCCTTTCTCTTACTGTCCCATTCCACTGGCCTCCCTCTAGCCTGCATGGCTCTAAATGGACTTACTGAAATCTATTTGTTGACTTTCAGCATGCATTGAGCCCACTGCAGCCTATGACCCATGTTACAGGGGCTACAAAATGGTGTAACTGGCCCTCTGCTCCAGTTCTCACGCACTTGCAGGTGACTTTGCAATCACACAGGAAGGATAATAAGGGTCTGCAAGCCTCTGAGCATGGCTTTTGTGTTTGTACTATAATTGTCTTGTCTAATTCTTATGTAACCATTTTCAAAGGAGACTACTTTGCAAAATAGGGCTTATTAGTTTTAAAACTTCAACTTCTGTCAAATAAATAAAGGTTATCTATCTATCTATCTATCTGTCTGTCTGTCTCTCTATCTATCAATAAGTTTATTACGAGAGCAAATTAGTCTTAGTGAACTCTGTGCTCATGGTTGAAATTCAAGCCCTGTTTGTACAACAACACCTCAATGTTTTAAAACAGATGCAATAATTTACCACACTCCCATCTACTGATAGTGATATTTGGTCTGCTAGAGAAGAGAAACAAACTTCCTTACACTATAACAATTAGCTTAGAAGAGTTTACATGGTTCTCATTGCATGCACTTCCTATCGTTGCACATCTAATAATAATTTAAACAATTATGAACTGTTCTGAAAAAACAGAACTGGGCTTAATGTAAGCAAGTACATCAGGCACTGCTACATCTGTTTTGTTGTTTACTTCCTCTGACTTCACAACAAAGAACTTCAGACACAAAAACCTGGAGGCAATTCTAGAATCTGCAGTGCACACCAACCAGGGGCTTATGGGTTACAGGAAAAGTTCAGCTATATTTGTTTTCTGTGTTCACTGTGTGCACACATGCTGCAGACATTTTTTACTATCACATGTAAAAGCTTCAGTAATATTATTTTTTTATGTTCGCCAGTGAACATATGCAGTGAATATTTTGCTATGAGAGTGGGTTTTGAGGGGTGTAACACTACTGATCCAATGCAGAGTAGTCTGCAAGGGGCTTTTCAGTGTCACACCAATCATTAGCCAGGCTGATCAGGACACTGTTCTGGCTTTCTGAGCGGAATCTTCATACAATTCAAAGGAAAGAGCCGTTCCAATCATAAGCCACCCTTTCCTTTAATCTATGTAACACCGCCCAGCAAGCACAGCTGATCTGTCATGATCAGCATACTGTGGCACCCCCCCCACTATCAACCTTGACATCTTCTAGCACGCTCGAAAAGCCACCAAACATAATGACCCCCAATCTCTTCCACATACTCCATGTCAAATGGAAGTTCCATTATATAAAAATGTTATTTTTCCAATAGAAAAAACACATGACCTTATGCCGGCAATAGTCTTTTTAAGTAAAAATGGAATGTTTTGCAGATGTCCACTATAGGAAGGAAAGGATAGAAAATTGTGCCAGATAGACAGCTGATCCATTCCACTTCCCATTCTGTCGGCCCTGGCCCATGCTCAGACATTTTGTAATCTCTAACCATGGAGGGCACAGGGGCTTGGCACATATGAGTCAGTGGGGAAATTTTTCAGAACTCTTTTATATTAAACAAACTATTAAAGCAACCTATGATATAAATGAAAGCCATCCTTCAACTATTAGAGCCCCTATTAGTTAAAAGATGGCTTTCATTTATATCAAAGGTTGTTTTAATTAATATGAAAGAGCTCAGAAAAAATCCCCCATTGAATTGTGTGTGGTGTGCCCCAGAGCTCTACCTAGGTAGACATCAGAAAACATTTGAGTGGGGGTTGGGGGTGGGTGGAAGACCAGGAAGTGGAAGGGATTGGGTGGCCATATGTCCAGCATGATTTTTTCATTCCTTCCCTCCTGTAGTGGATATCTGCAAAACATTCCATTGTTATGCCTTTTAGGAGGCAGTATAGCGCAGTGGTTTAAGGCTCTGAGCTGTGAACCTGGAGACTGGGGTTTGAATCCCACAGCCCCCACTTGCATACTGTGTGACCCTGAGCAAGTCACTTAACTTCCTTGTGCTCCCAGGTCACACCTGGAAACAAGCTTCGGCTTAGTGTGCCTTACCTGGTTAAACAATTTCCCCTTTCCCTTTATGTAAAAAGACTATTGCTTGCATAAAATAATGGGGTTTTGTATTGAAAAACCCATTTTTTTAAATATTGGAACATCTCTTTAAAATTCTGGCATGGGGTGCCCAATACCTCATGTCAGCTGCTACCCCCACCCTGCCCATTTTCATTATGTGACATTGGGGAGCCTACACCCAGTACCACCAAACATAACATGACACTGGGGAGCCCAATCACAGTATCGGTACTTGAAATAAAGAAAACTGTCCCTCATAGTTTTTTTAAACACCATGTGAGAAAGAAATATGTCCATTGATGTCTGTTGCTGCCTTTGCCATTACTGTCCCCCATCTGACTCTCCCACTCAGCATCCACCACCCCCACACTTCTCCAAGCCCTTACTTACCTGCCTATCAGGGGTCCAATGCCATAATCCTCCCTGGACTGGAGACATGTCTTCACTGTGCAATGCTGGACTGTGGACTGAGGAAATCAGGTATGCGGTTCCATGTATATTAATGGGGTTTTGAACTTACGAGCATGACTTGGTAATTTTTTAATATTTTTGGCCCCAGATCTTCAGCATGCCCTTTTTTGGGGATCCCACCTCATGAACAATAACAGTAAAATTAGACAACTCTGTCCTGAAAGGTGATTTTTGTGGTCACTGTGTGAAATCACCATTCAGATAGAAACATAGAAACATAGAATTTGATGGCAGATAAGGACTGCTTGGCCCACCTAGTCTGCCCATTTCCCTACCTAACGGATAAGCTGCAGATCCTAGTTAACCAACAGTCTACTTCCTCCTACCTCCTACTAGAATTGCCTTATGTCTGTCCCATGCATTCTTGAATTCCCCTGTTTTTGACTCTATGACCTCCTCAGGAAGGCTGTTCCATGTATCCACAACCCTCTCTGTGAAGAAATACTTCCTCATATTACCTCTGAGCCATCCCCCCTCTATCTTTAAATTGTGCCCCCTTGTTTTTGCACATCTCTTTTTCTGAAAGATGCTACCCTCTTGGACTTTGTTGATTCCCTTGAGGTATTTGAAAGTTTCTATCATGTGCCCCCTCTCCCTTCTTTCCTCGAGGCTATACGTCATTAGTTCATTTAGTCTTTCTTCATATGTCTTCTGATGCAGACCCTGCATCATTTTGGTTGCCCTCCTCTGGACAGCCTTCACCTTGTCTGTCTTTGCGGAGATGATTTATCCAGAACTGCACACAGTACTCCAGATGTGGTCTTACCAACTGTCTGTACAGAGGGCCAACAACTTCCTGTTTTCTACTGATGATGCCTCTCCCTATGCATCCCAGTATCCCCCCAGCCCTCCTTACTGCCTTCTCACATTGCTGGCCCACCTTTAGGTCATCTGATATGACTACCCCCAGGTCCCTTTCCATTTTTGTTGTTGTCAGTATCTCACTCACCATTGTGTACTCTTCCCCTGGGTGTTTGTTTCCCAGGTGCATTACTTTGCATTTCTTTGCATTGAATCTAAGCTGCCATACATTTGACCATTCCTCCAACATTGCCAAGTCCCTTTTCATCCTTTCCACCCCACCTTGTGTATCAACCCTGTTACAGATCTTTATGTCATCAGCAAAGAGGCAGACTTTCCCGTCCAGTCCCTCTGCAATGTCACTTATAAAGATATTAAAAAGGACTGGATCTAATTATTTTCTCTACCCTTGTTCATGAGGTGGGGTCATAAAAAGGCTATTTTTAAATTGGGGTAAAAATATTCAAAAACAACAAATCTATGCACCTACATTGAAATTTATGAACACAGGCTAATAATTGTTGTAATTGTCAATATTTTGACCCCAAATTTTGTTGTGGCACGTCAGAGAGGTATGAAGAAAGGGCTGAGGTTGCACTGTATAGTGGGAATTTGTATGGTAACATGTATGTCACCATGGTGGGTGAACTATATACAGGTGTGACCTAATAGTGTGCACTACATACTGTATGTGCTATTAAACAACAGTCACTATTGGACAAACCTGTTAGCAATGGTATCTTCAAAAGCATCATGACATACATCATGGAGGCATAAAAGAGTCACCCACAGGGTATCTTGCAACAGGCACACATTTTTGAATCATTTGGTATGTGTCACACAGCTGAACTCTGTTGAATAAATGAGTTCAAATGAATAAGCTCTGTTGCTAGTTTTTTTTTTCTTTTCAATTGTTTAACCAGGAATAGCAATTTACGATGGACAGAAGTTGTTTAAATGTTTAGTTGTTTAAAGGACCTACAGGAAGATCTGGAAAAGCTGGGGAGGTGGTCCAGGATCTGGCAGCTTAGCTTCAATGCCAAGAAATGCAAATTAATGCAACTGGAGCCAAGAATCCCAGGGCAGAGTACTACATGAGTGGAGTCCGAGTATCTGCATCAGAGGAGGAGAAGAACCTGGGAGTGATGATCACTAGTGACCTGAGCCACTCCATGCAGTGCAAGAAAGCAGCATCAAAGGCAAACAAGATGCTGGGATGCATAGCTAGGGGGATCAGTAGTAGGAGAGAGGAGGTTATACTGCTCTTCTACAGGTCACTGGTAAGGCCACATTTAGAGTATGGAGTTCAGTACTGGTGCCCACACCTCAAAAAGGACATTAACCTGCAGGAGAAGGTGCAGGGGAGGGATACAGAGATGATAGCTGGTCAGCAGGTCATGGCATACAAGGAGAGGTTGAGGGCACTGAACATGTACTCCCTGGAAGACAAGGAGAGAGAGAGAGAGAGAGAGAGAGAGAGTGGGGACATGATCGGGACCTTCAAGTACTTGAAAGGGATAAATAAGGTTGATAAGGAAAGTCTCTTTAAGCTGAGTGGCAACCATATCACAAGGGGGCACAGTCTCAAGCTGGAGGGTGGGAGGTTTAGGAGGGAGGTCAGGAAGCACTTCTTCACAGAGAGGGTGGTGGATACTTGGAGTGTGCTGCTGGAAGAGGTCATCTCATTGAAGACAGTGGGCAGCTTTATAAGAGGTTGGGATAGGTATAGGGAAAAGTAAGGATCATGGGTAGGGAGGATAGGAGGAGTGGGGAGAGAGGGCAGGGACATTACCTCAAACTGTGGGCCCTGAAGTACAAGCAGACTCGATAGACCAAATGGCCTTCTTCTGTTGGCTTCTTCATATGTTCGTCTGTTCATATGATGATGTAAAACATAAACATTGGTAGTATAAAATGTTCCAAGATAAATCGAGTGCTCCACCCACTACTGGCACTACAGATGGATACATTGGAAGCTACACAGGAGCAGATGACTATGAGAGAGCAGGTGCCACACTACTGTTGGTTGGATACACACAGATGTGGCATAATACGGTCATTGGGTACTCCATATTTTCTTGGTCTGTGTGGGATCCATACTTGAAGCAGCTGCATACAAACATCAGCGTGCCAAACAATATGGATGACCAACCATCACTACACATGGTTGATGCCGAATTATGGGTCATAAAGACCCTCAAAACAATTGATCAATAAGCAAGCAAGCCTAGATCACCATCATGGAGTCAGCACCAGAGACGCTGCATATGCGTGCCTACGCACTTGTGAGCATGACAGGGGTGTGGTGCATACACAAACCTGCACAGTGCATCTGACAAATAATAAGAAAAACAATGGCAATCCACACATTGGCAATAACTGGTAATTCATGCATTGCATGCATGCTCCACAATGCTGAATGCATGGCCATGCTGCATAGTGTAATAACAAGGGGCAGTATAAAAGGTTTATTGTTCACTGGCATAACCTCAAATAAAGTCATACGGCCATAAAGAATGTGATTAAACAAGGGCCACTACATGCAAGAATGGAGTAGCACAGGGTCAAGAAGTGACTTTACAGTCGAGGCACATGTTGAGCACATGTAGTATGTGAATTGATACTGTAGCCCAAAAAACAGAAATGATTTCCTGAAAGGGCAGGTGAAGGGCAGGTGGTGGCCAGGGACTACAGCTGTGGGTTTGAGGGTAACCATGTTAGCAGGTGAGTTTTATGAAATGGGGAAACATAGAATAGTGAGAAAAAACAATTTTGACAGAAGGTGGTATATTCATCATGGCTTACCTCCTCTCTTGTCATTGATGGCCTCCATCTCATGACAGCAAATACTCTATCACAGGACATCACTTCACACTGTCCACAACTGCACCAGTACATAGATCCAGAACAAATATCCACATGCTCATCATCTGTATCAGAGGACGATGTGCTGCCACTGTAGTGTGTGCCATTGTAGTCCGTGACAAGTCTAACATGTAATGTTGAATACCACCCGATGACGAAACTTATGTGAAATATGTTTATCGTAATCATATTCGGAAGACATCTGCACATTAAAGAGAGCAACCAAGAAAGTTTATGCAATGTGTAATGTTGGTGCTAGCAGTGGTGCAAGTATAGGTGTTTGCATTCATTACAAAAAGGAACCCAAAAAACAAATTTTGCAAAGTATTTATTTGATGCAATGAAATTAAACTGATTAGATAGTATGACATTGGTACGCTCACTACTTCCTGTGAAATCTAGTGATCATATGGCCAAATAAGGTGAACACAAGTAGCATTACTACTGTTCTTCTGCTGTGACAGAGTTGTATCCATGCTGGCATGCCCCAGAACATCGTGGCACTTCCCATAGCAGTCTACTCCCAAGAATCAGGGACTTACACACATTGGGTTGAGGTGACAGAGGCACATTAAAACCACTGCCTAATAGAGCTCTGGCAGCAATATTCACCAAGTACCTCAACAAAGGGAGTAGTAGCAGTGGACTGGAAGATGGCACATGTAGCGCCACTACACAACTGTCATAGTAGGCAGGAGACAGGGAAACACAGGCCATGCAGCCTAACATGAGTAGAGTGGACAGATAATTGCACAGTTAGAATCCAGAGGTGGCCATTATCCAAGAGAGCTTGGATTCACAGAGTTACGTTCTGTGTCAGACTAATCGGATGGAGTTAGACCAACTGGGTAATAAGTAAGTCATGGCTGCATGAGGGATGTCACCTAGCTTGATTGTAGTGATGCAGCAACACCATACCCCAGAAAAGGCCAGTTAACAAGATGGGTTGTGTGAACATGGGGCACACTGCTGTTAACTGGGTCAGACACTGGCAAATGGACAGGTGACAGAGGGTGGTGTTAGCTAGGAACCTATAAAAGGACATGGGGGATGGTGACCTGCAGGGTAAGTGAGGGCTCTGACCCTGGAGCAGGCCTGCTAAATGTGGTTATTGGTGACATTGCAGAATGGCTGGAGTGAGAGGTATGCCTGTTTGTGGATGACACCATGATCTGCAAAAGTGTGAATGGGCCAGATGCAGTAGAGGTTGGCCGAAGGGACCTGGGGAAGTTGGAACTATGATACTAACATACATACTATGATGCTAGCAGATTATGCCCCATGGTCTTAGAAGTGGGGTCGGTGGTCAGTGCCTTCTTAGGGCAACATTTGTAGCTCCCCCTCCCTTCCTTCAAGGTCACCCATTTTACAACAGGACTCCTGGATGCACCCCCATACCTATCCCAGCTCTTCTTGAACTCCTCCACAGTAGTAGCAGACACCAGTTCCCTGGGCAGCACATTCCAGGGCTCCACCACTTTCTCAGTGAAGTAGCGCCTCCTTGTTTCCCTCCTCAGCCTCCCCCCATCCAGCTTCATTGCATGTCCCTTGTGGCCCCCAAATCCCTCAGCTGAAAGACTCCCTCAAGGCTTACCCTATTCACTCCCTTGAGGTTCTTGAAGACCTGTATCATTTTCCCCCCTGTTTCTTCTCTCCTCCAACGAGTACAGGTTGAGCTCCCCCAATCTTTCCTCATAGGGCCTTTCCCCTAGCCCCAATACCATCCTGGTCACTGTCCTCTGTGCCCCCTCCAGTAATGCAATGTCCTTCTTTAAGTAGGTACGCCCAAACTGCATGCAGTATTCAAGGTGTGGTCTAACCAGGCATTGTACAGTGGAAGGAACACCTCATGACTCCTTGAGGTTATGCCCCAGTTATGCACCCCAGCATTTTATTTGCTTGGCCTGCCACCCTTCTACACTGCTCTGAGTTATTCATTTTAACATTCACCGCCACCCCGAGGTCTTTCTCCCTCCTAGAAACCTGCAGTGTATCCCACCCCCAAGGTGTATACATGAGTAAGATTTTTAGCCCCGAGGTGTAGAACCCTGCAATTATCAGTGTTAAACTTTAGTTTCCATGCTCATGACCATCTCCCTAGAGTCTTCATGTCTTCCTTGAGATCCATCTTTTCATCCTCCCCATCCACCACCACCACCCACAACTTAGAGCCATCCACAAAGAGGCTCATCCAGCTCCTGATACCACTTCTGTTGTCAGCGATATAGGCATTACATGGGAGTGGGCTCAGCACCGACCCCTGTTGGACCACACTAGTGACTAACCTGGAAGATGAGACCCCCCTCCCACCCTCACCCTCTGTAAAGGCCCCGATACCCAGTTTCCTATTCACCTGCCTATCTGCTCTTCCACCCCCATATTATCCAGCTTCCCCAGTAGCCCGTGATGTGGCATAGAGTCAAATGCCCTGCTGAAGTCCAGAAAGAGAACATCCACTGACCTGCCCTGATCCAGCGCCCTTGTCACCCCTTCGTAGAAATCTACAAGACTGTCTGACATGATCTACCCTTAACAAAGTCATCCTGACGATTGTCTAGGTGACACCGTGCCCTCAGAACCACATCCATCCTCTTCTTTAGTCTGACCTCCATCACTTTGCCTACTACTGACATTGGGCTAACCGGCCTATAGTTGCCCAGCTCCTCTCGTGGGCCACCCTTGTGAATAGGCATGATATGGGCCATCCTCCAGTCCTGAAGTACCCACACCAACTGCAGGGAGGAGTTAAAGAGGTCTGCTAGGGGTGCGGCCAGGGTATCCACCAGCTCCTTGAGCACCCAGGTATGGATCCCATCTAGACCCGGTGCCTTGTGCCCTCTTAGGGCCTTGAGAGCTTTCCATAACCTCCCTTTGGGTATTTTAGCACCATTTTCTCCATTTCTTCTGCCAATCCTCCTGACCCCCTCCTAGCTGTGCTGCTCCCCCCATCCTCTTTGGTAAAGACCAAGACAAAAAAGTCATGTAGTACCTCTGCCTTCTCCACCCACCCACTCCCTATCTTAAGCCGACTGGTCTGCCGCTTACTTTTCCTTCTTTTCCTGATATACCTGAAGAACCCTCCCCCCTTCTCATCCCCTGTGCCAATCTCAGCTCCGCACACACCTTAGCTGATCTCACCACCCTGATGACCCTCCTGGCTGCCTTATCATACTCTTCCTTGGATGTAGCTCCCCGAGAACATTTATATTGGCTATAAGCAGCCTTGTTTTTCCCTCACTAAATCCTGAACTTCCCTCATCCACCAACTCAGCCTCCTAGCTTTGCTCCACTTGTATCTTTCCTCGGTGCAGGCCTTGGAAGCCTCCAAGAGTCCCTTTTTTATACTTTCCCATCAGGCCTCTGTGCCTATGCTTGGCCTGATCTCATTTAGGTAGCTCCTAAGGATCTGCTCTATCCCTCCAAAGTCTGGCACTCTAAAATCAACCACTGTCATTCTTGTGTGTTCTACCCCACCCCCTAGTATCTTTTCAGATAACCTGAATGTGTGTAAGCAGAGTACAAATGTTGTTCAAATGGCCCTACCTCCCCCTCACATGACACTTCGGTAAGCCATGTCACATTCTATTCTGACATCACCCTCTCCATAGAAAACTGTCTTCTCAATTCCATCCTAAACAAACCTCACTCAAACCCTATAGCATGGCATCAGGTGTCCCTCCCCACCCTCCTTTTGAACAGTCCATCCATGCCTGTCATGTTTATTCGCCTCATATACTTTAAGGTCTAGATCTAATGTGCCTCTTTAGTTATGGGTGGTAGTATGGTAGGCACTACTTGAGGTGGGGTCTGACCACTGATAGATACAATGGTGGAATAATTTCCATCCTAACTGAGGTTATACCCCTTGCAATACAACCCCGCATTTTTGTTTGTCATTATTAGTGCCTTCCTACACTCTACAATGCTGTTCATTGATCTCGTGATGAGCACTCACAAAGGTAGCTGTTTTCTCACCCCAAACAGTAATTTATCCTGGAATTGTTTCTGCCAAAATGCAGCACCTTGCATTTCTTGGAACTGAATCCCAGTTGCAAGGTATCTGCCCATGCCACCAACCTTGTCAGATCTTCATACAAACCCTGCCACCCCCATTTCATCCACCACTGTTCCCATCTGGGTGTCATCTGCAAATAGACTGACCATGCTACAGATGCACAATGAGATGTCTGCATTAAATATCCAAAATTACATTGGACCCTGCACCGAACATGTGTGGTTATGCCCATCACTGGCCTTGGGGATGAACAGTCCACTCCCACCAACACACTCAGCTGCCTTACATGTAGACCAGTACTACCCACTCCCACCTGTTGTGGATCCCGCCACTGTGCCTTCAAGCTTTCTTTCAGGTCTCCCATGCAGCACCAAATCAAATGCCTTACTGAAGTCTGGGTACACAACATCCACTGCATGGCCCTGGTCCATTTACCTACTCACCCAGTAATAGTATTCCAATGGATGCCACGTTGACACCCGATCATAGCGGTACAGTGACATGGTTTAATGCACCTAGTTTCACACAAGGAGAGCTTGGTTTGAAAACCACACACCCGCTTGCATTATGAAATGTCACTAGGCCACACATGAACGCTAAGGGGACAGTGCTGGTTACAGCCATCCTTCACCCTAGACCGCCTTTTAACACTTCTAGGCTGCACTGTCTGCACACGTGTTTTGTGTGGAAAAAAGTATTGACAGTCATACATAGGGCTGGTCACAGCCATCCTTCACCTAGAACACCTTTTAACATGACCCTATGTCTTGTATAACACAGGGTAGCACTTTATGACTCACTCCTGGACTGCACTGCCCATGCACAGGCATTCTACATGCAGGAGTATCAATGGCCATACACAAACACATGGCCACACACAAACCATGACTGATCATGCCAGAATTATCAGAGTAGTCATAATAGACAAAGTAATGCTTTGGCAGTTTAGGCAAACAAAGCAGGTAATGTATGCTTAGCAGTTTGAGCGCACATAGGTGGTGCAATGGCCGCAGGGTGGGGAAGGCAGAAAAAAGAGAAATAAGGCAATCATAACAGTGCAGTAAGGAGTTGCTACACCTTCCCACTTTCCTTTACCTGCACCATCTCACTTTGAATGTAACAAAAATGTATAGAAAACTGTTGTATGCAACTGCATAGCAAGAAGCACAACATTGATTGTACAGTTAGCATGCAAACAGCGTTTGCTAAATGACTATGATATGGGGGCACCGGTCGGATGACCACATACACCAATAAAGTAAAATATGGGCCACATAACAGCTCTGTACAGTGGTGAATTCACAATTTTTGAAATGTGCATCTTACACTGTGTGATTCCACCGGATGACACAGCATACTGGAATCGCATGTAATGCATTTCATCAGGGAAACATCTGCAGCCTTCTACAATGCTGCCCAAGAAAGGGCTCACTGCAGATAAATGAATCCTTCTCCCAATCATGGGCAAACACAGCAATGTGGGCCATACAGGGCTGCCCAAATACGCTGAGTCAGAGGGCTAAGGGGTTGGTGGACCATGGAGAGCACAGACTACTGCATGAAGCTGTATGAGCCAACGTGAGTAAGACAGCAGCAAAAAACCAAAAAACACAGCTGCAGAAATAATGACAATATCCACACTGACAAAGATGCTGGGTGACCAATCCACTTTCTGGATCATTGAAGCTTCATAAAAATGAATGCTTGCAACTTGAAACAATCAGACTGGTATCGCGACTTCAGCTGCCATCATGCCCGATAACAGTTTTGCTACTGTCCCAATCTGAAGTTGTACACTGTGTCACAGACTTGTGAAGCAAGTTGCTGGCCAATATCATAGTATGCATCCAGACTGTGCAGGCTGTTTAAATATAAAACAGCTCATACAAACAGCACAGTAGACATGACAGTGGAGGAAACCCCAAGAACAGCCACTCACAGCAGCACTGAACTGGCACAAGTTGAATGTTAACTTGCTCACGGCACTCAAGAAAAGACTGCTGTGTGAGCACAATAATCTCGGTGGTTACTTTTGCCACAAGTGGTTATGCAGAATAAATAAAGTTATGAATCTTCTCAGTAAATAACAGCAACTCCAATGCAGATGTCAGCACAGCTAGGATTAGTGCAGTCTGAACTTATGTGGGTGGTTTCCCCACATCATGCGTCACTTCTGGTTCAACGGGGGTCACCACAGGTCGGCAGAGGTTATGGACATCACAAAATGGAGGAGGGACAGGAGAAACAAGCAAAAGTACAAAAAGTCAGGTACTCTGGGTTACATCTGTATGTTGCACTTACGATTGCACTAGCGTGGCATCAGTCCAAACTATGCTGCTACATGCAGCATGTGGACATTTCCCTTTAAGAAAAATGAGGTAATACATTTGTATGATAGCTAGTCTTCTGGTGCCCAATGTATGCTGAATGTAAACATTGGTAGCTCCTCCATAGCCCTGAGCAGGCACTACCAAAACAAACACTTTACTATTACTAGAAGGACTAGCTAGACCCAACCCTGGCACTCAGCTCACCCCTACAATGTAACAAGCAGTACAGTGCTGAAGTCTTGCTCTCCTGTACTGGAGGCCCCATCATCTCCTGCCTGGTGCCAGTGCTTTTCCCATTTTAACCCTATGGGGGCTCCCTCACAATTTACTGAGTACCCTGTTACTAGATCAGTGTAAGCCCATTGGTGTTGCAGCTAGCTGACAGTGGTGCACTTTAAAATAAATAACAGCAATGCCCAATAAACTCAGTTAAACCCCAAACTCAAAGGCCATGCAACTGAGAAAATAGCTCTGGCCTCAGTTGGAGTTATTTGTAACTCACCAGGCAAGGAGGCCGAATGCAGGAAAACACTTCCTAACTATTTTATACTGAGTCCCAGCTGCAGGACCAAGCCCTAAACTTACTCACTATTCTGATGCATACGGGAGCATTCCTTGCCATTAAAGCTCTGCTTGTAGCTCTTGACAATCTTGCTCCAGTCATGAGGCAGCTCTCTTTTCTTCCACTTCCACTTTCACTCTTTGGCATCTGAGATGCAGGTGGAAGTCTGAATGATCTTCAGGTTGATCAGCCCACTGTGTGTCCACATTGACCCACAGTCTAGGCCTCCAACCCTTTAGGCATTAGAAGCCTGGAACAGGGCAATGGTACCAGCCAGCAGACTCTTCCATAGTCTTGGAAGGCAGTTCACTTTCCTCTCTCTCTCTCTTCTTCTGCTCCACACTGGAGATGATCAGCATCCAACAGTGTACTGACTAGCATGAGAATATTTCCTGTTCTCTTGAACTGGAAAGTGCATCTCTAACATTCATCAGTGGACAGTGGTTAGTCTGTTGCAGCACAGCTTGGGCTGTCACAGAGAGTGGTCAGCTCCAACAAGATCTCTCATTGATCTACCTAAATGTCAGCTCAGTTCCTGCTCTTCTTGGAAGCAACAACACATTCTATTGTTCCATCAGGACTCTTGGAGATCTGTTCCTCAATAGGCGATCATGTCCCCCTGTAATCTATAAGCACCTGTGGCTCCTTATCTAGGCTTTGCATCCTGACTGGTGGATGGTATGACCTCTGACCACTGCTGCCATGAAGAGTGGATTAGAGTACAGAAATATGGTGATGTCCCTCTTTACTGACGGGCACAGGCCCAAAATGCTTTTATTTTAAATGGGCTGCTACCCTTCAACAGTTATTTGCTACCCCCTGGATCCTGAGCATGAGTGCATCAAGTATCTGGTCAGCTGGGGAATGTTTTCAGGAAGTCCCTGATAAAGTTATGAGTGCAGTCCTTCACTCTGTTGATGGTGGGCAGCCACCTTTAATGTGATATTAGACCTGTGGCTACAAGGACACAAGAGGTGCTGAAGCAAATCAGTTCCTGCTCACAGGCAGCTCTCTTCCTTCAGCTCTGCCCCTCAGCACAGTGTCCCTGTCCTTAGGGGGGGCCAAACAGCAGAATGAAGGTGGTAGCAGTACTGTTGGGGCTCTGTGAAGTTAAAGGAAAACCCCGTATTGGAAGGGTTACTCAAAAAATAAGATTTTAACAGTTTTTCATAATCTTTTGGTGGGATACTGCATCTACTCCCTACAAGTACAGTATGAGAATGGGAAGATTGAAGGCACCAATACTCAGTCCACATCAATGTTCTTCTTCAGTCCTTGCCTAGTGCCTGGTGGTGCACCTTTACAAGACAAAAGGTAGCCTGGGGCACCGACTAATGCTAATGAAATAATGAACAAAAAAATGAATTACAGGCATTGTGCCAGTTGGTAAAAAATATTGAAAACAAGTTTGACAGGTTATCCTTACACCTGGTCCCTTTGGAAACAATGATGAATGGCCAGAATGGATGATGCTTCAGGAGTCAGGACACATGAAAAAGCTCCTGGCCATCTCTATTATACTAGTAATAGAAAAAAATAAAAATTAAATATGGCTTGAAAACCTAAGGAACAGTAAAAAGGAAGCTTAACTTGGAATAGTTACCCGAGTATTTTGAAACTGAAGGCTCTGACCTTTGTTGAGTTGTGTCTCCTCTAGCTTCTGAAATGGGATCCCCAGCCTCAAAAGTAGTTTTTAGTTCATGCTTACTGCATAATCCCAAGATGCACTGTTCAACATCAATACACCTTTCATAGTGTTCTCATTCAGCATATGCACTGCTCTTTCTGAACAAGTATTACAGTCAGCAAAACAGATACTGTACAAGATCTGATAGCAGGCAATGGTCATGTACAGCTCTGCCTAGAACTTTAATATGCCACATGGATGACCCGTAACTCTGACGATGGAGTAAATCAACACCTGGGAAGCCTGATACACCCATTTGTGCTATTATTTCCCACCCATTTCAAACTGTTGGGGTGGCCAGAGAAAATGGAGAGGTATTAGGAGTGAGGAGAGGGTGTGGCAGAGGATGGAGGTAAACTCAAGGGGAAGGAGGAAATTAAAGTGCTCCTACTGAAGGACTCCATGTTCAGGGGTATTAAGTGGGAAGGGAGGAGTGAGGAGTGAGGAGCAAGGCTGTGCTATCAGGGTCAAGAATATATTTGGCTTGACTGTGCACATGGCCAAGCACTTGGCCTGTGCTTTGGTGAAGGAATGTGGTGGATCCCCTAACATATTAGTGCACCTAGGCACTTATGACATAGAGAGAAATAGTGTGGAGGTGATACAGGCAAGGTTCCGAGAGCTAGCCAGGGTGTGTCTTGCTGTGGTTGCATGGTCTCTTTTTTGGAGGTCATCCCAGTGCCTAAAACTAGCATGGAAAACAAACAGAAAATCAAGGAGGTTAATGAATGGCTCAGAGCATGGTGTGTGGCTAGGAGGTATGGGTTGGTGGGGGACTGAAGTGCAACTACACTAGGAATGGGCTTCACTTAAATTTTTTTTGGGTGAAGGTTCTGAAACTAAAATTGACAGAGTTCACCGAAGCTAGATGGTGTTTAAACTTGTGAGGGGGGAGGTCTGAGGCTTGAGGCTGCTGCTAGCAGGCACATCAAGGAAGGACATAGCCTTCTCCCCCCAACAGAGGGGAAGGGGTGCCAAACTGGGGCACCTGACTGTGTGCAAGAGATTGGGAGCATGCAGTTAACTGGGAGATCTTGGGTTGGGGAGGGATGGGCAAGGGCAAGGGTCAGGGATGGAGGGTGGTCCTGATTAACGCCAGGAGCATGGGTAACAAGATGCCTGAGCTTCAAGCATTGTTAGCTGGTGGGAAGGTGGATGTGGTGGCAGCCACTGAAACCTGGGCTACTCCTTGGTATGATTTGGACCTGAACCTGATGGGGTACACTGTGTTTAGGAAGGACAGGGCTGTGGTCAGGGGAGGTGGAGTAGCACTCATCATTAGGAATGGCATTAATATATGCAGGGTGGAGGGGGCAGAGGGAAATGCAGAGGCATTATGGATTGCCTTACAGGCACCTGGGGGTAAGAGGGTAAATCTGGGGTAGTTTATAGACCGCCCATGCAGGTGGAAGAACTTGGCTAGGGTAGAACTGTGGTGCTGGGTGATCTTAAAATGCCAGGGTTGATTGGCGAATTATGGTACCCTCATCGACAAGGCAGCAGTGCCTGCCGAACATCTTCTGGGTTGCTTTCCTTTCCCAACTGGTGGCTGACCCATTGAGGGATGATTCTATCCTGGATGTGGTCCTGTCGGATGGTGATCTGGTTAGGAACCTAGTGGCAGTAGATCCACTTGTGGGGAGTGATCATGCCATGGTTTGGTTTTCCCTAGATCTGGTAGGAAGGGAAAATCAGACTAAAACAGTGGTGGTTGACTTTAGCAGTAGAGAATTTAAAGGTATGGAGGGGATCCTCAAGGGGTATTTGGAGGGAATCAGATTGGACATGGACACAGAAAGCAGGTTGAAAATTATTAAAAGAGGGCTCCTGAAAGCTACCAAGGCCTGCTTGAATGTTTGATGCAAGTTTGGTAGAGCCATAAAGCTGAGATGATGGACCAGGGAAGTCCAGGAGGTAGTGAAGGAGAAAAGAGCTGCTTATAGATGATACAATCACTCACGTGGGCATCATGGACGGGGGTAGTATAATATGATATCCAAAAAGGTAACCAGGGTGGTGAGATCTGCCAAGGTGAGGATGGAGCAGAGGTTGGCACTGGGAATCAGAAGTGGGGAAAAAGGGTTCTTTAGGTATATCAGAGAAAGAAGGATCATGAAGGGGCAGACTAGCAGACTGAGGTCAGAGTGTGGGTGGGCCGAGGAGGCTGGGGAGGAGGTGAAGGTACTTGACAAATACATTGCCTCAGTCTTTACTAGAGACAATGGAGGGTCAACACCTTAAAGAGGGAGGTGGGCTAGGAATGAGGGAAGGGGGGGAGGTCACAGATGCTGAAATTCCTGTTGGTAGGGTGAGGGAAGCCCTTAAGTCCCTGAAAATAGATAAGGCACCAGGTCCAGATGGCCTTCATTCCAGGGTGCTAAAGGAGATGGCAGATGTCCTTGCTGCACCTGTAGTGGACCTTTCCAACTCCTCCCTTCAGATGGGGTGAGTGTCTCAGGACTGGAGGATGTCTCATGTCGTTCCTATCCACAAAAGCAACAAACAGGAGGAGCTGGTTAACTACAGGCTTGTCAGCCAGATGTCAGTGGTAGGCAAAATGATGGAGGCCATATTGAAAGAGAGGCTAGAG
The DNA here is from genome assembly GCA_016271365.2 of Neoceratodus forsteri. NCBI lineage: Eukaryota > Metazoa > Chordata > Ceratodontiformes > Ceratodontidae > Neoceratodus > Neoceratodus forsteri. The sequence goes on from CM057450.1 coordinate 33,652,100, forward strand.
GTGTTTCTGGAGACACAGGGCCATCTGGATGATCACCAACATGGCTTCGTTCAGGGCAGATCATGTCAGACTAACCTTGTGGAGGTCTATGACTGAATGACAAAGGTGCTGAACCAGGGCAGGCCAGTAGATGTCCTCTTTCTAGACTTCAGCAAGGTGTTTGATTTGGTGCCACACCCTGGGTTGCTTGACAAGCTGGGGGGATGGGGCTGGGGGTAAGGATGGTTAGGTGGATAGGAAACTGGCTAACCAGGTGGTTTCAGAAGGTAGTGGTTGGGGGAAGGTACCATCTCCTAGGAGGGTCATTAGTGGGGTATCACAAGGTCAGTGCTGGGTCCACTCCTATTTAATGCTTACATCTCGGACATCAGGGATGGTATCAGGAGTGAGATGAACCTCTTTGCTGATGACTCAAAACTGAGGGCGGTGGTGGATGGGGAAAAGGGTAGGAGAGCCCTTCAGGGGGATCTGGAGACTCTGGAGGGGTGGTCACATGCTAGGAAATTGAGGTTTAATGCCAAGAAATGCAGTGTTTTCCACTTGGGGCATAGGAACCCAGCTCATGAGTACTTTTTGGGTGGGGAGAAACTGCAGGTTACGGGATGGGAAAAGGATCATGGGGTGGTTGTGGATGCCAAAATGAATAAGTCTGAGCAGTGTAGGAGGGTTCCAGCTAAAGCAAATAAAACGCTCAGGTGCATTGCTGGGGGATAACCTCGAGAAGATGGGAGGTGCTTCTCCCTCTGTATAACTGCCTGATTAGACAGCACCTAGAGTACTGTGTGCAGTCTTGGTGTCAGTACTTGAAAAAGCACATTGCACTTCTCGAGAGGGTCCAGAGGAGGTGACCAGGATGATGCAGGGTCTGGGAGAAAAATCCTATGAGTAGAGACTTGAGGACCTCAACTTGTACTCCCTGGAGGAGAGGAGAGGAGGGACAGAGGGGATATGATCGAGGTCTTTAAATATCTAAAGGGAGTAAACAGGGTCAGCCTAAATAGGGTGTTTCTGCTAAAGGAGGAGGGGGCCACCAAGGAGAACTCCATGAGGCTGGTTGGCAGGAGGCTTAGGGGGAAGAGTAAGGGATGCTACCTCAGCGAGAGGATGGTAGACCCCTGGAATGCACTGCCTGAGGAACTAGTGGCTGTTAATACAGTGGACGGATTAAAGAGGGGCTGGGACAGGTATAAGTGGAAGGTAAAACTGAGTAATGCTAGACCTGGAAGTGTAACTCTGATGGGGGATGGGGTTGGGGGATTTATGGGGAGGTGGGGAGGGCAGCAATGGTGTCCTGATTGGGTGCCGATTTTTGAGCAGACTCTATAGATTGTTAGGCCTAATCTGCTGGCATCTTAGTACTTTAGTATGTTAGCATTTCCACATCTACAGTGGGGGAAGTCTACATGTTTTCTGACTTGCAGGAGGCTGAGTATTTGGTGGAGAAACTGGAGAAGGAGAAAGACCAACTGTGCAAAGACATGGATTGTGTGAGGACCTTGAACCCTGAAATGCGAGAATAAGCATCCCTATTTCATGCTTGTGTCTAGTTGCAAGACCAGAACTATGTAACACCTGGCTGGGGCTTCTTGTGGTGAAGGGTGTTTATTATAAACTTTGGTGGAGATAGTGGCCTTCTCTCTTTAGAGACAGCTTTATTTTGTCACTTACACATCAGTTTGCCCAATTTACAACATAATGCACTCAGTGAGACTAGCACCGTATTGACTTTGCCTATGAGTTCTATGTGATAACAGCAATCACAAAACTGCGACTGCTGTTATGGTGAGTGTACATAGCCAAAAATCACAATGGCGATGTACACTCATCGTTGACACCACAACCGGCAACTAGAAATAGGATTTATGTGGGGGAGACCGTCTGAAAAAAAAACTACAGCAGCAGCAGTAAAATCATTCCCAGTCCCCAGCCCCAAATCCAGTGTCTGCTGCACTGAAGCTATCCACCCTCACCACCACACCACATGGCTAGCTCGGCAGCATCAGGCCACACTACCCCACACAGACCTTCTTCCCTATCCCTCTCCTTTCGGTCGCAACCCTTCATCGCTCAACCCTACCCTCACTGTCCCATTCCGTCACTGCCCTTACACAGAAGCTCACATGTGCAGCTCTGCAAATGAGCCACCTTTTTGAGAGTCACCTATTTGCAGTCACTATTATCACTGGATACCTTGCCTACGTGTCAGAGAAGGAGGACACATTTTCATAAACACCACAAAATATTGTGACATCAGCAGAGGCTGAGTTCTTGCTAGTATTAATTCTCTCACACTCTGCACTGTATCTGGCTTAGCATATATTTCAATGACAATTTGTTGCAGTGTTGTGGTAGGTAGGTAGGTAGAAGTTTTATTTTTATACAGACAATACTTGTCATTTGGACTTTTGTCCAGTTCACAAGACAGACCTGTGTCATCCTCATCTAACGTTGCAAACAAGTTACAACATACAATGTCACGTTATCCAAATATAAGACAAACATCAATCAACTCTTATGGAGTACATGTGCAAAAACACTACTAATGTTGGCTAAAATGTTACTAATATAATAAGAATGAAAAACATTAACTCTAATATGACAATTATCAATAATAAAAAAGTCAATAAGTATATACAAAGTGCATAGACATGTTATGGTAGTATTATTGTTCAGCTGTACAGTAACTAGCGGTATGCGCCCCCGACTGTGACACCAACACAGTGACCTACCAACCCACCAACAAAATTGACAGGTTGCTGACAGGTCACTGTGCTGCTGTGCCTGACACAGGGACACTCTGTCTCCTGGTCCTGCACCCCCTTCCTGAATCAACTCCGACTGGAGTTGATAATCCTAAGAACGGGGGGTGGGGCAGAAACCCCCTCATGGGGGTTTGAGGGGGCCAAGGCCCCCGAAGAAAAAACAGGACAGGGACAAAAATGGGATTTATGTCAACTGCAACTTGTAGTCAGCATAAAACCTGTCAATGTTATGTCAGTCGACAAAAGTGTTGTTGAACCAGCATCGTATAGCCATAACGAGCTATAGCATTGATGCAAAAAGCTTTTAAACTCAATTAAGTGGCAGTTTGTGAACTGCAAGAATCTGGGGCCTAGGGTCCCTAGCAACTATAACACTATCCGAGGGTTCTCATGGCAGTTTGACTTGCCTGCCAACAGTAAACCATGTTTTATTTATTTATTGAAATGTTTCACCAGGAAGGCACACTGAGGAACAATTTGCTCGTCTCCCGCTGTGACCTGGGGGGAAGGGGTACAACAGGAATGAGACAGTATACATTCGAGTTATAAGTATGCTTATATTAGACTATAAGTGCTGGGTTAACAAGTAAACAAATACGTACATGAAAGAAAAGGGGGAAAGGGGAAGGGGTGAGGTGGGGGAGGGGGAAGAGTCATGGCCCCGGAGACCTCTTCAGGATGTGTGAAACACTGTAAGGGGACTGGGAAGACCAGAGAGAAGGGGAAAAATCAGTGTCCAAGAGAGAGACCCCTTTAAGATGGTGGGGAAAAAAGTAGATGAGAGATACAAGCCGCTTGGGGGCAGGAGAGGGACCCATGGAGAGCATGCAGGGACCTTTGCATTCTGTGATAGCTAAAGGGAGGCCAGTAAGGGGGACCACATTAGGGAGAAGGGTAGAAGGGGTGGGTGTGCACAGGGTAAAATGAAGGTGAATGTAGGCTATTAGGGTTTTTCTAGGGCTTAGAGAAGGGAATTAGGAAGGAACATGGCAGGAGCAGCTAGGTGCAAGGTAATTATTGAGGGCAGAGCTGATGGAGTAGGTGGAGAATGAGTGCCAGATTTGAGGGGGGATGGAATTCCAAATTTGTGGGAGGTGGTGAGAGTAACTGGATTGGCTGATTTGGGTGGATCTGCAGGGGACAACCAGAGTACGTGAGTCAGTTGATCTAAGGAATGGGAGGGTGGGGGGTGTTATAAAGGAGGGGATGAGGTAGGAAGAAAGGTCACTCAACCTGTGCTTGATGGTGAATTTAGAATAGTGCTAGAGTCATCTGTTTGGGGAAGGATAGGATACGATACAGAGTGCAGTGACGGGTGCAAGGGGGGGCATTCAGGGCAAAGCGGCAGAAGGAATTGAAGAGGGTGTCCAGTTTGGCCAGGGAGGACTTTGTGGCAGCACCACAGTCCACATCACATAGTCAAAAATGGGCAGTATCATCCAACAAGTTCATGCCTAGCCATAGGAGGGATGCAACTATGGTTCCTGATCAGTATATATGTGCAGTATATATCTTTATATTTCTAAATCAGTATAATGGCCATCTAGTACAGTTCTCTATCTGATATGATATCCATGTTTCTCTACATTTGCACCCCTACTCCTAGTGTGTAACACTTTATTGTGGTCCAGATTGTCTGTCTCACATAGAAACATGAAAGATAGAAACACACTGTAGATAATGTCAGCAGAAAAAGACCCTGTGGCCCAGCCAGTCTGTCCATTTCCTTACTCAGCTAGATGCTTGGCCCAGCTCTGTGTAGGATATAAAGATCTGCTTGCCCTAGTGGTTAACCATCACTCCCTTCCTGAAGTATCCCTTCCCAACTTCTGCCTCTGGGCTTCAATATTCCATTCTATGTGTCCATCTCCTAGTTTTAACTACATCAGTCTTCACTTCAACAACCTTTTATTCTATTCATCCACCAACCGCTCCATGAAAAAGAACTTTCTCATGTCCCACCTGCTTCTCCCTTCTACCCATCTTCAGCTATTTATTCTAGTCACTGTGTTCTTGTTCCTCATGAAAAAGTCCCTTCATTGTACCCTGCCTATGTCTTGAACGAACTTGTACATCCCCATCATAGCCTTCTTTCCCTCCTGGCCACCAATGTATACATGTTCATATCTGCCAGCCATTCCTCATATGACCACCCCAGGAACATCTTTGTGGCCCAAATTTATATGTTTTTATATTTGCTTATGTGCATGCACAAGAAACATATTGCAGCAGCTTGCTGTAGTAGCGAGTTGTGGAGGTGTGGCAGTGTTGTGGCCGATGCCAGCAGTCCATTTTGGGGCTGGTCTCTGTGGCATCAATAGAGGAGCACGCTGTCAATGACAGCAGTATTGTAATGTGCCACCAACTTGAAAGAGATTTGCCACTGCAATCGGGAGTGCCCCGTCACTGAAGAATCAGCTGTTTTTGCTGCTGGGGCAGTCCCTGATTCCACCGGCGAATAGCAGGTTGCCTTGTCTGGTGTCCCATTTCAATAAACATGGCAGTGGCTGCCACCGTCCACCTCTCACAGTCTCCATGAAAGTTTAAGGGAGTGCCCAATCCCCCTGTCATCATGCCCCTTCAAAAGGTAATTTGCCGACGGGGGAGCCCAATCCCCATCGGCATAATGCCCCCTCCCCCTCATTTGTTGTGTGCCAAGGGGGGTGCAAAATCCCCCTTAGCTCATGCACTCCCTTCCAAACACTTTGTATGTGCCATCAGGGTGCCAAATTGCCATCAGCTACAGCCTTCCAACACACACCCAGGTGGCATACTGGGAGCCCACCCCAGTGTGCCAAACTACCTGTAAAATAAGAAAACCTTCCTGTGTTTTTTATTTTTTTTAAATTTGTAAGCAAGAAAATGGCCCCTCACTGTCTGCAGTGTCCCTCTCCCCCAATCCGCACCCACCCTCAATGCACCCCACCTCTCCACACCCCTCACCCCATACTTACCTCCGGAGCCCGCAACAGCGATCTTTGGTGGAGCTGGAGCACATCTGCACTCTTCAATGCAGACCGTGAACTGAAGAAATGCCAGTAAACTGTATAATGGCATACATGGGGATCAATTAGGTGGATATCTCGGCCATGTTTGAGAATTTTGGCATCAAATTTTCAACATGGAGTTCTTGGAACCCCACGTCATGAATTCAGTGACTGTCTTCTGGTTATTCGGTCCTGAAAGCTGATTTTGCTGTCACTGTATGGAATCACCTTTCGGGAGGAATTAACAAAATAACAGTGTCATTGTTCACAGAGCTGGCTCCCAAAAAGCCTATATTGCAAATCTGGTGAAAAAATTCCAAAAAATGACTGTGTTACGAGCGTGCATTGTGCAGTTTCCATGCTCGCTGGTAACTTCACGAATTTGTAGTATTTTCACTCCAGATTTTCAACACTGGCATTTTGCACACCTCTTCATGAACAGTACAGCTGTCATTTTTCACATCCTGGTCGAAATGTGTTTTCACACTACCTGTGCGCAATAGCGCGGTCACTGTGGGAAATCAGTGTTTGGGACAGATTAAGAAAATCACAGTGACACTATTCATGAGTAGAGGTCTCAAAATGCCTATGTTGAAAATTAGGTGAAATAATTCCTTTAAATGACTGTGTATGCGTTGCGAAGTTTCCACATACGCTCATAAGTTCAAGCATTTTTAATATTTTCACTCCAGATTTTCAATGTTGCCATCTCTTCACACCTCCCTATGAACTGTATAACAGTCATTTTTCACATCCTGCTCGAACTGTGTTTTCGCACATCTGGAACAGAATGGCACGGTCGCTGTGAGAAATCAGCACTCGGGACAGATTAACAAAATCACAGTGCCACTGTTCATGAGCAGAGGTCCCAAATGCTTTCATGAGGTGGGGGTCACAAAAAGGCCAAGCTGAAAATTTGTAGTGCAAATACCAGCAAATGCCTGTAGTGTTAGGGTTTCTAACCATAATGTCCCACCCTGTATAGACTGACAGGCGTCAGGGGTGTGCCTTTGGATTGCCTGCTGTAATACTCACGCCATTCCACCCCACCTCTACCCTGAAGCAAGTGACAGGCATCAAGGTGTGCCTTGGACTCTTCAGCCCCAGAGTTCACCCTATTCTTCTATACTGAACCCATTTCAGCAGATGTCCTTATGGAACGGGGTGATTGTAAAGCCGAACACCCCTAGGCACACCTCAACACTTGTCAGTGTCTGCAGGCTAGGGTGAGGTGAAATGCCATGAGTTTTATTAGTGATGGCCCAAAGGCACAGCCCAATGCCTGTCCATTTCTGTAGGGTGTGGGTGGGGTTGGCGCGAGTTCAATACTTCACTGCCATTCGTATTCTGCATCTGTCTAACTCTTGCACATCCAATGTTAATATCAGCAAGCAAACATTCAGCATTGACAAATGCTTGTTTTTATGCAGTGCTTGTGTTTTTAAGATGAACACACAGAACTATATGCAGTACTATTGGTGTGGCCATACCAGGGACCTGTACTGCTGCATTTGCACATCCTTTCTCCCATTTCAAAATCTTTGTTTATACATTCTAGCATCCTGTTTGCCTTCCCATATGAGTTGCTGCATTGAACAAAAGACTTGATATTATCACTAATAATTACACCAAGGTCTCACTCTCTTTTCTGTTCCCTATGCTTCACTTGTTCTTCCTTTCCAGCTGTCTAATTTAGGGTTATTTTTCTTGATGTACATAGCTTTACATTTTTTTGCGTTGAATTTTTACCTGCTAGAAACAGGACTTCTTTCCAGCTTCTACAGGTTGCTTTTTAATTCCCTGTCTGCCTCAGATCTCAGTGTCATTCATAAACAGACACGGTGTGTTCTGGATTTGGTTTCCTACATCACAAATAAAGAATTAAATGAAGAACACCAACCCCAGGCCTGATTCCTGCGCTACTGTGCTCATGACTTCCCTGGGTAATGCATGGCTCCTCCATGTCCAAGATGGCGGTTAATTAACAGAATATATATTACAGAGGGATTTGATTTATGGAAATTGTTTTTGTGTTTGATGTCACAAATAATAAATAATTTACAAAAAATGGGAAATGAGCATTGAAATGAGGAAAAAAACTTTCCTGGAGAAATTCAAAATTCATTTCTTTTTAACTTTCTTTATGTATCCTGCCAGCTTTATCTGACCTGAACAGTAATACCTTTGCCCAAACTGGCCGGTTTCTGTGATGTCTGGTGGACACTGCATTATCCAAGTTCTCTACTGGCCATGCTTTGTTTTGGATCTGATAATTTCAACAGATGCATTATGTGGATTGCACTTAGATGTCTTTAGTGCCAATATGGAATTCTCCCCCCAGAGAGGTGGTGGAAGTGCACTCCTTTAACGCCTTTAAACTAAGATTAGATAAATACCTACTAAACCCTATGGGAAATAAATAAACCTGCTTGCAGGAGATGTACCATAGTGGGCACTGCCTTCTGTACGTAGGGTTACCACCTGTCCCTACTTTTGCAGGACAGTCCTGATTTGGGCAGCTGTGTCCTGTGAAAAAACATGAAAAACACTAAATGTCCTGACATTATAGTACAAAAGAATATTTTCAGACTTTCCTCTAAATGTGGCAAAAACTATAGTACCTTAACTAAAATACCTTAAAATGGTTAGAAACACTAGGGAACATCTAAAAAACAGCAACACTTAGTCTTAATTCTGATTATTTAGAGAAAAAAATCTGTTGTGTTGGTTGAACCTGCAAAAAATCATGTTTCAGTAAGAAATGTCCCACTTTGGGCTTCTTAAAAGGTGGTAACCCTATCTGTACATCTATCCATTCCTAGTATTACACGTAGTATAAAAAACAACTGAACAGCTCAGTAAACCAATTTGAATCCAGTCTTCAGAAATGAAAGGCTTGTCTGTAGTTCGGTGGCCAAGCAGCCAGACACTCTCACTTTCTGAGCTATATAAGCAGTTCCTCTAAGCCTCACTGTGAAGCATTTTTTCTTTGCAGCCAAAGGCTCTGCTGGTTTGTCCTCTGAGCTGGTTGGGCCTGCCCCCCCCCCCCAGTTGTCTCTGTAGGGCTTCTGTGTTTATTTTCCTGCTTTTGGTTTGGATTTTACCTTTGGCTATGTGTGCTTCATTCTTTTTTTTTTGGGGGGGGGGCTTTTCTTAGCTCCTAGCTTGCTGCTGTTCAGAGCTCATACTGCTTGCTTCAGTTACTCACAACTCTCAAATTATTTGCACTGCAACTGCAAACCTGATTTGTGTGTTTCAGCTCAACTAGCTGTTCCATGGCATACTCTATTACTTTCACCTGACTCAGTTTTACAACCTAGCTCTACAGCTCACTCATGCTTGTTCTAATTACCTCATTGAAGCAGTCTTTCTGCACTGCCTGGTGAAAGTGCTTTAAGAGCATTATGCCTCCTTTTATTTATTGCAGTTACAACTCTGTGTACTCATTTGTTTTCACCACTGCTGCACAGGCCTAATTGCTTCCTGCTACTGCTAGTTTACTCCCATTGCTCTAGTACATTGTGTTACTCTGAGGTTAGCTGACGCTCCTGCTGAAGCTATTAAATTAGCTTTAAATCTGCATGTGGTTTCGGCCCTTCCATCACATCTTTGTTTGTCCTAAGGCGGGGACTGGGAGGTGTTTGGGGGGTCGTGGCCTCTGTGGCTAATTAATTCTGTTCTAAATCCTGTCTTCGCTGCTGAAAATCCTCAGAGTTTGTCACCTTGATTTGGCTTTGAACTGTCTGGCTGGCTTGCCCCAATTCAGTGCTGTTTACTGCTATACAGTATGTTATACAGGTCCACCTATCACTACTACTGCTTACTGACCTATCAGGTCCACACTTGCTTATGCAACCATTGATTCTTGCTTACGCAAACCATTGCTTCATGCCTACTGCCATCTCCTTGGCTTCAGCCTGGGATTCTGCTGCACTTAATCTGCATTTGACCTTGCAAGGTCTCAGCACTCCATGCTTATTATGATCTCAGCAAACCGTGCTCATTCAGCTCACCAGCTTTTCAGCTCTCAGTCAATTTCTGGGGCATGCCAGCCATTCTATTTTGGTGCAGGGTTTCTGCAGCCAACAGTCTTGCTCTGCTTTAAGTCCGCATCTCGAGCATGTCCAACTTGGGGTGGGATCCTACTCACCTGGCCCATAGCTGGGAATGTCCTTGCCCTGGGCTTGGCTTTAGCTGCCTGCTAAGCAACAGCAGCTCCTGGTGTAGAATTTACAACTAGCAGTGAAGAATGGTTACGATGATCTCCTTTGGCTCTAGTGTTCCACTATATAGTGTTTCCCTAGTGAGGCACCTTCACCACATCCTCCCTACAAATGCCTCTGCTTCACCTGGTTTGATTTTGGGTGGGTAGGCCAGGTGAGTGCCACAGCAGTTGTTGCTGTCCTCCTGCACCTTGGATGCACATATTCTTGCAGAGTTTTCTTGCAACCTTCTATGGCATTCCCGCTAGAGGGTTTGAGTGAGAGCTTTCCTCCAAATTGGAATATTTTCCACCTCCCTTTAATTGGGTTTTCCAAATTGCAGCTGCAGAGCCATCACTAAATAAAGTATCCCAAGCCTGGAGGGAAGGTGACCTAGGCCTTGGATCCCAGTTATTTCCTCCTCATAGGGTTTTTTTTCCTCTCCTCCATTGCCCCAGGACATAACACTTTGTTAGCTTAGTAGTTTCCCCATAGTTTCTTTAGGTAGGTTCCATTGTTGGATGGAGGTGGAGGATGTCCTGCTATTCCCTCTCTCCTTAGGGGATCCACTACTCTCAAAGCAAACCATCGGTATCATGCTACGCAGACCTGAGCAGTCATTACGACAACTGAGCATCTCATTGCATTATCGAACTGCCTATACTTCTCTACTACTATGTTACAGTTACTACTCCTATGTCTCAGTTACTGTTTGCTCATATGCTTCATGTTACCTCCTTTTGGGGATGATGATACATTTTTTGGGGGGGATTCCAAAGGTACATTTAGCCATGGAAACCATCCTGTTGCACCTCTGGGGTGGAACCCTCTCCAAGGGTTCCTTGCTTTCGTACCCCTAGAGGGTGGTAATTCCTCTGGAATAGAGAGTGTGAAGGGCCAAAACCAAACTAACACAGTTGCACAAGCATAACACTATACTGGCTGCATAGGCCAGTGAAATGAAAGGCTTGCCTGTAGTTTGGTGACCAAGCAGCCAGCCACTCCCACTTCCTGAGCTATATAAGCAGTTCCTCTAAGCCTCACTGTGAAGCATTTTTTCTTTGCCCCACCATCCTCCCCCCCCCCAGCAGCAGCAATCTCTCCTTAGAGGGATTCCTAAGGTACCTTTAGCCATGGGAACTGTCCTGTTGCACCTTTAGGGGTGGAACCCTCTCCATGGGTTCCTTGCCTTCGTACCCCTACAGGGTGGTAATTCCTCTGGAATAGAGAGTGCGAATGGCCAAAACCAAACTAACACAGTTGCACAAGCATAACACTATACTGACTGCGTAGGCCAGTGAACTGTTATGTGTTGTGACTAAATAAATGGTTTGTTCCTCGCTCACGAAATAATATTTTAAAATAAAGATGTTGCAAAGTTTCACTTTGCCAACAAAGATGTGGCAAAGTGACAAACTTCACCATTCACTAAGGTCAGGTTCGGTGACGGCAATTTCTGAACCTCTCTCCAAAATGTTTAAGCGGCAAAGTGACTTTCACCAGCAAAGGTAAACTTCAATTTACCTGAGGGTCCACTGCAAAATGCTATAAGCCCTGCAGGCCAAAATCTGTAATACAAAGATTTTTTTTTCTACAAAACATAAACTCTTCCCCCCATTGCTGTAACACTCATATCATGGCAGGCACAGCCCCATGGGGCCACCTTCGACTGTGTGACTGACGAGAAGACACTGCCTGCTGTTTCACCCCCAGGCCATCTCCCTGAAGACCTCACCAAGCAAACCGCACCAGGCACAGCCCCATTGCCCCACCTCCGACTGTGTGACCAGTGCGAAGACACCGCTGGCCACTTCACCCACAGACCATCTCCCTGAAGACCTCTCCAAGCAAACCTCACCGGGTACTGCACCATGAAGCCAGCTCCAAAGCCCAGGATTTCATTGGGGAACAGCAGCTGGAGGTGAATGCCGATTGGCGGTTTCCCACTTCAGCCAGGCACTGATTGGCCATCTGACTTTCTTAGGCTGTCCTTGTTGCTTACCTCGGCAGCTGTACTGCGAGCTGCCAAGAAACTCTAGGACCCCACAGTATCATTCTGGTTTTGAGGCCAGCTCATTTAATTTATGTTCTTCTTTGCTCTGACTGCTGCATATTTTCTGGGGTATGACTGAAATGCATAGAATGCTAGTATCTGTAAAAAGTAGTAACTCTAGCACTGGGCTATATTGGAATTGTCTAACTCCTTGTGTAATGAATATAGTTTAATTGTGCTAGGTATTACTACTTTAGTTCCTCTTTAAATGTTCTTTTCTTAGTTTGATTTAATGTACTGTAAGTTCTCTCCCCTGCTTATACCCCCTATGAGCCTGGATCAGTTTTCTTCCTGTACCAACCTGCTTCCTTTTTCTCCACCTGTCCTTTTCCCACTACTCCTGCATCAAGCACTCCATAGCCCTGTGAAAGAGTACCCTGTTTTCTACTTCAGATTTAACTTTAAATCCCTGTACTAGCCTGCTTCCTTCTTACCCCTCCTGTCCCTTCCTTCTACTTCTGCACCAAAGCACTCCATAGCCCTGTGCAAGGGCCACTACCCTGTTTTCTGCTCCTGACCTGACTCTAAATCCCTGGAGCAACTAAACTGATTTTTATTTTTCTTCTCTTTTGAATTAACCTTGAATTCATTGTTCCCTCTGCCCAGTGATGCTGTATGTATAAATTGGTGCTTACTTTCCTAAGCACCTAAAATTTGTAACCTCCTGCTGTTGTGCTGGGTTTCCCCCTTCCTTGTGTCTACTTCCAGTTTTTCTGTCCTTTGTTTGAATTTAGGTGCCAAAGCCACTGCCATCCTTTGAGCTGTTAGAGCACTCCCTCTTCTGTCTCTGTTATCTACTCCCTCCCATATCGCTAATATCCTAATCCCTGCCCTGCTAATCTTTGTCTAAGGAGATATATCTGTAACCTTCCCCCTTTCTTTTTCACAGGCGCAGCCCCATTGGGTCACCTCTGACTGTGTGACCAGCAGAAAGACACCGCTGGATGCTTCACCCACAGGCTGTCTCCCTGAAGACCACACCAAGTAAACCGCACCAGGTATGACACTGAGGAACCATCTCCAAAGCTTGGGATTTCACTGGGGAACAGCAGCTGGAGGTGAATGTCAGTTGGCAGGTTCCCACTTTAGCCAGGCTCTGATTGGCCATCTGACTTTTTTAGGCTATCCTTGTTGCTTCTCCCCAGTGGCTGCACTGTGAGCTGTTGAGAAGCTCTAGGACCTCCACAGTAACGTTCTGGTTTTTGGCCCACCCCCTCCTTAAATGTCTGCTGTCTCCACCCACACTCCTAACTCATACTCCCCCATTGGGCCATGGTATTGACTATGTTTCTAAGGGGGATACAGTGTTTTCTGACTGTGTGTTGTCTATCCTTAAAGGCTGTCCCCCCCATACTAGGACAGTAGGTTCAGGCATTGTTTGCTATCCTCCCATCCTATCCTGTATTTAGTTGCAGGGCTAGGATGATGGGCTGAGCTCCTTTGCCTACAATCTTAGAACTGTAGTACATTCAACAAAAGCTACTACAGTTTAGCATCTTTTTGGCCCCATAGCATTTGTCCAAATAAAGCCCCACGTCGGCATATCATCTAGCTTCCAATATGAGGGCCTCCTTCTTGTTCCTGTGTCTATTAATTTTCCTACCATGCCTCCCCCAGAATTTTGTGGACCACAGCCTCATTCCCCTGGTGCATCTCAACCTAGACCCCCCATGGAGTGTCTGAGTATTTTTGACTATCCTGGATATTATATATGGGCCATAAAGTTCTCTAACTTAGATCCTGAAATTTATCCACTGAGGCTGGTTGGAACCAGTACTGAGATCTCTACAGAGGGTATAAAGTTGTCGGCAATTCACCTCGTCCCTCAACTCTCGTTTTCCTTTATGGCCAGAGTTATTATCCACATGATGCTTGGCCAACTAGGTAATTGTCTTAGGGACACCTTAAGTCCATATAATAACCCCAGCAAGTGAGGACAGATAAAGACTCACCAGTTATTGGTGGGAGCCATCAAAAACTCTTGCTGCTTTTATTACTGTGCTCTGGCAATGTTGAGCTTATCCCTGGTCCCCCAGCAGCCATCTCATTCCCCGCAGACCTTTCTAATATCAAAGAAGTAAGCTTTCTGCACGTTAATGTGTGCAGCTTATTAAAGAAGTTGATCTCTATTCAGGCTTGGGCCTGTCATACCTTGTCTGATGTTCTGGTGGTCACTGAGTCATGGCTTAAACCTGGTACTGCTGACCATGAGGTGAATATTCCAGCCTATTCCTTGTTTAGAATTGACAGGCAGGCAAGAGGAGGAGGAGTTGCTATTTATGTCAGAGATAAACTCTCAGCCCCAATATTAGATTCAACATCTGTGCCTAAAGAGTTTGAATGCCTGTCCATCAAAGTCGAGCTCTCTACTTCTGTCTCATTCTATGTCATAGGATGCTATAGGCCACCGTCTGCAGGCTTGCGACTTTTGGATCACCTAAGTAATTCACTAGGATCCCTGCCATCGGAGTTCATTATATTATGGGACTTTAATCTGGACTGGCTTTCTAGTGTCACCTCACCCCTTAAATCCCTTTGTGACTCCTTTGGACTAACACAACTTAACACAAAAGCTACACATCCAAATAAAAAGAACCCCATTAATAGCACCCTATTGGACCTTATTCTAGTATCCAAGACTCACCTGTTTTCTTACACTAGTGTATTCTTCTCTGACAGCAGTACTATTGTTTTATTGCCTGTATAAGATCTGCCTCTAAACCACAGCCTTCACCCAAATATACCTTCAAGAGATCTCATCATAATTTTGACCTTCGGGCATTTATCTCAGATCTGAGGGACTCTGAGTTAGCAGGACTTCTACCTAGCAAACTCGGTAAATGAGGCATTCAGCACTTTCCAGGGAACTGTACTAGGGGTTCTGGACAAACATGTACCACTGGTCAAAGTACACCAAATGAAAAAATCATGCCTGTGGTTCACAGCAGACCTAAAGGCAACATTGCATAATAGAGACTTGCTCTGGAAAACAGCTCATAAAACTAAGCTCCCAGCTGATTGGTCTTCCTTTAGAAGGGCGAGAAACCTCTGTACCAAGTTGGTCAGGGAAGCTAAAGCTAAGTATTACTGCACAGAGCTTGATGTTTCTTCTAAATATCTCTCTAGATTCTGGAAAACCCTTAAGGACATCGATGGTCGTGTGTCCTCAAATTCCCTACCCTCAAGAATCACCATTGGTGCTAACACATTCTCAGATAAGCAGACAATCGTTGATTCCCTTAATAGTCATTTCTCCACTTCAGGTCTAGCCTTCAACACCTCCCCTGTCAGTATCCTCCACTCGCAACTCTGCATACAGAATGAAGTATCTTTTGCCTCTAGTACTATGTTCTCCTTCCAGCCTGCATCCCTGAAAGAGGTTGAGGACCTTCTGTTGCAATTAAATATCAGCAAGAATGCTGGTGCAGATCTTATAGATCCCTTTTTTCTGAAACTTGCTCACCGTGTCCCAGCCATACCGATTACTCACCATTTTAATCCATCACTCTCCCAGGGCGTCCTTCCTTCCTTATGGAAAACTGCGTATGTGATCCCCTTTTCAAATCTGAAGACCCCAGTGGTCTAAACAACTACAGACCCATCTCCCTTCTTCCTGTTCTGTCTAAGCTGTTGGAAGAAAATTGTAAGTTTACAGGTCAGGAACTATCTAGACTCCACAAATTTGCTTAACCCTTTACAATCTGTCTTTCAGCCATGACACATCACTGGCATGGCACTTTCCAAGGTAACCAATGGCTGGTGGCATGACGTGGATGACAAGAAATTTATCTGAACAGTATTTTTGGACCTAAGCAAGGCCTTCGACTCTGTCGACCATGACCTGCTCCTCACTTCCCTCCAGAACCTGGGCTTAGAACCACCATCCTTGACTTGTTTTTCCAGTTATTTATCAGGTAGTCTTCAACAGGTAAATGTCAAAGGAGAATTCTCACCCTTAAAAGTTTTGTTGAGTGGTGTATCACAGGGCTCCATATTGGGCCCCCTGCTAATCACAATTTATATTAACAGAATCAATACCAATCTCAAAACAGCCAACATCCATCTGTTTGCAGATGATATGGTACATAGATACATAGATACATAGACAGTGTCAGCAGATAAGGGCCTATGGCCCACCCAGTCTGCCCATTTGGGCTTGTAAGTTCAGTTTGTTTTCCTAGAAGTCTGTTTCCCCTTACCCCTGACCTCTAGAATTCCTTTATGTCTATCCCATGCATTCTTAAATCCCGTGATTGTTTCAGCCCCCACCACTTCCTCTGGCAGGGTGTTCCACTTGTCCACCACCCGTTCTGTGAAGAAATTCTTTCTCATGTTTCCTCTGAATCGTCCTCCTCCAACTTCATCCCATGCCCTCAAGTCCTGGAACATCTTTTTGCTTAAAAATAGTGTTTCCTGCACCCTTTCCTCCTGTAAGATACTTGTATGTCTCTATCATATCCCCTCTCCCTCCTCTCCTCCAGGGAGTACATGTTCAGTTCCTTCAACCTGTCTTCATAGGACTTGTTATGCAATCCATGCACCATCTTTGTTGCCCTCCTCTGAACCTTCTCTACCCTGTCTATGTCCTTACGTAGGTATGGTCTCCAGAACTGTACACTGTACTCCAGGTGGGGCCTCACTAGTGTCTTGTATAGCGGAATTATGACCTCCCTTTTCCTGCTGGTGATGCCCCTGCCTATACATCCCAGCATCCTGTTTGCTTTACCTGCTGCCTTGTCACACTGTTTCTCTACCTTGAGGTCACCAGAGATGACAACCCCAAGATCCCTTTCCTGCTTGGTGCATGCTATATCCTCCCCCCCCAACTGATATATTGTGCCAGGGTTTTTGTGCCCCATATGCATTATCTTGCACTTCTTTGCATTGAATTTCAACTGCCAAACCCCTGACCATTCTTCAAGTTTCTGCAGGTCCTTCTCATTCTGTCTACACCCTCCGGTGTGTCTACTCTGTTACAGAGCTTTGTGTCATCAGCGAACAGTGAAATTCTGCCTTCTAGATCCTGCACAATGTCACTGATGAAGATGTTGAATAGGACCGGTCCCAGCACTGATCCCTGTGGTACCCCACTGGTCACTCTTCCCTCTGTGGAGTGACAGCCATTTACCTCCACCCTCTGTGTCCTTCCACCCAGCCAGTTACCTACCCACCACACTACTGTCCTCCCACATCCATATTCCCCAGTTTGTGTAATAGTCTTCTATGTGGCACAGTGTCAAAGGCCTTGCTGAAGTCCAGATAGGCCATGTCCACTGCCTCCCTGATCCACCTCCCTAGTCACCCAGTCAAAAATTCAATGAGGTTGGTCTGACATGACCTCCCCCTGGTGAAACCATGCTGCCTTGGGTCCTGTAGTCCATTGACAACCAGATGTTCCACCAATCTCTCCTTCAGTAGTGCTTCCATGATCTTCCCCACTACCGAGGTGAGGCTGACTGGTCTGTAGTTCCCTGCTTTCTCTTTGTTCCCACTTTTGTATAAGGGGACTACATCTGCTGTCCTCCAGTCTTTGGGTACCTCCGCTGTTTCCAGCGATTGGCTAAACAGGATAGCCAGAGGTTCAGCCACCACCTCTCTTAGTTCTTTAAGGACCCTGGGGTGCACCCCATCTGGCCCCATTGCTTTATCAACTCTTATTACTTCCAGTTCCTTCAGGACCCTTTCTCGTGTAAAGGGACTTGTGTCCATTTCTGCACCATTCTCACCCCTTGTACTCCCTTCAGACCCATTACCCCACTCTTCCTCAGTAAAGACTGAGCAGAAATACCTGTTCAATATGTCAGCTTTACTGTTGTCATCCTCCACGCGGCTCCCATCCTCCCCCTTCAGTCTCACTATGGTGATTTATGTTAGTAGTCCTTTCCCTGAAGCTGCTTGTAGGGACCTTCAGCAGGAATTTAATCATTTGTAACTGCAAATTTTGAAACAGAAACTTCTCTTGAATGCTAAAAAAACAAAAAATGATGTTATTCTCACCATTTCTTCATGCACCCTAGTGGTGGGCAAAGTGGGCTTAATCTGCTCTGTGAAGTGATTCACAGAGCAAAGGCGGATTCGCGGAGTGCTCTGCAACACGAAGCGGAGTACTTCACATTGTGATGAGGAACACAAGGTCCACTGGAAACAATGACTTCACATTACTCTGCCTTCCCAGACCACTACTCCACCAAATTTAAGGCAAAGTGCATTGAGGACAATGCTCTTCACCTCACTTTGCCTTGTTTTTGAGCTCCGAAGGCAAATTTTGCAGTGATTCATGGGATTTCAGGTCACATGGACTCTATACTGATCTGCACAGCCTCAGTTCGGGGTAGTATGTGTAGGAAGTAGTAGGAGACAGTGTTCTCTGATAGCTGTCTGTGATTGAAATCTTGTAAAAGCTGTTAAAAAAAGCATTTTTGCATTTTCTAGGGGGCTCCAACTTTAGTTCATCGATTGTAGGAAACCCTCCTGTGCTCATATCATCGAGCATTTTTGGTTTTGTGTGGATTTTGAATGTTAATTTACAACATTGAGTGTGTGTAGTGAAAGACAGTGAAAGTGTGCTTTGGGGAAGGGGTGTATCTGCGGTGTAGGTAGATTTAACTCGGAGAAATAGTGATTTCTTTGTTTTTGGTTATATTTTTGTTATATAACTGACTGTTAATGACACACAGTAATATTGTCAATAATAGCTGACATTTTCTTGCTGTTTGTTGTGTGGATCTGGTACAACAGTTCATAATTTCAGGTTGTTTACATTACAATATGTAACACTGCATAGTACTGAACTTTTGCATTTGCTACGCATTACTCGTTCAGCATTGTAGACAAACTGTTCTGTGTGTGTGTGTGTGTGTGTGTGTGTGTGTGTGTGTGTGTGTGCAGTGTTGCGTGACATCAAATAATACATCTTTTATTGTGCCACAGACTAGTGTAATTGCAGGTGCAGTAGTGTGAACCTGCTATCCACTTCAGCTGCTTGATTTTGTACTGCAATTGTGGTATCAGTTATTTGTTTTGCTGCTTGTACTGCCATACAAATCTGCACTGCAGTCAGTGCTCCCCCCACCCCCACGTGCAAAAGGAATTTTTTACCAGATTAGATTGTTTTTGTGACCTCATCAGCACCACTGGTTACTGAACTTGTTTTCATTGCATGACAGACGAGTCTCTTATCTGTTGCTGAAGCTACAGCTGTGTTTTTACTTCACATCCAGCATCCCCCCAATCAGAGAGTAAACATATCAAAATCTGAATTTGTTTATAATGTTGTGGTTGATCCCCCAAAATGCCTGCAAAGAGATGTGCAAGCAAAGCTGTTTCTCGCCATGGCAATGTTCGCAGTAAGATAGTCTCTGGGCGTGGTAGTAGTACTCAGATGCAGAAGTGCATTGCTAATGTGAGGAAAGGTATTTCTCCTGCAATGTTTTTACAGCCCAATCAATAGCTTCACTCATAGTTGGAGGAGATGATGTTTCCCCGCTGGTGGTGTTAGTGTTACTGGTGTTAGTGGTGGTGGTAGTATTAGTATTGTTGCATCAAGTTCTAATTTCGACCAGTGTACCCTATCCAAAAATAGTGAGTGTGAAGCAGTGCAAGTGAGTGGCAGTGTAAATGATGTCTTACTTCTCAGTAACATCCCAGTAACTGAACCTGAGGATTCTGATAATCATAGCAATGATAGCATACAATGTGATATTCCATCCACCATGGCAGTTAATGTCACGCATTTTCCATGCAGTGATTCACAGTATGGTGAAAAAATATCAGGTGATGGTGCTGTAGATGCTGATGATGAATGTGATGATGACGATGATGTTACTGTTGTTGCAACATGCAGTTCACATGCTAGCATCAAGCAGAAGATGTGGATGTGTGTGACGTTGATGAATATGATGATGATGTAATTGACCCCAGTTGGGAACTGGAGAAAAAGACATTCAAAGTGGCTGTGTCGGAATCTGTTTGCAGGAATCCCCCCCCTCGTAAAAACTTGTCATCTACTGCTTTTAGTTGATGATGATGACCCAGTAATCAATATGATAGGTAGTCGTGGTGGTCATTTGCAGTCCAGGGGTGCAGTGCCTGAAACATCACATGCCCCCCCCCACTTCAGTGCTTAAAATAATGGACTTCAATAAGCCACCTCATGGACGTATTAAAAGCAGAGCATCACAATCCCTTGTTTGGGATTTTTTTGTTCAAGATGCAAATGATGAGTCAGTTGCAATCTGCCAGGTTTGCCATGTGCGTGTGAGTCGAGATAAAAATGGGAGCCATCTGGGCACAAGAGGACAGCATACACATCTTAAGAATAGGCACTTGGCACTGTGGACCCAGCACAAGCTGGCAGCTAATACCACAGTGGGTCGTTCACCCTCATCACCGTCAACCATGGTGAGCATGTTATCCCCTTCCATGACTGTTAAGTCCAGTAGTAAATCAAACGTGTGCAGTAGTGATGTAATAAGAGCAGAGGATTACTACAGGCATGATGAGGTGGAGGACCATAATGACTTTGAAATGTTGTCCAGTGCTGGTGAGAGTAGCAGTTTTTGTGGTGGTATTGGTGGTGGTGGTGAATACAGTATCTCTAGTGCAAATGGTACATCAACCCTGGTTGGCAAATCTGACAAAATAACAGCATTTCTGGGTTTGCATCATCACCTGTGCAACCGTCTTCATCAAATGTCCACATTCCACCCCCTGCCAATGCCATTCATCACACAGCACAACCATTTGTGATCACACCCTGTGTAAAACATTTGTCAGCCCACGTTACAGAGTGTTTTTGTGCATAAGCTGAAGTAGCCCCCAAATCATACAGTGTCACATGAACTTAATGCTGCTGTAGCGGAAATACTGGCAATTCATCTTTTGCCCTTCTCCTTTGTGGGGAATTCCAGGTTCCGGCGGTTTGCTGCATGTGCCTGTCCAAAATGGAAAGTCCCATCCAGGACATACTTTTCTACCCGTACTGTCCCCGAGTTGTTCCGCACTGTGTCCGACTCAGTAAGACATGCCCTTCAGTATTCCTCCTCTCCATTCATCCATTTAAGTGTGGATATGTAGACAAGTGGCAAAACAGTGGGGAGTTCATATTTGTGTATAACTGCACACTGGGCGCAGGTGCCGGGAGTTGTTTGTGATGTTGGTAATGCGAATAATCAGTGCAGTAAGGTGGATTGTTGTGGTAGCAATCTTCCAGGAATTCGTCAGCATGCAACGATTGCTATGCACAATGTTACCTGTTCACACACTGGTGAGAACATGTTGGACATGGTACTGACTGAAATTGACAAATGGCTAAATCCTCTGTCCCTGAGAGCAGGGTTCATAGCAAGTGACAATGGGTCAAATGTGGTGAAATGCATCACGGATGGTGCTTTTTCGTGTTCCATGCATTGCCCACTGCTAAATCTTGTGGTTCAGGAGTTTCTGCAGCACCCTGATGTAAAGTAAATGCTGATCATTGGACGATGTATCTGCTCTCACTTTTCAAGATCTGGAAAGGCCCGTGACCAACTGCGGCAGTTGCAGATACAAAACAGCCTGCCTCAGCACCGCTTGAAGCTGGAAGCTGTCACCCAATGGAACTCCACTTTAAACATGGCAGAGAGGTTGTATGAATAATACAAAGCCATCTCAGAATATCTTGTTATAAACACTAGCTGTGACAGTTCTGGGGCCTCCATGTCTATGACTACTGAAAAGTGGCGCCTCATGAACTATGCAATAACAATTTTGTGGCCTTCTGAACATGCCACACAGGTAATGAGTAGCAAGTCTGCCTCCATTAGCCAATCAATTCCACTGCTGCAGGTGCTGAGGCAGACATCGGTGAATGTACAGCATAGCCTTGATGTTGCCGGAGACGGTGTTAGCAGTATGTTGCTGCAACACATGCTGACAGTATTTGACCAGAATCGTCACATTGTGAGCATTCAGCATAGGGACAACTTTGCCATAGAAACAATGCTGGACCCATGATACAAACATGGAATTACATCAGTACTGGAGGGAGGGCCTGAATAGGTAAAAAATATCAGTGGTCAACTGGTGCACTTTGTTCATGGGGCACATAAGTCACGTGCCAGGGTCAGCAAACCTCAGCAGCATAATCCGGCTGAAGGTTTACCTGGAGGACCATCAAGCATATCCTGCAAGGGGAAGGGGACTGTAGTTCCAGATGGTCTGTCATCCAAAGTGGCTGGCATCAACTTGCTTTGGGAGGCTTTGTCCCAAGTGGGTATTTGTGAAATAAATGATTTAGGAGAACAGGATGATGCATCAACAACTGGACTTAGTGCAGCACAGAGAATGGTTGAGTCATATTTGTCTGAAAACAGGCATCTGACAATAACTGAAGATCCTCTTTTGTACTGGAGTGGAAAGGTCAGTGAATGGCCTGAGCTGACTTCAGTGGCATTAAGGTACTGCACATGCCCACCCTCCAGTGTAAGTGTTGAGATTGTATTCAGCTCAGCAGGGTGCAATAGTCAGGGATCATCGGACAAACCTGTCTCCTGCAAATGTTAGTTTGCTAACCTTTATTAAAATGAATGAGAGGCACATACCAGCACAGACTGCAACTTCGGTATTTGTACCCCAGCCTAGTCATGGTGGTTTTGGTGATGTAGAAATGGACCATCCTGTTGACACTGGAAGTGGCTGCCTGAAATGGCACACCACTGAAGTAGATGATGACACAATGGAGAAAGAATTTCTCAGTGGTCAGAATTCAGACATCAATGTCTGTGAGGGCAGCTTTCTTTATGAGGAGGATGATGATGTGCTTAATATTGGCAGGTTTTAACTGAAGTTTTTAAAAGGCAGTGTGCCCTCCCGGACCACCACCACCACCACTGGGACTGCTGTTAGCCACTGCCACCACTGAGCCTGAGTCTGTCCTCCCCTCATACCACCACCACCACCACCACCACCGGGACTGCTGTTAGCCACTGCCAGCAGTGAGCCTGAGTCTGTCCACCCCCTGGACCACCACTACTACTGAGACTGCTGTTAGCCACTGCCACCACTGAACCTGAGTCTATCCAGACCACCACATCCATCAGCCAGAGACACAAAGCTTCTTAATATTTAAACCATAAAGTGAGTATGTGTACTCATGTTTGTTATGCTGCTTCACTTCCTTTAGTTGTATGTTTTGTTTTCTGTAGCTTTTCAGAGCTGTAATGGTAAAACACATATGGTACACTTATTTTGTTTCTTTTACAAGTTAACAAAAAAAGTCTTGATCACTAAAACTCAGTGGGAATAGTACTGCAGCTGTACTGTACAGAGATAAACCAATGGGATATCCATGTGAAATCCATTCTGGTAAGTATGAAGATTTTATTTCATCCATTTCATTGTTTTGGAAAGACTGCAGCAAATATTGCACACTGGATGTGTTAGTTAACAAGATGTGGGTTTCAATGTAACTTGACTTGAGATTCAGAACCAGGGAGGGAAATAGCAATTAAGTTGTAAGAAGCCATTCATTGCTTTTTTTTACAAAACTTCCAGTTGCTTTGTTGTTCTGTCAAACTGGCCTTACCAAAAAAAGTTCTTCAACATCAGGCACCCCCCTTCCCCAGGCTTGGGCACACATGCAACTTGCAGAAGTCATTTCATTAGATGACCATAACCATCATTAACAACAACCGGACTCCAGAAGGATGCAGATGAAATCTGTGAAGAAGTAACAAAATAAGAAACCATTACAGACAAATCAGCAAATATGATCCCCCCAACCCCTCAAAAAAAATACTTACCTTCATGTGCTTGAGTTATCAGTTTCCAATTTCAGTGCAAAAAATTCTCATTGAGCACTGGAATGTGCACACCAACAGTTTGTGACCTTGGATGCAGACAATACCCATGAGTACATATCCATGTCAACCCTCTCCTTACCTACAAAATAAACAACTGTATATATATATATATATATATATATATATATATATATATATATATATACAGATATACTCATCAAGGCTACTATTAGCGTACAACCAAAGGGCACCCTTCAATCCAGTTGAGATGATCACACTGCATTTGCTCGAATCGCCTCACAGAACACATTGGACCAGCAAAAGAATGCTCACGGTCATCATTTTTACGGGGGGGGGGCTTTGTATGTGCTGAAACCCTCATTACACTGTGTTACCACTTGTCAATGTTCTGCACACAAGGAGGATGCATTTTGGGCCTGCAGAAGAAATCTGGGGACTCTGTGCCACTTTTGTGTGTTGTGTGATTGTTGTGAGCTCATGATGTCATACTGATATTACAACTAAAGCAGCACTGCAAGAATGTTGTGACAATTTTGAACTATACTTTTTTATGCTACTTTACATTGCCACAGCCACTAGTTACTTCCGAGTCATGACTTGAATGATACGCTTCTTTTCACAATTTATGTCTGTTTTACTTAGTTGACTACTTTTTTTCATGTATAAAAAAAAAATGAGCAAGCCTTCCAGTATTGTTCTGACCAGGTTTGTATTTATTTACAACTGCTTTTCAGTAACTATTGTTCCGTGGTGTCATAAAACACTGCCTGCTACATAACTGTTAATTAACAACAGAAGTGATATATAACAACTAACTGATGTGATAGAGAAAAGCAGAGGAAAACAATGACAAACACCTGGTCAGTACCAATTTAAAAGGAAAGCTCCTTTCATTATTTCACACATGAAAAAAAGTAGTACAGCAGACTCAACTACTGCAAATTCTTGTATCATTCCGGTCAGTGAGGATATAAGTAAAGGAAGTTGTAACATAGCATTAAAAAATATAGGTCAGAGTTCTCAACAGATTGCTGCACTGCTGCTTTACAGAAATTCACCACATTACATAGTTATGGTGATGCACATAACCTAATATGTGGGGGCCTTACTCTCACCAAAATATTTCTTGCTCCACAGAGTGCAATATATTTCTGTGAAAACCGCTCATAATTTAATTACAGTGTGTCACGTGACGGTGGAATTACCATTCAGAAAAGCCACCCACATTCTGCCCCCTTTCTCAGCAACATTAGGGCGTGGTGCCAGGGGGAGCGCAGGTGCATGCTCCACTATAGTGGATGTCCGGCAGCTATCCCAATGTTTCCTTATGTTATAAGGTTCACTTTGTGGTGAAATGTGGGAATGTTTCCACTAACAAGGTTATTCTTACTGGAAACATGCCCACACGTTTCACCACAAACTGACCATTATAACATAAAGTAACATTTGGAAAGCTGCAGGGCAATCGGATACTCACTGTAATGGAGCACACATATGTGCTTTCCCTGGCATCATGTTCTAACGTTGCTGAGAAGGGAGGCAGAATGTGGACAGCTTTTCAGAAAGGGAGTTCCTCCATCATGTAACACACTGTAATGAAATGATGGGCAGTTTTCACAGAAATGCATTGCACTATGTGGCGCAAGAAAGATTCCCCTGGAAGGGAAAATGTGTATTATTAAACAACAAAGAAAAAACACACAAAAACAATACAACACAGTAGTGGGGTGGGGGAAGGGCAGAAAACAATCCCGTAAGTTACTGTGGCTGTGCGATGCCATAGTGGTTCAGCAGCAGGTGCGGCATTCTAACTATTTCCTGCTGCTGTTCTTCTATTGTGTGCACCTGCTGTTGTAAAGCACCGACCCTGATTGTTCTCTTCCAGAGCCACCCACACCAGGGAGATGTCATGCTGTGTTGCAGGGACTGTGGCGGGGTCCAGTGCAGCTGGGAATCCAGGTAGCAGGGGTGGTGGTGGAGAGGGTGGTACTGGTGGCTGTGGTGGTGGTGGTGGTGGAGCAGCTGCTGTACTGGCCCTCCTCCTGCTGCAGCGGTGACTGCAAGGCACAACTCTGACCCCAGCAGCACCCTCAGCCACTGCCATGGAAGGGCCAGCAGGTGGACACCTGGCCCCTTCCGTGGTAGCCTGCCACTCCGCCTTGTGGTGGTTGAGCATGTGGGTGCTCTGGCCACTGGTCACCAAATGTGTCCCACGGGGGCCTTGGTGCACCAGTACACCACACAGACAGCACACCATGACTGTGCTGTCTCCCACCGCAGAGTTAAAAAACTCCCACACTGGGGAGCTTGGGAGGGGGACCAGACACAGTCCTAGCATGAGTCGCCCCATGTAGATTTTCCAGGGGCACCTCCTGTGGCTATGGAGATGGTGCTGCTGGAGCCCCTACAGCTGCTACTGGTGGTAGTAGTGGCGGAGAAGGTGGATGCACAGCAGCCACCAGTGGCACTGGTGTTGCTGCTGTTGTTGCTTCAACATGGGAGAAGCAACACCCAGGAGTCGGGAGCGGTCCAGCATGTCACGACCACCCCCACATGTCTGCACTCCCCTCCGACCACACCCACGGGCCAGTGACTCATCTTCTCCAGGGTCCATCCTACCTTACTGACAGAACACAAGACCCCGGGCCGACACACACACACACACACACACACAAAACAAAACTTATTAAAAAAAAATCACTAACAAAAAAAAATCACAAATACAATACAAAAACTAAATAAAGAGATAGCTTTTAAAAAAGCTGTTGGTTTTCTTCACTACTCAAAGGCAAGCGGCAATCAAGCACTTTCACTCCCTACTACTCTCCTCTAAACAAAGCCTTCTCCCTCTACGAATGCAAAGGAGAAAGTGAAACTGCTTCTCTGACTCACTTCCTTCCTGCCTGGCTAAAGCATGTGACTTACAGTACTATGTAAGCCATGTGATGTCTGGGGGCTGCCTATTTACTTTTCGCCTGACACTATGCATTGGGCATAATGGCAACGCGAAGTAATAATGATAAAGTGAAGTGAGCACTTTGCACGGCCCACTTTCCATTGTGCTTTGCCAACTTAAAGTGGCCACTTCGCGTTCTCTTCTCCAGCGGATTACAAATTCGCTGCATCTCTAGCACAGAACCCTGTTTCCCAAGGAACCCTGCCCTAGATCTCTACGCTGCTAGGCGAATCTTTGGGATTTGTACCCAAGTTGACATACCTGGGGGTCTGGACCAATCAGAGCCTCTTCTTTAATGAACATATTGAAGACCTCTTAAAGAAGCGTAGGCAGAGGCTTGGTGTTTTCTACAAGATTAACTACCTGCTTACTTGGGATGCTAAGAAAAGTCAGGCACAAACCACATTCCTCTCTTGCTGGGCTATGCTGATTTCACCTACAGCCAGGGTCTGGCTACTGCACTGGTCAAACTGGACACACTTTATCACAGAGCCCTCAGGTTCATCAGTGGCCACCCCTACTTAACGCATCATTGCTCGTTATACGCCGCCCTGGGTTGGCCATCCCTTAGCTATAGGAGGCAAAGGAACACTGCCCTTTGGACTTTCAGAGTAATTTCAAAAGAACTGCCACAATATATCTCAGATTGTCTGCCAATATGTATTGTTGGCAAATATGCCCTGAGGAGTGCCTCTTACATCTACCTCACCATATCGAAGGTCAAATCACGGTTCAGCAGGACAACCTTAAGCTACGTATTACCCCTTTTATGGAATGAATTGCAAAAAACATTAAAATTGATCAACCCTATCAAACTGTCAGCTTTCAAAACTCTCTATGCCTGGTCTTTAAAGGAATCCTGCAATTGCTTCACCTGATCTATCCGATTCACCTAAGCATAGAACCTCCCCCTCCTCACCTCCTCAGTTCCTAACTTCCCACTCCCCTCTCCACCTCCCTCCTCCTACTGCACGGTTCCGTGCACTCTCCTTTTCTGTCCTCCTTATATGATATCACAGTCTATCCCACTGAATCCTGTCTGAACATCCCTTATATGAGTCACCTTTGTACCTATAAGGTGGAGATTCTATCTGGCAGTTTGTCAATCCTCTGCTTCCAGTGGTTCCCTTTGGGCACCATGGCACTGGCTGCTTCTACCCTCCCACCCACTCCCTTCTTTGTTTCAACCTTACCATACTGCTACTCAAAGATACCCCCTCCTTGCAATTTTTGGCACTCTCCTTGTATTATTTGTACTATTTTATATATTTTTCTTTTCTTTTCTTTTATTTCTCACATTTTTGTTATGTATAATAGACTATATCTTACCCTTATGTATTACCACCACTCTCCCTGTATATTGTACATTGCCCTGACAGTTTTTTTTTTATTGTATCTGTTCTATATCTGTAACATGTATATGTCCAGGTCCATCTTGAAAATGAGCTTGCTCAATGGTGTCCGCCTGGTTAAATAAAGATTTTGATTGATTGATTGATTGATATCTTAATCTCCCCCTGCTGTGTCCTGATGGTGTACAGTGATAAAAAAACTGACCATCAACTAGCACTCAATTACCTCATCCCCCCCACTCAGTACAAATATTACGCAAACATCCTTCCTAAACCCACAAGAACCACATTTCCCTTTCCTCCTGATTGTTACAAAATCCTGCCTTCACCCTAACCCACTCAGCACCCAACAATCCTCTTCTTGGGTGTGCTGACTTTGTAAAAGAAAAGGATGCATCTTAGGTGCTAGAGATGGCAACGGGCACAGCTCTCCTTTCCCTACATCTACAGGATGCCATCTGAATAAAACAGAGTGACAGCCCACAGTCATAATGAAATACTACGAGCTTTAACTTTCATTTATTCAGACAGTGTCTGGCTGAAGTGCTGTGAGGATGGCTGCATCAGTTGTCTTTTCCAACATCAAAGATTCATCCATTTCTTTTATTAGGTCACAGCATGGAAGGTGCGTGAGGGGAATGTTGGATACTAAGTTGGTTGAGAGGAAAGGGAATTTTGTATACTATTGGGACTGTGTGGAGGAGGAAGATGAACTGAGGGCTAGTGGGTTGGGCAAGGATTTTTATACTACTAGGAGAATGGGTGGACTAGGAGAGGGAATTGGGTGCTAGTGGGTTGGTGAAGTTTTTTCCCTGCTACGACTGTGCAGGGGTACATAGGTGCTACAAGAGTCAGGATGAGGACTTGCTCTTTTCATTTGCTTTTTTCCCCAAGTTCTCACTTTGGCTAGGCACTGTGTTGTCACTCCACAGAAAAAAGCACAGTGTTCACTACCACATGGATACAGCATTCAGGATTTTTCTGAAAATGTTCCTTAACTAGCAAACAATGTACAGCATACATGTAGACAAACACTGGTGTTCCTACTGTCAACCAAACATTTCACACAGAAGTGCTTTGTCAAGCGAATAGTGCCCCCTAGTGTAAAGTTCTCATGAAGCCAACAACCAAAGGCATATCAAGCAATTAAAAATCCATTACACATTTAAAAGGATCCCCAAAAACTGAGAGTAAAAATCTACAAAAAAGTATCTATTGTGCAACATGTATAAAAAAACAGACCTCCTTTATAGCACCATACAGTATATCATTTTAGGAATAAAGATGACTTTCTTGATTAGATAACCATTAAAATAAAAAAAAATATGTGAAACAAATACAGATGTAAATGTATCTTAGCTAGCAATTTAGGGTCCAAAATCCCCCAATTATATGTAATACTAATTATTAGCAAGTGCTTCATGAAAGAATAGAAAACAAAGGGGAGGAGAGAGAAGGAAAAGGGAAAAAAAGGATGGAGTGGAGGAGGAGAAGGGTGGAAAAGGGCAAAGGAACTGAAGGGGGGTGGGGTGATTTTGTAGGGAGTGAGGATAGAAGGGGTATAGGGAAAAACCATAAAACTGCACAGCAAGGGTCACTTTTCTTAAATGAATATTGCCTCTGAGGCAGTGCTGCCTCAGAAGCAGATGACAGTCCCAACCTCCACTGTGTCTCATTGGTTAATACCTCCTAAAGGACAATAACTGAGGTTGCCCGCCTCTTGCTGCTGACTGGTTACACATGCCACTGCCTTGGAGGCAGACTACTTAATCCTACCCTCTGCAGTGTCTCATTGGTTAACACTTTATGAAAGCCAGTAACTCAGGTTGCCACCTGTTGCAACTGATTGGTTACACATGCCACTGCCTCGGAGGCAGATCACTTAATCCTGCCCTCCACTGTGTTTTATTGGTTAATACCTTCTGAAGGCTGTAACTGAGGTTGCTGCCTGTTGCTGCTGATTGGTTATCCATGTGGTCTCTAAATGGCCCTCCCATGTGTTGTTTCTTGCTCTGGGTGGTTCTAGCCTGCCCTGATTGGTTGACATACAGAAAATGCCTTTTTTTAAAACACTTTTTAAATGAAAGTTGCCACTGAGGCAGATCTTCCTTCAAGTTCAGCCCTTGTTTTGAGGCAGGAATGGAGAGGGCTGCCTCCCAGGCAGGGCTTTAGCCTCTATAGCTAAAGATCTGAGATATGAGCTTCACTGCTGTGCCTGCTTGGTGGTGTAGTGCAAAGGTTTATAACTTAACAAATGATAGGTTGAAAGTTTGAATCCACACAGGGGCCCCTCTGTTTTCATAGAAATATAGAATTTGATGGCAGATAAGGACAGCTTGGCACACCCAGTCTGCCCATTTCCCTACCTAATGGATAAGCTGCAGATCCTAGTTAACCAACAGTCTACTTCTTTCTACCCCCACCCCCTAGAATTGCTTATGACTCTCCCATGCATGCTTGAATTCAACCATTGTTTTTGACTCCACAACCTCCTCCAGAAGGCTGTTCTATGCATCCATAACCCTCTCTGTGAAAAAATACTTCCTTACATTACCTCTGAGCCATCCCCCCATCTTCAAATTGTGACCCCTTGTTCTTGCACACTTTTTTTTTTGAAAGATGCTACCCTCTTGGACTTTGTTCATTCTCTTGAGGTACCTGAAAGTTTCTATCATGTTCCCCCCCCCTTTCCTTGAGGCTATACATATTAAGCTCCTTTAGTTTCTCTTTGTATGTCTTCCGGTACAGACCCTGCACCATTCTAGTTGCCCTCCTCTGAACAGCTTCCATTCTGTCTATGTCCTTGTGGAGACTGGGTCTCCAGAACTGCACACAGTACTCCAGATGGGGTCTCACCAGCTGTCTGTACAGAGGGATAACAACTTCCTGTTTTCTACTATTGATGCCTTTCCCTATGCATCCCAATATCCCCCAGCCCTCCTTACTGCCCTCTCACATTGCTTGCCCACCTTTAAGACATCTGATATGACTACCCCAGGTCCCTTTCCATTTTTGTTGCTGTTGGTATCTCACCCCACATTGTGTACTCTTCCCCTGGTTTTTTGTTTTCCAGGTGCATTACCTTGCACTTCTTAGCATTGAATCTAAGCTGCCATACATTTAACCATTCCTCTAACCTTGCCAAGTCCCTTCTCATCCTTTCCACCCCACCTTGTGCATCAACTCTGTTGCAGATCTTTGTGTCATCTGCAAAGAGATATACTTTTCCTTCCTGTTCCTCTACAATGTCGGTTATAAAGACATTGAAGAGGACCGGTCCTAATACTGAACCCTACGGTACCCCACTAGTAACCCCCCTTTCTTCAGAGTGGACTCCATTTACTATTACCCTCTGTGTCCTATTCTCCAACCAATTCTTTACCCAGGCTATCATCTTGGGACCTACTCCCAGGCTGGCTAACTTGTATATTAATCTTTTGAGTGGGACTGTGTGGTGTTGACAGCCTTTATCTATTTGTGTATTGCATTTAACCCATACCTTTCCTTCCTCACAGAACCTGGTTCCTGACCTTGAATGAAGTCCCTTACCTGGTTTAAACATAATTATTGTCCCAGTTACTATTATTGAGTTTTTATTTTATTTATTTATTTATTTATTGCTTATTCAGAAGGTACCTTTGAGTCAAAGACTCATTTACAAAGGCTCCACATCACATATAGTACAACAATACAACAGTAAAACATAATTCGATAGCAGGACTCAGACAGACTTGTTACAGTGAATACGGTAAATGGCTAACAGTCAGTGACAAAGGAATATTTGGACAGGTCTTTGTGCCCTACTGCTAATTATCCTGCACATACTTAAAGTGATGAGATGGCATGTGGGCATAATATTAGAGTTCCCTGATGTGGGTGGGCAAAGTAATTTATTTCTTGTGGTGAAGCATCCTGGTAGCTGTTGAAAGAAGGACCCCCCTATGTGAAGGCACAGCACCATCAAACAAATCCCTCAATACAACCTGAACTCAGGTGGCTTTCATCCGAAGGTCGAAAGACTGCCATTTATATGAATGCCCCAGCAGGTTAAGCACCTTATGGATAGGTGTGGTTTAATAGTTGTCCAACAATCCTGCTGTACACAGTATGGAAGCCTCCAAAGCAGCAAAATGAATACTGCTCTTAGAAGATGCTACTGATGCCAACTAAGACAGCAATGTTGGATGTCTTGTTAATCCTATTTTTGTGTTATTGTTTCTTAGGTGTTACCATTTGCATTGTTTACCAAAATTGCATTCCCTGCTGTTCTCATAGTCTCAGTTACTGTCAGAAAGAATGCACCAATCACGAATGAACTTGCACACCAGGGATCCCTATAAATTGGTACATGTTTTCAAAGCATACTTATGTCATCCCTACTTATGAAGCAGGGATGGACATGAGGGACCTAGAGTCCCTTCCAATATTATATTACTGAGTTACTAGTTTACCATCATAAAGCCTGTGTATGTGTAAACTAATATTTCCAGATGTCAAGGTACAAAACAGGCTATTTTACTTCAGTAACAGCAGATGTATGCTATTAAGACAACAACTGGATAAATCCAGCTGTCTTAAAGATAGTGAGGGCCACCAACTAGAACTAACTTTACTGCCGGAGGAGATCCGCAAGAGGGAACAAAGGTTGTTTGGCATGGGTGGCAACTTGCTCCTTTGGGATGATTGCATGGCAGAGTGGCAACCATAGGCTTGCAGCTAAAGCAGATAAAGTGCTAAATATGCACTGGGAAGCAGTGTGGTCACAGGTGGGAATGATCCATGCCAGAAGGAGGCAATAAGCATGCTGATCCTGTACAGAAACCAGATGGAGTACATAGGTGGCATATTGCCTCACATGGCTTTTGATCAACCCTTGTAGATGGTGTAATAATAATGTCTACTGTTTCATAATATTGTGGGTCAGATATTCCAAACATAGTGCAGTGCACAAACCAATAGCACGGCAATAGCGCAGGACTAGTGCAGAGTTGAGATATTCAAAGGACTGGTTAGCGTGAGCTAACCACAATAGCGCAGGGCAAACAATAATGTATGCAAGGGGCAAAGTGAGAGGGGTGGCCTGCATACATGCGCTTTGAGATATTCAAAGCCATAGCGCCACACTAGGACACATAGCGCGACATGTAGCACGGCACTAGCTACCGCCTATAAAAGGCTGGTCTTAACCCTGGGCAAAGCACTGAGGGGGCATGACCACACCAGGAAGTGGAAATGGCTGCAGTGATGCTGCCACAGATGGGAGGAGGAGGAGGAGGAGAGGGAGCAGGTCCAACATGGGCCGCAACACAGGCCAAGGAGAAGGTATGCTGCAAACAGGTGGTACCGGCCCAGGGTGTCCTTCGAGACCCTGCCAGATGAGCACATCATTGGCCGCTACAGGATGAACAGGGTATGTTGAGGCAGCTATGTGAACTCCTGCATGAGTAGCTGCACCCCAACACCAGACACAGCCATGACATGACAGTAGAGAAGGTGACAGCAGCGATGTGCTTCCTAACCACAGGGATGTTCCAACAACCAATGGGAGACACCATAGGGGTATCGCAGTCTGCCACCTCACGCCTCCTGACCCAGTTCCTTGAAGCTTTCCTGCC
Source organism: Neoceratodus forsteri (assembly GCA_016271365.2). Lineage (NCBI taxonomy): Eukaryota > Metazoa > Chordata > Ceratodontiformes > Ceratodontidae > Neoceratodus > Neoceratodus forsteri. Next base: position 33,685,828 of record CM057450.1, read on the forward strand.
CCACACTGGGGAGTTCATAGTATTCCTTACCATGGCAGCAGAGTGCAGAGAAACCATGCAGCAATTCCATCGAGTTGCGCACCTACCAGCAGTACTTGGTGCCATTGACTGCACCCATGTCCCTATCTGTGCAACACCTGGCGATGGCAGTGAGGTGTATGTCAACAGGAAGGGGTACCACTCCATCAGTTTCCAGGGGGTGTGTGATGCGACTGGACGCATCAGCAATATCTATGCACAGTACCCCGGCAGTGCCCATGATGCTTTCATCTGGCACCAGTTCTGACTGTGCCAGGCATTTGAGGAGGGCAGGATACCCAGTGGTCACCTAGTTGGTGAGTAGTAGCAAACAAGGCACACACACACCACAGTAGGGGTGGGGATAGGCAGGGGAAGTCAAGGAAGGAGCTTGGGAAAGCAACACAGGTGGTGCGAGACAGCAATGGGCAGACAGCAGAACATCACTAACAGGTGCACATCTCTCAACATGGCACAGCATCTATCCCCTATGACCCTAGCTGCTGACGCCATTACCCCATCCAGCCACAGTGGCCAAAGAGAGGTACAATAAGGCACATACTTCCACCAGAAACATCATAGAGAGGGTGTTTGGCATACTGAAGATGCACTTCTGATGCCTAGACATGTCAGGCAGTGCCCTACAGTATAGGCCTCAGAAGATATGCCATATCTTTCTAGCCTGTTGTATGCTGCACAACATGGCAATGAACCATGGGATACAGATACCTGAACTTGAGGGACATGCCGACAGTGACCCAGAGCCAGTGGTCGGGGGACAGTGGAGCAACTCAAGAGGAGGGATCCTTGCATGGCCCGCAGTGCCCTGGAGCACAGGGCCACAATCATCAGGACACTGTCACAGGCCAGAAGGTGAGTACAGACAGCATGGCAGCAGGACACAGTACAATGGTAAATAGTTTAATATGTACAGACAACCACACCAATGCTGACAACAAACAAAGCATGTGCACAACACAGTGGCACTGAATGCATGCATGAGCGCAATGTGATTGGTGAGTTGTGCAGGACACACATGTGATGAGGACACACAGCCATAGTACAGTGATGTGGGCAATGTCTGATGTATGGTAGCAGTGTGAGAAATGACACCATGGCAGTGCATGTCAGACTGTGCAAGTGAAGGGGTGTGTGTGTGTGTGTGTGTGTGTGCATGTGACAGCATGAGTGCAAGTGTGTGCAGGCATCTGGGAGTGCTAGTGTGCACATGTGAGTGTCAACTGTGCACATGTGCATGGCAGCCGTGCCAGTCTCTGGCAACTACCACCATGCACATGACGCACACCACGCATGTGGGACACAGAGCCAGGGGTGCTCTGAGCTGAGGACACAGTAGGGGAGGACCAGGGTGAGGCTGCCTGTGCCCTTCCACCAACCAGCGAAGCCATATGCCCACAGCAGCATTGGGTGCCTGCCGATGTGCACGATGCAGTGGTGCTCATGCCAGTGTCAGTCCTGTGGCCACTAGTGACCCACCTGTGGGCCCCTGAGCCAAGGGCACACAGACCCCTTTGTACAACCTGCAGCCCACCATGCACCCCGTGCAGCACTGTGGTTAGGTTGACCTCCACGGACATGAGCCCAGCAAAGCCACAGTCCAGTGTGGCAACCATGAAGCCCAACCTGTCCATAGTTCTGCCCATGTGAAACACAGGGACAGTGACTCCCGCATCTGTGAGAGCTCATGCTTGAGCTCCCACCACAGGCTATGCAGGTCCATTTGGGCCACCTGCTGGGATATGAGTGCAGCCTGGAGCACAGGGCGGGCCTCCAGGGCATCCAGCTCCACAGATGCGGCACCCTCAATGGCAGCTGGTGCTGGTGCCTGCAGTTCACCAGGGTGGGGATGCTATCACACCAGTGGAATGTCCTGCTGCTTCATGCCACTGGTGGTGAGCTGTGACCACTGTGGAACCTGCACCACTACCCATGAAGGGCACCACATGTCCAGCAGGGCACACATATCCCCCACAAGGCCAACCACTGGCTGCATGGGTACACCCATGCTGGCATGGCAATCCACCCCCCTGGCACCCATGTTGCGGACTGCACCATGTCCCACCTCTGTGTCCCCCTCCATGGGTAGGATGTAAACCCCTCCAACACATCTGACTCTATTTCACTGGTTATTGTCAGCAGGATCACTTGCCCACCACAGAGATCCTCCACCTGGGTAACCTACAGGGCTGCACTGAAGTCCAAGTCCCCACCACCGTGTCCAAATGAGTGCAACACATGGTGCTCAGCCAAGGGTCCATGACCAGCACCTAGTTCAGAGGTCGTTGGCAGGTTCTCCTCCACCTCTGACTCCAGTCCCATGGCAGCCATCCCAGCCTGGTCCTGTTGCACTGAAGGTGCTGCACACACCACTGCAGAAGAAGAAGAGACAGGGTCACTGACCAGTATGTGCACAGTGTGCCTTACCACCTCCATGCACACCCTAGGAAACGTGTCACCCGCCACAGACATGCACATCTCACACAGCAGCCCCACAGTCGTAGACCATGGCCACATGCACACACCCACACCACAGTACACATGTCCCGGCCTGTTAGCTGTGGTGGCAACCTTGCCGGGCACTGTTCACATAAAAACCTACCCCATGTGTACAGTGTACACAGCACAGCACCCCCACAGTGCATCCCAGGCATGATGCCAACACCAATACCCAGAACCTGTGCAGTGACACCATGCAGGGTGCATACACATGAATACAGACCTGTCCTAGGTGGTGTGAGAGGTATCTCACACCCTCCACCTGGCACACCGGCAACGGCAACCGGGCAAAGTGTGGATGCCACCACAGCCATGAGTGGGTCCTCCTGCTGCTGTTGTGTGGATTGTGGGCCACCTCCGTTCCACAGTCTATTACGGAGCTGCTGTGCATCCTCCTTTTTTGCCTGGTGCAGCAGGTCATTCCAGTGTTTGCACACTGCATCTGTCATCCTGCCATGGCCGCTGACAGCATTCACCACTGCCATCACCTCATCCCATGCCTGGTGCACCACAGCATCTGTCACTTTGTGCTGCCACAGCACATGCTCCCTCTCCTTCACACCATGCACCATCATCCTCAGCTCATCCTGTGAAAAGCAATGTGCCTGTATGTGTTCAGGTCGTGTTGCAGTACCTATGGGTGAGATGTAGAGGGATATGTATTACCAGCTACGGCTGGCCTGTGGTGCATGGCACACGCAGAACAGTATGTGCATGCCACCCCCAATGGCTGCACTGCCCACCCAGTAGTGGCATGGTGACGGCACAGTCCAGCATGTACAGCGCACACAGCCACATTGTACTGTGGCCACCCCTGTGTGCACCGTGCCACTGCACTGCAGACGACATACAATGCGTACAGACTGCACACACTGGACCCACATAGGCACCACCAGCACCCATAACAGTCATGTGTTCCCCGGGACGAGGGACGTCCCAACATTTGCCACCTGGCATTGAACCATGCCCTCATTGGCCCCCCTAGGGGACATGTGCACCGCACACAGGGCGTGGATACTACGGATGGTATGCATACAATAGCAGGCTACCAGGCACAGACCACATGGTGCTGTTGATGTCACAATGGTATCCACACAGTCCTGACCCTGTGACCCCTGGGCTGTAGCTGTGTATCACCAGAGGGTCTGCAACCTTCCATGTCCCACATCCAGGGATCCAGGGTGACAAATGAGGGTCCATGGCCCCATGTCGGTGAGTCACTGTTGTGAGGCATACCTGCAGGCCACTGTGGGGGCCCCCCACAACGTGACTGGCACCCACAGTGTGCAGACAGTACCCACACGGCACACGCTGATGTAGTTGCATGGGCCAGGCACACAGACCAGTCAGCTGGACAGCCAGCCCAATGGCATTATGCACCAATACACAGCACCATGATGGCCTATGAGCCTGCAATCAGCAGTCCTGTCCCCAGCCTGTACAGTTGCGGACTGCTAGTGTGCAGTGTGTACACCCTGGCCCTGTCATGCACCAGTGCCCTCACACCAGGCCTCCGACTGCTATAGAGATCTGCCTCTCACTGCTCTGCCTCCTGTGACATGGCTCCATCATGTTCTTCTGCAGTTTTTGCTCTGTGCTACAATCCCACAACACAACACCAGTGGAGCACTGCTTGCCCTTTTATAGCCCAGCCTGGCAATCCAGCCTATACACATACAAATCATCGGAAATGATATGCTAATCACAGTGTTTGCACCATGCATACACAAGTGACCTCATTTGCATGTGCCAGTTGAATATGGGCCTGAATAGCACTGGACAATTCACTTAGTGCCATACAAATGTTAGTGCCAGGCTATGTGGTGTCTAGCGCCGCTCTGTCTTGGTAGTGCAGTGCTATGTGGCATACAGTGACCACCACGCATGCATGTGTGTGTCCTGTGCCACGCTAGCACCCCAGTTTAGTGCAGGGTACTGTCACGCTAGCCCACACAGTGCCGTGCTCCATGCATGCATGGCATTGTGGCTCCAGGGTCATGATGGGGTCACACATGCACAGCGTGCCCACTTTCAGGTAGTCCTGTGATACATCATGTCATAGCATGGCACTACTGCACTGATTGCTGGAGGGACCAGGGCATGGAACAGGCTGTGCAGTACAACACGTGGCAGGGTACCAGTAATGCTTGGGCAATTACAGGGAGAAGAAGGCAATGTGCTGTGGTACACAGAGGCAAGCACTGGGGGGAGGTGGAGACTGACAACCTGGTGCAGCTAATGCAGCAGAGGCACAGACGGCTCTGGGGAGGTCAGGGAGGGTGACCTCCCAAGCCAGCAAGTGTGGGCCTCCATTGCCTGGAAGCTCAGTGACCACACGGGCATTGCCCATGATGCCAAGAACTGTCAGCATCATTTCACAGACATGCGCCATCGGCAGCAGCTGGAGCGTTTCAAGCGCATGGTGTGTGAGGGCACTGTACCGGTACCAGGTAGGTAGCATTGCATGTTGTTCACCATTGTCATATGCCTCTTGGACTGCAAGTGTGTGTGTGTGTGTGTGTGTGTGTGCCTGCGCACGCGAATGCGCAGGTGTGGTACTGTGCATGGTGTTGGGGTGCATGTGACACAGGTCGGGCCACACATGTTGGCCACCTAGGGGGGCATTCCAGTACAGGGTGTTGGGTGGCACACATGTTGGTAGGGTGGTGCATGCTGTATTCATGGGGGTGACACTGGTGTGAGTGGTGGATTGGGACATTGCTGTTGGTGGGACCTGATACAGCACCATCTTGCAGCCTACCACACCGTGGTGCAGGGGTGCTATCCCTGGGTCACTGACAGCCCACACAGCCATGTGCGCTTGCATCTGGCACTGTTGCACCACTGTGCCACCGTGCCTACATGTCCTGTGTGCCTGGTGCATGCTCCTTGGGCCTTGCCACCCTCTGTGTGGATGTCTCCTCTGTTCAGCCACTGTTCCTGCGCTTCCCTGTGTGTGCAATGTTGTGGGGGTTGGATGTGCATCTTGCTGTGCTGATCTCAGTTCATGCTGTGTGTTATGCTACCACTGCTCTTTCCTCTGTCCACTGTAGAGCTGATCGTGCAGCCCAGGATGTCAGGAGAGGGCTGAGGGGTGTCCCAGGACAGCCAGAGGGGTAGCCCGAGGGTGCCGGCAATGCCACAGTGGGCACAGAAGAGCAGCCCTGAGGCCAGGGGCCTGTTGTGCGAGTACATGTCTTAGGCCAGTGTCAGCATGCATGGCTGCAAGAGTGCCAGATGGTGGTAGTAGCTATGGTGGCGGAGGATTGGTAGGGCACACAAGCTGTAATATGTCATGCTCACAGCTGCAGTGGGGTGTGCTCCAGCCCTCCTGACCCTCACAGTTCCTATGCCTATGCACAGTTGGCAGTGTCTTGCTGTCCACAGGCTTCACTGGCCATGGTCAGCTGTTTGCCGACCGCGTGCATGTTGTGGCTACGGGGCACCACACAATGTGCCTTCTGTGGGCCATGTTTGGTGGCATGTGTTGGCCCACCTCTGCCACCATCTGCCTGTGTGCCTGCTTATACTGTGTGTCTGTTCAGCCCTGGCATGGGTCAGTCATTGGCTGGCCACCATGTCTGCATTGTGCTGCTCTGGCTCCCCTTTGGGTTGTTGTTGTTGTGCTATGCTTTCTGGTACATTGCTATCTGACTATGGGCAGCCTGTCCTGAACTGTGGTTTCCATGTGCGTGTAGCTGTATGGCCCACACCCACCACATCCTGGGGACCACCTGTGTGTCTGCGCTATCTCACTGTGTGCAGTGCTGAGGTGGGTGGTATCATCTGTGCCATGGTGTTGCCGGGGCCTGACATAGCCATGTCTATTGGGTATTGGGATGGTGCCTGTGTCTCCCAGACCAACCCTGTGGGCACCTGTCAGTTGTGCTTACCATTGCTTTCCTCAGCACCACATAAGCATGGCTGTCGGGACGTGCTGTCCATCCCTGTGTGGCCACCTGTGGCTGCAGTATGCATCCTGGCTGGTTTCCGATCCTCACAAGCTACCCCTTCCTCTTGTAGGTCCTCGCTGATCGTCTTTGTGGGCGACCAGACTGGAGGAAGCGGAAGGCTCGAATGACCTCCTGCAATGCCTTGTCCAGCAGCAGAGGACAATCATTGAGCAGCAGGCTGTCCTAATCTCAGAGACCAGGAGGGTGGCTACTGTCCTGGAGGCATGTCTGCTGGAATCATCCCGCATCCAGCAATAGGCCTCACCCCTTTTCTGTTGACTATCCTCCCCCTTTCTGGACTGGTGTTTGTATCGGGCCTCTGTTCATTTCACTATTTGTGTCCTCTTCCCTTCCCCCATATCCATTGCTATCCTGTACATATTATATATTTGTACATATGTTTTGCATGCCACAGTATGGGAAGATTTTGTTTCCTATTTGTTGTTGTTCACATAGTGGTCTTCATAGTGATAGTGTTCTGTGTTGTGGTTCAGGGGGTTTCTTAGCATTTCTGTTTGTAGCATTTGTACAGTTGGATTTTTTTGTTTTGGGGATGGTTTGTCCAGTGATAGTTATGGTGTTTGTAGTTTGCATATAGGTTTTGGTTTTTGATTTTGTATTGTTTTGCTTTTGCATTGTTGTGTGTACTGTTTGCATCACTGTACTGTTCCTGTTGCTTTGCCATTTGTTTGTTTCTTAACACATTCCAGTTTCTACAGTTTACTGTGTCCTATGTCATTCTTGGATGCTGGGGTTTCACTTGGTATGTACTGTTCCTTGGTTCTCCCACATGGGTCCTGGTTGTTGCTTGCCATTGACATGCTTGAGTGTCATGTACTGGGTTGTGCACTGCGGTCAGCACCTGGGACCTCATTCCAGGCTGTGTTTCACTGCATGTGTTCCAGGGTCAGGCTGTTTCACTTCTACACTGTGTTCCATTGTGTGTTTGCACTGCCTGGGTGCTATATTCAGTGCTGTCTTATTCCCGGGCTGCTTTTGCCCTGAACTCCTGGCCCTGTTTGCCCGGCTTCCTTTGCTTGCTATATTCAGCTGGTTTTGCTCAGGACTATTCCTTTTGAATATAGCTTGCTTTTTGCTCTGGGCTAAGTTTGCCTGTTGGGCAGTGCTTATTTAGCCCCAGAGCACAGTTTTGAATATCTGGCCCCCCTGTGTCTTAGGTAGTAACATAATTTTGATAGGTTGTATGTTATTTTAATGTATTTGTAGTATAATGTATTTGATGATGATTTTTGTTTTTGTAACTATAGTGTGCTCAATTTATTGTATACAATCTAGGGCCTCGCTAGAATTGAGCTTGTCTCAGTTGAGTGTACCTATTTACTGTTACTATTCATTTGAATAAAAATGTTACTACTGCTACTACTTATAGAAACATAGGAACATAAAAACATAGAATTTGATGGCAAATAAAGACCGCTTGGCTCACCTAGTCTGCCCATTTCCCTACCTAGATAAGCTGCAGATCCTAGTTAACCAGCAGCCTGCTTCCTCCTACCCCCCACTAAAATTGCCTTATGTCTGTCCCATGCAATCATGAATTCCCCCACTGTTCTTGGCTCCACAACCTCCTCAGAAAGACTGTTCTATGCATCCACAACCCTCTCAGTGAAACAATACTTCCTCACATTACCTCTGAGCCATCCCCTCCTCTATCTTCAAATTGTGCCCCCTTATTCTTGTACATCTCTTTTTCAGAAAGATGCTACAATCTTGGACTTGGTTTCCTTGAGGTGCTTGAAAGTTTCTATTATGTCCCCCCTCTTCCTCCTTTCCTCTAGGGTGTACATACTAAGCTCCTTTTGTCTCTCTTCATATGTCTTCTGGTGCAGACCTTACATCATTTTGGTTGCCCTCCTCTGGACAGCCTCCACCTTGTCTATGACTTTGCAGAGATGGGGCCTCCAGAACTGCATGCAGTACTCCACATGTGGCCTCACCAACTGTCTGTACAGAAAGACAACAACTTCCTATTTTCTACTGTTGGTGCCTCTCCCCTATACATCACAAAATCCCCTCAGCCCTCCTTACTGCCTTCTCACACTGCTTGATCACCTTTAGGTCATCTGATATAACTACCTTCAAGTACCTTTCCATTTTTGTTGTTGTCAGTATCTCACCCCCATTGTGTGCTGTTTCCCAGGTGCATTACTTTGCACGTCTTTGCATTAAATCTACGCTGCCATACATTTAACCCTTCCTCCAACCTTGCCAAGTACCTTCTCATCCTTTCCACCCACCTTGTGTATGAACCCTGTTGCAGATCTTTGCGTCATCTGCAAAGAGACATACTTTTCCTTCCAGTCCCTCTGCAATATCACTTATAAAGACATTAAAAAGGACTGGACCCAGTACTGAACCCTGCGGTATCCCACTAGTAACCCCCCTTTTTTTCAGTGTGGACTCAGTTTACTATTACCCTTGTGTCTTGTTGTCTAGCCAATGTTTTACCCAGGCTACCACCCTGGGACCCACTCCCAGGCTGGCTAATTTGTTTATTAATCTTTTGTGTGGGACTGTTTCAAATGCCTTGCTAAAATCTAGGTAGACCATGTCCACAGCCCCTCCCTGATCTACTACTTTGGTCACCCAGCCAAATAAATCTATTAGATTCGTCTCATATGACCTTCTTGCTGTGAATCCATGCTGCCTTTGGTCCTGTGCTCCACTGGCATCTAGGTACTCAACATTTCTTTCCTTCAGAAGTGAGTCCATCATTGTCCCTACCACTGAAGTCAAACTGACAGGTCTGTAGTTTCCTGCCTCTGTCTTGCTCCCACTTTTGTGAAGGGGAATCACATCTGGCCTCCTCCAGTCCTCAGATACCACACCATCCTCCCATGATTTGTTAAAAAGGGTAGTCAGTGGTGTTACTAGTTCTCCCCTTAGCTCTATTAGAATTCTGGGGCGAATCCCATCAGGCCCCATTGCCTTGTCCACCTTCAGTTTTAAGAGTTCTTTCAGAATAATTTCTTCTGTGAAAGGACTAATATTGATCCCCCTATCCAAAGTGCTTCTATTAAATGGATTAGGTACCCCCCCCCTTTTCTTTTGTGGATGCTGAGCAGAAGTATTTGTTTAGTATCCCTGCTGTTTCACTGTCCCTCTCTGCCCACCCACTCTTCTCTTTAATCAGCCTCAGCATAACTCCCTTTGTCTTTCTTTGCTCCCTAATGTACCTATAAAAGGTTTCATCCCCCTTCTTAGCTCATTGCCTCCACAGGCTCACTCTGAGATTACACCACTTGCCTCCTGAATCTCCTGTATACTTTTAACAGTGAATCCTGGGCCTTTCTAAGCAAAATCAAGCCATAGTCAGTATGTCACAAACAAATGCTAATAGCTCAATAACTGTACATGCTAGACCCAAAGTATGAGTGGCTGAGTTATTCAGCACAAAATTACATTTCCAATGGTGGCATGCATGTAATAATAAGTAATTTTGTATTTTTTCTATGCTGGTGAAAGAGCAAACTAAATATTTTTTAGCTAAAAAAGGGCAACATAAGCCATTTTTTGTTGGAAAATATGTAAAATATCAACACCAAATTAAGCATACAGACATTAGATGGTGTTTTGATATTATGTTTGCTAAAAAATATATATCTTTTACTATAAAATGTAAATTTTCCCATTTTAGTCAAGGTGCTTTGATGAGATTTGAGGGCTAAATCTCAACCACACACCATATCATAAACAAATGCGTATAACTCCAAAAGTATACATGATACACAAAAGTATCAGCATGAAAGTTGATGAGCACAAAAATGCCTTTCCAATGGTGCTATGCAACCAGTTGTAATCAATACTGTTTTATTTTTTACCTGCTGAAGTGCCAAAAAAGTTAATTTTATTCAAGCTGCTTAGGTGAATCTTGCTGGAAAACATGTCAGCCATACACATCATACCATAAACAAATGCAAATAACTCCTAAAGTATACATGATATACACAAAATATCAGTGACAAAGTTGTGCAGCATAAAATTATCTTTCCAACGGTGCTATGCAGTCAAATACATATTATATTCTGTTATAATACATATTAAAATATATAAGTGACTTCTCCAGATGTTGCAAGGGCACACTGGGAGTCAGTAGCCGACTTCTGCAGATGTCCTCAGGACACACTAGTGTTTTTTTACTGACGACTACAGGCGTCTGCTAGGACACAATGCCGAGTTGGCTATCTTTTCCTCGGTTTGGGCTTTTGCTATTCTGACTGCCTTTCCCATCTCCTTCTGCTTTAACTGGTATAGTTCTCTGTTCTGCTCCTTCTATGTTTTCTTATACTTCCTAAATGCTGTCTTTTTCTCCCTAGCCTTCACCACCACCTCTTTTGAGAACCATACAGTTTGTTTTCTTTCATTTTGATTTGTTTGTTTGTTTCACACAAAGGCCTCTCTGATGGCAGTTTTGATGTTTCCCCATTGTTGTGCAACCCCTCCTTCTTGCCCGTTTGCTAGTACTTTCCTGAGGCACTCTCAAATTTTGACAAAATCAGCCTTCCTGAAGTCCAGTACCTTTGCCTTTGTGTGGCTTGACTCTACAGCTGAGTTTATCGTGAACCACACTGTTTGGCAGTGATTTGTTCCCAGATGCCTACCCACTTCTAGCTCTGAGGTCCTCTCTCCATCCCTATTTGTGAGCACCAGGTCTAAGATTGCTCCCTCCTGAGTGGGTTCCAAAACTAGCTGTCTGAGGCATGCCCCCTGTAGGGCATCGAGAATGGGTCTGCTCTTGGATGCTGCTGCAGCAAAGGTGCTCCAGTTAACATCTGGCATATTCAGGTCCCCAATCAACAATATTTCCCCTTTCTTTGCCATTCTAAGGATGCCTTTTATCATTTTCTTGTCCATTTTTCCCCCCGGCAATGGGGGCCTATACGCAGCCCCTGTGTGGATCGTGGTGCCATTTCCAGTCTCCAGGGTGACCCACAGTGTCTCCTGTCCTCTGTGGATCATCCTGGAGACTGAAAATGGCACTACAAACTTCATCTCTTCCTCTGGCCAAATCTCATAATTCTGGCAACCTCACTGAAGTTTTTCAATCTGTTTTGACTCCTACTTTCAGCACCAGCTGAGCCTCCTTTCACTCTGGCACTGTGAACGTTTTGAGTTTGCCCGATTTGTACAAATGATGTGTATGCTAATTTATTTGTCCTCCATAGGCAATGTTTTGCCATTTCGTCTGTACTGCACTCAATATATGCTCTTTATGTGATCCTCATTGTATCCATATCACCTGACTGGCTGTATTTTGTTTGCAGTTCTCTGCTTCTTCACCTCACCTTCTCCCAGGTCACACCTGGAAACAAGCCTTGGCTCAGTGTGCCTCTCCCAGTTACCAATTTTTAAATAAATAAATATTGGTATCTATATTGAAAAAGAGCGGGTGGCGGGCTGGCTGCAGCACATTATATGTATCTTAGCTGTATGTTGAAACAGGGTGGAGGGATAAGTAGCAGCACAGTGCAGGTAAGAGAGTAGGCTATGGGGCATGTCACATATGCTGTCATGGGCACAGGCCATGCCCAGTGAGTTATGGTCCTGCTGGTGGAAAACAGGAGGCAGCCTTGCAACTGGCCTGTGATGTTTGTCCATGGGTTGGCAGGGTGTTAGTATATATTTAGTGTAACCTGGTCGTATGATGTCTGGCATAGGTCTCAAAAGCTTAATCTGGTTCAAGATCAGTTGGCATTCATTTGTATCCCCCTCCCCCGGGTCGTACTTGAAAATAGAATTTGTCTAATGCACTTTCCCAGTCAACAAAAAACTAAATAAATAAATAGTCCTAATAAATATGTGGTTTTCAGTGGGATCAATTCCTGCATACATCTTTACTAATACAAACATTGTGTCTAGGGGTGGGATTGTGCATGTTGTTTATATCTGCAATGCAGGGATGCTGTTAGCTATTGCCCATGCCATTTGTGACCACCAGTCATTGTGGTTTGAAATCACAGAAAGAGCAGAACCACACCACACAAAAACACGTATCCTGGATTTCAGAGGGGCAGACTTTGGGAAAATGGGGAAATACTTGAAAGAGGCATTAAGGGGAATGGGACAGGAATCAGGGGTTGAGGAACAGTGGGCAGTATTTAAAATGGGGATTATAAGAACAACAGAATTATGCATTAAGCAGGTTAGCAAGAGGAAAAGGAAGAGGAGACCATTATGGTTTTCCAAAGGGTAGCAAAGAAAGTGAAAGCCAAAAGATAGCATTCAGGCAATACAAAAAGACACAGGCAGAAGGAGGATAGGAAGAAGTACCAGGAGAAACAAAGGGAGGCAGGAAGTCAGTAAGGAAGCCAAAGCTCAGACAGAAGAACACATTGCAAAATCAGTGGTTAAAGGGACAAAACCTTTTACAGGTACATAAGTGAAAAAGAAAGACAAAGGAGGATAGTGAGACTGAAGGGGAGGATGGGAGTCGCGTGGAGGATGACAACAGTAAAGCTGACATACTGAACAGGTATTTCTGCTCAGTCTTTACTGAGGAAGAGGGGTAATGGGTCTGAAGGGAGTACAAGGGTGAGAATGGTGCAGAAATGGACACAAGTCCCTTTCACGAGAAAGGGTCCTGAAGGAACTGGAAGTAATAAGAGTTGACAAAGCAATGGGGCCAGATGGGGTGCACCCCAGGGTCCTTAAAGAACTAAGAGGGTGGTGGCTGAACCTCTGGCTATCCTGTTTAGCCAATCACTGGAAACAGGAGAGTACCCAAAGACTGGAGGATGGCAGATGTAGTCCCTTATACAAAAGCGGGAACAATGAGGAAGCAGGGAACTACAGACCAGTCAGCCTCACACTCGATATGGGAAAGATCATGAAAGTACTTCTGAAGGAGAGATTGGTGGAACATCTGGTTGTCAATGGACTACAGGACCCAAGGCAACCACGGTTTCACCAGGGGGAGGTCATGTCAGACCAATTTCATTTAATTTTTTGACTGGGTGACTAGGGAGGTGGATCAGGGGAGGGCAGTGGACATGGCCTATCTGGACTTCAGCAAGGCCTTTGACACTGTGCCACATAGAAGACTATTACACAAACTGGGGAATATGGGTGTGGGCAGGACAGTAGTGTGGTGGGTAGGTAACTGGCTGGGTGGCAGGACACAGAGGGTGGTGGTAAATGGCTGTCACTCCACAGAGGGAAGAGTGACCAGTGGGGTACCACAGGGATCAGTGCTGGGACCGGTCCTATTCAACATCTTCATCAGTGACATTGCACAGGATCTAGAAGGCAGAATTTCACTGTTCGCTGATGACACAAAGCTCTGTAACAGAGTAGACACACCAGAGGTGTAGACAGAATGAGAAGGACCTGCAGAAACTTGAAGAATGGTCAAGGGTTCGGCAGTTGAAATTCAATGCAAGAAGTGCAAGATAATGCATATGGGGCACAAAACCCTGACAATATATCAGTTGGGGGTGAGGATATAGCATGCACCAAGTAGGAAAGGGATCTTGGGGTTGTCATCTCTGATGACCTCAAGGTAGGGAAACAGTGTGACAAGGCATCAGGTAAAGCAAATAGGATGCTGGGATGTATAGGCAGGTGCATCACCAACAGGAAAAGGGAGGTCATAATTCTGCTATACAAGACACTAGTGAGGCCCCACCTGGAGTACAGTGTACAGTTCTGGAGACCATGCCTACGTAAGGACATAGACAGGGTAGAGAAGGTTCAGAGGAGGGCAACAAAGATGGTGCATGGATTGCATCACAAGTCCTATGAAGACAGGTTGAAGGAACTGAACATGTACTCCCTGGAGGAGAGGAGGGAGAGACGGGATATGATAGAGACATACAAGTATCTTACAGGGAGAAACAGAGTGCAGGAAAACACTATTTTTAAGCGAAAAAGATGTTCCAGGACTAGAGGGCATGGGATGAAGTTGGAGGGAGGACGATTCAGAGGAAACATGAGAAAGAATTTCTTCACAGAGCAATTGGTGGACGATGGAACACCCTACCGGAGGAAGTGGTGGGGGCTGAAACAATTACGGGATTTAAGAATGCATGGGATAGACATAAAGGAATTCTAGAGGTCAGGGGTAAGGGGAAACAGACTTCTAGGAAAACAAACTGAACTTACAAGCTCAAATGGGCAGACTGGGTGGGCCATAGGCCCTTATCTGCCGACACTGTCTATGTATCTATGTATCTATGTATCTATGTAACTGAATCAAGTGGCAAGGGCCAGGTTTAACCTGGTAGCAGGAGCGTGGTGGCATATGCAGCCACATTGATAGTGAGACTGGAAGCATTGTGATGGATGCACTTGTTGTCTTGTTAAGGGCATTTTGGTAAGTCTACCCTCATCATTCCAGCTCCAATCTTTTAAGGTCCTCTCTGTGCCCAACTAGCCTCCTCTTCCAGCTATCTCAGCCATCTGGTACCTGGATCAGATAAGTAACTTCAATACTGCTGTAGCTTTGTGCAGCAGTCATGGATCCTAATTGGCATGCAAATCTCCATGTGTTTGATCTGTGTCTGACATAGCCTGCAATTTCTTTATATATTTTTTTTTATTTATTTTTGTAGTGTTTACACCCCCTACCTAGGACTGTGGCATACACATGTGTGCATATGTGTGGAAGCACGCATGCATGCCAGGATCTGGCAGTCCCTTCCATCCCACCCAGACTTGCGTCACCACTCCCTTTTGCCTGCGCTTTCACTGGACCTCCGCCCAGTGGGAGTGGAACTATGGAGGAGCAGGCTACCATCCCAGGAGGGGAAAGGTGCATAGCAACTCAATCCCACTTTGACCCTGCCCCCTTAAAAGGCACCCCAGTGGCCTGAGGTTGTTCCAGAACTGGGTCGCTGGCGTGGTGTGAGGTAAGGCATTCAAGTGCCTCAGCGCCACCAGGACGGTGGCCTGCAACTTCTGAAATATGACAATAAGATGTCATACACTGTACTTAGGCTCAACTGAAGTGCCATCACTGTCACCAGGGTGAGGGTTCAGTGCTGGGTGTCAGGCGGTTATAACTACTGTCTTGGAAGCCACACAGGGCCCTTAACTACTCATTTAATGCCAGTGTGCTGCAGAACCCTCAGCTGCTCAGTAGGTTGCTCACTAATCTTTGAGGATGGGGGATCAGAAGGTCATGGGTTTTAATACTGAGACTGCAGTACAGAACTAAGAGGGTGCTGCACTACTGAGGTGCTGTTCTTCAGATCAAATACTAAACCAAGGTCCCTTCTGCCCATCTATGTGGTGGCTGTCCAAGTTGCAGTCAAAGATCCTATGCTACTATCAGTTAATAGGACCTCTGAGTGGTGTCTCGATTGGTGTAAGAGACTCCAAGCAGGAGGCTTGCATGAGTGGACCATGAAGTAAAGCTGAGTGGATATGTCTTCCCAAATCTCACAACAGGAGACCCTTGTACCACAATAGACACCCTTCAGAGGCCTTATTATATTATTATAAATCATTCAAACTCAGTTCAAGTGATTCAATATGTATCTAGAGCCTTTGTTTTTTTTTTAATTCCAAACTTTATTGACATTTTCAACAAAACAACAAAGGCTTGATATGAGAACATGACAGACCAATAGTACATGAAGATAAATGATGTATCATGTCAAGCCCCCCCCCCTCGCTTGGCATCATGGGAAGAACTTAACCCATGGCTCCGAACAACTTGCAAGTCATCTTTTGCCCTTTAGCTTTCCACTGGGGGTAAACATTACAAAGGTTAACCAGGAGAGGTGCCTGAAACATAGAAACATAGACTTTGATGGCAGATAAGGACCGCTAGGCCCATCTAGTCTGCCCATTTCCCTACCTACAGGATAGGCCGCAGATCCTAGTTAACCAACAGCCTATTTCTTCCTACCCCCCCATAAGAATTGCCTTATGTCTGTCCCATGCATTCTTGAATTCTCCCACAGTTTTAGACCCCACAACCTCCTCAGGAAGGCTGTTCCATGCAACCACTACCCTCTCTGTGAAATAATACTTCCTCACATTGCCCCTGAACCGCCCTCCTTCTATCTTTAAATTGTGTCCCCTTGTTCTTGCAAGTCTCTTTTTCTAAAAGATGCTACCCTCTTGGACTTTGTTGATTCCACTGAGGTACTTAAAAGTTTCTATCATGTCCCCCTTCTCCCTTCTTTCCTCAAGGGTATACATACTAAGCTCCTTTAGTCTCTCCTCATACGGCTTCTCTTGCAGACCCTGCACAATTTTAGTTGCCCTCCTCTGGACTGCCTCTATCCTGTCTATGTCCTTGCGGAGATGGGGTCTCCAGAACTGGACACAGTACTCCAGATGGGGTCTCACCAACTGTCTGTACAGAGGGATAACAACTTCCTATTTTCTGCTGATGATGCCTCTCCTATACATCCCAGTAACCCCCAGCCCTCCCTACTGCCTTCTCCATTGCTTGCTAACCTTAAGGTCATCTGATATGATTATCCCCAGGTCCCTTTCCTTTTTTGTTGTTGTTACTACCTCCCCACCCATTGTGTATTCTTCACCTGGGTTCTTGTTTCCCAGGTGCATTATTTTGCACTTCTTTGCATTGAATCCTAGCTGCCATACTTCTGACCATTCCTCCAACCTTGCCAAGTCCCTTTTCATCCTTTCACGCCTCCTTATGTATCAACCCTGTTGCAGATCTTTGTGTCATCTGCAAAAAGGCATACTTTTCCTTCCAGTCCCTCTGCAATGTCACTGATGAAGACATTAAAAAGGACTGGACCCAATACTGAACCCTGTGGTACCCCACTAGTAACCCCTTTCTTCAGAGTGGACTCCATTTACAATTACCTTCTGTGTCCTGTTGTCCAGCCAATGTTTTACCCAGGCTATCACCCTGGGTCCACTTCAGGCTGGTTAATTTGACTATTAATCTTTGTGTGGGACTGTGTCAAATGCCTTGCTAAAGTCTATGAGGCCATGTCCACAGCCTCCCTGGTCTACTACTTTGGTCACCCAGTCAGAAATCCTATCAGATTACGTCTGACATGGCGTTCCCGCTGTGAACCCATGCTGCCTTGGGTCCTGTGCTCCACTGGCCTCTAGGTACTCAACTATTCTTTCCTTAAGAAGTGACTCTATCACTTTCCCTACCACAGAGGTCAGACTGACAGGTCTGTAGTTTCCTGCCTTTGTCTTGATCCCATTTTTGTGAAGGGGAATCACATCCACCTTCCTCCAGTCCTCAGGTACCACACCATCCTCCCATGATTTACTAAAAAGAGTAGCCAGTGGTTTCACTAGTTCCTCCCTTAATTCTTTTAGAATTCTGGGGAGAATTCCATCAGGACCCATTGTTTTGTCCACCTTCAGTTTTAGGAGTTCTTGTAGAACCCTTTCTTCTGTGAAAGGACTGGGATCGACCCCTCCTATCAAGAGTGCTTCTGTTAATTGGATTAGGCACTTCCCCCTCCTCTTTTGTGAATACTGAGCAGAAATATTCGATCAGTATTCCTGCTTTTTCACTGTCCCCCTCTGCCCACCCACCGTTCATTCTATTCAGCCTCTCTATCCCTCCCTTTGTCTTTCTACGCTCTCTGATGTACCTATAAATGGTTTTATCCCCCTTCTTAACTGAGTTGGCTATCTTTTCCTCAGTTTGGGCCTTTGCTATTCTGACTTCCCTCTCTGCTTCCTTCTGCCGTAACTGGTACAGCTCTCTGTCCTGCTCCATCTGTGTTTCCGTATACTTCCGGAATGCTATCTTTTTCTTCCTGACTTTTACAGCCACCTATTTTGAGAACCATGGTGGCTTTTTCTTTCATTTTGATTTGTTCATTTGCTTCACACAAAGGCTTGTTGCCTCTGTGATGGCAGTTTAGATAATTCCCCATTGTTGCTCCACACCTCCTTCTAGCCTGTTTTCTAGTACTTTTCTGAGGCACTGTCCCATCTTGCCAAAGTCAGCCCTCCTAAAGTCCAGTACCCTCACTTTTGTATGGCTTGACTCTGTAGCTAAGTTTAACGTGAACCACACTGTTTGATGGTCACTTGTCCCCAGATGACAACTCACTTCTGGATCTGAGATCCTCTCACTGCCCCCGTTTGAGAGTACAAGGTCTAAGATTGCTCCCTCACGAGTGGGTTCCAAAACTAGCTGTCTAATGCCTGCCACCTGTAGGGCATCAAGAATGGCACTGCTCTTGGATGTGGCTGCAGCAAATGTGCTCCAGTTAGTATCTGGCATATTCAGGTCTCCAATCAACAGTATCTCCCCCTTTCTCTGCCATTCTAAGAATGCCTTCTATCATATCCTTGTCCATTCTTTCCCCCTGACATGGGGGTCTGTACACAACCCCTGTGTGGATTGTGGTGCCCTTTCCAGTTTTCAAGGTGACCCACAGTGCCTCCTCTCCTCCTGTTTACTCTTTTGTTCAGTTGCTTTTATCCCTTCCTTTACATGAGAGCTACTCATGCCCCTCTTCTCCCTGCCTGTCTCTCCTGTGGGTTATGTACCTGGTATGTTAACATCCCAGTCATGGTTCTCTGTGTACCATGTTTCTGTGACTGCTATGATATCCAGGCATCCCTCTTCCATTAAGGCCATCAGCTCAGGAGCTTGTTGCCCAGACTACGAGCATTGGTACTCATTACCCTCCATTTCCTGATGGCCTTACTCCCTTTTGCCCCATCCTGTCCTTCTTGCCTTTGTCACTTTCTCCATTACCCTGCCCTTCTCCCTATTGACACCTCTATGTTGGTGTTGCCTCTCTCTACCATGATTATTTGGGGGCTGGATTTTCCTGCTCCTTTCAGTGCCTCCCCTTAGCTGGTTTAAAAGCTTGCCAATGAAGCATTAAACCTATCACCTAGGATCCTGGTTCCCCTCCCAGACAGATGCAGCCCATCATGCCAGTATAGACTTGCATCACTCCAGGTGGACCCCCAGTCCCCAATGAAGCCAAATCCCTGAGCTGCACACCAGTTTTTCAACCACTGATTGAATCCCGTGGTGCAGAACACCCTAGCCTCTCCTATGCCATAGATGGGTAGCACCTCCGAGAAGGTTACCGTGCGTGCTACTTGACTAAGGCCTCTCCCCAGTTCCACAAACTTTTCCTGCACTTCTCTAATCCCTTTCTTAGCCAGGTCATTTGTCCCTAGGTGGACAATGACATCCAGCTCCCTCCCCTGTGCAGCTGCTCCAGCAATCCTGAGGATTCGCTCCCTGTCCCTCCAAGTCATGGTGCCAGGCAGGCACCTTACCTCCCTCTCCCCTTCCTTCCCCAGTTCTACCTTCCTAACAATGGAGTCCCCCACCAGGAGTTGTTTTCTTCCCCTGCAGGGTCCTCCATCACCCTCCTGTGGGTCTCCTTTGTGGAGGTTCCCAGCATCCTCCTTGGTCTCCACTGTGGGTGCCTCCATAGAGGAACCACACTTTGACAGAATGGCATCGGAATTGTGGAGAGGTACAACCGGAGGGATGCACCTCTCTTCCACCACCCTCACCCTCCCTGAGCCCACTGTGGTCCAACCACTCCTCTTTCTTGGTAACCTCTGAGGCAACAGCAGTGGCACTGGTGGTCCCTGGATGGAAGAGGAGGTCCCACAAATCCTGGCTAACTCAGCCTGGAGATGATCAACCTCATCCCTCAGCCCAGAGAGGTGCCTGCAGATGGGACAACACCGCATCCTCCAGAACATCTCCCGGAAGACTGCTGCTCCACAGCCACTGCACTGCACCACTCCAATCATGTCTTATTTCTGGCCCCTTAACTGTTTGCAATCCTTACTCTTTCCTCTGTTTTTCTCTCTCCTTACTTTCTGCCTGTGTGCCCTTTAAGCTGCTGATTGTCCTGTTCTGAGACAAGAATATCCTATAATTCTCAGTAGACCACTTACTTGCTCAGAGGCAGATCTCCAGCAGCTGGAGGGGGCCAGAGAGCTATTCTTGCCCTTCTAGGATGGTGGGTCCTTGGTGGTTCTCTGATCACTCACTTCCTGCCCCTAAACAGGAAGTTCCTGTTGTCAGTCAATTCCTGTGCCTATAAAAATAGAACTAGCTTTGGGTGGGGGGGCAGAGGAAAGGAGGCAATATAGTCCCAGCAGAGAAGTTCAGTCACACAGCAGTCCTTTCTCCTGGTGTCTTCTGCCAAGCTATTAGCAGAATCTTTCTAAGGCAATCTTAAAATGCATCTTACTTCCAGCTAAGCCACTCCCCCTACTTACCAGATCTTTCTACAAGTAATTTAAACCTCACAGCAGTTAAGTCCTTTCAGTCACCTGAGATTTACACCTAGATAACTCTTCAGATACCCATTCAGTTCAGTTAACCCAAACACACACTTTTTTTTTGTATGTTAATTTTTTTACCCTAAATTAAAGGTCCAAGTACAAAAGTTCTTCTACTTTAGTCCCAGCAGAGAAATTCATTCACACAGCAGTCCTTTCTCCTGGTGTCTTCTGCCAAGCTTGTAATAAGTTGAATGCATGAAAGCCCTCCAAAGTTTTCTTATAGCGAGCCATGGAGCCCCATAGGCTAGCTTTAAGCTGTTCAGATCTTACATTAAACAATAGTTCTTCAGCCACTCTTAATATGATATACCCTCTCTGTCCAGCCAGTGTCTTAACACTAGTTTCTTCACAGTGAGGGAAATTAGTGCCATGTGGAACCTCTGAATACGTGCAGGGACTTGTGAAAAATCACCAACGAGGCAAATATCTGTGGTAGATAAATCATCTACAGCCAATAAAGGGTCAGCCTTATTTTGGATCATGGCCCACAAACCCTTTACCGAAGGACACTCCCAGAATATGTGTATTAGGTTACCCTCGTGAGTCCCACATCTGGTGCACATACAGGAGGGGGTTCGCCCCACCTTGTGCAACTTCACGGGGGTCCAATACGTATCTTGTAATATTTGATACTGGGTAAGATGGAGTCTATCTTGGGGTATGTAGGTCTTTCCAGATCCTTTCCCATCTACCAACAGGGTTAGTGAACTGGTTAGCCCAATATTTGGGATCCTGTATTGAACATTCAAAGATTTTGACAAGAGAGAAGTATAGAGTATTGACACAGCATGAGGTTTACCACATACTCCCATGAGACCATGAAGCCACTCCACTGTCTCAGTGTCCCAGTTCAAGACCTTTGAGAACTGGGCCAAAAGGTTTCTTAACTGGTATACTTTAAAGACTTTTTCCTTTGGAACCCGAAATTGGGCCATGATAGAGGAAGAGGATTGACAACTTCCCTCTAAGAAGAAAACTCCAATATTGCAATCCCTAAGTGAGGGAATCCAAGAGGGTGAGATGCATTTTCCCCCAATTTAAGATTAGGATTCTCTATCACTGGCTAAAGAGAACTGTAAGTCTGCTTCTATTTCAAAACACACACAACTGGGTATGTATTTTTACAGAAGAAGCAAAGAGTTAGACAACTTCTTAGGTAAAACCTTAGGAGATATATAAAGCATTGCTAATGGGGAGATACCAGCATTTAAGATCAATTCATGTTCGAGGGACAGCCATGCAGGAACATAAGGGTCTAAGGTAGAGTTATTAGAGGCGACACCCACCGAAGATACTTGCCCAATTGGCTTGCCCAGAAATATAGGCTAAAATGCGGAAGTCTCAACCCATCACATAGTTTAGAGGCTGCCAGTTTATTGTAGGCTCTTCTGGCAGTTTTGCCCTTGCAAATGAATGAGGAGATGATTGAGTGTGTTTTTTTTAAAAAACACGTTATGGGGATCCACGAATGTAACATATTGAGTGAGTAAAATAGCCTTGGCAAAATGTTCATTTTAATCAGGTTAATGCGCCCCCAAAGTGAAATGGGGAGGGATTGCCACCTGGCAAAGTCTTGTTGAATAGAAAGAAGTAGAGGGCCAAGGTTAGCTTTTCTTAATTGTGTTTCTCCCCTTGTTAGAAAGAGCCCCAAGTATTTTAAGCTAGATTGGCTCCATTATAGCCCTAGTGGAGCCGTATCATGCTTGGTGAATCTCCCATTCAAGAAGAAAACTGTGGTATAACTTAGATTAAGTTTATAATTGGGCACTGTACTGTATTCCTTCAGGACAGAAAGAACAATTGGGAATGACTGCATGGGGTGTTTGATGTGAAGCAGCATATTGTCAGCATAAGCTGACAGTTTAAAAGTCTGGGATCCCAATTTAATGCCTTGGATGCCTTCGTGTTCTTTTGCTTGACCAACAAGGGTTCCAGATATATACTGAATAGGAGTGGACATAATGGACACCCCTGCCGTGTTCCCAAATGGAGAGAGAAATGGTTCAAGAACATGTCATTGCAGTAAATCTGGGCCAGGGGATTCTGGAAGAAGGAAGAGATCCAGTCAACAAATTTCAAGTGGAATCCAATCTATGCATGGTACAAAAGAGGAATTGACAATCAGCTTGGTCAAACATCTTCTCTACATCCAGAGAAAGCAGGTCAGCCAGGGAATCTATCTCTCTGGATGCATAGAATATGTGAGCCAGTTTCCTGAAATGATTGGAAGAATGTCTGCCGGACATAAAGCCTACCTGGTCTGGATGAATTAAATAAGGCATTATCTGTCTAAGCCTGTTAGCCAATAACTTTGCTAAAATTTTAATATTGCAATTTAAAAGTAAGATCGGCCTATAGCTCCCAACATTTTCCAGGTTTTTATCTAGTTTGGAAAAACTATAATTAGTGCTTCCAAAAGAGTACTGTCCAGAAGGTTAGCACCCAATATCCATGTGAAAAGCTATGATAACCATGGACTGATTTGTTTGGAGAACAGTTTATAAAAATTTGGGGTAAACCCATCCAGTCCTGGGGCTTTATCAGCTACAAGTGAGGTAACAGTTTCCTGGCTCTCTGACACAGAGATGGGGCAATCAGGGAGACCTGCTGTACAGACATCAATGTTGGCAGTGGAATGGAGTTCAGGTATGCCTGAACTCGGGTAACTGTTGGCTTCTGGGGCATGGGACTGTATAAATCAGCATAAATTTTGGCAAATTCCTCCATAATCTCTTTAGGAGAAAGTAGGAGGGATCCGTCCATCAAGGAACAAATGCTTTGCACAATTCTGGAAGATTCTGCTTTTTTGAGCCTTAGGGCTAGTAAGTAGCCTGCTTTCTCCCCCTGATCAATATATTTCATGCCAGTTTTGAGGATCACATATTCTGCTTTCTCACAGAGCAAATGAGAGTATTGATCCTGGAGACACAATAACCTGATCCTATCTGACTCCAGGGTAGTAAAGGAGAGTGAGCTCTCCAGGCATTGGATATCAACTAGGAGATCCAGAGCCTTTTGTTCCCTAAGTAGTTTTCTCTGAGCCACTAGTTTAATGAATATGCCCCTTAGTACACATTTTAAAGTGGACCATGCTAAATCTGGCTGGCTGGTCAAATTTAAGTTGTCCATTGTATACTGGTCAATTTCTTGACATATATGCTCAACAATTACCTTGTTTTTAAGAAGCTGGTTTTTCAACTTCCAGCTGGATTCTTTAGGTACATTGGTGGATAGTGTCAGGGAGCACCAAGTTACAGAGTGATCGGAGATGACTCCGGGATCTATTTTTGCATCCACCAATCCCCCTAGCAGTGCCTTACTAATTAAAAGGTAATTAATTCTGGACTAGGAATTATGAACCTCGGAATGAAAAGTGTACTCCCTTTAATGCAGGTAGAGAGTTCTCCAAGGGTCACACAAACCAACAGAGTCCATCAGGTCCCTAATGACTCTCTGTGCAGGAGACAAGCCCTTACGCTTGGGATCAGATTTGTCCAAAACTGGGGAAAACAGAAGATTCCAGTTTCCTCCTATTATAATGCGTAGATTGGTAAAAGGGGCTGACACCTTCAACAAATCCATAAAGAACCCAGGGGAGTCTGCATTCAGACCATAAACACTGCCTAATAGCATGGTGGTTCTCTCCAGCCTGCCTAACAGAAAAATATATCTACCATTACGATCTCTAATAATCTGGCTACACACAAACTGAGTGTTTCTTGCATTTAGGATTGTGACCCCCCCCCCAACTCTGGGTGCTGTCCCCTGCACTAAAAGTCTGCCCAACAAACTGCCTGCAAAAAAGGGTAGCTTCTGCTTCTTCCAGGTGGGTTTTCTGGAGAAAGGAGATGTCACTCCTGAGCAAATGAATATGTTTCAGCACCTTGTATTGTTTGACTTTATTGAGACCTCCATGAATATGCCATGATAAAAATGTTTTAGGAAGAGCCATTAAAGATTCTCATGTATCAATAACCTCTGTTCCATAACATGTAAGGATGCCACATAGAAGGAAAAGATAATCCCTACATGATGCCAAGATGACCCACCCTCCCCACCCCACCCCAAACATTCTCCACAGAACAATTGCCTCTTAAGAAAAGTGAAACCTAATACAAGAAACAAACCCTTCCACCCTATTTCCCAAGAGTCAAGGCACTAAGTGTACTCTGGCAAACAAAGCTTAGTGCCCTGACTCCTGACAAATAACTCTCTGGTATGTAATATACCCACTGTGGTGACCCTACATCCCATCCCATCTGTCATCAAACAACTAACACCCAATTCTGCAGAAGCAAAATGACCCCCCCCATGATATGAACAGTACCCAGTAAATAGAGTAGAAGTCCCTGAGCCACCAATTCAGTCTAAAAAGAAAAAATAACCTACCTTAGCAATTAAGGGAGTGGAGTGGGGCTGTGTAGGCTCTCTACCATCAACTGAGACCTGAGGTGAGCAAACCACATTAACACATGCCACTTTAGTGAACCGCATGACTGAGGATGGTACACTGCATTAGATGTGAGAAACAGCTCTCGTTCTGGAGGAGTCCATGCTGTGCCCTCATACAGTGAGGACAGAAATAAATACCTAAGTGACAAATGAAGGAAAAAAAGAAAAGGGGTGGGAGAGGCTGTTTACCAGTGTGGATCACACTGGGTTTTAAAGCGCTCTGCATTTCAATTAAATGCCATAGGCTCTCCCCTCTCTGTCTGAGAGCTAATGGGAAACTTGCCCCAAAACATAGGGATAGTGGGAATCCAAAATACCTCTAGGAGGCAGGCTAAGCAGAGGGGAACATTGAAATGAGAACAATAGTCAAAAAAGGAAAGCAACGTGGAAGTCCCCTCTTCCTATCTGCACTCCTGTCCTTAGTACAGTAGGTCTGTCAGGAGTAGGCTTGCAGCTGGGAACTACAGTGAAATTAAACATAAAACTACTCATGTGGGTCCTTCTGCCTAAAGCATAGCCTTTTGCCAGTTCAGTCACTGAATATCCAAAAACAGAAACAAAGTTCAGTATGAAAACACTTGCAGTCTCCTACTCACTATGGTGAGTTGCATCGATGAAGCACCCTTCGGTTTTTAGAGCCAGTCATTTTCAGCCATCACGGAACAAATCAGATGGCACCTTCTTAAGGGATTCCTCAGCCATCTTCAGATCTTCAAAGGGGTCCCATTTCCCCTCAAGGCTCACCTGGAAATTAGCAGGATAGTCCTTTCAAAACTTTATGTTTGCTGCCAGGAACTTGGTGACAATGTCATGATAGGCTGTTCTCTTCTGTCTCACTGATAAGGGAAGGTCTTGAGCCACCCATATCACCTTGCCACCCGACTGTACTTCTTTTGTTTCCTTAATCATCACCATAAAGTGCAGGTGCTCCTGATAGTTCAAGAACTTGAAAATGAAGGTTCTTGGTGGGGCACCGGGTGGGGGCATGGATCTTAAAGCCCTATGAGCCCTTTCTATGATATAGGTTGGGCCAAATTGAGAGGGGCCGGCTAAGTTTTCCACAGGCTTTTGTGCGAACAGCTCAAAATTGTTCTCCTCTTTGCCCTCGGGAAGTCCGATTATTACCGCATTATTGAGGCGGCTTCTCCCTTCCAAGTCTTCAATTTTGGCTTCAAGTTTAGCAAGGCATTGTCAGGTTGCAGCCATCACTGGATCCACCTTTTCTACCCTGCTCTCCAGTGATGTCAGGTGAGTTTCACAGTCTCCAGTTTGGATTGCGAGATCTTAAAGTTTGGTTAAGACTGCTTTAAATTAGTCTGTTAGAGACCTCAATTCTTCCCTGAATGGACAGAACTCATCCAGAAACCACTGAAGAGTGAGGGGGGGACTGTTCTTGGGAGCCAGAGGCCTGCCGCTCTGTAGGCCCAGGCTGGGCCTTAGATCTCTTACTTGTTTTCTTGGGGGTAGTAGGTGGCATGTGTCACGGGTGTGCTGACCACATCTCCGCATCCATTCTGTCTATTTCACCCCAAAGAACACCTAGAATCCTTCAGGTATGTTGAATTCTCAGAGGGACATTTATCTGAGTTTGTTCTTGTAAAATATATTAGAAAACAGACAGTTGTATAGGAGGAATTAGTGGGAGTGCTCGTAAAAGCAGCTACCCAGAGGATTGCATCACGTGATCTCACCTCTTTTTTTATTTTGTTCTGCTGTCTTCCCCTGGCACAGAAGTGGAGTGGTGCCTATTGATGCTCCTACATGAGAGCACAGTGGTCATAGGATATGAATACAGTGACTCTGCAGGTTGATTGGCTGAAGTTATGCTTTCTCCCAGTGGCCTGGCCAACATTACCCTGTCATTAAAATAAGTCCTTAGAATAACTGGTCAGCAATTTTTCCTATGGCTGGACCAGTTGATATTTCCCGTAACAACCGGCTGGTTGTTACAGCATTCATGAGCCATTTCAATCAAATTATGCCACTTTCTCATTGGCTTTTGTCTTGCTTGTGGACAGGAGTAACAGCTTAAAAAACATGGTGGCTCTGTCTTTTGCTTACCGCAGAGCTGACACAACATGAGTTTTCAGCATAATTTTTTTTATATCTGGTTGACCCTGCCTGAAAAAATTGCTGACCAGCATATTATAAAAAATAAAAGATTGGGGAAGGGGGTGCTATGAGAATTGTATGCACACCCTCATTGTGGGATGCTTTGATAAACCCCTCGGGCCTTGCCCTCAGGGTTTATGTAGCATCCTACAACTCGGGTGTGCATTAAATTCTCATAGCACCCCTTGCCCATCCTTTATTCTCTATGTAACCCACCTCATAGGATGCACCTGGAAACAAGTTGCTATGGCTCGGTGGGACTTTCTTGGTCAAAAATTACAAATAAACTATTATACAATGGGGTAAATCCAAATGCCTAATTCCTGAAACCTGATTGATTGGCTGGCACCTTTTCAGTGCGATAAATCCTCCAGTGTACCCACTGGAAAAGGTACCAGTTACCAGTCTAATGCAGCAGGAACCCCTGCAGAAATCACTCTGACTGCCACAAACTCATAAACACAACCGGTACTTCTCACTCTAAACCCATTGAACATCACTTTCTGTACATCCTACAAAAAAGGAATGGAAACACTGCCAAAAGCCACAAAGAGACCCCAAATGGTCTTTTTTTCTAAGTACTTTCCCCATAACCACTTCCTCTTACCTCACCTTTTTTTTACTTTCCACTGTTGGCTCTGCACTGTTCATACGTTCCCTAAGTCATTACAGCTCACAAAGTCACTGAACACTCCTGCAGAGTAAATAAATATTTTGCTGTCCCCCACTAAAAAACAACTCCTTCAAGTCACAATGATTTAAAAAAAATAGCACTTAAACAGTGAAGGCATCCAGAAAACAGACTGTTAGAAACAGCAACCACCAGTCCATTCAGACATATCTCATGTGCTAAACTATCACTCCTCACTACACACTGCAGTCCAAAATATCACATCTGGAACAAAAAATAACAAAAATCCTCAACCTGTCAACACTTGCTGCATGCTGATTTCACCCTCTGTAGCCCCTTACTAAACTAAAAAAAAACTCTAGATTCAGTGCCAGCTATCCTATTACAGGATAGGGCTCACTTGATCCTGACTGTCAAGTTACTATATTCTGCCTATTCACAGAGAACTATTTTTTCCATTTCTACAATAAATAAATTATAAAAAGGAAGATTGAAATGAATAATTTTTTCCTTTTTTCTATTTTTCAAAAACAGAAGGGGGCATTGTATAATAGCAATATACCATGCCAGGGTGTGGGTGCATGGGTGGAGTTACCACTTCTGGTGTGGTTAAGTCACTCAGCCTGCAGCCTCATGACTGAACCACACCAGGCATGGTAAATCCACCCATAGACCCACACCCTGCTGTGGTATATTACTTAAATAAATGCTCCATTGTAGCACCTGCTGCAAGGTACTGTCATGGATGGCAAGAAAGAGGAATGGAAGATTATTTATTTGAAAATGTTTTACCAGGAAACTGTAAGGTGGTAATAAATTACCTCTCTCAGGTTCTTGGTGGAACAGCACAAAGGAAGAGACAACAAACATGTGGTGCACACGTAATAAATGAAAGTTATTACAAGTAAATAATAAAGGCTTACTGCCAACAGTGAATACACTAAGAGAGCTTCCAGTTTTCCTTACCTAGGTAAATGCAGTCTCTCGTCTCAGAGAAGCTACATGCTACAAAGGGTCTTATACCCTGATAGTCACTATGTTAACTACTAAAGAAGATACATAAAAAGTATATAACTGGACAGCAACAGGTGGCATGAGTAACCATCCTAACTAACGTGAGAAGTTGCTTAGCTTGCATGGATAGTAATCAATGGGATCTCTGTAAGTTCCCAAGGTCAGTTGCAATTACAGTGATGCACAAGCACTAAAGATGGCACCGTTGCCTCACTTATCATAATACAGCAAAAATAATAGTGGAAAGCATCTCCCAGGCTAAGATATATTGGTAAAGCATAATGGAGCATAATAGGCATTGGTAAAATACAGTAGAACACAGATCCTGATACTCATGCTTGTATGATAAGTGTCTTCACCCTAAGGTTAGTATATGTACCTACATATATGTTGTCTGCGAGGTGGGGGTACAATCAGGGATGCTGGACCATGGATAACATTCCCATCCTTGTTGCCTTCAGAATAAAAGGCAACAACCCCAGGAAAGTAGTGAGATAGAGCTAAAAGGTCATTTACAAGCCCAAGGCATGAGCCTTGTAAAGGAATTCGAGTTGTTCTCCGTGTTGTCTTAGAGTACGTCGCAGACGGTAAAGGGTTAGTATCAGAAAAACAATCAAAAATGCTTGAATAATAACAAAGGCTTTAAAAGTTAATTCTAACCAACTGTTGGATAGAGCAGTACTTAAATCACCATCATGAATATGATCATTAAGAGCTTCGCCAGCTTTAGAAATATTATTGCTAATATAGATTAAATGCTAATCTTTTCTAGCTAAAAGAGATTTTAAGGAAAGAGTCAAAAGGCCAATGTGCACATTAAATACAGGCAAATATTGAGACAAGGCAAGCAAGTATTGCAGATATCAATAACATCTGGTTCAGGGAGAGGAACAGGAGTAATGACAGTGTGACCTATTACTGTTTTCTGCTGTAGAGTAAAACAGAGTTAGGAGCTGAAATATCGCAAGTTTTTTCACTATAAGCAAAGGATTTATGATTTGTCACTACACAATACCGCTCATCAGAAATATAAATAACACTCACAGTAGGAACCCTTCATCGCTCTAGATGTATGGGACATGCAAATGACTGGTGGATGAGCTGTGAAGTGAAGCGATGTATCTCTTCCAGGTAGCTTCGGGATGCAGCTGTTTCAGTGGCAGGTGCTGAAGATGCAGCTTACAAAGATTTGTATTTGTCATCCTCATCAGTGACAGTCGGGTTGAATGGCAAATCATCACCCAGTGTAAAGGCCCAGTCAATGTGTTCCAGTGAGTATCCGCAGACAGGTTTCACAATGTCAAAAATGTCACAGTGGCACAAGTAGTAGTATCCCTTCTTGGTGCAACAGTTCATATGGGGTGCAACCCAGTCTTGAAGAACACAATGGCAGACCAATATGGAGGGTAAGTCAGTACATTCACAGTAGATGTTGCTATCAAGATGTGCAATGGAATTAATCGCAGCAAGTTTATCAAAAGCAGAAGTTTGTGGATCAAAGCAGGGTAGTGACAAGATGATGGTAATAAGCATATTATCAGGGAGTGAACATTTCTTAGAAAAGTAGCAAGGTGCTTGATTTGGATATCATGAAACATATCCAAGATTATTAGCAGTAGACATAGAAATAATAACAGAATTTGACATACACATAGCAATGCATGCATTCGATTTGCAATGAGGACAATGCCACTTAGACATTCTCCTATTATGGATAATATCTAGAATGCGTCCTGTGTCCAAGTCCCTGAAGAGATTGTTAACAGTGGCAATTATGTAAGAACCATAGGCAGAACATAAAAGGACACGGGCAAATATTGTTTGTCTGCCTCCTTGTTATTTTGAAAAATCAATTCATTAATCTTATTCTTAGTATTGTTGAACCCTTTGGCAATTTTCTGCATGCTATATACAGTAAAACATTCTTCATTACTTAAACCATCTACACCGTGTAACAGTGGGGGTAGGATATCATTTTTAGCAGTTTACTCAAAATTAAGCATTTGTGCTTTAATAGCAGCTATATCTGCTGTATTCCAGATAGACATGCCTGAGCCAAAAAGACCAGAGACAGTGCCTGCTGCACCGTTTTATATCTGCAATGTTACACCTAGTGCGTGGTCTAGCTTTAGCATTAGGTGCGGGTCTGAAAACTCCTACATAAGTGGCATGAGGTCCACTAACTGGATCATTTGTGCATCTTTGGTAAGCAGCAACAATGTCTGTAAGCATCATATTGAAAAACTTAAAAGTGTTGATCATGTGACAGAGACCAATTTCAGCCATATTCCAATGTGTAAGATTGAAAATAACTGGGACATGCATAAATTGTGCATTATTAATTGAGGCTCCTGGAAGGGAAGTGGCAGTCAAACCACTGGGGGGACCATCTTCCTGGGGAGGATATTCAGTCATTTCTTCTTTTGTGGGTGGGACTGCAGAAAGGAAGAGAGCTTCAGTAGCTACATAGTTGTGAAGACAGAAAGCACGTGACTGCTCAGAGGTGAGGCGGTCACATAAGGTAGGATCTATTAAAGCAGTCAAGTTATAATGACCAGTATGTCTAGAAGAAGTGTGTCGAATAGAGAGTGTACCATTTTGCGCAATGCCGGTGTTGGTCCATCCATGGAATGTAGCTTTGAATAGACGAGCTACAGGAGGTGTGTAACAATTAAAATCAGTTTCCCATTGTATTTGCAATGTGTATTTATCTGGAGCTACCACCATGGCATTAAGATAGGCATTGGAGCCTTCTTTAACAATAATCATTTTGTGGGAACATTATTATGAGCTTCCATTGAGGCTGAGTGTTCAAGTTTGCTAAGAAAGTGTTCTACACATTGTTTATGTGCAGTCAATAGGGGTTTATTCTGAGAGTTAGTCAGAGAAAGTAGTCCCACCAGGATGAAGAGGTGCAAGATAGCCATCTTGCCAGTATACCTGACAGAAAACAGAAAAGGACTGTTAAGTGAAGGGTACTATTCTGCTCTAAGTGGGTTAGAAAAGTCATTTTAGTCACTTTTACACAACTTGAACTGATTAGCTTGGAGCCACTTGTCAGTGATCTGTTTTTGCTGTTTAACTCGGACCTGATAGACAGCAGGACTGAGTTTGTTGACAATAGGATATGGGCTTTTCCATTTGCTGGCAAATGAATGAGTTAGTTGTCTGTTTTGGAGAAGCATAACTTGGTCTCCAACTTGCCAGTTGACATTTTTGACATGCTTATCAAAATGAGCTTTAGCTTGTTGAGCTTTGCCCATTTGATCAGCAGCGAAGAGGTGTGTCTTTGTGTGTCTTATCCACAGATACTCTATCTGCAGTAGAGGTATGGAGATCAATCAACAGGTGCTCAGGTAATCTCATAGCTCTACAAGTCATAACCTCATAGGGTGTACACTGAGTAGTTGCTGCAGGAGTGCTCCTGATTGCCATCAGCAGTAGTGGCAAGAGGGAATCCCAGTCCTTGGGATAGTCACTGATGAATTTGCATAACATCTGTTACCTGGCTTGGGGATTGAGGATAGTAAGGGATATGGAATTTCTGATCTACTCCAAGTAGTTGGAGTGGCTGCTTCATCAGCTCAACTGTAAAACTGGGTCCCTGGTTTGAGTCTACTTTAAGGGGTAGGCCCCACCTGGAGAACAATTGATCCACCAGGATCTTGGCAATTGTCTTTGCTGTACTATTCTTAGTGGGGAATGCTTCCACCCACTTAGAAAACAAATCTATGACAACAAGTGCATACTTGTTTTTCTTGCTGGCATTGGTCAAGGGGCCAATGAAATTGATTTGTATCACATTCCATGGTTCAGTTTGCCTCTTTTGCAACAATTGGCATTTCTTTTCATCGAAATTGGATTGTTCTGGGCAAACACTATGCAGTTGTCCACATAGTGTTCTGCATCATTGGCCATACCAGGCCACCAGACGATGGTTTTGAGTCTCTGGACAATATTGTGTACCCCCTGGTGTCCACTAGTGGGGGTGTCATGAACCATATGGATGAATTTGGTTCACAAAAATTGTGATGCAACCCACAATTTATCACTTGTATCCTCTTTTCGATACCAGATGAGTTTCTGGTCTCTAGGCAAATGTATGTTGTCAGAGTGTCTCTTGTATGCACTACCAGCAGGTAGTGCCTGTTCAATCCCTTTGTCCAGGAATCTGAACACATCTCTTAGCTCTGTGTAAGATTTCTGTGCAGCGGAGTGGTCTAGTGGAGGTTCTGGTACTGGTGTTTGCCTGGTGTTGGCGGCCAAGAAAATAGCTGCCACAGCTATTGGGTGAGTCTTTATCCATGTCTCCCCTCCTCGAGTGCCTGCTTTGGCAAATTAGTCTGTTCAATCATTGAATTCATGGTAAGGGTCAGATTTACAGTGAGCTTTTACCTTGTGAATGCACAGTTTTTGAGTAAACTGTTGTGTCAGGATGTGTATATTCACAAACAATGCCCTGTATTTGACAGGTGTGCCATCAGAGGATGTAAAGTTATTTTTCTCCCAGAATGGTAGAAACTCAGTAAGGGAAGAGCAGACTCAATTGGGGCATGACATCTAGAGCACAGGCTCTAACTGCCAATTTGGCATAACGTGAGGAGATAGAGCATTTCCTTGAAATGCGCCTGAAATTGCCATCTTGATCTAATATGAGCACACCAAATCCTGCTACCTGTTCTCCATCTACATAGGAGGCAGAGCCATCTGTAAAGACACAGTATATGCTGGTATCCTCTAAAACATTTGGTGTAGCCAGTAAGAATGGTCGCAGCTCAGGTAAGTCAGGAGGTTGGAGCCAACAATCATGGAGCTTACCAGTGTAAAGTAGGCCATGGACCAAGATAGATGGCATTTTTGCAGGTAGTACTTTGATGTCCCTGTCCTGCAAAAGTAAAGACCAGTGGGTAAACCTGGTGTTGGAAACTGAACCATATTTTACTTTGTCTGAAAGCAGAAAGTTGGTTGGGGTGTGACAGGTATGCAAGACAATAGGTGCATACCTAATGATGTACAAGAAAGGTTGACAGCCCAGAAGATTGCCAAGAGTGTTCTTTCATGGAGACTATACTTTCTGTCTACTGGGGCCAGCATCTGAGAAGCATAGGCAGTGGGCCTGAAGTACCCATTGTATTTTTATGCCAGTACTGCAAACATGGCCACATCAGATGTGGCAGTTTCCAGACAGAATGAGAGATTTGGATTAAAACTGATTAGTGTTAGGGCTGAGGTGAAGGCCTGCTTGAGCTGTGTAACACCTTCAGTGTAAGTGGGGCCCCATGTCCATGGGATGTCCTTTTTCAGAAGTTCGTACAAGGGACAGCCTTCAAGTCAAAGACAGGAATAAAATCCCTGGAGTAGTTTACCATTCCTAAGAAGCGTCTGAGTGTTGCCACACTAGTAGGATGAGGCAGATCTTGCAAGCCCTGGATCTTCTTGATAGCTGGGCTTCTGCCTTGGTCTGTGATATGTAGGCTGAGGAAGCTTACCTCTTTTTCACACAATTTGTGCCTTAGAGGGGTTGCACTTGGGGCCTGCTCTCTTGAGGAGAGACAGAAGTTCATCTAGAAGGTCCAAGTGATCTTCTTTCATGGTGGTTGCTAGAAGCAAGTCATCCACGTACAGCGGGAGACACTGGGGTGTAGAAAACCTCTGAAGGGCATCCATCATGTGTAGATGGAAGGTGGAAGGGCTGTTGTGGAAGCCCTGGGGCAGACAGGTCCAGGTGTACTGGCGTCCATCAAAGGTGAACGTAAATTAGCATTAACTTTCCTGTTCTAATGGGAGTGACCAAAACCCATTAGAGATGTCAAGCACTGTGAACCACTTTTTGTCAGGCATCAGTAGCCTGAGCTCGTCAGGTGTTGATGCTACTGTTAGGGTGCAACTAGGGGTAACTTGATTAAGTTTTCTGTAGTCAGTAGTAAGTCTCTGAGCTCCATTTGGCTTTTTCACAGGCCAGATAGACAGATTAACAGTGGACACACAGGTCATAATGGCTCCTTGCTGTAGCAGTGATTGAATAGTCTCCCTCAGTGATGACAAGGCTTCATCAGGGAATGGGTACTGCTTCAGCTTCACAGGGTTGGGTCCTGTGATTTCAAATGGTAGTGTGTATCCTACCACAGTTGTGCCTGTCAGTGATAAATACGTCAAGGTATTTTTGCAGCAAAGGTGCAAGTTCAGAAAACAGGTCATGACTTTTGAATGAAGCCATGATGTCATGCTCCTTGTTCTTATGGGAGATGGCTTCCACCATGTGTGAGTCTGGAATGGTGACACCGTGACATTGTCCTTTGATTTGAAGAAGTAGCCTGTTGGCTAGGTCCACTACACAGACATGTAGTGCTAGGAAGTCAATTCCCAATGTGCTGGAGTGATGACATAATATCATAAGGTCAAAAACAAAATCAGTTCTGAGGTGGCCTATAACCACAGGTAGAGGAACAGATCAGTAAGTGTGTGGCTGAGTACCATGTATACCCTGGGCACTGGTCTTTCAGCTGGTAGACCAGTCAGATGAGACTGGGTCCTCATCATGGAGGACTGACATGGCTGCTCTGGTATCCAGAAGCATAGTAAGTTGGTGGCTCCTGACCATGGTCTTTACACATGGTCGTCCTTTTGTGTCAATGATCAAATCAATCACAATCTGGACTGTGGCCTGTAATTGCCAATCAGTATTTTCAGAATCATCATCATCCCGTTCCTGGAATCTAAGGCATGCTGGATCTTTCAAGGCCTCCTGTATGTCCTGTACAAGTTACAAATGTACCTGTGACATCACAGGCCCTACAACGAACTGCACGCATGGTTCCTCCTTGGTTATTACATTGGTCCGGCCAGTAAGCAATGTCACAAAAGGATTCTTCCCTTGGTTGTTTGTTTGTTTAGTAGCCATGGCCAGGAAAGTGTTCCCCTGACCGCATGGCTGTCCAGTGGCCAGAGCGAGGGCTGCTATGGTTTGCGTAGGCTTAGCCACTCTTTTGGCATGGACCTCCTCTAGTAATTTGTGGAGTGCCTCATTTTTGTCTTTGAGACTTTGATAACTAGGACCTTTACAGTTGTAGTTATTCTGTTGGGGATTTAGATTTTTCCAATTGTTTCTATCTCTGGTTCTGTTGTTGTTGTAGTTCCGGTCCCTCCCCCCCCCCGTGCAGCAACATGTAGTCAGAAGGGGGCGTCAGGTTTCTAGTTATCAGCCACATTGTAGTGGGTAGGTGTATTGAGGATGGACTGTACTGCAGCCACCTGTCTTGTGGCCACCTTGTTGGATTTATTGGAAGCAAGGTTATGGAGGTAGACCTGATAGGCACACTCCATCTTTATGAGAATATTTGCAAAGGTGTCGGTACTTGGGCAAATGTTAAGTTCAACCCTTGCCCCACAAGACCAGAGTCATGTTCTGAATGTACAATTCCTTGCACTCAATTTGGTTGCAGTCTGAAAGTTTTCTTGCTAGATTTTCACCAGTGTAGTATGCAAGCCATAATCATTGATGGTAGGCTGCAGGGCTTTTCTTCACATTCTGCTTAACCTTGAGGGCCAAGTGAGCTCTGATACTGGGGGAGTTGGTGGCAATGAGAGCCACAGCAATGTCATCATAGACAAGTGCTAGAGTTGTGTACTGTCTCTAGGAGTTTGGCCCGGAGGTTAGGTTTGATCATCTGTCGCAAGACTTGAACCTGGTACTCGGGTTGGAGAGAAAGCTTCTCACAGAGGGAGCACACCTTCTCCAAATGGCAGCTGGGATTGTCAGTTGGGCTTATCTGTCTGATACTTTGGGCAATTTTCTGGACAGAGTGAGTGACTTGCAGGGGATTGGAAGTATGAGTGGTCACACTTAACTCAATATGTTCCATGGAGTAGTGAAGAGCAGCTTCCGATGTTGCATCGGCGACTGCCTTGTATGCATGGTCTTGACTGATGGTTTCTTTGAACATTCTGTCAATTTGGTCCCAGATGGCCCTCCTTTGGTCCTCCAGTACAGTGATGTTATTGACAGCTTCCTGAATTAGGCCACAAACCTCTTCCATGCCTCCTCTGGTGAGAGGAGCAATCAGAGGTGCACCTCGGAATACACTTGTGTCATGGGGATGGCCATCTTGGTGGTGTATGTGGGTTCTGCCATATTTGTGTAGACTTGGTGATGCAGAGTGCATGCTGACATAGGTGCCATCTTGAGGATGACTGATGAAAGTTGCTCCACCACGGGGGTTGGCATGCCTGGTCATCACACTGGATGATGCAGTCTCAATGGACGTATACTGAAACCCATTCATGGCCTTAACATGGCCAGCAAGAACCTCCTGTTGATGGTGCAGCTTCAGCATCTTTTATCTACACTTCTTGTGACAAACACTTGCAGTGCCCTGTTCAATACATTTTTTAACCTCTCACTGCAACACTCTATATGCGGTGTCCAATTCAATGTTTTCCTTAAGTTCTTTCTCCAACTCACGATTCATTCTCTGATACTCTTCTTTCAATCAGCATTATCCTCTCTCAAACCTTCATTCATATTGGTCAAAACATCATTCAAATATACGGTTTCTTATTACATTTCAACCTTTCACAAGCATCTCTCAACATGCAAATTTCCCTCTCAGTGTCTTGAGCAGTGCAGTGCAACAGTCTATTATTGGCATCACGGAGTAACTGTGTCTCCTCTGCTAGTTTCTGTTCCTTTTTCTGTATCTCCTATGCCTGCAAGCCCATCTCTTTCTTTAGAGCATCATTTTGCAGTTCAAGGGAGGCTCTAAGTATTGTTTTGACTCTAAGTATTGGTTGGATATAAGCAGCAATGGTTTGTGTGCATAATTTGATTCCAGCATGAAATCTGTCCATCTGCCATTGGATGTGAGGTAGTTTGAGACATTGCGTCTCAGCTCAGTGCATAGTTCAGACATGACAAATAAGGAGTCCACAGACAAACAAAGAAGCAGCTGGAAAACTGGACAAAATCCTTGGTGCCATCACCAACCGCTTTCTGGTCCCTGGTGGGTGAACGATGATGCCAAGGTGGTACGCTGTCACTTGCAGAGGGACTAAAAAGGGGTCTGATATGAATTTACCATGCCTGAGATCAAGATAGTGTAGGTCTGCCACAGCCATTGTCACTGTAAGTGCAAGTAGGTCCAAGTAGGCGAAAATCACAATACACTACTCGACATTCAAATAAATT
Organism: Neoceratodus forsteri; assembly: GCA_016271365.2. NCBI lineage: Eukaryota > Metazoa > Chordata > Ceratodontiformes > Ceratodontidae > Neoceratodus > Neoceratodus forsteri. The sequence continues at coordinate 33,723,959 of CM057450.1, forward strand.
GAATGGAATCTTCTTTTGTACCTTCCAACCTGCACACGGTTGCTAAATGTAAGGTGGTGATAAATTACCCTCTCAGGTTCTTGGTGGAATGGCACAAAGGAAAAGACAACAGACATGTGGTGCACATGTAATAAATTAAATTTGTTACAGGTAAATAATACAGGCATACTACCAACAGTGAATACACTTGGAGAGTTTCCAGTTTTCCTTACCTGGGTAAATGCATTCTCATCTCAGGGAAGCTATGTGCTACACAGGGTCTTATACCCTGATAATCACTATGGTAACTATTAAAGAACATACATAAAAAGTATATAACTGGACAGTAACAGGTGGCATGAGTAACCATCCTAACTAACATGAGAAGTTGCTCAGCTTGCATTGGTAGTAATACAATGGGATCTCTCTAAGTCCCCAAGGTCAGTTGCAATTACAGTGATGCACAAGCACTTAAGATGGCGCTGTTGCCTTACTTATCCTAATACAGTGAAAACATAGTGGAAAGCATCTTCCAGGCTAAGATATATTGGTAAAACATAACGGAGCATAATATGCATTAGTAAAATACAGTAGAACACAAATGCTGACACTCGTGCTTATATGATAAGTGTCTTTGCCCTAAGGTTAGTACATGTACCTACATATATGATGCTGATCATGAGGTGGGGGTACAATCAGAGATGCTGGACCATGAATAACAGAACCCAATAAAGAGGACAGCAGTCTCACTTACAAATGTGAACTGGAGGGTGGGGATGGGAAGATAGGAGAGGGGGAGAAGTTCAGAATTAGCAATAAGATAAAAAATGAAAAGCTAACAACTCCAATGTGCAATATTAGTTACTACATTATGCAGTGCATACATAGATGTGGCAGCAGTTGGTAGACAATACCATAGTAGACAAGATCCAGTTCATACTAGAGATACACAGAAGTCAGGTAGGATACTCACAAGTCACAACATGCATTTGTTAATGCCGAATGTTTCCTTGCTGATATTAGCATTGGATGTTCGAAGCTCTAATGTCCCGGGCATTTGTTGGTATTTGTGCTACAAATTTTCAACATGGCCTTTTTGTGACCCCCACCTTATGAAAGCATTTGAAACCTCTGCTCGCGAACAGTGGCATTTTCATTTTGTTAATCTGTCCCAAACGTTGATTTCTCACAGCGACAGCACCATTCTGCGCCAGATCTGTGAAAACACAGTTTGGGCAAGATGTGAAAAATGACAGCTGTACCATTCATAGGGAGGTGTGAAGAGATGGCAGTGTTGAAAATCTGGAATGAAAATATTAAAAAATGCTCAAACGTACGAACGTATGTGGAAACTGTGGAATGCACACTCATAACACAGTCATTTAGTGGAATTATTTCACCAGATTTTCAACAAAGGCATTTTGTAGCCTCTGCTCATGAACACTGTCACTATGATTTTCTTAATCTGTCCCGAATGTTGATTTCCCACAGCGACCATGCCATTGTGCACCAGATGTGCGAAAACACATTTCGGGCAGGATGTGAAAAATGACAGCTGTACTGTTCATAAGAGGGTGCTCAAAATTGACAATGTTGAAAATCTTGAGTGAAACTATTACATATTCTTGAAGTTACAAATGTGCATGGAAACTGCACAATGTACGCTTGTAACATAGTCATTTTATGGACTTTTGTCACCAAATTTTCAACATAGGCATTTTGGGACCTCCACTCATGACCAGTGTCACTGTGATTTTCTTAATCTGTCCAGAACACTGATTTCCCACAGGGACTGTGCTATTCTGTGCTGGAAGTGCAAAACACATTTTGGCCAGGATGTGAAAAATGACAGCTGTACTGTTCATAAGGAGGTGTAAAAAAAAATGTCAGTGATGAAAATCTAGAGTGAAAATATTACAAATTCATGAAGTTACAAGTGTGTGTGGAAACTGCACAGCACATACTCGTAACAGTCATTTCTGGGAATTTTTTCACCAAATTTGCAACATAGGCTTTTTTGGGAGCCCACTCCATGAACAGTGACACTGTTGTTTTGTTAATCAGTCCTGAAAGGTGATTCAACACAGTGACAAGGAAATCACCTTTAGGGGCTGAATAACCAGATGACAGTCACACTCGCTCGCACATACTCAGGGACACACACACACACACACACACACACACACACACACATATATATTCATGGCAAAAAACTCAGTTTAATGCAGCAGTTAGGGTTGTTCCACAGTGACAAAAGCAAGGAAATTCTATGTTAGGGTTCCCACCCCCCTTGCACCTCATCCCTACCCCGGCCCCACTAACAGGCATTGGGGTCATCGGTCCTAACTCTCCCCCATCCCATGTGCAAACAAGCTGAGGTGGTGCAGTACAGGAGAATGGGGGTGAAAGTTAGGACCGACGACCCCAATGCACACCCTGATGCCTGTTGGTGGGGGTGGGGTGCAAGGGGCATGGGAACCCTAACATTGAATTTCCTCACTTTTGTCATTGTGGAACAACCCTAATTGATGCATTAAACAGAGTTTTTGCCATGAATTTCATTTCTTTTTGAGAATGTGCACTACAGATAGTGTAGTAACAGCAACACAAATGCAAGTGCAAATGCTAACGCACATCGTGAAGCAAATAAAAATGATAACGTGAACAGTAATAGAAACGCAAGCGCAAACATTAAGGAAAACAGAAACGCAAATGCAAGCATATACAGAAATGCAAACCATAACTCACACGGCCACAGTAACTCAACTGGAAATGCAGAAACTTACAGTAACAGCAATGATGACGCCAAAGGAAACACAAACAGAAACACAAATGGAAATGCACACGGTGATGCAAAAGGAAATGCAAACAAAAACAGTAATGGAAACACAAATGTTAACAGTAACGCAAACGCAAGCGCAAACAAAAACGCAAAGGGTAATGCACACTGTAACGGAAACACAAGTGGATTGCTAACTGTAACAGTGACAAAAATGCACAGCCTTTTTTTGCCCAAAAGCTGCATACAGAAACACAGTGAATACAAAGAATGTAAACATAATAATGGGCCTCAGAGCAGAAAATGAACACTTGGAATACTAAATTGCTTATATCTCAGGAACCGTACGACGTAAAAAAAATTGAAAATTTCATATAATTTATGACTTTCTTGGCTAGTTTTGTACTTAGTCCTCTGATAGGGGGCTAAGAACTTTGCTGACAAAAAGTGTGTATCTCGAAGCGTTTCCCAGAAACAGGCCCCCAAAGGCACGGCAGATGCCGTAATGTTATCCTATGAGAAAAATCATCAACTTTGGAGCACTGTAACTTTGCAGCCCCGTGATGTTTTGTCACTAAACCAACAAAAGGCTCATCTGTGTGATCTTGGCTGTCTCCCCTCCAAATTTCAGCCCAAAAGACTAAACCATGCTTTTGTAGCAGGGTGGCAAAGATTTCCTATTCTTTTGGGCATAGTGTTGCAAAGTAGTGTCGAAAATCATGACACTTTTGCAAAAAAAAATCACAAAAGTGACACATGTGCGACACTATTTTGCAACACTATAGTTTACAAAAATTTTAAAACCATATTTCTGGGGTGTTTAACCCCCCAAAAAAGACATGGCTAGCATCCTCTGGGCTCGACTAGGTGGACACAAAAAGAACTGTGTCCCTAGAGGGTCCCAAATCTAAATGCCAAGCATTTCTGTGACTAGCAACTGAAAACAAAATGGTGGATTTGTGACACTACAAGGGTAATTTGCTACAATAAAAACTGCATTTGCGACACTGTCAAACTTTTTGTTAACTTTTCCCATTGACTATAATGGGAAACTTGTTTTTTGAATAACTTTTGAACTGCTTAGTATTTTTTCACAAAATCTTCAACAGGCACATCAGGTACCCAGGTTGCATGTTCCCTGATGTTTATGGACTGGTCACACAAACCATGTGACCTGTAGGTGCGAGCAAAGAATGCACAAAAAAGTGTACAGTAAATATGGCTTTCTATTGAGCTTTATAGCTCCACCATTGTATATCTGACCATTACGAAACTTGGCAGATCATGAGATCCATGGTACTGCTCTATGCTTGCCATATTTCAGGCAAATCCATCATATGGTGGCAAAGTTATTAAGCTGCAAAATTTCACACTTTAACCTTAAATGGGGTACTTAACCCTAACTATAATGGCACTCTATATATATATATATTTATACAACATATGTTTTGGGATAAATGGCAGGATAAAAAGTAATATCTCAGCCAGGTCATGGAGATATCAGTAATATCTTCACATGTGAAGATATCACTGATATCTCCATGTTCCTATACATCATCACAACAAAAGTGAAAGTTTTTCTGTTTCATTCTAGCATGCTAGAAATTAATGCTCCTCTCTCATGACTGTCACTCCACACTGGTAACCTCGCCTACCACCACATGACTGTGACATCCCACAATCATGTAAGAAGTAGTTATTAAAAAAAAAAAACATCTGGTTGGTCCTGCCGTTTAGAGATGCAGCGAATTTAAAATCTGCCGGCCAAGTGAATGCGAAGTGGCCACTTCGCTTTGGCACTTCATTACGTGGAGTACCCCATAGGAAAGGCTCACTTTGCCTTGTTGTTATTACTTTGCATTGTCATTCCGACTTAAACATGAAGCAAGGTCTGAGTGACAACAATATTGAGGGCATCCCACCCACACAGTCACCAGAATGAATGTGTATCTCCAACGTGCTACTGTCTTGTGTCCAGAAAACTCTCCAGTGCTGATGAAGTGAAATGAGAGTGTAACAAGAAATGCAAAGTCTCCCAAAATTAATGGTACACTCAGTCATGCGCGCAGTGGTCAGGTCACACACAGAGTCACCAGAATTACTGTGCATCCCCAAAATGCTACTGTCTTGTGTCCAGAAAATTCCCCAGTGCTGACGAAGTGAAAAGAGAGTGTAACAAGAAATGCAATCTCCCAGAATTAATGGTGCCATGCAAATGCACAAACAGATTAAGAATGCGCTGCACACTCAAGGGATGTGTATGAAAAGGCACAACACCACCTAACCAGCTCTTACAAGTCACAAATCCAAATCTGGAAAGGAATACATTTTGCCAGTTGGGGTATTAGTGCATGGCAGTAACAATCTTCTACCAGTAAAGATATCACAAAGCAGTATAAACAATTCATGCAGGTGCAATGGATAGCAGGTTCACACCGCTGCAATTACTCTGTAACACAATAAAAGGTGTCTGATTTAATGGCACACACTGCACACACACTCAAATAATGTGTAAACTGAAAACCGTTAGTAATATAACCAAATGTTTTAGACAGACAAATTGTACACTGCTGCACCACAACAATCAGCAAAAAAAGTCAAGAATTACTGAAAATATTACTGTGTGTACATTAACACAGTTATACAATAAAAATATAACCAAAACAGAAAGACTGCCTTTTTCTCCCAGTTAATCTACTTACACCACAAATACGCCCCTTCCCCAGAGCATACTTCACAGTACACAGACTGACTGTTCTACATTAACATTCAAAATCTACATGCAACAATAAACACTCGATGATATGAGCACAGAAGGGTTTCCTACAATCGATGTACTAAATTTTAAGCAAAAAATATTACTCAAAAAGGCTTTTTAAACAGCTTTTAGAAGTTTTGAACCGAAGAGCTCTAAGAGTAAACTGTCTCCAGCTACCACTGCACACACACTACCCAGCCCAGAACCGAGGCTGTGCCGAACAATCTAGAGCCCATGTGACCTGCAATCCCATGAATAACTGCAGAATTTCATTTGGAGCTCAATTACAGGGTGAAGTGAGGCAAATTACATTGATTTCAAAGTACTTCGCCTTAAAATTGGTGGAGAAGTGGTTTGGGGAAGGCGGAATAATGCAAAGTCATTGGTTTCAATGGATTTGCATTCCTCTTTATGAAGCTAAGTACTCTGCTTCACATTGTGGAGTTCTATACAGATTCCACATTACTCAGTGAATCACTTCACGGAGCAAATTGAGGCCACGTCACCCACCACTACTTACAGTACTGTAACTCACATGCTGTATGGGAAGGAATGTGAATGCCTATGGCTGTACTTTCCCGATGGGCTGTAGCACAAAACTCCCTGACTTAAAAATGCTCATTAATGAGTACACTGGTGGAGTAGTGAAACCTGGAGAGATACTACTAAACAGGCTTACAATACATCAAAGTAACTAGTAAAAAAATTAATGTTGTGATTTGTGACATGATCGTGAATCATGATTTGTGACTGCATTTGTGACCGTGATGATGAAGAATATGATTCAGTGTCGACAGTGTGAGATAACCAATATGGAACTGTATAAATGTGAATGCCTATGGCTGTACTTCCCCCGATGAGCTGTAGCACAGACTCCCCAACTTAAAAACGCTCATTAATGAGTACAATGGCAGGGTGGTGAAGCCTGGAGAGATACTACAAAACAGGCTTACAATACATCCAAGTAACTAGAAAAAAAAATTAATGTTGTGATTCGCGACGTGATTGTGAATAGTGATTTGTGACTGCATTTGTGACCATGATGATGAAGAACGTGATTTGTATCACGATTGACTCGTGATGATGTTCCTGACTTAAAAATGCATATTCATGAGTACAATGTTCATGCAGAATTATGCATCACACTGGTCCTGTACTCTGAAGAGAAGCCAAAGAAACAATTGTGACTTAAGTTACAGATGGAGATTGGGCACTAAAGAGATGCAAATGCACAGACAGATTAAGATCGCGCGCTGTGCACTGAAGAGATGCAGATGCAAAGGCACAACACCTAACCAGTGCTCACCATCAGAAATTCAAATCTGGAAAAGAATATCTTTGCCGGTTGGGGCAGGCTGTGGGGGGGGGTAGTGTAATGCATTGCTGCAGTAACAGTCACTAGTACTAGTAACAGTAAATATACCACAAAGAAGTACAAAAATCACACAGCTGCAGTGGATAGCAGGTTCATATTGCTAAAATTATTATGTGGCACAATAAAAGGTGTCTGATTTGATGATACGTGTCACACACATACTCACACACACACTAAGTAATACGTAGCAAATTGAAAACTTCAGTAATATAACCACATATTTTAAACAAACTAAAATTATGCACTACTGCACCACAACAATCAGCAAAAAAATGGCAAGAATTATTACAAATATTACTGTGTGTACATTAACACAGTTATACAAGAAAATATCACCAAAATAGAAAGCGCTGTCTTTTTCTCCAAGTTAATCTACTTACACCACAGATACGCCCCACCCCCAAAGCACACTTCCACTGTCTCTCAGTACACAGACTGAATGTTGTACATTAACATTCAAAATCCACACACAAACAATAAACGCTCGCCGATATGAGCACAGGAGGGTTTCCTATAATCGATGAACTAAAGTTTCAGCAAAACAAATGACTCAAAAAGGCTTTTTTAACAGCTTTTAGAAGGTTTGGATTGCAGATAGCTCTCAGAGCAGATTGTCTCCTACAGCTTCCTACACACACTACCCCAAACTGAGGCTGTGCAGAACAATCTAGAGCCCATGTGACCTGACATCCCAAGAATCACTGCAAAATTCACCTTTGGAGCTTAAAAACAAGTCAAAGTGACACAAAGTACATTGTTTTCAATGTACTTCTCTTTAAGAATTGGTGGAGTAGTGGTTTGGGAAGGCAGAGTAATATGAAGTCATTGTTTTCAAGGGACTTTGCGTTACCCATTATAACATGAAGTACTCCGCTTTGTGTTGCAGAGCATGCCACAAATTCGCTTCACTCCGTGAATCACTTCTTGGAGTGAATTGGGGCCACTTCACCCACCACTACTGCTGTTTTCTCCTGGTGTTAGTCAAGAAGTAGTTTGAGTTTTGCAGCTGTACATTTGTACCATGACCGAGCGCTTTGTATGCTGTAAAATGAGGAAGGCACCGAGATTTAAAATAAGACAGTCTACTTATGAAAAGTTTAAAAACTGTGCCTTTTTTCCAGCAGAAAGAGGACAGAGAGTGAGAGAGAATCTGCAGCTTTAGAAAAGTGAATGCAAGAGTCAGCCAGTGTTGCTATAGCAATGCTCGCTAGGACTTGCATTCACTTTTCTGCAGCTGCAGATCATCTCTGTCTCTTTGTCTCTCTCTCTTTCTCTCTCTTTATCCTGTTTCTACTGTTTCCATCTTATTTGCAACAAACATCATAAAACTAAGGAAAAAAGCCAGTTTTTAAACTTTTCACAGGCAGACTGTCTTATTTTAAATCTCGGTGACTCCCTCATTTTACAGCATACAAAGCGTTCGGTCACACTACAAATGTACAGTTGCAAAACTCAAACTCCTTCTTCTGTAACACTGGGAGAAAATGGCAGGACCAGCCAGATAAGTTTCTTTTGAACAAGAATTGCTTTACCAATTATGGCTGGATTGACCAGATAAAGATTTTTAAGCAAGTGTTTCTTAGCAATAATAGCAGTATCAACCATGTGTCACAACTACTAGGGGAGGGATGCAGTCCTGGAGCTGCCTGTTGTACTGAGGAGGGAATAATATTTTTTTAAATAAATATTTTTTACCATCTATCAGAGTATCAACCAAATGTCAGAGCTGCCTGGGGGTTGACTACAGGTCTTGCATCTCCCTGGCAAATCAAACATAGAGGAATTGTGTCTGCTTGGTAAATCAAATATGTAGGTATTATGGTAAGTGGAGATGTGGGGATTGTGTCTGAGGGCCAAAACATATGTAGCATAAACAGAATATGACACGGCCTGACTGAAGATATAATGTTTATCTTCACTTGAGGCCAATGACATCAAGATATCTCACGAGTGGCATTAGAGTTTTCAAAGCTAACCCTCTCCCCCACACACCAACAGGCATCAGGGGTGTGCATTGTAGTCATCAGCCCTAATGCTCACCCCATTCTCCTATATTGCACCCATCTCAGCTTATTTACTTATGGAATGGGGTGAGCATTAGGGCTGATGACTCCAAGGCACACCCTCAATGCCTGTAGGCGTGTGCAGGGTGGGTGTGGGTTGTTAGCTTTAAAAACCCCAATGCCACATTTCCTGCCCTACTTTTGTGACTTTATCCCTAACTAGAGCATTAACACAGTTTTTTTGCAATTTATTTCCTTACTTTTTGAGATAGTATAATCATAGCCCATAGATGCACGTACATTATGTCTGTAGCTGTGGAAGCACAGGGCACTCTGGGTCCTGCACTTCCATTTATAGGATAAGAGTGATCAAATTGTCAGCATAGAAATGATACTATCCCACCTGATGTACCCAGCACAGAAAATGTTCAAATCCCCTCCAAAACAATTCTGCACAACTGGAATGCTATTCCATGCCACAGGTGCAAAAACACATTTTGGCCAGGATTTGAAAAATAACAGCTGTGACATACATTTGGTGGGGTAATAAGAAGTCTATGTTGAAAATCTGGGGTCAAAACATTTTACATTTCTGAAGTTATGAACATGAGTAGCAAAATTGCAACAAATGGGCATAACTCTGTCATTTTTACATATTTCGACCCCCAAGTTTCAACATAACCTTCTTATGACTCCACCTTATGAACAATATGACAGTCTTTAAGCAAATCCTGCCTGAAAGTGAATTTTCCAAGTGACAGAAAAATCACCCCTTTTTCTGGGGAGGGAGTGTTGCATAATAACAGACATATTGTTTATGAGGTAGGGTCCCCAAAAGACCATGTTGAAAATTTGGTGTCAAAATGTCAAAAAATGACTGAGTTATGCATAAAAGTTGAAACCCCCATTGAAATACATTGAACCGTATTTACCTTAGCTTGTTCAGTCACCGGTTCAAGCAGCAAGATGTGTCTTCGATTGGAAAGTGGATCTTGAACTCGGTACCTGTTCAGGTGAGTGAGGGTGAATGGGGAGGTGGGTGCACAGTGGGAGGTCAGGTGGGTAGTGTGGGTGTAATCAATGATGGACTTTATTTTTTTTTTTTACAGTTAAAAAAAGACATTGAGGGATGGTTTTCTTTTTTTCGGCTTTACTGGGACATGGGAGGGTGGGGGTGCCACTAACAACCCAAAAATTCATTTCTGCATAGCAGTTTCAATTCATGCCTGATATATTTAGTTGACATTCTGCTACCACACATATTCTCCCCCACTAATATTTGCACAGCAGTCACCGGCAAATACAGTACTGTAATAAGTGTGGCAGTATAGTAGTTCAATGTACGAAGCAGGTAATCAAGCTCTGGATCCCTTAATTGATCACAGCCAGCTTGTTCTCGACACTGGGCAAATGTTGAAATTACACTTGAATTTATTGAGGAAGTACTGGTGCCACATGCAAAAATACAAAAAGAAAAGCTTTTCCTGCCTGGCAAACAAAAGGCTCTCCTGGTCCAGGATTTGTATAGAGCCCATGCCACAGATGCAGTCCTGAAGCAGCTGGAAGGTAATGGCATCAAATACCGATGTACTCCAGCTACTCGGTGTTTCAATTAACAAAATCTTCAAAGACTGCCTGAAAAACAGTTCTCCACACAGTATGCAGGCATAGTTTCTGACAGACTGGTGGTAGGCAATGGGGACAATATGGGTGCAGACCTCAGGCTACAAAATCTAAAAGAGCACCATGCTCGCTTGGTCTAGAACAGCTTTGGACAACTCGCTGCAAGACACAATGACATTGTTCGTGGATTTCAACAGTCAGGGATTCAGGAAGCACACACAAACTGCCTTACTGAGGTAAGCCTGTCATTTACTACAGTAAATCCTTCACAGTAATCATCTTATACTAAGTAAACTGGGCACTGGGCACATAGTGAAATGTCTCCCTTTCTTTTTAGGGTTTACAGGCAGATATGGCACAGAAGTAGAAGTAGGTGAAAATCAGTGCAGATGCTGGGTGCAGCCACAACTGATGACATGATCTCTATTACTTCTTAGTTTTTGCTCCATTTTTTGTCACCCCTCCCTTTGTATTAATTAAATACAATAAAGCACTTGAGTTTTAAATGCATGGAAGGTTTCAGTGTATTAGTTATAGCTTAAAACCATGCAACATAAAATACAATGATGGTACCCTAATCATGCTATTCTACTTGGGTTCAGATTATTTTCACTGCAAAAAAATGTTGTAGGTGCCGTATTGGTCCTTTTAAGAACAGATCCAGAAACAAATGATTTGATACCTTTTATTGGACCAACATGGATGTTACAGAAAATAACAAAGTGCTCTAGCTTTCGAACCTACCCGGTCCTTCTTCAGAAGCTTTAAAGCTTCTGAAGAAGGACCAGGTAGGTTCGAAAGCTAGAGCACTTTGTTATTTTCTGTAACATCCATGTTGGTCCAATAAAAGGTATCAAATCATTTGTTTCTGGATTATTTTCATTGAAATTCCTGTCCAGCTAATGTATCTGAAATATTCTGAATGTAAATATAATCTGCTATACAGTATGTGGGCTTTGGACGGCGAGGGGTGCCACTAGACACCAGAGATAAAGGGAAATCTTATGGGAAGGTGGGGGACTGCCCAGAACACCGAAGGAGGATTTTTTTTAATTAAAAATATTATAAAGGATAAAAATTGGCACCAAACAATGGAGAGAGATACAATTACACATAACCAAGGATGGCAATGGAGTGGGTGGGTGGTGATGATGGGAGGAGCACAACCTGACAACTGTGGAAAGGAATGGCCAGCACTTCTATGTACCACACTTCTTCAAAAAAATTTTTGGGGGGACGGGGACTGAAATTTACCTTCAGTGTGATCGGTTTTGTATCAGTCAAATTGTGTTTTATCAATTGCTCTGTTTTTATCAGTCGATCTATTTTTTACTGGCCACATTTCAATGTTATCACAAAAAATGTTAAAATTAAAAAACTGTCCAATATTTTTTGACCAAACCTTCCAAAGGCACACCCTTGTTATGCATGGACCTCATAATCCCTGAAAATATCGTGGAAAAAGATCATACTGTCTAGGCTGTAGGTTATAGCAAAACTCCCTGTGTTAAGTACAGGAAATAAAGAAATTTTTGTTTCACTTTTTGTGAACCTGCATAACTCGTAACTTGTGCAAGATGTCATCACAAAATGTTCCACATCTTGGGAGTCTGAAAGCCTGGCCACACTTGCCAAATCTTGTATAAATTCTCCAAATGAAGACAAAGTTATTAAGGTACACAAAATTGGGTTTAGCATTAAAAACTTTCTCAGCCCTAACTTGTGGCATTCTGCACAACTATAATATATTAATTGCAAGAAACTTTATTACTGCACCAGTTAGGGTTAAGGCCACAAAAATAGAGAAATGTGACATTAGTGTTTCCAACCCTAATACCCCATCCCCACTCTGCAGGCAGCAACAGGGGAAGTCATTACAGTTAGTGAGTGTTAGGGCTGACAACCTTGAGGCACAACCCACACTTGGTATGTGAAGATGCAGGAGAGGGCAAACTGTGATGATTTTCTCCTGTTCCTGCCTGCAGGTTGGGGTGGGGTGTTTGGGTTGAAACCCCTAATGCCACATTTGTCTACTTTTGAGGCTTTAACCCTAATTGGAGCATTAACATAATTTTTTGTAATTAAGGTTCTTACTTTTTGAGGTAGTATAATCAAATCCTCATTTGGCTGTGGGAGCATAAGGTGGCCCTGCACTTCCATTCCTCCATAGATACATACATACATACATGGATGTTGCTCTGGAAGTGCTGGGCCCTCTGGGACCTGTGCTTGCATTTGTAGCAAAACAGCAACTCATCTCATTAACCCAGTAGTAAAAATTTTTCAAATCCCTTCCAAAACACCATTCTGCACCACCAAAATGTCATTCCGTGTGACAGGTGCAAAAACACATTTTGGCCAGGATTTGAAAAATGACCAGCCATCATGTTCATGAAGGGGGTGTAAAAAATGTCTATGTTGAAAATTTTGGGTCAAAATATTTAGAATTACCAAAGTTATGTGCGAGCATAGCAAAATTTCAATGTATGTATATAACTTTGTCATTTTAACATATTGTGACCCCACATTTTCAACATAGCCTTCTTATGACCCAGCTCATGAACAAGGGTGATGAAAGTTTTCATATCCTGCCTGAAAGGTTATTTTGCCAAGCAACCATACAATTGTCTTTTGGGCCGATTTACATAATTCCACCATTGTTGTTCATAAGGTGGGGCTCCCAAAAAGCCATGTTGAAAATTTGGGTTTAAGATATGCAAAAATGGCAAAGATATGCCACAGAGTTGAAAACCCAGTTGAAATACATTGAACCACACTTACCTTGGTTTCTCATATTGTAGTCAGTGGTTCTAGCAGCAAGACCTGTCTTTGATGGAAGAGTGAATCTTTGCCTTGTGACCTATTCAGGCAACTGAGGGTGTGTGGGGGTTTATTGGGAGGTGCAGGTTGTAGGTGCTGAGTGGGAGGTGGGTGTGCTAGGTTCTGGAGTTTGTTTTTTTTAAATGACAGCATGTTTATGTACTTTCCATGTTTTGTTAGTTTGAGGACAAAAGCAACAAAATGGTCTCATGGCACAAAAAAAAATGTTTTGTACTGTACCAAGCAAGTGGTGAGACAACAAACAAGGGATCCTGCCACATCCCATTTTTCATTTTGTGCTGAAACATTATCTCAAAAACCCCTCTGCACATGCTCAGAAAGTAGAACACAAAATTTTAAAGCCTTACAGCTCTGGAACCATTTAATATGTTTTCACCAGATCTGTGAAAGGCATTACCTCAGGACTTGACATTATCTTAAAAATTGTTATAATTAAAAAATGATATGATACTTTTTCGCCAAACCATCCAAAGGCACACCCCTTGGCACAAACCCTGTCATTCCTGAAAATGTCATGAAAACATTTCTTGTCGTCTGGGCTCTAGATAAAAGCTAAAAAGCCCATGTTAAGTACAGGGGGAAAAAGTAGTCTTTCGTCTGTTTTTTAGCACTCCATATCTCAAAAATCATACAAAATGCCATCAAAAAAAAAATTTGTTTTGAAACTCAGACAGCCTTGACTGTGCATGCCAAATTTTGTGCTATTTTGTCTAAGTACCATATGCCAAAGTTACTAAGGTGCAAAGATTCAGGTTTCACATTGAACTGCCAATAAACTGAGAAAGCAACACTGCCTGAGACCCTTATAGCTGTAACAGCCTTCCAGTGAGGTAGGAGATTTGCCTGCAGAGACAGTATGTTGGGTACAGTACCAGCTCTTTCACAGCTGCAACATCTACACTGTGATCACTCGAAGCCATTTGAGAGATCACTTTAAATAAGTATATGAACTGGATCACTATGTTTGCCATCTCCCCTGATTGGTTTGCTCGATCAGGAGATCCTCAGTTTCCAAGCTATGCTGTACTCAAAGAATTTTATAGTACCCCTCCTTCAATACATTTTTTTTCATTATAGAATGCTTCCAATCTTTTGTGAATTTTTTATTGTAAGAAAAACCTCTTTGTATGGAATCTAACCAGTTTTGGGATTTATTAAGCTATTTTTGTATGTAAGGCAGAGATTTATAGTGTTTGTACAAATGTTTTAATACAGTATATGTACAATATATCTTGATACTTTGTTATGTAATGCTTATTACCTCTGCATATTATAGTCTATAATACTTTACAACTGTCATTTTTGTATGTGTTTTGTGTAAAAGGGCACTCTTAAAGGGTGTGTGTGTGTGTGTGTGTGTGTGCAGGGTGAAAGTGGGTAGGTGGTTAGGTGGAATTTCTACAGATGTACTTTAGCACCTTTAAGGAACTTTGTTAATTTATTAATAATAATATGAGAAGCTGCTCAAAGTGAACAGATGTTTACACAGCTATTGCCCAGCTGCAGACTGGTGGCCCTTTGTTCATCGATGCCTTTTTATTCAAACCTATACCACTGCCTTGATTTCTTTTTGTACAAACTGACAAATATCCTGTATAATGGTAGGGCTGAAGCCCGAGGTTTAATGTGGGGGTATTGCTCCTCCCATATTCCAAATAAAGGTCAGCCTCACCAAGCAGCTTTGGCTTAGAGCCTTGTGAAATAACTGGCTGTTTCCCGGTGCTCAGGGCTCCTGTGTGGCTGTGAGCTGTGCCTCCTTCCTTTCCTGCTTTCATTTCCCTACCACTTGGTCTTTGTTCCTTTGCCCTCCTCTGTTGCTTTTCTCCCTCCATTTCCCTCCTGTCTGTTTCATTCTTTGTCCTCCTACCCTCTTACTTGTTGTCTTCCTTGCTATTCCCCCTTTCCCTCTTCCCCGTTGTCATTCTTGTTTTGTCTCCTCTGCCCCATTTCCTCCTCACTCCTGCCTGTCAGCAGTTTTACAGGACCTTATGTCTCTGTGTTCATCTATCATTGCTCCCTTGTCTCATTTTTTTTTGGGGGGGGGGGACTTTCTCACTGTTTAGAAGTTACTGGCTTTGTCTCTCTACCAGTCTTTGCCACAGCTGGATTAGCTTTTGACTCATCACCTTATGCTGGTGCTGCGGTGAGCCAGCATACCCCTCCCCCTACATCTAGTCCTGCACCCAGCCCCTTCCAACTGCACGAGATAACTTATAAAGAAGTAGAAAATTCTCTTCTTAACTTAGACACCAAAAAAAGTGCAGGGGATGATGGCTTGGAACCCTTTTTCCTAAGGTCAGGCTATGCCCATCTCACTGCCCCAATTCTCCACATCTTCAATCTTTCCATTACATCTGCTACTGTGCCGTCCTGCTGGAAATCAGCACATATCCTCCCTCTATTTAAATCTGGTGACCCATGCAATGTAAACAACTATAGGCCTATCTCCATATTGCCTATCCTTTCTAAAGTTCTCGAAAACTGATCCATATTCAGTTAAAATCTCACTTGAAACCTTTCTCTCATTAGCCCAGCTCAATCTGGCTTCGGGCTAATCATAGCACAATCACTGCACTAGCAAAAGTAACCAATGATTGGATCTCTGCTATAGATGCTAAGAAGGTAACTGGTGCAGTCTTTTTGGACCTCAGCAAAGCTTTTGATACTGTTGATCACAAACTATTAGTCAATTGCCTTGCAAGTTGGGTGCCACATACCATACCACCCAGTGGTTCTCTAGCTACCTAACTGGAAGATTCCAAAAAGTAAAGGCGGAAGGCTTTTTCTGCTGCTTGCCAGTTGCAAGAGGAGTCCCCAAGGATCCATCTTAGGCCCTATCTTGTTTTCTCTGTACATTAATGACTAAGATGCTAACATATCTACGTCCAATCTGCACTTTTTGCAGATGATACTGTTTGTAAACTTCTGGCTCATCGTTATCTGAAGTCAAGGGAGTGCTTCAAGCGGACTTGCACAACTGGCATAATCTAATAAAGGCAAAGCTTCTGCTCAATGCTAAGAAGACTAAGCGATGATATTCTCGCAGTGCTGTCTCAGGCCCCCAATACCCTTGCCCAAGACTTCATTGTCACCACGCTAAGCGAGCCTCTGGAAGTTGTAACCAAATTTAAATATCTAGGTATCTGGATCGACAATAAATTATCTTTCAGTGACCACGTCGAAGATGTCTCTAGAAGATTAAAAGCAAGGTTAGGTTTCTTCTACAGAAATAGGCCTTTCCCTTGAAACAAGCTTGTACAGGCCACTTTTCTCCCCCTACTCGACTATGGCGATGTAATCTATTCCTCCACCACTCTTGCAAATCTAAGTAAACTGGACATCCTTTATCACCGTGCATTACGGTTCATTACCAACTCCCCTTACCGTTCGCACCACTGTGACTTATATGCAGCTGTTGGTTGGACATCCCTTACTACTAGACGCCTGCTCCATGCTGGGCTATGGACTCTTAAACTGCTCCTGCAGAAATTGCCAAGCTATCTCTCTTCCCTTATTAGTATCTCACATAGTGCATACTCGTTAAGAAAATCTGACTTTATTATGCTTGACATACCAAGGATGCGGACTTCCTTTGGTAAACATGCTATTGCATATGCCCTTCCCTCCATTTGGAACCAATTACAAACCGTACTGAAACTAACTAGCACAGTTTCAATAAACTTCTACAAATTGCTAAGTTCAGCCAAAATAAAAGACACCTGTAACTGTCATTAAGTCTCTTCCTTCCCCATGTGTGCCATATTTATCCACTGGTAAGGTATAATTGATTTGTCATATTAACTGCTTTCCCTTCCCCTTCTACTCCTGGCTTTATCTTTGCTTACGCTCCACTGCTACTCTATCAAATCACCCCCCCATATCAGTTGTAGACTGTTGTTTGTTCTAGCTGCCAAAATACTGTATATGTATTGCACACACCAGTCATCATGTTTCATTTATCAGTATGCAACCTGCAAGTCTCTTCCCTGTCTCATATCAATGTTTACCACCTGCGGTCACCCTATGTGGTACCCTTGTATGTATATCCAGCCTGTATCATGTAACGTGCATTTCATGTATATACTGTTATTACTTATCTGTGTTTGTACTTTATGTGTTTATGTCACAGGACCTCCTTGTGAATGAGCTTGCTCAATGGAGTTTTCCTGCAATAAACTTGAACTTGAACTTGAACCAGTCCTTCTGGAGTGCAACATCATCCCCTAGTGCTCTGCTCGGCACGTCACTCTCAACCTTAGTAATCCAGCATGATGTCCTGAGAACTCCATTGTAAGAACACTGTTTGAACTGCCTGCCTTCCAGCATTGTGGTATGTGGAAATGGTTTAGTTTTTTATGTTATTTATGTTGTGCCTCGTCCTTCTTCAACCCATGTCTGTTTACCTAACTCTGCATCGGAACTGCACTATATCACTCTTTACTACTGCTTCAGGTTTTGTTGGAGGATCATTATCAGTATTCAGCCTCCTCTCACCTCCAACAACCAGTACCAACAATTACCACTTGAAGTCATGTGAAAGATTCTTTACCTTGCACCATAGGATATCTCCAAGATGTTACTCCTATGTGTGCTTCAACTGCTTCCCATGGCAAGCAATTGCATAATATCACTCCGTACCATACCATTTTCCTACTTGTCACTTGCTTTCATCAACTATAATTCATTTGCTTGAACCACCATACCTATTATTTACCAATGCCTCATTCCAATATTTCTCAGAGTCATGTTTTTCTCCACTTTAAGTAATCCATGATTTATTTGCTTCCCCTTCATGTTCTAGTTTCTGTGCATGTACCTTCAGTTTGTTTCCCTGTGGGGTACATTTTTCCCCTCACTGCTCTTCAACCTCCTTTTCATCCATCCCTGCCCACCCCATGGCATTTCTTCTGCATTGCTCTTTCTATTCCTGCACCTTCTGCTGCCTCTTTACTTGCTCCATGCCAGCAATGCAATGTACTGTGCCCTAACTCTGCCTTGGGGTATTGAATGAAGGTAGGCTTGCCCTATCCATCAGGGACTAGGGTCCTGTTTCCAGATGCCTTTGGCCTTTACCATCAGTGTGACAGTCTCAGTCCTTAATTCTGCCTAGTGAGGTATCGAGTGAAGGTGGGACTGTCCGGCCTGCTGAGGATGGAAGTTCTGTTCCTCATTTCCAGTTTCTGCCATCAATCCATCCTACACCATTGTACCATCAGTCTCAATCCCTAGCTCTGCTTAAAGAGAAGTATTGAGTGAAGGTGGGCTTTCCCTGTCTGCCAGGGATGGAAGCCTGTTCCCCATTTTCAGTTCCTAATATAATCCATCCTGCTCCATAATTCAACCAGCTATATTCCATTCCAGCAATCTAACAATTTTCATCCCTGGCTGTACCTGGGGAAGCATCAAGTGAAGTTTGGCTTACCCCATCTACCTGGAATGGGTGAGCATGGGTGTAGGTGTCAGATGCTAGTACAGCAGTTACATCAAATGCAGTATGATATTGGTTACTTGCCCAAATATGGTGCATGGTATAATCACGGCCTGTATTAAAGAACATTACCATAATCTCCAGTGTCAGTGGCACTTTACTATGCTTCAGCTTACCTGATTCTGCAAAGTGAAGTGCTGTTAATGCTACAGATAATGTTCCTGAATATAGACCCATGTTACAAATCAAACCAAGAATTGTATTCTACCAGATTCCTCAACCAGTGGCTCATGGTTCTGGACCATGCACTTTGATTATACACCTTCCCACAGCTCCTTTCTCTGCAAAGCTGAAGATTTTGGCTTTCTGAGTATCTGAGCTTTCCCATTTACTTATGTCAATTAATTACACTGGTTTCATGTTTGGACCACTCTTATTTTGGTGGGGACTAAAAGCAGCCCTAATATAAATGCATTTCTGTCTAAATCACATGATCCAAATATAAAGAGTTCTCAATTACCCAGATTCAAAAATAAATTGGCTGGGTTTTGACTAGCCTGCTTGTTGTTAGTTAGCAAGGATGTGACAAGAATATCACTCATATGTTTTTGCCTGGTACTTCCACTTGCTCACCAGCTGAATCATTTACAAATTCCATGTGCATGAACTTAGTCAAGCAGAAACCAAATCCTAAAATGCAGTTTACAAAAAAGAAAAAATAGCAATACCCGGGAATGTAACATGATTTTTGGAGTTAAAATCAAACCAGTGTATGGCTGGGGAGGATAAGCCATGCAATTTATTGCCTGCAATGCAATAAAATGATATGCTTTCTGCATCACTGCAGACCAGTTTCTATTGGGTCTATTCACTGAGCCACATGTGATGGTTAAAATGAGACTTTATAAAAGGACTATGCTGTTTTTGGCAATGCTTCCATGCTCCTTCTTAAAATACTAAGGTGTAATCTCCAACCACACCTGCAACTATAACTGAAGTGAAAGAAGTTGCAGTTAGAAGTCTGTTTAGTTCACTAAATCATCCCTGCTCCTTAGTGAATGATCTAAATAAAACCTACAGAAAAAAATACAATGGTATTCCATAACAGCATTTCTCGTGTGGAATAATATTTTAGACTGGCAGCTCAACATTCTCTCTCCCTCTTCAGTAAGACACTGACTGAGATATTGTGGCCACAGAACATTGAATCAAATAATTTATGGCTATGAAGAGAGCATTAGGATACTGTTTCATTGGGCACAAAAGGCAACATTCCTATTCCTTATGTGGGCAGGTGTTATTTGACTAATTTTTGGAATGATAAATAACATGCAGACTCATTAAAAAGTAAAGCCAAAGTTAAGCTGTTATTGCTAAAATGTAGGTAAAGCAGCTTCAAAAATGGAAAAAACACATAAGTTCACTAGGGGTAGAAAAGGGCACAGCAGGATTGGGGTGGGGTAAATCTCATCATATCTGCTCTAAACATTTAATAATGCAAAGTCCTTTCCTTATCTGAGTTACAGAAACCATTCACCACTCAGTGACAAGAAGTATTCACTTAGCATTAGACAACATCCATAAATCAGCTACAATTTTTTTTATCAGGACTACCATACCAACCATAACAAAATCGAAGGCTTGCCTATTGTGTAATCAAAGGCTGTTGAGTGTGTGCTTTAAATAACTCACTCAACTATTTATATGAAGTTGTAAAGCATGTGTACATTTTAAAAGTCTTGTTTAAGCAATCGCAAACATCTAAAAATCCAGTTATTTGGTTAGTGACCCATGTGACTCAATCAATCAATCAATCAAAAAAATCAAAATCTTTATTTATTCAGGCGAACATCATTGAGCATAGCTCATTTACAAGATGGACCTGATTGGTCATAAACAACAAAATGGTTTAAACTCACAAATATACAAATATAGAATGAGTACAGTAACAAAGACTTTTTAAGAATAAACAACAAAGAATGAACAAATGCAATAATATACACATATATACAAGGCAAGTAAACAGTGGTATTGGGCACCAGAGCAAATATAGAAAAAAAAAAGTAATGAGTAGGGGTTTAGGAGGTAGATAATATAGAAGTTAATGGATGAATGCATGAACAGATAAGGGAGGGGGAATCTAATGGGGGCAGGGGTGAAAAGGGGTCTGAAGAGGCTAGGAATTGTGGAAGCAGTTGCATATCTCTGGGAAAAGATTTAGGTACAGCTTTTTGAAGGAGACTACAGGAATGAAAGTGTTCAGCTTCAGGGTCTTTGTAGAGAGTTCCAGATGTGTGCTAGAAAGTAGTTGATTGCAGCCCTTCCATGTTGGGTACATGCCTTAGGTAGATTCAGCAAGATGAGGTTATTGCTTCTTAGGGCATATGGCCTTGGAGTAACAAGAGAGAAACAATCAGAAATGTAGGATGGTAGTTTATATGTCAGAGCTTTGTATATCCAAAGAGCAGCATTTTGTTCCTTCTGTGATGTAGGGATGTCCAGCCAACTGCAGCATAGAGAGAACAGTGGTGGGTACTGAAAGGAAGGTCAGTGATGAACCTTAGAGCTCTATGGTACAGGGTATCCAGTTTATTTAGGTAGGACAGGGAGCAGTGGCCATATAGGAAGTCTGTAATCAAGGAGGGATATAAATGAAGCCTGGATTAATCTCTGCTTAGATTCTCTGTTTAGAAAATGTTTGATCCTGAAGAATAGGCAAGCCTTTGCCTTAGTTTTTCAGGAGCTCTTCAATATGCTGGGTGAAATCAAGCCTGTTGTCAATCCAAACCCCCAGATATTTGAATTTATCTACATAATCAAGGCTTTCACCAAGGACGGTAGAAAATTGGGGAAGAATGTTCGTGAGTAGGTATTGGTGGAGATGAACATAGCTTTAGTCTTCTTGGCATTTAATAGAAGCTTCTTTTCAAGTAATTTGTGTTGCAGTAAGGAGAAGTCAGCTTGTAGTAGAACATAGGCCTTTTTTGGTGATGGATTGCTTACATAAAGGACAGTGTCATCTGCAAAAAGGTGAACATTAGAATTTGTGAGGCCTGAGTCAATGTTATTGATGTAGATGGCAAAGAGGATAGGGCCCAAGATGGAGCCTTGAGGAACTCCTCTTAAGAGTGGGTTTGAGGAAGAAAGGTTGCCTTCACTTTTACCTGCTGCACCCTACCAGAGAGGTAGCATTTGAACCATTTAAGAGAGATAGGGTCTAGGCCTAGGGAGTGCAGTGAGGAGAGTAGAAGATCATGATCCACAGTATCGAATGCTTTACTTAAATCCAGAAATACAGCACAGATATTATTTTTTTTATCTAGTTCAGTCTGCCAGTCATTTGTAACTTTTGCTAAGGCAGAAATGGTGCTATGCATGGCTCTGAACCCAGACTGAGCAGGGTTAAGGAGGTTGTTAGCATTGAGGTAGTAATTTAGTTGGATGCTTACCAGTTTCTCTAACATCTTGGACAGCACTGGAAGGATGGAAATAGGCCTGTAGTTGTTGAGATCCATGGGGTCCCCTGCTTTAAGGAGGGGAAACACTTGTGCTGTCTTCCACAAAGAAGGAATAGAGCCAGTAGATAAGGACATGTTGAAGAGGTGAGTTGGGGGGCTGCAATGGCATGCAGTGCAATTTTTAAAAAGAAAGGGTCCAGAGAGTCTGCACCAGCGCTTTTAGTTGTATCCAGGTGGAGCAGTAGGTCTTCTACTTGTTTTAATAAAATTGGCTTGAAAGAAAATGTAGAGGTAGCCTTCTGAGCTTCAGTGGAATGGAGAGTAAGTTGAGAGCACAGCAAGTTTGCTGGAGATGAGTCAAAAGCTAGGCCTGCTGTAGTAAAATGATTATTGAAAGCATCTAAAATTTCATACTTGTCAGTAATGATCACATTGTTGAGGTTCACTTGAGATGGTAAAGAGGTGCTAGAGTCTTGCCCTAGGATTCCCTTGATAGTGCCCCAGAATTTGGCTGGGTTGTGGTAGGTGGCATCCAGCTCTACTGTATAGAAGGCAGCCTTAGCATCTCTCCCTTTTTTAGTGCAGCTGTTCCTGGCTTGTCTGAATTGTACCCAGTAGTTTGGATCTTTGGTCTTCCTTGCCTTTTTCCAGAGCTTGTCTCTAGCAAGCAGTGCAGATTTAAGTTCAGCAGAGAACCAGAGACAAGATTTGCGTTTAATTCTGACACTGGTGACTGGTGCATATGTATTGAGAGCCCCTAAGATTATGTCATTTAGCACCTGCAGTGCTGACTCCACAGAAGCTGAGAGGTAGAATTCTTGCCAGTGTTTGGAGTGACACAGATTTTGGAGATACTCTGCAATGTTAAAGTTCTTTTTAGACCTTCTTGGGAGGAATTTTGCAGGGTTAGCAGGCTTGATTGAAGATCTTATACCAGCTATGAGGCAGTGATCACTTATATCACTGAATAGCACTCCAGCGTGTGAATATAGATGGGGCTTATTAACTAACATAACATCAAGTAAGGTGCTGTTACTTTTATTTTTTAGGTTAATCCTTGTTGGTTCATTTATTAGTTGAGTAAAGCCATGGGAGTCACAGAAGGATCCTAGGGGTGCAGAAACATTGGATAGCCAGTTAAAATTCAAATCGCCTAGAATAATGGTATCCTCAGGACCCAGTTTAGTTATAGTCCCCAGGTGGGTAAGGAGTTTAAGTCCGGCAGAGGGGGGCCTGTAGCAGCCAACCAATTGAAAGGCTGACATGTTGGGAAGGGATATTTTAAGGGATAGGCATTCGAATTCTTTAGGCTGAGATGAAATATTGAGGCAGGAAGCAGAGATATTTGAGTTAACATAAATGGCCACACCACCACCCCTGGATGGACGGTCAGCTCTGAAAAGCTGGTAATTAGGAATACTTATTTCACTGTCATTTGTTGCTGGTTTAAGCCACGTTTCAGAGAATACAAGAAAGTCTGGCAGGGTATGGGCAACCCAGGCTTGTATTAGTGAGAACTTTTTTTAAAAGGCTGCATACATTGATGTGGAGAAAGCTTAGGCCTTTCATAGAGACTAGATCTGTTGGTGAGGTGAAGCCTTCTAGAGGTCCAGGATTGAGTTCAACAGTGCCAGCACAGATAAGCAGAAAGAACAATAGTTTGATAAGTGCTTCAAGTGATAGGAGGAAGGAACAGACAGAGGGCTGTCTCTTCTTACTCCGGGTCCAGTGATCAGAGAATAACGGGCCTGCCTTATGGCTTGTTATAATATCATAAAGTACCAGCTTGATGAACAGAAGTAGGTGGGCATTGAAGGGCCATGAATGGAGCGTGGGGTAAAGGAGGTGCAAAACTGGTTGTGAGCCTTTTTCTGGGATACCCCCAAGGATTTTGGTAAAGCAGCGGTAAGGTATACTTGAGGAAATGAGGGACATCCACAAGGGTTGCATGAGGGAGGTCAGACTGACTGGCAGCCATAACCTCTAGGTCAAGGGCTGATGCGGCATTATCGTCACGGTGTGACATAGGCGAAAGGCAGAGGAGCAGTAGCAGGAGCAACAGCATGATGGTTGGTAGCTAAGGTTAGGAATACCAAAGGCAGTAGGGGGAGTGGTGCTAGGTTATTGGCTAGGAGGTGAACTAAGGGTGGGGAAATTAGATTTGGCGGGAAGGTGTGTATAAAAGAAACACCCAGGAAAGGGGAGGGGGCGGGCAAAGATTTTGCGGCTTTCCCGTACCTTGCTGGCTGTCTCTCCCAGCCTCCTGGTTCCCAAACTCAGCTTCGAGGTCGCCGCCCGCCTGCCGGCGGCTCGGAGCCCCTGCGCTCACTGGGTGCTCGAGGGCTGGGTCGGCTACAGTGGAGGAGACAGAGGAGAGGCCAGTCAGAAAAGCACTATTGCAGTAATGAAAAAAGAATTCTGCAATTAGGTGCTAAAAACTTTGCACAACAAAGACTGTGGGGGGGGGGGGACGGCGCCTTTGCGTCTGGCCCAACAGAGATCCCACCAAAAGACTTTCAATAAACTTTAAGTGGGTTCTTGTAAGTTTCTCATGTGGGTTAAAGAGCCCCTGACAAAATCTGATGTCTGTGGCAGATTCTGGTATTTCTGATGATGATGTAGTCAGTCATGTAGTGTTACTTTCAAAATAAGAGTTTTTAGCTGTTTGTGCTGGCTTGGTTCATCATACCTTCATTGTTATTAATTGCTCCTTCTATTTGTCAACTGCTAGCAGGCTGTTTAATGTGACACCATATGTAGTTGTTAATTCTAGTGCCAGTGACAGTACAGTGCATAGAGTGCTGCCACAGATTCCGGGTGTAACTCAGCTTGACTGACTTAGTTTTCCCATACAGGGGTACATTGGAAGTGAAATAACAGAGGTATCGGATGAGACATTAAACCGAGGTCCCATCGGCCTGGATTGGTGGTAGTTCAGGTGGATGTTAAAGATCCCATGGCACTTATCGAAAAGAGTAGGGGAATTTCCCCGGTGTCCTGGCCAAATTTCCCTCATTCACTAAAAATACCACCAACAGCTTAATCTGGTTAAAATTCATTTGCTTACCATCTGTATCCCCCCTCCCCCCGGTCCCCCCTGAAAAAGGGACTTCTAGGCACAGTGGGCTTACCGGGTCAACAAAATTCAACAAACAAACATTGCTAATGTTAGTGAGCATGTATTGAGACGTATGAGAAAACATTAGAATGCTAGGAGTCTTCGAGGTTTACCACTCAGGATTTAGTCATCTTGTTTCAGGGCGGCATGTCCACCAGTGCTGCGCTCCCAACCCACATAACAACAAAACATCTATTAGTCACAACATTAGAAATACCCCCCACACGCACACACACTTCCACAGAATAAATCACAATAGATCAGTATGTTGCAGAGCAGGGTGAGGGAAGGCTTAATGTTTTAAAGACCATTTTACAGGGTTCATCTGTTTGTAACTGACTTCACACTCTGACAACTCTGTAAATGACAGCTAACAAAATCACAGTGGTGCAACATATTTGATTGTAAGATAAAGTTGACATTGCTCCCTTAGCTTGTCCTAGGCAATAAATGGAGCAATTGGCTCCAAAACTATGCTATGCTGTCAGAAAAAAAGATATCTAGAGATCACGTGATGCAGAGTGCTGAGTAGCAGCTACCTCAAGCAGCTCCCGCTTCCCGTCTCTTATTTAGCTCATTTTGGTGTTTTAATTTACAATTTTCTCTTGTTTCTAAGTTTTTACGCTGTACAATAGCTGTTGCAATCTGGTCTGGTTATCTCTCGCGTGGATGGAGACTTATATGAAGAAAGCCCCACAGAAGCATACCCCTCCAGCAACTCCCAAGAAGGCCCCTAAGAAATCCAGGGCCTCGGGTGGTTCTAGCTCTGATCTCCTGAGCTAAAGTGGTGATCAGGAACCCTTAACGTTGGTCAGATTTCTCGAGGAATTCAAACCCTTTTGAGAGGAAATGAAGGATATAGCAACGGACTTGAAGTCATTATCCAGAAAGTTAGATGAGCTCTCATTGTCTGTTTCCGACAACGCAGCCCGAATTGTTTCTATTGAGAAAAGAATTGGTAGTCTCGACCCTGAACTGGTTTCAATGCGCCAGAAACTGTCTCGTTTAGAAGCCAAGCTCGAGAACCTAGAGGGTCGGAGCCGAAGAAATAATGTAGTGGTTCTCGGTTTACAGGGGGGAGAGGAAGGCCAAAATGTTGAGGCATTTATTCGGAAATTGGTTGAGCAGGTGGCAGGCCCATCCCCATTTGGCTCTGGCTACATTACTGAGCGTGCCCACAGGGCTTTACGGCCTAAGCCACCCCCTGAGGAACCCCCCCGCCCTATCGTGTGCCGGTTCCTGAATTATCAGGAGAAACAACATTTTCTACAAAAAGTGCATGCTCTGCAAGAGGTTCGCTGGGAACATATAAAGCTGAGAATCTCCCAAGATCTACCCATCTCGGTCCACATGAAATGCAAGGCGTTTCACCCAATTGTTTTCAAGCTAATTGCTGCAGGCCTGAAGTTCAGAATGAGTTATCCGGCTAGACTACAGAGTTCAGCTAACGGATCCTGGAAAAGCTATGAAGACCCTGAAGAAACCCTGAGGAGCCTTAAGTCAATGTTGCCTGATCTCTTCAAGGACCCTTGAATGGTGGTGGCGTAGTAACGAGTATCACACGGAGCCAAGAATTCTAACTTTTGTTTTTCTTTCTTCGGAGAAATCTTAAGAATGTGAAGATTTAGGCAACTGCATAGATTGCAGTGGACTTGGGGGGGGTCACCGCAGACCGCCCCGTCCCTTCTTTTCTTTCCATTTCATAATGGGCCCATAGTGGTCCGATGCAAAGGACACTGGGGTCTTGGGCCTTCCAGAGGGGGTTGCGAGCCAGGGTTTTTTGGCGACTATTTTTGTTGGGGGTTGAATGGGCCCAGTTTGGTTGTGGGCTAGTTTCTCATTTTTTCCTTTAAGACTGTTGCTGGGATGGTCCTGGGCTTTCTCCATCTCGCCCTCCACTTGGGTTGGGCCAGGGAATAGACCGCTAGAGGGCGTTCCTACCTCTGGGGACTTGCAGGGAAACTCTACTCATGAGGGATTTAGCAGGGGCATGGCTTAGCTGGGAGGCAGCACTCTCAATTTCTCATGGAGGCCTGGATACTGACTGGTAGTGGGGAAAGGTAGCTTTTATACCTTCTCCTCCGGTCTAACGTTTCCAGCTTTCCTATTTTAACTCTCACTCTTAATGCGAGCTGGGGCATTTCTCCCTCCAGGTGTTGCTGAACCCGGTGCCTCCGATTTTAATCTGAGATACTACGAGCGAGTGGCCGATGAGATGGCCTTATCATAGCACCCCATGTTATTTTCTCTTATACCAATGCCATGGTTGGACTGAGGTGAAGGTCCAGGACTATTCGTTCTTGTTGGGGGTACAACTGAAAGGGCTTGATCTCTGAAGACTGTGATTTGTGTGCAACAGTGCTAAATAGTAAGGTTTAGTATCGGGGGGTGGGAGTAGAGGGATTAGAGCCAGTACTGTGCTGAACGTTGCTTGTGACAGATTTGGGGGACAGTGGGGGGCAGGGGTGCGGTTGGGGTGGGGGGGTTAGAGGAGATGGGCGGTATCTACTGCTGGGTGGGCTAGGGAAGAGGGTGGGCTTTACTACAGTAACCCTGGGGATATATGTAAAGGAGATTTGCATCTCGTGTGCTGAGTATAATTATTTCAGTTTGATATCTTTTCTGGATGGTAAATGAGTTAACATTTGTGTCTTGGAATGTTAAGGGGATCAGAAAGCATCATAAGCAATTTCAGGTTCTTAAACACTTAAGTCTATTCAATTCACAGATAACTTTTTTGCAAGAAACCCATTTATTAGAAGGGGAAGCTTTGCAATTAAGGAAGCAACAAGTGGGATCCATTTACAGTGCCCAGGGCACAACAAATAGTTGAGGGGTCATGCTCATGATTAACAGGAGTATCCCTTTTTCTCCTACATAAGTGATCAAAGATACCGAGGGTAGGTTTATTTTGGTCAGAGGTACCCTCTGGTCTGTCCCAATTCTATTGGGCTGTGTTTATGGCCCTAAACTGGATGACCCCGGATTTTTTGTGAGACATATCTATCATTCTCCCAATGATTCCCATTAAAATTATTCTAGGGGGAGATTTCAGTCAAGTATTTGATTCTCACTGAGACAGACTGGGTAGTGGCCCAGGTGGAGTTACCCCTGGGCAGAAGGCATTCAGGGAGTTATTAGATCAATGTGGGCTCTGTAACGTCTGGCGTGTCTTACACCCTGATTCCAGGGAGTTTACCTTTAGGTCTATGGTGCATGGCTCGCAGTCCCGCATCGACTATTTACTTATTTCTCAGTGTCTCCTGCCCGGGGTGAAGGCATCCTCGATTCAACCTGACCCAATCTCCGACCACTTACTAGTGGTATGCAATTTGGTACTGCTCAATTCATTTAACAGGGAAACTAGATGAAAGCTCAATGAACAACTTCTTAAAGACATTAAATATTGTAAACTTATTAGGGAACAAATAGAATATTTTTCTTCACTAAACCCTTTAGAGGGTGTAAAACCTGATATCTGGTGGGGGGCCTTTAAAGCCCACATGAGAGGGATACTGATTAGCATGGTGGTGGGTAGGAAAAGAGAGTGAGAGGAAGACCTTAAATCCCTATTATCCCAAATTAGATCTCTGGAAACAAACCTTCCGACTAATCCCCTAGATGAGGATATTCAGAAACTCCTGAAATTAAAGGATAAATATCTGGGGTTACTTCAAGAGAAAGCAGAACTAGCTATTATTCATACCAGAGCTAAATACACAGATCAGGGGGAAAAAGCGGGACATTTACTGGCATTGTGTATTAAACAGCAGGAATCAATGAGATTTATCCCTCCTATCAGGACATCAGCAAACGGAACTCTCAAAGTGTCTCCTAATGAAATAGCTCAATAATTTGCTGCTTATTATTCTAAACTGTATAGCGACATGGAGCACCCTCCCTGCCCGGATGATATACAAGGTTATTTAAGAGGTTCCCACTTGCCCCTTCTTCCTGACAGGTATGGTGAAACTCTGGTTGTCCTTATTTCTCAGGAGGAGATTATTAAGGTTATTAGCGAATTGCCTGCCGACAAGGTTCCTGGTCCAGATGGATTTTCTCCTTTATTTTACAAGGTCTTTTGAGACCTTCTTGTACCAATACTTGGTTGTTTATTTCAACAAATCCTATCTAGGGAGAAGACAGATCCATATCTCTACAAGGCCCTGATTGTTCTGCTTTCCAAACCTGATAAAGACCTCGATAATGTTCAGAGTTATAGACCCATCTCTCTTTTAAACAAGGATGTTAAGATTCTCTCTAAAATACTGGCCAACAGGTTAGCACTGATTCTTCCTGGGTTAATAGGTACAAATCAGGTTGGATTCATGAAAGGGCGATTATCTTCTGATCATTTATGCACTTTGTCACATGTCTTCTCGGCTACCAGGGATGCGGAGTTCCCAGTGGGCTTGATCTCCTTGGATGCCGAGAAGGCATTCGACCATGTGAACTGGAATTTCTTGTTTCACACTTTGGAGGCTTTCCATATCCCTTCTCTGTTTATCTCCTGGATTGCTGCCCTTTATAAAAAACCCTTGGCAAGAATTTCTGTGAATGGGGCCTTTTCCCACTCTTTTCCGCTTCATTCAGGTACTAGACAGGGGTGCCCCCTTTCTCCTTTATTATTTAACTTATATCTGGAACCTCTTATCCAAAACATTCTCAATAATGACTCCATACAAGGAGTGAGAATTGGGCAGCATGAAGTGAAAGTCACCGCATATGCTGATGATCTGTTAATACATTTGTCCCATCCGGTATCCTCTGTTCCAGCCTTACTAAGTGAAGTGGCAAGGTTCAGTGCTTTGTCTAACTACAAACTGAATGCCAGTAAGTCCCTGTTTTTTCCCTTAAATCACAAAGTTTTCAAGACTGATATTAATCCCTTGGGGCTATGCTGGACTCCCAGGTCTTTTAAGTATCTGGGTATTAAACTTTCACGTAACCCCTTAGTATGGTTCAAAGAAAACCTAGATTCTTTACTGCAGGGAATTACACATGATCTAGAGAGGTGGTCCAAACTCCCTATTTCTCTGTGGGGCTGAATTAATATAATTAAAATGAATGTATTTCCTAGGATGTTTTACCCTTTGTCCCTTCTTAATGCTTTTGTTCCTTTACTCTGGTTCAAAAAGGTTCATGGTATTTTTACTAAATTCATCTGGGCTGATAGGTATCCCCGCCTGGCTTAACATAAACTGGCAGCTCCTAAACTGGAAAGGGGGTTGTGAATCCCCCACCTGGCTATATATCATTGGGCTAGTCACCTTGCGAAATGTTCGCGGTGGGTATCTCCCGGCCCAGAGGAA
This sequence comes from Neoceratodus forsteri, assembly GCA_016271365.2. Lineage (NCBI taxonomy): Eukaryota > Metazoa > Chordata > Ceratodontiformes > Ceratodontidae > Neoceratodus > Neoceratodus forsteri. Next base: position 33,754,633 of record CM057450.1, read on the forward strand.
GCGCAACCCATTTGGCTCAAAATAGAATTGGATGCAATTAAGGCCAATAATTTGGACCCTCTCGCATTATTTTTCCTTAAGTTATCTCAAGTAAGTATGGCTGTAGATTGTCCCGTAATAAGGACCTCTTTAAAGGTCTGCTTACAGATGTGTTCCTTTTTTTCAGTATTCTCCCCACCTGGACCTGGCCCAGTCTATATGGAACTCTCCATCATTTACTATTAACAAGAATCAAATCTCCCATCTTTGGTTGCCTCAACTTGAAGAGGGGAAGCTCTCGACCTTTACTGATGGTGAGGGGCATTGGTTAACAGTGGAGGAGATGGTTAGGAAATTTCACATCCTGACTTCTTCTTTCTTCAAAGTCTTGCAATTGAGACATTTACTGGTAATCTCCCTGGGGAGTACTCCTCCCTCTCAGAGCATCTCCTCTCTGATACCCGAGGTATCCCAACTTTCTGGATCTTCTGGTGTAATCTCTAAATTATATCAGGTTTTGTTTCACAAAAAGTTTGGGGTCCCATTTGGGCCATCAAGATTTTGGAGTAACTTTTTCCCCCATCTACAGTTAGATTGGTATTCTCTCTGGAAGTCATGTCACAAATTTATCTCTCAGGATAGACTGCGTCTCATGCAATATCACATATTGCACAACCTATACTATTCCCTGGTTAAGCTCCACAAGTGGGACTACTTAGACTCCAATAAATGCAATAAATGTTTTCAAGATGAGGGCACGCTTTTTCATATGCTTTGGTCTTGCCCAAGTATTTCCACCTTTTGGGTTTCAATCCAAACTTCCTTAGACCCCTTGTTGGGCTTTCAAAAATACTTTATCCCTGAGGTATGTGTGCTGGGGGACCTGTCTTCCATTAGAGTCAAGGTGCGTAAATTTCACACATCCATGGTCGCCTTGTTGGCTAAGAAAATAATTCTCCATCACTGGAAAGACAGGTCCTTCCCTTCTTTCCAGGAATGGGTAAGAGAAGTTTTATTCAACTTGCGCACGGAAAAAACAATAGCCAACCTACATAACAGACTGGCAGATTATGCTAGAATTTGGGATCCCCTTCACTCATTAATCTCTCTGGTTCCAAACTAAGTTTACAATAGGCTCAATGCTTTTATAAGGCCTTTTGATTAGAGGCTTGGCATTTACGGGCACTGTGATGGGTTACTGCAGTAAGGGGAGGTGAGGGGGGCAGCATCTTTTTACTATGCATCAATGAGTCTCTGTCAGCTTCTTTGCATGCTGCCTTTTATGGTGGAAAATGTGTGAATAAACTTTAAATTAAAAAAAAAAAAGAAAAAAGATATCTCACCCAAGCCTGACTATTCATGATATTTTAGGATTTCTGAATGGGGGAGGAAGGATGAAAGCGAATGAAAGATTTCTGTTGATTTTAAAGTGAAGTAAGTGGATTGCATGTCATCTTGTGTGTGGCAAATCTTGTAATGAAATGAAATGATCTGAAGGTTTGTTTGCTTTTGTAAAATAAGCTACTAACTTACACTCAGCTTAACTATGAACATCGATAACCTTGCTTTTTGGACACAACTTTGAGGCAGCCCAAGGTTTTCAAATGCACAAGCACGAAGTCCTCTCGTAAACTCAATTCAAAATTCATATCCCGGGACACTGTACCAGTCCTGCAACTCACATCCACCTTGAGAGTAATGACCAGCCTTTCATTGTCTAACATATAAACTTCCTCATTCTTACAAGAATGCACAAGACAACATGCACAGTCATTAAAAGTGAATGCCCTAAAACAAATGTTCTCCTTTACAACTGCATTTGCCATCCCACCTATTGTTACTTACTGGAATGCAAGACTTCAGTGTTTGTTGCTTCTCCCTTACTAAGACATAAGATTGTTACCAGCCATTCTTTCCCACTAATGCTATATCAAATAGATTTCAAAACTAAATGCTGATTTCCATCAGCTGATGAGAAGGCAAAATCTTAAAACTGAATAGAAAAACAGTACAACATGTAACGCAACTACTTCTCTGCCCTTCAGTGCAGAGAAATTATCAGAGCAAATTGCTCCAAAACAAACACACACACACACACACACATATACACAGAGCAGTTGATTATGCCAATGAGCTGCAGACCTAGAAACCTGTGTTTGAATCACACAGCAGCCACGTATATTTTATCAAAAATGCATACCAGGGACAGGGACTGTTAGACAACCAGGGAATCATACTGTACATTGAAAGGGGATATCAGGAATAGGGAGAGAAGGGGGTCCACTATTCAACCAATGCAGCATACATTATATTGTTGGAGGAGATCGGGATAGGAAGGGAAGACTGCAATAAACTGGGAACTGGTGATATCACACGGTGCTTTGGGACACTGCAACAACCAAAAGTAGACCACACATTATGGAAGCATAGTACTGAGAAAACTGAGCGTGTGCATATGTGTGTGTGTGTGTGTGTACATGTATATCGGGGGAGGGGGGCTTTTCAAAACACATACCAACAAGGTATCATTATGAATTTTGAAGCCATTCTTTGTGTTCATTGAGACTGTCAGCTTCCACACTTTCTTTGGACACATCATTAGATTTGACTGTGGTGTCTTCCAGAACAGGCTAAACCTGATACAGTAAAATCACAGGCTGATAATTCAAACCAACCTCATGATCCTGATAGTGGTCTTATTCATCATGTTCATATTCTACATGGTCCTCAAAGCTGTTGGAGCTCTCCGCTTCTGAAACACTGCCACACTCCATTTCCTTGTGCAAGCAGTAGTATCATACACCTAAGAAGGCAACCTACACATGATGTCAACTCACTGACAAGCTCCCTCCACTATTCTGAGCAGAAAAACATATGGGCTTGAGATGCTAACATAGAAAGTCAATGACTGACTGATAAACCACTGTTTTGACCACATATAAAAGTAAGCACAGATGATTACACAGCTAAAAGACAAAGAACCTCCGTGCACAAGCACTGATGGCAATGGCTACTCCAAAGGGCACTGGCTGGGAAGCCAAGTTACAAAGAAATAAAAAAATCATACATACCCCCATAATGCAAAGCACCATAGGCTGTATATGCAAATCACCACAGAATATCATGCTGGTTCAACTTTAAGCAGAAATGCATGGTACCAATAGGTCTCTCACACAGTCTGCAAAGGGTGCTAACAGAAAGCACATTACATAGCTTCTCCAAACTAGACAGCTACTAAAATGCGGCACTAAGAGTTAATGACAGTAGCTCTTTAAACCTGTGGCATTTCATACTGTCATGAGGATCTTTCCAAATTCATATATTTTGATTGTGTTGATGAAATATTAATTCGTTAACCATGCAGAACAGCAAATCTGAATTGTTCTGGAAAAAAAAAACAGGTGGGATGCGGAAAAGGATTATAAAACCAGGGACAGGTAATTTTAATTTAGGAATACCATCTTAAAAAATGTAAATGTCAACCCATGAAGCTCTAACAGAAGTGTAAGAGTTAAAAAAAAAATGTTGAGGATAATGTGCAATATTATTGTGTGACATAATTTTGTGCTTATAACCCCTTGTTTTTTAGTAACTATAGCACCAGTTTTGGGAAGTACACAGGCAAATTCTGAGGCAAAATCAAGTAAATTAATGAAAACTAGGAACAGTTGAGAGCTTGAGGCAAATGACAATCAGTGTGTATATTAAATGCTTGATCAGGCCTCACACCTCTTATCTACCTTCAATTCAAATTCCACAAAAATATGTCGGGTATCCCACTCCAGCAAACACAGTGGGCTATATGTTGGATAACCATGGTTTACACAGTACTAAAACAACACAAGGATGGCTGATGTTAATATACAGTAAGCTATAATTTCTGAGAAAAGTCTCAGGGATTAGGCACAACATGGTTTTGTAATAGGCAGATCATGCTCAACCAACCTGATATCTTTTTATGGGAACATTAGCAGTAGTACTGATAAAAGTACACCCTTGAGCGTGATTCTGTTAGACTTCAAGAAGGCATTTGATACTGTTCCCCATGATTAACACATCTGGAAGTCATTTTTGGAAGCAAGCAAGGCAGTTTTTTAATTGGAAGGCTGATTTAACATTTTTCAAATGCTTTGGAACCACATTTAGGTAAATTACATAAATGTAGTTGTAATGTTGATGTATACAGCAGTCTTTCCTTTAGTTCCCTATGAAGTCAGATTCTGTTGGCAAAATGTTGTTCAAGTATCCTTTAAGTGGCAGTATAATAAAACAGTTTATTCAGAACCCAGTCAGGGTGTCATAATAAATAAATATCTTACTCAGGGAGAACAATGCAGAAAAATAGCTCTCACAACGAATGAGGTTATTAGATCGGTAAATAAGGCATTTATTAATCATAATGAGAAATGCATCTTGCCCTTATACAATGCACACTTATGACCACATCTAGCCTATGCAACATCTGTTTAGGCCACATATATTGAAAGGGATGTTAATATTCTGGAGTCCATCCAGAGGAGGGCAACCAACATGGTAACTAGAGTAAGTAAACTCCGCTATCAAGACAGTCTGGTTGCACTCAATCTGTACGATCAAACACTGTGCAGAGATAGGGGTGAAATTTTAATGCTATTGAATATCCTACAAGATACTGAATTGGCTAGGGAATGAAATCTAAATATGGCTACTAAACCATCCCCTTCTCCACAGGGACATAGACAGGATGGAGGCGGTCCAGAGGAGGGCAACAAAAATGGTGCACAGTCTGCATCAGAAACCATATGAAGAGAGACTAAGTGAGCTTAATGTGTATACCCTTGAGGAAAGGAGGGACAGGGGTGACATGATAGACACTTTTAAGTACCTCAAGGTAATCAACAAAGTCCAGGAAGGTAGCATCTTTCAGAAAAAGAGATGTGCAAGAACAAGGGGACACAATTCAAAGATAGAGGGGGGATGGCTCAGGGTGAATGTGAGGAAATATTTTTTCATGGAGAGAGTGGTGGATATATGGAACCACCTTCCTGAGGAGGTTGTGGGGTCAAAAACAGTGGGGGAATTCAAGAATGCATGTGACAGACATAAGGCAATTATAGTGGGGGATAGGAGGACATAGGCTGTTGGTAAACTTGAATCTGCAGCTTATCCAATAGTTAGGAAAATGGGCAGACTAGGTGGGCCAAGGGGTCCTTATCTGCTGTCAAAGTCTATGGGCCTGATGCCAAGATGCATTGGGCAACTAGTGGGCTTATGCAAGTTGCACCATGCGGCACTACGCCGGGAACCCTGTGCCTTATTCCAAGACAGGCAGAGTCCCTGACACCTACATCCTGAAATTTGTGGCAGCCACAAGCTAATGCCACAGGAATGGTGTAATGGACCTGGGCACCACAAGTCGCAGTCCGCAGATAGCTATGCCCCCATCCCAAAACACCGCTGCATGCACAGCGGGCATTGGGGGGATCTCACCTGGTGACACTGGTATATGGGGGGCACTTTGTGTAATGGACCCCAGGAGTCCCCATCATTTGGGGGGGCTGGGGCATGTCTGTGTTGGGGGGTATGGAGAGTCTGGCAATGTGTGTGGGGTGCTTCAGAGTGGGCATCCATCACTTGGCATGGATGGATGCCTCTTAGACCATTTCCCTGCTGGTCTAACTGCACTGCATCATTGCAGCTTTTGGAATAGTGTAAGTGGGTTACGGCAACTACCCTTTTGGAATAGGGCCCAGTTGCTGCCATAACCCACCCTTGTGCCATGCCACTGCAGGCTGTGGGTGTAGTGGGTGATGTAACCTACATTTGGCACAATTGCATATGGTACGGTGCAAGGCACCTATTGGAATTGCAACTGGCATTATGCCTGGTGTAAGGTGCAATTTGTGCCATGGGGTTTGGCATAAATCATCCTGCACCAGGCGAAATGCGTCTTGGAATCGGGTCCTATGTTTCTATGTTAAACCTGACAGCTTAGGATGTCATAATTTACAGCTTAGTATCCCTAGTGTATTTACTAATAAAAGAAAAAAAAAATTATCATTAGGGCAAGCAAATTATGGAACATTGTGCTGAAAGATCTTATTACTATCAAAAACTTTAATAGGTTTAAAACTAAGCTAGATAAGCTATTACTAGGAAATGGGGTTTAATTCATCCTGAATGGTGAGGGGAAGGCAGTCCTGATGGGCCTGTGGCCTGCTACTGCCTTATACCTACGGATTAATACTGAATAAGCAAAAGCAGACCATGTCAGGCTATTGCTCGCAGTCTTGGTGACAAAAATGACAAAAGTAAATACAGTTCACAAACACTGACAAGATTATTTAAATATTAACTTAAAATTAAAACAAATAATGAACAAAATATAGGATTAGTTTGTTAGAGGATCTCAAATCAATGTTTTATTTTGATAAAAAAAGTACTTGCACAGTAATGAAGCAAAACCTGTGTTTCCTAAAGTGGGAAAGCTGAACAATAACGTTGCGTCACAGTGCTGCTGCACACAGAGACATCAGAAGACACACGGTGCTGAAAATGGAGATAATGCAGCTGAAATAGAGCAACCAAACAAAAGTTTGTAAAACGAGAAATACTACTTTTTGATAGAAAATAACACACAGAGACACATTAGGAATCTTAATGTTTATTAAAATATGTTATTGTGGGAAAAAAAATTACATTTGATCCAATTCATTATGGGGATGGCAGTGAAGGACCCCAATAGACACCAGGGAAATGGCGGCTCAGTGCTCTCACTGTATCCACAGCATGAGCTCCAGCTGCAGCTGCAGAAGTCAAGAAAGTCCTGCTGTTCTCATACAGAGAACTGTCATGTGGATGAAGGGTGCCCCCTACTGAGCTGGGCACCCGGGATATTGGGTGCCTAGCAAATGTATTTTTGGCTCGTATTTTGCAAAACAAACATAAGAATCTAGCAAAACTAGACCCATTTCATTAGGTTCTAATGACTGTTTTTAAAAATAATAGCATATTTATGTATTTTCCACACTTGTTAGTTCATGGAAAAAAAATCAACAAAATGACAGTTGCCATGGCACAAAAAATGTTTTGTTCCATGCCAAGCAAGTGGTGAGAAACCAAGAAAGAGACCCAGGGGAAAAAAAAAAATTTGCAACAATACATTATCACAAACCCCCTACTGTGCATGCCCAGAATGGAAAAAACAAAACAATAAAGCCTTAAAACTCTATAAACATTTATTATTTTTACACTGGACCTTTCAAAGGCACTACCTTTGGACATCCCACATGTGCCCTACAAGTTTGGGGGAAAATTCAGTTCCATGAAGGCTGTAGATGAGAGCAACAAACAACCATGTAAAGTACAGGAAAAAGGTTAGAACTGATTAGAAATTGACATATGCAGATCTCAGAAATCACATAATCTACAATTGCACAGTTTTCCACAGATCAAGACCTTGCCTACTACACAACACATGCAAACTTCCAGCTGATTTTGTGACACGGTGCCAAAGATATTAATGTGCAAGGTTTTGGGTTAAACATTGAACAGGCTACTCAACCCTAATTATAGTGACACACACACACTCATATATGTATGTGTGTGTATATATATATATATATATATATAAATAAAAATACATATATATATATATATATATATATATATAATTTATATATCATTATTCCTCCTTACTTACCCCAACACCCATCTCCTCCATGAACTCCTAAGAAGTACACTTTCTGCCCACCCAACTCACTGTGTCCTGACAGATTGCATTCCTTGGTTCTCTGGGATCCCCAACAATCCTGATTCTTGCATGTAAAAGGCAGGGCGCCTCCCTCTTACCACAAGGAAGGAAGCAGTTTCTATGTCTTAAAACTAATGATCATATTGAGCAAAGCCTATATACCTGAGGACTGGTTAGCACTGAAAGACATCCATGGAGCTATAATCTTTGCAAGTCCTACCACCTCCTGTATGCACATGCAGCAAAGTTCTTTGAAGGGTGTCTGTCACTCCACCGCCCCCACACTGCCTAGGGCACCCCTGCCATTCCTTCACTAGGAGTCATTACTAGAGGGGTGCATCATCAGACCCTACCAAGGAGCAGAGCATCCATATCATACTCTGCAGCCATTTCTGCGGTCCTCCATTCCTGCCATCATGAATTTGGGGCACAAATCCAGCTCATCAGTGTGCCAGAGTGCTTTGCCACAACTTTGTGCCACAAAACCTTTTTATTTATTGAATTTTATTGGCCCAGGAGGCCCACTGGGACTAGAAGTCCCTTTTTCAGGGACAACCGGGGGGGGGGGGATACAGATGGTAACCAACTGAAATTGAACCAGATTAAGCTGTTGGTGGTATTTCTAGTGAAGGGGGGAAATTTGGCCAGGACACCAGGGAAATTTCCCTACTCTGCCTGTAGGGGGAAACCCTTGGCCATTCTAGCCATGATGGCCAGTGCAGAGGAATCGCTGGAGGAGATGGACGTGGGTGGTGCAGGGCAGCAGGCCTCCTCTCCTGCTCCTATTTCACAAGAGGCTGATGTTGTGGAGTTTGGAGCTGCAGATTCTCTGGAAACCATCCCAGTTGTTACACAGGAGATAGAAAGGCCACAGATGGCCCATCAGAAAGGAAACAAAATACAAGGCACATCGGAGAAAAATAATTCTGGTAAGAGTAAAAAACTCTGCTAAAAGAAAAAAAAACTATGCTTTTGAAGAAAGTTAAAGATTTGGAGCAAGAACTAGAAACTTTTCAAGAAACTGTGCCCCCTGTTAAAAACATTGAAGCTAATGTTATCGCTTCTATAAGTCAGCATCCTACTGACACTGCATATTCAAATAGTATAACTGAGGAGCTTGTTGACAAAATTCTGAATGAGACCACAGACATGACATAAAAAATCAGGCTGACAGCTCTAACAGTGTTAATTCTGTGTGCCAAGAGCCTAAAACTAGCTCTGCTACTTCCGAAGTGCAAAAATGTTTTAATGGGAAAAATGGTTTACGAGGAGATAAGACTGAGGATTTAGCTTCTGGACATTTTTCAATCCCTGAAAACAGTGAGACAGCCTTATCATTTCCCTCCCAGTTTCCCACGACATCTGATACAGCTCACACTATAGCCACATCTGTTAAAGCTAGCAGCAGTGCCATGTCAGCACTTCGGAAAGGGAGAGAAGCTCCCTGTAACTTTGAAGACTCAATCTGGTCTCCCGAGGCAGCACTTTGAGCAGCAGGGTGGAAACAAAATTATTTTACAAAGGTTTGGACTTCTTCAGGACCTGTCACAGCTTCAACAATTATGCAGTCTACCGAGAAGAGTCTCCAGAAACCTGCCCAGAACACAGAAACTTTCCAGAAGTCAGAACAAACTTCATTGCATTCAGGTACTATCTCTGATGACACACCCATAGAAAACAATCAAAATGACTTGCAATCAGCTTCTACACAGGGCCCTCCAACTGATACAGAACCTGCTGAAGACAATTTTTCAGGACAAAACTCAAGCGTGGTTGAACAACCTAAACGTTTTTTTATGGATGATTTATTTAAGAATGTAGGTGAGCCTGCACAGTGTAGAAATGCTGTAAGGCTTAAATTTAATGGGGCCCCAGCAGATGTACCAGATTGTAAAACTGTGTTGCTTAAGATGTTAAAAGAAAGCATGCGTATTTTTCCTCATGAATTGTTTGCATGCATCCATGTAAAAGGGAAAATTATACATGACATCAGCTTTAAGAATTGTGCTACTTTAGAATAATTCTGGGGAAAATACCCCATGGTACAACATTCCTGTTTTATGGAAAATGTTTTTTCCATTTATTTAACCAAGCCTAGAGTTAAAATGATCACACTTTTGCTCAGTAGTGAAGGGGTCAATATATCTGATGTCCAGCACTGGTTACAGCAGAGGTGCACGGTGTTAGATAAACCTCCCCCCATATTAGATGAAGATTTGGTGTGGACAGGCAATTGGAGGGTAAAAGTACAACTTAAATAATCTGATTCTGGCATATTACATCTATCAAGCAGTTTTTACATGGGTAGGCATAGGGGGTTATGCTTTAATGCTGGGCAGCCTAAAACATGTCATAAGTGTGAGGTCAGAACTCACCTACGTTCTGTTTGTGATAAACTTTGCTGCAACCTATGACTGGAATACAGTCATATCAGTTTGGGCTTTCCAAATCCATTTTGATACAATTTGTGTGATAAGGAGGCCATTCTTATAAGATCTGCACTTGGGCAGCTCACAATAGACTTGACCGTGCTGTACAAGATCCAGTTAGCATTATAGAAACTTGTCAAGGACAAGCTTTGAATGCTCAGCCTACATTCTCTTTAGAGGATTCTGTGCCAGATAAATCCTCTCAGCAACAAGAACAGGGACAAGAATAGAAACCCCTGCGCAGGATGTTCCTACTACCTCACAGGAAGTGTTTAGACCTGATGGAATCCCCCCCCCCACAGAAGATCCCCTACCTTTTCAAGAAGTTAAAGGTAAAAGAAAGGCAATGGGAGGATGACGAGGATAAGGATATAGGTTCAGACTCTTCCTCAGTTTCCCTTAGAACTGATACTGTGTCAGAACTGCAAATAAAGTCTAAAGTAAGGAAAAAAGGGAAAAATTGGAAGAAATAATAATTTATTTTTTTAAGATATGTTGGGTACACAGCACTTAAAACCTCTTTCTCTAAATGTCTGTAGTATTAAGTCATATCAGAAAAGACTGACTAACCTACAAATCTTAAAGGACCTGCTGAATGAAAAAATTACTCACCTTATCAATCAATCAATCAAACTTTATTTTTAAAAAGGCACTTTTCTTAAAACCAAAGCGCCTGTACAATTTCATAGAACAATAAATAAACAAAATCTAAAACTATTATAAATCAATAAAAGCTATGTTAAAAAGGTGGGTCTTCAAGGCTCCTTTAAAACTCAGGACAGTCGGACTATTTCGCACCTGACGAGGTAGAGAATTCCACAGGGTCGGGGCCATAAAACTAAATGATCTAGCCCTGAAGTCTTCAAACGGACCCTGGGAATCTCCAGCAATCCCTCGTCAGTGGATCAGAGGGGGTGGGAAGGACAGTAGGGGCAAAGGTAAGTAGGTCCTTGGTCATGTAGGGCTTTATAGGTCAGCAAACCGACCTTGAAGGTGATTCGCCAAAATACTGGCAGCCAGTGCAGTCCGTGGAGCACAGGCATTATATGGCTGGATCTAGAAGAACCAGTCAATAACCTGGCCACCGCATTCTGCACTAGCTGCAGACGGCGAAGCTCAACCCCTGATAGCCCTAGGTACAGAGAGTTGCAACAGTCAAGGCAGGAGGTAACGAAGGCATGGATCAATGTTGGGAGATCTTCTGGAGGAACCAGGTGCTTCACTCTGGTGATATTCCTCAGATGGAAAAAGGAAGTTTTGACCACCGCTGACATCTGAGCTTTAAGTGTCAAGCGGTCGTCAATTATTACGCCAAGATTCCGCACCTGATCTGAGGTCGTCAGCGGAACGCCTGCAAGCCTTAAGCCTGAGTGCGATACAGCCAGCAAACCTGCCTCACAGCGACCTTTGTCCACAACCAACACCTCAGTTTTAACTGGGTTTAACCTCAACCAACTCCCATTCATCCAATCTTGGATTTCTGCAAGGCAGTTATTAAATACCGACAAGGCAGCATCCTGGCCGGGCACAAAAGACATATACAGCTTGGTATCATTGGCATAGCAATGGAAACCCAGACTGTATCATCTTATAATTGCTCACAACGGCAGCATATTCAGTACACCACAAATAACACAGGCGCTAGAATAGAGCCCTGCGGTACCCCACAAGATAGGGAGACTGATGCCGAGGAAAAAATTCCCGACACCACCCTCTGAGTCCTACCTTAATACACCTTAGTAATTATGTTTCTTCTAATGGAGTCTTGCTGTATTCTGACTATTGCAGTTACCCCAGCACTTGAACTGCCCCAGAGAGTAGAGGGTTAATTTCTATGCAGAGCATAGAACGTTGAACTCGAGCTCAGTGCAAACCTGTGTCTGCTGCACTTTGAAGCGCAGCCGTCAGATTCTTTACTCCGCCTAACTGAATGGTCGCTCTGGAGATTTCTCCTTTGCTCGTGGTTCAAAAGTCTGTTAAAGTCCTTGGTTTTACCAATTGTCTTTCACAAGTTTCGGTTCAGATCTCTGTCTGTGGTACAGTAAGAAGTAGGTAGTGAACTACACATAGTAAACTTGAGGAAATTGTAAAAATTGATTTCTCAACCGGTTTGGCTGAACAGGCCATTTAGTGAATTCTATATTCTGTCTTTGTTTCTAACTTAGAGTGTGGTTACCGGTCCTTATCGATTTAAAAAAAAATGCATTTTGTTGTGATTTTTTTCAATACCTGTGACACGGTTAGAAACCGATAAGGGTGTCTTGCCTGGTTGTTAGCCATAAAAAGGGTAAGTTTGTGGCTAGGATGGCTACGTCTGAGAAACCCAAAAGGAAAACTGGGCCCACTGGGTTTCAACAGTATACAGGAAATAAAAAAGAAAGGTTTCAATTCCAATATAATAGGGCTACTACTTTAAAACTAGAGGCCCAGTTCGGGACACAAGGCACCAAACCATCGATAGATATATTTAAAAGCTGTCAAACCCATGTGCAGCATTCTTGGCTGGATGAGATTATAGACCCTCAAACTAACAGAATTTCTTCAGATCCTAACATCATTGAAAGTACAGCCCAAACTTACTTACATAATTTATTTGGTACCTCATCTACTGTGCAGGTAAACCCCTCTTACCTTAACGATATCAAGTTACCCCAGATAACACCTATAGACCTAGAAACCCTACTTTCTCCAATTACCCCAAAGGATATTTTGTTTGCTATCCAAAAATTACAGAAGAATACCACCCCAGGCTCTGACAGCCTAACTGTGGAATTCTTTCAGAAATTTAGACACATTCTGGCTCCAATTTTAGCAGATGTGTTTACCTACTGCTTGAACTCTAATACACTACAAGAAGGTATGTCTAAAGCACTGGTCATGTTATTATATAAGAAACGAGACCAGTGTGATTTAAAAAACTGGAGACCTATTAGTCACTTGAACACAGATTATAAAATTTTAGCTTTAGTACTTCTTACCCAGTTAACTCCAATTGCAGAACAGGTAATAGCCCCAGTTCAGTCCTGTGCATTACCAAACTGGTCAGTTTTTCAGAATCTAATACAACTTAGAGATATTTTTTCTAAACAGACCTCTTCAGGTTTTCAAGGGATGGTGCTCTCTTTAGACCAAGAGAAGGCTTTCGAACAAATAGATCACAAATGATCTTTTTCAGGTCTTACATCATTACCAAATTCCTGGAGAGTTTATTAAATGGATAAAACTACTTTACTCCACAGCAGTAATACTACTGTACATTAATGGGAACATGGGTAATCCCTTTCATAGTGTTAAAGGAGTTAGGCAAGGCTGCCCCCTGAGCCCGCCACTCTATATATTCCAAATAGATCCTCTTCTGGAAAAAATAAATCAGCATCCAAGCATTCCTCGTTTATTGTTTCTGGATGGCACGTCTGTACCTCCTGTTCAGGCTTATGCAGATGATGTAAGTATCTGCACCACAATGGAACTAAATCCTACCCTTTTGATAAAAATAATCACCGATTTTGAATATGTTTCAGGCTCTCACCTTAACTATAACAAAAGTAATGGTTTCTTACTACATTTCCGTGAGAACACTCCAGTAAGAAAAGACTTTGCGAACATTCAAATACCTACAACCCCAAGGAAAATTTTAGGAGTCCAGTTTGGTAATCAAGATGATGCCTATCTAAACTGGTCAAAGGCACTCCAAACAACATAATTCATTGATAACTCATGGAAATCAAAAATAGTATCAAAAAGAAAAAGAGTGACTTTGCTTTACACCTTGGTAATACTTATATTTCTACACATTGCACACATATTCCTCCCACCATTAGCTCTACAGACAAAGATCATGAATATCTTTTTTCAGGGATTTTGGGGGAGCCTTTTCAACCCCATTACACAGTTGCACACCTATCATGACTATGAACGGGGAGGGTTCTGTATGGTCCACCCGCTTTTGTTATTTTTTACCATTCTTTGGTATAAGAATTTCTTCTTTTCCTCTCAAACAATAACATTCTGGTATGGTTTTACTACTTTTTGGTTAAATAAATTTTTTAGTGTTTGGCAGTCACCACCTTTTCTTCCACCAAAAAAATTAAAACTCTTACAGCTACCCTCATACCTACATCAAGCATGTGGAAAATTAAAACAATGGCAGGTTACATCACAGGATTTTAAGAGAGCCTCTAGAGAAACTATTTATCAAGAGGTACTCCACATAAAATGTTTTGAGACTCCAAGTAAACTCTTAAATCACATAACTGAGCTTTCCACTATATTTTCTGAATTAACTGACAAAAGGCTCCCCTTGAAAATATGGGATATTACATGGCTCTCTTGCCATGGGAGGTTGGTGTAAGAGATAACCACAAACATAAAATGGTTTGGTAAATAACTTGTCCTAGAGCTTCATGCTATGGTATACCAGAAACAACGGAGCACTTTTTTTTTTATTCTATGCCCCTTTTTTGTTCAGTTCTGATCCTATGTGAAAAATGTATGGGGAGACAGGCATCCTAGTCAGTTCACTTATGAACAAGTAGTTTGGGGCTTATACCCCCCATTACAAGTACTATGAAAGCACATTAAGTCAAATTTTTTCTCTGTGCAGATACTATTTATGGCAAGCCAGTTTGCATATTTATTACAACAAAAGGATCACAATATAAATCAAATTTTAATGCAAGTAATAATGCAATTACAAGAAATTATAAAGAACAAGGACTTCTTCCGGAGAACACGTTCAGAAACTTGTGGAGATATTTTGACTGGATTCTGAATGTCGTCCCTTAACTTTGTATAACAAAAGATAAAATGCACTAAGAAATTTCTTTTCTTTTTTTTATTATTTAAATTGCTGGTACATGAATTGTAAGTGAGTATACATATTTCTTGTCAATTTCTTTTTCTACTAATAAAAAATTCCCCTACCCTTGCTGTAGGGGGCCCTTTTGCTGACTTGGTTACTGGCCAAGATAGCAGATGCTGTTGTGGAGGAGCAGTTGAAAGCTATGGAGGTCGGGGATTTGGTCTCATCACCCACCTCTGGTACACCAGAGACTGTGGTAGAAATGTGACGTTATGAAGAAGTAAATAATGGTTATCAACAAGTTTGTCAAAATGCTGCTGATATATTAATTACAGAAGATGGATGTGCATTACTGTCAGATTCCGATTCGGTGCAGGACATACAGTCTGGTATTGGATTGGTCTCTCAGCCTGAGACCGCTGGAGAAAGCAGAGTGTATATTTTGGGTAAAACTCCAGTTCTCTCAATGAACAGCTGGCAGACTGAATCGGACGATGACTCACCACGTTTTGACAGCAGGAAATCGGCTGTCGGCTGCACTCAGCTGAGTCATGCAGTGGAGATTGTCAGTGACTATATAGAATCTGTGACCGCTCCTGGTCAGTGTGCGAGTGCAGTAGAGTAGGAGCGAGGACAGTGTTCTCAGTCCTCCACAGCAATAACTGCTACACAAGTGATTTTGCAGCAGTTTGGACTTGTAAAACCTCGGGGGAAAGATTGGACTATTGAAACTTCCTTGCAGCTGTCAGGATGGAAGCAAACAGAGTCTGGGCAATGGATTCCAGAAACAGATTGGAATGAGGAAACTGAAGGGGTACTCCAGTGAGCAAACAAGCCTGCAACGAATGTTCAGAGCTCTATAAATAAAAAGGTACCTGGGATGAGGGTTTCAAGCTCAAATTGACAAACTATCAGTGACTCTAATGTTAAGACTCTTTCAGAAAAAATGGATGTACATCCTGATGTTGAGCCTAAAATTAATGTTGTTGATAATGAATCTAATGAGGTGCATTTTAATAATGTGGGTATTGATACTGTTACTGTTGATATTCAAGGTAATATACCTAAACCTCACGTATCAGAGATAAACAAGCAGAGAAAGTCTAGACAACATTTTAATGAGAAGGGACCAGATATGAATAACACAGCAGGGGGGATACAAACGCCTAGTCCACAGAGAGAACATGCTAACAACAATGATGCTGGAGAAGGAACCTCTGTACAAGAGAATAGGGATGGTAACCCTCCTAGAGGCCCTACCATATCTGATCTTTTTAAAAATAAGTCAGAACAGGCCCCTAGGTGAAATGCAGTTAGGCTGCGATATAGGGAAGGCCGGGCTGAGCACCCTGATAGATACTATGTTGCAAGACAGCTTTTAAAAGGCTCTATGAATTTTAGACCAGTAGAAATTTATGCCCTTATACCTGTGTCAGGTGAAGATACATTTGATGTTAGTTTTAAAACTAATGCTGGTCTAGAGAAATTCTGGTTAAAATACAATAATTTGAAATAAATCCCCCTTTGGACACCTTTTACTGCAATCCCCCTGACAAAGCCTGCAGTCAGAATAGTTATAATAATGTTTCACAATGAAGGAGTTAGTGTTAGTGATATCTACCACTGGCTACAAAACAGGTGTGATATTTTGAGCCCTCCTAAAGCAATAGTTTACACTGAAGGTTTGTGGACAGGTGAGTGGAAGTTTAAAGTTAAACTGTTTCAAGTTAAGTCTGTGATTATTCATTTGCTGAATAGTTTTTTCCTTGGAAGAAATAGAGGTGTGTGTTTTATGGGGGTCAGCCGTGAGCCTGTTATAAATATGGGGCTGGAACACACTTAAGTAGCACGTGTGACCTGTTAAAATGTTCATTATGTGAAGGTTATGGCCATCCCAGCTCAACTTGTGAGAATGTCTATCAATGTAATCTCTGTGATGAGAAGGGACATGCTTATCATCAATGTCCCTGGGCTAGAAGAAATAGGGAAGAAGGGTGGGATCAGGATAAGCTAGTGCAGTCAGCTCAGGATAAACAAGGGGAAGAAGAGATGAGGCCTCAGGCACCACCTCTTATTGCTGGTAATGGAGGGGAGGCATGAAAACCCTCAAACCCAAAATATATCAGTGGAAGAAATAGCTGAAACACCACCAGCTCCTTCTAATACATCTGAAGGGCACACTCAGCAGACAAAAGCTTTGCAAGTTACGATAATAGATAAACAACAACATGTCGTGCCCCCCCCCCGCAGAGACAACCAAAGCTCATTCTAGAAGAGTAACTAGGGCAGCTGCAAAACAAAAGCCACCCGAGTTTAGTTTGCCACTCGAAAATACCTTTGCACCCCTACAAGAAGGAGAGGATTTGGATTCAGATTCAGATATTTTGGCACAATCAGAATTAATCTCTGAAACAGATGATGAGGACTCTAAGCCACCAAGTACAGTAAAAAAGAAACATACTGAAAAAGAAAAAAAAGGTGGGAAAAAAGGAAAAATATGGCCTCCCAAGGTGATAACGATTAGGTAGGGCTGTAACCATATTCTAATATGGCTACCCTAAATATAGCCTCCTACTGTATAATGTCTGTAGCCTGAAGAACTACAAGAAACAAACTGCACTTCTTTATTTTTTAAGCAGATTACAAGCAGGTATTATTTTCTTCAAGAGACCAGATTAACATCACTGTTTGAGGTAGAACAGATTAGGAGGAGCTGGGTTTGGGGGCCTTTCATTTTGTACCTTTGGGGAAGATGCAGCTGATGGGATAGGCATTCTGTTTAAAAACGCACAATTTTCAGTATCCAGAGTAATAAATATTCTTCCTGGAAGGGCTTTAATTTTAGATCGTGCACACAGATTTTAGGTTTAGGCTGGTTAACATTTATGCCCCTCAAACTAAAACTGCCAGGATAAAACTATTTAATCAAATAAAACCCTTTTTATGTACAAGGCGACACTTTGTTTGGGGAGGGGACTTTAATTGCAGTATAGCTTCTAGGCATATAGGGGAGGTAGATAGGAAATTAAATTGCGATTCCCAGGCTTTGAGAACTGTAGTGAGGGAAGCAGCCTTGATAAATAGAAGTTTAGACACTAATACTGAAGCAACTTATCATAGATGCACTTATGCCACAAGGATTGATTACCTGTTTGTTTCTAAACATTGTACACCATGCAAAATATGGTTGAGGCCAACTGAATTTTCTGACCATCATTTACTTCTAGGAACCTTTAGTATGGCAACAGCCCCTCCAAAATTATTCTCTCAAACACAGAGATGGAGCTTGAATACTTCAGTATTAGAATCTGAGGAAGTGAAACTAGAAGTTAAAAAGTTAGTTTGGGCTAGGACTACGGTCCAATGCTGTTATGAGAATATTTGAGAATGGTGGTTGGACACCAAAAAAGATCTTAAACAGTTTTTTATTTCATATGGCACAGATAAATCAAATGCAGAATATCTTAAATATCTGGGATATAGGAATCAATTATATAAACTTGTCATTTCCAGTCACAGATAAATCTAAATATCTTAAGCAAATCACAGAAATAAATAAAACTTATGTTCTTCCACCAATATAATCGGGCTAAAACTTTAGAAGCTGAAATGAGATATGGGACAAACAAATCTCCCTCTTTGGACCCATTTTTAGCATGCAAACAAATGTTAGATGCTACACTCATGACAGGTCTTTACAAAACTGATGGTATAATTGAAAGAACTAATTTAGGCATGTTGTCATTAATACAAGAACATTTACAGGAGACATCTGAAACTACCTCACAGAACGCTAAATGTCTGGAGGATTATCTAGCAGCGCCCACTCCACAGCTTTCCGAGCAGGAAAAAAAGTACTTTAGAAGGCCTTATCACTAGAGAAGAAATATTTGACACTATTAACACATTACAAAAAGGTACAGCCCCTGGGTTAGATGGATTGTCAAATGATTTTTATAAAGATTTTGCACAATAATTGAGTGTAATTCTGGAAACAGTTTATAACACTGTTTTAAATACAGAAGAGATTTGTAATGATTTTGGAACTGCAATTATTAGCTACATCTATAAACAAGCATTTGTCAATGCCGAATGTTGTCTTGCTGACATTGGCATTGGTAGTACACGAGTCAGACTGATGCATAAAAGGAATGACAGTGAACTATGGAAGTGACACCAACCCCATACCACCGTGAAGAGACTGACAGGCACTGAGGTGTGCCTCTGGGTGTCGGCCATAACGTTCATGCAATTTTACCTGACCCTATCCTGCAGAGTCCGACAAGTATTGTGTTCTGCCTTGAGGTCCTTGGGCCGTACACTCACCCCATTTCATATGGAAATACATTGAGAATGGGGTGAACTTTGGGGCCAAAGAGTGCAAGGCATAGTTTGATGCCAGTCAGTGGCTACAGGGTGGGGATGGGGGGATAGAATGGCATGAGCATTAGAATTAACAATCTAAAGTCACACCTCTGACACTGGTTAGTCTCTACAGGGTGGGACTTTATGGTTAGATACCCTAATGCCCCGGGCATTTGCTGGTATTTGCACTCCAAATTTTCAACATGGGCTTTTTCTCACCAAACCTCATGAAAGCATTTGGGACCGCTGTTCATGAACAGTGGCACAGCTATTTTGTTAATCTGTCCTGAACATTGATGTCCCACAGTGATTGCACCATTCTGCGCCAGTAGCTCGAAACCACATTTTGGGCAGGATGTGAGAAATGACAACTGTACTTTTCTTAAGGAGATGTGCAAAAATGGCAATGTTGAAAATATGGAGTGAAAATATTAAAAATTCTCCAAGTTATGAGTGTACATGGAAACTGCGCAATACATGCTCATAACAGTCATTCTGTGGAATTTTCTCACCAAATTTTCAACATTTTATTATTTTATTTTATTGAGTATTCAGATATACCTTTCAGTCAGAGACTCGGTTATAAAGGTTCCATGTCACACAGAAAAACAATGGAACATACAATTAGAAAGTAATTCAACAATCAATACAGACTAGCATAATGTACAAGAGCAGTAAAGGCTAACAGATGGCTGACAGGTACTTTGTGCAAGTCTTTAGGAATAGGTATATCTCAGACACATATCATCATCAGCAACTCAGTAAGGGTCAAGTGGTAAGCAGGCCAGAGGCCATATTCTTGGGTGAGATAAGCAAAATAAAAGGGGGGGTAATGCAGGAGCACTAAGAGTCACAGGTATTAGTGGACTGAAGGTGGACCCTTAGGTGGGTTTTGAAAGGGCCAATTCTGTTTTCATTCACTAGTGACAGGGGCAGGTTGTTCAACCAAGAAGGGGCTCTCCAGTTGTAAAACCTTCGGAACTGGGAGGTTCTGCAGTGGGGGACAGAGAGGAGTTGCTTGCCAGAGCTACAGGTATGCTTGAGAACCGGGGCAGGGTGGACTAAGGAGGTGATCTCAAGGGGGGAGAGGCAGAGGCACACTTTTTAGCCATGAGGTAGGTGTGGAACCTAATTCTATTGCCAAGATTTAGCCAGTTAGTATCATTATAGAGTGAGCAGGTATGGGTGAGACGGTCACATCCTAGAATGAGGTGGCAGGCTTTATTCAGGGAGAGACGGAGTCTATCCAGGGCAGAGGTGTTTGCTGCACTATAGATCAGTAGACCATATTTGAGCAGGGAGAGGACCGAGGAGGAGACAGCGAGCCTAAGGACATCAGTTGGAGGAATAAAGGACAGTGTCATCCACGTATAGTAGTAGTAGGTTGCCCGGGCAGGATTTGGGGAGGAAGTTAAGGAAGAGGCCAAACAGAAGTGTTCCTGGTATAGACCCCTGTGGAACACTGGAGAGGACAGGCATTCTAGGGGACAGGGTGTTACTTATTTTGACCTAAGAGGCAGTGATTGACGGTGTCAAATGCTTTAGTGAGATCAATGAAGACTGCACCAGTGATATTGCCTTTATCCAAGGCGGAGTGGATGTGTGCTGTTAACTCCAGAAGAGCAGTAGTGGCACCGTGACCTTTCCAAAAGCTGTGCTGTTGTTTGCAGAGTAGGTTGTATTTGTTAAGGTGGTCTGTGAGCTGATCAGAGACAATCTGCTTAAGGGCCTTTGGATAGGGGGAAAGAGAATGGAGATGGGGTAGTAGTTATTGGTGATGGTACGGTCCTCACTTTTAGAAAATAGGGGTGATGGAGGCAGATTTCCACCTAGAGATGAAGTTTCCTAGACATAAGGAATGGTTAAGAATATGGGTGAGGGGGTAGAGTACCTCATGGAGGGTGAGCAGGAGAAGTTTCACATCTAAGGTGTCACTACTGAAACAGGAATGGCTTAGAGCTTTTTTAAGATACAGCTCAGCTGTCTTAGGCAAAATGCAACATAGGCGAAAGGGGGGATATTAGTGGGGGGGAGAGGATAAGCTGGCTGGGGTGGGTCAAAGAAATTAGGAGGGAGGATGTGGCTGAGGTTAGTGAAGGTGTTGTTGAAGGCTGTGGCTATACTGGATGGATCTGAGGACAGGCAACCATCTATCATTTTCTGATCTGGGACAGGGTTAGAGACTTTGCCACAGATATCCTTAATGTTGTTCCAGAATTTGCGTCCAGAGCCCCAGGTAGATGTTAAGGAGGATTTATAGTACTCTGCTTTGGCCTTGTGCAGGGCCGATGTACATTTGTTCCTGGCCTGTCTGTACTTTTGCCTATCAGAAGGTAGGCCAGATTCATTAGAGAAGTGCCATAGTGTGTCCCTGGACCGAATCTGGGCCAGGAGGTGGTCAGTGATCCAAGGCACTTGGTTGCCTTTGACCACCCTTTTAGTAATTGTGGAAAACTTGTCACATATAGTGTTGAAGGAGAGGATGAAGATGTCGAGGGCACTGTCAGGGTTGGGGGTGTTAGTTATGAAGGACCAGTCTATAATGGTGAGATGTGATTTAAGTTGGGCAAGCTTGCCAGGGCCAAGTTTGCATTGTAGGATTTTTTTGAGAGGTAATTAGGGCACCTTGCCTGACCAATGGCAGAGAACTGGGGAGTGGCCACTAAAGGCATTTGGGAGAACTGATGCGCTTTTGAGTTTGTGGGGGCGATTGGTGAAGATGAGATCAGGCAATGAGGATGACCCTGTGTGCTGATTCAAATGGGTGGGGTATGTGACTACTTGTGTCAGGTCTTGGGCAGAGGCTGCATTGATAAACGGGGCAGCTGCCTTGCTTAACCAACTGATGTTGAAATCCCTGAGAGCGATTTGTTCAGTGTGAGACAGGAGGGTGGCCAGGCAGGATAGCACTGAGTGGAAGGCCGCCTTCTCGTCTCTGAGTGGAATGTATACTGCAGTGATGAGTAGGGGGGTATGGGAATGTCCTAAGGTAAGTTCTAGAGTGAGGGCCTGGGGTCCAGGCACCAGCTGGGGGATGGGGAGTAACT
The DNA here is from genome assembly GCA_016271365.2 of Neoceratodus forsteri. Taxonomy (NCBI): domain Eukaryota; kingdom Metazoa; phylum Chordata; order Ceratodontiformes; family Ceratodontidae; genus Neoceratodus; species Neoceratodus forsteri. The sequence continues at coordinate 33,776,986 of CM057450.1, forward strand.
GTCTATGTAGTGTGTCCTTGATGTAAATGGCACAGCCACCCCCTCACTTACTTAGCTGGTCTGCTCAGTATAAGTTATAATCAGAGAGGGTTATAGACACATCTGGAATCCATGGGGAGAGCCAGGTTTCCCCTACGGCAATAACATCAGGCCGGTGTTGTAGTACCCAACACTGGAAGGAGTCCCACTTCTTTAACAAACTGCAAGTGTTCAGTGTGGCAATGTGCAGCCCATAGTGAGGGGAGTGGGTCAGTGCAGGGAGTATGAGAGGTCCAGGGTTAGTGTGAATATTCCCAGACCTGAGAAGTAGAAGGAGGAGGAGGACCCTGAGGGCTGGGGCCCAGCACAATTTTTGGGAAGGTGAGATTTATGAGCTAAGGGCCCTTTTTGGGCAGAGAATGTAGGGATGGGGAGGTTTAGTATATAGGGGAAGCCAGAAAGAAGAGCCAAAGTGAGGGGGGTATGGATTGCAGTGGGGGATCCAGGTGGTATGGCTGCCACAGGCAACAAGGAAAACCTAGGAGGATGCACCTGGGGTGGAAGTCATTAGGAGTGATGAGTGGGGAAAGGACTGTAAGGGTGTATCCATCAGCATCATCATTTGGGGTCAGGAAGACTTGGCATATTATCCACATTGGCATTTTGGGACCTCCACTCATGAACACTGTCACAGTGGTTTTCTTAATCTGTCCCGAATATTGATTTCCTACAGCGACTGTGCCATTGTGCGCCACATGTGCAAAACCATATTTTAAGCAGCATGTGAAAAAATAACTGTACTGTTCCTTGAAGAGGTGTGCAAAAATGGCAATGTTGAAAATCTGGAGTGAAAATATTAACAATTCTCGAACTTACGAGTGTGCATGGAAACTGCGCAATGCACTCTCATAAAATAGGCATTTTGTGGAATTTTGTCATCAAATTTTCAACGTATGCATTTTGGGACCTCTGCTCATGGACAGTGTCACTGTGATTTTCTTAATCTGTCCATAACATTGATTTTGCACACCGACTGCGCCATTGTGCACCACATGTGCAAAAACACATTTCAGGTGAGATGTGAAAAAATGACAGCTGTACTGTTCATAAGGAGGTGTGGTAAAATGGCAATGTTGAAACTCTGGAGTGAAAATATTAAACATTCTCGAAGTTATGAGTGCGCACAGAAACTGATCAACACACACTCGTAACACATTCATTTTTGGGAATTTTTCCACCAAATTTACAACATAGGGTTTCTGGGAGCCTACTTCATGAACTGTGACACTGTCATTTCGTTAATCAGTCCGGAAAGGTGGTTCCGCACAGTGACCGTGAAATCACCTTTTGGAACCGAATAGCAAAATGACAGTGACTGAGTTCATGAGCTGCGGTCTGAAGAACCCCATGATGAAAATTTGGTGAAAAAATTCCCCAAAATGGGCGAGATATTTATCAAAGTTGAAAGAACCCTATTTATGCTATTATACAGCTTACCCGCATTTCTTCAGTGCGCGGTCAGTTTGAAGAATGCAGATGTATTCCCTGTCCACCGAAGATCATTTCGCCAGCCTCTAGACGTAAGTATGGGGTGAGGGGGGATGTGGGGAGGTGGGTGACCAGAGGGTGGGTGCAGGTTGGGGGGGCACGAGAGACTGTTTTCTGTTTTTACAGGGAAAAAAACCCCAGCAAAGTGGGATGCTTTGGGCATGCTGGGGTGGGCACCCAGCATGCCGGCATACCTGGATGTTTCTTTGGGGGGGCTGGAGCCAACGAGGATTGGGAACCCCAGTTGGCTGCACAGTGTGCTTTTGGGAGGGCAGCATGAGCTGAGGGGAGATTAGGCACCCCCTCGGCTCACAACAGATTTTGGGGGGGCATTATGCTGAAGGGGATTGGGCAACCACATCGGCAAATGAACTGGTGAGAGCGAATGCCGACAGAGGGAATGGGCACCCCGACGTTGGCTGTTATGGGGACTGTGAGAGGCGGATGGCTCTGCCATGTTAGAAGGCATGCCCTGCAATGAGGGGGCACTCCCTCATTGCAGCAGCTAAATACTTTCAAGGTAGTGGCAGGCTTTTGCACTGTTGTCATAGACAGCGTGCAATCTAATTCATGCCACAGGGCCCAGCCCAAAAAAGCATTGGTGGCACTGGCCACTACAGGACCGTACCTCCAAAACCTGCTATTCCAAGTTACGGCAATGTGTTTCTTGCGCATGCACAAGACAACATAAAAAGGGGATATATTTTCATTAGGGAACTGGAGGCCTAGCTGCCTATTAAGCAGTGATTATAAAATCTTGGCTAAAATTATTTGTAAAAGATTACAAAGGAGAGCCTTAGGGCTGATCGATGTAGTACAGGCTTGTACGATACCTGGAAGAAACATACAACACAATTAATTTATTTTAAGAGAAATTTTTGAGAAAAAAGGATTCAAAGCATAAATGGGTATGTAATATCTTTACAGCAGGCTAAAGCTTTTGATGAAGTGAATCATCAATATTTAGTGCAACTCTTACGAAGGTATGGAAGACCTCAGAGTTTAATAAACTGGGAACAGTTTCTTTATCAAGGGGCACGGTCTCATCCTCTCTTAAATGGGTATTTAGGGGAGGTTATTTCTTTAAAGAAAGGGGTCAGGCAGGGATGCCCTTTAAGCCCCTTGCTTTATACCTTTGCTCTAGACCCTATAATACGTCAAATTAAATGGGACAATCAGGTTACTGGACTTTGACCTGGGCCTGGACTTATGTCTAAGAAACTTATGGTGTATGCAGATGATGTATGCTTATTGGTGGAAATTAAGTAGGCAGGGAAGAAAGCCATTCATGTCAGTTTTCAGAATTTTCTGGGGCTCGACTGAATTTAACCGAGTGTTGTGATCCCTTTGACATCTGATATAGGCTTAGATCAGGGCTTAGAAAGTATTAGTGTAAGGACCCCACCCCTGCCTTTTTACTAAAATGACAGGTGGCATGCTGATGGCATTGGCAGCAATACCTGGTGGGGGACCTGGGTTCTGGGAGGAAGAGGTTACCTGGCACAAGGGACCTAGGTTTGGCTACTCTGCACAGGGGCACCCAAGTAAATCCAACTACAGGAAGCAATAACTGTAATGTCCAGAACCAGAATTGGGATTTTTCAGTGTGGCTTTATTTATTAACTAACTGAACATAAACAAAGCATTGCATGGTCCCCCAAAGGGCTACGTTCACTGTATGTGCAGAATAGAGGTTAACCAAGTGGTCCATTTGAAGAATGAACACATTACTACTGTTGTCTGGCTTTGGACCCACCAGACACTCAGCCCGGACTTTGCATGTGCTTTGGATACATAGCCTGACTGGCCCAGCTCCCCTGCCGGCCACTTGATTGACGGTCCACTTGAAGAATGAACCCAAACTTTACTTGGAAAGGCATCCCATCAAACAAGGAGACTCCCAAACTGTGGCTCCCCACACCACTTAGAGTCTGTGACTCCTAGAGAGATTTGTTTTCTTACTTCCAATCGAACTCCCATCAAACAAGGAGGCTCCCATCCAACAAGGAGTAATTTTCCCATCCTGTGGCTCCCCACACCACTTAGAGTCTGCGACTCCTAAAGAGATTTTCAAGTTGCGACCCACATCTGGGTACCCACCTCATCACTGGCCAAGTGCATGAGGCAAGTAGCAAAACACAGAAAAAATCCATAGAGGTGGACCTGGTTACTAAAGATGGGGGGTTTCCCACCTGCAGCTCCCACAGCCCATACCCGGCCATTTCTCTGGCTACATACAGAAAACTTTAGAACTTTAAAATGTAGACTGAACGCTGGATGACCTGAAGCACTCCCTCTACAGCAATACTTGAAATCCAATAAAACGTTAAACTGTTTGACTGCTCCATTTGTTTGTCCTAGTAAACATAGTCCTCCCAAATAGCAGTCCACATTCATTTCCCAACTAAAGAAAACAATTTGTTTGCCCCTTCAAATGGAGCCAAACACTCAACCATTCATTGCAGGTGCCCCACAGGCGAAGTACTATAACCTTTGCTGTTATACAAGAACAGACTAAATAAAACCAGGCAGCTTCCTTCCATGGTGGGAGAAGGGGATTGCCCCTTGAACCCACAGAGAACCCCCCCCCCAGAGGGAGGGGGGCACTGAGACCGGGGGAGCGGTCTCCACCACTTAAAAAAAAAAAGGTAAACACAGGAACACTTCCTTCTTCTTTGAAACAAACTGAAGACTGACCGACTTCCTTCCTGTTTGCTTTAGGACAAACTGAAGAATGACTTTGAAATTTCCCAAAGTTCTAAACTCACTTCCTGAGCTGTAGATTCCAATGTGGCTCATGCAGCTGTGACAGTTCTATGGTGATGTCATCTCTCAAGTCTCAGCTGTGACTGAGGACAGAGTGAGATAGAGTGAAACCCATTTAACTGGAGTTTCACAAGCTGCCTTCCCTGCCTACCACTAGGTCTTACTGGGATTCTAGTAACCCCGGGTAACAAAGGGTTTACATTAGGATAGATAATGGCCCTCATAAACTTTTAGGGGTATGGTTTAATGTTCAGAATCTAGCCCAATATGATTGGGAAGGAAGGTTGGAACTGGTTGATAAAAAAGTTAAAGTATGGAAGTCTTTGAAATTGGGAAAATTGAAAAGGGTTATGATTGTTAAACAATTCTTGCTTCCCATATTTCTTTACCTTAGTTACATGTATGCCCCACCTGTATAGCTAGAAACTAGGCTCTACAACATCTTTTTCCAGATGGTGTGGGGCAGCAGACTTAATTCTGTTAAAAGAGATGTGACATATTATTGTCAAAAGGGGGTTCATGTATGATAAATCCAGTTGTGTTTTTTAGGCTCTTTTTCAACATAATCTTAAATGTTGTACAACCACATTATCTACCCCATGGCAACTCTGGACTTTCCAAGCCTTACAACCTCATATGAATAAATGGGATACATTACCACCCAAATTATCTCAGTTTAATATTCCTGAATATGATAAGGACCCCTTTAAAAAGAGTAGACAGTGGAAATTAGAGAAAAGAACAGTTCTTACATTAGGTCAGAAACAACTTTATCAGTTGATTCTATCACTTCAGCAGGGACCGCTTTTCTTTCTAGAGTGTGTCCCATCAAGAATGACATATGCTTTAACAATTTTAACAGATAAACAAATACCTAGAAATACATGGGATATTAGTTGGCTATGCTGTCAGGGCAGACTTGGGGTAAGAGGAGATTTGAAGCATAAAATAATACAGGACAGGTACTGCCCACGGCAAACATGTGTACATATAGAGGAAACAATGTATCGTTTATTTTTTGAATGTCAGGAAGCTAGAATGTTTTGGGATACCTTAACAAAAAAGTGGCAATGGCCATCCCTTTTGCACATTAGTTACCAGATGCTAATTTTGCAAGATTTTCAGGATCTTGGTAGAAATTTCATAGTAGTACCTTAAGAGTATTTTTTTCCCTTTTCAAATTTAATTTATGGCAACGTAGATGCCAGTTTGTTTTACAACAAATATATACTCCTCCAAGGATAATTATTGCCCAGATAGAAGCAACTTTGGGCCAGGTAAAAGTAGATGATATGGAAAAGTTCTCTCAGGAGAAATGTGCCTTTTGGAGGAATATGGGAAATATCTTGTGAAGGAAATACTAAGGAATCCTAATATGTATGAATATGTATTCAAACAACATTTAGGTTAAAGTATAAATGGGTTTGATTTTCTGGGATATTAAAGTGTAACCTTTTTGTGAAAATTGTTATATGTTTTATTCTTTATGTATGATTTTTGGTTTATCCTTTGTAATTTTATGTGATGTAATGTTTTCTTTTGTTTCTCAATAAAATTCCCCTACTCTTTTTGAGAAGTGCCATGGGATTTTTAATGTCCACCTGAACAACCACAAGAAAAGGCAGGTGGGACCTCGGTTTAATGTCTCATCCGAAAGACAGCACCTTAGGAGTGCAGCACCACCCACATGCTGCGCTACAGTGTCAGTACTGGGATATTAATCCAAGTGCCTGGTGTGGGGATAGAACCCACAGCCTACTGATCTCCCGGCCTCAGAGACAAGTGTGCAACCTACTGAACCACTGACACTGAACCTGCCTGAGTATATTTGTGAATATATCCATTTATCAGTTAATAAAGTAATTAGTGAAATTATTTAGTTTAGCTTTCATTCCCTAGTAGAATTCCATAAGGGTTGGGTCTCTTTTGCAAGGGCAACCAGAGAAAATAAATGCAGGGGTTACATACTGACTCCATGGCTACAGAATACAGTTAGTAAATTAGGTACACAAACAAGGCAGAGCAGAATAATTCAAAGAGGCATAGACAATGCAACATATTACCACTGACAAAAAGGTACTGTCCAAGTCATGCAATCCAGCTAGATAGGAAGTTGCATATATTGACCATTACCAACTTAGAGTTTGGAAGCAAGATTTGCATTCACATACTGTAGCTAGTTTGCTATTAGGGCTTTTATATCCTTTGGCTGTGTTGCAGTTTCCATTTGCATGCTTTCCTGTACTAGTGTTATAGGACAAGAGGGCCAGGAAGGTGGAGTTTTTTTCAGTCTCAGTCCTTTAGACTTCAGAGGCAGTGAAGACTGGGACCTGAGGCAGTGCACAGAGTCAGAAATGTGTAAGAGGGACTTTCAGTACCCAGGAACATTACTCTAGAGCAGGCTTTTAAATAATTTATTTTTAGTTGTTTAACCAGGTATAGCACACTAAGCTGAAAGCTTTTTTACAGGAGTGACCTGGGAGCACAAGGAGGTTAAGTGACTTGCTCAGGGTCACACAGTATGCAAGTGGAAGCTGTGGGATTCAAACCCAGGTCTGGTCTGCTGAATGTCACCAAATTTGCAGCTCAGAGCCTTAGACCACTGCACTATACTGCTATATAATTGATTAGCACTTTTTTCTTGGGACAATACTAACTGTCCAGAAAGCATTTATATAAGTTTTTTTGAAGTGTTAAGTTTATTAAACACAGTGAAGCAAGTGCTATGCATTTTCACAATGTTTTAGAACTTTCATGAGCAAAACGCTAATCAATTTTTAGAGTTAAATAAAACCCTGCTGGAGAACCTTATAGCTAAAGCTTTACCTGTGGGTCACCTCCTATTGTGTAGGAATGGACATGTGTTTGCAGTACAGTAATCCAGAAAAAGTTTCAGAGATGGCAAAGTTGTAATAAAGCTCAGCACAGCATGATAGAACATATCAAGGCTGGTAATCAGATCTGCAGAGGCTCTTCGATCTGTGATGCCGTCAACAGAAGCACTCACAGGAAGCAAGCAGAGGCAAGCTTTTCCTTGGCATGAAATAAGAAGCTACTGTAGATATGCATAACAGTTTTGTTTTGCTATCAGTTTGAAATGTGATATCTAACTTGGAGTCAAGCCAGATCCCTAGACCCTTGTACTGCTTGACATTTGTGAGCTAATGGCTTTCTAAGACAATCATTTTTTAAGATATCCTCATGACATATAACAAGCATTTTTCAATGCAGAATGCTTGCCTGCATGTCGTGGCAGTTTGCGTATCACAGAATTTCCACACAATCTTTTTAGAACTGCACCTTATGACCACCCAATTAAGGGTCACTGAATAACAGTTCCAAACTTCATAAGAGTATGGGAGTGAGTAAGCAGTCATGATGATTTAGTCCACATTCATTCACATCATCAGTACACATTGTATCACTGCAGGTGACAGATAACTGCACAACTCGATCTTAAGTCAACCTATTCTTGTTACTAATAACAAATTACAATTACAAATTATTTATCAAATCATTAAATTACAAATTACCAGTTCTTGTTGAATTCAAAGACCAGGAAACCACAAAAGTTCAAGGTAGCCTTTGTCCCCAGTTTATAGGCAGGTCCAGAAATTGCTGTGTAGGTCAACAAAACTATCCCAGCACAGATGCAAATAATACAACTTGAAATGAAAGGGGGCTGATAAGTCCTTACAAATAGTTTACCAGTCACTGTGACTGAGCCACACACTCACCCCTTTTGAAAAACAGCCACCCTTTTTGAATTACAAAATACAATGCAAGTTCCTGCGTTAGGCAGACAGTAACTATGGCACACATGTAGCAAACATTTCAACCTTTCTTCATCCATAATGTTGGGCACTGTCCCTCAAAATAATAAAAGGGAGACAAAGTGTGAGCCCCAGCATCACTGCAGTGTAACAGTTCTGAATAACACTAGCGTGAAGAAACCAGGTGCATTTCTGCTCATAAAGTTCTACATCATGTTATCAGTATAGAGAGCTGTCTTTGCCAGACTCCCTACTAGTGGTAAGGTGGGGAGGGGGTAGTTGAGATGTAAGATGCATAACGTTGAGTTACAGATAATGCCTTCCCTCTTAAAGTTTTTAGGTTACTTAAAGAATGTAATTATTGGTTTAACAATAGTGGCCAAGGCTTCTAGACTCACCTTTTTCTGGCCACCTGAGTAGGTAGTATTTCATGTGATTCTTATTGCCTGGCTGACTCTTTTTTACACACATCACAAAAGTCCCACACAAGGTCAGTGGTGCTTAAGACCAAAAGTAATCACTTGTCATAGCAGAAAGGCCAAGCACTCGCCACCCTCATAATGTAGGATACCAGGCTAGATTGAGTTTAAAAAAAACTTATTTATGAAAGACCACATGACACAGACTCCTCTCTGCATCTGTGGCACTGGCCAGTGGGCAAAGTTCCAGTCCAGCGATGATGGCTAACTGAAGCCAAGGCTTTTGATTGTACTTGTTTTTTTCCCCTTTTGTCTTCCTCTCAAGTTTGTAGTGATCTGACTGAGCAGGACCAGAGCTGTAGTCCGGGGGATGGGGGGGCTCAAGTGACTGCCATCCCCTTGCTTTATGTTAAGAGGACGCATTGATACTATGCTTTTCATATTCATACACAGTTACTGCTGTTTGTACCAGCCAGTACTGCTCAGAACAAAAAAAGCCTGCAGTATATCACCTCCTAACAATGTTCTGGCAGTTAACCCCAACACACTTAGTAGCTCCCTTTGAAGTCTGAACCATTTATTGCTTAACCTGATATAAAAGGGCTACAGTGTACATTTAGGGGATTTATTATTATTATTATTTAGCATTGCAAGTGATAATACACTGATGACATAATGCATAATCAGATTTGCAGAATAATCCTTAAATCTCTGGTGTCATAATAAACAGATTTATCTCCCTAGGGCCCACACTAACAAACAGAAGTACTCCTTTACTATCAGGGCTGCTACTTTATGGAATGCCTTACCACAGCACATAATGGATATTACCAGTCTGCAAAGAATTAAAAAAACAATTGGACCAACTTCTTTTAGGGTTAGGCACCTAATTCACTCCATCGTTATGGGGAGAGTGGTCTCGATAGGCCGAGTGCCTTCTTCCACTCTTTATAACCAAGTAATACTGAGTAACTGGCATGTCCTAATTAACTGTATCCCTTGCCCTCATCCTACTTTTGCTGTTTGACATTCAGACTTTGTTGCCTCCACCCCAGTCTGCTCCTGAGTTGTCAAATCATTATCAGGAACAAAGAGAGTTACAGAACACATTGGACCCCCTTTTCCAAAGATTAAATCCTACAGTGTTGAGGTAGGCTATAGAATTTTGCAGATCCAAGAATCACTGCATATATTTATCTCAGCCTCTCTTGATGTCTAATTTTGTTGAGGCTTGATTTTGAAGGAAGTTTTTATAACTGGTGTGGTGCTTGGATTCATGAGAAAACTGGTATGCTTAGTCGTTTGTTTCATGTGGAATTTGTTGTTGTTATGTAATTTGAAAAACACTGTGCACTGTTATTACAGAAACTGTATCTGAAATATGATAATGTGTAGTTTTATTTCATTTTAGTCTTTGATAACCAGGTAAGGCCCACTAGGCACAAGTGCCTGTTTTAAGGGGTGACCTGGGAGCACTGGGTGGTTAAGTGACTTGTTTAGAGTCACACAGTATGCAAGTGGAGGTTGTGAGAATCAAACCAAGGTCTGGTCTTCTGGATGTACCAAACTCATTCACAGCTCATTACTCCAACCTCTAAGTTATACTGCCAGCAAGTTACGTGGGATTGGAAAATATAACCCCTAAACTACCTGACATGTCTGGATGAGGGTGGGCTGTACTTTTGAATGACTATCCTAGTTTGAAAAGGGCAATATATTAAAGACTTACTTTACCACTGATCCAGATAAAAAAAGAGATGATTTACTACTGAGTCTTGATTCAAAAAAGAAAGTGCCATGTTAGTGGTTCTGTTGGTGTGCTTGTCTCTAGGGCTAGAAGATTAAAAGGTCATAGGTTCTAGTCCCAAACCAGCAACTTAGGGTACTACCCAGCACTGACACTGTAGTGCACTATTATGGACATTATACTGTTGAGAAACAAATATTGGCTTTGTGTACCTTTCTTGGAATCCATATATAAATTAATGTTACACAATAGTCTGCTCCTAGTAATGTGCAATATTTTACATAAACAACATTTTGTAAGATGCCTACTCTTGATCTGACTTTGTCAAGTGTTAGCAAGCCAGTACTGATAACTATGTATATATCGGGGCATATCATGACTCTCCATAACTTTAGGGCTCCAAAGCCATCAAATCACTGTGGGGCCCCAAAACTGTAAAGCCAGCCCTGCTTGGGGGGGATGGGATTGATGGACCTCCTAGTCAGTTGGTGGGTGGGTGGTGGAGTGAAGGGCATATGGGTAGTTAGAGGAGCTGGTCTGGCTTAGGAATCTGGCCTGTTGGTGTGGCTTGTGGAGGAAGTGGAGCAATGGTCTCCTGGTCTGTCTAATGAAGAAGGTTCAAAGTGAAGTGCACACTGGTGTGACTGGGGTTTGTGCTGTTGGGGGGGCACTGTCGAAGTAATGGTGCCTGTTAGCATTGTGTGTTGGTGGGACTTGGAGCTGAAGACAGGCTTGCTGGTCTAGCTTTGGGATCCAACCTAAATGTGGCTTGGTGGGGCTTGGATCAATGGACCTCCAAGCTGGTTGGGGTAAGGTGGAGTGAAGGGAAGGGGGAAGGGGTCTGAAGCAAATGGAGCTGGTCCAGCTTGGGAATATGGCCTGCTGTTGTGAGTTGTGGGAGAAGTTGAGTAATGTGCCTCCTGGTCTGCCTTGGGGGGGGGGAGTCTGGAGTGAAGGGCTTACTGGTGTGGCTGGGGAGGGTGGTTGTGTTGGGTGTTGAAGTAACTGTGCTTGCTGGTGTTGTGTGTGTGTGTGGCGGGGGACTTGGAACTTAAGGCTTGATGGTCTGGTTTTGGGATCTGGCCTGTTAGTGTGGCTGGAGGGGGGATTGGAAGGATGGACTTCCTGGTTGAGGGGTGGAGTGAAGGGCCTACTGGTGTGGCTGGGGGGGTACTTGGTGTGAAAAGACTACTGGTGTGGTTTGGGGATTATTTTGGAGTGAATAGTCTGATGGTCTGTCTTGAGGAGCAACCAAGCCAGGGCAGCCAGTCCTTCACTCCAAGCCTTCCATCAACCATGGCCCTTCACTTCAGAAGCCTGGGGGGGGATAGTATTTGTATGTGAGAGTGGGGACTGAAATTTGTAAAGTATGTTTAGGGATGTTAAAATGCATGTGAACCTTGTGTGTTTGTGGGTATGGAGATTAACATTTCAGCTTAAAATGGAGTTTGTTTTGGGGGTAGGGAACCATAGTCTTGGAAGTGTTTTTCATTAAAGAGTACACTGCTTTGTGTGTTCTAGACAGGGTGAGACAAATCAGGCAGCCAATGGCCACTAAAAAATTGGTTTGACTACCAGATTTCAAAAGTTACCAGCAAATGGACTACATGTCTACAGTATGGAAGTGATTTTTGATTTTATTTTAAAATGATGGACACTAAAACATATTGATCTGGTTGCCAGTTTTTAAAAGCTAGGGACCAAGCTGACCAGCGGTTCACAAACTGATATGTCCCACTCTGGTTCCAGTCTAAGTGTACTGCTTTTTGGGTGAATAAGGGGAAGGGGGATTGCAGCATAGCACTTGCTGATCAGACTTGGGCCCTCACTGACAGGTGTCACAAATGATGAAGGCTCATTAGAGCTGAAGAGCTGGAGCTACGGTTAGAGCTTAGGGTGAGCCGACTGTTTTAATTGCTACTGCTAGCATTTATTCTTCAATGCAGTGAGAACAGCGAATACTCTGCACGTTAGTAATAGAAAATTGCCTCACTCATCCAGCAGCCTGTATAGCTTTTGTTGAGTATGCTATCACCAGACATTTTGTGATCTGGCTTAAGGAACGTCCAAGCCTGACCAGCAGACTCAGTGCTCCAAACCTTAACTTCAAAAGCCAGACCATCTTGATCTGAATCTAACTTGTTCAGATTGTTAAAAAAGTTATATTTTGTCCAATGACTGTCTGAAACATGTGCTTTTAATAGTTTATAATGCAACACTTTGTTTTCTAACTGTTTTGCTTGCATCCTGTTTATCATCCTTGTGCCAGTTTGTATTTGGAAACTGGTTTGCTCCAATTCCCCTTCCCATCCCTTCAATTCATTAGCTGGAAGAGCTAACTCAGGATTGCACAGAATGCTAGTGTTTAATGGTTGGGGTGGAGTGATGGGCTTCTTGATCTGGCTTGGGGGGGCATTTGGTGCATAGAGCCTGCTTGAGTGACTTGGGAGGGGAGGTTTTGGAGCAAAGGTCCTGTGGTCTAGCTTGGGAAGTGCATGCTCTTCTTTCTCTCCAGATCCCCTCATCTGACCAACAAAGCCATCACTCCTCAAGTCAGACCAGCATGCCCTTTGCTCCAAAAGCCAGACAACTTGGCTTTGAGTGAATGGCATGCTGGTCTGCCTTGGGCTGGTGTTGGGCTGGAGTGAAGCACAGGATTGTCTAACTTGGGAAATGTGCATGCTGCAGTGATGGCCTGGGCTGCCATGATGAAATGACAACAACTAGAGTATTTGGTTCAACTTATGCAAACTAATAACTAATTACTAATTCTGAAACATGATTCTTTCTTGGCCGGCCCTGTGGTGCTGAGGGTTGAGGTGCTGGATGCCACACCTCACGCCATGCCGGTGACCCGAGTTCAGGAGCAAACTTGGGCACCGTGGGTCGGCAGGGGAGGGATTGGAATGAGCACCCGATGGGCTGCTCTCTGATCCCAGGGGAAGGCATTGGAGTGCCCAGTGCACCAGCGGCCTCTGGTGGAGATCAGGGGTGCTGCAGAAGCAGGGTGGCATGTAACAGCGTCTTGTGACAGCTGGCAGGGGTTGTGCATGGCGGTGGGGGTGCACATGCAAGAGGGAGGGTTGCGTGGGAACAAGGAAAAACCTGGCTCATCAGGATAGGGTGATGGCACCTATCCTCCATGCCCAGCGCCGGGTTCTTCTCGGCCAGCCTCATCACTCCTCCACCTGGGCCCCGCCTGCATGCCAGAGTCTGTCTTGTCAAGGAGTCCATGGTAAGGAGTCAGGCTACCCTCCCCAGGAGGGTTAAACCAGGGTTGCTAGCTGTGGGCGGGGGTGGGGGAGAGAGAGGGCACAGGCTGCAGCAATCCTCAGGCAGGGCAGAACAAAGATAAGGCTGCCCGAGAAAGTTTCCCCGAGCCATGACCAGAGAGGAAGATAGTTGGAAAAAAAAAAAACATGATTCTTTCTTTAAAAATCTAATTTGTGCCAAGAGAAAGGGAAAAAAAGGGAAAGGGAACATTGTTTAACCAGGAGAACCACACTAAACCGGAGCATGTTTCCAGATGTGACCTGGGAGCACAAGGAAGTTAATTGACTTGCTCAGGATCACACAGTATGCACCTAAGTAGGTGGTTGTGGGATTCAAATGCAGGTCTCTAGATCTGCAGCTTAACTGCAACTACAGCCTTAACCCACTGCGCTATACTGCCTCCAAAAGAGAGAGAAGAGGTACTAAAGGGTTAATATTGATGTTTCAGTTTTGTTTTAAGCAAGAAATGTTAATGCAGGGATATGTGTTTGAATGCCATGCTGCTTGTAGGAACATGTTCAGTAATTCTTCTTGTGACTGTTTATGTTTAGTGTGCCCTATGTCAGATGTCATGCAGTTTAAAAGGAGCTACATTTTCCTTGGTAATTGTGTTTGTATTGTCGGAATGCCTTGTTGTTATTGTGGAACATTAGCTGTTTTGATTACTCACTAAAGAAAGACTTGTCCTGTTCAGCCGCACATCAAAACAAAATTGAAAGAAATTATTTGCATCTTTGGGGAGAGGACAAGTAAACCAATAATAAGCTTTTTAGAGTTTTTAGAGTTACAAGAAAAAGGCAAGATCCTTGATATAACAATAAATATGTTGTATAACAAAATTCAGGAGCACCTCTAACACCAAGACTTTAGGTAGTTGATGTCGCTAATAGGCAGGTCTGGCTCCCAGTCAAGCAAGATCTGCTGCGTCGGCTGCCAGATTTGGAGGTGGGGTTTAATAGTGGCTTAAAAGAGATGCTTCTTTGCCCCGCGCCACTTCTACCTGAGCCAGACACAAGAAAACCCTGAATGTAAGTAAAGGAAGGATTTAAATGTTCTAAGAAGGTTGCCCGTGATACAACATATCTGAACAATATTTAAGATTAAGTATTTTTCCTTGTATGTAGGACTCAAAACCACGAGTGCTTTTGATGGCTTGGAAATGGCATGAACATGGATTATAAGGTCAGCATGCAGCGAATTACTGTGATGGCTTTTGTTGCTCATATTTGTATGGAGTGTTTGGAAAAATGAGTCCGTAGGGATAGTGCTGAGTTTGAAATTGCAGGCGATTTTTGAGATCGAATCAGAACTTTAGTAGTAAACAAAGATATAAAGGATACTATAAATGATGTAAAGATGAAAAAATCTTGAGAGTTCATTTGAATCAGATGAATTTATGATGTACCTTTTCTTCACAGAAAAAAGAATGGACTGTTTCAAGTTATTGCTGAATGGGCTCAAAAGCGTCAGAGTTATAGAATAAGAAAATTAAGAAATGAAGTTAAGGTTAGAGCCTTGGAACTAGCTTAAATTATAAGAAGGAAAAGGTGTAGTAGTCAATATACATATAAATGAAAGGCATATAAGCGCTTTATACTTATGTATTTTTGGTTTTCTTAGTGTCCTCTGGTAGGAGTCAAACAATGAATGTTAACTTATAATAAAGCAGAGAGAAGAACGATTGAAAAAAATAAAGTAAGGTTATATGGCATCTCTTTTAATGCAGTACTTACATCAGAATCATTCTTTTTATAAGATAAATGAGTATGTTTATTTTGACAGTTTTGATGTTATTTACCTATTATAGAAAAAACAGTCTTTCCTGAAGAAGGGTTTACCCTAAACTTCGATATTTATATGGACTGGAAGTGATTTAAGTACCTTTGAATAAATAATTTATATGGAACAAATAGTTGATATATCATTTATTTAAGGGTGAGTGGGACAACTCATAACCAATATCTTTTCTGTTTTGATTAGTGTAGAACTAGTTACTTTTACACAAAGTAATTTTAGCACAAACACAAATTCATCCATGATTGCGTAAATTTAATTTTGCACCAAGTCCTTGGCAACACATTTATTATAATGGAAAAAAATGTTAATAGGGCTAATTAGTGTGAATTTATAGCACTAATCAGTGCTTTAGTGAATATAGCAAAAATTATTTGACAGTGAAAATTTCTAGTTTTACAGTACTTAATACATCTCCTGCTGCTAGGTCCAGCTATCTATCATGCAGCTTGCTACATGAAGAGTGGCTCCTTGTTCAAAAGCCTAGACTACAGAGCATTGGAACATGATCAAAGTGAGCCATTCAAGGCATATGATACTGCTTAGTCCTGAGCTGGAGCCATATTTACATTCATCCTAGCTAGCTATGCACCCTACTGTCAGGGACTATGAACATATATCCAGCAGTACTGCAGCAGCAGTACGTTTGTCTGTACCTTTTGCATACACAGGAATTAATTTATAGCAATTTCACATAACACATTCTCTCTTTTCCTGGCATTTGTACATTAAATATTATACAGTAGCTACATATGTTTTTAGAGGTATCCAGTGAGTATAGTGTCTGAATATGGGTAATCATCAAAATGGTGACTCATATTCAGCGCTATCCTCAAGGGTCACCCTGCAAAGGTAGTGACCTTATGTGCAGGCAAGTGTAGGGAACGGCTACCAGAAGGGGAGGATAGTGAGAGGAAGGGGAGGGATAGGGAAGGTTTTTTTTAGGATAGTGGCATACCTGCTGCAGCTGAGCTAGGCATGTGGCATGGTGGTGTGGGTAGCTACCTCTGGCTCAGCAAGTACTGGGTTTGGGGCTGGGGACTGGGCTTTTCGGCAATATACACTCACCACAATAGAGATTGCTGTTTTGTGATTGCTTTTATTACATGGAACCTGTTTTAGATGTACAGAATTTTGTATATCTAAAGAAAATGTCTGTAAGTTTTGGAAATTTAAGTACAGTAGTTGCCTCCTTCCCCTGGGGTTTCTACAGAAAGGAAATATGTCAGCAATGACCCACAGCAGGGCATGGGGTTATGGGGAATTAATGCACACTCCAGGTGCATTGTGAGTCACAGCATCTAGGAAATGCATTCATAACCCATGCCCTGTCATGGGTTATTGTGCTTATAAAATGAGTTATTCGATTAAATAAAAAAATATGACAAATCTACGTGTAGCTTGCCACAACAAAAGTGGTTCACTTAAATTAATAATCATTTCATTACTTTCATACTGTTATTTTAAAATTTATGTAACAAACTGACCTATGAAGTTAATTTTAAATACAAGAATTTCAAACACTTGATTTCTGTCTTTACATTTCTGTAATGGCCACCACTGTCTTGGTCTTGATCTCTCTCTCTACTGACACTGCCTGATCTCTGCTACACAGAATGGGTTAGGAAGGAAGGAGGCAAGTTGAGACTTTGTGCACATCTACACACTTTGATGTTAACACTAACCCCCTACCCAGTCCACCATTGCTGGTGTCTGTTGCTCTATGCCAGCACTCACCCTGCATTTCTATGTATGTCTTTTCAAATCCCAGCCCCAGGCAAGTCTTGATGCCAGGATGATTGGAGTTGCAAGTGCTCCACTACACAGTTGCATGTTAAAACTGCCCAAACTGACCATCAGCATCACTATGGAACACACTTTCCCTGATCTTTGGTCCCCAGTGTCTCTATCTCTGTGCTAATAATCACCCTGTGGTCCTATGTGTCTTCCCAGGTCTCAGCTCTGGGCTGTCTTGGATCCAGGATGAGCTGCAAATGTTTCATTGTCACTCTCTTTCCTACAGAGGCCTGCTGAAATTGTGATGTGACACCTGGGAAGCAGAAAAGCATAGCTTATTTTTTTCCAGAAAAATCAATCATGAGGATATTGTGCATGGAAAAAGTCAGCAGACAACGATCCACTACCATCACTGGAAACCAATGATTCATTAGCATCACATGATGTGTCTAAAGATCATGAAAATCAACCTGACAGGGGGATGCCCATGGCCTTCAGAAATGTGACAGGAGAAACAGAAAGCTTATCCTTGAGCTGGCTGCAGTAACACCAAACTTGGTTGCAATATCTGCTCATGTGTCAGGGGTCTCAGCACCTTTAAAGAGCAGCTTCCTACTAGTAGTGTTTATCCCCCCTCCAGTGTGGTCAATAACTGACCTTTACAGTAGTCCACTGATGAAATCTGGCAAGTTAATTCCATTTCTGTGAAAAGTTATTTCCTCTGTAAAATTGCATTTCAGCATACTCCTGAAAAAAGGACCGACTTCCTGCTCCGGAAACCATGCCCCCATGCTGGCTCACACAGCCCTGTTTTGTGATGTCACAAAATGAAGGCTGCATGAGCGTGCCCCATTGACTTGTATGGAGGTGAAATTTTCATAGATTTTTATACTCTTAATGTTGCAATTTTAAGAATTCAAAGTGACAGATTGACTATTAGTCAATCGGTCGTTTTGAATTCTTAAAATTGTAACATTAAGAGGTATAAAAATCTGTGACAATATCAACTCTATGTAAGTCAATGGGGTACGCTCTCACAGCCTTCATTTTGTGACATCACAAAACAGGCCTGCATGGGCCAGCGTGGGACTGTGGTTTTCAGACCGGGAAGTTGGCCCTTTTTTCAGGTGTATGTCGAAATGCAATTTTAAGGAGGAAATAACTTTTCACAGAAATGGAATTAACTTGCTAAATTTCATCAGAGGACTACTGTAAAGGTCCGTTATTGACCACACTGGAGGGGACCCTTAGTAGGAAGCTGCTCTTTAAGAATATGTAAGGAGTCATATCTAGTGAATGGTGGGCCTTAAAAGTTTCATTCCGTGGATCAGAACGAGCAACCAAATTAAAATCTTTAAGGAAGAACATTTTGTAGCACTAACATTCAAAAGCACATACTGCTGCAAAAAAAATTATATGAAAAGTCCCAGGAACAAACTCTTGTAAAAATGTATGGGAGGGTGAATGCATCGAAGTGTGAAACCACGTGTGTTATTTTTCACTCAGCAGATTACCTTGCTAAAAATGATAGACTGCTCTCTGATCACTTCAGCTTGTTAGCGCTTCGGAAGATAAATGGCACTGAGATTGGAACTGGTTTTCATTCTAGATACATGCTACAACAATAATCAATCACATTGCTTCAGAAATGCTAAATAAAATCTGTCAGCATCTCGTAAGTAACAACTACATAATGTATGTACTCATTGATGAATCAACAAGCCTGAGTAGCAAGTCGGCACTTATTTGCTATCTCAAGTGTGAAAGTGACAAAAACAAGGATCCACATTCCATATTCCTCAATCTGATTGGATTACCAGATCAAATAGCTGACACTATCCTTGAGCGATTATTGATGTCTTTAGACGACTACGGATTCAGTTATTATTCTCTTAAACAACACTTGGTGGCATTTACAAGTGATGGAGCAAGTATCATGCTTGGCAGTAGATCTGGTGTAGTACAAAGAATCCACCAAAAATGCCCTTATGTTATTGTCTGAAACTGCTTGACTCAGACTGGAGTTGGCAGTAGGTGATGCTGCCTCAGAAACAAGTAGCATAAATCCTTTTCAGATATTTATGGACAAACCGTATTCTGTATACAGTCATTCTCCTCAAAATCAACAAGAACTGACTGAGTGTACTGCACAACTGCATCAACAAATAATGAAAACTGGTCATGTGCATAGCACCAGGTGGGTTGCCAGGTACTTTCTGACAATAAGCTCTGTATGGTACAGTTTTGACTCACTTTGTCATCATTTTCAAAATGCAGTGGATGACAAAACAGAGCACCAGCAGACAACAGGATATACAATGGACTATTCAGAAGGCTATCATTTAAGCAATTTTTTTTTACATCTTGCACTGATGGATAATACCCTGAATGAACTTTCCCTGCTATCTGTCTTCAGAAATGTGGCATTACAAGTGCTCAAGCAGACAAACTCATTTGGCATAGTATTCATTTCATAGACGGGCTCAAGCAACGACCTGGAACAAAATCTCTTGATGCAGAAGTTGCCATCAAGGGGAAAGTTGGAGTTATTTCACTGACAGATAACAAAATTGCTGCCATCAGTCTTCAACAGTTCCTGACAAGCATAGTCAACAACTTAACATGGCGAATGTTCACTACATCCTCATCGCATGTGTCAAGCAAGGAACTTGTATCTAATGGTCAAACAAATTGTGACTCTGTGAGAGAGGAGTTGAGTGCTCTTGTCTGTGACCAGTGGCCTGCTGAACTTTGCCCCGATTATGGTGAACCACAAGTGATGTCTCTGTGCAGAAGATTAAACCTGCCAACAATTTTCATTTTAAATGTCTACAGAGATTATGGTGATGCACTTGGGCATAATACACCAAAGGAACTGCAATAATTATTTAACTGCACCAAACTGATTCCATTCAGATCATCTGAATGTGAGCGAGGATTCAGTCTGATGAATACATTCATATGCCATTGCACATAAAACGTCTGATTCAAGTATTTACCCTCTTGTTTGTGAAACTCTATGGACCAACACTGTCAGAATGGTATCCCAAACCATATACATCAATACTTTGTTGCACAACCACCACTCAGCTGTTGATATACTGTATAAAACTGAGTGGCAAAGGCAGACCTGATGAAAAGAGACCCCCTATGGAAACTATTGTAGGACTGACTGAAGCATACTTAGCTCTCACAAAAAGATAAATGGTCCATTCTGAGTCAAGCCATTGTGTAACCCCATGGAAATTGCAGAAACATTTAATTATTTTTTTACTAAAGCTTATGACATTTTAAATGATAGACAAGTTTCATGATTAGATTTACACATACCATCTAATACTGTTAACGCTTCCTTTTGATAAGATTCTTTATAGATATACAGACAGACAGATACAGTAGATAGCTAGAGAGAGAGAGAGAGAGAGAGAGAGAGAGAGAGAGAGAGACAGAAAGACCGACCGATCGACAGATAGTAAGTAAGAAAGTAAATGTTTATTTATACAAGGTGTCCTTCCATAGCTCAGGGCACCCTTACACCATACTTACACTACAAATATAAAACATATTAAAATTATACAATTGAATTCAGCTTAGAGATACAACATGTAAAATCTTAGGTTCCTTCAAATGCATTTTGAAAAAGATATGTCTTAAAAGAGTTTTAAACCCTTCTATGGTCAGGCTCCCTCGTATCCAACAAGGTAGAGAATTCCACAGGGTAGGAGCCATAAAGGCAAAGGATCTTCCCCCAAACATTTTCAAACATACCCTAGAAACCTCTAGCAATCCTTTGTTGGAGGATTGGAGTGAACGGGAGGGACAGTAGGGAGATAGGAGGTCTAGCAGATATTGGGGTCTCTGATCATGTAGGCCTTTATAGGTCAGCAATGCAACCGTGAAAGTGATTCACCACTGTACAGGCAGCTAATGCAGGTTGTGCAGCACAGGTGTTATGTGACTGGATCTAGGGGTTTCAGTTAACAATCTGGCTGTTGTATTCTGCACCAGCTGCAATTAGTAAATATCCACTCCCAGAAACCCTAGGTAGAGGGAGTTGCAGTAGTCAAGATGGGTGGTGACAAAGGCATGGACCAAGAGAGAAAGATCTTCTGATGGAACCAAGTGCTTCACCCTGGTGATGTTTTTTAGATGGTAAAAGGGGAATTTGACTATGGCCAACATCTGAGCCTTCAGGGTCAGGCCTTTGTCAAACACCACACCAAGGATCTACACCTGGCCCAAGGAATTGGAGCAGGTTTTCCACAAGTTGTAAATCGGAGGGTTTTCCCACCCATGACCTGACCATCCTAAGATTAGGGTCCACAACCAACACCTCTGTGTTTTCTGGGTTTAGCTTCAGTCAGCTGGCACTCATCCAGCTCTGTATCTCAAATAAGCAGTTGTTAAACATCAAGACTGTATCAAACTCCTGACCTGGCAGAAAGGACATGTACAGTTGAGAATCATCTGCACAACAGTGAAAGCTCAACCCGTACCACCCTATAATGTCCCCAGTGGCAGCCTATACACTGCAAACAACATGGGGGAAGCACTGAACCCTGCACTACCCCACAGGGCAGGCCTCAAGTGCTCAAGGAATAAATTCCCTACATAACCCTCTGTGAACTGCCCTCAAGGAATGATCGAAACCAATTGAGAATTACACCCTCCAGTCCACAAAAGAACCACAGGCATTCAAGCAACACCCCTTGGTCCACAGCGTCAAATGCTGCTGAGAGATCTAGGAAAAATCAAGATGGAATGGGCTGTCCGATCACTCACCACCAAGAGGTCATTAAGTACTCAAACCAGGGCAGTCTCAGTGCTATGCCTTTTCCTGAAGCTAGACTGGAGAGTGTCATAGACATTCTTGATGAATAAATGACCCTCCAGCTGCAGAGCGACCACTTTCTCAATAACCGTCCCTGTGAAAGTTAGATTAGAGATTGATCTGTAGTTAGCAAGGCAGTCTGGGTCAAGGGAGGGCTTTTTCAACAAAGGCCTAACTACCACCTCCTTTAAGGGATCTGGAAAAATCCCCCTATCCAGTGAAGCCCAGACTATCTGAGCTAGGACCGGGCTGATGACCTCAACACACCCTATAAGAAAGTGCATTGCACCTGGATCCAAACTACAGCAAACTGATCACAAAGTCTGGATGATCCTCATTATATCCATGACTACCAGTTGGCTGATGGTAGACCAGGTCATCTGGGCATTAGTACCACTCAGCTGACCAATGCAAGGACCAATGGGGAGGCATTGGCTGATCTCTGTCCTAATGGTGGACACCTTATCAGTGAAGAACTGAGTAAACGCCTCACATTTTTCTTGTAACAATGCTCCACCAGATCGTAGGAAGGCTGGATTGCACAGTCTGTCCACAGTCCAGAAAAGTTGAGCTGGTCTGTTCCTTGCTGCAGAAATTTCTCTGGACAGGAATTCTGACTTCTTGTGAGAAATTGCTGATTGATCGACCTTATAATGGTCTAACAACCTAAGTCTGTCCCCCTCCATGTGAGTTTTTCACCAATGTCTTTCCAGCCTTCACCCCTACTTCTTCAATTCCCTTAGTGTCCCATCAAACTATGGGGCACCCGGGCAAAAGGTAAGGGGTGAATGCGAACTGGAGCAGTAACAACCACGGCCTCAGTTGCTGCCCTATTATAAGCCAGCACAAGAGGCCCTGGGTCACTGCTATCTGACAGAATTCCCAAAAGGTCTAATACCATCATAAGGCTTTCAAGTGTTACCTGTCTTAAAGGACGGTACTGTACCATTTCCTTAGGGGCAGGCCCATTTTGAGGGGTAATGAAATGAAACCTCAAGGCATGATGATCTTACCATCTGATAGGATCCACCTCCATTCTGGAGATTTTCATCCCCAGGTGGAACACCAAGTCCAAGGAGTGCCCCCACTTATGCATTACATTGGTAATAACCCATGTTAGGCACAATTACTCCATCAATTGGAGGAGGTCTCATCCAAAAAGTGAGAGTTCATCATCGAACCAGGCATTGAAGTCCCCAGAATTAACCATCTGTGGGTCTCCAATACCATCTTGGCGATAAAGTCTGCTACATCCTTCAGGAATAACCTCCCATCCCTGGGTGGATGGTAGATGAGAAGAACCCTGAAACCTGCACCCACAGCTTTCATGCACTTGATGGAGTAGGCAGACCCCACTGGCAACTCCTTGAAGTCCAATTCCTGTCTAAAACAGACTGTGACACATCCGCCCCTACAGTCCACTCTCGTGCAATGTGGCACTGAGGACCTGGCTGGAATAGCACCTGCCAAAATGGACCCTGCATTTTCATCCAGCCAAGTGTCAGTGATGCAAGCCAGGTCTGCAGAAGCTACTAAACCAGCAGCCACTGTGGTCTTATTTTTAATAGACCTGGCATTGCATAGCACTGCCTGGGAGGGACGAGATTCTACAGATGACCATAGCACTGCCCAAGTCCCTCAGAGCCTTTGGGTATGGGCACAAGGCAAGAAAACCCTCACTCTTGGTCCCATTTCACCCCAGGGTGCCTCCTAGTCACCACCATCTGTACCCACCTACCCTTCTCCCATCCCCCTCGAGATCCCCAGGACCCACCAAACCTCCACCCCCTAATTATGCCTAATGCTCTACATCTATAATATACCTATAGCAGAAGTGGAGGGCATTCAAAAGGTTGTAGGTCCCTTGGTCTTGAGGGAGAGTAGATAGATAGATACATTAGATGGCCTCAATAAATGTCTTACCAAGTTTTCCATAAAACTGTTTTGTGTGGAAAACAAGCTTCAGTAGTCTTTTCCCTGGAGTACATGGGCATTGTACTTGGGGGCACGCAATCACCTTTTTTACACTGGCACAAGCGCTAAAAGGTATAGATAATTAATTTGACTTCTGTGGCAGGAAACCTAATTATGGGGAGTTTGTGTGTAGTGTATTGTCTGGCCAGAGTTCAATACTTTTGTGTAAGCCACTTTATTTTTGGTGGTAATAAAAAGGAAGTGGATGTCCTAGATGCAAGTTTAGCTTTGGAGGGGAAGGTGTTTAATTGATAGGGTACCAGGTGACTCCCTCAATATATAAAATATGAGAAGTATCAGTCTTTGGGACAGGCTTAGGAAAGGTGCTATACTAAATTAAAGGTCAATGGCAACCATTTTGCACATTGTTTAAAAAAAAGCCTGAATTCAAGTCCCAGTGTCATGAGTAATGTTTCCTGAAAATTGTATGCTGTTTGGTTTTGTGTTTTTTTTTTTAAATCAGCATTTGTTAAGTTATTCTGCACTACTGGACACAGTCAAGCTGTTTCTGTCCCTCTGACTGAGCCTTGGAGAGTGAGGACATCATATTGGACTAAGCTACTGCTGCAGCAGTGCAAGTCTCTGCTTGACTGAAGAGCTAAAATGCTGCTAACCTCCTAGTTACAGCAGTCTGTAGCATTGTTTGCTGTCCAAGGTTTTTACTAACTCAGTTTCTGGTTTGTGTTCAGATGAATTAGTTGAAAAATATGTCATTCTGTTCTCATAAATAGCTGATCATTTGAGTTTCAGTGCTGAATTGCAGTGGTATGCATTGGAGAAATCAGCTTGTCTGTATCACAGCTATGAGTTCTGTCCCATTAAAATGCTATGTTTTTTCCTAGCTATATAACACTGGGTTGTTTATTTAGAAGATATAAAATAAGTCTAATGTTTGTTAATTCATATAAGTAGTTTATGTTTAATATAGCTTCAATAAATTGGTTCAGGTAAGAACAAAAGTTCCCTCTCATATTGAAAAACAGGTGCCTGCCACATTCTGCTATATCAGGCACATGTACTATATGAACTCAAAAATGTCAGTTCTTTGATGGTTTCTGTATGAAAATACATCATGTTTATGTATAACTAGAAACTCTATATGGCATCCTGATGTTCCCATCTGCTGCCTACAGCTGAAGCAGCTGCATTCTGCTGCCCCTGTCACCTGCCCCACAAGCACCCTGTTTCCTGCCTCACATTTGAGACTGCTGCACCCTGCTGCCCACTCTCTTCTCCTATAGAGTCAGGGCTGCTGTGCCCTGTTGCCTCCATCTCCTGCCTGAACAATCAGGGCCACTGCACCCTCTGTCCCTGTCTGAACAGTTTTGGTTGCTGCACCCTGCTGCACTCTGTCCCCCCCAAGTTAGAGCTGTTGCACCATGTTGCCCCCTGTTTCTGTCACCAGACCCTGGGATGCTGTGCTCTGCTATACCCTAGAGCCCCATGTCCCCTGCCTCCACTTTTGGGGTTACTGCACCATGCTGCCCTTGCCAACAGACATGGGGCTTTTATTGCACCATGCTACCTACTTCCATTTTCCCAAGGGGCAGGGCTGCTGTACCATGCACATCCTGTTCCAGAGTCAGGGCTGCTGTACCCTGATGCCCCCCATGTCCTGCCCAACAATAAAGGCTTCTGCACCATGCTATAGTCTGTCCCCTACCACCATAGCCAGAGCTGCTGCACCCTGTTCCTGTCTACACAGCCAGGGCTGCTGTGCCCTGTTGCACCCTATAACCCCTTACCTCCACTGCTGCATAACTCCACAGTTAGCATTGCTGCACCATGCTGCCCCCTGCCACCAAAGTCAAATTTTCCTTTCTGCACTGCCCAAAAGAAAAAACAGAAAAATACTTTCATCTTTTGTTATGGGGGTGAAGGACAGAAGGCAGTAAAGTACAGAAGTCCTGACTGTTCAGCCAGGAGAAAAGGGAGGCATTAGGGTACGGCAGCCCAAACTGTGGGACAGGGTGCAGCAGCCACACCTTGGTGAAACTGACACAATTTTGGGGGCAGAGGACAGGGTGCAGCAAATGCCATAACTCTTGTGGCAAGCGGCACCATGGTGCAGCATCTCTAACTATGGAGGCAAGGGGCTCTAGGGTACAGCAGGCCACTGCAGTCCTGCCTAAGTAGGCAGGAGCACGGTGCAGCAGCTCTGGCTGTAGTTGCAGGGGACTGTGGACAGGATGGTGCAGAAGCATTGACTGTGTGGCAGGACACAGAAGGACATTAGAGTACAGCATCCTTGACAGTGGGATAGGGTGTGCATGATGCAACAGCCCTGACTGTTCAGGAAGATGATGGGGGCAACAGGGTGCAGCAACCCCAACTGTGTGTGAGAAGACCATGGGCAGCAGGGTGCAGCAGCCTCGAATGTGGGTCAAGAGACAGGGGGCTTGTGGGGCAGGGGATGGGTCAGCACAGTGCAGCTGCCTCAACTATGGCACTGGAGACATTAAGCATCAGGATGCATCAGGATGCTCTATACTGTTTCTAGTTATACATTATGTATTGTCTTTCAGAAACCATCAATGGACTGAAATTTGTGAGTTCATAAAGTACATGTGGCTGAGATAGTAGAGTGTGGTAGACACCTGTTTGTCAATCTGAGAGGAAAATAATTGTTCTTACATGGATCTATTTATTGAGGCTACATCAAAAACAAACTACTTCTATGAATTAAACTTTAAATGTGTTTTATATCCACTAAATAAACAACCCAGTGTTATAAAGCTAGAAAACAAAATACAAAGTTTTGATGGGACAGAACTCACAGCTGTGATACAGACAACTGATTTCTCAAATGTATACCACTTCAATTCAGCACTGAAACTCAAATAATCAGCTTTTTAGAAGAACAAAATGATAGATTTTCAGCTAATTCTTTAGAACACATACCAGAGACTGAGTTATTAAAGACCCTGGACAGCAAACTATTTCTACAGACTTCTCTAATTAGGAAGTTTATGGCTCTTCAGTCAAGCAGGAACTTGCACTGTTGCAGCAGCAGCTTAGTCCAATATGATGTCATCATTCTCCAAGGCTCAGTCTGAAGGACAGAAACAGCCTGTTTCCATTTAGTGCAGAACAAGTTAACAAATGTTGTTTTAAAGAAAACCACAAAACCAAACAGCATGACGTTTTCAGGAAACACTAATGACACAGGGACTTGAATTCAGGCTTTTTTGAACAATGTGTAAAATGGTTGCCATTGATCTTTAAAAGTCAATCTGTCTGTCTTTCTGTCTGCAACTCCCTTTTGCTACTTGTGATTTGCTGAATTATGAGAGGCACATAGGAGTGTTTGTGGAGGGGTCATTGCACCAGAGAGATGATAGGAGACACAACTGGAGCTAAATTGGAAACCCAAATTGCCGGTAACTATCTGTTATTATACTTCATTATTAGGCCACTTTGTTGTATCTTCACCCCCTCATGATCTCACTCCACAACATATATGGGATAAAGCCAGTCCCAGTGTGGGATTAGAATCCACAACAAGCCAGCTGGTCACAGTGTGGACGAATGGGCTTGCATCCATACTGTACTACACAGGCACAAATCACGGTTGTGGCGTAGCCAATACAGTATGGTATTAAGCCCATTCTTCCTGTGGACTTAACTAACCTGAATCATACTGTAAGCTATCCTTTGGCGGGAGGCTGGGCGGCATGCAGGTGAAGTGCAGCCCGCCCGATGGGAGGGAGCTGGGCGGCAGGGATCCTCTGTGGGTGGAGAGGAGGGGGGGTACCACTGGCCCACCAGGAAATATTTTTATGTCGGATGCCCATTCTAACATTTGCCCGCGATCAGGCATATGGGAAGGGGGCACTAGACCGCCAGGGACTTCCAGTGGCAATGCAGGGTACCAGGCGCATTTCACCGGGCTGCCCTGCAAAATGCATGCAAATGGGGCCATAATGACATGCAAATGGCCCCATTTGTGCCTTGCATATATTATGGTCCCATTTGCATGCACTCTTCTGAATATCGTAGGTACTGCACCCAGCGCAACTGCATTTGTGCTGGCGCATCCCTGATGCTCCCTATCTGTGGCTTGCGCCGGAGCATTGTCACTGCGCCGTGCACAGTCCATGCCATATTCAACGGTGCTGCGCCATGGCACATCACCGTTGAATATCACCTGGTCCTGGCCCCAGCACATAACAGATGTGCTGCACCCACGCTTGTGTCATTGCTAGGCGCAGTCAAACTATCCGGGTCTTTATGTTATTTCTTTTTGTTTTTTTGCTTTTTAATTTTTACATGCAGAACAATACCTCAGAAGCAGCCGACCTTAGCAGATCATTCAAATCGGCCCCAAGACCAAAGCCTGGAAAAATATTATAGTCCAGAGGAACACTTCCAGGCAGAATATAATCCACGATATACTCCTTTATAATTCCAATATCCATTAATTTTATCTTCTAACATATAAATCATCATTTTGTGGGTATGCCACTTCTACCAGAATGGTGGTTTCCAATAAGATAAAGACAGAAAACAGTTCAGAAACTATTTACACCACTGTATAGCTTCTGAGTTCAAAGAAAATCTACCACTGCAAAACGTGCTAAAACACAGATCTGCACACACAAAAAATGGGTATACTATGATATCCCTAAACTCAATATGCTGGCGCTCAGCATACTGAGTAATATTACCTGAAATCCACAGCCCCGAATGACTCCTATGCCCCACATGCAGATTTCAGGCATTATGTGAAAATAAAGTGTACAACCCCCCCCCCCCCGATAACTACAATATCTAACTCTAAAGGGGAGTGGACCCCAGAGTAAAATGTTAACTGTTAAAGGAGGTGCAGTGTGTAAAATGACATGACCCAGACCACAACTTGGGTCATGCACAGCATGCCGGCCAGTCTACCAGGTATTCCCCTCTACACCACTGGGGCAGCTCAGCCAGGAACCCCATCCAGCCATCCTTTCCTGTGCATCAGATGGGCTAAGGTAGCATTCAGTCAGATGCACTACCTTGCCCCCATCAGGTGCAGTAGCATCGGATTATCCCACCTATCGGGCAAAGCTGACTGGGGTGCACTTGTTGGGATCATGAGGTTCTGGAAAACTTAAGTATACCCAAAAAATACTATCGATTTACACTGAAACTAACATGTGAAAAGCAAGCTCAAACCTATATTCTGAGGGCTAAAATCAGTCTCTCATCAGTTTCTCATCATGTTCCCATGCATTTAGCACCACAGTGTTATGTACCATACATATCTCCACCAAAATTATGACACTACACCATATTTTTATTGAAATTAAAACACAACCTAGGATAATTATTTCCACACTAATTTCAGTGCTCCTATATCCAAGGGAGAATTACCTCATCAATTCTAAGTTAGGTGCACTATGTGGTAGAGGGGAGGAGTAGACATTTTTGTTAAAGGGACAGTAAACATTGCTGGGGTTACTCAAATTGTGAAAGCCCAAGAAAATATATTTCAAATGAGGCACTGGACTTCCTTGTAGGTGTCAGGAGTCCTGAGCTATGACTATCTACTAAATCTGTAAATCAAAATAAGGCAGCAGCCATTTTAAAACAGGAAGTGATATCTCTGAGGGGCAAGCTGCATGTTGTTAATTACAGCTTGCCCCTCAGTGACATCACTGTTGGTCTCATGATTCAATGAAATGGCTGCTGCCTTGTTTTGATTTACAGATGATTTAGGTATTCATAACTCAGGATTCCTGACACCTACAGGTAAGCCCAATACCTCATTTGAAAGATCTGTTCATGGTCTTTCACAATTTAGTAACCCCTGCAATGTTTATTGTCCCTTTAAGGATGGCACTGAAGTGGCAGAAGATGGGTGCATCAGAGATAGTAAGGGGGAGACAGAGTTGCTGTGGGTGCAACTCTTCAGCAGCCTCTTGCAAGAAACTGCACTAAAGCTGGCCAGCCGGCGCAGGGGCAGGGTGCCTGAATGTAAATCTGATGACCTGAGTTCGAGAACAGACTCAGGACATCAGAGGGCCAACTAAGGGAAGAAGGATTGAGTATCCTTTGGACTGCTCTCCCTCTCTGGGGGGGTAGAGTGTCCGGCACCATGCGACCACTGGTGGAGGCTGGGGAACCTCCATGCTGACACCACTAAGGTTGGAGAGTGGAGTGGATGCTGGACGTCATTGCACATCCTCGCCGCCATCTAGCATGCAAAATGGAGCTCCAAGATGAATGATGCTTGTGCCAGCCACTGCTTCATGGTTGGAACCGCCCCTCTCCACCCTAAGTGATAGAAACACCCACTGGGAATCTGGCTACTCTGCCTTGGAAGGGGGTACCTGGGGTGTGGGTTGGAGGAGGGGGTTCGCTGACAAAGGGCAGATATGGTGGGAACAGCACTGAGTGGATGCCAGTTGGGCTCCCCCCCAAAAAAAAAAAAAGAAACTGCACTTGGAAGTGATCTATTGACCTTTGGGACAGAGGGAAGAGAGAGACACAGAAGTGGCAAAAGGGACAGTAGTGGTGGTGAATGATCTGAACTTGCCAGACATCAGTTGGGATGCCGCAGTGGCCAGGAGCAGCAGCAGAAGGCAGGATTTGCTGGAGCCTTTCAGGACTGTCTACTGGTACAGTTAGTTAAGGAACCCAACTGGAAGACTGCAATTCTAGATGTGGTGCTCACCAACTAGGAGGTGGTAGAAGCTGTGAGAATAGGGGAGCCATTGGGGAAAAATGACCATAATTCCATGATTCAAATTGGCCTTTGGGTACAGAAATCCCCAACTGAGAGATTAAGTCTTTGATTTTATTTTTATCATTGAATACTTTTTCCTCCTTTTGGCCAGAGCCGCCCCCCGCCCCACTGACCTCAGCTGCCAGCACCCACATCCCTGGACCAGGTCTGTAATGCGGATTTATATACCCACTCACCAGGCCGGCCAATGACAGGACCCCCCCCCAAAGGGACCTGCAGCATAGACACCTAGTGGCTACGTCTTCACGGGTCCCTGAGAGCAGGGCACGGCCATCAGCCGATGCAGTTGCTCTGCCATTTTTCCTCTGTTAGTGGATCCCCGAGGAGCTGGACATGCAGTGGCATCAGCACACATACGTACTGATGCCTGCCGCACTCAGCCCCCCCCTTGTCCTGCCCACAGCTTACAGTGCACCCAGCTTCCACCATGTGCCACTGTAGTGTGGTGCAGTGCCCTCGCCCACCCCAGAGGAAGGAGAGCGGTTGTGGGATACTCAATCCTTCCTCTCCCCTGCCAGCCCCCCATGGCCGAAGTCCATTCCTGGCATGGCGCGAGGTGTGGCAGCCAACGCCTTAACCCTTAGTACCACCGGGCCAACAAGTCCTTGATTTTAGAAAGGTGGGCTTCTACAGATTGAGGGAACTGGTTAGGGAAAAGTTAGTAGGGGTGGACAACATGGGTGGGGGTAGAAGAGAGATGGGACAATTAAAGGGCAAATCTAAAAAGAGCCATAGAGGAGGCAACAAACCTTTGGATTGAGACAATTAAGCAAAGCAAGAGGAAACAAAAATCCTCAAAGGGAGTGGCTGGGAACGTAAAAGCAAAAAGGCTGGTGTTCAGGAGTTACAGGGAAACACAGAGGGAGGAGGACAGGGAGGTGACTCTAGAAAAACAGAGGGTGGCAGGGAAAGAAGTCAAGAGCACAAAAGCACAAATGGAGGAAAAATAGCCCTGGCAGTAACAAAAGGGGACAAGACATTCTTCAGGTACATTAGTAAAAGAAGAAAGACCAGGGGTGGGATTGTTAGTATAAATAGGAAAGGAAGAGAGTGTGTGGAGGTGGACCTGGGGAAAGCAGCAATCCTGAGCAAATGTTGTTGTTCAGTATTTACAGAAGAAGGGGAAGGTGTAGGACCTCAGTTAAGTGACAGGAAGGGAGGTGGACACCAGTCCATTTATGGAGGAGAGAGTCCTAAAGGAACTCACAAAACTAAGAGTAGACAAGGAAATGGGGCTGGACAGGATACAGCCAAGAATATTAAAGGAGCTTAAAGAGGTGCTCACAGCACTACTGACAGGCCTGATCAACAAATAGCTGGAAACAGGAGTATGATGCTGGGGTACTGGAGGATGGCAGATGTAGTCCCCCTCCACAAAAGCGACAGCAGGGAGGAGGCTGGCAATTACAGGCCAGTCAACCTGACCTTGGTGGTGAGGAAACTGATAGAATCACTGCTAAAGAAAATAACTGGGTAATTTCTTGAATCCAGCAGATCACGGGATCCTAGGCAGCATGGATTTACAGTGGGAAGGTCACGTCAAACAAATCTGATAGATTTCTTTGACTGGATGACCAGGGAATTCAATCAGGAAAGGGTGATGGATGTGGCCTACCTGGACTGCAGCAATGCCTTCAACACTGTTCCACATAAGAGACTTGTAAAAAAGCTGGGCTGCCTGGGAGTGGGTTACAAGGTGGTAAACTGGGTCAGAAATTGGTTAATGGATAGAACACAGAGTGTGCTGGTAAATAGAGCTCAATCCAAGGAGAGGAAGGTGACTAGCAGGGTGCTACAAGGATCAGTTCTGAGCCAGTCCTCTTTAATGTCTTCAAGAGGAAGTAGGCTGTTGGTTAACTAGGATCTGCAGCTTATTCAGTAGGTAGGGAAATGGGCAGACTGGGTGGGCCAAGCGGTCCTTATCTGCTGTCAAAGTCTATGTTTCTATGTTTCTATTGCAGAGGGTTGGGAAGGGAAGGTATGCCTCTTTGCAGATGGACACCAAGATCTGTAACAGGATTGACACTCCATGGGGAGTGGAA
This sequence comes from Neoceratodus forsteri, assembly GCA_016271365.2. Classification (NCBI taxonomy): domain Eukaryota; kingdom Metazoa; phylum Chordata; order Ceratodontiformes; family Ceratodontidae; genus Neoceratodus; species Neoceratodus forsteri. Next base: position 33,809,599 of record CM057450.1, read on the forward strand.
AAAATGAGGAGGGTTCTAAGCAGGCTTGAGGAGTGATCAGGAGTGTGGCAGCTAAGATTCAATGCAAAGAAGTATAAAATCATGCATTTGGGGCACAGAAACCCAGGGGAGGAGTACATAATGGGGAAATGGTACTAATGATCACCAAACAGGAAAGGGACTGGGGGTAATCATATCTGGTGCTGAGTACATGAAACAGCTTACCAACAGAAGCTGTGGAGGCAGAAACAGTGACAGAGTTCAGGAATGCATGGGATAGACACAGAGGGATCTTAGCGGGGGGGGGGGCACCAGAGACTGAGCAGTGTCTGCAGCAACACTATACATAGGGAGAATAGGACAGATAAGGTGGGCCATCAGGTCCTTATCTGTGGACAAATTCTATAATTCTATGTATATCTGATGACTTGAAGGTGAACAAGCATTGTGAAAAGGCCGTGGGGAGAGCCAATGAGATGCTGAGTTGAACATGGAGAGGTATTACCAGCAGAAAAAAGGGAGTGGTGATACCACTGCACAAATTACTGGTAAAACCTCATTTCCAGTATTGTCTCTAGTTCTGGAGACTGCATGTCTGGAATGACACAGACAGAGTAGAGGCAGTTCAGAGAAGGGCAACAAAAATGGTGCAGGTTCTGCACCATAACTCATATAAGGAGAGACTAGAGAACCTCAATATGTATACCCAGGAAAAGGGGGGGGGGGGCGAATACGATAGAGACCATCAAATACCTCAACGGCATAAATAAGGTACAACAAAGTAGCATGTTTCAGAAAAAAAGGTGCTCAAGAACAAGGAGTCATGATATGAGGCTGGAGAGGGTAGATTCAGGGGTAGCGTGAAGATATATTTTTTCACAGAAAAGGTGGCGGATGCATGGAACAGCCTCTCAGCAGAGATGATGGGGCAATAATAATAGGGGAATTCAAGAATGCATGGGATAGGCACAAGAGAACCTTAGTAATAGGAAAGAGTGGGCAAAAGCCAGAGAAGAGAGGTGGGAGAGAGGGGATATGATAGAGACATACAAGTATCTTACAGGGAGGAACAGGGTGCAGGAAAACACTATTTTTAAGTGAAAAAGATGTTCCAGGACTAGAGGGCATGGGATGAAGTTGGAGGGAGGACGATTCAGAGGAAACATGGAAAGAATTTCTTCACAGAACAGGTGGTGGACAAGTGGAACACCCTGCCAGAGGAAGTGGTGGGGGCTGAAACAATCACGGGATTTAAGAATGCATGGGATAGACATAAAGGAATTCTAGAGGTCAGGGGTAAGGGGAAATAGACTTCTAGGAAAACAAACTGAACTTACAAGCTCAAATGGGCAGACTGGGTGGGCCATAGGCCCTTATCTGCCGACACTGTCTATGTATCTATGTATCTATGTATCAAGTATGATCTGCGGTATGGCAGTAGGTAGGGAAAATGGTCAGAATAGGTTGGACAAGTGATCCATATCTACCATTAATTTCTATGTTTCTAAATGGGGCATTCATGAGGCATCTAACTTATGTATGAAAACGGTAACCAAAAAGAACAGGTTCAGGAGACCATTATGGGTCTAAACAAGGGTCAGGGAAGTGGCGAGGGCCAAAGAAAGGCATTCTAAAAGCATAAAGAAAAGCAGGGAGGGGAAGACTGGGGAGAATATTTACTGAAAAAAGGGAAGCAAAGAGGGCGGTTAGGGAAACAAAAGCAACAGACAGCTGCATATTGTAGAAGTGGTCAAGAGTGGAGAAAAACTTGTTCTGACATATTAGGGAGAAAAGGAAGAAAGTAGGGGAATCGTAAGGCTGGCTGAGGGAGATAGGGAGACACAGGAGGATGGGTAAAAGGCTGCTCTGCACAATGTAATATCTGCTGGACATTTATGTGCTTTGTGATATTGATGGCTTTTTATGTTTCTCTTTCTTCATACAGATTTGCACCAGTATATTCTTGACTGCTGGCATTTTTTGGAACTAAACTTTGTGCAATCTCTATGTTTACGAAAGTTACTACTGGCAGGTTTGATTTTTATAGATTCCTATAGTGCTATTATAAATGTACTGGTATGTTAGGTTTTGACCACTAGAGTGCAGTATAAGTACTGCTTATGAGTAAGCTTCAACTGTAATCACATCTACTGATGCCATGAAGAATATAAATCCCATGAAAATATACATTTAGCTGATGTTATAATTATATGTATGAACATTTAAAGATGCCTCATACTAATCAGCATTTGCACCTACAGGTACTGTAGATTTTTATTGTGTTTTTACTCAAGGTCCTGGTGATTGTTATATATTAATTTGGTGTTCTGCACTGTTTCTTGTGTATCACTTTAAGTGTTGTTATGTATATAAGAGTGCTTCCTTGTCTGTCTACTACACCTTTGAGAAAGCACATTATGCGAAACGCAGCAGGTGACGTAGTACATGTGCCGTCATGTGACAAGGAAGTTGTGCGTTGGAGCAGGGTAGTGTTGGATTCTTTGGCTCGTTTGGATTACTTTTACAGTCATTTTTTATACATTCAATAAAGGATTTGAACTGAATCGAATTGTTCCATCCATATGCCTGGTGAGTCTACACACTTCAGTGGCTATTTATTCAGTTGGTATTTACCTTGCTGAATGACATAGTTCCAGTTTTTGCATAGGCAGTGGTGCTGGTCTTTCCTTCATATATGTTTCAATTTTTTTTACCTAAGCACGGCCATTCCTTGGTGCAGTCACACCGGGACTTAACTGTTCATAGCTTGCTTTGCACAATGGTTACTTTTACTCAGTTTTCACTGGGAAGGATGGTGGACCCTTGCCAAAGCGTGGCATCAAGGCGGCCACAAAGTGGATCCAGGAGATGAGGTAGCCCACATTTACAATAGAAAGGGTCTAGAAAGGGCTGGCAACCCTAAGGTCCCAGGACCAGTTGGGCTACATCCAAGGTTACTCAGAAAACTGGCAGCAGAACTGGCTGAACTCCTGGTAGAGTAGGTATATTCACCAACTCACTAGGGATGGGGGGTGGTTCCAAAGAATTGGAGTGTGGCAGACTTATTTCTGCTCCATGGGGGGAGCAATAAACAAGCAGGAAACTACAGACCTGACAGTCTTACCTCTGTTGTAGGAAAGCTGATGGACTCCCTGATCAAAGAGGACCCCGTGGACTACTTGGAGAACAGCGTGCTCCATGATAGTAAACTGCACTCATTAGTGACAAGGAGGATTGTCAGACCAGCCTGATAGTTTTCTTTGAATGTGTGATGAGGTTATTCGATAGGTGCCATGCTGTGGATTTGCTCTACGTTGACTTCAGTTAGGCTTTCAACTCAATGCCTCATGGACATTTGTTGAAGAAGATGGAGGATCTAGGTATGGCTAAGGTCATAATTAACTGGGTGTAGTAACTGGCTAAAGGGGAGGCAGCAGAGGGTTGTGGTAATGGTGTCAGATCAGAAGAGAGGAAGGTCATGAGTGGGTTACCACAGGGATCTTTCCTGGATCTGTTCCTCTTCAATATGTTCATCAGTGACATTGCTGAAGGAATCTGGGGAGGTTGTGTCTTTTTGCAGATGACACTAAGCTCTTTGGGAGAATGGATAGCAATGAGGGAATCAGGGACATGCTTAGTGACTTACAAAAGCTAGAGAGGTCATCTCATGTTTGTCAATTGAAATTCAATGCCAAAGAAGTGTAAGGTAATGCACTTAGGGAACAAGAATCCCAGGGCAGAGTACTGGATTGGTGAGGTGAGACTTAACACAAAGACTGAGGAAAGGGACCTTAGAGTTCTCATCAGTGACTCCCTAAAATAATATAGTCAGTGTAGCAATGCATATAGTAAGGCAAGTAAGATGCTGGGTTGTACGGAGAGGAGTACTGATAGCAGAAGGGAAGAGATAATACTTCCCTTACATAGCTCTTTAGTGAGGCCACTACTTGAGTACTGTGCCCACTTCTGAAGTCCTTACTTCAGGAAAGGTAGGGGCAGGCTGGGGACAGTGCAGCACAGGGTGACAAAATAATTCAGGGCCAACAGGGCACATCCTATGAGCAGTGCTTCACGGCAATGAGCATGTATTTGCTGGAGACTAGAAGGGAGAGGGGGCGATATGATAGACACCCTCAAATTCCGAAAATGAATTTACAGGGTAACTGTAGAGGACCGTTTAATTTGAATACTAGCTCACACGTGCGTGAACATGAGTGGAAACTAACACGAGGGAGGTTCAGAAGGGACATGAAAAAGTAATATATTACACAAAGGGTAGTGGAGCCATGAAACAGTCTACCAGCCAAAGTGGTAAGTGCAAAAAAACATTGGTGGATTCAAGCATGGTTGGGACATAACCAAGGGTATAGTGCTTGCTCGTGTTGGCGGAAAATGGGAGAAAGTTGAAGAGGGCTAGGGTCCTGAAGGGAGTGTAGGTCCCAGGGCTAAATAAGAGCTCAGGCGGAATGGATGGACCGTTGGTCTTTTTCTGCTGTCCTTTTCTATGTTTCTATGTGCTGCAAAACATTTTTATAACATTTTGGCTTTTCTCTTAATGTTAACCAATAACGCTCATAGCTGTCATTACATGCAGTAAATGGTATAGCAAAAGTATGTCTCAATAAACAGTCTCTAACAAGTTTTTACAGAATTCACTGGGAAAAAAATGTTTAAAAACAAGCAAGAGTGAAATTAGTTTCTAAACATTAACTGCGTGCAAGAATCAAAGACTTGTCTGGGAATGCATATTGTGACAGAATCCACACCTTATATGGTTAGCTAGCTTTCCTGACCTCCCAGGCATCTATATTATAGGATATACAATAGTCTGACTCAAAATATGCAATTTATCTTCAAGTGTGAGGAAGCAGGGCCATAACTCATGAGTGGCACAGTCACGACTGAGTTATGAAAGTCATGCCCACTCACAAGCGATGATAAATTGCCTATTTTGAGTCAGGCTATTGAATATTTGATATATACAATGGTAATTTACAAGTTAAAGCTTTTAAATCAGCAGTTTATTTAAAAATGCTGCTGCTCGTCTTTGATTTTAACTGCCTGCTTTAGTGCTACACTAGACATTATGATGTCATCAGCATTGTAGAAGCTGCTCTCTAATTGGTTCAGTATTCCACTGTGATGACAGTAACTTAAAAGATATCCATTGTGACAACAGGAGCAATGACATTTTTTGATATCTTGCTATTACTGGTGTCTCTAAGATATCAATTTTATCTCAAAATTTTTACCCTCACTCCTGTTTTATATCATAAAAGTACTACCAAAACATTTGTTAGAACACAAGAAAAAACAAGTTCTGGCAGAGCCACTACAGCTGTAAATGCATTTAACTAGATAAGGGTGTTTCATGGGCTTAAACATAAATTGCCATTGCATACACTAACCAAATCAAAATACAGTGCATTGCGAAAGGGCAGATATAAAAATAATGCCACCATCTTTATTACAGTCACCTATATGTTTCATACTTTATTCTATGCTCTGTTATAGCAATCAACTCAACAGAACAGTGTCATTATATACATGAAGATACTGTACCTTAACTGCAAACACTATATGCTGTGACAATGTGGAAGATAAACACAGTGGCCCAGATATTCAAACTGCGCTCAAAACGAGCGCAACAGCAGGAGCAAGCGCAAACCAGTTGCGCAAATGCGCAACAGGTGCGATATTCAAACATGGAGCAGAGCAAATTGCGCAAGCAACCAACGTCTGAATATCGCACATACTGCACCATCACGCAACCAGGAAGGAGAAGCTGAGCTGAAATGTTGTGCTATGGAGCAACCAGGGAAGCTCAGCTGAGCATTCCAGAGCTGCCATAGCGCAAGCAGAGCCCCCCCAGAGCAATGGAACTGCACATCCAGGGAGGCAGGCTGGGGCCCACCACCAGCCATGCCACACATGGGCACAGGAACACACTGCAGAACCCACACCACACCTGCACACCCCAAGAACAGCATCACTGGGGGTGGGATGGATGATCTACTTGCCCATGGGGACAAGCCAACAAAGCATAGCAGAGCCATGACACCCCAGCACAACCACTGGCAGGCGGAGAGTGCCACACACAGGGGTTGACAACCAGTGCACATCAGCCCCCACACGCACAGCACACCCTGCACTGTGACCCCAAGACACCACCCATGTGCAGTGACTGGTCACTGCAGGAAACCATGCATTCCCCCAGCACCGTCAACCCCTGCAGCACAGAAGCCTACAAGCCAGACACACCCCTGTGCACCCAGCAGTGGGTGGCAGCAGACGGCAAGACCAACCGAAAGTCACTGCCATGCTGGAGATACCTCCCCATGCACACACATGCACACACACACACACCAGGACCATACCAGCCCAGATGGCATGTACACCCCTGCAACTGAGCATCCATAGCCAGCTGCAAATCAGAGACCAACACAGTATTCATATCAAAATAGAAATGTATATTTAAAAGATTAAATCACAAAACCAAGCGAAACTATGTACAAGTGGGGGGGGATGGGTAAAAGGCAGGGTGTTCAAGGGAGGAATAAAACTTGGAGAGGGAAGGCAGGGTGATAGGGATGGGAGAAGTGGGAAGGGTAATGTGGGCTATGGCCCAGCTGGCTGCTGGTCCTCCCCCTGCTGGCGCCCCGTCCTGTGCCTCCTTCGCTGAGCTCCATGGCGCCAGATGGCCTGCAGGATGTCTTGGTTCTCCAGTCCAACCTGGGTGAGGAGCTGAAGATCCCGTGCCATCCTCCTGAGTACCTCGAGGCCTAGGAAAATGGGAACACAGTCAATGGCTGTGACTGACCACAACCCTGAACACCACCCAACCTGCAAGCCATATAGCCCAATGTCCGCACTTGTGATGACATGCACCCACCCACAGTGAACATGCACATGGCCATCACAAACAGGCGGCATCAGCTTGCCCACTGCCACCACACACACACCGCCCACGTCCATCACAGTACAAACAAGGCTGGCAAGTGGACGTGGCAACGTGGTGCGATGCCAGTTACACAGCTATGTGCCCAGTGCATGCATGGGCCACCAGTGACGCATACACAGACGTGCTGTGATACTGCACAGTGATGCATGTCACCTGTATCGTACACACAGACATAGACACATAGACAGTGTCGGCAGATAAGGGCCTATGGCCAAGCCAGTCTGTGCATTTGAGCTGTAAGTTCACTTTGTTTACCTAGGAGTCTGTTGCACCTTACCCCTAACCTCTGGAATTCCATTTTATCTCTCCCGTGCATTCTGAAATCCCATGATTGGTTCAGCCCCCACCACCTCCTCTGGCAGGGTGTTCCACTTGTCCACCACCCGTTCTGTGAAGACAGTCCTTCCATGTGTCCTCTGAATTGTCCACCCTCCAACAGCATCCCATTGCCTGTAGTCCTGGAACATCTTTTTCAATTCAAAATAGTGTTCCTCTGCACCCTGTTCCACCCTGTAAGATACTTGTATGTCTCTACCATATCCCCTCTCTCCCTCCTCCCCTCCAGGGAGTACATGTTCAGTTCCTTCAACCTGTCTCCATAAGACTTGTGATGCAAGCCATGCACCATCTTTGGTGCCCTCCTCTGAACCTTCCCTGCCCGCTGTACGTCCTTACGTAGGGATGGTCTCCGGAAATGTGCACTGTAGTCCAGGTGGGGCCTCACTAGTGTCCTGTATAGTGGAATTATGACCTCCCCTTTCCTGCATGGTTGTATTGTGCAGGGCTACTGGTCTCCCCCCCCCAGCATGCAATAGCATCGATGATGTCATGATACTCACACTGCTCAAGCAGCTCTGTCTGCTGACGTTGCTGCTGCTGTTGCTCCCACTGCTGCTGCTGTAGGGGTGCCACCCCTGCTGGCACCGGGTCCCTGGCCTGCCCCTCTTCAGGTGGTGCTTGCCTCCTGACATCCCGGCCTGTGGGAGACATATGTTGAGACAAACATCAGTGTGACTCAAAAGTAGAGTGTCCCCTGCCCCAGTGAGAGTGCCTGCCCACACAGCCATACCCATCCATCGCACAGCTGCACACACTGACACAGCCAACCATGTCCGAGCCGTCACCTATGCACAGCCACCAAAGCACAAACACACCCCTACAGAGAATACAGGTGCATAGATGGTACACTCACCTGGCCTCGGCACCATGCCCTGCCTGGCATGTGCCCGCAGCCTTGCCAACATGTTTGGCTCCCTCCGGCAGAGGTCACTGTACCGGTGCCAGCACTGCTCAGCAGACTGGCGCCATCCAGTGACCCCCACCAGGTCAGTGGCCACTTGCTGCCACACCTCTGTTCTTGGTATGGTGAGGGGCTCCTCACCATAGAGTGCCTCATACTGGCGCTCTACTAGTGCCACCAGGTTGGCCACCTCCAGTGGGCTCCAACTCACAGCCCTCCTCCTAGCCATGTTAGGCAGTTTAGAGCAGGCAATATGGCGCCCTGCAGCACCATAACCCCAAGTGGAGATGTTGCTCAATAGACCACCACAGGCTCCAATCATGCTGTTCGAACAGCGCCATCATTACATACGCTGTCACCAGACAGCGCCAATAGGGACGTCCACATGGCAGGCGAACAGTGGCAGGGGGCAAAGGGCATACACAAGGTCATGAGCAATGATGCAAGGCTACGCACAGCGCCATCTGACATATAGGTATCCTGCGCGACAGACCAGCTGTGTACCAGTGCCACAGTGGACTATTGCTCAGTAATGCCACAGCGCCATATAGTGGCCAGTGCTGTAGCACCACTGGCACAATGGTGGCCATGGCCTGAATTGCCTATCATGCTCAGCACGTCAGCAGCGCCATAGACGCATGCGTAAGCTATCTGGGCATGCGCGATGCAGTGTACCACACAGGCACAGATCTGCACCATTGGCTCAGATGACTCTTCCGTATTGCACAAAGCGCAGATTCACGATATTCGGCCGACATATGCTAATCATCCGATCAGCCATTCAAGGGCGCAGTGGCGTGATTTGCATGTCATTAAAGTTGCTCCACTTCTAATTTGCATGTGTTGCGCTATAAATGTGCAACAGTGGACTGTGCAGGCCAGATTCGGTTACTGCAGGTGGGAGGTGAGTTACATGCTGTGTGATGTTCAGAACAATGCTCATGGGGAAATGCTGTAGACTGCACAGTGACAGGTGTCCACTTCCACCCATACAGATCACCATGACCGACCAGAGCCAAGGTGAGGGTGAGGACGGTGGGCGTAGGAGGAGGCCGAACTTCACAGCGGCAGAGATGGAGGCCCTCTTCCAGGCCTACCTGGAAGATGAGCCACTATTGAGTGGACAGAGGCACCCCTCAGTCCTGTGTGGCTGCATGGGAGGGGGTAGCTTGGGCCGTTAACCTGCACGGAAGCCACCAGCGCTCCGTGCAGGAATGCAAGAAAAAGATGGGGACTGACCGCAGGAGGTTGAAGAAGAAGGTGGCAGCCTTCAGGGCGGCACATGCTGGCACTGGCGGGGGCCCACCAGTGGTGTTGCAGCTGACCCCACATGAGGAGAGACTGGTCGCAGCCATGCAGCCGAGCGCCATTGCGGGCATACCAGGCGGAGGATTCCAGACAGGTGGAAGCCCATCACTGCACGGTATGACATGGTGGTGGTGTTTGGGGGGGTGGCGGCTGTTCACATGCACTCACATGCACTCTCTTTCTGTTACAGATCCTGTTCATCTTCAGGAGATGGTGGTGGGTCCAGACAGTGATGCGGACCTGCTGGACATGGAGGAGGGACCATCCACCTCCACCACCAGCCAGCAGGCACTGCAGCAGCATGCACGCCGGGCCAACAACTCTGGTGTCAGTGATACGGGTGCAGAGGGTGCACAGCCTGTGTCTCGCCAGTCTGGCATGCAACCATGCCAGCATGCTGTGACCATGGCAGTAGCACGTACCTGCACCATTGATGATAGAAGGCCTGCAATGGGCAGTGATAGGTGTGTGTCCGATGACAGACACATGGCAGGCCAGCACGTGCTCCTGGGCCTTTCTGGTTCACACCTGTGTACCAGCAAGCTGGCACAGTCCCAGGCTGCGCCTGTCAGCACCAGTGGGGCAGCACCGGTGGCTGTGCAGGTGTCTGGCACTGTTGCCAGCACAGCGGTGGAACAGGTGGACCTGGGGGCACAGCGGTTGGAGGGGCAGCAGCAGCAGTCGCACACCAGGTCTGGGGGTACAGTGTCAAGCAGTGGCACATGTCCACCGCCCTTTGATCCGCCCATACCTGGTCCTGGCAAACAGCGCCCACCCTCAAGGGGTGATGTGCATCAGGACCGTCCACACCCTGGGGGTCACGATGCTATTGGGGCACAGTACCCATTGGATGCACACACCCGCCTGCTGCAGGAATCAGTACAGCTGCAGGGGCGGGTTGCAAGGTCCGTGGAGGCACTGTCTGTGTCCGTGGAGCGGCACAGCAGGGAGTGTGCTCGGGACCGAGCCAAGCTGGTCCGTATGCAGATGGATGTGACTGCCACCATTGACAGGCTGACCCAGGCAGTGGTCTCTGTCGTGGACGCATTGGGCACACAGTCAGGTGCCCCTGTACCATACACCCCACACAGTGCACTCTCCACTCCCCGTTCCCGGCGTCGTGTGACACCAGGCCTGTCGACGCCGGGTTCTGTTGTGGGCATCCTGAGCACCCCTGGTGCAGGTTTGTTCGGCGTGCTGCAGACCCCTGTGAGGGCAAGGTCACGTTCACGCAGTGGGACCCCTGGTGGTGCAACAGTGCCACCCCATGTGGCCCCTGCTCAGCCTTCCCGTGCTGTTGGGTTACGGCGGGGCACAGGTGTGTGTGCATGATGATGCCTGCATTGCATTGTACAATGCAGTGCAAGTGCCCAGGTTTCACAACACACTTGGACACAGTACAGGTGGTGGGGTGGTTGGTGGTGCTGTGTGTTAGCAATGCTGGTTCTGCAGTGCTGTGCATCTGCCCATGACTCTGTGCCTGGTGTGTGTGTGTGTCCATATGAGTGCTCACCCCTCCCTGATGGTGTGTTGGTATGCCTGGACCCTTCCACTCCCCTGACCTTCATGCACCCCTGGTGTGTTCCCCTGTGTGCCTGTAGTGTTGGTTGCACATGTCCTTTGACTTACCTGTGTTGTGTGTAGTGCTCCTCTGTGATGGTGTCCCGGTGCAGCTGGGCCTGCCGGATCAGTCGGGGGTCCCTCCATCCTGGGGGGGCTGGTCATCACCATCATCACCAGCGCCACCGGCGTCCCCATCGCTGTCCCCCTGTTTGACCTGTACGGCTATCCCATGGTCTTTGGCCATGTTGTGCAGGATGCAACAGGCAAGGAATATCCCACAGGGCTTTTGGGGGCTGTACTGTAGGGCACCGACGGAGGTGTCTAGGCATCAGAAGCGTGCCTTGAGCATCCCAAACACCCTCTATGATGTTGCATGTTGCACATGTGCCTCATTATAGCATAGCTGCTTGGGGTCGCGGGGCAACTCGAGCACGGTGTGAGCAGCCAGGACGGAGTGGGTATCCACCATCACCTGTGTGGAGATAGTGGAGAGCAGTGTCATGTTCAGGTCCATATTGGCCATCTCCCTGTGTGCCACTACCATGGCACCTGTGTCATTCCCACCCTTGCCCAGAGTTTGCATTCCATACATGTGTACTCACCCACTAGATGTCCTGTGGGGATGTCCCCACTCTCGAATTGATGGTACAGTGCAGACTGATACCATATGAAGGCATCACGTGCTCTGCCAGGGTGTGTGGCACAGACATTGATTATGCACCCAGTGGCATCACACACCACCTGGCAGTTGACACTGGAGAATCCCTTTCGGTTACAATAGGCATGGCCATCAGGGCCAGGTGGTGTGTGGATGGCCACATGGGTGCAGTCTATGGCCCCTAGCACGCCAGGCATACATGCTACCCTGTGGAACTCCTGCATGTTTGCTGAATGCTCTGCCGCAGTGCTGGGGAAATGGATGTACTCCGCAGCATGTGGCAGCAGTGCGCTGAGGAATTGGGTGAGGATGCATGACGTGGCCGACTGTGTGATGCCTGTGGTGTCCCCTGTCGGCCTCTGGAAGGTGCCCATGGTGAGCAGGCACATGCAGGCTGTCACCTTGTTCTCCACCGACAGAGCATGACTCCGTCGTGAGAGTGCCTGCATCACATCACTGCACAGCTCACAGAGCTGTCTCAGTATTGCCCTGTTCAGGCGGTACCAGCCCACGATCTCTACATCTGTGTACAGCTCAAAGCTGATGCGGGCACAGTACCGCCTGTGGGGGGCATATCGCCGACGGGCCCCTCCACGGCCACGTCCCCCCTGCAGCATGGATTCTCACCCCCCTCATTACAGCTTCCATGTGGAAGCTGGCACTGTCCATCTCCCTGGCTTCTGCCCCACCCTGGCTGCTGTTGCTGTGTTACCCCCGCTGTCCTGACTGCTACTTCCACTGCACCGGGCACCCCCCGCTGGCCTCTTGCCTGCCCTTTTCAGTCTGTCCATCTGTCTCTGTCTCTCTCTCTCTCTCTCCCCCACTTGACAGCCTGGTAGCGTTCTTGCGCCACTTCCTTGAGCCTTTTTATTTTGGCTCATTTCCGCTAGTGCGCAGTTTCCGGCTGTGCCGCTATTGCATATTGCGCAAGTGTTTGAATATCGCATTGCGCTCTTTATGCATGGATCTGCCCCCTTCAGTTGCGCATGCCTTCATTTTCATTGTGCTATTGCTCAGCATGTTTTCGCGGGCGCAACTGCCTCCTTCTGAATATCGCAGAATGGTGCATTTTTGGACTTGCGCACGCACAACCCTGTTGAGCATGGCACAACCCTTTTGAATATCTGGGCCTGTGTTGAGACATGTTTATGAAAACATTTGATATGAACATACAAAAATTGCCAGCATCTAAAGGCCATCATGGTCTATCTAGGCTGCTCGTGAATGCAGTTAACTCCCTATTCAGCAGCTGCCCCCCTTCACTTACCTACCTTTACCCTCCCCTTTGCCCTGTGCTTGATGTGTTTAATTGATTTTTTTAGCGATTGCTATACAGTACAGTACACACACACATAATTAGTATAATATACAAGTGCATATACCCAAATGTCAGTGTAAATCTTACCCTACCAGGTCAATATAGTGCAGACAGAATCACACATGAAATACCATGCTGTCAAAAGCGCGAATGGTACTACAGCGACAGGGATCCAATAAGCGTGCAGTAATAACCACTACCCCATCGCTGTAGTCTCACTTTGAGGAAGGTGAAGGATTCTGCCAGGGTGGCGCCTTGCTAATCCACTCCACTAGTGGTGTGGCTAGAGCACCTGCCCCTGGCGGCATTGAGAACCTAGGGCTGTGGTTCGATTCTCCCCAGGTCCCAGTATGATGCTGCTGTTTTTTTTGATTGGGGAAATGAAAAAAATTCAAGTGGATTTTTTTTGTTTCCTAGAAGTCCACGGCCCCTGGAGTTGGTTATATCTAGTCCGGGGCTGTGGGAGGTGAAGCACCCTGCAAAAACAAAAAGTATTGCTGCAGTGTGCGCAGTGGACCTTCTGGTCGGCATTTTGTGCTGATGCTGTTATGCATGTGACATTCTTGGTATGCACGGTTTTCACTGCAACATTATGACCCCATGCCAGATCTTAAACTTTGCATTACAGATTTTATTACAAGTTGTTCTCTTGAAGGAAGATCTTACTGTACAAGGCCTAGAAATGGGTATTAGGTAAAAGTAAACTTGGGTAGGTATGTTATTGAGGATATTGCATAGTTTATTTTTTATTGCTGCTTCTTCACAGGCATATACACTATGAAAATCAACAACCTCTTGATAGGAAGCAAAAGAAATTAGTTAGTACAAGGACAGAAACAAGTAGAAGACTGAGTAAGTGGGTAGACAAGCATGAGTATGGTAAGTCAAATAACATTTAAAAAAGTCTCACTATTATAATTCATTTTTTTTACAAATGTGTCTGTACAGTTGACATTTTTTGTAAAAAGATAATAAACAATGAGAGTTATTCCACATAATACATAATTTAAGTAAAAGGAATGAAGTAAGCAATAAGACATGATGGGGTGTGCATTAGACAGTTCTAATGCACGGCTAGGGGGACGTAGTGAGACACAAGGCCACAGGCTGAGTGCGTCCAGTCCCCTAGCCATGCATTATGACTGTCTAATGCACATCCCCGGAGTGGCTTATTGCACTTATAACATGGGCCTGTGTATTCTAAATGGGGGTTCTAGTTTTAGCTGTGCATTAGACACATCTAATGCATGGCTAACAACCAATCAGATTGCTTGAAATCCTTTGCCCATTTTATAAGTTAATAATAAAACAAAGTGGAATGGAAGAGAAGTAGTTATAAAATGAAGGTGGGGGGGGGCAAATGCAGAGATATTCCAGCGGCAATAGGTGATGTGTTCATTTGCTCTGCATCTCAGGTGGGTGCACAGGTAAAAATAACATATATGTTAATAAAGAAAAATAAATAAAATAGTGCACACTGCAGAGCAGATTAGCAGCTGCACAAATGTCCATGGCTAAGTCGTTTCTGAAACAAGCAGTAGAAGCAGCCATGCCTCTGGTTGAATGCCCTTTTACTTCCCCCAGGAAGTGGTTTATTGTACTTCTGTTAACAGAAAACAATGCAGTTTGCCAACCATGTAAACAGGCACTGTTTTGAAACTTCCGTGCTCTGTCTTTTTGGCGTAAAGAAAACAAACAACTGATTGGACTTAGGAACATCTTTAGTCTGTTTAGTGTAGTATTGCAGAATTCTGTACACATCCATAATGTGCATAAAAGCCTCCCCCTGATCAGAGTACTAAGGGAATACTTCTGGCAGTTGAATTGTCTGATTCAGCGTAAACTCAGAAACCACTTTAGGTAAAAACTTAGGGTTTGTATGCAGAGCCACCCAGTCTCTGTTGAAAATCAAGTAAGGCTCCTTAAACACCAAGGCCTGAAGCTCTGACATTGTTTGAGCTGAAGTAATTGCAACTAAGAAAAGCACTTTCCAAGACAAATAGTGCATAGCATAACTTGCTGCCAGTTCAAAAGGAAGCAAAGTAAGTTTTTCCAAAACAAAATTCAGGTCCCACAGGGAGACTGGATTACAAATAGTTGGTTTCAAATGGAAAATCCCTTTCAGGTATGTTTTGGAAATCTCCAACTGAGCTATGGTTTTGCCATCCACAGGGAGGTAGGTAGGCCAAAATGGCAGACAGATAGACCTTCAAAGAAGAATAGCTGAGGTCGAGATCTGAAATATGCAAGAGGTACTCCATGACCTGGGACACTGGGTAAAAGAAAGGGTCCCAACCCTTGAAAGCTTCCCAAATAGAGAATCTTTTCCATTTCATGACATGAGTAGTTCTGGTAGAAGGCTTTCTGACCTCTACTAGGGCAGAAACGTCAAAGTGTGAAGCAGCTATGTCAACAGGCTCCACACATGCAGGTGGGGGGATTTGGGGCCCAGATGCACCAGTCTGCCCCCCTGCTCCTGAGTCAGATAATTATGGCAGCAAGGCAGAGATACTGGGGGTTCCATAGATAGCTATTGAAGCAGAGGGAACCAAATTTGATGAAGTCAAAGAGGGGCTATTAGAACCATGTGAGCCCCTTCTGCCTGTAGCTTCAGGAGAACCCTTTGAAGCACTGGGAAGGGAGAAAAGACATACAAGAACCTCCCTGTCCAGCAAAGAGACAGCGTGTCTTGCCAGAAAACACCATGTCCAGGAATGAGTGAGCAAAAAAGGAAGCCATAAAAATGCACACACCTAGAATGTCTTGCCTCTAAAAAATTCTGTAAAGGAATGCAGTAATGCTACTGTATAATAGGAGGGAATCAATTATGTGTATGCTCTGTGAGTGAATAATTTGTAGTTATATAGGTTAAACGAAGGCTTTTAAGGAACATAAACAATTTTGCTAAATTTATTTATTTATTTATTTATTGAAATGTTTCACCAGGAAGGTGCACTGAGCAACAGGTTGCTCATCTCCCAGTGCAACCTGGGGGGGGGAAGGGGTAGAACAGGGATAAGACACTTTACACTCAAGTTACATAGAACAATATAGCATACAATTAATTAAGGAAGTTGTTACAAAGAGTGTTGCATACATACTGTATGTAATTTGTGAGAACAATAAATAAATGCAATGGTAATAAGTGAACAAGTGCTATTGTGAAATAAGGGGTGAAGGGGAGAGAGGATGAGATGACAGATAGTCCAGAGTCGTGTCCCAGAGAGACACCTTCAGGATGTGGGGAACCCTGCAAGGGGACAGGGAACTGGAGTAGGGATTAGAGAGGGAGAGAGAGAGGGAGTAAGTGTGATTAATATCTAGAAGTAAATATAAGGCCTGACCCCAAAAAGAGAACACTTCAGGATGCTATGAACCCTGCAAGGGGGCAAAGAAGTTCAGGTGATTGCAAACCCTCCTGTGGTTAGGTGTCATAATTATAGAGAGATAGTGAGAGGGAGGGAATGAGAAATAACATCTGGGAGGGGATGAGGTCTGATCCAAGGAACCCTCCAGGATGTTGGGGGCCCTGCAAGGGGACCTGGAAAGCCCAGGATAGGTTGATGGGGGAAGAAAAGGTGGCAAGTTTAGGCACTATAGGATACCTTCAGGATGCTGAGAACCCTGCAAGGGGAGTGTGATGGCTGGAGAAAAAGTGGGGGAGAGTAGGGGAAGGGATAAAGGTATGAGAACTAGCACCTAGGAGGGGCTGGGGTCAGTAGAGGCAGAAGAATCAATAGAGGCATTGGGTAAATTCCGAAGGGGGATGAACTGTAAGGAGCAAAACAAAGGAAATTAAGGCGGGTCATAACAGGAACAGTTAGGTGCAAGATAGTTGGAGAGGGCAGGGTTGATGGAATAAGGGGAGGAGGAGTGTTTGATTTGGGGAGGTAGAGAGTTCCATATTTTAGGGAAAAGGTGAGAGTACCCAGACTGGGTGGCAAGACAGGGAACAGTTAGTGTATGAGTGTCAGTAGAGCTGAGGGAGTGGGAAGGAGGAGGAGGAGGTGTTATAAATGAGGGGGAGAGGTAGGAAGGGAGTTAACCCAGCCAGTGTTTACTGGTGAATTTAGCACAGTGTGAAAGGTGTCTATTTGAAAGGAAGGGGAAGGAAAAGACTTGATAGAGGTCACAGTAGGGGGTGCGAGAGGGAGTATCAAGGGCAAAGTGGCAGAAGGATTTGAAAATAGTGTCCAATCTGGTGAAGGAGGGCCTAGGAGCAGCACCATAGACTACAGTGCAGTAGTCAAAAATGGGGAGGATTGTCTGGCTCGGTGGCACTGAGGGTTGAGGTGCTGGATGCCTTACCTCATGCTACGCCGGCAACCCATGTTTGGGAATGAGCACGGGCCACCGGGGGTTGGCAGGGGAGGAGAAGGATCAAGTGCCTGAAGGCTGGTCTCCTTTTCCATGGTGGGGAGGATGGTAGACCTCACTGCAACACCACCACCTGGGGAAACTCAGGTGGAAGGTGCAGTAGGAGGCACCCAGATGTGTTGGGAGGGGTGGATGTCAGCTGAGGGCCGGAGCATACTGAGTGTATGCTCCAGCTGAAGGTATGGGGGAGTTAAGGGGGGAAAAGGCTCCTCCACCCCAGCCGGGGGGGGGGTTCTGGACTCTCAGGGTTCAAAGAGCAAGGCACCTATGGTGAACATACCTCGTGGGAGCTCCAGAAGCAGGACACATTTGGTCCCCAAAGAGTGTTGCTGCCACGGGAGTAGGAGAAGAAAGACAAGGTTAAAAAAAAATGAGGAGGATCATCTTCAGGACAAGCTCATGCCTAGCTGCAGGAGGAATGCAACTACAGTTCCTGAACAAGGCACTGAGCTTGGGCTGCAGGTTTTTCTGGATGGTGTCAATGTGTCCAGAGAAGCTGAGTTGTTGGTCTAACCAAACCCCAAGGTATCTGAAGGATGAGGTGTTCTCAAGTAAAGTCCTGTCAAGAGTGCGGAAAGTATACGGAGAGGGAAGCCTAGAGAGTCTCTGTCTTGTGCCATAGGTAATGAAGACTGTCTTCTTGGCATTGAGGAATAATTGATGGTTTGAAAATCAGAGCTGGACCTTGCGGAAGTCGTGCTGTAAGCTGGATGTAACCACAGCTGGGCATGAGCCAGATGCATACAGGACAGTATCATCAGCATACATGTGTATGGTGGGGGGGGAGCAGACAGATGGCAGATCATTAAGGAAGATTGAGAATAGAAGGGGACCAATCACAGAGCCCTGAGGGATGCCAGTGCAGATCGGGAGGGGTGGTGAGATGGCATCTGTCATCTTAACTGATTGGATTTTACCAGTTAGGTAGGCCTTAAACCAGTTAGTGACAGAAGGGGTTAGACCAGTAGATGAGAAGGAACCAAGGAGAAGGAAGTGGGAAACAGTATCAAAAGCCTTGGCAAGGTCCACAAATATGGCTGAGGTGATTTGGCCATTGACTATCTCGGAGAGGATGGAGTCAGTAAGCTGAAGTAGGGAGGTGGTGGTAGAGTGTTTTTCCTGAAACCAGATCGGAACAGGGTGAAGAAGAAGGTATCAGATAGAAAGGAGGTCAGTTGAGAGAGGACTAGATGTTCTTGTAGTTTGGCTAGGGTAGGGAGTAGTGAGATGGGGCAATAGTTGCCAGGGACGAGGGGTCTCTACCTTTAGGTAGGGAGAGGACCACTGCATGCTTCCATGCGGTATGGGCATTGGAGGTTGAGAAGGAGAGATTTAAGATTAAGGAAAGGGGTAGGCAATGGCCAGAGCTAAGAGAGAGAGGAATTTAGGGTCAAGGTTATCTGGGGAAGATCCTTTTGAGGGGTTGATGACAAGGAGGGCATTTAGAGTATTGATGGGGGAGATGGAAGAGAATGAGAAGGAAGGGTGTGGGAAATAGATTGTGGAGTGTTTTTTTTGGGGGGGGAGGATAGAGGGGCAGTCATGACATTTGAGGGAGGATGGGGAGGGGTAATTAGGGATGGACTTCAGCAGTTCAGTTGTACAGGAGGTATAATAGGAGTTACATTTTACAGCTACAGCATAGGAGTCTGCCACAAGATTGCCATTTACCTTTAGCACTGGGAAGGGGGGGGGGGCAGGACTGAGGGGTAAAGAGGACATGAACCACCTTCCAGAACTTAGATGGGAAATTTATGTTGGTGAGGAAAGCACTTTTGAAACAATTCAACTTGGCTAGCCTTGTTGCCCTGGTACAGGTGTTTCAGAGCCTATGGTAGTCCATGAGGTCGCTAGGAAACTGAGTGGATTTGTAGTGTTTCCAGGCACAATCTCTGGCCCTGAGACAGGCTAAGAGTTCTGGACTAATCCACTGTATATGGTTACTGCTAACCCTGGTTTATTTGAGAGAGGCAAAGACATTCCAATTTGCAAGGAATATTTCTTTGAAGTAGACTAGAGCCACATCAACCAAGAGGGAGGAGACTAGGGAGACCAGTCAGAGAGAAAGAGAGATAGGTTGTGAAGGAGAGGTTCAAGGTCTAGGGATCTGAAAGAGTGAAGTTGCAAGGTTTTATGTGGAGATTTTGGTCTGTGGATTTTTCTGACAATCAATATTGGGTTGTGGTCACTGAGAGCATCTGGGAGGATGCCAGAGCTAATTAGTCTGTGCGGGTGGGTGGGAACAGCCCAGTCGATCAGGGAGTGATTTTTTGTCTTATGGTTAGGGTGGGTGGGTTCCGAGATGAATTGCGAGAGGTTCAGGGCTCCAAGACCATTACATATT
This sequence comes from Neoceratodus forsteri, assembly GCA_016271365.2. NCBI lineage: Eukaryota > Metazoa > Chordata > Ceratodontiformes > Ceratodontidae > Neoceratodus > Neoceratodus forsteri. The sequence continues at coordinate 33,829,347 of CM057450.1, forward strand.
TTGAATGTCTTGGGAGAGAGACGGTTTAAATTAAGGTCGCCTAAGATGTATAGTTCACCAGAGCTAGAAAGGACTGCAATGGAGGCTATGTGGTTGAGAGCAATAGAGAGCTGGACTTTTGGGTGACAGTAAATGTTGGCTATAAAGATGGGGAGAGTGAAGGGCAGAGTTAAATGCATAGCTAGTGTGTTGTGGGAAGCTGGGCTAGTGGATGAATAAAAATTAGAATATTGGAGGGTGGTAAGAACATACATGGCAACACCACCACTTCCTGCTTGGTCTTGCCTCAGGATGGAGTAGCCAGGAGTGGAGAATGAGATATCTGGGATCATGCTCTTTAGCCAAATTTATGTGATGATCAGCATGTCAGGTTTTAGAGTGGCCACCATGGTTTGTAGAAGGTCAATTTTTTTCAACAAACTGCATTTATTTAGATGAAAGATCTTGAAATCCTTCTGGAGGACTGCAGGAACAATAGAAGGGGTCACAGTAGATAATGGAGCATTCAGGGCATGAGATGCAGATGGACCAGGGTTGGGGTGGATATCTCTACAGCAGAGCAAGAGTAGAGCTAAGATGAGGACGTGAAGCTTGGGGCATTTTGAGTTAGATGTCAAGGAACCAGTGAAACTAACAGGGTGGTGCACATGAGAGTAGGCGAGCAGGAGATGAAGAGCAGCAAGGAAGGGTGGGACAGTTAGTAATGAAGCATGTTGGATAGAGGGAGAATATGACCATAGTTCAGAGGGTGGAGAGGGAGTGATAGAATGTAAGTTGGGGATTGGAGAAAGAAGGTGTAGAAAGTGAGTTATTCAGCATTTGCAAGTAAAGACCAGTCCGGGGGTAGGGAAAGTACTAGGAGTAGAGAAAGGGGGAGCGAGGAGAGAACAAGTTTCATGTTGCATGGTGTGATATGTGTAATAACATGATCTCTATATACGAGCAGCAATTCTGCAAGTAGAGAGAAGAAAAAAGAAAAAAAAAGATGGGAGGAAAAAAGCGGGGGTTGCTAGGTCTAATTGTCTTTATTTAACAGATGCTTATATAGAACAAAGGAAAGGTATATTTATGAACAACAGGCAGGAATCACTTTAGATAAAGATTGTGTCCCTCTAGTGGCAGTACAGTATAACTTACTAATTGAAAAATGGACAGGAGTAGCAACTAGGTAATTAGATTTGAAGTAAGGCGCCAGAGACAGAAAATGGCAGCAAAGTAGGTAGATCAGGTGAGGCCAGTAGGCACTGAGATTTTCCAGGCAGACATTAGTATGAATGGGCTGTAAACACTAACAATAATTAGTAATTTAGTTCTAAATTACTTGGGCTATAATCAATGTAAAACAAACTGTAAATTCAATCTATGGCATTTGCTAAAAGTACTGACTGAGCTAAGAATTCAAGATATTAAATATTTCTTACTACAGCAGTTACCAACTGAACTACTGGGCTGAGAATGCAAATTAAAAAAAAAATAGAGACAGTAGTTACAGCTGAAAGCAGAGCTAGGTAAAAGAAGAGAAGTCAGTCCAACCAGTCAGCAGAAACAAGGTTTTTGTGTCCAATGAAGGGCTGTCTTCTGCCAGAATGCACAAATCAATTGTGCAGCTTAGGATCCGAGCACCCAGCTGAAGCAGTTACCTAGGAAGACTTCGGGGAAGGTGGGCAGAGATGGTGACTATGGCCAGCTGGTAGAAATGTTGGAGCCATAGGCATAGCAGTGATGCCCGCTTGGGGCAGTCCTGGAAAGACTTTGGGGCAACCGGGAAGAGATGGTGACTGTGGCCGGCTTGTAGGAACACCAGAGTCACAGTCATAGTAGCGATGCCCACTCAGGGCAGTCCTGGAAAGACTTCGGGGCAGGTGGGCAGAGATGGTGACTATGGCAGGTCAGTAGGAATGCCAGAGCCACAGCCGTAGCAGTAATGCCCACTCAGGGCAGTCCTGGAAAGACTTTGTGGCAGGTGGACAGAGATGGTGACTGTGGCAGGCCAGTAGAAATACCGGAGTCACAGCTGTAGCATCGATACCCGCTCAGGGAAGTCCTACAAAGACTAATTACCACTGGGGATATAATATGGTCCTGATTTTGAAGAACATGGGAAGGTAACTATGTACTGTATATGTGTATATATGTAAAGCACTTTAAATGTACTCTAAAAGGTTCAAAATGGGTGGTGAGCTACCTGAATTCACAAATGCTGAAAGTGCTTCCAGGCCGGCTGACTTCCTGCTGTCAGAGACAGTCAGTCTTCACACAGGTACCAATTCTTATACCTGAGGTAAGGGGAGTGGTTGAGAAATTACAGTACACCAAAATCTAAGGTCAGCATTATTATGGTAACCAAGAGGGCTGTGCTTGGTCAAAGTAGAAAATTAAGTACTTAGCTTCACTCTTCATAGTGTTAAAAGTATTTGTGACCAATAAAATGGACTAGAGAGAAGGGGACATATACCTGTGCTGGTGATAGAAAAATAGCCAATAGAGGGGTGAACAAGTAGAAGGAGGTATGAAAATGTATTTCTTAAATACTAAATGACTTGACAACACAGTTCTAGTCACACACAACTCTCTATGTTGCAAGTTAGTGTAGTGTCAAAGTTCAAATCCCACCACAGCTACTTGTGGGGCCAAACAAGAAATAGCACATAAGTATTCAAAATTAGACATATAACATATCTTGTGTCAACTAGCCACTTTAAAAAGGTCACTGTATAAAAAAAGTCTGGAGAGAACAAGCAAAGGCACTGAGGCCTGTTCTGATTAAATTAGAAGCTAAGCAGCAGAGTGAAGGATGAAGATGCTGAACCCTCTCTTTAAATTTATGTAGAACTGGAATCTGACTGATTATGTCAAAGTCAGATGAAGTCCTAGATTAAAAATCTTTAAAAAAAAAAAAAAGGGGCGAGCCTGCAGATTCTGTTGGAAGGAATTCAGAAAGTGGGGAAGTGACAAAGGTCGGGAGTAATCAGTCAAGCTGCCAGCCGTGTACGAAGTCATCAGCTCAGGAGTATTGTTTTCCAGCAGAATGCTTATGAATGACTTACTATGATGATTAACATTTATTATGGTTTAAGCAGTGAATATACTCATTTAATTTGGTATGCTATAAGCAGCAGTTCTGTCTCAGTAGGCACTGACAGTAGACTTGCCATTGTGTAAAGGTGTAAAGTCTGCTTTCAATAAGTGTGCATACAGCTGCCTTGCACCATCTATTACAAGCATGTAGAAATCTTGTTGACAGAGAAAGGCTATATCATGTGAATTTATGAAATTTCATGGTTCCTTATAAGACAGACTTGAGTAAAGGGGATTACATGTATGGTCAAAGAAAATTGAGTATTTAGTTTCCTTTTTCATAGTGTTCAAAATATCTGTATACATTAAGATGCAGTAGATTAATGTGGGCATATAGCTGAGCTGGTGACAGAAAAATAGCCCATAGAGGTGTGAGGATGTAGAAGGAGACATGGAAGCCTGTTACTGTACTTACATTCTAACCAAACTTACAAAACAGTTCTAGCTGCAAAAAAAGCTCTGTTGCAAATTAACATTGTGGCTGAGTTCCACTCCACCAGAGCCACTTGTTTATTTTTATTTTAGTCTTTGGTAAGTGGGTAAGGCCCACTAGGCACAAGTGCCTGTTCTCAGGGGTGACCTGGGAGCACTGGACTGTTAAGTGACTTGCTCAGAGTCACACAGTATGCAAGTGGAGATTGTGAGAATCAAACCAAGGTCTGTTCTGCTGGATGTACCAAGATCGTTCACAGCTCATCACTCTAACCTCTAGGCTATACTGCCAACCCACTTGGGGGACCAAACAAGAAATAACACATAAATATTTAAAGTAGTCATATAACAGATCTTGTGCCAACAAATCACTTTGAAAATGGTTGTTGTATAAAAAGAACCTGTATGGAGAGAATAAGTGAAGGAACAGAGGACTGGTCTGTTTAAATCATTAGTGAAAAAGGAGCGTGAAGAATGAAGATGCAGAATCTTGCCTTTTTAAATCTGTGTAGAATTGGAATCTGACTGATTGCGACAAAGCTACATAAAGTCTTTCTAACTTAAATGTGAGCTATCATACTAAGTAGGAAGGAATTATGAAAGTGGGTGTCTAATAATACACCAGCAGTATGGGTAGTGAGATTGTGTTTCAGTAACTAGGCAGGCTGCAGCCTACCGGGTCAATATGTTGTACACTTAATAGAGCATGACATGAGCGCTAAACTGAAATAGTGCTGTAGGGATGAGCGAGAGATGCAATACTGCGAATGCTTCTGTATGCGGGTATTGCACCCTCTCACTGTCCCAGGCAGAGGATAAGACCTCTGCTGGGATGTGGTTACACCAAGCAGCTGCCGTAGCTTGATGGAGTGAGCCACTGGCAGCAAGGAACCCAAGCATTGCATTCAGGACTTTGTTTTTCGGTCCCAGATGCAAGAGAATTTTTATTTTTGTACTTTTGCAATTTCAATATTAACCCCAGGTGAGAATCCTTACTGGGGTTCCAGGAGCATAGACCCCTGTAACAGAGGGGTGCAGGGGGCACATCACCCCGCAGAAAAAAGGACTTATGCCACATGCAAGAAATCATGCTGTATTGCCAGCGTAATTTTTGCATGTGGCATGATGTCTTATGACATTATGACCGGATAACACCTTTGAGAACAAGCTCATTTCATAGGTTCCATGTCAGACGAACAATACATATTGGAAACGTATGAGACAGAGAACAAACAAAGCAAGGAATTATACAAGACATTACAAGAGTGTATAACTAGAGAAGTTCCAATACATGTGGCATTGTACAATGTATGCCATGGTGCATATTTGATTAAAACCTGGAATTCAAAGGGTCATAACAGAGGGGGTGGGGTCTTATGAAACTACCCTTTTCAGGAAAATGAGTACAGACTCTACCTAATATCTAATAATCAACAAGGTAAGGGATGGCATCAGCCCAGGAGCCTCATCAGAGGTGCGAAGGTATGGGACAAAGCAGTTTAAAGTGAGCAAGGGAGCTCAGGAGATATAATGGGGGGGGGATGGGGAAAGCCATAGAGGGGTGAGGGGAAAGAGTGGAAGGGATCAAGAGGAAATGTGAAGGAGAATGATTAGCAACTTAGAACAGTTATTTACATGCTGAGAACAGTTATGCATAAGGTCAGGATAGCATAAGGTTAGAATAAGTGCTGGTGACAAGAAGGAAGGTTATTTGAAGCAGTCACAACTGGCATCAGCAACTAGCTGTTGCTTAAGTTTAACCTTGAAGGAGCCCAAGGAGGATGCTGAAGTGATGTGATGGTGCAGCAAAATCATGCTCGGTAGACAAAGGACCTTTGTCCCAGAGAAGTGCGACAGCGGGGTATATTAAAAATTTGGCTGGTAGAGCTTCTGGTGCACTGACGGTTGATATTGGGGGTAATAAGCTTTTGCACTCCAGGGGGCATTTTGTCTAACTTACTTTTTTGGACAGTAAACATGTTTGGTACATGAGTCTACCTTTGAACTGGAGCCAGTTAGCTTGAGCGTACATGTCGCAGGTATGGGACAGATGGGCTAAGCCAGTAAGGAGCTGGCATATTTTGTTGGGTACAACTATGATACGGCGAAGAGTTGTTTCAGTAGCTGATCCATAGATTGGTAAGCCATAATCAATAAGCGAGACAAGATAACTTTGAATGGCCAGGCTAAGAGCCTCTGGGGTCAAACATTGCTTATGTCTATAATGTAGCCCATTGTGGGTGTTAACATCCTTAACAATGTTGTCAATGTGATAGGCATAGATCATTGTACTGTCAATAGTAATTCCCAGATATTTAAAGAGCTGAATTAGCTCCAAGGGAGAGCCCTCTTCATTGGTGATAGAAAGAGGGTAAGTTCTGTACCTATTTTGGGAGCAGGAGAACAGCATAGTTTTAGTCTCGTTGTAATTCATAACTAACTTGTGCTTATTAACCATCTCTCTACAACTACGAAATTACTCTGTAGCCTGGATTCAAGAACCTTGGGGTCTGGATCACTGGTAAACAAGACAGCATCATCAGCATATAAAAGGATGTGACCCTGACAGAAGTAAGGAAGGTTGTTGAGGAAAATGCTAAATAAAAGAGGGTCCAAGGTGGACCCTTGAGAAACTCCAGATAGGACAGGTCTGCTATCCAACAGGGAGAGGATGTTACCAATCTTCACCTGCTGTATACGGCTGTGCAGGTAACTTTCAAACCAGGCTACACTGTCATGAGCTAGGCCAATGGTGGTAAGCTGTTCGACCAGGAGGGCATGATTCACTGTGTCGAAAGCTTTGGTTGCATCAATGAAAGCAGCACTGACCAGATGTCCTTGATCTAAGGAGTTGTGAATAAAGCCTGTGAACTCCAGAAGGGCAGTAGTGGTGGTACTAAGACCATTTCTGAACCCATGTTGTTGCAGTCATTGTAGCTGATATTTTTCTAAGTATTCAACCAGTTGGTCAGCCACTATATGCTCAACAGCCTTCGAGAGTGGGGGCAGGATAGAGATAGACCTGTAGTTTCCAGTAATTGTGTGATCCCCAGACTTATGAACTGGTGTCACAGTGGCAGATTTCCATTTCTGAGGGAACTGAGAGTAACTAAGTGACATGTTAATAATATGTGTTAGAGGTGACAGAATTTTATACAGCATAAGGGCTAAGAACTTAAGATCCAGGGTGCCACCACTAAATCTTGACTTCCCCCAATACCTCGAGTAGGTAATTCCTGGCTTCATGGGCTGAGAGGGTTCTCAAGTAGAAAGGAGGATGAAAAGGGTGCCGAGTCTCTTTCCCAGAGTAGTCACTTGTGAGGGGGTGAGAAAAGTAGCCAGGTGGCAGGACACTACTCAGGTCCGTGAAGGCATTATTAAAAGTGTTAGCAATAAGTTTGGGGTCGAGTGAGGGTACACAATCAATGTTAAGCATGGTAGGGGCAGATCTGAGGTCTCTCTCAGTGACCTCTTTAAGGTTAGTCCAAAATTTTCTGCCATCAATCCAGGTCCGAGAGAGCACTTCCTTATAATATTGATTTTTAGCTGCACGAATGGCACGTGTGCAGTTGTTTCTAGCTGCTTTGTACGTTTGGATGTAGGCCTGGTTACACAGGGACCTAGACCTGTGCCATAGATGGTTCCTGGCATTCAGAAGCTCAAGGAGGTCTGGAGAAAACCAGGGATTACAGCGGCCTTTGATTTTATACTTTTATGGGGGGCATGCCTATCATAGATAACGTTGAACTGAAGAATGAATTGGTCGAGGGCAATGTCAGCATTTTTGGTTGTGTTAACCATTGACCAGTCCTGATTACCTAGGTCAGCGTTTAGTGATTCAAGATGCCCACGGATGAGTTATGATTTTGGACATGACAGTGGCACACCTCTGAAATGCAGTTCATCCTAACAAAATGTTCGTTGCACACACATGCACAGGCAAACATAAAAAGGTAGCTGTGAATAATATAGAGGATAATAACTGGGATTTGGTTAATAACCACATTGTAATCACCCCGAGAGGTTGCTGGGACAGCATAGTAAACCTCAAGAGTGCAGCTTGAAAGGCTTATTGCTGCCTTGGCAACCTTGAGAGGTGATTTCAGCACGGTTATTAAACAAATCCCAGTCATTATATTTTATAGTGTATGGGGCAAGAAACACTAGCGACTCCCAGTTAAATGACAATTGTCCTTACTTTTTCTTTTTTTCACATAGTGCCACTCTCTGTTAGGGCCAGTTCCCTCTCACTGCTGCAGCCATGCATTGTGAGCCATTAGTCTAAAGCCATGCGTGTGCAGATTTTTTCCATTGTTATGGTATCATGATATAGTGTAGAGGGGTTAACAACCTCTTGACATCACAATGATATCATAGGGACATTGTAAGCCGTTGGATTTCAGGTAATAATAATAATAAGGGCTCCCCATACATTATAAGGTTATAACTCCAGCGAGGGGTTCTGCTGACACTGCAACTTACAAGAGCAAAGCTCATGTCGATTATCAGTATTACAAGAGCCCCAGGATGGATTTGTCACAGTAATTATATGTGGCTCTGCCACTCCTATTACCTCCAATGGCTGTGTATGAAGTCCGAAAGATGCATTGCTTAACCTGATTACAAAACTGCTGCTAAGGACAAAATGAGTTATGGTATGGTCCTGCCCCCTCATACTTGAAGATAATTTGTGTATTTTGCATCAGCCAACTGCATCTCCAATACTAATCTTCACATGTAAGGATAAGACCAACAACTCAAAAATGGTGAAGCTATGAGTGGGTCATGCAGTCAGCTTTACAGAATTAGTACTGGTATATGCACCCATCACAATTAATGTAAAACAAAAAGATTCAATGCTGGATTATCAAAGGGCCAGAATTAATACATAGTGCTTGCATCAACAAAATGTAATGCAAGTGGCATCTTGTGTTAATATTTGCATCAGTTCCAGTTCCATAATGTACCTTTCATCAAAGCTGGATCCGCTTGCGCTAGAATGGCTTGGGACAGCCTTGTGTCGACAAATTGGATGCTCCTTGACACAGTGGGTGTTGTATCACAAAAACGACACAACATCCACCTTTTGGGGATTCTTAAACATGAAAACCCTGATGCTGCACAATGCTAGTGTGTGTTTGTAAGACCAAGGTGGAGCTGGTCTAACCGACAGTGGGACAAATAATGGTGTGGGTATATCTCATAGAGGGTTGATTATAGAGTCAGTAGTCCCCTGTAGGACTAGTGTGGAGTTTTGTGAGGGCTACACATGCTAGTGTTGTGGCCATTTCATCTACTACATGTTTTGACTCATACTGAGTCATTTCTCTCCCCATGCAGCATTGTGCAATGCGGCTTGTGTCAGTTCTCACCCACTGCACTGTCTTTTTGGCTTGTATCGTTCTCACTTCATGCCTCAGTCCTCAGTTTTAAGCACCTTGAAGCATTCCTCTCCTCTCCTTTCATCATTGTTTTGTCCCATCTTGTGTTAATCTGCCCCCCCCCCCAATCTTCGTTGTGACTAAGATTGGGGAATTCTCATTCCTAGTAGTTGTGCCCCTGCTTACAGCAATCTCCCCTCATGCATCATAGCTTTGATGCATGGGACCTCTTAATGTGAAATGTAAAGGTGAACACTCACTAGTTTCAATACACATACAAAACAATTATTGGAGATGTAGAAAGAGTTGTAATACCTTAAAACACACTTAATAAAACAGATGATTTCCCATTAAAACTGTTAGATTAAATGCAATCAAAGGAGTACCTAGACCCTCAGTGACATCATTTCCTGTCAGGAGCCCAAAACATACGACTGCCACCAACCCTTAATTACAGGGTGATTTACATACGAATAACTCCGAACTGCAAAGATTCACAGATCAATACAATGGCCCAGTCAAATTAGCTTTTCATGGGCTTTCAGGCATTAAGAAATCCTATTGATTACAGTTCCCCTTTAAATCCTTGGGCAGCTAAAACAAATTTGCACTAGACAAATTCTGCCTGTTTTTAGGCACAGCCTTCCTGGGCGCATATGGACATATGAAAATGCTAGCGGAAACAGGCCTCACGGTCTAGCGAGTCTGCTCAAGTGTGCAACTAGTACCTTATAATGCTGCTGCCCCTCCCTTCCTCCCCATCCTATTACCCCTTTCCCTTCTCCTATCCCAACCACTCTTGAAGCCGACTACCATCTTGCAGGCCACTACCTCAACCGGCAAGGAGGTCCACTTGTCCACCACTCTTTCTGTGAAAAAATGTCTCCTCATCTCCCTCCTGAATCTACCCCCCTCCATTCTCAGTTGGTGTACTGTCATGTCCCCTTCCTTTCTCCTCTGGAAAATTCTATCTGTATTAGTCTTGTTTATTCCCTTCAGGTACCTAAAGGTCTCAATCATATTTCCCCTGTCCCTCCTGTCTTCCAGAGAGTACATATTCAACTCCCCCAGCCTTTCTTCATATGGCTTGCCCTCCAATCCCTGGATCATCTTTGTAGCTCTATGCTGTACCCCCTCCAACAATCTGATGTCCTTCTTCAGGAATGGGCACCAATATTGCATGTGGTACTCCAGGTGGGGCCTGAACAGTGACCTATACAGAGGCAGGATAACCTCCCTACTTCGGGAGGAGATCTCTCTAGCTATACACCCCAGCATTTTGTTGGCTTTTGCTACCACCCTTCTGCAGTGAACAGAGTTGTTCATACTCCCTGGTATCCCCAGCATAGCTCCACTGTTGGAATTATAACAAGATACAAAGCACTGGATGAACCTTCCACTTCTAAGGAGATGTGCTAGTTGAAAATGTCTCTTTTCTACCTGTTGCATTGTCCCCAGTTAAAACACCTAGGTTACTGGCTTACTGTACAACTGCACTTAATTCAAAACAGTTGGATACACAGCCATCTAAAATTGTACATTTCCAAAAACAAGCAGACTTCAGGCCAGTGAAAGAACTAGGCACAATAACATTTTTTTTTCAAATTTAGCTTCCAAAATGGTGAAGTAACTACTGATGCCCTAAGGTCCGTTAACTGAATCGGGAACAGAGCAGCAACCCATCTTGGTTCTGTCTCCTTACAAAGAGAAACCCCAGCAAATAAAATGTATGTAATTTGTTAACATCTAGAGACGTAAATGCTGTATCTTTTACAGGTCCAATTCCTTAAAATCAGCCTCCCAAACAGTTTGACAATCAAAAAAATGCAACAGAAGGAAATGACCTGTCCTGATATCAGTCTGATCCAAAAGAGCTTCGGTGACTTCGTGCACAGACCCTTAACAGCTTCAAACTTCAAAATGACCCAGCAATGTGTGATATTTGTTTTACCTTTAAAAGCTGTGGACAAAAAACACTTGGGGCCCAATTCTCAGAGCATCCCTGAATGACACAAGGGGCTTGCGTCACAAGGAATGGCACAAAGTGCCTCTTGTACCACAAGGTGCACTGACAGCAATTCTCAAATACAGCCTACAGTAAATACAAACTGTGTGCACCCAGGGGGTCTTGTGATATCCTTGGGGCACAAAACGGGATGCAGTGCAGCGCAAAGAGCCTTGTGCTAGGGTAATGAAGTAAAATCCCTTATTTGGAATTCTCAAATGGGTACAACGCCAACAAAAACAGACACCTATTTGACCAACCATGGCTGGTCTAATGGTTGGTGAGCCACCCGTGGACCCCTCCCAGGGTTGGGGGGGGGGAGGGACATGTACTGCAGCCCTTTCAGTCCTGTTCTATATGAAGTATGAAGCACATAGCCTCAAGACATAACCTTTATAGAAAAAAGGCTGGGCTGTTATGTTATGGCATACAGTGCTTTTAGCATCAGGGCTCAGAACATGACTGTAGTCAAAAAAAGGTCATGAAAGTGAACCTAGTACAGTCAATCCCGATGTTATGAGAACTAACTTCTTTATCTGGACGTGCTGGTACTGGTGGCTAAAGGGTTAAATGTGTATGTGAATACAGCTGAGATGAGAGACAAATACAGTCCCACACAGATAATAATATGAATTATAGGCCAACACTACTAAAATAAGTACAGTCCTCATCACACAGCATGCATATTATGATTTTCTTTAAATATATTGCATTGCACAGCAGGAACACTATGGTGCATTATAATCGCAGTCATATGTATTTTGTGATAATGCCACGCATTAATGATTGTGTGATGCATGTGCTTAGGCATAATGTCAAACAACTAAGTTAACACTCATTCCAGCTACCAATAGGATGGATACTTATATATTTGTAGATCCACATAAACACGGTCTAACAGTTACATTATACATATTTACAAAATACAGTACTATGAGTATACAGGCCTTTTTAGGGCTGTGGGCAGAGCCTACAGCCATTTTGAGATCTCTCAGTAGCTCTAAAAATGGGCAGTCATGGAACCTTCCATTGGACTTTTGGCAGCATCCTTCCAAAAGCCCAAAAGAGCTTGAACCCCTGCACCATAATCAGCTGCTATGGAGTAACAGCCACATTATTTCAGCTGCTACTTATGCATTCCAGTGCATGAACTGCACATGTGAGTGACTTGCGTGCATGTGCAATTCTGCTGGCATTGTCACGTTGTGAATGGCTAAATGCCATTCACCGCAACTGTGCATGTGTGAGTGCCATGCATGCGCAGTTGCATTGCTGCTGCCAGCTTCATGGCATTCAGTGTGACCCACCAACTCAAGTGGCACACCGAGAGCCCACCCCAATGTGCCCAAACATTTTTCTGTGCCCCCCAACTCATGTTGCACACTGGGGGCCCACCCCAGTGTGCCCAAAGATGTTTCATGTTATCCACCAATATCAGGGTGACAATCCTCATGTCGGCATTATGTGTACCTCCCCACTCATGTGGCACACTGGTAGCCCACCCCAGTGTGCCTAAATGTTTTCTTTTTCTGTTTCCTGTAAAAAAGAAAATGGTCCATTGTCATCACTCCACTCATGTTTTTTTTCCCCTGTAAAAAAGAAAATGGTCTCTCATCGTCCCTCTAGTCCCTCTTCCCTATCACCACCCTCCCACTGAGTACTCACCTCCCCACATCTCCCCTTACCCCATACTTACTCCAGAGGTTGGCGCCGTCTTCTTCTCTGGACCAGGACATGTCTGCACTCTTCAAAGTCAAACCGCGAACTGATGAATCTAAGGTAAATGTGCTTTAATGCTATTCAATGGGGGTTTCAAGTTATGCTGATAAATCAGCCTTTTTTTTTTTTATTTTTGCCCCAAATTTTCAACATGGGGTTCTTGGTACCCCACCTCATGAAAACTGTCACTGTCATTTTGTTACTCGATCAGGAAAGGTGATTTCATGGTTGCTGCATGGAATCACCTTTTGGGACTGAATCACGAAATGACAGTGCCACTGTTCATGAGGTGGGGTCCCAAAATGCCCATGTTGCAAATCTGGTGAAAAGGTTCCAAAAAATGACCATGTTATGAGCATGCATTGCGCAGTTTCTACTCACACTCCTAATTTCACTAACTTTTAATATTCTCACTCTATTTTTTTTAAATCATAATTTTTATTGTTTTCCATAATACAGATAAAGAAAAGAACTAGAAAAGACTTATTTCTGTTGAAAACTACAAACATTCCAAGTCTTATCAAATCACCAGGACAAGTATCCAATGGTAGGTTAGTCTGGTATAGAAGTAGAACCTTTGTCAGAATTGATATGATTATTACTGCCTTTGCTAATTAAATAAAATTTATAAGGAGGAATACAATTTGAAAACCCTCTACACAGAATTTGGATCGCATACATTAACATCATCACTTATCATACCCAGATAAAGAGTTTCCTTTTTGCACCTTTTATATTACTATCATTGGGTGGAATTCCTTGACTGTAGTCACCTCAATAAAGAAAACATATGATTGCAACCTGAACTAGCAACCATCAACTAAATTAGAAAGGAAAAATTAGAAAAGAACAGGTACATCCATGGGCAGAGTCCTGGAAATGGGGAAGTCCCACCTCTTTTCATTACATTTTTTATATATTTTGTGTGGTAGTCCCCCCAACATGATGGGGGCGGGAATAAATCTGAGGGACTGAGGGGTGACATCCAACCTTCCAACTGAAATCTGGAGGCCTAGAATGTAGTCAGCACCTGACTAAATAGCCTGGACTAACCATGCTCCACCAGAATATCCAGTATGTCCTTATTCTCTCTCTCTCTCTCTCTGCCTGATAGTGGAAGAAAGGTAGCCATGTGGAAGTAAATTTATCTTTGCTGAGCCTTAATTTGGCCATTACTTCCTCCATCTCCAGCACGCGCAGGTACACTGAATATCAGGATTCAATTGTGGGTATCTCCGGTGTCATCCATCTGTGTGTGATGGACTTGAGAGCTGCAGCTATCATAACATTATAGAGGTATCTTTGGGCTTTTAATTTAATCCCTGTGGGAGGGAGTCCCATCAACCCATGCTGAGGCTGAGGGGGAATCTGTACTTCACAACTGTGGGCTACTGTGTGAAAAATCTGTTCCCAGAAATTCTGTAGCTTGGGACATGCCCAAAATATATGAGTATATGTGCTCTACTGCTTGCTGCCACTCCAACAGAGGTCTGAGGTATGGTGCCCGAAGTGTTTAGTAAGCACCAGAGCCTGAAAGTAGCGTATGACTACCTTCCACCTAAACTCTTTCCAAAAGTTGGATGCCATTGTGGAACGTATACCCTTCCAAACCTGGTCCCATTCTGTATTTTGCAATTTAATGCCAGCATCTGAGTACCAGTTTTCTTTAAGGTATTCCAGGGGAATCCATCTCCAAAGTTGCGAAGAGGGTTACTATTTTTGTCACTTGTCCCCCCGTCCTGGGTTGAGAGGTCAGAGATAGAAAAAAAATCCAGAACTGGGTTAGTATCACCTATAAAACTAGAATCCTGGTACTTTTCTGTTAAGTAATGTCTAATCTGCAAATATCTAAAAAGGTCCTGAGGGGGAAGGATGAACTCCATGGCTAGTTGTTGAAATTATTTGATTATGTTTTCATTATAAAGCTGTCCTATTTGAGATAGACCTTTACTAGCCCACCTACGAAACCCCAAATTCATCTCCAGAGGAGCAAAATCCAAGCAAGCCTGAATGGGAGTGGAAATATTCAATTGGGGCTTTCTTTTGAATTTCTTGTACACTTCTACCCATGTGTCTCACACCACTTCTTACCAGGGCTTAGTCAGCCTCAGGCAATTAAGATTGGCCTTGTCCATAAATGTTAAGTCTCTAGTTGTACCCAGAGATGCCTAGGGCCTTTCCATTTCACCCAAAGGGGAGCCTCTCTCGCCCACATTAGGGTAACAAGGGCCTGTAACTGCGAAGCCCAAAAGTATTTGCATAGGGCAGGGAGGCCTAACCCCTCCCCACATTTTAGATCTTAATGTTTGCCATCTTTCACTCTACATTTTCAACATTGCCATTTCTGCGTACTTCCTTCAAAACAGTACAGTTGTCATTTTCCACAACCTGCCCAAAATGTGTTTTCGCACCTGTGGCACAGAATTGCACATTTGCGCTGCAAAATCACCTTTTGGGTCAAGTGAACAAAATGACACTGACTCTCTTCATGAGAAGGGATCCCAAAAAGGCCATTTTGAAAATTTTGTGCAACACCTCTAAAAAAATGGACAAGTTACACCTGGGCATTGAATAATTCCTACATACATGTGTAACTTTGGTCACTTGGCAGCTCTTCACAGCCATATCAGCTCTGGCTAGATTTTGTTTACATGACCACAGTTTATCAGTTATGGGAGGGCTTAGTCCAAGGTTGAATATGGGGACTGGCTCCTCCCACAACCTCTTCTTAAGCACAGCATTACCTTACCTCCCTTGCTTAGGAAGTGTGTTTTTTTCCTTGAGCTCCTGCGTGCCTCATGCAGCTGTGCTCTCTGCTGCCTGGTTAATTTTGTCTCAGATCCCCACTCCCTTTCCCCTACCCATGACCTAAACTTTCCTTTTGTCCTGTGTCCTGCTCTGTCTCCCTGCTGCTGTGGCACCACCCTGCTCCCTTTTTCTCCTTACCTTGTCTTGGGGTTTCCCATTCCTCCTTCTTTCATTCCTTTTGGGTGTCCTTGGTTGCTCCAGGTAACCACTCATATTACTCTCTTTTCCCCTGCCCAGTATGCTCCTTCTCACTGCTAATTTTCCCTTCTGCTCCCAGTTGCCTAGCTCGAAGGACGCAGGCCTCCAGACCATAGTTGTCTGCATGCCTTTACACCTATATGGTACTGTACGATCATTTTTCCTGTATTCCTGGACTTTGACAATGTTTTTGCCAACACCATTGGGTTCTGTTTGGAACCTTGCCTTACTCTCCCCTTACTTATCAGTCACCCTTCCTTCTGGTTTTCACCTCTGGTTGCTTGGCTTACCTTTCCTTCATTACCTGCCTACTCCAAGAACACTACAGGACTCCATGACTGCTTCCATCCCCGTCCCTCAGTAAGTATACACAGTTCCTATTCCATGCACAGTCAACTTTTGTGGAATTCCTTCCACTTCAATATTGTATTAATGAGTAGTCTGCAGCCAGCTGTACAGCAATACATGAGGTAAGCTTCATTATTATATTCCCATTTCCTGTAACATTTAAAACCACTGTTACTGTATTTGCAAAGCTGCTCTTGAATCCATTGCAACCACATTTACAAAGGCACTCTTCCAGCCATTGTTACTGCAGTTATAAAGGCACTCTTCCAGCCTTAGCTACTGCATTTGTGTCATACCTCCAACCATCATTACTGCATTTGCAAAGGCACACATTATCCGGTACCATTCTTCCAGTTACACATACTTGGCCCGCTGATCTGCTTGTCTCCCTAGCCCATATTATTTAGCCATCCCTCACTTCTCCAGGACCCATCATTTAGTTCTGCGTAAAACATAAAATGGAGGGAGGGTGGTGGTCAGGTGGGATTCATCTCACAGTGCAGGGCTATTCCATCCCCTGGGACATTCCAACACAAGACAATCAGCCAGCTGAAGTAACAAATATATCCCATTGGCATACAGAAGCAGGTGCTTCATCAATAACATTTGTTGTACTTTACTACAGCTTCCTAGCTCTCTCAGAACAATGGGAGTGCCCAACACAGACCTGTAGATTTGAAATAGTGAAACTAGATTCTATTTAGTCACCTGCTCCAGACTTACCCTACCTCGGGATTATGGATACCTGCCAAGGCTACATTTAGCTGTAGACCTCCTCAGACCACTCACCGCTAAGTTATGGTGCAAAGCTTTCTCCACACTGCAGTACTTTGGCCCTACATCTTACTCAGTTCTCTCCTCACTCTATGTTCCAGAGCACTTACCCTATTTACCATTGTCATATGTGTTAACCTTTCTTACTATGATTTGTGTATCTCAGTTCTACTACCAGTTTTACTGTACGTAAGATCTCAAATACTGTCTACCTTACTACTCTATACATTCTTCATGTACCACATCCCCTCTCTCCGCAGCAGTGTTGTGCATTGGCCAGCCCATACTAACAGTATTCTGGACTCTGTCCCGAACTCACACTTTCTAAGGTGCCAAGCAAAGGTCTCCCCAAGTCCAGTGCTTCCCACCTTTCATCTGTGAGGCCACCTTGTTGCCTGCGGTATTAACATGGATGTCTCCCAAACATCTGATCTGTCCTCTGCTCCTCCTGACAATGGCTCTGCAAATTCTTCCAATTCAGCAGCTCCACTTGCTACTAACAAAAATGCAAGTTGAAGACCAGCTTTTCTATAGTGGACTGGACAGTGTCTCGTCTTATAGCAGAACTTAAAAAGTGGGGTAATCCTCAGTCATCTTCTGCTAGAAAGCAAGAGTTATCCAGCCCAGTGGCACTGAGGGTTGAGGCACTGGATGCCACACCTTGTGTCATGCCAGTGACCCGGGTTGAAGCGGACTTGGACTGCGGGGGCTGGCAGGAGAGGAGGATTGAGCATCCAATGACTGCTCTCCTCTCTCTGGGGTAGGTAGTGGGGCTTGCATTGCCCTGTAGTGGTGACTGGCGGAGGCCAGCTGCACTACAAGTGATGTGCAATAGTAAGGGGGGAGAGCGTTGCGGGCATCAGCACTACGTGTGCGGATGCCATTGCATGTCCAGCTCTCCACTGGGCAGAAAATGTGGAAAATACAAGGGCGATCTTTGCGGCTGATGGCCATGACTTGCACCCCTGGAGAGATCTGAGAGGGGCGCGTGCCCAGTGGGTGCGAGAGTGATAATGGCCGGCCCACTGGGAGAGTGGGTTCATGTGGCCTGCACGCACAACCAGGTCTGGGAATGCAGAGCCAGTGGTTGGAGACTGTGTAGGACCACTCTGCCGAGGAGAAGAAACAATAGTATGATTGAAAGCAAAAGTTATGTGACCTTTTCATCGCCTCCTAAGCCAGACCATCCTGTCCATGAGTTCCGGAATCCAGCAGCCAGGCCATTACCAATGCCTCTCTAGTCGAGATCTGGAACTTTATGGCCCAGATTTCCACCTCCATCTCCTAGCTGGATTCCTGTATGATTGCTCTTGAATCTCACCTCCCTCAGACTACCAGTCCTCCAGCACCAGTCGATCACCTAGTTCCTCCTGTCCTGATTCCAGCTCCAGTTTCTCCCTCTACATCATCTGCATTTTCTCCTATTGCACCTTCCACTGTGCCACTTCCTCCTCTGCCTACAAGTACGTTCTCATCAACTTTGTCTCCCATCATCACTCTAGTTCATCTTATTCCTGCTCATCTTTGTAGGGACATCATAAACGGAAAGACGTCAGCCTGGCTTCCCTCCTGATCACATCTGAAGACGTAGTGGAAAATTGGATAGTGTCCTGTGGTGACATATTTGTCATCCTTAAATCCAAAGATCCCTGCCTTCTCCACAAGTTAACACTATTAAAATTTATCCTGGCCTTTAGCATTACTGGAACATTCTATGTTCAGCATTCCCTGCTCGGCACGAGGAGCGCAATGCTTATCTATACCTTATTAGTGATCTGAGTGTCTGTTACGGTGGTACCCACTTCTTTGAATATCATAAGTCATTTGCTGCAAAGGCAGCAACGGCCCTTAGCCATTATGCTGTCAAACTGAACTGGGCTGTCTGGGACACGGCGCTGTTTTGTAGACACTTTACTGGTCGGTGAGCTTACTTCTGCTGTCTATGTGGATCATTCAATCATTTGGTGCCCCCCTGCCCCCTTTCAACTATATCATCTCCTTAAACCATAATCACCCAGACAGACAGACTACCTCTTATGCCAATACAATACCCAGGCTAGTTCATACTATCTCAAATCCTTAAGCTCATATTGATCTCCATGGCTGTCCTGTCAAATACTTTGGAGGCAAAGCAGTGTGTAACAAGTTTAATGAATCTGGATGTCCTGTGCATGGCTGTGCCTTCCTCCATGTCTACACTTATTACAGAGAAGCTCACACTCATTACATTTGCCAGAAAGCTCTCAAGCGCCCCTTATGACTACAGAGACATCCATCTACACCTATCAGTATTTCTGCCCTAGCTTGGCTTTTGGGACATTATACTTTTTTAGAAATTTCTTTCCATCTTTTAGCTGGTTTCACTCACAGATTCCACACCAGCATCTTAGTGCTCCCCTTGGATTCAATCATTTGTCCCAATCTTCATTCTGCCACCTCAGAACCTTCAGTAACCACTCAGTCATTACAGGATAAACTGGACAAAGGATTTATCATTGAACTATTCAGTACTCCTCCTTTGCCCCACATTTAGGATAAACCCCATAGGAATAGTTGCCAGAAAGTTTTCCAGTAAAAAATGATTGATCGTCGATCTCTCAGCTCCTCGCAATTCAGCTATTCCAAGCATCAACTCTCTAATACCTTTGGACCACTACTCCCTGTCCTATGCAATAACTGACAATGCCATTTCTGTAATAAAATGCTTCAGACCTGGTTCCTGCTAGCCTTTAAACTTCTTCCAATTCACCCTTCATTGTGGCACTTACATGCCAAGCAATGGCAGAACCAATTCTGCTTTGCCACCCACCTGACTGTTGGCTGCAAAAACAGCCCTAAACTATTTGACATCTTTTCTGAGTTTCTCTGCTGGTCATTACTAAACATATGTCACCATCCCGCAATCATCCATCTACTCAACGATTTTCTCCTCATTGATCCTCCAAATGCACCCCTGGCTGCTGGCATCACTTCCTTAGTGACTCTCTTCAATGACCTAGCTGTTCTCCTCTCTAAAGAAAAGACTGTGGGTCCAGTCACCTTCATTGAGTTCCTCGGCATCATGCTAGATTCATCAGCTATGGAAATTTGACTACCACTGGACAAATTACATTGCATACATGAACTAACTGACTCCTTCTCAACCAGGTCCGGCTGTACTCAGTTTGAGCTTTTGTCCCTTCCAGGATACCTCAATTTTGCTATGCGAGTCATATCCCAAGGCCAGTCCTTTATTTCTTACCTTCTCACCCTGGCATATTCAGCAATTGGTCTCCATCATCGCCAGACTATTTCAGCTGTTGCAAGATTGGATATTGCCATGTGGGCTTTATTCCTTTCCAGTTGGTCCAGATGCTCAATGTTCTATCAGAATCCTTCTCCTGATTACCAATCTAGGATCTACAGTAACAGCCGTAGACATAGCCAGATATTTCCAAATATTTTGGGAAATTTCTAAAGAGTTTCTCTCTGCTGCCCCTACTGTGTAAATGGAGAAAGCAGGAGATTTCTTTAGAAATATCACAGAAATTTCAGGAAATATCTGGCAATGTCTTTTGCTGTGACTGTACATGGATGCCTCTTAGATATGCAGCCATATTTGGTATGGCCTGGTTCACTGCTCTGTGGCACAGAGAAGCATCTTCTCCCCCCGATTTCTCCAGATTTTCACCTTTATTCAAAATCTTCCCCCTAGTTGCAGCTGCTTCCATATGGGGGTCACGCTGGTCATTCCAAACCATTTCCATCTTTACCGACAATCTACTCACAGCAGACATTATTTTAAAAGGCAGGTCTTAGTCCTCTGTCGTCATAATGTTTCTACGAAGACTGACTTGGCCCTTCCTCATTCATCACTTCATCACACAATGTTTTCATATTCCAGGTCATATAAATAAAGTTGCTGATGCATTATCCCACTTTCAATTTCAGAAATTCAGATGCCTTTGCCCTTCAGCTGATCCCATCATGATTCCACTTCCACCATTCTCCGACCCCATAATTACATAGTTGACTATTGCGCTCAGGCTTCACATCCTTTTTGGACAACCCTGGCTCCAGCTACAAGATTATCCTATCTCACTACTTGGAGTCACTACACTTTGTGGCTCCCACCATAGTTGATGCCTTCTGCAAATGTTGACTCTGTTCTTGCCTTCCTCACATTCTGTCACCAATTCCTCAAGCTTTCCTATGGAACAATAAAACAATAACTCTCTGGCATCCAATTCTGCCTATCCCAGTCTGCACCATCTGTTCCTTCTCTATTCAGCAATCCTTCTATCAAAATGTCTCATGCTGGGACTTCAAAGAACGTCAAGGCCTTCAGTTTCTTGTCTCCCGCCCATTGACGGACCTCTTCTTCGAAACTTACTGGATCTCCTAAAGTCACATCCTTTTGATCCTCTTTGTAGGTTCATGATTTCTTCTGCAGTTTTTCTTGCATATTTGGGATTTACACTACTGGGAAAGTTTACAGTTGTCTCAACTTCCACCTCTGCATTTCTCAAAGTGTCTAAACTGACCAAAGTTAACAACCAATATCACCTACACTTCCCCACATCAAAAACAGATAGACTGCATCAAGGAGTACTCATTCAATATTTTACTGCTGGTGATTCCTACAATTCCATCACATATTTGGACTCCCTAAGCGGATTTCATCTCCACTGTCAACTGCTCTCCTCTCTGCTACTTACCAACCATCATCAATCTATGACAACGTCTTGGTTCATGAACAACATCAAGATTGTACTACAAAGATTGGGTCATGATCTCAGCTCCTTCTGTGGTCACTCATTTTGAATTGGAGCAGCTACTTCAGCTTCCAAACTCAATGTCCCTCAGCACATCATCAAAAGACTGGAAGATGGACATCTTCAGCCTTCGCGATCTACATCCCCATTCAGACCAAGAACTTTGTTCCACTTTTAGGGTACTCTCCTCTGAGTTCACCCAGAGGATGAGCAGACTGATAGCCATGGGTCCTCAAAGGTTTCCCCCACAGGGGTTTTGTCCTCTCCTTAGTGCTAGAGGTCAGTAGGATGAGATATCTTTTTGGGCCTTCTATTCCCTACAACTTCCTACCTACATAACAACAACTGAAGGGTGGGGAATAGACTAAAGCCACAAAAAGTAGTACAAAGTTACATAAGTACTAATTCCCCACATCTATTCCCCAAATATTGGGGTCTGGCTCGATCAGCATCTCGACTTGTCAGTCCATATTGATGTGATTCACAAAAAACTTCACCCAAAACTGGGCACCCTATATCGGAACAGAGATTATATCCCACTGCCGATCCGCAAACAATTGTTCAGAAAATGATTCTCCTGCTATTTGACTATGGGGACGTAATCTACAGCACGGCTCAAAAGTGCTCCCTTGCCATGCTTCACTGTCTCTTCCATTCTTTCTGCTGTTTCACCCTTGACCACCCACCCACAACTGACCACTGTGACCTCTACAGATACTTAGACCTGCCTTCACTACAGGATTGCAGAATGGTGCACTGTGCTAAGTTAATATCGAAATACTGGACCCAGTCCCTTCCCATTACCTTGCAGCTACCCTAGCCACCCAAACTCCTTCAACTTACTCCCTCCGGAGCACCGACGCCAGGCTACTCCAACTTCCTATGTGACCTCCACCAAAGGTCAGCATGCCTTCAAGAACTGTATGTCTTTCATATGGAACTCCCTCCCAGCTGAGCGCAGACATTCCACCTCCACACAGCAGCTCAACCTTCTCCTCAAACAGCACTTTGTCACTGCCTGCACGTGCAGCTAGCCCCATATTGCAGCCAAGTGCTTCATATGTATGTATGTATGTTGACTACGTGTTTGTTCATACAGTTAACAATCCTCTAATGATGTGGCAATTGTCCCTTGTTTTAGCTCCAACTCTGTCATTTGCACTAATAACTATTCCCCTGCCATGAGGCAGGTGTATCTTGAATACTGTCAAATAATTTGTCAGTGTATTGTACTACTGCATGTATTGTTCTCTCCAAATACCCTTCCCCAGGACGCATCTGGAATAGAGTGTTGCATCGCTCAGTATGCCTTCCTGGTAAAACTTTTAAATAAATAAATAAATATATAAATATTGAATGGAAGGGTTTAGCCCGAGGTTTAATGTGGGGAATAGCTCCTCCCACAACCTCTTCTTAAGCATGCCATTTCCTCACCTCCCTTGCTTAGGAAGTGTTTTTTTCCTCCACCTCCTTCCCCTCTTCCTCCTTCTTCTCCAGTGCTCTTCTCACCCTTGTTCATGGGCCTTCTATTCCCTACAAATTACTACCTACATACCTACTACTCAAGGGTGTGAATAGAGTAAAGCCACAAAAAGTACCACAATGTTACACAAGCACTAATACCCCACATCTATTCTCCAAACATTGAACATTATATATAGTCACAAAATACAGTACCACAAGTATATAGGCCTTTTTTCAATGTTAGGTGCTGTACCTAGTTTACATACTAGGTAACATAATACATTCATAGTAAGATATGGGAGGTAGGGGGCTTTAGGTCAGTCAGTTAGCCCATCCCATCAGACACAAGGAATATATGCTTTGCAAACATGTGCTAATGTACAGAGGTACCCCACACCCTGTAAAACTTCATAATACAGTAAATGTTCCATAACACATATTACTGTATGTGCATGCCAACATATGTTAAGGGCTCCATACATCATCAACAAATATATGTTGAGCATCCAAACTTACATCGTGGTCATGTTCACAGCCAACATAGTTCATATAACTTGGGGAGCTTCTTTAATGATCCAATATCCGTTATGATTCAAGATCTCCTGTTCTGACAGTAAGGCAATGTCAGCAATACACAATTCATATATACGACAGAAAAATGATTGGTGTCACTGTCTGTAGAAATATACAGGAATGCAACACATCCAGGATATTATGTGTTTATATGTAATGTAATCAGCAACAGTGCAATATAATTACTAAACATCTGGTGGACAATGACCAGTTTTACAGATGATTCTACCATTGCTTTATTGTACTTAACTAACATACAGCCATGCATTGTAGAGTGGTAATGTAGATAATTCTGCAGTAGACCAATATATGGCTGTAGTATGATTTACTAGGTTCCACACTAGTGACTCACATTGTAGACATCCACAGCTCTGTTTGCAGTTTGTGTTATCACCTTTGGTCACTGTCCAGAGGTGCTGCCCAACTGCCCAGCATCCACAACCTGTCTGGTGTGCCACCTGTATGGTACATGGCCACATTTGCCACAAGCTGCAGGACTTTGCTGCCATGACCCTACCTGATAAAGACTCCACACAAATGTGGAGGGGAAACAGGAGTGGGGTGAGGATCTCATTGGGAATGAAGAGGAAGAAACATCAAGGGAAAATCAACCTCAGGAAAACCAAAACGGACAATAACACAGCCATATTCCATTTTGCACTAAACAGCTACTACAAGAGTTCATTTCTATCAAAAATGCAATTGCATCTATTGTATAAATTAAATAAAAGAACACGTACATGTACTTAATGACAAATATCAATAGCTGCTAATCAAATTAAAGAAACAAACAAAAGTTCCCCCCAAAATGGAGGAAACAATAGCAGTACTGGAAAATGATGTACAAACTGCTGAAAGAGCTATCTCAAATCATGATAATGATATTAAAAACTTTTCAGGAATAATCACGGATCTTGAAGCTCAAACAAGGTGCAAAAATATCTGATTTATTGGCATCCCAGAAATCTGGGATAATTCTCTTCCCCTTACAGAGACAATGTGAAAGATCTTGGCTTTCCTGGGTACACAGTTTGCCAGGATGATCTCATGATGTAGACAACTGTATATAAAAATCATTTTATTGTCAATCTCTATACTTCTCTTTTGATAGACAGCTTTCATCAACTGCTCCTTATCTGATGATCTTCTACATTTTGCCATCACTGCTCTTGGTGGACAGTCATCAGTAGGTTTTGTTCTTAGTACTCGGTGTACATGGTCCAGCTCAAACATGACCACAGCAAATGACACAGGAAGAAATGTCAACTGATACATACTCTATACAGAAAAAAACAACAACTTTGAAACAACCAGGTTTCACACTGCAGGACTGGGGTTTAATTTGTATGGACAGCTAATTACATTTTTTTCCATCAAGGAAGCAGAAAAAGAACTAAAAAGATTTATACAGTTGTTTTTTACATGATGAAAAATTTAAGAAATTACTTAGTTTAACAAGCATTTTGTTTCTGTGAATTAATATGGTTTATAATTGGACTATAAATATTACATTATGGGAAGTAACAATTTTGAGAATTTCTTAATGCAAGATAGAAATTTGTTGATTATTGTTTTGGGGCAAATAATACAAAGTACATCATAAGATTCACCACTGTCATTTACAGTTTCCAGGAGTAGGATGCGAACAGCCAGCGGACAGCAGCTTGTGGGGTCACACTTGCTCTGATACAGTGTTGTCAAACCCAAGCAGGATTTTTTCAGGCTGCAAGTTCCTCTTGAGGACATGTAGAGGATGGATAGAGAATGGACCACCC
This sequence comes from Neoceratodus forsteri, assembly GCA_016271365.2. NCBI lineage: Eukaryota > Metazoa > Chordata > Ceratodontiformes > Ceratodontidae > Neoceratodus > Neoceratodus forsteri. The sequence continues at coordinate 33,854,656 of CM057450.1, forward strand.
CCCCATGTCACGAAGAACAGAGACCCAATGATGTCTGCCCCTCTTTTCACCTACGGTAGCTCTTTATGATTACAGAGCTTTTTGGAAGGAATAATATGAAAAACAGTTTAAGGAGAGGAGAGGGGATTGCCACAGATGTTAAATAAGGTCTGTTAAGTTTAAACAAAATTTTGAACCTAAGGAGAGAGTCAGAAGTTGAAAAATGTATATGAGATTTATTTGGAACTTGTAGCCTCTTCCCAGAATTGATGTTTGATATAACAGGACAAACACACACCAATCAAACAAAGCAGTTTTTAACACAAGTAGGAAGATTATAAATAATGATTCAGCAAGTAGCTGGAAGTGGGGGGCAAACCACCTATTTTTCCTGACCTCTGAGCCTGAGCAGCCTCACTGATTCCATTACTCCACCACCAGGCTTATGCAGGAACTTTCACACATTACATCCTTAGTGAATACAGACAAGAACCTGAGAGTGGGCGGGTTTGTGATGTCATCAGTGATGTCATAGCCCCCTTCCCCACTTCTCAAGGTATTTGACCCAAACATGTACATGGTTTCAGTTGCTCCTACATCCAGGGAGACACTGAAACCTCTGCAGCCATGTTGTCTGGGTGAGTGAAGCTCTTATTTAAATCACTCTGTTCTTAAATATTCTGTATAGCAAATTGGAGAGAAGATTTAGTATTAAGAAGATTTTTTGTCTTTTGTACACAGTGGATTAAGTCAAGTCCCGAGAAAGAGGATACGGCAAGTTTCTATGAGTAAAACTGGGAGATGAAAAGAAAGGTGAGGGCGTGCCGAGGTTCATTTTGGGAACATTAATTAATGAAGGAAGTTTAGAATGAAAATATATTCTTTATGAAGAGAAGTAAATTTAATATTGTTATTCCTTACAGAGGTGAAATAAACTTACAGGATATGAGATGAAGGAATATAGTTTTAATAGACAGTAAGTCATACATTATTCATTTTTATGTTTGCTTGCATGCATGTGCAAGAAACATAGTGCCATCATCTGAGCTTTCATAGGTGTGGCACCCTGTCTTCCAATGCAGTCAGTGTGTTTGCAGGCATGGCCACAGTTCTCCAATGAATCCTGCAGCTGTCTATGACAGCAGTTAAAAATGCAGTGCTGTACAGTTGAAAGGGAGAGCTCCACTTCAGTGAGCAGTGAGAAGCTATTATATGCACATGCGGTACACCCCACACACACAATGTGTGGCCGATGGGGGTGCCCAATCCCCCATCGGCTCTGCTGCACTCCCCCAACAGAGTTCCAGGTGCCATGCTGGGAGCCTACCCCAGCATAGCAACAGTCCATATGGCTGATGGGGGTGCCCAATCCCCTTTTGGCACCAATGTTTCCCCCCCAACAGCCAACCGGGTGCCACGCTGGGAGACCACCCCAGCGTGGCAACAGTTTGTCTGGCTGACGGGGATGCCTAATCCCCTGTCTGCTCCACTGCCCTCCCCAAACAGCCTTCCAGCTGCCACGCTGGGAGCCCACCCCAGCATGGCAAAAGTCCCACGTCATCCAAGGGAAAAAAAAACCTGCAAGAAAAACCTTCTCTCGCTGACTGTTCTGACCCTCCTCCTCCCACCCGTGCCCACCCTCTGCACACCTGCCTCCCCACACCCCACCTCTCCCCATACTTACCTCCGGAGTCTGGAGCAACAATCTTCAGTGGACTGGGAACACGTCTGCACTCTTCAAAACTGACTGCAAACTGAGGAAATGCTGGTAAGCTGTATAATGTAATGAACAGGGTTTTTCAACTTTTATGCATATCTCAGGCATTTTGTGAATTTTTCACCAAATTTTCAACATGGGTTTTGGGACCCCATCTTCATGATTTGTCACTGTCATTTTGTTAATCGCCCGAAAGGTGATTTCGCAGTCACTGTGTGGAACCACCTTTGGGACTGATTTACAAAATGACAGTGTCTAAGTTCATGAGGTAGGCCTCAAAATCCCTATGTTGAAAAATTTGGGTGAAAAATTCCTAAAATGACTGTTTTACTTAGCATGCGTTGAGCTGTTGCTACGCATGCCTCGTACTGCAAGTTCACAAATTTTCAATATTTTCTCTCCAGATTTTCAACATTGCCATTTTGCCACACCTCCTTATGAGCAGTACAGCTGTCATTTTTCACATCTCGTCCAAAATGTGTTTCCATGCATGTAGCGCACAATGGCGCAGTCAGTGTGCAAAACAAATATTTGGACAGATTAAGAAAATCACAGTGTCACTGTTCATGCAGAGGTGTTAAAATGGATATGTTAAAAATTTGGTGAAAAAATTCCCCAAAATGACTGTTTTACGAGCATGCATTGCGCTGTTCCTACGCACGCTCGTCGGTTTGTGAATTTTCACTATTTTCACTCCAGATTTTCAACATTGCCATTTTACTACACCTCCTTATGAGCAGTACAGCTGTCATTTTTCACATCTTGCCCAAAATGTGTTTCCATGCATGTAGCACACAATGGAGCAGTCAGTGTGGGAAATCAATGTTCGGGACAGATTAAGAAAATTACAGTGACACTGTTCATGAGCAGAGGTGTTACAATGGTTATGTTAAAAATTTGGTGAAAAAAGTCCATAACATGACTGTGTTATGAGCGACCATTGCGCAGTTTCCACGCACACTCGTAAGTTCCTGGATTTCTAATATTTTCAGTCCAGATTATGACCACTGGCATTATTCCACACTTCCTTATGAACAGTACAGCTGTCATTTTTCACACCATGGCCGAACTGTGTTTTTGCACTTCCATCGCTGAAATGCATGGCCACTGTGGGAAATCACTGTTCAGGACATGTATTAGAAAATCACAGTGACACTGTTCATGAGTGGAGGTTGCAAAATGCCTGTGTTGACAATCTGCTGTAAAAAAATCCCCAAACTAATTTCATTACAGGTGTGCGTTGTGCAGTTTCTACTCATGCTCGTGACTTCACCAGTTTTTTTTTTAACATTTTCACTGTAGAGTTTCAACATTGCCATTTTTTGCACCTCCCCATGAACAGTACAGCTATCATTTTTCACATCCTGTTTGAAATGTGTTTTCGCACCTGTGGTGCCAAATGGTGTAGTCACTGTGCAAAATCAGCTTTCGGCTAATGAACTGATATTGCCACTGTTCATAAGGTGGGGTTCACAAAAAACCCATGTTGAAAATTTGGAGTGAAACTGCCAATGAACGCCTGAGGCATTAGGGTTTCCAACCATAACACCCCACTCTGCAGAGATGGACAGGCATCAGGGCTGTGACTTAGGATTCTTGCCTGTAATGCTCATACCATTCCAGACCCTGCAGCCAGTGAGAGGCATCGAGGTGTGCCTTGGACTCTTCAGCCCCAAAGTTCACCCCATTCTCCTATACAGCACCCATCTCACTGTATTGCCTGATGGAATGGGGTGAGCATAAGGGCCAAAGACCCCAAGGCACACCGTGACACTTGTCAGTGTCTGCAGGGTTGGGTGTGGTGAAATAGAGTGGCCGTTATGCCCGATGACCCACAGGCACACCCCAATGCCTGTCAGTCTCTGCAGGGTGGTGGCGGGGTTGGCTTCAGTTCAATACTTCACTGCCATTTCTATTATGCAGCTCTCTAACTCCTACGCTACCAATGCCAATGCCAGCAAGCAAACATTCGGCATTGTCAAATGATTGTTTATGAATCACTAGGATAAGTTTGATAGGGGTATGACAGTAAATAGAATAAATATAAGTTATTATTAAAATTAAATAAAGCTTTCAATAGGGCTTCACAGTTTGGTGGCTGGACGCAGAAAGTTATTGTGATTGCTTAGGGAAAGATCAGCATGAACTGGCTGTATATATTTTACTGAACTGGTTGGAACAATGTACATAAATATCTATTGGCTGTGGTATGTGGGAACTTGTCACTTGGTGTCATAAGGAGGAAAATATATATCTGAATGTATACCAGTTGTGTGTTTTACATAGAGGATTGTGTATGAGCAGTCATATATAACAAGGGTATTCTTGTATCGAGAGGTTTCCTTGGTAACAGATGACCTCGAGAGCACAGCTCGAGAGGTACTTTGTTACCAAGGGAATATCAAGATACAAGAATTTCCTTGTTTCTCTATGACTGCTCATACACAATCTTTTATAGTGTATGGGCAGTCACAGCACATAAAATCACACAAAACCAGCTGGAGAAGACAACAGAAAATAGAAATTTTAATTTTTTCCTTTTTTAACTGACATAGTTGTCTGCAGATGTTTCTGCAAGTTCAAGTTTGAAAAAAACAGCAACTTCCAGTTTAACTGGATTGAGGAAACCAACTATGTGGCAGCATTCCAAATTGTTATGCTGCAGTAGTTACATAGCTAGTGCAGCGTAACAGTTCCATTCTAGTTGTGGATTTCTATCCATGACAACATTCTACCATACACTATTTTGTTTTTATCCAGGATCAACACTGTTGTATGGGCCTGAAGAAGTGATGGAAGCCACGAAACTGTTACCCCATTTTGTAAGTGTTTAAAACAATAAAAGCAGTTATTGTTTGCTGATTATCATGTGACTTGCAGTGAAGTTCATCCTTGTTTTCAGTTATCCGAGTTCTGTGTTGCCAATATAGGATGACCCAAGCACAGAACTGACATACAAGAATTAGGGCACTCTAATCACCCATATCGTTTAAATAATTTGTTTTCCATGTGTATTTTCTTAAACGTACAGTATAAGTATGGAAGATGGGAGTACTGTAAGTAAGTGATAAGGTTCTGAAGGCAATCTAAAGGTAAACACTTGCAAATTATGCTTCTCTATGTTGGAAGTGTGCAGAATAAAAATACGGGGGGGGGCATTTTCTCAAGGTACTATTGATGCACCAGCTTTTCTTATAGAAAGTTCAATGAACTGGTCAACAAAGTTTGACAAGAAACAGGTGGATTTAATATTTTTACAATAAGTACATTTATCAGAAACTGAAATTCAAAAATTAAAGATATCATGCATTTTACTAAACAAACTCCTAGGCTTCTGCCCCAGTTGTATGCTCCTGTATGCTGGCAACGTGATCATTTTCAACAGCAATCCTCCCCCCAAGCAGCTACTATACAAGCGGACCTCCAATTTGGTTTCACCTCCACCAAAGACTGGTTTAAAGAACACAAACTAGTACTCAACTAAAAAAAAAAGTCCATAATCTACTCCAGCTCCCTTAGTAAGCATAAAGCCTTCCCCTGTCTGTCAAGCATGACCGTGGTAGCACACTGGATCTCATACAGCACTTTAAGTACCTGGGTATTATAACCGACTCCACCCTGTCCCACACCCAGCCCATAGACAATACCTCAAAAGCCATCAATTCCAGAATCAGGATACTTTACCATCACAAACACAGCCTAACAAACAAATTCCTGAGCCTGGCCATCAGTAGTTCAATTGTCTCCCTCATCAATTATGGCCTGGCCATATATGGATCAGCAATGGACACTGTCCTTCGCTGCATCTCTTTGGCACTAAATAAGGCCTGCCACCGCCTCACAGGTGCTGTAAGACTCACACACACCTGAGAACTCTAAGCTCAGGCAGGTTGGTTCCAACTGAAGAACAGAGTTAAATACCAAACCTACCTACTTGCCAAAACAAGCCTCACTAAATCTGCTGCCACCAGGAGTTCAGAACCTGCTCAAATGACAAGTGCTAGGCTGACCAGAAGCTCCAAAAGTCACATCTTTAGCAAACCTAAATGCCACACTACATTGGCACAATGTGCATTATCTCACCATGAATCCCACTGGATCAATGTTCTACTATCTGCAGTCTCCAGAGTAGCAACTATTGGTGCCTTCAAGCATAAGTTTCATCAGCACCTCATTGCTGAGGACAACTGTGACTACTTCATCTAACTTTTGGTACATACAAGTAAAGTCTTTGGCAGCAACTCATTATCAAGGACACCTGTGACTGCATCTGAGACTGAGACTGGATCTGGGAGTGGGATTGGGAGAAAATTGGATAATGCCAGGGTTCAACAGGACCCATGATGGCTGAATCACTCTGGTGAGTCCACCACCCGCCACCAGATCTGACGTACTGGTGGGGACACTGGCACCTCCCACCCTGGCCCTGCCACAGAGATGGAATCCATGGGGGGAACCTCTGTGGGTGGACAAGCTGGGGATCATGGATGGAGGATGTACCCCTCCATGGGAGGGGTCACAGCCCCTGTAGAGTCTGCAGGGGGAGTACAAAGTAAAAATGGAAAAAAGGAAAAAAAGTATGTCCAGATACTTGCCCCCCCCAATAATCACCAGCCTGGTATCAAAGATAACTATGCCCTAGTGGCTAGTGGTCCCATCTCCCACCCAAGCACCAACCCAATGGTGACAACATGCATCCTGTAACCCCCCCCAACCCGATCCCCTGCAGTGTCAATAGATAATTGTCCCTTGTTGTCTAGAAAACCCTGCTTCCTATCCCTGGTCCCCAATATGCAACATAACAGCTATTCTCTGGTGGTCCAGTGTACCCCCCCATACCCCACCCCAGAAGGTAGTGTCCCACCAACCTGCTCCCTCAACAATCCGAACCCTAGAAGGTGACCAGCACAGTGATCCTCTCAACACCATGGCTGGCCACTGACTAAGCTGTGAATGAGCATTTTCTGTATACAATACACACTCATTGACATTGATTGACAGCTCAGTGTCAATGAGCATGTACTGTATACAGTGGGGGGAATGGGGTGGTGGGGTACTCCCTGCCAGGGTGGGGAGTCCACTTGACCACCATGGACATATGTGACATTATTATACAAGGGGCCAGGGTAGGAGGGTTACCTTGAACACCTGGGGCAATTTCTGAAATCTATTGGATGGGTGATTGGGTGGGGGGAGGGACTGCTTGCTACCAGGGAGATGTGTTTTCCTCTATATGGGGTGGCTATCAGTCAATCAGGGAAGAGGGGAAACACTGGACCACCAGGGTGATATACTGATGTTTGGGGAAGTGGAAGGACTACTGGACCACCAGAAAGCTTATTTCATATGTTACCGGCATGGCAATCTTTGATCTGGGAGGGGAGGAAGACCACTAGACTACCCGGGCATAATTTCTTTCATCAACAGGATGGGGATTGGAGAATGGGAGAGGGGAAAGGACTACTAGACCACCAGAAAATTATACTTTACAAAGATCAGGATGGTGATCGGTGATGGGGGATGGGGAGGGACTACTAGACCACCAGGACATTATACTTTACAATGGTCAGGATGGCGATTGGAAGTGAAGAATGGAGAAGGACCACTTAGACCACCAGGGACATGATATTTAAACACAGTGAGATAGTGATTAGCAATGGGGAACACCACAGTACCTCCAGCAGCTGGTAGGGTTGCATGGGATACCACCAGGTCTTTGTAGTGGTATTTGTTCCATGCAAGGGGACCACTCAAGAGGCCTTTGTGTGGGGTAAATGCTTTTTGAACTGGGCAGCACCAATATGCAGGCTCCCTCTCCCTCATTTGCATTACAGACCCCTCAAAACTTTGCCCAAGAGCAAATTAAGTTTGTGGGCACTAACTGGGCTTTTGTGAATACCCACTCAGTATAATTTCCAGTCTGTGCTATGCCAACTTAGTTTGCACTGGGGTGACGTTTTGTGAATCTTGCCTCAAGACTCTTATAAGGATGATGAAGACAGGATAATATTATTAAAAGCTAAGGTCTCTGATACAGAGTACATAATGGCCTCAGTATATGCTCCACTTTAAGACTACCAGAATTTTATTAATCAGATAGTACTTAATTAATTAATTTGATTTGGGCCCCTATTCACTTATAATCGCTGGATAATTTAATGTCTTTGCCTCTGCTCACATAAACAAAGCATCATCTATGACTTCCAAAGACAGAAAGAAAGCTAACATATTTAATTATTTTTAAGTCACCTAGATATATGGTGACAGATACATCTAGGAATGAAACAATATACAAACGATTCAAATCCAAATAATACTTAACCAGGCTAGACTATGATCAGTGTTCTGAAAATCACCCTTCAGAAATAATCAAAACTGAAATTGCAGCAATATTAATTTCAGATCATGCTATGGTTTCAATGTCCTTTATTCCTACTAAGAAACATGTAGAGATGAGACAGTGGGCAGTTGTCAGTTCACTACTTAGATTATCAAACTTCATAGAACATATTAAGGAATAAATTCAACAGGTCTGGTTTTTCATCTATAATGGGGTGCAGAGCATAGTCCAGCTCAGGGATGCTTTAAAGTGATAATAAGAGGACCAACTATAAATTCTGAGATCAAAATAAAAAACAAAAAAGAGCTACAACAATTGAAGGCTCAAATTATTCAACTCGATTTACAGTTAAACAACTGCCATGAAACATTACAGGGATATAAGAAAAGAAAAAGTTAACACAAAAACTAATTAATGAATGCATAAGTCAGAAAACAGTAACAACTTAAGAATATTTAAATCATGTTTTTATTATAACAGAGATTAAAGTGGGTGCCTTTTATAACATGTGCTAAAGAGGCATAGAAAAAGGAATTTAATTGTTGAACTTATAGATGATTAAAGAGTTACCCATAACAAGGACCAAGACATTAGCCAACTCTTTATTGAATATTATAAAACTGCTAATGTATTTTTTTTTAGTTTTTAGTCTTTGGTAACCGGGAATAGATATTTAGGACATTAAGGACTACATTAAGTTAGCTCACCATAGTTTCAATACATCGATCCACTTGTAACAATACAAAACATTAAGGAAACAATAAAAGCATCGCCTAAAGATAAAACACCAGTTATGGATGGCCTTACAGCTTAATTTTACTCTGCACTTGCTGAAGAGTTAACTCCCCTGACTGGATATGTCTGTCAAGGAAGGCATACCCCCTTCTATGATGGATGCTTTAGTTACAGTATATTAATTTACAAAGCAGGGAGGATAAAAATTAATACTGAAAACTACAGGTTAATTGCCTTATTAAATTCTTATTACAAAATTATAGCAAAATTAATAGTTAAAAAGTAGAAATGGCATTCCTAGGGTAATCAATTCTGGCTGAACAGGTTTCTTAAAAGGCCATACAATTTTTCAAGGCCTAAGTGACACACAACTTCTCCTGGCTTTCAAACTGGTTAACCCCCACCCACCCCATTTTCACTGCCTGTGCTTGGATTGGGGACATGTCTGCTACATAGTTTAGGGGTGTTTTGTTAGCAGGTCTCCAATTTAAAAAAAAAAGTACAATTTTCTTGGTGTTTGATTTAGGGCTTTCCCTTGATCTCTCCTCGTCTCTTTGGGCCTCATTTCGCTCCTCCCCTTTTTCCCCTAGACATAGAATATCTCTGTAATTTGTTACTTTATGTGTTTTGTTTTTTCTCTCTCTGTTGCAGAGGACATTTCCCCTTTAATTCTTCCTTAGCAAAACAAAAAATAAAAAGTAAAAGTGCCAGTCAAGGGTGAGCTCTGAAGGAGTAGACTTGCTGTTTTTCTCTTTTTGGGGCATTGGTTGCCACAGATTGTGTGGGGGTTCTATTTTAACAGCTCCTTTGAGTTGCTAGCTTCTGCCATATTTAATTGTCAGCCCTGTCTGTTGGGAGTGTATGCCTTTCATTTTAGGCTTTATTCAACCTTGGGGAGCTTTTTGTGCACCTGTGCTCCCCCCTGCGATGCGCTGACATCATGTACAGTAGTAGCCAAAGACATGGTCATATATTTCCAGATATTTTGCAAAACTTCTAAGCATTGTGATGTCACACACACATGCACTGTCCAGAAAGTGTGCACACCTGCACTTTTCCAGTGCTAGATTTAGTGGCTCTGCTTTTTTCTTTCAGATTCAGCTGCCTAGCTCGGAGTGCTTAGTTTCCTCACAGCTGTTTTGGCTGGTAAAAGCATTTTGTCTGTTTGCTATTCTCTTCCTTCCCCACAGTCAGCAGGGGGACTGTGGCAGTATTCCAGTTTGTAGTCAGCACTGGGGGACTTAAATCTGGCTATTCGACAGTAGTCCTTTTAATCACTATTGATCAGCCTCCTTTATTTTGCTGTTTTGGGTTTCTGCAGGACTTGTTTTGGCATCATGGCTTATTAGAGACCTCTAGTTTTTAAATGATGTAAAGCCAACAAAAGTGTAATGTAACCCTCTCCTCAAGGTTGCTCCTATTGTGTTACTCAAGCTAATATGTCTCTTATGATTTGCCCCAGTTGCACTTCTGAGTTGGGAGGGGGGATGCACCTGTTGTACCAGCTGGCACTGGCAAAGCAGAATTATGTAAATCATTCATGTTGTTCTTAGGATAGCTTTTGTGCCCCAGTGTTTTTCAGGACATCACATCAGACACACCCAACCCCATATCAGGCCCCTCAGATCGGGGGGGTGTCTACACAGGCACATCCAGGTGCAGCTGAGCAGGGTGAGACTGCTAATATAGATCTGCAGGCAGACACTGACCTTAACCATACAAAGGCTTAGGATGAGGATTTTGGGATCTTGGAGAAAATCTTGACCCAAAGAAGTTACTTGATGATGATGATGAGGATGAACCCTCTGAGGAGGAGGAGGAATGGGAGTGGATGGAACCAAAGAGGAGGACTTCAATCCCTCCTCTCTTTGATACAAACTATTTTTCCTATCTGATAACAGAGATGTGTAGAACATTACAACCGAAGGAGGTGTGATCCATGGATAAATTAGATGTCAACTCTATCTGGTCATTGTCCTCCACACTCCAAAGTGTTTTCCAGATTTTATTCACTGTGACCAGATTACTGAACAGGAATGGGCATGTGTGGATCAAAGAAAATATCTGCTGAAGCCTAAAGTGTGGTGCTTCCCTTTTTTGGAAGAAAATGCCCACAAGTCGGAGACACTCCTCTGGCAGATAAGGTGGTTTATAATTCTGGCAGACACAGCACTAGTCCTATTGAAGGGTCTTCGGCCTTAGTGGATTCACATGATATGTGAGTGGATGCTTCATGTAGAAGAGCCTTCACCTCCAACGGTGCAAACCTTCATACCTTATATGCCACCTTTATTGTTGCCAGAGCCTTAAACATCTGGGTTATGACCCTGGGTAGCTTTGTTCCTCTGGATTCAGAGGGATTGAACATTTAACACTTGGTATCCAAGGCATTCACCTTCTTAGGGGATGCCACGTTACTTATTTTATGCTTGTTGGCTCGCTCTGCTTATTACATTGTGCACACTATGTAAGAAGTGTGGCTCTGACATTAGGATGCTGATCAGGCTTCAAACACCAAGCTATTTAATTTAACCTTTAAGGGAGGATTGTTGCTCAATTCTGACCTGGTTGATATTTTGAAGGATATCTAGGATAAAAAGGGTCACCTTTCACTGTCAAAGCAACAGCAGAAGACCAGTTTGGCTTTAAAACCTCAAGGAGGCAGATGACAGAGGCAGTATCAAGGTTTATTTTGTCCCCTCTCAGAACATCTGGAACTAGAGGAGTAGTGGAGCATATTCTGGTATCAAGAGCAATAGTAGCAAAGGAGTCTTTACCCAAAGATGCAACAGAGGCCCAGGGTGAAAAGTGGGGGCCTCATAGTGAGGATAGGTGGACCCATCACTGCCTCATTTCATTTTGTAGAAGACTGCACAATTTTTATGTTGTCTTGTGCGTACAGCACAAACAACACATTGTGGCAGATTCGAGTAGAGAAGCAGGTTTAGGAGGTGTGGTGGTGCTGGGCCAATGGCACCACTGCTTTTTTGGGCAGGGGTCTGTTGCACCAATGAAACAGCAAGCTGTCTATGACAGCAGTTGAGAAGTCTGCCACCAACTTGAAAGAAATTCACCACTGCAACCAGGGTGCTCCCCTTAATTGGAGAATCAGCTGTTTTTGTTGCTGGGGCATTCCTGATTGCAGCAGCAAATATCAACTTGCCTTGCCTGGTGTAACATTTCAGAAAACATGGCAGTGACTGTCAGCCTTTACCTTGCACACTCTGCAGCAAGCTGACATCAGAGGTAGCCATACCCAGGGTCAGCGTTAGGCATCTGCCAACCCCGCAGCCATGGCAGGTCCCCAAATACTGGTGGATTTTGGCATAATGTCCCCCCCCCAAAATCATTTGTCTGCCAAAAGGGGAGTGCCCAAACCCCCCATCATCATGACCCCCCCACACAGACCCTTTTTACTTTGCTGACAGGGAACCCAATCCACATCGGCTCCAGTCCCCCCCAAAACACCCAGGTGGCATGCTGTGAGCCCACCCCAGCGTACCAAATCTACCAGTAAAATAAAAAAATCTTCCCACAATGTTTTTAAATGTTTTTTGTTTTCCTGAAAAGTAGAATATGGTCCCTCGTTGTGTCTGGTGGCCCCTCCCCCAACCCGCACCCACGCTCTGTGCACCCCACCTCCCCACAACCCCCCCTCACCCCATACTTACCTCCAGAACCCGGTGCAATGATCTTCAGTAGATCAGGAACATGTCTGGAAGCCACACTGGGATCCCACCCCAGTTTCCCCAACATTTTTTTCATACACCTGTAAAGACAGAAAACAGTCTGCACTGTTCTTTTTTTTTTTTAGTACCTGAAACAAAGAAAACTGTCCCTCACTCTCAGCCGTGCCCCCTTCCCAACCTGCACCCACCCTCTGTGCACCACACACCCCCACTCAGCCCATACTTACCTCCAGAGTCTGGAGCTGCAGTCTATGATCGAGCAGGAACATGTCTGCACTCTTCAAAGCCAACCACGAACTGAAGAAATGCTGATGAGCTGTATAATGGCATAAATGTTTTTTTTTTCAACTTAGGTGGACATCTTGACCATTTTTGCGAAATTTGGCACCACATTTTCAACCTAGGGTTCTTGGGACTCCACCTCATGAATTCAGTCACTGTCATGTCGTTATTTGGTCCCGAAAAGTGATTTCACAGTCACTACATGGAATCACAGTTCGGGACTGATTAATGAAACAACAGTACCACTGTTCATGAGGTGGTCTTCCAAAAAGCCTATGTTGCAAATTTGGTGAAAAAATTCCAAAAAATAACTTACCAGTGTGCATTGCACAGTTTACAAGCACACTTGTAACTTTGTGAATTTTTTATATTTTTACTTCAGATTTTCAACATTGCAATTTTTATATACCTCCTTATGAACAGTACAGCTGTCATTTTTCATATCCTGCCAGTTGGCGCGGTCGCTGTAGTGAATCAATGTTCGGAACAGATTAAGAAAATTACAGTGATACTGTTCATGAGCAGAGGTCCCAAAATGACTATGACTATGTTGAAAATTTGGTGACACAATTCTACAAAATGAGTATGTTATGAGGTTGCATTGCACAGTTTCCATGCACACACATGACTTCGAAGATTTTTAATATTTTCACTCCAGATTTTCAACATTACTATTTTTGCATGCCTCCTTATGAACAGTATAGCTATTATTATTCACAACCTGCCCAACATGTGGTTTCGTACTACTTGCACACAATAGTGCAGTCTCTGGGAAATCAACATTTGGGACAGATTAAGAAAATCATAATGGCACTGTTCATGAGCAGAGGTCCCAAAACGCCTATGTTGAAAATTTGGTAAAAGAATTCAAATAAATGACTGTGTTATAAGCGTGTATCATGCAGTTTTCACACATGCTCATAACTTCGAGATTATTTAATATTTTTACTCCAGATTTTCAGCATTGCCATCTCTTCCCACCCCCTTATGAATGGTGCAGCTGTAATTTTTCATGTCCTGTCCAAACTCTGTTTTCGCACATGTGGTGCAGAATGGCACGATCGCTGTGGGAAATCAACGTTCGGGACAGATTAACAAAATTACAGTGCCACTGTTCTATAGCACAGGTCTCAAATGCTTTCATGAGGTGGAGTCACAGAAAGGCCATGTTGAAAATTTAGAGATACCAACTACCAACAAACCAACAAACAGCAAATACCAACAAATGCCTGGGGTGTTAGGGTTTCTAACCATAACATCCCACCCTGTACAGACTGACAGGTGTCAGAGTTGTGCCTTTAGATTGTTGGCTGTAATGCTCAAGCCATTACACCCCCATCCACCACCTTGCAGCCACAGACAGACATCAAGGTGTGCCTTGGACTCTTCAGCCCCAGAGTTCACCCCATTTTCCTATACTGTACCCATCTCAATGTACTTCCTTATGGAATGGGGTGAGCGTAAGGCCTAATGACCCCAAAGCACAACGCAACACTTGTCAGAGTCTGCAGGGTAGGGTGAGGTGAAATGGCATAAGCGTTATGTCTGATGACCCAAAGGCACACCTCAATGCCTGTCAGTCTCTACAGGATGGGGTTGGGCGGACGTCGGTTCCATACTTCACTAGCATTCCTATTATGCATCTCTCTAACTCCTGCACTACCAATGCCAATGCCAGCAAGACAACATTCTGCATGAATAAATGCTTGTTATACATGATGGGCATAGACAGTGTCATATGCTTGGGTTCTGGAAATTATGGCTTTAGGTTATGAAGGACCACTTGAAGAGACATTCAGTATTACAAACACTGATCACCTCACTCAGATCAGGGTGACTGTTATAGTGCCTCCCAGCAAACAAAGCCAGGAATTCAATTCAATCTATTTTGTTGTTTCCCAAAAGCCTGGAAGTTTCAGGCCTATTCTGTATCTGAAACATCTAAACAAATTTTTTCATCACACAAACTACAAGATGGAGTACCTACATTCAATTATCTGAACTGTCCAGCTGGAGGATTATCGAACTTCCATTGATCTGAGGGATGTATATCTCCATGTCCTCATCCAAGAGTCTCGTCAGAGGTTCCTTGGGTTCACGATCATGGGACAGCACTTCCAATACTTGGCACTCCCATCTGGGCTGGCAACAGCCCCCAGGCTTTTCTTGAAGATGCTCATACTCTTGGTGGATCAACTACAACATGTCTATACCTACTTGGATGACCTGCTCATTTGAGCACCATCTATGCCATTGGCAAGGAAGTCAGTGACCAGGACTCTGGAAGTGTTGGACTCCCATGGTTGGGTAGTGAATCTGGAGAATAACTCTTTTGAGCCACCACAGACCCTGGAGCACCTGCAAGTGTGTCAAGAAAGATGAGGTAAAGGTCTTCCTCTGGAAAGCCAAGAAAGAGACCCTATCAAGAGAGAGGTTCAGTGGCTGAGGAGCCAATCGTTGGTTTCAGCTTACTGCCTTCTTCAAGTTCTGGGCCTCATGACTGCAATGACAGAACTACTGTAGTTATCTGGGCTTGCCTTCATATGCGGCCCCTACAGATCAAGTTGCTGTTAGTCTGGGATTCAACCTTGGAGAATTATCAAGCCAGGAACACAATTTATCCACTCCTGCAATAGTCTCTGAATTGGTGGGTGAGTCTGGAGAATCTGAATAAGGAGTTTCCTTTGGAAGTTCCATTAGAGTTGATTCTGACATCTGATGCCAGCCTGTTGGGTTTCTAGGCAGTCCTGGACCCCATTCCCATTCAGGGCATTTGGTCACTGCAGGAACCATACTTACATAGATACATAGATACACAGACACTGTCGGCATATGAGTCTGCCCATTTGAGCTTGCAAGTTCCCTTTATGTTTTTCTAGACGTCTTACCCCATACCTCCAGAATTCCCTTATGTCTGTACCATGCAATTTTAAATCCTATGACTCATTCAGCCCTCACCACTTCCTCTGGCAGGGTGTTCCACTTGTCCACTACCATCTCTGTGAAGAAATGCTTCCTTATGTTTCCTCTGACTTGCCCACCCTTCAGCTTTATCCCATGCCCTCTAGTCCTAGAACATCATTTTCACTTGAAAATAGTGTACTCCTGCACCCTGTTCCTCCCTGTAAAGTACTCGCATGTCTCTATCCTATCCCTTCTATCCCTCCTTGCTGCCAGGGAGTACATATTCAAGTCCTTCAGCCTGTCCTCAAAGGACTTGTGATGCAATCCCTGTATCATCTTTGTTGCCCTCCTCTGAATCTACTCCACCTTGTCTATGTCCTTTCATAGGTAATGTCTCCAGAATTGTACACTGCATTCCATGTGGGGCCTGACTATTGTCTTGTATAGTGCAATTATGACCTTCCTTTTCCTGCTGGTGATGCCCCTGCCTATGCATCCCAGCATCCTATTTGCTTTACCTGCTGCCTTGTCACAGTGTTTCCCTACCTTGAGATCATCAGAGATGCCCTCAAGGTCATTTTTCTGCTTAGTGCATTCTATATCCTCACAACCCAACTGATATGTTGTTCCAGGGGTTTTGTGCCTCATTTGCATTATCTTGCACATCTTTGCATTGACTTTCACCTGACAAACCCTTGATCATTCTTCAAGCTTTTGCAGGTCCCTTCTCATTCTGTCTACACCCTCTGGTGTGCCCACTCTGTTACAGAGCTTTGTGTCATCAGGGAACAAAGAAATTATGCCTTCTAGGTCCTGCACAATGTTACTGATGAAAATGTTGAATAAGACCGGTCCAAGCTCTGATCTCTGTGGTACCCCTCTATGGAGAGACAACCATTTACCACAACCCTCTGTGTCCTGCCACACAGCCAATTAACTACATATAGCACTACTGTCCTGCTCACTCCCATATTCCCCAGCTTGTTTAATAGCCTTCTATGTGGCACAGTGTAAAATGCCTTGCTGAAGTCCAGATGTGCTGCCTCCACTGCCCTCCCCTGATCCACCTCCCTTGTCACCCAGTCAAAAAATTCAATGAGGTTGGTCTGGCATGACCTCCCCCCAGTGAAACCATGCTGCCTTGGGTCCTGTAGTTCATTGGCAACTAGATGTTCCACCAATCTCTCCTTCAGAGTACTTCCATGATCTTCCCCACTTCCAAGGACAGGCTGACTGGTCTGTAGTTCCCCACCTCCTCTTTGTTCCCACTTTTGTATCAGGGGACTACATCTGCTGTCCTCCAGTCAGTGGATACTTCCCCGATTTCCAGTGATTGGCTAAACAGGATTGCCAGAAGTTCAGCCACTACTTCTCTTAGTTCCTTTAGGACCCTGGGGTACACCCCATATGGCCCCATTGCTTTATTGACTTTTATTCCTTCCATTTTCTTTAGGACCATTTCCCATTTAAAGAGACTTGTGCCCATTTCTGCACAGTTCCCACCTCTTGTACTCCTTTCAGGTCCATTACCCTCCTCTTCCTCAGTAAAGACTGAGCAGAGATAGCTGTTCAGTATGTCAACTTTACTGTTGTCATCCTTCATGTGGCCCTCATCCTCCCCCTTCAGCCTCACTATCTCTCTCTTTACCCTTCTTTTTTCACTTTTGTGCCTGTAAAAGGTTTTGTCCCCTCTACCCACTGGTTTTGCAATGCACTTTTCTGTCTGAGCTTTGACTTCCCTTACTGACATTCATGCCTCCCTTTGCTTCTCCTGGTACTTCTCCCTATCCTCTTCTGCCTGCATCTTTTTGTACTGCCTGAATACAATCTTTTTGGCTTTCACTTTCTCCGTTACCTCAACAGAAAACCATAATGGCCTCCTCTTCCTTTTCCCCTAGCTAACATGCTTAATGCATAATTCTGCAGCACTTGTAATCATTGTTTAAAATATTGCCCACTGTTCCTCCACCCCCTGATTCCCTCCCCTTGCCTATTAGTGCCTCTGTTAAGAATCTCTCCATTTTCCCAGTCTGCCCTTCTACAACCCAAGATACATGTTTTTGTGCAGTTTGGTTCTGCTCCTTCTGTGATTTCAAACCACAGTGACCTGTGGTCACTGTTCCTTGGCTTCTCTTCCACTGTTATCTCTATCACATTGCCCACATTTGTGAGCATGAGGTCCAGCATTACCTTCTGCTGAGTTGGTTCCATAACCAGTTGCTCAGGCTCCTTGAAGGGTGTCCAGGATAAATCTGGTACTGGTTGATGCTGCTGCTGCTGCTGGGAGGCCAAAGCTCCAGTCCACATCTGGAAAATTATTTTTCTTTAACTATTCTTTTTCCTCCATGGGCAACCAGTCTGCCTACCTTCTCACATCCTGGCTACCTCCAGATTCCGGCCACCATCTCGAGGATCCTCAGCTTTGGCCCGTGGCATACTCCCATGAATTACACCCCATGGCAGGGAGGCGGAGAGTCCCCTGACACTAATCCGCCCAGACCGGATCCAGTGCTGTGTTCCTTGCCAGAGCAATCCCCCATGAAGACGGCCATCATGCCACCTCAACTGGAGCCCAATTTTTCCTTGTTCTCCCCTTGTGTGTGGCATGCAATGACGCCCATGGACAGAGGCACGCGTGCTACCACACGCACTCCTCTCCAGCGTCAGTCACAGCAGATATCTCAATTTGTGTGCCAGTGCCATGCAATGCCCCCAGCCATTGCTAGAGGCCATCAAGGCACCGAGACAGGCTACCCCCCCCCTGGAGATGGAGAGCACTCCAACAGATACTCAATCATTCTCCTCCCCTGCCAACCCCCGACGACCCTGGCTTGTTCCTGAATCTGAGTCACCAGCGTGGAGCGAGGTGTGGTGTCCAGTGCCTCAACCCTCAGTACCACTGGGCCACATCTGGAATATTGAAGTCTCCAACCAGCACCACCTCCCCCTTGTCTGCCACCCTTTGGATGGCTAGCATTAACTCCCTATCTGTTTCTTCCACCTGGGCTGGTAGTCTATAGACCACCCCTGTGTGGATGGCTGACCCCATTTTCCTTTCCATCTTAACCCACAGTATCTGTCCCCCCATTTTGCTCCTCCTGAATCTGTGTGACCTTCACGCCATCTTTCACATAAAGTGCCACTCCTTCCTGCCCAGTCTCTTCTGAATATGTTGTAGCCAGGTATGGCCATCTTCCAGTTGTGGTTATCATTACACCAGATCTCTGTGATGGCCACAATGTCCAGGTCTGACTGCACCATGGCAGCCTCCAAATCTTCCATCTTGCTGCAAAGGCTCCTAGCATTGGCACACATGGATTTCCATGATGTGAACTCCCTGGACTGTTTAGCTGTTCTACTCCAGCCCCCTCCTCGGTTGCCCTTTATCCCTGGTTCTCCTTGTTTTCTGCCCTTCGGTTGAATTTTACCCCTTTCTGCCTACCCACTCCTTGGGTGCTTATCTCCATCTTTTGCACATTGTTTGTAGAGATAGTCCCTCCTCCTGTTCACTGGTTCTGCTGCTAGCTATGTGGGATGGGTAATTGGGTACCCTCCTTGCTGTCCTGCCACCGCCCTTGGCTAGTTTAAATGCTTGTCCATGTAGCATTTAAACTTATCATTGAGTGCTCGGATTCCCCTCCAGGACGGATGCAGTCCATCAGCTTTGAACATGCTCCCATCCTTCCAGGTGGGTCCCCAGTCACCAATGAATACAAACCCTTACTTGCAGCATCATTTCTTCAACCATGAGTTAAAGTTCCTGGTGTGTGCACTCTTACTGTCTCCCATGCCTCCCACAGGTAGTACTTCTAAGAAGGTGACAGAAGTAGCTACTTACTTGAGACCCCTCTCCAATTTCCTAAACTCTTCCTGAACTTCCTTAGGCTCCCCTTTTGCCAGGTCATTAGTACCTAGATGGATAATCACATCCAGCTCACCCTTCCATCTTGCCTTCCCAGTGATCCCCAGGATCTTCCTCCCATCCATCCAGGCCTTGGTACATTATAGGCACCTCACCTCCCTGTCTTCCCCTCCTGTGTTCCTAGCTGGATCCCTGTTATGATAGAGTCCCACACCAGTATTCATGTCCTCCTCCTCTGGGGTCCACTGCTCTCCCCAGTGAGGTCACCTCTTTGGTTGACCTTCGCATCCATCCCTTCTCTTCCACTTCTCTGGGTACCTCTGTTTGGTTGTCCTCATTTGCCAGTGCCACATATGAGTTCTGGATTGGAATAGGATTTGGGATGTGCCTGTACCTATCTGCCCTAACCCTTCCCCAGCCCACTGTAATCCAAGTGTTCCTCATTCTTGGCATCCTTTGAGGCAGCGGCATTGAACTGGATGGTCTCTGGATAGGGGCAAAGGTACTACAGATCCAGCTTATTTCTGCTCTGAGTCTGGCTACCTCTTTCCACAGTCCAGAGAAATACCAGCAGATGGGGCAACACCTCAGCATTCAGAAGGTCTGCTTGAATATGGCTGCCCCGCATCCACTGTATTGCACCACTCCCCACATTATACTGCACTTATACTGCTATTCTGGTTGTTGTCTGTTACTGAAGTTCTCTTTCTAGTGCCCTCTTTATTAATTTGCTGTCCTGAAAATCCTGTCACCAATCATCAGATGCTTTTTTTAAAAGAAGGAAAACAACAACAACAACAAAAAGAGTCAAAACACTTGTGCAAAGTGTGAGTTTCCTCCCCCTTATGCCCCTCATACTCCACAACCCCTGCTATTACCCTGCTGGACTCCTGCCAATCAGATTTAACAGGGAATTTAATTAAGAGTGGAGAGGGTGGGGGAGACAGAGTGGTTGAAAATGTGCAGCATGTAAAGACAGCAAAAGAAAGCAGCACCACTAAAAGCACACCAAACTAGGTTTCAAATGTTCAACAGCCCCAAAACAATTCCAAGTAAAGACAGCAAAGAAATAACAGTACCACTAAAATCCCACAAATCTAGGTTTAATGCAAAAACAACAAGGAAAGACAACAAAGGAAAACAGCACCACTAAAAGCACCCTAAACTAGGTTTCAAATGTTCAACTGCCCCAAAACAATGCTAAGAAAAGACAGCAAAGAAATAACAGTACCACTAAAAGTCCACAAATCTAGGTTATAAAAAAAAACAGCAATGAACAGCTACTGTACTGCACTGAAATGAATCTGGATATTCCCCTTCTGGCCTCTTCTAAGAAACCAAAAATCAACCTGCAACCTCAAATTTGACCTAGACCTGCCTCCAGTTAGCATGTAGCCAGGGTCAGACAATTAGCATCTCTCTCTCATAAACTACAGGGCAAGACAGACAAGACAAAATCTGTAGCAAGTAAAGACAGCAAAGGAAAACATCACCACTAAAAGCACACCAAACTAGGTTTCAAATTTTTAACAGCCCCAAAATTATGCCAAGTGAAGACAGCAAAGAAATAACAGTATCACTAAAAGCTCACAAATCTAGGTTTAAAGCAAAAACAGCAAGGACAAGAGCAAAGGAAACCAGCACAACTAAAAGCACACAAAACTAGTCTTCAAATTTTCAACAGCCCCAAAACAATTCCAAGTAAAGACAGCAAAGAAATAACAGTACCACTAAAAGCCCACAAATCTAGGTTTAAAACAAAAACAGCAATGAGCAGTTACTAGACATAAGCATTCTAGAGAGAGGGCTGTGCACCTTGCTCTCCTTTATTTTAAAGTTGGGAGGCAGTATAGTGCAGTGGTTTAAGGCTCTGAACTGAAAATCTGGAGACCTGAGTTTAAATCTAATGGCCCCCAATTGCATACTTTGTGACCCTGAGCAAGTCACTTAACTTCCCTGTGCTCCCAGGTCACACTTGTAAACAAGCCTTCAGCTTAGGTGATACTTCTGGTTAAACAGCTGCAAAAAAAAAGTCAGGAGCAGTCAAACGCTGCAAAAATAAGGTCAGACAACAATGTCACAGTAGTGCACATACTGTAAGTAATCCAGGGAGATGCTGAAAGAAACCACCAGTCTCCTGCTGTGGGCAGAGCAGAATCTTCTCTCTTTCAGCAGTTCACTTGGTGGAGGTGTTGAACATTCAGGCTGAACCCTGAGGTGATTGACTTTCTGTATCAAAGGTTCAGTCATCCTTAGATCGACCTGTTCACCTCCAGCCAGAATGCCCAAGTTCAATGGTATTTCAGCCACTGCCAGAGTCTACAGGCAGAGGCAGTGGATGCTTTTTCACAAGCATGGAATTTTGGTAAAGCGGATGACTTCTCTTCTCTGCCACTTCTCCCCAAGGTCTTTTGAAAGATAAGGCAATCAATAGGAAGCTTTCTTCTAATAGCTCTGGAGTTACTTGGAAGACCATGGTTCTTGGATGTTGTTAACCTAGCTCAATCTGCACTGTTTCACCTTCCAGCGTTTGGGGGTGGGGCTTCTCTTACAAGGCCTCATTCTGCATCCAACTCCAGGGGCAACACAGAATGGCCTGGCTGCTGATATGAGGAGACTACTGAAACAGAGTTTCTCTAAGAAGGTGGTGGATACCCTGATGACTGCCAAGAAGAATGCCATGTCAGCAGCTTATGATCTTGTATGGACCACCTGTTCAGCTTGGACCAAAACAGAAAACATCTGGCCTTCTAAAACCATAGTTCCTCATATTTTGGATTTACTACAGGAAAAAGTGAAGAAAGGTTTGGCCTTCAGCACCTTAAAAGTCAGGTGTCAGCCCCTGGAGCCTCCTCAGAGTCATCCCTAGGGACTTACTGGGAGGTTACTCATTTTCTGTGGGCTGTCAGCAGAAGTCCACCTCTGTTCCAACCCTCTGTTCCTCCATGGGATCTTAATCTGGTTCTAAATGCTCTTTGTAAGGAGTCTTTCAAATGGCTTTCATCAGTACCATTGGATGTGCTGTCTTACAAGGTGTGTTTCTTAGTTGCTATGTGCTCAGTCTGGAGGATTGGTGCACTTTACCTTGTCAACAAAGAAACATACCATGTCATGCATAAGGACAAGGTGGTGCTCAGAACAATCTTATCTTTCATTCCAAAGGTTCCCATGTCCCTCCATGTGAACCAGAAAATCTGTCTCCCATATTTCTATCTGCAACCTTCTCACTCAAAGAAGAAGGAGTTTCACAAATTAGATTTGGGACTGGCCATGAGAACATACCTTAGACAGTTGAGTTCTGGAAATTGGGTAGGTTGTTCATTCTTGTTGGAGTGGTCAAACAGGAACAAAAAGCCTCCAAGGCCACCCTAACTAGGTGACTGAGGGCCTCTATTGCCAAAGCTTATGTCACAGACAAGAGGAGGCCTCTGACTCTCATCAAGACTCCCTCTACAAGGAATATGGACACCTCCTGGGCAGAGAGAGGTGAGGGGTCTGTTTCAGAATTGTGTAAGGCATCTACATGATCCCCTGTTAACACATTCATTAAGCACTACAGAGAGGATGTTTAAGGTTCTGCTGATGTGGCCTTTGATCTCAGAGTTTTGCAGGTGGCAGTTAGCATGTAAATTCCTTTCCTATATGTGGATAATGCATTGAACGATATTCTCCTTCACCTGTTTTTTTTTTTTTTTTTTTTATGGGTACTGCTTCTTAGAATCCATCTATAATGATTACCCATTGACAATATGGAGCACTGGAGAAGGAATACATTTCTTTATATGTACCTCAGTTTTCTTTACTGTTAGCTCCTACATTGGCAGTGGGGCTCGCCTGGGAGCCTTGCTCCTGAGGGAGAGTATTGTTCAATATGCCAACATTGGGATGTCCATTGTTCTGTATACAGTCTTATTTTAATTCTGTCTGAACATCCCTCTACAGTTTACCTGCTGCGCTGTTTTTATATAGAGATGTAACAAAAAAAAAGCTGTTCCACATTAGAATCTTGGTTACTAGCATACAAATTTAACAGGTTCAAATTTGATGTTAACCAAGGATGCCTCCTTTTTTGCAAGAGAGTACTTACAGTGTATGCAGTCATTTTTCCAGTGTTATCTGTTTACATTAAATCCCTTAATAAGTCTGTTCTAGTTGATGTGATGCTGCAGGACCTTTCAAGACATTAGCTATTTGGAAAATGAGCCTTGATCCATTACCTCCACCATCTGATAAGGTAGGCAACTGTTTACTGCATTTTATTCTGGTTAAAGTTCTATCTGTGTAGACAGCTGATTTGTGTGCTGTCATATCAAGTCAACAGGTATGATCTTGCGGATATATTTTTCCATATTTAGAGGCACTGCCGTGGACAATAGTGACTGGAGAGTTGTTGCATTCTGGAATGTTCATGTGCCCAAGATTCTAGGTTGATTACAGCCTTAGGCTGTGCCATTTCTCTTAGTATGCATGCACATTACCCTGCTGAAATATGAATTATGAGGATAGGTTGAAACAGTTGAGATTAATGTTACTACATACAAGGAGGATAAGAGGAGATTTTATGCTGCGCTATAACCTTATTCGAGACAAGCAAGCAAAAAGGAGCAGAAGGCGGCTCAACGTCTAATGGCCAGTAGCAACAGAAGCCAGAAATGTACTTAGAAAGGGAAGGAGTCAGCACATGGAACCATTCACAACAGTCTTGTTTGTCCTTAGTAATGCTGCAGGTACAAATAGATAATTGGACAAAAAGTGCTTCTTGATTAATGTTCTTTTAATACAAATATCCATACAATTCAACTGATTTGATCGAAAGAGACACAGAGAAGACAAACAGGATGCCACGACTGTGGCTAACACCTCCCCATCAGAGACTTATACTCAGAAGTGCCAGCACTTTTTTCCAATTATCTATTTATACCTGCAGGATTACTAAGGACAAACAGAACTGTTGTGAATGGTGCCATGTGCCGACTCCTTCCCTTTGTAAGTACATTATTCAAGACAAACAACTACTGAATGAACTAAATCTCATTATAAACAAGCATTTGTCAATGCCGGATAATGTATTGTTGGCATTGGCATTGGTAGTACAGGAGTTAGAGAGATGCATAATAGGAATGGCAGTGAAGCATGGAACTGACGCTAATCCCACCCCACCCTGCAGAGAATGACAGGCATTGAGGTGTGCTTTTGGGTCATCTGCCATAACGCTCATGCTATTTTACCTCACTCTATCCTGCAGACTCTGACAAGTGTTGCGTTGTGCCTTTGGGTCATTGAGCCTTATGATCACCCCATTCCATAAGGAAATATGTTGAGATGGGTGCTGTACAGGAGACTGGGGTGAACTTAGGGGCAGAAGAATCCAAGGCACACCTTGACGCCTGTCACTAGCTGCAGAGTGAAATAGCATGAGCATTACAGCCAACAATCCAAAGTCACACCCTGATGCCTGTCAGTCTCTACAGGGTGGGACATTATGATTAGAAACCCTAATGCATTTGGGACCTCTGCTCATGAATAGTGGCACTGTGATTTTGTTAATGTGTCCCAAACATTGATTTCCTACAGCGACTATGCCATTGTGCCCCAGATGTGCGAAAACACATTTCAAGCTGGATGTAAAAAATGACAGCGATACTGTTTATAAGGAGGTATGAAAAAATGACAATGTTGAAAATCTGGAGTGAAAATATTAAAAATGCTTGAAGTTACGAGCGTGCACAGCAACTGCACAACACACGCTCATAACACAATGATTTTTTTGGAATTTGTTCCCCAAATTTTCACCATAGGCTTTTTGGAAGCCCACTTTAGGAATAGTGGCACTGTCATTTTGTTAGTCAGTCATGAAAGGTAATTCCATGCAGTGACCACAAAATCATCTTTCGGGGCCAAATAACGAAAAGACAGTGACTGAATTCATGAGGTGGGGTCCCAAGAACTCCATGTTGAAAATTTGAAGTCAAAAGTTGAAAAAAATGGCTGAGATACCCACGTAAGTTGAAACTTCCCAATTGGTGCCATTATACAGCTTTCCGGCATTTCTTCAGTTTGCGATTGGCTTTGAAGAGTGCAGACGTGTTCCTGCTCAACCAAAAATTGTGGCAGTGGACTAAGGAGGTAAGTATGAGGTGAGTGGGTGTGTGGGGTGGTGGGGTGTGCAGAGGGTGGGTGCGGATTGGGGGAAGGGGTCCCACCAACAGTGAGGAATAATTTTCTTTGTTTCAGGTACTAAAAAAAAAAAATAGAACACCACAGACTGTTTTCTTTTTTTACAGGTGTATGAAAACAAATGTTGGGGGCACTGGGGTGTCAGTGTGCTCCGTCACTTTGGGAGTGTGATGCTGGCCACTCTGGGGTGGGCTCCCAGTGTGACTCAGAATGGGGGTGGGCTGGGGCAGGAACATGCCAACTTGGTTGGCTTCTGAACCTGAGGACGCACACTTGGTGGACTCCAGTGTGCCACACAATCTTGGTCAGGGGGTTATAAACTTGCCAACAGGGGGATTGGGCATCCCCTAATGCAGTGACTTTCTAAGGATTGTGAGAGGCAGACAGCTACAGCTGCCAAGTTTATTGAAATCGTTCAGTAGGCAAGGCACACCCTGCATTGACGGGGTGCTCCCTCATTGTGGCGGCACATTTCTTTCAAGTTGGTGGCATGCTTCTCAACTGCTGTCATAGGCAGTGTGCTCATTCATTAGTGCCACAGAGAAAAGTACAAAAAAAGCAGTGGTGGCACTGGCCACAACACTGCTGCACCCCCACAACCTGCTACTCCAGCAAGCTGCCATAAAATGTTACTTGCACTACACATGCAAGACAACAGAAAAATAACAATAAAGGCACTAGAGGATATCATCTTCAATTAAAACCAGAAAAATTTAACACTGAAAAAAGAAGAGCATTTTATACACAGAGGGTAGTAAACCCTTGGAACGACCTTCCGGAGGCTATAATAAACAGTTGTATCAAAGCATAATTTAAAAGAAACTTAGATGAATAATAATGAGAGGTAATACATTACATTATAAATTGGTACGGGAAAATCCTGAACTGTGATTGGCTGTTGTTCATGTAGCAATTATGTTCCACGTATGGAAAGCAGAAAAACTGCTGCTAAATGTGCGCTGATCACCACTGGAATCATTATGCTAATATCATTTTAAGAATTCAACTGGCAGCAATTGTTTTTTTTTTGTCCTGTAACTGTAAGCATCACATTTACTTGCACTGGGCACTAAAAATAAAATTACCTTAAATACAAAATAAAGCAGATTCATTAAATGTTGTTTCCCTAAATATCACGTTCTCCTTACACGCATAAACAAATAACAAAGATTAGGTATTATTTATAGTTTTCATTACAACTGTTTCTTTGCTGACAATGAAAAATCTCCCTTCTTTCTTTAATAGCTCTTCAGGGAAATCCCATCTCCTTGCCCTGACAGTGAGATAATTGAGTCTCTGGCTATAATAAAGGCCTGTGTGTGTGAATGTGTGTGTGTGTGTGTGTGTGTGTGTGTGTGTGTGTGTGTGTGTGTGTAGTATGTTAGGAAAGTAACATTCTAGCAGTGGAACTGAGCAGAATTTTGAGTCCATGTATTCCATGGTAAACATTCCATACTTTGAATGTGGGTAAAAACAGAAAAAAACGAAGAAGAATGTAGGCAACAATACAGTGACGTCATCAAATGATATCATTTATAGTGGGTGGAAGGACTATTTTATCATAAATGCACACAAGTAAATCTATTGTTGTTATATATAAACATGCTTTTCTCAACTGTATAAAGAAGCCCATTTTATAAGTGCAATATGGCACTCCGGGATGTGCGTGGAACACATTTTACTGCGTGGACAGTGGCTAAATTCACTCGACCTTTGGCATCATGCCTTATTACGCCCCTCTAGCTGCATAGTAAAATGTGCTCCACACACACCCCATCATGCCTTATTGCTTACATATTATGTAAATTAATCATAAGTTCATATGGACACACAGCCTCCTATGCTCCTTATCACCTTTAGTATGTACCTTTAGTAGTAGTAGTAGTAATGATTACCCATTGACAATGTAGGAGCTAGTTGAAATGGAAATGATGATAGGTATGAAGAAATGTCTTCTTTCTACTGCATATTTATGTATTCAACTTACTAAAGATATTCAGGAAACTACTACGGTCAGATCTGGTTATTGCGTAACTTGTTATACCGTATACCTGATTATCTGAAAGGGAACCTCTGAAACGGAATCTTTGCCAGGTTAATAAAATTCCTCTGGACATTGTCTGGTTACTACGTATATTTTTATGAAGTAGCAAAATGGGCAAAAACAAATGTGCATGGATTAAGCAGGTCTGACTGTAATATTTAAAACACAGGTTCCAAAGTTCTTAATCTTTTTGATTCATGGCAAGCACTGTCTATATGTCTCTTTGGAGCTGTTTAGAGACAATAAAGATGATGGCAATACCACACTTAATATAATGTTTCCAAGCAGCCCTATGAAAAGTAGAAGAGGGTCATTTAAAGAAAATATAGAACATTTTCAAAAGAATGTTTATGGACAGCAGGAATTCCTTGATCCCCTGGGACATTCTTGCTGCATCAAGACAATATGGGGGTATGGGATGCCCAGATTCAGCAAGCTGTTCTATTGCTACTAAAGTGGTGGTGGCATGGAGATGGGCACTAGATGGAAAATCACTAGATAATCCAATTCCTGCTCCCTTCTAGCACTTATGGTGCAAGTTATTGCTCAGTAAATACTTCCACCTTCACAATCACTTGCCAAGATGAGCACATGCACAGATCATCTAATATATCATGCAGTTCATCTAGTTTAGTCTGGAAAGCACAGGTTGCCCTGCAGCTTTGCGTTTATGCTCTGGCACTTATCACTGTTTAAGTCTTTCTGGCTGGCTTAGTACGTGGGCTCTTAGGGACATTCTGCTCACCAGATAAAGATACATGGGGAGCTGAAACAGCAATGGTTCTCTGTATTCTTATGATAAATCAAAGTTTCTGACTCTCAGGGATTGTCCCACTCTCAATAGCTTGAGTCCTGACTCTTGATACTGTATTAAGACATTGTTCATTTTGCTGCTCAGCCTTTCTCAGCTCTCTCAGGAGCACTCTGTGGGAAAGTGAGTTTTTCTGTCTCTCCTGCAGATGCAGCTTTACAAGTTATACAGTTCAGAAAAGTGGGTAGCCTTGAACACATGTTATAGCCTCACTTTGCTCAAGTCTTTGAGACTACACATTATTTCCTGTAGAACTTATGCAAAGCCCTTTCCAGATATTTCAGGTCCACTAGTAAGAGTTCTCCCATCAATAACTTGATAATCTTGACCTTCCAATAGTGGCCTTCCCTGGATTCAGTGCTGCAAAGCATTCTGTTTAAAGTGATGAAATACTCATATGCAGTGACATCTGGGTCAGTAGATCTCAGGGGTCAGATTATTTCCATTGCTGGTCTTCCCCATTACTTCTGCTTCTCTGCCTCTGAATATCACCAATCCTGTACTCATGGAGCTTAACAGTCCATTTTTTGAGTTACTTTTCCCCCACAGGGGTGGTTTTAACTCCTCAGAACATACTCAATTATCCTCATGAATCTGGTCAGGACAGGGGCACATACTTAGGGTCTTCACTGTCCTAGAAGGCACAGCTGCCTTGTTGACAGGTAGCTTCTGGACCATGGTGGCTAACTTCTCTTTAGCCTGTAACACTCACTGAATCTTTCCCAAAACCTCTTTGGCTATAAAGTGACATTAGGTTCTAAAGGTACACTTGTGTGAGGCAATATAGTCCACTTGACACTGTTTACCTCTAGAGTCAGTCCATCAGGGACTCTAGATTCATTCACTGCTGCACTCAACCAGCACCGTCACAGTCTGCATGGCACTGTTAAGTGAATGAGCTCACATGTTGACTTTGGTGAGGGACTTCACTGTGGATGGAGCAGTTTCTATTTGTTACTTACTGCTCTCAGTAGTCTCCTAGGACTAGTATTGTCTTGAGAGGATCCAGGCCCTTGAACATTTTTTTTTGTGGGGGGGAGCATTGCCACCTATTTCTGACTTTAACTCAGGTCCATGTGAATGTCTGGATGGCATCAGGAGATCCCAGCAATGCCTCAATAGATGTAATAAGATCCTGTGGATTTTGTAGTTCGCACCCTGCCTTATGAACTAAAACAAGGTGCAGATTCCTGAGTCATTAAGTTCCTGATTGGCAAGTTCATATCCAATGTTTTAATAAATTGTACAATTACTCCACTGAAAATGGTGTAAGTCTGACTACAGTAAATGTGGTACAGCCCCCGGGGATGCAGCACCTCCCTATCTCCCCATAGTAATATCCCACTTGCAATGCAATGCAGTGCAGTGGTAGTTACCCTGTGCATAATCAACTTATTTCTTTAAGCAGTAATCTCTCAGACAATGATTTAAACAACAAAAGAGCTATAATTCTATTTTAAGACTGAAAATCCCAAAAGGGAAAAGGGAGGATAGGATGGAAAAGTAAGCAATCAAATAAATATGCAGTCTAGCTGACTCTTTGCTGATCCTTTTGACCCAGCCTACATACATAGGAGCTGCTTTTCTCTTTCCCTTTCAGATACAGCCAGTTACTGCTTTTTCATGATTTGTGGTTACATACCCATTCAGACTCATCCCAAAGTAAAGTAGTCCACCCCCATACCAAACATGCACTGTATGCTTGCTTGCTTCAGCCCTCCTGCACGGGAGTACTACCCTTTCTCCACTGGTACCAGTGTGTATACATTTAAATCTATTAGGTAGCTGTTGCTGTTTTACTGAGTACCAAGCCATGAAAGTGGGGTAGGCCAGTGACATTGCATGTGCCTGGCTGGCAACAGGTACACTTAAACAAGTAATGGAATGCTTGGAAATTTAAACCACAAACTCAAATGCTCATACAGCCCAGACTGGGAAAATCACCAGACACTCTGTCAAACACTTGAAAGGACTGACTACACCACCACTTGATAGACTATCTGTGATCAATACCATGGGCTGGGCATTCTAACCAACTGGCACCAAGGAGACTAGAGGACTACAAAATTTCAATACAGTACTAATGTCCCTTTCAAAAGTTGTTCTTTTTACGTTCACTTGAGCGCATGCGCAAGGAACGTTTTGGGAGAGTAGCACACTTGGAGGTGTGCCTCTCCCATCCAATGCACTGCTCCCTTGAGCAGGCATGGCGGTCCTGCACCAATGGGTGCAGGAGCTCAGTATGACAGTGGTGTTCCTCTGCTTCAAAGGAAAGCACCACTGACATACTGAGTGCCGTCGTCCCCCATTTGCATCATGCGCTCCCCCTCACGCGTGTCACGCTGCCCCCCCAAAGCTTTTGTGCCATGCTGGGACCCCACCCCAGCGTGGCAAATGTTGTTTGCTGATGGGGGTG
The DNA here is from genome assembly GCA_016271365.2 of Neoceratodus forsteri. Lineage (NCBI taxonomy): Eukaryota > Metazoa > Chordata > Ceratodontiformes > Ceratodontidae > Neoceratodus > Neoceratodus forsteri. The sequence continues at coordinate 33,885,612 of CM057450.1, forward strand.
CCCAATCCCCCATCAGCTCCACGGCCCCCCCAAGCCATCCTGCTGCCATGCTGGGAGCACACCCCAGCGTGACAAACGTTCGAGTTTGTTTTGCCGACGGGGGTGGCCAATCCCCCGTCGGCTCCTCGGCCCCCCCACACATCTTCTACCATGCTGGGAGCCCACCCCAGCATGGCAAACGTCCCATATCGTCTTTTTTTTTTAAACCTGTAAAATAAAACGGTCCCCGCGCGAGTCTCCCAGCCCCCCCACAACCCGCACTCACCCACTGTGCATCCAGCCTCCCCACACCCCCCTAAGCCATACTTACCTCTGGACTCCAGAGCGATGATCTTTGGTGGACCAGGAACACGTCTGCAGACTCTGCACTCTTCAAAGCCGACCGCAAACTGAGGAAATGCCGGTAAGCTGTATAATGGGCTAGATAGGGGGGTTTCAACTTTATTGCATATCTCAGTCATTTTTTGGAATTTTTGCACCAAATTTTCAACATGGGGTTTTTGGGACCCCTTCTCATGAATGATGTCAATGCCATGGTGTTATTTGGGCCCGAAGGGTGATTTCGCAGGCACTGCGCAGTCACTGCATGAAATCACCCTTTAGCCTTGAATAACACCATGATAGTGACATCATTCATGAGAAGGGGTCCCAAAAACCCCATGTTGAAAATTTGGTGCAAAAATTCCAAAAAATGACTGTTTTATGAGTCTGCATTGCGCAGTTCCTACGCACGCTCGTAAGTTTGTGAATTTTCAATATTTTCACTCCAGATTTTCAACATTGCCATTTTACCACACCTTCTTATGAGCACTGCAGCTGTCATTTTCCACATCTTGCCCAAAACATGTTTCTGCCCATGTAGTGCCCAATGGCACAGTCGGTGTGCGAACTCAGTGTATGGGACACATTAAGAAAATCACAGTGTCACTGTTTATGAGCAGAGATCTTTAAAATGGCTATGTTGAAAATTTGGCAAAAAAATTCCTACAAGTAACTGTTTTACGAACATGTGTTGTGCAGTTCCTACACACGCTCGTAAGTTTGCGAATTTCCAATATTTTCACTCCAGATTTTCAACATTGCCATTTTACCACACCTCCTTATGAGCAGTACAGCTGTCATTTTTCACATCCTGCCCAAAACGTCTTTCTCCCCATGTAGTGCACAATGGCGCAGTCGGTGTGTGAAATCAATGTATGGGACACATTAAGAAAATCACAGTGTCACTGTTCATGAGCAGAGATCTTAAAATGGTTATGTTGAAAATTTGGTGAAAAAATGACTGTTCTATGAGCGTGCATTGCACAGTTCCCACACATGCTCGTAGGTTTGTGAAATTTCAATATTTCCACTCCAGATTTTCAACATTGGCATTTTACCACACTTCGTTATGAGCAGTACAGCTGTCATTTTTCACATCCTGCCCAAAACGTGTTTCTGCCTAAGTAGCGCACAATGGGAGTAACAAAAAGGTCATGCTGTGTGCAAATACCAGCAATCACACAGGGCATTAGGGTAAAGCACCATACATGCCAAACACCACTGCAAATACCTGCAAGCGAATGTTCGGCATTGGCAAATGCTTGTTATTTTACTGCTTCTGGTACAGGCACCAGATAGTGTGTGTGCGTGTGTGTGTGTGTGTGTGTGTGTGTGTGTGTGTGTGTGGAGGGGGTTACAGGTCACAAGGTGCATGCCTTATATCTTATATTTAGAGTCTTGGGACAACAACTCAGAAGGGAGAGACAGGCTGAGGATTTCACAGATTACCACATCCAAATCTAGGGCATTTTTTCAGTGCATGCAATATAGCCTGTCCCATCTAAGTAGATTTTCCAGCAGTGAATAATCAGGCTGTCACTCATTCATTCATTAGAGCTCATGGAAGCTTGGGTGGCCTAAGGACTTGGGGGGGGGGGAGTCACTGAATAATAATTATTAGTTAAACCATTGACTGTGGACCATCCTGACTGACTCTTACAGATTTACTGTCTTTAAGCAGAAGTGACAGACACTTCCCATGGTCACACCCCCATTTTATTTATTTATTTATTTATTTTAGTCTTTGTTAACCAGGTAAGGCCCACTAGGCAAAAGTGCCTGTTTTCAGGGGTGACCTGGGAGCATTGGGCAGTTACGTGTCTTGCTCAGAGTCACGCAGTATGCAAGTGGAGGTTGTGAGAATCAAACCAAGGTCTGGTCTGCTGGATGTACCAAGCTCGTTCACAGCTCATTACTCTAACCTCTAGGCCAGGGGTTCTCAAATGGTGAGGCCAGCCTCCCTTGGGAGGCCCCAACCTGTTCCAAGGGAGGCTCAAGCAAGTCTGAAAAAGTACTGTGTTGAAATTGTGGGTTTTATGTATTTTGTGTGATGAGATGAAGCACACTGAATGAGGATAATAACAGTAGGTGAACTGTATGCATTTATTTACTAATAGGTGACAAGGGAAGGTGAATGAGCCAAGGCTCATTTCAGGTGTACCAGGAAGGGTAGGGAGTGAATACATTTCAAAGGTAACTGCAAAACAATCAAGAAATATGCAGTGAGCAATAGTGAAAATAAATATGAACAATAAATTAATAATGAGTGGTGGTAATTGATCAATTTGTAGACTGATGGCAGAACAGCCCAAATACAAGGGTTGAGCATAGAAGTGCTAAGAGCAATAGCAGGAAGGAACAAAGTAATCCCTGAGAAGTTGCTTAGGAGCAGGGAAGGAGGGAGAGAGGCAAAGTATGTTGGAAGGTTATTTCATATAGAGAGGAAACAGAGAAAATAGTCTGACCCATGAAAGTACTGCAACAAGGGCTAACAATGGTTCAAGAATGAAAATAGTGGAGCAAGTAGGTTGGCCTGTGGGGGGTTACAATAGGCTGAATAATTATATTTGTTTATTTTATTTATTTGTTATTCAGATAACACCTTTGAGCACAGGGGCTCTTTTTCAAAAGTTCCAAGTCAGTATAAGACAAAGAACTGAATGTGAGCCAAGTACTCAAAGGGGTTTCAATTTATTCATGGTGTACTGCGTAAAGTACAGTATGTTATTTTTCTTTGGGGAGGCCCAAGATTATTTCAGTTTTTGGGGGAGGCTCAAAATCTTTTCCGTGGATTTGGGGAGGCTCACTGTGACAAAGTCTGAGAACTATTGCTCTAGGCTATACTTGAAGGATAAGCCCCGCCTCCTACTCTATACTCAGTAGGGACCACAAGTCCTCCAGGTCTGTTATATAGTAATTGCATTTCTATTATGAATATATACCCCAATTCTTCAATGCTAGTTTTCTGACTAGCGCCAGCCTAGTAGGTCCCCAGGTGCTCCAACAAATCCTGTGTAATACCTTTCCTGTGCATAACAATAAATGTAGGGCCATTTGGCTAACTGTAACTTACCACTGGTGCAGAACTAGCTTCAGTTCTTCAAATATGTGATTTGAATGCAGTTAAGGCATCAGGAATCCTGTTTTTTGGTACCAGTATCTGGCAATAAAACCTAGGCTTGGCAGATTCTTGAAGAATCACTGAAGTGACATTTATGGCAGGTAGAGTAGTGGGGTGAACAGTGGCATTGACAAAGTATCTGTACCTTGGTTTATTCGTCCATCCACATAAGCCCTACTACTATAAATCTCATGTTTCTGTTGTGTAGTATGAACATGTTCTCAGGGTTTGGATCTCAGCCACATGATGGCAGTGTTGCATTTATGATGTTTTCATTCCAGTAGAGTAATATTTCACTTTTTGCCTACCTAGTGATTTTCTCTTTCCAGTACAGGAGGCTTGCACTCTTACTTCTCTTTATGTTCCTGTCCTCTCCGTGGTGCATGCTAAACCTTTCTATGGGTCTCCCTTCATGCAAGGTTTGTCTTTCTGTTTTCATGCTAGATATCATCTTAGTTTCACAGTGGCTGATTTAACATTTGTTACATGGAATGGGTAGTGTGGGAATCAACCCAGTAAGAAAAAAAAAATTCTCTCCTATTTGAAATCCTCAAGATGTGACACAGCTATGCTACAAGAGAATCCCTTGCTAAAACTGGAGGCAGCTAAGGTAACTAGTGGTTCCAGAAGACAGAGTAGTCCAGCACCTATACCTCAAAGAAACAGGTGGCATCAATATTAAAGCACAGACAGTGCCTGCAACTTCTGCAAGTAGTGGATAAATTGTTGAGGGAAGAGACAGTCAGGTGGGGAGGTGAGGGGAAGTATTCACTTGTGGTCCCCAACCATAGTTAATGCTTACACTCCGATGATGATGATGTTTTTTTTCTCGCCCATACCCAAGCCATCTCAGATTTCATGCCTGATTAATCTTCTGTATTCATTGGTGCGGGCTTTAATTTAGCATGGGATCCCATCATATATAAATCACCTAAGGGGCAGGGCGAGACCTCCCACAAAACGCTCAGGTAGCTCCACATTGACTCTGCCATGAGTTCTTTCTACATGATTTTTTTGAGGATGCAGTATAGTGCAGTGGTTTAAGGCCCTGAACTACAAACCTGGAGACTTGGGTTTGAATCCCACAGCCCCCACTTGCATACTGTGGGATCCTGAGCAAATCACTTAACTTCCTTATGCTCCCAGGTTGCAACTGTAAACAAGCTTTCAGTTTAGTGCGTCTCTCCTGGTTAAAAAACCAATATGGTGGGTGATGCACCCAATGCATCATGACTACACTTTCTGCTCTACCTGGCATAACACATGTAGTCAACTGAACTTTTTCCTGACAAGGGTCCTGGCCCTAAGTGAAGTCACAGACATTCACATACACCCCTTTGTTCTCTCGAGCTGTACTCCAGTGGTTTTTAAGATAGGGATCAGAACTGCTCTAAAGATAAGCCTATCTCGGACTGTATGTCTCCTCACTGTACAATAAATCTTTTCATACTGCAGTAAAAGGAATTTAGGACACATAGATAAAATCAAATGCACATGATCTGGGATGCTTGCAAAGCTTTGTTTAGAGGACAAAGCTTCAGAAATGCAGCATATCTGAAACTAGCCCCAAAACAAACTGATGAACCCAAAAGCTGAATTTTCCAATACAGAGAACACCTATAGTAACATGGCTAAAATAAATAGGACAGAAAACTCATTTGCTAAGAGTAGTCACATGGTAATCACTCAACATGGCATTACTGAGCCAATAATACTGTATTGAAGGTGAAGTACCTGACCAAGCCATGAAACAAAAAGCACTGATTGCAAAAAAGCTTCATTATTAGAAGAATCAAATCTGGTCTTTGTCACCGAAAAGCCCGTAACACTCGCACTCTAAAGAAATACGCAGTACCGAGAGAGCAATACACACATAGAATGGCAAAGAGTACCACAGAGAAGAAATGTACACTTTGAAAAGAGAAACAGCACATTCAAGAAACCCTTATGGCAACTCTGCATACCAGACACATGGAGCATGCCAAGAGAAGGTCAGAATATATGCAAATTAGGAAACACTTGAATGCCGAAAGAAAGAAAGCACCATACAGCAGTACTCCTAAGCACACTATAAAAATAATAGCTGTGCAGATTCAGCTAATTTACCATGATTTGATTTAAATAACCTTTTCTGGTACTGTAAGTACAATGTGCTTTCTGCAACATCTGTAGCTAAATAACTATGTGTTTAAATTTTGAAAAGTGCAGTAAATATATGTTCCAACACAAACAAAGTGTAGATTGCATTTATTAAACACTAATATATATATATATATATATTAGAGGCAAAAAACTCCATTTAATGCATTAGTTAGGGTTGTTCCACAGCGACAAAAGTGAGGAAATTCGCTGTTAGGGTTGAAAACCCTAACTCCGAATTCACTCCCCCCCAGCACCACACACACACAGACACACACACACATGCAAGTATGGGGGAGGACCAAGTCAACACAACCAATGACAGACATCCAGCAGCAGGTGACAGAAATAACAAACAATTGTCTAAATGTACTACGAGACATCCCCACCCACCTGACTAGGTATTGCATGCTCAGTGGAGATCAACAGCAAAACCGAGGCCATGTACACCAAACGTACACATCCCTGATTGCAGCTGCACACAACGTACCACACTTAGTAGTTGCATGGCCTTACCTACCGATGCCCCACACCACACCACAACTGGTACTGTGCTGTTAGTCAATATAAATGCTGAAGGTGCATGATGACAGTTGTAGAAAGGTTTTAACACTAATGAGTATACATTAATTAAGAGAAGTACATAAATTAACTACAAGACACTAGCATGCTCAAGATAAAAGTAGTGTTACATTTAGTATGTGATTTACATAGTAGTACATTTACTGCAACAGTTTACTCAAGATAGAGAGGCTGATGTAAATGTATGGAAAAGTATTGCCTGTTCAACGCTGTGAAATTTGTACTGCCAGTATCATATGCATTCTTACTGATGAAGGTGTACTGCTGATGTACATACATAGACCTTCAGTGTGTTTCAATACTAAAGATGCAGTAAGTATTCTTTATGAGAAACAGTGTAATTGCATGGATCAAGCGAGCAACTTCTAAATATCATAGCAACTGAGCCAACAATGACGTACCTGTATCGGAGATGTATATAGGATAGATTTTCTGTAGGCACTTACTGAGTATGTTGTACCTGAGAAAGACAATATCATTGCATCTGTGATGACTAACTTATTCAAATAGTGATACATTTACTAATGTCGCAATGAGTGATCTATGCCACTTATGGACACAGTGTAATTTTTTTAACAGTTGTTTCATACTCAGGCTGTATGCCTAGTGTTTGGGTTTGCCACACTTCTGTCACTGATGCTATCAAAGTGATAACTAAGTTAATTGTGGTACAACAGGAATCAAGTAGGTATAGTGTAGATATAAACAGAATGTCTTTTAGTATTGATTTAACTCACAATCGGGTAAGTGTAGTAGGACAGCAGGGGTTATTCTCTATCACTGACTGTCAGTTATAATCACACTAAGGTTTTGATGACTGTAATGATCAAGTTACACTGTTCATCTTCATGAGTTCATATTCACAGCCATTCTCCAATAACTAGACAGTGTAAGGTGTAACTGGGTGGGACACTGTGTTGCAAAGCTGCTGCAGTGCCCAGCAGAGGGAGAGTATCTACTCATAAAGACAATTAAGCAATAAGGCATGACCAACAGTTATGTTAAATGGTCTGTTAATCACCCTGTAGGGGTTTAATGTTGAATGAGGCGTAGCCGAGTGCCACATGTCACTAGACAGTGATAAACTGACCATAAACATAATACCTGGGAGTGGCTTATTGCTATCATAATAAAACTGTTTTTTAAACAACATCAAACCATGTTCATCATATGGTTAGGCTCTACATCTATGTTAATAAAAACTAAACATAAGGCTGTTACAATGTTTACTGTCAATTAGAAAGCTGAATTTATCAAACCCTTGTTATAATCAGAGATATTATACCTGTACAACTCTTTGGTTTTGCTCAACTCTATTACTCAGGTGGCCCACCGCATGTGGTGTGGTCTGGTGTGGGGCATCGGTAGGTAAGGCCATGCAACTACTAAGTGTGGTACGTTGTGTGCAGCTGCAATCAGGGATGTGTACGTTTGGTGTACATGGCCTCAGTTTTGCTGTTGATCTCTCTGAGCATGCAGTACCTGGTCAGGTGGGTGGGGATGTCTTGTAGTACATTTAGACAATTGTTTGTTATTTCTGTCACCTGCTGCTGGATGTCTGTCATTGGTTGTGTTGACTTGGTCCTCCCCATACTTGCATGTGTGTGTGTGTGTGTGTGTGTGTGTGTGTGTGTGTCTGGGGGTGAATGAGTTAGGGTTTTCAACCCTAACAGCGAATTTCCTCACTTTTGTCGCTGTGGAACAACCCTAACTAATGCATTAAATGGAGTTTTTTGCCTCTAATTTCCCTTCTTTTTGAGAATGATAACGAGAAATAGTGAATGTAATGCAGCGCCGGGAGCACGAGGCCCTCCTGCCAGGTAATGCGGCAGTGGAAGGGCCCCGCTCTTCCACCACATGATGTCTTGTGGCATAGTAACAGGAAGAGCAATGCAAACAGAAGCGCTAACAGTGGTGCACATGGTAATGCAAGTGTGAATGAGAACAGAAAGGACAACGCACATAGTGGCATAGACGGGAACAGTCTGCCACGTGATGTGTTGTCACATAGTAACATGATGCCTGCAAACGGAAATGTCAATGGGCATGGTGACACAAAGTGAAACAGAAAGAGAAACAGTACTGTAGACAGAAATGGCAAAAAATAACAGAAACACAAGCGCAAATGAAAACGCAAAGGATAACGGACATAGGGCCCCACGCTCCCAGCACGTAATGTGGCAGTGGGAGCGCGTGGCCCTAAAGGCCCCGCACTCCCACCACATGATGTCTTGTGGCATAGTAACAGGAACAGCAATGCAAACAGAAGCACTAACAATAGGACAAGGTAACGCAAGCGCTGAACGAGAACAGAAAGGCTAGCACACGGTGCGTAGATGGGAACGGTGTGCCACGTGATGTCTTGTCACATAGTAACATGGTGCCTGCAAATGGAAATGTCAATGGGCATGGTGATACAAAGTGAAACAGAAAGAGAAACATGCGGTAGACACAAATGGCAAAAAATAACAGAAATGCAAGCAAAATGAAAAGCATGAAGGATAACGCATATGGTGGCGAGAAGTCAACAAAGTGAAGGCAATGGAACTCGCAAGCGAAAGAATGGTAACACTAATGTGAGTGCACAGGCTGGTTTTCCCCAAAAGCTGAAACAGAGAAAGACAGTGAGTACAAAGAATGTATGCATAATAATGGGTATCGGAGCAGAAAATGAGGACTTGGAATACTAAATAGGTTATATCTCAGGAACCGTATGATATAGAAAAAAATGTAAAAGTCATATGATTTATGACTGTCCTGGCTGGTTTATTTTAGCCCCACTAGGGGCTAAATTTTTCAGACAAAAGTCCGTATCTCACACGCTTCAGATATGGGCCCTGAAAGCGGCAAATGGCGTAATGTTATCCTATGGGAAAAAAAGAGAAGTTCGGCGCACTATAACTTTGCCTCCCTGTAATATTTTTTCACCAAACCCCTGAAAGGCACATCTGTGGGCTGTTGGCTGTCTTCCCTCCAAATATCTGGAAAAAAGACCAAACCGTTATTTTGCAGCAGGGTGCCAAAGGATTCCTGTAATGCATCGGGTGTCGTAATGTTATCCTATGGGAAAAAACGTCAACTTTGGAGTGCCATAACTTTGCTGCCATGTAATATTTTTTCAGTACAACACTGAAAGGCACATCTGTGAGATGTCAGCTGCCTGCATTGCCTCCAAATTTCAGCCCAAAACTCCCAACCGTTCTTTTGCAGTGCAGTGCCAAAAATTGCTGTCATTTTCCCACAGACTAGAAAATTACTGTTGCAATTTGCAAAAGCTTTCACAAACATTTGCGACACTTTCGTGAGTGTGAAAGTACTTTTTCCAGAAATCTGAAAAAACATATTTCTGGGGTGTTTTACCCCAAAATAAAGACATGGCTAGCATCCTCAGGGTCCGACTAGGTGAATACAAAAATAATTCGTTGCTAGAGGGTCCCAAATTTAAATGCCAAGCATTTTTCTAATCACCAACTGAAAACAAAATGGCCGATTTGCGAAAGTAACAGGCCCATTTGCGAAAGACAAAATGCATTTGCGAAAGTGTTGAACTTTTTGTTAACTTTTCCCATTGACTTATAATGGGAAATTGTTTTTTGAATAACTTTTGAACTGTTTAATATTTTTTCACCAAATCTTCAAAAGACACATTGGGGACCTTGTCCGCACATTCCCTGAAGATTTCAGGCCAGTTGTGCAAACCGTGTGACCTGTACATGCGACCGTAGAATTCCAGAAAAAGCATAAACGTGCATGCAAATCATGCTTAATAACTCCGCAGCCATGTATCTGACTTATTCAAAACTTGCCTGTTGCCAAGGTCTATGGTTCTTGATCACGTATGCCAAATTTCAGCCAAATCCATCAAACGGTTGCAAAGTTATTAAGGTGCAAAGTTTTGGGGTTTAACATAGAAATGGCTCCTCAACCCCTAACTATGGTAGCACTACCGTGCTACCATAATATATTCCTAATGTAGTAACCTATCAAAAAAACATGTTATAAGTGCATTAAGCCACTCCTAAGGTGGCATCTAATCGGGAATTAATGCATGGTTGGGCCATTGTAGGCACTCAGCCTTCAGCCTCATGCCACAACTATCCCAAACATGCATTAATTCCCCATTAGATGCCACCTTCATTGTGGCTTAATGCTTACTTATTGACCAAACCCAAGCTGGACTGCACCACATACTAAGTCTAAAATACAGAATCAATATCATTTTTACAGCACCTGCTGAAAAGGGTATTACTGTTCACCAGCCACTTATAGAAGGAGTCAGCAGAGTCTCCAATAAGCTTTTGACACATTGTTATAACAAGCATTTGTCAATGCCGGATGTTGTCTTGCTGGCACTGGCATTGGTAGTGCAGGAATTAAAGAGATGGGATCCATGACAGTTGGTCGACAAATTATTTGTCGACCGACATTACAGCGACTCCCTTATGTTGACAGCATTTGCAGTCGGCATGAAGGGAGTCACAGGACAGATTGTTTTTTGGGTGGGCTTCATCCCAGATCCCCACATGCGGGGGGGGGCTTTCCCCCCACACACCCCCAATACTAAAATAACTCGGAGTTGGAGTTGTTTCGGGGAGGGGGTGCAATACCCCTAGAAAGCAGTGGCCGGGTCCTGCGGTGATACTACAGTGACCTTGCATTGTTGTCGCTGTAGTGTTGGTCACTCTCGAAATGATGAGGTAGTGTTGGCATACTGAGAGATGCATAATAGGAATGACAGTGAAGTATGGAACTGACACCAACTCCAACCCCACCCTGCAGAGACTGACAGGCATTGAGATGTACCTTTGGGTCAGTGGCCATATTGCTCATGCCATTTCATCTCATCCAACCCTGTAGACACTGACAAGTGTCACGGTCTTCCTTGGGGTCTTCAGTCCTTACCCCCTATTCCATAAGGAAATATGCAGAAATGGGTACTGTATAGGAGAATGGGGTGAACGTTGGGACTGAAGAGCCTAAGGTGTGCCTTGATGCCTGACACTGGCTGCAGGGTGGGGGTTGGGGTGGAGTGGCATGAGCATTAAAGCCAAAAATCCCAAGTCACACTCCTGTCACCTGTCAGTCTCTACAGGGTGGGGTGTTACAGTTGGAAACCCTAGTGCCCCAACTGTTTGTTGGTATTTGCACTCCAAATTATTAACATGGGCTTTTTGTGAACCACCTCATGAACAGTGACACTATCAATTTGTTAGTCGAAAGGTGATTTTGCACAGTGACTGAGCCATTTGGCACCACAGGTGTGAAAACACATTTCAGCCAGGATGTGAAAAATGACAGCTGTACTGTTCATAAGGAGATATAAAAATGGCAATGTTAAAAAATCTGGAGTGAAAATCTGAAAAATTGGTGAAGTTACAAGTGTGTGCAGAAACTGAGCAATGCTTGCCTGTAACACAATTATCTGGGGTATTTATTTAACCAAATTTTCAACATAGGCATTTTGGGACCTCCGCTCATGAACAGTGCCACTGTGATTTTTTCAATCTGTCCTGAACATTGATTTCCTACAGCAACTGTGCTATTGTGCACCACATGTGGAAAAACACATGTTGGGCAGGATGTGAAAAATGACAGCTATGCTGTTCATAAGGAGGTATAAAAAAATGGTTATGTTGAAAATCTGGAGTGAAAATATAAAAAAATTGGTGAAGTCACAAGCATATGAAAATATTAAAAATTGCCAAAGTAACGGGCATGCGTGGAAATTGCACAACACACGCTCATAGCACTGTCAGTTTTATGTTTGCTTGCACGCATGCACAAGAAACATTATGTGGCAGCTTAGGAGAGAAGTGAGCTGTGGAGGTGCGGCACTGTGGCAGCCAACACTGGCACTGCATTTGTGGGCTTGGCACTGTTTGCCCAATGCAGACCCAGTGTCCCAATGACACTGGTTCTGCAGAAGTGCCACCAACTTGAAATGATTTGGCTGCTGCAATAAGGGGCTGCCTCATCATTGCAGCATCAGCCATTCCACTGCAGTGAGGGAGTGACCTGTCAATGCAGGGTGGTACCTTGCCTGGTGTAACATTTCCCTAAACATGGTGGCACCTTAGAGCCCCATGAAAGCTGACCGATAGGGGTGCCCAATCATCCCCCTGTCGACATGCTCCCAACCCAATTCATTTGCTGATTGGGGATCCCACTCCCCATCTGCATAAGGTCCCCCCCATTTGTTGTGTGCTGAGGGGGGTGCCCAATCACCCTTGGCTCTTGCCCGCCCCAACACTCAGTATGTGCTATTGAGGGTGCCCAATCCCTGTCGACTACAGCCCCCCAAAAAAAGCACTCAGGTGGCATTCTAGGAGCCCACCCCAGATTGCCAAAAGTCCCTGTAAATAAGAAAACCTTCCTGTGACATTATAAAAAAAAAAATGTTTAACCTGTAAAGTAGAAAATGGTCCCTCGTTGAGTCTCCCCCAACCTGAGCCCACCCACTGCACACCCCACCTCCGTACAGCCCCCTTCACCTCATACTTCCTTCTGGAGTCCAGCACAATGGTCTTCGGTGGATCAGTAACATGTCTGCACTCTTCAAAGCCGACCACGAACTGAAGAAATACTGGCAAGCTGTGTAATGGCATAAATGGGTTTTTTAAACTTATGTGGATATTTTGGGCATTTTTGGGACTTTTGGCACCAAATTTTCAACATGGGGTTATTGGGACCCCTCCTCATGAATTTAGTCACTGTCTTGGCATTATTCGGTCCTAAAAAGGTGATTTTGTGGTCACTGCGCAGAATCACCTTTCAGGATCGATTAACAAAATGACAGTGCCATGGTTCATGAGATGGGTTCTCAAAAAGCCTATGTTATAAAGCTGGTGAAAATAATCCCCCAAAAATGACTGTTTTACGAGCGTGCGTTGCACAGTTTTCATGCACACTTGTAACTTCGCAAATTTGTAATACAGTATTTTCACTCCAGATTTTCAACATTGGCATTTTTCCACACCTCCTTATGAACAGTACACAGCTGTCATTTTTTCACACCCTGCACTTCTGGTCCAGAATAGCACGGTCGCTGTGGGAAATCAGTGTTTGGGACAGATTAAGAAAATTACAGTGACACTGTTCATGAGCAGAGGTGCTAAAATGCCTATGTTGAAATTTAGTGACAAAAGTCCATAAAATGATTGTTACGAGCGTACGTTGTACAGTTTCCACATACCCTCGTAATTTTGCGCATTAGTAATATTTTCACTCCAGATTTTCAACATTGGCATTTTTTCACACCTTCTTATGAACAGTACAGCTGCCATTCTTCATATCCTGCCCAAAATATGTATTTACACATCTGGCCCAGAATAGCGCGGTTGCTGTGGGAAATCAATGTTCAGGACAGATTAAGAAAATCACAGTGATTGTGTTCATGAGCAGAGGTCACAAAATGCCTGTGTTGAAAATTTGGTGAAATAATTCCACTAAATGACTGTGTTACATTCATGCGTTGCACAGTTTCCACGTACTCTTGGAAGTTCAAGCATTTTTAGGATTTTCATTTCAGATTTTCAACATTGCCATCTCTTCACACCTCCCTATAAATGGTACAGCTGTCATTCTTTACATTCTGCCCGATCTGTGTTTGCATACATCTGGTGCAGAATGGCACTGTCACTGTGGGAACTCAAAGTTCGGGACACATTAACAAAATCACTGTGCCATTGTTCATGAGAAGAGGTCCCAAATGATTTCATGATGTGGGGGTCACAAAAAAGGCCATGTTAAAAGTTTGCAGTGCAAATGCTAACAAATGCTAACAAATGCCCAAGGGTGTTAGGGTTTCTAACCATAACATCTCACCCTGTACAGACTTACAGGCATCAGGGGTGTGCCTTTGGATTGTCAACTGTAACGCTCATGCCATTCCACCCCCACAGGCATCGAGGTGTGCCTTGGACTCTTCAGCCCCAGAGTTTACCCCATTCTCTTATACTGCACCCATTTCAGCATTTGTCCTTATGGAATGGAGTGCCTGTAAAGCTGAACACCCCAAGGCACACCTTAACACTTGTTGGTGTCTGCAGGATAGGGTGAGGTGAAATGGCATGAAAGTTATGGGCGACGACCCAAATGCATACCCCAATGGCTACCTGTCTCTTCAGGGTGGAGGTGGGGTTGGTGTGAAGTTCAATACTTCACTGCCATTCCTATTCTGCATCTGTCTAACTCCTGCATTTCCAATTCTAATACCAGCAAGCAAACATTCGGCAATGACAAATGCTTGTTTGGAATTGTTTCACCAAATTTGCAACATGGGCTTTCTGGGAGACCATCTCATGAACAGTGGCACTGTTGTTTCGTTAATCAGTCCTGAAAGATGATTCCATGCAGTGACTGTGAAATGACTTTTCATGACTGAGTAACAAAATGGGGGTGACTGTGTTCATGAGATGTGATCCCAAGAACCCATGTTAAAAACTGGGGACCAAAACTCCCAAAAATGACTGAGATATCCACCTAAATTGAACCCCCCCCATTGATTGCCATTATAGGACTTACCATTATTTCTTCAGTTTGTGCTCAGCATTTGAAGAGTGCAGATGTGTTCCCGGTCCACTGAAGATTGCTGCTCCCAACATCTGCAGGTGAATATACATGGGGGAGGGGTGCAGAGATGCAGTGCACAGAGGAAGGTGAGAGTTGGGGAGGGGGCCCGTGGCAATGACGAGGTCCGAAGATATGTGGGGGGGGCATATCCAACACTGGGAGTGGGCATCCCAGTGTCAGAAACACAACAGCAGGGCTTGGCACACTGGGGTGGGCTCCCAGTGTGACACATTAAAGGATGTTTGGGGGGTCATTAAGCACCCCGATGTCACCAGGTGAGGGGTTCACCAGTGCGATCAGGATTGCACTTACAGTACAAGTGCCTTCAGGCACTTAATACTCCCAGCCCATACAGAGCTTAGGCTGCGGCCGGCTCCGTATGGCTGGGAGAAACTTTACAGCTGGGACTGTGATAGGGTCAGTGGCCCTATCCCAGTTAGAAAACTGTAGTGATGTTAAAGCAGCCCTGCTGCAACAAAGGTTATCCCATTGTGCCAAATTAGGGATATGCAAGGCATAATGTAATCCCTGGAAGTAAAATAAAGTTGTAGTTACCTTTTCTTTCCTCTATGCAAATCTGTTGTACTTCATAATTTATTATCATTTCTCTGAGCCTTGCTAGCTGGCCACTATCAGGGTAGTGTTTTATCTAGTTTGTGTTCTGCAATCCCCCCCCCAATGTGATATGCTGGTCTGCAGAGATTACCATAAGAAGCATTACATGAGGGCTTTGCTTTTAAACAAGAGTAAAAGAAACAGCCCAAGGGGTGTAACCCACCAGCTAACAAATGAATAAAGCTCTCCTTGCTGCAGAAACTCTTGAGTGTGAGCATGGCAGTTTGATTACTAATGGGAGGATGCACCCCTGCCCCCCCATACAAGTATAACATAACATGTTGAGCAGTAAATTCAGGCAAATATAGCTGTGCTAAATAGTTTGCTGTTTGCAGGCTGCTGCTGATTTTAGGAAACATCTGAGGTTCTCTTCCTGTGAAGCAAAACATACATGATATACGGAAGTATTTGATAGCTTTAGGAAAGGAGATATGTAAAAACTATATAAACTATCAAATTACATACAGGATAACAGTTAAAATAGGTTGAGTTTTTCTCTAGAAGAAACTATGTTGTTTTAAAGGGAGTTTGTACCTGGAAGCTGGGAGTTCAGAAGCCCCTGGGTCTGTATTTCTACTACTACTACATCAGCAGCTGCAGCCATTTTAGAAATGTGTTCCCTTAAGGAAGGGCTGGCCCTTAATTGCATTAGTATATAGGGAAGGCTTGGGTCTTGTCCAGCTAGGAAGAACTTTCTGAAAGGATATTTCTCTGTATTTTCTTGTGTTTATGCTTGTGAAAGGGGTTTAGCATTGTGTAACAATTGCCAATATATTCCCTTGAAAAGAATGCAGCTGAGTGAATTACAGATCTAGTATTCCTCTAATTGTTTAATAGAACATGATTGACAGATAACGACACCTGAGCAGTATATAAGGGCTGCTCAGGTAACTTAGAGTCAGTCTACTTTGGGCTGAGAAGCAGAGAGGAACCTCAGAGAGACGCAGTGTGGATCCAGAGAAGCAATCATAAGTGAGAGAGACATGCCAGTGCTGAATTACTGAGATCCTGGTTACCCAGGGGTGAAGGTGAGGCAAGTTTAAAGTGCAGTTCAGGTTGAAAGTCTTGTAAAGCCTAAAAGCAAAGAGGAATCGCTGTGGCCTGGGATTGACTCTGGACTGCCAAAGGTCAGGTTTGAGTTACATGGATGCTAGAAGCTGCTCACCTAGAATTTACCAAACAGAGAGAACTCAGACTGGTGAGAAGCTGCAGAGACCTGAGTGTGCAGATACTTGGACTGCAGAGGAACTGGGAGAAACCCAGAGGATGTTGGCAGGGTGATCATACCATGCAATGGGTTCAGTTTCTAGACTCTAGAGGGCATTGTAAGGGCCAACTGCAGGGCTATAGTGAGAGGTCTCCGACCTAAGCTCCCAGACCATACTTTTTAAATGTGTGTGTGTGTGTGTGTGTGTGTTTTATAGTACTCTGACAAAAGTCTGCATCTGAAAATACTACCTGTACATAATTGGCAAAAAAGCAACACCTCAGGGTGTTTTGTACCATATTTTATGATTCCTGCTCTTCTTCCATAACTGAACCCCATGACACTGACACAGCAGGATGTGGAGGCAGCAGGTGAGGAAAGTGCCTCCTCCCACCATTCAGGTAGGAACTGGTGGGGTGGCAAGGTGGAGAGGTTACAAGGCTTGCTTTCTTGCTGCCACTGCCATGTTGATTCAAATGGTTGACCAAGAAAAGGCACGTGGGGAGGCATGTCATCATCTGTTCTGCTGCATGACGAGCTTGTCTCTGATTGCAGTAGCAGCTTTGTTTTAAGTTAGTGGCACTGCATAGCACTTGTGGTAAGGCTGGCACACTCACTAATTAGGGAATGAGGGATGCACCTTCTAAAGTGTGTCCTGCATTGGCCAAAATGAACACACCTCTGCATTTCTCCTACTGCCACAAAATGTTGCTTGCGCATGCACAAAACAACATAAAAAGAAGGCAGTCATCTTTTGGAAGTAGGCTAGTGGGATACAGTGGGTGTGGGGTGGCTAAGGCCATGAATACACTATGGATGATTGGCCACTGTCCCATATGTGCCAGATTTAAAGGATTGGAGGTAGGGTTGTATAGGCTGAGGTTTGAGCTGGAAAGTTGGATGAAGGGCAAGGGGAAGGTAGGTATCTGTAACGGCAGATGGAGGGGAGGCTAGGGTGGAGGACTCTGGGGTGGGGGTGCAGGGCCAGCCGGAACCAGGGAAGACTAGGCCAGCCCAGGAGGGAGGAATGAGAAGTGGGGCTAGGAAAAATGGACCAGAGAGAAGGTGAATTATGGCACATGGTAGGGGCTATGGGGAATGGGGGGTTGGGGTCCAAGACAAGGTGCCCAGAATAGCAGAAAGAAGGTAGGCACACTAAAAGTAGTATCACAGTACCGAATAGATACTTGCCACTGGCAGTGACCATGGCAGGAAGGAACCAGGAAAAGGACTTGGAGGTAACAAGGGGGACAGGCCAAGGGGGGAGGAGGTGGCAAACAATAGGGGGACCAGGAGGTGTGACAGTAGGACTTGAAGAGGGTCCAGGAGTAGAATGGAAAGAGAAGCTGAAGGACAGGTGGGCCAGGTTAGGGTAGCGGTTGTATCGGCAAGGGAGGAGAGTTCTCCAGAATAAAGGGACCAGCAAGCAGCAGAAGTGATGAAGGACATTACCCTGGATGAGGGGGAGAGGGTAGTACAGGGGGCACCAGAAGGACAAATGGAGGAGCAGGATAACACTGGAGTACATAGAGAACAGCAAGAAGGAGTTGGAAGAGGATGCCAGGATGTCCAGGCCATGGAGAGGATCACAGACAGGGGAAGGAAATTGGGGAGAGGGAACAGAAGAGAGGAAGCAGTGCATAAGGGAAAAGGGGACCAGGGTATGGGGACAGGAAGGGAGGAGACAAGAGTTAGGAAAGTAGTTCAGATACCTGCACCACAGGGAAGGAAAACTGGATCATAGCTAAACTGGAGAAAAAGGCAGGAGGATACTCCTGACAAGGGCTCTGTATTGAAGGGGGTCAAGTGGGGGGGGCAGAGGAAGCATGGTGTGGGTGGAGTGCATGCCAGGGATGACAGTGTTGGAGGTAATCCATCACATCCCATCATGGGGCAGGGACCAGGATAAGAATGTATACCTAGTGTTCCACCTGGGTACAAACAACCTGGACAGCAACAGTATCATGGAGGCAGAGGCATGATTTAACTAATTACCTCCAGTATCTCCATATGAAGTCTGAACTATCCATTGTTTACCTGACACAAAATGGCCACCCAGGAGGCAGTGAGTTAAGGCTCTGGCTAGATTCTGTGGGGGACTAGGCTTTAAGTCTCTAGCCTTCTCAGAGGTACTGCCAGTACCAAGGGCCAGCATGGAGAGGAAACAAAGGGTAAAATAATCTAACTGGCTGGAGAGACGGGGCAGGCAGATGGGGTACAGAGTGATAGGGGGATGGGGAAAACTTGGGAGAACAAGAGCCTCTATGCCCAGGACAGGCTACACATCAGCAGGGATCAGATGCAGACTGTAGCAATTCTTTGAGAAGGAGTATGATTTAAACTGAGTGAGGGGGGCTGGAGGTGGAGTTTTGCAGTTCCACAGCAGAGTCAGGGGACCCTTGGGGCCCCAGCACAAAATTGAAGATAGGGGTGCTCTAGCAGATCAATTGGGGAAACTGTGGAATGGAGGCAATGGTGGAGGGTCCTGGTAGCTAATGTTAGAAGAATGGCAAACAAGATGAAGGAGCTAATAGCCACCATTGCACATGATGGGCTGGACTTAATAGCAGTTACAGAGATCTGGTGAATGGAGCTCCACACATGGAAGACAGAGGTTCCAAGATTCAGACTAATCTGGAGGGACAGAAAGAACAAGGTGGGTGTGGCTGGGTGTGGTGTGTGGTGTCGTGTGATGTGGTGGTGTAAATATAATGGAAGATATGAAGGTATTGGAGGAGAGGGAGGATGATGGGGAGACTGAATTATTATGTGCAAAGCTAGGCAGAAAGACGGGGGAGTCGTTGAGGCTTGGAGTGGTGTACAGACCACCCACCCAAGGGGAGGAGCAGGACAGGAAGATGATGCAGGACATAGTGAGGGTAGCTCTAAAAGGAGAAATGTTGCTAGTGGGGGACCTGAACCTCCCAGACATTGACTGGCCTATTCCTGATGCAGTTTCAACTAGAAGCAGGGAAATTCTGGAAGTGTTACAGGAGGCTTTCCTTCAGCAGTTAGTCAGGGAACCAACAAGAGGAAGCAACCTACTGGATGTGGTCCTAACAAATGGGGAGAACGTAGAGGACATGGTGGTGAGGGAGGAGATGGGTAATGGCAACCTTAGTACCATCATGTTTTAGGTGAGGGTGGTCAGGAAGGTGGCACAGACCAGCACAGTGGTACTGGACTTCAGGGGAGCAAACTTTAATGAGATTAGAAGGATAGTGGGGGAAGTAATGGGTGACATAGGGGATATAAGGGAACTGGAGGACCTATGGAGGGCTATTAGAGACTGGGTCAGGGAGGCTACACACATGTATATAAGGAGGTTAAGGAAGGGAGCAAAAACAAGAGGCCTCTGTGGTTCAACAGGGGTGTAGCAAGGGTGGTAGGAGCAGGCATAGGGCATTTATGAAATATAAGAAAATGAAGGAGGATAGGGGAAACCTATAAAGAATTGAGGAGACTAGCAAGGAAAGAGATTAGGAAGGCAAAGACTATCATGGAGGAATGAATTGTGAGATGGGCAAAGGGGGCAAAATATATAATTTGTTTTTTGATACATGAAGGAAAGGAGGAAAACTAGTCAAGGGATCACAATGCTGGGGAGCACTGGAGGATGACTACATGAAAGCAGAAAAGCTGAACAGATACTTCTGCTCAAATTTTATGAAGGAGAGGGAGGGGGGCTGAGGATGAGCAAGAGGGGGTTGGGTGGAAATGGGTCCATTTAGTATGGAGAGAGTCTGGGAAGAATTGGGTAGGGTGAAGGCAGACAAGGTCAAAGGACCAGATGGACTGCATCCAAGGGTGATCTGGGAGCTAAGGGAGGAGTTGGCCACCCCACTGGCAAGGCTATTCAACCTGTTCTTGGACTCTGGGGAAAGTGCCAGAAGACTGGAGAAGAGCCACAGTTATGCCAATACACAAAGGCAAAGGAATACTATCATCCAGTCAGCCTTACCGCAGTGTTGGGGAGGGTCATGGAAGCACTCATTAGGGAGAGAGTAGCACAGTACCTAGAGGAGAATGGATTGCTGAACAGCTAGCATAGGTTTACAAAGGGGAAGTCATGCCAGTTTAGTCTTATTGAATTCTTTGATTGGGTGATGCAGGAAATAGACCGTGGGCAGTGGACATGGCCTACCTGGACTTCAGTAAGGCCTTTGACACCATCCCCCACAGAAGATTGGTCAGTAAAACAGGGAAGCATAGGGGTGAGGGACAAAATTACTAGATGGCTGCAAAGCTGGCTAGCTGACAGGACCCAGAGGGTAGTAATGAAGTGGTGCACTCTAGCGAGGGACAAGTGGTGAGCAGGGTACCCCAGGGGTGAATGTTTGGGTCACTCCTCTTCAGGATCCAAATATGTGACTTCACGGATGGATTGAAAGGATGGATGGCATGAAAATCTGCAATAGAGTGGACACTGAGGGTGGGGTGGAGAATATGCAGCAGGACTGAAGAGCACTAGAAAAGTGGGCAGAGATCTTTCAACTAAAATGTAACATCAGGAAATGTGCAGTTATGCACCTGGGACATGGTAACCTGAGGACAGGGTACAAAGAGGGAGGGGAGGAAATCTGGGCAACAGATCAGAAGGATCTGGGGCATAGTAGTCTCTAGAGACCTTTAAGGTGGGGAAACAGTATATTAAGGCAGTAGGGAAGGCCTATGGGATGCTGGCTAGTATTGGTAGGGGACTCGCCAGCAAGAGGAGAGAAGTCCTAGTGCCCCTGTACCAAGCTATGGTGAGATCGTATCTGGAGTACAGAATCCTGTTCTGGAGGCCTCACTTGTGAAAGGACATAGACCTAATTGAAAGGATTCAACAAAGAGCTACCAAGATGGTGCTAGGGATGAAGGGCAAACCATATGAGCAGAGATGTTGTGAGCTGGGGCTATACACCCTGGAGACTAAAAGGGAGAGAGGAGACATGATGGAGACCTTCAATTACATCAAGGAGTTAAACAGAGGAGGCTTATTCAGAATAAAGGACACTGCTAGTAGAGGAAATATCCTGAGACTACAAGGGGGACAATACAGGGGGAACATATGCATGTGTGTGTGTGTGTGTACATGCATGAGTGTGTGTACGTGTGTGTGTATGTGCGTGTGAGTGTGTAT
Organism: Neoceratodus forsteri; assembly: GCA_016271365.2. Classification (NCBI taxonomy): domain Eukaryota; kingdom Metazoa; phylum Chordata; order Ceratodontiformes; family Ceratodontidae; genus Neoceratodus; species Neoceratodus forsteri. The sequence continues at coordinate 33,907,293 of CM057450.1, forward strand.
GTATGTGTACGTGTGTAGATATGTGTGTGTGTACATGTGTGCATGTACATGTACATGTGTTGATATGTGTATGTGTGTGCATATGTGTGCACAAACGTGTGTGTACACGAGTGCATGCATGTGTGCATGTGCTCATGTGTGCATATGAGTGTGTGTGTGTGGTGTGTGTAAGAGTGTGTATGAGTGTGTGTGTGCATGGGTGTGCTTGTGTGTGCATGTGTATGTGTGGGTGTGCGTGTGTATGTACGTGTGTGTGTGTACTTGTGTGTATGGGTGTGGGGGTGTACACCGTGTGTGTGTGCACAGGTGAGTACACATGTGTGTATATACATGTGTTAGGTGTGTACACATGTGTGTATGTATGCTATTGTATGTGTGTGTATGTGTGTGTGTGCACACACATGTGAGCACTTTGCGATGTGGGTGCTGTACATATGTGTGTGGTTATACAAATAAATGGCGTAGGTGTGTATACGTGTGAGTGTACACATGTGTATGTGTGTACATGTGTGTACATGTGTGTGCAGTGAGTGCACATGTGTGTGTCGTGTGTGTGCATTTGCATGTGTGCGCATGTGTTTTGTGCACATGTGTGTGCATGTGTGTGTACACACGTGTGTTGGCGATGCATGTGTGTGGATATATCTAGGTATGAACATATACGTGTGTGTGTAGAAGTGTACATATGTGTGTATATGTACATCCGTGATGTGTGTGTGTACATGTGCGTGGGATTGTACATGTCTGCATATTGGGGAATTGTACCGTGTAATGTGTTGTATACATCACGTGTGTGGGGTGCTCACGTGTGTGTGAGGGGAGTATGCATGTGTGTATGTACACGATGTAAGGGGTATGTGCATGTGGGGAGTGTGTGCCCATGTGGGTGTGTACATGTGTGGGTGTATGTGCAGCATGTGTGTATGTGTGTATGCGTGTGTGCACACGTGTGTCTGTGCACAAGTGTGTGTACATGTGTGTACACATGCGCCTGTGCATATATGTACACACATATGTGTGTATGTACGTGTGTGTACATGTGGTGTGTTGTATGCGTGTGTATGTGTGTGTGTGTACGTGTGCATGTGTGTATGTGTGTGTATGAGTACATGCGTGTGTGCATGTATACGTATACATATGTGCGTATGTGATTGTATGCGTGTGAGATGTGTGGTGTGTCTGTGTACATACATACGTGTGTATGTGTGTATACAGTGTGTGCATACATGTGTGTCTGTGTGTGTGTGCGTGTGTGTGTGTGAGAATGTGATGTCTGTATATACCCATGTCTGTATACGTGTGTGTATGTATGTATGCATGTGTATGTACAAAGTGTGTGCATGTGTGCGTATGCTTGTGTGTGTGTATACATGTGTGTTCTTGTCTACACATGGTGTGCTTGTGTATGCATGGGTGTGCATGTGGGTATTTGTACATGTGTGTGTGTATGTGTGGTGTGTCTGTACATGTGTGTGTGTGTGTACATGTGTCGCAGTGGGGTACACACATGGGTGTATACACATGTGGGGTGTGTACACATGTGTGGGGAGTGTGCATGTGGTGTACACATGTGTGGGGGAGTATGCGTGTGTGTGTGTGTGGAGGTGTACACGTGTGTGTGTTATGTACACGTGTGTGTTTGTGTACATGTGTGTGTGTGTGTGTGGGAGGTATGTGTGTGTGAGGTGTATGTGTGAGTGTTTGTGTCACACATGTGTGTGGGAGTGTGCACATATGCTGCAGGTGTGTGCACATGTGTGTGGTGTGTGCACGTGTGTGTGCCACGTGTGGCTGGGGTATGTGGTGTGTGGGGGGGGTGTACACATGTGCATGTTGGGAGTGTACAGTATGCGTGTGTGTGTGTGTGTATATGTGAGTGTGTACACGTGTGTGTGTGTGTGTACACATTTGTTTGTGGGTGTGTGCACTTGAGTGTGGGTGTGTGCACGTGAATGTGATTGTGTGCACGTGTGTGTGGCTGTGTACATGTGTGTGTACAAGTGTGTGTGCATGTGTCTACACGTGTGTGTCTACACAGGTGTGTGTGTGTGTGTGTACACGTGCATGTGTGTACACATGTGTCTGTACATGTGTGTGTGTGTGTATGCATATACACATGTGTGTCTACACGGGTGTGTGTACGTGTGTGTGTGTGTGTATGTGTGTGCGTGTTCATGCACACATGTGTGTGCAGACGAGTTAGTGTGTGTGCACGTGTGTGTACACATGTGCATATGTCTACATGTGTGTCTACACATGTGTGTACGTGTATGTAATAGTGTGTGTCTGTACATATGTGTGTGTGTGCATGTGTCTGTATGTGTGTGAGTACATGTGTGTGTGTGTGTGTGTCTACACATCTGTGGTGTGTGTAGGTATGTGTATGTGGTGTACGTTTGTGTACTTGTCTTTGTACATACACGTGTGTATCTAGAGTACACACATGGGTATGTGTGCAAGTGTGTGTGTCGTGTGTGTGCATGTGTGTCTACGTGTGTGTATGTGTGCACACGTGTGTGAGTGTACATGTGTGTATACACTGCACGTGTGTGTTCACATGTGTGCACGTGTGTGTGTTTATGCGTGTGAGTGTACACGTGTTTGTGTGTACGTGTGTGTGTTTTTGCATGCATGGGTGTGTGTGCATGTGTGTGTACTCGTGTGTGTGTGTGTGTGTGTGTGTGTGTACATGTATGTGTATACGTGTGTGGGTACACATGTCTGTGTGTGTGTACATGTGTGTATGTGGGTGTGCTCACATGTGTGTGTTCAAGGGTGTGTGTGTGTGTACACGTGTGCATGTGTGAATGTGTGGTGTGTCTGAGTACATACCCATGTATGTGTGTGTTTGTGTATGTATGTGTGTGTATGTCTGTGTGTGTATGAGATGTGTGTATGAGAGTGTGTGCATATGTGTGTGTGTGTGTGTGTGTGTACGTATGTGTTCTTGTATATGCATGGTGTGCTTGTGTGTGCATGGGTGTGCATGTGTGCATGTGGGTGTTTGTACGTGTGTGTACACATGTGTCTGTGTGTGGGGTGTGTGTACACATGTGAGTGGGGGTCTACACATGTGGGTGTGGGTATGTATGTGTGTGGGTGTGTATGTATGTGTACACAAGTGTGTGTGTGTACACGTGTGTGTGTGTGTGTATGTGTGTGTGGGGGGTTTGTGTGTGGAGTGTACACATGTGCGTGTTAAAGTACACATGTGTGTGTGTGTACACATGTGCATGTGTGTGTACATGTTTGTGTGTGGAATGGTGTATTATTATTACTTGCGTGTGTGTGTACATTGTGTGTTAGGTGTGCATATGTTCTGTGTGTACAAGTGTGTGTGCATGTGTCTACATGGATATGTGTACATGCATGTGTGTCTACATATGTCAATACACATGGTGTGTATGTGCAACCACGGTGTCTACAGGTGTGTGTATGTGTGCGTGTGTATACATGTGTGTGTTGGAGTGTGCACATGTGTGTGCAGACATGGTAGTGTGCACATGTGTGTGTACATGTGTCAGATGTCTACAAAGTGTGTGTGTGTGGGTACAGCAGTGTGTGTGTACGTATGTGTGCTGTGTGTAGGCATGTGTATGTGGTGTATGTTTGTGTGTACTTGTCTGTACATACACGTGTGTGTGTGTACACATCAGGTGTGTGTGTAAGTGTGTGTCTGCGTGTGTCTGTGTGTGAGTGTCTACATGGGTGTGTACACATGTGGGTGTGTACACGTGTGAGTGTACATGTGTGTATACGTGTGTGCACACATTTGTGTGTTCACATGTGTGTGTTTATGTGTGTGAGTGTACACATGTGTGTACGTGTGTGTGTGCATGTGTTCCTACATATGTGTGTACATGTATATGTGTGTGTATACGTATGTGGGTACATGTGTGATTGTGTGTGTGTACATGTGTGTTTACATATGAGTACATGTGTGTGTGTACACATGTGTATGTGGGTGTGTTCACATGTGTGTGTTCATGTGTATGCATGTGCATGTGTGTGTGTTTGTGTGTGTGTGTGTCTATACTCATGTATGTCTGTATGTGTGTGTGTCTGTACGTGTGTGTGTCTGTGTGTGTGTGAGTGTGTGTGTACTGGTGTGTGTTGAGAGGGTGGTGGATGTCTGAAACAGGCTTCCAGTGGAAGTTTTGGTGGAGACAGTGCTGGGATTCAAGAGGGCTTGGGACAAGCATAACAGGTTATTGGGGAGAGGTGGGTTCTCAGGGAGCGAGGTGGTTGTCTGGGGTAGGGGTAAAGGCAGACTGAATGGACCATGGGGTCTTTTTCTTTCATCAAGCTCTGATTGTATGAGTCAGTGATATCATAGGTTAGAAAAGGTGATGGATCCCTTACAGCCCATCTGATGGAAGTGAACACAAAGTTACAAGATTATTATGTCACAGTACAGAGTGTTTCTCCAAGAAGGATGTCTCAATACACTTGCTAGCTGATTTTCTTCAGTGTACTCCTCTCCTTCAGATACAAGCAGATATGGCCACTGTTTTACACTCCCTTCTCACACTTCAGGAGATAAATGCCTTCCATGCATGAACTAAGGTGAAAGCCCTAGGCCTATGTGGCCTCTGCACTGACTTTTATCAGTTTTTCTCAGCCAAACTGCCCTCATTTACTGTCCTTTTTCCAAAATACATACTCTGATGAGAAGCTACCATCTTCTGTAAAAACAGACAATGACAGTAAAATAAAAGAACATTGGTCTATCTAGTCTGCCCATAATATCATATAATACCTCAAGACCACTTGTCTATAAGGGCGTTTTGTTCATAGTACCTGCCCCCCATTTTCTCTGCCTCAGTTCTTCCTCCCAAGTAACTTACTAAGCCCTTAACTATATTCTAACCATGTTGCTTCATACCATTAACCATATAGGAGGTGATGAATATCCTCTCACCTAATCCTTAGAAGTATCTCACCAGATCTAACTATGGATCCATTTTGCTTCTGAATGTTCACATAAAGTCTTGGCCAAAGTGCTTGTTAGCAGACTTACTTGGTTACTTGGTGTTTTGGACAAAAGTAGGCCAGTAGCCCATCAAGATTGTCCTCCATATTGATGGATCATACACCCAGGTCCCGTTTATTCATCCAATTATCTTATTTATTCTTGAATATTGATATGTTTATTGAATTAACAATATGTTGTGGTAATTTATTCCATAATCTGGGTGATCTAATAGTAAAAAAGTTTAATCTCTTATTGTTTACTTTTTGAATTTCTATTTCTGTTATGCAATCTTGGTAATATTTTTCTTGTTGAATAGACAATGCTGCATAGTTCCATTTGTTCGGGTGATTTAAGTATTTTATACAGTTGTAAAAGGTCGCCTCTGGTTCGTCTTCACTCCAGAGAGTGTTGTCCGTTTTTTTTTTTTTTTTTATTCTGGTATTATACTCTAAATGGGTAAGATGTGGTACTAATCTGGTGGCTCTATGTTGTATTTGTTCGATTTTGTTTATATCTTCCTATAAGTAAGGGTTCCAAAATGGTGATCCATAGTCAAGATATGGCCTTACATGTGACCTGTACAGTGACAATAGGCATTCCTCTGTTTTAGAGATGAATGTTTTGTTAATTCTGCACAGTAAAGCATTTGTTTGATTAGCAATTTTTGAACAATGAGATGAGGATGATAGTTTGTCATTCACCATGATACCCAAATCTTTTTCTATCGAAGATGCCCTAATTATACTGTTATTCAGATAGTATTTTTGTTTGGGGTTATCTTTTCCAAAATGTAATACAGCACATTTGGCTACATTAAAGTACATCTTATTAGTACTGACCCATTGTTCTATTAGTAAGAGATCCAAGATCAAGTTATGACAATTAGTAGGGGGTGTTTACCATTCCTCTGAGTTTAGTATCATTGGCGAATTTAGCCATTGTGTTGTGTGGTGAGATATGCATGTCACTGATGAAAAGATTAAACAATACCAGACCCAAAACGGTGCCCTGTGGGACACCACTTGCCACGATATCCATACCTGAGAGTACCCCATTCACCCTAACCCTCTGTGTTCTATCACACAACCAGTTATTAATCCAGGATATAATGGGAGCTGAAAAGCCAAGTCGATTTAGTTTAGTTTATTAATCAAGATACTATGTGATACTTTATCAAAGGCTTTACTGTAATCTAAGAGAATGACATCTGTAGGTATTTTACAGTCTAGATTTGAACTAATATAATTGTAGAAACTAATCAAGTTTGTAGTACATGAGTATCCAGTTCTAAAGCCATGTTGATATTCATCATTAATGTTAAACATAGACATCTTTTTTTCAAGTTGGTGTTTAATTATTTTTTCCATTAGTTTACGTGGTATGGATGTTAAACTGATGGATCTATAATTTTCAATTTTAGAATGAGAGCCTTGTTTAAAAATGGGTGTAACTGTAGCAGTACGCCAGTCATTTGGGACTGAGGATTCATGCAAAGATTTTTTGAATATAATAGTCAGGGGGAGAAATATTGTATCCTTAGTTTCTATAAGGAATCTGGAACTAATGTTATCTGGGCCAGAGCTAGTGTAATGTTTGAGGGTTTCAAAGACCCACTTAATATCTTGAAACAGGGTTTCATATGTTTCAAGTTTAAAATCCACTGTAGTAAGAGTAGTTTTAATAAGTTCAGGTGTGAAGACAGATGAGAAATATTTGTTCAGCTCAGAAGCTGTTTAGATATCAGATGTTATAGTCCAGTTGTTGCATACTAAAGGACCTATCATGTTGTTGTTACTTTTCTTGCCGTTTAGGTAATTATAAAGCCTTGTGGTTATCTTTTGTGTGTACAATTTTGAATTCGAAATTACGTTTGGCTAATAAGATGGATTTCTTTAATTGTCTAACCACCTGTTTGTATTGGGAGAGAATGCTAGTTACCTGATCCAATGGACATTTTTTTAGAGCTATAAATAGTTTATTTTTCTGTTTTAATTAAAGTTTTAATATTGCTGTTAAACCATGGGGGGATTTTCCCTTTATTGTTATACTTAAATTTGTCATGGACAAATTTTTCCTCCAGTTTCAAAATCTTAATTTTTAGATAGTTCCAAACTGTTTCAGTATTCATTGGTTACATTATTTGTTCCCAGTTAAGGGATTTTATCTGTTGATTAATAGCTATAAAGTTCACCCTGTTATGTTGTTTTATTTTTAGTTTGTTCGTTTTGGGTAGTAGAGGTAGTTGAATAGAGAAGAAAAGAGATAAATGGTCGCTATTCCCTAAAGGGTTAAGTAATTGAATGTCAGATATGTGAGTCTCAGGGTTAGTTATGACACAGTCTAATATATTTTTCCCCCTAGTTGATTGGTTTACACATTGAATTAGTCCCAGACTAATTATAACTAACAAAAGCTGTTCATCGTGTTTATTAATTCCAGAAAATGTATCCCAGTTTATATTGGGAAGGTTGAAGTCCCCTAAAATAAGAACTGGATCTTTATTGGCTAATTGGGAGATTTCACTACAAAGTTGTTTGATTTGATCAATATCAGATGAAGGGGGATGATAGCAAGTACCTATAAGAAGTTGGTGGGTACTGGTGGGCCTAATATGGACACAAATACTTTCAGAGTATATGGTAGTTGATTCATAAGATGGAATGTCATCTCGAACATACAGACTAACCCCACCACCTTTTTTTGTATCCACTCTGTTTTTTGAAGTAGTGTTTAAAGCCAGAAATTTCTGTTCTCCATTTTTTGTCCATATTCCCCCAAGTTTCAATAATTGCTATTAATGCTAAATTTGAAGTTTCAGCAAAAATTTCAAGTTCCGCGAGTTTGGTGGTTGTGAGTGATCTAGCATTTAAAGAAAGGATGTTGAAGTTAGTCAAATGGGGTGTACCTGCGCTGCTTCTACAAGAAATGGGTGTAGCCCCATCCCCCCTTCCTATTAGTTTAAATGACTGTTTATGAAATTTGTTATCTTTCACCCTAGTATTGAACTACATCTTCTACTGAAGTGTAAACCATCCCAACAGAAAAGTGAAGGTCTGTCCTCAAACTCCTCCCAATGGGTTAAGCAGCCTATACCCTTTCAATAAGACTACTTACAAATCCATTCATTTAATGCTTTTATTTTATTGTTAATGTATCTATTTGCTCTTTGGATAGGTAGAACTTCAGACAGACACATACTGCAACCCTGATCAGTTAGTACATTACATAAAGCTACATAATCTTGTTTAATCTGAAGTGGGGATTGTGTGATGTCGTTAGAACCAACATGGGTAACAACTAAAGGGTTTTTTCCAACTGTTGACAAAATTTCTTTGACCATTAAAATAAGGTCAGCTATTTTCTGTAGCTAAAACAAGTCCGGTTTTCTTTGTCAGGGTTACAAACTGCTCGGTTGATATATTTTGTTATGGAGTCACCCAATACATATATTTGTTTTTGTGGTAAAAATGTGTCAGAAGTATGTAGAGATTGAGACACAGAGGGAGTGTTCAGGGGGGTTGTTGTTATGGGGAGACTTAAATGCTAAGGTTTCAGGTGTTTCATTCTTTAATGCCTTATAACTACTCATGTTTGGTTTGCCATGTACATATTTGACAGTGCGTAAGGAGTCATTGGATACTTCTTCAGCCAATTTCTTAAGGGGTTCAAAAGAGTTAGAGAGTGGAATCATATATGGTTTGGTAGCAAATTTGTTTTTAATGAGTTTTTGGGGAAACTAGAGTCCAGTTCACAGGCTGTGAGGGAGAGTCCACTAAGTTTTTAGTAGTGGTGATTAAAGGAGTTGAAGAATTTGTTGGGTGTTCAGCTAGAATAGAGAGTGGTAAACAGTTAAGTGGTGCATCACTAGTGAAGGAGTTTCTCAGACAATTAGAGGTGGAGGTATCGGCCTCTACAAGTAATGACATATGGTCAATGTATTCTTCAAGTGCTTTAATGTCAGAACTCATGTTTTCACTTGGCTGCAATTTTTTTAATTTCCTCCTGTAATTCCCCAATTAGGATACATTTATCACATAAGAATTACGGGTCTTGTTTGCCAATAGTATACATTTTACACTCTGAAAACATTTTATTTGCTCTCTTCATGTCTGTCTTGATAAATATGCTAACGTAATGATTTAGTAATTTCTATTACCTCAGCTAAATGTATCTTGATGGGGTTGCCTGGTCTTGGGGTCCTGGTAGACAGGAGTGAGACTCAGGTGGGATGCAGTGTCTCTGCCACGCGACCCACTGTGCTGTCTCGCCCCACTCGCTGAGTGAGTCTTTTTATTCGCAATAACCGGAAGTGCGTTCTCCCACTACTTCCAGTTTCGCGCTATGTTCAAATTTCTAAAACTAAAAGTACTAGCCTTTAAAAAGGCTTCTCCTAGTGTGTAATCAGGAGCCAGTAATCAGAGCAAGTGTTTTAGACACTGGCCCAGATATTCAAAAGGGTTGCGCATGCGCAAGTCCAAAACTGCGCCATTTAGCGATATTCAGAAGGAGGCAGTTGAGCCCCCGAAAACATGCTGAGCAACAGCGTAATGAAAATGAAGGCATGCACAACTGAAGGGGGTGGATCCATGCATAAAGACAGCAATGCGATATTCAAAGACTTGCGAGATGCACAAGAGCGGCACAGCCAGAAATTGCGCACTAGCGGAAATGAGCCAAAATAAAAAGGCTCAAGGAAGTGGCACAAGAATGCTACCAGGCTGCCAAGTGGGGAGAGAGAGAGAGAGAGAGAGAGAGAGAGAGACAGAGACAGACAGACAGCAAAGGGCAGGCAAGGAAAGTGTGGCCCATAGTCTGTAGAGGCCAGCGGGGGATGCCCGGTGCAGTGGAAGTAGCAGTCAGGACAGTGGGGGTAACACAGCAACACCAGCCAGGGGGAGTCAGAAGCCAGGGAGATGGACAGTGCTAGTTTCCACATGGAAGCTGTAATGAGGGGGGTGAGAATGCATGCTGCAGGGGGACATGGCCGTGGAAGGGTCCGTCGGTGGTATGCCCCCGACAGGCGGTACCATGCCCGCATCAGCTTTGAGCTGTACACAGATGTAGAGATTGTGGGCCGGTACCACCTGAACAGGGCAATACTGAGATGGCTCTGTGAGCTGTGCAGTGATGTGATGCAGGCACCCTCACGAGAGTCACGCTCTGTCGGTGGAGACCACAGACAGCCCTGCATGTGCCTGCTCGCCACAGGCACCTTCCAGAGGCCGATAGGGACACTCACAGGCATCACACAGTTGGCCACGCCATGCATCCTCACCAATTCCTCAGTGCACTGCTGCCATATGCTGGAGTACATCCATTTCCCCAGCACCGTGGCAGGCGTGCACAGCAAACATGCAGGAGTTCCACAGGGTAGCACGATGCCTGGCATGCTAGGGGCTATAGACTGCACCCATGTGGCCATCCGCACGCCACCTGGCCCCGATGGCCATGCATATCGGAACAGAAAGGATTCCCTAGTGTCAACTGCCAGGTGGTGTGTGATGCCACTGGGCACATAATCAATGTCTGTGCCACACACCCCTGGAGACACATGATGCCTTCATATGGTATCAGTCTGCACTGTGCCATCGATTCGAGAGTGGGGACATCTCCACAGGACATCTAGTGGGTGAGTACACATGTATGGAATGCAAACTCTGTGCAAGGGTGGGAATGCCACAGGTGCCATGATAGTGGCACACAGGGAGATGGCCAATATGGACCTGAACATGACACTGATCTCCACTATCTCCACACAGGTGACTGCGGATACCCACTCCATCCCTGGCTGCTCACACTGTACCAGCGCCCCATGACCCCAGGGCAGCAATGCTATAATGAGGCACATGCCGCAACACGCAACATCATAGAGCGGGTGTTTGGGATGCTCAAGGCATGCTTCTGATGCCTAGACACCTCCGGCGGTGCCCTACAGTACAGCCCCCAAAAGGCCTGTGGGATATTCCTGGCCTGTTGCATCCTGCACAACATGGCCAAAGACCATGGGATAGCTGTACAGGTCGAAGAGGGGGACAGCAATGGGGACGCCAGTGGCACTGGTGATGATGGTGATGAGCAGCCCCCCCTAGGATGGAGGGACCCCCGACTGATCCGGCAGGCCCAGCTGCACCGGGACACCATCACAGAGGAGCACTACGCACAACACAGGTAAGTCAAGGGGACATGTGCAACCAACACTGTCCATGCGCAAACCACAGGCACACAGAGGGAACACACGGGGTGCATGACGGTCAGGGAGGGAGGTCCAGGCATACAGACACACCATCAGGAGGTGAGCACTCATATGGACACACACACACACACAGGCACAGAGCGTGCATGGGCAGATGCACAGCACTGCAGAACCGACATGCTAACACACAGCACCACTGACCACCCCACCACCCATACTGTCCAAGCACGTGTGTCAGATGCTGGGCACCCTTGCACCTTGGTGTACAGTGCAATGCAGGCATCATCATGCACGCACCTGTGGACAGCAGTTGGGAGGGTGTGCAGGTGGTCCGATGTGTTGGCGTGGTGAGCAGAGCACCCAGCAGTGCACTGCCCACCATGACACACATTGCACACATGGCAGCACCAGACAGGGCCCGCACTGGGAGACAGCTCAGTCATGTAGCACTGTCCCACGGCCACCACGGATGTGTGGGCAGCCCCACCGTGACCCAATAGCATGGGCAGACTGAGCAGGGGCCACATGGGGTGGCACTGTTGCACCACCAGGGGTCCCACTGTGCGAACGCGACCTTGCCGCATAGGGGTCTGCAGCATCCCAAACCAACCTGCACCAGGGGTGCTCGGGATGCCCACAGCAGAACCCGGCTTTGACAGGCCTGGTGTCACACAACGCGGAATGGGAGTGGAGACTGCACTGTGTGGGGTGTGCAGGCTGGGGGCACCCTGACTGTGCCCAATGTGTCCCGACAGAGACCACAGCCTGGGTCAACCTGTCAATGGCGGCGGTCACATCCGTCCGCATACAGACCAGCTCAGCTCGGTCCCGAGCACACTCCCTGCTGTGCCACTCCATGGACACAGACAGTGCCTCCACGGACCTTGCAACCCGCCTCTGCAGCTGTACTGATTCCTGCAGCAGGCGGGTGTGCTCGTCCAATGGGTACTGTGCCCCAATGGCATCCTGACCCCCAGGGTGTGGACGGTCCTGATGCACAACACCCCTTGAGGGTGGGCGCTGTTCGCCAGGACCAGGAATGGGTGGATCAAAGGGTGGAGGACATGTGCCACTGCTTGACACTGTACCCCCAGACCTGGTGGGTGACTGCTGCTGCTGCCCCTTCAACTGCTGTGCCCCCGGGTCCAATCGTTCCACCGCTGTGTTGGCAACAGTGCCAGACACCTGCACAGCCACTGGTGCTGCCCCATGGGTGCTGACAGGCACAGCCTGGGACCGTGCCAGCATGCTGGTACACAAGTTGGAACCAGACAGGCCCAGGGGTATGTGCTGGCCTGCCATGTGTCCGTCATGGGACACACAACCATCACTGCTCATTGCAGGCCTTCTATCATCAGTGGTGCAGGTACATGCTACTGCCATGGTCACAGCGTGCTGGCATGCTTGCATGCCAGACTGCTGAGACACAGGCTGTGCACCCCCTGCACCCGTATCACTGACACCAGAGTTTGCGGCCCAGCGTGCATGCTGCTGCAGTGCCTGCTGGCTGGTGGTGGAGGTGGATGGACCCTCCTCCATGTCCAGCAGGTCAGCATCACTGTCTGGACCCACTACCACCGTCTCCTGAAGGCAGAACAGGATCTGTAACAGAAGAAGAGGACATGTGAGTGCATGTGAACAACCGCCCCAAAACACCACCACCATGTCATACCACTGCAGGATGGGCTTCACCTGTCTGAATCCTCCGCCTGTACGCCCTCAATGGCGCTCGGCTGCATGGCTGTGACCAGTGTCTCCTCAGTTGGTCAGCTCCAACACCACTGGTGGGCCTCGCCAGTGCCAGCATGCCACCCCTGAAGGCTGCCACCTTCTCTTCAACCTCCCGCGGTCTGTCCCCATCTTTTCTTGCATTCCTGCAGGGCTGGTGGCTTCCGTGCAGGTTAACCAAGTTACCCTCCCATGCAGCTGCAGGGACTGAGGGTGCCTCCATCCACTCAGCACTGGCTCCTCATCCAGGTAGGCCTGGAAGAGAGCCTCCTCTCTGCTGCTGTAAAGTTGGCCTCCTCCTACGCCCACCGTCCTCACCCTCACCTTGGCTCTGCTCGGTCATGGCAGTCTGTATGGGGGGAAGTGGACACCTGTCACTGTGCAGTCTACAGCATTTTTCCATGACCATCGTCCTGAACATCACACAGCATGCAACTCACCTCTCACCTGCAGTAACCGAATCTGGCCAGCGAGCCCAATGTCACACATTTATAGTGCAATACATGCAAATTAGGGTGGAGCAACTATAATGACATGCAAATCACGCCACTCTGCGTAGATAGCTGATCAGATGATGTGCATGTGTCGCTGAATAATGCGAATCGAAACTGCACATCTGGAAGAGGTTGCTGAGCCAATGGCGCAGGATCTGTGCCTGTGTGGCACACTGGCATTGCACATGCCCAGATAGCTTACACAGGCGTCTGCCTGTTGCGCTGACGTGCTGAGTGCGATCGGCAATTCAGGCCATGGCCACCATTGTGCCAGTGGCACTACAGCAATGGGCACTATATGGCGCTGTGGCACTACTCCGCAATACTCCACTGTGGCACTGGTACGCAGCTGGTTGGTCATGCAGGATGCCTATATGTCAGATGGCGCTGTGCGTAGCCTTGCGTCATTGCCCATGACCTTGTGTATGACCTTTGCCCCCTGGCACTGTTCACCTGCCATGTGTACGTCCCTATTGCGCTGTCTGGTGACAGCACTATGTGAAGTGACGGCGCTGTTCAAACAGCGCAATTGGAGCCTGTGGTGGTCTATTGCACAACATCTCCATGTGGGGTTACGGCGCAGCTGGGCACCATATTGCCTGCTGTAAAGTTGGTGCCATGGCTAGGAGGAGGGCGGTGTCCTGGAGCCAGCTTGAAGTGGCCAACCTGGTGGCCCTAGTTGAGCCACACTATGATGGCCTTTATGGTGAGGTGCCCTTCACCAGTGCAAGGACTGAGGTGTGGCAGCAAGTGGCCACTGACCTGGTGGGGGTCACTGGACAGTGCCGGTCTGCTGAGCAGTGCTGGCACCGGTACAGTGACCTCCACTGGAGGGAGCCAGAGCTTTTAACGCGGCTGCATTCACATGCCAGGTGGGGTGTGGTGCCTAGGCCAGGTGGGTGTGCCATCTATGCACCTGTATTATCTGTGGGTGTGTGTGTGTGTGTGTGTGTGTGTGTGTGTGTGTGTGTGTGTGTTTGGTGGCTGTGCATAGGTGATGGCTCGGCCATGGTTGGCTGTGTCAGTGTGTGCAGCTATGGAGATGAATGGGTATGGCTGTGTGGGCAGGCACTGTCACTGGGGCAGGGGGCAGTCTGCTTTTGAGTCACACTGATGTTTGTCTCAACATATGTCTCCCACAGGCGGGATGTGAGGATGCGGGGCAACATTGATGAGGGCCATGCCAGGGACCGGTGCCAGCAGGGTTACACCACCAGCAGCAGCACCAGCAACAGCGCCAGTCAGAGCTGCTTGAGCAGTGTGAGTATCATGACTTGATGGATGCTATTGCATGCTGGGGCAGTAGCCCTGCACAATACAAACATGCAGGAAAGGGAGGTCATAATTCCACTATACAAGACACTAGTGAGGCCCACCTGCAGTACAGTGTACATTTCTGGAGACCATACCTCGTAAGGACGTAGAGTGGGCAGAGAAGGTTCAGAGGAGGGCAACAAAGATGGTGCATGGCTTGCATCACAACTCCTATGGAGACAGGTTGAAGGAACTGAACCTGTACTCCCTGGAGGAGAGAAGGGAGAGAGGGGATATGATAGAGACATACAAGTATCTTACCGGGTGGAACAGGGTGCAGGGAAACACTATTTTGAAGTGCAAAAGATGTTCCAGGACTGCAGGGCATGGGATGCAGTTGGAGGGAGGACGATGCAGAGGAAACATGAGCAAGACTTTCTTCACAGAACTGGTGGTGTACAAGTGGAACACCCTGCCAGAGGGAGTGGTGGGGGCTGACACACTCATGGGATTTCAGACTGCACGGGATAGACATAACGGAATTCTTGAGGTCAGGTGTAAGGGGCAACAGACTTCTAGGTAAACAAAGTAACTTACAGGCTGAAATGGACAGACTGTGTGGGCCATAGGCCCTTATCTGCCGACACTGGCTATGTATCTATGTCTGTAGGCACGACACAGGTGACATGCATCACTGTCCAGTTTCACAGCACGTCTGTGTATGCATCACTGGTGGTCCATGCATGCACTGGGCACATAGCTGAGTAACTGACATCGCACCACGTTGCCACGTCACTTGCCAGCCTTGTTTGTGCTGTGATGGACATAGGCAGTGTGTGTGTGTGCAGTGGTGCGCATAGCTGGTGCCGCCTGTTTGTGATGGCCATGTGCATGTTCACTGTGGGTGGGTGCATGCCATCACAAGTGCGGGACATTGGGCTATATGGCTTGCAGGTTGGGTGGTGTTCAGGGTTGTGGTCAGTCACAGCCATTGACTGTGTTCCCATTTTCCTAGGCCTCGAGGTTCTCCATCAGCTGGCGAGGGATGTCAGGGCCATCCGACAGCTTGTGGCCCAGAACACCAACATCCTGCAGTCAATACACTGCCATGGCCTGCGGAGGAGTTGGCAGGGAACTGCAGGAGGACGGCCGGACGGCTGGCCCATGACCTATCTTCTCTTCCCACTTCTCCCATCCCTACCACCCTGCCTTCCCTCTCCAAGTTTGTCATCCCTACCCCTTGACCAACACTACCTTGTACCCGTCCCCCCCCGTTGTAAATAGCTGTAATTGTTCTTGTTAATGTTTGTTGTGTTAAAATACATTTATATTTTTATATGAATAATGTGTTGGTCTCTGATTTGCAGCTGCCTATGGGTGCTCAGTTGCAGGGGTGTACATGCCATCTGGGCTGGTATGGTCCTGTGTGTGTGTGTGTGTGTGTGTGTGTGTGTGTGTGTGTGTGTGTGTGTGTGTGTGTGTGTGTGTGTGTGTGTGTGTGTGTGTGCATGGGGAGGTATCTCCAGCATGGCAGTGACTTTTGGTTGGTCTTGCCATCTGCTGCCACCCATGCTGGGTGCACAGGGTGTATCTGGCTTGTAGGCTTCTGTGCTGCACGGGGTTGACGTGTGCTGGGGGGATGCATGGTTTCCTGCAGTGCCAGTCACTGCACATAGGTGGTGTCTTGGGGTCACAGTGCAGGGTGTGCTGTGCGTACGAGGGGCTGATGTGCACTGTGGTTGTCAACCCCCTGTGTGTGGCACTCTCAGCCTGCCAGTGGTTGTGCTGGGGTGTCATCGCTCTGCTATGCTTTGTTGGCTTGTCCCCATGGGCAAGTAGATCATCCGTCCCAACCCCAGTGATGCTGTGCTTGGGGTGTGCAGGTGTGGTGTGGGTTCTGCAGTGTGTTCCTGTGCCCATGTGTGGCATGGCTGGCGGTGGGCCCCAGCCTGCCTCCCTGGATGTGCAGTTCCATTGCTCTGGGGGCTCTGCTTGCGCTATGGCACCTCTGGAATGCTCAGCTGGGCTGCCCTGGTTGCACCATAGCGCAACATTTCGGCTCAGCTTCTCCTTCCTGGTTTCGCTATGGCGCAGTATGTGCGATATTCAGACGTTGGTTGCTTGCGCAATTTGTTCTGCTCCATGTTTGAATATCGCACCTGTTGCGCATTTGTGCAACTGCTTTGTGCTTGCTCCTGCTGTTGCGCTCATTTTGAGCGCAGTTTGAATATCTGGGCCACTGTGTTGGAGGGAGAGATTGGTGCCACAGTTCACAAAACAGCACTCAGTCAGTCCTCCACTATCCCGCAGTCCCACAGTGCACACAGCAGAGTTATAAGGCAGGGAGCAATGCCAACCCTGTTCTTAGCCCCCTGATGTATTGCAACAAAGTCAGCAGGTATAATCAACAGTTTCAAAGTATATCAACATTCAATAGTAGGAGCATCTAATGCCTGCACGCTCGCTGAGTGAGTCTTTTTATTTGCGATAACTGGAAGTGTGTTCTCCCGCTACTTCCGGTTTCGTGCTATGTTCAAATTTCTAAAACTAAAAGTACTAGCCTTACTGCACATAATTCAACTCTTCCAACTGGGGTTTATGAAGGGCAGACAGGGAACAAGCAACATCAGGACAGTTATAAATCTAATGGAAATGGCCCAGCAGAACCCCACTTCTTCAGCTTTAATCAAAATAATTGTAAAAAAGGCATTTGGTTCAGTGAAGTCGGACTACCTACTGAACCGTAGATTTAGTGGGCATAGGTCCAAATTTCATCCAGTGGGTTTAGTTAGCAATAACCCATGATAGGGTGTGGAGTTTTAGGCATTTAATCCATGCCTGGATTGCATGTTGAGGCATGAAACCAAAGGCCATTACTTCCATGACTTGCAAGCACTGCATCATGGGTATGTAAATAATATGGGTTGTGCAATAGCTCTGTCATTCCCTGAGAAATAAACTTCTAAACAGTAGCTCACATACCCATGATGCAGTAATTGCAACTCATGAAAGTAAAGTAATCTCATACATGGCAAAAGGCAAGTAGAACAGATGTTCTAACATTTTCCTATACTCATTGACTAATTAAGTCAAAGGTCTGTGTTACTTTGCTTTTCCTGTCTTTTGAACACTAAAAATAAAAGTTTTTTTTTATTATTATTTGGTCATTACAATATACATAAACAAGACTCTACTCATATACTCCAGGCAGCTGTATAGGTAGGGATATCCTTTTATTCGGCTATCCCAATACTTGGTTTGCTGGAAGTACTGTAGGTCACCTAACTGTGGATTAAACAGAAAATTGAATCCATGGTCACCTGATGGTGTCTGACCAATTAGCAGTTCACTTTCATGAAACCCATGTTATAAATATTATAAGCTTCTCCCAAAGCCATCATCCTTACAGGTGGTACCTTATCCATTTCATTCTTACTACAGTTTGCACATTCTCAGTACACCAATGGTACACCATAAAGATGGGGAGCTGGGGTTCAAGATGCTTCTTTCAGCAAATTACTAAAGTTGATGAATCCCTCCCAGCTGTCCTGGACATTCTGCAGCAATTTGGTAGGTTATCTGGGCATTGAGGAAATCGGTCAAAAATGGAACTCCTCCTAAAAGGAACTGTCCACATTAGGATTAAGTAGCCTCTGCTGTCGGCCACCAGCTCAAGTGATCACTAGAGGGTATAAAGTAGCTTAGCATTCAATGCCTAAACTACAGGATATGGTTAAAAAATCTAACCCCTTTAATATCAGAACTCTTCACTGGAATATGATAGATAGCAGAATCTAAACCTATCCATTTCTTGGAAGATGGCCACCTTCAAGTTTGTAATGCCTGTACCAGTGCAACCAGACTTACTAAGGCCAAATATGTTACCTTGTGGATAGGATTCAGTTGAATAGAATTGGAGATTCCCCGCCCCCCTTTCCATATCAGCATCAGTGTCCTATACTATTTTTGATCTTCCTAAACAACCTCCCCGCTGCTTGCACCGCTGCATCCATCCATACATGTATAAGCAGATGCAATGGTCCTTTTTGCATCTGGCTTCTCCACCGACCTATAATGACCACGCTCCAGCTGGACTTTGACACTGTTCTGCACTGGTACGTATCAAATCAGTTGTCCTTCAATGCCACAAAAATGGTCTCCATATCCATTGGCAATAGACAAACACTCTCCAGTTTGTGCCTTCCCCTCCTTTTACACCCTAGATAGGTCCTTCATCGAGGATGTTTTCTCTTTCAGGTACCTCAGGGTTTGGCTTGACCATCACCTTGACTTTTCTGGACATAAGGACACCACCCACAAAGAACTGCACCCAAAATTAGTGCATTATACAGAAACTGTGGGTGCATCCCCCTGGCAGCTTGCAGAGCCATTTTCTAGAAAATGATTCTCCCTATCTTTGACTATGGAGACAATGTTTACAGTGTTGCTCTTAAGTCCACTGTAGCTAAACTGGATCCCCCTCACTCCTTCTGCTGCACTGCTGTAGACTGTCTGCCCTGTACCCACTGTTTCTCTCTTTACATATTCCTCTCCCTTCCTTCCCTCGCTTGAGGCAAGGTGCCTTGTTCATTGCTCCTTCTCTATTGCTAAATACTGTGTAGGTTGTCTTTCATTTTATATCTCCACTCCTCTCCCCCATTCTTCCTACACCCTTTGCAACTTTGGCTTTCGTACCATAGCACTTTCTCCAATGGCATCCTCAATTGGTCAGTCTGCCTTCTTTTACCACTTCCCTAAACTATGGAATTCTCTCCCTCTGCCCATCATCTCTGCCTCTTCCATTTACTCTCCCTCCTCTCTCCTCTCCTCTGTGACTTCATCTCTCCCTCCTGCAATGCACCTGTTCTCCACTCTGTTCCTCCACTCAACTACTCTCCCCCCACAGTCTCCTCATCCCCACTGTACCCTGCCCTAGCCCCTCTTCTCAGCCCCACTCATGAATCTTGCTATGTAGCTTTCACCACCTTCATATGAATAGTTCCATGATGTACATGAAAACTCTGTCTCCTGCTATATCCAGGCCAAGGTTACGTATGTTAAAGTTGTCAATTCTTTACTGCTTGTTCTCAATGCAAATTTAGTTTCTCTTCTTGCTTTTGTAAATGTTGTAACTATTGCTTGATTGTTTTGATCTGCTATGCCTTGCCTTCCTGTACCCTGTCCCCCCCAGGACACCTCTGGAAATGAGCTGCTACCTAGCTCAGTATGTCTTTCCTGGTGAAACTTTTGAAAATAAAGAAAAAATGCTGGCTCTACTGAAGTTGCTCCATTGTCTTAGTAATCTTACCTTTCTGACTGATCTAAAAATTTAACAGAAGATTGACACACTAATCTTAGTGTTCCAATGGGTGGAGACCACCCCCCTTCTCCCCCAGTTTGGTAGACTTGCATTAAGAGTTCAGTGAAAAAAAAAAATAAGGGTGGAGCCTTCCATGGCTTTAGGCATGCCACATAGCCTATTGGATAAGGCAAATCACTCCACTGGGTGGGATATGGAAAAACAATCCATCCCTCAATGGGTCCCATTGACTAAAATACAGGAGATTCTCTGCCTGCCTCCCTACAGTAGTATTCTTCACCCCCCAACCATAGACTAAACACAGGACTTCTGATATGCAGAAGGGAGATGTGGGTGATGCTAGTTAAACTAGGCAGATAGTGTGACCACTCTAGGCACCTGTGAACTGGACTGGAAAACACCAAGCTCATTATTGAAGACAAACCTCTGACTTGGCACTAATTAAGGGAAGCTGGTATTGCTAAAAACCCTTCATCCTGTATGTCCTCTTATCAATACTCTCCTTTCACTCAGCACTAGTTCAAGCTCTGGTTGGGACTAGGCTACCTGAGTCCTAGCAACATGCTTGAGTTTGAGGTCCTGATCACTAACTGTAAAGAGATTGAGGGATAGTATACTAACACATATAGGATCTGACTGAACCCCCTTCAGATATGTAGATTAAAATGGGAATGGGATGTGCAAGCAACCATTATGCAAGATTTTTTTTGGACTGGAGTGCTATATACACTATGTACCTGGATCTTTGATACCAAATAATTTCAAGATTCTTGGCATGAAACCATGTCCTTACCAAACCTCTCTGTATGAGAGCCTCAGAAGTGCCACTAGAATTACTGTAGAATATGATTGCTCGAGATGTGATGCACCCAAGGTCACATCTACCATATTATGTGAGGCTGACTGAGACTGACAGAGAGCAGGTGTGAGGAACAGTACTCTGCCAGCAAGGAAGAGTGCCAAGAAACCAATGGAGTTTGGAAGGCTAGGAAGGCTCTGAGAAGGGAGCCAATCAGATTCAAACTGTGCCTCCAACCACCAGTGGCAGCCAGTTGCTGGGGCTGCACCTACAATCCAGGAAAAAGGTCTGAATCGGGCTTTAAATAGCCCATAGGATGGAAAGGATTGAATTGGGCTTTAAATAGCATATGGAGCAAGCAGAAGCCTGTAGCTTGGGTGATGAGGCTGATGGAGAGCAGGGAGTAAGGAACATCCTTCCGTTGGCAAGAAAGAGCAACAAGAAACCTGCAGAGCTTGGAGGGCTAGAGAGGCTCTGAGAAAGAGCCAATCAGATCCACACTCTGCCTCCAATCACCAGCAGCAGCCAATCACAGGGGCTGCACATTGAATCCAGGAAGAAGGGAGAGAACTATATAGGGATAGGCCATGAAGCAGCCCCCGCATTTCAGCCCCCATGCTAAGGACGCCAGAGACAAGGACAGCACTGGAGTCCACCCAAAGAGGCAGCTGGCAGCCAGACATTCTGCTCCTCAGTAGGTAGGTAGAGGAGCAGTAAAGGGGTAAATTAGGCGACAGGACATAGCAGGAGGAAATGGGGAACCAGGAAGTTCTGCTAAACTCTAGTAGTAGCTCACACACCGCAAGGGTGTGAGTAGTGTCAAGGCCATGCAATAAATTTCAGAATGGGTATGTAACCCTCCATCTAGGGTGGTGGGGGACACAGGGTTTCAAAGTAAGCAGGGTTTTCAGACAAGCAGTAAGGAGAGAATAGGTGAAACACTCTATCAAAGGGCAAAGTAAAAATGGGTTCAAAGTAGGCAAAAAGGTGGGATTAGGTGCTACACCTCATCTAGGGTAGGGGTAAAAAGGGATTAGAGCAAGCAAAACAATTGGAAGGCTTTGCCTGTGGTTAAATGGACAAGCAGCCAGCCACTCCACCTTCTTGTGGTACATAAGCAGTTCTTCTGAGCCTCTCTGTCGAGCACTTTTTCCTGGCAGCTTTAGGCTCTGCCAGTCTGTCCTTTGCAGCTTGCTGGGTCCTACCCCCGCCTTGCTGTGTTTTGACTGTGCTTGATTCTGCTGGCCTTCTGTTGTCCTTCTGTATTGGTTTGTCTTGCTTGCCTCCAGCTGTGGTGTTCTTTGTGTTTGTTCCCTGTTCTGTGTTTGTGTGTCTTGTTTTGCTTTTTTTTTGGGGGGGGGACTTTTTTAAACTGATATTTTGCTAATCCAGAGCTCATGCTACTTGCTCCCATTTACTCACACTGC
Source organism: Neoceratodus forsteri (assembly GCA_016271365.2). Taxonomy (NCBI): domain Eukaryota; kingdom Metazoa; phylum Chordata; order Ceratodontiformes; family Ceratodontidae; genus Neoceratodus; species Neoceratodus forsteri. The sequence goes on from CM057450.1 coordinate 33,929,483, forward strand.
AACTACTCATTGGCCCAGATATTCAAAAGGGTTGCACATGGCACAACAGGGGTGCACCATGCGCAACCCACTGATGTGCCGAAGAGCAATATTCAAATGGGGAAAGTGCACGGCACAAATCTCAATGCACCAGGGCACATCAATAATGTATGTGGCGCAAGTAGGGGGGGCATGCCAATGCATACCCTCCACATCACGATATTCAGCCTGGGATGTGCTGAGCATAGGCAGGCACAACCTCTACGTGTGCCGCACACAGTTGTGCCAAAAAAAGGAACAGCTGACCACCCACAGGTGAGCTGCCGTGTTGCAGGGCACAACACGGTAGCTGCCAGCTGAGGGTGACCACCCGAGCTCCGGTGGCAACATCTGTCGTGGTCACCCCCCCATGCACGATCACAGACTTCCATAATGTAAATATCCCTGGACCACCAGTGGGCTGGGGAATTGGGTCCACTGGACCACCAGTGATTCTAATACATATTACAGCCTGCGATCAGGCTGGGGTGTGTTACTGATGAGGGGCAGGGGGCATCTGTCCCCGACGGCTGCTGCCTGGCAGGGTACCAGGTGCAAGTCGCTGTGGATCGGCACACCTGCATGCAAATGGGGCCATAATAACATGCAAATGGCCCCATTTGTGCCTTTCGTGCATTATGGCCCCATTTGCACATCCACCGCTGAATATCGTGGTTGCTGCATCTAGCACAATGGCACTTGTGCTGACGCATTCCCCTTGCTCCTCCCTGGCCGCTTGCGCTGGTGCAGTGCCACTGCGCCATGCACAACACGGGTGGCCATGGAGCAATATTCAACAGTGCTGAGCCATGGCGCAGCACCATTGAATATCACTCTGTCGACGCCCTGCCGCATCCCAGTTGCACTGCACCCAGGCTTGCAGCACAGCCTGGCGCAGTCTGAATATCCCAGCCATTATCTGTGTTTCAGCTCAAGCTGCTTCCCTGCTGATGCTCTCCATGCTGTTTTCACCTGGTTCAGGATCACTCTGAACCCCAGCCCATTCATCTCAGTCCTGCTTCCTGAACTTATACCACGTACCTCATTGCTGCTGTTTTCACTGCACTGCTTTGTCAATCTGCTGCTTTTGGAGCATTGCCTTCCTACAGTCTGTTTGTTCGAATTCCTACCCCTCTAACTCTTATTTACTAAATACTGAGGCTGCTCTGTTAAGTTTGCACACAGCTATTATACTCTGGAGGTCAGCTAATCTACTGCTGATGCTGTAAACTAGTTTTAATATCTGCATGTGGATCTCAGCACTTTCCCATCGCTACTTGTTGTTCCTATGGTGGGGGACTGGAGGTGTTGAGAAGCCATGGCCCTGTGTGGCATACTATCTTGTGTTCGAATCCGGCTTCGCTATTAAAATCCTCCAAGTATTTTGTCACCTTCATTGGCTTCCTTGATGCCCTGGATGGTTTGCCCTACTATTCATATTTGCTGCTCCTTCGACCTCCATGCAGGTCTGGCCATTTGCTTACTCTGCTTACTGACTTATGTGCAGGTCCACTCTTTGCTTATGCAGTTCATTTGCTTAACACTCGCAACTAACATGGCTGACCTACATGAGGGTCCCAGCACTCAATGCTTCATTCAGCTCCTCTTCAATCATTTTCTGGGGCAAGCCAGACATAACCATTCCATGGCACAGGGCCCCTTCAGCCGACTACTCATCTCTCTCTCTCTCTCTCTGCACCTATAAAGTCTGCATCTTGAGCATGCCTGACTTGGGGAAGGGTCCTTCTCACCTGGTCCATAGCTAGGAATGTCCTCACTCCAGGCCTGGTTTTAGCCATTCAATGCCTGATGGCAGCTCCTGGTGTAGCAGGACTAGGCTTGAAGGGTGGTTACAGTGATTTCCTTTGGCTCTAGTATTCTACTAGCAAGACACCTTTATTGCATTCTCCCTACAACTGCCTCTGGTTAACCTGGTTTCTTTTTAAGGTGGATAGGCTAGGTGACTGCCTCAGCAGTCGTTGTTCTCCTCCTACTTTCCTTGGTTTTCCCTGATGTTGCAGAGCACTCTCATAACCTTCCACAGCATTCACTTAGGAGGGATCAAGAGAGAGCTTTCCTCCAAATTGGAGTATTTTCCACACCCCCTTTAATTGGGTTTCTAAATTGCTGCAGCAGAGCCATCACTAAACATCCCATGCCTGGGAAGAAGTGACCTAGACCTTGGATTCCCAGTGATTTCCTCCTCAAAGGGCTTTTTTATTTTATTTCTCTCCTCCATGCCTCAAGTCATAAACTTTAGTTAGCTGCAGTTAGTGTTCCCTAGTTCCTTTAGGTAGGTTCCACTGTTGGATGGAGGTGGATGGTGTCTCTATTTGCCATTCCCTCTCTCCTTAGGAGGCCCCCTTAATCTCCAGCATCCTTCATACTAATGCCATTGCTAACCCGTGCATCTCATTACGCTATCAAGCTGCCTGGTGCCTAATCTATTAATGTGTCTCACGGCTACTGATTGCTAATGTGCTTTCAAACTACTGCTTTTATTTTGGGGATGCTTCCTATGGTACCTTTAGCCAAGGGAATCTTCTGACGACACCTCTAGAGGTGGAACCCTCTTGCTTGCATTTGGTACCCCTACAGGGTGGCAATTCCTCTGGAATAGAGTGTGAATTTCCAAATACCAAGTAACACAGTTGCACAAGCAGAACATAAACTGGCTGCATAGGCCACTGAACTGTAAGGCTATGCCTGTGGTTCAATGGACAAGCAGCCAGCCACTCCCCCTTCCTATGCTACATAAAATGCTCCTCTGACCCTCGCTTGGGCACCTTTTCCTTGCCCCACCATCCTCTCCTGCCCCTCCAGTGGCATTGCATCTCTCCTTGGGATGCTTCCTAAGGTATCTTTAGCCAAGGGAATCATCCCATGGCACCACTAGAGGTGAAAACCTCTTCAAGGGTTTCTTGCCTTTGCTACCCCTACAGGGTGGTAATTCAGTTGGATTAGAGATTGTGAATGGTCAAATACCAAGCAACACAGTTGCACAAGCATTACCTCATACTGGCTGCAAAGGCCATTGCATAACAGGCAAGGTAAAGAATAGATATACTAGAAGTAGTGCAGTGGCTATGGAGCAACAGTCTTTAGGGAAACCTTCTGGAAACTGCAGTGCTGCCCCATCTGTGTGCACCTCTGTGGACTGAGGGAGGAGGTTGCTCAAGTCTAGGTGGAGTTGGCTAGGATTCAGGAGGACTTTTCCCCCACCAGGGACCAACATGTCTGCCACCACTGCCTCAAAGGTTGCCAGGGAGAAGGGGCAGCTGGACTGTGATGGGCTTGAGAAGGGTAAGAGTAGTGAGTCAGAGGCACATCCTGCAGATAGCATCACTATGAAACTCACATGCCAGTATGGCAGGGCAAGACTGTCCCATGGAGGCACCTGCAGTACTGACCAGGAAGGATACGGAGGTCCACCATAGGGGAGATCCCAAAGGAAAGGGAGCAACTCTTAGTGGGGAACTCCATTGTTAGTGGGATAGATTTCAGGACAAGGAGGAAGGGGAGGTTAGGTGCCTAATCAATGCCACAGCTTGGAGGGATGAGCAGCAGATTGTGGGGCTTGCTAGGGCAGCAGGATGGCAAGGGAGAGCTGGTTGCCATTGTCCACCAAGGGATTGATAATCTGGCTGAGGATGAGGCTAGGAGAGTGTGGGAGGAGTTCAGGGAATTTGAGTAGGGTCTTGAGCAAGTAGCACCCTCATGGCCTTTTCCAGGGTGTTGCCTGTCTATCACATCAGTGGGAGGATTGGGTACTCTGTACCAAAAGTTTCAACCAATGTTTGAAACATTGCTGAGGGCAGGAGGGTTCCAGCTACACTGAGGACTGGGGTCTCACCTGGAGGGATAAAAGCCTATATAGGGGAGCTGTCCTTCATCCGTCCGGTAAGGTGAACCACAGTCTCCTCAGTGAATGGTTTAAATGCTACATTGACAAACATTTAAACTAGCCAACGTGGGTGCCAGAAGGAAGCAGGGAGACATAAACTGTCCACCCCCACAAGCTGAAGTAGTCAGTAGGGAAAACCCTAAGGGTTCTTAATGGCAGGAAAAGCAAAATAGACTTCCGATGATGTCATCACTCCTATGGCAGTTTGAACCTTTAGCTCCTGTTCCTGCCTGTTAACAAATCCCTTCCTTTGAGCTTCAAAAGCAAAAATTTACCTCTTAAGAAGAAATGAAGCGTAACGACCATAGGGGACCGAAAATGAAAGATCTCTTGTCAAGCTACCCAGGATGACTCCCAATTGTGGTGAGAAGCCTCAGATTCCAAGCTCTCACAGGCCTCTGAAGTAGGGCCTTCTGTCACCGCATCTACTCTGGGGCAATCTGGCCAGAAGAAGAGTAAAACTCGAGACCATCTATACTGAATTAGTTGGTTTCCACACACATGAAGCAACTTTACACAGAAATTAAAAGAGATGTTAAGAACTTAGAGCAGACTATACTGAAATTCAGCTTTCAGCAGCGGAGAACCAGATTGACTATTTGGAAGCTATCATCCAAAATATAAAAGATAAACGGGCTGCAATAATGGCAAGACAGGAAGATGTGGAGAACCGGTCTCAGTGAAAAAACATTCACATACTCTATATGGGATCCCTGAAGATTCTGAGGGCTCGGACATTAAAGAATTTATAATCCTGCTACTAAATACAGCCCTGCAACTAACTACAGATACGCCACTGGAATCGGACCAAGTCCACTGGGCACTGGGCCCAAAACCGACAGCAACAGGCTCCCACCCTCTATCAGTGCCATTAAAGAGCAAGTCCTTGTAACTGCCTTGTGCCATAGGAAAACCTTCTACAATCAGACAAGAATTTATTTCGGCAATGATTATGTCCCCCCGTACCACGAGGGATGGAAGAGCATGTCAACCTCTGTTCACAGCACTAAGAGCTAAGGGCATTCGTTTCACTACCCCCTTATCCTGCTTACCTTACAGTGCATTTTCCAGAGGGTGAGAAAGAATACTCCACTGCCGATGAAGTGAAGGAGGATCTAGCCAAGTGATGGCATCCAATGAACAGAGCAACAACTTCCACAGCAACAATGCTCTCAACCTCAGCCTCATCAGTGGCGGCAACCAAAGACAGAATAACAAGCATTCTGATCAGAGTGACTGAGACATTCAAACAACGCTATTGCCTTTAGGAAACAAACACTACCTGATGGGCTGTGGTGGGACATGGCTGGCAAGTGTAAAATTAGGGAATTATTTCAGTTTGGTAGGGCATTCCAAACTTTCACCAAATCAGCTGGACTTTTTTTTTTTTTTTTAAATATCTGTGGTCAAGAAGTGCTGATTTTAAAGTAGCTGCTGGGTACTGCCATAGTATTTTGTTAAACTCCTTTACTGCAGCTTCGTGGAGACAAGAAGATAATTGTTCTCTTTTTTTCATATAATTTTGCTTTAGAAAGTGGGCAAGATTGTTGGAGCTCTCTCATTGGCTGAGAGCCACTACAGGGGGGTACATTAACTTTTAATAGATGCCCGCTTAAAAACAAGTGCCATTTTGGGGTGCCCCATTACTGAGGGTATCCATCGGCACCCTGAATTCAGCAGCCACCATTTTTTTTTGCCTCTCGCTTAGTGAGAGATGACCCCGAGCCCAGCCAAGCCCAATCCAGCCATGCTCATCGGTAAAAAAGCAAACAAACTGATTTTATTGCTATGTCCAAAAGTTAAGAAGTAATCTCAAAAAAAAGATGCTATTTCTGTTTCAAGTAGCAGCAGTAGCTTGGTGCGTGCTAAGTGCTACTGTGGCAGTGCCCACTAGTTCAAAAAAAAAACTATCGTAACTGCTCTTCAGCCTTATTCTCCTGATCTTGACATAGCCCTGACAGAAACTAAACAGCTGAGCCAGTGTTGCTTAAATGTACCTGTCTTTCCGGAATATTTTCTTTTCTTTTCCTTGGCAGCTCGACCTCGTTTGATGTGCGATGCCTTGCTATCCCATCTGCCCTATCAAATCATGTTCATTCTAACATTCAGCTGATCGCTCCCCACTCATACAAAACTTTATATAATAAAAAAAAAAAAAAAAAGTCTAGCACTACTGTTAATAAATAAAACTCACTGGGGCTACTGCAAATGAATCCATACAAAAAAGAGACACTGCAACATAGAAAGTAAGGCTTATCATAGGCAGCAGCACCCTCTAGTGGTATTCCCTAAAGGGACTATTTAACAGAAGCTCCTTTTTCTCATATGTTTAATTAGTATTTTAACTGCTTTTTCCTTATAAAATCATTTAAAAAAAAAAAATTAAAATAAAATGAAAACCCATTTTCTAAGTGCAATAATTTCCTCCAGAGTGGGTGGTATGGGCAATACGGGCCTCATTATGCCCCGGCTGGTCCAGTATTGCCCCAAACCGCCCACCCTGTCGGGCATTATTGCTTGCATACACCATGGAATGCTTTCAAGCAGTACCTTTATACATCGTAAAGCAGTGTCTAGGGCTACAGTATATAGCTGTATTCTGCATATCAAATCTCCCATAAATGTTTAAACTTGCATAAGAAACATAAAAAGGTATGCAGGAGAACTATTAATCTAGACATCTGTTAGCTTTATAACTAAATAGCCTGGGGGGAATCATGAACCTGGACTCTGGCAAGAATGTAATGAAGCAGTGTGCTCGCTAGGGTGTTTCAATAGAAGGCCAGACCCTTGTAACTGAGCACCTGTGGCATTGGCCTGGTGTTCATTCTCGATACTACATTATACTTGTAAGAGGGATAAATGGGAGGCCTCTGGAGACCTCACAACATGTTTGTGCCCTGTCTGAGCTTGCATGGTGGGGGGGGGGTTCATAGATTTGATTAAAATTCAGACCATTTTGTATATTTAAACATGGTCCCTTAGACTTTACTTTACAATTGACAGGTGGGGAGTGAGGAAGCATGTTAGAGTCAATGATGATTATTTTCCCACACCTCCCTAATCTCCATTTCTTTTTTATATACTTCTTAATGTTCAGAGATAGTTTCTCTCAGGAGGCCCAGGTCCTTCACGACACTGGAATTTCCTCCTCACTCAGTCCTGCTTATTTAGCGGTTGAGTTAAAAGAGGGATGGATGTTAATCCCTCCTATCTTGGAAGTCCTTTGGTACACTTGATATAATCCTAAGGTAACAGGATTGGCTGTTTATTACTTTGGCCTTCTTTTTAATTTTTTGCAGCCTTTTTTAGTTAATGTAATAATAGTGTTACAGGACGTGTGTGTGTGTGTGTGTGTGTGTGTGTGTGTGTGTGTGTGTGTGTGTGTGTGTGTGTGTTACATATATGGGTATTTAATGCCCAGTTGACGTGTTCTATTAATTTCATAATGCCTAGGATTACGCAAATTTATCCTAGGGCAATTGATTGTGTGTGTTTGCAGGAAGTTATATGAAGTCTTTGGAGACACTATAAATTAATGCTAACTGGAGCACACGTGTGTTATAGGGATTATGACACGGCCTTCTAGAGTTTATGCTAATAGGAAAGGACTGGAAGGGACCTGCCACCTGAAAATTGTAAAATGGGAGTTAACTACATTTTCCAAACTATTTAATATTTATTCAATCAATCAATCGCTTTATTTAACCAGGCATAAACACATTGAGCAAGCTCATTTTCAAGGTGGTCCTGGGCATTAATACAATACAGTACACTTCATAAGATTACAATTAAGGTGGACAATGGTGCAAAAAAAAAAAATAAATAAAAAAACATTGTGAAGGTGCCGGTCAATATGGGCCTATACATACCAGTCAACAAAATTAACATGCAAAGGTACATAATGATAAGCTTTACTGAAATGAGAAGAGACGACAATCCCATATAGTCTCCACTATGTAAGAGCTCAGAACTAAATGATAAAAAATAAGGAGGTATTAAGGAATAGGGAAGAAACTGGGGTGAAAGAGTAGGCAGCCAAAAGGGAGGCCAGAATAGGTAAAAGCTAGAGCATAGGCAGGGCCATCTTGGATTAAGGAAACTAGGCTTGTAAATCCTAGGTTTCTGTTATTAGGAATGTGGGGTGGATGAGATAATTAGGCGTAGGATTTGTGAGTGGCACCCGGGGCTTAGGGGTCATCAGCATCTGAAACAGTTGCATGGGTTTTTAATTATGGTAATCGCCCCAGTACAAATATCATTAAATGTCAATGGGCTCAATAACCCTGTTAAAAGGACTAGATTACACCAGTTTCTCAGAAGATAAATGGTGGAAGTAGTATTTTTATAAGAGGTGCATCTGTCTCAGGAAGAACATAAGAAACTGTCAGTGGGGGGGCTACTATAGGGTCTTCTCTTCCACATATGGTAAGGGCAAACATTGGGGTGGGGGAAGCAGCTGTAATACCGACCACAACCCCATTCCAAATAGAAAGGGAATATACTGACCAACATGGGTGCTATGAGGTAGTTGTAGGTAGGATGTTTAACCAGATGAGTACTTTGGCAAATGTATACTCCACCCCCACCAAATCCTCGCCTCCTAGACTCGGGCAGTTTTTTTTCAGTAAGCTATTGGACCTACATCAAGGCCTGGTAATAATAGGAGGAGATCTTAACATTAACCTATCCCCCATTTTGGATACCTCCCATGCATCAGGATACCGAGCTTCAGCTGCTCAAATGCTTAAAGCATCAACTTAATCAGCTCTGTTATGTAGATGTATGGAGATAATTTTTTTTTCCAACTACACGTGCTTACACATTTTATTCCCCTCAGTTTCACACCTCCTCCTGTATTGATTATTTTTTTGTATCAGTAGAGCATACAGAATATTATGGGACATGTGCATAGGCACTAACTGCTTTTTTCTGACCACTCCCCTCTTTTGCTTAAGCTGAATATTGTCAGACCTCCCAGACTTACCACATGGCACCTTAACATATCACTTTTAAAGACTTAGGCCTTTAGCACCCAAATCAGGAACAGAATCAAAGTATAGCTGGAAATGAATCCCTGGATATATCCCTTAGTATTCTATGGGATACAGTTAAGGCTGTAATCCAGGGGTAAATAATTGCTCACACAGCTCACCAGAAAATGCAACAAGAACTTAAATACAGGAAGCTTTCAGAGGAGCTGGAATTTTTGCAAAAGGGTCTAGATAAGTCTGACAGTATTAAAACGTGTATCCGCCAGACTAAAACTGAACTTCAAAAAATATTAGACCTGAAGGTCCAAATGACTCTGACATATCTTAAAAAGTACGATTATGAGGGTGGTCCTCGAGCTTCATGTAACCTAGCCAGGAAGTTATGAGGTTTTAGAGCCGCAGCACATATACACTCCGTTAGCTGACCCTTTACAGGAAAGCCCATATCAAACACCCAGGACATCCATCTTCTTCAAACATATTACCAAAAGCTGTATACTGACCTTGCCCCCCCCCAGATAAAATAAAAGCCTTTTTAGATAAACCCCCCATCTCAGGCTTTTCTACCACCCAGCAGAATTTCCTAGACTCCCATATTTAAGGAAAAGGTGATAAGCAGGTAGAAAAGCAGGGGGAGACACCTAATCCAGTCAATAGAAGCACTCTGGATAGGGGGTTGTTAGTTCCTTCACAGAAGAAAGGGTTCTGAAAGAACTCTTACAACTAAAGGTGGATAAAGCAATGGGGCCTGATGGGATTCACCCCAGAATTCTAAAAGAACTAGGGGAAGAACTAGTAACACCACTGCCTACTTTTTTTTTTGTGGTTAATAAGTTTTATTGATTTGACTTATTAAGACGATAGAAACATTAAAACAGTAGGATACATTGCAAAGATCTTAGACTGTCACATATGTCTGTAGAAGCAGAGAATGGGACATGCTGACCAAACAGTAATGAACCAAATATACTAGCCAGATAAGCAGTAGGATGATACTATGTGCCTGGATGTACAACACCTATCCAGCTGGAGATTAACTTTGAAAGTATTAGCAGTTTGTTCATTGCATTATGGCTAACTCATACAAACATATCTTACCTGGCCCCATCCTGCTAGTTTCTGCAGTATTTGACAAAGCATCAGAAATTATGAGAGGTCCAGGGCCGCTGTCCTCTACTTTAAGCCTACAAAATACAAGAGATCACACACAAAGCAAACAGGTCTTCATTGTCAGCGAAGATACTATCCTTTACTGATATTCTACCATGCCATCCATAGAGCAGGGTCCCCTATAACTCTATATCAAACTCTCCAGCACCTGCCTCTAAATACACCATGAGAGGAGACCATTATAGTAACATAGTTGTGCCTATTCAGCCGATTCCTTCCCAAGGTTTTAAAAACAGAAGGAAGGGAGTCCAGAGTGCAGTATATTTAAAGAGGGTATTGGTCACAGTATGTGATATTCTGGCCCAGCTGGCAACTTGAGCCATGGAGGGAAGTACCTCCCCCAGGAAGGGGATTATCTGGGACTGCCATTTACACAGTAGAAGTCTTTTAACCTGCATACTGAGTGTCAGAAGTAGTTTCAACTCGGAGAGACAAAGGTGAGGGTCCAGGGTCCGGAGTCCTAATAACAGCAGCTCAGGGGACTGAGGCACAGGCTTCCTAAGTATTTTGGATCCCATCTCACAGGTAGCCTACCATAGGGGCTGGATCAGCCTGCAGGACCAAAGTATATGGAACAGGTCACCTGGGAGTTCCTGACACCTCCAACACAGGTCAGACTGAGCCAGCTTTGCCTCGGTGAGGACTACAGGAGTCCTGTACCAGGAGTGAATTATCTTGTTCTGTGTTAATTGACTACTGGTGTCAGGATATGCCCCGTGAGCTAGTTTTAGACCAGACTTCCACTCCAGGTTCGTAATAGGGGCATATAGTGCTTTCTCCCATTTATGCTTGGATTCCTCTGCTTAGGATGGGATGGTGCTCTGAATAGCCGCATATACCTGGCTTGACTGTTCTCTTTCTAGGGCCAGCCATGACTCTACCTGGGAGATTTGTTGCTCTTGGTGCTGCTTATGCCTGTATGTAAGGATGGTGCTTCTTATTTGAAGGAATCACCAGAAGTCTTTGGGAGAGATCCCATAAGGGCTCTGCAGGCCCTTAAAGGAATTAAGGGTATCTGTACCAGGAATGAACATATCTCGAAGCAATGAGATACCACTACATTCCTATGAGGGCCATGCAATTGGTTGGTTGTTGATGGTAATCTCATTATAGTCCCATAGTGGGATAAGTCTTGAGGGAGATGGGAAGGCACCCAACTTCTTCTGCACCTTGGCCCAATATTCCAGAGAGGGACCTATAGTAGGATGAGAGCGAGTACCCTTAGGGGGCTGGTTAAATAACAATAGTACCATACCTCTCTCTCCATATCTAGCCACTGGGGAGCATTGTGTTCAGGGAAAAGAAACCATTTTAACGTCTGAGCCAGCTGAAAGGCCCATTTATACCCCTCTAACCACGGAAGACCCCAGCCCCCTTTCAACCAATGAGCTCTGAGCTTATTTCTACTGTACCTAGGTTTCTTGCCCTCCCGAAAAGGATCTCAGCAGGGTGTCTACCTTAGTAAACCAATAACGAGGTATTTTCAAAGGAATGTGGGAGAGAAGATGCATAATTTTTGGTGCTGTGACCATTTCAATTGCTGATATTTTACCTACAAGCAACAGTCAAAGAGATTTCCATCTGTCCAGTTCTGTACGAATGGACGCAAAAAGTGGTTTCATATTTAGGTCCCAGATTTTATGCTAATTAGGAGAGATAGTAATGCCCAAGTAGGTACTTCTCCGGGGCCCATCGGAGCCCATGCTGCATAACCATTTGAGAGGTACACTTAGAGTTTAAAGGCAGGACCTCCATCTTGGCCTGGTTAATCTTGAGCCCTGAAAATGTAGGGAAATCTGACAAGGTGGACAGTAGGGGAGGGAGGTGACTATACTGGCTATTGGGAGCAACAGGTCATCTGCATACATAAGAGTAGGGTATGCCCCACCTGGACCCTGGAAATTAGAGGATTTTGCCTAATAGTAGCCACCAAGGGTTCTACTGCCAATACAAAAAGTAGTGGGGAAAGTGGGCAGCCCTGACTGGTATCCCTACCCAGTATGAATGGGGGAGACAGCATTGTATTGGTGAGTATCCGTGCAGCTGGGGATGAATATATTGCCCCAATCCAGGCCCGAAACCCCACCCCCAAGCCCATAGTGTAAAGTACTTGTTGGACATAGTCCCACTCCAGGGAATTAAAGGCCTTTTCGAAATCTATTGCAATTGCAGTAGCGGGCCAAGATGATGTTTGGGCCTTATAGATTAAATTTACCAACTATCTAATATGGTCCATGCTGAAACAGCCCTTAACAAAGCCTGCTTGGGATGGGTGGATCAAACTGGGAAGGAGAGAATTAAGTCTATTAGCTAGTATCTTAGCTAGCACCTTGTTATCGGCATTCAATAGTGAAATAGGGCGGTAGCTGGATGCTTTAAGAGGGTCTTTACCTTTTTTCCGTAGGATAGTAATAGTCGCCTCCCTAAGGGATGAAGGGAGAAACCCTGTTTGCAATGACTCAGTAAATACTTGTTGCAATACAGAAGAGATTATGGGATGCAACAGCTGCCACACTTCAATAGGGAAACCATCCCATCCTGGGACCTTTCCCATGTTAAGGAAGAGGATGGTGTCTGTCACCTCCTGGGTTGAGATTGGGGCATTGACATTAGCCTGGGCTTCCAAGATTTTGGGGAGAAGTAGGGACTCCAGAAAAGGGAGGACCTGCTGGGGGTCTGGGGCTCTGGAGGATTTATATAACAAGGAGTAAAAAGCCATCATTACTTGATTAATACCTTGTGCCAAGATCTGGGTCCTACCCCCTGCATCCTCTAAAGTAGCTACATGCCTTTTGGCTCTCTGCTTTTTCAGATGGTATGCCAGCAGCTTACCCCCCTTTTCTCTCCCTTCCCAATATTTATGCTTGAGTCTAATGATCGAAATCTCTGCCTTTTTTTCTAGAGACCAGCTCGTTCACTTGCATCTTCAGAGAGGTGACCTCATGACCTGCCTCTGACCTAAGGGAAGGGATGCAAAGGGCCTTAAAAGCAAGCTCCACTTCTCAGAGTTGTCATCCAAACCCCCTCATGTTGTTCCTTCCTCTTTTGGTGCCGACTCGCATACCCCATTATCACCCCTCTTAGTAGCTTTGAATGCCTCCCATGTGGAATCCGCAGAGGTATCTGCTATGAGGTTATGTCGAAAAAATTCCATTGCTTACTTTTGAAGCCCAAGGGAAACATCTGGGTCATGAAGTAGTAATGGGTCCAGCCTACATGCCGGAGACTTGGTGAGAGGGGCGCCCCTTGTGAAAGCAAGATGCACAGGGGCATGATCCAAGATAACTAATGGATGAATAAGGGTATTAACAGTGTTACTAGTAATAGTAGGAGAGGTGAGCCAGAAGTCTATTCTACTAAGATAACTATGTACTGGGGAATGAAGGGTATAGTCCCACTGGGAGGGGTAAAATATTCTCCTGATGTCCGTAAGTGCCAAGTCTTGTAATTGAGCCACTGCCATTACATTCCTGGAGTGGGGCTCGGTATTGGAAGGGGATCTATCCAGGAAAGGGTCCAGAGTAAGATTAAAATTGTCCCCTAATAAAATGGAGATGTCTTCTGAAGCTATGGAACCCAGCACCTGGGCCAACTTTTGAAAGGAGGGCGAGTCCTCATTCAGAGCATATACGTTACCCAGGATCAGAGGGCCCTCCGCAGTATCCATGAGTACCACCACCCATCTACCCTCAGGATCTCTCACTTATCTCTGCAATTTTCCTTGTAGTTGCTTTTGAAGCAGAATTGCCATGCCTCTCTTTCTAGAGGAGGCCAAGGCATGTCTGACCTGACCTACCCACTCCCTCTTCAGTCTCTCAGGATCCCTCACCGGTAAGTTTGGTCTCCTGCAGGAAGGTGACCCTTGCTCCCAGTCTCTTCAGGTGGCCCAAAACTTGCTTCCTCTTGTTTGGGGTGTTAAGCCCTCTGAAGTTCCATGTCAGACAAGTGATGTCACCTGTTAGTAATAGGGAGCAAATTTTTAATTAAGAGATATACCAAGAACAACAGCAGATAGGGGGTGAGGGCAGCCCAACCAGAAGAGGCAAATTTCTATAGAGCACCACCAGATATGGAGAGTGGGTAAAGCCTATGTACCCTGCCCCTACCAGAGGACCTTATACTAACAAATAACAAAACATCTGTGTTTCTTGTGAAACAACCATACATAAACACGTTAGCAAACTATATACATTGTGCACAGTGTACCGTGCAATTTGGGGATCTAGAGGCATCTCTTTGGCCACAGAGCCCTGCTGTAGGCCATCCCCCTATTCCCAGGGTGTTATCAAGTGGTATCCATCCTTCCTTAGCACTATGGTGAGTGCAGGGGTGGAGATTCCCTCCCCCCCGAGAGAATCAAGAAACCCAATAAGAAGGTTGGACCATGTGGCTCATTGCAACCCCAGAGGGTTGAGAGAGCTGCTCCAGCAGTGTAGCTCAGAAGCTGGAGTAGTTTAAGTGGGACTACACAATACTTCTAATGAAGTGGGGGTTTGCAGGAAAGAAAGTGGGGGAGAACTGCCCACTATTTCGGCGAGCCTAGGGTTATTGCTGATGGGTACCAACGTGTTCTCACAACAAAAATCTTGGTGAGGTCAGGCTCGTCACACCTTTTGAAGAGTGTACTGTAAGCCACCCAATGTGGGGGCTGAGAAACCTCCCCTTGATAGAAAAAAATAATAATAAAAAAAAAAAAAACATACCAGAGGGGCACAGGCCTGTGCCTTTCACCACTTAGATCCTCACGTTAAACACATCCTGGCTACCCATTCAGCACAACAGTTTACGCATGCCGACAAATACTTTCATGTTATGACATAGCTTCCCAGTGGACCTCACCCCCCCCCACACACACAAGTTAGTGAGGTAGAACCCACAAAAGTTCTGCTTTTTAACCAGATGGTACAAAAAGGCCTTCTTTGCTATCTAGACATGCCTGGACCTTTGAACAGGACGTCCACTGAGAACATGTTGGAAGACCTCATTGAATCCCTCCCGGTATAGGAGTGAGGCATCTTCTCTGCCATATGGTGGTGCAAGTCAGGGATCAAAGTTGGGGTGAAGAGGGGCTCGAAAGTTCCCTTACACTGGTAACATGGAGAAAGGGTAGCAGATGGATCAGCCAAGGAGACTGTCCACTGACTATCAATTCAGACACCACAAACTCTCCTCATAACTACAACTCCCCGGGGGATTAAAAGAACAGAAATAGAAAGAAAATGGAAGGATGACTACTTATTTGACCACCGGTGGGTTTTCTCTGATCGATTGCCCTAGAGATGTAGAGTGCTCAGGATGGTCCACACTGAAGATGAGATCTCCGCTGGTAGAGGAGGCCTCCCTCGTAGCCTTTGGTGGAAGCTGCCCTCCACTATCTGTAGCTCCCTTCTGCGGCTGTTGAGGAGTTGCTGATTGGGACAGGTAGCTGGGCTGCAACATAGGAGTAGGCCTGCCTTCCACAGTTGAATCCATGATGCCTGGGTATTGATCCAGAGAGCTGGGGCGTGTAGCTTAATATCTATTAGCAGTGTGGTAGGTCTGTAACTGATCTGGAGCTACAGTGTCCATGTTTGTGGCTTCCTCTGTGACGTCTTGCCCTCTCTCCGAAGGATGCTCCCGGTGGCCATGTTTCTTTGAGGATTGCCTCTTTCAGTGTGCTTTTGGGGGAGTTCCCAGTGTTGCTCGCTGAGGTCTTGCCAAACTGCAGGCCTGCTCACTGATGGAGAGGAGTGGCAATCCAACCCATCGGTAGCAGTTTTTGCTGAAGGGGTCCCAGGGTAGTGGTGGTGAATTCTTGTGGCCAGTTGCACCGTAAAACAAAATCCATGAGTGAATCAGGAGATTCAAAACTGTTTGGGACCCCATTATGCATAACCCGCATCATGGTTGGGTAATGCAAGAAGGACAGTCCAATACTGTGCATTTTATGCCTTGCCTCAGAGTATGCTTGCTGTTTTGTCCAACAGATCCTTACAGAAGTCCTGAAAGATGTGGATCCTATTCGATCTCCACGCTACATGCTGTAACTCACAAGCTGTAGCTAGGACCTTCTTTCTCCCTAAAATCAATAAATCCGGCTATGCTAGGTCATGGTCTGTCCTGGGTCTGAGACATGGGGGGGAGCTAGCATACGGTGTGCGCATTCCACCTGAAGCGGTATCAATGGGTCCAACTGCAGCATTTCAGCGATGGCTAATTGTAGAAATCCCTCAGTATCTTTGCCTTCTACACACTTGTGGAAGCCCAGGAAGTGAAGATTATTACAGCGACCTCGAATCTCGAGGTCATCCATCTTACTGCACAGCATCTGTATGGTCTGTTGTTGATCTCTTAATTCTGCCCTTAAGTTCTGAACATGACCCTCCGTCACCGAGACCCGCTGTTCGGTATGCAGCATCCTGGCTTCTAAATTTTGAACCACTTGGCTGTTTCGATTAGTTGCCACAGTGACTTTTGCCACCTGGGCCATAAGTTGGCCAAACATCACCTCGATTGATGGTTGTTCCCAGGTTTGTGGCAAGTGACCTTCAGCCATATTTTCAGGTCTACCTCATCCAGGAGGCTTTTCAGTAAAATAGTGATTTCCACACAGCAAATGAAGGCTTTTTGTATCAGTGAAGCTAAATTAGTGTAGCTTGAGTTTTACCCCACAAGTTACAGTAGAGTGAGGATATACCAGCTGGTAGAGAAATGATTTTAAAGGATATTTTCCTTTGGGTTACAGAGCTGATCTTTAAGCTGCCATCCTATTTAGCGCCCCTAGTGGCAGCCTCATTGACTACCTTTTTTAATTCTGGGAGGATGGTGTGGAACCTGAGGACTGGTGAAAGACGGATGTGATTCCCCTTCACGAAAGTGGGAGCAAGACAATGGCAGGAAACTATAGACCTGTCAGTTTGACTTCAGTGGTAGGGAAAATGATGGAATCACTTCTGAAGGAAAGAATTGTTGAGCACCAGGAGGTCAGTGAGGCACAGGACCCAAGGCAGCATGGATTCACAGCAGGAAGGTCATATCAAACAAATCTAATTGATTTCTTTGACTGGGTGACCAAAGTAGTAGACCAAGAAGAGGCTGTGGACATGGCCTACCTAGACTTTAGCGAGGCATTTGACCCAGTCCCGCACAAAAGATATTAATAAATAAATTAGCCAGCCTGGGAGTGGGTCCCAGGGTGGTAGCCTGGGTAAAACACTGGTTGGACAACAGGATACAGCAGGTAATAGTAAATGGAGTCCACAGTGAAGAAAGGAGGGTTACTAGTGGGGTACCACAGGGTTCAGTACTGGGGCCGGTCCTTTTTAATTTCTTTATAAGTGACATTGCAGAGGGACTGGAGGGGAAAGTATGTCTCTTTGCAGATGACACAAAGATTTGCAACAGGGTTGATATGCAAGGTGGGGTGGAAAGGATGAAATGGGACTTGGTAAGGTTGGAGGAATGGTCAAATTTATGGCAGCTTAGATTCAACTCAAAGTGCAAAGTACTGCACTGGGGAAACAAAAACCCAGGGCAAGAGTACACAATGGGTGGGGGGGCTGAGATACTGACAACAACAAAAATGGAAAGGGACCTGAGGGTGGTCATATCAGATGACCTAAAGGTGAACCAGCAATGTGAGAAGGCAGTTAGGAGGGTGGGGGGATACTGGAATGCATAGGGAGAGGCATCATCAGTAGAAAACAGGAAGTTGTTGGCCCTCTGTACAGACAGTTGGTAAGACCACATCTGGAGTACTGTGTACAGTTCTGGAGACCCCATCTCCGCAAAGACATAGACAGGGTGGAGGCTGCCCTGAGAAGGAACTTAAGATATATAGCCTCAAGGAAAGGAGGGAGAGGTTGAACATGATAGAAACTTTCAAATACCTTAAGGGAATCGACAAAGTCCTAGAAGGTAGTATATTTCAGAAAAAGAGATGTGCAAGAACAAGGAGGCACAATTTGAAGATAGAGGGGGGACGGCTCGGAGGTAATGTGAGGAAGTATTTCTTCACAGAGAGGGTTGTAGATGCATGGAACAGCCTTCCTGAAGAGGTCATAGAGTCAGAAACAGTGGGGGAATTCAAGAATGCATGGGAAAGACATAAGGCAACTTTAGTGAGGGGTAAGAGGAAGTAGGCTATTGACTAGGATCTGCAGCTTATCCATTAGGTAGGGAAATGGGCAGACTGGGTGGGCCAAGCGGTCCTTATCTGCCATCAAATTCTGTGTTTTTATGAGAGCCATTTCTAACATGAAACCTATGAAATCCCCTGGGCCAGATGGATACCTGGTAGAGTGGTACAAGACCCTCTCCTCCACTTCAACACCATATTTACCTAAAGTATGCTTAAGTATTCAAGGATATGTGGCCCTCCCCCCCCTCCCCATGGTCTGGGGCTATAGTATCTGTAATTCCCAAACCAGGCAGAGATCATACACTCATGGCATCTTGTAGACCTATAACTGTGTTAAATACAGACTACAAAATATACATGTCAATATGGGCCCACCGATTAGAAGGTATCCTTCCATCAATCATTCATTCACCCCAAACAGTCAGGCTTCATCAGCAGCAGACAAACCTTTGACAACATTTGTAGAGTAACACACCTGGTAGACCATTTAACACAGAGATCAATCCCTGCGACCCGTGTTGGCCTCGATGCTGACAGGGCCAAGAAACACAATCAAATGCCTTATCTGTGGGAGGCGCTGTTGATATTTGGTTTCACTACTAAAGTAGTATCCTGAATTTGGAGTGCTTACAATTCACCCTATAAATATTTGTGAATCAATGCTCAATTTTCCAATACAATGGGCCTTCACAGAGGTATGAGACATCTCCTATATTGTTTGCCATGTACTTAGAGCCTTTGGCCATAGCTATTAGGGAAACTAGGGAAATTAAAGTATGGGTATACCTTTGGGCAGACACACAAGGCCCGTCTTTATGCAGACAATGTATTATTAACCCTGCT
Source organism: Neoceratodus forsteri (assembly GCA_016271365.2). NCBI lineage: Eukaryota > Metazoa > Chordata > Ceratodontiformes > Ceratodontidae > Neoceratodus > Neoceratodus forsteri. Next base: position 33,948,531 of record CM057450.1, read on the forward strand.
AGAACCAGAAACTTCCCTGCCGGAGGTATGTAGGCTTATGAGAGAATTTAGTACCATATCAGGGTATGTAATTAATGACTCTCTAAGACGGAAGTGTTAACTTTAAATTTTACACCACCCTCTAAACTAAAGAAACAAATCATTCTACATTGGAACTGCATAACAATCAGATATCTTGGGGGTAAGAATACCTAAGAATTTGTCACTCTCTTATAGTTGGTGAACTATGAGCCCTTGTCTAAGACCTTAGAACAGGATACGAGACATTGGTCTTTCCTACACCTACCCTCTTTGTCCGGATAGATATGCTGAGAATGAATATTTTTTCAAGGCTTCTCTATTTATTTATTTTTTTTTTCAAACACATCCAGTAACACTGTCCTCATACTATTTGAACTCATTGAATAAAGTTTCTTCAAGATTTGTTTGGGAGGGTAGAAGGTCTAGAATATGTTGGTCCATCCTTCAGCTTCCATGGAAAAAAGGCGGATTAAACCTTCCCAACCTGCATTAATATGATCAGACAGCAGTGTTGAGGACCATCATGCTTTGGATTAGTCCTAATTATTCAGCCCCTTGGAAGACCATAGAATTTGTTCTAAATTATTTGACATTGGCTCGATTTGTTTTCAAGCCCCTATCGACTGCTTTGATATATTCCCACTTTAGTTTTTACACATCAAACACACTTTGGGTCTGGGGAAAAATTAGGCAATCCCCTTCCACGTCCACCATATTTTATTTTTTATGCTTGCTCCACGCAGACTGAGTCCTCCCGACATGACTAGACCATTCTTTCTTGAAATGGCACAGGTCTGGTCTGTCATATATTTCAACTTTTGGACCCACAAGGCATGATATCATTTGCTAAGCTACAAGCAGTATACCCAATACAATATATAGACCGTTTTCATTTTCTACATGTAAGATCGTACCTTCTAGGCAAAAATCTAGAACTTTGTCGGATCCCTCAGCCTGCACAACTCCTCCTGAATATATTAATTGCCTCTTTAAGGGGACAGCAGCTGCAACATTTAGTGGGTCAGGCATATAAGGCTTTGGGAGACATACTTGGTGGAACATCTGAGTCTATCCTGCAGGCTTGAAACAGAGATGTACACTCATATTTCCTACCCAGATTGGCTCGGATTCACCCTTTCTTCTTTGAAAGTGTCCCAAGCCAGATACTGGAAAGAATTCACATGAAAATGTCAAGTATGTTATTTATTTTTTTTTTTTTCATATCCTCTCCAGACTATTGAGGTTTCTTCTAGAGGAGTATGGCAGATGTTGGAGAGAATGTGGGGAATGCAAAGCTTCACATAACCACATATTTTGGTCATGCCCAGTTTTAAATCCTTATTGGATACAGGTTTCCTCAGCCATACAACTTCTATGAAATTCACCAATGGGATTGACCCCAGAATTAGTATTATCTATACCTCCAGCAGGGATAAAAGTGACACAAAGAGATATGCTCTACGCTTATATTATCACAGCAAAAAAGGCCTTCACTCTCCTTTGGCGACAGCCTACTCTGCCAGCTTTGACTTTCTGGAACTCTATCCTGATTGAGATATAACAACTGGAATGTCTGATAGCAGTCTCTAGGCAAAAGGCTCCCAAATTCAACCAAAGATGGTGCCTGTGTGTGTGTGTGTGAGTGTGAGTGTGTGTGTGTTGAGATCCCTCCTTTGTACCATAAAAATTGATGTAAGAAATAACTTGGAAACCCCCAGTCCTTATGGTAGCCCTTATAAGAGATGACGAGTAAATATATAATAGACTGGTGAGCCCTTTGCTGACAGAACAGGCTGGTAGCCCCACACTGGTTTCCTCTTCCTATAAATTTAATTATATACAGTAATCAGTTATCACAGTTTTATATTTCATTTACATTGCTTTGGAAATAATATATCTTAAAATAAATCGGGAACTTATCTACTGAACATATATTTATTTCAATCTATGGAATGTAAAAATAACTCCTGAATGATCAATAAATATATAATGTGTGTGTGTGTGTGTGTGTGTGTGTGTATATATATATATATATATATATATATATATATATATATATATATATGCGAGAGATAGAGATATAGAGATATATAAATAGATTTATATATATATATATATATATATATATAATATATAGATAGAGATATATTATATCTCTATATATCTATATTATATATATCTAAATATTATATAAATATAGAGAGAGATATGCAAAATAGTGGAAATGAAGAGGGATGGGAATGAAGGCAGAGGGATAAGGAAAGTAGGCAAAAGGTAAATGGGGGGAGGGGGCTACCAATAAGGATAATAAAAGAATTTGGAAGGCCATGTGCACAAATGCTCAAAGTTTGGAAAATAAAATCCTGGACCTTGTGGCCATTATGGCAAAGGTTGACCTGGACATTGTCGCCATTACCGAGTCATGGTGCAATGGGAACTATGACTGTGATATAGCCATCCGGGGCACTACTCTGTTCAGGAAGGACGGGGGGGGTAAGAAAGGGGGAAGGGTGACTCTTTACATAAGGGGTAGCATAAAAGCAACAAACAGGGAATTCAGGGAGGGGCAGAGGCACTTTGGGTCACCTTAGACACAGCAAACAGAACTGTAATTCACAATGGCATGATCTAAAGGACTCCAACACAGGTGGGGGATGGATAAGGTACTCATGGAAGCCTCCAAAAGATGGCATCCAAGGGGGGTACTGTTTGTAGGAGGCTTAAATCTACAAGATGTAACTTGGAACATCCCAGCTGCAGGTTTTTAGGAGCTGGGAAATCCTGGACACCCTGCAGAGGGCATACCACAGGCAACTAGTGAGAGACCCCACTCATGTGGGAGCAATATAGGACTTTGTACACATCAATGAGGAGAGTGTTGCAGACATCACAGTGGGTAGCCACTTGGGGAACAGTGATCACCATACAGAGTGCTTCAATATAAGTACTGTACTGTACTGTGCTGGAATCAGACCACACAAAGGCAAGGGTCCTGGACTTCAGGAAGGCCAACTTTACTAAGATGGGGGAATGCCACAGGGATACCCTGGCATGGTGGGGGGAGGATAGGGGTGGAGTGAAGATACAGTGGGTGAAACTAAAGGGCCATAGTTAAGACAAAAAAAACACTGCATCAGGCGAGTAAGCAAAATCTAAAGGAAAACAAGAAAGCTATAGTTCTCAAAAGCAGTGGCTGGGAAGGTAAGGGCAAACATTTTTGCATTTAGGAGGTATAAGAAGGCATAGAGGGAGGAGGATGGGGAGGTGTCATGAAGAGGGAGGCAGGGAAAGCAGTCAGAGTGCAAAGGCCCAAGCAGAGGAGAAAATAGCACAGGCAATAAAGAAAGATGGCAAGATCTCTTTTTTAGGTATGTGAGTGAGTGAATGAAGAAAAAAACAAGGGGAGATTGTAACACTAAGAAGGGAAGGGTGGGAGTATGTGGAGGGGGACCAGGAAAAAGCATACATCTTGAACATTACTTGTTTTTTTTGGTTTTTTTTAATAGTGTTCATGGAGGAAGGGGAAGGTGAGGGTCCACAGATCAGTGATTGGAGAATAGAAGGAAGAGAAATGGACACTAGTCCATTTACAGACTGAAGAGTCCTGAAGGAACTCACAGATCTAAAAGTGGGACAAGGCAATAGGGCCGAAGGATATTGGAGGAGCTCAGATAGGTGTTGGTTACACCTCTGACAGTCCTGTTTAAACCATTCACTGCAGACAGGATTTGTCCTGGAGGACTGGAGGAGAGCAAATGTAGTTCCTTTTCTCAAAAGTGGTAGCAGAGAGGAAGCTGGTGGTTACAGGCCAATCAGCTTGACTTTGGTGGTGGGGAGATCAGTTGAACTCCTGCTGAAGGCAAGAATTTTGGAATATCTTGAAACCAGCAGCTTACAGGATCTGAGGCAGCATGGATTCACTGGGAGGAGGTCATGTCAAACAAATCTAATAGATTTATTTGACTGGATGACCAGGGAAGTAGATCAGGGTAGAGTGGTGGCTGTGGCCTACCTATATTTCAGAAAGGCCTTCAACACCATACCATGTCGGAGACTCTGAGACAAGCTGGGCAGCCTGGGAGTGGGTCCATAAGTGGTAAACTGGGTAAGGAATTGTTTGAAGGACAGACCATAGGGGTTGTTGTAAACAGAGTTCACTCAGAGGAAGGGATTGTGACCAGCGGGCTGCCACAAGGATCAGTACTGGACAAGTCTTTTTTAATGTCTTTTATTATTTACATTGCAGAGGGGCTAGAAGGGAAGGTATCCCTTTTGGCTGATGACACTAAAATCTGCAATATGGTAGACACTCCAGGGGTGTGTGTGTGTGTGTGTGTGTGTGTGTAAAATGAATAGGGATCTAAAAAAGCTTGAGGAGTGGTCAAGATTGTGGCAACTAAGTTTCAATGCAAAGAAGAGGAAAATCCTGCACTTTGGGCCTCGAAACCCAGGGGAAGAGTACAGGATGGGGGGAGTGGTACTGATGACAACCAAACAGGAAAGATGGGGTAATCATATCTGATGACCTAAAGGTGGCTGAAGAGTGTGACAAGGCTGTGGGGAGAGCCAGTGGGATGCAAGGATGCATAAGGAGGGGTATCGGCAGCAGTAGAAGGAGGGAGGTGGTGATACCACTGTGTAAATCATTGGTGAGACCTCACCGAGAGTACTGTGTCCAGTTCTGGAGACCACAGTCCAGATTTTCAAATGGCTATAGATTGCCATAAGGAACTTGTGGCACGGTGTTGGACCTCAAGTGACGACTTGTGGCCAGCACTCCGGCAATTAAAATTTTACAAACCACTCAGCTATATCTGTGCCGCACATCCAGTGCACCAAACACAGGACTTAAACCAGCTTTCCCTGGTCTGTATTTGTGGCATTGGGTCACACATTTTATGGAACTTGCACCAAAACCTGAGTGCAAAATGCTGTGAAGAGAGCAGATTGTCACAACTGTACCACATGTACTAATATTGGGCAACGGCTGTGGCTAACTGTTAAGTATAGTTGCAGCAGACTTTGTGGCAGATGTAGGACTTGACCCAAGCTCTGTGTCCACCTTCTAACATCAGGCCCAGCATCTCTGGAAGGACATAGACAGAGTAAAGGCAATCCCGAGGAAGGCAACTAAAATGGTGCAGGTTCTGCATCAGAAACCCTATAAGGAGAGACTAAAGGACCTCAGTATGTACACTCTGGAGAAAAGGAGGGAAAGGTGGGATATGATAAAGACTTAAGCAATAATGCCCGGCAGGATGTGTGTCATGCTGGGATAATGTCACGCCTCAGGTGGTTGGGCACGAGGCCGCAGGCCGAGCACATCTAACAACTGAGGCAAGATGTTATCACAAACAACACACACACACTCTGGAGGGCATTATTGCTATTATACAATGGCTTGTTGTTGTACAGAATAAAACAAATCATTTTAAAGATGTTTTTGTGTGGAAAAATATTTTTATTTTTTAAGAGCAGATGAAACAATCAAGCAACTGGTGAAGATGATCAAGATGCTCATCTGCAGGTTCACAGTAAGGCTGAGACTAGACCCGTGATGTTGTACTGATTAACACCACGGGTCCAGCCCAAGACTGACCAATCAGAGTCCAGGATTTTTTCTTGACATTGTATAATTTCAAAAACTTCACGGGTATAAAGTACAAGAGGGAAGCATTTCTCAGGGAATAAAGATGCTCAAGAACAAAGGGGCATGTCATGAAGCTGGGGAGGGTAGACTTGGGGTGGGGTGGGAATGTGAACCACTTTTTCATTAAGAGTGGTAGATGCCTAGCACAGCCTTCCAGCAGAGGTTGTGGGGGAAAAACCTGTACCAGGATTCAAGAATGCATGGGATAGGCATAACAGTGGTAAGGGAAGGAAGGGCTAAGCTGGAGATCAAGTAGGGTCTATGGCATTACAGTAGTTGGAGAAAATGGGCAAGGTGGATGGGCCAAGTTGTCCTTATCTGCCTTCAAATTCTCTGTTTCTATGTTTACCACTATAAGACAGTTCTGGGAGAAGATACAGGAGGTGAGTATATTAATATCGCAAAAGGCAGTATCAGTCTCTCCATCTTTTTGAATTCTGAGGCTAGGCCCCTACTGTAGGGATATGCTTAAAAGCATGAAAAATGATTTAACTCTTAGGCTGCCAACAGAACTGGAACATATAAGAATTCTGGACAAGGGTTAACTCCTTGAGTTGTGGGAGTTATACAATAGCTATTCCTCCACTGGAGACAAACAAATTGCCTTCCAGATAACAAATATTTTTCAGAAACCTTCTGCATAGCAGAATTCCCGAAGATCTTTTGTGATGGGCATGGAAGACTAACATAATAGCTTAACATTTGCGATCATGACTGGACTATATCCACTGCTGCCCCCAACATGTGCATCTTAGGTTCTTATTTCCTAGCTCTATATTTAAATCAGAACCTAAGTAAATACTAATCACAGCTTACTAGTACAATTTACTTTGTGAGTTGTTCCTGTAATAGACCTGGACAAGCTGAAATGATTTCACATGGGTTAATAAGTGTGTATCCTGATAACAGTATTGCAATTGCTTATGCATATACATCCTTATTGAGTTATACCACTATTTAAAAAGGCAATTGGTCAAAAATCTGTGTTATACAGGGCGTCCACTTTTTATATGTCTGTTCAGGATGAAATGTCCAATTGTGCAACCGTCAAATCATTTAGAACTACAGTGGCTTGATATAATGAATGAATGCACTTGCACTTAATGTGTATGTAAGTGATATTTGTTATGTTTAAACCATTTTATATGTATTGTACTGTACTAATATTGTGCTGTAAATGTGTCGCTTGAGAAAACTGGCAATTTTGCTCATCAGCTAACCAGTATAAATAATAAAAATGAAAAACGAAAAAAACAAAGTGTACTCTGGAAAGCTGGGTATTTGTTAATCCTGGCCAGATGGCCAAGTCTAATAAATGCTTTCCAACTAGGATACATATAGGCTGCAGCCACAGGGCAAGCCAGGAACTTAACACTTTTTCCACACCAAAGGATCGCTTTGTTCTTAGGCTCATGATAAACCAGGGTTGTACATGTATAAAGTCTGGCTATACATGGTCAGCAACCATGGCCAGTTATTGGTCCATGATTTTAACCATGACCATCAATGGATAACCACTGATGTAAATGGTACAGAGAAGGACAATGGATAACCATGGTCAGTATAGTTTGAGAATAGTCTCAGTTGATCATGGTTATCCATGATTAACAATGTCAGAATTTGTATACATTATAAATAGAGAATAACGAATATTTAAGTGTTATGATGATTTTTTTTACACTCCTGAGGTATGTGACCCATAAACCTCAAGAGTGAAGCTGGAGAGTGTAGAGTGAAGGTTTATGAGGTCATCTCACACCAAGGGTGTGTAACAAAAGTCCATAAGAACACACTTGCATATCTATTATTATAATTACTGGTCCAAGACAATGCCTCCCCTACCTAAAGACTGATGGTCTCACTGTTAACACACGCGTGAGCACACACATCCCCTCGCTCTCTGAGATGGACTGCTATTTTGTCAGTTACCGTGTCAGCACTATCAACCCATCCTGGATTGCACTCCGAGTTGGTGTCTACTGACTGGGAGACACAGCAGGATCAATCAGATATTTTTAGGTTTTAAAAGGCAGAATCTACCAGATAGAGAATAACAAATGCAGCAGATATTGGGAGGGTAGTTAAGAATAGTGACTCGTCGGTAAGTGGAAAACAGAGCTGCCTTTTATTTATTTATTTTTTTAAGTACTGTTCAGCCTGCCCACACATAGAGCATGGGCCAAATGAAGTGGCACAATACACATAGAAACATAGAAGATAAAAGCAGATAAGGACCGCAAGGCTCATCCAGGCTGCCCATTTGTTTTTCTACCTTATGAATGTGCCATCAGCCTTTGCTCTGTCAATGGCCCATCTATTCATACTCCTCTGTATTGCTCCCTTATGCCTATCCCATGCCTGTTTGAAGCCCTGCACTGTATTCATATCCACCACTTCCTGAGGTAGGCCGTTCCATGCATCCACCACCCTTTCTGTGAAAATGAACTTCCTCACATCACCCCTTAATTGGCCTCCGTCTAATCTCATGCTGTGTCCTTTTGTCCTGCTATTTTTCTTATATTGAAACATGTTACACTCTTTCACCTTGTTAATGCTCTTGAGGTGTTTGAATGTTTTGATCATATGTTGAGTGATGCACAAAGAACACTGGAGGTGAAAAAAAGTTAAGTAAACACAATAAATCATTTTTGGGTTATTACAGTGTTTTGGAGATCCTTGTAAACAGGTAAATAAAGGGTCACCAATAAATTGTCATTTATACGCAATAAATATAATTCAGTTGTTTTCCAACCACCTTAACATCCTATTATGGATAATATATTATCCACATATACATTTAAAGGTACCTGGTTAGATTAGTGCTACTGTTATAGTGCCAGTCAAAGAGCACTAGTCTGTATTTCGCTACCATGGACAATGAGCAGGGGATTTACAGCACTCATAATATGCACTCCCCTGGTCGCTGTCCATGGTGCTGCCCAGCATAAGGGCAGCAAAATCCAGAAGGCTAGCAAGCTGCTCCAGTGGCATGGAGGACTGGGGCATTGAGCAGCTCAGCCAAGTGGCAGTGAAGACTTGGGTTCTAATCCTTGTCTCCAACCATTTTATAGACATCGGGCCAGGATTTCTTTTACACGGGGCCATGGAAACAGTATTCCACAGCCCCACAAATTTATCTTTCCCCATGATCCGCCTCCCCCCCTGAAGTGGGAGTCTAAGTCTGGGGGGGAGCGGGGGTGTAGCCCCCACAAAAATATAATTGACTGCATTTTTGCCATGCTGTTAAAGCTGATGGCATTGTGGTCGGCTATGTTCTGACAGTGTCTCTTTTAAAATGGCCTTTATTTACTTTCCCATTGCTGCTGTTGTTCCTCTTTCTAACGAAGTCTTTCCTCATTCATGACTGATACAATAGCTTAATTGCTATTTATAGTACCACATAAAGAAAATCTCTGATGTGGGGAGTTATCAAGTTCATTTTTTTTTTCAGCCCAGGCAATTAATTCCCTTGTGTAAAAAATGTGTTTTAATTACAAAACATAATTATTGAGATTTTCAAATTCTGATATGCAAATAAATATTAAAATGTGGTTGCTATCACATGCTCGAATGACCATGGTCAAACATTGATGAACCATAGTTGACCATAGTTGGTGACAGTGTGCCTAAACTTTCAAAAACCTATTGAAAAAGATCATATTACAAGACTACATTTGAAGAATTCTATAGTAACTATTTTAATTGTTGAAAAGTTACAGTGGGGGTGGGAAAGTAGATAGGAATACAACAATGTACAGCAATAACAAATCAAGAATGCAAGGACACTTGGGGTATAATACAGAAAATATTACAATGTATACTTGCAATGGGCTCTATTTACATAAAGAAAGACTGTCTATGTGCTGCATATCTGAGGCATGTAGGTAATCCTAAGATAGAATGTACCGCAATGGGGGTCCACCAGCCTTTACAAACAGTGTGCAAGACAGTTATGCACCAGATTCCTCCCCCTCCCCAGCTGCATGCTCAGCAACTCACTGTAGACAGTCTGGGGGGGGCTACCTGTACTATACGCCATTCACCAAGGCCAGGCACAGAGGGTGGTGCAGGTTATGGCAGCCAGGACCCTGCCATAATCCAGTGTGTTCCCCCATGGATATCACCTGTCAGTCATGATGAGACTGGGAAATAACTCTCCATGCAGCCCCAGACCACTAGGCTGTTGGGAGGGCTGGAGCAGCAAACTGGATGAGTGCCCATACATTTTTATATATTATATCCTCAGTATACAGATCGACTCCTCTGATGTGCACCCACCCCAATGGGCCCAAGGGATACACTATGGGACCTGAATTGGGCATCCAATTGGATACCTGCCTGGGTCTACCGCTCTGCTCTGGGCACTCCTCATGATCCTGTACACTAGAGGGTGGGGTCACAGAGAGGTGCCCCATGGGTATGTGTGGTCATGAATACAGTGCACCTTGTGCCTGTCTGGGGCTGCAGAGTTATGCGGACAGGGTACCTGCCTTTGGCATGTACCTTCCACCCCATAGTGAATAGCCCTCAACAGCAGTAAATTCAAAAGTGCAGCATGTGAGAGGAGTCAAGAGTGAGGAGAGAGGGAGCTAAAGCCAGTTTCAAGTAGAGAATAGAAAGTTGCATAGGAAGGACGAGAGGGCAGAGAAGGAGCTGGGATAGTGACTTGCCAGAGGCAGGGATTTCCAAAGTTTTGGGGAAACAGTGAAGAAACGCAGACTGGCCAGCAGTAGAGGTTCTAGGAGGGATGACCATGGTGTGAGTCATAGCTCTGGAGAGAGTTGGAAGGGTAGAGGTGATTAGCAGAAAGCAAGATAGGAGGGGAGGGAACAAAACAAGAGTTCAGAGATGGAAATGCAGTGAGAGTGGCATCTGTCATCTAGCGAGAGTAAAGATGGGGAGTGGTAGAGATTACAGTGGTGAGTATGAGGAGGACTGTAAGAGCAAAGTGGTGGAACAGGGGTAGAGGGTGTTCAGCCTGGCAAGGGAAAACATTGGGGCAACACTGCAGACTACATCACCATAGTCAGAAACAGGAAAGATCATTTTCTGGACTAGGGCCCAATGGGTAGGTAGTGGCATCCAATCTTGGTTTCTGTACAGAGCACGGAACTTGGAGTGAAGTTTTTTTGACAGCATTCACTTGTCCAGAGAAGTCAATGTGCCGGTCTATCCAGACACCAAGATTCCAAAAGGAGGAGATATCCTCTAGCTTTATCAATCAAGAGTGTGGTACGTGGGTAGTGAAGGAAGCCATTAGCTTAATCTGGTTCAAGGCCAGTTGGCATTCATCTGTATCACCCTCCCCCCACCCGGGTTTTGCCAGAAAATAGGCAAATTGTCTAGTGCAGTTACCCGGTCAACAAACTTAAGTAAATAAAATAAATAAGAGTATCTTTCTTGTGCCAAAGGACATAGAGACCAACTTTATGGCATTCAGGAAAATGTTTGTGTGAGCGTAGCCAGCACTGAACATTATTAAAGTCAAGTTGAAGTCTGGTAGGCACAACAGAGGAGGAGGATCCAGAGAGATACAAGACAGTATCGTCTGCATACATGTGAATACAGGAGGAGAAGCCGACAGCAGGAAAATAATTTAGGAAGATAGAGAAGAGAAGGGGACCAAGTACAGAACCCTGGGAGACACCTGTCTTGATGGGGAAAGGGGTAACAAGGAGCCAACATTATGAACAGACTGAGATTTGCCTTCCACGTAGGCATGGAACAAGTTTGTGGCTGTCCGAGCCCTGCTGCCAAGAGTTTGGCAAGAAGTAAGGGGTGAGAGAAAGTGTTGAATTCCTTGGCAAGGTTGACAAAGATAATGGAGGTGATGATGTCACTGTCCATACTAGTAAGGACAGTCAGTGAGCATAAGGAGAAAGGTGGATATGGAGTGCTGCTTCTGGAAGCCAGATGGAAAGGGGTAAAGGAACTGGAGGAGTTGAGGAAGGAGGAGAGCTGGGAGAGAACCACCTGTTCCTGGAGTTTAGCTAGGATAGGGAGAAGGGAAAATGGGTATGTAATTACCTGGAGTTGAGTGGTTGCCATCTTTGGGAAACAAGAGGCATGCTTCCAGGCCACAGGAACAGAGGCAAGTGAGAAGGAGAGGTTCAGCAAAGAAGTAAGTTGGAGGCAATAGCCAGGACATATAGGCAAAGAATTGTGGCATCAAAACCATGGGAGGACAGTCAGGAGGAGGGGCTAAGGACAAGGAGAACCATCTGACTGGGGAAGAATGATACAGGTGAGAAGGGTAGACATAGGGTAGGGGTGAGTTAAGTGAGGAATAGGTGGATGAGAGTGAGGGAAGAGGTGGGGAGGATGGACAGCAGGCACATGAGATAAAGTATGTATTGAATTTGCTGGCAATTGCCAAGGGGTCAGACAGGCTGGAGCCATCAACTCAAACTACAGGGATGGAGGTTGGACAGGTAGGGATAAGAGGGCTTTGACTATCATCCAGAATTTATAACGGTGATTCAGATTGGTCTGGTAGGTAGGCTGGAAGTACTCAGCCTTGGCATATCCTATTGCAGAGGTACACTTATTTTGAGAGGGCAGTAATGCTGGTAGTCAGACAGAGAGGCAAAAGATTTATGCATCTTCCAGGCAAAGTCACGAGTGTGAAGGCATGCTAATAGTTCAGGGGTGATCCAGAGGAGGTGAATTCCACACTCTGATGTAACTTAGTAGGGCAAACTGCTTCCAAGCTGCAAGAACTTTAGCTTTAAAATGGTCCCAAGCACGTTCAATGGAGGTGGCACCAGAGATGAGACCTGTCTGTGGTATATAGTTTCTCTAGAAAAGGGACAAGGTTGAGGGATCTATTGGAACATGTCACGATAATGTATGACCAAAAATAGAAGCAAAATGGAATCAAAACAATGTCTTAATTAAAATGATCTACTGTAAAACTATAAATTCTAGAAGCACAGCTCCTGTACAACTTGAATACATTTTGAGAACCTTTTTTTTTTTTTTTTGTACTGTGCAAACCAAATAAAGATTTGCTAGATAGCTGTCAGGTAATGCTGCAGTAATAAATGGGATAATTTAGCTTGAAGTAAACTGCTCCTGGTAAGGCTTTGAATGGCTTGGTGTTTATCTAAAATAACAGATGGCAAAACAAGAGGCTACAGTAACTACTGTAGAAGCAAAATCAGGAGAGTCATAGCATTCAATCTAACCTCCACACTTGGGGATGATGCTGTGCATCTAACACTGCTTACAGTTATCTAGACATCTGTAAAGGGCTTAAGTGGATCCATCTCAAAATGATTAAACTGTCCACATAAATATTTTACACAGTTTAACTGTAGAATGTATGATGTACAGGACTTTAGGAGGGCTGACCTTGGGGAAAATGCGTGTACCTTAGAAAAGCATTAGCAAACAGGCAAGAAGGAGGGGTGGAGCAACAACAAGGAATAATCAAAACAGCCATCACAGCAACAACAAGCCTTTGAGTGAAGTGAATCAACAAAACAAAACGAAGGGGGGAAAAAACACTATGGTTCTCCAAAGAGGTGGCAGGGAAGGTTAAGGAGAAAAGGACAGCATTCAGGCAATGTAATGAAACACAGAAGGAGCAGGACAGAGAACTTTATCAGTTAAAGCAGAAGGAGGTAGAGAAGGCAGTCAAAATAGCAGAGGCCCAAACCAAGGAAAAGAAAGCCAACTCTGTTAAGAAGGGATAAAACCTTTTATAGGTACATTGGGGAGTGAAGAAAGACCAAGGGAGGAACACTGAGGCTTAATAAAGGGGAAGGAATGTGGGCAGAGGGTGACAGTGAAAAAGCAGGGATACTGAATAAACATTTCTGTTCAGCATTCACAACTGATGAGGAAGGGGAGGTACCTAAACCAAACAAGAGAAACACTCTGGATAGGGTGGTCGATACCAGTCCATTCACAGAAGAAAGGATTCTGAAAGAATTTTTGAAACTGAGGGTGGATAAAGCAATGGGGCCTGATGGGATTCACCCCAGAATTCTAAAAACTAAGGGTTGAACTACTGACATCACTGACTTCTCCCTCTTTAACAAATCATTGAAGGATGGGGTGGTACCTGAGGACTGGAGGAGGGCAGATGTGATTCCACTTCACAAAAGTGGGAGCAGGGCGGAGGTCGGAAACTGCAGACCAGTTAGTTTGATCTTAGTGGTAGGGAAAATTATGGAATCACTTCTGAAGGAAAGTATTGTTGAGTACCTACAGGCCGGGGGGGGGGGCACAGGACCCATGGCAGCATGAATTCACAGTGGGAAGGTCATATCAGATGAATCTAATAGATTTCTTTGACTGGGTGAATACAGTAGTAGACCAGGGAGGAGCTGTGGATATGGCTTACCTAGATTTTAGCAAGGCATTTGACAGTCCCACACAAGATTAATATATAAGCTATCCAGCCTTGGAGTGGGTCCCAAGGTGGTAGCCTGGATAAAAAAAATTGGCTTGACAAGAGGATGCAAAGGGTAATAGTAAACTGAGTCCACAGTGAAGAAAGGATGGTAACTAGGGGGGTACCGCAGGGTCCAGTACTGGGGCCGGTCCTCTTTAATGTCTTTAAGTGACATTGCAGAGCACCTGGAAGGAAAAGTATGTTTCTCTGCAGATGACACAAAGATCTGCAACAGGGTTAATACACAAGGTGGAGTGGAAAGAATGAAAAGGGACTTGGCTAGGTTGGAGGAATGGTCAAATGTATGGCAGCTCGGATTCAATACAAAGAAGTGAAAGGTAATGCACCTGGGAAACAAAAACCCAGAGGAAGATATGGAAAGGGACCTAGGAGTAATTATATCAGATTACCTAAAGGTGGGCAAGCAATGTGAGAAGGTAGTAAGCAGGGCTGGGGGGGATACTGGAATGCATAGGGGCATCAACAGTAGAAAACAGAAAGTTGTTATCCCTCTGTACAGACAGTTGGTGAGACTTCATCTGGAGTACTGAGTGCAGTTTTGGAGACCCCATCTCCACAAAGACAGAGTGGAGTCTGTCCAGAGGAGGGCAACCAAAATGATGCAGGGTCTGCACCAGAATACATAATAGACATGATAGAAACTTTCAAGTACCTCAAGGGAATCAACAAAGTCCAAGAGGGTAGCATCCTTCAGAAAAAGAGATGTGCAAGAACAAGGGGGCACAATTTGAAGATAGAGGGGGGATGGCTCAGAGGTAATGTTAGGAAGTATTTTTTCACAAAGGGTTGTGGATGTATGGAACTGCCTTTCTGGGGAGGTCATGGAGTCAAACAGTGAGGGAATTCAAGAATGCATGGGACAGACATAAGGCAATTCTAGTGGGGAGGTAGGAAGGAAGTAGACTGGTTAACTAGGATCTGCAGTTTATCCATCAGGAAGGGAAATGGGCAGACTAGGTGGGCCAAGCGGTCCTTATCTGCCGTCAGATTCTATGTTTCTAAACATAGTTTATATGATGCAACTACTAATGTGATTAAAAAAACCGTGTGTATATTTTAACTAGATACCATCCTTTATGCAATCTTAAACAGGACATACAATTCATTTGATTGACTGACTAGAAGCAAACTGACCAGTGGAAACCATTGTCAAACATTAACATAAAAACCATATTAAAATAATTGAAAATCATGCCTGCTACCTGAAAGCATTTAAAAATATATTGTTGTATTAATCTTTTTTGTATTAATTTACCAAATTGGAAGAAAAAATATTCAGTTATACTAATCCATATCTCTTGGTCCCTTCCCCCAGGCATTTGTGCATTTTCATCAACCATGGACAATTTTGTCCATGAATAATGGACAAAGCTTGGATGGTGTTATCATGGACAGACATATGGAACAGAGCAAGACCACCCATGGATGTCTGTGGACAACGTTGTTTGTCTGTGAAGGCATGGACAACTGGAAAATGGGGCTCTTTTGATGCCTAGAGGTGATGGCACACTTCACAGTGAGTCCCTTCTCTGGCTAGTTTCAGTCTCCTTCTTCAGTGGCACAGGCCTCTGGTGTTGGCTGACAGATGTTGTCTCCAGTCTCAGTCATGTCTCTCCTGACCTCCACATTCAGCAGACAATACTTTTTCTTTCAGCAGGGCAACTTGATCTTTACCATCTCACACACCGTGCCATGGCACATGGTCTTAACACCCTAATTCCACAATGCATGTGGACATTAAACAGTTTATTACATGTGCCACAAGCCTTGTGGTGTATGTATATGATATCCCTGCAAAAATATTTACAACGGGATAATGATACATCAGCTTACAGTCCAAGTTAAGGAACATATTTGGTACATATTGAGCAAAGAGTTGACACCACCTTAGGGAATTTCTTTTCCCACCATAATAGCAGAATTGAGGGTTTGAAATTTATGGGTCTAGAATTTTGCTATAAATCTCCAGAGGGGACAAAAGACTGCAGACTCTGAAAGTAACCAAGATCGATCTACTCTTTAAAGCATTACATCCAACTGGCTTGAATGTGAAAAGGGACTGTACCCATTCCTGTGAGTGGGATGCTTCAGAAATTGTGCTATTAATTCTGCAACCTAGCCCAGTTAACCATATCCTCCATCTCCTTTTCTCTTAGTAGTAATATTATTGCCAATCTTCTTTGAGTGTGAATTGCATCTACAGTAATTTCTTGAAGAAACAATTGCATGAATGTCAAAAGAAGTGAACATAAAAAAAAAAAAAATAAGGAATGGAATTAATATTATGAACACATTTTGAATGAGGATTCACAAGTTAATATCATACAGTGGTGATAGGATGTTGCTGGAAAACGATTTTCCCTTCTCTCCTTCTGTTGTCACTGAATGATACCAATATTGTCCCTGTCGTTATCACCCTAATTCGGAGTTTGTCCCTTATTGCCCATTCATTAATCTCTTCCTATCTCTACTCCCCTGGCTTTTTTCCTTACCCTACTTTTCCGCCCCTTTCGCTCCTCTGCCCCCTTCCTGTCTACTCCCTTTCCTATATTGTCTCCCCTATCCTATCTGTCTTTCCCTTCCTCCACCTCTTCTCCTCATCATTCTCCTTTCCACCCTACCTGGACCGATTCTTACTCCCATCCCATTCCTCTGCCCCACCTCTATCCATTCATTTTATCTAGTGACCCCCCTTCCATCAATCCATTTTCCTCTCCTCTACTTAAGGATCTAGCTGTGCTGTGTGAAATTTATTATGGCAATTATAACTAGTTTCACTTTCTACCATAGGGAAACCCATGTAGCAATTTGCCATTATAAAGGAGTGCTTATAATGGCAAATGTGTGCCAGGTTTCTCTCGCTCTGTGCATGTGCACCTGCACCCTCTTCTGTGATCTTCACACTTGCTGCCCTGCCTTCTTTATCAAAACTGTACCACAACTCTGACAAGGCAGGAAGTAATAATTTTTTTTTATATATATTTGCTGTGGCCAGAAAGCAAAACCAGGCAATTATGTAAAATATGGGGTAGTGTGTAAAACTCTAATTTTACACACACCCTTGGTGTTGGATGCCTAGATGAACCCTGACAATGTTATATACATCCTTGTTGGATGCCTAGATAAACCCCTCAAGCTTTGCTATTCAGGTTCATCTAGGGATCCAACACAGAGTGTGTGTAAATTTTTGAGTTACACACGCTACCCCATACTTTATCATACTGTATATTTTAAAGCTAAATATTAGCATTCTTATTATAGTGATGAACTGTACATTGAACGTTTGCTAAAAGGTTGTAATTTTGTTTTGGCAGGGGTTTGTTTAACTCTTTGGGGCATATATCAGACTTTTTTAAAAGCACGGGGGAGGCTTCAGATTTAAACCCTTGTCTTATTGCATTGGAGACTGGTCTAGTTTATGCATTTGAATAGTTACAGTTAACAAGCTTGGTAACTTCAGGAAACTTATAACATTGGGCATCTAATTCCTGCTTTCAGAATGATTATCTAAGTGAAATATTTTCCTTAAATATACATACGGAGCAGAATTTTCAGAGTTCAATCCAAGATGTGTCTGCTTCTTTTTTCAAAGCAGGAATGCATCTAAACCTATTAGACCATCTATTAGATGGCCTAACAGCATTCAAAGTTTGCTTCCAAAAAGAGATGCGACTGTGCCCCTAAACAGATCTGGTTGCATGTGCGTTCAGTTTGGATTCCAGTTGCATTCATTTTTGCCACAAATTGTGACTTTTTGTCATAAATGGATGCAACATTTTAACATAGCAGCTGGACTATCTGGACACACATAAATGGATGCAAACACAGATGCAGCATGCATTTGCCATCTTAGTCCACCCCTTTTGAACCCCCTTCCCTTTGTTAAATGCTAGAACCTGCATTTTTTTTTATTCCTCCTAGATGTATTCAAGTTGTTGCACAGGAGTCTCATTACAGTACATCACTGTTAGGGGTGGCTTTATAAAACAAACTGATGTCAAACCCAACTGCTCTACTGAAGAAGACTGGGAACAAAGTGCCAGGAAACTGGGTTCACTTATGTCTTTGTATGTCTGAATGAAGGCACTATATGCAGAAATTTTAGACCAGTCTGCTGGGCTTTTTTTTTTTTTTAGGTTGGCTGTCCTGGGTGGGACACAGGTTGTTTTCTAGAAATGTGTCCAACACCATGTGTTGTCGGAAGAAGCTTACATGCTTGGTACCAGCTAACACAGTCAAAGTGGAGAAGGGACTCTGCAGATTGTTGATGACCAGACTACACCTCAAGATACTGATGGAACTAAGGTAACTAATGGCTTTGCAAGTGTGATTATGATGGCCTTATTACAAGGGTTTATAAAAGCACAAAGAATAAAGCTTTATGGCTTTTTCAAGTTCAGTTTCCAATGATGTACTGTGGAATTTCAGGAATTCCACTCTATTCCACTTGTATGGAAAATAAATACATTAAAAACAATGTATTAGTCTGGCCCAGTGATGCTGAGGGTTGAGGCATCTGCCTTGCCTCTTGCCATGCTGGCGACCCGGGTTTGGGAACTGACCTAGGGAGATGGGGTCGGATGGAGATGAGAGGGCTGAGCATCTGCCAGACTGCTCTCCTCTCCTGGGAGGGAGGAGGGGTCTGTGTTCTGCAATGCTAGTGGCACCCAGTGGAGACTGAATGCACTGTGATGGGCACTTTCATTGTGGTCTGGTGTCAGCGGTCATCCTGTGGGTGTGTGCAGAAACATTATGCCGTAAACTGGACAGCATTGCACATCAGTGCTGGGGGGTTTACTAAAAACATGGAAAAGCCCTGGCACTTGGGGGGGAAGGTGATGGTGGATCCATGGGATGGCTCCCAAGCCAGCACTGGGCCTGCCTTGGCCTGGCCTCTGGATCTCCTCCAACAGTATGGTGGCCCATCTAGATTATAGATAGAGTGCCAGAAGGAGTATGATGGTCCCACCCCTGAGAGCTCAGAGCTGGGGGACTGGGAGGCCATGGATGTGAAGAAAAGACTTCCCAGGATGGAGGCGTGGTCTGAGGAGACCTCAGGTGGTGCAGGAAGAAAGCCAATCTGAGTCACCCACACTGGAGAGGGAGTCCTAAGGGGTCAGAAAAGAGCAGGTAAAGGGTTTAAAAAAAAAAAATCAGAAGCAATATGTTCTCGCAATTGCTATTGATTAGCCTATTACCTTTTCTACTTGTACATAGCCAATTGATGGTCCTACCTGGTTTGTTTTGGTTTAGTTATTGCCTTGCTGGGCAGAGACATCTCCACAGGCTTGGTGGAGACGCTCATAGCTCTGAACATCTCTGTTTCTTGTCTGCTCCCCCTTCCAAGGTGTGTCACCCTCAACCTGATTGGTGCTTTGTCTCCATGAAGCCAGGTTTGTCATATGTTTACATGCATGAATGCTCCTTTCTGTGTATGGCTGTTATCAGTTTACTCCTCCTTGGCTCTTTCAGCTTTAAAGTCTAATGTCAAAACTTGGCCCTTTCACACACACACACACACACTCTCCGGCAGCATCTATTAGCAAATGGTATATGTGGCTGCCGCCCTTAGCAGCCTTATGCTACATTATCTTTGTTCTTTTACCTTTCAGCACTTTCAACTCTTGGCACTTCATTTCAATCCTATTGTTGAATCTTTTCCCCTCCACCCCTCACCCCGCTTCTTCCCTGCTCTTTCCCTACTCCTCCTCCTCACCTTCTCACTCACCCCCCCACCCATTCTCTTATCTCATGCCACCTCTTTTGCAACACTCTTCCCCCTGTGTTTCTCTCTCTTACCTTCTCTCCCACCCATATTACTCTTGCTCTTGGGTTTTTGACAAGGCCGCTTTCAACTGTGTGTGTGTGTGTGTGTTTTTTGTTTTTAGTAGATTCCTGATGTCCACTATTTACTTATCTATTGTTTAACCTTGTCTGCTTTTTGTACTACTGACGTGGAACCTTTGTAAATGAGTTGCTTTGCTCAAAGGTGTTGTAATCCAATATTCATTAAATAACAAAATAAATAATGATTGATCTGGTTTCCTGCTTGGAACTCTACATCACAATCAGTTCTAATAGCCAGTTTTGTATGTATGCATCTGTAATACTTAATACAAATTAACTGAAAAAATAAAGCAATGTATTGTATATTTTAATATATAGTTTAGAATGTCTGAAGTTTATGCAAAATATTTCAAATTAGAACTACCTGATGTACTGTGTGTGCAGAATATATGACAGATATATTAAATATATATTAAATATAGCTCCATTATGTTTATAGATGAATTCCACACAACCAGGTTGGTCTAAAAGTCCACTCACCCAGTATATGACTTTCAAAAATAATCTTTACTCAATAATGTAATAACTCCATTTCACATGATACAAGACAATACAGTAGACGTTTCGGATAAAATCCTTCCTCAGTGCTGTACTGTATCTAAAATATGCATCAGAGTTTGTTTTGTTTTTTTTTTTACTTTCATACATACTATATTTTTTTTTCATTTGTATGAAAACAGTGAAAACACTTCAAAATGACTGGTCACTGTCACCTAAATGGTACATTAAACTTTATTTTGCTTTCTTCTCCTTGTTGTTTACAAACCAGACTTCTTTCTAAAGCAGAGAATAAAAGAATTAAGTGTAATAATGTTCTCTGCTAAATAACATCATTTCTACTTGTAAACACCAATCCAACTTGTCTCATACACCCTCCTTGCTTCCTGTACAGTTATACAATGGCTACTAAAATAAAGAATTCTGATTGGCTGGCTGGCTGGCTGGCAGGCACTATGTATCAGTTATAAATCCTAGCATCACCCCATGGGAAGAGGTGCCAGCTACCAGTCAGCCACATCGGCTCCCCCTGAAATCAGTCTGAGCATCTGAAAACCAACACCAGTAAACGTGATAATCCTCGCTAAATGATTGTCTGCCACAGCTGCTCCTTGCCCCCAACCACCACTACCACTCAGTCTCACAGACATATAAGGTGTATTTCTTTTATTTGTCTTTGCATTTCTAGTTGACCTTATTTTTATAGATACTGCTGCCATTTCACTCACACTGTGCTCTGTTCCGCAGTCAACATGCTATCCACTAAATGCAGTCCCAACCATGACTCCTGACATACAGTGCAGGCTCTCATATTTCTGATCAATACCTCAATTTTAGGAAATCATTACTTAAATGAAAAAAAATGAAAGTTACTACTTTGTCCCATCATTCGTAGCGTGAACTCACTTCTACTATAACAGCTACTTGAGAATTGGCAACAGCAGTCCATTCCCACTCTGTGTGTGTGTGTGTATACACGTGACTGGCTGTCCTATTGGCGCTCTCCAAGTTCAACACGAAAATTGACTGGATAACATAGGTGGCAATCATTGCCCAGGTTTCCCTGCACTGCACCCATACCGCTTTCGTTAGTGCATTACCCCGCATCCATTTGTACCCAGAAAAAGTAGTCTGCGATTTAAATGTGGGAGAGAAAAAAATATGAAATTCGGTACCCACTCTACTTCAGTGAACAGGGCTAACACCATGCTGATCTATCGCTCGCTCTGCGCTCCAATCCTGCTGTGTCTGAAGTCCTTTTCCACTCTGTTTCCCTTGGGTACAGTCTTCCTCTCAGTGCCAGTCTATCTCACTAAGAAACAAACTACTCCCCCATGGGGGGAAAAAATGGACTCCATTAATATACATGACAGCAACTCCTCAACATGGCAACAGCCCTAGCAACCAAGCATTTATATTTTTTCTCTGGCGGACTAACAAATACAATAAAAATAAATTAAAACAGCAAAAAACCCAGTTTTATTTTATTTTTTTCTATCAAAAAAATGGGACCATTTTATAATCTCAATATCCCACTCGAGGGTGTTGGTGATGCCAAGATTTACCCACTTCTGGTGTGGTTTATTCACTTGACCTGTGGCTTCGTGACCAAACCACACCAGGCATGGGTAAATCCTGGCATCACTAACACCCTCTCATGGTATATTGCTTAATTCTACTTTTTCTTTATACTTTGCAGCTTGTAAGCTGTTAATACAAAATAGAGTATTACTTAAAGGGGCACTGTCAACCTCCTTAGGCCTCAAAGTGTCCCTAGTTTAAGAAACCTGTTATGATTGTTCACATTCTATAGCTTTTGTTGACCGGGTTGGTACACTAGACAAGTTATATGCCTATTTTCAAGTATGACCCAGGAGAGTACAATGAAAAATACAGGTTCAAACAGGGTACAGAAAAACAAGAGGGGCAATGTACAGAGTAACAGAAGAGCAAGGTGAACATAGTCTATAGTAAATAGTAATGGGAGATAGATATAGATATACAGATATACTCACAGAATAAAATAGGCTGTCATTCAATAGCAATAACAGTAATTACAGTGTATGAGTGACCCTTTTATTAAAGCCACAGAAACAAATAATTCCTGAGCAGATAAACAGGCAAATCACATGCTTCCCAGAGTTAAAGGACAGTGGGCAGCATAATTAGATCCCGCAAGGAGTATCCCAGATTTGGGTGAGACTAATTGAGAGACCTGATTAAGGTGGCCTGGGACACTCACTCACACACACTCACACTCAAACTCACACACACACACACTCACTCACACAGAGGCCAGTTTCAGGTGCTCCCACAGGTAATTCTGGAGGCTCGAGGAGGAATGAACATGGTCAGGAAGGGAGTTCCATAGCCTCAGAGCACATGTAGCAAAGTCCCTATTTGAGTACGAGTATAAGGAACTTTGAGCACCCCATGACCCTGAGACCTGAGAGAGTAGGAGGAGGATTCGGCAAGCTTGAGATGCTGCGCCAGTCCTGCTGGGGTGCCAGTTCTGAGCACCTTTCCTATAAAGCAGCCCAACCCAAAGTTCATGTGATTGGCCGAGGAAAGCCAGCTCAGTTTGTTATATAATTTACAATGATGGGTGAGGCGTGGGGCTGCCAGGGCAAAGCAACTGGTGGTGGTGGAGGTGGTTGTATTCCACCGAGCAAGGTGGTGATGCAGCTGGTAGTTTGATTCAGATATCTTTTGTCTTTTAAAAAGTGAAAAACTGAGTGCCCGTCATGCTGGTGTTGCTGCACCAAAACAAGTTTGTTTACATTTCTTGACCAACTCCCAGTGCATCTTTCCTAGTCTCTGGAACACCCCCAACACAATCTAGTCACTCATAATGCAGTGGGAATAGAAGAGACTATAGTATCATGAGTGGCTGCACTGTTTGAGGGTATTTCTAATGTTCAGGAAGCATGCAATAAGAGTAGTTTAATGATTTGAAGCAAACCAAGGCTGGATATAGCTATGCATTACCATGCATTTCAGGTCTATTAAGCAAGGAGACACATAAAAAAACAACGAGCAACATCAATTAATTTTAGAGAAGGTAAGCAATCATAAAATGTTTTTTATTTTTACCTAAAATCAGTATGATGCAAAAAAGGTTGACCGTGTCCCTTTAAAGACTTAAACATTTGTATTTATATGTTTGCTTGTGCACAAGAAACCTGTTGTGGCAGCTTGCTGGAGTAGCGGGTTGTGGAGGTGTGGCAGTGTTGTGGCCAATGCTGGCAGTGCTTTTTGGGGCTGGTCTCTGTGGCACCAATGGATCAGCATGCTGTCGATGACAGCAGTTTTGCAGCATTCCACCAACTTGAAAGAAATTCATCGCTCCAATCAAGAAGAGCCCTATCATTGAAGAATCTGCTGTTTTTGCTGCTGGGGTGGTACCTGATTGCAGCAGCAAATTGCAACTTGCCTTGTCTGGTGTCAAATTTCAATAAATCTGGTGGTGGCTGTCGCCGTCCACCTCTCGCAGTCCCCAAGAAAGTTGACAGGGGTGCAAAATCCCCTTGTCCGCATGCCCCCTCCCCAGTTCATTTGCTGATGGGGGAGCCCAATCCCCATCACCATAATGTCTCTCCCCCCCCCACACATTTGTTGTGTGCCGAGGGGGGTGCCCAGTCCCCCTTGGCTCATGCACCCCCCCAACAAACACCAAGGTGGCATGCTGGGAGCCCACTCCAGTGTGCCAATTGTCCCTGTAAGTGAAAAACCATCCAGCAATGTTTTATTAAACCCTGTGAAAACAGAAAACCATCCCTCCTTGTGTCCATTGCCCCTTCCCCAACCCTCACCCACCCTCTGTGCACCCCACCTCCCTTGTCATCCCATACTTACCTCTGGAGCCTGGTGCGACAATCTTCAGGTGGAGCGAGAACACGTCTGCACTCTTCAGAGCTGACCATGAACTGAAGAAATGCTGTTGAGCTGTACAATGGCATGTGTGCTTTTTTTTTCCCCAACTTGAGTGAATATCTCAGCCAGTTTTGTGAATTTTAGCACCAAATGTTTAACATGGGGTTCTTGGGACCCCACCTCATGAATTCAGTCACTGTCATCTGGTTATTTGGTCCCAAAAGGTGATTTTACAGTTTTGTGCACAGAATCACCTTTCAGGACTGATTAATGAAACAACAGCGTTACTGTTTATGAGGTGGGCTCTCAAAAAGGCTATGTTGCACATTTGGTGAAAATATTCCAAAAATGACTGTTATGAGCTTGTGTTGCTCAGTTTCCACATACACACATAACTTAGTGAATTAGTAATATTTTTCACTCCAGATTTTCAACACGCATTTTTTCACACCTTTTTATGAACAGTGCAGCTGTCATTTTTCACATCCTGGCCAAAATGCGTTTTCGCAAATCTGGCGCACAATGCACGGTCACGGTGGGAAATCAGTGTTCAGGACAGATTAAGAAAATCATAGTGACACTATTCATGAGCAGTGGTCACAAAATGCCTGTGATGTAAATTTGGTGAAATAATTCCACAAAATGACTGTTATGAGAGTGCACTGCACAGTTTCCACATCAGTTCATGTTCGAGCATTTTTAATGTTTTCACTCCAGATTTTCAACATTGCCATCTTTTTCCACCTTCCTATGAATGGTACAACTGTTATTTTTTACATCCTGCCTGAACTGTGTTTTCACATATCCGACTCAGAATGACATGGTCACTGTGAGAAATCAATGTTCTGGACAGATTTACAAAATCACAGTGCCCTTGTTCATGAGTAGAGGTCCCAAATTCTTTCATGAGTTGGGGGGGGGGTCACAAAAATGTCATGTTGAAAATGTGTAATGCAAATACCAACAAATTCCTGGGGCATTTGGGTTTCTAACCATAACGTTCTCACTCTGTACAGACTGACAGGCGTCCGGGGTGTGCCTTTGGATTGCCAGATGTAATGCTCATGCCATTCCACCCCCACCCTTAAGCCAGTGGCAGGCATCGAGGTGTGCCTTGGACTCCTTGGCCCCAAAGTTCACCCCATTCTCCTATACTGCACCAATTTCAGCATATGCCCTTATGGAATTGGGTGACTGTAAAGCTGAACACCCCAAGGCATACCTCAACACTTGTTGGTATCTGCAGGGTAGGGTGAGGTAAAATGGTGTGAGCATTATGGGCAGTGACCCAAAAGCACACCCCAATGCCTGTCCATTTCTGCAGGGTGGAGGTGGGACTGGCATGTGTTAAATTCCTCACTGCCATTCCTATTCTGCATCTGTCTAACTTCTGCAACTCCAATGCTATCAGCAAGCAAACATTCAGCATTGATGAATGTTTATTTATGTTGTCTTACTTATGCACAAGCAACATATTGTGGTAGCTTGGAATAGCAGGTTTTGGAGGTTCGGTTGTGTTCTGTCCAGTGGTGCCACTGCTTTTTTGGGTCTGGACTCTGTGGCACGAATCGGATAACATGCTGTCTATGACAGCAGTGCAAAAGCATGCCATCAAATTTAAACTCTTTTGCCGCTGCAATAAGGGAGTGCCCCCTTATTGCAGGGTGTGTCTTGCCTGGTGTAACTTTTCAATAAACATGGGGGTGACTGTCACCCTCCACCTCTCACAGTCCCAAACGAGCCAACATCAGGGGTGCCCAATCCCCCTGTCAGCATGTCCCCTCCACAGTTCATTTGACCCTGGGGGAGCTCAACCCCCATCAGCATAATGTCCCACTGTATAATTTGTCTGGCAAGGGGGGTGCCTAATCCCCCTTGGCATCATATCCCCCCAGTGCAGACCCTTTTTTTCTTTGCTGATGGGGTGCCCAATCCCTGTCAACTCCAGTTCCCACCCCCAAAACATGCAGATGGCACACTGGGAGCCCACCCCAGCATGCCAGATGTACCAGTGAAAAAAGAAATCCCTTACCATAAATTTTTTTTTTATTTTACCCTGTAAACAAGAACACAGTCCCTCATCTGTGGTGCCCTCTCCCCAACCCGCGCCACCCTCTGTGCATCCCACCTCCCCACACACCCCCTTTATCCCTTACTTACCTCTGAAGCCCAGCATGATGATTTTCGGTGGAGCAGGAACATGTGTGCACTCTTCAAAAGCCGACCATGAACTGAAGAAATGCTGGTAAGTTGTATAATGGTATCAATCAGGGGTTTTCAAGTTGGGTGGATATCTCGGCCTTTTTTGCAACTTTTGGCACCAGACTTTCAACATGGGGTTCCTGGGACCCTGCCTCATGAATTCAATCACTGTCATGTCATTATTCAGTCCCAAAAGGTGATTGCGTGGTCACTGTGCAGAATCACCTTTCAGGACTGATTAATGAAACAGTGTCACTGTTCATGAGGTGGGCTCCCAAAAAGCCTATGTTGCAAATCTGGTGAAAAAATAAAAAAAAAAAGACTGTTGCCAGTGTGCATTGAGCAGTTTCCACACACACTCGTAACTTTGAGAATTTTTAATATTTTTACTCAAGATTTTTAACATTGCCATTTTTTTCCACACCTTCTTATGAACAGTACAACTCTAATTTTTCACAACCTGCCCGAAATGTGTTTGCACATCCACAATGGCGCAGTTGCTGTAGGAAATCAATGTTCAGGACAGATTAAGAAAATACAGTGACATTGTTCATGAGTGGAGGTCCCAAAATGCCTATGTCGAAAATTTGGTGACAAAATTCCACAAAATGACTGTTACGAGTGTGCATTACACATTTCCATGCACACTCATAACTTCAAGAATTATTAATATTTTAACTCCAGATTTTCAGCATTGCTACTGAAATGTGGTTTCGCACAATGGCGTGGGCACTGTGGGAAATCGGTGTTTGCAACAGTAACACTTTATGAGCAGAGGTCCCAAAAAGCCTATGTTGAAAATTTTGTGGAAGATTTCCACAAAATGACTGTTACAAACATGCATTGCGCAGTAACCACGCACGCTAGTAACTGAGAATTTTTTATATTTTCACTCCAGGTTTTCAACACTGCCATCTCTTCATGCCTCCCTACGAATAGTATATCTGTCATTTTTCACATCCTGCCCAAACTGTGTTTTCGCACATCTGGCACAGAATGACACAGTCACTGTGGGAAATCAATGTTTGGGATAGATTAACAAAATCAAAGTGCTGCTGTTCATGAGCAGAGGTCCCAAATGCTTTCATGAGGTTGAGTCACAAAAAAGGCCATGTTGAAAATTTGGACTGCAAATATCAAATGCCTGGTGCCTTAGGGATTCTAACCATGATGTCCTACCCTGTACAGACTGATGGGTGTCAGAGGTGTGCCTTTGGATTGTTGTCTGTAATGCTCATGCCATTCCACCCCCCACCCCCACCTCCAACCTGCAGCCACTGAAAGGCATCAAGATGAGCCTTGGACTCTTCAGCCCTAAAGTTCACCCCATTCTCCTATACTGCACCTATCTCAACATCCTTCCTAATAAGTGGGGTGAGTGTAAGACCCAATGACCACCAAGGCACTATGCAACACTTGTCAGATTCTGCAGTGTAGGGTGAGGTGAAATGGCATGAGCGTTATGGCCAATGACCCAAAGGCACACCTCAATGCTTGTCAGTCTCTGCAGGGTGGGGTGGGGTGGTTGACATTGGTTCCATACTTCACTGCCATTCCTATTATGCATCTCTCCAACTCCTGCACTACCAGTACCAGTACAAGTAAGACAACATTCAGCATTGTTCAACTTTGACCAGTGCTTGTTTCTTCTTAAACTAAGATTTAGGTTGAAACCTCAAGTTTACCTTCAGGTGAAAATCATTTTCTTTCATCTGTATTTGTCATCTCTTAAAGTGAATGGAACCCTTTTAGATATATTTCTACATTACTAAAACACTAGTGTATGAAGGAAATAAATCATTTATTTTCAGTATTACTGTGACAGGGTAAACACAACACCAGGGAACAAGTAGTTTTAACCCTTTGGTTGAGACTGAGGAATTGTAGAGACTGCAACAGGCAAAGGGGGGGATGCCTCCACAGGTGTGGCCAATTCGAGAGAGATTGCTAAAAGGCAGAGGAATCCAGCAAGGAGAGAGAGAAGCTGGAAACTGCTACCCTGTGAGAGGAACCAGAGCTGAAAACCAAAGAGAAAGTTGTAGGTCATGCTGAAAGCCTTTGGGGAAAAACAACTGAAGCCTGCTACTGAGAACCAGAGCATGTCTGGAGCTGAGGGTCCTGAGGTAAAAGCTTAGTTTAGCCAGCTGAGCCAAACAGTGAGTAGCATATACTGCTGAGAACTGCCTGCAGAGAAGGCTAAAGGGGGAAACTGTTTGTGCTTCATTTAAGACTGTATTTTGAACAAACTGCTGGCCCACATAGGTGGTGCAAAGATTTTTGTCAAGTCAGTCTGAAAGAACTGTTTTATGTTAACCTTTGTTACCTGACCAGGCTGGGGAAGTTGAACTGACTATGATATTCTGGAGTAACAACTTAAATTTGAAGCAATAAGTGCGTTTTGTTCTATGAACTTTAAACATCACACGTTGCCTTTCCATATACCACAAGCCAGCTTGTCACAATTACTTAATGATTTTTTTACTTACAATTTGATTTAGGGAGCGGTGCATGACCTCCACGCTTCTCTTTCATAATGGAGGTACTGCACCATCCCCAAGCAGTTTTCATTTAAAGTTCCCCCCTGGCCTGAATCAAGCACAGAGCTGAGTGCATCACCAGAAAGTGTTACTAGGTGCTATGGTGCATGCGTGAGTACTAGGCACCCGATCTGCCAAAGGCAGCACCTAAGTATAGGTGCCTTACCGGGGAAATAATCCTCTACCCATTTAAAACAACACTATTTTAACCAACATTACACATGTTTCAATCATTTGTTCTTTCACTGTATTGGATGTGATCTTCAGACTCCTATGGAACACAAGTGGGAGGTTAGGAAGGTCAACTTCAGTAGGGAAAAGTGTACATGGCATCAGGACACGCAATGCCATAAACAATCACATAAGCATAATTTTTATGTAATAAAATATGTAATTGGTTCTATCACTTGGTTATAAAAATTACCAATATTTTTGGCAATGTGTAAACCTTACAGGGAGGTCATACTAGTAATGTAAAAAAAAAAAAATTATTATTTGGGGTATTCATTTAGGAAAAAAGTGTGGAGTCATTACATAAGCCCAGACCACACGTTATATCCATAGATGTATATGCCTTACATTTCAAAAGTTATAACCAATTCTTCTCTGGATTTGAACACCCTATTGTGTATAGCCAGATTGGGGGGGGGGAGAGGGGTGTAAAACATGTAAGGTTACAATACTAGCAAAGTAATGTACCCCCCCCACTGGCCAGTTATTTAACTAGTAGGCGCACCTCCCATACCATTTCTGTCTAGGGGAAAAGAGAGGGCTGGGGGTACAAAGCAAAACTGCTGCAGAAACACAAAGTGTGTACTAGACACAAATTGACAAATGCCAAAACCCAGGTCCTGGGGAGAACCTTTGCTAAGGACTATACTAGGTTTGCACTTCTGTAGAGGTACCCAGTGAATTCATCCAGGAAGCAGTAACTAGATTGTCCGTACCAGATTGGGATTCTAAAGTGTGGCTTTATTCCAAAACAAAGTTGAAACACAAAAGCAAAGATGGACCCCCAAGGGTTTACACTTCATGGCACAAGGCAATGCAGAACATATCTGTAGAAATCACACTCAAACTCCTACTACCTACTACTTAAACTACTTACTGTAGCATAGGATTAGACATCTGGAAATGTGGAACTAACTGAAAGGAAAATGCACACAATTCTTCTGGATGTGGCACTAGGCCATTACTTTGAACAGTTCCCATATGGCGTAGGATTAGACATCTGGAAAAATGTGGAACTAGCCACTCAAACACACAAAATCCTGTAGAAAAGGCACTAGGCCAGTACATAGAACAGTTCCCATATGGCATAGGATTTTCAGAAAGGACTGTGGCACCCTGGCCACGACTGAGCACACTAGGGCTCAAAACTGGAGACCCCCACATACAAGGGGTAAACTTCTTCAGGCATTGGCCACATGCACTGAAAGAAAACAGGCACACTTACAGAACCCAAAGTGCTGAACCGGTCATTCCAGATTGGGAGTGGAGGTCTTCCACGTCCATACCCATCCATTCTTTCAGAGTTACACCTCAACAAATACTGAACTTTAGAATTTATGCTTTGTTAAAATGTTTGTCACATTTCAGCAAAGGAAAACACCACTAGGGTACCAGGGCATAGTCACACATGGGACATCCACTGTTGCCAGCAAACTTTAAAGCAATCTTCTTGAGAAAATCTCACAGAAATGGGTGAATGGGTTCCTTTATCAGAGTGTCACCCCACAAGAAAACAAGACTGGTACCCTCCTGGATAAGTCTCAGAAAGAAATCTACTCACAGTTCTTGCACTCTAGGCAGCTTCAAAAAATGTTCTAGGTTGGATCAGGGGATTGCACCTCGAATCCTCTGCAGTCTCCCCTCATCCCACATGGGATGAGGTAACAGGAAATCCTGGAGACTGTTTCCACCACTTCACACATCAGGCAAAAAGAATCCTCAAACTAGGGTGAGAAAAGAAAACAAACTCTTCATACTCCTCACTGCTGCTCAGTCTCTGAGCTGCTGCTGGAACTCACCCCAGCTCAAACACACTCCACTACAGAATGGAAAATTATGAAGCTCCTCCCACTCACAACAACAGTGTGGCTTATGTTGCTGTGAGAGTTCTAAATGACATCACCCCTCTGCTCTCAGCTGAATCCGAGTAAGCAGAGTGGGAGCAGATGAAAATCCATTTAACCAGATATTCACCAACTGCCTTCCCTACCTGACACTGATGGGATTCTAGTAACCCAGGGAACAGGGGGTTACACTAATAAATATACTTGGTTCTCTTCAGGCTAGGTGAGCTGTAAGCTGTGCGTGCTGCAATTGCATGTATCTGCAGCATTTTCTTTTTAATAATATCTTATTTTAATGTTTCATTTTGTTTTAGTAATCTGTTATTTATGAGGCATTCTGAACAAATGGCTTTGAAGCATAGAATAGTTAGCTAGGGCCAATAATGTGAGGTAGTAAGTATACTGACCGTTTTTTGGGAACTTGTTAAAACACCTCTGAGGTGTGTTTTCGGAGTCATGTAACGTTTTTCAACACTGCCCAGAGTAGGACCTGTGCATGCAAGAGAACTGGATTTGTTATAATATACTTGTACTACAAGTAGCTTATATTCATGCATAGACATATGGGTTTTTGACTGGATTCTGGCCTGACCTGTGGAGTGGTGAGATGATCTAGAGGAGTTGTTACCGGTGAGTTGTGGAGAGGGTTCCGTTGAAGGAAGTTTTCTGCCCAAAGTGTTGTGCCCTGTTGTGCTCAGAGTTGGCTGTTCCAGACAGTCTCCCATTGCCCGGATTATTGTTGAATTTTGTCATTGTTCCCTTCATGGAGAATAGAAGGTACCATTGGCTCAGGACTAACTGTTTGTGGGATCTGCTCTTGGCATGGATGGGGGGCCCAACTTTGTCCTGTTAACTAAGCTGCCGGATCCATCGCTGTGTGCAAGTTGGGGATTGAGTCAGCCAGAGAGTCTGCTGATGTGCTCTGGGTCTCCTAGGCCTTCAGGGAGTCGGCTGGTGGTCTAACACTAGCTGAGGGCTGAAGTTACAGTGGAGGAATATTTTGGGCAGTGGTTTCTCGGGCCTTCTGCCAGCTTTTAGATGGCCCTGGACTTTGGATCTCACAAAGAAGATTTGCCTTAGAAACTCTGTGCTGACCAATCCTGGACTTGGTCAGACCTCCCTTTTGTCATTACCTGATGCCCACATTATATCTTTGACAGCAGTGAGAGTATTTGACTATTTACAGTACTTTATTTACAATAAAATTGTGGTTCTGCCTGCCTATGCGAGAGGTAGTGCAGAAGTAACGCATTTGGACACACTGTAATTTATCAGGTAGTGAGAGTATCTGGTTATCTATTTTCAATAACTTCATAGTCCTACTCTGCCTATGTGAGAGGTAGTGCAGATAGAACGCTTCTGGACTTACAGTACCTTCTCAAGTAATGAGTGTCTGGCTAACTATTTTATTCACAATAAGTTTGTGGTTCTACCTGCTTATGTGAGAGGTAGTGCAGATAGAACTCTTCTGGACATTTATTCGGTGGAGGTGTGAGCTCCTTCAATCCAAGTATTTATCTGAGAGAGTTTCAGTGACTGGTTTCACAACTTATAGTCTAAAATTGTCTGTCTATGCCATCATACATCATATTTGTATATTGTTTTTTTTTCTTTTTTGGTTGTGGGGAAATGATTGTAGTATTGTGAATGGTAAAAGGGTTCGGAGGTGGGCGAGTGAAGTAGTGGTCTTTTTTAATTTTATTTTATATTTTTTGTTAAATTTGATTTTTTAGGTTATTTTTTAATTTGTTTTTGTATTTTTTGGTAGTGAGTACCATTTATTTGTTGATTTGGGTTTTTGGGGTGTTTTATGCTTTAGGATTTTAGGAGTTTTTAAAATCTAAACTGTAGCTCTGTGTTAAGAAATTGGAGTTTTGTGGGTTTTCCCCCCACTGTTTTTTGTAGTATTTAGTGGAATGTGCCAGCTTGCCCTCCCTGTCCTGTGCTACTCAGCCTCCTCTCTCTGTGCCCTCCGCCCATTCTTCCCCCCCCGAGATTCCGAGGGTCAGTTTAAATTCATCTGGGGCCCACACTTTTGGGTTTGTTGCCCCTACCCTCTGGAGTTCTCTGCCTCGTCCGCTATGGGAGTGCAGGACAGTGGGGAGCTTTAAGCAGGCACTGAAGACGTTTTTATGGGGCAAAGCCTATCCTGAATTCCCGTGATTTTATTGATATTTATTGAATTTTCTGAATTTTATGTATTTATGAAGCGCCTTGATATTTGAAAGGTGCTCTATTAAATAAAGTTATTATTCATCACTCAAATTAACTGTGAGAGCTCAAATAATCTGCTGCCAGTCAATTGAATAATTTAGACTGAATCAAGGATTAGTAGCCTCAAATCTGTCAATGTAGTATGCCTCTCTAGTCAGTGTTAGTTCTATAGTCCCCACCCCTTGGGTCAGTGATAACCTTTCAATTCCAAAAAATCTCAGATGGGGTAATTGATTGTTTTCAATAAAATGTCTGGCAACCGGGGATGCCATATCCTGTCTCCTGATGTTACTCTTGTGTTCTGTCACCCTGCTTTTGAGTAACCTCTGTTTTCCCTACATACACTTTATCATAGGGACTAGAGAGGCATACTATATTGACAGATTTAAGGCTACTTACCCTCGATTTCAGTTTAAATGATCCTGTTGATTTGCAGCCAATTATTTGAGCCAAAACAGAGTTTTCAATGAAGAGAACGAAGTGTATACATCTTACTTTAATATGTAACATTACATGTTTTACACCCCCATCCTCTTTATTTTAACCCTGGCCCCTTCCCCCCCCCAATCTGGCTATATACAATAGGGTGCTCAAATCTGGTATAGAATTGGTTATAACTTTTGAAATACAAGGCATGTACTTCCAGGGATATAATGTGTGGTCTGGGCTTATGTAATGGCTCCACACTTTTGTTTCTAAATGAATACCCCAAATTTTCTTTTTCTGTTACTAATATTGACTTCACTGACCTCCCTGTAAGGGTTATACATTGCCAAAAATATTGGTCATTTTTATAACCAAGTGACAGAAACAATTATATATTTTATTACATAAAAATGATGCTTATGTGATTGTTTATGACCTAGAGTGTCTTGATGCCATATACACTTTTTCCCTAATGAAGCTGACCTTCCTAACCTCCCATTTGAGTTCCATAGGAGTCAGGAGATCACATCCAATACAGAGAAAGAACAGAAGATTGAAGCATATATGTGTAATGTTGGTTAAAATAGTATCGTTTTAAATGGGTAGAGTATTTCCCTGGTAAGACACCTTTACTTGCGTGTTGCTTTTAGCAAGTCAGGTGCTAGGTGCTCGTGCATGCACCATAGTATCTAGTGACACTTTCTGGTGACACTCTCAGCTTTACACCTGATTCTGACCAGGAGGGAGCTTTAAATTAAACTGTGTGGGGACAGTGCAGTACCTCCATTATGAAACAGAAATGTGGAGGTCACATACCACTTCCTAAATTAAATTGTAAGTATAAAAATCAAGTAATACTTAAATGAACTAAACAATTTCATTGCTTCATACACTAGTGCTTTAGTAATATAGAAGGATGTCTAAAAGGGTTCCATTCACTTTAACAGATACAAATATAGATGAAAGAAAAGGATTTCACCTGAAGGTAAACTTGAGGTTTCAGCCTAAATCTTAGTTTAATAAGAAAACAAATGAGTATTTAGAAGTCTTTAAGTAATACTCTATTTCATAGTAACAGCTAACAAGCTGCTAGTATAAAGAAAAAGTAGAACTGTACACAAAGCAAGGAGGGTGTATGAGGCAAGTTGAATCCGTGTTTACAAGTAGAACCAATGTTATTTAGCAGAGAACATTCTTACACTTAAAAACATTTTTTATTCTCAGCTTAAGAAAGCAGTCTGACTTATAAATAACAAGGAGAAGAAAGTCAAACTTTTGATGTGCCATTTGGGTGAGAGTGACCAGTCATTTTGTAGATTTTTCATTATTTTTTTTAATACAGATAATTTCATACATAACAATATGATATTTTAAGAAAGTAAAACCACTTTAATTGATGCATATTTTTAGATGTACTACAGCACTGTGGAAGAATTTTATCTGAAACATCTGCTAAATTGTCCTGTATCATATGAGAAATGGATTTATTACAATGTTGAGTAAAGAGTATTATTGAAAGTTATATATCAGGTGAGTAGGCTTTTTGACCAATCTGGTTGTGTGGAATTGAACCCTATTGATTGGCTGCAGCTCATCCCTAAAAGAATACTCTTTTTGTTTTGTTTTTTTGTACCGAGGTTGGCTGTGCTGGGCGATTACCATATTCTATTATCAGTGAATAACATGCTTTATGTATTTACTCTTGCATCTTGATACTTAATAGCTATACCTTTTGGGTAATTGACCTATATCTAAAGCTAGGCCAATTTAACTCAAATAACTGCAGATGTGGAAGCTGAACATGCTTGTAAAAGATGCATTTGTAAGAAGCCTAAGGTTATGGAGCTGCTTCACTCATGAACATTCAGACTCACCATCTTGTGAAATGGTCTGTATGGACTGTTTTAATCTTCAGGCTGATAATAAAACACCCAATACATCCTAGTAATTACAGATTATTTCAGGAAATATTCTTTAGATGTACAGCAAAGGAACAAAAGTCAGAAACTATAAATGGCATTATCGTACAATTCTATAGTGCATTAGGGTTTATTGGAGAGACGGCATGGTGACTAAGGCTGAAACTTTGCATCCCATAAAGCATTGCTGCTATTTGTAACTGCTATATACCTTGAAATCTTGTGAAAAATTTTGTGCATTGTCATATTATTGTGCTAGGACTGTGAAAAACTAAACAGGGGTACTTTCTTGACTCTGGTACTTCCTTGTCTAAAACCAGCCTAGCATTGTGGGATTCTGGAGGTCAGTGGCTAGACCCTGACACTTCCAGGATACTACCACTCTTCATTCTACACTTGTAGTAGCTGTTCAGCACTTTTTACTTAAAACTTGCACTGTTTACAGCATTAGAGCCTTCTTAAAGGCTTATTTTAGTACTGTTTGTAACTAATTTGGACCAGTGCAAAACTGGAAGTCGCATCTCGACGTACTTCCGGTTTCCCTTCATAAAATACTCGCACTAGCGAGCAGGGTGAGTGTGCGCGG
Source organism: Neoceratodus forsteri (assembly GCA_016271365.2). NCBI lineage: Eukaryota > Metazoa > Chordata > Ceratodontiformes > Ceratodontidae > Neoceratodus > Neoceratodus forsteri. The sequence continues at coordinate 33,984,801 of CM057450.1, forward strand.
CACCACGCACAGAGACGCGCGCAGAGACATGCGTGTCAGTGCATGTCTACCATGTCCACCGGGGCAAATGGGCCTAGGGCCAAAATAAAGAAAGACTAGGACTATTACAAGGTAAACACTGAAAACTAATTTGCCATTTATTTCTACCTTCTTGTTTTGTATTCATAAAAAAACCATGAAGAAGGCAAACAAAATTTGTACATCTTGCCAAATGTATACCTTGGGAAAACAGACAGCAAACTTTGTGTGTGATAGATGCATATTGTTGGTAAATTTACAGGAAGAAGTCAAACGCTTGCAGCCAAGAGACAATCTTCAATCTGATATTAAAGAACTAGAGGACTACATAGACCAGATGTCACTTCTAGTAGAAACCAATGTGTCTAACAGCAAACACCTAGACTATTCTCCTCCTTATGACAAATCTTCCAACAAACACTTAGCATGTAACCTTTATTTATTTTTATTTATTTATTTATTTATCAAGTCTAGGATTACAAATACCTTTGAGCCATGGCTCTTTTACAAAGGTTCCACGTCAGAGAAATACAAATTATGGGGAACATCAAGACAGGCATTCCAACAATGTGGACATTGCAAACAGAGTACAGATTAATACAGTTCAAGGGTAGCATTGTAACAAGGCAGCCAGTGGCATTGTCAGAGAACAGACAACAGATAAGAAGTGCCAGAGTCATAGGGAGAGGGAAGAGGGTGGGGGAGAAGGAATGTAGGAAGGGTGGCAAGAGGGTGAAAAGTGCAGCATTGTGTATACCAAGATGTGAGGGTAGAATCCAGTGAGGAGGGGAGGAGGGGGAGACAATTAGAGCAGAAAGGGAAGTGGAGAAACAAGGTTAAGTTGGGCAGTCACAGGAGCTGTTTGTAGTGAGATAGTCCCGGAGCCTAGTTTTAAACATACCAATAGTTGGGGCAGAGGAGATGGTTGGGCTGAGGCCATTGAACCAGAGTGGTGCTCGATAAGCATAAGAGCGTTGTGCCTGTGAAGTGTGACAGTGGGGGGACTTTCAGTAGCTGTAGCGTGGATCTCCTAAGGCACCATTTGTTAATTCAGTGTTGTAACAGAGTTGAGACCCCAGAAGGTGCAAGGCCAAGGCAGATTTTTTTTTGACCATGGAGCAGGTGAGAAACTTTATGTGGTTTGATAGTTGGAGCCAGCCGGTCTGAGTGTACAGGTCACATGTGTGGGTGAGACGGTGAGCACCAGTGATGAGCTGACATGCTTTATTTAAGGCAGTTGAGAGGCGTCTAAGGGTTGTGGTTGTGGCCGAGCCATAAATGATGAGACCATAGTCTATTACAGAGATCATAGAGCTCAGGACTGCAACCTTCAAAGCTTCTGGCATGAGGTGTGGTCTGTGTTTGTAGAGGAGACCAAGCCATGTACTAGCAGCTCTAGCTACATTATCTACATGGAGTCCATAGGAAAGATTAGGGTTAAGCTGAATCCCCAAGTATTTGAAGGACACCACCTGATCTAGAGTGTTGCCCTGGGTGGTGGAGATAATCAAGTGGTGTAGCTTGTGTGGGTTATGAGAGCTGCAGAAGAGCATATATTTGGTTTTCTTGTCATTGAGGATCAGTTTATGATTAAGAAACCATGACTCTACAGAACTGAAACCAAGTTGAAGGTTGAGTTGAAGAGTTGCAGGATTTTTGTGAGTGGAGAATACAACAGCATCATCAGCATATAGTATGATCTGCTCACAGCAGTGGTAAGGGATGGAGTTTAAGAAAAGGCTAAAAAGAAGGGGTCCCAGTATGGATCCCTGTGGGACACACGAGCAAACAGGCAGGGTGTTAGAAAGAGCGTTCGCAATTTTTACTCTCTGTGACCGGTTTTCTAAGTAGCTTTTAAACCAGAGAGAAGAGTCTGGTGATAGCCCAGCATTCAGTAGTTGGTGTATTAGTAGTCCATGGTGTACTGTATCAAAGGCCTTGGAGAGGTCAACGAAAACAGCCCTGTGAGAAGGCCATTGTCAAGGATTTGTGCAAAGCTCCAGTGAACTCAAAGAAGGGCTGTGGTGGTGCTGTGACCATTCCGGAGCTGTGTTGTTGTGACAAGGTATATTGTACTTATCCAAGTGGTCGGTAAGTTGATCAGCCATGATGCACTCAAGTGCCTTAGAGTGGGGCAGTATGGAGATAGGGTGATAATTTGAGTGAATCGTCTTGTCCCCACTTTTATGGACAGGTGTCACGGTGGCTGTTTTCCATAGGTCTGGGAATTTTCCACAGCTGAGAGAGAGGTTTAGGATTTTTGTTAATGGATGAATTACCTCATCGAGGGTGAGCAACAGAAGCTTAAGGTCCAGGATGTCACTACTAGATCTAGATTTAGAGATAGCTGCAGTAATATAGCAGTGAGCTTCATTCAGCCTTACCTTTCTGAAGTAGAAGAAGGGATGGTTAGACTGAGGGGCCGAGGTATTTGGGGAGTAGGCCCTGTTTTCGAAAAAGTCATGGGGTAGGACAGCACTAAGGTCTGAAAAAGCCATGTTAAAGATGTTTGCGATCACCTTGGGGTCAAGGGTTGAGGATCCATCAACCATTAACATGGCTGGAGAGGATTTTGTCTGCTTCCCTGTGACATCCTTGATATTGTCCCAGAAAGCATGACCATTTCCCCATGTATTGGTGAGAGCGTCTTTGTAGTAGGTGGATTTCATTAGCCGTATGGCTTTTGTGCAGGCATTTCATGCTTGTTTGTAATTTTGGATGTCCAGTTGTTTGCCAGTGGCCCTGACAACTGTCCAGAGGTGATCCCTTAGTTTCAGCTGTGAGAGAAGAGCCGCGGCGACCCATGGGTTAGAGAGAGATTTTGTTTTGCGCCTTTTAGCAGGAGCAAAGAGGTCGCAGGCTTTGTTGAAAATTGAGATGAAGTGATCAAGAGCCAAGTTAACATCTGTTGCTTCATAGATTGGTAGCCAGTCTTGTAGAAGCAGGTGTTGTTTGAGATGTGGAAGTTTTCAACGAGGAAGGACTCTGCTAGCTATAATTTTGGGAGGGGGCCTAAGGAATTTATTAGACCATGCGCACATGACTGGGGAGTGGTCACTGTGTGAGTCTGGGAGAATGGTCATATGAGAAATCCTTGTGGGGTGAGTGGTGAGGACCCAATCCAAGAGGGTACTGGTGCCAGTCTTGTAGTTAATCCTAGTAGGGGAGTTTACCATTTGCGTGAGGTTAGCAGCTAAGATGGAGTCTTTATAAGAACTGGCACTCGATGCTAACCAGTTTATGTTGAAATCCCCTAGTAGAATAAGTTCAGCTTCGGAAGGATGAGAGTTGATAAAGTTTAGGACATCATTGAATCCATGTTTAGGGTCCCTGGGTGGGATGTATACGGAGACAATAGTCAGGGCTTTATGGTTGGGACCTAGGATGATTTTTATTGGCAGAATCTGGGCTGAGGCAGAAAGTGATGGAGTTGCTACAGGGTGCCAAGACAGGGAGTCTTTGATATAGATTGCGCAACCACTGCCTTTTTTGGATATCCAGTCCAGCCTGTGGCCATTGTAGTCCTGTATTGTTACTGCTAAGTTAGGAACTTTAGGTGTCAGCCAAGTTTCCACCACTGCAAGGATGTCAGGGTTGTGTTGGCACATGAAGACTTGGAGTGCATCCAGCTTTGGTAGTAGGCTGCAGATATTAATAGCTGCAAGGATAAGGGCACCTGGAGTTTGTGTGTGGCCTGAGCTTCTAAGGCCAGGTTTGGGATGGACACTGCCTGAGATGAGAAGGAGGAGGAGTAGGAGTGTTAAGGAGAAGAGTCACAGCTCTTTGAAAGATAGTTTTGGTTGTTGTTTCCTGGAGTAGAAGTAGCAAGGTTCCAGACAGTGTCCCATATGGACTGCAAGGTGACACAGTGTAGATAGGTGGCCACACTTATTTGAGAGTAGTGGTCAGGTTAAGTAACCAGGAATATCTAATCAGTGCACCAAGCACAAGACTCAAGTAGAAGTGGAGAGTTCCCTTGAAGTAGCAGTGAAAACCAGAGTAGAGGGTGGCAGGGATGGGGTGAGGGTGAGGGTGGGGGTTGGGGTGGCTAGGACCAGGGAGGGAGAAGAGGGGGGCCAGGGCAAGGAGGAGGAGGAGAGGCAAGAGAAAGGCAGAGAGAGCCCACATGGCTTACGTACTAGATAAAGAGATAGAGATATAGCCCTTTAGTGGTGAGAGGATATAATCTGCTAATGGAAAAGTCAACAACAAAAAAAAAGCTCTAAATTCACTTCTAATATCAACTCAGAACTTAAAATGACTGTAAGGATTAAACAAATTATTAAACCCTAGCACATAAATTCAACTAGAGCCACAGAGGGAGATACTGTAGTTAGAGGTGTGTTCAGCAGGAGATTGTGGGGCCACTTGGAAATCAGCTTCCACTGGTACCAAATCCAAAAGTCAGGGCTAGTACCTTACAGTACAGAGGATTTCTTAAAAACTGTTTAGGTTCCAGAAATTGAGGGGGTCCGTGGCCTGGTCAAGGCACGCTGGATCCCTTGCAGTACAGAGGATTTCTGAAAAACTGTTTAGGTTCCAGAAACCTAGCAGAGCAACCAATTATATCATCCACTCCCTCAAGTTGCACCACTGATGACAATTGGATAAAACTTCCCTATAAAAAACACACCAAAAAAAGTCATTATCTGGAAAATAAACAGGAATTACCCTTACAAAACTCTTTTGAAGCTCTTACTCAAAAAAATGGACAATGATGTTAGCACCTCTCTAAGTTGAAAGTAACATCACCAAATCCAAAGATGACAAATCTGACCACCTATCTAAATCTATTAATACAATAAATACAAATCAATCAAATACTAACAAACTACTTGATAAACCATATAAGGAAATTGTAGACACACATCTATCTGTTGAATCACAAACCAAACAGAATCAGGTAATTGTACTGGGTGACTCAATTATCAAATACCTAGACAGAGCAATATGCAACCCAGACAAACAGAACAGAACATGTTCTAGCTTTAGAGGGGCCAAAATTGCAGATATAACAAAAATGGTTAAACCTATACTATCTACTACTGGAGAAAACCCCTTGGTAATTGTTCATGCAGGAACAAATGACATAGGAAGTTCTCAACTCTTACAACTTAAACAAGATTTTGTAGCATTAAACAACATATTAAGTGAACGTGGTTGTACCGTATGCTTCTCCGAGGTACTACCCATTCCAAGAGCCACTAGATACACTACTTTAAAAATCAAAGCTCTAAATGAATGGCTTCACAAATGGTGCTATCGACAGGGAATAAAATGCTTAACTCATTGGGAAGAGTTCGAGGACAGACCATCTTTATACTGTTGGGACAGATGGCATCTTAGTAGAAGAGGCAGTACCATTCTAGGACAAAAAATGACCACATACGTAAATACATATTTAAACTAATAAACAGGGGAGAGACTGGGAAATCATCCTGGCCTCTTATTAATAACATTAGCCCTTCATTAAACCTTAAATTAAATATTCTTACCTTTAATGCTGAATCTATGAACATCCCTAAATATGCCAAACTGGAAATACTTTCTCAGACCCTAGGACTGGCAATAGTTGCAATAACAGAAACATGGGGTAGTACAGACAAATATTGGATAGCAGAACTTCCTGGGTATAGACATTATTATAAACACAGAATGAACACTAAAAAAGGAGGAGGGGTCAGCCTTTATATAAGGAATGACATCTACTCATATGAAAAGGAAACAGACTCCCAACTGGAAAATATCTGGGTCTATAGCCAACCCACTGCCTCATACAAACTACTTGTCAGAGCTTACTATAGGCCACCATCCTCAGACTTAAATGTCACCAGACAGATCACAGAAGAAATATTGCAATTAGCTAATAAAAATACTATACTAATACTAGGGGATTTTTATTTACCAACTATAAACTGGGACACCCTCTCCGGAGCTAATCAAAATGAACAATTTCTGTCTGTAATAATAAACCTAGGTCTCAAACAAATTGTGAGGGAACCCAACAGGGGAAAAAATACTCTTGACCTTGCAATAATGAATCTAGAAACCCCAACATCTGACATCAAGATCTTACCCCCTTTGGGAAATAATGATCATATGTCCATTTTCTTCTCCATACAAATCCCTCTTCAATCCAAAACTAACAAAATCAAAATAAAACAATAACATAGAGCAAATTTTAACTGCATCAATCAAGCTGTAGAAAAAAATTAATTGGGAACAGACTCTTCTCCCACTAAACACAAACGAAGCTTGGGACCTCTTAAAAAATTAAATAACCCAACTCGATAAACAATACATACCCGAGAAATATAAATATAATAACAAAGGAAAAATCCCACAATGGTTTAACAAAAGCATCAAATCATTAATTACTCGAAAGAAGAAGCTTTTTTCCAGACTTAAAAAAGCATTACCATCCCAAGTCAATATAATACTGTCAACTTATAGAAAGACAGTTAAAATGTTAAAAAAAAAAAAACAGATAATTACAGCTAAACATAACTTGGAATTTAAGATTGCACTCACAAAAGACTGTCATAAGACACTATATTCATATTTAAATGGTAAAAAGGGTTGTAACAAGTTAATAGGGCCATTAATTAATACTAAAACAATTACCACAAACATCGAAACGGCAACAGAACTAAACAATTATTTCTCACCAGTCTATGCACAAAAATCATTCCATCTTCCCATTACTGTACCCCCCAAGGATGAAATAAATATGATTACAGAACAGGATACCTTGTTAGTATTAAACACCTTAAAAAAACACACCAGTTCTGGTCCAGATGGGATTATGTCTAGATTTTTAATTGAAACAAAAAACACTATCATTCAACCTTAAAATAATTTACAATAAATCTTTATCAGAATCAATGGTACCAAAAGACTGGCGCTCTGCAATAGTTACCCCTATCTTCAAAATAGGTTCTCATTCAAAAACTGAAAACTATCGACCTATTAGTCTAACATCCATACCATGTAAACTAACGGAAAAAATTATCAAAAATAAACTTGAAAAAGAAATAACTCTAAACATCAACAACACATACCAACATGGGTTTAAGCAAGGTTTTTCCTGTGTAACAAACTTGATCTCCTTCTATGAATACATCAATTATAACTTGGACTGTAATATACCAGTGGACATTATCCTGTTGGACTACAGCAAGGTGTTTGATAAAGTCTCCCACTCAATACTGATTTACAAACTCAGCAACATGGGGTTTTCCCCCATACTGGTCTCCTGGATAAACCAGTGGTTGGATGAAAGAACACAGAGAGTTGGGGTAAACAATGAAATGTCTGGTGTGAGAGGAGTTACCAGTGGGGTCCCTCAGGGCTCAGTGCTCGGGCCAACCTTGTTCAATCTGTTCATAAGTGATATGCACATACCTGCTAGCAATAAAATGGTCAGATTTACAGATGATACAAATCTTGGGGGCAAGGCTATAAAAAACAATAATACATCTGAACTACAAGTTGACTTATCACTTGTAGAAAAATGGGCATCTACAAATGAGATGTATTTCAATATTTCTAAATGTGCAGTGTTACATCTGGGGAAAAATAATCCAACACATACATATTTCTTGAATAACACAATCCTTAGAACTTCTACATCAGAAAAAGACCTAGGAATAATGGTGAACAATAAATTATCCTCAACCACCCACTGCACTAAGATAACAAATCAAACTAATGCTATACTACGTAGAATAAGCAAAACATTTGTATCCAGATCAGAACAATGTCTTCTCCTCCTTTACAGATCCCATATTAGGCCACTTTTAGATTATGGCTCTCCCTTTTGGAGCCTTTATCTTAATTCAGATATTAACAGGATTGAAAATGTTCAGCTTAGAGCCACTAAACTGATTCCATACTTATCAAACTTTGACTATAGCACCAGACTAGTTAAGACAGGATTACATACTTTGGCTGTAGTTTTTCTGGTGGAAAATTTAATACTACAGATCTGCATCTGTTCTTGACTGCCAAGTATTTTAAATAATTGTAGCAAATCTCCTCTGAGTCTTCTTTGAGCCAGGCTACATAACAGACAATTAGAAATTATGAGAGCAAAGACCAACAAACGGATCAACTATTTTACCATAAGGACACCTAGAATCTGGAATAAGCTACTACATGATTTGGTTAATTCCCCTAATATCCTTGTATTCAAGAATAGATTAGACAAATGGATGTCTCGATAGGGACTCAGTAAATGATCCATGTATATGGAGGACAATCTTGATGGGCATGAAGCCTTCTTTTGTCCTAAACACCAAAGTACCAAAAGTACCAAAGTACTACTAAAGAACTTTACAGTGTTGCTGGGACCTAGAAGGCTTAAACAACTCCCCATCAGCCCCTCCATGGAAACCCTGAAGAACGATTCATTCAGACCATGTTGAATATGCTGGGAGCACCGAATCAAAAGAACAATGTTATTGGGCCGAAGGCCAAGTATTTTATATATAAAAGACAATTAAACTATTGACAAGCACAGCGATTACATTATCATATTATGGGACATGTTAAAAACATTTTTGGTTTTTCTATATACATCACCCTTTGTGTTTTTTTTATATATATAGGAAGCCCAATCCCCACACTGCTTTATTTGTGCAGTAGACTCCCCCTTTCAAGTACAGTATGTATTTTCCAGATAACTGAATCCCGTGCCCACTCCACCCAGCTTTTAAGAACCTTCCTTCCAATACTCACAATAATAGAGTCCTGTGCTTTGTTTGTTCAGCACTATGTTTACCCTTTTGCCATTTGATTGCAGTGGGAAGAAATTGCAAGCAGTGTACTTTAAACACAAATGTCTTCTGGAAGAAGACTTAAGACACTTAGTAACCAAATGATACATTCTGTAATTGTTTGGTATGAAAGGAGGTATTTGGGAACTCAGTGGAGTGGGTAGAGTTTCCATTTATGAAGGAAGTACTGTATATACTTGGAAAGGGGGTACATACAGTATTTAAAACTACAGTGGACATGTGATAATTTCCTGCTGGTAGGACTGCTGGCAGTGGGGAAGTAATGTGTGACTCTCAGGAAGGGAGAGGTTGGATCCTCTATTTTGTTGGCAGTCATTGTATGATATCTGACCAAATAGAAAGCCACACAAGATGATCGACAATGAAAATAACAGTATTGAGTTCACAGTTTTTTTTTACATACTGTGAATAAAATGGTAGTGATGAATTTTATGTGGAATAAACAGTTTGTAACTCTTGCTTGTTATTAGATGAGAGGGTCCACATGTAGAAGAAGCAATAATCAATAATGGACAGGAAAGCAGAATTCTCATAATCATAATCAATCAAAATCTTTATTTTGCTAGGTGGAACATCGAGACAAGCTGATTTACAAGATTACATAATATTCCCCCATGTCAACTCCTCAACATTAGTGCTGTTCAGAAAATGGAATTCCACTGGCAAAAATAGCATGTAATGACCATTCTGCTGGTGCATTTTCTTCTATGGGATACCACCTGCTGTGATCCATGAAATAACATTTCATGAGTCAGCATTTTTCCACAGAAAATCATTCCATAACCATTTTCATGGAAAATATTGAGATCTGGGGAATAAAATTCCGCAGAAATATTGTGCAAAATCTCAGTCCACATTTTTCTTCTTCAGACTTCCACCCTTCCATTTCTGGCAAAATTCAGTGGAATTTCAAATATTCTGCAAACTTTAATTCCACTGGAATTTGAAATTCCATACAGCAATACTCAACCTATTAAGCTACTGTACCTGGTGCACCAACTTTATTTCCTCAATATCCCTAGGGAGTTCACTTTGAACAACAATACAGGTAGCTGGAACAATGCAGGCCTGATGATTGGATAGACAAGGATATGTGTATGCACAGTTACTAAATTCAGGATTAAAACAATCACCTTTTGTAATATCAAAGTGAGGTCCCTTAACCTACATCAGGTGTTGTGCCCAGATTATCCCTACTGTAATACAATTCTACCCTCTGGTATCCACTGCATTATCAAGCCTACAGTACTTTAGATATCTAACTTACAAAGCTTCATATTTGACTGAATGCAGTGTGAGACTGCTGATACATCCCTTGCACTCCTCCCCCCCAACTGATTCCTGCCATACCTCTCAACCTCCTGCTTCAGAAAAATGGGGAAAAAGCTTAAAACAATAACGGACAAATGAAAAAAAATTAGAAGCATGTGAAACATAGTGATAGCAGCTGTGGTCACAGATTCTCTTTACTGTCTATACTTTACCTTAATTTCTATGTACTCAATAACCACACCCAATGGTTATTCCAATAAAGCTCAGTTTATTGTCTTGCACATATGTGTGGGAGCCTCAGCTAAAGGAGAGAGCTCCTCGATCATTGTTCACAGAAGCTTATATACCTTTTTTAGTTTCACAGTCTAACAGTGATCTCATGCTTACAACAGCTTCTCCTTATCTCTAGCAAAAACCTCAGATTCAGCACTTTCCGTATAAGGAGTTGTTTTTTTATACTTACTATGTGTCTCCCCTTTATCTTAGTTACAACCAGCTGTATTTAGCTTCATTTAATTTTCAAGGTTTCCTTATCTCTGTCAAACAACCTCCTTTGTTTTAGTCAGCACAGAACTGTACATTCATTATGGCTGTTTTACAAAGCAGATAGTTTTAAAGCATATGAAAGGCAACATGGCTATATGGCTATAACAAAGCAGATAGTTTTAGAGCATATGAGAAGCAACATATCTATATGGCTATAATCGCATATAACAGTTATAAGCTCTGGTACAATAAGCTTTAGGACATAAAGTTATTATACTTTAGGATATATAAAAATTCCACCACACTCCCCCCTTTTGATACTCTGTATCAACTAACCACCCCCCTTTTTATTTATATGATTTAAAACTGGTTGCCAGCATACAGATAGTTAAGGCATTTATAAAAAAACATTTTGTTTTGGAGTTGATGCAGAGGGAGTTACAGATGGAACACAATGGTGAGTTTGTAAAACATAATACAGAATTGAGGGATGTCAACACCACAATTGAAATATGTGAAAAAAAATGCTAACATGTGACACCACATATAACATAATATAACATAACAATTTTGTTGATGAAAAAGAGTTCATGGAATTCACTTTGAGAGTGAATAAGGTAGATGCTACCTTGTGTTGAGGTGTGGCACACCCTTGGAGCTTGATTGAAGAATCTGTTGATAATGTCTCTTGACAGATAAGTCCTTATAAAACATAACAGTCCGTGAAATTAACAATTCATAAGTTCATATAAGTATCCATAGGTTGATGTAGTTACAGTACAGATGAAATGTCATTTGCAGAATGGTGGTAACCCCACAAGGCATATGGGGCAATGCAGACAGTAATTTAAAAACAAAACACCAGCATAGTAGAAAAGTCAGTGTTTATTTTGCTGGCTAGCTGCTGGATGGCTGATTAGTAGACACACTGGCCAGGGGTGCATTGAGTCCTTTTAATGGAATAGCCACACACACACTGGCATGGCATTTGTTTTGTCGTAGTTGATTACACCCCAGCATAAAGATTAACAGTCCATAAAAAGGTAACAATTGACAATAAACCATTAAGAACACAGTCCATAACAGAGCAATAGGATTGTAGAAAGTACCAGCCATGTTTGAACAAGCGGCAGTGAAGAAAATGGATGTATTGCTTGAAGGTCAATTGAAGCAGAATCTTCTCGCTGGAGTTGGGGAGTGCCCCTTCCCCAGATTTAACTTCATAGTAAGCAGAAACAATAAGCTTGATTGCAGAGTCTGAACTGACTGGACCGTCTTCAGTTGATTTAAAGTTCTACAAATAGGTGTAATTTTGCTGAAAACATTACACTTGCAGAGGTAATAATAACTGGATTTATGCAGTAGTCCTTATAAGGAACCAGTCAGGCACAAAGATGGTGATAACATCAAAACTGTGGCAGTTGTTTTTCTTTTTAAGGAAAAGATGAAGTCTTGGCAACTTAGATGAAAGTATTACTGCTGTTGAACGTGGAGATCTTATGTGCTACACCGTGGAAACCTGCAAACTTGCAAAGTGTGTTAGACACCGAATTAAAAACACATAAATAACAATCTTTTAAACCATTTACTTTTTGTTTTGTAAAGAGTGGTGTGACAGAGCCTAAATTCTGGCAATTAGAAAGAGAAAAATAAAAATGGGACATTAACCGCACACCTGGGGGTGCAGGCCGAGGTTCAATTATACCATTTGACCATCTGTAAATCATGACAGTGTTATGGTTACCTCCTGCTTTTAAATCACAGAAGCAGTTATGACAGTGATGAACATTATTTCCCTGTCTGTTGCAAGCAGGCCTGACTGAGACCTGAGTTATAAAGTCTTGCAATGTTACAATAACACGCTTTAAACATATAGTTCATGGCAATATGCCTGTTACACAATGCAGTTAGTGGGACAAATACATATGTTGTTGGCCTATGCCAATTTAATAACAGTGCCGATTGCACCTGTGACAAGTGAAAACGTCTACCTTCTCTACCCTGTATAGTGAAATACTCCAAAGTACTGAGTGGGGTAAGACTTGAAGCATAGGTTTGGAGTACAATCTAAATTTTGCATATTATAATTGTTAAAATTTAAAATGACAAAAACCTGCATAGAGTACACTTATTCTTTAGGGGTACCTGTGAGTAATAAGACAAACGGAGCATTAATTTTACTTTGGTTTTGCTTTGGAACATATTAGGTGGGTCAGCAATGCTGGCCCCAGTATTTAGGGTTTGGTTATGAGCATTAAAAATGTTATACATGTGGAGCACTTTTCTGAATACACACATGATACAGTAGCAAGATGTATATCAAAACATTATAACATAAATGTGAAACATAAGCATGTTTGTAATAGAACAATTTCAGTATTGAGCATAATGCATAAAATACATTTTAAACAACACATATAGACTGTAAACTTGGCTTAGAATCCAGAAATGTTAGAGTACTGAATTTACTGGTTGAAAATGTTGCATTCATTGCTGTAAGGCAATGACAAAAGTTGTTTTGCATTTGTTTTAACAGGATAAAGAAAGCCGAAAAGACAATCAAAAGAATGAATATGTGTGGACATACATACACAACTTCACCCTCCAGCTAACTGATTACTTGCTGAGGGCAGAAACCCTTGTACCAATAATAGGTGTGAGATTTAACTGTTTGCACTAGAGAAAACAGAAGGGCTTGGGTGGTTATGCTGTTAAAATACCTTGGGTCTTTTCTAAAACCTGTAAATAAGAAACAATTATTGGCAAATACACATTTTTTTTTATACCCCTTTGGGGGAACAGTAATGCACCTTGCAACCTTTGTGGGTACTACACTGGAAGGGATGGAGGAAGGGTAGCTTACCCCCTTCCCCCAAGCTCCTACTGGTGGAAGAGACAGCTCGAAGTGAAAGAGACAGCTCCAATACTGTAGCAATAAAAAGGTTAGCTGTGGATGGTGACATGATCCCCACCTACTACACTTTAAATTATAACAAGATAATATTACAATTAGTTTAGTAAGTTTCATACCTTACTATAAAGATGGGAACTTCTTTTTCTAGAAGAGAGAAGAAACACAGACAAACAACACAATACTAAACCTACACAAGTTTAAAATAAACAAGATTATTTTCATAGGATAAAAGAAGCCAAGCTTCCCTGGGTTCCCTTATCCTAAGCATGACAAAATGTCAGCTGAGTTTATAAAAAATCCGGATTGATGGTAATACCATACGTACGTATTTCTTAGAATGCATTTTAAAAAGACAAAAAAAATGATTACACCATGGTTACACATAAAAACAAAAGTCATTGCTTTTAACTGTAGATGGTAAACCCTTAAAAACAGCTGTAAGTCAGAAGAAATGAGAAGGAAAAAAATGTGTTTCTCTTTACTTAGAATACTGGTTTTGCAATAAAAAGTCAAATTACATGGTTCACTCTTGGTGTGCTTTCATGAAAACATACATTTTGTGTGAAATGTTGTGCTTTAGGTATGGAATACACATCAAGTTTGAACTGGTAGTAACATAAAATGTTGAAACACAAGAAGGTCAAATAATGTGCAAAAGGTCACAGTGTGCATGCAAGGGTCGTTTAAACCCAGTTATTTTTTTTTTTTGTGTCCTTGAACACTACTGATATTAAATATTTTTAAATAATAATAAAGCATACAATAAAACTGCTGGCCAAGACAGTACACACACATACACATACACATACACAAAAAGAAATACTTAACACAAAATAAGACTGACCTTGTTTTACACCAATTTGCTGAGGTAATGCCCATAGTTTCATTAGAAAACTGTGCGTGTTTTAGACATATGTGCTGCCTCCTGCCTGTCTTGTAACACTGACAATTTTTAAACCAACACATTTATACATATTGCCATGCCAAATCTTTCCAGAACAAAACACTTTTTAAACACATTTTAATTTCTTTAAAATGCAGTACAACACACCATTTGTAAGTGAACACATCTAGTATAGAAATATGATAAGGCCATTTATAGCTGTTAACACATTACATTTTCACCTAGCAGTGGCTTGGCACGTTGCTTGCAAACTACAACTCTTTCTGCACATTGTAATCTATGACGTCATATCTCTTTACCTTTAACACTACCTGCTCTAACCAACAACTACATACAAAAGTTCTTCACTGACCCAATCTAGGCAGCACAAATGTTTCATTAAAAGTAAAACCAATTAAAACAGTCAGCTATGAGGCAAAGAAGCTTCTTCTTTTTTTTTTACTGTAACATGTTGTGCACTGAAGGCAGTTAATTTTATCTTGCAACCTTGACAACAGAACATAATTACAGAACACAGATATAAGCTAGAAAATATGCACGAGAAAGACGGAGCATTACCTTGTTTAGTATATGTATTACAGAAATAAAACAGACAGACATAAAACAACTTTGAATAAAAAAATTTAGACTTACCTGGTGCCAAGGTATTTTCTTCTTTTTTTTTTTTCGATACACAAGTCTGAGTAAGAAAACTGACTGCAGGACCTTCATGATAATTTCCAAACACTGCAGCTATTAACCCTTTCAAAGGTTTTCTTTTGGCCATTTTAGTAACCTGCCAAACCAAGTCTTTCTTTAGAGCTCTGGTTTGCAGTTTAAAAACAAAACAAAACAAACAAACAAAAAAATCTTTAACAGTACTAGGTTGAGATCCATTTGGTAGAGGTCCCCAGATTTCCATTGTAGTCCCTAAAGGCACCTAACCGGTCTTGGAGTGCCCGCGCAGCACCCCTACTTGTCACGGGCATCCCCTGATGCCGAGTGCCCAACCAGCACTCTTATTTTTCATGGGCGTCCCCTGACACCGAGTGCCCACCCAGCACTCTTATTTTTCACGGGCGTCCCCTGACGCCGAGTGCCCACCCAGCACTCTTGGTGCCACCCCAGCACCTAAGACAGTAAATGATGGCTGTCACCGCTCCGTAGGTGTCACACATATGGTGGGACTAGAACCTCCGGGGCCACCCTCCCCTGAGGCTGGGACTTGGCAGTCCGATCACAGCGCGACATGGAGAAGCGAAGCCATCCTACCGACTACGCCAAAACTGTGGTCGCAGATTCTCTTTACTGTCTATACTTTACCTTAATTTCTATGTACTCAATAACCACACCCAATGGTTATTCCAATAAAGCTCAGTTTATTGTCTTGCACATATATGTGGGAGCCTCAGCTAAAGGAGAGAGCTCCTCGATCATTGTTCACAGAAGCTTATATACCTTTTTTAGTTTCACAGTCTAACAGTGATCTCATGCTTACAACAGCTTCTCCTTATCTCTAGCAAAAACCTCAGATTCAGCACTTTCCGTATAAGAAGTTGTTTTTTTATACTTACTATGTGTCTCCCCTTTATCTTAGTTACAACCAGCTGTATTTAGCTTCATTTAATTTTCAAGGTTTCCTTATCTCTGTCAAACAACCTCCTTTGTTTTAGTCAGCACATAACTGTACATTCATTATGGCTGTTTTACAAAGCAGATAGTTTTAAAGCATGTGAAAGGCAACATGGCTATATGGCTATAACAAAGCAGATAGTTTTAGAGCATATGAGAAGCAACATATCTATATGGCTATAATCGCATATAACAGTTATAAGCTCTGGTACAATAAGCTTTAGGACATAAAGTTATTATACTTTAGGATATATAAAAATTCCACCACACAGCTCAAGAAGTTGTCATGACAGGTTACTTTGTGTGTAGTAGTGTTAAAAAATTCTTGGTGAGAACTAGACTGTATCATTAATGGCTGGCATTACTCTTTGATTCAAATCCATACTCTTCAGTTACAGAAATTCTTAATATTGCAGTGACAGAGGACATTTCTGAGACAAAATCCTGGACAGTTGATGGGCAGGATTTCCTGCTAGCCTCACCCACATTTCCATTTGTTAGCACTGCCATCTAACACCACACTAGCAATACCATTGCAGGTAAGGATTTAGCTGGTGCTGCTAAAGTCAGAAGAACAACATTTAGCATGTAGAAATCTTGTTGACAGAGGAAAGGCTATATCATGTGAATTTATGAAATGTCATGTTTCCTTATAAGACAGACTTGAATAAAGAGGACATATATATGGTCAAAGAAAATTGAGTATTTAGTTTCATTCTTCATAGTGTTCAAAGTATCTGTATACACTAAGATGCAATAGATTAATGTGGACATATAGTTGAACTGGTGACAGAAAAATAGCCCATAGAGGTGTGAGGATGTAGAAGGAGGCATGGAAGCCTATTACTGTACTTAAATTCTAACCAAACTGACAAAACAGTTATATCTGCAAAACAAACTCTGTTGCAATTTAACATTGTGGCTGAGTTCTACTCCACCAGAGCCACTTGTTTATTTTTATTTTAGTCTTTGGTAAGTGGGTAAGGCCCACTAGGCACAAGTGCCTGTTTTCAGGGGTGCCCTGGGAGCACTGGATGGTTAAGTGACTTGCTTAGAGTCACACAGTATGCAAGTGGAGATTGTGAGAATCAAACCAAGGTCTGTTCTGCTGGATGTACCAAGATCATTCACAGCTCATTACTCTAACCTCTAGGCTATACTGCCAGCCTACTTGTGGGACCAAACAAGAAATAACACATAAATATTTAAAGTAGTCATATAACAGATCTTGTGCCAACAAATCACTTTGAAAATGGTTGTTGTATAAAAAGAACCTGTATGGAGAGAACAAGTGAAGGAACCAAGGACTGGTCTGTTTAAATCATTAGTGAAAAAGGAGCATGAAGAATGAAGATGCAGAATCTTGCCTTTTTAAATTTGTGTAGAAGTGGAATCTGACTGATTGCGACAAAGCTAGATAAAGTCTTTCTAACTTAAATGTGAGCTATCATACTAAGTAGGAAGGAATTATGAAAGTGGGTGTCTAATAAAACACCAGCAGTATGGGCAGTGAGATTGTGTTTCAGTAACTAGGCAGGCTGCAGCCTACCGGGTCAATATGTTGTACGCTAAAGAGCACACGACATGAGCGCTAAACTGAAATAGTGCTTTAGGGATAAGCTAGAGATGCAATACTGCGAATGCTTCTGTATACAGGTATTGCACCCTCTCACTGTCCCAGGCAGAGGATATGACCTCTGCTGGGATGTGGTTATACCAAGCAGCTGCCGTAGCTTGATGGAGTGAGCCACTGGCAGCAAGGAACCCAAGCATTGCATTCAGGACTTTGTTTGTTTTTCGGTCCCAGATGCAAGAGAATTTTTTTAATTTTTGTACTTTTCTGCAATTTCAATGTTAACCCCCCCCCCCGGAGTTGAGAATCCTTACTGGGGGGTTCAGGGGGCATAGACCCCTGTAACAGAGGGGTGCAGGGGGCACATCACCCTGCAGAAAAAAGGACTTATGTCACATGCAAGAAATCATGCTGTATTGCCAGCGTAATTTTTGCATGTGGCATAATGTCTTATGACATTATAACTGGATAACACCTTTGAGAACAAGCTCATTTCATAGGTTCCATGTCAGATGAACAATACATATTGGAAACATATGAGACAGAGAACAAACAAAGCAAGGAATTATACAAGACATTACAAGAGTGTATAACTAGAGAAGTTCCAATACATGTGGCATTGTACAATGTATGCCATGGTGCATATTTGATTAAAACCTGGAATTCAAAGGGTCATAATAGAGGGGGTTGGGTCTTATGAAACTACCCTTTTCAGGAAAATGAGAACAGACTCTACCTAATATCTAATAATCAACAAGGTAAGGGATGGCATCAGCCCCGGGGCCTCAACAGAGGTGAGAAGGTATGAGACAAAGCTTTTTAAAGTGAGCAAGGGAGCTCAGGAGATATAATGGGGGGGGATGGGGAAAGCCATAGAGGGGTGAGGGGAAAGAGTGGAAGGGATCAAGAGGAAATGTGAAGGAGAATGATTAGCAACTTAGAACAGTTATTTACATGCTGAGAACAGTTATGCATAAGATCAGGATTGCATAAGGTTAGAATAAGTGCTGGTCACAAGAAGGAAGGATATTTGAAGCAGTCACAACTGGCATCAGCAACTAACTGTTGCTTAAGTTTAACCTTGAAGGAGCCCAAGGAGGGTACTGAAGTGATATGATGGTGCAGCGAGATCATGCTCGGTAGGCAAAGGACCTTTGTCTCAGAGAAGTGCGACAGCGGGGTATATTAAAAATTTGGCAGGTAGAGCTTCTGGTGCAATGACAGTTGATAGAGGGTGTAATAAGCTTTTGTACTCTTTGGGGGCATTTTGCCTAACTTACTTTTTTGGATAGTAAACATGTTTGGTACATGAGTCTACCTTTGAATTGGAGCCAGTTAGCTTGAGCATACATGTCGCAGGTATGGGACAGATGGGCTGAGCCAGTAAGGAGCTGGCATGTTTTGTTGAGTGCAACTATGATGCAGCGAAGAGTTGTTTCAGTAGCTGATCCATAGATTGGTAAGCCATAATCAATAAGCGAGACGAGAGCTTTGAATGGCCAGGCTAAGGGCCTCTGGGGTCAAACATTGCTTATGTCTATAATGTAGCCCAATGTGGGTGTTAACAGTCTTAATAATGCTGTCAGTGTGATAGGCATAGGTCATCATACTGTCAATAGTAATCCCCAAATATTTAAAGAGCTGAATTAGCTCCATGGGAGAGCCCTCTTCATTGGTGATAGAAAGAAGGTAAGTTCTGTACCTATTTTGGGAGCTGGAGAACAGCATAGTTTTAGTCTTGTTGCAATTCATAACTAACTTGTGCTTATGGAACCATCTTTCTACGACTACGAAATTACTCTGTAGCCTGGATTCAAGAACCTTAGGGTCTGGATCACTGGTAAACAAGACAGCATTGTCAGCATATAAAAGGATGTGACCCTGACAGAAGTAAGGAAGGTTGTTGAGGAAAATGCTTAATAAAAGAGAGCCCAAGATGGACCCTTGAGGAACTCTAGATAGGACAGGTCTGCTATCCAAGAGGGAGAGGGTGTTTCCAGTCTTCACCTGCTGTGTATGGCTGTGCAGGTAACTTTCAAACCAGGCTACACTGTCACAGGCTAGGCCAATGGTGGTAAGCTGTTCGACCAGGAGGGCATGATTCACTGTGTCGAAAACTTTGGTTACATCAATGAAAGCAGCTCCGACCAGGTGTCCTTGATCTAAGGAGTGGTGAATAAAGCCTGTGAACTCCAGAAGGGCAGTAGTGGTGGTACTAAGACCATTTCTGAACCCATGTTGTTGTTGGCGTTGGCATCATAGCTGATATTTTTCTAAGTATTGAAGTTCTCCTCAAATAACTTTCACTTGACAGTATGTAAGGAATAAGACATGATGAGCTGTGGTTTATGGCCTGATAAGAGTACGCCCCAGGTGCATAGTGAGGCATGAGGCACTTGCATTGAGTGCCTTTAGCACCTGGGAAGTGCACTTACCAGACCATAAACCAAACTTTGGAGTGTCTTATTCCACTTATAAAATGGGCCCACCAAGTAGAAATTAAAAATGGCTGTCAAAACATAACAAAATGAGGGAAAATTAGGGTTTTCACTTACAAGGATATAAATAGTTCCTCTGTATACTATACTGTCCTGTATAGTGCAATATTGTTTATTTAGCTTGGTCACCAGTAGAGCCCTCCCCACATACCCCCACTCACACATTGTGCTGGCTAGGTCCCCCCATTCTCAGCCATAAACTCACCACATCTAGCTTTTGTCAACCATGTCTCTTTTTAAACTGGCAAGGTTGGTTTTGTATGGAGTGAGCCTGTCACTTTTCAACCATCAACTGACTGCATTTTTCAAATGGAACTGAAGAGGATTTGCAGCACATCTGGAGTGACCATGTAGTTAAAGGGGGAATTTATTTCTACAGTGGGGCACTCTTTAAATAACAGTTGGTTGGGATGGGGGTGGGGCAGTGCCAAGGAGTAGGGATCAGAAAACCTGAGGAAGTATCGGAGTGGGAACTAGAGACTAGCTGCTGCAGGAATGAGAAATCACAGAGAGAGGTGCGGATCACTGGCCTCTCAGAAAAGTATGTGGAAAATGTGCTAAATTTGCATCTGTTTATACTGCAGATACTTGTTTTTTTTTTTTTTTACAGTACTGTGCCACTGCTGTCCCCGTTCACCTGTTGTGGTTCTGTGCCTTTCTAGCAGGAGAATGGTGGCATGCATTGACTTCTCCTTGTGGTGTGTTTTGCTTGCCACAGTTAGTGCCAGCTGCAGGGTTATGTCCTGGTAAGGACATGACTGAAAGCTTGTTTGTCGGTCATAAATCAGGAAGATTTGTGCCCATTTTTTTTTCCCCCCAATTGTTTAACCAGGTGAGACGCACTAAGCTGAAAGCTTGTTTACAGGTGCAACCTGGGAGCAGAGGGAAGTTAAGTGACTTGCTCAGGGTCACACAGTATGCAAGTGGGGGCTGTGGGATTCAAACCCAGGTCTCCAGATATGCAGCTCAGAGCCTTAAACCACTGCGCTATATTGCCTCCTAATTATTTTATAATGCAATTTAACAGTACACTGCAAACCATGCTGTATTAAGTATTTAGCTGGTACTGATAAAGTCAGCAAAACAACTAAAACTCAGATATCCGCACACTCCATAAAATAGTTTGCAAGTGCAAGACTTTTGTTAAATATCTAACATTACCGCCTTACACCCCTGTCACATCTGTCCATTGCCTTGATCTAAATGAGTATTCTATTTTTCAGACATGCATGGTGCTTAAATCTCAATGTCTATCTTTATTTTATTAGCCTGATCTTACTCATGTGTTACATTAAATTGTGTTACATTATATTGTTGCTGGATCAGTATTCCCTCTGTGCCATATTCAGATTCTCTGCTAAATGTGCTTACAATTGTAGTGCATCTGTACTGTGTCTTGATATGAATATTTTGTTTTCTGACCTTCTGAGTTGTTTTTTTTCTTTTGCTGAATCCATACTGCTTTTGTGTCTTAGTTCAATGTGTACCCTCCAGCCATGTAGGAGCTAGTACAGTGTTATATATGTTGTGACTCTTTCCTCTGGATTTTCACTCTCAGTAAAGGGGACTAGAGTAGTTTCTCAAGCCTAAAGGACATAAGTAGGTAATGGAATCACACCAGAGACAGCGCACCACAGAAGGAAGAGGAATGGGAGGAGGTTGTGAAAACACTAGGGATGGGGTGGGGAGAATGAGAAGAGATCTGGATAAACTGGTAAAATGGTCAGATGAGTAGCAACTGGGGTTTAATGCAAAGAAGTGCAAAATCATGCACATAGGGAAGAGAAACCCTGAAGCCACTTATAAGCTGGGAGGGGAGTTGCTGGCAGTCACAAGGGAAGAAAGACTTGGGCATCATCGTCACCGATCACCTGAAATCATCCAAGCAGACCACTAAAGCAGTAGGTAAGGCTAGGGGATGTTGAGGTGCATTAGTAGGTGTATCACAAGTCAGAAAAGGGTGGTAATCCCTCTTTACAATACACCGGTTTGGCCCCATCTGGAGTACTGCATGGAGTACTGGAGGCCACACCTTCACAAGGACATTAAAGAGGGACTATGGTCACAAATTACTGGCATCAATAAATTCAGAATATGCATCAATATAGTCCCAATCACCCTCATGCCAAAACTGAGATTCCTAAGTTACTTTGTTTAAAAGTTACAAATCATTTTACAACCCCAAATTATCTGCCTGTTCAAAAAAGCCAGTTTCAGTGAATCAGTGCTGATGATGGAATACAAATATATTTTTCTATACCACATGATTAACAGCTCAAATGGTGTACGAGTTAGGTGGAAGGACACCAAGGGATATATCAAATAATTATTTTGTTGCTAATGTTTGCAGAGAATGGAGTTGTGCTGATGCACGTATTAACCCTAACATTGACTTTCCATCCTTTTAAAGGTGTAATGGAAATCCTAACTGGTTCTGTAAAATGGATTTTTTTGCAATGAATTTCCTTACTTTATGAGATAGGTGTATGAAAAAATTGTAACAAATACTCATAAGTTTGTCATTTTTTTCACATTGTGATCCCAGATTTTCGACAGTCTTCTTATCACCCCACCTCATAACTCTCATACTGTAGGTGTAAATTTCTTAACCCATGGCAAAATGCCATTCTGTGCCACAGCTGTGGAAACATATTTTGGACAGGATGTGAGAAATAACAGCTGTAGTATTCATGCTGTGAAAAAAAGTGGCTACGTTCAGACTTTGGAGAGAAAATATAAATGATTGGCAGTTGCATGCATGCGTAGGAAAATGTTCATTGATTGCATATAACTTGAGCATTCTTTGTTACTTTTGCTCCAAAATTTCAACATTGCCTTTTTGGGACCCTATGTTATGAACACTGGCACTGTCTTTTCATTACTCAATCACAAAAGGTGATTTCTGCACATCGACATCACCATTCTGTGCCACAGATGCAAACGCACATTTTGGGCAGGATGTGAAAAATGCAGCTGTACTGTTCATGAGGTGGTGTGAAAAGTGGCTATATTAAAAATTTTGGAGTGAAAATATAAATTGGCAAAGTAAGGGTTGAATTTAACATTTAAAAAAATTTTTTTTTTTTACCTCACTGTACACTTTCCTCTCTCCCGCTCCTTATTCCTGTAACTAAAATCCACCCCAACACCCAGATGACTGACACTCTCACCTCCCACTTATTCTACCTCCATTGTCTTTCCCTAGCTCTGAATACCTCCCCTGCCCACTGATTTAGGCCTATTTAACTCTAGGCTTGTCTCCATTCTCTTCCCTTAGGTTGCGATCCCTATCTCGGGCATGCCTGATGCCAAAAGCCTCCTAGAGAACCAGACTATCTACACCCTCTCAGGCCGACTCCATCCCCAGTCTGCCTTGGCTGAGTGAGCGCTCTGTCCTGGCTTCTTCAGGCTCTGGACACCACTGGATTTCGGACTTTCAGCCAGGCGACCTGACTGGCCCACTAGAAAAAGCGCTTCCTGCTGATTGGCCCACCATTCAAGCTTGCTGAACTGCCTTTCTGCTGGCTCCCCAGCGCTCTCCTGTCTCTACACAAGTAATTCAGAACAATATTTTTCAGCTTGGACCTTTTTCTAAAAAGTTAGACATGTACTGTATGACTAGATAAATTTGTTAGCTTAACTCTTAACAACAAGCTGATTATTGCGTGTAACTTAGGGAAGAGATTACAGACTTCTTAGGTGATTGTGAATTGTTTAAGGGTCGAATTTAAAGTGTTTTTTTTTTTTACCTCTCTGTACACTTCCTTCTCTTCTGCTCATAATTCCTATAACTAAAACCACTGCCACACCTAGACTGCGTGCACGTCTCGCCTCCCACTTATTGCACCTCCATTGTCTTTCCCGAGCTCTAAATGTCTCCCCTGCCCATCAATTTAGGCCTATTTAACTCAAGGCTTATCTCTGTTCTCTACCTTGGGAGGTGGCCCCCATCTCGGGCATGCCTGATGCCAAAAGCCTCCTAGAGAACCAGACTATCTACACCCTCTCCTGCCGACTCTATTCCTGGCCTGCATCCACTGAGAGAGCACTCTGTCCCAGCGTATTCAGGCTCTGGGCACCTCTGGGTTTTGGACTTTCCACCAGACCTAATTGGCCCACTAGGAAAAGCACTTCCTGCCAATTGGTCTGCCACTCAAGCTTGCTGAACTGCCTTTCTGCTGGCTCCCCAGCACTCTCCTGTCTCTACACAAGTAATTCAAACCAGCATTTGTTTTTTCTGCCCACCCGCTCCAACCACGGCCTCTATTAAATACTCACCGAACCATGCCTCCCCATTTAACCCCCACCCACATTTTCATAGTCACTGCCAGAATGGGGATACTTAAAGCAGTAATGCTGCTTATTCAATTACCATTCCCCTGGAGTGCTTGCAAGACCCCCATGTGCTGCCACCACTGCTCTAACATGGGTTACACTATACTCCTGCTCCTATTAATCTCTATGGACACTACAGGCCCAAGTTGCCAAACTAGACCACTACAACCCCTGCAAGAACCAGTTCTAGAAAACAAGGGACTATCTGGCACTCCCAAGGAAACTGCATCAAGGGCACTCCAGCTGTTCACCACCTGCATCCCACCTACATAACCCTGGGTCCCCAACATCCACTATTGACCTCAACAACAGAACTATTTTTTCACCCACCCACAAAGTTAACACTGGTGGATGCCCATCTCTCACACTGCAAGAGTAGGAGGTGGTGTCATGCTTTTGGTGGCACCAAATTATTTGGATCCTATGTTATTTATTTTATTATATTTATTGTGTTTATCATTGTTTTTATCTTTCTGTAAAGTGCCTTGATGGCCTGAAAGGTGCTTTTGCGAAATAAAATTTTATTATTATTATTAAGATACTGACCACCATAAGCATAGACCTCACAGCCAGGAAAATAATTTTCATGCTTCTTCTTCTATCGGGTAACATTCATGCCAAGCCAGGTCCATCATCTGTGTCAGGTGCTGGGGGCAACAAGATTAAAGGCCTGCGAGTAGCTTCACTGAGCATCTGCAGCCTAATAGCCAAACTTGAACCGCTCCAGGCGTGGATTGCCCACCATGCACCCGCCATTCTCTGCCTGACAGAAATCGGACTGTCAAGCAAGATTAAAGACAGTGAAGTCGTGCTTCCTGGATATCAAACCTTCAGGATAGACCGGTATGGTAAGAGAGGTGGAGGAGTCCTCATCTATGCCATAGACTACCTGTGCTGCTTGGTCCTCCCTATTACCCAGGTAGAGGCTGATTATGAACTATTAGCAATGAAGTCACAGGTTGAGCTGTAAGGAAAGACTCTAATCATATCCTCAGTTTACATTCCCCACCACAAAATCCGGGGAAGGCCTCCCAAAAATCCCAGATGCAATTGCTATCCTCCCTTAGGGCACAGAGCTTATC
This sequence comes from Neoceratodus forsteri, assembly GCA_016271365.2. Classification (NCBI taxonomy): domain Eukaryota; kingdom Metazoa; phylum Chordata; order Ceratodontiformes; family Ceratodontidae; genus Neoceratodus; species Neoceratodus forsteri. The sequence goes on from CM057450.1 coordinate 34,010,292, forward strand.
ATAGCAGGCAACTTTAACATCAACTGGACTGGCAAGTAATCAACCCCCATCAAGGATATGGTCGCTACTTCCAACCTAACACAACTGGTATTCTGCCCGACCAGACAGAACTACAAAACCGGCAAAAACACCATCCTTGATTGGCTCCTCTCAAGTTCCCCTTCCCGGATCTCCAAGTTTGAGGTTCTGCCTGACACCTTAAGTGACCACTCCCCAGTCACATTCATATGGTTAAACAAATTTAATAACCCCCCACCCATCATAATTGAAAGCAGAGTCCAGAGGAAAGGCAAGCATGGGGCCCTCTCCTCTGCCCTCTCCCATCATGACTGATCCTCCATCGATCTAGCATCCGATCTTGACCAGGCCCTTAGCTTCATTATAGCAGGATTCAACAACATTTGCAATCTCTTTGCACCTCTGAGGAAAAGGAAAATCCAGGGTTACGATAATGGATGGATCACGGGAGATTTGCTCACCCAGATGAAGGATAGGGACAGCCTCTGGGGAAAAAGCCAGGTCCACTTGCAACAAACATGACTTTCAATGCTACAGAGCCACAAGAAACCACTGCACTAACCTCATCCATCTAGCGAAGACCAACTTCCACAAGGAACAGCTCAGTAAAACTTGGGTTAATGAAAGAGATTTTGGGAGAACATCAAAAACCTTCTTGGGAAGGATGAGAAGAGGACCCCACTCTCGCTCAACATCAACAACTCCATTATAACTGACCCATGGCTCATCGTGGACTCTTTCAACACAGCATTCACTGACCTAACCTCAGTACTACCCCCCCAACTACCTGCTCCCTGCTGCTGATTAACCCAATTGCATGCCTCACAGGAGCTCCCGCCCCGTTTTCTACTTCAAAAGAGTGACGGTGAAGGAGGCATTCAAACACATAAAAAATGTGCTAGACAAGACCAGAATGGGCAGTGATGGAATAGACATGAAACTCCTATCCCTTTCAGTGAATGTTCTCATCATGCCAATTACAAAACTATTTAACAAATTGCTGGTTCTTGCACAATTTCCTGAGATCTGGAAACAGGCCCTCATAATGACAGTGCACAAGAATGGTGACATGACATGTACCGCCAACTATAGGCCCATCTCCATCCTCTCCTCCTATCTAAAGCCTTGGAAAAGATTGTGGCCGCTCAACTCACAGAGTACCTCAACAAATACAATCTATTATGCTCTAACCAGCATGGTTTCAGGCAGAATAATAGTACTACCACTGCATTGCTGGGATACATGGACTACACGCACAAGGCACTAGATGATGGCAAATTGGTGGGGTAAGTCTTCATTGACCTCACCAAAGCCTTCAACACAGTCAACCATTCTCTTCTCCTGACACAACTGCAGAACTTGGGTGTTGTGACCAATGCCGCTTGTTGGTTCAAGGACTATCTGACACACAGAAGCCAATGTGTCAAAATTGGACTAATTGCATCAAGCTCCAGATAAGTATCATTAGGGGTCTCCCAGGGCTCAATACTAGGGTCCTGACTGTTCAGCCATTTCCTAAACAATATTCCTGAAGCATGTAATACTAAACTGATGCTATACGCAGATGACGCAGTACTTCTCACCTGCAGTTCATCCCTAGACACACTCCAATCCGAACTGCAGAACTTCTTCAACAATCTAGAGGACTGGTTCTGCAGATAAACTTCTATTAAACTACAAAAAGACCAAGGCGATGCTCATAACCAGCCCACAGCACAAAAAGAAGCTCCCCCCCATCTCCAGCAAAGTTAGTGAGCCGCTGGAAAAAGTACATTCATTCAAGTACCTGGGGATCACCTTAGATGACACACCCTCACCCAACACATTGACTCAGTGGTCAAGGTGGTAAACACCAAGCTGTATATCCTCCATAGGCATAAAAAGTATCTCACCCCAGAGGCCCTCCGCCTCTCAGTCTCCAGCTCCATCCTTTCAACCATTGACTATGGACTGGTGGTTTATGGTGCAGCCACAGACACAGCTCTAAAAAGGGGTAACATTGTCCCCAACAAAGCTTATAGGCTCACACTGGCCACAGATTGAAACACGCACGCCTGCTCTCTGTACGAGCTGATGAATTGGTTGCCTTTTAAAGAAAAGGATAAAGTTCCAAACCTGCCTCCTTGGTAAAAATGCTTTCATGGGAAAACTTCCCCCTCGCATATCCAGCATCCTATCACCAAGCATTACCAGCATGTCACCAGAGGTAGGATAAGGGGGCCCTATCAATACCTTTCCATCGTACTGCACTGGGTTAGCTTGCCTTCACCTACAGGACCCACCAGCGGCTCAGTGAAATCCCAGTGCCCATTCAAAACTCTGTATGCATTTCTCACTTCAAAACTGGACTAAGGCAACACCTTCTATCTTGCTCAGGGTATGACTGCCATTGTTGGATCTACCTTCCATAATTTGCTCCTTTGGCAGCCTGCTGCACCAGTTCCACCAGTTAGTGACTACTTGGTCTACTCCCCATTCTTCCCCCTCCCAACCCCTATGTTCCCTTCCCACACTCTGGTTCACCCTAGGCCCTGCTGGCAGCACTGCAGCTCCCCTTGAGTACCCTCCCCCATCATTTCACCATTCCCAAATATCTCACCCCAATCCCCCCCCTTGCCTGATCTCTAAGTCATCTACTCTCTGATGCCTTTTCCCACCTGGCACACCATTAGTATCCACCTACCATCACAATACAACCCCTCCCAAGACATAGCTACAACTTCAGGCCACTCAATTCTACCTTGTCTCTCCACTGCTCTTACCTTATTTCTCCTCTGCCCCTAACCCTTGATGACAGTGTACTATTCCCATGATTCTAAGAATAACACGTTTACTGTAATCTATTGTATGCTGTTGTTGCTGTACTATCACCATGGTACTAGCAATAACACTGTAACCTATTGTATGTTCTAGACCACCTTCTGTATGTGTATGTATGCCTACTGCTTGTTATTTCAGATGTGAAACCTTTGTTCCGAACTTCTTTAAAATAAAAAATAAAAATTAAAAAAATAAAGTTACACACATTAAGCAAAATTTCAACGACCCTGCATAACTCAGGAGTTTTTGGGTATGTTTGCACCAGATTTTCCACATGGACTTTTTGGGACCCCACCTCATGCACAATGACATTTCCATTTCATCGCTCAGTCCCAAAAGGTGATTTCTTTCAGCCACAGTGAAATCCACTTTCAGGACAGAGTAACATAATGACAGTGCCAGTATTCATGAGATGGGCTACCAAAAAGTCCATGTTGAAAATTTGGTTCATGCCAGAGTGTGAAGACAGAATGAGGAGGGACCTGCAGAAGCTTGACAAATGATCAAGGGTTTGGCAGTGGAAATTCAATGCAAAGAAGTACAAGATGATGCATATGGGGCACAAAAACCCTTGAACAACATATCAGTTGAGTGGGGGTGAGGATATAGCATGCACCAATAATGAAAGAGACCTTGGGGTTATCAGCTCTGATGATCTCAAGGTGGTAAACAGTGTGACAAGACAGCAGGTAAAGCAAAATGATGCTGGGATGCATTGGAAGGGGCATCACCAGCAGAAAAAGGGAGGTGATAATTTCAATATACAAGACACTAGAGAGGCCCCACGTGGAGTACAATGTGCAGTTCTGGAGACCTTACCTATGTAAGGACATAGACAGGGTAGAGAAGGTTCAGAGGAGGGCAACGGAGATGGTACAGGGATTGCAGCACAAGACCTATGAGGACAGGCTGAAGAACCTGAATATATACTCCCTGGAGGAGAGGACAGAAAGAAAGAGAGGATATGATAGACATTCAAATATCTTACAGGGAGGAACAGGGTAGAGGAATACACTATTTCCAAGTGAAAAAGATGTTCCAGAACTAGAGGACATGGGATGAAGTTTGAGGGAGGGCAATTCAGATGAAACATGAAGAAGAATTTCTTCACAGCAAGGGTGGTGGACAAGTGGAACACCCTGCCAGAGGATGTGGTGGGGGCTGAAAGAATCATGGGATTTAAGAATACATGGGATAGACATAAGGACATTCTGGAGGTCAGAGGTAAGGGCTTAGCTGAGCAGACTAGGTGGGCCATAGACCCTTATCTGCCTAATTTGGTGGTGGAACCAGTTGGGTGGACCGATCACTCTACCATGGGGTTTAGTTTTGGTGCCCCCCTTCATAAGCCTACCCCGTGGAGATGGTCAGTTATCGCCCTTTACGAGATGTTAGTTCTGAAGGCCTATTGGCAGTACTAGACCTATCATCACTTCCAGTGGCAAACAATGACCCAGATGCCCTTGTGGTAGCCTATAATATGGCTATCTTGGCAGCCCTGGATGTCATTGCTCCTGTCCATGTTTGCCTTCTCTCCGTTTGCCCTCTGTTCCCATGGTTGTTTGGGACCTTGAGGGAAATGCGGTGACTAGGTTGAAGGTTAGAGCACTGCAGGCGGAAATCCTCCCTTGAGACCGACCACCTTAGATTGATGGAGCATATCAAGCCTATCAATCTGCAATCACCCGTAAGAAGGCAGAGTTCCTGTGCAGGGCGATTGCGGCTGCTCAGAATCAACCAGCTCAATTCTTTCGCACTGTGGACAGGCCATGCAACCCAGCCTGTCTACATGTCTGAAGGGCTTTTTCATAAAGAGTGCGATGAACTTGCTCGATTCTTTGCAACTAAGGTGGCCTACATTAGGGCGGTGCTCCAATCGGCACACCCTAAGGGTGTTGCTTTGGATCAGCGTGAGGCTGCTGCTCCTCTGTTTTCTTGGAGTGCCTTCAACCGATCAGAATTCATGGATATCATGCAGATTGTCTGGGGTGCACGCCCTACATGCTGTAGTTTGGATCCAGGACCAACTTCCCTGATTTTGGGTTGCATTGATTCTGTCAGTCCGGTCCTAGCACAGGTAGTCCAGTGCTCCATGGAAACAGGTAAGTTTCCGAGTTTCCCAAAGGAGGCAGTGGTAACACCCCTCCTGAAGAAAGCTTCTTTGGACCCTGACTGCCATGCAAACTACAGACAAATTTCTAACCTTCCCTTTTTAGGAAAGCTCTGCTTTTTAGAAAGACCAAAGGAGAGATACTGAAGCTTAATAAAGGGGAGAGAATGTGGGTAGAGTGTGACAGTGAAAAAGCAGGGATACTGAACAAATATTTCTGCTCAGTATTCACAAAGGAAGAGGAGAGGGAGTTACCTAAACCAAACAAGAGAAACACTCTGATGATGGGGGTCGATACCAGTCCATTTACAGAGAAAGGGTTCTGAAAGAACTAATAAAATTGAAGGTGGACAAAGCAATGATTCCTGATGGGATTCACCCAAGAATTCTAAAAGAACTAAGGGTAGAACTAGTGACACCGCTAGCTACTCTCTTTAACAAATCATGGGAGGATGGGGTGGTACCCGAGGACTGGAGGAGGGCAGATGTGATTCCTCTTCACAAAAGTGGGAGCAGAACAGAGGCAGGAAACTACAGACCGGTCAGTTTGACCTCTGTGGTAGGGAAAGTGATGGAATAGCTTCTGAAGGAAAGAATTGTTGAGTACCTAGAGGCTAGTGGGGCACAGGACCCAAGGCAGCATGGATTCATGATGGGAAGGTCGTGTCAGACGAATCTAATAGATTTCTTTGACTGGGTGACCAAAGTAGTAGATCAGGGAGGGGCTGTGGACATGGCCTACCTAGATTTTAGCAAGGCATTTGATACAGTCCCACAGAAAAGATTAATACACAAGATAGCCAGCCTTGGAGTGGGTCCCAAGGTGGTAGCCTGGATAAAAAATTGGCTAGACAACATGACGCAAAGGGTAGTAGTAAATGGAGTACACAGTGAAGAAAGGAGCATTACTAGCAGGGTACTGCAGGGTTCAGTACTGGGACCGGTACTTTTTAATGTCTTTATAAGTGACATTGCAGAGGCACTGGAAGGAAAAGTATGTCTCTTTGCAGATGACACAAAGTTCTACAACAGGGTTGATACACAAGATGGAGTGGAAAGGATGAGAAGGGACTTGGCAAGGTTGGAGGAATGGTCAAATGTATGGCAGCTCAGATTCAATGCAAAGAAGTGCAAGGTAATGCACATGGGAAACAAAAACCCTGGGGAAGCGTACACAATGGGGGGTGAGATACTGACAACAGTAAAAATAGAAAGGGACCTGGGGGTAATTATATCAGATGACCTAAAGGTGGGCAAGCAATGTGAGAAGGCAGTAAGGCAGGCTGGGGGGACACTGGGATGCATAGGAAGAGGCATCAATAGTAGAAAACAGGAAGTTGTTATCCCTCTGTACAAATAGTTGGTGAGACCCCATCTGGAGTACTGTGTGCAGTTCTGGAGACCCCATCTCCGCAAAGACATAGACAGAGTGGAGCTGTCCAGAGGAGGGCAACCAAATGGTGCAGGGTCTGCACCAGAAGACATAGAAGAAAGACTAAGGAGCTTAATATGTATACTGTTGAGGAAAGAAGGGAGAGGGGACATGATAGAAACTTTCAAGTACCTCAAGGAATTAACAAGTTCAAGAGGGTAGCATCTTCCAGAAAAAGAGATGTGCAAGAACAAGGAGCACAATTTGAAGATAGAAGGGGACGGCTCAGGGGTAATGTGGAGGAAGTATTTTTTCACTGAGAGGGTTGTGGATGCATGGAACAGCTTCCCTGAGGAGGTCGTGGAGTCAAGAACAGTGGGGGACTTCAAGAATGCATGGGACAGGCATAAGGCAGTCCTAGTGGGGGGTAAGAGGAAGTAAGCTGTTGGTTAACTAGGATCTGCAGCTTATCTGTTAGGTAGGAAAATGGGCAGACTAGGTGGGCCAAGTGGTCCTTATCTGCCATCAGATACTATGTTTCTATGTAGGTGATTTGAGAAGGTAGTGGCTTTGCAGCTGGAGAACCCTTTGTACTATCCACGATATCTATGAACCCCTTCAGTCTGGTTTTTGGAAAAGGAATACTGAGACAGCGCTGGTTCGGGTGCTCAATGATCTCCTGATGGCTAGGGATTGGAAGAACCATTCCATTCTGGTTCTTCTAGATCTCTCATCAGCCTTTCACACTGTGGACCATGGAGTTCCACTTGAGCATCTGAGGTTCATCTGTGGACTATCGGATGTAATCCTCTGGTGGTTTAAATCTTACCTCACTGGAAGAACGCAGAAAGTGGCTTCTAGGGTTTACTCCTCAGACCCAGTTTCTCTGTTTTGTGGGGTTCCTAAGGGCTCTCTGTTGTCCCCCATGTTGTTCACAGTGTATATACTGCTCCTAGGAGATATTGTAAGAAGGTATGGGCTGAGGTTTCACTGCTATGCTGATACCCAGCTCTACCTTTCTTTTGCACCCAATCATGATGGAGCTTTCTCATTCTTTAATAACTGCCTTAATGAAATCCAGTAGTGGATGGATTCAAGTTGGTTGAAGTTGAACTTGGAAAAGACAGAGGTGCTGCTAGTGTATCTGGTGCACTGGATGGGGGTCTGGGGGCTAGTTCACCCTCTGAACTTTATTTCAGGGTGGGTGTTTCACTCCTGACCTCTGAATAGGTGCATAACCTGGGAGTAATATTTGATGAGGGATTGACTCTGCATTTGCAGGTGTCTGCCATCGTCAAGACATCATTTCACCATCTGAGGACTATCTCCAGGATTAGGCACCTTGTTCCATCCAGCGATCTTCCTACGCTGGTCCATGCCTTTGTGTCCTTGCGTCTGGACTATTGCAACTCCTTTTATCTAGGGCTTCCCAGGGTTGAAATCCACTGCCTGTAGCTGGTGCAGAATGCAGAGTCCCGGCTTCTGACTGGTACCTCTCGGTCCAGCCATATTTTGCCGGTGTTGCATGGACTGCACTGGCTGCCAGTGCAGTGGCAGATCACCTTTAAAGTTGGTCTTCTGACTTTCAAAGCCCTACATGGACTTGGTCCTGACTACCTGAAAGAGCTCCTGGTCCCTTGCCCTGGGTGACGCTCTGATCAGCTGGTGAGGGTTTGCTAGAGATCCTAAGGGTGTCTTTTCTATCCCATCAGTTACAGGAGTGCGCGACCATGGAGGGATATAAAAAGGCCCTGAAAATGTATTTGTGGACCCAAGCATTTGGAGTCTGACTGCATTTGTCTATCTGCGCTAGTTGTTTTTAACATAAGATTTGAAATGCTCAGTCTGTTTTATTTTGTAAGGCACCTTGGTTTTTTGAAAGGCACCATAGAAATAGTTTTATTTTATTTATTATTATTATTAACAGTGTCTGTCTATGCAAAATACCTACAAATGGCTGAGATATTAACATAGAGTATGTTCAAAATGCCATTGACCACCTCTATATGGCAGTTACTTTTATTCTTTGGTTCGCTGTTTGACTTTGAAGAGTGCAGACATGTCCCAGTCCACAGAAGATTACAGCTGCCAACCTCGGTTGGTAAGTATAGGGCAAGGGAGTGTGGGGTAGTTGGTTGCTCAGTGGGAGGGTCGGGATGTGAGAGGGGAATGGGGAAACTATGAGAGATCTTTTTTTTTTACAGGATTTTTAAAAACAAATATGTTGTGGGCTGTTTTCTCTTTTCACAGGAACAATAGAACAATTTCTCAGGGCACTGGGGTGGGTTCTCCAGTGCCCCACACTGCTCTGGGGGAAAACATAACTAGGTACACTACATACTGCTGGTGGGGGTGAGTGTAGTGCTGACATGGGGATTGGGCACCTGATGTTGGCAAAACCATTACTTGCATATTTCAGGACACTGGGAGAGGGTTCCCCAGTGTCCCACAGTGGGGGGAAGGGTGTTTTATCTAGGACACTGGGAGTGGGCTTTGCAGTGTCCTATGGTGGTGGTGGTGGGAGGAATAAGATATTGAAATAGCAAAAAACACAAACGACAGTAGCTCAATGGCACACAACTTTTAGCCTTCAAGCATGAGGTGTACTTACCAGGGTGTTAAACTCAGTTGGAAAGCACTGAGCTGGAAAACCAGCAAAAAGGTCAGCACTTCATTCAGTCCTATAGTAATCTCAGTTCACTGTTGCAGAAAACAAAGCCTGGCAGATAACCCCAGAGTGGATATTATGTTTTAAAAATAACTCTAGGGGGTTTAGGCAGCCTGGGGTGGGGTTGTGTGGGCCATAGAACAGGCAGGGTTGATTGAATGTTTATTCCTGTTCCCCCACTGTATTGGTTCCATCTGCTAAAAGGTATTTAGTACTGCAAAATAGCATCCTTGTTCAGTGCAGAATCCCTTTCCATAGGGCTTGTTCAAAGCAAAATCCTAGTTCAAAGCAAGAATCCTAGTTAGAAGCAGAATCCTGTGTTGTATGGGATATCTGTTTTCCCCATTGGAAATAATAGGAAATTCAACATGTCATAACTTTGGAACAAATTTATTTTTCCCCACCAAATCTTCGAAAGGCACATCTGTGAGGCCAAGGCTTTTTACTCTGAAAATGTCAGCCCAGAAGCTAACACAGTTTCCGAGCTACAGGTGGACAAAAAGGTGTCAACCCCCCTTCCAAAACCTTTATTTTTAACACTCTGTATCTCAGAAATGGCTAAAGCTATTAAGATAAAATGTATCACTTACAAACACCCCCCCCAGGGTAATTTCATAGAAATCACTTTAACCATTTCAAAGTTATTAAGATCCATGAATGGCCCTTTAACATTAATAAACAAACAAAACCCTCAGAAATGTTTTTTTTTTCAACACTATGTATCTCAGAAATCAAACAGGGGATTCAAACTAAATTTGTCAAGTCAAGAGACCTGTGCCCTAGGCTGATGCTTGTCAAATTTTCTGCAAATCTGTTTGAGTGTTGCAAAGTTATTCAGGTGCAAAGTATGCAAATCTGGATGACAGTGTGTGAAAATCACTTTCACCTTTGCATCTATTTGCTCCCATAGGAAATAATGGCAAAGTCAAGATTTAATGACTTTGGAATGGATTACTATTGTTTTATCAAACCTTCAAAAGGCATATCTGTGAGGCCAAGGCTTTCTATCTTGAAAATTTTAGTCCAGCACGTAAAACTGTTTCTGAGATATAGGTGACCGAAAAAACTGCAAAAAAAAACAGAGGCAACCTTTGCATTTTCAACACTTTATATCTCAAAAGGGGATCCAAACCAAATTTGGTACACCAACAGACCTACCCCAGCAGATGATGTGTGCCAAATTTCAGCAAAATGTGTGAAACCAATTTAAAGTTGTTAACCAGGAAAAATTGCTCTTTAACATTAAACACTCCTACAAACCCTAACTATACTTGCCCTAGCAGACCAGTATAATATATATAAATGTCTTTTTTTTTGCAATAAATTTATTTACAGGGATTACTAGTATCTTTCAAAGATTGTCTCACTTGTGATTACTAATTTTGAGTATAGTTCATGAAGTAATGAGCTTGATATTTATTTCATATAGTCCCCCATTATACCTTATGCATAGCATATAAATCCAAATCATTCCAAGGCCATCGTGACATATAATATTAATACTGAGCAGCAAATCAGAGCCCTTTTCCTAATAAAAGGCTGCTGATATAATAAATAAAGAGCAAAGTCATAAATAAAGAACCAGTAGCTTATGGAAAAATATACAGGGATTTATACAGGAATTTGATTCTGCCACAGTGGGGAAACAAAGGGAAAATGAAGGCTTCTTAGAGTAATGGTTATTTGGATCTGGGAGCACTGAATATTTCCTATCCTATATTTTGTATCCTAGATAGGGCAGAGGAAATGCTACATCTCATTGTCACAAGGGTGTTCATTTACACATTTTTGCCCTGTATTTACTCAGGCTGTCCCAGATTAGATGCAATATCTTGTTTTTAGTGGGGTCATGATTTTACCATTTTTATAATGAATTCAGGCTATGTAGTCTAGGGCCCCTATATTCAAAGAAGATACTGTATGTAGTGCATTTCAGTGGAAAAGGGAGATGTGCTGTACAACTCCAACAATGCTCAATGGCACGATCTTCAAACATGTGCAGGGAATTGGTCCAGGGCACACACAAATGGTATGCCATTCAAGTCAAGGGGGCAATCCATGCATATGCTATGCTGCAGCATATTCAGTGGGAATCTGCCCCTCACAGTCCACAGCACCACAGCCCACAGTTAGGTAACAAATAACTGGCCTAAGCTGGCCAGCCACCCACAGGCAGGCTGCAGATGTGCACCCAGGTGCACAGCAGCCTGGCAGCCCTGGTAGACTAGAGGTACCCCATTCCATCCCCAATCTAGGCAACTCCATCCCTGAAGAGCTCCATAGTGAAGGGCCCCACAGACTCAATTGCACCAGAGGAAACCATGGTCCATATCCATAGTCTAGAGGACTCCCATCCACTGCCCCTGTACACAGACACCCTCATTTCCCCCCATACCCAACCTGTTGCAAAATCTGGGGCTGCCATCCACACCCTGCCATGGCCAGCCATTGACTGCACTGAACCAGGGCTGGGGACCTGCACTCTGAAATGACCCAACTGTCAGTACTGTGTATTGGGGCACCATGCAAGCTGCGGATCCACCAGTGTATGCAGCTGTGTGTACAACCCTGGCAATCTGAAGAGGGAATTTACATACCTCCAATGCATGCCTTGTCAATGCTGTATCTTCCTGCTGTCCTACACCACTGCAAATCCACACTCTCCCCATTCCTCTGTGTAACATGCCACCCACCAGACTTCTGAAGTATCCCGGTTGCCATAGGGTGCGGTATCCTGTTATGTCATTTGCGGTGTATGCTTCAGGCTATAGATAGTTCATTTGCAGTTCCCCATTTGTACAAAGAATGGGAGATCAGCTGTAACATGCCTGTTTTGGGACCTGTGTGAGTGGGTACAGCATCAGCCATCACCCATATTGAGCAGTGCAATGGCACCAGGATGATGGATCCGCATGCAAGTGCCTGAGGAGTATGGCCTCTGGGTGTTATCACCCACACACAGCTCATACCTACGTATATCACATTCCAGCATCCTACTGTGAGTACTCTCCCACCCACCGATAGAGTGGTACAATCCCATTACAGAGTCAGTAGTCACAATGGAATGGGCTGGGGGGCAGAGAGGGGGCTGTCTGTGCACCATTGAGGGGGAGCGGGGGCCAGTACACTATGGATGTGGACTGCAGGTGTATTCAGGTGCAATTAGGGATAGCATCATGGTCCCTACAATACAGAACCAATAGAGCCTGGACTCCGATACAATCGGGGCTGATGAAACAGGTGGGGGGTGCCACTATACCACCAGAAATTTCAGGGCCTGTCCCACGTGGAAGCAAGTGGGGTCGGAGCTTAGGGGCGAGAACTGCTCCTGTGCATTCATTCCCATGCCAACATGCAAATGGGCTGATAATGAGCATTCATAAGGCCCCTTTGCACCCTGCATGCTCAGTTGGTTAATTTTCATTCCTGAGCTGAATTTCACCTATGGAGGCTGTGGTGCATACCAGTATGTGCCACACATTCCCCCTGGAAGGTATTTAGCCTGGGTCACCCTGGATGCACCAGACTTGGTAGCCACCTGCACTGTGACTCCCATCCAGGGTCGCATTTTCAACAGGATCAATGAAGCCTGCTAGGATGAAGCACAGTGTCACAGGTTTATTGCATGATAAAAAGGATTAACTCCCTGTACCGGTGGTGCATTCTCTTTGAATGTTGTATCAGTGCCGACTGGCGCACCCTCTTTGTGCACCACATCTTTCTGCTCATGCATCGATCCAGCACTTAATATTTTCCCCCAGTTGTAAAATATTGTTAATGAGTTTTGATTTTACGCAATGCTGCATAATATTGTGTAGATGTACAGCCCCATTGAAAATAAGATGTGATTTCTTCTGTGAACTATCCAGGCTAAATACACTGTATATAGCAATCAGCAGGCATATTCAAGGAAAACACATTGTAAAAATGTGTAAAAGGAAGACCACATTGAAACTGCATCTCCACAGATCTGCATTGTGCAAATACATTAGAAATAATGGGTAAAAGCATCCCAAAAGCTCTCCACAGCCATTTCAGCTCTGACCAGAGTTTGTTGTGGCTGTGGGCAGAGCCTACAGCCATCTTGTTATCTGTAACTTGAAAATGGAGTATTGTGGAACACATTTATTGGACTTTTCAATGTATCCTTCCACATCTACAAATCACTATGACAACTAAAATTGTCACAGTGTCAGTGGCTCAGCAGGTAGCACATTCACCTCTGAGGCTGGGAGATCAGAGGGCTGTGGGTTCAGTTTCCACATCTGGCACTTGGGTTAACATCCCAGTACTGACACTGTAGTGCAGCATGAGAGGGGTGCTGCACTTCTGAGGTGCCGTCTTTCGGATGAGACGTTAAACTGAGGTCCCATCTGCTTGGATTGGTGGTAGTGCAGGTGGTTGTTAAAGATCCCATGGCACTTATCAAAAAGAGTAGGGGTGATTTTATTTATAATAATAAATCATAATACAGCCATTTAGAGTTCATACATATCGAAAACACAAAAATTCAGGCTTAACAATAACAAACTATAAGAGAAAGAAAAAGAGAAAAAAATTCACATGACATAAACACTTGTTCTACATCCTATAGAACCTATATTGTTTCCTTATTGATATTTAATTATATGAGAGAACCCTTTCCACCATATCAAAACTTTTCTTTCATTATAAATTTGCTTATCTTTAATATATATTTTTTGTAGTTCAGTTCCAACATATGTACTGAACCAGTCTAAAGTAGATTTCTTTTGATATATGACCCATTGGCATCTAACTTGCCACAAACAATATCACAAACATGCTAAAAATACCAACAAATTACCTTTGTCATATATTTCCAAATTTAAAGGAAAATTACCTATTACTAATACATCATATGTTAGGTTAGCAATCCAAGTCAGCTTCCACTTATTTGCCATATAGGCCCATAATCGATTTGAATAAGAACACCAAAGCAAAAAATGTTTCATGCTTTCCTTCTGGTAAATATACTCAGTGTATGGGCAATTTATTTCCTCTTTAGCTTTATATTTTGCTGTTCCTCTAATATTTAACCGACCATACAATATCAACCATTGAACCTCCCACATGTATGGTGGTAACCTGGGATTTTTCAATTGTTCCAAAACGTTATTATTCAGAGCTGAAGGGCAATTCTTAAAATTAGGAGAAGTTGGGTAGATTTGGACTAGAACGGAATGATAAAGGTTTTTTGATGTAACCATACTTATCTGACTATTGGTGACCTGCCACTTATATAACTTTTGTACAGCAGGCCCAAAATAGGCCGGTATGTAAATATGCAGATTTAGTTTAGGTGCACAATGCAACCAAGCTTTTAAATAGCGCCCTACTGAGTCTGTAAACCAATGGCCCTTGATGCACTCCTGCATTATCAAACTTTTTTTTAAAGCCTGGGAAAAAAATAAAGTAAAATAGAAGACTACTGGATCTACCATTCCTAACCCCCCCTTGTTTAAGGCCAGGTATGTGTTATATCTTTTTATTGGATTCAGTCTACTACCCCACAACATGAAACATATACTATAAAGTTTGGTTTCAAATTGGGGTGGCAGAGGAAATATACGGGCTACATAAATGTAAGCAAGGTAAAATAAATTTTTTTATTATAAAAATTATTTTTTGTTTTGAAAATCTAAGCTGTTTCCATCTCATTATTTCCTCTTCTATCTTTTTTAATACCCTTTCCCAATTATCCTCTGGGAGATTTTGGGACCACAAAAAATTCCTAAAATAGAAAGTGGTTCTGTTGATATCCTAATATTGTCACAATGCAAAGGAGTCTGTAAATTACTTCCCATTAACAATCTTCTGGATTTGGAATAATTTAATTTTGCATTCGAAAGTAATGAGTAATATTGAAATTCTTTAAAAAAATTCCCCAATTTGCTTGGTGTTATTAAAAAACAGACAGACATCATCAGCATATGCCTGGACCATCAAATACACTTCTGTCAGTGGCACTTTGAAACCCTGCCATTTTGGATAGATGCTTAATGCTCTAATAAGAGGATCTAAAGAGAAAACATATAGTAGTGGACTCAAGGGGCACCCCTGATGTACCCCAGTTTCCTTCACAGACCCTTTTGCTATTTTACCTTTTACCACCGGATACACCTTTGAAGAATCATATAATGATTTTATAACTTTAATCACTTCCCCAGGAATCCCAAAAAATTCTAAAGTGAGAAATAAAAATGAATGATTTACACTATCGAATGCTTTCTCTAAATCTAATGAAAGCAGGTAAACAGTTCTACCATTTACCGTCAAATACTCAATTAGGTCTCTTACAGTTTCCAGTGCTGACTGTATTTGCTAATCCACAATATTGGACTGGAGAAATCACTGATTTTGCCAAATGCTTTAATCTGTTGTTTATTTGGGTAGTAACAATCTTATAATCAGAGTTCAGCATTGTGATTGGTCTCCAATTGTTTATATCCCCTCTATTCCCCGTTTTAAAAATATAAGTCTAAAGTCCTTCAGAAAAATATGCTGGGATAGCACCCTTATCCAAAAAAATTGTGTAAACACCAAATTTAAACACTCTACTATGTCTGTTAAAAAGGTTTTGTAAAAGAGGTTAGACAGACCATCTAAACCAGGAGCAATATTATCTTTTAAACCAGTAACTACCTACTCTATTTCCTGTAGGGAAAATGTTTCCTTCATTTGCAATATCAGTTTGTTTTCTAAATTGATGGGGGGGGGCTAAATATTGTTTGATGCCCTGAACTGATGGGGAAGATAATGGTTGTAAAGCTTGAAGATGTAATGCAATAATGCTAGAAATGGATTCCACATCATAAACAGTACTCCCCTTGTGCTCTAAAAATTCCAAAGAAGAAGATTCTTTAACAGTTTTACACAATTCGTAGGGGTCTCCTATGACAGATTTCTTATTATGATTATTAATAAGGGCTTGTAGTGTTTTAGCTTTATCATATTGCAATAGCCTCATCTGTGATTTGATATTATCAATTTGTGATGAAAAATCCAGTCTGGAGGAATTAGCTATTGTAATTAAATACTGTAAGTGAGATCTTAATTTTAAATATGAAAACAATTTCAGATTTCTTTGACATATCCCATAACATTTGAACCACTTTATACAATCATTTTTTGTTTCACCCCACCAAATTCCTAAATCAGGGTATAAGAATGCTACCGATAATCTGGCTTCTAAAATAAATTTGATAGAATTCTTTACCGTAATGCTTTCCAAAATAGAGGTATTTCATTTCCATCTATTTTTTTGAATTGTTTGCTTTGAAGTCTTCCCCACCTCCACCTGAATTAGTAAGTGGTCTGAATACTCCACTGGAACTGTAGAAAAGGACTTAACTGGGAGGTTTTCAGATGCAAATAGGAAATCTATCATGGTTCCAGATTTTCCTTTAAAAAAGTGCAACCTGCACCCTTTTCAGTTAAGAGATTACATATGGTTAGACCTGCTGTATTTATAATGGTTTTCAGGCAGTTAGAACCACAGTAAATTTTCTTAGAAGCAGTACCCTTAAAGACTAAGCTGCAGTTAAAATCACCACCCCATAAAACATGCAATGAGGTAACTAAATAAGGTTGAATTTCTTTCATACATTTAATTCTCTCTGCTTTTGTCTGGGAATTATAAATATTAATTAATCTATAATTACTTGAGTGCCATTTACCATCTATGATTAATACTCTACCAGGTACTAAATCAATTGGCTTATGAAAAACACAATGAAAATAATTAAAAAGAATCCCTATACCATCAGCATTGTCCCTCCCAAAGGATCACTATGAAGGGCCCCACGGCCAATCTTTTTTAAATGAGAAAATTTGTTCCCATGAAAATATCCACGTTTCTTGCTAGAAACAGATTGATATTTTTTATTCATGTAAAAGGTGAAAAACTGCTTGTCTTTTATTAATGTTCAGAATACTGTGAGTATTCAGAGACCCCCAGAGAAATTTCACCATGAATTCTAATCAAATACAAACCATCAATAGGGTTAAACTCATTTTTTTCTTCTTTTCTTTTTCTTTTCTTTATACTCCTCTATAGGAGTCTCTAGATTATCATGTACAGATTTCTGGGAATCAGAGTCCCCTACCTCCATTTCAGAATCCCCCCAAGTAGTAAAAAGGGCTGCATATGAGTTCTGTGTTTCTATTGACTCAATTGGGGATGTTGGGATTAATATTAAGTTCCTAGTTGACCTTCTTGGAGGTAATGGAGCAGGTAGGGCTGAACCTACTACCGATTTGTCTTCTGGGTCAACATAACAAACTGGCTCAAATAGTTCTGTGCCTTGTACAATGGTATTATCCATAATGGAAAGTGGTTTAGACTCTTGGGGGGGCAGAATGGAATGGCTCTGGTAACCCTAGGTTTGGAGTCTGCAGTTTTCATAGGGGGGGTTCTAATCCAACCTGCTTTGCAGCGTTTTGCCCCACAGCTTTTTGGGTCTGTTGGATTAACAGGTGAGGGATCCTACATGAGGCCTTGTTTTTAACAGCCGAAGGGCTCTCCCTAAAAGTATGCCCATACTCCTCGCACAAGTCACACTTCGTATGATTAGCACACTGATACATAGATACATAGACAGTGTCGGCAGATAAGGGCCTATGGCCCACCCAGTCTGCCCATTTGAGCTTGTAAGTTCAGTTTATGTTTTCCTAGAAGTCTGTTGCCCCTTACCCCTGACCTCCAGAATTCCTTTATGTCTATCCCATGCATTCTTAAATCCCTTGATTGTTTCAGCCCCCACCACTTCCTCTGGTAGGGTGTTCCACTTGTCTACCACCTGTTCTGTGAAGAAATTCTTCCTCATGTTTCCTCTGAATCGTCCTCCCTCCAACTTCATCCCATGCCCTCTAGTCCTGGAACATCTTTTTGCTTAAAAATAGTGTATTCTGACCCTGTTCCTCCCTGTGAGATACTTGTATGTCTCTATCATATCCCTCTCCCTCCTCTCCTCCAGGGAGTACATGTTCAGTTCCTTCAACCTGTCTTCATAGGACTTGTGATGCAATCCATGCACCATCTTTGTTGCCCTCCTCTGAACCTTCTCTACCCTGTCTATGTCCTTATGTAGGTATGGTCTCCAGAACTGTACACTGTACTCAGGTGGGGCCTCACTAGTGTCTTGTATAGCGGAATTATGACCTCCCTTTTCCTGCTGGTGATGCCTCTGCCTATACATCCCAGCATCCTATTTGCTTTACCTGCTGCCTTGACACACTGTTTCCTTACCTTGAGGTCATCAGAGCTGATAACCCCAAGATCCCTTTCCTGCTTGGTGCATGCTATATCCTCACCGCATGGTTACATGGCCAACCTCTCCACAATTATCACATCTAGGCCTATCACATGTGCTTGAGAGATGTGTTTTTGCACCACACTTACAGCATGCTCTGGGTTGGCCACTATAAAACAGACCCCCCCCCATCTTTTCCCAACAAAAAGGAGTTAGGGATGTGTTCTATTCCTGTGTCAGACTGTCTTAGTTTAACTCTAAACTTCTACCCTCCTGTCCAGAACTGCTCAGAATCTAGGATGGGCTCTGGGTCACTTTGGACCTCACATTTTTGTGATAGCCAGTAGGAAATATCCTCAACATGAACTCCCTCATTCCTAAACATTACTGTGACATTTTTTATTAACGGTTTTGTTAAGGGAATTACCAAAAAGGGTGTCCATGTTGGTGAGAATTTTACCTGTCCATATCTTTCCCAGAATAAATCTAATAAATAAGCAGAATGGAAACTGACATCAAAATTATCTTCTCCAGAGATATCTATAAAAGCGAAAACATCTCTGGGAGAAAACTTCAATGAATCTTTTATAATAAATTTCCCAACATAATATCTGTCTGGACTATCTGCCAGACCACCTTTATATCTAATTCGCACTGCATTGCCCCAAGGAGAAGGCTCTTTCTTAGCTTGAGAGAATAATGTAGACATCAAAGGTTTCTCCTTAGTTTGTGGGCCTTCAATTTTTTTGTTTTACAGAATCTGGCAGACCCCCTTTTAGAGTTACTCTTTCCCCCCCAAGTCCAAAAGATGGTGATTTGTTCAAAAGTTCATTTTGTTTCAAACTTTCTGGTGGATCCACCTGAGCTCCACCCGGTTTCCAGTCTAGGGGGGTCAATACATAAATCCAGTGTGGGGTCCCACACTAAATCAGGAGTCCAAATTCCATTTTCTGTTTTCTCCCAGCCTGCTGCCAAAAGTGCACTTTGGGGGATCCACTTGTCATCGTGAACTTGCAAGTGTTCTGTTTTGGGGTCTGCAACCTCAATCTTCTGTTTTGTAACATTAAGCCCCATTGTCAACAAAGCATTTCCCAGTTGTGCGATATTTTTTTTAGGGGTAATTGGTTTACAAAAGCTAAATTCAGTGAGTCCATCTTGCTTATTCATTACCGTCTGATACTAAATTGGAAATGGTAAGGTTGCAGCGCTACTGCTTGTCCCACCTGGCTTGAATACAAAGCCAGCCTCTTTTTGTTAACTGTGCCGTTTGAAACACACCCTTGTTTCTCTGCTTCCCACTGGCTACTAGTGTTGCACTCTGCTGAGCAGAAGTATTTTGTCCTGTCTCAAGAACCAGAGCTTTTGGTAAATCGTTGGGCTTTAGGCACTCTCCCACACCCGAGAGATCACTGCCAGCCTCCCTACAAGCCATACTTTCATTAACAGACAATGAGTCAGAGTTTGACTCACCTGCATCCTGGCTAGAGTTTATCGGCTGCACTTCTGCATTCTTGCTGTCAAACTGAACTTTCTGCTTGACAGGGGTATCAGCTGTCAGCTGTGATACTCCAGCACAATTAGCAGTTGACTCAGAATCCTCCGCTCTCGTAGCTCTAAAGGGCATTCCATCATGTTTCTCTGGATTAATCACAACATTAGAAAGATTCTCTGTAGAAGATATTGCCTCGTGAAAGATCTCTTCTCCGTTTATCTAGGAATTATTTTAGCTGCGAGTCGGACTCTGGTAGCAGTGCGGCCATCTCGCCTACTACTCCCACAACCTTCTCCTTCAACTGCTCTCCAACAGTGGCCATCTTTGCAGAAAGACAGCCTGTCCCCCTACTGGCCAAACAGTAGGGGAATTTCCCCTTGTGTCCTAGCCAAATTTCCCTCATTCACTAAAAATACCACCAACAGCTTAATCTGGTTCAAGGTCAGTTGGCATTCATCTGTATCCCCCTTCCCCAGGCCATGCCTGAAAACAGGCAGGATTTTTCTAGTGCACTTGCCCATTCAACAAAAACTAAATAAAGAAAATAAATAAATAAAATTAAATAATCCCTTCTTTCTGTTTTAGAATGTTGGAGACATAACCCTAAGATGCTCATCAGATGGTCATTAGGAAACTGAAACAGCTTGTTAAATATTGGTTGCCTATTAAACTGGAGATATTTAGCCCCTTTAAAATGCAACAACCTGCACATTTAAATGCCTAACATTTTAAACATTTTTTGCTGTTAACGTTGGTTGGGCATGAATATCTTTCAAGAAAGATTTATACCTCAGTAATGTTACCCTTTCCCAGCAAATTTATAAAGATTTACACTGTTTTTTTAACCTCTAAAGATCTATCTGATAAAATGCCAGATCTTGAGAGAATTACCCAGGCTAAATATATCAATTTGTTTTTGACAGCAAGGGATGCACCTGGTTTCCAAACATAACAGATAAGAGCTACTGAGATCTCTTATAGTTAGTGTGTGTGTGTGTGTATGTGTGTGTGTGTGTGTGTGTGTGTGTGTGTGTGTGTTTTGGGAGGAGGGGTGGAGAAACAGTCAAACTCCTGGTAAGGGAGACCTCATCCAATGAATTAACTGTTGGCAACCATGAGTGAGCTATTCAACTGTATAATTATCTGATTCCATATGTTCCCATATAGAATTATAAAAAGTTAGTCAAAACAACTGAGAAAGAAATTTGTAGGGGGCAACAGTTGAGTTTTTCTTGTGTTGTGGACCTCCACCTCTAGGTTGTGGAACATAAATGTATTGTTTATGGTTGGAATGAGCAACCTAAACAGTAAGACAGTCTGAACAGTAATATTTTAATTTATAGTATTGGTAATGTAATCACGCATAATTTATATAAATAAATTTGAGATCTGATGATGTTGTAGCCAGGGTATGCGTTAACTTGCTTTGATCTCTCACAACATGTAGTAGTAGTAAATATTTTATTCTGAAGGTTCAGAACAGGATAGCCCAATTGAGCCAACGCTCATTTTCAATGGGGTCCCAACATACAAAATAAACAGTAACACAGAATATGTATGTAAATACAACCATAGCAAATGCACTATATAACCTGTATCAAAAGACACAATACTGTACATGACAGACATGGTAGATGTTTTTTCAATTAATTTCAACAAGCTTCAGGCATTTCAACACTTTTTACAAGCCAAGATCTTATTTGATGCCAAGATGGAGGAGATATTGACTTGATACATAATGTGATATTTTTGAGAATGAAAGAGATCATGCCATTTATTAGGAAGAAAATTATTGTTTAGATACATAGACGTTATCAACAGATAAGGGCCTATGGCCTACCCAATCTGCCCATTTGAGCTTGTAAGTTCCCTTTATGTTTTTCTATATTATTACTTTTATCTTTTTTGGAAGTTTTGTGTAGGCGTGATATTATTCCTGAAACATCAGCGATCTTCCTGGGGAACTTGCAAGATACTGGAATATAACTATACCATTTATAACATTCCTGATCAAACTACTGGAAACGGAATACTGTTTTTTGTCACTTTATAATATGATGTACTGAGTATGTATTTACTGAGTTTACTTAACTCATTCAGGATTCCATCAGGTAGACAGCAAAAAGTCAGAGAATTTGTCTGAAAACTAACAACTATAAGATGCAAAAATAGCATTTGTGTGTATACAGTATATGTGTTTCTATTTGCAATACATTTGTTTACTGGCATTACTAGTATCTTTTGAAATATTGTCCAACTTGTGATTACTAATGTTGAGTATAGTTCATGAAATAAGTGTGATATCTGTTATTTTATATAGTCCCTCATTGTGCCTTTTGCATACCATATAAATCTAAATCATTTCAAGTCCATCTTGACATATAATTCAGGCTCTTTTTCTGATAAAAGGCTGCAGATATAATAAATAAAGAACACAATAATAAGGAACCAGTGGCTTTTGGAAACATCTACAGGGATTTCCACAGGGATATGAATCTGCTACAGTGGGGAAAATACAGGAAAATGGGGACTTCTTACAGGGAAATGGTTATTTGGATCTGGAAGCACTGACTATTTCTTATCCTATATTTTGTATCCTGGATAGGGAAGGGGAAATGCTACATCTCACTGTCATAGGGATCTTCATTTACACATTTTTGCACTGTATTTACTCAGGCTTTCCCAGATTAGATGCAATATCTTGTTTTCAGTGGGGTCATGATTTTACCATTTTTATAATGCATTTATTTATTCTAGGGCCCCCATATTCAAAAGAGATGCACAGCATGTCCCGGCATAAAAGGGAGATGTACCGCGCAACTCCAACAATGTGCAGCAGTGCAATATTCAAATGTGTGGAATGCGCTGGCCACCAGGGAATGGGCCAGGGCACACAAAAATGGTATGCCATACAAGTCAAGGGGGCATTCTCATGCATATGCTGTGCTGCAGCAAATTCAGTGGGAATGAGCCCCTCACACTCCAGAGCACCATGGCCCACAGTTAGACCATGAATAGATGGGCTAACCCAGCCAGCCACCCACAAGCAGGCTTCAGATGTGCACCCAGGTGCACAGCAGTCTGGCTGTCCTGGTAGACTTGAGGTACCCCCTTTCCATCACCAATCTATCCAACTCCATCCCTGACAAGCTCCATAGTATAGGGGCCCCCAAAGACCTGATCACACCAGAGGAAATCATGGTCCATATCCATAGCGTACAGGACCCCCAACCCATAACCCCTGTATGCATACACCCTTACTTCACCCATACCTGACCTGTTTCAAAGACTGGCACTACCCTCCACACCCTGCCATGGCCAGCTGTTGACTGCATGGAACCCGGGCGGGGGATCTGCACTTTGGAATGACCCAACTGCCTGTACCATGCATTAGGGCACCATGCAAGCTGTGGACCCACCAGTGTATGCAGCCGTGTGTATGTCCTGGGCAAACTATAAGAGGGAATTTACATACCTCCAGTGCATGCCCTGCTGATGCTGTATCTTCCTGCTATCATACACCGCTGCAAGTCAACACTCTCCCCCATTCCCCTGTGTAACATGCCACCCTCTGGACTGCTGAGGTATCCCAGCTGCCATGGGGTGCGGTATCCTGCAATGCCATTTGCAGTGTACGCTTCAGGCTATGGATAGTTCATCCGCAGTTCCCCAATTGTACAGAAACGAATGACAGGTCAGCTGTAACATGTCTATTTTGGGACTTGTGTGAGTGGGTACAGCATTGACCGTCGCCTGCACTGAGCAGTGCAATGGCACTGTGATGATGGATCTGCATGCAATTGCCTGAGATGTATGGCCACTGACTGTTATCTCCCACACACAGCTCATGCCTATGTATAACACATTCCAGCATCCTACTGCTACTGCTTTGCTACCCGCTGATACAGTGGTATGATCCCATCACAGAGCTAGTCATCGCAATGGGCTGTGCTGTGGGGCAGTGAGAGGGGTATCTGTGCACTGTGGAAGGGGAGTTGGGGCCACTACACTGTGGTCATAGACTGTAGGTGTATTCAGGTGCAATCAGGGATGGCATTGGGGCCCCTACAGTATGTAAATTATACAGCCTGGTCTCCAGTACAATCAGGGCTGGTGGAATGGGTGGGAGGTGCCATTTCACCACCAGAGACTTCAGGGCCTGTCCCACATGGGAGTGATATGGGTTAGTGCTTGGGGGCGAGGGCTGCTCTGGCACATTCATCCCCATGCCAAAATGCAAGTGGGTTGGTAATGAGCATACATAAGGCCCCTTTGCACCCTGCATGCTCAGTTAGCTAATTTGCATTCCTGGGCTGAATATCACCCAAGAGGGCTGTGGTGCATACTGGTATGTGCCACATGTTCCCCCTGGAAGGTATGCAGTTGGGGTAGCCCTGAATGCACCTGACTTGGCAGCCGCCTGCACTGTAAACTCCCGTCCAGGGTCACATTTTCAACAGGTACAATGAAACCCGTCAGGATGAAGGGCAATGTCACAGGTTTATTGCATGACAAAAGGGATTAATTCCCTTTGAAATTGCATTGTTTGCTGCAATAACTCTACTGCAGAATTCTGTAGTGCTGCGCTTCATCCTGGTGGGCTTCACTGTATGCACATCCTGTACCAGTGGCGTATTCTCTTTGAATATTCTATCAGTACTGACCAGCTCACCCTCTTTGCGCAATGCATCTTTCTGCTCGTGCATCGGTCTGGCACTGAATATGTCCCCCCAGACGTAAAATATTATTTTCAGTGCATTCTGATTTTACACAAGGCTGCATAATATTGTGTATATGTAGAGCCCCACTGAAAATAAGATGCCATTTCTTCTGTGAACTATCCAGGTTAAATATACAGCAATCAGCAGGCATATTCTAGGAAAACACATTGTAAAAATGTGTAAAAGGAATACTACATTGAAACTGCCTCTCCACAGATCTACATTGTGCAAATTTATTAGAAATAATGGGTAAAAGCATCCCAAAAGCTTTCCACAGCCATTTCAGCTCTAACCAGAACTTGTCTAAATTGCACTGCCAAGTCATTTAATGTCTGATTTGCACTAAACATGGCAGAAATGTAGAGTAGCATGTGCCATAGCAGAGAAAGATAGCTTTAATTGAATGAAAGTGCAGGAAAGAGGGGTCAATACTCTGGGACTCTGGAGTGACTGTGGTTTAGGATCCATGCTGCTGGGAGGTGGGGTGGAGAAGGAGGAGCCAGGATATGGTATGTGCTCTCTAGCAGGATATGTTACAGATGCTTGTAGGACAGCCCCAGGGAGGAGTTAACACACTAAATTAATTTAAATAGACTGGGCTCCAGACCTAAGGAGGAAAGTCATTTAATGGAGAAATGGCATATTTTTGTGGTTATCTAGTTCTTACCAGCGAGGAAAGCCACTGCAAGTTATATTTTTTTCGTAGAGTGGGAAAACTTCAAGCCTTAGTGACTCTAGGAACCCATAACTTAATTTCTTAGAAAAATACTCTGGAGTAAGCCAGTAAAAGAAGCTTTCTTATGGGAAAACTATTAAAGTGCTTAGACTTTGAGTTACGGTAATTTATTTATGGTAAAAGTTGAGTGTTAAAGTATATTGAGTCCAGGCTGACAGGCAAGGCTGCCTCAGAATTTTCAGCGAAGGCAGTCGGAATTCAAAAGGTAGGATTCCATTGTGGTTTATACCACTGCAGAATTCCAAGCTGGAATTTAATTTGATTGGTGCCGAGGGTTAGAACAGGATTTTGTCCACTCAGTGACAAGGAATTTGTAAAACAGAATGTTTAAAGGTATAATAGAAGCTACATAGCTCATTTTAGGGGTGTTTGAGCAGGGAGAGCGAGCTGAATGGACCTGACCTGTCCAGATGGAGTTCTGCCTACTGAGACCTATTAGTTTGACAGGGCTTGAGAGACTAGTCCACAGTTAAGTGATTAGACTATAGGGGATCACCTGCATCCCAGTGTTAGGGGTAGTAGAGTAGCAAGTGAGAAAAACACCAATGTAGATTCACCTGCTGCTTCAAGTACCTGTTTTTCCACAAGTGTTTTTAGCTTTAGCCAAGAAGATTGCAACTGCTTCAAGTATCTAGGCCATCGCCAAAGATCACCAGCATCAGACCTGGTGCTGATTCATGAGGTCCAGGACACCATTTCTTCAGTCAAAATTATTATTATTTTTTTTTTATTTTAGTCTTTGGTAACTGAGTAAGGCCCACTAGGCACAAGTGCCTGTTTTCAGTGGTGACCTGGGAGCACTGGGCGGTTAAGTGACTTACTCAGAGTCACACAGTATGCAAGTGGAGGTTGTGAGAATCAGACTCAAGTTCTGGTCTGCTGGATGTACCAAGCTCGTTTACACCTCGTTCCTCTAACCTCTAGGCTATACTGCCAGCCCAATAGGGGTATAGTACATTTTATTTATCTTGGGACTAGTTCAAGATGGACACTCTTCTGCATTTTAAATCTGGAATCCTTCTAGCTTCAAGGACTACCATCCATCTGCTGAAGGGTTGATCTTTCTAAAGACTGTGTGTGGGGGAGTGTACTCTGAATGCTAATGTGTAATGCTACGTGATGCAAAGTAACTGGTAATGTGAATATGTAGAGTTTTAAGTGATTCTTAAGTATTTTAAAGGAATGTTATAGTGTTAGATACCAGGGAAGGGTGTCTGGTAATAAGGAGTGAGGAGGCTTACTGAGGTGGGTATAGGCCTTGTAGCCACTGCATGCCCTTAAGGCAAGTGATTTTGTATGTGCAGCAACTGAGGTCTAAGGTGTGGCCTAGTGCTGGGTTGGTTTTGGTTAACTGGAGGGTGGTGAAAAATCCCACCAGCCTTTATGGGTTAGCAGGTACAGATCTGTGGGAGAACAAGAGAAAAGGTGTTACTTTGTAACCGTTTATGCAAAGCTTAGTTAACAAACGTTTATGTTGCTGTTGTTGAATGCTAATGCATTACATGCAAAACTGTGTCTGTATGTTGCAGTGCAGTTCAGTAAAATGTATCCCCATTTTCCACTTAAACTGTGTCAGAGTCATGGGTTGAGTGAGTCTCTCATTCCTGTAGTTGCCTGGGTCAGTCCAGTGCAGCCCCTCTGTCTCCTACACAGGTTTTGAAGCTACTCGATTGGGGAGGTAATTGTAAAGGTTCCTGTGTGTGTACCCAATCAGTGGTTGTAGGTGGGAAGAAAGGCAAAGGACCTACTGGTAGTAGAACCCTGATATTCTTTGTATAGGTGTTGCATCTACCTAGTGTTACATATGTTATTGGTGTCAGCGTGACTCAGTTTGTAGCACATCTGCCTCTGGACCAGAAGGTCATGAGTTCACATCCCACACCAGGATTGGGCTTGCATATTAAACGCCGGCATTTGAGTGCATTATTAGGGGGGTGCTGTACTGCTGGGGTGTGCTGCCCTTCGGATGAGATGGTAAACTGAGGTCAATTCTACCTATCCTGGTGTTGCCCTGCTGGGTGTCCAGGTGGAAATAAAAGAACCCAGGGCAGTCTTCGCAAAGAGTAGGGAACATTCCCGGTGTCCTGGCCAACATTCCCCTTCCCATAAACTGGTTCATCATCATCATTTTATTTGTATAAGATGCCCTTCCCATGATCAGGGCTGCCTTTACAGTATGAGATAAAAACACACAATATTACAGTGTAAAACAGATAAAAACATAACAGTGTGCACATTAATAAATTACTGAGAAAGCTTGTGTAACCTCTCCCCCCCCCCGTTCAACGAGCAGGGTTGCTCCTCTCACACATGACGCCAATGAGCAGGATGGAGATAGTCACTATGAACAATTCTGTTTCTCAGATACTTCTACTTCAGAGCCTGCCATCTTCAGACAGGCAAATCAAGTGTGCCAACTACCTGGCTCACACCTGGGGGGACCATTTACCATGGTCATCAACCTAGGTCCCTGGGAGAAAACGTTTGCTCACAATTATGTTAGGTTTGTACTTCTTGTCAGGGCCACCCAAGTAAATCCAGACACTGGAAGCAATAACTGTACTGTCCAAACCAGGCGGCTGGGATTCTAGAGTGTGGCTTTTATTCACATACACAGAGAATAATACAAAGTGAAGATGGATCCCCACGGGGCTACTCCCACTGGTAATGCAGATTACTGAGGTACAGTGCACACACACACACACACACACACACACTGAACCCTCAGGTTCTGAATGGATCTTGGCACACACGGCCAAAACTGGAACACTTCCCTCGACTAGGGACCATCGGCCAATACTAGGAGACGTTCCCATATTTCATAAGGAGTTACTGGTGGCACCCTCGACCACCAAAGAGCACACTCAGGCTCACAGGAAATCAAAAATCCCACTTCTGGGTATTTTCTTCAGGTACTGGCCAAATGCACTGAGAGAAAACAAAGATGCCCAAACTGAACCCGGAGAGGTAAACATGGATACTCCAGATTGGGGGTCTCCCACCTTTTGCTTCCAGATTTATACTCTGCCATTCATCTGGTTAATAACACCCTTCTCAGAAACTCTTGTAGATGCTATCTTGAAATGTCTTTCACATTTAACATTCTACTTTGCACACCTCTGAGGTGTCATGAAGTTAAAAGTTCTGTAATTGGCAATGTCTCTTCACTAGACCTCCACTTTAGCAGACACTTTTAAATCAGACACAAACTAAAAGTTCTGTACTTGGCAAGTCTCTCTCCGGACCCCATAGCAGGCAGACACTTTTAAACAGAAACAGTCTTGGTGGCAGAGTCCCTCTGTCAGAGAAAAACTCACCAAAGGAATGCAGGTGCCCCAGGGCTTTTTCCACACAAAAGTCTCAGGTACTTACAGAGCAGATGAATCTAGGCAGCTACAACAAAGTTCAGGCTGGATCAGGGGATTGCCCCCAAATCTTGGAATCCCCCCATCTCTCCGGGGGATGGGGCACTGGAAAACCCTCTGGGAATGGTCTCTACCACTTCACTCTCTAGTCTTCTATGTTCCTCTTCTAGGGTGAGAACAAACTACCCAAACTATGAAGGTAGCTCTTTGTCAGAGCTAAAACTACTGAGGAGTTGCCCAGGCAGCAACCTCTCCTCACTCTCCACTCTACAGACTACTGAACTCTAACTCAGTATTCTGCAGTTGACTCCCCCAGCCAGCATTCCGTTGTGGCATATGCTGCTGTGACCATTCTAAAGTGACATCATCACTACAGCTCAGCTGAGACTGAAAACAGATTGGGACACAGTGAAATCCATTTAAATGGCATCTCACAAGCTGCCTCTCCCTGCCTGCCACTGATCCTAAGTGGGATTCTAGTAACCCCTGGGAACAAGGGGGTTACACTTGATTGAAAAAGTGGGTCTTCAGCAATTTTTTAAAACCCTTTGTGGTCTGGCACTCACATATCTGGCGAGGTAGAGAATTCCACAGGGTAGGTGCCATAAAGGCAAATTATCTTCCTCCTGATATTTTTAGGGATACCCTGGGAATCTCTAACAATCCCTTGCCAGAGGATTGGAGTGAATGGGTGGGGCAGTAAGGATATAGAAGTTCTTTCAGGTAGTGGGGTCCCTTCTTGTGTAGGGATTTATAGGTCAGCAACACGATCTTGAAGGTAATCTGCCACTGTATAGGCAGCCAATGCAGTTCACGCAGCACAGGTGTTATATGACTGAATCTAGAAGTTCCAGTCAACAACCTGGCCATTGTCTTTTGCACTAGCTGCAAGCGGCGGATGTCTACCCATAGGAGCCCTAGATAGAGAGTGTTGCAGTAATCAAAATGACTGGTGACAAAGGCTTGGACCAAGGTAGGAAGATCTTCAGATGGGACCAGGTGCTTCACCCAGGCTATGTTCCTTAGATGGTAAAAGGAAGATTTGACTACAGTCGAAACCTGCGCCATCAGGGTGAGGTCTTCATCAGATACTATGCCCAGGTTTTGCACGTGTCCCGAAGCAATAAGCGAGGTCCCTCCAGTATTTAATCCTCAGGGTTTTCCCGCCCATGCCCCTGTTGTCCTGTAACCAGGGTCCACCATCAATACCTCTGTTTTTCCTGAGTTCAGCCGAAGCCAGCTGGCACTCATCCAGTTCTGAATCTCCAGTAGGCATTTGTTAAACACTGCAGCAGAGTCTAATTCCTGTTCAGGCACAAAAGACATGTACAGTTGAGACTCAACAGCATAGCAATGAAAACTCAACCAGTACTGTCTTATGTCCCCTAATGGAAGCATGTACACCGAGAATAACATGGGGACAGCACCGAGCCCTGTGGAACCCCGCAGGGTAACCCACAAGGGACTGAGGAATAAATCTCCAATTCCACTCTCTGGGATCTACCCTCATGCAATTTTACAGGCTGTGTGTGGATGTGCCATATCGCCGTCACTACACATTCAGTCACTTCACCACCAGTCTAGCATTGCTTGTAAAGTACTTTGGGATACAGTGTGTATGAAAAACGCTATATAAATGCTGATTCTTCTTCTTCTTATGTACGTGTGACATCATCACTGTACCATAAAGGGGTTCTGGAGCACAAGGGGGAGCACAGGCAAAGGAATTATTGCTAGTAGTGTTGTTTGCTTGCCCTCTTGTTCCCTGACACCTCCTTAAGGAATTTTGTCGTACACCTTGGAAGGGTCTAGATATTTGGTCAGACGGGTACTGTACCTCCATCTAGACTACCAAAGGCAGAGCCTTTGGGTTTGCTGCAGTCTCTGCCTTTCCCTTTTGGTGCCAAATCCAAGTCCATCCTATCAGGGGTGGGTCTGGAAGATGGCATGCTGATGCCAATACCTTACGTTTTGGTCACTAAATTTATGGAGTGGTCTGGTGCCGCTTCTGGCTTGGTGTGGCAATCCAGTCCACTGTTATCCTTTTTCACTTGAAACGGCTCCTGAGGACATATGTTGTATTTACTAAGATTCCAAGGGATGGAGGGGAGGTTGTTTATTCCTGAAGGCTTCTTAAACTGCCAAACACACTTTTGTGGTGTTTGCATACTGAATAAAGGTGCTAGGGGGACCTTAGTTCTTCCTTGACCAGCAAGGTACTAATGGGAGGTCGCACACTCTAAGTGCAGAACCTTCTTGAGGTGGGGGGATATGTTGACTCAGACAGAATTTTTTTGAGTTGCTGTTGTAACCACCCTACAAATTGGGGTTTACTAAAATATCTTCCTGGGCTGCATAATGCCCACTGTCAGGACGGTGTCCTGTGTCTACAGTAGCTGTATGTGTCTGCAGGAGAATGCTATAGAAAGCCTCCTTGCCTGTCTCTTTAAGAGAGTCATTATGCTGTGTTAGAAATTAGTCCTGGTTGGGTCCAAGTAGTTTAGGGCTCATGACCAGCCAGGCAAGTGGTATTTCTGTTTCATTCTGCAGTTGCTATTTGAGCAGAGGGAGCTCTGTTAGGAACTGTGGGTGGGATTCTAGAAGACTTGTGCAAGCCGCCACCAAAGATGACTTGCACCAATTGCAGTTGCAACAAGGACCCTGTGTCCAATTCTAGAAGGGACAGGGTCCCCGCGGCTAAGTCCTGCGACTTGCGACATGCGGATGGTATGCCACACTAAGGGTGTACCCGATGGACATGTCGCAAGTCACAGCCCTCTGCGGAATGGTACAGTTGGCACCCCCACACCTGAAGAGCTCTGCAGGGTACCCCTGATCCCCCAAGCAGTTATGCTCTGCAGGGCTGTAATGTCCCCCCCAGCCCCCGATCACCCAAACTGTCATTCTCCAGCCCCTGAGCCCCCAAACAGTAATGCCCCAGCCTCCGAGCCCCCACGCTGTCATGCCCCACAGGCAGCTCATCCTCCCCCTCAAGGACCCATTCTCCGAACCCAAAACCCAGGTCACTCCACCGCCACATTAGTGTCCAACCACGATTTAAGAAGTATAAATACAAATCCCTGATGTCCTTGGCAGTCTAGTGGTCCTCCACCCAGCAGTGCCAGTCCACCTGCACCCCCAATCCATCCCCAGCTGGCGACTGGCACAGCCCACCTCTCACCTCCATGGCCAGCCGCTGACTGAGCTCCGCAAGAGCGCTCACTGTACATATGCATTAAATGAATTATTTCATTGAGCGCATATGTGCAGTAAGCGCTCAGTCGGTGGCTGGCCATGGAGGTGAGAGGTGAGCTGTGCCAGTCGCCAGCTGGGGATGGGTTGGGGGGTGCAGGTGGACTGGCACTGCTGGGTGGGGGACCACTAGACTGCCAGGGACATCGGGGATTTGTATTTATATTTCTTGATCGTGGTTGGACACTAATGCAGCGGTGGAGGGACCTGGGTTGGGTTCAGGGAATGGGTCCTTAGGCAGATGACCTGCCCTGTGGGTCACGACAGTGTGGGGGATCGGGGGCTGGGCTATGACTGTTTGGGGGATCGGGGGCTGGGGGGAACACTTATGCACTGCAGGGTTATACTATGGTGTGTTGGGCATGGGGTGGGAGGGCACATGTATTGGGTGCCAGCCCTGTGGCAGATCTGCACAACCCCTGGAAGGCATAAGTACACTTACACCAGCTAAATGCTGGGGTAACTGTACCTTGACAGATGTCCTCCGGGGTTGTTCTAGAACAGCAGATCATGGACTTTGTTGCTGTCCTTCCAGAATAGGGTGCAACAGATGGCGTACACCACCTAACATCATGTTGCAGGGGGTTTAGGGTGTATCTGGTGGCCTATGTGCACTTTGGCACAAGCAGCCTGCAACATGTCACAGGCTGCTTTGCAGAATAGCAAATGATGCAACTGCTGGTGTAACTTGCTACTTGTACAATTCTTTTTGGTGCAAGTGTGGTTACGCCAGTCATAGCCCTTCTAGAATCTGGCCCTGTGTTCTTTTAATGTTTATCTGCCTTTTCAATAATATTATAGAAGTTTGTTTAACCTGCCTTCTCTTGCAGCTTGGACTTTTTGCATAAGAGCCACCATTTTGGCCCTGGACTGTCACAGTTGGACCAATCAGACCTTAGGGGACCTAAAATGGAGACTGTCCCCAGAGGTCTTGTGAGATTTAAATCTGTAGGAATTGTAGTTTTTAAGGTTTGGCACCTAATTGGACCTGGAGGGGGAGCCCTTGCTGTGAAGGACAGTTCTCTCAACCAACCAAACCTTTTGGATCTCAGAGGAAATCCCCAAAACTTCCTGTAGCAGAGCCAGTTGTGTGCTGGAGTTTGGAGAGTGAACAGCTTGAGCCATCGAGCAGCTGCTCCTGCATAGGAGCACAGGAGAATAGGCAGGAAGGCTGCGCTGGCCTGCCTGTCACATCTTCCAGTCATCAATCCTGTGAATGTGAATTTGAAAGTTGGACTTAAATCTAATTTCTTTGTTTGAGATCCGAAGCCTGAAGAGAAAGAGTGATCATTGCCTATATTTGGGACTGAAGACTTGCTCCAGAAGCAATCGGCCTGCCAGGTATCGAAGTGAGTTACAGATTGAGAGGTTTGTGCAGAACATCTGCTAAACTGCAACTGGACTTTACCCAAACTGTGACCAAGAGTTGTGTTGCTTATAAGTGTGATGAATGTGCTGTGTGGGTCACGATTTGGTTCCTCACCTTCAAGTGGGTTATGCTAGCTGGATACTGCTCCAGCACTCACATGGACTAAATCTGAACTGCCTGCTCTGGTCTGGGTCCTGCCATCTCGGCCTAGACAGCAGCTCCCATCGCAGAGACATTTTTGACCAAAGACCTGCTCTGGGATTTGGCTCCCTGCTGAACACCATCGCACAGGTAGTGATTACCTCAGTGAGTCATGTGGGCCCTGTTTCCCCAGGCAAACCAGAACACCATCCAAAGGTCTTCAAATCATCAGTTCTGCCTCCTGGTATGGGTAGCATGAGTACCAAACAGGGTAGCTCCCTGCAGCAAAGCTGCAATCATTGTGTGTCATCTAATTTATTTGTTTGGGTTTATTACAACAAACTGAGCCATCCGGCTCCAGATTACAAATTCTGTGTTGATGTGCATGCTAATTGTTTTCTTTCCTAAGGGCCCCAACAACAGCTGCAGTGCCGGCTTACCCTGGAAATCACTTCAGGCTACCCTACTTAACAACTGGGTACCCAGGGTTGTGTGACTGTATACAAGGGACTCACTGTGCATGCATGTTAAGCCTGAATTAATCAGATCTGTCAATCATCCACTAGATTCATGCCCCACCCCTGTTCACTTCCCCCTGAGTAAATTGGATTTTATTCATTTTGCATTTAACCTGGCTAGTGAGTAGCTTTTTGGTGGGGGTTTTGTACTACCATTAAACTGTTGCATTACAGGTCTTAGTTTACAGGGGGGTCTCCAGCTGCAGAGGATCCAGCCCTGGTGGTAAGTGCAAGGGATGTGAGCAAGTCATTACTGCCATATGGTACATGTGAATGTTTTGTTGCTATACTGTTTAGGCCACTAGATGGGTTGGTGGGGGGGGTTATAGTATCCTGGAGGTGCTATACCAAACAGCAGTTATGCTACCCCAGAACCATTCCTCCAGTTGGAGGCATCCGTTCAATGAGCTCAAGGCCCTCAATCTGTGCCTAGGCACACAGGCAGGGGTTACAGCTTGAAGCTACCACTCTGGATTAGTGCCCACTAGTGGTCAAAATCAAGAATTACTGTGAAAAGTTTAATGGGTACCACTGTAGAAATGGCTGTGCATCAGTTGATGGGATGGTGTACAGGGCATGAGATTGACCCCCACAATGCCTTGTTAATACTGGATATACCCCTGGGAACTAGTAAAGACATCATGAAAGGGGCACTTTCAAAAATTGAATGCCTGGGAAAAGTTGTGGTGGTAAGCCAACATGCTGACTTGATTGCCCAGACCTTAATAACTTAGAGTGTCGTGACCCCATAGGCAGCAGTAAGGTGCCCCAGACTATTGCTGCTGAGGGGTCCCCAGCCTCCTGGAGGGTGGTGACTAAAGATAGCTTGGACCCCTTAGAGAAAAAGTTCCCAACCTTATCTGAGACCTTTGAGGAAAAGTTTGCCAAGTTGTTATTGGAGAATGGTAAAACCATAGAGGACTTTAAAAAGTTATTCATGCCACCTGGGGGTGTTCTTCCCCACTGCCAATGCCAGCTCCAGCACCTGTCCCTTCACCAGCTCCCATGCCCACACCAGTACCGGCACCCACTCCTGTGCCTGCAGTTAGTCACGACCCATACTGCAGACTGAGGATGTTTGCAGGCACTCTCCCCACCCCCCAAGGGGAGGATGACTGGGAGACCTGGATAGACTGTGTTGCCCCTTTGGTAGCAGAGTGGCAGTGTGTGGAGGCAGAGAAATGAAAAAGGATCATGGAAAGTTTAAGAGGCCCTGCTTTGAAAGTGGTCAGGTTCCTGAGGTACACAAACACTGATGCGTCAGCCCAAAAGTACTTGTCAGCACTAGAGGGTGTTTTTGGTAGCACTGAATCTGGAAAGACTTTGATGTGGCAATTCAAAGGCACCAAACAGTAGAAAGGGGAATGTTTGTCCATGTATGTTACTCACTTGGAGAGGGCTCTACAGAGAGCTTACTGGAATAGTGGGGTATTGGCCAGCGAACTGAACCATGTGAGATTGGATCACATACTACAATATGCTAAATATTCTAAATTGCAAATTATCCAGATAAAGTTCCAGGACAGTAGGGATAATTCTCCTGATTATTGCAACCTAATAAAAGAACTCAGGCAGACAGAAGGCAAGAAAAGAGATTAGAATTCTTGTGCGGGCACAGTCCAAGTAGCCTAGGTGCAGGAAAGCCCTTCTGAATCAGAGACTGCTAAGGATGGTCCTCCATGGACTGAGCTGTTGAGAGATAAGCTGCTGAGAGAAGTCAGAGAACTGAAAAAGGGTGCATCTATGAAGGCTTCTCCCATGGACAAAGACCCTGGTCCCTCTCAGAATGTGTCTTCTATGGGGATGGGGGTGCACGCTCAGGCATCTCCTGCTGATGGCAACTCAAAAACTGAAACCAGTGAATTGACTGCTGCAATTAAGGAACTATTGAGACATAGTGTATCACCTTCAACGCCACAGGCAGAGGTTGAACCATGATTTTCTGTTGTTAGTGCTTCAGCTCCAGCCCTAAACGTGTACTCTGCCCAAACTTCTAACTGTGAATGGAGACCAGCTCCTGATGTAGTGTTTCAGCCAAGATGGACTCAAGAACCTGTAATTTGTCAATTGTGGAAAGGATGGGCATATGAAGAAAGAATGCCGGTCTCAAAAGGATTTAGAAAAAGTAGTAAACAGACTCCAAGGGGAGTTCTGAAACCAATTGCAGAGGGGTTCAAGAAGTCCAAATTCTAATTTCTTTGTAGCTAGATCATCAATCCAGGTTCCTCCTAAATTCCCTCCAGACTGGTCTAGATTGGTGGGCCCTTCCATGGACACTACTGTACACATAGATGGGATTCTGGCCTGAGCAGTTTAAGACAGTGAGTCTCAAGTCATAATAATTTTCCAAGACTGGTATGAGCAGCATTTATCTGATCACTCATTACAACCCCTTGATGGACTGCATGTGTGGGGGTTAAGTGAAACATCATATCCTTTTCTTGGCTATTTAAAGGTGTGGCTTTCTTTTCCATCTTCTGTGGCTGGTGCAAGAGATGCTGTGGAGATGCTAGCCCTGGTCTGCCCTTCCACCGGACTTTATGATGGTATCCCTGTACTGATTGGCACCAATACACACATGTTTGGGCACCTGGCCCAGCTATGTGAAGAAAGGCAGTACAGAAAGACAGGAAAAGCCCTGTGAGTTCACACCCTGATCCAAAAGGCTTATGAGAAGCACCTGTGCCCCAAGCAAAGTGATCAAGATGAGGCTGTGGGGATGGTTTGGAAGAAGGATCCTGCCACTATTATGTTACCTCCCACTGCAGAATGTGCCTTACCTCGACTCTCACTGGCGACCCAGGTTTGGGAACAAGCCCAGGGCATTGGAGGTCGGCATGGGTGGGAAGGGTAGAGCTGGATGGAGCTGCCAACAGACAAGGTCTCCTCTCCAGGGAGGAAGCACAGAATCCCTTGGCTGATGGGTGACCCCCAGTGGAGGCTGGAGGAAGCTCAGGACAGAGGGGGCCTAGGCAGTAGCCCAGGGGTTGGGGGAAGGAGGCCGTGACTGGGGCTGTTCAGTGCATGTGCACCTTCATGTGCATGTGCATTGACTCTTGAGGTGTCTGGAAGAAAAATCTGAGGAAAAATGCCAGTCAGAACAGTGAAGACTGACCCCCTCCCCCCACAGGCACCACTCCCGGACCGGGCAGGTAAGAGCCAGTGATTCCGGGGGTTTTGGCTGGGGGGTCGGTCAGATGGGAGCCGATCAACAGGGGAGAAACTGTAACATGATTAAAAAAAAAAAGAATGCAGCATTAGTTGTGAAGTATGGCTGCAGAAAGATGTTACTAACAAAATGTTGATGCTGGATGCCCCAGATGAGAGAAAATTACCCGAAGAACTACTGATTAAATCCAGTGTGCTTCTGGCCTGGGCTCATGCTTATGCCTGATGAGTATTGGTATGAATACAAAATGTTACAGGCTGAGACATCACAGTACACAGAGGATGCACCCTGGCTAAAGTCTATTGTGCTGACACTGCTGTGCTCCCATCCCAGTGCTGAGCAGAAAAAGGAGGTGAGGTATAGCCTCATATGTTTGACTTTGGGGGTTCACCTCTTCCCAACAGCTGGAGAACCAGGATCAGTAACAAGCTGGCCCTGAGAACCAAAGTATTCTCCCTCAAGGAATGGGAAGTTAGTTGTGTCACAGGAGCTGAACACCACATTCACTTGCATGATGAGAGACCCTTCAGAGAGAGAGATCCAGACACCTAGCTACTGCCGACATAGATGATGTCTGATGTTACTTACAAGAGATGTTAGCGGCTGGCATCATACAAGAGTCATGCAGCCCACACGCCTTCCCAATCATTGTAGTGTGGAAAAAGAATGGATCTGTTCACATGTGTGTTGATTACAAGACCCTCAACAACAGAAATGTGCTGGATCTGTATATAATGCCACATATACAGGATGCCCTAAACTGTCTAAATGGGAGTAAATGGTTATCCATTCTCGACTTCTGAAGCGGATACTATCAGATCCCAGTGGCTCCTTAGGACAGGGGAAAAAACTGCATTCATTTGTCCCTTGGGCTTCTATGAGTTCCTACGCATGACCCAAGGCATATCGGGTGCACCAGCAACATTCCAGCCACTAATGGAGTGTGCAGTGGGAGATATGAATCTCTTGGAATGTCTTGTCTAACTTGACAATGTCATAATTTTTGGAAAAACTCTCAAGGAGCATGAGGCTCACTTATTCAAAGTATTGGACAAACTTGAAGAGTTTGGTCTTAAGTAATCCATTGACAAATGTTAGTTTTTCCAGTGTTCTGTCAAGTACGTGGGTCACATTGTGTCATGAGAAGGCATACAAACTGACTCTAGTAAGATGGAAGCCTTAACCAGCTGGCCAAAGCCCAGCAACTTGAAAGAGCTGCAAAGGTTTCTTGAATTCTGTGGCTTTTATCACGATTTGTCATAGACTATACCAAGGTAATCCGTCCCATACTAAACTTAACTCAAGGGCATCCACCTACTCACAAGAAGTTTAAGAAGGGCACTGACAAAGATGCTGAAAAGACCTATTTCAGACCAAATGAGCCGTTTGGGCAGAGATGGACTCCCGATTGTGACATTGCTTTTGAGGAAATCATTTACAGACTGACTCATGCTCCCATACTTGCTTATTCTGATCCATCCAAGCCTTATGTGTTGCATACAGATGCCAGTTTGAGTGGTCTCAGAGCAGTACTCTATCAAGAACATCTGGAAGGCCTGCATCCTGTCATCTTTGCTAGCAGAAGTCTGACATCTTCAGAGAAAAACTATCCAGTGCATAAATTAGAGTTTCTTGCTCTCAAGCGGGCCATAGTTGACCAATTTCATGAATACTTGTGTGGTGCTAAAATCTTGGTCAAAACCAATAATAATCCATTGAGATATGTCCAAACCACCGCTAAACTAGATGCTACTGGACACAGATGGCTTTCTGCTCTAGCAATCTATAATTATGCGGAGGAGTACCAACCAGGCCTAAACCACATGGATGCCAATGCTCTTTCATGAAGACCTCCTTCTGATCAACAGTGGGTTCATGTCCTTGAGCAATATGTGAAAGCACTATGCCACAAGTTTGACCCGGAAGAAGCCTTGTCCTCTGAAACTGTGAACTGTCTGGCAGATTGTTTGGGACCTCCAGAAATGTGCATACCAGTTGCCTACTGTAACTTCACAGCTTTAGACTTGAGTTCTTTACCACAGCTAACTCCAGCTGATATCCACAAGGAATGGTACTATGATCCAATAATCAGGCCAGTGGTTAATGCTTTACTGAAAGGGGAAGATATCTCAAAACTGCGGTCCAGTGACCCCAAGACTGCCTTACTTCTTTGAGAGGGGCGCAAGCTCAATCTTCAAGTACAGTTATTGTACTGAGAGCTTACTAACAGCCAAGGTGAAATTGTGAGAAAACGGCTAGTACTGCCAGCTAAATTCAAAAATATTGTCCTAAAAGCTTTGCACGACCAAATGGGACATCTGGGTAGTGAGAGAACCTTTGATCTGGCCTGTTCACTTTTCTACTGACCTAAAATGGGCCCAGATATAGAACAACATGTTAAAACCTGCAGTAGATGCCTTCAGTGCAGGGTTCCACCACAAAGAGTGGCCCCTCTGGTCAATATTGTCACAAGTGTGCCAATGGAGTTTGTCTGTATCAATTTTCTTAGTCTGGAGCTGGATTCAAAAGGTATTGCAAATGTATTGGTATGCACAGGCCTACCCAACCAAAGACTAAAACGCCTCAACTGTAGCCAAAGTCCTTGTTGAAAAGTTGTTTGTACATTATGGTGCCCCCTTGCGTATTCATTTGGATCAAGGCTGAGACTTTGACAGAAGGCTTATTAAAGAACTGCTGTCTCTATAAGGGGTAAGAAAATCCAGAACAACCCATTATCATCCTAAGGGGGATCCACAATGAGGAAGATTTGACAGAACCCTACTTGATATGCTGGGCACTCTGCAACCCAAAGACAAACCAACATGGAGCCAACAATTCAGCTCCCTTGTCCATGCTTATAATTGCACAAAGAACAGTGCTACTGTTTTTTCACCATACCATCCTAAGTTTGGCAGAGAAACTCACCTTCCAGTTGATGTATGTTTCAGAGTGTCTTCTGACGGTGTCCAATCCGATAACTATCTTCAGTAGGTCAAAAATCTAAAAGCCCAACTAAACCATGCCTATTAGTTTGCAAACACTATGGCAGCAAAGAGAAACCTGACTAACAAAACTCACCATGACAAACGTGATAAGGCCCAAGAGCTCCAACCAGGTGACAGGGTACTAATGAG
Organism: Neoceratodus forsteri; assembly: GCA_016271365.2. Taxonomy (NCBI): domain Eukaryota; kingdom Metazoa; phylum Chordata; order Ceratodontiformes; family Ceratodontidae; genus Neoceratodus; species Neoceratodus forsteri. The sequence continues at coordinate 34,050,449 of CM057450.1, forward strand.
AAACTTTGGACTTCCAGGTAAACACAAAATAGCAGACTGCTGGAGTCACATTCTGTACACAGTAGTCAGTAAGCTGCATGATCTGCCAATGTATAAAGTACGTCCAGACGGGCACCCTTGTGCTGTTAAAACCATTCACAGAAACCATCTGTTACCTATCGGCCAAATAGTAATCAATAATGTTCAAGAGACTGAAGCCCCTCAGTGCCCTGTAACTAGATCTGCTACCAAGGCTAAGCTACCAAATCAGCAAACATCTGCTTCCCATTCTGTTGCTCCTAATGTCTCCAATCCTGCAGACATTGCAGATATTGAAAATGCTGAAAGTGTTGACAAAAGGGAATTCCTTCTATTAACTATGGTGATGACTCTGAACCTCCAGCTGTGTTAACAAATTCCAGTTCTTCAATGGAACCTGAACCTCCAGGAAGTGATGCTCACAGTGTAGACCTTGAAGAGGTTGGCTCCTTTTGCATGGTGGAATTAATGGAAATCAGTCAGCCTGAACACAATGAGCCAAGTAGTGAACCTACAAGTGACCATGCAAGTGCTAATGAACTAAGTGGGCTAAGTGAACTGTTTCATGCTAACAAAAGTATCATTCAAGAGCCAGAAAGATGTGTCTTGGGTGATTCTGACTTTGCAGAAATACCTCTGACAAATGACAGTGAGCATCAACAAGAAGTGCCAGTGTTGCCACGTTGCTCACAAAGATCTGTAAAACCAATCTTAAAGCTTGTGTATGACACTCTAGGACAGCCTGTTAACTTGCCTATGAATGTTGTGCACAAAGGAGTCTATGTCATGCTCAGTTCTTTGCCCAAACTTGTGTTCACTGTCTCTACCCAAACCAAAGCCTTCACCCAGGTTAAGGTGCCCATTCAGTGTAACGAGAGGTATAAAGTTAAAAAGATGGGTATAAGGTGAAATGCTATGATAAAATATGGTAACGTAACTGAAATTATGATTCTGTTTGATGTGCAAAATTGAATTTTAAACTACTGAGATACACCAGATAAAACATGTATGTATCTTTTCGCATAATGTGTTCATATGAAATGTTATAGTCAGAATAAACGATGTGGACACCACGTTTTTCCAGGCAGGGAAGTGTGTAACCCCCCCTACAAATTGGGGTTTACTAAAATGTCTTTCTGGGCTGCTTAATGCCCACTGTCAGGATGGTGTCCTGTGTCTACAGTAGCTGTATGTGTCTGCATGAGAGTGCTATAGAAAGCCTCCGTGCCTGTCTCTTTAAAAGAGTCATTATTCTGTGTTAGAAATTAGTCTGGGTTGGGTCTGAGAAGTTTAGGGCTCATGACTGGCCAGGTGAGTGGTATTTCTGCTCCATTCTTAAGTTGCTATATGCGCAGAGGGTGCTCTGTTAGGAATTGTGTTCATTTACTGTTTATCTGTTTTATTAATAATAATATAGAAGTTTGTTTAACCTGCTTTCTCTTGCAGCTTGGTCTTTTTGCATAAGAGCCACCATTTTGGTTCCGGACTGCCAGAGTTGGACCAATAAAACCTCAGGGGACCTAAAATGGAGATTGTCCCCAGAGGTCTTGTGGGATTGAAATCTGTAGAAACTGTAGTTTTTAAGGTTTGGCGCATAAATGGACCTGGAGGGGGAGCCCTTTCTGTGACAGACAGCTCCCTCAGCCAACCAAACCTTTTGGATCTCAGAGGAAATCTCCAGAACTGCGTGTAGCAGAGTCAGTTGTGAGCTAGAGTTTGGAGAGTGAACAGCTTGAGCCATCAAGCAGCTGCTCCTGCATAGGAGCACAGGAGAATTGGCAGGAAGGCTGCACTAGTCTGCCTATCACATCTTCCAGTGAAAAATCCTGTAAATATGAAAACTGGACTTAAATTTAATTTCTTTGTCTGAGATCTGAAGCCTGAAGAGAAAAGGAGTGATCATTGCTTGAATTTGGGACTGAAGACTTGCTCCAGAAGCGATTGGCCTGCCAGGTGTTGAAGTGAGTCACTGATTGAGATGTTTGCACAGAACTTCTGCTAAATTGTAACCAGATTTTACCCAAACTGTAACTACTAGTTGTGTTGCTTATAAGTTGCTGAATGTGCTGTGTGGGTCATGATTTGGTTCCCCACCTTCAAGTGGGTTATGCTAGCTGGAGGCTGCTCCAGCACTCTCACGGACTAAATCCGAACTGCCTGTTCTGGTCTGGGCCCTGCCATCTTGGCCTAGACTGCAGCTCCCATTGCAGAGACATTTCTGATGAAAGACCCGCTCTGGGATTTGGCTTCCTGCTCAACACCATCGAAGAGGTAGTGATCACCTCAGTGAGTTGTGTGGGCCCTGCTTCCCCTGGCAATCCAGAACACCATCCAGAGGTCTTCGTCTCATCAGTCCTGCCTCCTGATCTGGGTAGCATGGGTACCAAACAGGGTAGCTCCCTGCAACAAAGTTGCAATCATTGTGTGTCATCTGGTTTATTTGTTTGGGTTTGTTGCACTAAACTAAGCCATCTGGATTACAAATTCTGGGTTGATGTGCATGCTAATTGTTTTTTTTCCTAAGGGCCCCAACAACAGCTGCTACGCCTGTCTACCCTGGGTATCACTTCAGGTAGTTCTATGTCAAAATCGCGAATATAAAATCAAGATTGGCAAAACAGAGTGGGCATTATGGTGAGTACATCAATACTGATGTTGAACAATAGCAAAATGTAAAACAGCTTTAGGTCATGAATAGCGAACTCACAAATGTAAAATTAACTCACTGTTTTACTTCGTTGTGTCTCCCAACTTCTGTTTGTTTTGATCCTTCACTTCCTGTTCCTGTAGTTGTTCCCTAAGCAACATCCAGTTACCTTGCAGCCAGCCCATAGTATTTTGCCGCTGCTTGCACTGCATAAGAAGCAAGCGTACACTGCCCACTGACCTGTGGTTCTGGGTTCATGACTGGCTGATTTTGAGGATTTCCTGATTATCTTGCAGATCCTACCTGTCGACTGTGGACTATATAAGCTCGTGCAACTGCAGCAGCACCAGAATAATGGCGTTAGAGTTCATTACGAGTCAAAAGGGTAAGCCACTTGTTCTGTATGAGGGCTATTTGTACAGAAGAGATAAGGAAACGCCATTTATAGGTTATTGGCGGTGTTCAGAAGCACACAGATTTAAGAGTATTGCTAGGCTCCACACTATTACAGACAGGGTTTCAGCACAGCTAAAACAAAATAATCATGGACCTAATTCTGGGGACGTGAGAGCCAGAAAAGTCATGGCTGAAATTCATGACTGTGCCAGGAGTACTGTGGAAAGTACATCACAGGACCTGGTTACATCTACTGCTTCAATACCTGAAGCAGTAAGTGGCAGACTGCCAGAAATACGACACATGAAGCGTACCATTCGGCGTATTTGCCAGCATGAGTGTGGAGGTCCTCTAATGCCATCATTTTTTATTTTTTATTTTATTAAACTCTAGGATTACAAGTACCTTTGAGCAGGAACTGCTCATTTACAAAGGTTCCATATTGAAGGTTGGGGGGAAGCATGCAAACAAATGTTGGCAATGGTATACAATCATAACACATACAAAGGTTGGCAATGTTTTACAGTTATAGCACACTTTAGAAATAAGACATTACTAGAGAGCAACTTAATAGGCAGATAGATGAGGTAACAGAGTAAGAGATTAAGAAGCAATGGACTATAAGCATGAGACTGGGTAGGAGGAGGACAGAAAGAAGCAGGCAGGCTGAGGGGCCACTGTCAGAGGGAAGAAGGGAGGGGTGTCTAGATATAGTACAGGGAAATTTGGCAGTGAGGTTTGAGAAGTGGCGTAGAGGTGTGAGGGGAAGGGAAGGAGGGTGGCGGGAGAGAGAGGGAAAGGGGTCATGTAGAAAAGCAGGAGCCAGAGAGAATAATGCTCAGGTAGGAGATGGGTCACTGGTCTTGAGCAACTAGGTGGTGGTTGGAGCAGTCCTTTTAAGAGAAGCAGTCGCATTGAGTGGTAGAGGTGAGGTAAAGTCAGAGATTCTATTTAAAGGGTCCGAGTGTAGCAGAGGAAAGTGCTTCTTTGTTGGGGTATTTAACCACTGTGGAGCCCTGTTGGTGAAAGACCACTGACCCATGGAGGTATGACATCTAGGAACCTGGAAGGTTTGATATTGGGCACTACATGTTTGCTGATTATCACTGTAGGCAGTAAGGAGCTTACCAATACCTGGAGGCATGAGCCCAAGGGGAACCTTTTTGATTAGCAGGCAGGTCTGGTATTATATTCTACTGAGGAGTGATAGCCAGCCAGCCTGTGCGTAGAGGTCACATGTGTATGTTTGACAGGCAGCACCCATTAAAAGCCTGCAGGCTTTGTTGAGTGTAACTGAGATCCTGCAGAGGGCAGTTGTAGAAGCAGAGCCGTAGATGGCAAGACCATAGTCAATGATAGAGGTGACAGAGCTGTAGATAGCCAGTCTAAGGGCATCAGCGGACATACAGTGCTTGTGCTTGTGCAGCAGTCCAGTCCGTATGTTGGCGGCCTTGGCAACAGTGCCAATATGCCGAGTGTAAGAGAGGGTACTGTCCAGCGTGATACCAAGGTACTTGAACTCTGGGACAGAGATTTGTGCCTGCTCCATGGATTACAGAAGGTCATGACTTTGCTTTAGCACATATAAACTTGTCCTGAACTACAGCAAGACCAATCTTCAACACGCTTGAAGTCAAGTTGCAGCTGAGTGTCAAGGATTTTAGAGCCATGGTGGCTAGCAAACAGAACTGCATCATCCGCGTAAAGTAGTATTTTTTGCTGGCACACTAGGGAGTCTGTTGAGGAAGAGGGAGAAGAGTAAAGTGCCTAGAATAGACCCCTGGGGGACTCTGGAGAGGACTGGCTTTTCATCAGACGAGACACCTGCTATCCTGACACATTGGACCCGATTCCTGAGGTAGCTAGCAAACCATGGAAGGGCATCATTGGAGAGCCCGATAGAAGACAGTTGCCTGAGTAATAAAGGGTGATTAATGGTGTAGAAGGCCTTCGTCAGGTCTATAAATACTGCCCCCCAGTTTCCTTGGTCGAGCGTGGCGTGGATGAAACCTGTAAATTCCAGAAGAGCCATGGTGGTGCTGTGCCCTTTTCTGAAGCCATGCTGTTCTGGGCATTGGACTTCGTACCTATCCAGGAATTCAACTAATTGGTCCAAAACTATTTGTTCCAATGCCTTAGATAAAGGGAGGGGGAGTGAGATACAGTAGGTCTGTAGTTGGTGTGTAGAGACCTGTCACCACTTTTGTGCACCGGTGGGCAGTTGCCTGTTTCCAGAGTGAGGGGAATTGTGTTGTCTTGTGTCGAGGATCTTATAATACCATCTGAATTTGCAGTACTGGGCTCAGGTGAGAGGTTCCTTATGTTTGACAGCGGGAGAGAAAAGAATAGGATACTAATCTTTAGCACTGAGGCTAATGGAAGATTTTTGAAGGACTGTCCTGACAGGATGCTTGATGGCAATTTTAAATCTTGTCCTTCGCTATTCAGTCAGTTATATAGCATACATGCTATGAAGTCTGGACCAGTGCTTACTGCAGCATACATCTTTTTTTTTTTAAATTTAACTTTTATTGAAGTTTCAGATAACAAAACATACAAAACTATTCAGACAGTGAAATGCAAAGAGAAAAAACAAATACACCGGTACAAACAACCCCCAAAAACAACCCAACTCCCCCACCCCAACCCCTCAGCCTCATCCCCCACCCCCACCCCATACTGGTGTGCCTTTTAAAATTGGTAGATTGAACTGTCCACCATCCATCCTTTATAGATGGGGTTACCATTTCCTTAGAGTAATTAAGTAGAACAAGTGATCAAAACAGCTCTCTCTGAGCAAACTACAGGGATCAGGTCATAGGCTTATTGGTGCAAACAAAGTGCCTGCAATTTACCCCATCTCTTCTGGAATAATTCTGCACGACGATGCAGGCTGGCAATTAAGCTCTCCGATTGAAGAAGAGCTGAGAGCTCAATCAGCCATTCTGCATAGGTCAGGGGTAATTGATCGGTCCAGTGCCTCAGGACCAGCTTCTTTACCGCCATAGATACCAGAGCAATGTGGTAGCGACGCTCCATACTATCAATAAGGGAGTAGTCACCGAGGATACAAATCTCAGGAATGAAGCAATTTGATAGACCCAGAAGGGGGTCTAGGTTGTCCTGGATGAGTGTCCACAAGGGAGCAACTTTGGCACAGGCCCAGAATACATGAAGGAGATTTCCCTCTGCTTGGTTGCACCTGGAACAAGTAGGATGGGAAAGTTTTTTAAGCTTAAAGAGTTTTAGGGGGGGGTATAATACAAATTATTTATAATATAATACTGGGTTAGCTTTAATCTATCCTGTGTATGATATTTATGAAGGTCTTTCCATATACGGGCCAGCTTAGAGTAACCTCAGGCAGCAAATGTGTCCAGACAGTAGAGCCCTCGACTCTATCAGAGATTTATAATTTAAAAGGAAGGAGTAAATTAGGGAGATAGGGGTTGGGAAGCCAGATTAATAATCTGAGAGAGGAAATGATAGGCCTTAGATTCATTAAAAGAGGGACCAAATCTTACAGCAATAAGATGTTGTAGTTGATATACTTTGAAGACTTGTTTCCCAGCAATACCAAACTTGTTAATTATTTCAGCAGACGAGAGAAGGGAACCCTGATTATAAAAATGCTCCAGTCTGGCCTCTCTAAGCTGTGGGAGCCACTCAGGAGTAAGCCATGAGTTACCTAGCTTAATATTGGGATTAAGGATCACCGGCTGGCCCAGGTCTGAGACTACCGGAATGTTAAGAGATAATAGACACTGGGCCAAAGACTTAAGAGAAGTCAAAATCGTGTTATCTGTCACCCACTGCTCAACTGTTGCCGGCGGGGTAAAGAGAATCGCATAGGAATCAAGTTTAGTCCGAGAAAGGAGTGAACACTCAATCTGGAGCCAGATCGGGCACGGTAAATTGGAATCTACCGAGAGCCACTTCCTAATTTGGAGAGATGGGCCCAATGGTAGAGTAGAAGATTAGGAAGCCTAAGCCCGCCTTTCTCTTTAGGTTGAGATAACTTAGCGTATGAGCTCTAACACCCTTTCCCGCCAAATAAAGTTAGAGAACATAGTGTGAAATTGCTGAAGATATGTGACGGGCAACCATAGGTTTAATAAATTTAGGGGTAAAAAATCCGGGAAGAATGTTCATTTTAACTATATTTATACGCCCCAGAGGGAGATGGGGAGGTAGACCATCGCTAAATCCTGCTGACAAGATTTTGATATTGTCCAAGTTAAGTTTCTTCAGGGAGAAGGGATCAGTCGTGAAATAGATCCCCAAATATTTGATGGATTTAGGGCCCATCTCAGCCCGAAAGAAATAAGATCCTCTTTACAAGTATGGACGCTTAATGGAAGGATTTCGGACTTGAGGTATTCAATTTGTATTGAGAGAAGGTTCCAAACTGCTTAATGATTTCTAAAGCCACTTTTAGGGACTCGGCCGGATGTTCTAGATGCAGGAGAATATCATCGCATAAGCAGAAAGTACTAACTCCTGCTGTAATACCCTGCAGCCTTTGACAAGTGGGGACGACTTAAGCCTAATGAGAAGCGGTTCCAGGTATAAATTGAACAGTAAGGGTGAGAGGGGGCATCCCTGTCTGGTACCCGTATATAAATAAAAAAGGGAGGAGAAGACTCCATTACAATAGATTTTGGCTGAGGGAGCATAATAGAAGGCCTGAATCCATTTTAGGAAGGGATCCGGAAACCCCATTCTCCTCATCACTGCCCAAAGAAAAGCCCAATCCACTCGGTCAAAGGCCTTTTCTGCGTCAAGTGTGACCAGAGCCGCAGGGTGAGGAAGCGTTTGGGCTTGGTGAGAAATATGCCGCAAGGTTCTTAAGTGGTCGGCAGAGGACCTGCCAGAGACAAAACCGACTTGTTCGGGACTAATCAAGCCAGACCAAACTTTTTTGATTCTTTCAGCCAGTATTTTAGCCAGGATTTTCATGTCGTAATTCTGAAGGGAGATGGGCCGATAGTTTGCCGGATCCGTGAGAATTTTATCAGGTTTGGGAATCAAGATAATTGTAGCTTCAAACAAGGTGGGGTCTACATCAGTAGAGATAGAGAGATATTCGTATAGTTTAAGAAGCACAGGTGTCAACTCCTTAGAGAAAACCTTGTAAAAGTTGGCAGGAAAACCATCAGGCCCGGGTGCTTTATCTGGGGTCAAAGAGGAGATAGTCCTCTCTATTTCTTCCAAAGAAATGGGAGTCATCAGGATTTTATGGTGGGATGGTGACAGATTAGGGATATCCGTGTCCTTTAAATATGTAGTAATATTCGAAGTGGAAGCGAGGGGTTAGGGGTGCACTATACAAGTCTTGTAGTATTTTTCAAAGATACGGACAATACCTCTAGGGGAGGTTTCGATGGAACCGCTTGGAGCAATCAAGGATGGGATTATCCTGGAACCCTCCAACATCCGAGGAGAAGTGCCAGGAGTTTCCGCTTTTTCCCCATGGTCGAGGTACTTAGCTTGAGTTCTCACCAGCAGTATTCCGCCTTTTCTTCAGAAGATCCATGTATTCGCCTTAGCGACCAAGAGAGCCTTAAGGGAAGGTAACGAGGAGGTTGAGGAGTAATCGCATCTAAATCTCTAATTTTACTTAACAGAGAGTGATTTCCCAAGCCTGGCTTTTTCCTTATGAAGCAATCTTTATTAGCTCACCCTGAGATAGCATTTTAAAGAGCCCAAACCATATCAAGTCTCGGGTAGAATCAAGATTGTCCGAAGAAAGAGAGAAATCAGGGACTTAATATTCGAGACCGTATGGGGTCTTTAAGCAACTGAGTATTTAACCTCCATATAGTATCTCGACAAAACTCAGGATCTAGAGAAAGTTTAATCCAAACTATAGCATGATCTGAAAGGATGATTGGATCAATACGGATTGCAGAAGCTTGGGAAGGAAAGTTTTACTAATTAACACGTAGTCTATTCTCGATTTGGAGCCATGCAGTTGAGAAATAAAAGAAAAACCTGGGAAAGGGGTTCAAAAGTCTCCACGGATCACACAGTCCTAACATTGACAACAAATCCTGGAGTGCTCTCTGGGCAGAGGTAGGGGATCGAACGTCTTGAGGGACCTTATCAATGTAGGAGAAAGGGAACATTCCAATCCTCCCAGTAAAATCGGAGAAGGGAGGAGGGTGCTAATTTTATCGGCAAGGGACATAAAGAAATCAGGTCTGCCCCAACCGCCCATATACCAACCTAAAATAACAGAACTTCCTGAGAGTACCCTTAACCAGGACAAACCTCCCTCTGGGTCTAAGATGACCCGCTCCATCACAAACAGAACATGCTTTTAATAAGCACAGCAACCCCTTTGCTAAGATTCAATTACCGCTAGATATGTCTGGGAAAAACCCGAGCGAGACAGGGATTTGGCGTCTGCTGAAGTCAGATGAGTTTCTTGTAGGAAAAGAATATCCACTTGCAATAATGAGCAGTGGTTAAAAACCTGACACCTTTTGACCCGATCTCTGAGTCCGCGTACATTCCAGGATACTATTTTAGTTATATTAGTAACCATTTAAGAGACAGAATAAAGGGAGTACAGGACCCGACAGAACCAGTATTAGAGAAAGAGGAACGGCACACCATAATCTGATAAATCCAAAAATTGACAGTCTGCCAATAAACATTGTAATAAAGCACCTGTAAGGTAAACACCATTATTCCACCAGAATATAACTGCACTTCAGTCCAAACAGGCAGACTGAATCCTCCCCAAAACATCCCTCCCTCCCGATAATGTCCCCAATAACCCCGCCTTCTCAGATTGCCTCCCAGACAGTTAATATTAGAGTTGTATAACATAGGATAGTCCACTAAGGTGAGACAGCAGGTAGAGTAGATCAGACAGTATCCCCCAGAACCTACCTCCCCAAACCCATCCCGAATCGCTGGTAGTGAGATAAGAACAGGAGACGAACCCAAAGGTCCACCCAACTTCCCCCCCAAATACGATCCCCTAATCCCAACAGACAACTATTTACAACGGGGAGCCAGGACTGAGAACGAAACAACCCCCAACATGAAACAGTAAGTCCTGGCCACCCACCCCTTATTGCGAACCTCCACAACCCCAGCTCCAGTGAATCCAAACGTGGGAGGTAAACCCAGATCAGAAGATCGCCAAACCAGGAAGGGAACCAGACCCCCCATAACAGAAACAGCAAGGACACAACAGCTGGGGTGAGGTTAGCCAATCCCCCTAACCTAAGCTCATGATTAGGCATACAGCTAGCTGCCAAGCCCTCAGCCCAAAGCGTCTCCCTCCCCCATCCCAAAAAGCCAATAGCTGCAGGAAAAAACAAATAGGAGAGAGGAACCCCCGAACCCACCCCGTCGCCACCCCTTACATAATGCGTATGACCCAGCTCTGACTAAGCCAGGTGAGACATAATCCAAATGTACTCACCCTCTAAAGGCAGGCATTCTTGAGCAGAGAGGCCGAAAAGAGGACCAGGCTCTGGATCTCGTAGGCGTGAAGTCTAGGCCCAATGTTTCCTAGGGGACCCTTTCAGCAAAGGACCAATCTGGTCCCTCATACAGGAAGCTACAGGGAACTACCACCCGGTAACTTAGTACCAAGTACCCACAGATCTGCGACAAGGAGGAGCGAGGATCCAGCCCCACCCGAAGACCATCAGACACCTGTCCCTGCGACCAGCCAAACCCCAGGTAAGAGAACAAAAGGCAGGGAACGGGTTATAGAGGAACAGGCGGTAACCCGGGGAAAGCGAGCAGGGACTAGAAAGGGAGCCTCAGAAATATAGGCCAAGTTTGATAGGCGAGGAGGTAAACCAGAAAGAAAAGTCAAGGCCCTAGAAAAGCCAATTAAACAGGCAGGAATTTAGCCCCTGAAATAACAGGACTGCAACAGTATGGATGTAGAAAGTTTCTCAGCCAGGGGTTTTAAATAAGTTCGGCAGCCTGGTCGCAAAGTCCTTCAGAGCCAGTTCAGGGGAATTAAAGCTGTAGGTAGAGCCTCCGATAGTGACCTTGAGAACTGCAGGGTACAACATTCTGAAGGGGATGGATGCAGCGATTAGTTTCTGGACTATGGGGTGGAAGGCTGCTCGCTTTATCTCTAGTTTCCTTCGGGAGGTCTTGAGTGATTCGGATCCGAGATGAGCCCCATGTAATCTCCTTCAAATCGCTGGATTTACTATAGACATGCTGCCTCTCCAGATAGCTTAGAACTTCTAGCAATAATGGGAGGCGGGGAGGAACCAGGTGGAGGGCGGCCTTGCGATCGATGAGCTCGTTCAAGGTGATAGGGAGGGCTGATCGAGACGGCCTACTACTTTGGTCAGGAATCTCTGCAGGAAGGCCATGAGATCAGGCCCTTCTTCCATCTCCGGTAGGCCTAAAATAAGTAGATTGTTGCGACGGTTGCGTCCCTGCAGGTCCTCAGTCTTTGCTTGGAGTTTCTTGATTTGCTGTTTGTACTCGGTCATTTCGACCTCAGCTTTGGCTCTCCACTGCTCCATGGAGAACACCCTGGCCTCCGCATCCGCGACTCGCGTGGAGACCGATGAGAGATCGCTCCGGAGGGACTTGAGCTCAGCAGACAGCTCCCGGAGGATATCCTTCAGTGGGGTCAGTTCTTGCAGAAATCTGTCCTCCGTTAGGGGGTTGGATGGTTGTATCTTGTCCCCGCCTCTCTCCGGCTTCGGGCCTCCCTGGTTGCGTTGCTTCTTGGCGGCCTTGTCAGGGGATGCAGGCGGCGTATGTCGGATCGGGGCCTGCTTCACATCTACATCCATCCTGGAGCGTAAATGCCTTTTCTTTACCGAAATTGCAGCCCAGGTCGTCAGGAAGTGTCTCAGCCCTCTTACTAGTGAAAATTGTATCGAGTTAGTGCACCGGGGAGTTCAGATTTAGTGATTGGAACAGCAGGAGGGAAGAGCTCCAGGTCTCAGCTGTTGCTTAGCTGGCTGCCATCACGTGACTCTCTGCAGCATACATCTTGATGTGCTCCTGTAAATCTTCATTGTATGAGCGTGAGTTTTCCAAGCTTAAGTCAGTGTGTGGTGATGTTAGTCCTGCAAATGCAATCATGGACTTTGAGAGGGCAGCATGCAAGGGACTGACAAGTGTTTTCCCTAAGATACAAGTCGGGGGGGATGTTTTTTCCACTTTGCTCAGGCTGCATGGAGAAAGATACAAACATGCCAAGAGATGGAAAAGTAATATTGTAGCGATCCTGACTTTGATTTACATATACGGATGTTGCTGTCCTTGACCTCTATGCCACCCAATGATGTAGTAAGTGCATTTGAGGAGTTACGAGAGATCGAGTTCTTTTCTACCAATGAGGACATACTGGTGCTGTACTCAATCTGACGTGGAACCTTTGTAAAAGGGCCTTGGCTCAAAGGTACTTGCAATCCTAGAATTAAACAGCCTGTTCTCGATTATTTCGAGGACACATGGTTGGGAAGACCTAAAGGTCACTGAGGCAGAAAGCATGCTATTTTCCCAGTGCCTCAATGGAACTGTCATGGGGCCACAGTAATGGGTCCACCAAGAACAAATAATGCTGTGCAGGGATGGTACCGAGGATTTAACTCGAGGCTCGGTTCATGTCATCCCAGCATCTGAAGACTGATTGAATGTCTGAGGGAAGAACAACGTTTGACTGAAATGAACCTCAAGCAGTTAATTGCCAAGGCTGGTATTGTGGGTACCAAATGAAAACACAAAGTCCACAATGACTATGGGAATCGGACAATATAAGAGTATCTGCGAGGACTCTCATACAGCATTCAGTTTCAACTGTAGCATGACTGGAGGAAACAGGAGAGTAAGAGAAGCCTGATTGAAGTTGGATGATGAAAATACAGGATACAGCCAATTACTGGCAATATTGAAATAAAGGATACAGCTGAAATAAAGGATTACTGGCATCTGCCAGTTTTTTTTTTTTAAATCAAGATTTGCTATTTTGATGCCTTGATATGTGCGGCCACAGCTTAGTTACTGTTAGTTAGCTGATTAGTGGCTGCTTATTTGTCATGATGGTAGTCGCTATTTTGTAGCCAGGATACAACACTCAATTCTCTCCACTGATTACTGGTCGCACAGTTGTTGTAGATTTGCTTATTGGTTTCAAAGAGTTAGCAATTCTATCAGAGTAGCTATTTTGTTACCAGATTACTTTTGTTGAGCAACTTAATTTAATTTGGAGTTGCTATTTTGATACAACACTCAGCCGTTGTAGATTTGCTTATTAATTTGGAGTCTCTATTTTGTTACCAGTTTGGAGTCGCTATATTGCCACTATCAAAATTCGCTGTTTACTGTGTGCGCTATATATTTAAACTTGCTATTGATGGTTTCACCATTGTAAAATTGCCATTATGTACTCGCCATTATTTATTTGTGATTTTAACGTGATACTGCTTCAGGCTAGCCTGCTTAACAACTGGGTACCCAGGGTTGTGTGATTGTATACAAGGGACACACTGTGCATGCATATTCAACCTGAATTAATTAGATCTGTCAATCATCCACTAGATTTGTGCCCCACCGCTGTTCACTTCCTCCTGAATAAATCAGATTTTGTTCTTTTTGCATTTAACCTGACTAGTGTGTACCTTTAAGGCGGGGTATTGTACTGCCATTGAACTGTTGTATTACAAATCTTACTTTACAGGGAGTCTCCAGGGCAGCTGCACAGGATCCAGCCCTGGAAGTAAGTGCAAGGGGTGTGAGCAAATCATTACTGCCATATGGTACATGTGAATGTGTTGCTGCTGTACTGGTTCAGCCACTAGAGAGCTTGTTGGGGGGGGGGGCGGTTATAGCATCCCGGCTGGCTATACCATCAGCAGTTACACTACCCCAGAACCATTCCTCTGGTGTAGGCACCCGTTCAACAAGATCAAGCCCCTCAACCTGTGCTTAGGTACATAGGCAGGGGATACACTGTTGTTCAGGAGCTTGGGGTATTATGCTCTGGGGGATGGGGGTGAAGGATGTTTCTAACCATGATTGTGGTTCATCCTAGTTTGGCTTTGTAGGTATCACAGGCCATGGCTGCCAAGCTGAGAAATACTGGGAGATTGGGAGGGGCCAGTGGGTGTTTTATAGTTGTCTCAGGGAGGGAGGGAGGGATGCTATCAACGATGGGTTGTTCAATTCTACTTGTTCAGTTAAAATGGTAATCAGTCAACTATCTGACTCCAAAATAGAGCAGGTTATATTGTTAAATCAAGCCACCATTTATTTTGAAGGAGATTCTGGAGGTAAATGACTGACATGGCAGCTGTAGCACAGAAAGAGTATCAAAAGGTTTGTCAGTATCCAGGATACAAATGGAGAACTTAAACACACTGATAAAGACATAGGTGCGTGCTTTTGTGGGTTCTTCCAAGAACTACAGTATACACCACAGAGTCACATGCATCAGAGGCCACAAGCCATACCTTTCTTATACAGTCATCTTTACCAGTTATTGACTCTGATACCAAAGATAATCTTGAAAGGGACTTTAATTGGGAGGAAATAAGGCAAGCTATAAAGCATCTAAAAGGGGGAAAGGCCCTGGGGAGAGATGGGTTCCCAATTGACTTTTATAAGGTCTTAGCTGAAGAATTAAGGTAGCTACTTGGTGAGATGATTGCAGAGAGCAATGCAAACAGGTGTGCTTCCCCCCTCCATGCAGTCCACTACCATGACAGTCCTTCTGAAACCTGGAAAGGAGATAACATTGCATGACTTGTACAGACCAATCTCGATGCTTACAGCTGACTATAAAATTATGGCGCAGATGTTGGCAGGCAGATAGACAATTCTTCCTGCATAATACACACAGATCAGGCAGGGTTTATTCAGGGGCATCAAGGTAAACATAACATATGTAAGACTTTGAATATCCTTCTGAGGTTGGCTGCCGGGGTGGGGGTAGGCAAGGAAGTGACTATTCTTGACCTAGCTGCCTAAAGGTCTTTGACTGCGTGGAGCTGAGCTATAGATTTTCAACACTTGAAAAAATGTGCCATTGGAAGCCAAATATTGAAGTGCATAGCTACCCTATACCAGCAGCCTATGGCCAGAGTCTTGGTGAATAGGAGATTGTCTCGACCTTTTGCGTTCACCTGGGTCACTGTCAAGGATGCCCCGTATACCCATACCTTTAAATGCTATCTCTGGAGCCCTTAGCGGTGGTCATTTGGGAAGACCCAAGGATTCATGGATTTCAAACAAATGGCCATCATTACAAAATTTCACTGTTTGCCAATAATTTATTGATTTTCTTGGAGAAGCCTGAAGAGGGTATCCCAAGGGCACACCAAATCTTGACCTATTACAGTATAATATCTAGTCATAAAATTAACTAGATAAAGTGAGATTTTACCAGTAGGGAAGGGGCATCATCAGACTCTGGCCAATAACCCATTGAATATGAAGGTGGTTGACTCTTTAAAGTACTTTGGAGAACATGTCAGTAATAGTGGGCCAAGATTTTTCCATGACAACTACTCCACTTAAAGCAGCAGTTCAATGAAAATAGGCAAACATTTGACTCCACCTTTTTTCTTTCTAGTTGATGCCAGATGTCTTCCAGTTTATTCTGGTGGTGAAATTTTCAGTTTCTGTTATCATTTAAGAATTTTATGAAAGTTTTTACAATAATTCTTTCTCAAGAAAAAAAAAGATGGCCACCTCGTTTTTACATAGAAATAATACTGAGAACCTGAGTAGGATAAGAATCCAAACAAAAATGTAAATGTACAGTACACAGCATAGGAAGTATCCAGAAAATCCAAATCAACAGTTCTGCCAATTTTTTTTCATAACCATAGCAGAAAATTAGCCTTTTAGAAGAACTTGTTTCCATTGCACTGCTGCTTTAAACAATAATGTGAGAAGTAGGAAGGTTTACCCCTTAGTTTAATTGGCTGAATTAATACTATCAAAATGAACACACTACCCAAATATCTACATTTATTTCGAAACTTGAAAATTAAGGTCCTGGATTTTTTTTTTAAATCACTCAACAGTATCTCGCATAGTTCTTTGTGTGTGTGTGTGGGGGGGGGGAGTTGGTGCACATTCCCAGGTCTATTCTTTAGCTTCCACTAAGTAAGGGTGGACATGCTTTGCCGAATATGAAATATTAATATTGAGCAGTACAGCTGGCTCTACTGGTGGATGGCACTGGGGCAGCCCCCCTGACTGGATGGCACTGGAGGGTGAGACATAAAAATGATGCTCTGCTCCATGGGCTTCTGTTGCCAACACTAAATGACATTTCCTTACCTCATAGGGGTAATTCTTATACTCACCAACTAGTTATAATCTGGGTGGGAGCCCATGGATTAACACAACAAACCCCAGGAGCATCCTTAAGGGCAAGATTGATGGCGATAAGAAAGATGCGGGCTACAATGTGCTGCTGCATCACCAGGCCTTACTCGGATGGAGAAGAGAGGGATCCAGTTGAGTGTCAGATCTCTATGAGGGTGGTGTCCAGAAGTCTTTTATTTCTATTAGGCAGCTTTTCTCCCTACCGGCAGGGGACTTTTTTGCTTACTCAAGAGTTAGGCAGTTTCTTTCTAACACCATGCATACAGCATCCCATATTGAAGAAAATCTCCTCCATCTATAGGCAAGGACCAAACTATTAGCCTCTATCTACAGACTTCTTTTGGACACTGTTCCCTCTCCAAGAATAGGGTCACAAGAGCATTTGAGAGAGGACCTGGGCCTGGTTTTGGGGGAAGGGATTGGCAAGTTGCTATAAAGCATGTCCATACCCGCTCATCCTCAAATAAATCAAGAAGGATACAACTCAACTTTTTGTACAAAACCTACCTCATACCACAAAAGCTACACCAGTTTAAATTTACGTATGACCCGATATGCCCAAAATGTCACACAGAAGAAGGGGAGTTTTGCATGTGGCTCATATGTGTCAAAAGTTTGCCCCTTCTGGACTCATGTACCTTAACAAATGGAAAAAAATCCATCAATGTTACCTGCCTGGGGAGCCCTTGGTGTTAATTCTGGGGAAACAGAATGACCTGTGACCAAGGCATGGGGTGGGAGCCCAACATTGACTCTGGGGTATTGCACAGGTCAGCATACAAAAGACTATAGCCCAGCATTGGCTTAGCTCTCCCCCCCCCCATTATTGCTCATTAGATTAATAATCTGTTACTTAGTATGAAACTTAAAAGTTTCTATCTTAAAGCCAGGGGGCTGAATGAGTCATTCTATCAAACTTTGGATCCTATGCTTTGCATAATCAGCAATAATGAAATTACAATGCTGTTTGGGCTGGAGCTCAGGTGTAGCACACTTAGAGTCTGGGCACACCCACCAACTGAGGTAGGCAGCTGTAATAAGGACAGCCATCTTGTCTCACCACCCTCAATGAATCAGTGGATCAGGACTTACTTAGTATTATTCAGTATTGTGATAATCTATTGTTTGGTGTGACATCCTGTATCAGTTTGTTGTGATCTACTGTTTGGACCTGATTTGCACACTTATAGTTTGTTGTCATACTTTGGCAACCCTGTGATGTTTCTGTTTCTGTTTCTGTATGATGCTTTTAAAGTAGCTCAATAAAATATGGGTTCCATTCTCAAAGGGTTGGTACAAGTTATGCCAAAGGTGACTTTCCCTGATTGCCAATGTATCAGGGATCCTGTGCCCCAGTTCTCTATCAGATAGGGTCCCAGTGGCTAAGTTCTATGGCTGGCAGCAATCCCAGAAGTGCACCAAAGAGAGGGCAGGTTGCCGCAAGCCTGTGGTAATGTGCACAGCAAGGACGCAAGCGTCCCTCCACTGCCCTAATCCCCCAAAATATTAAAAGATCTGGTGGGCTAGCAGACCCCCACAAGTCCTGAAATTATATCTAAAAAGCCCTGATAGACTGGTGGACACCCCCAGCCCTGATCCCTGTAATTATTAACAGCCCTGGTGGGCTAGGGGCCCTCCAGCCCTGACCCTGAAAGAATTAATAAAAAGCCCTGGTGGGCTAGTGGACCTTCAAACCCCAATCTCCATAATTATTAATTAACAGCCCTGGTGGCTAAACCCCAGTGACAATCCCCAAGTTTGGTAAATGTACCACTAATTGGTGGTCCAGTGGATCCCCCCAACCTGATCCACTGATACGTACAATAGTACCATACCTGGTGGTCTAGTGGACCCCTGCTGCCCACCTGACAGTGCCCTACCATCTGCTCCCCCCAACCCATACGCCAGCAGGTGACTGGCACAGTCCACCACTCATCACTACAGCCAGCCATCGACTGAGCTCTGTATGAGCATGTACTGTATATAGTACGTGCTCAGTGAATGATAGCTGCTGTCATTCACTGAGCATGTACTATATACAGTACACGTTCATGCAGAGCTCAGTTGGTGGCTGGCTGTAGTGGTGGACTGTGTCAATAGCAGGCCAGAGAATCAGTTGGGGGGATTGGAGTGGTAGGGCACTGCCAGGTGGGAGTCCACTAGACCACCAGGTATGGTGCCATTATATGTATCAGGGATTGGGCTTGGGGGATCCACTGGACCACCAATGAGTGGTACATTTATCAAAATGAAGGATCAAGGCTGGAAGGGGCCACTAGCCCAACATGGCTGTTTATTAATAATTACAGGGGTCAGGGCTGGGTGAGGTCCACTAGCCCACCAAGGCTAAGTATACAATACTATCAGGTATTGTGAGTTGGGGAGGTGCTGCTAGCCCACCAGGGCATTATATGTTATAGTGTAATATGTAATCAGCATTGGGCAGGTCCTGTGTACAATGGGGATGGTTGGTAGCATATTGGTGTTACCCCCAGAGTACAATGAAGTACACTTACACCAGCTCCTGGCTGGTGTAAATGTACTTCGATTGTCCTCTGCAGGTGGTTTGAGAATGCCATTGTAGGATATATGACTGCCTGCAGCTGTCACAAACCTCCTGGCACCTTGCCACATCCCATGTTTTGGTGCAAGGCTGATTCAACCCCCGCTTGCCACAAGCCGCCTACATTTGTTGTTGGTTGCTTTTGAGAATGGACTGGGTGCAGTTTTTGGCACATGGGGACACTTGTGTCTTTTTTCTTTGGCACATGCACCTTGTGTCCTTATAGAAGGCTTTGAGAATTGGCCTCTTGTCTTTTAAGAAATAAATCAAACAGCAATACAAATTATCATCTGTTGGTTTCTTAGTGGATGGGCCAAATTGAATGGATTTTCTCTGGTTTTGAAGAAATGCTTTGATCACTGTAGAGGATAAATACTAGCATGTGGAATCAAAATTGCCTAACATGGTAAACTGAATGCCAGAGAGGTATTGCTTGATACGTGTGGCTGACAGGCCAAATGCATGAGGACTATATGATGTATATGTGAGAACATGAGGAATGAAGTACTTCAGAGAATCTATGCGTTGGAAAGAAGAACAGGTAGTGAATTTATCTACCTGTTCTATAGGCAAATTAAGCTGAAACCGTAAGAGAATTTCAAATAGTTACAGAAGCATCGTATAGGTGCATGCTTAGATTATTTGCAAGTCCTGGTATAATGGAAGAGCAGTCATCACTTCGTCAGCTTGAGGGTAAGCAGTTATGAGTTGCTGAAACTGAGAATGGGATAGAAAATCAGAAAGAAAGTTAATCATACTAAGTAAAGTATGTAAAAACAATAAATTCTGAATTTGTGTGTTAAGGAAGTCCATTAGGCACTGGGTCATAATATCACATGCAAACACAGCTAAAGGCAAAACAGTGCATACAAAACAGCTAACACAAAAACAGTTAAAAGGCAGAAGGTTGCACAGGGAAACAGTGAAAGCAGACTCACATGTTGCAGCCAGAAAGCCAGAGGCAGGACAATGGACATGTGTGCAAAATGTGTTTACTGGTGCATGAAAGGCAACTCACACAGTGCTACAGTGACAGTGAACAGAAGCAACCCTCCCATCAGCCCCCTCACCCACCCCACCCCCAAAACCACAGTCACCTGAGACCTGGAGGGACAGGTTAAATGCTATTCCATGCAGGTACTCCACTGGGGACCACTAACCGTAGGCCCCAACAATGGTAGCAATCCTCCTGCCAGCATCCTTGTAACATCTCTTAGCAGTCAACATGGTGTTCCTAGTAGACAGCTGGGCAATCTTTACACTGGTCAGCTGCTTCTCTGCCCCAAGCACCCATACGAAGCCCCACAGATTAGTATGACAGACCCCGAGGTGTGTGCAAAATCCCTGCACCAAGCCTCCATGGAGATGTCATGCAGAGGCCTCCTCCGTGCTGAATGGCCCAGAGATCTACCTACCCATGTGTCCTCAAAGTACCGGTAGTCCCCCTGGCCTTCATGTACTCCAGGTCATGCAGCACAGTGCAGGCATCAGCAACATCATCCGGTGGGACAAAAAAGAGTGCCACAACCATACGGGCATGCAGGGTGAACTCTGGGTCCTCCATATAGTGGACCACAAACCCTTCATTCCGCTGGCAATGTGGTCATACCACCTGGACCAGGTGAAAAAAGCAGCCCTGATGTTGGCAGCTGGGGAAGACATTGGCCAATGCCCACATGGCTGCAAGTTCAAAGTCAGTAAGGACTGCTGCAGGTGTGAGGCCAGGGCAATGTGACTTCAACTGCTGAAACGCAGCTGTGTATGCAGCGGTGATCCAGGAACTCATCAGTAGATAGATGGCTGGGAAGATCATGCTGTCCAACAGTCCATGGATGGTATATAAAACAGCCTGTTCTCGATTAAGGTCACATCTGCGAGTATCGTACTATACCCCTCTAATTGTGCCAGTGTGGATTGTGTTGCTAACACCTGCAGCCTTTGGTCCCCTGGGCCACTGTCATATAGGAGAAAGGAGACCCCTAGCTTCATTGATGTGTATTCAGGAGGTATCACCAACTGCTGCAGGGTCGATGGCTGTGATGGTGGCCTGTATGTTGCAGTCCTGGCCCTGGCACAGGTCTGCTTTATGAGGGACAATGTAGGCAGTCTCCTATTGACAGATGTGGGTATTTCCAATGTGCAGGCTGCCACCAGTGCACTGCACAGCTCATTGGTGCGTCGGGCACAGTCTTTCACTGATGTGAGCTCCTCCTCCTTGGCAATGATGTCTGCAGTGTCTGGGATGTGGCTGTGTCCACCCGTGTGATGCATGATCTCATCACCCAGTGTATGCACCCAGGCCGTGCACTTTGCCTTCTCATACTCCACACACTTCCCGTAGGTGCAGTCATTGTGCACCCATTCATGGCAATATAGGTACCCCACATGGTGCAATAGGGACTTGCACTTTTCACTGAGTAAAAAGGACAGAGGCATCCTCACCCAAGGAACAACCTTAACGGTGTGAGTACCTGGCTACACTGTGAGCTCCCTTTATGGGGCCATGATGTGGGTCTGAGTTGCCGCACCTGTAGCCAAGTGTACACCCACCCCCCTGCTGCACCTGTCACTTATTGTACCTGGTTGAGTGCACTGAGGCACTGGGGCTGGGTGTCATTCCCCAATGAGGTGCAGGTGCAAGCTGTTGTGTGTGCTGAGGGGCATGGCCTGATCCACCTGGCCTATGGTATTTGAGGGCTGCACCAGTCCCTGCCCTCCATCCCAGGCAAGTGGAGTGGGCAGACCATGAGGCAGGTGGAGAGGGCACTGCATGCCTGTAGGGGTGTGCCTGTAGTGGAACAGTGCTGCCTGGTGTTATGGTCCATATTGCTTAGCAGATGCAGTTGGCCACAGACAGCGGCCCCCACCGTCAGCCTTATCTGCATTCCCCATGACCCTGTGGGTCTGTGGCTGGGCACCAGTGACCTTGTCATCCACTGGTCATCACACCAGCACACAGGCGTGGGCCCTTGCCAGATGGGATAGGATCCATGTGCATGTCTACCCACTCGTGCCTGTACATAGGCATCTGTGCCCCTCCACCCGCCACCTCACCCAGTGTTGCACTGTTGCTGCAGGTGTGGCATGCATTCCAGCTGCTCATGTAGGGCATTGCAGGGGGTGGCAGCTGGTTTTGTGGCACACTACTGCTGATATAGGAAGGTGCTGCCCTAGTGGTGGCACATGGTGGTGGTGCGGCCGCTGCCTTGACTGGCCCTTGTGCCCAATGTGGCCATACCCTTGCCAAGTATGCCATTGGCCCTACAAGTGGGGCTGCAGCTGTGTTCAGCATTGCGAGTGCATCTCACAGGCTGCATACTGCCCACCACCAACAGTCCGAACATTGCTATATCCCCCATTCTGTGTGTGTCTGCTGGGGTCTTGTATGGCAGTCTGAGGGGAGCATCGGTGGGAGTGCCCCTCCAGGCAATACACTACCATACATGCCAGAGGCTCCCCAGTCTGTGGGGCTGCTGGTTCTCACTGTACTGCCACTCAGGCTCATGGTCGCATGGTGCTGGCCAGCAGATGGGTGCAAAAGTTATGGTCTTGACAGAGTAGCTGGCAACCTGAGGATCCTGATAAAAGATTTGTATGGATGGAATGAGTGCTGCTTGTGCTGTGGGCTGGAATGCTGTGCTTCACCTACCTAAGGGTCCGGCCTCAGGCTGGCAGTGGTTTGCCTCTGGGCACACTGCTGGGTGGTCTTCGGTTGTACGGTCATGTCTGTGTCTGCTTTATCCTGTGGTCAGCGGTGATCCATTCCAGTGTTATGGGTGCTATAGGTCTCCAGTAGGCAGTCAGCATATGGTGCTGTCTGCATCTGTGGTGATGATGGCCATGGGTTTCAAATGTCCGAAATCAGTGGTGTGCTGCAGTGACTGTCTCACATGCACACGCCCACTGAGGTACGGGTGCTGCTTGGCAGGGTCCACGTCTCCTGTGCAATATGGAAGTTCCATGTCTCATTCACATGCAGTTTGCATATGGGGGGAGTCCCCCCCCCCAACCTGGGAAGAAGACACAGGAGCTGGGGCTATATGTTCACAGGGTTTGATTCCCTATCTTTCCCAGCTCCTTGTTGCCTTGTGCAGTTTTGTCACACACTGGATTTATAACTGCGCTGTTTAGCTCTGAGCTGTTGCAGCATACAATACATTACCATACACTGTTGTGGAATGTGCTGTATCACTGCCATGTGTGCTTCTAAAACCCACACATGCACTATTCCATCCTGCACAGGTATGTCCCATGCACTGTTATTGACATGCACTATTGGGCGTGTGCTGTTTTCCATGCACTGTTGTGGATGCACTATATTGACCCAGTACGAGTCCATGTTAATCTTCTCAGGAAGTTCCTTATGGAATGGGAGAAACATCAACCTTTTTTTTTAATTATGGCCATGGGTGCTTGGTTTTTCTGGGTAAAACGTTTCTAATTAATTGTTTCATAGGCGACCTCAGAAAAGAGCAGCAACTGTTCAGAGTTCTTTACAAAATGTATAAAATCATGACAATTTATTGCAACCATTGTTTGATACATACACAATATATAACAAATATATATAAATATCTAATTGCATAACAATATTTCAGAGCGATCTTCGGAGGCCAAAAGTTAATCACATGCATAGATATCACATACTCATATATATTTATCAGCTATACCATATAGCATTATACAGCTTTTAGTGCCATAAAAAACTTTGCTAGCACATACATTTTCTTAATTTTGTCTAATCTTGGAAAATGAATTACCACATCCATGCCCACGTCTGAATTATAGTTTGGTAATAAGGGAACTAACCAACAGTTAGTTTCCTTCTGCCTCCCAGCAATCATAATCAAAAACAGTGTGTATAATATAGATAGATTTATAGCTACAATTGTACTGTCCCATAGCCTTATTTCCAAAATATTTATTTAAATTAAAATGTGTTGTCAAGGCATGCTAGCCTTACAGTACCTAATATGTATCTATGCCAGGCATTCTCACATTTTATTAATTAATTTTCCACACCCCACTTCTCTTTCATCCTAGTATATATTTTTCCTATATCTACATCATGAATTTTTCCCGTATCTGAGTGTACAGTGTTATCACGTAGCTGAACAGTGGCTTCCCTAACAAAAAGATCAACATTAGTTATAGTTTTCACTGAGAACAAACCTTCAAGAGCAATGCTTTTAAAGATATTATTTAATTTAATACACCAATTTTCAGTTTTTTTGCCTGCTTCTAAAGTCATTATGGTCTCCAACCAGCACATTTTTGGTAATCTCTCATCATTCATTTTAGATATTTTTCCCATGGGTTGATGGCTCTAATGCATAGTCTTGTGTTGATTGGAAGCATCCCCACCTCTAGTCTTAAGACGCTAGTTGTGCAGTCTCTTGTAAGATGTAATGTGTTTCGAATAAACACATACTGTATTTCTTCCATATTATGCATTATAGATTTTGCTAGGCCCAAACCCTATATTTCGCTCCTATACATTGTTTGCCCCATACTTCAAATGCATTTTTCACCCTTGCAGTGCTGCCGGAGTGTATACAAGTCCTAAAAACCTGTATGTTCTAAGTCTTCTGGCAGTCTAAGGGTTCATTGCCACAAATGAATTGTTTGCAAATTTATTTGCAAATATTATCACACTAACTGTGCTTTGTGAGTTGTCCATTATTTTGGACAGCTGTTGATTCCAAGTTACCTTAGTATTAAATATAATGCCTAAATATTTATATTCATTAACAGCCTTAAAGTTTTCTCCTTGATAGTCCAGTCCTTTTCTACCTTTTTTTTTTATTCGTCCTTCCAAACATTATTATTTTAGACTTTTCAATGTTTAATGGCAAGTTTAATGTTTCTAATGAATTCATAATACTGGGCAGCCCAGAGAGCTAGATAAGCTGCTTCTGTAGCTCCTAGTCAGCCAGCATCCCTTACTGACTTGCATATACCAAAAGAGTATACAAAAATTGATCGTGGGAGCTGTTTTTGCTCCATGATTCAGGGAACACTGACAATGAATGCTTTATCATATTTAGGAGTAAAAAAAAAAACCTGCACAACTTGTGAAACGTACCCCATTGGTATGCAGATGGTATCTTTAAAGCTACCCCTTCTCTTCTCTTTTCTCACAGTTGCACACCATACATGGTGTGTGGTACTCGGGCTGTTATACCTACTGTGTGCATTCTAATGGTGAACTGAAGCTATGGGAGCTATGTCAGGGTGTTGTCTGAGCTCAAACGCTTGTGTCCTGAACTTGAACCAGATACCATAATGACTGACTTTGAGCTAGCTGCTGCCAAAACATTTGGCACAGAGTTCACCGCAGCCATAAGGGGATGCTTCTTCCATCTGTGTCAAGCAGTATGGTGCAGAGTGCAAGAAAATCCTGACATTCACAAAAACTATACCCTGGATGAGGAGTTTGCGTTCCAGATTGGAATGCTGCTTGCACTAGCATATGTACCCCCTTCTGACATTGTGACTGTTTTTTGAACAGCTGAGGCCAATTGAGTTTTACACAATGCATGACTACCAACTGGGCCCACTAATCAATTATTTTGAGGACACATTGATAGTGCAGCCAGTTGGTCATCGTAGGTGATGTAGACCACATTTTGCAACATCATTTTGGAATTACTATTCTTCAGGTAAGGAAGGGCTCCCAGGAACAATAAACTCAGCTAAAGGGTGGCACAGAGCATTTAACAATCTGCTAGCCACCCCACAATATGGAGGTTAATAAAAGCATTGAATGTGGAGCAGAATCTAAACCAACTGAAAATGAAGCAATACATGGCAGGGTTTGAGCCCCCCGGCTCAACATAGAAAATACAGAGACACAGCAAAGAGAATTGCCATAGTTGTTGATGCATATACTGAAAAGATGTGCTTGGAGTAGCACATAACTTTCAGCTGCAAGTTTGAAGATTCAGAATGTGTGACTTTAACCTGGGCATAAATTAAACAATAATGCCCAACAGGGTGTGTGTCATGCTGGGATAACGTCACGCCTCAGGTGGTTGGGCACGAGGCCGCAGGCAGTGCTTTCAACAACTGAGGCGTGACGTTTTCCCAAACGACACACACTCTGGAGGGCATTATTGCTATTATACAGTGGCTCATTGTTATGTATAAAATAAAAAAATAATTTTAAAGAATGTTTTCATTAGTGTAGACAAATATTTTTTGTTTCTTAAGAGGAGATGAAAAAAGGAGCAAGATCCATATCCATATCATCATCTACAGGTTCACAGTGAGGCTGAGACTAGACCCATGATGTTGTACTGGTTTACATCACAGGTCCAGCCAAAGACTGACCAATCAGAGACCAGGATTTTTTCTTGCCTTTGTATAATAAATGTTAAATGCAGTTTTGGGATTTTACTGATTGGAGAAACCCAACCCGACCCCTCCCCAATTCTGAACGTGGCCCAGATCATGTGATCCCATAATGAACACAGATATGAGATGCATCAATTCTACAGCTCGGTAAGAGAAAAATATTCCAAAGCTTTTTTTAATTTTGTTTATGCTCTTCTTTTAACATTGTACCATATCTATAATTGAGAGGTTTTGTTGATGACAGTTCATGCATTTTACCTGAAGCTGAAGTTAAAGTTTTGCCTTAAGTTACAATGTGTGGTTGTACCATGTCTGTAATCTGATTTGTGTCACTTGCACTGAAATTGTAGTGTGGCATAATAATGCTTTAGCGCTGAAGCTTTTCACCAAAACAGTTGTCTGTAGATGCTTGCATGGAAAAGTTTGCATAGAATAGATGTGATACCCTCTTTTCAGGCCCAGTGGGGTTTGAGGTATAATGATAGCATCACCTGCATATTTTAATTTCTGAATTTTTTTCATTGGATATTGATGGAGCAAAGATATTGATGCTTCTAATACTCATTACTATGGTCTTAATATATAAATTAAAAAGTAATGTGGCCAATAGGCAACCTTGTTTTACCCCATGCTTAATATTGATTTCTTTTGGTAGTGCCCCATCCATGGTATATCTAATCTCTGTTGTTGTGTTAAAATGAAGCATTTTTAAAGAGCAGTAACTGCTGTGGGATAAATGTCAGATAGGGAGGATGTTGACTGAAAATATGATAGGTCTCCAATTTTCAGTGACCACAGACATGCAAACAAAAATGAGCCACAGATTGCAGCAAAACCTTAAGACAGGGTAGCATCGGTTAAGATCTCAATGTTTGATTCAGGAGATTTGTCCTTATAAAACGTAGTTATGCCATTCTGATCAGAAAAGAACAATGACCACATAGTGAGGTCTGAATGAGCAGGGGCAGTGGTGGAGATATGGTGATGTAGAGCCATAATTGAAAGAGCCACATGCAGAAGGTAAGTACAGTTGCAGCCATTGCCATGGTCAAATATTTCCTGACATTTATGTAATATCTGTAGAGAAAGTCCTGCTTCCTGCAGTGCCACTTTAGGGCCACCAGAGGGGAATCTCTATAGAAATATTGCAAAATATCTAGAAATACAGTATTTGACCATATCAATGGCTGCAACTGTAAATAAAACACCTGCCTTAGGGAATAATCTTTATTTCAAAAGTGAGACATCCTGAGAAGGATAACAGCTTTTGTTTTGTAGAGGAATGTTTTTGGTAGATGAGAATGGAATGACCAGGTCTGTAATGCAATGCAGTATTTCATGCTTCCATGTGGATGGAGTCTAGGTTGATGCACTGAAAATACAGAGTTGTAATTGGGCCTTGAGTTTTATCATCCTGTAGAGAAATACTAAGAGAGAAAAAAAAACAAAGATGACAAATGATGCTGGCAGTAGGTGGACAGCCTGGAGGATCCACAAGGGGGAAGTTGTCTAGGAGATGCAAGATGGGTAGGCGTCTGTAAACATTCAACAGTTTCCAACATAGGGAGCTTGAGAAGGTATCAAAGAGGTTGGGGCTGCATCTACATCAACAGATCAAATTGACTATGAAATAGAATTATTTTTTTCTAAGAGATTCCATAGTTGTGCCATAACGAAGGATGAATAGGTAGGAGCTGGAAGGCCACTGTGATGTCTGCTTTGGTTAACCAGGCTCCAGAATCAGCCAGTTTAATCAACTGGATTGCATCATTGATGAATGCATAGGCTAATAGTCTCCTGAAGTAATCAGAGTTAATACTCGGATCTGTAGTAATTTTTTTTCTATATACTGACAATGAAATGTTTCTTTCTAGGGCATTTTTTGGAAACATTCCCAATAGGGCTCATATAGAATGTTGGAAAAGAAGTTGCTTCAAAAAAGCTAATATGGAAGCCTTTTAATAGTTCTTTCATTAGTAATGCATCAACAACATCTGGTTCTGCTGTAGCTGATCTGCAGTTTGGATAACTGAATGAGATAGTAGGTATGAAAAGCAGAATGGTATGCACTCTACTGTATCAGTGAATCATTATATAAGAAACCATACAAGTGACTCAGATGACTCAAATCAGGAGTGAGATGAGTCTCTTTGCAGATGACTCAAAACTGGGGGCGGTGGTGGATGGGGAGGAGGGGAGGCTGGCCCTACAGAGGGACCTGGAGGCTCTGGAAAGATGGTCTAGAAAGTGGAAGCTGAGGTTCAATGCAGGGAAATGCAAGGTACTCCACCTGGGGGCCAGAAACCCGGGCCAAGTGTACACCCTGGGGGGGGAAATGCTACAAGTCTTGATGGCTGAGAGGAGCCTGGGGGTGGTGGTGGATGTCAAAATGAACAACTCGGAGACTTGTAGGAGGGCAGCAGCCAAGGCCAACAGGATGCTGGGATACACGCCGCGGATAACCTCCAGAAGGAGGAAGTGATGCTCCTCTGTATAACTGCTTGATGAGGCCACACCTGAGTACTGCTTGCAGTTTTGGAGGCCACACTTAAAGAGGACATTAAACTCCTGGAGAGGGTCCAGAGGAGGGCAACCAAAATGATTTGGGGCTTGGAGGACAGGACCTAAGGAGGAGAGGCTCAAAGAGCTAAATATACACATTGGAAGAGAGAAGGGACTAGGGGGGACATGATAGAGGGGTCTTAAGAAGGAAGAGGGTAAATAGGGGGAGTAACAGTCAGGGTGTTTTGAAGGAAGGAGGAGGGGGCCACTAGAGGGCATGGGTGGAAGCTGGAGGGGGGAAGATTCAGGGGAGAAAGGAGGAGGTGTTACTTCACTGAGAGGGTGGTGGAGCCATGGAATGCACTGCCTAGGGGGCTGGTGGAGGCAGAGACGGTGGAGTGGTTCAAGAGGGGCTGGGACAGGTACAGGGGAAGGGTTCTGGAAGCAAAATCCAATGCAGCAAGAATATCCGGAACTGGGAAGGGAGAAGCCAGAGAAGGCGAGGGGGGCAGCAAGGTCAGCACCCAGGGTGGGGGCTTACCAATCGAGCAGACTCGAAAGACCATTAGGCCTATTCTGCTGGCATGTTAGTATGTTAGTATGTTAGATGGATGTGTAGATCACCACTGGAAATGGGGTATATGAACAGAAGCTAATGGGTGAGATAAATGTCAATTATAGCTTTGGCTGGAATTGAAAGGTGGTTTCCAATGACAGTCATGTTTGAAGTTGGCTGCAGACATGTAACTGGGTGAATGATAGTGTGAAGCAAGCCATTTCATAAAAATTGTTGCAGATTATTCTACCAGATGTAAAGACAATGTGATACCTTCATTTATCTAGGAGATTCTTAGATGCACAGAGATGACCTCCTGCATCATTAATGCTTCAAGACAGGTGTCAAGGTGTCAGTGATTATCACCATTGGCTGAAGTCCTCTATACTACAGGTACAGAACAGATAGCTGCAGTGTGAGCTTCCCCATGTTGCTTTGTTGGTGTGCCTAACCTGCTATAGAAGGAACCAGGTCTGTAACTCAAGTAATTATAAGATATTCAAAGATGGTAGCTGAATGCTATGTAACCCAAGGAGTAACAACAGAAGCAGGGACTGTGGAGGCTTTTTTCAGTTTTTAACAGGTTTTTAACACCATTGCATGTCTAACTGTATAATGCAATTCTTTCCATATGATCATGTGCACTTATCTTTGGATTTGTGTCTCTTGCCTGTATGTTCTGTACCCAGCAAAGGGGAATACAAGTCCAGATGATAGCAGAGCAAGTGTCTGAAGCTGTGGAAGCAGGGAGCCTGCAGAGAGTTGTAGGCACCAGGACCAAGGCTGTAAGGTTACAGGGATTAGTTGATCAAGAAGAAAAGAAGAGATTGGATGGAGATTGAGAAAGAGGAAATGAAGGATGGGGAGAGAATAGATGGAAATGAACTCAGAACTTGGAGAAGTGAAGAAAAATTGTGGGGATCCACATGATATTATATCCTAATCATTCACTTACTCAGTAGCTCACTAAATGTTTTGATTTATGGAGTGCTGGTATAGATACATCAACATAAATGTAATAGTGAAGGAGATTGTGATTGTGATAAAAGAACATTTTTTGTATACATTCTTGCCTTATTATAAGAGGTGGCTGCCTAATTTTAATACTGTATATTAAGTAAGGGGTTTCAGTTGGCTCAGGTAACTCGAATCTTTAATTTTCACAATGCCAGAAATGCAACAGAATCAAAGTATGCAGGCTTCAACATACAGGTAGTCTTAACGCCAACCACCATTGAACCAGGAGCAATGACTAACACAGGGCACTGAGAGAACACACCACTTTAAAGCAAGTTCTTCTCAGCTTATAGTTTCTGCTTAAAGTTTGTTTAAAATTAGTAACAAAGAGCTATTATGAGAAGTACTCAACACAATTGTCACGAAGGAACATTATAAATTGTAAAAGTTCAATCTAGATAGCTGATAAGAGCAGAGCTGAAGGGGGTAATTGGTGCAAGGAAACTTTCTTCCTACATTTTGTGTATAATGCATTAAATTTAAGACCTTAAAATATATATTTTTGGTTCAGTTTGAGTACCCCACAAGAAGAAAATCATTTAGAGAATCCTAAGAGGAGCTGTTGTGTGAGTGGTTGAGTAATTGGTGGAAGTGGATCGCAAGGTTTCAACCAGTGATGAAAGTGAACAGGAACGCACAGCAACTCAGTTCCTGTACCTTTTTAGCAGCAGGAACGGAGTTCCTGTACTTCTTCCCACTGACACTAGAACTGGAATTCTTAAACCAGCAACATAATGACAGTTTCTAGACCTGTGATCTGAAATCAGGGTTTTCATAACAACATTTGACATGTACAACAATGCTATTTTCCTAGAAATACTTCAATATCTCTACCTGAATCTAATCATGACTAAACAGATAGATGTGTCTGGACACAGCTATCCTTCAGATTGAGGATCTTCATTCAGAATTTCATATTTGCCAGTGTCTGAGTTCCTGTACTTCCTGTCTACCACTTGCACCACTGGTTTCAACACCACACAACCACCTATTAAAGATATGTTTTATTTAAGCAAGCTAAAGCAGCATTCATGGGGGGAATCACAGTATGGTAGATTTAAGGAAGATAAATTGAGAAAGAACTCAGTACTAGTCACAGCTCAAAAACAGTTCATCATATGACTGGATAAGTATAAAATGTTTATTTAACACCGTGATTTTTAGTTGCTATTAAGCTCTGCCAGAACCCATCAGCACAGAGGAACATGCTAGAAATATTTAGCAAGATTGAACATCTCATGCATTTAAGTTGACTGAGCACTTTATACACCCACTTTACAGCCATTTATATCAGTACAGGTACTTCTGCTTAAGAGTGCTAAACAATTGGGCTGTTTCTGAACTTTACTAATGCTGTATCTGTTATAAGAAACTTATTTGAACTTTTTACTGATGACCTCTCAATGTACAAGAATCATATTGATGTTTTAGTATGCTTTGTATGAATGTCTATTTATTGAAACTTTACAGTTTTCATGCTGAGTCCCATTGGGGCTATTTTGAATAGGTATCTAATTGCTGGCTAATTCATCAGTTTTATTTTTCAGCACATTTTGCATACCTGCATCTCTAATATTGTGGTACTGGTCAGAGATATATTTATTCTTCAATTTGCACAAATTTTGAATAATAATCTTTTTAGTGTAGTAATATTTTAGACATATTTACTAGTAATGCATTTTAGCAATCTAGTATAGAGGTTATAGCTGCCAAATTTATTAAGGACATTCATTTTCCACCAAGAAACTAATCAGTTGGTAAGAAGATTTATATTAGATATGCCCATTACCAAAAGTGGAAAGGCAACAGTAGGGCTAGTAAATAGTCAAGAAATGAAAGGCATATGGAATTTGGGAATCCTTAATCCAAAACCCTAAAACAATTAGTCTTAAAGATATTAAATAAAATTCAAAATACATCTGATTTTTAAAAGGGAGGAAAAAGAGAGAACAAAAAAGGAAAATACTAAAATTCAGCAAACGTCCACCCTAATTAACTTTTAAATGTAACTGAAGTTATTTCAGAAAAAAAACCCTAAAAGCTGGACATACTGTAACATATAACATTTTATAATATAAACAACTGCTTACAATAAAACAAGAACTTGCTTTTGCGACAGAAATATGTCTAATAAATAGATGGTTAATCTTTGAAAAAAGGGGAAAAGATTCTAGGCCTCTCCAAAAAGATCAGCACTGTCTCTATGTAGTTAACAATATCCAGGCAGAAGTAAGTGTTACAGATAATGGCTGGGATAGATCATATATTGAAGAATTGATACTATTACTAAATCCAGATTGTAGAGATGATAGAATTGTTTTAGAAATGAAAAAAAAACATAACTTGGCTTTATGGAACAAGGGGAAGAGCAGGTGAAGGCTAGACTATAAAAGGGATTGATAAATAGAGACAAAAAGGAAAAAGACAAAATGGGAAAGGACTAGTAAATTAAATCCACAAGATAGACTAATGATAAATTCAATAAGTTTAATGAGGACAAAGATAATATCAGAATTTCAGGAAAGTAAGCTAAATGATGAAAATAAAAGCAAAGGCAACTGTGCAACTAAATCAAAATGGGAGAAAAATAAAAAAAAATAAAAAGGAATAAGATAGAAAAGAATATGGGTAATAGGAAAGGCCTTAAGGCAACTGCAGTACCTCATGTGGAACACAAACCAATGAAGAAGAAGGGAAAGCTTTAAATGAGTATTGGGGTAAAAAAGAGGAGATAAGAAAGAAGTGCAATCACAGGTAAACAACAAGCAGCTAAATAAAACAGAACACGGAAAGGTGGTTGAAAATGAGAGGTATCAATATTCAAATAAAGAGGAGGAGGGATAGTAGCTTTAAATTGTTCTTGAACCCCACTAAGAGACCTGGTTTTGTGCTTCCATTGTTAACTGTGAATATATTGCCTAATGAAAGTAATGAAATCCTCAATATAGATATGAAGGACTGACAACCTTATTGGGTGGCAACAAAATAAGTGCTGATCATATAAAAATTATTTAGCCAATCCAGAATTTAAAACTGGCATTAGAGGCTTCCAAACAGTTGCGTACATTAAAGGCTACAGCAGGAAAGAAAAATTATCTCAACAGTTTAGGAGTATAATTTGATTAGATGTCTACATTAGAGACATTGGGCTGGATTTACAAAGCTTTCTGAAGGTGCAAAACCTTCCTTAAGTCTCCAAAACTGCTGTAGCCATGGAAACAAATGGGAATTTAGACTGAGTGCTATTCAAAACACCCTCTACAGCTGTGCAAAAAAAAATACTGTGGAACATGGAAAAAATGCAGCTGTGGAAGTCCTTGAGGGAAAAATGGTGTGAGATAAGTAAGGCACATTCCCTGAAAGGCTATTCACAACCATTTTTTTTTCTGAAGTTGCGGAAAAAATTTTTGCACACAGTGGGATGAGGAGCAACTCTCCCTCAGCAACCTGCAGTAGTGCCCCAACAATTAGAATCAATTAAGGTGGAAGTGAGGCACAAATTGATAGCATCCCAGTGAGTATAGCAGTGGCTGATGTTACAACAACAACAGCTCACATTGGCATGATATGGCAACAAGCAACAACTACCAGACCCAGTGCAGTCCATGATGGAGCCCCACAGGCAATAGACCCTGACCAGCCTGCAGTGAATACTACCCCTGCTGGCAACAGGAATGCCCCAGGGAGGGAGGGAGGACCAGCAGTGGCAGTCAGCCACTGTGGTGCCATGGTATTGCTGGCACCTGTGGTGCTGCAGTGGTCCCAGTTGAGGGACTGGTTGCTGGTCTCTTTGAGGGTGCTTTCAGCTTCATGCGATGGCAGCAATGTTAAAGTCTGCTGCTCCAGCTAATTAGGTTCACTGTTGCTGTGCTTCCTAAGCTATTTCTGCAGGTGCGGATCCACAGTTGCGGATTTTCAGCACTTGCTCAATTTCTGCAGCTGTGGGGATTTTATGGAATTCCACACCGGCTCAAAATTACTTTATGAATATCATGCAACTGCATTTCCACAGTGCTTCAGGCCTTTTTCCCACAGCTGCAGAATTTTTGGCTTTCTTTGTGAATCCTGCCCATTATTTCCAGAATTTTATAGAGGCAATAATTATAAGTAGAAAAAGTAGATATGAAATTTATATCCATGTTTGGTCAGAACCTTATGCAAAATGAAAATGCAAGAAATCTATGAAAACAAGTTTGGAGCAGCACTATAATTGCTATTAAAGCTACCAATAATGGCCTGGTCTTGCTGAGGGTGGAGGCACTGGATGCCACACCTCACTGCACGCCGTTGACCCGGATTCGGGAACGGACTCGGGTCACTGGTGGGTCAGCCGGGGGGAGAAGGATTGAGCACCCAACAGCTAGCTCTCCTTCTCTGGGGTTGGATGGGAAGCTTTCCCCACCACTATACCGCTGCCTGCTGGGGAACTCGGGGGATGTTGGTGTAGTCTGGGGATGCGGCAATGCAGGGTTGATGCTGGCAGGGGACTGGGGCAGATGCACATCTCAGCGTGCGCCTGACCCCTTGCTCCTCATTGCACGCCAGCGTTGGGGAACAGAATATGGAAAACAAACCTTCACATCTCCTAGGTGATGACTTCTTGAGAAGCAAGCGTGCCACCCATCAACAAACAGGGCAGATTCTGCTGTGCAAGCCCTCTCCTTGGAAACACATGGAGGGAAGGTAAGGGGGACCTCTCCTCACCCCACCCGGGGTGGGAAATTTGGGCCATCAAGGACCACAGGATTTGAGCTGTGCACTCTAGGGGCGGATCTTAGGTCAGGAAGGTAGATGTGTGTGGTGCACTGTAGGGTCCGATTGAGTGGAGAGTTGGGGGCAAGTAGAGGCGAGGATAAAAAGAAAGTAAAAAAAAAAAGTTACCAATACACAGTGCTAAACTCAATAAGGCTATCAGATTAGAAAAAATATACCAATATCAATGTGGATTGAGGACAAAGTACAGTGGAATCTGCTTAAATGCACACCCATTTTGCACAGAGAAAATGTGCATTTAAGCAGATTGTGCATTTACCCAAAATTGCCATGTCGCCACAATTTTTAACCATAATGAGGATCACAGAACACGCTTAGCATATATCAATTGATTTAAACTCATACAATGTTTGTTCATGCTAGTTCATGCTAGCTTTACACTGCATACTGCACATTAAGTTAAAATTGTAGTAATTTCATTTAAACAACAATTACTGAACAGTAATACTGTATTATTGTATTATGATTTGGATTCGGCACTTGCTTTGCTTTCTATTTCTGGAATCTCGACCTCAGCAGCAGCATTACACTCCTCCTCATTGTTCGGTCACCCGATAAATTCCAGGCTGATCTCGCTGTCTAAAAACATACCAGTTGTTGGCAAGGCTTCATCTATGTCCCAGTAAGTCTGCCCTATTCATGTTTGGTAACAGAGCAGGGTGGGCTTCTCTTCCACAGATGCTGCAGAATGGAGATTTTCTGACCAAGCGTTAGTGTAATGTTTTTTCTGTACATGCTGCTGCAGTTATCAACAAGTTACTGCATGAGCAGGGAGAGGTGTTTAAATACAGCATCAGCACATAGTTAAATTAAAAAAGAAGACTAAAGCGATGATATTCTCTCGCAGTGCTGTCTCAGGCCCCCCAATACTCTTGCCCAAGACTTCATTGTCACCACGCTAAACAAGCCTCTGGAAGTTGTAACCAAATTTAAATATCTAGGTATCTGGATCGACAATAAATTATCTTTCAGTGACCACATCAAGATGTCTCTAGAAGGTTAAAAGCAAGGTTAGGTTTCTTCTACAGAAATAGGCCCCTTTCCCCATTGAAACTCGAAACAAGCTTGTACAGGCCACTTTTTCTCCCCCTACTTTCGACTATGGCGATGTAATCTATTCCTCCACCACTCTTGCAAATCTAAGTAAACTGGACATCCTTTATCACCATGCGTTCTGGTTCATTACCAACT
This sequence comes from Neoceratodus forsteri, assembly GCA_016271365.2. Lineage (NCBI taxonomy): Eukaryota > Metazoa > Chordata > Ceratodontiformes > Ceratodontidae > Neoceratodus > Neoceratodus forsteri. The sequence goes on from CM057450.1 coordinate 34,086,809, forward strand.
CCCTACCGTTTGCACCACTGTGACTTATATGCAGCTGTTGGTTGACATCCCTAACTACTAGATCTGCTCCATGCTGGGCTATGGACTCTTAAACTGCTCCTGCAGAAATTGCCAAGCTATCTCTCTTCCCTTATTAGTATCTCACATAGTGCATACTGCGTAAGAAAATCTGACCTTATTATGCTTGACATACCAAGGACGCTGACTTCCTTTGGTAAACGCATATTGCATATGCCCTTCCTCCATTTGGAACCAATTACAAACCGTACTGAAACTAACTAGCACAGTTTCAATAAACTTCTCTGAATCGCTAAGTTCAGCCAAAATAAAAGACACCTGTAACTGTCATTAAGTCTCTTCCTTCCCCATGTGTGCCATATTTATCCACTGGTAAGGTATAATTGATTTGTCATATTAACTGCTTTCCCTTCCCTTCTACTCTGGCTTTATCTTTGCTTATGCTCCACTGCTACTCTATCAAATTTCTCCTCCTCCATATCAGTTTTAGACTGTTGTTTGTTCTAGCTGCCAAAATACTGTATATTTGATTTGATTTGATTAAATCAAATCACACCAGTCATCATGTTTCATTTATCAGTATGCGACCTATAAGTCGCTTCTGTCTCATATCAATGTTTACCACCTGCGGTCACCCTGTGTGGTACCCTTGTATGTATATCCAGCCTGCATCATGTAACGTGTATTTTATGTATATACTGTTATTACCTATCTGTGTTTGTACTTTAAGTGTTTATGTCACAAGACCTCCTTGTGAATGAGCTTGCTCAATGGAGTTTTCCTGCAATAAACTTGAACTTGAACTTGAACTTGAAAAAATACTGCTTAACACCCACTAACAATTAACCTTAAGCATGTCATTAAAAAAACAATGTGCACTTATCCAGTGTTATAACATCAGTGGAGATGTAAAAATGCTATAAGATTATGTGTTTTTAATCGAAATGTGTGTTTATCCGAAGTGCATTAATGCGAAGTAATTAACATTACATGTATAGAGAAAAAAAAGGGAAATAAAAAAGCTATGCATTAAAGCGAAATATGTATTTATCTGAAGTGCATTTAAGTGGAATCCACTGTATTATATAACAAATTAATGTTTAAAGCATTAGATTTAGATCAATTGGGATTTATATTTATGACAAATCAAATCAGGGGCAGGATTCACAAAGCTTTGCCCAGGCACAAACCCAGTTTGCCCAAGGGCAAACTGGGCTTTGTGAATAGCTGGAATTCAAAAAGCTCAGTTTGCCCCACACAAACTGGGGTTATGCCCAGGCAAAGTAGTGAGGGGGGCCACAGTGCAAATGAGTGGGAGGGGACCTGCATATCCCTGCTATTCCATTCACAAACATTAGCTCCATGCGATAGCCTTTGTACAACCTGGAATAAACTGTCAGTATTCCCTGCAAACCATAGAAAGTTGTGGAGGTACTGCAGCTCCCCTTGCCATTCCCAAATTGCCTGTATCATGTGAATAAAAAGCACCCTCTTCTATATTGTCATAGTCTCTCCCTGTTGCCCAACCATCATTATCAATGTAAAACTCCTCTTTTTCCGTAGTACAGTCACAGCCATAGACATGGTCAGATATTTCCAGAAATTTCTGATATTTCTAGAGAAATCTGATTTCTGCATTTCCACAGTAGGGCAGCAGAGAGAAACTCTTTAAAAAATGTCATGAAATATCTAGAAATATCTGTACTGTGCCAAAGGTCCCCAGTCATTACCTGTTACCTCTGGTTACTTGCATGATTGAACTACTAACAGTTTACAGATACACTGCAATCCCATTGGTTTAAGTGTCCACCAATGGGCTTGTAGTGTATATGTAAACTGTTAGTGATAGTTCAGTTGGTGGGCAGCTGTGGAGGTGAGAGGAGGGCTGTGCTGTTCACCGACTGGTGGGATGTGCTGGAGCAGAGGGAGCAGAGTGGGATGTGGTTATCAGAGTGGGTGGGGGGGGTTGAGGGGACCACTACACTAAGGAGAATATGTTAGTACAGTATGAGTGGGTGATCAGGGTCTAGGGAGGACGGAGGGACCCTATACTACAGAGAATTGATAATGGGGATCAGGGACTGAGGAGGGGGTGGGACCCTATACTATGGAAAATGGGGACTTTATTGGAATGATAACAGGGATCAGGGACCGGAGAGGGGGTGGGATCACTGTACTATGGGAAAAAAGGGGTGTTTTACATTATAATAATGGTGATCAGGTAACGGGGGGAGGGAGGGACCACTACACTATGGAGAATATGTTAGTACAGTATGAGTGGGTGATCAGGGTCTAGGGAGGGTGGTGGGACCCTATACTACAGAGAATTGATAATGGGGATCAGGGACTGAGGAGGGGGTGGGACCCTATACTATGGAAAATGGGGACTTTATTGGAATGATAACAGGGATCAGGGACCGGAGAGGGGGTGGGATCACTGTACTATGGGAAAAAAGGGGTGTTTTACATTATAATAATGGTGATCAGGTAACGGGGGGAAGGAGGGACCACTACACTATGTAGAATATGTTAGTACAGTATGAGTGGGTGATCAGGGTCTAGGGAGGGTGATGGGACCCTATACTACAGAGAATTGATAATGGGGATCAGGGACTGAGGAGGGGGTGGGACCCTATACTATGGAATATGGGGACTTTATTGGAATGATAACGGGGATCAGGGACTGGAGAGGGGGTGGGATCACTGTACTATGGGAAAAAGGGGCGTTTTACATTATAATAATGGTGATCAGGTAACGGGGAGGGGGGAGGGACCACTACACTATGGAGAATATGTTAGTACAGTATGAGTGGGTGATCAGGGTCTAGGGAGGGCGGTGGGACCCTATACTACAGAGAATTGATAATGGGGATCAGGGACTGAGGAGGGTGGACCCTATACTATGGAAAATGGGGACTTTATTGGAATGATAACGGGATCTGGGGACTGGAGAGGGGGTGGGACCCTATACTATGGAATATGGGGACTTTATTGGAATGATAACGGGGATCAGGGACTGGAGAGGGGGTGGGATCACTGTACTATGGGAAAAAGGGGCATTTTACATTATAATAATGGTGATCAGGTAACGGGGGGAGGGAAGGACCACTACACTATGGAGAATATGTTAGTACAGTATGAGTGGGTGATCAGGGTCTAGGGAGGGTGGTGGGACCCTATATTATGGAAAATGGGGACTTTATTGGAATGATAACAGGGATCAGGGACTGGAGAGGGGGTGGGATCACTGTACTATGGGAAAAAAGGGGTGTTTTACATTATAATAATGGTGATCAGGTAACGGGGGAGGGAGGGACCACTACACTATGGAGAATATGTTAGTACAGTATGAGTGGGTGATCAGGGTCTAGGAGGGGTGGGACCCTATACTACAGAGAATTGATAATGGGATCAGGGACTGAGGAGGGGTGGACCCTATACTATGGAATATGCGGACTTTATTGGAATGATAACGGGATCAGGGACTGGAGAGGGGTGGAACCCTATACTATGGAATATGGGGACTTTATTGGAATGATAACGGGATCAGGGACTGAGAGGGGTGGGATCACTGTACTATGGGAAAAAGTGTTTTACATTACAATAAGGCAGGATCAGGTAACGGGGGGAGGGAGGGACCACTACACTATGGAGAATATGTTAGTACAGTATGAGTGGGTGATCAGGGTCTAGGGAGGGCGGTGGGACCCTATACTACAGAGAATTGATAATGGGGATCAGGGACTGAGGAGGGGTGGGACCCTATACTATGGAATATGCGGACTTTATTGGAATGATAACGGGGATCAGGGACCGGAGAGGGGGTAGGATCACTGTACTATGGGAAAAAAGGGGCGTTTTACATTATAATAATGGTGATCAGGTAACGGGGAGGAGGGACCACTACACTATGGAGAAATATGTTAGTACAGTATGAGGGTGATCCCGGTCTAGGAGGGGTGGGACCCTATACTACAGAGAATTGATAATGGGGATCAGGGACTGAGGAGGGGTGGGACCCTATACTATGGAAAATGGGGACTTTATTGGAATGATAACAGGGATCAGGGACTGGAGAGGGGGTGGGACCCTATACTATGGAATATGGGGACTTTATTGGAATGATAACAGGGATCAGGGACTGGAGAGGGGGTTGGATCACTGTACTATGGGAAAAAGGGGCATTTTACATTATAATAATGGTGATCAGGTAACGGGGAGGGAGGGACCACTACACTATGGAGAATATGTTAGTACAGTATGAGTGGGTGATCCCGGTCTAGGGAAGGCGGTGGGACCCTATACTACAGAGAATTGATAATGGGGATCAGGGACTGAGGAGGGGGTGGGACCCTATACTATGGAAAATGGGAACTTTATTGGAATGATAACAGGGATCAGGGACTGGAGAGGGGGTGGGACCCTATACTATGGAATATGGGGACTTTATTGGAATGATAACGGGGTTCAGGGACTGGAGAGGGGGTGGGATCACTGTACTATGGGAAAAAAGGGGCGTTTTACATTATAATAATGGTGATCAGGTAACGGGGGAGGGAGGGACCACTACACTATGGAAAGGGAATATATTTGATAATGGGTGGGTGATCAGCCAAAGGATTTGGACCACTACACTACGGCAAAGTTTTCTTTATCTCTGGGAGAGTAATTAGGTGATTGAGGACTGGGGTGAGACCCTACACTATGGATAGATTTTTCCTTTCTTTTACCATTCGGTCTGTGATTAGAGTGGGGGGGTGCCACTACTTCTGGGGGAATGGGGCTGGGTGGGGCTTGGGCTGTGTGGGGAAGTTGCACACTGCCACACTAATGGCATGCAAATGAGCCCCTGATGGGCATGGTATTGACCACTAGTACCTTGCATGGCTAATGGGCTCATTTGCATGCCTCTTCAGGTAAATAGCTCTTTAGTGCTTGAGTACTATAGACTGCAGAGTCATTGTCCAGGCTAGCTGTGGGGGAAGTGCTATTGGTTAAAAAAATTGTGAATTAGGGTGAAGGAATTATCTGTGCAGTTAGCTAGGTGAAGAAAAAAACTGTTAATTAGGGGGAGTGGCTTAGAAAGAAGGAAGCCAGGTGCTTGCATTTAAAAACTAACCTAGATAACTTATGGCAGAGAACAGCAAGAGGGTGGAGGTGTTGCTGGAACTATACTACTCTATGGGGACTATATTGTCCTATATCTCTCCCTTCCACCCCCCCTTAGCCAGTTCTACTTTTATAGGTACAGCATTTGACTAACAGAAACTTCCTGTTTGGGAGCAGGAAGGGAGTGATCCCAGAGGCACAAAAGAATCACAATCCAAGAAGGAAATGAGTAGTTCTCCATCACCCCCTAGCTGCTGGAGGTCTGACTCTGAGCAAGTAAGAAGGTGACTACTGAGGAATATAGAAATGATAAAGGAAAAGTGTGGCCTACTGGGATTTGAACCTCAGATCTCTGGTATGCCGTTCCAGCACTCTAACCATTAAGCTACAGGCTCACTGGTCAAAGCATCTGAGGAATTTCCTTACAGCCACACACAATCCTTTCTCTAGTGTTGGGCAATTATGCAACTAGGAACCAATGTTAGAAATACCACACTTTTCCTTTCTCATTTCCATCCTTGATTTAAAAATATGTATACCTTGCAGGGGTTAAACTGCACTGAGAGAAGTGATATTTCATGTTTCATTGGCAAGCATTTAAACTAGCCAAGTGGGGAGGCACTGAAAAGGAGAAAGGATCCTAATCCCCCACAAAAAAAATCATGGTAGTTAGTCAGGTAAACACCAAGATAGAACAGTCGATAGGGAGAAGGGCAGGGATAAATGGAGAAAAAGACAAAGGCAGTAAGGACAGGGATGGGGCATAAAGGGATAAGGCCATCAAAAAATGGAGGGTAATGAGTACCAATGCCCATAGACTAGGTAACAAACTCCCTGAACTGGTGACTTTGATGGAAGATGGATGACTGGACATTGTGGCAGTCACAGAAACATGGTATACAGAGAACCATCACTGGGATGTCCACATGCCAGGGAACACAATCTACAGGAGGGACAGGTAGGGTAGAAGAGGAGGAGGAGGAGGAGTAGCTCTCTATGTAAGGGAAGGGATCAAAGCAATGGAACTAAAGGGTATATAGGGAGGAGAGGAGGCACTGTGGGTCACCCTGGAGACTGGAAATGGCACCACAATCCACACAGGGGTTGTATACAGACTCCTATCTCAGGGTGAGGAAATGGACAAGGAAATGATAGAAGGCATCCTTAGGATGTCAGAGAAAGGAGATATATTGTTGATGGTGGACCTGAATATGCCAGATGTTAACTGGAGCACCTTTGCAGCAGCCACATCCAAGAGCAGGGCCATTCTCGATGCCCTACAGGGGGCATGCCTCAGACAGCTAGTGTTGGAACTCACTTGGGAGGGAGCAACCTTAGACCTGGTACTCTCAAATGGTGACACAGAGAGGATCTGAGATCTAGAAGTGGGTAGCCATCTAGAAACAAGTGACCACCAAATAGTGAGGTTCATGATAAACTCGGCTGCAGAGTCAAGCCATACAAAAGTGAGGGTACTGGACTTCAGGAGGGCTGACTTCATGAAAATGGGAGAGTGCCTCAGAAAAGCACTAGCAAACAGGAAAGAAGGAGGGGTGGAGCAACAATGGGGAAACATAAAAACTGCCATCACAGAGGCAACAAGCCTTTATGTGAAGCAAATAAACAAATCAAAATGAAAGAAAAAAACACTATGGTTCTCAAAAGAAGTAGCACGGAAGGTTAGGAAGAAAAATATAGCATTCAGGAAGTATAAGGAAACACAGAAGAAGCAGGACAGAGAACTGTACCAGTTAAAGCAGAAGGAAGCGGGGAGGGCAGTCAGAAAGGCAAAGGCCCAAACTGAGGAAAAGAGAACCGACTCGGATAAGAAGGTGGATAAAACCTTTTATAGGCACATTAAGGAGTAAAGAAAGAATAAGGAAGGGTTATTGAGATTGAATAAAGAGGGTGGTGGTTGGACAGAGGAGGACAGTGAAAAAGCAGGGATCCTGAATGAATACTTCTGCTCTGTATTCACAAAAGAAGAGGAGGGGGAGGTACCTAATCCAGTCAATAGAAGCACTCTGGATAGGGGGGTTGATATCAGTCCTTTCACAGAAGAAAGGGTTCTGAAAGAACTCCTAAAACTGAAGGTGGATACAGCAGTGGGGCCTGATGGGATTCACCCCAGAATTCTAAAAGAACTAAGGGGAGAACTAGTAACACCACTGACTACCCTTTTTAACAAATCACTGGAGGATGGTGTGGTACCTGAGGACTGGAGGAGGGCAGATTTGATTCCCCTTCACAAAAGTGGGTGCAAGACAGAGGCAGGAAACTACAGACATGCCAGTTTGACATCAGTGGTAGGGAAAATGATGGAATCACTTCTGAAGGAAAGAATTGTTGAGTACCTAGAGGACAGTGGGACACAGGACCCAAGGCAGCATAGATTCACAGCAGGAAGGTCATGGCAGATGAATCTAATAGATTTATTTGACTGGGTGACCAAAGTAGTAGACCAGGGAGAGGCTTTGGACATGGTCTACCTAGATTTTAGCAAGGCATTTGACACAGTCCCACACAAAAGATTAATAAACAAATTAGCCAGCCTGAGAGAGGGTCCCAGGGTGATAGCCTGGGTAAAACATTGGCTGGGCAACAGGACACAGAGAGTAATAGTAAGTGGAGTCCACAGTGGAATGAGTGAGAAGAGACCCGGCAAGGTTGGAAGAATAGTCGAATGTATGGCAGCTTAGATTTAATGCAAAGAAGTGCAAAGTAATGTACCTGGGTAAAAACTCAGGGGAACAGTACACAATGGGGGGTGAGATACTGACAACAACAAAAATGGAAAGGTACCAGGGGGTAGTTATATCAGATGACCTAAAGGTGGACAAGCAATGTGAGAAGGCAGTAAAGAGGGCTGGGGGGATACTGGGATGCATAGAGAGAGGCATCACCAGTAGAAAACAAGAAGTTGTTATCCCTCTGTACAGACAGTTGGTGAGACCACATCTGGAGTACTGTATGCAGTTCTGGAGACCCCATCTCCACAAAGACATAGACAGGGTGGAGGCTGTTCAGAGGAGGGCAAACAAAATGGTGCAGAGCCTGCACCAGAAGACACATGAAGAAGGACTTAAGGAGCTTAATATGTATAGCCTTGAGTAAAGGGGAGGGGCATGATAGAAACTTTCAAGTACCTCAAGGAAATTAACAAAGTCCAGGAGGGTAGCATCTTTCAGAAAAAGAGATGTACAAGAACAAGGGGGCACAATTTGAAGATAGAGGGGGGACAGCTCAGAGGTAATGTGAGGAAGTATTATTTCACAGAGAGGGTTGTAGATGCATGGAACAGTCTTCTGAGGAAGTCATGGAGTCAAAAACAGTGGGGAAATTCAAGAACGCATGGGACAGACACAAGGCATTTCTAGTGGGGGTTAGGAGGAAGTAGGCTGTAGGTTAAGTATGATCTGCAGCTTATCCATTAGGTAGGGAAATGGGCAGACTAGGTCAGCCAAACAGTCCTTATCTGCCATCAGATTCTAAGTTTCTATATTTCTATGTTTCTGCTTTTTCTAGGTTAATGCTATCTCCCGCAAGCCCCTATTCACAGCCGGATAGCCCATCAGGCTATCCATCTATGAATAGCTGTGTCGCCCTCCAGTACAGCCTGGAAGTACAGCACAAACTTTTGCACCCACTTTACGTTACCTCTGTGAATTCTGCCCTAGGAGTATAAGCCATCTTTTGAAGATAAAGTGATCATTGAAAATGAATGAACAAAATAGAAGTTTGCAGTGGAAACTGCATGCTTTTTTTTCAGTGCTTGCAAATGAGAGGACAATCAATTGACAAGTAACTACAGAAAATGAAGGACCACAGCTGTTTCAAGAAGAGAAGTCCCAGCACATCTAATACTTCTAAATTTAATCTTAGAATGTCTCAGGACTAAAATAAAGTTGGCAGACCCAGAAATTATAAAATATTTTGATAATTTTCAGTGTATTTGTTCACAAGAGATCAGGATGAGTGAAAATATTTTGAATTTTAATAGTTATAAGTCTATTGTAAAACCTGTAAAAAAGCATAAGAAGTATGGTAGGAATATTGCTGGATTATTATCTCTTTGGAAGCACAAAGGAAAGCATAATAAACACCAGATATCAGCATTGACAGTGACAATATACTGTACTAGGACCACTTGTAAAGGAAATAAATAAGGAAGAATGTATTATATTAAATGTGTACCATCCACCAGTAAACTCTAAATATTACAAAAAAAAAGTTGGGAACTGTTTAAGAAAACTTTGGATGATCTTATGGATAAATATGCAGCAGCTATGATTTTAATTTTGGAAGATTTTAATATGAGAGTAGGGAAACAGAGTTGGAGGAGTGTTAACCTGAATTTGTCCTTATAAATCACAATAAGAATGTATTTCATACAAGAAAATCCAAATATGTTAATTCTTGTGAAAATGGAAGAAAGTTATATTACTGTATGACAATCAGAAACTTTCTTTTATTGAACATCAGAACTAACTCTGATAGAGAGGGAGAATATGCTAACACACAAACTGTGCAAATAACTCTTACAATTTTTGCTAGAGTTTTCCCTCTTTTTTTTTCTCTTAACTTCTTTCCCCAATCCCTGTTCACCCACTGCTTTCATTCCTCCCTCCCTCCACTTCAAATATTTTCTCATGGTCCCCCTGTCCCATTATGTTTACTTATGTATATTTATACATATTGTATAGACTTACTGCTGATACCGAGGCTATTGTTCACAAGCCGTTTTTCCTTGTTCTTCTCAATTTAAGAAATTGTCTTTCAATGTATGTAACTGTGCTGCTTCATACATTTTTTGTCTTATTTTGCATATTTAGAATCATATGTAGGTTCAAAGTGTATATGTCTGTGTCTCTTACAACTGGACACTTGTGAAAATGGGCAATCTCACCACATGTCTTTCCAGTGTAAAATAAAAATGAAATTAAATTAAACATATGTACAATTGGTTCTTCCATTATGGATTTGATCTGGGCACATTTTATTCTGATCCCAATGTGTGTATATTTGGTTGTCAAAAACAAAGCCAAATGCTTACATTGTCCCATAGAATTGGAACTGAGATTATGGTTTGAGCAGATAATACCAAACCAGGCAAACATGTCTATTCGAATAACTATTAAACAGTGTGTAGGATGGAAGATAATTTTCAGTGAAAATTTTATTAAAAGATTAGAAGATACTGGAATTATTAATCACATGACAGATGTAAATAGGAACCAAGGGAAAGATGATATACAGTAATTGTGGATGTTGAGGAGATAAATAGACACATTTATTTCTAAGAAGTAACAATATATAAAGATAAAAGGGCTAAATGGTTTAATAAAAATGGCAAGAAAGCTAAAGCAGAAATAAACTGACAAATTAGAAAAGTGAGAGTAAACCCTATAATATATTATGTTACTAGGCAAAAGTAGGAAGGAATTTAGAGTACAACTGTGGAAAGAACTGGGAGAAGCACTTTTAGACAAAAATTGTAAAAACATTCTGGAATTTGGTTGATAAAGGGATGGGAAACTTTATTGAAGGCCCAGAAGTATATATAGAGCTAGGTGAATGGGTAAATCACTTTTAAAACCTATTTTTTTATCCTAACATTGAGTACATTACAGCACAGGGATGGGATAGAGAAAATTGTTTGTGCATGCCATTGAACCAGAATTGTCTAGAGAAGAAATTGAGATGGCTTTATCTTCTTTCACAAGACAAAATGCTCCAGGCCCTGATGGTTTCCCTATTGATGTAGTTTTGAGGCAAAGAGAGCTATGGACTCCTTATTTGCACAGGTTATTCACCCACATTAATAACTCAAGTTTAATCCTAGAATCTTGGGAAATAAATGTTATTGAACCAATATTCTAAAAGGGAGACAAAAGAGACCCCAGCTGCTTTTGACCGATCAGTCTAATAGACTGTACTCAGAAGGTATATTCCAAAATTATTAATAAAATGTACCAAGGAAAACAAAATCCTGGGTGAAGCACAGATTGATTTCTGGTTTGACCACTCCACTATAGATCAATGCTTTATGCTGTCTCATTTTTTTGAATTTATTTATTTAGTGATTCAGAAAAGTCCTTTGAGCGCAAGCTCTTTTACAAAGGTTCCACATCATAGATTGCAAAACAAAGTACAATAGGAGAAAACAAAGGTACATCACAATGAACTATACAGCTTGGATTCAGAACTTACAGAATAAGTCAAAACATATGTACAAGTTAAAATAACAAGAAAAACACTTTATGAGGGTGGGGGGAGGATAAGCAGCCACAAAGTGCCTTGTCAGTAGTTCAGAGGGATGGGGATAATTGGCAGTGGGTGAAGAAAAGAGGTACGTGAGAGAGGTAGATACTGCAGTGGAGGTGAAGGGTGGGGGAAGAAGGGTGATAAGGTACAGGGAGAAATAGGGGGTAAGGGGAGGCTGAGCTGAGAAGACATGCTAGAGTAAATGGTGGGATGAAAGGGGGCATGGTCAGGCAGCTTGCCTTAGTAGTGACTGTAAAGGAAACTCACAGGACTGGGAGTTGGGGGAGGGGAGAAGGTAGGGTGGCAGATGCCAAAGAAGTATGATGCAAACTGATTGCTGAGGCAGGTCATGAGAAGAGACAGAGGGAAGGGGTACCTAAAGCCTGCCAAGTGCCTGCTGGGGGATAGAGATAGCAGGTGTGGATGGACTTAGGGGTAGGTGCACTCACAGAGTGTTATTAGGGGCAGTTTGAGGTCAGTTTTGAATTGAGCCCAACGATTGGTGGCCAAGTGGTGCCCAGGGAGTTTATTCATCCATGGAGGGCCTGGTAGGCAAAGGCACATTGCCCAAGCTAGGTACAATGGAAGGGGATAGCCAAGGCCCTTCTAGTCCTCCCCCTGGTGACCTGTAATGAGTTAGCCACATTGATCAAATTGCCTACACAAAGTGGTGTTTTACCCAATAGAGCCTTCTTCCCTGGGATCCAAATTTGGAATTTGACCCTGTTTCATAATGATAGCCAGTTTGCACATTTGTACAGATTACAGGTGTGAGTGCCACACTCAGCATCCAGGGTGAGTCTGCAGGCTTTGTTGAGTGCAGTCTGAACCCTCTTGAGCACTGTATCCATTGCCACCCAGTAGACCACTAGTCCATAGTCAATAGTAGATATAATGGAACTGTGGACTGAGAGGTGGAGGGCCCACAGAGAGATGTATTGTATGTGCCTGTGCAGGACATCAATCTTGGTATTGACTGTCTTGATCAGAGAATCAATATTGTCTGCAAACATGAGGGTATTATCTATTATGACCCCCAGACTTGAACAAGTGGACTTGTTCCAGCAGCTCACTGCGTGAGTTGGAGATGATGAGGGGGTGGTGCTTATTTTGTTGTGGGGGCTGGATATAAGCATGGTCTTGGTCTTCTTGTAATTTAGCAGCAACTTATGACTACAGAACCAGTCCTCAAGTTTAATTTATAAATATACAATTATTAAAAACCAAAGGCTTTACTGTGTATTTATAGATTTGAAAGCTGGTTTTAATAGAAAAAAACAGGCCACTTCCATGGGAGCTTTAGGAAAATTGGGGATGGACAAATGTATTTTAAATGTGTTAAGGATGCTATATTTAGATAATGTTACTCAAAGAGGATATGATACAAGAGGTAATAGAACTGATTAATTCATCACCAATAAGGGGGTTAAACAATGCTGTACATTATCTCCACTTCTATTTAACCTTAGTCTGAATACCTTGTTGCAAACATTATATGGCCTGGATTTTCATGCTTCTAAAATTATAACTTATAATTGTCAATACTTGTCATATGCAGATGACATAGTACTAATATCTACAAATTATCCAAGAATTAAGAGGATGTTGGGAACATTTTATTCTAAGTATAAGAATGCAAATCTACTAATAAATGCTGAAAAAACTAAATCAATGGTATTTAGAGAAATATAGCATAGGAATATAAAAACAGCCAATCATAAATGGTAAGATCCTTCTGTTATTTAGATATTACTTTTTTCTGATAACACAAAATGGAATAAACATTTAAAAGATCTGGGTAGGAAAGTAAAAAAAATCCTGCCAGCTATGTCCAGTTTTACATATAAGCATGGAGGACATTCGGTTAAAGGTTGCATTAAAGTAAATAATGCTAAAATAAATTAAAGGTCAATTGTTATATGGAACAGAGATTTGGGGATATCAAGGAACCCACAATATTGAAAGCTCACTAAATATATTATAAAAAATTATTAGGGCTCACTACTGGAGCCTCACCAGCATTGGCCAGAATGGAATTGGGATAACTACTACTGGATTGTTTAATTAAGGAAAGAGTATTTATATATTGGCTTAAGGCATGTGCTATGAAAGATGATGGATTACCAAGAAAATGTGTAGAAGAATGAATATATATCTGTTAGAAAATTTACTATCCAGATATAACATTTATCATGAACTATGTAACTCCCAAAGGACTACTTATATGCTTATCAGAAATTTGTTTGCTTTGTTGGGCTAAGATTTAGGGATGTACAGTATATGGACAAAAATAAATTAGTTTATGCTCCCAATTTAAAACCAATAGATAGCTTGTATGCAATAAGAGGAGTATTGCTTTTGAGAGATATTTGGAATTGGTCAAAAATCCTTAGAAGAGGAAACTGATTACTAAATTCAGATATGAATATTATCAGAGTCAAATACTTCAAGGGATTTTAAAAAATAACCTTGGGGATGTATGTAACTGCCATAGGGGCACTGATGATTTAACACATATAATAATTTTGTGTTCACTGTATAGCTTCTATAGAGGAACATATTTAGAAAGAATAGTGGTTGAAGTAGAATTAGAACAAAAGTATTATTTATTTATTTAGCTTTTATTGAACGGGAAGGAGGACGAGACAATTTTTTGCTTATTTTTAGCTTTGTCTTGGGGGAGGATACAGATGGATGCCAACTGAAATTGAACCAGATTTTAAGATGTTGGTGGTATTTTTAGTGAACGGGGGGAAATCTGGCCATGACACCATGGAAATTCCCTTGCTCTGCCAGCAGGGGGCTTGACTTCTGGAGAGCAGAATGGAGGAGCCCGGTTGGAAGCCGGACAGAGGAGGAGGAAGAGCTGATGTGGCAGGAGAGATCCAAAATGCTGTAATGGTGGAAGTGCTGCTTTCTGCAGATTTGTCAGATAGTGTTAGGCTGTTGGAGGAGATAAATGCTGCAGCCTTGCAGGCTGAGACTTCACCCAGATTTTGGGCATGATTGTGCGAGGAGATGAGCAAATTTTGCACGCCACAGGAGAGGAGCTTCTGTACTGAAGTGATGTGCATGGTACTGTCCGTGCAACATGTGAAGTGGAGATGAGCAGTCAGTCCACAGATTTTTCGCCAAATGCTTCGGAGAGCAAGCACTTGCAAAGTGCAACAGAAGCAATGCACAGTTGCAGCGAGCCAGATGATTCTCACCTGGTGAAAGGGAATGCAAGTCACAGTGCTGATGTGGCATTGAATGGAACATGGAAGTGTGCAGAGCCTGAATCAGTGGAGTCTGACAACTGCCGGTCAAAAGAAGAGGCTTTACTGAATGGAGGATGGATCTGCGTGAATGGGAAATGGATCCCTGGTTCAAATTGGGAATCTTTTACACAGACACAATAGGATGGTCAGTGGACCCCCTGCACAACACATTTAGGTCAACAAAATGACAATGATATTAATTTTGACACTGTGGGGACTGGGGAATGTTTAGAGAATGGTGAAATACTGCAGAAACAAACAGAAGGGCTAGATACTATGCCTGATGAGTCCCCCCCCCCCCCCAAAAAGGGACACCAGGAGACCTGGTCCTAGGTTCTCTGACTTATTTAAAAATAATGAACTGGAGCAAGCACCATGACAAAATGTGGCTTGGCTATGTTATGGGGAGGGCTAGCAGGACCATCCAGACAGGGCCTATGTGGCATGCAAGTTACTGAAGGAATCTATGAACTTTCAGACCTCTGAAATCTATGCCCTAATTAACATCAGGGGCGAAGATACATTTGACATTAGCTTCAAAACCTTTGCAAGGCTGGTTTTATTTTAGCAAAAATATGAAGCCTGTAAAACGATACTTTTATGGGTCCCTTTCTAGGCAATCTCTTTAACTAAACCTTTGTTTAAAACTGTGCACATTATGTTTTGCAATGAAGGGGTAAATGTGGGGGATATACAGTTTTGGCTTGAACAAAAAGGTAATGTGTTGGGGCCTCCCGAAGCCATAATTGATGAAGAAGGTATTTGGACAAGTAGCTGGTGATTTAAGGTTAAGTTACATGTTTAGGAAATGAAGTAGCACACATACCAAACAACGTTTTTTAGGTAAAGATAGGGGTGTATGTTTTTACCCAGGACAGCCCAAAGCATGTTACAAGTGTGGGAGTAGACAGCACCTCAGTAGTGTCTGTGAGCAAATAAAATGTGCTCTATGTGGGGACTTCAATCATGATAGTGGGACATGTAGAAATGTGTTTCACTGTAATTTGTGTGATAAACAGGGACATGAATACCATCAGTGTTCCTGGGCAGGTCAAAATAGGTAGGGAGGGTTAGATAAGGAGGATTTAATCAACCGGGCACAAGTGAGGCATAGACCTCATTCTCCTGATCAGGACACTCCCCAAACAGGGCCTACTACTTTTGACACTGGCACCAACCAGCCAAACTCTGATGTTAGGCCTCATACTGAACAAACACCCCAGGATCCTCAGGCCTCAGTACATACAGATTTACCAGGTACCACAATCATTACAGAATGTAATGTCATCCCCCACAACAAAAATGGACTTCCAAGCACTGAAATGGGTCACCAGGGCATCCAGCAAACAGATCCCCCTCACATTTTGGTGGCAGTACATAACACTTTTCAGGTCTTACAGGATCAGGAAGGGGGTTCTGAGTCAAATGTTTCCTCCAAATCTGCTGCCATCTCTGAAATGCAGTTGGAAGAAGAAGGGGGTGCTGAAGTTCTGGGTACCAAGAAAAAGACAGGGAGAAAAAGGAAAAAAGACAAAGTAATTTAGTACGGCAACCTTAAACCTAGTCTCTCTCAATGCCTGCAGCATGAAATATTGTAAGAAGAGATTAGCGTGTCTAAACTTTTGCAGGGATTTGGGAGCAGATATCACCTTTTTATAGAAGACTACGTTTAATAGTTTGGAGGATGTGGCCCAAGCTAAAAAGAACTGGATACAGGGACCCTCATTCTGGTCATATGGCACAGACATGGCAGATGACTTAGGAATTTTATTTGGACATATGCAGGTACAAGTTCTAAGGATAGTGGATTTGCTAGCTGGGAAAGCTTTAATTATATTTATTTTTTTTTTACTTATTTAGGGGCATCAAATACACCTTTCAGCCAGGGGCTCTTTTACAAAGGTTCCACGTCAGGTTACTTGAAACATTAGGACAGGCAGTGGTATTGTGAAAAAGAGAAATAAACAGAGCAGCCGGAGGGCTTTGTCAATTACCAAAATATCACAAGTGTGCAAATGACTTCTATAACAATTTAAACAATATAGATTCATATAGGTAGCCATCCAACAGAGTAAGGCGAGGCCAGAGGCTGGTGTAATGAGGGAGAAAGAGAGGGAGTGGGGGGTAGGTCAGGAGCAGGGTCAGTGAGGAGGTGTGTGGAGGGAGTAGAGGAGGAGGGAAGGAATTGAGAGGGAAGGGTGTGGTATGGAAGTGGGGCGGATAAACCATTTAGGTGTAGTAGTCACAGGAGGCACAGGAGATGAGGTATTGATGCAGGCTGAGCTTAAAGGCACCCAGAGTTGCTTTGCTGGTAACTTGGCAGGGTGTTGAACCCGGAGGAGGCTCTGAAAAAGAAGGATAATTGGCCTTGGGTAGTCTTGCAAAGGGGAACAGTGAAGGAGAGGTTGTTTGAATTACTGGTTTGTCTTGGGCCACTATATGGTCTAAGCAGTGCCTGTGATCCAGGGGTAGTAGGTCCAATGTTTGCTTTTTTGCTAGGATGCAGATTTGATATTTAATTCTGCCAGATAGTTGGAGCCAGTTTGCATGTTCATAGATGTAGCAGGTGTGTGTAAGGCGGTTTGCAGATGTTTGGAGACAACATGCTTTGTTTAGTGCTGTGGTGATGCATCGGAGAGCTGTGTCAGTGGCAGACCCGTAGATCACAAGCCCATAGTCTATTATAGAGATTACTGAACTGTGAATGGCAGTGCTTAGGGCTTCATCCGTGAGGCAGTTGTTATGTCTATAGAGCAGGCCTCTGCTGGTATTCACAGTTTTTGATAAGTAGTTGATATGTTCAGAGTATATATAGATTGTAGATTGTTTATACAAAGGGTTCTCTCTGAGGCTAATAAACATCAATGCACAACATGTTAAAACAGCATGGATAGACCTATTTAATGAAATAAAGCCCTTTCTGTTTACCAAAAAGCACATAAGCATACTGCAGCAGGGGCTACTTATCAGAAAAGTACTATTCTTCCCGTATATATTATTTTTTCTGTCTAAATTATTAGTTCCTATCAGTTTTGATTTAAAATTCTGTGCAATATCAGATCATATGGCTTTATTCTGTAAACTAGGCCTTACTTCAGTTCCACCTCAGTTTCCTACAGTGAATACTAGATGGAAGCTTAACTCATCCTTGTTAGACCAATCTGAAATACAGATTTCATTTTCACAGGTTCTAATAAGGAGAAAATCTATGGCAGAGATGTATGACGATTGGGTTTCCTGGTGGGAAGACACAAAAAAAGAAATGAAACAATTTTTTTATCTCATCTGGGAAAGCTAAGAGTACAAATGACCATTTAAAATATCTGGGGTACAGGAACCAGTACTACAGGTTAATGTCTCCACCAGATGTTTCAGATATTAATATACAAGACCAAATGGTAACTATTAAAGCTAAAATGAAGCAGTATCAGTACGATAGGGCAGAGTCTCAGCAGGCAGAGATGCAATTTGGTCTGCAAAAGAACCCTTCTTCTGACCCTTTTTCAGTCAGCAAATAGACCCTGGGAAAAAAACAAGCATTTGTCAATGCCCAATGTTTGCTTACTGGCATTGGCAGTGGTAGTGTAGAAGTTACAGAGCTGCATAATAGGAATGGCAGTGAAGTATTGAACTGAAGCCAACCCCACCACCACCCTGCAGAGAGTGACAGGCATTGGGGTGTGCATTTGGGTCGTCAGGCATAACGGCCACGCCATTTCATCACACCCCACTCTGCAGAGACTGACAAGTGTCACGTGTTCCTTGGGGTTTTTGTCCCTTATGTGCACCCCATTTCATTAGGAAATACGGTGAGATGGGTGCAATATAGGAGAATGGGGTGAAGTTTGGGGCTGAAGAGTCCAAGGCATACCTCGATGCCTCTCAGTGACTGCAGGGTGTGGAATGGTATAAGCATCACAGGCAAGAATCCCAAGTCACACCCCTGATTCCTGTCATTCTCTATAGGGTTGGGCGATTTAGTTGAAAAGCCTAATACCTCAGGCATTCATTGGTATTTTAACTCCAAATTTTCAACATGTTTGTTTTGTGACCCCACCTCATGAACAGGGGAATATCAGTTTGGTAGAAGAAGCTGCTTATAATAGTGACTACGGGATTTAGCACCACAGGTGCAAAATATTCGAACAGGTTGTAAAATGACAGCTGTACTCTGTCATGGGGAGGTGTAAAATGGCTATGTTGCAAATGTGTAGTAAAAATATTTAAAAAATGGTGAAGTCACTGAAATGACATAGAAACTGTGCAACGACAACTGCTATATAAGTAGGTTGGGGATATTTTATAGCAGATTGTCAACTCAGGCATTTTGGTGCCTCCTATCATGAACAGTGTCACTGTGATTTTCTTTATCTGTGCCAAACAATGATTTCCGACAGCTGACACGCATCTCTGCACTGAAAGTGTGAAACACACTTCGCCATGTTGTGAAAAATGGCAGCTGTACTGTTCATAAGGAAGTGTTGAAAATGCCACTAGTGAAAATCTGACTGAAAATATTATAAAGTCATGAACTAACGAGGATGAGTGGAAACTGCACAATGCTCACTCTAACACAGTCATTTTATGGACTTTTGTCACCAAATTTTCAACATAGCCATTTTAAGACCTCTGCTCATGAACAGTGTAACTGTGATTTTCTTAATCTGTCCTAAACATTGCTTTTGCACACCAACAGCACCATTGTGCGCTACATGTGCGATAACACATTTTGGGTGACATATGAAAAATTGCAGCTGTACTGTTCATAAGGAAGTTTAATAAAATGGACATGTTGAAAATCTAGAGTGAAAATATTAAATTTGCAAACTTACGAGCATGCATAGGAACTGTGCAACGCACGCTCGATAAAGTCATTTCTAGGCATTTTGCCACCAAGTTTTCAACATAGCCATTTTAAGACCTCTGCTCATGAACAGTGTCACTGTGGTTTTGTTAATGTGTCTCATACATTGAGCTTGCACACCAACTGCGCCATTGTGCGCTACATGGGCGGAAACATGTTTTGGGCAGGATGTGAAAAATGACAGCTGCACTGCTCATAAGGAGGTGTGGAAAAATGGCAATGTTGGAAATCTGGAGTGGAAATATTGAAAATTCGCAAACCTATTTAGGCATGGAACTGTGCAAAGCACACTCAGAAACAGTCATTTTAGGAATTCTGTCACCAAATTTTCAACATTGCCATTTTAAGATCTCTGCTCATGAACAGTGACACGGTGATTTCCTTAATGTGTCCCATACACTGAGTTCGCGACGATGCACCATTGTGTGCTACATGGCAGAAACACATTTTGGGTGAGATGTGAAAAATGACAGCTGTACTACTATAAGAAGGTGTGGAAAATGGCAATGTTGAAAAATCTGAGTGGAAATATTGAAAATTGCGAAACTATGAGCGCATGAGAACTGCGCAATGCACGTCAGAAACAGTCATTTTTAGGATTTTTTTCACCAAATTTTCAACATAGCCATTTCAAGACCTCTGCTCATGAACAGTGTCACTGTGATTTTCTAAATTTGTCTCCAGACATTGATTTCAAGACACCGACGCGCCATTCTGTGCTACAAGGGTGGAAACACATTTTGGGTGAGATGTAAAATGACAGCTGTACTACTCATAAGACAGTGTGGTGAAATGGCAATGTTGAAAATCTGGAGTGAAAATATTAAAATTTCCGAACTTAAGAGCCTGCATAGGAACTGCGAACTGACGCTGGTTAAACAGTCATTTTTGATTTTATCATCTATTTAACATGGTTGAGTCTCTCTCATGAATGATGTCACTGTCATGGTGGTTCCATCCTGAAGGGTGATTTCGAGTCACTGCGCAGTCACCGCGCGAAATCACCCTTTGAGCCTGAATAACGCCATGATAGTGACATCATTCATGAGAAGAGGTCCCAAAACCCTATGTTGAAAATTTGGTGGAAAAATTCCCAAAAATGCCTGAGATATGCAATAAAGTTGAACCCTCCTATCTAGCCCATTATACAGCTTACCGGCATTTCAGTTCGCGGTCACCTTGAAGAGTGCAGACGGTTCCCGGTCCACCAAAGATCATTGCGCGGAGTCCGGAGGTAAGTATGGGGTGAGGTGGGGTGTGGGGAGGCTCGTGTGCAGTGGGTGGGTGCGGATGTGGGAGGGGGCTCGAGACGCTGCAGAGGGGACAGTTTTTGTTTTACAGGGAAAAAGACGACGCTGATCGCTGCCTCGCTGGGGTGGGGCTCCCCAGCATGGCACAATGACTGGGGGGCCGCTCAGCCGACGGGGGATCAAACCCCCGCCGGCAAAAACCTATTAGACGCTTGCCACACTGGGGTGGGCCCCAGCATGGCACAAGGACCTTGGAGGCTGCTCAGCCGATGGGGATTGGGCACCCCGCCGGCAAAATCATTGATTGCCACACTGGGGTGGGCTCCCAGCGTGGCACCAAATACTGGGAAGGGGAGGAGCGATGCAGCGCAGCCGACGGGATTGGGCACCCGTTGGCTATACGCTGCATGCGGGGGTTGTGCGCGCTGCAGCTGGGGAGCTGCGCATGATCAGCTTCTATCGCTGCTCACCCAAGCGAAGCTCCCTTCAACTCGGAAGTTACTGCATTTTGGAGCGTGTCATAGACAGCTCCAAAATGCATTGGCTTACAGGGGCAGCGCCTGTTAGCTCGCTGCCTGAATTGGAGGAGGAGGTGACACACCTCCGAAATCTCCGATGATGGCACTATGTTTCTTGCATATGCGTGCAAGCAAACATAAAAACTAATAGAAGGATTATGGGATGAACCAGGGCAGTTAAAACAGACTGATGCCGAAATATTGGACATTGTGCAACATTTTTTACAAGCACAACATGGGTCTGGTTTTACCTCAAGTGTTCAATGGGATAAAGTTATGTAATTTTCAGCTCCAGGAAACACAAGTAGCCAATCTTCTGGATTACAGAATCCCATTACAATAGAAGAGGTTAGCGGTGCTATATCTTCTCTTAAATTAGGAGTATCTCCTGGGGAGGACGGCCTCATGAATGAATTTTATAAATATATGTCAAGATGTAAGCAAAATTTTGCGTAATGTGTACAATGACGTTCTAGACACAAGTGATACTGCTGAACAGTTTTCTGCTGCATTTGTTATTTTCTTTCACAAAAAAGGCCCAAGGCAGGATTTAGGGAGCTGGAGACCAATTAGTCTCCTCAACACTGACTATAAAATACTGGCATCTATATTGTTTTGCAGATTGCAGAAAGTAGCCCCATCAGTAATTCATCATGTACAAACATGTTCAGTACCAAATAGGACCATACAGCAGAACTTAGCTTTTCTAAGGGATGTCTGTGATTTGGGAAGACAAAACAACATTTCTGGTTACTTGATTGCCCTGGACCAAACCAAGGCTTTTGACAAAGTGTCACATTAAATTTTACATTTAGTTTTAGAGAAGTATGGGATCCCTAAACAGTTTTGGCATGGATTACTATATTATATCAAAATGCCTTTATGTACCCCATGGGAAATGGCCTGATTGGACAGGGCTTATATAGAAAGTGGGGGTGCGACAAGGGTGCACTTTGAGCCCTTTGTTGTATACATTCATACTAGACCCAGTTATTCATCTGATCATACATAATAGTGACATTTGGGGAATTACACCAGCAGTAAGAAGGATTCCGCAAAAAAATTCTGCATAAGCAGATGATATTTGTCTGACTCTTCAAAATAAGGAACAGTTCTTAAAACCATATAGGTACTAGAATTATATGCTAAACTTGCTGGGGCATAGGTAAATTATAATAAAAGTATGGGGGTATATCTGAGGGAGGGTCCCTTTTGGTCTAGCAAAGGCAGGTTCAAATATCTAATAGGACCATTAAAACTCTAGGATGCTGTTTTGGAAATGCAGATTTAGCCCTTCAAAATTGGACAGAAAATTTGGAAATGGAAAAATAATGTACATCAGTGGAAATCATGGTCTCTGTCAAAACAAAAGAGAGTTCTGATAATTAAAAAGGTTTTATTGCCAATTTTTCTTCATGTCAGTTCTATCTTTCCTATCCCAACAACCTTAGAAACAAGAATATTGAGTTGCTTCTTCCAGATGGTCTGGGGAAGCTGCCTGAATCCTATTAAAAGAGACTATACTTATCTTAAACTTAAACAAGGGGGGTTGGAAATGATACACCCTTTAGTGTTTTATGTATCTTTTTTCCTCCATTCTATATTTGGACTACAGAATGGGAGGGAAAAACACCCTTGGGAACTCTGGTCAGAATTATTATTTCACTCCTTTATGACAAAATGGGAGGCGGAAGTCCCTGGAGTCACTGCTGCACTCCAAATCCCAGCCTTTGCTACTCCAGCGATAAAGAAAATTAGGCAATGGAAAGTGACAAAGTTACAAATATAGAATTTCCAATAAGAAAGCCTTATATGGTGAAATAATGGCCCCAAATTTTGCAGCTATTGTACATTTTCCAAAATGCCTACGTGTAAGAGTGAACATGGCTCTCAAAATATTGACAGACAAAAGAATTCCAGCAGCTTGGTGGGATGTGTCATGGTTAAGCTGTCACGGGAAGTTAGGGGTCAGGGGAAATTTAAAGCACAAACCAGCATCAGAAAGACAGAGTCCTAGAATTGAGATCCTGGGAGTAAAATAAACAATAGAACATTTCTTCTTTGATTGCATACATGCAAAATCATTCTGGGCAGATGTAGGCACTAGATGGCAATGGAGGCCAGTATAGCCTTTAACTTATGAAAGATTAATATTAGGAGATTGCTCTGAGTTAGCTACATGGTATCATTTCAGTACTCTGAATTTAATTTTTGCTTGTATAAAATATTATCTATGGCAGGCAAGATGTAAGTTTTCTATGCAGCATGTTACTACATCTACAATAGTTTTAATTAGGCAGATACTGTAGAAGGTGCATTATTTAGACAGAAAGAGAAAGAAAGGCTACTTTTAGAACCCAGAAAGTTTCAGTATACATGGAGAAATGTACGATGGATATGAAAATTTATGACAGAATATAAACTTTAGCAAGTGATTCACAATATTGTCTTAAGGGATTTTTTTTTGAAGCAGTTTCTTTTTAGTTAATAGAGCGGAATTTGAGGTTATATGTTAATTTGTGTTGTTAACAAATGTATATACTGTGAATACATGCATCTTTTCTTCTATATTTCTGTTGGATTTTTTGTTTTCTGTATTGATGTTGTGGTTTTTCAATAAATAATTCCCCTACTCACCTATGGGGAACTGCTGTCACCCTGGCATTCTGCCAAGATGGCTGCCTCAGTGGAGATGGAGGAGCTGATGGAAGTTCAGGAGGCTGTGGAGAAGGTCTCCTCTCCTATCTCACTTCTGCATGAGACTGACCTTTTCTTTGATGCTCCAGAGAATGCTGGCAAAAATATACCTTCGAGAGATGTGGAGAAAGGGACATCTTTAACTGTCACAAATAATGATTGTAGCTCAAGAACAGAGACATCCAGAGATGGATTACAATGCAATGGACCTTCTGCAGAAGAACTACAGGCACTGATGACTGAAGAAAAGTGCTTTGCACTTTGACACCAGAAACTTACAATTGCACTTTCTGCGGCAAGAACATATGCTAAGGCAGCCACGCCTGACTCAGTATAGCAGATGCCAACAGCTGCAGCTGCATCAGGAACAGCCACTGACGGCTCCATGACTGAGAGAGGTACTTTTTCAAGTGGTGGCAAAGCAAGGAAAGAAACTGCACTTATGGAGTAATCCAGAACGCAACAGCAGCTAATCCATTAAATGGACCCGTCCGGGAAGAACCAGGAATGACACTTACAGACAACTTATCTGGCCTAAGATGCTCCCTGACTTCTACAGATAGCACATCAAGCCAAAGAAAACTGGTCCATGGACACAGCACTGAAGGATGCAGGTTGGGTGCAAACTGATCCAGGTAAGTGGATCTCTGGTCCTACACTGATTGTTACATCTCCTTCAAAAGTGCTTGTAAATGCTATACAATCACAAAAAAGTATTGTGCATAATGAGGAACCTGATTCGCAGCCTCAGCATATTTCTAATGTTACCACCTGTATTACTAATTCTCCTCTAAATTTACCAAAGGAACTCCAGCTAACAGATAATCATGTGCTTCCGTTAAGAAATTAAGCACCTGTACAAAATATAACATACCAAAACACACATTTCTGAGTCATCAATTGCATCTACTTGTACAGAACCAATGCAATCAGCTGCAACAGTGGGGTCACCAGAAGTACCTCTTAACAGAATTAACAGAACTGCTGCCAGACCCTACGCTTCTTTGTTTCACCAACCCATCTATCCTGCAAAGAGACACAATGCTGTCAGGCTTTTGTAAAAAGGTAATGGACACACTCCCTGACTGAGTATTTGTTGCCAAAACCTTGTTAAAAGACTCTATGAAGTTCTTTGCAAATGAAATTCATGCACTGATCCATGTGTCAGGTGAAACTACTTTTGACATTAGTTTTAAACTAAATGCTAGGCTTCAAGGATTTTGGACAGTTTCATGCTTTAAAACAAACTCCCATGTGGGTGCCCTTTGATGCTATCCCTTTAATAAAACTGGCTTATAAAACAACAGCTGTGTTCTTCAGAAGTGAAGGGGTTAGTGTAACCAACTTAACCTACTG
The DNA here is from genome assembly GCA_016271365.2 of Neoceratodus forsteri. Lineage (NCBI taxonomy): Eukaryota > Metazoa > Chordata > Ceratodontiformes > Ceratodontidae > Neoceratodus > Neoceratodus forsteri. Next base: position 34,112,145 of record CM057450.1, read on the forward strand.
GTGAAAACAAAGGTGTACTGTGCTAGGTACCCTGAGGCAATCTTCAACACTGAACATATTTAGACTGGGGATTGGAGGGTAAAAGTAATGCTACGTTCTTCTGATGTGGGTTTATGTCACTTACCTGTTTTTTCTTGGCAGGGATAGAGGCATTTTATTTTATGCAGGCCAACCCAATGCCTGCTACAAGTGTGGGTCAATGGCACATTTAAGTAGCATTTGTGACCAGGTTAAGTGTACTTTATGTCAGGAATTAGGGCATACTAGTGGTCATTGTCTAAACGAACGGAAATGTAACCTCTGTGATAGTCCATGCCACATCTATCAAAGTTACTCGTGGCAGCCCACAACCAGGCAGATCCCTCTAATGACTCAGAACATGCCTGTTGATAGCTATTGCACAAAGAGCAACCTTTCCTAGGGCCCATGTGGTAGTTTCTACAGCTGCTGCCCCCCCCAAACAGAATCAACAATTCACGGTTAGCATTTCCTCAGAACAGACTACAATGGCTTCTCAAGATGCTGTAGTGACTATGGAACAAGACACACCCCCATTCCCACCTAGAGAATATACTTTAACTGACCATACAACTATGCCACCCTCACCCCCTCCTCAGCAGACTGCAACCAAAAGTAAAAGAATCACAATGTGTAGCCAGATTCAAACCCAACCAGCTCCAGAAACTTCAAAAACTAATGAACTGCCTTTGTCCAACAGGTTTGAAACCTTTCTGAACAATTCAGAATTATGTGATGCAGACTCTGAGAACTCTTTCCTTTGGTCTTCCCAGCTTGATGCCACCTCTGACCAAGAGGTGAGTGCTCAGACTCCTCAAAAGTCTGTGAAAAAGCAAAGAAAACCACAAAAAGCAAATACTAAACCCACATGTGGATAAAAATGCCTTTGTACACTAACACTCCTTATGGCACAAACATTTATAGCTATAGGTACTGTTAATGTTAACAGTATAAAGAGCTGCAGGAAGAGACAGATAGTAAGGTCTTACTTACAGTACTTTCTAGTTCTTCTGATAATTTATTTCTGCAAGACACCAGATTTCACACTATAGTTGAAATAAACACAGGACTTAAAGCCTGATATGTAGGCCCATCATACTGGTCAATAGGGACAGACACCTGTTCAGGGGTGGGTATACTTTTTAAATCACGTATACAAGTTCATTTAATTAAACTGATTGATCTTCTGCCTGGAAGAGCTTTAGTCCTAGGCACAAAAATTAACAATAAATACTACAGATTCATAAATATGTATGCAGCGCAAACAAAGGCTGATAGAATTACTTTATTTTATACACTTCAACCATGTTTATTATCTTCCCAGTATGCAATTTTAGGGGGTGATTTTAATTGTGGGATGGATATCCGGTATAGGGGAAAAAACACCAAAACTAGAAAAGTATTCTGCGATATGACTACTTTAAGAAAAACATGGTTTCAGACTAAAATTTAATAAATGCATATATGGTTAAAAACAATACCCCTAGACCCACTTTTCAAAAGGGAATACTAGCCATGAGGATTGATTTTTGTTTCTTTATATCACCATCCCTATATATCTCTTCCACATCTGTGGAAGAGGTGGAATTCTCAGGTCACAAAATTCTTACATTACAGATAGGCCCATCTATAATTAACACACATGACCCGGGCTATTGGAAATTTAACTGTTCATTATTGACTAAGCCAGAGGTAATTGAAGGCATAATAGATTTTTTGACTACAAAAAATCAGTTATAGAAATATATGACAATCCAGCCATCTGGTGGGAGGACACACAAAAAAAGACTTGACAACTGGTACAATCTGAAAGTAAATCATGTAGAAATGCTGATTATATAAAATATCTATGTAACAGACAACAGCTGCAAAAAATTGCAAACGCTAGCCAGAACCACCAACCACAATTTTGCTTATCAAATTCAGTTACTGAAACATGACATGCAGACATTTCACTTATGACAACAGGAACATTTGCAAAAACACCAGTCCTTCTGCACTTAGGTGAGGGCAGATGTGATTTATCCCTTTTTGCATTGTAAGGATAGGGTTAAGAATAAATCCATGGCACACTTAATAGATTAAAATGGTATAATTTATTCTGATAAGGACAACTTACTACAAATAGTAACACAACATACTACAACATTATTTAAAAAGACACAGACCATAACTGACAGGTTCCATGTGAGAAGGGCGAATACAGAACCACAACTGCTGCAAGGGCGCAGAGTGAACGGCGCACACCGGGAGGGTGCCAGGGAAAAATATGCCCACTGGAAGTGCCAGAGCTGCCCCACAGAGGAGGGTGACAGCACACCTGGGGGAGGGGTTCCAGGGACGGCACACGGGGACATGCACGACTGTCAGAACGGCAAACAGGGTGGATTTAAAAAAAAAAAACTCTATCACCACCACCAGGAAATGCAAATGAAAGGCAGAGGTGAGGGGGGATGAGGAGTAGATGCGGAGGGTACCCACATGTGGGGGATGCTGCCAGTTGGGAATGAGCCAATGGTGATAAGGGGGTGCAATGTACGGGGGGCACCCCAGGCCATGGAGGGCACAGCAACATGATGCACTGCCACCGTGCATGGGAGGACAGCACATGGGTGCACCAAGGGTGGCTGTAGCATGGTGGGATGGCCGGGGGGGGACCTCCATGTAGCTATGTGCCAGATGCAACATGGTCTCTCTTGGGGGGGGCATTTGAGCTGCAGGCCACACAGTGGGGCAGTGTCAGCTGCCATCCCAGGGCACACCTGGTTACACCTGCATCTGGAAGTTTTAAGGCCAGACCCTGCAGGTAGTCAGGTGTGCTCCTGTTGCCATAATCACCTACAATTCCACTATCCTGAGGGTGAGGTTCCAGTACCACTGCTTCTGTGCTGCAGTCCCTGTGCCAGACAGCAGCTACACCATACGAAGGCCAGTCAGCCATTCCTCCTCCATGAGGCAATCCAGGAATCACCAAATGCTCAGGTGGGAGGCACCCAGTCTGGTGCAGAAACCCTGGTGCCACCCCTTGACTGAGTTGTTGGTCCGGCCGAGGCTATCCAGGGTGGGCTAGTACATGTTCCATCCTGGAATCAGGAACAGGGAATGCCTATGAGCTCTCCTGCCCACCAGCCTGCCAACCCATGTCTGCTCCATGTATTCCAGCAGGGGTCTGAGCAGCTCTTCATTTGCCCAGTAGAAGGGCTGGTTCATCAGGTCACTATTGGCACCGTCCAGGGCATCCATGGGCACATATGCCAGGGTGAGGAGCATACGGATGTTCAGCGTGACCTCCTAATCACTGGCATACTGATTGTGCAGCTCCAGTATCTGCTGCACCCTCCTCCACAGTGCCTTGCAGTAGTAGAACAGCCATGCACCGCTACACCGTCAAAGGTGGCCATGAAGGCACACCAGTCACCCATTACAGCGGAGGCCTTTTTCCCCCGCCTCCCTTTTTGTGGTCGCCATCTTTCCGAGTCACCCTTTTCCATGTCACTCACTTCCCTGTCGCTGTGTGTCCCCGTCTCAGTTGTCACGCTTACCTATCGGTCTGCCAGCCCATGTGCTGGTCGCTGTACAGGCTAGGTCACCCAGAATGAAATCGCACATGATGAGCCACCCTTTACACAATCCCCTACATACTAAAACCCTCATCACTGGATACCTTACTTACACACTTCAAGATTTTTTATCTGCTTCTTCTATATCTGCAGTCTATGTCCTAACCATATACTGGAAGACTTAAATAGGAATATCACCCATTTTGAAGTAGAAACTGCTATAAAATCTTTGCACAACAATAAAGCTCCTGGTATGGATGGATTGACACCAGAGTTATATAAAATTATAAATAGGGAAATTTCAAAAGAATTAGCATCTGCCTTTAATTATATGTTGCAAAAGAACTTAATCTCATTAAACATGTCAAAAGGGATGCTGATTTATCTATTTGACAAGCATTTGTCAATGCCGAATGTTGTCTTGCTTGTGTTGGCATTGGTACTGCAGGAGCTAGAGAGATGCATAATAGGAATGGCAGTGATGTATGGAACCGACATAAACCCCACCCCACCCTGCAGAGACTGACAGGCATTGGGGTGTGCCTTTGGGTCACTGGCCGTAACAGTCATGTCATGTCATTTCACCTCACCCTATCCTGCTGACACCAACAAGTGTCACGGTGTGCCTTGGGGTGTTTGGAATTTACACTCACCCCATTCCATAAGGAAAAACACTGAAATGGGTGCAGTATTGGAGAATGGGATGAACTCTGGGGCAGAATTATGCCCGTCAGTGGCTGCAGGGTGGGGGTGGGGGAGGAATGGCATGAGCATTACTGTTGACAATCCCAAGTCACACCTGTCAGTCCCTACAGGATAGGACGTTATGGTCGGAAACTCTAACGCTCTGGGTGTTTCTTGGTATCTTCACTCCAAGTTTTCAACATGGGCTTTTTGAGACCCCACTGCATAAACAGTGACAGTATCAGTTTGTTAGCAGAAAGGTGATTTTGCACAGTGACTGCACCATCTGATGCCACAGGTGTGAAAACACATTTTGAACAGGATGCAAAAAATGACAGCTGTACTGTTCATGAGGAGGTGTAAAAAAATGGTAATGTTGAAAATCTGGAGTGAAAATATAACAATATTGGTGAAGTCACAAGTGTGCATAGAAACTGCACAACGCACACCTGTATTGCAATTATTTTGGGGATTATTTACACCAGATTTTCAACATAGGCATTTTGGGACCACCGCCATGAACAGTGGTACTGTGATTTTCTTAATCTGTCCTGAATGTTGATTTCGCACAGCAACACGTGCTCATTGTGTGCCACAGGTGCTAAAGCATATTTCAGGCAGGATGTGAAAAATGACAGCTGTACTGTTCATAAGGCAGTGTGCAAAAATGACAATGCTAAAAATCTGGAGTTAAAATATAAAAAATTGGCGAAGATGCAAGTGTGCATAGAAACTGTTCAATGCACGCTGATAGTATTTTTTTTGGAATTTTTTCACCAAATTTGCAACATTTTTGGGACCTCTCCTTATGAACACTGTCACTTGATTTTCATACTCTGTCCCGAACTTTGATTTTGCACAACGACCACGCCATTGTGTACCAGATTGCTAAAACATATTTTGGGCCAGATGTGAAAAATGGGTATTGATCATGAGGTGTGGAAAAATGGCAATGTTGAAAATCTGGAGTGAAAATATTTCAAATTCTCTAAGTTACAAGCATGTGTGGGAACTATGCAATGCACACTCGTAACACAGTCATTTTTTGGAATTTGTTTCACCAAATTTGCAATATAGGCTTTTTGGGAGCCTGCCTCATGAAATGTGACACTGTCATTTCATTAATCAGTCCCAAAAGGTGATTCTGCTCAGTTACCACAAAATCACATTTTGGGACCAGATAACGAAATGACAGTGACCGAGTTCATGAGGTGGGGTCCCAAGAACCCCATGTTGAAAATGTGGGACCAAAACTCCCAAAAATGGCTGAGATATCACCCTAAATTGAACTCTACCCCCCATTTATGCCATTATACAGCTTATCGGCATTTCTTCAGTTCGCTGTCAGCTTTGAAGAGTGCAGACATGTTCCCAGTCCACCGAAGATAATTTTGTCTGGCTCCAGAGGTAAGTATGGGGTGAGAGGGGTGTGCAGGGATGTGAGGTGCGCAGAGAGTGGGTGCAGATTGGGGAAGGGGCACCATAGACAGAGAGGGACCATTTTCTGTTTTTACTGGGGAAAAAAAAGACAAGACAGGATGCTTTTGGCACACTGGGGTGGGCACCCAGCATGCCAGGTAGGTGTTTGTTGCAGGGGGCTGGAGTTGATGGGGATTGGGCAAGGTGTGCTTGGGGGGGTGCATGAGCCAAGAGGAATTGGGCACCTCCTCGCACACAACAAACGGGGGACATTATGCCAAAGGTGACTGGGCTACACCATCTGCAATTTAATTGGGGAAGGGGCATGCAGACATAAGGATTGGGCTCCCCCGATGTCTGTTTTTATGGGGACTGTGAGAGGCAGACAGCGACAGCTGCCGCCATGTTTATTGAAATGTTACACCAGGCAAGGCACACCCTGCAATGATGGGTCACTCCCTCATTGCAGCGGTGAATTTGTTTCAGGTTGGTGGCATGCTTTTCAACTGCTGTCATAGGCAGTGTGCTGTTTAATTCATGCCACAGAGCCCAGCCTGGAAAAGCAGTGGTGCTACTGGCCACAACAAGACCGCACCTCCAAAACCTGCTATTCCAAGCTACCACAATATGCTGCTTGCACATGCACAAGACAACATAAAAAGGGAGATAAAAAACTTATGACTAACTGGAGGCCTATAAGCCTATTAAATACTGATTTTAAAATATTGACTAAAATCCTCACTACCAGATTGTTGCAAGCAGCTATTCATCAGATCTCACTGATTCAATCTTGTTCTATACCAGAGAGAAAAATGATAGAGCACCTGATTCTGTTAAGGGAAATTATAGAACGGGATAACAGAATAGGTACAGAAAGTTTCCTCCTTTCCTTGGACCAAAAACAGGCTTTTGATGCAGTCAACCATTTATGGACAGTCTTGCATCATTATGGTATACCTGACAGGTTTATTAACTGGATCTAAAATCTATATCATGTAGTGACAGTCACTCCATAAATGAATGGCTGGTATGGCCCCATGATACATATACAAAGGGGAGTTAGGCAGGGGTGCCCCCTCAGCCCATTATTCTAAGTATTTAGTATAGATCCTTTGCTCAGAGCTTTGAATTCTTCACCTTGAATAAAACATATACAAGTGGACTCATACACTGTCTGACATACTGCAATAGTGTATGGCGATAACCATCATAACAAAAGACACGACATCAGTGGAGCAGGCCATGACTATATGTGATCAGTTCAGTACGATATCATGAACAGCACTGAATTTACAAAATGCACAGGTAGACAACTTGGGAAACCGGACAACCCTCTGACAGAAATAGCAGGTATTAAACTCACAGAGGACCCTATTACTATTCTAGGAATACCTTTTGGATCAGAAGATCTTAAGGCACTTAACTGGGTACCTAAGACAGAGCAGGGCCACAGGATGGTACAAAACTAGACCAGGTGGCAAATGGGTAAGAACAAAAGAATATATTTAATCAAGACATTTCTGTTGCTTATCTTTTTATCAAATACCTATCCCCTCCAAAAAAAAACAAACTTTGGAGACTACAGTCTATAGCATATTTTCCTAAGCAGTTTGGGGGAGCAGAATAAACCCCCTTAAATGTAATATTCTTTACCTTCCAGTGAAACAAGGGGCTTGAATATGGTGAATCCTCTTGCATTTTTGAATAGCATATATATAGTAACAAATTTAAGGCCACTTTTATTGCACATGAGGAAAGCTTGGCTGCCTTCATATGGTTCATCTTGTGAAACATGGTTCACACAGTGGAACAACTCCCTATATATAGTGAAACTTTCACAATTAGCCCCCCTATATCTTTGTGAAGTTTTTACATAGATACATAGATACATAGACAGTGTCGGCAGATAAGGGCCTATGGCCCACCCAGTCTGCCCATTTGAGCTTGTAAGTTCAATTTGTTTTCCTAGAAGTCCATTTCCCCTTACCCCTGACCTCTAGAATTCCTTTGTCTATCCCATGCATTCTTAAATCCCGTGATTGTTTCAGCCCCCACCACTTCCTCTGGCAGGGTGTTCCACTTGTCCACCACCTGCTCTGTGAAGAAATTCTTTCTCATGTTTCCTCTGAATCGTCCTCCTCCAACTTCATCCCATGCCCTCTAGTCCTGGAACACCTTTTTCGCTTAAAATAGTGTTTTCCTGCACCCTGCTTCTCCCTGTAAGATACTTGTATGTCTCTATCATATCCCCTCTCTCCCTCCTCTCCTCCAGGGAGTACATGTTCAGTTCCTTCAACCTGTCTTCATAGGACTTGTGATGCAATCCATGAACCATCTTTGTTGCCCTCCTCTGAACCTTCTCTACCCTGTCTATGTCCTTATGTAGGTATGGTCTCCAGAACTGTACACTGTACTCAGGTGGGGCATCACTAGTGTCTTGTATAGCGGAATTATGACCTCCTTTCCTGCTGGTGATGCCCCTGCCTATACATCCCAGCATCCTATTTGCTTTACCTGATGCCTTGTCACACTGTTTCTACCTTGAGGTCATCAGAGATGACAACCCAAGATCCCTTTCCTGCTTGGTGCATGCTATATCCTCACCCCTCAACTGATATATTGTGCCAGGGTTTTGTGCCCCATATGCATTATCTTGCACTTCTTTGCATTGAATTTCAACTGCTAAACCCTTGACCATTCTTCAAGTTTCTGCAGGTCCCTTCTCATTCTGTCTACACCTCTGGTGTGTCTACTCTTACAGAGCTTTGTGTCATCAGCAACAGTGAAATTCTGCCTTCTAGATCCTGGCAATGTCACTGATGAAGATGTTGAATAGGTACGGTCCCAGCACTGATCCCTGTGGTACCCCACTGGTCACTCTTCCCTCTGTGGAGTGACAGCCATTTACCACCACCCTCTGGGTCCTGCCACCCAGCCAGTTACCTACCCACCATACTACTGTCCTGCCCACACCCATATTCCCCAGTTTATGTAATAGTCTTCTATGTGGCACAGTGTCAAAGGCCTTGCTGAAGTCCAGATAAGCCATGTCCACTGCCCTCCCTGATCCACCTCCCTAGTCACCCAGTCAAAAATTCAATGAGGTTGGTCTGACATGACCTCCCCTGGTGAAACCATGCTGCCTTGGGTCCTGTAGTCCATTGACAACCAGATGTTCCACCAATCTCTCCTTCAGTAGTGCTTCCATGATCTTTCCCACTACCGAGGTGAGGCTGACTGGTCTGTAGTTCCCTGCTTCCTCTTTGTTCCCACTTTGTATAAGGGGCTACATCTGCTGTCCTCCAGTCTTTGGGTACCTCCCTGTTTCCAGTGATTGGCTAAACAGGATAGCCAGAGGTTCAGCCACCACCTCTCTTAGTTCTTTAGGACCCTGGGTGCACCCATCTGGCCCCATTGCTTTGTCAACTTTATTACTTCCAGTTCCTTCAGGACCCTTTCTGTAAAGGGACTTGTGTCCATTTCTGCACCATTCTCACCTCTTGTTCTCCTTCAGACCCATTAACCCTCTTCCTCAGTAAAGACTGAGCAGAAATACCTGTTCAATATGTCAGCTTTACTGTTGTCATCCTCCACGCGACTCCCATCCTCCCCTTCAGTCTCACTATCCTCCCTTTGTCTTTTCTTTTTCACTTATGTACCTGTAAAAGGTTTTGTCCCTTTAACCACTGATTTTGCAATGTGTTGTTCTGTCTGAGCTTTGGCTTCCTTACTGACTTCCCTGCCTCCCTTTGCTTCTCCTTCTCTCCTATCCCCTTCTGCCTGTGTCTTTGTATTGCCTGAATGCAATCTTTTGGCTTTCACTTCTTTGCTACCTCTTTGGAAAACCATAATGGTCTCCTCTTCCTTTTCCTCTTGCTAACCTGCTTAATGCATAATTCTGTTGTTCTTATAATCCCCATTTTAAATACTGCCCACTGTCCTCAACCCCTGATTCCTGTCCCATTCCCCTTAATGCCTCTTTTAAGTATCTCCCCATTTTCCCAAAGTCTGCCCCCCTAAAATCCAGGATACGTGTTTTCGTGTGGTTTGGTTCCGCTCTTTCTGTGATTTCAAACCACAATGACTGGTGGTCACTGTTACCCAGGTGCTCCCCCACTGTTACCCCCATCACACTGTCCCTGTTTGTGAGCAGAAGGTCCAGTATTGCCTTCTGCCGAGTTGGTTCCATGACCAGTTGCTTGAGGAAGGCACCCTGAAGGGAGTCCAGGATAAATCTGCTCCTAGTTGATGCTGCTGCTGGGATGCTCCAGTCCACGTCTGGAATATTGAAGTCTCCAACCAGTACTACTCACTCTTGTCTGCCATCCTTGATGGCTAGCATCAGCTCCCTATCTGTTTCTTCCTCCTGGGCTGGTGGTCTATAGACCACACCTGTGCGGATGGCTGGCCCCATTTTCCTTTCCAGCTTTACCCACAGTATCTCTCCCATTTTGTTCCTCCTGGATCTCTGTGGCCCTTATGTCATTTTTCACACACAGTGCCACCTCCTCCCTTCCTGCCTGATCTGTCTCTTCTGAATATGTTGTAGCCAGGTATGGCCATCTCCCAGTCATGGTTATCATTACACCAGGTTTCAGTGATGGCCACAATGTCCAGGTCTGACTGTACCATGACAGCCTCCAGATCTTCCATCTTGTTGCTAAGGCTCCTGGCATTTGACACATGGCTTTCCATGATTTGACCTCCTAGACTGCTTCACTGTTCTACTCCAGCCCTTCCTTGGTTGTCATTTATCCCTGGTTCTCCTTGCTGTCTGCCCTTCTGCTGAATTTTGCCCTTTTCTGCTTATCCCCTCTTGGGCACTAATCTCCATCTTTTGCACACTGTTTTGCAGAGATAGCCACCTCTGGTTCACTGGTTCCACTGCTAGCTGTGGGGGAGCAAGTAGGTACCCTCCTTGCTGGCCTGCCACCCTTTTGCTAGTTTAAATGCTTGTCAATGTAGCATTTAAACTTATCATTGAGTGCTTGAATTCCCTCCAGGATGGATGCAGGCCGTCAGGCTTGAACAAACCTCCATCCCTCCAGGTGGGTCCCCAGTCACCAATGAATCCAAACCCTTCCTCACAGCACCAGTTCTTCAATCATGAGTTCAAGTTCCTAATGCATGCACTCTATGTTCTCCTTGCTCTCACAGGTAGTACTTGAGAAAGTGACAGAAGTAGCTACTTGCTTGAGACCCTCCCAGTTTTCTAAACTCTTCCTGAACTTCCTTTGGCTCCCCATTTTCCAAGTCATTAGTACCTAGGTGGATAATGACATCCAGCTCACCCTCCCATCTTGCCTTCCAAGTGATCCCCAGTATCTTCCTTCCATCCCTCCATGCCGTGGCACCTGGTAGGCACCTCACCTCCCTGTCCTCCCCCTCCTGTGTTCCTAGCTGGATCCCTCTTATGATGGAGTCCCCCACCAGGATTCGCCTCCCTCCTCCTCTGGGGTCCACTGCTTTCCCACTGAGGTCACCTCCTTGGCTAACCTCCACATCCTTTCCTTCCACTTCTCTGGGTACTTATTTGGTTGCCCTCATTTGCCAGTGTGGCATATGAGGTCTTGAGAGGAATAGGATCTGGGATGTGCCTCTGCCTGACTGCTCTAACCTCCTGAGCCCACTGTCATCCAAGTGCTCCTCGCCTGGCATTCTTTGAGGCAGCTGCATTGGACTGGGTGGTCCCTGGATAGGGGTGATGGTACTCCTGACCCAGTTTACTTTGCTCTGAGTCTGGTTACCTCATCCCGTAGTCCAGAGAGATGATGCAGATAGGGCAGCACCTCAGTGTCCAGAAGGTCTGCCTGAATATGGCTGCCCCACAGCCACTGCATTGCACCACTCCCTACATTATACTGCAATTCCACTACTTGTCTGCTACTGAAACTCTCTTAGTTCTCTTTTTATTAATTTACAGTACTAAAAATCCTGTAACTGATCCTCAGATTTTTTTTTTTAAGGAAAAAGAAACCAATAAATAAATAAATGAGTCATAACACTTGTCGTGCTGAGGGTGGGCTTCTTCCCCCTTATGCCCCTCCTACTTCACACCTCTTACTATACCCTGTGTTTAGCTCCTGTCAATCAGATTTATCAGGGCATATAATTAAGAGTTGGGGAAGGGGGTGAAAATTTGCAGCAATTAAAGACAGCACAGAATTACACCACCACTATGTTTTAAATTTTCAACAGCCCAAAAACAATTATAAGTAAAGACAACAAAGAAAGTATAGTGTCACTACAAGCCTACAATCTAAGTTTAAAAGAAAAATACCAATTACCAGTTACTCTAAAGCACTGAATTGAATATGTTTCCTTCCTTCTCCTTCTGGCTTCTTCAAGCTTAAAAGCTGGAAGATCTCTGGTCACATGGTTTCTACCATGATAAACTCCTTTATAAACACATACTTTTTTTTGTGGACTTTATTCATCTCACCTCAAACACCGACCCCAGACTATCTCCGGTAGGGACTCTCAGCTTACCTCCATCCCACCCAGTTGTAGGCTCAGTCCTGTCTCCTGGTAGTCCATGCTCCAGCTTCAGTCCTCTGGCATCTGTTCCCCTGGCCTTAAGCCCCCTTGGGAGGGACCACCACTTCTCCTTCCTGACAACCTTTCTGGAAATTTGGAGGGATGTCCTGTGACCAGAGGGAGTGCCAGGGACAGCCAATACACTCAACATTGGGTGTGGGGAGATAGCTCCTGGTCCCCACCATTGCCTACCAGGATCAGGGCATTTTTTCCTTGTTCTGTGTTGCCCCTTGAACTCGGACGTGCAATGATGTCCTGTGTGTAGGGTGCACACTCCTGTGCACCCACATAAGATGTCTGCTGCAGCTCAAACCCCACAATGTTTTGAGCCCCTGGAGCTGTGCCCCCCGCAGCTGCTACAAGCTACCAACACAGTGGCTAGATTAATCCCCCACCTCCCCAGGAAAGGAGAGCCATTCTCTGGATGCTCAATCCTTTCCCGCCCCTGTCAGCCCCCAATGACCCGGGCTTGTTCTCGAACCCAGGTTGCTGGTGTGGCATCCAGCACCACAACCCTCAGTGCCACCGGGCTGCCCTTTATAAACACATACTTAGGGATACTGTTTTGGATCAATAGTTTTCCCCAATTGTCCTGCAGCTTCTCTTTCTTCACTTCTAGAGTTACTAAATAATCTAAGAGTACCTGAAAAGATGCATGATGTATATTGGCTCTGCTGCCACAACAAACTCAATGTTAAAGCAAACCAAAAGCACAGGCAGATGCAAGAACATATCAGCAACAGGAAGCCGTAGACCACTTATTTTTTACATGTAGTTATATATCTGAATTTTAGAAATTCATGGCCCAATGATGGAAGGTCACCTGTTTTGAAAAGTTCAACGCTGACATAATCCTATATGGGCACTTTGATAAATCATACAGACAATGGGATAGAAATACTTTAAATGTGATGTTAATAGTTAAAAAGGGATTATATGGCATGCTAGATGTTTGTATACTCTACAACAGAAACATATTTCCCATATTGAACTATTACATCAGAATTGAAGCTTATATATCGATCAGAGGTTAGAAATAAAACTCAGGCCTATTTGATACAGTTGTGGAGAAACTAGCCCTAGATCACAGATTCAGATGCTCATATCACTTAAAAAAAATGTGACTTAAAGTACGATCTGAATAGATATTAGCCAGAATTATTTTTTTTCCTTATAATTATAAGTTCTTGAATGAGAATTCATTTTTTTCTTAATTTTTTAGAATATCTGTGTGAATCCAACAGGCCTCAAAAATATTCTATTAATTTGTAATCTTATTTATATTTACGTATAATATGACTTTCTTGTTCCTTTTGTTCAGTAATTTTGTTTCCTTTATACAGTGGCATCCCTCAGGATGAAACATAATTCATAACCGGGTCGCACCTGGAAATGAGCCTCGGCTCAGTGTGCCTTTCCCGGTTATCAAATTTTAAATAAAAAAATAAAAAAATAAATAATTCTGCAGCATTTTGCAGCAGTCTGCACAATGCTGCAGAAGGCCTACTGAATAAAGCAAAGTAATTTCAATGGGAATTAGTCCCCTTTATCATTCAGGAAAATGTGACACTGCCAGGATGAAGTGAATGCCATAGTTTCCTGCATGACAAAAGGGACTAATTGCAATTATACAATGGCAAGAAAGAATCCTGGTATCTGATTGGTCAGTCTGGGACTGGCCTTGTGATATTATCCCAGCACAACATCACAGATCTAGTGTTAGCCTCACTGTGAACCTGTAGATGTCAGTCTCTTTTTTTTTGCTTCTTCTCTTAAGAAACAAAAATATTCTTCCACCCTCCCAAAAACATTATTTAAAATCCTTTTTTATTTTGTATTACAACAAGCCATTGTATAATAGCAATAATGCCTCCAGGTGTGTGGAGTAGTTGGACACGTCACTCCTCAGGTATTGGATTTGATCGCCTGCTCATTCCCAACCACCTGAGACGTGACGTTATCCCAGCACAACACACACCCTGTCAGGCATTTTTGCTTAACTGAAATTACATTGCTTTATTCAGTAAGTCTGCTGCAGCATACTGCAGAGTGTGTTAAAAGTGTGTTTCATCCTGGGGGACACTACTGTATATGTATGGAATTTTATATATTACATGATCTCAATAAAAACTAAATACCCTATCTCTTTTTGAGATGTGCCATAGGATCTTTATAACATCCACCTGCACTGCCACCAGAACAGGCAGATGGGACCTCAGTTTAATGTCTCATCTGAAAGACAGCACCCCAGGAGTGCAGTACCCCCCTCCCATGCTGCACTACAGTGTCAGTATTAGGATTTAACCTAAGTGCCTGGAGTGGAGATGGAACCCACAGCTTTCTGATGTTCTAGCCTCAGAGGTGAGTGTGCAACCTGCTGAGCCACTGACACTGACTATTAAGTTACATATTTACTGAAATCTCATTCAACACACACACTAAATGCTGCCTCCTTTCTGAAAGTTGTGGATCAAATGAAGGTACATCTGAACAACAAATGAAATATTTATTTACAGTACAGATAATGTATTATTGTTAAGATTTTATTATATGATGCACATGTGTGAATGTAAAAAAAACTTTGGGGAATGTGATTTTATTTTTGTCGCTTATCATAAACTAAGTTTACATTTGTATTGTGGTGACTTACATGATTGCTCAATAAACTGAACTGAAACTGAACTGGCTGCATAGAAGACGTGCTAGGATGGAGGGCTTTGAGCTGGAGCATTACTAGTAGATGGATAAGATTTTTGCCCCATGAGAGGGCATAAGGCTGTGAAATGAAGGATCCACATATGGAGCTTGTTAAGGAATATTGTGCAGTAAAGTGCCTGCCGAATAACTCATTATGAAGAGTTGTCCAGGTTAAATGATCTGTAGTAGTCATAGAAATATATTCCGACATACCTGATGACAAGATCAATAATAAGGCAGAGGCATGGATCCAGTTTCTCCTGCATAGAAAGGTAAACTTTGCATACTATTTCTCGATGAACACTGATAGCCACCACAACTTCTGCTATAGTCAGTTTCTTGAGAAGATGCGGCTTCTTACTATAGTATTTTTAACAACACAATTTTATCCACAAGATACTACTCTGTTCTCAGTGGTATCATGAGGCGAGATAAGAAGAGCTATCAGGTTCAAGTCCTTCCATTCTACAATATACTTCCTGATATGATTTAATACCAGGTTAATATACCTAACTGTAGCTGGATGGGGATTTAATATAGCATGGATGGACTACCTGATGAAACATAGAAGTTGAGGGCAGACAAGGACCACAAGGCGCATCCAGTAAGTCCATTTTTTCTACCTTATGAATATGCCATAGGCCTTTACTCTGTCAGTGGCCTAGTTATTCATACTCATCTGTAATACATATATTTTTTTTACCAATTATTTTACCAGGTGAGACACACTAAGCTGAAAACTTGTTTGCGGGTGCAACCTGGGAGCATGAGGAAGTTAAGTGACTTGCTCAGGGTCACACATTATGCAAGTGGGGGCTGTGGGATTCAAACCCAGGTCTCCAGATTTGCAGCTCAGAGCCTTAAACCACTGCGCCATACTGCCTCCCTTATGCCTATCCCATACCTGTTTGAATCCATGCACTGTATTCATATCCACCACTTCTTGAGGTAGGCAGTTCTATGCATCCACCACCCTTTCTATGAAAAAGAACTTCCTCACATTACCCCTTTATTGACCTCTCTCTTATCTCATGCTGTGTCCTCTTGTCCTGCTACTTTTCTTATATTGAAACATGATAGACTCTTTCACCTTGTTAATGTCCTTAAGATGTTTGAATGTTTTGATAATATCATCTCTCTCCCTCATTTTCCTCTATAGTATACATATTGAGCTCCATTAATCTGTCTTCATATGTTTTCTGATGCAGTCCCTGCATCATTTTGGCTGCCATTCTCTGTACTGCCTCCTTCTTGTTAATGTCCTTGTGCAGGTATGGCCTCCAGTACTGAATGCAATACTCCAGATGGGGCCAAACCAGTGTCTTGTAAAGAGGGATTATTACCTCCCTCTTAGGACTTGTGATACCCCTAGTAATACACCTCAACATCGCTCTAGCTTTACCTACTGCTTAAGTGATCTGCTTGGATGAGTTCAGGTCATCTGTGATGATGATGCTAAAGTATCTTTCTTCCCTTGTGATTGCCAGCAACTACCCTCCCAACCTATAGGTAGCTTAAGGGTTTCTCTTCCCTATGTGCATGATCTTGCACCTCTTTGCATTAAACCCCAGTTGCCTCTTTTCACACCATGAGTGTGCAGATGCTGTTGCCTGATATTCAAAGGGGTTGCACCTGAAGGACTGTAGTTTTATACATCCATTGGGGCATCGGGAGGGAAGGGGGTACCACTGGACCACCATTGAATGGTTTCTTATACATCTGCCATGATCAGGGACTCGGAAAGGAGGGGGTCCACTAGACTACTAGGGAATGTTTTACTTTATATTTACCATGATCACGGCAATGGGTAGGGGGGAGTTCCACTAGGCCACCAGGGATGGTAATTTTTACATATGTCGGGGAATTGGGTGGGGGGGCCACTAGACCACCAGGGATGGTTATGTATTATATTTATCATGGAATCGGGGACTGGGAAGGCCACTAGGCTACCAGGGATTTTGGTTTACACTTATGCCATGCGATCATAGCTACTGGGTGGGGGATGCCCTGGGATCCCCACAGCACATGTCATGCTGTGCAGGGCACCAGGTGCAAGTCGCTGGGATGTCCTGCACAAGGCATGCAAAAGGGTCCATAATGACATGCAAATGGCTCCATTTGCACCTTGCATATATTATGACCTCATTTGCATGTCCCATGCTGAATAATGTGAGTGATGCACCTAGTGCAATTGCACTTGTGCTGGTACATCCCCGTGCTCCCTATCTGTGGCTTGCGCTGGCACAGTGCCACTGAGCCATGTGTAGTGTGTGCGCTGACCCTGCCATATTCAATGGTGCTGCACCATGGCGCATACCCGTTGAACGATGATGATGATGATAAAAAATTTTTTTTTAAACAGGATACAAATTGTTGGGTTTGTGGCCCAGTTTCAACAATGTCCTGTGGATTCATTCGCCTGCATCAAACAATCATCTACCAATACACATTATACATACATTGTACATACATTATCACTTCACTTTCACTATTATATGATCATATTACACATATAAATTAAAATAATCTGTCATCAAATCCCTCAATAAACAATCTACTAACTAAAGCAAGTACAGTTCTCATACAAATAACTTTTCAGAACTCTTTTGAACTGTAAGTGTCCCTGTATTAATTTTAGCTCTCTAGGCAATTTATTCCAATGGACCGCAAGGTTATTTTGCAGAGTAGTATCCCCTATTCTGCTCCTAGATCTTACATTGGGTATACATAACTCTGAGTACCTTAAGGAAGTAGTTAACAATCGTAAGAGTTCTAATAAGACATATTGATTTAGGGGATTCATATGTCTATTGTGAATCAATTTATGACACCAAGTTAACCAATAATATAATCGTTTTGAATCTGGTTTCAACCATCCAAGATTTCCATAAATTTTACAGTAGTGAGTTCCAAATTTAGCTTTAATCACAAATCTACCAAGCCTATAATAAGCCTGGTTTATTTTATTTAAATAAATCTGGGGGGAATTCATATATAGGCTAGACCCATATTCCAAGACAGGGATTAACAATTGATTCACCAGCCATTCCCTCATTTTAATTATGAAACACCCGGACAACCTCCTCAGGGCTCCTAATCTTTGATTGACTTTACTTACTTGATGACAAATATGCTCAGAATATTTTAATCTCGAATCAACTAATACTCCTAAATATCTATAAGACTCTACATTTCTTAATTGAGTACCATCAATTAATCTTAATCGTAATACAGAAGTTTCAGACTTTCTAACACCTGATGTAAAGATCATTCATTGAGTTTTTTTTAACACTTATTTGCAAGGCGGAGTTAACAAACCACTTTTCCATATGTAACAAATCACTCTGTAACTGCTTTCCCAACTGATCATAGCTATCAGCTGATGACATAAATAGGGTGTCATCGGCATATAGCCGGATTACACTTTCAGACATTGTAGATACTATGTCATTAACATAAATGTTGAACAATAGGGGACCCAAGATTGATCCTTGGGGTATCCCCTCTTCCAACAACTACCAAATCTGAAGCCACTGTTCCTATAGAGACACACTGATATCGATCAGATAAGTATAATTTAAACCAGTGCAAGGGTTCTTCTGAAACTCCTACTATACATAATCTTTTCAGCATCTTATAGTGGTCCACCAAGTCGAAAGCTTTACTTAGATCCACAAACACTGCATCAGTCTTTAGACCCAAATCTAAGGATGTTACAACAAGATTATTAAAGTCTACTAGTGTGGTGTTCATGGATCGTCCAGCTCTAAATCCATGTTGCCAATTAGTCAACAAACTATGTTGTTACAAGTGTTGACTTAACTGTCCATGGACTAGTTTTTCCAGAACCTTAGATAACATTGACACAACAGCTATATCACCTGGACCTGGCCCCAGTGCATCACAGTTGCGCTGCACCCAGGCTTGTGCCACTGCCTGGCACAGTCTGAATATCTGAGCCTGTTTGTCTGGAATTTACAATGGAACTGGAGAAAGCAAGGCTATAAGATGACTTGGTAAAATTGTGGTTGTTGATAAGGTTTGAGGCAGGAAAGGAGAGCATTGGGTATTTTATATGGAAAGGCATAAAATTCTGACACCATGAGTTTTTATCTTGTACATTATAAGGAAACCTCAAATATGAAAAGAGGCCAAGTAAATAGTAAAATGGAGACCCTAACAAGAAGTATTGAATTACACCAGTCTAGCCCATTGGAAATCAGTCGGTTATGGGAATTGACTGAGAGATAATGTTAATGAAAATGTCAATGTTGACCTCATTGTCTGCTCATCCAATAACTTTAATCAATATAAAGACTGTTTTTTTCTATAATATTGTGGAATGTATCAGGTTGGGGAGCAAAAGTTCACGATAATGTTTGGATAAATTATATTAAGAAGTTTTATTTAATATGTATCCTGGAGCTTGGCATAAGTCAGAAAATGACATTGTCTTGAATAGTTATCAAGTGTTTCAGCAAGAAGGTCGAACAGATACAAAATATGGCAGATATGCAGGATGTTTTACTGTTTTATGTAAAATTGTTTCTGTACAATCAGCTTGCCGTATCTTTAAAAATAATTTTATCATTACTTGTATACAGAATCAGAATTGAAATTAATAATTATTAATGTATATATTCCACCACATGGTTCTAAATATTACACTCAGGAAATGTGGGGTTCCCTAAAAGAATTAATACTGGAATTTAAGAATAAATATCCAGATACAGAAATTCTACTTATCGAGGGTTTCAATTCCTGCACAGGCGAATTTGATGGTCTATTAGAAAATTCAGTGTTAGCACATAATAATGTCCTATCTATAATACCAAAAAGAAGTGCTTCTGACAAAAATACAAATAAAGCAGGCAAATAATTAAGCTAATGAGATGGATGGATTTATATGCACTGAACAGAAGATTAGAAGGGGATTAATGGGGAATCTTCCTTACCATACTGTAAATCACTATCTAGCTCTGTGCTAGATCTGGCTATCTGGTCTGGCCCAATTAAATACTGGCAACCACTAGAAATACTTATCAGAGCAGATATTGATCACATGCCAGTAATGTTGGGTACAAGAGACCTTTTTGGTTACTATGCCCCTGAAAATCCAATGCCACTCAGTGAGTGCAGACTAAATAAACAATTAGGATAGGATCCTATGCTAGATAAATGTATTTCAAAACAGATAGCACTTTATTTGCAGCAAGTGGAGAATTATGCATTGCCTTGCTTAAATGCTGAAAAAATATGGGCTATATTGCACACTATATTTAAATATCTGGAAAGTACTCTTTACAAACAAGTAACAATCTACAGACAGCAGACAGTATTGCAGAGCTGGTAAGACACTTAATAAAGAAATAAGGAGATTAATAAGAAAGGTAAGGGACATAAAAGACAAGGCACAATGCTTAATTTTAAAAACAGAAAAAAGAGATATACAAAACTTTTATGAGAGAAAAAAGCTGACTGTTTATAATGGAAAATGGAAACAAATGTTACAAGTAATAGAAGGCAAGGATGAAAAAGGATTTTGACAGC
This sequence comes from Neoceratodus forsteri, assembly GCA_016271365.2. Classification (NCBI taxonomy): domain Eukaryota; kingdom Metazoa; phylum Chordata; order Ceratodontiformes; family Ceratodontidae; genus Neoceratodus; species Neoceratodus forsteri. The sequence goes on from CM057450.1 coordinate 34,132,610, forward strand.
AAGTAATGAAAGACATCAACAACTATAAGTATAGCATGGATTCACATATAGTTGATCCACAATTGATAGAATATTTTGAACAGATATTTTTTGATCCAGAAATTGAAGACACAGAAATAAGTCAACACTGGTAGCATGACCATTTACTGTAAAGAGCTAGTGTGCTGCCTAAAACTAATATTAGATTTTAAAAGCAGCCAACCATTACCTTTTATATCTGAGGTACTTTTTCTTTTCCCTTTGTTTAATTAGAAGATTGTTTACCTGATGTTAGTAGGTGTGATGTGTGGAATAGCTCTTAGCCTGGCAGCTGACCTATCTTGCTCTACTGCCCCACACTACATCATCAGCATTGTGACCTTACTGACTGTGACAGCACTGCTACTTAAGAACAGCAAGTGAATGACTGCCAGGCCATTCACCTGGGATGTCACTGTCTATGAGATCACACTGCTGATTATGTAATATGGGGCAATAGAATTAGATATGTCAGCTGCCTGGCTAAGGGCTGTTCCACACATCCGGCACAGTATTATCACATTGATGACTCTCTTATGAGCAAAAGGAGAAAGAAAAATATCTCAGAAATAAAAAGTTACAACTGACTACAACTTAAAATTTGTATTATTTTCATGTCTGCCTCTTTTGGGTTCCACTAGCTCTTTATTACTAACAGGGATGTCTAGTTTGCTATTAAACCCTTAGAAATAATAAAGCACCCAGACCAGATAAAATACCAGCCAGGGTATTTTATGTAATACTAACCTTTGGTGCTCATTGCTAGCTATGTTCTACAATAAATGCATTCATGAGGAATATATACCAACTCATTTAGAGGGGCAGAAATAGTATCTATCCACAAGAAAGGGAGCACTGTGGATCCCTCTATGTACTGTCCGATTAGTTTACTAGATACAAATGTGATATTTTTCCCTAAAATGTCAGTAGAACATCTAATGGTACAAATAAATAATATGGGGGGGGGGTGCTGAGTGAGGCCAATGCATGATTTCAGAATGGATACTCCACTCTAGATAATTGCTACATGTTAAGTCATCTGATTGAAAAATACATATAAATTAGAAAACAGAAATTATGTGATGTATACATAGACCTGTCCATAGCTTTTTATACTGTATTCAGAACACATCCATGGAAAGTAATGACTGACTGAGGAATTGATCCAGCTTTGGTAGCAATTATATTATCCAAGTATAGTAACACTTTGGCCAGAATTAGAGCTGGAGGACAGGACCAACGTTTAAGATCCTTTAGAATAAACAGGGGAATAAGGTAAGGCTGTGTCCTTGCCCACTCTGTTTGGTCTATATGCTGTTTATATGCTTTGGAGATTAGAAAAATGGAACAAAACATCCCAAAACTCAAAGATGGACCTACTCCTATAATAGTTTAAGTAGATGACATCATACAGATGTCACTTACAAGGAGTGGTCTCCAAAAACAACTAGATATCATGAAAATAAGTAAATAAGAATTAAAACTGAGAATTAACTATAATAAAACCAAGATAATGATATTTGGCTCCAACAGGCTTAGAAGCCAATAGAAAATAGACACTAACAAAATAGAATGTGTCAAATATTTCACATATTTAGTATTAACATACACTGCAAATAGTACATGGGCAAGACAGACACAGACAATTATCACAAAGGTTAAGAAAACTGCTTACGGCTTAAGACAATTTGATTTCTGTTATGGGGACACACAATAAGGCCCCTTTTAAATGTCAATTAAAGCTAAATATCTGACACAAATACTGTATGCTAGTGAAATGGGAATGTGATAAACAGAAGCTTTAATGAGTCCAACTTTTAAAATCATTAGATCAGCATTGGGATTAACACCATCCTGTAAATCAATATATCTTAGAGCAGAGCTGGGCCTGTTTAATATAAATGCTTATATAGGCAGAAGGAAGATAAACTTCTGGCTGCTCCTAACTAGACTATCTGATATGCATTTGCCTAAATTATGCTTTATAGAAAAACTAAAATGGATATAATCAAATGTGGGACTTGAAATTGGATGCCGAAAATATATAATAAACTGGATTAATATTGATTAAATATAGTAATAATAATAATAAACTTTATTTGTTTTAAGCACATTTCAAAGAATACCACATCACTTTTAAAAAAACACAGAAAGAACAATAAATAATTAAAATCAGTTAAAAATGACAAACTTCAACAAATTAATAATCAAGATAGACAAGAAAAAATAGAAATGTTTTAAGAGCAGATTTAAAGCTGTCCACAGTGAGGCACCCCTTATTCGAAGAGGTAGAGAATTTCATAGGGTCGGGCCACAAAGGCAAATGCATGGGCTCCAGAGGTCTTTAAGCAGACCCTGGGAATCTCCAGCAATCCCTATTTGGCTGAGGAAAGTGGTCAGCAGGGGTGGTAAGGACAGAGGAGCTCTTGCAGATAACTCAGTCACTGTCCATGTATAGGGCCTTATAGGTTAGCAAGCCAACCTTGAAGCTGATCCACCACTGAACTGGCAGCCAGTGCAGTCCATGCAACACAGGTGTGACATAGCTAGATCAAGAAAGCCAAGTCAACAACCTGGCCACAGCATTCTGCACCAGCTGCAGATGTAAGATTTCAACCCCTGGAAGCCCTTGGTACATTGCATTAATCAAGGCAGGAGATCACAAAGGTGTGAACCAAAATGTTGAAAGATAGATCACCGGGTGGAACAAGGTGCTTAATCCAGGTGATATTTGTTTTTGTCAGATATTATTGTGACAAAAACATCACTCTATGTCTGAAATAAAAAAAATATATACAAACAAAGATAAATAATTATTGGATACAGGAGGAAATGCACAGAATACAACTATCCAAATACTCAAAATAGTATGCTTTAAATAACTCAAGTGTTGATTTCAAATATTATTGGGATGTTTTAATAGACCTATCACTGAGAAATGTATTTATTAAAGCAAAATTGAAACTGTTGGACAGTAAGTTACTCAAAGTTAGGTATAATAAATTGTCAAAGACAGAGGAAGAATGTGATTGCCATACAGATGAAAGGAAGGAATGATTGCATAGCTTACAGAGCTGTCCCTGGTTTGTTAAACCTAGACATTACTAGTTGGGCCCCTATATGGACTGGCCTAACTTATTTAAAAAATGAATTGACACATATTTTACCTACTACAGAAGATGAAAACACAATCACGTCTGGCAAATTTTTTTCCAGACCATTGGTTTAGATAAGGAAAAAATGGAAATAGTTAAAAGCAATAGGATTTATATACTTATGATTCATATGAGCCGGTATTTTATGCATGAGGCAATACATACACCTTCTGTTAAGACATAATGAAAAAGGAATTCTGGTTTATATCAAATATTGTCAATGTCTATTGTATTTTAACATGTCCTCAATAGCAACAAGTACTTAATTGTTATTTATTTTATGTTGTGTCTGTCAATATGCTGTAAGGCTTTTTTATGGTCAACAATAAACTAATAGTATAATTAAATAAAAAATGCAACTTCTGCTATTGTCAGTTTCTTGAGAAGATGAAGCTTCTTACTGCAGCATTTATAACAACAGAATTGTCTCCGCAAGATGCTACTTTGTTCTCAGTGAAATCATGAGATGAAATAAGAAGAGCTATCAGGTTGAAGTCCTTCCCTTCTACAATGTCCTTTACGATATGATCAAGTAGTGTACTAGATGAATAGGGCTAACTGTGATTGGAACTGGTATTTAAGATAGCATGGATGAACTATCTCATGAGAGTGCAGCTCCTGTGTGGCTGGAATCTTCAGTGGAGCTGGAGAAGACAAGGCTGTCAGCTGAATTAGTAAAATTGTGGTTGTTGAGATTTGAGGCAGGAAAGGAGGAGTATTTGGTGATATCAGAGGTTGAGGTAAAGGGTCTGGATCAGCAGGAATAACATGTTGTCTGGATTTGAGAGATGCAACCCCAGAGGCACGTCCTGCTATGACTAAACTGAATTGGAGGATCAGATCCTGGTGCTCCAAGAACTGAGAAGCAGCAGGAGTAGGAGTTAATGGCACAGGAGAAGAAATAAACAACACAGGAACTGGATTGGCTGACACAGCAGTTACATGCAAGTTGAACAGGTTCTTATTTCTGGTAGTTGCTGAAAATGGGACTTTAAATGCATGGAGAGCACCCACAAGCTTAGAGTGGAGCCAGCCAAAATGTACCAGTACTTTGCAGTAACTGACATGTCACAAAATGCTGCATGACAAAAGGGGCTTAACTGCCATTAAATTACATTATTTCCTGTGGCATACTGCAGCATTTTTCAGTAATACTGCAAGGTATTGCATTGCATCATAGCTGGTGCCCCTGGACTGCCCATCTTTGATCCAATATTATGATTTTGAGGCAGACATACTATGGATTGTGTGTCTAGAGGTAGACTGTGGTTGGTGTGCATCCTCATAGTCCAGATGACAAGAGCAAGCCTTTTCAATGTTTGACATGCCGAGTTAAAAAAGAATGAGCCTGTCCTGAGGAGGTAATCACTAGGGTGAATGATCTTCAGCATACTAACTGATTCTCTAGGAATGGAACCTGGCTCCAAGTGCAGGCTAGACTAGGTTAGGTACCAGGACACACAATTGTTCTTTAACAGGCCATTTCACAAACACTATGTAGCTTATGCCAGGAGTAGCAAAGATGGAGGAAGGGGCTCTGAATCTGACAGCCACCAGAGCTTTTTGTAGGAGGTCATTAGGGAAAGCAATGCCACTGAGCACCTGAGCTGTGAATGATACATCCATATTAAACAGATTTAATCACTACAAGAACAGACAGGTTAGATGAAAGGCTGTACAATAACACAAAAGACAAAGCAAATATACATATAGAACAGCAGGTGCCCACAGTCTTTGGCTGGAAAGCAAACACCAATCTTCAGGAACTGAGCAGAAAGCAGAAATCCAGTAAGTACTCACACTCAGGGAAAAGAGGTGGCAGGTCTGTGGAGTAGAAGGAAGCCAGGTATGCAGCTAAAATAGAAGAGTAAATCACTGGCTACTGGGATCCAGAAAGGCTCTCAGTAGAACAGATAGGTGGTTACAGCCACAGACAAGCGATGGGAGTGAGTATGATGGAAAGGAAGCAGGCACAAATACAGGGAAGCACCAGACATGGCAAAGGCACCACAGGACAGGTAGCAGTGAAGAAAAGAGGATGACAGAAGTTGCAGGGAAGTTGAGGGTAGCAGGAGCAGCGGGCTGCCAGCAAAAACAAGAAGAATGACAAAGCTGTTGGGGAGGGCAAAATAACAAGTGCAGCAGAAGCAGTGAAGCTGCAGAAAGAAACAACCAAGAGCAGTGGAAGCACAAGGGATGGGAGAGTGAAGCAACAAACAGGGAGGGAAAGAGAAAAGGAACACAGGGCATGGAAGTGGTAGAGCTGTAAGAGGGGGACAAAAACAAGAGCAGGAGAAGCAGCAGAGCTGCAGGCAGAAACAAGCAACAAGAGCAGTGGAGCTGTGAGGGCAGCAGGAGGAGAGCAGGGCATGTGTGGAGGGAAACAAAAGGAATGTAAACAGTGGGAGAGACTGAACTATGGGGGGGGAGGGCAGAGAGCAACAAGTAAAACAAGCAAGGTGAAAAGTGAACCAGGAGGAAAAAAAACACAAACAGAGCACTAGGACAATGAAGATGCAGCAAGGGAGGCAAGTAACAAGCAGATGGAACAGCAACATAAGGAGCCAAGCAGAATGTTATAAACAGTAGGCACTGATTGCGTGGATGCTGTAAAGTAGTTTTAGATTAGATAGTTCATATACAGTATGTTTAAGTTGGATAAGGTCTATTTCTCCTATGTAGTGAAACACAAATGCCACAAACATTTGGTCAGGACAAGGCCTTTCTAATTTAAGGAGCCCTGGTCCTCATCTAGCTTCTCAACTCACTCTGTGCTTCCTCATGTCGCACTACCATACCTTCCACATACAAAGGTCTGAAGCTATTCCATGTTAAGATAAAAAGTATGGTCCCCAAAGAGGATGCTCTGAGAACCTGGGTCACTGTCAACTAGCCAAATATCTTTGCACTAGTGGAAACAAGGCTTATTTCTAGAATTCCTATTTTACGCATCTATACACAAAGACACTATGTGTACACATGATAGAAACAAGTGCAGCAGGGCAGAGAATAAGGCACCTTGCCATGCAACAGTCAATGTGCCATCAGAAGGGTGATCCAATTAAGGAAAGATGTCCGCAACAAGATTTCAATGGTCAATGCCACAGAAGAATATTAATCACCAGCTGGGATACTGATGAAACCAACTGTGTTACTTACTCATGCTTACAAAACTGTGCACTGAATTACTGTGCAAGTCAAGAATGTGACTGAACAGAATCTCACAGTATGGAAAGGCAGGACATTTGGAAGGACTTACTGTGATGACACTGTTTATTCACAACCCCTTCCCCCACCCCATGCATAGGTGGCTGTGCATTGCCGACAATGAAGGAAATGACAAGGACAGGACTGAAGAAAAGTTACTTTTCCATCTTTTAATAAAAAAGGTGAAGCCACTGTGTTTTTCCCTTTCTTTTTCTTTATGAGCAGGTAAAGCAGTAAGAGAACGGTGGTAATAGCATGAGGCAAGAGCTGTGAAAAATGGCCCAGAACACAGCTCAGGCAGGAAGATGGAGGTATGAGTAGCATGATGAGCAGTAGGCATTTTTCCTAGTTTTCTGCAGTCAACCTGGAGGAGGCAGGGCCAGTCTGAAAGTAAAACATGTGCGCTGTATAATAGTGCTGAGCACGTGAATGTGCCAGCACTATTATTTTAAACAGAAAAACTTGTTTTGTTTTTCTAGTTACTGCAGAGAGGGAAGTGAGCATATGCTTTGCTCTTTTAGGAGGAACAGGACTGGCTTTGTTTTTTTTGGAGGAACAGACTAGCACGGTGGGCACTGGGAATCACTTGGTTTGTTTTGGTACCCAGCTACATGCGTAGGAGGTGGGTGAAGGTTTGCAGGTTGTAAGAGGGGAAACAGATCACCATGCAGAGGGAACACTGGCAGCAGGGAGCCCATGTATGTGGAAGGAAATATGAAGGTGCACTTTGCTCTTGTTTGTTTTTTTTTTTACTTGCAGTGTGAAATGTTTAACTTGTTGTGGTTATGATGCTGTTCAGGGGCACTCGCTAAGGGACATCATTCAAGATGATGGTGCTAGCTAATTGAACATTTTAGTGTCCCCTTAATACTTAGAACGGTATGAGGCAACATTGACTGCACTTGTTATTTGCCAGTCTGTGTTGTCTCTTACCAGACTGGGTAATTGATGTGATTAGCCAATCACAGATCACTATTTAGTTTACTCATTTTCTAAATATATATAGATGTTGTAGGCAGACAAGGGCTTTCAGCCCACCTAGTCTATCCATGAACCCAAGTAACTGTGCTTCTTCAAGCTTCCCTTAAGGGACCAGATGAGTAAGAAGCTAACTCTCTGAACTAAGGCGACTTACATGAATTTAGCCGCACACACACTGCACATCTGGGATATTTGAGATTATAAAGATATAAACTGGCTGTACAAGGGTGACAGGAGGGAAATGTAAATTATCCTGTTCACTCTGAATTGTGTCAAAGGCACTGTGCCCTCATATTTGTTTTCAAGGCTGCCCCCCAAGTCCTGTTCTAGATCCTTGTGCTCCACTGGATCAGTGCAACTGATGGTCCTGCACGTAAATATGACTTTCATGTCCCTTACCTTCAGTAGCAGATGCTTGACTGTATGAACTCCCTGCCAGAATCCCTGCTCCTGATAAACTTTCCCGTATCTTCCAGTACAAAACTCATGGAATGGTTCTCTTTAGTCTTCTCTGGGTTTAAAACTTGCTGCCATCATTCTGGAGGTTTAACATAGGTGGCAATAACTGTGAGCTTATGTCCACATACCCCCTGCACTGGGCCTTACCTTGCACTTGAATCTTTGGTATGCATACAAACATACAATGCCTTGTAATCTGTACTCTGAATCTAGACCTACTAATGTCTGTAACATGTTTGCTTGCCATTAGAAGTTTTGCTTTAACAGAACACCATTGCAAATAAACTCTGATCCATGTTTTTTTATCCTGAATAAAATTGAATTGAATTGTGATGAAACAAAAGTTTTACAGTGTTCACATGTCAAAATGTATTAAGTCTAGCTCAATAAAATCCCAGGAGAGAGCAGAAGAGAAGACCTCCTCACTATCAACCACCAATGTTTTGTGCTCTTCTCAAGCTTTTTCAACCCTGTGATGGGACCATGTACTTGTGCATATATTACAGAAAGTAAAAAAAAAAATTTACAATACTAGGCCAATACCCAATGCCCTATCTCAGTGGAAATCATTAGTTTTCTGTGGTGGATGTAAACAGTGAGCATTATCAAATACCCATGGCCTATGGTGGCCAGAAAGGGAAAATATTTATTCACCCTCCGGAGTTTTATGAGGTCCTGCATCTTGGGCAGACATGCTACCTTCTAGCATCTCATGGAGCAAGCTGAGGGAGACATAAGTCTCTTGGAATGTTTGGAATGTTTGCCCTTTTGGAATTTGTAATAGTATTATGAAAAACCTGCTGCCTGTTCAAGGTATTTGACTTTGGGATTAAGCTGTCTATAGACAAATGCCAATTCCTCCAGAGCTCTGTAAAACATGTAGGCTCATTGTTTCAGGAAAGTGGATTCAGACTGACTCACAAAATGGAGGCATTGACTACCTGGCCTTGACCGTGGAACCTTAAAGATCAAGAATCATTCCTTAGTTTCTGTAGGTACTATAGGAAGTTCTTCACATCCTATATCCACATGGAGAGGCCCCTATTTAACTTGACCCAAAGGTACCTAGCCCATGTGCAAAGTTTGGAAAATCATTCCCAAAGAAGGAATGGAGCCTCAAGCTAACTTCAAGGTTCATAAGCATTTTGGACCCCAGTGAGATGCATGCAGAGATGCATTCTGTGAGATCATTGCACAAATTAACTACTTGCCTGTCCTGGCATATGCAGACCCAGCAACGCTATATGTCTTGTATTCCGGTATCACTCTTAGTGGATTGGGAGTAATCCTTTATCAAGAGTACCAAGAAGGCTTGTGACCTCTCACCTTTACCAGCAAATGCTTGAATATGGCTGAATGTAATTATTCCATCCATATGTTCGAGTTCCTGGTACTGAAAGGGATGGTCATGGACCACTTCCATGAATATTTGTATGGACTCAGGTGTCAGACAGAACAGACAAAAATCCACTACCATATGTGCAGACCATGGAAAAACTAAACATTACATTACGCCAGTGACTATCAGCACTGTCAGCATACAATTACTGTGTGGCGTACTGCCCAGCCATGAATCATGTGGGTACAGATCCTTTGCACCAGATTCACAAAACCCCTAGAATGACGCAAGGTGCCTGCATCAAACACAAATGATGCAAGTGGCACCTGGCACCAAAAGATGCCCTGGGAGCTATTCAGAAAAGCAGCCTGTGTCAAACGCAGGCTACATGCACCAAAGGGGTCTTGCACCAGCCTTGTGCAACAAAATGGGCTTCAGCAAGGTGCAAGGGGGCTTGTGGCAGACGCAGTCTGCCATGTCCCCCAATTCCATATTCACAAAATTCTCCCAGAGGGCAAAAGTCTAAGTACCCTTAGACCACCCAGGGCTGGTCTAAGGGTACTTAGATGTGACCTCTGGGAGAGTTTTGTCATTTGCAGCAATGTGCCACAGTCCTCCATTGCAGCACTAGTCCCCGTTTAAACTTTATAAATGTCCCTGGTGACTAGCAGTGCCCCCACCCCAGCTCTGATGTATATTAATAAAGTAGAAAAGTTCCTGTTGTCTAGTTCACCCCACCACCCCATCCCTGATTCCCATTAATAAATTAGAAAAGTCCCAGATGGTCTATTGGACCCATCCCAGTCCCATCCCATTAATAAATAAAGAAAAAACATCCCTGGTGGTCTAGTGCCCGCCCCCCGTAAGCAGTACCCCATCATCCCACTCCCCTATCTCAGAGTTGACACCTGGCACAGCCCTCCACTCTCCACTACAGCTGGGTGCCAACTGATCTGTCAGTGAGCTACTGTATACAGTATGTATGCTGTGTACTGTACACAGTATTTCATTGACAGTTCAGCTGGCCCACAGCTGTGGTGTAGAGTGGAGGACTGTGCAAGTGCTGAAATGGGCCCGGGGGAGCGGGGTGGTGGGGCACTGCCTGCTCCAGTGGGGGAAGGGGGATGTTGGAAATTTGTAAGAAGACTGAGGACAAAGCAAATTGAAGCAAACATGTCACCTCTCTGGTTCATGCCTACAGTTGTATGAAAAATCAGTACCACTGGACCTTCACCATACTATCTTATGTTCAGCAGAGAATCTCAATTGTGAAGATGAAGCAACATTTTAATTAACCAGCAAAGGTGGTGTGAAGTCAGGATAAAATCCTACTACCCATAGGAAGGCAACATTTTCCTGACTTCACCCCATGTCAGCATGGTGACTTTTTAAAATTCTTTTATGTTTAATCCACCACCACCCACTGTTCCTTCCACCACCTAGACCTTTGAAAATGCAGTACCCCCACCCCACCACTGTCTAGCACCCATCTCACTTCTCTCATGGTCTGGATGGTGGAAGGGGATGGTAAATATCATGAAATCTGTGACTACTAGCATTTATATGATACAAGACTTTATTGTGACTGTGGGGTGGGTACAGTCCTGGTGAAGTTCTGCATAATATAACCAGTAGTAGTCACTGAAGTCATGATTTTTATAAACCCTTTCCACCACTCACACTAATTTACATAAACAATATGAACCAACTCCCCCACCTCGTGCTTGAACCCTTGAGTCAAATCACAGCCCCCAAACTACCCCACCCACTAACATCCAACTGCATTGCTCCCCTAGGCCCCACATTTTAAGTATTACACATCACCTGAAACAAACAAAAATGTCCACTATTTGAGTGAGTGATCCACTCTCTTCACTCATCTGTTTCCTGAATAGAATGAGTAATGAATGAATGATGAAGTCTCATTTTTAGTAGCATCTGAACAGCCACTTGTCAGGTGGAACCACCTGTACATCTACAGTGACCCAGTGGCATTGGACATAGTTGGGTCCCATGCTCAGAAGGCTTTTTACAGGGCACCCACCTTAAAATATGGGTGTGCTTAACAACAAAGTCCACTTTAACTCCACCAAGGCTATACTAGTGGGCTGTATTCACTGACTATCAAAGGAGTCGCATGACTGTGATGAAATTATAGGTGTAATTGGCTCTACTTTTTGTACAGAGGTGTCAGTCATGATGCAGAACAGTGCAGTGCCTTAGTTCTGCACTGTGCTGCAGTATGCTGGCAAATAAATCTTTCTGTCATGCAGGAATTTATAGGATATCATTTACTGCGCTGCAACCTGAATGACTCCACTGTAGGTACAACCTTGAGATGTTTCTGCTCAATGACCTTAACCTCAACTAACTGGAAAAGGACTCATCCATATTCAAAACATACTCTTTCCAACTTAAACCTTTCACAGATTATCGCACCGCCCATGACACTCAACCTTGCCACCAACAACCACCTCCTTCTACAGTGGTATTCTTCTTCTTAACTGCCCTGATAGGAACACAACTGATGATGTACTTTCAGACTACTTCAGTAATCATTCTGTCACCTTCTGTGTTTGGAAAATATATAGTAAAAACTCCCCTCAGAAAATGATCACAGCACTCTCATATAGACATTTCATACTGGAGAACTTCTGTGCAGACTTGTCTACCATAAGATGAGACAGTATCAACTTTATTCTTTCCATAGCTGATGTCTAGTAATTCTTTGTCGGTGAATTTTTTTTGATGTCTATAACAAATATGCACCACTTAAAACATACATAGTCAAAGGACAACATTATCCTTGTATCTCTAAGGAGGTTACTGAATTCTTCATATAAAGGTATGCTACTTGTGCCAGATTTAGAAAGACCAGATCCCTTAATGATAGGCAGTGTTATAGAGAACTACATAATCTAAGTAAATGGGCAGTAGCTACAGCAAAAGTGAACCACAGCCACAACTGTCCATGGGTATTTGATTATCTGCATAGACTGTCTCACAGAGAGAGGAAGTGGTATAGTTATCTACATCAAGTCCATTAATAAACAAATACCATGAAAACTCCCAACCTGGACATCCCCTGTAGATTTGCTCTCTCTCTCAAGATTTCCCCCTGTTAATAAGGATCTTTGCATCTGTTGTCTATATAGAACACCAACACTCCTGAATCTGCATTCCATCATATAACTGACTTCCTGCCATCCATCCATCCCTTCCTCCGAATGCAAAAGTGATACTGCTAGTTGACTTCAACAAAAATTAGATCAACACCCAGCATGTCACTGCTGCAGACTAGACCGTGGAACATTAACTTTTAATTTGTATCTGAACACACAAGACTTAGCACAAGGTCAAGCATGGATTGTGCTATAATTAGACCTTGACAAAGAGGCTTGATCAGAGAAAAATAAATTGATACCGTTACTGTAGTTTAAATCTAGCTGGGAGGACATGGAAGAAGGAGAAGGGCAGATAAATGGCTATAGTGGGGATGTGGTAATGATTGGATGAGCCCGAGCCATCTGGAAGTGCTAGAGATTTATCAAATGTTTTTATTTTATTGATTGATTGATTTCTGGGCAAATATCAAGTAACAAATAGCTGAATATCTGGGGCAGAGGGCAAGCACAAACACTAACCAAATATTTAAAAAAAGATATTCACACTTTCTACTAGGCAGCTGTAGAATTATAACCTATTAACTTAAATAATAGGAATTCGACCTGTCAACTTGTGAGTTGCATGTAACATTTCTGTACTCATTCTGATCAGGACACCATTGTAAATGAGCATCTGCACAGTGGTCTTTCTCTATCCTTTTGATGCTTGCAACAAACTTCAGATTGATTAATTGGTTGATTGATTGTTGGGTTTACTTATTATGTGGAAACTACAGATTAGTAGAAGACAGCTGTTTTTCTGTGCTCAAAGTCAGATTTTTATATAACCTTGCTACTGTTTCTGAAAGCAGATGTGCAGCTGACATGCCTGATGCCAGCTATTTACTTAAAATTAAAATTTAAAAAGGAAATGTGCAGTAGATCATGATTCAGGTATGAGTTCAAATGGATGATTATTGAAAGGATCAGGACCCAGTACTGGTTGAAGCTAGTGCTGACAAAACTGAGTTTTGATGTTCCACATGAATCCTTATTCAACCAGATAGGCTGATTTTACATGGAACTGGGAATATACTTATTTTGATAGTTCAGTCTTTATTTTCTAGACTTCAAAAAGCAATGACATTAGTATTGTTCTCAAATAACCTGTATGGATTCAGACCATGCACTCAATGGGTTCAACTTCATCATTTGAATGCGTGGCCGTGCACGGAGGTCCAGGTGCAGGCTGCAGGATCCTTCTCATGTTCTGACCATTGGGGTATAAGGGGGAATGCCTGCAGGAATGCCTGCAGAAAATCATGGGCTTTGTCACCGATAGGGCATTGGAGACACCCAGATTGTTGAATCTGGGTGACTTCAATGTCTGGATCGATAACAAACTTTTGCATTTTCATTCTGACTTCCTCCTGATGATGACTTTGCTGGGCCTTGCACAGGCTGTTGCTTCTGTGACCCAGAGCCATGTCCATGCCTTGTACTTAGTGTTCTCACTGGGGCTTGAGGTCCCTGACCTCAAGACTGATCCAGTCATTTGGTTAAATCATAATGCGGTGGAGTTCTCGTTCGGGGCCCCCTGTTGAGATGGTCTGCTAATGCCCTTTAAAGGGGTTGTCCCCAGAGGGACTGATGGTGGTAATGGACCTTTCTGGTGTGAGTGTTGCTTGTGTGATGGGTCTGAGTGAGGTGGTGGTAGCTTATAATAGTACTGTTTCCAGGGCGCTCGACTCTGTCACACTGGTCCTTATATGACCCAGGTCTTCTTGCTTGAGATTCCTGTGGTTTGATGGGATTCTCAAGGAAATGAAGACCAGGGGTCAGAGGTTGGAAGATTGCTGGCAGAGATCTCAATCTAGGGAGGACAGGCTGGCTTTGAGAATTCACAACGGTGAATATCAAAGGGCAATCTAACATAAGAAGGCAGTGTTCCTGTCCAGGGAGATTGCTGCAGGGAATAACAAACCAGCTCAACTCTTTCGGACTGTAGATAGGCTACTTCATACCACCTGTCTGCAGCCAAAAAGAGCAGATTAAGTCATTCAGTATGAGAAGTTTGCTCTGTTCTTCTCTGACAAGATGTCTCCATCAGGACTGGGATCTCTCCAACTGGGCAGATGTGGTCCCACAGTGGTGAGCCATGTGTGTTCAGAGGCACTCATATTGTCCGGGGTAAGTTTCAGACGGTGGAGGTGGCAGAGGTTTGTGAGGTGATTTTGAAGCTGCAGCCCACATACTGTGAACTGGACCATGGCCCGACTCATCTCTTATTGGGATATGTTGAGTCCGTTGGTCCAGTATTCACTGAGATCATCCAGTGTTCACTTTCTGAGGGACTAACCCCCAGGGTATCCTGCGAGTTCAGCTAGCCGCAAGTGGGTACCTACCAAAACGACAACCCACTTGCGGTGCAGGTAGGACAGGGCGAGGGTGTGAGGAAGGCAAAAGGATGAGGGTTGGTCATGTATATAGTGACAGGATGTCACTATATGTATACGCGTGTGGAGGGGAGCGAGTGTGATGGAAGGGAAGGAGGGTTGGCCTGGTGTGGTGCGTGTGGGGCTGCCGAGCTGGCCCAGTAGCGTGGAGGGTGGGTGGTAGCCTAAAGCTGTGAGGGTTCTGGATTCGGGTCTGGGCATGCCTACATTTTTGTGCACCCTGCCCATAATTTAATTTTGTCCAGGATTTGCAAATCCCCCAACTTGCACCCCCCCATGGAGTTAACAATCCTTTAGTAGGGGGGTGCGGGGGTGCAGCCCCTGCTTTAAAATTTAAAATCTAAGTCATCTGTGCCATTTTCCTGTGTGCTGGGGGTGTACATCACCGAAACTGAATTTCGGCAATGTACCCTCGCCATAATGACAGTCACCTTTCGGCAGTTGCCATTATGACATAGAACCATAGGCCAGTCCTCTTCAATGTCTTCATCACTTACATTGCAGATGGACTGGAGGGTAAGGTTTGTCTATCTGCAGATAAGACCAACATCTGCAACAGAGTAGATGATCCAGATGGGGTGGAAGAATGAGAAGAGAGCTGGATAAACTGGCAAAATGGTCAGAAGAGTGGCAACTGGGTTTAACGCAAAGAAGTGCAAGATCGTGCAAATAGGGAAGAGAAACCCTGAATCACAAGGGAAGAAAGAGATTTGGGCATCGTCAGCATAGATGACCTGAAACCATCCAAGCAGACCACTAAAGCAGTAGGTAAGGCTAGGGGGATGTTAGGGAGTATTAGTAGGGGTATCACAAGTTGTAAGAGGGAGCTAATAATCCCTCTTTACAAGACACTGGTTAGGCCACATCTGGAGTACTGCGTTCAGTATTGGAGGCCACACCTGCACAAGGACATTAACAAAATGGATGCAGTCCAGAGAAGGGAACCAAAATGGTGCAGGGCCTGCATTAGAGCACATATGAGGACAGATTAACAGAGCTCAATATGTATACCCTAGAACAAAGGCGGGAGAGAGGTGATATGATCAAAATATTCAAACATCTTAAGGGCATTAACAAGGTGAAAGAGTCTAACATGTTTCAGTATAAGGAGAATAGCAGGACAAGAGGACATAGCATGAGATTAGAGGGAGGCCAATTAAGGGATAATGTGAGGACATTCTTCTTCACAGAAAGGGTGGCGGATGCATGGAATGGCCTACCTCAGGAAATGGTGGATATGAATACAGTGTAGGGCTTCAAACAGGCATGGGATAGGCATAAGAGAGCAATACAGATGAGTATGAATAGATAGGCCATTGAAAGAGTAAAGGCCTATGGCACATTCATAAGGTAGAAAAAATGGGCAGACTGGATGGGCCTTGCTGTCCTTATCTGCCGTCAACTTGAATGTTTCTATGTTTCTATATAACCTTTCCCCAGTGCCCTAAAAGAAGAACTGGTGAGGCCCCACCTAAAGAAATCATCCTCAGTCCTGACGTATTGGTGAATCATAGACCGTTCTCCGACCTTCCATTTTTGGGCAAGGTTGTTGAGAAAGTAGTGTATCTGCAGCTTGAGGCACACCTTGCAGCCTATTACATCTATGAGCCATTCCAGTCAGGATTTAGGTCCAGGCATAGCACCAAAACGGTGTTAGTCAGGGTACAAAAGGATCTCCTCAGGGCGGGAGATAGGGGTGGGGTTGCAGGAAGTAGGCTGTTGGTTAACTAGAATGTGCAGCTTATCCAATAGGTAGGGAAATGGGCAGACTGGGTGGGCCAAGTGGTCCTTATCTGCCGTCAAAGTCAAAGTCTATGTAGGGAGAAATAGGCTGTTGGTTAACTGGGATCTGTGGCCTATCCTGTAGGTAGGAAAATGGGCAGACTAGATGGGCCAAGCGGACATTATCTGCCGTCAAAGTCTATGTTTCTATGTTTCTATATCATCATGCACATGCCACAGTGGCCAGCAGCTGGGCTGGTGTGTGCACAGGGCCCATGTGAGTGCAGGACAGGGTACCACACCCATGCATTGCACACGGAACACCACAGTGCACACTGGGCAGCGGTAGACAGTGGTCATGGAGGGGAAGGGTCAGTCACGCTGCACAGTAGCACAGCCACCACGGACGCGTGGGCAGCCCCGCTGAGACCTGCCAGCTGTAACAGGCTGATCAATGGTCTGTATCTGTGGAGATGGACAGGTGATACCATGGACTGTTCAGTCCCAGACTGCCCTACCAGACCACTGTCCTGACGTCCCCACAGCATGGCACATACCTCCCAAAGGCTGCAATACCAATCCATGGCCTGTGCAATTCCATGGCACCTTTATAGCGCATTGCATGCAAATGAGGGTATGCACACCTGTAATGGGATGCAAATGCAGTGAATGCGCTGAGGAATGGCTCATGAGCTGCTTTGCATAACCTGACTGAATATCGCACAGATGCACCTTGCGCAATGGAGTTGAGCATGCTCAAGTCGTGGCGCACCACTGTGACATGTGCAGTCAGACCCACACCACGCATGCACGCAGTGCTGACATGTATGCTAGCGGTGCAGCATATGCACATTGCATGGGAGGCAATACAGTGCACAGCCACTACTCTGCTTGTGGCGCTAGTGCGCTGTATGTCTTATGGGGCACACGTGCCATAGTGTGGCTGGCACAGTGCCATCATGCCTGTATTGCGCCACTGCGTCATGGATGCCATGGCACCTCTGCGCAGTAGGCCACTTCATGGTGTCACATACATGCTCCCTACCGCGCACAGTACAGGGGTCTCCCAATAGTGCAGTGGCGCTCTGTGTGTGGCCTGACCATTGACCCTGCAGCTGCCCTCTGCCCTCTAGGTGCCATGCAGCCACATGGCAGCCCACCTATTGCACAGTACTGTGCCAGCATGACTGCGAATGGCAGCGCAGCACCATGCTGCCTCAGCACGTGGGACACGTGTGCTAATGGGAGCCATTTTGCACTGTGAACAGCAAGGAATATGCTGCGCACCAGAGCCCACGTGTGGAGTGACAGAGAGCTGAACAGCCTGGTGGCTCTTGTAGAGCCCCATGTAGGTGCCCAGTTTGGGCAGGTGCCCCTCCAGATGCCTCACACTGCAGTGTGGCAGGAGGTAGCAGGTGGACTGGAGGAGGCCACTGGGATCTGGTGTTCAGGGGAGCAATGTCACCACTGCTACGGTGACCTCCAGCGGTGTGACCCTGACTGCCTGAGGCACTTGCAGGCACATGTCCAGCGGGGAACTGTGCCACAGCCAGGTAGGTTCTCCTTGACCATCACTAGTCATCTCTGACTGGCCTCGGGGCACAGGGGGCAGCAGGTCAGGCCACCGGGGGGCCAGCACCCGTGTTCTTGGGTATGGGGGTGCACCATGTCCACCCTACACCACCGCAACCCAGACATGCTGTGCGGGATGTCACACTGGTCGGGGGGGCCTATGGTTCAGACATGTACTGATGTGCTTCTCTCCATGTTTGCCCCCTAGGACTGGAGGACCACCTTAGGGCTCGGATGGTTGAGGAACAACAGGGCCATGTCCACGCTGGAGGAGAGGGCATGTGGGCAGGCCACAGTGGTGGTGCTGTGGGTCAGCAGCACCCTGCTGACCAGGACGCAGGTAAGTGCAGTGTTTCCCTATACACCTGTGCAGGGTGGGTTGCAGGGGGGGTGGTGATGTGGCATGGCACCTCTGCACATGGCCCCTACAGCTGTGCACTTCCTGCGGTGTCCTCTGCACCATCCTGTGGGCCTGCACATGTGGGTGGGTGTCACAGGTGGGCTGTGGGTGCACTCGGTGCCTGGCTGTGCCACTGCCTTCCCACTGCATAGCCATGACACTGGATGACCAGGATGGTGCTGCGGTGCATGGGCGGTGATGATGTGCAGCAGTCTGCATGGCTGCAGTTGCCACCAGAAGGGGACAGAAGACAGACTGAAATGGAGCTGACTGAGTAGCAGGGAGACTTCCGGTCTTTTCAACAGACCAGAAAGTTGCTAGTTGTCAGTATTTAGCTTGGCAACTGATAGGGTACACACAGGAGTTTTGAAGTAGAAAACAAAAAAAAACAATGTTTTTCCAAGCACTACTGTGTGTGGAAAATGGGCGATTGGTCGAGCAAGCACGGGCCTCGGGGGAGAGAGCGAGACGGCAAAGTCACACGTAGAAGCGGCGAGCGCTTCATTTTAAAAGAAATAGCAGGTTGTAGTGTGGCAGTACATTTCGGCTAACTGAGGCTGCTACGAAATCTACATTCCTTTGTAGTGGCAGGGACATGAGGTGTTTGTGTGGGAACTGAAGGAACAGGTGTGGATGTGATTTCGTGACAGTGAGGAGGCTGGTGACTGGAGGTTTTCTGAAGCTGTGATGATGTAGCCCGATATCATCACGGCTTCAAAAACCTCTTGGCCAATCAGTGTCCTCCATTTATGATCTCCAGTTCATAATTGTGCTTATAAAATGGGTTCCCTGTAAAAACAACTTGAAGAAATCTCCCAATAGATACATATCAACACACAAAATAAAAAAGTAATTTGAACTGCTTTTTACGAGATAGTGTACTGATTCCTCTTCCCCTTCCCCCCAGGGTGCACCATGAGATAAGCAACCTAATTGTTCAGTGTGCCCTTCCTGGTGAAACTCTTAAATATATATAAAAAATAAAACTAATATCAGATTTTAAAAGCAGCCAACCATTACCTTTTATATCTGAGGTACTTTTTCTTTTCCCTTTGTTTAATTAGAAGATTGTTTACCTGGTGTTAGTAGGTGTGATGTGTGGAATAGCACTTAGCCTGGCAGCTGACATATCTTACTCTGCTGCCCCACACTACATTATCAGGATTGTGACCTCACTGACTGTGACATCACTGCTACTTAGGAACCACAAGTGAGGGATGGCCAGGTCATTCACCTGTGATGTCACTGTCAGTGAGATCATAATGCTGATGATGTATTGTGGGGCAGTAGAGTTAGACATGCCAGTTGCCAGGCTAAGAGCTGCTCCACACATCCAGCACAATATTATCACATAGAAGACTTTCTGGATGAGCTAAAGGCAAAAGAAAAAGTATTTCAGAATTAGAAAGTTACAACTGACTGTTACTTAAAATTTGTATTATTTTCCTGTCTGCCTGTTTTGGTTTCACTAGCTCTTTGAGTAAAAAATAGTCCTTGTAGTTTTTTGCCACTGTGTAATGCTGTTGTGAGCAAGTCCATGTAGGCAATGTGTTTAATGTCTTGCTATTTCTCTTTTTTTTGTTTTTGTCCAGGTCCCCTTCCCCTTATGGGGGATTGGACCCTGCTGCACACACACACACACACACACACACACACCCACATGCCCAGGCTTACTCCCAGGCAGGTTCACTGGGCAGGCACCCCCCAATGGACAATGGTCTCAAGCCCTGGCTTAACCCACCAGGGGCAGGGCCACGGGATCGGGGCACCTTGGATAAAACTGATTGCAGCAGGAGTGGTGGCAGGCAGGACATCATGTGGGGGGACTGGATTTTTAAATGCTGTAGATGTCCTCAGGGGGATATGCAATGATGGCCAGCGTCCACTGTGTCCCCTTATGAGAGGTGCCGGCAATGGTATTACCCACAGCCTCCACTAGAGGTCTGCAGAGCACTAGATACTGCCCCTCAAGAAGGAGAAAACTCCTGGGATGCTCAGTCCTTCTCCCCTGGCTGGCCTGTGACTCCTGTGCTCTTTGAACTTAGAATATTGGCACCACAAGCAGACGCCTTCTACTGTGCTGGTGGACCAGCTAATGTCTTGCTGTTTCTGAATATGGCTTTTTTTGTTTCTTTATTTTTTTTGTTTCAAGTTACTCATGTTCCACTGTTTTAGTTTGTATGTGAGCACTGTGGCTTTTTGTAAGAGCAAGTGAAAGAGAGAGAGAGTATTTGGCCACTATTTCTAGAGAAAGACAGAACATGTGGCCATTGTTTGGTGAGAGAGTGTGATGCTGTAATTTGCTATGTTAGTGGGAATGAGTGGTGCAGGTTGCAAGCAGCACCAGTAACTGGTGAAGTAAACTAAATTTTAAACTTATTACTGGGCAAGTGAGTGGGTAGGGGTGGGGGTTGCCTGAACAAGTAACAAAGCATCTTGGTGGGGGGGGGGTTGAGTAAGGCACTGCTGGTTCATAGCAACAGACAGGAGGAATTCAAAACAGAAGATTGGAGGTTAATAAAAAAAAGTTAGAAAATAGAAAACAAGTTGAGTAGATAGATTTAGCTTCTTGTTTACAAGTTGAATGTTAGTTATGTGGAGGTTGAGGGTGGGAAGTTCTATCTTAAAATGTACAAAAATGTTGTTTTATAAGTTATGACCAGTCATGGGTATTGAGGTTTTCTACCATATAAGCAGAGACCCGTCCCCTGATGAAGGCCCGCTGAAGGGCTGAAGCGCCGGGGCTAGAAGGTCCCTTTTTGTTCTTTGGGCACCAGTTGCTGAATAAATTTGTCTAACACTACTGACATCCTGGAGTGCTGAATCTTTTTTCCAAAGGTTCAATTGTTTGGTAGTTGGCTATCTACTCGATTCAAGAACCGCTTGCATGTGCGCATTGGAAAACTCTGCTTTTCAGTTACCATATAAGCATGACTGCCAAAAATCTTTTTTAAAACATTTCTGTTAGTCATGGATATCCAGGTGTGCTGTGTCCTGGTTGCTGAAAGTGTTCCTAGATATGTGGTTGCCACCATATAAGGCATGGAGCTCAGCCAATTAGGACACAGCAAATTCCCTGCCCATTTTTATGTTTGCTTGAGCGTGCAGAGCACATGATACATTTTGAGAAGAGTAAAATATTAAAGAGGTGTGGCAGTGTTTGACCAATCCAGTCAACGCTTTCAGAGGCTTGTCCCTCGGCCACCAATCAACAGGGAAGCTGCCGATGATAGCAATTTCAGAGTGAGCGCTGGACATTAAACAAATCTGCTACTCCAATCACAGACAGTTTCATCATTGCAGTGCCAAATCTCTCCCCACCCCCCCAGCAACTAGGCAAATTCCAGCCATGCTTATTACTTGTTTGCTGAGTGTATCTTTCCTGGTGAAATAAATAAATGAGCCCTGCTGCACATAATTGGTGGCACCTGCCACCCACCACTCCCCAAAGCTGACATTGGGGTACCCAATCCCTATACAACATACCCCACTATTATAACAGCACACTGGGAGCCCATCCCAATTTGCCAAAGTAATTCTTATGTTTTTCTGACACTGAGATTCCCACTCCCAGTGTCAGATGTGCCCCCCATGCCCCTTTTTGTCAGCCAACCACAGGGTGCCCAATCCCCATGTTGGCATTAATCCCCCCTCCATTAGTCAAGCACACTGGGAGCTCACCCCAGTGTGCTAAAATCCATTTTTTTCACCTGTAAAAAAAGAATACAGTCCCAAGATGTATTATTTTTAAATCTGAAAAAAAAGGAAATGGTCCCTCATCGTTCCAGCCCACCCCCTCCCCAACCCGCACCCTCCCTCTGCATGCCCCACCTCCCTTCACCCCCTTACCCATACTTACCTCCAGAGGTCAGGAGCAGTGATCGTCTGTGGACCGGGAACACTTCTGCACTCTTCAAAGACCAACCAATAACGGAAGAAATGATGGTAAGCCCTATAATGGCAGTGAATGGGGGGGTTTCAATTTAGGTTAATATCTCAGCCAATATTTGGAGTTTTGGTCCCAAATTTTTAACATGTGGTTCTGGGGACCCCACCTCATGAACACTGTCACTGTCATTTCATTTCTTGGTCCTGAAAGGTAATTTTGTGATCGCTGCGTGGAATCACCTTTCGGGACCTGGCAGAACCCCTGGCAGAACTCTTCAACCTATTCTTGGAACAGGGAGTTGTCCCTGAGGATTGGAGAACAGCCACTGTGGTCCCCCTTCATAAGAGTGGCAGTAGGGAAGTCACAGGTAACTATAGGCCATTAAGTCTAACATCAATCGTGGATAAAATTATGGAAACACTCCTCAAAGAAAGAATCATATCCTATCTGGAGGACAGTGCAGCATTAGATTCTAGAAAACATGGGTTCACAACAGGGAGATCATGCCAAACAAGTTTGATAGACTTCTTTAACTCAGTGTCCAAGACAGTGGACCAGGGAGGAGCAGTGGATGTACTATATCTTGATTTTAGTAAGGCATTTGACTCCATTCCACACAGAAGATTGCTAAGCAAGCTGACCAACTTAGGAGTTGGTCAGAAAGTAATAATCTGGATTCAAAGCTGGCTGACTAGAAGAACTCAGAGGGTAATAGTAGATAGAACACTATCAGAGGAGAGGGAGGTGACCAGTGGGGTGCCTCAGGGGTTGATATTGGGCCCTATCCTGTTCAAAATCTTCACTGGGGACGTATCTGAAGGGCTAGAGGGAAAAGTGTGTCTATTCACAGATGATACAAAGATCAGCAACAGGGTGGATACTCCTGTGGGGTACAAAGGATGAAACTGGACCTAAAAGTACTGGAACATTGGTCTGAGACAGGGTGGCTGAATTTCAATGTGAAGAAGTGCAAGGTCACGCACTTGGGGAAGGGTAAGCCAGATGAGGAGTACTTTATGGGAGGAATGAGACTGGAGGTCACAAAGCAGGAGAGGGACCTAGGGGTGATTATTACAGATGACCTAAAATAAGAGTGAAAAAACTGCACTCAGAGCAAATGGGATGCTGGGTTGCATAGGCAGGGGAATCACAAGCAGGAAAAGGGAGGTACTGCTCCCACTATACAGATCTCTAGTGAGACCACATCTGGAATACTGTGTGCAGTTCTGGTGGCCGCATCTCATGACGGACATAGATAGATTGGAAAGGGTTCAGCATAGTGCAACAAAAATGATACAAAGACTGCAAGAAACATCATGTGAGGATAGACTGAAGGAACTCAACATGTATTCTCTGGAACAAAGGAGAGATAGGCAGAACATGATAGAGACCTTCAATTACCAAAAAGGTGTCAACAAAACTCAGGTACAAGACCTATTCAGTAGTAGGGTTACACAAACACTTGAGGGCATAATATAAAGATTGAAGGAGGAAAAGTATGGAGCAACACAAGAACATTTTTCTTCAAAGAAAGAGTGGGGGAACCTTGGAACAGTCTCCCCCAGGAGATGGTAGGAGTCAGGACAGTGGAAAGCTTCAAACATGCATGGGATAAATATAAAGGTAGTACAGCACACAGCAATGACTGGGGGGGGCACTACTTTAAAATTGGGCAGACTAGATGGATCTAAAGGACCCGTTCTGCTGTCATCTTTCTATGTTTCTGTGACTGAGAAATGAAACAATAGTGCCACTGTTCATGAGGTGGGGTCCCAAAAGCCCATGTTGCAAGTTTGGTGAACAAACTCCCAAAAATGACTGCATTATGAGTGTGAGTTGGGCCATTTGTATACACGCTCGTAACTTCACCAATTTTTAATATTTTCACTCCAAATTTCCAACATTACCATTTTTTACATCTCCTTATGAACAGTACAGCTGTCATTTTTTGTATCCTGCCCAAAACATGTTTTCGCACCTGTGGCGCAGAATGGCGCAGTCGCTGTGGGAAATGAACTTTGGGGACAGATTAATGAAATCACAGTGCTACTGTTCATGAAGGGAGGTCCCAAAAAGGCCATGTTGAAAATTTGGTGAACAAATTCAAGAAAATGACTGCATTACAAGCTTGCATCATGCAATTTCTATGCATGCTCATAACTTCGCCACTTTTTCAAATTTGCACTCCTGATTTTCAACATTGCCATTTTTTCACACCTCTTCAAGAACAGTACAGATGTCATTTTTCACATCCTACCCAAAATGTATTTTCACACCTGTTGCGCCAAATGGCGCATTCGCTGTACGAAATCACCTTTTGGGATTGAGTAACAAAATGATAGAGCCACTGTTCATGAGATGGGGTCCCAAAAAGCCCATGTTGAAAATCTGGAGTTAAAATACCAACAAACATCTGGGGCGTTAAGGTTTCCAACCGTAATGCCCCACCCTGTACAGACTGACAGGCATCGGGGGTGTCGCTTGAGGTCATTGGCCGTAATGCTCATGCCATTACACCCCACCCCCACCCTGCAGCCACTGACAGGCATAGAGGTGTGCCTTGGGGTCTTTGGCCCTAATGTTTACCCCATTCTCCTATACTGCACCCATCTCAACTTATTTCCTGGAATGGGGTGAGCATAAGTGCCAAAGACCCCAAGGCACACCGTGACACTTGTCAGTGTCTTCAGGGTGGGGTGGGGTGGAATGGCTTTAGTGTTATGGCTGATGACCCAAAGGCACACCCCAACCCCTGTCAGTCTCTGCAGGGTAGGGGTGGGGGTTGGTGTTAGTTCAATACTTCACTGTCATTCCTATTATGCATCTAACTCATGCAGTACCAATGCCAATACTAGCAAGCAAACATTTGGCATTCACAATGTAGTACTGTACTTGCTAGCTTCTATACTTTGCTCCATTCCTGTCACTGTTTAATCTTACCTTCAAGCGTGCTGTACTGGTGATTCATTTTGCCTGTATTTATCTTTTTATGACTATAGCATTTAAATTTTTTGCAGCAGAATTTTCTCTCTTAAATAAAAGAAAAGAAAAATACTAAGAACATTAATTTTGCACTTATATCCACTAACATACTAACATACTATTTGCCAGCAGATTAGGCCTTATGGTCTATCGAGTCTGCTCGAACCTTAGATCCTTAGTTGGGTGCCGAGACCCTCCCATCCCTTGTGCTCCAGAAACCCCTATCATCCATCCCCACCCCCTGGGACAGGCCATCATCTGATACATCCACTTTCTGTGTCTGTCCCACCCTCTCTTGAAGCCCTCCACTGTGGATATCTGAACCAGCTCGCCAGGCAGTGCATTCCAAGGGTCCATCACCCTCTCAGTGAAAAACCTCCTCCTCTTTTCCCCCCTCACCCTTCCACCTTCCAACTTCAAACCATGTCCTCTGGTGATACCTCCCTGCTTTAGTCTAAAGATCCCTTCCATGTTTACCCTATCTACTTCCTACCTGGTGGGGGGGGGGAGTTTAACTGGTGCTGTGTTCGTTCCCACTTGGGGAAATATTATTTCTGGTTCTAGTTTAACATACTCACCTTGGGTTCTACCTTTACACACAGTTCATTGAGGGGGACTGAGACCTACCAGTTGCCTCTCATGCCTCAAGAACCTTTAATTAACAGTAGCATGACATCATAATGTCATCTCTATCTTGTAGGAAACAGTTCATAATGTGCTGCTGAGACCACTTATGCTCCTTCTGCTACCCTGATAACATAGATGATAATGCATGAGCAACAGTGTGTAATAAGTAAGGATTAAACCATAACAGAGCATTGGGTTACTGGGGATTTAATCCATGTCTGGCGGGGGGGGGGGTTGTTGCATGAGACTGCAGGCAGAATGCCAACAACCACCCAGGCATGGATTAATTCCCCATGTAACCCACACTCAGGAGTGGGTTAATTCACTTATAACATGGTCAGACAAATTGCTGCCCGCAGGATGAAAAGACAGAGAGGCCAGGGACGTACGACTTTCTAACTGCAAGATTTATTGACTCATGCATGACTTAGGAAAACTGCAACACAGCGCTGCAGCATGTTTCAGAACACAGTGCAAGCTCGCCACTATAAACATGAACAATAGGCTGAGTGTCAAAGTATGACTGCTACATAATGTGAAGATTAGCAAACTGCAATCAGTACAGTTACAGAAGAAACATCAATACAGTGCGAGTGCTTCATAGTGTCAACACTAGCAAACTGTGATTGCTACACAATAAAAGGTGGAACCTCAGCAATCACTGTTAGGAAAGACATGCACTATACCCTACGGGCAGAATAATATGAGACAATATGAGACAGAAAAGTGAAGATAATACAAGTTGCGGAATGCTTTTGGGTGCACAGCAGGTAATGAGCAGGAAAGTTACAGTAAAACTGCGATTTGAGGGGCATTCTGGGAGACATGGCAGCTTGTGGACTGAGTCCCCGGGGCTCCAGTGGGTGACTGCACGGTATCTGTCTTCTCAGACTTAGCTGTTTTACATGCCTTCTGCTCACCTCTGTACTATTTGTCCACCCACTCCGTGATTGACAGGTGTCCTGTAAGGGAGAAATTGTCTGCAAAACTCCACTCCATGTACACTCTGTGATGGTGCAAATAAACTGCAAGTACACTGTGAGCTGGAGGGTCTGTGCCAGGATCAAAGATGCTGTCTCATGGATGTACAACGAGCAGCTGTGGATTAATTGAGGATTAATGCATGGTCAAGCTGATGGCTCCTTACCAATTACATCACAGCATTTTGCCTGGTCATGTTATACATTCTTTAACACACCTGAGATGTGTGATACCACATATACTACAAGACTGAAGGTTAAGTGCTTTATTCTGGGGGCACACACCAAGGGTGTGTAGAAAATGTGTTTTCACTTTTGCCTATACTTTATTTTATATTAAATGCTAGTGGTTTGATTGACGGTCAGCAGACAGGAGAAAAAACTGACTGAAAACTAAACTGCATTTTGCTTGCAGCTATTGTATGTCATGCTTGGTGCAGTGTGTGAGAATCAGACAATTATCCATTATACAGACTCGTGTGAAGCAATGTGTGTCATGAAGAATTTCAGGTACTGACTGTGGGCTGTAATTCGTTCCAGTCTAGTAATTATAGCCCAATCAGAGTTTAGCCTTAACAAACAGCCAGATGTTCAAGAATGGCTAAACTGGGAGTTGCTTTGCTTTAAGAATCATTGCAGAGGCAGAGCACTGGTGCTGTAGTTACCTGAGAAGCCCTGACTTGCTGAGAGAAGCCCTGACTTGCTGAGAGAATCCCTGACTTGCTAAGAGAAGCTCTGATTTGCTGAGAGAAGCCCTGATTTGCTGAGCTTCTCTCTTCACCTTGGTTTACACAGGGAAGCTACAGCAGAGATTCCATCTCTCTGCGGCACTTACTGGAATGACCAGATCTTGTCGCTGCAACATAAACTAAGAAGAAAAGCAAGAAAAAACTTGAGAGTTCTTATGTGAGTGAAGTATTTTCTTCATAGAGTATTGCTCTTGGATTTTTGTTAATATGGAGCATTCAGAACAGTTAGTTGTTTGCTTAGTATAACTCAGTGAGACATGACATCATAGTTTGGAATAAAGGGTGCACTGTTTTCTGTACTCATAATGATGTTAAACTGGCAAGGATCATATCTGCCCCCTTTTGTGGTGATGGCATAGTTGCTTTGAAACATAGAAACGTAAATGTTGATGTCAGATAAGGACTGTGTGGCTTACCTAGTCTGCCCATTTTCCCTACCTAACATAATACTGCAGACCCTATTTGATCTCTGGCTTGCCCTCTCCCACTATTGCGAAGGTATTCTTATGTCTGTCCCACGCCTTCCTGAATTCTTTGGGGAGACATCTGGAAAAGCTGAGCAGCAGGAAGGAAATGAAGAGGTGATAAGTTTGCACCGAAAAGGATGTAAAAGTAACAGTCAAAGTGAGGGGGTACTTGGGGGTACAGAGTAAGATTTAGAAACAAGCCATACATTTAATATGTGACCTTGTGCACATCTCATGCATGGCACCCCCACTTTGATAACACTTCAACCACTGGGAGGAAGTGGAATTTTGGGGAAGTGAGAAACAGAAAAAAATAAAATCCTTGTGACAGGAGATGAGTATGTCTGGGGAGTGTGGTTCAAGATTGTTTAGCACTTACAGTATGCATACCTGCTGACAAAGTGAGGGAGGGCTTACATGAATGACCTAGTGTTGCCTCTTACCTTAATTTATTACGATACTATGTGAAAAAAAGCAGCATTACAGACTGACAAAGGGAACTGAGTTTGATTATAGGTATATTTAGATCGATATTTATTTAAAAAAGTAAACAAACATTTATTATATACTAACAAATGGTTCAATATTTGAGATGTGCAAAGGTTACAGAAAGTGACTGCTATAAAAGAATGTGTGGTCTGAATGAAAAGGGTTAAACTAGAAGTGGTTCTTGAGAAATAGGATGAAAAATATATTTGCAGAGAAATTCATTATGATTAATAAATGAGGATTTACTGAGGAGTTCTTTTTTCCCTGTTTATTCTCAATTAAATTCATGAAACATAAAAAAAAAAAAATGGCCAACTTTTTTTACAGTCAAAGTTTAACAGGACTGGGGCTTTGTATTCCCTTGTTTTAGTTTCTCTATTTATTGTAAACAATACGGCAGACGAGAATAGAATTTGTTCTTACAAAGCATTTTCACTTTCACTGTATCAAAGCACTTCATAAAGAAATAAGAAGCTGTTGCCACAGCACAGTGTCCACATTCAAACAGAGCACTGCACTCTGCAACATTTGATGCACAGTCATTGACAACTGTACTACATTTGCTCAGTCATATCTGTGCAAAACAAGGTTATGTTTCTGCGCATTCAAAAAGTCTTCTTGCTTTCTTGATTTCATTCTTTCTTGCTTTTTTGATAAAGTTTTTATCCTCTGGAGCCAGACTAGGTTGCTTCTCAACCATGTCCCCAGACCTGTCCTCCTGCTGGACTGGGGGGCTAAATTTCGCATGTATGCCCACCCCCCATGGTGGGGCCTGGGGGGGCCGTTGTCTCCCCTGTAGCACATCATACAGAATGTATTACCACTTGGAGTGAAAGGGGGGCTCCAGAAGTCCTGGCATGGTGTCACAAAGCTGGTCTGATCAGTTTTCCACCATTTTTTCTCCCTTTAGTGCCCTGAGCCTGTGGCAACTTGGAAGATGCATGCGTGTGGAGGGGCATATGTAGGGAAAGAGAAAGGGGAAATTGTTTAACAAGGAAAGGTATACTAAGCCAAAGTGGTTTCCAGACGCGACCTGAGAGCACAAGGAAGTCAAGTGACTTGCTTAGGGGTCACACAGTATGCAAGTGGGGGCTGTGGGATTCAAACACAGGTCTTTAGGTTTGCAGCTCAGTGCTCTTAACCACTATGCTATACTACTTCCTTATGTGTTTCAGAACTGCGGCTCCCTTGACCCTCCCCCGACCTATGTCTGCCTCCCATACATTTGCTGTACCACCAGGCTGCCACCTGTTGGCAGCCAAGAGCTGGGAAGGCCCACTACCCCAATCTGAGAGAGGAGGGCTGCCAGGTGTCTGCTCGATCCTCTCTCAGCCCTCCCCTCTGCCGACCCCCAGGAATCTGCTGATCTGGTGAGAGGTAAGGCACTTGACAGCACCTCAGCCCTCTGCACCACTGGGCCATTGCACATAATTTTTAACAAAATACTGACAAATCAGCCTTACATGATGATATGGAAAGGAATATCTCTTAGAAACCTAAGGTTGAAAAGCATTAAGATGTCTGACTGCTGAACACTGCACTTGTATGGAATCCTAATTACCTATAATTTGTCTAGAACTCCACAGAAAAGGTACATAACAGCAATGGTAGTGACAGTCTGATATGAAATACTGTATCACATGGCACTGTTCCAGCCATAGCTATAACACAGTCAGGTATAACCATTCATGAAGTTCATTTTCCAGTACCTGGCATCTCAACCAGAGCATTCACTTTGTGGAAATATTTACCATATAAATTCTATCTATGAATGATTACCTTCTGTATGTCTACTTCAGCAAAGAGAGGTTTTCAGAAGCAAAGCAACAAAAACACCCTTTTACTGAAAATAATGGGTAAGTACAGCACATCCATTTGTGCTCTGCTTGTACTCACCCCCCCATCTCCAATGATATTCAGATGGATAGGGCTTGCTGATGGTGCAGTGCTATGCAACTGATTATCAGTCCATGTTGGCACAGTGCAGAGTGGATTTGCCCTAACCCAACATGGAGCAGAGGGCTGCATATGGTCAACAGGAACGGTGGTGCCTGAATAGTGCCATGTCCCCTGTAGACTATATTCAGCCTGAGCATGCAAATGAGCCCTCTGGGCATGCAAGGTACTAAGGTGCTATCTGCATGCCCATCATGGGTTCATTTGCATGGGGTACAGCACCCCCTTTGTGCCACTGTCACTGTTACACTCACTTCCTGGTGGTCCAGTTCTCCCCACCCTGATCACCCAATTCATTACTTTATGCTACATTCCCTGGTGATCCAGTAGTTACTCTCTCCTCATATGTCACTCTGGTCCTGTAGAAGACATCCCTGGTGTTCAGTACCCCACTCACAGTCCCATGCATCCTATCCTACCCAACCATTCACATCCCACCCCCTTGCACCCCTCTTACCACCCCGGTGTCCATCACTCACAGATGCCGGAGTACAGCAGCCAGCACAACCCTTCTCTCACCTCCACGACTGGCTGCTGTATGAGCTGTCAATAAGTGTGTCTTTTATAGAAATGGTTATTATTACAGTACACACTCTTGCTTTCAAGGTCAGTTGGCATTCATCTGTATCCCCCTTCCCTGGGTCGTGCCTGAAAATAGGCAGAATTTGTCTAGTGCACTTACCCGGTCAACAAAAACTAAAAAAAAAAAACTAAAACAAATAAATAAATAACAGTTCACATGATGGAAGGCTGTGGCGGTGAGTGAAGTGCTGTGCTAGCTGCCATACTTTGATGTTAGTAAGGACTGGACACTGGGGTATGGGAGTTGGAAGGTGGTCAGATGGGTTGGGTAGGAGGCATAGGACTGTTCAGAGAGACCATGGACAGCAGTGGCATGTTTTACAGGACTGGAGGGATAGATAGAGGGGTGAGGGTAACTAGTGGACCACCAGGGAATGTATCAAAAATTAATATACTGGATCATTGGGGGGAACCACCAGGCCACCAGGGAATGTAACATAAATGAATGCATGGGGTGATTGGGGGGGGCACTGGGCTACCAGAAAATTTAAGTAGAAGAATGTACTGGGTGATTGGAGGGGCAGCTAGGCAGAGGGGTGGGTGGGTGCAGTACAGCCACTCAGCCTTCAGCAGGTTGGGGTATGGACTTAGAGTCTGGAGAATAGGTGTTTTTCTGTGGCAGTGAATAGTGCTGCTCAGGGGACTGTTTACTGCTACCACAAATCTTTGAAAATTTCGCTGGGCCAGTCTGAATGAGGAGACCCCCTCATTTACGTAGGTGCTGGAGTATTTTAGCGCCTGGGTGCTGCTGGCTTTGGGGTGCTCTCAGGCATTTGAATATGGCCCCACCCATATCCTGACTGCAAATCAAGTTCATGCCAGTATTAATCTTTCAATATTAGGAGATCTATGTCTTCATTGCATCACCTACAAAAGGTTCATTCAACATATGTGGTCAACAGAGAAAGACAATATACTGTAGCTAGTTGGGTCTACTTAGGAGTGCTACATACTTGACAGAAGAATAGAGTACTTCAGAAGGATTGAATCCTTTCTTTGCAAAGCTATGGTGAAATGAAATAACAAAGCACCACTCCAGTGATGACACATACGTACTGTGCTAAGCAGTTGTTGTAATATCTGAAAAGAAATGCTATATTCTACATTACACTAGATCCTATCATACAGTATGTAAGAGATCAGGATCCAATGCAATATACCAGACCTGGCTTACTGTAAGAGCTCGTTACCTTTCCTGTAACATGCAGTTAGGCAATATACGCGTGTGGTATTTTATTTCATCACTGTGTTGTTGGGATTTTTCTTACAAGTGAAGATAAATTACACAATGCAGCCATAATGTATCATTTTATGTGTGTCTCTCCATCTATTTTATGCCATGAGGAGACTGGCTTTGGATGTTATAATCCTGAAGATGATATACTTGTCAAAACAAGTTTTATTTTAGGGGGAATATGGGTAGAAGAATGTAACTTGAACCCCTTCCTTTTGTTTGACTAATGTTTGTAACTGGATTGTTGAACAATAAGAAAGCCTTCAGCAATATTATTTTCCATAATGTAACTGTACCCAGAATTGATAGTTTCCCTGTTAAGCTGCAGCAGTAGTGGTGCAAACTTGTTTCTTAGTATTTGTTTTTCTGTATGTGTACTATATGTTGTCTTTTGAAAAAAATAACATAAAAGTTAAAAAGGGTAGATGAGATTTGCTATTTAATTTAATTTTATATAAGAAGAGGGCATTTTAACAAGATTTTTTGTAGCATTTTAATGGTAGTAGTTATTTTGTTAATTAGTATGCCAGTGGCCAGGAGTACCAGAAGTTAAGTCTTGTTGGATACATTCTAGGACTGTCTACTGGTACAGCTAGTTAAGGAACCCACCAGGTACAAGACCATTCTTGATGTGGTACTTACCAACTCAAAGGTGGTCGGAACTCTGAAAATAGGGGAGCCATTACGGAAGAGCAACCACAACTCCATTTGTTTCAAACTGGTCTTTGCGGCTGGAAAACTCTAATTGAGAGCTGAGGTACTTGATTTCAGAAGAGCAGACTTGAACAGGTTGAGTGAGTTGGTCCAGGACAAGTTAGTTAAGGTAGACAGCATAAGAGGGATGTGAAGAGAGATGGGGGCAATAAAGAGGGGCATTCTCAAGGCATCTAAGTTATGTATGAGAAAAATAGCCAACAGGAACAAGTTTATGATTCTCGGCAAGGGACAGGGAAGCAGTGATGGACACAAAAAAGCCTTCTGTGGGTACAAAGAAAAGCAGGGAGAAGAAGAACAGATAGAATACATACTGAGAAATAAGGAGGCAAGGAGGGGGGTTAGTGAGCAAAGGCAGAAACAGAGCTGTGTATTGCAGAGGGGGTCAAAGATGGAGTAAAACATTTCTTTTAGTATATTAGGGAAAAAAGGAAGAAAAAAGGGGAAATCGTTAGACTATTTGAGGAGGGTAGGATGTTAGAGGAGGACGTACAAAAGGCTGCCATCCTTAATGATTACTTTTGCTCTGTCTTCACTAGGAAGGACAGCAAACCCTTGCTAGAGAGTGGCATCAAAGCAGGCACAAAGGGGGCCCCAGAGATGAGGCTGGCAGTATTTACAAGCAAAAGAATCTGGAAAGGGCCAGCAGTCCTAAAGATAGATAAGGCCCTGGCACTGGATGTGATGCATCTGAGTGTACTCAGGGAACTGGCAGCAGAATTGGCTGCACCCCTGGCACGACTATTCAATAACTTATTACAGATGGGAGGTTGTTCCAAGAACTGGAGGTTGGTGGACATAGTTCAATTTCATGGGGGGGGGGTGAAGGAACAAGAAGGGAAATACAGACCTGTCAGTTTTACATCTGTTGTAGGGAAGGTGATGGAGTCACTGGTCAAAGAGGACTTTGTGGACTACCTGCAGAATAGTGGTCTCCAGGATAGTAAACAGCACAGGTTTGTGGCATGGAGGTCTGGTCAGACTAACCTAATAGTTTTCTTTGACTGGATGATGAGGGCATTGCATAGGAGCCAGGCTGTGGATTTACTGTGCTTTGACTTCGGTAAGGCTTTTGACCTGATGCTTTACAGACACTTGCTGAAAAAGATGGAGGGCCTGGATGCAACTAAGGACATAGTGTGATGGGTAGGTAACAAGCTTAAGGGGAGGCAACAAGAGGGTTGTGATTAATGGGGTCAAATTGGAAGAGAGGGATGTCACAAGCGGGTGCTCCAGGGATTTGTTCCAGGACCAGTCCGCTTCAACATGTTCATCATAGACACTGAAGAAGGAAGCTGGGGCAGGTTGCATCTCTTTGCAGATGACACTAAGCCCTGTGGAAGGGAGAATAGCAATGAGGGAGTCACGAAAATGCAGTGACCTGCAAAGGCTGGGGAGGTGGTCTAAGGTTTTGCAGTTGTAATTTAATGCCAAAAAAGTGCAAAGTGATAGACCTAGAGACAAGAACCCTAAGACAGAGTACTGTACTGAATGGGTAGAGTAAGACTGAACACTATGGCTGAGGAATGGGAGCTAGAAGTTATCATCAGTGAGACCATCAAACAGTCAAGCTAGTGCAGGAAGTGCTATGGTAAGGGAAATAGGATGCTGGGGTGCATCATGAGGGGTACTGACGGCAGAAGGAAAGAAGTAATAATACTACTTTGTAGATCTTTCTTGAGGTCACAACTGGAGTATTGTGCCCAGTTCTAGAGTCCTCATCTCAGTAACAATAAGGACAAGCTGCAGATGGTGCAGCAAAGGGTACACAGATGATTAAGGCCATCAGGGTATGAAATACAAGGAGCGTCTTGAGGCACTGAACATGTACTCACTAGAGACCAAAAGGGAGAGGGGGAGATATGACAGAGACCATCAAGTTCTTGAAAGGAATATACAAGGTAAACAGTGGGAATTATTTAGCATGAGTAACAATTCAAGGTCACGAAGGTACGTGTAGAAACTGACAGGAGGGAAGTTCAAAGGGGACAAGAGGAAGTATTATTTGACAGAAAGGGCAATGGGACCATGAAACAGTCTACCAGCCTAGGTGGTGGACACTAAAACCAGTAATTGTTTCAAGCACAGTTGGGACAGAGTGAAGGATATAGTGGCTACTCAGAGCTACAGAAATGGAGAAGAGAAGAGAAGGGAGATGTATGGAGATTGCTAAGACCCGGGATGGAGAGTAGGTCCCCACATTAGATGGGGAACCACGGGCAGGCTAGATGAACCAATGGTCTTTATCTGCCATCGTTGTCCATATTTCTATATTTTAAACAGGAAAACACACTATACAAATGAATGCCCATTTTCAGGCATGAACCAAGAGCATAAAAACATACAAGGTGAAAAGTATGCTAAAAAAACAACCAGTAAAAACCTTGAGATATACTAAGATTATGATTAGACTAAAGGATGTCGACTATGAAAATATGCTTGAATCATTAAAGCCCATGTCACTAGAAACAAGGAGAAACAGGGGTGACTTATTGTTTTGGGGGGATTGGCCCGTGGTTCAATGTGGAAAATAGTTCCTCCCACAACCTCTATTTAAGCCCTCCACTAATGCACCTCCCTTGCTTAGGGAGCATTTTTGGCATCCTGAGCTCCCTGCATGACTCGTGAGGCTGTGCTGTTCTGCTCCCCTTGCTGCTTCACTTTCTTGTTTCCTTGCCTTGTGCCCCCCACTTCCCTCCCTTTGTTTTCTTTCTTTCAGTCTTTCCTTTTCTTGTGTCCTGGCTGACTTCCTTTCATGGCAACTCGTTCTGTCTCCCCCACTTCCCTTCTCCGTTCATCCCTGTTCCTCTGTGTTTGGGTCTTTCCCTTATCTGGTTTCATTTGGGCTTCCTGCCCGCATTCCAGTTTCCCTACAGTTGACACTTGTGAGCATCCCTACTTCCTCTCGCCTTTCGATGCTCCTCTCCCCCCTTCCCAATGCATGCCTGCTCCTTGCTGTCCCTGTGGGCATCCCATTCGCCTCATAGACTCCCCAGCCACTGCACACCGTCTTGCAGGGCGATCCTGCTGGCATCCATGTCGCTCATTCCTGGATGCTCTAGTGCTGTAAGTACCTAGTTTGTACTGTCACTGACCTTACTCTCAGTTTTGTGCACCCATCACATTTCCTCATACCATTAGTGGTTTAATCCTACAGCCATTTTCACTTTCTCCCCATTTGCTCTGCCTTATCAACTTCCCTAGTGCACTGCTATTCGCACACACTCACTGATTGAAGTTGTTCCCTTCACCGGCTCACCAATGTCCTGGTGAAACTTATTCCCCATGCATCCAGCTTACTTAGCTCCTTTGCTCCTCACTGAGCTGTCTTTAAGCATTTACAATAACAACCACAAAGCCATGTTTGTTTGCGCGTCTTTTTCTGCATGCTTTCATCACTCCTCACGTAACCCACTCTGGATAGCTTGTTTATTTCAGTATGCTCCCAATTTGTAATATTTCTCATTCCATACCACTGCAGCATTTCTCCCAAAGTATGTTATCTAACCCCTTTGACTAGGAGCAGCACTGCATTGAACCTTACTGCATAAAACACACTCAGCTAATTCTTCATACCTGATACTCATCCACCTTACTACAGCCCCTGAGGGTCTATTGCACGTTACCTGGCATTGGTCTTCTGTAACCCATACTGCATTCTCTACTGCAATAAATGACCATCACCTGGACAATTCCTGGGGGGTTGGAGCGCACTGTCAGTTCCTCAACTGACCCTACTTGGCAGCGATGCTTAGAGCAGATATTTCAGCGCTCCCACTTCAGTACCTCTGAAAAGGGGAGGAGGTGTGCGGGTATGTGTTGGAGAGGGTTCAGGGTGTCGAACAAAGGGGGGTACCGGGTTGTGGGGGGATGGGCATGGCAGAAGGAGGGGGCACTCCCATTCTTCTATTCCTAGGTGTCCCAGTCTCTTCTCACTACAGCCATCATCCCCAGTCGCCATCGCCTGCTTACTTTCTCCTCCCAGGTTACCGCTTTAATTTGGTGGGGCCTTCCTTTCATTGTATTGTTATTGCTTACACAGCTGAACTCCCTCTACAGCACTGCCTGTTCTTATACCTACCATTCTTATCATGCTATCCCTCTCTCCCACATCGGTGTCTGATTCATCATGCCTATCTCATCCCAGTTTCCTAAATCTACTCTCCTTCTCCAGCAGCATCCTGAACTTCAGCCAGCCCATACCAGCAGCACTCCAGACTCCATCCCTAGCTTGCATCTTCTGAGGTGCTGAGCAAAGGTAGGCCTCCCCTGTCAACTGGGGATGGGATTCCATTACATTCACTACCTCCTACTACTTACCACTGACATCCTCCATCTCTAACTCTTCTGGTCAGCATCGAATGAAGGTTAGCTCACCCCGACTACCAGAGATGGGAGCCATGTCTACATTCTACTGAGTCATACCATGCTTTCTCTGCCTCATACCAGTTGCCACTTCCCTTCAGGAATGGAACTCCTTCACCCCATGTATTCTCTCCATCCTACCTCTCCTAGCTGCAGCAAGTCAAGATCATCTCGACTCCACCGTCACAACTGGATGCCTGAATTTACCTTTCTCTGCTTCTCTCCTATCCATTCAGGACCTGTTATCATATACCACACCCCTTCTGGAACTGGACCTTGTTATACTCGCATTCTCCATTCTTCCTTGCCTGCGGCTTCCCCTCAAGTCCTATAGCACTGACTTCCCAGGATGGGAGCTTGCATCACAGTTCCACTTCTGTATCCTCTACTGATACAGGTCACTGCTTCCTTTTGGGAATGGGACTGGTACACTCCATCAGCCTTCCACCTCTCGGCTCTGCCTGATGACACTGACCATAAGTCATCTCATCATCTACCGGATGCGATAGCCAGTTTCTGGATTCACTAGTTCAATGCATCCTCTGTCCCATGCCTGGTTGCTGCTTCCTGTTTGAAATAAGACCCTATCAACTGGTTTGTCTCCTTTCTCCTAAACCTGCCGAGAGGTATCGAATACTAGTGCTCTCTTCTAGAAGACCAAGCATGGAAGATTGCTCCTCCAATCAATCATTTCGATCTTCTTTTCTCTCTACTGGACCAACGCCTAATGCCCTCTCCTGGACCTGAGCCATGTACCAAATGTGCCTTCACCCTCTACCATTACATGGAGCCTCATGTACTGATCATCTCATCTCACCTACTTCAGTCATGAGCCAGCAGCTGCACCTGCAGGTCCCTCCTTTGCATTTTCCATATCCTACCTGATTACCATTTCCCTCTAGACACAAAACCCCTCTGCTCTGAATGACTCGCATCCTCCTCACCACTCACCTTTCTCCTCTTCCATGGACCATCGTGCTTGACCATTTGGCCTCCTCTCCCTGAAGATGTGGACCTTGCCAGCTGGTTCAGTAGCCCTATCAGTCCAGTTTTGACCACCTCTGGGACTTCCTTGCAGCAGGTCACCCTTTCCAGTTGCTGTATGCGTGTATGTTCACTTCAGATATGCAAACTCCATCCTTCTTCGTTCCAACACCATCTGCCCTTTCCATTTGTCATTTGAAACCTCTGTCAGGTAGGACTTATATACCTTAATCACTTGCTCTTGGTACTTTGTTTAGCTCCTTGGTTTCTACGGACCATCTTCTAGTGATTTGCTACAACCTTTTCGCTTTCCCTGCTGTTTACAGTGGAACTGACATGGTCCTGTACTTTCTGCACTGTATGTCACCTGGCTCCATGTAGCTCAGTACCTTCCTGCATCCATCCTTCAAGCCATCAGGATTCATGCCAGACTTCCCTCCATCTTTGGATAGCAGCCTTTATCTTCACCTTA
Source organism: Neoceratodus forsteri (assembly GCA_016271365.2). Lineage (NCBI taxonomy): Eukaryota > Metazoa > Chordata > Ceratodontiformes > Ceratodontidae > Neoceratodus > Neoceratodus forsteri. Next base: position 34,171,513 of record CM057450.1, read on the forward strand.
CAGACTCTGGGCTTCATCCTGCTCATTGACTCACTTGGGCAGCTTACCATAAGCTCTGGCCAGTATTCCTATCCAGTCAACTACTCCTCTGGTTTATCCATCTCATACCCCTACTCTGTCCACTCTATCATTTCCCATGCACTACTTGATAGATCGCTGTTCACTTCACCTTTGGAAACTACTTCTAGCACACATCTCTTGGATGACATGCCTCATAAACTCTTCCATCTTCACAGAGTTTCATATACTGCCCAATCAGCTCCCCTAAATCATTCCAGAACCTCATTCTTCTGGACACTGGAAAGATTCCCATCCTTCTCTATTGGATACTCCCTATGAATCCTGTCTATTCAGTCACAGTGGACTTCCCTGTCTACCATTCCTCACAGGCTATCCTCCTATGTGGAAAGAACTTAAATTCTGCTGTTATGCTCTGACTTACTATTCACTATCACTGCTATGGATCCCAAGACTCACAAGATACCTTATGCCACCCCTGACATCATCCAATTCTCTTCTGCAGCCTATCCTACCATCACCAACTCTGTTGACCATGTTACTCATTTCCTACTTCCTCAACGGATATTGCTTGTCCTAGGGCCTTCTCAGTTGCCTTCCCAGTACTTTCTTCATTGGACCTCCACCACCTAGCTGCTCACTATCACCACAGCATCCAAACCATTGATGTTGGCTCCTGGACATCACCGTTCCTCATACAATTATCCGCTCTTCTTCATCTAGTACCTTTAGTTGAGTTAATCCCCTTTCCAACGGACTTTCAGCCTCTCCATCACAAGTTATCACTGAGAACAAGCTCTTCCTATTTCCATCTGGAAATCTGCAACCATTAAGGCTAATTCACTAACCCAGTCTCACCTCCCAACCAGTCTTAACCAGCCATAGCACTAAGCTCCTCTTGCTTTCCACACTACTTGACCTCACTTACAATTCAGCCTACAGACTCTTCCACATATCAGCCTCCAAGCTTCTCTCAGGGACTTTGGTATCAGATTACCTGCAAATCTAACCAAGTGTAAGCCACAACAGTTCATTCCATGGACAATCATGCCACAGAAATACCTGTATTTACTTCAGGCAGCATACCAGCAGAGCATATACAAGTTTAGTTATGACATCCTCCCCAAATAAACCATCTGTTCCTTATACCGTACTTCCAATTAGTCGCTATACATATGCTATTACCATCTGGACCACATCTGCAGATCTTCCTATCTTAGTCAACTAATCACTTCTGGCAGTCCTCCTATCAGGCATGCAAAGACTCTCCTCTACCCATTTCTACCTTATAGATGCTTACTTAGCTACTCAGTGCTCACTACTGCATTCTTTGCCTCCAGACTTTACATTGACAGTCAAATCTTACAAAAGTCAGATCATTCACCTATGACTGCTCAAATCATAATTCCCACCATTCAGTGTCTGATAGCATATCAATCAAATTTTACTCTCCAGACTCACTATGCCCTGCAATCCCTTTGGACACACATCTTCCATCCCCTTGGAAATCTGGACTCTATGCCCCATTCTTCAACTGGATCTGCTCCACACTTGGGGATTCTACTGCTTCTTCAGAAAAGTCCTACTCTTCATCCTCAAGATCATCAGGCAATCTGCATTGTCCATCGATCAAGGACAGGCAATTATCTCCAAGGCACTCAAGGACTTTCTTCTACTCATTTTCTACTTCATGGATGTATTCTTAGCAACACCTCGCTCACTACTGAATTTCTTACCCCCAGACCTTAACTTGGAAGTCAAATTTTACACAAGTTTGATCATTCACCCATGACTTATCTTATCATAGCATGTCCACCCTCTATTGTCTAGTAACTCATTGATCAATTCATGCTCTCGCTGCTCATTACATTCATGCAACCCCTGTGGACACACATTATTCATCACCTCAGAAATCTGGACTTCCTTCACCCTTCTTCAACTGGATCTACTTCACAATTAGGATTCTACTGCTCCTGCAGCAAAGACCCTCTCTTTAAACTCTGAATTATCATTCAATATGCATAAGCTATGGATCAAGGATGGACTATCATCTCTTCAAGAAGCTCACCTTCCTTAAATTAGCTATGGTTACTAGAACCTGATCCTTCTCCTCTTAGAATGCTCAGAGGATGGGCAGACCTATAGCTATGGGTCCTCAGAGGTTTCCTCTACCTGGGGATTTTTCCTCTCCTGAGTGCCAGGGATCATACTCTCTGTGAGTTGGAGGAGGTATCATTTTGGGCCTTCTATTACCTACAGATTACTACCTATATACCTACTACCTAAGGGTGGGAATAGAATAAAACCACAAAAAGTACTACAAGTTACACAAGCCATATATACTCCATTGCTATTCCACAAACACTGAATATAGGAGGGCTTGGCCCAAGGTTCAATGTTGGGAATAGCTTCTCCCACAACCTTTATTTAAGACCTCCACTAATGCACCTCCCTTGCTTAGGGAGTGTTCTTTGTTCACCACCATCCCCTCCTCCTCTTTCTCCAGCATTCTTCTCACCTTTGTTCATGGGCCTTCTATTCCCTTCAAATTACTACCTACTACCCAAGGGTGGGAATAGAGTTAAACCACAAAAAGTACTACAAGTTGCACAAGAACTATATATCCCATTGCTATTCCACAAACATTGACATGTGAGATGTGGTAAATGATACAGCTCTCTTTATGGAAACAGGTTTCGATTTTAAAGATCTAGTGGAGTCAAAACATGCAGTTACCAAAATAATACAAATTTTAAATAGTGATCAGTTGTGACTTTTTATTTCTGAAGTATTTTTATTTTTTTCTTTTCCTTTTGCTCATCAGAAATTCTTCTATGTGATGATGTTGTGCTGGATGTATGGAACAGTTCTTAGTCTGGCAGCTGACATATCTAACTCTATTACCCTGCACTACATCATCAGCACTATGATCTCACTGACTGTGACATCACAGGTGAATGACCTGGCAGTCACTCACTTGCTGTTCCTAAGTAGCAGTGATGTCACAGTCATTGAGGTCACAATGCTGATGATGTAGTGTGAGGTAGTGGAGCAAGATATGTCAGCTGCCAGACAATGTGCTGCCTCATACATGACCCCTACTAACATCAGGAAAACAATCTTCTAAATAAACAAAGGGAAAATAAAAAGTATCTAGGATATAAAAGGTAATGGTTGACTGCTTTTGAAATCTAATATTAGTTTTAGGCAGTACACTAGTTCTTTTTTTTTCAACTCAAAGTTTATTAGTTTTTAAAGATAATGAGAACAGATCCAGAAAAACAATATGTGTTATACATAAAACCATGAAATACAGTATACACTGGAGCTATTCCCCTCCTCCATCCCACCCTCCCACCCTCTCCTCCTCACCCTCCCCATAAATATATAAACCCCCACCCTATTCAGCACAGTCATTTCTTCTAATCAGGTTAGTCAAGATATTAGTCAGATATAATGAAAAATGAATTAAATGGAGAACAGAGTATGAAGAGGCTCCCATATATTTCTGTATCTTTCAAATCTTTTGTTAAGACTTGCTATCATTTTTTCTGTTCTGAGGTTTGCAAGGAGCTCTTTTAGCCATTCAGAATGAGAGATATCAGTGTTATCCTTCCAATGATGAAGAATGACCTTTTTAACTGACAGGGCCATCAGGGCTATGTGGTATCGTCTGATGGATACTGAAATTCTGGCATAGTCACTTAGAAGACAAACATCAGGAGTAAAAAGATCGGACAAGCCTAGCAAGGGGTCAACCCTTTGTTGGATATCAGTCTAGAGAGTTATAGCTTGGGGGCAGGTCCAAGAAAATAAGATATGTAGTTCCCTCCACCTGCTGACAGTGAGAGCAAGTGTGAGTCAATAAGACCATACTTACATTGTTTTTGAGGGGTATAATATAGGTTGTATAATATATGAAATTGGGTAAGATGAAGTCTATCCTGTGTAATATATTTATGACAGTTATGCCATAAGGCATTCCAATCAATTTCCTGATTGGGGAAAAAAGGAAGTCCAATAATGTACATGAGCAAAGCAAGTCGAGTATGCCCAGTTATATAGAGTCCTGTAAATATTCGATACAGAATGTGGTGAATTGCCCGGAAGGGCCAGTTCATCCAGAAAAGTTTTAGTGCCCTGTTGTGGAGGTGTTACACCAAATACTTTCAATACTAAGTGTCTTAGTTGAAACATTTTAAAAGTAAATTTAGTGGAAATATTGAGATTTTTTTAACATCTCAGTAGAGAAACACCATGAATTCTCAGTTGTCACAAAATAGGAAAGCTGGACATCTTCCAATTGGGGAAGCCAAGTAAGTGTGATCGGCTTATTATTTATTTTTAGATTTGGGTTGCCCCGTATAGGTTGTGCCAAGTATTGAATGTGATTATACCTAAAAAAGGTACATAATTGAGTGTGAACTCTAACAGAAATTGCAATAGGGGTTGATCTTAAGTTTAGAGGGAGAGCACAAGGTTTGATGTGGAGCAGCGCACCCAGAGTTAAATAATTTGCTTGAATGAGGGACAATTCAATTTTGAGCCAGTTAGGAACAAAAGAAGAAACAGTAACTTCTTCTTTGTTTACCAGCCATCTAATATATTTGGCAATATGACTCGACCAGTGATAAAATATTAAATGAGGGAGACCCAGACTTCCTTTATCTTTGGGTGCTGCTAGTTTATGCTAAGCAATCCTAGGCTGCCTATTAGCCCAGATAAATTTTATAATCAGACCATGAATTTTACTAAACCAGGTCAAAGGTAACCAGATATTAAGTAGGTAAAGAGGGTAGAAAAGTCTAGGAAAAACGTTCATTTTAATTAAATTAACTCGCCCACATAAGGAGATGGGTAATTTGGACCATCTATTTCGATCTGAGCCAATAGTGTGTACCAGGGCATCTAGGTTTAACTTTTGAATTAAAGCCGAGTTTCTGGCAATTAGAATACCCAGATACCTTAAGGAATCCTGTGTCCAAGAAAGACCCACCTCCGTAATGGAGCTTTTGATGACCATGTGATTAAGAGGGAACACGAGTGTTTTATCTACGTTCAGTTTATTGTTAGATAATTGGGAATATTTTTCAGTAATTGAAAGCATAGGAGGGACTGACATATTTGGATATGATAACTGCAGCAGAAGGTCATCAGCATAGGCCGAGATCTTAATGTCATATCCCAGAATGGTAATACCCTGAATCCTCAGACAGAACATTAGGCGGCGAATAAGGGGTTCCAGGTATAAATTAAAAAGTAAAGGGGATAGACGGCAGCCTTGTCTAGTACCAGAATATAACAGGAAGAGATTGGATATCGCTCCGTTGGCTGTAATCCGAGCTGAGGGAGTACTATAAAGGGCCTTAATCCAGTTTTGAAATTGTAAGGGAAAGTTGTAAGCATTGAGAGCATGAAACAGAAAATTCCAGTCCACTCCATCGAACACCTTCTCGGCATCCTGAGAAACCAAACCTGGAGAATAAGAGGCATGCCAAAAGGATGTGTCAAAGAGTTTGGAGGTGGTCAACCAAGGAATGGCCCTTCATGAATCCAACCTGCTCAGGACCAATGAGCTTGGGCAAAACTAAATTAATTCAGTCCGCTTGTAACTTTAGTTAAAATTTAAACATCTTGATTCAGTAGGGGTATTGGATGATAGCTGGTGGTTAGTTCTGGATTCTTATCTGGTTTAAGTAGAAGGACTATAAGGGCTTCTGATAATGTAGGGTCGGTAGGTGCTCCCGATAATATATATTGGAATAAGGGAACTAATAGGGGCAATAATTGTTTTTGAAATGTTTATAGAAATTAGCCGAGAAGCCATCCAGTCCTGGTGATTTATCAGAAGGTAAATTTTGAATGACACTAAGAATTTCCTTGGAAGAAATTGGGGATATGAGCAATTTTTGTTAAGTTTCAGAAAGTGATGGCAAATCAGATGTGGACAAATAGGCACCTAAGATTTGCTCTGAAGGTGGATCCTTCATAGAACTGTATAAGTGTGTGTAACACCTACTAAATTCCAAGATTACATCTGTAGGGGATGTTTTTAAGGTGCCATCTGAATGAGAGCGGATTGATAGGATGTATCTAGTAGCTCCCTGGTGTTTGATTCAAAGTGCTAATAGGCGGCCCGCTTTTTCTCCTTGGTCTGAATAAGATACCTTTGCTTTCATGATAGCAAATTCTGCCTTGTCTCTTAAAATTTCAAGATAAGCATCTTTTAGTTTGGCAAGATCCTGTCTAAGGACATCAGAAAAATTAAGAGACAGGTTTGCTTCAGCTGAGCAAATTTGAGAAAGGAGAACATTAAGCTTCTTTTCCTTTGGCTTTTTCCTTCGGGAAGCTAAACTAATTAAAATTCCCCTGATAAATGCTTTAAAAGCACCCCAGATAAGATCTCGTCGAGAAATAGAATGGAGATTAGTGTCCATAAATTGCTCAATATGTTTATTAGGAGAGGTAACTACAACAGGGTCCTTCAACAGCTGGTTATTAATTTTCCATCGGGTATTTCTCTTGGGGAGAAGAGAAAGGGTAAGGTGACAAATTACCAGCGAGTGATGTGAGGGAGGGCCAGGCTATATGGAGGCATCTAAAACACCTGGTAGGAAAGCATGGGATAGAAAGATATAGTCAATACGTGAGGCTGTTATGTGGACTGGGGATAGAAAAGTATATCCGTTCTCTAAGGGATGTAACACTCACCAGACATCACAAAGACCATAATGTTCTAACAATTCTTGAAGGGCTCATTGAGCCGGTGAGCAGTCTCTGCTCAAACCGGAAGAACGATCCAATAAAGGATCCAAAATTGTGTTTATGTCTCCCCCCAGAATAATTGGTTGGGACAAAAATGTGTGAAGAAGCCTGGAGAGTCTACATTGGGCCCATAAAGACTGCCCAGCAATATTTATGTCATATATAAAACACAATGAATAAACACATATCTACCCTGTGGATCCTTGAGAATCTGTTTAAGAACAAATGGAAATTTTCTATTTATCAATATCAGGACACCAGCGCTCTGGGAGGTAGCCCCTGTGGAAAATAAATGACCAATCTGTTGTCTTCTCATGCAGCTTACATCTGTATCTAACAGATGTGATTCATGTATGAATATCACATCTAATGACAACAGGGCTAGGTGTTTAAGAACTTTATATTGTTTTACTTGTTGACAAAGGCCCTTGACATTCCAAGTAGCAATCTTAATGGCATTAGACATTCATTTACAGAGAAAAATAGACAATATTGTTAACTTAATCCCCACTTTGACCAACAACATATTTCCTAATATGACTGTGCTGAAACCCCTTCCCAGTACCCTTATAAACCCCCCTTCCCTTCCATTATCCCAAAAACAAACATTCCACACAAATTTACACATAAATCAAATCAAATCAAAATCAAATCAAATTTTATTTATAAAGCGCTTTTCAAAATTATCAAAGCGCGAATACAATACAGATAAAACAGCCAACAATAAATATACATTTAAAATCAATTAAAAAACAATAGATTGGCCTAATCAAAGGCTTTCTCAAATAAATAACTTTTTAAAGAAGCCTTGAATTGCTCTGTGGACTGGCACTCTCGAATCCGATGAGGTAGAGAATTCCACAGGGTTGGGGCCACAAAAGAAAAGGCTCTAGCCCCAGATGATTGCAGATGAACCCTGGGAACCTCTAGCAATCTCTCTTCAGCAGAGCAGAGGGAGCAAAGAGGGCAGTAAGGCCGTAGGAAATCTTGCAAGTAGTCCGGTCCCTGACCATGTAGGATCTAATAGCCATCACACTGGCAGCCAGTGCAGTTCTCGCAGCACAGGTGTGATAGGGCAAGTTCTTGGGAGTCCCATCAACAACCTGGCTGCTGCATTCTGCACCAGCTGCAGGCGATGGACATCTACCCCTGGCAACCCTAGATATAGAGCATTGCAGTAATCAAAACGTGAGGAAACAAAGGCGTGGACTAATACAGGAAGGTCATCGTGTGGAACAAGGTGTTTTATCCGGGCAATATTCCTCAGATGGTAAAAAGAGGACTTGACAACAGCTGACACCTGTGCCTTCAGTGTCAGCTCGCCGTCAAAAATTACACCCAGATTTTGCACCTGTTCAGAAGGTGTCAACTGTTTATCCCCCAGCACAAGGCCAGAGGAAAATCCAGGAGACAACTTCTCTACACGGTGACCTGAGTCCACCACCAGCACCTCGGTCTTATCCGGATTTAGTCTTAACCGGTTAGCACTCATCCAGCCCTGATTCTCAGCAGTTGTTAAAGACCGATAAAGCGTCATTTTGTTTGGGTACAAAGGACATATAGAGCTGAATATCATCTGCGTAGCAGTGAAAACTCAGCCCATAACACCTTATAATGTCCCCCAACAGCAGCATATACACCATGAACAACATGGAGGAAGCACAGAACCCTGCAGCACCCCACAGGACAGAGCAAAGGGAGCTGAGGAAAAAATTCCTGATACTACCCTCTGAGTTCTGCCCATGAGGAAAGATTGAAAGCATCTGAGTACTGTCCCTGGCAGTCCACAGAACAGCCGAAGGTGTTTTAGCAACATCCCATGGTCCACGGTATCGAATGCTGCAGAGAGATTGAGGATAACCAAGATCGAATGGCTCCTCTGATCTCTCGCTATTAGGAGATCATTAAGTACTCGAACCAGCACCGTCTCGGTACTATGCCTCTTCCTGAAACTGGACTGGAGAGGATCATAGATTTCATGGGTGGTAAGAAAGTCCTCGAGCTGCAAAGTGACTACTTTCTCAATAACCTTGCCCAAAAGGTTGGCAAGACAGTCTGGGTCAAGGGAAGCTTTCTTCAAAAGGGGTGTCTCAGTAGCCTCTTTTAGAGAATCTGGAAACACCCCTTGGTCCAAAGAGCACCAGACTATCTCAGCAAGGATTGGTCCAATCACATCCATACACCCCACAAGGGAGGCGTGTAGGACCAGGATCCATACTACAGTAAGTCGGTTGCAAGCCCTAGACAGTCTTCATGATATCCAGGATCATTGGCTGGTCAAAAACCATCCAGACAGATCGAGGGCCTGTAACCTCGCATTGACCACTGCCGTGCTCGTTTGAACGCAAACTGCGGATCTCTGACCTGATCGATGACACCTTACCATCAAAAAACCGAGTAAACTCATCACACTTTATTTGTGAAAAAGCTTGCCGGCCTCGCAGAGAGGTTGGATTGCGCAAACTGTCCACAGTCTGGAAGAGATGAGCTGGTCGATTCTTTGATGCAGCTATCTCCCTTTACAGGAACTCTGCCTTCTTAAGGGGAGATTTCTGATTGATAGTCCATATAATGGACCACCAATCTAAGCCTGTCATCTTCCAGACCAGATTTCTGCCAGCAGCATTCCAATCTTCGCCCAACCCTCTTCAACACCTTCAATGTCCCATCAAACCAAGGGGACCGAGGGCAGAGGGAGAGGGGGTGAACATGGACAGGAGCTATGGAATCCAGAGCCCTCAACACCATATTATTAAAGTGTAATACTAAGACATCTGGATCCATGCACTCCACAGGCCAACTCGATAGGTTCAGCACGTCATCAGACCCACAGGAGTAACTCCCCTCAAAGGACAGTACTGGACCATCTCCAAAGGGGTTGGTCTCAAAGGGGGGGCTGAGAAATTATACCTTATGGAGTGATGGTCAGACCATCCGACTGGTTCCACCACCAGTCAAGATCTCCATCCTCAGGGTGAACACCAGATCCAAGGAGTGACCCTGAATATGGGTAGCAGCAGTAACAACCTGTGTGAAGCCCAACTAAATCATCAGTTGGAGGAAGTTTTGGCCAAAAACCAAGAGCTTGTCGTCAACTCAGGCACTGAAGTCCCCCAGGACTAACCACCTGGAGGACTCCAACACCAGATTGACAAAGAAGTCTGCAACTTCCTGCAGAAAAACTTTCTCGTCACCGGGTGGACGATAAATGAGAAGAATTCTGTTGCCCACACCTGCACCCATGATACACTCAAAGGATCTGGGGGTCACCACTGGAACTTCCACAAGGCCCAACTTTGATTTTAAAACAAATAGCAACCCCCCCCTTGATCCAATCTCGAGCAGTGTATCACTGAGTACCTGGCTGAAATAGCTGACTCCAATATGGGACCAGCATTCCCATCCAGCCAGGTCTCAGTGATGCAAGCCAGGTCAGATGACTCAACAAGATCAGCAATAATTGCAGTCTTATTTTTTATAGACCTGGCATTGCATAACACCACCTGGGTTGGATGAGAGGCTGTGGAGGAACGGACCACTTGCCTGTTATCAATGGAACCCTTGGGTATGGGAACCATACATATCTAGACTAATAGCCCAACCCCTCCCCCCAAACTGCTGCAGGCTGCCATCCGCAGAATACCTTTACTAAAGCTCCCTCTCTCCAGCCACCCTTAGGTGAATCTAATTTATGCTTTTCTTAAAGAGAGTATGGGAAATGACATCTAAATTCAAAAATAGACTAAAAATTAACAGAATAGATTCCCCTATATGATAAAGAACAGTTATAATTACCCACTAATAATCTGAACAAGCATAAAGAAATTACAATTGGGGATCAAAGTCCCTACCTTTACTATAATCTTACGTATAACAACCAACAAGAATTTACTTATTTATCATAGATCACTTTAAAATCAAAACCCAATAAGCGATCTTATTAATGAAACAAAATAAATGATCTAGAAATGCCCACAGGCATAGAAAATGGTCACCAAGGTCCCTCTAGTGGCCACCCAAACCCGACGTTGAGGAGGAAAAAGCAAGTCTTGAGGGAAAACTCAGTAGGCAGTGTATTGCCACCAACCCATTTTCACCCTTGGTAAACTTGAACCTTACACCCGAGGTATGTTACCTATAGACACCATTGACTTCTATTCAGGAAACCAAACCTGGCCATGAAGGAAGTTCATGTTCCTCTGAAGAGATCTGGTAAAGCAGTCTTGAGCCCTGAATGAGCTGCTTTGGGATCCTCATAGCTTTGCCAAGTGCCCGCCACTAAGACTTGCAGTCAAGACGGGGTAATTCATTCAAAAACAAATTCCTGCTGCAATAAGCTTTGAAATGAGCGGATGAAAGGCTGTACGGCACTGTCTGATGGTAGCGGGGAGATCTTGAGCAATCCTCACTTTGGCTACCTCCCAGTGGACTTCTTGAGCTTCTCTAACTTTCACCAGAAAGTGTTGACATTCCAAATAATTGAGGAACCTGAAGATTAATGGTCTCGGTGGAGATCCAGCCAGGGGAACCGGTCTTAAAGCCCTGTGCGCCTTCTCAATTGTATACTTAGGACTGAATGGTGAGGGCCCAGTGATCTTCTCAACAAACTTTTGCCCAAATAGGATCACATCTTGACCTTCCTCAGTCTCCGGCAAGCCGATCAGGACAGCGTTGTTTCTTTGGCTACAGCCTTCAAGGTCTTCTAATTTCAACTCCATCCTGACAATTTTTTACCTGGTTGCCTTAAGCTCCAGATCCACTTTGTCTAAGCACTTTTCCAAGGAAAAAACTTTAGCCTCTGAATCAGAAGTTCTCCATGAGAAATCTTCCAGGGCTTGCTTGATTGTCTTGATCTCCGAGGTCACAGATCGCAGTTCGTCTTTAAATTGCCTGAATTCAGCTAAAAACCTCACCAGTGTAAGCAGGTCTTGGTCTGTAGATGTAGTAAATGACTCCGCTAAATCAGTCACACTGGCAGGCCTGGGTTTCTTCTGGCCTTTCTCGGGAGATGTGGGGGGGGCATTCGTTTTGGTAGCGCTTTCTTCATGTCTGTCTCCATGAAAAAGCTCACACTGCCAGATGTAAGACAACCACTCTGGACATCCTCTGAGCAAGTTTCCAGCTATTCACTTTAAGTTAACTCATAAAATAAATGAGAAAAAACGATCGGGTGGCTGGAGCGAGCAAATGAAGCTTGCACCAGGTTGTCTGCATCACGTGACCTTCGCAGTACACTAGTTCTTTAAACAAAACACAAAAGAAACAAGGGGGCACCCACTACAGTTAAGCAGTTTGCAATAAAAAACAACAAAGAGAAAACACTTTTGCACGCAAAGAGTTGTGCGAGAGTATGGAATAACCTACCTCTGCATGTTATTAGGAAAAATAAAGACATCTTTAAATCTAAACTGGATAATTGATTGCTCAATATGAAGAATGATCAGGGGTAAGGATTTTGATGGGACCACTCGTGGGTATCATGCCCCTGTTTCCTATCTAACAACAGTATGAACCACAGTATAAAAGGACCGGGGGATATAGATAACGTCAAGCAACAGCTGATTACAAGAAATATGGTATTGGGGATACAGAATAATGTCGAAGTCAGTAACTTACAATAATAGGAACTCATCACTTAGAAATAAAGAAACATAGACACTGTTGGTAGAGAAGGACCACTTGACCCACCTAGTCTGCTTCTTTTCCCTGTCTATTCTGTCTCCGCAGACCCTACCTAGTCTCTGTTAACTCTCTCCCCTCCTTGCCTATTTACCAATAGTCCCTGATGCCTATCCCGTGCATGTTTGAAATCCCCCACTGTTTTTCTCCCACCATCTCTGCTGGCAGACTGTTCTAGGTGCCCACCAATCTTTCAGTGAGTAGTACTTACTCACATCCCTCTTAACGTTCCCCTTTTCAGCTTCATTGCATGCCCTCTTGTTCTGGTGCACATTATCATTTGAAAGAGACTCCCCTCCTGTATCATGTTCTCCCCTGTGAATTATTTGTAGGTTTCTATCACGTCCCCACTCCCCCTTCTTTCTTTTATGGCGTACATGTTGAGATCCCTCAAGTCTCTCCTTGTAGGGCTGTTGATGAAACCAATGCATCATTTTTAGCTGCTGTCTTCTGGAGTACCTCCACCCTGTCTATGTCCTTCCTGAGATGTGGCCTCTAGAACTGAATGCAGTACTGCTGGTGGGGTCTCACCAGCAACCGATTTAGTGGTAACACCACCTCCCTCTTCTTGCTGGTGGTACCACTCTCTTTGCACCCCCAGCATCCCACAGGCCTGTTTTATCACACTGTTCCACCACATTGAGGTAATCAAATATGATAACACCAAGGTCTTTTTCCTGCTAAGAAACTATCAGTACCCCCCCCCCCCCATCATTTTGTGCTCAGTTCCTGGTTTTCTGTGCCCTAAGAGCATGATTTTGCACTTTTTGGCATTAAACCTCAGCTGCCTGCCATCAACCACTCCTTGAGTTTTCAAAGGCTCCTACTCTTTCTCTACACCCCCTTCTGGGTATCCACTGTTTTCTGTGATCTGCAAAAAGTCATTACTTCCTTTGCAATTCTTCTGCAGTGTCACTTATGAAGACATTGAAGAGTACCAGTTCCCAGTACTGAGCCCTGAAGCACCCCACTGTTCACTTTCCTATCATTAACGTGAATGCATTTTACCACCACCTTCTGTGGCCTATCCCTTAACCAGTTTTTTCCCCAATTTACCAATTTGGATCCCACCTCTAGACTGCCAGATTTCTTTATCACTCTCCCATATGGCACAGTGTTGAAGTCCTTGCTGAAGTACAAGTAAGTCACATCTACTGCCCTTCCTTAATCTAGTTCCCTGGTCACCAAGTCAAAGAAATCAATCATATTCATCTAGCATGACCTGCCCCTCCCCATGAATCCATACTGCCTTTGAGCTTGTAACTCATTCAATTCAAGATACTCTGCAAGCCTTTCCCTTAACAGGGTTTCCTTTAATTTCCTCACCACTGATGTGAGACTCACTGGCCTATAGTTTCTTGCCTCCTCCCTTCTGCCATTCTTATGGAGTAGGAATACCTCTGCTCTCCTCCAGTTTTCTGGAACCAATCCTGTTTCCAGTGAGTTGTTGAATAAGGCCATCAGTGGTGCACCAAGCACCTCCCTGAGTTTCCTTAACATCTTTGAGTGTATCCTGTCCAGACCCATGGCATTGTCTATTTTCATATTTACAAGTCCATTAAGGACTCTTTCCTCTAAAAATGGACCAGTGTCCACCTCCCTGCCCAAGTGTTCCTGCTGCTCCTTGGTGGCCTGTACCCCTCTCCCTCCAATGTGAGGACTGAGCAAATGTACTTGTTCAGAATGTCTACTTTTTCTTGATCATCCTCTGTGCAGTTTCTCTCTGCCATCTTCTAGCCTCCTTATCCTGACTGTCTCTCCCCTTGCCTTCCTCTTTTTGCTTATGTATCTGAAGAATGTTTTGTCCCCTTTTGCTATCCCTTTGGCTATCCTTTCCTCTGTTTGCTCCTTTGCTCCCCTCAGTGTCATATTTTCTTCCCTCTGTTTTACCTGGTACACCTCATTATCCTCATCCTGCTGCTTGTCTTTGTACCTCCTGAATGCCACCATGTTTTTCTTTCATCTGTGTGGCTACTTTCCTAGAGTACCATAATAGTCTTTTTCCTCTTGCTTTTTCTAACTTGCTTCACACAGAAGCTAATTCCTTTCACTATACTTTCTCTTAATGTTCTCCATTATTCCTTTACACCTACCAGGCTATCCTCCTCTGCTGGGCTGCTTCTAAGGCTGTTGCCGGTTTCTTTAAAATACACCCTCTAAAAGTTCAGGACCCTCATCCTTGTGTGGTTTGCCTCTGTGCCTGCTTAATTTTTTTTTGTATTTTTTGTTTATGCTCCACCCACATGCACCCCTGATTGGCCACTCCTTCAGAGCATCAGAGCTGACCCAGCACCCTCCGACCACCCTGCCACCTTCCACCAGATCCCCTATTTGCAGCCTACCTTGAGTAGTCTGGTATATCCCTTCTACCAGGAGGATTCCTCTCTTCTGGGAGGAATGGCCTCAACAACTGTCTATGCATCTCTCAGTGCTGTGGGGACTGGATCTGAGCTGACTGTGGGGCTTCGGGTGGCAGGGAGCTAGGGTGCTCATCAACCAGTCGATCAGGGCATGTTTCCAGTTTCTGTTGCCCTGCCCAATGCAGTTCTCAGCCTTGCATGAGCGATGGGGCATCCTGGGGCAGGGGCATGCAGAGGGCATGTCGAGGCAGCATGTCCCCAGGCAAGCCACCAATCTACCGCAGGTTCCCAGGCAGTACCCCCCCCAGGAGGGAAGCATCCAATGGACGCTTATGGATTCCCTCTGTGCTGGTCCTCACTCCTGGTACCCAGTGTGCCTGCTTAATGTTGAAGAACACTGTACAGTGATCACAGCATCTGTAATACTGTCTCTGTAAGTAAGCATTAGGTCCAGAATTGCCCCAGCCATAGTTGGTTTGAGGTGTAGCTGCCTGAAAAATGCCCCCTGCAGAGACTCAAGGGTGGCCCTACTTTGAGCTAAAGTTGGAAGGCTCCATTTCACATCTGGCAGATTGAAGTCCCCAACTAGCAACACCTTCCCCTTCTTTATCATACTGCTGGTGGTTTTCCCTAGTGCTTTATCCAACTCTTCCCCTTGTGCTGCTTGAGGTCTATATACCACTACACTATGAATATTGGCCCTGAGCTTCTGTCTCTAGGGTAATCCACAGAACCTCCAGTCCTTTGTTTACCTCTAGATTCCCTTGCACTTCCATAGCCCTGATACTCTCCCTCATATACAGACCAATGTCTTCTCCCCTCCCTATCTTTTCTCAACTGAGAGCAGCCTGGTATGACCATGTCCCAGTCATGATTTTCAGTGCACTATGACTGAGTCATGGCCTCCAGATCCAGGTCAGCCTCATTATGATGGCCTCCACAGCTGGAATTTTATTGCAAGACTCCTTGCCTTGGTGCACATGGCTCTCCAAACCTTTCTCTGTCCCTGCCTACACCCCCTCTTCTCCTCCCTTTCACCCTGTGCTTCTCTCCATAACCCCCCTGCAGAACATTAATCTGTAGTTTAAATAAAACAAATGCAAATAGCTTTTGAAATATCAGAATGAATAAGCATTTCAGAAATCCCACAGAATTTCACCTAAGGAAGAATTTGGGAATTCCGCACACCCTTTGAGACCACTATCTCCAGAAATTTTTGCTGAGCATCGGCAATATGGTAAATGGAGTGATCGTTTTCAAGACTTTTGGAGTGCCTCATTTTAAAGAGACACTGTCAACCCCCTTAGGCCTCAAAGTGTCTTTAATTTATAAAAAAAACATATTTAATGATTGGTCACATTCTGTAGAGATTGTTGAAATAGCTGGTAGTTCCATTCTTCTTTTAAAAAATTGGAAAATGGACTGCCCACTATACTGGTGTTACCAAAACTTGTTTGTTTACATTTTTTTGATCAACACCCACTGCTTTCTTCCTGGACATGGGAACACTCTAACAGAATCAAGCAACTTGTGATGCAGTCGGAGGAGAGGAAACTATTGCATCATGAGCAGCTGCACATCTGGGGGTGTTTCTAATGTTCAGAAAGTATGAAAGAAGAGCACAATAAAGATTTGGATGTGTATTTCAGTTGTGCTCTTGCTTTCACGATGATTGTATAATTTATGGGCTTGCTCTTATATTGTGGTGTTGTGCCATCTAAATGGTCTGGGTCATACCTGAAAATGGTCCCTGGGATCAGAGTACCTCACCCAGTTATCAAATATATAAATAAATTTGAAACAAAACAAGTTTAGGTATAACTACACCATTAGCATACATTCAGTTCTACTAAGAAAAGCAACAGATAGAACGTCAAGCATTATCAATAATTTTTGAAGAAGTAAGCAATCATAAAATGTGCTTTTTCAACTAGAAATACTATAATGTAAAATGGTTGACTGTACCCCTTTAAATAGTGAGATGGTTTATAAATGGCAAAAAACTGGAGATAGGTAAAGAGCACACTTTTTTGGGCTTAGCATCTCAGTACATATCTAAAATGGAATCATCAAGTGAGTGTTATGTAAAAGAAAATGAAATAGACTAACAGGGGCATTTTATATTTTAACTACAAATATGCTGGTAATATTATTGAGGCACCAATCAAAGTTTGCAATACTAAATCAATAGCCAAAGCACATTATGGAACAGAAGAATGAATTTAGGATATAGATAATAAACATCAAAAGTCAATGGATATTTTTTATAAGAGATTATGGATCTCCATATAACCATTCCAGGTTACAGTGGGTTACATGTGATTGCAGCAAATGCATAAAAGCGAAAGTCAAAACAGCAATTTTTTAATAATGAATGCAAAATAGGAGATATGTCAAAATAGCACTATGCCAGAAATAGCTCAAGCAATAACAGCACATGGAAGCAAATACCGACAATGCCAAGTGTCTCCAATTGACATATGTGGAGGACTCTACCCCTTGTGCACCCCATGGGGGGCTGTGCCCCCCCGGACCCTCTTCTTAAATATGCCAACTCTGAGGCACTCATCTATAGTGGGGATTAGGCGTGATTGTCATCCATGCACCCATTAGGACAGATCATTATTATGTACCCTGGTTGCCACTGAAACACCATTCTGAGCAACGTTCCCTCTAATTTTCAGTCTCTGTGGGTGGGCAACTGATATGTGTGTGCGGCACTTTGTGCAAAAAAATTGATTCATGTGCGCAAATTGGATGGCCCAAACAAGTGATATATTTTATTGCCAATAAACAGTAGAAAACATAACCAAACACTCAAATACTCAATGCAAAGTATAAATATACATTCTGACACAGTCCAAAGATTGGATGTGCATTGTGCACCATAACAATATGAACTGGAAACGTGTGTAAACTATGTACATATTAAAGAGTCTTGCATGCATCTAAAAGGGGTGCTGCTGATGATGCATTGCTAAGAAATAAACATTTACTGTTTTTCTATCCTGACTTTCCCATTCTTCCAGTGGACATATATTTTATTAAGATCAATTTTTCCAACAGAAGCTAAAAACAATTTTGTTCACCTCAGCATATCTAAATGGCTTTCTTCCAAGTGGTTTCTTTGTTTACTCTTAATACAGTTCATGAGGCTGAAACCTCATTCACAGTCAGCACTAGAAGCTTAGGGATTGTAATAGTAGTAGTACAATTTATTGTTCAGCATAAAGCAGTTACAATATATTAAAATCAGGACAAAATACATAGTAAATACAAATAGACAATAAATAAAGCAACAGGAACTTAAATATCTTTACAGTGCAATTCAATTTAACAGTGTTCCTTGAGTACCTTTTCGCATAAAAAAACTCCACAGGACTTCAAGTTCCCCTAATAAACTTTACAAATGAGCTGAAATTAAAAATCTTGCAAAGATCTCTACCATGTTCTTCTCTTTGATAGTAAACAAATATTCCAAAAGATCCTCCAGGAGGAGGCTGAGATCCCCTAACAATGCACCCAGCAGTTTTTTCCTAGTTGATTCATACCTAGGACACAAGAGTACCACATGTTTAAGATCATCTGTAGTCCCCACTCCAAATTTACAATATGGAGAAAGTACCCCCTCTCTTTTTTGTCTGAAATGAACTCATTGAGCATTATAGTTTTCAGTTCTGAATCTTGTATAGATTCTCTTTGTTTAGGACAGGTTAAAAAAGAGAGAGATAGGGCTCATATCCCCATGAAATCTTTACTTTTTTATAAAACCCGTATAACTTAAGCTTGGAGAGTTGAAGATAGCAAGAATTTATGTCTAAGTCAATAAGCCTCAATTTGGCATCCTGCCTAATCTCAAATGGTCTAATGTCAATTTTATTTAAGAGGTGGCCCAATCTGGCCGGCATTATTGTTTGCTTAATAAGTTGAAATAAAGGGATGTACACATCCCATGCTGGCTAATTTGATGGCTTCCTCTGCACACATTCTGGGATATCTTTGTTGGGGCAAAAGAAAAAGTTTCAAAAGAGAATCTGATGTTCACAGATGAGAGAAGTCAAGGAACGTTGTCCTAACTCCAAGGCAAGAATACAGCTTGGAGTTCCATTTGGCAACATTAAGATGTATCTATAGAGTTTATTCAGAATTATTTCTAATTCTCTAACCTTAGTATAACCCCAGATTTCAGAGGCATATAACATGCTCGTTCTTATTTTGGCATTAACAACTCTTAATACCCCTCTGATCAAAGACTTCCTCATCTTGCTGTTAAATATTTTTAGGGCATTTACCAAAGATTCCATTTTAAATCAAATAGTCTCCAAATGTTTGGTCCAAGATAGGCTATGTAAGCAATAATGCCCGACAGGGTGGGCAGTATTGGGCTATACCAGACCACCCAGGGGTGTAATGAGGCCCAATGCTGCAGGTGGAGGGCCTTATAGCCCTTGGAAGGTCTGGTATAGCCCAATACCACCCACCCTGGAGGGTATTATTGCGCATAGAAAATGGGCACATTCATAAAAAAATGGTTAGTTAAGACGTGAATTAAAAAAATAATTTAAAATAGGTTTTTGCAATAAAATAGTTCCTCCACCTATATTGGAATGCTTTTTTTTGTTTCTTGTCTGAGCTAGGGACTTGTCCCTTGGAGCAGCTGCATAGCTCTAAATAGACTTACCATTGTGGCTAGCACTGTTCTCCCATTGGGCTGTTTCCATGCTGCAAAGAAACAGTTTAGCCAGCTGAGTTCCTCATGTTAGAAATTGCAGGCAGAAACTACCAAATAATGAAATGATCTAACTGTTTCTCCAGAGCTATTTTTTTTCAATCTGCAGCTCACCTGACCCCCCGCTACTCTTTAACTCCAGACCTCCCTTCCCTTTATGCACCTCCATGGTGCCGCTGCCAGTGGTTTCTATTTTTGCCATTTTTTTTTAAAGTAGAGCAGTAATGAGCTGGGAGCTGAAGAGCGAGTGATTGATCGAACTGCAGAATTACAGAACAGCACTTTTGATGGGCAGGCGAGCTGTCAGGAAACAAAGAAAAAGTAAGCCTGCTAGATACTCTTGGCGGCAATTTGAAATTCTTTGCTTTGTCTATGTTTGTTGTTCTGGGTGCTATGAGTCAGCAAGTGAATCATTTGGGACATCGGTGAGGAGCGATGGTTGTGGACAGCCGCATCATGGAGCTGTTGAGTACGGGCAGAAGGTCTGTAGATTTTGGAAGGATGTGGGTCACCAGAGCTGGGAGGAAAAAAACAGGAAGATGTATGTGTTTCTGTGATCAGCTGGGAGACAGGGTATTGTTCATAAACTTGAGTGTGTCAGGAGAAGCGGCCCAAGTGGAGATTGTTGATGGGGGGGCATTTATCATAGGCTGGCACCCTGGGCAGGGTATGTGTGGGAGTGAGTATATATGTGTGTGGTAAGACTGTCTCAGGCTTTTGTTTGGCTAAAAACAAACAAACAAAAAAAGAAATGCAGTAAATGAGCACAGGTGAGGTTGGGTGCCGTAAGGTCAGGCAACAGGTATTGCGGGAACAGTATCTCTCGCTAAGTGAGAGAAAAATGACAGCAATTTGAAATTTAAATGAGGTTCTTTTAGCCAATTAAGGCACAGGGTGGGCACAAGATACTTCAGTTAGGTGAAGGGACACTTTAGGCTGGCACTTTTTATTTCCTGCTCGTCTATTGAAAGTTAATGTACCTCCCTGGCAGGGGTACCAGCCAATCAGAGACCAGGAAATAAAAAGCCCATTTTCTAAAGGCAAAATGGACACCTAAATAGTCATAGCACTTAACAGTGTCTAGATGGTTATCGTTTAGCCTAAAGCCTACCGTATTCTTGGTTTGAGAGCCAAAAACTACAATGTTGGTCTTGCCGAGATTAACTTTTAGTTTCCTTTGAGAACAGAGAGATTCAAAGTAAGCCAATTTTCTTTTAAGACCTAGGACTGAAGTAGAGAGCAAGACTAAATCATCTGCATATGCTAAACATTCAATTATTTCATCATTAATTTTTGGAGCATGAAAATCTGGGTTACCAAGCTGATCCAAGACTGTATTAATGTAGATGTTAAAGAGAGTGGGGGCCAAAATACACCCCTGTCTGACCCCCACATTTGTCTCAAATCTATCAGTTAGATGACCATACTGATTATACTGGACCCCTGCCCACATATTTTCATAGAGTCTAATAATAACATCAAGAAGTGAGGCCTCCAACTTCAGATGCCTTAATGTAGCCCAAAGGATATTTCTACTAATGCTGTCAAAGGCCAAGAAGACGTCCACAAAACAGCAATATAATCTGCCTTTTCTCACTTTAGCATACTTCCAGATCAGGTGCTGAAGCACATAACAGTGTTGTACTGTAAAACGGTCCTTCTGGAAACTGTTCTGTGCCCCATTCAATACTGAGTTCTCCTTGACCCACAGCAGCAATCTGCCCAAAATTATACTAGAGAAAATCTTCTGTGAAACATCTATCAAACAAATAGGCCTATACATCCTTGGGTCATTCGGAGCCTCTTTTTTAAAAATTGTGAAGATAACACTACCTGCCCAACTGGCAGGGTAGGAGTATCCCTGAACCAGGCCATTAAACAGCAAAAGAAGAAAATGAATCTACCAGTTGGTAAAAACCTTATAGAGATCACCTAGGACCCCATCTGGCCCAGGCTCTTTATTTGCCTTAAGCCCAATCAGTGCCATCCAGATTTCGTCCTCTGTGATCAAGATAGGTCTTGAAAAAATGTCATCCTCCTGTATTTTGAAAGCATCACGTGTCTCCTGCTCTTCATGAGAATAATAGAGCTTGGAGAAATGAGATGCCCAAACTTCAGATGTAATATAGGCTTCAATCCTATTGGCATATCTATTATATCCCTGGGCAACAATATTCCAAAATCTCCTTTCATCCCTATCCAAAACAGCCTGCCTCAGTTTTTCCCAAAGTCCCTGAGTATGTTTATGTTTCTTCCATTCTAGAATTTTCCTATATTTTTCTCTTTCAGTCTTTAGTAATTTAAAATCTGCTGCAGTCTTATTTCTTTTCTTCTTATGCTGTCTTAGTTTTCCTCCAAACTCTTTCTTTGCCTGTAGGCATACTGAATTAAACCAAGACTTTTTATAAAGGGACCTAGGAAAGTACGTTGTTTTACATCTAGGTCCAAGTAAAGAATAAATAGTTTCCCAATTCTCCAAACATATTAAAGGCCTTACTTTTGTCCAGGACCAACTCGTGAATATCACCAAAGACTCCTGTACTAAGAATTTCTTTGAAACTAGCTTGATGAATCGTCCCCCCATCTAATCCTTCTCGTTTATGACTTCCAGACTCTTTTCCTGTTGTGCTTCACTCCTTAAAGTCCCAAAAGGGCATTTGATGTTAATTACAATAGCACAGTGTACTGATTCCAGTCTATCCATGACCTCTAACTTTTGGATCAGCTTTACTGCTTCCAAATTGGTCCAAACCTGATCAGGGGTTGAAGAGCCAGTTGACCCTCTATATGTTAAGGATCCAACTAGATTTCCCTAAATTCTCCCATTTAAAATACAGAAATTTCTACTGGCCAGGCCCACTAGCAATTCCCTACCTCTCAGGTTAGATTTTAGATCCTGAACAGTCCTAGTATGAGATATTTGGATTAATTATACATATTGTATGATCGTATCTGAATATACATCCTCCAAGAATCGAGAAGGAATTCTGGCATTAAAGTCTTCCAAAATAATTATAGAACAAGATATACTGTTATCTGATAGTTCGTCAAGTGTCATTTTCAGATCCTGTATGAAAAGGTCGGCGGGATCAGTAGCTCTTTTGCGAGGGGGAAAGTATATATTGCAGATGATGATCTTCTCTTGTCCCTTGCTAATCATTACAGCCAAAATACCCTCTGACTTAGTAGAAATGTCAGTGATCTGAAAATTTAGCAAAGTTTTGATTAAAAAGGAAATACCCCCCTTTAAACCTTCCAAAGTTTTTATCTTTAGTTGCTGGCAGAGTAAAGACAGAATATTCAGCCAATTAGGGAGTTACGTTTTCTGTACACCATGTTTCTTGCAGTCCAGTAATATCAAAATTATCCATAAATCTCATTACTTCAGGGTCAATTATTTTAAGATGGATGCCCTCAATATTCCATGAAAGTATAGAAAGGGGATCCGCATCTCGATCCCCAGCTCCCTTATCCAAATCTAGCT
This sequence comes from Neoceratodus forsteri, assembly GCA_016271365.2. Lineage (NCBI taxonomy): Eukaryota > Metazoa > Chordata > Ceratodontiformes > Ceratodontidae > Neoceratodus > Neoceratodus forsteri. The sequence continues at coordinate 34,194,548 of CM057450.1, forward strand.
GGCATTTGGAGTTCATTCATTTGATATTATCTACAAGCTGCATTTGTCAGGCTGAATCAATAACTGTCAGTGGCGAGTAGGTATTAGGGTCAGTTGGGTTTCCAAAGTCAAGTCGGGGGTTATCTGTCTCTAAGGTTGATTCTCAACTATCCTTAGTCTGTGTCAACCTGGAAAAGACTTCGCCCAAGTCTAAAGTGTTAACTAAATGTATTCCCAAATAATCCAGCTTGCTGGCCAGAGAAAGCAAGCTGCTAGCTGTATGAGGAATTTTAAATGTAATATCAATCTGTGTTTTGGGCTCAGGATCACCATATAACTTTATGGACTCCATCATGTTTCTGGAGATATCAAATCCTAATGCTCTTTCCAAGAGCAGCAACAAATCTTCCCTAACTTTCCTATGAGAATCCTTGAGTGAAACCTTCCACCCAAAGATAGTTATAGTCCTGCTCAGCCATACTTCTCTCTCTGCTTCAGTACATGATCCTCTATCACTCCCAAGATTTTTCTCTGTGCTATCGTATCCTTCTCACTCTGTACCTCCCTATGAAGAATCTCTTCTATGGAAGGATAAGACTGTGTAGGAACCTCTATACATGATAGCTTCATGTTTAGCTTGGAATGTAGCATATACATCAATAAGTTTAGCTACCATGCTGTACTGTACATTAGTCAAAGCAAAGTGGATCATGTCAGTAAAGGATTTTAATGATCCTCCCTTTATTTTTTCAGCAACTATAAATCTGAAGTCATTGTACTGGCTAACAATTTCTGCCTGGTCCACTGATGAAAATAAATAGTCCTGATATTTGCTGTACAGTCTCTCAATATTTGATAAGCCAAACTCAAAGCTGCAATGTGGCATTGCTGCAAAATCAAAGCCAGATCAGTCAGAAAGTTCACCTGCAGGAAATCGTCTGTCCAGATGTTCACATAACAGGCTAATGAATTGTAAAATTGCTGTTGTGCTTACTTCAACTGTGCCAAATTAGCCAAATTAGCCAAAAGCAGTTTTACTGGTTGGCTCCAGTAGACAGTTTCACCCAGGTACTGGCTTCTGATCTTTTTTAATTTTGCCCTAGCAATCTGTACAGCTTCAACTGTTGTTAGACCACTTTTCTGAAACATCTTAGACAACTCTGCCAACTCCAAAAGTATATCATTTAATACTGTTATGGCAATGTGGTATTCAGGGTTGGACAGCTTCTTAAAGTGGTACTTAGCAATGGGATCTTTGATGGATGCCTGCATAATTGTATGTGATGCCATTTACCCTAGGTATAGTTTACAATAACTACGCTGGGTATTGTCAAGCTCAGTGGGGGGTTTAAAATGTATTTTTGCAGTGTAGTGAGTGAGTCAATGTGATATGAGAGAGGAGATGCATTTAGGAGACTATTTCTCTTCTGATCCTGATCCATACTAAGCGCAATCTGAATTTATGAAATTAAATGAAAAGGAAATGTTTTGCACTGCAATTTCTTGCTGTCCACTTTAGAATTACTATCCCCATGTAGTCAACATGGGCAACCTTTTACATGCACTGATTCATTGAATCTCAAATGTGTATATAATGTGAGACCCCGTTTTAAAGAGAAGCGCAATTTCATCTCTCTAGATATATGTACAATCAATGTATCAGCCTGCTAATTGAGAAGGTTATACCCATCCCGGCCCCCAACAAATACATAAAAAAATGACACAGAAACAGACAGTAGGTTGCTTTGATGCTTTCATTGTAAACAAAGACTATAGTTTTCCCATTTTTTGTACAGAAAAAAATGAACACAGTTTCAACGGTGAGGCTTTAAATCCATTATAAACACATTGTATATGTGAGACACTACTTGGGGAGGAGGCAGATTACACTGAAGTTGTGCAGCTTTAAAACTGAAATAATATAATATACACCCTATGTCAGAGAATCTCTTACATTGCTTTGTTGGGGGGCATCTACCAAACAAACAAAACATACCATTTCTGTGAACAGCAGGGGAATACTGTTCATTATCAAGTACTGTCTTATTGAAAAGAAGTGTCAAGCCGAAAACATTGCTGTTACTGGAAAGCCGATTGGTTGGAATTTTGCCAATCAGTTCCTTTGTTCAATAACTGGAGCAAGAGCGAGATGTCTGGCTTGTTAACTGCTGGCTTGTTAAAGTTAATGGGTTGTGGCCTCAGGGGTGGGCATACAATGTTTCTTTCCCATTCACTTTCATGTCCTGCTGTCTGAGTCTTAAATCTGAGTGATGATTGTTGTCACTACTTCATGAACATGAGGATCCCTGTCAGCTGCTTTGTGCGCTACTACTGAAGCTGTGTGTGGGTTATTTCTAACTGCTGTGCGGGTGCACATGCGCACACCTTAAGTGGAACATAGATTCTGAGTCAGGTCGCTATTTCCTTAATATTATTATAATTTACTAGTCTCTGAAATGTGAGTCGCCATTCCAGGTTCACCCAAATTTTTTGCTATTTCCACATTGCTGTTTTCACATGATACCTTACAGTGTGAGGGCTGAACAGGGATTACATATAGAATAGTAGATGGGGTGGTGTGTTTCGTGAGATTTTACACACACCCAAGATGTTGGATGTTACATAAACTCTGACAGTGGAGCCTGAGGGTTTTATTTAAGCATCCAACATGAGGGTGTGTATAAAATCTCATTAAACACTCCACTCCATCTTTTATTTTATAAAATTGTTAGGGACTGTGTTTTTCACTACAGCAATTTCATAAAATTAAAACACATTCAAGTGTAGCTATGGTCTAGTCCAGTTTCAGCATGGTCCCCAGTCGAACTGAAGCGGCTTGCAAAAAGAAATGTTTTCCTTCCTTTTTTTTTTTTAAACTATGTCATAGTTAACTAAATAGCAGTGGTATAGAGAGCAAGTATTTTTTTTAAAGTAGATTACCGCCAAGTGTGAGTGACAGTCAAATGTGAATCTGGCACTGAAGAAGGGAAGAGCAGTTGTTGGCACTTGAGATGGGCAAAATTCAAGTGTAGCCATGGTCTAGTCCAGTTTCAGCATGGTCCCCAGTCGAACTGAAGCAGTTTGCAAAAAGAAATGTTTTCCTTTCTTTTTTTTTTTAAACTATGTCATAGTTAGCTAAATATCAGTGGTATAGACAGCAAGTATTTTTTTTTAAAGTAGCTTACCACCAAGTGTGAGTGACAGTCAAATGTGAATCTGGCACTGAAGAAGGGAAGAGCAGTGGCTGGTACTAGAGATGGGCAAAATCCTCAGATTTTGTTACTTGAAATATTTTGTGAAATTTGCACATTTTCTTAAATATTTCACAAATGCGAAATGCAAAATTCCACTGGCAAAATGTGGAATTTCACCAGTGAAATGCAGAATTTTGCCAGTAAAATGTAGAATTTCACCTGAGAATGGCAGAATTTCACCACTTGTGAGTGAAATTCTGCCCTTTGCAGGTGGAATTCTGCATTTCACCAGCAAGATTTCATACTTTGCATCCACAAAATATTTAGCAGAATAGGCAAACTTCATGAAATGTTTCACATGTTGAAATTCACAGTTTTTCCAGAATTTTGCTTGTGAAATTAAATTTCACTGCATCTCTAGCTGGTGCATACATAGACCGAGGGAACCCCAGCTTGTGGTTGCTGTTATGAACACTCCTTCATAATGGCAGATTACAAACCATGTTTCCTTGGGGGGAAAAAACATTCACCAGTTATTATAATCTATTAAAGCTTTAGCAATTTGGTGTCATTTAAACTTTTGGCTGGCCTTTAAGGAGGCAGTATAGCACAGTGGTTAAGGACACTGAGCTGCAAACCTGGAGACCTGGGTTTGAATCCCAACAGCCCCCACTTGCATACTATGTGACCCTGAGCAAGTCAGTTAAATTCCTTGTGCTTCCAGGTTGCACCTGGAAACAAGCTCCAGCTTAGTGTGCCTTTTCTGGTTAAACAATTCTGCCCACCCCCCCATATTAAGCAATATCAGGGCTTAGCATACACTTGTTTATATGAAAAAATTAATAGTTTCATGAAACAAAACTGTCATATGCTTTAGATTGCAACTGTTGAAAAAACGTTATTACAAATGGGAATGGGTTACTTGTAGACTTAGTTCGCTCAGAACACTGAGATCTCTAATGCATATATTAAAATGATAAAGACCAGACTTATTGACACAGATAAGCAAGCAACAATAGAAAAGCTGGAGCAGAATAAGTTTCACCCAATATTGACAGTGATAAAGGATGAAGTTACATTATAAATCCTAGCTGAAAATTATACAAAATCCTGATATGACAGCAACCATTACACAGTTCAGGTTTGGTACTTAAAATACTTGACAAGTCAATTACTAACTAGGGTTGGGCAAAATTTAACTTCAGCTGGTAAAATACTGTTGAAATTCTGATTTCTCATCTACAAAATGTTTTGAAATCTCCATGAAAATTCCAAACTTGTTTCAGCGATTTCCACCTACTGTGCTTTTAGAAGTATGTGCCCAAATGTGGTATAATGATTTTAGCAAGGTCCATATAGAAGTGTACCAAGTTGGGAATTTCTGCCTTTAAAAGTGATTGAGTAAGGTAATTGAGTTACAAGTCTCACAGCTTTTGAAAATTTAAAAATTGCATTTTGCATTTATGTAAACTGCAGAATTTTTAACCACTGTAATTTTAAAATTAGTGAACTGAATATCATCAATTCTGTTAGGATTCTGTTAGGTTCATTGACCCTGAGTATTAGGCTTTGAGGCCAACTGGGCCCAGTAGTAGAATGTCATGCACCATCCTGATGATCCAGGATTAGAAGTGAGCCCAGAAAGTCATGTCGGGAGCAGGCCATGACTGAAACAGCTGCTGCTTGGCAGTACATATACAGTAGGTTGGGAAGGGTTGGTGATGGGTTCCACACAGAAACCACTGTGAACTGGGTATATCTATGGCAGACAAGCTACTAGCCTGGAGAAAAAATAAAATAAAAAAAAAAAACGGTGGTGTGTTTGTATATGTATGGGGGACAATGGGATGGATTTAATAGCAATAAGCGAGACTTGATGGACAGAGCATTATACCTGGGAGACAACTATTCTGGGTTACAGACTGTTTAGAAGAAACAAGGAGGGCAAGAGAGGTGGTTGCGTTATACATTAGGGACAGGGAGTGCAAGAGGGTGGTTGCATTATACATTAGGGATGACATAAGAGTAACTGAGTTACATGAGGAAAATGGGGAGACTGAGCTACTGTGGGTAACACTAGGCAGGGAGACTGGAGAAACCTTGAAGCTGGGAGTGGTATACAGACCACCTACATGGGAGAGGAGGGGGATAGACAGCTAATTCAGGCAGTCACACAGATGGCCCTTAAAAGAGAAATACCACTTGTAGGGGACATAAATCTCCCAGATATAGACAGGGGAATCCCAGAAGCAGTGTCGACCAGGAGCAGAGAGATTCTAGCTGCGCTGCAGGGCCATTCCTACAACAGTTAGCCAGGGAGCTAACAATGGGAAACAACCTGCTGGACATGGTCCTGACAAATGGAGAGAGTGAGGAGGTGCAATTGGGAGAAGTCTTGGGCACCAGTGATCACAGGACTGTTAAGATCCTGAGGGCAGGGAGGGAGACAGATTGGACCAGTACAACAGTCATGGACTTCAGACATGTGGATTTCAACAGGATGAAAAGGATAACAAGGGAGGCAATGGATGGAATGAAGAATATAGGAGCCGTGGAGGAGTTATGGGACTCTATTAAATGGGAAATACTGAAAGCGAAGGAAATGTGCATAAAAAAAGTTAAGAACAGCAGAAGGGAAGGAGACCTCTTTGGTTTAATAAGGAGGTAGCTGGGGCTGTCAGAAAAAGGAGGAGGGAGTTCAGAAAATTTAAGAGGTCACTCATTGGGGAAGATAGGGACACATATAGGGAGAAGTGGAGACTGGCATAGCAGAAGAGCAGGAGGGCAAAAGCAGATACTGAGGAGAAAATGGCTAAAAAAAGGAGGGACAAAAAAAGTTTTTAAGATATATGTGGGAGAAGAGGGCAAGGCACAGAATTGCAAGGCTTAGGGGGGAGGAAGGTATAAAATTGGAAGGGGATTGTGAAAAAGCAGAGGTACTAAATAAGTACTTTTGCTCAATATTTAGGGAAGAAGAAGATGGGAGGTGACCTGAGCTAAATAGGTAGGGTAAGGAAGGCAAATGGGTGGATCGGAGCCTGTTCACTGTGGATAGGTTTAGGAAAGAACTAGAAAAATTGAGGGTGGACAAGGCAATGGGGCTGGATGGGTTACATCCCAGGGTGATCAGAGAATTGAAGGAGGAGTTGGCTGCCCCATTGACAAGGCTGATCAACTTGTCACTGGATACAGGAAGGGTGCCAGAGGACTGAAGGAGGGTGGACATGGTACCTTTCCAAAAGGGAGGAAGTATGGAGGTAGTGGAGAACAATCAACCTGTTAGCCTCATCTCAGTGGTGGGAAAGGTAATGGAGGCACTAATCAAGGAAAGGGTGGTGGACTACCTGGAGGAGAGTGACGTGCAGGACAGCAGACAGCATGGCTTCATGAAGGGAAGGTCATGCCAGACAAACCTAACTGAGTTCTTCAGTTGGGTGACTCAGGTGGTTGACCAGGGAGGGGCAGTGGACATGTCCTATCTGGACTTCAGTAAGGCCTTCAACACTGTCCCCCACAAAAGGTTGGTGAGCAAACTGGAGAGTCTATTGGTGGGTGGGAAAATAACAAGGTGGGTGGAGGCTTGGTTAGCAGAAAGAACCAGAGGGTGGTGCTGAATGGGGTATACTCCAGCATGGGGGTGGGTGAGGAGTGGAGTGCCCCTAGAGTCAGTCTTGGGACCTCTATGTTTTAACATTTTACATCAGCAATATAGCAGAGGGTCTGAGGGGGTAGGTGTGCCTATTTGCCTAAGATACAAAGATCTACAATGGGGTGGACACTGAGGGGGGTGGAGGACATGAGGAATGACATGAGGCAGGATCTGAAGACACTCAAGGAGTTTTTGGAGTTGTGGCAGCTGAAATTTAATGCCAAAAGTACACTGTGATTCACTTGGGGAGTAGGAACACGTGAGCAGAATACGACCAAGGAGGGGAGGCAATCAAAGTAACAGAACAGGAGAGAGATCTGTGAATCATAGTCTCATCCAATCTTAAGGTAGGAAACCAATGTAGAAGGGCAGTGGGAATGGCCAATGGAATGTTGGCATGCATTGGCAGGGGCATTACTAGTAGAAGGATGAAGGTAATAATGCCCCTCCACAAAGTCATGGTGAGTCCATATCTGGAGTACTGGGTCCAGTTCTGGAGACCACACCTCTGCAAGAACATAGTTGGAGTGGAGAGGGTGCAGAGAAGGGCAACCAAGATGGTGCAGGGTATGCAAGGGAAGACATATGACCAGAGGTGTCAGGAGCTGAATCTGTACACTCTGGAGACTGGAAGGGAAAGGAGAGATATAACTGAAACTTTTAAATATGTAAAGGGGCTCAATAAAGTAGGGGAAGGGTGTTTACATAAAAAGAAGGAGGGGAAAAGAACTATTGGGCATAGCCTCAGACTTCAGGGAAATAGATACAGAGGCAATGAGAGATGGAGATTCTTCACAGAAAGGGTGGTGGAGCTCTAGAACAGACTGCCAGAAAAAGTGATGGGGACTAAATCGGTGAAGGGATTCAAGAGGGCATGGGACAGGCATATGGGCCTGAGTAGTGGGGGGAAGGGGAGGGCTGGTGGAGAGGGGGTGAGATGGGCCAGCATGGTCCTTTTCTGCAGTCAAGCTTCTATGATTCTATGGTATGATGTCAACTCTCTAATCTCTTGCTCAAAGGCTGGCCAACTTATAAGCAGTCAAAGGCCCAAAATAACATCAGTTATTAAAGTTGAATTTCATGAGCTTTTGTGAAATTGTGGAATGCTGTGATACTTTCGTCAAAGCCATATCCAGACATTTTGCCCAGTCATACACTTGTGTTACCATTGTAGGGTAAGGTAAAGGCTGGGTAAAGTGGCAGTAAGATAGCATTCATAGGAGGCTTCATAGCTTGTTTGTTTGTTTATTCGCTTAACCGGTAGCACAGTGGAAAACTAGTTCCTTTTACAGGTGCGACCCACACAACATTACATGCATTCACTACAAAACATACATAAACATACATATGCAGTGCAAACATTGCAGACATAAAATGTCTTTGTTACAAAAATTATTCATATAAAACATTTACAATCAGGTTGGGATTCAAAAAACTTCCTCAGTTCATCAGCAAACATTTTGGCAGAACATAACTGTCTAATATCATAAGGAATTTCTTTCCAAATAAATGGAGCAATATAAGCAAAAGATCTCTGTCCACTTTTAGTTCTCATAAATGGGATTTTAAAAAACATGCCATCTGACCTATGCCTAGGAAAAATAGCCATCATTATACGGTCTCAGCAAGTTACATAGATTATGTGGAACCCCAGAGTTAACAATTCTATGTGTAAATTTAGCTACATAATAGTGAAAGTTTAATGAAACCAGTAACCAACCCATTCCTTTCAAAATCTCACAATGATGAGATAATTTAGGGTAGTTTAAAGCAAATTTAGCAATCAGCTGAAGTAAAGTGGATTTCCTTGAGATCACTGTCACAGAAGCAGTATCAGTTATGATGGCAGCATAGTTCACAATGGGAACTAAACAATGTTTAGAGATAGCTAACCTAGGCTCCGGAATAAGAAATGGATGAATTATATACAAAGGAGCCATTCTACAATAAATTCTTGAGGTCACCCTTATAAAATGAGGTTCATAACTTAAATTTAAGTCTAATAATACCCCAAGATACTGAAATGTATCTACTTGATCAAACATTAATCCATCAAGAGATTTAACTTCCAAACCATAGTAAAAGTGTACTGGTGCCAAGTGTTAAGCCACTATCTTGAGTGATGAACCATGAAGCACAGTTATGAACATCACTGGGCACTAGCCTGTCTTCTTGCAATATATCAGCTAAATACTATAGCTCACTGACTTAATGACTTGTGGTAGCACCTGCACTTGCTGTATTGTTTCTGAACAATGCCACTCACTGACTCTTTAACAACTCTGTAGATAACAATGTATAATAACTGGTGACCCTATTTATCAATCGGATTACCAGTCTGATACAATGCTGTAATAACCAGATTTTGCAATATTATGCTCCCAAAAAACCATAATAACCTGAAATCTGGTTATTATGGCATTTCAAAGAACTTTCAACCCGGACTTTCAATTTCCCCACTCACTGTAGCATGACCGAGCGATGTTCTTATTGTATCCCAAATTGCATAACTTTAGAAGAAACAGCACTGTTTACTATAAAATAGAATTAAGTGTGCTCGAGACTGTACCTTTACTTATTTCTTTTAGAAAGAAGCCGCTGAGAGGAGAGTGAGCAGAGCAAGTCAGTGGGCTGCATCGCATAAGCCGTTACACTAACGCTTAAATCATCTTGTGAACCTGCTGATTGACTCTGCTCTTACTGCCTCTCCCCTCTTGCAGCTTCTTTTGAAAATAAATAAAAGTAAAGGTACAGACTTGAGCATACTTAATACTATGTTATAGTAAACAGTGCTGTTTCTTCTAAATTCAAATAGTTTGGGGTACAATAGGAACACCGGTCAGTCACGCTACAGTGAGCGGGAAAGTGCAGGCAAATGAAAAAAACCAATCAGCACCAGGAATTATTAAAAAATAAAGGATAGGCAAATGTGAAAGTATGGATTTTTTTGCATACCCTTGGTGTGTGATGACCACATAAACTTCACGAGCTTCACTCAAGGTTTATAACATCACACACCTTGGGTGTGAAAAAAAATCCATAATACACACTTGTCTATCCATTATTCTCTATATATAATTACTGTTTGAAAGCAGTAGCACCAAGTGATGCCAAGCCTTTGAACTAGTTGTGGCTTAGGCCATTGTGACAAAAATACTATATCTGGATGTCTTTAGTCATGATGAAGCATTATACTGGTCATCACTGTTGCAGAAGTGTTGGAGGGGCATTGCATGGCCATGTTATGCTTGTGCAGCTATTATGATTCAATGGTGATAAGTGCTTTGGGAAAGTTAAATTCCACTAAGTGGAATTCAACTGGGATTACCTATTGTACATCCATGAATGTTTAAGCACATTTTGCCAATTTGTTATTTAAGTATGCACAGTAAATGTTAACCTCCTAAATCACATTCATCCAGCTTAATTATTCCAGGACATATTTACTTTGGTATGCATGTTGACTCTTGAGTGTAGACCTGCAATAGCAAGTGAGTCATAAACATCCAAATATTTTGAACATTTTTAACACAATTTAACAAATAATTAAATTGTGCAATTTTCAACTCCTGTAATCTGCAAGTTACATAATCAACTATGCCTCTATTAAGCAGTTTCCAAGACTGTTCCATTAAAGTATGCGTATAAATTTTCAGTTAACTAGCTCCAAAGGTGACTATGTTGTAAGAACAGAAATATTTTCAGAAAATTTCACATAATTAATAAATAGCCAAACTCTGAGCTGCTATAACATCCCCACCCCTCATACAAATGTCATGAAATCTGGTATCCCGTAAGAGCTTATTCAAAACAGTATGCATGCCATATTTTATATCTCTAACTGAAAGTCAGAGTTGTGACCAAATAAAGAAAGAATTTCGGAAAATGCCAGAACCAGTGGGAATTTTTTCTGTTTTTTTTGCATGATCTAGTTGTTAAAAGTATTGTTTTTTCTAAACAACAGCCATTAGGCTTCTGAAGAAGGACTGGTTGGTTCGAAAGCTATAGCACTTTGTTCTTGTCATTACATCTATGTTGGTCCATTAAAAGGTATCAAATCATATGCTTCTGGATATGAAAGTCCATGAAATTTGCAGAATTTCATGATGATTTCCCAAAATCAGAATGTGCCAATTTGGCCCAGCCCTATTACTGACCTGTACCTGTGTAATTTAGGGCACCAAGAGAACTGGATGCATGTAATCTGATATTGCCCTTTTGTAATCATCACGTCAAGTGGCTGGGCAGTATTACCTGAAATTTGTATTTAAGTCCTATGGATGTCTTATTGTTCCTGTTTAAGTCTAATAATCAAAGAATACTTTTGTGCCTGGGATATTTTCTTAAATCTTTATTAAAACAAAATAAATATTGACTGATCAATACCATTGCTGGCGTTTAAGCTCACTTAGCACGTTATGTACTTGTTAGTTATATGCGCCATTGTCTTCTATTTACAGTATATTAATGTTTTTTTTTATCTCTGTATCCATTGTTCCATTTTTAACTGACCTGTCTTTGGAAGATCACTAAATTGTTCATTCACCTTTCCCTTTTGAAGCTCTGTAAAAACAACTGAAACCTTCCAAATGTCATGGACAATACTTGTAATGAGTGAGAAGTTGAAAAGCCTGTCCAGTGGAGATGCATTATAGGGAACTGAAATTTTCAGGAGCCTAGGCACTAGATCACCATGCCTACCACTGCTTTCAGGTGCAGGGATAGTCAACAAATTTATTAATTTCAGGAGTACTGATTATGAACAGATAAAAGTGGGCATAACCTGTCCTGGGAGGTGCATAGATGATTAAGCAATTTTAGAGATGGGTCTGGTGAAAGCAGTTAAGTTGGAGACTTTATCATTGAAAACACTCTGCTTTATAAATAAACATAGAAACATAGAAATTTGCCAGCAGAAAAGGACTCACTGGCCCATCCAGTCTGCCTAAATACCCCCTTCCTTTCATCTTACTCCCTCCTTTCCATGCCAAATTTGCTTTTATTTAGCACCATGAAATCATCCCAAGCCCTCTTGAATTTGTGCACCAAATCTACCCCACCACTCATTCTGACAGCCTATTCCAAAGACCCACCACTCTCTCAGTGAAGAATTCCCTCTTGCATTTCCTCTAAACCTGCACCCCTCCAGCTTGAATGTGTGTCCCCTTGTTGATTTGTTTTCACTCACACTGCATATGCTACCCTCCCTCTAAAGAAGTTGTTAAATTCATTCACATTTCTAAAAGAACAACATTCTTATTAAAAGTTCACCCTCCTGATACCTCATTAACATAGTAGAAAGGGAACTGAATTGCTCAAATTTGATTCCAACCATATTTAATTTTTTTCATTTTTATTTTTTATACTGGAAGGCATGTGAGGAACAATGCACATTTTCACAAGTGTCCAGTTGACAAACAAAAGCAAGGAATGATTTAACAATGGTAATATCACAAATAATAATAGGTACTGTAGCTGCACTGATAAAATTGGAAGTAGGGTTAAAAAGAGAGAAGGAAAGGAATCAAGTACAGGAACAGACAGACCTGTTTGAGGTAATGTTTGAGGTTGCCTTTGAAGCCTCCAAGAGAGGGACAGAGAACAAGAGAGGAAGGGAGGGTGTTGAACAGTCTGGTACCCCTGGGGGAGAGGGACTGCAGTCTGTGGGTTGTGTGGAAGAATGGAACAAGGAAGGAGGGGATGGAAGAGGATCTGGTGATGCAGGCCCTGGACTGCATCTTGAAGCAAGAGGTGATGCTGTTAGGAAGTAGTCCATGGAGAACTTTATAAAAGAAGGTCAGGACTTTGAAGTTAATTCTGTCTTCAAGGGACAGCCAATTTGCAGCCTTGTAGAGGTGGCAGTGATGAGTACTCCTGGGCAGTTCTGTCATGAACCTGATGATGCTATGCTACATGATTTTTAGCCTACCGAGGGTCTTAACTGATGTGGTGGAGGAGTAAATAATAGATCCACAGTTGAGAAGTGGAAGGAAGAAGTTATTAGCTACCAGTGCTCAAGTTTCAGAAATAAGGATCTGATTCATTTTATATAACATTCTGAGTCTATGGTGAATTGTCTTGATCAGTTGGGTGATGTGTAGAGCTGTATGGAATGGGAAAATTCCAAATCCATGGCATTTCATTGAAATTTCACAAAATTCCTCATTTTCACGGAATTTTTCCAAATTTCCCAAAATCTTTAACATTTTGTAATTTAGTTATAACTCAGCTACCGTTCAATCTAGAGCTCTGAAATTGGAATATATTCTCTTTGGGTCAATGACCACTAATCTACCAAATATCACGAAATTCAGATGGATAGTTTTAAACTTATTGGTGCTCAAATGTTGTCATTTTATTGTTTGTGAGAAATTTCATGAACATTTTTATTTGCATATACCTTTATCGTCTACTGGATCAGGGATCTTAAATTTGGCATGATTTCTTGATGATAGGTGTTCTAACAATGTGCCAGATTTCATGACAATATGATGCTTTATCTCAAAATTATATGTGCTCAAAATCTGTCATTTTATTTTCTCCAGGAAATTTCATGAAATAAATTTTATCTACATATACCTGTAACTCAGGCAGCTTTGGAGGTAGACATGTGTAAATTAGTATGGATAACTTTTTCATAATGTTTATAGAATGATCTAAATATGGAGAAAATTAGATAAGAGACTAAGTTACAGCAGTTCAAAACTTTGCTATGTAAACATTTGCAAAACTTTATGAAAACTATCAAAAATGTGGATGTTTGTAACTTCTCTGCTCTTTCATGCATAGAGTTAACATTTGACATGCATATCCATAGTCAGTGTATCCTGGTGTCTTACACAACTGGATAAATTGGTTAAGTAGTTTTAATATTGCAGAAGAAAAAAAATTATTAACATTTTCTCACATATTTATGATAGCATATTTGAAAGGCGCATGTCTGTAGTTATGTGGGGGAGGAGCTCCTCACTCACATCCTACTTAAACAGCAGACTAACCACCACTCTCTGCTTGCAGTGCTTGCCATGCACTCACTCCACCACGTGCAGAGGGCTAGGTTCCTCCTCTCTCTTTCTCCTGCCTTCTTCATTTGGTTTGGGCTCCCCCATGCTCTTGCTTCCTTGTTCCTGCCTATTCATTCCACCCCACCCCTTTCTTTCCTTCTGTGCTTTTTTTTTGGGGGGGTTCTTCTGGCCCCATGCCGCGGCATCGCTCAGCTCATTCGGCCTGCTGCTGTCACTAGCCCCATTTGGATTACCTCTGCAGGCATTTCGCTGAGCTCCTTCTGTCATTCACTGCCATAGCGCCTCCGCTTGAGGCCTGCATGCCGCCGCACTGCTCTGACATCTCTACCTTGTTTCAGCAGCCACCTGGCTCCCTCTTGCATGTGCCTCCTGCCTGCAGCTGCTGCCGCCTACTGCTCCTGTTTGCTGCTCATGCCCTGCTCTGCTCCCAAAGGTGCCACACTGAGCAGCATCTCACAATGTCTCCATGCACACATCATCTGTTCCCTAACCTGCCTCAAATCTTCCTTGCCGTCTAACACTTTCATCAGGCTACTGAGCTTCTCTGGGTGCAAAATAGACTAGAAAGTGTACTAGGAGACCATTAAAGAACAAACTATTTCTAAACCCACTTCTCTACTCAGAGGTTAGTCCGTGTGCATGTTAACAGTGCTGCACTGCACTCTCAACCTTGCGGCACATTTTAACTTCAAATCTATTTATGTTCTTTCATGCTTAAAGCATTGCAATATAATTCAAACTTACCAGACGGGATGAGTAGAAATGCCAACAAAAACACAGAAGTGGAGCTGTACAAGCACTGAAAGACAATGTGGGGAGGGATGGGGAGAGACTGAGAACTGCAGACATAAAGACAGTACACATTAAGCATGCTACCTGCTGGGGAAGCTTCTTCAGCTTTGTACTTTGCTATGATTCTGTCAATGGACTTTACTTCTGGACAGAACTCAGGGCAGTGTGTCTGACTCCATAGTTTGGTGCTGCTTACCCATTCCACATTTTAGTAATAGGCAGCTTTGCATCGACAGCTCCATTGGCAACTACTCACCCTGCTTGGTTAATCCATCCATTTGGCATGTTTCTGGGTCTTCCATACTTCTGCACATCACTTGCCTATTCGTATTCCCAGGACTCCTGCAGACCTCCACCTTCCTTGCCTCCTGGCTTCCTCAGCTTCCACCACATTCTACTACTAATGCAGGACTTCTAATCTGCTATCTGTCCTTGGTCCATCATGCTGGTGCAGAGTTTTGTCCTTGTTTGGGCCTTGAAGGGAATAGACTGCACATCAAATTTTGATGCACCTTCAGCGGTTCTGTGTTTCAGCTCCCTAGCTACACTCCTCATTCCTTGACTCCTTCTCTGTTGCTACTATATTATGCTGACCTCCATGTGGGTCCACCTATTACTACCCTGCCAGTGCTTTGTTTCTTCTTACCTCTGCGATACCCTTGGTTTCAGCCTCTGGGATATCTACTGTGCCAGGCAGTCCTCTGTGGTGGCGTTCTCACCATGCCTAGCCTTCATGGGGTCTGGCTTGACTCACTCTCCCTTCTTGCCTGGCCTACGTGGGGTCCAGCATTTTTCTTCTGGCCACATGGGGGCCTAGCCTGGCAAACTTCACTACTCCTTCCTGCCCTGCATGAGGGTTTTGAGGTTCTGTTAGCCTTTGTGGGACCTAGCTGCCGCTCTCTACTACTCCTCTAGCTGACCTATGTGTGGTCCTACCGCTAATCTTATCCCAAGTGAGGACCTAGTTGCTTTGATCATGCCTCCTGCTGTTTGCCTGCTGGATCTGGATTATATGGACTTCATTCATCTGTCTGCCTGGTCTAAATATCCCCATTTGGGCACTTCATTGGATCTCGTTCTGCCAGTAGCCTTCATTCCACATCACTTACCCATTTCCGACTTTCCTTCAGGATTGAATGCTTGCCAGTGAATTGACTTCTGTCACACACTCGAGTTATGGACACTGCAGCCCTCACTTTGCTTGCTCGCACCCACTCCACTCATCCACAATATCCTTCTTTGTTCCACTGTGGACTTCTATCTGGACTACATCTCAGGATATTCACAATCAATTCCCTTGGACACTTCTTGCCAATGACACACATATCACTTTATATAGAGATTTTGCTCAGTGAACTGAAGGCTTCTATTTCTCTGCTTATTTCTATGCCTCACTGGTCTCCATCGGATACCATACACAATTTATTCAGTACTAGTCCTTCGCTACTTCATCTGAATCCCGTGCAAGTCTGATGACTACTACTACCACTGACCTATGTGCAGGTCCACTCTTGCATACCAACTCATTACTTGCTGCTTGCACTAACCATTGCATTCTTGCCTACTGTCTTGGTCCACCTGCCTCACCAGCATCACGGCCTGGAGGTTCGAATATTCCTACTCTAAGCCTGCCTCACCCAGCATCGGGCCTGGAGGTTCAAAAAATTTCTATTTTCCACCTGCCTCGCCCAGTATCAGGACCTGGAGGTTCATATACTGCTATGCCACATCTGCCTTGCCACTCATCTTCTTGGAGGTTCAATTGTTCTATTATGCTCCTTCGCTCGGCTTGGGGCATGGAGTTTCTGTTCCCTACCATACTTGCTTCGCCGGATGGATTGGAGGTTCCCAAGCAATTCTAGCTAATGTCCCAGTTCTGTTTCGCTCACTCAGGACCAGGAATTTAATTGCTCAGCTTTCTTCAGCTTCACGATGTGCATCCAACTTCCTCACCTCGCCTTCAAGGACTGTGTGCTTCCATAACCCATATACCGGAATTCAGACCAGTACTCCAAGATCGACTATGCATTCAATTGGATTCTAGTGACCTTTTATTGACAGTTTGCCCTGGACATTGACGGCTCAGACTGGGAATTTTCTCAGGATGCTACCATCTTACTGTACCATATACAATCTATTCTTTACTCCTTCACTACTACTTCTGCATTGCATGCAGGTTCGTCAATTACTTCTACTACTACTACTACTACTACTCACCTACATGCAGGTCTGCTCTTGCTTATGCAATGATTGCTTATACTTATCACCATCCTCAGATTTAGCCTCTGGGATGACTGCTGCACTCTCTACCACTGCTCTACAACCTGCCTAGCCCCGTGGGGCTGGAGGTATCACCACATCGCACTTTGAATGACCTGCACCACTATGGGGCCCAGAGGTCTATTAAACTTCTATTACTAATGTGAACCTGCTCCGCCCTCAGGGCCTGGAGGTTCATCAAGAGTATCTCACCTGTTTACAAGACCTGCTTTGCCAATCTGGGCCTGGAGGTCTTTCCAGCTCTCCATCTACTTGTATTGAGTTCTACTGTAAAAAATCTACTCCTATCTGCTTTGCCCCACTCAGGACTGGAGGTTCCAACTACTCTGCCCCAGCCTCAGCTTGCATCTAGCTTCCTTGCTTCACCAATGACTTTCTCCTAGCATAGCTTGCCATAGAATCTAGGACAACAAATCCTCCTTTCTGGATCATAGAGTCATTTGTTCAAGCTCAAGTCCTCCTTAGAAAGAATTCCTCACCTGCTGGATTGCTTTGACCGGTGACCGGTACAACTCAACCCTTTCAGATTACTTAGGTTCGCCTGTGGATTTGAACTTACTCGTATCAGATTCTTGCCTGGACATGGATATCTATTGGACTTGGACTTTGCTAGAATGATGTGCTGCCATCTCTCGATGGACTTTCATCATCAGGGCCCTGATTCCAGCTTCTCTGTTTTTATTGGATTACAGATTTACAATTTATTGGACTTCGGATTAGCCGACAACCTAATCTATTTAATTTAGTATTACTCTCCTTTAGCATGCCCAGAAGTATGGGCAGGTCAGAAGCCATGGGTCCTCAGAGGTTTTCCCCAAGGGGGAGGTTCCTTTCCTGCATGCTACTGGCCACACTCTCTGCAGTTGGAGGACATAACTGTACTGATAATCATTATTTTGTTTGGGGGGGTCTCATCCTACTAAACTAACCATCCTTCTTATGGTAGGATACAGAAAAAGACCAAAACATCAAGTCATAACAAGTTACTCATCAGTTCAAGCATCTAAGCACCTTGCATATACTATCCAGCTCATAGGTACTATGATCACTGACTTGCTCATGTTTGTGCTGAAGTATCTAAGCACTAATCATTCCATACAACTAATACCTCATAAGCATTGTCCTACTTACCTGTCTGGTCACTGTATCCAAGCACAACCTACATTAATCAGCTACAGTACATAGCACAAGCACTGAGCTATGAACCACACATAATTGAAATGCGCATGCCTGTAGTTATGTGGGGGAAGAGCTCCTCCCCCACATTCTACTTAAACTAGCAGGCTAACCGCCGCTCTGCTTAGAGAGAATCGCACTTGCCCTCCATCCTCCCCTTCAACCTCCTCCTTCTCTGGCACTCTTATCCCACCGGGAAGGGGGATATCATCCTAGTCAATTAATCATCCTTCCTACGGTGGGATACAGAGAAAGGCCAAAACATCAGTTACAAATCAGTTCAAGCATCTAAACACCTTGCATATACTGTCCAGTTCATATGTACTATAATCACTAACTTGCTCATGTTTGTGCTGAAGTATCTAAGCACTAATCATTCCATACTACTAATACCTCATAAGCATTGTCCTACTTATTGGTCTGGCCTCTGTATCCAAGCACAACCTACATTAAGCAGCTACAGTATGTAGCACAAGCACTGAGCTATGAACCCACACATCATTTGTAGATGAAGCATCCAGAGTTTTTTTTTGTAGAATTTAACTTTAACAATGCACGTATCACTGCTTCATTTGATAAGCAGGGCTGAGCTTTTTGCAGTCCTGCTGTTCCTCTCTGGGTGACTATCCCACCCATCCTCTTTTGGCATAGCCAGATTGACTCAGTAGATCTATCGATCCTACTGATATCCTCTTTGCTCTTTACAGTGGCAAACTCCCTTAAAATGTGAATCACCTACTCCTTTTCCTATCGATCTACCCTGTTAGAATAGCTAGAATTCTTTCTTCCTGCTGCCCAAGACATTGTCTTCCCCATGACATCTTTTTGAGTACCTCTAAGTCCTAGACTTGCATGTACACCAGGCTCCCTGGATCATAAATGTATTGGATGCAACCCTTAAATATCCTGCATTCATGTTGGAAATATTGACTCTCTGTGCTTTCTTGCTCCAACCTGGGGGTCTACCAATGTTGTGCTACCCAGTTCAGCTGTCCATTTCTTGGCAAAACTGTGCATCTAATTCCAGAACCTGGTGACCCCCATGCTACCTTCCTCTTATACCCCTATCCTTTAATTAGAATTCCCCCAGATAAGGATGAGTGAAATTAGAACATTTTTAGTTTTATGGAATTTTTCATGAAATTCTACAATTTTCACAAAAGCTTATGGGATTTGACTTTAAGTACAGATGTTATTTTGCAATTTCTCACAGCAAGCAATTAATAATATTGGCACACACAGTCTCCTTGTAAGGTCTAAGAACCTACCAAATTTAATGGTATTGCATTCTCTAGTTTCAAAGTTTCAGGGGTTTATAAATTTGTAGTTTACATTCTTGCAAAATCAAAATTTTAAATGTTGTGACAGTTCGGCTACTTTTAATTCAGTCCCATTTAAAGCTACAAATATGAACTTTTTCAGAAATGACCATGTGGTATAGTAGTTTAAATGTTTCAACGCTGTTTAAATTTGGATATGTAGTTTTAAAATTAGAGGGAACTAACCAAAATTTAAATTTTGGCAACATATTATTTGGCAGGCTATAACTCAGTCCCATTTAAAGCTAGAAGTCTGAAACTATGTGCATATACAAATGCAGTGATAACCTGTATACCTGTCACTTTTTTGTAACATTTCAATGAATACTACCAAAATTATACTAAAATTACAGCAATCCAAATGTTGGCAGAATATTTGGCTACCTATGTCTCAACTCCCATTGAAGCCTGAGACTTAAAACATGGATCATATATGCATTCTAGGAGCTCCTCTAAATCCTGATATTGAGGAGAAATTTGATTGAAATTTTAAAATTATCTCAAAATAACTGAAAATGAAATTTTGATTAAATGTTTGGCCTCCCATAACGCCACCCCCTTTTATTCTACATCTTTGAAATTTAGAACACTTTTATAAGCTAGGAGATACTGTTTACATTCCAAATATAGTGATATTTAGACTAGTACATTTAAAATTATAGCAAAATAACTGAAATAAGAAAAAATGTGAAATTCTGCAGAATTGAATTCCACAGAATTGGAGCGGTCATTCCATGGGCACTCTGTGGGTGGAATTTTATATTCTGCACAGCTCTAGTGATGTGGTTTTCATAGAAAAGGTGGCAGTCAAGGTAGATTCCAAGATACTTAAATTCATTTACTCTCTCTATACAGTTGCCGTTGTTATCCTCAATTTGAAATCAAAATCTGGCTTTACTGGAACCAGAGGAAACCATGGATTTTGTTTTCTTGGCATTAAGAACCAGACTGTGGGTGGAGAACCAGGAGTGCAGCTTGCTAAAGTTGTGCTATAGTTTGTTTAGGAAAGTTGTGGGGCACCTATCTTTACAGAAAAGAGCTGCATCATCATCAGTGTAGAGGATTAACTTGGTATGCATGCAGATAGAGGGAAGGGAATTGATAGTGAGGGAGAAAAAAGGGGGCCCAGAATGGAGCCCCTGGGGACACTGTATTTAATGTGATGGACATCCAAGTATTGACCTTCAATTATTGTGGAGTGGGATCTATCACTGAGGTAGTTATCAAACCAGTTTATAACTTCCTTAGAAAAGTTGAGTTTAGAAAGACTTTTTTTTTTAACTTTCTTTCTGCTCCTCACACTGGACTCATAGGTTTCTCTCTAGTGAGGTCACTTGGTACAGCTTTCTCCCACTTTGTCTGAAGTCTCTCCGGGCTATGCCTCCATCCTGGGAACTCTCCCCGACACATTCTGACCTCCCCAACCCCTGGCTCTGAGCCCCCCAAGGTAGGACCACCTTTTACTCCTCTGGCACTCTATTTACAATCTAGAAAAGTGGGTAGAGCATGGGAGGAGATCTGGAGTCTGGCTGAGGCAGACCCGGTACTGAGCGGGAGAACTGACCACTGGACCTACCATCGCCTACTCAGATGCCAGGGTTTTTTCCTTGTTTTCTGGCTCTCCCTCAAGATGCGGGTGTGCAATGCCTTCTGATGTGCAATGTGCATGCTTCTGCACATGTCCACAGGATAGCCACTGTCATCTTCCCCTCTCTGGTTCCCAATTGCAGTGCACCCAGCCTCCACTGGGCATTGCTAGCATCACAGAACAGGGACTCTCGTACCTCCCAGGGGAAGTGAGCAGTCCATCAGATGTGCAATCCTCTCCTCCCCATCCAACCCCTGGCTCCCTGAATTCATTCCCGGACCCTGGTCACCGGTGTGGTGTGAGGTGTGGCATCCACTGCCTTAACCCTCAGTGCCATCAGGCCAGGAGTTTGGAAAGAGTTAGGATGAGTATTTGGTGATTGACAAGATTAAAGGCCTTTGTGAGGTCAACAAACAGTGTCTCTGTAGAGACTTTCATCATTGGCCTTGTCAAAGAAGTTGGTGAGTTTAACCAGGGTTGTTTCAGTGTTGTGGCCTGACCTGAAGCTATTTTTTGAGACTGAGAGTAGATTATATTTGTCTAGGAATTCCAGGTTTGGTCAAGCACTATTTTGTCGAGGATTTTTGAAAGGAGAGCAAGCAGGGAGATCAGTCTAAAGTTGCTGACATCGGTTTTAGAGCCAGATTGGTGGAGGGGTTTGATGGTGGTGCTTTTCCAGTTTCTGGGGAATGTGACTGTGCAGAGGGAGTGACTGAGAATGTTTGTGAGGGGAATCGTGATATGTTTGCATGCGAGTTTTAGGATGTGATAGTCAGTGGCATTGGCACCCAGGCTGGGCCTAGGGTTATTCATTCTTATATAATCAATTACTTGAGAGGGATGCAGATAGATGAAGTGAAAATTGGGGCAAGGGGAGGATGGGTGGGGTGGGGGGATAGGAATAGGAGCTGGGCTTGGTTCATTGTATCGAGGGAGGGGGCATGTATTTGCCTAGCTCCCCAAAGTGGGTGTTAAAGATGTAGGCATCATCTGTTGGCTTCTTGATGAGAGAACCATCCTTAGTAAGGGTTATTTGTTCATCCTTTTTGGTCCTGCCAAGTAGTTCATTAACTGTGTTCCAGGTGAGTTTATAAGAGCCAGGTGAGTCAGCAGAGCAAAGAGTAGCATGTAGTCTACATAGAAAAGGTACATTATTTAATACTTAAAGTGGAATTGAGTGGAGGCTGAAGTTCATTGGTGTGTTACTGCATTTGGGCTAGTTCTTTTATTTTAGAAGAATGTGTGGGGGTGTATTCCACATGGTTAGTCACAATGAAGAATAAACAGTACACATTCTATGAGCAGCAGTGAGTCATATCGTGTTAATTGTGCCACTCATCTAAGTGCCACAAGTCTTCAGTGGGTGCCTGGACCTAAGAGGAGCAGAAATTAGAATAAAGAGGGGCAAGACAAAAACCTTTGTTGTTTTAAAGGTTCTACAAGGCCTACAGTTCACACACAAACAGTATTCACATACAGGTAGGAGGCTGAGGTGAGCAGTTGGTTAGTTGCAGGGGGTGCAGCTCAACTGTCTTCCAGAGGGTGTTCATTTCTTTTTTTCAAGTTCCTTTAATCCCAATATTTTTCTCTGGACTCACCCAGATCTTTTAGTTGATGACAGTGTCGGCTTCCCATCCCATAGAGCCACCCCTATCTGGTGACCCAGGTAATTGCTGTTGCTTCACTACACACCAGTCTGCTCTTTCTTGAGCTTGCCCTTCCCCCTCAACGTGGGGTCTGAATACTGCTTAAAGGAATTATACACCATAGCCTTCTGTTCCCTGTGCAGGAGTTGGTCTGGAGCACTCCTGGGGCCAGTTAAGAGGTGATCTACTGTTGCAGAGATAGGCTGGCAGGACTGTATCTGCTTGATGAGCCTGCTTTCTCTCTGATCTCCCAAGGAGCTGCCACGCAATGATGCACACATCTCAACTGTGTCTGCTTCTGTACACAGCAAGCTGGCTTCAGCTACATTTCCCCTATTTGAGCTCTCAGTCTTCCTCACCCCAGCCACTGCTGGGGATTAGCATAGTGCTTGCAGCTGCATCCCTCCCCCCTGGAGAAGGAAAGTTGTCCTACAGATGCTCATTCCTACCCCCCCGGGCTGGCTGTCTGATGAACCAGGCACTTTCCTATACCCAATTCGATGGTATTGTAAATGATAACAATACCATAATGCTGCATTAGTGGCCAGGCTATCAAAAGGGTGTTCTGTGAGGTTGTGGGATGTCTAGTATGCAGGGTGTTTGTGGTCCTAGGTGCATAAATAGATTCCTTCAGGGATGAATTGCAACCCATGAGAAACATCTATGATGAGGTCCACTGGGAGAAGTAGTCCAATTTCCTCAAAAGGTACCACATTTCTGCTCTGGAGGATGGACTTCAGTGGGGGGAGAGACAGGAGCTGGAGCAATTATTCATACTGGGGTGATATACAGGCCTCCAGCACAAGGGGAGAAGTTGGATAAAGCACTAGGGGGAGCCATCAGCAGCATGGCAAAAAAGGGGGAGGTGCTGCTAGTTAGGAACTTCAATCTACCAGATGTAGATTGGAGCCTTCCAACTGGAGCTTTGAGTGGAAGCAGGGTCATTCATGACTCCCTGTAGGGGGTGTTTCTCAGGCAGCTAGTCAGTCAACTCCCTAAGGATGAGGCAATACTAGACCTGGTGCTTACTAATAGAGACAGTATTGCAGACATCACAGTGGGCTTTCTCCTGGAGACCAGTGATTGCCGTACAATGTGGTTAAACATTAAGATGCGTAAAACCATAGAAACATAGAATTTGATGGCAGATAACGATCGCTTGGTCCACCCATTCTGCCCATTTTCCCTACCTAATGAAATACTGTATACCCTACTTGATCTTTGACTTAACCTTCCCTTTCCTACTAACTAAGGTTCCCTTATGCCCATCTCATGTGCTTTTTAATCCTGTTACAGATTTTGCCCCCACCACCTCTGCTGGAAGGCTGTTCCAAGCATCTACAACTCTTTCTGTGAAGAAGTGCTTTCTTACATTTCCTGTGAGTCTACCCCCTTCAGCTTCATAGCAGAGGCAAACCATGCAGAGATGAGGGCCTTAGACTTTACGAGGACAGATTTTAAAGAAATTGGAGACTGCTTCAGAAACAGCCTAGCATAGGAGAATTGACACAGAGAGGTAGAGGAACCATGAAGAAAATTAAGAGAAGGCACACAGAAGGCAGCCAGCCTCTAAATGAAGGAAGAGAGCAAATGCAGGAGGGGGAAAAAAGACCATTTGTTAGTCTTGGGAACTGGCTATGAAGGTGAAGGGGAAAAAAGGTTGCAATCAGGAGGTAAAAAGAAGCTTAAAGAGGTAAGGACAGGGAGGTGTACTACATAAAACAGAGAGAAGCAGTAAGACAGTGAAAAGGAGCAAAGGTGCAAACAAAGGAATGAATACCCAGAAGGGTAACAAAAGAGGACAAGATTTTCTTCAGGCAAATAAGTGGGAATTGGAAGGCAAATGTATGGATAGTAAGGATAATGAAGGTGGCAAAAGGAGACTGCACAGATTAGGATCAGAAAAAAGCAGAGATCCTGAACAGGTGCTTTTGCTCGGTCTTCACAATGGAGGGAAAGGGGGATGGACCACCAAGGAGCAGCAGGAACATGGGGGTGGGTTCAGGAGGCTGACACAAGTCCATTTTACAGAGGAAAGAGTGTTGAAGGGACTTGGGACTCTGAAAGTGGATAGAGCCATGGGACCAGATGGGATACATCAAAGGGTGTTAAGGGAATTCAAGGAGGTGTTAGCTGCACCATTGACACCCTTATTCAGCAACTTACTGGAAACAGGTGTGGTTCCAGAGAACTGGAAGAGACCAGATGTAGTCCCACTCCATTAAAGTGTCAGCAGGGAGGGGCCTGGCAAATACAGGCTGGTGAGTCTCAATTAATGGAAACCCTGTTAAAGGAAAGCTTGTGGAGTAGCTTGAATCCAATGGGTTACCAGACCAAAGGCAGCAAGAATTCACTGGAGAGGGATCATGCCAGAAAAATCTGATTGATTTCATTGACTGAGTGGCCAGAGAAATAGATCAAGGAAGGCCCGTGAACATGGCCTATTTGAACTTCTGCAAAGCCTTCAACACTGTGCCACATAGGAGTCTTGTAAAAAAATTGGGCAGTCTAGATGTGGGTTCTGAAGTACTGTTGCTCAGATAGTATCCTAGAAACTAGGATACCAACATATGCCTCCCTTTTGGCCAGACAGTTGCTGTAGTAGGACAGTAGTGCTTTCTGACCATGGATCTAACCTTCTAGGATCCAGTGCACAGATCTGACAAATGTTGTGGATCCTAGAAACAGATCTACAGATCTGACCAACAGATCCAGCTCAGATCCTAACAATCTGACCTAGGATCCCTGGATCTTAACTAGGATCCATTGCTATCTGACCCTGGATCCTACATCCATCATTGGTAGGATTTCTGGTAGGATCCTAGGTAGGATACCAGCTCTATCTGATGAAGGGTATTAGGATCCACAATTGCACTATCTGAGCAACACTAATCTGATGTGGTAAACTGGGTAAAAAACTGGCTAATGGATAGTTGATAGATGGTGGTGGTAAATGGCACTCACTCTAATGAGAGGAGTGTGACCAGAGGGATGTTACAGGGCTCAGTACTGTGACTAGTCCTCTTCAATGCCTTCATAGGTGACATTGCAGAAGAACTGGATAGAAAGGTATGCCTTTTTGCAGATGACAACAAATTCTGTAATAGGGTGGATATCCAGGAGTGGAGTGGATAGAATGTGTAGGGAACTTAGAAAGCTCACTCAAGGGCATGGCAGCAGTGGTAAATTCCAGAAAGTGCAAAATCTTGCATCTACTTTATAGAAACCTGACAGCTTAGTATAAAATGGTGGGAGGAGGTATTGATGGTCACTAAACAGGAAAGATACCTTGAGGTTATCATATCTGATTACCTCAAAGTGGTGGGGCAGTGAAACAAGGCAGTCGGCAGGGCCGATGGGATGCTGGGATGCACAGGTAGAGGTGTCACTGGTGGGAGAAGAGAGGTGGTATTACTATTGTATCAGTCACTGGTAAGACCCAGTCTGGAGTACTGTGCCCAGTTCTGGATGCTGCTTCTCAGAAAGGACATAGACAGGGTAGAAGAAGTCCAGAGGAGGGCAACTAAAATAGTGCAGTGTTTGCATCAAAAGCCCTATGAGAAGAGACTGAGGAATCTCAACATGTACATCCTACAAGAGAGAAGGGAAGGTGGGGACATGACAGACACCTACTGTACAAGTACCCTAGAATTGGGGAACAGAACCACTTTTCCCACTGGCGTGATCTACAGAGCTTCAACACAGGAAGAGGAGGTGGAAAAGATTCTGGTGGAAGCCATTCAAAAGATGGCAAATAAGGGGGAGGTGCTTCTGGTAGGGGACTTCAATCTGCCAGATGTAGATTGGAGTATCCTAGATGCAGCTTCAGCTAGGGGCAGGGACATCCCGGAATCCCTGCAGGGAGTGTTCCTTAGGCAACTAGTGAGCGAGCTCAATCATGAAAGGACAATATTGGACCTTGTACTGTACTCCTCAATGGGGACAGTGTTGCAGATGTCATGGTGGGTGGCCACCTGGGGACCGGTGATCACCATAAGGTGTGGTTCAATATAAGTGTAGTGACAGAATGAACCACACAAGGTCAAGGGTCCTAGACTTCAAGAGGGCCAGCTTTACAAAGATGAGAGAATGCCTCATGGAGGCCACCCTGGCGAGGGGGGGGGACTTGGGTGGAGTGGAGGAATAGAGGACAAAACTAAAATTGGTCATAGTGAAGGCAACAAACCTCTGCATCAGGGAAGTAAGCAAGAGGAAAAAGAAACCACTATGGTTCTCAAAAGAGGGTGGCCATAAAGGTATGGCAAAAAGTTTAGCATTCAGGCAGTACAAGGAGAGACAGAGTGAGAAAGGAAGGGAGGTATATTAGGAGAAGCAGAGAGAGGCAGGGAGTGCAGTCAAGAGGACAAAGGTGCAAATGGAGGAGAAAATAGCCTAGGCAGTTAAGAAGGGGGACAAGACATTTTTCAGGTATGCAAGCAAAAGGAGTAGGATCAGGTGAGGGATTGTAAGACTAAGGAGGGAAGGGGGTGAGTGTGTGGAGGGGGACCAGGAGAAAGCTAACATCCTGAACAAATAATTTCGTTCAGTGTTCATAGAGGAAGGGGAAGGTAAGGGACCACAGAAAAGTCATAGGAGCATTGCAGGAAGAAGGGAGAAGGACAAGTCCATTTACAGAGGAGAGGGAGTCCTGGAAGAATTCCGCAAATCTGAAAGTGAACAAGGCAATTGGGCCAGATGGGATAAATCCAAGGATACTGAAGGAGCACAGAGAGGAACTGGCTGCACCTCTGACAGTCCTGTTCAATCACTCACTGGAGATGGGGGTGGTTCCGGAGGACTGGAGGAGGGCAGATGTGGTCCCATTTCACAAATGTGGTAGCAGGGAGGAGGCTGGCAACAACAGGCCAGTCAACTTGACTTTCATGAGGAGGAAATTAATGAAATCACTACTGAAGGAAAAAATTGTGGAATATCTTGTATCCAGTGGCTTACAAGATCCGACACGGCATGGATTCACAGCAGGGGAGCCATGTCAAACAAATCTGATAGATTTCTTTTACTGTGTGATCAGGGAAATAGATCAGGGAGAAGCAGTGGATGTGGCCTACCTAGATTTTATTAAGATCTTTCACACCATTCCACATAGGAGACTCATATATAAGCTGGACAGCCTGGGAGTGGGTCTAAATGTGGTAAACTGGGTAAGTAATTGGTTGGGGGATAGGAGAGAGAGAGTGGAGGTAAATGGAGTTCACTCTGAAGAAAGGAGGGAGATCAGCAGGGTGCCACAAGGATCAGTACTGGGACCGGTCCTTTTTAATGTCTTTATTAGTGACATTGCAGATGTGCTGGAAGGGAATTTATGCCTTTTCACAGATGACAAAAAGATCTGCAATAGGGTAGATATTTGGTGGGGGGATGAACACAGATCTAAGACAGCTTGAGGAGATATCAAGAGTGTGTCAACTAAGTTTCAATGCAAAGACATGCAAAATCATGCTCTTGGGGCTTAGAAACCCAGGGGGTACAAGACGGGGGGTGTGGTACTGATGATCAGTATCACGTCACAACAGCAATGGCAATACAGTGAACATCATCACAGTGACATTTTCAGCAGTTCACTATGATGGTCTGCTAGGTTCCCGATGCTGCTGCCTCTAGGGTGTTTTCCCCCTTCCTGAACCAACTCCAACTCGGAGTTGGTAATCTTAAGTGCAGGAGGCAGAGCCCCCCATAGAAAATACACTTTTCTCCAGTGACGGCACAACACCAAAGCCATCACTGTACTGATGGTTGGTGAATTCCATGTCACCACGGCATGGTGGAACCCTGATGACCACCAAACAGAAAAGAGACCTGGGGTAATCATATCGGATGATCTAAAGGTGTACAAACAGTGTGGCAAGGCAGTGGGGAGAACTAGTGGGATGCTAGGGTGCGTGGGGGGAATCACCACCAGAAGGAGGGAGGTGGTGATACCACTGTATAAATCTTTGGTGAGACATCACCTAAAGTAGAGTACTGTGTTCATTTCTGGAGACTACTATGATGCTTGGCCAGCTGATTATGATTGTTCTGTGATATTTGTGATTTAAAAATGTAGTGTGTAATTGTCTCACATAAGGCAGCTGTGCCATGGGTACCCCCTTCCCAGGTTTCAGTTATAGTCAAGTCACCTGAAAACAGGAGGTAATTAAAAGACCAGAGATACTTAATTATGGGTCTCCTGTTTTTCTGTCTTAATTAGAACTGACCCAGCTGCCAGGATATAGGGTTCATAAAGTTTTATGATACCTATAGGAAAAACATGTTATACCACCATGGTGCTAAAAGTTATAAAATCCTTTGATATGCCTTGGGAATAGGAACTTCTCAAGATTAGAGAAAATGCTAATTAAGGAGTCATATTTGGGAAATGAGTTTTTGCTGATGTCACCTTATTTAAAATACCTTCTGCTAGGACATCATGTTTGTTTGTTTTTTATATTCTAAAAGGAGGAGCTAGATGACTGATAGAAGGGGTGTGAAAGAGACACAGTTTATACTAAGACTTGTGTCTGATCTTTGTGACAGATATTCCATCTTGGGAGAGAGAAACACACAATTCTCTGATGAGCAATTAGAGGTAATATATTAGATAGAAAAGTATAAAACTGTATGTTGGTAGGAGTTTGTCTGTAGTTTTCTTTGTTTTCTTGTAAGTGATTGTATGCTTTGTGATATAGTGTTCTGTGTTTACATTTTTCATATTTTTATCATCTTTAGTAAAATCTTTATTTTGAAAAGGCTGCCTGGGTCTGCCAGTCTCTTTTTGCATGTGACATATTGATGGTTAAATCTGACAACTGTTCAAGAGCTTGATGGTGTTACTAAACTGAGAAAAGGTAGGAATATACCTATGCTCTTTTATGGAGTTTTAAGGGTTCATTTTGGATATCAGGTTAGGTGCTCTTAGGTGAAAGATATATTGCATCCCCTGAAGAGAATATTATCTGAGCCTATACATTGGGGTACACTAGCATAAGGTTCACAGTTTGAATCCCCCCAGAACTTGAGACTAAAGGTGATTCAGACCCACAAGCAGACAGGAGGGTTACCCTGTCTGTTAGCTGTTCACATTACTGCACTCTGAGGTTGGCACTGTGGGAGCAGAGGGCCTGATCTGCTGAGTGCATTTGTGACAACCACATCTATGGCAGAACATAGAGTAGAGGCAATCCAGAGGAGGGCAACTAAAATGGTGCAGGGTCTGCATCACAAGCCCTAGGAGGAGAGACTAAAGGATCTCAATATGTATACCCTGGAGGAGTCGAAGGAGAAGGGGGATATGATAGAGATGTTCAAATATCTCATGGGTATAAATATGGTACAAGAATGAAGCATTTTACAGAAAAAAGGAGCCCAAGAACAAGGAGTCATGCTATGAAGATGGCAGACTCAGTGGAAACGTAAGGAAGTACTTCTTCACAGAAAGAGTGGTGGATGCCTGGAACAGCCTCCCAGCAGAGGTGGTAGGGGAAAAAACTGTTGAGGGTTTCAAGAATGCATGGAATAGACATAAGGGAACCTTAGTGGATACGAAAGGGAGGGTAAAGTAGAAGATCAAGTAGGGTCTGTGGTATTGCAGTATGTAGGAAAAATGGGCAGACTAGGTGGGCCAGGCAGTCCTTATCTGCTATCAAATTCTTTGTTTCTATGTTTCTAAGTACCTCATGGTGGTGAACAAGGTATAGGAAGGGAGACTGATTCAACTGAGGAAGTACACTAGGACAAGAGGGCTTGCAATGAAGCTTGATGGCTGGGGAAGTTTAAGAGGGATGTGAGGCAGTACTACTTCACTGATAGAGTGGTGGACCCCTGGAACAGTGTGCCAGCAGAGATGGTAGAAGTGGAAACAGTGGGAGATTTCAAACATGCATGGGACAGGCATAATGGAATACTGGTTAATAAGCTGGGAGGGAGAGGGTTGATGGAGACCAGGTAGAGTCTGCAGAGACAGAATAGGCAGGGAAAATCTGAGCAGACTGGATAGGTCAAGCAATCCTCATCTGATGAGTTTTTTATGAAATTCAATGTTTTATTGATTTTAGATTCCTCATATCCAGAGAGGAAGCTATAGGATTGACAGTGCCCAATATTGGCCAGGATCGATACAGAGTAGCATACATCAGACTGTCTCTGGAACCAGTAAAACCAAAACAATACCAATACTCCTATGAACCCCCCCCCACTCTTTACTCCCCCCACCCCGGAGTGCCCTCATAAACATAACAACACAAAGGAAATTTGTGAATTAGAGAATAACAGTCGGCATTTACCAGAAATGAGTAAGACCACCCAATTAAGGTAAACAGAGACATGTAGCTTCAATATTTCAACTTAAGTATAGGGCGTATAATTTACCCCATTTGCGATTAAATACATCCATACAATTCCGGGAGCTAGCTATCAATCTCTCGCTATTGAAGCAAAGTGACATCTCCTTCAACCATTCTTTATGTGTTATAAATAATTGATCCACCCAATGCTTGAGAACCAATCTTTTAACCACAATAGAAATTAAGGCCATGTGAAATCTATGTTCTTTAATATTAATGGTTGCGAGCATCCCAAGGATACATATCTCTATAGTAAATAGGTCTCCTAATCCCAATAGAGGATCTAGGTTAGATTGAATAGCATTCCAGAGTGGAGCCACTTTGCTACAATGCCAGAAAATATGAATCAGGTTCCCTTCAGATAAATCACATCTGGTACAGGTTGACACAGTAAGCCTACCCAGCTTGGCTAGCTTAACCGGAGTGTAGTACATATTATTTAGTGATGAGTTTTTTATGTTTCTAAGTAACAGGAAGTGTTTCCTAGTCATATGGGACTTATAGTTGGTACTAAGGGTGCTTGGAGACCTCAATATCTGATCCAAGCTAGGATAGTTGAATATTAAGATAATCTGTATCTGAATCCAACATCCAATCCTAGCATCAGATGTCATCAGATTAGGATACAGATATCCTAAAATCCAACTATCCTAAACTAAGATTACCCCCCCCCAATTAAATACATACCCCCACCCAAACCACTCTCTAACCCACCACTTCCCTCCTCCCTCCTGAAGCCAACTGATTACTTTAATTGGCAAATTGGAGGACCCTCCTTCTCCATCTGTCTATAATGTAATTACCAGTCCCACATTGCTACTTTCCCACACCCTGGCACAAATAGCAAGGCCCTGTCCCCCCATTCAGGAAAGAACCCTCCACCCAACATAGCCATGAGCCACTACCTCCTTCCTCCCCCTCCTCCATCCTCCTTGTAATAATTATAACAGTATTACTCCATCTGGAGTGAGTAGATATCAGCAGAGGAAGCTCCCTGGATCTCCGGCTTATTGTATTGTAACTGCACAGCATTTGCTTTGAAGTCAGTAAATTGAAGTGTTGGTCCAAGAATCATACATTGGCTGCAGTTATTGGAAGCCTACTGGCTCAGGTACAAGTGCATTCTTTTTGGTTTTTCTTGGTTTTTACATTTTTTGTGCTTTTCATCCACAATCATTACTAATTGTGGTAGCCTTGTTTATTTCATTAGAACAGCAGAGACATCTGTCAACCCCTTGCTCGCCTCAGTCAATGGAACAGTAGCAACTTGTAGTTTAGGCTCTGAGGGTTTTTTAGTGTTTACTAAGACAGAATATTAGGCTATGAGTATATCCATGGCATTCCAACTCCTTACATCTTAGGTTATGTTCACCTGATAGACTGAGTGATGCACATGTGACCTAGGATCAAATTTCAATCCTCCTACCTAAGTCCCTGTAGCTTCTGAGCTCACCAGTTTTACTGTGCATCTGAATAGACTGAGGCACACTCGCTTAAGCTCCTGTGATTTCAGTCAGTTTATCTGGGTACCCTAAGATTTTGTTGGCTAAAGTAAGAGCTCTTGATTAGGACTGAGGCCTTGCACAATCTTCTCCCTTGTTCACAATTTCCTGTTTCTCCCCCTCGGACCCCACTTACTGTTTCTGCCTTACAGTCCCTAAAATACCTTCAGGTTATTAAATCTCAGCTTCCTGATTATTTTACTGTATTTTCTACAACCATATGATAACTGTCTTGTACTGCATAATTTGTCTTAAACTGTAAGCATTGCTCTTTGTATATTGTTCGGTATTTATTTTTTCTTGCACAATTTTACTGATTATTTATATGCATTACCTGTCTGTACCTTGACGCAGAACCTTTGTTAATGAGCTTTAGCTCAAAGGTTTTAATCCTAGTATAAATAAATAATAAAAAATAAATAAATATGATGATCAGCAGAGTCTGACAGAATAATTCTCACTAGCTAAATGTGCGCTTGACAGACCTTAAAGAAACTGTTCTTTTCTACCACTTGCTTCTATGCATTTGTTAAACATCACAGGGCATATGATAAGTTAATGCTCGAATATTGGTGCTAGAAGGGCAGAACACACTTTTAGGCTTGGCCTCGCCTCCTCATGAGCAGAAGCAGCGACAGCATTGGTGTTCTTGCAGCTCTGCCTAGGCAGCTGCAGTTCAGCACATGTACTGCTCTCTAGAAGATCTATGTTTCCTACAATCGCTCCCCCATCTCAGTGAGTTGGCAGTAGCATTAGGGAGACTGTGAACAGGGTATAGGGGCAGGATCCCTCACTGAGTATCCCAGATCTTGGCTTATACAAGAGCTAACCTGGTTACTCCTTAAGTTCCCTCACACAATAAAATTGTAGGAAAGGAGCTAAAGAATGAGCTCTTATGACCAGAAAACGAATGTGGTGAAGAACAGTTGAAGAATGCTTGTATGTTCCCATCTCACTGAATTATAAGGCCAGCAGCACAGCAGTTGAGTCTCCTTCTACAGTTATGGGGGTGGAGCCATGGTAGGGCATTGCCCTATCAAGGCACCTAGCCATTACCGACATGTCTCCTACTAGCTGTCTAGAAGTCATTCCTCCTTCTCTCCCCCTCCTTCCTCTCTGAAGTGTTCCTGAGTGTGCATATACTCACTCCAAGAGAGTGCACAGTATGATCTGAACACCTACATCACATGTTGATGACCTGGCACACTGCTTGCTAGGGGCCTGCAAGGGCTGCTGTGCATGCAAGGCACTGCACAGACTCATCTTAATGAGGGAATTAGCACAAGCATGCACAGAGACAATAGTGGTTGGTGCTATGATGGATATGCCACATGACTACTTGTCAGTACCAGAGCATGGGAACAGTAATTGTACCTTAAGGGAAAATCTGTACTTCCCAGGTCAGACAACATGGCCTCAGCAGCATATGTGTCCAAGTAAGGAGGAACCAAGAGCATGGGCATGCTGAAGGAAGCAACTAAAGTGCTGATGTGAGCACAAAATAACCTTCAATACATCACAGTCATACACCTGGCAGACAAGCTGAACACAACAGCAGATTGGCTCAGTAGCCAGCATGTGCACCTGGGGGAATGGAAGCTATACCCTGCTATATTCAAAGTATTACAAATGAGATTGGGGCCAAACACAATGGACTTGATGGCGATGGCATAGAATGCACAAGTGAACAAGGTTTTTCTCCAGGTTCAAGGAATGTCAGTCATAAGGAGTGTATGCCCTATCAAAACTATGGACCCGAAACCTAGCGTATCTGTTTCTACCCTTTCCACTGATATCTCAAGTCCTCAGGAAGATACATCAGTTCAGATGAACAGTAATAATAATAACACCATATTGGCCTAGACGGGCATGGTTCATCAAAGTGGTAATAATGGCATTGGACTAATGGCGATTGCCAACCAGGGAAGACATGCTGACACAGGGACCGATCCAGCACTCCAGTCCTCATAATCTCCCTTTTAATAGCCTGATCCCAGAATGAGGGATATACTGCTGAGCACAGGGTACCATGAATCAGTCATTGACACAATGCTACAATCTAGAAGGGCATCAACATTGTCCACCTATGACAGACAGTGACATCTATTCACCAAAGGGTGGAAGACATCCTACATATAGGTACCTAAGGTGTCAATATCCCAACTAATACTGTGTTTGCAACAAGGACTGAATGAAGGCCTATCCCCAGCATCACTAAGGGTGAAACTATCAGTCATAGGGGCCACACTAGGCCAAGTGCTGAACATAGCACTGGGCACACATCTGGACATAGAAACAGACTTTGTCAGCAGATAAGGACCACTTGGCCAACACAGTCTGTCCATTTCCCTACCTATTGTACAAGCTTCAGATCCTAATTAACCAACAACCTACTTCTTCCTAACCTCCACCAGAATTGCCTTATGTCTGTCCCATGCATTCTTGAATTCCCCCACTGTTTTTGACCCCATGACCAGTTCAGGAAGGCCATTCCATGCATCTGTCACCCTCTCATTGAAAAAATACTTCTTCAAGCCCCTGAGCCATCCCCTCTCTATCTTCAAATTGTGCCCCTTGTTCTTGAATGTCTTTTTCTGAAAGATGCTACTCTCTTGGACTTTGTTGATTCCCTTGAGGTATTTGAAAGTTTCTATCATGTCTCCCCTCTCTCTCCTTTCCTTGAGGGTATACATATTAAGCTCCTTTAGTCTCTCTTCATATGGCTTCTGGTGCATACCCTGCACAATTTTAGTTTCCCTCCTGGACAGCCTCCATCCTGTCTATGTCCTTGCGGAGATGGGGTCTCCAGAACTGCATGCAGTACTCCTGATGGGGTCTCACCAACTGTCTGTACAGAGGGATTACAACTTCCTGTTTTCTACTGGTGATGCCTCTACCTATACATCCCAGTATCCCCCCATCCTTCCTTACTGCCTTCTCACATTGCTTACTTACCTTTAGGTCATCTGATATGACTACCTCCAGGTCCCTTTCCATTTTTGTTGTTGTTAGTACCTCCCCCCATTGTGTACACTTCTGCTGGGTTTTTGTTTCCCAGGTGCATTACTTTGCACTTCTTTGCATTGAATCTAAGTTGCCATACTTCTGATACTTCTGACCATTCCTCCAACCTTGTCAAGTCCCTTCTCACCCTTTCCATCACCCTTGTGTATCAACCCTGTTGCAGAGCTTTGTGTAGTGTGCAAAGAGGCATATTTTTCCTTCCAGTTCCTCTGCAATGTCACTTATAAAGACATTAAAAAGGACCGGTCCCAGTACTAAACCCTGCGGTATCCTGCTAGTAACATCCTTTCTTTGAAGTGG
The DNA here is from genome assembly GCA_016271365.2 of Neoceratodus forsteri. Lineage (NCBI taxonomy): Eukaryota > Metazoa > Chordata > Ceratodontiformes > Ceratodontidae > Neoceratodus > Neoceratodus forsteri. Next base: position 34,230,361 of record CM057450.1, read on the forward strand.
ACTGTGTTTACTATTACCCTCTGCATCCTGATGTCTAGCCAATTTTTTACCTAGGCTACCACCCTGGGACCCACTTCTAGGCTGGCTAACCTGTTTATTAATCTTCTGTGTGGGACTCTGTCAAATGCCTGACGAAAGTCTAGGTAGGCCATGTTCACTGCCCCTTCCTGGTCTACTACTTTGGTCACCCAGTCAAAGAAATCTATTAGATTTGTATGACATGACCTTCCCACTGTGAATCCATGCTGCCTTGGGTCCTGTGCCTCGCTGGCCTCTAGGTACTCAATAATTCTTTCTTTCAGAAGTGATTCCATCATTTTCCCTACCACTGAGGTCAAGCTAACAGGTCTATAGTTTCCTGCCTCTGCTTTGCTCCCACTTTTGTGAAGGGGAATCACATCTGTCATCCTCCAGACCTCAGGTACCACACCATCCTCCCATGATTTGTTAGAGAGGGTAGTCAGTGGTGTCACTAGTTCGTCCCTTAGTTCTTTTAGAATTCCTGGGTGAATCCTGTCAGGTCCCATTGCTTTGTACACCTTCAGTTTTAGAAGTTCTAGGATATCATTAGATTTCTTTTTTTTTCTAAACATATTTTTCCCCCAGAGATTTATTAGGGTCCTCCATCTGCCCTCTGCCAGCCCTGTATCCCACTTGACAAGACCCAACCACTCACCTTTCCAGGCCTCCAAGGCCCACCTGTGTCACATTGTTGTGCTGCCACCCTGGCTTACTCCCCAGGCCAGGTCCACCTTCAGCCACTTTGGCGTTACTACCCCACTGTCCATCTGGCCACCCACAGTGGAGGTAAAGACCCCAGAGGATCCCATCATTGGTGGAGGTGTGGGACCAGCATTGAGCATGGTGGGCAACAGGCAGCAGCTTCATCTGCCCTTAGCCAGCCCCAAGATTTTTCCTTCTGTAGTCCTGCCCTATCTGCAGAAGTGCATCTCATCACTGGGTGCTGGCACGTCGATGTACCAGATGATGTAATGCACACTCCAGACTCCCATACTCATGCTTTCCCCTGTACCGCTACCCGTGGTCACCCAGGTGGTGGTAAATCAGAGGACCAATGAGATTTCCCCTCCGGAGAAGGAGAGCATCCGCTGGGATGCTTAATCCTCCCTCTGCCCAGCCAACCCTCCAATGGTGCTGGGTAATTTCTGAACTCAGGTCATCAGTGTCACAGGTGGTATTTCTACTGCTGCACTAGCAGGCCAGCATCATTAGATCTTAGAAGGCAACAACTAACGTCAGGCCACGTGTCAGACTGGTGGTAGTTCCATGAACCCCACACTGGTGATGATTTCATGCATGTCATGACCCGTTGAACCAATTGCAGACATCAGTCTATACTGGATGGAACTAAAAGCATCTTTCCTGGTAGCAATATGCTTAACATGCAGGATAGGGGAACTGGGAGCCCTACTGTGCCAAGAGCTATTTATGCAGTTCTGCAAGGAGGGAATTACAGTGAGAGCAGTACTAGCATTCATTCCTAAAGTGGTGTCACACTTCCATGCAAACCAAACCCTGGTGTTACCTACATTCTATGCAGAGCGGACAAATGAGGGAGAAAAGAGTCTACATACACTGGATGTGAACCATATGATGATGACATACCTGGAAAAAGCAGCTGTGTAAGACAGACTGTTTGTCATACTTCAAGGACACATGAGAGGCATTGCAGCATCCAATAGCACCATAGCAATATGGTTAAAGAGAATGATGCTGACAGTGTACAAGAACCAAAATCAAATGCCACCAGGAAGTATCAAATCCCACTCAACCAGGGAAGTAGCAACCTCATGGACAGAAAGAAACCATGCATCAACTTTAATAATTTGTGCAGAGGCAACTTGGACCCTGATTTATACAAGGCATTATAGACTTGATACTTGTGGTCTGGATTGAACCTCTCTCGGCAACAAAGTGCTGATTGTGGCTACAGCTACTGGTTCCAAACACCATCACTCTCCCCTCATTTGATGGAGTACTACTTTTTACGTAACCCAAGATGTAAGGAGTTGGAATGCAATGGATATACTCATAATATAATGGTAGTTTTACTCACCTGGTGAAGGTGATTATGCTAGAGTATATCCATGGCACTCCAGTGCCCACCTTTGCAAGAGAGTGACCTGGTTGGAATCTTCTATCTGTAGATCACTTGTACAGAATATGACAATATGGAAATATGCATTTTTCTCTTGTGTGTAGAGTATCCCTATATCAATACTGCAGTGTGTAGAATAATGTAATAAAATCAGTCTCAATCCATATATGACTAAGGTGATTACTCAGAGTCTGCAGGATAATTGTGATGACTATTACACAACTTGGGAAAAGTCTAACTGGTGAGCTCAGGGGCTACAGGGGCTTAGGTAAGAGGATGGAAATTTGATCTTAGGCCATATGTGTATCCCTCACCTATCACGTGAACATAACCCAAAACATAAGGCGCTGGAGTGCCATTGACATACTCTAATGTAGTCACCTTTACCAGCTGAGTAAAATAGCACTAGGGAACCCCTTTTCTGTTTATTTGCAGTGAAAAGAATGTGCATGCCAACAGGCCCCAACTTATCGCTAGTCAACCTTTATCTTAGTAGGGTACCTGCTGCAATGAGAAGATAGCTCTCCCGATAAGGCCTTTGAGGGTAGGCTGGGTGCACACATGTAAGGGGGAACACAGACTACCATGTGGAAGGCCCTATGGGCTATTGCTGTTGTATATAAGTTGTATAGATTATAAGTACTCTTTTTCCACTTTTTGCTTCACACCCCTTGTCCTTTCTACCCCTCTTTTGATACAAAAACTGTAGGCTGTTTGTTATATTATTGTGTCATCGGTGGAAATTCCGTGGACTGTGGGTGCAATGTACTGTATGTATTGATTTCTGGAGAGTATGGGTCCTTGTGCACTCCATATGCCCCCCACCATCACTACCCCAGGTGGAGGTATCTTATCAAATTAATTCAAATGAACCCTAGGCTACTTGTACTTCACATAAATGTTCAGTTTAAGGAACAGTTCATCCACCATGGGGCATAATTTTAACTCAGAAGGGGGACATTAAAACAGACATTTTGAAGTATTTTCTAACAGAGCAGATGGTAGATGGGTGAACTATAGTATTCTACCCAACAGTGTGGCCCATACAATGGGATGGACACATTTAGTGGAATTTTTAGGAAGTAATATGTTTTAGGGCTGAAGGACAGACTTGATGGACTTTTCTACCCTTATTCTTCTATGTTTCTAAATTAACATTCTAGTACAAACCTATCTTATTCACAATACTAAATGCCTTTGATTACAAATCCAGTCCAGGTGTGAAAAGGGAGCTGAAAACTGAGCAGGGTATACTGACTTGACCCCAAACATGGAAATATTCCAGTAAAACGTTATGTACTGTCACTCCACAATTATTCAGTTCAAAGCTCTCAATGCTTTGCACGTTACCTGACCCCCAGAAAGTGGCGCAATAGAGGCTTTTGTAATCTCAGCCCATGTCTGAAATATGATTCTGCACCTGGTTCATTTATCCATAAACAATTGTTTGGGAATGTCCACTTATGAAAGCATAATGTGGTCAAATAACAGTCTGCAGAGCTTGTTAGATTGTTCGGCTGTTTTCCCAGATGTGTATACAAGGAAATGCAGTATAAACAAAAAGTTCAACTTGGTTTTAATATCCTTAGCACATTATAATTCTTTGCCCTTGAATTAAAGCAGCAGTGCAATGAAATTGGACAAAACATTTTACCCCACCTTTTTTTCACTATAAACGATTCGAGGTGTCTTCCATTTTTATTTGGTAGTAAAACAAATTCTACTTCCACGAAAATCTGAATATTTTATAAATGCTTTAATTGTGTTAAGATGGCTGCCACATTTGACTTAGAAATAGCTTTTTAGACCTGGTAAGTGTTAGGATTGAGAAAATAAAATACTCATTGTACACAGCATTGGTGGTACCTTGAAAAGTAGATTGGACAGGTATGCTAGTACTTCTATTAGCTGTAGTTGAAATTAGTGTTTTGGAAAAACATTATTTGTTGCACTGCCTCTTTAAAAATATTACCCCAGCACAAAGGGAATGGCAAGTTGAAATGCTGGATATTTGGTGACTAGAGAAAAGATGCACAAGAAAGGTGGAGTCCTAGGATGCCCACTCTCTTCAAGGAGTATATACAATTATATAAGTCTGAGAAAATACTGTGGGAGTGAAAATGTTCCATGAAAAAAGAGACTGAGGGCCAGATATTCAAAACTTTGCCCCTGGGCTAAGATAACACTGCCTGGCAGGCAAACGTAACCCGGAGCACAAAGCAAGCTATATTCAAAAGGAATAGCCCAGGGCAAACAGCCTCTGAATATAGCATGGGAAAGAGGCCATGCAAACTGGGCTGGGAGTGCAGGGCAACCGTAGCCCTGGAATATGACAGCACTGAATATAGCAACCAGGAAGTGCAAACCACAACAACAACACAGTGCACAGCGACGTGAGGGTAGGTAGAGAGGAACTATGTGGCCAATGTGTGTGCCAGCAAATGAGTGGACCCAGTACAGCTGCAGGCAGCAGCAGATGTGAAGGAACAGTGATCAAAACTGTAAAATATTCCCCAAACCGTTAGTGCCCCACTAACACGTTAGCGCGGCTTTAGCATGGAGTTAAGCGGTTTGCCTGGTGCAAACACATTAGCCCGGCACTAAACTTTGCCATATTCAAAGCTGACGTGCAAATGAGCCTACTTAGATAGTCTCTGGGCAAACAGCCACATTAGCATCTCATCATGCCCTGATTTGCATGCAGTTTGCCCAGCATTACTGCAGGGTCCCACAGCTCCACCTGTAGGTCAGTCTGGAAGTACAGGGGCTGGCCAGGTCTGACTGCAGCTCCACCTGTAGGTCAGTCAGGCAGTGCATGATGATAGCTGCAGGCTACATGTGAACAGTACAGCATAGCATAGCATATCGTACCCCAGGAGACAACACAGCATAGGCATGGGTGGTGGTGGTGGTGCTGCATGCAACCGTCATACTGTAGGTCATGCTACAGTGCACAGCAGACACTACAGTAGCAAGGGGGTTGGTAGTGTGAGGGACACAGCAATGCCTATGGTATGTAGGGCAGTGATGACCACTGCACTGTACACAGTAACAGGCCCAACTTGCAGGTAATTACTGACAGTGGACAGTACTATTACGCTGTTGTGTGATCCACAGATACTGCACCTGTGGCATGGGATGCACACAGTGTCATGCACATGGCCGGCTGTGTGTGCTGTGGCATCTGTACAGTTGTGTGGTAGGTGGCTGGGGGGGCATGTAAGATCCGACAGGCACACAAGTGGTAGAGTGTTCCCACTACTGGACCATGTGCTCTGAGTGATGTGTCCCAGCCTTGTGGCCACACCTGGGCTGTGGTGAGGTCTGGCCACCCATACACCCTCCCCTCACTGGCCACCATGCCCACAGTGCTGCATGTGTGCTGGCATCTGTTAGGCACCACAGACATATGGTCTGCAGGTGTGTGCTATATGGCCACACTATCATGCTGTCCCCTGTGGGTCGGATCACCCCTTACTGTCTGTGCTTGGCTGGCACTGGTGGCAGCTGCTGGCATCATGGTAGTGCCATCAGTGAGCAGCATGTGTCCTTCATGTCTCTCATTTTCTAAGTGTCATACTCCAATGTTAGGGTCGTGCAAGCCATGCAAATCCCATGCAAACACCGCGCAATGCACCAATGATATGAAAAGCTGTTTGCCCAGGGTTAAGACCAGCTTTTCCTGGGCAGTAAATTGTACCATGCTAAGGGTCACGCTATGTCGCGCTAAACACCTTAGCGCGGCACTAGTCGCTGAATATCTCATAATGCCTTTATTCATGTTCACTATGCCCCTTGCATATCATTATGCTTTGCCCAGCCCTACTGCTGTTTGCACATGTTAGTTGACCTTTTGAATATGGCAGACCCACGCTAATCCAGCGCAAACTGTTTGCGAACCACGCAAAGCTTTGAATATCTGGCCCAGAGAGTTTCAACCTAAATCTTAAAGTGATTCCTTTCATTTCAGCAATATCCACCACAGTATTTGCCCAAATGAAAAAAAAAGCACTTTATCAAGGGCCAAAATGGTTGTATTAGGATAAAAAGAAATATATTATTCACAGTATGCTGCACATGTAGAGAGATATAGCAGAACATAGCTATTGCAGAAATGTAAGGCCCCCATAGGGTGGACATCCTCCCAACTGGCTTAGTGGTAGGGAGGCCACTACATTGTACCACCCCTCATCACAGTAGATGCCTTAGTGGCTCCTGGGTTCCTTTTCTCCTTCACTAGTGTGGCATTGGGGTCATATTCAGTTAGTAGAAATGGTGTGGTGCCTCTACCCAGAGAAAGAGTTACGTGGACCATGTGACTGGTCAGTATAACCACCTGGGGTACTGTACCTATCCACCTTCCCATGGTTACCCTTCCCAGAGACCCAACGCAATAGCAGATAGTTCCCCAAGTTGGTATGCAGTGTTAACCCATGTAGGCAATCATGAGAACTGGCTAAAAAGCAATACCACTTTATTTTAGGGAAACAGTCTAAAAAAAGGGAGAAATGGGTTAGTGCAATTCAGGTAAACAATTATGGCTGATCTTACAGTGCCCTACGCAGGCTCAGCCTAAACCACTTATTTACCAAAGCTGACACTACATGCCCTTAGTAGTCATGACCAGATTTTCTGGACTGCCACTAATGAGGCCTTTCCAGGCATAGCCCTAGCACTCTGCCTGCCCCCACACCACAATGAACAGTACACTTGTGATGCCAGTACCCTCCTATACTGGAGGCCAGTACCCTCTTCTGCCTGGTACCAGTATTTTTCTCTTAAATGCTTTAGGGGGCTCCCTTATCAAGTCCCTAAGCACCCAGTGTTGAATTGGTGCATGATGCCCATTGATGTTGCAGTGTGCTAGCTGATAGTGATGCACTTTAAATTAAATGATAAGAACTGCTCAATTAGAACCTAAACCAAAAGGCCATGCAATTAAAATTGGCAGTTTACCTTGAATTGGAGGTATTTGTACAGTTCCTGGCCTGATGATGAAATGTAAAGTAAACAGTGTCCCAAGTAACAATTCAGTTCCCTTGCAGTAGGGGCAAGCCCTGAGCGTAGTCATGGTTCTGACCATGAATATCCTCCCTCACTCTGCGGGAGCTCTAGAGCTCAACTCCTCATTGTCACCCTTGATCAACTGGTCTGCCTCTTCATTCTATCACTTCACTCGCCACTTGCATCTACTTTGTTAGCTCTCGCTGGTGATTTGACTGGCCTCTCTCACCCTGACCACTGCGTATCAGTACTAAACCACATCAAGGCTTCTGAACCCTCAGGGCAGTTGTAGTCTGATACCTGACTATGGTATCCACTAACAGAGTCTGCAGCAGCCCTGCTGCAGCTCTTCCTTGCTATTTTAGTACTTCTCAACATCATTTTCTTTTGCACTTTCATGAAAAACTTGTTTGTAAATGTATACAGCTGAAAACAAAAAACTAAAGCACACACTCCTCTTGCTGAGACTCATTGTTTTATAAGAAGATTCACACACAGGCAACCACCTCAACAGGGTGTTGTTGCACAATGGTCATTTCTAAATTAACTAAACTAAATCCTCCACACTGGCTACTATACAAATGCCAGATTTTCATCCTTACCCGGAAAATGCCTTTTTTATTCAGAGTTCATGACACACAGATGCACAGACTGTCTCAGCTCAGCTTAAGCCCTCTGGGACATCAGTTCTACCCCTCCAGAATCTCCAACAGAGCCAGCACAATCCGTGCAGGTCAGTCCGATAATATCATGCTCCCATTGTTCCTGTGGGCTATCAATCAGACCAGGCAGTCCTAGAGATATGCTCCCAGGCAGGTAATTGACCAATTAAAAAAAAAGTGCCTCAATTAAAAATGTCTTCCAGGAGTCAATGAGTAACTGGGTTCCTTTTTTCTGATCTAACCCCCTGATTGACTGGAAGTAAAGGTCATGGGGCACAAACATGATGCAGGCATGCTAATCAGGTGCACTATCCCCAAGGGTATAATTAAACAGGGCTCCTGCCCTCCAAACAGTCCACTGAGTCCCTGGTTAGTCTGTGCTGCAGTCTGGTTTCAGATCAGCATGTCCGTCAAAATAATCCAGGTGCCATCATGCGTGATTGTTCATTCCATGAGTTCTGGGTGGCTGCCTTTTATATGTGGCCATGATGCACACTGGTGCAGGAGGTACCCAAGATATCCTGTTTCCTGCAGTTCTGCTCCAGTCTTCGTATAATGAGTACAAGTTCTGGGGGCCAGAGAGAGTAACTGGCATCTGTCAGGATGGGGCCTCCCTGGTTAAGAAATGGCTGTTCACAGTCATTAGCTGTAAAAAGTTTTAACAATATGTATAGTGTGTATGTATGTATGTGTGTGTGTGTGTGTGTGTGTATGTGTGTGTGTGTGTATATATATATATATATATATATATATATATATATATATATAATGGAGATGATATCCTCCAAATCCAAACTTCTGATTGTATAAAACACATCACATGACCGTGCGTATATCAGAGCACGATCACACTCCTCAACTTTTAACCCCCTCCAAAACAATTTTGAAATTTTATATGATAGATAAACCACTCTGAGGTGTCTTGGTCATGCTCTGATATCATACGCCTTGGTGGTTGACTCACTAGCCTGTGTCCTCATGCATTGCACGCACACCAAGGCATGCGTATATCAGAGCATGACTGCACACCTCAGGAAAGTAGTTTATCTATTACATATATGTATTTTCATTGCAAAACAAAAAGTTTGGAAATTCAATGATAGGGTTACCAACCCCACCCCCCACCACCCCCATTCTCCACACCAACAGGCTTCGGGGTATGCCTTAGGGTTGTTGGCCTAACTCTCACCCCATTCCATTTGTAAGGAAGCTAAGTGGTACAGTATAGGACAATGGAGTGAGAGGTAGGCCTGATGACCCCAAGGCACACCCCGACACCTTTTGGTGTGTGGAGAGTGGGGTGGGGTGGGGAGGTAGGGTCGGTAACCCTAACATCGAATTTCCAAACTTTTGTCACTGTAATGACAACCCTAACTGATGCATTAATGAAGTTTTTTGCAATGAATTTCCCTTCTTTTTGAGAAAGTATAGTGTTACTCGTATGTGATTGTGGGAGCGTAGGGCCCTCTAGGCCATGAACTCTCATCATGCATACATTTTGTAATTGTGTCTGATTTTTATGTGGCCAGGCCTGTGCTCCCATCTATACATAAGTGTACTGATATTTTAATGATATCATATCTACGTATGGGAGCACAGGGCCCGGAGGTCCCTGCACTCCCACTACTGCATAATGTGGGGCCCTACGATCCCGTTATTGAATAATGGAATCCAAATGTGCACTCTCATGTGCCCATAAGTATAGAGACACAGCGCACGCCTAGAGCCATTCCAAGTAACCCTTGTGCTGCAAATGTTACAATATCTCAGGAACCATGGAAACTTTGGAAAAAATTCCTTTGCAGTTGTATGCATGGCCTGGCCACCTCCATGCATGCTTTTTTTTTTTAAACTGTTTTTTTTATTTCAGATTTTTTACTTAAATGGTACCACAGAGCAATGTTACAGGAAATGATCAATAAGGACAATACATTGTACACTTCATAGTTTGCCTCAGATACACAGGTATGAAAGAGGGCTAGCAGTCCATTTAAATAGATAATATTTTTCTATCTAGATTACTGGTCAAGAGATTTATGGATCAGGCTTATAAATCCTGTGTATATAACCTTTGTGTTGAATCTGTAATCTGTCTCAAAGCGGGATAGGAGAGATTCTGTGAGGGCTCAGGGGGCCACATTTGTTAGCTCTTATAAATATTTAGGAGATATTAAGTCCCTCCCAGACTGAGGAGACACCCTGGGGAGGGAAGGGAATGTAGGGCTGGCCGGCCACCCACTTCAGTAAAGAGAAAATATTCCATTAGAAGGGCCACCCCTAAGGTGGTTGATCTGGTCTAGTTTGTGAAATGTTAAAGAACCAGATATTCTGATGATTCATTAATTCTGGAACTTTATTTTGTAGTCTGGCTGTCATATGTTCCAATTTGTAGACATCATATACTGTGTCTTCCCAGGCTGAGATGGTAGGGGTCTCAGGATGGAGCCAAAGTCATGTGATACATTTTTTGGCTGTGCCCAGCAAAATACCAAGCAGGTAAGTTTGGTGTGGATCATTAAAATGAGTGGGTAATGGAGAAGTATCCCCATAGCTGGAGAAAAATTACTCAGAGTGGGGAAGAGGTCCAACACCCTGTTCTCTGTCGAAGACCAATAAGAGGCCAGTACTGGGCAAACCAGAGAACATGTGCATGTGTGGCCACCTCACATCTGCAATGTCTCCAACAGGAGGAGTCCCCCCCAACCAAAAACCTGGCAGTGATCTGGGGAGTACGGGAAAACTGGGATACCACCATCCAGGAAAATTCTTTCCAAATATAGGAGCTTGTAATTTTATGTTGTCTCTGCCAAATCTTCAAACAACATGAAGTCTTGCTGTATTCAGACATAATGCAGTTAGTCCCAGCACTTGAGCTGCCCCAGAGAGTAAAGGGTTAACTCCATGCAGAAGCATGGAATGTAGAGCTCGAGCTCGGTTTTCAAACCTCTGTCTGTGGTACTTCCCTATGTAACCATCAGATTCCTACGAGCACTAACTAACTTAGCACTATAATATGGAAATATTTGAACTGTATAGTCAAAAGGCAAAATCTTTTTGGGGTCCAAAAAAGACTCAAGTCAAGAACCCAAAAAGAAAGAAGGTAGTATTAAATTAAGCTATGCAACACAAGAAGGATAAGCATAACAGCTACCCCACCACAATGGAGGGTACAAGGTAAACCCCTGAGGTGCAACACTATACCTGCCAGCCAACTTCCCAAAAACAGGTTCTGAGAGGAGGCAGAGGGGGAGCTCTGAATACAACAAGTCTCCATTAAAAAGAAACAACATTACTATGGTGAGTAATTTTTCTTCCTGTGTCAATTACCACCTGAAACTTGACCTCCCAATGAAATTGTACCAGGTCCAGGGCAGGGGAGAGGGTACCCTGTGGGGTCTTATAAATTCAGGAGACCAAATGGCTCCTCAACTCACTTAATATGAAGCAATAAGGGTGGGGAAACCTGAGTAGTAACATCTAAACCAATTTTGGCATCTACAAAATGTCAGATCTGTAGAAATCTAAGGAAATCACTTTTATTTGAAGTGAATTCCTGTTTAATTTGGTCAAATGACTTAAAGATATCTTTATCATAAAATGTGTATGAATGTTTTAGACCTTTGTGTGCCCAGTTCTGAAAGATGGCATCAAATCGTGTGGGGGTCCATAATGGATCTTCTGCCGGAATACCCATCAATGTCGATATAAATTTATTAATCGGTTGAGTGAGAAATTTCATCCAACTGTGAAGTAACCCTCTTGTAAATCTGGATCCACGACGTAGTTGGATTATGTTACTGGGTTGCAACACATGGGAATAATTTAAAGGCAGTCTGCCATGGATCTCTCTACTGTAAGCCACGGCGGGGCCTGATTCTGCGGTAGAAATCTGAGTGTTATGTGTGTGAGTAGGGCAGCTAGCCAACAGTTTGAAATACAGTGAAGGGACAATCAACCCTTCTCCTTAAGGCACTGAAGCTTGCTAAGTGCTATTCTCTGTCACTGGTTTGCCCATAGAAACCTACTGACAGATCTGTCCCAGTCCTGAACATCCCTTGCTGTGAGCGGGAGCATGATATTTTGCATTAGATATAGCATCTTCAGGAGGGAATTCATCTGAATAGACTGAAACCTAACCATTAGAGAGAGAGGAAGAGGAGTCCATCTAACCAGATCTAGTTTTATCTTTGAGAGAGTTGAAGTGTAGTTCAGAGAATAAAGATCAGAAAAGTTCTGAGGTATTTTTATACCCAGATAAGTTATATGGGATTTATCCCCTATAGAAACATAGAAACATAGAATTTGACGGCAGATAAGGACCGCTTGGCCCACCCAGTCTGCCCATTTCCCTACCTACTGGATAAGCTGCAGATCCTAGTTAACCAGCAGCCTACTTCTTCCTACCCCCACCACCCAGAATTGCCTTATGACTATCCCATGCATGCTTGAATTCCACCACTGATTTTGACTCCAACAACCCTCCGGAAGGCCATTCCATGCATCCACAACCCTTTCTGTGAAAAATACTTCCTCTAAATTACCTCTGAGCTGCCCCTCTATCATCAAATTGTGCCCTCTTGTTCTTCCACACTCTTTTTGAAAGATGCTACCCTCTTGGACTTTGTTGATTCCCTTGAGGTACTTGAAAGTTTCTATCATGTCCCCCCTCTCCCTCCTTTCCTCGAGGCTATACATATTAAGCTCCTTAAGTCTCTCTTCATATGTCTTCCGGTGCAGACCCTGCACCATTTTAGTTGACCTTCTCTGGACAGCTTCCATTCTGTCTATGTCTTTGTGGAGATTGGGTCTCCAGAACTGCACACAGTACTCCAGATGGGGTCTCACCAGCTGTCTGTACAGAGGGATAATAACTTCCTGTTTTCACTGGTGATGCCTCCCTATGCATCCCAGTATCCCCCCAGCCCTCCTTGCTGCCTTCTCACATTGCTTGCCCACCCTTAGGTCATCTGATATGACTACCCCCAGGTCCCTTTCCATTTTTTGTTGTTGTTAGTATCTCACCCCATTGTGTACTTCTTCCCTGGTTTTTGTTTCCCAGGTGCATTACCTTGCACCTCTTAGCATTGAATCTAAGCTGCCATACATTTGACCATTCCTCTAACCTTGTCAAGTCCCTTCTCATCCTTTCCACCCCACCCTGTGCATCAACTCTGTTGCAGATCTTAGTGTCATCTGCAAAGAGACATATTTTTCTTCCAGTCCTTCTGCAATGTCGCTATAAAGACATTGAAGAGGACTGGTCCCAATTACTGAACCCTCGCGGTACCCCGCTAGTAACCCTCCTTTCTTCTGGAGTGGACTCCATTTACTATTACTCTCTGTGTCCTATTCTCCAGCCAATTCTTTTACCCAGGCTGTCATCTTGGGACCCACTCCCAGGCTGGCTAACTTATATATTAATCTTTTGTGTGGGACTGTGTCAAATGCCTTTGCTAAAGCCTAGGTAGGCCATGTCCACAGCCTCCTCCCCTGATCTACTATCTTTTTGGTCACCCAGTCAAAGAAATCTATCAGATCTGTCTGGCATGACCTTCCGCTGTGAATCCATGCTGCCTAGGGTCCTGTGCCCTTCTGGCCTCTAGATACGACAATTCTTTTCCTTTAGAAGTGATTCCATCATTTTCCCTATCACTGAGGTTAAACTAACAGGTCTATAGTTTCCTGCTTCTGCCTTGCTCCCACTTTTGTGAAGGGGAATCACATCTGCCCTCCTCCAGTCCTCGGGTACCACCCCATCCTCCCATGATTTGTTAAAGAGGTAGTCAGTGGTGTCACTAGTTCTACCCTTAGTTCTTTCTTCAGAATTCTGGGATGAATCCCATCAGGCCCCATTGCTTTGTCCACCTTCAGTTTTAAGAGTTCTTTCAGAACCCTTTCTTCTGTAAATGGCTGGTATCAACTTCTGTATCCAGAGTGTTACTACTGTTTGTTTTATGTACTTCCTCTTCCTTTGTAAATACTGAGCAAAAATATTTGTTTAGTATCTCTGCCTTTTCACATTCTCCCTCTGCCCACCCTCCCTCCCTTTATTAAGGCTCACTATCCCTCCTTGGTCTTCTTTGCTCCCCTGATGTACCTATAAAAGGTTTTATTCCCTTCTTAACTGAGTTGGCTATCTTTTCCTCAGTTTGGGCCTTTGCTGTTCTGACTGCCTTCCCAGTCTCCTTTGTTTTAACTGATACAGTTCTCTGTCCTGCTCTTGCCATGATTCCTTGTACTTCCTGAATGCTTTCTCTGAAACCTCACTGCCACTTCCTTTGAGAACCATAGTGGTTTCTACATCGCCTTGTTTTTGTTTATTTGCTTCACACAAAGGCTCAGCTACCTCTGTGATGGCAGTTTTATTATTCCCCATTGTTCTTCCACCCCTTCTTCCCACCCATTTGCTAGTGCATTCCTTAGGCACTCACCTATTTTGGCAAAGTCAGCCTCCTAAAGTCCAGTACTTTGTCTTTGTATGGCTTGGACTCATTGCTGTGTTTATTGTGAACCATACTGTTCGATGGTCGCTAGTCTCAGATGGCTACCCACTTCTACATCTGTGATCCTCTCTCCATCTCCATTTGAGAGTATTAAGTCTCATATTGCTCTCTCTCGAGTGGGCTCCAGTACTAGTTGTCTAAGGCATGCCCCCTGTAGGGCATCTAGAATAACTGCACTCTTCGAAGTGGCAGCTGCAACTGCGCTCCAGTTAACATCTGGCATATTCAGATCACCCATCAGCAATATCTCCCCTTTTTCTGCCATTCTGAGTATACTTTCTATCATTTCCTTGTCCACTTCCTCCCCCTGAGAAGGGGGTCTGTATACAACCCCTGTGCGGATTGTGGTGCCATTGCCATATAAAAGGATATTTCAAGAGGAGATCCCAGGGCAAAGAGGACTGTACCAATAAAGCCTCAGACTTATTTTGATTAATGGTATAACCCGTTAGGATTTCTGTTTCCTTCAAAAGTACAGTCAGGGTGTACAGTGATTCTTCAGTACGGGTGATGTAAAGAAGAAGGTCATCGGCATAATAGGCTAGTTTATGATACAAGATTCTGAGACTCTTTACCCATGCAAATTAGGAGTTTGTCAGAGCAATTGGGCTATGGGTTCTACAAAGCTAGCAAACAAGTATGGGGAAAGGGGGCAACCCTGACGGGTACCCCTAAATAGAGGAAAACGGTCAGAGTGTGATCCATTCAGTCTCATTACCGCCTCTGGGTCGGAATAAATACCCCTTATAGCTGATGTAAACAACCCTGAGAAATTGAATTTTTGTAGGGTAGCCCATAGGAACCCCCAAGAGACCATATCAAATGCTTTTTGGGCATCAAGGCTGAGTATTAAAAGGAGAGATTTTGTAAGATGGGCATGGTCAATAAGATATAAACTACGTTTTGTATTATCTGTTGTCTGTCTGCCTTTAATAAACCCTAACTGGTCAGGGTGTATTAAAGAAGGAAGGATGTGGTCAAGTCTGTGAGCTAGAATACTTGTGTAAATCTTGTAATCTTGGTTGAGTACTGATACGGGACGATAAGATTCACATAATCGTGGAGGTTTCTGAGGTTTCAAGATTATAGAGATTGTAGCTCATCTCCATGATATTGGGTAGATGGAGGTAAGATGGCTGGTTTGTAATGCTTGCAGAAGGGAAGCCTGTACCAAACTCTGAATGCCTTTGTAAAACTCGGCTCCAAAGCCATCTAGGCCAGGAGCGTTTCCATTCTTGAGACCTTTAATGATCATTTGGAGCTCCGATCCAGAGATCGGGGTATTATCTGAGTCTGAGAGGCAGAAAGAGTTGGGATGTGGATCTGAGAAAGAAAGTCCGATATTTTTTGTGGGTCAGGTTCCAACAGGGAGGAATAGAGAGACTGATAGTATTTTTTAAATGCCTCAAAGATATGTTGAGTGGAGTACTGCATCTGTCCCGATGTGAGGTCCTTAATTTTAGAGATAGTGCATTGTTGTATTTGGTTTCTAAGATGGTAGGCTAGGAGTCTGGAGGCCCGGGTCCCACCCTCATAATACCTCTGCCTTAACCAGGCCAGAGCCTGTTCAGTTTTGGCTGTCAACAGT
This sequence comes from Neoceratodus forsteri, assembly GCA_016271365.2. Lineage (NCBI taxonomy): Eukaryota > Metazoa > Chordata > Ceratodontiformes > Ceratodontidae > Neoceratodus > Neoceratodus forsteri. The sequence goes on from CM057450.1 coordinate 34,246,237, forward strand.
CGCTGAATCTCAGCCTGTGTCAGAGATATTAAGGGAAGAAGGTCTAATTCCCCTTGCATGTGGGCTTCCTGAAGAAAGCTAAGTTTCTCCTGTAAGGACTGCAGGTTAAACTCTGCTCATTTTTTTCTTTTGAGTGGCGTAAGCTATGATATGACCTCTAAGCATGACTTTGATCATATCCCATAGGGTCTGGGGAATACCTGAGGAGAAGCATTGTCTTGGATGATTTCCGGGATTCGTGTTTCCAGGAGATCTTTAAATTCCCCATCCCTCAAAAGGTATGGATTAAATCTCCATTGTACTTCTGTTCCTTTCATATATTGAGTTCTAGGACAATAGGGGCATGGTCAGCCAGACAGAATTTAAGGATATCCGCTGACGAAACCTGGTCTATGTATTCTTTACCTAAACAAAATGAATCAAGTCTGGAGTAATGTTTAAAGGCATTGGAGTAGTTGGTAAATTTCCGTTGTGAAGGATGGAGCTGTGGCCACACATCTACCAGACCCACATCTCAGAGTAGACGTCGAAGGTGTTTCTGGCCTAAGATTGAGGGGAGGTGTGCACAGTAGATGAGTTGAGCGAAGGGTTAAGGTGGCAATTAATGTCCCTCCTAATATCAGGATACCTTGTTGTCTCAATAAGATAACATCTATCAGGTGTTGGACAGTGGAAGCGTCAGAGCCTGGGGGAATATAAATGCTGCATAATGTCAGAATCTGCTGAATTAATTTAACCACAGCCAGCACCAGCCTACCATCTCTATCAGAGTACTGATCAAGTAATTTTAATTGGGAATGTCTCAGAATCAAAATCACCACCCCTCTCTTTCTGCCCCTCTGATAAGAGGATTCCACCAAGTCAGAAAAACCAAATCTGAGTAGCTTCTGGTGTTCGACTGAAGAGAGGTGAGTCTTCTGTAATAGGAGAACATATGGGTTCAATTTGTTGAGTGCTAGAATGGTCTGATGTCACTTTATGGGGCTGGCCAGCCCATTTACATTGTGGGAAATCATTTTAAAGGGTCCCTCCATATCTAAGGTTAACAAGGAAGGTTTCGCAGCCACCCGAGCCCCCCCCACTCCAAGAGAGCAAAAACATCACCAGTCTTGATTTCCTCCTATAAAGAATGATTGTCAGCTGAGAGATTTACAGTAACTTGGTGCTCTGCATCCAATGTGGTAAATATAAAGGACATTTCAGCAAAAACTGTAAGGGGACCAATACGCCACCCAGGCTTAACTATGGTGGCAATTAGAATGAAAAATATGTCAATAAGGGGATATGAGAGGGTGAGAACTATTTACAAACCCCCATAAAGAGGGTGATCTGTGACTTCCATCAATACGTATTCAAATAGAACACACATTGGGGACAAGTCTAGTGTCTGTCCGAAAATGGGTACTCAATCAACATAGTGGTATGAGGACCTGGAGCAACTCTTACCCCTAAATTCAGGATGGGGAGGGGTTGGAGCTAGGATAAATAATATTGTAGAGAGCTGTAAAAGAAAAGGGAAAAGTGATAGGGGAAGAATTTGGTGCGGAGCAAAAAGGTGCTCTTCCACTGAAACCTGACTTATATATGACATGTGAGTCAATAGCCCGCCTTCTGGTATATAAAAGAAGAAGGAGGAGACAACATATTGTGAATCAACCCAGAAATATTAACAATGCTTTATTGAAATATCTAATATGAGAGGAACGCCCATTCTGCCAGGGGTACTTCAGGTCCCTCCGGTTCCCCCAAGCATTTGGGGGGGCAAAATCCTATTTATATGGACGTTTTCCTAGTATAGGAGAGCCTGAAGTATGTTATATTTAAAAGGCCTATCCACAGGTTGCAGGCAATTTCAGTCCCAGTATAAGTTTCTGTCTAAAAGTCACAGAGTTTGCAAGAAGGAGATAGTTCCGGTAAGCAATTGGGAACCAGCAGGGGAATGAGGGTTCCGGGAACTACCGGCCCATCCACAAGCTGAGAGGGGCAGGAGAGGGGATGCCTATAGCTGGGGAGGCCAATGGAGAAACTGGGCTCACTTCCATCCAGATCCAGCAGCACCTGTAATCTTTTCGTGGCATCACAGATGAACCTAATTAAGTCTGAGCTACCCTGGAAAGGGTCCTCACCATAGGGGGAAGGCGGCATAGGGGACCAGCCACGAGATCCCATTTATGATTTCCCCTTCCCCTCCATGCCAGGTAAAGACAGTTTAAATCCACTTGCCAACTGAAAATGTCATAAGCAATCCCCAAAGCTCACTAGTTTTAACTCAGCTGGGGGTCTCTTATTCTCAAATGCACCGCCGATACAACCAGACCATCTGAGGCCGAGGAGACCTTTGAACTGCACCCTATTTAGCGGGTTAATGCATTGTAGCCTGCCATAATTTAGTCTGAAGGGGGTGAAATCCCAAGCCCAGGGAGGGCATCCAAGCCCGGGTTGGTGTAAAATGTCCGTCCAAGATCTACCAGCCCCATCCTGAGCAAGGGCACCCCTGAAAGCCCCTATTTAACAGGGTTTGAGTACAGTGGGGCAAACTTCATATTTCAGCAAGGATGTTCCAATACAAGGCCCATACCTTCCTGCTCCAGATGACTCAACAGCTTACTAGTCTCTGGCAGGACCCATTGTCTACAGCACTTTGTGGGGATTGGCAAACACATCTTCCCTGTCTACATTTTCTGGCATCTACAGGAGAAGTAGGACTACCGTGGCGGTCACCCCCACTCGCCTCTCCAACCTATGCAGGTGCGACTGTTCAACCCAGGAGCCCCACCCTACCAGCCAATGAAGTCCCCAGGCATCCCACTCTAACCCTCCCCAAACAAGATCGTTAGCCAGGCCATCCTCTGGTCCCCCATCAACCACCTGCCTTAGTACTCACTGTGAACCCAGGATCAGGCTTCAGGAAGGGTCTCAGCTGGGATGCCTGGAAAATTGGGCCAACATCTGTTTGATCTAGTCAATTGTGGCTTGCTGGTCTACTTGTGATCGGGAAGGAGCCACTCTACTAGAACTACAATCAACAGAAGGTCTCTGGGGTAGACAAGTCAAGGTTGGTAAGGATATGCCACGTTTCTTTAAATCTGTATAAGCGTCCTCGGCATTGTTGTAAGTCTGCTGCCCTGAAGGAAACTGAACCACCAGCTTGCTTGGGTAAGGGGTTAGAAATTTAAGTTTTTGTTGCCTCAGGACTGAAAAAAGAGGAATGTATGCCCGCCTCCGTTGCATTGTGGCTGGGGCATAATCGATATCTACAAATATGCCTGTGTCCCCATAGTAGATTTGAGATTTAGCCCATGCTTGATTCAATATATATTCTTTTGTCTGGAACCTGAGGAATCTGACGATTATAGATCTAGGCCATGCTGAAGACTGTGTAGGCTTTGGGCCCAAAGCACGGTGGATCCTTTCTATTTCAAAGTTAAAGTCTGTCTCCAGCTTGAGGGTTTCTTGGAGGAATGTTTCCACAAACTGTTGTAGATTAGTGCCCTCGCTATTTTCAGGGACCCCGTAGAGTCAGAGATTGTTGTGGTGACTGCGATTCTCAGCATCCTCTTGGTGCTCAACAGTAAGTTGGCAAAGGTGGGCCACCTGGTTGAGTGTGTTGTGGAGTTGTAAGGTGGTTGAGGCTTGCTCTTGCATGTTTTGGTCCAAGGTGGATACTCTAGTGTGCAAATCTGTGAGGTCCCTTTGAAAAGATTCCTGGTTTTGCTTAAACTGATGAAAGTCTGACTTGAATTCTTGCAGTTCCGACACTACCTCAGAGGTTGCCAAGAAAGAGGAGTGGTTGGACTACGGTAGGCTCAGAGAGGGTGAGGGTGGTGGAACAGAGGTGCATACCTCCAGTTGTGCCCCTCCATGATTCATTCACCACTCTGGTGGAGCATGGTTCCTCTATTGAGGCACCCACAGTGGAGACCAAGGAGGATGCTGGGAACCTCCACAGTGGAGACCCACAGGAGGGTGGCACAGGACCCCACAAGGGAAGGAAACAACTCCTGATGGGGGATTAGATTGTTAGAGGGCTAGTACTGGGGGAGGGAATGGAAAGGGAGGTAAGGTGCCTGCCTGGCGTCATGGCTTGGAGGGACAGTAAATGAATCCTCTGGATCGTGGGAGCAGCTGCAAGAGGGAGTGAGTTGCATGTCATTATCCACCTAGGGATGAATGACCTGGCTGAGAATGGGATCAGAGTGGTTCAACAGGAGTTTTTGGAGTTGGGGAAGGGCCTTAGACAAGTAGCACACACGGTAACTTTCTCAGAAGTGCTACCTGTCTATGGCATGGATGAGGCTAGGTACTCACACCATGGGATTCAATGACTGCTGAAAAACTGGTGCAGAGCTCAGATTTGGCTTCAATGGGGACTGGGCTCCACCTGAGGGATGCAGGCTCATACAGGCGCATGCTCTGCATCTATCCAGGAGGGGAACCAGGATCCTAGTGATCGGTTTAAATGCTTCATTAGCAAGCATTTAAACTAGCCAATGGGGAGAGGCACTGAAAAGGAGAAGGGAAATCCTAGCCCCCCTCAAAAAAAAATCAGGGTAGTTTGTGAGGTAAACACCAAGATAGAGCAGACAATAGGGATAAGGGCAGGGGTAAATGGAGAAAAAGACAAAGGCAGTAAGGACAGGGAAGGGGCAAAAAGAAATAAAGCTAGAAAAAAATGGAGGGTAATGAGCACCAATGCCCGTAGTCTAGGTAAAAAGCTCCCCAAAATGGTGGCCTTGATGGAAGAGGGATGACTTGATATTGTGGTAGTCACAGAAACATGGTACACAGAGAACCATGACTGGGATGTCAACCTACCAGGGTGCTCAATCTACAGGAGGGACAGGGAGGGAAGAAGAGGAGGAGGAGTAGCGCTCTATGTAAGGGAAGGGATCAAAGCAACAGAACTAAAGGGTAAACAGGGAGGAGAGAAGGCACTGTGGGTCATCCTGCAAACTTGAAATGGCTCCACAATCCGCACAGGGGTTGAATACAGACCCCCGTCTCAGGGGGAGGAAATGGACAAGGAAATGATAGAAGGCATCCTTGGGATGGCAGAGAAAGGTGAGATATTGCTGTTGTGGGACCTGAATATGCCAGATGTTAACTGGAGTACTTTTACTGCAGCCACATCCAAGAGCAGGGCCATTCTCGATGCCCTACAGGGGGCATGCCTAAGAGAGCTAGTTTTGGAACCCACTCAGGAGGGAGCAGTCTTAAACCTGGTACTCTCAAATGGGGATGGAGAGAGGATCTCTGATCTTGAAGTCATCTGGGAACAAGTGACCACCAAACAGTGTGGTTCACGAAAAACTTAGCTGTAGAGTCAAGCCACACAAAAGTGAAGGTACTGGACTTCAGGAGGGCTGATTTTGTCAAAATGGGAGAGTGCCTCAGAAAAGCACTAGCAAACAGGCAAGAAGGTGGGGTGGAGCAACAATGGGGAAACATCAAAACTGCCATCACAGAGGCAACTAGCCTTTGTGTGAAGCAACTAAACAAATCAAAATGAAAGAAAAAAACACTATGGTTCCCAAAAGAAGTGGCGGGAGGCCAGCCCATTGGCACAGCAGTGGGATTTCCGCTTGCGACACTGGCGACCTGGGTTCGGGAACGGACCCGGATCGTCGGAGGGCCAGCTGGGGAGAGAAGGATAGAGCATCCCATGGACTGCTCTCCTTCTCCAGGGGGAGGGTGGGGGCAGCGATCGGTGCATTGAGGACCCCTGGCGGAGGCCGGGGGAGCTCAAGCGGCCATGCTCACAGTTCCAGGAGGCAGGGCGGACGCTGGTGTCATTGCACATCCCAGCCTCCGTAACAAAAAATGGTGGAAAATAGGGAAGCGGGCTAGGACCACCATAAGAATGAAGCCTCCCAGAGGACCTCACCACGCCACTCCGGCTGTGGGTCCCCGACTACACTAGCCCATGGCTACTAGGAATGGTGGCCATGGCCCTGCCTCCAGGGGGTAAGCTGGGGTGACCGAGGACCCCAGCCATAGACAGTGGCGGAGGTCTCTTGGGGGGCTGCGACCAGGCAGAAAGAAGATGGGTCCTGCTAAAAAAAAAAAAAAGAAGTTATGGAAAAGTAAAGGAGAAAAAGATAGCTATTCAGGAAGTATAGGAAACAATAAAAGGAGCAGGACAGAGAACTGCACCAGTTAAAGCAATAGAAAGCGGGAAGGCAGTCAGAATAGCAAAGGTCCAAACTGAGGAAAAGATAGCTAACTCGGTTAAGAATGGGGACAAAACCTTTATAGGTACATTAGGGACAAAGAAAGATGAAGGCAGGGATACTGAGGCTGAATAAAGAGGAAGGTGGTTGCAGAGAGTGACAGTGAAAAAGCAGGATACTGAAAGAATATTTCTGCTCAATATTCATAATGGAAAACAGGGGAAGAGACCAATCCAGTATATAAAGCACTCTGGATAGGGGGTTGATATTAGTCCTTTCACAGAAGAAAGGGTTCAGAAGAACTCTTAAAACTGAAGGTGGATAAAGCAATGGGGCCTGATGGGATTCACCCCAGAATTTAAAAGAACTATGGAAGAACTGGTACACCATGACTACCCTTTTAATAAATCATGGAGGATGGTGTGGCACCTGAGGACTGGTGAAGGGCAGATGTGATTCCCTCGGCAAAAGTGGGGAAAAAGAAGAGGCAGGAAACTACAGACCTGTCAGTTTGACCTCAGTTGTAGGGAAAATCATGGAATCACTTTTGAAGGAAAGAATTGTTAAGTACCTAGAGGCCAGTGGGGCACAGGACCCAAGGCAGCATGGATTCATAGCAGGAACGTCATGTCAAACAAATCTAATTGATTTATTTGACTGGGTGACCAAAGTAGTAGACCAGGAGGGGCGTGACATGGTCTACCTAGACTTTAGCAAGGCATTTGACACAGTCCCGCACAAAAGATTAATAAACAAATTAGCCAGCCTGGGAGTGGGTCTCAGGGTAGGTAGCCTGTTAAACACTGGCTGGACACAGGTGGACACAGCGAAATAGTAAATAGAGTCCACAGTGAAGAAAGGAGGTTACTAGTGGGGCACCGCAGGGTTCAGTACTGGGCCGTCCTTTAATGTCTTTATAAGTGACATTGCTGGAGGGACTGGAGGGGAAGGTATGTCTCTTTGCAGATGACACAAAGGTCTGCAACAGGGTTGATAATGCAAGGTGGGGTGAAAGGATGAAAGGACTTGGCAAGGTTGGAGGAATGGTCAAATGTATAAGCAGCTTAGATTCAACACAAAGAAGTGCAAAAGTAATGTCACCTGGGAAAACAAAACCCAGGTCAAGAGTACACAATGGGGGTGAGATACTGACAACAAAAAAATGGAAAGGGACCTGGGATAGTCATAACAGATGACCTAAAGGTGGGCCAGCAATGTGAGAAGGCAGTAAGGAGGGTTGGAGGGATACTGGGATGCATAGGGAGAGGCATCACCAGTAGAAAACAGGAAGTTGTTGGCCCTTTGTACAGACAGCTGGTAAGACCACATCTGGAGTACACTGTGTACAGTTCTGAGACGCCATCTCTGCAAAGACATAGATAGGTGTGGAGGTTGTCCAGAGGAGGGTAATTCAATGGTGCAGGGTCTGCACCAGAAAATATAAGTGAAGAGACTAAAGGAGCTTAAGATGTATCACCTCAAGGAAAGGGGGGGGGGACATGATAGAAACTTTCAAATACCTCAAGGGAATCAACAAAGTCCAAGAGGGTAGCATCTTTCAAAAAAAAGAGATGTACAAGAACAAGGAGGCACAATTTGAAGATAGAGAGGGATGGCTCAGAGGTAATGTGAGGAAGTATTTCTTCACAGAGAGGGTTGTAGATGCATGGAACAGCCTTCCTGAGGAGGCCATAGAGTCAAAAACAGTGGGGGAATTTAAGAATGTATAGGACAGACATAAGGCAATTCTAGTGGAGGGTAGGAGGAAGTAGGCTGTTGGTTAACTAGGATCTGCAGCTTATCCATTAGGTAGGGAAATGGGCAGACTAGGTGGGCCAAGCGGTCCTCTTCTGCTGTCAAATTCTATGTTTCTATCCAGCTTACTATCCATCGTAGTCGATTGCTGTGCCTTAGGCCTATTTTTCCCCTGTGCTTTGGTTTGGATGGTTTGGGAGGAAAGCTCAGAGGCCCCCTGAGTCAGTCATGTCCCCCTCAGAAAGCTTGGAATCTGGAAGTAGTGCCGAAAATCTGTTGGTGCCCCCTTCTATCTTACCCGAAGCCATGTAATCCAAATATTTGAATGAGTATTTTTATGGATTTTATGGCTTTTCTGAAGGTTTGAAACAGGAGAGCGGGCTAGGAGCTCATAGGTTAAGATGCCATTTAGCCGGAAGCTGCACCGGAAGTCTCCATGCATGCTTAGTACTACACTTAGCAAAAAATCCGTATCTCAAGCCATTTTCGAGATATAGCCGCCGAAAGGCACCATGACCACCACATTGTTTTCCTATAGCAGAATTCACAACTTCAGAGTGCTGTAACTATGGAACCAGTGTCCATTTCTTCACCAAACCAGTAATGGGCACATCTATGTGCAAGGGCTTGCCACCATGCAAATTTTAGCCGAAATGTCCTAACCATTTTCTTGCTATGAAGTGGCAAAGAAACTGTTTTTTGGGGCTGTTTACCCGCTTTCACCTTCATATTAAATTTTTTCCCTTAGGCTATAATGGGAAATGTTAAAATTTAATAACTTATGAATGGATTAATATTTTTTCACCAAACCTTCAAAAAGCACATCTGCGAGGCAAAGGCTTTCTACCCTGAAAATGTCAAATCACAACCTAAAGCCATTTCTGAGATCCAGGTGCACAAAGAAATATCAAAAAACATAGATTTTAGAGTTTTTTCAACATTCTATATCTCAGAAATCGCACAATGGATTCACATAACATTTGGCAGGTAAAAAGACCTTTCTCTAGACATTATGTGTGCCAAGGGTCATACAAATCCGTTGAATGGTTCCAAAGTTATTAACATTCAAAATTCAGGTTTAACATAAAAGTTACTTTAAAAAGTAGATAAACATGTGGGGAGTAGTGCAATGTAATGGCTGTGGGGCAGCAGTCTTCCGGAAGTCCTTCTGGAGGCTGAGATGCTGCCCTATTTACAGACAATTCTCTGCCCTGAGGGAGGAAGTTGTCCGTCTTCAGGCCACACTGGACAGAAGTAAGGGAACCTTCCCCCAGGCCACACTGGACGGTAGGAAGGGAACCTCCCATCCAGGAGCACCAGAGCCACCACCACTACCTCAGAGGTTGTGAAGAAAGAACAGCAGTTGGGCCACAGTGGCTCAGGGAGGGTGAGGATGTAGAACAGAGGCACACCCAGTCAGTTGTTCCACTCCACAATCCATACAATATTCTGGGGAGGCCAGCCCCCACGGATGCACCCACAGAGGAGACTAAGGAGGCTGGAGGACAACTGTCACAAAGGGAGGCCTACAGGAAGGAGGCACAGGACACTACAAGGAAAGGAAGAAGCTCCTGGTGGGGACTCCAATTATTAGGTGGATAGAACTGGGGAGCTGAGGAAAACTGAAGTAAGGGCCTGCTTGGTGCCATGGCTTGGAGGGACAGGAAGCGCATCCTCAGGATCGCGAGAACAGCTGCATGGGAGCCTGAGCTGGACGTCATTGTCCACCTAAGGACAAATGACTTGGCTCATCACGAGATTAGAGCAGTGCAGAAGGACTTTGTAGAATTGGGGAGGGGCCTAAGACAAGTAGCACACACAGTATCCTTCTCTAAGATGCTGCCTGTCAATGGCACGAGTGAGGCAATGGTACTTTGCACCATGTAGTTTAATGAATGGTTGAAAAAATGGTGTGGAGCACAGAGGTTTGGCTTCATTGGTGACTGGTGTTCCACCTGGAGGGACACCAGCCTATACTGGCAGGATGGTCTGCATCTGTCCAGAAAGGGACCAAGTCTTTTGAGCAATCGTTTGAATTGCTTCATTGGCAAGCTTTTAAACTAGTCAAGGGGGGAGGCACTGATAAGCAGCAGGAAAATCCCAGCCTCTTCCTACAAAACAGGGTACTAAATGAGAAAAAGACTGAGGTAGAAAGGTCAGTGGAGGATGCTGCAAAAGATGGTAAAGCCATCAAAAAATGGAGAGCAATGAGTACCAATGCCTGTAGTCTGAGTAACAAGCTTCCTGAATTAGTGGCCTTGATGGAGGAGAAACATCTGGATATCGTGGCAGTCACAGAAACATGGTACACACAAAACCATGACTGGGACGTAAACATACCAGGATACATTATCTACAGGAGGGATAGGGAGGGTAAAAGAGGAGGAGGAGTAGCTCTTTACATAAGAGAAGGAATCAAAGCAACAGAACAAAAGGGAAAACAGGGAGGAGAAGAAGCACTGTGGGTAAATTTGGAGACCTGGCAATCGCACCACAATCCGCACAGGGGTTGTATATAGAGCCCCTTCTCAGGGGAGGAAATGGACAAGGAAATGATAGAAAGTATACTTAATGGCAGAAAAGGGGAGATATTGTTGATGGGTGATCTGAATATGCCAGATGTTAACTGGTGTGCAGTTGCAGCAGCCACTAAGAGTGGGGTTATTCTCAGATGCCCCACAGGGCATGCCTAGACAACTAGTATTGAGCCCACTGAGAGGGAGCAATCTTAGACCTGGTTCTCTCAAATGGAGATGGAAGAGAGGATCACAGATATAGTAGTGGTAGCCATCTGGGAACCAGCCACCATCTAACAGTATGATTCACAATAAACACAGCAATAGAGTCAAGCCATACAAACGGCAAAAGTACTGGACTTTAGGAGGGCTGATTTGCTAAAATGGGTGAGTGCCTAAGAATGCACTAGCAAATGGGCAGGAAGGAGGGGTGGAAGAACAATGGGAATAATAAAACTGCCATCACAGAGGTAACAAGCCTTTTGTGTGAAGCAAATAACAAAATGAAACGATGCAAGAAACCACTATGGTTCTAAAGGAAGTGGCAGTGAAGGTTCAAGAGAAAAGAAAGCATTCGAAGTACAAAGAATCACAGAAGGAACAGAACAGAGAACTGTATCATGAAAAGCAAAGGAAGCTGGAAGGCAGTCAGAACAGCAAAGGCCCAAACCGAGGAAAAGATAGCCAACCTAGTTAAGAAGGGGATAAAACCTTTTATAGGTACATCAGGGAGCGAAGGAAGACCAAGGGAGGGATAGTGAGGCTTAAAAAGGAGGAGGGTGGGCAGAGGGTGACTGTGAAAGGCAGAGATACTAAACAAATATTTTTGCTCAGTATTTACAAAGGAAGAGGGGAGGTACCTAAAACAAACAGTAGAAACACTCTGGATACAGAAGTTGATATCAGCTCATTTTCAGAAGAAAGGGTTCTGAAAGAACTCTTAAAACTGAAGGTGGACAAAGCAATGGGGCCTGATGAGATTCATCCCAGAATTCTAAAGAACTAAGGGCAGAACTAGTGACACTACTGACTACCCTGTTTAACAAATCATGGGAGGATGGGGTGGTACCCGAGGACTGGAGGAGGGCAGATGTGATTCCCCTTCACAAAAGTGGGAGCAAGGCAGAAGCAGGAAACTACAGACCTGTTAGTTTAACCTCAGTGGTAGGGAAAATGATGGAATCACTTCTGAAGGAAAGAACTGTCGAGTATCTAGAGGCCTGAGGGGCACAGGACCTATGACAGCATGGATTCACAGAGGGAAGGTCATGCCAGACAAATCTGATAGATTTCTTTGACTAGGTGACCAAAGTAGTAGATCAGGGAGGGGCTGTGGACATGGCCTACCTAGACTTTAGCAAGGCATTTGACACAGTCCCACACAAAAGATTAATATACAAGTTAGCCAGCCTGGGAATGGGTCCCAAGATGACAGCCCGGGTAAAGAATTGGCTGGAGAATAGGACACAGAGAGTAATAGTAAAATGGAGTCCACTCTGAAGAAAGGGGTTTAGTGGGCACCGCAGGGTTCAGTATTAGACGGTCCTCTTCAATGTCTTTGTGTTTACATTGCAGAGGGACTGAAGGAAAGTATGTCTCTTTGCTGATGACACAAAGATCTGCAATAGAGTTGATGCACAAGTTGGGGTGGAAAGAATGAGAAGGGATTTGGCAAGGTTAGAGGAATGGTCAAATGTATGGCAGCTTCGATTCAATTCTAAGAAGTGCAAGGTAATGCACCTGGGAAACAAAAACCCAGGGGAAGAGTACACAATGGGGGGTGAGATACTAACAACAACAACAATGGAAAGAGACCTGGGGGTAGTCATATCAGATGACCTAAAGGTGGGCAAGTAATGTGAGAGGGCAACAAGGAGGGCTGGGTGGATACTGGGATGCATAGGGAGAGGCATCACCAGTAGAAAACAGGAAGTTATTATTCCTCTGTACAGACAGCTGGTCAGACCCCATCTGGAGTACTGCATGCAGTTCTGGAGACCCAATCTCGGCAAAGACATAGGATAGAAGCTGTCCAGAGGAGGGCAACTAAAATGGTACAGGGTCTGCACCAGAAGACATATGAGGAGAGACTTAAGGAGCTTAATATGTATAGCCTCGAGGAAAGGAGGGAGAGGGGGGACATGATAGAAACTTTCAAGTACCTCAAGGAATCAACAAAGTCCAAGGGTAGCATCTTTCAAAAAAGAGGTGTGCAAGAACAAGGGGCACAATTTGAAGATGGGGGTGGCGGCTCAGAGGTAATTTAAGGAAGTATTTTTCATAGAGAGGGTTGTGATGCATGGAACGCCTTCCAGAGGAGGATTGTGGGAGTCAAAACAGTGGTGGAATCTGCACGGCTGGGACAGTCATAAGGCAATTCAAGGAGTCGGGTAGGAAGAAGTAGGCTGCTGGTTAACTAGGATCTGGAGCTTATCCATTAGGTAGGGAAATGGGCAGACTGGGTGGGCCAAGCGGTCCTTATCTGCCGTCAAATTCTACGTTTCTATGTTAGCCTGACTATACTGGCACTACCTTGCCAGTATTATATATATACAGTATATATCTATATCTATAATTTTAGTGGTTAGTCTAGACACCTTGGTTCTAGCCTAGGTATACTATATGTTTGATATTTCCTACTAGATAAGTACATCCTGACTAACACCATTAGTAAACAGTTTCCCAGCTTACATAATACACAGCAGAGTCAGCCAAGATGCAATGCTCTGTGTTAAGCTTGTCACATTTTACTGCTTGAGAAATCGAAGTAATTGCCATTGGATTACATTGTGTTCCTGCACTATTTTGCAGCATTTCACTGGCAGAACCTGTTATAAGATTATTGTATCCTGACTGACTCCAACATAGCTTCACCCTGGTGCACCTGTGAACATTATTCTTGAGAGGAAGGAGGAAGGCAGGAAACTTTATTTATATAGCGCTCCTACCCGAAGTCTCAGAGCACTTTACAAATCAATACAATTACAAGAATAAAATAACAATGGAGCAAATTAAAACAGTATTAAGCATTGGTACAATAGATAAATTTGGAGTAGAAGTTAGGACAGCACATCAAGTAAATAGGTATCACGTACACGTCATAATCAAAAGATTCAGACTAAATCAATTAAAAGCTTGCTGAAAGAGGAACGTTTTAAGGCCACTTTTGAAGGTCTCTACCAAGGGAGCCTCCTAAAGATGGCAAGGAAGAGAATCCCACAAAGCTGGTGCAGCAACCGAGAATGCCCTGTCCCTGGATTGCCACAGCCTAGCTCTGGGAATCGCAAGGAGGACACCCTTGGAGGGGTAGACAGGCCGAGATGGATAATGGGGGATCAACAGGTCTTACAAGTAGGCTGGACCCTTCCCATGCAGGGCTTTATAGGTCAGAGGCCCGACCTTGAAGGTAATCCTCCATCTCACTGGCAGCCAGTATAGCTTATGGAGGACAGGTGTAATATGATCAAATTTAGATGCGCCAGTCAGCAACCTCACTGCCACATTCTGCACTAACTGCAGTGGACACAGGTTACCTCCATATAGCCCCAGGTAAAGGGCATTACAGTAATCCAATCTGGACTTTACAAAGGCATGTACCTGAGTGGGCAGGTTACCGGGTGGTAACATGGTTCTGATCTGGGCAATGCTCCACACAATGGAAGAAAGCAGTAGCAAAGGCAAACAAGATGCTGGGATACATATCTAGGGGGATCAGTAGAGGCTATACTGCCCTTGTTCAGGTCACCGGTAAGGCCGCATCTAGAGTATAGAGTTCAGTACTGGTGCCCACACCTCAAAAACGACATTAATCAGCTGAGGAAGGTCCAGAGAAGGGCTACAAAGATGATACATAGATACATAGATGTTGTCGGCAGATAAGGGCCTTATGGCCCATCCAGTCTGCCCCATCCCTCTTTCTAATGCTTAAGATATCCTAGATGCTACAAGCCCCCCCCACCCCTAGCTTGATAATTCCCATGTGCCTATCCCATGCATTCTTGAATCCCTGAACTGTGACCACCCCCACCACTTCTTGGGAGAGACTGTTCCATCTGTCCACAACCCTTTCAGTGAAATAGAATTTCCCCAATTTCCCTCTAAGGTTTCCATCTTTTAGTCTCATGCTGTGCCCCCTAGTGGGTCAGCAGGGTAAGGCATATGAGGAGAGGTTGAGGGCACTGAACATGTACTCCCTGGAAGACTGAGAAGAGAGAGAGAGAGAGAGAGAGAGAGAGAGAGGAAGAGGACATGATTGGGACCTTCAAGTACTTGAAAGGGATACATAAGGTTGATAAGAGTCTCTTTAAACTGAGTGACAACCATAACACTAGGGGCACAATCTTAAGCTAGAGGGTGGGAGGTTGAGGAGGGAGGTCAGGAAGCACTTCTTCACAGACAGTGTGGTGAACACTTGGAATGCAATGCCAGTAGAGGTAATTTTGTTGAAGACAGTGGGCCGCTTTAAGAGAGGCTGGGACAGGCATGGGGGAAATTAAGGATCATGGGTAGGGAGGATGGGAGGAATGTGGAGGGAGGGCAGGGACATTAGCTCAAGCTGTGGACCCTGCAATATGAGCAGACTTGATAGACCAAATGGCCTTCTTCTGCTGGCTTCCTCGAATGTTCGTATGTTTCTCAAATGGAACTGGATGTAACATAATACCCTCTGTGCACAACATGCAGGCATTGTGGTGAGCCTGAGGACTGGCTTCAAAAGCCTGGTGGAACATTTGACTGGGGCAACCACTTCCTTTTCTTCTTGTCTGGTCTCTTTCTCTACTGCTTCAGACTCCAGGGAGTCTGATCCATCTTCAGTTTCAGGGGGCTCCCCCGCCTTCTCTGACTCCTGATCCAGGTGTTCCTCCTTGCCCACTTCCACAGGTGGTGGAGCATTGTCTGGCACAAAGGGTTCTGCATTTGCATCCAGAGCAGTTTAGACTGAGGTTTTATCCTTCCCTGATCAAGGGGATGGCATCAAACTGGATACGTACACAGTAGAATAGTATCAGACCTCTCTGGCATCCTTGTCTGAAGACTCACTGTCTGCCTTCTCTGGGTGGTATTTTTTGTGCAGTACTACTGTGTCTCTGTTGGTTGCAAGCCCAAGTCTCTAGCCATGTGGATGCCTCAGGCTCAGCAGTCTCAGAGGAATGTCCATTTTCCAATTTTGCAACAGGTGGCTGTGTTGAACTGCTGGAAATCTGTTTTGTTCCCCCTCTGGCTAGAGTCTGTAGACTTGCAGGACTTGAATTTGTTCCATAGTGATGTGAGGGATGTTGTCCATTGTTCAGCAAGTTTGTGCTTTCTGTGTAAGGCAAAGTTCCTCACCAACACTCAGTCCCTGGGAAAAGCTCATGTTCTTTGACTTTCTGTGTGTACCAGATTTTGTTGGCCAGAATCTTTTTTCCAGACATTTAAGAAGTCAAACAGTAGGTAGTGTCCATTTTTTCTTTGACCTGATGCACATACTGTAGATATGTCTCTGGGTGAGTTCTGTTCACAGAGATCCCAAACATAATTAAATTGACAATCTAGTCTGTCTGCCAAACATTAAATAGTAGGGGGAAAATCTGGTGGTGTCACCTTTGGTATGGTCATATGCATGCGCTAGAGCACTAACCTGTTGGCTGTACTCGGTTTGTCCTTCCCCACTGCAATATTGACACCTGGGCTAACATAGGTGGAAGTGCAGTTGGGGACGCCAAGAGAAGGATAGACTTTGGCCAGGATCCAGGAGCAGCCATATGTCTCTGTGTGCATGCACTTTCCTGGGTTTCTCTATGAGCCAACATCCTTGGGGCTGGAGAAAACCAGGAAAATGGTCCCTACACCCAAGGATGCTGGCGCTCCCAGCACTTCTCTGGATCCGTCCTACATGTACTGCTGCTCTGGCCTCCCGAAGCAATGCAGCATTTTGAGGGTAAGCTCTTCCACCTCGTCCCCAACAGGGGGAACAGCCACAGCTCCATGGGGAATGGGCCTGATCACCAGTTATCAGGTAAAGGGGGACAACAGCAGATGGGTGCCTTGCCAACTCCTGAAGGAGATTGGATGTAGGAGGAAGACAGGGACATAAATAGAAATGGCAAAAAAAGTACCTAATGAGGATGAACAAGGTGCAGGAGGGGAGTCTCTTTCGAATGACGAAGAACACCAGAACCAGAACCAGAGGGCATGCAATGAAGCTGGGGGGAGTTTAATAGGGAAGTGAGAAGTACTATGTAACTGAAAGAATGGTGAATGCCTGAAATAGACTGCCAGAGGAAGTGGTGGAGGTGAAAACAATATTGGTTAGAAGCATGCATGGGACAGACAGAGGGCAATATCAGTATATCATCAGGGAGGAAGGAGAGTCACCAGAGACCAGCTACGGTCTGCAAAGACCGAGAGCGCAGGGACTATTTGGGCAGACTAGTTGGGCCAAGTGGTCTTTCTCTACTGCAAAATTCTTAATTTCTGTGTTTATGTATTGCTAGACAAATTCTCTGCCTGCCTGGACTACCACTATAGGGCTACCAGAGAGAATCTCTATAGAAATATTGTGAAATATCTGGAAATATCTAACTACAGTATGTATTTTGCTGCAAATGTAGGCTAACACTGGTGAGTTAGTTAGACAGGTGTTGATATCCCTGAATGCTCCTTCCCAGGAAGCATCCCAGCAAAGTTTACAGGGCTCATAGAAGTAGGCTTGGGGTTCATTTCCTTCATTGGGGATGATCTTTACAGCTTTTTTTGTGGGTGGGTACCCTTTGGTCAAGTTCAGCAGGGACCTCACCGTATGGAGGGGATCTTTGAAAGAACACCTGTAGTACTCTCAAAAGCTCAGGAATCACTGGAGAACTTTAAGGTTCTTAATTTGCAGCTAAGTTATCAGTGCCTCCACTGTATTGCGAACTGTTTGAACCCACAATAGTTGAGCACCTTGAACAGCTGACTCGTGTTCATGCAAGGTCTTGCCAAACACAGTCACATCATCCAAATAAACTAGGCATTCTAACAGATGTATATCACCAGCTGCTCTCTTTATAAGGCACTGAAACATGAAAGGTGTGCCAGAGATGGTAATACTCATTCCTTAAGTCTAACACTGAGAACCAGCAACAGGCAGTCCAAGGCATCTTTAATATGGGGCATTGTATATTGATCAGGTATGGTGTGTTTATTAAGAGTTTGATAATAAAAGCATGCGCATACAGCTACATTAATTGTCCATACAATAATGATGGGTGATGCATAAGGACTCTTCAACTCCCATATGATACTTACTGCAAGTAACACTTGTAAGTAATGATGCATATCACCAATGTCTGTGGGTGCCAAACATTGGGAACTTTCCCTGAAGAGGTGATTGTCATGCAACCAGATATGGTGCTCCTCTCCAGTTATGCACAAGAAGTCCCATTCATTTAAAGAAAACACATTGGTCTTAGCAGTCAACTTCCTGCTGACCAGGGCTCTCCACTCATCAGGTAGGGGTGGCTCCCAGTAGTCAGATGTAGTACAGTTCTGTTTCAGTTTGGATCCCTCCACATCTGCCTTGAGCATTATGGCAGTGTCAGCACGATACACATCGGCTCTCCATCACGTCTTTCACCTGAACCATGATCTGGTGCATCACAGCATGTGCACGAGCCAGTAACACATGGGGCTTTACTAGCAGCCCATCAGGTAATCCATGCTCCTCAGATCAGATCATCAGATTTGGAGCTTCCTTCTCCAAGCAGAGAATACCACTAATGGTGCATTCAGCATTTGAAGGCAAGGTACTCTCTTCTCCATTTTGGTGCCACATTATGCCATACTCACCATCTGCATCTTTGGGCAATCAATACCCTGTACCTCTGTTAGCAAAAAGCAAGATAAAATGGCATACAACTCCAACTGCAGTGTTGCTATTAGAAGAAGAGCAATGTATGTTACCCCTACTAACACCAAGAAAATTCAAAAATATGACACACACAAGGCTTACTATGAAGTAATTTATTGAAGTGCTACTGCGAGACGACAAGGAGAAGACAAGTGCCCCAACATTCTGTGTTACTCTGATGTCTCAGCAGGAGGTGGGAATGGTCAGTGAAGGTACCCTTTATACAGTAGGTCCCTAGAGTGGTAGTGTATATCAAAATTATAAGCAAAGATTTCACCCATGCTCTAAACAGGTAAGACTTATACAGTACTAGTAACTACACAATAAAACTATGAAAAATAATCATACAATTCCTATTGATATACAAATACATAATTTGCTATACTAATATAATACTACAGACTCCTATTATGCAACACATAATCCTTTATTGTGTAACAGATGGCTGCTAAATATACAGCAATTTAGAAACAACTACTGAAAAAAACAGTGCAATTTCTGCCAACACGGGAGATGTCCATTTCTTCAAAATGTATGTTTTATCAACACTGAAAGAATTCAAAGGCATCTAACACAGGGTGCAACAAGGCCAGCTCTGCTGTACCAATATGTATGTTCATCCTAAACCACAAAGGCAGAAAAATATAGCATATATTTAAAATTATATAAACTACAGGTCCTAAGACTGTATATAACAGAAACATTAAAAGAGGCCAAGATTCATGTTCAAAGTAGTATAGATGGAAAGTAGAATATATATAAACACTTATAGAGTGCCAGTGGGTATAAAAATTGCAAATAAATGCATACATTTTCATGAGCAGGGGAGCTGGTGTGGAAATAAATATTTTTTTTTCACTTCAACTCAGAGAACAATGGATATTTCCACTCCTGCTCCATCTTTTGGGTGAGACGTTAAACAGAGGTCCTGTTTGCCTGTTCTGGTGGTTGTTCAGGTGGGCATTACAGATCCCATGGCACTTCTTGATAGAAGTAGGAATATTTTTATTCACAGAAGAAACAACATACAATCAATGCAAAAAAATAATAAAAGTGACAAATATCATATCATGCAAAAATCATACAGGAAAAAAAACACAGGAAATCAAACATAAGTAAAAATATAAATGAAAACAAGACTGTCAACAAGCATGTTGAAAACATATTAAGGAAAAAAATGGCTGATATCATTGTTACAATAATCAAACCAAGGTGAAACAAACAAGGAAAAAACAGCACTTGATTTTCAAAGAGAAAAAAAAGATGGAAACCAGCCCATAACTGTTGAAAAAAGGATAATGTGAGGGCCATTTTGTCTTGTAAATATAAACTCAAAAGGGAATTATGAACCATAGAATCCACTGTCTGTGGAGGAATTGTTCGCTGTTGGAGTGTAAAGGCACAGTGAGCTTGCCAAAGAAAGTATTTACAAACAGCAAAACAAAGTTGTAGTCTTGTGGCATGAAAATGTCGCCATACAATAGGGTAGAGCCCCAATATGATTATGTGATAGGTAACATGAGAAAACAATGGACAATTCGATTTTGTGCTCGAAAGTATCCAAAATTGATGATTAAAGGGACAATCAAAAAAAAATGCAATTGAGTTTCCACTTCCTCTAGACAGTCAGACAATGGACGCAGTCTATCCACCAGGGATTTATGTCTCAAAGAGTCTCGGACAGCTAGCTTACAATGTAGACTGGGCCACATGATGTCCCACATGTAAGGAGGAATTCTACAATTAATGAGTTGCTACAAAGCAGAGTGAACTTCAATGGGGGAACAAAATGTCAGCTCCAAATGAGGAAAGGACATCAAATCAAGAATGGAGTGATACATTGTTTTACGTCCACATATTGTAAGGTCAGAAAAAGGCAAGAGCCAAGACCAGATTTTTTGAAAAGTCCATTTGATGTAGGAGAGGACAATATGGCCATACTCACAGCTAGGGAGATTAGAGCCATCAGCACCCCAACATGCCAGATAAGGCGAAAGCCAATTTTCTAATAGGGGGATCCAGGGTTGCTGGGCCTAACAAAACATTTGGGGCAATATTGCAGGTAAAAAAATACAATGTGTTTGAACATGTTAAGACCTCCTTTGGCTAGGGGATGGTAGGTGATATCCCATTTAACTGGGTTTAGGCAGGAGCCCCATAGACCTTGAAAAAAAGCCTGAACAATCTAGTTTCCAAGGTTGCAGGAGGTGGAAAAATACAACTGAGAAAAGTGAAACAGCAGAGTAAAAAGGTTTTAATTAAACAAATCACTTGCATTTAGCTAAATTCCTCAAGTTCCGTTGTGATAAATGACATTCACCTTTAAGCAGACATTGAGACCAATTAGAAGAATTGATATCAGGGTGGTTAAAATAAATACCTAGACCCAGATATTAAAAGGAGATGCACCCGACGCAACTGAGTAGCACCTGTGCATCTCTAAAATGCGTCCCTGGGCCATATTCAAAAGGGGGTAATGCGCCATGCAAATATGGATGCACCACAGTGCAAAGATAATGTATGCAGTGCATCCAGAGGGGACGTTCCTCTGCATATGCAGCAGATCTCCATATTCAGCCAAGATATGCGGTGCAGCAGCCTGCATGTCTCAGAGATGTGCCGCGCAAAGTTAGGCATGGAAAAACCATGCTTAAGTCATAGCCAGCCAGAGGTGGGCTGCTGTACTACACAGCACAACACTGCAGCTGCCAGCCCCTAGGTGGCTACCTCCAAGCCCCTATCCTAAAAGCAGTAAGCTGACCCTATACATCCCTGGTAGTCTAGTGGCCCCCTCCCATAGCCGACCCCAAAGTAACACATGTAAAATATCCCTGATATTCTCTTTTAGTCTAGTGGCCCCACTCCCTGCCCCATTCCCCAATTGTGCCAAAATACCTGGTAGTAATCCACCCTGGTGGTCCAGTTGCCCCCCACCCATCCCCAACCCTGATGATGTATCAAACAACAGTCCCATTTGACATACTCTGGTAGTTTGGTGGACTCCCCACCCATCTCCCACCCATATGTGGCAAACAACAGTCCCATTTAGCATACCCTGGTAGTCTAGTGAATCCCCCAACAGCTGAGACACCCACACCCACCCTGCTCCCCCATCCCTGGCATGGCTGTAATGGTGGTTGGCATGAAACCCACCTGCACACCACCGGCTGCCCATAGGCTGAGCTGCCACTGAATGACAACTTACAGTACACACATAATACTGATTGGTAGACACTGTTGACCAATGGGCTTGCAGTGTGTACTGTAAACTTTCATTCACAATGTCGTCAACTTTGTGAATGAAAATTTACAGTGCACACTACAAGCCCATTGGTCAACAGTGTCGACCAATGGTATTGTAGTGTGTACTGTAAACTGTCATTCAGTGACAGCTCAGTTGGTAGGCATCATGGCAGTGTGTGGGTAGGTTTTGATGCCCACTAGCGTTATTGGCCATGCTGGGGTGAGGGAACGGGGTGGGGTGTGGGTGCCTCAGTGGGTGGGGAGGTCCACTAGACTACCAGGGTATGTTGAATGGGACTGTTTTTTGCTACACTGGGGTTGGGGATGGGTGGGGTCCTTTAGACTACCAGGGCATGTCAAACATGACTGTTGTTTGATACATCGAGGTTGAGGACAGGCGGAGGGGCCACTGGACCACAATGGTGAATTACTACCAGGTATTTTGGCATGATTGGGGAATGGAGCAGGAAGGGGAGGCCACTAGACCACCAGGGAATATTGGGGAGATGTTACATGTGTTACTTTGGGGCTGGGTATGGGAAGAGGGGAGCCACTGAACTAACAGAGACCATACATTTGCCACATTCTGTGGCACTGGACTAGGAGGGGGAGTGGCAGTTGCAGGGCACCTGGCACATCCTGCCAGATGCATCCCTGACACTGACATACAAATGGGCCATAATGACATACAAATGACCCCATTTGCGCCTTGCATGGCTAATGGTCCCATTTGCATGTCGTGGTCTGAATATTTGGAATTTGCACCTGGTGCCTCCTGCAGATGCATTGTGCATCCCCATTCCAGGTATTTAGACTGCACAGGGGATGCACCGGCACATCTTCAGTAGCCCCCATTTGAGCTGCCTGCATCTTTTTCTATATTCAGATGGAATGCAAGTTGCATATCTTGTTTCAATATAATAAGTTTGCACTTCGGCGCAACTCAGTTGTGCGGCACACACACTTGCTCCCTTTCTGGGTGCAGTTTGAAAATCATGTCCAATGTAATTAGACAGGGTCCTGGCTAAGAGAAATGCTTGACAAGGTATGGATCTCAGGGGCAGGATGCAAATCCATTGGGAATACAACACTTTTAGAATAACTAATCTGAGATCAAGACAGTAGGGAAAACTGGTGGAGCACAGAATGGACAAGGGGACCAGAGGTGTGATCCTGTAGAATGATACAATGATCATCCACACAGGCTAAAACCTTAGCTTCAGGGGTTTCAGGTGTAATCTGGATACCACAAATGTCTGTTCTATTTTGTAATAAGTGAAGCAAAGGATCAATAAAAAAATATTAAGTACGGAACTTAATGGGCAACCATGATTAACACCTCTTTTAAGGGAAACAGAAAGGCCTAAAGAGGAATTAATGAGTGGGAACACCTGTGCATCAGAATGCAACAAATGGCTCCATCTGATGAATAAAGGAGGAATATTGTAGCATTTTAAAACCTAAGAGGTAATGTAAATTGATATGATCATAAGCTTGTTCTTGGTCTACAGAGAGGACAAACCCGTGAAGTCTCTTACGTTTATCCCTTTTAACGAGTTCACATGATACAATGAGATAGTCCTGTAATCTGGTTCTCCTGTGTTATTCTTGTTTTCAATAAAGTTTATTATATTTCAAAATACAATGAGATTGCCACTAATTTTGCAGTTAGGAATTGAGAACCTTTAGATGGAGGAATAACCAGACTAGCAATATGAGACAGACACTTAGCAAGAATTTTAGCTACTATTTTATAGTCCATGTTTAAGAGGCATAAAGGTCTCCAATTATGCAATAAAATATGATCACCCTTTTTATATTAAAAAAATAAATAAGGAGGGCCTCAATGAAAGAAGGGGGTAGTGTGCATATTGTCAAACTTTGGTTATAGAGTACATGTAATGTAGGAGCTAAATGCTCAGAGAACGTTTTGTAAAATTCTATCGGCAGGCCATCAGAACCTGGGAAACACCATTAGGGAGAGCTTTGGATGGCCGTGACAACCTCTGATAAGGAGATGGAGTGCAAAAGATATGATCGGTCAGGATCAGATAGTATGGGTGTGTCCAAAGTAGGAGAGAAAGTGTCAAAACAAGGAAGATTTGTATAACCAAATTTCTAAGAAACATAGTTGTGCACAATAGACAGAATGTCAGAAAGTGCTGAATATAGGGAATCTTCTGCAGATGATCATAATGATGACATCAATCAGTAGTGCAATAAGGTCTTACAAACTTTAAAACTATGAAAGGATTGACGTTTGCCTTCAGTACCAAATTTACATTCTTGTTCTAGGGTTTTGGCCCAATCATACTGAAAAGTAGTCATGGAAGTCCATACGGCATCTGTGTGTGCAGTAAGATCAATACCAGTGTTAAACATTTGAGAAGTCAGTGAGTGCAATCTAGATCTCAGCATAAGATAATGTGGGTACTTTGACGTATACAATTTGCAAGCAGTTGTCCGAAAAAAGGATTTAAACAAGTGTTTGGAGTCCATCCACCAGTCACCAAAATCAGCATATGCACATAACACAGTCCATTGGGCTAAGAAAACATCCAGCCATCCACTACAAACTTGTGAATCAGTCAACATGTTGGAGTTCAGTTTCCAAGGTCGAGTAAAAGGAATATCAGTAGATGTCAGCTCCAGAAAACAAGAACAGTAAACTGCTAGGTGATCTGAAGTTTTGACTGGAAATGTTTTAGCAGTATGGACGTGAAAAAGTCAAGAGAAGAATAAAAAATCAGTATGTGTGGATAAAGCTCCTTTGATGAAAGTACACCTGACAGAGTTGGGCAAAGCGTGGTGACCATCTTGCAGTTGTGTATCATTAATCATTGTTCTTAAATACAATGAATCAAAAAAGAGCTTCCTGGTATTGCCTCCCCTATCATGGAAATGCAGTCCACAATTAAAATCCCCACCTAAGAAACATAGAAACATAGAAGTTGGAGGCAGATAAGGACCATAAGGCCCGTCCAGTCTGCCCATTTTGTTCTACCTTAAGAATGTGCCATAGACCTTTACTCTGTCAATTGACTATCTTGTCATACTCATCTGTATTGCTCCCTTTTGCCTACCCCATGCTTGTTTGAAGCCCTGCGCTGTATTCATATCCACCACTTCCTGAGGTAGGCCATTCTATGCATCCACCACCCTTTCTGTGAAAATGAACTTCCTCACATTACTTCTTAATCAGCCTCCCTCTAATCTCATGCTGTGTCCTTTTGTCATGCTATTTTTTTTATATTGAAACATGTTAGATTCTTTCACCTTGTTAATGTCCTTAAGATGCTTGAATGTTTCGATCACATCACCTCTCTCCCTCCTTTGCTATAGGGTATACATATTGAGATCCATTAATCTGTCCTCATATGTTTCCTGATGCAGTCCCTGCACCATTTTGTTGCCCTTCTCTGGACTACCTCCATTTTGTTAATGTCCTTGTGCAGGTGCGGCCTCCAGTACTGCATACAGAACTCCAGTTGGAGCCTAACCAGTGTCCTTGTAAAAAGGGATTATTACCTCCCTCTTACAATTTGTGATATCCCTACTAATACACCCCAACATCCCTCTAGCCTTAGCTACTGCTTTAATGGTCTGCTTGGATGATTTCAGGTCATCTGTGATGACGATGTCCAAGTTTCTTTCTTCCCTTGTGATTGCCAGCAACTCCTCTCTAATCTATAGGTAGCTTCAGGGGTTTTCTTTCCTATGTGTATCGTCTTGCCGTAGAATGGGATGATTTAGTTCTAGTGGCCAAATTGAACCACACCGTGTGATGGTCACTAGCCTCCAGGTGACCTTCTACCTGGAGATCTGTGATCCTTTCCCTGTTAGTCAGTACTAGATCCAGGATATCCCTGTCTCTTGTGGGCTGTTGTACTAGTTGTTTGAGGCCCTCCCTCTGCAGGGAATTCACTATGTGTCTAGTTGTGGCAGATGTTCCTGCTAGCATTGACAAATCTGTATCTGGCATGTTGACATCTCCCATTATCAAAACCTCCCCTTTAGCTGTCATGTTTTTTATATCTTCTACCAGTAATGTGTCTCTGTCCCCCCTTCCCCGGTCTGGAGGCCTGTAGACAACCCCAATTCGTACGGATGTCCCATTTCTTGTTTCCAGGGTGACCCACAGTTCTTCTGGCTTCGATATGTGTATTCTGAATTTCTGTAGCTTTGATATTTTCATTGACATAAAGGGCCACTCCCCCCCCCCTTTTTGCACCTCAGTCTCTTCTGAACAGTACATAGCCGGGTACTGAAGTCTCCCAAGTGTGGTTACTGGTGAACCATGTCTCACTAATGGCTACTATGTCCAGTTTAGCCTCTGTTATTGTTGCCTCCAGGTCTGGGATCTTGTTGACCAGACTGCAGGCATTTGTGTACATGATTTTCCATTGGCCAGATTTTGGTGCGTTAGTTGTTGGGCGAGGTCTGACGTTTTCCCTACGCATTGTATGGGGAGCCAGACCTTTTTCCTTACCTGGTAATGCAAATGAACTACAAACATGCTGAACTCCTGTTAGATCACTAGCTGAGGGGGAGGGGTTTTCTTCCCATTTGATGCATTGGGTGCTGCACCCCTCTCCCCATTTGCTAGTTTAAATATTCTGCAAAGAAATCAAACTTCTGCCCCAATGCACTGACTCCCTCCTTAGTCAGATGCATTCCATCAAATTTAAGATGATGTAAGAGAACCAATGGACTAGTGTGTAAGTAAGGATGAACAGATGTAAGCAAGTTAACCCGAGATGTCTTTAATTGGGAGCATAAACATTGATGACCCACAAAGAAAGTTGCCCATAACGTAAATCTAGGAGTAAAGCTCTCCCAGGGTGAATTTCCACAAGTCCTTGAAGTGTGAAATCAGAGCCTCATAAAAGGATTCCCACCACATCACAAGTATCTAAACCTTGTGGCCACAAGGAAGGTCATTGAAGCTACTGTGCAAACTGTGGATAATTCATACTTCATTTTGATCCTGGTGTCCTGCAAAAGGAGAAGATCACTCAGAAGGGTGGTCAAAATGAAAATGTTAATAATCTCTTTTTATAAGATTTCTTGATATTAACATTACCGGTCAAAAAGGAAAGGGAGGATGGGTGGATATAGAGAATTATGGTGGGGGAGTCACAATTTTACCCATTACTCTTTTGGTAATAGTTTCCCCCAAGGGATCTTCAACCTCAGAAAGGGTGTTATGTTGTGAAGAATGGAGGGAGGTATCCAAGAGTCATCCTTCAACTTCAGTGTCTCCCCACTGATCTGCAGAGGATAAAGCTGCAGATTTGTTCAGTAATGGGAGATCAAGTTGCCTGGAGGGCTTGGATTTAGATTTAGGCTGACAGGCCATTTTCTTTCCCACAAAGTCTGCAGAGGCATCTATATCCATTGGAATAGGTGGGGGGAAGGGCATGTCCTGATTAGAAATTATGTGGGCCAAGGAAGGACAGGAAATCACTGAGTCAGGATTTGTGTAACTAGCAACAGCCGGGTGGGCAGAAGTGGCTTCTCCAAGGCTGAGGGTACAGAAGGGTCGTCAGAAAGGTCTGCTGAGAGAACAGGCTGAGGCTGAGTAGGAGTTAGCAAACCATCAGGAGAGGAATAATCGGCAGGGACAGTACCACCTGTAAACTGACTTTGGGTATTGAGAGCATCCTGATTCAAGCCACCCCCTCGATTATGTGAAGCCCAGGGACACTGAAGATATGAATGTCCTTGTTCTTCACACAAATTACATTTAAAGGGGTTGGGGCACGAAGAGCTAATTTGTCCGTATTCCATGCAGTTCGTTCAGCATACTGCGTCACATGCAGAACTGAAATGAGTCCAGGCACCACATTTGTGATATGATTTAGGTTGGTCAGGATAAAAGCATACACCTCAATCCCGACCAGTATAAAAACTGTTAGTTAAATGGGTGATGCATCCAAACTTCAGGACAGGCGGACCTTTGTTTTCCAACCCCCTGTCGAAAATTGTTCAGAACCAATGGTGGGAGTGGGAGTGTACAAAATTTTGCAACAAAGTTTTAACCAGTAATGAATGTTGGAAATATTAACACTTTCATTGCATAACATAATGGTAACATAACGTTTTGTGGTAGAGTTGGACAAAGGGATGGCCAGAAAGGTGATCCATAAGGGGGAGCTTTTAATAGCATTAAACTTAAACCAAAATCTGTCTAATGAGAACTGGGATCAGAAGCTAACATCAAAAGTTTCCTCACCTGAGATGTGTGTAACCCCTAGGTGGTGCTATCCCAAGGGCTACTACCCCTGCCTGCTTCGCTCGTAGTAGGTTAAGGGGCCTGGATACTGAAATGGGAGCCTCCACCCAGAGGTCAAGGTTGTTAGTGGTCAAGCTAACCTGGGTACAGCCTTCCAGGACACTGTAACCCCCCTTCTTTCCCTTATAGTGGCCAGAACAATATACAGTAATCACTTTGGCAATGACCCTTATTCACCATGCAAGTACCCACACTATTTACACTTACCACCAGGGCTGGTTCCACCAGTTTGACCCTGGAGACCCCCTGTAAAACAAGGTTAGGCACAGCAAACAACAACAGTACAGTACTTTCAATACAAACTGGAACCACCGTCAGGTTAAATGCAAAAAGAGCTAGATCTGATTTATTCAGGGGACTTGAACAATGAAGGGGCATAATCAGAGTGATTGGCTTAAAGGCTAAATCAATCAAACAGTCATGCTTGCACTTCAGAGTTCCTACAAAGTCACACACTCTGGGAATCCAGGTAGGAAAAAGGTGGGCTAGCCAGGAACTTTGCCCGGGGTAGGCCAGTGTTGTAGCTGATTGGGATCCTGTGATGGAAGAAAGCAACATGCACAACACACACTATTTGTAATCTGGAGCCACAGGGCTCAGTTCGTGAAAGAAAAGACAAGACAATCAGATGACAACACTTTAGATTTAGCTGTTGTTGCAGTGAGCTACCCTGATGCTTACTCACGATACCCAATATTGGACACAGGCAGGATGAAATTGAGACTGCAGGTTGTTGAGGTGGAGTGCCAGAAGAAGCAGGTGCCCGCATGAATCACCGAGGCATTATTCCTGTTCAGTGAGTTGAGCAGGGGGCTGATCCCCAAGCAGGTCTCTTGTTGATGGCTTTCTCTGTGATGTGAGTAATCTGGCTGGGCCAGTATGGCACGGCCCAGGCCAAGTGGAGATGAATGCAGATTCAGTCCAGTGGGGCTGGATGCAGCCTCCAGAAAGCAAAATACAGTTCTGCACACTGTGGGAAATCAAATCGTGACCCACTAGCAGCACACAGCACATTTACATGTAAGGAAATTCTACTGTACCAGGCAGATTGCTATCCGGTCACAATTACAGAGTCTCTGCTCAAACCAGGAGTTCAGAGGTGGCTAGAAATCCTGACAGGACGATCGCATTCAGCAAATCTTTGGTCTTCTTCAGGTTTTGAGCCTGGTCACAGTTCAGTGGCTCTAATCTATCTCATGATTCGGATTCAGTCCAATAAAGTCACAGGTTCCCTCTCAGAGACAGCAGGTAGGCATGCAGGCCAAACTCAAGCCTTTCCACAGTTCTCCCATGCAAAACTACGCAGGGCTGCTGCTTGACTATCTTGAGCCGTTCACTCCTTCACTTCCCAACTCAGACCAACTATAGCTGCAAGCAGCCTTGGACTTTCCCCAGGATCCAAAAGGTTCGGTTTGCTGATCTGTCTGTCAGTCAGTTCAAGAGCTCCCCCTCCAGATCCATTTGGGTGCTAAAGTTCCAAAACTACAATTCCTACAGAATTTTGCTCCCACAAGACCCTGGGGACAGACTCCATTTTAAAGTCCCCGAAGGTACTGATTGGCCCATTCTGACAGTCCAGGACAAACATGGTGGTGATAAACCAAAATATTCATGCTGTAAAGAAGGCAGGTTAGACAAACTACAATATCATTAGTATCCCAATAGATAATCAGCAAATAAGTACAGCTTCTAACAGAGCTCTCTCTCTGCGCAAATAGCGATGGCAGAACGGAGTGATTATCTAGCTACCCGGGCGGAACTCGAGCATAGAAACACTCAGCCCCCACCCAGATCAATTATAACTGTGATACAGGCAGCCGTTAAGAGACAATACTCAGAGGCTATACAGACACTCTCAGGCAATAATGTTTAAACTGCTAAAACACAGGATGCCAGCCTGGCAGTGAGCATTTAGGCATGTCCAAGGAATACTTTTGAGGAACGCCTATTTGTAGGGGGTTACATGTGAATAACAACATACAAATGTGATGCCTGGAAACCCAAAGAGTCCTTAATTAATTTCCAGATGCCTGGAAATCCAAAGAGTCCTTAATTAATTTCCAGATGACATAACTTCTGTCTGAGGGTAATCCAAGCCTCTCCTGTAGCGGAGTGGGACAAAATTCCTTTATGGTAGGGGATCTTTTCGGGTGGCAAATAGATCTTCCATTTTGAAGAATTTAGACATAGTGGGTATCTGAGGTGGAACTAGAGAAGCAGCAGAAATGAAAGGCATGGTTGAGGTGCCTTCCAAGGGTCAGGTACAGAAGGAAAAATACAGTCTGATGAGGAGGACAAAGTTGCAGAGGTATGCATGATATCCAGAGTTGTAGCATCATGCAAGAGAACCAGTAAAGGTACAGGAGTAGAGTCAGGAGGTCAAGTAGAAGGAGGAAGTCAGTTTGGAGAGGCTGAATAGCAAGCAGGATCAATGGATTTCCATTAAACCCCATCGTCTGCTTTCATCCAGCCCATTGCCAAAAGGGTTGCTTCAGCTGACTGTTTATGCAGAGACTTGCAGGTTGGGAGAGGTTAAGAGGAAACAGCAGAATGGGAAGGAGGTGTAGTGTGGTGCACTGTGGAATCCAAAAAAGGCTGTTTGTCAGCTATGGGAAGAGCCTCGGGCAATGTTCCAGAATCCAGATCAGGGGAAATGGAGGGTGAAACAGCAGACAGCAGTGGCAGAGAGATATCAGTGCTAGAAACATCTTGGAAAGCATGAGCAAGTTGAGAGAGTTTAGGCATTGCCACTGTTGGTGGCACAAGGGAATCACAGCTGTGGGCTGTAGAGAAATAGTAGAGCTCGCTGGAAGGTGCTTTCAGCAAACTGGAAGAGACACAGTTTGAGTACCTGGTTGCAGCATAGGAAAAAAAAAATCACTGCCAGGACTGTATTCAGGTAAGCAGGCGGGAGCAGCCATCAAAAATGGTGCTGAGGCAAGCTGATTCCTTTTCAAAGTGAATGAGCATTACTCTTCAGTGATCAGGTGCGGCAGTTGCTATTTTTGGTGATCGAGGTCCCATTCAAGCTGGGCTTCTGCTGATATAAGCGTATCATTGAGCCCAGTGGTCAGTAGTGTAGAATCAGATGTGCAGACAAAAGGCACAGGGTACTCTGATGCTGCAGAATCCATCAAATCTGTAGTATGAAATGATGCAGCTTCTGTAAAAAAGGGCAGGTGGAGAGGAGGCTCTCTCCCCAGGTTCCATTGGAGCCATGCTCTTACTCCATACTGGAGCAGCCATCTTGGCAGCATATCAGATGGCCAAGGGACCCCCTCTGGCAAGAATAGAGGAGTTTTTTATTAAATGAAATGAAACATATATACATACAATTCATCGAAAGGAAACTTTCATCAAACAAGTCTGTAAACAATATCACAACTTCAAATTAAAGTTAAGCAATGACCAAAAAAAAATCCTGTTCCACCCTATCTGTCAAATTCCCTCATGCTCTACTCAATATAACAGTGACATTTCCCCTCAATTCTAAGTATTTTTTGGTTATATATTCTTTTTTCATTTTCTTGGATTTCTTGTATACTATGCAAAATAGATTGGAAAAGTTGTTCTTGTTGGATTTCTAATTGTTGTAAAGTTAATCTACATCTCACTTGCCATATCCAGTATTTGTGGCATGATAGTATTACCCACATAGTACTTTGGTTTACTTTTTACCCCACGTGTTAAAAATTCCTTAAAACGGTCTCTGGGGGGATTTTATGAAAGTGGGAATGTCTCCATTATTTTGTCGAATCCCAGAACTGTTGAATGTATGAGCATTCAAAATACAAATGCTCCACAGTTTCCAAAGTCTCATGGCAGGAATCTCTGGGGCAATAACTCTCATTTTTGTCCTTATGTCTGAGGTTATTTTTTACATTTAATTTGCCATGTGTACACAGCCATATAACATCCCACATTTTTGCTGGGATCCTTGGATCAGTAAGCATCTGACTATTCTGTTCTGTTTCTTTTAGAGGCCTATCTAAAATGGGTGGTTTACCATGGTAGTTTCCTGTCATTATATCTTTATAAAATTCTTTCATGGTAGTAGTGTTACTCAGATGTTTGGGGATATGCCATTGTTTTAATTTCCCGAAACAATGTTGGAAATATAGTGGCAGCCCAGTTGGTTTTTTTAATGTTTAGGAACTGGAGTATGCATTTTCCATTCTTGTAATAATGGTAGAATATGGTCTTGTACCCAAGGAATTCATAATGTGTGTATATCTGTTAACACTTGTTTGATGTTAACATAGATAAAAATACTATGGAAAAACACCAACGGGTTTATCATGTTTAGTCCTCCATTAGTCACCTCTAAATAAAGGATCCTTCTTTTAATTGGGTTTAATCTACTACTCCATATGCAGCACTGACAAAAAACTACTGTATAATTTTACTTTGAGTTGTTTGGGGGAGGATAAATGTAGCTTAGGTCTAGAAACATGGGTATGAGCTATGTTTTGATCATATAAATTGTCTATTTTTTTTTGCTCATAAGCCTTTTGTTCCATAAGTCTACTCTGTTGAGGGCAATTTCTATTAAATTCTCCCAGTTAACAGGAGCTATGTCCCCTGGCCCAAAGTGGATGCCTAGTATTTTACATTGCCCTTCTATGATGGGTATTCCTATTAATTCTTTAATGTTGGGATTTATGGGCACTATTGATATGCATTGCCTTTTTTGATAGTTAATGGATGGATGAACTGTCATTTGTGAAAATTCTTATAATATTGCTTTGGCTTGTGACCCAGAGTGAGAATCTGCTCATATTAAACATATATCCTGGCTAGATACAGAGACTCCTGTAATATTGGAGGATATGGTTAAAAGGTGTATTACGGGATTTAATGAAAGGATATATAGTAAAGAGCAAAGGGAGCAGCCTTGTCAGTCTCCATTTTAGGACTGAACTTTGGCTGCCTATCCATCCAGTAATGTAGTGGGATACTGATGCATTTTTATAACATAATTGAATCCATGTAATAAATTATTCTGGAATCCCATATGCTCTCATACAGTCCCACAGGTATGTGTGTAATACCTTGTCAAAGGCCTTTGTTTGGTCTAGACTGAGCACAGACCTGATATTTCTCCTTCCATGCCTTTTTCCATGATTTCCCTCAGTAAGATAAGTAGGTCTATAATTTTCCTGCCAGATATTAAACACACTTGTGTAGAATGTATGATTTGTTCTAATATTACAGCTAGTTTGCTGTTTAAGATTTTGATTAAAATGTTAAAATCCATATTTAGTAATGTTATAGGCCTCCATTTTTTTTATATTATTACTATTTGTCCGCCTTCTGTGGCACAACTGGCAGGGGCATCCAGCCACCAGCTCCATCCACCCCAGAGAGCAGCAGGCTCACTCACATGATGGGGATCTGGTGCAGCCACCCCCACCCCACTGGAGGGCCTCCCCTATGCCTCTCCAAACTGGGCTGGGACTGGACCCCCCAGTGCGATTCCACGACAGTCCTCCGGGGCAGTGTGGAGCATAGCCATCCAGCTGCTTCAGTCATGCCCAGCCATTTTTCCTCTTTTCATGAGTCCCAATGGGAGCGTGGACGTGCAATGATGTCAGAGGCATTACATGCCAACATTTGCTGCACTCCCCCCCCTTCAATGCACCGCAGCCTGTAGAGCACCCGACTTCCATCGGGGGCCACTGTGGCACGGTGATCGCCCTCAACCCTCCCCGAGACAGGAGAGCAGTCCTCCGGACGCTCAATCCTATCTCTTCCCTGCTGACTCATGATGGCCTGGGTGCATTGCCGAACCAAGGTCGCCAGTGTAGTGAGGTGTGGCATCCAGTGCCTCAACCCTCAGTGCCACTGGGCCAGTGATAGGCCTCCAGTTTGAGTTCTGTGTCTCCTGTTTTATGTAGAAGAATTAAAAGTCCCTTATACATTTCCTCCGGCAATGATTTACTTTGTAGTATACAGTTGTACATCTCTATATTTTCTTCCACCATGAATGGGAAGATTTTCTTACAAAATTCATTAGGCAACCCATCAAACCCTGGGGCAGTCCCTGTTTTTAATTTGAAAGATCATTTATGAGTGCTTTGGCTGAGATGGGTTTTATTAATTGCAATAGCATGGTGCTGTGGAAGTTGAGTGAGGTTAGATTTTTGTAACCATTCTTCCAGGTTGGTTGCTTTTGGAAAAGAGTTGCCAAATGTTTGATGTATTCAATTTCTGAGAAGATTCCTTTCCTATCTTTCACTTGATTTCCAAGTTTTGTTTTTATGATCTTTATGGTTTCCTTAGTTCTCCTTATGCTACAACTTTCAAAGGGATTGGTTTGGAAGTGTTTTCCCTGGGTTCTGAATTTCTGTTCTATTTTTAAGGATTTAAATCTGTCATATTGGTATTGTACTATTTCCTTTTTTTACTTTTTGTAACAAAAATAGGTGGTATAATTGTGAGCAAAGTTCTCCATATTTTTTATTTTTTTCTCGCCCATTAAGTTTTCCTATTAATTTTAAATAATTAAGATCTGTTTTGTTGTCTTCCCACCAGTCTGCTGGGGCGTCATAAAGAAAACCAATCGATTTCCTGGCTACAATGATGTGGTGTAAACCATGTTCTGTGTCTGTATTATCTAGTAAACTGGCATTTACTCTCCAATGCCCTTTCCCTGCTGTTGATTCTTGAAAGTTTGCTGTGGTGATACTTAAGAGACCATGGTCAGAGGAGGCTATTGGAGATACTGTTGTCTGTATAATGGGTAAAATGTGTGATACAAACCAGTAATCAATCCTGGTAGATACTTTTCCACTGAAGTATGTATGTTGTGGGGTTTTATTTGACTGTAGGAAGGCATCCACTAGCCCTGTTTGGGTTATTAATTTGTCAAAGAATGAGGTGTCACAAAATATTTTTTTCTGTCTTTAGGCCTCTATCTGAGTGAAATCTACTACAACTAAAATCTCCTCCAAAAAGAATATTTTTGGACGTGAATAAATCTGGCTGTATTAATTTTAATAATTCTATCTGGCCTAGTTTAGCAGGGGGGCATATAGATTTATTAGCCTAAAGTCTTGGGAGTCTATTGTGATATCCATTAAAGAATACTCTTCTGGGCATATACTTAAAATATGAGATTTTAGCTGTGGAGTTCTTTATACAAATTCCCACCCCACTATTCCTCTCCAATGAACCAGTGTGTGGATCCCCTGATCCATTATGCACTTGCTTTTTGTATCTCATATGTAGTACTTATTCTTGTGTCTTAGAAAAAAACAATATCACATAAACTATTTTTAAATAAGGCATAGGTAGTCTTTCTCTTTTTCTCAGACTTAATGATGTTAATATTCAGTGATGCTACTGAAAGTTCTTATAGATTAGATGCCATTCTTCTATATCAAGTCCTCTGGTTACCATTTTGGCCCCCTATCTTGTCCCACATCTTTTCCTCTTTGGTTTACTTTTTTTATTTTTGGTGGTGTTCTTCCCTGTCAAAAGTAAGATCTTTCTGTGAAGACCGTCTGGATGCAGTGTCAGACTTCTCATCCATGTCTGTATCTTCCCATTGCAGGGACGCAAATTTATTCTGTAAGGGAATTTGTTCTGACTGTGAAACATTTTCTGATTGTTCATAAATTTCAGACTGCACAAAAAGGAAAAAGTAATCTTCATCAGGGCTGGGGGGGCATGTTTATGATCTCTGGTTCAAGTCCTGCAATCATTTTTGAAGTACCTGGGGTTGGTTCTGGCTAACACACTATTAGGTCTGTTGTAGGGGTTGTTACTTCAGGGACTGTTTCCTTAGTGTTTACAGGTGTCTCTGTTATAGTATGACTTGCCCTCTTTCCATCCAAACCTGGGTTGGTATTGTTATGATTCTGTATTATAGCTGCTCTGGCAGCTTTAGTCATATAAAAATCTTGCTCTCTATAATCTGTGCTGGCTGTATTATGTGCAACCCAGGGACACTTCATAAATATGTGGCCATCCTCTTCACAAAGATTGCACTTTGGTGTAAAAGTGCAGTGAAAACATGATTGTCCTATAGCTCCAGTCCACACTGGGTGCATTTGATTATTTCACAATTATTACTTCAATGTCTGGGAGAGCCACATTTATAACAAGATCTGGGTTGTCCCTGATAAAAAAAAAGATTTATTTGTCTCTATCCAGATAAAAGCAATTTGGAAGATGTTTTGTCCCTGAGTCAGTCTGCTTCAACTTAATTCTAAATTTATTAGTAGTAATAAGTCCCCTGTTCCCCTCCCCAATGCCACTCGTTGATGTACAAAGCAAAATGCACTCATGCCTGGTGGTCTAGTGCCTCCACTCAGCAGGTAGTGCCCACCACCCCACTCCCCTCCAATTCTCTGACAGAGCCAGGACCAGCACAGCCCACCTCACACCTCCGCGGCCAGCCTCGAGTGAACTGTCACCAAGCACAGTACTGTAAAGTGAATGCCCTCCTGCCTACACATTACAGTTGGTGCTCCGTGACAGTTCAGTCAGGGAAAGCTGTAGAGGTGTGAGGTGGGCTGTGCTGGTCCCGGCTCTGTAGGAGGATTGGGGGAGTGAGGTGCCGGCTCAACCTGCTGGGGTGGTGAGCCACTAGACCACCAGGCATGGGTGTGTTCTCTTTTAAATAACAACAACCAGCATCCGGGAGGGGGATGGGGGACTTATTACTACTAATTCTTATGGGTGTCATCAAGGGAAGGAGGGAGAGGGAGGGGGAAAGGGATTTATCACTTATGGGCAGCATCGGGCATCGAGGAGGGGGAAGGGGGATATCATACACATATTCTTATAGGTTGCATTGGGGATGGGATGGAGGTCAATGGAACACCAGGGACAGGGAAATTATTGATTATATTAATAATGGTTGACATTGGGCAGGGGGAAGGGGGGTCTATTTCTTACATGATTGTGCATCGGGAGTCCACTAGACCACTAGGGACAGGGGATATTTTACAAATTTGTATTACAGACAGCATCAGGGTGGGGGGCTGGGGATGGCTAGGCTACCTGGGAGGGTTTCCAATTATATTGATATATATATATATGTGTGTGTGTGTGTGTGTG
Organism: Neoceratodus forsteri; assembly: GCA_016271365.2. Taxonomy (NCBI): domain Eukaryota; kingdom Metazoa; phylum Chordata; order Ceratodontiformes; family Ceratodontidae; genus Neoceratodus; species Neoceratodus forsteri. Next base: position 34,283,152 of record CM057450.1, read on the forward strand.
TGTGTGTGTATGTATGTAGTATATATATATTAGGGTAGCACGGTAGTGCTACCATAGTTAGGGTCGAGGAGTCATTTACATGTGAAACCTAAACTGTTGCACCTTAATAACTTTGCAACCATTCAACAAATGTGCCTGAAATTTGGAATACCTGATCAGGAATTGTAGATCTTGGGATATGCCAACTTTTGTACTGTTCGGGTATACAGCTGTGGAGTTATTAAGCATGATCTGCATGCGCGTTCACGCTTTTTAGAAATTCTTTTGTCGTCTCTAGAGGTCGCACGGTTTGTGCGAATGGTCTGAAATCTTCAGGGAACATGCTGCCAGGGTCCCCAATGTGCCTTTTAAAGATTTCGTGACAAAATATTAAATGGTTCAAAAGTTATTCAAAAAACAATTTCCCATTATAAGTCAATGGGAAAAGTTAGCAAAAAGTTCGAGTGTTGCAAATGCAGTTTTTACTTTTGCAAATGGCCCTTTTACTGTCGCAAATCCACCATTTTGTTTTCAGTTGGTCATCAGAAAAATGCTTGGCGCTTAAATTCGGGAGCCTCTAGCAACCTAATTCTTTTTGTATGCACCTAGTCGGACCCTGAGGATGTTAGGCATGTCTTTATTTTGGGGTAAAACACCCTAGAAATATGTTTTTCAAATTTTTGGAAAAAGTGCTTTCGCAAAGTACTTTCACACTTGCAACAGTGTCGAATGAATTTGCGAAAGCTTTCACAAAGTTCGACAGTACTTTTCCAGGCTGTGTGAAAATGACAGCAATTATTTTGGCACCCTGCTGCAAAAGAACGGTTTGGTCTTTTGGGCTGAAATTTGGCGGGAACACAGCCAACATCTCACAGATGTGCCTTTCAGTATTTTGATGACAAAATATTACAGGGCGGCAAAGTTACGGCACTCCATAGTTGATGCCTTTTCCCATAGGATAACATTATGGCATCCGTCGCATTACAGGAATTCTTTGCCACCCTGCTGCAAAATAACGGTTTGGTCTTTTGGGCTGAAATTTGGAGAAAAGAAAGCCAACATCCCACAGATGTGCCTTTTACTGGTTTGGTGAAAAACTATTACAGGGAGCGAAAGTTATGGCACTCCGAACTTTAAGTTCCAAACTAGCCAGGAAAGTCATAAATCATATGACTTTAAAAAAATTTTTCCACGTTGTACGGTTCCTGAGATATAAACAATTTACTATTCCAACTCCTCATTTTCTGCTCCGAGACCCATTTTTATGCATACATTCTTTGTGCTCACTGTCTTTCTCTATGCAGCTTTTGAGGAAAACTAGCCTGTGCACTTACATTACTGTTACCCTTACTGCTTCTGCTTGCGGTTCCGTAACCGTTTCACTTACTGTTCCCATCTATGGCACCATGTGTGTTACCCTTCATGTTTCCATTTGTGCTTGTGTTTGAGTTATTTTAACCATTTATGTCTACAGTACTGTTTATCTTTCTGTTTCACTATGCATCACCATGCGCGTTACCATTTGAGTTTGTGGGCACCATGTTACTATGTGACAAGACATCACATGGCGGGAGCGTGGGGCAAAAAGGGCCCCGCACTCCCGCCGCTACATTACATTCACTATTTCTCATTATACTTCTCAAAAAGAAGGGAAATTAGAGGCAAAGAAATCCATTTAATGCATTAGTTAGGGTTGTTCCACAGCGACAAAAGCGAGGAAATTCAGTGTTAGGGTTGAAAGCCCCCCGTGGACCCCCCACACCCCCAACCAGCATCGGGGTGTGCGTTGTGGTCATTAGTCCTAACTCTCACCCCATTCTCCTATACCTCTGCTTCTTCACACATCTGATGGGTTGAGAGTTAGGGCTGATGAACCCAATGCGCACCCCAATGCTGGATGGGGGTGTGGGCAGGGGGCTCCAAGGGGGACTTTCAACCCTAACACCGAATTTCCTCACTTTTGTTGATGTGGAACAACCCTGACGAATGCATTAAATGGAGTTTTTTGCCTCTAATATATATATGTGTGTGTGTGTGTGTGAGTGTGTGTGTGTACTCCTTCTGTATAAACTGCTTGGTGAGGCCACACCTCGAGTACTGCATGCAGTTTTGGAGGCCACACTTAAAGAGGGACATTAAACTCCTGGAGAGGGTCCAGAGGAAGGCAACCAAAATGATTTGGGGCTTGGGGGACAGGACCTATGAGGAGAGGCTCGAAGAGCTAAATATGTACACATTGGAAGAGAGAAGGGACCGGAGGGACATGATAGAGGTCTTCAGGTACATGAAGAGGGTAAATAGGGGAGGAACAGTCAGGGTGCTTCAAAGGAAGGATGAGGGGGCCACTAGAGGGCATGGATGGAAGCTGGAGGAGGGAAGATTCAGGGGAGAAAGGAGGAGGAGGTGCTACTTCATTGAGAGGATGGTGGAGCCACGGAATGCATTGCCTAGGGGGCTGGTGGAGGCAGAGATGGTGGAGGGGTTCAAGAGGGGGTAAAGGGGTACAGGGGAAGGGTTCTGGAAGCAAAATCCAATGCAGCAAGACTATCCGGAACTGGGAAGGGAGCAGCCAGAGAAGGCAAGGGGGGCAGCAAGGTCAGCACCCAGGGTGGAGGCTGACCAAACGAGCAGACACGAAAGACCGCTAGGCCTATTCTGCTGGCATTTTAGTATGTTAGTATGTTAGTTTATGTGTGTATATGTATATATATATATATATATATATATAAATATGTATATATATATGAATATGTGTGTGTGTGTGTGTGTGTGTGTGTGTGTAGAAATGTATATATATATGGCAAAAAACTCCATTTAATGCATTAGTAAGAGTTGTTCCACAGTGACAAAAGTGAGGAAATTCAGTGTTAGGGTTGAAAGCCCCCCTTGGACCCCTCCGCCCACACCCCCAACTGGCATCAGGGTGCACTTGGAGTTGCCGTCCCTAACTCTCACTCCATCAGATGTGTGAAGAAGCAGACGTAAAGGAGAATGGGGTGAGAGTTAGAACCGACAACCCCAACGCACCGATGACAGTTGGGGGTGTGGGTCCATAGCCAACCTCAACACCAAATTTCCCTACTTTTGTCGCTGGGAGCAAACCTAACTATTGCATTAAACAGAGTTTTTTGCCTCTAATTTCCTTTCTTTTTGAGAAGTATAATGAGAAATAGTGAATGTAATGTGGCAGCGGGAGCGCTTCTGCCACGTGATGTCTTGTCACATAGTAACATGGTGTCTACAAATGCAAATGGTAATGCGCATGGTGACACAAAGCGAAACAGAAAGATAAACAGTACTGTAGACAGAAATGGTTAAAATAATGCAAATGCAAGTGCAAATGGAAATACGAAAGGTAATGCACATGGTGCCATTGACGGGAATAGTAAGTGAAACGGTTATGGAACCGCAAGCAGAAGCAGTAAGGATAACAGTAATGTAAGTGCACAGGCTAGTTTTCCTCAAAAGCTGCATAGAGAAAGACAGTGAGCACAAAGAATGTATGCATAATAATGGGTCACGGAGCAGAAAATGAGGAGTTGGAATAGTAAATTGTTTATATCTCAGGAACCATATGACGTAGAAAACACATTTTAAAGTCATATGATTTATGACTTTCCTGGCTAGGTTTATGCTTAGCCCCCTTGGGGGCTAAGCATTTTTCCGACAAAAAGTCCGCATCTCGCACCGTTCCTGAGATACAGGCCCTGAAAGGCACGGCAAACGCCATAATGTTATCCTATGGGGAAAAAAAGAGAAGTTCGGAGTGCCATAACTTTTGCTCCCTGTAATATTTTTTCATCAAACCTGTACAAGGCACATCTGTGGGATGTTGGCTTTCTTCTCTCCACATTTCAGCCCAAAATACCAAACCATTATTTTGCAGCAGGGGTGCAAATAATTTCTGTAATGTGGCAGATGCTGTAATGTTATCCTATGGGAAAGAGTGGCAAATTTGGAGTGCAGTAACTTTGCCGCCCTGTAATATTTTTTCACCTAAATACAGAAAGAGACATCTGTGAGATATTGGCTGTGTTCCCTCCAAATTCCAAAGAATTGCTGTCATTTTCACACAGCCTGGAAAAGTACTATCCAACTTTGCGAAAGCTTTCGCAGATTCATTCAACACTGTCGCAAGTGCGAAAGTACTTTTTCCGGAAATCTGAAAAACATATTTCTGGGGTGTTTTACCCCAAAATAAAGACATGCCTAGCATCCTCAGGGTCCGACTAGGTGAATACGAAAAAAATTAGGTTGCTAGAGGTTCCCAAATTTAAATGCCAAGCATTTTCCGATGACCAACTGAAAACAAAATGGCAGATTTGTGACAGTAAAAGGGCCATGTGCGAAAGTAAAAACTGCATTTGCGACACTGTTGAATTTTTTATTAACTTTCCCATTGACTCATAATGGGAACTTGTTTTTTGAATAACTTTTGAAACATTTAATATTTTCCCATGAAATCTTCAAAAGGCACATCGGGGACCCCAGCCACATGTTCCCTGAAGATTTCGGACCAGTTGCACAAACCGTGTGACCTCTAGAGACAACCAAAGAATTCCAAAAAAGGGTAAATGCGTGAGCAGATCACGCTTAATAACTCCGCAGCTCTACTTCTGAACAGTGGGAAAGTTGGCAGATCCCAAGATCTATGGTTCTTGATCATGTATTCCAAATTGCAGGCAAATCTGTTGAACAGTTGCAAAGTTATTAAGGTGCAAAATTTTTGGTTTAACATGTAAATGGCTCCTCAATCCTTAACTATGGTAGCACTACCGTGTACCATAATATATATATATATATATTAGAGGCAAAACTCCATTTAATGCATTAGTTAGTTGTTCCACAGCGACAAAAGTGAGGAATTTGCTGTTAGGTTGAAACCCTAACTCGAATCTCACCCCCAGCACCACACACACACAGACACACACACACATTCAAGTATGGGGAGGACCAAGTCAACACAACCAATGACAGACATCCAGCAGCAGGTGACAGAAATAACAAACAATTGTCTAAATGTACTACTGAGACATCCCCACCCACCTGACCAGGTACTGCATGCTCAGTGGAGATCAACAGCAAAACTGAGGCCATGTACACCAAACGTACACATCCCTGATTGCAGCTGCACACAACGTACCACACTTAGTAGTTGCATGGCCTTACCTACCGATGCTCCACACCACACCACACCACTTTTGGTGGGCCACCTGAGCAATAGAGTTAAGCAAAACCAAGGAGTTGTACAGGTATAATATCTCTGATTATAACAAGGGTTTGAGAAATGCAGCTTCTAATTGACTGTAAACATTGTAACAGCCTTATGTTTAGTTTTTATTAACATACATGTAGAGCCTAACCATATGATGAACATGGTTTAATGTTGTTTAAAAACAGTTTTTTATGATAGCAATAAGCCACTCCCAGGTATTATGTTAATGGTCAGTTTATCACTGTCTAGTGACATGTGGCACTCGGATATGCCTTCATTCAACATTAAACCCCTACAGGGTGATTAATAGACCATTTAACATAACTGTTGGTCATGCCTTATTGCTTAATTGTCTTTATGAGTAGATACTCTCCCTCTGCTAGGCACTGCAGCAGCTTTGCAACACAGTGTCCCACCCAGTTACACCATACACTGTCTAGTTGCTGGAGAATGGCTGTGAATATGAACTCATGAAGATGAACAGTGTAACTTGATCATTACAGTCATCGAAACCCTAGTGTGATTATAACTGACAGACTCAGTGATAGAGGATAACCCCTGCTGTCCTAGTACATTTACCTCATTATGAGTTAAATCAATACTAAAGACATTCTGTTTATATCTACACCATACCTACTTGATTCCTGTTGTAGCAGAATTAACATAGTTATCACTTTGATAGCATCAGTGACAGAAGTGTGGCAAACCCAAACAGTAGGCATACAGCCTGAGTATGAAACAACTGTTAAAAAAATCACACTGTGTCCATAAGTGGCATAGATCACTCATTGCAACAATAGCAAATGTATTACTATTTGAATAAGTTAGTCATCACAGATGCAATGAGATTGTCTTTATCAGGTACAACGTACTCAGTAAGTGCCTACAGGAAAATCTATCCTATATACATGTCTGCTACAGGTACATCATTGTTGGCTCAGTAGTGCTATGATATTTAGAAGTTGCTTGGCCTGATCCATGCAATTACAATCTTTCTTACAAAGAATACTTACTGCGTCTTTAATATTGAAACGCACTGAAGGTCTATGTATGTACATCAGCAGTACACCTTCATCAGTAAGAATGCATGTGATACTGGCAGTACCAATTTCACAGCGTTGAACAGGCAATGCTTTTCCATACGTTTACATCAGCCTCTCTATGTTGAGTAAACCATTGCAGTAAATGTACTACTATGTAAATCACCTACTAAATGTATCACTACTTTTATCTTGAGCATGCTAGTGTCTTGTAGTTAATTTATGTGCTTCTTAATTAATGTATACTCAGTAGTGTTAAAACCTTTCTACAACTGTCATCATGCACCTTCAGCATTTATATTGAATAACGGCACAGTACCAGTTGTGGTGTGGTGCGGGCATCGTAGGTAAGGCCATGCAACTACTAAGTGTGGTACGCTGTGTGCAGCTGCAATCAGGGATGTGTACGCTTGTGTACATGGCCTCAGTTTTGCTGTTGATCTCCACTGAGCATGCAGTACCTGGTCAGGTGGGTGGGATGTCTCAGAGTACATTTAGACAATTGTTTGTTATTTCTGTCACCTGCTGCTGGATGTCTGTCATTGGTTGTGTTGACTTGGTCCTCCCCATACTTGAATGTGTGTGTGTCTGTGTGTGTGTGGTGCTGGGGTGATCGGAGTTAGGGTTTTCAACCCTAACAGCAAATTTCCTCACTTTTGTCGCTGTGGAACAACCCTAACTAATGCATTAAACGGAGTTTTTTGCCTCTAATTTCCCTATTTTTTGAAAATGATATTGAGAAATAGTGAATGTTATGTGGTGGCGGGCGCGGGCCCCGCGCTCCCGCCACATGATGTCTTGTGGCATAGTAACAGGAGCAGCAATGCAAACAGAAATGCTAACAGTGGCACACATGGTAACACAAGCGCGAATGATAACAGAAAGGGTAACGCACACGGTGGCGTAGACGGGAACGGTGTGCCACGTGATGTCTGGTCACATAGTAACATGGTGCCTGTAAATGGAAATGTCAATGGGCATGGTGACGCAGTGAAACAGAAAGAGAACAGTGCGGTACACACAAATGGCAAAAAAGTAACAGAAACGCAAGCGCAAATGAAAACGCAAAGGATGACGACGTGGTGGCATTGGGTGTGCATTGGGATCATCAGCCCTAACTCTCACCCCATGATCTGTGTAAAGCAGCAGAAGTATAGGAGAATGGGGTGAGAGTTAGGACTCATGATCCCAATGCACACCCCAATGCCGGTTGGGGGGGTGCAAGGGGTTTTTTCAACCCTAACAGCTAATTTCTCACTTTTGTCGCTGTGGAACAACTCTAACTAATGCATTAAACTGAGTTTTTGCCTCTAATTTCCCTCTTTGAGAATGATAACAAGAAATAGTCAATGATCAGCGTGGAGCGCCGTGCCCTGGGCCCCAAGGCCCCACCGGATAATGTGGGTGGCTGAGCTGGGCCCGCCACATGATGTCTTGTGGCATACTAACAGGGACAGCAACGCAAACAGAAATGCTAACAGTGGCGCACATGGTAACACAAGCACGAATGAGAACAGAAAGGGTAACGCACATGGTGGCGTAGACGGGAATGGTCTGCCACGTGATGTATTGTCACATGGTAATATGGTGCCTGCAAACAGAAATGTCAATGGGTATGGTGATGTAAAGTGAAACAGAAAGATAAACAGTACTGTAGACAGAAAATGGCAAAAAATAACAGAAACGCAAGCGCAAATGAAAACGCAAAGGATAACGCACATGGCGGCGCAGAAGTCAACGGTAAGTGAAACTGGTACGGAACCGCAAGCGGAAAGGGCAACAGTAACAGTAATGTAAGCGCACAGGCTGGTTTTCCCAAAACCTGCATTGAGAAAGACAGTGAGTACAAATAATGTATGCAAAATAATGAGTATCGGCGCAGAAAATGAGATCTTGGAATACTAAATACATTATATCTCAGGAACCGTACGACGAAAAAACATTTAAAAGTCATGTTATTTACAACTGTCCTGGCTAATTTGAATTTTAGCCCCATCAGGGGCTAAGAAATTTTCTGATTGAAAGTCCGTATCTCGCACCGTTTCCGAGATACGGGCCCTGAAAAGCATGCCAAGTAACGCCGTAATGTTATCCTAAGGGAAAAAGAAAAGTTCGAGCACCATAACTTTGCCTCCCTGTAATGTTTTTTCACCAAACCACTGAAAGGCACATCTGTGGGCTGTTGGCTGTCTTCCCTCCAAATTTCAGGAAAAAGACCAAACCGTTATTTTGCAGCAGGGATCCAAAGGATTTCTGTTATGCGTTGGGCGCCGTAATGTTATCCTATGGGAAAAAATGTCAACTTTGGAGTGCCGTAACTTTGCTGCCGTGTGATATTTTTTCACCAAACTACTGAAAGGCACATCTGTGGGCTGTTGGCTGTCTTCCCTCCAAATTTCAGGAAGAAAGACCAAACCGTTATTTTGCAGCAGGGTGCCAAAGGATTTCTGTAATGCGTCGGCTGCCGTAATGTTATCCTATGGGAAAAACCGTCAACTTTGGAGTGCCGTAACTTTGCTGCCGTGTATTATTTTTTCAATACAATACTGAAAGGCACATCTGTGAGATGTCGGCTCCGTTCCCTCCAAATTTTCTGCTCAAAACTCCCAACGGTTCTTTTGCAGCGCAGTGCCAAAGAATTGCTGTCATTTTCCCACAGACTAGAAAACTACTGTCGCAATTTGCGAAAGCTTTCGCAAAAATTTGCGACACTTTCGTGAGCATGAAAGTAATTTGCGAAAGTACTTTTTCCAGAAATTTGAAAACATATTTCTGGGGTGTTTTACCACAAAATAAAGACATGGCAAGCATCCTCAGGGCCCGACTAGGTGAATACAAAAAATTAGGTTGCTAGAGGGTCCCAAATTTAAATGCCAACCATTTTTCTGATCACCAACTGAAAACAAAATGGCCGATTTGCGAAAGTAACAGGCCCATTTGCGAAAGTAAAAATGCATTTGTGAAAGTGTTGAACTTTTGTTAACTTTTCCTATTGACTTATAATGGGAAACTGTTTTTGAATAACTTTTGAACCGTTTAATATTTTTCACGAAATCTTTGAAAGACACATCAGGGACTCGGCTGCATGTTCCCTGAAGATTTCGGGCGGTCACGTAAACCGCATTACCTGTAGGCGCCAATTCACAGAATTCCAGAAAAGCGAACGCTACAAGACAGATCACACTTAATAACTCCACAGCCGTTTATACGACCAGTACAAAACTTGGCAGATCCCAAGGCCTATGGTTCTTGATCATAAATTCCAAATTTCAGGCAAATCCATCAAACGGTTGCAAAGTTATTAAGGTGCAAAGTTTGGGGTTTAACATAGAAATGGCTCCTCAACCCTAACTATGGTAGCACTACCATGCTACCATAATATATATATATATATATATATATATATATATAGTATATGTAATAGATAACCCACTCTTGGGTGTGTGGTCATGGTCTGATATAAGCACGCCTTGGTGTGCATCAACCACCCAAGGCATGCGTATATCATAGCGCGGCAGCACTCCGTAGAGTAGGTTATCTATCTTATAAAATGGCAAAATTGTTTTGGAGGGGGGTTAAAGTGTAGATGTGCGGTTGCACTCTGATATATGCACAGTCATGTGATGTGTTCTATACAATCAGAACACTGGATTTGGATATTTTTCTTTAACCCATTTTATAAATCAATATATATATTCATAATAAGGGGCCCGTGATTCCGGATATTTTCTGCTTGTATCTTTTCTGAAATGAGATAGTCTAGCATGGGATGCTAGTCCCTTCATTGCCTGCATCCAATCCCCCACTGTGGGCACCTCTTGAGTTCTCTATCCCTTTAGAATAAGTCTGATCCCCTCCACTGCTGCTTGTGTTAACCATAAAAGGTTTGCATATTTGAAACTACTGTAGTCTGGCTCTATTCCCACTAATCAAAAGCTTGGGGTATATAGTAGCTGTTCTCCACATATATGTGAGGATAGCTGATTAATCTTTCCCCACAGTAGTTGGATTGGGGTGCAGTGCCATAAGATGTGCAAAATGTCAGCTCCCAGTGAGTTACACCTCCAGCAGCTGTCGGCCTGTAAAAGGCACATTGCTTTTAGTTGCACCAGTGTGCAATACCAGAGGTGCATCACCTTGTTACGTATTAAGAGTCTTCTTTGATCACTTTCCTCCAATTCCTCTTTCAAGCTTGTTGTTATAGGCACCCCCTGCACTTTTTGCCACCTCTCCTTTGCTGCTGAGGAGGGATCCGGTGGTCCATCTCTCATTGTTTCCTGTGTGGTTTCTGCCAGCCCTCTCTTCATTTTCACCCAGTGCCCTATTGAGACCTTGTCTAGTTTTTCCTTTGGGTGGGCCGTGCAACTTGTGCAGCTGCATTTTGACCTATGCCATTTATTATTCATGTTCCTTAGTTGCAGGTACTGCCAGAACGTTTCTTTCGGAAGGCCATAGCGCCCCTGTAACTTCTGAAAGGATAACACTATTTCCTCATCTTTCATAAGTAGATCCTTGCCTGTACTAACCTTTCTGCTTTTCCACCCTTCCCATGTTATAAGCCTCTGATCTATGCAGAAGAAGGGATTGTTCCAAAGTGGTATATGGGTCCCTGTGTTTAGGCATAACTTAGCTGTCTTCCCCATTGTCTTCCATGTACTTAGCCTGCTTTTATTGTGACCCAGTCTACATGTTTGGAAGGTAATGGGAGAGGCCTAGGTAAGCCAAAAGGAGGGAATCTTTCACTAATCCTTTTCCTATCTCCAGCCAGGAGGGAGTATTTGAGTTATGTGTTTGAAGCCACAGGTAGGTTTTGGCTGCCACAAACGCATGAGAGTAGTTTCCAAAGTTCGGAACGTTCCATCCTCCCCTGATCCAGGGAACTCTCAATTTGGCCCTACTAAACCTTGGAGGTTTGTTGTCCCGTATAAATTTCTTCATTAATGTGTGGAGTTTTTATGCCCAGAGCTCAGGGACTACTTCAAGGATGTGTGATAATTAAGCAATAAACCACGAGGGGGTGTGGGTTATCGGGGGATTTACCACAGCTAGAGTGGTTTGCCCATGAGATAAATCCTTGCCAGCCATGGTAAATCTCCTGATAACCCACATCCTCCGAGTGGCTTATTGCGATTATACCAAAGATAATTTTTTTACTATAATAAAATGCAACTTTTAAAGAGGTTGTTTTGTTTTTTATTTTTATTGTATTTATTCCTGGTGCTGCAGATGACTAGGATGTAAATGACCACTACCATTACCACTATTTGCTCATCAACAGCCAATGATTATCATAGGATTTACACTGGTGGTAAACTGCCAGTCTGACTATTTCATTGGCTGTTCACTTATGTCCATGGTATAATAGGTAGTATACCCTTGGTGCTAGCATCAGCTTAAGGGCTGCTATCTTCCCTGCCATTGACAGCTGCAAGTGTTCATATCTCAGTACCTCCTTCTGCAGCTGCTTTTTTAGTGGGCCCAGATTTCTTTCCATCCAGCTCCTTGTGTCCAGTGCTACTTTAACACTGAGGTATTTGATCTCCTCCTGCACCCATGTTAGTCCTATTTTGCCTACCATACTCTGGGTGGCCTTTTTTGTTTAAAGGGGCACTGTCAGCTTTGACCCTCCACTTTTTTCCCCACATTTGAGCAGTGTGCCTCTTGGCACATACCTATCAAACATTTACTCTAGAATGGCCCAATGTATGTGGAAAGTTAAGCCTTTTTACCTGTTTTGCACATTTTTGTATTATTTGTTGGTCGCTCGGTCTGTGCTTAAATCATCCGCCAACCGGAAGTATATCCTGGTGCGGAACACACACCCCCCATGAGCTCTGTCCCGAAGTGCGATTTGTTTACATGTAATGTGTAAAAATCTAGATGCTCATGTGCATTATGTTACAATGAACTGTGTGTGGTGTCTACAAACATAAGCCAAGCACTGAGAATACTGCAAATTAAATTTTTCAACCGGAGCCGAAATCCCGCACATGTGCAAGAGAGACATGAGCACAGATCCCGTGCAGGCGTAAGAGCATGCCACTCTTGCGCATGTGCAGGATTTCAGCTCTGGTTGAAAAATGTAATTTGCAGTATTCACAGTGCTCAGTCTGTGTTTGTAGACACAATGAACAGTTCATTATAGCATAATGCACAATAGCAACTTGATTTTACATATTGCATGTAAAATATTAGCACTTTGAGACAGCGCTCATGGGGGACACGCATTCGGGACCAGGATATGCTTCCAGTTGGTGGGTGATTTAAGCTCAGACTGAGCAACCAACAAATAATACAAAAATGTGCAAAACAGGTAAAAAGGCTTACTTTTCACATACCATACATAGTGCCATTCTAGAGTAAATGTTTGATAGGTGTGCGGCAAGAGGCACACTGCTCACATGTGTGAAAAAACGGAGGGGCAAAGCTGATAGTGCCCCTCTAAAGGCAGAATTTCTGATTCGGTTATATTTATCTTCAAGCCTGATATATCCCCAAAAACCTCCAGAGTGTTTAGAAGTGGTTGGATGCTTCCTTTTAAGTCACTAGTGAGGATCATACAGTAATCTGCCTGCAGTTTGGTAGTATATTGAAGAAGCCAGAAGGGGAAGGAGAAGAAGCCAGAAGGGGAAGGAAACATATTCAATTCAGTGCTTTACAGTAACTGGTAATTGCTATTTTTCTTTTAAACTTAGATTGTGGGCTTTTAGTGACACTGTACTTTCTTTGGTGTCTATAAATGGAGAAAGTGACAAAGGCAAGAAGGACAGGGATGGGGCAAAAAGGAGTAAGGCCATCTGGAAATGGAGGGTAATGAGTACCAGTGCCCATAGTCTGGGCGACAAGCTCCCTGAGCTGGTGGCCTTGATGGAACAGGGATCCCTGGATATCGTAGCAGTCACAGAAACATGGTACACAGAGAACCATGACTGGGATGTTAACATACCAGGGTACATAACCTACAGGAGAGACAGGCAGGGGAGAAGAGGGGGAGGAGTAGCTCTCTATGTAAAGGAAGGGATAAAAGAAACTGAACAAAAGAGTAAACAGGAAGGACAGGAGGCACTGTGGGTCACCTTGGAGACTGGAAAGCGCACCACAATCCGCACAGGGGTTGTGTACAGACCCCCATGTCAGGGGGAAGGAATGGACAAGAATATGATAGAAGGCATTCTTATCCTCTTTACCCTCTCTATCTGAACTGCAGATAAATTTTCTATCCTCACCAATATCTCTGGAGGAAATATCAGAGGTCATTGGGGCTTTGCCCTCAGATAAGGTCCCAGGACCAGACGTTTTTTCTGCTTTATTTTATAAAACTTTTTGATCACAATTATTGTTGGTTCTCCACTGGTTGTACTGTCACATTCTTTCTGGTGCAAAAATAGATATACATCTGTTTGAAGCCCTGATTGTTCTTCTTCCTAAACCTGATAAAGATCCAGAACTAGTGCAAAGCTACAGACCAATTTCTTTATTGAATCAAGATGTTAAAATTCTCTTGAAGATATTGGCTGATAGAATAACACAAGTTCTTCCTGACCTGATTAATATGTCTTAGGTAGAGTTTATGAGGGGGCGTTCATCAGCTGACCATCTACGTACCCTGTCACATGTTGTCTCGGTGTCCAGGGATGCTGCCTTTTCTGTGGGATTGGTCTCCTTGGACACCGAGAAGGCATTTTATCTTGTCAATTGGAATTTCCTGTTTCAGGCCCTTAAAATATTTGGTTTCCCGGCTAAGTTTATAGATTGGATTCGGGCCTTATATCAAACTCTATCTGCCAGAGTCTCTGGCAACGGAGCATTCTCCAAACCCTTTCCTTTGTCTTCCGGTGCCCGGCAGGGTTGCCCTCTTTGCCCCCTTTTATTTAATTCATACTTAGAGCCCCTTATCCGAAACATTCTCAATAATCCGGAGATAAGCCAGTTGGTGAGATCCCATCTGGAGTAATGTGTCCAGTTCTGGAGACCCTATCTCCGCAAGGACACAGACAGGACAGGGGCAGTCCAGAGGAGGGCAACTGAAATGGTGCAGGGTCTGCAAGAGAAGCTGTATGAGGAGAGACTAAAGGAGCTTAATATGTATACCCTTGAGGAAAGAAGGGAGAGGGGGGACATGATAGAAACTTTTAAGTACTTCAGTGGAATCAACAAAGTCCAAGAGGATAGCATCTTTCAGAAAAAGAGACGTGCAAGAACAAGGGGGCACAATTTAAAGATAGAGGGGGGTGGTTCAGGGGCAATGTGAGGAAGTATTATTTCACAGTGAGGGTAGTGGATGCATGGAACATCCTTCCTGAGGAGGTTGTGGGATCTAAAACTGTGGGAGAATTCAAGAATGCTTGGGACAGACATAAGGCAATTCTTGTGGGGAGTAGGAAGAAATAGGCTGTTGGTTAACTAAGATCTGTGGCCTATCCTGTAGATAGGGAAATGGGCAGACTAGATGGGATAAGCGGTCCTTATCTGCCATGAAAGTCTATGTTTCTATGTTTCTTAGAATTGTTTTTGGGCTGTTGAAAATTTAAAATGTAGTGGTGGTGTATTTCTTGGCTGTCTTTAATTTCTGCAAATTTTCGCCCCCTCCCCTTCCACCAACTCTTGATTATATGCCCCGTTAAATCTGATTGACAGAAGCAAAACTCAGGGTATAGTAAAGGGTATGGAGTAGGAGGGGCATATGGGTGAAGAAGCTCACCCTCAGCACGACAACTGTTTTGATTCATTTATTTATTTCTTGGTTTATTTTCTTTTTTTAAAAAGAAAAGTATCTGAGGATCAGTGGCAGGATTTTTAGGACAATAAATTAATAAAAAGGGAACTAGGAGAGCTTCAGTAGCAGACAAGTAGTGGAATAGCAGTATAATTGCAGTATAATGTGGGGAGTGGTGCAATGCAGTGGCTGTGGGGCAGCCATATTCAGGCAGACCTTCTGGACACTGAAGTGCTGCCCTCTCTGCATGCATCTCTCTGGACTGCGGGATGAGGTAGCTAGACTCAGAGCAGAAGTAAACTGGGTCAGGAGTACCATCACCCCTATCCAGAGATCACCCAGTTCAATGCAACTGCCTCAAAGGATGCCGAGAATGAGGAGCACTTGGATGACAATGGGCTCAGGAAGGGTTAGAGCAGTCAGGCAGAGGCACATCCCAGATCCTATTCCACTCAAGAACTCATATGCCACACTGGCAAACGGGGACAACCAAATACAGGTACCCAGAGAAGTGGAAGGAAAGGATGTGGAGGTTAGCCAAGAAGGTGACCTCAGCAGGGAAAGCAGTGGACCCCAGAGGAGGAGGAAGCGAATCCTGGTGGGGGACTCCATCATAAGAGGGATGCAGCTAGGAACACATGAGGGGGAAGACAGGGAGGTGAGGTGCCTATCAGATGCCATGGCATGGAGGGATGGAAGGAAGATCCTGGGGATCACTAGGAAGGCAAGACAGGAGGGTGAGCTGGATGTCATTGTCCACCTAGGTACTAATGACCTGGCAAATGGGGAGCCAAAGGAAGTTCAGGAACAGTTTAGGAAATTGGGGAGGGGTCTCAAGCAAGTAGCTACTTCTGTCACTTTCTCAGAAGTACTACCTGCGAGAGGCAAGGAGAGATAGGGTGCATGCACCAGGAACTTTAACTCATGGTTGAAGAACTGGTGCTGTGAGGAAGGGTTTGGATTCATTGGTGATTGGGGACCCACCTGGAGGGATGGAGATTTGTTCAAGCCTGACGGCCTGCATCCATCCTGGAGGGGAATCCAAGCACTCAATGATAAGTTTAAATGCTACATTGACAAGCATTTAAACTAGCAAAGGGGGGTGACAGGTCAGCAAGGAGGGTACCTACCTGCTCACCCCCCACAGCTAGCAGTGTAACCAGTGAACCAGAGGAGTGGCTATGTCTACAAAGCAGTGTGCAAAAGATGGAGATTAGCGCCCAAGAGGTGGATAGGCAGAAAAGGGACAAAACTCAGCAGAAGGACAGACAGCAAGGAGAACCTGGGATAAAGGACAACCAAGGAAGGGGCTGGAGTAGAACAGTGAAACAGTCTAGGAGGTCAAATCATGGAAAGCCATGTGTGCAAATGCCAGCAGCCTTAGCAACAAGATGGAAGATCTGGAGGCTTGCAGTCAGACCTGGACATTGTGGCCATCACTGAAACCTGGTGTAATGATAACCATGACTGGGAGATGGCCATACCTGGCTGCAACATATTCAGAAGAGACAGAGCAGGCAGGAAGGGAGGAGGAGTGGCACTGTAGGTGAAAAATGACATAAAGGCCACAGAGATCCAGGAGGAACAAAATTGGGGAGAGATACTGTGGGTTAAGCTGGAAAGGAAAATGGGGCCAGCATCCAGACAGGTGTGGTCTATAGACCACCAGCCCAGGAGGAAGAAACAGATAGGGAGCTGATGCTAGCCATCCAGAGGATGGCAGACAAGGGTGAGGTAGTACTGGTTGGAGACTTCAATATTCTAGACATGGACTGGAGCATCCCAGCAGCAGCATCAACTAGAAGCAGATTTATTCTGGACTCCCTTCAGGGTGCCTTCCTCAAGCAACTGGTCATGGAACCAACTCGGCAAAAGGCAATACTGGACATTGTGCTCACAAACAGGGACAGTGTGATGGGGTAACAGTGGGGGAGCACCTGGGGAACAGTGACCACCAGTCATTGTGGTTTGAAATCACAGAAAGAGCAGAACCAAACCACACAAAAACACGTATCCTGGATTTTAGTGGGCAGACTTTGGGAAAATGGAGAGATACTTGAAAGAGGCATTAAGGAGAATGGGGCAGGAATCAGGGGTTGAGGAACAGTGGGCAGTATTTAAAATGGGGATTACAAGAGCAACAGAATTATGCATTAAGCAGGTTAGCAAGAGGAAAAGGAAGAGGAGACCATTATGGTTTTCCAAAGAGGTAGCAAAGAAAGTGAAAGCCAAAAAGATTGCATTCAGGCAATACAAAAAGACACAGGCAGAAGGGGATAGGGAGAAGTACCAGGAGAAGCAAAGGGAGGTAGGGAGGTCAGTAAGGGAAGCCAAAGCTCAGACAGGAGAACACATTGCAAAATCATTGGGTAGAGGGTACAAAACCTTTTACAGGCATATAAGTGAAAAAAGACAGGCAAAAGGATGGATAGTGAGACTGAAGGGGGAGGATGGGGGCCGTGTGGAGGATGACAACAGTAAAGCTGACATATTGAACAGGTATTTCTGCTCAGTCTTTGCTGAGGAAGAGGAGGGTAATGGATCTGAAGGGAGTACAAGGGGTGAGAATGGTGCAGAAATTGACACAAGTCCCTTTACACGAGAAAGGGTCCTGAAGGAACTGGAGGTAATAAGAGTTGATAAAGCAATGGGGCCAGATGGGGTGCACCCCAGGGTCCTTAAAAAACTAAGAGAGGTGGTGGCTGAATCTCTGGCTATCTTGTTTAGCCGATCACTGGAAACAGGGGAGGTGCTCAAAGACTGGAGGATAGCAGATGTAGTTCCATTATACAAAAGTGTGAACAAAGAGGAAGCGGGGAACTACAGACCAGTCAGCCTCACCTCGGTAGTGGGGAAGATCATGTAAGCACTACTGAAGGAGAGATTAGTGGAACATCTGGTTGTCAGTGGACTACAGGACCCAAGGCAGCATGGTTTCACCAGGGGGAGGTCATGTCAGACCAACCTCGTTGAATATTTTGACTGGGTGACTAGGGAGGTGGATCAGGGGAGGACAGTGGACATGGCCTATCTGGACTTCAGCAAGGCCCTTGACACTGTGCCACATAGAAGACTATTAGACAAACTGGGGAATATGGGTGTGGGCAGGACAGTAGTGTGGTGGGTAGGTAACTGGTTGGGCAGCAGGACACAGAGGGTGGTGGTAAATGGCTGTCACTCCACAGAGGGAAGAGTGGGGTACCACAGGGATCAGTGCTGGGACCAGTCCTATTCAACATCTTCATCAGTGACATTGCTCAGGACCTAGAAGGCAGAATTTCACTGTTCGCTGATGACACAAAGCTCTGTAACAGAGTAGACACACCAGAGGGTGTAGACAGAATGAGAAGGGACCTGCAGAAACTTGAAGAATGGTCAGGGGTTTGGCAGTTGAAATTCAATGCAAAGAAGTGCAAGATAATGCATATGGGGCACAAAAACCCTGGCACAATATATCAGTTGGGGGTGAGGATATAGCATGCACCAAGCAGGAAAGGGATCTTGGGGTTATCATCTCTGATGACCTCAAGGTAGGGAAACAGTGTGACAAGGCAGCAGGTAAAGCAAATAGGATGCTGGGATGCATAGGCAGGGGCATCACCAGCAGAAAAAGGGAGGTCATAATTCCACTATACAAGTCACTAGTGAGGCCCCACCTGGAGTACAGTGTACAGTTCTGGAGACCTTACCTACGTAAGGACATAGACAGGGTAGAGAAGGTTCAGAGGAGGGCAACAAAGATGGTGCATGGATTGCATCACAAGTCCTATGAGGACAGGTTGAAGGAACTGAACATGTACTCACTGGACGAGAGGAGGGAGAGAGGGGATATGATAAAGACATACAAGTATCTTACAGGGAGGAACAGGGTGCAGAAATACACTATTTTAAGCGAAAAGATGTTCCTGGACTAGAGGGCATGGATGAAGTTGGAGGGAGGACGATTCAGAGGAAACATGAGGAAGAATTTTTTCACAGAACGGGTGGTGGACAAGTGGAACACCCTGCCAGAGAAAGTGGTGGGGGCTGAAACAATCATGGGATTTAAGAATGCATGGGATAGACATAAAGGAATTCTAGAGGTCAGGGGTAAGGGGTAACAGACTTCTAGGAAAACATAAACTGAACTTACAAGCTCAAATGGGCAGACTGAGTGGGCCATAGTTCCTTATCTGCCGACACTATCTATGTATCTATGTACCCACTTGGATTCCCCTAATATCCAGATTACCCTGTAATGCCACTGCTAGAGGCTCCATAACTAGTACAAATAGCAGGGACAACAAGCGGCATCCCTGCCTGGTCCCTCTACTCAGTGTGAAAGATTCTGACAGAGTGTCATTGGTAATCACCTTTGTTCTAGGGTTGTTATAGATGGTTCTGCCCCATGATGAGAAACCCAGTCCAAGACTGTAAAGTTCTAAGACTTCATGCAGGTATCCTCACTGCATTGAATCAAAAGCTTTTTCAAAATCTACAGTTACTGCTGCAGCTGGAGTGGGGAGACCTGCTGCAACTTGCATCACAGTGGCTGTAGCTCTTAAATGGTCTGAACTACTATAGTCCTCCCTTTTCTTAAAGCATATTTGGGATGGGTGGATTATATGGGGCAGTTCTTTGTCATGTCTGGGGGCCAGTATTTTCGCCATGATCTTGGCATCTGAGTTTATGAGTGAAATAGGCCTGTAACTGACCAGCAGAGTGTGATCCTTCCCTTCCTTGGGGAGGACTGTGATTAATGCCTCTTTTAACGTGTTAGGGAATTAATTGGCCTGTGCCTCTTGCAGCAACCTTTGCATGGGTGCTGCTACTTCCTCTTGCACTATTTTGTAAGAATCGGGCGAGAAGCCATCACTTTCTGGAGACTTGATTGTGGCCATACTCTGAATGGCCTGTTTAATGTCAGTTACAGTACTGTGAGGGAAGCATCTAGGCCTTCTTTTTGAGTCTTTGTCGCTTTAGGCAGGGGTAGGCCTCTCATGAAACATAAGAATTTTTCTGGATCCCACTTTACAAGTGAAGTAAACAAATTTTTATAGAATTCCACCATAATATTGTTTATTTCTTTCTGGTTCAGAGATGCCTTTCCCTGGCATCCTTGAGTGTAGGTATATGTCTCTGTTTGTCTTACTTTAAGGCAAAAAGCCAGCAGTTTGCCCCCTTTCTCCCCTTCTGCCCAGTAGCTGTGTTGGGTCATTTGATTTGTAGCTCTGCCTTTCTGGTGGCTAGTACATTTAATTGTAGGTGTAGGACAGTTATTTCTGATATTAGTTTGGGGTTGTGGAGCTGTTGGGGGTTCTGTTTATTTTCCTTTTCTTTTTGTTGAAGCTGTTCTTCTAGTTGGGTTACCTCCCTTACTCATGTTTTTTTCTTCTGTGGGCCACAAAGCTAATAATTTGTCCCCTAATCGTGGCTTTGTAAGCCTCTCATATCATAGTGGGAGAAGTGGTGCCTTGAGTGTTTAGCTGAAAGTACAATTCTGATTGTTCCTTTGTCCATGCCAAAAATACCCCATCCTGCAGGAGTAGAGGGTCAGCTCTCCATGTTAGGGATTTGGAGGGTCTGGGTTCCAGGATTGGACTCAGTATTGCTGGTGGATAAACATACAAACATACAAAATGCCTGCAGAAACAGGCCAGACGGTCTATCAAATCTGCTTGATTATGCAGCTAGCCCCTCAACTTCGGGAGTTCAATAAGTACATGGAGCTATTCTTACATCTACCACTTGTTGTGTGACCATCGCCAATGTGAACTAATAGTCTAGCCTAATTGCCATGGCCTTTGCCCCTGAGAAAAAGGTGTAATCTTTTTCTGTGGGGTAAAAGGTTCTCCAGGCATCCACTAGCTGATGTAAGTTTAGCAGTTCCTTGAGGTCCCATAGGGAGTTTATATGGGGTTATATCTTATTATTGTATCTGTCCACCCAATGATTTAGGGCTAAATTAATATCCCCCCAGTTATAACCTCCATATTGTCATAGGATAAGTCTAGTATTTTCTAGGAGATGGCATTAAAGAACTCGTCCGAGTCCTCATTTGGTGAATATATGTTCACTAGTACCATGGGATCCACGGGCAACGTCACTTTAGCTATCACCCATCTTCCTTCTTTATCACAAAAGGACTGCTTAAGTGTCCAGTTAAGTTTCTAATGGAAGAGAATTGAGACCCTCCCCTTTCACCCTCTCCGATGAGCTATGCACCTCCCATCCTACCCATTCTTTTGCTAATTTCTGGGCCTCCTTTTTATCTAACTTGTTTTTTTGTAAAAAGGCAATTAGCGTTTTAAGCTTTTTAAGCCTTGCTAGAATGTTTTTCCTTTTTACAAGGGAGTTCAGCCCCTCACGTTCCATGATGTGGTTGTTATGTCTGGGTTATTAGCCATTTTCTATTCTTTTAGTTTTCTGCTTTTCCCATTCGGTCAATAAGTTTGTCAGGAACCTCCCTTCCCTTGCTCCTTTCCCTTCCAGTGTCTTATTCCTCAGTGTAGTAATTACTGTCTGTTCTCCTTCTTTTGCCTTAAGTGTCATCTTGTGATCTGGGGTGTGTCCCCCCTCTCTTTTATTTACTCTAGAGTTTTCTTTTTGTGTTGCAGTATTTCAAAACCAAGTCTTATTTGTGCCTCTGAGGGAGGGTCTGGCTCCTTGATGGACCTTCCCTATCTCCCAGTGGGCCTTAGGCTTCAGGCAGTCTACCATGTAAAGAACAGTTGACTGAAGTAACATCAACAACCATATAACATGTTTTAACATACAAACTTAAATATACCCTAATTTCCTATTTAGGAGCTTAGTTTCTTTGCTCCCCTTCCTGGCACCATTTGCTTGAGAAACTTCCCCTGGGAGGATCGTATGAGCCCTCGGGATCTCCCTGATGAGAATTTCTTGATTGTTCATCAGAGCTGTCATTATGCTCCTGTCTACTGGCTAGATAGATCCCTGGAACTTTCTTTCTTGCAACTGTACTCCCTTAAACTTTTTCTCTATCTTCTCTTCCTCTTCAAGGGGATAGAGTGTACTTGTGTTAGGGGTGATGCATCAATGATCAGGTTAGTTCTCAGGGAGTTGCTCCCTTACCTGGGAGGTTTTGAGCTTAAATGCTTAAATTTCCCCCATGCCTCCCTTATTCCCTCACCCCCATTTCTCCCATCGTAGGGCATCCTCCTTTTACATCACTGGTACACCTTCCCCTACTATATAACCTTGATTACTTTCATTTATGCCTCTTTTTGCTTCATCATCCACCACTTTCCTGCTATTCACTCTTCCCCTTATCAAATCTATGCGTATGCCTGCTTGTTCATGATGCCTTAACTTTTTTATTTCTAACCTGCATTGTAAATCTGTACCACTTATCCTTCTTACTCCCTCCCTAACACAATATTCACAAGTTTGAGACTTTCCAGGGGAGTAATACTAATGAATTACCCCCTGGGGAGCAGCTACATTACTATGTTCTTCTTTTTCGACTCCTGGAAATCTCTCTCATCTTTACTTAGGTTGTTCAGTTTCCCATCAGTTTTCTGTGGCTACCAACTCTTGAGGAAAAGGAAAGAAGCCTGGGTAACAGCCACAAGTCAAGGGAGGCTCATGTCCTTAATCAGTCATTTTTTCTTTTATCCCTTCAGTTCTCGGCCATTTGTGGTTCCAGTGGTTGTGCGGCTGGGAGTTGCTGCTCTTCATTGATCTTAACCAGCGTCTCAGCCCATTCTCTGCAAATGGGGAGCCAGTCCTCTTCTTGGATATCTGCTTCATTCGCTCTTCTTCCTGCACATCCCTCAAAGCTGATAGATACAAGGCTGTAGGTTCTAGGTTGTACAGAGCATCGTATCTGTTGGAGATTTTGACAGGTGTCAGTCCTGGCAAAGCGCTGCTTACATTAGACAACACCCCTGGCTTTGTGTGCTTATATATCTGTTTCTTTTGGGTGAGAGACTCTTCTCTGCCTCATTTTTTTTTTTTTTAGGTCCCCCTCTTTTTGCCTGTTGCCATTTCAGCTCTGGTCTTAAATCCTCATGTGGGATAGGGGCTTGGGACACAGCATTTACTGGCATAGTGTCCATTTCTTGCAGGTCCTCACCTAACGGTAATGATGAGTAGTTGGTCATGCCATTCCTGCTGTTTTCAGCATCTAGTAAAAAGCATTCAACTTCTTGCCAAGTGTTGAATGTAATTTACTCCGCTCTGTATTGGATACAGAGTATGGATGGATATCTTAGAGATGCTGGTATATTTCATTTATACAGTCTTTGTTTGACCCCCACATAAGCTTTCCTTTTCTTTGAGAGCTAGCAGGAATAATCTTGGTGAAGTTGTATGTTACGCCCTTCCCATTTCACTTGCCCCTCTCTGTCGCCACTCTTAGGTACATTTCTTTCTCTGGGTACCTTAAGAATTTGCACAGGATAGACGTTGGTCTCTCCCCCTACTTCAGTCTTGGGGCAAGCAATTGCTGTGCTCTTTCTAGCTCAGGAGGGGCAACATTATTCAGCTGCAGCATCTGGGGCAGGATTGTTCTAAGGATGTTCAGCATATCTATCCCCTCTGCCCCCTCTGGAATCCCTACCAGCTTCACATTTTTCCTCCTCACCCTATTTTTCCAGGTCATCAACCTTATACAATAAATATTCCAGCTTGCTGTCATGGTCTCTGAGATGCAAAAAGTGTTAATGGAGGGCATCTCCATGCTGCTTCACTACTGCCTCCATACCAGCCATCCTTGTGGTGAGTGCTAGCAGTTGCTCATTAGTTTTTGTGGTAGTTTGCTTTAGTTCAGCAGTATTGGCTAACACTCTATTTAACATATTGGTTATTTTCACTAGCTCAGTCTCGATAGGTATAGTATAGCCAGGGCCCCTACTTTTCTGCGGCACAGTGGGACCAAGTTCTGAGGCAAGACTACCATTTGCCGTAGAACTTCTGCGGCGGTGGTTTGTATTTTCTGCGGAAGTTCTGCGGCAGTAGCAAACTACCACATCACAGTGTCAGCTTGTCATCCTGACTTCACTTTCATGGCAGTTTTTATAGCAATCAGGATGGTGGAAAGCACAGTAACACTAGTTCAAAACATAACAGACTTATAAAAATAATTGTATGCCTAAAAAAGCAAAACAAATGTCTCTCCTTAAGGTCCTAGCCTGTTAAATAAATGACATATGCAGAGGGGATCTTATGTGATAAATAAGGTATTTCTATATGCATGCTGTCTATCCCACTAATGAGGGCTCCACTGTCTATCACTTATGCATTTGTATGTGCTTTCTACACCACTCATGAGGTTCCCACTGTGTATCACTTATATATTTATATGCAGTCTGTAACATACATACAAGTGTGTGTGTGTGTGTGTGTGTGTGTGTGTGTGGTGAGACAGACAGAGATACTGTGTGTGTGTGTGTGTATATATATATAGATATATTTATATTTTTGTAATTTCCATGAATTTGCATCCTCATTCATACAGGTCCCATTAGAAATGGAGTAGAGGAGTTATTGCAAAACTCATTTTTGATGTCAGCCTGCTTTCCCTGACACACTGTGTAACACCATCAGGCCATGACATGTATGTGAACCGATTGTGAGATAGAGCTCTCCAGACCAGCGCAATGTGTCCACCATGTGACAGAACACTGCACCATACCTTCCCAGGCTCCGAGCAATGGTGTGTTCCACCAATCCTTGTGCTGCCCAGCCAGCTCCCAGAGCTAATCTCTGAACCTGAGTTGCTGGCACGGAAACACAGCATGCTACCCTCTGGCCCAGCAACTGGCCCTGCACACAACATTTCTCCATAACTTTTAGGTGATTCTATCAACCAATGACAATATGTAATCAATAACCCTGGCAAAAATTCGTACAGTGCAATTATTTCTTTAACAGGTCTATTCTTTCAACAGGTCAACACATTATTATATTCCACTTTTCTGGGCATAATTACTTTATTGTTCTTAAAAATGGCAGTTAAATTCATTTTACCAGTTATTCATTTCAGATGGCATCTCTATACCTTAAAGGCACAAATAGGTTTGTACAAAGTGAGGTATGGACTTAACAGGTCTGTGCTATTGACAAGGTTTTGTTTAAGTTGGCCCTAGTGCAATAATGTAAGACTGAAAATCGTATTAGGCTATAGTGCAGGATGAGCAAATATCACCATGCCTGATGTGCTGTGCCACCGTCTCTGGCAGTGGGAGCTGTGGTAGATAAGTGACTGTTCATTTCTGTTGCAGATTGCAGCCATTTCATTAGTTAATGTATGATGTCATAGCAATGATAACATCACATTCTGAGCATATAGGGGGTTTAAGATATAAAAAGAGGAGAAGGGAACCAGATTCCATGGAAAAACAGAAATATTAATAAAAAATCAACAAGAAGAGTGAATTCTGCGGCAGCACAGAAGTTCTGACGTAGATTGCAAGTTCTGCGCAAAATTCTGCGGTTGCAGAATTCTAGGGGCCTTGAGTATAGCCCACTGCTGTGCCATTGTTTTTTCTTGTATTTTGACGCTGCCGTATTTCTTGTACTTACTCAGGCTTCTCATACTGTACAAATATTTCCCACTGATTCTCTTTGTCTTTCAGGCCTCTTGCCATGTTCCCTCCTTTGGCACGTTCCAGGAACCGCCCACTCTCCTTCTGGCTGGTATCACATCAAGCTTGGCATCGATTGAAAGCTTTTTTTACTGTTTTCTTTCTTAACCCCTCTGTAGTTGCAGGGATCCCTCGATTGTCGGCTAGACAAAGTTTTTTGCTCCAGGGATCTGCACTCAGAGAATTAGTCTGCCACCATCTTGGTTGGCTAGCTCCACCCCACCCTCACGTGTGCTCACTTTCAGATGGAAACAGATCATAAACCTCTTATTTTCCTCTTAGGACCTAAAAGTCTAGAGGAGTTACCACCTTGGATTCAACATCTCAAATGATACTGATGAGGTATTTCTACACCACAGCACAAGTACCATGTAAAGATCTCACCACAGCTGATACCTTGTCATGTTCTACAATTTTCCATGATTCAGCACCAGCAGAAAACCACTTACAGGAAGATACAAATATTTATATTGATTACGTTATGCTGAGCTTTCCGGCAACTGCAAGCAAACTAAATGAGATCAGAGCCAAGCTGGTAGAAGGCCCAATCTGCAGAGATTTCATGCATGGAGGGATAGCCTGAGAAGGGTAAAGTTCAAGGGACTGTGAAACTATTTTGGCTTGAAAGATGTTTTTCTCATGGTACAGAATCTGTTACTTCTTTTTTTTTGTATAATAGTTTTAGTTGCTTTTTCAACAAACTTCAACATACAATCAAATACACAACTTATTCATTCTGCTACCACTATCATACATTATAGAAATCCATCTTTTTCACTTCATTCCAAACTTTGTTTCATTCAAGTTAAGCTAAATTGAATTAAGTTAAATTAAATTAGATTAAAGTAATTTAGAGTGAAAGTGAAAGTGCAGCCAGTATACTCATGCTTTATGCATCCAGTCCTATTCTCATTCTTATATTTCCCCAACCTTTTCCTTCATTCATTATTATCCTCCCTTCTATTCCTCTTCATACATTTCCACTGCCCCCTCTTTCCTACTTCTTTTCTACTTCCTATGTGCCATCTCTCTTATCCTTCTCTTTCTCAACCTACTATACCTTCCCATAATATTCAGCTCTCCTCCTCCGACAGGGAGACCAAATAAGGGGCCCAATGTCTTGTAATTCCTTCCTCCCTTCCCCCCATTACATAGGTTAGCATCTCAAGCCCCAGTGTCTGTAACACCATCCTCCACCACCCTTGCACTGACGGTACAACTTGTGAGACCCAAGTATTCTGGATCCCATGGTGAGCCAGAACGTATAGTACCCTGATCCATCTAGGTAATAGCGTCCACTCCTCCTCCTCCTCACCATCTTCCACCCCAAATAGACATCCTAGAGGGTCCATTGGCAACTCCCTCCCAGCAATTTTTCCCACTCTGACCACACCTCCTTCCAATATTTTTGTAGTGTTGGGCACTCCCAGAAACAGTGCATGTGTGTTCCCCTTCCCGAGCCACACCTTCCACATAGGGGTGACACTTCAGGGTGCGCCTTATGCACAATCCCTGGTGGAAGATACACTCTGTGAATGAATTTAAAGTATGCTTCCTTATACTTGTTGCACACCATAATTCCAGAGTGCATCTGTAGCAGTAATTTCCAATTTTTGTCTGTTATGCCCCTACCGAGGTCTCTTCCCACAGTTTCTTGGTTCTTACCGTCCTATCCTGAAGTATAACCTTTCCTCTCTTAACCGTCCAGCCTATAAATCCTTTCTCTTGATTTTGAGCTGCATAGATCATCACCTCCACCGGGTCCACCTCAAACAACCCTTTGTTTTCCTTTCCCAAACTTCCCATATATGCCCTAGTCTGAAGATACCTGAATCTGTCCCTCTTACCCCACCATCACCTCCTGCAACTCCTGTAATGAGTAGAACCATCCTCCCACTAATAAGTGTCCCAGACTTCTTATTCCTTTTTGTTCCCAATTCCTATAGCCTATGTCTTCCAACCCTGGCAAGAAGTAGGGATTCCCCGACACAGGCATTAAAAGTGTCTCTTTTCCTTGTGTCCATCCTTATCTCCTTAATGCCTTCCAGGTCAATAATACCTGAACTACTAGGGGATTAACTTCTTTTCCCATCCTATACCCCCTTAACCCTCTACTGTGGCGATATGCTGTTAGTTTACCCTGGGCCATTCCCTGTTCCAATCCAACCCAACTGGCCACTTCGGGCTTATGTACCCAGTCCACTAAGTATTTTTGTTGTATGGCCAAGAAATGGTTTCCCAAGTCCGGGAAATTTAAGCCCCCTTTTTCTTTTTCTGCCTTTAATCTCCCCAAACTAACCCTCGGGTGCTTTCCTCTCAAATAAAGACAGTGAAGGCCTTCTCCAACCTGCGTACGTCCTCCTTAGACAAACCCAAGTGTAGCATTTGTAAGAGGCACAAGATCCTGGGCAGCACATTCATTTTTATTATATTAATTCTACCCGGCCATAACATAGGTAGCTGTATCCATCTTCTTAGATCTGCCGCTATAGTTTCAATCAATTTGGTGTAATTTAAATTATATAGGGACCCCAAAGATCTACCAGCCTGGACCCCTAAGTATGTCATACTCGTCTCCACCACTTTGAGTCCCCATTGTCTTACCTCTTCTCCAGCATACTTAGACCACATTACTTCTGACTTTCCCAGGTTAATTTTGCAACCCAAAAATTTCCCAAACTCCTCAACTAATGACAGAAGTGGGGAACTGATCACCTAGGATCTTTCATAAACAGCAACATATCATCCGCGTATAGTGCCAATTTATGTTGTTGCCTACCTTCCCCCCAACCCCTTGTATGCTCCCGCATTCTCTGACTGCGATAGCCAGAGGCTCTATTGCCAGCGCAAATAATAAGGGAGAGAGCGGGCAGCCCTGCCTCATGCCTCTCTCCATGTTAAAACTCTCTGACCTACTTCCATTTACTACCACCTGCGCCCTGGGCCTTCTATACATCACCTTTATCCATCCCAGGAATGTAGTGCAAATAAATAATTCCATTCCCCTCTGTCAAATGTTTTTTCTATGTCCATCGAGAGGATCCCAATATCTTCCTTTCCCCTATTCGCTCTCCAAAGTATGTTAAGCAGCCGCCTCATATTATGATATGACTGCCTTCCTTTAATAAACCCCGTTTGGTCCGGGTGAACCATCCCCAGGAGAATCTCCTCCAATCTGCTGGCCAAAACTTTAGCCATTATCTTCAAATCACAATTTAACAGTGATATCGGTCGATACGAGGCGCATAGGTGCAGATCCTTCCCCTCCTTTGGTATGAGGCATATAATAGCATTGTAGCACGTATCCAGCAAGCTGACCTCCTCTGTCTCCCCCCTCTGCTAGAACACTCTACACAACACCTGTGCAGCTCTGGCCCCCAACAATTTACAGTACTCCACTGGGTACCCATCCAGCCCACTCGCTTTCCCCTTCTGCAACTTTTGGATAGCTTTCATCACTTCTCCCTCCGTTATTGGTTCCCCCAACTTTTCCCTCTGCATCTGCATGGCTTTCGGAACTTTTATTCTCTCTAAAAATTCTAACAGCTTTTCTTTTGTTCCCACATCTCTTGCTTGATATAATTTTTGGAAAAAGGCCCAAAAGACTTTCTGCATCTCCTTATCTTTACTCTGCAGAGTGAGTTATCATCTCTCAACCCCAAAATTCTATTCAGCCTCCTACGTCCCTTCATAAGATTAACCACCATTGGCCCTGGTTTATTCCCCCATTCAAATATGTATCTTCTGTTGAACAGACCAGCTCTCCCCGCTTCTGCTTTCAAATGTGCATTTAGAGCCTCCTTTACCATGTCCAGTGCTCGGACAGCCTCCCCCTTTTTCCCTCGAGCCACCCTCCTTTCTAAGTCCTTTAATTTACTTTCCAGCCCCCTTCTCTGTGCACATCGTTTCTTCCTTATGCGGAATACATATTCAATAATTGCTCCCCTCATAAACACCTTGCTCGTTTCCCAGAGTCTGTTGTTCGAGGTCCCTTCTTTATCATTTGTTGCCATAAACAAATCCCAACTATCCTCCAGATGCTTTCTAAATTCCTCATTCTGAGCCACGTAAGTGGGGAATTTTCATGTGGGGGGAGTTCCCTGCCTCTCTCTCCCTTGTATTTTCATTGCCACCATTGTGTGGTCCGATATGTGTATGGGACAGTGCTATGTCTCCCACATCTGCGCATACCATTCCCTCGTGGCGTAGATGTAATCTGTCTGCGTCCATGTTGGGGGTTTGAAAAAAATGTATACTCCCGCACTCCCGGATTTGCCATTCGCCATACATCCACCAGTTCCAGCTCTGCCATTCCCTCTTGCCATTGTTGCATCCCCCCTGAAATTCTTCCTTTCCCTTCAGAATGGTCCATTTTCGAGTCCATAGCCCAATTCAAGTCCCCCCCATTATTAATCCTGAAAATTGCTCCCAGACCAGTAAATCCAGCAAAGAGGCATTGAATTGGTAATCATGTACCGCCAGGGCATACACCGATCCTTGGGTAATCTGCTCTCCATCCAGGGTTCCCAGAATAAAAATAAATTTTCCCTCCTTAGTGTCCCTAATTACTCTCTGTGCCTCCAAATTCAAACCTTTATATATTAATATGGCCACTCCTCTTTTATGCACCAAGGAAGAAGCCGCATAACACATCCCCACCCACCTTCCAGCAAATTTGGCGTGGTCTACTTCTGTTAGGTGCATTTCTTGTAGCAGAGCTATTTGGGCTCCCCCTCTTTTAAGGGCTGTCAGCAACATAGACCTCTTTACTGGATTTGTAATACCTCAAACATTCCAGGTAATTACATTAATACTTTTGCTAACCGACATTCACATATATTAATTCTTTCCCGTTCACCTTCACATTTCCACCAATAGCATGATAGTTTCATATACCCAGTTTCAATGGTTGCACTTTGTTCATAAAAAAAAAAAATAACAAAACACACAAACTCAGCAACAATTCAAACATATAACTTTGTACATGTGTTCCCCTACTCCCCTTTCCTCCCTGACCCATTATCTCCCCCCCTTACCATACCTCCTCACCTTAACCTTCTTCCTACTTACTCCTTTCCCTCTATCTTCAATCTGAGCCGCTTCTCCTTCCACCTCCCACAGCTCCCTCTGTTTCTTGTTCTCCTTCTTTCCCTGCCCATGCTCTCACCCCTCCTTTCTCCCTTTAGAAATACCCCTATCCAACCAAATCCTTTCCTTCTCCCCCCTTCCCTTGTATAGATCCCCTGTCCTTAGACACTCTTAGTCTCCCCAACTCGAGTGTCTGCCTCATCCCCAGATACTGAAAAAGATGCTCCTACGCTCTCCCCCACAGCCATTTTACCATTGTATCTCTTGCCCTGCACCTTCACCCTTTTAGTTTTCCCTCTTCCTTGCCAGCACCTCTACCATTTCCTTTCCCTTCGCTCCTCGCCAGTCCCCCATCTGCATACCTCCTTGTAGCCCCCATCTTGTCCAACTTAAAGCCTTTGTCCCTCCCCTATAATACTCCCCCTTGCTTGCGCCACACAGGAATTCCCAAAAAAACTGGTTGGGGCTATCAGTAAGGACAGGCATGGAGATTAGGCTGCGCTTAGAAACCAACACGCCAAGCACCTCTCCCCGCCCGCCCTCCTACCTGTACCCAGACACTTTTCCAGTTAGCCTCTCTCTTCAAGAACGTTTCAGGCCTTCTCCTTCACATCCGGGTATTTCTGCCATGTAATGCTGTCTCTCCTCCCGCAGTGACACTTCAGACAGCCTCAACACATGTCCCCTTCAGTTCTCTCCGCCATCCTCTGGGCAATCCGCAGTACTTGTCAAGTTCCATTGCCCCCAACCATTTCCACAAGTGGCGGAAACTCATTATCAGTCTCTCCAAAAAACATTCCTTCTCCTCCAGCATGAACTTGAACACCAAAACTGCAGAACGAAACGCAAACGAGCAATTACCTACTAATACTGTCTCCTATCCTTTCTTAAGTCCCAATGCAGAGTTCCCAACTCCATTACTCAGTTCTGGGATTAATCCTCAATGCAGCTTTTGCCTTAAATTCTTTCACAAACTCCTCTACTTTTTCCACTTCCCAGAAGGAGTACGTAGCTCCCTCATGTTTTATTTTTAAGGTGGCCGGGTACACCAACAAATTCTCAATCTTCAGGTCACATAGCTGCTGCATGGAATTATTGAATGATTTCCTTCTCTTCAGGAGTCTGGCCAAATAATCCTGCGACATATAAAGACGGTGGCCCTCGTACTCCACCCTCCCCTTCTCCCGGTAACCCTTCAGTATTAGTTCTCTATCCTGGAAATGGTGGCATCTAAATATTATTTGCCTCGGCGGCTGATCTTTTGGGGGCTGGGGCATCACGGCCCGATGGGCGCTTTCAAGCTTGAATTTTCCTTTCGCGGGCTGGAGCCCCAGCAAGCCAGGCAACACTCCTGCGCAAGAAATCCAACACACTTTCCCCTTCCATACCCTCTGGCAACCCTCTCAGCCTTAGATTCAGCTGCCTTTGGCAGTTTTCCTGGTAAACGAAGGCTTCTTTTAGTTCATTTAGCTCTTTTTGGAGGGAAACAACCTGCCCAGTGGTCGCCAGCAGCTCGTCTTCCACATGCGAAATTCTCTCCTCCATCTCTGACATTCTGCCCGCCTGAACCACCTGTTGCTCCTGTATTTCCTGTAATTTTAAGTCCAGTTTTCCTTCAAGTTTAATTAACAGGGGCTCCAACGCTGCAATTACCTGCCCCGTAACCTCTCTCCCCAGGGCCACCACCTCCGCCGCCAACAGTGAAACTAGGCCACCACCATCACCCCCTTTCTTTGTGTTCTTTGCTGCAGTTCTCTGGCTCTTTGAGGCTCCCGACGTTAAATAGTCATCCATTGCAAGTCCATACACCATGGGATGTGCGTTTTCTGTACTCTCAGGCACTTTTAACTTTTATTTTTATTTTTAAAAGCTGTGGATAGGGAGCAGCGCTAGGATTCACGTCCGTTCAGCTAGCTGCTCATTAGCGCCCCTCAGAATCTGTTACTTCTAAAAGGAATCAGGCCTGTAATCCCACAAGTAAAGAGAGAGGAGATTCTGATCAGACTTTATGAAGGGTACCAGGGCATTGCTAAATGGCGGGAGAGTTCAAGGCAATCAGGGTGGCCTGGATTGAGCAAACAGCTGGCAGTGTTCATTTTGAGATGTAAAATATGCTCCAAGATGCAAAGTAATCCAGTAGAACCATGGATGCCCTCTGAACTACCAGAACATCCATGACAAAAAACTCGGGGCAGATTTGACTGAGCTAAAGGGGAGGCCTTCTTACATTAGTGGAGTATTACTCCAGATATACTGAGATTGCTAAAATGACGGCAACAATATCAGCTGATGTAATTGTTCATATGAAATCCATTTTTGCAAGACATAGAGTTCCTGAAGTCCTTATTATGTGTAATGGTCCTCAGTTTTCCAGCCATGTGTTTGTTACTTCTACTCCTGGCTATGAATTCAAAAGCATAACTAGTAGCCCTAGATATCCTCAAGGGAATGGGGAAGCTGAAAGAGACATTCAGACAATCAAAATGTTCTTATCGAAGCCCAGTGATCCCTATCATGCTTTGCTCGCATACCAAGTTACACCTTTCAGAAATAAGTACAGCCCTGCAGAGTCACTGAAAAGGAGAAGACTGAGAAAAACATTTGCCTCTCTTGCCTTCTTCACTAACCCCTCAGCTTTCTAACTAGATCAAGTTGAAAAAATGGGGATCATCTAACTGATTTTCTGGGGAATCATCTAACTGTTTTTCCCCCCAAAAAACTTCAACCTTAGCACTCGACCTCTTTCACAGTAGCTTAGCACTTTTGCCTCCTACCCCTCCCCATGCATCCCCTACCCCCTCTCCACCCTTCCTCCCCTCCCCTTGCCCCACCTCTCCTCACATCCCATGCCTCCCCCTCTCTTACTCTTCCCAGCCCACCCTCCCACATCCTTTCCTACACCCTGTGCCCTGTTTGTCTTCATAAAGCCTGCTGGCCGATATCAATGTATTGTATGCATTTTCCTGTGCCTGAAACTGATTACCAGAATGTGTCTCTGTTGTTTTACGTTGACTGTCTATTATGATTTTATGTCCTTTATGAGTTTTGTACCTCCTATTTACACTTTATTGTACTGTGCTTTACTGTTCTGTTTAATCTGTACCTTCTACTGACATGGAACCTTTGTAAAAGAGCTCTTAGCTCAAAGGTATATGTAATCCGAGACTTAAACAAGCATTTGTCAATGCCGAATGTTGATTGCGTTGGTCCGTTGAGCTCGCTCACTGGCTCTGTGTCACTCGCTCATTCTGATTCTCCCGGTGTTGCAGGCTGCTCTTTTGTACTGGACTCCTGCCTGCATTGGCACATTTTTCTACTCACAAAGAAATCTGCAGCTGTCCCGACAGAGCTCTGTTGAGGTGGGTCACTCCCCCTCTCTCACACACTCATTCTGTTTCTGCTGGCACTGCAGGCTGCCCTTTTGTATTGGGCTCCCGCCTCTGTTGGCGGCTTCTGCCCACAAAGAAATCTGCAGCAGTCCTGACTCAAGTCCGTTGAGCTAACTCACTCCCCCTCTCACTCACTGATTCTGTTTCTGCTGGCACTGCAGGCTGGCCTTTTGTACTGGGCCTCTGCCTGTGTTGCTGCCTTTTTCTGCCCACAAAGCAATGCGCAGCAGTCATGATAGAGGTCTGTTGAGCTCGCTCACTCCCCCTCTCTCACTCGCTCATTATGTTTCTCCCGGCACTGCTGGCTGCCCTTTTGTACTGGGCTTCTGCCTGCATTGGCACCTTTTTCTGCCCACAAAGAAATCTGTGACTGTCCCGACAGAGCTCTGTTGAGGTCGCTCTTTCTGCCTGTCTCATTCACTCATTCTGTTTCTCCTGGTGCTGCAGGCTGCTCTTTTGTACTGGGCTTCTGCCTGCATTGGCACATTTTGCTGCCCACAAAGAAATCTGTGACTGTCCCGACAGAGCTCCATTGAGGTGGGTCACTCCCCCTCTCTCACTCACTCATTCTGTTTCTGCTGGCACTGCAGGCTGGCCTTTTGTACTGGGCTCCTGCCTCTGTTGGCGGCTTCTTCTGCCCACAAAGAAATCTGCAGCAGTCCTGACACAAGTCCGTTGAGCTAGCTCACTCCCCCTCTCTCTCACTGATTCTGTTTCTGCTGGCACTGCAGGCTGGCCTTTTGTACTGGGCTCCTGCCTGTGTTGCTGCCTTTTTCTGCCCACAAAGCAATGCGCAGCAGTCACGATAGAGGTCTGTTGAGCTCGCTCACTCCCCCTCTCTCACTCACTCATTATGTTTCTCCCGGTGCTGCTGGCTGCCCTTTTGTACTGGGCTTCTGCCTGCATTGGCACCTTTTTCTGCCCACAAAGAAATCTGCAGCTGTCCCGACAGAGCTCCGTTGAGGTCGCTCTCTCCACCTGTCTCACTCGCTCATTCTGATTCTCCTGGTGCTGCAGGCTGCTCTTTTGTACTGGGCTTCTGCCTGCATTGGCACATTTTGCTGCCCACAAAGAAATCTGCGGCTGTCCCAACAGAGCTCCGTTGAGGTGGATCACTCCCCCTCTCTCGCTCACTCATTTTGTTACTGGTGGTGCTGCAGGCTGCCCTTTTATACTGGGCTCCTGCCTTTGTTGGTGGCTTTTTCTGCCCACAAAGAAATCTGAAGCAGTACTGACAGGTCCATTGAGGTAGCTCACTCCCCCTGTCTCACTCGCTCGTTCCATTTCTGCCGGCGCTGCAGGCTGGTCTTTTGTATTGGGATCCTGCCTGCGTTGCCGCCTTTTCTGCCCACAAAGAAATCCACAGCAGTCATGATAGAGCTCCGTTGAGCTCACTCACTCCCTCTCTCTTACTCGCTCATTGTGTTTCTCCCAGCACTGCAGGCTGCCCTTTTGTACTGGGCTTCTGCCTGTGTTGGCACCTTTTTCTGCCCACAAAGAAATCTGCAGCTGTCCCGACAGAGCTCTGGTGAGGTCGCTCACTGTGCCTGTCTCACTTACTCATTCTGTTTCTCCTGGCACTGCAGACTGCCATTTTGTAGTGGTCTCCTGCCTCTATTGGCACCTTTTTCTGCCCACAAAGAAATCTGCAGCAGTCCCGACAGAGCTCCGTTGAGCTCGCTCACTCCCCCTCTCTCACTCGCTCTTTCCATTTCTGTCAGGGCTGCAGGCTGCCCTTTTGTACTGGGCTCCTGCCTGCAATGCCGCCTTCTTCTGGCCACAAAGAAATCTGCAGCAGTCATAATAGAGCTCTGTTGAGCTCATTCACTCACTCCCCCTCTCTCACTCATTCGTTCTGTTTCTTCCGTCGCTGCACGTTACCCTTTTGTACTGGGCTCGTGCATGCATTGCTGCCTTTTTCTGCCCACAAAGAAATTTGCAGCAGTCCCAACAGAGCTCCATTGAGCTCACTCACTCCCCCTCCCTCACTCGCTCATTCTGTGTCTCCCACTGCTGCAGGCTGCCTTTTGTACTGGGTTCCTGCCTGCGTTGCCGGCTTTGTCTACCCACAAAGACATGTGCAGCAGTCCCGACACTGCTCCGTTGAGGTCTCTCACTCCCTCCCTCTCACTTGCTTGTTCCATGTCTGCTGGGGCTGCAGGGTGGCCTTTTGTACTGGGCTCCTACCTACGTTGCCGCCTTTTTCTGGCCACTAAGAAACCCTCAGCAGTCACGATAGACCTCTGTTGAGCTCGCTCACTCCCCCTCTCTCACTCTTTTGTTCTGCTTCTCCTGGCGCTGCAGGTTGCCCTTTTGTATTGGGCTTCTGCCTCTGTTGGCATTTTCTCTGCCCAGAAAGAAATCTGCAGCAGTCCTGACAGAGCTTCGCTGGCCTCACTCACTCCCTTGTCTCATTCGCTCGTTCCATTTCTGTCAGCGCTGTGGGCTGCCCTTTTGTACTGGGCTTCTGCCTGCATTGCTGCCCTTTTCTACCCAAAAAGAAATCTGCAGCAGTCATGACACAGCTCCATTGAGATCGCTCACTCACTTCCCCTCTCTCACTCATTCGTTCTGTTTCTTCTGCCGTTGTAGGCTGCCCTTTTGTACTGGGGACCTGCTTGCATTGCTGCTTTTTTCTGCCCAACAAAGAAATCCGCAGCAGTCCCAGCAGAGCTCCGTTGAGCTCACTCACTCCCCCTCCCTCACTCACTCATTCTGTGTATCCCGCTGCTGCAGGCTGCCCTTTTGTATTGGGTTCCTGTCTGCGTTGGTGGCTTTTTCTGCCCACAAAGACATCTGCAGCAGTCCTGGCACAGCTCCGTTGAGCTTGCTCACTCCCCCTCTCTCACTCGCTCGTTCCGTTTCTGCCGGCGCTGCAGGCTGGCCTTTTTGTACTGGGCTTCTGCCTGCATTGCCGCCTTTTCCTGCCCAAAAAGAAATCCGCAGCTGTCCCGACAGAGCTCTGTTGAGGTCGTTCACTCCCCCGTCTCACTTGCTCATTCTATTTCTCCTGGCGCTGCAGGCTGCCCTTTTGTACTGGGCTCTTGCCTCTGTCGGCATCTTTTTCTGCCCACAAAGAAATCTGTAGCAGTCCCAACAGAGCTCCATTGGCCTCACTCACTCCCCCTGTCTCACTCGCTCATTCCTGTTCTGCCGGCGCTGCAGGCTGCCCTTCGGTACTGGGCTCCTGCCTGCATTGCCACCCTTTTCTGCCACAAAGAAATCCACAGCAGTCACAATAGAGCTCTGTTGAGCCCGCTCACTCCCCCTCTGTCACTTGCTCGTTCTGTTTCTCCCACCGCTGCAGGCTGCCCTTTTGTACTCAGCCCCTGCATGCATTGCTTCCTTTTCTTGCCTACAAAGAAATCCGCAGCAGTCCCAACAGAGTTCACAAGGAGGTCTTTTTTTTTTTTTATTTCCATACAGATGAGACATACATGCATACATACACTAACCTGGATTACTCCAGGCTCCACAGACCCAAAGCTGGTTGTGTAACCTATGTACACCAATAACTATGTAAACACACAGCAATGGGGTTGACCCTCCATTACACTTTAGCAGAATCTAACCAATACATTAGTATATATTACCCTTTAGTTGGAAACTTATAACACTAATTAACTTGAATGGAGAACCCCCGCTGTATCCCCTGAAAGGAGAGAAAGCCACAACTATTTATCACCCAACAGAGCATAGCCCAAATCCGACTAGTAGTTCCATATAAGCCACCTAGGCTGGACACAAACTTATAGAATGTTGCCACTAGGCACTTTACCATGTTTACTTAAGCCATCTAAATCTACAACTCAATATTCTTTGTACTAATCCCATCCCGACAGACAGATCTCCGTTTCATTACTGCCAACCTGTAATAGATAGATGGTCTCCAAAGCTGACCATCTTTTATCAAACAAACCCTTCTTACCCTCTAAGCACATAAATCTCCTAATTCTACCCCCAGGGCCCATATAAGATCCCTCATCCAATATTTGTAGTTATAACATTGATCATCTTTCCAGTGTTTCAGTATGAAAGATTTAACTATAGCCGTCATCAATGATAAGTGATATTTGGTTGTGGATCCTGTTAATTGTGACATATGTCCTAGAATGCAAACTTCTGGCACTATAAACTCTGAATAGTCTAACATGGTGTCCATTTGTTGCTTAATTTCCACCCACAGCGACTGTATTTTACAACAATTCCACATAACATGTAGGGTGTCACCCGGCTCAACCCCACATCTAAAACAGAGATCTGCCTGTCTCAGCTGTCTATCATACAGTTTCTTAGGGGTAAAATACATATTTTGAAACAATGAAGTACTACATGATTCTATACCTGGGTATAGGTATATATTTAATCCTTTTCCAAATAACATTCCAAGCTAACTGTTGAGGGGCCATTGCCCCATCCCAGTATAATATTTTTACTGGGGACTTTGGACTGAGGTAGTCTAATAATACCTTATGTACCTTAGATAAAGAATTGGACGATAGATTTAGTGCAGATAAATTTTCTCAGGTAAAAGGATTTGTTTGTGAACCCCCCAGGTCCTTCCCAGCCTTCTCCAACATTTTAACCAGCTGTATTGTTTTAAAAAAATGCATAGACGATTGAGATCACGTGATGCAGAGTGCTGAGTAGATGCTCCTCTGCTAAGCTCCTGCCTCCCGACTAAAAACTCGTCATTTAATATCGTTAAACTTTAACTAATTCCTCTGCCTGCGAGTTTTTCTTGTCTTTAAATAGCTTGTGCTCCTGTTTTGGGTTCATCTGCGGTAAATGGAGGCTTACATGAAGAAAGCCCCACAGAAACATACCCCCCCCCGCCACTCCTGAGAAGGCCTCGAAAAAATCCCGAGCCTCGAGTGGCCCAGACAAACTGGAACCTTCGTGTCAAGCTGGGGATCAAGAACTCCTAACACTTAACAGATTCTTGGAGGAATTTAAACCATTTCGGGAAGAGATGAAAGATACGGCAAGCGACCTGAAATCCCTCTCCAGAAAGTTAGAGGAAATCTCCACAACAGTATCGGATAACACTGCCCGTATAATTTCGATTGAGAGAAAATTGGAAAGTCTGGATCCTGAGCTCCTACTAGTGAAACAAAAGCTGTCTCATCTAGAAGCAAAACTCGAAGATTTGGAAGGCTGTAGTCGGAGAAATAATGTGGTAATTCTCGGGCTCCCCCCGAAGAGGAAGAAGGCCAGAATACCATAGTCTTCACCCAGAAGCTGGTTGAAAGGGTCGCTGGTCCCTCTCCCTTTGGTCCAACATATATAATAGAATGGGCCCACCGATCTCTGTGACCAAAACCCCCACCTGATGCACCTCCTCGCCCCATCATTTGCCGCTTCCTGAACTACTTAGAAAGGCAGCATTTTCTACAGAAAGTCAAGGCCCTGCAAGAAGTCAGATGGGAGAAGGTGAAGCTGAGAATTGCTCAAGATATCCCCTGGTTCGGTCCGGTTGAAACGAAAAGCCTTTCACCTGATTGTATCCAAGATTATAGCGGCGGAATTGAGGTTCAGGATGGGGTACCCAGCGAAGTTACAAGTCTCAGTAAATGGCTCATGGCTCAGTTTCAAGGATCCTGAAGCTGCGCTACTAAGCCTTAAGTCGGAGTTACCAGACTTGTTCCGGATGACCTGAGAGGGTCTCCTGATCTTCAGGATTCACCAGGAACTTCAGAATGAACTGTCACTTGGTTTTTTGTGTGGACACCACTCTTTCTAAAGATGGATTTCATTCGAGTTTTTGCCCTCTAGCAGAACTGGGCTACTAGTAGAGGCCTGATTTTACTTTTAACAGGCTCCGGCCTGTTGGTGGGAAAGTGTTTCAGGGAGATTCCTGGGGGAAGGGGCTCCCAGAGGGTTTGTTATGGACTGCATCTGAGATAATATTGCCTGTTTAGTTTCCAGGGGGAGCACACAGGGCAAGGTTTTGGGTTACGCCTTCTGCTTAAATTTTATATGATGGGATGTCAGATTTCCGAGCAATTCCGGGCTTTCAGGGCACCTCTGACTAGTGGACTAGATCAGGTTATGACCACAAGAGGGTGCAGCTCGCCCATTTAACGCAGGTCCGGTTATTCTGTCTTGAGAGGGACTGCTTATGTTTATCAACTCGTTCTGGTCTTGCAGAGAGGGCTTCTCAGAATTAGGGGTCTGCTTCCCCTAGGTAGTTACTCCCACAGTTTTCCCATCTCTGGATCTTGTTTCATTTTTCATCCGGTTTCGTTTCCTCATGTTCTCATCTCGATGATGGGCTCACCCCTCCATGTTAATTTTCTCTCTGGGTCTGGTTCACGAGGTAGTTCCCTATGGGGAACAAACATTTTTCAACTCCCTCTCAAGACTTTTGTGACAATTTGTCATATTCACATTTAGGACATCCAGTTCTATTTTCCTTTCTCGATTACTAGTGGATTCATTAACAGAGGCTCGTAGGCCCTGGAAGCCCGAGACCGCTCTTTAGACATTAAGCCCTCATTAATGCAGTTTATTGATTGCTTTGTACTACGCGTTACGAGGGAGATCATTAGCAGGGGATATGTTTGGGGGGAAGGAGGGGGAGGATAGGTCCCAGTGCTGTGCTAAGCGTTGCTTGCGACAGTGTGGGGGCTGGGGGTTATGTGTTCTTGTTGGGGGTAGGGGTGTATGGGAGGGTTCAATTGTGGGCTTCTCGCAGGGGGGCTGGGGTGGTGAGAGGGCCTTACAGCAGCAATGGGGGGGGGCAGATTATTTGTGTTATACACTCGGAGTGCAGGGCCAAAGATAGCATCTTTAGAAGTCTTTAGTAGATGGCCAAGGAGGTGACTTTTGCAACGTGGAACGTCAAGGGGATCAGGAAAAAAATCTAAACAATACCATGTTCTCAAACACTTAAGTCTTTTATGCACTCAGGTTACTTTTTTACAGGAATTGCACCTATTAGAAACAGAAGCCTTACAAGTGAGGAGGCAACAAGTGGGGATGGTGTATGAGGTGCAAGGCTCCTCAAACAGCTGTGGGGTTATGATCATTATTAACAGGGGCATTCCCTTCGTCTCAACTCATATTATCAGGGATCCCGAGGGCAGGTTCGTTTTAGTTATAGGTACTGTCTGGTCAATACCTCTGCTATTGGGCAGCATATATGGTCCTAATGCTGATGACCCCGCTTATTTCATGAGACTCATAAATTTATTTATTTATTTATTTATTTAGTTAAACATCAGTTTAGAAACCTTTGAGCCAGAGGCTCATTTACAAAGATACCTCGTCACAAAGAGGACATCAGAACAGTAGTACAAGGGACACAGTACTTACAAACAAAAAAGTTACAGTTCAATTACAATTTTATTACAATAGAATACAATCTCCAAAGAAACAAAAGATAACAAAAGGTGCAAAACTTATGGTAGGGAGAGCTGGTGGGAGTAGAAGGGAGGAGATAGGGAGGAGGAATTAGTAGGGAAAGGAAGGGGGACCACTCAGTGAGCATTGTCAAACAGAGTATATATATATATTTTTTTTACACTAGGCTAGCGGCAGTTGCATTTGAGAGCTAAGCAGGAAGTTTCTGAGCCTGGGCTTAAAGCAAGCTAAGGTAAGTGAGTTTGAGACACTGGCAGGAGGAGTTATACCAGCGGGCGCACGGTGAGAATGCCCTCTGACCTTGAGAGGTCCTGGCTCGGAATAACTAGGGTAGCTCTTGACGAGCTGCGGCGTGATCAGGGTCAGTGCAGTCGGTGAATGGAGTTGGATAGCCTATGGGGATAGGCCACGAGGGCTTTAAAGGTGAGCTGGCATGTCTGATACATGAGTTGCTCTTCCAGGTTGAGTAGGGTAGCCAGGTGTACAGCTCACATGTGTGAGTGAGTCTGGGAGCACCAGTGATAAGTCTGCAGGCCTTATTAACTGTGAGGCGAACCTTGTTGAGGGCAGTCTGATCTGCTGAGCCATAGACTGGAAGGCCATAGTCAATGAGAGACATGACAGAGGAGGTGACAGCCAGGCAGAGGGGCATCAGGAGGAGGCATTTCTTGTGCCGGTAAGAATGCCTAGCCGTGAGTTGGCGACAGAATTTAGGGCAGATATGTCCATGGAATGAAGTGCAGGGTCAAAGGTTATACCAAGATATTTATAGGACTGCACCTGGTCAATGACGAGATTGGGTGTGGAGTGGACAGCTAAGGGAAACTTGCTGTACTTATTTTGGGGGTGGGAGAAGAGCATCGTTTTGTTTTCTTAAGGTTGATAACAAGTCAGTGCTCAGTGAACCAGGTAGCTGCAGAGTCAAAGACTAGTTGGAGGGAGTTCTGTAACAGCATGGGGTCATTGTGGGAGGCAACGAGAACAGCATCATCAGCATAGAGAAGCATCTTACCTGTACAACTGCTGGGTAGGGAGTTAAGAAAGAGTGAGAATAGTAGGGGTCCAAGAATTGAGCCCTGCGGCACCCCAAGTGAATGGGGCATGTTTCAGAGAGAGTACCGTTGACTTTCACACATTGGGAGCAGGCGGAGAGATAGCTGGTGCACCAGGAAACAGGTCCTGAGGCAAAGCCTATTAGGTCGAGGGTGGAGAGCAAAAGATGATGCGAAACGGTATCGAATGCTTTAGACAGGTCAATGAATATAGCACCAGCCAGGGCACCAGAGTCCAAGGAGGCATGGAAGAAGTTGGAAAATTCCAGGAGTGATGTATTGGTACTATGACCTGCTCTGAACCCGTGTTGTTCAGGGCAGAGAACATTGTACTTACAGAGGTAGTCAGAGACTTGGGATGCCACAATTTTCTCTAAGCCATAAAGAGGAAGAAAGTTGAGATGGAGTCGGTAGTTACCCGGAAGAGTCCTGTCACCACCTTTGGACAGGGGTAACTGTGGCAATCTTGCAGGCAGAGAATTGTCCGAGACAGAGTGATTTGT
Source organism: Neoceratodus forsteri (assembly GCA_016271365.2). NCBI lineage: Eukaryota > Metazoa > Chordata > Ceratodontiformes > Ceratodontidae > Neoceratodus > Neoceratodus forsteri. Next base: position 34,326,091 of record CM057450.1, read on the forward strand.
TGAAAATGCGTAATAGGTGAGAGGACCTGATCCAGGACCTGATGTAAAAGGCAGGGATCAAGTGAGTTATTACCGATGGTGTTACCTTTTAGGGCTTTTAGCAAGTAAGCCTAGCTTCTTGCATGGTGACACGGCCTTGAGTGGAAAGAGGGGTGGGAAATGGGTGGTGGTACAGATGGAGGAGGTGGACTGAAAAAGTTACCAGGAAGTACTGAGCTAAGGTCGGTAAAGGAGTTATTGAGGTGGGTGGCAATGAGGGCAGGGTCAGAGGAGACGGTACCATTGATGTTGAGAAGAGAAGGAGGGGACTGGGAGTGACCATTCAGTTGCTTGATGTTGTCCCAGAAGCACCTGGGGTTCCCCAGGAGGAGGTAAGAAGCTTGCTAGTATCCGCCTTTGCTGCGGATGGCCCAGGTGCACTGGTTACGGTGGCAGCATAGGACTGCCTGTCAGCTGAGCGGCCAGTAGCAACAGCAAGTGCCAAAGATTGTCACGTTGCTTAAGTTGCCACAGTAGGGCAGGGTGATCAAGGGGCATGTTTCACTTTGGACCTCTAGCAGTTATGGGAGCAAAGATATCACAGGCAAAGTTGAAAGTGCTTACAAAGGCCAGGGCCAAGTCAATGTTGGTTGCCCTCGTCAGGAAGGGGGACCAATCAGTGTGGGCAAGGAAGTGCTTAAGGCCTATGGTCCCCAGGCCTAAGCCGCCTTCAAGAGGTGGTTTTGACCGGGATGAGGGCCTAGGGGTTTCCCAGTTGAAAAGCACAGGGAGTGGTCACTGGGGCAGTCAGGAGGATTTGGATGTTGTGGATGCGATTGGCCTGTTGGTGAGGACCACATCCAGGAGGGTGCTTGTCCCCCAGGGTTTTCTAGTAGGCTGTGTGACCAGTTGAGTTAGGTCAATTAGATCTAAAGCCTCACGGTGGGAGGAGGACGAGGGGCAGAGCCAGTTTATATTCAAGTCGCCCACCAAGATTTGGTCCGACGAGTTGGGTAGGGAGGTGAGGTAGTCAATTAGTGGGCCCAGGGCCTGGGATTGGTTCTTGGGGGGTATGTAGGCTATGGTTAGGAATAATGGGCCTCTAGCTGGGTCAGGGGACAGCTTTAGAGTAAGTGCCTGGGCCTTATGGTCGAGGTCAGGCGGGGGGAGTGGTAGCCCCATGAGAGAATCCTTCAAATAGAAGACACAGCCCCCACCTCTCCTGCCGACACGGTCCAACCGGCGGAGGAAAGCCAAATTTAATCCTGCCTTTCCTTCCCATAAGGATTATCCTGGGGGGCGACTTTAACCAAGTTGTAGATTCAAACCTTGATAGGTCAGGTGGTGCATTGGTGGGGGGTCTCCCCAGGTCAGAGGGCCTTTAGAGAACTATTGGATCAATGCGGGCTCTGTGATGTCTGGCGGGTCCTGAAACCCTGATCTCAAGGAGTACACATTCAGGTCTTTGGTACACGGCTCACAGTCCCGTATTGACTACATACTCATTTCTCAGACTCTCTTGCCTGGGGTTAAGTCCTCGTCGTTACAGCCGGGCCCTATCTCCGACCACTCTTTGGTGCTGTGTGATCTGACAATTCAGGAAGTGTCAAAGAGAGAAACAAGATGGAAGCTTAATAATCAATTGCTTAAAGATTCTAATTATTGCAATACCATAAAGGAGCACATTGAGGCCTTTTTTCTGTCCAACCCTTTAAACAGTGCAAAACCAGACATTATATGGGGAGCTTTCAAGGCTTACATGAGAGGCGTGCTTATTAGCCTCTCCGTGGCCAGGAAAAGAGCTAGGGAGAGAGAATTACTGTCCTTGTTATCCCAAATTTGGGTTCTCGAACCCAATGTCTCGGTTAACTCTTCAGATGAGGACAAGGCGAGGCTCCTAGGGTTGAGAGACAAATATTTAGAACTACTCCAGGAAAAGGCAGAGCTAGCTATCATACACACTAAAGCTAGTTATACTGTCCAAGGTGAGAAGGCAGGGCGCCTTTTGGCACTTCGTATTAAACAACAAGAATCAATGAGATTCATCCCTTCTATCAAGGCTTCTGTTGATGGGTCTCTGAAAACATCTCCTATTGAGATAGTTCGGGAGTTTGCAGCATATTACAAATCACTTTACGGGGACATGAAGCACCCCCCCAGTCCAGTAAGCATGGAGAACTACCTGATGGATTCACACATACCCTCCCTTCCAGTACATTACATAGATTCTCTGGTCTCCCCTATAACTCAGGAGAAAGCTGAGGTTATCAGTGGTTTGCCCTCGGATAAAACTCCTGGGCCTGATGGATTTTCTTCCCTTTTCTATAAAACATTTCGAGAACTTTTATTGCCAATACTTTATAGTTTATTTCAGCATATTCTATCCGGGACAGAGGTTGATTGCCATCTCTTTGAAGCCTTGATAGTGCTTCTTCCCAAGCCAGACAAGGATCCTGAGCTCGTTCAGAGCTATAGGCCTATATCCCTTCTAAATCAGGATATCAAGATTCTCTCAAAGATTCTAGCTAACAGGTTATCCGTGGTGCTCCCTGAGTTAATAGGTATGAATCAGATAGGTTTCATGAAGGGACGCTCTTCAGCGGATCATCTGCGTACATTATCCCATGTCTTCTCGGCCTCCAGAGATGCTGACTTTCCTGCAGGTTTGGTCTCTTTGGACGCCGAGGAGGCGTTTGACCGGGTGAATTGGAGTTTTCTCTTCAAGGTATTGAGTGCCTTTAAATTTCCTCCGGTATTCATTTCCTGGGTTGCCGCATTATACAAATCCCCCATAGCAAGAATCTCGGCTAATCGGCTTCTCAAACTACTTCTCACTTCATTCAGGTACTAGGCAGGGTTGCCCCCTATCGCCTTTCTTGTTCAATCTATATCTGGAACCCCTCATCCAAAACATTCTCCAAAATACCTCTATACAAGGTATTAGAGTTGGGTGTCATGAGATTAAACTCACTGCGTACGCAGATGATTTGCTGATACATCTCTCCCATCCGGTTTCTTCAATACCACCCTTACTGAACGAAATAACCAAGTTCAGTGTGCTATCCAATTATAAGCTGAATGCTAGCAAATCCTTATTTTTCCCATTAAACCACAAGGCATTTAAGGATGATATTTGCCCCCTAGGTTTAGGTTGGACTCCTAGATCAATTAACTATTTGGGCATAAAGTTATCCCGTAACCCCTTAGTGTGGGTCAAAGATAATCTGGATTCTCTCTCACAGGTTATTATTCATGACCTTGACAGATGGTCTAAACTTCCAATATCATTATGGGGTAGGATTAATATTATTAAGATGAATGTATTTCCTAGAATTTATTACCCTTTATCCCTTCTCAACTCTTTTATTCCCATACGCTGGTTCAAGAAACTGCACAGTACATTTACCAGATTTATCTGGGCAGATAAATATCCCCGGTTGGCCTACTATAAACTAGCTGCCCCAAAATCTGAGGGGGGGGCTGAGGATTCCCCATATGGCATTATACTACTGGGCAAGTCATCTAGCAAAATGTCTGAGATGGATATCCCCAGGCCCTGAAATGGCACAATCAGTATGGCTTAAGATTGAGTTAGATGCAATTAAAGCCAAATGCCTAGATCCCTTAAACTTATTTTACTTCAAGCTGTCCCATGTAAAGATGTCTGACTGCACCACAATAAGCATCTCTTTAAGAGTTTATATACAATTATGTTTATTTCCTCATTATTCTCCTCAGACTGATTTAGCTCAGTCTATTTGGAATTCCCCATCTTTCACTTTTAATGGTAAGTGGATCCCCCGCAACTGGTTGCCTCAATTAGGCGATGGTAAACTGTTTTCCTTGGTAGATGGGGAAGGGCACTAGTTGTCCCCACATGGAATTATTGACAAATTCCTTATTCCGGTCTCATCTCACTTTAAAGTTATGCAGTTAAGACACCTTCTCACTGTAGCTTTGGGGAATTCTCTCCCCTCCCAGAAGGTATCAGCTCTGATTCCTGAAATCTCCCTATTATCTGGATTACCAGGCATAGTATCTAAGCTATACAGGGATTGTACTATAAAAAATATGGGGGCACCTTTGGACCTACTAGTTTCTGGAACTCGCTCCTCCCTCAATATCAGTTAGACTGGCAATCCCTAGGGAGATCCTGTCATAAGTACATTTCCCAAGATAGATTGCGTCTCATGCAATATCACATTTTACATAACATGTAGTGTACCCCTATTAAATTAAAAAAATGGGGCTTCTCGAACTCTAGTACATGTACCAAGTGCTTGCAAGAAGAGGGTACCCTCCTGCATATGTTCTGGTCCTGTCCCAAAGTTTCCTCCTTATGGAATTCAATTAAGAGGTCTCTTGATCCCCTCCTGGGCCTACAGGAGTATTTTATTCCAGAGGTGTGCCTTCTAGGGGATATGTCCCTGGTCAGTGTTAGAATTAGGAAATACCATATTTCTATGGTTGCGCTGTCAGTCAAGAAACTCATATTACGTCACTGGAAGGAGCAATCGGCTCCTTCCTTCCAGGAATGGTTACATGAAATCATTGATAATCTTCGGACAGAGAAGGCAATTGCAAGTCTTCATAATAGCATATAGTAAGATATGGGATCCCCTTCATTCCTTACTCTTGTTACCTCACTGAGGATATATCACATTCTGGTTTTACCCATACGTCTACCAGAATTGTGCACTGCACGTGAGGGCGATTATGTTCTGTTGCTGCTGTAAGAGTGGGGGTGGGATGGAGAGGGTGGGATGGGCAGTTTTCACTGTTCAAATGCTACATTATACCCTGACTTGCTGTAATTGCCCTTTATAATGGAAATGGAATTAATAAAGTTTAAATTGTCAAAAAAAAAAATGCATAGACTCACATCTCACTGGAAGAACAACTCTGTTATCTTACATAACCTCACTTAATGTAAGGCCCTCTAACTGTGCTGCCCAATGTTTAGTGATGACTTTACCCCCAATCAAAAAATTAGGATTTCCTAACACCAGCTGCTCTACTGCCCTCGCCTGTTCCTTTCTCTGAGAAGGTGAAAGAAACATCCACCAGGCTTTCGAAGTTTTTTCAATTGGAGTCCCAGTTGCTTTACCAAAGTATTTTCCCAGATTGGCAAAAAGCAATGCCTCCGGCCTTATGCCAAATTCTTTTAACAACTGCCTTTCCATCTGAGGCCATATTGGAGTATATGATTCCTCCTCATCCCCTGAATCCTAGCTACTCATAATACCCAATTGACTCGCTACATAATACAGGTGTAAGTCAGGCAGTTTCATCCCACCCCATCTTGAGGCAAACATAACACCTTGTATTTTCTCCTAGGGGGCTTTGAATTCCACAGGAAGTCAGAGACCATTCTTCTAATTTTAATGAACCATATTTTGGGGATACTATACGGGCCTAAATATACTGGGTACAATAATCTAGGCATCAGATTCATTTTAATTAGGCCCAATCTAGCCGCAAAGTTTAGAGGAAGCTTGTTCCATCTAAGCATATCCCCATTAATTGCAGCCAGCACCTCATTCAGATTCATCGCAGCACCAGCCTCCCAACAAGCAGTAATCCATATTCCCAAATATTTTATCCGGTCTCCAGCCCAGTGTATTTGCATTGGAGCATAATCATCTCTACACACATGGGGCGTCAGAGGGAGAATCTGTGTCTTAGTCAAATTTAGTTTATAATTTGACACTTCAGAGAATTGGCTTATGAGTTCAACAGTTCTGGGGAAACATACCCCAGGATTGACCAAGTACAAAAGAATATCATCCACATAGACTGTAAATTTTAATTCCCTCCCCGCAATCGAGATCCCCTTAATACTAACATCATTTTTAATAGGTATTAATAATGGTTCCAAATAAATGTTAAACAGTATTGGCGATAGAGGGCATCCCTGCCTTGTTCCATTAGCCAGTAAGAATTCTGAGGAAACATACCCATTACACATTACCCTGGCCATGGGAGTCGAGTATAAATTTCTGATACCCCTAAGAAGGCCCTTCAGAAAACCCATCCTCTCCATGGTGGCAAACAAAAATGAATGAGAAACCCTATCAAAAGCCTTTTTGACGTCCAAAGATATCAATGCTAAGGGTAATAGAGAGTCCAGGGCAGAACTAAGTATATGATGTAGTTTTCTAAGAGCATCATGTGCCCCCCTCCATGGCAGAAAACCCACCTGCTCAGGACTTATTAGATTTGGTGCAATATTCAGGATTCTATTAGCTAGAATCCTTGTAAGAATCTTAATATCCTGATTCATCAATGAGATGGGTCTATAGTTACCAAGTAAATCTTTGGGTTTATCCGGTTTTGGAACCAACGTAATATAAGCCTGGTATAACGGTGGGTGGGGCACCCAATCCTGCATTATACTATTAAATAAATCTTTTAACAGGGGAAGTATAGTATGCATGTGTACTGATAAAATTTAGCGGTAAAGCCATCTGGCCGGAGCTTTACAGAAGGTAATGCCTGAATTGTCGCTATTATCTCCTCTTCACTGATCAATGCTGCTAATTTCTTAGCCTGATCTGTGTCCAGGACCAGTAAAGAAACCCTATCTAGGAATGTGTTAATTTCCTTTACCCCAACAACTTGCTGTAACTGATAAATGTCTTTATAATAGGATGCAAAAGCATCTGCCATCTGTAGAGGATCTGTAATGACAGCTCCACCCTGTCGTATAACCGGGATTGTTCTACTAGCTTCCCACTCTTTGACTCTGGCTGCCAGCAAACACCCTGGAACATCTCCCTGCAGCAAGTATTTGGCTTGAATTTTTTCAAGCCAAAATTCCACTTTACTATAATTAATGTCAGCCATCTCCTGTCACAAGCTTTGGAGCTCAGAGTCTATCTCCCCTGAAGTCCCTTCCTGAGGTGCCAAAGAGTCCATAGCCCCCAGTAAGAATTCCTCCTTAGCTCTTCTCATACTATTTCACCTTACCTCATAACCCCTTGCTGTCCCTGAGTATACTACCTTACATGTAGGCCAAGCTAAACCCTTATTTTGCAATGTAGGTAATTGATTCTGTATAATATCCTGTAAAGCGTCTTCTAATTTACTCTGAATTGTCCTATCTGCAAAAAGAAAGTCATTCAACCTCCACCTATAAGGTTGAGAAGGAATATTCTCTGGTTCCCAGGTCAGCTGAATTGGGGAATGATCCGATAAAATCCTGCACTTAGTAGATATCTCCTTAACCTCCCTAAGTGCCTCCCTAGTAACCAAGAAAAAATATATTCTGCAATGACTCTTATGTGCTCGGAATAAAATGTCATATTATTACTGCCAACTGCATGGGTCCTTATCGGATCTGTTACTGCAGCAACCTCCATTAATCTGGACATAGCCACTGAGCCACTGATAAGGGCCTTCTGGATGGTGGTATTTTATCCTCCCAATTATTTATACAAAGATTCCAGTCTCCTGCCATAATAAGAGGATGTGAGGTTAATAAAACAATATCTATCTCCACTGAGGCCAGAAACTGAGGGTTAGGCAGTGTAGGGCCATATATAGATGCGATTGATAACTCTTTACCCAATATAGCACCTGAAAGGTATATTCCCCTACAATCCTCTCTAACCATCACCTTTTCAATAATATATGGACAATTTTTCCCAATTAAAATCGCAACCCCACCTGAAGATGTTTCCTTCCCAGCACCATATACCTGGTTTACCCATCTCCTCTTTAACTGAGTCAACTCTTCCGACAACAAGTGAGTCTGTCGTAATGCAGCAAAGTGTACCCCCATTTGTTCAGTGTGTCTCATGATTACCATTCTTTTATGTCTACCCCTAAGACCTTTTACATCCCATGAAATGATTTTTATACCAGACATTTTACACCAATATAATAGATTCCCTGTCCAGCTATTATGACTCTGTCTGGATTAGCTTCTCTCTCTCCTGTGCAATAGTGTGCTCTCTCTCCTTCCAGATACCCCCAACCCCCCTCCCCAACCCCCAATCCCAAGATTGCCCTCTTACAGAAAAATGGTTCATAGATGAGCCATTTGCAGTGTGCTCCCAAGCCCTACAATCCCACCAGCATCTCATACAACTCCTTCCATCTTTAGCTCCCTACTATCAATTAACTACACCAGCTTTTCTTTTCCCCTTATGCTTATAATTCCCCATAAGCATATCCTTTCCGATTAATTACTACCTAAATTAAACTTTGAACTCTTGCTATGCTAACTTACAACCTTTCCTATAAAGGTCTCTTAGCCAGCCACTTGCAACAGAAGATCAGGAGTTGCCCACCCAAAATAGAACTAACTCCCTGTCCCTTTAAGAATGCCAGGCAGTCAAGCAAATGTACCCGACTCTAAAAAATCTAAAAAACTCCCACTGTCCCTTTGCTTTGCTTATGTGATTCCCTCACGAGGTGATAGGGAATATCTCCTTTGCATATGGGGACTTCATTAACCCCCCAACCTGCACACACCGTCAAAAGAAACTTTGAACATTCCCTGTCCCCATCAGTAACTGCCACGTGGTATCCAACCTCTCCGTGCTCCCCAATATCCAAATCATTTTCATTCTTCGAAGAGGAAGCTCCTCAATACACTCGCCCACTTCAAAATGTATTCGCAGCATAATACCTCGAGAGCCCCCATGCACCTAAAAAAACAAAAGGAAAGTCGCCTTATTGGCCCATGCACCCCCATCTTCATTTGATTTCTAAACTTCCATTACACTTCCTGTGACTAGCATATCATTTATGAATTCAAAAGGAGAGAGAAAAAAAAAAGAAACCCTCTCCACCAAATAATTTTGATCACAGGTCCATAAACATAAGGACAATCCAAACTGGGAGACAACCTGATGCGAGAAGAAGCAGACGAAACCTCAATTCGCAACTTCCTTATCTCAGGTCCCCATTGTAAAAAGTTAATTAAACCACTTCTTCTTTCTCTTTACAGGGACTCAAGTCGTAGATTGAAGTAGAGCTTGCAACTCGGACCTAAGACCGTCCATTGTATCCCTAGCAGTCAAGTATCTTTTTTCCCCTGTTTGAAGATGAACATGCAGGATCGCAGGATATTGCATCCTAAATTTAATGCCCGCAAGATACAGCTTCTTCTTTATATCAGCATATTCCTTTTCTTTCTCCCGCATCGAGGGTGTCTGATCCTGAAATAACCAAATGGAAGCACCATTCACTGCAGGGTTTTATTGTGTCGAGCAGTAGCTAAAACATGTGATTTCTCTTTATAATTTAAAAACCTCATGATTACCACTCTGGGTCTCGCTCCTGGTGGGGGCATCTCTCTCTTAGAACTCTATGCGTCCTCTCCAGATTATATGCTTCTCCATATGGTGTAGGGCTCAACAGTTTAAGAAGCAGTTCTTGCATAAAGGTAACACAGTCCGACCCTTCAGCCTTCTCTGGTAAGCCTGTCAGGATAAGATTATTTCTTCAACTTCTGGACTCCTGATCATCCATTCAGTCCTCTAATTTTTTAATCTGTTTGCGAGCTACGATCAACTCCTGATCTATCGTGGAGAACTTCCATTCTTGTGAGGAGACTCTAGCTTCCACATCCCCCATTCTTTGTGCCAACGACTGTAGCACCGGCTTCACTGTAGAAAAATCAGCAACCAGATCTTGCAATAACTGTTTTATCTCCATTAGGTCATGATGTCTCCCCCTTCTTGTTCTTGATCTATTTTATCCAATTGCTCCTGAGGCTCTGGCGATTGCGATTTCGGCCTCTTAACTGCAGGCCCTCTCGCTGCGAGGGGTTCAGGAACTTCACCCTGCATCTCGGTGCTTTAACAGGGCCTTGCACCACCGTCAGTTTCACCACTTAGGCAGAGAGAAATTTCTGTATTTAACCTCTCAATCCACAATATTTTACCACCGGCGATCACTGAAAAGTACTTCCCCTATTAAAGCACTGGAAGCAATTAACTGCAGTGATTCGGATGGGGGTTTTATAGCTTTTTAAAGGTAGTCAGGGCCTAGAAGCAGCACTGCAGATGTCCTCTCATGCCAAGCTCATCACGTGACCATTCACAAGGAGGTCTAAAAAAATGCCAATGTTGAAAACCTGGCGTGAAAATATTGCAAATTCGAAAAGTTACGAGCGTGTGTAGCAACTGCACAACGCACGCTCATAAAACAGTCATTTTTTGTTTTTTTCCCACCAAATGTGCAGAATAGGCTTTTTGAGAGCCCACCTCATGAACACTGGCACTGTCGTTTCTTTAATCAGTCCCGAAACAGGATTCTGCGCGGTGACCACAAAATCACCTTTCAGGGATGATTAACGCCATGGCAGTGTCAGAATTCATGAGGAGGGGTCCCAAAAACCCCATGTTGAAAATTTGGTGCCAAAATTCCAAAATGCCTGAGATATGCATTAAAGTTGAAAAACCTATTTATTCCATTATACAGCTTACCGCATTTCCTCAGTTCAGCGGTCTGCTTTGAAGAGTGCAGACATGTTCGGGTACAGAAGACGTCGCGACAGACTCTGGAGGTAAGTATGGGGTGAGAGGGGTGGGGGAGGCAGGGTGCGCAGTGGGTAGGCGTGAGTTTTGGGGGGGGCAGGGAGACTGCCGAGGGACTGTTTCCTTCTTTACAGGGTAAAAAAAAAATGACATCATGGGACCGTTTTTTTATTTTACAGGGACATGTGGCATGCTGGGCTGGGCTCCCAGCATGCCAATGGAGTCTTCTGTTTGGGAGGCAGCTGTAGCTGACAGGGATTGGGCACCCACGTCGGCACACAATAAAAGGGGGGAGGTAACATTATGCCGATGAGGATTGGGCACCCTGTCAGCAGACTGCATAAGGGGGGGGGAGTTAGCCTTATGGCACTGAAGCCGATGGGGATTGGGGCCCCTGTTGGCAAACAAACATGGTGAGGGGGGCACATGCCGCTGAGGGAGATTGGGCACCCCCTCAGTGGGTGAGGGGGTTAATATTGTTTATGAACAGGGCAGCAAGCCACTGCCATGTTCACAAACAATATCAGTGTTTCAAAGTTCTGCTCTGCAATGACGGGTCACTCCCTCATTGCAGCGAATGACTGATGCTGCAATGACGAGGCGGCCCCTGATTGCAGCAGCTAAATTTTTACAAGTTGGTGGCATGCTGGCAGAACTAATGTCAGCAGCAGTATGCCACAGCATTGGGGGAAGCGGGCCAAGCCTTTACAGGCTGTGGGGGCATTGGCCACAACAGTGCTGTGCCTCCACAACCTGCTTCTGGAGAAAGTTGCCGCAATATGTTTCTTGCACGTGCGCGCAATCAACATAATAAATAAAAAAAATAAAATAACTGACCAAAAAATGATGTATATGATCAAAAACACTGGGCATGAGAAATGGAGGCATTGCAGTGACGTGAGGAAATGTGGGTAACTGATACAAAAGAACCTGCACTAGTGACACAGACCCATTCACCAAGATTTCACATTGTATGCGGTCTGCAAGGCATGGTGAGACATAACTGCCACCACCTTATGTCTTTCAGTTCAGCAATTCCAAAACAAAAAAGTGCGTAGTACACAATTTAAACCACCAGGGGATTCTACAACTCTCATACAATTTGTATCTATAAACATTTTGCCAAGATCTTTAGGAAGTTAGCCAAAGCATGACCAAAGCAACTTTTGAATCTTCACAGTCTTTACAAGCAGTGAAACCAGAGATTCCAGCTGTTAGATAAGGGATCCAAACAAGATCTGGATGAGTGTCTGTTCAACCAGTGAAGCTTATGGACACATAAAGTAAATCCCCATGAATACAGCAGACTCAAAGTGTGAGAAAACAAATGTAGTGTGCTAGTTAACAATTTGTTTAAAGACAAACATTTGTTAATGCCGAATGTTTGCTTGCTGGCATTGGCATTGGTAGTGTAGAAGTTACAGAGCTGCATAATAGGAATGGCAGCGAAGTATTGAACTGAAGCCAACCCCACCACCACCCTGCAGAGAGTGACAGGCATTGGGGTGTGCCTTTGGGTCATCAGGCATAACGACCACGCCATTTCACCACACCCTACCCTGCAGACACTGACAAGTGTCACGGTGTTCCTTGGGGTCTTTGGCCCCTATGCGCACCCCATTCCATCAGGAAATACAGTGAGATAGGTGCGGTATAGGAGAATGGGGTGAAGTTTGGGCCCGAAGAGTCCGAGGCACACCTTGATGCCTCTCACTGCCTGCAGGGTGTGGGTGGGGGTGGAATGGTATAAGCATGACAAGCAAGAATCCCAAGTCACACCCCTGATGCCCATCATTCTCTACAGGTTGGGGCATTATGGTTGGAAACCCTAACACCTCAGGCATTCGTTGGTATTTTCACTCCAAATTTTCAACATGGTTTTTTTGTGACCCCCACCTCATGAACAGTGGCAATATCAGTTTGTTAGCCGAAAACTGCTTTTGCACAGCGACTATGGCATTTGGCACCACAGGTGCAAAAACACATTCTGAACAGGATGTGAAAAATGACAGCGGTACTGTTCATGGGGAGGTGTAAAAAATGACAATGTTGAAAATCTGCTGTGAAAAGCTTAAAAAAACTGGTGAAGTCACGAGCGAGCATAGAAACTGTGCAACGCACACCTGTAATGTAACTAGTTTGGGGATTTTTTTACAGCAGATTGTTAACACAGGCATTTTGGGACCTCCGATCATGAACAGTGTCAGTGTGATTTTCTTTATCTGTCCCGAACAATGATTTCCCACAGCGACCATGCATTTCTGTGCTGAAAGTGTGAAAACACATTTTGGCCACATTGTGGAAAATGACAGCTGTACTGTTCATAAGGAGGTGTGGAAAAATGCCACTGGTGAAAATCTGGACTGAAAATATTACAAATTCATGAACTTACGAGGGTGCGTGGAAACTGCGCAATGCTCACTCGTAACACAGTCATTTTATGGAGTTTTGTCACCAAATTTTCAACATAGCCATTTTAAGACCTCTGCTCATGACCAGTGTCACTGTGATTTTCTTACTCTGTCCCAAACATTGTTTTCGCACACCGACTGTACCAATGTGAGCTACATGTGCGGAAACAGATTTTGGGTGAGATGTGAAAAATGGTAGCTGTACTACTCATAAGGAAGTGCAGTAAAATGGCACTGTTGAAAATCTGGTGTGCAAATATTGCAAATTCGCAAACTTGCCAGCGTGTGTAGGAACTGCGCAACGTGCGCTCCTAAAACAGTCATTTTTGGGAATTTTTTTCACCAAATTTTCAACATAGCCATTCTAACACCTCTGCTCATGACAAGTGTCACTGTGATTTTCTTAACTGTCCCATACATTGATTTCACACACCGACTGCACCATTGTGCACTACATGGGTGGAAACACGTTTTGGGTGAGATGTGAAAAATGACAGCTGTACTGCTCATAAGAAGGTGTGGTAAAATGGCAATGTTGAAAATCTGGAGTGAAAATATTGAAAATTCAAGAACTTAAGAGTGTGAGTAGGAACTGTGCAATGCACGCTTGTAAAACAGTAATTTTTAGGAATTTTTCCACCAAATTTTCAAAATAGGCTTTTTGAGAGCCCACCTTATCAACACTGGCAGTGTCGTTTTGTTAATCATTCTGGAAAGGTGATTTCGCACAGTGGTTGTGAAATCACCCTTCAGGCCCAAGTAACGCCATGACAGTGACAGCATTCATGAGAAGGGGTCCCAAAAACCCCATGTTGAAAATTTGGTGCAAAAATTCCAAAAAATGCCTGAGATATGCAATAAAGTTGAAAAAACCCTATCTATCCCATTATACAGCTTACCGGCACTTCCTCAGTTCGCGGTCGGCTTTGAAGAGTGCAGATGTGTTCCCGGTCCATCAAGATCATCGCCAAGCCCGGAGGTAAGTATGGGGTGAGGGGTGTGTGGGGATGCAGGGTGCAGTGGTGGGTGCGGTTGTGGGAGGGGGGGCGAGAAGCCAAGGGACAGTTTTGTATTTACAGGTTTTTTGTTTCCTAAATGATGAGGGACATTTGCCATGTTGGGTGGGCTCCCAGCGTGGCAGCTGGAAGGATGTTGGAGGGAGCAGGAGCGATGGGGATTGGGCACCCCGTCAGCCATAACATCATTTGCCACACTGGGGTGGCCTCAGCGTGGCACCTGGATACTTTTATGGGCTGCAGCCAACGGGGATTGGGCACCCCACTGGCTATTAAACATTTTGCCACACTGGAGTGGGCTCCCCAGCATAGCACCTGGATGCTTTGGAGGGGCATGGAGCCAAAGGGGGATTGGGCACCCCCGTTGGCCGTACAGTGTGGGGGGGAGGGGGAAGGCGCATGAGCATGCAGTGTGCTTGCGTGCGCATGTGTGTGTGTGTGGAAGGGGGAGCTCTGCTCACTGAAGCAGAGCTCTCCCTTTCAACTGTATGCCACTGCATTTTCAGCTGTCATAGACAGCTGGAGCAGAGATTGGCACACTGCAACCGCACCTGCAAACATACTGACTGAATTGGAAGAGGCTGACACACCTCTGGAAAACTCGGATAATGGCACTATGTTTCTTGCACATGCGTGCAAGCAAACATAATGAGTTAAAAAGTTAGTTTACGAAGTACTGTTTCTTGTATCTCTTCTGAAATGAGGATGTGACATTAGTCTGCATTGCTAATGTACTGTGATTGGCAACAGGGTAGCAGAGGAGGTACTTCCTGGTTAATAAAGGGGAAGTTATGTAATGCCTGAGAGGTCAAGCTGTGAGGCAGTTTAATGTTGTATCCTGCAATTAAAGGTCTGAAGTTTGCCTCGACCCGTGACTCCTTCTCTGTATAAAAGAACTGTAACAAGACAATTCCCCCTTTTTCTGGCAGCTATGTGTTCAAGGGCTGTGAACCTCACATCAATATGGTCACTTTCATATGCCATTTTAACATGTAGCCCTAGAGCACTGTTCATGGCCCCATGTTGTATGGCCCTTACATGCTCCTGCACCATCTACTTAAACTTACTACAGGTATCTGCCCAATATAAATTGTAGGTTACGTACACCAGGCAACGTAAAATGTATACATGCTGTGACAGTCAATGTGCTGTTTGATTGGAAATTAAAGCTTCAAAATTTGGGATTCTTTGATGGTTCTCCATCTACATATACAGTACTTGCAAATATTGCTGAGTTTGCACCAAAAACACCCCTTAGTCAATCTTGAGGAAATTGTTTTTTTCCTTTACAATTGTATTAGTGGCTGTTCACCAAATTACCATTCAAATTCATGCCTCTCCCGAAGGTAATACAGGGTTTTAACCCCACTGCTTTACTCAGTTCTGGATCACTGCATAATACTTTTGAGTTATGCTAGATGATTTTCTGTTTCATAGTCAAATGATTGTATTGTATTACAAAAGTAATGCTTTTTTTAACGTCAGTTTTTTGCATTTAGGTATGACTGTGCTCTCATGTTGTATGTCCTTTGCTGTCGGATATGCCATACTCTTGGTTTTGTGTGAGTATCCACAATCCCTAAATCTTAGTTTTAAATCATTGAATTGCTTTTCAAAATCACTTTCTGTGGAACAATTTTGGTGAACCCTTCTGAACTGTCCAGTTGGAATACTGTGTGAAGAGAGTACAGGTATGCACTGTCTGCCCTCACCAAAGTGTTCTCAGAAGTGGGGTGCAGAAAAATATCCATTTGTACCACATCCGTCTCATCGACTGTAAACTGGATATGTAGGAAGCCATTACATTTTGGAGCCAATGAATATGTAAAAGGTAGATTCAGCACATTTTCATTCATCCATCCATTCCTTCTCCTATCATCATAGGAACAAATTAGCATTTGATGGGGATACTCTAACCCTCATCATTGCACCCCTGAGCTGGTGGCAGAAATACCCGTCAATGATAAAATAGTCTCTCAAAATAAATTCTAAACCTTCATGAAGAAAGTCAGATGGCATCGTTTTTTGACTGCACAAGTAATAAAGAAAATATCTGACAACATGTTACCCCTGTTCACAATTAATAGAGGTATATAGTAGTGTGACATCAATGGTTAGCCACCAATAGCCAAATTGCCCTTTCAGAATAAACATTTTGATCAAAATGTCAATATTATCCCTGATGTACTATATGCTGGTAAATCAATGACAATGTGGTTTACAAAGTAATCAATATGAACTGACAACTTTTCTGTTAATAACTCCTGCCCTGATACTATAGGGCTTCCTAGTGGGTCTGTCAGATTGTCATCAATTTAAGAATGGTTAGCAGGGTATAGTAGGTGGGAACTATTGGATGTTTAACTCTGACAGAATTTCCTTCACTGCAAGAAAAACTTCTGATAGGTCTGGTTCACCAGTCTGTGGAAGCGTAGCACCCCTTCTTCTCCACTGAGCTTTTCTCTCCTCACAGAGCTGATTGGCATTAGACACTGTCAATCACCACATCCTTCTTACTGACCTACTAAACCTGGGGCTTTCACCTGAAGTGGTCCACTGGTTCCAAGACTACTTATCCCACAGAAAACAAAGTGTCAAAATTGGAACAGCCATATCTCGCTCAAAGGACATTACACTAGCGGTCCCCCAAAGGTCAATATTGGGGCCGCTCCTATTTAGTCTATTTATAAATAGACTCCCTGAAGCTTGTGAGAGCAAGATCATCCTGTATGCAGATGATGCCATTGTTCTGTGCAGCAGCAAGCAACATATGACCCTGCAGGCAGAGCTTCGGAGCTCATTCAATGGGCTGGAGGATTGGTTCTGTAAAAAAAAGCTGCTCCTCAATCACAACAAGGCAAAGATGATGATCATCTCTAGTCCTCAGCACAAGAAAGCCCTCCCTATCTTTACTATCACCAACAGCAATGCTGCCCCACTGGAGCAGGTACACTGTTTCAAGTACCTTAGGGTTATTATCAACAACACCCTCGCCTTCGTGCAGTACATCAACTATGTGGTAAATGCAGTAAATGCAAAGCTAGGTGTGCTCTATAGGCACAGGCAATACCTTACACCATTAGCCCTTCATCTCTCGGTCTCCTCCTCAGTTCTATCAGTCATTGACTATGGACTTGTGGTGTATGGGGCCGCCTCCAATATTGCACTTGTATGCATTGTAACGGCCCTTAACCAGGCATGTAGGCTAACACTTGGGGCAGGCAACCTTATACACACATGTTACCTCTTTGAGCAGACCAATTGGCTTAATCTACCCAACAAACTACTTATCCCGCAGGCAGTATGGCACAGTGGTTTAAGGCTCTGAGACGCAAATCTGGAGACCTGGGTTTGAATCCCACAGCCCCCACTTGCATACTGTGTAACCCTGAGCAAGTCACTTAACTTCCTTGTGCTCCCAGGTTGCATCTGTAAACAAGCTTTCAGCTTAGTGTGTCTCACCTGGTTAAATAATTGGAAAAAAAAAGAATAAAATACCAAACCTGCCTGCTGGGCAAGAAATCACTACTAGGCAAAGCGGCTGTTCCTCAGCGGCTTGCTGCCTGCCTGTAGATCTGGGTACCAGATCAGAGGCCACTTCCTAGCAGTCCCCTTCAGAAAAATGACACTAGGACAGCGGTCATGTCCATACCATGCTCCCCTGTGGCTTAATGAGATCCCTGGTCACCGACTGACAAACTCAAGCCTACCTGCCTTAAAGGCCGAGATTAAACAGTACCTTTCTGGAAGCATGGCCTGTTGCTGTAGGCAGTATTTGCATTCCCAGCCCTACAAGTCTTAAGACACAATTGCCTGGCTAACTGACATAGATCAAGTCACCTCCCACACCCTTTTTAACAAAGCCCCCACAGGGCCACTGCCTACATCCCGGATCCCTCACCCCCAACTCTCTACATTTGTTCCACTACGTAGATGGATCTAGCTCCCTGGCTACTGAAGATTATACCTTTGTGCCTAGCCTTTGGCTGTTGTAAATGATACCTGTGTACCTGACAATGTTTGTCCTTGTCATGTTTCTTTGCACTTACCCAATAGCTTATGTCTCTGTTTGTAATGTTTCACCCTTGTAATCTGCTTACACTGGGGCTCTACTCTGCTTTGCTTTGTTGTTCTCAGTTGTTCACACTTTGTTGTACCTGACACAGAACCTTTGTAAAAGAGCTTTGGCTCAAAGGTAATGTTGGAATCTTGAAATAAATACATAAAATTCTGTCAATATGAGCATTGGTTTTAATGATCATGGGAATATGGTCATACATCCCTGTCACTGTGCACACTAAGTCCAGGGTTTCCATGGACCCTTCCCCCAATCAACTGATCCATGATGTAGCTAAACACAGCTATGCTTTCCAAGTAAGGATAAGTTTTGCATCCCAACCTGGGATAACAGTGGAAGATGGGTTAAGAGTTGGTCATAGAAGTCCTTGAATATTAACATGCTGTTACCAGCTGTTAAGTATAGCCCAGGCCAGTTGTCCTTCAGCCCTGAACTACTGTACAGTATATCTCAGATGAGAGCCTGACTATCTTTCCCATGGCAAATGTTGATACTTTTACAACTTTAACAGTACAGCATGCAACAATTTGTGATGAACATCTTGTTGATGGGCTCCAGTGTGTTTTCTTACTGGGTTCTACTGGTGTTTCTCTAATTCATCACTTTCCTGATCAGTTGGTCAGCAACCTTCTGAAGAGTCTCTGAATTATGGCAGTTCTCCTACTATATGTCCCAGAACAGAAACCGATATAGTCCTTCTTCACCCTCTGTGTCCCAAGTGCCAGCCCTGACTCGTTTCTCTTTATCTCCTACTGAGGGGTGATATCCCTGTGAGGTGGCTCAGTCCTTGTTGGTGCCCTTGGTCCTCCATCATCAAAATGTCTGTCATTTTGTCATTCCAGTACCATATGGGCCAACATTTAAATTCTTGCCTGTATATCCACTATCCCAAGAACATCTTGGGCAGACACTGGGGCACTCCCCATCAAAGACTGGTGGGCACTTAGATTGGCAGGCACTGCTGACAACTGTTCTTCCTGCTGCTCTTCTCCAACTATATACCTGTACAGGGGTGGCTCATCCACATATTCTTGGAGGTGCAGGTTTGAGAGCATCTAGTCAGCATATACATACCCTTCCTTCAATTACCAGCTCCACTCCGGTCTGATCAACTGTTGGTCACATACAAGCCTCCTTAGGCTCGTTGTAGGACTTTCTTCATTCATACAATGAACTCTAACAGCTTCTACCAATTTGTCTGTCTGAGGAGGACCAGCTGTATCAAATTTGTTTTGGGCTTCGCCACACTTCCATACATGCATTTAAGTGTGGTTAAACAGTCCTTGGTCATGGCATTGGTCTTTGATGCCAAGAGGATCAGTATGATAGCCAAAGTGGGACTCCTCAAACTCCCAGTCAAATGAGAACTCTTCTTGTGGTCAGAGCTCTCCAACTCCATCAGGGTGACCTGCTCACTCCAGGGGCCCAATTCACATAAGGCAAGTTGTCCGCACAAAAAAAAAGATGCAAAGGGGCTGCTGCACCACCCCTTGCATCATTCCAGATTCAACATTTCCCGCTGTGCCAGTTAGAAGACTGCCTGTGACAACTGGGCTTGCACCATCCTTGTGACAGATGCACCAGTGCGACATGGGGGGAAGGGGCTTGCGCCAGTGCATCGCTGCAGCATCTCTATAAATGGTATTCTGAAAGCCCCCAAAGGATGCAGGGTCCATCTGAGTTAGACCGGCCAGAGCCAGTCTAACAGCCCCTGCAACACCACTGTCCAACTGGGAATCATGGGATGGGGTAACCGAGTGTAACTGGCTGGCATAGGCACATGGGAATTATGCAGAGACAGCATGTAGGGCACCTGCATTCATAGGGAGAAGGGGACAGTGCCTTGTGGCATGACATGAGGTGGTTTGGGCTAACACGCTGTGCAGTACAGATAATGCAAAGTTGTACATTAGCTGTCCAGTGTCACTGTCAGCCAGGGAATCATGCACCAGCCAACTTGCCAGCCAAGACTGGCACCCAGTCATGCAAGTTGTCAGCACCCCTGTTGCTTTTCCACTCCACCACCCTCTAGCACCATTCACTTTGCTGCCTACCCTCCTGGACTGACTATGTGACTGCATGTGCAACACACAGTCCCTGGCCCACTCTGTGGCACTCCCAACCTCCCGATCACACCTCTTTGTGCTGTACCTCATCCACCATAAACTCAGACACCCACTTGGCTGGTCCCTGGCACCTGTTGAGGTGCCACAGGGCCATCCCATGGCTTGCAGCATTCCCCGTCCATGCATCTTGACTTTGGTGCATGCCTGCAGTTGCCCCAAGCTGCGGGAGTTTAGTGCCAGGACTCCTTCCATTACAGAACTGGGTGCAGGGTCCCTGTTGCACCGGCGATTGGTGCAAGCTGCTGTTTGCCGCAGCTTGCATCAATCTAAGGCTGGTTTTCAGAATTGGGCCGCAGGTGTAAAAATCCTCTTCTCTGACCAGGATTGGTCTAACTCCAGAGGAAGGGCAGTGTCTTCTGTATTTACCATAAGGGATGGGAATCTTTTCAACTGCCCATCCCAGGGCATCCAAGAATGACTCTGCAGTAGTTGCTCCCAAGCCTGAAAGGTTTAATGGGTCCTTTATGCCTAGTGCTCTCCTGCCTTTCTTAAAAAGCCAATTCCCTGTGTGAGTTTTCCAGTTTAAGTCATACCCGAGGTTGATATCACTGTTTGGGCCATTGCGGAGTTGCCAGTTCCCTCTGTCCTTTTAAGGTAAGGGGTAGAGTTCTTGGGTCCACCTCTTGATTGCTTTCTACAAAGATATTGATAGTTAAGGTGCCCATCTCATATCTCATCTGATGTACTTTCAAATTACCAACCACCAGAAGCTTTTCATCCAACCTTCTCACAGTCACCCACTTTAATTATTTATTTATTATTTTTTTTTATTTGTACAGTTCCTGACCCAATGGCCAAATGCAAAGAAAACAATTCCACAATAACAATTACAGAACTTTCCTTTAAATCAGGGGCAAGCCCTGATCTTATTCACAGTAACCAGGGAACTCTCCCTCACCCTGCATGGGCTTTGGATCTTAGCTGTCCATGGTCTTCCTGAATCAGCTGAACTGCCTCTCCATTCTCCTGCTTCAGTCACTTTTTGGAGTCTACTTTGCTGGCTCCCTCTGGAGGTACAGCTGGCTTCCCTCACTTCAACCATTGTGTGTTCATACCAACCCACATGTCGAGGTCTCCAAATATCAGGAATTATGGAGCCAAAGTAAACCCTACACACAGGAGGGGGCTGCAAAAAATAAATCACAATGAGTTTTAATAATAGTAAACAGTATTAACGTAACAATCTGTAATATATGCAGACATATCAAATATTAACTGGTTAATAACATAAAAACATAGACAGCTTAATTCATTCATTTCCATTCATATATTATAAATGTGCTTTATGCAGGTCTGCTTGCCTAAACAAATACTGTACTCAACTTGCTGGATTTTCTGATATGTAGGGGATAGCATTGACATCTCTGGACATACTGAATAGACTGCCACCTTGTAAAAGTGGGGGTTAAGTTTCATTGCATTTTCTGTGGAGCTATGATATACAACTTTGCATCTGTTCATTCTGTCTGAACTGAATGGTGCCCTTAAGCCCTTAAGCACTCACTCTTAATTTGTTTTGTCCCCCCCTCTTCTTTGTTTGGCCAATGGGGTGACCAATCCTAGTAGTGTTTGCTTTATATAATTGGCCACTGGGGTGTCCAAGCACAGAGGAAATTCTTTTAATTGATTTTGCCATCGGGTTGCAAAGACTGGTTGCTATTAAAAACACAAGTTATGACCACTGGGATGCCCAAGCCCAGTGGTCATTTATTTCATGTAAGCCCCAACCCCACTGTCTTAGCTCCCATGCCACCCTCTTCACCCTATTTTACAGTACCTGTAAAAGAGAAAACCCTTCCATGTAGTCTTAATATAATACAATAACTTACAAATAAAGAAAACAATTAATCAAATTTTCCTCCCCCAATTTACCGTAAAAAAGAAAATGGTCCATTGTTGTGACTCCTCCATCCCATTCCCATCTCTACCCATTCTCCCCATCTGGCACCCAGCCACCCCTAACCCCACCAGTTATCCATTTACATTTATAGGGGTCCACTGTTGTAATCCTCTAAGTGACCAGTGATGCACTACCCACTGCATCAAAGACCCTACTGAACTGAAATTTTTGAGACTTAGTTTTTCATTACATGTTTGTTTTTCTACTTTTTTGCAGTTAATTTGTACCCTCAGTCCCCAGAGCGGCCCAAAGCCACCAATCACCCAGCCACAATATCCCAGCTTTCAGCCAGAACTTACAATTGTGCTACGACTGTGTGGTCCAGGTGCTCACAAGGTGCTGGGCCTATGGGTGGCTGGAGATGGCCAACCAAACCGGGGACTGCTCTTTTTTCCACCTTTTCTCTCCCTTAGAGAAGTGGGCATGCAAAGCTGCCCAAGACAGCTCTGCAAATGTTTCCATGCACAGAACATCAGCAGTCACCACTCCCACTTGTCCCTGATATCACATCATTGTTAGTTCCTGGCTGCCTTTCCCCATCCATCGTTATTGTCCAGGCTTACACCAGGTGCTATTTCCCACCTTTCCCAGGAGAGGAGAGCTGTCCTCTGGATGGTCAATCCTCTCTCTCCCCAGCCAACTGTCAGCAACCTTGTTCTGATCCTGACCCAGGGTCATCTGTGTGGCAGTAGGTGTGGCATCCAGTGCCTCAACCCACTGTGCCAATGAGATTGCATGATTTCTCTACTTTGTTGACAACTTTGTCCTTTTATCTTTATGTTGGCTTGTGCACATGCACAAGCAACATTTTGTGGTAGTAGCACTTTCAAAGGTGTGTCAATGTTGCGACAAATCCAGGGGATGCTTTAGCCAGTGTGTTCCTCAGCCACCAATCAGTGAGCATGCTGCCGATGACAGCAGTTTCAGAGAGTACCACCAACCTGAAAGAAATCCACCGCTGCAATGAGAGACAGGCTCGTCATTGCAGCTGCGGATCTGACAGGCCTCCATTACGTTTCATTCCTGGTGAAACATTTCAATAAACATGGTGGCGGCTCCTGCCATCCACCTCTCACAATCCCTAGAAAGCCAACTTCAGGGGTGCTCAGTTCCCTTGTCAGCATGCCCCTTCCCCAGTTCAGTTTGTTTGCAGATGAGGGTGACCAATCCCTCTCAGCATCATGCCCACCTAACACAGACAGAATTTATTTGCCGACAGGGTGCACAGTCCCCATTGGCTCCAGTCCCCCCCCCCAAAAAACCCAGGTGGCACACTGGGAACCCACCCCAGTGTGACCAAATGTATTGGCATCACGTGTAAAAAGAAACCTTCCCCAAAGTTCTTTTTCCTTTTCCCTGTAAAACAAGAAAACAGTTCCTCATTGTCCGCAGCACCCCTCTCCCCCAACCTACACCCATCCTCTGTGCACCCCACCTCCCTACATCCCCACTCACCCCATACTTACCTGTGGAGGGAGGTGCTGCAATCTTCGGGGGAGTGGGAACATGCCTGCACTCTTCAAAACTGACCGCAAACTGAAGAAATGCCAGTAAACTGTATAATGGCATAAATGGGTGTTTTTTAACTTAAGTGGATATCTTGGCCATTTTTTTGACTTTTGGCTCCAAATTTTAAATATGGGGTTCTTGGGACCCCACCTCATGAAATCAGTCACTATCATTTCATTATTTGGTTCCAATAGGTGATTTCGCAGTCACTGCATGGAATCACCTTTCAGGATTGATTAACAAAATGACAGTGCCACTGTGGGCTCCCAAAAAGCCTATGTTGCAAATTTGTTGAAAAAATTCCAAACAAATGACTGTGTTATGAGTAGGCATTGTGCAGTTTCCACGCACACTTGTAACTTCAAGAATTTTTAATATTTTCAGTCCAGATTTTTATCATTGCCATTTTTTCATACCTACTTATGAACAGTACAGCTGTTATTTTTCACATCCTGCCCAAAATGTGTTTTCGCACATGTGGCACACAATGGCTCAATTGCTATGGGAAATCAATGTTCAGGACAGATTAAGAAAATCACAGTGACACTGTTCATGAGCAGAGGTCCCAAAATGCCTATGTTGAAAATTTGGTGAAAAATTCCAAAAAATAACTATGTCACGAGCTTGCGTTGCGCAGTTTCCTTGCATGCTCATAACTTAGAGCATTTTAAATATTTTCACTTCAGATTTTCAATATTTCTCAAAATGCCCATGTTGAAAATTTGGTAAAAATTCTTTAAAAAATGTCCGCATTATGGGCATGCATTGTGCAGTATCTACGCACACTAGTAAGTTTGCAAATTTTTCATATTTTCTCTCCAGATTTTCAACATTGCCATTTTTGTACACCTCATCATGAACAGTACAGTTGCCATTTTTTGCATCCTACCCAAAATGTGTTTCTACACCTGTGACTCCCAGTGGCACAGTTGCTGTGTGAAATCACCTTTGAAGATTGAGTAACGAAACGATAGTGCCACTGTTCACTAGGTGGGGTCCCAAAAGCCAATGTTGAAAATTTGAGAGAAAATACTAATAAATACCTGAGGCATTATGGTTTCCAGTCATACACCCTCTGTAGAGACTGACAGGTGTCAGGGACGTAACTTAGGTTCATCAGCCATAATGTTCACAGAATTCTACCCCCAACCCCCACCCTACAGCCACTGACAGGCATTGAGAAGTTCCTTGGGTTCGGTCACCCTAACGTTCACACCATTCTCATGTATTGCACCCATCTCAGCTTATTTTTCTTATGGAATTGGGTGAGCATAAGGACCGAAGACCCCAATGCACACCCCGACACCTGTCACTCTATGCAGGGTGGGGTGGGGTGAGGTGGAATGGCATCAGTGTTATTGCTGACCCAAAGCTACACTCCCAACGCCTTTCAGTCTCTGTGGGAGGGGGGTTGGCATTACTTCAATACTTCACTGCCATTACTAGTTTGCATTTCTAACTCCTGCACTACCAATGATAATGCCAGCAAGCCAACATTCGGCATTGACAAATGCTTGTTTAATTTTGACCCTGCATTTTCAACATAGCCTTTTTCACCCCATATTATGAACCTAACAGCTGTCATTTTGCATATCAAAATGATGTTTTGGGCTAGACTTGAAAAGTGACAGCTGTCAGGTTCATGATGTGAGGTAAAAGAAAGGCCACATTAAAAATGTGGGAACCAAATTTTAAAACAACTATAAAGGTATGAGCAAAATTTGAAAATTAAGCTAACATCCCACTTAAACAATAGTTGATGAGTACCGACAGATAAATATCTTTCAACTTTGATTCATAAGTTCGTTGTTTTTTTAAGTTATGACCCCAAAGTTCTAATATGGTGTTTTTTTTTCCAACTTCATGAACATGACAGCTCTCATATTTTAAATCCTGCCCAAAACATCATTTCATGGTAGCATTTCAAAACAATGTTTTGGGTGCGGTTTGAAAAATGACAGCTGTCATGTTTATGAAGTGTGGTGAAAAAAAGACCACACTGAAAATTCGGAGAGAAAATTATTATATATTATGGTAGAGTAGCACTTTTAAGGTTAAAGGGTGAAACTTTGCACCTTAATAACTTTGCCACCATTCAATGGATTTGTCTGAAATTTGGTTTGCACAGTTTGGCATGGTAGGTCTTGGGATATGCCAGCTTTCGTACCAGTCGGATATACAGCTGCAGAGTTATTAGGTGACATCCGAATGCGCAATTATGTTTTTTTGCGTATTCTTTGCTCATGCCTACAGGTTGCACAGTTTGCACAACTGGTCCAAAAACTTCAGGGAACGTGCAGTCAGGGTCCCTGATGTGCCTTTTGAAGATTTCATGAAAAAATATTAAACGGTCCAAAAGTTATTCAAAAAACAAGTTATCATTATAAGTCAATGGGAAAAGTTAAGTAAGTGTTGCAAATGCACTTTTTAATGTCACAAATGGCCCTAGTAGTGTCGCAAATCCACCATTTTGTTTTCAGTTACTGATCAGAAAAATGCTTGGCATTTTAAATTGGGATCCTCTAGGGACACAATTCTTTTTGTGTTCACCAAGTCGGACCCTGAGGATGCTAGCCATGTCTTTATTTTGGGGTTAAACACCCCAGAAATATGTTTTTAAAATTTCTGGAAAGAGTTGTGTTGCAAAGCAATATCGCACCTATGACACTTTCGCAAATGTCTGTGAAAGGTGTCGCAAATTTTGACACTACTTTTCCAGACTATGGCCAAAATGACAGGAGTTCTTTGCCACCCTGCTGCAAAAGAACAGTTTGGTCTTTAGGGCTCAGATTTGGAGGGAAGGCAGCCAACTTCTCACAGATGTGCCTTTTTGTGGTTTGGTGACAAAATATTGCACTGATGCCAAGTTACGGTACTCTGAAGTTTATTTTTTTCCATAGATTAACATGGTGGTGTCCGCTGCACCTTTCAGGGCTCATATCTTGGAAATGGAGCGAGATACGGAATTTTTGTCACAACAATGTGTAGCCCTAGTGGCTACACATTCAGTGAAAACCTACCACGGAAACTCACGAATCCTGTGAAATATACATTTTTCCTCTATGTCATACGGTTCCTGAGATATCAGCAATTTAGTATTCGAACAGCCCATTTTCTGCTCTGAGGTCCATTATTATGCATACATTCTTTCTACACACTGTGTTTCTCTGTGCAGCTGTTGGGCAAATACTGGGTGTGCACTTCTGTTACTGTTACAGTTACTGTTCCCACTTGTGTTTCCATACCCATTTGCATTACCGTTCCCGTGTACGCCACGGCGTGCGTTACTCTTTGCATTCTCATTTGCATATGTACTTGCATTCGTGTTTCCATTTCTGTTTACTTTGTCATTATTTCTGCTGTTAACGTTACCATTTGTGTTTCCAATTGCCGTACCATCACCGTGTGCATCACAGTTTGCATTTCCTTGTGCACTTGCGATTGCATTTGTGTTTCTGTTTCTTTGCAGTTATTGTAACTGTTACCATTATGATTAGTGTTTACAATTGCAGTACCATCACCGTACGCATTACAGTTTGCATTTCCGTATGCACTTGCATTTGCATTTCTGTTTCCTTTGGTATTATTGTTGCTGTCACCATTACCATTTGCTTTTACAATTGCAGTAATGTGATTGTGTGCGTAACGTTTTGTGTTTCTGTACGTGCTTGCATTCACATTTCCATTTCTGTTTCCTTTTGCCTTATTTCATTTGTCACTGCCACTGTACTCCAACGCAGTACCGATGACCCTTGCACTTGTTTGTGTTTCTGGTCGCGCCTGTGTTCTTCTGCTCTCTGTCTCTGGTCTGTTGCTGCAACACTTAACACTCCAGTACTACAATAGTGCCCTGACCGCGTCTCATACCAGTCATACTACTATCGTTTGCATCTCCTTCTACTCACTGCCTGTTTGTCGCCATTTTAACTTGGCGCTTCTCTTGCCACTTTTGTTATTTACATTTGTGTCACCAGCGAACCGTTAGTGCTTGCATTTGCGTTGCAGTTACCGTTACTATGTCACTACACATCACGTGGTGGGAGCCCACCACCACATTCTATTCACTATTTATACTCCTCATACTCCAAAAGAAGGAAAATTCATGGCAAAAATCTCCATTTAATGCATCAGTTAGGGTTGTTCCACAGCAACAAATGCAAGGAAATTCAGTGTTAGGCTTGAAAGCCCCCCCTTGCACCCCCCAGCCTGCCCCCCCAACTGGCATCGGGGTGTGTGTTGGGCTTGTCAGTCCTAACTCTCACCCCATTCTCCTATACCTCATCTTGTTTACACATGTGATGGGGTGAGAGTTAGGGCTGATGAGCCCAATGCACACCAATGCCGGTTGGGGCGGGCTGGGAGTACAAAGGGTCTTTCAATCCTAACACTGAATTTCCTTGCTTTTGTCACTGTGGAAGAACCCTAACTGATGCATTATAAGAGTTTTTTGCCATGAATATATATATATATATATATATATATATATATATATATATATACATAATATATATATAATATATTATATCTATATATATTACATATATATATATTATAATCTATATATATTATATACATATATTATTATACTGTATATATTATAATATATATTTACCATGCCACTATAGTTAGGGTTGAGTACACCATTTAAGGCTAAAGTGTGAAATTGTGCAGCTTAATAACTTTGCCACCTTATTACAGATTTGCCTGAAATTTGGCAGGCATTGAGCAGACCCAGATCTCCGGATCTGCCAAGTGTCATAACAGTCGGATATATGGTTTCAGAGCTATAAAGCACAATAGAAAGTCACATTTATGCTTTTTTTGTGCGTTCTTTACTTGTGCCTACAGGTCTCATGGTTTGCGCCACTGGTCCAAAACCTTCAGGGAACATGAAGCCAGGGTTCCCAATTTCATGAAAAAATATTAAACAGTTAAAAGGTTATTCAAAAAACAATTTTCCCATTATAGTCAATGGGAAAAGTTAACTAACTATTCGACAGTGTCGCTAATGCAGTTTTTAGTGTTGCAAATGACCCCTGTAGTGTCATGAGTCAGCCATTTATTTTTTCAGTTACTGGTCACAGAAATGCTTGCCATTTAAATTTGGGACCCTCTAGGGACACAATTCTTTTTGTGTTCACCTAGTTGAGCCCTGAGGATGCTAGCCATGTCTTTGTTGGGGGGTTAAACACCCCAGAAATATGTTTTTCAAATTTTTGTAAACTGCAGTGTCACAAAGTAGTGTCACACTTGTCACACTTTTATGGATTTTTTTTGTGAAAGTGTTGTGATTTGCTACACTATGCCCAAAAGAATAGGAAATATTTGCCACCCTGCTGCAAAAAAATGGTTTGGTCTTTTGGGCTGAAATGTGGAGAGAAGACAGCCAAGATCCCACAGATGTGCCTTTTTGTGGTTTGGTGACAAAATATTACAGGGCTGTAAAGTTACAATACTCCAAATTTGACGATTTTTCCCATAGGATAACATTACGGCATCCACCGCACCTTTTGGGGCCTGTATCTCAGAAACGCTTCGAGATACGGACTTTTTGTTGGGAAAATGCTTAGCCCCATACTAGGAGGCTAAGTACAAAACTAGCCAGGAAAGTCATAAATTATATGAAATTTTAATTTTTTTTCTACGTCGTACAGTTACTGAGATATAAGCAATTTAGTATTCCAAGTGTTCATTTTCTGCTCCGAGGTCCATTATTATGCATACATTCTTTGTATTCACTGTATTTCTCTATGCAGCTTTTGGGAAAAAAAGGCTGTTCATTTTTTGTTAGTGGTACAGTTAGCTTTTCCACTTGCGTTTCCATTACCATCTGCATTAGCGTTCCCGTCTACGCCACCGGGTACATTACCCTTTGCGTTTTCATTTGTGCTTGCATTTGCATTACTGTTAACATTTTCATTTCCATTACTGTTTTTGTTTCATTTCCTTTTGCGTCACCACGTGCATTTCCATTTGCATTTGTGTATGTGCTTCCATTTGCGTTTCTGTTTCCTTTGGCGTCATCGTTGCTGTTACCATAAGTGTCTACGTTTCCAATTGAGTTACTGTGACCATGCATGTTACAGTTTGTGTTTCCGTATGTGCTTGCATTTGTGTTTCTGTTTTCATTAATGTTTGTGCTTGCGTTACTATTACCGTTTGCATTATCATTTACGTTAGCACCACCATGTGCGTTAGCATTTGCGCTTGCATTTGCATTGCCATTATTTCACTATTTATAGTGCACATTCTCAAAAAGAAGGGAAATTCATGCCAAAAAAATATGTTTAATGCATCAGTTAGGGTTGTTCCACAGCAACAAAAGTGAGGGAATTCGATGTTAGGCTTCCCACCCCCCTTGCACCCCACCACCACTCCGCCCCCTACCAACAGGTCATTGGGTGTGCATTGTTGTCATCAGTCCTAACTCTCACCCTATTCTCCTATACTGCACTACCTCAGCTTGTTTATACATGGGATGGGGTGGCGTTAAGACGATGACCCCAATGCACACCCCAGATGCCTGTTGGTGGGGCGGAGTGGGGGTAGGGGTAGGGTGGTGGAACCTAACATCGAATTTCCTACTTTTGTCACTGTGGAACAACCCTAACTGATGCATTAAATGGAGTTTTTTGCCATATATATATATATATATATATATATATATATATATATATATGTGCATCTGTTAGCACCCTTTGCAAACTGTGTGAGAGGCCTTTCAGCACTATGCAATTCTGCTTAAAGTTGAACCAGCATAATATTCTGTGGTCATTTACATATGCAGCCCATGATGCTTTGCATCGTGTGGGCATGTGTGAGTTTGTATTTCCTTGAAACTTAGCTTCCCAGCCAAATGCCCTTTGGGGTAACCATTGACTCAGTGTTTGCCCACAGAGTTTTTGTCTTTTATTTATGTGTGTGTGTGTATATATATATATATATATATATATATATATATATATATATATAGTATGGTATGGTAACATGGTAGTGCTACCATAGTTAGGGTAGAGTACCCTATTTAATGTTAAATGGTGAAACTTTGCACCTTAATAACTTTGCCACCATTCAACGGATTTCTTGAAATTTGGCAGACATGGGGCGTAACCATAGATCTTGGGATCTGACAACTTTCGTACTGGTTGGACATACGGCTGGGGAGTTATTAAGCGACATTCCAGGGCGCTTTTAAGTTTTTTTGTGCATTCTTTGCTCATGCCCGTAGGTCGCACGGTTTGCGTAACTGATACAAAAACTTCAAGAAACATGTGTCCGGGGTCCCCGATGTGCCTTTTGAAGATTTCATGAAAAAAATGTGAACAGTTCAAAAGTTATTCAAAAAACAAGTTTCCCATTACAGTCAATGGGAAAAGTTAAAAAGTTTGACAGTGTCACAAATGCAGTTTTTAGTGTCGCAGATGACCCCTGTAGTGTAGTGAGTCAGCCATTTTTTTTTAGTTACTGATCACAGAAATGCTTGGCATTTAAAATTGGGACCATCTAGGGACACAATTCTTTTTGTGTTTACCTAGTCAAGCCCTGAGGATGCTAGGCATGTCTTTATTTTGGGGTTAAACACCACAGAAATATGTTTTTGAAATTTTGGGGAAAAGTAGTGTCGCAAAGTAGTGTCATACCTGTGACACTTTCGTGATTTTTTTTGCGAAAGTGTTGCAAATCATGACACACTTTGCAACACTATGGCCAAAATGACAGGAATTGTTTGCCACCCTGCTGCAAAAGAACGGTTTGGTCTTTTGGGCTGAAATTTGGAAGGAAGAAAAAGCCAACATCTCACAAATGTGTCTTTTGGTGGTTTGGTGAAAAAATATTGCAGGGATGCAAAGTTATGGCATTCCAAAATTGACAGTTTTTCCCACAGACTAATATTGCGGCGTCCGCCATGCCTTTCAGGGCCAGTATCTTAGAAATGGTGCGAGATATGGACTTTTCGTCAGAAAAATGCTTGGCCCCCTACATGGGGGCTAAGTACAAAACTAGCCAGGAAAGTCATAATTCATACAACATTTTTTTTCTACGTCATATGGTTCCTGAGATACAAGCAATTTAGTATTCCAACTCATCATTTTCTGCTCCGAGACCCATTATTATGCATACATTCTTTGTACCCTCTGTGTTTCTCTATGCAGCTGTTGGGGAAAACCAGGGTGTGTGCTCCAGTCACTGTTACACATAGCAATTCCACTTGCATTTCCATACCCGTTTGCGTTAGCGTTTCCATGTACACCACTGTGTGCGTTATCCTTTGCATTTCTCTTTGCGCTTGCGTTTCCGTTACTCTTACCATTTGTGTCTATAGTACTGTTTCTGTTTGCGTTTTGCTTTGCATCACCGTGCGCATTACCATTTGCATTTGCTGCCGCCCTTCCATTTGTGTTGGCATTTGCGTTTGTCTTTCGTTTTGCATCATCGTTGTTGTTACCGTTACCATTTGAATGTCCAATTGCGTTCCCGTGCCTGTGTGTGTTACGGTTTGCATTTCCATATGTGCTTGCATTTGCATTTCCATTTCTGTTTCCTTTGGTGTTATTTTTTGCTGTTACCATTACCATTTGCATTTGCAATTGCGGTACCATGACCGTGCGCGTTACACTTTGCGTTTCTATATGCACTTGCATTTGCGTTTCTGTTCCCTTCAACGTTATTGTTGCTGTAACAGTTAACATTAGTGTTTACAATAGCAGGACCATGACTGTGCTCATTACCAGTTGCATTTCCGTATGCGCTTGTGTCTCCGTTTGCGTCACTGTTCACTTTGGCGTCACTTTACACTTGCGTTTCTATTAACGTTTGCTTTACCATTTACATTTCCGTCACCACGTGCATAACCGTTAGCACTTGCATTTGCATTGTACTTACTGTTACTATGTTAGAAGCCATCACGTGGTGGGATCGCAGGGCCAAAAGGGCCCACGCTCCCACCACCACATTCAATTCACTATTTATAGTCCTCATTCTCAAAAAGAAGGGAAATTCATGGCAAAAAACTCCAATTAATGCATCAGTTAGGGTTGTTCCACAGCGACAAAAGTGAGGAAATTCAGTGTAGGGTTGAAAGCCCCCCTTGCACCCCCAGCCCGCCCCTTCAACTGGCATCAGATTGTGAGTTTGGTTCATCGGTCCTAACTCTCACCCCATTCTCCTATACCTCAGCTTGTTTACACATGTGATGGGTGGAGAGTTAGCCGGATAATCCCCACCCACACCCCGGCGCTGGGTTGGGGTGGGCTGGGGTGCAAGGGGGTTTTCAACCCTAACACTGAATTTCCTCACTTTGTCACTGTGGAACAACCCTAACTGATGTATTAAATGGATTTTTTTGCCATGAAAAAAAAAAATATAATATGTTATGGCACATGAAGTTAAGGCACAGCTCCATTTGGGCTCTGCCCAAAGCAAGATAGGACCTAAGGGCCTCTGCAAAGCAAGAGTGAACTTACCCCCCCAATGTGTCCTGCATGAAGCAGTTTCGGAATTCTCTTCTCTTTTACAAATTTGCACCACATTACATTGTGCAGGGCCCACAGTGTCCTGTGTGGTACATCCACAGAGGTACAATGGCTATCTTAAAAAGATAGGGAATTCATTACAAAAAAGAAGACCATGTTACTGCATCAGTTAGGATTTTTTAAACATCAAAGTAGTGAAATCCAGTGTTAGGGATTTTTTTTTAACCCTAACTCCCCTGCCCCCATGCACCACCCCAAACTCCACCAAACTGAATGCCAAAACACAGTGTACATTCCTTTCCTGAATAATCCTGTGCTATGCAAGTTAAGAGCTGGGTCCTGTTTCATGCAGGGCCTGAAGGGCCCTTCAAAAAACAAGTTAGAAATCAGGTCCTGTTTCATACAGGGCTCATAAGGACCTGCATGAAGCAAGTCAGCAGTCAGGTACTGCTTCGCAAAGGGCCTTGCAAGAAGCAAGTCACAACTCTACTTTTTCAAATACTAAGAATATTAACCCTTTGTAATTGGTATCTGGATTGTGCTTTGGCATTCATTTGAGTATAGTTTTTGTGGGTGGTACATGGGGGAGAGAGTGAGGCTCAAGTACAATCCCAAAAGGTGATTTTGCGGTTGCTGAGTAAAATCACCTTTTGGTGGGATCTGAAAATTTTAACCTACCAGCTTCATAAGGTGGGGTCATAAGAAGACTGTTGAAAATTTGGTAAAATTACCAGGTTATGAGTGAACATTGAAATATTTCAGTGTTCATGCATAACTTCACTAATTTTCAATATTGCTCCACCCTGAGACCCAATCTCATGAAGAGTCTTGGTGAAATTTTTCAAATAAGTGCCAAAAGGTGATTTTGCAGTTGCTGCATTGAGTCATGTTGTGGGTGGGATTTGAAAATCTTCACCTACTGGGTTCATCAGATGGTGTCATACGAAGACTATTGAAATGTTGTGAAAACATATGGTAAAATGTCACCTGCCTTCTTCATGAGGACAGGTCCTAAAAAGGCTATGTTGACATTTTGGTGTAAAAATATTGAAAAATAGCTGGCCCAGTGGTGTGGAGGGGTGAGGCATCTGTGCCTTGCCTCCTGCCATGCCAGTGACCCATGTGAGTGGTACGAGCAGACTGCCTGGGATTGGGCAGGGAGGGAGAGGATCGAGCATTCAGAGGATAGCTCTCCTCTCCTGGGGAGAGGTGAGGATGCAGTCTGCTGCTTGCCTGTCCCCTAGTGGTGACTGGGGAATGGTGCAATGGATCCACAGATAAAGGGGGCAGATGCAGGGCAGACACCTGGCATGCCGAGGGTGGAAGAGTGCGGGGCTCGGCCATTGATGTCATTGCACACCACCAGACCACACTCGGGGGATGGGGAAAAAAACTGAAGAAAAATATCCCAACAGACGAGATGATGCCAGCCCCTCACAAGCACTGCTTCACCAGCTGGCACCTCGAGAACAGCCAGAGGCGAGTCCAGTGGGCGCTGGGATGACGGAGCTGGGGGGATGGTGGAAGGGAGCTGGTTGGGAGGGCGAGATAATGAAGATAACAAAAAATATTGAAAAATAACATATGGCCCTATGCTCAAAGCATGCACACCATGCGTAGGGTGTACAGGGAGAGCACAGAGGCACCTTTGCATGCCATGCGTGTATGCCACCCATGTGCAACATGCACGACACTCACACAGGGCTCCATTTAGCATACCTATATGCAGCCATACAGACCACTTGCGTGGCATGTACGCAAGGGCATACCTGCACAGGAATCAATGTAGGTATCCACTGCACATATGTTCAATGCCGCAGATGGTGCCCAAGTGCGTGGTGCAGGCCCACACACATATACACCTGGGAAGGCTGCCGTAAACACCCATGTAAGTCTGAGAAGTGCTGGCAGCACTGCACAGAAGCCACATAGGGCAACACAGGCACACAAACCCCCACACACAGCCCCAATGTGGCAGAATGGTGCACAGCAAGTTGGACAGGCCCTGGTGTGGCACAAGGCACCACCTCTGCACAAATGTCACACAGCCATGACCGTGCTGTGCCACCCTCGAGCCACCAACTGCAGTGTACCACAGCAATAGCATCCACTAGCCTGCATGAAACTGCCATGGCTATGGCATAACACAACCCCTGCAAAACACACAGAATCACTGGAATGTGGCATGGCACAGTGCCAGACATGGAGCATGCTAGGCCTGCTCCCCCTTTGCACAATGCCACATACACACACACAGAGGCTGTCTGTGATGGGCTCCAGCCACACAGGTAGGCTGTGCATGCCCAGGCATGTCCCCCACTCCAACCCACCCCCAGCAGACCCACAAACACCTGCCACATAGGACAGGGACAGTGAGTACTGTGCATTGACACTGACCCAACATCAGGGACACAGCCAATACCAGTGTTTTACCATATACCAAAGTTGCACAAAGACCCAGTACATTTTTAGATAGCTATTTACAACAAGAGGTGGTAAAACTGAATTCATATCTTAAAGGTTTCAGGCCAGTAACATCACGGGACATGACATCGCCGGACACTTCAAGGTGGCAAACACATCACCACATGCAATGTCAGCAGTAGAATACAGTGCAGGTCAAAACACTGCAGGATGGAGAACACACAGGCAGCAAACACTGCCTGCTGTGGGAACCATCCTGAATTGCACAGCACAGCTGCAGGCATCAGTGCCTGTGAACAGTACAGGGGAGCATGGGGAGGGAACACGGCAGGGGCAACCTCCACTGAGGAGAGCGGGACACAGGTCAACCACCATAGATGCTAACAGGCATGCCCACCCACATGAGATACACCACCCAGAGAGAATGCCAATAGGTGTTCATGGTGCACCGGTGGTGTGGGACTGGACAGGCAGATCAGAGATAGCAGCAGGAACACCGTGCAGCCCGGCAGTGGCCCCTTGGTGACGGCAACCATACTACAGTGTGTCCTCAGCACCATACAGGAGAGTGGATGTGTGTCAGGGCTAGGATGCACTGGGCACAAGCAACAGCTGCAGTCTCGAGGGTCACAGAGGAACAACACAGGTGGCAAACACAATCCCTGCCAACACACCACAGCAACCTGAACGATGGCCAACCCCCTTCCCCCCAGCTGTCGATGGCCACTCCCTGTGCCTCCCTGCAGCTGGAACACATCCTGTATGGTGCCTGCGCATCGTTACTGCCACCTCCCTCATATCCTCCAGTGGTCTGCCCACCAACACCTGACAGTACCTCCATGCCCTGTCCTTTGGGCACTCTCTGCTGCCCTTGCCCTGTGCTGCTGTTGCTCCACCTTGCATCTTGTGCATTGCTCAGGCTCCATTTTGTGGGGGTCTGTTTCCACGGTCACATCCAGGTTGGTGTGTGGGTTCTGTACTGCCCCTTGTCCTGTTTGTCCCTGTGTGCACTGCATTGTGGTGGGCCTGCATGCAGTGGTTTGTGACTGTACTGTCTCTCTGGCACTATGGCTGGGTTCCTAGTTGCCCACCCTGGTGGGTCCTTCTCACCTTGCTCAGTCTTCTTCTACCACACATTACACCACCTCTGCACCATTGTGGGTTGCGATGTTCACCATGGCAGCATTTCTTCCCTGTGTTGTTGTGTGCGTCGTGATATTATGCCCTGCACTGTTCTTTCTGCGGTGTTGTGTCCGCGGTGTTTCATCTGTGATGTTACTGGCCTGAAGCCCTTAAAGATACCACCTATGTTCTGAGGCCATTTGAGCACTTTATTTGGGAAGCGACTTACTGGTGGATTACAGTAGATGCATCATCACTTTACACCAGCATCAAATATGATGTAGGTTTAAAAGCAGTCAAAGAGATTTTGCACCAATCATTTTTGGACTATCCAATTGATTTCATTGTACCAGCCATAGAATTGATATTGAATACTAATTTCTTAATGTTTGCTAAAGATTTTAATAGACAATGTTGTGGCACAGCTATGTGATCCTCGGTCGCCCCCTCCTAAGCAAACCTGTTCATGGGCTGGTGGGAGGCGGTTTGCGATCTTGGACACCATTTTGAATCCATTTTTTTGTGGCACCCAGTATTATAAGAGGTACATAGATAATTTGATTTTTGTGTGGAAGGGCAGTGAAAATGAGACTGGGCAGTTTGTGAAATATCTAAATAATAACAATGTGGGCCTTTTTTCACATACTCGTATGGTGCAATTGAGATAAATTATTTGGCTCTCACTTTAATGAGGGTCCCAGAACAGAAAGTAATTTCGAAGACTTATTGCAAACCAACAGCAGAATATAGTGTGCTACACACTAGAAGTTTTCATCCAGAACATATAATACAAGATTTGCCCTTTGGACAGTTAGTTAGACTCAAACGCAACAGCAGTAGTGAAGATGATTTTCTACTAGCAAGAGATTAACTTTTTGCCAAATTAAGATGTAGAGATTATCAGGAAGATATTTTACAATCAGCTTTTCTGCATGTAGAAAGTACGGACAGAGGACAGCTATTAAAGCAGAAGGGGCATGAAAATTCCAAGGAACAGATTACTTTTATTTCAAGTTACAGGTATAGTCCAATCTCTATGGACAATCGAGTCGTTATTACCAAGCACTGCATGTGTTAGCAGTGAATAAGGATTTGAAAGAAATAAGCGTTAATAGTCCCTTAATAACATTCAAAAGAGGTAAAGGTTTAAGGGACATTTTAACTTCCATGCTCTAAAACCTTTGGTAGATCAAGGGACTTGGCTAGGTAAAAGACCACAAGGTTTTTTTTCTTGTAAAAGGTGTATAACTTGCAGTTTAGCAGTGCAGGGAAAATTCTTCAGAAATCCCAGTGACTTAGGGATGAAACAGGTAGAGATTAGGGATTTTGTAACGTGCAGCACTAAGTATGTAATATACGCCCTGTGGTGTTCCTGTGGCAAGACATATGTGGGCCAAACCACATGAATGGTAAAAGAATGTATTCAGGAACACTACAGGGTGATACAAAAAAATGACCAGGGACATCCCATTTCCAGTTTTTTATATGGGAATTTAACATGTACAGTACCTTGGAAAATAAGGGGATGTGATAGGGACTTGGTACTGAACCGCAAGGAGTCGATGCAGATTTTTAAATAGTGATGCCTAAAGCTGAATGGCTTCAAAATTGTGATGGATTGGAAACCATTTATGCACTGAAATCTAGCTGTGAAACACAGTAGGAATTGATGGGATATATGATGGTTAAAGACTGTGTTGAATGACTATTGACTGGAGGAATTGATGGGATATATGATGGTTAAAAGCTGTGTCGAATGTCTATTGACTGTATTAATTAAAAAAAAACAATTTCAGAAGAATAAGTTCTGCATTTGATTTTGCCTTCATATGAGAGGTTTTTCCAGCAGAGGGTTAATACCTTATAATAATATTTATTTATTTTATTTTGTCAATAATCTAAAGGGTTGAAGATAGACTCATTAGTCATATTTATTATGGTGCTATAATAATAATTAAAAGATTGCTTACTTTAAGAAAATTATGGTTATGCTATGTAGTACATAGGGTTAATTGCAAGGCATATAGGGCTCAGATTTTTTTAGGGTCAGAGTCTTGAACAATTACCTAAGGCAGTGTGGTTTTGGATTTAAAGTAATTAACTTTATGAACTGACCTTTCTTAATATGGGTCTACTGAAATCCAGGCCACACTAATTAGAGCTACAGAGAACGGTGCAACATATAATTCCCTTTTGTCTGAAGCCTATGTTTAAGGGTAATGTGTAAATGGATTTATTTAATTAATAATTGCATTCATCTATTTTCTGGAGTATTTATATGACACTAAAGCCTCTTTGTAGCCACGCCTCCTGACGAAGGGGTAGGGCACACCGAAACACTGAGGGTAGTTTATCTTTACAGTGGGAGTTGGATTTTTTTGTATTAAATTGTGTGTTCACAAAGCTTTGTCAATTTTAAGTACCGAAGTTTTTTTTGCTCAGTAAAAAAAAAAAAAAATTAACAAATCACTCTGAATCCTGTGTCTGGAGTGTTGATTCTTTACTATATTACACAGCCAGGAATACTGTGCCCCCAGGAGGTGGTGACAGTGGCAGTGGGTTGTAGGACACCCACAGTGCATTGCTGGACTCATGGAGCAGACACTGCGGGACAGCAGGCAGTGGTCACAAACATCAGCATACAGTCATGGTGGCACACAATGTACGGAGGTCAGGGGAAGCCCATGGGCAACACTCCATGACAGAGCGGTGCACATGGGTGGCTGATATGAGCAACCCCTTGCCCCCTCCATGCAGTGCCATGAAGGTGCAACCCTGACACCCGCCCACATCCTGGAGACAGGAACCACATAGATGTGAAAGCAGCACATATCTTTATTGCATGACCGCAACAACAGCATGGAAATGACTGCAACCCCCCACACCCCTGGTCCACAGATGTCCCAGTGTGCATCTTCAGTGCACAATCCCAACAGCAGCATAGAAACTACTGCAACCCCCCCCTCCAGTCCACAGAAGGCCCTGGTGTGCATCCTGTTCAGGTGTCAGCAGCAACAATGGCACTGGTCCCTGCATATCCATCCAAGTCATCCCTCTTGTGTCCTTCCACCATGGCATCATGCTTCCAGGGCCACGTATCCTTGTCACTGCTCAACTTCTGTGCCTCCAGCGGCACCCTTGCTATCCTTTCTAACACCATTCTGTGTACTGGACCATGATACCACTGTGGAGACAAGGGACACAGTAAGACGCAATGCCCAGGCCTAGCACACTGGCAACAACAACAACAATGGTGCAAAAGCATGTGACTGGCCATGGGCCACCCCCTGGGGGCCTGGACAGCACCGCAGATATGGCTGGCATGGGGATGACAATGTGCCCACTGCCACCACCATGCCCACATGCACCAGCAGCATGTACCACAGCCCCCATGTGGTGCACTAGTAGAGAGATGAGACCCAGATGACCCGAGAAACAACCCTGTCCCTGACAAGGCCTGTACGGCATGGCACTGCACATATGGCAACCATGTGCCGCACACACTGACAAGGCAGCCACCCACCTGACCCATACATGCCATGTCACAAGCAGCACACATGCACTGTACAGTGCTGCAACAAGGCCCCATAGGAGCACATGTAGGGATGGGCCTACACACATATGAGCCACAATGTAGTGGAGGCCTGTGTCCCACATGCCACAACAGTGAGACCGCTCATGGCACACCTATGGGCGCATTCAGATGGGTGACATGTGTGGGCCTACATGCCTTCACAGGCAGCATCAGCAGACTGTGCCATGCCAACATGGGATATGCACACAGTGTGCACTGCCCACAGCATGTAAATGCACAGAATATAAACCCACCTGAGATGGGACAGTCACCCGCCAGAGTGTCAGCATGCCAATGTCGTCCTGCTCCCCCTCGTACTCTATGGCACTGTCCACCATCCTCCTCAATGGGTACCAAGGGAATGGCGCCCACCACTGATGCCTCCTCTGGCCTGGCACGATGACCATTACAGGTGCCCTGTCCGGC
Source organism: Neoceratodus forsteri (assembly GCA_016271365.2). Classification (NCBI taxonomy): domain Eukaryota; kingdom Metazoa; phylum Chordata; order Ceratodontiformes; family Ceratodontidae; genus Neoceratodus; species Neoceratodus forsteri. The sequence continues at coordinate 34,366,619 of CM057450.1, forward strand.
TGCACCACCCTGTCCTGCACCATGTGCCATGGCATGCCACTCCGGTCCTCTGTGTGAAAGAAGAGATAAGAAGAGAGGGAAACCGGTCAGGCCACAGCACAGTATACACAAACCACACAGAAACATGTCCACATATGGTGGCCCAGTACTCACCCATTCATGGTCTATAGAACTTCAAGTAAAAGTAATCTACTAAAGTTGAACAGACTACAATATAAATTAGCCAGATTTGTTTTGGGTCTTAAGAGACCTTACATTAATCACCATCACTGAGATTTGTTATCCAAAATAAATTGGGTCCCCTTAGAAATAAGAAGGGGCAGAATCTTGAGTTATTTCATATACAAATGTGTAAATGGCTCTGTTCCAGAATATCTAAAAGAAAAATTGGCATTGAACACTTTATGTTACCCCTTGTGGGAAATTAGAGGGAGGGGTTTTAAGATCCCACATATTAATACCAATTTTGATAAACAGAGATTTGATTACATAGCAGCTATCAAATGGAATTCACTGTCTCCCATGTACGTAATAAGCCAACATATCAAACATTTAAGTCTGCTCTTTTGGATTCTTATTCTTTTAAGTGCACCTATTACTGATGAATTTTACATCATGTGTGTTATTATATTAACTGTATTGTTTTTTGTAATAATGTATTTGTATACTTATGTCCTTTGTCCAATGTTTGTAATTTTGTAAACAGGACAGCCCTGAAAACAGGCTTTGCCTAGTGCCTTATCCTGGTGAAATATAAAACTAAACTAAACTAAACTAAACATGGCCCTGCACCATCTAAAGAGTGCCATAGCCCCCCAAGTCACAAATGTCGGACTCTGAGACACACCATAGGCATAGGGGCAATCGCACAGTGCACTCAACTGCCAATCTCACCATTATCCCAAGCCATACTGACTCAAATTCAGCATGCATAAGGATCAGGGCATGCTTGGCTGCAAGTGCCACCCACCACTGCAGGGCCAACATGCACAGGCAGCATGACCCCCCCCCAAAGGCATGTGCAAGCGAACACAGAGGTATATAACAGTAGCACCGGGTGGACGCACAGTGCACTGGAAACTTATGCACATACAGGGATGTGCCCAGGAATGCTTATTTATTTATTTAAGTGTTTTACCAGGAAGGCATACTGAGCAGAGTACTGCTCGATTACAGATGTGTCCTGGGAGAGGGGGAGAACATAGGAAAACAGTTTACACAGTATAGACAAGAAAATACATAGTGGGAGAAATATTAATATTAGGATCTGGTTACATGTCAGTAGTAGCTTGAGAAAGACAAATTGGTGACCACAGTACGTACGGTATGAGAAAGTACTTGAAGTACTTGGGGAATGGGGCAGGAATCAGGGGTTGAGGAACAGTGGGAAGTATTTAAAATGGGGATTACAAGAGCAACAGAATTATGTATTAAGCAGGTTAGCAAGAGGAAAAGGAAGAGGAGACCATTATGGTTTTCCAAAGAGGTAGCAAAGAAAGTGAAAGCCAAAAAGATTGCATTCAGGCAATACAAAAGACACAGGCAGAAGGGATAGGAGAAGTACCAGGAAGAAAGGGAGGCAAGGAGGTCTGCAGAAAGCCAAAGCTCAGACAGAAGAACACATTGCAAAATCAGTGGGTAGAGGGACAAAACCTTTACAGGTACATAAGTGAAAAAGAAAGGCAAAGGAGGGATAGTGAGACTGAAGGGGAGGATGGGGCTGTGTGGAGGATGACAGCAGTAAAGCTGACATATTGAACAGGTATTTCTGCTCAGTCTTTTTACTGAGGAAGAGGAGAGTAATAGGTCTGAATGGAGTACAAGGGTGAGAATGGTGCAGAAATGGACACAAGTCCCTTTACACGAGAAAGGGTCCTGAAGGAACTGGAAGTAATAAGAGTTGATAAGCAATGGGGCCAGATGGGGTGCACCCAGGGTCCTAAAGAACTAAGAGAGGTGGTGGCTGAACCTCTTGCTATCCTGTTTAGCTGATCACTAGAAACAGGGGAGGTACCCAAAGACTGGAGGATAGCAGATGTAGTTCCCTTATACAAAAGTGGGAACAAAGAGGAAGCAGGGAACTACAGACCAGTCAGCCTCACCTCGGTAGTGGGGAAGATCATGGAAGCACTACTGAAGGAGAGATTGGTGGAACATCTGCTTGTCAATGGACTACAGGACCCAAGGCAGCATGGTTTCACCAGGGGGAGGTCATGTCAGACCAACCTCATTGAATTTTTTGACTGGGTGACTAGGGAGGTGGATCAGGGGAGGGCAGTGGACATGGCCTATCTGGACTTCAGCAAGGCCTTTGACACTGTGCCACATAGAAGACTATTGCACAAACTGGGGAATATGGGTGTGGGTAGGATAGTAGTGCGGTGGGTAGGTAACTGGCTGGACAGCAGGACACAGAGGGTGGTGGTAAATGGCTGTCACTTCACAGAGGGAAGAGTGACCAGTGGGGTACCACAGGGATCAGTGCTGGGACCGGTACTATTCAATATCTTCATCAGTGACATTGCACAGGACCTAGAAGGCAGAATTTCACTGTTCGCTGATGACACAAAGCTCTGTAACAGAGTAGACACACCAGAGGGTGTAGACAGAATGAGAAGGACCTGCAGAAACTTGAAGAATGGTCAGGGGTTTGGCAGTTGAAATTCAATGCAAGGAAGTGCAAGATAATGCATATGGGGCACAAAAACCCTGGCACAATATATCAGTTGGGGGATGAGGATATAGCATGCACCAAGCAGGAAAGGGATCTTAGAGTTATCATCTCTGATGACCTCAAGGCAGGGAAACAGTGTGACAAGGCAGCAGGTAAAGCAAATAGGATGCTGGGATGCATAGGCAGGGGCATCACCAGTAGGAAAAGGGAGGTCATAATCCACTGTACAAGACACTGGTGAGGCCCCACCTGAGTACGGTGTACAGTTCTGGAGACCATACCACTGCAAGGACATAGACAGGGTAGAGAAGGTTCAGAGGAGGGCAAACAAAGATGGTGCATGGATTGCATCACAAGTCTTATGAGGACAGGTTGAAGGCACTGAACATGTACTCCCTGGAGGAGAGGAGGGAAGAGGGATATGATAGAGACATACAAGCATCTACAGGGAGGAACAGGGTGTAGGAAAACCTATTTTTGCGAAAAGATGTTCCAGGACCAGAGGGCATGGGATGAAGTTGGAGGAGGACGATTCAGAGGAAACGTGAGGAAGAATTTCTTCACAGAACGGGTGGTGGACAAGTGGAACACCCTGCCAGAGGAAGTGGTGGGGGCTGAAACAATCACGGGATTTAAGAATGCATGGGATAGACATAAAGGAATTCTGGAGGTCAGGGGTAAGGGGCAACAGACTTCCTGGAAAACATAAACTGAACTTACAAACTTAAATGGGCAGACTGGGTGGGCCATAGGCCCTTATCTGCCGACACTGTCTATGTATGTATCTATGTCAGGATTGACAAGTGAATACATTGTAGAAGATCACTAACATTTGGTTCAGAAACCACTACATACAGGATTGAGTGTGGCAGTGGGTAGCACAGTTACATACAGCAAGTGTATAACAAAATTAAGTTTTGAGCTATACGAGAGACAGTATAAGGCTAGTGGACAATAGTTAGATACTGATGAATTACAAATTTGCTAAGTGCCAACATTCCCAGAGAGTTGCCTAGTAATTGGTAGGCTCCTAGACACAAGCACAGGTAGGGGCTTATGAACCTGGAGATGTTCCACAAGGACCAGCTGTTGCTGCAGCAGCCACAGCTTAAACCGAAGGTATACCGCCCACGGCTGGGTGCCTCCACGCTGTGGGAGGTGCACTGCATAGAGTGGTCCTGCCTTCCATGGCACTTAATCCTATCCCTCTGTGACCTGGTATGGGACAGGATCACCCACGGTCATGCTGCTTGAGGGCAGTGTTGGTGGAGACAAAGGTGCTGTGTGCCCTTGCGTTCTACGCGACCGGATCCTTCCAGCGGGTGACCGGGGACATGGTGGGTGTTTGCCACTCCTTGATGTCCCGGGCCATGGCAGAGGTTGCAGACACAATGCTGGAACACACACACCCACATCCAGTTCCCCATGGCCCCATAAGATGTGCATCACATGAAGCAAGCCTTTTATGACCTGCACAGCATGCCCTATGTGTTGGGTGCCATCGACTGCACACACATCGCAATACTTGTACCCCAATGGAGGAAGAGGCATACCGAAACTGCAAGGGCCAGCACAGCATCAATATCCAGGTGGTGTGTGATGCACGCGGTGTGTGAATGAACATCTACACGAGGTTCCCAGGCTTGACCCATTACTTCTACATTCTGGATGCAAGGCACATTTGTGCCATGCTTCGTGCAGGTGGCATTGACGAATGACTGCTTGATGGATATGGCATATGCACCTTGTGCAATGCACACCCATATGCCTGCTTGTGTACAATGTGTGACACTGTTTCCTCTTATCCCTCGCGGGTGACTTTGGCTATCCCCTGCGTCCTCACCTGATGACCCTGATCTCTGCCCTTGCCAGCACTACAGAGGTGGTGCACAACTCTGCCCATCAGAAGACAAGGAACGTCATTGAATGTGCCTTTGGATTGCTGAATATGAGGTTCTACTGTTTCGACCATACAGGTGGTACCTTCATGCTGACACCGGTAAAGGCGTGCAGGGTATTCGCGGTATGCAACATGCTGAGCAACATCGCCATGCATCATGGCGTGCTAACATTGGGTGAATTGCCGGGTGGATGTTCCATACAGAGGATGTAAAGTATATAAGGGCCACAAAATGCCAGTGCAGTTGGGAGGCACGTGCAGCACTTATGCAGGGCACATTCTGTCGGTAGTCTGTAGATTATGGATGTGTTGCCACATGCATGTTAGACAATGGCGATAGGCTGTGTGTGTGTGTGTGTGTGTGTGTGTGTGTGTGTGTGCTGGACTGAAGCATGTGTGCAGCCGTGTTGGTGCTCCCCTTGCACATCGTGAGGCTGCAACCAGAGTGTGTGTCGGGTGGAGGCAGGTGGAGGGTGCACGATGATGAGCATGCACTGAGCACACCAGTGGGGTTTGGGCCAGGCCCATGATGCCCATCCTGGGGTGGTCTGCACTACAGGGTGGTCCATGGTGTCAACAGTGTGGCCACCCCATAGCAGGTGCGATGGCCCCACATGTGGCGTTATGCATTTCCCGGGGGTTAGTCCCAGGCACAGTGCATTGGATGATGGTGTCATGGGCCATTCCACGGTACATTTATTTAATTATTTATTTGCTTTTGTTTACCAGGTAAGCACACTAGACACCAAGTGCCTATTTTCAGGTGCGACCTGGGAGATTACAAAGGTACATTCAAGAGCATCAGGCAAAAAACAAGTACAAGGTATAATCATGAGCAACAGACAAGGCAAGGTCAATACAAGAACATCAAAGGGATATACATCGCAAGCGGGAGGACTACAACAGCATAATAAAGGCAATACATAACATACTAGGGCAACATCATCCTAAAGGCAGAACAGTATCATAAATATGATTAGTGAGCAGTCGGGCCAGAGTGGACCCATCACAGACATTTCAGCTGGTAGCAGAATGCTTCATCAGGGAGGGTCCCTCTGGGGTGCTGTCCAACAGTGCTTGTGTGGTACTGCATGAGGGGGGCATTGCCACCATGGGCTCATGGGAGGGTTGTGCAGTGGTACCATGGTAGCCCATGTGTCAGTGGAGTACGTGTATATATGTGTGCATGTGTGTGTTACTGTGCATGCCCACCTTGTGAGGCTTGGGCTGTTACTGTGCCCCACGTGTGGGCCTACACCATGTGGGCTGCTGGTGCTGCTGTGCTTCTGCATGGTGTGCGCATGTGGAAGTCAGTGTGGAACATTACTGAGACTGCTTGTCACTTGGCTTGGCAAGCAGGCATGCAGAGGTCCGCTGTCCAGTGCTCAGTCCAGGCATCTGATGTCTAGTCGTGCTGTATCCACGGTGTCTGACGGCCATCCATCCGATGTGCTCTGCCTATGTGTCCACCTCACCTTCATTGCTCTGCCCACATGTGGGTCCTGTACCACCATCATCACTGCTCTGTCTGCCCATGCCCTGCAGCTTGGGGTGTGCATGCCTCCACGACAGGCTGGTGCACATGTGCTATGGCTTGGGACTCCCCTGGTCCTGGGTGGTGTGCGTCCTCTGGACGGCTCATGGGTGAATCAGGTGTGCCGATCATTATAGTGACCACAGACATATGCATGTGGCGTCCAGCGGTGTTGTGTACCAGCCACTCAAGAGTGCCTGCGTTACCGTCCATACTGTTCCACATGCCATGCACCTCTGCAGTGAGGGCATGCAGCGCCTCCGTATTCCGGCGCTGTTCTGTGAGATGGATGGCCTCCAGCTACTGCACCTCTTGGTACCAGCCCTCCAGTGTGGCTTGCATGCATTCTGTGCGACAGTGTTGGGAGACACGTGTGGAGGGACCCTCTCTGGGATTGTCTTCCTTGTCCTGCGCGTGACACATATGATGGGGGCTACTGTGTCCACCGTTGTTCCACCACACACGATTGTCTGTGGTCATATACTGTCAGAGTGGGATGGCTGGGCACAGGTTGTCTGCCCACTGTGCATGTCCACCGCCTCCTCTGCAGGTGGTGGCTGTGTCCTGGGACATCTGGTCTGCCACTTTGGTGTTGCTGCCATCCTCAGTGTCACTCTCCATGGGTGCCTCAGTGTCAGGCTCTGTCCTTCCAGTGGAATGGTTACAGTTGGTCAGCCTGGATACGGTGCACCTTGGTGTGTCGTATGTGTGCATGTGGCACAGTCATTCACCAGTGGCTTGTCCTGCCTGCTCACCATCATCCTCCACCGGCTGCATACCTGCAATGTCCGACCGCTGCAGCCCTGTCATCGCTGCAGTGCCTTCCTGCTCCGCCGGGTCTGGGGGTGGAAACAACGGTACTGTTAGTACATTGCATGGGTCAGTGCACACATGTGCATGTGTCCACCCATGTCCCACCTACCGTCTAGTGTGCCCATGCCATCCAACTCCCCCGTGGATGCTGATCTCAGAGAGAATGTCCGCAACCATGCACTCCATGGGTGTCAGCTGGGTATCAAGACCTGGTGATCCAGCACCAGTGCCCTGTCATGCCTGTGCTACCGCTGCTACCTTCCACTTGACCGTGGCCCGCAGGTCACATCATTTATGCTTGATGGCATCCAGCATCCATGCCTCTGGTCCTGCGGCATTGATGGTGCTCTGGTTCTCCAGCCAGAGCCTTGTCTTCACCTCGGCAGGTGTGCTCAGAGATTTTGATTCATACAATTGAAGGTAATGCATCACTATGTCAACCACCATGGCCACAACCTGGCCCCCAGTGAAGTTTGAGGTGTGGGGATGGACACCGAGGCACACCTTCCGTCAGCCACGTTCATGTCCTACCACCCGCTGCTCTGCTCTGTTGCGCTCCGGGCCCTGCACAGCCTCCTGTGCAGCAGCTTCATTTTCCACCATTCCGTGTGCCTTGTGCTCCTGCACACAATTGACATCCGTGTTGCTGTGCGAGGCAGGGAGCAGTGCCTTATATGGTGGGGTCAAGGGGTGGTACCGTGTTTCTGTCGCACACCTCTGCATCACGCTACGCGGTTCACTTCAGAATGCTCACTTTCACTGCACATCATGCATTGTCATTGGCGCATGTGGCACTGTGGGTTAGGCTTTTGCAGCGCATAGTTGGGTGCTGTGTTTATGTATTTTTCACACGTAATGCACATGCCTTCGAGCATAGACCCCAAAGTTATGAGTAAAAGTTCAAAACCCAGTGAAATACATTCAATGGACTTACCTTGTTTTCTCATGTTACAGTCACTGGTTCCAGCACCAAGATGTCTTTTTGACAGATCTGCAACATGGGACACTTTAGGTGAGTGAAGGTGTGTGTGGGGCGTGGAGTGGTGGGTGCTGAATGGGTGGGGGTCAGGGTGGGGTGGGGTGGGTAGGGTGTGGGATCAGATTAAAAAGGGGCCATTTTCTTCTTTGCAGGTTAATATTGTTTCACTAAACCTTCAAAAGCACTACCTTGGCACAGACTGCTTCTACCCTGAAAGTTTTGTGACAAATCTCTGTACTGTTCAGGCTGCATGTGGAAGCAAACAGAATTGTGTTATGTATAGGAATAAACACCATAATCGATTAAAAATCAATGCTCTGTATCTTGGAAACCACACAAGGTGATGTCACAAAACATTTCATATATTGAAACCCTACCAGCCATATCAAGCATGCAAAATTATGGGCTATTTGGTCAGACATCACCAAAGTTATTAAGGTGCAAATATTGGGGGGTTAACATTAAACACCTTACTCAACCCTAACTGTACAGGTGTAACCAAGCCAGCATAATATCTATCTATCTATCTATCTATCTATCTATCTATCTATCTATCTATCTATCTATCTATCTATCTATCTATCTATCTGTCTGTCTGTCTGTCTGTCTGTGTCTGTCTGTCTATAGATATATGGGCTATGACATAATCTAACTGAAGATATATTTATCTTCATGAGAGACCAATTATGTTATGATATCCCATGCGTGGCAAAGTCACGAGTGAAATATCTTTATATCAGTGGCCTCAAATGAAGCTAAACATGGTATCTTCAGTCAGGTAATTTCATGTTCATGTTTGGTTTATACAAAAATAAAGTATGTCTTTACATTTGTCAAAATCATTTGTAGCAGGCATGTTAGTTACTGTAAGGGAAAAAAAACAATAGCTGCCAGTGGCCCGATATTCAAAACTTTTCTCGGGCACAAATCCCAGTTTGCCTGCCCAAACTGGGCTTTGTGTGGCTTTCCCATATCCAGAACCTGGTTAGCATGGGCACTGGGTGTGCACCCTAGCAATTTTCAGAGGGGTGGAGCATTGCAAATGAAGGGAGGGGACTTGGATATTGGCACAGTCCAATATTCAGAGTATGTGCGCCATTTTACACGAACACCTTGCGCAGCGCACATACCATTGGTCGAAACCTCAACTTACTCTGTGCAACCCTAGTGGTTGTCAGAGGAAGTGCAGTGGCCTCCCCAACCCCCAGCACAGTAGTACCTGGCGTCTAGTGGCGCCTCCCTCCGGATTGCAGGCCAGATATAACACATACACTTCCCCTAGTGTCTACTGGTCCCCCGAGCTGATCGCTGGCCCCATGTTTAAATACATAATTCCCTGGTGTCCAGTGGTCCCACCCCCCCAACTGCACCCATGCCAGACAGCTACTGCAGTATTCCCTTGTTTCCAGCAGTCCCTCCCCTCACCTCATTACCTGCCTGACACACAGATACCATTTCCCTGGTGTACAGTGTATCCCCGCCCTATCCTGATCCCCTGTATATTAAAGAGAAACCATTCCTTGGTGGTCTAGTGGTCCTCCCTCCCTATCCCCGATTTCCACTTGCAATACAATGTATATCCTTCTCTGGTGGTCTACTGGACACCCCCTCCCTATTCTCGTTCTGCCCGTATAATACAATATATATATTTTCCTGGTGTCTAGTGGATTTCCCCACACTGACAGGTAGTGCCTTACCACCCCAAGCAGGCAAACAGCACAGCCCTCCACTGATTGAGCTGTCAGTGAGCATGCACTGCACAATCAGGTGTTACAGTTCATGCTCATGGGGCAGACGATTGGCAGGGAGACCACTAGACACCAGGGAAAGTCTATTTTATATATCAGGCCAGCGATCAGTGGGGGGTACCACTAGACACCAGGTGAAGTCTACTTTATATGCAAGATGATATAATACAAAATAATACTATATGATTCAAAATGATAGTTTTTGATCATTTTAATTATTATTATTATTATTTATTTGTTAAAAAACATGGATTGGAAATTTGTGATTTGGGCTTGCCACTTGAGTTCCTCCAGTTGTTTGCAGAAGTTCATTATGAGATGTTTGGTTGGGGGGGGCACTGAGATGGAATGTGGAATGATGTTGCTGGAGATGGACAGCTATAAGTTTAACCATATTGGACAGATGGGGATGGGCTTGGCTTGACACCGTGGACCATGAGGTGTTACTTGACCGACTGCGGTTTTGGTGTGGCCTGTCCGGAAATGTCATCAACTGGTTCAGGTCATACCTGACAGACAGGGTGCAGAGGGTGACCATGGGAATTTTCTCATCAAATCCGAAGTCTCTGTGCTGTGGTGTTCTGCAGGGATCGGTCTTGTAGCCTCTGTTGTTCACGGTGTATATGCTGCTACTGGGGAACATTATCAGGTGGTACGGGCTGGGTTTTCACTGCTATGCAGATGATACCTAGCTGCACCTGTCCTGTGCTCCCAATAGCCAGGTGTCAGACTCAGTATTTAACAGCTGCCTTGAGGAAATCCAGACATGGATGACTCACAATTGGCTTAAACTTAACCCAGACAAGTCTGAGGTTCTGGTGGTGGAGCCGGGTCATCAGGGCGGAGGGAGGGGCATGACATTACCCCTGACCTTGTGCTGGGGTGTGTGTCTTTAGCGTCCCTCTAGGAAGGTGAAGAATTTGGGAGTAATCCTGGATGGCGGTCTGACACTTGATGCACAGGTGTCGGCCATGGTGAGAAGTGGGTTTTATCATCTCAGGAATATTGTCCGAATTTGAGCCCTGATCCTGCCTGATAACCTGCCCACACTGGTACATGCTTTCGTCACTTCCAGGTTGGACTACTGTAATGCCCTGTACCTAGGGATATCTGGAGGCAACCTCTGCAGATTGCAGATGGTGCAGAATGCAGCGGAGAGATTATTGTAGGGGGTGAAAATGTATGAACATACCACCTGGCGCTCCACGAACTGCACTGGCTGCCAGTCTGGTGGAGGGTTGTCTTCAAGATAGGGCTGTTGACCTATAAGACCCTGCACAAAAGGGGTCCAGTCTATCTGCAAGAGCTCCTTGTGCTGTACCGCCCGACCCAGGCTCTCCACTCTGCCGGGGTGGCCTCCTTGGAGTTCCCAGGGTTAGACTGTGGCATTTGGGTGATAGAGCGTTTGTGGCAGCTGCACCTACCCTGTGGAACTCCTTGCCTGGTTATCTTAGGGAGGCACCCTTGTGGGAAGCCTTTAAGATGGGCCTCAAATCATATTTATTTAATCAAGCTTTAAATTGAAGGTGTTTAAAATAATAGCATATTTTATGATGGTTAGTTAAGCTGCTGCTTCCAGCTGTATCTTGTATATTATTGTTCTCGTTTCAAACTCGTTTTATTGTATTTTTAAAATGTTTTTGCATATTATGTGTTTTATACTGTGGCACCCAGAGTCTTTGGAGATGGGAACTATATAAATAAAATATTTATTTATCTACCTACCTATCTATCTATCTATCTACAGATAAATAATTTCTATCTCAGGTAGGGGAACTGGAACTGGAAATGGCAGCACCTAAAGGAGCAGGAGGAAACCAATGTGCTTAAGGATTGCTCAGTGTAACTATCATCTGTTGCTCTGGGCAACCTGGGATGGGTGTTTGTAGTTTGGAGTGGAACCAGTTGACATTTTTAAAATTTTCCTTTAATTATATTTGTTTTTTATTTTATTAATTTACACCTGAAAACACCCAAGTAATCCTGATTACTGAGTCCTGACCCCACAGACAGCACAAACCACACCCCATGCTAGTGTGATACTGAGAGACATAGCATATTTCTTGAGATATTATGCACAGCATGAAAGATGACACTATAATGATATAATTGCTGGCAACTGCAAAAGACGAACTATGATGACTCACAGCGGATCCACAACAGGAGTCCGACAGTATTTCTGTCGAACGCCCTGTCAGCGATACCGGCAGGTCGACTGCATTATGCAGTCGGCTGCTGGTTCGCTATCATTTTCTTTGTTTTCTTCAGGGGGCTTCACCCCATGAACCCCCCCACACACCCCCACTTAAAGATTCTCAACTCCAGTTGGAGCTGATTGGGGGGGTGCAGGACCCCTGACAAGCAGCGCTGGGTTCCAGCGGGTCTCCCACCACGGCTATGCACTGTAGTCACTGTGGGGGACCTCACTGGTGAAATGTCACTGCGAGGGGGGTAAACGACTCACAGCAAGAGTCTCAAATCTGGAATTTGTCTCAGATCTGTAAACCTGTCTCAAATCTTCTCTTTTGGGGAAAGATTATTGAGAAGGTTGTGGTGACACAGCTAGAGGCTCGTCTGGAGTTACTTAACATCTATGAGCCTTTCCAGTTAAGATTTAGGCCTCGGCATAGTACTGAGCCTGCACTGGTTAGGGTGGTGCATGATCTCCTCCTAGCGAGAGATCAGTGACTTTGTTCCATCTTGGTCCTTTTGGATCTCTTGTCGGCATTTGACACGGTGGATCATGGTGTTTTGCTTGATTGACTGAGGAACTGTGTGGGACTCACTGATACTGTTTTGCACTGCTCTGAGTCCTACATTACAGGGAAATCTCAGCAGGTAGCCTTGAGCAATTTCATCTCTGAACCCATGGTGGTCACCTGTGGGGTTCCTCAGGGATCAGTTTTGTCACCTACAGTATGTTATTCGCTGTGTATATGTTGCCTTTGAGTGAGATCACAAGGTGGCATGGGATTGAGTTTCACTGCTATGCAGATGATACTCGGCTCTATGTGTCTTGCACCCCAGATTAGGTAAATGCAGGGTAAGTGCTGGGATGGTGTCTTTATAAAATCAACAACTGGATGGCCTTCAACTGGTTGCATCTCAACCCAGGGAAGACAGAGGTGATGGTTGTCAAACCAGGACGGGTTGGATCAGCAATGACAAGTGGTGACCTTTCTTTTCCATCTTTGAATGGTCACAGTCTTTAAGCCATGGATTCAGTGAAGGATGTGTACATCATACTTGACTGCAAGTTGACATTTGAAAAACAGGTGTCGGCAGTAGTCAGGAATGTTTTTTACCATCTTTGTAATATCGCCCAAATCAAACAGTATTCGGAGCCAGCCAACCTGGATATGGTCATCCATGCCTTTGTCACTTCCTGTTTGGATTACTGCAATGCTCTTTATCTAGAGATGTCTGGAAGTTTGGTGCACTGACTTCAGCTTGTCCAGAACGCCGTGGCCTGGCTGGTGACGGGAACTCCTCAGAGTGCCCACATCACACCTGTGCTGTAGGCTCTTCATTGGCTGCCAGTTTGTTGACACACTACCTGTAAGACCTGCTTGATAACATTCAAGGCCCTATGTGGATAGAGCCCAAGCTACCTGAAAGATCTCCTGAGGCCTTATATCCCTCTTGACCCCTCTGGTCCACATATATAGGTCTGCTTACAGTACCCTGTTCTCATTTAAAATAGTGTGAAGACAGGGCATTCAGAGTTGCGGCCCCGTTGCAGTGGAATTCTCTACCAGAAGTAGTTTGCTCTGCCCCTACTGTGGATACCTTTAAACACAGGCCAAAATCGTATTTATTTACACAGGCCTACCCTGATTATTAATGAATATTCTGATCTGTTTATTTTATTGTTTTTCTAATGATGTTTGTAATGCATTTGTTGAATGTTTTTAAATGTGTGACCTGTTTATGAACTGTAAAGTGCTCTCAGCCGTAGGATAGGGTGCCATATAAATCAAATTTGCCTTGTCTTTCCTTGCTTTGTCATTGAAAATTTTTAGACACCTATCTGGTGCATGACATCTTATCCAACCAGTTTCCATACTTAAAACTGACTGTCTTCACTTCTGCTCCATCTGACTTGAGTGGTGATTGGAATTGGGTGTGGCTGTTAGGAGGATGCCATCTGCATGTTTTGAATAACTGGCCAGAACGTGGTTTCTGAAGTTTGAGTCAACAAACTCTGACTTATCTGTCTACCACACTGATTGCAGCATATACCCCCCCCCCGACAATGACACCGGCGCAGCGAACAACACTACAGTAACTACACTGCCACATCACTATAGTGTCTGCGTTTGAACCCGGCACTGTCTGTTGGGGGTCTTGCACCCCTTCCCCAATTCAGCTCTGACTCGGAGTTGATAATCCTTAGTAAGGGGTGCGAGGGGCACAGCCCCCAGGTTGGGGGGTTCGGGGGCAATCCCTTCCCCCAAACAAAACATTTTGTTTTCTTTGGAACTGGCAGTCGAGCTGCCGGTTACGCTGTTTGGTCGTTCAACAAAATTTTTGCTGACGACTAGTCGTGGAGCCAATTGCAGTATGCTTTTAGTGGATTTGTGCTGTAATCTGTATAATATTCTCACACTGTAAAGTATTTATTTGTTGTTGCTTTTTTTAGTGACAGTGGCCTTTTGTGCCCATGCTGGAAATTTATGAGAAATTTGGAGGTAACTGTGGCATGATATTTTTAGGCCACTGTATAATGATGTCACATGGCTGGGATGGGACAGTAGGGCAGCAGCAGAAGAAGGTAGTGTGGTCTAATGGTTAGAGTACTGGCTTGGGAACTGGGTGATCACAGATTCAAATCCCTCTGCTAGGCTAACCTGGGTTAATAAATGGCAAAACAAATAGTTTTTCTTTAATTGCAAATTTGTGTTTATAGTTTCCAGATGGAGAGTGTTTTACTGGCTGCCAAGGATGCTTGAACTGAGACAGCATGACTGTATGACAGATGGTGTGCCAGTGGATGCAGGGATTGATTGAACTGATACTGGGTAAGGCAGGAGGTGCCAATGGATACCAAGGACTGCTGTTGAAGAGCAGGCTGAGGGAAGGGATACCACTGCATGTCAGGGACAGACTTGATTCGTGCTGAATGAGGAAGTGGAGGCCATTGTATTCTAGGGACTGATTGGCACAGTGGCAGAGTATGAGATGGGTGTCACTGTACTTCAGGGACTGGTTATCTTTAAAAGTATTGTCAATAGAAAGTAGTGCACATATGTTATTAAAATGTCATTTTAAAAAGGAAGACATTTATTGCAAAAAAATTGATTTTGCCATCAGTCATGGCTGAAACACTATGCCCAATGCAGAGTTTGTTTTATCCAAATATTGGCAGGCTTTCAAGATGCATAAAACTACTCACACAGCAGTGCTTTTAATGAGGATGTTGAACATACTGTTAGATGATGCACTTTGGATAATGTCAATGCAGCATTAAGTAACTATTCAAACCCCAAGGAAAACCACATTACACAATCATGAAGGTTCAGGGGACTTTGTAACACTAACAGCACATTAGGTATAGTGTAGTGTGGTTAAAGGCACTGAGCTGCAAACCTGAAGACCTGGGTTTGAATCCCATCAGTCCCCACTTGCATACTGTGTGACCCTGAGCAAGTCACTTAGCTTCCTTGTGCTCCCAGGTCACACTTGAAACAAGTTCCGGCTTAGTGTGCCTTTCCTGGTTAAACAATCCTCCCCCGAGGTTTGTATTTCAGCCCTAACTGATGTTGAAAGGCTGTTTGTTTTGCAATGATTACGAAATATTTATTTTTTTTATTTTATTTAAACAGCAGTTTGAAAACCTTTGAGCCATAGGCTCATTTACAAAGGTACCTTGTCACAGTAAGACAAACCAAAATACACAGTATAGCAGTACAACACATAAGTATAACAGTAAATTAAGACATAGATACAAACAAGCTGGTACAGGTAGGATGGATGCAAACAATACCAGAGTTATGTTTTCCTTAGCAGCTTAGTAATAAGCTTTGTCATAAGTATTGAATCTCGGCTTTGACTAGCGGCAGTTACAGCATCGGGTGTTAATAAGGTGGTTCACGTAAGGAAGTTTTCGAACGCGATATAGTTGGAGCTTGGAGATGGAGGGCAGTGTGTTGAACAAGGAGGGGCCCTAAAGCTGAAGGCTCTTTGGCGTGAGAGGTCCGAGCTCTAGGGATAACAAGAGAGGTTTTCCCAGAGGTCCAGTATGAACTAGTGGGACAGAGCGGTATGGTGGTGGTCAATCCTGGTGGGGAAAGTCCAAGGAGGTCTTTTTGTAAGGGTACAGGTAAGATATTTGAGGCGCCCATCGAGGTCAAGTACCAGCCAGCTTAGCATACAGTAGACAGGTGTGTCATCCTAGGTGCTCCAGTAATTAACCTGAAGGCCTTATTCAGAGTAGTGCGAATTTTATGGAGTGCGGTCTGATCAGCAGCACCATACACCGGCAGTCCATAGTCCACTAGGGACAGGATAGAGGAGGTGACTGTGAGTCGAAGAGCCTCCGGGGGGAGGCAGTGTTATACCGATGTAAGATGCCCAATCGGATATTAGTGGCAGTGGCTAGGGCAGCGATGTGTCCATGAAAGGAGAGGGAGGGGTCAAAATGGATCCCTAGGTATTTATAGGAGCAAACTTGTTCGAGTGGGAATGAGGACCCAGAGTGAATGAGGAGTTTGAAGTTGCAGGACTTGTTTTGGGGATGAGAGAAGAACATGTTTTTTGTGTTTTTAAGATTTATCACCAATCTATGTTCCTTGAACCAGCCCTCGGCTTCAGTGAAGGACTTCTGCAGCGAGTCCTGGAGGGCAATAGGGTTACGACTTGAGGCAAAGATGACTGCATCATCAGCGTACAATAGAATGTTCCCGAGCAAGAGCGTGGAAGGGTGTTAAGGAAAGGGAGAATAGTAGGGGCCCAGAATGGAGCCCTGGGAACAAGAAAAGATAGGACAGATGTCTGAGTAGGTCCCATTAATTTTACACGCTGAGAGCGTCAGACAGATAACTGGTGCACCAGGAGATAGGCCCAGCAGCAAAACCAGAGAGACTAAGGCATCCAGAAGGAGGGTGGGAGACAGTGTCGAAAGCTTAGAGGTCAATGAAGACAGCACCAGCCAGAGAACCAGTGTCTAAGGAGGAGTGGAAAGTTGGAGAACTCTAGGAGGGCTGTGTTGGTACTGTGGCCCGCTCGGAAGCCATGCTGCTCAGGACAAAGGACATTGTAGGTGGAGAGGTAGTCAGAGATTTGAGAGGCCACCACTTTTCCAAGGCCTTGGAGAGGAGAGAGAAGGATTGGTCGATAGTTTCAAGCCATAGTCCTATCACCACCTTTAAAGATAGGGTGACAGTGGCGACTTTCCAGGCAGTTGGAACCTTCCCCAGGCAAAGAGAGTGGTTGATGAGGCATGTGATCGGGTAAGAACTGTATCTAAGACCAGCCCGTAGGATACACGGATCAGGAAGTCACTGCCTGTACTATTACTCTTGAGGGCAGTGACAAGGTGCGGCCTAAGTTCTTGGGCAGAAACACGGCGGAGGAGAAAATAAGGGCGAGAAAGATTTATGGCAGGTGCTGGGGGAGGAGGGTCAAAAAAATTTGTATAATCTAAATTGTGTGTATTTATTGTATTGTATAAAGTAATCCCTATAGTACAGGAGGCTCTTTAAAGCCAGTTGAGTTCAAAGTGACTGAGAATTGCTATTAAATATTCTTGCAATGATGCTCCTTTTCTGATCTCTCAGGCCCACAAAGCTTTGATGATGTCTGTTTAGTCCTTGATATAAAATTATTTCTACCACTTCCCTTTCAGAAATGTTTTTCATTTAAAAAATAATAAAATATTAAATTACAGTGGCAGAATTAATGTTGATTTACTAAGTTTCAATTTACCTGCTTTTAATAGAAGAAAAACTGTGCTGGGTGTAAAATCATATGCTGTTTCCAAAGACATGTTGTGGATCTAAGAAATCAGAAAAAAGACAGCAGTAAAAGAAAAAAAAAACACAATTTAGTGGTATACTTTAACATTATTTTTCAATGAAGAATACGGTGTCCTAAATACACATCAGCTGAGGAAATAACAGGAAGCCCTGTATGTTTAAATGGCCATTTTTATGTTGGCTTGCGCATATGCGCAAACAGTATATTGCAGTAGTAGCGGGGTAGTAGCACTTTCAAAGGTGTGTCAGTGTTGTGGCAAATCCAGGGGATGCTTTAGTCGGTGTGTCCCTCAGCCACCAGCCAGTGAGCGTGTTGCCGATGACTGCAGTTTCAGAGAATGCCACCAACTTGAAAGAAATCCACTGCTGCAATGAGAGACAGGCTCGACAATGCACAGGCAGATCTGACATGCCTCCATTATGTGCCATTCCTGGTGAAACATTGAAATACATATGGCAGCTCCTGCCCTCCGCTATACAATCCCAACATCAGGGTGCCCAATCCCCATGTTGGCATCCCCCCCCACTTTAATGTGTTTTTCCTGGTTAAATAAAATATTCCCTTTCCAACACCGGGATGCCCACTCCTGGTGTTGGATGCAGCCCCCCCAACCCATTTATTCGGCTTGCAGACATCAGGGTGCTCAATCCCTGTGTCAGCATCCCCCTCCCTGAATTGTGGCACACTGGGAGCCCACCCCAATGTGCCATTCTTTGTTTTTCCTTTTTGTAACCTGTTCAAAAAAAGAAAACCTTCCCATGTGGTCTGTTTTTTTACCTGCAAAGAAGAAAATGGTCCACCATTGTCTCCCTTGTCCTCCCCATCCCCACCTCCCTCTGCGCACTCCACCTCCTGCACCCCCCTCACCCATACTTACCATCTGGAGGTCAGGAGCCATGATATTCTCTGAAGCCGGACACGCTGCACTCTTCAAAGCCAAACCACAAACTGAAAAAATGACGGTAAGCTTTATAATGAGGTGTTTCAATTTAGGTTGATATCTGAGCCTTTTTTAGGACTTTTTGCCCCAGATATTCAACATGGAGTTCTTGGGACCCCACCTGGTGAACATGTAACTGTCATTTAGTTTCTCAGTCCTGAAAGGTGATTTAGCCATCTCTGCGCAGAATCACCTTTCGGGACTGAGTAAAGATACAACAGTGCCAGTATTCATGATGAGAGGTCCCAAAAAGCCCATGTTGAAAATTTGGTTAAAAAATCCCAAAAAATGACTGCTTTACCAGCGTGCATTGCACAGTTGCTATGCACGCTCATGCCTTAGCCAATTTTTAATATTTTAATAATGATAAATAAATAATAAAATGTATTTGATATAGCGCCTTTTGCATATCAAAGTGCTGTACATTCAAGATAAAAACAGAATACAATAAATACAATAAAATCAAAAAAATACAGAATAGGCCTTTCCCAACAAAAAAGTCTTAAGTGTCTGCTTGAAGCACTCCACCATCCTGCACTACCAAAGCTGATGTGGCAGAGAATTCTAGAGGGTAGGTGCCACAAACCCAAAAGCACATGCACCTGATGACTTTAAGCTTACCCTCAGAATCTCTAGCAACCTCTCGTCAACCGAGCAGAGCTGTCGCAGAGGGGTGTAGAGAACCAGAAGCTCTTTCAAGTAATCAGGACCCTGTCCGTGTAGGGCTTTGTAAGTCAATAGACCTACCTTAAAGGTGATCCATCACTGAATAGGCAGCCAGTGCAGGCCATGCAGCACAGGGGTAATGTGAGTTCTTCTAGATACCCCAGTCAACAAGCCCACTGCCACGTTCTGCACTTGCTGCAAGCAGCGGATATCAACCCCAGGAAGCCCTAAGTGAAAGGAGTTGCAGTAATCAAGGCGCGATGTCACTTAGGTATGGACCAAAACAGGTAGGTCACTAGACGGAACAAGGTGCCTAATACTAGCAATGTTCCTAAGATGGTAAAAGGGCAGCTTGACGACTGCTGACACCTGATGATGAAGGGTCAGACCATCATCAAACACCACTCCTAGGTTATGCACCCATTCAGAGGTGAGAATCTGGGCCCCCCAATACTAAACCGGAGTGGAGCTCAGTCCTCAACCCCTCTGTCCTAAGACCCGGGACCACAACCAGAACCTCAGTCTTTCCTGGGTTCAACTTTAAACCACTGCTGCTCATCCAGTCTTGGCTTCAGCGAGGCAGCTGTTCAATACTGAGATAGCTCTATCCTGGTCGGGGGCAAAAGACAGGTAGAGCTGGGTATCATCAGCGTAGCAGTGAAACCTCAGCCCATACTGTCTTACAATATCTCCTAGACGCAGCATATATACTGTGAGTAACATGGGGGACAGCATTGAACCCTAGGGTACCCCGCAAGGCAGAGAGAAAGTCCCGGAAGAAAATATACCTAAGACAACTCTCTGCATTCTACCAGCGAGGAAGGATGCAAACCATCTGAGAACTGTACCAGACAGCCCACAGATGGACTTCAGATGTTTGAGCAGAACCCGATAATCAACAGTATCAAAAGCTGATGATAAATCAAGGAGAACCAAGATGGAACGGTGTCTTCAATCTCTCGCCATCAGGGGATCATTGAGCACCTGAACAAGAGCAGTCTCAGTACTATGCCTCTTAAGAAAACCCAATTGGAGAGTTTCATATAAATTATAGATGGTTAGATGGTTATCCAGTTGAGCTGCCACAACTTTCTCAATAACCTTCCCCATAAAAGGGAGGTTAGAGATAGGCCTGTAGTTTGCTAGGTTATCTGGGTCTAAAGAAGCTTTCTTCAGGAGGGGTATCACCACCCCCACCTTCAGGGAGCTAGGAAACTCACCCAAGTCCAGAGAGCACCGGACAATCCGAGCTAAGACCAGGTCAATGATGACACTGCAAACCAAAATCAGGGAGGTAGGGCCCAGGTCTAAATTACAGCAGGTGAGACGCATTGCCAGGATGATCCTCATAATATCCACAAACTCTGGCAGATCAAAGGCATTCCAGGAAACTCTGGGCCCTGTGACATAGCACTGATCAATGACATCACCCATAGAGTGAAGTTGGAGGCATTCCTACCTGATGTCAGCCACCCTATTCACAAAGAAGCGAGCGATCTCGTCACAGTCATTTTGTGAAAAAAATCGACAGAACTGCTGACAGGCTCGGTTGCACAGTCTGTCAACAGTTCTGAAGAGTTGAGCTGGTCAGTTCCATGCGACAGCTATTTCCCTGGACAGGAATTCTGCCTTCTTACAGGAAATTTCTGTTTGACAGAGTTTATAATGCTCAAACAAAATAAGGTGTTCAGCATCTAAGGCTGTTCTCTGCCAACGACGCTCCAACCTACACCCATTTCCGCAACTCCCTTAGAGTCCCATCAAACCAAGGGGCCCCAGGACAACACAGAAGGGGGTAAACATGAACAGGAGCAATGAGATCGAGAGCTGAAGAAACAGCCCCATTATAGGCCGCAACTAACCGCTCAGGATCTGTACTAGTCTCGTCCAATAATGAGAGGTCAACTACCGCCATCAGGTCTTCAGGGACCATATTCCAAAAAGGGCGGTAACTGACCATCTCCACAGGGGTCAACCTACCTGGGGGGGCAGAAAAATTTAACCCAACAGAATAATGGTTGGACCAACTGACTGGTTCCACCACTAAGTCGGAGGCCTCGATCCCCAGGAGGAAGACTAAATCAAGAGAGTGGCCACCCTTCTGAGTAGCTGAGGAAACAACCCGTGTGAAGCCCAGAGATGTCAACTGGAGGAAGTGTTGACCAAAAGCAAGGATTCATCATCGACCCAGGCATTGAAGTCACCCAGAACTATCAATATGGGCAACTCCAATGCTATGTTGGTGACGAAGTCTGCTACTTCCTGCAAGAACAGCTTCTCATCACCTGGTGGACAGTAAAAGAGAGCTATCTTGCACCCCACACCAGCTACCATGGTACACTCAAATGAGCTGGCCACCTCGACTGGTACACTAGTTAGGCTCCATTCGGTCTTGAAACAGACAGCAACCCCCCCCCCCCAACGTCGATCCAATCTTGGGCGATGTAAAACCGAGTACCTGGTGGGAACAGCTGCCTCTAAAATAGGGGTAGCATTCCCATCTAACCAGGTCACAGTAATGCAGACCAGATGTTCCCTTGCAACAAAGTCTGCAATAAGGCCAGTCTTGTTGCAGACAGATCTGGCATTGCACAACAGCGCCCGAGTTAGGCGAGGTTGGCGAGCTGTCCCAACTACTTGCCATCCTAAAATGGAGGTGCTCTTGGGTATGGGAACCAGAACTGAATCACCATGTTCCAGGTACCATTTCACCCCAGGGCGTCTTCTGGTCCTAACCACCCCTATGGGAGAACACCACTCATTCGGAGCCCGCTGACGCAACCCCCACCCAACCCCGACTTCCTCCCCTGTGAGCAATCCCCAGCATTCGACAGCGCTGATAAACAGAAGCAGGCAGAGGGGAGAGGAAAATGGGTGGAGGGTGCAGAAAGCAGAGGCCGAATAGCACAGGGCGTGGGGGGCAAGCAGGCACATTCCACTAATAATTATAACAAAATAAAAGGGAAAGCACTTAAAACACCAAATTCCCAGATCCAAAGCAAAACTGCAGACAATTTAAAAAGCCCCAAAACAATTATAACTTATACAGTAAAACCTTGTCCTAACAAAACATATTAAACTACCCTTCTCCCACTATAGGATGACTTTAAACCCTAGAATAAAATAATAGTAAAAAATAAAACACTAATGCAGTCCCCTCTCACAGGATAACACAATTCCTTCTCACAGGATTAAAGAAAACAGACACAAATATAAATTCCCCCTCCCACAGCCCTCTCACAGCCGAGGAAGAACGGAAAATAATCAAACAGCAACTAAAATAAACATAAACACAAACATCAAAATAATATAAAATATAGGCACCCTAGACCTCTCACCACCAAGAGACCACAAAACAAATTAATAAGTCCAGGACAGAAAGTCATTAAGCAGTAGGAGGAGCCGTAGAAAAAAATTCAAAGCATTATAAATCCAAGTCTTAACGAAAGTTTCAAATAATCCACTATAGGTAAAATCCAAAAAACAAATAAATGGCCGAACAGCAGAGATTCTGTCAGTTTCAGATTAGGGCTTCCTGGATGTAGAAACACATACGGACTCAGTATAGATCCAGAGATGAACCACAAAGTCTCCAAAAAGAGCCAGAGAAATAAACAGACCAAGTCACTGGGAGCAGAGGCTCCCCTCCTCCCACACCCCCAAACTGCCTAATCAGGTTTAATTATACCACCTGGACCTGCAGATACAGATGTCCCAAGGCCACACCACTCGAACCGACCCTGAGACAACTTAGGGCCCCCCCCCCCACTATTCCCTAACTCCCTAGGGAAAAGTGAGGTAGCTCCTACTCGGTCCCCAGGGGCACCCAAGATTACCCAGGCATAAAGGCGGGGGGCAGAGCCTCTTACCACCAGACCGCTGCTATGGCCCTACTTCTAGACTCAAAACTCAGGAGACAGTAAAAGTAAAGTTGCAAGAAAAAAGGGCCTTTGATCAATAAATCAGATCCCCTCACTCAGTACTCCAGTAAAGCCCACAGCAGTCTCTCAGGCCAATATCCAAAACTATTGCACTGCAGAAATGCCTAGTCCCAGTTCGTCCTTATCCAGCTCTGCAAAGTACATCACATATCAGCAAGTTTAGGGAAAAGATGTCCAAAAGCTGAGACACCAGGGACAAACCTGGAATAAATTCACCATTACCAAGTTCCAGTTCGAAAAGGCAGCTCCCGGAATGATAATCCACTCTCCAACTCCCAATTATGAGCTGACTGCTAGCTCAAACGCTTAAAACACTCTCTTCATGAGCGCAAGCACCAGAGATATCAACTGATGCCACGACCAAACACTAATTTAAAAAATTGTTGTAAAATTGTTGTAAACAGAAACTATGGCTCTATTGAATGGTCCGACTTGGATTCTGCCACCAGGGCAGTACAAAAACACAGGTTCGCACCAAAACACTGACTGGCAGCAAAAATAGTGACCGCTAAAGCAAAAGCAAGTAAGCACTGTACCAAAGAATGCATTTAAACTAGAAAATAAAATAAAAACAAAAAGAAAAAAATGAAAATAAAACAAAATAAAACAAAATCAGTCAGGGAAGCAAAACAGGTAGTAAGGGCTACTCCAGCACGACCGCCATCTTGGATTGGCTCCAGATTTTCAACATTGTCATTTTTGCACACCTCCTTGTGAACAGTATAGCTGTCATTTTTAACGTCCTGCACAAAACATGTTTTCGCATTTGTGGCACACAATGGGCGCGGTCGCTGTGCAAAATCAACTTTTGGGATAGAGTAACAAAATCACAGTGCTACTGTTCATGATGAGAGGTCCCAAAATGCAAATGTTTAAAATTTGGTGAAATAATTCCCCCAAATGACCGCATTACAGGTGTGCGTTGTGCAGTATGTATGCACGCTCGTAAGTTTGCAAATTTTTCAGATTTTCTCTCCAGATTTTCAGCATTGCCATTTTTTTACACCTCATCATGAACAATACAATTGTCATTTTTTGCATCCTGCCAGAAACGTGTTTCCACACCTGTGGCTCCCTATGGTGCAGTTGCTGTGCGAAATCACCTTTCAGGATTGAGTAACAAAATGATAGTGCCACTGTTCATGAGGTGGGGTCCCAAAAAGCCAGTGTTAAAAATTTGGAGTGAAAATACCAACAAACACCCAGGGTGTTAGGGTTTCCAACCGTACACCCACCCTGTAGAGACTGACAGGCATCAAGGATGTAACTTGGGTTCATCGGCCTATAATGTTTTCAGCATTCTACCCCGCCCCCACCCTGCAGCCACTGATAGGCATTGAGGTGTGCCTTGGGTTCTGTCACCCTAACATTTACCCCATTCTCCTATATTGCACCAATCTCAGCTTATTTCATTATGGAATGGGGTGAGCATTAGGGCCAAAGATCCCAATGCACACCGACACCTGCCGCTGTCTGCAGAGTGGGGTGGGGTAGAATGGCGCAAGTGTTATGGCTGACCCAAAGCCACACTCCCAATGCCTTTCAGTCTCTGCGGGAGTCGGGGTTGTTGGCATTAGTTCAGTACTTCACTGCCATTCCTATTTTGCATTTCTAACTCCTGCACTACCACTGCCAATGCCATCAAGCCAACATTCGGCATTGACAAATGCTTGTTCTTTATCTCGAACTGTAGCATATTTAAGAGAAAGAAAGGAATTATTTCAACAAAGACAGACATATTATTTATTTATGTATTTTTATTACAGTCTAGGATTACAATCTTTGAGCTGGGAGCTTGCTTACAAAGGTTCCATGTCATGAAAGTACAGACAATGAACAGAACAACAACTGATACATCAGAACTTTACAATATGAACAACAAGTACACGTTGATTAATCAGGGAATGAGCGAAAGGAAAGAAAAGAAAAAAAAAACAGTTCACTTAAACATCCTCTAAACCTATATAATTTATTTAAATATATGATCAAATTAAAAAAAAACTTGTGAGAACACTTGTTGCTCACAAATAGGTTATAGTACTACTGTATGTCCTCTAAACAGGACTGAAAAGACTAACAGTTCTATTATCCATTCAGCATGGATCTGGGCCAAAGACCACTCCTTTTACTGGAAGTTTTCAGATAACTATGTCAGCAGCAAATATTCCCCTTTTCAGATAAGCCATAGAGGACTTGACTTCCCAGCAATGTTGTGAACAAAAGCAGTGAAACTGGAAGAGCTGGTTCAACTGCCATCAGCTAATCCAGTGTCTTTCGTTACAAAAGCAGAAGCTGTACAGTACAATATATCACAATGTCCCATTTCTTAGATCCATAACAAGATCTCTCACTTGAACAGTTTGTCGGTTCTACTTTTCAAGGGGAGCAACTCTTTACAGTAAACTAACTGAACTGTTGGTTTCATTGTGTGTATAAATTATTTTAGCTTTCCCTGTCAGTGATGGAGGGTGTGAAAATGTACAGCCAACCTGTTCTCTGCTTCGCTATAAAAGCTCTCCCAAGTACTCTAACAGTAAGCACAATTCAAAACTGTTACAAGAGGTGTTCAGTTAAAGCCATCTAACAAAGGTTCTGTTATCCCCACAGACTTTTCTTAGAATTGTTTGTCCGGGAAAGGCCCAATAAGCTGAAGCTCATTCCAGGTGCAACCTGGGAGCATGCGATGTTAAATGACTTGCTCAAAGTCACACACTATACAAATGGAGAGTTGTGAGATTCAATCCTATATCTGCTTTGTCTCCAGATTCACAGCTTGGTGCTCTAACCTCAAGTCTATACTGACTACTGCTGAGATGTTTATTTCTGTATTATTCATGTATTTAAGGGAAAAAAGTAACTCTTTAAAGAAAATGGGGTGACAGGGTATTTCAACTAAGTTAGTAGGAGGAACTCAGAGGACTGCTGGTTGTCTTTCCCTTCTAAATATGAATGAACAGTGCAGTATGTGTTACATTGTCCGGTAGGCCCCTATTGCCCCCCATGGACAAGAAAGACACAACACAGTTCTTGGAGGAAATTGCCTTAGCCATTATTTATTTATTTCCAATTCTAGATATTAACCTTTATTGAGTCACCAATTTATTTTATCATTAATACTTTAGATCAATACCTATTCACTTATTTAATATTGAGCAGCGGGCGCTGCCGGGAGGAAACACATATCCCAGGCCCCCGCACCGTCCACAACCTGGGAAATCCCTTTCAGTGCTGGCTGAGGCATCCCTCTGCAGTAGCAGGACAGGTCATATGGCCAAGGTTCTGGCGGCCACCCGCCCATCTGGTGTCGCCGACCTTGCAGTCTCTGCTGCTGAGACTGGACCTAGACCCCATACACGGGTACAGGTCTTGTGATCCACCATCCTCACACCAACCAGGGTCCCCAACACCTTCAGGAGAACTGGCATCGTCCCCAATTTTCCTGCTACTTCCCTTGTATGCTGCTCTCGTGCCACCACAGGCCGGACCCTGTCCAACCCCCCCCCAAGCCACCTGCTCAACCCTTTCCTCCAATATCTCTTGAAAATCATGCAATAAACTATCTCAAACCTCGCTTTGCAGCTGACCCTCTGGGCCCACCGGTGGGTACAGTAAATGTTATCATGCTCAATACAGTGCCCCCCTTGGGCTCCATAAAAGCTCCCATCTCCTTGTTGATTCGCATACAAGCCCTGTTCATGGTGGGGACCTTGCGTGCCCGAGCCCAATGCTCCCTCATCAACAAGTGTGACCAGATGATCATATTGCCCGGCCAGCAGCCCTTGATGGTCCACGAATCATTCATTATCGCCAGTAGCAGATTCACTGTCATCCTTTGACCCAGGTCTTCTCTGCACAAGTGAATCACAAGATTTGTGGTGTGTTCCTCCGGTCAGCCTCACCTTGCAATCTCAGAAGCAACCCCTTCCATTGCATATCTTTGGTCCACAACCACTCAATCCCTGCGTCCCACAGTGTTAGAGACAGGTTGCTTCCCCCCAGCTGACCGGCTGTCCTCTGTGCTGCCCACCAGATGAATGAATGGCCACATATCCAAATGTGTGCACGATCTTCCATAGGGCCTGCAAGAGACAATAAACAATTATTGCAAGTGTGACCTCCCATAGCACAGGAATGCCTGAGACTTCCAATGCCTAAATCTCAGAGCCAAACCCCTGGCATTCCTCACTGCCTCAGTGCAGAATGAATGAGTCCCATAATCCCCGGTATGTAGCCCTAGTTCCTGGATGGCCTTCTGCAGGATGATACTGGAACTGGTGAGCTGGCACCAGACTGCCATCCTAATGCTTGACGAAGGCTTCCCCGTTCCTGGAACAACAAGCCCAATACTCTGCCACTCTATGGGCTACCTGCCAGTGCATTCCAACCAAAATCATTTCTTCATGCCAGTGGCCTGGTTCCCTCTGTTCCATCTTTGATCTGCAGAGCCTGAGGGCTACCCTTCGCCCCATTGTCACCACATCCTGTGACAGCAGGCTTAGTGCACCACAGTCCATGGAGGGTTACATTAACTCTGACACCCTGAAGGTCCCACAGAAGGCCACCAGCAACGTGGTGCTAAATGGCCAAGTTTCCTACCCGTCCCTGCAAACCTTGGGCAGAGCCCCCCAAATGGCTTGTAACATACCTGGAGTGATGGGCCATCTGGCATCCAAGGTGGAGGAAAGCTCTCTGCACCAGCCTTCCGAAAGCTTCCTCATCTTGAAGGCCTCCGTGGAGTCGTCCATCCCCATGGCTTTCATCACCCACGACAAGCTTGTGAGGTGACAGGCCATCACTCCAGGGGAGTGTCCCGCCACTCTCCCAGCCATACTATACCTACAAAGCTGATCTACCGGGACAGGCCACCCATCAGGCCACCCTTTGGCCTCCTGCATGGCTAGGTCATGTTACACCCCGCCCCCCCACGGCAGTACACTTCTCTTGTGCTGGGTGCAATGGAATTATCTATGCATCTTTGAGTCTGTCAGTCACCACCTCCCACAGAAAGGGAGGCACCCGTCTTGGTTCCTTGTCCACCCTCGGTGCCAGCCTGAAGAATCTGTCCCACTGTGAATGAGATAAAGCATCGGCAATGCTGCTATCAACTCCTGGGACATGTACTGCCTTGAATGTGATGTTAAGCAACATACATTTCAAAACAATACCTGCATCAAGTCTCCCAGAGTGCCCAATTAACCTAAGTGTCTATTGATGGTATGCACCACTCCTGTGTTGCCACTTGGCTAACCACCGCATGAAAGTCCGCCCTGCTGGTATTACCCTGCAAGTAAAGTTGAGGTGCCCACCACTACTGCAATTCACAAAGGGTAATTTTCTTGCTCCCCATCGGCCCATGAAATATTGACTGGAGTATATCCAGCTTGTCGAGTGGCAGGCGATGCCCAAGAATGTGAGGATGGTCTCCAGGGGTTCAGACTTCACTTCTGCCAACAGAACCCCGAACTCCATGCACACTTGCTCGACGGCTCCAACCTACCCTGCACCTGCTGAATAGTCGGCTTGGCCCACAAACAAGAAATCATTGAGATAGTGCACTATGCTATTGCTGCCCACTGTTTGAGCTGTTGCCCACTGCAAAAAAGGGTGCTGAATTCCTCGAACACCGCACAGGTCACCGAATAGCCCATACTCCTGCAGTTCCACACAGTACTTGTCCTCGAACTTCATACCCAGCAGTGCCCTGTTGTCCTGATGTACTGACAGGAGCCTGAACACAGCCTCAGTGTCTGTCTTTGCCATACAGCATTCGGGCCTGCCCCTTGCACCACTGCCACTGCCTGATCGAATGACTGGTAGTGCACCGAAGTGTGATGGTCATCAATGTGATCACTCACTGAGTCCCTGACCGGGTGTGACAAGTGGTTAATCAACCAAAATTCACCTGGGACCTTCTTGGGCACTAGACCAATTGGTGAAACCCTTAGATTTGGTAGTGGTGGCCTGCTGAAGGGGCCACTCACCCGGCCCAGTCACCACTCCTTATCCTGTTTTTTCCCCGGACGACTTGTGGCCGTCTATAGTGGACTTCAAGTTCCTGCCTTATACGGCTGGCAGGGTCCAGAGTACAGTATACTGAAGCCCATTAAAAAACCCTCTTGCAACCAGTCAGCAGCTACCTTGTCTGGGTATTGGTCCAGCCAAGGCTTCATCTTACTTATCCAAACCAGAGTGGAAAGGTTTGCCCCCCTCAGATTTCCCAAACCTGCCTCGGCCTCCCCTTCCCTTCTCTCTTTCCTCATGCCACGAAGAGCTCTGCAGAATGGGGTGCTGCCTACTGCAAGCTCAGCATGCATGCTTGAACTGGCAGCTGGTGCGTTTACAGGCCGACAGCGCCGGCTCTCCCTGGCAGAGATGGCAATGTTCGATTCTTAATCTCCATCACCAGGTCCACAACCACCCCTGCCAACTGCTTTAGCCATTCATCGGTTGCTGCCCACAGACAGTCTAGCCTTGGCTGCCTACTCCCTGGCCCCCCATCCATTCCTCTGGTGCCCCCACCGCTCATCACCATCAGCCTCTGGAGTTCCTGCTACCGGGACCCTCCAATTGCCATCTGTGGACTCCCATTAACCGCCTCAGCACTTTTTACCTGGCTGCCCCCTACCTCTGGGCCATCGAGCACCTCCTTACCTGCCGGGCGAGATAGTTTTGTAGTCAACTCTAGTTTCCACCTCCTACCCTCTTCTTCCCAGGTGGTGTTGCTGACTCATCCAGGCCTATCAGGCACGCCTCCAGCCAGGCCGCTCCCTTCTTCCTGCTCAATGTGCGTAACTTGCTTGGAGGATGGGACACGCTTCCTGGCCACCATTTCTGAAAAGACAACTTAATACCCCCCCCAACAAACACCATTAATAACTGTAAAGGAGAGTACTTCTGTGTTTCTATTCTTTGCTAGCCAGGTAAGGCCCACTAGGCCCAAGTGCCTGTTACAGGGGTGACCCAAGAGCACTGGGGAGGGTAGGTAACTTGTTCAGACTTGCGCAGTATACAAATGGAGCTTTTGGGAATCAAACCCAGGTCTGCTGGTTATACCAAGCTCATTCACGGCTCCTACACTGTCCTCTGAGCTATACCGCCAGCCTCCCACCTCCGACCCCATAATGCAGCCCCCCT
This sequence comes from Neoceratodus forsteri, assembly GCA_016271365.2. Classification (NCBI taxonomy): domain Eukaryota; kingdom Metazoa; phylum Chordata; order Ceratodontiformes; family Ceratodontidae; genus Neoceratodus; species Neoceratodus forsteri. The sequence continues at coordinate 34,396,925 of CM057450.1, forward strand.
TCAATATCGTTAGAGGGTTCTGTTCCCCCCCAAGTCCACCTGCCCCTGTGAGAAGGGGAGGGAGTCGGGGGGGGGTCTCAGCCCTGGCTCTTTAGCCACCAGGGGCTGGCGGTCCCCCTACCCCCAAAAGGTGGGTACTCAGACTAGAATCCCCCTAGGGGACCAAGGAGACCCGATGGGGACAACACGCCCACCCAGACAATCCTAAAAAGCCACATATAGGTACCAACAACTACCATTTTATTTTTCTGGGAAAGGGGCACACTGATTTAAATTACAAGGGTGCAACCCGAGAACACTGGGTCATACAGTATGCAAGTCATGGTCATGGCTGGGATTCAAACCCAGATCAGCTGAGTTTCCAGGTTCACAGCTCAGTGTGCTAACCTCTAGGCTATCCTGCCTCCCTACTGGGACACCGCCTCACAAAATGTGGAACAAAAGGAAAATGGGACACATTTCAAATCATGGAGACAAAGCTTACAACCATGCAGGGATGTATAGTATATGTTCATTAAGTTTGCTGTGCATTGAACAAGCATTTTTTTTTTGGTTTTCACCTAATGGTTAGATTCTGCCTGTAAAAGCTTGCCTGCAATGTGGGACCGACCATTTCAATGTGAAACAGAGGGCTTTTGTGAAGCAAAGTGAGGAACTGTTCCACAGAATGTGTGACGGATGAGAGGTATTCCCTGGCCAAGTAAGAAGGCACTGCTTACTGCTCACCGGTCAGTAAAGTCATACTGGGATTCATACCCCCAGCACGAATGGGTGGCAGGGTCACACAAGTCTACCATTTTCCACTCCAAACCTAATCTCTAAGCTAACCTGCCTGCTTGTCATTGCTAAGCAGAACTGTACAGGGGGACACCCACTATAAGAACTGGCGAGGTGAGTCCCGATGCAAGACAAAGGCCCACCCAAGATGGCTGCCAAGTTCTCGCAAGCATTCCCGCGAGATCTGAAATAGGTCTATGATTACAGTGACTGATCTTGCGAGAATCACAGTGCAGCAGAGCTTCCACTCCCCCTGTCAGTTGTCATTATGTTCTTTACATTGGCAAAGTCACCGACTGCTAGTCTGGCCCAATTATGTCCCACTCACTGAAGCTGAGCTGCTGGAATGAACTGGGACCCCCTCCCAGCTCTTCTGAGGCCCCCACTGCTCTTGGGCCTACAGGTGAGCACAAAGGCTCATAGGACAAGTAGTCCTGAGCCCTGGAAGCATCTAGAAACTGGCCCCCTGTCCCGCAAGCCCCCTGGGAGCGATCGTCTCTCAGGCCGCTTGCTCCCTCCATGCAGTTGCCATCCTGAACCCTGATAGGAGATTTACTGGAAAGCTCAGATGGTCTGAGCAGGACTCTACTGCCGGCAAAGCGCCCATGCAAGGCCGCAGATGGGACTCTGATTTCCTCTCTGCCCTGGGAGCATGGGAGCCGATCGCCCTGAAGTTCAGGGGAATCTACCAGCCCCAGTAATCCCTGCCTGCGGCAGAAGGCCCAAAAGGGTCTTTACCTCCCTACAGTTCACCTCGTGTTCCATGAAGGAGGCTCGCCAAAGCTCGGGCTGTCCACTCGGGAATCTGCTGCCAGCAAAAAAGGTCCCACGCAGGGCAAATGGGATTCCCCATCCCCACTGCCATGCTGCTACTCAAGGCAGAGGAGCCTGGAGGCCATCACCCAGGAGCTTCTGAGAATTACCAGCCCAGGTAAGACCTTTTTTTTTTTTTGGTGAACAGCCACTGGGAGGGAAGCATAGTCACCCAGGAGAGGAGAGCGGAAGCCTGCCACGAAGGCAGCAGACGCAGCACCCCAGGGACCACTGGGCTGAAATGGCCATGTGGGCAGCCAGCAGACCATTCAACTAACCACCAATAAAGAAACAAACAAGTCAGAAGCTGCATTTTTTACCCTAGGGATCCATGGGATCCACCTTCACAACCCATTGCTGCCATCTTTCCCCTGTCCCCCCAGCTAGCTACCTTACCTTGGTGGAAGTCTAGGGAGCTGTAGTGGACTGTTGATCTGAGTAGAAAACCAGACAGAAGGCTGGACTCCAGGCTGCTGTCCGGTTTTATTTCATCTCCTCCCCTCAGACCCCCCTCCCGGAGGGCTTGGCAGTGCCCTATCACTGCCTATGTCCAGAGGTTGCTGACCACTCCCTTGAGCTGGTCTTCAGCAATCTCTGATTTTTGACCATAGGAAGGGGGAAGGGGGCCCATGGACAAAGGGACAGCTGCTGCAATTCCTGGGCAGCCTCTGCGATATGCTAGCAACAAGAAACTGGAAGATGTTTCTGATAACATGATCCTGTATTTTATGCAGTGATTGGGATTTTATTTGAACTTCAAGTTGGAGGGTATAAAAGGGACTATAGCTTGCTGTGATATTACTTTCGTATGGCTTTGCTGGCCTAGTGCAGCAGAATGAAGACACTGCAAAGTGCTGTTTTTTTATTATATATTAAAATAAAAAAAAAATTGTTAGCATTTGTTTATATTGTGCTCACTCTACAATAACCTACTGTATGTGAAGGTATGCATATAACACTTTCCACTGGCATGTACGTGTACAGTTTACCTACTGTATGCATGTGATAGGGAACACCAGGGTGTTTTAATTATGAGTGCTTTGTGTAGGAGGGCTTTGGCCGAATACCTTTGAACACATGAGAGAGAAGAGTGATTATTGACGATAATTACACATCTCTAAAGTGTCTTGCTGTACTCAAAAAATGGATGCTCCCTTAAAACTGAAAATTGTTTATATACTTATGATTTTTAAGGACAATAATGTGTTGCTAGTGGGTATCCTGGCAGAAGAAAAAAATGTTCCTGCACAGTTTGTAATATTCTTCCTGCTTCACACTCACCCACATCCAGTCACAGTACATGTTTTACTTTTGTTTAATTTGAAACATTGTTTGTAATGTTGTGTGGTTGTGTATAGGGGTAGGATAGTGAGGATAGGAAGGGTGAAAGGTGAGACTGTGTGGAAGGAGACCAATACAAAGGTAACATTCTGAACAGGTACTTTTGCTTGGTCTATACAGTAGAGGAAAGGGGGATAGGCCAGGAGAGAGAAGTAAAAACAGAGATGGGGAGGAAGTGTACAGAAAACTATTTTCAGAGGAAAGGGTACTGAAAGGACTTGCAGTCTTGAAGGTGGATAAGGCTATGGTTCCAGAATATATCCCTGGATACTGAGGGAACTCGTACAAATTCATGCTGCTCCACTGACAGCCTGGTTCAAACAGTTCCCTGGGAAACGGATTGGTTCCAGAGGACTGGAGAAGGCCTGATGTGGTCCCTCTGCATAGGAGCGGCAGCAGGGAGGACTCTAGCAACTACTGCCCAGCCACCCAGCTTCAGTTATGGGGAACCTAATGGAAGTTTATGGGCCCAGTTTATGGGCAGACTGGGTAGGCCAAGCAGTCCTTATCTGCTGTCAAAGTCTATGTTTCTATGAAACCTGGCTAAAAGAGGCAATATAGTGCAGTGGTCTAAGGCTCTGGGCTGCAAATTTGGTGACATCCAGCAGACCAGACCTGGGTTTGAATCCCACAGCTTCCACTTGAATACTGTGTGACCCTGAGCAAGTCACTTAACCTCCTTGTGCTCCCAGGTCGCTCCTGTAAAAAAGCTTTCAGCTTAGTGTGCTATACCTGGTTAAACAACTAAATAAAAAAAAAAAAAAGAGGGACTGGTTGATTACCTAGAAGTCAGTGGGCTGCAGGACCAGAGGCAGCACACATTCATTGGGGAAGATTTTGCCAAACAAATTTCATTTCTTTGACTGGCTGACCAGGGACATAAACCAGGGTAGGGCAGTGTACTTAAGCTATCTAGACTTCAGTAAGGCCTTTTACACTGTTTTGCATAGAAGGCTGATTAGGAAGCTGACCAATTTAGGAGTGGAGGCCAAAATGCCAAATTGGGTTTACAACTGGCTAATGGATAGGAGGCAGAGGGTAGTGGTAAATGGCATGCATTCTATGGATGTGGGGGTGGCCAGCAGGGTACCCCTGGGTTCAATGCTGGGACCAATCCTCTTAAATATCCTATTAGGAAACATTGCAGAGGAAATGCAGCAGAAGGTTTTTTTTTTTTTTGCAGATGACACCAAGATCTACAATAATGCATAATGAGAAAAAATAATTTCTCCTCGAGTGTGCAAAACATGAGCTAACTAAGAATTGTTTTCTTTTTCAGGATGTACACTATTTGCAGATCAAAGGCACAGTGATGGGAGCAACATTTGCACCCAATTATGCAAACCTATATCTGGGGAAATGGGAAATGGATAATGTGTACGACAACCGGGTCAATCCTTTCTTTGATAGGATTGACCTAAGGTGCCATTATATTGATGATATATTTATGGTGTGGCATGGCAACATAGGTGAGCTTAATCAATTTGTCACCTACTTGGAGACAAGTGATGAGAACTGATAATTTTTAATGGTTGTGAAAAAGAAGACCCTGACTTCTCTAACTCCAGAGGACAGGCCACCTGGTGACCAATATTCAAAACAGCCCCGGGGCAAAATTAGCACTGCTGTTTCCATGTGATAACAGTGATCACGGAAAGCTGATCACCATGAGGATGAGTGTGTATCGCCAAAAATCAGCACAGCAAAAGGGTGCCAGAGGCTTAGATTTTTTTATCCTGTCACTATATTCTCTGACCCCCACATCCAGTTGCCCTCCCTGCCTGGTAGCTCCGTGCACAGGTGCCGTGATTGAGCCACCCTTTTTGAAAGTGCTCAATTTCCGTTGCCATTATCACAGGCTATCCACTGCCCAGAGTGCTAAAATAGCCTGGAACCATCTGCAGGCTATATTTAAAGGAATAGTCCAGGGGATAAATCAGTTGAATATAGCATGTAAATGAAGCCTTGCAAACAGGGCTGAGAGTGCAGTGCAAAAATATCCTGGCAAATAAGATAGCTCTGAATATAGCAACCAAGCAGTGCATAATGCAACAGCAGCCCAGTGCACACAGAGATGGAATAAGGCAATGTTGCAGCAGGTGTCCAATGTGGGTGATAGCACCAGTGCTCCCATATTGATTTGGCATTTTCCCTGTAACTCCAGGGTGATAGTCCTATGTTTTCCTGTAGATTACATTATTTCCTATGGAAGCTGAATTGCCCTGTTTTCCTGTATAACACATGCAAGTCTATGGGAAGCGTTTTCCTGTAGATGCCTCCAAATCCCTGTAAAATACAGGAATCCCTGTAGATATGGGAGCCCTGTAGCACTGAAGTGGTGCACAACAACTGCAAACAACATTGCAGGCCAAACACAGCAGAATTGTGCTATAGTTTTCAAAGGTTTGCCCGGGGCTAACTCATTTGCACAGCACTAACACATTAGCCCAGTACAAACACATTATCCTGGGGCAAAAGTCTGCATTAGTCAAAGCTCCTATGCAAATGAGTCTACTTAGGCAATCCATGTGCAAACAGCCACATTAGCATCTCATTATGGGCTGCTTTGCATACATTGCCATGTAGTTTTCCCAGTGCTATTGCATGGTGCACACAGCTCCACCTGTATGTCAGACTGGAACTACAGGTCAGTAGCCACAGGCTGGGTTGTGCACACAGCTCCACTTGTATGTCAGACCGAACAACAGTTTGGTAGCTGCAGACTATGTCTGTACACAGCAGCAGAGTTTACCTGAACTATCTATAAGTGTTTTATCTGATTATCCCCATAGAACAGCAACATAGGACTGTGCACAGCTGTTGATGTGGGATCATGACTGCATGCAAAGCCATTCTAAGCTATGACCTGGGCAGTAAGGGCAGATGAGCAGCAATGGATGTGAAAGAAGGAACAGTATGCACTGACACCGCTGTCTCCCACTAGAAACCTTACAGATACCACCAGTTGTACTGAAAAGAAATTGAAGGAATGTGTGTATTGCTTACAGTCAAACATATGGGGTGAAGACCAGCCAAGTAGGGGGGGGCCCCATGATGTTAGTAATCCTGCTGGGGGCCCCAAAACCCTGAAGCAGGCCATGCCCCCATCCCCGATTCCCGATGGTAGAGTAAGCAGACATACAGTACACTGACCTGGTGGTCTAGTGGCACTCCCTGATCCTCGATCCCAGACACATGGAGTCACAAATAGACACAAGTTCCCTGGTAGTCTAGTGGCCCCCACAGCCCCAATCCCTGACACATGTTGTACTTACATACAGTCATGTACCCCGGTAGTCTATATCCCTCCAGCCCCCAATCTCCATTATAATACCTGTAATTATCCCGGTGGTCCCCAGGACTGCTCCATCCCCGATCTCCATTAATAAAGAAGAAATGATCCCCCAGTGGTTCCTGGGACTGCTCCATCCGCAATCTCCATTAATAAAGAAGAAATGATCCTCAGTGGTCCCTGGGACTGCTCCATCCCCAATCTCCAGTGATAAATAAGAAATGAACCCCGGTGGTCCCCCGGATTGCTTCATCTCTGATCTCCAGGAAATGATCCTTGGTTGTCCCCCAGACTGCTTCATCCTTCATCTGCAGTAATAAATAAGAAATCATTCCAAGTTGTCCCCCGGACTGCTCCATTCCTGATCTCCATTAATAAATAGGTAAATATCCCTCGGTGGTCCTGTGGACTGCTCCAGCACCAATCCAACATAATTGACAACTCCCACATACCTGGTGATATAGTTGATCCCCCAACCCCCACTCCACAGTGCCTACCATCCCGCTTCCACCATCCCACAACTGAGATGGCGACTGGCTCAGACCACCACTCACCTCCATGACCAGCCACTGACTGAGCTCCGAATGAGTGTGTATTCAGCAAAAAAACAGACAGTTTCTCAACAGATTTATGCTGGCCGCAACTTGCAGTCGATATAAATTTGTTGTTGTAGTGTTGCATAGGAAAAATGTTGTCACTGTCATGTCATGGATCCTCTCAAAAGAAGTGTCATTATCATCATTCATCATTTGCTTTGATTAATATTGTGGGTCCAGGACTATTGCTTTAATGTAGTGTTCAGACTGAAGCATTTTACATAGTTTTTCATCTTCATCAACTTTTTTGATCATATGTTTGGTCCAAATCTTTATGTATTCTGATGGGCAACCTGTTTGTGTCAGCAGTGGCAGCAAGTGAGATAGAATTGTTTGCATTCTCTAAATTGTCCCAAGTCAGAGTCAACTGGTATTTTAATGTTTTTGTTAATGGAATTATCTGACTCAGATTTGCTGTGTTTGCACTTGCCTCTCTGGTAATTTCCTCAAATGGCTAGAGAAGTCAAATTATAAACTGTAGCATGGCCCATTGCAGTGGAGTGATTTAAATATTTGTATCACTAACTTTATTTTCCAAGGGGTACTGTCTGACAGCTTTCTTATGTTCTAGCATCCTTTGGAACATAAGAAAGGTTGAATTCCACCTAGTAAAAATGTCTTGGATTAGTGTGTGCATTGTTAATTTGTGTTCCTCTTGTAGTTTTTCAAAGAAGTGAGGGGCTTTGCTTGAGTGGTTGAGATGTATGCAAAATCTTTTAGTAGTGCTAACAAGAGCCTTAATGTCCCTGTCCTCATCAAGAAAACTGTGAACTACTAAATTCAAGCAATGTGTAAACTAGAGTATGTGAACTAAGCCCCCATCATCCAAGACCTTCCTTATGTTTGACTTATTATCTGCAACTCTAAAGCCAAAATGCAGTCCCTGTGATGTGAGCCATTTCTGTATTGCTTGTTTGAGCTCCTTGTTGATGTTGTATGAGTTTTGCTCAGATAGAAACATTCTTAGAACATCACACTGTGTTTCACTGTCCCCACAAGAAATATCAGCAAAACATGCTCATTGTGCAGTGGTATACATAAAGGGTTCAAGCTGACAGCTTGTCTTTATATCTATTATGAAATGCACCAACCCCAACAGCATTGCCCAAAACTCATCTGAGTTGTTTTTCCATGCAACGTTGTACGGATGTTGAGGAGAAATATTTTGTGTATGGAATACTATATCATATTGTGGTTCAAGGTACTCAGGCAGCCATCATAATCCTAAATGTTCAACTATGTTATATGGTAGCAAGTCAATGGTTATCCTCTGTGAAATTTTCTTCGTTACTGTAACAGAAACAGGGTGGTTTGAGGGATAGTAGGCTTTATTTTCATATGTTTCTGAGATGTTAAGTGCCCTAACTACCACTCCGTACTGGCCAGGAACAATTACAGACAGTGACAGTACACAGTAATGACCACCACCACCTCCTTCTAAGTTCAGTGCAGAAACAAGAGTGAGTTCTAGTGTTACTTTTCAGTGACTGTTTGGCAGTTCAGCAATATTATGCTACTATAACTATATGGCATTAGAATTTCAATTGGTGATGTAGATGTTTATTTATCCAGAGCACACTGGCATGGTAATAATGATGAATAACATGATAGGAAAGGGATGATGACTGAAGATGATACTTCTGTTATAGGTATGATAGGAGGAACTGGTGTTGTACAGTTGCAGTACTGTCACATTAAGGAATGTCACAAATGAAGAATGACTCTAGTCTAGCTTTTTCTTTCTCACTCAGCATCTCTCGTATTACTTTTGCTGCCAAGTCTCAGTATTTTTTTTACTGCATCCTGCAGACAGGCACAAAGCATTGGAACCACTGTACTTGGTGCCTTTTTTGGGGGGGAGCACCCTGCAGTGCACAAGCATTCAGCCCAGTACCCCACCCTCACTGTTTGGTCTCTCCTTTTCTTTCTTACTCAGTCATTCCCTAAGCTGCCAAATCTGTTTTAGGCAGACACAGGGCAGGCGGCACTCTGACTTTTTTCTCTCTCACACTCATTTTCTCTGCTCCTTTTCCTTTAATCTGTATTAATTTTCTATGTGCTATATGTTTTGTATTGTATCACCACAGTCAGGCAGACAGCTTGCCAGCCACAAAACACATACTCTTTCTCTTTTGTCTACTCCAATGTCTCTCTCTAGTCTCTTGCTTCTTTTATGTTATTCATTTTTACTGCAGAATAGTAGCAGCAACAGTAATACTGACACATAGGCAATGCTTCCCAGGCATGTTCTATGGCCAGCAATAAAGTTGGGACTCAGGAAAAGATTATTCTATTGTTAGCACAGAGATTTTTTAATTGCCTGCTCCTGATATTGCAGGGACAGCCAATTATGGGGGGAGGGGGGTTAAATACAAAACTGGATCCAGCTCTAGATGTTTCCAAATCCCTACATCATTGGATTAATCCCTTATAGAAGTACTTAAAACATACAGTGTCCATCCTTGGTATTGCTGATGTTTGTAGTCACTGTTTTCCTATGACTAGAGAGTTTACCATATGTGGCGACCTGGACGGATGTAGCCTCCTGCCTGGACTACTTTTTTACTATGGTCAAGCCCCTGGATACACTCCAGGATGTCTGGCATGGTATGATATGTTATTCGATCATGCACCAGTATATGTGAGAATTCATTTCAGGGCTACTCATCGAATTGATCATAGGCATTTGAACTTGGCCCACTTTAGAGACCCAGAATTTAAACAATTAGTCTAGGAGGCAGTTCCTCTGATTTTAGAAGATAATTCCGCTTCTGAAGTTTCACCCACCATATTATCGGATACCTTGAAACCCATTTTATGAGGTACTGTTATTGACTATTCTGTCAGGAAGAAGAGGGCGAGAGAGACTAGGTACAGGGAATTGCAGGATGAGTTTCAGACCTTGTAATCCTTCTATATTCAGGGTGAAAGGATGGCAAAGCCCCAATTGTTACTGGTTAAGCAAAAGTTGCAAAAGATGATGGACCAAAAAGTGGAGCAACAGCTTTTTTATTTGAATCATATGAGTCATGAGGAGGGGACTGATCGCGGCTAGGAATTTAGCCCATGGATTGCGTCTGCATAAAGCCAAGGCATACGTGACTAGCCTTTTTTTTAATCCTAATATGGGAAACTTACTATCCCACTCCCATGAGATCAAGAGTGCCTTGGCACAGTATTTTTAAGACTTGTATACAGCACAGCAACATCCTGATTGCCTTCAATTGGATGCCTGCTTACAGGGATTACACTTACCCAGACTGTGCCCTGTGGTAGAATTGCAGTCTACCTGAGATTATGCTTGGGTAGAATGATGACTTTCCTATTTATAGGAACATCAGGGAGTGAAGAAAGACAAAGGGAGGGATAGTGAGGCTGAATAGAATGGACGGTGGGTGGGCAGAGAGGAACAGTGAAAAAACAGGGATACTGAACGAATACTTTTGCTCAGTATTCACAAAAGAGGAGGAGGAGGGGGAGGTACCTAATCCAATTAACAGAAGCACTCTGGATAGGGGGGCTGATCCCAGTCCTTTCACAGAAGAAAGAGTTCTGAAAGAACTACTAAAATTAAAGGTGGACAAAGCAATGGGGCTTGATAGGATTCACCCCAGAATTCTAAAAGAATTAAAAGGAGAACTAGTGACACCACTGACTACCCTTTTTAACAAATCATGGGAGGATGGTGTGGTACTTGAGGACTGGAGGAAGGCAGAATTGAGTCCCCTTTCACAAAAGTGGGAGCAAGACAGAGGCAGGAAACTACAGATCTGTCAGTTTGACCTCTGTGATAGGGAAAGTGATGGAATAGCTTCTGAAGGAAAAAATTGTTGAGTACCTAGAAGCCAGTGGGGTACAGGACCCAAGGCAGCATGGGTTCACAGTGGGAAGGTCATGTCAGATGAATCTAATTGATTTCTTTGACTGGGTGACAAAAGTAGTAGACCAGGGAGGGGCTGTGGACATGGCCTACCTAGACTTTATCAAGGCATTTGACACAGTCCCACACGAAAGATTAATAAACAAATTAATCAGCCTGGGAGTGGGTCCCAGAGTGGTAGCCTGGGTAAAACATTGGGTGGACAACAGGACACAGAAGGTAATTGCAAATGGAGTCCACTCTGAAAAAAGGGGGGCTACTAGTGGGGTACCGCAGGTTTCAGTACTGGGCCCAGTCCTTTTTAATGTCTTTATAAGTGGCATTGCAGAGGGACTGGAAGGAAATGTATGCCTCTTTGCAGATGACGCAAAGATCTGCAACAGGGATGATACACAAGGAGGCATGGAAAGGATGAGAAGGGACTTGGCAAAATTGGATGAATGGTCTGAAGTATGGCAGCTTGGATTCAATACAAAGAAGTGCAAAATAATGCACCTGGGAAACAAAAACCCAGAAGAAGAGTACACGATGGGGGAGGGGGGGGAGTAGTAACAACAACAAAAATGGAAAGGGACCTGGGGTAGTCATATCAGATGACCTTAAGGTAGTCAAGAAATATAAGAAGGCAGGGTATCATGTCAATTCAGTGCAAGTATTTCAGCGGGAGCATAATAGTGCAGTAAAATAAGTGCAAAACAAATAGCTCTAACAGTACATTTCACTGAAATGCAGTTTCATCGCAAAATCGATCTTTAACTGCAACTGGATCTGATTATTCAGCAGTGTCCCTACATCTAGAGAGCAGTAACTTCTTCTGGTGAACGTCAGTGTGCGGGAAAGGGTGTGTAGGCTGTGGTGATTGCTAACTGTTTTATGCAGAGTCTGCTGAGGTGTCCCACTGCACATATTTTCAAAGTGGGGGGGGTCAGTTGGCCCCTGCCTTAGCCTCTCCCAATCTAATCCTTTAATTGACTACTTGTCTCTGAACCTTTATGATTTTATACCCCACATTCAGTTACAAATATTTCATAACCTGTTAACTATAATCCTATTGACTGCTGCTACTACTGCTTTGCACAAAGTGTTTTGGTGAATTGCCACAAGACTTCTGCAGCATAACCTACCTCCAAGATCTGTTCCAAGGGAATGGAATAATGGGAAAAGCAAAGGTACAGCAGGAATTTTCCCTAATTCGCCAACAAATGCCCCTGTGCCACAGAACGAAGGATTGCTATGCTACCAGGTATAGAAGATCAAATTTTTAAATGCAAATAGCAGGCAGCTGGTGCTCGGTTATAAAGAGTGGTCAGGGCAGTAGTGCAGTACAAGGTTTACTAAATATGATTCTGTTTCACTTAGGTGCTATTATGCCAGAAGATATTGTTGTTTTACCCCTTTATAAAATCGGACGGCTACTTTATTCTTTATCACTGCAAGCAGACGTTACCTATGGGGATGCAAAGTGAGTTAATAAGAGAAGCATTCTGCGCTGTTCTATTCTGCAATCGATTTGCAAAGTGCGCTATTAATATACGGTGAAATTACCACACAGCTTTTAGCTGCACATCAATTGTTTGTGCTAAATTGTCATGGAACCAGAAAGCGGTAGGGAGGGCTGGGAGGATTTTATTTATTTTTATTTAGTTTTTGTTGACCGGGTAGGTGCACTAGACAAGTCCTGACTATTTTCAGGCACGACCCGGGGAGGGGGATACAGATGAATGTCAACTGACCTTGAACCAGATTAAGCCGTTTGTGGTATTTTTAGTGAATGAGATGCTGGGATGTATAGGGAGAGGTATCGCCAGCAGAACACAGGAAGTTGTTATCCCTCTGTATAGACAGTTGGTGAGACCCCATCTGGAGTACTGCATCCAGTTCTGGAGACCCCATCTCTGTAAGGACATAGACAGGATGGAGGCAGTCCAGAGGAGGGCAACTAATATGGTGCAGGGTCTGCAAGAGAAGCCATACGAGGAGAGAATAAAGGATCTTAATATGTATATCCTTGAGGAAAGGAGGGAGAGGGGGGGATATGATAGAAACTTTTAAGTACCTCAGTGGAATGAACAAAGTCCAAGAGGGTAGCAGCTTTCAGAAAAAGAGATGTGCAAGAACAAGGAGACACAATTTGAAGACAGAGGGGGGACGGCTCTGGGGCAATGTGAGGAAGTATTTTTTCACAGAGAGGGTGGTGGACGCATGGAACAGCCTTCTTGAGGAGGTTGTGGGGTCTAAAACTGTGGGAGAATTCAAGAATTCATGGGACAGACATAAGACAATTCTTGTGGGGAGGTAGGAAGAAAAAGGCTGTTGGTTAACTAGGATCTGCAGCTTATCCTGTAGGTAGGGAAATGGGTAGACTAGGTGGGCCAAGCTGTCCTTATCTGCCATCAAAATCTATGTTTCTATGTTTCCTATGGTTTTTTTTCTTCTGTTCTGTAAATCTGTTGCTCAACAGTCCTCTCTAACAACTTTCCTGTTCTTTTTCTAAAATTGACGTAGGTTGGCCACCTACGACAGCTTTGTCTTATCCTTTCTAAATTGTTTTCTGCCTTTTTCTATTTTTCTTTCACCATTTCCATCCCTCATCATGAAGTCCCATAGCCTTGCTGTAACATGGCAAGCACAAAAATGGCTATATAAATATAAAAATTCCAAGCATGCTTGCTGGCTGGTTAAATAAAACCAGTTCTTAAGCTACGGTTTAAAGTGCATTCATAAAGTGCTTTAGATATTGCTAGAAAGTGCTGCCAGAATTAAGGGGCAGACAGTACAAGTTAAAATTAAATAAAGAGTGCCTGAAGTGCTGAAGAAGGTACCATAGCTAATGAATATATTGGCAGGCAGATTATACTGAAACATGAATAACTATGCTAAAATAAATAAAGTGTAGGTGCTTAAAAGAAAAAGAAATTAATGTTAAAAACATGTCCTAAAAAGCCTGCAGAGCTTGTATATTGGTTAGAAGGATGTACAAGGTGCAGCATGCTTAACTAGAAATACTGTAGATGTGAAAGCTACGTAGGTTATCATGGTAAGTATAGTGGCAACTGAATAAACAATGCAGAGGGCTGTATCACTAACATAAAGAGAGGGCATGTGAAAAAGTGATTACTTTAAACCCAGGCCAGACAAAATAAAATATTAATAATAAGGGCTCTTGCAGAAATAAGGAAAAGAGGGTCTAAGTTACAAATACAACCATTAGGAGACAAAGGAAAGTCTCTAAATGGGGACAGTCTGTAATTTAGCCCCGACAGTGTTTGTCTCAGAGATGGCTCATTTCTGTTATAAGTTAATACAGATCCTCCCCTTCTATTTTAAAAACAGGCTTTTTAAAATCAAACTGTAACAAAAGGAAAGACTTAAATAAAAGTACTGCAATACTGTAAGTTGTTTAAATACCTGGACAAAAGTTACAAAAGGGTTCTCTGTTTTGTTTTCTTGTTTCCCTTTCCTACACCCTTCTAGGCCAGAACTGGGCCTACCTCTTGACTGGAGATGAGTGATTTTTTTCCATAGGGGAGCAGTACTCTCTGCAGTCCCCTTTTATGTATTAAACCCTGTCACTCACAGAAAATAGAGGAGGAACTTTGGCTTAATTACAATGCTATTAGTGTTGTGAGAAATTGGAAAATTTCACCCAGTGAAATATTTCGTAGAATTTGTGCATTTCGTGAAATATTTTGCCTGGTGAAATGTGAAATTTCTCCTGGGGGGGGGGCAAAATTTATCCCTTGAACCTTTGAAATTTGCCACAGTACTGCACAGACTTGTAGTTCAGGGATCAGGGATGGGGGTTCTGTCAGCCAAGCAGGGCAATATCTATTTTAGCAGAAGCATGACTGGAGGGGGGGGTTCTGCTTGCCCTGTGGGGCATTTTCAGTATCTAGGAACAGGACTGGGGGTGAAGCACTTACGCCCTTTACCTGGGTGATGTGTGGCTTGCACCAATCTGTTCAGGTACGCCCTGGTCTGGTTGGCGCAAATCACAGGACTTAGCTGTGGGGACCCTGCCCATTACAGAATTGGGCACAGTGTCCTTGGCGCAACTGCACCCCTCTCATGTCACAACTTGCGACATGCGTAGGTAGGGGTGCTTATAGAATCAGGCCCCATATCCCTAATTTTTCATCTATTGGTACCCCTTTAGCTGACCTAATGAAAAAGAGGTGTAGCAACAAAGTGCAGTGGAACCCACAGTGTGAAGAGGCATTTCAGATAATAAAGGCAGCCCTTTGTTCATCCCCTCTTTTGAAAAGCCTTAATTTAAATCAGGCATTTGAGGTACACAAAGATGCCCCAGAAACAGAGATGGGGCGGTTTTAAGTCAAACTGTGGAGGGAGAGGAATATCCAGTGTTGCATATCTCTTGCAAATTACATGACAGGGAGCAGAAATACTCCACTGACAAGAAGGAGGTCTCAGCAGTTAAATGGGCCATACAGGCCTTACATTTCTATTTGTGGGGGGCCAAGTTCACACTGGTAATGGATCACAATCCTTTATGCTGGTTACACCAGCTGAAGGACAAAAACGCCCAAATAATGAGATGGTATTTGGCGTTACAGCCACATAGCTTTACAGTGAAGCATAGAGCAGGAACTATGCATACGAATGCTGATTTCTTATCCAGGCATGGAGCCATGAATGAGAGAACTGAAGAACATAATGTAGGTAAGAAATGATGTGATGATACCAGGTGGTATCTACTACTAAATAAACCCCAGGGTAAATGTAATGAATGATGTTAGAATGCTGTTGTATTAGCATATTGACATATGGTTATGATGATTAAGGGGACCTGGAGTGGAGCTTTCAAAGTGGGTGGGTGAAAGCTACAACCACTCTACTGTAATAGTAGAGTATCGAACAGAGAGAGGGTTGAAAACCAGTATAGACTGAGAGCTGGTTTCCTCTTAAGGTGGGAGGAGTGTGGTAGAACTGCACTCTACCAAAGATTATGTTTGGGTAGAATGATGACTTTCCTATATTTTTTTTTCTTCTGTTCTTTAAATCTGTTGTGCAGCAGTCCTCTCTAACAACTTTCCTGTTCTTTTTCTAAAACTGATGTACATTAGCCACCTACGACAGCCTTCTCTTATCCTCTCTAAATCTGTTTCTGTCTTTTTCTATTTTTCTCTCACCATTTCCGTCCCTCACCATGAACTCCCATAGCCTTGCTGTGACACGGCAAGCACAGAAATGGCTATATAAATATAAAAATACCAAGCTTGCCTGCTGGCTGGTTAAACAAAACCAATGCTTAAGCTATGATTTAAAGTGCATTCATAAAGTGCTTTAGATATTGCTAGAAAGTGCTGCCAGAATTAAGAGGCAGACAGCACAGGTTAAAATGAATAAAAAGTGCATGTAGTTCTGAAAAAAGGTGCCATAGATAATAAATAGATTAGCAGGAAGATCTATACTGAAACATGAATAACTATGCTAAAAGTAAGTGAATGTGCTTAAAAGAAAAAGAAACTGATGTTAAAAACATGTCCTGCAAAGCCTGCATAGCTTGTGTATTGGTTAGAAGGATGTATAGAGTGCAGCATGCTTAAATAGAAATAGATGGGAAAGTTGCATAGGTTATCATGGAAAGCATAGTGGCAACTGAATAAACAATGGAGGGGACTGTATCTGTAACATAAAGAGAGGACATGTGGAAAAGTGGTTTCTGTACTTTAAACCCAGGCCAGACAAAATAAAATAATAGTAAGGGCTATTAAGCCAGCCCAGTGGCATGGAGGGTTGAGGCATCCATGTCTTACCTCCTGCCACACCAGCAATCCGTGTTCATGGTGAACGCGGGTTGCTGGGGGTTGACTGGGGAGGAGGGGATCAAGCATCCCTAGGACAGTTCTCCTCCTCCACGGGGGGGGGGATCCAATAGTTGGCATTAGCCTAGCCCCTATTGGAGGCTGAGGGCTGGCACACTGAAGCTGTGAAGACCAAGGGGCAGAGGTGGGGCAGATGCCAAGCATGCAGTGCACAGGAGCGTGCACAGTACCGCTATTGGGATCCTTGTACACCCCTCTCTATGGGGAGCATATGAGGGAAAAACTGCCAGCAGTTGCATAACAGCGGGCACTCACAGGTCCCGTCTCGGCCAGTTGAACCAGCAGAACCGGATCTTGCATGCAGTGGGTGTGAGCACTCACCCCGTTGAACCCTCCGGGAGGGGTTAAGCCCCTGGGGAAAGATGCTAGTGCTGGCAGACATCGCGAGACAGGGCAGGAGTGCTCTCCTGATCAAGGGCCACTGGGGGGGGAGAAAAAGTGAGTAAAAAAAATAATAATAATAAGGGCTCTTGCAGAAATAAGGAAAAGAGGGTCTAAGTTACAAATACAACCATTAGGAGACATGGAACATCTCTAAATGTGGCCAGTCTGTAATTTAGCTCTGGCAGTGTCTATCCCAGAGAGGGCCTGTTTTTGTTATTAGTTAATTCAGATTCCCCCTATTTTAAAAACAGGCTCATTAAAATCAAACTGTAACCAAGGGAAAGGCTTAAAATAAAACTACTGCAAGTTGTTTAAATACCTGGATAAAGGTAATAAGAAGGGTTCTCTGTTTTGTTTTCTTGTTTTCCTTTCCTCCACCCTTCTAGGCCAGAACTGGGCCTACCTGTTGCCTGGAGGTGAATGATTTTTCCTATAGGGGAGCAGCGCACTCTGCAGTCCCCTTTTATGTATTAAACTCTGTCACTCACAGAAAATAGAGGAGGGACTTTTGCTTAATTACAATGCTATTAAGCATTTATGGGATATTTTAGTCTTTATTAAAGAATTATACCTTTTCTTTTGATTTAAATATATATATTTTACATCACCTATAAATAATGATGAGTCAACCTGTGTTATATCATCTAGCTAGTGATACATATACCTTTGCATTAGTTAAGGGTCAGGTCAGGTGAACCCACCAGACAGCATATAATCCCCTCCTGTGGTGAAACTAAGACAGATTAGCCTTGAATGTGAAGAAGTGAGATCTACCTGAGGTGAAGAGGCAGAGAAACACAGATGGAAAGGATCTTAATTGCTATACTAATCCAGAACTCTGTGAGAGCTACTCGTCTATGTAGCATTTACTTTGAATTTTTTTCCTTTTTTTTCTTATTTCTTATTCAAGTTAAAACAAATGTCACACTACAGTATGTTTTGCACCTGAATTGCCTTGTCTGTGTTATCCTTACCCACACACTGTGACATTCCCAACACAAGTACAAATTCTTTTAGTTCCAGTTTCCTCAGGGGAAATTGAGGGGGTAGTTAAGAACCCAAGACACTTCCCCATCCCAAATGGCTATCCATCGGAATTGTATAAGGAATTTTGGGGAGCATTGCTTCCTACATTATTGGCAGCTTTCCATCTGGTGCAAAAAGGTGCTTCCTCACCCTCATCATGGAATTACGCCATAACTACACCCTCCCCAAACCTCAAAAAGACTCTCAATGTCCTTCTTCCTGTTGGCCCATCTCTATGTTGAATTTTGATTACAAAATATATATAACCATATTGGTCCATAGGTTAGAGAATATAATTTCTTCATTAGTTGATCAAGACCATGTAGGATTTGTTAAAGGGAGACAGGCCCATGATGCAGTCTGGCACACTTATTTGATGGTAGACTATGCCCTTTCCTGGAAAATTCCTCTTGCCCTATTAGAGCTTGATGCAGAAAAAGCCTTTGACAGGGTTGCCTAGCCTTTTCTTTGGGCAACCCTGTACCAGTTCGGCTTTCCCCAGAGTTTTATAAAGCAACTCCAAAATATATATCATGCTCCTCAGGCTTATTTGAAATTGGATGTCTCTCTATCTGCCCCCTTTCCCCTTTCATGGGGAATGAGGCAGGGCTGTTCCTTTCCCCATTGTTGTTTTCTCTGTGCCTGGAGCCCCTGGCTGAGGCCCAAAGACAACACCCGGCCATAGAGGATATTCCTATGGGAGGATGCTTCCATAGGATTTCTCTCTTTGCAGATGACATACTGCTGACCCTAACTGATCTGGAGCAGTCCATACTGGCTGTATGGGAACAGATTAGTGTATTTGGTGAATTGTGTGAGGATGGTTAAACTTGCCTAATTTATGTCAGTATGCACTTGCCTCGCAGTTATGCACTCTCCTACATTGGCTGAATCCCTTGTATAAAGCCCACTGGAAGAACTTTGAGGTCACCTGGAGTGATATACCTGACCTGACTGAATATCTTTTTGGGTCCCCACGTAAATATGCTCCCCTTTCAAAGTTCTCTCACCACACTAGGGAGCTTCTATGCTCTTGGCACTGGATCACACATAAATATCTCACATCTGCAGAAGCCTTATACCTTGGGGCCTTTGTGGCTGACAGTTCTTTCCCACCTAATAAGTGTGACAAGATCTTTTGTAACTGGGCAGCTTTGGGTTTAAAATATAACTTTCATTTGGTGGGACCCTCTGGACTTCTCCAGTTTGTTTTTTCTCCAAGCTAAATATTGCCTCCCTGAAAGGCATTTTCACAGATATTTACAGCTTAAATCTTTTTTACAACCCTCTCATCCATAACTGATAAGCCCTCTACTTTAGTATCATTAATTAAAGCTAGCATTGATGGTATGCCAGGTGTTCATATGATCAGTTATATAAGGCTCTTTGGGAGAGGTTGGTAGACTCATCTGACTCGATTAGGGCCAGATGGTCTGAAGATCTGGGCATGGATATTTCTAGCTTAGCATGGGAGGTATCAACTTTACTGGCTTACAAGGTCTCCAGCTCTCCCTACTGGAGGGAATACACGTGGAAACTTCGGATACTTTTTTTTCGCACCCCTGCTGTTGTTGCAAAATTCACAGAGCCTTCCCTTGGGAAGTGCTGGAGAGAGTACGGATGTTTATCTGAGGATCTGACTCACATTCTTTGGGCTTGTCTGCTTCTATGCACTTACTGGGAGGTGACTGTGTGGGGAAAATGCGCCATTTATGAGTGCCCAGACTTGTTGACTCCTGCCTACATACTGATGGCTGCACCCACGGATGGGGTTAAGGTGGATAGAATTACCTACCGGCAGATCACCATTCTTGTTTTGGTGGCCAAATAGGCCATAACGCAGAAGTGGCACTCGAAGGTGCCGCCGACTGAGGAAGCTTGGGGATCCTTATTTCGGAAAATATATGCATTAGAGAGGCTATTGGTGAGATCACGGAATCAAGAGTCAGTTTCTGATTTCCACTGGTATAAGTGGGTTTTATATCAATTGGATCACTATCCAGATTTTTTCCCTTAGCCACCAGTGAATTTCACAGAAACAGGGGAGTCGGATACATTAGGTCAGGCAGGGAGATGGGTGTGAGCTGGGGTTCAGAGGTGGACCCTCAAACTTAGTAGAGGGGGGCTCTCCCCATAGCCCTATTTCTTGAAATTATTTAATGATCCTGTTAGCCTACTGTACCTCTTACCCTAAAGCTGGTTATTGATTAATTTCTCTTTTAGGTTTTGTTTTTCTCCTTTCAGACTAGAATTGAGAACCTGGGCAGATGGGCATTGCCAGTTTCTACGATGGGTTGGGCTTATAACTGTTTTCCAGTGAGGTATTGTAACACTGCATTGGTTATTATCTTGTGGATCTGGAATGGAAATCAAAGGCATTACTAGCCAGAGATGATCTTTCCGCAGGACTGAATACTTAGACTATCATGGGTATGGACTTCTGGGCAAATGGTCATCCTATTTCAATCTAATGAACTCTTGTCTTTGAAGCCTGTGTTATATTGGTTATTACTATTTAATTGCATTTTTTTTTCCTTTTCTATTTTCATTGACAGTTATGGTCTGTATTTGTTTGACCTGTCTTGTGCTGTATTCAATTGGAAATGTGTTGTAATAAGTTTCATTTGTATTTTAGTGATAATTTTCAATAAAAAATTGAAATAAAAAAAAAGTAAAATAAAATATCCTTCTGTTTAGGTGGTTTGGAGGAATTGGTTAAGCAGCATATGTTTTTATAACTTTGTTCTTTCGCTTTGCCAGTCAGTATTCATTATGTTTTAGCTCCCTGCCCTCCACTCTCACTCCAATTGCTCCAGTCAATCTCTCTCTCTCTCTCAGTTCTGCTCACACTGGTTTACCTATGCTGACGCGACAACATTGTTGTCGACATGCAGCACAGAGACATCCCTGATATCGACAGGTGAAATTTTGCCTATCAGACATCAGTTGGTTCAGCTCATACTCTATATAAGTGCAAGGAGGCGCAGTTTCATTCACAAGAAGGCAGCTGGCTGTGGAGGAGGGTGGCCTGTTCTGGCTACCTTTTTCTTACATTTATGTGTCTTGTTTAGGTGCAGGCAGGGTGTGGAGGGAGGCAGGGGCTGCTGCTGGCTACCGTGTGTGTGTGTGTGTGTGTGTGTGTGTGTGTGTGTGTGGAGGAGCACCACGGGGAGGACTGTTAACTTTTAATTTAGTAATGACAACTGGTGGCTGACTGTGGAGGCTGGTGGGATTGTGCCAGCCGCCCCAAAAAGAATTTGCTGCCTTTTTTTTTAAATATTGTAATAGTGGTTGGGGAACTTAGGCAGAGGAGGGTTTGGATGCTATCTGGGGGGGGGGATTATATTATTCCCCGAATATGGATGAATAGTGAGCTATTCATTAGTCAGACTCTGAATAACGAATAGCTCATTATTCGTGGTATTCAGGAAATAATATTTGTTATTCACACAGCCCTATCCCTGACCATCACACCATGCAGCAGCTTCCACTCATCCACCCCGGACTATGTTGTGAAATGCCAGGTTGATGAGGAATAAGACCACTATAGTGGCAAACTTGGTTTCCTTGGTAGGATAAGTACAAAGTGTCCACACACCATAACATAGGCATCTCAGTCAAAAACTGATGCAAAAAGTGAATGTTTATTCCAAATTGGAAGTAAACCTCAAATAGTTTACTAAAGTTATATAAATCACCATATTGGTTTAAACATTTTTTGCTTTTTCTTTGCCTATGTTTAAATGAATATGATGATTTATATAACTTTTGTATAGTAGTATTTGTGTCCCTTGCATATTGATTTTTTCATGAACACGTGTATAATGAAACTTAGGCTGTAAGGCAGTTTAACCTTTTAAACTATTTGAGGTTTTGAATATATGTCTAAGTATGACATCATGGTTACTTAATTACTTACTTGTTTCATTATAAAGGCTGTCTCATGAGTTACAAGAGCACGTCCCCTGATGAAGACCTAATGATTGAAGCTCAGGGGCATCTGGTCATAAGATTTGCCTATTTACCAGTTTATTTCCAGTTCAGAATAAATGTTCACTTTTTGCATCAATTTTTGACTGAGACTCCCATGTTATGGTGTGCGGACACTTTGTACTTATCTTGTGTGTTTGAGGTTGGTTACCTGGTCTGCACCCCACCTGCAACTGTTGGAGTGCGAGTTTTTCCTCTGTCTTGGTTTCCTTGGTAGACCTGGCTTGCATCACAGAGACCTGACTGGATGATAATGCTGCTCCCATTTTGGAGGCAGCAAGTCCATCTGGGTACTCTGTGGTACACACCCCAAGGAAGGTTTGCAGAGGTGGGGAAATAGCCATTTGTTTTAAAGCCAGCTTGGGCCTCACAGTGCTAATGGTGAGTTTTTCCAGGTCATTTGAGAGAGTTGCCATGTGGGGGGGGGGGGGTCCTGGTGCAGGCTACATGATATTTCTAATATACTGGCCACCAGACCAAGAGAAGGAATTCCTGCAGGAGGTTGACAAATTCGTTGCTGGCCTGGTGTTGGAATCCCCCAGATGGATAATTCTGGGTGATTTCAATGCCCAGGTTGATGACTGACTCTCGTCATTTGGATTGGACATCCTTCGGAGCATGGAAGCTCTTCACCTGTTGCAGGATGTTACCTCAGTGACCCACTTGTACAGGCACACATTGGACCTGGTATTCTCACTGGGTCTTGGGGTCGATGACCTCATGACTGATCTGGTCATTTGGTTGGATCATAGCACTGTGAGGTTCATGTTTTGGGCCCCTCGAGGATCTGTCCTCTGTGAAGATGGTCCAGTACTGCCCTTTGTGGGGATTGTCCTCACCAGGACTTCAGGCGGTGCTAGACCTATTGTGTGTGGAGACGGCATGCATGAGGGGTGCGGAGGAGGCAGTGGCATCCTATAATAAGGCTGTTACTGTGGCCTTCAACTCTATTGCACCCATCTGTATCTGGCCCTCATCTACTCACCAGAGCCCCCCCCCCGGTTTAATGGGGAACTCGGGGATTTAAAGATAAGGGCTGGAGGTTGGAGCGGCACTGGACTAGGTCAAGACTGATTGAAGACAAATTGGCTTTGAGGTCACATTATGGTGGCAATCAAAGGGCAATCTCCCTGAAAAAGGTGGATTTTCTGTCAAGGGAGGTTGTTGTGGTAAGGAACAGACTGTGTCAGCTTTTTCGTACAGTAGAAGGGTTGTTGCTCCTGACTTGTCTCCATACTGGGGGAGCTAGTTCAAGCACAAGGTGCGATAAGTTTGCTCTGTTCTTTGCCGACAAAGTGTCCTCTGTCAGGACTGAGATCTTCTTCAGTGCTTCTCAAACAGCTTGTGGGATTGGACTGGTGATGTGCCTGAACACTCTTCTTGTGTGGGGCGAGTTTGATCCAATTGGAGTGGTTGAGGTAGTTGAGATAGTCTCGAGGCTGCAACCAACCCATTGTGCTCTAGACCCAGGTCCAACCTGATTTTTGGTTGGCTGTTTGTGTGGACCTGATTGGACCTGTGGTTGCTGAGATCATCCGGTGTTCCTTGGGGACTGGGGTCTTTCCAGTGGCCTTGTAAGAGGCCTTGTTGACACCCCTTTTAAAGAAATCCTCATTGGACCCAGAGTGTCTCACCAACTACAGACCAGTCTCAAACCACCCATTCTTAGGGAAAATTTTACAAAAGGTGGTGACCATTCAGCTTGAGGTTCATTTTGCTTCCTCATCCACTTTTGAGTGCTTCCAGTCTGAGTTTAGACCTAGACATAGCATGAAGACTGCCCTGATGAAGGTGCTGAATGGTCTTATAAAAGCAAGAGATAAGGGAGAATGTACCATCCTTTTTCTTCTGGATCTCTTGGCAGCATTCGACAGCGTGGACCATGAGATGTTATTGGATCAACTGTAGAACTGGTGTGGACTAACTGGCATTGTCGTCAGCTGGTTTAGATCGGCAGAGTGCAGAGGGTGAAGATGGGGTTATCCTCATCTAGCCCATGCCTCTGCAGTGTGGTGTTCTACAAGTTTTGGTCCTGTTGCCTCTGTTGTTCATGGTGGATATGTTGCCTTTGAGAGAGGTTATCAGGTGGTTTGGGCAAGATTTTCATTGCTAAGCTGATGATACCCAGCTATACCTGTCCCATGCACCTGGAAACCAGATGGTGACTCTGTGTTTAAAACCTGCCTGGCTGAGATTCAGAGCTGGATGACTCAAAACTGGCTATGACTCAACCTAGACATGATAGAGATGCTGGTGGTAGATCAGGGCCATCAGCGGAATGGAGGAGGGTCAGGGAATGATCCTGGTCTGAGACTGGGAGATGCTCCCTTGATTCCTTCTATTTGGGTTAGGGATCTGGGCATGGTCCTTGACAACAGCTTGACACTTGATGCTCAGGTGTTGGCCATCATTCAAACTGACTTTTATCATCTTAGGAACATTGCCAGGATACGAGTCCTCATGTTAGCTGATGACCTGACCACCCTAGTGCATGCCTTCATCTCATCTAGGTTGTATTACTGCAATGCTCTGTACATGGGGCTATCTGGAGACAATATCTGCCATTTACAGCTGGTGCAGAATGTGGCAGCAAGGCTACTAACAGGTGCATTGAGATCTGATCATATTATGCCTGTTCTTCATGGACTGCACTGGCTGCCATTAAAGTGGAGGATTACTTTCAAGGTTGTCTTACTGACCTATAAAGCCCTGCATGGCCAGGGACCAGACTGCCTGCAAGATCTTCTGATTCCTTACTGCCGGTTTGCTCTCTCCATTCCTCTGAGGGATGCCTCCTAGTGGTCCCCAGGGCTAAGTTGTGGCAATCGGGAGATTGGGCTTTCTCTGTTGCCTCACCAGCCCTGTGGAATTCACTGCCAGTCTACCTGAGGGAGGCACCCTTGGTGGAAACTTTTAAGAAAGGGCTAAAGAAATTTTTAATCTGTCAAGCATTTGATGCTATATAACTAGAAAGCTGTATAGCCTTTTGACTTTACTGTTTTAAGGTAGATAGATACATTTATGTTCAACCTGTTTTACTAATTCTGCAGTGTGACTACTGAATTGTTTCTGATGATGTTTTAAGAATTGTACAGCACTCTGAGCCCCTTGGAAGGGGCACTATATAAATAACGTATCTATCTATCAATCTATCTTCGATAACTGCACCACCCACCCAATGACTTGCTGATGCTTGCTCACCCCTGTTATGGTGAAACAGTTGAGCACAGTACCTCCATAGTCACAGCCACTAGAGGTGGAGAGTAGTGGTGGGATATGAAGGAGAATGACAAAAGCACCATTTTATGTTCAGTCATGGAATTTTATGTTCAACCATGGACTTGTAATTGGACTCAATTGGCTGAGTCCGTTTTTATCTGAGTCTATAGTTAAGCACTGAATTTTTGGGGGGGGGTCTGATTCCTGGCAGAACAGTTCACCCAACTCCAATAGAAACAAGGGCATACTACAGTAATGGGGGGGAGGGTCCTAAGAGCCCAGTTAGGGTCTGCAGAGGTGCTGCAGTAGGCAGGAAACCACTGGGCAGACTGGGTGCTTCTAGCAGTCCTTTTCTACCAACAGTTTTCTTGTGAGAAAGGAACTGCATGTGTTGTCGGTGCAGTTTTGGTAATAGTTCATGGTGTATTGGGTGTGACCACAAGTTACTTTAGTAGTTTTTTTTGTTGTTACTTTTTACGAAATCCGTGATACCCTCACATACTGGAGTATTATAATAGGTGATGCTGGTGTGTGGTCTGGGTAAAAGACAGAGATGCTGGAATAGGGTTATTATGAATGGGTGGTAAGACACTGACACAATGAACTCAGACTGGAAAGAAAACATGTGACACACATCTAGTGTGTTGGAACATGTTAGGAGATGTGGGGATCTGATATTTAAAGCAGCTAAGTTGTGGGGGTTTCTGTTTGTGGAAAACATGGCTACAATTAGTTTTTTCTTTGGATATGGTACATTTATGTTAGCATATGTTGTGGCTGTGAGCTACAATCCATGTTATTATGGTCCAGAAGCAAATGGTTTGATACCTTTTATTGGACCAACATACTGTACATGTTACAAAAAGAAAACCGTGTCTAAGCTTTCTTAAGTCTCAGAGGAAGGACTTGGTTGGTCCAAAAGCTTAGACATTGTTTTATTTTTGTAACATCTATGTTGGTCCAATAAAAGCTATCAAACCATTTGCTTCTGGATCTGTTCTTACAAGGACCAATACAGCAACAAAACTAATTCTGTATGTTATTATGGTGGAAAAATTACCAGGGCTGGGATGGTTCTCAGTCAATCTCAAGGTTGGATTTTTCTTATCTATTGTATAAGATACATTAGTAAATACACAGGAACTTGCCACTGTGTGGGCCTTAGTCGTGTTTCTGTCAATAGTGGTAACACCAAATTGTGCATCAGAGTAGTGTTTTGTAAAAAAAAAATTTGTCTCCGTAAATTTCCTGGATAAACACGATAGTGTTTTTTCACAGCTTGGCCTTAATGAATAGTTCTGTCTATAGTGGCATCACCAGAATATATATTATTGTAGTAAATTAGTTTCAAAGACAGTTTTAATTTTCTCCAGATTTCTTGGGTGAACATACGGGTGTTTTCCACTGTTGGGCCTCAGTTAAATTTATATTCTGTTATAAAGTGGGGAGAGTAAATCCAGCGTTGTGGATGGTTTTTATTTGTGCATCAGATCCATTTGATGTACAAGTTAAAACAAGTATAGAAAAGTAGAACAGCATTTGAAAAAGAAAAAAAAAATCGGTGAGCCATTAGAACGTTCGTTTTTCAACTGCCACCGTATTTTTCCCTTGCTAACACAGCTCACATTAGACTCTCTGGCCAATGAAGGAAACTCTGCTGGTAGTTGCTCTCCCACTCTCTCTTAAATGTGCAGATAAAAAGTATATTTTAAATTATAGACAGCTTCTTCTCCACTTTCAGCTATCGATCAATCTACCACTCTAACGGCATGTCCCCTCCCTTAGTCTCCGCTGCCAACAGTTTCTGTGTGTGTGAACTGTGCTCCATAATAGCCATCAGTAAGCACATTTCTCAACTTTTAATACTGAATAGTAGCCCTACGCTAATATCTCAGTAACACTGTGTATGTAAAATGTATTTTCTTGTCCCACCTGTGGGTTCTGCTGATCCTGGTAGCACAGCATTCTCTCCCGCATTCTGTGCTTTCTATGCTGGCAGTTGCACTGCTGTTCTGCATGCCACTTTATACAAAACTAAAAGCAGTTACTTTAATGGAAATTTTAAATTCTAATACCTGGCTAAGAATATGACCAACTGCAGAACATTTACAGCACTGACTGCTATCTCACACACATGATCGCTATCCGAATGTTCTCTCTCTCTCCCTCTCATAATGCCATACCAGATTTGCATTCGGCTCCCTTACTCCATATAACCATTTCACAAAAGTAGTCTCCCTCACTCTGACTACATTTCTAAATCACAGCATAGCCCTACAGCATTCCTAAAATCTTCTGGCTTCTCACCAATATTAATATCAAATATTCAAATTGGATAGGTAGGTGTGTGTGTGTCTGTATGTCTGTGTCTGTGTCTCTGGAGGGGGTTGTAGTACTAGCCATGAACTACAGGAACTACAAGCATGTGTACTGCACTAGGATACATTTCAGGTTGCAGAAATCCAAGGTGGAAGGACTACTTTGTGAAGAAATGAAGACAAATAATACCGTGCTTTCATATTGAAAAATATTTATTTAGACTTCTGCAGTTATTTAAATAAAAATACTCATTCTGTAAGTGCAATAAGGCACCCTGGGGTGTGCATGGAACAGATATTATTGCACTTCCAGGACTGAAAGACACTTCTGGGTGTGTGGTAATATCTGTTCCATGCAAACCCCAGAGTGTCTTATTGCTTCTTGGTGGCACCATCAGACTGTGCAGAAATATGGGGCTTTTCAACATAGTTTTCAGCCTCCCAAGATTTCAGAGGTGACCATTCAAGTATTTTCCACTGCTTGGCTTTTAGTGAAATATATATGTTATAGTGTGTGCATCAGTACAGTGTTTTCGAAGATAATTTTCAGTTAGTTTTCAGTTTTTCCTAGAATTTCAAAAATACAGTATATGGTTATATACTGTATAGAGGTCTTTCCACTGTTGTTCCTTAGAAAAATATATATTGTATAGTAGCACCACCAAAATGTATTGCAGAAAAAAAGGGTTTAGCTTGTGATCCTTATTAACACCCCCCACAACTGTGCCCATTCTGTAATTGGCCAGATTTTCACACTGTGCCTTGGAGGTCATGTAATTTATGTTTAATCACCAGGGTGGTGCAAGGAGAATTACTGGACATTTTGATAGTAGCATGTACACCATCCAACTGCAAATCTGTGGACCGCTCAAGACTAGAGTTTTTTCAGTTCCCCAAAATTCCCACAGTGAACATGGTTTTGCAGAAAACTATTTCCATAACATGAATTATTTCCCTTCAACATTTTCAGTACAAAAATAACTCCTCCCAGCAGTAGCTTACAAAATTCCTCTAGAAGGCATTTTTTCCTACAAGAAAGATGTTTGCAATATGTGAAATTTGGCTAATTTTCTGGTGACTCTTCATAAATTTTCACAGTTACATGTCATTTCAGCAAAAGCAAAAGTGAAAACAGCGCCAGCTTTACAGTGATCGGAATAACTGCAACATTCGCATTTCCCCCCTCCCCGAGGTGCTATGACCTTTGAGTTGGTACATGTATCTTTGAAGAAGGTCATATGGGGGCAAAGTCCCCCACAATGAGGAGTGCAGGGGGCATAGCCCCCCCCGCAAATACAATAGTCGCTATCTTTCCAGTCGCTGCAAAGCAGGTGCCATTTTCACTTTTGCTTTTTTGCTTTCGCTGAAATGACATGAAACCAATTTAACGAATTTGAAATTTCAAAAGATTTTGCATATCTTTATACATAATACTCCTCATTTTGGGCGGCTGATGTTGGAAGATGAGAACATCTCAATTTTTATGTTTGCTTGCACGCATGTGCAAGAAACATAGTGCCATCATCGGAGTTTTCTGAGGTGTGTCAGCCCTCTTCCAATTCAGTCAGTGTGTTTTCAGGCACGGCTGCAGGTCTCCAATGCCTGCTGGAGCTGTCTATGACAGCTCCAAAATGCAGTGGCATACAGTTGAAAGGGGGAGCTACGCTTCAGTGAGCAACGATCAGATATCGCCTGCTCATGTGCGCGCCCCCTACACACACACATGCATATGCTGCGTGCTGCCCCCCCAACGCACACACTGTATAGCCACTGCTGCCCCCCTGAAAGACAGTTTCATATGCCATGCTGGGTGTCCACCCCAGCGTGGCTACACATCGTATAGCCGACAGGGGTGCCCAATCCCCCTCCGGCTCCCTGTATCTCCCCACCCGAGTACAGGGTGTGTCATGCTGGGAGCCCACCCCAGCATGGCAACAGATGCCATGGCCGATGGGGGTGCCAATCCCTGTTGGCTCCACACCCACCAGCCGTCCTTCTGCCACACTGGGAGCCCACCCCAGTGTGGCAAACATCCTGCGTCGTCGCCATAAAAAAAAAAAAAAAACTGAAAATCAAAAAGCGGTTCCTCGCTGTGTCTGCCCCCACCACGCCCACCACTGCGCCGCCCTGCCTTCCCACACCCCCACCCTATACTTACCTCCGGAGCTCGACACGATGATCTTTGGCAGACTGGGAACACGTCTGCACTCTTCAAAGCTGACCGTGAATTGAGGAAATGCTGGTAAGCTGTATAATGGGATAGATAGGGTTTTTTCAACTTTATTGCAAATCTCAGGCATTTTTGGGAATTTTTGCACCAAATTTTCAACATGGGGTTTTTGGGACCCCTTCTCATGAATGCTGTCACTGTCATGGTGTTACTCAGGCCCAAAGGGTGATTTCACAGCCACTGCACAAAATCACCTTTCCGGAATGATTAATGAAATGACACTGCCAGTGTTCATATGGTGGGCTCTCAAAAGCCTATTTTGAAAATTTGATTGATCTAAAAAACTGTTTTTCTGGCGTCGTTGCGCAGTTTCCTACGCGTGCTTGTAAGTTTGAGAATTTTCAATATTTTCACTACACATTTTCAACATTGCCATTTTACCACACCTTCTTATGAGCAGTATAGCTGTCATTTTTCACATCTCACCTAAAATATGTTTCCGCCCATGTAGCGCACAATGGCGCAGTCAGTGTGCAAAATCAATGTATGGGACACATTAAGAAAATCACAGTGACACACTTCATGACCAGAGGTCTTAAAATGGCTATGTTGAAAATTTGGTGAAAAAATTCCTAAAAATGACTGTTTTACGAGCGTGCGTTGCAGAGTTCCTTGCGGTGGTAAGGATTGCATAAATGTTCAATATTTTCCTCCAGATTTTCAACACTGCCATTTTACCACACCTTCTTATGAGCAGTACAGTTGTCATTTTTCATATCTTGCCTACAATGTGTTTCTGCCCATGTAGCGCACAATGGCTTAGTCAGTGTGCGAAATCAATATATGGGATACGTTAAGAAAATCACAGTGACACTGATCATGAGCAGAGGTGTTAAAATGGCTATATTGAAAACTTGGTGAAAAAATTCCCAAAATGACTGTTTTAGGGGGCACGTTGCACAGTTCCTACGCATGCTGGCAAGTTTGCAAATTTTACCGCACTTTCTTATGAGCAGTACAGCTACCATTTTTCACATTTCACCCAAAATGTGTTTCCGCACATGTAGCGCACAATGGTACAGTCAGTGTGCGAAAACAATGTTTGGGACAGATTAAGAAAATCACAGTGACACTGGTCATGAGCAGAGGTCATAAAATGGCTATGTTGAAAATTTGGTGACAAAACTTCATAAAATGACTGTGTTATGAGTGAGCATTGTGCAGTTTCCACGCACCCTCGTAAGTTCATGAATTTGTAATATTTTCAGTCCAGATTTTCACCAGTTGCATTTTTCCACACCTCCTTATGAACAGTACAGCTGTCATTTTCCACAACATGGGCGAAATGTGTTTTCACACTTTCAGCACAGAAATGCATGGTTGCTGTGGGAAATCATTGTTCGGGACAGATAAAGAAAATCACACTGACACTGTTCACGATCGGAGGTCCCAAAATGCCTGTGTTAACAATCTGCTGTAAAAAAATCCCCAAACTAGTTACATTATGGATGTGCCTTGCACAGTTTCTACGCACGATCGTGACTTCACCAGTTTTTTTAAGATTTTCACAGCAGATATTCAACATTGCCATTTTTTACACCTCCCATGAACAGTACCGCTGTCATTTTTCACATCCTGTTCAGAATGTGTTTTTGCACCTGTGGTGCCAAATGCCATAGTCACTGTGCAAAAGCAGTTTTCGGCTAACAAACTGATATTGCCACTGTTCATGATGTGGGGGTCACAAAAAAAACATGTTGAAAATTTGGAGTGAAAATACCAATGAATGCCTGAGGCATTAGGGTTTCCAACCATAATGCCCTACCCTGTAGAGATTGACAGGCATCAGGGGTGTGACTTGGGATTCTTGCCAGTCATGCTCATACCATTCCATCCCCACCCACACCCTGCAGCCAGTGAGAGGCATCAAGGTGTGCCTCGGACTCTTCGGGCCCAAACTTCACCCCATTCTCCTATACCGCACCCATCTCACCGTATTTTCTGATGGAATGGGGTACGCATAAGGGCCAAAGACCCCAAGGCACACCGTGACACTTGTCAGTGTCTGCAGGGTAGGGTGTTGTGAAATGCTGTGGTCGTTATGCCTGACGACCCAAAGGCACACCCCAATGCCTGTCACTCTCTGCAGGGTGGTGGTGGGGTTGGCTTCAGTTCAATATATCCCTGCCATTCCTATTATGCAGCTCTGTAACTTCTACACTACCAATGCTAATGCCAGCAAGCAAAGATTCGGCATTGACAAATGCTTGTTAAGATAGGTGCTGCCTCATTGAGAGCAAACATGTTGATGGCAGAGGAGCTCATGGATGTTTTGGAAGGCTCACAATCCCCCCACTAGCTACAGACACCGTGCACCTGCTGCCATCCCATTTAACCCTCATCATTCTGACACAAAAAGAGGAACTCAAAAACCTTTCTTCTACTCTCCTCACTCGTAAAACAAAATATAAAGAAAACTGTGACAGTGCTTTTTCAGCACCCGAGCTTGCAGAGTGAGACCATTGCAGCTGCTGCAATACAGAGCCTTGTGACGCTTCACACACTTGAGCCTCGCATCCCTGTATTCATCGCATCCAAAGTTGACAAAAAACACAAATTTTTGAAATAAACTAAAATAACTTCAAATCACAAGACACACACACACTCACAAGATAAAATGTCAAATGTAACTCAATTCAAAAAACGAGCCGTGGGTGGGGGGGGGACTGATGTCAGACACAACTCAAAAAGTTTCATGAGGAACTGCATAGTTAGCACCACTAACATAATGGCTCCACCTACTGGTAGAAAATGTAATGGACTTTTTTTCAAAACATATGCCTCCACACGTCAAAAAATTGAGTAAAAAGCCAACAAATGTTTTTTTTTCTTTTTTTATTAAAAATGAGCTTATTAGATAGCAAATAGCATCATAGGATCATGAACATGGATCAACGCCACTGTGAGGGAAGCACTCGGCTTTGCCTCGTGCTTCAACCCACCCCAGGAGTGACGTTATTACATGATAACACACACCCTGTCATGCCTGATTGCTTAACCATCACACTAGGCTTAACTCCACTTTCATCCTCGCTCCCACCGACAGTTAAACCCCCTTCCTCCCATTGTCACCAACCAACTGACACAGCACCACAAGCCAGTGAATAAGAAACTGTCTCTGCCCGTTAGCTTCACTTACCAGCCAAGTCATAACTTTTTCTCTTGCTTCTGCCCATGGCTCCTAACAGAAACATCACCAGTACCAGGACTAAAGTCAGAGACTGGTACTACAAGTGACGCGAACAATGATGGTGGGAACAGAAAGACACTGCAAACCAGGGAATCACACAGCAAGCTGGCAACAGCATGACTGCACAAACCTGGGAAAATAAGTCTATTACAGCCAGGTTGTGGACAGCAAGGCAAAACAAAATGGGGACTAAAACAATAAAAATGGCAGGGGGGTGTCAAGCAGAAAAGTGACCAGGAACAAAAAAAAATGGCAGAACAGACGTACAAGAACATTACTGCAGTTCCACTTACTTGGAAAAACAAATATCAGCACTACTGTTTTAGATAGTTTTCCTACCCATTACAAAAAGACACAAAATGTAGTTTAAATAAATTTTATCATTCTTTTTATTTGTTATTGTTACAAGCAAGCCATTATATAATAGGAATAATGCACTCTAGGGTGTGTGTTGCCTGGGATAATGTCACTTCTGGGGTGCTGGATGCACTCAGCCTGTGATCTAGTGCCCAACCACCCCAGGTGTGATGTTATCCCAGCACGACACATACGCTGTTGTGCATTATTCCTTTAATATATCAGCATGTGTAGAAATATAGTGACACAGTAGAACTGTAGCATGAGGATCAATACATGTTGAACAGACTCCGAGCTTTCATTTATAAAAAAAAAAGAGTTAACTTTCTGTGATTATCAGTTCAAATGCTACATTACAGCTATTAAACTATAATTTCAAGCATTTTAAAATATCATAAAATATTACTTTTGGAAGTGGTCAGAAGATGCAATACTAGTGGTTGTTCTATCTAAAAATAAACACATTATTTTCTTATTAGGACAGATTAACGGAGCTCAATATGTATACCCTTGAGCAAAGGAGGGAGAGAGGTGATATGATCGAGACATTTAAACACCTTAAGGGCATAAACAAGGTGAAAGAGTCTAACATGTTTAAATATAAGAAAAATAGCAGGACAAGAGGACACAGCATGAGATTAGAGGGAGGCCGATTAAGGGGGAATGTGAGGAAATTCTTTTTCACAGAAAGGGTGGTAGATGCATGGAATAGCTTACCACAAGAAGTGGTGGCTATGAATACAGTGCAGGGCTTCAAACAGGCATGGGATAGGCATAAGGGAGCAATACAAATGACTATGAATAGATAGGTCACTGACAGAGCAAAGGCCGATGGCACATTTATAAGGTAGAAAAAGAAATGGGCAGACTGGATGGGCCTTGCGGTCCTTATCTGCCGTCAACTTCTATGTTTCTATGTTTCTATGCATTTGGGTGCTTCTGTTCTTGTTCAAATTACTTTTCTCTGTTCCATGTTTCTATAATTTCAAAACTGCATGGCGAGGAATCTTTCATCTTGGGAGTATGTGTGCTTTCCACTTGTATTATTTTTTTGTGTGTTCTTTCACATTTTAGACCTGTAACAAATAAAGAAACATGCAAGTTAAGCACTATTTTTTCTACTTCAATAGATAAGAAAATATGTCTTTAATAGAAATCATGTAAATACTGTAGCATTATTTACAAGAGTTACTGGTATTGGAAATGTGACATTATGCACATGTTTTTAATCAAGTGTTAAAAACTATTAAGAACAGGCAAACAAGGTAGCAAACTCAACAATAACTAAAAGGAAAAATGAAGGCAATTTTGCAAGTTGCATTTCTTTCCAAAGTATATCTGTACTCGGTTATATTATCTTGCAATTTCTTTTTTCAGGGTAGCATCTCTTCTTCACGAAAATAGAAAACAAGTACTATTGTTAAGTAGCAACTGTGCATTTAGTTCCTTCAGAGTTACCAAAAAAGCAGTTTGTAGGAAAAAAAGTGAATATGATCTTTAAAAGAATGCTGGCAGAGAAGAAAGATCTTCTTTTGTAGTATGCATCTCTCCAAACCCAACACACACTCTAAAGCCTCATTCTCAGTGCTAGGGATCATGGCTATGTAAATGCTTGTTCATGGCATGCTGACAAGGCGCTGCCAGAACAGGGTCTTTTTTTTTAAACCTTCTTTCTTCACTGAGGCCTTAGGAACTCTCTCAGGTAGGCCCCTCTCATCCCTAATGCTTTACCACCCTCCTAGTGCTCTTCCAGGAAATCGAAGACAGACACTCCCCACCCTGCCCAGCCCAACAGATCCCCGGGCTCTGAACTCCCTGGACAGGGCCGTCAACCAAACCTTGTGCTCTATCTATGAATCTAGTGTGCCAGACCAAGGCAAGGTGAGGGATTGGGAGAGCCAGAGAGACGAGTCTGGCAATGGGTGTTTGTCTGCAGGGCACTGGAAGTTGCGGTCGCCTATCCCAGGACTCAGGGGTTTTCTTGCTTAGTGATTACCCCCAGGACAGTGGACATGCAATGACATTGATGTGCTGAAGGAACTAGCTGCCCCCTCTTGCAGACATCTGTCACTGCTTCCCCCAGTGTTGCATCTCACCTGGTGCAGTGCCTCTGGTCTCCACTGTGGGCAACTGCAGGTGGGGAAACCCCTTGGATCCTGCCCTAGGAATGGAGAGCAGTCCTCCAGATGCTCAATTCTCTCCTCCCCTGCCAACCTTCGATGGCTCAAGTCCGATACTGAACCCAGGTCATTGGCATGGTGCGAGGTGTGGGGTCCAGTGCCTCAACCCTCACCACCACTGGGCCAGCCAGAACATGGTCTTTTTATTAGGCTTTTACATCTGATCCAGAATGGTTGAGGATGATAAGCTAAAAGACATGTGTTTGTGCGTTTGGTAAACCAGAAGAAAAAAAAATGACACTTGAGCATCATTTTCTAACTCATGCATCATTTTTGTTGCACAACTTGAAGTGAGACTACCTTTTTGTAGTCTGACATGTCACAAACAGCACAATTGTGTCAAAAACATGTGGCAAGTCTTTGAAAATCCAGCCCAAATGGCTCCACCAAGCACCAAGTCAGATCCATTGAGCATTTGGACATTTAGTACACTTGAAGACTATGCATAAACCTAATGAGTTTGCACTAGCTGTAAAAACACAGTGAAAATTATTAACATAATATATTCCAGGAATATATATCAGTTGAGTGAAGGACATCATAAATAGCAGTTTAAAGCGACAGGTTAATACATATATAAAGAAATACGCTGTCGATATTGGTCAAATTCTTGAACCTCTCAAAGGCCTTTGAGAAGTGATCAAGTTTGACCAGAAATATATCAGGCAAGCATTTTATTCTTTTGCTATGTAACTAGCTTATAACAAAGCTTTTTAAAACATATTTGTGGTGTCAGCATCAATATGTGGTGGTGTGTGCACAAGTTTATTTGTTTTTATACACTTGAAGATCGCATACCAGAGAGGAATATTGCTAGATGAACAGTGCACAGGATCCATACAAGGATAGAAACATAGACTTTGATGGCAGATAAGGACCACTTGGCCTACCCAGTCTGCCCATTTCTCTACCTACTGGTTGAGCTGCAGATTCTAGTTAACCAACAGCCTACTTCCTGCAACCCCCAACTATAATTGCCTTGTGTCTGTCCCATGCATGTTTGAATTCCCCCACTGTTTTAGACCCAACAACCTCCTCAGGAAGGCTGTTCCATGTATCCACCACTCTCTACATGAAAAAAAATTTCCTCACATTACCCCTGAGCCATCCCCCCTCTATCTTTAAATTGTGCCCCCTTGTTTTTACACATCTCTTTTTCTGAAAGATGCTACCCTCCTGGAATTTGTTGATTCCCTTGAGGTACTTGAACATTTCTATCATGTCCCCCCGGCCCTCCTTTCATCAAGAGTATACATATTAAGCTCTCTCAGTCTCTCTTCATATGGCTTCTGCTGCAGACCCTCCACCATTTTAGTTACCTTCCTCTGGACTGCTTCCATCCTGTCTATGTCTTTGCATAGATGAGGTCTCCAAAACTGCACGCAGTACTCCAGATGGGGTCTCACCAACTTTATGTACAGAGGGAAAACAACTTCCCTTTTTCTACTTGTGATGCCCCTTCCTATGCATCCCAGTATCCCCCTGGCTCTCCTTACTGGACTTTTCACATTGCTTACCCACCTTTAGGTCATCTGATATGACTACCCCCAGGTCCCTTTCCATTTTTGTTGTTGTTAATACCTCCCCTGCTATTGTG
This sequence comes from Neoceratodus forsteri, assembly GCA_016271365.2. Lineage (NCBI taxonomy): Eukaryota > Metazoa > Chordata > Ceratodontiformes > Ceratodontidae > Neoceratodus > Neoceratodus forsteri. The sequence continues at coordinate 34,433,961 of CM057450.1, forward strand.
TACTCTTCTCTTGTGTTTTTGTTTCCCAGGTGCATTACTTTGCACTTCTTTGTATTGAATCTAAGTTGCCACATGTGGATGCTAAGAGAAAAGAAATGTATTTAGTTTTTGTTTACCAGGTAGGTGCACTAGCCAAAAGACTATTTTCAGGCATGACCCGGGAGGGTACAAAGACAAAACTTCAAGAGAAACTTTTTTGAACGTAATACAAGATTACATGTAGATGTTGAACAATTAACCATGGTAGATATGATGAAACCAAAACAGCATTTAAGTTTAGAAGTGACACAATACAATCAGGTCAAATTTTTTAAGTGACTGAGCAGTATACAATGAGGAATAAAGTGCTGTGAGAGCAAGTAATAGACAGGCGGAGTGTAGTGAGGGGGACATAGTGAGAGTGGTGGGAAGAGGAAGAAGGCAATAGATGGGGGGAATAGGTATGGTTTAGTAAAGTACAGCTTATCAAGTAAGGATCAGCTGATGATGAAAGAGGAAGGCTGTGATGTTTGAGAAGAGAAAGCACTCAAAGTTAACCAGAAAGAGAAGAGTAAAAATGGAAGACTAGAATGCTAGAGGTCAGGAAGTGTGATTGAAAGGAAGTGTGCCCTGTTGGAGTGGATCCAAGGTTCCCAGGAGACTACACAGAGTGTGTGTGGGGGGGGGGATAAGAGAGTAGGGGCTAGGGTAGTTTGAAACAAGAGCATACGTAGAAGGAGAAGAGATAGTGGCGTAGCTCTCTCTTAAAAGATATGTGGGATGTAGCTTGACGTACGGTTAAAAGGAGTGTGTTCCAGAAGTGAGGTGCATAACGGGTAAAGGCACGACCACATTTTGAAGTGCGATGTCTTGGAATAAGAACTGGGACATTGCCCCCTGAACGCAAAGCATAGTTGGTTTTCTGGGAGGGAAGGGGACTGGCCAGGGGTTTAGGTGTATGGGATCTGATGATGTTATCAGTAATAGAACCAAGTGCATAAGACCTTAGTTCTTGGGGAGGAAGCCCTCCCAAATCTGTGTAGAGAAGACAGTGAAGTTTCAGCCTGGAGGAGCAGGAAGCGAAGCAACAAATATTATTATAGGTAACATCGCACTTTCACAGACTCGAGTTGCAGGCAGAAACATACGTGGAAACCCCATAGGTGAGAGAGGGAAGTAATATCCCACAGGCAATAGCAAGCCTGGCAGACAGGGTGAGAGCATAACTAGTGCAGTAGGCAATACCAGGTTTAGAGTTTACCTGCTTACAGGTGGATTGAATGTGGATGTCAAGACTCAGTGTTGAGTCAAGCGTGACCCCTAGATATTTGAAGGAATTTACCACCCCTACCCTGGTGCCATCAGGGGAGGAGACATTAAAGTGTGTCTGGGAGATTTTAAGTTTGAGTCTGAAGCCAAATAACATAGCTTGGGTCTTAGATTTATTTACAATGAGTTTATGATTTGCAAGCCACTGGTGGACAAGAGAGTCGAGAGTTTATATCCTCAATACTGTTGGAACTGGTATACAGTACAATGTCATTCACATATAATAGTGAGGAAGTATTGAGGAGATTGGAGGTGATGCTATTGATAAAAATTGAGAAAAGCAGAGGGCCTAAGATAGACCCTTGAGGTACACCAATATTGATAGTAACCTTGTTAGAGAGGGTGGAGTTAAATTTCACATATTGAGACCTATCAGTCAGACAGCTATTAAATCAGTTAACTACATTTGGTGAGAAGCCTAGAGAGACAAGAGTGGCAGTGAGGATGGAATGGTCTACAAGATCAAACGCCTTGGTCATGTTGATGAAGATGGCCCCATGAGCCAACCAGAGTCCATGGCCAGTAGGGTGTCGGACATGAGTTAGAGCAGGGCAATAGTGGTACTGTGCACTTTGCAGAAGCCATGTTGAGCATCAGTTATGAGGTCATGTTTCAGAGGAAGTCAGTTGTTTGATTGGCAACTAATTTCTCAAGAATTTTGCTGAGCGCAGATAGGATGGCAATGGGTCTGTAATTTGTTGGGTCAAGTGGGCCACCTTTTTTATGTACCAGGGTGAATCTGTCTGTCTTCCGGATATCAGGGACAGAGCTTTGACAGAGAGAGAGAGTAAAAACCTTAGCTAGGGGAGCAGCTATGTATGGGGCAGCTAATTTTAGGAGCTTGGGTTCCAGGTTATCAGACCCCCACGGCTGCATACTCAGAGATGTTACGTAGAAGTATGAGAACCTTATTTCTCTGGACAGACTTGAAGTGGAAGTGGAAAGTGGGCCTGCTGGAGTTTGCTTGTATGACAGGATTTGATGGGTAGGGAAATTAAAGGTGTGCTGAGTAAGGTCAGCAAATTGCATGTTAAAGAAATTTGCAATAGTGTGGGGGTTGTTACAGTGGATGCCTTTAAGAGACGTTATTAGGTATAGAGGACTGGTTTGAACCCAGGAAGAACTTAATATGGGACCACATATTTTTTCAGGTCCCCCGAGAGTCTATTAATAGGTCCTTGCAGTAGGAGCTTTTCATGTGCTTGATTTCTTTCTTACAGGCATTTCTCAGTGCTCTATAGGTATGAAAATCTTCAGGTAGACCTGATTTCTTGTACCGAAACCAGCTTTTGTCCCTCAAACATAGCTTAGAGAGGAGGTCAGATTTCAGCCAGAGGGTCTGCCTATTTCTTACATGCCTGGTCACAAGATGACTGTGGTTTTCTTGTAGTGCTAGAAATTTAGTCAAAAAGGTGTCTAGGGCAGACTGAGCATCCGATGATCTATAGAGAGAGGACCAGTTGGTGCAAGCAACCTCCAACAAAAAGGCCTGTGGGTCAAAATTAGCATAGTTACAGAAAGTAAGGAGATGGGGCTTCATAGGTTCAGGCCTGCCTTTACCCCAGATACAGAAGGTGGGGGGGAGTAGTCAGTGATGGCATCAGGTAGGACACCTACATCAATGATGTTCTCAGGGCGGTTTGTCATAATCCAGTACAGCAAGGTGCTGGTATTTGATTGAGGAGCGGTTCTGGTGGGTAAAGTGATAAGTTGATGTAGGTTGTAGCTTTGTAGTTTAGTCAGAGCTGTCACTTGAGAGCTGCCCAGCCAGTTAATGTTCATGTCCCATAGTAGAAGAGCTTCACTAGTTCCTGAGTGAGACGCGGTTTGGTCAAGTAGCTCATCCAGCTCTTTATGGCCATGGGTAGGGGGATTGTAAGAACAGACAATAAACTGCTTCTTTGTGCCTAGGGTGAGGAGGACATGAAGTGCCTCACAGTGGTCTAGGGGGAGATGAGCTAATTACAGTGAGCTGGAGGTGAGACTTGAAATATTTGGCTGTACCACCCGCCCTTTTTGGAGCTGGCCTGTCATTTCTCAGAAGATTATAAGATGGTAGGGAGCACTGAGAGTCAGGGGTGGATGGCTTCAGCCAAGTTTCAGTGAGGCATATTATATTAGGCTTATAGAGTGCAGTCCAAGATTCAAGTTCAGCAAAGTTTCGCTCAAGGCTCCTAATATTATGGTGAGTAATAAGTAGACCTTTTGCATTAGGAATAGGAATGGCTGTTGCATTTAGGGGTCCAGGGTTTGGTTGTATATCCCCAGAGAGCAGAATAGCCAGTAAGAGGAGGTACCAGAGCTTACGATGCAGGAAAGCTGATAGGGCATGAGCTCATAAGGAGCTGCGTTTGTGAGCATAGGCAATCAGGTGGACCCATGCCTTGTTAGTAAGCAACTGTGTGGAATCACAGCGAAATGCAGGTCCCACTAAAAGATTTGAGAAGTGAAGTCATTTAGTTGATAGTGTGGGAGAACAGATTTAGCTTGAGGGACCATGATAATTGACAGGTGTAGCAGAGGCAGAGTGCCTATGAGGAGAAGTACCAGTGACTGATTATACATTATTAGGCCCCAAGACTAGTAGTTCAAGAGGAGTTAGGAACTATTGCAGACTTTCAGCGTAATGAGGGGAGAGAGATGTGGCAGACAGCACTCTCTTATTTCAGGGTTTAGCAGTCAGATTAGAGTGTGGGAAAAACTACAAACAAAAAATGGGAAATAGAAATAATAGGCAGTTCGAGTTAGAGTAGCTGAGGCCAGTCAAAGTCCCAAGAAATTAGGGAGACGTGGTGCACCTACATATTGGGCCAAGATTAGCCACATGGTGTTGGACAAGGGAGAAAGGATTGAGAGAGCGAGTAGGGTTGGAGAGAGACGAAGTGGGCGGGGACAAGTAGAGTATTTAATAGGAGGCCTGGGAGGGGGCTGTGGGGGTGGGCAGAACTGAAGTGAATCCCGGAGCCTAGGTCAAAAGTTGTTTGGCAAGGAAAAATGCAGTCCAGAGAACTGGGTTTCCAGGTGCACCAATTGGCAAGTGTAGCGCTACCCTCTAGGCCAATCAGGACTCCCCAGCAAAAAGGCGCACCAATTGGAAAAACGCTGTCATCAGTGGGTCTACTCTGGAGGAAAAATCAGCGGCTGTACCTTGTTTAGTGATCCAGAGTGCAGAACCAGGAGGGCAGCCAGGAGGCAGCGGTTGTAGCGATGATGGCAGCAGCCAGGAAAACAGCCAGAAAGGTGCTACCATTGCTGAAGGTGCCACTCGGGGTGCCGGACCATCTATGGAGGAGAAAAGGAATTTTCAGTGGAAAATATAGTGGAGACAAAACAAAAGAAAACTACAGGGGGTTGGAAACTGGCAGCAGACCATTAGCAGGGGGTCTGGGAGCTTTTGTTAGAAACAAGACAGAAATTAGCACTGCTTAGTAAGGTAGGGAGTAGTATCAATGGGACAAAGTATTTGCTATGTCAGTGAGACAATTAGAGGTTTCAGCTTAGGTTGGGGGGATGGGTTGGGAGTCAAGAGCAAGTTGAAATACACAGCAAAGAGGGGGGCTGAGGTCTGATAGAGTAGTACAAAAGTAAGGGCAAGGGTGAGGCAGGTAAAAAGAAGGGTAGACAAAAGAAAGTAGTCAACAGTTTCAAGAGAAAATTAGGCTCTATGTGCCATATTGGCCATTAACACTGTTTCATGTAGTTTGAATGGTAAAATCTCTAGTAAATAAATTCAGAAAAGGAGATAGCAATCACAGTAAAATACAGCAATTCAGTATAGCAATATAGTGATTGAAGTGATTCCTGGAGCCTAGGTCAAAAGTTGTTTGGCAGGGAAAAGAGCAGTCCAGAGAGCTGGGTTTTGAGGCGCACGAGTCAGAAAACCTAGTGCTACCCTCTAGGCCAATCAGGACTCCCCAGCAAAAAGGCACACCAATTGGAAAAATGCCGCCGTCAGCAGGTCTACTCTGGAGGAAAAATCAGTGGCTGTACCTTACTTAGCAATCCAGAGTGCAGGACCAGGAGGGCGGCCGGGAGGCAGCGATTGCAGTGGTGATGGCGGAAGCCAGGAAAATGGGTGGAAAGGTGCCTCTGTTGCCGAGGGTGCCGCTAGGGGCACGGGACCATCTTACTTAGCTATCTGGAGTGCAGGACCAGGAGGGCAACTGGGAGACAGTGGTTGCAGCGGTGATGGCAGCAGCCAGGAAAATATCCGGAAAGGTGCTGCCGTTGCCGAGGGCACCGCTCAGAGCTCAGAACCGTCTTACTTAGCGATCCAAAGTGCAGAACCAGGAGGGTGGCTGGGAGGCAGTGGTTGCAGTGGTAATGGCAGTGGCCAGGAAAACAGCCAGAAAGGTGCCGCCATTGCCGAGGGCACCACTCAGGGCATGGGACCATCTTACTTAATGATCCGGAGTGCAGGACCAGGAGGGCAGCTGGGAGGCAGCGGTTGCAGAGGTGATGGCAGCAGCCAGGAAAACAGCTGAAAAGGTGCCACCACTGTCGAGGCACTGCTCGGGGCACGAGACTATCTTACTTAGTGATCCAGAGTGCAGGACCAGGAGGGCGGCCGGGAGGCAGCGGTTGCAGTGGTGATGGCGGCAGCCAGGAAAATGGCCGGAAAGACTCCGTCATTGCTGAGGGCACCGCTCAGGGTGCGGGACTGCATTACTTAGTGATCTGGAGTGCAGGACCAGGAGGGCAGCCGGGAGGCATCGGTTGCAGCGGTGATGGCGGTGACCAGGAAAACTGGTGGAAAGGCACCACTGTTGCTGAGGGCACTGCTCGGGGAGTGGTACCATCTTACTTAGTGATCTGGAGTGCAGGACCAGGAGGGCAGCTGGGAGGCAGCGGTTACAGCGGTGATGGCGGTGGCTAGGAAAATGGCTGGAAAGGCACCGCCGTTGCTGAGGGCGCCACTCGGGGCGCGGGACTGTCTTACTTAACAATCCATACTGTATCACAACTGTTTGTTTTTTGTGAATATTTCTAAGTATAAACTCTAAAGCCTTAATCCCAGTGCAAGGCATCACAGGTATGCAAACCGTCATGTAAGGCAAGATGAAAAGACATTGCAGAACATACATTACCTTTTAAACAGTCTTGTAAATATTTATTTTATTTGAAAACTGGTAACCAGGAAAGGCACACTGATCCTAGGCTCATTTCCAGGTGTGACATGGGGGATAGGTAACAGGGTAAACAGCACAACAGTAAAATAAATGAAATGATAAAAAAGTGCAGACAGCTAGCATCAAAATACAATAACAGTACAAACAGAAAGCAGGGTAAAGTGCTTAGTATCAGTGAGATGTGTAACTTCTAGTGCAAGTTGAGATTCTAGATTGTCAACACACAATAACATCAGTTAAAACAGGTTCAGGCAGGTTGCAAAAGAAGTTTCAGTTGATGCCTGAGGTATTTTATAGAGGTGGAATGGCAAGGGGAATGAGGGACCTGGTTCCAGAGAAGTGGCAGGCAATAGGAGAAGGCAAGCTGTCCAGCAGTGGAAAGAGTATGAGGAGTGAAGAAGGTGCACTGGTCCCATGAGTGAAGGGAGCATGGGGCTGGAGGGACAGGATGGAGGAGGGAGGTTAGTTAGGATGGTAGGGAGCTAAGCCAGTACATAGAGATGAAGAAAGTGTTGTGTAGCTGGTGACATGGGTGTAGTGGGAGGTTGGAAAAGGTTGAGTGTAGGGGGCAATGTTGCATACATGGAGGGGAGTTAGTTGCAAAGCAACAAAAGGCATTACAGAAGGTATCTAATCTGGCATGGGAAGTGGAGGGAGCAGTCTGGTAGACCACACCAGTATAGTCAAAGTCCAGGAGCACCATTGTAGTGGTTAGCTCATGGTGGACTGGCAGGGACAGCATCAATGTGGGTGTGGAAGTTAAGCTTATTTTCCAGTCACATACTGAGGTACAGTACTTGAATGATGGGATTGTGTAAAAGGGGAGCTATTCAGTGTGGAGAAGACTGGTGGTCTCAAGAGTCTGGGCAATTTTTGGCTTGTACCAAAGGTCATAGAGAATATGTCTTTTTAGTGTTGACCTTAAGCTGGTTGGCCTGAAACTAGGGCAGTCCCCTATTGAAGTCCTGCTGGAGTAGGTTTTCCGCTGAGGTTGTAGAAGGACAAGAGGTGAAGATGACTATGCCATCAGCATACATGTGTATATGCAAGTTGACACAAGCAGAGGGGCAATATTTTAAGAAAATGAAAGATAGCCTGGGGCCTAGAATAGAATCTGTGGGACTCCACTCAAAATAGAGAAAGGGGGCTATAATACGCTACCAACCTGAACAGACTGCTGTCGATCTGTTAGATAGGACTTGAGCCAGTCAGTACTGGAAGCAGAGAGACTAGCCAAGCTCTGTTTCTCCAGGAGGACTGAAAGGGACACAGCACTAGGTCATAAGTGAAAACAACATCGCTGTTAAGAACAGCACAGCATAAACAGCACTGTCAAATACAGCGCCACTACAAAATGCTGTGACATGAAACAGCGGCAATGGTAGTGGTCGGACACCACACCGATGACTGCTACCACTGCTAAATAACATTCTCTATACTTTATTTTTAAGGTGGGCTATAGCCTACACCTCCTGCACACTCATGCAGAGGGCTCGGCACACCGCACCCTCTGTAATTAATATAACCAACTCTGAGGGGGTGCAGATCTTGGGGGGTAGAAACTTGAGAGGGGTTGTCCATTTGTTTCAGATGTTTGCAAAAAATTAAAACACATGGGTTGGGGGGGAGATGTAAAACATATGATTCAGGTGACTGGGAATAGAACCCTGGTCTCCTGATCTGTGCTGCCCAAGCTGCTTCTGCTTTAGCTCTTTCTGCCATGGGAGCAGCTCAACTAGCTTCTACATTTTTTTCCATTCTTATCCACTTCTACCATTGCCTTGGTGGCTACAGGGGCAGTGGCATTTAACATTCGCTATCCTACCTCTATCGCTATTCAGGCATATGTGGTTATTACAGCATGGTTTAGATGATGCTATATTAGAAGTGCTCTTCTTACTGGTCATCATGGGACACCAAGTCAAAAGCTTTGGCCAGATCAATGAAAATGGCAGCTGTGATATGCCCATGATCCATCCTAGAGAGGGTGGAGTCAGTGACGCATTGTGTGGAAGAGATGGTGGAATGATCCTTCCAAAAGCCAGACTGAAAACAAGAGAGGAGATGTGAGGACATGAGATGGTGAAGAAGTTTAGAGTAAGGTAGCTTCTCTTGTAACTTAGCAAGGAAGGGAAGGAGGGAAATAGGGTGGTAGTTATTGGGTGAGGAGGGGCCCCTACCCTTTGTGGAGCAGAAGAACTCAGGCAATCTTCCAGGCCTGAGGAACTGAGCTGAGGGAGAACAAGAGGTCAGTGGGAGCGCAAATTCAGGAGCAGAGATGTAAAGGAGTTTGGGATGAAGTCCATTGGGGATGGATTTAGATTGATTAATAGAGGAGAGGACCAAAAGAGTTTCCTGGGTGGTAATGGGAAGGAGGTGGAAACCCAAAGAAGACTGACAGTGAGATAGGCAGGATGCAGAGGGTGCAGAGAGCCAGCCCTGGGGGACAGGAAAGGGCACAAGTGGTGAAAAACTCACTGAAATGAGAATCTACTGAGGAAGGATCAGAAAATAATGAGTCATTAACCTTGAGGACTGGGGGTGCAGACTGAGTTGCAGGATCAAGAAGTAAGTGAATAACTCTCCAGAATTTGACTGGAGAGTTCAAGTTGCTTTATATGTTAGATTTGAAATAGTTAGATTTGGCGGTCCATACAGCCTTGGTGCATTTGTTTCTCAGAGCTCTGCATTAGAGAAGAGTAGGTTCCTGGATAACTTGTACCTGGCCAGAGCTGGGTCATGGACCTTGCATAGGTCAATAATTCCAGAGGAGATAGAGGGGAGATGGACTGATTTAACCCTATATTTCCTGAGAGGGGCCTGCAGGACCCAAACTGAAGAGAATTTGAATATGAAAAGGGAAAGGGCATCATTTATGTCAGAATATGCTGAGGATGACAGACTACAGACATGTGTTTCATTTTCATGGGTATGCAAACCGTCATGTAAGGCATTAGTAAGCAATGATTGTTAGACATTGGTATTATTCATGCTAGGTTATGTTTTATAGTTAAACTGATAATTTTACCATCCTGTTACGTTGGTGGTGGTGTGAATTCTCATACTTGTTCATTTTTATTGGCTGTTTGTTTTGGCTTGTATTTTTAAAAATTAAGAAATAAAAGAAAGTTAAAAAAAATGTTTTACTACCTACTAATACCATTCAGGCTTTTTTTTTTTGCATATTTAGTATTTTTTCAATTGCTAATTTTTAAATGTAATATTTACAGTACTTCCCTTTCTTTGCTCTTCACTAAGTCTATGCATGGCTTGTGGCTGTGTGTCTTTTCTGGGGAGTTACTTACAGTACTCAGTCTGTGCTCTTCTTTTGTTGTTGCCATCAAGGTCTGCAAATAACAAGCACTTGCAGAAAAATCTTCTTTGGGGATGCCTGTATGTACTTATCCAAGTCTGTTTGATCTTTTCTGTTCTTTTACTTTTTTGTTTGTTTTCTTACAAACTAAGTAAAACAAGCACATTAACTAAATTGAAGGTTGAGTTCATGATTATTTTGTGTCTGATCGGGAACCTCCATTATTTTGCACCTCATAACCTGGAGGTAGCCTGGTGGCAGGGGGAGGGAGGGGGTTGTCAGCCCAAATTTGAATTTCTTTAGTTCACTTGTATTCTTTTCCTTTTCAGTCTTGTTTTTAGAAGAATCTATAAAACAATAAACCTTACTAGGTTAGGTTTTACTCTGTCAGGACCTTGTGTTTACCACAATTCAATAGGTGTGGTAATTGTCACAGACACATGGTTCTGCCATGAAAACCGGCCACTACCACAGCAATGGCATGTTCGGTAAGGTCAAGATGGACATCACCGCTAACAATTTCACAATCAAAAAGGGTCTGGCTCAGCCCACCACAATTCAAATGGATGAAAATAGGTTAAATTCAGGGTAGCCCATATCCAGTGAAAGCTAAATAAGCATGCAACAAATTGGATCACCGAGCTTACCACAACCAGTTCTTAAAAATATGGATATTTTATTTACTCGATTTTTCAATATTTTGTTCAAATATTGGCCTCCAGTCTTTATTAAATTGACAACATTTCGGGAAATGCTTCCCCTTCCTCAGAAAGACTGGTTCTTTTCCATAAATAAATATGAATTATAGGTACATAGATGTTGATAAAAGATAAGGGCCTACGGCTGACCTAGTCTGCCAATGTGGGCACGTACTTTGCCTCTTCAAGCTTCTCTTGAACTAGGTTGTCTCCTTCCCCTGACTACAAGGATCCCCTGATGCCTGTCCTATGCATTCTCAAATCCTGTAATCATTTCTGCCCCATCGCCTTCTCCAGGAGGGAGTTCCATTTGTCCACCACCCTCTCTATGAAGAAATTCTTCCTCATGTTCCCTTTGAACCTTCCTCCCTCCAGTTTCATACCATGTCCCCTAGTCATGGAACATCTTTTTCTGTGAAATATTGTTTTTTCCTGCACCTTTTTCCTCTCTGTGACGTACATATATGTCTCAATAATACCCCCCTCTCCCTTCTCTCCTCCAGGAAGTACATATTTAAGTCTTTCAGCCTGTCTTCATATAGTAGGTTTTGTGATGCAATCCTTACACCACCTTGGTTGCCCTCCTCTGAACTGCCTCCACCCTGTCTATGTCTTTACGTAAGTAGGGCTGTCAGAAATTGCTATTATACTTGAGGTGTAGCCTCACTAGTGTCTTGTATAGTGTAATTATGACCTCCCTTTTCCTGTTGGTGATACTTCTGCCTATGCAGCCCAACATCCTGTTTGCTTTTCCTGCTGCCTTGTTGCACTGACTCCCTACCTTGAGGTCATCAGAGATAATAACCCCTAGGTCCCATTCCTGCTTGAAACATTCTATAGCCCCCCTCAGCTGACATGTTGTTCCTGGGTTTTTTCGCCTCATGTGCATTATTTTGCATTTCTTTGCATTAAATCTAAACTGCCACTCCCTTGACCAGTCCTCAAGCTTCTACAGATCTCTCCTCATTCTATCCACACCCTCCAGTGTGTCAACCCTGTTGCAGAGCTTTGTATCATCAGCAAGCAGGAAAATGCTCCCGTCTAGGTATTCTGTAATGTCACTGACAAAGATGTTGAAGAGGACTGGACCCAGCACTGATCCCTGTGGCACCCCACTGTCACTCTTCTCTCTCCTGAGTGACAGCCATTTACCATCTCCTGCTGTGTCCTGCAATCCAGCCTGTTCCCCACCCACCACAGCACTGTCCTACCTGCTCCCATGTTCCCCAGCTTTTTTTACAGCCTTCTATGTGGCACAGTGTCAAATACCATGCTGAAGTCCAGGTAGGCCATGTCCACTACCCCCATCCATCTGCTTTGTAACCCAGTTATATATAATATATATAAATGCTCTATTTACAAACTATGTAATTTTTATGTCACTTCATGTGTAAAAAAATAACAAATAATATGTTATGCAACCATACCTTGCATAGTGGCCTATGTCTTTTCTTAATGATATCCTCTTCACTTTAACTTTCATTAAATTCTTGTTTGAAGTATGTTATCCCAGTTTATTTACCAATTATATTTAATATATACATTTAAATTATATAATTAAAATCAAACCTTTCACCTATGTTTTGTTTCTTATATCACTGTCTCAGTGGCCATGTCTTGCTGATATTGCTGAAGATTTCGGAAAACAGTTATAGTATAAATCTCTTAATCACAATGCAGTTAATGGGGACATCTGCTTTATTGGGACATCTCACCAGGAACTGATTAAGTGGCCACGTATTCCCATGGCTAATGCTGCTGCATAATCGGGACAGACGTACCATTTAAATGGGATGATTCTGTCCCATTAATCTGAATAAATCCTATGATGTTGGTGTATTATTTAGCACTAATCCCCATTATCACTTGCTTAGCACCTTACTAGCACTGTCTCACCCACTAACGTAACTCCTGAATCCAACCACAACTTCCAAAGAGCATAAAAGAATAAAAAAGAAAAAAAAAATTATGGCAGAAAAGTGTCACAGGTCTATCAAGTCTGCTAGAATGTGCAGCTCACAGTTGAATACTACTGAAGTTGCCCCCCCCCAACCTGATTCCCTCAAGGGCCTATCCCCCATTATGTTCTTGTCTGCACTTACCTTGCCCCTGACTCTAACCCATCCCCATTTAAAGCGATCCACTGTCCTCAGTTTGATTAACTCCTTCGGCAGTCCATTCCATCCCACCATCACTTTCTATGTGAAGTAGTACCTCCTCATCTCCCTCCTGAACTTCCCCCCTTCCAACTTCAGACAGTGCCCCTTACTGACCCTCCCCCCCTTTAAACAGAACAATCCTCCCATTCTGACTTTGTTTATGCCTTTCAAATATTTAAAGGTCTCTAGCATGTCCCCCCTTTCCCTTCTATGCTCCAGTGAGTACAGGTTGAGCTCTCTCAGTCTTTCCTCATGAGGCATCTCCCCCAGCCCCATTATAATTTTTGTCACCCTACACTGCATCCTCTCCAGCAATCTCACATCCTTCTTGAGGTATGGGCACCACTACTGCACACTGTACTCCAAATGCAGCCTCACCAGTGATCTATACAAGGATAGGATGACCTCCTCTTTTCTGGAGGTGATACTGGCAATGCAAGTCTATAAATGTCATCTTTACAACTCCTTTTCTACCTTATGTATCTGAAGAACTCCTTCTCCCCCTCTCTTATCTTCTGAACCAGTTTCAGCTCCCTTGCTGCAATGGCTGCCCTGACTGCCCTGTTCACTTCCCTAGATGCCTTTGTGTACACCTCCCTGCCATCCTCATGCTCAGATTTTTTGAACTTGTTGAAGGCCAATCTCTTATCCCTCAGCTTTCCCTCCACTTCCCTACTGAGCCAGCTAGGCTTTTGTGACCTGGACTGCTTACTCTAAGTCTTGTCACACATATTTGTGGCCTCATTCAGACCCTTCTTAATGATTGCCCACTTCTGTTCAGCATCCATCCCTGGGATAATTTCAGCAAAATACCCCTCTAGGATGATGCCCATCCTGGCAAAATCTGCCCTCCTGAAGTCTGCCACACTTGTCCTGGTCTTAGCCGACTCCTTCCCTGTACTGAGGAAGAACCATACTGAGCAGTGGTCACTTTCTGCTAGTGGGCCCTGTATGACCACATCCTGGACTTGGTCGCCATTTGTTAGCACAATATCCTGTATGTTCCCCTCCCTGGTAGGATCTATTACTCCCTGCACTAGGTAGCTGCCCTGGAAAGCCTCCAACTGTACCTGTTCCCTGTTATTCGTGGTAGTCATTGTCCACCAGTCAACCCCACGTAGGTTGAAGTCACCCACTATAACCATACTCCCTTTGCCACTCACCTTCCTGATTTGCTCCCCGAGCACTTTGTCCATCTCCTCACTTTTTGAGGATGGTCTATACACCACCCCCATCCTTATCTTCTTACCTTGGTGCTTTGGGTCAGAACTGATACAGTTTCTGGCCTCCCCTCTTCCCCCTCTTCCCTGGAACACAGTATCCCCTCCTTAAGGCAAATAGCCAACCCACCTCCTCTTCCCCTTCTCCCATTCTTTGCAGTACACCTTGTATCCCGGGATGGATCATGAGATCCCAGTCATTGTATTAGGTGGTCAAGGTTTCTGAGATGGTGGCAAATCTACCTCCTCTTCCACCATCATTGCCTGGAATTCTGCTACCTTGTTTGCCAAGCTCCTTGCATCCAAGGATACAACAGTCCACCTTATGCCTTGCCTCTTCTCTCCCCATCCCTCCCCCCCTTCATTTATTTCTTGGTAGATTCCCTCCTCTATTCCTCTCTGTTTGGGGGTGAGCCCTGGTCTCCCCTGCTAGGTGATTCCTTTTGCAGTCCCTCCTGGCCTCCCTCCTCAAGTAATGTATTTTGGTTTACTTTTTCATTAACACCTTTTTCTATATCCTTGATTCTCATGCCCTGTTTAAATTAAGAAGAGCCAAGGGCATCCATTCCCCATGGCTTTCCCATGATTTATGGCATTTGATGCCCTCCCATGACAGAGCCTGGAAAATATTTAAAAAGTCTGGCCTCAATTCTGACTGGTTGACCTATCACCAATTGAGGAATGCTTGTAAATCAAATATCACTAAATCCAAATGGGATTACCTTCAATCCTTTCAAGTCAACCATCCTAGCAACCCTAAAAACCTATGGGCACAAATCAATACCTTGCTCAAAAGCAAGGAACAAATGGCATGGTGCTAGCAACCCCCTGGATATTGCATCTGGTATAAATCATATAATTACTGGTGATCCCCATTTACACATGGTTACATCTATAATTTCAAACGCCGTAATAACAGGGCTTCCAGGTTGTTATGGCATTCTGAGAGGAATCTCACAGCTCAGTCCTTGCCCTAAGCAAACACTGTCTCGAGACCACTGTTTTCCGACCACTTACCATTAGTGTGTCGCACAGCTGTGAAAGCACTCACTTGCTCATTGTCCATCATCTAGAAACAGCAGTTCAACAATCGCAGCAAGTGTCACTCTCTTGACTCAACTGCAGATTCCGTTTGTTCTCTCTGATCTTATCTAACTCCTTGCACCAGCAAATTATAAAAAATACTGGCTATGCTGAGTGTGCGTTATGGTTTTTTTTACACAACCTCATTGTGTGATGACCAGGTAAAGCTCTCGAGGTTTACAGGGTCATCACATAACTCGGGTGTATAAAAAAAAAAAAAAACACAATGCACACTCACATAGCCATTATTCTTACTTCTTCACTGACCTCTACAGATATAAACAAGCCTTACCAAGTATATCACTTCACCCTGATGACTTCAGGCCACCCCCCTACCACTCCCTTCCATCTGAGACTCATTTCATGTACAGAAGTCCTCAAGTTCCTATACAAACTAAATCCTGATAGTTTATCAGGATTCGATTCTCTCCCTCCAAATTCCTCAAGATTGGTGCCTCCACTATCGCTTACCCTGTTGAGCTGTTAATCAATAGGTCCTTCCTCTCACATACCATATCTGATAAATGGAAAACAGCAATAGTGATCCCTATTCACAATACCGGCCCAGCTAACCTTACTGAAAACTATAGACCAATATCTATACTGTGTCCCTTGGCTAAAATTCAAGAAAGAATATGCTATAATCAGTTATACTCCTTCCTAGAATCGACAAATGCCCTTACCATCTCCCAACATGGTTTCCGGAAACTGCATGGGGTGGAATCTACTCTCATAAGGGTTACTGTGGATATCTATCATGCTGTGGATCAGAGGTGAGTGACAGGGGCCGTCTTTTTCGATCTCACAAAAGCATTTGACCTTGTAAATTACCGACTACTCCTATCAAAACTCAACAAACTTGGTCTTGAGTCTCATACCCTATCTTGGTTTTCTAATTACCTGGCTAACCAACTACAATGCATCAAGTGGGCTGGCGTTACCTCTGTCATGGCTCACATCATGGATGGGGTCCTCCAGGGGTCAATCCTGGATCCTCTGTTATTCTCTATTTTCATCAATGAGCTACCTAGTAACTGTGGTGGTGCAACGGTACAACTATGCACAGACAATGCTGTTCTATATAGAGTGGATAAATGTAACTTCTCCATCAAGCTGAAACTTGAAAAGGATTTCTGGCTGCTTGAAGCATGGTTCAAGCAAAACCTAGTAGTTGTAAGAAAAAATGTATTCCCCACGAGTAATCTGAGAGGAAAAATGGGGCTCACAGGGGGAAGTGCATTATTACCCCAGAGCTGAAAACATACACAACGATTTATGAAAAAAATGGTAAAGGGGTCAGCCCAAAATTTCCAAATAACTTTAATAAATATAGCAACAGCTTAAAAAACACATGCTGTAAAAGGCAAAGACCTCACCCAGAGCAGTAGTAGAAATGCAGGCATGAAAAAACAAGTCACAGCTTCATGAAGTTGCACTTCTACTGCTGCTCTGGGTGAGGTATTTGTCTTTTACAGTGTGTGTATTTTAAGCTGTTGCTATATTTATTAAAGGTATTTGGAAATGTTGAGCTGACTCCTCTACCATTTTTTTCATAAAACCTACTAGTTCTCAATCCCCAAAAAACAGAAACTATGCTGTTCCAACACACTTCCTATGACCTGGCCACCCAACAACACTTTGTAATCAATGCCTCTGAAGGTATGGCACTAGAAGGAGTGGACTCCTTTAAATACTTAGGAATAACCCTAGATGAACGTCTATCCCTCAAAGTGCATGCTCATAAGACTATCAAATCCACACGTCAAAAACTGGGCCTTCTATATCGAATTGCCCCTTATCTGCCCCTTCAATCTCGGTCCCAGGTCTGTTCTATGGAGCCCCTCTT
Source organism: Neoceratodus forsteri (assembly GCA_016271365.2). NCBI lineage: Eukaryota > Metazoa > Chordata > Ceratodontiformes > Ceratodontidae > Neoceratodus > Neoceratodus forsteri. Next base: position 34,450,717 of record CM057450.1, read on the forward strand.
TTTCACTCGGCCAAGTCATCTACACTGTCTAAATTGAAGCAAACCTACCACAGAATTGCATGTTTCACCACAATAATACCTGCTTGAGCGCACCACTGTGATGTCCTCAAAGCCCTAGGATGGCCGTCCTTCGAGGCTAAGCTTGGCTTCCCACTACTTTGTACTACATCCAAACTAATCCACCTTCCCTCCCCACCTATTCTTACAAACATGCTCACCCTGAAACCTATCCCTAGGACCCTTCATTCCTTCCACCTCCCTTTGTTAAGCCTCCCCAAAACTCACCTAACCATAGGCAGAAGATCCTTCACCTTTCTAGCATCCCAAAAATGGAACAACCTCCAGCATGGGCTACTTTCCTGCACATCCCTTCCCTAGTTCAAAAAATGATTTAAAGAACTCTTCTTTTCCCTGCCAATCTGCACTTGTTACTATGCACTCATCCCCCCACCTATTTTTAACACTCTACTCTGCCTCCCTTTATGTCACCCTCTCACAAGTTTTACTCCTCTGTTTTCTTTCATATTTCTTTACCCTCTACTCTTGTTATGTCTAAAAATAATTGAACACTGCACTTATGGACTGATTGTTAGCAAACCCCTTAATGTCTGTAATTAATTTTTGACCATAGCACTTAAGGACTAATTGTTAGCAAACACCATTCCGTAGTATACGCTCTGTTACTACTCTTTTATTTTTAATTCCGAGTGTTAGCAAACATTATTCTGTATATTATTCTTTGTAGCTGCTTACCTATTTTTTGTAAACTGTCTTCTTTCTTCCTGGAATTGTATTTCCCCAGGTTGCCCCTGAAAAAGGGATATGTCTATCTCAGTGGGACTACCCAGTCATCAAAATTCAAATAAATAGTTTTAATGTAATTCTCCAGCCCCTGTTTCAATGTCCTTGTACCCTCAATGCGATGTGCAGCCTATCCTTGGCATACAGCCCCTTTTTATTCCATGTCTCACCCCACTCCCCTACTACCCCATACCCCATTTTTGCACCCCCCAGCCACCTATTGAACTCCTCTGTTCTTAACTTCCTAGCGATGCTTGCCTAGGTACTAGGAGTACCTCTGAGAATGCCACCAAACTTCCCACCTGATTGTAGATTCTCCCTACCTCCCTGAACCTCTCCTGCACTTCATCCACTGCACTGCCCTCCAGGTCATTTGTGCCTAGATGCACCATGATATGTGGTTTATCTCTACTCCTCTCCACACTTTTCTGAATGAACTGCTCTAACTTACCCACTATCAAACCTGGCATACAATCCACCCAGGCTCAGCACTTTCTTGCTCCCTTACCTCCCCATCTCACTCTACTGAGCATAGAATCACCCAGTATAACTACTCAATCCCCCATCTCTTGCCTTGCCCCCTTGTTTTTCGTACTACAGACCCTTTTCCTTCAGAGTCCTCCTCTTTATTTCCCTGTCCCTTCCTCCCTCCATTCCCCCTGATTGTACGTCCACCCATGCTCTTCCTACTCCATCCTTTCTCAGTTTCTTCCCCCCGTACAACCTCCTCCCCTCCACTAATTGTACATCCCCTCATTGGCCCTTTCATTGTGCCTCCCTCTACCCCTTTCTACCTTTTTGACCCTCCTCCCCTTTAGTTAGTGTGTCCGTAACATCCCTACCTGCTTATTTGCCCCCACCAGCTTTTACCCTACAGTGTTCCCCCCTTGCACCCTGTTTTTCCCCTCCTCATGCTCTTCTTTCCCTGATCTATATTGCCACCCCATCCTCCTGCTCCCTTTCTTCAGCCAACAATGTGTACCTGTTCCTAGTCTCCAACCCCTGCCCATGCCCTCCACTGAAATCCTTCCCTGCCTCTGCTTTTCCTGAGCATTTTCCCTAACTATTTTCTCTCTACTCTTGTTCCCTACCATCTGCCAACTCCCCATTCCCAGGATCCTTGTTTCCTGAGGAGTTGGTACTCCTGGCTCCTTTGTCCAAGTACCTCCTATCAGCCTGTGGCAGCCTGGTGTATCTGGTGATGAATCTTTACCTGTCTCCCTGACCCCTCTCCTCCTCCCCCAGTCATACCTGCCTCCTCTCCTCAGTTCCCATTTCAAGCTTTCTATTTCCTGCATAAGCTGTCTGACCTGCCTAACATACTGGACACCCTCCTACCTTCCACAAGGTCCCCAAGATCAGTGCTGCTCCACACCCATTGCAGCTCACTACCGTCCCAGACTTCCTGAGCACCCTACCCCAGTCATCCTTACCCCATCACTTCCCCCCCAGTCATCAGCCTGACTCCTCGCCTCAGCCTCCACATCCTCTCTGTATCCCTTGGGTGCTTCTGCCCCTCTTTTTTTTTGTCTCCCTGTTTCCTTTATTGCTGTCCCCTCCACTAGTACCCCTACCTGTGTCTGCACTTGCCAAGCATGGCCTGCAGACTGCTGTCCCCCCCTGCTGATGCCCTGCAGATGCTACTGTAGATGCTGCACTCCTGTGTCATGGCAGTCTGCAGGTCCTACTCTAGATGCTACATTCCTGCATCATGGCACACTGCAGATGTTATTCTAGATGCTGCACTCCTGCACTGGGGTACTCACGCATTGCGGTCGCTCATGCAAGGGGTCGCATGGCCCCCCCAGAACTATATAGTGACTCTGGATGCCCAGTTGGCCTGGCCGAGTCATGTGATGACACTCCTTCCTCCTGGAAAGTCCCTTCCTCACCAGACATCCTCCCAGTCCCATTCCCCAGCTCAAAACAGATTTTAAAACATGAATTAACACCCCCAGTGTAGCATTCAGCTGCTTCCCCCAGCCACACCCAAGAAAAAGAGAATTACTGCCCTGAGTATCTCCGTTCCTCCTCTGGTGGTGTCTGTGTTCCTCTCCAACTCTCTAATGTTCTCCCAACTCTCTTTCTCATTATGCATGCTGTGAACGCTGTTTGCCTTTCTTCTTTCCAGTCTGTGTCTCCCTCCTAGCCACATTAAATTCCACTCCAAACTCTTGAAATGGAGTAAAAAAATAACTGCTTAGAAAGGTAAAAAGTAAATAATTTATTTTAGCATATGTCAGTTTTTCCTCTGATTCTGGCTCCCTTTGTCACTTTCAGTTGTCATGCGGTCCTTGTCCCTGGAGCTCTTACTGCACACCACCTGTTATAAGTAAATAAATACAGTACAGTCATTATTGTGGTTATACCTACACCCGGTAGGGATCCCCTGCTGGCCTCAAGTTACTGGCTGATATCTCTTTTTAATGTTGATCTTAAAATTCTAGCCAAAATACTGGCCTGTAGGTTGAGCCAGGTATTGGATTCTCTCATAAGTAGGGAACAAGTGGGCTTTGTGAAAGGGAGACTCTCTGTCGATCATCTGCGTAAGCTTTCCCACTTTGTTTCTGTGTCCAGGGATGCTGGTATTCCAGCGGTCTTGGCATCCCTGGAAGCAGAGAAGGCATTTGACAGGGTATCTTGGGATTACCTGTTCAGTTTGTTACCTAAATTTCATATCCCCCCATCCTTTATTCAGTGGGTCCAGGTGCTCTACTCTTGCCCTTCAGCCAGCGTACTCTGTAACAGAGTTCTTTGTTAAACTTTTCCCCTACTGCAAGGCACTAGACAGGGTTGTTTGCTCTTGCCCTTCTAGTTTAATTTGCATTTAGAGTCCCTGATTAGTTAGCTTAATGCCATCCCTAAAGTTCTTGATATCTCCATTGGGCCACATCAATACAAACTCTCCGTATATGTGGATGATGTTCTGTTACATGTCATCTCACCTGCCACCTCTTTGCCTGCAGCTGTTGATGTGATTACTCAATTTGGCCTCATTTCCTGCTATAAACTGAATTTAGACAAAACAGAAGTGATGCCACTTAACGGTGTTACTCTGAGGGCAGATGTAGAGCACCTGGGTTTTGTATGGGTCTGTGATAAGTTGAAATATTTGGAAACCTATCTCAGTGTCTCATCCACAAAGATGAAGCAATATAATCTAGATCCAGTGCTGACCTGTATTAAAGTGGACCTGGAATGCTGGGCTTTGTTGCTTATTTCTGTATGGGGGGTGTCTGAATATCATAAAAATTAATGTGCCTCCTCGAATTTTGCACCCACTTCAGATGTTTAATTATGCCTTACCATAGTCTTGGTTTGCTCAAGTAAATAAAGTACTCTCCTCCTTTTTATGGCAGGGTAAAACTCCTTGTTGCTCCCTGGTTAAATCAATGCGTACTAAAGAGAGAGGTGATTTACAAGCTCCCAATTTATTTCTCTGTTATCTGTCTATTCAATGTACCAAATTTTTCCAATGGCTCTTACCAACACTCGAGGACGGAGTTAGGGCCTATGTTCCACAGTGACTGGACATTGAGCTATTCCTATGTTCTCAACTCAGCCTCGATATTCAGTCACTCCTCTTCATACTCATAAAAAACTTCCCCGTCTTTTGAAGTGCATTCCCCTAGAAGAGTCTCTATAAGCTCATCTGCAGCTATGCTCCCTTGCTAAGGTCCAGCTGTATAGAGATACCACACAACCCTTGCTAGGGATCCCACATTTTACAATTGATTGGAAGTTGCTCACTAAATCTTATTGGCCCTACACAGAGGTGGTTGCTGTTGAAGGCCTCCTACGTGATAAGAAACTGCTCACCTTCCAAGAAGTGAGACAAATATCGATGGCCTATTTCTTTGTGATTTAAGTGTTACCAGTTGAGGCACATATTATTGCAACATTTTGGCACTGGCCCATGGGACAACTCATATGGGACTCAAATTCTCCCTCTGACTTCAAATGCAACCACCTCCCACAACATTTCCTATTACTATCATAGATTACATGAGTTTTTAACTAACACAGAAGGCCCAACATTTTATTATTGAGATGAGGTTTTACCAGAAAACACTTTCCCTCATAATTGGCTACATATCTGGAAGACAGTATATAAATATATAAAGTGGGATTGATAATCTTCTATGCAGTTTCAGGTGTTACAAAATCTTTATTATTCTTCAGTCAAACTATGTAGAATGGGTAGCCGTTCCTCAAGTGTCTGTTCCAGATGCAATAAGGAGCCCAGCACATTACTTCATATTCTCCGATCTTGTGAAAAGGTGACCGCCTTCTGGGAATCCATAAAGTCACATTTGGATCCTCTGCTGGGCCTGATGGAGGCGTTCATTCCTGAGATATGCCTCGTGGGGGATTATGATGAAAAGTTGATTGGCAATCAGAGACCTCACATGGCATTAATGTTGGCTTGTGCCAAAAAGGTAATTCTTCGGCACTGCTTAGACCCGAGCATCCTGCAATATATTGAATGGTACAGAGAGATTCTCTTTTCCTTACAAACTGAATGGCTTATAGCTAATATGACTGACTGGCCCAGTAGATATACAAACATCTGGGAACCATTACATGTCCTGTTAACTGTTTGACTACATACTGTAGGCTACTCATCCTTCAAAAAACATGTTTTTATCTGGTGGGCACCCTATTAGATTGCATAGGATTATTTTGTTCCTTCTCCCTGTTTCATTATAACAATATAGTATATGGTTAGGGCTTATTGTCGATAAAAAGTGGTAGCTTTACAAAAGCTGTTGTAGGGCAGTTCAAAGGTCAAGAAAAGTTGTAGTATTGCTGTGACATCAGAACAATACTACAACAACTTTTCCCCTTGGAGCTGTTGCCTGATTTGCTGAAACAGCATTGTGCTCCAAAAATGAATAGAGTAAAATGGCAGCGAATGTTAGCGAGCGGTTTGGAGCATGGTGGATTCATGTACTAGTGAGCGGTTTGGAGAGTGGTGGATTCATGTAGTTTGGACACAGACATACTTAGCTTCATGTGTCCAAACTACCAGAGTGGCAGTTTCTTTTTTTTTTAAATCACTGGTGTTGTAGATCATTGGGGTTGAGAGCAGAGTGAAACTGCACTGAGGAACACAATGTTTAGAGTTGGTACTCAGGAGCATAGCGGGACTTACTGTAACTGTGGACCTGGAGCAAGTGAACATGAACACAAGGCATGAATCCTTGTGAAAGTAAAGTTTTCCACATTCTAAGGCTTTGCTGTCGAAGTCTGTGTGCCGTCACCACGTCCCCTTGATAGAAACATAGCCTTGTTGTGTATGGCCACCCATACACTATTCTATATGTTGTGAGCATCCTTATTTGAGTTCCTTTAGCTAATAGACATGTTAATTTGATTACTTTATTTCTAGTCTGTCTGTAGTGTTTCCTCCAGTGGTGGTGGGGGGTGTTTAGGGGGTTGGGGTAGGGGGTTGGGGTGTCCGATTTTAACATTACCATGACATAATCTGTATATTTCTGTTACGGTACTGTTCTGGTATTTGCGTCAACATCTCTTCTGTTACAGTTTGTTATGTTATTACTTTTTCTTGCTATTTGTCATGTATACTTTATCAGTTCTGTGTTTCTGACAGTTCACTAAAGCATATTTAATGTGAAAAAAATACAGTACAATACTGAATAGATATAAAAATATGCATAAATACAGTACAACACATTTCTATAATGTACACAAAGTGTCTAAATAATTGCAGTACTGTCAGTCTCATTAACTAGAGGGAACATGACCTCATGAATGGAAGCTGTCGGCTGATTAATTTAGTGAAAGTCTGCACTTTTGTCAATGGGGACAGCCTTTTAATTGGGATGAAAGGGCTGCTACTAGGCCGTCCTGATTAAATGGCCTCTACTGTATTTGAATAATGACTTTATGCTGTTAATCTTGTTCAAAAAATTGATTCCACCTTAAAACTGGTCCACCTTAAACCTCAACAATGTTTTTGAATTCAATGTGGATAGTTTAAGTATATATTTCTTTTTAAATATCCTGTATTTCTTTTTAATTACACAACTGTTCTTGTAAGGGAAATGTTGCATAAACTTACATCTCAGAATGAAAATCTGCCTTCCAAATTTTGTAGGAGGAGCCTGCCAGAAAAAACATTGGAACCACTCAGTATTTTATTCAGTTAAATCAGCCAGCTTAGAATCCCACACCCCCACTTGCATACTGTGTGACCCTGAGCAAGTCACTTAACTTCCTTGTGCTCCCAGATCGCACCTGGAAACAAGCTTCAGCTTAGTGTGTTTTTCCTGGTTAAACAATTTCCCCTCCCCCCCCTTACACAAAAATTCTGTTAATTAACAGAACTTAACAGAGTGGTGTGGTCACTCAGCGTGGCTCAGTGCTTAATCTGTATCTAGAGTGGTGTATGCTCCATTAGGCACACTGTTTGTACTGTGCTCTAACTACAGAGCTGGGCACGGACTCATGCACTCCCACAGAGACATGCAGGGTGAGTATAAGAGTGCCCTGGGCTGTGCCCAACCCACCAGTAGGTGTCACCTGTGTTAGCTATAGCTTTTGGTGTCTGCAGCATTTGGTGAAGAAAATATTTTTACATGCTTCAGTCTAGAAGCTTTTAACAGTCTTACTCTAACCCTGTATTTTTAATTCTTTATTTAAACACACAGTGGATGAGAATTCACTATTCAAAATAGCTGCCTGGAACAGGATAACACTTGGTGTGTTGTATTCCTATGATTTACTATATATGTAAATATATATATTATAGGGATGCGTCCGAGCCCCTATATTTAGGGTTATGTAGAAACATAGACGTTGATGGCAGATAAGGACTGCAAGGCCAATCCAGTCTGCCCATTTCTTTTTCTACCTTATGAATGTGCCATTGGCCTTTGCTCTGTCAATGGCCTATCTATTCATACTCATCTGTATTGCTCCCTTATGCCTATCCCATGCCTGTTTGAAGACCTGCACTGTATTCATATCCACCACTTCCTGAGGTAGGCTGTTCCATGCCTCCACCACTCTTTCTGTGAAAAAGAACTTCCTCACACTACCCCTTAATTGGCCTACCTCTAATCTCATGCTGTGTCCTCTTGTCCTGCTATTTTTCTTATATTGAAACATGTTAGACTCTTTCACTAGCTTAATGCCCTTAAGGTGTTTGAATGTTTCGATCATATCACCTTTCTCCCTCCTTTGCTCTAGGGTATACATATTGAGCTCCATTAATCTGTCCTCATATGCTTTCTGATGGAGTCCCTGCACCATTTTGGTTGCCCTCCTCTGGAATACCTCAATTTGGTTAATGTCCTTGTGAAGGTGCGGCTTCCAGTACTGCACGCAGTACTCCAGATGGGGCCTATCCAGTGTCTTGTCGGGAGAGGGAGGTAATAATCCCTCTTTTCATTTGATACCCCTACTAATACTCCCAACAGCCCTCTAGCCTTACCTACTGGTTTAGTGGTCAGCTTGGAATATTTATATATTGGTGATGATGATGCCCAAGTCTTTCTTCTCTTGTGACTGCCAGCAACTCCCCTCCCAGCCTAAAGTTGGCTTCAGGGTTTCTCTTCCCTTTGTGCATGACCTTGCACTTCTTTGCATTATACACCAGTTGCCACTCTTCTGACCATTTTGCTAGTTTACCTAGATCTCTTCTCATTCTGCCCACCCCATCTGGATCATCTACTCTGTTACAGATCTTGGTGTCATCTGCAAACAGACAAACCTTACCCTCCAGTCCATCTGCAATGTCACTGATGAAGATATTGAAGAGGACTGGCCCCAGGACTGATCCCTGAGGTACCCCACTTGTGACTTGCATCTCTTCTGCCTGTATACCATTTACTACCACTGTCTGTTTTCTGCCCGTCAACTAGTTTGCTACCCAGTTGACCAACTTCTGATGCACCCCAAACCTGCCCAGCTTATTAATCAATCTTCTATGTGGAAAAGTATTGAAAGCTTTACAGAAGTCAAGGTAGGCGACATCAACTGCTCCCCCTTGGTCCACTACTCTGGTTATCCAGAAGGCACTTCTATGTTAAACTCAACATTTTGCACTTTAATAACTTTGGACCCGTTCAACAGATTTGCATGAAATTTGGTATGAAGGGGGGGGGGGCATGGCAGATCTCTTGATTTGCCAGATTTCATTTTGGTCGGACTTACGGTTTTTGCACATCAAAACTCTGAAAAATGCACTTTTCACCAGTTTTGTGGGCAGTTTTTCAGATTTTATCCATGGCACTGCACGGCTGTTGTGTGGCATGCCAGTCTGTAACTTGGCACGAAGAAAGACCTTGGCTCAAGGAACATGCCACATTTTGTTTGGTGAAAAAAATATTAATCCATTCAAAAGTTATTGAACTTTTTAGCTCCCATTGTAAGTCTATGGGAAAATTTATATGGATATTTTGCAAAAGAAGAATGGGGTTTTGGCCATCTGGTCATGCCTCATGATCAAAGAATTTGCAGGCTTATGATCAAAGAATCTTTGATCATGAGAAATTTCTTGATCGCTATGGGCACCATCTTGTTTTTATTTTGTGGTTGGAAAAAAACAGATATCTCTGCTCAGGGGTGACTTCTAAAGTAAATCTATGATGGGTTTTGCTCAGGGGTTTTCCCTCTATCAAGCCATGGCTGTGGTTTTATGTAGGTATGTCAAAAAATAGAGTTTTAAACTTTTAAATTCTTGATCACAGCAGCTAACGATCTTTGATCGCGAGCCTGCAAATTCTTTGATCGCAAGGTTCTTTGATCGCGACCATTGTTCACGAGGGGGGTGAGATAGCCAGATTTAAAAATCAAATGTCTCAACCCAGGGGGGACTTATGAAGCCAAACTAGGATGGGTTTTGCTCAGGGGGCTTTGTTCTATCGAATCATGCCTCTGGTTTAATGTAGTTCTGTGAAAAAATAGAGTTTTAACATTTTTAATTCTTTGATCATCAGCTTGCAAATTCTTTGGTCACAAACCTGAAAATTCTTTGATCATGAGATTCTTTGATCGTGATCTTCGTTCGCGAGGGAGGGACAAGATGACCAGATTTTTAGGTTGGAAAAAATCAAATATCTCAGCACAGGGGTCACTTGTAAAGTCAAACTAGGATGGGTTTTGCTCAGGGGACTTCCTTCTATCGAGGCATGCCTGTGGTTTAATGTAGTTATGTCAAAACATAGAGTTTTAATGTTTTTTAATTCATTGATCACAAACCTGCAAATTCTTTGGTCGAGAGCCTCCAAAATTCATTGATCGTGAGATTCTTTGATTGCAAGCTTCGTTTGTGAGGGCGGAACGAGATGGCCAGATTTGGAGGGACCAGATAGCCCAATTTTCATGACCAGATGTCCCCTCATGATCAAAGATGATCTTTGATTGCGAATTCATGGTCAATTCTCACGATCAAAGAATTTTTAAAGGTGCAAAAACCTTTAAATTAAATATCTCTGAAACGGTTATTGTTTTAACTTGAAATTTGGAGGGTGTTGAGGGGATGTCATGTAGATGTGAATTATGGTGTTTAAGTGTCATAAAATACATTTGTTGTGGAGAAATTGCATGGTGCAGTTTACATTTTGCAGTGAGTGTTCTGCATTGCAGTAGTGGCTTGAAATTTATAGTGTAGCTAGCCTTACTGCCATAGATGTACTTTTCAGTGATTAGGTATGTAAAATGTAAACAGGTGCAGAATTATGCCACTCCAATTAATGAAAATCTCAAACTTTAAAATGTAATATCTCGGAATTGGTTTGGTCTTTTAACTTGAAATTTGGAGTATGTTGAGGACGTGTCCTGTATATGTGAATTATGGTATTTAGGTGTTGAGAAATTAATTTACTGTAGAGTTATTGTGTGATGCACTTTATGTTTTGCGGATAGCATTTTGCATTGTGGTAGTGGCTTGACATTTATAGGGTAGATAGCCTTATTGCCACAGAGATAATTTTAAGTGGTTAAGTGTGTAAAATGTAAACAAGTGTAGAATTATGCCACTCCAATGAATGAAAATTTGTTTTGTTTCAAGTTGGTTGGGCCCCACGTTTCCACCAACTTGCATGAGTTTGTACTTTTCTATGCTTTCTCAAAAAGTAAGGAAATTCTTTGCAAAAAAATGTGTTAATCCAACATTTAGGGTTAAACACAAAGTCAGGAATGAGACTTAGTTGTTTCTCACCCTCATTTTTCTCAGACTGACAGATGCCAGGGTGCGCTTATTGATCAGGAGGCCCAAATGTCACCTCATTCTTCTTCTTTACTGTGGCATGTCAACATGATTACACATGGAATGGGGTGACATTTAGGCCTCACAACCCCAATGACAGACCCCGGTGTCTGTCAGTCTGGGGAGGATGGGGAGTACACAAGGGGTGGTAGGGAGCAACCCTAAAGGTCTCATTTCCTGACATTTTGTGTTTTAACCCTAAATGATGCATTAATGCAGTTTTTTGCAAAGAACATATATGTATATTTCTCTATTACTATCTTATGATATTTTTCTCATTTGTATACGATGTTACCCTTATGCTTTGTACTGGTAGCTTATTGCTGGTAAAATAAAACCCCTTTAGTTCCTTGCATAAACTGATTATACAGAAAAATGTTAATGTATGATAATATATGAACTTCTTCAGTCTTGGTGGTGGGGGATTGTTAGAAAAGTTCCAATTTAGAAACTAACAAATGTACACTTTACTATCTGTTTTCTGCTACAATCCTAAGACTATGCTTTTATTATTAGTAAGTGATTGGGGGGAAAAATAAAGTTACTGCATTCTCTAACATATAGTCTTTAGGAAATAATAAGGGATTTTATATTGTCAGCATAATTAACTAATGTCTGTATCCCTACAAGATAGGCAGCCAGTTGTTGCCATCATTCCATCCATATTTTTGGTCAGTAGCATTAAATTTATGAGTATAATAGTCTTCCTGCATGAAGAGTTTTCTGTCATAGTCCCCTCCTCTTCTGTTCTTTGAAACCTTTTCTATGCCAAAAAATGTTAAATATAGTAATGAATGATTTTCAGTTCTGAAACACCTAGCTATTGGTGATGTTTTGTCCTGTCTCCTAACATAGCCCATGTGCCTCCCATTCTAATCTTGAGTTGCCTTCTTGTTTTGCTTATATTTATATTTTGTCACAGGGGCATTGAATTGCATATATTACTTCCATTGTTTGAGACATGATAACATCTCTAATTTCAATGTCTTCCTCTCTACTGACATGTCTATATTTCTTTATTTTGTTTGTGCTGTGGCAGTAAGTATAGTTACAACAAGGGTAATTGCCCTTTAGATCCAAACTTGAGAAGAAGTTTCCTTGTGTTTCCATTTTAAGTACTTTGTGGTCTGTATGGACTAGTTTGTCCCCAGTATGATTTATTCCTTCTGAGAACTATTAGAGGTTCCCTTGAGAAAGCCACCTGTCCTACCTCAGTGGATTGCAATATTTCCGATGTTTCAAAAAGATTCATGTTATTGAATAAAAACATTCACTGAACCTGTTGCTGTATAAGATTTGCTCTAGTATCTTATCTTTCTGTTTAAATCCTGTTTTTAACAAATCTTGTCTATTCAAAGTTCTTGCCCTTGTCTCTGCTTTTTTGATAGGTTCTTCACTATATTCCCTTTTCCTGAATCTCTCCATCATGTCATTTATTGCTGTTACATTACCTTCTTGTTCTGAACAATTTCATGCAGCCCTCAACGACTGGCTGTAAGGAATAGAATCAGTTAGGGACCTTGGGTGGTAACTTTTGGCTTTAAGTATTGCATTTTTATCTGTTGCTGCCCTGCATAACTTTGTTGAAAGTCTTCTGACTTTCTTAAAAATTATTAAGTTTAAAAAAGGTATACTATTTTCACTATGATTTTTACAAATACCAAATAGTCAATCTGTTTTTGAGTTTTGCTATCCATGAAAGTATTCTACTTCAGAAAGTGTACCATCCCAAATGACAATAATGTCATCAATAAACCATTTCCACAAAACAATTTTTGCACTAAATGGGTCATTATTATGAGCATATTTTTGTTCAAACGGATCCATGTGTAGGTTTGCATAACAGGGTGCCATGCTGAAATCCATGGCCATTCCCTTTTTTTGAAAATAATAATCCTGTTCAAACTTAAAATTATTTTGATAAAGTACCAATTCTGCTAGGTTTATTAGGAATTCATTTGGTGGTTTATTTTCAGTTCTATTGTTGTCTAGTACTTCTCTAAGTGAGCCCAATGGAGGTACATGGTAGAAGATGACCGCCACGATGGGCGTGCTGAAGTAGCTCAGTTCTGCAACTCTACAGATTAGTAAATTTGTGTTTTAATCTAATCTAATTGCTGTTAGTCTCTCCATTTTTGCCCAGTTCATTTAGTAAATAGTTATATCTTAATTGCACAGCTGTATTACAAAGTTTTAAACTCAAACCTTCCCAATCTGGAGCATTGTCAGTGCCACTCGATGGTCATGAAGTGTGCACTGGGTTGTGGGACTGGGTCCACTGCCACCCAAAAGATGGGAGGAAAAGTGTCTGAGGTGGTGGAGAAAAGGTTTTCTGATGATTTCCTGACTGTGCATTTTGACTGTTATGGCCTTTGACTAGGAGTCTGCTGTGGAGTGAGGCAAATTGTGTTGCAGCAGAAGGAACGCTCAGTCGAGAGCATGGTGCTTGGAGCATATGGGAAAAGAGTTGTAGCCTGTGGAAAGGAACTCACCTGACTGTGTTGTTAGAGCAAAATTGTTTCTGACTGGGAGTCTGTTGTGGAGCATGGAAATTGTGCTGTGCCATGCAGCAGTGGGTGTGCTTGATCAAACATGTGGAGAGAGACCCTGGAAGGAATGCTGCAGTGGCTGATGGTCTAATTGGATTTACTGTTGAAGAGACTGTTAACGAGAGCGACCCTGAGACTGCTGTGGCCCTGTAACTGTGGGTGGTTTGACACCGGAGGCTGCTTCAACCTGGGAAGATCAGGCCTGGATTGACTGGGGAGCCATCCAACAGACCTGTGGTTTCTTCCAAGGCCCTCTGCTGGCCAGCCAGTGGGCTGGTGCAGGCTGAGTGCCGAGGTGGTGGGGCAACCATTTCTAGTGGCAGCCCCTACAGATAGGGTTTGGGGTATCTGCCTCCATATTTGAGAAATATTTGGTTTGTTAGCTGGTGTTTTATTAACCCAAAGAAGATTGGATCACATTGAGAGGTTTGCCATAGAGAAACTACCTACAGGAACCTGAGGTGCCAAAATCTTGGATTTATGGTCAGAACACCTTTTTTCTTTTTGTAAATTCTGTCTGGGTAGTGAAAGTGCCCAGTTTACATCTGACTCCCAGGGAGTGTGAGTGCCTGGAGGCCAAAATCTTCATCCAGACCTTATATTTATTTTTCTGCAGATTCTGTTTAGATAGTGAGAGTGTCCATTCCATACTGACTCCCAGGTAGTGAGAGTACCTGGGGGGGGGTCAGATCTGCATTTAATATTGTTTATTTTTTTATGTTTATTTAATTTGTACTCCTCAGTGAGAGGAGGGGTACTTAAGTTTTATTTTTTGGTTTTAGGTCTTAGTTACAGTGTTATTAGTTTGCTGGGATTTAGACTTTCCTGAGGCTGATTCTTTATGGTACTATATCATCTTTCTCCTTTGGATCCACATAATTTATTCAGAGATTTTGGAGCCTGGACTGATGTTTCATAATTTTAACTTATTATATTTTATTGTAGCATTGTTTTGTTTAGGTGGGGAGGGTGGTTAGTACGATCTATTTATTTTATTGTTTTGTGTTTACTGTTTACCTCTCCCTCAAAGTGAGAGCTGGGGGAGTGGTGTGTAGCATTTTATATTTTTGGTTTTTGTTTTGGGGTTTTTTTTTTGTTGTTTTGCTTGGCCCTTATCTGTGTCTGTGATATGTGTTGTAGGCCTTCCCCCCAGGCTGTGCATTATTCATCCTCCGCTCTTCATACCCTCCACCCTTTTTCCCCCTTCTACCATTTTTGATCTATCAGTACTGCAGAGCACTGGGCATTGCCTGGAGGAGGGTGGGTGAGGTGGGGTGTGTGAACAGCAAAGGATGGACGAATGGGCTCTCACATTGGGGTTGTTAAGCCCAGAAGATGCCCTGGGGCAAAATGGATTCTGGAACGTGGTCTGCCATGCTTGGTCTCCATACCCAATGGCACTACCATTACTGGTGGGCAAGTAGCGGTGTGATGCAACACCAGATCTATTAAGAACAAGACTGTAATTATTGCAGATCTTATTGGGATAACAGATCTGACGTGCATCACCAAGACCTGGCTGGATGAAAATGCTGGCCCCGCACTTGAGGCTATGATTCCAGCTGGGTACTCAGTGATACACCGCTCGAGATTGGACTGCAGGGGAAGGGGAGTTGCGGTCGGTTTCAAGACTGAATTGGGCCTCACGAGTGAACCAGTTGAGGATGCTGGGTCATTTGAGTGTACTGTAGTAGCAGGTGTAGGCTGTAGGATAGCCCTCATCTACCATCCACCCAAGGATGAGAAGCGATTCCTTCAGGAAGTAGTGGATTTCATGATTGACATGATATTTGAGTCACCCAGGCTGATGGTCCTGGGTGACTTTAACTCCTGGATAGATGACGAACTTTCACAATTTGGACAACACTTCCTCCAGTTGATGACATCACTGGCCTTACACAGATTGTTACAAGCTGCTAGTCATAAACACGGTCACTCCCTTGATCTGGTTTTTCCACTGGGGATCAAAGCCTCTGATGTAGGGGTGGAACCTGTCGGGTGGTCCGATCGTTACACCATGAGATTCAATTTTTGTGCCCCCTTTCGTAGGCCTACTCCTATGGAGATGGCCAGGTACCACCCTTTATGGGATGTGAGCCCTGAAGGCTTAATGGCAGTACTGGACCTATCAAGTTTCATGTGGCAATCGGGAAACCAGAGGCCTTGGTCTTGGCCTATAATGAGGTCATCACCATGGCCCTGGATTCTATCGCTCCTGTATGTGTTCATCCTCTCTCCCTTCACCCTCTGTCCCCTTGGTTTGATGGGACCTTGAGGGAGTTGCAGCAACTGGGATGAAGGTTAGAGCATTGCTGGTGGAAATCCACCCTTGAAGCCAACCATCTTAGAGTGTTAGAGTATTATCAGCTCTACCAATCAACAGTCTCCTGTAAGAAGGCAGAGTTCCTGTCCGGGGAGATTGCTCCACTCAGAACCAACCAGCTCGGCTCTTTCGAACTGTAGACAGGCTATGCAACCCAGCCTGTCTACAGGTTCAAAGAGCCTTTTCACAATTGGAATGTTAGGAGCTTGGTCGGTTCTTTGTGGATAAGGTGGCTGACATCAGGGCGGAGATCAGACCAATACATTCTATGGGGGATGTTAGTGATCGGTGCCAGTCACTATTCCTCACTTCTCCTGGAGTACCTTTGACCAGCTGGAGCTCATGGATGTTATGTGGATTGTCCAGGGTATGCACCCTACATGCTGTAGTTTGAATCCGGGCCCAACTTCCCTGATTATGGGTTGTTATGGTACCATCAGCTCGGTCCTAGCACAGATAGTCTGGTGCTCCCTTTAGTTGGGTGAGTTTTTCAGCTCCCTGAAGCAGGCTGTGGTGACACCCTTCTTGAAGAAAGCTTCTCTGGACCCAGACTGTCTTGCAAACTACAGACCTATCTCTAACTTCCCCTTTGTTGGGAAGGTGATTGAGAAGGTAGTGGCTATACAGCTGGAAAACCATTTAACCATCCATGACATCTATGAACCCCTTCAATCCGGTTTTTGAAAGAGGCAGAGCACCATGACTGTGCTGGTTCAGTTGCTCAATGATTTCCTGATGGCGAGAGATCGGAAATGCTGGTCCATCTTGGTGCTCCTTGATCTCTCTTCAGCTTTTGACACCGTGGACCATGGGGTTCTGCTTGAGCACCTGAGGTTCATCTGTAGCCTAACTAGTACTGTCCATGGATGGTTTAAATCTTTCCTCACTGGAAGGACTCAGAGGGTGTTGTCGGGGATTTATTCCTCTGACCCTCTCTGTCTGTCATGTGGGATTCCTCAAGGCTCGGTGCTGTCCCCCATCTTGTTTGCAGTGTATATGCTGTCCCTCAGAGACATTGTAAGATGGTATGGGCTGAGGTTTCATTGCTATGCTAATGATACCCAGCTTTACCTGTACTTTGCACCAGACCAGGATAGTGCACTCTCCAATTTTAATAACTGCCTCACTGAGATCCAGGATTGGATGAATTCCAGTTGGCTGAAGTCAAACTCTGGGAAGACTGAGGTGATGGTAGTGGATCCAGGCTACTGGATATGGAGGTTGTGGGCTGGTCAGCCAACAGGGCTCTTACTGAGGGGCTCCCAGCTCCTTACCTCTGAACTGGTGCAGGACCTGCGGGTGATGCTTGATGTTGGTCTGATGCTGCGATCGCAGGTGTCGGCAGTTGTCAAGCCATCCTTTTGCCACCTAAGAAACATCATCAGGATCAAGCACCTTATTCCATCTGGTGACCTGCCTACATTGATCCATGCCTTTGTGACCTCGCGCCTTGATTACTGCAACTACCTTTACTTTGGCCTACCGTGGGTTGATATCCACCACCTGCAGCTGGTGCAGAATGCTGCAGCTCGGTGGCTGTCTGGGATTCCCTGTACATGCCATATCACACTGGTGCTGCATGAACTGCACTGGCTGCTGAGTTCAGTGGCGGATCACCTTCAAAGTTGGATTACTGACTTACAAAGCCCTGCATGGACTTGGCACGGACTACTTGAAAGAGCTTCTGCCCCTTACTGGCCCAATTGACTGCTCCATTCAGCTGATAAGGGGTTGCTAGAGATTCCAAGGGTATCTTTAAAATCATCAGGGACCCGTGCATTTATATATGTGGCCTCAGCCCTCTGGAATTCTCTACCATGTCAGCTTCAGGAATGCGCGACCATGAGGAATTTTAAACAGGCACTGAAGATGTATTTATGGACTCGAGCTTATCTGAATTATTAATGCTGATTATTGGATTTTACTGAACATTTTATATACAGCTGTTTTATCTTTTTGTTTTAACTTATTGTAATGTGCTTTGACAATTTTGAAAGTCACACATCAAATAAAGATTATCATTATTGTTATTATTATTATTACAGCCCAAATCATGTCAGATGGATGTACAGTGGCATCCCCCAGGATGAAACCCAGTTCTGCAGCATTTTGCAGCACTCTGCAGAATGCAGCAGCTAACCTACTGAATAAAGCAATGTTATTTCAATGGCAATTAGTCCCTTTTGTCATTCAGGAAAATGTGACACTGCCAGGGTGAAGTAAATTCCATAGTTTCCTGCATGACAAATAGGACTAACTGCCATTGAAATTACATTGTTTTATTCAGTATGTCTGCTGCAGCATACTGCAGAGTACTTTAATAGTGGGTTTCATCATGGGGGATGCCACTGTGCATAAGTCCTTCAGATCTCAAGTGATTAAATACCTACCACTTAGGTCCCTGCCACTGTCAGTAAGTTGTTGTAAGATCTCCATTAAATGTAAATCATTCATAAGGTATGATGTGCTTTCTACAAAGCCTCTGATGTAAAAATCCACATATATTGAGAGTGGCTCCAAGAGTGAGCTGATTCGACACAGTCAGTCTACCAGGAGGGTTTTGCAAATGTTTGTGAATTTTAGGTACAGTATAGAAAACAAGAATAGAAGGTGCATTCCTGTAAAGAGTGTTCCATCAAAGTCCAACATCCATTTTCTGTCCCATGCTCTATGCAATATTTCCTTGATCAATGTTTTCACATTTTCTGTGGGGTCTTGTGTTATTTTCAGATAAGTTTCATTGTTTGTTAATAGTGTCATACTGTACATTGTTGTTTGTACTCTTCATGACTGAGACTCACAATTGCTACCCCCTTGTTCGCACTTTCAATGACAATGCTAGTATCATTTTCAAGCCATCATAATACAACAAATTCTGAAGCACTTACGTTGTTTTCTCCTTATACCCATACCTTTCTCTTTAACAATAGTTCTATGTCTTTGTTCACTAAAGATACACATATGTCTATACTGTGAGGTGAATTTTTGGGTGGCATGTAGGTGGATTCAAATTCCAGTTTCTGCTGTAATAATCTCATATTATCTTTTCCTTCCATAACTGTTTGTTCCATAGGTAGTCAATTATCAAAAAAAACCAAAACATTCTGAGCTTTAACTTTCTATGAAATTGATTTAAATCTAATTTAATTTCAAAATCATTTATTCCATCATGTGGACAGAAGGTTAATGCCCTACTTAATACATAACTTTCTTATTTTTCAAAAGTCTTTTAGATAAATTGTAAACAAAGTTTGTTTTACTTATGAGTGTGTTGTTCCATTAGGCAGCTAATTTGTCCTGCTGCCATTTCTTTGTTTTATTGTTTATATATCTACATCTGACCTGACTCCTCCTGATCCTCCTTCTCCAGGGACTTGTCAGTCCTTTGCCTAAAAATCTCTTGTATATTGGTATACTTTCCTGTGTATTTGTCTGAGGAAAAAAAACCTTTTACTCTGTCGTTTCCTCTCCCTAAATTTTTTTGTGATTGCCTTGTTTGTTGTTTTTGACCTGTATCTGTACTACTTGATGTTTGCACAGATGAGTTTGAGTTAATATTATTCGACCTTTGTATACTTGTTGTTTTTGCCTTTATGCCAAGTATATACTTTATTATATTTGTAATCATTAGGATCTCTCCTAAAATGTGTCTATTTCATTGCTTTTGGCCCACATTGTCAAAGGAGATGTGTGGCCCAAAATGGAAATGCCTGATGCATCCCAAAGATTTTGCGGCAGTGAGATATTTGAAAGAGAGAGAGGTGTCATGCGTTTCCGATTGCGCGATCATGAGGAAATAATGTATGAGACACAAAAAAAAGTAGGCGGGTACATGAATAAGACACACATCTATATATTCAGCCAAAATGTGCAATGCATATGCCGCACATCCCAGAAATGTGCAACACAAAGATAAGCAGACAGAAGGATGGCCTAAATTGGCCAGCCACCCACAGGAAGGCCATGGAACTACAGACAGGCCATTCTGAGACAGGTCTTGGAGGTGCACCAGGACATGCTGCAGGCACCCATACACAGCAGTCATGCCAGGATGGAAGTACCCAAAGCCACAGATGCTGACTCACCATGGGCACCACCTAGAGAGCCCTCCCCTACACTACACCCAGGACGTAGACACCTAGCTTCCACATGCCAGTGCTGCCAGGTGCCCCCTTGCACACCAATGGAGCAGATGGCCACACTGCAGCACATGTATCAGGGGCCATGGCCTGCACCCATGTGGCTTGCAGGGTGCCACCCAGTGGTGGCATGAACCTAGGGTGACGTCTGGAGCAATGGTGCCCAGGTAACCTGGTGGTACATGTAGCAGCCTGTCACAGGCCAGGGATTGACCTGTGGAACACCCACAAAGTGGTACACCATAGGTGCACACAGGTGGGACCCACCCACTTGAGTAACTAAGCACCCTCTGCACACTGCCATGCCTTGCAGTTATCACCATGTTCCTCTCATATGGAGGGTGCGGGGCACTGCAGGTGACTGTACCCTGCATACAGAGCTGATGTATCATATGCATGTGACATACCAATCAGACCGTGTCACCATCTACCCTCCCCTGTTGCTTGTCCAGGGGGGTCTGTGTGGCTGCTGTCCAGGCAGGTCCCCTGTACCCCTGTCCAAATCTGTACATGGCTATTGGTAAAAGCACTGTACCCAGGCCAATGCAGTCCACCCTCCCACACACAAACATTCTATCACACCTGCCTGCTAGGCTGCAATAACTCCTGTTCACCTTTGTGGAGTGGTAGGGCAGCCCTGCAAAGCTGGAACTGAGCATGCCTGGGGGTATGCAAATGGCCTGCACACATTCCAGTAATGAACTGCACATGAGGGGAATGGTCACTGAATGTGCAATGAGGCTATTTGCAAATCCTAGTTGAATATATCAATTTTGTGCACTGTGCATGTGGCCACCTATTGTGCATTTCCCCATGCTCTGCATAGGGCTCAGGTTACCTGCCATGCTATGCATCTCCCACTGCATGATTGAGCATATTTGTAATGTTCAGCCGGACATGAGCGATCGCATCTCATGGTGCATCTTCTGAATATGCCATTATTTTTAAGCTTTTGTTTTACCTCATCGTGCATTGTTTTTCAATTTCTACTTTTAGCCTTTGAAATTCTCTTGCAATAACTTCTACTGGTCATGGAACCAACTCAGCAGAAGGCAATACTGGACCTTGTGCTCACAAACAGGGACAGTGTGATGGGGTAACAGTGGGGGAGCACCTGGGAAACAGTGACCACCAGTCATTGTGGTTTGAAATCACAGAAAGAGCAGAACCAAACCACACAAAAACACGTATCCTGAATTTTAGGGGGGCAGACTTTGGGAAAATTGGGAGATACTTGAAAGAGGCATTAAGGGGAATGGGACAGGAATCAGGGGTTGAGGAACAGTGGGCAGTATTTAAAATGGGGATAGAGGAAAAGGAAGAGGAGACCATTATGGTTTTCCAAAGAGGTAGCAAAGAAAGTGAAAGCCAAAAAGATTGCATTCAGGCAATACAAAAAGACACAGGCAGAAGGGGATAGGGAGAAGTACCAGGAGAAGCAAAGGGAGGCAGGGAGGTCGGTAAGGGAAGCCAAAGCTCAGACAGAAGAACACATTGCAAAATCAGTGGGTAGAGGGACAAAACCTTTACAGGTACATAAGTGATAAAAGAAAGACAAAGGAGGATAGTGACTGAAGGGGAGGATGCGGCCACGTGGAGGATGACAACAGTAAAGCTGACATATTGAACAGGTATTTCTGCTCAGTCTTTACTGAGGAAGAGGAGGGTAATGGGTCTGAACGGAGTACAGGGGTGAGAATGGTGCAGAAATGGACACAGGTCCCTTACACGAGAAAGGGTCCTGAAGGAACTGGAAGTAATAAGAGTTGATAAACAATGGGGCCAGATGGGTGCACCCAGGGTCCTTAAAGAACTAAGAGAGGTGGTGGCTGAACCTCTGGCTATCCTGTTTAGCCGATCACTGGAAACAGGGAGGTATCCAAAGACTGGAGGACAGCAGATGTAATCCTTTATACAAAAGTGGGAACAAAGAGGAAGCAGGGAACTACAGACCAGTCAGCTCACCTCGGTAGTGGGGAAGATCATGGAAGCACTACTGAAGGAGAGATTGGTGGAACACCTGGTTGTCAATGGACTACAGGACCCAAGGCAGCATGGTTTCACCAGGGGAGGTCATGTCAGACCAACCTCATTGAATTTTTGACTGGGTGACTAGGGAGGTGGATCAGGGAGGGCAGTGACATGGCCTATCTGGACTTCAGCAAGGCCTTGACACTGTGCCACATAGAAGACTATATACAAACTGGGGAACATTGGGTGTGGGCAGGACAGTAGTGTGGTGGATAGGTAACTGGCTGGGTGGCAGGACACAGAGGTGGTGGTAAATGGCTGTCACCCACAGAGGGTAGAGTGACCAGTGGGGTACCACAGGGATCAGTGCTGGGACCGGTCCTATTCAACATCTTCATCAGTGACATGGCGCTGGACCTAGAAGGCAGAATTTCACTGTTCGCTGATGACACAAAGCTCTGTAACAGAGTAGACACACCAGAGGGTGTAGACAGAATGAGAAGGGACCTGCAGAAACTTGAAGAATGGTCAGGGGTTTGGCAGTTGAAATTCAATGCAAAGAAGTGCAAGATAATGCATATGGGGCACAAAAACCCTGGCACAATATATCAGTTGGGGGGTGAGGATATAGCATGCACCAAGCAGGAAAGGGATCTTGGGTTATCATCTCTGATGACCTCAAGGTAGGGAAACAGTGTGACAAGGCAGCAGGTAAAGCAAATAGGATGCTGGGATCTATAGGCAGGGGCATCACCAGCAGGAAAAGGGAGGTCATAATTCCGCTATACAAGACACTAGTGAGGCCCCACCTGGAGTACAGTGTACAGTTCTGGAGACCATACCTACTTAAGGACATAGACAGGGTAGAGAAGGTTCAGAGGGGGCAACAAAGATGGTGCATGGATTGCATCATAAGTCCTATGAAGACAGGTTGAAGGAACTGAACATGTACTCCTGGAGGAGAGAAGGAGAGAGGGGATGATAGAGACATACAAGTATCTTACAGGGATGAACAGGGTGCAGGAAACACTATTTTTAAGCGAAAAGATGTTCCAGGACTAGAGGGCATGGGATGAAGTTGAGGAGGACAATTCAGAGGAAACATGAGAAAGAATTTCTTCACAGAACGGGTGGTGGACAAGTGGAACACCCTGCCAGAGGAAGTGGTGGGGGCTGAAACAATCACGGGATTTAAGAATGCATGGGATAGACATAAAGGAATTCTGGAGGTCAGGGGTAAGGGGCAACAGACTTCTAGGAAAACAAACTGAACTTACAAGCTCAAATGGGCAGACTGGGTGGCCATAGGCCCTTATCTGCTGACACTGTCTATGTATGATGAGCATGAAATCATGGGAGCATCTGTTACATGCTCCATCCCATCTGACCTCTAGTTCTTGATCCACATACCCCAAGTTAGACTCCACATGCAACTTTAGCCCTCCATGAATTTACTTATGGTTTAAATATTCAGTTAAGGTTAATGTATGCCATTCTAGTCTTGTCTGCTTCTGTTTTAAGAATTCAGACTGACTGTAACTGTTCTAGTAGTGGTGGGGCTTCACAAGCTGCCTTTTACTTTTGAAATTCTGTAACATTTTTTGCTCCTCTCTTTCTGTTATTAGAAGTGGAAAAGATCTATTCTCTGTTACTTTACTTAATTCATCAAATGTTTTCTTGCCTAGAAATTCTGTAGAGATCTAATATAGCAGTACAATACAGTAAAAAAAATATTTATTAGAAAAAGTAATTTCTGTTACGGTTGTTATATGTTACAGGTCAAACAGTCACACAAAGTCCCAGGGAAGTGCAGCTCAGGAGTAGTGTCAAAGCTGAAAAGAGTTCTTGTAAAAAGATCTTTCAAAGGTTCAAACTAACAGCACCTATGTATAAATGGTTATAGCACAGTTCAGTCCATTGAAGTCTTCCTCCTAGTGTCCCCAACCTAACTGTGTTGTCAAGAAGATGTATTTAGTGGGTTTGTCTGTTTCCAAACAAGGGAACTATAGTCTCCACAGTTACACACAGTATATGTTTCACTTATGATCCATGGAGACCCTTCAGTGAGGCACTAGCCAAGTACCTATCGAAATCCAAAAGGATCCTGCTCAGGTTACCTTGGTTTAAATAAATGAAAGGAGATTAAATTTTGGGGGAGCCCATATCTAACAAAAGCTTAATAAGCATGCAACAAATTGTATTACCAGCCTCACCACAAGCAGTTCTTAAAAATTAGAATATTTTATTTACTTGATTTTTCAACATTTTATTCAAATACTGGCTTACAGTGTTTATTAAATTGCCCATGTTTCAGGGAATATTTCCCCTTCCTCAGAGAGACTGAGAGATAACAATTATGTAGTTTGTGAACAGTATATATCATGTTTATTTATAGAAAAGAACCTGTCTCCTGGTTGTTAAAATACCGAGGTAGAGCATGACACCAGTAGTTGAAAAATGGCTGGGTTTGATCACCAGTGAGAAACATTTCTTCTTGCTCACAATAATTTATGTTGTATGAGACAAATTGTTAGATGTCTTTGCTGCTGATGTCAGTGATAATAGTTTCAGTAATGTTTCAAGCAAACTCTCAGAATGTTAAACTGTTACTTTATTGCCGTCATCTTAATTATTTCTGGCTAATACTTTGAGGCCTGACTAGGTTTGAATGCAACTTAGTGGGAAGTATTACTTCAAGCTGGAAAAATGTTCATTACTAAACTCATTCATTAGCAGACTTCACTGCAGTTGAATGTGGAGGGATCTGCAATTAATGCAGAAAGTGCACTTGCATGGGTTTCTTATAAATAAAACAACTTCAGTTTCACCATGGGGGTGATAGCATACAGTGGCAGAGCACTAAACCTGTAGTTAAAGTGGCCTGGCTTTGATCCCCATTTTCTTTTTCATTACAGTTTATGTAGTATGAGATAAATTGTTAGATGTCATTGCTGATGTCAATGATAAGTGAAAACTCACCTCCCTCACTCTGCCCCCAGATACATAGAATTCCACCCACTACGCTTGACTGATGCAGTAGCTTTCCTACATGACCAAAGTCATGCTAACTGGACCTCAGTATACTCTGCAACTGATGTCGACTCTGCCCTAGCCAAATTCAAAACCATACTCACTACTACCTGGAACTCTTATGCCCACTTGATTAAAACTGGAGTCAAATGACATCATCATCCCTGGATATTGGCTTTGCTCATTGACCAGTGCAAGGCCCGTGACAAAGCCTGATCCCATTACAAATCCACAGTGATTCCACAAGCTTGGCAACAGTACAAATCCGTCCCAAATGCCTGTGCCAAGGCAATCCATCAGGTTAAGTCCTACTACTTTAAAAAGCATTTAAAAACCAACCCCACATCTCCCATCTCCTTCTGGAGAGTAGTCCACTTCTTATTGATCCACTTGCACAATGGTCTTACCAATCCTTAAGTAAAATGGCCTATCCATCTCTGACCCTCTCAGCATTGCTAAAATCCTCTAAGTTTTTTTTACCACCTAGGCTCTTCCTGACCATACCTCCTCCCCAGCTCTGGACTCCTCCCCTGACCCATCTCAGGATGTTTTCCTTTTCCCATACATTTCTCTGCAGGAATTCCTTCAGGAGATCTGTTCTCTAAATACCAACAAATTTATCCCAGATAGTATTCGCCCCAAACTCCTCCACCTATCTCTCTAGCACATATCTTAAAACTCTCTTTCTTCTTCAGTACTGTACCCCAGGCTTGGAAACATGCTAGTGTGATTCCCCTACACAAAGGTGATGACCCTTCCTTATCAGGTAACTATGGACCTATATCCCTACTCCTTGCCCTCACAAAAAGTGCCAGAATCCCTTGTCCACTCTGGACTGTTTGAATTCCTAACCTCCTCAGGCATCCCACTTCCAATTCCAGTCCAGTTTCTGGAAAAATCACTCAACATGTCATCCCTCTTATGAATCACTAACCATATACACCCAGCTATGGACCAGTGCCATGTAACTGCTGCTATTTTTGTTAATATAGCGAAGGCCTTTGACTCTGTCTTCCATCCTTTCCTCCTCACCAAGCTCAGGGGAAGCCAGCCTGGTCCCCCTCACTGTTAGCTAGTTCAAATCATATCTCAGTAATAGGCTGCAATCTGTTAGAGTGGGAAACTCTTCCTCCCACCCCTTCCCATACTAGGTGGTGTGCCACAAGGCTCCATTCCAGGTCCCATCCTGTTTTCAATGTTCATAAATGACCTCCTCTCTGTGTGATCCAAGTCTGTCATACATATGTATGCCAGATGATATCACCCTTTTTGCCTCCAGGCCCACCTTCTCAGATGTTCACACCCCTTTCCAACAGGACCTAAATAAGGTGCAGTCTTAGTTCCTTGCAAACCAATTGAAAGTAAACACCTCAAAGATCATTACCATGGTCTTTGACCCTGCCCAAAAATTGTCTAGAACACCTCCAGTTTTCACCACCCTAGACGGTAACCCACTTGATTATGTCCCATTATAAAAATAGCTGGGGGTTTGGTTGGACTCCTATCTGGACTTCTCAGTCCACATCAATGATATCACCTCCAAGCTGTACCCCAAGCTTGGTATACTCTACTATAACAAGGGCTCCCTTCCATTCCCTATCCAACGTGAACTTGTGACAAAAATGATAATACCTATATTTGATTATGCTGATGTTATTGAAGTACAGTTCCTGCTATCTTGCTATCCAGGTTAGATATCCTGCTGAATTATTTCTGTGGCTTTACTTTAAACTCCCCCCCCTTGAACTAATCACTGCAACTTTCTACTCCTCCCTCAGCATCTCGCCTCTATCCCACAGACACACACAAGCCACTCGCTTACCCACATATCAAAATTTTGGTTTGGTCTGCATCTTCCCTATCTGTCTGATTTTCTGCCCCCCCCTGTGGCCCCCTCCTGCTGCATTGTATACACCAGAGACACTTGCTGTTTCTCCCTCCCCCATCCCCAAATGTCAGCCAGCAAATCCACTTTCTCCTATAGACTCCCTTCCTTTTGGAACCATCTTTCCCCTACTCCATCTCTCTCTCTCTCTCTCTCTCTCTCTCTCCTACCACTTCCTCAAACAGCCCTTATGCCTCCTTCTTCCTCCCCTTGCTCCTTCCTCACTTCATCTCCCTCACTATCTGACTCCTACGCACAACACTAAAACAGGATCTGAGTTGCAGCCTTACTGTACTTACTACTGTAAATGGTCCATTGTACTGACTCATTGTCTTACTCATATGTAGTGCTCAAATATGTACTCAATGCCAATTTTGTATTCCTGGATTAACTTGAATATATATTCAAGTGTAAATTCTTGGGTGCCTGTAACCATTACTGATCAGAAATTGTATATCAGACTCTAATTATATGTAATATCCTTTGTTTGTATTTGTTTTCCCTCCCCCTCCCCATGGGTTGCACTGGAAACAAGTCTTGGCTCAGTGTGCCTCTCCCAGTTATCAACATTTTAAATAAAATAAAGTAAAATAAGAGTATCAGTAATGTTTGAAGCAGACTTTCAGAATATTAATCTGTTACTTTATTGCAGTTAACTTCATTAGTTCTGACTGATACTTTCAGAGTGCCTAGGTTTGAATGCAGCTAAGTAGGAAGCATTACTTCAAGTTGGAAAAATATTAATTACTAAACTTTTTATATCCCATTGTTCCCAACCCCCCAGGTCACACAGTGAGATGAGCAACTTGTTGTTCAGCTTGCCTTCCTGGAGGACTCATTGCTAAGGTGGTTTTGCAATGCCCATGAGAGGGATGCAATGACTGGTGTCCCCTTCTAATGCAGAAGGCACACAGCTGGCTACAGCACTGGGGAGGGATGACTTCCACCCTAGCGAGAGATGGTTGCAGCAGTGGAAAAAACACAATGATAGTTTTAAATGTGAGCATGGTAAGAAGCAGAATACCCATGTGATTAGTGCCGAGAAATGGCTGAAGGACATGCTGCCAGCCCTGCTAGATGGATATGCCCCCCCAGAATATCTTTAATGCCAATTAGACTGGGCTCTTCTAATGGTGTGTTGACTATAGCACCCTAGCATACAAGACTGATGCAATGCTGGGTCAAAAAAAGCAAAGGAGTGACTGTCAGTTCTCTGTTGCTGCAGTATGGCAGAAACAGAGAAAAAAGAGCTGGTAGTCACTGGAAAATCTGCCAACCCACGTTGTTTACCTGGGGTCAATAACCTGCCAGTTCACTACCATGAAAACCATAGTGCATGGATGCAAAAATGTATCTGTGAATATATGAAGAGCAAAACTGAGAGCTGGATAGTTTTACTGGGCACCCTGATGTTCCTCGTTTGCAGAACATCAGGCTAGTATTTTTGCTGCCTAACACAACTTGTGTCAGCCAGTCCCTGGACCAGGGCATCATCTATTCTTTCAAGCAGCACTACATATGACAGATGTAATCCCGAGTGCTGGAAGAATTGATTCTGCTGATAAACTTACAGCAGCAATGTGTGTAAAAAAAAATTAATGTGCTTGATGCGGTCCATCTAATGTCAAGAGTCTGGGGACATGAGCCACAAGAGATGATTATCCATTGTTTTATTAAAGCTAAGTTTTTAACACAGACCCCCTTTGCTGAGGGCACTGCTGAGACAGCAATTGAAACTGAGCTGTCTGAACGAGAAGGGTTGTCTGCCACAGAATTCAATGAACTTTGCCGTTTGGGAGATTGAGCGGAAGAGCACATCACAGATGACATATCAGAGGCTGTGACAGCAATGAGGCCAGAGCAAGAAACAGCCAACAGTGAGGAAACTGAGGATGTGCCAGCAATGATGCTGACTGAAGCTAATGTGAGAGGTGCACTTCTATCCCTCAGGCAGGCTACGGAGCAACGGAAGGACATCACTCCCAACTGGGATTTTCTGCATGCAACAGAGGTTGGCTGGAGGTAATATATAGAAAAGTCCAAGATACAGAGAAAGATTACTGACTTTATGAAAACACATCTCCCAAAACAGCCAGAGTCACAATCACAGTTACAGAGTGTGGGGGTAAGCAAATGCTTATGTTCCCATGCATCTATAGTACTGTAGTTTTCTTAAGTTTAAAAACATAAAAGTTATGTACATTTAAAATACATTACAATTTATTAGCTGCAGATTATGAGTGGTGAGTTACTATAGAACTGTTTGTCATGCAAGTTATATTTAGTGAATGGTGCTAATCGGCTGTAATTGTGGAACTTCAATTTCATGCTCTGCAATTAGTTCCTAATTTATGCCCTTTAAAAATATGCAAGTTTGGCCAATTAATGCCATTTTATTTTAGTGCACTTGTCACTTAAGTGAATATAGCTATAATTATTTCACATCTAATATAACCTGTTCTACAGTATTGTGTAACTTATTATGTGCCTTATTTAGTTAAAAACTGCATTTAACTATGCAACAGTGTCATGTCATATCACGTCATGGCACCAGCAATAGTGGTGGCATGTTACATGATGGGTAAAGTGGACGTTGTATATAATGTCCAAATCGGGGAGGTTTCACAAACTAGTCCCTTATAAGCAGTGCCGACTGTACTACATATTTGTAGGATAACAACAGTTTTCATTTACAACCTACAAAAACATGTACATAATGGCAGAGATCCTTAAACATTCGTGTATAGACATATACTCATTTAAAATGCAGAATTTTGAGTTAAACCTCAACAGAACAGTCCTTAAAATAAGTTTAACTAGGGAGGTACTCTGTCCAAGGACTACCTTGTCCCACTTCTAGTTCCTCTTTCAAATGGTCCTTAATTTGCAAAGGCATGTAACTAGGGGAATAGCAGGGCTGGAAAGCACCGATAGCAACACTAGAGAACCAGTACAGGACCCACGTATCTCATGTAGCTGAGGTTTGAAAATGAGGTAACTGACTTTGCTATTGCAGTATGTTCTAATTTCTTTCCTGCCATTTAATACCACATTTAGTGCTTTCATACAGCTTTATATAAAGGAGGAAGTATAGCGCTGTGGTTTATGGCACTAAGCTGCAGATCTGGAGACCTGGGTATGAATCCCACAGCCGCCACTTGCATACTGTGTGACCCTGAGCAAGTCACTTAACTTCCCTGTGCTCCCAGGTCACACCTGGAAACAAGCTTCAGCTTAGTGTACCTTTCCTGGTTAAATACAGAAGCAAATAATTTGATACCTTTTATTGGACCAACATAGATGTAGCAAAAAGAACAAAGTGCTTTAGCTTTCAGACCAACGAGTTCTTCCTCAGGAGCTTAATGACAGTTATTTTGAAAATCCCATATGTTTAACACCCAGATCATGCAGAAAAAAACAGAAATAATTCCCATTGGTTCAAAATACTCATTTAAAAAAATACTGAAGAAAATGCCAGAGAACATGAATAGTACCAGTTTACCTTCAGCTGAAAGGGACTCAAGGTCAAATGTGCTTGGGGCATAATAACATGTAAGGAGTACAGTGCACATAAATTAAAATGACTTAGAGACACTTTCAGAATAAGATAACTACTATTCGAGCAGAGAGTTCCTAAACCCAATTATGATTGCCAGAGAGTGTATAAGAATGCATTAAATGAAAAGCAAAATCCACCTGGATTAAAGACAAACTAATATTGTAGTAAAGTAAGCCCTACAAAATATAACTACAGATAGTATCTATATATGGCATACAGTACAAACAGTAAATAGTAAAGTCTACCTAAAGTGAGCAGTAGTTACACACTATATGGAAAGTAAAACTTGGCGGGAACCATTACCCAACTATACTCTCAAACTAGCTATTATGCTTCATAAACCTTAAGGCCTATAGTGTAGTAACAGGAGTTTATAAATGATAATATAAATTGGCAGAATACGTGACAAACAAAAAAACTGCTTGTCAAGGACACCAAAAAATTAAGACCAAGCAGCCTGATATGTACTGTTTTCAATAAATTCTCAGTGTATAATATAACAACTTGATGTACTGAAAATGTCTAAGGAATCTGAATGTGAAATCATAGGATTAAATCCCCCCCCCAACCCAGGGAGAAGATAACTAGTTTAAAGGAGATACACACACACACACACACACACACACACACACACACACACACACACACACACGAGTCCTAATGTGCCATCATTCACATCCATATCACTCCAATTGTTACCCAAAGTAATTAAACTTTTCATGAAATTCCAAGTGAAAGGGATCATTTATGCTAATATGTACAAAACTCAAAAATTAGACACTATATAACCATACTACTATCTGTGCATTAACAGTTCGAGGATTCTGAATAGAACCACAATGAAATAAAACTTCAAACCTCCCCAGGGTAAGGTAACTAGAAGTAAATGTACAGTATTCATGTAGAACAAGATTCCTAACATATCTTCATTACCTCAAAACACCATAATATTAGCATAATGTAATTTGATCTGTCATGGACCCCCATGGAGATGAGATTCTGCACCCAATATGTTCAGAGTTCAAAAATGTAACCGTATATAATTAAACTACTGTATGTAGAGTAACAGGCTAGGGCATCTGAATAAGATCCAATGGAATTAACCCCACCCCCGAGGAAGATAAATATTAAGAAGGAATTAATATACTGTACATTACAGGGTTTTAAATAATTGATTAGCAGTTTTTTTCTTGGGACAATGCTAACTGTACAGAAAGTATTTATATAGGTTTTCTAGAAGTGTTATATTTGTTAAACATAGTGAGGCAAGTGCTATGCATTTTCACAATGTTTTAGCACTTTTGTGAGCAAAACGCTAATCAATTTTTGGAGTTAAATAAAACCCTGCATTATGTGTGTGAACTGAAAGTCATAACACACTGTAACGCCATGTATCTGAATAGAAGCCCACCTCAATGAAACAGCAACCCCCACACCCACCACACACACATAACCCCCCCACACGCATGGAGATGCTGAAGTCCTATAATATGTCTATCCTATGAAGAAAAGGTCTGTGGATATTAAGTACTATAATGTGCCATAAACCCCAAATATGTGTTCATGCCATCTTCTACCATATTGAGAATAAAATAAGTTTGATCTCAAAAGCCCATCTCTGTTGTGTACTTTTGAGATTTCCTTTTAAGACCATTACAGACATATCTGAGATCCAGTGGTCAGGCCGAGAGAAGTGTTGCCACACTGGTTTTCCAGTCATCTTCAGATTAATATTATGTCAGTGTGAATTCATCCTAGTGCAGAGCAGTTGGCTTGTCTCTCCAACATAACCTGTTTGTGAACATCTGCTGCATTGAATGAAATAAACAACATCCTGTAATGCACATGTATAATTCCCCTGTACCTTGAATTGTCCAAAGTGTAAATGAGCTCACAAGTCTTACAGCCGCATTGATTACAGGGTGTTCCATTTAGTGTCATGGTATTCTGTTCTGGTGAAAGTTTACTCTTAATAATTAGGTTGGTTAAGTTTGGTGGTTGTTTAAAAGACAGTATTGGTAGTTCCTTAAAATTACAATTTAGGGTCTCATCCTCACTAAATATAGGATGGAGGTCCTTAATAATCTTACGGAGAAGTTCAAGGTCTGGATGATATGTGACTACTAAGGGTAATCTGTTGGTAGCTGTCCTTTCCTTATACTGAAGTAATTGTTGTCTTGGTACCTGTGTTGCACATTCTATTGCCCTGTCAATTTCTCTGGAAGAGTATCCTTGCTCAATAAAGATGTTCTTCAACATAACCAAATGTGTATCTGTCTTCCTCATTTGAACAGGTACGGTGATACCGAAGTGCTTGACTGTACATGACAGATTTTTTTGTGTGGACTGGGTGATTACTATTCCTGTGTAAGTATCTCTGCCTGTCTGTTGGCTTCCTGTAACTACATGTATGTAAGGTTCCATCCTTAATGGTGACAGCGGTGTCCAGAAAATTAACACTGGTGGCAGAACATGCCAGGGTAAGATTTATGGTAGGGTGGCGGTTATTAAGTTCCTGATTAAATTCTCTAAGTGCATCTGTGCCTTCTGTCCAAATGATAAACAAATCATCAATGTAATGAAAATAAGTGAGCAGTTTGTGGGGACAGTGCTTTAAAAAGTCTTCCTCCAAATTTGCCATAAATAGCTTAGCATACTGTGGAGCCGTCCTGGTGCCCATTGCTGCTCCCATAGTTTGAACATAATGTTTATCATTGAAGCTGAAGTTGTTATGTGTCAAAATGAATTTCCTGGTTAAAAAATGTCCCCTTTCCTTTGTACCCTTTTTTACACTGTTTATTGTATTGAGGGAAGGGTTATTTTGTTCTTATCATTTGAGATATATACATATGTAACACCGAACAGATAATGTGCTGAGCACTGACATTTGCTAGTCCCCCATTAAGGTTATTACAAATACAGCTTTACAAAACAGCTTTGCAAGGCTCCCAATAAGTCTCTACAAACTATACCTAAGTGACCCCAAGAAGTTCTGGGGCCACATAAACTCCCTCCTGAAGGGTCGCGTTCAGGAACAAAGTGCCATGATCTTAGCAGGCAACACTCTAACTGATGACTCCACAAAGGTGGCTGAAGTGTTCAGTGCCTCCTTTTCCTATCCTCCTGCCTGCTCCCCATCTGTGCCGGGACAGCCTCTTCCCACCCACCTTGACAGAGAGCTCTCTCGTCCTCTATTCCACCTGAAACTTGTGGACCCCTGCACGGTGCTACCACTACTCTGCAAAATCAACCCTGAATCATCTACTGGTAGTGATCAGCTTGAGCCACGCCTACTGCGGGCTGTGGCACCAGCCATTGCCTACCCTGTAGCCCTACTCATTAACTGATCCTTTCTGGAAGGGTCAGTGCCCAGTATATGGAAAAGCGCCACAACAGTTCTAATCCATAAAAAAGGAACCCGGGATAGGGTGGAGAATTATAGGCCTATCTCCCTCCTCTGCCCTCTGGGAAAAATCCTTGAAAGAATAGTCTATGATCAGCTCCAATCCTATCTGGAACAGCACCTACTCCTCTCAAAGGTCCAACATGGTTTTCGAAAAGATCATGGCGCAGACACTGCCTAGTTAGATTGACAACCGATATACTCAGCGCCATGGACCAGGGCACCCCTACGGGGGCGCTTTTCATTGACCTCTCCAAGGCCTTTGACATGGTCAGTCATAAGCTGCTCCTCTCAAAGCTTCAAAGGCTTGGCCTGGATCAGCTCTCTCTCACCTGGGCCACTAGCTACCTGACAAACAGAACTCAGACAGTACACTGGCAAGGCGCCCACTCTAGCCCCAGACCAGTGATCACTGGGGTACCCCAGGGCTCCATACTAGGGCCCCTGCTGTTCTCACTGTTTGTCAATGATATAACTGAGGTGTGTGCTCCCTGCAATCTACTGCTCTACGCTGATGATACTGTAATCTATCACAGTGCCCCTCAATCCTCCGTTATCACGACTGAACTTCAAGCCTGCCTGGCAAAACTCGAAACATGGTTAACTGCTAACTATCTCAAGCTAAATGAGGACAAGACAAAAGCTGTCCTCTTTGGGACCAGCGACTGGGCAAAGACCATTGTGGTCTTCTCCCATAACATCAGCTTGAGACATGCGTGTTGAGGTCACTGACCAGTTTAAGTTTCTTGGGGTTACCTTTGATCAGGAGCTAACCTTCAAACCTCACATAGATATCCTAACTAAATCTATCCACCAGAGACTGGGCTTGCTATACCGCCTCGGAAACTCCCTCTCTGGAGAGGCATGCAGAACCATTGCAAACTGCAACCTCCTCCCTTCTTTACTATATGGTTCACCATTATTACACTCCCTCAGGTAGAGTGAGCTAACTAAACTCTCCACCCTCTACCACCACATTGCTCGCTTTGCAACCTACTCCTCCCCTAGGCAGCACCACTGCGAAGCTCTCAAGGACCTTAACTGGCCAGAACTCAAGTTTAAACTATCCTTTTCCCCTGCCTGCCTTTCCTACAAACTCCTCTCCACACACCATCCACCTCACCTTAGTGACCTGCTTACTCCTAAAGTCCCCCTCCACAACCTTCAGTCTACCTCAAGTCGACTCTTGAACATATCCCGTATCCGCACAAATCAAGGTATATGCTCCTTCCAGTACACTGCCCCCCATTTCTGGAACTCGCTCCCCTCCTCCCTGCTTGACAAACCCTCCCTATCCTCTTTCAAGGCCGGTCTCAAAGTATACCTCCTGAAACTGAGCCACTGCTGCAGTAACCACTAGAAAAACTCCCCAACCCCTCATGACCTGCTATGACTATCTTATGAATCCCTGGTACCCCGTGTACCAACTAACCTCCTTATACTCTATACTCATTACAAACTGTGCTATGTCTTTTCTTTTTTTTTGAATGACCCATTGGACATCTGTACTTTTTTTCTTTCCCCTGGGCAATGCATTTCTTCTCTGAACTACTGTTACCTGCCTGATTTCTCTCTGCCTCTGACTTATTGTTTCACAACCTCCTGTATAAAGTGTTTATATTTTATTTTTTTGTTTCTGAAGCTATATGCTGTACCTTATATGCAAATTGTATATATATTTTTTCAATGCTGTATACTGTACCTAATGTAAATTTGGTGGTGTTTTTCACCCCGGGTCGCCCCTGAAAAAGGGACCTTGGTCTCAGTGGGTTTACCTGGTTAACAAAATCAAATAAATAAATAAATATACAAGCACATGATTTAACACATCATCAGTACAGGCCTGCAGTGAGACCTGAATATATGTGTGTGTGGGGGAGGGGACAAAAACACATAGTATCAGAATAAAGGAAAGCAGTGTCATGCAACAGAAGAATAGATAAGTGCTTTTTATTTTAATTTATACAGTATCTAGGTATTTTACATTCCGAGGATGCTGTTTTAATGTTTGCTTGCTTGCATGCTACTGTAATGTAGGGGGCTGTGTAGTTGTGTACTGTATAAATCAGTGGATATAGAACTACAGGAGGCTTGCCTCAAAATCCAATTCAGAGAAGGCTAATGATGACAGTGTTTAGCTGACTGTTGGTTGTAAACTCCTTGTTGTTCAAAGAAGAAAGCCCAACCAGTTAAAGGGAAGGTCCCTACAGCCATTTATTTTGTTTAGCCATGTAGCTTTTAGGCATGAGCAATGATTGTCTATATTGCACCCTCCTAATCTCATCAGGGTTTAAATGTAAATGAAGGTACTTAAGTCTGATGTGAAAACTTGCTTGACTCCATTGCAAATGTTATGACCCAACTTGTAAGGCATCCTGGAATGTTATGATGTTTTAGTGCTATAGCCTGCATTTGTTTTACTGTATCAGTCAGTGCTGTTGCTATCCTCTGTAGTACCTATGTTCCCGCCTTATGTTGACCATGAAACTTTTCAGGTAATAGAAAGTGCCCTGCTGTTTTCTGTAGTTTAAAGTGTAGCTGAGTTAGAAAAAAATATTTTGAGAGGATACAGGGATTTCACAAAATATGTAACAGAACTGAATTAGAGTATAACTTCTTCTGGCCTGTGCAGGTACACATCATCAGTTCCCATGATTCCTTGCATGAATGGGGTTATGACCTTTGCAATGGAGACAAACAGGTTTTCATACCAAGGAAAAAGAGAGTGAAGCAACCTCATTTATATTTAAATTTGAATGAAGTTAGGGGGATGCAAGAGAGGGAATCATTCTTTATCTCTACATACTACACAGGTATATAGAAAATAAGTTGAGGGAACTACCCCTCTGAACTGGGTTTCTACCCATTAGTCAGCTATCAGACATCATCAAGTTTTGAAGATAAGCATCAAGCATGTGTGTGTGTGTGTGTGCACACCCGTGTGTGTGTTCCCCTAGTTACAACTGGAAGTGTCTACTTGAAATCACAAAACAGAGCTGGGAAAAAATCAAAAATCATGCATGCAGAATGCAAATGCATCTTTTTAAGGCTGCATGGGTGGAGCCATGCTGACTTATTGCTATGAAGTAGAACAGAATAGGGATTTGACCGGAAAGCTATTCTGTGTGGTTCCACGGTACTGCAGTCATGTTCACAGCACTGGTTCTCCACTGCACCTCCTCTCTGCAGACCTCAACCTCCTCCCACCCTCCCCCTCCTGCAGAGGCACTATTTTGTTCTGCCCATCACTTCCTGTTTCAGCAATAAATCTGTTTAGTATAAATCTTCTATGAACAGGAGTTTTTTTTTTTAGTCAAATGATAAAGAATAAATGCATCTTTTGCACCTTTCATCTTGTATAAATTGATGAAATCCAGCATGAACATGATGCTATGGGGTACCTACACTACTCGGACAACACACACACATATCCCTCTCCCCCCCGCTACCACAGTATGCATAGTAGAAGAGCATGTTCAAAAAATTATTGCCAGTACACTTCAGAACTAACCATGCTTTTTAGAGGAACAATAAAACCTTGTCATAAGGAGAAGCCAGCACTCAGTAGTGGCACTCTGTAGTCAGTGAGGTACATATCCACGTCTGCCAAAACAAGGAAAATGGGTGTTTTTTAAAGGCAGATCACTGACTCTTTATCTCCTTGTTCTACATTGACTGGGTATTGGTTTCACATTAAGGCATGCCTAATGATCAGCGTTGTTTGTCCATTAAGGGTGGGTTTGGGGGGCTGCTGACAAATGTCTCTCCTCCCCACTACTTCCTGACTGGCTTTGTATCTTCCTTAACTAAGGTGTGTGACAAAGAAGCTAGCATGTTTTTTTAGTCACTATTTATTGCTCTTACTTAATATGCATAACAGAGAAGCCAGATAGCCTGTTTACTTATTATTTATTTTTTTTTTTGTAATTATTTAACCAGGAGCAGCACAGTAAGCTGAAAGCTTGTTTACAGGTGCAACCTGAGAGCACGGGAAAGTTAAGTGACTTGCTCAGGGTTACACAGTATGCAAGTGGGGGCAGTGGGATTCAAACCCAGGTCTCCAGATTTGCAGCTCAGAGCCTTAAACCACTGCACTACACTGCTTCCTAAAGAAGTAGCATATGTTCTCTGTCCTACTCTTTAACCCTTGATTATTAACAAAGTTACAATGTACTGGGACTGTGGACAGATACATCAGTTAGTAGTGCTGCAAGGGTTAATGTCTGGTTATGTTCTGTAATGTAATATTCCTGATAAAATGAAGGGGAATGGTGGTAATGTCAGTTTCAGTTTCTGACAGGGTTTGGTGGGTGCAAGGATGGTAATGCAGAGCAGTGCTGCTGTGTACTGTATGTCCTAGGCTAAGTGGACTTCAGAGCAAACTGTACAGTAGAGGTGAGGAAAAGAGAAGTTGAGAAGTCTCACACTGCGGTTCTGGGCAAAATACTTTCTGTTGTTCAGCTCAGCCGGTGTGTGTTTGTGTGGGGGGGGGGTCCAGCATGATCTTATTAAAATAAAAAAACTGCTTTCCGAGTTTTCTCTTCTGTTGTTACTTGTGGAGGGGGATTAGACATCAAGATGACTCATGATGTGATTGTGATCAGTAAAGAATAAATCATTCTTATTCTTAATATCAAGATCATGCTAGCTGATGTTGTGCTGTAGTGTGTATTCACACTATACACACTAGAGGCCAGCACCAGAATCAGGCATCATGTTTATTATTTTTACGAATGCTTAATTTCATTTTCACTGATTCCAATCACATCATAAATAATCTTGCTGCCGCATCCCCTCCACCAACAGCAACAACAGAAGGCTTCCATCAGATCAGAAAGCAACTTAGTTATTTTAATTGAATCACACCTGGACCCCCCCCCCCACACACACACACAGAGTACTCCTCCACTCCAGTGTTGGGCTTGGTCAGACCAGATGGAGCCTCAACTAAGCAGCTAGATGGGATGGGTCAAGCTGATAATTAAAAGAAAATGCTTGGCAGGGAAGATACATAAGTGGCACTGCCAGTAGCCCATATCAGTCAGGTGGTGCATGCTGGCAGACCTAGTGAGTACTCTGTCATTCACATCTATGTGGATGGAAGACCACAGTGCCAGTGAGCAGCTGAAAGAAAAAAGACCTTCAGGGCTGTGGAGATCCCCCAATTTGGGCAACTTAAATAAAATGCCCTTCAGGGCTGTGGAGACCAACTACTGTGGGCAACTGCAAGAAAAAAGCTTATTGTGGCTGTGGATAGCCACCAGAGAAAGCAGCTGACAGAAAAAAACTAAACTTTGGGGCTATACAGGCCTGCTTCAGTGGGTAACTCAAAGCAAAAAAGCCCTTTATGGCTGTGGAGATATATAGGTCATTGCAATCCTTATGTTTGTAGCTGACTTGTATTGTAACCATGTAACCATGTTAGTCATTAGATCCAAATAGCTTCCAGGATACAGGTAAACATTTGCATGCCATGGCAGTTTATATTTGTACTGCAGTGTGTCTCATCTCTGCAACTCCTGTGATTCTTCTGGAGAGATTATACACTGCCTCCTGCCACACCCCACTGCCTGGATTTGGTTTGCCTGTTTGTTCTGAGACAGAATTTGGAATGGAAGTGGCTGAGGCCACTGAGCCTCTGTTCTTTGCTCTGAAACTCCCTGAAAGACCCACTCAAAGTCTCAGCCCCTTCTGCCAACACCAACACCCATCTCCCACTAAACCACCACATACCGACAGCGAGACCATCACACTCAAGACTCACCATCACAGAGCCCAGCTGAGGATTCGAGGAAGAAAGGGGAGGCCATGGTGCTGGGTCAAAAAAAAAAATTTTCTTTTTTTTTTTTTTTTTTTATGCCGAATGCCAGTGGCCCAGTGCAAATTTGCAGATGATGGGTCATGCAGTGCTGGCACTTCTGAGAGCGACTGCTCCAAGTCAGTGAGTCACATGACTCAATCTGGGATAAGAGGCCAATGGCCCCAGATTCGGGTGAACCCAAATTAAAGCGCCTACTGTGGGGTCTAGTCTTTTGATCTGGCATGGGAAAGGGAAAGGGTGTGTGCGTGCATGACACCTAATCATGTGACCTTGCTCAGTGCTCCAACAGTATCCACAAGATCAAGTGACTTACCTTAGCTGTCTGCTGGGCTGCCCTTCCTTGGGTCTTAGTAAATGAATCATCTGATGCCCTAACTGGGAGGTTTTGTTTCAAAGTGTGGGGTCCCCTGCAAGCGTGGGGCCCAGGGCAGCTACCCCTACTTGCCCCCCCAATGATGGCCCTGGCTGTGACTGTAGAGAGTGTCATCCATGTGACTGTTGGAGGGTATGGGGGCAGTGCTGTCATGGTAGTGGGGCATACTGCTGTGACCGTTGGGAATGGGGATTAGTTCTATGACTGTCAGGGGTGCATGCCCACTGAAGTGACTAACAGTGGAGGGTGTCAGTCCTGTGACTGTTGAAAGGGGAAGGTACAGTCCTGTGATTAAGGTGATACATACTGCAGCATTTCACTCACCCTGTAAAATATTTTGCTTTGCCAGTTGACTCAGGTAGGTTCTTAGCCCTGTCACTACCTCCCCTGTCTACCACTCCCCTATCCCAGACTGCTGAGCTTATAGTTCCCCATGGATTGCTTCCCCCCATGATAGGGCCAGAAAGGGGAGAGCCATCCTCCCCCCACCCAGTCACTCACATCCAGAACTGAGCCAGTCATCCAGGTGGTGGTATGGGACAGAGGTAGGTAGGTAGGGCTTTATAGAGCCTCTGCTAGCCATTTCTGCATTCCTCTCCCCTTGGATTCCTGCCTTCACCTGGGAGAAGCCAAAGGTCAAGTCAGCATGCCTCTCCACCCATGGAGAGGACAGCTATCTGATGAACGTTCAGTCTTCTGTCCGACCCCCGGCAACCTGAACATGTTCCTGAACTCGGATCACTAATGCGGTAGCAGATAAGACACATAGTGCCTCATTCCTCCATACCACTGGACCAGACCTGCCATATATGGCAGCAACAGAATTTTATTATTAATGCAGCAGGCTATCGGACAACGATGGAGCCACTGCACACCAGGGCATGATTTTTTATTAGCAGGCCCAGTGGTCAGAGGGTGGGATGTACCTGTGGACACCAGAGAATGTGTTAACTTTAACAGGGCCAGCAATCACAGGTGGATGTTGTTATTGACTGGCAGTTCTAAAGAAATATTGAGCTGCTCAAGGTTCCATATAGAAACAATTCCCTATAGATGGCTCCTAATCCCTGTAAAATAGCATTATGCAGTTTTGTTGGCTCTGACCAGAGTTTGTTTCTCATAGGAGAAGCTGGTTATAATTCACCATTATAACTCGTGGGTTTTTACGACAAACACACACCAGCTTCTATTCAGCCCTGCTTACATTGACTTATAGACCTCTTACAAGTGCCGTCAATTGGCAGTCACAGAAACACTTCATCAAAGAATCCAATGACCAAAGAAATCGCTACTAAAACTAAAAGGAAAAAGCTTGCAAAATAAATCTTATCCTCACTAGCCTTCTGAATCAGCACCAGGGACTTATAGACATAGCCAGATTTCAGACAGCACACCCTCCGTCTCTCTCTTCTCTCCACAGAAACCACGATGAACTCTGACTTCTGCAGTTCATAATAATACCTCCTTTGCAATGACGAACTGCAGCAACTAGAAATAGTTCAAGTGAAAAATCTAAATAAAAACATTTCAAGTTGTTAAGCATGTTTCTTTACATATAGAACTGTTCTGCAACTCTAAGTGCTTTCCTTACTGGTATTTTCACAAGCTGCCATTTTCAAACTGAGATCAAAGCTCTTGTATGCATTCTCATAGAGTGTGAATGAAAGAATGCCATTCCTATTTTCTGTTTCTGTTAAACAAAGCCATTAAAATACAAATCTATCTACAAACACTATCCCAATCTATATTCATTTCCCTTCTTAATGTTCTCTCTTGTTCTGGTGAGTAAAACTTAAGACACAACACCCTGTTTCAAATATGTGTTTTTTTTATGAAATTTGGTTGGAGGAAAAACATCCCCCAGCAATTATATAAAACAACACATGGGTGGGGAGAGTGTAAAACTCAAATGTAATGCACACCCTTGGTGTGGGATACTTTGATAAATCCCTCTGGCTTCGCCCTCACAGTTTATGTAGCATCTCACACCTCAGGTGTGCATTAAAGTTTGATTATGTACCCTCCCATGTATTATTCTATGCATAATAGCTTCAAATATGTTAACAGCATGTCAATTAATGAACAGAAAACATGAGCAACAGTTGATGTAAATTACATATTGTTTATATTCGCTTTGAAAAGCCACTGATACCAACTGGTTAATGTTAAAAATGTGAGTGTTACACACATTCAGTTTATTGTTTAAATATTTTTGCAATCTTTTTTATATGGATTTTATCCTGTTGCCCCTCCCCATTGTCCTCGTTCTGCTGCCAAACCCCTGCCCCTTCACGCTACCTCCAGGACTTACTCCATGGACTTACCCCATCTACGTCTTCCCTCACTGTGTGATTGGGTGCCATGGATGGTGGTGGTGCTGTGCCTTTAGGATCACAGCATCATTCTGCAGGCAGGGGTTCTTTTCTGCCTATTACTCTCCTTCATTCAGAGATGGCAGTGTGCAATGGTGCACATGCTGACTGTGAAGATGGTGCTTGCTTTCAACACCCGCCTTCAACTTTCAATTCTGGTGACTGCTGCTGTGCCACCTACCATCAGCTAGGTGGCATCCAAGCAGCAGTAAACACTGTTGAGCCACCCCAAAGGAGGAGATCCATTGATGGACATTAAATTCTCCTTCCCCACACTGGCCCCTGAGTCACCTTGGTCCATTCTATAACCCAGGTCTCTGGTGTGGTGAGAGGTGAGATGTCCAGCACCTTAGTCCTCCATGTTACTGGCCCAGCTACAAGTTTACTGTAGTGTAAACTTCCTTAGACAATTTTGTTTGTGGCCCTTGGCGGGGGGGGAAGGGCTGAACCTGCAACCCACTGTTTTACAGTTCGGTGCTTTTACCATCTGTACTATTCAATAAGAACTATATTTTGCACAATTCTTCCCCCTTTTTCTTTATTTCTGAGGGAAGTGGCATGAAAACAAGATTACTATCCTTTGGACTTTAGTAGCTTTGGGTACTTGTATACACATGACATCATAATGCCCAGTTTATGACATCATAATTATCTCAACAGAAATAGATTTAGATATCATAAACAGACTGCAGAAGTAGGCAAGCAGACAGAGCAAATAGGGCAGAGATCCTGTTTCCATGCAAATGTCCTTAGTAATAAACAAATAAGGATGACAATTGCAAGTTGTCTCAGCAACATCAGGGGCTCTTTAAGGCCTTGTTACACTGCAAGCAAACTTTCAGCATTGACAAATGTTTGTTTTTGAACTGTCACAGCCCACTGGTTAAAAATTACCAACAACTCAAATTAACATCTGTGGCATCATCAGGCTGTTTTTGGGGAGACTATAGACCCCCCAATGTAGGCAAGGCAAGGCAAATTTTAGTTATAGGGAACCCATTCCCTGAGGCTCTGGGTGCCTAACAAACATAAAAGGGATAAGACATACATTAAAACACTGTAAAGTTATCAAAATAAAACTCAGAGTTACAGCATAACAGCTTTAAAAAAGAGCAGAACCCTGGGGATGTCCAGGAGGTGCCTCGAAGAAGAGCAGAGAGAGCGAGCAGAGTTCACCGGTGTCAAGAGCTCTGACAGGTAGCCAGGACCCAGGCCATATAGGGCCTTATAGGTGAGCAAGCCCACCTGGAAAAGGACCCTCCACCTGACAGGCAGCCAGTGCAGGGCACGCAGGACCAGGGTTACATGACTGGACCTCGAAAGGCCCATCAGCAACCGGACCGCTGCATTCTGCACCAGCTGCAGTCTGTGAAGGGTCCCTCCCATGATCCATGAAGTATAGAGAGTTACAGTAGTCAAGCCTAAAGGTAACAAAGGCATGCACCAGTGTTGGCAGATTCTTGAGTGGAATGAGGGTCTTGAGCCTGGTGGTGTTCCGCAAGTGGTAAAAACCACTTTTGACTACGGATGACACCTGATCTTCAAAGGTCAGTCTGCTGTCCAGGATCATGCTCAGATTTTACCCCCTTGGAGAAGCCACCAGGGGAGCTGACACCAGGACAAGACCTGTGTTAGCCCCCGGTGGCAACCCATCACACCAGTGACCAGGCTTGATCACTAGTACCTCCCTCTTATCTGGATTTAGTCTCAGCCAGCTGGA
This sequence comes from Neoceratodus forsteri, assembly GCA_016271365.2. NCBI lineage: Eukaryota > Metazoa > Chordata > Ceratodontiformes > Ceratodontidae > Neoceratodus > Neoceratodus forsteri. Next base: position 34,494,900 of record CM057450.1, read on the forward strand.
AGCCACCCAATCATTGATTTTAGCCAAACAGTTATTAAGCACATCAACAGCTCTGGATGTTCCGGGTGTAAAGGACAAATACAGCTGAGTATCATCTGCAGTGCAATGAAACTCCATGCTGTATTGTCGAATGATCTTGCCCAAGGGTAGCATGTACACTGAGAACAGCATTAGTGACAAGATCAAGCCCTGTGGTACTCCACAAGAAAGAGGCATTTGGGGAGGAGGAGAAATTCTCCATCACCACCCGCTGCACTCTGTTCAAGAGATAGGACTCAAACCACCTGATGACAGTACCGACAAGTCCACAAAACTCACAGAGTTGATCAAGGAGCACGACGTGGTCCACAGTGTCAAATGCTGTCTCCTCTATCTCTAGCCCTGAGCAGATCATTATGCACCCCAATTAGAGCTGTTTCTGTGCTATGTCTGAACCAAAAACCTGACTGAAATGGCTCATAGATGTCAGAGGACACATGGTGATCCTCGAGTTGCTGTGCCACTAATTTCTCAACAACCTTGCTCAAAAAAGGCAAGTTGGAGATTGGAAGGTAATTCACCAGGACGTCTAGGTCAAGGGAAGGTTTCTTAAGGAGGGGCCTCACCAGCTCTTCTTTCAAAACTGCTGGTAGCACCCCTTCCACCATCGAACACCTGGCAATCCTGGCGAACACTGGGATGACAGTCTTGGTGCATCCCATTAAGAAATGCATCAGGCCGGGTCCAGTTCGCAATATGTTTGCTTCAGCTTTAAGATCATCCAAGTCATTTCTGACACCTCCACTGGCCTGAACTCCTTCCAGACAGATGGATTGCCTCTGAACCTCTCTTTGTAAGCTAGTGCCCCCCCATTCATTCCTCCCATCAGAGAATGAGAATCACAGTGTCCCTGCTGCTGAGAAAAAAAGAAGCTGTGATTTTCCTTAAAGGCACAACACTTCACAGTGCCACCACATGGAATGCACTTTCATTTTTCTCCATTGGACTTCATGAGCCGCTCCTCGAGTGCTCACAAAGTTCAATGGATAAAAATGAAACTCTGAGTTTTGGTGGCATGTGGGTCAGTCAGAGAACTGATGGAGAGGAAATCGGGAATCGACTCAGAAGAACACTACTGGAGAGCTCAGAGCATGGGGCGGGGATTTATTTGTCACTGACGTGACCTGGCAGGTTAGTTAATATGATTTATTTGACATACAGCAAGCACCAGGGGGGCAATGTCATGCTTTATTCAGTATAGCACGAGGGGTGGGCATAGGTGGGCATCTGCCTTGCCTTGTGGGAGTGGACAACACTCAGGTCAGCCACCAGGGAGGAGAGAGCTGCAAGAAGAACAGGGGACAAAATGGTAGGGAGGGGGTGTCACAGTGCACATTGTAGACTGGGAACCAGGATGGAGCAGGAAGGGGCACAGGAGGGTGAGGGAGTGTGATGGAACAGATTCTGGGAGGAAGGTATAAGAGCAGAGCAGAGATGGGAGAGGGAGACTGTCCTGAGGGGCCATGGTGTGAGGAGGAGGAAAAGAGCAAAGGCTGACTTATGCTCTCCTGTTGAACTGAGGAGGGATCCAAAGTGTGTTTCAATGTTGCCTGCTTGGCCCACAGATGGAGATCAGAGAGAGAGACAGATATCTGTGAGAAGTCCCTAGGGCACCTGGGATTACTGTCAGCTTATGTTGGATGGTGAGTGTGAATGGGTGTGTCACCATACCACATGCATGAGGTGAGGATGGTGGGAGTGAATGGATTGGGATGGGAAGGGAAGATGCCTTTGGCTACAGGCTGAACAAACAGTTGTTTTGTCTGTCACAGGGCACATGCTATTGGCCCTTTTAATTTTAAACTGTTTTGGTGCGAATCTGTGAGCACATTTTAAGGCAGAATAAAAGCTTGCTGTCTGTGGCCTGCTCTGCCTACTGGCATTCCCTCCTGATGTCTGCTGCTACCTGTCTGGCTCAACCAGTGACCAGAGTCACAACTAGTTCATGGCCATGCCACCGCCTATTGCTTTGACTACTTCTGCAGGCTGCTGCAACCTAGCTCCCTATCTTGAAGAAAGGCAAGTGTTTATATATATGTATATATATATATATATATATATATATATATATATATATATTTTTCATAGGGATTAAAAATGGTGTCTCCTGTATGCCACCTGACTATGTCTGCTTCAGAAGGGGCTGCTTGCTGGGTGGTTGGTTATTGTTAGTCTAGGCAAGTGTAAAAAGTTAACACAGTCAAACTTAAGTAACTCAATGTGAACATAACAGAGAAAGAAATGTACCTCCAATCTTTTTTTTTTTCACTTGTAGCAAGGATTAAGGTATGACCAAAGTAATAAAAAAAAAATTAAAGTATGTAAGTGGGTGGTTGAGCAATGTGTGGTGAGGTGGTGGGCTTGAAAGGCAGGCAGCATTTTGATTTTTGTTGTTTAAAAAAAGGTTCCAGGCTGGAATATCACAGTTAAAAACATCTTGGACATAACATTGCAGGCAACACATACTACCTACAAAATGGTGGATAAAACATCCAGCGTGCACAACGGGCGAGAGCAGCAGGCAGTACAAAGTAAATCAGCCCTGATGTCCAGCAGGTCACCCAACCCACCTGCTGATGGCTCCAGTAATAGGAACTGTACCAACCCCCCCAACCGCCAACCCACTGCCACCATCACTGGCACCGTTGTCATGGTCTGTATATTAAAGCACAATAGCTGTGGTGTCTAGTGGACCCCCCTCTGGCCAGTAGCTTCCCACCACCCTGCTTCCACCCCCACCCTGTGCAGGCAGCCAGAAAAGCCCTCCAGTAATGGCTCAGTTGGGTGGCCAGCTGTGGTGGAGAGTGGAGGGCTGTGCTGGTCACCCACACAGGGTGGGGGTGGGAGCCGAGTGGTGGGAGCTACCATCTGGAGGGGGTTCCACTAGACACCACAGCGATTGTGCCATAATATACAGACTGTGACAACGGTGCTGGCGATGGTGACAGTAGGTTGGTGGTTGGGGGAGTTGGTACAGTTCCTATTACTGGAGCCATTGGCGGGTGGAGTGGGTGACCTGCTGGACACCAGGGCTGATTTACATTGTACTGCCTGCCACCCTCCTATGCCGTTGTGTCCCACAATGTTTTTGCTCCACGATATAGCAGGTGGCAATGTGTTGCCTGCGATGTTATGTCCATGATGGGTTTTTTTTTTATTATGTAGTTATTTGCCTTGCTGTGGCACACTCTGGCTTGGGGCATCCAGCTGCTGGCTCCGCCGCGCGGAGAGCTGGGTAGCTCAAACTGCACCCAGGAGTATCTGGGATGGCTGTCTTGCTGTCCTGCTTGAGGACTCCTCTCTGTCTCTGCCAGCCAGGACAGCCCCAGTCCCTCCCCAACAGGACTCTGCCAAAGTCCTCCAAGTGGCTTGGAGCATGGCCATCAAGCTGCACGGTCACACCCAGCCATTTTCCTATTTACTTGGTCCCTTGGAGAGTGGACGTGCAATGACATCCAGGCACAACGTGCTGACATCCGCCGCGCTCCCCCTCTACTGTCTCTGATGCCTGTAGTGCCCCTAGGCATCCCCAGGAGCTGCTACAGTGTGGCGAAGATTTCCCAGCCCACTCCAGGACTAGGAGAGCAGTCTGCAGATGCTCAATCCCAGTCCTTCCCTGCCGACCCCTGATGGCCTGGGCTCAATCCTGAACCCGGGTTGCCAGCGTGGTGTGAGGTGTGGCGTCCAGCACCTCAACCCTCAGTGCCACCGGGCCGGCGTATGTTCATGATGTTTTTAACCGTGATGTTCCAACCTGGAACCTAAAAAAATAAACCTTGTGGCTGCTCCTACTTAATGTATTTAAAGCAGCAGTAACTGTTGCTTTAAACACAATGAGGAGGAGCAGCCTGCTACACCCTGTAATTTTTGCTGCTTGTAAGCACAATAAATATTAAGGAGGAGCAGCTGCACTGTAATGTATTTATTGCTGCTTTAAATGCAGTAATATTAAGGAGCAGCTACGCTTTGTATTTTTTCAATAACAAACAAGAAAAAACCAAAATACCTCCTGGCCCTACCTTTCCAAGCCCCCATGCTACCATACACTGTTGATCCACTCACCTACTGTACATAGTTTGTTTTACAAAATGTCATAGTTAAGTGTACTTACACAGGAAAAACACATGTACATCCTTTTTGCAGTTAATTTGTTTATTAAGATTTGTCTTTTACATATAGTACATTTCACAATGTCTGAGATAGACAATATTTCACATTATATACTGGATAGTAAAGATAATAATGTGTTAAGCATATTAATCTGTCAAATTTCCAGTATACTAAGTCACATATTTAATACCCTAAAAAAAGGTTTATATACACATATTGCATTATATATTTTCAGTTTGTACTATACTGTCATTCTAATAAAGAAAAAGAAGAAACACTCACAGAAAAAAAAAGAGAAAATTCACTTAATATAAATATAAGTTCTATACTAAATGGAGAGCTGCATAGAAAGTAGTTTATGCAATTATAATTGTACTTAAGCTATGTCTACATAAAGAGAGAGAAAGAGATATTGTATAATGCTTATCACTTATGATTTTGAAGAAAATTTAAGTAGTCCTGCCAACACAGATAAAACTCATTGATTCGGTCTGTTATTAGGTATGAAATTCTTTCCAAAGAGGCGATGTAAGTCAAATTATTTAGGATGTCTTTAAGAGTAGGTATAAATTGAGTTTTCCAGTGAGTTAAAGTCAATCTTTTAACTTGCATAAATAGAATCTGTAACCATCGATGTTGGTATTTTGTTAAGTTTATATTATTGTTTGTTATTCCTAAAAGACATAATTTGGGTTTGAAAATGATATCACGTCTAATAATCTGGGTGACTAAATCATGGACAATTTGCCACAGATTAGATACAGGTTTGCAAGACCATAATATATGTAAGAGATTTCCATTTGGTGAGTCACATCGCCAACAGTTATTGTTAGGTGCTAAACCTATATTATATAAATGAGATGGTGTTTTATACCATAAATGTAAAATTTTAGATTGAATCAATCTACTATGCATATCTTTAAAAGCATTATGACAAAGCTTCCCAACAACTGTTCCAATGAGAATCCGTAATATTTATATTTAGTATCCGATTCCATTTATCTCTAGCTAAAAGTGATTGGTTCAGTAATGTATCCCTAATCTGTTTATATATTTTACTGATTAAGCCATAGGAGGTATTGATCCATATCTTCATATATGAAAATGGTAATTCTGATTTATTAAATTGTTGAGAATTAGAGAATGTGGCCTTATGGATTTGTAAATATTTCCAGAATTCTTCCTTAGGAATATTCCATTTTATTTAAATATCCCTAAAAGAATTCAATGTGTTACCATTGTCAGTTAAAATATCATTCAAGAATAAAATGTTCTTGTACATCCATGATCTACAATATATTGGTTTATTTTCTAGAAGAAATTTTGGATTGCCCCAAATGGGTATAAAGGGTAGAGGAGAAGGATCAGATTTAAGCCATTTATGCATTTTAAACCAATAATAAATTGATGCATTAATTATGGGATGTTTCTTTAATTTAGGTGATAATGCAAAGTAGATATTGCTGTTGGGCGTATATCCTGGAGACAAAGAGGCTTCCATATCGTACCACAATGGTACATTATGATTAGGTTTAATAAACCATTTAATAGTTTGTGAAGCTCTAAAAGCCCACAGATAAGCCGTATACCATGGTAATCCAAAACCACCCTGAGACCAATACGATCATAATTTAATACGGTTGAATCTAGGAGTACAACCTTCCCACAGAAAATTTCCTATAGTTTTGTCAATGTTTTCTAATAAAGAGGGAGAAATCTTAAGTGGAATACAGGCAAATAGATATAGAATTTTAGGTGTGATATTCATTTTAATTGTGGATATCTTGCCAAGTAAAGATAAATTTAGATTTTTCCATTTATCTAAATCTATTTTAATATTGGTAAGTAGTGGGCATAGATTGTTTTCCCATATCTTATCCAAATCAGTTGATATTTTAATCCCTAAGTAGGTAACATGTCGTGGAGACCAGCGAAAGCCCAGATGTGTATTCATAATGGACATACAATGTTTATTCAAAGGTAATATCTCAGATTTTTGATAGTTAATTGTAAGTCCAGAAAGTCTGGAAAAAAGATTAAAAATACTTTTAAGCAATTCTCCAGATATTTTTAGATTATCTAGCAAAATTAACATATCATTGGCATATGACAGTGTTGTATATTGCGTATGACCAATAGAAATGCCCTTTATATCATCATTCTGTCTAAGAAAAGCAGCAAGAGTTTCCAGAGCTAGAATGAAAAGAGATGGCGAGAGAGGGCACCCTTGCCTGGTCCCCCTTTCTAGCATAAATGACTGTGATAATGTAGAATTGGTTAGTACCCTGGCATGAGGTTTAGTATAGAGAAGTTTAATCCAAGAGCAAAATTGGTTACTAAAACCAAAATGAGATAATACCAGAAATAGAAAGTTCCAATCCAAAGAGTCAAAGGCTTTTTTGAAGTCTATGGCAATTGCTGCCGCTGGAGAGTTAAGAGATTTGACTCTGTAAATAAGATTAATTAAAGAGCGTAAATTATCAGAGCCCATCCTTCCTTTAACAAAGCCCACTTGTGATTTATGAATTAACTTAAGGATATATGGTTCCAACCGGTTTGCCAAGATCTTAGCAAAAATCTTGCAATCTGTATTTAGTAATGATATTGAACGATAATTAGCAGGGATAGTATTGTCCTTATAATTACTGGTGACCCCCCTTTATCAACCCGTTTACACAGCTCTCCTAAACGCTGTAATAACCCGAAAATGAGTTATTACGGCGTTCTGAAAAACTTTCTTTCACAAGCGCAGTCCTTGGCTGTCATTCAATTTCTTCCTGCCACTTCATTGGCTTGAATTCTTTAGTGTGGCGAGGTGAACAGGTATATTTAAACAGGCGGCTCAAAGCTTACCCGATGAGCCGCTATTTCTCACCTACCACAATCGTTATTAATTACTTTTTTGTTCTTCAGCTAGCATTTTAAATACCAAATATATAGTTGATCCTGCCGCTTGTCGGATCGGAAGATACCAAGTGCGATCCGAATTGTCTCACCTGACTGTAAGGTTTCAGAGAGAGAGCGCAGCGCAAGTGAGTAAGAGACAGTTTGTGTGTGTCTGTGTGTGTGTGTGTGTGTGTGTGGTGGGTCACGGGCACAGCAGGACTCACTGGCAGTCTATGGAAACTGCAGGGGAAACTGCCTTCAGCACTGAACTAATTTACCGAAAAGAACACTGCTTGGCCATGCTTGCTCTCTCTTCTCTCTCTCTCTCGTCCAACAACGTCTACACACAAAGTCCCTGCACCAGTAATTATATAAAATAAAAGATAGGCAAGTGTGTGCCTATGAATATTTTTTTCACACCCTCGGTGTGTAATGACTACATAAACCTCTCGAGCTTCGCTCTCAAGGTTTATGGGTCATCACACACCTCGCGTGTGAAAAAAAATATTCATAACACACACTTCCATATCCATTATTCTCTATATCTTTTTTTGGAAGAGTAGTAATTATTGCGTCTGTCATGGTATGTGGTAGATGTCCTAACAAAGAAGATTCATAAAATACCTTACATAATAAAGGGCATAGTTGTTCATCAAGAAGCTTATAGAACTCAGCAGGAAAACCATCTCCACCCGGGGAACGCCCTGATTTAAGAGAGTGAATGGCCTTCTTTATTTCTTCTGTAGTGAACGATGAATCTAAGGAGCGTATTGCCTCCTGTGAGAGACAAGGGAGTGCTATTTTATCTAGAAAAGAGGAAACGTCTGAGGATGACGATGAAAGAGATGAAGAATAAAGTTTTTTATAGAAGGATGTCATTATCTTATTGATATCGGGTTCACTAGTTTGAATCTTCCCAGAGTAATCTTTTAAGGCAGCAATGTGATGCTCCATTTGTTGCATTCTGAGTCTGTAGGCAAGAATTTTACTCCCTTTCTCCCCACCTCCACAGAATTTTTGTTTAATTCTAAGTAAAGCAATCTCTGTTTTTCTAGAGATTAGTTCATTGATTTGCATTCGTAATTGCAAAATTTCATAGTGAAGATTCGAGGAAGGATCAGGATGAGAGATACTAGAATATAATCTTTGTTTTGCTTCCAATAGATTTTCTAGTTTATTAATTTGTTGTTCACTAAGTTTCCTTCTATGAATCGCATAGCTAATTATTTTACCCGTAGTGTAGCTTTAGCGCTTCCACGTAGTACCCATGGAAGTATCTTTTGGGTCATTAAGTTCTACAAATTCTTCAATTTGTGTTTTATCAAGGTAAAATCTGGGTCCTTAAGCAATAATGGATCTAATCTCCATGTAGAGGACTTTATAAGTGGGAGCCCCAGGTAAATAAAAGTTTAACAGGAGCATGATCCGATATAATTATTGGGAGAATGTTGGTTTCAATTATATTAGCAGTTATTGTAGGAGAAGTTAACCAATAATCTATTCTGCTGTAAGTCTGATGGCGTGAAGAATAAAATGTATATTCTCTATTTCTAGGGTGGAGAGTTCTCCATATATCGGATAGGCCTAAGTCCCGCATTATCTGGGAAATAATAGTTGAACTTTTGGGATGACAGTCTACTGAGCCATTGCTCCTGTCCATGAATGCATCTAGGGTAAAATTAAAGTCCCCTCCGTATAATACTGGAGAATTGTTTATATTTGAGGTAATTAATATTTGAATCAAATTCTGAAAAAATTGAGGGTCATCTGAATTTGGTGCATAGATATTGATTATAGTTAATGTCCCTGATGGGGTATTAAACATTATAATAAGCCATCTGCCATCAGTATCTTTCAGAATGTTAGAGGGTGTCCATTTCAGTTTTTTATGTATCAGTATAGCAGCACCTCTTTTCTTTGTAGTAGCCGATGCAGCATACACCTGACCGACCCAATCACTTTTTAATCTGTCATTATCTGCTTCTAACAGTTTCGTTTTTTGTAATAACGCAATTTGTATTTTATGTTTCCTAAGATAATTTAAAACTTGTTTATGTTTATTCGGTGCATTAAGTCCCTTGACATTCCATGTGCATAAAACTAAATTAGCCATCTTATATTAAGTTATTAACCTACTATATAGTAAGAATAATGTCAGGGGACAATAATGCAGATTTAGGTTAGATAATGACATGCAGGTCGAGTTATAGTGAATATTGCTTATTATCATAATGTTGGCAGGTATTGTTAAGATAGGTAAGTTGGAAAGATGTATCCTCTCTGTCTGGTTTGTTTCAATGCAGCTCTCTAACTTTTGTAATTCTAACAATATTAAACATTAACAATTCGTAACAATAATGTAAAGTTATCATCTAAGATGTACAGAGTGGACAAGGTCAGTCTAAATGTAAGAAAAAAGAAACAAACAAGACCAAGACCACCTCTCTGTACTCTAGGATGTAGCTTATCAAACAGGAAGAAGGGAAGTCCCAATTAAAACAAGGGAGAAATCCTATCCAAACTTCCTTAGAACAGTAATTTAACCAGAATCTATCAAATAATGACTAAATATATGATTTGTAATAACCCCAGAAAAGGGGTAGAGAGTATTATATGGTTTAACTCTACTAAAGTTAAAGATATAAGCTTACACTAATATTACTGCATCTAGCATCTCCTCTGATAAGGAGAGAGAGAAAGAAGGAAAAAAAAAAAAAGGTTTATTTATATCCTTTTATACAAATGTGAAATATGCAATAACCTCAAGAGGTAAGATAATAAATACAAATTAAATATAATATGTTAGCACAACATAATCGATATATAATATATTAGCACAATATGATCAATAGATGCTAGAACTTATATTTATCCCTTATTGAAAAAACTATAATTACGCTTTTATGTTGAATTATCTCTCATCTCTGCTTAATAAGGGAGCTTCCCCCTTAGTTTGCTTTGTATAATATAAGAACTAAGGGAAAAAAAAAAGTTCCAGACTATGGATCCATTATTTATTACAAGGAGAATTAAAGAAATTGCATTGTATCGCTACTCTTCTTATTGGTTAGCTCTGGAAGTAGCAGTCTTGTAACAGTCTTTTTATATATTATTTAAACTCCATGCAAATAAATGCACTTCTCATTGTAAGCTCTGCTTATAAGGTTTGAATATAATAAGATTAGTTTAAACTTAAAAATATATTGATAGAGATAAAGATCCCGAACAAAATCGAGGCAAAGGCTAGATTCTTTATGGTCAGGCTGCTCAGCTACGATCCAGATGAAAGAAACATAAATCTATTATTCAATACATAAACCCAGCATACGGAGTGATGTTATCGACCCATGATTATAAGAATTCAGTTCCAAGTATATTTATTCATGAAGTGCAGCCGCCCGCTAATTAACATCCGTGGAGGTGCCTAATTTCGAGTCCCGACACAGCCACTTATAACCTTGCAGCCACTTAACCCTTCCAGTTCTATTTGTAGCTCTGTACCTCAGTTGATGTACCTGGATGGAGAGTAAGTCTTCTATATCGAGCACAATGGGTTGGAATTCGAGTTATTTATGCTCATTACACCATCCAAACGCATAGTAGTTTACCAGGTAATCATCGGTACAGACATCTCGAATATTTCAAAAATATAATACCGCCTTATACTAGCTCTTGTCATCGATGTTTTTTCTTCGGGGGTTCATCAAATTTAATAAGAAAACTTTCACCACAGGGTGACCGAGAAGTCTCTGTCCGCTCACAGACCACAACCTCCCATGTCAAGGCACTCAGTTTTGCATCAATGTCATCACAAAAAGGGGGGGGTCAGTTTAGGAGCACAACACATTATTATTGTAAAATTAAGCTTATTGTCAGCCTTCAGTGTGATAATAGGATGTGGCATTTAGGGTGATAAATGCCTACGGATCAAACTTAGCGGTAATTTTTGTTTGAGATCTTGTGGCTACAATTACTTGCAGCACGTTAGGCATAACGTTGGGACATTCATCTCGAATACTTTGAGGGTGTAATATCTCCTTTATATTTGTTCTTACGGCGGTAGCTTTTCTTCGGAGGTTCGGAAAATTTGACAGGGGAACTCTCGCTACCATGTATCCAGGATGCCTCAATTCGTTCGCAGTCCGCCTCCTCCCCTGTCAAGACACCTGACTCTACTTCCATTCCATCACAAAAAGAAGGTAAATCTTGGAGCACAGCGTATTTATTTTGCACAGCGACATTCAGGAGAGTAAGGGTTTCCGTATCAGACTTGGCAGTATTTTTATTTGGGGTTTCATAACTGCAATTACTCATCACTGTCTGAACTATATGGGAGGGTGTTTCACTTTGCACAACATTAGTCTGCACTTTCGATGGCTTGTTTGAGGTATCCAAAGCATAGTCGGGTCCATTTAAAGTAGCCTTATTGCTTGTCTTGTCCGGGCCAGTATTTTCCGGGATATTGGATGTAAGTAAAGCTTGTCGGTATGTGGATTCGCTGTCATCGGAAGCTGTATATTCATTTAAGAATGATATGAGAGATTCAGGATCATGAAAGTCTTTAAATGAATTCCCTATGAAGATCCGCATAATTGCCGGGTACCTTAGAGTAAAACGTATGCCCATCTGATGCATTAATCGTCTGGATGTAGTGTAGGCCTTCCGTTTTAGACATAATTCTTTAGAAAAGTCTCAATAAATATAAATTTTGTGATCGTGCCATTTAAGTTGTCCGATCTCCCCGTGCTTTTTGTAATATTAATTCTACATTGGTGTAGTTAAGGAACTTTGCAATTATGGGTCTCGGTCTTTGTTCTGCCGAGGGTTTGGGGCCTAATGTACGCTGACAGCATTCTATGATTAGATCACTACCAGAGTTGAGTCGTAGAATAAGCGGCAGCTCTTGTTGTAGAAAAGCTGTAGCATTTTTAGCCTCCGCTCCTTCGGGAAATCCAAATATAGGAAGCTTATTTTTTCGGGTTCTGTTTTCTAGATCTTCAATTTTTGATTGTAGTTCTTTAATTTGTCAATCTTGAGACCTGATGATTGTTTGTAAATCCTGTATAGATTCTTCATTGAGACGAGCTTTGTTTTCAGTGAAAGCCAACCTGGAGTTGATGTTTTTTCATCATTTGTGTATTATATTGGGTGGCAGATTTTAAATCATTCATGTCCATAGATAATTTGTTGAACATTTCTTCTATTTTTTCCAATGGGTTTGATTGCTTATCAGAGTAGGCCATTATGAAGCCTTACAGGGTTATACCGAAATCTCCAAAATTGCAGAGGATTATAGATGTACCTTGTCAAAAATGTTCTTGACAGCTACAGTATCACTCCTTATTTTGTTCTCTTGAGTAAGATGTAGTTTATAATCTTAGATGGCAGAGGATGATACTAGATGCAGTTTGCCAATGCAGAGCTCTGAGGTTAAGCCTCCATCTTCTTCTTCGGTGTCAGGCCACGCCCCCCAAACACATGTACATCCTTGACAAGGAGAAACATTGTACTGTACCTCCTTGTGTTTTTCCTGTGTCAGTAAACTTAACTAAGGTACATATGCTGTTTTCTTCATTCCCACACCAAATGTCAGCCTGCAAGAGAAACGTGAGCCTTCCTCACTCATAGGGGTATCTGCAGTTGTTTTCCTTTCCACTGCTGGGCTTTTATTCAAGGAATCTTAAACAAATAGCTCAACCATTGGTCCCTGAAGTGTTGGAGAGTGATTAGTGATGGAGATGTTAGCTCAGAACATTGGAACATAGTGCCTTTTTCATTTTGTACAACGTGTAATATAATTGCTCAACAAATCAGCATCAGAGTATTTTGAATTTCTACTTTGACTTTTCAGCACCTTCTCTGTGTGGGCAAAAAGAACCTTTTCCATATGTTACAGATATGGAAAGGAGCAGTTCTGAGTGGTGAAATGTAGTATATCTCTTTCAACATAGGGCAGTTCAGAGTTGTCTGTGTGCAGAGCATTTCAGAAAAAAATATTTTATTTTAATGTCAGCTTTGTTGGCTAGAGTAACTCCTGATCAGTTGTAAAATGCCAATAAAAATGCAAGAAAAGCCACAGTTTTAAGGTCAAAATCTCAATATTTTTCCCAGACCCCCAGGTTGGTTAAAATTTTAACTATGGGGCATTAGTGTCCCCAACTGTACAACTATGCTGACATCTCTGATTAACATGACCCCGTTGTGCTTTCATCCCACCAGCTGTAAATAAGAGTACTATTAACGTATGCTTTCTGTTTGTTTCTTTTTTATATTTTTGCTGCTATTGTTCTAATAAATGTTTTGGGCAGTATTTACCTATGCAACTGCATTGTGGCTGCCATGGAGGTTCTGTTTCTGGCTTAGATCATGCTGTATGCAACAGCTGTGGGCAGCAAGGCCCTGAAAAACAGTTTTGCTGTATAAATTGTGTCAGAAATTACAAAAGAAATTCTTCCCCTGTGAACTCCATGGAACTTCAAGCCAAAAACAGGATAGAGTGCCACCCCTCCCCATGGACCTGTCACTCACTGTTCCCTTGCTGGTCTCTGCAAAGGGCCTCTCCTGGTGGCCTGCAGGAGTAGGAACAGAAATCCCAGCATCCACTGGCATGGCAGTCCTCTCTTGGTGTTCTACATAAGTGAAAATTAAAAACCAAGTTCTCGCCAACATGGTAGGTCTCTCCTGGTGTCAAGCAGAAACAGAAAAATTAGAATCCACAGGCATGGTAAGCTTCTCCTATTGTCTTGCAGGAGCTGGAAGAGAAAACCCAGCATTCACCATCATAACAGGCTTCTTCTGGTGTCCCGCGCACATGCAGGAGGGCAAAACCTGGCATCTGCCAGCATGGTTGGTCTCTGCAAGTGTACCTTGCAGGAGTTGGAATGGAAAATACAGCATCCACTGGCTGACTCAAGTAATGATTCAGTCCTTGAACAGTTTGGAGGGGACTCAAGAACTTACATGACTTGCAGAATTAAAAAAAAACAGTTGTCATAGAACCTCATGCCTGTGTCCTGGACTCCAGGTGACCATCAGAGCAAAACCCCAATTGGATAGACAGGCACTGTCTATTTTAGATTATAACATGGGTTGGCAAAAATGCACAACCTTATTGGTCCAGTCATTCTGCATTGCTGTGGATTAAATCCCCTATTTAATCCACAGTTCCACAGAGTGACTTCTGTTAAGTGCCATCAGCACTTGTTCCCTATGTGAGAGAGGAACACGGCCAAGGCAGTCATTAAAAATATTTGAAACAAGAGAGGCAGATAGATATATCCCATGAAAATTAATGATTTGCCAACTGTTGCATTTCCCCCCCCAACAAGTGAAATGGAGTCATAGCCAAGTGGAGCACACTGTGCTCCGAAGCTCGGTATCCCATGACAAGATGTCCTGTCCCTCCGCACACAATGTAGTGGCAGATGAGATACACATGTAATGGGTTATTGCTTACTTAATGAATGGGCATGAGTGTGATCCAACCTTCTGCAGAGGGGGAGGGGTTGGCAGCAATATCATCCAGCTCCACTCGTCTACAATTAAATGTTTAATTTCAGCATTGCAGCATACAGGGCTGGTAAAATCATATCTCCAACTTTTGAGTTGTGTGGTGTCACAGGGACATGGGAGTGGAATGTTTCACTTTTCCTCCTCCTCTTCTTTGTAGGCTAGTCAGGCAGCAGCAGGGTACTGTTAAAAAATCACAGCCAATTCATCTCTTTTCCCAGCCTGTTATTTTATTTCTCTATAAGGGGTACTGCAACTCACATAGTTAACAGGAAACACAAAACAAGAAAAAATAGGAGCGAGACTGTTTTATACTACTTGTTTACATGAGTATGTTGTGTGTATGTAGAGAGTGTCTTGTGATGACAGACTGAGAGAATGCTGCAAGAAGCTCACCCCACTCCTAGTGATGGCAGCAGCACATTCCAGTTCTCACCATCTTGCTGTGTCTCTCTGAATGCCCAACATACCAGAGTGAGTACAGTGAAAGACAGTGACACTGAGAGTGCAAGACCAGGACATCTCCTTTGTTTGACTTCATGCACAGTGTACTGGATCTTGAGAGAGAGAGACATAGAGAGACACACACAGAAAGTGAGGCAGAGGGAAGACAGAGAGAGAGCAACACATAACTGTTTCTACCATCCCCGCTGTATGTTGGTGATTGCCATCAGGGAGGTGAGCAGCCCATGTGATAGTGCAAGACAGTGACAGTGAGAACTGGACAAATAATCATCATTGTAACATGGCATCATTTCTAGATCTGAAAGGGAGCATAACCATTGGTGGAATGGCAACCCGTGATGCAAAATGAAGTGGGCATTAATCCCCTAGTAATGCCTGCTTCATGATGTAGCACTGCGTGTAGCCACATTAAAATCGCCACTTGCAAAGCATCAAAGTGGAGCTTGTTACTTCCCACCCACCCACCCCATGGGTACTTGTAGAGTTGCTCCAAACATGTGGCAGTGCTGAGAAAGTAAAGATAACTGCAGCACTCCAGAAAGAATCACATCAAACGGGAAAGCTGCAACAGAAAGACTGTGCTGGTCCTCAAGAGCAGAGCACAAAACAAATCTCAAGCAACATCAATGAGCAGCACAGTGAACGTACTAGTGTAGCTGGTGTCAGCCTGGCTAACCTCAGCAATTTTACAATTCCTGGCTCTGTTAATTTAAGAGAAGGGAGAAAATACTAGCGGAAATCCCCAGTAGAAAGTTACCACTTTGTGTGCCCAGAAGTAGAAAATGTATGTCGATGTAGAAATTGTTAACCTTTGCATTCTGCAAGTATGGGATCAGAATTCCTATGTAATATGCTTACATGCAAAGTTTATTAGCTGATCACGATGTCTAATTTGCTCAGTTTGTGGTCAGAAATATGGCAATACCAGGGTATAGGATATTTTGGAGGGACAGGGCAAAAGGAAAAGGGGGGGTGGCACTTTACATGAGGGAAGGACTGAAGTGTGTCAGAGTGGAAGAGGAGAAGGGCAGAAGGGAGTTATTATGGGTGCTGCTCCAGGACTCCAAAAATAGGGCCCACAGGATAGGAGTGGTGTACAGCCCACCCTCTCAGACTGAGGAGTTAGACGGGGAACTAGCGGGACAGATTAGAAGGACTTGTGGGAGAGGCAGCAGGGTGATTGTGGGAGACTTCAACCTGCTGGGAGTGGATTGTGGTAACCCAGCCACCATGAATAGGAGGGAGCAGATACCTCTGGAAGCCTTCCAGGACAGCTTCCTATTGCAGATGGTCAATGAGCCAACCGGGTTAGGGAACACCCTAGACCTTGTACTGGTGAATGGTGAGTTTATGAGGGAGCTGGGGGTGGAGAAACAACTGGTGGGGAGTGACCACCACTGGGTGTGGTTCACGATAAACATGGGGAATGGGGGAGTAAGAATGGGCACAAGGGTGTTAGACTTCAAGAGGGCTGACTTTGGGAGGATGAGGGAAATAGTACAGGGTATCTGGCCAGGATCCATCCAAGCATGGACACTAACCAGAAGTGGGAGGTTATTAAACTGGGAATTGAGGAAACAACCGTAACATGTACAAGGGTCCAGAGTAAGAAGTCTATGGCCAAGAATCCTAGATGGGTGAGCAGGGGGGTCATGGAAAAAGTAAAGAAGAAAAGAGCCACCTTTAGAAGGTACACAAAATCAGGGAGAGGGGAGGACAGAGAGGAATACCTGAAGCAGTCGAGGGAGGTGACAAAGGCAGGCAGGTCAGACAAGGCATCCAGGGAACTCAGGCTAGTACAGGGCATCAAAGAGGGGGAAAAGGACTTCTTCAGATACATCAGGGAGAAAAGGAGTTGTAAGGACCAAATAGTAAGGATCTGAGAAACAGGGGCAGAACAGGCAGAAGCATTATTCTAGTGCTTCTGCTCAGTATTTACTAAAGAGAAAGCAGGAGCTGTACCCAAGGAGGTGGGGAGGGTGGGCATGGGTGGAGGAGTAGGTGACAGATGAGGAAATCCCAATGGGCAGCATACTGGAGGTCTTGAGGGCACTGAGGGTGGACAAGGCACCAGGGCCAGATGGCATACACCCCAGGGTGCTGATGGAGCTGGCAGAAGTCCTGGCAATACCCTTGGAAGAATAGTTCAAAGCCTCCCTGGACTCAGGAGTGTCCCTCAGGACTGGAGGATGGTGCACATGGTACCCCTCCACAACAACAGCCCCAAGGATGAACCAGGGAACTACAGATTGGTAAACCTCACATCCATTATGGGAAAGCTGATAGAGACAATCCTGAAGGAGAGGCTGGTTTTCCTCCTAGAGGGTAATGGGCTGCAGGACAGCAGACAGCATGGGCTTGTTTCGGAGGATCCTGTCAGACCAACCTGGTGTAGTATGACTGGGTAACCAGACAATTAGACAGGGGCCTTGCTGTGGATGATTGCACCTGGACTTCAGTAAGACTTTTGATTCAGTGCCACATGGGAGGCTAGGAAGTTAGCTGGAAGGCACAGAGGCATGGGGAGAAGATGGTGTGATGGGCAGTGAACTGGCTGCAAGGGAGACAGCAGAGGGTGGTGGTGGCAGGAAAGCTCTCATCTCCCAGGGAGGTGACAAGCGGGGTGCCACAGGGCACTGTACTGGGGTCGGTGTTGTTTGGGATCTTCATAGAAGACATCTCAATAGGTATCAAGAACAAGATCAGTCTGTTT
Organism: Neoceratodus forsteri; assembly: GCA_016271365.2. Lineage (NCBI taxonomy): Eukaryota > Metazoa > Chordata > Ceratodontiformes > Ceratodontidae > Neoceratodus > Neoceratodus forsteri. The sequence continues at coordinate 34,512,622 of CM057450.1, forward strand.
GCAGATGATACCAAGATTGGAGCAGTAGTGGATGACTTAAAAGGGTAGCAGGGGTTGCAAAATGATCTGGCAAAACTGGAGGCCTGTTCAGACACTTGGCAGTTAGGGTTCAGTGCCAAGCCATTCAAGGTGCTACATTTCGGTGCAAAAAAACCCAAGGAGGAGCTACCAGCTAGGGGGCATTCAACTAGCCAAGATGGAAGAGGAGAAGGATCTGGGGGTGATCATGACATGAGCAATGAACAACTCAATGCAGTGTAAAAAGGCAGCTGCAAAGGGCAACAGGAAGCTGGGTTGCATTGCCAGAGGCATATCCTCCTGGAGGGGGGGGGAAGTGATCCTGCCACCATACAGGTCACTGGTTAGACCATAACTGGAGTACTGCATACAGTTCTGGTGACTGTACCTGAAGAAGGATATTAGGTTACTGGAGGGGGTGCAGTATAAGGCAACAAAAATAATCCAGGAGCTAGGGGACTTGCCCCCTATGAGAGCAGGCTGAGGGAGTTGAACATGTACTCCCTGTAGTAGGGTAGAGAGATAGGGGGGACATAACTGAAACCTTCAAGTGCATGAAGGGAATAAATAAGATGGGCACAGAGGGGCCTTTCAAATTAAGGAGGGGGAGGGACACTCAAAAGCACGATCTGAGACTGGAAGGGGGAAGGTTCAGGAGGGAAATGAGGAGACACTTTTTTGGGGTGAGGGTGGTGTCTGGGTGGAATGCATTGTCAGAGGAAGTGTTATCCTATAGAACAGTGGGCTGCTTCAAAAGGGGATGGGACAGGGTAAGGAGGAAGGTCACAGGAGGGGAGAGAGGGGCAGCTGCAGTATAAGGGCTACTAGCTGCACAATCGAGCAGTCTTGATAGACCATAAGGCCTTTATCTGCTGGCAATTACGTATGTTCGTATGTATCTTGTTTTCAATTTTTTTGCCCAAACAAAATGTTATAACTTGCTCCAGGGATGTCTTCTGTAGACATCCAAGTATGTTTTTCCTTTTTCATGAGGATGTCCTGCACACTTCTGTGGCTTTGGTTTACTTTAGTTTAGTCAAAAAACATTCATTTTTAAATAAAACAATCCCTTTTCGCTACTCACTTCTGATCCCTTTTCATGAGCTGTCAAAATCCCTTTTCACGAGCTGATTCCATTTCTTGAGCTGTCATAATCCCTTTTCATGAGATGATGACCTGATGGCCCTACCTCATGAAAAGAGATTTTGACAGCTCATGAAAAGGGACTGGCTTGCAAAAAGGGAATTTGATAGCTCGTGAAAGGGAATTAATTTTTATAATCCCCTTTTGCAAGCTATCAAAATTCCTTTCTGTGAGCTGTCAAAATCCCTTTTCGTGAGCCAATCCCTTTTCATGAGCTGTCAAAATCCATTTCCGTGAGTGGACGAGCAGATGGCCCTACCTCATGAAAAGGGATTTTGACAGCTAGCCGAAAGTGATTCCTAAACTTTACTGTTTCTTTTCAACTTTACTGCAAAGAAATGGTTTGGAATTAAGGGCAGAAATTTTCTGGATAGAAAGGGTTTGCCCCACAGATGTGATTTTTGCTGGTTTGGTGATAATATTTATATTACTTCCATAGTTATAACATTTCAAAGTTTGGAAAGTTCCCATAGGATAACATTGTGATGGATGCAATACATTTTGGTGCCTATATTTCGAAAATAGTTTGAGATACAGACTTTTCACTAATCGTAGGGTGTACTAAGCACCCACGCAGGTTGCCAGGACATGATTACAACTGCAGTGGAATTTATTTCAGTGTTGCTATGGTTACTGAGGTATTGCACCATTTGCATCACAAGAGTTACTTTGGATATGTCTAGGTCTGCACTGAGTCTCTACTGTTATGGGTAGGTGGGAGCGCAAGGTCCAGAAGGCCCTGCGCTCTCACATATGTGTACCATTTTGCAGTAATGGGACTGCAGGGCCTTCCATTATATAGTACTGGGAGAAGACAGTTCATTACATTGTCTTTAAACTTATGGATGAAAGGGAGCACAGGGACCCCACAAATGGATACTATTAACAAGTGATGGGAGCATAATGGGAGTACAGGGCCTGGAGGGACCTGCACTCTCAGAAGGAAATGCATCCACAACACACTAAGGATTACACTTTCTTAAAAAGTAAGATTAGGAATTACAATAAAGAAGTGAAAAGGTGAACCACTAGGTATTGAACCTAAGACCTCTAGCATTCCATGCCAGAAATTCTACCTCTGAGCTATGGTTCACATAGCTGTAGGGCCTGTCCAGGTCTTCCTTCAAATTCACATTCCCTTCCTCTGGTGTTGCATAACTCTGCAACCTCAGAAATACATCATAACAACAGCCAATCAACTCCTTTTCAGTGCAGTTTAAATAAGCCACTGCTAGGAAAATTAAGATTGTGAATTCCAATGAACAAGGAAAACGGTGAACCACTGGGAATTGAACCCAGGACCTCTAGCATTCCGTGCTAGTAACTCTACCTCTGAGCTATGGTTCAAAGAGCTGCAGGGGCTGTCCAGGTTTTCCTTCAAATTCACATATCCTTCCTCTAGTGTTGCGTAATTTTCCTAGTGTTCCTAGTGGTTTACCTTTTCCCTTCTTCGTTGTAATTCATAATCTAAATTTGCCTAGCAGTGACTTAGTTAAACTGCACTGAGAAGGAGTTGACTGGCTGTTGTTCTGAAGTAGTTCTGAGGTTGCAAAGTTATGTAACACCAGAGGAAGGGAATGCAAATTTGAAGGAAGACCTGGACAGCCCCTGCAGGTGGGGTGTGCCTTGGGGCCATTAGGCCTAACTCTCACCCCATTCTGCTATGCTGTTCTAGCTCAGCTTCCTTACACATGGAATGTGGTGAGAGTTAAGGCCAATGACCACAAGGCAGACCCTGATGATTGTTGGTTTGTGGAGGGTGGTGGCAGAATGGTAGTGGTGTGGTGGTGTTAGGGCTCGAAACCCTAATGCCTCTTTTCCCTACTTTTGTTGCTTCAACCCTAACTGATGCATTAACAAAAATGTTTGCAATGAGTATATATATATATATATATATATATATATATATATATATACACACACACACACACTGTACATAATATTTTTTTCCAAAACTGTGTTAATGCACCAGTTAGGATTCAATTTAACACCACCAAAGTAGGGAAATGTGGTGTTGGGATTTCCAACTCTAACTCACCACCTCTACTCACTTAGCATCAAAAGGAAAAACATTAGTGTCTTGGGTTGCCTGAGTTTTGGTGAATCAATGGAGGGTCTTCCTTGGGGTTGTCAACCCTGATGCACAGTCAATGTCATACAGGATCTCCTTTCTTGATGCAGGGCTCCCTGCCCTGCATGAAGAAAGCTACAACAAACTGTATTGGCAACAGGCGGGGAGACGTACTTCTCTACCTTTGAAGAGTGTATCACTATTGGGTACTGGCTTGACACTGTAATTGGTGCTTCAGGCAGGAAGCTATGGACTGGGGAAGGGTGAGCATTAGGGTTGAAAACCCCAAGGAAGACCCCATCACTGATTTGCAAGACTCTGGAGACCCAAAACCCTAATGTTTTTTTCCCTTTTGTTCCTTTGGAAGTGAGGGTGGAGAAATAGGCTTGGACACTGTACCACCACATTTCCCTACTTTTGTGTCATTAACTTGAACCCTAACTGGTGCATTAATGCAGTTTTTACAAATAATTTACTAGCTTTTTGAGATGGTAAAATTGTATCCTTTGGGACCTGCCTGAAAACAAGTAGATGTGCAGGGCCAAAGGGAAAAAAGGGAAGACATCATCCACCTGTGGAGGTGCAGGGCTCTTGTGGGCTCTCCACTTCTGTGCAGCAATGGTTGCCAAGAAATCGTGGGGCTGTCTGGTGAGCTGCAGAACCACACAGCCCTCTGTTCCTTATACTTCCATGTGGCCCAGGTACAGCTGGACAGGGCAAAGAGTTAATCTGTCTGTTAATACACTGGGCACTCTGCCACCCATGGGAGAAGAGTTGTGTTCACTATATGGTACCTGGCCCATGTGAGCAATGCTGCATCTTTCATTCTCTGGCTGGGGAGGGTCATATAACAGCACCATGTCCTCATCCTTACCATATCCAGCTGAGTCACTGAGTTTGCCCCTGAACTCAGGCAATTCGGATGGGATAACAAAGCATTCTTGCTGTGGTCAAGACTAGTACTGCACACAAAGTTTATTAATTATTTGTTTAATTATTTTGATCCCAAATGTTTAAGATAGCTGTTTTATTACTTCCCTTATAAACAGGACATGTGGCATTTATAGTATGTTAGCTGAAATGTCATCTCATTTAGAAGTACAAAAAATTGTCGTCTGCAGTATTTGAAAAGTGACACCTGTCACATTTGTGAGGTGATGTGAAAGAATGGCTATGTTGAATGTTTTGAGTCAAAATATTGAAATTTAGTGAAGTTAGGAGTGAACATTGAAATATTGTAATGTTCAGTCTTAACTTGGTAATTTTACCATATGTGTACCCCAATCTTTCAGCATAGCCTTCTGATGACCCCACTTCATGAACCTGGTAGGAGTACATTTTCAAATCCCTGCCAAAACATCATTCCATGCCACAGGTGCGAAAATACATTTTGGCCAGGATTTGAAACATAACAGCTGTCATGATAATGAGGAGGTGTGAAACATGGCTATTTTGAAAATTTGGGGTCAAAATACTGAAAATTACCGAAGTTATGAGTGAGTCTAGAAACATTTCAATGTATGCACATAACGTTGTTGTTTTTTGAATATTTTGGCCCACAATTTACAACATAGCTATCTTATGACCCCACCTTATGAACAAGGGCAGTGTAAATGGTTAAATCCTGCCTTAAAGGTGATTTCACAAAGTGACCACAAAACTGCCTCTTGAGCAAGATATGCATAATTCCATCATTCTTAGTCATGAGGCGAGGTCACAAAAAGGCCATGTTAAAAACTTTGATGTAAAAATATTAAAAAATGACAAAGTTATGAAGAAAAGTTCAAACTCCACTGAAATGTATTAAATTGGACTTACCTTCTTTTCTCATATCACAGTCTACAGTTCCAGCAGCAAGATGTGTCTTCAGTCAGAGAGTGGATCCACACTGTGGAGCATGATCAAGTAAGTAAGGGTGTATGGGGTGGAGTGGTGGGTGCTGAGTGGGAAGTCGAGTGAAGTGGGTAATGTGTGTGTGATGGATGAGATCAGTGAGGGTCCGTTTTGTTTTTTACAGGTTTTAAAAAAAAAAACAATGAGGGATATTTATCTTCATTGTAGGTAACATTCTGACACTAGGGATTGGGCATCCCAGTGTCAAGCTAGTGTTCGGCGGCACTGGGGAGCACACTGGTACTGCCAGCCATATAATGGGAAGATGGGCTGGTGACCTGGAGGGAAGGGGGTGAATAGAAGCACTTTGAAGGAGTGGTCACCCTGGTTCACTTATAACAATTATATAAACATGTCAACTAGGGGGAGTGAGACCTGGAAGGGGGGAGATGGAAGCAGTACAGGTAGTGGGCACCCAGGTCTGCCACGTTTATTAGCTGGATAGATGGATAGACAGACAGACAGACAGACAGACAGACGGACGGACAGATCGAAGGGTCACTTATTTAACTGAAGCCAGCAGCAGAACTGCAGCTGTGGCTTTAGAATTCAAGAAAGTCCTGATGTTCTTATTGAGACCATAGGTGAATCACTCCTGTGGCTAAGCTTGGCACCCTAGATTTTCAGGTACCAAGAAATGTTATTTCCAGGACAAATTTCCAAATCCAAACACCAGAATCTAGGTAAACATGTCCTGCTTACCTAGATTCAGGTGTTTGTTTTCAGAAAATATTAGTTTTTGTATTTTGAATGGTTTTCAGTAAAAATGTATTTTGAGTGGTTTTCAGTAAAAAAAAAGGTAGTACAATCATTTTTTTCTCATGGCAAATAAATCATGAAATCAGCACTCCCAATGTTTGTTTGTTTTAGTTATTTTTATGTTGGCTTGCATGCACACACAAGCAACATCTTGTGGTAGTAGCACATTTCAGAGGTGTGTCAGTGTTGTGGCCAATGCAGGGGACGCTTTAGTGGGTGCGCCCATCAGTTGCCAATCAGTGAGCATGCTAATGATGACAGAAAACTTCAAAGAGAGCCAAAAACTTGAAAGAAATGTGCCCCTGCAATCACAAACAGTTTTGTCATTGCAGTGGCACCTCCACCACCTCACAACCTTGTTGGCTCCTGCAGCTGAGCACTCTGTTCCTGGGCCTTGCTCCAGGAGCAAGCGGTTGGCTCCTGCTGTCGAGCACTCAGTGCCGAGCTTTGATTCAGGAGTAAGGCTTTTGTTTAGTGCGCCTTTCCTGGTGAAACATTTTAATAAATATGGCGGCTCCTGCCACTCACCACACACTCTGAAAGTCGATATCGGGGTGCCCAGTCCCCATGTCAGCAAGTATCCCCTCCCCCCATTAATGTGGCACACTGGGAGCCACCCCAGTGTGCTGAAATCATGGTTTAATGTTTCCAACATTGGGATGCTCACTCCCGGTGTTGGATGCGCCCCCCCAGCCCAAACCCCTCTGCATTATTTGCCGACATTGGGGTACCCAATCCCCGTGTTGGTATGCACCCCCCACACTGTTGTGGCACACTGGGAACCCACCACAGTGTACCTATATGCCCTTAATTTTTTTCACCAGTAAAATAAAGAAAACAGTCCCCTGAATTTTTTTTAATTTTTTAACCTGTGAACAGAAAATGGTCCATCATTGTGTCCCCCATATCCATCCCAACCCTCCCTCTAAATACCCACCTACCTGCACCCCCCTCATCCCATACATACCTCCAGAGGTCAGGAGCAGTGATCTTCTCTGGACTGGAATGCATCTGCTCTCTTCAAAACCGAACTGTGAATGAGGAATACGGTAAGCACTGTATAATGGGAGTCAAAGCTGGGGCTTCAACTTAGGTTGATATCTCAGTAATTTTTAGGAATTTAGGTGCCAAATTTTCAATGGGGTTCTTGGGACCCCACCTCATGAACATGTCACTGTCATTTTGTTTCTTCATTCCAAAAGGTCATTTCTTTGTCACTGTGTGGAATTACCTTTCTGGGCAAGTTAACAAAATGACAGTACTACTGTTCATGAGGTAGGGTCCCAAAAAGCCCATGTTGAATATTTTGTGAAAAAATTCCAGAAAATGACTGCATTACGAGTGTGTATTGTGCATTATGTATACATGCTCGTAACTTCACCAATTTTTAATATTTTTACTCCAGAGTTTCAATATTGCCATTTTTTCACACCTCCTTATGAACAGTAGAGCTGTCATTTTTCACATCCGGCCCAAAACATGTTTTCACACCTGTGGTGCAGAATGGTGTGGTCACTGTGGGAAATCAACTTTTGAGACAGATTAACACAATCACAGTATCACTGTTCATGAGGGGAGGTCCAAAAATGCCCATATAGTGTATAGTGGAATGCTGTTAGGAATGGAAATCCATCCCTAGAATAGCATTGTTATGCTGCAGTAACTACGTCATCGTAGCTGTTATGCTGCACTGCTATGTAGCTACTGCAGCATAACAACAATGAACGCATTCGTGCATGAGCATCACACATCCCGCTCTGATCAGAAAATGGCCACGGTTGTGAGAGCAATATTGGAGGAGAGCAACTCAGACTAACAAAACATAAAAGTAAGAAGTAAAACATTTTTTTACACTGGATGGTAGACCATATACTATAAAAGACAATACAGTAACAAGCGCATGTATGAATCTCGAGGTTGTCATGGTGATGAACCTCTTGAGCTTTGCTCTTGAGGTTTAAACTGTTGCCATGGCAACCTCTTGATACATACATATGCTTGTTACTGATTGTAGACCATACATTGTCCTCTATGTTGAAAATTTGGTGGAAAAATTCAAAAAAATGATTGCGTTACGGGTGTGCGTTGTGCAGTTTCTATGCACGCTCTTAACGCCGCCAATTTTTCATATTTTCACTTCAGATTTTCAGCATTGCCTTTTTTTTTCACATCTCCTGCTGTCATTTTTCATATCCCGCCAGAAATGTGTTTTTGCACCTGTGGCGCTGAATGGTGCAGTCGCTCTGCGAAATCACCTTTCAGAATTGAGTAACAAAATGTAAATGCCACTGTTCATGAGGTGGGGTTCTAAAAAGCCCATGTTTAAAATTTGGAGTGAAAATACCAACTAGCACACAGGGCATTAGGGTTTCCAACTGTAATGCCCCACCCTGTATAGTCTGACAGGTGACAGGGATGTGACTTGGGTTCTTTGGCCATAATGCTCATGGCATTCCACCCCCACCCTGCAGCCATTGACAGGCATCAAGGTGTGCCTTGTGGTCTTTGGCCCTAACGTTCACTCCATTCACCTATAATGCACTTATCTCAGCTTATTTCCTTATGGAATGGGATGAGCATAAGGGCCGAAGACCCCAAAGCATGCCATGATACCTGTCAGTGTTTGCAAGGTGGGGTGAGGTGGAATGGCATAAGCATTATGGCCGATGGCCCAAAGGAATGCTCCCAATGCCTTCCAGTCTCTGCAGGGTGGGGATGGGGTTGGCGTTACTTCAATACTGCACTGCCATTCTTATTATGCATGTCTCTAACTCCTACACTGCCAATGCCAATGCCAGCAAGTCAACTGTTGGCTATGACAAATGCTTGTTTTTGTTACTGCTTGCATTTGTCAGTTATCAAACAACAATCATGAATTGTATATTATTTCACAAAACCTTTGAAAGGAACACCCTTGCCTCATGCCCCTTCAGCCCTGAAAATTTCATTAAAAGAGTCTACACTGTCTAGGTTGTAGGCGAGAGTGAAAAAGAAAATAAATAAATAATTAAAAACAAATACAAAAAATAAAAACAAAAAAAAGTTTCACATCTTGAGACTCTGACAGCCTGACTGCCCATACTAAATTTGGTGCTATTTTGTCAAACAACTCCATAGGTGCAAAAATTGGGGTATAACATTTCCAGAAGGTTTCCAGAGTCTTGATGAATCAGTGATGTGGTCTTTTTTGGGATTGTCAACCCTAATGATCACCCCTTCCCCAAGCCTGTAGCCTCCTGTTCGAAGTACAAGGTACAGCTCCAAGCCAGTGTCTCATACTGATACAGTCTTCAACCGTAGAGAATTAAGTCTCACCACATGTTGCCCATACAATGTGTTGTAGCTTTCTTCATGCAGGGCCCCACTGGCTCTGCATGAAGAAAAGATAGGACATTTCACCTTCTTTGCTCAGAGAAGGGTGTGGGCATTAGGACTGACAATCTCATGGAAGACCCCACCACTGCTTCATCAAGACTCCAGTGACCCAAAACCCTAATGTTTTTACCTTTTGCTGCTTTGGGGTGGGGGTGGGAAGTTAGATTTGAAAACCCTAATGCCACATTTCCATTCTTTTGTGGCGTTAACTGGAACCCTAACTGGTGCATTAATGAAGATTTTGTGCAAAGAATGTCCTTTCTTTTTGAGATAGTGGACTCATACCCTCATTCACACAGGTCCTTTCTGGACCTGCTTGAACACATGCAGCTGTGCAGGGCCCAAGGGAAGAAATGGAAGACTCCATCCACCTACAGAAGTGCAGGACCCTTGTGGGCCTTGAAGTTCTTTTCTGCGACAGATGCCAAGAATTCATGGAGCTATCTTGTGGCCTGGGGAAGTGCAGGGCTCTCAGTTACCTTTGCTTCCATGTGGCCACTGATATATATGCAGAGAGCAAAGAGTCCATCTGTCAGCCAATACACAAGGCCCTCTGGGTGTAGAAGTGCAGGATCCTATGCCAAGAGAAACGTTGTCTTCACTATATGTAGAGTTGTGTGAAATTGCGAAATTTTCTTCCACAAAATATTTCTTGAAATGCACACATTTCACAAAATATTTTGTGGGTGCAAAATGCAAAAATCCACTGGTGAAATATAGAATTTTGCTACTGAAATGCGAAATTTCGCCCGTGAAATGTGGAATTTTGCCTCTCACAGGTGAAATTCTGTCACTCACGTGTGAAATTACACACTTTGCTGGTGAAATTATACATTTTGCCAGCGAAATTCCACATTTCACAGGTGAAATTTTGCATTTTGCACCCACTAAATATTTTGTGGATTGTGCGGAATTTCACAAAATATTTGACATGGCGAAATTCACGATTTCACTGGAATTTCACCGGTGAAATAAAATTTTGCTGCATCTCTAACTATATGGTACCTGGACCCCATGCAGAAACCAACCCTGCAGCTTTCATTCCATGGCTGGGATTGCATAACAGTGTCATCACCCCAACAACACCCCATCCAGCCGGGTCATTGAGCTCATCCCTGAACTCAGCTCAGCGCACGGGATGACAGATCATACCCACTGCAGTCAAGACTGGCACTACAAACAAAGTTTTTTAACAATTATATATTTTTAATTTTGACTCCATATTTTCAAGATAGTTATTTTATTACTCCTCTTATAAATATGGCATGTGGCATTTATAGTACATTGGCTAAAATGTAATTTTGCACCAGAAGTACAAAAACACATCTCATCCAGGATTTACAAAAATGAGACCTGTCACTATTATGAGGTGGTGTCAAAAATGGCTATGTTGAAAGTTTTTTTTTATACTTAGTTTATTATCTTTCATTTGTCAGCATTTGTTACATCATTTTCATGATTCACACGTTGTTCTTTAGGGTAAAAACCCCTAGCACTGACAACATCACAGAAATATTACAGTACTTCTTGTTCACAGTAGTCAACTTTACTACAGTCTAGCTAGAACAGTAACAGTAGGTGCCACTGTCTGGGATGTGTTCCGTACTTTCACTATCTATAACTCGTTGTCTCATATCCAGAAAATACCTATAATAGGAGTTAATCGGGGGACATTCTCTAACTCCGGTGTAAAAGGTAAATATCTCTTTTAGTGCAGTTCAGGCATCTCTCTCTTAACCACTGTCATGGAGTAACCATCTGGTCCATTTCTGTTGATATATCTGTGGCTTTTGCTTAAGATTGATCATTACCTTTCCAGCAAATGTATGGATTCAACCATATCCTTCCATTCCCCCTACTCCCGGGGCCCTCGGCTGCAACCAATTCTTTGTGATAATTTTTAGGGCTGCCGCAACTAGGATCTTCCATAGGTATCTGGCATCCTTATCTTTAACTTCCCCCGGGATTAGTCCTAAAACCAAGTGTTCAGGTCCTAACTGTGTCTCAATTGCAAATATCTGTTCTAGGTATTTCATAACCTCCCTCCAATATACGGTGATACCTGGACATGACCAGAAAACATGTGCCTGTGAGGCATGTTGTTCTCCACAAGCCCTCCAACACCCAGCCATGGTCCCTCCCTTCACATGAACCATTTGTGCTGGTACTAAGAAATATCTGGTTCTCAGCTTCAAACAGAAGTCCCTCCACACTAAAGAACTAGAAGTTGACCATGTATTTCTCCACATCAGAGACCATTGTTTATCTGTTATAAGAATTACTAAATCCTGTTCCCATTTTTTCTTTATATGTTGGGACGTGTTGGCCATATCTGCCACATAGTTATTATACAGCAACGAAATGGAGTGGTCTGCCCCCCTTGCCCCCCACACTCTTTGAAATAGCCCTCTCTCTTCCAACACCGGCTCCTCCAGCATTATTTTGTTAATTTGTATATTCAAGTAGTCTCTCAGTTGGTAATACCTGATTTTATCTGTCTGCTTCAGGCCATATTTTTCTTGAATTGCTTCAAAGGAGAGCAGAGTATTCCCCGTCATTATTTGATAAGACGCGCACAGACCCCTTCTAGCTTGTTTCTGATACCATTTATCGAGCATTGCTGGTGTAAACTGACGGTCATATGCCCACCATCTATACCACCATAGATTCCCAAATGTGGCCCCCCTGATTATTCCCCTCCTTCATCCTTCCAACACCGCCCTTGTGCCTGAGAAACCAAATGTTTCCCCTGTGTCCAGAGGCCCGAACATCACCGCCCACAAAGGGGGATCCCTTTGTTTCCAAAGATCTATTCACTTCCAATGGGTGTCGTATCCCGGGTTGCCCCACAGTAGTGAAACCCTCATCTGGGCTGCCACCCAGTAGCCCTGCAGGCATGGGAAAGCAAGGCCCCCCTCTTCCTTAAGAAGATAAAGCAAGGATCTTCTTAATCTGGGTTTTTTACCCTTCCATAAATAGGAAAAAAATACCCTGCCAGGTCTCCAGATCCGCCAGAGTTAACAGACATGGGGCATATTGAAATAAGTAAAGAAGGTGTGGTAATGCATTCATCTTAAGGGCTTGAGCCCTAGCACTAAGTGAGATGGGTAGAAGGGACCATCTTTGAAAATCACTTTTAAGCTGTGCTATTATAGGAGGATAGTTCAGGTCTTTCAATTGTGTATTGTTCCTACCCAACTTTACCCCTAAATATTTTATCTCTGTCTGGTCCCATAACATGGGGTACTTACTTTTAAGCTCCTCAGTTGGGGTAAAATTAAAACAGAGAATTTCCATTTTATTATTATTCAATTTGCTATGTTGAAAGTTGAGAGTCAAAATATTGAAAATTAGAAAAGTTAAGAGTGAACGTTAAAATATTTCAATGTTCACTCATAACCTGGGTGTTTTACCACATTAATTAACCAAATTGTCAGCATAGCCTTCTTATTACCCCACTTTCTGTATCTGTCAGGTGAAAATTTTCAAATCCCTGTTGAAACGTCATTCTGCGTCACAGGTGCAGAAACATATTTTGGCCAGGATTTGAAAAATGGCAACATTCATGAGGTGGTGTGAAAAGATGGTTATGTTGAACATTTGGGATCAATGTGTTCAAAATTGGCCCAGCGCATCGGTGCAGCAGTAATGCTACTGCTCATGATACTGACATCATGGGATTGGGAGCAAACCTAGTGCATCAGAGGGCTGGCTGGTGGGAGGGTAGATGAACATCCCAGGGACAGCTCTCCACCTGGGGGTGAAGATCAATAGTGCCTGGCATTTTGGTGACACCCTGCAGAGGGTGGGAGTACAGTAAGCCAGGGACCACAAGCATTGGGGAAGGCAGCAGCAGACATCTTGCCAGCATGCATGGGAGCTGATATTATTGCATGTCTGCACCTGGGGAAATTGACACAAGGGAAAACCCTGTATGGCAACAGTAGAATGATGGCCTCTGCCCTCACCGAATGATGCCTGGATCATGTAAGTGTTGGGCTGGCCTCAAGGTGAATCACATTCTCTCCCTAGGAGCCCTACCTTAGGGGTTAAGCTATGGGCCTCTAACCTGGGCAGCTCCCAGAAGATGACAGTGAGACAAGTTGAGGAACTGTGTCGATGGTAAGTCCTCACCTTCAGCACAATGATCAACAGAGTTGAGGAAACATTTTTTTAAATTACTTAAGTTATGAGAGAGCATAGAACACTTTCTATATACACTCACAATTTTGTCATTTTTACATATTTGACCACAAATGTTTAATATAGCCTTCTTATGACCTCACCTGATGAACAAAGTGGTGAAAAGTTTAAAATCAAAACTGAAAGGTAATTTTACACAAACTGATCATGAAATCAGGCCAGATTTACATATTACACCACCACTGATCACCAGGTGGGTCCCAAAAAGGCCATGTTGAAAAGTTGGGGTCAAAACATGTAAAAACAACACAGTTATGAATCAAAGATCAAACCCCATTGAAATACATTATACCACACTTCCCTTATAGTCTCATAGTCATCAGTTCCAGCAGCAAGATGCCTTTGATCTGAGACTTGATGTACACTGTGGGACATGTTAAGGAAAGTGAGCTTGTGTTGGGATGTGGGGTGGTGGGTGTTGAGTGGGAGGTTGGGATGGGGGTCTGTGTGGGGGGTTAGATTGGCAAGGGACCATAGTCTTTTTGCAGGTAGAACAAATTAATGAAGGATAGTTTTCTTTTCAGGGGACTTGCCCAACTCTGAAGATTGGGCACCCCAGTGTTGGGCTACTGTTTGGTGGCATGGGGGCACCCCTCTGCTGCCACCTGCATAGTGGGAATTGGGTCAGGCAACCTGGAGGGGAGGGGGACAAGAGAAGCAGTATTGGGGGTGGGCATCCTGGTTCACTGATATAATATATTAAATAAAAAAAAATTGGCAAGTACAGGTGGTTGATCAGTCTGGAGGGGGGGTGGAGAAAGAAGTGGTACCGGAGGTGTGCACCCCGATCCAATGAAAAAATATTTACATAGCTAGGTAGGTAGATTGATGGACGGACAGACAGACAGCTAGATAGTTAGATAGATAGACAGATAGATAGACAGACAGAGAGACAGATGAATAAATAGAGAGACAGACACAGACAAAGTGTGAAACAGAGAGGGAGGTGGAGACAGAGAGTAGAGGATCACTGACTCACTGCTTGAACTGAAGCTGGTAGTATGACTCCAGCTGCAGTTTTCAAGAAAGTCCCACTGTTCTCATACAGACAATGTGGGTGAATGGCTCATCTCACTAAGCTGGGCACTCTGGATTTTGGGGTGCCCAGAAAAGATATTTAGAAGGCAATTTTCAAAAAACAAATTACTGAACCTAACAAAACAGGAATTTTCAAAGAAACAAACACCAGAATCTAGTTAAACTGGTCCTGTTTAGCTAGGTTCAGGTGTTAGTTTTTTTGAATATATATCATTTTTATGTATTTTCAATGTTTGTGAGAAAGGAAAAGAAAACATCAGTTGTAACGATCAATATTTTTTTTCAACAAGATAAGCAAATTGTGAAAATAAGGACTTGAAATAGTTGTTTTACCATTCTCATTTATCAGTTAATTCAAAACTCCTAACTTTGGAACTGTATTATATTTTTTCACAAAATCTTCAAAAGGCACACCTTTTGCACAGGGCCCTTCAACCCTGAAAATTTCATGAAAACAATTCCACATCACCTAGACCGTAGATAAGAGCCCAAACTATGCAATGTTAAGAATAGGGTTTTTGTCCCATTGTATGGTGCTTGTATCTCAAAAACTGAACAATATACTGCACTTTCAGAAAATGTTTCATGTCTTGAGAGTTATGAGAGAGCATAGAAAACTTTCTATATACACTCACCAACAGCCTGACCACACATCCCAAATTTTGTGCTATTTCATTAAAAAAGTCAATGTTATTAAGATGCAATAATAGGGTTTTAACAGCATACTAAACACTAACTATAGGGGCTCTACCATGCCCCTATAATATATAGACAGATAAAGTAGAGTGAGTGAAATAGACCTACAATTATGCTTCAGTAATGAAACAGCTAGCAACTTTCTAGGTGAACTGCTGCATGATACAGTCTAAGCTATATTTATGAGGTTATAATAATAGTTCCTGCTATATATGAGTAACAGAGAACTAGCTTACATTTAGTAGCTGCTATTTATTTATTTAAGAGTTTTACCAGGAAGGCATGCTGAGCAGAGTACAGCTCGATTCCAGATGCGCCTGGGGGACTCCTATCCTGTACGACTCATATGGAAATTTTGAGGATGCCAGCCATGGCATTATTATAGTGGCACGGTAGCACCACTATAGTTAGAGTTGAGCAGGGGTTTATGTGTTGGACCTGAAACTTTGCACTTTAATATCTTCATAATTTTTCAACAGATGTACACAAAATTTTGCAAGCACAATCTCAGGGGGTAGATCTCTCGACATGCTAAGTTTTGTTCCAGTCAGATGTGAGAATTCCGAGATGCAGATAGCAAAAAAGTATAAAAAAAAACTGCTTTTTGCTGTTCTTTTTTTTTTTTTTGTCATCACCTATTGCCCAGACAGTTTGGAATTTTGGTCTGACATTTTCAAGGTACAAAGGGCTTGGTCCACAGATATGCCTTTCACTGGTTTGGTGAAAACAATATTAATCCATTCCAAAGTTATAACATTTTAACATGTCAGTTCTGAGCATGCTCAGTACAGTCTTTTGGAAAGCTGCTTGGGAACGAAAAAAAATGTGGTCCATACAAAAAAGAATCCTTTATCGTATGGGGGTCATCTATTTTCATGAGAAAAAAAAATCCCTTTTTGTATGGCCACCATATTGTTTCCATTTTTATCAAAAAAATTTTCAAAACCCACAAAAAGGACATCCTGAATCGACACCAACACATGTATCTTGATCATTGGGACCCTGTTAGGTGGATTCTGCACTTAACTGTTGGAAAAAGTACTCCCGATTGGAAAATAATTTGACCACACAAAAAAAGATCCCTTCCTATGAAAAAAAGAATCTGGAAAAAAAAAGTCTCAATTCTTTTTTTGATACGAAGGGATCGTTTTTCGTATGTTTTTTCATTCTTATGAAAAAGGATGCCCTTGTATGAGAAAAGATTTTTGACTTATTTTTGTTTTCCAAATACTTTTTTTATATGAAGGAATCCTTTTTTTGTATGTTTTTCTTGTTCATATGAAAAAGGCTGTCCTCATACAAAAATAGATTTTCCACTTGGATTTTTTTCCAGATTCTTTTTTCATATGAAGGCATCTTTTTTTGTATGGGTTTCTCATCTGATATGAATAAGGATTCATTCATGTGAAAAAATATTTTGGACTTAGTTTTTTTGTCTGCATTTGAACTTCAACAAGCCATAACTCCATCAATATTTGGACTTAAAAGAAAATCTATACCAAAACAAAGGTTGCAATGGCAAGAATTACACATTCTCCTCCCCTAAAGGCATTTAGGGGCAATATAAAAAAGCTAAAATGTACAAATTCCTATAGGATAACACTGGAACTTCAACAAGCCATAACTTCCTCAATATTTGGACTTAAGGGACAATCTATATATCAATGCAAAGGTCTTAATGATGAATACTACACAAATAACACATACCCCCCCCAAAAAAAAAGTTTAGGGGAGATATTAAAAAACTTAAAAATGCAAATTCCCATAGGATAACATTTGAACTTCAACAAGCCACAATTCTCTCAATATTTGGATTTAAGGGACAATGTATATATCAGTACAAAGGTTTTAATGAGTACTTTCAGAATAACCCCCCCCCCCCCCGCCAGACATTCAGGTGCAATATAAACAAATAAAAACATGAAAAGTCCCATAGGAAAACATTCAAACTTCAACAGTCCATAACTCCATCAATATTTGGACGTAAGAGACAATGTATATATCGAAACAAAGATCTTATTGAATACTACAAGAATAATACATATCACCTCCGCTCCCCAAAAAAACATTTGAGAGCAGTATAAAAAACAACTAAAAAATTAGAATTACCAGTGGATAACATTGCAACCTCAACAAGCCATTAACTCACTCAAAATTTGAGCTTAAGGGACAATGTACAGTGTATATCAAAAAAGGGCTTAATAAGTACTATCAGAATAATAATATCCCCCCCAAACCATTTAGGGAAATAAAAAAACAAAATGAAAATTCCAATAGGATAACACTGCAACATCAACAAGCCATAACTCCCTCAATATTCGGAGTTAAGAGAAAATCTATATATCAAAACAAAGGTCTTAATGAGGGTACCAGGTGATAACATCGCGGATGAAATATCGCCACAAAATTCAAAGCAGACTCCACATCGCTGACTCCAGTGTCAGAATGGATCTATATTGCCCACCCAAACCCCATGGACAGTGCACAGCACCACTTGGTAAGGTGCCAACCATACCCCAGACCACAGAATGGTGCCCCAGGCACTGTACCCATAGCCAGCCACAATGTGATGGCCAGTTGCCCCCCAACCCACCATGCTGCGGTAGCCTACAGCCCTGGTGTCTAGCAGGCTCCCCTCCCCTACACCACTCCTGCAGGTAGCTGCCCACCCACTGCATCCCCCCAACATACCCCGTCACTGGGCAGGTGACCAGCATGGCCCTCCACACACCACCACAGCTGGCTGCTCCACTGAATGGACTGGATGCGCACGTACTTAATTGCCCATGCAGCTCATTCAGTGGAGCAGCCTGCTGTGGCAGTGTGTGGAGGGCCGTGCTGGGTGCCCTCCCAGTGATGGGGTATGGTGGGGTGTGCAGCTACCTGCACAGGTGGTGTAGGGAAGGGGGGTCCGCTAGACACCAGGGCGGTAGGCTACCACAGCGTGGCAGGTTGTGGGGGACCGGGCCATCACATTGCGGCTGGCTATAGGTACAGTATCTGGGGCACCATTTGGTGGACTGGGGTCATGGTTGGCACCTTGCTGAGTGGTGCTGAGTACTGCCCATGGGGTTTCGGTGGGTGATATAGATCCATGCTGACATTGGAGTCGGCGATGTGGAGCTTGCTTTGTATTTTGCGGTGATATTTCATCCACAATGTCATCACCTGGTACCCTTAACGAGTACACCTAGAATAACACATATTCCCCCTAGACATTTAAAGGCAATGTAAAAAAGATAAAAAAATACAAATTCCCATAGGATAACATCAGAATTTTAACATGCCATATAATGAAGGTAAGAAGCTGCTGTTTTTGCAGAAATGCAAGTACAGGGCCCAGAAGACCCTGCTCTTCTACAGCAACATACAATAGATGCGTGCATCTGTGGAGGGATGAAAGTGCAGGGCCCAAGCCCTGTGGCCCTACAGGCAAATGACAATACAATTATAGTATCTCGAAAAGTAAGGAAAGTAATTACAAAAAAAACCCCATCATTAATGCACTAGTTGTGGTTAAAGTGACAAAAGTAGGGAAATGTGGTGTTAGGATTTCTAAGTCTAACACCTCACCCCCATGGCCACCCTGCAGGCAGCAACAGAAAAAACTATTATAGTTTGACCTCTCCTGCATCTTCACAAATTTGGTGTGGGGTGTGCCTTGGGGTTGCCAACCCTAACGCTCAACCCATTCTCATATATTGTATACATCTCAGTTTATTTACAGATGGAATGGCGTGAGCATTTGGGTTGACAACCCCAAGGCACACCCCACACCTGATTTGCGAAGATGCAGGAGAGGTCAAACCCTAATGTTTTTTTCCTGTTGCTGCCTGCAGGGTTGGGGTGGGGTGTTAGGGTTGGAAATCCTAGCACCACATATTCTTCTTTTATTGCTTTATCCTTAACTAATGCATTACAATGTGTTTTGCATGGCACGTATATAGTTACTGTAACATACTTGCAGCCTTGACACCTTTGAATGTGATCCTATATGGCCACAGAAGTAAAACAGGACTGAGCCTGGTGTGTAGTCAGATGGGATACCTCCAATGAACAACATATGCTGAAAGACGTGGCATTGGTTGCTCTACAGGGGTAATCATATCAATGCCCCAGCATAGTGTTAAAGTAATTCTGTGCTGTTCTAAGGTGTTGTTTCAGATGAGGGGTCAATCTATGATCATGTATGCCTGTTCTGGTGGTTATTGGGATGGATGTTAAAGATCTTATTGAAATTCTCAACAAGATTTGAGGGGTTCCTAGTGACCTGGCCATCCCCTCCCTTTCACTAATTAAACAACAAGGCCCCCTAGGGTGTGCTTTGTGCTGGGATAATGGCATGCTTTGGGTAGTTTGAAAATGAGGCCAAAGACCAAGTGCTTCCACTGCCTGAAAAGTACCATTATCCCAGCAAAGGGCACACCCAGGAATGCCTTGTTATGATTAGGAAATGGGTTAACTAGAACTAGTAGATACTTTAAAAAAAATTTAAACAAAAATAAGTAAAACTTACTAAAAAATGGTTAGAAGAAGTTCTGTTGAGCTATTGTAATATTTTAGTTTGTCCAGTAGATGGCAAATGCATAATTTAAAAAGTAAAAGGAAGATGGAGGTGCCTGGTCAATACAGTATAGAAATACAGCTACTGTATGCCTGCCTAATGTAAACAGGTCGGTGTGGCTCTGGATATTTTTCCAGTGCAGTTGTGCTGGGATGTCATCACTGGGTTCTGAGATACTCAACCAAGGTTCCAGGATTTTTAAGGCCCATTTCATAATCCATCAACAGGTTAACCTGGTTTAAGGTCAGTAAGACTACATATGGGCACACAGAGTAGGAACATTGTTGTATAGTGTGCTGGCAGAAAATGGATGTCTTGTTTCTTCCCAGGGGTGACTACACTTAATGGGACACTGTCAACCTTTTTTGTGTTATATTATTTCTCATTGAAATCCCCCATTTTATGATTGCTCATCATCTCTGTAACTCACTGAAATTGGTGGCTGTTTGATCTGCTTCTCTTCTTAGTAGAACTGAATTGCATGTGAATGGTGCAATTATACTCAACCTTGGTTTGCTTCAAATCCTTGATCTACTCTTGCTGCATACATCCTGAACAGTAGAAACACCCCCAAACAGTGCAGCCACTCATGATGCAGTAGTCTCATTATCTCTCACAGCAGTACAAGTGGCTAGACTGTGTTAGGAGCATTCCCAAGCCCAGGAACGATACAGTGCCAGTTCAAAGAATGCAAACAAACATGTTTTTGTGAGGTGACACCAGTATGGTGGGTTATCTGCTTTTTTTTTATTTATAAAAAGAAAAAAAGTAATCAGAATCAAACTACTGGCTACATCAGCAACCTCTACAGATGTGAACAATTATAACATGCATTTTTATCTTGGCGTGCTTGCGCAATCAACATCTTGCGGTAGTGCAAATTTGGAGGCGCGGTCACTGTTGGGTGAATGCAGGGCAAGTATCAGTAGGTGCATCCCTCATTCCCCAATCAGCCGGCATGTCAGCACCACACCATGCTTACATAATGTGGCGAACACATCTAAGGAAAGGTCTGCTGCAATCCGAGCAAAGCTCGTCAGATGCAATGGACCTCCCGATGTGCTCGGCCACATTGTATACATGGCGGCCGCCAACTTCGGGGGTGCCCAATCCCCCTGCTGGCTTAGCATGGCCCCAATGTATGTGCCAATGGGGGAGTCCACTTCCTGTCAGAATAAAGCACTCCTCCCCAATTTGTCATATGCTGAGGGGGGTGCCCAATCCTCCTTGGCTCTTGCCCCCTCCGCTTTCCTTGTGTGCCAATGGGGGTGCCCAATCCTCGTCGGCGTAAATTAACCCCCCCCTTGTGTTGTGTGCCAATGAGGGTGCCCAATCCCCCATTGGCTGCAGCACCCCCCTAAACAGTTAGGTGGCACATTGGGTGCCCAGCCCAGCATGCCAAAGCCCCTGCAAATAAAAAAAGTCCCCCGATGTTAATTTTTTTATTTTATTGAACCTGTAAATAAGAAAACTGTCCCTTGCGGTCTCCCTCCCCGCCTCCCACAACCCGTGCCCAACCACTGCACACCCTGCCTCCCCACACCCACCACTCACCCCATACTTACCTCCGGAGCCTGGTGCGACGATGTTCGGTGGACCGGAAACATGTCTGCACTCTTCAAAGCCGACCGCGAACTGAGGAAATGCTGGTAAGCTGTATAATGGAATAAATAGGGTTTTTTTCCAACTTTGATGCAGATCTCTGGCATTTTTTGGAATTTTGGCACCAAATTTTCAACATGGGGTTTTTGGGACCCCGTCTCATGAATTCTTGCACCGTCATGGCATTATTCTGTCCCGAAAGGTGATTTCACAGTCACTGTGTGGAATCATCTTTCAGGAGCGAGGAATGAAACAACAATGGCAATGTTCATGAGGGGGGCTCTCAAAAGGCCTATGTTGCAAATTTGGTGGGAAAAATCCAAAAAATCACTGTTTTACGAGCGTGCGTAATACAGTTGCTTTGCACACTCATAACTTAGCGAATTTGCAATATTTCCATGCCACATGTTCAGCATTGACATTTTTCCACACCTTCTTGTGAACCATACAGCTGTCATTTTTCACATCCTACCCAAAATGTTTTTTTGCACTTCCGGCGGAGAATAGCTCAGTCAATGTGGGAAATCAGTGTTCGGGACAAATTATGAAAATGACACTTACACTGTTCATGAGCAGAGGTCCTAAAATGCCTATGCTGAAAATTTGGTGATGATACTCCATAACATGATTGTGTACGACGAATGCGCAGGTTATGCAGTTTGCATGCACGTCAGAAGTTTCGCGAATTTATAATATTTTCACTCTGGATTTTCAACATTGCCATTGTTCTGCACCTCCTTATGAACAGTACAGCTGTCATTTTTCACATCCTGACCAAAATGTGTTTTCGCAGTTCCGGCACAGAATAGCGGGGTCACTGTAGAAAGTCCATGTTTGAGATGCATTATGAAAATAACAGTGACACTGTTCATTAGCACAGGTTCTAAAATGCCTATGTTGAAAATTTGGGACTGAAAGTCCATATAATTAGTGTTTTACAAGCATGCGTTGTGCACTTTGCACGCATGCTCGTGACTTCATGCATTTGTAATATTTTCACTCCAGATGTTCAAAATTGGCATTTTTTCATACCTCCTAATGAACAGTACAGCTGTCATTTTACATATCCTGGCTGAAATGTGTTTTCACATGTCCGGCACAGAATTGCAGGGTCGCTGTGCGAAATCAATTTTCAGGACACTTTGAGGAAATGATGATGACACTGTTCATGAGCAGAAGTTCTAAAATGCCTATGTTGAAAATTTGGTGCTGAAAGTCCATAAAATGACTGTGCTGCAAGCATGCATTATGCAGTTTCCACACAGCCTTGTAACTTCATAAATTTGCAATATTTTCTTGCTAGATTTTCACCACTGGCATTTGTGCACACCTCCTTATCAACAGTTCAGCTGCCATTTTTCACAGCCTGCCCAAACCGCGTTTCCGCAACTGTGGGGCACAATGGCATGCTCGCTCTGGGAAATCACCTTTTGGGACACATTAACAAAATCACAGTGCTGCTGTTCATGAGGGGAGGTCCCAAAATACCTATGTTGAAAATGTGCCTAAAAAACTCTCACAAATAATTGAGTTGTGGATGTCTGTTGTGCAGTTTGTATGCATGTTCATTGCTTCACCAATATTTCATACTGCCACTCCAGATTTTCAGTGTTGCAATTTTTTATGCCTCCTCATGAATAATACAGTTGTCATTCTCCACATCCTGCCCAAAACCGTGTTTTCGTCCCTCTGTCGCTAAATGGCACAGCCACTGTGCAAAACAATGTTTCAGCTAACAAAGTGATTGTGCCACTTTTCATGAGGTGGTCTGACAAGCAGCCCATGTTGAAAATGTGGAGTGAAACTACCACTACACGCCTACAGTGTTAGAGTTTCCGACTGTAGCACACTACCCGGTATGGACTGACAGGCATCAGGGGTGTGACTTGGGATCATTGGATGTAATGCTCACGCCATTCCACCCCCCTACCCACCCTGCAGCCCTGACAGGCATCCTGGTGTGTCTTGCACTGTTCGGCCAAAGACTTCACCCCATGCTCCTATACTGCACCCACGTCAGCGTATTTCCTTATGGAATAGGGTAAGTATAATGCCCAAAGACCCCCAAAGCACACCACAACACTTGTCAGTGTCTACAGGGTAGGGTGAGGTACAATGCCATGAGCATTATAGCTGACGACCCAAAAGCACACCCCAATGCCTATCGGTCTCTACAGGGTAGGGGTGGGCTTGGCATCACTTCAATACTTCACTTCCATTCCTATTATGTGTCTCTAGCTCCACTACTGCCAATGCCAGCGCGACAACATTCGACATTGACAAATGCTAGTTAATCTAGGGACAATTTGAGGCCTAAAGGTGTTAACAGTGTCTCTATAAGTGATTCTTCTCTGTGGAGTTGCATATTGATTACAAAACATGGGAGACTTAACCCGAGTTGACATCACTGAGTTATTCAGACTTAATGGATGAACAGACACCAGGCATCACAACCTCAGCCTAGCAGGTGAACAGGGCTGGTCGAACAGACTATCCTGGGAGTTGTGGAATGTTGACTCTAAAGCAGACTTCAGGGTCAAATGGGACAGAAACAAAAGGACAGTTGGGGACAAGCAGGATCATTAGATGTCAAGGGAGGGGAGGGGAATGACTTGTTAAAATATGTAAAAAAACATGGCAGATGAAATGGATTAAAGTCCATAATTTTACTAAGTCGTCTACGTACAGTACAATGTGCTTATTGTTAGTTTCGTTCTTGTTTAGTCATGTCAGTTAACACCTTCTGATGTGAAATGTCAAGAATGGACAAAGCCATCACTGGTAATTGCTTAATTGCTATGTGTTTCCTATCATGATGTCCATTCATTACTCAGGCATAATGTCAAAAGTGTCACAGCATGACCAGACAAGAAGGGGCATAAAACAGCACCACTGTATGATCTGCTCTGAGGTGTTTGCGTGAAAGGCACTATATCAATGCAAGTGCTATGGTATAGTATGGTATAGTATGGTATGGTATGGTATGGTATGGTATGGTATGGTATGGTATGGTACGGTATGGTAAATTTCACCAGATAAGATAGTGAATATTTTTGGTAGTCGAGAACCTTTATCCTTAGTGGTAATTTGTAGTTCCTCAGACAACCACTGCTACAGCCAAGATATTTGCAGTTCATTTTATAAGCTATCTTAAAAGTTGCCTAAGGCCAAAGAGCATAGTTTACTGCTGTTGAGATTGATCAATATTTATTTATATTTAATTGCTTTATTGTTGACTGGGTATGTATACTGTGCATATTGCCCATTTTTCAGAATGACCCAGGACATATGGCATTACAAATACTGTAGCACAACAGATCAAAGTACAAGTGAATCAAAATTCTATTACAAATGAGTACGGTTCAAACAATTGCTGAGCAAATATAATCTACGATGAAAGCTCAACAACTATGTTGTCGACCGACATCACAGCGACAGATTTATGTTGCCTGCAACTTGCGGTTGACTTAAATCCAGAAGGAGTCCCCGGTTGTTCAATCAGGGGGCTTTTTCCCCAAACCCCCATGCTGGGGGCTCTGCCTGCCACACCACCTGAACTTAAGGATTATCAACTCCAAGTAGGAGTTGATTCGGGAAGAGGGTGCAGGACCAGGGGACAGAGTGGCAGGGTCTTGGGGTACCATTACAGTGAACTGTCAATGTTGTCGGCATTGACATATTCACTGTAATGGTGTCCCCGTACAGAGGGCATACTGAAAATGTACAGACAGTTTTCCTATAAGTAGCTCCATAGGTATTTTCTACATGCAAGATGGTTGGGGACAGTATGCAGAAAAATGGCAAACTGTTTCAGAAATTAATGGCATAACATGTAAAGGCTTTTTGGTCTACATTAGTAAATGCTTTCATGACTAACAGTGAGAGCAATTCACTTGATCTCAAGCTCTTTTGATTAATTTTAAGTGACAACAAGTCAATCAGTAGAGATTTCTTAGAGCTCTTAAGGACTTGCCAATCAGACAACACAAAACTAGAAGGAGTTTTGCCTGGTCCCAAGGGCAGAGACAGCTTAGTTTGAATATAAATTGCAGTGATGATATCCAGGGCTATGTAACCCATGAAATGGGTGCATGAGGAAGGGCACCATCCATTACAGCGACACCTTCCCCGCACAATCCACTCACTGCGACTGACAGGTAGAGTGACCGGATGAGGGAGTGGGCGAACTAGGCGACAGGATGTCACTATACGTGGCACATGGGGGTGGGTGGGAGCGAGCATGGCAAGCATGGGCTGGGAGGGGGTGGAGATGCTGTAGGGACTGGCACTGCAGTTGCCAGTTGAGCTGTGTCATGGCATCGGGTATTGATTAATGGCTGGGGTGGCTTAGGTTTCCGGGTTCGGGTCCGGGCACTGGTGCGATTTTATTGTACCAGCCCAAACCTTTTATTTTACTACTTTCACCCCCCCCCCGATATGCATCCCCCTGGAGTTGAGAATCCTTGAAGTAGGAGGTGCGGGGGCAAAGGCCCCAACGAGGGGTGTGGGTGAGCAATCCCTCCACAGAAAGTAGTAAAATATGTTCTAGCGCCATTGTACTGGTGCACCAGGGTTGTCAGAGTGCCAAAAATGTGTTTAGCACTCTGACTGAGCGATAACGGTGATCGCCTTTAGGCATTCACCATGATCACATAGACCCCCAGGGCTGGCTAAAAGGGCAAAGTGACAAATACCGTTATAAACTGTATCAAGATGTTTTAGTTCAGCATTTGAAATACAGAAGTAAATGTGGGACCCATTTATCATAACTGGCACCAGAATTCCTTTAGCAATCCTTTGTGTCATCCCATTAGTTAGACAATATTTCAGTATGTGTCCAACTCCAGCCTATGAAGGATTGCTTTATACATGAAGGATACATGTTCAGAGAAGATGAAGTTTTGATCTAGGTGACTTCCAAATATCAAAAACTTGAGACATGTTCTATCTAGGCAACATTCAGATCAACAATTTATAAAAACTGTTGAGCTTTTTTAAATGTGGCTGGGACTCAAACAGAATTTTTTTTTTGCCTTTTTCCTCCCTGGCTGAACTTGGGTTACTGGCTCCATTCTGACCCACCCCCAAATGGTTACTGCCTGCCCTGGTACTAACCTAATGCAGAGACACGGTCCACAGACTCTCGCTGTGGGGGGACAAGAAAGGGGTGGGCCATCCTCCCTTCACCTGGAGAATAATCCAGCATGGATCAGAAGTCCGGGCAGCAATACGGGTTGAAGCAGCTGGGTGGAACTTCATGGAACCCAAGTCTGCCATTTTTCACCTCAGTATCTTCATTACACATCCCCTGGCAGGAATTATGTGTAAGTCGACCTTGTATATCCACAGCTCTTCCCATGTAGCATGAGCAAGATGGTGGCCCAACTGCAAGGGTCACTGTGGTGTCAGAGTCCGCTGCCAACCCTCCCTGACTAAGATGCACAGCTGAGCAGCAGCTGTCTTGGCCATTCCCCATATGTGACTTCCTGAGCTCACTGCTGAACTTGAGTCATCAGCATAACAGCACAACGCTGTTGCTGAGCCATCAGGGTGGTCTAAGATTTTTGGGTTTGATCATATTGAATAATAGACTTTTTCTAAAACAGTCAGTGTTGCATGTAGTGAAAATCAATGTTCAAAACTGAAGAGATACTGGTAATTATGTATACAATAGAGAACCAGGCCATCAGCATACATACTGTAGGGGAATGGGCATTTTTGCAAAAAGTTACGAAATATAGAATTCTCGGGAGAAAGAAAGGCCCATCAAGTTTGTCATGATAAAAAAAGGAAATTATGAGCAGAAAAATAATGAAAATTGAATAGGTCCAAGGGCTAAACCCTGAGGAACCCTATCCTGAACAAGACAGGACTTAGAGAAAGGCATTTGCCACACAGACTTGCTTAGTATGATATAATTAGCAGTTCTGAACATAGCATTACTAGATAATCCCAGTTTCATAAAGGACCTTAAAGATCCAATGCAAATATATTTAAAAAAAAACAAAAAAACTTTTTGATAAACATAGACAGTCTTTATATGCTACAAGTAAACTGCAGGAATTGTTATTTCTAATGTATAATTGATATTTTATTACCTCTTTTTCTTGATGGCTTTACAGAAAGTCCCTCACACTTTTTCAGACCAACTGGTCAAATCTTGAATAGGTGGTGATGTGATTTAAGCTAGACTGTCATAATTTTCCTCAAGGTTGTGGCAGCTTATCATACACACAGTACAGCAGATTATGAAATGGTAAAAATCATTTGTCACTTCCAAAAGTTTTAAACATACTGTAAGATATTACATATCTAATAAATTTCATAGACTGAACAGTTAAACTTTGGGAACAATATGAAACAAGAAGAGGTGCCCGAATGTCATCAGGTCATGCAATTTATTTTCCATTTTCTTACAAACCTAAATGCGATTGTATTTTGTGTTATCACATTTGCTGAGGTTCTACCACAGCATGGGGTCATAATGTAGCAAGACTTTATGCCGTAACAATATATCATGCTGCCAATACAGTATGATATATTGCAAAAGGGTATAATACTTGTTTTTGTGGGGGCTCTGCCCCAGCACCCCCATTATGTGGGGCTCAACCTCGGAGCCCCCCCAACTACTATAACTAACTCGGGGTAACATTTAATATTGCATGAAGTGTGAAAAAAGAAATGAGTCTGGGACTAGGAATCGAAACCCGGTCCTAAATGCACTGGTTGCCTCCCTTGCTGCCAGTGGATCATCCCATCAAGCCACAGCAGCTGCTCAGTGGTCCAAGCAGGATTCTTATCCTGCACTGGGAAGAGTGAGAGGGTTCACTACCTCACATTCTTCCTTTCACGGTTTTGCACCCTCTCACTCTTACCTACCACGCTGTTCCTATCTCACGGTCATGTTGTGCGCTATGCAGCGTGTGACATTTTGACCTGGTAGCAGCGTGTGACATTTTGACCCGGTAGGTTCTACCACACTCTCAGTATTTATGCATTTTCTTCATAATGTGTTCTCCTCCTCCAAGAATTTGTACCTCTGCCCTGTAACCCTTACAAAATATTTACTTATGACCTGCACCTCTTTCTAATTTGTAATTCTACCCTGCTCTCTATTAATGTTAGACCTGTATTCATCTTTCCCAAAATATGCCTGTCTTTTACTGCACCCTCATAATAGTTTGCAAAATGTGTTTTTGCACCATGTTATCCTCCCAAAATGTGTACTTGCAGACCTGTACCCAACCCAAATTTTGTAGCACACTTCTTAAAATTTGTATATGCACCCCTCCCAAAATTTGCACTTATACACCTGTACTCCTTCTAAAATTTGTACCTGCACCCCTGCACCCCACACAGAATTTGTAGCACACCTCCCAAAATGTGTGCTTGCATCCTTGCATCCCTCCTAAAATTAGTACTTGCAGCCCTCTGAGAATTTGTACAGACTTCATCACACCTCCAAAAATCTCTACTTGCATCTTTGAACCCTACCCAACATTTATACCCCTGCATACCTCTCAAAATGTGTACTTGTACCCATGTAGCCCTATCAAAATGTGCACTTGTACCCCTGCACCATGCACAAAATTTGCACTTGTACCCCTGTACCCCACTAAAACATTGTAGCACACTTTCCAAAATTTGCTCTTGTACCCCTGTGTCCCTCCCCAAATCTGTACTTGTACCTTTGCACACTTCCCCAAATTTGTATGTGCACCCCTGCAGCCTTCCCAAAGTTGTTACTTGTACCCATGCACCCCACATGAAAATGTATAGTACTCCTCCCAATATTTCTACTTGTACCTCTCTATTCCTTCCAACATTTGTAGTACACCTCTCAAAGATTGCACTTGCACCCCTGTACCCCTTCCAAACTTTTCACTTCCATCCCTGCACCTCCATAATGTGCATTTGCATCCCTCCCAAAATGCGTCCCCCTGTACACCTCCCAAAATATGTACTTCTACCCCTGTACCCCCATAAAATGTGCACTTGTACCCCTGCACCCTGCCCAAACCTTTTACTTGCCCCTTTGCACCTATCCCAACATGTGTATTCGTACCCCTGCACCCTTCCCAAAATTTGATCTTGTACTCCTGCACCCATTCCCAAATTTGTACTTGTGCATCTGCACCTTTCCAAAATGTGTACTTCCACCCCTACACCCCTCCCAAAATATATATTTTAACCCCTGCTCAACACCCAAAATTTGTACAGGCACCCCTACTCCCTCCCAAAATTTGTACATGTATATCTGCACCCCTCAGAAAATTTGTACTTGCACCTCTGTACCCTGCCCCAATTTGTAGCACCCCTCCCAAAATGTGTACTTGCACACCACCCAATATATGAACTTATACCTCTGCATGCCACCCAATATTTGTACTGGCACCCCTACATTCCTCCCAAAATGTGTACTTGTTCCTCTGCATCCCTCCCAAAAGTTGTACATGCACCCCTGCATCCTGCTGAAAATTTGTAGCACAGCTCCCAAAATTTGTACTTGTACCTCTGCACACCTCCTAATTTTTTTAATTGTATCCCTTCACCTCTTCCAAAATGTGTACTTGTACCCCTGCACCCTGTCCAAAATTTGTACTTGCACCCCTGCAACCCACCAAAAAATTGTAGCCCACCTCTCAAATTTTGCACTTGCACTCTTCCTGAAATTTATACTTGTACCCCTGCACCCACCCAACATTTATAGTACATCTACCAAAATTGTACTTGTAACATGCACCCCTTCTAAAATTTTTATGTGTACCCCTGCACCCCTCCCAAAATGTGTACTTGCACACCTCACCCCACCCAAACATTGTACATTCACCTCTGTACCATGTCTAAAATTTGTAGTATGCCATCCCAAATGTGTACTTGTACCCCTGCACAGCACTCAAAATGTGTACTTGTACCCCTACTCCTCTCCCAAAATGTACTTGTACCTCTGCACCCCTCCCAAAATATGTACTTATACCTCTGTACCACTCACAAAATTTGCAATTGTTCCCCTGCACTCCTCACAAAAGTTGTACTTGCACCTCTGCACCTCGTATAAAATTTGTAGCACACCTCTCAAAATGTGCACTTGCATCCCTCCCAAAATTTGTACTTGTACCCCTGCACCCCTCCCAAGATTTGTACTTGTACCCCTGCACACCTTGCAGAATTTGTACTTATATCCTTGCACCCATCCAAAATTTGCACTTGCACACCTCCCAAAACTTGTACCCCTGCAACCCTCCCAAAATGTATACTTGTATCCATGCACCTCTCTCACAATTTGCAGTTGCACCCCAGCATCCCTCCCAAAATGTGTACTTATCTTCCCTGTACCCTTCCAAAAATTTTCAGCACACCACCCAAAATTTGCACTAGTACCCCTGCATCCATCACAAAATGTCTACTTGCACTCAACCGAAACATTGTACTTGCATACCTGCTGAAATAGGCATTCCTCCCAAATGATGTTTCCTTACCATTCCACACTTCTTAAACTGTACAAAGGGCTGGGGTGTAGACTTGTGGCATAGTCTGTGAAAGGTACAGTGTATATTTTTGGAGTATTGTGGGGCAAAGGGTACTAATTAGTGGAAAGTTATTGTGGTAGGTGTGTAAATTGTGTGACAGTTGCAAGAGAAATATGCAGATTTATGACACTCTTGCAGATGTTGCTATTTGTGCAGGAAATGTGGTAAACCTTTGAAAAATTGGGTGGATTATGGAATGAATTTTGGGAGAGATACAGAAGAAGGAGAGCAAAATTGGGAAGAGTGGAGATAGGGGTAAATAGTTTTCAGAATGTGGGCTATAGGTAAACTTTAGAAGGTTCCAGGTGAAGGAGTGCACATTTTAGAAAGGGTGTTGAGTAGGAGGTACAGATTTTATGTTGGGGCAAACTTGTGAAAGGCTGCAGGTTTGGGGGAACTTTGTAGAGGAGGTACAAGCTTCAGGAGTCATGGGGTAGGGGGTACAAATCATTGAAGAAGAATGTATGGTATAAATTTGATACATGCACAGATGGATACATGTCTTGGTTGAGTGGCGGATGGGACATAAATGTTGTTAGGGTAGGGTGAGAGTACAAATTCTGGGAGTGGTGTGAGGGGTACATGGTGCAGAGTTACACATTTTAGGAGGGATGTTGTGATAAGTGCTCATTTCGGGAGATGCAGGGGAAAACAAGCATAGGTTACATGAGTGGTGCAAAATAGAGTTAGAAACTTGTGAGAGGTATGTGGGCATGTTTTGGAATAATTACAAGGGAGGGGCAGGATAGAGATATACATTTGTGTGTGTTTATACATTTGGGGAGATGTACTGGGGGGGTGGTAGTAGTACACTTTTTGTAAGTTCTTTGGAAACTCAGAAGAGAGAGTGATTCTGAAAATAATAGATGAAGGAGTTGTGGTGGCTGCATTCAGGGCTTCAGGGCTGGAATGGGAATATAGGAAACCAACATTTACATTTTAAGTATATGAGAGTTCTGTGTGTGTGTGTGTGTGTGTGTGTGTGTGTGTGTGTGTGTGTAGTAGTGATATGGTGGTCAAAAGGTTGATGATCTACATAGGAAACTTGCCAGATAGTTATCATTTTGTTCTACTGGTACAGTGTACAAGTCCATTAATAAAAGCCCCCATCAGAAAATGTGTAGCAATGACTGATTTTCTACAATTTAATGGACTGTGTGTGCTAAACTCACAGGACCTGAAGAAAAATTGTATAGTTGTTGCTTGGATGACATGAGCACTCACCAAAGATTCTGCTGTCTATTTGAAAAAGTATAAGGGATTTTTTGTAAAACCATCAAATAAAAGAGGCAAACAGAATGGTATTTATACATCAGTAACTGTAATTTCTGAACTTTATATTTAACAAATGAGGCCGAGTTGGTGGGAAAACATTGCATTTTAAAGCACTGAATTTGATCTTTAACATAAATATGAAGTACAGTACTGTGTATAAAGCAGAATGTAATTTAGTACACCAGCATTTCTTATATTAGCTTGCATGAACCAGGACAGCTGAAAGGTTCATCCAAATCCCAAAATACACACTCATGAAGCAATTATTAAGTACAATATGCCATATGGGCTTCTAGAGTGTTTTTCAAACAGCACTTTGCAAATGTTCTCCTCTTGTACTGGAATTCATGTCATATTGCATTATAGTATATGGTGAGCCCCTATTCTGTACGGAAATCAGCAACATTCTTATTGTTGTTGTAGGACAGTTCAAAGATCAAAAAAGCTGTTGTACTATCGTTCTGACATCACATCGATAGTACAACAATTTCTTATCCATGTCCTCACATCTGATTGGCTCATTGGACAAGGAACTAATGGGAAAAACACACAAAACATGGCGGCGCATTTTAGTGAGCGCGGAACAGTAGACCCAGTCAGTGACACACAAAGCACTGCAAAAGGCTCTGTGTCACAAAGCAATTTTTTTAATTTTGAAAATTAAGCCGTGCAGCAACAGATGGATGAAGTCACCATAAGGAGATTTCTCAGACCAACACAGTCTGACTGAGAAGATGGCATAAGGGGGCAGGGTGCAGTAGAAGTCAGATTGAGCGGGACCAGGAATGGCACCAGAAAATGAAAAAAAAAAGTAAATATTAACAAAGCTGTTGATTTCTGGGCACCATGTAGTGTATAATGGAGTTTTGTTCTGCATAGAATTCCATCCATTTCAAAATGCTGTTCTACCACAGTTCTTAGGTCATGGAATGTGATTCTACCCTACTGTGGTAGAACAGCATTCTAGAACCTCTAGAGGCTGCATGAGTCAGTGTCATTTTGAAAGCAAAAGAACTCACAAAACACATATTTCACACAGGATGAGCAACTCTATGCACAACCCGTGTGTTTTGCCACCTCGGGGTTCTGATTCCCATGGACCTTTCGAGGTCAGGGGGAATGAGAACCCCTCTGTGGCAGAACACTCTGGTTCTGCATATTTGCCCATCTAGTATTCTCTCTATACTATAGAAAACAGTAGATGGGCAACCATCCACAATGAAGGCTGTGTTTTTATTTCAGAAGTTGATAACATCATAGAGACCTCTTGAGCTTTGCTCTCAAGGTCTCTATGATGTCATCAACTCTCTTGATGGAAACACAGCCTTGTTGTGGATGGTTGCCCATCAACTATTCTATATGGGGTACTCCCTTGCAGAGTTGTTATTGAAGTATCAACTCAGAACAGAGTTATAACTGCTGTAGCCTAACATGCTGGCGCTAATTGAACAGAAGCAAAGGCAGTAAATGATGTAGCATGATAGATGGGGAGGTGTTCCATGGGCTGAAAGGACATGAATACGTCCAAGTATGGAAGTTTGAACTTAAAAAGAGAAATGAATCCCTGGCATAATGGTAAACCTAATGGGTCTGTTAAATATCCATTCATGTTGGACCACAATACCCTGAATGTGCATATTAGCATGTGTATACTTTCAAAAAAAAGTGCAAGAGAGCTTGGTGCACCTTGGTGGACTGGTACCCTTGATAATGCAATTGCTTAAAAGGGTCAGCAGTTCTGTTTCATGCACCGAAGGAAGGCAGAAAGGCCACCTTCTGAGAAGCTGTTCTCAAATCTCTGACTACCCTCTTTAACAAATCATGGGAGGATGGGGTGGTACCTGAGGACTGGAGGAGGGCAGATGTGATTCCCCTTCACAAAAGTGGGAGCAAGGCAGAAGCAGGAAACTACAGACCTGTTAGTTTAACCTCAGTGATAGGGAAAATGATGGAATCACTTCTGAAGGAAATAATTGTTGAGTATCTAGAGGCCAGAGGGGCACAGAACCCTAGGCAGCATGGATTCACAGCGGGAAGGTCATGCTAGATGAATCTGATAGATTTCTTTGACTGGGTGACCAAAGTAGTAGATCAGGGAGGGGCTGTGAACATGGCCTACCTAGACTATAGCAAGGCATTTGACACAGTCCCACACAAAAGATTAATATACAAGTTAGCCAGCCTGGGAGTGGGTCCCAAGATGACAGCCTAGGTAAAGAACTGGCTGGAGAATAGGACACAGAGAGTAATAGTAAATGGAGTCCACTCAGAAGAAAGGGCGGTTACTAGTGGGGTACCACAGGGTTCAGTATTAGGACCGGTCCTCTTCAATGTCTTTATAAGCGACATTGCAGAGGGACTGGAAGGAAAAGTATGTCTCTTTGCAGAGGACACAAAGATCTGCAACAGAGTTGATGCACAAGGTGGGGTGGAAAGGATGAGAAGGACTTGGCAAGGTTAGAGAAATGGTCAAATGTATGGCAGCTTAGATTCAATGCTAAGAAGTGCAAGGTAATGCACCTGGGAAACAAAACCCAGGGGAAGAGTACACAATGGGGGGTGAGATACTAACAACAACAAAAATGGAAAGGGACCTGTGGGTAGTCATATCAGATGACCTAAAGGTAGGCAAGCAATGTGAGAGGGCAGCAAGGAGGGCTGGGGGATACTGGGATGCATAGGGAGAGGCATCACCAGTAGAAAACAGGAAGTTATTATCCCTCTGTACAGACAGCTGGTCAGACCCCATCTGGAGTATTGCGTGCAGTTCTGGAGACCCAATCTCCAAAGACATAGACAGGATGGAAGCTGTCCAGAGGAGGGCAACTAAAATGGTGCAGGGTCTGCACCGAAGACATATGAAGAGACTAAAGGAGCTTATATGTATAGCCTCGAGGATAGGAGGGAGAGGGAGACATGATAGAAACGTCAAGTACCTCAAAGGAATCAACAAAGTCCAAGAGGGTAGCATCTTTCAAAAAGAGGTGTGCAAGGACTAGGGGCACAATTTGAAGATGGGGGTGACTCAGAGGTAATTTAATGAAGTATTTTTTCACAGAGAGGGTTGTGGATGCATGGAATGGCCTACCAGAGGAGGTTGTGGAGTCAAAAACAGTGGTGGAATTCAAGCATGCATGGGACAGTCATAAGGCCATTCTAGGGGGTTGGGGTAGGAAGAAGTAGGCTGCTGGCTAACTAGGATCTGCAGCTTATCCAGTAGGTAGGGAAATGGGCAGACTGGGTGGGCCAAGCGGTCCTTATCTGCCGTCAAATTCTATGTTTCTATGTTAGATGTGTATGATATACCTTTTCCAACTTATTGGGTTCAAATACAAAAGGGGGTTACATGAAATAAAATTGAGTTAAACAGTGTATTACAAGAACCTGATTTTGTCTGAGAAGGGAAAACCTGAATTCTGATATCCAGTAAGGATGATTAAGTTCCCAAAGACTTGTGTTGAAAAAACAAATAATATTGAAATTATTATAAAACATTCTGCACAGATGGGCAGAATTCATAAGTTTCATAAGTAGGAGTACAAAACAATAGCTTTCGCCAATTAGTTTCACCATTATAGAAATGGAAGATATTAAGTGGGGTATAATGTGACTCCATAATGTTTATCTAACTTGATTTTAAATGTGGTGATCATGTCACTGTTAACTATATCTGAAGGGAGCCCATTCCACTCTGGTTAATCCAGGACCCCCTAATATTGGACTTATAAAGTTCACCTTTTAGTTTATAACCATGAGTTCTAATAGTAATGATTATTACTTTCCTTTACAACCCTACACACACCCAAAGATATTCATTCCTAAATGCAGAATACACTAGACAAAGGTTGCCCCTGAGTCTACGGTATTCCAATGTATATAAATACATCTCCTTCTGTCTTTCTGTATGTGAAAGGCTGTGGAGATTCTTGATCTTTTTTGTCACTCTCCTTTGTACCTTTTAAAGCTGTTTTACATCCATCTTATGGTCTGGTTTCCAAAATTGTACACAATACTCCATAAGCAGTCTAACTAGTGTATTATAAAGAGGCAGTATCACAGTACTGTCTCTGCTTCTAAATATGTCACAATATGCAATTTAACATTCTGTTGGCCTTTTTAACCACTTTGGCAGTGTGCAGCCTAAATGTCAGGTTATCTGTCACTAAAATTCCCAACTCTTTCTCACACTAGACGTTACTTAATATTTTGTCATACAGTTTATATGTTTCAAGTAAATTATTCATACTGAGGTGCATTACACTGCATTTCTCCATGTTAAATTTCATTCTGTGCTTTACTGCCCAAATACCTATTGAATCTAAATCATTTTGTAAGTTCATTTTGTCATTCTGAGTTCTTACTATGGCTCCCAACCTACTACCATCAGCAAACTTTGAAATCCATGTGTTGTTAGATGTTTGTAAGAAAGACACAAAGATATTAAATAACATTGGACCTAGAACGGAGCCTCGGGGGACCCTCCCAACTTACGTATCCCCAACCAGATACAAACCACTGAAGCTATCTCTCTGTATTCTATTATTTAGCCAGGCTTCCATCCCTTTGATCACTGATGTCTGAACTTTCAAGTCTTGCAAGTTACTGCACCTATCAAGTTAGCATGTGGCACTAAGTTGAAGGACTTAGAGAAATCTAGATATATTACATTGACTGGAAAAAACATTTTCTAAGGCCTTACGGACCTGCTCAAAGAAACATAAAAGGTTAGTCTGACATGATCTCTTGGGCATGAAACCCATGCTGGTAATCTGTATTGCCCATGATTTAAATAAAGTTTTCCAAATATTCTTTAATGTATTCCTCCATGATTTTAAACATAATGCAGGTTAGACTAATGGGTCTGTAATTTTGGACATCTGATCCAGCTAACTTTTTATGGCTGCATGTGTGGAGCTCCGCAGTCATTACGCCATCAATCATCATCTTATAGTAGTAGTCCCTGGAGCTGTCATCGGCAGTTGTAATCATTGGCTGCAATTCAATGCAATTGGAATTAGTTACAATTGCATTGAATTGCAGTCCTAATATACTGGAGTTGAAATCCACTGCAGTCGACCATGATTCCATGACCCGTCCATGTTTTTTTTTTCTGAACTGTGTGTATGTTTTCTGTCTTTATTTCTTTACTGGGGGAAGGGGCCAAAATGTGTAATGGTACACTGGCACAACCTGGCACCGAGCAATCATACAAACCAATTAAATTCACTCCTGGCTCCTGGGTGCGAAGCATCCACAAAATAGGATAGTTTGAAGGAGAAGCCAGGAGGAGCAAGAGTGTCTGTGACTGGCTGCATGAGGTTGCGGGGAGAGTGTGTCTGAGTCTGGTAGGAGAGAGGAGTGAGGAGAGGATAGGAGGCGTGAGCAAGTGAGATGGCAACTGAGCGAGCAGCAGCCCAGCATTCGTCTGTTGCGCGCCTGCCTGAAAAGGCTTATTTAATTTAAAAGGGTCCCGGTCCTTGAGTCCATCCAGCAAAGCTGCAGGCAGTGCCAGCAATGGTAATTTCGTCAATGAGTTTCGGGGCAGGTGGGCAGTGAGCCAGCCAGTGCAGTGGTGTGGTGGTTGGGTCGGGCTCGGGCCCATGATGTGACTCCCCCCAGGTGAGTCTCGATTGGTGGCTGATGGCACGGGGCTCGGACCTCAGTCAGTCAAGATGGGAACTGGAGTCTGTTGGGAGGAGCTGAGGAGGGATCCGGAGCACACAGGGCCCAAAAACCAGTGCCCGTGAGCTACACCCTGACCCGACCCACCGAGAGAGTAGAGCAGCACAGGCGGTGCGGCAGGCCGGTGGGTATCCTGAGCCATCCCTGGCGAGCCCAAGCTGACGGAAGAAATAAATCATCACCTGACAACCGACTGTCCCGAAGGGAAGGAACTGGCATTGGCAATTGCCAGGGTAGGCTACAAAATGTGAACTTCTGCAGGTACTGTACTTGTAGGGTCAGCCAGTCTGGGCTGGTAGGCAGTGGACAGTAGGGAGGTCAGGAGGAGGGAGGACTTGTGGTCAGGTGGTACTTACTCTGTTATTGGTTTAAAGGCTTACATTTTGAGACCTCATGTACACAGCTTCCTACTAGTGAAAGATGGGCCTTACCATCAACAGATCTATAACACACTTGAGGCAGACCTTTTTGCTCTGAATAAAGTTGACACTGTCTTTTATGATAAACTGATTTCCTTCTGGACTGCGTAGGTAAGCAATAATGTTCCTGCTCTGCAGTTATAAAGTGAATGAATGGGGGATGGAACCAAATGTGTGAGATCAGTGTGTATGTGAAGCCTGCTGGGATTTGACTGCCACATTACTTCTGTTGTTGTGATGAGCTGCTGGCTTAAACTGGTGTAAGTAGCTGTGTATTTTCACAGCTGCTGTGAGTAGCTACTGTGGGGCTGCTATAAACCAATCTAAATTGCTGTGTATAGGCTGGCCCAGTGGCACTGAGGCACTGGCGCCATACCTCGCACCATGCCGGCAACCAATGTTTGGGAACGAGCATGGGCCACTGGGGACTGGTCTCCATCTCCAGGGATGGGGGAGCTTGGTGGCTGGTGCATGCCTGACCCCTGCTGGAGGCTGGGGTTAGGCACCACAGAGCCGCTACTGTGGGAGGCAATGCACGGCAGATGCTTGACAGGGCTGTACGGGAGAGCATGCACAGCCCCATTGCAGGTGTCCTTGGACGCCATGCTACCATAAGGCGCAAAGAAAACAGGAAAAGCACAGCTTCCAGAAGATGATGGGGGAACCCGCAGGCCCCACACCTGGCTAGCCATGACGCAATTCCTTGATCCAGTTTTGGTGGGGGAAGGGCCGCCTCTCGACCCTGCTGGGGGTAAGCCCCACCCACCCAACCTCACTAATCCTCTAGTGAACAAAGAAAATAAAAACAAACCTACACTGTGTGTGTCTAGTACACTACTAGCACTTGTCTTGCTTGGCACTGTTTTTTTTTTCCCCCAACTAATTGTTCTTCCTTCCTAATTCAGCCCTTTCTTCCAGCACTCTATAAGGGTATGTAGATAAGCTCTTTCACGCAACATGTTTTGGGTCAGTTCTGACAGGTTAAATGATAACCAGAACCAGAAATGTAACATATTATTAAAAGAAAAAGTGAAATATATTTAAAAAGCAGAGTTTAACCCCTTTTCCACAGTCCATTACCACATTATTCAAAGCAATTCGGAGGTACAATAGTGAGTGCATCCATCATCTGTACCTCCTCTCCCTGTGCATTACAGGGGGGGGGCAGTATGGTAAATATCAAGTGGACAAACTGGTGGCATTATTCACTATGGTGATGGGGTTTGAGGTGGAACTTGTGTAATGGCATCCATTGTAATTTGATGCCCTTAGAGAAGCCCTGCTCCTAGCAACAGCATCACAGTGGTGTGCCAAATGGGATTCCTACTCAGTTGCTAGCTATGGGGGAAGCAGCTAGGAGTAATTGGGGTAACCCGAGGAATAGGGAATATGAGTGCACACATATGGGCCTCCTCTGATTGGAAGACTTTTTAATTTAGTATTGGCCCTGGATGGGAATTAGTGACAGTGTGGGAGTTGGCACACGCTGCATAGAATCATAGAATGTGATTGCAGATTAAGATCAAGAGTTCATCAGAGTGTGTCCATTTCTTGTACTGAAGAAAGAATGTAGCTTCTTTCAGAGCAACTAATGGTATGTGTGGCACGCAGAGGAAGGCAGTAAGTGATTCTGGGCTGCAGGAGTGCTTTGAATCCTGTGATGCAGCAGTGAAGGTGGGGGTTAGGGTTGGGAAATTGGTGTTCTGTTTGCTTATCTTGAAATGCAGGATCAGTTCAAAATCTGGTCAGACTAGCTGAAATCTGATTCTGATGTGACCCACTAAACTGGGCAAAACCTGTTCTATCCAGTTCTATGACCTGACCAGCTACTCACCCCTAGCCCTCTATGGGTAAGAAAACAGTACAGTCTAGGCATGTGGAGGTTACAGGGCTACTGGGGCATGAGAAGAGCATGAGGCCTGCTGGGGCACAGGGAGGGTGTTGGCACAGAGCCTGTCGGGGCCTACCAGGGCATTGAGGAGAGCTCATGGCCTACCGGGACCTGAGAAAGGCCCAAGGACAACCAGAGCCCAGAACATATTGTGGCCTGGGTGGGCCCAAGAACATAGAAATATAGAAACACAAAATTTGATAGCAGATAGGGACCACTTTGTCCACTCAATCTGCCCATTTCTTTTCTCTGTCTATACTGTCTCCACAGACCCTACTTGATCTCCAGCTCCCTCCCTTACCTTATTTCCCACTATAGAAACATAGAACCATAGACTTTGATGGCAGATAAGGACCGCCTGGCCCACCCAGTCTGCCCATTTCCCTACCTATTTGATAAGCTGCAGATCCTAGTTAACCAACAGCCTACTTCTTCCTGCCACTCACCAGAATTGCCTTATGTCTGTCCCATGCATTCTTGAATTTCCCCACTGCTTTTGACCCACAACTGCCTCAGGAAGGCCATTCCATGCATCTACCTCCCTCTCTGTGAAATAATACTTTCTAACATTACCTCTCTGTGAAAAAATACTTCATTGCGTTGCCCCTGAGCCTTCCCCCTCTATCTTCAGATTGTGCCCCCTTGTTCTTGCACATCTCTTTTTCTGAAATATACTACCCTCTTGGACTTTGTTAATTCCCTTGAGGTACCTGAATGTCTCTATCATGTCCCCCTCTCCCTCCTTTCCTCTAGGGTATACATATTAAGCTTCTTTAATCTCTCTCTTCATATGGCTTATGGTGCAGATCCTGCACCATTTTTGTTGCCCTCCTCTGGTCTGCCTCCATCCTGTCTATATCCTTGCAGAGATAGGGTCTCCAGAACTGCACACAGTACTCCAGATGGGGTCTCACCAACTGTCTGTACAGAGGGATAACAACCTCCTGTTTTCTATTGGAGATGCTTCTCCCTATGCATCCCAGTATCCCCCAGCCCTCCTTACTGCCTTCTCACATTGCTTGCCTACCTTTAGGTCATCTAATATGGCTTCCCCAGGTCCCTTTCCATTTTAGTTGTTGCTAGTACCACATCCCCCATTGTGTACTCTTCCGCTGGATTTTTGTTTCCCAGGTGCATCACTTTGCACTTCTTTGCATTGAATCTAAGCTGCCGTACTTTTGACCATTCCTCCAACCTTGCCAAGTCCTTTCTCATCCTTTCCACCCCCTCTTGTGTATCAACCCTGTTGCAGATCTTTGTGACATCTGCAAAGAGGCATACTTTTCCTTCCAGTCCCTCTGCAATGTCAGTTATAAAGACATTAAAGAGGACCGGTCCCAGTGCTGAACCCTGCAGTATTCCACTAGTAACCCCCTTTTCTTCAGAGTAGACTCCATTTGCTATTATCTTCTGTGTCCTGTTGTCCAGCCAATGTTTTACCCAGGCTACCACCCTGGGACCCACTTCCAGGCTGGTTAATTTGATTATTAATCTTTTGTGTGGGACTGTGTCAAATGCCTTGCTAAAGTCTAGGAAGACCATGTCCACAGCCCCTCCTTGGTCTACTACTTTGGTCATCTGTCAGGTCCCATTGCTTTGTCCACCTTGAGTTTCAGGAGTTCTTTCAGGACCCTTTGATCTGTGAAGGGACTGGTATCAACCCCCCCATCCAGAGTTCTTGTTTTGTTTGATTTAGGTATCTCCCCCTCCTCTTCTTTTGTGAATACTGAGCAAAAGTATTGATTCAGTATCTCTGCCTTTTCACTGTCACCCACTTCCCCCGCCCCTCCCCTTAATGAAAGGGCATGTAACTACTGTCAGGCACCCAGCCCACCTCAAACATATATAATAGTGGACCTACTCCACAGTTGAGGGGTATGAAAACTTATACATACTTCCCTACAGGTAAAAAGTTATAGCACCTTGAATTTGCACCCCTTTAAAAACAGCCATGTCTGACATGCCCCCAGGCAAATACCCCAGACCTCTTTTGTGATGTCAGAAAATGAAGGCTGCTTGTGTGTGCTTCATAGATCTATATTGGTGCTATTTGTCAATGACGTTTAGTACTATTTAGAGTTGCCACTTGTAACAAAGAAAGTGACCACTCCAGTAAACAGGGACTGTTACTCCAGCGGCTGCTTTGATTTTTCTACATGGCACCTCTAAATAGTACTACACGCCACAGACATATCGCATACATACAGGTTAATGACATGCACCCTCAGTATTCATTTTCTGACATCACAAAAGGAGGTGTGTCAGACAGGGCTTTGTTTTTATGGGGGTGCACATTTGGGGTGCTATAACTTTTTAACCAGAGGGAAGCGCATATAATTTTTAATGCCCCTCAACAGTAGAGCAGATCTGCTATTACATATGTTTCAGGGGAGCTGGGTGCCTGACAGTAGGTACCTGCTCTTTAAGCCTCACTATCCCTCCCTTGGTCTTTTTTTGCTCCCTAACATACCTATAAAAGGTTTAAGCCCTCTATGATTCCCTTGTGCCTATCCCTTGCATGCTTGAGCCCCACCACCAAAATGTACGACAAACTATTACATAATAAAATTCAACGATGGTGAAAGTTGATTTTCTTTAGTTAATTGAAGTCACAAATTTCAAACTAGTTGAAAAAATCAGTCATAATGTGTGGTAAGTCAGTCATAATTGATTTTTTAACTGACTCCAGGGTCTATATACTAGCATTGTTGAAGCACATGACTGGACCGCTGTCTGGTGTGCTTCCACAGTGCTGTGGCACAGTTTTAGTGGTTGTGTTTACATGGCACTTCCCCTCCACTGGCTGCATAAACACATACACTTCGGAGGCACTTCTTTTTCTTCCACAACCGTGGAAGTGATCGCTGCTGTACACAAGATGGCAGCTCTGAATCAGACTGTGCATGAGTGAGTATAGCGCATGTGCAGTTCTGTCAGTGCCACCATTTTTTGCTCGGTATTCTCCAGTGGTGGCAGGGCTTGTAATAGGGCATTCACTGATGGTGGTGGTGCTACTAAAAGCTTGTGGCAGTGGTATCAGCTCTGACCAGTCATCTGGGATTCCCCCATTCCTTAATGATTCACTAAAAAAAAACAGTCAATGGGCCCACCAGTTCATAGGCTAGCTCCCTGAGTACACAGCGATGTAGTCCATCTGGTCCTGGGGATTTGTTGATTTTTAATTTGTGTAGTTTGGCTAAGAATGTAGTTTTGCTGAAATCTATAACTACCCTGGGTTCGTGTTCTTTGTTTGGTGCATTAACGCTGCTAATTTTCTATTGAAAAATACTGAGAAAGTAATGTATTGGACATTAATTTTTCATCAGAATACAATTCCCCTTCAACTTGCAATGGCCCTATTCTATTGGCTCCAGTTCTTTGACTGTTGATGTAATTTATCTGTTTTTTTTTTGTTTTTTTCTTTTGCTATTCGTACTTCTTCACTTGTCTTAGCATCCTTAACAGCTTTTCTACATTGCTTAGCTATTTCTTTGAATTTTATCCACCTGCTGGTTGATGGATTTTTCTTATATTTGCTATATGTGCTTTTCTTTTTCCTTGTATAATGTTTGATTCTGTAGTTCAGCCATGCAGGGATTTTACCATGTTTATTATATTTAACTTTTCTGGGATATACTGGTTTAAACAGAATTCAGTTGTGTTCTTTATATTTTCCCAGATCTCTTTGACAATACATCCTTTGAGTTCCTTTACCCAATCCCAGTTATCCAGGTATTTTCTCATCTCATTGGAATTGGCCTTGCTCCAGCATTTTGTTCTAGTATTCCCTTTATTGATGGTTTTACTCCCCAGTATTTTAAACTCTTCCATATTGTAGTCACTTTGACCCACTGGTTCTCTGAGTACACTATCTTTT
Source organism: Neoceratodus forsteri (assembly GCA_016271365.2). Lineage (NCBI taxonomy): Eukaryota > Metazoa > Chordata > Ceratodontiformes > Ceratodontidae > Neoceratodus > Neoceratodus forsteri. The sequence continues at coordinate 34,556,658 of CM057450.1, forward strand.
ATATCATTATTCATATTACTCAGAACAAGGTCTAGGACATTTTGTCCCCTTGTACTTTGACTGACATGTTGTTGCATATCATTACTAATTAATATATCAATGAATTTCCTTTCTAGTTTTCTAGACCCTACTAGATTTTTCTAATTAATGTTTAGTAGATTGAAGTCACCCATTATAAGTGCTCTGCCATTTAGCTCAATGCTTTTGATAGCTTTTATGAACTGGGCATTGTCCTCAGCATTCAGCCCTGGTGCTCTATGACATACACCAATTGTTATTTTCTTGTTACCTGGCTGTATGAGATTTATCCAGATCTCTTCTACTCTTGCATTGTTCTCAAGTTAAGGCCTCATTTCATATGCCTCAAATGTATCACTGACGTATAAGGTGAACCCGCCTCCTCTTTTCCCTATTCTATTGGTACAGAATAGCTTATAACCTGGGATGTTCTTGCCCTAGTGATCCTCCTGCCACAATGTCTCCAACACTGCACATAACTGTATATTCTCCTGTTGCAAAAGAAGGTTTAGTTTTTCTATTTTATTAATAAGGCTTCTTGTGTTAAGTAACAATGCCTTTATTTCATTAGGGTTATCTTTCATAGTTGTTCCACTTCTATTCCTGTTAGATACATATATTCCTATTGGGGCATATTGCATTGATTTATGGTTTGACCTGGCCCCTCTCCCCTGTTCTATTAGTTTAAATTATTTTCTGAAATGATGTCATTGAAAATATTGCTCCAAAATTTGCTCCCTTTTCTGCTTAAGTTCAGGCCATTGTAAGCAAATAAGTCAAAGCATCCATCAAATAGTTCCCATGTCTTAATACAAGGTATGTTTTCTTGTAAGTACCCTTGCCTTAACGTATTGTTAATATGCTTTATTTGTTTTGTCCATTTATGGTCCGCCTTGGGTACTGGTAGAATCTCTGAAATAATCAGTTCAGCCTGTAAATCATCAATCTTTTTCTTAAAATCTTTGTATTCCTCCAAGACATCTTCCACAGTTTGACTTTCTGTGTTGTTTGTCCCTGCATGTAACACCACAAGGTGGGTTTTCCCTAGCTGGTTTTAATATATTTGGCAAAATGTTCCCTATATATTTTATTGTAGCCCCAGAATTATCACTGAACTTGCTGCAGGCTTAAAGTAGTCCAGCTCAAGCTTGAATGATTACTGTGGCAAATTCATGCAAGACTATACAAAAAGTCACAGCTCACAGAAACCCACAAATTAGGACATTAAAGTTCAAATGATGCCCAGATGCAAAAAAATAATGTATTTGCTTCGCACATGGATAAAATGGCGGTTTGTGCAGTGGCAAAAGTATGACTCAGCATTTCATACCTAATTTGTGCTTTGCCAAGAGTAAAAGCAATAATACAATAAAGTGTTTTTGCAGTGCTCTGATGTGCTCTGTATCTCATGAAGAGTGCCGTTGATTTCTTCAAATAGTCATTTTTTGTCTGCAGCTAACAAACATGCCCCCCCAAAAAAGATAAGAGTTAAAGGTCTAGAAGCCAGGTGGCTCACTCGGGATCTCAGAAAACTCATGGGTTACAGAGATAGGGCATGGAGTACCTATAAAACCACTGACCAACTCACTGACTGGCACAAATATAGGGAACTCAGAAATAAATGTAAAGTTGAGTTGAAAAAAGCTAAAATGACTCACCTAAGATGTAACCAAGAAACAAACCTATCAAATCCCACAAAATTCTGGTCCCAGATAAATGCCCTTATCAAGGGGAATAACAAACCTGAAGGGGGTGACATCATAGCTAATGGTACTCACTACTCAATTCCACTCACGGCAGCACAGGCATTTAATAAATTCTTTACTGGGTTAAATACCCCTATTCCCCCTGTCCTGGTCAGACCTCACAACAGGTTCCCCAAAAAAATGGCCACAACATTCCTGACTTTCATTTCAAATTAGTCTCCAGTCTAGAAATCCAGAGAATTCTACAGGGTATTAAAACTTATGGTTCAGCTGGGTACGACGGGCTGGAACCCAAACTAATCAATATTGCAGCCCCTGTTATTGCAACCCCAATCGCGTGGCTGATCAACTGCTCGCTTATGGAGGGAAAGGTTACCTCCCTTTGGAAAGTGGCCCTAGTTACCCCTATACACAAAAGCGGCACTAGAGAATCTGTTGAAAACTATCGTCCAATATCCCTACTCCCGACACTAAGTAAAGTGTTGGAGAGAGTGGTGTACTCCCAGGTCATGGATTATGTGGAGAGGCACAATATTTTCTCCAAGGCCCAACACGGCTTCAGAAAGTATCATGGTACTGACACTGCCCTGCTTAACCTTACCACTGATATATTCTCTGTCCTTGACAAAGGACAGCACATTGGTGCAACCTTTATCGATCTCACCAAAGCATTTGATCTGGTAAATCACAAAGTGCTCCTGGATAAACTGGAACAAATCGGTCTCGACTCTTTAGTAATACAATGGTTTAGGAATTATCTCCAGGACAGGTCCCAATTAGTTAGATGGCAGGATGCCAAATCTGACAAGATTGATATTAATAAGGGAGTCCCCCAAGGATCTATTCTAGGACCACTCCTATTCTCCCTATTTATTAATAACCTGCCTACTTTTTGCAAAGGCCCTGAAATCATTCTTTATGCAGATGACATTGTTATCTATAGATCAGTGGATGATCCGAGAGAACTCAGCTGATTGCTATCCAAAGATTTAACATCACTGAAAGTTTGGCTATCCACTAATCAACTTCTATTGAACAGTAAAAAAAACAAAGGGATGCTGTTCAGGCCCAAACACTTACCATTCAATAGATCAGATACACTTAACCTCACCCTCTCGTCTGGGGAAAAGGTGATGGTAGTAGACTCACTAACATACCTAGGGATCACCATTGACCGGGATCTCAACTTCAAAGCTCACATAGATCACCTATCCAAAACACTGAACCAAAGGATAGGTCTCTTGTATCACTCGACCCTTTATCTCACCCTGGAGTCACGATCCAAGATTGCCCGTGGTACCTTGCTACCTAAATTACTGTATGGCTCCCCTATACTTCTCTCCGCCAGAAGTACTGAGATAAAAAAAACTTATGACACTTTACCATAGGATCGTAAAATTTGCTATGGGGCGCCCCATAGAGAACACCATTGCCATATCCTGTAAGCTCTTAAATGGCCCACCTTGGAAGGTAGACTACACTACTCCTCTTTATGTTTAGCCTATAAACTTAGATTAGCATCCGCCCCACCTAACCTGGCTGAGTTACTACAACCTAAAACTAATAATAGATCTCTAAGGTCATCCAACAGACAGCTTCTCAAGGTTCCCCGGACAATGTCCTCCCAAGGGGCTAGGGCCTTCTCATCCCTCATCCCTCCTATATGGAACTCACTTTCATCCAAACTTCAGGAATGTGAATCCCTCAGGGGTTCAAAAAGGGGCTTAAAACATATCTGGAGGGATTAAACCAATGTGCTTGTAATCATTGATCTTTACACTTCATTCCTGTTGCCTGTCTGATATATGATTATGTTTGTTGATCTCACCTAACATGTATGACAATGGACTGATAACAGTCCCCTGTATTACTCTGTATGTCTAATGACTGCTCCTTGCATGGAGCACAATCTATTGTATGTTATTTGCACTTAATGTAACATTACTGTTCCATTGTACCATTGCTGTCGCCCCTGAAAAAGGGACTATTATCAGTCTCAGCGGGCCTACCCGGTTACCAAAATTTAAATAAATAAATAAATAAAATACACCTCATGCAATATAATTACAGTACAGCCCTCTTAAATGCAAACCCCTTTTGCACAGAAAAAATGTACTTTTAAGCAGGTTGTGCACTTATCCAGGTGTACATGTTTTCAATGGAAAAGACTGAACCCAAGATCTGTTTTTTATTTTCTTGATTTCTGTACTTAGAATAGCGTAACATCAAGTAAAATATAAAAAAAAAATCATTAATGTGATGAGAAATCATTTTGTTAGTGCATTTCTTTATTTGTGCACTTTAATTCACTGTGTTAAAAAGGCACTGCCGACAGGATGCTCAATAAAATATTGTTTTCACACCAGCTGAAAACAGGCTGTGCACTTACCTGGTGCTTATTACGTGTTAATAAATGCATTAGTGAACTGAGAAAATGTGCACATAACAGGAATGTGCACTTAACCAGTGTGCACCTAATTAGAAAATTTAACGCTGCAGAGATAAGAAACAAATTAGGAAATAGAAAAAGTGTGTATTTATCCAGAATGTGCACTTATCCAATATGCATTTAGGTTGGCTCCACTGTACAATATTAACCAGTTACACTGCATTTCATTCAGCATACAATACTCTTAGGCTCTGTCCACACTGAGCCAATGAAAACATTACAGATGAGCTGTAACGTTTTAGCAACGATGAAACACAGTTCCCGTCTACACCTGCCACAATAAATTTTAGTGTTTACCAATCATGCTTAAACCCTGATGTGAGTAGGGTTTAAGCACGGTCACGGTAACATTGTATTGCTGAAACGTTGCAATGTACCTTTGTGGATGGGCATCCGAATCTGTGTTTTCTGTGTTGTTCCTCCTTGGCCCCATATACTGGGCAGTTCTATCCCATGGTGTCCCTCTTAAAGACATACATGCTCACTGTAGCACAGCAACAGGGTAACCAGGAAGTGAAGCGCTGAATCAGTGATTGTGAGAGCTTTCTGACAGAGTTTCAGAAAAGGGCTGTTTCACTTGACAAAAGACATCTAGCATTAAATAGTGACTGAAACTTATATTCATTTTCTATTTTTATCAGTACTGGGTGAAGAAAGGAAGATATGTTAGTTGGATGGTGCTGGAAATATTAACACTTACTAAGTGTGTTCTGACAGTGCATGCAACCACATATAAGAAGATTTACCTCAGCTCTGCATAATAAGCAGAACTATATCAAGGAGACATAGTCATACAGTACTCTTTACTGCTTCAAACAGCAAATTCATACATAGCTGTGAAGAAGATAGAAGTATTTAAATCACTGTGATATATTGCAAATATGAGTGACAGATGTGCCAGTTGGTCAGACAAGGCAACAAAACTACTTATGCAGTATTGGTCAGAAGAATGTGTCCAAGAAGAGCTAGCTAGCTGCAGACAGAATACCAAGATTTATCAAAAGGTTGCTGCTTTTTTGTTAGAGAATGGGGTAGAAAGATCAGTGAGAAAATGTAGGGAAAAAGTGAAGCAACTGAAAGTTAAGTATCACAAAGTGAAGGACAGTAACAGGAGGTCAGGTGTTGGCAGAATAATATGTCCTTTGTTCAAGGAGCTTGATAAAATCCTGGGTACCAAAGAGACTGTTGACCCACATTTTGTGCTGCAGAGTTCACAGATTGAGCCAGAAGCCGTAATGCATGATACTACAGAATCTGAGGTGGATGACATCTTTGAACCAGAAGCTGTGGAATCAGATTAGATGTATCATTATATATGTATATATATTTAGGCAAAAGAAAGGGGAACAACTAGGGAGCATGAGTGGAAGCTGGAGGGGGAAATTATAGTGGAGAACTTGGGAGGCATTATGTAACTGAGAGGGTGGTGGAGCTGTGGAATGCGCTGCTGGGAGGCTGCTGAAGGAGGGCAAAATGGAGTGTCTCAAGAAGGGATGGGACAGGTAAAAATGGAAAATAGATTCAAAGAAGACCCTCTTGTGGGGTCGGGGAGGAGGGAAAGTGAGCACCCACTATGTGGCTGGCGATCGAGCAGACGTGACATAACTTTAGGCATATTCTGCTGGCTTGTTGGTATGTTAGTAGTAATTGTCTTATTAATTGACTTCATACAGAATCAGGGACACCTGATGAGACAACATGTAACACTGACTTAGACCTAAATGACAGTGCATCTGTCACATGTGAGAGCAACATTACCACCATGGACAGCGATACCCCATCAACAGCCACAGGTGTACCATGTAAGTGTTTGGCATCACAGGAGCCACTGTGCAATCTTTGGAAGAAAAAGAGAGTGACGCGCATGCAAGAAATGATGGAGTCTGTTTTTAAACCCACATGAAGGATGATGCAGGAACACCACTAAGAGATGATGGAGTTGGAGAGGAAGAGATTACGGGAAGAAACGGAGATGGAAGAAAAGTTATGCAAGGAAGAGGCCGCACAGAACATTGAGTTCTTCCGGAGCATGATCAGTTTATTATCTACCTATTCTGCCCCACAAAAAAATGCACCACAGCAGTCTGCCCAATATGTTCACGTTGGTCAGACGAGTCAACCATACACGCCTACAGCACCCGCATCTCTGTCAGGTGTGATATCCGGTACACGTGTTGTCAATCTACATAGTAGTCCAGCTGGTGTATATAACAGAAATGTAAACTACATTGCTTCATCAAATCAGTCTACTTTATGCAGGTTCTTAGTACTGATGGCTTCACATGGACAAACCCTTGATCCCTTGGATATTGGATCATACACCACAAATGATAATGTATGTTCCACAGTGCATGACAAGCGTATATAACCACATTGAGGTTGCATTAGTGACAAATTTCTTGAGCCATCCACTAGATGTCAAAGTCATCATCACAGCAGCCTGTTGATTCTGAATACGCTTGTTACAGATTGCAGTCTATACAGTATCATATATCATATATATTCATACAGCTTTATAGAGTACACTTGTACTGGATGAAATAGTTGAGACTGGGTCAACTTTTTATTCTTTATAACCTATGATAGTCAAGTAGACGCACAGACTTTGGTGCCATACAGTCTCAATAAATAAGATTTTATTGTTACAAACAGTTATTGTTATTATAATGTATGGTAAGTGCCTATTAACCACCATAATCAGCAGTCACACAGCTTTGTTATGCACTGTTTAGAATTTTAAAAGTTGTTAACCACACTTCGGAACTTCCAAGCAGTGGCATAACAAAAAAGAATGCACCAGAGTTCCATAATTCTCACACATAGAATGCAAACAGTGTTTTTTGACCATGCACTATAAAGATGATGGCTGGGATCGGTGACAACCATGCTGAAATCACCTCTCGTGGTTGCTAGGGCTACAGTAAACCTCTCGAGCTGCGCTATCGAGGTTTACCATGTTGCCCTAGCAACCACTCGAGGTGATTACAGCATGGTTATCACCCGATCCCCAGCCATTATCCTCTATGTTACAAACAGATCAGTCAGTACAGAAAACATTTAACAACTGCATAGATAGAAGGGAGCAGCACATCTACTCAGGCTGCTGTACATTTATTTATATGCATTTGAGTTGTTATACTCCACACATAGAATCTCATACTGAAAGTACATACACCTGACACTTACTAAACAAAAAGTTAGTCATATGATGAGAATGCTAACCACATTTATTTCAAAACTCGGTAACACACATACATAAACATTTAACTGAACAATGCATTCAATAAAGGTTTCTGAGTGAGACTAACATTTGTACGTCTCCATTACTTTAATAATATTAGGCTGAGACACATAGTATCCAAATTAAGCTACAAAGTTTAACTTAGTGAGCCATGGCTGTTCATCTTTGCATAACTTCACATTGTTGTTGACTGGCACGATGTCTGTTCTGTTATGACGCATCTATATTCTGGTTTTATTGGCCTGTAACATGAAAAGTAAATAGAAAATAGTTCAAACTGAGAAAGATAGGATTTTACCTGTTAATGCGTAATATTTCTTATTTGAAAGGTTTCTATGTTTTACATTTCATTTTGTTACATCTAAAAACATTGTGTTTCAGCTATATGCCAGTGGTTGCTAATAACTATACAAAAGACTGGATTGTTAATAGAACTAACAATTAGAAAGACAATGTATTACAATGCCAAGTATTTTTAAATCATTTCTACTTAAAGGATGTCTTATATTTTTAAATGTATGACAGTTTAAATTCATTGTAATGTACTGAGAAGCTATTTAACACTATCTTTACTGTTTTAAAATGAGAGTATCTATATATTAGTTATGTTTTTGAGTGTCTAAAATAAATTACTTGTTGGGTAACACCAGATTTGAACTGCGTTTGTACCTAATAATGTAACCTATGTTACACATTCAGCTGTTTCAGATGCTGGCCCATCTGCGTACTAGTGCGATTACCACTGTGAAATGGGTAGAAAGAATGCTAGCTCCTGACTGGCTAAGAGCAGCTTTCAGCAGGGTCATTATCCCAGCACAACGGCCCAGCTAAACGTAATATGTTTAATATAGGCATAAAATTTGCTAGAAATGAAACATTTCATAATCACAATAAGGCACTCTAGGGGTGTGTTATGGTGGGCTTATGGACCTTCTCAGGTGGAGGAAGCACTCGGCTACACCTGCTTCAACCCACCTGAGGTGGGCTATTATCCCACTGTAACACACTCCCTGTTATACCTTATTGCTTAAGTAACATATCAGGTGACAGTATGAATGGTATTTTTCAGATTTTTTTTTTAGGACAGAACTGTGTAAATCAAGCCAGGTTGTAGCCCTTTTCCATATCAATTGAGTACCTCAAGTGAACAGTGTGAGGTGTAATCAGACAGCTACAGTGACCACATGGTGTAGCCTTCCAAAACTGCAGACCTGTAAATGGAGCCACAATTACCTGATGTGTACATGACACTTCTACCCCTCTCCAAAGAGGCAGTATTACACAGTGGATTAAGACTCTGAGCTGCATATTTGTGAATGTGGGTTTGAAACCCACAACCATTTAGATAGATAGGGCAGGATTCACAAAAAGGGATATGCCCAGCGCATCCGAGATGTGCTGGCGCATTCCCAGAATGCGCCTGAGGGCGATTCAGGCAGGGCAACCATGTGCCGGCACAACCCCGATGTGCTGGTGCAACCCCGATGCACCACAAACCACCTGTAATGATATGCAGTGCATCTGTAGGGGCCGTGAGGGGGGGTGTGCCCATGAATACTGGGTGCAGCCCCATTCACAGTCCAATTCCGTGGTGCAACTCTGGGGCAAGTCCCGGGTTGTGCCACAGAAAGATAAGTTCAAAAAAAGTGGTGTAAGTCAGGGGCCACCTACAGGCTGGCTGCCCGCACTGCGGGCAGCAGCACAGGTGCCCAACCACCCTGGCAGCCCAGTGAGCCCCCCCCAAGCCCCATGCCCCCGTACACTGCTACCCCTGGCAGCGTTACTGGACAAGTCCCCCCCCAATCCCTGTACAAAGCGCTCCCAGCAGCAGTAGTAATGGTAACAACCCCCCAAACTCCGTACAGAGCTGCTCATGGCAGCAGTAGTGATATTAGTGGTGGATAGCCCCCAATCTCCGCCTGAAAACCGCTCACGGTGGCAGTAGAGGTTCAGATGCCCCCGAGCACCCATATGATGCCACTTGCAGTGGCGCTAGACTGCAGGCAACACCACCCCCCGCCCCAAGCACCTGGTACAGCCGCCACCTGCGGCAGACATGCGGACAGCTCCCCCATGTACATGCAACCCACTCCACACCCCAGCAAGGACCTGTTAGCTGAAATGGGGGGGCTAGTGAAAAATCATGGTAGGATATAGCAAATATGTGCCGAAAAAAAACATTTTCCAGTAACATATATTGTATCCTGAAGTGCTTTACAATTCACTACCAGCTGGTCACAACTATTAGGCACTCACAGACACGATAAGAAAAGGTCAGTGAGTTGGATACAGATACGTGTTGTTCAGCATTACCTTTAGAACATCAGTACCTCATAATAACACATCCTTAGTGAGACTCAAGATATTCTGCAAGTGCATCCTGTATCACAGCAGACTGCCGATTCATTACAGTTAGACTAATCTCTTCTGCAAATGTGCAGTCACTTATCTCAGGTTGTTGATACAGTTCATTTTCAGCTTCTGTGAACCAACTACTAATGAAGTCATCTGATTTACTCTTGCACACATTGTGCAGTGCACAACAAGCAGTCACAATGAATGGTACATTTTCTATACCGTACTCATTTCATTTCATTAGGCACCTCCATCTGCCCTTCAAGCATCCAAAGGCACATTCCACAACCATTCATGCCTTGCTGAGTCTATAATTAAAATTTATTTTCCTAGGGCTTACATAATCAGGATATAGCTTCATGAGCCATGGCAGCAAAGGGTATGCAGGGTCCCCCAGTATGACGACCGGTACTGTGGTGCCATTGAAATCATGTGTCAGTGGTAGAAATAGTTTACCAGCTTGTCCCAACTTGAGCAACTTACTGTTTTTCAGCACTCTAGCGTCATGCACCTTGCCAGGCCATCCCACATTAATATCTATGAATTGATACTGATGATCTACAATGGCCTGCATAATGACAGAATAATATGATTTTCTGTTGAAATACTCAGACGCATTCCCGGGGGGCTTAGAATAGATAAGTGGGTACCGTCAACTGCTCCATCACAATTAGGGAAGTCCCACTCCATCTCAAACCCATTAATAATTTCAGACACATTTTGTATGCTGATCACCTTAGGTAGAATCACATACACTATTGCTTTACATACATCAATCACTATCCTGCCAACAGTTGATCTACCAACACCGAATAAGTGGCCCAAAGTGCTGTACTCAATATTTGTGGCCAGGCACCATAATGTGATTGCCAGTCTCTTTTCCACTGGCACTGCAAGTCTCATTCTTGTGTCCCTCTTCTTTATATAAGGTCACAGTTCATTACACATAAATGAAAAAGTAGCTTTTGACATTTGAAAGTTTGCCAGCCACTGCTCCTCACTCCATGTTCCTACCACTATTTGCTCCCACCACACAGAGCTGCGTTCCATACACCACACACTTCAGTCAACTGTATTGACAGAATAATTACAGGCAGCTGAATTCAGTAGAGCTGACAGACTGTCTGCTATTTTTCTCCTCAACACTGCAGCTCTAGCATTTCTGAGCCTTTTTATGGTCTGCCGCCTGTACTGGCGAATTCGTAGCTTGATTCTGCTGCACATAAACTTTATCAACAGCAGCAGTATCAGGCAGTGAAACATGGGTGGCACCATTTTGTTGACTGCTTGTTTCATGGCAACGCATCCGTGATTCATGGGAGCTACACATCATCACTCTCGCACGTCCCCCATTACATTATGGGGCCAGAGTGACTTCGCGAGCATGACGAGCATGTACAACACAATTTTGCTGGAAGAATGTGTGGATGGGAGAAGCGAGCATGCCACCGATTTAAAAGCTACATGTGGACATGTTAAAACGGTATGTGCCATAATGTTTTTTGAAACGTTACAGTCTTTACTGGCTCAGTGTGGACAGGGCCTTAGTGTGGATGAACAGTTAAAAGCTAATTAAACAATTTAAAAGAAACCCGGATCTTAATTAGCTCAGTCCAAGTTCAAGTGTCATAGTCACAGCTACAATTTAAAAGAAATGCATGCATTTACATCAAAAAGTGGATTTTTATCAAGAGTAAGGCAATAATGTCATTATTCCCACATGCAATACAGGGAAAATATGTCCTAATGCAGAGAGTATCTTTTTCATGCATAACCATGCTTGACAGACACTTTTCAAAAGAAAATCAAAGTAATTTAAAATAATGTTTTTTCATGCCACATTCTCTCTTCATTATCCTGCATTTAGCCTCTGGATTCTTGGACATGTGTGGAGATATACTGTACTAATACGTTTGTATTCTGAATCCTAGGTACAAAACAAAAAAAAAAAAGATAAAATAAAAGCAATGTTTGAAACCATATAATAATAATAACACAAGGATGGCCAGCTATTGACATCCATATCATGTTGCTCCTAATAAATGTCACAATACACTGAGTTAACATACAGTTACCAAACACGTTATTATCCTTTTTCAAGTTGAGTTTTACTTTTGCCATTGTACTAGCTGCCGTTTTAATCCGTGTGTGATGCATTCAAATATTTTTTGAAACTGTTTATTTTTTGGGCATTAATGTCCTTACATGTGATCAAATTTGGTTTGCCCCATGCTCTAGTTCTTGCCTCTTGAGCTACTTTTTTGTTTTCTGCAAAGTCATACAATAGTAGAATACACTGTGTGCTATGTTATGCTGTAGGCTGCATGAAAAGGAAACTACATAAAGTACAGTATGTCTCCAGTTACTAGGAAGGAGATTAAATAAGTGCAAGTCTATTTCAAGTCCATATTTCCTGCTGTCTCCTAGGTGGCAGGTACAATATGTATCATGTGACTAGAGTTACATCCAGTGACACGTTGCAATTTATACAGATACAGTGTATAGTTAGCCTGTTCTGTAGGCTTGAGACACTTTCTCACAACTTGCCCAAAGATTCATGAGTTTTTATATAAGAGCAGGTGTCCTTTGGTTCTTTAAACCTACCTGTCTTCTGCCACATACATCAGCTCATTCTACCTGGGCACTTGATAGTTACAGAGGAAGGCTCTTTACCCAGCAGGCATGCTACTTTACACCATTTTGCACGAATACTATCTATTGCATATGTTGATGGCTCAGTACATCAGCCATCTAACTGCTGGCCTTGTTCTATGTAAGAAGAGCCCCTTCTCCACAATTCTATCTACAGTGCTTCCCCTTCCCACTGTCAACCAGTACCCATCATCTTTCTGGTGAGTGCTCAGTGCATTAAAGGTCTGATCATCCCACCATGGCATTGTTTTGAAGACTGCAGGGTTAACAGCCCACAGCCCTAGTAAAGTGATGTTATAGTCAAGAAAATGACAAAAGCAAAGGTAAAACTGAAAATTATGTACATGTGGGAGTGGGACATTATGCCATTGCCTAGCTCTGTATACGTCTGTGTTTTAGGTGTGTGTGTGTGTGTGTGTGTGTGTGTGTGTGTGTGTGTGTGTGTGTATGCATTTGTACAGTTTATATGTCTCCAATGTCTGCATCAGTGCCACATGACATACTGGCTATGCAAGAATATGGGCTATAGCATATGTGTGTCTTCTATGCATAGCAAGTGTAACTACTGATGCTATGCATGAAAGCAATGTGCAGTGTACCACAGCTATATGACTCCCACTGAAGAATAATGTGACAACTTCAAGATAACAGTCATACTGTAAAAGGGAAAGAAAAATGGGACTAAAAAGGGGAATATTTTTTCAAACATTCAAAATTTGAAAAAGCAGAGTTATCAATGCTTTCCAACTGTGGTTTCAGAAGAGTACTTTTTCTTTTTTAGGCAAAGCCTTCAGGTAACTCTCTGTTCCAATTAGGTCCTAATCAGTTTTACCTAAGGAACTTTAAAAGTGAAGAAATGTTCATCCGATCAACTACATACCTTTAAAGAGACAATGAAATTCAACAGAGATCACACAGAATTCCATGCCCTCTATATGAGAATATTTTGGTTGTTCTTACAGCTACATATCCTTTGGAACAGTACTAGTAAGTCTACAGTTAGTAGCTGAAATGCTGCATGCATTTTTAACAAAATGTTTTCTCATCCCACCTGAAGAGAGTTCATTCAAGATTCACACGCTTAGTGCATTTTCATCCATATTTAAAAATAAAGCTGTATTTTGATGTGTTTAGTATTTAATTTTATATACTGATTTTAAAGGTTGTGCAGGTGTTTGCTTTACTACTCAGGTAGTCCCAATAGCTTCCAAATATGGGGTGCTGGCTTTGGAACTGTATAACAAAATGTGGAAACACCAAATAAAGGAGGCATAAATTAAAAAGTTGGGGAGAGTAGTGCAATAGTGTATGATGATGCCAACAGTTAATGTAGCATAATATAGAATACAATGTATTTTGTTATCATCAAATGCAAATCTGGAGTTTGGGGGGATTTCAAAGCCTAAAGATGCAATGTTCTATTGGGTATAATGTCCCATTGGGTATAATTTAGACGTAAAAGTAGACTGAATCTTTATCAGTTTTCAAAGCTAGGACATACTGTAGTTATGTCCATTTTTCAAAACTCTGACTTGATTATGTTCAATTTCCAGTGATGAGCTATATTTGCACTATAAAACAAAGAGACACAATGCAGCCACACATTGTCAAAAACTTGAGAATCACAAAACAAACAAACTCTAGTAAGAGCCAATATGGCTGCAGCTGAGGCCCAGAGGAACACAGCACTGTCCACCATGTTGAAGATGGTTGCAATGAAGTATGCATGCGATTATCACTTAAATACCATTTCACTGGTGAAACAACAGTGTAAATCCTAGGTGGATAACTGTGTGACCCACCCAGGTGTAATGGGCATGACCATGCCATTACAGTCAACCCACCCTATATTATGCAAAGTAGAGGGACTTGCCTGAGTGTGGGGCACCAAGGCATAGTCTTGGGGAAAGGTTGTCTGCCACATTTGTAATAAAAAAAAATAGGAAAATGGTTCACAAAGGAGCTGCAGCTCTAAGGGAGGTAAAACAGGGCAGAAAGGACAGGTTAGGAAGGAAATTATACTTATCTGATGTAGTAGGAGTCCACGTCCCATCAGGCCTGCAAAATTAAAGGAGAAGTTAGGTTAGTAAAAAAAAAGAAACACTAATAGAGCAGAAGCAGATGAAAGAGAGTGTGCTTTGGGGAGGGGGACTCAGTCAAACACCCCTGTCTCCTATTGATGGTTGAGTGGCCAGTAATATTACTTAGTAGCCCAGGTGGACTAGTGGAGGCTTTTGGGGGCTAGTAGCCTTTCCCACAAATGCAGATTAGAGAAGAGCTGCTACAAAATCTCTCTTTCTGCAGAAAATATGTAGAAAGGCTCAAGCAGCAACCAGTCTGAATTCAATGTGGAAATAAAGATTTTGTGATGCAACTTGTCTTTGCACCTTGTAACTGGATGGGTCAGTAGGAATTCACATGAGACCCACAGAACTGGTTGAAACACACATTAGAATGCTTCTTCAAGGACTACTCTGTGCTATAGGACTGCCATGCTGTTGCTCCTGATATTAGTTAACTTTTCCATAGCGTGCAATCACTGTATTTTTCATCTGTTCTCACTACTACTGTAGTCTTTTTAAAAGTCCCTCTCACCCTATTTTCAATGGCTATTACAATGATTTACAATGTGGTTAATTAATTGAAATTGCTGAATATGCATAGGAATTCGGGATGTTTATAATGCAAGCCACAACTGAATCAGCTGGCAAAATGTTACAGCACATGATGTAAACTGATATACATATTTTAATTTATTTTTTTTTTAAATACTGCCATGGTTACCCCCATTCTGATCAAATTGTGCATATACCACACAGAGGTGGAGGTGCTGCATTTTCTGCTACAGACAATAAAAGAATGTTGCCTATAATACCACTGAATGTAATTTTGCATCAGATACTGGCTTTACAGTACAACTGCATTTTTTGTGTGCTCTCACTCCAGTTGTCTTGTTCAAAACTACATTCAACTCTACTTTCAGTGAACAATAATTTACAGTGCCATACAATACTTGCAAGTATATATTTTATGTAAGCCTGCTGATTGCACAGTGGGACTTGAGCAGAGACTGAGCCACCTTTGGAAGATCGTGACCTGTCCCACTCCAGTCACATCATAACACACATTGACAGGGGACTCTTACTAAACCATATTGCACAGTTGGGCGAATGTTCAAGTTTGTAAGAATGCTATATTATTTTGCAAAAGGAGTACTCAGACAAGATAAATTAGGGTCTTATGTGTTGGCAGGTGTACAAATATCAGCAAAATAACAGCCCTTTTCCAGAGCTGTGACATGCCACTTCTCTGTCACACATTGTGGAGGAGCTAATGAAAGCAAAGGCAAAACAATTGCAAGTGTACCACTGTATGTTGAATACTGCATGCATGTTAGGTAATCGAGCATTTGGGGGGGCAGTGGAAGGAAACTATCTGATATCTTCCCACATGCAATGAAAAACTTTTATTGTTGTCAGTTTACTTTTAGTTCACAAGCAAACCTAAATGAAGCAAAAATTATGCTTCAATTTAGATTTTCCATGCACCAGAAGTGCAGGGTAGTCAGTGAGGCACTGCACTCTTTTAGTGTCCCAGTAAGTAACCAACAGTTTTTTTTTCCTGATTCTATTTCACACATCAACCCTCACCCTCACTTTGTGCTAAAGTGTATCTCTGGCTCCCTGTCACACTTCCTGTGCACTCTGCACCTCCAAATTTGCTGAACGCTCACCAACTCTGAACTGTCATGCTCTGTGTTCCAGTCTGCTGAGGCCAAGATGGCCAAGGGAGTTATCTGCACATGCGTAGGAACTCGCACATGCACAGTAATCACCCATGGCCATGTTGGACACAGAGGACAGTGCCGTGTTGCAGATGCCAAACAAAGCAGTGTGGTGGAGGTGTGTCCACCTCCACTACTGGAAACAGAACTGAAGCAAAAAAGGAGTGGACTGTATCCAGTCAGCTTCTTTTTCTCTCTGATCCCAAAATAGCTGCAGGGCTCTGCCCACTGCAGCTGTAAAAAGTACAGTGCAAAACCAATAGTACTGGGTAGTAGTTAGTTTAATCAAACATTCAAATACAACCTCTGGTGCTTCAGAGTACACTACCTCTTCCTCAGTGAACCACTCTGTATATACAGCTATAGTTGTGTCTAGGTGGATAGGTACAAATTCCTGACCAAACAAAGCCTGCTCTAATATTTACACCTATAGCTGTTTAAGCAATTTGCATACAAAATGGATATAAAGTACCCAAACACATGTGAAAATCCTGATAATATGACAAACCATTGAAAATACAGTAGCTCAAATACTTTAAGACATAGCCTGGCCTAGACATACCAAAGTAGCTTTTCACATAGACATGTAGGCCTGCATCTTCAAAGAGCTGCCTCGGACACAATAGCAAGTTTTGCATCACAAAATGCAACCAAGTCTGCATCAGAAGAGTGCTCAACCATCAGAAGATGGTTGTGCCACAATTTACTGCACTCACACTTGTGCCCAGATTAGAGTTGCAAAAATGATGCAACTATGACCAGCCTGGATCAGTGACACAAATATGCCCCAATATGTCACTATTAGAATGCAAGTATAAGTGTCATTTTGATGCAGCAATGAAAATATGGTACACTTATATGTGATATCTGCATGACACAAATTTGTGCATCTTGATGCAACTGCATCATTTTTGAGCTCATTTGAAAATACCCCCCTCAGTAACTAGGAGTTATGTCCATGTCAGAAGCTTTCAAACACCCTGCTCCACATATAATGGTGTCAGTCACCCCAAATCACATTTGGTGCAGATGGTTGCATCTTTTTGAAAAACTGCAGAGCTTCTAGGATGCATTTGGAATGATGCGGGCACAACATGCATTTGCATCTTCAGCTAACCTTTTTGAGAATCCTGTCCAAGATATGTGTGTGTATATGGGGGATAAATAAAATAATAATTGAAAGCATGCTTTAAGGTCACATGACACAAATACTGTACAGCCATCAATGTGTAGCTACTGGCTAGCTTGATAGCAATCTACGAAATAAATTTTAGCACAAGCACAAATGCAACCATAATTGCATAAATTAAATTTATCGATAAGTCATTAGGATCACATACACTATAAAGGAAAAAAGTGCTAATAATACTAATTAGTGTAAATTTATTTAAGTGCAAATTAGTGATTCAGTAAATATATCAACAATTATTCGACAGTGAACATTTCAAGTTTTACAGTATTCTATGACAGGAAAGCAAAGGAATGGCTAATGGTTGCAATTAATGCCTTTTATATGCAGAGTGGGGCCTATTCCTGAATGCGCACAATGGCTATGCATGGCATGCAAGTCCAGCATGCAAGATTATATGTGCTCTGGGCATGTAAGTCACTCATGTGAGGCATGCACTAAAGCTGCATAGCACAGTGCGCAGTGCCGGGATGTATGTATGTGCATGGCAAGGATTCCGTGGGCATGTAGGGGAATGACCATGCAAATCACATGTGTGCAGCACTCTGTGTGCATGCTGATAGCACAACACATCAAATAATGGTACATGGTGCCAGGCTACAGCCTACATGAGGCAGAGGAAGCCGTAAACAGGCCGTGCAGCACAAGCACTGATGGACACACATAGTACACAATTTGGTGTGCAGTCCTGGCATGACCCCCATGCTGCCAAGACACCAAGAACACCGCCAGGTATACAGGGGGAAGCCCACAGACCATGGGCACATGTGGGTCACAGGCACAACAGACCATGGTGCACCATGGGGGGGGGTGGCAGAATGGCCAAGCCAGGGACACAACATCCCCTCCCAGGACACGTGCACAATCAGAGGTGGCCCACAGAAGCCAATGGGCTGCAGCATGCCAGTGATAACACACCCACAGCACACAGCCACCAGAACCAACAACACACCACATGGGGAATGGCACAGGCACAGGGTGGATAGCGGTGGTTGGTGACACAGGCCGCACACCCACCGTGCCTTAGCCAGGATGGCCCAGTGCCACCAGCCAGCCACTACCACACCCAGTGCAGGACCCTGGTGACACACAGGTCTAGGAGTACAGGGTCACACCCATGCATGCCACACCCCGCACATGAACTCCCAGACTGCACTGCGGTGGGAAGATGGACAGAGATGCAATGGTGGCATCAACAAGACAGCTTTATTGCAAGAAAACATGATGGGAATGGAGTTAAGAGGATATGGGAGGGTTAAGATGTACACAAGACATGAGGGGCAGCCCCTCAATCTGACTCAGAGGACTCCATGATATGGTAGTCCACAGGCGGGGGGTGGTCCTGGTGAATGGGCACTCCACTAGTACCAACCATCTCACAGACCCCTGTACCCCTGCAATGAGAAGAACATAGAAGGGGGTGGATATCAGTACCCTGGGACACTGTACTAAGGGGACACACACACATACTCACTTACACACTCGCCATGCCCATGAGGTCAGCCCACCTCAGAGGGCACATGGATGGCCCACAGGTCCCTGCACTCATCCCTGTAGATGACCTCATGTGGCATCTGGCATCTGGTGAAGTAATCTGGAATGTCTGGTGGCTACCGCCACCCCCAACACCTGTGTGCCACAACATCTCCCGCAGTCCCCTTCCCCAGGTCCAGCCACTCCAACACCATCATGGCAGGCCTCTCCAATGTACAGTGCAGCACAATGCAGGGTGGGACACATTAATTAGGGAGACACACAGAGAGATGGGCACGCAGTGGAGGACTACAGCAATGGCACTCACCTGTGGTTTCTCCCGTAGCTCCCAGACATTCCCCACTGGAAGGGCATCCTGGTAGCATGCCAGAGACAACCAAACTAGTTGCTGAGGCAGGCTGTGCATGTGCTCCACCATGCTGCCCCTACATGCTGCTCGCACCATTGTGGCCACACTAATGCTTGCTGGAGACATGTGCAATAGGCCCAATGGCAGGGTGTGTGATATGCCCACAAAACGTGACTGACCACACACCTTAAAGGGCATGTGGCTGCAGACATATACCCTGTACTGCATGCCTCAGGATGGCAGTAATGACACTGATGCTCAATGACGACATTGTGATGGACACTGTACAGTAGGATGTGCCCTGGTGCATTGATGCATGGAGTCCTCATCAAGGATGCCATCAAGCTGGCATGGTGATGGTGACAATGGCAATAGCCATGTGTGTATCGCACACACCTGGAGGCATGGTCACTGCAGGATACAGAATGCCTGCAGTAATTCTGCATGAACCATGACATGCTCAGGTACATCTGCAGGCTTGTGCATGACCAGGTTGTGCCAAGCATGGCACATTTCAGGGCCATGTCCGTCAAGACAAAGGTCATGTGCACCATGTAGTATTATGCCATGGGGTCCTCACAGAGGGTGGCAGGTGGCATAGTGGGCTTTGAGCCAGTCATCCATCCCCAGGGCACTGCAACCTGTGACGGACACAATGATGCGGCATGTCACTAGCCACATCATGTTCCCCACCATGCCAGAGGACAGCAGGGCCATGGCATGGGTGTTTCATAACACATACAGAATGCCCAACACACTGGGTACCATAGACTGCACCCATGTGGCCATCCTGGAGCTACTGTTGGATGTGCAGGCATACAGGAATTGGAAGGGTTACCATAGTATCACCTGCCAGGTGGTGAGCGACGCCACAGGCATCATCACCAACATGTTCACTAAATACCTAGGCTCATGCCATGATGCATACATCTTTGACAACAACACCCTTAAAGGTACCTGTCCACATGTGTGGAAGTTGCCGGGTAGCTCATAGGTGAGTATGCATGTGACACCCGTGGACATATGAGCCATGACTGTATTAATGCAATGT
This sequence comes from Neoceratodus forsteri, assembly GCA_016271365.2. NCBI lineage: Eukaryota > Metazoa > Chordata > Ceratodontiformes > Ceratodontidae > Neoceratodus > Neoceratodus forsteri. The sequence goes on from CM057450.1 coordinate 34,576,946, forward strand.
ACCCTCACTTCCACAAGGGACAGTGGATACCCACTGCAGATATACCTCCTGATGCCCTACCTGGCACCACAGCACCCTGTGGAGGAGGCCTTCAACCACACACATACGAGGGTGAGGCATATCATGAAATGCACCATTGGACTCCTGAAGATGCAGTTCCATTGCCTGGACCACACAGGTGGCATGATGATGCTAGCTCCTGGGTGGGCATGCAGAGTGTTCGCTGCCTGTGCCATACACAACATCTGTGTTTGATGGAGGCTGCCTGTATCACTGGTGGCATGACCTGCTGTACCTGATGATGGACTGCCCTGCTGGGCCAGGACCTGCCTGGCCATGACGCAGTGCCACGGCATGTCTGTGGAGAGCCACTACCCAAATGTGTCACAGCCTGTGAGGTCTGGCACCGCATTGCCCATGACACATTTGGCCACTAGCAGTGCTGTGTCATGGGTGCAGTGATGATGATGCCACAGAGCTGAGCACCCATTGGCCAATGCCAACACAGGTGCCCATGGCATGGTCAGCATTGGTGCTGAGTAGCCAGCTGGTGCTGCACGTGGCACACTGTGGCACATCTCAGGACAGACGGCCCTGTGGATGTGCCATGCATGCATCATCACCCATGTCCCCCCACAAGGTATGCTGACTTAGCTAATGTGTGGCATGTCCACCACGCCGCTGGCCACATGTGTGTGTGTGTCGACGTCGTACAGAGGATACATGTCACAGGCATTTTGGGGGGCCTGCCTGTGTGTTGCATGCAGCATGTGTGCCTTGCCATCCATGTGCACAATGCCCTATCCAGCATGTGTCCGTGTGCGTGGGGTTCATGCGTGTGTGGGTGGATGGGTGTTTGTGGGTGTGTGGGGTTGTGGCTGTGTGTGGATGCATCATGTATGTTCCCTGCCAGGCTTGTCCAAGTGTCAAGCATGTCATGTCCTGCGGGCATGTCAAATGGTGCTCTTGCCTCTGGCCCATGTGGGCACCTGTGTCAAGGAACCGGCAGTGGTGCTAGCCGTGTGTGCCAACCACCGCAGTGGTGCTATGCCACTGTCCCCTGCCATTCTGGCCTATGGGAGGCTGTTTCATCCAGGATCACTGACTGTCCAGTCCAGACATGTGTGTGTGGTGGGGGACCTGAGATGGCTGCCCTGCATGGAGGCACCAGTGAGTGCAGCAGGGTGAGGGGGCCTGGGGCACCTAGGTGCACAGCGATGGCCATGACAGCATCAGCCACCCTCTCTTGGGCATGCTGTCTGGCAGCTATTTCCATGGTGAACACCTCCCACACATGGACACCATCCACAAGGTACTCCACCATATGCTGCTGCACCTGTACAACGGCGCCCAGCTCCTTGTCCATCCATGCCCCTGTGGTGTCTTCCAGGACCCCTTTTAGCTGGCCTGTGGCATGCATCTGTTCCCATTTTGCCTGTAGCCACTCCCGTTCTAGCCTGTGGAGGGTCGGGGTAGTCGGTGGCCAAGGGACAGCTTACCAGTCACCATTATGCATGGCATGCTGGAGGTGAGCTGGCAGATGTTCCCAGCAGGTCATCCTGTGCTGTATCCATGCTGGCCTGTGTGTCTGTGGCCTGCATGGCCATTGCCCCTGTGTTCTGCTGCTCTGGGCTGCTTCTGCCTCCATCATTGGTTGCTGGGCATGTGTTGTCCTCCTGGTCCCCCATGTGTCCCTCAATGGGCTGGCTGTCAGGGATCTCCTCTGTCTGTGCTATGACCCTGGGGATGGCCTGTGTCCTGGTGTTCTGCTTCGGTGCAACAATGCTGGGTGGTCCTATGGACATGGTTGTCTCTGGTTGGGACTCCACCTGCGATAACCCTTGTGTGTCCATCTGCATGCCACCTGTTGGGGAGACACATTAGTTGTCAGGATTGTTGTCTGTGTATGTGGCTCCCTGCATGGCCACTGTGTCTGCATCTACCAGTCGCACTACCTGTATGCATGGGACCTGTGCTCTGCCCAGACAGGCCCTCTTCTGAACTGTCCACACTGTCCTGTACTGTGGCAGGGCAGGGTGTCAGTCAGCTGTGCCGAAAGCACCATGTTCCCATGCATGGGCCATGCTGTTGACATGTCCACCTACCTTGCATGCTGTCAGTGCCATCGGGCTCACCATCCATCACCACACTGCTGATGGTATCACCCACCAGCTTCTCTATGGGCATTAGTGGGGGTGCTGGGGGAGGGGCCACCGCCTGTGGCACCCTTGAACTGGTGTGCCCAGCACAGCTTCTGTTTCACCTGGGATCAGAGGTCATGCCACTTGTGCTTGATGGCTGACAGCATGTGTGCCTTCATTTCCACAGCCTTGACAGCGGCTTGAATGTCCAGCCATATCCATGCTTGGCCTCCACAGGAGTGGACAGGGCCCAGGGCCCTGGTCCCATACAGTATATTGTAGTGGTGGTGGATGTCCATCACCAGCACAGCAACCTTTGCGCCTGTGAAATTGGTGGACCATGGCCACTAGAGCCTCCTTCAGCTGGGTAGCCCATCATCTGCAATGGCAGCTGTGGGCCATTTCACTGGTGTGTCCTCCCTCCAGCTGTTGGCTCCTTCTCGCACATGCCATGTTGCCATCTCCAATCCACACCTCGCATAAGATACCCACGTAGCAGTTCCACTGCTCCTTGTATGGCGGAGCACATGGCAGAGTGATGGTTCTGCACATCCTGTGGCTCGCCCCTTCATGGAGCTGCACATCTGTCATGTCCCAGCCTCCACCCTCCCACCAGGATCTGTGCTTGTTCGTGAATGCCACATAGTCAGGGTGCTGTACGCAGCATGTAGTTGCGTGCCCCTACTTGCATTGCATTTATGCTTTTCTTATGCATGTTCATGAATAGACCCCAGTATCCCTAAGTACTTTACAAGAAATCAACTACTGTAGCTACCGCATTAGGCATGCACAGGGGCAGTGATTCTGAGCGGGGTTTAGGAAACTTCTGATACAGTACATATAGCACAGCACAGCACAACACAGTACAGGGCAATGCAGAGAGAAAGGTGAAGCACAGAGAGGTTCAATGACTGGATGAAGGCCACGCAGTGAGTATGTGGTTGTGGTGGCTCAATATCACTGGAATACCTAGTAAGAACAAATGTAAAAACTGTATACTGTATCATTCTCAAAATAAAAAAAAAACATCTCCATGCAATTACTTAAAACTAGATAGATAGATATACTTTACACAGTTTATTTCATATAAAATAGTATATGACAACCATACACAACAAGGCTGTGTTTCCATCAAGGGACTGAGATGACAGCATATGAAACTTGACAGTGAATCTCAAGAGGTCACTGCTGTCATTTCAACCCTATGATGGAAACATATCCTGAGCTGTGTTTGGTAGCTCATATATTATTTTATATAGTGTATGGTTATGGTTTTGCCAACCCAGATTTACCAGTTTGTTAATTTTTTTTTTATGCCCCCCTTCCATCTCCATGGCTGCCCCATCCATCGGGGTCCCAATTCAACCACAGGCTGTGCCAGAGAGACCCTTGCCCCCATTAAGTGTTCTACTCCAAGGAACCCTTCAAGCACAGGATAACCACCCAGGTGGGGCCGAGGGGATGCCCCTACCCCTCCAAAACTCAAGTGGAGCAGACACTCGGAGCTGCTCCTCAGGCTCTCCATGGTCACCGGTGCAGGGACCTGTCTCCTGGCACAGCTGTGGGGTATTTTTTCTGTGTTTCTGGTCCCATCTCCTGCCAATGCCAGCACTCTAGGAGGGCCAATGAGATGAAGACATGCCTTTGCTCAGACCCTCAGCCGTCATCCGCCCCACCCTATGCAACTGTGTCCTTAGCTGCACCTTCACCCATGGTGACCCAGGTGGTGGTATCACAGTGAGAACTGCAGCCCACCCCCCCCAGAGAAGGAGAGTGGCTCTACAGGTACTCTATCCTTCTCCCCCAGGGTGGCCGAACCTGGGTCACTGGCATCACAAGCGGTAACGCTACTGCTGTGCCGGCAGGCCATCTGGGTTAATTTTGTTTTTAATTCCACCCTGCGGCACAAATAGCATGTTTCCTTTCACAGTCAACATTGCCTTAGAAACATCCAGTGACAGTTGCACATGACAGGAGCAACAGATAGCTTGTTTTACCACAGTTGTGATAAGAAAAATATGGTACGATGATTTGTACCATACAGCACTACAGTTCCTATGTCACAAAATTGAGTTTTTGAGTGTATGAATTGCCATACACAATGGATGCTAACCATACTCTTTATGATAATTACTGTTAGAGGCTACAATAACTACATTTATATAGTGCTAACTGCCATGAGGTTATGCAAACACCATGCATTAAATATTTGGGATGGGGTTTTCGAGCCCCTCTTGGGTTTTTTCGCACATTTCAGCCATATATTGCAGAAAATATGCTTGAAAGTTAGACCACCATAGAACTGGTTTAATGTTTGTGCATAGTTGACACACTTTGTGGCACTTAAAAGGATGTACAACTCTTGCAAATGCAACAGAATGTTTTAAAATAGCAATACCAACATTTTGACACATTCTAGAGAATTCAGGCCAGCCCACACTACGAAATTTTGTCTGTGTCCTCTCCTCTGAAAATCTAGTCCTAGGTTGCCATGCTCTGAAAATTATAGTAACACAAAAGAGAATAAAGGATGTTTGGCCCAAAAAGCAGATGGATTATAATGATCAGATACTTTCTGTTCTGTAATTACAAGGTAGCCATCGATCATACTGCCTTATTTAATAGATAAGAGACCCAGGCTGAAATCCTACCAGAGCCCCTTTCTAACTCTGTGACTTTCAACAACTCACTGAGCCCCATGCATCAGTTGACCAAGCCTAAGCTGTAACATTGGGTAACAGCAGGGCCCTATTGGGCATGTGATAATGTTACATCTCAGTTGGGTTATCCCAAGTAAATAAGTTGTAATAAAATACTTCAGTCCTGTTAAAGAAGGCCATAAGCCATGAAATAATGTTTGATGGCTTCAAGATTTTATCTACCCTTGCCACTAAAATATGAGGATATCATAAACAATAACTGAGCTGCTAGTACCAGACCTATGACTTACTCTCACTTATAAATAACTTATTTTGTCTAAAATTGGCTAACTTAATTCATCTATGTTGAGAATGTTTCCATAAAACTCAGTCTTGTGTTTGGAAATGCATTTTATCAAGTATATGCTTTGTAAACTTAGTAAGTTTATTTACTGTACCAGGAACACTTTGAAACTATAGCCTTTTGGTCATAGTAGACAAATCCTGTTAAAAGTAAAGTTTTTACTGCCACTACGACTACACTGGATAACATCAAATCCAGGTGTAGTAATTATAAGGATAAGTATATTGCAACAGGGAATTATGCAAATGACATTTTTTTATTTTTTCCCTCCAGGAATCCAGACAGTGGGTGCTTCATTAACTCTCACCAATGTGAGATTCCATTCTGTTAACTTCTTCAACAAACTCCAGTGGGATCCCCTCAGTGTTGGGAAGAATCGTGCCATTTTCTTTGTACAGTATAAAATGTGTGTGTTTCTAGATGTTTGACAAAACCTGATAAAGCCTCCAGTTAAATTGTTAAAGGGGCTCTGTGCCTAGTGTCATTCTGTATGGATAAATTCCATGGCCTTAGCATGCAGAATACTGTAGTATTTAGATTCCTAAGTATTCCAAATATTGCATTTGCATTTACGTGGCCGGGAATATATAGTCCATTTGTTTTCTTAGTTTACATGATAGTTGTAGTATTCAGAGTAAACAGTATTTCAAGCATGCTTAGTATGTTGCCTGGTGTTTTTCATCGCACCCTGAGAAGAATTGGTCAGTGGTCATGCACATGCTCAGTGCATTCACAGTAGGCTGGGGCATAATCTGGAACTGAACATTCTGCATTTACATGGTACGGTATTCCAATAGTATTCGGAATACAGGTGGAATATTCCCACACTGTGTTACTACTGATACTAGTATTAGGAATGCTTACGCAGTATTCAGAATACTGCTGTGTACATAGCCAGAATACTTATTCAGAATACTGAGTGTTCTAAATATTATCGAAATATCCATGGCCATGTAAACACACTAACTGTGGTTGATTAGTGCTGACGGTGTTGTAGATGAGGACCTAGGCCAAAAATGTATTAATGGTAAAACACCACAATGGGTTTAAAATTGTCTGACTTCTAAAATATTTTCATGTTGGGTACTAACATGATAAACCTACATAAAACGTCAGATACAGATGATAATCAGGAACTGAAATGGTCAGTATTGCTCATTAGATACATAATTCTATGCACTTTTTTATACATGTGTTAAACTCTTATTTGTATATAATGAGACATCTCCAGTGTCACAAACAAAGTAATGGCTTTCAAACTTTTCAGTGACTTGGGCTACAGTTTGTGTGCTATAACAAACAAATATGCAGAACTGTATTTAACCTGGAAGACTATGTCTTGAAGTTGAAGGGAAGCTGCTTTCCAAATACTGGTTTACATTCTGATTTTGTTCCATGTATGTGGAGCATTTTTCATTTAAACAACTCTCACAATATCTGAATAACAATACTCCCATTTCCCCAAATCAGCTTGTCTTTCATAAAGGACTCTATACATGCATGACCCCTGTCCAATTAAAAAGTGAATTGCTAGAGTTAATTGACAAAGAAAGCTTGATTGAGGCTACCTTTTTTTTTTTTTTTAATTTCTCTGTTTTCCTCCTACACATTGTGTCCTAGTCTCCACTCCTTCGGGAGATACAGGTAGTAGTCTCCCCGCTTTTCACTGCCCTGCCTGATTCTATTCCTGGGTCCCCATCGAGCCGTGGCTATATCACCTAGATGGGTACGGGGCAGGGCTGCTGCACCCTGAGAATCTTGCTTCTGTCGGACTCTGGGATGTCGGGCAGGTACACGAGCCATTAGGGTCTCTGCAGTAGTCTCTGTCATCTAGGATGCTAGGCACACTGTTTTCCCTGTTCATGGAGAGTAGCGTGCACCAGACATCATGGCATCACCACCATCATCACTACTCCACACCCCACACAGAAGCTATGATGCTTGCTGCACCTCTGACTGCCGCACGAGGTCAGACAAGTGCCGAGCAGGACCCCCCTCCCTCCCAGGAGAGGAGCGCTGTCCATCGTATGCTCAATCCTCTTCCATCCCTGCTAACCCCTGGTTGCACTGGCTCATTCCTGAACCTAGGTCACTGGTGCAGCACGAGGTGTGGCGTCCAGCTCCTCAACCCTCAGCGCCACCAGGCCGGCCAATTGAGACTGACTACCTTTATTGATGGCAAATCCTTTGACTTGGTAAACCACTTACTACTGTTACATAAATGATCCCACTTTGGTGTAGCTAACCACAGCCTTTCATGGTTTGCAAATTACCTGCTGTAGTGCAGTTAATTGTTTTCAGCAGTTAAGAATTTGAGACTCTGAACCTGATTCACAAAGCTCCCCTGAATGGTGTAAGGTGCAGCTTGTGCCACATGATGTGCCAGGAGCGATTCACAAAACCAGCCTGCATCAAATGCAGACCACGTGCACCGAAGGGAGATTGCACCAGCCTTGCACCACAATATGGGATGCAGCGTGGTGCTAGGGGGCTTGCAGCAGATGCAAGCTGCCATATCCCCTAAATTGGGATTCATGACCCCCTCCTATAAGGTGATATTCTAAGTACCTTTAGACCAGCAGGTACTCAGGGGTGTGTCCTCTGGGAGGGTTTTCAAACTGTGTGCCAATGCACCATTCCCCCCTCCCTATCCCTGATCATCATTTAGTAAAACAATCATGTCATATGTATTTTCCTTGTGGTCTACTGGACCCCCACCCCAGCTGGTAGTGCCCCACCACCCATCTCCCTCCCACCTCATCCCTGAGCAGGTGACTGGCACAGCCATTCACACTCCACCATGACCAGCTGCCGACTGAACTGTCAAGGAGTTCATACTGTATACAGTATGCGTTCCTTGACAGTTCAGTTGGCGGCTGGCTGTGATGTAGTGCGATGACTGTGCCAGTCACTGGCTCTGAGATGGGATGAGGGGACCAAGGTAGAGGGGCACTGTCTGCCACAGTGGGAGTCCACTAGACCAACAGGGAAATATATATTTATATTATTTGAGCTGATCAGGGATTGCAAGTGGGGTTCGCTAGACCACCAGGGAAACATCATTTAATATTTGGACAGATCAGGACTGGGGGTGTCTGCTAGACCATCAGGGAAGCATTTTTTAATATATGGACAGATCAGGGCTGGAGGGGGACTGGTAGACCACTGGGAAACATCTTTCAATATAGGGGCAGATTGGTGCTGGGGGGGACGCTAGCCACCAGTGACTGCTGTCCATAATTCTTTTGCTGCATGATGCCCAACAGCCTGCAGCAAACCTGCCAGATGCACCATGAGTTTGGTGCATAGCCACAGTGGCTGCAAGCTGTGGGACTTTGCCACTGGGACCTAACAGATATTGAATCAAGTGCAGGGTCCCTAGCGCACCAACAATGGGTGCAAGCTGCCTTTGGCACAGTTTGAGCTGCCTTTGTAAATTGAGCTCTCTCTCTCTCTCTCTCTCTCTCTCTCTCTCTCTCTCTCTCCTCCTCCTCCTCCCTTCCTCCTCTCTCTCTCTCTCTCTCACTCAATCTCTCTCTCTCTCTCCTCCTCCTCCTTCCTCCCTCCTCTCTCTCTCTCTCTCTCTCTCACTCTCTCACTCTCTCTGTCTCTCTCCTTTTCCTGATTACTGTGGGGATCCAGTAGGGCTTTTTCCTTGTGCCCATACTTTTCTTGATATTTGTAAATAAAATTGCACAGGTGTGGAAAACTCTCAAGTCCTGATTTACACTGACAACACTGTAGTATTTAATGCTTACCCACACTGGGTGCCACTCAGCATGCATTATAAAACAGTTAAGGCATTCTTCATGTGACAGTTTGGTGAACACAACCTTTTGCTAAAGGAAAGGAAAACCAAAATGATTATATTTAGTGCTGCTTAAAGACTTGCAAAAGAAACAACTTAGCTAACTAGAATTAGTTGCAATAGCACTCCCCAGGAAACCATGCAGAGCTTGTAATATTAGAATGTACCACTGGATCCCAGCCTGTCAAGCACATGTAAATCTTATAAGAAAAAAAAGTAAACCAAAACTGAGGTACCTCTACAGACACAAACAAACATTTGTCAATGTCAAAGTTTGTCATTGGAATTGCTCTTGGTAGGCACCGACTGGCAGGAGTACAGTTCCCAGCAGAAAGAACAAGTTATGCCACCAAGTTCAAATTCCTGTTGAAATACACTGACGTCCATACCTGTTTCCTCAATTCATGATCTGGCTTTGAAGAGTGAAGATGTGTCTGTGGTTCAGAGAAAATGGGGGCACTGGAGCTCCACAATGGGTTGGGGGGGACATTATGGTTAGAAACCGTAACACCTCAGACGTTTGTTGGTATTTGCACTACAAATATTCAACATGGCCTTTTGTAACCCCCACCTCACGAAAGCATTTGGAGCCTTTGCTCATGAACAGTGGCACTGTGATTTTGTTAATCTGTCCCGAAAGTTGATTTCTCACAACAACTGCTCCATTCTGCACCAGATGTGTGAAAACACAGTTTGGGCAGGATGTGAAAAATTACAGCTGTACCATTCATAGTGAGGTGTGAAGAGATGGCAGTGTTGAAAATCTGGAGTGAAAATATTAAAAATGCTCAAACGTACAGTACGAACATATGCGGAAACTGCGCAACGCACGCTTGCAACACAGTCATTTAGTGGAATAATTTCACCAAGATTTCAACATAGGCATTTTGTGACCTCTGCTCATGAACACTGTCACTATGATTTTCTTACACTGTCCCGAACATTGATTTCCCACAGCAACTACGCCATTGTGTGCCAGATATGTGAAAACACATTTCAGGCAGGATGTGAAAAATGACAATTGTACTGTTCATAAGGAGGTGTGCAAAATTGACAACGTTGAAAATCTTGAGTGAAAATATTACAAATTCTCGGAGGTATGAGTGTGCATGAAAACTGTGCAATGCACGCTCGTAACATAGTAATTTTTTGGAATTTTTGCACCAGATTTGCAACATAGGCTTTTTGGGAGCCCACTTCATAAACAGTGACACTGTGATTTTTGTAATCTGTCCTGAACACTGATTTCCAACAGCAATCGTGTTATTCTTTGCCGGGAGTGTGAAAACACTTTCTGGCCAGGATGTGAAAAATGACAGCTGTACAGTTCATGAAGAGGTGTAAAAAAGACTGTGAGGGACTGTTTGCTTGTTTTTAGGTTAAAAAAAAATCCCGGGTGGGATGGTTTTCTATTTTAACAGGGACTTTCAGCATGCCACCTGAGTGTTTGTTGGGGGGGCTGTAGCCAATGGGGATTGGGCACCCTGTTGGCACATACCAAGTGTTTGGGGGGGGAACACGAGCTGAGGGGATTGGGCACCCTCTCAGCACACAACAAATGAGGGGGACATAATGTACATGGGAGTGGGCTCCCCACTGGCAAATTAACTGGGAGGGGGCATGCGACAGGGGGATTGGGCACCCCTGTCAGCTTTCATGGGTACTGTAAGAGGAGGACAGCGATAGCCACCACCGTTTGTTTATTTGAAACTGGGAGGGGGCATGCTGACAGCCTGGGCTCAGTGCATTCACACTGAAAGTTACAGCAGTGTGAATGCACAACCAAGAATTTAACAATGAAGGAATACAACATCAAAGGACCAAACCGGGCCATTATTGGTGTGGCTCTGTCCTTTGAAAAGTTGGCCAACTCCACCCCAACAGCTAAAAGGGAGTCATCGCCAGCCTGCCAACTGATTCGCCTACCACTGTCCTGCCCCCTGAAATGGAGATTTCCATTGGATACATGCCTGTATAGCACTTCTTATAACAATGAGTTTGTCTGTGCCTGCACGCCACGACGAACTAAAAACTGTTTGATGTCAGAAGCTAGGAAATGATAACTGAAGTAAGCATTCTTTCCTACATTGAACTACTAGGGCAGTCTCAGTCTCATTTTGTACGATATCTCAGGCTGATTTTTTAGTATGTAAAACACCTTTTTTAACAATACCTGCACTTCACCCTCACAGTTCTTTGATACTTACGATTGCATCCTGTACCATAAATTAAATATTCTCCCTCCTTCTAACATCATTTTTGTACAGTCAGTACACATTTGCCTTTCAAACATAAAAGGCAAACCAGCTGTCAAAACTGCACATACCCTAACACCCTTTTAGAATAATCTACAGTTGAGGTAATTTTCAGTAAGAAATTTTCATTTGATAAGAAAAATACATTGCAGTAGGTGAGCAGGCAGTTTCACATTATGCCCCCCCCCATTCAAAAGCAGCCAATAGTACAGCACAAAGTATATTACAGTGCGTTAAGTAGCACACTGCTATGTTGGAGATATTTTCGTAAATTCGTAGTTTGGGGTATAGTGTGCACTGCATGCATGATTATAAGGCTGGGGTAGCACCACACAAAGTAATAAGGCACAGCAGACCACTTCCCCTGCTGTCAACAGAAACACAGGAAGAAGGGGAGGTAGTGCATTCAAAACCAGTATCACCTTTGCTCATGGCTGCCGTGTTCAAATGCAGATGTGCTAATGACCACAAGAGGCAAACAAGACACTGTGAGACCATTTGCATATCATTATGTGGCCATTAGCAGCTCTGCATAATGCCTCCATGCTTTGTATGCATAGGAAGGTGTTTGGTGCCTCCTTTGGCTCCCAATCCCCCATTACAGCTTTGCTAAAAGTATTACTGTGTGTAATTCCTGGCAGTCTAATGAACACCTTCCCATTCCCAGTCCCTATTCCAGCCAAATAAAAATTAATATGTAATCCCTGATAGACTAGTGGACCTCCTCCAACTCCTGATCCTGGTTCCAGCCATATAAAATGTAATATATATAATCTCTGATAATATAGTATGCCCTGTTCCACTCCTAATCCCTGTTCCAGCCATATGAAAATGAATATGCAACCTCTGGTAGTCTAGTGGATCACATTTCCTGCTCCCCAATCCAGCCAGATGAAAATGAATATGTAATCACTAGTAATCTAGTGGACCCCCTCTCACTCCTGAGCCCCTTTCAAGCCATATGAAAATAAATATGTAATACCTAGCAGTGTAGTAGACCCCTTTCTACTCCATGCCCCACTGACATATTTTGTTAGTAACAGAAATGATCTCTACAAGTTTAGTCATCTACCCCCTCCTGGTGTTAATGTTTGGGTGCCTACTCCCAACTCCAGCCTGAGATGATAGTTGGCTTTTACCCACCTCTCACATCTTGGAAGCCACCATCTATCACTACCACAAAACACATTGAAAATAAAATTAGTTTGAATGGCATATGCACATAAGCGAGCACTGAGTTTCTTTCTATGGTATTTTAGGTTTTACCCATAAATGCATACTGACAAGTGTTATGGTACCCAGACTTGTGAGACTGCTTAGTTACCACCATCCCCTCATAACCACTTAAGTGGGCACTCCTAGGACTCACTAGAAATATGCTTTCAGGGAGGGGGCTATCATGTCCACCACTGACCCAGCAAGCTACAACCAGCACACACAACACAGTTACACACTCATTGTAAACAACATCATCCTCTAGTGGCAGAAAACACTTAGGCAACACTTGGGCAACATTTTCCATGCTACTGTAAATGTGCAACATTTAAACTAGCAAATGAGGGGAGAGGGGATATTGCAGCAGAAATACACCCTCATAATTATAATGTTGTACATAACACAATAGAAAATAACATAGCACCCACGCCGACTGAACAGCAGATAAAGTTCATTAGTAGGAATACAAAAGATCCTGCTGCTCTGAAAGTTCTATTGATAAATGCAAGAAGTTTAGGAAATAAGAAAAATGAATTGGTATTATTGCTAACTAAAGAGGATATACTGTACATATCTTTGCGATTACTGAGACATGGTGGAGCAATGATGACTGGGGAAAAGAACTACTGGGATATCACCTCTTTCACAAAGATCACAAAGATAAGGGAGGTGGAGGTGCAGCTCTATATATAAGGGATACAATCCAAGCTAAGTAAATAGCAATTCCTAAAGGGAAAATATGCAAAGCTGAGCAGATCTGGGTGCAATTAATAAAAGCCAATAAAAAAAATCAGAACAGCTGTTTGATATAGGTCCCCAACACTAAAAAATTATGAGAACAATAGATTTATGGAGATGATAGAAGAAATGGTCATAGGTAGCTGACTTTAATGTTCGGCAATTTCAACCAACCCCATATTAATTGGAAAACACATAAAGCATTAACTTCTCTGGACCAAAAACTCACCATAAATAACAACCTGGAGCAATATGTACATCAAAGTACAATAGGTCCAAATCTACTCAATCTTGTATTTAGCAATATGGAAGATGACAAATTACACTGCGTAGTGAAGGAGCCATTCGGGGATAGTGACCATAATATGGTCCAGCTAACAGTAAAAGGTAATTGGAGGACTCATTCTGGAACCACTAAAGTAAAATATAATAAAGCTAGATATGATCACATGAAAATATGTCTAAAAAAATGGGACTAGAAAAATGAATTGCACAGACTCCCACTGAAGCAGATTTGTAATAAAATAAAGCAGCACCTAGAATTCTGCATAAAGACATATTTACCTAAAAACATTAAATATAATAAGAGGGGTAAGTTTCCTATCTGGTTTAATAATAAAATAATAAAATAAATCAGGAGAAAATTGAAGACCTATAAGAAGTAGAGCCAAAATCCTACCCCAGAAAAAATGATAAAATATAAGGAGAAAGCAAAAATAATGTAAGAACTAATAAAAACAGCAAAAAGGGAGGAAGAAAGAAGACTGGCTACCAAGGCTAATGATAATATAAAAAAAAGTTTTCAATTATATAAGTAGCCTTAGATGAGGGCAACACAATGTGGGTCTGATAGTGATAGGTGACAAACAGATTAAAGATGAGTAAACCATGGCTAGACTCTTCAAATAATACTTTGTCAGTGTATTTCAACCTTAAACCAATTATAAAACACTCTTAGGAAAAACTGTAATAATTGGGGATCCTAAACTATACATTACTGAAGAAGATGAGAAAAATAAACTAGAAAAGTTAAATAAAAATAAGTCACCAGGACCCAACAATATCCACATCAGAATCCTAAAAGAACTGGCAAATGAGTTATCAAGGCCCATTGCAAAACTATTTACATGTACTCTAGCTGAGGGAATGATAATACCAGAATGTAAAAAAGCTAGTGCAACACCAGTTCATAAAAAGGGGTCAAAACAAGACCATAAAAACTATAGGCCAATTAGTTTAACAAAAGTTTTGGGAAAATTGATGGAAGAATATGTAAAGGAAGAACTGGAAAAACACATACAGAGAGGACTGGTGATATTACACATCATAGATTTAGAATGCACAGGTCTTGCCAGACAAATTTATTTAATTTTTTTGAGCCTATTAGTAAAGCCCTGGATAATGGACTGCCAGTTAATGTTATATATTTGGATGATGCAAAAGCATTTGGTCTAGTACCACATAAAGAATCGATAGAAAGATTGATCGAGCACATGTTCAGTGCACACATAATTAGGTATTTAGAGTCTTGGTTAGACAACAGAAGACAGCGGGTCTGTATCAGGGGATACAACTCAGAATGGAAAGTGGTGACCAGTGGTGTTCCTCAAAAATCAGTATTTGGACCTTCTTTATTTAACACCTTTAAATCATCCATGCAAACATTTGCAAACTCCTGGATCTGTAAGTTTCCAGATGATACGACCCTGGGTGCCTAGTGGATAATGAGGCACAAAGTACTCAACTGCAAAAAGATCTTCACAAATTAGAAATGTATGCAAAAGACCATAAACTGCACATTAATAAAAGTAAATGCAGGATTATACATTTTGGAAGCAAGAACAAAATGTTTAAATACTTCTTGAATGGAACTGAGCAGGAGACTAAGGATAAAGAAAGGGATCTAAAAGTAATTATTACCAATAAACTAACATTCACTATCACCGATGCTCTGAACTCCAGATTCACTGACATCTCCTCCTATACTACACCTCCAGGGACATTACCTGAGTCTCAACAGGGCAACGTTAAACCTTCCAGCGCACCTTTCAATCTTTGCCATGTCTCTGAGACTGAAATCCTAAACTTACTTAAGTCCATCTCTCCTGCTGGGTCGGCCGTGGGTGATGGACTCCTACCAAAATTCCTAAAAACCATTGCCCATTCTATAGTCTCTCCAGAGACTCGACTCTTCAACTTGTCCCTAATCACAAGACATGTCCCTTCTCTCTTTAAAACTGCTTGAGTAGTCCATGTCAACAAAAAGGGGGACTCCACTAACCTGGATAATTACTGCCCTATTTCCATCTTCTGTACCTTCTCTAAAATCCTAGAGAAAATTGTGGCTACCCAGGTCTTAGATCACCTCCACTCTTTCAACCTCCTCACCTCGGATCAACACTGTTTTCAATGAGGACACAGTACATTCACTGCTCTCATACACTTTACAAATGTCAGACTAGCGATAGGCAATAGCTCACTCACCAGGGCTACTTTTGTGAATCTTACAAAAGCGTTCAATTTAGTTGACCACCTGCTGCTCCTACCAAAGTTGTTATCACTCAGCTTCTTCACTTCTGCTACCGCCTGGTTCCAAAACTATCTTTCAGAGTGTCAGAAATGTGTCCACATCACAGATGCTAAGTCCTCTCTTGCGCCTACTCAGATCGGAGTGCCCCAAGTCTCAATTCATGGCCCTCTCCTATTTACGGTCTTCATAAATTATCTCCCTCCGCTTACTGCTCCTTGCTCAGCTCTCATATATGCCGATGACCTGGTTCTTTACTCTTCTTCTCCATACCTTTCAGACATCAACGAGAATCTCAACTGTAACTTCAACATCTTTCAGCTCTGGCTATTGCAGAACAAACTTGTCCTCAATAAAATTAAAACTGTGATTATGCTCTTCAGTTTGGGTTCAAAAATTCGGTCCTGCACCCGACCTTTATGTATCAAAGTACTTGATGGCTCCCCACTCAACACAGTTACCTCCTTTAAATACCTAAGAGTCACCCTTGATCCCATCCTGGAGTTCGACCTGCACCTAGCTATGGTAATCAAATCCACTAATATTGATCTGGGACTGGCATATAAGGTCAGACATAGTCTAACATCTGCAGCGAGGTTGACTAGTGCACAAAAGATCCTGAGACCCAAACTGGCATATGGTTTAATAGCCTTTCTGGCAACTACTGCAGGGCTTCTCCGAAAGTGGGTTGTCTGCTACAACATCTGCCGCTTTTCTCTGTTACTACCTAAGCTTGCTCACCAATGCTCACTATACCCCAGCCTTGGATGGCTTTTCCCCTCAATATTCAGTCAATGTACTTCCTCCTGTTTTAGAAAGAATATAATCTCCTCCCAGATACCTGACAAACTGGCTTCACTGCTGAAACCTGTGACCTCTAACTACCCCCTGAGATCAGCTGACAAATTGCTACTTGCTCAACCGAGATGTAAAACCAAAATAGGTGAAAATGCCTTCTTGGTCTGTGCCCCTAAACTATGGAATTCCCTTTCACTGAATTTAAGAACCTCCCCTTCTCCACATAGCTTCAAACAGGATCTTCTTAAGGCCCTTTTAAGCTCTGAACCCTGCTCCTGTTGTGTGTCCACACACTCCTTTGTTAGTTCCTCCTAGCTGCCTTCCCACATCTTCCTCTACTACTCTAATCTGCCTAAAATTCCTGCTACCCTTCCCCTAGCACTTACCCACTTGATGTTGATTTAAAGACTGGAAGCTATTCACACTTATATCCTGTATTTGTTACTACATAGTGTCTCCTGTATATGTACTGTCACTGCTGAAAATTTTGTATAATTGTACTGTACCTGATTGCTAGCCTGTCTGTACCGAGATTTATTCACCTGATTTTTCTTTGTATTTACTCTTGTCTACATGCCCTCTGTTGTAACCTCCTGGTTTGTACCTGAAAATAGGCAGCTATGCTGTCTAGTGTGCCTACCCAGTCAACAAAAACTAAATAAAATAAAACATTCAATCGTAGAACATACATGTGAAGTGGTAAGAAAAGGGCCTAGAATGCTCAGCTGTATATTCAAACATATAAGAAGAAGGGATAGAAAAGTCTTGGTGCCATTGCACAGTGCACTGGTTTGGTCTCAACGGGAGTGCTGTGTACAGTTTGGGGCACCCTATAACTTAGGCAAAATTGAACTTCTAGATAGGGTACAGAGAAAAGCTACTAAAAGGATAAATATCTTAAATGACAACTTATGAGGAAAGGCTAGATGAACTGAATCTGTTCTCCCTGGAGTACAGACATCAAAGGGACAATTTATGCTTGGTATTCAGGGCTTTTATGGAAAATGAGTTGTGGGAATACATGGATTTAGAAAGGAAAGTAGTGAATAGGGGTACAAGGACCTACAGATACCAGCTAAGAGGGGAGATGTATAGGACAAACAAAAGAGGGGCCTGGATCAACCAAAGGATTGTGAAAATATGAAATGGTCTACCAGAAGCTGTTGTGGATAGTGCTACTATGGATATTTTCAAGACATCATTAGGTATGTACCTGGGAAATAAGACTATTATACCAATCCATTGAAAAAAATCATGAATCACTTATGCCTGATGCTTACCAACTCGAAACTTTCCTATGATTCCTATGATAGTGACCACCTACCAGTTGAAGGGCTATTTTACAAAGTAACTTTTAAGAAATGTTTTTGGTACTATTCACATGAACCAGCAGTGACCCATCTAAAAACCAATCCAAACATAAAGCAGGGATGTCCAAAATTATGTTTCTATCTTGAAATAAATATGGTTCCTCTCAAGCTTATCTTTTTCTGTCATGCTGGATGATGGGTTTCATGTCATAATAGCGATCGCAAAATAGCGATCGCTATTATCATGATGTATATTGCCAAAAAGCAAATCAGCTATATACACTCCAGGGTGATGCAACAAAAGGATTCTCAACTCGGGGCATGTCGGGGAGGAATTATCCTGTATTGGGATAAAATTAAGTGCTGCAGGCAGAGGCAAAAGTTTCCTACACCCAGTCCCAAACCCTGTACCTGCTGCACCTGAGCTAGCCACCCACACCACCACACCCTATGGCTAGCTTAGCGGTACCAGGTGCAGCAGTCCCCCAAAAAACCCTTCCCTGTCCCTCCTCTTCCCCTCACTATCACCCCCCCCATCGCCCTGCAGTACACTCATGGTTGCGTAGTATTGCTACCTGTCCAGGGTAGCCCAGAAGGAAAGCGCTGAATATGAGTTGCCATTTTGATGGTCACTCATATTCAGTCACCATCCTCACTGGATACCAGGATGAAGTGAGTTTCTAGTCTACATAATATCTCAGATGACTTAACTGAAACCTTTAGGCTAACTAAGTAAATTACCATCTAAAAATATTTAATATGGTTCTATTAAAAGACTGTCAGTCCTAATGTAGAATAAAAGAACTACAGTGGCAGACTTAGAATATAAATAATTTTTTCCAAATAATTATTTCTAACTGTCCCATTAGAATCCTACAATGAAGCTGAATGAAACAATGGTCTTTATATAATGTTTATACTGTAAGACATAAAGCCTGTTTCTGGCTCCTGGTACCTCACTGGAAGCCAGGCATACTGTATATGAAGTGGTCATAGAAATCTGTAGCCCAGTTCTCAGTCATAAAGGATGGGCACACAAAATGGGGGAATGGAGGGAGGGGATGGCTGGCCTACTAAGCTGCCATCCTTTGGAGACATGCACAAACAAAGATCTTAGTCATCAGGGGAGAAGTCACATCTGTGACTAAGTTACACTACAAATTAGTGCCACCAAATGTAAATGGGTGCAAACAGACTCCCACATCTTCACAGCATAGCTTAAAACCAGTCACATGTTGCTACGCCATACTGAGATGGCATAGCAACTCGTGGTGCCACCAGATGTTTCCCCCACTGAACCCTGCCTTAATTGTTGGCCTCTTCTTATTGGTTCCTTATTTTGTTGCCAACTTAGTTATCTCTCTAGTAGTACAGTGCTCCCCCAACACACACCCACTCCCCTGCCTAACGCCACTCCTCATTGTCCAGTGAAGCCTTCCTCTTTAACACGTCTTTCTTGGTAGCTGTCTGTCAGATCACACACCCCCTACCTAACTGTTCCTTTTCTACATTTCTGGTCCCAGTCATGGTGTTGTTACAGTTCTAACAGGCATGGGGGAGAGAGATTTCTGTCTGCTGTTACTGGGATTTTGGGGTTGCCATGTTCTGGGTTTTGTCCTGCAGGCCATTTGCATGGTGTTCCCTGTCCCCTTTCCTGCTCAGTCTTAAATTACTGAATAAATGTGCCAGGAAATGTTTTGACCCCTTTTGTGCATAGCTCAAAGGGGTTGTAACCGGTAAGGTGCAATGTGACGGTAATGACCCCTTTATGCCTTCATATGTGACAGACTGGGGCCACTGTAGCTCAGTAAAGTTGGTTTGAGATCAGAATTGCAAAATTTAACTGTTTATTCTAGTACAGCTGCAACACATTTATTGAAACTTGCTAAACACATCGAGTATATCATATCATATTCTGACATTAGTGACTTAGCGTGTCATACTATTTAATCTTGGTTGTCATTAACCTTATGTGGATAAAAAAAAAAGATTCTTGGCCAAATGCAAAGTTACATTAACAAAGGTACTGCAGGGACTTCTTTCCACCCATATCTGTACTACAGGGTTTCTGAGGAACCTCTTATATCTGATTTGAATGGATGATGTCTTGGTAAATTAAAACCTTACAGTTCTTGAAATTAAAGACCCCTGTCAATCAAGCAGTCCTGATGGCATTTCCACTCTCCATTAAAAACAAATGTGGCTATAATGGTTGTGGCTTTACTTGAAGTCAGCACATCTGCAGTCTCATCACAACCACCCAAAATGATGCCTTTCTTAACCAGTTGTAACCAAGTAAACCAAACATATCTTGACTATAGGGGTATTTAATCAATGGTGAATTTTAAAATGTTTATGCAGAGGTCCCTGATGAGACAGAACTACTGTGTTGAGATACAAGTGGGAAACTTCAGAAAAAAATGCCAGTGAACCATAACTTTTGACTTTCTGGGGCATTCGCTGCATTCTTAATCTTGTGCCAAAGATACTGTAAATGTTATCCCAAGTCAACGTAGAAGTGTGAGGCTTCAAAGTTATAATCTTTGCTTCATTTTTTTCCACTTCTGTCTTGTTTTGTGCACAAACTTGCTTCACAGTTAACATGCAGTTTTCTGCTCTCTGGCTGCTTTATTTCAATTTTGCCTTAAACTTTCCTAAGTCCTGCACCAGGGTTACGTATGCCAGGCTGATCTCTTGCAAAACATTGCATTCTGATGTCTGTTACTCACCCAGAGTTTTCAGACGTCCCAGTGAACTGGAAGGATATGAGTGATGACACACTTCACAGCTCCTCATGTCAGTTTACTACAACTTTTCTTGTAAAATAGATTGAACAAATCCTGAAATTAAATTAAAGCAGGTGTTACCAATGTAAAAATTAATTGAACCCATAGGTAAAAGCAAGTGCTGTCAGCCAGGATGCAGTACCCATGACAAATCCTTGCTCATTTTGTTTTACCAGTCACAGAACACAACCAATCTTTTGGTTTATATAAGCACACTGGTCCCATCAATAGCTTAATTAACTCCTCCATCCACACTCCTAACAGAACACATCCAGAAGAAAATAAACTAAAACAGTATTGCTTCCTTGCTTACTTCTTTTATCATTCTGGCCCACTTCGACACATAGCCACATCTTCAATCCAGCTCTCACTGCTTGCTTTCATAAATCTTCAAACCATAAATGTCCGCCGGCATGCTTGCTCTGGCTCCCCTTTTTGCTGACTCCCCTTTTTACTTACTGCCCTCCCACTCATCTCTGAATTAGAAAGCTTTCTCACAGAGCTGCATGTGGGGACAAATATGCCAAAAAATGTTATCTTAATGCAGAACTCCCTAATCCTGGCTTTTTTTTACCACAGAAAACCTCAGTCCCACTGCTTCTGTAAAGAACATGATGTTATTCTTCTTACCATGCCCAGATAACACATTTTTTTACATATACTGTAGGTTTTTATTTACACCCCTGCCTTTGCCCAGGATATATCCTGTCAGTCTATATACACTGTTCAGGCACTTTCAGCATCCTTCAGATGGCCAGAATTATTTCCCCTGATTTTTTTTCTGTTGTTGCCTCCAGCTTTCATCTGATGTGAGCTGTGTCCTTCAGCCTCAGATGTATATCATGCTTCTGTTGAAAGAATAGACTCCTGGGCCAACTCACATGGGTCACTATACAGTGGAGCCTGCCACCAGCCCTCCCTGGCAGAGGTATGCTACCCTTTGACAATGGCCTGTAACCTGGCCTGCCTCCCAGTACAGCAACCAGAGTCTGCTCCCAAACACCAATCATCTTAACATCAGCACAAAATGCTGCTGCTGAGCCATTGGGATGGACATCTATAGATAACAATTTGAATGGAAGTGTCAAAATTTAACTGAAACCCAACTACCACAAGTGAATGTACCTATTAAAAATGTAAGTAATGATGAGGTGTCAGAAAAGTGAGGAAGAAGAGCAGCTCTGAACAAGACACCCCTTTTAACATTTGCCGGCACCCCAGGGTGGCAAGCACATTGACAGAGGGACAAATTCACATTATTTAAAGGATTTTACATTTTTATTTAATTTTTATTTTCCCAGTAACCCATTTTATAGTCACAATAAGACACTTCATGGGTGTGCGTGCATTGTGCTGATCTAACTATGCTTTCAGGGGCCAAAGGCACTCGGCCTGTGTCCTTTTGTCTTACTGCATCCTTGAGTTTGCAGTTAGATAAGCATAATGCACACCCAGTTTGGTCTTATTGATTATCTCTCCATCTTTTGTAGCTTCATCATCCTCCTCCTCTGTAACTGTCTGCTGCGTAAAATCCCTTCTTATACGATATTCAGAACAGACAGGAAAACAAGAGGTGGAGGAGTAGCCATATATGTTCATGATAAATTCTCAGCCTCTGCTATTAACTCAGTCTCAATCCCTAAAGAATTTGAAAGCTTTGCTCTCAAAATCAAGCTGTCCTCATCTGTCTCATTACGTGTGCAAATCAAATCAAATCAATTTTATTTTTAAAGTGCTTTTCATAACCAAAGCCCTGTACAAACACACAAATATGAAATAAACAAAATTAAAACAGATTAATACAACAAAATTACAGTAAAATTAGCCAAACTTAGGGAAGGCTAAATCAAATAAATAAGTTTTTAATTCAGTTTTAAAACTGTCAATGGTCAGGCACTCTCTCAGGTTGTTATATGCCCTCTTCGGCAGGATACCTATTATTGGGTCACTTAAATGGCCTACTATGTCCTATGACCTCGGAATATACTATTTTGGGAGATCATAACCTTGACTGGTTTTCCAGTTCTTCTAAACCTCTAAAAAACATTGTGACTGCCTTGTTCTAACCCAGCTTATTACTGAAGCAACACGTCCTAATAAGAACAACCTTAGCAATAATACCCTGTTAGATCTTCTCTTAGTAAGCAATCCTCATATGTTTTCTCATGCTAGTGTATTCTTTATGGACATCAGTGGCCATTGTTTCATAGCCTGTGTGAGATCTGTCACAAAACCAGCCTCCACCTCCAAATTCACCGTAAAAGAGTGTCATGGCAATCTCAATTTGCAGAACTCAGTGAGCTGTCAGAATTTCTACCCAGCCAAAACAGTAAACTTGGCCTTCAATATTTTCCAGGAAACAGAGATTGGGGCCTTGGACTTGCATGCACCCTTGGTTAAGATCCGTACCAAGAAAAAATCTTGGCCTTGGTTCTCAGCTGACTTAAAGACCACCCTGCTCAATTGTGACTTTCTTTGAAAGAAAGCTTGGAGAACAAAACTTCCAGCTAATTGGATCCTATTCAGGAAGGCTAGGAACTCCTACACTAATATGGTTAGGAAGGCTAAGGCAAACTATTACCTGGCTGAACTTGACTCATCCTCTAAATGCTCTACCAAATTTTGGAAAACTCTAAAGGAAGTGGAATGTCATACATCTTCAAACTCCCTACCTAAAAAAATTACCTTTAATGACACCTCAGTCACAGATAAATCAACAATTCTGGAACTACCCAATAATCACTTCGCTACTGCAGGGCTAGCCTTCAACACAATTCCTGCAAACAACCTATGTTCACAATTCTGTGTCCAGGAGTTGGGCACCACAGCTATGACTGGGTCCAAGTGTAACCCTTCACCCCTGCCTTTTTTAGCAAAATGACAGGTGGCATGCTGTTGAAGCTGACAGCAGTACCTGGTGGGGACTGGGTTCGGGGAGGATGAGGTTACTCAGCACAGGGGACCTAGGTTTGGCTACTCTGAACAGGGGCAACCAAGTAAATCCGAACACTGGAAGCAATAACTGTAATGTCCAGAACCAGGAATGGGATTCTTCAGTGTGGCTTTTATTCACATCCAAGCTGAACAAACAAAGCATAGACAGACCCCCATGGGGCTACATTTCCTGGTAATGCAGATTAGAGACAACAGAACACTTTATCACCATTTCCAGCCCTCAGGCTCTAAACCCACCAGGCACACAGCCCGGACTTGCACGCAGCTTTGGGTACACAGCCTGACTTGTACACTACTTGGGTTTTCTCCACTGGCCCCCGGCTCCCTTGCCAGCCACTTGATCTGCGGTCCATTTGAGGAATGAACCAATTATCCTGCTGTGGCTCCCCAAACCACACTAGAGTCTTCGACTCCTAGAGAGAATTTTCCTTACAATCCTACATCTGGGTACTTCCCTCATCACTGGCCAAGTGCCTGAGGTAAAGTAGAAATCCACAGAAGAAATCCGTAGAGGTGGACTTGGTCACTAAAGATGGGGGGCCACCCACCTCCAGCTCCCACAGCCCATATCCATCCATTTCTCTGGAAACTGAACAATTCCTTTACTGAACTTTCAAATGCAGATTCTGGGTAGACATCTATCACACCTCCTCTACATATCATTTGCATCCCAACAAACTCTGGACTTGAACCTACTTTTACTTTGCTTAGCCCATTACTCCAGGCTTCCCAATATTTAGTAGTTCAATCCCCACATTGTCACACAAGTCCACAAGGGTGAAAAACATAGGCCCTTTTAGCAAGAGCACTCACCCTCATGTTGCAGGTGCCCCACAGGCGACTCACAAATCTTCTTGTTCTCCCAAATAAACTCTGAAACACATAGGCAGTGTTTTCTTTACAAGCAGTACTAGGGGGTTGGCCCATGAATCTGCAGGGAACCCTTTCCTGCCCCCCCCCCGAAGGGAGGGGCACTGAGACCCGAAACAGGGGTCTCCACCACTTCAGTTATCTTCTGTGTCTCTCTTTAAGGTGGAGACACACACCCTTTTACTTAAAAGTAGCCCTCTGACAGGGCTGAGGCTCCTAGAGCCTTCACTGAGCTGCTTTCTCAGTAAGCTCCCAACTTCACTGACTCACACTCACTAGCTGAATTCAAAACCTCCCAGCGTTCTATGCCAACTCCCTTGCTGCAGATTCCAATGTGGCTCATGCAGCTGCGATAGTTCTATTGGTGATGTCGCCCCTCAGTCTCAGCTGAGACTGAGAACAGAGTGAGACGGTGTGAAACCCATGTAACTGGAGTTTCACAAGCTGCCTTCCCTGCCTACCACTAGGTCTGACTGGGATTCTAGTAACCCCGGGTAACAAAGGGGTTACACTCGCCCTTGACCAGGAAATGACTGTCCGCAGTCATTACTTACCCGGCCTTAGGCCATCCCACCCTATGTGTTACCTGCGGAGGGGGGTGATCAGGCCCCCTCCTACCGTGTGCAAGCACAGGCAGGCAACACTAAGGGCCTAGAGGCCTTGAGCTGACATATCAGCCTCTACACTATCCACTTACTATGGACACCTAGTGGCTCTGGTAGAACCATCCAGAGCATAGCCCTGATAGATCAGCACTGCGGTCCCTACTGCAGGTCAGTGCCACAGCCTGTCTATCCCCCCTAACCCTCTAGGGAAAACCTATCTGCCTTTTACTTAATACCCCAAAAACAAAAACAACCCGGGGACCTCCCCGACCTTGGGCAACCTGCAACCGCACACCATTGAAATGCCACATTTTATATCATGTTGCTGTCTCCTCCCTACCCCCACAACCACACCTGTGGAAGGAAAGGGTTAATACAGTAATAACAACAATAACACCACAGTACTTTAAATTTCTACACACCAAAGTACTAATGAGGAACTCAGATGAGCCCCTCCTCCTCTTCTTGTCTTCTCTTCTGTCTTCCCAGGAACACCTGTAAGAAAAAGAAAGACAACACACACTCCTAATCTGCATACACAGTCTACCTAAACCCCTACCATCAAAACACTGAAAAATCCCAAAAAGATTTTTTTTTTTTTTAGGAAAAAAAGGTAGAAAAACAGTATTTACATTAGAAAACAATGACATTATTTACAATACACATGTGGGGGGATGGAGTGCCCTAAAAGTCCCAACTAGTGACCACAATGCCTGAAGGCTAGTCCAATGGAGAGTCTCTCCTGGGCTGGAGCCCGGTGAAGCACAGTTCTATCAGGCCAAAGTCCTGAAGGGGACAGTCTTTGAGGACAGTTCACACATTTTGAAGTCTGCTAGTGTAGGGTGTGTACTGCAATGTCATAAAGATAGAAAAGTTCGGACTTACCAGCCACTTGTAGAATGGAAATTTTGGGACCGACCTGCACCCCTGATGAAGACTCTCCCTGGCAGCATTTCTTCTGATACAGCTGGGCAGACATCTTCCGGGAACCACAGGAGGGCACATCTGGGAACAGCTGGGCTGATTTCATCTCTGGAGATGGAACCTTAGAACAGGAACAAAAAGGAAACAGCTGGTCTGACGTCATCCGATTACCAGGCGATGAACAGGATACAGCTGGGCTGGTGTCCTCTCTGGATCTGAAGTCATCTGGTGGGCCAGTCGATGGTTTCTGGAAAGGCCAGTACACTGTAGACTGATGAATGTGGGGCACCTGAGTCCTGGATGTCCATATTGGTGGATCAATAAAGGCAATTCACAGTCTGGTGTGGCAGTATTGACTACCACTGCTTGGCTTTCCATTTAGTAGGCACGGGCACATTTGCTGGGAGGTCCTTGCACTGAGGCCAATAGTACCGGGGGTCATGAGCTTGAATTATTACCCCATCTGGGTGCACATAATTCACACAGTGGGAGATTTCACGTCTATCTCCATCCACTAGTCTCACTCTGTCTATAAACAGTGTCCTGCCTCTCTTCCACTGGGTATACTTCTCGTGAAACAGTCTGTTTTTCACATGCTTGTTAGCCCCAGAATGCACACTTTTCATTGCTTCGTCCCAGATCCAGGATTTCCTGCTGTTCTCAATCTCCTCCCAGACTTTCCGAGGTAAGGTAGGAAAGGTCATACCATAGATCTCATTTGCCTTTCTATGAACCAGTCTCTCCTCTTTACTTGCTTTGATCAATCTGAGACTGCTGGCCTGGCTTGGGGGTGGCCAGTCCTGGTTCTGCCAACTCCGCATCCTTAAAGAAATTAGAAACGGATCCCTGACTTCTTCCTCTTGTGAAGCCAGGGCAGTGGCATCACCACTTTCTTCCATACATTCCTCCAAGGCAAGATCTTGAGGCTGTGTACCCGTTCCTTTTTCACAGGGCCACATAGGTTCCCCCTCATTTTCCTCTTCACTGAGGATCTGAGCCCAGGAGTGAGCAGTCATCCTCACTCCTGAGTCTATCCACTCATCACTAGGCACGGAGGTCGACACCTCCCACTCAAAGGCCTCCTGCATCTCATCTTCGCCTAAGAGACTTGGGCTAGGCCCCCCCTCCAGGGGTCTATTGATGCTTTATCCGAACTTTCTTTCTTGGATCCAGCATGCGAAACTTCAACTTCTGGATCTGTCTCTAACTCTGCACCCTCTAGCTTTTGCCACACTCCCCCGAGGGGCCTTCCTCCACAGGCTCTGCCTGGTGCTGTGTGCTGCCAACTGCAGATTCCTGAATCTTTGTCCATGTGGGAGCCAAACGGATTGGAGGTGCTTTATACAAGCCATATTTTTCTAGGCATCCAGCACAGTGAGGAATTATGAAGACGTCCCTTCCAGCTCTCAAGCATATTTGACATACACGCACTGGATAACCAGGAATCGCCACATGAGGAGGCAGTTGCCCTCCATAGTAACACTTTTCAATATCCCTTAGTTTATTTACTGCTGCTGTTACTGTAACCCAGGCATAATCCGGGTAACAAGCTGGTCCTGAGGCCATAACTGCAGAAAAACAAACAAAAGTTCACTGTAACTGAAAGTCCCACTTTATTGAACCCACTGTTTAGTTGTAAAATGGCTCCTCTGCTGCTGTGTTTACTTTACTACTCCACCCTGTAATGGCAGCGGCAGCACTCCTGTGCATCTACATTCAGAATCTGGGTCAAGCCACTGCACACCCGATTTACACAAACTACTGATAACTTTTGCTCAAACTGCACAACTTGCTCTGTTCTTGCTTTAAACACATTTACAGGATTTTCCACGGGCTCTTTACATGCTGGTAACTTTTCTGTTACTACAGTCCCTTAAAGCTTCAGGTTTTTAGCACATGATTGCCTGTATTACTAGTGCTGCACATCGGCTACAACTCACAGTCTCTCTCTGGCTTCAAACTTTAAACTGAGGCTGAATTCATTACTATGCACACAGTCAATGGCTTAGCAGACTTGCACTTGCTGGCAGGACTTGACACAGTCATTATTTGCAAAGTGACTACACTGCTGCACACACATTTATATGGCATAGGGCAGAAAATCACTGTTTGAGCAGTTTTAAGGTTGTTACTTACTGTTATCAGTAGCAGTTTGCTGCGATGGGGAAAAACGGCCTGCAGCCAGTTCTTGGAGGTCTCAGAACAGAAATGGGCGGGCAATCCTACCGATCGTCTTCTCGACCACCAAACTTGCAATTTCAACAATCGATTAGCGGGTTGAGCCCGATTTTAAACTAGATAGTCTATTTTTACAAGGTTTACAGTGATTTTAATAGTCCGCGACGCTCCTCCATTAGCCAGTACACGCACTCCACTCACACTCCCTCTCGAATGCTGGGGCAGTCACTGTAGAGCTGGCTGAGGGGCGGGACTGATGCAGCCTGACCAATCACACGACGCCATGCAAAAGAGCCTCTTCTTCCTTGCGAGGGCTCTTCTCCTCACAGCGATCGTCGAGCAGGCAAATTTAAACTGCAGAATGACTTTTTTTCTTTACCAACTGACTCCACGGTGGGAGCCCATTTCAGCCATTTAACTTAGCCATTACACCTGCAAGTCTCTCATTCATTTCAAAAAGCATTTCCAACGTCCAGGGCACAATTTTCCTGTTGCTACCCCTAGTCTTCCACACTTTTCTTTACCACAGTTCATTTTAAAAGCAGGCCAAAACGCTGTAAACAATTGGATGCAGGACAAGGGCACAATCTTTGGCTTTACTGCTCCTTGGTAAACAGTTGGCAATTTTAAACAGCAGCACAAGATCCACAGCACACAGCAACACACTAGGGAAATTGCTTCAGCTTTTTTGGGCTACCCACTGCCAGAAAGCCAAAACGCTAGCCCCCTTGCCCAAGCACCTTCCTCCCAGAACAAAATCCAAAGCGGTGCCTCCATTTTTGTAACCCCTCACCCCTGCCTTTTTAGCAAAATGACAGGTGGCATGCTGTTGAAGCTGACAGCAGTACCTGGTGGGGACTGAGTTCGGGGAGGATGAGGTTACTCGGCACAGGGGACCTAGGTTTGGCTACTCTGAACAGGGGCAACCAAGTAAATCTGAACACAGGAAGCAATAATTGTAATGTCCAGAACCAGGAATGGGATTCTTCAGTGTGGCTTTTATTCACTTCCAAGCTGAACAAACAAAGCGTAGACATACCCCCTTGGGGCTACATTTCCTAGTAATGCAGAATAGAGACAACAGAACACTTTATCACCATTTCCAGCCCTCAGGCTCTAAACCCACCAGGCACACAGCCCGGACTTGCACGCAGCTTTGGGTACACAGCCCGACTTGTACACTACTTGGGTTTTCCCCACTGGCCCGGCTCCCCTGCCGACCACTTGATCCGCGGTCCATTTGAGGAATGAACCAATTATCCTGTTGTGGCTCCCCAAACCACACTAGAGTCTTCGACTCCTAGAGAGAATTTTCCTTACAATCCCACATCTGGGTACTTCCCTCATCACTGGCCAAGTGCCTGAGGTAAAGTAGAAATCCACAGAAGAAATCCGTAGAGGTGGACCTGGTCACTAAAGATGAGGAGCCACCCACCTCCAGCTCCCACAGCCCATACCCATCCATTTCTCTGAAAACTGAACAATTCCTTTACTGAACTTGTAGATTCTAGGTAGACGTCTGTCACACCTCCTCTACATATCATTTGCACCCAACAAACTCTGGACTTGAACCTACTTTTACTTTGCTTAGCCCATTACTCTAGTCTTCCCAATATTTAGTAGTTCAATTCCCACATTGTCACACAAGTCCAAGGGTGAAAAACATAGGCCCTTTTAGCAAAAGCAGACACTCACCCTCACGTTGCAGGTGCCCCACAGGCGACTCACAAATCTTCTTGTTCTCCCAAATAAACTCTGGAACACATAGGCAGTGTTTCCTTTACAAGCAGTACTGGGGGTGTGGCCAGGGTCTGCAGGGAACCCTTTCCTGCCCCCCCCCGAAGGGAGGCGCACTGAGACCCGAAACAGCGGTCTCCACCACTTCAATTATCTTCTGTGTCTCTCTTTAAGGTGGAGACACACACCCTTTTACTTTAAAGTAGCCCTCTGACAGGGCTGAGGCTCCTAGAGCCTTCACTGAGCTGCTTTCTCAGCAAGTTCCCAACTTCACACTTCACTGACTCACACTCACTAACTGAATTCAAAACCTCCCAGTGTTCTATGCCAACTCCCTTGCTGCAGATTCCAATGTGGCTCATGCAGCTGCGATAGTTCTGTTGGTGATGTCATCCCTCAGTCTCAGCTGAGACTGAGAACAGAGTGAGACAGTGTGAAACCCATTTAACTGGAGTTTCACAAGTTGCCTTCCCTGCCTACCACTAGGTCTGACTGGGATTCTAGTAACCCCGGGTAACAAGGGGTTACACAAGAATGGGGCTGCATTCTCATTTCAGCCTGTTTCTTTGAAAGAGGTTGAAGATCTACTGTTACATTTAGATACAAGGAAGAGTGCTGGAGCAGATTTCATTGACTCCTACTTCCTAAAACTTAGGTACCATGTCCTGGCTGTGCCAATTTCGCATCTCTTAAACCTATCTCTATCCCAGGGCAATCTTCCAACTGTATGGAAAACTGCCCATGGAATACCGCTATTCAAATCTGGAGACACTGCTGATCTGAATAACTATAGACCAATTTCCATACTCCCTATCCTATCCTATCTAAACTGTTAGAAAAAACAGTGAGAGTGCAACTATGGAATTACCTGGAAGTTGCAAACTTTTTAAACCCTTTACAATCAGGCTTTAGGCCTCGTCACAGTACACTAAGGTGACCAATGACTAGCAGAATACCCTGGACTCCAAAAACTTTGTATGTGCAGTGTTTTTGGACTTAAACAAGGCATTCAATACTGTCGACCATGACTTGCTTTTAGTATACCTCTGTGAGCTTGGCCTCGACCCCTGTTCGCTGAGATGGTTCTCAAATTACCTTTCTGGCTACCAGCAGCAGGTAAAAGTGGAAGGGGATCTGTCACCGTTAAAACCTTTATTGAAGGGCGTTCCGCAGGGTTCTATATTGGGACCTTTGCTCTTTGCCATCTACATTAATGATATTGATGCTAGGATTAAATCTGCTACTATCCATCTATTTGCTGATGATATGGTTCTTTATGTAGACAGTCCAATTCCAGAGGCAGCATGTATGGACTTACAACAAGAATTCAATCAGCTGCAACTTCACCTACTGAAGCAGAAACTTCTTTTGAATGCAAAAAAAACCAAAAAACAAAGGTGGTGCTCATTTCACCTCTATTGAATGCCACTATCCCAATTACCCAAGGATCCCTACCACAGATTCTTACACTTCGGGGCGAATCCCAGGATTTTGTAACCAAGTTCAAATACCTGGGCATATGGATTGATCACAGACTTTCTTTACTGGATCATATTGAGGAACTGATAAAAAACATAAACAGAGGCTTGCCCTCTTTTATAGGATTAAGCACCTTCTTACTCAGGATGCCAAGACGAGTCTGGTACAAACAACCTTCCTTTTTTTATTGGACTACGTTGATTTCCTTTACTGCCAAAACCCTGCCTCTGTGCTAGCCCAACTCGATACATTGTATCACAGAGCCATAAGATTCATCTTGGGTGATCTGTATTCCACTCACCACTTCTCCCTTTATGCTGTAGCTGGGTGGACCTCCCTTAACTACAGAAGACAAAGAAATGCTGCCCTCTGGATGTATACAGCAATCAAAAACAATCTGCCCCAGTATATATCGGACTGCCTTCCCACATCAGTGGTAGGCAAATATGCACTGAGGAGCTCCTCCTTTATCTTATTAAACATACCCAAGGTCAAAACATGCTTTGGAAGCTCAGCTATAAGTCATGTGTTACCCCAACTCTGGAACAAACTGTAAAAAACATTAAAACTGGCCCTCCCCATCAATCTGTCTGCTTTCAAAATGCTTAATGCTCATGCTATCAAGGAGTCTTGTAACTGCTTCCCCTAATTTGCTGTCCCGGGTGTCAAGTATACGGTGATTCCTGATGATGCATACAGTCACCTCTAATCACCCCTGCGGTTCCTCTTCTGTCCCATGTACATTTTCTACACCCTCTGGAGTCTTGTCAGGATGGCCTCAAACTGCTTTTCCCAACTGTTTCCTATTGTCCCCATTGAGCAGAGGATCTCCCCTTGATGTTCTTTGGCTCCTACATTTGTTTCCTGTCTGTTGCCTTGAGTCCTCATTGTACAGAGGGTCCTCATTTTGGCAGCTTCTGGCTATCCAACTTTAGTAATCTTTTTACTAACCTTCTTACTGGTGCGCCAATCTCCACTGGTCTACTAACCCTCCCCTATGTGTCCTCCTTGGTCCTTCATGTCATTATAACCAGCGCTAGTAATGTATTTTTTGTACATTTAATCGTAGTTTGTCTTTTTGCACTTGTCATTTTAATGTATGTTACTCATTATTTATCTTGTATTGCTTTAACTACCTTTGTATTATGTTCAGTCATATATTTACATTGTGTGTACTCCTTTCCCTATGATGATTTTTTTTTGTATGATGCCCAGGTCCATCTTGAAAATGAGTTTGCCTCAATGGTGCTCGCCTGGATAAATAAAGATTTGATCGATTGATTGAAATTAAAAAAAAATTAAACTGCCTGCTATGTATGGTAACATATTGTGAAGAGCATCCAATATAATGTCTGAAATATTTTTTTTTTTTTTAGTTTTTTTTTTTATGCATTTTGTTGGGAAGCATTAATATATAGTTTGAAAATGTATTGGGCCAAGGAGAATAGAGAAATTGGCATGGAGACAGACTACAGGGAGATTTGTTTGTTTGTTTTATTAATTTATCCTGGAAAGTCCATGGGCCACAGACCCTTTTTCATGGTTGACCAGTGTACATAAAAGAACAATACATACAATAACAACTTAATACAAATATAATATATAATACTAAAGATAATAAACACATAAACACAGCATGCACAATTAAAACACTTACACTCACTTTCTAACGTGAGATAATCCATAAACTTCACCCTAAAGGGCAGCAGCGATTTGTTTAAACATTCAAAAATAGATAGCAGAGAGTTAAAGAGGCACGGGAGAGCACACAGTAAAGACTTTTGTCCCAAAGTAGTTTTCATCCTAGCTTCTGCGAAGAATGTTTTACCAGCTAGCCTAGTGGGAACAGAGCTAAAGTGCCTCTTGAATATAGAACCAAATACCTCTGGACCTTATTCAAGGCCACTTTCTTAGCCAGAAGGCCTGCTTGAAATTTCAAGTGATAATCTAAAGGCAGGAAGCCTGCCACACTCAGTAATGTACAATGGTATGACCTCACTGGTAGCTGTGTTGAGAATCTAACAATTTGATTCAACAAGGTTTTAACTTTAGTTACTAGACACTGGCACATCAGTGCAGCAGTTGGTTGTCTGCTTGTGATGCTGGTGACCCGGGTTTGGGAATGGACTTGGGGTCATTGGAGGGCCGGCCGGGGGAGGAGGAGTGAGCGTCCCATGGACTGCTCTCCTTCTCCGGGGGGGGGTGCGTGACTGGTGCTCGAGGGGCTCCTGGCAGAGGCCAGGGACACCACAGTGACTGGCACCAACAAGGGTCTGAGGGGTGGGATGGACGCTGGCATCATTGCACATTTCCACCCCTGCTTACAGGGGAGAAAAAGCCTGCCACCCACTGCCTTGATGAAGTCTTCCCACAGCTGCAATCGGCTTCCAGGCTGACTCCCACCCTACTCCGTCAATTGTGTTACCTTTCAGAGGGTCGGGTGCCATGACCCCACCCTGAGGGGGTAAGCCAGGGGGTACCGGGAGGGCGGCTAATATGGGAAGCCACAGCCAAGGGGTCCGTGATCGGGCAGATGGTGCCGGTGGTAGGAGGCACCAAAAAGTAGTAAATAAAAAAGAAAATTTAGTTAATAGACCCTCCCCAGCAGAAAAATAAAACAACAAACCATAATCAATTATTGGAATGAGAAAACTTTGGTCAACTAATTTTCTGGTAGAAGGAACTAAAAGTGAGTTAAGTCTATATAAAGGCCCCAATCTTTGATGCATGACTTTAATGGTATTAATGATATTAATGATATGTGGTTCAAATGTCATGCCCTCATCAATTAGGATTCCTAAATATTTAAATTGTTGGTCTTGTTCAATATTCTTTCCCAGTACTGTCTGTAAGGATAATAAGACATCCACCCCTAATCTCCTTCTGGATTTCAGAAAAAACATAGACTTCATTTTTATTGTCTTTTAACCCAGTCTTTTACTGATGAACCAGTTATGAACTGCCTGAAAAGCACATGTCAAATCTTTATGGACCGCATTAAACTCTGATCTGCTCATGAGGATCACTGCGTCATCTGCATAAAGTGAAATCTGAGAATTAGTGCATACTAAAGGAAGAATGTTCAAATAAAGAATAAACAGAAGAGGACCCAGAATCGACCCCTGAGGAACACCCAGTGACATTAAAAGGTGAAAACTGACCACCAGTCTTTGTTACCTGGGAACATTGGCTCAAACAACTTTTAAACCACCCTACCACATCACCAAACAGGCCCAGTCCATCCAATAATGATAACAGAAGACCATGATCTACCAAGAGGTATATGCTGTGAGCTCAGCAATGCATATTAATTATTACTGCAGTTCAGCACTGGGTCACCATGGTCTCTCTCTGAGTTGCAGATTTTATCACAACAGCAAAAACATAATCCATAGCAGAGGAATTCTAACACCACCTGCTACAAGGAAACTGAAGACATACATTGCTGACCTCAAGGCTTTGTTATCCTCTATTTGTAGCCTGCTTTACTCCACGTTAGTTAAGTTACTGCATTAGGACAAAAAAATGAATTTGGTAAAATCATTGAAAACGGACTGAATTCATGTGTCCCAGATTCAAGCTTATTCACATTTGCCAATAGTTAACTGTTTTCTCCCTTACTGACAGCTTTAATTTTGTTTGGGTGCCTGCTTTTTTTTTTATAATAAAAACAATTATCTGTGAGTTTTTAGGAAATGGCATTCTTGAATGCTTCAAAATTAATTTACCCTTGGACTGCCGACTGCATTAGAATGTATAGGATATCTAGATGGATGTATCAGTCCATGACACAGAGAGGATTCATTTGGAATCTTGCTGCCATTACATTTCCATAATTACATTTTGTGTCTAAATACTAATTTTTTTATTTAATGTAGCAGCCCACTGAAAAATTGTAACCACATAAACAATATAGGCAACGAATAGGTTAGTAATGATTCTGTTTATTAATTACTTGAAAATAAAGGCAAGACAGGGAAGTGGATTGTATTTCTATGGTGCCCTGTCCCTGAAACTGATGGTGGGTACAATTTAAAAGTCCATACCACCAAGGGAAATGACAATATAGTGTATGGTGGAACATTGTTAGGGATGGAAATCTTTATTTAAATCATGTTGCCAACATTTTGTCACATATGGCTTCTTCTGGATAAATTTTTAATACAGCTGTAGCAAATATACTATCTATATTTACATTTATATCTATATCTATACTGTACCTATGTCTAGCTCCATATCTTTATTTATATCTACAGCTAAATAGGGGATATTCAGTGCGGAGCTGTCAGATAATTCATTTATTTTTACGAGTTCAAAGTGAACTCTTGTAACCTCAGAAGTGACAGAGCGTAGCGGAGCCATGAATGGTGGTTCCAAGTTTACTTTGAACAAGTAAAAATTAATGAATTATCTGTCTGCCCCCTATTGTATGTTCAATATATGCAATAGGTATAGACTCATCAAGGGTGCAGTTGGAATTTAGGTGAGTTTTGTACTTTTTTGTATTTGTGCTTCATTTTTACGACTACTTATTTTTAGCTTTTTTTATTCTTGTGCTGTTTGAAAATCAGTTGCTAGGAGATCGCTAGGTTGTTGCTATGTGTAATGGAGGAAGTTTCTGATTTGTGAAGAGACTGTGGTAAAATTGTTCTGATTGGTGAAGAGGTGGAAATTACTCTGTAATGGGTGTGACATGTGTCTGTAATGCAACTGGAATTCAGTTGGTCAACAGGCATGGTCGAGGGAGGATTTTGCAGTCAAGTTGGTGGCTGTGGCATGTTAGCATTGTGGAAGGACATCAAAGAAGGCATCTGGAAGTGTCTGGGTGATGGTGTCTGAAGATTGGGAAAGGATGTATGAAGTGTCGGAGTTGTTGGGATTGTTAAGGACATGAATGTGGATTTCACTTGTGGCAGAGAGGAGGAGATTCCAGCAGAGATGTCATCTTTGGCTCTGGCAGGTGTCACTCTATGGTGGTGAGGCATTTCTGGACTTCAGCATCAGACTGGAATTTGGATTTGTCCCAGGATTGGATGGTGGTCTTCAGCAGGATGTAGCCACTGACATCAGAGCATCTTCAGTTGGGTGTCTTGGAGTTCTTCGGGTGCTGTAGATCTATACATCGATTACTTGTTTTCCATATTCATTTTTACCAACTGGCTGCCACAGGTGGGCTTTCTCAGCCCTGTCTATGCTTCTTCTGCCTGACACTCATCCTCCTGGACCTACCAGCTCATGCCCTCCATAAATTGCCCCCTGCAGTGGGTCTGGGAATGGGAGAACCATTCTCTCCCCATGTGGAGACTTGCATCCAGATGGGCTAATGGCCAGGTAATGGTGCAGGATGAAAGTAGGCTGGCAGGGATTCATGTAGCCCATAACAGCCATTTTTCTTTTTTTTCCCTTCTATCCATTGCCATGGCAGCACTTAAAGGTGAGCACATGGAGACCTGGACATACCATGGAACTGCAACCTCTCCATTCTGTAAGTACTACCCCCAGGACTCTACCTGGTGGCGGCACAGGGCCGAGTCAGCAAACCACCTCACCCAGGTAGAGGAGAGCTATCCTTGGGATTCTCAATCCTCTCCCTCCTCCCCCATGGCAACTCCTGACAACCCAAGCTCATTCCAGCACTCTAGTTGCCAGCATGGCAGGTGGTAAAGCACACAGTGCTTCAGTCCTCCACGCCACTGGGCCAGCATGGATTACTTTTTAATAGTTTTTATTTATTTTTTTATTTGGCTATTTAATTATGTACTTATTTATTTATTTATTTATGTTGAGGCTTCATTCTTGGATCATTATATACCTTACTGGATGCATTTCATGTTGGATATATTTTGTGACACTTTGAATTTCTTGTGAGATATTTTATTAATTAATTAATTAATTTATTTTGGGACTATGCATTGTTTGCTTTTTTTTTTTGGTATTTTAGGGTCCCCTCCCCCTTGTTTTGCTTGGGGAACCTCTTAAGGACTATCAGTTTATAGAGATGAAAGACAAGGTAAGAAAGCTTTAAAATAAATATTTATTTTTGTTTCAACCAAAGGCAGTTAGGTAATGTTACACTGTTAGGAGGCAGGGTTATCACAGAGCCACAGAAATTCAATGGCAGAAAAGGACCCAATGGCCCATCAAGTCTGCCCCCCCACTCATCTCCTTTTCCAAGGGCCCACTCCTTCCCCCCACTTACCAATCCCATATGTCTGTCCCATGCTGTCTTGAATCCCTCCACCATTTCAGCCCCACCACCTCTTCTGGTAGTTTGTTCTCGTCCTCCACCACCCTCTTTATGAAGAATCACCCCCTTACATTGCCTCTGTATCTTCTGCCTCCAATCTTTGGCTATGCCTTCTAATTTCAGCCCCCACCTTTCTTTTAAATAAGCTCCTCTCCTTCACCTTATTGATCCACATACTTAAAGGTTTCAGTCATGTCCCTTTCTTCCTTCTGGTCTCCAGTGGGTACAGATCCAATTCCCTACACCTCTGCTCATATGACTTCCCCTGCATACAGTGCATCATCTTGGTTGCCCTTCTCTGAACCCTCTCTATCCCATCTATGTCCTTGCATAGATGCAGTCTCCAGAACTAGACCCCATACTCCAGATGCGGCTTCACCGTGGCTTTGTAAAGAGGCATCAGTACCTCCCTACTTCTGCTAGTTATGCTAGTTAGTATGTTATCTTTTTCCTTTCCCTGGTAATAGACTTCTACAACAGATTTGGAATTAGCATTGGGATAGTTAGGGCAGACTCTTTTCCCTTTACAGGTTTCTGCATGTTGTGAGGAGAAAGAAAAACAGAGTAATTGAAAACCATTTTACTGCCAAACTGTAAAAGAACCTTTTTTTCTCTAGGATCAATGTTTGCTTAAGAAAAATGTTGCAAAACTATACATATGCATTTCAATTCAGTATTAGTTAATCATGTTAAATAGGTAGAAAAACAATACATATGCTTATCAGAATACTGGCAGCTAAAATGATTCAGAATGTCCATTTTTTATGAATTTTTTGTGGCTTGTACCATTTTACTTCAGATCAGAAGGCACATGTCTTTAGGATCAATGAGGATATCCACTGTTAGTTGAGGTAGATATCATTTTTTGCTGGATTCAATGACTTTATGGACAGTGTTGGTATAATTTGGTAATTTAGTAAGATATGTTTGATATGGGTTGAGTGCAGTGTGGTGTTGCAGTGTAAATGCTTGTTTTTTTTTTGGCACCAACGGGTATCTGTACAGTACCTCTTGGCTGCATGCTTTTCTGCTGGATATAAAAGGACAATAATCAAAACCATTTCTACTTTATTTAGGATACTGCCTGCATGTCGACATATTTTTTTTATGTTCTTTTAGATAAATTTAACAATAGCAAAGTATATTTCTTCACATTAGTATGATTTGAGGTTGGGGGGCTGTGTGGCACTTACTTGTCTAGTTGGACTACGTGTCAGAATCAATAACTCTTGGTCATTTTCTTATATAGCTGTCATAGTCGTTACCTGTGAATGGAAGTGGAGAGAATATTTTAAGTGTACTAGTATTTCTGTTTTATTTGAAAGGCTATGCCTGCAGTTCAATGGGCGAGCAACCAGCCATGCCTCCTTCCTGAGCTATATAAGCAGTTCCTCCCAGCCTCTCTCTGAAGCACCTTTTCTTTGCCAGCCTTAAGCTTTGTTGGTCTGTCCTCTTGTCGTCTCTCTTATGGCCTTACACCCCCGGCTCCAGCTTTGCTTGTTCTGGACTCTGTTTGGTTCTGCTGGATTCTTTTGTGTTTGTCTCCTGCCTTGGATGGTATTGTTTTTTGCTTTCGGCTGCTGCTGTGTGCTTCCCTGTGTCCTTATTGTCCCGTTCTCCTGTTTGTGTTGTTTCTTTTGGAGCTTCTTCTTTTCCTAGCAATTTGTTGCCCCCCGTTTGCACTGTATTTATTTTAGCCTGTGCTCTGGCTCCTGCCTGCCTTCAGTTTTCCTGCAATTGCTATTGCCTGTTTCAGCTCCCCCTGCATGTTTCAGCTTACTCTGCTCTTGCTGCCTCCTCAGTTTCTCCTTTAATTGATTGCACCTGGTCTTGGCTCTGCTGCTCAGCTAGCAGCTAACCCTGTTTTCCTGCCCTACTCATGTTTTATTCAACGTTAGCTCAGTTCATTCAGTATTGGAGTTCAGTGTGCTCTGCTCTATTTATTCTGTGTTTGCTCAGCCAGGCCCACCTGCTGTATTGCTCTTCTGCAACTTTCAGCTATTTTTCTAGCTGCCTGGTCTCTGCTTCCAGCTGCAGGCATTTTTGCAGTCTGTTCCTGATTTTACCTATTTTGGCCTTTAAGTCATTATTTTGCTTTACCATCATGATTGCTGTTTGGTCTGTGGTGCTCGGCTTGCATACAGCCTTTTAAGGTTTTCAATCTGCTCAACCATGTTTATTTGTACTTGGTGGGATTCAAACTTGAGTCTAATGCAATTATATATTAATTTCACCACATGATTCAAACCTGCTTAAATGCTATTGTACCAAGCAATTATTATTATTGTTTCAGTGCATTACTGCCCATGCCTACCAATTCCTATGCTTGTTCAGCTCAGTTACTGCTGGAAGCTATATAACTCATTATTGCTGGGAACTATTCACTATTTGTACAATGCTTCTTTATACTCTGGAGGTCAGCTCAGCTATAGCTGTCGCTGTAAACTATTTTTACTATCTATTTGTGGGACATGGCACTTTACTGTGGCTTCTTTGTTTTTCCTACGGTGAAGGACAGAGGCTACAGTGGAGAGTCATGGCCCCATGTGGTTCAATTACTTTATGTTCATATACTGCCTTCACTGCTAAAAACCTCCAGGTATTAATGTCACCTTTAATTGGCACTCATTGATGGACTGGTTGGCAGCCCTCTCACTGACTGAAGGACCAGGTTACCCTGAGTGGTTTGTGCAATTCCAATTGCTATCATGCTTCTGCATACTATTTGTTTACCAAGCTGCACATTGCCTGTTACTCACTGCATTACCATGTATGGCCTGCTCCATTGCAAAAGGTGTTTATCATGCTGCTCATTGCCTGTTATTCCCTTCATTACAATGTATGGCCTATACCATTACAAAAGGTGTTTACCATGCTGCTCATTGCCTGTTATTTCCTGCATTACAATGTATGGCCTATACCATTACAAAAGATGTTTACCGTGCTGCTCATTGCCTGTTATTCCCTGCATTACAATGTATGGCCTATACCATTACAAAAGGTGTTTACCGTGCTGCTCATTGCCTGTTATTCCCTGCATTACAATGTATGGCCTATACCATTACAAAAGGTGTTTACCATGCTGCTCATTGCCTGTTATTCCTGCATTACAATGTATGGCCTATACCATTACAAAGGTGTTTACTATGCTGCATATGCTGCCTGTTATTCCCTGCATTACAATGTATAGTTCACCATTACAAAGGTGTTTACCATGCTGCTCATTGCCTGTTATTCCCTGCATTACAATGTATGGCCTATACCATTACAAAAAGGTGTTTACCATGCTGCTCATTGCCTGTTATTCCCTGCATTACAATGTATGGCCTATACCATTACAAAAGGTGTT
The DNA here is from genome assembly GCA_016271365.2 of Neoceratodus forsteri. Lineage (NCBI taxonomy): Eukaryota > Metazoa > Chordata > Ceratodontiformes > Ceratodontidae > Neoceratodus > Neoceratodus forsteri. The sequence goes on from CM057450.1 coordinate 34,617,871, forward strand.
TACCATGCTGCTCATTGCCTGTTATTCCCTGCATTACAATGTATGGCCTATACCATTACAAAAGGTGTTTACCATGCTGCTCATTGCCTGTTATTCCCTGCATTACAATGTATGGCCTATACCATTACAAAAGGTGTTTACTATGCTGCATATTGCCTGTTATTCCCTGCATTACAATGTATGGCCTATACCATTACAAAAGGTGTTTACCATGCTGCTCATTGCCTGTTATTCCCTGCATTACAATGTATGGCCTATACCATTACAAAAGGTGTTTACCATGCTGCTCATTGCCTGTTATTCCCTGCATTACAATGTATGGCCTATACCATTACAAAAGGTGTTTACCATGCTGCTCATTGCCTGTTATTCCCTGCATTACAATGTATGGCCTATACCATTACAAAAGGTGTTTACCATGCTGCTCATTGCCTGTTATTCCCTGCATTACAATGCATGGCCTATACCATTACAAAAGGTGTTTACTATGCTGCATATTGCCTGTTATTCCCTGCATTACAATGTATGGCCTATACCATTACAAAAGGTGTTTACTATGCTGCATATTACTTGCTATTCCTTGCATTACCATGTATGGCCTGCTCCATTGCTAGAAGAGACTGGCCAACCATGCCCATCAATTTACTGGTTCTGAGCTCACACTCAGCTGATGTTCTCACTCTACACCCTAGTCTGCATCCTGAGCATGTGATGTCTTGAGTGGGGTCCTTCCTTTCTGGCTCATAGTGGGAATGCCCTTACTCTAGGTGGAGCTTTAGCCATTTGTGTGCAACAGCACCTCTTGATGTAGAATTTATGACTAGCTGTGAGGGGTGCTTATGTGCGTTCCACTTTTGGCTGTAGAATAAATTACTACTATTTCATCTTAAATGCTCTCCCTACAACTGCCTGTGGTTCAATTGGTTAGTATTTTTGATTGGTAAGTTGGCTGAGTGCCTCAGCAGTCATTGCTCTCCTCCTTCTACCTTGGAGGTGGCTGTTGCAGAGAACCCTCACAACCCTTCACATCATTCCTGTTACAGATATAGAGTGAGAGCCCTCCACCAAATTGGAATATTTTCCACCCCCTTGAATTGAATTTCAAACATAGCAGTTGAGTCATCACTAAATAAAATTGCCCAAGCATGGAGGGAAGGTGATCTCTGTCATGGATCCCCAGAGATTTCCTCCTCAAATAGTATTTTTTATCTCCTCCATGCCACAGATCACAATACTCAGCTAGTTTTGTAATTTTTTTAGCTTACTTAAGTAGGTTCTGCTGATTGATGGAGATGGATGGTGGCCCTGCTAGCCATTCCCTCTCTCCTTAGAAAGCCCCTTGCTGTCAACAGTAAAAGCCATATATTGGAGCTATCCTGCTAACTTGTGCATCTCATTGATGTTTCATTAAACTGCCCATTACTTTCAGTCTCCTTCTCTACCTCCTAGTCATCGATCTCTGCTACAATTCTTTTGGGGTTCTTTCCTAGGTACCTTTAGCCAAGGGATCCTTCCCACTGCATCTCTGGGGTGGAATACTCTTACAGGGTCTCTTGCATTCAGTACCCCTACAGGGTGGTAATTCCTAATGGAGTAGAGAGTGTGAATGGCCACAGTGTTGTAATACAGTTACACAAGCATAACATTATTCTGGTTGTGTAGGCCATTAAATTGAAAGGCTATGCCTGCAGTTCAGTGGGTGAGCAACCAGCTATGCCTCCTTTCTGAGCTATAGAAGCAGTTCCTCCCAGCCTCTCTCTCTGAAGCACATTCTATTTGCCCCACCATCCTACCCTCCTCCTCCAGTGGTTTGCCTCTCTACCCACAGGGAGTTCTTTCCTAATGTACCTTTAGCCAAGGGACCTTTCCCACGGCACCTCTGGGGTGGAACCATCCTTACAGGGTTCCTTGCCATCACTACCCCTACAGGGTGGTAATTCCTGATGGAATAGAGAGTAATGGCCACAATGTTGTGATACAGTTACACAAGCATTACATTATTCTGGTTGTGTAGGCCATTGAATTGAATGAGTTAGGTGGGTGGGGATTGTTAGGGCTGATTGCGGCTGGGGGGTTAGAGGTGGATTGCAAGTATAAGAGTAGCCTTTTTTCATGGGGGGTAATGTCACTAACATGTTTACTGACCTTGCACTATGTTGAAGGTAATGTGTTTCTTATTTATCTTGGGATTGTTGAGACAGCTTCCTATTAAGCCTTGTAGTTAGTTGATAATGTGCTGAGAGGATGATCCTTTTCCAGAGCAGAGGGCACTGCAGATGGTTGTTTGCCACTTAGTAAAGAACTTATTTGGAGTTGTTTTTCTTCATTAAGTCTTTAATAATCATTCAGACTTTGCACTTGTTTATGTCCGGAAACTTGTATAATGTCTATTGGAGGACATCTGGAACCTGACAGTTTCTTGATCAGGAGTTTTCTGACCAAATGGTTGGTCAGCTTTTTATTGGTGGTGATTCCAGCCTTTTCTGCATTTTTTCCACTAAATATGCTTGTTTGTATATTCTGACTGGTTGGTTTTTAAACCAGTTGCCTTGGATGAGATGTTTAGTTTTAGTGTTCACAGTCCCAAAAAAAAAGAGACTCTGGCTTGTTACTGGTAGGTGGTAGGTTATCATGGTAGATGCAATAATTATGTACTGGACATCGGGTGGTGCTATCTTGTAAGGTGACTTTAATTTCCTGGTGTCTCTTGAGTTTGTACCTGTTTGGGTCTTTGTTTATCTCTGTATTGTTTTGCAGATGTCTGTGGCTATTTTTGTCCTCTTTGATTTCTACAACACCCCAGCGGACATTGTGCATATCTGTAGTTCCCTTTACACCGAAATATAGGCTTACGTTTATTCACTTTCTGTTAAGTCGTGATTCAGACTTATGTGGACCTAGCTAGTGACAGTCATAGAGCTTGTTAATGATGGTATCAGTTAGTTCATCTGCCACTTTCGGCTTGTTGCCCTTTCTGGTGCTTTTCGTATTTTTTGTTTGGATATCGGAATTTGTCTTGTTCTTTTAAAGTTTTGTGATGTTGATAATGATGCTGGATAATGTTTTCTTTTAAGATAGCACCGTATGCTCTGAAATGTTAATCTTAATGTGAGGGGTTCATAGTTGGAACTGTCTTTTTAGTGCACTTCATGAAATAGTGAGATAACATCTTCTCAAGCTCTTCAGGCTGTATTTGCTGTAGTGGAGTTTCTACTTTGAAGTTCTCTCTTATGTAGCCTTGTAGGGTATGTATGTTCATCTTTGTTTTCCTCCTTTTATGTAATGTTTATTTGAGTCTATGATGTTGGATATGGCTTCTTCATCGATGACTCTTGAAAGGCTGGTGGATGGTTATTCAGTGTCTGCAGGTCATTGTTGGTTGTTTGCCTTAGTTGCTGTGTGGTCCACAAGTTGTTCTGTGTCTTCTATTTGACTTAATATTTGCTCCATTTCTATTTCAAAATTTTTGTGAATGTTATAGATGGCCATTTCCTTCAGTTGGTAAACTGATTTCTGTACATTTTTTCTGATCGGGTATATTGGAGAAATTGTTGAGGCATTTTATTCCCATTCATGAGGCAGTGGTCATTGTGAGTACTGCTTACTGGTCTCCGCCCATGCATTCTGTACTTTTTACTGTACTTGCACTGTGGCTCTGCATGGTACATTTAATTGGTCATGCCAGTTCCACAGGTGTGACCAGGTGGCTCAAAAAGACCTTAGTAGGGGAAAAATTAGTTCAGCAACATTGCTGGGATGACGGCAGTACTCTATGAGTAAAGTGGTGATGATGACAGTACTACACTAAAAAATCTGTGGTCACCAATTAATTCATTCAGTTGCTCTGATAAATGAATTTATCAGGAGCTTTCAGAGTCTACACCTATTGCATAAATCTATTCCTATATATCTACATGATGTATATATGAAAAAACAATAAGTGTCCATTTGTATGTATTCATACAGTATTATGGACTTTCTTTTCCAGAGATTATGTACATACCTTGAAATGATTATCACTCTTTTATACTCTATCCTCAGTTAAATGCTTACTATTCGTACTTCCTATAATGAAATCAAATATAGTAAACAAATAAGTTGTCTTGTTATGACTTGCTTTCGTATCACAATATTTCAGTTAATTTACTAGGTGCCTGTCACACTAGGCATTCCGCACTCTGAGTTCCTTCACCAGACATTAGGGACAATGCATTAATGCAGGGCCAGGTGCACATGATTCATGCATACCTGGCCCACATAGCTCCACACCTACGCCCTTGCAGGAGGTGGCCATCATCCCAACCCCCTGGCATGCTGATGAGTAGGGGATGGACTGAAGGCATGCAACTGGATACCCATTATGGGTCCTGAAGTGGTTCCCTTGCTCCACACAGAGGATTCTGGGAAGCCATAGACTTGAATTTCTTTCAAAGTAGGGGTGAGTGTCAGAATAGTTGCCCCCAACCATGCTTGTCAGCCTGGTGGACTGGGGCAGCATTGGGGGATTGCCAGTCCTGGTGCAGCCAGTAGTTGTATTTATTTATTTAAAAGTTTCACCAGAAAAAGCATACTGAGCTGGGAGCTCATTTCCAGATGCGTCCTGGGGGAAGGAAAATTGTATAAGTGAGGCTTTATTAGCACAACAGCACAAATACATTGGTAGAATCTTTTAAAGAGCAGAGTAGAGTAACATATAATCACAGATACATTGGTTAGCAGTACCACATAGACTGAGAATGTAGGACAGGGACTCAGCCAGTAATCCATATACAGCACAGACAATAGCCACTAGAGTTCAATACAGACATAAGTCGGCAATCATTTACAGGGCAGCTGATTAAACTCAAGTTAATAAACAGCTGAGAGATACAAGTAAAGTGCATGATAACTAGAGTCCAAGCATAAGTACCTAATTACAGTGGTTAGCCACTTGGAGACAAGTCAGAGGACAGCAGATGAGGGGGAATTAGGAGCAGTAACAGAAGGGGGAGGTGAGATCTCTGAGGTGGTTTGAAAAGGCCCAGAGGGAGGAGGATTGGTGTATGGCAGGGGGGGAAGGGGGTTCCAGATTTTAGGGAAGCAATGGCTGAATGTGGCTTTGCCGATGGTTTTAGTGACTGGAGGGGCTGCTAGGGTATGAACAGTTGAGCTTCTGATGGTATGGGAGTGAGGGCTTCTGAGGGTATGGGAGTAGGGGTGGTAGGTTTTATGAGGGTGTGCAAAAGATATGGCAGGGTCACCACCTCCATAACTTGCACTCTCCTCACTTTGCACTCCCACCTTTGTGAATAGTGAGGAGTGTGAACACACCACCAAGCATGCCCCAGACCAGGACATGATTAGCTGTGGGACTGGCCATCATGATCGTATACACAAGGAACATACGCCCCTTCTGTGAATGCCCCTGGGGGTCTACTGGACCTCCACTTTGTGGCATTCCCACAAAGGGTTGCCTATGCACCACGGATATGTGACACATAGGAAATCAATCCATTAGTGCAGAGACCACATAGTGCTCTCAATTTAACCAGCTAAGCATTCTTTTTGTTCCCTGTCCTTACCACATGTCATACCTGGCTGCAGTCTCTAAATTTTCACAATTTTGTGTTTTGTGCATTGTTTTTTTACTCTGTATGAATATCTAATTTTGAAACATAAGTGCTGCCTGAATAAGTTGCTAATCAATTTTAAGTGTTTTAAACAAGGATATGTATTATTTGTTTGTGCTTGAGACTGCAAACTTACCCAGTTTTGCACTGGCAACATGCTGCTATTAGAACCTCAGATTGCAGCATGAACGCTAGGGTGAGAATCTACTCTTCAGCCTTCCCACTAGCAGGGCATCATCTGAGGGACATAAACTGGTGTACATTCTGTAGGAAACATTGAGTTGCTCAGCATCTCACTACAAAGAACTTGCTGAAATTGTGGTTCCTTGGCAGCCTTCATGGAGGGTTGTGTAAGCTGAATGGTGGTCACAGACCGCTCTCCCAGTACATAGTGAAAGTGTTCTCATAACAATAAGTATATTAATCTGGTGCACACCCTTAATACTGGAAACCTCTAGTGGCTAATTAGGCACCTCCATTTTATTTTGCTTAGTGGTCAGTTTCATAATAGCAATTAAAAAATGTCAGCCTCTGTGTTGTCTTTCTTATACTTCTTTAAAGAGGATGGGTGGGGGAAAGAGAGCTAGTGATGTTACACTACCGTAGGTGGGCATATTATAGGAGGCTATATGCCACTGCTGAGAATGTGGGCCCATCCTGTGTTACATAGTTGTACAAAATAACACATTATATGTTTAATTATTGCTATATCTGGAATATTCACAAATATTTTTAGTATTTTGTTTTCTTTTTAGATAGCCATGCCAGTTACACTCACTACTCCTATTGACCCTGGTGACTCTGCCAGCATGCACTCCAGTTTGTAGTAGAATAAACCAGAAATGACTAAACACTGGGAACAAGATTTAAATGATGTAACTAAAGAAGATTATCACCATACAAGTTTTCATGTACTGTAATATAATTTGGGTGAGCCCCCCCCCCCAAGTAAGCTGCTGTACAAGTTACATGACATTATAGATCACAGGAGAGTCCCTGACCAATCACAATGCTTCATTCAGTTACATGAGGTATTCTTATTATCATAAAAATATCTCACACACTGAGCAACTGTAACAGGCTTCTTACTGACTGCTTGCATCATCAGCATTTTAAATAAAAATACATTGTTATTTACAAACGTTAGTGACCTATGATAAGTTTATGGGTTCAGTTGGAGGGCTTGTTATGGCTCTATGAGTGTCACCTATTGTGTCCTTAGGACCACAGAACTGCTCACCTGTGGTTTGCAGTCCTCTGGTCCTTAGAACGCATGAGGCAACACCCATACCCATAAGAGGCCCTCCAACTGCACCCATAAACTCATAAAAACAAACAATTTCAGGGAATACACTTAAAGTGTATAACTATATAGATATGATGTACTTATATAATAATTACCAAAGAACTACTATATTATTATATATAATAATTACCAAAGAACTACTATATTATCTTTCAAAATATGTAATTACCTATTGCAATGTTTAAATAACGCTTCAGAATTCTGTCTCTATAAATGGAAGACTTGTGGTGAATGCTTCTATTATTGATCACTGGATGACAACAAACACAATAAAAATGACAGTTTCCTAGGTAAATGTAAAAAGAAAATGATTCACAACATTTATGTTCAATACTGCCCAAAAAGACAGAATTTCAAAAAAACTTTAACTGAAATAATAATATTAAACTGAAGAAGTCCTAAAAATGAAAAAATTGTAATGACAAACAGTTGTATTTTGCAGATATGGAGCCCCAGAATGGGTTAACAAGACAAAATGCTATGGAATTACTGAAACCTCCTGTGATCTCACAAAAGAAACATTAGCATATCAGGAAAAGTATTTTGCCAGAGTGAAGGCAGTGGTAATAAATGAATCTACAGAGTGGGTCAAAACTAGTGTCAACCCGCTTCAAGACAGTAAGTATTTGAAATACATTTATTTTGAATCTGTTAAAATTTAATGCAATATGTTTTGAAGGCTGCTGAAATAGGCTGTCTCAGTGCTAACTATTTCAATATGGTTACAGTCACAGATAGTCCAGGGTAAAATGTTTATTACACTTGAGAAATTGTGGAAGACTGGCAATTTCACATTCAAGTAATTTTCACAATATAGCACCAACACTGGGCATAATTTCGCCAATGCTTTTTATTTAAAGCAGCAGTGCAACGAAAGTGGGTTAAAATTTGACCCCACCTTTTTTTCTTCCTAATTGATGCCATATGTCTTCCAGTTTATTTTAGTGGTAAAATTTTCAGTTTTCATTAACATTTAAGAACTTTATGAATGTTTTAAAGTAATTATTTCTCAAGAAAAAAGATGGCCGCCTCATTTTTGCATATAAATAATACTGAGGACCAGAGGAGGGTAAGGGTCCAGACAAAATGCAAAGGTACTGTACGCAGCATTGGAGGCACCCAGAAAACCCAAATCAACAGCTATGCTGATATTTTCTATAACCATAGCAGAAAATTAGCTTTTGGGAATAACTTTTTTCATTGCACTGCTGCTTTAAAAAGAACCATTTTCTACAAATTAGCATTTTTTGGGCTGCAGTGGGCATAGCCCTGCAGCTGTCTTGTGAACACACAGAGAAAAGGAAGCTTCCTGGATACCGACCAGACTTGTTAAATAGTGGAGGTGAACTTCAGTCACTGTGCATTCACCACACTATTTTGTCTGTTGGTACCGGTGGAACATGGTAGTGTCCACTGTGTCCAAAATGGCAGCAGAGTTCTGTGTACATGTGAAATGACTTGCACATGCACACTGAACTCTGGTGGCACAGAGATACAGTCTGCCATTTCCAAGATGGCCCCAGTGTTCTCTGTGCATGCAGCATGCGTGAGTCATCACCCATGCATACAGAACTCTGCTGCCATCTTGGACACAGCAGACAGTGCCATGCTCCTCCCTCAATTTGACTGCAGCTGTACCGACTCTGGCCAAAGTTTGTTTAATTTATGAGTTCATATATATAATTATCCGTAGAAGCAAACCATAGTCAAAGAAACTAAAAAGCAAGGGAAATATCTTATATATTGACAAGGGCATCCTGCCCTGATGGTTCACATTTTGCCACAGCACTTCATTCACACATGTTAACAGAGACATGAATGGTCCCGCCTCTTCAGTGATTATAAAATGAGCACCTGCATAGTATGGAAACTACAGTCCTCTAGGGCCTCCTGAGCTTGCCTCCTCAAACACATAGAAAACCACAGAGATATCTACTGATATCCAAGCAGAACCTAAATAGCTCTTTGCCAAGTGAAAACTCTTGTGCAGCCCCTTCTGTAATATCTTGGGGGTGGGTGGGAGGTGGTGGTACTTAGTGTAGCTCCAAAGCAGGTTGCTCCCACCTATCTCCTCCCTATCTCATGTCATGGCATACTCTGAAGCAAAATGAATATGTTATCTATTCACCAAATTGTCCCATGCTGCAAAATATTGTTTATTGCCCATATTCCTGCTAGGTTCATGATGGCACAAAACTGACACATTTCAAAATATTGTTCATTTTACATATTTCAGATGGAGACATCCCCAGATTAAGATGGTAGCATGAATTATACTGATGCATTCATGTCACTATAGTTACAGTAAGGGCTGCAGTTAACTTCTATTTAGAAACTTGATGTTTGTTCATTTGTAGCTCAAATATCAGATAATAGACTTGGCTGACAGTTTCAGAGCTTATACAGGTCATTTGCATCAGCACCTGAGCAAACCTAAAAACATAATTTTAATCCATTATCCTATGTATGACAGGAGTCTCTGGAAGGTTTGATACAGTGCCTTTTATTGGACAACATATGTCTTGTACAAAGATGTTATAGTACACAAGCTCTCAGGGCCTCATGGGTCCCTTCTTCAGGTGAATGGGCTAGTCACCTGAAGAAGGGACCTGAGAGGCCCCAAAAGCTTGTGCACTAAACCATCTTTTTACAAGAAATATGTTGTTCAATAAAAGGTATCAAACCTTCCAGTGACTCTTGTTTTCCAAGGACCAATATGGCTAAAATCTATTTTTATCAGTGTATCAATTCTTTTATCAATCAATTCTTTATTTTTAAAAAGGCACCTTTCTAAAACCAAGGTGCCTGTACAAGAACAATCAAACAGAATAATAAATAACAATACAAATTTAAAAAAATACAACAGCAGCTTTAAAAATCCAAAAATGCCAGGTTAAAAAGATACATTTTCAGTGCAGTTTTAAAGCTTTGGACGGTCAGGCAATCTTGCACACGATGCGGTAGAGAATTCCACAAGGTCGGGGCCATAAAACTAAATCACCTTGCTCAAGATGTTTGTAAATTGACCATGGGAATCTCTAGCAATCCCTTGTCAGTGGATTGGAGAGGGCAGAAGGGACAGTAGGGATGAAGGCGATCTTGAAGATAACTGGGTCACTGATCGTGTAGGGCCTTGTAGGTCAGCAAACTGACCTTGAAGGTGATCCACCACTGTATTGGCAGCCAGTGCAGTCTGTGGTGCACAGGCATTATATGACTGGTCCTAGAGGTACCAGTCAAAAGCCTGGCTGCCCCATTCTGCACCAGCTGCAAGTGGTGGATATCAACCCCCAGTAGCCCAAGGTACAGGGCATTGCTGTAGTCAAGGTGGGAGGTAATGAAGGCATGGACTAAAGTTGAAAGATCATCAGGAGGAGCCAGGTGCTTTACCTGGGTGATATTCCTCAGATGGTAGAAAGGGGTTTTGACAGCCACCGACACCTGCAATTTTAGGGTCAGGCGATCATCAAACATAACGCCCAGGTTCCACACCCAGTCTGAGGTGGTTAGCTGGACACCTCCAAGTCATAGACCTAAAGGAAATCACGCCAACACACCCACCTCTCGAGGACCTGGGTCCACAACCAACACCTCAGTTTTCTCTGGGTTTAACCGCAGCCAGCTCACATTCATCCAGTCCTAGATCTCGGCTAGACAGTTATTAAAGACAGAGACAGCATCATCCTGGCCAGGCACAAAGGACATGTACAGCTGAGTATCATCTACATAGCAGTGAAAACTCAAGCTGTACCACCTAATAATTGCTTCTAATGGCAGCATATACACTGCAAACAACATGGGTTCCAGGATGGAGCCCTGTGGCACCCCACAGGATAGGGAGAATGGAGCTGAGGAAAAATAACAGACACCACCTTCTGAGTCCTACCCTCTAGAAATGATCGAAACCATCTGAGGACCATCCCTGAAAGTCCACAGATGAACCGCAGGTGTTCCAACAGCACACCATGGTCCATGGTGTCAAATGCCGCAGAGAGATCTAGAAGGACCAAGATGGAATGGGTCTTTCGATCTCTCACTATTAGGAGGTCATTTAGTACCCAGACAAGGGCTGTCTCTTTACTATGTCTCTTCCTAAATCCAGACTGGAGAGAATCATAGACATTGTGTCCAGTCAAATGGTCATTCAGCTGCGATGCCACCACCTTCTCAATAACCTTACCCACAAAGGAAAGGTTAGAGACAGGTCTGTAGTTAGCCAGACAGTCAGGGTCCAAGGAGGGCTTCTTAAGAAGGGGCCAAAAAACAGCCTCCTTCGGGGGCCTGGAAAAATCTCCCTCTCCAAGGACATCCAGACTATCTCGGCAAGGACTGAACCGATTTTATCCACACAGCCTACCAAAAGGCACTTGGGGCCTGGGTCCAAACTACAGTTGGTCGGACTCATTGACTGGATAACCTTCACAATATCATTGATTGTGGGCCAGCCAAAGTCACACCACAAAAACTGGGCATCCAACATCTCCTGCCAACCACCGCAACTCCCTTAAGAGAGGGTCAGGCGGATGCCGGACCTGATTCTGGCAACCTTATCCACGAATAATTATGCAATCTCCTAACAACGTTCTTGTGAAAAAGCATTTCCAGGTTGGAGACAGAGTGGATTGCACAATCTGTCCACAGTCCGGAAAAGCTGAGCTGGTCAATTCTGCACAGCGGCAATTTTCCTGGACAGGAATTCTGCCTTCTTATGGGTAAGTGCTGATTGATATACCACATAGTGGCCGATCAAACTATGTCTGTCACACTCCAGGCCAGACCTCCGCCAGCCCCTATCTAACCTTCGTCCCACTCTCCTCAACTCCTTCAAGGCCTCATCAAACCAGGGAGACCTGGGACAAAGAGTGAGGGGATGAACATGAACAGATGCAATGGAATCCAGGGCCTCTGTCACTGCCTTATTATAGGCTAGTACCAGATCCCCTGGATCCATGCATTCACTCGGTATACCGGATAGGTCCAGCACCGCCATCAGGCCATCAGGGGGTCATGCCCCTCAAAGGGCTGTATCGGACCATCTCCATAATGGCAGACCTATATGGGGGGGCCACAAAACTGAACCCGATGGTATGATGGTCAGACTACCTGACTGGTTCCACCACCAAGTCAGATATCTCCATCTCCAGGAGAAACACCAAGTCCAATGAATGACCACCAATATGGGTCGAGGAGGAAATAACCTGTGTGAAGCCCTGTGAATTCATTAACTGGAGGAAGTCCTGTTCAAACTACGAGAGTTCATCGTCGACCCAGGCATTGAAATCCCCCAGGATCAGCCATCTGGGGTATCCCAATGTCATGTCGACAATGAAGTCTGTGACTTCCCGCAGGAAAACATTCCCATCACCTGGTGGATGGTAGACAAAAAGAATCCTGCACCCCACACCCTCACCTAAAATACATTCAAAGGAGTTGGTGGCTCCCACTGGTACCTCCATCAGGTTCAGTTCTGATCTAAAACAGATGGCCACACCCCCGCCCCTACGATCCATCCTCGGGCGGTGTATCACAGAGTACCGAGCAGGAATAGCTGATGCCAAAATGGGACCAACATTCTCATCCAGCCAGGTATCGGCGATGCAAGCCAGGTCAGATGATCCAACAAGATCTGCTACTATAGCGGTCTTGTTCTTAATAGACCTGACATTGCATAACACTGCCTAAGTAAGATGAGCAACTGAGGATGCCCGAGTTACCTGCCTGCTATAAGCAGAGCCCTTGATATGGGAACCAGACATGGAGGACCCCCCTTTCTGGACCCAATTTTCCCCAAGGCATCTCCTTGTCCCCACTATCCCAATCTGCCCACTCCTTTCCATTTCCCCACATGGCCAAGTCCCTGCCCTCAGCCTCCTGACTATCCCCAGAGCCCAGCACTATCTATATACCTCTGGGGACAGAGAGGGACTAAAGAAAGGGTGGAGGTCTCTCAGCCTGAAGGGGGAAAAATGCCTGACCATCATTTTACCTGCCCAATGCATCTTTACCATAATTTTCAAACACCCATTAAAACGACACTCAATTCACACTCTCAAACTTCCATACCACTCCACAACACAACCACACACACAAAAATAAACCAAAACCCCAATTACAAACAATATAGAAATAAATAAAAAAATAAATAATATTGCAAAGTGTGAAGGTGTTTTCAGTTAAAGAGAAAAGTCACACAAATTGTCCTGGTTGAGTAATTATTGCCCTCTGGGGAGCTCCCACCTCTCCAGAGATAAAGGTTTTTACCCCCCACCCCCGACACTGTCTCCCACGTAGGCCGGGAGAGCAATCAGCAGCTTATACACGAAGTCAGTTTAAACAAGGCACTCACTGCCAGCCAAGGTTCAAAGTACTAAAAAGGAAAAGAAAAAGGAAGAGTCTGACATAAACACTTTACAAAAATGTATTTTTAAAAAAATGTTTGCTTGGGCCACCCCATGTGGTGCAGCAAAACCACATCATGCTTCCATGATCCCAGTTTCTGGAGTGAACCCAGGCAGCAAAGTTGGAAATGCACTGCTGCTGACAATGTATCCCAGCCAGAGGAAGAGTGGCACATGCTCTGAGGCCACAGTGGTTTCTGCTGTTGGACCAGGATCAGGGAGCATGGTCCTCTGGCAGACAGCTTATAGTGTATATCTGAGATACTTCTCTATTGATTCTGTGCATGTAGCCTGGGTATAATTCAGTTTATATTTCACATTAGTTCCATACAGTATTTCTCCACACTGTTATTTACTACTGTGCTCATGTGCATGAATAGAGGATATGTGTTCCTTGAGAGTTTATAGTTGCTTATTCCCGACCTGGAGACCTAGTAATCTGCATGTAACATCACAGTTATTCCCAGGGCAACATACTATGATGTCACAACACAAGATTGTGACTTCAAGTGGGGGATAAGATTTAGGATAGATAAACTCTAAAGGGTATTATAAAATGGGTACTCAGAATCCTGTATTTTGATTGGTTGCTAGACGTGCGTTAGAAGAATCTGACGCAAGCCTAGCAACAAGTCCAGGTAACCACAGCTGCATTTTTAAAAACTGGGTGATATGATGCCCAATGGAATGTTAATTTTTAAATCACCACCATTTATTCCCGTCACTACCCAAGAACATACTCAAACACCGTAAATGTCATTCTCATGAAAGCAGCTGTTTTTAAAATAAAATCATTTAACTGCACCCGTCATGCCAGCAGTATACTGGGAAGTTTTTTGTCTTTATTTTCCCATCCTTTTGACAGTGATTTCTCCCCCAACCCTGACCTGCTGCCCAGTCGCTCCCTCACTTACAAGCCTTTGCTTGTTGACTGATCACTCCCTTGCTACACATAAGCTGCTTCCTTCCCCTGCCTGTCACAACTCATAACCCCTAGAAAAGTAAGCCAAATACTTTACTGGTCCTCCCCTTTTTTGCTTTTTTTTTAACATCTCTACTGATCTGTCTGCTTGGCTGCCTGCCCGCATGCCCTCTTGCTGTGGACCGGTCGTTCACGATCCTCGCTCTCTTGCATTGTTTTTTAATGTATTGAAAAACCCGCACGTTACATTTATGTTAAATGGCACTTTATGTCCCTCATGGTACATACTCCTGGCTGAATTCCCAAAGTGCAGCTGATGATACTTAAAGATACCTGTAACTTCAATGAGATGTGCATGCGGTCACTCTTCTACTCACTGTACTCTCTCTCAAACAACCTGCTTATTGGTGACTAGCTTTTTTTAACAAACGGAAATATAAAACCCACTTGCCAGATTGTGGTCTGTCTTTCTTTGAGGTAGTGGCTGGATCCACATAGAGCTCTCTCTCCCTTCCGTGCTTGCATGTGTGTGTGTGTGTGGGGGGGGTACATCTGCTCACTACAGCACACCCGCTCTCTGTCTCTCAGTCCTCGATATATTTGAAAACAAAAATTGCAAACATCCTGAAAAAAGCTTCATCAGCAAGATGTACCCAGTTTATATGATTTTACTTTGTGTGTGTGTACAGTGGGTGGAAGAGCCATGGGAACCAGCTAGAGCTCTAGGACAGGTATGATGACCATAACAGGCCAGAACACTTTAATAAAAAAATGCATAGCAAACTGAGGTATGCAGAGGAACTATTTATGTAACAGGTAGACAAGGATATTACTTTTTTATTATTTTAACCAATTCATTTTAATTTTTTCACACATCTAAAATGAGAAGACCAATTTTATAAGTGCAATAAGTCACTCTGGGTTGTGCGTTAGACAGTTCTAATGCATGACCAGGGAGCTGGACGCAGTCAACCTGTGGCCTCATGTCTAACGCGAAACACTTGGGAAAGTATCTTACTACTTCACCTCATAAGATGAAACAATTTAATCTTGATTCCACAGCATCTTGTTTTAAAGAGGACTCGGATCGTTGATCTTTGTTACCTCTTTCATTGTGGGGCCGAGTGAACGTTATAAAAATGAACATTTTACCACATTTATTATATTCCCTTCAAATGTGTAATTTCGTCCTCCCCCAGTTGTGGTTTACTCAAGTGCATAGGATTCTTACTTTTTTCCTATGGTTGGGAAAAACAGCTTCTTGAGCTTTGTTCAAGTTAATGTGTGCCAAACAGGAAGGTAGTTTACAAACTCCCAATTTTTTCTTATATTATCTGACCATACACCTTACCAGACTTTCCTACTGGTTGAGATCACCAGGAGGGGATCTATCTACACCATATGTGCCATATTGGGTGGACATAGAGAGTTTCTTGTGCTCCACTAATGGTTTGGATTATCAGGTCACTCCCTTACCTTTCCAGGAAGAATCTTCCCCAATCATTGAGGGACACACCTTAGAGGCATCTCTTCACACTCATTTACAGTTATGTTCCCTCCTGAAGATTTGTTTGCATAAGCTCACAGAGGTTAATGAATGGCTCAGGAAGTGGGGTGAAGAGAATGGGTTGGGGGTGTTAGGGAACTGGAATGGAGTTTGGGAGGATAAGGGACTATATGCCAAGGACAGGTTTCATCTTGCCCCATTAGGGAAGGAAGTCCTTAAACAGGGGATGGCTGACTACATACAAGAAAGGTGGGGTTTAAACTTGTAAGGGGGGAAGGGATAAGGGAGGGCTGAAGAGCCCCCCTCCAGATGAGGGGAGTAGCCTTCAAGCCCAAGGGGGAGGGGGAAACAGACTGGAGGTGGAGGTTTCAGGAGGAGCAGGGGAGGATGGAAGTATAAGGAATCTGGGTGGGTCTGACAAAAGGATCAGGATAAGGGGTGGGGTTAGTGTTAGAAATGCCAGGAGTTTGGGAAAGCTGCCAGAGTTCCAGGCCATGCTGTTCGGGAGGGGGTGGATGTGCGGCAGTCACGGAAACGGGCCAACAAAACCATGACTGGGACCTTAATGTAAGGGGTACACTACGCTTAGGGAAGGATAGAAAGGAGGGCAGAGGGTGGAGTGGCTATGTTCATTAGAGATGACATAGAAATGCTATGGTAGAAGAGGCAGAGGAAACGGAGGCCTTATGGGTCACTTACGATCCCCAGCAGGAGATAAGGTCAAGCTGGTGTAGCATATAGGCCCCCGGATGAGTGATGTTCTAGAGGATGGTTTGCTGGACATCATTGCCCAGTGTGGTCCAAAAGGGAAGGAGTGGTGTGATGGGGGACCTTAATATGCCAGGTACTAACTGGGGAACCATGTCCTCTAAGGTGGCCAAGGAGCAGAGGCTGCTGGATGGCTTCCAGGATGTGTTCTTAACACAGCATGTGATGGAGCCCACAAGGGAGGGCATGTCCTGGATGTGGTTCTGGCAGATGGGGATCTGGTAAGGGACATGGTTGTACAGGACCCCTGACTGGGAGTGACCTGACCACTGTCTGGTTTCAAATAAGCATTGGGGAGTGGGGGTGAGATCTAGGACACTGGCAGTGGACTCAGGGGGGCAGACTTTATGGGCATGGGAAATATTCTCAAGGATCACTTGAAGGGGATTACCTCAACAACAAGTGTGGAAAAGGAGATGGAGGTCATAAAACGGGACTTCAAGAGGCAGTCAGGATCTGCGCTAGTTGAAACGTAAGGGAGCAAGGTCACATAAACCATGCTGGTGGTCCAGTGAGGTCCAGGTAGCAGTCAGAGAAAAGAAGGCGCTACAAAAATATAAAACAACAAGAGGGATAGGGATAAGGAAATGTACCAGCTTGCATCTAGAAAAGTCACCCAGATGGTGAGGGGAGCAAAGTCCAGTAAAGAGCATCGGCTGGGACAGGGATGCATGGAGGGAAAGGGGTTCTTCCGTACATTGGGGAGCGGAGAAAACTAAGGCCATCTCAGCAGATTGAGATCAGAAGGAGGGTGGGTGGAAGAGGCGAGGGACCAGGCAGAGGTATTTAAGCAGTACTTTGCCTCTGTGTTCACTAGGGAGGGGATGGATATCTACAAAGCAAGGCACAAAGGGATAGAAGCGGCAGGAGTGGACTAGGAGCAGCAGAAATGGAGCAAAAGGGAGGGAAAGGTACCCCAGGGTGTCACATCTGGTTAAGGATAAAAGACCAGTAAGGTGGAGGGGACGGATGATGCCATCCCCACCAAAAAGGGTGTGGTTTGCCCTCAAGGCCCTAAAGAAAGACAAATCTCCTGGTGGATGGCATTCATCCGAGAGTACTATGGGAATTAGCGGACATACTGGCTGCACTTCATGGAGCTTTTCAACAGGTCACTTGAGACAGGAGGGTACCTAGGGATTGGCGAGAGGCACATGTGGTACCAATCCATAAAGGGGGTCAAGGGAAGTACCAGGAAACTATAGACCCATCAGTTTAACCTCGGTGGTGGGAAAATTAATGGAGAGTATACTAAAGGAACGATTGGGGTTTACTTGGAGGAGGTGGGAGGTCTGGATAGTCGGCAGCATGGGTTTGTGCCAGGTAGATCATGTCAAACCAACCTTGTGGAGTTCTATGAATGGGTAACATCAGAACTGGATAGGGGTAAGCCTGTGGATGTATTATTCTTGGACTTCAGCAAGGCGTTTGACTCTGTCCCCCACAATGGTCTGGTGGAGAAACTAAAGGAACGATGGGGTTAGAGTAGGCCCTTGATGGTCAGATGGATTGAAAACTGGATAGCTGGACGCACTCAGAGAGTAGTGGTCTGTGGGGAGCTCTCGAACCCTACAGAGGTTGGTAGTGGGTACCACAGGCTCGGTCCTGGGTCCAATCCTGTTTAATGCATACATATCAGACATCAGGGATGGTATAGGGTGTGAAATGAGTCTCTTCGGATGACTCCAAGATGGGAGCAGTAGTTGAGGGAGAAGAGGGAGGTTGGCCCTGCAAGGGACCTGGACACCCTGGAAAGCTGGGCTCACACATGGAAATTAAATTTCAATATCACCAAGTGCAAGGTGTTGCATCTTGGTCGGGAAACCCTAAACACAGGTACACCCTGGGAGGGAGGTGCTGGAAGCCTCAACAGGGGAAAAAGACCTAGGGGTCATGGTGGATACATGTATGAATAACACTGAGCAGTGCAGGAGAGCAGCTAGCAAGGCAAACAGGATGTTGGGATGCATCATAAGGGGATCACCTCTAGGAGCAAGGAAGTGATTCTGCCACTGTACAATGGACTGGTTAGACCACACCTTGAGTACTGTGTACAGTACTGGAGACCACACTTGAAGAGGGACATACAGCTCCTGGAGAGGGTACAGAGGGAGGGCAACAAAGATGATCATGAGGCTAGGGATTTGACTTACGAGGACAGACTTGAGGAGCTCTGCCTGTTTTCATTGGAGGAGAGGAGAGACAGGGGACATGATTGAGGTCTTCAAGTACCTCAAGGGAATAAATAGGGTAAACATGGAGGGGATCTTTAGACTAAAGCAGGGAGGCATCACCAGAGGCATGGTTTGAAGTTGGAAGGTGGAAGGGTGAGGGGAAAAGAGAGGAGGTTTTCACTGAGAGGGTGGTGACCCTTGGAATGCTCTGCCTGGTGAGCTGGTTCAGAGATCCACAGTGGAGAGCTTTAAGAGAGGGTGGACAGAACAGAAAGTGGATGTATCAGATGATGGCCTATCCCGGTGGGGTGGGGATGGATGATAGGGGTTTCTGGAGCACAAGGGATGAGAGGGTCTCGGCACCCAACTAAGGATCTAGGTTCGAGCAGACTTGATAGACCATAAGGCCTAATCTGCTGGCAAATAGTATGTTAGTATGTTAGTATGTAAGGACACTTCACAACCCTTATTTGGGAACCTTGCATATCGGATAGCTGGACGGATACTTTCTAAAGGGTTTTGGATGGGTATGGGTGTTGATACAGTTGAAGATCTCATTCTCAACTAGAAATTGCCCACTTTTCAGGATGCCGGGACCTTATATAATTGGTCCATGTCTTCCTGTTTTCGATATTTCCAATTGTCACACATGCTCTTGCAATTTATTTGTTCAGACCTTTGGTTTAGTCCCCTGGGTAGTTTATTTTTTTCTTTTTTTTTTACACGGCTCCTACCTCCCATCTTATTTCATATTTCTACCAATCTCTACAGGAATATCTGGTTGCCAATGAAGGGCCAAGGTTCTATTGGTGGGACCAAGCTCTTCCAGCTTCCAATTCCTTTGGAAATTGGTAGACTATCTAGAAGCATTTATATAAGTTTATTAAGTGGGATAGACTCCATCTGATGCAATATCAGATTATCCACAACCTTTATTATGCCCCAGTTAAATTGCATAAGATAGGTCGGTTGCCCATTAATTCTTGCTCCAGATGTGTCAGGGAGCTAGTCACTCTACTTCACATCTTGTGATCCTGTGAAACAGTAGTCCCCTTTTGGAATTCTATCAAATCTCATATAGATCCCCTGCTGGGGTTATCCAACACCTTTTTCCCTGAAGTGTGTATCTTGTGTGACTACAGTGATACCCTGATTGGTAACCAAAAACCACATGTAGCCCTGGTTTCAGCATGTGTGAAGAAAGTTATCCTCTGGAACTGGCTTGATTGGTGTACCCCCCAGTTTCTGGAATGCTATAGGGAGATCCTGTTTGCTTTGCGAGCTAAGCACCTTATAGTCAGTATGTCTGTTAGACTGTCTACATATAAACATGTCTGGGAACCACTACATGTTATACTGACTGCATGAATGTATGTTTCTTTTTTTTGGGGGGGTGGTTCTCATAGTTGTAACCTAGCAGATGGGTGCATATCAGGTCAGGTGTCTTGATTAGTCTGTTATTATTGCTTCATTCTTTTACTCCAGTGGTGGGGAGGGCGGTGGATATGGGAGGTAGGGTGGGAGATGATGAATTGTTTGGTGTGTGTTGTTGTTTGTTATTTATTGTGTCTACCTGCAAAATAGTTAAATCCTGGAACTGTTCATGTCTTTCTTACACTTTTCATTGTATGTCCAGGTTTTGATCTATTCTAATAAAGTTTATTCAATTTAAAAAAAAAGAACTGTCCAATGCATACCCCGTTGTGACCTAATTGCTTATAAGTTCCTGTTTTTCTGCAAAGTTCCTCAGTAATAAATACGGAAGGGGTATATTGTATAGATGTTTTATGAAATACTAGCTGAATTGGGTCTAAAAGTTAGACTTTCCAATGTTTTTTTTCCAGCAGTGTCAGCAGCTCTTTAATTCATACAAATTATTTAGCAAATAGTGCTCACTTTCCTGTAGGGGCTTTTGGTGTTCACATTTAAAACAATGTAGTAGTGTTTTAAGAATTTGGCCTGTATTTTCTTAAAGTTGTATCAGACACAACAGCATGCTGCATCAGTTTTGTGTTGCAAACCCCAAATCTGCTGCACCTGCACTTGTGTCCAGATTAGTGACACAAAAGTGGCACAACTATGATGCAGCCCACCTTTGTGCTGCAAGTATGCCTCAAGTGTGATGCAAATGTGGCTGTGTCATAGCTGTGTCACTTTTGTTGCACTAATCTGGACACAAGTGCAGGTGCAACAGATTTGTGATTAGCGACGCAAAAGTGACACAACTTGATGTTGTGTCTGTTGCAACTCTGAAAATGCAGGCCACTGAGTTTAAATGATAATGTTCTTTTTTTGTAATTGACAATTTTATTGAAAGTTTAAAAGACAAAGAACTAACAAAACATACAATGCAATAGTCATAGCATACAGTCATATTATCCTAAATTTAAAATAAAGCATTATGAATCCTTAAACAATCCAACTAATACATACTAAAAATTCCTGACCAGTATTAGTACTATATTCTTAGGTAGCATTCTTACAGAAGATAGAGTTTAAAAACGGGTTCCAGATATCTAGGAATTTCTCTATTCTATCACTACAAATAAAAGCCAGCATTTCATACCCTGCTCTGGTGGACATATATATCCTCAAGCTATTCAGACAAGGTCGGGGATAAGGTTTGTTTCCATCTTCTAAGAGCTATATTCTTGGCTGAGATGAGTGTGGCCAGAAACAATAATGTATTAGGATTAGGTCATAAATCTAGGTCAGAAGTTAAGCCCAACATTACTTGTTTATCAGTTGGTACAATTTGTTTATTTAGAATTTTTCCACAGGCCCCAAAAACTTCATCCCAGAATTTCTGAATTAGTGGATAAGCCCAAATAATATGTGCAATAGTATCAATCTCATTTAAATATCTCCAACAAATACTGGTGTTGGAAATTCCCAGTTGAAACATTTTCTCTGGTGTGAAGTGCCATCGATGAACTATTTTATAATGAACCAACCTGCCTTTTGCTTCTTTACAATCCTTGAGAATATTTATTCAGCTCCTTTCCCATTCGTTTAGGGAAGTATTAGTACCTAACTCAGATAACGATAATGTTCTGAGCAAGTGCAGTGTGACAAAACTTATAAAATGGGATAATGTACTGTATGGGAAGAATGGTTCCTGTTACTGTATGTATTGATACAGTGTTTATAATGAAACATTTGTTGAGAATGATTATGCCCATTGGACCATCGCATACAATAGACTTACTTTTTCTTTAAAATAAGACCACCACACTCAGAAAAAAATTTCACCAGCACAGGAAGCCAATCCCTGGTGTTGGCAAGCAACCCTCACACCCCTCTGGTTCTCTAATCCCCAGGTCCAGACAAGGGATAAAGTTGATTATGGCCACTAGGTGGCTCTCTTCTCCCCGGTAGATGGGGTAAAGTGTGACTGCTGAGCAGCTCTCCAATCCTTTGGTACAAGGATAAAGTTAATTATACTGTATCTGTTGAGTGGCACTCTGATCCCCAAGGAACAAGGATAAAGTTAATTATAGCTGCAGAGTGACTCTGATCCACATCAAAAGCATAGTTAACTATACTGTAAAACTATTTATTTCTATGCAAAGTTTATTTCACATGTGCAAGGCTTCTGATAAATTACTGCAAATTATATTTTGCACTTGGACTGCTGACATTAGGGGATTAGAGAGCAACCCACAAACTCACTCTCATACACTACTATGCAAGCTGCATATCACCTAATCTTCTCCCACAATACTAGGCGAGCTGCATCTTACCTAGCCTTGCCTGATCTAAAGATATTCTCCCCATGTACACCGTCAGCCTCCACCTCCTGCTCCGTCAGCTCTGGAGTCAGCAGAGTGTGGCATGGTGTTCTGTGTTTCACCACCAATGTGGTGTGGAAAGAAAGGGAGAGTGTAGCAATCTCTGGTTTGGGACAGCAATCAGAGGGTGACGGTTGATTAAGAATATTGTTTTAGTTATTTATTATAAATTGATGTACACCACCTCCTCTAGAGACAGAATGGGCTTCTCAAGATAGCGGTAACAATCAGGTAGTGATGTGTGGAATATGAATCTGATGGCAGACTGCTTTGTCTACTCTGACAAAGAGTAGCATGGTGTTCATGTCCATTGTCTCAGAACTGATATAACATGCTGAGAATGATAAACATTTTGTTCAGTTCATTCGTTGTACCCAGTAAATAGTGATTGCAGGAGATAGTGTTTAGGTTAAGAGGAACTACAAAATACAGCAATCTCCAGTATTAGCAGCCTTCAGGGGAGACTGGAACATTGAGGGGATTTCAAGGCTTCACAATATTGTTTTATTTTATTAATTACCAATTAATGTACACCAACACTGTACAGAAGGAGGTATATATAAAAATACTTTTTGTCCTAAGTCGCTGATGCTTCTCTGCTCTCCTGACCAACCTGATGGACACCCTTATTTAAAAAAAAAAAACAAAAAAAAAACTTTCCCATTTCCCACTGAGTCCCTGATGCCTCTCTGTTCCCCACACCCAGATCAACAGTCAGCAGCATATCAAACTCCTCTCTTCTTCAAATGTGTACCTAATAGTGAAACTCTACCTATCAATAGTTACCAGTCCCCACAGAAAAACAAACAATAATTCCAAAACAACCCTCTCCCTAGGCATAGGAAAACAATTTTTACCGAACTTTGTTCCCCCTTTTTCTCTTAGGGTTCTAAACTTTTTTCTTTTCTTTTACATAAGAAACAATACGATTTTATGATACAGAATATTAGTACATTTCCATATTTTCTGTTATGACAAACTATACACGCCGTGTTTATTGACTGCATATGTTAAAGTAATGCATCCTACTTATTCCACCTTTTCATAAAAAAGTACAATCATTCACTCACTCCCTTAAGGATGCTACTGTCCATGAGAAATATCCATCTGGAGTCAACACATGGTAGACAGATGGGGTGCTATGTCAAGGCCGCACCACGAGAAACAGTGTGGTCAATAATTGTGCTGTGAGGTCAGTGCAAAACTACATTGTCCAAAACCATGCTAGATTAGATATACTCCAAAATGTTGTGACGTTGTTATGACAGCATAGTTTTTGACTGCGAGTATTTGCTGTTGCTGTTTTGACCGGACGCTGACAGATAGTAGATTACTTATCTTTCACTCCTGTAACTATAAGATGCAGAGCTGGAGGAATGTTGTTCCTGTTTTACCAACTTACCTCAGACAAAACATAAATTATTTTGAATGAAATATCTGAAGTTTTTATTTTTTATTTTACCATGATGTTCTAATATCTCCATCCAGAACTTTATTTTGAATAGTGACAAATTTGGAAAATATTTTTTTTTGTTGATTTTATTTCTACACCCCTGCTGGAGGAACTCTCTCCAGCATCCGCCTAACCCTGCTCTCGACCTCCCGCTGTGACGACCACAGCAGTTTCCCTCACTCTGGCTGGCAATGCCCCCAGATCTAAGCCCCCACAGGGAAGGGCTGCGTTATCCTACCAGGGCACCCTATCTATTGTGTAGTGTGCCAGTCAGAGTGTTGGCCCAACGGAAAGTGAGGAGCCCAGCATTGGGAGTGTGGTGCAGGCGGTGGTGCCTTCGTCTATCCTCCAGAGTTTTTTTCTCCCATTTTTCTGTTTCTCACAGAGCTCAGTCGTGCTATGTGTCCTGGCATGAATGCCGATGCTTGCCGCAGCTCCGTCCCTCACCATGCATGGTGACGCAATCCTGGCTTCCTTTGACCACCACCAGAGTTCACGCTTCTGCGACGCAGCCCCTAGAGCCCAACCCAGAAAGAGAGAGAGCAGTCCTCCAGATGCTCAATCTCATCCCTCCCCTGCCAACCCCCATGGCCCAAGTCCATTCCCCAACCTGGGTCGCTGACGTGGTGTGGCGTGAGGTGTGGCATCCAGCCCCTCAACCCTCAGTGCCACCAGGCTGGCCTGGAAAAGATTTTTACTGTAAACAAAACCAGTGTTTGCCAGCCAGCCTGCCTGTGCAGTGGTAGAGCTGATGACCCCGGTTCAAGAATGAGCTCAGAGCATCAGAGGGTCAGCTGGGTGAAGGAAAATGAGCCTCTGATAGATTGCTCTCCTGTTCCAGGCATGAAGGGATCCAGAGCCCATCAAAACTTTGACCCCTACTGATGACTAGGGGTAGGTGCACCAGGAAATAATGCAAGTGGCAGATTGGCAGAGAGGTGGACATTGGCACATGGGCATACCAGGTCATGTTGTCACATACACAATGTCGCAGAGCAAAACCACACAACAGTAACAGTGTAAGTCTCTGAGTTGCCCCCCCAGAGGAGCTTATCTTAATGGGGGAGTTTGGGGGGGTGCAGAAGGCAGAGCCCCCTGCAGAAAACAAGTATTACACTGCATTCATCCTTTAGTTGCTGTTTTATCAGCATGGTATCGTGCGGCACTGTTTTGCTATGTGACAACATGACCCCGTGCCATACATGAGGCACCAGAGAGTGCTGATGGTGAAGAAGGGGATAACATTATACATGAAAGAACTGGAAGGGGACAGGATCAGTTGTGTCCCAGGACAGTAGCTGCTGCTGTTGTTGTTTTCACAGGGTTCTTGTGGATTTTACTTGGTAGGTTAGTTCTTTTCTTTCTTACTTCTAAGGGGCTAGCAGGGTATTGTTTTGGGGGCTGCTGGATGTTTGTAAACTGATTTGGTGGCTGTAAGTGGGGCTCATTTTGTGGATGTTTCACTGTGTAACAGGCTGCGCTGGTAGAGGCCTATTTCTTCTGATTTAAAACCTATTTGGTGGGATTTGCTTGGGCCAGGTTCTTTGGCTGCTGGGCTTGGAGGGGAGACACAGGGCTGATACACTCTCTCTCGAGTCAGGTGTCTGCCCAAAACCCCACCCTCACCCCTCCCTCACCAGAAGTCTTCTGAATTTATAGGGGAACACCTGCCCCTGCAATTGGGAGGAAAAGGCTGCAGGTGCAGCTCATGTAGTTCTAGCCAGTGGGGGTTGGATTTAAAGGCTAGGAGAGAGGAGCTTAGGGAGTTGTTCATTTCCCTTATAAGTTTAATGTGTTGTACTGCACCTAGTAACAGGGTTACTGGTGTACAGTGGGACTGTCTCTAAGATTACTGGGTGACCTGATTAGGCAGTAGGGGTATCTTGGACTAGGGGGGGACTGGAGGCTCACCCAAGGAAACCTATTTGGAAGGGGATGGAACCACACATCATTAGGGCCGGCATCTTTGGGAGGGTGGTGGGGTGCACAGGGTGTGGAGCAGCCATGATACTGGACTGGGTTTGGAAGTTTGGTGGTTGCCCAGTGTGCTACCAGCTAGCACAACAGGGAGGAGGTGCGGGGATTAGGAGAAAGCTGGGAAGGGGGTGGTATGGTTGGGGAAGGGGCTGGGAATCTCCACAGGGTTGCACCAAGCACTGGGGTGGGGGCATGGGAAAGGGTGCAGGACAATACTCCAAGGTCACATAGGGACCCTGGCACAGGGGTCCAAAAAGGACACTACCAAGGAAGCAGGCAGGTAACTGGGGACCTCCACAAAGGGGGACGGAGGACAACATCTCAGGGAAGTAGGCAGATGGCCAGGGCTGGACAGAAGGAAGCAAGGCGGGAGGTGGATCAGACCTTACACTCAGTAACCTGCCATTCTCTTCTTCTGCTCAAGGATGAGGGGTGATGTAGCCACGACAGAGGTGGTTAGAGACAGAAAGGAGTGGGAGGCAGGAGGCAGGGGCCAGATAGCAGGAAGAACAGGGGGACCTGGAATACAGGAGAATGGGGGGCAGTGAATCAGAGCGGGGGGCAGGGGAAGAGGGAGGAAAGCGCAAGGAGAAGGACAAGTTGGGAGGAAAGGTAAAGGAGAAGGACCAGAAGTACAAGGAGGATTCAGTAAAGGGAGCTGAGGGTTTAGGCCAGGGGAGCACGACGAGCAAGAAGAACTAAATGGAGACAGGAAGGAAGGGAGGATGAGCCAGGCTAGTTTAGCAGATGGGGGAGAAGGACCAGTTGCGAGCAGTGAGGAGGGAATTAGCAAGGTACAGAAGGATACTCGGGAGGAGGAGAGGCATAGGATTGGAGGAGGGGTGGCCATGGTAAATAAGGAGGGGTGGCATGTGGCACCCAGATGAGGGGAGGAACAAGGGAGCCAGCTGGGTGGAGGGCCTGTAGAAGGATGAGGGACATGGAAGGGGGGAATGGAGGAAAAGGAGGGTCAGAGTGCTCCTGCTTGGGGATTCTATGATCAGGGGTATCAAATAGGATAGGAGGGAGAAGCCTGGCCAGTTAGAACAAGATGCTTCCCTGGACTAACAGTGCACAGGGCTAAGCACGAGGTATATCAGCTGGCAAAGGATTGTGGGGGTTCCCCAGACATACTGGTCCACCTGGGTACAAATGACATTGAGGGAAATATGAGCTAGAGATACAGGCAAGATGCAGGAGCCTGCCAGGGTCTGTCATGACATAGGATGCACAGTTTCCTTCTCAGAAATCCTGCCAGTGCCAAGGGCTAGTGGGGAACACAAAAGGAAAATTAGGGAGATAAACCAGTGGCTCAGGGGGTGGTGTGAGGCCAGAGGGTATGGGTTGATGGGGGATTGGGGGGAGACCTGGGAGGATAAGGAGCTGTATGCTAGAGATAGACTACATCTCAATTTGGAGGAGAGGGGAATCCTTAAGTTGAAAATAGAGGGGTTCATTGGTGAAAAGTGGGGTTTAAACTTGTGAAGGGGGTGGGATGGGAGAAAAGGCTGTCAAGGAGGTACTGATAATGGAGGGACTCTGTCTCCACCCCCCTGGGGACCAGGAGGATTGCAGGAAAAGGTCAACTGGCAAAGTGCAGACCAGGGGAAAACAGAATCCCCATGGGAACACGAGCAGGGGAAATGGAACTATAGAGAAAGGGTGGAAGGTAGTCCTGCTAAATGCCAGGAGCTTAGGCAATAAAATGCCTGAGCTCCAGGCGATGCTAACTGAGGAGCAGTGGATGTGGCAGCGGTCACTGAGACTTGGGCCACTGCAAGACATGACTGGGACCTGAACCTGGAGGGTTACACTATGTTCAGGAAGGACAGGGGAGAGAAGGAGGAGGGTAGCAATGATAATCAAAACTGCATTGGCATGGGGGGTAGAGGGAGGCGGAGGGAACCATGGAGGCGATTTGGGTCACCTTGATAACAAGGGGGCAAGAGTAAAAATAGGAGTGGTGTATAGACCTCCTGCCCTGGCGGAGGCTGGAGGACAGTCTGGTGGCAGATGTTAGGAGACACTGCAGACTGGGCAGAGGAACGGTGGTGGTGTTGGGGGACTTAAACATGCCAGAAACAGACTGGGAGACTATGACATCCTCTGTGACCAGGGAACAGAGGTTGTTGGTTGTCTTTCAAGACGCGTTCCTAACTCAGCAGGTGAGGGAACCGACCAGAGATGCACGGGTACTGGATGTGGTCCTGGCAGACAGTGACCAGATTGGGGGCCTGGAGGTAGGGGACCTATTGGCGGGGAGTGACCATGCCACGGTCTGGTTCTGCCTGGACCTAGGAGGGGTAGAAGGCTGCACAAAGACGGAAGTAACCGACTTCAGGGGGGCGGATTTTAAGGAAATGGGAAGGCTCCTTAAGGAGCACTTGGATGGGATTAGGTCAGACATGGACTCTGATAGTAGGTGGGAAATCATCAGGAGAGGGGTGCAGGATGCTACCAGCACCTGTGCAAGAGTAAGACGAAAATGCGGTAGGGCCCAAAAACCCTGTTGGTGGACCAGGGAGGTCCAGGAGGTGGTGCGGGGAAAGAAAGCAGCCTATAAGCAATTCAAGTGCTCAAGGAGTGAAAGGGATCGAGGGGAGTACGAGCTGATGGCTAGAAGGGCCACTAGAGTGGTGAGGGCGCAAGGCAAGGAAGGAGCAGAACCTGGCCAGGGAAATTAGGAGAGGGAACAAGGGGTTCTTTAGATACATTGGGGAAAGACGAAGGGTGAAGGGACAGATTAGCAGGATTAAATCAGGGGAGAGATGGGCACAAGACCCGGGGGAGCAGGCTGAGGTACTAAATGAGTACTTCACCTCAGTTTTCACCAGGGAAAATGGGGGTGCTGCATCATACATGGGAGGAGACAGAGATACTGAGGAGGGGGGGACCCTTACTGATTGGCAGGTCTGGGGAGAGGGGGAGGCATCACTGGCAGGTGGGAGGAGGGCTAAGCAGGGAGAAGAGGTACCGGAAGTGGAAATCACAGCAGAGAGAGTGAGGGAAGCCCTCAGCTCCCTTAAGACGGAGAAAGCACCGGGGCCGGATAAATTACATCCCAGAGTGCTGAAGGAACTTGCAGATGTCCTGGCGAAACCCCTGGCAGAGCTTTTCACCATCTCTCTGAGGACAGGGTGGGTGCCCCAAGACTGGAAGGTGGCGCATATAGTGCCTATCCACAAGGGGGGATCAAGGGAGGTGGCAGGGAACTACAGGCCTGTCAGCCTGACATCGGTGGTGGGCAAGGTGATGGAGGGCATTGTCAAGGAGAGGCTAGGGGGGACCTGGATAAGTCAGGGTGCCTGGATGATAGACAGCATAGATTCATCCCGGGGAAATCGTGTCAGACAAACCTGGTGGAGTTCTATGACTGGGTGACAAGTGCCTTGGACCTGGGTAGACCAGTGGATGTCCTCTTTCTAGACTTCAGCAAGGCATTTGACTCTGTTCCTCATGTGGGCCTGTTGGATAAGCTGGGAGAAATCGGGATGGGGAACCAGATGATCAGATGGATAGACAATTGGCTCCAGGACCGGACCCAGAGGGTCGTAGTTGGTGGGATAGTCTCATCCCAAAGGAGGGTCATTAGTGGGGTCCCACAGGGATCAGTCCTTGGGTCCCTTCTGTTCAACACCTACGTATCTGACATAAGGACAGGAATCAGGAGTGAGATGAGTCTCTTTGCAGATGACTCGAAACTGGGGGCAGTGGTGGATGGGGAGGAGGGGAGGGTGGCCCTACAGGGGGACCTGGAGGCTCTGGAAAGATGGTCTAGAATGGGAAGCTGAGGTTCAATGCAGGAAATGCAAGGTACTCCACCTGGGGCCAGAAACCCAGGCCAAGTGTACACCCTGGGGGAAATGCTACAAGTCTCGATGGCTGAGAGGGACCTGGGGTGGTGGTGGATGTCAAGATGAACAACTCTGAGACTTGTAGGAGGGCAGCAGCCAAGCCCAACAGGATGCTGGGATGCATCGCTAGGGGGATCACCTCCAGAAGGAGGGAAGTGATACTCCCTCTGTATAACTGCTTGGTGAGGCCACACTTTGAGTACTGTGTGCAGTTTTGGAGGCCACACTTAAAGAGGGACATTAACCTCCTGGAGAGGGTCCAGAGGAGGGCAACCAAAATGATTTGGGGCTTGGGGGACAGGACCTATGAGGAGAGGCTTGAAGAGCTAAATATGTACACATTGGAAGAGAGAAGGGACTGGGGGACATGATAGAGGTCTTCAGGTACATGAAGAGGGTAAATAGGGGAGGAACAGTCAGGGTGCTTCTAAGGAAGGAGGAAGGGGCCACTAGAGGGCATGGGTGGAAGCTGGAGGGGGGAAGATTCAGGGGAGAAAGGAGGAGGTGCTACTTCACTGAGATGGTGGTAGAGCCATGGAATGCACTGCCTAGGGGGCTGGTGGAGGCAGAGACAGTGGAGGAGTTCAAGAGGGGGTGGGACAGGTACAGGGGAAGGGTTCTGGAAGCAAAATCCAATGCAGCAAGAATATCCGGAACTGGGAAGGGAGAAGCCAGAGAAGGCGAGGGGGACAGCAAGGTCAGCACCCAGGGTGGGGACTGACCAAACGAGCAGACACGAAAGACCGTTAGGCCTATTCTGCTGGCATTTTAGTATGTTAGTATTATCAGAGAGGATGTCAGGAGTCTGGAGAAGTGGTACAAAATGCTGGATGTTTACACTCGAGGAGGAAATGTGAAGAAATCCCCAGGATACCAACTTACAGCAAACAGTGAGTAAAAATGTATTATACAATGAGGTAGGACAATTCTTTAATCTGATTGACTGACTGGTACATTTTACCAGTGGCAAATCCTGCAATATACCAACGGGTAAAAGTGCCAGCCAGTCGCATCTCAGAACCTCCCATTTTTAATCACTCCGACCCCTAAACCTCAAACAGTCACCACCATATTAACTCCTTACTAAGCCGACTCAGAGTTGGTACTCCCAGACCTGAACACAATTAAAATCCTGCTCCAAAGCTACCTGTTACAAAAACTGCCCTTTCTACATTGTTTAAAAAAACTATCTGTACCTCCTCATCTCCTGTATTGTTGTCTCTGCCCCCCTCAAGTCCCAGGAGAGCCAAAGATGTGACCGGTACGACAGTCACAGGAAGGTTCCACAATTGAAAGCCATAGCCATTGCTTCTCCATCCTGTTACACCTTGAACCCTTGAGGCAGATGATAAACACACACACACACAAAAAAAATGCATATTTTTTTTCCATAGCCTAGAAGTAAAAGACAACTGGGGAACGAGTGTTACAGAAGTGTGGCAGCCACACATGCCCATAACCTGGAAAAAAAAAACACGGAGCCTAGCTGCAGTCCTACTAAGCACCAATCAGATAAGGCTGTCCTGGCTCCTCATACAAAAACCTTACCAGGACACAGTGTAAGTGCCACATCAGGAAACACTTATAAATGTTTCCTGGCCCCAGGAAAAACATGGGGGGAGGGTGTGGGAATGATAAACCCTTACTATGCATGGGCAGCTACAACTTAGCTCTAGCCACCTAGGGCTATCTTTTTTTACAATGCAACCATAAATCAAATAAAAGTTAATTAAAATGCCACAAAACACTTTATTTTTACTTATTTTAAGTAACAAAAAGGGGTGAGGACATTGTATAATCACAATAAACCACTCCAGGGTGTGGGTTATGTTGGGAATTACCCACGGCTGACCTGGTTTGACCACCCGGTCTGTGACCGCATGGCCAAACTACGCCAGCCATGGGTAAATTGCAGCATAACTCACACCCTGTCATGATTTATTGCTTAATTAGTCAGCAACATGAAACCACACATGCTGACAGGCAAAGCCCCTAGAAAAGAAATGATTCAGAATTCAACAGTTTGAATTTGATGCCAAAAAGTGCATAGTGATGCACATAGGAGAGACAAATACTAGAAAAGTACACTGTACTGTTGGGATACTCATATAGAGCATGAAAGAGGAAAGAGACCTATAAGTAATGATCAGCAATAACCTAAGTCAGCTTCTTCTTTTTCTTAATCAGTACTTTATTACCTTATCTGGACTGGTCCCTCCCCAGCCCCATCACCTTTCTTTCTTGGGACATACTACACAAGCTCCATTTATCCACATGACTGGAAGATTACCAGAAATCAGTGAGGGGCCTTTATCCAGCCACGGTTGGGTTTTTTTCCTACCATTTTCTTCCTTTGCCCCTGGCACATGCAATGATGTGTTGTGTGAGATCTACCTCCACAGAGATGATCTCCAACATCAAGCAGGAGGGATTCCTTCCCATGCATCCTGATGCACTGCCACCCAAATCCTCCAGGTGGTAGCCACCTAGTGGGATATGTCTACCCCCTCCCCAAGGAAGGAGACCTGTCCCTGGGAGGCTCAATCCACCCTCCCCAGCCAGCTCCTAAGCCACCCGCATTGGATCCAGGTTGTGGGTCACCAGCATGGCAGTAGGTAAGTTGTCCAGTGCCTCAGCCATCCACACCACCAGGCTATTAAGCTGGCATTATACTTTCTATTTATTTCCACTTTTTCAGCGCCTCTACTGCTCAGGATCCCAGGCACCTCCCAATCCCCTCCTACCTCCCAGCCATTGCCTCCAACCTCCATGTAGCCATGGCTCTTCCCCTAGGTGGGGTAGGGGTGGGGAATGTACCCCCATACTGTCAAGTCGGCTTCATGCAGGGGCAAGTTCTAGTGAGGTGGGGGTCCCAGATTTACCAAGTTTGTCTCTGTCACAGAGATGCTGGGGTCACTGTGTTTTTTTCCCATTTTGTCCCCTGGGACATCACGGGCTGGATATTCAAAAGGGTTGCACCATGCGCAATAGGGTTGCGCCTGCGCAAGTCCGAAATTGCACCATTCTGCCATATTCAGCAGGAGGCAGTTGCGCCCCCCAAGTCAAGCTGAGCAACAGTGCAATGCAAATGAAGACATGCTGAACCGGAGGGGGAGGAACCATGCATAAACTGCACAGCCCGATATTCAGCGGGCTGTGCAGAGTTGTGCAGGCGCAACCCACAACCTGCGCCTGCACAACTTTGAGCAAAAAAAAAAGGGAGAAGTCGAGGCCACCACAGGTGAGCTGCCGCATTGCAGGGTGCAACACAGCAGCTGCCACCTGTGGGTGGCTCTCAGCATACTCCTGTGCCCCTCCTGCAGCTCAATCCCGGGCATGCAGCAGCCCCCTCCCCCTGACTGGCCCAGTCGGGCATGATTTACATAAACCCCCACCCCCCACTAGCCCGATCGCGGGCAAAAGCGTAAAATCAACCCCTCCACCAGCCCGATCGCGGGCAAAAGTGTAAATCGCTCTCACCAGCCCGATTAGTGGGCTGCAAGTGCTCAAACACCCCCCAAGAACATATTCCTGGTGGTCCAGTGGACCTCAAAGCCTGATCGTGGGCTGCAAAGTGTTCAAACACCCCCAAGGACATATTCCTGGTGATCTAGTGGCCCCCACCCCACCCAGCCACCCATGAGCCCCCACCCCGCCTCCCCGCCAGCCAGCGGGCGGCAGCATCCCACCTGTCGCGCCGCGCTGCCGGCCGACTGATTGCTAGGGGGCTGCACACCCATTGGTGCAGAGCAAGAGCCAATGGGCGTGCAGCCCATACATGTGAATGTAGCATATAAGGTAGTCCAGATATGTGAATGAATTAATTATTCACATATCTGGACTGCCTTAGCGAGCATGCTGGCTGCACGCCCATTGGCTCTTGCTGTGCACTTATGGGTGTGCAGCCCTACCAGGCAGTCAGTCGTGGGCAGCGGGTGGTAGGCGGTGGATGCTGCCACCCGCCGCTGACGGGGAGTGCGTGGTGGGGCTTCATGGGTGGGTGGGGTGGGGGCCACCAGATCACCAGGGATATGTTCTTGGGGGTGTTTGAATACTTTGCAGCCCGCGATCGGGCTGGTGGTGGGGGTTGATTTTACACTTTTGCCCGCGATCGGGCTGGTGGGGGTTGATTTTACACTCTTGCCCGTGATCGGGCTGGTGGGGGTGGGGATTTATGTAAACTTATGCCCACGATCGGACAAGTCAGGGGAGGGGGATTTTTACACTTATGCCTGCGATCTGGCCAGTCGGGGAGGGGGATTTACACTTTGCCCGCGATCGGGCCAGTTGAGAGAGGGGATTTTACACTTATGCCCGCGATCGGGCCAGTTGGAGGGAGGGGATTTTACACTTATGCCATGATCAGGCTGCAGGGGCGTCGGTCCCCGATGGCTGCTGCCTGGCAGGGCACCAGCTAGTGTCCTCGGGGATCGTGCACCTGCATGCTAATGGCATGCAAATGGGCCATAAATAGATGTAAATGGCCCCCTGTGCCTTGTATGAATTATGGCCCCATTTGCATGTCACCTTTTAATATGGGAATTTGCGATGGCGAATGGTACTTGTGCCACTGCAACTTGAATGCTTCACTCTGACCACTTGCAGTGGTGCAAGTTTCACTGCGCCATGCACAGTGACTGTGGCTGGGGGGGGTGATATTCAAAGGAGTTGCTCAATAGTGCAACTCCGTTGAATATCGCCCTGGCCACACCCCTGCACAACTATTTTGTGTAGCGCAAGGGCTTGCACCACAGAATAGTGCAGTTTGAATATCCAGCCCCACATGTATTGACATCCATGCACACATGTGCATGCAATGCGTGTGTCCCCGTGCCAGTGTCTGTGATGTTACTCCCTCCCACTTTTCCATCTCCAGCTGCGCTGCCAGTCATGGTCAAACAGGCAGTTATATCACAGCACAGCAGAGTCCTCTCTCCCCAGACCAGCACCCAATGTCCCATAAGCCAGCTTTTTAATGCAACAGGGTGTATGAAAAGGGAAACCAAATGCTGGGGTGCACAGGGAGAGGGATTACTAGCAGAAATAGGGAGGTGATATTGCTCTGTATAGATCACTAGTGAGACTGCGTTTGGAATACTATATCCATTTCTGGGGCTTGCATCTAAGGAAGGATACATAGAGATTAGAAAGATGACCTATAGACAGCGGGGCAAGGTGTACAATGGGAGACTGTAAAGCCTCAACAAGAACTTTTTTGCTGTCAATCTCTATGTATCTATATATGTATTTGCTGGAGGATAGAAAAGAGATGGTGGATATGATAAAGTTCATAAAAGGGTTTTGCAAAGGGGACACTGCAAGTATGTTCAAACTGATAAACAAAGCATCCACCAGGGGTCATGCGCTCAAGTGGATGGGGTTTCAAGATGTACACCAGCAAATACTACTTCAAGTAAAATGTGTGGTAGATGGCTAGAACGAACATCCTTATAAGGTTGTGGAGGCAAAAGTGATACTGGGTTTTAATAGGAAGTGGGATGACTATAAAGGGGTTATCAGATGGAACGAGGAGGGTGGGGAAAGGGGAGCCTGGGTTGGAGCACAGAGAGTAGAGTTCCTCTGAGTAGGGAACCTTAGGACACACTGGATAAATTGTTTAGGTATTTTACTGTCCTACTCTTTTATATGTTTCTGCTGTAAGACACAAGGTTAACCATCACTGATCATTCAGTCTTAATTCTGTACCCTTGAGCATGCAAAAGATTGAGATCATGCCCCATCCTGTCCTCCTTTTCTCCAGAATGAATATGTTCAGGGCCTCCAGCCTGTCATCATAGCTTTTCTCCCTCATACTGCTTATCTCTTTGGTGGCCATGTCTTGCAACCTCTCAATCTTGTTTTTATATTGACAACAAAACTATATGACTTACTTCAGGTGGGGCATGAGCATGGCCTTGTAAACTGCAGGATTGCACTGGCGGTCACCCCCTTTTAATGCATTCCAGCATTCTGCTGGTCTTTTTGACTTTAACCATACTCTGTTTGTACTGCTTCACCCGTTGTCTTTATGGTCCCAGTCCTTTTCCTCCTCAACTGCAGAGTGATGAGCCGTCACAGTGTGTTGGTCCTACTTTACTTCTGTTTTTCCTCACCAAGTGCAACACCATGCATTTATCTATCTTAAATCTGATGCTCCAGGTGTCAGACCAATCACCCAGATTATTCACATCCTCTTGAACCTTATCTCCATCCTCAAGGGAGTCAGCCATCCTGGCTAGCACAGTGTTATCCATACAATTAAGCAGCCTACAGGAGATCCCAGCTTCCACTTCCTCGATGATGGTGTTAAAGTGAAGTGGTCCCAGCATGGATTGTTTAAGGGTGCCATTGTATATCTTACTCCACTTTAGTTTAAATTTAGATTAGTTCCCATTCATCACCGTTCTCTGCTGCCTCCTCCCAAACTGTTAGCAATCCATATCCACTTAGTTGCATACTGCTTTTGACCATCTCTGTTTGATCTTTGTAAGAGGAAAGGTAGGTAGTCTGGAAGATGATCAGTAAACTGACATGCCTTCAACTTGGTTTTTAAAGAAGCATTACAAAGAAGATTTACTGAACATTAGTATGGTAATAAAACATTTTCCTTTGATATTTTTCTTAGCAATTTGTGGCCCACCAAAAGTCAAGCTAGTCACTAGATTTCAATCTATTGTAATTAAAATGGTGGCACCACGGACACCATTTAAAAAGAGACACAGAGATCTGGAATTGTTGAAAAGTCTCCTCTATCCTGAAAAAGTAGAATACAACATATCCGTGAGGAATGATCAACAGGTAAGAACGTAAGAACTTCATTGCTCCAGCAGTTTGTATCCCATGGATGGTACACAGTGATGCAGTCAGTTTCAGGCATGTCTAGACATGTGAACTGTGCAGTATTGCAAGAGGTTGTTGTGAGAGATGACATAAGGTGCAAATGTATTCATCGAGTGCTTCAACAAGCTTTGTGTTTATGAAAAGAGGAATAGATCTTAATAAAAAAAAAGAGTCAAAAACATGCCTATCCAACAGTCATTTTGCCTCAGTAAGGATTAGCTGCTAAGCCATGTAGGGAAAATGG
The DNA here is from genome assembly GCA_016271365.2 of Neoceratodus forsteri. Classification (NCBI taxonomy): domain Eukaryota; kingdom Metazoa; phylum Chordata; order Ceratodontiformes; family Ceratodontidae; genus Neoceratodus; species Neoceratodus forsteri. The sequence goes on from CM057450.1 coordinate 34,654,714, forward strand.
GAGATATAGCTGCAGATTGCATGGCTCATGTCTGTCACAGTTTTATTGTTATTCTCACTGCACAGCAAAAATGATGTCATTGGTGTGTTACAAACCAAAGGTGTACTGCTCAATCGGTTTGCAAGTGGAGCAGGGAAGCTGCTGGCTGCACTGGTGATGTTACAGGTGGTGGGGACTAGAACTATAGACAAAATGACAATAAATACCTGCATTATGCCAGCCCAGTGGCACTGAGGGTTGAGGTGCTGGATGCCACACCTCACACCATGCTGGCTACTGAGGTTCAGGGGATGGACTCTGGGAGCTGTGGGTTGGCAGGAGGAGGAGGAGAGGACTGGGCATCTGGAGGACTGCTCTCCTCTTCTCTTCTTCCCTGGGGTGGGTCTGTGGGAATGCATCACTTTGTGGTGGATCCTGGTGGAGACTGGGGCAACCACAAGAGTGTGCTGCTGAGGGAGTGAGGCACTGGTGGACGTTAGCGGAGGACACAGGTCCACATCCTTTGCACAGACATCATTGCATGACTGACATCTCAGGGGGCAACCAAGCTGGAAAAAACCCAGCTGGCAGGGAGGCAATGGTGGCCTCTAGGGCCAAACCCACATGCCCAATGCAGGCCTCAACCCTGACTTGACCCTCCATGGTCCCCACCTCCTTCTGAATTTGGCTGCAGGAGAGGGTGGACTCAGCACCTAATTCCTTGGCTGGGAGGTGTTCTGGTGGGTGGTAGAGGTGCAGCTGAATGGGCCCCACCTGAGAGATGTCCCATTACTGGTGACCAGAGGGGAAAAAAGTTAAAAACAAATACCTACATTATTTTAGTTCATCACCACCACAGCATTTCAGTGGAATCAAGTCAGAATGACTTCTAGCCTAGTTTTTTCAAAGCTTCCCTTGAGAACCAAGGGCTCTGCAAGCAACAAGGCTGGATGATTATTATGTGGCTTATGACATCATAAACCATAAGACTAAAGCTCATGTGCTATCATGAGAACCCCATAACAGAATATGATAGATATGTTATCTAATTGCTCTACATTAACTTTCAAAGTTTTTGCCAGCAAAGCAAACAAAAGCAAGGAAGATATGGTATTACTGAACAGTAAATAAAAAGGTTAAGTTTTTGTAACACGGTTCAAATACTTGGCTAATTAGCTAATGTTTTAAAAATTGCCTGGGTACTATTTTTGGATTTCAAGATCTGTTTAGTGGAAAAAGAGGGGAATTTTTTTTTTTTTGCTCCTGCCCACAGCCCAGATGGTTTTGAAATTTTCAGGGTAGAAAGGGCTTGCCTTAGAATAGTGCCTTTCATTTGTTTGGTGAAAAAAAATCCATTTCCTGTTTATAAGGATTTAAAATGTTGTTTCTGAGCATACTCAGTAGGACTTTTCAGATAGATGTTTATTATAAAACAAAAATTTCTGCTCACAAAAGAAGATTCTTGTTTCATGAGCCAAATTTCTTCTTTAGTGAGGAGAAATTCTTCTTTCATATGGAACCATCTTGTTTCTTTAAAAAAAAAAAAAAACATTTTTTGTAAACCCATAAAAATTATGCCCTGGAATGATAGCAACACATGAATCTAGCCAAACAAGACTAATTTAGCTGGATTTTGCACTTAGTGTTTTGAAATAGGACCACAAAATATGATTTTGGGACATCCCAAAGATCCTTAGCAAGGCATGCTTTGTGGGCAGATTTTCTTATTTCATGATGCTCACAAAACAGGAATATGGTCTCATGAAAAAAGGAATTTGGGTTCACAAAACAAGATTTTAGAGTTAGTTATTTTTCATAATTTTGTTTTGTGAGCAAACATCTTGTTTCAGGAGCTCACAAAAATTTTACAAACAAGAAGGTGGGCTCAAGAAACAAGATTGTAGACTTAGTTTTTTTTTATATCTTTCATAATCAGCCATCTTGTTTTGTGAGCTCATGAAAATCTCATAAAACAAGGAGTTGGGCTCACAAGACAAGATTCTGGACTCAGATTTTTTAGGTGTTTGCTTTATGAAAAGACATCTTGTTTTGTGAACTCACGAAAATCTCATGAAACAAGAAGATGGGCTTATGAAACAAGATTTTGGGCTTATTGTTTTGTGAGCCAACCATCTTCTTTCATCACCCTCACAAAACAAGTCTGCTGACTCTTTAAACAGAAATATGGGCTCACAAAAGTAGAATTTCTTTATAGTGAAAAAATGAACACTTTTGTTCATAGCTGTGCCATTTTGTTATGATTTCAAAGCCAAATTGTTGACATGTGCTTTTCATGACCCTACCTCATGAACCATTCTGGAAACATACTTGACACATGATCAGAAAGGTGCATCTATACCTCATAGAAGTGGAGGGCCCTTTCCATGCCCAGATGGAGTCTTGTGCATCTGCATCTGTAGCAACATGGAAATGCATGACCTGGAAGGCCTTGTGCTACTCTACCCACATGGACACCTCAGTTGGCACATGGCCTTGAGGGGCCCATGAGTCTGCATCGGACCTAAGACACATAGAAGTGCAGGGCCCAGATGGTCCTGTGTTTCTGCAGCCTTATGGACTCCTTATTTTGGCACAGGCCCACAGGGCTGTGAGTGTCTGCAGTCAGATAGATGTGTTCACGCAGGTCCCAAACTGACCTGTGTGAATGATAATAAGATTTCACTATCTCAAAAAGAAAGGTAATTCATAGCAAAAACTACATTAGTTCACCAGTTGGGGATCACCTTAAAGAAACAATATAGGGAAATGTGGCATTAGGATTTCTAATCATAACTCCCCACCCCTCCACCAGCAAAAGAAGAAGCCCACACAAACAGCCACAGCCAGGGACCATCTGGTAAGACAAACAACATACAACTGGCTTTAGATAACACAAAATATGTAACACTGATGTGCTAACTTCATGGATTTTTATCTGCAGCATGCACATTGCAAGACAAACACACTCACTTCTTACTGCAGATGGAAATGCAGGATCCTTAAATCACAACAGTAAGACATTTATTTTATTTTATTTATTTAAAATTTGGTAGCCAGGTAAAAATTCAAGGACATCAAGTGCCCATTTTCATGTGTGACCCAGAAATAACAAAACAAAACAATTATAGACACTAATTATAAATTGTTCATATCATGAACAAGCAGAAAGAATAAGACAATGTTGCTTTAAACATCTTTTAAAAACATACAAGGAATTAGAAGATAAAGAAATCATCAGGTTGATCATTCCACAATTTAGAAACTTGTTAAAGCTAAAATCTCCGACCCACAGAAGTTACTAAAACAAGGATGACACTGTTTACTGATGTGAGCCAATCTAGTGGAATATGAATGAGAGCAAACCAAAACATCTGACATAAAAGAAAAAGATATTTGAGACTGGAGAATCCTTTTAAAAGCTAGTAAGCTAAAATAAACAACTATCTGGTCAAAAGAAAAAAACAACCAAGCCCATTATACAAAATAAAATGGTGAGTAAACCGGGAAATAGAACTAGCAAATCTACAGACTGTGTGATAAAGCGTTTTTACATGTTGAAGAACAGTAGTAGTAGCAAATGAATCTACAGGAAGACCATAATCAATAAAAACAGAGACTTTGACGGCAGATAAGGACCACTTGGCCCACCTAGTCTGCCCATTTTCCTACCTAGAGGATAAGCTGCAGATCCTATTTAAGCAACAGCCTATTTCTTCCTACCCCCCACAAAAATTGCCTTATGTCTGTCCCATGCATTCTTTAACTCTCCTAGAGTTTTAGACCCCGCAACCTCCTTAGGAAGACTGTTCCATGCATCCACCACCCTCTCTGTGAAAAAATACTTCCTCACATTGCCCAGAGCCATCCCCCTCTATCTTCAGTTTGTGTCCCCTTGTTCTTGCACATCTCTTTTTCTGAAAGATGCTACCCTTTTGGACTTTGTTGAGTCCACTGAGGTACTTAAATATTTCTATCATGTCCCCCCCCATCCCTTCTTTCCTCAAGGGTATACATATTAAGCTCATTTAGTCTCTCCTCATATGGCTTCTCTTGCAGACCCTGAACCATAATCAATAACCAGCAACAGCAGTGACTGTGCCAGAACTTTCCTTGAGTGAGTAGAGAAACAATTTCCCAATCACTACAACTATCCTAGAGGGGAATGCACATTTTTAACAACATGATTATGTGACCTTGAAAGATCAAATTCTGATTCAATACAATTCCCAAATATTGAAAAGTTGTCATATTTTCAATTTTTGCATCAGTCAAGTCATAAAAAGAAGGAAGAGAAATAAATAGATTAAGCTTTTATTGAGTGCCAAAAAACAGAAATTTGGTCTTAGTTTTATTCAGCAACATCCCATTTTCAATCAACCATTGTTGGACATTATAATATGGAGAGAATAAATCTTGCATTTTGATTGGTTCATACCTGTGCATTAAATATGTTCAGTGCACAGGTAAGAACTAGTACTGAAAAGCAGGACCGCACCACAAAATCAATGTGCTGTTAAAACTTTCATTTTTGAAAAAACAAAATATTTTAGTTCGCTAACAAAGTTCATTTGAACTTAACAGCCAATAAGGAAAACAATGTTGTCACTGCATCTTTACACCTTTCACACCCAAACTATATTAAAATAAATCAGTCCCATTTTGACAGTTTACCTGTAAGTGCTTCTTACTACATGTCAGTGTCTAATCTGCCAAACACTGGGGACACTCAAACAGCATATCAGTTCCCACTTTCTCCTCTGTCAACCACATTCCCATCCCACTGCAGTTCTTAATATAAAGCATCTGAATCATTTCAGTTATTTTTTATGTTGATTGCACGCATGCACAAGAAACATATTGAGGCAGCTTTCTCCACAAGCAGGTTGCGGAGGCGTGGCACTATTGTGGTCAATGCCCCCACAGCCTGCAAAGGCTTGTCCAGCATCCCTCAATGTCATGGCATGCTGCTGCTGTCACTAGTACAGCCAGCATGCCACCAACTGGTAAAAAATCAGCTGCTGCAATCAGGGGCCACCTCATCATTGCAGCGTAAGCCATTCGCTGCAATGAGGGAGCGATCCGTCATTGCAGGGCGGGACCTTTTGCTTTTTAACATGGCGGCAGCATGCTACTGTGTTCACAAACAATATTAACCCCCTCACCGTGTTTACTTGCCGACAGGGGACCCAATCCCCATCTGCTTCAGTGGCGCAGTGTTTCTGTTGCTGATGGGGAAGCCCACTCCCCGTCGGCATGACATAAACCCCCCTTCCCCACTTATACTGTCTGCCGATGGGGTGACCTATCTCGCCAGCATAATGTAAACTGGTGCCTCTTTCTTGTGTGTCAATGGGGTGCCTAATCCCATTGGCCACAGCGCCCCTCCCCAAAAAGCAATACCCATTGGTACACTGGGAGCCCACCAGTGTGCCACATGCCCCTGTAAAAGAAAAAATGAACCCATGATGTCTTTTTTTTCTCTGTAAAGAAGGAACGTCCCTGGCAGTCTCTCTGGCCCCTCCCACAACCCGCACTCCACCCACTGCGCACCCTTCCTCCCCACACCCCCACCCCATACTTACCTGCGGAGCTCAGTACTATGATCTTCATTGGACCGGGAACACGTCTGCACTTTTCAAAGCTGACTGCAAACTGAGGAAATGCCAGTAAGCTGTCTAATGGAATTAATGTTTTTTTCCCCAACATTAATGCATATCTCAGTCATTTTTTGGAATTTTGGCACCAAATTTTCAACATGGGGTTTTTGGGACCCATCCTTATGAATTCTGGAACTGTCATGGCATTACTTAACCCCAAACGGTGATTTTGTGGTCACTACATGGAATCACCTTTCAGGGCCGAGTAACGAAACAACAGTGCCAGTGTTCATGAGGTGGGCTCTCAAAAAGCCTATGTTGCAAATTTGGTGGAAAAAAATAAAAAAAATGACTTTCATGAGCGTGCGTTGTGCAGTTCCTACGCAAGCTCGTAACTTCACGAATTTGCAATATTTTCATGCCAGAATTTCAACATTGGCATTTTTTCACGCCTCCTTGTGAATGGTACAGCTGCCATTGTTCACATCCTGGCCAAAATGTGTTTTCGCAGTTCCGGCACAGAATAGTGCGGTCGCTGTGGGAAATTAGTGTTCTGAACAGATAAAGAAAATGACAATGACACTGTTCATGACTAGAGGTCCTAAAATTCCTATATTGAAAATTTGGTGATGATACTGCGTAAAATGACTGTGTTGTGAGCGTGCGTTGCACAGTTTACACGCACATTCGTAACTTTGTGAATTTGTAATATTTTCACTAGAGATTTTCAGCATTACCATTTTCCCTCTTCTACTTATGAGCAGTACAGCTGTCATTTTTCCCATCCTGGCCAAAATGTGTTTTCGCACTTCTAGCGCAGAGTAGGGTGATCACTGTGGGAAATCACTGTTCAGGGCAGATTAAGAAAATGACAGTGATACTGTTCAAGAGCAGAGGTCCTAAACTGCCTATGTTGAAAATTTGGTGATGATAGCCCATCAAATGACTGTGTTACAAGTGTGCATTGCGCACTTTCCATGCACCCTTGTAACTTCGCAGATTTGTAATATTATCACGCCAGATTTTCAACAGTGGCATTGTTTCACACCTCCATATGAGCAGTACAGCTGTCATTTTTCATATCCTGACCGAAATGTGTTTTCACAGTTCTGGTGCAGAATAACACAGTCACTGTGGGAAATCAGTGTTCGGGACATATTAAGACAATGACAGTGGCACTGTTCATGAGCAGAGGTCCTAAAATCCCAATGCTGAAAATTTGGTGATGAAACTCCATAACATGAATATGTTACAAGCGTGTGTCGAACTGTTTCCACACACCCTTGTAACTTCACAAATTTGCAATATTTTCACGCCACATTTTCAGCAGTGGCATTTTTTCACATCTCCTTATGAACAGTACAGCTGTCATTTTCCACATCCTGGCTAAAATACGTTTTGAGCTCCTGCTGGAGAATAGCATGGTCGCTGTGGGAAATCAGTGTTTGGGACAGATTGAGATCAAGCAAGTGAGAGGGGGGACTGACCAAGCTCAACTGAGCTCTGTTGGGACTGCTCTGGATTTGTTTGTAGGCAGAAAAAGGCCCCAGTGCAAGAGCCCAGTACAAAAGGGCAGCCTGCAGCACTGGGAGAAACAGAAAGAGACAGTGAGTGAGGGAGGGGGAGTGAGCGAACTCACCGGAGTGCTGTCAGGACTGCTGCGGGTTTCTTTGTGGGCAGAAAAAGGCATCAATGTAGGCAGGGGCCTAGTACAAAAGGGAAGCCTACAGCAATGAGAGAAACAGTAAGAGCGAGTGAGATAGGGGGACTGACTGAGCTCAATGGAGCTGTATTAGGACTGCTGCGGATTTCTTTGTGGGCAGAAAAAGGTGCCAATGTAGGCAGGAGCCCTATACAAAAGGGCAGCTTGCAGCGCCAAGACAAACAGAATGAGTGAGTGAGAGAGAGAGAGAGAGAGAGAGAGAGACTGAGCAACCTCAATGGAGCTGTGTTGGGACAGCTGCAGATGTCTTTGTGGACAGACAAAGGTACCAATGCAGCCAGGAGCCCTGTACAAAAGCGCAGCCTGCAATGCCTAGAGAAACAGAACAAGCGAGTGAGGGAGGGGGAGTGTGTGAGCTCAACGGAGCTCTGTTGGGACTGCAGCAGATTTATTTGTGGGCAGAAAAGGGCAGCATTGCACTCAGGGCTCCTATACAAAAGGGCACCCTGCAGTGGCGGGAAAACCAGAATGAGTAAGTGAGAGGGGGGAGTGAGCGAGCTCAATGGATTTCTATTGTAACTGCTGCAAATTTCTTTGTGGGCAGAAAAAGGCAGCAATGCAGGCAGGAGCCCAGTACAAAAGGTCAGCTTGCAGCACCGGCAGAAACAGAATGAGAGAGTGAAAGAGGGGGAGTGAGCGAGCTCAATGGAGCTGTGTCGGGACTGCTTCAGATTTCTTTGTGGCCAGAAAAAGCCTCCAATGCAGGCAGGAGTCCAGTACAAAAAGGCAGCCTACAGTGCCAGGAAAAACAGGATGAGAGAGTGAGATGGGGGGAGGGTGAGTGACCTCAACGGAGCTCTGTCGAGACAGCTGCAGATTTCTTTGTGGGCAGAAAAAGGTGCCAACGTAGGCAGGAGCCCAGTACAAAAGGACAGCCTGCAGCGCTGGCAGAAACAGAACGAGTGAGTGAGATGGGGGAGTGAGCAGACTCAACAGACCTGTGTCAGAACTGCTGCAGATTTCTTTGTGGGCAGAAAAAGCCACCAACAGAGGCAGGAGCCCAGTACAAAAGGGCAGCCTGCAGCGCCAGGAGAAATAGAATGAGCGAATGAGAGATGGGGAGTGAGAAACCTCATCGGTGCTCTGTCAGGATAGCTGCAGATTTCTTAGTGGGCAGAAAAAGCTGCCAAAGCAGGCAGGAGCTCAGTACAAAACAGCAGCCTTCAGCACCAGAAGAAACAGACTGAGCGAGTGACAGAGGGGCAGTGAGCAAGCTCAACAGACCAACACAATCAACATTCGGCATTGACAAATGCTTGTTTTTCTTTTCTTGTTATGGAATCTCACTTCTGGTATGTCAAGCAGCAGTGTGGGGGGCAGGCTTACTTCTGTTTCCCTAGTAACCCGGTTCTCTCAGTCACAGAAAGGGGAGGGGCTGCTCAGTCCAGTACAACTCAAATACATGCTCAGCTTCTTCAACTTCTGTTAACACATTTTTGTATTTTGTGAATGTGGGCTGAGTTGCATTATGGAAAGTGATGGGGAAGTGGGGAGCATAATGAGAAGTAAGGAGAGCAAGCCACTGCATGCTACTTACAGAAGAATAATAATACAAAAAATAAATAAATAAAACATTTTAACCTCCAACAGCTAGTGGATCTCCCAATCCACAGTCACAAAAACAATGATGGTGTCTACTCCAACCAAACACAGGGGGGGGGGTTGGAGTTGGCTGCAGCAGTGTGGAACAGGAACAGTCAGTATTTAGTGTAGGGAAAAATTAGGTCATACTCAACTTGGCAGAAGGACTGTTTTAAGGAAAAATCTGATAATATTACCCATTCTATAAATATAGTTTTTCTTACATGAAAAGTACAAAAAAATGTAGCCCATTTTATAAGCACAATAAACCACACTGATGGTATGTATTGAACAGATTTTACCACACTTGCAGGGGCTAAAGGCACTAGGCATGCAGCCTCATGCCTCACTATGCCCCTGGACATGTGGTAAAATCTGTTCGATGCACATCCCATTGTGTCTTATTGCTTACTTATCAAACTCTCTCTGTAAATGAATACCAATATCAGTTTGATTGACAGGTCACTATAGCACAGTATCATCTGCATACATACTGATAAAAGTATTTGTATCCTGAATAACAGATGGTAATGTGATCAAAACAATACCAAACAAGATGGGTCTTGGGGAACACCCATATTACATCAGCAAAGGAGAATAACAGAACCAAGAGTAACAGATTGCTTTCTATTGAACAAATAATGTGAAAACCAATTTATTGTAGAAAAAGAAAAAATTAGATTTTCAAGTCTTGTTTGCAGGCAACAGTGATTAACAAGATCAAATGTATTTGATAAGTTGAGAAACAATGCACCTGCCATGCCACCACTGTCTACCATACACACCAGATTATGCGTACAGAAGTGCAAGTCCCCGTGTGGCCTGTCACTATGCAAACAGAAGTACTGTTGCAATGTGGGTGTCATGCTTTCAGAAGCAAATACAAAAATTGCTTAAAATGGTAGCATATTTTCAGTTATGCAGCTGCATATAGGAAAACATGCAGTAGCGGATCATACTATCTAGCGAGGTACCTCGTACGGTGTGCATGACTATCTCTTTCTGCAGTGACATAGGCTCATAGACCTTCTGCCTGCAGAACACACTGCAGGACATTCACAAACAGGTGAGGTTACATAAGCATATGGCCCTGTGGGCTTGTTCTTATGCAGACACAGACATTAATCCCTGAAGATAGCACATCAGTGCTACTGCATTTGTGTCATCTGGAAACAGTTGTATGTTGTTTGTCTTACCTGATGATGGCTGTCTTTGCTTGGTTGTGTGGACTTGACCTTTTGCTGCGTTGGAGGGGGGTGTAAGGGCTGGAAACCCTAATGCCATGTTTCCCTACTTGTGTTGCTTTAAGCTGAACTCTAACTGATGCAATAATGCAGTTTTTTGTTTGCAGTGAATACTACAGTATATAATGATGTTACTACTGCAGCACAACAACCCTATTCTAGGCATGGGTTTCCATGAAAAACAGCATTATAGTATATCAATATACTTTTCAGCTGCTTTGATTAAGCAATCAGGTCTGACCAGAGGTTATGTTAATGTTGTAGTTAATCACTCCCGGGGTATAATGTGGCACAAGACACAGCCGAGTGCCACATGCCCCCTCAGGGATAACTAACATAAACATTAACGTAACCCCTAATAGTACTTTATTGCTATTACAAAATGAGGATATTTTAAGATAATGTAGTTGTTTCACCTTCTTACCAAACAGTTTTTAGGTGTGCTGAGCTGCATGTTCACTGCTGGTATCCTTTTTGATAACATGTGCATTGCTGTGGTGTGTTCGTCATTTCCCTGACAACTTCCAGAGTTAGATTTCCTTTCTTCCTTGATAAAGCTTTTCCCTGATGTCCTTGATGTCCTGATGCCCACTCAAAACCCCCACATGACTGAACTGCCCGGTGAGCACAACTGCAACTGCCAGATTCTGTGGGTTTCTGCTTCTGGCACTACGATTGTAAGAACGCACAAACATGGACAACAATAACTCTTGGCTGCTGTGCCAGAACTGTCCTTAACATGTACATTAAAAAAACTTCTACTTTACATGTTCAGGTTCCAGTTAAGTGCCCTTGTCACAGAACATTGTGTCTTCTGTGCTTCAAAGGAAGTCCAAGACATAGAACAGAAAGGCAGACAGGCGGACTATCAGAAAGGAAGGGCAGACTATCAGGTGGGTAGTAGTGCGGAGAAATTTAATTTCAATGGTGAAATGCTGGCAAAATCGAGAACTAAATTAAAATGGTGCAGGGTCTGCACCGGAACACATATGAAGAGAGACTTAAGGAGCTAAATATGTATAGCCTCGAGGAAAGGAGGGAGAGGGGGGACATGATAGAAACTTTCAAGTACCTCAAGGGAATCAACAAAGTCCAAGAGGGTAGCATCTTTCAAAAAAAGAGGTGTGCAAGAACAAGGTGGCACAATTTGAAAATAGAAGGGGGGCGGCTCAGAGGTAATTTAAGAAAGTATTTTTTCACAGAGAGGGTTGTGGATGGAACAGCCTTCCAGAGGTGGTTGTGGAGTCAAAAACAGTGGTGGAATTCAAGCATGCATGGGACAGTCATAAGGCAATTCTAGTGGGTGGGGGTAGGAAGAAGTAGGCTGCTGGTTAACTAGGATCTGCAGCTTATCCATTAGGTAGAGAAATGGGCAGACTGGGTGGGCCAAGTGGTCCTTATCTGCCGTCAAAATCTATGTTTCTATGTTTCTATGTAATTTCACCCTGTGAAATATTTCACAAAATTTACACATTTTGCGGAACATTCTGTGCATGCGAAATGAGGAATTTTGTGAGAGAAATGTGGAATTTCACCCAAGAACAGTGGAATTCATTACAATGGAGAATATATAACCTTTAATAATCTGGTGAAGTTAAACATTTTTTGAATGACATTTCAAATGATGGAAACTTACAAGGGCGATCCTTCTCAGGGTCAGAGTATGAAAGTGTCTCAGGGAGTTGCGGATCACCGGGAAGGATATCCCCAGGGTGAAAATCAAAGGTGAGGACTGGCAGCAAGTACAAAGGGGTCAAAATAAAAAGAGGCACAGGAATTTTCCACTTCGTAAGCCCTCTCCCAGAAGAATGAGATGAAGGAACCATCAAAGAAATCAACATCTCGGATGCCAGTAGCAATTCTTTTGGAGACACACTGAGCAAGACATCCAATGGGTATACTGCACTCCGGGAGCTCACCCCTGCAGCTCTTGACCTTTCCAGAATCCCCAGGGATCAGGCAAAGCTGAGTAAAAATTGTGAGTTACAACAAGAGGACTGGGCTCCTATTTTCCGTGAACTGCATTGCTGAGATTGTGGAGGACCCAGGGCGTACCACATTGCAGGCGCAAGATACCCCAAGCCCAGTAAGTAATGTCCTGCTCCTCTGAGGTTGGGAGCAATCTGAACACTAATGAAGGGGGCTATCAAAAGAAACAGAATTGAAAAACAATTGTCCCCAGGTACTGTGTGGCCCCCTAGTATGCCTTAATAGCCTGGTAGTGACAACTCCAGTGGTGCTGGAATGAGGCAATCCGCTTGTCTCAGGCTGTGATTGAAAGTCTTCTAGGGGGCCGTGGGGCTTGTAGGCAACTTTGAAGATTGTTTAAAATGGTTAATCTCATTTTGTTTTTCAGAGTGCCAGCCAATATGTAGCAAGTTTACCCCCAGCAGACAAATCTACACCTTGGATAGGTGTGGGCCACAGTCGGCAACCTTGATAAAATAATTGGTAGCACTTGATATGGATCTGGGTAGGGTTTCTCTGAAGAAGCCGATGGTAAGAATATTGGAGGGTGGATTAGATAAGTGTATGATTAAGCAGGCATGGGTGTTCTGCGTTAAAGCATGTCAGTAGTTTCTAGTTATAAGGTTAGATTATGGGGGATAATGTAAATGCAACTGGTGTGGATGTTTCCAAGGGCATCAGTTTTATGAATAAGCAGGCTGGGGTAAACAGAAGATACATGCTTAGCACACAGGAGTTTACCAGGAAGTGGGTGATCCCTGCCTCCACGAAGGGTCTCTTGACATGTGGTGTACTGGCTAAGGAATGGGTCCTAGTTCAGCAGATCCTTTGTCTTATGATTACCACTGGCCCATGACTTAGTTCACTGCAAGTTTGGACACAGTGGCCTTCTGCATAGGAGGAAAGGGGGGTAGCTCCCTTGGTGTGTAGAGCAATCCATTCAGGGTAGAAGCACAGGATTTCTGAGGTCCAGGGGAGGGGGGTTCAGTGGAACTGGGCAGATAAATTGGTGAGCAGAGAAATGACTAACTGAATTGATATGCAGTAGAAAGAGCACAACTAACTTGGGACAGTGAGGAGACAGTTTGCTGAGAGACCATGACTTTATAATCCCTAGCATGCACAATGTGGTTACTTAAACAGCCCTAGTGTTGGATCTCCCCACCTCACTTATTCGTGGGCGAAATTCTTGCGCTTCATGGGTGGAATTTCGCATTCTGAAGGTGGGATGTGGCATTCTGCACTTGTAAAATATTTTGCGAAATGCACAAAATTTGCAAAATATTTTGCAGAGCAAATGTGCGGACTTCACCCGTCTTTACAAGTGGGTGAGCACATAATCAGGTGGGCGTGCAAATGATCAGCTGTTGCACGATCTGGCAGGTGGGGAAAATTATATTTGCACAGTCTGCACTCGGTCTTGGCACCCAGAGTGTAGTCTGTGTCATTTGAGTGTATGATAGATTAGTGGAAGAACTAAAAAGTGTGCAGTTATGTCGGGGATGGGACCAGTAAGGAAGGTAACCTACTGTAGATATTCTCAGGTCTGACAGGGAAGTTACTATACCTTGTCAGTGAAAAGATCGAAATCAAGACAAGAACTGAATGTTTCAATGCTAACAACATAGAAATGTAAACAATTTATTAAAATTTAAACCATTGCCCCAATGTAACCAACTAATTAACATGAGAGTAGAGGAGCACATTTTATTCTCACTATAGCAGTGCTAATTGTCATCTTATAATTCTGAAAAGAAGAATTTTAGAAACTGTTGGAACTTCTTTTTACGTTCGCTTGCCTCTCCCACCCAATGCACTGCTCCTTTGAGCAGGCGTGGCAGTCCTGCACCAATGGTGCGGAGCTCAGTAAACAGCGGTGTCCTCTGCTTCAAAGGAAAGCACGCTGCCATACTGATGCCGCTCCCTCGCGTCACGCGCTGCCTCCCCAGCGCGTGTCACACCCCCCCAAAGCTTTGGTGCCACGCTGAAGCCCACCCTAGCGTGGCAAATGTTGTTTGCCGACGGGGTGCCCAATCCCCTGTCGGCTCCACGGCCTCCCCAAGCCATCCTGCTGCCACGCTGGGATCCCACCCCAGCATGGCAAATGGTCTTTAGTCTGCCGGCGGGGTGCCCAATCCCCCATCGGCTCCTTGCCCCCCCGCGTAGTTTGCGGCGGGGTGCCTAACCTCGGCTCCTCGGCCCCCAGCCATCTTCTGCCACGCTTGGGAGCCCACCCCAGCATGGCAAACGCCCCACGTCGTCTTTTTTATTTTTTACCTGTAAAACAAAAAGCGGTCGAAGCGTCTCCCAGCCCAGCCGCACCCGCCACTGCGCGCCCAGCCTCCCCCACGCCTCCCACCCCATACTTACCTCCGGACTCTGGCGACGATCTTCGTGGACTGGAACACGTCTGCACTCTTCAAAGCCGACCGCGAACTGAGGAAATGCGGTAAGCTGTATAATGGGCTACATGGGGGTTCAACTTTATTGCATATCTCAGTCATTTTGGGAAATTTTTGCCAAATTTTCAACATGGGGTTTTTAGGACCTTCTCATGAATGATGTCACTGGCATGGCGCTTATCGGTTCGGACGGGTGATTTCACAGGCACCGCGCAGTCACTGTGTGAAATCACCCTTGGCCTTGAATAACATCGCGACAGTGACATCATTCATGAGAAGGGTCCCAAAAACCCCATGTTGAAAATTTGGTGCCAAAATTCCAAAAAATGACAGTTTTACGAGTGTGTGTTGCACAGTTCCTACGCAGGCTCGTAAGTTAGCAAATTTTCAATATTTTCACTCCAGATTTTCAACACTGCCATTTTATCACACCTTCTTATGAGCTGTATAGCTGTCATTTTTCACATCTCACCCAAAACATGTTTCCGCCCACGTAGCGCACAATGGCGCAGTTGGTGTGCGAAATCAATGTATGGAACACATTAAGAAAATCACAGTGACAATGTTCATGAGCAGAGGTCTTAAAATGGCTATGTTGAAAATTTGGTGAAAAAACTCCTAAAAATGACTGTTTTACGAGCATGCATTGCGCAGTTCCTACGCACGCTCGTACATTTGCGAATTTTCAATATTTGCACTCCAGATTTTCAACATTGCCATTTTGACACACCTCCTCATGAGCAGTACAGCTGTCATTTTTCACATCCTGCCCAAAATGTGTTTCTGTCCATGTAGCACACAGTGGCGTAATCGGTGTGCAAACTCAATGTATGGGACACATTAAGAAAATCACAGTGACACTGATCATGAGCAGAGGTCTTAAAATGGCTGTGCTGAAAATTTGGTGAAAAAATTCTTACAAATAACTGTTTTATGAGCATGCGTTGTGCAGTTCCACGCACACTCGTAAGTTTGCCAATTTCAATATTTTCACTCTAGATTTTCAACATTGCCATTTTACCACACCTCCTCATGAGCAGTACAGCTGTCATTTTTCACATCCTGCCCAAAATGTCTTTCCGCCCATGTAGTGCACAATGGTGCAGTCGGTGTCTGAAAATCAATGTATGGGACACAGTAAGAAAATCACAGTGACACTGTTCATTAGCAGAGGTTTTAAAATGGCAATGTTGAAAATTTGGAGAAAAAATCCTAAAATGATCTGTTTTACTAGAGGCGTTGGTGTTCTATCAAAGCACGCTGTGAAGGTTTGCGAATTTTCAATATTTCCACTCCAGATTTTCAACATTGCCATTTTACCACACTTCCTTATGAGCAGTACAGCTGTCATTTTTCACATCCTGCCCAAAACGTGTTTCCCGCCTATGTAGCACACAATGGGGGTAACAACAAGGTCATGCTGACAATTTATTGTGCAAATACCAGCAATCGCACAGAGCATTAGGGTAAAGCACTATACATGCCAAACACCACTGCAAATACCTGCAAGCGAACGTTCGGCATTGACAAATGCTTGTTTAAATATGTACTACAGTAATCAAGCCTTCCCATTATATTAGTTAAAGATTAATGTAGAGCTGTGGGAATGCCCTTAGCCAATCAGAATATGGTATTTCTCAGACCCTTTTTATAATATAGTTAAACTGTACTGATAGATTTAATTAGTGTTGTCCTGACTCTTAGCTTTTATTTAAAAATAAGTTTCTAGCCCTAACATTTTAAAAAGTTAACACTTTTCAATGAAATTATCTTCAGAAAAGGATAACTTTGAAACCATTGGAGCTAGAAACTTTATTTCTGTTACTAAAGCCTCAAGTCTGACCAACATACTGTATCTAAGACCTTTTTGAAATAATGTTCATGTACAGTATCTATATATTTTAACATAGTATTAGTACAGTTTAAAGTGTAGCAATACTGTCTTAAAGTATTTTGATACAGCTTAAAATTATTTATAAAATGGCATGGAATGTTTGTGGCTTCTGATTGATTAGAGATTTTAAACAGTGATGTTATCAGAGTACAAAATCACATTTTATAAAGTCCCTGGCCATCAGCCTTTTTAATCTCATGATATCAATGAGCCTTGTGAGCCACAGTTTTCCATCCCAAACATGGCTGTCAACTTTACTCACTAAAAACCTTCAGCTAGGCCCTAAAAATACAAAGGGCTTACATTTAAAAAAAAATGTCATGTTGTTTGCTTTAATAATCCTCTTCTGACACACAGACACACACATATACAAACACATACGCACGTGTTCACATTCACACATAAATTATAAAATGAAGTACTACAGTACTTAGGGCCTCATATTCAGATCTTTTCATTACCCACCCAGAAGTATATTCAAAGGTATTGAGCTGGTACTATACATGGTCTGCACATGTGCTGCACAAATGTATTGTACAGCATGAATAGCTCAGCACAGCACAGCACAATGCAGTTGTGCAGCAATGAATATAGCACTGTGGATAGTACTAAACGCAAGGGGAAGCAATGGGTGTGAGTAGGGCACCAATGAAAGACACAACACAGCAGCATACGTAGCAAAACTAAACTTTACTGTTCAAAAATGACAGCGAGCCATACAAAAAAACAAGAACAAGAACAACAATGGAGGAGGAGGCATAAACAAATGAAAAAGGGCAACCATCCACGGGGGAGGGGAAAAACAAAAAGTGCAACTGACTGCAAAAATGGGGGGTGGGCACAACCAAAACAAAAAGTGCAACCACCCATGGAGTGAGAGGAGAAAAACAAACAGTGTAACGGGCCATACAAATGGTGGGTGATAACCAAGATAAAAAGGGCAACTGCCCATGGGGGTAGGGAAGAAACAAAACAAAAAGGACAACTGCCTATAAAAATGGTGGTGGTGGGGGACCAAGACAAAAAGGGCAACCACCCATGAGGGAGGGAAGAAATGACCATCCGACACATGGGCCACCATGCCACACATAGGTGGAGGGAAGCAAACAGCTGAAATGGAATGTGCGTGGCTTACCAGAGACAGTGCTGTGGATCCAAATAGTAATGAGCTGCACATATAATGAATATGCCGTGTTGCAGCTATGCATGACAGAGACGTGCAAGGGACCCACAACACTGGCAGGCATGCCAAATGTGGGAACATTGTCAAAGTAACACTGCACCAAGCCAGAGTCTGAAAAGGAGTGTAATGGCCCAAGTGGCTTGGAGCTGCACACAGAACTCTCAGTGCCTTGCAGACAAGCCATCCAGCTCACTGGACAACAAAGGTCTGCAGGACAGCAGTGTCCATGAGCCACCCAGTTCGGCAGCAGGGGCAGGCCCAGGCACACACACATGGCTCCCAAAACACAGCTGTACGTGGATGGGACTGTCATGCAGCACTGCATGCAGCAGCCAGGATAACATGTATGTGCAGCATTGTTGTATGTAGATTGGCACTTTACACACTGCAACACAGTCACCAAACAACACCAATGTGGGATATAGAGCTACCTGGTGGCACAACCCATCCCAGCAGGTTTCCACTCAAACAGAGCCAGTGCAGGACAAGGGCCCAGCAAAGACACAGCTGTGACTGATTGTATGCATGGCCCTGCCTGTGTACAGTGGAATAATCATACTCTGGTCATCACTGTGTCGGTTAGACACTACTAATTATGCATCAAAATTCTGATCACATATGATGAGGTATATATTACACTTAGCAATGCCCACCTTGCCTCTAACCTCATGCAACATAAGCCTGGCTCTGTTGAGATGCAATGGCATGACATCCAGTGCATATGCACTGAAGATGCCACTGCTGCAGGCAGACTGGCATGGGTGCCATATTATGTGCACAGCATGACGCAGTTGTGTACTGCTACAACACTGGCCCATGTCTACCTCTGCCAGACGGATTAAACATACATAGTCCTGAGCATGTGGCACAACAGATCAGACTGACAATGATGGGTTTGCCAACTGGGACTGTGAGCATTACTGCCAACTTGCTGGTGCAACAGGTCGACAGCACAGGGAACATGCCTGTGCATGGTGTAATGCATGCCAAGGCACATTACACACACACAAGGCAGCATGCCTGCCACAGGGATGTACACAACAGTATACTTAACAGACCGTGACACACCACAGTGACAGTGGTGGGATAATGCCCCAAGTGCAGGGTGATTGTCCTCAACCACAACTGGATAGGTCCTGCCCCCACAGGCATATGTGTGCAGCATGGAAAGACACACATGTTCATCTGTCTCCAACAACAGAAGCAAACAGCAGAATGTAGGCATGCAACCCAAAGAGCAAAATACACAGTGCAGGGTACTTCTATGGATGTATTTCAGTGGACTGGCTACTATGCTGGGTCTGTCATGGCATGGTGTGTCCTGCTGTTGGTCCTGGTGGTGTCACTGATGATCCTGGGCCCTGCCTTGGCTCTGTTTAATGTTGGTGTCTGTGGAGAAAGACAAAGGAGACATAACCAATAGCATGCAGCAGAACACATAGCACAGTACCATAAACTCAAACAGTATACATGCTCATATTCTGGAACTGTGTACCCATAGTCATGTGCATGGTCTGGATAGACAGGACCTTTCAGGGCCCCATCTTACTATTGGGAACAGCTGTGGCACCTAATGCTTACCCCATTCCCTGAGCAAACATCAAAATCGAATGTGAAGAAAGCTATGACAAATTGTGCTGGCAACATGTGGTGACAGATACTTCTCTACCTTTGAAGAATGTCGCTGTGAGGCACTGCCTTGGACTTATACCTTGTGCTTCAGACTTGAGGCTACAGACCGGGGGAGGTGTGAGTATTATGGTTGATAACCCCAAGAAAGACCCCACTACTGATTTGCAAAGTCTCCAGAGATCCAAAACCCTAATATTTCATCCTTTTGCTGCTTGGGGGGGGCGAGTTAGGGATGGAAATCCTAACACAGCATTTCCCTACTTTTGTGGCTTTAAGGTACCCCAACTGGTGCATTACCAAAGTTTTTGCAAAAATTTCCTTTCTGTTTGAGACAATGGAATTGTATCCTTATTTACGAAGATCCCTAACGGGTGCAAATGTGTAGGACTCTTTGGGTTGTGTGCTATTGGAAGACTCCATTTGCCTACAGAAGTGCAAGGCAAGGCACATTCACTCTTCACACATTCACACTTTACATATTCACTCTTCACTCATTCATTCATTCATTCTTTTTTTTACATTTTTACCCCAAATTTTCAAGATAGTTATTTTATGACTGCCCTTATAAACATGACATGTATCATTTATTGTATATTGGCCAAAATGTAATTTCACACTATAAGTGCAAAAAACACATTTTGTCCAATATTTAAGAAATGACACCTGTCACGTTTATGAGGTGGTGCAGAAAAATTGGTATGTTGAAAGTTTGGAGTCAAAATATTGAAAATGAGTGAACTTGTGAGTGAACGTTGAAATATTGGAATGTTGGGTCATAACCTGGGCATTTTACCATATTTGTACACCAGATTGCCAGCTTAGCCTTCTTATTACTCCACCTCATGAACCCAGTAGGGGAAAATGTCCATATCCCCACCTAAATGTCATTCTGCACCACCGAAATGTTATTCTGTGCCACAGGTACGAAAACACAATTTGGACAAGATTTGAAATATGACAGCTATCATGTTTGTAAGGTGGTGTGAAAAAATGGCAATGTTGAAAATTTGGGGTCAAAATACTTAAAACTACCAAAATTATGAGCAAATATAGAACAATTTCATTGTATGTGAATAACTTTGCCATTTTCTATATTTAGACCCCAAATTTTCAACATAGCCTTCTTATGACCCCACCACATGAAGAAGGGCTGTGAACATTTTCAAATCACACCCAAAAGGTGATTTCACCAAATGACCACAAAATTGCCTTTCAGGCCTGATTTGCATAATTTCACTGCCATTGATCATGAGGGATCCCAAATAGTACATGTTGAAAATTTGGGGTCAAAATATTAAAAATGACAAAGTTATGCATCAGAGTTCAACCCCCCACTGGAATACATTGGACCACATGTTCCTTTGTTTCTTATATTGCAGTTGGAGGTTCCAACAACAAGACATGTCTTAAACTGGAGAGTAGATCTTTGTCGTGGTGCATGTTCAGGTGAGTGAGGGTGTGTGGAGGGTGTGGGGTGCTGAGTGGAAGGTCAGGGTGGGGAGGTCAGATCTGTGAGAGACCATTTTCTTTCTTTACAGTGAATGTAAAAAAACACCTCGATGGACAGGTTGCTTTATTTCAGTTTATTCTGGCATGAGTGATTGGGTACCCTAGTGTCAGGCTACAGTTTGGGGATGGGATGCAGGTGACCTGGAGGGCAAGGTGGTCCTGAGAAGCTGTACCAGGGGTGAGCTTCCTGGTCTGCTTATAATGTAAAATAAAATTGAAAAATAAGGGTCAGGTAATCTGGGGGGGGGGGGGAGCGGTATCAGGGTAGGTTGCCCTGTCCACTAAATGACTAGACAGATAAATAGATAGATACTGTAGATTGATAGACAGACAGACACACAGATAGATAGACAGACACACACACACACACAGAAAGATAGAGGCAGACAGACAGAAGAGCGGATTGGCAGCTCACTCTTGTCACTGCATCCCACAGCACGAGTTCCAGCTGTGGCTACAAATGTCAAGAAAGTCCCACTGTTCTAATATAAAGAACGTAAGTGAACAGCTCCTTTCACTAACCTAGGCACCCTGGATTTTGGGGTGCCCAGAAAAGGCATTTCTGTGTACTTAAAAAAAAACAAAAAAAAAAACACAGGTTCTAGCTAAACTGGTTCCGTTTAGCTTGGCTCAGGTGTTTGATTTTTAAAAGAGATTATTTTTATACATTTTAATGTTTGTGAGCTTAAAGTGAAGGAAACAATGGTGGCCAACACAACTTGAATTTCTGTAAGCATGAGATGTAAATCCTAAAAATAAGCAGTCGTGATTACTTTATCTTTACTGTTTGCAAGGTAAATAATGAAAATAAGCAATTGCGATATATTTTTGTTTGTTTTTTTACTATCCATATCGTGACGTTAACCCTAAAATTGTTCTAACTATGGAACCATGTGATATTTTTTATGAAACCTTCCAAAAGCTCACTCTTGGCATGACCCCCTTCAAACCTGAAAATTTCATGAAAAAATTCCACACCACCTAGGCTGCAGGTTAGAGCAAAAAATACCCAATGTTAAGTATAAGGAAGTCAAATGTATTTTTTGTCCGATGTCTCTATGGACATCGTATGGTTGCACTGAGTGTCTAGCCATACCTGGCTATGGAGCAAGTCACCCAGATGTCCAGAACACCTAGAATCCCCTCGACATCATGCACCCTTGGAAGACCGTGGCTGCTTAACGCTGTCATCATGCTCATCCCTCACTGTGTGAATGAGGACCTCTATCACCCTCCCTGATATAGCACACACATTCTGTACATGCCTGCAGATGTGGTAGGGGAAGCACCTAGGGTAGCCCCCCACCCCTATTCCACATGTGCCACCTTATGCCCCACTCTTATTACCCATGTTTCACCACTCCCTGTCCAATTGGCCTAATACTTTACTCCTCTCCTTGCCAGGATGGCAACATATTCATTTTCAGCCCCATTTGAACCCCCCTTGCCGAGATGACAACTTTATTGCTTTCAATTTCCTTGGAACCCACTCCTTTGCCAGGATGGCAGTTTATTTATTTTAAGATCCCTTCGCCTGCTCCCTCCCAAGCAGGGATGGCAACTTATTTATTTTCAGCCCCCTTTGAACCACCCATGCCAGAATGGCATGTTATTTGTGTTCTGTCACCTTTATAACCCCCTTTAAAACCCGCATTGCTGGGATGTCATGTTAGTTGTGTGCAGACCCCTTTACAGCTACCCCCTTGCTGGTACGGCACATCATTTATTTTTAGCCCCCTCTAACCCCCCCTTACCTGTATGGTCTTATATTTATGATTTCATGAACATTATTTACAGAATACACCTTCAAAACACATTACATTCTCCTGTGTCATCTGTACTCACCTTCTAGGTCCAAAGAGGTCAGTGATGAGGTGTGCTCTGTGCTCCTCTGACCTCCTGGCCATCCTGGGGTAATACCTGTTGATCTGCTCCTGCATCCCCTGGTCCTCTGTCTCAGCATCCATAGGCAAGGAATATGGCACATGTATTATGAGGGGAGTATTGTAGGACACTTCCAGAATGATCAAGACACCTGAAAAGCATCTTGAACATTTGAAAGATGCACTCAATGATGTTGCATACAGTCATGTGTGGCACATTGTACCTATCCTCTGCAATGGACATGGGTGTGTAAGGCAGGTGTAAGGAGCCAGGGATGCAGGGTATATGCACTGACCCCTGTGTAGGTAAAGGGCATGGGTTAGTGTCATCATCTGCAACATATGGAGGGAGAGAGAGGCCTTGGAGATATACTATCTGATGAGATGCCTACGAGGGATGTCCCCACCTCCTTTCCTCTGACAGAGGATGCAGCGTGCTAGATGAAGGCATCAAGGATACTGTCAGCAAACTGTGCCAGGATATTGATAATGCACCCTGTTGCATCTACACCACCTTACAGCTGATGGAGCAGTGCCCCGTCCTATTCATATAGGCCTCCACTTCATCACCAGAGGTTGCCAGATGGCAACATGGGTGCAATCAATGTTACCAACATGGGTGCAATCAGTGTTGCCAAATACAGATGTTAGGTGCAAAACTTGATAAAACTGCTACATGGTTGCTGTTTGTTCTGCTGGTGTGGTGGGAAATATGATGAACTCTCTAGCATGGGCCAGCAGGGCATCTAGGAACTGAACCAATAGCCACAAGGTGGCAGACTGAAAGATGCTGGTAGTGTCCCCCATCAATGTCTGGAAAGTTCCAGTGGCCAGGAAGCACACTGCTCCTGTCACCTTGAGCTCTGTGAACATTGCATGGCTGCACTGGATGTCTAGCTGTAACTGGTTATGCAGCAGCTCACACAGCTGCATGATCATGGGCCTTTTGAACCTTTACCAGCCCATAATTTGTCACTGAGGGAACTTTCAATGTGACTCATGAATGGTACTGTCTGTTCCATCATAACACCTCCCAGGCCAGTGCCTGGGCCCGGGTGCCATTGATCCTCTCCTCATCCTGCATAACCAGCTGCAATCAGGTACACAATGTGAGACATATTGTTGTCAGATGTGTGTGTGTGTGTGTGTGTGGGTGTGTGTGTTCTGCTATGACTCTCCCCACTCTCCCCACCTCTGGGGTTTGCCCCAGGTTAAGACCTTTTTACGGCTGCATGGGCGGAGCCCTGCCGACATTTTGCATGTAGAAAAGGGCTGACGTCATGTTTTCCATCCATGTAACTGTTTTTCCTCAGCCCGACCCTCCCCCCAAGAAGCAATCTGCCCATGTTGTCCCTATGGACTGCAGCACTGCACTATATCACAGTGGGCTTTTTTTTTTTATCGGCGTATTATTTTGTGCATTTCTGCATCCCTGCCATTTCTGTCCCCTTCCCTCAACAGCAAGGGCGTAGCTACCGATACATATGTTCAACAGTTAAGACTGAACCTATAGGAATACAATCACACACAATTTCATTTCACATTTTCTACAAGCCAAAACTTAAAATGTCAAGTAACAATTGCAAGAATAAGATATGATGTTGGCACCTACCGCCATGGCACTGGTAATGTGAGCAGCAAGTAATCCCAGTTTTGAGCACTAAATAGGTAACAATTCCCTGATGACCAGATTTGTAGTTATCCAGAATACAAGGGGAGCCTAGTTTCAGGAAGGTGCACTCCCCTCTCTGTGCGGATTTACTACCCAACCTTTTGGGAAGGCTCAGAGTGAAGATCACAGAGAAAAGCAGGGCATCCAGCTCAGAACAGGACTTTGCAGTCAGATTCCCAGGAATGAAAAAAAAAAAAAACCAGAAAAAAAAAGTTCAAGGCAAGTCACTTGTCTTCCATGCAACTACAAAGTTTACAACAGAATCACCCACTGCAAATAAAGAAGACGCTTATACAAACTACTACTGGGATCATACTCTTTGAACAGTGACACTTTCCACTAACTAAAGCCAGATCATTCTTTGGATACAGACAGCTTCCACAAACTACTGCCAAATCACTTCCTATGAATAACATGGAGCAACTGCAAACTACAACTGGATTGATTCGTCCCCTAGACAGAGAGGTGTAGCCTCACTCCTTGCAACCAAAAATAACATAGAGGTGCAGCGTCGAACTCTACATCTGAATCGTCCCCTGCGAATCAAAGTGCAACTAAAAAACTTTACAACTGGATTTTCCCCTGCGATTGTGAGACAGGTACAAACCACGAGCTGGTGGTCACCTTCTGATCCAGTTCAAACAACCCGATTAATTCCTGATTGTTGCTCACTAAATGGGACCCAAAGCATTTGCACTTAGCAAGAACGCTGTAAACCATCCTCCTTCCATTTCAGAGGTTACAAAAAAGCAGTGACTCCGCTGGTCTCTCTGATTTCAGCACTTTACATCCCATCACAGTTTGTGAAGGCAACAGCATTTTGCAAACAATTCATCTCATCACCAACAGTGAAGTTCTTCTCTAACCTGAGCAAAGCATATCTCAACTGTCCCTGATTTCGAGGGATGTCTCTCATTTTATCCCTCAACATTGCTTCGTTCCTCACCCATTCGTCATGAAAAGGTACTGCCCACACAGAGAGGTTTTGTAAATTCTGGCTTTAAAGAAGAATGTCATAATATCATAAGAAGCTAAATGAAATCTAAACTTTATTCAAGTACACGCAGTGGTGTCCACGTGTTCTGGAGCTTTTTTCTCTATGTTTGAGGATGTGTCCCTCATTATGGGATTAGCGTTCCATATCTGCACTCATTTTGAGTGCCTGTCTCTCATTTCAGTGACAAAAAGTTGAGAGGTATGGTGCAAAGACTTGATCCCATCACCATTCTTACATGAGCAGCATCATGCAAATACGTCTTTCCCATCAATTAAGCTGAAGAGCCTTGTGCATAAACTTAACTCAGTTACAGTATGTGTTGTTAACGGAAACCAAAGACTGAGCCTGTCAAGCCTGCCCTGTGTCTGAGGGGAAGTAATACCCAGCATAGTCATAGCAAGAATTCTGGGGCTGCGATTTTCTTCCCTCTGTCGATGAACTGAACTAATTGAAATGAGGAGTCTGCAGCAGGTAGGAAGGCGTTTCAGTACCATCTCTCCCAAATTTTAGGCCACATCACGAACTACCAATATGCAGAGTTTAAAAAGGAAAAATACAATATGTAAACAAACAGGGCCAGCTTTAGTGTTTTGGTGGCACCATCGAGATACAATAAATAATGGGGCCCATGACCCAGCTCACTTTGTCCACATTTTATAGTCTGTACCATATGTACACTTTAGTTTCAATACAACCTGTGACGTCTTCAGTTTATTTTTTTATGGAGAGATAGCAATGTTGGGGTCCCCCCTCAGTTCACTTCAGTCACCTTTTTTTCATTCTGTACCATATGCATATTTTATTTTCAGCTTGGCCTGTGACATTTTTATTTTATTTTTGAGGGGAAGCAGCAACCTTAGTCCTAGGGGCCACCCTACCCATTCAGTCCATGTCTGTTTGTCTGCCTCTGAGTGTCTGTGCTGTACCTCAGGGAGTAATTTTATAAGATTAAGATGTCACATCAGAAGGCAGTGCCCAGCACTGTGCTGTCCTTTACTGCAATTTTAGTAAGAAAATAAGTGAAAAAATTAAAACTAATAAAACGTACTTGCTTTGGCTGCCCCCCCTCCCCATGAGCACTGGGCCCTCAGCAAATGGAGGATTAGCTGATGCCTAAAACCAGCTATGCAAACAAAAACTATATTTCAAATACATAATACAACCTGATCACTTCGGAATGCGCTGCACTCATGCTACTGTTTAGCTTTTTGCCTGGAATTATTGAATAATAACTACTACTGCATATTCTGGTTTAGCAGGGATATTTTCATTTAAACCTTTATTTATTCGGTTGTGTATTTATTTATTTAAAATATTTTACCAAGAATGGCATACTGAGCTGGTAACAACTCATTTCCAGTTGAGTCCTGAAAAGGGGAAGAGGGGGAAAGATAACAGATACAACAATACAGGATATAAAATACATTCAATGGACTCAGTACAACAAAAATAAACAGGACAATTACTCCTATGAATAAATTGACAAGAATAAGTCACCATGCAATAAATCATGGAACTGAACAAAAGAACAATTAAATGGTTATCTACTTAAAAACTGGGGGAATGACAGATATTGGGGGAGCGGGGAAGTGCTGAGGGACAGAACATTATTAAGTTGCAGGTAAGATGTAATCCAACATCTGTCCCATTGAAACATACTGTTACAGTAGAGTATCTAATGCTATTTTGATTTTTATGTTTGCTTGCACGCATGTGCAAGAAACATAGTGTCATCATACGAGTTTTCCAGAGGTGTGTCAGCCTCTTCCAATTCAGTCAGTGTATTTGAAGATGCGGTCGCAGAGCGCCAATCACTTCTCCAGCTGTCTATGACAGCTGAAAAATGCAGTGGCATACAGTTGAAAGGGAAAACTCTGCTTGAGTGACAGAGCTCTCCCCTCTCACACACACAGCGCTGCGCACACACTGTGTGCTCATGCTCCCCTCCACACTGTCTGACTGACTGGGGTGCCCAATCGTCGCCCACACCCCCAAAGCATCCAGGTGCTACGCTGGGAGCCCACCCCAGCGTGGCAATGATGTAATGGCTGACGGGGTGCCCAATCCCAACTCCAGCTCCACTGTATCTCCCCACCCCCATGCTGTCACTGACGGGGTGCCAAACCCTCCGGCTTCACTGTCTCCCCTCTGGTACAGAGTGCCACGCTGGAGCCCACCCCAACATGGCAACAGATGCCATGGCTGACAGGGTGCCTAATCCCCCATCGGCTCCACTCCCCACCCAGCTGTCCTTCTGCCAGCACAGGAGCCCACCCCAACATAGCAAATGTCCGCATCGTCTTTTTTAAATCTGTAAAGAAAAACTGTCCCTAGCAGTCTCCTGCCCCCACAACCCGCACCCACCACTACTTCCCTGCCTCCCCACCCCTACCCCATACTTACCTCCGGGTCAGCGTGCGATCTTGGTGGACCGGGAACACGTCTGCACTCTTCAAAGCCGACCACGAACTGAGGAAATGCCGGTAAGCTGTATAATGGGATAGATAGGGGTTTTTCAACTTTGTTGCATAGCTCAGGCATTTTTTGGAATTTTTGCACCAAATTTTCAACATGGGGTTTTTGGGACCTCTCCTCATGAATTATTGCACAGTCATGGCGTTACTCGGCCTGAAGGGTGATTTCGCAGCCACTGTGCGAAATCACCTTTCTGGAACAATTAATGAAACAGCACTGCCAGTGTTCATAAGGTGGGCTCTCAAAAAGCCTATTTTGAAAATTTGGTGGAAATTTTTTTTAAAATGACTGTTTTACGAGCGTGCATAGCGCAGTTCCTACACATGCTCGTAAGTTCGTGAATTTTCAATATTTTCACTCCAGATTTTCAACATTGCCATTTTACTACACCTTCTTATGAGCAGTACAGCTGTCATTTTTCACATCTCACCCAAAACGTGTTTCTGCCCATGTAGTGCACAATGGCGCAGTCGGTGTGCGAAATCAATGTACGGAACACATTAAGAAAATCACAGTGATACTGTTCATGAGCAGAGGTCTTATAATGGCTATTTTGAAAATTTGGTGAAAAAATTCCTAAAAGTGACTGTTTTACGAGCGTGCATTGCAGAGTTCCTATGCACACTCGTAAGTTAGCAAATTTTCAATATTTTCACTCCAGATTTTCAACATTGCCATTTTACCACACCTCCTTATGAGCAGTACAGTTGTCATTTTTCACATCTCACCTACAACATGTTTCTGCCCATGTAGCGCACAATTGCACAGTCGGTGTGCGAAATCAATGTATGGGACACATTAAGAAAATCACAGTGACACTGGTCATGAGCAGAGGTGTTAAATATGGTATGTTGAAAATTTGGTGAAAAATTCCCAAAATGACTGTTTTATGAGCGCCGTTGCGCAGTTCCCACGCACGCTGGCAAGTTTGCAATTTGTAATATTGCACACCAGATTTTTCAACAGTGCCATTTTACAGCACTTCCTTATGAGCAGTGCAGCTACCATTTTTCACATCTTGCCCAAAATGTGTTTCCGCACATGTAGCGCACAATGGTACAGTCGGTTTGCGAAAACAATGTTTGGGACAGATTAAGAAAATCACAGTGACACTGGTCATGAGCAGAGATCTTAAAATGGCTATGTTGAAACTTTGGTGACAAAACTCCATAAAATGACTGTGTTACAAGTGAGCATTGTGCAGTTTCCACGCACCCTCGTAGGTTCATGAATTTGTAATATTTTCAGTCCAGATTTTCACCAGTGGCATTTTTCCACACCTCCTTATGAACAGTACAGCTGTCATTTTCCACAACATGGCCGAAATGTGTTTTCACACTTTCAGTGCAGAGATGCGTTGTCACTGTGGGAAATCATTGTTTGGGAGAGATAAAGAAAATCACACTGACACTGTTCATGATCGGAGGTCCCAAAATGCCTGTGTTAACAATCTACTGTAAAAATCCCCAAACTAGTTACATTATGGGTGTCGTTGCACAGTTTCTCTACTGCTTCATTGACTTCACCATTTTTAAAGATTTTCACAGCAGATTTTCAACATTGCCATTTTACACCTCCCATGAACAGTACCGCTGTCATTTTCACATCCTGTTCGGAATGTGTTTTTGCACCTGTGGTGCCAAATGCCATAGTCGCTGTGCAAAAGAAGTTTTCAGCTAACAAACTGATATTGCCACTGTTCATGAGGTGGGGGTCACAAAAAAACCATGTTGAAAATTTGGAGTGAAAATACCAACGAATGCCTGAGGCGTTAGGGTTTCCGACCATAACGCCCCACCCTGTAGAGATTGACAGGCATCAGGGGTGTGACTTAGGATTCTTGCCTGTAATGCTCATACCATTCCACCCCCACCCACATCCTGCAGCCAGTGAGAGGCATCAAGGTGTGCCTCAGACTCTTCGGGCCCAAACTTCACCCCATTCTCCTATACCGCACCCATCTCACCATATTTCCTGATGGAATGGGGTGCGCATAAGGGCCAAAGACCCCAAGGCACACTGTGACACTTGTCAGTGTCTGCAGGGTAGGGTGTGGTGAAATGGCGTGCTCGTTATGCCTGACAACCCAAAGGCACACCCCAATGTCTTCCACTCTCTGCAGGGTGGTGGTGGGGTTGGCTTCAGTTCAATACTTCGCTGCCATTCCTATTATGCAGCTCTGTAACTTCTACACTACCAATGCCAGTGCCAGCAAGCAAACATTCGGCATTGACAAATGCTTGTTTATACTCTCACAATTGGCAGTTACCAGATCAAATGATTTGTTTGTAAATTCTAGATATTTGTAAACAAATCCCCACCAAAGAGCTACGTATAATTGGCCGGTCTTTGACATAATACATATTTACAACAGGAAAATTCATACAAGAAAAGTTCTTTCATTGTGAAAAAATGTAATAAGTCCATTTTTTAGCATGCTGTGTGGACCAGGAAATGCAGTACAATGTAAAATAACACAAATGCATGACGCTGGATATTTTAAAGTGCAGTGTAGAATTTGTCTTTTTAGTAATCTAATTCTTCCTCATCACTCCTGCAGATAAAGATACTACAATTAGGGTGGCATTTAAAGTTCCCTAAAGATGGAAACACTCTGGATTGCATTAAGGCTATTAGTTAAAATGGTAGAATTACAATACTTACCTTTTTTGAGAGTACTGTAAAAAGAGGTGAAATGTCATAATAAAAGCTGAAGCACAATACCTGGAAAAAAGCAATAAAAAGATCCAGGCGCAGGCTGTTGGTCTTGTATTTCCCTTCCAAATGGTTGTTCAGGTGTCTTCCCACATCTGATGAATCGTTTTTGGATGCCCGGTTGTAAACAAGAACAGCGTGCTTTCAGGTTTGACAAGGGGGTTGAATACAAATGTTTCAAGCTGATTAATTAAAATACCAAAGCCAAATTAAGGGCGGCACGGAAGTGCCCAAAAGGCAAGAAAGCAACGCTGAGGTAGAAAATACATCTGGTTTTAAACTGTGATTTGGAAAACAAAATCGTCCTTTTCATTCCGCAACATATAGAGTGCAGATGCATCTTACAGAAAGTCAGGAAAGCAGCCTACTGTTTTTTTTTCTTTGTTTTTTTTTTCATTATTTTGAAAACGACTGTCAGTAAATGTCTAAATTAATGGTGGAAGTGAACTTCACAGTATCATTTTGTTTGATTCTATCACTGTATTAATCGGGCGCAATCCGATTCATGACTGATTTTCCATAGCATTTTATTCCAAGTAATGCCATGCCCAAGTTTCTTTTCCAAAGCAGGAAAAGTTCATGATCCAGATCCCCCCCCCAACACCACTCTATAGTGGGCATCATAAAGTAAAGTGCAGCTCAAGCACATTAAATTCAAGCATCAGTTCGGTGTAAAACAAAAAAGGTCTACATATACATTTAAGCAATGAAAAACAGCTACACCTGAAGGTGGTTTACTAAATTCGAAGAGCATTTCCTCATACACTGGACTCCCATCACTGACTGGAGGCAGTAGACATTGTACATGAGTGATCCCACTCTGTGGATGTAACCATGGCACCCCGAGCTGTTGCTCCTTGGAGTTACACATGCTGAATGCTCTAGTCACAAGCTGGGTTTGAAATCGACGTAACTTTTTGCACTGAAGGATTACTACTTACTGAATGAATGTCTGAGTAATTGAAGATTTATCCGTAAGTAGAAAGATTATTTCGAATTATTTCATTTGTATTTTGCCAGCAGAGCAAACCTTTCATTTAATCTCTGTTGCAAGAGTGCTCAGGGGGAGCAGAGTTTTCTGTATTTCATGGAGACAAATGCAATAAATTTTTATGTTTCTACAACATCAAGATGTAACATTTTAGAGATTTTCAACACTGTCAACTAATTTTGTTATCGGCAGATGCTGCTTTCATAAAGTACTTTTTGGACCAATGGAGACAGCCTTTGTGTTGGAGTGCATACAATGTGTGTTTATACAGTGAAAATGTTTATGTGGTGGGACTCTTGGTTCTGTATTTGTAGATTGGGGGACAACAACCTGTCATTTCTAGGTGGATCTCTCCTATAGCATTCAGTGGAAACAGTAGTGCAGGAACGGTTGGTCATAGATTTTGTTATCAAGCAGTGTCTAAACACGGTAGTGTGTGTGTGTGTGTGTGTGTGTGTGTGTGTATTGTTAAGATGGTAAAATGTCACTTTAAAACTTAATGAAATGTGGTTCAGTATACTATAAACAGTTTCTCAACATAATCACTATCAGATGGATCTCAGTACAGTGTGCTTAATGTGGTCTAGAACCTAGCTCAATGGATCTGGGTATATTTATTCCCAGTGTTCTTACCTGGAAAGAAAGGATGGAGGATTTACAGCACCTTGCACACACACACACACACACACACACACACACACACAGTATACCAAAGCACTTTACAAGTCATGCACAATTGAAGCAGCCCTCAGGTGAACCACAGGAGGTTACAATCTGAGATTCGATTTTGGGGGGTGAAGAAAGGAGGGCTTAAGCACACAGGTGGGGGGAGAGAGAGAGAAAGAGAGAGGAGGTTACACTCAAGAAAGTAGAGCGACCCTTATTTTTACGGTTGCATGGGAGGAGCCCTGCAGACGTTTGGCATGTAAAAAAGGACTGACGTCATGTTTTCCGTCCGTGGAACTGTTTTTCCTCCGCCTGACCCTCCCCCAAGAAACAATCCACCCATGATGCCCTATGGACTGCAGCACTGCACTATATCACTGCGGGCATTTTCTTTTTTATGGGCGTTTTTTGTACATCTGCCGCCTTCAGCTGGTGCAGAACGCTGCAGCCAGGCTTCTGACTGGGACTCTTAGAACCAGCCACATTACGCCTGTGCTTCGCGAACTGCACTGGCTGCCTGTTCGGTGGCGGATCACCTTTAAGGTTGGTTTACTAACCTTTAAAGCCCTACACGACCAGGGACCCAGTTACCTGAAAGATCTTCTGGTTCCCTATTGCCCCCTCCGCCCCCTCCGTTCCGCTAGCGAGGGATTGCTAGAGATTCCCAGGGTTCGTTTGAAGCTATCGGGATCTCGTGCCTTTGCCTTTTCAGCTCCAACCCTGTGGAATTCTCTACCTCGCTGGTTAAGAGAATGCCCAACCGTTGATAGTTTTAAAACTGATTTAAAGACTTATCTTTTTACTCTGGCCTATCCTGTCTAGTTATGGTTGTTTTAATGTTTGTATTTTGCTGTTCTATTTATTCCTGTACAGCGCCTTGATTTCGAGAGGCGCTTTATAAATAAACATGACTTGACTTGACTTGACATTTCTGCATCCCTGCCATTTCTGTCCCCTTCCCTTAACAGCAAGGGCATAGCTATCGATACATCTGGCACACCATGGCGTGCAGCACACCAGCACATGGGGGGGGTAGCAGCACATAGCTCAACCCAGTTTAAAATTTTAAAAAATCATTTAAAAGCCAATCCCTGCTTAAAAACTGCATTGCCACTGCTTAGCATTGAAAGTTGCCTAACGAAACGGACCTGTTTTGCAATCAGAACCCTTTTCTTGCACTTCTACAGTTTGGAAGTTAAACTATGTACCTGGAAATGGTGACCTCGGAGGTGACTGAGACAGCTTCAATAAATACTCCATTAGCAATGCTCAGCATGTACTGTGGTCACCTTCTAAACTACTAGCCTCTAAAAATCATTTAATACATTTTAACTGCCCAAAGGAGCAACCTCCCAAATGAATGTTACAATACCTCCTGACTTCCGACTTTCTTTCAACACTACTTTATTCAATCAGAATCTTTGCCTAGAAACGTGCAGCCTTTTAGCCTGCCACAACTGACAAGAAGCAGTATGAAATTCATTCTGTGACAACTGGCTGTTGGTAGGGAGCGAATTGTCAGGGGGCGGGTTAACTCAGAAGCCAACTGTCACCGGAGCGAGTCGTCGGGAACCAGTTGTCATGGAGTGAAATGACAGGAGCGAATTGACGTGCTCCCTTTCTTTTTGTGGATCCCCATGTAATGCTGTGGTGTTTTACAATACTTATGAACAGAAATAGCAGTGAGCAAATGTTACAAAAAGCAGATCTGTGAAATAATCCTCCATTCTTTATTGCAGGTTATGGCTGGTGCTGAGAATTAAAGCTGACACCAATTGAGATAGGCTGAAGGATTATTTCACAGATCTGCATTTTTCTAACATTTGCTCTATGCTGTTTCAATTTATAAGTAATGTGAAATGTAACAGCATTGGATGGGGGCATGGTACTTGGGACTGCATGTCTTTGTGGGAATGCTTTTGTCTGTCATAACGCCCGCCCAGCAGCTCTCAGTCTCCAGATTGGAATCAAGCTTGGCTAAATATATATATATATATAAAATTGTCCTGCATCTTGCACCAGGTCAAGTGTGTATAGTTATTCACATGGAAAAAAAAACAGCTGCGGGAAGAAGGGGAGTGTAATTCAGAACTGAACTGTATGTTTATATGTCCCACTCCAAGGAATCACACACAATTGAGTATTGGGGATTGTTACACATTTTTTTGGTTTTTAATGAATGGATGTAGTGATAGTATAATATGTTGATTATTGTCACTCCATTTTGTATGCTATTTCATGTAATGTATGTCATTTTATACTCCATTTTGTATTGTGTGACTCCATTTTACATGCTGCTTCATTTAATTGGTGTTTTGCTCTTTAGATAGCCTCATTATTATGTTTTGCTTCAGACAGTGTATTTTGCTGACTTGAAGGTCGCATATTATCAGGCAACCTGTTTTGTAGTTTTGTTTAAACTTCTGCTTAGCTCATAGTGTTCTAGGCACCCGCCAGTGTTTGGAGCACAGTGACCCAGCAGGTGTGGAATTCTGAGCAGTCCTTATTGTGTGAATTTGCAACATCCTGAAGCCAGCCAGCTTTCTAGAATGTGGGAAAATAACACAAATGAAGGCTGTACGGTTATTTTAGCATAGAATAAAATATAAATGTAGCTTTCTCAATGCCTGGTTGGAAGCCTCATCTGCAGGGTGGACGACTCGCTGTGGAACTTTCTCCCGTTCAAAACTCCTGGTCAGGCTGTGAGATGATTTAGGGGCTTCCCCAGCTACTGGGAAAAGGCTTGGATGATGCTTTATTGAATCGGTGATGTATCATGTTTTGCTTAATTGAAGTATATATTAATGCTGATAGTAATATTGCTAATGAATGAATGCTAAAGTGTAATCATTAATGCTGATAGTGATATTGCTGTTACATGAAGTGTAATTATCTTTTGCTTGCAATAAATTGTGCTGATGTGTGAATGCCAAGTGTGATTATTCCTTTGTGACTCTTCGATTAGGCAAGACAATGGGGCATCAGTATTTGAATTTTAACATCTATTTTGACCACTGTACTAGAAAGAAGGCTAAAAGAACTCGGCATGGTGATTTAAAAAAAATCAGTCACAAAGGGTGTGCAGGACTACGTGGTTTCTATTCATAAAAATGGTCTGGCAAAACGCTCGCCCCGAAATTTGCAAACCTCAGAGTAAGTACTTGATTTTATTACATCAGATGCATTTTATTCATTCTGCTAGTACAGGACTTAGTGGTGCGATACTTCTTAGTATTTGAAGTCTAACAGGCGGCACAGCTCAGATTACTGCTTTATCATAAGTTATGGCAGGTGATGGGAATTGAACCTGAAACCGATCAAGATAGGCTGGAGGATTATTTTACAGAGCTGTTTTTTTTTTTTATATTTGGCCAGCACTGTTTCCATTAATGTTTTGTAAAACACAATAGCAGAAGACAGGAGGCAAAAGCAACAAATTATTTCTGTATTTTTATCTTAATTTGCTACTGCAATTTTAAATGTAACATGTATTGTGACCAAAGTACTAGGAAGAGGGTTAAAAACAACTCAGCATGGCGATAAAAATCAGTCATGGAGGGTATACAGGACCACATGGCTTCCATTCATAAAAATGGTCCAGTAAAGCATATGCCCCAAGTAGTGCCTTTGTGACTGAAATGTGAAACAGCAGTACTGTACATGATGTTTGGTTATTCTAGACATTTCATTTTTGTGTGTTTCAACCCTGAGAAGGGAATTATCTCTACTGATTGTTAACCAAGTTGATTTGGACAGCTTTAAGCCCCATGTACTTGCAAGATACCCTGTACTTTACAGCCCAACCTTGTGAGCTTCTTGCCATTTTGTTTTAGCTATAATATTATGAACTGTGCACTATGTCAGTATTAATTTTGTCTGTCCTCATTAGCACAGGATCCCTGGAATGCTCCATGGCCTCTATAGAGTGTTCCACAGCCCCGTCACTACCCTGTTTTACTTCTAACCAACTATAATCTGATGCCCATTATTTCATGCATCTAGCATGTAAACAGTTTAGAGCTGGATGAAATAGTGCACAGTTTATAGTGTTATAAATGAAACAAATTGATTTGTTAATAGCAATAAGACATGACCAGGGGTTACATTAACAGCCTTCTAGTCGCCCGCTTGGGGCTTAACGTTGCATGAGGTGTGGCTGAGTGCCATATTGCACAAGGGGTTTATTAACTTATGGTAAATCTAATCCCTTGTCATGCTGTACTGCTATTATAAACAAATATTTCAAAATAAACTATTAAAAGTATACTTTTTGAATGTTTTTTCTAATTTAGAGGGAGAATGTTATTTAAATATTTATTCTTCCAACAGTTACACAATGATGGTTCAAAACCAGAATGCAACCTTCCAGAAATTAAACAGTGCAACAAAATGCACTGCCTGGGGAGCTGGTAGAGGTGGAGACTATGGATGGGTTTAAGAGGGGATGGGACAGGTACGGGGGAGGGTAAATCTGACCAGGCCCAATACAGGTGGAACATCTGGGACTGGGGATGGTATAACCCAAGGGGGAGGGAGGGACACCAAAATCGTCCCTCAGTGTGGGTGCTGAAAATTGAGCAGACTCAAGAGACCATTAGGCCTATTCTGCTGGCATTTTAGTATGTATGTTAGTATGTAAGATGGAATGTTGACAGGAAGAATATGCCATTGTGATCAGACTGTACATGACATTGTAATGGGGATTAATTTAAGGCTGCTGGGGGCATAACAGCCAATCATATTGTAACACTTTCAGATCCTTTTTATAATTACTTTTAAACCATGTCTACAGCATGGCGAGGGTGACAGGTGTGTTGTACTTACTAGGAACTGAATATTTAGCTCTGCAGCACCTGCTATCATAATTTGTTGCTTCACTTGGTTGCCTCCACACTTAGTCCTGTCGTCCACCCCACCCCTTCTTGCACCCAAGAAAAGCACAAGACTTCACTGAAATGATCCAGCCAGGGTGCTGTTAGTCCACAGGCAGGCAAGAAAAAATGCATTGTTTTGCTGATGTCATGTCAGCTGCTCTTTCAGTAAATGCCACAGAAATAAAAATGGATGTACTAGATGGACCCCTAGTCATCTTCTGCTGTCACCTTTCTGTGTTTCAGTTATGTGTGGTCCAACATCATTGCAGTGGTAGTGTATACTTGGTTGTAGTTGGTGGGGGTTGGGAGGCTTCAATCATACAAGACCTAGGTAATTTGTCAAGGGGGGGGGGGGGCAGTAAGTGCAGAGAAGGGATTTCATAGCAGTGCTAGTGTTCTCTGGAATAATTGAGCATGTTAATTTCTTTTCATGTTTGCCATTGTTCCAGATGCCCAGGTGTGATTAACGGCTCCTTAAGATCTTGCACCTAGCAGTACAATGTTAGGGATCACACAATGGACTAAATAGGAGTCTTTAGCACACCATTATCTATCCCCAGCTAATCTCCTGGCTTTCAGCAGGTGATGTTAAGTTCCCTTGTTTTGTAACAATATATTTAATTACATCTAGTCTTGGTGTAATGTAAACAGAATTTACCATCAGAATTGGCAATATGACACAGAAAAGATAGCTCTTGGTGTATTAACATTCCATAGTTTCCAAAGCAACTGACTACATTACCCTCATAAACATACAATTTGACACTAGGTAAGGACCACAGGGGCCATCCTAGTCTGTCCATTTTCTTCACAAACTTCATTATGCAGCCATGGTGGATCTGACAAGAATTTGTTATATGTGGTAATTGTGCTGCATTATTGTGATACGCTATTCCTTTAGTGCAGTGCTATATCTTTGAATATCGTACTGTGCACCAGATGCAGGTCACCATCCACTTGTTTCAGTGCTGCATGTTAACTTTCTGCTAGAGCACTAGCACAGATGACACACACCACCGCACTATCCTCTCAATATGGGAAACATGCAAAACAATGCACAGCACAATCACACTTCGCACCAAGCACAAACTTCAGAATATCTGGCCTTTAGGTTTTAATTTCTGTTTCTTCATTGTCCGTGAAAAATTCCCCTCCTATCCTTACCTGCTTACCAGAAAAATCACTGCTGTTTAACCTGCTATGAACAAAACAGCTGCCCTGGTTCTATCTGATGCCTTCTCTTATTAGAAAATGGACAAACTGTAAGGTTGATGCTGATTGGCAATAAGCGCCAATCAGCCAGTCCATATTGCTGTGCTGAATTTTCAAATTCTGGCAGAACAAAATTTTACAGAAGTTTTGAAATTCCCCTGAAATTCTGCCAAATTTTGCAAGAAATGGAATGGTGGAATTCTGTGGCAAAGAAAAAATGCGTAATGAGTTTTTCTGCAACATTTCTGTGGAATTTTATTCACGAAGCTCAATATTTTCCATGGAAATGGTTGAGGAATATTTTCCATGGAAAAAATGCTGTTCTGTGGAATGTTATTCTGCGGATCTCACTATTTTCTATGGAAA
Organism: Neoceratodus forsteri; assembly: GCA_016271365.2. Lineage (NCBI taxonomy): Eukaryota > Metazoa > Chordata > Ceratodontiformes > Ceratodontidae > Neoceratodus > Neoceratodus forsteri. Next base: position 34,693,277 of record CM057450.1, read on the forward strand.
TGGTTGTGGAATAATTTTCAATGGAAAAATGCTGATCCGTGGAGGATCACAACAGGTGATATTCCACAGAAGAACCAGTGAAATTCCTGTGAAAATTCCACCAGCAAAATGATCACTCTGTGCTAATTTCTCCAGTGGGATTTTGCATTCTGCACAGCACTGCCAGTCCAGCATGAGACAATAGAGACCGGGAAATAATGAGTCCCAGTCTCTGTTGCATCATTTTGGTTTAGCAAGTACTGTGTTATTAGAATGCTGCAAAATGCAGTGGTCACCATGTTTTATGTCTTGCTTAGTGAGTGAGAGCACCCCCAACCCATAATCTGGGATCCAATATAGACAATTAAAAAAAGCCATAATACAAGCTGTCTTTTTTTTCTTCACAGTGATAATATAGAGGACAATGTATGGGCATCGATGAACAACAATGCTATGTGAGCCTTGAGTGGTTTCCCTGACAACTCAAGTAAATCTCGAGAGTGAAGCTCAAGAGGTTTACCTTGGTTGTCAGGGAAACCACGAGAGGCCCATCGTAAGGCAGTCGATCATCGATGCCCATACATTGTCTTTTATAGTGTATGGGCATCGATGTGCATCTGAAAATGATGAATTACTCATGTAATGTGTCGCAGTGGTCACCTAACCTTATTCAGAGGAGAACAGGATTACGTCGGCCATTTCACGTTTCCTTTTATTATTAATAGTAACAGCAGTGTACATTTTGTGTTATCTTATTAGCTTACATCAAGATAGTTAACAAAAAAAACTTCTCTCTGTAATATTAATGAGAACAGCAAAAAAACGGTTATCGGGGTCAAATGTCATGTGGCATCCAATCAGCCTTGCCATAAAGTGGGTGAGAAGAGGTTGTGCGAGCCTCCCCCACATCTGCCAGGTAGGATCTGAAAAGCCTCACATCTGACTCTGTCTTTTTTTAATGTTCTTTTGTTTTGCTGCTCCTGAATAAATGCCTTGTGTTCCTCGCTTAGAGGCTTGGAAAATGTTGCTGTTGCCATTTACGCGACTGTGTGGTGTTGTGTTAATGCTCACTGCAAATATGACAGTTGCAGTGAATTTTGAATCTCGCGGTCGCAGTTCTGGTGCTGGAATTTTACGCGCATGGTAATTCCTTTTTGTTATGCCATCGATGTGACGTATTATCGATGGGTTAACAACTTCATCACGTCACATCGATGGCACAACAACATAAGGAAAAGATAAAAAACACTAGATAACAACGTTCTACCATACATTATTTACATTATTAAAACTGACTACATGTAAACCAGTCACCCTGTGTATCACAGTGATCGCACTGACAGTTCTGATTCACCACAGTCTACTGCACAGGAAACAAAGCTCATAAATAAAAAGAAATGCATGTGAAAAAATAAAAACACATCATGAAACACAACTGTACCATAGATGGAAGTTTTTTTTTGGGGGGGGCGTGACTTTTGTTATGTAAGCGCGAGCCTGACAGCGTTTCACACTCACACTCTGTTTGGCCAATACACCTGTTGAAATGCAGCATTTAAAGAGCTCCTGACAACGTTTACCTTGTTTGAGGTTTCTGACACCCTGAGATCAGTTTTAACAAGGGTAGCCGGCATTAATCTTTTATGGATCATTTATATCCCCTTTTTACTGTGAATTTCATACCACCCACATATAGTTTTCCCACATTTGCCAGATGCTGCCAGGCTAAACCATAAGTGACATAATTTGTAGGGCTACACTGAAGCGCTGAGGAGAAGATAATCTGTGACGTTCATCCCTGGACCCCCGGTTACTCACACTCTGTAATTGTTTTCCATTCATATCATTACTACTGTAGGTAGCAGTCATGTTCCTGAAATTTGGCATGGAATCGTGATTGCATGGCAATCTTCATTCTATGAAATGATGGGAAGTGTTAATAATGTGTTGAGAAATACCAGTTATTGACATTACTGCACTGAGATCAAAATTTCATGCAAATGTCCAAACACTTTTTTTTGCTTTGCACAGAATCATGATTGTATAGTAATCTCCATACTATGAAATGGCAGGAAATGTTAACAATATGTTGAGAAATGCCAATTAGTGATACTACTGCACTGGGATCACATTTGCCAGAAAATGTCCAACATTTTTTATTTGAGCTGGTTTATGCCAGCAGATAAAGACTTTTCAGTCTATCTAGTCTGTTCAAGTGTGTAGTTTCCACTGTGTTTACAGAGGGAACTGGCCCCTCCCCGTATTCCATTTGACCCCTCTCAAATACCCCCTTCGCCACCATCTCCCATTGCAACTTTAATCCTCACCCTTTCCCAATCTCTCTTCAAGTTGTCCACCATTTTTAGGGAATACCACCTCCTCCAGCAATTCATTCCACTTAGCTACTACCCTCTTGGTGAAAAAGTGCATCCTTATCTGACTCCTGAACTTTCACTGCAAAAGCTTTAGGCTGTCACTCCTAGTGGTCTTGTTTCCACTAAGGCTGAAGAGACCCTCGGTACTCACCCTGTTTATAACATTAGGTATTTTTTTTTTCGAACTTTATTTCTGCACCTTACCTCAGTGGCCTCTCTCCAGTGAGGATTCTCAGCTCACAGTTATGCTACCCACCTGAAGCCCACACTTATCCACACTCCCAGCCAGTCAGCCTCTCTCCTTCCTTGTCAGCCACCCACTACCCCTGGCTCTGAGTCCTCCAGGGCAGGACCACTATCTCTTTCTGGCACTCTATCTGTAATCCAGATGAGCAGCTGGGAGGAGGAGAGAGACACGGGAGTGCGTTGTGGCAGAACCCAGCAGTGGGCATGGGACCATGGCCACTGATCCCACCTTTGCCTACCCCCAAGGCAGGGTTTTTTCTCTTAAGTTCCTCCCCCTTGATGCGGTGTGCAATGACATCAGCATGGGGATCCTCACACAGACCGCCTGCTGTCACCAATCCCTTCTACTTATCCCTGCTGCTGGGCTAAGCCCCTATCCTCTGCCCGGAGCCACCACCGAGCAAGGGAACCCCAGAACCCTCCCCAGGAGAAGAGAGCAGTCCTCCAGATGCTCAATCTTCTCCTTCCCCTTCCAACCCCCAATGGCCCAGGCTCGTTTCCGAATCCAGGTCACTGGTGTGGCGCGAGGTGTGGCATCCAGCACCTCAACAGTCAGCGCTACTGGGCTGGCACAACATTAGGTACTTGAAGGTCTCAATCATGTTCCCCCCCCCCATTTCTGTCCTCAAGACAGTATATGTTGAGCTCCCTGAGCCTCTCCTCGTAGGCATTGCTTTGTTGGTCCTGGATCATCTTGGTTGCCCTTCTCTGGACCTTTCCCAATAAGCTGATATCCTTTAAGATAAGGGCACCAAAACTGCATACTGTGCTCTGTGTGCAGTCTCACTAGAGACCTGTACAGTGGCAGAATGACCTCCACCTTCCTGCTGGTAATTCCCCTGGCTATGCAGTCCAGCATCCAATAGCTTTTCAGTAGTGTGCCAAGTGTTTCATTTCACTCATAATTATTACATCAGTCCATTTCTTCCTTTGACCTAGTTACCTGCACACCACCCAACCAGTATTCGGTCCCTGGGATTTTCACCCCCAAGTGCATATCTACACTTTTATGCATTGAACCCCAGTTGTCAAATGCCACACCTCTTCTCTAGCATAGTCAGGTCTTCCCTGATTTCCTGTCCCCCCCGCCCACGTCCACTGTCCCATAGAGCTTTTTGTCATCCACGAATAGGCAGATCGTACCCTCGGTCCCATCTGCAATGTCACTTACGAACATATTAAACAACATTGGACTGAGCACAGAGCCCTGTGGGACCCCACTGGTCACAGGCCAAGCTTCTAAGAATTCCTTGACTACCACATTTTGGCTTCTGTCCTGCAACCATCTTCTGACCAACCCAACAAGCTTAGTCACCACCCCCAGCCTTCTAGGATCTTGACCAGTCTCCTGTGAGGTTCAGAGTCAAAGGCCTTACTGAAGTCCAGCTACAAGACATCAACCACTTGACCATTCCCCTGTCCTGGTGACCCAGATGAACAAGTTAATTAGCATACTCTGACAGGACCTCATGACACAAACCAATGCTGCCCCACATCCTAGAGTCCATTATCCTAGAGAGTGCTCACCAATCTCTCGTTCATAATGGTGTCCAGTAGCTTTCATACTATTGAGGTAAGGCTGTACTACTGGGTCCTTTGTTTGAAAACAAAAGCAAAACAAAAATACCGTGCATGCTTCTGGCAGTGCATAAAAAAATGTTCATCACACTAATGATCTATTTATGCGTTCAGTTGCAATTAGCTTTTTTAATGCAAACTATGCAATGATATCAGTTAGATATTCTTTGTAGAGGATGCGTAACTTGTAACTTGTTGCAGTTGCTTATCTTGGTAATGACACAGAGCAGAAACAGGCGGAGGCCATCTGAAAATAATATTAATATCAAGCAAAATGCACATTCAGCACTACTGTCAGAAGTTCATATCATGGAAAAAAATGTAAATCATTCAGGTTTTTTTGACAGCAGTTAATTGCAATTAGGATTGTTATTTCGGGGCGGGGGGGGTGAAGATTAAATACCAAATCAATAAGCGCCATTGGCAAGTTCACCTAGGATGACACATACCCTAAGGCCTGCCCTGACTGGAGTCCTGTGATTGAAAATTCATTCAACACCATACACAAAAATACAGAATCTGACAGCAGATTAAGGGCCACTTGGCCACCCAGTCTGCATTTTAGGCTTATTATTTATTTCCTTCCTTGCTGCATGCCAAGCTCAGTTTAACAACTCCCATATTTTCAATACACCTTTCATATAGTATCAACTCCTTTTTTTAGCCCTAGCTTGGTAATTCCTCTACCCCAACCCACAATATTTTAAAATACGCCTCTTATTTTTTCCTCCTGATCCCAGACAGCTTAATTTTCCTAATCACTACCCCCCCCCCAGCAGACAGACTTTCACTATGCTAATTTCATGCCCTTCCCTCATACTAGACACAGAGGTGCAGGTTTCAGGGATTGTAATAGCCCCTCTTAGCACAACACAAACAAAAAACTCATTGTGCTAATTACTTCACCTACACAACTGCTCATGTAATCAGTGTCATGTTAAATATGAACAAGAGTTAATATCAATTTGTAACTCATGAACAGATGCAAGCTTACTTATGTGAAGTTTATATTTAAGCAATAAGGCATGACAAGGTGTGTGTTATCATGTAATAACATCACTCCTGGGGTGGGTTGAAGCACGAGGCAAAGCCGAGTGCTTCCACCACCCCAGGAGTAACATTGTTACACAATAACACACACACTGGAGTGCCTTATTGCTATTATACAATGGCTCATTGTTATACAAAACAAAAAAAAATTAAGAAGTTTTTAGTAGATTTTTAGTGAGGCAATATATCTTTGTTTCTTAAGAGAAGAGCAAAGAAAGGAGGTCCAAATCAATACAGTGATGTTATTGTGTAATAACATCACTGTTCCAGGCACCCACTGACCAATCAGAGTTAAGGAAATGTCCTTGCCATTATATAATTGAATTTATGCATTTCAGTCTGTATTTGCAGCATATTCTCTGTGTGGCCACCCCCCTGACCCAGTCCACAAAACAGAGCTTAAAAACATACTTTCCAAACTGACTACAGTGGCTAGTGGCTGTTATCCTACCTGTCTTCCCAGATAAGAAAATCAGATGGATTGGGAAGTCAAGTCTGCATTCATTGCAGCAGTAGCCCAGTTAAGTGGATGACAGCCCTCCAGTCAGGTCCAGTCCACTAGGAAAATGTAGTAGACTAGTCACAGACCCAGTGGAGCTCACTGCTGGTATGAGAGAGAAAGGGTAATATAAAAGAGGCTAGAAGCTGCTTAACAGGGATAACCAAATTCCAGCAGCACATCACCAAAACTGAGTGAAGGGAGAGGGAGAGGGAGTTACTAATTTAGTTCAAGCTAGGCTGCTTCAAGGTTGCAGTATAGTATGTGCTTCAGGAGGACAGCAGAAATGAAGAGCACTACCAGGCATTTCAGGGAGGGCAGGATTCATAGATTCATAGACATGTGTCGGCAGAAAAGGACCTTCTTGGCCCATCAAAGAGAACAAGGCTGTCGGTTCCTGTCCTTGGAGTTAAGTGAGTCAGCTGAAAGTCCAGATGGAAGGGAGGTGAGAAAAGAAGCAAATGTATGTGGAAAAAACAAAAATTTATTTTTGTGTGCCAGCAGGGGACGGGTATGTAGTAATTAGTCAGTACAAGTCATTGAGCACTTCTGACCTTGCTCTCGCCAACTTCTAGTGAGTGTGTCTGTATGCTGTTTGGAGTAGACTAAGACAACATGCAGACTTAGGATAACAGGCTAGTAAATCCATCACAAGTGGGGGTCAAAATGTACATTCTGACCCTTACTTTTGAAAGTGAGGGGTCAGCTGACCCCCCAAACCCCTGGCTTCGCCATCTATGGTTACAGAGCTAGGGTGATCATGGATGTGCCTGGACAATCATATTTGTCCATCAAAATCTGGAAAACCACAGAATGGGGTAGGTTGTGCCCCTCCTTGCTGGCTCCTTCAAATTGGTTCATCTGTTGAATCATATGACTCCCCAGTAGTTGGTGTCTCCAGGGATCCCATTCACAGGGGTTAAGCCATGGCTTACAGTATCTTGCAAGCGGGACTCAGGACAGGAAGCAAAGGCTGATATAGATGTAGGATTCCTGGTAACTCCTTCAGAGAGATGCAGGGCTTGGTGGATGGAAGGAGCACCTCAGATGTAGACTGTGGGAAAAGTAGAGGGCAAAATAGTAAATCTAAGAAGTAATTGATTAGTACCCCAAACATTTCAATTTTACATGTCAATGCTGAGTAGCATCTGATTTTGTATCCCTCTTGCCCACCACTGAGATTACCCCAGTTTTTTAAGGCCCTCATTCTGGATGACTCAGAATTTTCATGCCTCCTTTCTTCAGGAAACACAGAGTCATTTATTTCCTAATCAAGGGAGTAGTAGTTTTATTCACAACACCCTTTCTCAGTTAATATCCCAAACCCTAAAGTTCCTTTCCCTAATATCTCAGATGTTGTGCTTGCATTCTGCTGCCTGCTTCTACACACATGCTATTACCATTATTTTTGGTGCTCCCATCAGTTGCTACTATCAATACTGTCCATTCTCTTCACAGTGTATGGAGAAGAGAGAAGCAGTCTTAATAGCAGCTCAAATAAGAGGTCGAACCTACAGTGTGAAGAGTGAGTAGGAAGAATAAGCAGACTATTGACTGTAAAGACTACAGTTATTGCAAGGGTTCATACAATGGCCCTGAAGTGCAAAACATACACCAGAAAAGTGAAATGCAATCTAATAAGTAGAGCAGCAACCAAAAGAATGAAATGCCAACAAAAAATAAAGCAACAAAACCAAACGTGAAGTGTCATGCCATAAAAAAATAAAGTAACAAAACAAAAAGAAAAGTAAAGAATGTAAGAGTGAATGCAAACAAAAAAGCACAACACAAAAAAAATTGCACAACCATAAAGTGAATGCAATAAAAAAAAACACAACACATCAAAAAACCACAACACAACAAAAAACTGCAACACACCAAAAAACCACAACACAACAAAAAACCACGACACAATGGCAAAAGTGATAGGGATAGTGAAATAGAAAAATCAGCTATTAACTGTACCCACAATGCCTTATTATGTAAATTAGTACACAGGCCATTGCATTTCTGTATTCATTACAGAACTAGGAGACTAAATCTCTCAGCAGAGAAATATTGTCAGCTATATACTGCATGCACAATGCCTCATTTTGAAAATAAACATCTGAGATCTTATATTGTTGTAACCACCATAAAAATAGAAGTCTGCACCTCTAAGTAAGGAAAATGGAAATCAACTATATAATCTGCTCAGAATTCTTGGTTGTTGTGTGTAAATCAGTATAGTAACTGTTATAGCGTTGTAACCATCTCCAGAGTAAGCATTAGCTGAAGTAATAAACAAAGGACTATTTCAGTTCAAATGCAGTTCCCAATGTTTTGCAAGCAGTAAAGAACAAAAGAGCTGCACCAAGGTGACCTGGGGTGCTCAGTAACAACATATATACATGAAGCTTTGCAGAAGTCACCACCGCACTTACCCAGGGCATATACAGAAAACCAAATGAAGACTCCAACCAAGTTGTAAGGTTCAAATAAATACTTTTTCTTCATTTAATGGGCTGTTTTAACAGCAAAACTGACACTCATGGGCCAGGGGAAACACCAAATGATCAACGTTTCAACCCAAACAGAGTCTTTGTCAAGATACTGTCCATGTTAGGTGAATTGTTTCTATAGTCAAATAACTTGTCACATGTTTAGCGGTTAATTACTTTTTTAAAGTGCTAGCATTTCAAATAGCTTAAACATACGCTTACACCATCATATATTCCTATGTACAAATCAGCATTTCAAGAAGTGCAGTGCTTAAATATTGCATCAGTAAGTGACAATATATAAATAACAATACACACAACAAAACTACGTAGTTAAAAACTCTCTACTTTAAATCTGGACACTAAATTAAATAAGTTTCTCACAGAACTACAATTTGATTATGTACCTATATCATGGTACTAAGTTTTAGGTACAGATAGTAAGAGAGTACAGAAATGTTTAGCTTGGATAACCAAAAGAAAGAAGAAGGGGAAAAGAAGGAAGGGAGAAGGTGTTTATTATTGTGGGGCTAAAACCGGGTGGCAATTATGAAGAAAGGGAAGAAACTGAACACTTTGAAGTTAGAGACCTCTGACTGCACTGTGAAATAATATTACAAATAGAGAAAAGGGAGAAAGATGGACGGGAGGGGGAGAGGGGAGAGGGAAAGGGAAAACACCTCCTGTATACCAGTATTAATACTCCACATAAGACCACTTGCACTGGGGTCTCTAGACATAGTACTTATGAAAGTTGAAAGAAAAATTAGACAAATTGGGACAAACAGGACAAGAGCATGTAGAGGCATCTCTCTTAACAATTTAAACCTACAAGGAGAAGAGAGCACAGAGATAGTAAGACACAATCAGTGCGTGTCCTTCAAACAGGGTTTCAGCTCAATATGTTCATTAAGCCCCTTATCCTTATATGCTTTGAGAGTATATATCCAATATTGCTCTCTTTTGCTTAAAAGGCCCACTCTGTCCCCCTTCTTGGTCCCAACTGTACCTGTTCAATACCAATAAATTTGAGGACATGTTCATCTCTGTCTGACACATGGGCCACGTGTTCTGCCCAGGCATATTCCAAATTGCCATTCTGAACTGCACGCATGTGCTCCCCTACTCTTTCTTTCATTTTTCACTTCGTCTTCCCCACATAAAAACATCCACAAGTGCAGAATGATAGCCAGACAACCAAAGTTGTGTCACAATTCACAAACTGTTTTTATATCAAATCTTCTCATATATCCAGGATTACTGAAACTAGTACACTCTTGCACAACAGGGCAGTATTTACAATGCCCACATTTTTTGCACCCTTTTGGAAGTGGTGCCATCCAATTTGTGGGGCTTTCTTTCATGTCCTGATGTGCTGAGTGTACCAGAATATACCTGATGTTTTTGGCCCTGCGATAGGCCATTCCGGGAGGTATCTTTGCAGTGTCCTTTAATCTATAGTTAGCAGCCAGTGCAAACCAGTTGTTATAGATCTGGTCCCTTATTCTCCATGACCTAACAAAGTTAATCTGATCTGTGCATTCTTTTGTTGTAGGAAGATTGTCCTTTCCCTGCAATAGGGTACCCCTATCCACTTCTGCTGTAGCTACGTTTGCTTTTTGAATGACACTATCAGCATACCCTCTTTCCTTAAATCTATTTTCAAGATCAGTTAACATGCTTTGCAAATTTTCTGGCTCACTGCAATTTCTCTTAACTCATTAAAACTGGCTTTTTGGGATGTTCTAGATGGTGTGGCAAGGGTGACAACTGTTGGCAAGTAATACAGTGTTTCTGTCTGTAGGTTTTCAAAACAAAGTAGTGGCTATTGTGCCATCATTCCTTGCCAGTACCTTCAAATCTAGAAAGGGTATTTCTTCTTTACTGTAACTACATGCAAATCTAAGATTAGAGTTAGAATCATGAAGGTATTGTATGAATTTTCCAATTCACTGGTGTCCCCTTGCCACACCATCAAAACATTGTCAAAGCATTTCCATAGTTGGATTTTTTCAAAAAATGGATTTGCATGTTGGTTCCCTATAAATTTTTCCTTCCAGTGGTCAAGATAAAGATTTGCATAGTTTGGTGCTAGACTAGCACTCATAGCAGTACCTTTCTGCTGACTACAGAACTTGGCTCCAAAAGTGAAAATATTATTTGCAAAACTATCCTAGTCATGTCTATCAGTAACTCAGTGTCATGTATACTCCTTTCCTGCCTTTTCCTAAGTAATATCGTAATACCTGCAAACCCCCATCATGGGGAATGTTTGAGTATAAAGATTCAAAATCTAGTGTAACTGGCAATGAGTCTTGTCCTATGTTTACCTTTTCAAGTTTTTTAAGGAGGCCACCTGTATCCCTTAGAAGTGATTGTAGACCCGGGATCAGTACTTTTGTGTTATCATTAACAAACTTTGGGTGCTATGCATGATGGTGCAGAGTGGCTACGTGCCGTGTAACTTGGGCGTATAGCCTTCCCTCACCCAGTGTGGCCCCCGTGTGGGATGCACAAATGGAGGTGTGCAGACCAACCGCACCTGATCCCCTATGTCCACGGATCACACCATGCTGGGGGCATTCTGTGAGTGTGCCAGCACTATGCATTATTCATTAAACCATGTAGCACTGGCCACATGGGTGTGGAGGGTGGTGCAGGGTACATCAGGGTAGACCCTGCCATAATGCTCTACATGCCCCCACTGTCTCCATTCAATAGATGCCAGGGGACCATGACAGTGCTCTCTGTACTGTCCCTGCCCACTAGGCAGCCAGTGAAGGCAGGGGCAGTGGGACAGGTGAGTGACCATAATGTCAGATTAGCAGCGGCACCAGGATGTTGCAGGGTGGGGATGGACCATGGCACATGTCCCTCATTTGGGAGCTTAGGGGTATGGAAATATGGCCACAATGGTGTTGGGACACAGCCACCATTGGAGGCATGAGGGCCAGAGGTGGGTCCCAACGACGAGGTCCTGCAGTGTGCCAGGAGGGTGCCAATTGCCGGGGTTGGGCTGGTGCACAGATTGGCTGTAGGGGCCATGCCATGAGATTCTCAGTGCCTGGTGTAGGCATGAATTACCCCAGACCCTTCATCACAGCACAAGGTATCCACTGTTGGACCCAGGATGGGCATCCCATTGGATGCCTGCCCAGGTCCGTGACTCTGAGCCCAGCCACACTGCAGAGTCCTGTGCACTGAGGGGGGGGGGGAAGATGTTGAAAGGTGGCCAGTGTTCCTGACTGACGGTATAGGTGCACCTGTCCATGGGTGTGAGGTGCTGCGGGAGGGGTTCATAACTTTTCTGCATACCCCCCTCCCGCTTGGTGCATAGAGCCCTTAGCAAGTGGTTCAGTGACTGTCTCTATTCCCGATATTATGGGTCTGCCTGGCAGATTTACCAAGGTTTTGTGGATCTTTGAAATAAGCAAACATAAGCTCTTAGTGGGTATTCAGTGGTCAGATACTCTTTTTCTCTGACATTTATAAAGCCTTCATGAAGTGCCCACCCTAAAAATGCATCCACTAGTTTTTTAACCTTCTGTGTGTTGTCTTGATTTAGTGGTAAGTAGAATTGTTTGTTACAAAATTGCCTTTCTACATCCCTCACATAATCACCTGTGTTCAACACCACAACACTGCTCCGAAAGCAAACTCCTCATCTTTTAATGCCTCAAGGTCCCTTTCACACAGTTTTTGAAAAGTGCTCACTGCTGCAAACTGAGGGGGGCAGGAAGTACATGGTTTTCTTCTCATAGTTTTACTTGTTTCAGTACCCCTTGCATTGCCTCTTTCAAACTCATTCAATGAATCCATTACATCTTGCATTGCTATTACATTTTGCAAACTATCATCATTGCTTGGTGTTAGATTATCGTTACTTACACTCAAGTCTGTCGGTACTCCACCCATATTGTTCTCCTTACAGTAGAAGCACTGCAAGTTCAGGATTCGGCAAAGTCTATGTAAATCCACTGACTTTTGGAAAAAATCCACATCCAACATCGATATGAATGGTAAGCCCTTACTCAAAATATCCTTCTGCACCTCAGTTAAATTGTAATCTGATAGGTTTATTACATTGAACTCTTTAGAATCAGTTACTAGTTCTGTCTAAAGTTCAGAACCCAAATCTAGCTCTGGTATCTCCGTTTTGCTTGACCTCCTGCTGCTCTTTGACCTCCACCTTCTTCTGCTGGTTCTTCTGTCTTGACCTGGTAGCAGCCCTTCCATTTCCCTCTCCTCAGCTGGAAACCCTGTTCCCAGTCTAAAAAAACATCGGAGGTGTCTGAGTCACTGTTAAATGGGGTATCACTTGCACTGGTGCTAGCTGTGGCTTGCTCTCTGTTTATTAAATCTGTGCCCATTTCAGGATTGAGTGTGGCTCAAAATGTACCCTTGTGTTTTTATTGTTATTCTTGGTCTTGTTATTCCAATGTTTTTTATTCTTATTTTTGGACCATGAGAAAATATGTCCCCTGGAATAGTCATTCTCATCCATTTTGAACTTCCAGGTCTTGGTAGCTGAAATCTTCTCATCCTGAAACTTGATTTCTTTCTCCAACTGGCTTTTAAAGGTATTAAAACTATTGTGTTTTTCAAATGATTTAAGCACTGTTTCGTTTTTCTGTAAGTCCCTGTCAAGGTCTACTTGCATTTTCTTTGATTTTTGCTCTGTCAGCTCCATCTATTTTGTACTAGCCTCATCCGAAATCCTTCTCCAGTCCCTTAAAAATTCCTCATCATCTAAACCAAATGTGGGGTCTTTGGTAAAACGTAAGCCCCTCAGTGCTTTTTCCTCCTTTAGATAAGCTTTTGTGGAAAGTGTTTGCCAGTAATTACATCTGGCTTTGACTGCAGCATGTTAATATGAAAAGAAGATGGCTCTTATATTGCCTGCCCCCTTCTCAACATTCCTGGTTACCTCAGTACTCTCACTTCTGGTCTTATTTACTGAAGTGTTCCCAAATGGGTTTATTTTTGAAAGGTTTCCAAATAAACTTTTTGTAAATCCTGCTGGTCCCCCATTCCAGTTAGCTGCTTGTGTACTTTCTTCAGGTGCTACCGCTTCTGCAAGTTCATACATTCTCTGCTTGCTAGTTTGTCACAGCCTCCAAAAAACACAAAGCAAGCTTTTCTAATAGCTGTTAAAGATAACTAGGGCAGGATTCTCAAAGCCTTCAGAAGGTGCAAAACCTTCCCTAAGTCCCCAAAACTTCCTCAGCTACGGAAAAAAAGGGGAGTTTGCTCCAAGTGCTATTCACAAAACCCTCCGCAGCTGCGGAAAAAAACACTATGGACTGTGGAAAAAAGTGAAGCTGTGGAAATCCGTCAGGACAAAAAGGTGTGAGATAAGTGAGGCACAGCCCCTGAAAGGCTATTCACAGACAGTTTTTTTTTTTCTGCAGTTGCAGAAAGAATGTTACACACAGTGGAATGAGATGTAACTCCCCCTCAGCACACTGCAGAAGTGCTCCAATAATTGGAATCAATTAAGGTGGAGGTGAACCACAGGTAATAGCATCTCAGACAGTATAGCAGTGGATGATGTTACAGCAACAAAAGCACACATTGCCATGATATGGCAACGACAACAACCACTAGATCCAGTGCAGCCTATGACGGAGCCCCACAGGCAGTAGAGCCTGACCAGCCTGCAGTGGGAGCTACCCTTGCAGGCCACAGGAACACCCCAAGGAGGGAGGACCAGCAGGGACAGTCAGCCATGGTGTTGCCAAGGTATCGCTGGTACCTGTGGTGCTGCTGTGGTCCCAGTTGGGGACTGGTTGCGGGTCTCTGTGTGTGCTGTCAGCTTCATATTATAGCAGCACTGTTACAGTCTGCTGCTTCAGCTACTGTGGTTTCCTATTGCTGTGCCTTCTCAGCCTTTGCCGCAGCTGCGGATCCACAGGTGCGGATTCGCAGCACTTGCACAAGTCCTGTGGCAGCTAAATTGCCGCACCTGCGGCACTTTTTGTGGAAATCCACAGCTGCACTGGTTTTCTTTGAGAATATAGTGCAACTGCATTTCCACACTGCTGCAAGCCTTTTTCCCGCAGCTGTGGGAATTTCAGCTTTCTTTGTGAATTCTGCCCAAGGCTTCCAAAACTATGCCCTCACCATTGCGTAGCTTAAAACTTAACAGGAAAGAACAAAAAAGAGCTGCACCAAGGTGACCTGGGTTGCTCAGTGACAACATATATACATGAAGCTTTTGCTTAAAAAAAAAGTCATGGTGCTTACCCAGGGCATATATAGAAAACCAAATGAAGAGTCCAACCAAGCTGTAAGGTTCAAATAAAGAACTTTTCTTCATTTAATGAACTATTTTAACAGCAAAACTGATGCTCCTGGGCTGGGGGAAACACCAAATGATCAATGTTTCAACTCAGTGTCTTTTTTAAGATACTGCTCCCTTTGGGTGAATTGTTTTTATAGTGAAATAACGTCTTATGTTTAGCAGTTAATTACTTTTTAAAGTAGTAGCATTTCAAATATCTTAAACATACACTTAAAATATCATATATTCCTATATGCAAACCAGCAGCGTGAGTATATTAGAGCAGGATCACGCACCCTGAGGTATGTTATGTATACAATAAGACACTCCAGGGTGTGTCATTATGCTGTAAAAATTGTGCTGAGCACCTTTAAACACTTGAGAGCCAAGTAAATATTATTTAATTGCGAATAATGGATGGGCATCAGTTAATAACAGCGATGTATTTACTTCAAGATGTTGCCATGGCAGCATTGTAAACCTCGGAAGCGTAGCTTGAATTCAGCATGGTTATTAACTGATGCCCATCCATTAGCTTTTATAGTGTATGGGCACCAGTTAATGTTGCCTGTGACTTAATTAACATACACCTTGCACGTGTGAATTTCGCTCACCTTCAGTAGAATGAATGCAGCATGAGGCAGCCTGTCAGGAACATCCTTTATTGCCAAAACAGCTACAGCATTTAAAATTGAAACATACATCATGTATTGAGAAAAACTGTTCCTGAAAGCAGTAAAACTGTATTCTTTACATTAATAGCTGAAGGGAAACGCATTTGAAAAAACCAAAAGTCACATGAGTCACAGCCAGAGATGCCATTTGGGTAGCGTCATCACAGCAACGATGCAAAGTGCACTTGACCCTGATGTTTGATGAATATGTCCATTGGCTGACTTGATCACACAGAGAGATGCACTGTGGGTCACATTACCATGCCAACATGGGGAAGTTCTCTTGATCATAGCGTATGTTGCAATGGGACATTTTACTTTAGGGAACTGTGGAAAAAAATGACAATTTTCTAGTCATTATCAAATCATGTAAGAGACCTTGTTATTGTTGTTTTTTTCATAGTGTTCCCAGTTGTTCAGATTGTTAACATGTTGGCAAAAAAAGGGGGCAACATTGAGGGACACGCATGCACAATGGTGTGAATGTTGTTATGCCATCGCTATGATGTACTCAAGAAGGGTTAACCACAACCTGACATCATAGCGATGGCATAACAAGGCTGTAATCTGGTTGATTTCAGTTAATAATAAACCTCTCCCATACATTATGTAAGCATTAACCTATGACAGAGTGCAGTTGTACTTAATAATTAATCCACGCTGGTGGGGGGGGGGCTGTAGGTTGGGGCACAAGGCTGCATCCCTGAAGT
Source organism: Neoceratodus forsteri (assembly GCA_016271365.2). NCBI lineage: Eukaryota > Metazoa > Chordata > Ceratodontiformes > Ceratodontidae > Neoceratodus > Neoceratodus forsteri. The sequence continues at coordinate 34,709,151 of CM057450.1, forward strand.
ATATTATCACATTTACAGCACATGTAGAAAATTGTTAAAGCTTTAATATTTAAAAAAAGGCAATTTAATACCATTTGCAAAACATTGGTAACTGCATTTGGATTGAAATAATCCTTTTTTGCCATGTTGTTTGATTCCTATGCTGATAAAGGTTACAACACTATGACAGTTACAATGCTGATTTACATATAAACAACCAAAAATTCTGAGTAATTTCTAAAGATGACTTCTATTTTCCTTACTTAGAGGTGCAGACTTCTATTTTTATAGTGGTTACAACAATATAAGATCTCAGATGTTTATTTTCAAAATGAGGCATTGTGCATACAGTATATAGCTGACAATATTTCTTTACTGAGAGATGTAGTCTCCTAGTTCTGTAGTGAATACAGAAATACAATAGCCTGTATACTAATTTACATAGTGAGGCATTGTGGGTGCAGTAAATAGCAAATTTCTCTATCTCACTATTCCTATCACTTTTTCATTGTGTTTTTTTTTGTGTTGTGTTTTTTTGTTGTGTTGCGGTTTTTGTTGTGTTGTGGTTTTTTGCTGTGTTGTGGTTTTTTGATGTGTTGTAGATCTTCCTGGACATAAAGCCTCCACCACTCATTTACACTAATGGGATCTATGCCGGGGGCGCTAGGACCCAGCGGGAGCAAACATTTTGCAGGAGGGCCGGAGCCAGAGATGGAGCCACAAGGAGTGGCGCCACAAGCCTCTGCTCGTGCAGCAATGACTATCCTGGCGTTGACCCTCCAACTGCCTCAGTTCCTTTTTTCCCGCTGTCGAGTACACTTCAGTGATGACGTCACTCGCCCGCCGGGAGTCAAACTTCAAACTAGCAGCATAGTTTCAGTTTTTTATATTGTAGTATTTTTCGAACAAAGTACCGCTTACAATAATTATTCTTATTAAAGAAAGAAGTCTCTGCCTACATTGAGGGAGTCGACCTTGAGCGGGTCAGGTGATGGTAGGGAGACTTTGTATGAAAACTATTCAGTCAGCCGCCTTCTCTGGAAGGGGGGTCTGACAATGGACGGTCCAGTGGCTGAGGGGAAGGGCGGTCCCCCAAGAAGCATAAAAGAAAACGGTTGCATTCTCGGCACCGTTCGGCCTCAAGCTCTTCTTCGACCTGTAGGTCAAGAAAGAGAAGGCATCACTCGAGGTCGCCTTCTGATATGTCTGCGTGTTGATGGTCGGTCATTGGGGTCACTTGCCAGTCTCCTCATTTGGAATCATTGGTTTTTGTTTCTGGTCACTGACCTTTCAACATTGGAGCCCTTCCCTGCCTTCTGGTAGGGCTTCCGATGAGCAGTTTCATCAGTGGGCCACTCTTATGGAGCAATGGGCTTGAAGGTTGGTCCAACTGCCTGGCCCGGTCACTCTGGGGCCTTTGGGTTCTTCAGGAGATTGGGCAGGGTGATTGCGCCTTCCTGGTCGCGTGGAGCTCTCTTTGGTACCGTCGACCCAGCGCTCAGGTGTTCTCCCCCCCTCACATGGCTGCCGCGCAGGGGGCCACACTGATGCCTCTATCTCCTGGTATTCTTTCTTCATTCCCCTCAAATCCAAATTTTTGGGGCCCTGGGTTGTTGTTGGCACTGTCGGTAGGTCGCTTGGCAGCAATTTCGGTGCTGATGTGCCTGTCAGCGTCGTCTTTGGTGCAGCCTTTGGTGTCATGTGGTTTTTTGATGCCATTGAGTTTCTTAGCACTGTGTGCCCTTTCAGCGCTGTCTTCAGCACCGTGCAGCTTTTTGGCGCCGTGTTCTTCTTCGGTGCCATCTGCTTTATTGGCATCATATGGCCCTTTGGCGTGTGTTCTTCTTCAGCGCCGAGGCCGGGCTTTTTGTCAGCCAATCTTCAAGGCTTCTCCTTTCTGAATTCTTTTTGTTCCTCTTTTCCTGCTGATTTCCATTCATTTCCTGTCCATACAGTCCCTCCTGGACCATCAGGAGATGATATTGAGCCTGATCCAGATCTTAGACTGTGTAATGATGTGGAAGGAGCAGGACCTAATCCTGTTATAGAGCCTGTGGTTGAGAATCTGTCTTTTAAGTCTCTGTTGAGAAATGTGAGTTCCACTCTTTCTCTCCAGACTATGGACATCGATCTTAGCAAGCTTTTAAGATTCCAATACCTTCATGTTCTGGACATCCCTATGGATTTAACTCCCCCGGTACAACCCTCCTTTGAGATGCTGTCTCAAATGGTATGGAATAGTCCTGCTCTCATTCCTTCTGTGGCTAAGTCCATAGATAGGAAGTATGCTGCTCCCAAGGATCACCCTATTTTGTTCTCCCAAGCCTTTGCAGATCCTATTGTAGTCTTAGCGGAGAATGATAAGGTCGTCCTTCCTCAGACTACTACAGCTCAACCTGTAAACAAGGAATCTCGTAAGATAGATACTTTAGGAAACAGAGTCTTTGCTGCATCAACCCTGGGTATGCGTATCACTAGCTACCAGGGCTATTTCTCTCAATATGAGTATATTCTTTGGCATTTCCTCAAACAAATAGTTGAAGCTCTACTGGACTTGGATGCTAATTCAGAGCTTCTTCAAGCCATAACCAGGGGTATCAAATCCAACAACCAACAGGTTAAAGCAGCTATGGATGCCTTCAATACAGCCTCACAAGCGGCGGCGGGCATTTGTACCCGCTGCCATTCCTGGCTGCGCACTTTAGGTTTCATGAATGATGCACAGCAATAGGTCATGGTGTTGCCCTTCAATGGTGTGTATCTCTTTGACCCTCACGTAGAACAGGCTCTAGAGGCCACACAAAAGACTAGGTCAGCCATTAAATTGGCTCAACCTCCTCCCGCCCCCTCTCGAGGGGGAGTTAACAAATGCCAGTTTCATAACTGTCAGTCCTTTCAAGGCAAAGGCAGGGGGGTTTCAATAAAAACCAAGCCCCTCAGCCTCAAAAGAAAGCAACAGAAGGTGCAAGGACCCAAAGCACCCAGTGCCACCTTCTGAGTTGTTCGCCCAAGTCCCACCACAGCTGCCCAAGGGGGACTCTTCCTCAGTGGTGGGAGGTCATCTGAATCAATTCTACAATCAGTGGAAGTCCATAACATTGGATAAATGGGTCCTCCAGATAATCCGCGAGGGGTATTCCCTCAATCTTTTAGAGACCCTTCCTGATCGTCCTCCCAAACGACAGCCCAGGCTGTTAGTACTTCAGTCAGAACTTCTCACCTCTGAGATACAAGGCCTTCTGAACTACAGGGCAGTGGAAGTAGTCCCAATGGATCAATGGAACACAGGGTTCTACTCCCATTACTTTCCAGTTCCAAAGAAAACCGGGGGCATGCGCCCCATTTTGGACCTCAGAAAATTAAACAAAGAGAAATTCAAAATGATATTACTAGGTACCCTGTTACCTTTGCTTCATCAACATGACTGGTTAGCCTCCCTGGACATGCAGGATGCTTACTAGCATATCTCTATTCACCCAAGGCATCACAACTACCTGAGGTTCGTGGCTTTGGGTCAGCATTATCAGTTCAGAGTCCTGCCCTTTGTGCTTTCCTTGGCGCTGCGAGTTTTTATAAAGTGTTGTGCAATACTCGCAGTGCATCTCAGAAAAATCAGAATACAAGTGTTCCCATACCTGGATGACTAGCTTCTAGAAAGCCCTTCCAGGCAGGGAACCATTGACGCCGTTGCCACGGCCTCAGACTTTCTCACATCCATGGGAGTCCTGCTAAACCTCAAGAAATCACAGCTGCAGCCCTCCCAGAAGCTCCCTTTCATAGGAGCTCTTCTGGACACCTCTTGTGCGAAAACTTTTCTACCAGAGGACAGAAGGACCGATATTCTGCAGATGGCCTGATACATCAGTGAGAACAGCTCAGTAAGAGCTAGCTCAATGTAGCGGATGCTAGGTCTCATGGCATCCTCGTTGTTCACTGTACCCCTAGCATGTCTGCACATGAGAACCTCTCAATGGATGCTCAGTACTCAGTGGTCTCCTACCACTCACCCTCAGTCCTTTCTCATCAAGGTGCCAGAACCTCTGAAGAAGTCACTCACCTGGTGGTCACAGGAGGACAACCTTCTGAAAGGGTATCCCTTTGCTCCCCTCAAACATCAGATTTCCATTACCACGGATGTGTCCCTGATGGGGTGTGGAGCTCACTGTCAGACTCTCCACACTCAAAGTACATGAACTCAGAAAGAGTCCCAGCTCCACATAAATGTCCTAGAAATGAGGGCCATCCTTTATGCAGTCTGGGCTTTGAAGGACATTCTCTGTCACAAGAACAATCTCCTTCAAATGAACAACAAAGCAGTGATGTATTACATCAACAAGCAGGGCGGTGCTCACTCTTACCCCTTATGCAGGGAATCGATGAGTGTGGGAATGGTGCTTGGAGCACAAGGCTCTAATTCAGGTGGTCTACCTGCCAGGAGTGCAGAATGAATTGGCAGACCATCTCAGCAGAACAGAGACAGATCCTCACAAATGGTCTCTCAACTCAACTGTAGTTCAGTCACTATTCACAGAGTGGGGAACTCCAGACCTGGACCTTTTTGCATCCCCACTCAACACAAAACTGCCTCTCTTCTGCTCCAGAAATCCAGGGCCTGGCATTTTCTGTCAGGATGCGTTCAGGCTGCAGTGGACAAAGCGTTTCTATATGCCTTTCTACCTCTTCCTCTAATTGAGAGGGTACGTCTCAAGTTTGAGTCCCAGGGGGACAAAATGATCCTCATTGCTCCCTTCTGGCCTCAACAAATATGGTTTCCATTACTCAACAGTATGTCGGTAACCCCTCCGAAAGTGCTTCCCCTTCAGACATACCTCCTGACTCAGGGGCCTGTGATCCATCCCAATTTGAGATTGCTTCACCTTCACACTTGGCTCCTGAAGAGATAGAAGTGAACAGGTTCAATGTCTCTCACAGAGTTTCAGATATTCTCCTGGTGGTGTGCAAGCCAGCCACTAGGAAAACTTACACAGCCAAATGGAAGCATTTTTCACTCTGGTGTGCAAAATCCTCTTTGAATCCTTTTTTCTGCCCACCAAATAAAGTTCTAGAGTACCTTTTAGACCTCTCAAATTCAGATCTGCAATACTCTACAGTCAAGATTCACCTTTGTGCCATTTCAGCTTATCATGAGCCAGTACTTTCGTTGTCACTGGCTCAGTTACCTGTGGTTAAGAGGTTTCTTAAAGTTATTCTGCAAACCAGATCTCCTGTCAGATGTCCAGTAGCAGCCTGGGACATTAATCTTGTGCTAGACATGCTCACCCGAAAACCTTTCAAGCCTCTAGCTACCTGTGAGTTGAAATTTCTCACTTGAAAAATGGCCTTCCTGGTGGGCATTACCTTGGCCCGCAGGATCTCTGAGATACATGCCTTGATCACAGACCCTCTGTATACTGTGTTTCATAAAGACAAAGTAGTTCTTAGGACCCATCTTAAGTTTCTCCCTAAGGTTGTTTCAGAATTCCATCTAAACCAACCTTTGGTCCTTCCTACTTATTTTGCAAACTTCCAAAATGAAGAGGAGCATTTTCTTCATTCCCTGGACATCAAAAGAGCTTTGTATTTCTATTTAGATAGAACAAAAGATTTTTGCAAAGTTCAACAACTGTTTGTTTCCTTCAGCGAGACCCGGCTGGGTCAACCTGTCGCTATCAGATGTCTTTCATCATGGCTGGTGGCATGCCTTTGTCACTGTTATTCCATGGTGCAGATTAAGCTGGAAGGTAGAATGTACGCTCACTCTACCAGAGCAGTCGTGGCATCCCTGGCGGAAATCCGCAATGTGCCCATTGCAGATATTTGTAATGCAGCTACCTGGAGCTCAATGCATACTTTTGTCATGCACTATGCCCTGGATGTCCATGCCAGATGACATGTTTTGCTTGGCAGAACCATCCTTAATGGACTTCTGTCCTAAATTTGTGAGCTCTTGTCTCTCCTGCTGCCCTCTTGGGGGGTTATTAGCTCAGTACTTTCCCATTAGTGTGAATGAGTAGTGGAGACTTTATTTCCAGGAAGATATGGAAATTACATACCTACCGTAATTCTTGATCTTCTTGGACAAAGTCTCCACCACTCATTCACACGTCCACCCACCATCCCCCGAGCTCACCTCTGTTGTTGGTCTTCACTCCCTCAGTCTTTAGGCTGTGAAGACTTCTTTCTTGACCCTTCTTATATGGGTCTTCTAGACTATCTTATGTCTGGTTTTTGGTTAGGCTATCTTTCTAGGTTAGTTACACTGCACCTCCTCAGAAAAAAAGGTACTGAAGCGGTTGGAGGGTCGATCCGAGATAGTCATTGCCGCATGAGCAGAGGCTCGCAGTGCAGCTCCTCACTGCTCCATCTCTGGCACCAGCCCTCCTGCAAAAAGTTTGCTCCTGCTGGGTCCTAGCACCTCCGGCGTAGATCCCATTAGTGTAAATGAATGGTGGAGACTTCGTCCAAGAAGATCAAGAATTACAGTAGGTACATAATTTCCATTTTTTTGATGAGTTGTGGTTTTTTGGTTGTGTTGTGGTTTTTTGATGTGTTGTGGATGTTGTTGTGCTGTATTTTTTTGATGTGTTTTTTTTTGATGAGTTGTGTTTTTTGTATGAATTCACTTTTTGGTTGTGCAGTGCTTTTTTGTTGTGTTGTGTTTTTTTGCTTGCATTCACTTTTTAGTTGTGCTATGCTTTTGTGTTGGGTTTTGTTTGTCTGAAATCACTTTTTTGTTTGTTGTGTTTTTTTGTGTACATTCACTTTCTAGTTGTGCTGTGCTTTTTGTTTGCATTCACGCATACATTCATTACATTTCTTTTTTTTTGTGGCATGACACTTCACGTTTGGTTGTGTTGCTTTATTTTTTTGTTTGCATTTCGTTCATTTGGTTGTTGCTTTACTTATTAGATTGTATTTTTATTTATTTATTTATTTAAAAGTTTCACCAGGAAAGACATACTGAACTAACAAAAGCTCATTTCCAGATGCATCCTGGGGGGAAGGGAAAGGGTAGTACACTTGAATATACATAGTCAAAAAACAATGTGTTACAACTGTAAACAGTAAAGAAATAAATACGAAAGTATCTATGTACAGTAAATTGTGTACATGGATTTAACCCATTCAAATGAATTAATAAATAGATAATCAAACAGTGTAAGAACTTGTAAATCATGCACCGCTGCATTAAAATTATAGCAGTAAGCCGAATGTATGCCAGCACCAGCTAGTAGAACAATACATGTTACAGTGTGTAGTGTGGGGGGGGGGTAGGGAGAGAGAAAACAGGCTTGAGGGGAAACAGAGAAACAGAGTTACGGTCAAGGACTAAGAAAGGTGCGTTTGGTGTGGGGAGGGAGAGATAGATGAGCAGAAGGATTAGGAGTAAGGAAAGGGTTAAAAGAGGAGGTGGAGGAGGAAAGGCAAGGAGAAGGGGTGGGGTAGAAAAAGGTGGGCAGAGGTGAGGGGGTAGTGTGAGATAGTAGAGAGAATGGGATGGGGTATGGAAAGAGTTGTGAGAGGAGGTGGAGGAGGAACAGGGAAGACAGGGTGTGGTATAGAGACAGAAAGGAGGGTAGAAGATGGAGAGGAGATAGAAGATTGGATATATGGGAGAAATTAGGTGAAGTTGCAGGTTACAGTTGCAGGTATGGGAGGATAGGTTATGCAGGAGGGAGAATAGAGAATAGGGAGACATGGCTGAATGGATTCAGAGAGGGAAGGAGTTCCAGAGCTTAGGGAAGTGGTAGGAGAAGGCAGACTGGCCAGCTGTGGAGGATCTAGGGGGCAGTGCAAGAGAGCATAGGAGTTGGGGAACAGCAGAGAGAGAGGGGGGGTAGAGGACAGGTAGGAAGTGAGGGAGCCAAACCAATATTTGGTAATAAATAAGGAGCAGTGTGCAATACACCTAGCTTCAAGGGAAGGAAAGGAGAGAGACTTCTAAAGAGTACAGTGATGAGTACATGTAGGGCTGTCCAAAGCAAGGTGACAGAATGAGTTAAAGAGAGACCAGGCTAGAAAGGGTAGATTTGGGGGCAGAGCTGTAGACTATGTCGTCATAGTTGAATATGGGGAGGATCATTTTCTGTATAACATCTCTACGGTCCGGGAGTGGGATGCAGCTTCTGTGGCAGTACAATGCTCCCAGTTTAGGGTGGAGTTTTTTTTATGTATGGCATTAACGTGTTCAGAGATGTCGAGGTGGTTGCCAAGCCAGACCCTGAGGTATGTGAAAGATAGTACATTCTCAATGGTGGTCCCACCTAAGGCATGAAAGGAGGTGGGACTGCCTATGCTAGAGAGCTTTTGTCAAGTGCCAAAGGTCTTAGAGATAATTTTTTGGTGTTAAGGGCCAGCAGATTTGAGCAGAACCAGAGCTGGATGTTGTCAAAGTCCCACTGAAGCCTGGTCACCAGGTTACCAGGGTAATGGCCAGAGGCAAATAGAATTGTGTCATGAGTGGACATGTGAATGGACACTGAGGTGCAGGTAGCAGGAAGGTCATTTAGAAAGACCAAGGATAAGATGGGACCAAGGACTGAGCCTTGGGGTACCTCACTGGGGATTGGAAGGGGAAAAGAAGCCCCCAGTATGGACTGATTGGGACCCACCCATGAGGTAGGAGCAGAGCCAGTTGTTGGCCATGAAGGAGAGTCCTGCTGCAGAGAGCTTAGATACTGTAGCAGAAGGAGATGGGTCAAATACTTTGGCCAAGTCACCAACGATGACTTGGTTCTGATCCATCCATCTGAGAACAGTATCAGTTAGTCAGAGGAGGGAAGAGAAGGTGGAGTGGGTTTTGCAGAATCCTGACTGATACAGGTAGAAAAAGAAGGAAGAATCAAGGAAAGGGGAGAGTCAAGATATCACCAGATGTTCTTGGAGTTTGACCAGGGTGGGGAGGAAAGAAATGGGATGATAGTTACCATGAACATAAGGATCACCACCTTTAGGGAGGGGAATGACTGTGGCATGCTTCCAGACAGAGGGGACAGAGGCAGAGGAGAAGGAGAAGTTTAAAAGGGCAGAGATGGGAATACTAATGGCAGGGGCTGCAAGATGTAAGAATTTAGGATCAAGCCCATCAGGGCTTTTACTCTTGAGTGGGTTGAGTGCTAGTATGGCATTGATGGCAACATCAGGTGTGATGGAAGAGAAGGAGAATTAGGCAGGTTGTGATGGAGGGAGGGAGGGAGGAAGGAAGGGTGCTGAAGCCAGTGGAAAGGATGAGAGGAGAGGAGAGAAGCAGGACAGGAGGTGAAGAAGATGTTGAATTTCCTGGCCACTGAAAGTGGGTCAGTAATGGATGAGCCATTCGATTTTAGAACTGGGATGGTGGGTTAGGCCTTGGGGGGCAGGGAGGGTATGGACAACCTGCCAGAACTTTGAGGGGGTGGCCGATATTGTTATGGAAGGTAGAGGAAAAGTACTCCACTTTGGCTAACATAGTGACTCTGGTGCAGGCACTGCACAGGACACAATATTTGTGTAGTTCCAGGGGGAACCTGTGTATTTGTGCTCCTTTTGAGCTAAATCCCTGGCAGCGCAGGCAGGCTAGACATTCAGCAGAGATCCAGGGGAGGTGGGAACCCCTGACTCTGGTTTTCCTTATGGGGGCATGATGGAATTTTGAATTTGGATTTGAAGTAGTCAAGGGCATTGTCAACAGTGCTAGAGGCTGATATAGGTGACCACTAGATAGCAGCCAGGTCTTCATGGGGATCTGAGAGATCTAATGTTCTAAAGGAATGGAGCAGAACAATTTGGGGGTAGTGGCTTTGGGACATAGGATTGTCTGGACACAATAGCCCATAAGGTGGTTGCTGAGGGCATTCAGGAGAATTCCAGCAGCAGTTATGTGATGGAGGTGAGAGGTGAGGGCCCAGTCAAGCAGGGTGTGTTTGAGAGATTTGTGGTTGAGACAGGTTGGTTCAGTGGTCAATTGAGTTGGGTTTAGAGATGAGGTATCGTGATATATCCAAGGCTAAGGAGGAGATAGCCAGTTCAAGTTAAAATTGCCTAGTATGATTAATTCACCAGGAGAGGAATGGGAGGAGATGGTGGTGAGGAGGTCTGAGACAGAGGAGGAGAGACCAGGGCAGCAGTACACTCCTGCTATGGAGATAGGAAGGGAGAAAGGGAAGGAGAGTTTTAGTAGGATAAGGCCATAGGCAGATGGGAAAGAAATGGAGAAGATAGTGGAGAAATGAACTGAAGAAGATATACAGATGGCTATATCCCCTTCCCTCCTGGGTCTGCCCTGCTGGATAAGGCAGTACCTGGGGATGGAGATGGCATTATCAGGGATTTTAGAAGAGAGCCAAGACTCTGATATAATACATATATCTGGCCAGAGGTTTGCCATAATTGGTTAAAGGAGGTCAATGTTAGGGAGAAGACTCTTGATATTAAGGTGGACAATACACAGACCTTTAGGCAGACAGGGGAAGAGGATAATGGGGAAAAGTGTGAGGGGATAGTGATGGGGGTGTGGGTCAGGGATGAGTTAGATTCAATATCCCCTGCACAAAAAAGCAGAAGCAAAATAAGGAGTCTCAGTACAGCCAAGCTCCGTCTATGCTGGAGGGGTGAGAAGGAGGGATACAAGAGTTGCTTCTAGTACCCTCTGCCCCTGAAGCCAGTGGATGCACAGGCTTTCGGGGCACCGGTGGCTGTACTGGAGTTGGGGAGGGGGGACGCTGTTAAGCGCATGGCAGTTGGCGTGAGTCAGCATGTTGTCCACCTGGACATATGTCCTACACGTAGGCGTCCCAGGGGATGGGAGAAAAACAAGGGAAAATTGTAACACCCCTAGCCCTACGAGCATAAATGAAACTAGGGATGGTATGCCTTGGTGGATTGCCCTGGCAGATGGAGTAGGAAGAGGTACAAGGCCTCCTCTGAAAGTCATAGGACCCAGGCAAATGACAAAAAAAAAGACTGTTGTATACAATCAGATCACAATGGTTATTGCCATATAATTGTTTGTAGAAGCAATAAGATATGCCAGAGTGTATGATTATGGAGGAATAATTGCTCAGCTCAAGTGTATTAAGCACAAGACACTTGCACCAAGTGCTTTTAAACACCCAAGGGCAAAGTTAAATTATTTCCCATATCACACATCCCTGAAATATCTTAAGACACTTAACACACTTATAAAATATTGAAAATAAATGTATGCTGAAAAACTAACCAGGTTGCATGTTTTCATGCTTTAATATAAGATAACTTTTCTTTTTAACAGTCGGGACCTAAAGTAGTCCCTGATAAGAATGATTTTAAATAAGAATAAAAATCTTTTTATCCACAACATTTTTAATTTTTTATCATTTCTTTGTAAGTTCCTTTGTCAATGATTTCAACTGTGTAGGATGGAGGAGTTTTATTTTCTAATCATGGCAAGGGTATGCTGCTTCCAGTATAGTTTGCAGGTGGGTATAATAATTCTTTAATGTGGTGCCAGTAATTAGGTCAACACAGGGAAAACTAGTACAGGAAAACAATTATGGGGCTAATAATTTATTTTTTATTTATTTATTTATTCATATCTTGGATTACAGTACCTTTCAGTCAATGACTCTTATGTCAGAATGAAGACAAACACAACAGAGAACTAAATACATAGCAAGTGGAATACATGATACATTGAGATGGGGTTACAATCCGAAATAAAAGTTACAATCAGGTGAAAAGTGTTAACATTCAGGTTACAGCAAAACATTTCAATCAGGTTAAATTTTGCATTCATGTTACAGTAAGAAGTGCAGTAGGTTATGAGGATTACCCTTTCAGAAATATAGATGTGCTGCATACATGCAGAATGCATGCCACATGCTTAATTGTGCAATGTTTGCATGCAGTTAACATACATAAATTGATTCTAAGTGAATGAGGTCTAAAAAGCAAATCAAGTTGGCATGCTGCAAGCTTGACATGTGCACAGTAGGTAATCGGGTGTGAACATCTTCTAAAAATTACATCTGGTTTGTGTGCTGCACGCTTTACGTGAGTGCAGCAGTTAAGCTGGTGTGAACATCATTTAAACATCAGATCAGGTTCATATGCTGCACTCTTGTCATGAGTGCAGCAGCTAAGCTTGTGAAAATCTCATCTAAAAAGATCACATCAGTTTCTACAGTAGTTCTCATACTACTGCTAGAAATTAGAGTCATTAAAATTAATTTTTATTTGAATTCCCATAAAATTTAGTAAATTAATTCATTTTGATCCTTTTGCAAGTCTAATGGCTTTTGATTTTTGTCATTAAATCACCATTAATTTGTATTGTTTGCTTACTGCATTAAATGCCTACGATATAGCTAGTCAACATCCTCCATGCCAGATGTACAAAGAGAGGCATCTGTGTTGTGAAGCCTGTGCTTTTTGTTTCAGACAATGCAAATCCCTTATGCATATTTAGTGCTACAAATGTGTTTCTCCAAGATTGTTTCATCTCACTTACTTTCCCTTTGTCATTCTATATTGAGCATATAAACTATGGCCATATTCGGCACTCTTTGTGCTAAGTGGGGTCTTGGAAGCATGCACCATGCCTCATGTTTTGTCACTGAAATGAGGGACATTGACACTCAAAATGAGGGACACTAACCCATATGACGATCAAGACACATCATGAAACATGGAGGTACAGTACCTCAGAACACATTGCACACCACTGCATTAGCACCAGAGATTGAATTTCTGCTATTAAGCAGAAGTGCCATTTAGGTAGGGCAGAGGGGGGCAGTCCCCCCTCCCCATATTTGTGCCTAGGTTCTTATAGTGTGGCAATAATGGCTTTAAATTTGGATTTAATCTTTTGTACAATAAGTGCCCACCTGGCCTGTGTGTGCTGTGCTGCAGATACTCTCCAGACTCAACTATGTCTGTATTATGTTGCTCACTCTCTCCACCTATTAGTGGCAGCACAAGCACATGTGCTGTGGATGAGCTCCAGCCAAGAAAGAGCGTATGAGCCTTGCAAGTACAACACTGTCTTTCCCACCACAGAATAGCTAGAATACACGCTACAGCTTGGAGGAGTCAGTGAGCACTGAACTCTCACTAGCAGTATGGTAGCAGCATAGTTTTGTTGTTCTGCTCTTAGTGAGTCTCCATCTCCCATGGTGGCTGAAGGGGCAGAGGATGAGCTAGAAACTAACTCAAGACTAGACTACTTTCTTACTCTACTAGGCTTGCCTTGCAAAAAAAAAACAAAAAAAACAGCACAGACCCCCATGGCAGCAAACTAGGCTTAACAGCAGTGATGGCAGTGGTGTGGGTGGCCTTCATAGGCCTTGACCAGTGCAGTGTGGCAGTAGCCACAGCAGCAACCAAGCAAGAAGCAAACAGCCCAGGTTGGGTGGGTTCGGGTGGTGAGGTGATTTGATCGTGAACCACACTGGGGACCTGTGATAGTCAGTTCTAGCATCCAGCTTCTGGCAGAAGGAGAGAGGGGAAGCAGACTGAAAACTGGGCTGGTGGCACACTATGCCAGGCTGTAGGTTCTGGCCATATGGCTGTGTAAGTAAAACTAAATAATTTTTTTACAGGGGGATTGGGGAAGGAGGAAGGACTGAAATATTGATGTGTTTTTCACATTTCTTCACCTTTGGGTGGCTTCATGACCCATAGGGGATGGGTATTGAATGGAATGGAGTCTGGGAGAAAAATCAAGACAGTGTTCTTTTTGGGTGGTTGGGGGGGCAGAACTTCAGCCAGGAAGAAAATTGGTTCATAACTGGGTGGGTTTAAGCCCAAATCTGATGCACTGCTCCGGGGTATATACAGATGAATCTTATACATTTTAATTTTTCATGATTTGCATATAACTTTTCAGTCAAAACAAATAAGTTCTACCTTTGAGAGATGTTACAGATATTCTAGAACTGTCCCTTGCTTTCACTAACAATTGAGCAGTATGGTATGCACAGACTATTGGAAACCCACTATGCTCAGGCTTATGACCCCCCCCCAGTCAAGCTGACCTCCACATCCCCATGCTTAGGCGCATTATGACAAAGGGCAAAGGAGACTGCAGGGGTGTGCACCATTGAAATGAATGGAGGTATTTTTTTATTACTGTTTTATACATTATTGATGGAGAGTTGGAGATTAATGAAGGCAACCACTCGACTAACAAGGTCCTTGTTAGTGGAATAGTGGCCTTCATTATTCTCCAGCTCATAATGATAATGTATAAAATAGTAATAGAAAATAACTCCATTCATTTCAAGGGGGTACGGGCCAGCACTTTGACCCATGGACATCATCTCTTAAAGACTCCTGCCTCTGGCTCCCTAGTACTCAAGTAAGAGACTTTTTACTTATATCTATACTTGGGTTGTCTGTAGCACCATGGTCATACCTGCTACAGTGTGTGTGTGTGCATCGGGGGGGACTGGCCATGTGTGTGTGTGTGTGTGTGTGTGTGTGTGTGTGTGTGTGTGTGTGTTGAGTTATTGCTACTTTTGTGTTTGCACATTAAAGTCTGTTTGCTTCGAAGCATTCAAAACTATGTAGAGAGAACAGTAGAAGTACAGGCCAATTAGAAGTAATTAAGTGGTTTTGTATGAATGTTTGTGTACTGAGGGTGGGAAAAAGTGCATGTGTTTCCATTGGTATGTGTGATACAGTTCAACTGTGAAAATGAGATGCTGGAGAGAAGATAACTGTAATGCATAACAGTGGCTACAAGCATGCTGCATGAGTGCAGATGTATTCAGATACAGTATGTATTGAAGTACAAGAGAGTCCTATGTGTGCAGACAGTATGGCTTAGTGGTTAAAGGCACTGAACTGCAAGCCAGGAGACTTGGAGGTGTGAAGACCTGGATTTGAATCCCATCAACCCCCACTTGTGTATGGTGTGATCCTGAGCAAATCACTTAACTTTTACATGTGTAGTCATCAGTGACCACTTGCTTTTTGCATGCATGCCACATGCATGCAGTCTTTCCCAATTTAACATAAATATCATGGTTTCCACACTTGCTTGCTGCACTCAAGCCATATGCATGCAATCGGTTCTGATTTAACATTTAAATCTTACTTGCAGCATGCACATCACTTGGGTAGTTTTATGTGTGCAGCTGAAAATATTTCATATAATTATTTCTGTAAGTGTAGGGAGGTGCTCTAGGGGGAAAGAAGAGAGAGTGATGCTGTCAAGAAATTTGACATTGTCAGGGAGTATAGTGGGAGATAAGAGGGAAAACTGAGGGGTGAGAGGGAGTGTAGTGGGAGATGAGAGGGGAGACTGATGGGTGAGAAGGAGTACAGTCGGGTGATGGGGAAAAAGGGGCTGGCAGGGGTCTGTGGGTAGTGTTACAAGTGGGAAAGCAAGTGGAGGAGGACAGAGAGTGAGGAAAGAGAAGGGTAAGGAGAGTCAGGGAGGGAAAGGGAAAGAAGAGACAGGGAAGGAAAAAAGGGTGAGACATAGGAGAGGGGATGGTGGTCAAGGTAGGGGGAGAGTGCAGGCTGTAGGCAGCATGTGAGGCTAAAATGGTGCTTATGTGTGACAATCACAGCTGAAAATAGCAGTAAAGTGTTGTCTGAGTTTCTGTTTGAAAGGGCCCCATTTAAGTTCTTCTAGAGTGTCCATGGGAAGTTTATTTAATCAGCTTGGAGCACAGAATCTGAAGGACCATTGGGCTTGTGTGGTCTGACAGAAAGGGGTCAGATATGCATGCTTGGAAGCACTCCAGGTGCTGCACCGTTTGGGAACATGAGTGAGAAACTGCCAGGAGTGTGTGTGTGTGGGGGGGGGTCAGCCACAGAGAGATTTTCTTCACGAGTAGGTAGGTGTGATATGTTATCCTACCACTGAGGTTCAGCCTATTGGTAAGGGTGTAGAGATCACATGCATGTGTGCATCTGGGAGCACCTGAGACTTGATGACAGGAATTGTTAAGGGCCATTCGTATGCTTGTAAGGGATGACTTGGTAGCTGAGTCATAGATGACTAGGCCATAATCTATTATGGAGAGCACAGAGCTAGTGACATCAAGTGGAAAGGCGTCTGGGGTCATGCTCTGCCTGTGTCTATAGAGGATCCCTAGCCTAGAGTTAAACATCTTGGAGACATTGCTAATATGCTCACAAAATGATAAGGTACTGTCAAGGGTTATACCTAGGTATCTAAAGGTAAAAACCTGCTCGATGGGAACATCTTGGTTGTTACGTATGATTAAGGGGGTAGATTTTTGTTTATTATGAGGGCTGGCGAAGAGCATTGATTTTGTTTTTTTGTAGTTCATAACTAGCTTGTACTGGGAGAACCAGGTCTCCACTGCTGCAATGTCATGTTGTAGACTAATAGCTAATGGGAGCGGATCTGAGTGACTGGTATCTAGAAGAAGAATCAGCATTTATATAGTGCTTTTCGTGCACAGTGTATCCCAAAGCACTTTACAAGCAATGCTAGACTGGTAGTGAAGTGACTGAATGTGTAGCGGCAGCCATATCGCACATCATCACCCACACACAGCCTGGATAATTGCATGAACCGGTTTATGGGAAGGGGAATGTTGGCCAGGACACCGAGAATGTCCCCTACTCTTTGCGAAGAGTGCCCTGGGTTCTTTTACTTCCACCTGGACACCCACCAGGACAACACCAGGATGGGTAAAAGAGACCTCGGTTTAACGTCTCTTCCGAAGGACGGCACAATCCAGCAGTACAGCACCCCCGTAATACTGTACTTGGCTGCCAGTGATTTTTTAGGTGCAAGCCCAATCCTGGTGTGGGATGATAACCCATGACCTGGTCCAGAGGCAGGTGTGCTACCAACTGAGCCATGCTGACACCTACTATGGCGGCATCTGCATATAGCAGGAGATTATTGGTGCAGGCAAGAGGGAAGAAGTTTAGAAAGAGGCTGAAAAGCAGTGGCCCCAGTATGGAGCCTTGGAGAACACCAGACAGGACTGGCCTGCTGTTGGAGAGGGAAAAAACAATTTTGACCTGCTGGGACCTGCCAGCCATATAGCTTTTAAACCAAGCTGCTGCATCTGTCGATAAACCAATGTCAAGAAGGGATTTAAGTAGGAAGTGGTGATTAACAGTATCAAACGCCTTAGTGAGGTCAATGTAAATTGACTCCACAAAGTGCCCATGATCAATTACCTGGTGTATGAAATCTGTGTATTGGAGGGCAGACGTGGTACTATGGTCCCTGCTGAAGCCATGCTGTTTAGGACATTGAATGTTGTACTTGGTAAAATAGTCAGTGAGCTGGTCCATGACTATACGTTCCAAGACTTTGGAGAGTGTGTGGGGGTGGGGGGAGAATGGAAATTGGGCGATAGTTTGAGGGAACTGCCCTGTCACCAGAATTATGAATTGGGGTTACTAATGCTGTTTTCCATAACATTGGGAACTGACTAAGGCACGGTGATAGGTTTAGAATTTGTGTGCAAGGCAGGGGCACAGCATCTAATGTCAGGTGGAGGAGCTTTACATGATGATTTCGTATTTTATCCAATCAGTTTGCTCAGATTCTTGTCATTTCTTTCTCAATGTGTCGTAATCCCCCAGCAGTGCACTCTAGATTTGTTTTAGACCAGTGACTGCAGCCATAGGACAAAGCATTAAGAAACGGGCTCTAGTAATAAAACTGTTTCTATTGTGTTATCAGTTGAACAATGCAATGCACGTCTTGTTTTTGCTCACCTGTCCTCTATCATTCCAATACAGAACCAAACTATATGTTGTGAAACTTTTATAATTATTTGTTATGTTAAGTGTTTTACCAAAAGTAGGTTGTAATTCTCATTTTTTTTAATTTTACCTGTTCTCAGCTGACATTGATCATGGTTCCCGCTACCCACGATGGAGGCCTTTTGGCTGTGGCAGATCCCTCGGGATCAGGGAACTTGGTGCCAGGGATTTCATTGGGTCAGTTAGGAAAGCAGGCCATTGTGCTGCAATGGCCATAGTGGGTATTTTTCCTTTTCTCCCTCCACAAGGTATGGTGGCTGAGAAAACATTCACACGCTGTGCATTGGCTACTATACAGTCAACTAGTATCCCTTCTCCAACTATGTGCACTCCAGCTTGCATCACCAACCATGGTCACCCAGGTAGTGGTTACATGGTAGTGAGGCCCCTCCTCCTCCCAGGTGGGAAGCATCCTGCAGAATGCTTGGTCCTCCTTACCCCAGTTGGCCTTCTAGTGACCCAAGCTTATTCCTGAACCTGGGTTGTCAGTGTCACAGGTGGTAGCATAATCTTTGAGCTGGCAGGCTGGCATAATTTTCACTTTTACCTGAATTTGTGTGATGCCACAATAAGTAGCTGCAGCCTGTCAAAAAAAAATATTCTGTTTTCTCCTGTGCCATGCTGCTGTTTTGGTTTCACTATGCACAAACAACTGTGTGCTGCCTGATACTTCCAAGTGTTGCTGCTATGACAGACAGCACATAGAGGTCACACTGCCACTGCATCTTCATCAGTGGGGGGTAACACTTTGTCAAATAGAGTACTTTTCACTTCCATAAGTGAGTACTGTACATCTTTTGAGTTTTTCTTGTCTGGTTTCACTGACCAGGTGTAGCAGCAGCACAGTACAACTTGACTACTATCAAGTTTAAAAAAGCAAGTATAAAAATATTACAGTTACATAGTAAAAGAAGGTCTGAAGGGTCTTTAGGTCCACAATGTCTGACCCGGTATACTGTCGCCGCAGTGACACCCGGAAGTGAAGACCACCACAGCGACAGGATTTGGCCAAAATCCGCATGTCACTGTGATGGTCTCTGCACGGCCAGGAGATTGCCTCTCAGGGTGTTTTGTCCCCCGCCGGTTCAACTCCGATTCAGAGTTAGAATCCTAGAGACCGGGGATGTGTGGGGGAGACACCTACATGGGGGGGGTTCGGGGGTACAGCCTTTCCTGATGGAAACATGGAGGCATCCCCAACACTGCATTGCCAGCACTCGGCAATGCAGCTGTTGCTGTCGGAGATGTCTCCGTAACCGCTGTCGCTGAGGAAAGGTAAAACCATCTGCCCCCTCAGCTTCACAAGACTGGATGGAATAAGTATGGTGTGCAAGCATGTACAAATTTATAGGGATTGCACAACTATATTACTGTCCAGGGTGCCTAATGATTATGGTAAGAAAAAATGTGCCCAGGCTTACCTTAATAAACTTTTCAGTTTTCATAAAACATGGGGACTATGGTATGGAGCTGTTTCTTTATACACCTTTGGTGTGTGATGCCCAGCTAAACCACTTGAGCTTCACTGTCATGGTTTAAGTAGCATCACACACCTCACATGTGTAAAACATATAGAATAATGCATTGGGAAGTGTGCATAATGAGGATTTTATGCACACCCAAGATGTGCGATGCCCCAAAAACCTCAAGGGCGAAGCTCGAGGGATTTATCAGGGCTTCGCACACCAAGGGTGTGCATAAAATCTGAGTTTTAACACTTCCCGTGTTTTATTTTTTTATATGTACTAGTTCCTTTGTTATTCTGTTATATGAAAGAATGAGTGAGGCTGTAATGTGAAACTGTATGCAAAGTTTTTTGAGCAGAATGAGACATTTAATATAAGTAACTGTTTCAATCAAATTTTTTATAACAGAAGTAACATTTGCTAACACATTTTAACCATTTTCAACAGCAGAAGTAACATTTGTTAACATATTTTAACCATTTTAAACAGGGACACTTAGCCCCACCTCCCCACCCCTACCTCTTGTAAATCGTAATTAATACTAGTCAATGGAGCAGTAAAGAACAGAATTTCTCAAGTCAAAGTAAAAGTTTTTAAAAGGAACTTGTTTGTTTTTCCAGCAGGTACAAGTCTCTGTTAGGTATTTTTTCAGTGCTGTGCAGAATGTGGAATTCCGCTGGCAAAATTAGTGCAGAATGACCATTCTGCTGGTGGAATTTCCTCCATAATTTCCCTGGTTCTTCTGCAGAATTCTGCCTACTGTGATCCACAGAATAATATTCCATGGAACATTATTTTTCCACAGAAAATGAATCCACAACAATTTCCATGGAAAATATTGAGATCAATGGAATAATATTCTGCGTAACAGCAATTTTTCCATGGAAAATCATTCTGCAACTATTTTCTTTTGTGGAATTTACCATTCCAGTTCTGGTGAAATTTGGCAGAATTCTGGTGGAATTTTGAAAATTCAGTGGAATTTTATTCTCCTGGAATCTGAAAATTCCACACAGCACTATTTGTTTTTCCCTGTTTTTTTTTTCTTTTAACTGACAAGAAGTCTGTCATTCACATTGGTGATTTTCATGAGACAGCATGAGCAACCTGCCAGTGTGAGGACAGACCCTGGCACAGGTGCCTAGCCAGAATGAGAACTATTTTTAGAACTTTTTAAAAAGATGATTAATGAAACTCTGTTATTCATGATCTGTTATTCACATGTGTGAATAAAAGAGTTTGTGAGGTTCTGCTGGTGGTTGATTATGGGCACTAGCCAGTAAATATAAACTCATTACACACCACTATCTATGATATTATTCTATTTTTAGAACAGTGATTTCATTTATATTTTTTTACTTTATTTCTTAAATAGTGTTATACATGTTTGGATGCAGTGACCCAAAATATTCTGTTAGGTCACCATTTGATCAGTTTCCCCATGACTTGGGTAAAAATAGGTCATCATTAAGAATGGTTAAAATTCACATAAAATCGCTATTTTGCATTTATGAAATTCCTCAAAAAATAGAAAAGTTTTCCAATTCATCAAGCCAAATTTAAACTATTGTGCACTGCAATCTGGCAGATTTACATGAGAAATGCTGTAAATCGGATTTTGCATTTTATTCCTATGTATAGGAAACACAATATATTTTTCACATAAATCAAAGACTGTAGGAAAAAAATCAGCTAACACATTCTTAGTACATTTCCACCAACGTCATGAACATTACAAATTGTTTGGAGATTTTCTTTCATGTACACAGAGAATATGTGAAGATAAGAGTTCAGATTTTGGTCCATCCCATGTTATTATTTTGTGGTTTACAGGTAATATTTTTTAAGACTATGGCTTAAAGGAAAACAACATGCAAAAATTATAATACACATGCTTTGCATTGCGTTTTCATTTCTCTGATGATCCCTTGTGTTCTCTTAGCTGTGTCTGTAGCAATTTGTTTTTACTTTTTCTATAAGTTTTATGCCCCTGGGGGTTGCCATTAAGGCTTCTTTTATTGCCTTTGATCTGTTGGAGTTTTTCCAGAATACCTCTGGGAATGATTTGAATTGGACCTTGCAATAGAACTATGAGTCCAGAATCGTTGTTATAAGCTAGTCACACCATTTAACTGAAACTGCTTGTAAAAGTCAACTGCTTTGAAACTGTAGTTGCCCTCCCTTCCCAGCTGAAGTCAGATTTTTTTTAAGTGCCAGCTGTTGTTATTCTGGATTTGCGGCAATTTTCTTTGTAAAGTGCTGTCACTGGTTGATAATAAAGCCAATACACTTTTGAAGGACTTAGGTCTAGTTTACATCATTCCCAGAGGCAGTCTGATAAAATTTCAACAGATTAAAGGCAATAAAAGTAGTTTGAATGGCTACCCTGAGGGGCCATTAAAGTGGCAAGGAAAAGGAACAAAAAAACTTGTCACAGACACATGGAACCATCAGAAAAACAAAAACACAATGCACAGCATGTGTTTTTATAAATTTCTCATGTAGTTTTCCTTTAAGTCTTCTTGAAACATAGAATTCCTGTCTTCCCTATGGCTTTGGGTCAGCAGTGGAACTTTGGCAAAAGTACATTGAAAGGCACAGCAACACAACACAGCAGCAGCACATTGATTGTACTTATAGAGTAATCTGGGGAACTGGTGTACAGTACATGTACCATTTGAGCTCCTGACACCAAAACTGTTGCTAGCTGTGTCCAGAAACATCATGGAAGAGGGGCTCAGGTCCCAGGGAGAGGTGCAGCCCACTGCTTGCCATTTGCACCCCACCATCTACTGAATAAAGAGTGTGCATTGTGATCAACTGTGAGGGAAGCTGTTCCTCTGCTGTCCCTCTGCTGTCTTGACAGGGGAAACCTGACTGCAACCTCATCCTTGGGGTTGGAGAACAGGTGGAACCAGAAGACAGCCCTAAAAAAAACAGAATGTGAGCCCCACACCAGACTAAATTTCCAATAGAAGTAACTAAGGACTGCCCTTAAAATAACGTCACTAATCCCCAAATATGTAAAACAAATCACTGATCCTAGTGAAGTTTAACCTCTGACATACTGTACAGTTACAGATGGAATTCACTACTTGCAATGAAACCATGGAGATTACGATGCTCAGTCCTGGAACAACATATTGCATCTCTGTAAGAACTGCAGTGTCACCATCAATGAGCAGAAGTAGTGCACCAAGCAAGGAGCAGTGTGTGATGAATCTGGAAGGTGAGTGCTTAGTGCCTGAATAACTCTGTAATGACTCTTATTTAAAGTGCAACATGGTGATCCCAGGGGCTTGCTATCAATATCAGAGGGCACAGCATTGGCTGTATCAAAGTGATCACCATCATCACCATAATAATAATAATATAATATTAACATTGAAAGGTAAAGTGTTAGCACATCAGAAAGACTATAAACAATGAAAGAGATTCTTTCACTCCATTTCTTTACCCATTTAGTCAATTATCAACTAATTTTACTGTATCACCATGCAATCATTACCTCTTGAGTGCCTTTCGTTCATACAGTACTTGGCTGTGCAATTTATATGTTGTGATATTGATGGATAAATGTATCCAAATGATAATGTTTTTTTTTCTTATGCTCTTATATCCTACTTGCAGTACTGTATGTCAACGGGTGGTGGTGGTGGTGATGGTGATGGGGAGTCTCTGGACCTAGATCTGTGACAAGCAGGGTGCCACAGGGCTTGGTGCTGGGCACTGCACTATTCGGGCTATTCATCTTGGACATTGCACAGGGTGTGGTGAGCAGGATTAGCCTGTTCACTGATGACACCAAAATGGGGGCAGTAATAGACATTGAGGGGGGGACGGATGCAACTGCAGAGGGACTTGACCAAGCTGGAGGAATTATCAGGGAAGTGGCTGCTGAGATTCGATGTGAAAAAATGCAAGGTGTTGCATTTTGGGGCTAAAAATCCAAGGAGGGACTACTGGCTGGGGGGGGGGGATCAAGCTGGGGAGCACCGAGGAGGAAAAGGACTTGGGGATTGGATAGCAGTGAGTATGAACAATACTGCCCAGTGCAAGAGAGTGGCGGTGAAAGCAAACAAGATGCTAGGGTGCATAGCATGGGGATTCAAATCCAGGCACAGGGAGGTGATCTTGGCCCTCTACAGGGTGCTGGTCAGGCCGCACTTGGAGTACTATGTGCAGTTTTGGAGGCCGTACCTGAAGCGGGATGTCAAGCAGCTGGAGAGTGTGCAGTGGAGGGTGATGAGGATGATTCAATTGATGGAGGGAATGGACTATGAGATGAGGCTAAGGGAACTGAATATGTGTGCACTGGAGGAGGGGGGGACACGATCAAAACCTTCAAGTATGTGAAGGGTATCAACAAGAGGGGTGGAGGGGGTGTTGAAACTAAAGAGTGGGAGGGAAACAAGGGAGCACGGGCTAAGAATAGAAGGAGGGGGGTTCAGACAGGAGATGCAGAGGCATTACTTCACAGAGAGAGTGGTTGCAAAGTGGAACGCACTGCCATAGGGGGTGATATTGAGCAGAAAAGTGGTTGGCTTTAAGAACACATGGGACGGATTACAGGGGTGCATGAGGGTGGGTGAGGAGGTCAGCGAAGGGAGGGCAGGGGGCATGGGTGATGAGCAGCTGCCTGCTAGGGGGGCTAGCTGCATAATCGAGCAGACTTTGGTAGACCAGTAGGTCTGTTCTGCCAGCACCTTCATATGTTCGGATGTATGTTTGTAAAAATAAGAATAGTGAGGTGAATCAGTATAAAAGTGAACATATACTTTAATTAAAGGAGTAGTCCACCCAGAATTTGCAAAAAAACATGTGTTATGCAGAGTGTTTTGATATGTATGTTAAGTCCTAGTGTGTCCTTCCCTCTGTCTGCTATTAGGAGTTTTTCCTAAATTAGCCTGCTAGCTGTTGGTAGTTTTATGACCCCTGGGGATCTCCATCACAAATAGGTTTATTGGCTTTCTTTCTCCTATGATGCACCCTGTCTCATGTGACAATGATGTAGCCATGCCCTTAGATTTAGCATGTGTACTGTTTTAAAATCAGTTTAAAATCACTTCACAACAGCAGAGTTTTGTAACTATACTTATCCAGGGAGCACAAATGGCATCGGTTACAGTTTAAGCAGATACCCGAGAGCAAGCTAACTGGGGTTTCTGTAAGACAGCAGTTACTAAATATCTCTAATTCACTATTTTTGTTTTCTATGTGCATCAGGTCTAGCTAGTAGGAGTGTTTTAATTTTAAAACTTTTCATTTTATCAAACTATACACAACCATAAAAGCACAGAAACTGCCCATATCATCAGTGCTGTAATTAATAAAGACTCTAGCTGTGTCCTTACAGAAACCCCACTCAGTTAGATGTCAAATAGTTGCTAAACTGTAAATGCAGATATCAGCATTCTATTAACAGTTGGTGCTGATTTTGCTCTGTGACAAGATTTTCATATTTTTTATTTTATTTTATTTATTTGTTTACAAATTAAGTGTATAGTATGAAGCTGCAGCCTAGAGACTGCAAAATACTTTGCAGTCAGCTTTTCTCCTGCCTGTGGTATGGCATGAAAGCAACAGGATGACAGTGACTATTCCAGCTACACATTTGAATCCATTTTACAATGGTTCACTGCACTACACATTTAGTGTATCACAATTTTTCAAATAATAAAACAAATATTCTCCAAACTAAATATCTCACACATACATATTTTTGTACTTTATGTAAAAGACACTTCACATTTGTAACAAAAAAATAAATAAATAAATGAAAGTTATGTGTCAGAGCAAAGTCAACCCTAACTCCCAGTTCCTTCTAGCAGAATGATGGTACCTATATGGTTTAGCAAATACTTGAGAGCTGAGTAGGTGTTCTGTAAGAAAACAGCTACAGTCTTTACTAATTATAGCATTGTTGATCTGGGGCAGTTTCTGTGCTTTTTATTGCTGTATGTAGTTTGATGAAATAACATTTTAAAATGAAAACACTTACTACTGCTAGCTAGACCGGACACACACTGAAAACACAAATAATGAATTAGAGCTATTTAGCAGCTGTTTTCTTAGAGAAACCCCAGTTAGCTTGCTCTCAGGTATCTGCTAAACTGTAACTGATGCCATTTGTGCTCCCCGGATAAGAACAGTTACAAAGCTCTGCTGTTGTGAACTAATTTTAAAGTAGTGCACATGCTAAATCTGAGGGCATGGCTACATCACTGTCACATGAGCCAGGGTGCATTGTGGGAGAAAGAAGGCCAATAAACCTAGTTGTGATGGAGATCCCCAGGGGTCGTAAAACTACCATACAGCTTGCAGGCTAATTTAGGAAAAACTCTTAATAGCAGACAGAGGGAAGGACACACTAGGACTTAACATACATATCAAAACACTGCATAACATATGTTTTTTTGTAAATTCTGGGTGGACTTCTCCTTTAAATCCCATGGAAACTCCAAGGAAGAATAAAAAAAAAAAGCAGGGTCCAGCAAGATTGGATATTCTACAGTACCATCAATTAAGGAGCAAATCTAAAGTCAAATTAATAACACTGAAAAAAAGATTTTGTTAGAAGCAAATAGGCAACTGTTATATTATTTGCTTCCCCTGCTGAAAAAAGAAATAGCCAGGTTTAGGGTGATGTACTAAGCAATCAGATTGGAAGGTTTGCCCCTGCTGATGATAAGATGGCACTTTGCTATAAAAATTTATGAGGCCCTGAAATGGCTCCCCTAGATCTGAGCTAAACTTTTTGTTTTGTAACCGCAGTTTTAATGTTTAGACAACAGGCCTAGAATGCCTGGGTGTAAAGGTAAACATATTTGGAAAAACATGCAATGTGAAAACTACGCAAGCAATAATGCCTGACAGAGTGGGTGGTATTGGGCTATACCAGGCTGCCCAGGAGCATGGTGAGGCCTGACACCACAGGTGGAAGGCCTTATAACCCCTGGAAGGTCTGGTTTTACGCAATACCACCCACCCTGGAGGGTATTATTGTGCTTAGAAAATAGTCTGTGCCAGAATGAGGATTTAAAACAGGCAATCCCCTTAGGTGTTTTATTTCACTCTGTCCTTTCTCCTCTTTTTCTGACTATCCTTTCTTTTCCCTATCAGGGTGGCCAACCTGATATCTATTTTCTTTTCTTTTCTATCCCCTATTTGTTAAAATGCCTGTGTTCCCATTTAAAAGCAGCTCCTGAAAAATAACTGGTGCCTTAAAGAAAGAGCAGTGGTTACCTGCTGCTGCAAGCAATATGTTGAATTTGGTCCCAGCTGATGTGTGTTTTGAAATGATTGTTTAACCACCAGGAGTGGTTTATTATAAAGAGGGCATAGCTCTGAAGTGGAAAAATTGATGCAGAGTTCCAAAGAATGTACAAAATTTGCCCGTTGTTTCATGCTCCTGTGTCTTGCAGCAAGTGTGTAGACTGAGCTAACTCAGTTGGGGAAACGCAGAAGAACACTCCCTTAGAAAAAAATGAAAGGAGTTCAAGCATATAAAACCTCTATGATGCCCATATAAAGAAATGCTGCAGGTATCAGGTACAGCAAAAAAGCTAGCTTTGCTGTCAAACAAAACAGGGCTGAAAATGAAATGGGAGCCGACGGCTGAAAGTTTTCAGCCAACAGCTGTTTTGAAAAGCTAAGTATGGTACAGAAAAAGTTGTTTCTCAAATAAAAAAGAAAGTATTTGTATAAATTACAAGCAGTTATTGTTTCTAGCTATAAAGAAATGTATGCCCTGGAAATTGTCTTCTGTTTTATATGTTTTCTGTAAAAAAGGTTTATTTCTCTTAAAAAAAGCAGTAGATTCCTAGTGCTTGCAAGAGTAAACAGATAAGGAGCGAGCCCTTTTCTGCTTACATTTTTCAAGCCTAGTGATACCTACTGAATATTTTTCTTCTGGTTTAAAATGCTACAATGAGCCAGAAATAAAAGGAAAAGGGTAATTACCTGATGATGTTTCCAGAGGTTCTGCTATAGGGCTGACAGCACCTGAACTGACTGTATTTATAGGAGAAGCAGTCAGTGACATCACAGTAGGGGAGGAGTCAGCTCCCAAGTGTGATGTCATGCCCCTGTAATTAAGGTTTTATTTAGCCTTTTTCTTCAGACTAGAGACTCTTTAAGAGCCTGTATGGTGGACATAGAGAATAGCAGTAAGCTAGGCAGGCTAGGACATTGTTTTATGAAATGTAGAGGTTTAAAATAAAGTGTTTCTGCTAATTGATGTTGTCACCTGACCTCTGATGTCACGTCAGGCTGCCATAAAAGGATGTCCACCAGAGGGCTAGAGAGATAGGAGAGAGAGTATGGAAGATGGTCAGTTGCTTTCTGATCAGAGACTGAGCAAGAGCTAAGAAGAGCCGAGTGTGGAGGTTTACACACTATCAAGAAGGAAGATCTCAGGAATTCTTTTGACTTTGATGCTTAATAGAAGAAGAATGATGTCCTGATGATTTACATTGGTGTGAAGAATTAACACCCTCTTATTTTCCTTTTTGTAAATATCCTTTATTTTGCTTTTTGGACAATAAATTGACAAGTGCAGAATATGCATTTTTTATGCACTATATTACAGTTGTCTGTCTAAATCTGTTATAAAGAATCCTCTCTACTACACAGCCCCATGTATCTTTTATGTTTGAGAAAACAAAATGTATGTGAAAGTGTTAAAACTTTTATTTTTTAATTTTTTAATAAAATAGTACCTCCGCCTGCATATGAATGCTGTGCTTTATTTTACATATAAGGACTTTTAACCTACTAGGAACTTTGTAGTTGTAGAAGGTTGCAATGGTTACCTGCCAGCAACAACACTCAGTGTTTTACTATTAGTGTTTTGTTGTGTGTATATATATATATATATATATATATATATATATATATATATATTCATTGATTATATTACTCGATTTTTTTCCTTCTGATTTTATTTGTGGCAGTGAGAGGAGCTACAGTAACAAAATGAGTGAATCAGGGACTCGGAGGTGGTACGGTAGTGGCAAGTATGCCACACTGAGGAGCAGCCTGCTATGGAGAAAAAAAGGCAGTTGGGTATAATGGGGCAGAAGCAGAGTGTGAGTGGCCATCGGGATGGAGTAGATACGAGCTAGGTTGTTGTAGAGTAGTGGTCAGCATTCGATGTGCTGCTGCTACTAGGTTTACTTACAGCAGCCAGTTGGATGGATGGAGGATTCAGGGTTTGGCCAATGAGCTGGTGAGCTAAAAACAGCACTGCTGGCCCTGAATAATATATACAGTATATATATATATGTGTGTATATATATATATATATATATATTTATTTAAAACAACAAATAATCAAGCAGGGCAGCAATATCAATGCTGGAGGGGGGCAAGTCTGTCGTTTAACAAGAAAAAACATGGTAGCTGGTGACTTTTAAAGTTCAAGGTGTCCCAAGGATACCCAATGTAATGGGGCACCCCAAATCGGTACTTCTTTTTTAGCAGGCTTTATTGAAAAATACCCACCCACTAATGTAACACTCCCAGCCAATCAGAATGCCAGGATTTACTTTGTCATTTTCTAAACAAAGTTACCCAACTTCACATAGCACAAATAGACATTTTGCATAGTTCTCTGAGTAGTGATATGGGCTGCTTGCCAAGTTAAGACTTCACAAATATTACTTTCCTGGTGAACTGCCACTCCACGCAATGTTTTTCTCAGTGAAAGAGGCACTAGCAAGTGGCACTTATGAAGTTTTTAAAAATCCACTGCTTCAAAAAATAAAGAGTCCCTTTCCCCTACCTCATAGTTCCCTGTCCTACCCCTTCTCCCCAGTCTTAACCATTTTAAACTATACCCTCATCCTTCAGACCAAGTAGCAGATAGTCCCACCCTTCCAACCCCCAGCCTAGGTGTACTTAAACATATTCACTGCTGTCAGCTGATTACCATGGGTGTGCAGGCACTTCCATTCATACAGATGGTGGCCAGTTGAGACAGTAAGATGGTATGTACCAGTCACCCCATGATGGAGGACTTGAATTATATCTTTTAAGGGTGGTGTACAGGGATTATGATGCAACTGGAGCCTCATTGGTGGGGTGACAGGGTGTTTACTTAAACTGTCAGTCTTGGGGGAAGCAATGGGATCTGGGGTTGCTCAAGGGTGGGGAAAGGGTAGATATAGTGACATGTGACAATGGGGAGTAGAGCACTATGCTTAATTTCATTGGGGCTGGAAAACTGGGTGAGATTTAATGCTATGAGTGTGGGGGAAGTGAGATAGTTTCATATAGTCAGGGACAGGATGAATGGTGGAACGGGGTGCTATGAGAGTGGGGGAAGGGAAATCTATTTCTCTGGAGTTTTTGTTAAAGATTTCATACAAGGACAAAGTGGTGGCAACTAAACTGCCAAATATCTGCAGTCGTATGTGTACCACAACATTTGGCATTTTGCCACCACATCACTGGTGAACTAAAACTTTGCTGCATCACAACTTGGGTGAGCTGCTGAAAACTCAAATAAGAGGAAAGGATCTACAATCCATTATAAACAATCGCGCTTAAGTTCTTAATTGCAAAACCAGCACATGCAATTGAATTTGTGGCATCCACAAGTCTTGAACTTACTGCTTTTGCAAATAAGACAATCTAAAATTATCTGTTCATTTAAAGGAGAACTGCACTGAACCAATAAGTCACTTGCCCCTGTAGAAACACATTCTAAATACTGGTTTCCACTCACTTACTGTTCCATCTATACAGTCTATTTACTTATCCTGAGTTATTAATATTTAACAGAGATAGCAAGAACCCTTTTTTTTCCAATTATTTAACCAGGTGAGACACACTAAGCTGAAAGCTTGTTTACAGGTGAATCCTGGGAGCACAAGGAAGTTAAGTGACTTGCTCAGGGTTACACAGTATGCAAGTAGGGGGGCTGTGGGATTCAAACCCAGATCTCCAGATTTGCAGCTCAGAGCCTTAACCGACTGCACCATATTGCTTCCTTTTAAAACTATATGATGCTGTTTATGCCCTTGCTTAGCCTGTCCATGGTTTTTAAGGCTGTGGACCAAGTCTACAGCCATATCGTTTTAGCTTGAAAAGGGGTTTCCATGGAATATATTTTTTAGTAGTTTTCAGTGTATCCTTCCATAACACTGCAAATTCCTATGGCAGTTAAAAAATACTTCCTACCTTCTGTTTAGAATGATGGACACAGAACTCAAAGCTGCTTTTCTTTGACAGCAAATATGAACACCTTCCAAACAAATCAAAATATCTTTAATACTATTTAAGGTGCACAAAAACAACCAGTGTGAAAGTTGTTCATGGCAAAAAGACCTTCCACAAGACGGTAGTCACTCATCTGAATTCTTTATATTTTGTGAAATATGGTCTTCCAAATAACCTTATTTTTTTCACTCTGAGTGAACACTGTAGGAGTCAATCCAAAGAAATGTAAATATCTCAGAAAGTATACAAGTTACCAATATATGACCATCATGAAAGTTGTTCAGGACACAATGACCTTTCAAATATGGGTAGTGACTAATCTGAATTCATTAGATGTTGTTAAATATAGCCATCCAAAGGGTGACAATTGTGAAGAAAAATTAAAATTCAGATAATCAGATTACCATAGTTAAAAAAATATAATTACTGCAACTTAATGAGTAGGTTCATTTAAAATGTATTTTTGTCCTGAACAACTTTCATACTGATGGGTTATGAGTAACTGCTAAACTTTTAGAGATAGTTGCATTTGTTTGGCATAACTCCTAATGTATTTCTGACAGCCTGATTTCTGAAACCACTATGCTGAGACAAGAACATATGGTATATGCTGTATTTTGTCATGCCTAATTTAACAGCAGATCCTGAAGTTATTCTGGCAATGTAGAGCACTTCAATGGAATTCTTTAGTTCTTAATATGAAGGAAAAAAAAACAGCTTGAAACAAAATTATCTGCTTATTGGGGGCACATTAGATCTTTTCAGGATGGGATCATGTTAAATCTTTTCAGGAAAAAAACAGCAGATTCATTGTAGTAATTATTAGCCAGCAATATCTATATGTGAAGCTGATCAGATGGGGTAAGAAGGAAGACTCAGAAGAAAACAATGCTCACACACATAAAGAAGACTTGGCTGTCTATGAAACTTTTAGAAGCAAATGGTTTGATACCATTTAGGCATTTATGCACCACCACTGATTTTTTCTTTCATGATGTCCTCTTTGGCAACTTCTACTATTAAAATGCATTAAATGTATAGTTTACTGAAGCTTGACCTTGGGAGAACTCTTGAACGACTCCTAAATAAGTTTTAAGCCATTCCCTTTATGGGGGAAGGGGTCAAGACCTGTGTAAAAGGTCAAGTGTTATTTTTTCATTTTTTTTTTTACAAATTTCCAAAATAAAAATTTGGACAAACAGAAACGTATGTACAACTAATCTCCAATGCATTGTCAACTAAAAAATAAGTTAATATTTGCACAAAATCAAACCCAAAGTTTATACAGTTTTGTTCTCAAGTATTTATTCTTCATCTTATTGGGCTAAGTGTTATTTTTTCATATTTTTTTTGCAAATGCCCAAAGTAAAAGTGTGGAGAAATACAAAAGTATGTACAACTAATCTCCTATGCATTTTCAACTTTGAGAGAAGTTAATATTTGCACAAAATTAATCCCAAAGTTTATACAGTTTTTGTTCTAAAGTAATTTTATTCTAAATTTTATTGGATTATTGATGAACTAAGCAAAGAAATGTTTAGATAAAATAAATTGATGACTCCAGGATTGGGAGGTCATTAAAACTGCAAAAAGTCAAATTATAAAACCTTAACTGCACTCATTAAGACCATTCTTCTTAGTGTGCAATTATAATGAATTAAAGACATTTGAATATAGACCTATAATTATACAACCATTGTGATACATAGTTTTAGAATCAGATGAATGGTGCAAGGCTGACAAAATTGTGGGGATTTCACTGCTTCAAAACTTCAGTGTGCGTGGATCAAACCAAAAAGAGCCACAATAAAGCTTCTATTTCCTCAAAAAAAAATTCTATTTTATTATATTTAATTTAACCTGTAAATACAAAATAGCAATTAGGAAGTAAAACGATCAAGATGAGATTTCAGCGTTCTCCAACCATACTCTGAAGCCGAGCCATAATAAAGGCTTCTGTCTTCTTCAAAGCAATTATATTTTATTTTGATATATTTAATATTCTGTATCTATGTAGACACTAGAAAAAAAAAGTTTATTGGGTGTTTGAAAACAGGAAAATGCAACCAGACATGGAAGGAAGTCAAAAGAGAGTATCAGTTGCAGGGGCTAGTAACACGTTGGGGAGCTCACTTGACCATGCCAATGGGGGCCACCCACCAACACTACTGACCGCTGGTGGGCACTGGTAGCAGAGGAGGAGCTGGGCAAGTGCTGCAAGCAGTCAGTGTAGGAGGAGGAGGAGGCTGATGGCAGGCTACCTGCCATAGTCCAGCTGCAGTGCTGTACGGAATGTGGAATTCCACCAGTGAAATTAGTGCAGAATGACTGTTCCACCTGCAGAATTTCCATCAGAATTTTGCTTGTTCACCTGCGGAATTCTGCCTACTGTGATCCACAGAATAATACTCCGTGGAACAGCAATTTTTCCATGGGAAAATATTCTGCAACAATTTCCGTTGAAAATATTGAGATTGTGGAATAATATTCCATGGAACAGTGATTTTCCCACAGAAAATCATTCCGCAACTATTTTATGCTGCAGAATTCTGCCATTCCATTTCCAGCAGAATTTGGCAGAATTTTGAATATTCCACGGAATTTTGTTCTGCTGGAATTTGAAAATTCCGTACAGTGCTATCTGGCTTTTGTTTTAAATCACTGGTGGTGCCTTAGTGGCTGTAGCAATCATCTGTGCAACAGCCCTCTATCTCTAGGGATTACGGAGACTCAGTTTAGCTGTCCTGTTGTATTCAAGCAGGCTTGAACACCATTACAGCAACAGTTTTGACTGCAGCCCCAAACCCCCAACTCTGCTACTTGTACAGGCTGACCACTTGAGAGTGAGGGATCCTCACTGCTTGTGAAGGAAGTGGGGGTAGCAGTTGGTGTTCATTTGTGTGCTGGGGCAGGCAGGGGGTCAGGCTGGGCTGGGAGGAGTATCTTTAAGTGTAAGGACTGCATGTGTCTGAACTGTTGTGGATTGCATGGGCATAGGCAGGGGGTGCTTGAGATGTTCAACCCCTTCCCCAGAATGACCTCAGAAATGTTCAAATTCCTCTTGCTTCAGGCTTAGCAGCTAAAACACTCAGTGTCTCAGCAGTCTCCATAGCTGCTGGAGCTAGCTGCAATACAGTATGCATCCATGGGACCATTGATGGCTAGGAGAGATAAAAACATCATCAACAGAGAGAGCGAGAGAAGCCTGGTGAGACAGATTAGTGAGCATGCCACTGTGCTGCGTCATCTGTACAGCACCGAGCAAGTTGTGGTGTCCCAATAACTGTCATGGTGATAGAGTAGGACTGTGTGCTGCTCTCCTCTAGCCTCAGTTGAACTGTGGGAGAACTTGAAGTATGGTCTAAAACAGAAAGAACAGACCCATCCGGGGCTGAGCAGTGAGTAACATGCGGCACATCTTCTTGACTGTGCTGGATGTTGGCTGGACTGGTGGTGTGCTCCAAAGAGAAGACAGGAGAGATTGAGGGAAAATATGCCCTGGCCTAGTGGTTTATAGTCCTGTCGTGGTAGGGGAGCAACTGTTAAGGCAAGCCAACAGGAGGATAATCAGCAGAAATGTGTTGAGTGGAGAAAAGAATAAAGATTGTTGTGAGGCATGGGACTTCTCTCATTCAGAGAGGTGGTGAGGGGTATCGACACCATCTCCCAGAGCAACCCACTCATTATATTTCAACCCCACCAATGTTCTGCCCAACTTGGAGCTTATCATGTGGAGTTGGAAAAGGTATGGAAAGACAGATGCCTGACTGATATCTTTGTCTCTGGCTGTTGCAGAGTGCTCCCATGTGCAAAGGTGGAATGGGGTTAGGAGTACTCTCTATAGGCAGAGGTGGGATGGTGGTAGAGGAGAAGTGATGCAAATGTGTGGAGGTGTCCCCATGTGTAGACGTGGGATGGATGGGTAGCAATGCTCTCCATGTAGGGGCAGTAGGATGAAGGGG
This sequence comes from Neoceratodus forsteri, assembly GCA_016271365.2. Lineage (NCBI taxonomy): Eukaryota > Metazoa > Chordata > Ceratodontiformes > Ceratodontidae > Neoceratodus > Neoceratodus forsteri. Next base: position 34,743,505 of record CM057450.1, read on the forward strand.
TGGAGTGCTCCCCATGTACAGAGCTGATATGAACTGGGAGGAAAGCTCGCCATGTGTGGAGGTTGAATGGAGGAGGAGGAAGAGTAGTGCTTCCTATGTGCAGGAGGTGAGAAGCAGTGGGAGAAGTGCTCTCCATGTGGGGGAGGTGAAATGTAGTGGAAGAAGCACTAAGGGGGTCGGGGGATCAGTGCTCACTATGTATGGAGGTGGTATAGAGGTGGAACAATGACATATATGTGTGGAGATGGCATGGGGGGAAGAGTGTTCTCCATGTTCAAGTTTATTGTGAAGGGATAACATCCATTGAGCAAGCTTATTGGCAAGGAGGTCCTTGTTCAAGCAATGATAAAGACAATACATGATGTAAGATACAAAAAGTAAAAACACATAATATAAATTAAAATAAAGCAATTTTCTTTACATTAGTATATACAATAGATATATATACAAGATAGATAGATAGATAGATAGATAGATAGACAGATAGATAGATAGATATTGTATTTATAAAAGCGCCCATTTCCTGGGAGTTTGGGCACTGTACAATAGAAACCGCAAACAACAATATAAAATCATATGCCAGAAATGTATGTAAAATTCAACTAAAAGCAGATTTAAAAGGCATTTATCTGTCCCACTAACATCAAACAATTAATCAATAAAAGTTTGCTGGAAGAGTTAAGTTTTCAGATCCTTCTTACATAGAAACATAGAAACATAGAATTTGATGGCAGATAAGGACCGCTTGGCCCACCCAGTCTGCCCATTTCCCTACCTGATGGATAAGCTGCAGGTCCTAGTTAACCAGCAGCCTACTTCTTCTTACAGGCTTCTACTGAGGGATCCTCCATTAAATAGACAGGAAAGGAGTTTCACAGCGTAGGCATGGCCACAGAGAACCCCTGTTTCCTGGAATGCTGCAATCTAACCCTGGAAACTCCAAGGAGGCCTCCACCAGCAGAATATGTACAATGCTGAACTGAAGAAGGATTGAGACCAAATATGATTACATAAGACACTATGTCCACCATGTGGAAGAGGGCTGTAGAAGGAGAATTGCTCCCCATATGCAAAGAAGGCATAAAGGGGGAGAAGTGCACTCTATGTGCAAATGTGTAATGGAGAGAGAGGAGTGCTTCCCACGTGTGGAGGTGGGATGGAGGATGAGAACAGTCACTTAGGGGCCACCATCCTAGACTCCACTCCAGCCTGTGTATGAAACTGTTTGAAATGGGGACAGTTTATGATGGTGCAGATGTGCAGCCCACATCTCTTCTCTGGCTGCTGTAAAATATTGGGTTGATAGGTGGGGGTGCAAAAGGGGGCACTAGTCATGCAGGAGCACCAACTGTATCCTGCCATCCACCCACCCAGCAGAGTGGGAACAGTTGTGAAGGGGAAGATACAGAATCCACATTTTTATATTTCAGTACTTCAGAGTGCTCCCCATGGGCAGATCATGTTAGGTGGGAGAAAATCTGGCTGAAGCAGAGTGTTCTGTAAGTGTAGAGGTGTGGCATAGGGTGAGGACATGCCAACACCCAAAGTGCACTTCAACCTTCATGCTAGCCCTGGAGGAGCAGGGATGGATATGAAAGGGCAGATGTGCAACTTGTATCTCTATCCATGGCTGTTGCAGGGTGCTAACCTTATGTGGAGGTGGGATGGAGGGATGGGGCATCATTCTCCCAGAGCCGCCTGCCTGGATCCCACCCAATGCTTTCACGGAACTCAGATGAGTGAAGATGGGCAGATGTGTGAACCACCTGAAGAGTGCTCCTCACATGTGGGAGGTGGAATGGAAGGAGAAAATGCTTTACATGTGCAGAGATGTGGAGTGGTGTGTTGGGTGCCAGTGTCCTTAGGCCACCCAGTGGATCTGGACCGCAACCCAATTTCCACCCACCTAGAGCCCACCAGGCTAGATAAAAACAGTTGTGGAGTGGCAAATGTGCAACTCACATTTCTGTCTCTGGCTGGGTCAGCCAATGTGCAGTGGTGGGAAGGTTGTGGAAGAGGCACCAATCACCATCTTCTGCCAGGCCACAGTTCACTGTTTACCTTGGGATGCCCACCTGCAGGTCACCTTGTTATTGTGCCAACCTGTGTGGAGTGGGATGAGTGTGGCAGGAAAGATGAATAACCTACATCGGTCTCTGGCTCCTGCAGATTGTTCCATATGTGTTGATGTGAGCTGGACATGTAGGGGGCAGCAACTGCTCAGGGGTGTCCATCCAGTGCCCATCCTACATTGTGCTAGTCAATGTGAAGAGGCCCTTATGTGACCCACATATTTGTCTCTGTCTCTGTCTGGGGGCCCCTCTTGTGCAGTGGTTGAACAGATGCACCAAGTTTATTTTACACTGTGTCCCTCCTGATTTCTCTCTCTCTCTCTCTCTCTGATCTCCACTCCCCCATGGTGAAAGGACTTCTCTCTGTCCCAGTCATGACACTCTCGCTGCTACTTTCTCTGCCTGACTGTATGTGCTGTCTGCTTCCACTGGGCTTCAGAAAGACAAACAGAGAGCCAGACCAACAGCAAGGTGCTGGAAGAGTGAGCAGCTATAAAATGGATGGCAAAGGAGCTTGGGTGCACACTGTACTCCACTTCTCTGCTTTAAGGTGGGTTGACACTGTCTCTGACTGCAACAGATTGGACTTGCACATATATGCCGCACTGGAAGCGTCTCTCGCTGTTGCTGTGTCTGTCTTACAGGGGTGGGGGGTGGGGTGGAAGGAGTGGACACTGCTAGGCGAAGGGCCACCCATTGAAATGAACATTTGTTCAGTTGCAGGTCTGGGAGCCACTGGCCATTGTGATCATGGTAAATAAATTGCACTGCCCCCAGTTTCACACTGCCAAGGTGGTGCTGCAATAGTGACAGCCTGTCACATGGTGATCATTCTCATTCTGTTTACTTGCCAAATCTCAGTATGTTGCTGTCACTGTTTGGGGTCTTTCTCAACTCTGTCTCTGACACTGGTGCCACTCACCACCTCTTTTGGTCATGAGCTCTCTTTCGAGGGGCACTGCTGCCTCTCCTTCTCAGTGTTTGTCCATGCAGCCTGTGTCTCCCTCTCCCTGCAGTCCAGGATTAAGCTACAGCTCTGCAGACAATGCTGCTTCTCTTCTCAGTACTTTCATTCCTATTCATGGGGCAGATCAGTGGGTACCATTACAGAGAACAATGCTCAGGCTGGGCATCGTTGCACAGATGAAACATCGGAGAGAGAGAGGAGCTCAGGGACAAGAACACACACTGTAATTCATACATAGGCACAAACATGTTCAAGGCAGATGTCTGTCGGGGGAAGGATAAATTACATTTATTTGTTCTTTACTGCTAGGACTGTTCACTGCTTATGGCACAGAGAGTGGGGGGGGGATACAGTGTATGGCTGGGTACCCGGACATTTGTAGGGTGGTTGGGGAGACAAACGGAAGGATAAGTAAGGGCATGAATGAAAGGAATGAAGTGCTCTCATTGGAGTGCTTCATTTCTTTCAACTAGAGAATGGCTTCCAGCTGTGAAATTGTGACTGATGTCACAGTCTGGTTGCCTGCTCATTGGTCTGTCAGGGACGAGCCCACTGTAGATTGCTGTGCATTGGACTCGTCCATGACACACCTCCGAAACGTTGTTCTACCACAGGATGTTTCTTGTGCATGTGCAAGAAAACATAAGAAACTATATAGAATTTAGATTAGTGACTACCCTCATTTAAAAGGCCTTTTTGTCCTAAGCACAAAAATGTAAAATAATGCACTTGGAGCTCAGAAATCTTGGGGCAGAGTGCAAACAGGTGGAGTGGTATTGACAACATTAAGAAAGCACACATTAAAAAAAAGAGCTTTTACATACAGTTGATTACTGTTTAACAATATTTTGCATCTATGGCTGCCATGTACATCTGATGCAAACCCATAATCACATTCCTCACTTGAAGCGAAGGGGGGGGGGGAGAGGCCATAACTGACTCCTTGTTTTTGTGTTAAAGGTGTCAGTTTCTTTACAACAAAAACAAGGAAAGGCATAATTTCTAAAATGTGCAGATGAGCATGGGAACCACTTTTTTCCAGACTAGGCTACCACTGACAGCTACCACTTCAAAACTGCTACTACCCCTGCCTAATACAATCATGGGAAAACCAGAAGTAGTCTACCAGCACTGGGATCAATATGGTTAAGGCACATTTGCCAGAAATTACTGCTTAGAAAAGAATGAGAAAGTGACTGTGATGACGAGCAAGTCCCAGACCAGATCACTAGTTTGTTAATAGACTCCTCCTGAGTCTGACTTGTACAGCTACATGGGCCAAGCTCCACAGATGTTATGCCATCATCAGATTTGTATAAGAGCACTGTGGAAGCATGTAACCGGACTACTGTCTGATGTGCTGCCACAATGCTCTGACATAGTTTCCCGTGATTCTGTTTATGCAGCCCATCCCCTCCATGGGCTGCATAAACATACCCACTTCCCGGCACACTACGTTTCCATTCCACAACTACTGCAGTGACAGCCACTGTGTGCAACATGGTGATGTTGACTTAAACTGCGTATGCTTGACTATCGTACATACATAGGTATGTCAGCACTGCCATGTTGTGCAGGACCAACTACAGGACAAACTGCACATGTGTGAGTATCACACATGCACAGTACTGTAATCGCAGCAGTATTACTTACAGCTGCCGCAAAAGCATTGCATATTCTTTTCCACACTCTTGCCACTCCTAACAGCTCTAAACATCCATATCAGCTCTGACCAGAGTTTGTTCACTATGCATCCATGTTCTACTACAGAACTCTATGCTTGAGAAGGGCTTTATCGCACAGCTTTAAAATGGTACTTAGCACAGGGTGTAAATCAGAAACAACAACTGAGATTACTTGTAGGCCTGTATAGATGGCAAAACAGAAACCAGAAATACCATAAGGAGAACTCACAGAACGTTGAAACAGAATTTGTCGACAGATAATGACTGCTAGGCCCATCTAGTGTGCCCGTAAGCCCTATACTTGTATGCGGTCTCTGACCCTATGTGGTTAGTGGCTTTTCATCACTCCCTCCCAGCTCAAGATTCCCTTGTGCATGTCCCAGGCATGTTTAAAGCCCTCCAAGGTACCTGCCCTCACCACCTCTTGTGGCATACTATTTGAAGCATCCATCACCCTCTTTGTAAAGAAAACCTTCTCACATTCCCTCTTAATCTACCCTCTCCAATTTTGTATCATGGCTCCTCTCTCTAGTACTCCTTCTACATAGGAAAAGGTCTCCCCCTGCACCTTGTTTATGCCCTTAAGGTACTTGAAAGTTTCTATCATGCCTCTCTGCTGTCTCCTCTCCTCCCATGAATACGTATTGAGGTCCTTTAGTGTAGCCGTATGTGTTTTGTGGTCAAGCCATGTACCATCTAGGTTGCCCTTCTCTGTACCACCTCCGCCCTGTTAATGTCCTTGCACAGGTGCGGCCTCCAGAATTGCATGCAATACTCCAGGTGAGGCCTTACCTCTAATAATGATTTGTATGCTGTTTGTGATACTAAATCTGGGAAGTACATTTTAAAATTCCACATCATATAAAGCATAGAAGGTTGTGCTATAACACCCAGGGCTTGATTTTCAAAGTGTGGCACAGGGCTTGGATCAAACTCTGCACCACAACACTTAGGTTCTAGCAGTGTGCCAGACCCCTTTGCTGAAGCTGTGCCTGATTTTCCAGTCTCAGGCACAGTTGTGACAGTCTCCACATTTGATGGCAGCTTACACCAAATATTTGGTGCAAGCTCTGTAAAAACAGCCCATGGGATTGTCACAAGCTCAGGTTTCTTGAGTGTTAAATAGTAATGTTGATGACTCTCTCATGCTTTTACTCTAGATTAAATACATTTGCTTTGATTTTATTTTATTTATTTATTTAGTTAAACATCAGTTTAGAAACCTTTGAGCCAGAGGCTCATTTACAAAGGTACCTCGTCACAAAGAGGACATCAGAACAGCAGTACAAGGGACACAGTACTTACAAACAAAAAAGTTACAGTTCAATTACAATTTTGTTTCAATAGAATACAATCTCCAACGAAGCAAAAGATAACAAAAGGTGCAAAACTTATGGTCGGGGGAGAGCTGGTGGGAGGAGAAGGGAGGGAGATAGGGGAGGAGGAATTAGTAGGGAAAGGAAGGGGGGGAGCAGCTCAGTGAGCATTGTCAAACAGAGTATATATTTTTTTTTATACACTAGGCTAGCGGCAGTTGCATTTGCGAGAGCTAAGCAGGAAGTTTCTGAGCCTGGGCTTAAAGCAAGCTAAGGTTAGTGAGTTTGAGACACTGGCAGGGAGGGAGTTATACCAGTGGGGCGCATGGTAGGGGAATGCCCTCTGACCTTGAGAGGTCCTGGCTCTCGGAATAACTAGGGTAGCTCTTGACGAGCTGCGCGTGATCAGGGTCGGTGCAGTACAGCGAATGGAGTTGGATAGGCCTATGGGGGATAGGCCACGCAGGGCTTTAAAGGTGAGCTGGCATGTCTGATACATGAGTCGTTCTTCCAGGTTGAGTAGGGTAGGGTAGGGTGATTGAGCTGTGCATGTCTCCATTGTCATACATGTACTGTATCTGTTAAGTGTAATGAGTTACTAGTGTCTTGCCACTATTGGTAAAAAGCCCAAGTATAAGCATGTTGGGGTGGGGGGTATTGCCCTGCCTTTTAAAATCTATACTGTAAGTTAGCCAAGCAACCAATTAAAGGAAGAAATTGTCCCTACAAATCAGAACTGTAACCCGTAGTTAAAACATAACTTTTGCTGGGAAAAATGACTTTCAGGTTCAGCACATTTCTACTTTAAAAGCAGACTGAAAGACCCCTATCCGAATTGTTTGCATATGAATTCTACAAATAATGTTTTACCATTGCTGGTGGTGTCCTTTACAGCCATAGTCTCAAAAGTGGAATATCTCTGTATCCTGGTCAACCTCTAAACATGTTTTTTTTTTTCCACCAAGTGGGCTTTACTCAGTTGCTAAGGAGAAATAAATGAAAAGATTGTCATGTCTTACCATGCACAGTATATTTATGAAATACCTGTGAGAATAAAAACTAATGACTATGATGTTTTTGTTGATGTGATAAATTCATTAGTTTAGTAATAGAATGTTTGTGAGAGTCAGGCAACAGCCAGTTTACCTGGTGTTCCTGTGCTTTGGCACTCCTGCTCAGTGATGATTCCCTTGTAATAAAGTATTGATAGTTCTCATGAGTCTGCATGTTTTGTGGCCAGGTATGTCTGACTGTTGAATCATGTGTGGGCCAAGAGTTTTGGCTGGTTCCCCCTCAAGATCACAACATTTTTTCTTGGACATTGGAAGTAAGGTGCTGGGGCCATGCACTGATTTTATCTGACTATAGGGGCTTTTATAATTTTTAAGAAACTGAGGAAACACATATTTTTAACCTTTATTCAGCCCCTCCATTTGTGCTGCATCATTTTATGATTTTTACACTGTGTCCTTTGAATGTGCAAGGAGCAATGGTGGCATGTGATGTTGCTGAGAGTATCCTCTTAGGTTCTGTTATGGTTAATTAAGCAATAAACCATGACAGGCTGTAGTTTATGCTGGGATTTACCCATGGCTGGTGTGGTTTGGCCACGAGGCTGCAGGCCGAGTAGTCAAACCAGGTCAGCTGTGGGTAAATCACAGCATAACCTACACCCTGGAGTGGTTTATTGCGATTATACAATGGTCCCAGTTTTTTGGTGATAAAGAAAAATAAAAGAAACATTTTTCTTGTTTTTTTGTAGTTTGCATTATTTTCATGTCATTGTATTGCTCTGCTAGAAAAAAAAATAGTTCTGAATTGCTATGGAGACTGTGCCTGTCCTAAGGGTTTGCTTTAGATGAATGTGGGACTAAGTCTGCTGTGATTTAAATAAGTTAAAAGTTAGACAAGTGTGGCAGCCCTGACACACAGATTGAGACAGGTGTTTATCTTTCTTCTGTGAGGCACAGGGTGGGAGGGCAGGCGCCTCATAACTTGTCTAAGTCTCGAGAGATTTTGTCCCACTTAATGTAAAGTAGCCTGTTATGCCTGGCAGCATCTCCATAGCAACAGTGGTCCAGGGGCAGGATTCACAAAGATCGTGAAATTCCCACAGCTGTGGCAAAACATCGGCGCCAAAGGGTGGCCACTTGCAGAGCCGAAGGAGTCCCACAGCTCTGGGTATTCACAAAGGTTGAGCTGGATCATGACCGGCTCCATGAATTATGGCAGCTTATGGGTAGTGTCACCATGGTGATCACCGCAGCTGCAGAAAGATGATACAGCTGGTGGGAGCAGCCATAACACCCTCTGCAACTTCTGTGCCTGTGAATCGCAACCAGTGCAGCTGCAGGCAATTTCAATCCACAACTGCAGTTGCGGAGTGGGACTTGGGTCCTGATAACTTTGTGAATCCTGCCCCATGTCCTGAGGAGAATGTGAGCAGGAAGCAGTAACAGCTGAGGAGTTTCTGCTTTTTTATTTTATTTTTTTTCTGTTTACACTGATGGAAGAGACAGAGATTGGGATTGCACCCCAGAGACACTGGGGAAAAAATAGAGAGAGAGTAAAGAGCGAGCGAAATATAGAGCGGGAGTAAAGAACTAGTGAAATGTGAGGTGAGTTTGGTAAAATGCTCCCTCCTAGTGTCAGAGCTACAATTAAACTTATCTTTTAAAGTACGTTCCATTAAAAAAGAACTTCAAAGTGAATTCAAGAGGAAGGAGTGGGCAGAGTAAAAAATGAAGTCATGTGATGGTGCGAGTGTCATGAAAGCATACAGCAGGGGAAGTTAGGCTAGTAGCAGGCAGGGAAAGAAATCATACAATTTATGTCTGTTTGCAGGTACTTTTTCTAAAAGTGCACATATTTCTTGGAACTTCAGTTAAATTTAGGCACAGTTCATCTCGCCCCAGCACTCTTGCTCTGCAGCATTTATAGTAGCTGCTAAAATTGCAGTGTGGTTTGAATTTCAAAATGGGAGCAGAGCAGGTGGCAGCGAGACAGTCGTTTACAATTACAGTGTTAGCCACTCATGGGTTTGAGCTGCTCGCAGTGAATTCCGGGGAAGTTACTGATGTGGCTGACTAGTGGCTAGCACCTTTTCCCATTCGTACATCGCAGGATTTACCACGGGTAAAAGGTGCTAGTCAGCCAATCCGAATACATGTTTCTAGGACCCCATTATATAATCAAATATATTGGCTCTACTGGGTTTATACTCTTGTCCAACAACTTGTGCACTATCCAGTAATACTCTAATACTGAAGCTTATCCAGTCTTTAACTTTTCAGTTTTGGGGATTTGGTGTGTGGATCTAAGGAAGCTAACTCCTCAGTGGCTGAGACCTGAGCAAGATTAAGAGGGACAATGTCTCTGGCATCATTCATTAGCCCCTCCCCCCAATAATTGAAGAAAGCACTAGGGACTGAGTGGAATTCCTAGTGAACAAGTCTCCCCAATAAAGGTGGTCTACGTAGCTCATGGGAGGGAACCACCTCAGCAGCAGTGATCTTAATTTCTCCCTTGATGGCTGCTGTTGTCAACTGTTTTGAGAGTGAGCCAGCCCTTTGGTGCAGCAGTAGAGCTACTGCTTGCAATGTAGACAATGCAGACACAGAAGCGAACCCGGACTGTTGGAGGCCCAGCCAGGTGAAGGAGGACTGAGCATCCAAAGAACTGCTCTCCTCCTCTGGGGAGCGGGGGCGTCTGATACTCTACTGGCCCTAAGAGGAAGCTGGGGGAGGGACAGTTGGAGTTTGCAGTTTGGGGAGGTGTGGCAGAAGTCGATACGTGTGCCACTATGTCATTGCACATCTCATCTCCCAGGGAGATGAACGGAGAAAAATGATGGACTGCATCAAGATGCCACCCACCTCTTACCACAGGCATGTACTGTCAAATCATTGTGCTCCCCAGACACTGAGCTAGAGGTCTGCAGGGGAGAATACCCCTTCCCCAACAAACCAAGGAGGAACAGGGGAAGAGGTATGTCCTGGTGAAATGGATGACAGTTCCGGGTACAATGGTAGGGCCAATGGGGGCCGGGGAGATGGATGACAGAGCTGGGTGTGAGGGTAGTGCCAGCGGGGGCTGGTCGGGGTGTGGAAGACAAAAACATTTTTTTGAGAGTGTGTATACAGAACAAGGATCCCTCATAGAAGTGGTTTGTGTGACCCATGGGAGGAGATACTGTCAGTGGCAGTGACTTCAATACCCATTGTTGGCAGCTGTTGTTTTATAGATAGCCATTTTAGTCATATTTTTTACCACTGTGGTATAGATAAGGTGGCTTCTCTCCCCTGCCACTGCAAGTTTCTAGGGAGGGGATCTCTCCAGTGGCCGATGATGAACTGTTAATCCTTCTCAAACATTCCTGAACATCCCTTGTTATGGTAATGATGACTTGGATTAACAAACTTTGTACCTGGCCTGTTGGACTGTATCTATTCACTATTCATTGTAAAAACTATGTTAATGCACACATTGGAGTTGCTGCACAAAGCACAGAAAGTATGTACATGCAATGTTAAGAAAAAGCTCACTGAGTCTTGGTAAATCTGTGTCATCACATCCCTCTGGGTTAAAAAAAAAACATGCAACAAGACCAGCCTGGCAGAGCAATGGTAGCACTACAGCTTGTGGTGCTGATGAATCGGGATTGGAAGTGAACTAGGAGCATTGGAGGGTCAGCTAGGGGAGGAGGATTGAGCATCTGTGGGACTGCTGTCCTCCAGAGGTGGGGGTATGCAGTGCCTGGCACAAGCCTGAGCCCTAGCAGAGACTAAACAGAAGGCATGGACCACCAGAAGTGCAGGTAGGTGCAGCAGCCATTGATGCACATTGGGCAGGAGCTTGCAACATGCATCATGACAGCATTTCATGTCTGCACCTCCTAGGGGAGAACACAGGAAAACTCCTGGCCAGCAGGATGACACTGGTCAGCCACAAGTTCTACAACCAGCTGTCCAAAACCTGTCCAGTGAAACTGGATCTTGTTCAATGGTGGACATTGGGGAACCCCACCAATCTTGGTGGGGGGGGAGTTGACTCTGTGGGCAGATGTGGGCAGGTAAGCCCAGGAGGGTGTGGGTGTGTTGGGCCTGGGTTGACTAGTGGAAGATGGCTAGTCGGATAGGGAGAAAAAGATTTACAAAAACAAAATCTTGCAACACAGTATTAATGCTGCCCTCACTTCATTAGCACATCTACAGGCATTGGTGTGTGCTTGTTCTCTGCCTGATCAGACAGGTCAAAATGAGTGCAACATTGGTGCTGTGTCAAGAGATCATTAAAACCCTGAAGAATGCGACATCACAGATTTAACAAAGCTCAATGGACTTTTTACCCTAATCTTGCATTTCCCTACAACACTTTTTATACTTTGTGCTGCAACCCTTACTTGTGCCTTAATATCGTTTTCTGCAAATAGTTTTCTGTCTTTTTGAGTGTACCCCGTGCCTGTAGCTAGCTTTGCATATAGGCCAAGGGACCAAATGAGAAGCCGGTAACCGATGGGGAAACTTCCCTGGCCCCATCTGTAGCTTGCTTTAAATTGAGGTGGGGACAAAAACAAAGTCTGTGTGCATGCATAGGCTGCTTCTTCTTTTCTTCCTTTTTTGAGCTTAGTTTTTTGTGTCTTCTTTTTTAAAAAGACTCAAAAAATGCCCAGAAACTGTGAAATGCACATGCACACTGACTGTTTTTTTTACTTCAATTTTTGTTTTGCTTATAACCTTGATATTTTCAAAATTGTTTTCTTCATATTTTCATTTATGGACAAATTATCAACCTCTGTCATGATTACAAAAGTGGCTACTTATAAATCTTACCTGAAACGTGTTTTTGGGTACAACCCAGGATGCAATGTAGTGTCACAAACTGCTGCATGATGATGACAAAAGGAAATAACTGCCCTTGAAAATGCAATGTTTGCTGCAGTAACTCTGTAGAATTCTGCAGTATTCTCTATTGCATCCTGGCAGGATCTACTGTACATTTTTTAATAAAAATAGTTTATCAATATACTGTAGAACTAGAAAGTATTGCTGTAAAACAAATATCGCTATTATCGTGCTGTGCCTTTAAGGCACGACATTTGTTTGACAGCACTCATTCATTGACTGCATGCTGCGACCACGTGGTGCTTCAGTACCTCGGCAATGAGCACAGGTGCTTGTTTCAATGTTTTTAATGTTCATTTGTGTAAGCAGCACCCAATCAAAACCCTAAATCCCTAATAGTGTTATAGATTCATGGAATTCTTTCATCATCTGTTCCATCGTCGCTGTCATCGTCGTCAGCGTCATCCTTCAGGACTGCTCCCTCTTTGTATGAGCTGAATACTAGCAGGAAAAGGGGTCTGAAAAAAATAATAAATTGTTGAGGTACTGTATTATATTTGACTCAGCAGAACTGAATGTGGTTAGAAGTTTGCTGTCAAGTTTACTGTTTCAGTCATTTATTCTTGATGGGAGCCGGCTCTTGATTCTCCCTGGGCTCATGGTTCTCAAACATGGGTTGTGTGGGTGAAAAGGGTCAGCAAATGGGTCATACAAGAAACGGCAACAGAGCAGCATTTAATGGGACAAGAAAATTATTAATATAGTGTGTAAAGTCGTGCTTCACTGGCACCAAAGACAGTTTTAGTAACACAGTTGGGACAAAGAAAGATTTGCGAAGCATGACTGGTGTTTTGCGTGGTCATGACATTGAAGGCGAGTCCACGATATAAAGTTTACACATTTATAAATAGTTTTACAGTAAGTGGTGAGTGACTCAGCCCTTTATTCCACTTACATTACATTGATATGCCCTTTTAAAAGCTAAAACCTTCCCTATAGTAAAAGAAAACACATGTTGGGAGTGAGTTAAAATAAACATCTGCTTCCAGTTCTCTATGTCAAAAATCTATCACACATCCATTTGGTTCTCGGACAGGGAGGAACAACAGATGCACAGCTAGAAACACAGTCTGGGATATACCCAGTTCTGACGCGATCATAGCAGAACGTTCTATTTAAGAAGCATAATAGCAACTTTTCTCATCAGTTATAGTTTGAGGCTAGAAAATTATGGAGATAAACACATTTATACAAAAGGCCATGCTTGATTCGCAAATGGCTAAGGTATTACAGGATTTTATTTGCACCTTGCAGTTTTCTCAGGAATGTAAAGTAAGCTTATTTCCATACTTTGCTAGACTCAAACTATTACTGAAGAAGGAAGAAATTTCTTCATACTTACCATAATTTCCTTTTCTGTTAGTTCCAACAGTGTCAATGGATATTCATAACAACTGGATATTATGCAGCCCTACTGGGGGAAATGGCACAGCCCAAAGCTTTAGACTGCAGTGTATATGAGGATTCAGAGCAGCAGCAACCATCTTGTTTTTTATTTTTGTTTATTCATTTTTTACATACTACAGTGCAGCATGTAAACTAAAGAGGGATACCCAGGTAAATGTATAAAACTGTGATTATAACCGAACAATGGACATTATCCGCTAGCTTACTGGACAATATTCTCTTGCAGGAGTGAGGCTCCTGGGAGGGCCCCATTGACAATGTTGGAGCTAATAGAAAAGGAAATGATGGTAAGTGTGAAGAAATTTCATCTTTTTGTAGTGTTCCATACTGTCAATGGGTATTCACAACAACTGGGTTCTAGGAAGCTGTACCCAGAAAACCAGGAGTGGGAGAATACTGTCACATGTATCAACCCGTACAGGAAGAAAATTGACCTGCTAACTGCCACTTGCAACACCCTGTGACCAAAGGCATATCAGCAGAGTTTTGAATCTCCACTCTAGAATGCTTGGTGAAAGTGTGGATGGAGGATCACATAGCTACTATACCTTGCCTAACTCAAAAAACAGATACTTTACTTCTCTCCACCCGGGAAGTGACCATAGCCCTGGCGGAGTGAGCCTTGATGAAAGCTGGAGGCCTCTTTTGTTACTGCAACATAAGCCTTGGCAATGCAGCCCCTCACCCACCTAGCCAGGGTAGCCTTGGACACTCCCTGATCCTGCTTGGCTGCTCTGAAAGGCAAACAAATTATCCAATTTCCAGAAATCAGCAGTCCATCTGAGGTATGTCCTAATGGTCCATTGCAAATCCAGCTTGTGCAACTCCTTCTCCTTTGGGTGAGAAGGCTGTGGGTAGAAAGACGGAAGACATATTTCCTGGTTCACATGGAAATCCATGGGAACTTTCGAGATGAAAGACGGAACTATTCTGAGCACGACTGTACCTTGACCTTATGCATGATAAGGTATGGTTCTTTGTGGGTCAAGTCCTGTGGCTCGCCATCCTCCTGGCTGAATGCAACCAAAATATACACCTTGTAAGACAGCATGTCCAGCAGAACAGATAACAGTGGTTTAAAAGGCTCTGTACAGAGAGCATTCAACACCAGATTCAGATCCCTGAGGGACTGGAAATTGAAACATAGGTCGACTACTGCTGACAACCCACAGGAAAACTAATAACCTGTCTGTTAGTCCCTGAGACATACTCAGAGAGGACCCACAAGTCAACACCTGACCTCTCAGGGTGCTCAAGGCCTAAGCCTTTTATTATATTTATTTGATTTTTTTGGAAATAGGAAATCTACGAGACCAGTGATCTGAAAAGTCAAATATTATTATCCCTGGGCCTGGTCCAAAAGAGGTTCATAGCCAGGCACAAGCTGCCAGTATGGAATTCTAACTGGCAGCCATTAGATTGCTCAACACCTTCTTGGAGAAATCTAGTTTAGGTGACTCTTCTTTTCAGGAGCCATGCATTGAGCTGTAAAAGCTCCACTCCCATGACTGGGCATCTACTGCTTCTGTCTATGGACACTGGCAGTGGCTGCAGAACCACTGAACTTGAGTGTTGTGGCAGAAAGTGAAAGATGGGTTTGAAGATGACCAAATCTTTGGCACAGAAGGTTGAACAGCTCCAGTTTCAACATCCACTCCACTGGACGAACATTCTCGCATCTTCTGATTGCACCAGACCTGAAAAAACAGAGATCAAGGCATACTGCCCTCCACTCCAGAACAAGTAGGTGAGCTCCTGTACTGACCAAGTTCCTTGAATGGAAAGTAATTTTGAGTTTGCCCCCAACTAACAGGCTGGCACAGGAAGGCAGAATCCACTGTGGAGTGATGTCCAAGGGGGACTACCAAAGCAGAGTGTTCCAGGTTTGGTGAGAATTTAATCCTGGCCTGAGAACATCCAAGGTTGGCACCCAGGCTAAAAAAAACTCTAAATGCAGAGGCAGCATAAAAAGGTGATCCCACAGACTAGATCTGTAGCTGTCGAGCTGAGGTTCAGAATCCCTAGCAGGTGAGATGTGAAGCTGATGATTGGCTCCTCAGCCACTGGGCCTGCCTCAGTAAGGTCTCCTTCCTAACTATTGAGAAGAATGCCTTCTTTCCTTGTCCATCTGAACACCATCACTAGGTGTTACAAGGTCTGTGACTGCACAAGAGAGCTTTATTGTCAAATCACCAGCCGAAGATCATGATGCACAAACTTGTGCAGGTGGATAAGATCCGGGGGAAGGGGAGCAAATCCCCCACCGACTTCCTAGGGTTTAAAAGTAGGTCTGAGTAAAAGCCCTGGCCTTGCTTGCTAAAAGACTCTGGCAAAATTGCCCCATTTGAGTGAGGTGGACCTGGGTAACTGAAATGCTTGCCTCTTCACAGTTTTCTTTCTGAACCAGGAGTGCTAGAAAAATTCCCTTTGAGGGGATTTTTTTTTGTTAATGAAAATTCTATTGCATAACCTAAGGCAGAATTGCCAAAACTCAAAAAACTGAGATTATCTAGGCCCATCTTGAGTGAAAACAAAATTATGCAATCTTTCAGCAAGGAAGAATGACAGGGGTGTGCCTGAGTACTGTACCTTCCTTATAAGATGCTTGCTTTTCCATCCTGGGCCTCTGTTACATCTTCAGGCAAGGGTGCTTGTGATACTATTAGTCCATTAACCTGAATGGGATTCATTTATCCTAGATAGCCTTCTAATGTCATCCAGGCCAGGGCCAAATAACAAACATCCCTCAAGGAAGAATGAACAGTTTGGACTTCGAAGCCTGCTCAGCCATCCAGCAGTTGAGCCACATGTCTCACATAACCTACACAATGAGACAGGTGGAGCGGTCTGACATACATAAGTTTTCTACTGTAGCATCCACTGAGGTGTAGACTAAGAATAATAGCTGTAAAATGATAGCCCCACCTTGATCTGGGGGGAGGAAGCTGCCCAGGACTGAAACCTGCAAGTTTAAGGCTGTAGCAACAATACGGAAGTATTGGAAGCACGCAGATGTGTGCCGTTAGAGACAAGTCTCTTCTGCAAGCAGTAACCACTCACTGTTGTGTGAATCCATTAAGGCCAATCACCCTGCAAGTAATAAGAAGTGCTGGAATATGAGCTGCCTTATCCGCCCGAGGAAGATTGTTTATTTTTGCAGATATGTTCTTTGGTCTGCACTGGCTCGTTACTGTTAAATAATCAGTCACAGTGAATAAAGCTAGGAAAAGGAAAAGCATCTGGAAATGATATCCACTGCCTCCATGGGTAGCACCTCCTTAAGCTGTAAGGGCCTAGACACCTCAGCTATCGGGTAAGACAAACACTTGGTATCAAAATAGAGGAGGGATAGGAAACCTCTTCAGCTCTGTCCACTCCCTTTCCTCCACATCCTCAGAGGCTTTGTCCTCCTCATCATGAAGTAGCTCCTATGGTGAGGGTTTTCCCCAGTACCCTGAGATTCTCATCCTGACCCTCTAGATGGACAGGGTCAGGGTCTTCCTGCATATCCCAATAAATGCAGCCCTGTTCATGCTGCACCTGGACGTGTCTGTGAGGGTGCCATCTGACCTGAGGGGCCTGGTTTGGGGTTGAGTGTATCCGATGGAATGTCCTCTGAAACATCAGGGCCCAAAAGCTCTTGCAAGAGCAATAAGAAGGTTTTCCTGCAGTATGGATGTCTAACTGGAGGGAAGATGTAAGAGACATATTAACATGAAAAAACACAATGGGGGCAATGGGAATCCAGGGAGGAGTCCTATGACTCCTGCAGGTCTTACATATCTGCCTAAATAAGGGGTCTCTGAAACAGTATGGTGCTAATATCAAATAACAATAGCCCTGCAGAGATTAAAAATAATGGGCTGGTGTTCACATACCAACATAAAGTAGAAAACTGTTCAACCGCTCAGTAACAGTAATTAAAAAACAAAGGCTCAAACCAGCCTCCTAAAAACTGGGCATTCTGGAAAAGTACTGCAAAGCAAAAAGCCCATGTACCCCCAGGCAAAATGCACACCAATACCCCAAACCAAGATCAGAACAGGGAGGGGGATACACATTTCAGAATAGTAAAAGAAAGGAAACATGTACACTTACAGTGAAGCAGAAACACCCTGACTATTCATGCAAAATGTCTGGAATTAGAAGCCTCTGTGGGTTTTTTTTTTTGTTTTCCCTTTGAGTTTGACTGCCTGATTAATAAGAAGTGTGTAATCCCCACCTCTGACATGAGAGATTGCAAATATCCCCTGGAAAAGAAAAGTAATTGCACTCACTGACTACTGCCACCATTCTTGAGTGCTCTAAGGAGAGAGCTGTTGTTCACACACACAACATGCAGGCGTGCATGCGCACTCTCATACAGGAGTCACTGCGATGTCACGACATAAAGCGTAACATCGGTGCGCTTAAGTGGTGTGCACACACACAACAGGAATGCACGAAGCACAGAGAGACAAGAGTGTGCCCCATGCCAGTTGAAAAAATGGCAGGAGCGAAGGAAGAGGGCACGCACACACTATAGTCAGGTCTTCTTGAAATCCATTGGCTGTTACCTGTCTGACATGTCATCAAAATGGCCATGGCCACACTCTGAAGGAGTCTTGTGCTCCAAAGTCTTTATTTTAACATTAGTTAGCCCCCCTTATGGTGTGCTTAACCCTTAAGCCAGCCAGGTCCAGCTGGGCTACTGTCCTGTCTATCTCTAGTGGCTATGAAACATAGACACATAGAATTTGACTGCAGATAAGGACCATGAGGCCCATCAAGTCTGCCCATTTTCCTACCCATTTCAATACCACAGTCCCTAGTTGATCTATGGTCTAACCTTTCTTCCCTGTTGCCAGAGTACCCTTTTGTCTGTCCCATGCATTCTTAAATTCCTTAACCCTTTTTGGCCCCACCATGACTACAGGTAGGCTGTTCCAAGATATGGGTGCTGTGGGTTCGTGGTCAGCATGCTGGCAGGGTCAGTGGAGCTGGGAGCACTGGGAAGGAGCAAAGCATTGGGGTACCATTTTTTCCCCTCTATGCCTTACATTTGTCTATCATTTGATCCATAGTGGATGTATGTAATGTATGTTATTTAATGTTTTTAATAGTAAATTTTCATTAAAGTAGTAAGGTTTTTGTTAAATTTGATGCTTTTCCAGTCTTTTTTGATTCTCCTTGAGTGCTCACAACAGTGTAAAAAGGCATTGGGAGAAACCCCTGCAGCATGTGCTGCAGCTCATGATAGTGCTGGAATTTGTGGTGCTGAAACACTGAAGTGGAGTAGTGGTCCTGGCGTCCCTGGTCCCCTTTGCCAGATTCAAGGGACCAGGACTGAAGAAACCTAGCCACAGCCACAGTAAAGGGAGCAGGAGGTGCCAAGATTTTTTTATTTGAGTTCTGGTGACCAGGTAAGTCCACTGAGACAATACAGTCCCTTTTCAGGGGCGACCTGGGGATAGATTACATGCAGTAGCAGTGCAATTTAACAGAGTGGTAAGACATTGGACGTATAGAAGAACACAAAAACAAAACAATGACTATATTCTTGAGCAAGATTTGTCAGGTGAGAGATAAATGAAAACAGGGTTAGGCATTGGCACAAGATAACTGCAACAAATCATTAAGTAGCGAAGTGAACATCGGGGTAGATTTGGAGGGGAAGGGGATAAGGGAGGGACATATTCAGGTGAAGCAAGAACAGGGTGAAGAGGTGGATAATGAGGCAGGCAACATTGATTGGAACAACTTAAGAGAGGAGCAAGACAAGATAGTCGGAGAAAGAGAGTTCCAATCCGAGAGAGCAGCGAACGAGAAGGATCTCCTGGAGGTGGTCAGATGTAGTTTTGTTATGACAAGAAGTAGAAGTGAGGTGGAGCAAAGGGTGTGAGGTGCATGCCAGAGATGCACAAGTTCGTCAAGGCAAGGAGGTGTAAAGTCATGGACGAGCTTGAATATGAGGCTCAAGGAGGAGTATCTTAATTTATCAATGTAAGTAAACCATCCTAGCGAGGAGAGAACATCACAGTGGTGCAAGCAGGCTTTGACCCTCAAGGCAAACCTGCCAATCCTGTGGTATGCCTGAGAGAGGAGGGACATGGACTAGTGGGACAGATCAAGAGGACCTGCGAGAAGGGTAGTGTGGTGATTGTGGGGGACTTCAACATGCCAGGAGTGGACTGGAGCACCTCAACAACCAGGAACAGAAGGGAGCAGGTACTGCTGGATGCCTTCCAGGACAGCTTCCTGCTGCAAATGGTCAGTGAACCAACCAGATTAGGAAATACCCTTGACCTTGTGCTGGCAAATGGGGACTTTGTGAGAGAACTTACAGTGGAGGAACCGCTGTCAGGGAGTGACCACCGCTCAGTATGGCTCACATTGGATATGGGCAAGGAAGGAGTGGAATCTGGCACAATAGTGCTGGACTTCAGGAGGGCCAACTTTGGGAGGATGGGGGAAGTGTAAAGGGTACCTGTCCAGAATTCAGTCTAGTATGGACACTAACCAGAGGTGGGAGCTCATAAAGCTGGAGATAGTGGAGGCAACCAAAACCTGCTGCAAAGCCCAGAGCAAGAAGGCTAGGGCTAAGAAACTGATCTGGTTGAGCAAGGAGGTCATGGAAAAGGTAAGGAGGAAAAAGAGCTGCCTTTAGAAAGTACAAGAAAACAGGGAGGGCGGAGGACAGGGAGGAATACTTGACAGAATCGAAGGAGGTGACAAGGGCAGTAAGGGGAGCCAAAGCATCTATGGAACTCAGGCTGGCACAAGGCATTAAAAAGGGGGAGAAGGACTTCTTTAAGTACAACAGGAAGAAAAGGAGCTGTAAGGACCACATAGTAAGGATTAGGAAGAAGGAGGGTTGGGTGGAAGCAGGGTGCGATAAGGCGGAAGCACTAAATGAGTACTTCTGCTCAGTATTTACTAAAGAGAAGAGGGGGGTTACACCCAAGGTGGGAGAAATGGCAGAAGCAGGGAAGTGGTGACAGATGGGAAATCATGGAGAGTAGAGTTCGAGAGGGTTTGAAGGCACTGAGGTGGACAAGGCGACAGGCCCAGATGGCATCCACCCCAGGGTACTGAAGGAGCTGGCAGGAGGTCCTTGCAGGACCTTTGGCAGACCTATTTAATGCCTCACTACATTCAGGTGTGTACCTCAGGACTGGAGGATGGCTCATGTGGTGCCCCTCCACAAGAGTGGCCCCAAGGATGAACCGGGAAACTACAGACCAGTGAGCCTCACATCCATCGTGGGTAAACTAATTGAGACTATCCTGAAGGAGAGGCTGGTGGCCGTCCTAGAGGCCAAAGGACTACAGGACAGCAGACAGCATGGCTTCATATGTGGCAGATCCTGCCAAACCAACCTGGTCGAGTTCTATGACTGGGTAACTAGGCAACTGGACAGGGACTATGCAGTGGATGTCCTGTATCTGGACTTCAGTAAGGCATTCAACTCAGTGCCACATGGAAGGCTGGGAAGGAAGTTAGTAGGCACAGGCGGGTGCAAAGCTGGTGAGATGGTAGGAAACTGGCTGCAGGGAAGGCAACAGAGGGGTGGTGGTGGGTGGGAGCTCTCATACCCAGGGCAGTGGCGGCGGTGTTCCACAGGGCTCAGTGTTGGGACCAGTGTTGTTTGGGATGTTCATTGCAGACATATCATGGGACATCAAGAACAGATCAGTCTGTTTGCTGATGATACCAAGGTAGGCGCAGTGGTGGATGACCTAGGGGGATGGCAGGGGTTGCAGGATGATCTGGCAAAGCCTGAAACCTGGTCAGACACCTGGCAACTGAACTTTAATTCCAAAAAGTGCAAGGTGCTGCATTTTGGGATGAAGAACCCAAGGAGGAGTTACCAGCTAGGGGTGCAGCTAGCCCAGACAGAGGAGGAGAAGGATCTAGGTGTGCTCATTACAGGGTCAATGAACAACTCGGCACAATGTGGGAAGGCAGCTGCAAAGGCCAACAAAATGCTGGGTTGTATTGCAAGGGTATATCCTCGAGGAGGGAGGAGGTGATTCTGCCACTGTATGGGTCATTAGTTAGACCACATTGGAGTACTGCATGCAGTACTGGCATCCGTATCTGAAGAGACATTAAGTTACTAGAGGGGTGCAGCGCTAGAGCGACAAAGATGATCAAGGGGCTGGGGACTTATCATACGAGAGGAGGTTGAAGGAGTTGAACATGTACTCACTGGAGGAGAGGAGAGAGACAGGGTGACATGATTGAAACCTTTAAATACATGAAAGGAATAAACAAGACTGGTACAGAGGGGCTGTTCAAAGTAAGGGAGGGAGGCCACCATGGGCCATGATATGAGACTGGAGCAAGGAAGGTTCAGGAGGAGATGAGAGACACTTTTTACAGAGAGGTGGTGGCTGGGTGGAATGCGTTACCTGCTGAAGTGGTATGCAGTAGAACAGTGGACTGCTTCAAACAAGGATGGGACAGGACAAGGGGGAGGGTTAATGAAGGGAAAGGGTGGAAGGGAAGGGCAGCTGCAAAATAAGGGGTGCTAGCTGCACATTCGAGCAGACTTGATAGACCTCTAGGCCTTTATCTGCTGGCAAATTTCATATGTTCGTATGTAGGCACAGTTAGTAGAGAGAATTAGGGGAGCACAGTAGGTTAAGAGAGGTAGAAGGGAGAAGTAGGCAATTTTCAGGCATGATGCAGACGTGAGAAGCAGACGAATATGGTAGAGGAGACCTAGCTTCTGATTAAGAGATTTGGCAAGAATTGAGGCATGGGAGCTGAAGGACAGCATGGGGTCCAGAGTGAATCCCAGATATTTAAATGAGAGCACTACATCCAAGGTATCACTCTTAAGGGTTGAGGTGTGAAGGGGTTGGGGGTGAAAATTAGGAAAAGGACGATGTGAGAAGAGCATACACTTAGTTTTCTTAGCATTAAGTACAAGATAATTGCAAATGAACCAATTTTCAAGGGAAGCAAAGTCAGAGGCAAGGTCACGGTTACTAATGTCTGTGTGATGAGAGGAGCGGTATAGTATTGCGTCATCTGCATAAAGATGTACAGAGGCACCACCACAGAATCAGGGTAGTTCATTAATGAAGAGTGAGAACAGTATGGGGCCCAGGATAGATCCTTGTGGTACCCCATGGGTAATTGAGCGGAGGTCTGAGAGGGAGCCATCCCACTTCACTGTCTGGGATCGCCCAGTCAGATAACTTTTCACCCAGTGCAGGGCACTGTTGTTCTTACCGATGAGAGGAAGCTGGTGGAGAAGGCGATCATGATTCACTAGATCAAATGCCTTAGTGAGATCAACAAAGATGGCGTCTGTGATGAGGCCTTTGTCCATGGCATGAAATATGTCAGATGTAACTTTTAACAGGGTGGTGAGAGTACTATGTGTCCTTCTAAAGCTATGTTGATAAGAGAAGAGAATGTTGTGAGAGTCAAAGTAGTCCTGGAGGTGGTTATAGACTATGTGTTCTTGGATTTTGGCCAATGGGCAGAGGATAGAGATAGGACAATAGTTGTCTACAATGGAGTTGGTAACTCCCTCATGCACTGGGACAGCTACTGCCACCTTCCATTTATCAGGAACCGAGTTAGAGAGGAAGGACCAGTTAAAGAGGTCACGAATGGGGCGGGTGAGGGCTGGGCACCCAACTTGAGAAATTTTGGTTCTAGGATGTCGTGTCCTGGAGAGCTATCCAGTTTCAAGTTGGAGAGAAGCTGTCACACTTCTTTGAGTGTGGCAAATTTCAGTTGGAACTCAGGACGTTTTCCTATGGTAATTGGGGGAGCAGAGGTTTGTGAGGTGGAGTTATGAAAGAGAGAGGTGTATTTATGAAGGTCGGTAAAGAAGTGATTAAAACCATCAGCAGTGGATGCAGAGTCATCAAGGGTAGATCCATTGACAGTGATATTACTAGGGATTTCTACGGTTTTACCTTTTACTAGCAAATTAATTTGCATTCAGAATTCCTTGGGATTGCTAAGGTGTTCTGCTTGAAGAGATTTGAAATGGAGGCACAGAGCTTTTTGGAGTGCATTTTTGCAACTGTTACAGATTTGTCTGTAAGTTTGTGAAAGATCCACTATTTTGGTACATGTACCAGGCTTTGTCACAAAGGGAAATTTGCATCCTAATCTCCTTAGTAATTCATGGGGCCTTGACACCCTTGGAGCTGCATTTTTTTCAAGGGGGCGTGTTGGTTTATTATCTGTGAAAAGGTGTCAATTAGGAAGTCTAGAGCCTGATTTATATCAGGGAGTGTGCTGATGGGGCTCCAGTCAGTGTTATTGAGAGAGGAAATAAAGCTGTCAGTGTCAAATCTGGACAAGTCCCAAATAAGTGAGATTTTAAAAGGTGGGTTGGGATGGTTGTTTCTCCACACACAGAAGGTGGGAGAGTGATCACTTACACAGACAGGAAGTATACCCACCGATTTGATCTCCTGCAGGCAATTGGTGATCATCCAATCAAGTAGGGTATGGTTCCCAGATTTGGGGTTAATATGAGTATTATCTTGGAGAAGTTGGGTAAGATTTGAGTCGGCAAGCGAGGCACACATTTTTTCTGCATTAGGGTGAAACCAATCTAGGTTAAAGTTACCACAAAGTATTAGATCATGGCGTGGAAGGCAGGCAAGGGAGGCTAGGAGAGATGGCAGACTGGTAGAGGCGTGGCATGGGGGTAAGTAAACACATCCAATGGTGAGTTTCTTGACATTTCCTAGTATAATGGAGATGAAGAGAAACTCAGCAGGAGAGGGAGCCAGGTCCAGTATATGAAGTTCAACCACGTTCAGATCAGCCCTAGAGTAGGTTAATATGCCCTCCTTCTTCCTAGCCTGTCATTTCTAAGGATGCTATAACTGGATATAGATGCCTCATGCTGTTTTATGGCAGGTTTTATCCAGGATTCAGAAATGCACAGGATGTCAGGAGACTTTTGGATAGTCCAGGCTTGCAGTTCAGCCATTTTAGGGCGCAAGCTGCGAATGATCATGTGGGCAATTTTTAAGCCTTTAATCGTGGGTATGGATAAAGAAGAGTGGGAGAGGGTGGTGTGATAGGCAGGCCCAGGGTTGAGTTCTATATTCCCAGCCTGGACCAAAAGAAGGAGGATGGCAGTGTGAGACCAGGTTAGTGCACAGGAGGAGAACATTTCAAGGAGATGTGTAACATCTGGTGTACGAAGGCGCTTATGGAGCCAGGACCCCAGCAGTGCTGCTTCACACTTGGGAGCACAGAGGATGTAGAGTAGCATAAGAGTAGAGTCAGGTCTTATATAGCAGGGTGGGGGAGGAGAGCTATTGCCAGCCAGGTGGTGCAGGGACACTGCTATTAGACTATCCACACAGCAGCAGATGAGAACGAGGAATGATAGAATCATTAGCCACAAGAGAATACTCATAATTGGGAGCAGGCAGCTACAAGTAAAATGTACCCAGAGGATGAGGAGGGAGAGGCAAGAACAATCAGGATGGAGAGACCCAGCGAAGGAAAAAGATTGCAAGCAGCAAATGAGAGGGAGAGATAAGAGAAGAGGGAGTGACAAGGAATAGGCTTAGAGAGGGAGGAAAAAGGCAGTAAACAAGGAGCAGGGTGAAGCAGTGAAGGGGGAGTTCTAGTTTATGGAGGGGGAGTTAACAGCAGTCAGAGTGCTAGTATGACAGTAACTAGCCAATGTAAAGGTGATGGGTGGAGTCAGAGATGTATTTAATAGAGGCTAGGGTCAGGGCAGGTGGTGACGGACAAATTACACCTCAGATAACAAGTAACAGAGCCCCATAGCAAGGAAAGCCCAAAGTCAAAAAGCCACAGCCAGTGGAGCCAATCGGGAGCCTGCTTGAGGATCAGCAACCAATGGCATTTCTGGATTGTCCCCAAAGAGAAAAGGTAGGCTTACCCCAGTCAGAAGGAGGTTTTCCCAGCAGAGGAAAGAGCATGCGGCAGGCTGGCTTTCCCAGCCGTAACCGCCGGTGAAAGTGGAAATAATCTCTGTCACACTATCTCTCCCTCCCATTGCCACACATGTGGTTAAGCGGGTGGAAGCTAGCATCAACAGCAGCCAGAAGCAGCACTTAGGTGGGTGGCAGAAGCAAGCAGTCCAGGTAAACCCCCTTCTGAGGTGGGGATTGCATGGCTGACCCTTATTATCCCATCCAGCCATAGAACATAAAAGGCTGGTGTTACAAGAACCAGAAAATACTGTTTTATAAAGTTTTACCGCCCCTCCCAGTACCACCCCAACTTTTTTTGTTTCTGCCACATATTCCCACATAATGTCCCTTCTGATGATGTCCATGCTTTCACCATCTGGTGACTGGATGGATGTCCAGCCACCAGAAATCTTATGTATTTCAGTGCTGAATGGTCACTTGTGATAGTTTAAGTCCCAATAAGAAATGCACACATAGTAGAATAAAATGCTCAATTTTCTTTTCTCCAAGATCCTCCAGTAACGTAATTTTAATCCTGGTTGTACACTGCTATTGAAGCAGCACATCACACAAATGGCACCACACTGCTGCGAAGTGAGCACATATGCCTGCATTAGATAGGCAACCAGGATCCAGTAGGGTTACTTTTGAATGGAGCAAAACATAAACATTGTCTAATTCCTGCATTTCCTAGTAAAGGACATGTACAGGAACCACTAGAATGTGATGGGAAGTAAAACAGGCTCTGGCAGAGCCACTACGACTGTGAATGCATTAACTAGATAAGTGTGTTTCATGGGCTTAAACATAAACATGTATTTATTTAAAAAATATCAGATTTACAAACCTTTGAGCAAGCTAACTGGGGTTTCTGTAAGACAACAGCTACTAAATAGCTCTAATTCACTATTTTTGTTTTCTCTGTGCATCAGGTCTAGCTAGCAGGAGTGTTTTAACATCAAAAACACAAATAATGAGGCCGGCCTGGTGGCACTGAGGGTTGAGGCACTGGACGCCACACCTCGCACCACGCCAGCAGCCCGGGTTCAGGAACAAGCATGGGTCGGCCAGGGCAGAGAAGGATAGAGCGCCCGAAGGCAGCTCTCCTTCTCTGGAGGGGTTAACTGCAGGCTTCAGCTGCAATGCCACCACCTAGGGGAGCCCGGGTGGATGGCACGGTAAGATGGAGAAGCAGCAAAGGGATTGGGTGGATGTCAGCAGAGGGGTGGAGCAAGAACTACATCTCGGCATGCCTCCTAGCTCATAGCCCCTCATTGCATGCCGACATCAGGGGGAGGAAGAAACCGGAAAAACACCTCAGTCACTCCTAGGAGACGACACCTCCCTGGGAACTTCTCCAGGCTCATCAGGACAGACTCCGCTGTGCCGGCTCTACGTGCACACTCACAGTATGCTGGTATGGAGAGGTAAGCATGGGGTGTTCCTCTTCACCCCTACCCGGGGGGTTTACCGGGGGTCTTCAGGGTGTGTGTGGAGACAGGACACTCTAGGGGCAGACCAAGGCAGGGACTGGAGGGTCCACAGATAGAGGATATCCGAGAGAGTGGAGGAAGGAAGAAGATTAGGTGCATAAATACAGGGTTAAAAGAAAAGACACAAATAATGAATTAGAGCTATTTAGCAGCTGTTTTCTTGCAGAAACCCCTGTTAAATAACTTTCAGGTATCTGCTAAACTAACTGTTGACATTTGTGCTCCCTGGATAAGAACAGTTACATGGCTCTGCTGTTGCTAAACTAATTTTAATGCAGTACACATGCTAAATCTAAGGGCATGGCTACATCACTGTCACATGAGATGGGGGCATCGTAGGAGAAAGAAAGCCAATAAAACTATTTGTTATGGAGATCCCCAAGGGTCATAAAACTGCCATACAGCTAGCAGGCAATTTAGGAAAAACTCCAAATAGCAGACAGAGGGAAGGACACATTAGGTGTTAACATACATATCAAAACACTCTACATAACATATGCTTTTTGCACATTCTGGGTGGACTACTTCTTTAAGTGATTTGCGCAGGGTCACACAGTATGCAAGTGGGGGCTGTGGGAGTCAAACCCAGGTCTCTAGGTTTGTAGCTCAGAGCCTTAAACCACTGCCTACTTAACCATTTTTAAGGATTTTAAGTCAATTTGAAGGCATTAAATAGCTTAAGTTCTGTTCTCCACTGCCAAGGCATGTCTGTTGGTTGATAAGGTCCCAAACTAGTGTAACTCATTACAGCATGCTAGAGCTATCTCATGCCCCTCCCACATGAATCAGAAAAAAGTCTGGGGTGGAGGCAGAGGTGGATCTTACTCCCAAAATAAACCTAATGCTGCCTCCCACTACTCAGGTTCCAGTTCTTGTACCACCCATTTGAGAAAGAAAATAGTACCCTGCAACCATTGACTAACATGAAAGCGTATTTATTTGAGGGCGGAAAACATTGCTTGGATGAGGGTAAGGCGGAGGAGACTATTTACACCTTCAGTCAGTTCCACAGACAGAAAACATGACATCACTCCTTTTGTACATGCAATACTCCTGTAGGCTCTGCCCACAGTCGTAAAAATGAGCATCGGATAAGTGAATTTAGGATTAACTGTGAGAGCACATCACTGACACAAGCTTATGGCAAACAGTTTCAAATAGGAAAATTAACTTATCACATGTTCATTTTTATCCCAACACCCCCCTGCCCCCCCCCATTATGTTGTGCCCCATTTTACAGTAAAAGAACCAGATCCTGGTTGCCTATCTTATGCAGGAATGCATGCTCACTTCAGAGCGTTATGGCAGCAAGTGAATGCAGCGCTGCTACAATACTAGTGAACTGGAACGTCAGCTTTCTACAACTGGGATTTAAATTATGCTACTGGAGATCCTTGGAGAAAAGAACGTTAAGCATTTTCCTCTGGTACTGTAAATGCACATTTGTAATTGGGATGTAAAGAAAAACTACATGCTAAAATCATAAAAACACATTGTGAATTGTGTTTTTTTGATGGTTCCTGGCAACCTGTTCCATGTGTCTGTGACAAGCTTTTTAATATTTTCATGCCAGTTTTATGGCCCTGGAGGTAGCCAGTCAGACTTCTTTTTTTGCTTTGATCTGTAGGAATATTCCCAGAATGCCTCTGGGAATTATGTAAATTAGACCTAAGTCCTTCAATGGTGTATTGGCGTTATTATTACCCAGTCACAGCACTTTACAAAATAAATTGCCACACATTCAGAATAACAACAGTTAACACTTAGAAAAATCAGACATCGGCTAGAGAAGAAGCAAAACACTTTTTCACAGCAGTTATCTTTCACAAGCAGTTACAGTTAAATGTAGTGACAGATTATAACTAGGATCCTGGGCTCTTAGTTCTAATACAAGGTCTAATTTGCATCATTCCCAGAGGTATTCTGGGAAAATTCCAACAGATCACAGGTAATAGAATAAGCCTGAATGGCTACCCCTAAGGGCCATAACACTTGCAGAGAAAAGAAAAAGAAACCTTGCTACAGATACAGGTAACAAAATGCTAGGGATCATCAGAGAAACAAAACTCCAATGCACAGCATGTGTTTTTATAATGTTTGCATATAGTTTTCCATTAAGCCTCATAGTTGTACATTGTGCACTGAAATACAAGAGGTTTTTGGTGGCTAGACATCTGTGGTCTCACCACATAGTGAGTCATGGATGTCATCAGAGGGATGTTATACTGTAATACGCAATGGCTGTAAGAAAAGATGTCACAGTACTTTGGGGGCTTTTAAAGTTAAAAAAAAACTGTATTTTGTGGTTCTTGTAGCCACATCCTTTAATGTTCTATGGCTGGATCGGGTGGTAAGGGTCAGTGGTGCATAAAGTGAAGTGCAACAGTACACATTCCTTTTAAATCTGGTCAATGTACTGTATGTGTGCTGAGGTCCATTTCTAGCAAACTGGTAAGTAATGAATGATAATCCACTACATGTTAAGCCTTTGATCAATGTATAAATATGGACCTCAAGTATTTTCCCAGGAAAATGCTATGGTTATAACTTTCTTAACTCCAACAATGCTTAAGAGATATTAAACTTTATTTGCCTCAGTCTACTTAAAGGGACACTGTCAACCCCCTTAGGTCTTAACCTGTTTGTAGTATAAAAAACACATTGTATGTTCTGATTGGCCAAATTCTGTAGAGATTGCTAATGTAGTTGATAATTTGATTCTGATCTTTTATTTTTTAAGTGAAAAACAGACTGCCTACAATATTGGTGATACCACACAAAAATATGTTTGCTTACAGTTCCTGATTAGCTCCCACTGTATCTTTCCTGAACTTTGGAACACGAGCAATACAGTTTAGTCACTCAAGATGCAGAGGTAGGAGAGACACCTATTGCATCATGAGTGGCTGAAATATTTGGGGTGTTCCTAATGCTAAGAAATAATACAATATAAGTGCATATTAAGGATTTGAAACAGGCAAGTCTGGGGCCCAAATATTCAAAGGGGTTGTGCATGGCACAACCCCGCATTGCACCCCAGTGGGATACTGAAAAGGCTTCCTGGTGCAGCACAAATCCCAATGCACCAGGGCGCAATGTAAGTGTATGTGGTGCAGATGCAGGGGGCATGCCTATGCATATGCTCCCTGCATTGCCCCGCATAGGGGTGCTCAAAGGTGAGTCTGTGAATCAGTGGAACAACTTCTGGCCACCCACAGGTGGGCTGCTGTATTGCAGGACACAACACAGCAGCTGCCAGCCATCGGTGGCCACCCACCCACCCAGAACACCGTCCACAAGCACCCACATATCTCTGGAAGTCTAGTGGTACCCCCTCACTCCCGTTGCCGTGATCACTGGTGAATATTCTTACAAACTCCCTGGTAGTCTAGTGGTATGCACCTCTAGCCCCGAATGTGGTAGATCACTGTATGCAATGTCCCTGGTGGTCTAGTGGTATGCCACCAACTGTTGCTGTGATCACGGTAAATCGCCCGATGTAAATTCCTTGGTGATCCAGTGGCATCCTCTACTTCTTCACTTATGCAGGAACCTCGCCCACCCCGCTTCTTCATTCACATATTTGGGATTGTCTAGTACAGTATGCCCTGCAAGCCCATTGGTCTACACTGCAAAACTAATGGGCTTACAGCCCATACTGTACCCGTCATACGATCGGGCGGCTGGGTGGTATGTGCGGTAGGCAGCCGCCTACCGAAGGATGGGGGGAGGGTGGGCAAGGGGTCCTGTGGGTTGGAGTGGTGGGGTGCCACTGATCACCAGGGAATTTACATCGGTGATTTCCGAATCGAGCAATGGGTGGTGGGGGGAGTAGCACTAGACCACCAGGGAATCATATCACATACTTTAACAGTGATCGGGTAACAGGAGGGGCTTACTACTAGACCACCAGGGAATTTCTAAGGGCAACCAATGGTGATCATGGCTACAGGGCTGGGGATGCCCTGGGACCCCCTCCGCACATGTCATTCTGTGCAGGGCACCAGGCGCAATTCGCCGGGCTGCCCTGTACAATGCATGCAAATGGGGCTATAATGACATGCAAATGGTCCCATTTCTGCCTTGCATATGTTATGGTCTCATTAGTATGCCCTCTGCTAAATATCATGGGAGATGCGCCCAGTGCAACTGCGTTTGAGCTGGCGCATCCCCGTGCTCCCAATCTGTGGCTTGCGCCGGCATAGTGCCACTGCACCATGCACTGTCACTACTGTATTCAACGGTGCTGTGCCATGGTGCACTGCTGTTGAATATCATCTGGTCCTGGCGCCGGCGCATCCCATTTGCACTGCACCCAGGCTTGCGCCACTGCCTGGCGCAGTCTGAATATCCAGCTCTAGGTATAATTACACCATTAACTTTTTTTTCAGTTTTACTAAGAAAGTAGGCAGATAAAAAACAGCAACTTCAATACATTTTAGAGAAGGTAATCAATCATAAAATGTAGGTTTTCAACTGAAAATAAAATAATGCAGAAAGAGTTGATAGTGTCCCTTTAACCCTTAGGCTGCCAGAAGACACACACATGGATCTCGGAAGAAAAGGCCACAGCCATGCATTTATTTAATATCCAAATGTAAATATTAATCTTTATTGAATTTCTTAATTCATACTTCAAATATTAATATTCTGGAGTAATACCTTATAACCTTGTTTACCACTGAGCAGCGTGCACTGCCGGGGGGATGTGCCATACCTCCGGCATCGGCACTACCCATTAACCTGGGAAATCCCTTCTGGTGCATGCCGAAGAATCCCTCAGCGGTAGCAAGATAAGTCACACAGCCAAGGTTCTGGCAGCCACCGCCCCCGTCTGGCATCACCAATCTTGCAGTGTGCACTGCTGAGGCTGGACCTAGACCCCCCCCCGTGTGGGTACATGTCTTGTGATTCCCCATCCTCATGCCAACCAGGGGTCCTGACACCTTTGGGAGAACTGGCATCATCACCTTTTTTCCCCCGCTACTTTCCTCATGCGCTCCTCCCGTGCCACCCTGCCACCTGGCTGCGACAGTTTGCAATACCATACCAACCCTTGTATACCTATGTATTTCCCTACAACTCTATTCTCATATACCACTGTTCAGTGTGAAGCAGGATAACTATTAGCATGGCACTGTCTCATTTTACCCTTTTAACCATTAGATATGTTAATACCTACTTTCCTACTATATTTCCATATTCCTTTTGACTATTGAGTTCTATGTATATTAAATAGGTTATTTTGTATTATTAAAAAAAAAATATGTCCTATAGATATACATTATAGGGGCACGATTTTTAGGGTTATGAAGCCGCTTCTGTGTAAAACTCAAAATTTTGCACATTAATAACTTTGGACCCATTCAACGGATTTACATGAAATTTGTTATGTGCAGTGGGGCATGGTAGATTGCTTAATTCGCCAAATTTTGTTTCGGTTGGACTTATGTTTCTTGCACACCAAAATGCTAAAAAAAGCACTTTTCACCAGTTCTGTGGGCAATTTTTCAGATTTTGTCCATGGTGCTGCATGACCATTGTGTGGTATGCCACTTTGCAACTTGACATGTTGAAAGAGCTTGGACAAGGAACATGCCGCTTTTTGTTAGGTGAAAAAATATGCATTCATTCAAAAGTTATTAAACTTTTAAGATCCCATTGTAAGTCTATGGGAAAATTTATGTGGTTATTTTGCAAAAGAAGAATGGGGGTTTGACCATCTGGTCCCTCCTCACGATCAAAGAATTTGCAGGCTCACGATCAGAGAATCTTTGCTCATGAGGAATTCTTTGACTGCGATGGCCACTATCTAGTTTTCATTTTGCGATCAGAAAAAAACAAATATCTCGGCTCAGGGGTGACTTCTGAAGTAAAACTATGATGGGTTTTACTCAAAGGTCTTCCCTTTATCGATCCATACATGTGGTTTCTTGTAATTCTGTCAAAAAATAGAGTTTTAAAGTTTTTAATTATTTGATCTCAGCTCGCTAACGATCTTTGACTGCGAGCCTGCAAATTCTTTGATCACGATCTTTGATCATGATCTTTGATCACGATCTTTGATTGCGAGGGCACGACTAGATGGCCAGATTAAAAAATCTAATTTCTCAGTCATGGGGTGACTTATAAAGTCAAACTAGGATGGGTTTTGCTCAGGGGGCTTTATTCTGTCGAGCCAAGGCAGTGGTTTCATGCATTTCTGTGTAAAAATTTAGTTTTAATATTTTTTATTCTTTGATCATGAGCCTACAAATTTTTTGGTCACGAGCCTGCAAATTCTTTGATCAAGAGATTCTTTGACCGTGATCTTTGTTCACGAGGGAGGGACTAGATGGCCAGATTTAGAGGGACCAGATAGGCCAATTTTAACAACTTTTAAAATTAAATATCTCAGAAACGGTTTGGTCTTTTAGCTTGAAATTTGGAGGGGGTTGATGGGATGTCCTGTAGATGTGAATTATGATATTTAGGTCTCAGAAAATACATCTGTTGTGGAGATATTGTGTGGCGAAGTTTACGTTTTGCGGACAACATTTTGCATTGTGGCAGTGGCTTGAAATTTATAGGGTAGCTAACCTTACTGCCATGGACATACTTTTCAGTCATTAGGTATGTAAAATGTAAACAGGTGCAGAGTTCTGCCACTCCAAAAAATGAAAATCTCAAACTTTAAAATGTAATACAGGGTATTAAATAATTGATTAGCAGTTTTTTTCTTGGGACTGTACTAACTGTACAAAAAGTATTTATATAGATTTTCTAGAAGTGCCGTGTTTGTCAAGCACAGTGAGGCAAGAGCTATGTATTTTCACAAAGATGTAGCACCTTTATGAGCAAAATGCTAATCAATTTTAGAGTTAAATAAATCCATGTAATATCTTGGAAACGGTTGGGTCTTTTATCTTTAAATTTGGAGGGTGTTGAGGGGATGTCCTGTACATGTGAATTATGGTATTTAGGTGTTGGAAAATTAATTTGCCATGGAGATATCACATGACACACTTTTCACATTTTGTGTATTGCATTTTGCATTGTGGTAGTGGCTTCACATTTATAGGGTAGCTAGCCTTACTGTCATGGAGGTAATTTTCACCGGGTAGAGGTGTCACATGCAAACAGGTGCAGATTTATGCCACTCCGATGAATGAAACTTTGTTTCATTTCAAGGTTTTGGACCCCACGCTCCCACCTATATGTGCTCCCACCAATACGTATGATATTCTGTACTTCTACTGTTATGTTACAGGCCCTGCGCTCCCACCAACTTGCACAACTTTCTACTTTTCTATGCTTTCTCATCAAGTGAGGAACCTCTATGCAAAAAACTGCTTTAATGCATCATTTAGAGTTAAAACACAAAAAGTCAGGAAATCAGACCTTTAGGGTTGCCCTGTCCCCTCCCTCGTGTAACCCCCATCCTCCTGAGATTGACAGAGGCCTAAATGTCACCACATTCTTCTTTACTCTGGCTTGTGAATATGATTACACATGGAATGTGGTGACATTTAGGCCACATAACCCCAATGACACACCCCAGCATCTGTCAATCTCGGAAGGATGGGGGTACATGGGGGGATGGGACAACCCTAAAGGTCTCATTTCCTGACTTTTTGTGTTTTAACCCTAAATGATGCTTAAACACAGTTTAGCTTGTTGCCTAGAATATATATTATATATATAAATATATATATATATATATATATATATATAATATACACATACATACATACATACATATTATATATATGTATTGTTTTTTATCTTGTTACATCCCTTTTTGGAGGAGGTGAAAAACCTAGAAAAACTGCAATAGGGGATAACCGGGAAAAGTCACTCCCTAACTCCTAATGTGGTCACCCCAATGGGTCAAAAAGGGGTCCCACTTTACCTACCCCTGTCCCCCAATCTCGAGGGCTGTGTGTGTGTGGGTGATCCAGTGACGAGAGGAGACAGTGGTCCAAATTATCCTCCCAGCTCCTCCCCACCCCATCCTCCCCCAGAGGGGCATGGTGATGCCCTATCCCAGAATGTGTCCAGGGACTGCTGACCAGCTGACTGCTGACCCAGGATAGGCATCCTATTACCACTGTTTAGTCAGTGGGGGGGGAGCCCCCTTGACAAATGGCTGGATGCTGCAATGCTTGGGCAGCCTCTGTATTGTCTGGTAGGCCACCAGTTCCTCCCCTCTTGCCAAGAAAGACACACACATGGATCTTGGAAGAAATGGCCACAGGCTTGCATTTATTTAATATCCAAATATTAATATTACTCTTTATTGAATTTCTTAATTCATACTTCAGATAATAATATTCTAGATCAGTACCTGAGCAGCGTGCACTGCCGAGAGGATGCTCCATACCTCTGGCATCGGCACCACCCATCAACCTGGGAAATCTCTTCTGGTGCATGCTGAAGTATCCTTCAGTGGTAGCAAGACAGGTCACATGACTAATGTTTTTGGAGCTGCCCCTCGTCTGGTGTCACTGACCTTGCAGTATGCACTGCTAAGGCTGGACCTAGACCCCCCCCCCATGTGCGTACATGTCTTGTGATTCCCCTATCCTAATGCCAACCAGGGACCCTGACACCTTTGGGAGAACTCGCATTGTCACCTTTTTTCCCCCACTGCCTTCCTCTCGCATCGCCACAGGCCAGACTAGTTCTGACCCCCCCCCACCAAGCTGCTAGCTCAGACCTACCCTCCAAAATCCATTGGAAATCATCTAATATGCTATCCAAAACTTTCACTTGCAATTGCCCCACCATACCCACTGCCAGGCCCTGATGGGTACGGTAAATCTTTTCATGCCTCACTACAGTACCCCCCAAGGACTCCATAAAAACTCTCATCCCCCTGTTAACCTGCATGCAAACTCTATTCAATGCATCTGTTCTCGTTGCATGTGGACACTGCTCTCTCATCAATATGTGAGACCACATGAGAGTAGTATAGGGCCACCAAGCCTTAATGGAATGTAAATCATCCTTCATTGTCAGTAGCAGATTCACTGTCTTCCTGTAGCCCAGGTCTTCTCTGCCCAAGTGAATCAATAAGATATACGGTGTCTTCCCCCTACCAAGTTCTACTCACAACCTCAGAAGCAACCCTTTCCAATGCATGCCCTTGACCCCTAGCCACCTAATCTGGGCTGTGTGTTGTGGCAGTGACTGGTTGCTTCCCCCCCACCAGCTGGCCAGCTGCTCTCTTCACTGCCCACCAAATGAAGGAGTGTCCACATATCCATATGCTCTTAATATCATTCACGGGGCCTGCAAGCAACAAGAAGTTTTTACTGCAAGTGTGGTCTCATGTAGCGCAAGAACACCTGGGACTTCCAATGTCCCAAGGCCTGAATCTCTGAAACAGATAGGCCCAAGCTCCTGGCATTCGTTGTTGCTTCTATACAGAAGGAAAGTGTGCCATGTTCAGTGGCATTCAACCACAGCTCCTGAATTGCCTTCCCTAGTATAAACCTGAATTGATACGCTGTCACCAGCCTACAAGCTCTGCTCTGGATTGTTCCCTACCTGCCCCCTTGTCATCGGAATAGTCTGGTGCCACCAAAGACTCACCCCCATCCATCTCCAGTCCACCAGCATCTATCAACCCTTCCTACTCACTGTCAGAGTCCTCTCCCCTAACTGGCTCCAAAACATGCCTTACCTGACTGGCCCCTACTAACGACCTTTCAGGTTGTTCCTTACCTTCAGCCCGGTGGACCTTTGATGGAGGTACTAGTTATTATCCTCCTACCCTCTTCTTCCCAGGGGATGTTGATGACTCTTCCAGCACTTCCAAGCATGCTTCCAGCCACACCACTCCATTTCTCTTGTATAAAGCGTAAAGTTTTTCCTCTGCCAATGCCTTGGGCGATGGGTTCCTTTTCCTTGAAGACATTGTCTGTAACAGCAACTTAATACCCCACCTGACAAACTTCATTAGTGATGACCTTATAATAGGATACCTTGGATAAGGTGATGAAGACACACCTGAGAAAATGTAGGTGGGGAGGTAGAGGTCCCTCAGCCAAGGGGAGATAACAGCAAGCAGGGCTCTGCCCTACCCCCGGGAGACCCCACTGCAACTATCCTACCCCAGTAAGTTGGCTTCTTAATTTTGCTATGTACATTTTTATATATATAGATATACATATATTGTTTTTTTAAAGTCGGGGTATCACTAGTACATGTCTGCAGCCAAAGCTCGCTGGGTCGCAAGACCCAGGAGCCACAGCCCCCAACGCTCCGGCCCCACTGAGCTAACTGGCCACAAGGGGCAGCTTGAGGAACCTCCTCCCTTCTGGATCTGAACCAAATTGAGAGTCCCAGCCTTCAGTGAACACTGAAAGCCCCATGAGACACCAGGTTGCTGCCCTGCCCTAACCAGTGTGCATACTGCCTTATGGTGACAGACCCCTGGAAAGCCCCTGACAACCCCTGGGAGTGAAGGTGATCCACTCAATGCCCACCTGGCCTCTGATTCAGATGGCCACTGCCATCTTTGAATAGTAAATGTGTGCCCATTCTCCTCCGAAGATGGCCACTAAACTCTCGGGTCATGCAAGATCGCGCCCTCTAATGCTGTGCTTCCTCACACCCGCCCCCAAAATGGCCGCTGCTCGTGGTCCACACAAGAGCATGCTAGTAATTCTGTGCCCTGTAACAAGATGGCTGCTATACTTGTGCCCCTTATGTCCCTGCTCGGTTGCAGTGGGGCCATTGCTGAGTAAGCCACTGGTCAGGAGGCCTGGGTGCAGGGGGCACCCATCCCTGGAAGGTGATGGCCTGACAAGAACTCCGCAGCCAACTGGCGTGAAGCTGCTCAGTTGGGAGGCCAGGAGCTGAACCCTGGTCACCCCATTTCTCATTCATTGCCATCACTCCTGCCTCCAAATCCGTGCCAGCCCACCGACCCCCGGAACCATGATGGTGAGACCGCTCCTCCCAGTGAAAACAACTACCCTACCCACCAGGTGAAAAATGCTATTTACTTCTTACAATGCAAGTTAAAAATTACTATTAGTTTTTTTTTGTAAAGCACTGTACCGGCCCGGGGTCGAGGTCGGGAGGCACCATCAACATGGGGAGATGGAAGGTCACACCCCGATCCAAACCAATGCAGCCAGTTCACCTCCCCTGCTGCAACCACCATGATGCAATGCTTCTGCATTCCGCTACTGGCAGTCCAGACCTCAGCCCAGATGGGGGCCCGCACTGCCCTGTGCCAAGCCACTAGCTGGGGCATCATCCCCCAATCTCTCTGAAAATTAGGAGGCAAATTATTATGCTTGCTCCAACTCAGCTATGGCTGAGGAACCATCTGCCCTTGCTGGAATTTAAACCTGGGGACCCTAATCCTGAAGTCAACAGCTCTAACCACTCTGCTAAAGAGGGATTCCCAGCAGTACTAAAATTTTGCAATAAGGGTTGACCAGAACTAAGCAGTGAGGGAGTCCAAGCTGACTGTAACTTCCCTCTGCTCTCCAGGCCACAGCATTAATTCTCCTGTCAGGCCCCAGCCACCTTACCTTGTCTTATGCTTCTGGACATCTTGCTGATCTGGTGGTGAGAGAGGAGAGAGGGAGAGAGGATGGGACCCCGGGCAGCTGTCCAAGTTATCCTCCTGGCTGCTCCCCCCAACACCCCTCCCAGAGGGGCATGGTGGTGCCCTATTCCAGAATGTGTCCAGGGACAGTTGACCACTCCCCAAGATAGGCATCCTGTTACCACTGTTTGGTCAGTGGGGGGAGGAGGGACCCCCGGATAAATGGTCAGCTGTTGCAATGTTTGGGTAGCCTCTGTATTATAACTCAGCTGAGATGTAACATCTTACTTTTGCAGGGTCTTTTTTTAGCCAATATTTGCAGTCTTATACTGCTGTGTTTCCAAACTGCCTGTTTTTTTTTATACAGCATTTTGCTAAATTAAACAATTCCACCAAAGCTCATTTATTATGGCTGTGGGAAGAGCCTACAGCCATCTTACTTTCTGCAGCTGGAAAATGGAGTATCGTGGAACACATGTTTTGGACATTACAATGTAGCCTTCCACGCTAACTGAAATAAAATACTCCCTTCTTTCTGTTAAGAATGTTAGAAACATAACTCCAAGATGCTTATCAGATGCCATTAGGAAACTGAAACAGCTTGTTAAGTATTTGGTAAATATTGGTTGCCTATTAAACTGGAGATTTGTTTACCCCTTTCAGAATGCAACAACTTGCACATTTAAATATTTAGCATTTAAACAGCTTCTTGGTACTAGTTTCACTTAGGAGTGTATTGGCTTTCAAGAAAGAGCCATTCCTCATAAATGTCACCCTTTCCCAGTAGATCTATGATTTACACTGTTTTGTAACCTCTAAAGACACTATCTGATAAACACTGTCTCAGACATACGCCAGGTCTTCTGTGAACTGCCCAGACTAAATATGTAGCAATCAGTAGGCATTTTCTACTATGCTACAGCAAATATACACACACACACACACACACACACACACACACACACACACACACACACACACTCTGTATGCACCATCTTCATGGCCACAACATTCAAAATAAATACTGCATTCTAATATGTTATAAAACAATAATTATACAATGGCAATAAAAAATCCTAGAACCTGATTGTCTGTCTATCCTTGGCAACACTGAGGTTATCTGAGCACAATCTCACAGCACTGATTTGTTGATGCATTATTTGCATCTTCTCTTAAGAAACAAAGATATATTGCCACATTAACAGTCTACCAAAAAATGTTGAAATTTTTTTTTTTATTATTTTGTATAACAAAGAGCCATTGTATAATAGCAACAATGCACTCCAGGGTGTGGATCATGCTGGAATAAACTCACTTCTGGTATATCGGATGCACTCAGCCTACGGCCTCATGCCCAACCACCCAGGTGTGAGGTTATCCCAACACAACTCACACCCTCTTGTGCATTATTGTTTGTTTATGTCAGTGAACACAGTGAAGTTCAGTTTAGAGTAGATCTCCTTTAAATATTTCTTATCCTATATTTTGTATCCTGGATAGTGCAGGGGAGATGCTACATCTCATTGTCATAGAGATCTTCATTTACACATGTTTGCACTGTATTTACTCCCAGATTAGATGCAATATCTTGTTTTCAGTGGGGTCATGATTTTACCATTTTGATAATGTATTTCTTCAGGGTAGCCTAGTCCAGGGCCCCCATATTAAAAGGAGATGTGTGGCGCATCCTGGCAGAAAAGGGAGATGTGCCGCGCAGCTCCAACAATGTGTAGCAGCATGATATTCAAACATGTGGGATGCACCGGCTGCAAGAGAATGGGCCAGGGTACACACAAATTGTATGCCATGCAAGTTGAGGGTGCATTCCCATGCATATGCCACTCTGCAGCATACTCTATGGGAATCTACCCCTCGCAGTCCAGAGCAGTGCGGCCCACAGTTAGGCAATGAATAGCTAGCCTAGCCCAGCCAGCCATGCACAGGTGGGCTGCAGAAGTGCACCCAAGTGCACAGCAGCCAGGCAGCCCTGGTGGGTTACAGGTACCCCCTCTCATCCTTGATCAATCCAACTCCATCCCCAAAAAGCTCCATGGTGTAGGGCCCCCCTGGACCCAATTGCACCAGAACAAACCACTGTCCATATCATGGCATAAAGGACCCCCCCACCACCTTAGTACATAGACACCCCCGATCCCCCCATACCCAACCTGTTGTGGAGACTGGTACTGCCCTCCACACCCTACCACAGCAAGCTGCCAACTGCACTGGACCCAGGCTGGAGACCTGCACTCTGGAATGACCCAAGTGGCTGTACTGTGTATCAGGGCACTACGCAAGCTGAGAACCCACTAGTGTATGCAGTCATGTGGATGTCCCTGGCAAACTGTAAGAGGAAATTGACATAACTCCAATACATGCATGGTCAATGCTGTATCTTCCTGCTGTCATACACTGCTGCAGGCCCACACCCTCCCCATTTCCTGTGTAAAATGCCACCCTTCAGGCTGCTGAGGTATCCTGGGTGCCATGGGGTGCAGTATCCTGCAATGTCACTTGCAGTGTATGCTCCAGTCTATGGATAGAGCATTCACGGTTCCCCTATTGTACAAACGAATGCGAGATTGACTGTAACATACCTGTTCTGGGACCAGTGTGAGTAGGTACAGCATCAGCTGTCACCTGCACTGAGCAGTGCAACGGCACCAGGATGCTGGATCCACATGCGAGCGCCTGAGGTGTACGGCCACTGGGCGTTATTGCCTGCACACAGCTCATGCCTATGTATGACACATTCCAGCATGCTACTGCCAGTGCTCCGCCACCTGAAAATAAGATGCTATTTCTACTGTGAACTATCCAGGCTAAATATATAGCAATCAGCAGTTATATTCTAGGAAAATACATTGTAAAAATGTGTAAAAGGAAGACCGCATTGAAACTGCCTCTCAGCAGATCTGCATTGTGCAAATTTATTTGAAATAATTGGTAAAAGCATCCCAAAAGCTCTCCACAGCCATATCAGCTCTGACCAAATCTTGTATTCAGTTGAGTCCACTTTGAACTGTACAATTTCAAATGAGCATTGTGAAGCCAAAAAGTTACACTTTTAAAACAGAATCTGCTTTATTTGATTAAATGCATATGATTGCATACAAAATGTTCTGTTTAATGAAAACTGCATAACATGAAAGGTTCTAGTGAAAAATGTACCCAGTGCTACATCTGATGTGTTTCATCCATTAGTGGTGGTGGTTGTTATTGTTTCTCTAAATGACTGTCCACATTCAGAGGAAGAATGATAGTTATAGGAGGTATTAACTTGTTTTTTTTTAAGTTTCTCACAGATCTTCCCTGCTTAAAGGTTTTGCAGCTAAAACATTGATTTAAGTACATATTTTCTTATTTTACTGATTATTATCTTGAACATTTCATATTCTCAAGGACTGTGGCGCACTTCTGAACTGCTGTTTGTCCTGCCGATGCCGCGTGTCTGCTCCCCACCGCCCCCACCACTACCCTTGTTCCGCACGCACTTATATAGGGGAACCAATATAGGGGAACCAGTAGCTAATAGGGGAACCAATAGCCAATAGGGTTCAGGCAGATTCTAAATCATACAGCCTGCTTTCCCATTAGCAGCCTATAGCACCTCACCACTTGAGGCAGCATTGTTCGACTTTCTCTGCTCCTTCTCTCTCTCTCTCTCTCTCTCTCTCTCTCTCCCACTATCCCTCTAACCCAGACATCTCCCCCAGCAGAAGCCCCACATCACTAGAATGAGTGTCCTTTATCTCACCTTGTTCTTCCTGTTCCTCATCCAGGGACATCCCAGCCCCTCATCTGTAACCCACACCCCTAGCGCCCCTAGGACACACAACCAACACCACCTCCCACCGACTCTCCCTGTCACTGTCACCCCACTGCACCTCCTCCCCTCTCTTCATCCACCAATCTCCTCTCAATACCACACCCCTTATCCCTGTGCATCCCTCTCCTACCCCACCCTCATCTCCATGGCCATCCCATGCTCTGGCAGCACACTAACTAAAAAACGTCATACCAACATCTGCAAACTTAGAGCACTGGCCCTATTCAGAATTGTTGCCTTTCTACTACTACTTATGTCAGGCAAGGTTCACCCTAACCTGGGCCCCCTTACAGCCATTCCTGCAACCTCAGGTCATGGGCTAATCATAGCTGCCATTAATATCTGTTTCCTACTGAAAAAAAAATAAATAGCTCTGCTACAATACTGGATGGAGCTGCACCAGCCAGATGTACTAGCCCTTACTGAGACCTGGCTGTCAAACAAAATCCCAGACTCTGCCATTGCAGTCCTTGGCCTCAACCTCTATAGAGCCAACAGACATGGCAAATGGGGAAGGGGGTGTGCACTCTACGTACGAGACCCGCTACTTTGCCAAAGCCTACCAACACCATCCCTGGACAACGGGGCCCAGACTATGACAATAAAGCTCATACCAGACCCTACCAGAGCTCCTGTATGCATTACAGTGGTGTACATCCCACCACATAATCAAGTCTCAGCTCTGCAATCCCTGACCAGCTACATCTCCAGCTTCACACCCAAATCAGAGCACATTATCCTGGGGGACTTTAACGTGAAGTGGCTATCAACCTCTGCCTCCCCACTAAAAGACAGCCTCTCAGCACTAGCCTAGCCCAGCTAGTTAACCAGCCCACCAGAGTCAACCCCAGAAATGGTGCTGGTACCCTACTAGACCTGC
Organism: Neoceratodus forsteri; assembly: GCA_016271365.2. Taxonomy (NCBI): domain Eukaryota; kingdom Metazoa; phylum Chordata; order Ceratodontiformes; family Ceratodontidae; genus Neoceratodus; species Neoceratodus forsteri. The sequence continues at coordinate 34,786,523 of CM057450.1, forward strand.
TACTCATCAATTGTCATAACAGAATCTCAGGCCTAACTGTACTCCCAGATTCACTAAGCGATCACTACCCCATCCTCTTCACCTGGTCATGCCAACAGCAACTACCCCAACCAGCTAGTTTTGCCCAGAGCCATTTCCAACCAGGTGGCCTCAGTAAACTTAGGCAATACCTGGCCCAGTGTGACTGGTCCCCCATCAGATGCTCCACTTCAATAGATGTAGCCCTTGAGTATTTCACCACACCTTCAACAAAGCTTGTGATGCATTTGCCCCACTCACAAAGGTCCAAACAAAAAAGCAAAATGCCCCCTTGGTCACACCTGCATCAACCCAACAAATTAAGAACCGTGACAACCTCTGGTACAAAGCTGTTGCCTCTAGTGTGCAGGTGGATAGGATAGTCTATAAAACGTCTCAAAACAAGTGTACCTGTGTTATCAGAATGGCCAAATCCAGCTAGTACAGATCCACCCTGGCCTCATCCTAGGGGAATGCTAGGTTGTTTTAGGACAACCTAAAGGAGATGAATGGAAAATGAAATCCAGGATGCCTCCCCCTTCCCAACTAACAATCAATAATCACTTCACCTTGGACCTACTCACAATAGCCAGCAGTCTAAATGAAGCCTTTTCTGACCTGAGCACAGTTCTCTTTAACAACTTTGTCGACCCCACACCTATGACCGCTAAGCCCAGCAATACCTACCCCCCCTTCTACATCAGGGTTATTACTATGAGCGAAGCAAAATCTTACCATATAAAAGCCTTAGGGAGTTCAAACTACTGCAAAGACTCCTTTGATATGAAAATCCTGAACTTGGTACCAGACTATGTGCTCCCCCCACTGACTGATCTCCTTAACCTCTACCTATGCCAAGGGCAATTTCCAACCATCTGGAAGGTAGCCAACATCACACCAATACTAAAGATTGGGGACCCCACTTTACCTAATAATTACAGACCAATCTCCATACTCCCTCCCCTCTCAAAAGCCCTGGAAAAAATCATTGCCACACAACTCACAGACTACTTGTCTGAGCACGGCATCTTATGTAGGGAACAACATGGCTTAAGAACTGGTCACAGCACAACCGCTGCTCTCATAGAGTTCTCCAACTCACTGCACAATGTCCTCGATAAGAAGATGCTAACGGGAACCGAATTCATAGACCTGTCAAAAGCGTTCAACACTGTCTCCCACTCCCTGCTCCTAAATACTCTCTGCTGCTCCAGCCTGTCCCCTGGACTCCTAGCTTGGTTCACTAGTTACCTCACAGATAGGTACCAATGTGTGAAGATAAATAGCACCATCTCACCCACCCTACCTGTCCACTCGGGGGTCCCACAGGGCTCCATCCTTGGTTCACTGCTTTTCAGCATCTTCCTTAATACCCTGCCTAAATCCTGTCCATGTAACCTACTACTATATGCAGATGGTGTGGTAATGTATGCTTCCCACCCAGACCCCACAAATCTTCAAGCCACCCTGCAACTTTCCTTCAACCACACCGAAAACTGGTTCACTGACCATAGACTCGTCGTCAACAAAAAAAAGACAAAAACAATGCTCTTCTCCCATCGCCAGTGTAAGGACTATAATGCCCAGCTAGCAATCTTTCCAAAACCCAGATCCCACTGGAACAGGTCCACACATATAAATATCTAGGCATTACCTTGGATCCTAAATTAATCATTCCATACCCACATTAGTAACCTTGCCTCTGCCATAAATATGCGTACAGGTCTTTTCTACCAGCACAAAGCCTACCTACCACCAGAGGCCCTACACCTTGCCATCAACTCCTCTGTCCAGTCCTTTGTAGACTACAGACTACCAATCTATTCGGCTGCAGACCACACTGCACTAAATAAAATCCACCTAGCCATTAATAAAACCTATAGACTCATTGCTGGAGTGGATAAGCATACCCACAACTGTACCCTGTATGAGCTAACTAAAATCCTCACCCCTGATGAAAGAGTACGCTACCAAACTTGTCTCTTTACAAGGTAAAACCAACTAGACCTCACTCCCTTGGGAGTCTCTGCCTCCCTCCATGCTGCCCATACCTCAGAAAACACCCACGCAGCAGAAAAGCTTACATAGGCTGTTCCTAGGGTCACAACCACCCTCGCACAATGGTCCTTCTCCCACAGAGTGCCATCCTGGTACCATGTGCTCCCCTGGGCCATCATATTAATTCCCAGATTAGGCCCTTTCAAAACAGCCCTCAAAAACCACATAATCTCATCTCGTCACTGTCACTGTTCCCTGTAAGTGAAGGAACCTGCCTACGGACAATGACATACCAGGTTATTATATATACTCCTCACCCTGCTGCTTTTGTGTGTCAATGACAAAGGTGGTTTCCCAGATGCATACACTACCTACTAGCATACAGACCACACCATTTTTGCAGTTTTGCCTGCTCACTTACAGTCGCAGCCCCCACTCAGGACTTGTATGGCTTCCCTACTATATAGAGCTAGCAGCACTGCTCTTACCCCTGTTGCTATCTTAGCTACATCCTCACTGTTATACTGTTAACTTAATGTATTGCCAATTCCATGTCTGTAGTCTCCTTCCATACTATTACTGTATTACTGTATGTTGAATATCTGTTGTTGTGTATTGTACCTGACGTGGAGCTTTTGGAAATGAGTCCTTGACTCAAAGGTGGTAATCTGATACTCTCGATAAATAAATAAATAAATAAATAAATAAATAAATAAATAAATATTCAAACTGAATCCATTTAAAAATACTAGACTATATTCTTATAATTTAAACAAGAATATTTTCCTTCATATCTTGGGGAATAATTATTATAATTTTCCTTCACAGAATCAAATGAAGTTAAAATAATTCTAAGAGTGTGGGCTGGCATGACATCTGCAATCATCTTAGCTGGAATTTGCTTTCTCTTTAAATATGCACATAGCACCAAGCCACAGCAACCTGCTAACATGGTGAGTACCATTTACTGATTGGTTTACTTTACTAATGTTGGGGAATAAAGTAAGTTAGTGAGCCTGCAGAAAATACCATGTTTGCATAAAAATAAGTTACTAAATCTAAACAACCTAGAGGGATGTTGGCAGCATGATGTGTTGTCAGCTAGGAAATTGTAACTCTATATGTGCTGCACAAGATGTTGTTTATGGTATGAGTGTTATCTCATGCAGTCTGAGTAACAGAAGCTGTTCTGTCTGCTTAAACTGTGGGAGCAGAGTTGGCAAAATGGAGGCATTTTGTATGCAAAATATTTCATGAAATTTGTGCATTTTGTGACATATTTAGCAGGTGCAAAATGCTAAATTTTACCTGAAAATTGTGAAATTTCACCCGTAAATTGCAAAATGCCACCACAAAATGCAAAAGTTAAAACATTTTAGGTGAAATTTCACAATTTTCAGGTGACATGTTGCAATTTTCAGGTGAAATTTTGCATTTTGCACCCACGAAATATTTCACAAAATGCACAAATTTCACAAAATATTTCATATGGTGAAATTGCCAATTTTGTGGCAATTTCAGTGGCAACATTTTATTTCGTAATATCTCTATGTGGAAGATTGTACTCTTATACAGGAACAGACATCTCTCTAAGCACATATGAACTACATATATATCAACTGAGCATGCTACAGTGCTGTATAAGAAGTTTTAAGAATGTACATGTAGCAGTACTGCTCATCCTGCTTCTGATGTGGATCACTTCTCTTTAATGTTGTTTTCTGCACAAGATGACAGGCAGCTTTATGCAGTATAAGGGGTCTGCAGTTCTATATGGCTAAAATCAAGTAAGAGGATTGTAACATGGTCTAAAAGAGATTTTTTTATACTCCCCCACTGGGGCAAGCTTGGGTTTAAGCATGTTACAGAGGTGAGGCACTTAAATGCAGGCAAGGGAGCCTGCTGGCTGTCATTGCCAGGCATTGGCAAATCCCAGCAGGCTGATCACACAGTGGATGACTTCAAGAAAAGGTTTACTATGCAAGAGAGATGCCAGGGATGTCAGGTGTAGCTACAAAAGTGAGGACACAGCTCAAACAGGCAGCAGCCATGCTCTCCAGAGAACAGACAGGATGACATGATCATGCGAAAGATAATCCAATGGAATGTGAATGGCAGGTAGAAGCATGAGGGGTTTCAAATGCCCAAGCATGAGCAGTAAAGAAGTACTAACCCTGCTGTGTCTTCTGACAAGGCCACTTCATCAGGGGTTAGAGTTTCTCTAAAACATTCCACTCTGTATAACCCTAATGGTCAGGAAAATGGGGGGAGAGGAATGGAAAGTTAGGGAAATGAGGATAGAAAATTATGTCATAAATATATTTAATGCCAATGAATTACATAAAGCTTAAACTATATATGATCACAGAGTGGCATCTGTGTCTGTTGTGAAGGCAACCACACATTCAGCCACACACCCAGTCAGCTGAAGGGTGCAGCAGACACGATGACTCCAATTCTCAGAGTGAAGGACCGAGAAAAAGGAGGCAAAACTGCAGAAAACAAAATAAGAAAAGTGAACTCACTAAAGCCAATCATAACCAGTCTGCGGGTACACAACTGTCTGCCACTTGTATAATATAATGAAAGAGTTATGTTTTCAGATCCCTAACGGTTTGCTAGCACCATGTACAGTACGAAAACAAAACTCCTTTACTGATGTCAATGAATCATACATTTTTGGGGGTGTACTTAAAGCTGTCTATATAGTTTTTCATCTTTTTCAAAACAAAATGTGAAATCCAGTTTATAGGAGTCATGCTCAGAAGTACAGGTACCCCACTGTAATCTTCTGGAAAATATCCAGACTTTTCAAAGTTAAACTGGCTCAAGAAGGTTTTTAAGTAATCTTCCACCTTTTATTGTTTCTAGTACAATAGATGTAAACAAACCTGCATTGCTCAAGAAAATGTGAATTTATATTTCAATCACAGAAAATTCATCTGAGAATAATAAATGAATTGATACCTTTGGCAATTTTCTGTTTAATAAAACATATATTTTTTAAACTAAAACAAAATGCATATCGATTCTGGAACCCTGTGATATCAGGTAAGAGCAAGCCCTGCATGGAAAACTTCACTTTAGGCTTCCACTTAACTGATGTGAAACTGAAGGAGTGCAGAATATATGCCAAGGATGATGGTGGGGAGAGTGGGATCTCTGATAGCCAAGCATATGTGGCAGGAGGGTGGGAAGCTTCATATAATTGTGCACCTGGGAATGAATGACCCTGCAGGGTGTGAGGTGGGGGTGATGCAAGAGAAGTTCAGGGAGGCTGGGAAAATCTGTAGCGAGGTGTGGAGTTTAGCAGCCTTTTTAGAGGTACTACCTGTTCCAAGGGCTAGCACTGCTAATCCTATTACATCCCAAACATTTCTGTACTGTACTGCCCTATAATGTCTGACAATATAAAATGGAAACTACTGTACGGCTGATGCCTTTGTATTGTATTGTCATGTATTGTTTGGCAATGTGCTGGAATCTGCTGATGCTGAGCCCGACACTACTATAACCCTAATATTGTTATATTGTACTATAATAACTGGTTACCATTTTTTCCCATAGGGAAATTGGGTTATAATTCTAGCGTTATAACCAGCTGGTTATAATGACATTCATGCACCTGGTTTTCCCTCTTCAAAACATACGCCTGCCACATATTTCCTGCTCTCTACGCTGTCTGTCCCCACTCTTGAATGCTCTTAACTTCCCCGACAGAAGTCGGCAGTAAGCTTTTTTTTTTATTTTAACACAATACTATTGGGCACAAAAAAAAATCAACTACCTAATTGGCCCTAAGTTAGAAAAAAAAAGCTGCTTCAGTTAACGAGCCAGCCACTTTGGACCGCATTAAAACTTCAACGGTCTGTGGCTTGACTCCTTCAGAAATAGTTATTTTGTGTAATTGCTGTGGTGAAAAAATGATCCCCAGCAATTACACATAATAAGGATGGTAGAGAAATTGGATTTTACACGTCGTTAGGGGATGCTTAATAAACCCCTTGAGCTTCGCTCTCGGGGTTAATGTGGCATCCCAACCCTTGGGAGTGTGTAAAATCCTCATTATAACTACCTACCCATCCATTATTCTATATGTTATGTCCTAGTAACCTAGAATTCTGCATATGGTACCAATTGAAAATTATCCTTGGCTCAATTGATGTCTGACTATGTTCATATCATGTGACAATGACCATGAATAAGAAAATTGCTACTACTACTAGTACTGCAAGAAATGTTAGAATTGTGGAATTTAATGTTTGGCTCAGAGGGTGGTGTGAAATGGAGGGGTATGGATAGTTGGTGACTAGGGACAGACCTGGGAGAACAGGAACCTGTATGCACCTGATTGGTCACATCTAAGTAGAAAGGGCTCAAGGGTCCTTAAAGGAGAGTGGGAATTATTCTTAAGAAAAAAACTCAATTTAAACTGATATGGGGGCAGCAGGGGGCAAAGTATCCTCAGGTACCTGGTGCAGGAGGCCAATAGGCCTTCTACCCAAGAAAGGCAAAACAGTGTGAAACATGCAGAGAGGGGAAGAGCGATGGAGGGACTGAGGGTAGAAGAGGGGGCAGGACAGGGGTAAAGGGGAGCGCAATCACAATGAAGGGTAGTGTCTCTGAACGCCAGATGCCAGAGAAACAAAATGGTTGAGATGCAGGTGGTGATGGCTGATGGAGAGGTGGATATAGCAGCCATCTCATAAACATGGGCTACACCAAACCATGACTGGGACATCACAGTCCCATGTATAAAATGTAAACAAGGACAAGGCAATGGGAAAAGGGGGAGTGTCTCTGTATGTGAAGGAGGCGATAACCTGTACCAGAGAGGAAGGGGCAGAATGAAAGACAGAAGCATTACAGGTGAAGGTACAATCCACTGAGGGGAGAAAACTAGAGATGGGAGTGGTTTAGGGCATAGGGCCTATGGGCAGACTAGTTGGGCACAGCTGTCCTTATCTGTGGACAATTTCTATGTTTCTATATCTACAGACCACCTTCACAGGATGAGGAGCTAGACGAGGTACTGAGCACCCAAATCATAGAAGTGGTAGGCAATGGGGAAATAATAATAATGGAGGACTTCAGTCTGTCTGTGGTGGGTTAGACAATCCCGGCTACCTCCAACACCAGGGAGCAAGTGCTGCTGGATGCATTCTAGAGTGGATTCATGACACAGGGTGTCATATGGAGCACACTAGGGAGAGGGCCGTACTGGACCTGGTTAAGTCCAACTGTGAGCATGTTCAGGATGAAATATGGAAGCACCACTTTCAGGAATTGACCATCACATGGTGTGGTCCCACTTGGACATGGGCAGAGGGATGGTCACAACCAAGATGAGGTGTTTGAACTTCAGGAAGGATAACTGTAATAAAATGGGAGAAATTCTAGTAGGTCACCTTGCTGAGATCAGCTAGAAGATGGCAGTGGAATGGAAATGGGCCATAATTAAGGAGGGATTGATGGATGCCGCTAGTGAGTGTGCCAAATCCAAAGCAAAAAATCTAAGGACAAAAAGCTCAGCTGGTTAGGAAAAAAAGTGCCAGATGTGATAAGAGAAAAGAAGACAGCCTTCTGGAAGTACAAATGTACTCAGGATAAGGAGAGAGTGAGGTCTTTTGTGCTATATCCAAAATGGCGAGAAGAATGGTTAGAGAGGCAAAGGCTGCAAAGGAAGTATGGCTGGCACAGGGAGCAAAGTGGAGTACTTCATGTCATAATGAGGAACACGAAGTCCATTGATAATAATGACTTGGCATTACTCCGCCTTCCCCCAACCACTTCTGCACCAATTTTTATGCGAAGTACATAGAAAGGCAGTCTTTCTGTTTTGGTTATATTTTTCTTGTAGAACTGTGTTTAAGCCATGGTGACGAGGATGCATATCAACAGATATTATTATAAGTGACATCCCACTTATGAAGGATAGTTTTGTATGTGGCAGCAAAGGTCGGCATGCCATAGGTGAGGGCAGGGAGTAATATGCCTATGGCAATAGCAAGTTTAGCAGAGGGAATCAACATGAAACTGGACTTGTAAGCAACCCCCAGTTTAGCATTCACTGCCTTGCAGGCAGATTGTATATGCAGGCTGAAGTCCAGGGATTAGTCCAGAAGAATTCCAAGGTACTTACAAGAAGTAACGCATTCTATTTGTGTGCCACTGCGGTCTTGCACCAGTAGGGGAGTTTGACATGTCCTAAGTTTAGGGGCAGATCCAAGTAATATTGCTTGGGTTTTCTTAGCATTAAGTACAAGCAAATGTGCAGAAAGCCAATTTTGGACATTTTGTGAAATCTGAAGAAAGGGATGCATTTATGCTGGTGACCTTATCAGAGCTTGAACAGAGTACAAGATCATCTGCATAGAGAATCGATGAGCATGAAAGAAAAACCTCATCTATCTTATTGATTAAAAGTGAGAAAAGAAGAGGTCCCAGAATAGAGCCCTGGGGAACCTCAATATTGATGGTAGCACCATCAGATAAAGAGGAGTTGAATTTCACAATTTGAGTTCTGTTTGATAGATAACTTCTATACCAGGTGACAACTGGTGGTGAAAAGCTCTGACTGCAAAGAGTGGAGAGGCGCAAGGGGTGATCAACAAGATCAAAGGCCTTTGTAAGGTCTATAAAACCTGCCCCTGTCAGCTGGCCAGTGTCCATACTGGTAAGCACATCAGTAGTGAATTTGAGAAGCGCTGCAGAGATACCTTGACCTTTACGGAAGCCATGTTGTGTGTCAGAGAGAAGGCTGTACTTTGTGAGGTAGTCAACAGTTTGATTTGCCACAAGTTTTTCCAGAATTTTACTTAGGACCGATAGGATGGCTATAGGCCTATAGTTAGTAATCTCCTTGGTATCACCTTTTTCAAGGACCAGCATTACACGAGCAATCTTCCAGAGGTCAGGAACTTGGCTATTAGAGAACGACAAGATGAAAATTCTAGCCAGAGGTGAGGCTATGTATGGTGCTGCTGGTTTCAGGAGCCGAGGCTCAAGTGTATCTGATCCAGAGCTGGCATTGTCAGAGACAGTCCATAATAGTTTTAAGACCTCAGTCCTTGAGATTGCCTTGAAGTAGAGTGGAGGATTTTTAGACATTTGTTGGGAAGGATAGCTGGGGGTAGTGGATTGTGCTGATGTTGCAAGCAGAGAGGTTGCCTGGGGAGATGGCAAGGCAGAAGTATACTGAGACAGGTCCGATAACATTTGATTAAAGGAATTAGCAATAGTGTTGGAGTCACTGCAATGTACTCCATTTAATACTGTACCATGTCACTGGTGCTAGTTGACTGGGACACACTGAGAAAGGTCTTGACATTGGCCAAGAATTTCCTAGGGTCCCCAGTAGAACTTAGCAGCAGTTCTTTACAATAGGCACTCTTAGCTGTTCTGACCTGTTTTTTACATTACTTGTAGTGTGTGTGCAATGCATGCCATCAAATCAGACACATTTTATTGTGCCACAGAGTAATTGTAGCAGTGTGAACCTGCTATCCACCGCACCTGTGTGATTTTGTACTGCTTTGTGATATCTTGGTTTTGGACTGTTACTGAAGCGTACTACACCCCCCGCCCCCCAACCAGGTATTCTTTTCCAGAGTGGATTGTGACTTGTGAGCACTGGTGAAGGTGTTGTTGTTACTTTGTGTCTGCATCTCTTCTTGATTGAGCAGTGCAATCTTAATCTGTCTGTGCTTTTGCATCTGTTTAGTGCCCAGTCTATATCTGCAAACCACAGTTGTTTTTTTTTGGGCTCCACATTCACCGGCCCAGACTGAAAGTTCAGAAATCTAAATTTGTTTAGAATTTTCTTGGTGATACCCCAAAATGCTTGCAAAGAGACATGCAAGCAAAGCTGTCTTGGCCATGGCACTGCTGCCAGTTGCAAGATTGTCCATGGGCGTGGTAGTACTCAGATGTGCATAGCTGATGTAAGTAAAGGGATTTCTCCATCAATGTTTTTTACAGCTCAATCTGTAGCTTCTCTCATAGTTGGAGAAGATGATGGTGTCCCAACTGGTGGTGTTAGTGCAGTTTCTGCTGGCCTGCGTATTGCTGCCTCAAGTTCCACTTCTGACCAGTTAACCATTTAAAAAATATAGTTGAGTCTAAAGCTGTGACTGACAGTATAGATTATGTCATACTCCCCATTAACATCCCCATGGTAGTTGAACATGATTCTGATCTTGGCAATGATAACTCACAATGTCGCATTTCTTCCAGCGCCATTGAGGTAATTCCTTTGCCACCCAATGATTCTATGTGTGGCGCAAAAATATTGGGTGATGATGATGATGATGATGATGCTACTGTGGTTGGAACATGTTCTCCACATGAGAGCATCCAAGCTGAAAATGTGAATGTGGATGATGTTGATGAATGTGATATTGATGTCAGTAAGCCCTGTTGGGAACCAGGGAAAAAGGAAGACAAGGTGGCTGTGTCTGGGTCTGTTAGCATTAAATCCCCCCTCCTCAAAAAAGTTGTGATTTAGCGGTTCCTGTTGATGATAATGATGATGACCTAGTAATAATCACAGGTTGTCATGCTGGTCAGTTGGAGTCAAAGTGTGTCCAGCCTGAAAAAATCATGTAGCACCCCCCCAATTTCAGGTTGTCCTTAAGGAACTTGTGGAGGTGCTGGCAAGTATCCTGGCAGACCTCGTTAACACCTCTATGGAGTCCAAGTGTGTGCTTTAGGACTGGAGAACTGCACATCTGGTGTCTCTCCATAAAAGTGGCTCAAGTGATGAACCAGGGAATTACAGACCAATCAGTCTGACCTCCGTAGTAGGGAAACTGATGGAGACAATCCTGAGGGAAAGACAGGTGAGCTTTCAAAAAGAAAATGGGCTACAAGACTAGAGGCAGTATGGATCTGCGTTGTGAAGGTCCTGTTATATTAATCTGATTGACCATTTTGACTGGGTGACCAGGCCAGTGGACAGGGGTCAAGCAGTTGATGTCCTGTATCTGGACTTCAGCAAGGTCTTTGACTCTGTGCTGCATATACTGTAGGAGACTGGTCAGGAAGCTGGAAGACCTGAGGGTGGGGGCCAACCTCACTAGATGGTGAAAAACTGGTTGCAGGACAGAAGCTAAAAGGTGGCTGTTGGGGGTGGGTGAATTTTAGAAGCACTCCCCTCTCCCACCATCTGAGCTATCCAGATCCTCTAAACATTCTTGCCCTTTAAAGGGCTATACTCCAAGACTGCTCCTGTATATCCTTTTTTATGCCTGAACACTTCAGGGTAAGTAGCCCCCTTTTAAGACTTTCTAACAGAAACAAGTACTCTTTTGGTCTCAGTGGCTAACAGCTCTATTTGGATAATGCTCTGCATGGTTGGGGGAAGCTCTTAAGAAAATGGCCTGCAATTCTACTGGTCTATATCTGTGCTGTCTGCAGCTTCTCAGCAGATATGAAGTAGGTAAGGGCCCCCACAAGTCTCTTCTCCTCCCGGGTGGGCCAGGATGTGGAATACTCTACCCTGAGGTCTCCATCAGCCTTTTCCATGCTGACAACCTGCAGGAGTGATTTGCCTCCACCTAGTTGCTATATGCCCTCCTGGAAGTGAGGTTTAGCAATTTCTACCAGTCCACATTGGAGGGCACGCCTGTTGCTCATAACTACTACACTTATCAAATCTATGGACATAAGTGACCCCATATTTCTATCCTGCATACCATTTTACTTAGTCTTCATAGCCTCATCGTGCAACATACTGAAGTACAGAACATGGGCACTGTCCCTATTTAGCTCACAGACTTGCTACTCACTCAGTGACTGGCTAAGCATATCCCACACTACCAACCTGTAAGTGGGGGCACTTCTCATACCCCTGTAAGACAGTTTCTAGGCTCTAACAGCCATGAGCCCTGTGCATACCCAGACAATGTTCCCCAAGAGTTGTTTCTATGCACCGTAGCTGGTTGTCGTCTTATCCAAAATATTATAAAAGGATTTTGGTTTTCTTTCTTTCTTTCCTTCTTTCTTTCTTTCTTTCTTTCTTTCTTTCTTTCTTTCTTTCTTTCTTTCTTTCTTTATTTCTGTTATCCATAGCTGCCATGCTTTTTCATAGGTATCTGAAGTAATATAAAGTTCTCAGGTCTACTTTATATTTCACAGTTTGTGAAGGGAGAAGTGAGGCTATGCTCTGAAACTTATCTAGCTGCTTAGATGGCCAAACAGACTGTGGGACATGGATACACAGTTTCAACTGTTGGGGGGGGGGGGGTTAGAAGATTTTTATCTCTTACTGTTGCTCCTTCCACTGCACTGTGTTGTTTGTTACAGCCCTGACTGGGTTTTGTAGTTCTTTCGGTTGTTTTATAAGGTTCACAGTCAATGTTTCCAGCCTGTACTATGCCCTGCTGGCAGGTCAATTTCTAAGCAGTTGTGTCACCTCACTACTACTTAGAGAGAGACGCTCCAAATAGCCAGAATGCCTCTGCCATACAGCCACCAGACATGATGGGCCAAGCTCGACCCCTTTTAGAATTATTACTAGATCACTTTTTTATATATAAATGACAGATATAAATGTAACCTTCTGGAATATGAGGGGTATTAATTACCCCATCAAATACAAGCAAGTTCTTGCCCGTCTAACAAAGCTTCTCACAATATTGGCTTTCTTGCAAGAGATCTGCTCTCCTCTATGGAAGCCTGCAAGTTAAAAAGGGAATTGGTAGGTATATAAATCCATAATGCTTACACCTCGACTAAAAGAGGAATGTCATTTCTTATTCAAAAGTCAGTAAAATGGGAATGCTTGTCCTCCATTTTTGATAAAGAAGGCTGCTGACTAATGACTACAATGTCCACCCCAGAGAGCTCCCTGTTGTTGCTGAAAATATACACAGTGAACAGCAATGATCCCAAATGTTTCTACCACCTCAGCAGTACACTTTCTTGTTTTAACTCTCCTCCACTCCAGTTATCACTCGTGGAGACATACACCTTGCCCTAAACCCTCTCTTAGGTCTTCTGTGTATCAGGAACCTCATCATAGTGCTTAGTCCTTAAAGACATGATCCACGAATTTGCACTGATAGATGTTTGGCACACGATGCACCCTGATTCTGGAGATTACACATTTCTCTCTGCAGTTCACCACTCTCTCAGCAGAATAAATATATGGCTCACCTCTCCACACATCACTGAAGCTACCATGGTTATGCACATACACTCTATAGTGATCTCTGATCACACCACTATTACTCTGAAAACCTTATGAACTCCCTCCCCAAAATCCTCTTTATGGCATCTTAATCCCCTACTGTTTAGAAAATTGACATTTATATTTTGGCTCAAAACCAAAATCCAAGAGTTTTTACTGAACAATGACAATGTCAGTCACAGATGACACCCTCTGGAAATCCCTTAAGGCTTTCATCAGAGGGTGAATTACAGGTCACTCTGTGCACAAGAAAAAACAGAGTTAAAAACCCAAACCCTGGAAACAAAGCTCAAGGTATTGAAGGGAGAATATTAATCTGACCCCAAGGTTGACCCTTCTGAGCTGGTATCTACCCACATACAACTTAACTCCCTTTACATAGAAATATAGAAATGTGATGGCAGAAGGAGACTACTGGTCCATCTAGTCTGCCCAGGAGTTCCCCAGATCTCTTTAGTCCAGGGGCCTAACCCCCATCTGAATTCTGCCCTTTTCTGATCCTGCAGCTCCCCTTTGAGCCCTTGTTGTGTCCCACCCCTGTTTGAAAGCTAATACGGTTTTTGTATTTACTACTTCTGCTAGTAGGCCATTCCAGGGTTCTAGAACTCGTTCTGTGAAGAAATGCTTTCTTAGATCTTTTCTGAAGTCCCCCACCCCCCACATAGCTTTCATTTGTTCCCCCTGGTGGTAGAGCCGGAAGCCCTTTGGAATAGTTCTGTGTATGGCACCTTGTTTATACCTTTCACAAACTTGAAAGTCTGTCATATCGCCCCTCTCCCTTCTTGTTTCCAAAGAGAATAAGTTTAGTTCTTCCAGGCATTCTTCGTACAAGAGACCTTGGAGTCCCTGTATCATCTTGCTCGCCCCTCTGTATAGTCTCCAACCTATCCCTATCCTTTTGCAGGTGTGGATTCCAACACTGGATGCAGTACTCCAGATGGGGCCTTACCAGGAGCCTGTACAGTGGTAGGAACACCTCCCTGCTCCTGCTGTCAAATCCTCTCCCTATGCACCCAGCATTCTATTTGCCTTGCCATAAGCTTTATTGCATTGGCTCAATAGAAACACAGAAACATAGACTTTGATGGCAGATAAGGACCGCTTGGCCCACCTAGTCTGCCCATTTCCCTACCTACAGGATAGGCCGCAGATCCTAGTTAACCAACAGCCTATTTCTTTTCCTACCCCCCCACAAGAATTGCCTTATGTCTGTCCCATGCATTCTTGAATTCTCCCACAGTTTTAGAACCCACAACCTCCTCAGGAAGGCTGTTCCATGCATCCACTACCCCCTCTGTGAAAAATACTCTCAATACCTGAAGGGCCTCTCATCTTTAAATTGTGTCCCTTTGTTCTTGTATGTCTTTTTCTGAAAGATGCTACCTCTTGGACTTTGTTGATTCCATTGAGGTACTTAAAAGTTTCTATCATGTCCCCCTCCGTCCTTTCTTCAAGGGTATACCTATTAAGCTCCTTTAGTCTCTCCACGTATGGCTTCTCTTGCAGACCCTGCACCATTTTAGTTGCCCTCCGCTGGACTGCCTCTATCCTGTCTATGTCCTTGTGGAGATGGGGTCTCCAGAACTGGATGCAGTACTCCAGATGGAGTCTCACCAACCATCTGTACAGAGGGATAACAACTTCCTGTTTTCTGCTGGTGTTGCCTCTCCCTATGCATCCCAGTATACCTCCAGCCCTCCATACTGCCTTCTAACATTGCTTGCTAACCTTATGGTCATTTGATATGACTACCCCCGGGTGCCTTTCCTTTTTTGTTGTTGTTACTACCTCCCCCCCATTGTATAATCTTCCCCTGGGTTCTTGTTTCCCAGGTGCATTATTTTGCACTTGTTTGCATTGAATACTAGCTGCCATACTTCTGACCATTCCTCCAACCTTGCCAAGTCCCTTCTCATCCATTCCATGCCTCCTTGTGTAACAACCTTGCTGCAGATCTTTGTGTCATCTGCAAAGAGGGACACTTTTCCTTCCAGTCCCTCTGCAATGTCACTTATAAAGACATTAAAAGGACTGGACCCAGTATGAACTCCTGCGGTACCGCACTTAGTAACCCTCTTCCTTCAGAGTGGACTCATTTACAATTACCTTCTGTGCCCTGTTGTCCAGCCAATGTTTACCCAGGATACCACCCTGGGACCCACTCCCAGGCTGGTTAATTTGATTATTAATCTTTGTGTGGGACTGTGTCAAATGCCTTGCTAAAGTCTAGATAGGCCATGTCCACAGCCCCTCCTGGTCTACTACTACTTTGGTCACCCAGTCAAAGAAATATATTAGATTCATCTGACATGACCTTCCCACTGTGAACCCATGCTGCCTTGGGTCCTGTGCCCCACTGGCCTCTAGGTACTCAACTATTCTTTCCTTCAGAAGTGACTCCAACACTTTCCCTTCCACAGAGGTCAAACTGACAGGTCTGTAGTTTCTTGCCTCTGTCTTGCTCTGACTTTTGTGAAGGGGAATCACATCTGCCTTCCTCCAGTCCCAGGGTACCACACCATCCTTCCATGATTTATTAAAAAGAGTAGTCAGTGGTTTCACTAGTTCCCACCTTAATTCTTTTAAAATTCTGGGGTGAATTCCATCAGGCCCCATTGCTTTGTCCACTTTCAGTTTTAGGAGTTCTTGCAGAACCCTTTCTTCTGTGAAAGGGCTGGGATCGACCCTCCCTATCAAGAATGCTTCTGTTAATTGGATTAGGCACTTCCCCCTCCTCTTTTGTGAATACTGAGAAGAAATATTCGTTCAGTATCCCTGCTTTTTCACTGTCCCCCTCTGCCCACCCACCATTCATTCTATTCAGCCTCACTATCCTCTCCTTTGTCTTTCTATGCTCTCTGATGTACCTATAAAGGTTTTATCCCCTTCCTAACAGAGTTGGCCTTTTTCCTCAGTTTGGGCCTTTGCTCTTCTGACTTCCCTCCTGCTTCCTTCTGCCTTAACTGGTACAGCTCTCTGTCCTGCTCCTTCTGTGTTCTTATACTTCCTGAATGCTGTCTTTTCTCCTGACTTTCCCAGCCACCTCTTTTGAGAACCATAGTGTTTTTCTTTCATTTGATTTATTTGCTTCACACAAAGGCTTGTTGCCTCTGTGATGGCAGTTTTGATGATTTCCCATTGTTGCTCCACCCCTCCTTCTAGCCTGTTTGCTAGTGCCTTTCTGAGGCACTCTCCCATCTTGCCAAAGTCAGCCCTCCTGAAGTCCAGTACCCTCACTTTTGTATGACTTGACTCTGTAGCTGAGTTTAACATGAACCACACTGTTTGATGGTCACTTGTTCCCAGGTGGCAACCCACTTCTAGATCTGAGATCCTCTCACTGCCCCCATTTGAGAGTACGAGTTCTAAGATTGCTGTCTCACAAATGGGTTCCAAAACTAGCTGTCTAAGACCTGGCACCTGTAGGGCATCGAGAATGGTCCTGCTCTTGGATGTGGCTGCAGCAAATGTGATCCAGTTAACATCTAGTATATTCAGGTCTCCCGTCAACAGTATCTCCCCTTTCTCTGCCATCCTAAGAATACCTTCTATCATATCCTTGTCCATTCTCTCCCCCTGACATGGGGGTCTGTATACAATCCCTGTGTGGATTGCGGTGCCCTTTCCAGTCTCCAAGGTTACCCACAGTGCCTCCTCTCCTCCCTGTTTACTCTTTTATTCAGTTGCTTTTATCCCTTCCTTCACAAAGAGAGATACTCATCCCCCTCTTCTTCCCTGCCTGTCTCTCCTGTAGGTTATGTACCCTGGTATGTTAACATCCCAGTCATGGTTCTCTGTGTACCATGTTTCTGTGACTGCTACAATATCCAGGCATCCCTCTTCCATCAAGGCCACCAGCTCAGGGAGCTTGTTGCCCAGACTACAGGCATCGGTACTCATTACCCTCCATTTACTGATGGCCTTACTCCTTTTTTCCCCATCCCTGTCCTTCTTGCCTTTTTCACTTTCCCCATTTACCCTTGTCCTTCTCCCTATCGCCACCTCTATGTTGGTGTTTACCGCACTTACTACCGTGATTTTTTGGGGCTAGGATTTCCCTGCTCCTCTCCAGTGCCTCCCCCCTTGGCTAGTTTAAATGCTGCCAATGAAGCATTTAAACCTATCACCTAGGATCCTGGTTCCTCTCCTGAACAGATGCAGCCCATCATGCCAGTATAGGCTTGCATCACTCCAGGTGGACCCCTAGTCCCCAATGAAGCCAAATCCCTGAGGTCTGCACCAGTTTTTCAACCACTGATTGAATCCTATGGTGCGGAACACCCTAGCCTCTTCTACGCCATAGATGGGCAGCACCTCCGAGAAGGTTACCATGCATGCTACTCATCTAAGACCCCTCCCGAATTCCACAAACTCTTCCTGCACTGCTCCAATCCCTTTCTTAGCCAGGTCATTTCTTCCTAGGTGGACAGTGACATCCAGCTCCCTCCCCTGTGCAGCTGCTCTGGCAATCATGAGGATTTGCTCCCTGTCCCTCCAAGCCATGGCACCAGGCAGGCACCTTACCTCCATCTCCCCTTCCTTCCCCAGTTCTACCTTCCTAAAAATGGAGTCCCCCACCAGGAGTTGTTTCCTTCCCCTGTGGGGTCCCATGCCACCATCCTGTGGGTCTCCTTTGTGGAGGTTCCCAGCATCCTCCTTGGTCTCCACTGCACGTGCCTCCATAGAGGAACCACACTTTGCCAGAATGGCATAGGAATTGTGGAGAGGTACAACTGGAGGGATGCACCTCTGTTCCATCACCCTCACCCTGCCTGAGCCCACTGTGGTCCAACTGTTCCTCTTTCTTGGCAACCTCTGAGGCAACTGCAGTGGCAATGGTGGTCTCTGGATGGAAGAAAAGGTCCCACAAATCCTGGCCAACTCAGCCTGGAGATGAGCGACCTCCTCCCTCAGCCCAGAGAGGTGCCTGCAGATGGGACAACACCGCATCCTCTAGAACATCTCCCAAAAGACTGCTACTCCACAGCCACTGCACCACTCCCATCATGTCTTATTTCTGGCCCCTTAACTGTTGTTTGGAATGCTTACTCTTTCCTCTGTTTTTTTTTTCTCTTCTCTCTCTACTTACTTTCTGCCTCTGTGCCCTTTAAACTCCTGATTGTCCTGTTCTGAGACAAGAATGTGCTATATTTCTCAGTAGACCCCTTACTTGCTCAGAGGCGGACCTCCAGCAGCTAGAGGGGACTGGAGAGCTACTCTTGCCTTCTAGGATGGTGGGTCTTTGGTGGCTCTGTGATCACTCACTTCCTGCTCCCAAACCAGTCAAATCATGTGCCTATAAAAGTAGAACTAGTTTTGGGTGGGAAGGAGGGATATATAGTCCCAGTAGAGAAGTTCAGTCACACAGCACTCCTTCCTCCTGGTGTCTTCCGCTAAGCTACTAACAGAATCTTTCTATGGCAGTCTTTAAATTTAGCTATAGCTTGGCAGAAGACACCAGGAGAAAGGACTGCTGTGTAACTGAACTTCTCTGCTTGGACTAAAGTAGAAGAACTTTTGTACTTGGACCTTTAATTTAGGGTAAAAAAACTAACGTACAAAAAAAAAAAAGTGTGTGTTTGGGTTAACTGAACTGAATGGGTATCTGAAGAGTTATCTAGGTGTAAATCTCAGGTGACTGAAAGGACTTAACTGCTGTGAGGTTTAAATTACTTGTAGAAAGAGCTGGTAAGTAGGGGGAGTGGCTTAGCTAGAAGGAAGCTACATTTAAAGACTGCCTTAGAAAGATTCTGCTAATAGCTTGGCAGAAGACACCAGGAGAAAGGACTGCTGTGTAACTCAAATTCTCTGCTGGGACTAAAGTAGAAGAACTTTTGTACTTGGACCTTTAATTTAGGGTAAAAAAACTAACATACAAAAAAAAAAGTGTGTGTTTGGGTTAACTGAACTGAATGGGTATCTGAAGAGTTATCTAGGTATAAATCTCAGGTGACTGAAAGGACTTAACTGCTGTGAGGTTTAAATTACTTGTAGAAAGAACTGGTAAGTAGGTGGAGTGGCTTAGCTAGAAGGAAGCTACATTTAAAGACTGCCTTAGAAAGATTCTGCTACTAGCTTGGCAGAAGATACCAGGAGAAAGGACTGCTGTGTAACTGAACTTCTCTGCTGGGACTATATTGCCCTCCTTCCCTCCCCTCCACCCCCCCACCCAAAGCTAGCTCTATTTTTATAGGCACAGGATTTGACTGACAACAGGAACTTCCTGTTTAGGGGCAGGAAGTGAGTGATCACAGAACCACCAAGGACCCACCATCCTAGAAGGGCAAGAGTAGCTCTCCGGCCCCCTCTAGCTGCTGGAGGTCTGCCTCTGAGCAAGTAAGTGGTCTACTGAGAAATATAGGATATTCTTGTCTCAGAACAGGACAATCAGGAGCTTAAAGGGCACACAGGCAGAAAGTAAGGGACAGAGAGAAAAAACAGAGAGAAAGAGTAAGGATTGCAAACAGTTAGGGGCCAGAAATAAGACATGATTGGAGTGGTGCAGTGCAGTGGCTGTGGAGCAGCAGTCTCCGGGAGATGTTCTGGAGGATGCGGTGTTGTCCCATCTGCAGGCACCTCTCTGGGCTGAGGGAGGAGGTTGCTCATCTCCAGGCTGAGTTGGCCAGGATTTGTGGGACCTCCTCTTCCATCCAGGGACCACCAGTGCCACTGCCGTGCCTCAGAGGTTGCCAAGAAAGGGGAGCAGTTGGACCACAGTGGGCTCAGGGAGGGTGAGGGTGGTGGAACAGAGGTGCATCCCTCCAGCTGTACCTCTCCACAATTCCTATGCCATTCTGGCAAAGTGTGGTTCCTCTATGGAGGCACCCACAGTGGAGACCAAGGAGGATGTTGGGAACCTCCACAAAGGAGACCCACAGGAGGGTGGCAGGGGACCCTGCAGGGAAGGAAACAACTCCTGGTGGGGGACCCATTGTTAGGAAGGTAGAACTGGGGAGGAAGGAGAGGGAGGTAAGGTGCCTGCCTGGCGCCATGGCTTGGAGGGACAGGGAGCGAATCCTCAGGATTGCTGGAGCAGCTGCACAGGGGAGGGAGCTGGATGTCATTGTCCACCTAGGGACAAATGACCTGGCTAAGAAAGGGATTAGAGAAGTGCAGGAAGAGTTTGTGGAATTGGGGAGGGGCCTTAGTCAAGTAGCATGCACGGTAACCTTCTCGGAGGTGCTACCCACCTATGGCATAGGAGAGGCTAGGGTGCTCTGCACCATGGGATTCAATCAGTGGTTGAAAAACTGGTGTGGAGCTCAGGGATTTGGCTTCATTGGGGACTGGGGGTCCACCTGGAGTGATGCAAGCCTATACTGGCATGATGGGCTGCATCTGTCCGGGAGGGGAACCAGGATCCTAGGTGATAGGTTTAAATGCTTCATTGGCAAACTTTTAAACTAGCCAAGGGGGGGGAGGCACTGGAAAGGAGCAGGAAAATCCTAGCCCCCCCAAATAATCATGGTAGTAAGTGCGGCAAACACCAACATAGAGGTGTCAATAGGGAGAAGGGCAGGAGGAAATGGAGAAAGTGAAAAAGGCAAGAAGGACAGGAATGGGGCAAAAGGGAGTAAGGCCATCTGGAAATGGAGGGTAATGAGTACCAATGCCCGTAGTCTGGGCAACAAGCTCCCTGAGCTGATGGCCTTAATGGAAGACGGATGCCTGGATATCGTAGCAGTCACAGAAACATGGTACACAGAGAACCATGACTGGGATGTTAACATACCAGGGTACATAACCTACAGAAGAGACAGGCAGGGGAGAAGAGGGGGAGGAGTAGCTCTCTATGTAAATGAAGGGATAAAAGCAACTGAACAAAAGAGTAAACAGGGAGGAGAGGAGGCACTGTGGGTCACCTTGAGACTGGAAGGGCACCACAATCCGCACAGGGTTGTGTACAGACCCCCATGTCAGGGGAAGGAATGGACAAGGATATGATAGAAGGCATTCTTAGAATGGCAGAGAAAGGAGATACTGTTGATGGGAGACCTGAATATGCCAGATGTTAATTGGAGCACATTTGCTGTAGCCACATCCAAGAGCAGGGCCATTCTTGATGCCCTACAGGTGGCAGGCATTAGACAGCTAGTTTCGGAACCCACTCATGAGGGAGCAATTTTAGACCTCGTACTCTCAAACGGGGGCAGTGAGAGGATCTTAGATCTAGAAGTGGGTTGCCACCTGGGGACAAGTGACCATCAAACAGTGTGGTTCACGTTAAACTCAGCTACAGAGTCAAGCCATACAAAAGTGAGGGTACTGGACTTTAGGAGGGCTGACTTTGGCAAGATGGGAGAGTGCCTCAGAAAAGCACTAGTAAACAGGCTAGAAGGAGGTGTGGAGCAACAATGGGGAATTATCAGAACTGCCATCACAGAGGCAACAAGCGTTTGTGTGAAGCAAATAAACAAATCAAAATGAAAGAAAAAGCCACTATGGTTCTCAAAAGAGGTGGCTGTGAAAGTCAGGAAGAAAAAGATAGCATTCTGGAAGTATAAGGAAACACAGAAGGAGCAAGACAGAGAGCTGTACCAGTTAAGGCAGAAGGAAGCAGGGAGGGAAGTCAGAATAGCAAAGGCCCAAACTGAGGAAAAGATAGCCAACTCAGTTAAGAAGGGGGATAAAACCTTTTATAGGTACATCAGCGAGCGTAGAAAGACAAAGGGAGGGATAGTGAGGCTGAATAGAATGAACGGTGGGTGGGCAGAGGGGGACAGTGAAAAAGCAGGAATACTGAACGAATATTTCTGCTCAGTATTCACAAAAGAGGAGGGGGAAGTGTCTAATCCAATTAACAGAAGCACTCTTGATAGGGGGTCGATCCCAGTCCTTTCACAGAAGAAAGGGTTCTGCAAGAACTCCTAAAACTGAAGGTAGACAAAGCAATGGGTCCTGATGGAATTCACCCCAGAATTCTAAAAGAATTAAGGAGGAACTAGTGAAACCACTGGCTACTCCTTTTAATAAATCATGGGAGGATGGTGTGGCACCCGAGGACTGGAGGAAGGCAGATGTGATTCCCCTTCACAAAAGTGGGACCAAGACAGAGGCAGGAAACTACAGACCTGTCAGTCTGACCTCTGTGGTAGGGAAAGTGATGGAGTCACTTCTGAAGGAAAGAATAGTTGAGTACCTAGATGCCAGTGGAGCACGGGACCCAAGGCAGCATGGGTTCACAGTGAGAAGGTCATGTCAGACGAATCTAATAGATTTCTTTGACTGGGTGACCAAAGTAGTAGACCAGGGAGGGGCTGTGGACATGGCCTACCTAGACTTTAGCAAGGCATTTGACACAGTCCCACACAAAAGATTAATAGTCAAATTAACCAGCCTGGGAGTGGGACCCAGGGTGGTAGCCTGGGTAAAACATTGGCTGGACAACAGGACACAGAAGGTAATTGTAAATGGAGTCCACTCTGAAGAAAGGGGGTTACTAGTGGGGTACCGCAGGGTTCAGTATTGGGTCCAGTCCTTTTTAATGTCTTCATCAGTGACATTGCAGAGGGACTGGAAGGAAAAGTATACCTTTTTGCAGATGACACAAAGATCTGCAACAGGGTTGATACACAAGGAGGCATGGAAAGGATGAAAAGGGACTTGGCAAGGTTGGAGGAATGGTCAGAAGTATGGCAGCTAGGATTCAATGCAAAGAAGTGCAAAATAATGCACCTGGGAAACAAGAACCCAGGGGAAGAATACACAATGGGTGGGGAGGTAGTAACAACAACAAAAAAGGAAAGGGACCTGGGGGTAATCATATCAGATGACCTTAAGGTTAGCAAGCAATGTGAGAAGGCAGTAGGGAGGGCTGGGGGTATACTGGGATGTATAGGGAGAGGCATCAGCAGCAGAAAACAGGAAGTTGTTATCCCTCTGTACAGACAGTTGGTGAGACTCCATCTGGAGTACTGTGTACAGTTCTGGATACCCCATCTCCGCAAGGACATAGACAGGATAGAGGCAGTCCAGAGGAGGGCAACTAAAATGGTGCAGGGTCTGCAAGAGAAGCCGTATGAGGAGAGACTAAAGGAGCTTAATATGTATACCCTTGAGGAAAGAAGGGAGAGGGGGGACATGATAGAAACTTTTAAGTACCTCAGTGGAATCAACAAAGTCCAATATGGTAGCATCTTTCAGAAAAAGAGACTTGCAAGAACAAGGGGACACAATTTAAAGATAGAAGGAGGGCGGTTCAGGGGCAATGTGAGGAAGTATTATTTCACAGAGAGGGTAGTGGATGCATGGAACAGCCTTCCTGAGGAGGTTGTGGGTTCTAAAACTGTGGGAGAATTCAAGAATGCATGGGACAGACATAAGGCAATTCTTGTGGGGGGTAGGAAGAAATAGGCTGTTGGTTAACTAGGATCTGCGGCCTATCCTGTAAGTAGGGAAATGGGCAGACTAGATGGGCCTAGCAGTCCTTATCTGCTGTCAAATTCTATGTTTCTATGTTTCTATGTAGCTTCCTTCTAGCTAAGCCATTCCCCCTACTTACTAGATCTTTCTACAAGTAATTTAAACTGCACAGCTATCAAGCCCTTTCAATCACCTGAGATTTACACCTAGATAACTGTTCAGATAACCATTCAGTTCAATTAACTCAGACTACCAGACACATTTTTTTTTTGGTATGTTTGTTAGTTTGTTTTTTTACCCTAAATTAAAGGTCCTGGTACAAGAGTTCTACTTCTTTAGTCCCAGTAGAGAAGTCCAGTCACACAGCACTCCTTCCCCCTGGTGTCTTCATTTCAGTGTGTCACATATTATGGCCCCTAGGTCCCTTTCTTCCTGAGATGCGCTGAGCTTGACTCCATTGAGCCAATAATCTGTTTTAGGATTCCCTTTATCCAGATGCAACACCTTGCACTTCTTTGCATTTAACTTCAACTGCCATACATTGGATCGTCTTTCTAGCTTTTGTAAGTCGCTATGAAGTTTCCTTATAGCTCCCACGCTGTCCACCCTACCACCTAGTTTAGTATACTTTTTAAAGAGTTACAGCTTACTCTGAATGCCTGTGCCAATGTCACAGATAAATATGTTAAACAGAACTGGTCCCAAGATTGAGCCCTGGGGCGTACCACAAGTGGCTCTCCCCTCACCAGATCTCATCCTTTGACTACCACTCTCTGACTTTTATCCCTCAGCCAATTACTCACCCACCTGACTAACCTTTCAACAATGCCTACGTCTTTCAACTTTTTTATGAGGCGATTGTGCGGCACTGAATCAAAGGTCTTGCTGAAAGCAAAGTACAGGAGGTCCACTGGGTATCCCTTATATAATTCCCTAGTCACCCAGTCATAAAATGTGATAAGGTTTGTCTGGCAAGATCTGCCTGCCACAAATCCATGTTGTTTGTCATCCTGGAGTTTGTGATTCTCTAGGTAATCCATTACATCCTGTTTAATTAAGGTTTCATTTAATTTTCCCAAGACAGACGTGAGGCTGACCAGCCTGTAGTTGCCAGGCTCCCCCCATGCCCTCCCTTTTTGACAGCTACCACTTCCACTTTTCTCCAGTCCCCTGGCACCACTCCCATCAGAAGTGATTGGTTGAACAAATGCACAAATGGGTCCACTAGTACTTTAACAAGTTCCTTTAGCACATTAGGATGCAGCTCATCAGGTCCTGGTGCTTTGTCAGTCCTTAGATGCATCAGTGCCTCCTTCACCCTGTCCATGGTAACCTGCGGAGACTCCATCTGCAGGTACCTTCTGTCAGTTGCTTTTATGCCACGTTCTGGCAATGGTTCGTTGTGCTCCTTGGTGAGCACCAAGCTGAAGAAGTTATTAAGGACCAAGGCTTTTTGTCCATCGTCCTTGATGATTCTTTCCCCTACGGTGAGTTTAACGATCCCATCTCCTTTTTTTCCTTTTTCCTGGATGTATTGAATAAATTGTCTGTTGCCAGATTTGATATCTGTAGCAATCCAAAGTCTGGTTGACACTTTTGTGAGCCTTACAAACTTTTTGACCTCCCTACTTTTCTGACTGTAGATGTGTTCATTTCCATCGTTAAGGTTCCTTTTATATTTGTGGTAAGCTTCTTTTTTGGCTACAATTGCTGCCTTGACCTGGTTAGTAAACCATATAGGTCTTTTTGTTTTTTTCTTTTAGACAATGTTTTAATGCAAAGTTTTGTGGCCTCTCGTATGGCTTGATTAATAAGCCCCCAGATATCCTCTACCTTCAAGTTTTTATTAACCCCTGTCAGGTTGCCATTAATCATCCCTCTCATGTTTTTAAGTCGCTCCCTTAAAATGCAGGATTTCCACCCTGGACTGAGATTTCTCAACCCCTGTGACAATGCAAACCAAACAGAGATGTTGTTGCTGTTTGCCAGTGGTTCCCCAACTTAAAAATTTTCAACTACTTCAGAATTAGTGAGAACCACGTTGGGGATAGCACTCAGTCTGGTTAGTGTGCTAACCAGTTGGGTGAGAAGACAATCCTGTAAGGTATCTACCACCATCTGACTTCTTGATGATCTTGCAACTAGGTTACCCCAGTCGAAGTCCAGCATGTTTAGGCTCTAAGCACCACAGTTTCCCATTTTTGTGCTGTGCCTCTGATTTCTGGAATGAGCTCTGCATCATTCTCCTCTGTCTGCCCAGGAGGTCTGTAAATCACCCCGATACATATCTTTTTTCCGGATGCTGCTGAGCTGGACCCATAGTGATTCTAGTCCCTCTATATGGCCAAACTGACTGATGTGGCTGTTTTACCATCAGGAACATATAGTGCTACTCCTCCTTACCTTAATCCCTTCCTTTCCTTTCTATAGAAAGAATAACCTGGAACCGAGAGGTCCCAGTCTTGTTCTCTGTGGCCCATGTTTTCATAGTGGCCACCAGAGCCACTTGGGTGTCTGTCATTAGTGCCTGCAGATCACTAATTTTGTTTGCCAGGCTTCTGGCATTGAAAACCACCCCCCTCCATGAACTTGCCAGAGTGCTCCTTTTCCCTATTTTAGGCTTCTCTAGCTCAGTTTTGATTGCTTCCTCCTTTTTTACTGACCCTTTTACTTGCTTTTCAATCCATTCGTTTGTTCCCAGTATGTGGCCAGGAGTTTGTTGCTTGTGGGGGAGTGTCAGCTAAATTTCCATTATTTTTTCTGCAGTGGGTTCCTAAGCCTCAATCTCACGTGCACCTAGTTTAAACATTCCATGCCGATGTTGAATTTTGCCCAAGTGCCCCTACCCCTTCTCGGGTTAGGTGAAGTACATCAAATTTAAACAATTGACCATCCCAGAAGTCTCCCCAGTCACCAACGAACTGGTAACCTTTTTCCTGGCACGATTCTTGCAACCAAGTATTGAACTCATTAATCTCTTTAGTCCTGATCCTGTCAGCACGTCCTCCTTTGCCCCACACTGGGAGGACCTCAGAAAAAGCTGGGGAGGACAAATGAGCAGCCAGCTATTTGCTCAGCTGAGGAAAACTTTGGCCTACTTTACACTAGAAAAGCAGAATGGGCCCTACTTCAAACTCAACACAAGTACTGGGAAGGAAGAGAACATTCAAGCAAGATACTGGCAATATAGACTGCATAAAATGTAAGCTGACCACCATACACCTAGAATGACAAATACCTCAGATGCTCTTTGTAAGAGCCCCTTTGATGTCAATAACATTATGAAATCCTTTTATGCAGAGCTATAGGAACCTCAAACTAATCCTTTTCCTAAACAGATGTCCTCTCTTCTGGATCCCCTGACTCTGCCATGCATTTCACCACATCATTGCCAGCAATTAGATACCCCTATCCCTTCACAGTAGATCACCCACACCATCCTTTCTATGAATAAAAAGAACTCTCCTAGGCATGGTGGATTGCCTATTGATATCTACCAGGCCCTACCTGACATCCTATCCTCTGCTTCTTAGGGTATTTACATGTTTATTAACCAAACAATTTCTCTCATACCTCTACAGAGGCAGCAACCACTGTCCTTCCCAAGAAAAAGATTTATCCTCACCTAGCAAATATTGCTCCATCTCCCTCATTCATGTGAATGCCAAGATTCAAGACTGTAAAAGATGCTACCTGCTCTCATACACTCCTCACAGGCTGGCTTCATAAAATGCTAAGTGCGACCACATCTACACCCTCATTAATGTGCACTATTTAGCCAAATTCCTTTCCACACCTGCTGTTTTAAAAAAGGCCTTTGACTTGAAGAATGGCCTTATCGTTTTGAGATTATGTACAGAGCCAGACTAGGCCCTTACTTCACTGCAGGAGTTACAACATTATACAGTGACTCATCTGCACCAGTTTTTTCCAGTAGTTTGCTCTCACAACCATTCACTCTTTACAGAGGCACCCACAAGGGATGCCCTCTTTCCGCTCTATTTTTTCCCCTCAACATTGACCTGCTAGCTCACAGCTCAACATTAAGCTGCTAGCTCTGGCCCTTAGAAACAATCCAGCTCTCTGAGGGATCAAAACTACGACCTCAGAAATATATAGATCCCTGCTTTATTTTGCAGATTATTTACTTATACTTACGGCTAGTGCTTCTCAGACCATTGCTCCCCTACAACAAGTCCTCTACTCTTATTCCCAGCTAACTGGCCTCAAAGTTAATTACTCAAAATCTGAAGTGCTACCCCTCTGTACTCATTGCATTCACTCTCACTTTCAGTGCTTCATCAGGAAATGGACAGAAAAAGGGATCACATATCTGTGTATTAAGATTATCACTCCCTCACAGATCTTTACTGTGCTAACGTCACACCCTCACCGGAATCTCTTTACAGTGATACTGAATGATGGAAATCCCTTCACCTTTCCTTCGCATGGAAGATGAACACTATTAAGGTGATGCTTGCCTCTAAATTTGCACATCTCCTGACCCAACTTCTGCTCCATTGCGCAGATAGTTGGTTTGATAGACTGGCAGATGATGAAGAACTTTCTCTTGAGAGCAACACCCTCTCACCCATTTAAGTAGGGGATAACTTCGGAAACACTGGTCAGAGGGGGGTTGGGACCTCCAGCTTTAAGCAGAACCACATAGCCTTTCTTTCATCCTAAGTGTATTCATCTGTATCCCCCTCCCCCGGTCGTGCCTGAAAATAGGCAGGATTTGTCTAGTGCACTTACCCGGTCAACAAAAACTAAATAAATAAAAATAAATAATAAAGTGACCCAATAATTTTCTCCAAACTCGAATTACACTCCTCTCTGGCTGGAGATAAAAGTTCAGTTTTTCCTCCCCATCAAATTACAGCATTGCCCTATATACAAAGACCCCCTCCCCAACAAGCACCATCCTACTGTAGCTATCTCATTGATATATAGGAAAAACTGACATCTGCTTTAGGAGTGTCTCACACTCCCCTTCCCTATGCACCTCCATGGAATAACACAATTCACTACTGGCAAGAAAACTATACATTGGTATACATGGGAACAGGCTGATATATGGCAGGTCTAGGAACTTTGTCCTCTTTGCCAATTCTACCTCTGGACATATGAGGACCTGTGAACCTAGTCTGACCTCCCTCAGCAAGGCTTCTGGCACTAACTACAGCTCTGGCCAGTACAGACTCCTCACTTAAAAATGTCTCAGTCCCACTCCAGTAGCCATACCCCTCCTTCCTTAAAGAAACTATTAGTTACCCTTAAAGGAAGAGCAGTTACATTGAACAAGCTATGTAGAGGCAGAGGCCTCCAGTTCATTGACTCTTGTAGATCAAAATGGGCAAAGGAACTTAACTTCACCATCTCTGATTGAGAATGGAAGCAGTGTTGGCACAGAGCCTATGTAGCTTGAAGGGATGTAAAAGTCCAATTGATTCAATTAAAGACACTTCAGAACTTTTACAGGAACCTCAATGCACTCCATGCTCTAGGGGTACTCCCACAGGACACTTGTTGGAGGTGTGAAGCTAGCTTCCCTATCTCACATCATTTGGAAATGTCCTCTGATTTGACCCTTCTGGCAACAGGTGTTACAGTTTTGTCACAAAATTCGGCGTGACATATTTTGCCTGGATGCTCCCCTGACTCTGTTGGGCATCTCCTCTCCAAATTTACCCAACTCCTACCCTCATTTTTGTTGGGTGGTAGCAGCCATCTTGGCATTCAAGACAGTGCTACTACTGAGACAGTGGAGGTCCAAAGAAGTACCCATATATTATGATGGCTCTAAGCAGTAGGCCATCTGCCTCTTTAGAATGTATATCTTATGGCATCCTGTGTATTCATCAACCTCGATTGAACGCTTTCAAAAAGGTTGGCTTAATCACAGTGCTTTTACACATGGCTACCTGGCAGGGAGGGGGACAGGATAGGGGGTCGGCGACTATCATGACAGGATGTCACTATATATAGATGTGCGCTGGGGGGGGGGGACCACACCATGTGACAGGCAGAAGGGGAAGGAGGGTTTGTGAGGTGTAGTGCAGTGGTGGGCTGGTGAGATGGCCATGTGGTGTGGTGGGTTGGTGGCAGGCTGGTGTTGGAAGGGTGTGGGGTTCAGTTATGGGCGCACTCGTTTTTTTTGCAGGGTCACAAGTTGTTTTTTTTTGTTCGTTTTGCAACTCCCCCCAACATGCACCCCCCCTGGAGTTGAGAATCCTTTAGTAGGGTGGTGCAGGGGGCACAGCCTCCTGCATAAAACATTAAAATCTAAGTGTCTGTTGCAGTCTTGCTGTGTGCCACAAGTCTATGTCGCCAAAATTCATTTTCGGTGATGTAGGCGCACCCAAATGGTGATCGTAATTACACGGTTGCCGTTATCACATGGAGCCATATCTCATCAGACACTAAAACTGCAAGAATACAATAATATATGGTCCCACTATCTAACCAATTTAGGTATATCCCCCACCACCATCCCATAATACCAAAAGGCTTACTGGTTATACTGGATAACAACTGTTATCTGTAAACTTCCACTTTTCCATTACGGCTAAGGGTTTGTACTTCACCTGGGAGATATCTGTCTATATATGTCTAAATATGACTTCATATGTGTGTTCTTTGCTTGAACTGTAACACAAAGTATGATATACTTCCAGAGATAGTACTCTGCACCATTCATCACTTGCCGTGCATGTACTTTTATTGTTTATATTGTTGGAAATTTTAATAAAAAGTTTAACATTAAAAATAAGAGAATTGCCAGCCCCTCGGTGCAGCGGTTGAATTTTTGCTTGCAACGCCAGTGACCCAGGTTCAGGAACAGACTTGGGTCGCTGGAGGGACAGCCAGGGGAGAAGTAAGGAGTGTCCACAGACAGCTTTCCTTCTCTGGGAGGAGGGTGGGGATGCAAACCGGGCACCTGCTGACCCCTGGCAGAGGCCGGGAGCACAGCAGGACATCAGGGTTCTGATCGCTGGGGGGAGTGATGGACGTCGGCTTTCACCTTGACATCAGGGGCACGTCTCTCTCCAGGGAGAAACCCAGGAAAATAGCTCCCTGGCCAAGCCGGATGATGGTCTCCGGCCCCCCGCTGCTGTCACCCTTCATGTCCGACCCACCTCAGTGACATCCGGAGCCGATTGCCTCGTGCACTGGATGGTCCCACCAGTGCCTTCCCTCTCAGAGGAGGGGGACCCATGGGCAAAGGGATATGCCGGGCTACCTCTGAGGGGTCCCAATGTGAGTTCAGGGTCAGTGTCAGGGGAGACAGGCAGATGGAAGGACCATAGGAGGCTCAAAGGAGAAGCTGGCTAGGGGGAGCAGAGAGGAGCAAACAAAAAAAAGAGAATGTGGGTTTATGGTTTTAATTTGCAAGAATTGCTTTATCTGCCTAAGTTCTCAATTGCAATTTCCATACTGGGTACCCAGTAAAACTACGGGGACTCCTTTATATATTTAAGGGTTAACACTGGTACCAGTTGTTATGAGTGTATCAGTACCCTCCAATAGAGGTGGACTGGAGGAAGCAACTGTACAGTGCTGCATGTGGTGTGGGAACAGGCACTGTTAGTGAGCAGAACCTGGAAGGGCACCTGAAGCACAGCCCCTGGTGAATACGTGAGCAATAAGCCATGACATGGTGCATATTACAGGAGTTTAATGCATGCCCAAGGGGTACAGTATGGCATAAGGCTAAAGGCTGAGTGTGCTTGTACCCCTGTAAAGCAGATTAAAATCCTGAAATGCACTCCCAAGATTGGCTTATTGCACTTATAAAATGGCTCACTGTTATTCTTTGTAATAGGTATGAAAGGTAAATTAAGTGGTTTTGTAAGTAAAATAATCTGTGTAAGCATGTTTTACAGTAACTGGAAAAGGTACTTTATTTGAATTAAAAAGATCCTGTTTTGCATAAGGCCAGCAGGTGGTGCTGTGAACTAAGGGCTGGATTTGTAAAGCTGCCTCTTGCATCATTTGGCATTTTTTATTTTTTTGCTGGTCTGCAGTTACATAGATACATAGATACATAGACAGTGTCGGCAGATAAGGGCCTATGGCCCACCTAGTCTGCCCATTTGAGCTTGTAAGTTCAGTTTGTTTTCCTAGAAGTCTGTTTCCCCTTACCCTTGCCCTCTAGAATTCCTTTATGTATCCCATGCATTCTTAAATCCCGTGATTGTTTCAGCCCCCACCACTTCCTCTGGCAGGGTGTTCCACTTGTCCACCACCCGTTCTGTGAAGAAATTCTTTCTCATGTTTCCTCTGAATCGTCCTCCCTCCAACTTCATCCCATGCCCTCTAGTCCTGAAACATCTTTTTCGCTTAAAAATAGTGTTTTCCTGCACCTTGTTCCTCCCTGTAAGATACTTGTATGTCTCTATCATATCCCCTCTCTCCCTCCTCTCCTCCAGGGAGTACATGTTCAGTTCCTTCAACCTGTCTTCATAGGACTTGTGATGCAACCCATGCACCATCTTTGTTGCCCTCCTCTGAACCTTCTCTACCCTGTCTATGTCCTTACGTAGGTATGGTCTCCAGAACTGTACACTGTACTCCAGGTGGGGCCTCACTAGTGTCTTGTATAGCGGAATTATGACCTCCCTTTTCCTGCTGGTGATGCCCCTGCCTATACATCCCAGCATCCTATTTGCTTTACCTGATGCCTTGTCACACTGTTTCCCTACCTTGAGGTCATCAGAGATGACAACTCCAAGATCCTTTTCCTGCTTGGTGCATGCTATATCCTCACCCCCCCAACTGATATATTGTGCCAGGGTTTTTGTGCCCCATGTGCATTATCTTGCACTTCTTTGCATTGAATTTCAACTGCCAAACCCTTGACCATTCTTCAAGTTTCTGCAGGTCCCTTCTCATTCTGTCTACAATTGCACAGTTACACAGGGGAAGACCTGATTTTACTTATATGGAATTTGTGGGCTCCCAGTAGAGGTTTCTTAACAGTTGCACTCCTCATATGTATGTCCTTGGTGATGTTGCATTTGTCTGTTTGTTGAGGACTGTTTTTAGGGTTGCCACCTATCCGGTTTTTGACTGGATAATCCGGTTTTTAGGGTCCTTATCCAGTCATCTGGTTTTGGTTACATGCAGTCCAGTTTTTGGGCCATTTTGAGTGCTCATATACTCTTAAAACTTATGTATCAAATCATTCACTGTTTTGGCTACATTACATGTCCAGGTTACAAAGAAATTCTGCTGTCACAGTCATTCAGACCTGCCTTTGTCTGTAAAACCAGACTGTCTGAGAGGTGTAAAGTATGGCCATTAAGATAATTAGCAGTAAATTAACCTATTCTTTTCCACTCTGAATTTTAAGTATGGTCTTTTACTGCTGTGACAGGTTATCTGCTCTCATGTGTTTCTTTTTTGTTTGTTCATTCTATATTATGGTAAGTTTTAAACCCATTTTTGTTAAATTAATAATCTAACTTTTATTGCCTTTATCACTACATTTGCTCTAATTTTTTGTATTACCTGAACATTCCATGATATTAGCTACACTTTGACAGGTCATTCAGATAAACAGCATGGAATGGTGTTTCTGAAATTGTGGAGTGTCTTAGAAATATGAAAAGAAACAGCAGTAGCTGTTGAGGTAAAGGGGAACACAGTGCAGTATTAAGGGTACCACAAGCACTGATAATTAAGTTATCAAAAATTGGTCAAAGAATCAGAATACATGGCTGACATGGAAAGGGAAATGGGAGAGTGTTTAACAGAGGGCTGAGCAATAAGCTGTGGATGAGCTTGGCACATCCAGCAGACCTGAGTTTGATTCCCACAACCTCCACTTAAATACTGTGTGACCCTGAGCAAGTCACTTAACCTTGGTGTGCTCCTGGGTCACTCCTGTAAAATGGGCTATGTGGCCTATGGGAGATAACCTGGTTGCCGAAGAATAAAAATAAATAACTGAATAAATAAATAAAATAAATAACAGTATAAAATAATTTCCTATTACTAGTAATGTCTATTCCAACATTACAAATGGCTTTGTAGGAGGAGTAATATACTCGCCAGTCATAAAAAAGGGGTGGAACCAGAGGTGGAGTTTGTGGTGTGGTTTCAGATCCGGTTTTTACCTCATCCAAAGGTGGTAACCCTAATTGTTTTATGTTTCATTCATTGCCACTGGCCACTTGTACTCTGTGCCTAATGATGCCCATGTTGCTCTTGCTACTACTGGCGAGAAGATGTCTTCATGGTTCTGTTTTTGACACTGGCTCATTTCTTTTCTCTGCTTAGTGGTGTCCACATTGCTCTTTCTACTGCTGGCTAGAGATTCTTTGAGGTATGGGTTAAGTTTAACTGCTGCGGATTAGAAAAATATACTGTTATTTTAAACCCATATTTCAGAGTGCGATACTGCTGTGTAATGAGCATCCCTACGAAAGTGTGGAAGCAAATGCTTGCGGGAACATTTAAGGATATCAAATACAATTATTTAATGAGTAGGGATGCTTTTATGTTATAAAATGTGAACAGTATGCAGTGTGGTGGCAGACTGGGACAAGGTGGATTTGATTGGTTGTGGTTTCATAGGAGGGTAGTAAAGTATGGGAATTTTAATATAGGTCTGATGGCATTTTTATATTTTTATTCTGATGTGTAGTGATATGGCCTAGTAAGTCGGATTCTTTGGAATGTAAATGAGAACCCTCACCTTACCATGCAGCAGGAGGATTTTAATGCATAGCCCAGTAATGAATCTTGTCCAGTAACATTTCCAGATTTTTTTTTCTTGCCAGCAGCGCAATGGAAGAGTGGCCTTTATATGTTGGCTTGGCCTGGAAGGGCACCGGAGAACTAGCTGTTCTCCATATAATTTTCCTCAGTTACCAAGCTTATTTCTCCAATTTAGGGCCTTGCAGTTCCTAAATGAAGTTCCTTGTCGTTTTGTTTGAAATCCATGTCTGAGCACATATTGCTTTATAGAGGACATGCTCATTGGGTTAACTTGTTGCACTGTGTTGGTTCATAGGTGTTGTGTTTCAGTGGGGAAGGGGGTAGGTACTGTATCCTAGGGGGTTGTACCATACTGAAACAAGGACCACATAAACCTTTATCTATATAGAGACATTGCACAAATATTAACCCTTGGATGCAACTCCCACTCCCAGTCAGGAGTTTATCCAGGCCCCTCAGCCTAGTCTGAGCCCACAAGGAAGGAGTAGTAACCACAAAATCTACAGCAACCCAGTTACATATGATTAAGTTCGGGGCTGTACCTGGAGCTTGCAGAAGGTTGGTGGCAATAAAGGTGGAGACAGTGATTGGGTGAGAAGAGAGGTATTTTTCCCACTTTAGTCTGTACTTCCCTTCTTTGGAAAGTGCTACGTGGTTCGCCAATGCAAAGATAACTAATCTGGTGAGTTCTGTGTAGCATCTTAGAATAGGGCAGCAAAGCACTTGTCTCCAGTTCAGAAAAATTATACATTTTTCCTCTAGTGTCTTGAGCAGGAGCCTGCGAAAAAGTGGTTGGGGTATGTGTTTTATCGTAGTTGTGTCATTAAACAATGCTATGCTGTTTTTTTCAAATGTTTTACCAGGAAAGACATACTGAGCTGGGAACATCTCATTTTCAAATGCATATCAGTCCTTTATTAATCCTTCTCAATAGTATTAAAGGGTGGAGTCCCAAAGTAGATGGGAAAGGGAGGCCCACCTTTGAGCTGCATGACCAACATTTAGCATCCAGCATCACCGCTGTGATTGAGCACCTGTGCAGCCCTGTACCAGTGGTGAATTATTTAGCTCTGAATCAGCCTACTTTTAACATCAAAGCAGGCCACATGTGTCATAGATAGGCAATATTTCCAGGCCTGTATAGTAATGGAGGCGCCAGTTCAGCTTCCCATTAGTGGCGGGCTTTCTCTTTAGGAGACAGGAAGTTGTTTTTCATGGCCCTGGAGATATGTTACGTCTGGTTACCCCTCTCAAGAGTTGGCACAGTCCGTGTACAATTGTCTGATTTAGGGTCCCAACAGGTTTGGGGCATGACTGTGAGGAAAGAATGAGTAGCTGCTCTCAGTTGCAGATATCACAAGAAATCTACTTCTGGGAAGCAGCATCTTCTGGCCAGTTGCTGAAAGTGTGCACTGCACCTCAGGCTGGATCTAAAAATCCTATTAAAAAAGTATGCCTTTTATTTCTCATGTTTTCCAAGAATTGAGTCTACCTCCTATAAAAATACAGGGATAATTTCAAAGTGTATTGTCTGGTTCAGAAAATGTCAGGGTGCTCATGGTTTCATGCTTAGTTGGAGACAATTCTCCAAGAATTTGTGTGAGATTGAAATGGTAGAGAGGGAATTTTTTTTTTGGGGTGGGGGGGATGTTCCATAGTAACATACTTAAGCAGATCCCCAAACTACTGTAATCTCACTTTTAATCTGTAACTATAAAGGTGGATTGTTCTGCACAGCTTGTAGCTATGTGAGAGTTTGGTGTTTTTTTGTAAGTCAAAAAATAACTTTTAGAAATCATTTACCCCTATGACAATATGGAATCATGGGGAGATTAAATGTTTTAATCAGGTCAGTCTTGGCCACCACTGATAGCTGCTCTTTCTGCCATCTGCAACATTTCCAGGTCACTGATTGTGAGGTGTAGGTTCATTTCTACTGTGTGGAGGAGGTTGTACTGCATTTTAATGCCAAGACAGGTAAGCATAGGTTGGAGCAGCAAGTTGGTGTACACAGAAAGTTTGGCAGTATTAATAATGTCTTGGTCCAGTTCACTTGAAGTTCTGAAAACTGTATGAACATGTTCAGAGAGTAAATGGTGGTGGTGGGAGGTGTGTATGATGCTGCTGGGTCGGTGACCATAAGCAGGAGGTTGTCTATGTATATTTTATGTAGGTAGTTGTGACTTCATATTTTAATGGTAAAATATTTGGCTAAAATTTTTCACTTGATCAGCAGATTTTGCATTCTCCATCTTTTTATTGTTGGCACTTTAATGTAATGATAATAATAATAACTGTATTTGTTAAGCGCAATTCGAAAACCAAAGCTCTGTACAATAATAAAAACATAAAAACAGTAAAAATAGAAAATCAGAAATTCTAACATTTTATAAAACATACAACAGCATTATGCTGCATGGTCACTAAATGCCTGCTAAAAAAGGTATGTTTTTAAGGTGGTTTTGAAGCTCTCCATAGTACTACAATCTCAAATCTGACAAGGTAGAGAATTCCACAGGTATGTGATACTTTTTTTGCGAATGTGTATTTAACTCATTCTATCTGGTGCTGCCATTTTGGGTCAGGTTAAGCAATGGATGGTTTCAATGCCAAATGTCACTAATGGTAAGAATGAAGTATTCAATACTTTTTTGCTAAAGTTTGTTGGTCAAGTGACTAATTTCAATGAAATAGTTTTAGTGCTGGCCTTTTCTGTGTTTACCTTTATTGCTGACTAGCCCTTGCACAAACCTTGCTATCTGAGCATTTTTTCTTTGTTCATATTTTAATGCCCTTGACTGTGCCTGGCTCCAGGAGGGCCCCTTTTAAGAGATTCTAGCACTGGGAGACAGATCATGGGGGATAAAGGCAACCCTGTCTGGTCAACTAGTTCAGTTTAAATTGCTTTCGAGAGGTGGGTTAGGGGGGGTAGTGCCATTTCTAGTTGGGTTGCAGAAACGTAAAATTTTAGTACCTGTGGTTAGCAGAAAGAAAGGATGATAGTTAGTAGAGTCCTACATGTTTTTTGCCATTTTTGGGTAGTCTGTGATTAGTGTTTCTTTAAGGGTATGGGCTAGGACTGTGTGTACAAAGGCCTTGTTCAACATGCACAGGAGAGGAAGGACAATCTGGTCAATAGTAGTGTTGTGAATTCAGACTTTGCTGGTAAAAAAATGGCACTTTACCAGCAATTTTCAATATGAAGTTTAAAACACTTCCTCTGTTTAAAACAAATCTCCCTCCCACACCCTCTGTAACACACACACAAAAATAAACACCCTCCTCCCCCAGACCATCATTACAGTACATGCCCATTCTCCCACCTGCTGAGGAACTCATGCATTCCACCTTCCCTCTGTCCTGCCCCTGCCCTATACAAAGACGTAAATAGTAACACACCTCTCTTCCTGGCTAACTAATCAGCACTCACCAACCCATTGACGTTCCCCCACATGTCACAATGAACAACACCTGAGTCTGACCCGTCCTGATATAATGAATACAAAATTAAATTAAAGGCAAGAGGGGGATGTCTAGTGACACAGACCCTCCTCTTACAACTTTAGCCGGCTGCCATCTGAATAAATGGGAATATGAGATTATATTAAAGCATGTGCTCCCATTCCTTCAGATAGTGGCCAGCCCAGGAAGTAAGAAGAAAGAAGAAAGTCTGAGCTGTCCGCCATCTTTCTCCCATCAATTTAATTTTGCATCCCTTTTGTTGAATCAGGGCAGACACAGGGGATACCACTCTGTGTGCCATGGAGATGGTGGTGACATCTTTTGGGTGGGCTGGGGACTGAGGTGTGTTATTACTAACTTCTTTGAATGGGTGGGGAGGAGGGAGAGTGCACTGCATGGGTTCCTCAGTGGTTGGATGGAAGGGAAGTACTTTTTATGATGATGGTTGGTTCTGGGGGAGGGCGGTGAGTGGGGAGTGATTACATTGTTTTTTTTGTGGGGGGTGGTAAGCTCTGCTGAGCCTATGATAGTTGACTCCACAAAGTGACAATTCGTGCAACTTTAGGAACGAAGTTTCACCTCAGGCACAGTGTCATTGCTACGTAAAATGCTATGCAAAGTGGCACTTCATGTAGTCCTTGCCTGGCAAAGTCGTGACCTTTCTATGCATAGTGCACTTCATAGGACCTCATAATATTGTTTGCCTGCACCTACTGGTCAGAAGTGGCTTGATACTGATCGGTTGTGAAGCCATTCCTGTCAGGGGCTTGCTGCTCAATAAGGATTTAAGGGCAGCTCTGAGTTCATACTTCCATAGTGGAACATCAAGAATACTTTTCAGGAAGAGGGCAATCTGTGATAAGGAGGAGGAATCTAGTATGTCCAAAGGAGGTGGAGGAGCAGGAGGCAGGTGAGAGGAATAATGTTTCTCACAAAAAGCTCCAAATAGCCTGGCATCAATTTACAAGTAAACTGCAATGTGCAGGGTTATCTATAGACCATCAGGACAAGGGGAACAGAGAGATAGGGAGCTTGAAGATGAGCTGACAAGGGGTGTGAAGAAGAAAGAAGTTGTGATGGTGGGTGATCTGAACCTGCCAGATGCTGACAGGGACATTTCAGTGGCTAGGTGCACCAGAAGTCAGGCCCTGTTGGATATAATGCAAAACTGGCTGCTGATGCAACTGGTTAAGAAACATACTAGACAGGTGGGCCATTCTCAGTTTAGTGCTCACCAAGTCGGAGATGGTGAGTGAAGTGAGGGTACAGGAGCCACTGAGGTGCAGCAACCATAACTCCATTTTTTTCTAGTTGATCTTCAGGACCAGAGCCCACTTCAACCAAACGAGGGAACTACTCTTAGACAAACTGAACAGTATGGACAGCATTCGGGATGTAAAGGAAGGATTGGGAGGCAATCAAGCGGACTATTCTTAAGGCAAAAAAAATGCACAAGAATTGTTTCAAAACCAGACAGATACAGATGACCAATATGGTTCACAGAAAAGGTCAGGGAAGCATGAGGGCTGAGACAAAGACTTCATCAAGTACAGGGAAACTGGTGGGGAGAAGGGACTGGGGAGAGTACCAAATGAGAACTAGGGGTGCTAAGAGGATGGTTAGTGAGGCAAAGGCAGGCACAGAGCTGCGTATTACAGAGGGGATTAAGGGTAGGGAAAAACAGTTTTTCAGGTATTTTAAAAGGAAGCAGGGAGTGGTAATCTTAGGCTACAAGATGGGGGAGGGTTACAGAGGAAGATCAACAAAAAAGCAGCCACCATTAATGATTATTTCTGCTCTGTCTTCTCAAGGGAAGACCACGTCCCCTGCCTGAAAGTGGCATCAATGCTGCTGTCAGCGGCATACCTAAAATAAGGAAGACAGTCTTTACCAGAGAAAGGGTCCAGAAAAGTCTAGAAGCCCTATGGTAGATACAACCCTAGGATCATATGGGATGCACTCAAGGATGCACAAAGAATTGGCAGTGGAACTGGCTGAACCCCTAGTAGGGCTATTCTATGGCTCAGTTCAGAGAGTGTTAGTTCCAAAAGACTGGATGATAGTGGATATAGTCCCACTACACAAAGGGGGAAGGATAAGGAGCAACTGGGAAATTATAGACTCGTCAGCCTTACCTCCATAGTGGGTACACTGACAGTATACCTGGTCAAAGGGGACCTTGTGGACTACTTAGAGAGTAATGGTCTATGAGATAGTAAACCACATGAGTTTGTGGTAGGGACATCTGATAGTTTTCTTTTGCTTGGGAACAATGTTGATAGACAAGGGCCATGTTGTGGATTTACTTTACTTCAATTTCAGCAAGGCTTTAGACTCATTACCACACAGAAGACTGCTGAGGAAGCTGGAGGACCTGGCCATGGCTAGGGAAAGTTAAATTTATTCTTCACCTAGACAGTGACCACAAAAGAGCAAAATAGACCTCAGTAAGATGGGGGGGGCTGTTTGAAGGAGAGACAGCAGAAGGTGATGGTAAATGGTCCCAAATCAGAAAACAGGGAGGTCACGAGCGGGGTATGCAAGATTCTGCCCTCTGTCCTTTCCTTTTCAATATATTCTTCAGTGTCATTGGAGAGGGCATCTGGGGCAATTTATGTCTCTTTGCAGATGACACAAAGCTCTGTGGAAAGGTACATTGTGAGTAAGGTATCGGGGAGATGCAGAGGGCTCTACAAAGGCTAGAGAGATGGTGTAAGGTTTGGCATTTGAAGTCTAATGCCAAAAAGTGCAAGGTAGGGAACAAAACCCCAGGACAGAGTACTGGATGGGAGGGGTAAACCTGAGTACTACAGCAGAAGAAAGGGACCTGAGAGTCATTGTTACTGACTCATTCAAACAATCAAGCCAGTTTAATAAGGCTTATAGTAAGCAAAGATGATGTTGGGGTGTATTGGAAGGAGTACCAAAAGCAGGAATAAGGAGGTATTACTACTTCTATATAGGTCACTGGTGAGGTTGAATCCAAAATACTATGCTCAGTTTTGGAGTTCTCATCAAAGGAAGTACAAAGACAGGCTGGAGATCGTGCAATGCGGAATGACCAAGATGATTCAGGGCCAACAGGACAGACTTTTCAAGGATCATTGCAAGACACTAAATATGTGCTTGATGGAAACCAGGTGAGAAATGGGGGATATGACAGAGTCCTTCATGTTCCTGAAGTGAATAAACAAGGTAAACTGTGGGGAACTATTTAGCAGGTGTACAGAGTCAAGAACCCAAATTGGGGAAGGGGGGGAATTTAAGAGAAATGTGAGGAAGTTCAATTTTACAGAAGGGTGGCGGAGTCATGGAGCAGTCTGCCAGCAGATGAGGTGGGAGCCAAGACCATAAACGGTTTCAAGCATGGCTGGGACACAGTGAAGTGTTTGGTGATTACTCAAGTTGGTAACAGTAGGAAAGGAGCAGGGGAGTGGACAGGGAGGGTTAGAGCCCGGTATGGACAACAGATTCTGGGGCAGATAGGAAACTATGGGCAGACTTAGCAAAAGCTTTCTCTTAAGCAACCCTTACTCAGATAGTTATCCCCTAAGCCCCTGAATCTATCCCACCCATGCTGAAAAACATAAACAGTTTGAACATTTTAACAAGCTGGTGTGCAGAGTCAAGAACCCAAGGTCATGAGTAGAAACTACTTGGGGAAGATTTAAGAGGCATATATGAGGAAGTTCTATTTTATGGAAAGGGTGGTGGAGGCTTGGAACAGTCTGCCAGCAGATGTGGTGGGTGCCAAGAATATAAATGGTTTCAAGGATGGCTGGGACAGAGTGAAGAATTATTCAGATACATACCCCCTAAGCCCATGAATCTAGCCCAACCATGCTGAAAAGCATAAACAGTTTGACCATTAACAAGCTATTTTGGATAGTGGTTCCATTTATCCACCACTCTTACAGTAAACATTTACTTCCTACTATCCCTTTTAAACTTACCATCCACTATCTTCTTGTTATACTCTCTCATAATAATATTGTCACTGAGTGTAAAGGGTCTGTGATTATCAACCCTCTTGATACCATTTAGCTACGTAAACATCTCGATCATATCACCCCTCTCCCTTCTTATCTCTAATGAATACAAGCCCAGGTCATCCAGTCTCTCTTCAAAAGACCTCCCCTGTTAACTCTGGAGCATCTTGGTCACTCTTCTCTATACTGATTCCAGGTGATCCCTATCTTTTTTCATGTGTGAGTTCCACAACTGGATACAATACTTCAGGTGTAGTCTAAAAACAGCACTGGCCCTGGGAGACAAGATGGCTGTGGAACAGACAAAAAGCATAATGCAGAACTCCACTAAGCAACCCTAACAAGGATCAAACTGGTGAGCAAGACCTCCAAAAGAGATTCAAAACCTAAAAAGTCCTCAAAGAAGCAGAAAGTAACATCTCAAAACATCACAGCTTTTTTGTGAGGTGGTACAAACTATGTGGCCATAACACAATTCAACACATACCGAGATGTCAGGCTCACAGCAGACAACTGGAGCAGGAGAAGCAGCCACAGCAAGAGGGTTGGGGGCTCTACAAAGGGAGAGCAAGCTATTACAAGAGATGCAACAGCAATTTTCAAACCTCAGTGATAAACTTGGCAGCATACAATCCAACATTGCACAGCTAGCAACTAAAATCTCTGATTTAGACAGAAGTACAATGAATTTCAAACAGCACGTTAGCACCAATGAGGATAGTCTGGTACCTATCGAGCTACTGGTAGCCAAACATGAAAAAAACTATTTCTGTCCTGCTGCAGAAGCTTTACCAGATGGAAAACCAAAGCTGCTGAGAGAATTTAAAGGTTGTTGGCTTACCAGAGGGAATGGAACACGACAACCCAGAGCAATTCTTTAATGCCTCATTTACTGATTTTTTGCCTTCAGAAGGATATAAAGGGCAAGTGGAGGTGGATCAGGCTCACAGGACTTTGGTTGGATGGCCAGTGACAGGCAAGAAACTCCAGTTCATACTGATGAAGCTGCATAGGTACTCTGATAAGAAGTGACTCATGAGATGGGTGAGAAAGGAAGAGGCATTACTTATAAAAATATTAGACTCCAAATTTATCCGGACATCAGTGCAGAAGTGTATGCCAAGAGGAAAGAATTCAGAGACCAAAAAAAAGCTAAAACAAAAGGTTGTCCAGTTCATGCTCCTGATGCTGGTGAAATTATGAAGCACCTCTAAGGATGGCAAAACCTTATTTTTCACCAACCCAAAGAAAACAATGGAGTATATTGACTCTCTGAAATAAGGTACAGAGACTTTGGGGACTTAATTGAGTAGTACCCATAAAGGCACATTGGATCCCAGGCTGCAGTTATGGATTGGTCAGAATGGTGGATTATTTGGTGGGAACAATGTCTGTGGAACAAAAGAATGATGCAGAACCAACACAAAGTATGGTACTGTAACAACAAAGTAATTGATTTTTCTCCTTTTTGCTTGTTAAATACTCTTTGGGGTTTTTGTCTTCCTTTTTTTATTTCAGTTTCCTTTCTTTTAGTGACAGTCATAAAAGTTCCCCAAAACACAGAAACATAGAATCTGATGGCAGATAAGGACAGCGAGGCCCACCCAGTCTGCCCATGTTCCTTAGCTGCTGCAAAAACCACAGACCCTACTTGATCTCCGGCTTTATTCTCTTTCCTATCACTAGGGTTCCCCCATGCTTATCCCATGCATTTTTGAATTCCCCTGCCAAGTTATCCCCCACCACCTCCACTGGGAGGCTGTGCTATGCATCCACCACCCTTTTGTGAAGAAATACTTCCTCACGTTAGCCCTTAGTCTACCCACTCCAGCCTCATGTCATGTCCCCTTTGTTCTAGAACATCTCTTTTTCTGAAAGATGCTACCCTTCTGTACCTTATTTATTCACTTGAGATATTTGAAGGTCTTTATCATACCCCACAGTGTATATATATTGAGGCCCTCCAGTCTCTCCTCACATGACTTTTGGTGCAAACCCTGCACCATTTATGTTGCCCTTTTCTGATCTGCCTCTACCCTGTCTGTGTCCTTATGAAATGTGGCCTCCAGAACTAGACCCAGTATTTTAGATGGGAGTCTCACCAATGATCTGTACAATGGCATCGCCACTTCCTTTCTTCTGGTGGTGATACCTCTCCCTATGCACCCCAGTACCCACCATCTCTCTCCCTGCTGCTTTGGCACTTTGTTTGGTCACCTTTAGGTCAGCTGATATGATTACCCCCAGTTCGCTTTCCTATTTGGTGGGCTTCAGTATTC
Source organism: Neoceratodus forsteri (assembly GCA_016271365.2). Classification (NCBI taxonomy): domain Eukaryota; kingdom Metazoa; phylum Chordata; order Ceratodontiformes; family Ceratodontidae; genus Neoceratodus; species Neoceratodus forsteri. The sequence continues at coordinate 34,830,547 of CM057450.1, forward strand.
CCCCATCATGTAAGCCTCCCCTGGGTTGCTGTGCCCCAAATGCATGCTTTTGCACTTATTTGCATTGAATCTTAGCTGTCACACTCTTGACCATTCCTCTAGTTTACTTTGGTCCCTCCTCAATTTTCCACCTCTCCCAGAGTGTCTACACTGTTGCAGATCTTAGTGTCATCAGCAAAGAGGCATACAGTACCTTTCCTTCCAGCCTCTACACAATGTCACATATAAAGATATTAAATAGGGCAAGCCCCAGAACTGATCCCTGTGGCACCCCCGTGGTCACTCTCCTTTCCTCAGATTGAGCTCAATTTACCACCACCGCCTTCTGTGTTCTATCCCTCAGCCTATTTCTAACTCAGCTTACCACCTTGGGACCCATTCCCAGAATGCCTATCTTGTTTACAAGCCTCTTATATGGAACAGTGTCAAAGGCCCTGCTGAAGTCCAGGTAGGCCACATCCACTGCTCCCCGATCCACTTCCCTGGTCACCCAGTCGAAATCTATCAGGTTTGATTGACATGGTCTTCCTGCTGTGAATCCATGCTGCCTTGGATCCTGTGTTCTGCTGGATTCAAGATGTTCCACAATCCTTTATTTTAGCAGTGATTCCATTATTTTTCCCACCATCGAGGTCAGGCTGACTGATCTATAGTTTACAGCCTCCTCCCTGCTCCCAGTTTTGTGTAGAGGGACTACATCTGTTCTCATCCATGGACATGGCCTACCTAGACTTTATCAAGGCATTTGACACAGTCCCACACAAAAGATTAATATACAAGTTAGCCAGCCTGGGAGTGGGTCCCAAGATGATAGCCTGGGTAAAGAATTGGCTGGAGAACAGAACACAGAGGGTAATAGTAAATGGAGTCCATTCTGAAGAAAGGGGGGTTACTAGTGGGGTACCGCAGTCCTCTTCAATGTCTTTATAAGTGACATTGCAGAGGACTGGAAGGAAAGTATGTCTCTCTTTGCAGACTGACACAAAGATCTGCAGCAGAGTTGATACACAAGGTGGGGTGGAAAGGATGAGAAGGGACTTGGCAAGGTTGGAGGAATGGTCAAATGTATGGGAGCTTAGATTCAATGCTAGAAGTACAAAGTATGCACCTGGGAAACAAAACCCAAGGAAGAGTACATAACTGGGGGTGAGATACTAACAACAACAAAAATGGAAAGGGACCTGGGAGTAGTCATATCAGATGACCTAATGGTGGGCAAGCAATGTGAGAGGGCAGTAAGGAGGGCTGGGGGGATACTGGTATGAATAGGGAGAGGCATCACCAGTAGAAAACAGGAAGTTGTTATCCCTCTGTACAGACAACTGGTGAGACCCCATCTGGAGTGCTGCGTGCAGTTCTGGAGACCCAGTCTCCGCAAAAATATAGACAAGATGGAGGCAGTCCAGAGGAGGGCAACTAAAATGGTGCAGGGTCTGCACCAGAAGACATATGAAGAGAGACTTAAGGAGCTTTATATGTATAGCCTCAAGGAAAGGAGGGAGAGGGGGGACATGATAGAAACATTCAAGTACCTCAAGGGAATCAACAAAGTCCAAGAGGGTAGCATCTTTCAGAAAAAGAGGTGTGCAAGAACAAGGGGCACAATTTGAAGATGGGGCAGCTCAGAGGTAATGTAAGAAAGTATTGTTTTCACAGAGGGGGTTGTGGATGCATAGAATGGCCTTCCTGAGGAGGTTGTGGAGTCAAAAACAGTGGTGGAATTCAAGAAAGCATGGGACAGTCATAAAGCAATTCTAAGGGGTGGGGGTAGGAAAAAGTAGGCTGTTGGTTAACTAGGATCAGCAGCTTATCCATTATGTAGAAAAATGTGCAGACTGGGTGGGCCAAGCGGTCCTTATCTGCCATCAAACTCTATGTTTCTATGTTTCTCCAGTCCTCTGGAACCACTCCCGCTTCCAGCAATTTATTGAACAGGGCTGCCAGTGGTGCTGCAAGCACCTCTCTAAGCTCCTTTAATATTCTAGGATGCATCCTGTCTGGTCCCATTGCCTTATCCACTTTCAGTTTTGCAAGTTCCTTTAGAACTCTCTCCTCCATAAATGGACTAGTATCCTGCTCCCTCCCCTTATTGCTTCTGTCACTTAATTGTGGTCCCTCAGCTTCCCCCTCTTCTGTGAATACTGAACAAAAATATTTGATCAGGACTGTTGCTTTTTCCCAGTTCCCTTCTGTATACTCCCCTTCTTCCCCCATAAGCCTTACAATCCCACCCCTTGTCTTTCTCCTTTCACTAATGTACCTATAAAAAGTCTTGTCCCGTTTCTTTACTGCCTGGGCTATTTATTCCTCCATTTGCGCTCCTGACTGCCTTCCCTGCTTCCCCCTGCTTATCCAGATACACTACCCTGTCCTCCTTCCCCTTCTGTGTTTCTTTGTATTTCCTAAATGCTAACTTTTTCCCTCTTACCTTCCTGGCCACTTCCTTTGAGAACTACAGTGGTTTATTTTTCTCTTGCCTTCGTTTATTTGCCAAACACAAAGATTTGTTGCTTCCACTATGGCTCCTCTTAGATGGACCCACTGTTTCTCAACTCCCCCTCGGTCCTCCCTTCCCAAGTGAACGCTATTTTACTCAGTCTCCACACTCCCACTGTGAGAGGATGGCGGGGCCTTTCTACTTCATTTCTTTTTAGGGATGCAATGGGCAGAGCCCTGCAGACCTCTTGCTATAAAAAAAAGGACTTTGCATCCGAACAACCTGTTGGAATTGCACCACAGTTACCTCTGTGTCCATGAACCACTCTGCTCATTGTCGGTATTTGAAGTGTTTTTTTTTTTAATAATGAGTATTTCCCCCAACCCTCCCTCTCAACACCCGCTTAAGAAGCATAACAATGACACTGGTGATACCAGTCCCCAGTGTTGTGATTGTATTCCCTGTGACAATCCCTTTCTTTTTATATATTTATAAAATATACATATATATATTTTTTTTCTCCTCTCACCTGACCCTCCTCTCGGCACCCACCACCCCCCTCAGCCCCAGAAACATAACAGTGGCACTGGGGAGTGCCCTGTTCCCCAGTGCAGGAATCTTCATTTTTTTTACCTCTAAAAAAATCCATCAACGTCTTCTATACCGCTACACTCTCTCCCACCTGACCCTCCTACTCAGCACCCGCCACCCCACCCCCTCAAACCCCTTACTTTCCTATCGGGGGGGTCCAACATTGTAATCCCCTCTGGACTGCAGACTGGTCTTCACTCTTCAAAGTCATACCTCGAACTGAAGAAACAGGAATTCACTTCAATGTATTTCAATGGTGTTTTGAACTTTGTGGCAAAACTTGGCCTTTTTTTCATATTTCTGGCCCGAATGCATGCCTTTTTTGAGACCTCACCTCATAAACAATGGCACTGTCATTAGGCAAACTAGTCCCAAGAAGTGATTTTGCAGTCCCTGTGTGAAATCACCTTTTGGGCAAGACTTGAAAATTCTCTCTGCCCTTCTTCATGAGGTAGGGTCATAAAAATGCTATGTCAAAATTTTGGTGTAAAAATATTAAAAAAACAACAAAGTTATGAGCCTACATTGAATTTTGTGAATGCAGGCTCATAATTTTGATAATTTTCCTTATTTTTACCCCAGATTTACAACATAGCCATATCTTTACAGCATCTCTTGAATGTGACAGCTATCATTTTTCAAATCCTGGGCAAACTGTTTATTCACATCCTGAAAGGTGATTTTGCAATCCCTGCATGATATCACCTGTCAAGCAGGAGTTGAAAGTTTTCTCTGCCTTGTTTTTTTTTTTTTTTGTCAACTTTATTTCTGCGAACTCTCTCCGGCAGCCCCTTATCCAGAGCTCTACCTCCTGCCTGAAGCACTCTACTCCTCCCCCCGTACTGACCTGGCAGGCCAGCTCTGCACCCTCCAAGGTAGGGCTGCCCTATCCACTCAGGGTGTTCTATCTAGAATCCAATGTGCCAGTCGGACAGAGGTCCAGAGTAAGGAGAGGTGCCCGGCATTTGGAGTGTGGCTCTTGGATTCATGGTGCCATTGCCTAACCCCACTGGTGGGAATTTTCCTTTGTTATGCCCCGAAGTGCGGTCCAATCGCATCAGTGCACACTGCATGCTGATGCCTGCCACTGCTCCTACCCTTTACTGGCACAGCTATCTACAGTGCCCCTGATCTCCATCAGGGGCCACTGATGATTGGTGCAAACCAGCTACCCTCCCTCCCCTGATGACCCCCTGGGAGAGGAGAGCAGTCCATCAGTTGCTCAATCCTCTCCCTCCCCTGATGACCCCCGGCAGCCTGAGTCCATTCCTGAACCTGGGTCGATGGCCTGGCACGAGATGTGGTATCCAGTGCCTCAACCCTCTCTGCCCTTGTTAATGAGGTGGGGTCATAAGAAGGCTATGTTGAAAATTTGGTGTAAAAATATTAAAAACAGCAAAGTTATGAGCTTACATTGAATTTTGCGACTGCAGGCTTGTAACTTTGGTCATTTTCAATATTCTTACCCCAAATTTACAACATAGCCATATCTTTACAGCACCTCAAGAATGTGATAGTTATCATTTTTCAGATTCTGGCCTGTTTTTTCACATCCTGAAAGGTGATTTTGTGATCCCGGCGCAAAATCACCTTTTGGGCAAGTGCTGAAACTTTTCTTTGCCCTTGTTCATGAGGTGGGGCCATAATAAAGCTATGTTGAAAATTTGGTATAAAAATATTAAAAAACAACCAAGTTATGAGCCTACATTGAATTTTGTGAACACAGACTCATAACTTTGGTAATTTTTAATAGTTTTACTCCAGATTTACAACATAGCCATATCTTTACAGCACCTCATGAATGTGACTGCTGTAATTTTTCTAATCCTGGCCAAAATGTTTTTTCACATCCCAAAAGGTGATTTTGTGATCCCTGCGTAAAATCATCTTTCATGCAGGAGGTGAAAGTTTTCTCTACCCTTTTTCATGAGGTAAGGTCATAAAAAAGTTATGTTGAAAATTTTGGTGTAAAATATTAAAAAACAAAGTTATGAGCCTATGTTACATTTTGCTGAATAGGGCAGGAGTTGAAACTTTTCTTTGCCCTTGTTAATGAGGTGGGGCCATAATAAAGCTATGTTGAAAATTTGGTATAAAAGTATTAAAAAACAGCAAAGTTATGAGCCTACATTGAATTTTGTGAACACAGGCTCATAACTTGGATACTTTTCAATATTTTTACCCCAATTTCCTCACCTACAACCCTATCAGCTCTGGCCATAGTTTTTCTCTTGCTGTCCCACCAATGCTTTCCTAGAAGGGGACGGGACCAGTCAGCTATGGTGGCCACTACTCAGGGAAAACCAGGATTATTGTTAAGGGGGATTAGTTATTTCATCTCTTTATTGTTATTCTGATTAGAATTAAGGACTACATGTTGCCTGTGGATCATAAGCAAAACTTTTATTTTGCTGCCTTTTAATCCAGCAGCCTCATATACTGTTAGCAGGACTACAGTATTTTAATTATGCAATGATGCTCTACATGGAGGATGGATAATTTATTGACAATCCATCTTTATAGACTTTGATTTACTGGGAATACAGGTGTTCTCACATATGGCGCTATGCTGGGTAGAGTGAGTGAACAGTTGCATTGGCATACCACGAAGAGTTATAACTCACGTAATCTCTTTCCATGGTGACCCCTTTTATGGCAGAATGCTTAACAGTGCTTTTCGTCATGGTTTCTGCCAGTCCAATCCTACTGTCTGTTATGGTTGTTAATTCACTCTTTCACATAGTTACTGTATAGGTTTGTTAAATGTCAGACGACAGCAAGGGGGTACAGCACATCAGAGAACAGAGCAGCATCCTCACGTAAACTCCAGTTAATCCCCGATAATTTGACCATTTTCTTAGACCTGTACTCTTACTTTGTTAATGCTCCTGCCACAAGTACACAAGCCCCCCATCGAAAAAAAAATGATGCTCACTTCAGTTCATTCTGAGGTCAGATAAATTACTTAACACTTTAATCTCTTAAGCAACCATCCTCTCCAACAGCTTCTAGAAAGCAGAAACAGTGAAAACAATCCCCTGACATGTTGCACCAGGAGTGAGCTGACTAGTGTTTTTTGGGGGAGGGATTGCTTTATTCTGGAGGAGGTACAGTCAACCATACAGTCTGTTTTCAAACCAGACTTAAGGGCCAATCTTGATTTGAGATGCAGGATACATGATGAGCCAGCACTGTGTGAAGCGAATGATAAGACAGACCAGTGAGGCATATGCAATAAGCAGTCAGCAGAAAAGGTGAGTAGCCACAGTTCAACATTTCCCTTAGTAGGTGGAACCAAAAATCCCATAGACACATTCACAAAAACATGTTTCACATCACAGAGATACAGCACTCACTGGCTAACACACAGGAAAACAAATCACATTGTACGTATTCAAAATAAATATACCAGATGCACTATGGCAAATATAAACTATTTTTGATAACCCTAATACCAAACACATATAGACATATCAATTTAAGCTGTGAAACAGAGGCAAACTTGCTGAATTTAATTACTTGCACATGATCTTTTTCTTGGGTGAAACAACAACACATTTTTATTGATTCATTTATTTATTGAGAATATCGGAATTACAAACCTTTGAGTCAGAGACTCATTTACAAAGGCTTCACATTGAAAGTTAACAAGGTGTTACAGTGCAAGATTTGCAAAGTGATTACAGTAATAGAATACAATAAATCAGTGCAAGATACAGTTTAAATATTAGAAGAGAGGCTTTATAGAGGGTATACAATACAACTACAAGATAGTACAAGTCAAAATCTAAGAAAAAAAATAACAGGGAGGATACCGAGAAAAGAGAGCTATATTTAAAAGGAGAGGCAGTCCATGGGACCTTATCACACAAAGTGGAGGTAGCCAGAACTAGTGGGTGGAGGGGGTCTGGGGAAATTATAAAATAGATTATTGGGAGATTAGGGGATAGGAGGAAAACTGAGAGGTAGCCAGAAATAGTAGGGGAGGGGAACCAGAAGGCTATAAAAGAGTATTGGGAGGAGGGATAGGAGGAAAACTTGGGAGGTAGAGGGAAGGAGAGGGGTAAGTAGGGAGGTCAGTGATGAGGGAGGAGAAGGGGAGAGTAGTGGGTAGGGGGCAGAGATAGACATAGGAAAGAGAATATCAGGGGATATAGAGTAGGGAAAAGTTTACCGGTGCACAAAATACAGAGAGAGGGAAACTAATGCTAGGAACAGTCACAGTTGTTTAAAGAGAGTAGGTGTTGATGTAGTTGAAAGTTTAAATGAACCTATGTTTTTTTAGAGAGGATCTTGGGAAGCAAACTATTTAACCAGAAATGTGCTCTGTATATAAAGGCTCGCTGTCCTTAAGCTTTTCTACAAAATGAGATTAGAAAGGAGGCTGTAGTGGAGATTCTAGTCACCGGGGAGCTGGGGTGACAGTGAGGAGTTCCCACCGAGCAGAGGTATGAGAGGTGCAGAGGGTAAACTTGCATGCCAGTAGACAGATACGGCATTGAAGTTGCCTAGAGAAGTTCAACCAGTTTGCTTGTTGATAAAGGTCACAGGTGTGGGTGAGTCTATGAAAATTTGTTACAAGGCGACAAGCCTTATTCAGGGCTACCTTAATCCTGTTTAGTGTGGTGTCATTCACACTTCCATAGATCACTATCCCATAATCTATAATGGAGAGGACTGAGCTGGTAACGACTAGTTGGAGGGCAGCATCTGCAAAACAAGACCTGTGCCTATAGGCTAGGCCAATTCTAGTATTCTCAGCTTTGCAAACCAGATTGACATGCTCCTGGTAGGAGAGGGAGGGGTCAAGGGAGATGCCAAGGTATTTAAAGTTAACAACCTGCTCCAGTGGCTGGCAGTGACTATTAAGAACAGCAAAGGGTACATCCTTATGTTTATTCTGGGGGGTTGCAAATAACATCACTTTAATTTTTTATAATTTAGGACAAGCTTGTGTATGGCAAACCAGGATTGAAATTCCTTGAAGTTCTTTTGCAAGTTACACTGCAGAGGGTGCGTGACTGGGTGACTAGAGAATATGACAGCATCATCCACATACAGGAGCAGGTTGCCAGTGCAAGCTGAGGGATGGGAACCAAGGAAGAGACTAAAAAGAAGAGGGCCTAGTTTGGACCCTTGCGGTACCCCTGGATGAACCAGAAAACCAGAAAGTTAGAAGAGAGAGTGTCCAGGATTTTTACTTGCTGGGATATCTCACTGAGGTAGTTAGAGAACCAGGAGGTGGCTTCATGGGAGAGGCCCAGTGCTGAGAGGGATGTAATAAGAAGAGCATGACTGACCTTGTTAAATGCCTTTGTTAGGTCAATAAACACAGACCCAACCAAGTAACAATGATCCAGGGCTTTGTGAATATAATCAGTAAATTCAAGGAGGGCAGTGGTAGTGCTGTGCCCCTTCCTAAAGCTATGGTGATATAATTGGTGAGCTGATCGGATACTATCTGTTCAATGGCTATTGAAATGGGCGGGAGGATAGAGGTAGGGTGGTAGTTATTGCAGTAGGTTCTATCACCATTCTTGTGTACTGGAGTAGTGACGGCAACCTTCCACTGCATTGGGAATTGGACAAGACAGAGGGAGAGGTTTAAGATTTTCATAAGTGGGGGAAGAACTGCATCCAGGGCCAGGCGGAGAAGCCTGAGGTCCAAGGAGTCACCACTAAATCTGAATTTCCCCAGGACCTGAGTTAGGTTAGATCTAACTTCCCTAGGGGTGACTACCATAAAGCAGAGGGAGGGGGGTAAGCATGTGGACCAGAGTTGATGTTGAGACTGGGTTATTACAGGAAAAAAACAGGGGGGAGCACAGTGCTTAGATCTGTGAATGCAGAGTTAAAAGTGTTGGCTATACACTGAGGGTCCAAGGTAGTGACACCATTGATATTTAGCATGAAAGAGGGCGAGGTGTTGGGCTTACCAGAAAGTTCCTTTATATTATCCCAGAACTTCCTCCATTTCCCCCAAGATGAGGAAAGGCTAGTTTCAAAGCAGGCAGCCTTTACAAGGTGAATTTCCCAGGTGCACATGTTTCTAGCATTTCTGTATTGTTGGCTGTCAGCTGGGAGACCAGACGCCAGGGCTTTGTGCCAGAGGTTGTCACCTGTGGCCATGAGATTTAGGAGTTCAGGGTTGATCCAGAGGGTACTAGATTGTTTGACAGTGCTTTTGGAGAAGGGGGCTAAGATATCACAGGCAGAGTTGAAGGTTGAGATAAAGTGAGCAAGGGCTTTATCTACACAGGTGGCTGAATCAATATGGGACCAATCACTTGTGAGAAGGTAGTCCTGGAACTGCCAAAGCATGCCTTTCTTGAGAACATGCTGTTAAGCTACCCTTGTAGGATTTTCAAGGGAGCTACTGGACTAGTGGCAAAGGATAGGTGAGTGGTCGCTAAGTGTGTCAGGTAGGACCACTATGTTTGAAAATCTTTCGGGGTGGTTGTAGAGGATGAGATTGATCAAGGTACAATTACCTGTTATATAATTGATCCTGGTAGGAGAGGTCACAACCTGGGTAAGGGCAATGGCAGCAACTGCATCCTTGTAAGAAGCAGCATCAGCAGACAACCGAATGGTGCTGAAGTCACCGAGCAAGACCACCTTGGACCTATTGAGAAGATTAGAAACAAAATCAATAATAGAGTTGAGGTCAGGTATGATGTCCTTGGGAGGGATGTAGACTGACAGAACCGTAAGTGACTTACCCTTACTTGCAATGGAAATTTTGATAGCCAAAGCCTGAGCAGTATTACCTGAGAAAAATTTTGAGAATACTTTTCATTTAAGGGAGCCAAAAAGATAGAAAGTGCACCCCCCCTTTTTCCAGCCTATCATCTCTATAAAAAGTATAGCCATTTAGGGAGACAGCAGAGTCGGATATCTTTGGAAAGATCCAGGTCTTGACTACTGCTAGGGCACCAGGCTTGTGTTGAGTAGCCCAGACTTGAAGTAGGTCAATGTTTTGCAGCAGGCTACAGATTTTTACTGAGGCTAACTTGAGACCACCAGAGTTACTAGCAGTTGGATGGGGCTGCGAGATAGGACCAGGGTTAGGGTGAATGTTGCCCGAGAGAAGTAGTAAGAGAAACCTGTGATGAAAAAGTACATGTTTAAGCAATATAGGATTGTGAAGTAATTTCCTAAGGGTGGGCTTGTGACAGGAGATAGGCAGAAGCAAACTGCGAAAAATAGATTCAAAGAGCAGTAATGGGTGGTAGTTGAAGAATACCGAGCAGGCAGTCTTTCCCAAGTAGGGAGAGGATAGATAGGGGACGGTACTAGCTGTGCCAGAAGTTTGAGAAGTTGCAACATTACTCAGTGTGAGTGTGCTGAACTGGGGTTTGGTAGCGCAAGTGCAGTGGGGGATGGCCCATAGTATAAGTAACAGAGACAGAGGTATACTGTTGAGGGTGAACATGACTTTGACCAGGTAGAGCAATTGCAGAAATGTTGCAAGGAGGTAGTATTGGGATGACTAGAGGTAGGGAAGTAGAGTATAGAGGAATTTACTGGCAGTGTAGGGGGCATCTTAGGTGCTCAGGCTCCCACACTAAATATGACTATTGAAAAGGTTTATATGTGACATTGGGGGACACATTGCCGGGTGACAGACCTTTATGTTGCCTCAACTTGACTACAGCTAAAGTTTAACTGAAGCTATATATCTGTTTCGGCAAGTGATGGAAATAAGATTGTGAAGGTGACCAGGTGGTGCAGCACCTTTCCCACCCATGGCGGCTGAAGGATAAGCCAAGGTACTTAGTGGCTTTGCTATAAGGTCATGGCACCACTGACCATACAGGTGTATCAGTCTCCTGGAATGAAACTAGGCAGTTTAAGACAGATCTCAAAAGGGTGGAGGGGACTGATGGGGACTATGCAGCCTGAGGAACTGAGCAGTGTGGTCATGATACCCCCAGCTAAGATGTTGCATTTAAAATTTCCCTCAGAGGCCAAACAAACCACATCACATGGTATTGCTCTGACATAGCTAAGAAGGTGGTGCAGTTTAACTAGTACACAATGATCCATACCGGATCTTGACCACAGAATGAAGCTGTATGGGTGTTGGCAGACATCTCGGGTTGCTATGGCAGCCATTTATAGGAGCCATACTGATGCATCTGAATGTGTACCAGTGAATCATTAGAGACAAAAAACTCTCCAATTTGGTAGAGGTTATCTTTTTAAAAATGGATTGGCCTAGTAGGCTTTCATCACTAGCCCTCCACTGAGCAGGAGGGAGGAGAGACTTGGTTAGTCATTTAGACTTACCAGTAGATAGTTAAGACTGGCAAGTCTACAGTCAAACTTACTTATCAATTGGCATGGGCTACCTGTCAAGTAACTGGGTTGTGTAGTTTAGGTATCGGCTTTTTTTTGCTGTGTAGGGTAGTTTGGGTAATGAACTACCCTACCTGACTTCTCAGCACTTCTCGGGTCAGTTAATTTGACATGGGTAATGGGTAAATGACTTGGTAACAGGTAAAGGACTTGGAAACAGGCATTAAGTTGTAGCCTGTGGGGTCCTTCATGAGGGTTACAGAAGAATCAGAGCACAGGCTGACATTTGATTAGTCAGTGGTAACTGTGCTCCATCTGCTGGGTGGAATCCAGCTGACAGCAGTCTACATTGGTGGTGTGTGCCTGTGTGATGGAAGCAGCTCTGCTGTGGGCCTTTACTCAAATCACAGCCTTAGAGTTGACTCATTCGAGATAGTTCTTTTGATGGAAAAAGATAAAAAAAACACAAGTTACCACAAGAAGCAAAGGGAAGAGGGAGAAATGGGGGTTGGGGGCTGAGAAATGATCTCAGTCAAGGGGAAGGGGTCAGGCAGGTGAGCTTCAGTCATGTAGGTGGTGCTGGGGACTAAGAAGAGAACAGAGAAGGAAAGTGGGGGAAAAGACCATCTCTGCAGCAGAGTGAAATCCTTTTATGGCTGCAATGCACACTGTTTGTTAGGCATCCCTGAGGCCCAAGCCCTGCCATTATTACTGTGACATAATCAGCAGCACTGTCTGTCTCTGCAGCATAGTGAAATCCATTTGCAGCTATATTACACACTGTTTGTTAGGTGCCCTGAGGCCTGAGACCTTATTACTGTAACATCATCAGCTACACACTGTCCGTTTCTGCAGCATAGTGAAATCGTTTTATGGCTATATTACACACTGTTTGAGGTGCCCCTGGCTGAGTCCTGTCATTTATTACTGTGACATAGTTAGTTACACTGTCTGTCTCTGCAGCATAGTGAAAGCCTTTAATGGCTGTATTACACTGGGTGCCCCTTAAGCAAGAGGCTGAGCCTTGTCATTTATTACTGTGACACAGTCACCTAGCTACACTGTCTGTCTCTACAGCATAGTGAAATACTTTTATGGCTGCATTACACTGTTAGGTGCCCCAGAGGGCTGAGCCCTGTCACTATTTCTGTAACATAGTCAGCAATACTGTCTGTCTCTGCAGCATAGTGGAATCCTTTTACAGCTGTATTACATACTGTTTGTTAGGTGCCCCTGAGGCCCAAGCCCTAATTACTGTGACATAGTCAGTAACACTGTCTGTCTCTGCAGCATAATGAAATCCTTTTACGGCTGTGCTACACACTGTTAGGTGACTCTTAGGCCTGAGCCCTTATTAATTTGACATAGACAGCTACACTGTCTGTCTCTGAGGCATAATGAAATAATTTCACAGCTGTAATACACACTGTTTGTTAGACCGCAGTTATAGCAGACTTGGTTTCTTCAGTCTATGTGTTGTGCATTATGGAGACCTGAGTGGGTGACAATGCTGGCCCAGTTTTTGAGGCTGCTGTCCCCCCAGGTACTCTGTTGTACACTGCTCCAGAGTGGAATGCAGGGGCGGGGAAGTTGCCATCTGTTTTAGATCTGAGCTGGGATTCACCTTACACCCAGTGAGAAGGCTGAGTTCTTTTGAATGTGTGGCTGTTCCTGGGGGTCTGGGTGCAGGCTGCAGAATCATCTTAATTTACCACCCCCTTCCCAGAGCGGCTGGAGATTTTCTGTAGGAAGTAGCTGATTTCATCATTGGCAAAACTCTGGAGGCCCTCAGATGTCTAATTCTGGGGGACTTCAATGTTTGGGCCGACAACGAATCATCTAGGCTTGGGTATAACTTCCTCCAGATTATGTCATCTCTAGGCCTGGTGCAGGAAGTTTCCTCTGTGACCCATTATGGTGGTCACATGCTGGACCTGGTCTTCTCACTGGGGCTTGGGATTAAGTACCTCAAGACTGATCGGGTCAGTTGGACCAATCATTGCACAGTGGAGTTCTCATTCAGGGCTCTCCCCGAGAGCCCTGCCCCTACTGAGATGATATACTACTGCCCTTTGAGGGGTGTGACCCCAAGGGTCTTCTGGTGGTGGCTGACCTATCTAGTGTGGGCATGGCAAACGAAGGGGGTATGTGCACTGCAGTCACCACCTATAATAAAGTGCTGTCTGGGGCACTAAACTCCCTTGAACCAGTCCGTGTATGACCTAAATCTTCTCACTTGAGATCCCCATGGTTTGATGGGGAGCTCAAGGTGATGAAGATGTTGGGTCAGAGGTTGGAGCACTGCTGGCAGAGGATGGGCCTGGAGGCCAACAAGCTGGCCCTGCATTCTCACAATGGTGAGTACCAGGGGGCATTCAACCTTAAGAAGGCAGCGTTCCTGTTCAGGGAGATTGCTGCCATGAAGAGTCAATCAACTTTGCTTTTTTGGACTGTAGACTCTCTACAGCTGAAAAAAGCATTTTCAAACACTTTATGTGAGTCATTTGCTCTGTTCTTCTCTGACAGAGTGTCCACCATCGGGCAGGGTATTCCACCAGTGAGTCAACATTTGGCCGACAGTGATCACCTCGGATGGCTGGAGACCACTCTACCTGGTTGGGGCTAGTTTACACCAGTGGAGGTGGCTGAGGTCATTGAGCTTGCTTCCAAGCTGAGGCACACATATTGTGAACTGGACCCGGTGCTGACGCATTTCTTGATGGGATGTGTCGATTCTATTGGCCCGGTGTTTGCCTTGATTGTCCAGTGTTCCCTCTCAGAGGGGGTCTTTCCAGATGTCTTGAAGGAGGTATTGGTGAGACCCCTTCTGAAGAAACCATCGTTGGACCCTGACGTCTTGACAAATTACCATCCTATCTCCAATCTTCCATTTCTGGGTGAGGTTGTTGAGAGGATTGTGGTGCTTCAACTTGAGAAGCACCTCATGGCCTTTGATCTTTATGAGCCCCTCCAGTTGGGGTTCCGGGCAAGGAACAGCACAGAAACTGCATTAGTTCAGGGGCACAATGACCTTCTCAGGGTGAGAGATTGAGGGGAAGGGACAATTATTCTCCTTAATCTCTCCTCAGCTTTTGACACAGTGACCATTGTGTGTTACTTGATCGCCTGAGGGAATTTTGTGGACTCGCTGGCACAGTCATCTGCTGGTTTGAGTCCTTTCTCCTGAACAGGAGGCAAAAGGTAGTGATGGGGAATTTCTCCTCCTCCTCTAGTCTCCTGTCTTATGGAGTTTCTCAGGGTTCGTTTGTTGCCAATGTTATTTGCCGTGTACGTGCTACCCCTGGGAGAGATCATTAGGAAATACGGCTTGGGTTTTCATTGCTATGCCAATGATACCAAGCTGTATCTTTCCTTTGCACCGGGGACATCCAACACAGTTGACATGCTAAACAACTGCCTTGCTGACATCACCGACTGGATGGTCTCCAGCTGGTTGTAACTGAACGCCGATAAGACAGAGGTACTGGTAGCGGAGTCAAACAGAGGGTGTGATAGGATGACCTTGGGTTTAGAGACAGAACTTGTCCTGCATTCTCTATCCTTGAAGGCCTCTTCCAGGGTGCATAATCTAGGCGTTGTTCTAGACAGCAGTTTGACACTTGAGGCTCAGGTGTCAGCCATGGTTCATATCAGTTTTTATCATCTGAGGAATACAGGCCCCTAGTTCTGCCCCTCGACCTCCCTACCTTAGTGCATGCCCTCGTGATGTTGAGGCTTGATTGCTGTAAGGTGCTGTACCTCAGGGTCTCGGGAGGTACCCTCCACTGGCTTCAGCTAGTACAGAATGCAGCTACTAGGTTGTTGATGGGGCAGTCTAAGTATTGCCATGTCACCCCGGTGCTGTTTGAACTGCATTGGTTGCTGGTCAGGTGAAGGATCCTCTTTAAGGTGGGCTTGCTCATGTTCAAGGCCCTACATGGCCTGGGCCCTGGTTACCTGGCTGACCTTCTTATGCCTACTGCCTCATTCCACTCTCTCCGTACCTCCTCAAAGGGCCTCCTTGCGATTCCCAGGACAAGGTTAAAAACTGCCACAACAGAGCCTTTAGTGTCACCAGCCCCGTCCTGTGGAATTCACTTCTTCCATCAATAGGGAAGGTCCCTTCAGTGGAGGTATTTAAGGCATGTCTCAAGGCCTTCCTGTTTGTGCAGGCTTTTTCTGATCCAGCTGTGTAAATATTGCCCTGTGCTGACTTGTTATACTTTTGTCCCTTATTTTTCTTTCTCTTTATTTATTTAATCTCATGCATCAGTATTGCAATTTTATGATTATGATTATTTTATTTATTAATGTTGTCTTGTGTCAGCTTTATGTATGGCACCCAGAGCCTCTGGGATTGGGCGTCTTTTAAATAAAATTTGCCTTGCCTAGTGAAATCCTTTTACTGCTGTATTACATGCTATTTGATAGATGCCCCTGAGGCTTGAGCCCTTATTACTGTCACATAGTCAGCTACACTGTCTGTCTCTGCAGCATAGTAAAATCCTTTTATGACAGTATTACACCCTGTTTGTTAGGTGCCCCAGAGGCCTGAGCCCTTATTACTGTGACATAGTCAGTAGCACTGTCTGTCTCTGCAACATAGTGAAATCCTTTTACAGCTGTGTTACACCCTGTTTGCTACAGTATGTACCCCTGGGGCCTGATCCCTTATTACTGTGACATAGTCAGCTACACTTGTGACATAGTGGAATCCTTTTATGGCTGTATTACACTGTTTCTTAGGTGCCCCTGAGGCCTGAGCCAAGTCATCATTACTGTGACATAGTCAGCTAGTTATGCTGTCTATGTCTGCAGCATAGTGAAATCCTTTTATGGCTGTATTACACTGTTTCTTAGGTGTCCCTGAGGCCTGAGCCCTGTCATTATTACTGTGACATGATCAGCTAGCTACACTGTGTGTCTCTATAGCATAGTAAAATCCTTTTATGGCTATATTGCATACTATTTGATAGGTGCCCCTGAGGCCTGAGCCCTTATTTCTGTGACATAGTCAGATGCACTCTCTGTCTCTGCAGCATGGTGAAATCCTTTTACACCTGTATTACACACTGTTTATTAGGTGCCCCCGAGGCTCGAGCCCTGTCATTATTACTGTGACATAGTCCGCTACACTGTCTGTCCAGCAGTTAGTGAAACAATATCCTTTCACAGCTGTGTCTACTATGCCTCATACTTCCCAGTCTAAGTCTACTAAAAAGAAGTACAGTACTGCTGCACGTGCAACTGTTAATGATATGGACAATATGAATCATAGCAGCAATGAACATCATAGTGATAATAATAATAATATCACCAGGACTGGCACTAAATCTCCTGAACAAAAAAAAAGCATGTTAGCAATAAATTGATAGTAGAATTTCAGAAAGAACTGACTGGAGGATACTTTCAGATGCTGAAGCAGCATACAAGGAGGTATTCTCTTCAAATATAAACCTAGATGCTGAGGCAGTGAATGCTGATAGAAATAGTGGTGACTGGGTATGGGATAGCCCAGGCTATGTCCCACATAATGATGACGGTACTTCCAGTTCTTCTAAATCTTGTGGCAATTAGGTCAGTGCTAGTTTCAAAGAGGGGGTAGGAGAGGATGCTGATGTAAGGCATGAGAGGCAAGTGCAAAAAAAAACTGATGTTAAATGTAAGAATAAGAAGATGAGTACGAATGAAAACGGTTATCTGAACAAGGAAATGACAGTTTAGGGTTTCCTCCGGGGTTCCTTTACTGTACTAGGAATAGTTCCAGACACCATGGCACAAACCAGAAAATGTAAATCTTCAGTGTGGAATTTATTTTATATTGGACCTGCAGGCAACTCTCGTATGCAGTCTGTGCGAATAGTGTGCCAGTCGTGATGGCAATCCAGAAAATTTTGGAGCGTCAGTAATGGTGCAACATGAAAAGGCAAAACACCCTAATGAGTGAGGCAGAGTAAGGGACAGTGTGGTTGGTATGGGTGGCAGTGGAGGTGGTGGTGGCAGTGACCATGGTGACAATGAACTGGCAGTTGAAAGTGACAATGAATCAGTTGGTGTGTCCTTAAAGTCTTCCCAGACAAACATAACTAATTTTCTGACATCAACAAGTACTAGAAAATCCCATGGTAGTACTCCATGTGAAAAAGGCATGAAAAATATATTCCTCTCTAAATTTAAAAGATCTCATTCTTGTCAACAAACATTAAAAGAAAGTGCTGTAAGGACATCAAACTTTACCTGCAAGCATCCAAAATGCCAACTGTTAAATAGAGCCATTGCGCAGTTGTTGTCCGATTGTCAATTCCATTTTGCTTTGGTTGCCAAAAAGGTTTCCTCAGCTTCATGGTCCAGACTGAACCAATGGCACACTGTTCCCTGTTAAACATATTTCTAAAAAAAGGCTGTTCCACAGTTGTATGACATGATGTGTACTGAAGTCATTAAGCAGTTTAAACCCTACGAGGTGAAGCAGGTTCACATATTGTAACAAAAGAAGATAAATTCTGATTCTCTGGTGACTAGTAGTCCCCCCCCCCACTGATCATGGGCCACAGTTGAAATAATGAAAATCACCCTGGCCCCCACTGACCCCCACTGATCACTGGACAGACGGCCACAATGTAAAAATATAAATACATTTTTTTTTTAAATTCAGTCCCTACTATCTAATGGACCCCATCAGGAGGTGCCCCACCACACCACCCCCCTCTCTCCCCATCCTGATCCTGAGGGAGCCACTGGCACAGCTTTCCACTCACTTCCACAGCCGGCAGCTCGACTGAGCTCTGTCTTAATGAATAAGCATGTGCTTGTACAAGCACCCACTCATGTTAGGGGGGTAAAGAACAGGAGGGGGGATGCTCCAGTCACTGGCAGGGGGTGGGATGGGAGTAATGACAGGTTCCAGAATGCCATTACCCCCATCCCACTCCCTCACCTGTGACTGGAGCAGCCCCCTCCAATTCTCTACCCCCATTGAAAAAAATGTATAAAATGACTGTGAGCTGTCAATGAATGAGCACGTGCTTGTACAAGCATGAGCTCATTCATTAAGAGCTTATTCAAGCTTCCAGCTGTGGAGGTGAGTGGAGGGCTGTTCCAGTGGCCTGCTCAGTGTATGATTTGGATGGGGTGAGCTGGGTGGTGGGGCACTCCCTGATGGGGTGGGGTCTTCTAGACACCAGGGATTGAATTAAAAAAAATGTATTTATATTTTTACATTGTGGCTGACTGGCCAGCATTCGGAGGGAATGTGGGGAAGAGGCCTGGGGTGATTTTTATTATTTCAAACAGGACCATGATTGACAGGGGGTTGGAGGACAACTGAACTCCAGGGAATCAGGGATTTAATTGAATTTTTTTTTCACATTGCGGCCGACTGGCCAGCAATCGGCAGGGGTGTGTGGGGACCCGGGGTGATTTTCATTATTTCAACTGTGGTCTGCAATTGGTGTTGGGGGGTAGGGACCACTAGACACCAGAGAATAAGGGATTTAATTAAAAAAAAAAATATATATTTTGCTAGATTGTGGCCAACTGGCCAGCAATTGGCGGTGGTGTGTGGGTGTGGTGGGAGTTATGTGACTTGTGATCAGCGGGGGGGGGAGGCACCACTAGATGCCAAGGATTTGGGATATGTAACTCCTTCTTGCTTTGGGATTTTTTAAGTGCAATTTGCACTTAAAAAACAAACAAAAGCATGGCGAAGTTACAGATGGTGAATTTTCAGTGACAGACGCAATTTATCGAATTGATTCATGGATGATAATTTTGCGACTTTGCTGAAAATACACAAGTGTAGTGAAACTTTGTTGCATCTCTACAACAGATAGATGAACCAGCAACCAAACAATTTATTGCATGACTATTAGAGTGCATTGGGCAAATTTTCAGTCAGTAAGTAATAATCCCCACTCTACCTTAAACAGTAGGAAGCAGGCTGTATTATGTGTCACCATGTTTGAGGAAAACCACACTCTTGGGAATATTTTGCAGGAGCTAGAAAAAATAATTTCAGAAATGGCTTACTCCATATTCCTTATCTCCAGGGTTCATAATGTCAGATAATGGTGCCAACATAGTCAAAGCTGTTAGAAATGGCAACTACCAACACATTCCTTGTTTTGCACTTTGTTTAAATCTTCTCATTCATAATTTCTTAAATGGAAACAGAAATGTTGAAAACCAGTTAGGTCTTGCTCAGAAAATAAGTGGGAATTTCAGCCACTTTGTGAAAATACAAAAAATCCTGAAGGGGCTGCAGACGTCAAACAACTTACCATTGCATACATTAAACAGGAAGTTCCAAACCACTGAAATTAAACATTTACATGTTGGAAAGGCTTCTTGAACAGAAAAAAAATGTACATGACTACACCATGTAGCATCAAATAGGTAAAGTACACATCATGCTGAGTCCCAGCAGTTGGAGTCTACTTGAATCTTTGGTCACCATACTGGAGTCATTTGAGGCTGCCACACATGGTGTCAGAGTGGACAGAGCAACTCTGAGTCAAATTCTTCCTCAAATAAGATTTTTTTTACATTTTCCTTGATGACATCAAGAAAGACTTTCAGTCAGAAGAAGACACCAGCACTGTTATGCTAGCAGATGACTTGAGTCTCAGACTGTCAACTGATCAGAGAATAATGCCATGTATAAGAATGACACCTATGTGTTGGCTACATTGCTAGATCCCCACTTTAAGAGGAACATTGAAGCCATCCTTCCGGCAGGGGAAGACACTGAGTATTGGAGAAATCTGCTAACCAAATGTGACTTTGCCTCACCAACACTATTAACTGATGTACAGCAGTCAAACTCTGCCAAACCATCAGAGTGAGCCTCTGGCACAGACAATAGCACATCTATAGATTCTTCACAATCACCAGTGTCATCAGCAAGGGAAAGGACATACACAGCTACTTCTTGGGCATCCTATGCTCAGGCTCAGAAAGACAAATCAATTCTGAGTTGCCGGTAACAACATGGACTAGTATCCTGTACAAAAAGTGTGGCTGGGTCATCTACCAAACTGATAACTGTCTCATGCAGCACAATGATACAGTTGTATTTTGCAGACCAAACTGTGATTGGTCTCGAGGTAGATTAATTGCTGCATTGCAAACAAAAGAGAACAATATGGCCAGATCTAGGAAATCTTACAATAATGTACTGTACCTTAGTTGTCCATCGTCAAGGGTATATTCAGAATGCATATTTAGTGCAGCTGGAGGAATAATCACTGACTAAAGAACACTGCTAAGTCCTGTAAATGTGGAATGGCATAAATTTTTCAAAATGAATACTGACAATTTCTCAATTGTCCCAAACATTGAATTATGCAATTCTGACCCTGAAAATGAACAGCAGCCTGCAAACAGTGATACTAGTGAATATGACTGGTTGTGAACAAAATGAATAGATCCATTGCCACTGCTGCCATGCCAGCCACATGTGCCACACTACTCTTAGTTGTGTCAATCATCAGTTTATTATGTAATTTTGATGCCCGCCATGGGTATAATTTTTGGAAATAGCAGCAACCTCACTCGGAGCAGCTGCGTCTCTCATACCTACCTCATAAATGCCTGCCATGGATATAATTTTTGAAAACAGCAGCAGGCTCAATCAGAGCAGCTGCACCTCTCATACATACTTCAGCAATGCCCACCATGGGTATAATTTTTAGAAACAGCAGCAGTCTCAATCAGAGCAGCTGTGCCTCTCGTACCTACTTCATAAATACCTGCCATGGGTATAATTTTTGAAAACCACAGCAGGCTCAATCAGTGCAGCTGCATCTCTTATACATACTTCAGCAATGCCCGCCATGGGTATAATTTTTAGAAACAGCAGCAGTCTCAATAAGAGCAGCTGCACCTCTCATACCTGCCTCAGCAATGCCCGGTATAATGCCTATGGGTATAACAGCTAGGGGAACCTAACAAACAGTTTAATAGTTAACATGAATTTTGCTATTGTGAGGGTCAGATAATAGGGTAGTAGAATGAACTGGGTGGTAACTACCTGACCCTAACCAACTGCTTGCTTTTTATCTGGTTATTTTTAGGGTAATTTGGGGTAGTTTAGAGGTACCCACTGGTAGTCTTGAGGATCGGGTATTTCACTGCCCGCCCATGCCTACTTATGAACGCTGTAGGTTTTAGTTTACTATATTTAAATAGTTTTAGTTGTGTCAATGTTTGGACAAGTTTGAAAAGGTGCATGTCTGAGAAACATATAGAGAACTTATATGATGACAGGTGTCAGGACCAAACGGGGCCCTATATGAGGTGCAATAATCAGTGAATAGGAAGTGACTGAGTAATACCCTGTAGTCAATGGGATGTAGGGTAAACATAATGTTGTGGCATGTCAGGGGTCTAAATCACCCAATCAAATGAAAGACGGTACTCTACTTCTTAAAATTACATCATATTAACAATGCGTTTCTTCAAAAAATGCATCTTTTAGAAGCAGAGCATCAGAAATTGAAGAGAGACTAGGTGGGGCAGGTTCAGTATGCCTCCTATTCTACACATGCCATGTCAAAAATTAAAACAAACCAGAAGTACTGAACTACACATGCAGCTGGTTAAACTGTGCTCAGATTATAATGAAGCAGCCACCAAAAATATTCAAAGAGCATTAGGTTTCCAGTGGCAGGCTAAATATTGAGGCAAGGAAAAGATGTAGCAGGCTGCTCACTTTCCAACTGAAGCAGGAAGGCTTATAGCACCACATAGTAAGTATAGAGACACAAGAAGAAAGGAGAGTAACTAACCAAAAGGGCATCAATGATGCCTTCATGCAATATTACCAGAAAACATACATGACTGGGGATGATAACCCCCAAGTAGATTCAGAAAGGGGAGGATAAACTTCTATGAGAACCTACAGAGGCTAACTGATGAGGTCAGCACCAGTTTAGATGCCACTTTCATGAAACAGGAGGTTTTCAGGGCAGTCAGGCAGCTAAGTACAGGTAAGGCCCACAGCCTGGATGTATAACCATAGACTTCTGTAAGAAGTTAGTTCCAGCCCTGCTGGGACCTCTGTAGGAGACACTTGCAGAAAGTTTTAAACTGGGCCAACTCCCTACAACTTTCTCAGAGGTCAGGATCTCAGTGCTCCCCAAACCTGGCAAACCAAAAGATAAGGGGCCTGATTTTCAAAGGTTGATACAGGGCTTGCATCAAACCCTGCATCAGCCCCATTGTTTGGTGTAGCTGTGCCAAACTCCTCTGATGCAACGGTGCTCCATTTTAGTACACTGGGTACAACTGCAACATTTCCCCACTTTATAGCAGCTTACACCAAAGGTTTGGAGCAAGCCCCATAAAAAGGTCCCCCAAATGGTACAAGTTAAACTGGGAGAGCTGGTCTAATTTGAGGCATTTGGTGCAGAGTGATGAAAATCCCAATCAGTGCTGAGAGGATGCTGCAAGCCACCTGTACCATGTGATCAGCGCACCAGGGACTTGCGGAATTCTCAGGGCTTTGAAAATCAGGTCCATGGTCTCCTTTTACAGACTGATCTCACTATTAAATGCTGACTTCAAGATTTATGCAAAAATCTTGGTCAATCAGATGGAAGAAGTATTGTCAGGTTTGGTGCAAGATGATTGGGGGGGGGTTGTTAAGGGAAGGAGAGAGTAGTCCAACCTCAGAACACTGATGCAGGTACTGTTGAGGGAGCAGAGGCAATTGGATGATTGGATTTTATTGGATCAAGTGGGATCACTCTGGACCACAATGGAGCACATGGGAATTAGGGATGCCTTCCTTACGGGGCTGAAGGCCATCTATAGGAATCCCACAGCTGCCTACAGAGAAACACTTGGGTAATACAGCGATTCAGACCTAGCAGGGAGAATAGGAAGGGCTGCCTGCTGTCGCTCCTACTTTTTGACTTGGCACTGGAACCACTGGCACAATCCATCAGAGACCATGCAGGATTAACCAGAGTGCAATTGGAGGCAGTCACTGCATATGTGTCATTATACGCTGATCACTTATTGGTATGTGCAATGAACCTTGAACACTCACTCCCCCATCTGAGCAATGTGTTAACCAATTTTGGGGCAACAACAGGGTGTAAAATCAATCTCAACAAAACTATTTTACTGCCTTTAGGTAACCGTGAGCATCAGAAGCTCAAACAAGAACTACCGTTTCAGTGGTCAAAGTCAGGCTTTAGATATTTAGGGGTGAACATCAGGAGAGATAAAAGACCTATACAAGGCCAATTACCCACCCATCTTGGATCTAGTTCAGGAATCATTAGAGAAATGGAGTACACTGCCACTGTTAATGTCGGGCAGGTCAAATGTCTTGAAAATAACTCTCATGTTTAAATCCATCTACCTCTTTCAGGTATTACCTGTGCCAGTCAAAAACTATTTTTTTCAAACAGCTGAGGGACTGTGCCACATCATGGATATGGAATAAGAAAACCCCCGATAATAAAATATGAACAACTGCTACAAACACCAGCAAAGAAGGAATAGCAACTCCTCATTTTCTCCATTACTAGTGGGCAGCACAGCTGGCAGGGGTGAAAGAGTAGTTCAGACCACTTAGTGCACATATAGGGATCAAACCTGAACAAGCTTGGACAGGCATGTTTAGGTTAACTGATCTCATATACAGCTTCACTATGAAGAATGTCAAATGTGCCAAGAGAAACCAGGTCATAAAACATTTACTATGAATTTGGCATAAAGTTAAACAGCTGCACGCGCTACTCACTGCAATAACTCTGATACTGCAGAATACACTGCTCCCCTGTTGTTTATGAGATCCAAGATATAAGCTAGGGGAGGCAAAAGGGTACAAGTGTTGGGCACATACATAAGGAGGTCTCTTTTATGACAATTGAAACCCTAGTGCAACAGTATGGTCTACCGCTCATACATAGGTTTAATTACCCACAAGTTAAAAACTTTCAGTGGAGTAGACTGGACACCACCATGGCCCTGCAGGAACCATAGGAATTGTCCCAGTAATGGATGCAGCAGACAATACAATAGGGTTAATACCAAAGTTATACTGGAGCTTAATGAAGTCAGAATCATTCAAGGGGGATACCCATAGACTAAAGTAAGGAGAGATAATGGTGTCAGAAATTACACAGGAAAACTGGAAGAACATGATGGAAGAGTGTTGGAAAGCACAAATCTAGAGTAAACTAAGTCTCATACACTAATTCATATTGCCTACTATACCCCAGCTAGGCTAGCAAAAAATGTCAGAACTGAGCAATGGAAAATGGCCCAGATGTGCAATGGGCAATGTAGACCTCTCTCACATGAGGTTTCACTGTCCTGTCTGTAAAAGATTATTGGTTAGTAGTTGAACACACTGACAAATACATGGAACTAGCGAATAACAATTCCACCCAGGCAAGTCCTACTGGGTAACTGGTCCAAACACAAAGATTTAAATATGGAGCAAAGAAAGCTGGCTCATATTGCTGTATGGGTCTGGCCAAATAGGGTGTTCTTTCACAATGGAAGCAGACTAACCCACCAGCCCATACATTATGGCAAACTAACAAAAAAAGAGTGAATGAATCTGTAGAGATTGGTCTAGAGTATGGGGGAAGGAGCAGACTTTTGAAAAGATGTGGGCACAGTTTGAAAATGTTATCGGTATAAAAGGAACCAGCAATGGGGGAGAGACAGGGGCATAAATGCCAGTTCTGGTAAAACCAAGGGATGCTCACAAATATAATTGGGGGACCCAACATTCATTAAGGTGTCACAAATAGAACTTAACCAGGCTGTTTTCCAAGTAGGTGGATATCAGCAGTCAGAAATTAGAGATGAATTTATGTTCCATTAAGGTCAATAGGACAGATTTTCAAAAGGGCCCTTAGACTGGTGCAAGGTGCATCAAACAGCCACCTTGCATCAAATTTAGGTGCACACTGTATTTTGCAAGAAAAGCATTCTGTGTGGTAAAGTCACCCACAATGATACAAGAGATCCATTGTGCCAAAAATATGTTGCTTAAGGAGAGAATGACACAAGTTGAGTCAAAATGCATGGGGCATGAATGACTCAAGCTGAGGCAAAAAGGCCATGCAGAGGATGAGAAAGACTAAAACTGATCAAAAAGATGATGCGGGGGTGAGAATGACTCCAGCTGAGTCAAAGTGATGAGTGATGCATGGCATGAGAATAACACAAGCTGCATCAAAAAGACAATACATGCGGTGAGAATTTGATTGGATCTGCATCAAAAAGATGATGCATAGGGTTAGAAATCACACAAGTTGAGTAAAAAAAAATTGTGCAGATGAAATGGCCAAGATAATGGCAAGTTAAGGTGCCAAAACACTCTAAACTAGTCCCACAAGGGAATATTGGCTCCATAACTAACCCACTACATACTCTACCCTCACCTTTATATGCTCTTTTGCCAGACCAGCTCTGGGTAGTCTACCAGCAGCATGCATCTTCAGCTCAGTGTAAACAGCATCCACCTTTAAAAGTCTTTTTTTTGATGCAAGCCCAGTTGCAGCATAGAGCACCCATTTTTTTGATGCAAGCCTGATGCAAGCCACTCTGGCACAGGTAGTTCTTGTTTTGACACACGCAGTGCTAGAAAATCAGAATTGATGCAAGTTTTGATGCAGCATGCTTCTTGCATCATTCTCTTCTGGTGCAAGCACATTGCATCATTCTCTGACCTTTGAAAATTGAGCCCAGTGAGTTAAAGCAACATGTAGGTAATGTAAATAGATGTATGTCTTTGTTGCATGTTTTCTTTTTCTGTATGACTTTTAAATATGGTTGGAAATTCAAGATGTAATGCACAAAATATTGTTTATACCATGAGCATGAGTCAATGAGACTGTGATATTGGATGTAAATCAGTTGAAAAATTCAATAAATATGTTTAAAAAAACAGCACTGGACCGAAAACCCACCTCTGAGGTACACCACTTGTCACTCTGCACTGTAGAGTTGGCTGCATTAATGACCACCCTCTGAGTTCTTTCCTGAAGCCAGTATCCCACCCGACATGTCAGCTCTACCCCCACCCCATGTCACTCACTCTTTTCAGGATGGGCATAGAGGCTGTGGAGGATGGACATATCAGTTTCACCTCACAGCACCCTCAGACAAGAAAATTCACATGGGGGTGATCTATAGACCACCTGGACAAGGGGAAGAAAGAGTTAGAGAGCTCAAGGAAGAGCTGGCAAGGGGAGTGAAGAAGGAGAAACTGGTGGTAGTGGGTGATCTGAACCTGTTAGGTGTTGACTTACATTCCAGTAGCTAGGTGCACCAGACATCAGGCTCTGTTGGATACATTGCAGGACTACGTGCTGGTGCAGCTGCTTTAGGAACTCACTAGACAGGTGGCCATTCTTGCTTTGGTGCTCACCATCTCAGAGATGGTGGATGGAGTGAGGGTAGGGGAGCCACTGAGGTCCTCCAACCATGACTCCATTTGGTTCAGACTTGTCCTCGGCACCAGAATGCCCTAGATTTGAGAAGAGCAGAAATCAGACTGATGATGAGCTGGTCTGAGACAAATTGACCAGTGTGAACAGCATCTGAGCCATAGAGGAAAGATGGTGGAGGGACAATCAAGGGGACCATTACTGAGGCAACAAAGTAATGCACAAGAATGGTTACAAAATGAAATAGGTACAAGAGAGCAATGTTGTTCTCAGAAAGAGTCAGAGAAGCAGTGAAGGACAAGAGATAGGCTTTCACCAGGTACAAAGAAAAGCAGGGGGAAGAGGAAAGGGGAGCGTAACAAACAAAAACTAGTGAAGCAAAGAGGATGGTCAGAGTGGCAAAGGCAGACATGTGACTGCATATTACAGAAGGAGTCAAGGGTGTGGAAAAACAATACTTCAGATATATTAAGGAAAAAAGAAAGTGGGGAGAGGGTACTGTTAGGCTACAAGGAGGAAGGGTACTAGAGGAAGTTGGACAAAAAGCAGCTATCTTTAAGATTACTTTTGCTCTGTCTTTACAAGGGAAGACTATGAGCCCCTGCTTGAAAGTGGCATCAAGGTGGCTCTCAGAAGCATTCCTGAAATGAGACAGCCAGTATCTAACAGAGAAATGTTCCAGAAGGGGCTTGAAGCCCTAAAGGTAGATAAAGCCCCAGGGCTGGATGGGATGCACCTAAGGGTGCTCAAAGAATTGGCTGTGGATCTGACTGAACCCCTAGTAGGGCTTTTCAATAGCTCATTTTAGACGTGGGCAGTTTTGAAAGACTGGTGGATAGTGGATATAGTCCAGCTATGCAAGGGGTGGGACAAGCAGCAACTGAGGCATTTAAGATCTGTCAGTCTTACTTCTGTAGTGGATAGACTGATGGCGTCACTGGTCAAAGAGAACTTTGTGGACTAGCAGAGAGCAACAGTCTACATGGCAGTAAAGTGCATGGGTCTGTGGCATGCAGGTCTTGTCAGAGCAACCTGATAGTTTTCTTTGACTAGATAACAAAGGTACTAGATAAAGTCCATGCTGTGGATTTACTCTACTTTGATTTCAGTAAGGCTTTTGACCTGGTGCTGCACAGAAGACTGCTGAGGAAGCTGGAGGACCTGGGCATGGCTAGGGGCATGGTAAGATGATTAGCAACCTGGTTGAAGGTGAGACAGCAGAGGGTTTTGGTAAAGAGCTGTAGATCAAGTAGGGTCTGCAGCAAGAATTAAAGTAGAAAAAATGGGCAGGCTGGTTGGGTCAAGCAGCCCTTATCTGCCACCAGATTCTAAGTTTTTTATGTAAAAGGGGAGAAATTGGAAGAGAGGGAGAACATACGTGGGGTGTTTCAGGGATCTGTTCTGGGTCCCTTCTTCTTCAATATGTTCATCAGAGACATTGGAGAGGGCATCCAGGGCAAACTGTGTTTCTTTGCAGATGACACAAAGCTCTTTGGTAGGGTAGACTGTGACAACGGGATCAGGAAGATGCAAATGGATCTACAAAGGCTTGAGAGGTGATCTAAGGTTTGGCAGTTGAAATTCAACACCAACAAATACAAGACTATTCACCTAGCAGAACCAAACAGGACAGTGTATTGGCTGGGAAAAGTTAAACTGAGCACTACTGCAGAGGAATCAGACCTGGTAGTCATTATTAGTGACTGTCTCAAGCAACTAAGCCAGTGTAATAAGGCATATAGTATGGCTAATAGAAATGCTGGGATGTATAGGAAGGGGTATTGACAGCAAGAAAAAGGAGGTACTACTACCTCTATATAGGTCACTTGTGAGGTCACTTATGGAATACCGTGCTCAGTTCTGAAGTTCTCATCTAAGGAAGGACAGGGACAGACTTGAGACAGTGCAATGCAGGGTGACCAAGATGATTAACGGCCAATAGGGCAGATATTACAAAGATCATCTAAAGACACTGAACATGTACTCACTTGAGACCAGGTGAGGGGTGGAATATGATAGAGACTTTAATGTTCCTGAAGTGAATAAAGAAAGTTAGCTGTGGGAAACTATTTAGCAGGAGTACAGAGTCAACAACCCGAGGTTGAGGTCATGAACAGAAACTGGTGGGGAGAAGATTTAGGAGGAGTGTGAAGAAGTTCTATTTTGCAGAAAGGGAGGTGGGGCTGGGAAACAGTCTGTCACCAGAGGTGGTGAATTCAATTTCTGTGCAGCATGCAGAATTCTGCCAGTGCATTTAACATGGAATGACCATTCCACCAGTGGAATTTCAGCCGGAATGTCATTGGTTCTTCTATGGAATTTCACCTGCTGTTATCCACAGAATAATATTTTGTGGAACAATATTTTTCCACAGAATACATTGTGATCTGCAGAAGTTGTGGAAAACTCATGCTGCAATTTTCTGCAGTGGAATTCTGCCTTTCCATTTCTGGCAATGTTTAGTGGAAATTCTGCAGAACTTCAAAAATTCTGTGAAATTCCATTCCACCTGAATCTGAAATTCTGCACACTAGTGGATGCCAAGACCATAAATGGTTTCAAGTATGGATGGGGCAGAATGAAGGGTTTGGTGGTTGATCAGGTCTGCAACAACAGGGTGCAGAGGAGGGGGGTAGACCAGGAGGGAATAGAACCCTGCATGAACAATTGATCCCAGGTCAGACAGGGAACTCTGGCTGACTAGATGGACCTTGAAATTTGTAGTCCATCATTTTCTATTTTTCTATGTTTCTGTGTTAATCTGTCATCAGTGGGTAGCTCAGTGGTGCAAGAATACAGAAACCAAATGACAGCCATTCTGCCTTCTGAGGATCAAGGAAACAGCAAGGTGAATGACTTTTTAACTGATGAAATAAGCTAAATAAAGGATCAAACACAAAAGGTAGGCTTTACAACCTGAAGGGCAGCTGCAAAGGAGGTAATAAAAGAGACAGTGGAGAAGGTGAAGTATGTGAAGTGCCTGGCACGGGACTCCGCAGGTGAGTTGCAAGATCTCAGAGATCAGGTGGTCAACTTGAATAAAAAAGATCAACAGAATAACCTTTGAAGCATCACTGTTTTGCAACAAATGTTTCTGAAAGTGTTAGACAAGTATTGAAATATAGTGTTTGAATCTGAAGAAATTCACAGGAATCTGCAGACTAAGCCCCAAGTGGGAAAAAGCTACACATTCTTATTGCTTGCCTTTTGCGGTACAAATAATAAAGTGGGATATCCTGAACCTGTCAGAACCAATTATTTAATGGAGTGGCAGGTCTTAAAGCCCTTCATTTTCCAGGACTATTCAAAAGAGATGGCTGATTAATGCAGGCATTCAACACAATAAAGAAACTGATGCAGCAGGAGACAACTACTGTAGTTAATGAATTTGTTTTCTGCTACTCTCTGAGATTTTGTTAATGGAGCAACTCTTCGATTTCACTGGCACCAGCATGCCTAGGAAATTATCAAGTGATGCTTTCAGAAATCCAACACCAGCAAAGATGTAGGCTGAGTAAAATTATTGCACACATGCCTTCCTCCTGATTTTGTTTGACTTTACTATTAAAAAGCACCTTAGCAGTAAATCTACAGGGTTGGGAGAGTGACTTGAAGTCCACCACTGAACTGACTTTTGCCAGAAGGGTAGAGGGACTATGGGCAGGGAGTGTAACCTTAAGGATGTAGTGCTTATGTATTTCCCGGTTTGAATGATTGGACACTGCACCCTCTTAGTTGCACATCACAGTGCCCATAAGCCTCCCATATGCTTCGGCCAAAACAGAAACAGCATGATGATTTTAAAAATATGGTACAAAGTTTTTATTTAAAAGTTTATTTTTATTTACCTGATGATTGACAAAGAGATAGCAGTCTCCTGGGCAGTAATTCTAATTCATGGGTAAGAAACAGAAAATATAATGACCCAATGACAAAAACGGATGAATTATTTTATCTTTTTTACAGCTGTTAAATATTATTTTTCATATATTTTAAATGTTTTACTCTTATTATTTATTTCAGCAGATAACCATTTTATACATGCAATGAGATATTTCAGATTGCAACGTACTGTTTTATTGCTTATACATTCCCCAGCCCTATGGTACCTTTCCATTGTCAGTGTTGTGTTAAAAATATGTATTATTAGTGCTGCTATTTCCCTTTCTAGTTCTGAAGATTCTCAGGTGGCGTCCATCTGGACCTGCCACTTTAGAAGCATTCAGTTTGTTTAATAATTTTCCAACCTGTTCTAATGTTACCTCACCTCTCTATCAAACTGATCCCAGTGTATTATCAACTGTCATTGTTTGGACTTCTTCATTACTGTCTCTATAAGGGACTTAGTAAACATATTTTCTTTAATGCCTGTGCTGTTTCTTTTACTGTTTCCCCATCAACCAGTTACACGCCAACCATTTTATTTTTTCCCATTTACTTACAGTAGCAGAAGAACTTTGTATTGATTCACCTTGATGTCTATGCTATTTTTTCTTCCAGATTTTTTCTCCCTTCTAATGCTTGTTTTACAGTCTCTCTTGTCTCTTCATTAGAGTTGCAGCATGTTGGTAAAGTTGCTATGAAGTGCCCCAAATTAACTTCCGTGGAGTTTTGTGAAGTTTCCCCTGCACTCAGCAACTTCAACTATGTCTGAAATCATGAAGTTTTCAATGCAAAAAGTGAAGAATGACCCATGATTAGCAGAATTTACAGGCAAATTCCACCATTCACTGGTGAAGTTCCACTATTTGTGGCAAAATCCTGTACTTCTTGGCTCAATCCGCACTCCGTGAAATACATTGAATTAGCGGATTGATTTGTGAAGCGAATTTAAACAACTTTGCCCATCTCTACTCTTCACTAGTTTATTCCCTTAAAGTGCCCTGAATCCATGAGACAACTTTGAAAAAATGCAATAGTTACACACAATTAAGCTTATATTTTCTTCCAGAATCCAAACCATTGTTTCTTTATTACAAACCACATTGGCAGAAAATCAGAATATCTAGCCCTTCTGTTCAGGCTGCTTGCCTACATGTGACATCACTGTTCTGTTCATGATATCACAATCTGTTGCTGTGGATAGAATCATGATGTCATATACAGGGGATTGTGATGTCACATGTAGACAAGCAACCAGAACAGGTAATGTCTAGGGAACACTGAACACATTCACATGCAGCCATCCCCAGCAATAAAGACAATGGGAATTAATTATTAAACTATGAAATATAAACTGAATTGTGTTTAAGTCTGTATTTTCTCATAGCTTTCTCAGTGGTGTATGGGGCTCTTTAAACATATTTTTTTTCTGTACTTAAATTCCCTTTTTACTTTGTTTGCCAATAATAATGGCAATCTGATCTTGCTGCTGTATTTTTGATTGTTGGGGATGTTTAACTTGGCATGCCACTATCTTCTGTTTTAGTATTTTTCACTGATCCCTGGCCTCCTTATCTCTCATTGCCTACACCCACTCCCATTCTTTCTTCGCTGATCTGAACTTTGGAAAGGTCTTTTTTTCATGCTTGGACTACACAGCATTTTTGCTTGCCATTTAATCTCCCGGTATCTGTCATGCTGATCACTGCTCCTGATGTTCCCTTACTGAGCAGTTACTTACTGTTTCTCAGTAGTTAGTTAGCACACTATCTAATATTGCCTTATTCCTATGACCCACTGTGTTGTATTTCATTAGGCAACCATTCTTTACCATTCTCAGATATTCTGTTTTTGCAACAGTTACAGACTCTGGTCCCTATAAACAAAGCATTAGGGTGACTATAATAGGTTTACTGCCTTACTAACTGGATAAAGTGTGTCTAAAATTTAGTTCACATGTCTGCTGCCATATTCAAAAGTAAACTTGGTGCATTGCTAAGTGTTTATTGTGGTTACAGTAAATACACCATTGCACTCATGTAAATAAGGGTGAACCTCTTGTATACAGGGGGAAGTGATATATTCAGCGTGCTTTGAAACATTGAAAAGCTGCCATTGTGGTGCTATTTAACATTTCCAAAACTCTTATGAATGCATACAGTGGTGTGTGACCCCCCCTTCCCCACAGCACTGGTGCTTGTCAAGCACAATAAAAATGTTCCCTGCAGCTTGTGGTACCTCTCTTTCTGCCCTGACCTGTGTTTGAATTGTAAAAGTATCCTTGGTGATAGTGGTATCCCTCCCACTCTAATTCTCAATATAATGCATCACATATCCCTTTGACAGTCTAGTGGTATCCCCTAGTGCTGTGCAGAATGCGAAATTCCACAGGTGGGATTAGTGCAGAATGACCATTCCACGGCCAGAATTTCACTTTTTCTCCTGCGGAATTCCGCCTACTGTGATCCGCAAAATAATATTCCACGGAACAGTATATTTTTGGTGGACAATTATTCTGCAACAATTTCTACAGAATATATTGGGATCCATGAAATAATATTCTGCAGAACAGTGATTTTTCTGTGGAAAATCATTCTGCAACTATTGTATGCTGTGGAATTCCTCTATTCCATTTCTGGCAGAATTTGGCAGAATTTCTGGGGAATTTTGAATATTCCTTGGAATTTCATTCTGCCAGAATTAGAAAATTCTGCACAGCACTAGTATCCCCATCTCTCACCTGATCCACATTATACTGTACCAAATATCCGTGGTAGTCCAGTGGTCCCTACCCCCACTGGATAGCTTCCAACCCCCCCCATGTTTACCATCTTCCCACTTGGAAATTTGCTCTTACCCACCGTTCTCCTCTCTGAGTGGCCACCATCTGCCCTATACCAGTCCTGCAGCTGTATATCTCCACAAGATCTGACTGGAACTGAATTAATGCAGAGAACATTGCTTCTGGAAAGTGTAAGTTATGGCACAAGTGAACCACAGACATGTGGCAGCCTGGCACTGCATGAGGGTGGTAAGGGCTGTTGTCACCTGTGGATGTGGGTGAGATGCTATTTGAAGTAATGGTTAGTTGCCATTGCCTACCAGTGAAGGAGGGAAATATATTTACCATAAACATTACCTGTCACATCAGTAGTAAAAGGAGGACACTTCAAATAGTGGTAGAACAGTAGATGATAAGGAGGGGATTGATAATCATCATCCAGCAATACTCCAGCACATTCTGAACTAAATTATCTATTTAAAAAAGGAACATAAAAGTAAAAATATATTGTATTTTAGAACTCTGCAAGTGTGGAAAGGTGGGAAGCTGCAGAAATGGCCAGTGAAACATTTATTTCCCTGTGTGATGCTGTACTGGTAGATAAACAGATGTACAGTGACACAGTGTGGAGTATATTCATTGCAAAAAATGCTGTTAATGCACCTGGTAGGGCTCAATGTAATGCCACAGAAGTATGGAAATGTGTCATTAGAGTTTTCAACCTTAACCCCCTCCCCAGCAACAAATGGACAAAATCACACAAGCAATCACAGACATCCATCATTAGGTAAGACAAACAACATTCAACTTGTTTCAAGATGTCACAGATCAGTAGCACCGATGTTGTATCTTCTAAAATACTCATACAGTATGCTGCACTTAAAAAATACTACATCAGTTCTGTTTAGAAAAATTATAGTGTGACTCAGTTACTAAGGCACCAAAGGGTTTGATGTAAAATACAATGAAAGTCCTTTCTTTTTGAGAATCTTAATAAAAAACATATGTAGTTTTATGACCTTTTATCCTGTCAGACAACTAATTAAATGCATTTGGTTGATGTTGCTCATATGATTTCTCCTGCTCCTGTTGTATCATCTTGCTTGATGTATACTGTACATTCTCACCTTTGTCAATGTTGTTTTGGAGGTGGAACTTCAAGAACTGCATGGGCCCTACTCAAATTCCATAGTGCAGTGTTATGTAGGCAAATTCCATACAACAGCCATATGTACATCTGCATATTTTTGGGTAGGTCCCTATGGGCCCTATGCAAATTCACAGTGCAGTATTACATTAGTGCATGATTTGCATAGTGCCCTTTGGGCCCCCATGCAAATTGCATAGCCCAGTGTTATGTGCATCTTCAGAATGTGTGCAGGGTCCCTTGGGCCCTATGCAAATTTCACACTGCAGCCTTATGTGGGCATGAGATTTGTTTAAGGGCTTTTGGGCCCTACACAAATACCATACAACAGCCTTATATATGTCAGTAGAATTTACGTATGGTTCTTTACATGTGTACATAATTTGCATAGCATCCTTTAGTCCCAATGAAAATCCCTTACCATAGCATTACATGCATTTTTAGAATTTTTGTAGGACCCTTCAGGCCCTACACAAATCCTGCAGTGCAGCATTTGGAGCATCCCAGCACAATTGTACCAGAGTGAACATCCCAATATTCATGTCTCAAATTCTCTGAAGTCATATTTTAAGCCTCCGTGACCTCCTCAGAAGTGACAAAGCTTCAGTTTGACCTTTTAAATGGATTTTATGGTGTTACACCATAAAAACATGTTTTGAGGTGGTAGTAGTAGCACTTCTCACCTGCTATGGTTTTCCAAGGGCCTTAAAAAAAGATTGTAAGAAATTTGGTGAAAACATCTTAAAAATGGCTAAGTTATGAGTAAAAGATATTTTGTACCAATTTCAAATTATTATGCCTTGAGCTGGTATTCTTGGGTTGCACTTTCTCACAAGCTAAATATTCTCAGATCGCAAGCATATAAATCAGTAACCTCCCTCAGCCTGTGACCTGAGATTTTAGGGTGCTCCAAAACATGTTTCTGTGTCATTTTGTTCATACAGACCCAAAACCTAGTTAAATGGGTCCTGGTTAGGTTGGTTGTTTTTTTAAAAAAGCATGATTTTTATGCTTCTCCATGTTTTTTTCTGAAACCAAATACAAGATGGTAGCATTCATGACCTTAACTTTTTTCTCACTACTTAAGTGTTGGTTCATGACCCAGAAGTTTTTGGGTCACAAGAAGCAGCTATCCTGAAAACCCAGCTAAACATGCTCAGAAGTTAAATTTTTAAAACAGTGTAACTCAAAAATCAATTAATATTGTTTCTCAAAAGCTTCAAATGGCACCTCTTTAGGCCGAACAGCTTCTACACTGAAAATTTCAGAACACAACCTAAAATCATTTTTGCTATAGATATGAGCACAAAATGATCCAAAAAAGTGTTTTTTTATTTCAACACTCCTTTGATCTCAAAATTCAGACAAGGAAGAATCATGAAACTTGTTACATCATAAGAACTTGCTTTCTGACTGTACATGCAAAATGTCATTCAATTGTGCAGAACACCAACGTTATTAAGGCTCAACATTGTGGATTTAACATGAAAATGCCTACTCAACCATAACTACCTGTATACAGCAAAAAAAAACCAACTTGCCTATTAAACTAGTTAATACATCTGTGGACACTCATACAGCACTGAAGACCAGCACATAGAAACATAGAAATTTCTGGCAGATGGGGACCATGTGATCCATCTAGTCTGCCCATGGTTCTTCCCCCCTTCCCTTTCTAAACCTTATCTGTAGTGCTTGACTGCCTGTTTATCCCACAATGTCTGTCCCATGCTCTCTTGAATTCACCCACTGTCTTTGCTCCAACCAAACCTTCAGGCAGGCTGTTCCAACATTCGACCAAGTCCACATGTCCCGTGAAGAAGAAATTCCTCAAGTTGGTTGAGAATCTTCCTCCTTCAAGGTGAAGGTCATGCCCTCTTGTCCTGTTAAAATCCTTTACCTGAAAGTGGTTCTGCACATGTATCTTGTTTTTTCCTTTCAGGTACTTGAAAGTCTCTATCATATCCCCCCCATTTCTGCATTGCTCCAGGCAGTACAAGTTGAGCTCACTTAGCCTTGCTTCATACAGTTTTTGATGCAGGCTCTGCACCATTTTTGTTGCTCTTCTCTGTACTGTCTCCAACCTATCTATGCCCCTCTTATGGTATGACCTCCAGAACTGTATGCAGTACTCCATGTGAGGTCTTACCAGGGACCTATATAGCGGCATGATCACTTTCTGCCTCCTGCTAGTGATGCCCCTTCCTATGCATCCCAGGATGCCACTAGCTTTTAGTGCTGCCTTTTCCCATTTGCCAACCTTTAGGTCGACTGAAATGACAGCATCTAGATCTCACTCCTGTCTGGTAGCTGCTAGCTGTTCCTCTCCCATTGAGTATGTTTTACCTGGGTTATGCTTTCCTAGGTGCATGACCTTGCACTTCTTTATGTTAAATTTTAATTGCCAATTTTTCAACCACTTCTTCAGCTTCTGGAGATCAGATTCCATGCGCTAATGCTACTCTGATGTGTCAACTCTGTTGCCGATCTTGGCGTCATCAGCAAACAGGCACATCATAAACACTGACATCACATGAGTGCAGGCAACAAGTGAAAAGATGGAGTTGAAGGAGGAGGTATACTCATCACTGATGATATACACTGGCATCATGGTAAGAGTTTTGAGGCCGGTGCACAAAGCCAGGCCGGGTATGCACAAAATGCTCATACCTTGACCATGTAGCCCTGCCCCACTGAACAGGCATGTGCTAGCCAGCATTCACTAAAGCTAGCTGCTGGACCATGGCCCCACCCTGTGGCATGAAGCTGCACAGGGGTGGATCACATGCCCAGGTTGGCATCCAATCGGTTGTCCATACTGGGTCCCATAGTGGATCCCCAGCTCCATGTGAGCAAAGGATTCTGGGCGTGTGCAAATCCAATAGGTGTACATGGATGTGCATGTGCCCATAAGAGTCTGTGCTATGGTAGTGCTCATCCATGCACCTCGCACTTGTCCCATCTCACAGCCACACACTCACAGTCTGCAAGACATAAAAACTGTATGTAGCAGACAATAATCCTCATTCCTGGAAGTGCTGTACTGTGCCCTGTGTATGTCCCAGCTGTGGGTCTGTTGCAACTCAGCATGTGTCTGCTAAATATATACATATATATGTGTGTGCTGATAAATAACAAGATAAAAAGTGATATCTTGGCCCAACATACAAAGATATATGAAGTTGTTCACTGAGCATGCTCAGAGATATGTTTTCACGTGTGAGGTCCCTGATATTTTTTGGTTGCCAGTGTCATTGCCATTGATTGTAAGGTTCGTATTCATCATTTCCTCTAACACAAAACCATTGAACAGAGGGGCACGGGTTATATTTTGTACTTTTTTTCTTTTTTAGCTTTTTACCCATTCTATCTCAAGACACCCAAACATGTCTTGTGTAAACAGAGCATGACGTGGCCTGACTGAAGATATCATATTTATCTTCACTTGAGGCCAATGATATCAAGATATCATTGGCCTCGATTGAAGATAAATATGATATTTTCAGTCAGGCCATGTCATATCCCATATAGATTATAATGGTGCGGTAATGCCACTACATTTTGGATTGAGCAGGCACTTTAATGGTAAACCTCAAATTTTGCAGTTTAATGACTTCACAACTGTACAGTGGATTTGCATGAAATATTCCATGCACGGTCTTGAGAGCAGATCTCTTGACATGCCAACTTATGTTTCAGTCAGATGTGCAGATGCCAAGAAATGGATAGTAAAAAAGGTGAATTTTTCATGTTATTTTTTTTTTGCTGGGTTTTTTTTTTTTTCATTTTTTTGTCAGGCCGTAGCTCCCAGATGGTTTGGAATTTTCATCTGAAATTTTTAGGGTAAAAAGAGTCTGCCTACAGTAGTGCATTTCTCTGGTTTTGTGAAAAATATTATTCCATTCCAGAGTTATTCATTTTTAGCATTTCTGTTCTGAGCATAATCAGTAAGCACTTCAAGATAGCTATATGAAATTAAAAAATAATCCTTTTTCATATAGGGCCAGTCCTTTTTTATGAGGGAAAAATCCTTTTTCATTTGCCATTTTATTGTCTGTGTTTCTTTTAAATTTTTAATATTTAAAACCCACAAAAATGGCATAGTGGAGAGAGACCAACACATGTATCTTGGTCATCAGGACCCTGTTAGATGGATTCTGCACTTAACTTTTGGAAAAATGACCCACACAGCTGTTTCGTTTTAATTTTTATATCCTTTTTCATGATTTGCTTCCACTTTTTTCATATAGCTTTTTTCATTCATATGAAAAAGGATCCCTTCATATGGAAAAAGAATTCTGCCACCTCTGTAATTATTTCATTTGTCCCTGGTGTCTAGTGGCACCCCCCACCCTCCGATTGCTGTCCCACTAATTGTTTTATTTTTCCTTTGTGTCTAGTGGTCCCCCCACCCTCCTATCACCCTAATTATTTTATTTTTCCTTGGTGTCTAGTGGCATCCACCACCCATCTCCATAATTACTTTATTTTTCCCTGGTGTCTAGTGCCACCTACCAGCCTCTGATCACCATCCCTGTAATTATGTTATTATTCCCTGGTGTCTACTGGCACCCTTCCACCCTCTGATCACCATCCTTGTAATAATTTTATTATTCATTGGAGTCTAATGGCACCCACCACCCTCCAATTACTATCCCCATAATTATTTTATTTTCCCTGTTGTCTAGTGGCACCCCCTCACCCTCTGATCACCATCCTTGTGATCATTTTATTATTCCTTGGTGTCTAATGGCACCCACCACCCTCTGTTTACCGTCCCCATAATTATTTTATTTTTCCCTGTTGTCTAGTGGCACCCCCCATCCTCTGATCACCATCCCTGTAATGATTGGACTCTTTTCTTGGTGTCTAATAGCAACCCCAACTACCGATTGCTGTCCCCATTAATGTTTGTCTTTCCCTAGTGTCCTATGGTACCCCCATCCACTGTTCACCATCCCTGTTATGATTTTATCTTACCCTGGTGGTACCCCACCCTCCAGTCATCTTCCTGTCTCAAATAAAGAAAATGGACCCTCAATGTCTTTTTTTTTAAACTGTAAAAAAGGAAAACAGTCCCTTGTTAATCTGACCCCCCAACCCTATCTCCCACTCAGCACAAATCTCTCTACACCCCTTCACACCCCCACCACACCCTTTTATAAGATAGATAACCCACGGTAGGGTACGAAGTTGCGGTGTGATATACTTTCATCTTGGGTGATTGAACACACTCGGTCTGTGGCCTCATGCATCACAAGGCACATCAAGGCGTGAGTATATCAGAGCCGACCACACACCCTACTGTGGGTGATCTATTACATGTATATGTGTGTGTATATATATATATATATATATATATATATATATATATATATGTATTTATACAATGTATGTTTTGGGATAAATGTCAGTATAAAAACTAATATCTCAGCCAGGTCATGGAGATATCAATGATATCTTCACACGTGAAGATATCACTGATATTTTCATGTTCCTGTACGTCATCACAATGAAAGTGAAAGGTTTTTACTTTCTATCTAGTCGCTTTCTCTGTACGAGCAGCCCCCCGGGTGGCTTTCTCTTCACAAGCAGGACCTCCCCACGCATCTCTTATGTCTGCTTTTATTTTAAATAAATATTTAAAAAATATCTGGTTAATCCTGCAATTTTCTTTTATTTACTTCATCGTAGAATGTAGCATGACTGAGCAACTATCCCCAGAAATGTAGCATGGCCTAGCGGTATAAATATCAGAACCTGAGGCACTGTGTTATATTTAGGATGAAGGAGCCATCATTTCCACACTTAGAAATTTGTATTTGTTTTTCATTTTAGTGCTATTTTCTCAAAAGAAGCTGCTGACAAGACTGAGAGGAGAACGAGTGAGTCAGCAGCTTCACAGCACCCGATGAAAGCGCAAGCATGTGTTGCTATGGCAAAGCACGCCCCAATCTCGCCTGGTCTTCTGAAGTTGTTGACTTGTTTGCTGTCCTTTCAATCTTGTCGGCAGCTTCCTTTGACAAAATAGCGCTAAAAGGAAAACAAATACACTTTTCTAATGTGGATATAATGACTCCTCATCCTAAATATGACACAG
Source organism: Neoceratodus forsteri (assembly GCA_016271365.2). Lineage (NCBI taxonomy): Eukaryota > Metazoa > Chordata > Ceratodontiformes > Ceratodontidae > Neoceratodus > Neoceratodus forsteri. Next base: position 34,871,206 of record CM057450.1, read on the forward strand.
TGCCCATTGCCCGATATCTGCGGCCATGCCATGCTACATTTCTGGGGCTAGTTGTTCGGTCACACTCACATTTCTAGGAAGAAGTAGATAAACAGAAGTTGCAGGATCAACCAGATTTTTTTTTACTAATTATGTCATTAAAGATACAGGTATAATTATCCAGATATGGTTTATTAAATAATTTCAAGTGGCAAGAACAAGCATTGTTTTTACATGTAATATATCTAATTTGTTCTGTTGGGGGGGTATGACGATTTGTGTTGGGATAGTCACAGTGGGGTTAACCACAATCCAGAAGACACTTTTGTTTTCAATTTTAAAATGACAGAATCAACCAATCATATTTTTTTTAAATAACATATGCCATCTGTTGTATTACAACAGATATGCACAGTTCAGCTAGAATATCCATTACTTCTATATGAGGGGATATCAAGGACACATTTGGTGGTTGTGTTGACTGGGGCCCAAAACATACATTGTATAAACAGAACATGACATGGCCTGACTGAAGATATCATATTTATCTTCACTTGAGGCCAATGACATCATGATATCTCACTCGTAGCTTCACCACTCGTGAGATATCATGATATCATTGGCCTCTCGTGAAGATAAATATGATATCTTCAGTCGGACCATGTCATATCCCATATATATATATATATATATATACACACATACATATATATTATGGTAGCACGGTAGTGGTACCATAGTTAGGGTTGAGTAGCACTTTTAAGGTTAAAGGGTGAAAATTTGACCCTTAATAACTTTGCCACTGTTCAACAGATTTACCTGAAATTTGGCAGGCACGGGACATCACCATATAAATTTTGTACTGGTCAGATATACAGCTGCAGAGTTATTAAGCGACATACGCGTGCATATTTACTTTTTTTGCGCATTCTTTGCTCATGCCTACAGGTCATACGGTTTGTGTGACTGGTCTGAAAACTGCAGAAAATGTGCAGCCGGCATCCCTGATGTGCGTTTTGAAGATTTCATGAAAAAATATTAAACGGTTCAAAAGTTATTAAAAAAAAAGTTCCCATTATAAGTCAATGGGAAAAGTTAACAAAAAGTTCGACACTTTCGCAAATGCAGTTTTTACTTTTGCAAATGTCCCTAGTAGTGTCACAAATCCACCATTTTGTTTTCCAATAGTGATCAGAAAAATGCTTGCCATTTAAATTTGGGGCCCTCTAGCAACACAGTTCTTTTTGTGTTTACCTAGTCGGACCCTGAGGATGCTAGCCATGGCTTTATTTTGGGGTGAAACACCCTAGAAATATGTTTTTCAAATTTCTGGAAAAAGTAGTGTCACAAAGTAGTGTCGCACTCATGACACTTATGCAAATTTTGCGAATGCTTTGGCAAATCACGACACTACTTTTTCATACTATGGCCAAAATGACAGCAGTTCTTTGCCACCTTTCTGCAAAAGAATGGCTTGGTCTTTTGAGCTGAAATTTGGAAAGAACGCAGCTAACATCTCACAGATGTGCCTTTTGGTGCTTTGGTGAAACAATATTGCATGGCTGCAAAGTTGCAGTACTCCAAAGTTGGAATTTTTTCCCATAGACTAACATGGTGGCGAATGCCTTTCCTTTCAGGGCTCATATCTCGAAAACGATTCGAGATACAGATTTTTTTTATTGTGAACTGCATAGCCTAGCCAGGAAAATCATGATTTTTGTGAAACTGAAATTTTTTTCTACATTGTGCGGTTGCTGAGATATTTGCAATTAAGTACTTCCAATGCTCGTTTTAAGCTTTGATCCCCATTACAATGCATACATTCTTTGTACACACTGGCCTGGATATTCAAACTGTGCCAGGCGGTGGTGCAAGCATGGGCACAGCTCAGCTTGGCTGTGCAGGGGTGTGGCCTGGGCTATATTCAAAGGAGCTGTGCCATGGCTCAGCAGCTTTGAATATCGCACCCTGGTCACCCCCAGTGTGCATGGCGCAGTAGCACTGCACCAGCACAAGTGGCCAGAGTGAAGCATGGAGATGTGCTAGTGCAAGTGCCATTGCGCCATTCACAGCACCCACGATATTCAAAAGGTGACATGCAAATGGGGCCATAATTTATGCAAGGTGCACATGGGGCCATTTGCATGTCATTATGGCCCCATTTGCATCCAATTTGCATGCTGGTGTGCTGATCCACGACGACTTGCGCCTCGCGCCCTGCCAGGCAGCAGCTGTTGGGGACCGATGCCCCCTGCAGCCCGATTGTGGGCATATGTTTAAAAATAAATTCCCCGTCCTATATCCCTGGGGGTCCAGTGGACTACTTGCTGCCCAATCGCGGGCCTCTGTTGTAATAAAGGAACCCCCCCTCCAATATCCCGCTTTCTGCCCGATTGCGAGCATCTGTTGTAATAAAAGAACCCCCTGCTCCAATATCCCTCTTTCTGCCCGATCGCGGGCATCTGTTGTAATAAAAGAAACCCACCCCATCCAATATCCTTGGTGGTGTAGTGGTACCCCCTCCCACCCACCCACTGAGCCCACCACCCCGCCCCGGTCAGCCAGTGGCGGCAGCACCAACCGCCTGCTGCCCCGCCACCTGCCGACTGATTGTCTGAGAGATGCACGCCCATTGGTTCACAGTGTGGCCATGGGCGGCAACCCCTACCGTATCGCTATTATCTCCAGATATGTACAGCCCTACACATATCTGAATGTAGTATAGGCTGCACGCCCACTGGCTCATGCTATGAACCATCGGGCGGCAGCCCCAACGAGCTGTCAGTCCGCGGGTGGTAGGGCGGCAGGCGGGTGTTGCCGCCCGCCGGGCTGACCCGATGAGCGGGTTGGTGGGGCTCAGTGGCAGGTGGGGGAGGGGTACCACTAGACCACCAGGATATTGGACAGGGGATTTCTTTATTACAACAGATGCCCGCGATCAGGCAGAAAGCGGATATTGAGAGGGGTTCTTTTATTACAACAGATGCCCGCGATCGGCAGAAAGCGTCCACTGGACCACCAGAGATATAGGATGGGAATTTATTTTAAACATATGCCCACGATCGGCATGGGGGCGCCGCCAGGTGCAGCTGGACCTCGGGTGGCCACCCACAGGTGGCAGCTGCCGTGTTGCACCCTGCAATGCAGCAGCTCACCTGTGGGTGGCCATCAGATGTTCCTTTTTTGGGGGGCTTAACTTTGTGCTGGTACATGTAGGGGTTGTGCATGCATGGCTCTGCACATCCCTGGCTGAATATCGGGCTGTGCAGGTTATGCATGGGCACGCCCCCCCCACCTGTGCCTGCATACATGTGCTCGGGCGTAACGGGATTTGTGCCCCACACTTTTCCTTTTTGAATGACTGGGTGTATCAGTGGTTATGCATGGCGCAACACTTTTGAATATCTGGGCCACTGTGTTTTTGTATGCACCTGTTTGGCAAAAACAGGGTATGCGCTTCCGTTACTGTTACAGTTACTGTTTCCACTTGCATTTATATCCCTGTTTGCATTACCATTCCCGTGTACGCCACTGTGTGGGTTACCCTTTGCGTAGTCATTTGAGCTTGCGTTTTCGTTGCTGTTACCATTTGCACTTCCACTACTGTTTCTGTTTGCATTTTTTTTTGCATCACAGTGTGCATTGCTATTTGCGTTTCTGGCAGCCCTTTCGTTTGTGTTTCCGTTTCTCTTTCATTTTGCATCTTCCATGCTGTTACCATTACCATTTGCATTTACAATTGCGGTACTGTGCCCTTGCGCATTTCAGTTTGCGTTTCCGTACCCGCTTCCATTCCCATTTCCATTTCTCTTTCCTTTGGCATTATTCTTCATGTTAACTTTACCATTTGCATTTACAATTGCAGTACCTTGCCTGTACGCGTTACGGTTTGCATTTATGTGTGCACTTGCGTTCGTATTTCCGTTTCTGTTCCCTTTCGTATTCTTTTTGTTGTGACACTTAACATTTCCATTTAAAATACCACTGCCATCACTGTTTGCATTACCAGCTGCATTTTCGTATGCGCTTCAATGTCCATTTGCGTCACTGTTCACTTCGGCATCACTTCGCGCTTGCGTTTTTATTAGTGTTTCCTTTACCATTTACGTTTGCCTTACCATGTGCACCACTGTTCTCGCTTCTGTTTGTGTTGCTGTTCCTGTTACTATAGAAACATAGAAACATAGAATTTGACGGCAGATAAGGACTGCTTGGCCCACCTGGTCTGCCCATTTTCCTACCTAACAGATAAACTGCAGATCCTAATTAACCAACAGCTTACTTCCTCCTACCCCCCACTAGGACTGCCTTATGTCTGTCCCATGCATTCTTGAATTCCCCCACTGTTCTTGACTCCACAACCTCCTCAGGGAGGCTGTTCCATGCATCCACAACCTTCTCTGTGAAAAAATACCTCCTCACATTACCTTTGAGCCGTCCCCCCTCTGTCTTCAAATTGTGCCCCCTTGTTCTTGCACATCTCTTTTTCTGAAAGATGCCACCCTCTTGAACTTTGTTGATTACCTTGAGGTACTAGAACGTTTCTATCATGTCTCCTCTCTCACTCCATTCCTCAAGGGTATACATATTAAGCTCCTTTAGTCTTTCTTCGTATGTCTTCTGGTGCAGACCCTGCACCATTTTGGTTGCCCTCCTCTGAACAGCCTCCACTCTATGTCTTTGTGGAGATAGGGTCTCCAGAACTGCACACAGTACTCCAGATGGGGTCTCACCAACTGTCTGTACAAAGGGATAACAACTTCTTCTTTTCTACTATTGATGCCTCTCCCTATGCATCCCAATATTCCCCCAGCCTTCCTTACTGCCTTCTCACATTGCTTGCCCACCTTTAGATCATCTGGTATAATTACCCTCAGGTCCCTTTCTATTTTTACTGTTGTCAGTATCTCACCCCCCCATTGTGTATTCTTGCCCTGGGCTTTTGTTTCCCAGGTGCATTACCTTGTGCTTCTTTGCATTGAATCTGAGCTGCCATACATTTGACCATTCCTCCAACCTTGTCAAGTCCCTTCTCATCCTTTCCACTCCATCTGGTGTATCAACCCTGTTGCAGATCTTTGTGTCATCTGCAAAGAGACATACTTTTCTTCCAGTTCCTCTGCAATGTCACTTATAAAGACATTAAAAGGACCGGTCCCAGTACTGAACCCTAGGTACCCCACTAGTAACCCTCCTTTCTTCACTGTGGACTCCATTTACTACTACCCTTTGCATCCTGTTGTCTAGCCAATTTTTATCCAGGCTACCACCTTGGGACTCACCCAAGGCTGGCTAACTTGTATATTAATCTTTTGTGTGGACTGTATCAAATGCCTTGCTAAAATCTAGGTAAGCCATGTCCACAGCCCCTTCCTGGTCTACTACTTTGGTCACCCAGTCAAAGAAATCTATTAGATTCATCTGACACGACCTTCCCATTGTGAATCCATGCTGTCTTGGGTCCTGTGCCCCACTGGCCTCTAGGTACTCAACAATTCTTTCCTTCAGAAGTGATTCCATCATTTTACCTACCACTGAGGTCAAACTAACTGGTCTGTATTTTCTTGTCTCTGTCCTGCTCCCACTTTTGTGAAGAGGAATCACATCTGCCCTTCTCCAGTCCTCAGGTACCACCCCATCCTCCCATGATTTGTTAAAGAGAGTAGTCAGAGGTGTCATTAGTTCTACCCTTAGTTCTTCTAGAATTCTTGGGTGAATCCCATCAGGCCCCATTGCTTTGTCCACCTTCAATTTTATTAGTTCTTTCAGAACCCTTTCTTCTGTAAATGGACTGGTATCGACCCTCGTCTTCAGAGAGTTTCTCTTGTTTGGTTTAGGTACCTCCCCCTCCTCTTCCTTTGTGAATACTGAGCAGAAATATTTGTTCAGTATCCCTGCTTTTTCATTGTCACCCTCTACCCTCATTTCCTCTCTTTTATTAAGCCTCAGTATCCCTCCTTTGGTCTTTCTTCGCTCCCTAATGTACCTATAAAAGGTCTTATCCCCCTTCTTAACAGAGTTGGCTATCCTTTCCTCGATTTGGGCTTTTGCTATTCTGACTGCCTTCCCAGCAACTTTCTGATTTAACTGATAAAGTTCTCTGTCTATGTTACAAGACATCACGTGGAAGGGTCCCGGACTCCCGCCGCCGCATTACATTCACTATTTCTCATCATCATTCTCAAAAAGAAGAGAAATTAGAGGCAAAAAAATCCATTTAATGCATTAGTTAGTGTTGTTCCACAGTGACTAAAGTGAGGAAATTTGGTGTTAGGGTTGGCCCCTTGGACCCCCAGCCCACCTCCCCAACCGGCATCGGGGTTCGCATTGGGGTCTTTGGTCCTAACTCTCACCCCATTCTCCTATACCTCTGCTTCTTCGCATATGTGATGGGGTGAGAGTTAGAGCCGATGACCCCAAAGCGCACCCTGATGCCGGGTGGGGGGTGGGCTCGGGGGTCAAAGGGGGGCTTTCAACCCTAACTCCAAATTTCCTCACTTTTGCCACTGTGGAACAACCATAACTAAAGCATTAAACTGAGCTTTTTGCCTCTAATATACACATATATATATATATATATATATATATATACACACATACACACCTTTATATATCTGCTGTGCTGACTGACATAATGCTGATGAAGCATCTTCTGCTTGTTACAAACCTCATCTCATTATTATGAGACACATTGATGCCCTTATCCTGTTTCCACCTGGAATATGATGTCATAGGCATGGTACAGTACCTGCCAGCCTGGGAGACACATCCCATGCAACATTCATGTATTGGACTCTTTAAAGTGTTTGTTGTCACATTATTGCTATGTCAGCATTTATATGACACACAGTCATGCAATGTAAGAGCTACCTCAGCCATGGTCATGGTTACCTGTACTGTTGGGGGTTGCATTAGCATCACTGTACAGTACATAAAGTAGATGATCTATCCCATCCACAGCTATGACACTCTGTATGTCAGTTACATTGTACAAGATTGAGCACTGGCTCGTCTTGCTATGATTTGCTGGATGTAGCTGTTACTACTGCGTGTTTTACCACTGGCAGCTCTGACACTCTGAAATCGGTGTGCATAATATGATGTCTGCATTATTATCTTCCCATAATTGCACAGGCATGGCCAGTGATAATAGGTAGGAGTACTGGTTGAATGGAGTGAGAGGACATTTACACAGTTGGGGCATGCAACAACAATTATGGCAGGGTTCCCCTCACATAATTTGTGCCCCCTTGCCCTGTACTCTACATCAAGTCCGCACCTTAGTGAATGGTGCAAAGTGCAGGCATGCCCCCGACATGCCCCCAGACTGCCTGTGCCATGTAACTGCATGGTTGGTTGGGGGATGGTGTGTGAAAGAGGCTTATACATTTATTGTGAGTGCTGCCAGGGTATGGCATTCACACATAGGGTTGCATATGCATCTCAGATACACAGTGCATATGCAACCCACATCTTTTTTCATAGGTCCCATCATGAGGAAATCAACACAGTAATAGCAATCATCATCATTGATGGTCATGCAAGGAGCTAAGGGAAACAGGATTAAACTGATTCAAGAGGAGCATTTCATGATAGTGACGTGGCAAAGCTGCAGTATGGGCCATGTTGTACTTTGTCCAAGTTTATAAAAAGTATCAGTCAGGTACTTTAGTTTTTATCCTTGTTATTCAGTTACAGGGACTTTGAATGTTGCAGATCATGTGGCATCTGAAATGCTCTGAGAGGTACTACTGGTTGTGGTGATAATGTCAGCATCTGTTATGTTCACTTGGTTCAGTAATTGTTCTAAGTGAGACCTAGTACAGCAGTGCAAGTTGTGGTGATGAGTGTTAAAATGATTGTGCTGCTACTGGGATAGGTGACTGTGTCAGTGTCTGTATGACTGGATGTGAGAATAGATGCTACCCAGAACTACCACCATCAGCACTACAACTTGCATTGCCTTGTTAGGTAGATGGTTCATGTGAGGAAAGAGTGTGTATTAATTTGCTTAATATTTACTACAGAAATTACCTGGCTAATAGTAACAGATACTGCACCAAGTTCCTTAGTTGCCTGTTCATACTGTATGTTCTCAGGACTGAACTCAAGTGTTCCATATCACTCCATTGCCCCAAGAGGAGCTCTATAGTCCTCATCAACTATCTCCATGTGCTAGATGATACCAAGTCACCAACAATTAGTTTGATCATTTTCAATCTGGTTTTCCCCAAGTTCATAGTACAAAACCGTTTTCCAGTAGATTTTAAATGATATAATTTTATCTTCTGATAATGGATCTGTCATACACATAATTGATCTTAGTAATGCTTTTAAAAAGTTGATCTCTCAGTTCTCCTCACTTTTCTTAGCACTATGTTGGAGCCACTGTTCTTTTCAATCCTAGCTTAAACCTTATATTTTATTACTATTTCATAAATGTTTTACTTATCAGTGTTAAAGACCGATAAAAGGAAAACAACAATTTCTTTATATATCACACATTATTTACATTAACCTTTTTATTAAAAATTGTAAGCAAAAATAAACATTGTAAAGGTAGTTGCATAGGATAAGTAAATGTCAAATAACCCAGGTTATACATGATTAGAGTAATTTAAAGTGCCAGTTCATTTTCTAGTCATCTGGAAAGTCAGCTACAGTCTAGGGGCAGGATTCTCAGAGCTTTCAGAAGGTGAAAAACCTTCCCTAAGTCCCCAAAACTTCCTCAGCTATGGAAAAAAGGGGAGTTTGCTCCAAGTGCTATTCACAAAACCCTCCGCAGCTGCAGGAAAAACCACTATGGACTGTGGAAAAAAATGCAGCTGAGGAAGTCCCTCAGGACAAAAAGGTGTGAGATAAGTAAGGCACAGCCCCTGAAAGGCTATTCACAGCCAGTTTTTTTCCACAGCTGAGGAAAGAATGTTACACACAGTGGAATGAAGTGTAACTCTCCCTCAGCACACTGCAGTAGTGCCCCAGCAATTGGAATCAATTGAGGTGGAGGTGAGGCACAGGTAATAGCATCCCAGATAGTATAGCAGTGGCTGTTGGTACAGCAACAAATGCACACATTGCCATGATATGGCAACAGGCAATAACCACCAGACCCACTGCAGCCAATGACGGAGCCCCACAGGCAGTAGAGTCTGGCCAGCCTGCAGCAATTGTTACCCCCGCAGGCCACAGGAACATCCCAGGGAGAGACAACCAGCAGTGACAGTCAGCCACTGTGGTACCATGGTATCACTGGTACCTGTGGTGCTGCAGTGGTCCCAGTTGAGGGACTGGTTGCATGTCTCTTTGTGTGTGCTGTCATCTTCATATTATGGCAGCAATGTTAAAGTCTGCTGCTTCAGCTACATAGATTTACTGTTGCAGTGCCTCTTCAGCCATTTCTACATCTGCAGATTCGCAGCACCTGCAGGATTCCCGCTGCTGCTGCAATTCCGCAGCTGTGGGACATTTTGAGGAATTCCCTCAGCTGCAGGATTTTCTTTAAGAATGTCATGCAACTGTGTCTCCGCAGTGCTGCAAGCTTTCTTCCCGCAGCTACGGAATTTTTCCTGTTCTTTGAGAATCCTGCTCCAGGTTTTTACTTAGGATAACTTATATACCTTAAATTACAAGGACAAATAGAAGAAAAATACTTGATTACTGTTTTAATTCCCTTGCACTGATATCTAATCAAGTTCATGTTTTGTTTATTGATCAGCAAGTTATGCCTTTGTCAGTGACAACAGGCAAAAGTGACAAACAAAGGCACAATAAAATTGCGTGAAAAAGCAAATACATTACAATTAGTATTTACATCTTTTATAAATTACATTAAAGGTATTATATAGCCATGTACTGTATTTCTTCACTCTATATGTATATTATCTTGATTCATTAAAGATATGTAGTACAGTTTTTCTTCAGACAGAATATATAGGATAGTGTATGGGTCACTATGCACAACAAGGCTGTTCTCCACCAAGTGGTTACTATGCAGACCGGATGACCTCAAGAATTAAGCTCGAGATTTATCTCAGTTGGCATAGTAACCACGAGGTGGAGAACAGCCTGGTTGTGCATAGTGACTCATACATTGTTCTGTACAGTGTATGGTGCCTCCCAAAGCACATGATAAAATATGGTTTCATTTCTTTGTTTCTTTTTTCCTAAGCAGTTAACTCAGTGTTGCCTGACAATAGTTAGACTTGGTTGTTAGGGCACACTGTGTTGCTGCTAGGGACCTGGCATCCCTATGCTTTACTCTCGCCCCTTTCAACTGGTTGTTTAGGGCTCTGGGCGGGGTTTTGAAATTTAAAAAAATGGCAGACGTTCCTCTCGCTTAGCGAGAGGATGTTCGTTGAGACAACTCAGTGTTTTATTTTAAATATCTGGTTGATCCTGCAGCACTGAAATTGAAAATTTTAATTATCTGGTTGATTCTGCTGTTTTCTCTGCTATCAGGCAGATCTTGTGTCTCTTTGCCCGATCCTTTGCCACTTCCTTTTCTTGTGTGCTGAGGGCTTGGGAGCTGCCTGCTGATGTCTCTACTGCAGCAGAATGAAAAGTCGTTCTGCTGCACTACGGATGTCACTAGTGCAGCAGAACAACTTTCTACATGGCATGGAAATCCATGCTAAACTACATTCCACCATACACTATCGTTTTATTTTACTTGATTTTTTCTCCGCTCATACCCTGGCAGTTACACAGTGCATGGTAGAATGCATATGAGTTCCCAATGGGAGTTCTTTAAGCAATAAACCATGACAGGCTGTAGGTTATGGATTTACCCATGGCTGGGATAGGTTGGCCATGAGGCCACAGGCTGAGTGGTTAAACCAGGTCAGCCATGGGTAAATCCCAGCATGTCCCATTCCCTGGAGTGGTTTATTGTGATTATTCAGTGGTCTCCTGTTGTTTTTGTAAGAAAAAATAAAGATAAAATCAGTTAATTCGGCAGTTTAAATATTTTTTTTAATTTATTCTTCTGCCAGAAGAAAATAGTTCCCTGTTCCTTTGACTAGGTGAGCATTCTTGTTTGGTTGTGGGAATGGTACCAGTTTAACCATGTCCGTCAGCCATCAGTCCTGCCCAAAGTCGATATGTAATTTTGTTATCCTGATCACTCTCTAGTTTGTAGCCAAGAAATGAGATCTAAAAAAAAAACTGACTCTACTTGTATGGTAAGACTGTGGGGGAGGTGGGAGAGGAGGCTGAACTCCAAGATACACACAGTTATATGACTAATGTTATCTTGACCATTTGGTTATTGTAGCAAAGAGCTGAGAACTTAAGAAATGGTCTTTTTATTTCTAGCTAAAACTGTGGGGAGGCAAGAGTAAGAGACAGATCTCTGATAGACACCTGTAAAATGTAATTGTAGAAGGAGAGAGGGGAAGTCATCTGTAGTTGCTCCCTTTCCGGTCCGGAGACAGTTAAGGGAGTGACAGTCAGTGATTTTTTTCTATTCTTTTTTGGGGTGGGGGAGACTGCAGTGATTGGCAGAGCACTCAGCCATTTCAATGAAATGGGGGTGGGGTGTAAATTTTAAAAAGTCTGATTTAAAATATGGAGCTATCACTTCATTTTGATTTCTTGGGTTGTGTGTGCATGGACTTTTGAATAGTCCTTTCATGACCCTCTTCCTGTCCTGGGCTCTAGAAAGAAAGTAGGCAGTGTTTTTGTTTTCTTTGGCCTCTGCCTCATTTGCTGGAAGAGTGGTGAGGGTCCAAGGTCAGAGGGTGCTGAGTGGTAATGGCCGCTGATTTAAAGGGAGTGATAAGGGAGAGAGCATCTGAGGAGCTGGCAGAGAATGTGGCATGGAGTAGATGGTCAAAGTTTGGACTGCATTCTGTTTCACAGGTACGTCATTACTGTACAATTTTAGAACCTGTATTTTAAGAAATAAAAGCTTTTATGCTGCTTATAGTGAGGTTGGTAGTAGTGAAAATAAGGTTTCAAAGTCATGTTTTTGCATCTTTGTTTACTGGTCATGACAGTTTGATAGTTTGCTTTGCAGGGTCGCATTGATTTTTTTATCCTGGGTTTGGTCGGAGTGATTTTACGGGGCGAGGGGATGTCATGCTGTAGCTGACTAGTGGCAGGTACCTTTCCCATTGGTATATTCTAGGATTTACCTGGTTAAAAAGTGCCAGTTAGCCAATCAGAATCAAGAATTCTCAGCCCCATTGTATAAAGTATAATAATCTATGTCTCTTGGTTTCATTTTCAATGTGTAATTTTTTCCTTTCAATGATCTTTATAAATGAAGTTACAGCCTCCAGAACCTTCAGTGATGTAGATTTGAAGAGATACATTACTAAGTGATATGGTTCAAGTTGTAGTCCGGCCAATATTTTTCTCAATAGGGCTTGTCTTGTCTCATTATATAATGGGCACAAAATTAGCAGGTAGACTATGTTGTCCTCTCCTTTTTTGACATTTGCATAATGCTGTTGATGGAATTTTATTATACACTTGTCTTACTATATTGCGATCACAATAGTCAAAATGCAGTTTTGTAAAGAGTTTTCCTCATTGTGGGTGTTTCAGAATGTGCAAATAGGGCTCAGATCTGCAATCTCTTTTAGTTAGTGATAGCCATTTGCTAAGCTTATATTGTTTACATCTGCTTAGCTCTGCTTGTTTAAACACTGAGTATAGCCTACTTTTATTAAAGCCTGAATCTAGCCTTGTGGTTTAATGAAGGTTTCAGATAGATAGTGTAATAATCCATATGGTTTCACCACTTTTTCTATTATCGTCATACTCTGGAAGGTTATTTTAAGATCCAGATATTTTATGGTCTCTCCTGTACACATCTTGGGTAGTCTATTCTCTTCCACAGAGTAGGCTTTAAGCCAATACCTAATCATTCTTTCCTGTATAAGACATTTAAGTGGTAATTGTCCCAATTCAGCTCTTGCCAGTACAGGTGAAGCTCCTTGGGGGAGACCTAGCAATTTCTTATAATAAATATTTATTATTTTTTCCATTAACACGTTATATTCCACTCCCCATATTTCAGCTCTGTATAATATTTGGCTCTTGATTTTAGCATTTATTAATCTGATGCATCCTTTTATTGAGTGTCCCCCATATCTATGTGCGAAGCTCATAATTATTTAAATTGATTTTTTGGTTTTTATTTCTAATTCCGTTTTGTGTATGTTCCATTTCAAATTATTAAAACGTTTTACCACAAAGTAGCAGAAATTAACTGTTTCTATTTTTGCATTATCAAGTGTAATGTTGTATTTATTTTTATTTTGAAAAATCATAAATTTGGTTTTGTAGTAGTTTATTTGAAATTCAACTTTTGTGTATTAATCCTTACATTTTTGTAACACCCTCTTAATTCCTAAACAACTAATGGAAATCAGTACCACATCATCAGCATATGCCAAGTAGGGGCATCCTTTTTCGTTATTTCTTGGCAGATGATATTCTGTGTTTTACAGTTTGCACAAAATATGGTTAAAAAAGAGATTAAATAGGATAGGTGAGAGGATACAGCCTTGACTCCTCTATTTATTTCACATGTATTACTTTTGTCCTCTCTTGTGTTGTATCTAATTTGGGCTTTGTTGTTTTTGTATAGAGAGTGCAGAATATTCAAGATGTTTGCTTCAATTCCTATATTCTTTAGTGTACCCCACAGCAGGTTCCTAGTTATGCTATCAAGCACCACTTTTAGGTCCACAAATACACGAAACAGTTTTTGTTTCCTAATCACTGTATATTTATGGACTAAATGTGCTGAGACAAAACATTGGTCTATGGCAGAATGCTCAGGCATGAACCTGACATGTGCTTCATCTATTATACTTTATCCAGTTCAATAGTCTATCATTTATGATTCTTGTATACATTTTCTGGGAATTATCTATCAGGCTTATAGGCCTGTAGCAGGTTGGGTCTGATTTTTCCCCATTTTTAAATATTAGTATGATGATGCTTTCTGACTAAGTCCTTGGAATTTCTCCACTTACGTTTATACATTTGACATCTAGTCAGTATCTCTAGTAATAATTCTTTAAACATACTGGGCAAGATATTCAGAGCGGATGCACCATGCACAACAGGGATGAGCCAGCACAAGTGCAGAAATGCACCATTGTGCGATATTCAGTGGGAGGCGGCTGCGCAGTGCAACAAGCAATGCACCAGAGTGCAACAGTAATGAATGCATGCATAACCGGAGGGGACGGAACCATGAATAACTTGTGCAGTGCGATATTCAACAGCACGTGATGTGTGTGTGTGTGCAATAGCGGAGCAAGTGGAAGTTGCATGACAGTGGATATGAGCCAAAATAAAAGGTAGCAAGAGAGGGGATGAAGAACGTGCAATAGGGAAGCCACAGATGGGAGCATGGAGACAAAGTGCCAGGGAGGAATTTACAGGAAGCAGAGTGCAGGAGTGGGCAAGACTAGGATGTGGCCCACCAGAAGTATGCCAAAGTGAGGGTAGGAGTGGGTGTGCCCATGCCAGAGTGCAGAAAAGGGCATGAGAGTGCCACAATGGACTGAGAGCAGTTGAAAGAGGCAGGACAGCCACAGGCAAACAGCTGGAGGTGAACCTAGTGCAGGGGAAGCACCAGGAACAGACAGCAGTGGGAACAGGAGAACAGCCGTTCAGTAGGGAACACCAACCAGGGACATGGCCTGTGCCATCTTCCAGATGGAGGCAGTAATGAGGGTTGTGAGAAGGCAGTCAGCAGAGAGGCGCGGCCATGGAAGGGCTTGTCGGTGGTACACCCAAAACAGGCAGTACCGAGCCCACACCAGCTTCGAACAGTACTCTGACACAGAGACTGTGGGCCGGTACCGCCTGAACCGGGCGATACTGAGGCAGTTCTGTGAGCTGTGCAGTGAAGAGATACAGGCACCCACACGATGGAGCCATGCGCTGTCAGTGGAGACAAAGGTCACAGCCGTCATGTGCCTGCTTACCACGGGCACCTTTCACAGACCAACAGGGGACACAACAGGCATAACCCAGTTGGCCGCGTCACGCCTACTCACACAATTCCTCAGTGCACTGATGCCACATGCTGCAGAGTACATACATTTCCTCAGCACACAGGTGGAGTGCACAGCGCACATACAGAAGTCCCACAGGGTAGCACGGTTGCCTGGCATGCTTGGGGCCATTGACTGCACCCATGTAGGCATCCGCATGCCACCTGGCCCGGAGGGTGTGGCATACATAAACCACAAGGGATACCCGAGCATAAACTGCCAGGTGGTGTGCGATGCCAGGGGGCACATAACCAATGTCTGTGCCATGCACCCTGGGGGAGCACACGATGCCTTCATCTGGCACCAGTCTGCACTGTGCCACAGGTTTGAGAGTGGGGGACATCCCCACCAGCCATCTAGTAGGTGAGTATGCATATCATGCAGGACGATGTGAGCAGGCGTGGGGGGGTGCATTGTCAGAGGTGCTATGGGTACTGGCCATGACAGCCCATGGCATAGTGACGCAGACCACCATCCTAATGTTCCCCCTCTAAACACAGGTGACAGTGGTTACCTGCTATGGCCCTGGCTGCTCACACCTTACCGGCGCCCCACGACCCCATTGCAGCTACGGTACAGTGAGGTACATGCCACAACATGGAATGTCATCAAGCGGGTGTTTGGGCTGCTGAAGGCACAGTTCCAGTGCCTGAACACATAGGTGGTGCCCTACAGTACAGCCCTTCGAAGACCTGTGGGCTATTTCTGGCCTGCTGTATCCTGCATAACATGGCCACCAACTGAGGGATAGCCGTAGAGGTTGAAGAGGGGAACAGCGGTGGGGACAATGAGGACGCCAGTCCAGCAGGTGAAGGGCAGCCACCTCCTGGGCAATGAGACCCCCAGCTGTTCCGGATGGCACAGCAGCACCTGGACACCATTACAGAGGAGCACTTCGGACAACACAGGTAGGTCACAGGGCCATGTGCAACCATCAAGGGCAAGAGCACTGCCCACAGACAGGCAGGGCTGGACACCAGGGGTGGATGGCAGTTAGGGAATGGGTCTGAGCGGGGGACCACACATGGCAGCAGGGATGGGCAGAGCTGAACATGACACGTGCACACACATGCACACACGACAACACATGCACAAAGGGAAAATGGCATGCCCACCCCAACAGCCACCCCCAACCCCACACAGGACCACACACGACCATGCCCAGTGGCTGTCACTGTGCATGCCTCAGACACTGGGTACCATTGCACACTGATGGACAGCGCAATGCAGGCATCATCATGCACACGCCACAGTGGCCAGCAGCCAGAAAGGTTTGCACAGGGACTGTGTGTGTGCAGGGCTGGGTATCCTACCTGTGTGTCACACAATGCACACCACAGTGCACACAGGGCAGTGGCAGATATTGGCCATGGTGGGAGACAGGTCAGTCACGTGGCACAGTACTATGGCTGCCATGGATGTGTTGGTGGCCTGGCTGAGACCTGCCAGCCATGCCAGGCTGACCAGTGGCCTCTTGGAGTGGCACCAACGGGCCGCTAGTGGTGATGCTGCATGAACACGACCATGTTCATGCAGAGGTCTGTAGCCCACCGAACATGCCTGCTCCAGGCATGCTCAGTATGCCCACAGCCGAACCCAGTGTCGACATAGCAGGTGTTGCACGGCACCGGGAATGGGAGGTGGACATGACACTGTGCGGTGTCTGCAGCGGCAGGCACCTAACTGGGTGCCCAGTGTAGCCATGACAGTTGTCACTGCAGAGGTCTGCCTGTCAATGGCAGCAGTCACATCTGCCCGCTGCCAGGCCATCTCTGCCAGGAGCAATCCATGGTCCCTGCTGTGCCGCTCATCTGCCTGGCACAGAACCGCACTGAGTGCATCCACCACCATCACGAGCCTCATCTGCTGATCTACTGAAGCCTGGAGAAGATGGATGTGTTCATCCAAGGGGTCGTCTGCTGGTCCGGCATGTTGTCCCTCATGGTGTTCCTGACCCTGTTGGCCAGCACCCCTTAACGTTGGGCACTGCACACCAGAGCCATGCCAGGGCATGTCCACATGCAGTGCACTGCCACCGCCCCCGACACTGTCCCCCCGTTGCCATTGGCCGACTGCTGGCGCTGCCCCTCTGGCTGCCGATCGCCAGGGCATACCGGCACTGCTGCAGCAGCTGCAACAGCCCCACCACCCTGGACGCACACCAGTGCTGCTCCACTGAGGCATACAGGCACAGGCTAGGACTGGGTTGCTACACAGGCAGCCATGGCGGCATCACCCATGGTAATGCCTGTGCGGTTGCCTGCTGTGGGACCATTCTGTGTCCCACATGTATCACTGTCCGGGACGTGCGGACCATCATCATCGGTGCTGGATGCAGCCCCAATCTGTGGCCCAGCACACTGGAGACCAGGGGCAATGTCACGCTGGGACACAGGCAGGGTCTTGTCCGCATCTGTACCACCCACATCAGTCCGGACAGACGTGCAGGTATGCACTTGGCTGGTGCCTCAGACACCTGTGGAGGTGGATGGGCAATCCTCCATGTCCAAGGCCTCCCCCTCAGTGGACACACCCACCACCGCTGCCCCATGTAGATGCTCAAGAGCTGTAAGGGAACACATTAGTGTTAGTGGCTCCGCCTTGCCCTGTGGCATGCCCTCCACCACCCACGCACTGACAGCACAGGACCTACCATGCAGTGATGGGCTGCCACCCATCTGGAAGCCACCATCAGGAACACCCTCGATGGCACTACGCCCCATGCTGCTGGTCACCCGCTCCTCCTGTGGCATCAGGTGGGGTACATCCGGCTGGCCCCCACCGGTGGCAGCATGTGCCACCCTGATGGCAGCCACCTTGTCCTTGATCCACCTCCTGTCCATGCCTACCTTCTTTTTGCATTCCTGCATGGACTGCTGGTGGCTGCCCTGCTGGTTCACGGCACATGCCACCTCACCCCATGCCGCAGCATGGGCCTGTGACATTCCCTGCTGTCTGGTAAGCAGCGGTTCCTTGTCCAGCTATGCCTCGAACAGGGTATCAGATTCAGCCCTGGTGAAGCTGGGCCTCCTCCTTCTCCCCCTTCCCTGTTCCTCCTCCTCTTCCTCACGCTCAGTCATGCTCACACCTGTGGGAATGACAGGTGCTACCTTGGACTGTGCAGTCCCATACAGCCCTCCCAAACCACAGTCCCCACATCCCAACAGCATGCAACCTACCACAAAGGACTGCAATACTGAACCATGGCCTCTGCAGCCCTAGGTCACATATATAGTGCAGCGCATGCAAATGAGAGCAGGCGCAACTGTAAGTGGATGCTAATGCAGTGGATGCACCATGGATTGGCTAATGAGCTGATTTGCATAACCTGGTTGAATATCACGCTGTTGCGCCTTGTGCAATGTAGGTGAGCATGCTCAGGCTATGGCGCAGCACTGTGACGTGCACAATCGGCACCGCATGGCGCATGCCCGGGGTGCTGACACTGACGCGTGCAGCGCTGTTGATGTGCTGTGTGTGGGAGGCAGTGCAGAGCATGGCAACCACTGTGCCTGTGGTGCTAGTGCACTGTATGCCCGTGTGGCACTCGTGCCATGGTGCGCCATGGATGCCATGGTGCCAGAGCATGGTAGGGCCACTGCAGGGTGTCACACACATGCACCATACCACACTATATGCAGGGCATCCCAATAGCACTGTGGTGCCCCATGTGAGAACAGACCCTTGACCCTGCGGTCGACCTTTTCCCCCTTAGGCGCCATGCATCTGCATTGGCTGCACCCCTATCATGCAGTCCAGTGACAGCGTGATAGGGACTGGCAGTGCAGTACTGCGCTGCCTCCACACATGGGACACATGCGCTACAGAGAGCCATTTTGATGCCGTTTGAGACAGCAACATACCTAGGACCAGAGGGCAGGTCTGGAGTGCCATTGAACTGGCAAACCTGGTGGCCCTGGGGAAGCCACATGCTGGTGCCCTGTTTGGGCAGGAACCCCTCCACAGGCCATGGACTGCGGTGTGGCAGGAGGTCTCAGTGGGCCTGGAGGAGGTGACAGGGAGCAGCAGGTCAGTGGAGCAGTGTTGCCACTGCTATGACGACCTCCAGTGGTGGGACCCTGACTGCCTGGGGTGTCTGCAGGTACGTGCCCAGTGAGACACCGTGCCACGGCCAAGTAGGTGCTTCATCCCATCAGTGGTAGTGTCCGTCTGTCCAGGTATCGCGGTGTGCATCAGGCCACGCCGCAGGGGGGTGGGGGCTGTCTAGTGGGGGGATGGTGGTGGTGGGGGTGCATCATAGCTGGGCTGTGTGGGCACGCACACACCGGCGGGGGCTATGTTACTGACCTGTACTGATGTTTCCCTCTCTATGTCTGCACCCTAGACATGGAGGATTGCTGTAGGGCATATTTGGCCCAAGAACAGGGACAGCAGGCCAGAGTGGGTACCATGGACTTGCAGTCGAGGCACGTTGGTGGAGCCATGGGTCAGCAGTGCCCTGCTGGCCAGGATGCAGGTGAGTGCCGTGTCTCCCCTTACATCTGTGCATGATGGGTTGCAGGGGTGGTGGCGGTGCATGGCCACCCGCACTTGGCCCCACTGCTGTGCACACCACACAGTGCACTCAGCACTGTCCTGTGGCATTGCATGTGTGGGTGGGTGTCGCAGGTGTACTGTGCGTGCACTGGGTCCATGGCTGTGCCACTGCCTTCGCACCACATAGCTATGTCACTGTATGGCCACGTTGGTGCTGTGCAGAACATGGGCGGTGGGTGTGTGCAGCGTTCTGCATGGCTATGGGTGCCTGGGTAGGCAGGTCTTGTGGGCATGGACACTGTGGGTGGTCGCATTCCATCACTGGGGTGTGGCCCATGGCTATATTCCGTGAACATTGGGTGGGCTGCAGGGGTCTGGCCAGTCACGTGTACTGACTCTGCTCCCTTGTCCTAGGTGGACAATACTGGACTACCCTGGAGCAGAACATACAGGAGCTACTGCAGCTGTCCTGAGCTACTCTGGAGCTGCTCTAGAGAATGGAGCGTGGTGACTGTAGGAGGCACAGGCGGCACCACAGGGACCAGAGTGAGGAGAGGGGCTTCCATTAGTGCCTACAGCACACATGATGTGCATTCCTCCCCTGGACTGTCTCTCACACCCTTTGTCCCACTCCCTGATGTACACCCTTGCTCCATGCCCACCCCCACCTGGTTTGTGGCCCTTCCCCCCACTTGGTACATATTTTTGGTTTGTTGAGTTGTTTGTACCGTTTACCTCTTCAATTTATACTTGTTTGATATGACAACTGTGGTGGTCTCTGATTTGCAGTGGGCATATGGTGCTTGGCTGCAGTGGTGTGCATGGCATCAGGGGAGGTGCAGGCCTGGGCATGAGTGTGTCCGGCAGGGCCCCTCTTATGGTGTGAGTGGGGGACTTGGTCCCTGTCTGTGGTATGTCTGTTGTTCCCTGTGTACTGGATGCCTGTGTGCAGTGGTCTCTGGTGCATGCACTGTGTCCCTGACATCCCTGTCAGTATGTCCATGGCCCATGCAACTGGGCCCCTTGCATGTCTGTGGTATGCACAGTCTGCTGGCATGTCATTGGTGGCTGTCCATGCCAGCCACCCTCTGGGCATGGTGCCATGGCGGCTTGCATCCTGTCACCAGTTTGTTGCACGTCTGCCTCGGGTGACACTGTGGGCTATGCTGCTGTTGTCCCCCCTCCATGCTGTCACTGGTGTCTGTTGCAGTGTCTGTGTTATACTGTCTATCACTTATGCTCCGGCTGCATGCTGGTGGTGGATGGCTTCATGGTGCATGCGCCTGATGGCTGGTTCACTTGTGCCATGGTGGGGTGCAGGCCGTGGGTACACAGCATCAGTGGACACACACCAGTGGCATTTGTTGCCCCACTATTGTGGCCCTGTGTTGGGGTGCCCTTGGGTCAGGGTGGGTGTTTGTCCATGCCCTGTGTCGCATCCTGTGTGGCACATGCCTCCATGCACCACAGTGGGTGACTGTACTGTCTGTTGGGGCCAGTGCTGGGAGAGGGTGTGTGCATGGGTGGGGGTTCAGGGTGCTGTCCTGCTGATGCTGGTGTCCAGAGCAGGCCTTGTCACATGCGGGGTCCCTCGGGTACTGACGCAGGGTCGACCTCTCTGCTGTGCCACGGGGGGGCCTTGCAGGGGGGCATTGCATCTGCAGTTGTTGCATCAGTGGCTGGTGCCACCCACTGCGGGGTGCTCACAGTGGGGCTGCCATGCATGGCTCCATGGTGCACAGGGTTGCATTGTCACGGTGGTGGTGGTGGTGGTGGTGGCATGCATTCGGTGCCATGCACTGTTGGGCGCTGCTTCTGGGCCGGGTGTCTGGGGATTGCTATACAGGGTGTGCTCTGCATTGGTGGGATGGGGTGGCACTGGGTGGCTGGCTCTCCTTGTGTTGCGGTCACTGCTTGCCAAGGGGGTGTGGTGGGGCACCGTGCCCCGGCTGTGGATTCAGTACTGGTGTGCATGGGCTGGTGGTCCATCCAGTTCACCACTGGTTGTGCAGTTTATGGGGTGCCTGGGGGGGGCTGTCTGGCCTGTTGTGTGCTCCTCCACCCATGGCTTCCATGGGTGGTGCCCCCCTGCATCCTGTCCTTGTCCCTGCGCATCCCTGGTTGTGCTACTGTGCATCAGCCCTGCTCCACTGCACATCCCTGGTTGTGCCATGGCGCAGTTGGTGTGATAGTCAGCTGTGTTGTGCAAGCGCACCTTGGCCTGCGCTGTGTTTGAATATCACGCGTGTTGCGCAGGGGTGCACTGCACTTGCGCCTGCTCCTGCTATTGCGCTTCTTTGTGACGCAGTCTGAATATCCCACCCACTGTATACAGTATAATATGACGTCAAAACATTTGCTTTTAAGGTACAGTATATTAAACCCTAACTAATAATAAATGTTTAAATTTATATAATCTAAAAAAAGAAAACAGAATATTCATTCAGTAGCTCTCATTCTACAACAGAGTCACATATTGTTGGCCCATTTCAGGGATTCAGTAATATGAAATCCACATAATGATTCCAAATGAATCAGGATTTCCTTCTGGGCTAAGTATAAAGGACATTGAACCCAAATATGAGCCAGAGGAATCCAATAATGTCTCTTCTGTCTTTTTAGAATCTATAGATTGCTTCAAGTGGTTTTACTTTTAGAGTCTGCATATGCAAACCATGAAGCTTTGCATTGTAGGGGCATGTGTGATTTTGTATTTCTTTGAAACTTGGCTTCCCGGCCAAATGCCCTTTTGGGTAATCATTGCCTCAGTGCTTGCACACAGAGATTCCTTGCCTTTACTTTTAGAGGTTACCTTGGTGTTCTGTGGCTTCAATATCCAGGGCTACACTTTTCAAAATGAAAAAGGGCTTCACCTGGAAAGAGATATATATATATATATCAATCTTTGTATTTTAGAATGCCTTTTATTTGTGAAGTTTTCCAAATCACATCTGTCACTTTTCACTATTAACTGGAACATAATTAGAAAACACTTTAGTTATTGAATAATGACTAAAACAGTGTCTATTCCATAACCTGGTCCCAGCCTTAAACTCTGCCTTGTCTCATGACTTTTAACATCTATAGTCTGTTCTCAGATTTCATCATTTATGTTCCTTTCACCTTTACTGTCTTTTAATTGGAAGTGGTATGCTTTTTATACCAGTAGCAAATTATCTGTGGAGTAACCCAGAGTCTTAACCATAATTTCTTTTAGCAGTTCCAGAGTGTTTTCTTGCAAAGTCTCATCTGTAGATATTATGAGCAGGTGTAGGCTTTTATATCTAAGTGCATTTTCAAAATGTGCTAGCCTCCTTTGTGTAGTTACAAAGTTGCAATTACAGCAAAATTATTTAATCCATTTTGGTTGCCATTTGAACTGTGCATTTTTTCTGGACACTTGTTCAACACCTAGCTCATAAATTCTGTCCTCATTCTTTGTAATTCTACTTGACAAAGTATAATGTTGATCAGTGAAAAGCTTGATGGTGTTAATGAGCTCACAATAAGAATGTTTACCTTGTGCATTGACATAACTGCAGTCTTAGCAGTTATTTTAGAGGTAAACTTCTTGTCCACCTGTTTAGTAGAAGAAAGGGTTTGTTATTTTGTAACTGAGGTAATGATTCAGAAGTAGATACTGTACTTTTCCCCGTAGCAGCATAGTCAGTTTAACTGGCTTGAGTGTGGCATAACTTGTAGTATCTTTCACAAGTCCTGTCTCTGGTCAAAACACTCAACTTTATTTGTTGAGTAAAAACATTATCAAGTGGCCCAGTGGAAGAAGTCACGGCACTCAAATGTAGACCATTTTTTCTTTTTTTCTTTACATTTCTTTGCTACTTGCTTCAAGGAAACAGCTTTGCTCTTTTTGGCAGCTTTCCTTAACTTTTGTTCCATTTAAGGTTTGAATTGGAATGTAGTGGCTGGCTCCATGGCACTGAGCAAAGGGGTTTGCACGGCACATGGGCAACCCGGGTTTGCACCCCAAGCCTGATTACCAGGAGTGGAGTTTGGCAGGGAAGGGATCAAGAGCATCCATTGGACATTTCCCTCCTGGGGGGGTGCAGGGCCTTGGCAGCTATGGGTGGATTGGGTGATGTGCTGGGGTACATGAGACCTCGACATGCCCCGCCTGCACATCCCCACCCAAGGTTGCTGTACTCACACAGGCCCAATTAGGCCAGCTGTGGGAGGGTCAGCAAAACAGAAAAAGTGACCCCCAATCTGCTAGATGATGACCGCTGGTCACTTGCCACCACACAGCCCCAGAGCAAGGCCTGTCTGACCCCACAGCACCCAGAATACACAGGCTCACCTACAGGAGCCCCTTCCCCAAGAAGAGAGGGACCCTCCTGATGAAGGGATATGTTGGGTTACTCAGGGGGGCTGCTGTTATGGTCAGTGGATGGTGGCAGGGGACAGGATGGTGACAGGGACCTAAGTGGTCTGAAGGAGTGGCTGGTCAGGGTGCCTGAGGGAGGAGCATAAATAAATAATACTATTTGAAAAAAAAAATCAATAAAAATCTTTATGGCAAAAAAAAAAATACAGAAAAAAGAATTAGAATGGAGCCAGCAAACCTTATCAGTGTTCGACCTCCTGTGATGTCTTGCAGCCCCATTTATTATTTTTGATCATTTATTTTACATAATTCCTTCACTATATCTAGGGTTGATTTTTCCTCAGTCACTTGCCTGATCTACTTTGGAGTTCCCCAGGGTTCTGTCTTTGGCCCTATTCATTTATTTTTGCATCTCTTACACCTTGGTCACCTCATTTGAGTTTTAACCAAGCTCACCACTTCCATACCAATAATAATGAACTCCAAATATTTGTAGTCTTTCTGTGACCCATCACTGTCTACTCTCATATGATATCTGACTCAGATTACCTTCTGGTTACAAACATGGAATAAAAAATGTCACTGTTACAACAGATATGGAGTACTAGTTACTTGCTGCTTAGTTAAGTGTTACCTTTACCACTTAAAAACCTCCAGGGGGGGGATCCATGCTGCCTTGCCTCCTCTGGTTTTCCATCCTACTTGATTTCCTTGGTTGTGATACTGAACCAAATCCAGGACCAGCATCTTCACAGTTTATTGACTCTCCACCATGGCTATCTACCAAGGGTCTAAAACTCACTCATTTCAATGTCTGAAGTCTTCTGCTGCTCCATGCAGAACAATATCGCTTGAGTACCCATTATAACCCTGATATTTTGTGCATCACAGAAACATGGCTAAAACCATGTATTCCTGGTTTGGTATGTGCCCTATCGAGTTTCAGTATGATCAGGCTAAATCATGCTGGTCAAAAGCATGGGGGTTGGGGACTCTTGATATACTATAAAACTCACCTAAATGTATCTCATGTATCGCATACGCAGCCACCCTCCTCAATCTGTGAATTCCTCTTTGCATTACTCCTATTGGGAAATACCAAAAAGGTTCACATTGTATGTGTTTATAATCATACAAAAAGGTGGCTTGCAAGGGCTTACTTATCTCCTTGACAGCATTAGCTTTAAGGTTAGCTCAAATGAGGTACTGTTATTCAGGGATTTTAACCTAAATTGGTTGTGGGGAAATGCACAAACCTCTGTTGACTGGTCTTGGCCTTAAACAACTCTTAAATGTACCTACGGGATTTTCTGCACCAGGGGTGAAAACTCCTTTCTGGATTGGATTTTGACAAATAGACCTGAGAGGGTCATTGAGTCTGGAAGCTTCTCTGACTCAATTTCTGACCATATCCCTCTGTACCGTGTCTGGAATGTCTCTTCCTCTAAAATACTCCACAAGGTCATCCATGTGAGAGATTTTTCCGACTTTAATCTAGAATCCTTTCTTACAGACTTTGAGCTCACAAACTGGTCCCTGGTGCTATCTGCTGTTGATGCTACAGTTGTCCTAAATAACTTCTTTACCATCTGTCCCCTACAAGATAAATAGGCCTCACTTATAAAGAGGAGAGTAAGGGGTACTGTTACTAAGTGGCTGCATGGTGGTCTGTTGCCACTTATGAAATTTAGGGATAGATGTTGGATGAGGTTTAAGGCCACTAAAGACCTGTCTGACTACTGTGAATACAGACATCTCTGAAATGTCTATAAAGAAGCCACTTGGGTGGCAAAGAGTGAATTCTGTAAATCTGCCCTGTTGATTTCCACTTAGGATCCCAGAAGTTTCTGGCATAATTTTAAAAATGTAGTTAGTGATGATTTGAAGTGTTACACTGTTGATATGCTTGTTGGAGATAGTAGCTGTAATAATGCTGACTATTGCTAATGCCTTTAATGCCCAGTTTTCTGACCTTCAGGCTCATAGTTCCCTGTTTATGGCTCCCAATGCACAGGTCCCTACCTATAGTCCCCTACTAGCAGATCATCCATCCTTTTATCTCAATGTGCTGGTAAGCGAGACTCATAAACTCCTGGCTAGCCTTTCTCCATCTACTAGTTCTGGGCATGACAATATGGAGCTGAAGCTTATCTGTCTGGGTGCTTTTCTTCTTTCCCTATCAATCTCCCATATCTTTAATTTGTCCCTTATCTCTGGGTCTGTCTTTGATCTATGGAAGGTACTGTAGCTAGGGCTGTACTGTTTTATAAGCAAGATGACTGAAAAGTCTTGAAAATTATCAACCCAAAGCCATACTATCTGCTATTAGCAAGTTACTGGAGAAAGTTGTAGTGGCCTAACTGACAGATTTCATTCAGAAATATAACTTTTTATCCCTGGAGCAGGATGGCTTCCATAAAGGTTATTGTATTGCCACAGCCTTTGCTAAGGCAACATGAGATCAGGGTTGTTATGGATCATAGCAAACTGACTGGCGAGATCTTTATAGATCTTTCCAATGCTTTGATATGGTAGACCACACACTTCTGTGTTCCGAACTCTGTTCTTTTGGCTTGTCTCCCCCTGCCCTAGCATGGTTCACAAACTACTTAGAAGGGCATGCAGCAGTTTGTCAGGTTTAATAAGGCATTCTCTGACTCCACCCCTGTTAAAACAGGGGCCCTGCAGGGGTCTATCTTGGGTCCTATTTTATTCTCCTGGTGACACTTGGACAGCTGGTTCTGATTACGCTACGCTTTTTGTAAAATAATAATGTGTCATTGAGTGTCTCTCTTGAGACATTCTGTGTTCCTGGGATGACCCCCCCCCCCAGGGTTTCAGATACAAGATGTTAACCTAAAAGCCAGGAGATAATTAAAGACTAGAAGAGACATAAATTAAAGATCTGCTGTTTATATGACTTAATTGTAGCTTGCCAGCTGGCAGGATAGAGATTATAAACTTGTATGACATTTAGAGGAAGAAAACAGGTTATGTCACTTTGGTGCTAAGTCATAAATGTTCTTTGATGCCTATGAAGGGCAGAAAAACACTGTAGATCAAAGGGTCATATGGGGAAATTAGTTTTTGCTGATGTCACCTTATTTAATTTACCTTCTGAATGGTAAGACATCCTGGTTGTATAATTGTTAATAAACAGAGGAGGAGCTGGGTGACATCATGGAGAAGGCAGGTTGTTATGCAATGCCAGATCTGTCTGCAACAAGACTGGTATTATTTCAAACTTTGTTGTGAGGGCAGATCTGGTTTGCATTACTGAGACCTGGTTGGCTGGGAATGTGGCCCCTTTTTTAGAGGCCGCTGTTCCCACTGGGTACTCGGTTATACACCGCCTGAGATTGGATCGCGGGGGGGGCACGGTCTGTTTTAAGACTGAATTGGGCCTAACTGGTGTACCAGTTGAAGAGGCCAGGTCATTTGAGTGTACTGTGGTAGCTGGTGTAGGGTGCAGGATTGCCCTCATCTATCGTCCACCAGGTGATGAGAAGCTCTTTCTGCAGAAAATAGCAGATTTTGCTGCCGACATGGCCTTGGAGTCACCAGACTGATGGTTCTGGGCAACTTCAATGCTTGGGTCGACGACAAATTTTCGCTTTTTGGTCAACATTTCCTCCAGGAGATGACATCTCTGGGCTTTACACAGGTTGTTTCCTCAGCTACACACAAGGGAGGTCACTCTCTTGACCTGGTCTTCCTCCTGGGGATCAAAGACTCCGATTTGGTGGTGGTCCGATCACTACTCAGTTGGGTTCAATTTTGAGGCCTCCTGGGTAGGTTGGCCCCTGTGGAGTTGGTCAGATACCACCCATTGTGGGACGTGGTCCCTGAAGACCTGATGGTGATTATTGACCTCTCATTGTTGGATGAGTTTTGCACTGATCCTGAGCAGCTGGTAGTGGCCTATAATAGGGTCATATCGGTAGCCCTCGATCAGATTGCGCCTGCCTGTGTTCACCTCCTTCTACGTCGTCCCGGTGCTCCATGGTTTGATGGAGCTCTGAGAGGATTGCGGAGGATGGAGCATAGGCTAGAGCGTCGTTGGAGGAAGATGACCATTGATGCCGACCACCTTATTTTGTTAGAGTATTATGAACTCTACCAAACAGAAATGTCCCAGAAGAAGGCAGAATTTCCTGTCCAGGGAAATTTCTGCCACACGAAATCGACTGGCCCAGCTCTTTAGAACTGTTGACAGACTGTGCAACCCAGCCTGTCAGCAGATCCGTCGAGTTTTTACTCAAACTGACTGTGAGGAGATCGCTCTATTCTTTGCGAATAAGGTTTAAGACATCAGGAGGGAGTGCCTCCAACTTCATTCTAAGGGTGTTGATTTTGATCATTGCCCTGTAGCAGAGCCCAGAGTTTCCTGGAGTGCCTTTGACTTGCCGGATCTCATAGATACTATGAGGATTGTCCAGGAGATGCGTCCCACATGCTGTAGTTTAGACCCTGGCCCGTACCTCCCTGTTTTTGGGTTGTAGTGAGATCATCAGCCCGGTCTTAGCTCGGACTATCTGGTGCTCTTTAGATATGAGAGTATTTCCTAGCTCCCTGAAGGAGGGAGTTGTGATCCCCCTTCTGAAGAAAGCTTCTCTAGACCCGGATAACCTAGCAAACTACAGACCAATCTCTAACCTCCCTTTCGTGGGGAAGGTTATTGAGAAAGCTGTGGCTGCTCAATTGGATACCCATTTGACCATCCATAGTTTATACGAACCTCTCCAGTCTGGTTTTTGTAAGAGGCATAGTACTGAGATTGCTCTGGTTCCGGTGCTCAATGATCTCCTGATGGCGAGAGATCAGAGACACTGTTCTATATTGGTTCTCCTTGATCTATCATCAGCTTTTGATACTGTGGATCATGGGGTTCTGCTCAAATGCCTGAAGTCCATTTGTGGGCTGTCGGGTACAGTCCTCAGATGGTTTTCATCTTTCCTCACAGGGAGAATGTAGAGAGTGGTCTCGGGTGTGTTTTCATCCGGGGCCTTTCTCTCTGCCATGTTGGGTGCCTCAGGGCTCAGTGCTGTCCCCCATGTTATTTACAGTATATATGCTACCCCTCAGAGACATTGTAAGATGGTATGAGCTGAGGTTTCACTGCTATGCTGATGATACCCAGCTCTACCTGTCTTTCGCACCTGACTAAGTTGGTGCTATCTCGGTACTGAACAACTCCCTCGCAGAAATCCAAGACTGGATGAATTCCAGTGGTCTAAGGTTAAATCCAGGAAAGACTGAGGTTATGGTTGTGGACCCGGGTCATAGGGTAGAGGGATTGAGGACTGGGTTTCCCTCTGGTTTAATCCTGGGGGAGGACCAGATCCTCACCTCTGAACGGGTGCGTAACCTGGGAGTGGAGCTTGACGTCAGTTTGACCCTTCGACATCAGGTGTCTGCAGTCATCAAGCTGGCCTTTTTCCATCTTGGGAACATTGCCAGGATTAGGCACCTTGTTCCACCCAGTGACCTGGCAGTTTTGGTCCATGCCTTTGTGACATCGCACCTTGATTACTGTAACTCCCTTTATCTAGGGCTTCCTGGGGTTAATACCTCCTTTGGTAAACATGCTATTGCATATGCCCTTCCCTCCATTTGGAACCAATTACAAACCGTACTGAAACTAACTAGCACAGTTTCAATAAACTTCTACAAATTGCTAAGTTCAGCCAAAATAAAAGACACCTGTAACTGTCATTAAGTCTCTTCCTTACCCATGTGTGCCATATTTATCCACTGGTAAGGTATAATTGCTTTGTCATATTAACTGCTTTCCCTTCCCCTTCTACTCCTGGCTTTATCTATGCTTTTGCTCCACTGCTACTCTATCAAATCACTCCCCCCCCCATATCAGTTGTAGTCTGTTGTTTGTTCTAGCTGCCAAAATATATGTATTGCACACACTAGTCATCATGTTTCATTTATCAGTATGCAACCTATAAGTCGCTTCCCTGTCTCATATTAATGTTTACCACCTGCGGTCACCCTATGTGGTACCCTTGTATGTATATCCAGCCTGTATCATGTAACGTGCATTTCATGTATATACTGTTAATACCTATCTATGTTTGTACTTTAAGTGTTTATGTCACAGGACCTCCTTGTGAATGAGCTTGCTCAATGGAGTTTTCCTGCAATAAACTTGAACTTGAACTTGAGCTAGTGCAGAATGCGGCAGCACGTTTGTTGACTGGGGCTTCTAGAAGATCTCACATCACCCCTGTGCTGCGCGCTCTGCACTGGCTGCCAATACAGTGGCGGGTCACCTTTAAAGTGGGTCTTTTGGCCTACAAAGCCCTACACGGTTTGGGTCCCGACTAGTTGAAAGAGCTCCTGGTGCCCTACACCCCTCTGCAACAGCTCCGCTCGGCTGACGAGGGGTTGCTGGAGAGTCCGAGGGTAAATTTGAAGTCATCTGGTGCTCATGCTTTTGGTTTTTCTGCACTTACCCTCTGGAATTCTCTGCCCCGTCAGCTCTGGGAGTGCAGGACAGTGGGGAATTCTAAGCAGGCACTAAAGACTTTTTTATGGGAAAAGGCGTTTCCTATTTTAATCTGATTTTATATTGAATGCATTTGATTATGTGTTTGTATTTGATTTTATATTGAATGTATTTGAATATGTTTTTGTGTTTGTATCTGCTGTGCAGCGCCTTGAAATTTTGAAAGGCGCTCAATTAAATAAATTTTATTATTATTATTACTATTTCAAGAAAGTTTTTTAATTATGCTGTGACTGACCTTTAGATATATACATGTTTGGACTCTGAAGAAGAAACATCTACTCTAGCACTGTTAGAAGATATACATTAGATAGATAAGTCTAATTGTCTGGTGGTAGGAATTTGCACTTTTAAACCTTGTCCTTTTATGTGATCGTATGTTTTGTAATATATTGTTCTGTATTTATATTTTACATATTTTTATCTATTTTAAATTAAACCTCTATTTTAAAGAGACTGCTTTGTGTGCCTTCGAAATTCTTTCTTTGACAAGTGAAGCATATATGGTTAAAGTTGACACTGTGCATAGCTTAATGGTAATACCAAACTGGGAAAAGGTAAGAGTTTATCTGAGGTCTTTCATAGAGTTTTTAAGGGATCATTTTGTACACCTGGTTAGGTGTGCATAGGTGAAAGATAGCTGGCCCTCCCAAGAGCAGAATTTTTTGAGCCTGTACATTGGGTATGCTAGCAAGAGGTTCACAGTTTGAATCCCTGCAGAAGTTGAGACCAAAGGTTGATTCGAACTCACAAAACAGACAGGAGGGTTACCCTGTTTCTGTTATCCATTCACAATACTGTGCTCAGAGGTTGGCACTGTGGGAGCAGAGGGCCTGACCTGCTGAGTGGGGTTGTGACACTCCTTACTGGTTAATGACCTTCCACTGGTGCCCATCAATAGTGGAGTCACGGTATATGTTGATGACTTGGTACTACTAATCAGCTCACAGGACATTAGTGTCATAAACTCTCACCTAAAGACTGACTTTAACAACATACAATCCTGGCTCTTGTCAAACAGGTTAGTCTTTAATCTAAAGGAAACAGAGGCTATGTTTTTTGGCTCTTCAGCCAAACTCAAATCATGTCCTGAGCCCCTGAAAATCACTAGTGCTGATGGGTCACCTGTGAGAGCTACAGGTTCCTTTAAGTACCTGGGAGTCACCCTTGATCCTTAGTTAGACTTCTCCCTTCATATCCATAATGCAAGCAAGGTGGCAAATAATAAATTGAGCCAGGCATACAGGGCTAAATGCTCCCTCATGGCAGCTGTGCACCTTGCCTTGGTAAAATGTATACTCCTCCCTACACTCAGTTATGGGCTTATAACCTTGTCCTGTACTCTTAAGTCTAGTCTTTCAAAGTGGGAAGTTGCCTACAATAATATATGTCATTTTGCTTGCTCCACCCCTCGACTCACTCACCACTGTGAGTTATACAAGAAACTTGATTGGCTATCCCCAAGTAATTATTGTGCTTTTGCTTTGGGCTGCTTCATCAATAAGGTAGTCAGAACTGCCACTCCAGCTGCATCGGTGAATCCATTCATGCCTGCCCACCCAACATAACTACTCAGGTCTAATGATTTACCCATATTCCTTGTCCCTAAAACATGCACGTTGACAGGTAACCGGGCCTTTGAGGTTTGCGCACCTAGGTTATGGAACACATTTCCAGTGTCTACTCATTATCTACCTCCCATTACAGTTTTTGAAGATCCCTGTGAAAGCATCTGAAATATAACTCTGCCTGCAATTGTAGTTACATTTCTTTTTTACAGCTGTCTTCTCCATTATAAATGGTGTATTTTATTGTTCTAGTTTGGTCTCTGTTTAGATCTGTTCTCTATACAGGAGTACATTCTATAACTTATTTGTATCTTGTTGCTTATTTATGTTATGTGCAACCCCTAGGAGGCACTACCCCTAAGGTTACAACCCCTGCATGTATTTCTAAGCACAGGTTGAGGTGCCCGGATTCAATATTTAGGTGCCTCCACCCAGATTAACAGTATTGGGGGTGTCTGTCTAGCTTGTTATAGCCCTCTGGGAAACTAAAACCACACACCAACCCTCCTAGTGTCTTTGAACCTGTACCAGCAGTAGCTAGCACGTAGTTAGTAAATAGCAGTAATAATATGCACACACTCTTCGCACTTACCATCAGGGCTGGACCATCAGCAACTATCCCTGGAGACCCCCTGAAAAGCAAGGTTAGCAAACAAGCTACACACATTCAACACTGTAACCCAACTAATAATATGCACATAAGCCAGGTTAAATGTTAAAAAAGACAATCAGATTTATTTAGGGGACATGAACAAGGAAAGGGTGTGAATCTAGTTAAATGATTGGTATTCTGATTTGAGTCAGTTTTTTTTTAATGCATTTTAAGTTCCAGCCGTACAGTTCTACAATACTGTGTACCCAGGATTGAAAGCTGGCTAGCCAGAGGCGTTGCTCAGGGGGTGGCCAGTATTGCAGCTGATATTGGGGCCCCTTGATGGAAAGAAAAGGCAGTTAGCATGCACAGCAACAAGATGATTATTTGTAATCCTGGCCTGTTGGGCCAAGTCTTGTGAAACCCAAAAATTTGCAAAGAAATCAGTTGGTTCCACAGATAATTAAATGAGTCATTGAAGGGAGATACCCTGATTTTACTCATGCTACCAGCTGGCTGCAGTATTGCAGGCAATATGGAGACCTCATGGTGTTCACCGATGAGCATGGGGAAGCAGGGCTGACACAACACATCTGCTCTTTATGGCCTTTCCCTCCAGGTGGCCACAACCTACGAGTTGTTCCTGTGCAGGGCCTGTATCCCAAAGGCTGATCTCCCACTAAATATATTCTCTGGTGCAAGCAGTCTGTCTGCGCGGAGATGGCAAAGGCCCAGGTGTGATAAGCATGTTGGCAAAGTTCAGTTCTGTGTGTTGGTGAAGCCTCCAACTGGCATAACAGATTAAGTCATGAACAGGCAGCTGTCGGCCCACAGGAAACATTTAGCACATTCAAATAAGACAGCACTAACTTTTTACATATCAGATACAGTCCAGTTGCTATTGCAGTAGATTCACTGAGCAACCTCTTGATCAAATATCAGTCTCTCACACTAGCTGGGCTGATCGCGTCAGAGGAGCAAATCTCTGGTCTAAAATGCAAATCGTGCTTTCAAACTCTTCGATACCTTCTGCCGTAGTTCCAGTCTTAAATTGGATGTCTCCAACTTCTGCAATCAGGCAGTCCAAATGCAGGAGAAACAATGGCAGGGAGGAAAGTTAGGTCTTTTCCCGCTGATTGCCCTATGCTTCATTCAGGGAGCAGCGGCTGAAAAGCTCAAGCTGATCACACTTCAAGCTCCAACTCTAGCTGATCCACTGTCTCTTGCAGTAGAAGAAGAAGAAGAAGAAGAAGAAGAAGAAGAAGAAGAATCAGCATTTACTGTATATAGCGCTTTTCATACATCCAAAGTGCTTTACAAGCAATGCTAGACTGGTAGTGAAGTGACTGAATGTGTGGTGGCGGCCATATCGCACATCATCACCCATACACAGCCTGGATAATTGCATGAACTGGTTTATGGGAAGGGGAATGTTGGCCAGGACACCGGGAATGTTCCCTACTCTTTGAGAAGAGTGCCCTGGGTTCTTTTGCTTCCACCTGGACACCACCAGGACAACATCAGGATGGGCAGAAGGGACCTCGGTTTAACATCTCATCCGAAGGACAGCACACCCCAGCAGTACAGCACCCCCCCAATGCTGCACTCGGTTGCCAGCGATTTTTAGGTGCAAGTCCAATCCCGGTGTGGGAAGAGAACCCACGACCTTCTGGTCCAGAGGCGGATGTGCTACCAACTGAGCCATGCTGATACCAGTACTGGGCATTTTCCATGGAATCCTGGATTTAGGCTGGCTGGGGAAGCTGTCAGTCACAGGTTGGACACCCCCTTCTGATCAGTTTAGGCTCCAACCCAAAAACTACAAAAACTAGTTTTCCTTCCCACAAGACACTTGAGCCAGGATCCATTTTAGGTCCCCTGAGTCCTATTGGTCCATTTACTAGAAGTCCCAGACCAAACATGGTGGCTCCCATTCCAAAAGGCAAACTTCAAGGAAAGCAGGTTAAACAAACTTGTCTATTTCAAATACAATGATATATTAGAGATAGATAAGTACAGTTTTCATACAGGCTCCCTCTGCACTACTACTGACTGCAGAGTAGAGCAAATCAGAGCCATGTCTGGCTGATCACAATCCCTAAATCACATGGACCCAGCTCAGACCATTCACTATACACATATTGGCTAGACTTTTAAAGGGACAGGTGTGGAGGCACAGAATGGCACTCACGTAAATGAACTGAAGCAAACAAATACCCCTGGATCTACCATTTCTACAGGATGTCAGCCTGGTAGTGGGCATGCAAAGATCCCAGGAAGACATTAAGGTGAACCCCAAATTAGTGGGCTGGGGGGGTTACACTCTTCCTTGTTGAAAAAACTTGGCATCCGCATCAAGTTTATACGTAATAAACAGTTCTATATAGAAGCACTATACATGAATATATGTACACATACACACAAATATATAAATGTATATATTCATTGCAAAAAACTGCATTTAATGCATCAGTTACGGTTAAAGTGACAAAAGTGAGGAAATGAAACATTACGGTTGAGCACCTAACCCCCCAACCCAACACACCCATCCTCCACAGACTAACAGATGCCAGGGTGTACCATGGGGTTGTGAGGCCTAACTATCACTCCATTCTCCTTTACTGTAGCATGTAAACCTGCTTATACATGGAAAGGGGTGAGAGTTGGGCCTGACGACTCCATGGCGCACCCTAGTGTCTGTCAGTCTGTGGAGGATGGGTTTGTTGGTTGGGGGGGGTTAGGTGCTCAACCGTAATATTTCATTTCCTCACTTTTGGCACTTTAACCCTAACTGATGCATTAAATGCAGTTTTTTGCAATGAATATATATATATATATATATATATATATATATATATATATATAAATATGTGTGTATGTACATATATGATATTAGTCCTTTCTTCTGTGAAAGGACTAATATCAACCCCCCTATCCAGAGTGCTTCTATTGACCGGATTAAGTATTTTCCCCTGCTTTTCCATTGTGAATACTGAGCAGAAGTATTCATTCAGTATCCCTGCTTTTTCACTGTCACTCTCTGCCCAACCACCTTCCTCTTTGTTCAGCCTCAGTATCTCTGCCTTAGTCTTTAATTGCTCCCTAATGTACCTATAAAAGGTTTTATCCTGCTTCTTAACCGAGTTGGCTATCTTTTCCTCGGTTTGGGCCTTTGCTATTCTGACAGTCTTACCCACTTCCTTATGCTTTAACTGGTACAGTTCTTTGTCCTGTTCCTTCTGTGCTTCCTTATATTTCCTGAATGCTATCTTTTTTTCCCTTACCTTTCCCACCACTTCTTTTGAGAACCATAGTGGTTTTTTTCTTTCATTTTGATTTATTTGCTTCACACAAAGACTTGTTGCCTCTGTGATGGCGGTTTTGATGTTTCCCCATTGTTGCTCCACCTCACCTTCTTGCCTGTTTGCTAGTGCTTTTCTGAGGCACTCTCCCATTTTGTCAAAATCAGCCCTCCTGAAGTCCAGTGCCTTCACTTTTGTGTGGCTTGACTCTACAGCTAAATTTATCATGAACCACACTGTTTGGTGGTCACTTGTTCCCAGATGGCTACCCACTTCAAGATCAGAGATCCTCTCTCCATCCCCATTTGAGAGTACCAGGCCTAAGATTGCTCTCTCCCAAGTGGGTTCCAAAACTAGCTGTCTGAGGCATGCCCCCTGTAGGGCATCGAGAATGGCCCTGCTCTTGGATGTGGCTGCAGAAAAGGTGCTCCAGTCAACATCTGGCATATTCAGGTCCCCCATCAGCAATATCTCCCCTTTCTCTGCCATCCCAAGGATGCCTTCTATCATTTCCTTGTCCATTTCCTCCCCCTGATACAGGGGTCTGTATACAACCCCTGTGCAGATTGTGGAGCCATTTCCAGTCTCCAGGGTGACCCACAGTGCCTCCTCTCCTCCCTGTTTACCCTTTAGTTCTGTTGGTTTTATCGCTTCCCTTTCATAGAGAGCTACTCCTCCTCCTCCTCCTCCTCTTCTTCTTCCCTTCCTCCCTGTCCCTCCTGTAGATTGTGTACCCTGGTATGTTGACATCCCAGTCATGGTTCTCTCTGTACCATGTTTCTGTGACTGCCACAATATCCAGGCATCCCTCGTCCATCAAGGCCACCATTTCAGGAAGCTTTTTACCTAGACTACAGGCATTGGTACTCATTACCCTCCATTTTTTTATGGCTTTATTTCTTTTTGCCCCATCCCTGTCCCTACTGCCTTTGTCTTTTTCTCCATTTACCCCTGCCCTTCTCCCTATTGACTGCTCTATTTTGGTGTTT
This sequence comes from Neoceratodus forsteri, assembly GCA_016271365.2. Classification (NCBI taxonomy): domain Eukaryota; kingdom Metazoa; phylum Chordata; order Ceratodontiformes; family Ceratodontidae; genus Neoceratodus; species Neoceratodus forsteri. The sequence goes on from CM057450.1 coordinate 34,908,018, forward strand.
ACCTCACTAATTACCCTGATTTTTTTTGGGGGGGGCTAGGATATCTGTTCTCCTCTTCAGTGCCTCCCCCTTGGCTAGTTTAAATGCTTGCCACTGAAGCATTTAAACTTATCACCTAGGATCCTGGTTCCCCTCCAGGATAGATGCAGAACATTGTGCCTGTATAGGCCTGCATCCCTCCAGGTGGAGCCCCAGTCCCCAATGAAGCCAAATCCCTGAGCTCTGCACCGGCTTTTCAACCAGTCATTGAATTCCATGGTGCAGAGTGCCCTAGCCTCATCCATGCCATAGACAGGTAACACTTCCAAGAATGTTACCATGTGTGCCACTTGTCTAAGGCCCCTCCCCAACTCCACAAACTCCTGTTGTACTGCTCTGATCCCATTCTCAGCCAGGTCATTCATCCATAGGTGGATAATGACATCCAGCTCCCTCCCCTTTCAACTGCTCCCACAATCCTGAGGATTAATTTCCTGTCCCTCCAAGCCTTGGCACCGGGCAGGCACCTTACCTCCCTTTCCCCTCCCTCCCCCAGTTCTACCCCCTAACAATTGAATTCCCCACCAGGAGTTGTTTCCTTCCCCTGTGGGGTCCTGGGCCACCCTCCTGTGGGTCTCCATTGTGGAGGTTCCCAGCATCCTCCTTGGTCTCCACTGCAGGTGCCTCCATAGAGGAACCATGCTTCACCAGAGTGGCGAATGAATTGTGGAGTGGCACAACTGGAGGGATGCACCTCTGTTCCACCACCCTCACCCTCCCTAAGCCCACCGTGGTCCAACCACTCCTCTTTCTTGGCAACTTCTGAGGTATTGATGGTGGCCTGGTGGTCCCTGGGTGGGGGAGCAGGTTTCCCAAATCCTTGTCAGGTCAGCATGGAGATGAACAACCTCCTCCCTCCCTCAGACCAGAGAGGTGTCTGCAAATAGGGCAGCAACACAGTTTCCAGAGTGTCTTCTGGAAGACTGCTACTTCACAGCCAGTGCATTGCACCACTCCTCACACGTCTGTGTCCCTTCCAGTTACAGATGCTTTTTTGGTTTTTGTTCTTGTTTTAGTGTGTGCAAGTTTGTGAGTGCTATGCCTTTAAGGACATGAACGGGTGTATGTTGTTAGCAGTTTTGAGGAAGTGATGTCAGAGCCCCTGCTATAAAGGAAGTTATGCGCTTGGGGTGGTGGGGTGAGGGAAGGGTGGTGGGAGTAAACCTATGCTGTCCAGAAACAATCACCTACAACTCTTACCTCCACCCTAGGGAGTACCTTCCTTCCTTTCAGACACCTATTTCACAAAGCCTAAGTAACAGGTCTAGTCACAACTGACTGCAAATATCTCCCAGCTACAGTTCCTCCCAGGCAAATTAAAGTTAAAACTAAGAAAAGTCCACCCCAAAAACAGAATCAATACTAGTTACTTCCACAGGTCCAAAAAGTAATAATTCAGTTCAGTGTAGTCTAGAAAATAACCTCCATGATTCAAGGAAACTGTGGCTGCTTTCTCACTCTCCCTGTCTTCAATGTGAGAAGTAGACTGCAACACCTCTCAGACAAAAAAACCTTTTCAGCAAAAAAGAAATAAATAAAATAGGGGCAAACAGTAATTTTGCTTAGCCTAATGATAAAAAGTCACAAAAATTTAAGCACCACCTGTAATAATTTCACAGAAGATATACCCTGTAAGAAACACTTTGCTACAGAGAAAAATAAAGCAGTAACAGAAGATATACCTTGCAAAAGACAATTTGAATCAGAAGATTATAGCAGTAATCTGTTAGCACACACCTGTAGGCACACCTTGTAATAATGTAGCAAAAGGTATGCCCAACAACAGCAATGTGAATCAGAGAAAAATAAAGCAATAAAATGTTAGCAACAAACAGTAACAATCCCTGTGAGTACAAAATAAAAACAACAACACATAGTAAATCAGCCTAGCCAAAAGTCTTAATACTTTCCCTTACTCTCGTAAGGTTCTTAGTCCTGTCCTTTCAAGCAAGCTAGAGGGTTTTACTCAGGGGACCCTGATCTATCGAGCCATGGCTTTGGTTCCATCCAAATCGGTCAAAAAATAGAGTTATAAGCTTTTAAAATCTTAATTCGTGGCTCGCTAATGATCTTTGGTCGCGAGCCTGCAAATTCTTTTATTGTGAGATTCTTTGATCGCGATCATACATCGCGACCTAAAAACACTAATATCTCGGCTCAGGGGTGGGCTAGGGACACAAATGAGGGTGGGTTTTGCTCAGGAGGGTCCGTTCTGTCAAGGCATGCCATTGGGTTGGTTCAAATCGGTGAAACATTTGCATTTCACCATTTTTAATTCTTTGTTCGTGAGCCTGCAAATTCTTTGATTGTGAGATTCTTTGATCATGATCGTGCATCATGAGAGAGGGACGAGATGGCCCAATTTTAAAATCTTTTTTCTCAGCCCAGGGGTGTCCTAGGAAGTCAAATGAGGGTGGGTTTTACTCAGGGGGCTTCGTTCTGTTGAATCATGGTGGTGGTTTACTGCAATTCCTTCAGTTTTTTGATTTATAATATTTTTAATTCTTTGTTCATGAGCCTGCAAATTCTTTGATCATGAGCCTGCAAATTCTTTGATCGTGAGATTCTTTGATCGCGATCATGCATCGTGAGCGAGGGACGAGATGGGCTAATTAAAAAATCTATTTTCTCAGCCCAGGGATGTCCTAGAAAGTCAAATGAGGGTGGGTTTTACTCAGGGGGCTTCGTTCTGTCGAGTCATGGTGGTGGTTTACTGCAATTCATTCAATTTTTTGATTTATAAGGTTTTTAAATCTTTGTTCATGAGCCTGTAAATTCTTTGATCATGAGCCTGCAAATTCTTTGATCGTGAGATACTTTGATCGTCATCTTTGATCGTGAGAGAGGGACAAGATGGCCAGATTTTTTATAATGGAATAGAAAGGGAAATTTTAGTAAACTTTAATATTGAATATCTTGGGAACGGTTTGGTCTTTTGACTTGAAATTTGGAGGGTAGAAAGGCTATATCCCACAGATGTGTCTTTTGGTAGTCTGATCAAGAAATAATACAGGTGGCAAAGTTATGGTACTATGAATCTGGCATTTTTTCTCATAGGATAACATTATGGCATTTGACGCATTAGAGGAATTCTTTGCCGCACTGCTGCAAAATAATGCTGTGGTTGTTTGGGCTGAAATTTGGAGGGAAGAAAGCCAACATACCACAGATGTGCCTTTTCATGTTTTGGTGAAATAATATTACAGAACGGCAAAATGACGGCACTCCGAAGTTGACACTTTTTGCCATAGGATAACATGATGTCCATTGTGTCTTTCAGGGCCCGTATCTCGGAAACTGTGCGAGATACGGACTTTTTGTCAAACAAATGCTTAGCCCCTCCAAATAGTGAGGAAAGTAATAATTCATACAAAATTTTAATTTTTTTCCTTCGCCGTACAGTTCCAGAGATATAAGCAATTTAGTATTCCAAGTCGTTCTTTTCTGCTCCAAAGTTAATTATAAAATTATAATGCATACATTCTTTGTTTTCAATTAGTTTTTTTCAATGCAGTTTTTGGGGAAAAGAAGGGTGTGCCCTTTTGTTACTGTGTCAGTTAACGTTCCCAATTGCGCTTCTGTTACCATATTCGAATCACCGTTCCCATCTACGCCACCGTGTGCATGGCAGTTTGCGTTTTCATATGTGCTTGCATTTATGTTTTGTTTCATGTTATTGTTGCTGTTACTGTTACCATTTATATTTGCAATTGCGTACCATGCCCGTGCACATTACGGTTTGTGTTTTCATATGCACTTGCGTTTCTGTTTCTGTTGGTTTTATTGTTGCTGTTACTGTTAGCATTTACATTTACAATTGCGGTACCATGAGCTTGCATGTAACAGTTTGCATTTCCATATGCGCTTGTGTTTCTGTTTCTGTTGGCTTTATTGTTGCTGTTTTCATAACAATTTGCCTACCATTGCCACTTGCGTTTGCTTTGCAGTGCCTGTTACTGTGTAACAAGACATCACGTGGCGGAACCACAGGGCCCTTTGGGCCCTGCACTCCCGCCACTGCATTTCATTCACTATTTATCATCCTCATTCTCAAAAAGAAGGCACATTAGAGGCAAATAACTCAGTTTAATGCATCAGTTAGGGTTAGGGTTGAAAGCCCCCCTTGGACCCCCCAGCCCACCCTACCAACCGGCATCAGGGTGCGCATTAGGGTCATCAGTCCTAACTCTCACCCCATTCTCTTATGTCACTGCTTCTTTACACATGTGATGGGGTGAGAGTTAGAGACCAACGACTCCAATCGTGACCCCAATGCCGGTTGGTAGGGGTGGGCTGGGGATCCAAGGGGCTTTCAACCCTAACACTGAATTTCCTCACTTTTTTCACTGTAGAACAACCCTAACTGATGCATTAAACTGAGTTTTTTGCCTCTAATTAATACGTATATGTATATAAGATGCAACTAAATGTTATCATGCTGGCGAAATTCCGGCAAAATCACTAATCTCGCTGCACAAAACATTTCATGCAATTTTGCCTCGACGGCAAAATTTCACCCGCAAAATTATGCTTGCAATTACTCCTTTCATCTACACATTTCGCCGCATGTAAGTATCAGGTGAAACTGGGGGAAAAAATGCTTATCACATGTCTTTCTCTCTAGCAGACTGCTGGTCACAAGGGTGACTGCACTTAGGCAGGAATCCAGACTAAATGTACTTCTTTTAGTGCTGTTTCAGCATAGTAGGAAGTAGTAGAGGAGAGAGACTACAGCAGGAGAGCTCAAACTTTTGTTTCTAAAAAGTAGTGTTTGTGTGTTTGTATTTGCAGCTTATTTGATTTGTGATCTGTTCCCCATTAGTTTAAAAAGTTAATATTTTCTGTTAGTGTTTTGTCTTCATTTTTGTATTTATCTATATTTTTTATTGTGTGTGTGTGTGTGTGTGTGTGTGTGTGTGTAAAACACCCCTATCTTTTTCTCTCTTTTTTGTGGGGGAGTTGTAGGAGGAGGAGAAGGAGATGGAGATTACAGTGGATAAGTCTAAGACTGGGAAGAAGGCAGCTGGACCACCCCTGCCCAGTGTCCGTATTAATAAGTGGGCTTTTATATCTGTGCCCCTCCAACAGGAGCAGGAGTATGTGCCCCCCAGTCCCCAGCAGGAGAATGTAGCCCCCACTCCCCAGGAGCAGCATGAGCCCCAGGCCTCATCCCAGCAGCAGCAGGATCCTCCTGTGACCCCCACCCCCATCAGCAGCAGCAGGCACCACCAGATGTCACCCCCCAGCTGAAGCATGTGCCCCCACCTTCCCTTAGTAGGAGCATGATGTGCCCACTGGCCCTGGGACATCAGCTGTTGCCCCCCCTAGAAAGTGTCATCAGCTGTGTGGTGTTTTTTTTTTAACAAAAACACAAATGATAATTATGTTGTGATCTGCAAGTTGTGTGGCAGATCAGTTAGAAGGGGCAAGACCAGGGGTCATTTTGGCACCAGTGGCCAAAGGAGCCATCTGCAGCACCACCACGCTGCAGATTGCTTTATAAAAGAAAAAGAGCTGGTAGCAGGTAGAGAGGCCCAGGGTGCTGCTGAGCAGGTAGAAGGGGAAGTGGGCCAGCAGGAGCCAGTGATCAGCATAGGCGCTGCAGAAGGCAGCAGCAGCTGCAGGAGGCAGGTGCAGAGCCCCCATCACCCTCATCCCAGAGACACAGGCATCGCTGGGTTCATGGTGGCGACCCAGCACAGCCTGCAGCCAGCCCAGCACCAGCAGCAGTGAGCATTGAAGAAGACCTGAGAACATTGCTCAGAGAGGTGGGAGCTCTGCGCAGTGAGTTCACTAATTTCCAATAGGAGGTCGGGGAGGGGACCTCAGGAAACTCCTTCAGGAGCAAGAAAAAAATGTTTGAGCTCCTGATGGAGCTGCGTGGTGATGGTGGTGGTGATGGCAGGACTGAATGTGTACCTGGCGCTGGTGCAGTGTAATGGTCAGTCTCCAGACTGGTCAGTACAGCACTGGCAGCAACATTTTTTTTCCTTTCTTTCTCTTATTCTTTCCTTGCTTTCTGTCACTCTTCCCTCATCTGCACCCTCTAAAAATAACAAAAAGCAAAAAAAAAAAAATATATATATACTTTCTGTCCTCTTCTATATCCTTTCATTTGTTTTTGTCTAGTCTTCTGTGCACTATGCAATGTTTATGCTCCCTTCCTGTCCTCTTCCACATGTATACCCTGTCCCTGACCTGACCCTTATGATGTGCCCCCTGTCATGTGTTACTGTCTGTCAGTCACTTTTATCCTTTTTTACCCATAATCACTGTACCTTTCTTCTTGGTTTATGTTAGTCCCTCTGACTTGTATGTATTTCCTCCTCCTATCCACAAATGTCAAGTATTGTAATTTGTAAATTGTTCCTAGGAACAAACTTTTTTCCCAAAGCTATGTGTGATGTTGTGGGCTGGCAGCAGTTCTTCTGGCTGTGTGCAGGATCAATCTGAATGAATATGTACATAACAATCATAGAAACATAAGCACTTTTATTGCGAAGTTAAACATAATGTAATTTTTTTTGGTGCTTATTTGTACTTATTTATTAACTTTTGGTAACTGGGTAAGTTCATTAGGCAATAATCCTGTCTATATTCAAGCACAACCCAGGAAAGTACAGTATACAGTGCAAACAATGAAACCATCACAAAACAGAATACAGACAGTTATAATTGTAGGCTTCTGACAGACAGGGTGAATACAGTCATACAAGAAATCACAGATTAATTACAAAACAATCCAAGAAGATAACAATGTTGACCCCCACAGAGAGAGTCAAGGCATAACATCAAGCAGTAGCCATCCTCGCAAGGATGAATATGACATTTGACACAGTCTGGCAATACAGTACAGTTCAGAGAAGCCAGGTAGAGCAGGGTATGGATAAGCAGGAAGCAGGGTTCAGGGAAGATTAGGTACAGTCACAGGAATCAAGTACATGAAGGTGGGAAAAAGTACAGATTTAAAGGCAGAGTGAAATAAGGAGCCCTTTAAGCAGGCAGGTAGGGAGTTCTTAACACTTGTGTCCCCATGGCTTTGGCTTGTCACAATGTTAACTGGCGTTACAGTGCCCAACCATACCACCATCCCCACCCTGTCTAAAATGTGCTGTAGTAGGGTTACAGTTTAACACAGCCTCTAGAAGCCTTGCTGTGCAGAGTAGGCATAATAAGATGAGAAATATTGCATGACCGGAAAAGTTAGGATGACATTGAGAATGTAGAGTGAGACAGAGTGTTGCCACTGTCTAACATGGCCCATAATACCAGAAACATTTACCAAAAAATATTACAGTAAATCAAGACTGAAATCAGGTTTCAACCATGATATTTTAGGGTGCCCCCACCACCACCCAGACATTAAGTAGCCGTTTTATGGCCTGTTTGCCAAATATTTCTCCCTAAAACTCACTGCTGCCAGTGCCAAACAGGGCCTACTAGTCCAGAAGTGTTTCCAAAAAAATTGCACAGTAGATTGAGACAGAAATCAGGTGTCAGACATGCAGTTACCTGGCTCACACCCTCCATGAGGACCCAAATGTGCTGTTTTCTGCAGCTTTTAAATTCTTTTAGGGCCTAAGTGTGGCGCTGCTGGTTCCAAACATAGCCCAGAAGTCCAGAAATGTTTCCCAAAAAATTACACAGTGCATTGAGACTGAAATCGGGTCCCAGACATGATGTTTTATGGCACCCAAACTACCACCCAGACCAAACGATGGTCTCTAGTCAACTGTTTACAATTATTTTTCGGTCATATCTTGGTTCTGCCAGTGCAGCACAGGCAGTAAATGTCCAAAAAGTTGCAGAAAAAATGGTACATTAAATTGAGAGTGGAATCTGGTCTCAGCCATGATGTTTTAGGGTGCCCCCACCACCACCAAGACATTAAATAGCTGTTTTAGGGCCTGTTTGCCCAACATTTCTGCCTGAAACTCACTGCTGCTGGTGTCAAACGGGGCCTACAAGTCCAGAAATGTGTACCAAAACATGTTACATAAAACTGACACTGAAATCAGGTCCCAGCCATGATGTTTTATGGTGCCCAGACCACCACCTGGACCAAACGATGGTCTTTGGTCCACCATTTACAATGGTTTCTCGGTCACATCTTGTTTCTGCCAGTGCAGCACAGGCAGTAAATATCCACAAATATTTCCCAAAAAATTGCACAGTACATTCAGACAGAAATCAGGTGTCAGGCATGCAGTTACATAGCTCACACCCACCATGAGTACCCAAATGTGCTGTTTTCTGCACCGTTTAAATGCTTTTCAGGCCCAAGTATGATGCTCCTGCTGCCTAACATGCAACATAAGCCACTTTACCACGATGAGTGAAATAAATCCTCCTGCAAAATCGTCCTGCTGTGACTTAAACTTGAACTTAATTCCTGCTGCTGCTGCTTTCTCAGTTGATTGCAAACTGTGGAATTATCATTTTGCAATGATGATGATCCCCCTAGTTAGCTCTGTTGTCTCTGTGGTTTTAAGTCAGTGTGGACTGAATGACATTTTGAGTGCTGCTTCTGTTGCCTGCCTGTAGCTGCTGTCTGCTGCTCTGACTAGTCGCCAAGAGAAGTAATGCTTTGTCTGCTTTGTGGGGATCCTCTTCACATAGTCAATCGATGCTACTGCTGCTGCTGCACATGTAAGTCTCTGTATTCATTTTTCCGGGTACAAGAGAAGGTGGATGGTGCGTTGATATTGGGACGTCATGAGTTCTTATATGTTTGTATTTATTTTATATTTATCTAGTGTGCTGAGGAGTACATCATCATGACAACATGCATGCCAGCCCAGGATTTGGATATGGGATGTTGGAATGCACCACAATAAACATTGCTCAAGGAGAAGGTAAGTATTGAATTTTTCATTACGGGGATGGATAGGTGACTGCAGCTCATATAGCTGAGTCAGATTGTAATTGCATTATTTTTTTTCTTTTCTAAACACTTGCAGGAATTCAAGAGTTGTTAACTCCAGGTGCACCACTACTGCTGCTGCTGTTCAATACATGTGCAATTCATTAACTGGTGGTATTTCTTAATTTGTGATGGTCTTTGGTGGGTGGGTGGATGGTTGAGGTTGGGTTGGTGGATATGGTTAAGTATTAAGTTTGTGGCTACTGCAAGACAGAGATGTCAGACTTTGATACTAACTATCTTATATATGGCTCTGTCAATATTCAGGATTTCCACTGCTGGGGTGCGTAGTATGTTACCTCTCTCCAAATCTGGCTGCTGGGTGCTGGCTGTGCTCATCAGACATAGTGAGTTCATGTCAAGAGTTTCAGTTTAACAGCCATTCCCTGATGTACCTATAGCTTCCTGTAATGATAGTGGGGGGGGGGGACATCCAGTTGTTGTAACAATGCTAAAAATGTTTTCTTCTTTTTTCTTATTGCCAGACATGTACAAAGTACTTGAAGTGGAATGGTGGCTTAGTTTTTCTGGTGGACATTTGCCAAAGCATCCCATCTCCGTGCGGCATTGGTGACTAAATAGAAGTCTTCCATCCTGGTGTGTGGATGCTGGATCGAGGTGCTGCACCTGCAAGGTGTGGGCCACTGCTGACAACTAAAAACATATAGTGCTTTTTGGTGGAATACGCTGGAGGAGGAAGAGGAGGAGGAACTTAGCTGGACTCAGAGGCAGCATTAATGTATACTGAGTAACGTAGTGCTGTCTGACTAAGTTGTCATTGTTGTATTTACAGTGGTGGCACTCACTAGACATTCATTCATGGTGTCATGAAGGAGGCATATGTGGAAATGGGGGTGGGGTGCTGGTGCTGGCCATGGGGGTGGAGCACAATACCATAAGCCTTCTTCCAGTGACACATCATCCATGAAGCAGCCCTCACAGTCTTTGAGACTGGAGTTATCACCAGGTGGAAATTCAGTCAGCATTGCTGAGTCATCTACCCCCCTGCTACTACAGGCCTTACACTGTGAACGTCTTTGTTCTCATCATTGTCCCCGAGACACAGTTCTTGGGGCAATACCATTGAAATAATTGTGTTATGTGGAATGTGAACCTCATTCATTTTTATGTTTCCTTGCACGCATGCGCAAGAAACATTATGTGACAGCTTAGGAGAGAAGTGGGTTGTGGAGGAGCGGCACTGTAGCAGCCAAGGGAGGCACAGCATTTGGGGGCTTGGCAGTGGTATGCCAATACAGGCACAGTGTCCTGATGACACTGGCTTCCAAAAGGTGCACCAAGTTGAAACCTTTTCACCACAGCAATGAGGGGCCGTCTCGTCATTGCAGCATCAGTCATTCCGCTGCAATGAGGGAGCAACCCGTCACTGCTAGGCAGAACATTGCTATAGTACTGTTGTTTGTGAACATGGTGGTGGCAAGCCACCGTATTCGCAAACAATAGTACTCTGCCCCCACTGCTGAGGGGGTGCCCATTCCTCCTCGACAGCATGTGCCCCCAAAACAGTGTGTTTTTGCCGACAGGGGCACCACTCCCCGTTGGCTTCAGTCTCCGGTCCTACTTCACCTGCTGACGGGGGAGCCCACTCCCCATCAGCATAGGTCCCAAGAAATGCACTACAGTTGTGCCGAGGGTGCCTAATCCCCTTGGTTCTTGTAAGCGCCTCTGTTAGTGCCGACGGGGTGCCTAGTTCCCCATTGGCTACAGCTGGTCCCCAAACAACAGTGGGTTGGGTACACTGGGAGCCCACCCAGCATGCCAAATGGCCCTGTAAGACAAAGACCATCCTGCAATGTCTTTTTTTCTATCTGAGAAAAATGGTCCTTTCTGGTCTCACTCACACAAACACAACCGCACCCACCCACTGCGCACCTGCCTCCCCACCCCTCACCTATATTTACCTCTGGAGCCCAGTGCGATGATCTTCGGTGGACCGGGAACACATCTGCACCCTTCAAAGCCGACCACGAACAGAGGAAATGCCGGTAAGCTGCATAATGGTATAAATAGGGTTTTTTTCAACTTTGGTGCATATCTTGGTAATTTTTTAGAATTCTGGCACCAAATTTTCAACAGGGTGTTTTTTGGGACCCCTCCTCATGAATTCAGTCACTGTCATGACATTAATCGTTCCCGAAAGGTGATTTTGTGGTCACTGCATGGAATCACTTTCCGGGACTGATTAATGAAATGACAGTGCCAGTGTTCATGAGATGGGCTCTCAAAAAGTGTATGTTGCAAATTTGGTGGAAAAAATCCAAAAAATGACTGTTTTACGAGCATGCATTATGCAGTTGCTACGCACACTCGTAACTTCGCAAATTTGCAATATTTTCAGTCCAGATTTTCAACATTGCCATTTTTCCACACCTTCTTATGAACAGTACAGCTTTCATTTTTCACATCCTGGGTGAAATGTGTTTTTGCACTTCTGGCGCAAAATAGCATGGTCACTGCAGGAAATTCATGTTTGGGACACATTACGAAAATGACAGTGACACTGTTCATTAGCAGAGGTCCTAAAATGCCTATGTTGAAAATTTGGAGACAAAAGTCTATAAAATGACACTGTTACGAGCGTGCATTGCGCAGTTTCCATGCACGCTCGTAACTTTGCACATTTACAATATTTTCAGTCCAGATTTTCAGCATTGCCATTTTTCCACACCTCCTTATGAACAGTACAGCTGTCATTTTTCACATGCTGGCCGAAATGAGTTTTTGCACTTCTGGCGCAGAATAGCATGGCCACTGTAGGAAATCCATGTTTGGGACACATTACGAAAATCACAGTGATACTGTTCATTAGCAGAGGTCCTAAAATGCCTATGTTGAATATTTGGTGAGAAAAGTCCATACAATGACTGTGTTACGAGCGTGCATTACACAGTTTCCATGCAGGCTCATAACTTGGCACATTTGCAATATGTGCACTGCAGATTTTCAACATTGCCATTTTTCTGCAACTCCTTATGAACAGTACAGCTGTCATTTTTCACATGCTTGCCGAAATGTGTTTTTGCACTTCCGGCACACAATACCTTGGTTGCTGTAGGAAATCAGTGTTTGGGACACATTAGGAAAATCACAGTGACACTGTTCATGAGCACAGGTCGTAAAATGCCTATGTGGAAAATCTGGTAATGAAAGTCCATAAAATGACTGTTATGCACATGCATTGCACAGTTTCCATGTATGCTCGGAAATGCGAGCATTTGTAATATTCCCACTACAGATTTTCAGTATTGCCATCTCTTCACAACTCCCTATGGATGGTACAGCTGTCATTTTTCACATCCTGCCCGATCTGTGTTTTCATACATGTGGTGCACAATGGCACTGTCGCTCTTGGAACTCCATGTTTGGGAGACTTTCACAAAATCACACTGCCACTCTTCATGAGAAGAGGTCCCAAATGCTTTCATGAGGTGGGGTCACAAAAGGCCAAGTTGACAATTTGTACTGTAAATACCAACAAACGCCTGAGGCATTAGGCTTTCTAACCACAACGGCCTACCCTGTACAGATGGACAGGCATCAGGGTGTGCCTTTGGATTGCCAACTGTACTGCTCATGCCATCCCACCCCCACCCCCCAGCCACTGACAGGCATCAAGGTGTACCTTGGACTGTTCAGCCCCAGACTTCACCCCATTCTCCTATGCTGCACCCATTTCAGTGTATGTCCTTATGGAATGGGGTGACTGTAAAGCCAAAAACCCTAAGGCACACCTCAACATGTGTCGCTGTCTACAGAATAGAGTGAGGTGACATTGCATGACCCTCATGGGCGACAACCCAAACACTTACCCCAATGCCTGTCCATCTCTACAGGATGGAGGTGGGGTTGCCGTGAACTTCAAAACTTCACTGCCATTCCTATTCTGCATCTGTCTAACTCCTGCATTTCCAATGCTAATACCAGCAAGCAAACATTCGGCATTGACAAATGCTTGTTATAAATGTTAGGCTGGAAACATTCTTTGGTGACAGATTTGTCCAACGGTCATGCACAATAGCCCCAGCAGAACTGAACACCCATTCCATACTGACACTGGATGGTGGGCAGCTGAAGTATTTAAAAGTAACAGATGCCAGTGCAGGCCACTTACTCACTTTGCTGCTCCAGTACACCAATGGCTCATAAGTGATGCCAAGATGCTTGCTGTCTCCCATGTAGGCATCCACCATACATTGTGCTGCCCTGAGTCCTGCTGACTCATCACGCTCCTCCTCCTTCTCTTCAATTTCTTCAACGCCCACCTAGTACAGAGCATTCCAAATGGGATTACCTGCCATGCTGTGCTGTGACTTTGACATGTTGTCCGATTTGGTGGCCTCTGATGATTTGGTGGTGGTGGTGGTGGTAGCAACACCTGGTATTTCTTTATGTGCCTTTTGTGTCTCTGCATTTTTTATCTATGCCCCATGTACCCATCTGACAAGGTAATTGGTCAATTTCTCCACTCGCACATTACCCCCTTCAATCATGGCAGACAAGAGGTAGAAGACTTGGTTTGCTGGCCAAGGCACCTAGCTTCACCTGAGCTCTTTCCTTCTAAGACTGCTTGAAAGGCAGAGTAGAGAAACTTACCAGAGCAAGGGAGAAGGATTAAGACTTAGTTTGGCTAAGCAGATTTACTGTGTGGTGGTGTTTTTATTTTTTACTCACAGGGATTGCTACTGTTTGTTGTTAACATTTCATTGCTTTATTTTTTCTCTGATTCAAATTGTTGTTGCTGGTATACCTTCTTCTGCATTATTACAAGGTGTGCCTACAGGTGTGCTAACAGATTACTGCTGTAATCTTCTGATTCAAATTGACTTTTGCAAGGTATATCTTCTGTTACTGCTTTATTTTTCTCTGGAGCAAAGTGTTTCTTACAGGTATATCTTCTCTGAAATTATTACAGGTGGTGCTTTACAGGTTTTACAGTTTTATCTAACATTAGGATAAGCTTTCGGGTTACTGCATTTGTTGTTGACTGATTGTTTCTGCTCTACCTCCTTGTTGTTCTCGTCCGTGGTTCTTCTTTTTAGGCAGGAAAGGAAAGGAAGGAAAGCCACCACCCCATCCCCAACCACCCCACGCCACACTCCTTTTATAGGGTACCACAGTTGTGACATTTCCTGTGACAGAGCAGGAAGGGGCGGATCAGTGGGGCCTCCACAAGGTGATCTCATTTACAGGGCACTAGTAATTTAACTTGTTATAACAAGTTAAACAAAGCACAATTAAACCATTACTTGCATTTTTTTTCCTTCTAATTACTCTGACTAGGTTACAAACCCAGCAACTTATTTGTAATGGATTTCATTAACTGCAGGTACTGTGGAACAATTTTCAGAAGGACAGTCTTACAGGATTTAGGACACTGTCCACATGCTGGGCCTTTGAGATCTTAGGTCTCAGCTCCGGCAGCATGGGCAGAGATTGCACGCCTCAAATTTCATATTGAAGAGGAAATACATTATAAGAACCACCCGCCATTTCCCCAGCATCCAACAGAAAAACCTTGACCGAGAGAGGGTAGTTGGTCCAGGAGGTTGGCAGGTGGTTAGGAGGAGCAAATCAGGTGCCCCATCACTCTCTGCTCTCCAACACATTACCTCCAAAACCATATAAACACTACAACAGGTATCTGCCTCTATCTCTGAAATCAAATAAAGAGGCAGAAGACACTGCAGAGCAGGACACTGCGGCACAGGAGCTGGCACAACAATACTCACCCAAATCAGGAACCAAACTAAACAAGCACAAAGGAAATCCAAAAACTTCTGATCATAGGAGACTCCATGATTCGGAGTTGATACCCATCTCCAGCTAGGGTGATGGTCAGATGTCTCCCAGGTACATCAGCATGGAGAGACACTGACCGCATTACAAAATTGTTCACAAAGCAGGAGAAAACATTGATGTCCTAGTACACATAGGGACTATGATCTCGCCAGCCGGTCAGTTGTGGAGACCAAGGAACACCTGACTAGGCTGGGTGACAAACTATCATCTATTTCGTCCGGCATCTCCTTCTCTGAGATCCTGCCAGTCTGGGAGAAGGGAGCAGATGGACGAAGGTCAGAGAAGGGGAGATAGGGAGCTAAACACGTGGCTCAAGGACTGGTGCCAGAAAAAGGACACAGATTTGTAGGAACTGGCAACAGTTCTGGGAGCGAAAGTTCTTTAAATTTGATGGACTGCATCTGACTAAGGAGGAGTCAGTGCATTGGGGCAGAAGTTTGACGCCTTTGCAGAATATTTAAACTAGCAATGGGGAGAGGGGTGGCACCCCTACCGTCGAATGGAAAGAACACCCTCCCCTCAGCTAGTGGTCAAACAGGAATTCAGCGTGTTTGCGCTCATTTGCATCACCAGGTAAGAAAAAGGTTTGTCTCCCCATACGATGCACAGGGGTAATGCCAAACTTCACCCAACAACTCAACACACCAAAATCTGGCCAATGGAAAATCATGTACACAATGCTCACAGCCTGGGAAATAAGATCCCAGACCTGCAGGCAATAATGTCAGAGGCTAAACTGGACATAGTAGCAATTAGTGAGACGTGGTTTACCAGTAACCACACTTGGGAGACTTCAGTACCTGGCTATGTATTGTTCAGAAGAGACCGAGGTGCAAAAAGGGGAGGAGTGGCCCTGTATGTTAATGAAAATATCAAAGCTACAGAAATTCAGAATACACATAATGAGCCAGAAGAACTGTGGGTCACCCTGGAAACAGGAAATGGGACAGCCATAAGAACTGGGGTTGTCTACAGGCCCCAGACCAGAGGGAGGACATAGACACATTACTGTTAGAAGATATACAAAACATGACAGCTAAAGGAGGTTCTGATAATGGGAGACTTCAACATGCCAGATACAGATTGGTCAATACCAGCAGGAACATCGGCCAGAACTAGACACATAGTGGATTCCCTGCAGGGGAGGGCCTCAAACAACTGGTACAGCAACCCACAAGAGACAGGGCTATCCTAGATCTAGTACTGACTAACAAAGAAGGGATCACAGATCTCCAGGTAGAAGGTCACCTGGGGCCAGTGACCATCACATGGTATGGTTCAATTTGACACTACATCTAAATCATCCCATTCCAAGGCAAAAATATGGGACTTCAGAGGAGCTGACTTTGATAAGATGGCCAACAGAGTTAAGCTAGCCCTGGCAAAAAGAAACACAGGTGAGGAGGTACAGGCAAAGTGGGCAAGCATTAAGGATACAATACTTGAAGCAACATCCCATTGTGTTAGACAGAAAAGGAAGTGTAAAGAAGAAGGAAACCACTTTGGTTCTCAAATACAGTAGCAGAAAAGGTCAGAGCCAAAAGGCTGGCCTTCAGAAAATATAAGGGAACACAGCGGGATGAAGATAGGGAGGCATACCAAACTGCCCTAAGGGAAGCAGGTAAGGCAGTAAGGCAGGCAAAGTCCCAAACTGAGGAAACACTAGCACGGACAGTAAAGAAGGTGACAAGACTTTCTATAGATACATTAGTGAAAGGAGAAAGTCCAGAGGGGTATTGCAGCTTAATGGAGAAAAGGGAGCATGTGAGGAGGAGGACCCTGTAAAGGCATCTATCCTAAATAGATACTTTTGCTCAGTATTTACTGAAGAGAAGGTAGGGCAGGGCCCAGCTCAGCATCATGGACACAGCGGGAGGAGGTGAGCACTACTCCTTCACAAAAGAAAGGGTCCTACAAGAGCTTGCTAAGCTCAGGGTGGATAAGGCAATGGGACCTGATGGCATACATCCCAGGGTACTTAAGGAGCTAAAAGAGGAACTAGCAGAGCCTTTAGCAGAATTGTTTAGTGAGTCTCTGAGCACAGAGAGGTCCCAGAAGACTGGAGAAGGGCTCATGTGATCCCACTCCACAAGAGTGGTAGCAGGGAGGAGGCGGGAACTACAGACCGGTCAGTCTTACCTCAGTAGTGGGCAAGATTATGGAGGCACTCCTTAAGGAAAGGATAGTGCAACACCTGGAATCCATAGGGGCACAGGATCCAAGACAGCATGGGTTTACAAAAGGAAGGTCCTGTCAAACTAATCTCATAGATTTCTTTGACTGGGTAACCAGAGTGGTGGACCAAGGGGGAGCAGTTGATGTCGCCTACCTTGACTTCAGCAAAGCTTTTGACACTGTTCCACATAGAAGATTGATAAATAAGCTAGGTAGGCTCGGTGGGTCAGAAGTTGGTCAGCTGGGTGGCAAACTGGTTGACTGGCAGAAAACAGAGAGTGGTGGTAAATGGTATACAGTCAGAAGAGATGCAAGTCACAAGTGGGTACCTCAGGGATCAGTCCTGGGGCCAGTCCTATTCAACATCTTCATTAGTGACCTCGCAGATGGACTAGAGGGTAAGGCTTGTCTGTTTGCAGATGACACCAAGATCTGCAACAGAGTAGATGATCCAGATGGGGTGGGCAGAATGAGAAGAGATCTGGATAAACTAGCAGAATGGTCAGAAGAGTGGCAACTGGGATTTAATGCAAAGAAGTGCAAAATCATGCACATAGGGAAGAGAAACCCTGAAGCCACTTATAGGCTGGGAGGAGTTGCTAGCAGTCACAAAGGAAGAAAGAGACTTGGGCATCATCATCACTGATGACCTAAAATCATCCAAGCAGACCTCTAAAGCAGTAGGTAAGGCTAGGGGTGTTAGGATGTATTAGTAGGGGTATCACAAGTCGTGAGAGGGAGGTAATAATCCCTCTGTACAAGACATTGTTAGGCCCCATCTGGAGTACTGCTGCAGTATTGAGGCCACACCTTCACCAAGGACATTAACAAATTGAGGCAGTCCAGAGAAGGGCAACCAAATGGTGCAGGGACTGTATCAGAAGACATATGAGGACAGATTAACGGAGCTCAATATGTATACCCTTGAGCAAAGGAGGAGAGAGGTGATATGATCGAGACATTTAAACACCTTAAGGCATAAACAAGGTGAAAGAGTCTAACATGTTTAAATATAAGAAAAATAGCAGGACAAGAGGACACAGCATGAGATTAGAGGAGGCCGATTAAGGGGAATGTGAGGAAATTCTTTTCACAGAAAGGTGGTAGATGCATGGAATGGCTTACCACAAGAAGTGGTGGCTATGAATACAGTGCAGGGCTTCAAACAGGCATGGATAGGCATAAGGGAGCAATACAAATGACTATGAATAGATAGGTCACTGACAGAGCAAAGGCCTATGGCACATTTATAAGGTAGAAAAAGAAATGGGCAGACTGGATGGGCCTTGCGGTCCTTATCTGCCGTCAACTTCTATGTTTCTATGTTTCTATGTTTCTAAGCCACGTTTGTACCATAGATCCAGCATGGTAGCAACAGCAAACTCATTAGGCTGCATAATGCCACAGATATGTGTATTGCTGTCCAGCATATGGAGCATGTTATCCTTTGCATGAACAGAACTCTGATCATCACCTTCCTCCATCTGTTGATGGACATTTACCAGTATCTGCCTCAGCACATGTATCAGGGGTATTGACTGACTTATGCAGTGTCCCCACTCACAGCCTGTGTTGCATGCTCAAATGGATGCAGAATGTGTATTATGCTATCCATTTGTCACCACTGTTCCATTGTTAGGGTGATGGACACTCCAGCACTGTCCTGGGTGGTGTGCAGCAGTAGGTAATCTGAAACCACCTTATACTGCCAATAAAGCCGGTCCAGCATGTACAGCGTGGACTTCCACCTGGTAACAACATCGAGCTTCATATGGTGCTGAGGCAGATGGTTAGTGCACTGCAGCTCACGCAGATGGTCACAGACCTTTGCAAAATGGGCAAAGTGAACACAGACGCATCTGGCAACAGACACAGTTTCTTTTATTTCATCCAGGTTCAGAAATTGATGCTCAAGTAGATTAAGGCAGTACGACAGGCAGGGAACTCTGAAAAAAACACCGTCACTAATGCACTTAACAACATTGGAGCCATTGTCACTGGCAATAAACTCCGCTGTGAGTGACTGTGCATTGATCCACTCATCAATGTTATTTAGCAGCACATTCAGCATTTTCTCAGCAGTGTGAGACCTTGTAACACTTTGCATAGTTATGGTTGCATTCTGTTGAATACCAGGTACATTGCTACCACCACAATTTTGCTTTATGCAGCTTTAGTCAGGGCCCAAATCAACAACCACCCCAGGTACCTGTACCCAGTGTGCAGTTATGCACAGATATGAGCTGCCTGCTGTCTGCCCACTTGTCCACAAATCCATGCTAAGGTGGATATATTTTGAGGAAGAATGCTCCATGTCATGTAGGATGAACTGTGAAACTCTGCTGTAGAGTTCGGGCATGGCACATTTGGAGAAATACATTTGTGATAGCACTTGCCATTTGGGACAGGCACAGGCCATCAAATGGCAGAATCCTGCATTCACCACAAAGGAGAAGGGCAACAGGTCAATGGCGAGCATTTCAGTTGTGGCTGCGTTCAGCTCACATGCAGCAGCATAATTGGGGGGGTACTCTGAGTGCCTCCAAAACACACTCCTCAATGTGGGCTGCATCTCGGCAGCTGGTCGACAAAAACACTTTACTTGTGCCACCAATGTTGTTCTTGGTGGGGTACCAGGTAACTCTTGGGGCCTAGGATGTGCAACATGTATGAAACTGCTTATTTTGCTGGATTTGGGGCCTAATGGTGTACTTTAATGACTTGTGGGAGTGGCAGCTCCACTGCTACTATGGTCACTGCTCAGAAGAGAAAATTATTCCTCACACTCCTCCTCCTCCACTGACCCACTCACCCCTCCCTCCTTCTACTCTATTGCACAGCTGTCACTAACATTAAGCTTGACAAGGGAAGTCCTGCCAACAGCTATGGTATCTTTCTGGTGTTGGTGCCAGTGCAATGGGTGCTTGTTTTTCAAGTGGGCATGCTGCCCACCAGTGCCTAGGTGGCTGCCCTTTTTTCCATGACTTACACGTGCTTGACACAGCTGACAGATCACAGTATCATCAGCTGCATCAAGCATGAAAAAATCCCAAACTTAGGACTTTGCAACTCTAGACTTGACATGATGGGACTGAGACTTGGACAGCATAGCCAAAAGTGTGGAAGTTTTTGCTTTTTGTGCCACTTGCATGATATCCACCATGCTACATTTGGGAGGTAGGGTGACTGGACTGGTTGTTGTAGGCTTGCTGATATCCTCACCCTCAGTCTTGTCATCTAAATTGGCTACATCATCATCACCCTTCATCTTTTTCACTTCTGTCTCCCACAGGGGATCCAACACCTCATCATCATCTGTACCAAAACATATTATATCCTCCTCCTCCTCTCTATCACTGTACTGCCAGACAAACCGTTCCCTTTTCTGGCATCTCCTCACTTGGATGGGAGGGAAGCGCTGACTTTCCTTATCTCCTTCTCCCGGAGAAACACACTGAAGCTGGACACTTTCATCCTCACCACCATCAGCTCCTTCTTGAGCAGGAACTGCAGTCACACTGACAATTTTTTTGATGACCTCCGGGACCTCTGTGCCTCCACTGGTGTGAGTGTCTCCCTTATTCCCAGTATCATCCCCAACAAGCATACTTGCTACAGATTGGGTAGTAAAAAAATTAGTCACAGACTTCAAGCCACTTCTAACTTTAATTTATTTTGCTGCTACTGTCTGCCACAGTAGCAGTGGCAGAGGCCACAGAGGGCACAGATTCAAAATAGGTTTGCTTTTTCCCATCAGACTTCTTTGAGCCACCTCCCACCCTAGCACGTCTCTTGGCAGGCATATTCATTTTTTATATGGTAGCCGGCTAGGTCAGGTAGTAAACAACAGTGGTGTAACAGGGAGGAGAGGGTTAATATGGTAAGCAAATTCAATTGAAAACTGGAATGCTGCAATGCAGAGGCTAGATCACAATTTTAATTTCTGTGAGCAATTCAACAATGCAGTGTACCCGGATATGGACAAGTCAAGTGGTCAGGTCACTGTACACGAGTACTTTCAATAAAGACAATAAATCACAAAAGTGATTCAGCAAAGAGAAACATGAATAGAACTACTGAGTCAGAAGAATGTAGTAACTGTTCAGATAAAGCATTAGTTCTCACACTTTATGATAGTGAGCCTCCCCCAAGCCATGGAAAAGATTTCAAGCCTGCATCACATTTGGAAAAAAAATGTCCACCCAGAAAAAAAAAATTCTTTGCACAATACACCAGGAATCAAGCAAGACCAATAAAGCTCACTGAGTATATTTTCTTTTTATTAAACATATTGTCCTCCACCCCAAACTCCACACCCCAGGTTATCCTTGTCACTCCACTTTTATGACTCTTGGAGCTTTGGTACTCTGTTTCCTCTCTATCTGGAACAACTAACTTAGCCACTTCATCTCTTCCCCTCTTCCCCTATTGTTAAGCAGCTTACTGTACCCTTACCCAGGTCACACCTTAAACGAGCACTGGTTCAGCGTGCCTTTTCCAGACACCAATTTACATATAAACACCTACTGTAGAAACAAGCCTTGACTCAGTTTGCCTTCTAGTCACCAATTTACATATAAATATGCCTATAAACAAGCTTTGGCTCTGTGCCATTCCTGGTTACCAATTTGTGCACAAGGAAATAAATTCACCTGCCATTATTCATATTTAATTTACTTCATCCCTTCACACAAAACTTCCAAAATTTAACATTTAAGTACATTCACAGACTTGACTGGGCCTCCCCTGGAACAGTTTGGGGCCTCCCTTGGGAGGCTGGCCTCACTATTAGAGAACCACTGAGATAAAGTGACCCAAAAAAAACAGTCAATATGTAAGAAAAATATAACAAATAAGTATCACACAAACTACAAATCTTCAGACTTAAAAGAAATTACAGAAACTTTCTCACAACTTGTGAGAAATATGTCAAATCTTAGGAACTAGCCTGCTCTACTTTAATTTCACACACACACACACACACACACACACACACACACACACACACACACAGAAACCACACGGTTGACCCTCCCCACTCACTCCTTCACAGACACGGTGAAAACTGAAACACTAACTAAGTTTAACTAACTATTCTCCAAAGATAAGAAAACAAAAAAATGTTCACTAGCAGCACTAGGAACTAAACTTGTGATTTTGTGAGCAATTAACTCTCAAAAATCACAAAAAAAGAGATTTTTGAAGGGGTTTATTGTCTGTGATGCACCACACTGAACTGCTATCTGATTCAACAGACAATATACTGTGCAGAAAATACCCTGCATGTGAGAGTTCAGCTATCTACCCACAATGCACTGCAATTTTGCCAGTGTAATTGTAAAACACTGGTGAAATTGAAGCAAATGGTGAAATTTCACCTCCCGGGACCGAAATTGGCATGATTTGGACATAATTTCATGCTTTGCACTAAAGTTGAACCAGGGGTGAAATTACATTATGCCTAGATGAAATATTTCATGTAATGTGGAAATTACGTGAAATATTATGCAAGGTGTAATTTTTCAATTTGCACATCTCTATATATGTATATATATATATATATATATGTATAATGTGCGTGTGTGTGTGTGTGTATATATATATATATATATATATATATATATATATATATATATATATATAATAAAAACTCTGTTTAATGCATCAATTGGGTTGTTCCACAGTGACAAAGCGAGAAATTTGATGTTAGGGTTCCAATCCTTGCCCCACCCCCCATCAAGCATCGGGGTGTCTTGGAGTCATCGGTCCTAACTCTCACCCAATCCCATGTGTAAACAAGCTGTGGTGGTGAAACATAGGAGAATGGGTGAGAGTTAGGACTGATGACCCCCAACGCACACCCTGATGCCTGTTGGTGGGGGGTTGGGTGCAAGGGAGGGTGGGAACCCTAACATCGAATTTCCTCACTTTTGTCACTGTGGAACAACCCTAACTGATGCATTAAACAGAGTTTTTTGCCATGAATTTCCCTTCTTTTTGAGAATGTTCACTATAAATAGTGAAGTAATGGCGACGCAAACGCAAGCGGAAATGCTAACGCACATGGTGACGCAAACGTTAACGATAACGCAAACGGTAATAGAAACAGAAGTGCAAATGGTAATGTAAACAGAAATGCAAATGGGTACAGAAATGCAAACCATAACACGCATGGTCACGTTAATGCAATTGGAAATCCAAATTGTAATGGTAACAGCAATGATGATGCCAAAGTAAAGACAATCGCAGACGTAAATGCAAATGGAGGTGCATACGCAAACACAAATGGTAATGCACACAGTGATGCAAAATGAAATGCAAACAGAAACAGTAGTGGACACGCAAATGGTAACAGTAATGCAAACACAAATGAAAACGCAAAGGGTAATGCACATGGTGGCGTACACAGGAACGCTAATGCAAATGGGTATGGAAATGCAAGTGGAAACACTAACTGTAATAGTAATGAAAGCACACACCCTTTTTTCCCCAACAGCTGCATAGAGAAACACAGTGAGTACAAAGAATGTATGCATAATAATGGGCCTCGGAGCAGACAATGAGCACTTGGAATACTAAATTGCTTATATCTCAGGAACTGTACGATGTACAAAAAAAAAAAATCATATGATTTATGACTTTCTTGGCTAGTTTTGCACTTAGCCCCATAATGGGCGGGCTAAGCATTTTTCTGATGAAAAGTCCATATCTCGAAGCGTTTCCGAGATACGGGACCCAAAAGGCACAGTGGACGCCAGGATGTTAGTCTATGGGGAAAATCATCAACTTTGGAGTACTGTAATTTTGCATCCCTGCAATATTTTGTCACCGAACGACCAAAAGGCTCATCTGTCAGATGTTGGATTTCTTACCCCAAAATTTCAGCCCAAAAGACCAAACCGTTCTTTTGTAGCAGGTTGGCAAAGAATTCTTATTATTTTGCCATAGTGTCGCAAAGTAGTGTCATGATTTGTGACACTTTAGTAAAACAAATCACAAAAGTGTTGCAAATTCAACACTACTTTGCAACACTACAGTTTACAAAAAATTGAAAAACATATTTCTGGCATGCTTAAACCCCAAAAAAAGACATGGCTAGCATCCTCAGGGCTCGACTAGGTGAACACAAAAGTAATTGTGTCCCTAGAGGGTCCCAAATTTAAATGCCAAGCATTTCTGTGACCAGTAACTGAAAAAAAATGTCTGACTCACGACACTACAGGGGTCATTTGCAACACTAAAAACTACATTTGCGACACTGTCGAATAGTTTAACTTTTCCCATTGACTATAATGGGAAAATTGTTTTTTGAATAACTTTTGAACTGTTTAATATTTTTTCACAAAATCTTCAAAAGGCACATAAGGGACTGCAGTCACATGTTCCCTGAAGTTTTTGGACCAGTCGCGCAAACTGTGCAACCTGTAAGTGCGAGCAAAGAATGCACAAAAAAGCTTAAATGCACTGCTTTATAACTCTGTAAATGTATATCCAACCATTACGTAACTTGGAAGATCCAGAGATCTATGGTGCCACTTTGTGCCTGACAAATTTTAGCCAAATCTGCCATGTGGTGGCAAAGTTATTAAGCTGCAAAATTTCACACTTTAACCTTAAATGGGGTACTCAATCCTAACTATAGTGGCACTACTTTATATATATATATATTTATATTTATCTCTCTCTCTCTTTATATATATATATATATATATATACATATATATATATGTGTGTATATATATATATATATATATATATATATATATATATATACACATATACTGGTTGCAACCATAACCAGTACATTCATATAACATAAACAATGTTCATCTCTGATGCTTCAGTAGAAATTAAGCATGCTTGTCAATAGTCAGCAGTACTACTTAAATATTTCACATTGTGCTGTGAATACTGTATATGAAAAATACTACTTTTAGAAAACTAGTTCAAGTAGTTAAACATACAACCCTTATCTGTATTACCTCCTGTATGGTAACCCACATGGTTGGGGGTCTAACCCTATCAGGTAATCTTGTGCTGTATGAGGAAAGATCACTAGCATACTGACTAGAGGGCTTGATTATTAACTTAGAGGTGGCAATGTCTGCAAGAGAATTTTCTGAAATGCAAGAGAATTTTCTGAAGTGTAAACCCCTTTATGAACTACATTCATGGGAAGATCTACAGGCCTTCCTGGGGAATCATATCTAAGTCATTCTACAGGCTTAGTGACTCTTCCAGATTTTCTAGGAGGGGCAGGCACAGGCTCAGTCCTTTCAATATTGGCATCTGGGTTGATCAGTCCCGGCTCATTGTCCAGCAATAAGTTAGCTTCTCATGAAAGGGGTACCTCTGCACTGGCTGTTTGTTCAGATCTAGAAGGAGCAGTTGCATTAGCTTGTTCTGAGGGCTCTGGTTCAGGAGAAACACTTGTTTTAGCTGGCTCTGAAATTCCAGGTTCATCTTCGAGAGGAAATTCCATGGAATTTAAATCATGTTATACATTTTTAATACTTTCAGAACCCTCATCTCAATTAGAGTAATTGTTCCTCATGGTATCATAATTACCTTCTCCAGGCATTTCAGCATCTTCTGGTATTTCACCAGTCTGGCACTTGTGATCAGGATTTGCCTCTTGAGGCTCAGTTAATTCCACGAGACACAAAGAATCAGCTGCATCAGATGTTATACTTTGGCCGCTAGAGGGCACTAATCCCAGTGGTGCCTCCAAGATGCAACCCCTAGGTGGTGCTATCCCTAAGGATATTACCCCTGTCTGTAGTTCTAAGCACAGGTTGAGGGGTCTGGATTCAGTATTTAGGTGCCTCCATCAAGAGTAACAGTATTAGAGGTGTCTGTCTACCCTGTTATAGCCCTCTGGGAAGCTATAACCATGTACCAACCCACCTAGTAGCTTTAAACCTTTACCAGCAGTAGCTAACACACAGTAAATAGCAGTAATAATGTGCACACACCCGTCACACTTACCATCAGGGCTGGACCTTCAGCAACTATCCCTAGAAACCCCCCGTAAAACAAGATTAGCAGAACAGCTGCACACATTCAACACTGTGACCCAACTAATAGTATGCATATAAGCCAGGTTAAATGTGAAAAAAGGCAATCAGATTTATTTAGGGGACGTGAACAAGGAAGGGGTGTGAATCTAGTTAAATGACTGGTATTCTGATTTGAGTCAGGTTTTTTTTGCCATGCACTTCAAGTTCCAACTGCACAGTTCTACAACACTGAGTACCCGGGATGGAAAGCTGGCTAGCCAGTGGTGTTGCCCGGAAGTGGCCAGCGTTGCAGTGGATGTTGGGGCCCTTGATGGAAAGAAAAGGCAGTTAGCATGCACAACAAGAAGATGATTATTTGTAATCCTGTCCAGTTGGCCCAGTCTCATGAAACCCAAGAATTTGCAAAGAAATCAGATGGTACCACAGATAATTAAATGACATTGCAGGGAGCTACCCTGATTGTACTCACACTATCAGTTGGCTGTAGTATAGCAGGCAATATGCAGACCTCGTGGTGTTCACTAATGAGCATGGGGAAGCAGGGCTGACACAACACATCTCCTCTTCATGGCCTTTTCTTCCAGGTGGCCACAATCTGTGACTGCAAGTTGTTCCTGCACAGGGGCTGGATCCCCAAAGCCAGTCTCTTGCTGAAGACAGTCTCTCATGCAAGCAATTGGTCTGGGCCAAGATGGCAAAGGCCCAGGCGTGATGAGCAGGTTGGCAAAGTTCAGTTCTGTGTGCTGGCAAAAGCCTCCAGCTGGCATAACAGATTGGATCATAAACAGGCAGGTCTCGACCCACAGGAAACATTCTGCACATTCAAATAAGACAGCATTAATGTTTTACAGTTTGGATACAGTCCAGTTACTATTGCAGTAGATTCACTGAGCAAATCTCTCAATCAGAAATCAGTCTCACACACACTAGCTGGGCTGATCACTTCACAGGAGCAAATCTTCAATCCAAAACACAAGCGGTGCTTTCAAACTCTTTTATATCATCTGCTGCAGTTCCAGTCTTTTTTTTTTTCTAACTCTATTTTATCCCACCTGTACTTGTACCCCACCGAACTCTCTCCGGCAACCTTCCACTCAGCAGACGCTACCTCCCTGCATGACCCAACTCATCTCCACTCCCTGGGTCTACCCTCCGGGGAAGGTCTGCCCCTGTCCAGGGTGATCCTTCTCATAGTATTGAGCTCCAGGCTGAGGAGGCGGGGCAAGGAGAGAGCCACATCTGACTTCTAGGAGTGTGATCCTTGGGTAGGAGGTGCCTTTGCCTATTGGAAGGAGGAGGAGAGGGTATTTTACTAGTAAGTCCCCTGTGGAGCCCGGCTGTCAAGGCAACATGCTGCTGTGGCTCCACCCCAAGGCATATGCCACAACACTACATTGTGCTACCTCCAGTCACCGCCAGAGGTCGCTTCTTGAGTGGTCACATCCCTGTCTCTCCCCAGGGAAGAGAGAGCAGTCCTCTGGATGCTCAATCTCTTCCCTCCCCTGCTGACCCCCTGTGCCCCGGGCTCATTCCCGAACCCAGGTCACCGACATGGTGCAAGGTGTGGCATCCAGTGCCTCAACCCTCGGTGCCACCGGGCCGGCTTACAGCTCCAGTCTTAAATTGGATGTCTCTGACTTCTGCAGTCAGGCAGTCCAAATGCAGGAGAAACAATGGAAGTGAGGCAAGTTAGGACTCTTTCCACCGATTCCCCTATGTTCCATTCAGGGAGCATCTGCTTGAAAGTTCGAGCTGTTCACACTTCAAGCTCCAACTGTAGCTGGCCCACTGTCTCTTGCAGTACTGGGCATTTCCCATGGTATCCTGGATTTGGATTGGCTGGGGAAGCTGTCAGTCACAGGTTGGACTCCCCCTTCTGATCAGTTTAGGTGCCAACCCAGAATCTATAAAAACTACTGTTTTCCTTCCCATGAGACACTTGAGCCAGGATCAATTTTAGATCCCCTGAGTCCTGTTGGTCCTCTTACTGGAAGTCCTGGACCAAACATGGTGGCTCCCATTCTAAAAGGCAAACTGCAAAAAAAGCAGGTTTTAATTTCTCTATTTTAAATAATGTTAAGATGCCTTTTTATGTTTGCATATGTTTAAACTTGATGTCTGTGAAAATGGGTTTTTAGCCCACAGACCTTTCAGTATAAAATAAAAAAAATAATGAAATTAAATACAACAGTATATTAAAGGTAGATAAGTACAGTTTTCATACAGGCTCCCTCTGCACTATTATTGACTGCAGAGTGGAGCAAATCAGAGCAGTGTCTGGCCTGTCACAAGCCCTAAATCACTCGGACCCAGCTCAGACCATTCACTATACACGTTGGCTAGACTGTTAGAAGGGACAGGTGTGGAAGCACAGAATGGCACTCTTACGTGAATGAACAGAAGCAAACAAATACCCCTGGATCTATCATTTCTACAGGATGTCAGCCTTGCAGTGAGCATGGATGGAGCCCAGGAAGACATTAAGGTAAACCTCAAATCAGTGGGGGGGTTACATATGACTCTTACCCCTTGTTACTTTTTTTTTACTGTACTACTCCCTCACTATTGTCAAGCCTTTTACAAATTGTCTGAATACATCTTTGTAATCCCCTGGGTCATACCTGAAAGCAGGCATTTATTTGTCTGTGTGCTTACCTGATCAACAAAGGCTTAATAAATAAATAAAAGTGCAGTCAAATAAGAGTGCAGATATAACAGGTTCTGTCTGGTGCTTTTATCATCCTGATAGCTTCCTCACTGCTGAGTCATTGCTGTTTCTGTTGATGAAATAATACATTTTTATGTAACTGCATTCAAGTTTCAAGTTTTATTAGCAATAATTCATTGAGCCATGGCTCATTTGTAATGACAGCCCTACAATTTGCAATAATACCCCTACATGTTAACTCTTTTGTTACACGTATGTTTGCAGCACCTTCTGTGACATGCACTAAACCCTGGAGGTGTCTATTTTGTTACCCAATATTCCTGGTGACTAACTAACTTCCTACTGCTCAATGTTGCCAAAATGGAGGCACTGTACTTCTGTTTGGCAAAATACACTGGCCCACACTTTCAAAACGGTCAGATGAAGAAGCAAATGCATCCACACTATCGAATTTGAGCTATCCAGCTGTTTTCCAAACGTGTGTCTGTTTGTGACAAAAAGCACTGATCAGCAGCAATAAATTGTGATTTGCATCATTTTTCACAATTGCAGTTGCATCTTATTGTGGACACAAATGTCAGAAGCAGTTAGTTTGTATAATGGATGACTTAAGATTTTAGACAGATTTTCTTTTTGAACATAGCAGTGGGTAGATCTTGGATGGATCCATTTGGAGATCCTGCCCACTGTCTTTGATCTACAGTTACTTTTTTTCATTACTGGATATAGATTCTTAACTTGATTTTGAAAACTCAGTGTAATCTTTTAAGGGCTCAATTTTCAAAGAGCCCTTTGAGCAACGCAAGTTACATCACTCTAGGGCTGCAGCAATATCAGGGTGCATCAGGGACCCTGTGCCTAATTTTAGTAGGGAGGGTCAAAAACCAAGGAGTCACCACATGCTAGAACCAAACTATACTTTGTTAATGCACTAGTTTGGGTTGAAGCATCAAAAGTAAGGAAACGTGGTGTTAGGGTTTCTAACCCTTTCACCCCATCCCCAACCACCAGACAGCAACAGGAAAAGCCATTACTGTTTCACCTCTCCTGCATCTTCACTAATCAGATATGGGGTGTGCCTTGGGGTTGTCAGCCCTAACGCTCACCCCATTTGACCATGAGAGAAGCTGAAATGTGTATCATATATGAGAATGGAGTGAGCATTAGGGCTGACAGCTGTAAGGCAGAAAAAATAAAAGGGGGAACAGGGGAAAAAACATCAATCTTGGGCACATTAATGAAAATAAAACAAAACAAAATCAATGTAAATTTCTTTTGTTAAACATAAGAAGCCTGAATATAGAGAAAACCAAAACCTGAGCTGGAAGCAATTCTACTAACTGAAATGGTTGATATAGTCATAATTGCAGAAACTTGGTGGGACAAGGCTAGTGGATGGATAATGGACATCCCAGGGTATCATATGTTCCATAAAAACAGAAGAGACAAAAAAGGGTGATAGTGTGTTTATCTATTTGAATAGTAAGATTGAATATTGACAATATTATACAGAAGATCAGATAATACAACTTATTGAAACTATTTGGGTTCAAGTACATTTTAGGAATAGGTCCAAAATAGCAATAGTAAACTGTTATGGACCCCGATCATCAAAAAAAAAAAAAAGAGTACAATGAGGAGCTTATTAAAAAAAATTGGAAAAGTATCAAATGTGGGTGATGTGATCTTATTTAGAGATTTTAGTCTACCTGGAATACGTTGGGTAGACCTGATAGGGTCAAATGAACTCAAAAGAATTTTTTTGAACAGTTTACTGGAACTTGGACTTGATCAGTTGGTAACACAACCCACCAGAGGAGCTAATACACTGGACTTGAGTATAACTAATATTGAACATAATATCACTGACATCTCAACAGGAAGTCCCCTTGGAAGTAATGACCACAGCACAGTAAGATGTACATTTATGTCAAGTAAAATAAAACAAATTAGACTACCCACAACTAGGAACTATGAGAAAGCACAAACTGAGGATATTAGAAACAACTTAAACACTCTAGACTGGGAAAACATAATGCGTGAACTCTCTGTAGAGGCATCCTGGCAATTATGGAAAAAACAAATTGTGGAACTACAGTAAAAGAAAGATATATCCCTTTAAAAGAAGAGATATAATAATAAAGAAAAAGTTCCACCCTGGCTTACTGTAGCAATAAAGAAACAAATCGAACAAAAATAAAAAGATTTCTTTAAATTTAAGAGGGTTTCCACCAAATCAATCAATCAATCAATCAAATCTTTATTTATCCAGATGAAGCAGCATTGAGAAGAACTAATTTACAAGATGGACCTACACATGTAAAAATAACAATGATAACAGTAGGGCAACTAGGAGAAAGGTCTAATGGGATACAATACATCATTCCACCTAGCATATAAGAACATAAGGCAAAACTTAACAATGTGACAACTTAACATGACTAAACATAGAGGAAAAGTAATATTGTGAGTTGTGAAGTATTAAGGCAAAAATATAAGGCAGAGTTGAAGAGACTCAAAACTATCAAGAATGAAAAACTAAAATTGTGAGCTAACTTAAATTGGAATTTTAGTAAACACACAGGAAAGACAACAACAAGGCTTTCTTTGCATATATTAACAACAATGAAAATAGCAGAGGCCATTGAGGGTACACAGCAGTATAATAAAAGAAGATATTGTGGTAGCCAATTCATTTAATGAACTGCTGTTCAATCTACATGTCTAAACTGAGTAGAGATGTTGCAAAATAAAATTTCACCAGCGAAATTGATGTAAAATTGGAAGTTTTGCTGTGAGAAACATTTCACGAAATTCCACCTTTCCACAAAATTTTCACCAGGTGCAAAATTGCAAAATTATGCCTGTGGAACATGGAATTTCACTGCAAAATATTTTGCGTAAAGAAATTTCCTAATTTTATACATCTCTAAAACTGATTAGAAATTATTATAATATAGGCCTGTCATCTAGTATCAACTTTAGCATAGACGATGTGTACCAAATCTTAAAAACAATAAAGAGCAACTCCTCTCCCAGTCCAGATAACACAAACCCATTTTTTTAAAGAAATGGTGGCAGAATTATCCCTACACCTTAAAATTATATTCAATAGATCAATAGACTCAGGAGTGGTGCCAGAGGACTTGAGTATGGCTACAGTCATACTGCTCTTTAAAAAAGGGAGCAGGTAATGAGTAGAGAATTATAGATCAATTAGTTTGATTTCCCTATGCTGCAATGCCTTTGAATGGCTACTAAAAGGACATGCAGCTACAGAAACAATTACAAAAGGTCTGACTGATGGTTCTCAACATGGGTTTCAAAAAGGTCTGTCATGCACCACAAACCTATTCACATTTTATGAAAACATTAGTAGAACATTGGATGAAGGTATCCCTGTGGATGTGATTATGTTGGATTTTGCCAAGGCATTTGATAAAGTCCCACAAGAGGAACTCATGTATAAGATTGAGAAGGTGGGCTTTAGCCCTTGCATTGTGAGATGGGCCAAAGGCTGGCTGACTGTACTTAAAGGGTCAGAATAAATGGGTTACTTTTTGAGGTGGGACTGGTTAGTAGTGGGGTCCCACAGGGCTTGGTGTTGGGTACAACACTGTTTAGACTATTTGTGATGACCAAGAAAGTTGCAAATATTGTCTCTAAATATCAAAATACCATGAAATAGTAAAGAACCTGGATAAGATTGAACAATAAGTATTTAACAATAACATAGACTTTAAATATGTGAAATGTACAGTGTTTCGTCTTGGTAAAAGAAGTCCCTACTACCAATAAATATTAGGAAATAGACTTATAAAGGTGGTGGAAAGAGAGCGAGATCTGGGAATCATAATAAATAAATTAACAGGTTCTGATCATTGAAAGCAAACTGTACAAACTACAAACTGGATGGTTAAAACCATTAAGTGCTCCTTTGTTTCCAGGAACAAACAATGCATATTACCCATATATTATGAATATGTGTGACCCCATATTGATTATGGGTCCCCCTTTTGGAACCCCAATTCGAGGGATGATGTAAAAATAGTGGAGGGGTCCAGAGAAGAGTGACAAAGATGATCCCACATGAAGGACAGGCCATATGCAAATAGATTGCAAGAAACAGGTTTGTTTAGTTTAGAGAGGACTGGGGTAGACCTCCTAATGCTATTTAACATCTTGAAAAATCAACAACTAATATTACAATGTGGACTCAAGTATGCAAGTAGAATGGTAAACTTGAGGTTGCATGATAAACAGCTTATAATACCAAAAGCTAATACAAATAAAAGGGATTGCTTCTATACTGTAAGTGTGGCAAGGGCTTGGAATAAACTACCTTTGGAATTGGTTAATATTACTGATTTTGATAGTTTTAAGAGAGGTCTATATAAGTATATGAAATTAACCAAACATGGGTAAAATTAACCCACTGTGAAGTGGGAGAAAATCCACATGGGCAAACGGCCTGCTTTTTTCTTTTAATACCAAAGTAAACCAAAGTAAAACAATGGGAATAAAACTAGAACAGAATTCATGTTTTTCACTCTTCAGATCTCAAAAACCGCACATCTGAGTAGAATGAAACTTTGTACATTCTGAGATCTGTCATACTAGACTGCACATGCAAACATTCAAGCAAATCCATTGAAAGGCTGGGAAGATATTAAAGTGCAAACTTTCAAGTTTAACACAGAAACCCCAGTAAAACCTTAACTACTGAAACTGCTTTTATCTGTCAATAAAGGGAAATACATTATTAGCACTTTATATCAACATAGTAAGAGCATATTTCTAATATATTGATACACTGAAGGGTATCAATATGATACAATTAAGCAATACTACATGACAGGGTGTGATATATCATGGGATCTCATCATGCCTCATATACATTGTGAGGCACAAGGCTGCAGGTCAAGTGCCTCATGCACCCCCAGAATTGCTGTTTTCCCATGATATACCACACCCTAGATTGTATTATTGCTATTATGAACTGGATTGAAAAAAAATTAGTTAACATTTTTTTCAATGATTTTTGGAGTGTGAATGGGTACAAATAATGACATAAGTTCTTGTTTTATAGAGGTTGGTACAGTAGGTGGTGCTGTAGCAGTTATGGGTGACTCTGTATATGGATCTCCATGCCCATACATGCCCACAGTTGTTTTTGTCAAGCATTTTCTTTCTATGGAAAGTCAAAAATTAAAGCTGTAATGGGGAACTGAAAGTGGTATGAGGGGAGCGGTCAGCTGCAGTGGCCGAATGGGGCAGAACTCTTTATTAGCTGGCAGTCATCATATAGAAGCAGTGGTGCAAAGGAAACTGTACAGCAGTATGTAAAAAATAAGAGCTGTGGTGCAGGAGTGTGTTACTGAGGATCTGATAACATATTTAGGAGAAAGAGAGCTGCAAACAAATTCTTTGTAATGCTACTGTTCATTTTGTTAGTAGTGTTATCGGCTGCTTGAGAAAAGTCGTGCATATTGTGGTTGGATTCAGAGTTTCAGCATTGTGATGAGCAGCATTTACTGCACCTTATTTTGAATGTATCTGAACTTTGTAGTTTGGGAGAGACTTGGAGGCTGCTTTTCTTTTTCTTTTCTTTTTTTAACAACCACGGGGGGGGGGTGAAGTGACAGATGGAATCCCCATAGATATTATCTTGGATGACCTTGGGTTATGCATACCAATCTTAAAGATCTTATTTAACAGCATAATAGAAACTGGAAGTTTACCCCTAACCTGCAAAGAAAATATTATAGTTCCTATACACAAGAAGGGTGATAAGGCGAACCCTGGTAATTATAGGCCGATAAGCTTACTAGACATAACACCAAAATTATTTACTAAAATTCTCTATAGCAGATTGATGACTTGGACTAATAATAAAATAATTCTCAATGACAGGGAAGCAGGCTTTATGCCAGAACATTCTACAATAGACCAGTGTATGGTAATCACACATCTTGTGCATAAATACATTTACATTAAAAAACCAAAAATGTTCTGTGCGTTTATCGACCTAAAATCAGATTTTGATACGGTTAATATGAAAGAATTATGGGAAACACTAGACAATTATGAATTAGACCCATTAATAATTACTATGTTGTTAACACATTGAAAATTTTGTATAGAGACAATCATACCTCTATAAGATATAACAAAGAGGGAGATAACACCACAACATTTCCATCTAATACTGGATTGAGACAGGGATGTGTTTTGTCCCCCGTATTATTTCACATTTTTCTTAATGGTGTTCTGAATGGGTTGAGTGACTCTGGGCTGCACATGCCCAAACCAGGCTCCAGGCGGTGCCCCAACCTGGCATACGCTGATGATGCCTTCTTAATGGCAACAAGTTATCTGGTAATCTGGAGACGTCTCCAAAAATTTTAAGAGGAATGTAATAGGATTGCTTTAGAAGTAAATTTTGAAAAATCTAAGTACATGATTTTCAATAGCTATCAGGTGAAAACTGATAAAATATGTATGCTAAACTATAACAAACACAAGATTGAGCATGTGGAGAATTTTTTGCTATCTGGGAATTGTGTTCACTTATAGCTTGAAATGGCAAGAATGTATTAAAAGCATAATTGAAAAGGTAAAGGGATTAGCCCTGTCAACAGAGAAATTTGCTTATAAATATGGGGGACAGTCTTTTAAAGGTTCTTTCAGGGTGTTTAACACCAAAATAAGGAGTCAGATTTTATATGGAGTGGAAATATGGGGACATGACAAAACTGACATGCTGGAAGCAAATATGAATACATTTAATAAAAGATTATTAGAGCTACCATGCTGTGCTGCTTCAATTTTGACTAGGCATGAAATTGGGCAATTATCAATTAGATGTAACACTGAAGTTATCCATTTATTGGATAAAAGTGTATAACGTGCACAGCAAGAGACTCCCCAGAATGTCTGGAGGAAACATTACTCTATAATCAATTGAGATTTACTTGCCCCTAGCCTCTATGCACTGCAGAAGATTACTGAACCATACGGACTTCTGGAGTGCGTAGTTGAAAGCTACTGGACCCCATTAGAGGATATAAAAGAAAAAATGAAAACAAGAATTTGGGACATTCATATTCAGAATGAGATGAGCCTAGCAAAACATTTTAAATTAAGCAATTGATTGGTGGCAAACATGAAAAGAGAATTTGGGATAGAACAATATTTATATAAACTAAAAAAATCCCCAAATAAGGAAAACCTACACTAAGTCCAGATTTGGTTATATAGATATCCAAACCTTGGGAAGGTTTTACTGGAAAGCAAATATGAATTTGTGTGCCTGTAAAGTGGGTGAAGATAACCCAACACATCTACTTTTGCTCTGTCCTTTACATAATAAGGAGAGAAAATTGTTACTAGGAGATACACTTGTGAAGTTAGATATAGAACCACAATACCAAGTTAATTATTTATTAAAAACTAAGGATGTCAAGTTATTAGAGAAAATCACAAGATTGTGCAGAGTTATATAAGGAAAAAACTGCATATACATAAGAAACATAAGGGCAAAGGTTGTGTAACATAAGAAGGTGCAGCTTATTATAGATTATTATCTGTCACATAAATTATCTTTTTGTAACACATTTTATGGATTTTATTGTAATGATTTATATGTATATTTACATTATGCACTAACTGTAACGGCAATTGTATTTGTCAACAATAAATGTTCTTTGATCTTTGACAGACGGGGACTTATTTTTTTTAAACTGGACATTTCCACTGCTCCTACTGACTTGCAGCTGTGCTGTCTAGCTGCTGAAATCTATGGGCAGATGGATTGGGGACAGGTGAAAAGACCTGTTGGCTGGCACATCTTCTTACCCATAATTATGTTGTGGATTTTAGTCACAGGTATGGAGATGGCTCAGCCAATCAGGTTGCTATATCTTTGGTAACCAGTTCATAATTTTATTTACCTAGCACCAGGTTCATATTAAGTAATGTTTCTAGCCCTGATGGTTAAAAAGTTAGGGCTTGTTAAAAAAATATATCATTAGAAAGTAATAACTTTAAAACTTTTAGGGCTAGAAATGTAATTTTTTAAACAAAAGCTTAATGTCAACATTTTTACATCATTTTGATATACTTTCAATATATTGACGTACTGAGAAAAAATATTTTTATAGCAATATTGTTTTCAGGACACTTTGAAAACATATTTGGATTTTTGGTTAATTTAGAAGAACCAAAACAAATAACAATATGATTTCTATTTTGAAATGTGTTTAAAAAACAGTCCAATTGTGTTACATAAAATCCTCATTCCCACTTTAGGTAACACCAACATTGTTCCATGTTCTATGTTTTTGCTGACTATGCCTGAGACAGCATTGCAAGATAAGAAGCCAAACAAGAATATATGCCACTGAAGCAAACATTTCAGTGGTAAATCAAAAGTTTCAGTGTAACTAAAACATTTATGAACCAAAAGAAGGCATGTTGCTTTCATATGGTTCCCTACTGGCATCTTTTATACCAAAGTGTTTTACAAGCAAAGAAGTGTGGCCACTGAAATTATGCATGCACTGAAATGGAGCAAGATAATGGGAGTTTCGGGAAAATACAGGGAAAAAAAAAACATTGAAAGCTAAGCCAAGAAGGTTGCATCACTTGCTGCATTATACAGTGAGTGAATGAGTGAGTGAGTGAGTGAGTGAATAACAGCTGTGGAATTCAAACAAGTCTCCTGGTTAACAGCTCTGCACTCTGAGCACTAAGACCACTGCTACACCATTCACAAAATATACCACCACCACCTTAATCTGGTTCAGCGTGAGTTGGTTTCCTTCTGTGACCAGCTCTACGATGCAGGTTCGGCAACACTTTCGTCAACTGGCATCACAGAGATGGGATTTATGTCAACCGCAAGTTGCAGTTGATATAAACCCCTCTTTTCTCCCAGTCTATTTTTCTATCAGGGGGCTTAGCACCATGAACCCCCCCCATATGGGGGACTTGGCACCCCGCACCCTCAGACTAAATATAATCAACTCCAAGTCAGAGCTCATTTGAGGAGAGGTTGCAGGACAGGGACAGTGTACACCAGTGTCAGGTGTACCAACACAGTGATCTGTCACTGAACTATTGATTTTGTTGAGAGCAATATAGGTTTCTGTGTTGGTGTTGCAAACTGTGGGGAATATCTGTACCTCTGTAGCCTCCCTCTCTGGGGACAAGGCTGAAACTTAGGGAAAAAAGCCTAGTTCTCTGTCATGGTTAAAACAAACAAAACAAACAAACAAAAAAAAAAAGCTAAATACACATTGCTCCTTATGGGCCCCTGTACTATGAATTGAGAAAATCTTAATTTGAGCACTACATGAGTATTTTCTAGTGGTTTAATATCATAGGGGGAAGTAGGATGGGAGTCCAAAGGAAAATGAGGTGATTTGAATCTGAGAGATCAAGAAAGAAGCAACCTGGAAAAATTGCAAAAGCACTATTCAATTAAAAATCTAAGCATTTGTTTTTAAATTAAAAATTAAATCAATTTACTAAGACACACTTTTGATGAAAAGCAGCATATTCTAAGCTGCCAGTAAACTTTAGTCTCATGTTAGAAGGGAACAAAACAAGTATCTAGGTGAGGAAGAATACTGTACAAAATTATCCACAGAGCTAAGAAATGGAAACCTGGACTATAGTACTTTACATTGTAGTTCCTGCTACATGAATTTTGTAGCAAATGCATTGGACATAAGTGTAACAAGGTACCAGTGTGGACCACATCTCTCACTTTTTATAAATACAAGAATTAGTAACCCTGATTTTTGCATCCATTCAACTTTATTTGTTATGTATGTTTTAAAGGAACTGTTGGAAGGGAAACCTATTGATGCAGAGAATCCAAAAGACCCCAATGACAATAACACAGAGATGGCTCCTAACATTTGTAATGATGCTGAAGAAATGACATGTAACTCTGAAGAAGATGAAGAGCATCAAAAATGAATGAGTGTAAAAGAGGGAACTGAAAAACCAACTCTAAGAAATACTGATGCCCTGCCATCGTATGTGGATGAAGGAAAGGAGAACTATAGCTTGTCATAGTATCGACCATGCCTTGAGTAACACTTTAACCTATATAATTCAATAATTTTTTTTTTATTTTATTTATTTAGTTTTTGTTGATCGGGTAAGTGCACTAGACAAATCCTGCCTATTTTCAGGCACGACCCGGGGGAGGGGGATACAGATGAATGCCAACTGACTTTGAACCAGATTAAGCAGTTGGTGGTATTTTTAGTGAATGAGGGAAATTTGGCCAGGACACTGGGGAAATTCCCCTACTCTTTTCGATAAGTGCCATGGGATCTTTAACATCCACCTGAACTACCACCAATCTAGGCAGATGGGACCTCAGTTTAGCGTGTCATCTGAAAGACGGCACCTCAGAAATGCAGCTCCCCTCTCATGCTGCACTACAGTGTTAGTACTGGAATATTAACCCAAATGCCAGATGTGGAAACTGAACTCACAGCCCTCTAATCTCCCAGCCTCAGAGGCGAGTGTGCTACCTACTGAGCCACTGACACTGTTTCATGATTTGTGCTTTTTCTTCAGCAGCAGTCTAAGGCCCTGTTACAGTAACAACACATCACAGTCAACTTGCCATCTGCAGAGACAGCTGTATACCATCATTATGATGTTATTGGAGATTGATTTTAGTGCAGATGGAGTTCATTGCTGCAGAAAAGGGACTTACATTCATGCTGGGGTGCTGTTTGATAAATTACCTCCTAAACAATATGGCCCAGATATTCAAAAGGGTTGCGCCATGCGCAACAGGGTTGCGCCATGCGCAAGTCCAAAATGCGCCATTCTGCGATATTCAGCAGGAGACAGTTACGCCACTGGCACCAGGTTGCGCAAGAGAGCAATGCAAATGAATGCATGCTCAACAGGAGGGGGAGGATCCATGCATAACCTGCGCAACCCGATATTCAGTCGGGTTGCGCAGAGCTGTGCATGCTAACCCCCAAGCTGCGCCCGCATGCTTTGGAGCCAAAAAAGTGCTAAGTCGAGGGCCAACCACAGGTGAGCTGCCGCATTGCAGGGCGCAACACAGCAGCTGCCACCCTGGCTGGCCCCCAACCTCGCTCCCTGTGCCCCCACCAGCCCGATCACGGGCAGTACAATGACATGTCCCCCCCCACATCCCACAGCCTGATCAAGGGCAGAACTCTGTATAAACCCCCCAGTGCCCAATCGCGGCAGAACCTTGTATAAACCCCCAGTGCCCGATCGCTGGGCAGAATGTAACCTCCCCCAACCCGACACTCCCTTGGTGGTCCAGTGGACCATAAAGCCCGATCGTGAGCAGAATGTCACAGCACAACCCCCCAAACATCTCCCTGGTGTCTAAGTGTCCCCCCACCACCCACCAAGCCCCTCACCCCGCTCCCCGCAGCGGGAGGCGAGCAGCATCCACGCAACTCCTTTGAATATCACTCCCGCCACACCCCTACGCAACTATTTTGAGCAGCGCAAGGGCTTGCGTCTCAGACTGGCGCAGTTTGAATATCTGGGCCTATGTCTTTATCAGTACTTGCATTGTGCCATGAGGTGGGTAGCCACCAAGTAAGTGTGTGATCTAGAAATGCATTCATTCTAAAGTTCTGCAGGCAGAAAGAGACAAAGAAGCTCATGTGGATTGCCTCACATTGCTCAGTGGTAGAACTTCACTCTACCACCTTCATGATCATGCTGTTAATATGTCCCTTGAAGGCTTTGTTTGTTTTTGCTCTTGATGACATAAAGGAGTAGATTATTCCAAATTCTGATACCCTCTGTATAGAGCTATGTGGAATATAAAATTCTG
Source organism: Neoceratodus forsteri (assembly GCA_016271365.2). NCBI lineage: Eukaryota > Metazoa > Chordata > Ceratodontiformes > Ceratodontidae > Neoceratodus > Neoceratodus forsteri. The sequence continues at coordinate 34,948,520 of CM057450.1, forward strand.
GCCATGGAATGCCCGAGGAATGACCATTCCGATTCTGTGGAATTTTGCTAAACTTTTAATTTCAGTTATTTCACTATAATTTTAAAAGTATGCATCTAAAAAAAAACAAATTTGGAATGTAATCAGCATCCCATGATTTACACATGTGTACCAAATCTCACAGCTGTGTATACAAAGGGGGCAGAGTTATGGGTGGCCAAACATTTAATCAAAATTTAATTTTCAGTTATTTTGAGATCATTTTAAAATTTCTTCTCAAAATGTTTCCACCATATCAGGATTTAGAGATGCATACAGAATGCATATATGCACCATGTTTTAAGTCTCAAGTTTTAATGGGAGCTGAGTTATAGGTAGTCAAATAGTTTGCCAAAATTTGGATTTCTGTAATTTTAGTATAACTGATAGTATTTATTGAAATATTACAGAAATTGCCAGGTATACAGGTTATTACTACATTTGTATATGCACATAGTTTCAGATTTCTCACTTCAAATAGGACTGAGTTATAGCCTAGCAAACATGTTGCCAACATTTTAATTTTGGTTAGTTCCCTCTAATTTTAAAACTACATATCCAAATTTAACCAGAGTTGAACCAGTTAAACTACTATACCACATGGTAATTTCTGAAAAACTTTACATTTCAGCTCTAAATGGGATTAAATGAAAAGCAGTCAAACTTTCACAACATTTAAACATTTAATTTTGCAAGAATGTGAACTACAAATGTATAAACCCCTGAAACTTTAAAACTAGATAATGCAATGCCATTACATTTGGCAGGTTTGTAGACCTTATAAAGGGGCTGAGTGTGCCAATTTTATTAATTGCTTGCTGTGATACAGTAAATTGCAAAATAACATCCCTACTTAAAGTCAGATCCCATGAGTCTTTGTGAAAATTGCAGAATTGCATCAAAAATTCCATAAAATTGGAATTTTCTAATTTCACTCAGCTTTATTGGGGGGCTTCTAATTAAAGGATGGGGGTTAAGAGGTAGTTAGTGCAGGGGGTCACCAGGTTCAGGAGTTAGATGCACAGTTTCACCGAGAAATGGACAGCTGAGCTGGGTAGCACTACAGTGGAAGACACCCAGGTTGGAGCAAGAAAGCACAGAGTGTCAACAATTCCAACCCTTAGGCTGCCAGATGATTTAGAATGTATAGGTTTTTAGGACATGTATACATGTCCATGGCATAGCAAAGGTTAAGGATCACATCCAGTAAATTTATGATCCTGGGAGCCTGGTGTACATCCAAGTCTAGGACTTTGAGGTACTCAAAAACATGTAGAAGGGGAAGACAATGTCTTGGACAGCAGAAAGAAAGAATTCTGGCTATTCCAACAGGGTAGGTTGACAGGAAAAGGAGTAGGTGACTCACATTTTAAGGAAGTTTGTCACTGTAAAGAATAAAGAGGATATCAGTGGCACCAGTAGTTCTACTGAGTCAATCTAGCTGTGCCAAAAGAGAAGGGGGGGGGATAGTAACCAAGTGAGGAACAGCAGGACTGCAAAAAGCTCAGCCCAATTTATCAAATAAAGTAATGATGTGGGCACTGTTAATTTTAAATTCCACACAAAAAAAATTCTGAATGCTTCATCTACAGAATATGCCATCATAAATATGTGAGAAAATGTTACTAATATTTTTTTTTTCTTCTGCAAAATTAAAATTGCTGAATCAATTTATTCAGTTGTGTTAGACACCAGGATGCATGGACTATGGATATGCATGTCAAATGTTACCTCTATGCATGCAAGAGCAGATAAGTTACAAACATTCACATTTTTGATAGTTTTCAGAAAGTTTTGCAAATATTTACATAGTAACGATTTGAACCCTTGTAATTTACAAATCTCTTATCTAATTTACTCCATATTTAGAAAATGATATAAGCATTACAAAAAGGTTATCCATACTAATTTACACAAGTCTAGCTCCAAAGGTGCCTGAGTTATATGTTGATGAATTTTTTTCATGACATTTCCTGAAAAAAATAAAATGACAGATTTTGAGCACATATAATTTTGAGACGATGCATCATATTGTCATGAAATCTGACAAATTGAAGAACACCTATCATCAAGAAATAATGCCAAATTTAAGATACCTGACCCAATAGACGGTTAAGGAATATGCAGATAAAAAATGTTCATGAAATTTCACACAAACATTAAAATGAAAAACATTTGAGCCCCTATGATTTTAAAACTGTCCCACCAAATTATATGATATTTGGTACATTTATAGCCATTATCCCAGTGACTAAATATTTCAAACTACAGCTCTCTAGCTTAAATGTTATTGAGTTATAAACAAACAACTAAATTTTAAAAATTCCACAAAATGTTGATGAAATTTCATGGAATTTCATGGAATTTTGTGAAATTTCTTCAAAATTCTGCAGATTCAGAATTTTCTCATTATGCACAGCTCTACTTCTGGGCAAATAATTTCCTTTTATTTGTTTTGATGTTACATATTTAATTTGTTTTATGACCCCTCGTAATGTTTTCTTCACCTCTTTGCTCCATCACAAGGTTATGCACCAGTTTTGAATCCCTGCTGCTGTCATACATAGAAAGAATGTCTCCTCTAATTCACATCCCCCAAACTTATTAGTACCAATTCCTGCAGTTCCTGAAATCTATCTTCATAACTGAATATTAACATCCTGTTTTCATTAATGTGCACCTCTTCTGCACTTTTTTCTGATCCATCTTGTATATTTTTAATTGTTGTGACCAGAACAGATATCCATGATCAATATATGGACTTACAATACTTTAATACAATGGCAGTATCACATTCCTTCCTCTAGATGCAACATTTTGTTTGATGCATGTTGTACATATTTTGCCCTGCTTATTAACCCCCTTCCCCCATACTGAATGTTCTGTATTGGTCAGTCTGCCACTGCAATAAATACTGTGTGCGTTTGTTTGTAGCATTAAACACCTAGAAAATAATTTCCATTCAGATTTTTATTCCCAAGATGATGAATAACTTTCTGTTTTTCTTTGTTTAGTTCTATTACTTTACATTCTATTAGTTTATTTTATTCAGATTGTTTCATTGAATTCTATCCTGATTTATTGGTTTAACTATATTCTCCAACCAGCAATCACTTAAAAGTACTCTACTTTAATACTAGGTATTGACACAATAAACTTCATGAACTATGTATAAGGGCAAGACAGGAAGATATTGACGTTATCTCAATTACAGAAACATGGGGCGATAATAAAGCTTCCTGGGAAATCAAGGTACCAGGCTACACTGTATAAATTAAACAGAGATATAAGAAAGGGAGGAGGAGTTGTGTTATTTATTAACAACAACATTAAATGTATAGACATATTAGACAAAATTTGTTCTCATGATTTTGAGACTGAGTGCCAGATATTCAGAAATGCAGCAAAGGCCGACGCATTTGCCCTCACAGCTGCTCCGGTGTAACGTACAGGAGAATTTCAGAGTCGCGAGCGACTGAGGACACAGCCCGCCCTCCCCACAACAGAAGCCGACCTCCGCGGGTCCAGGACTTGCCACCGCGCCCCCCCCGACTGCAGACATCCTCGCAGCTGCTCCGGTGTAACGTACAGGAGAATTTCAGGGTCGCGAGGGACCGAGGACACAGCCCGCCTCCCACAACAGAAGCCAACCTCCAGTGGTCCAGGACTTGCCACCGCGCCCCGACTGCAGACATCCCTCGCAGCTGCTCCGCTGTAACGACAGGAGAATTTCAGGGTCGCGAGGGACCGAGGACACAGCCCGCCTCCCCACAACAGAAGCCACCCAGGGGTCCAGGACTTGCCACCGCGCCCCGACTGCAGACAGTGTTCGGCAAGAGAAGCAACAGCTGCAGGCGCCTGTTTGTACTTGGCGCCTTTTTTGGACTACCTGTTTTTTTTTTTTTTGCTGCTTTAATATCTAGCCAGCCAACTGCTCTGTTATTTAGTTATCAGGAACCTTAATTGTATTGTTGCCTGTATCGCTTGTCCTGCCTCTCCACTTACCTGCCCCGCCTCCGAAGGTACTGTATTTAAAACTGCTCTCCTCTCTCCACAGTCCTCGCAGCTGCTCCGGTGTAATGTACAGGAGAATTTCAGGGTCGCGAGGGACCGAGGACACAGCCCGCCCTTCCCACAACAGAAGCCGACCTCCGCGGGTCCAGGACTTGCCACCGCGCCCCCCCCCGACTGCAGACAGTAAGTTCGGCAAGAGAAGCAACAGCTGCAGGCGCCTGTTTGAACCCCGCCGGCACTGCGTGCTGGCTTCCCACCGCCCACACCACCACCCTTGGTCAGCTCTTTGTTTTATAGGGAATATCACGTGCTTTGCAGAAACTATCAGCCCATTTTTCCACTTGCAGGTTATACTGGCTGAACACTAGGGGGAACCTGCATGCCTAAGCCTTCATCCCTCTTGCATAGCAGTCAGTAAACATGCCTACTCTGTGTCTTGAAGTTCTCACTTTGCTCCTTTTGTCCCATCTCCCCCCACATAAAATGACCACCAAAAATCTTGCTAACTCCCTTCCTTATGAACATGTGAGCACAGTTCATCCCCCTCCTGCCCCCATACCCCACTTCTGCCACCCAATCTCCATTGGCACACCTCACACTCTGAGCAACCCATCTACCCCACCCCACCCTCCACCGGTACCCATGCCCCCAGCAGCACACAGTAGCAGGTGGTACTCGCTTGACCAAGCGCTGCCCACCCTTATCTCCCTACCCATTCCCTGCACTGCCGCCACCAGATCCTCGCATACTCATACGGTCCCACCACTACTGCCGTAGTCCCTCCCCATCTCTTCACACTACTCCTCCTGCTCTCTGGGAATGTCCACCCTAACCCGGGTCCAGGTCCTTCTCCGTCGCCCCCCCAGGGCAGGGACTTTGTATTGCCTTCATGAATATCTGCAGTCTCCCAAGGAAGATGGCTGTGCTCCAATGCTGGGTCTCCCAGCATAAGCCCGACATTCTTGCCATAGTTGATACCTGGCTCTCACCCTCGACACCAGACTCGACTGTCTCCCTCCCTGGCTTTACCCTCTTTAGAGAGGATCGTGTGGGCAAACGTGGCGGTGGCTATGCCGTCTACCTCACAAACTCCCTCCTGGGTCATGCTCTACCCGCCCCTAACCTTGGCCATGGAGCACAAGCCATCACATTAAAAATTACCCCTGACCCCGGACGAGGCCCACTCTACCTCACTACCACCTACGTACCCCCACGTGAGCAAAGCCTAGCTATCCTCTCCATCACTGACTACCTCACCACCCTGCCATGTAAGGCTGAACAGCTCATCCTTAGGTGACCTCAACGCCAACTGGCTGGGCCCCAACTCAATGCCGATTAAGGACAACTTAGCCCTAGACCTAACCCAACTTGTGAAACAACCCACCAGAATTAACCCGTCAAGTGGGACCAGCTCTCTACTTGACGTCGTGTTCTCTAACCGTCCACACAAAATAAAGGATCTTAGAGTCCTAGCCAACTCCCTCAGTGACCACTCACCCATTCTCTGCTTCTGGTCCTCCCCCACACCTAAACCCACGCACCAAGCCACCCCCCGTCGCTGTCTCCGCCCGGGAGGACTAAGCAAACTTAAACAGCACCTTGCCCAGCTCTATTGGTCCCCGATCTCCCTTGCATCAGATATAGACAGCGCCCTAGCCTTTCTCGCTAGTGCCTTTTGTAAGGCCTGTGACGTCTTCGCCCCTGTTATCAACATCCGCACTAAGAGGCGCAATGCTGCCTGGATTTCACCTCCCCTGATCCAGCGGCTTAAGCTGCGCGATAACCTCTGGAATATTACTGTTGAAACAGGCAGACCAGCAGATAGGCAAGCTTATAATACAGCTGGCAACCAGTGCACCTGGGCCATACGGCAAGCAAAAGCCCACTTCTACCAATCCACCCTGACTTCCTCCTGGGGCTCTGCTCGTTCCTTCTGGGATAACATGAAGGAATTAAATGGTACTACCCGCGCCCCTCCTCCCTCTCAGGTGGTCATAAATGATTGCTATTAACACGGATCCCTCCTGTGTTGCCAACTGCCTGAAGCATCCTTTTCTGATCTAAGTGCTATCCTACCGTCCCACTTCTTTGACCCCATCCCAGCAACCAACCACCCAGATGTCTCCCGTCCCCTTTACTTTAGGACTGTCTCCCCACAGGATGCAAACCGATCCTTCTAAAAGCCCTCTCCTCCCATAACCCGAGCTGCGACCCTTGACTCCAAGATGCTCTGCTAACCCTGGATGTCATGATTACCCCCCTCACGGACTTTATTAACTGCTTCCTGTGTCTCGCCAATTCCTAATGCATGGAAGATGGTCAAATCACCCCATATATAAGAATGGAGATCGCACTGTGCCAAGCATTACAGACCTATCTCCATCCTCCCCTCTCTCAAAGGCCCTGGAAAAATAGTATCCATGCAACTCGCAGCCCTATCTCCACCTACAACATTCTGTGCCCTGAACAACATGGCTTCCGCCCTGGTCACAGCACTACCACAGCTCTGCTGGAGTTCTCCCACTATATACACTCGGCACTAGATGCCAGTGAGCTGGCCGGGCAGTCTTCATCGACCTGTCCAAGGCCTTCGACACTGTAACACCCGATGCTGCTTCAAACCCTCGATAAACTGGGGTTCTCATCCGTCCGATGAGCTGGTTCACCAGCTACCTCTGTGGCAGATCTCAACACGCCAAACTAAATGGTTGCCTGTCCACGCACTGCCCTGCACGCTCTGGAGTACCACAAGGCTCTATTCTGGGCCCCACCTGTTCAGCCTCTTCTTAAACTCCCTTCCCAGCTCTTGCTCCGGCAAAATACTACTATATGCTGACGATGCAGCCTTTAGTTGCCTCCCACTCCGACCCACTCACACCCAGCACTCCCTGCAACTCTACTTCAACCAGGCTGAAAAATGGTTCCCACCATCGCCTGGTCCTGGAACCTCAAGAAAACAAAGACTATGATCTTTCCCACCGGCAAAGTAATTTCAAAATGCTCCGCCTGCATCCTTCCCAGTACCCTTCACCCCTTGAACAGGTAACCACGCATAAATACCTGGGCATCACCTTCGACTCGGCATTCTCCTTCCATGCTCACATCCATGCCTTATCCTCAGCCATGAATACCCGTATTGGGCTCCTCTATCGCCACAAGGACTGCCTCCCGACCGCCCTACGGCTGGCAATCACTTCCTCCATCCTATCTTTGGTTGACTATGGCTCCCCCACCCATGCTGTCGCTGACCCCACTGCTCTCACAAAATCCAGACATCTATCAACAAAGCCTGCAGGCTCCTGACTGGTGCCCCAAGGAGAACGCACACGCCAACTCTACTCCAGCACTCACATACTAATCTTGAAGAACAGCTGCAATATTACACCTGCATACCAACCAAAAATCCCTACTTGGGCTCTGTCCCCGGTGTCACCGCACTGCTCTACTGGCCTCCCATTCGGTCGCTACCCGAGGGTACCAGTACCATGTTCCAGGTGCCTAGAGCTAGGACTTCCTCGCCCAAAGGTCCTTTCATCACAGAGCGCCATCCTGGTATAACTCCTCCCACACATGTCACTAGCACCGCTAAAATTGGCTAATCTAAAATCGCCCGCAAACACCTCATTACACGAGAGATGTAATGTCTATCCCAGAGCCTTTATAGCGCTCTGACTTACCAGCTACTATAGGACTAAGAATATAACAATGCCTGAGTTTTGCCACAGTCAATCGAAATGCGACATTGTATCCTGGATGTCCCTTGGGAACCCGGTGACTTGTGGGTTCCCATGAAACCCAAATACTTAAAATGGCACTTGAGGATTTTAATGATTCTGTATTGTATGTTGCATGTAATTCACCTGTACTGTTCTCCTCTGTACTACCACACATTAGATTGTTCCTCCCTGTGACGAGGTGCCTTTGTAAATGAGTCTCTGACTCAAAGGTTGTAAATCCGATATTTGTCTAAAAAAAAAAATAAACTCCGGTGCAGTGCAACTCAAATGCGCCATGGTGCAGTGAATGCGATATTCAAAGGTTGCGCATGGTGACAAGTGCCAGAGCAACATGGCTGAATATCATAGCGATGCGTCATGTCACAGTCAGAGGTGAACCAGGGAGCAAACAGACCTGCACCATAGCAAAACCAGAGATGCACAAGGGAGCAAAGGGAGATCCACCAAGACACAGAAGGACCACCCCAGGCAATGGTGGGAGCAAAGCAGCTGAGGGATAGCAAGTGTCAGGCAGCGGAACACAGCTGGGGACAGTGGCAGGGAGGCACAGTGGTGGGCCACAGGTGACCACCACCTGCAGGGCACAGACAGGCAGCCAGCCCCCCCAGCACCAGGGAACTGGATGCAGGGAACAGGTGGCAGCAATGGCCAAGGGATAGCTGCCACTGGAACCCCCAGCTGGATGCCAAGCCCCCACCTACCCAGACTATGGCTAGCCACACCCTGGTATGCAACACCCAACACACATGCCACACATCTTGGACAGCCAGCCCATGGCCACCCCAAGGCACAGCCACTGACCAAGGAGGAGGACACATCCATTCATGGCCCACACAATGACACAAGCACAACACACAGACACTCACCACACCACTGCAGCATGGCTCCACTCACCAGTTGCAAAGCAGACACAGACGCAGGCAGTTAAGCAAGTAAACTGTAATAAAAAAACTATGTACAAGGTAATATGGAGAGAAAGGGTAGGAAAGCAAGGGATGTGGACAGGGGACAGGGACTGAACAGTGGGATGGAGGAAGGAAGGGGAAAGGATGGCAGAGGTGAGAGGGAAGCACTGGGGACAACTAAGGGTGGTCATGGCCTGCCACTGCCTGATTCCTCCACTGTTGCCTGTCATGCAACACCATCCTTCAGGTCTACTGGGTCACCTCCAAGGTCATCGATGTAATAAATATTATCTGACATAACAGCTGGCAATAAAGCAGCAGCCATGACCTCCTCCAGTTGCCTATGACAAAGGAATGGACAGGTGATCAGTGTAAGTCCCTAGAAACTATGCCCTCCCACTGTGCACCATGGACAGTGGGAACACATGCCCCTGGAGTGGCACCCTGGCCACCCACAGTGGGTGGGCCAATGCCTGCCAACCAGCCCAGCATGCCACGACCAGTGCACAGCAGTGGACACTCACCTGACACAGGCCACCTGTACCACGGCAGTGACAGGCAGGTGGCACAGGGCTGCAGCAGCACCACAGCAGCACCGGTGGCAGTGGGGCACACACCCATCCCACCAACAGCTGGTACACATGTGCAATGGCTGCCCCACAGTGGCATGCACACCACAGTGTGCTGCACACTGCTGACATGGCACATGGCGCAGGTGGCCATAGCAGCACCCTCACCCCTGCTGACCACCCAGTAAAGAGTAGAGGAAGACAATAGTGCCTATCTGCCTGCTGTGGCACCACATGCACCGGTCCCACTACTGTTCCACCTCCCCAAGATAGGCCCACTCCACCAGCCAAAAGTCCTGCAGCATCCTGCTGCAGCCTGCCAGGCACCCTCGCTGCCCTGGCACAGTGCTGATTCTCAGGCCCTAGGAATGGAACCCAGACAAGCACACATCAGAGTACATCCACAGCATGTGCTGACCACCCCCACCCCTTTGCACAGTGTGTGCCTCACCCTGACATGATCCACAGGGCAGTGGTGTGGTGCAGTGCACCCAGTGGCCGGCAATGCCACACCACATGGCACATGCTGACAGTGCCCCCCCACAGGGCATGTCAGGCAGCCCAGCCAACACCACGGTATGGCGGTTGGGCACAGAAGCAGCAGGTGGCAACTTACCTGGCTGTGGCATGGCCCCCTGCAGACACATGCCTTCAGTGTCCTCACTCTCTTGGGGTCCCTCCACATCAGGTCACAGTACTGGTGGTGACATTGCTCACCAGTCTGAGGCACATCAGTATCCTGGACCAGGCCAGCAGCAATGGCCTGCCAGATGTCGGTCCTGGCCTGCTGCAGGGGCTCCTGGCCAAAGAGGCCAGGTGCATGTGGCAGCACCTGGGCCACAAGGTTGACGACATCTGTCTCACTCCAGTTGTGAGCATGTCGCAACCCTCACTGCACCATGCTCTCTAGACAAGTTGCTGAACCAAGATGATGACCAGTAGCGCACGTGCACAACATGCGCGGGATGCATACCTCATGGAGGCATGCGCAGCATCCAGCAGTCACGCATTACCATGGATGTGTGACATGGGCATGGCCCACTTGGCACATGGTGGTGGAATCCCAAGGGGCATAGGGTCAGGTCAGGGGTTGCCCGGTGCATAGTGCACCAGACTGCTATAGGTGCCATAGTGCATAGTGCGCCATGGGCCCTATAGCACTTACGTGCCATTGGGGACATAGCACACTATGCACTATGGCTCCTATAGTGCCTAAGCACTATAGAGCCCATGGCGCACTATGCGCTATGGCCCCTATAGCACTCTGAGCATACAGTGCACAATAGGCAGTAGCACAGGCCATGATGCATGTGTACTGCAGGCAGTGCAGTGCGCATGTCACAGCATTGCGCCACAACATGCGCTGGAGCAATTCCATTGCACAAGGAGCAAGTGCATGATATTTAGCCGCCACATGCTAATGAGCTCATCAGCCAATGCGCGGTGCACTGGGGATATTAGCATGTCATTACCATTGCACCACAGCTCAGTTGCATGAGATGAGCTAGAAAGGCACTGCACAACAGCACAGGCCATGGACCAGTATTGCAACCATCGGAGGTAAGTTGCATCTGCTGTGGGAACAGCCAGCACAGCCAGGTGGATGGGGTGGACAGCTGCAGACAGTGACACACATGTCCTTATTCACAGGTAGCACCATGTCTGAGCATGAGGAGACTGAGGAGCATTGGCTTGCCCACAAGAGCAGGCCCAACATTACGTAGGTGGAAGTCGATGCCCTGTTCGAGGTCTACCTCAACAGGGAGCAATTGCTGAGTGGTGCCACTGGCACACCACAGGCCAGGGCTGCTGTCTGAGTGGAGGTGTCAATGGCTGTGAGCCTGCAGGGTAGCCACCAGTGGTCTGTGCAGGAGTGCAGAAAGATGGTGGGCCATGCGGGCTGCTAGGACAGCCACTGGTAGGGGCCATGCAGCTGTGCCACAGCTCACAGTGCAAGAGGAGCAGGTGGCGGCTACCATGCAGTGCAGCACCATTGAGGGTGTGCTGGGTGGTGGCTTCCAGACAGGAGGAAGCCCATCACTGCATGGTATGTATGCCATGCCCAAGGTGGGGGAATGCCAATGTTTCAGCACAAACACCTCTGTTTTCTCTTACAGTACTGGCACACCAGCATGCAGTGGCAGGGGTGCCAGCAGCAGCCGTGGGAGCAGGCCCAGCCCCGGAGGATGAGCCATCCACCTCCATGGGCATCTGGGGACCCGATCAGCTGCAACACACCACTGCCATCCAGCCTGATGTCCTGGGCCTGGTGTCAGATGAGGCCCCGGCTGTGTTTCAGCAGGATGCCAGCCATAGCGTACTCTGCATGAAGACACAGATTGGGGCGGGGTCTGACACTGATGACATGACCATCATCCTGGACAGTATGGTTGGTGTCGTGGGGGAGACACCCATACCTACCACCCTCACTGGCAGTGTGGCCAGTGGCCTGTCAGTGGGGAAACAGCTGCCCGCCACTGCCTCTGGTGCCACCATGTGCACAGTCACAGTGGTGCTGGGTGGCGGTGGTGGTGCAACTGCTCAGGTGCTTGCCTGCACACTGGGGCCAGAGGGGTAGTAGTGGCAGATGGCTGGGGACATTGGGTAGCAGGAAACAGAGTCCACTGTCAGGGCACCAGACAGTGGCCTAGCCCATGGGGACCCTGCTGTGCAGCATCCACCTGAGCAGGGGGCCATGCAGTGCAGTTGTACATCACCAGTGGGACAGTGGAATGCCCATGCACCACTGGGCTCTGACCCATTTACACAGCACAACCAATTCCTGCGGTCCTTCATGGAGCAACAGGTGCTGCTTGTAGCTGGGATGCATGCACTTCATGCAGAGGTGTGCCAGGCAGCTGAGCTGCACAAGAGCAGCACCTGACAGGTCCTGGAGGCCATACAGTGCCTGCAGGAGGACACGACCGCATCCCTGTATTGCATTGCCAATGCGATCTTGGTTGGCCTTGCATCACTGGCTGCCACAGGGCATAGCCTCCAGCCACAGACTCTGCAGAATGCACTGTCCACCTCACAGACCTGGCATCAGGCAAATCCCTCCATATTGATGCTGGGCTGTGCTGTCAGCATCTCAGGCATGCCTGGGGTGGGCATGTTTGTGTGCCTACACGCCCCTGAGTGAACCCGGTCATGTTTCCACAGTTCAACCCCTGGGAGCAGTTGCATACACCCTCCCATGGCTGTTGAGCAGCCAGAGGCTGCCAACCAGCCCCGGCACAGCCACCCCTGTGTCCATGGTGGCCGTGGTTCTGCGTGGTGGATATGATGTGTGCACTGCACTGTCTGCAGTCTGCTGCCACTGCCCTGTGTGCACATGGGTGATGTGTGTGTGTGCGTGCATGCCACAGTCATGGCAACTGTGTGTCACGCCACATGCACCTTTGTGCGCACCTGCCCGGCCACTGGCCCATGTGGCTTGTGCTGATGAAAGCAGCACAGCACTGGTTGTGCCTGTGCACTGGTGTCCTCATCCAATCCATGCCATGTGCTAGTACCTGGTCATGTGCCTGTGTGCGCCTGCATGTGCCAGTGTGTGTCTGTCTGTGTGTGTGCATTGCTGTATGGTGCTGCATGCTGTTGTGTGTGGCTATGTGGCACCACCACCCCAACCCCTGCCCCACACCTGTGTGTGCATGCCATAGCCATGCCTGCCCATGCCCGTATGCTGTGCCATTGTGTCTGTCCACTGCATGTGTGTTGCTCCACCTACCTGCATGCGCTAAAGTGCTCCTGTGCAATTGTGTCCCAGTGCTGGTGTGCCATCCTTAGAAGCCGGGGTTACCTCCACCCAGGGGGGACTGCCCACCACCCCCCAGCCCATTGTCCTCATTGTCCCCACTGCTGTCCCCCTCTTCAGCCTCGACAGCTATCCCATGGTCAATGGCCATGTTGTGCAGTATGCAGAAGGCCAGGAATAGGCCACAGGCTTTTGAGGGGGCTGTACTGTAGGGCACTGCCAGACCTGCCTAGGCAATGGAATTATGCCTTCAGCATCCCAAACACATGCTCAATGATGTTCTGCATGCTGGCATGTGCCTCATTGTAATGGTCCACTGCTGGGGACGACAGGTGCCAGTAAAATGTGAGCAGTCAGGGCCCAAGTGGGTAGCCACTGTCACCTGTGTGGACAGATACATGGTTAGCCTGGTGTCCTCTGTCACTGTGCCCCTTGACCATCCCTGGTGCTCCTGCCAGCACACCCGCCCTGCCCACCCCTTCCCATGCCATGCTGTTCCCAGCTCCCCATGGTCATCCCACACTCACCCACTAGGTGGCCTGTGAGGATATCCCCACTCTTGAACCTGTGGCATAGTGCAGAGCTGTACCAGATGAATGAATCATGTGCAATCCCAGGGTGTGTGGCACAGACATTGGTTATGCACCCCCTGGCATCTCACACCACCTGGCAGTTGACACTGGGGTAGCCCTTCCTGTTGATGTATGTTATCCCCTCAGGGCCAGGTGGCATGCAGATGCCCACATGGGTGCAGTCAAGGGTCCCTAGCACACCAGGCATCTGTGCTACCCTGTGGAACTCCTGCCTAGTTGTACGCTCTGCCTGTATGCTGGGGAACTGGATGTATTCCACAGCATGTGGCAGCAGGGCATTGAGGAATTGTGTGAAGAGGCATGACATGGCCAACTGGGCTATGCCTGTGGTGTCCCGTGTTGGTCTCTGGAAGGTGCCCATGGTGAGCAGGCACATGGCTGCTGACCAATTGGTAACAGTGATCATAACTCCATCATATTTATTATAAATATTATGTTCATACCAAATTCTGATTATACCAAAATGTTCTTGTATAACAAGACTGATCCCTTAAAAATAAAAGAGGAGTTAAACAAAATATATTGGGAAACTAGCATGATTGTTTTAAATATGGAAGAATGCTGGAAATGTTTCAAAAAAACACTGTATCAGCTAAGGGATAGTTATATTCCCATCAAAGCCAAATATAATCAGACTACGCTAAACCCAAAATGGCTTACTAAAAGTATTAAAAAAACTTCTAAAACTCAAAAATAAAAAAATATATTTATCTAAAATTACAAACTAAACATAACTGAGATAATTTTCTAAAATCCAAAAGCAATGTAAGGCAAAAATTAGAAATGCCAAATCTGCATGTGAACACAGTCTGGCCAGAACTGCAAATAAAAACAATGGGAAACAGTTCTATGCATATATAAACTTAAAAAAAAAAAGTAAGCCAGGTAGGACCCTTAGAAATTAATAATACCACACTAAATGAACCAAAGGATATGTCAGATTTATTTAATAAAAAAGTATGTGAGATCTTCAGTAAAAACCATCAAACCATACCCACACCAAGTTTAGAGAGTCCCAGTCATATTAAGTTTACAGTAGACCAGATTTATAAAAAATTACAAGCATGAAAAAAAGGGGAAAAACCAGCCTGGGTTCTGACAACACTGCGGATAATTTATTATATCTTTTGTAGGAATGTATTGCCCTACCGCTCAAAATACTATTTGAAGGCTGTTTAAGCAACAATTTTGTACAAGCAGAATGGAAACATGTCCATGTCATTCTGATTTACATAAAAGGCCCCAGGTCATGTTGGGAAAATTAGAGGCCAATCAGCCTCACTTTACTCTTATGCAAGGTATCTCCCCCATCCTTGTCGAACAAGACCAAGAACAACATGGGTTTCAAAAAGGGCAGGGCTGTTTATCCAATCTTATGTGCTTTTATGAAACTCTTAGTGCAGAATTAGATAAAAAATTCCTATGATATCATTTTCATTGACTTCAGTAAGCATTCGATGTCATGCCACATTGGGCCTTAAACAAAAAATTGTCACAATTCAACATAAACCCTACTATTATCTCCTGTATTAACAACTGGCTATCAAATAGAACACAAAGAGTAATTAATAATGGGGAACTTTCTGAGGAGTTCCATTACAAGTGCTTAGTTTTGGTTCCCTGTTTGTTCCAGAGCTTTATTTCAAATCTCACCACAGACTGCGTGTCATCATCTATAAAAATATGCAAATGATGTAAAAATTGGTCACCCCTACACTAACCCAGATCAGGTTGAAACAACACAATGGGACCTAAACCATGCCTCAGAATGGGTCTCAAGATGATGCGTGAGACTAAACCCTGCTAAGTGTAAAGTCATGCATCTGGGCAATAGTAACCCAAAGACCACTTACACTCTGGGAAATAGCACCTTAAATACCACAACTGACAAAAGAGACCTGGGTATTATTATTTAAATGATTTAGGGCATTCAGATCATATAAATTTAGTTATCAGTAGAACCAATTAGGTCATCTGGTTCATACAACACAACATAAAGTCTCAGGACCCCAACATTATGCTCCCTCTATATCGGGTGTGTGCCAGAACCCACCTGGAATATGCATCCCAGTTGTGGTACCCATTTAAAAAAAAACTAACCGTTAACAGCTGGAAAGGGAACAATGACATTATACAAAGCATATACAGGGACTTTACAACATACCTTATCAAGCCAGATTAACTACTCTTAATCTTATATCACTTGAGATCCAGCATTTTAGGGGTGATTTACTGTTCCCTTTTGGTATTATCAATGATCCATACCCGATGACAGAATTAGGTATAGAATTCAAAGACTGCCCCTATGAAACCAGAGGGTATTCCTTACAACTTGCTGGGAGACAGTTCCATTATAAATCCAAACAGTTTATTTAATTTAATTTTTTTTTCATTTTTGTCTTTGATTACCAGGTAAGGCCCACTAGGCTCAAGTGCCTATTTTCAGGGGCAACCTGGGAGCACTGGGTGGTTAAGAGTCACACCTTATGTAAGTGGAGGTTGTGAGAATCAAATCCTGGTCTGGTCTGCTGGATGTACCAAGCTTGTTCACAGCTCATTACTGTAACCTCTAGGCTATACTGCCAGTCCAAGTATCTCTACACTCTTAGAATCATCCAACCCTGGAACAAATTACCTTAAAATATAGTGTTGAGAAAAACAAAAAATGAATTTAAAAGAGAGTTGGATGTCTTTCTGACATCTGGTCATTCTCTATCACATTTCTCAAATTAATTAATGAGTTAACAAAGGAGCAAATAAGCCTTCTTGCTCCTTACGTTTCCTTAGTATGATCCTTAGTATGGACTACTCTTCCTACTTTACTGTCATCTGCAAACATCTGGAACCAGCTGTTGGTTTCATCTCCCAAATCCATAATAAACACCTTGAATAACATTGGTTCTGGTACTGACCTTTGGGGTACTCCACTCTACACTTCACCCTCCTGAGAGAGATGGTCACTAATTCTAACCCTCTGTCTTATGCCATGCAGCCAGCTTTGCCCCCACCTAACTATTGTTTTGCATAACTAACTTGTCTACATTTGATGCTTATGGCCTTATGTGGTACTTTATCAAAAGCCTAATTAAGATGAAGGAAGATGACATCCATTGATTTGCTGTTATCTATCTACTTTGAAGGAAGATTATATCCATTGGTTTTCCATTATGTAAACTCCTGCTAACCAGTTCCTAGAAGCTAAGGAGTTTTCTAACACAAGGTCTGCCTGTTCTGAAGTCATGTTGTTTATCATCTACCTGACCACTTTCCTCCATGTAGCTATTTATTTCATGCTTTCCTATTGATTCCATAACTAAATAATTCTGAGATATTAAAATTAATTGTTTCTAAGATCTTTATAATTTCAGCTGATATGTTATCTAATCCTCCTGCTTTGTTTGGTTTTAGTTGCTTTAATTTATTCTTAAAGAGCAACTATTTCTTATGATAAAAATTTAAAACAATAGATTTACACCAATTATGTTTTAACTTTGTTGTTTTCTAGTTATTTGCTATTTCTTTTCTTTTTCTTTCTGTTGGTCTACTAAATATTGTAGATAATGCACACATTATTTTAATAAGTCTTTCAAAATATATCTGGCTCACCATGCTAACCACACAATTGCTGTTTGTGACATCACAGTCTGCTGTCATGGTGAGCATTATGATGTTATAGAACCAAGGCATTGTGAGGTTAACGGGGCAGAGGCAAGTGTTTTCAAATGTTTTTTATACAGACATTTTAGCTTGGCTACCAAGATGTGCTATAACTCTTGCAAAGGAACACTGAAAATTAAAAATTGTATTCTCTAGTAAATTGTAACAGCTAAAACATCTTATTTATGAAAGCACATGCTGAAGTGCAGTGTTGTTCTTTAATCATATTATTTGTTATTATTAATGTGTCTAATTAAACTATACAATCACTTTTCTGTTTGTACCATATTGAAATTCCAAGGGAATGTAATGTTTTGTAAGTATTTTAGTGAAAAGATTGTTTAGGACCTGTACCATATCTTTTTCTTTTATGATAGAATTTCATGTGACTTTATTGGTCTTACTTGCATTGTTATTTTTTGTTGAGTTAATGTACCGATAATATTGGTTTGGGTCAGTTTTGTTACTTGTTAGATTTGATACTAATCTATTTTTCTCTTCTGTTTTGTTTTCTTATAGCCACTGTTCAACTTTATTTTTGTATTGCATCCAATGTAACCTTTTTCATCAGTGCAGTGGTTCTTGGTGTCATGTTCTTTCTTGTCTTGTCAGGTTTTAACACCATTGCTATGGTGCCATGAGTAAGGAATAGATATATTGATGGGAAACATATAGCAACTGAACAATTAGCAGTGAGGGTTCTGTCCATTCTTTCCCATTAATGTCTGAAGGTGCTGATGTACATGACTAGACAAGAAAGAACATGACACTGAATACCACTGTGCATTACGTATGCCTTATTGTTTCTAACCAGTCTAAATGTTCATAGTGATCTGTGTATGAATCCCATAATGCTTTTTGTTATTGATGTAGGCATGATTTTGTATTTCTTTGCAACCTGGCTTTGTTCCTTATGTCCTTTCGGGATAATTATTTCATCAGTCCTTCTGTGTTGAGGTTCTTTCTCTTTTTAGATTGTTTTCTTACTTTTTCTGTTAACTGATTTATTTGACTTGCTCTTAAACCATGCTGGCCCTCCCTTCTTATTACATTTTTTTTTAATTTTTGTACACATTCATCCTGTGCTTGCTTTATATTTAGCTGTTTCATAAGCTATATTACTAAAGTAGTACTTTATAGCTGCACCCAGACCTAGTCCACAAGTCCATGTTTCAGTCCTGAAACATCCACACTCATATAATCATAAAGCTCTTTAATTCCCCCAACTCTTTCTCTCTTAATGTCTACCACAAAGGAAATTATATTGTGGTTGTTTATGGTGGTTTTCTCTCACTCTACAATTAACAACTCATTTCTTATTATTACAGTAACATGAAAAAAGTGGGTGGTTTCATACCTTTTGTTGGACCAACAAATAATAAAAAAAATGGTTAAGCTTTCAGACTCAGAGTCCTTCATCAGAAATATGGCAGTTAAAGAAAGATAACAGTTTAAATACTCAGAACAGAATTAGTAAAACAAACATTTCTCTTATTATTACCGTATTCGAAATTAGGTGCAGCCCATTCCCTTCCAAATGGGTCCTTTTATATATTGTATTTGTACATATCTTTTGGTTAGATTAATTACACTTTTTGGGGGTACCATTTACCCTTTTTTATGTACCCAGTCAATGCCTGGGTAGTTACAATCTCCCAACAGAACCATAACTGTCTCCTTTGCTTCCAAACTGATCTCTGTTTCCATTGACTCATTCCTCGTGACTTCATTATCTGGTGGTCTGTTACATACTCCAACTAGCAGATGTTTGTTTAATTCAGGAATTGCCTTAATCCATAAGGATTCAGCATCTGAGTTTTTTTGACTAATGTTAGATACTCCATCCCAGCATATTCATTCATGTTTATTTCCACTCTTCCTCCTCTGCAAGTTAATTCATCTCTTCTATACAGTCTGCATCCAGAAATTTATCTTCCCCACATACTGTATCTCCTATTTCACACCAAGTTCCTGTTGTTGCAGCTACTGTACCATATAACTGACTTCTCCTCACATAGACAAATTTCAAAATTCAAATTTTTTTAGGTAAAACTCCTGGCATTAAGGAATAAATCTTTTCATGTTTCCTTTTCTGCTGACACTTAGAAGCTCACAGCACCAGAGCCGGGAACCCTTCCTCCAGGGCTCAAAGAGCAGCTGCCACAGAACAAGCAGCCACCGGGTGGTCAGCACTCCCTTAGTCGATGCCTGAGACCACCTCCTCGGATGTTCACAATGCCAGAGCCAGGAACCCTTCTTCCAGGGCTCAAAGAGCAGCCGTTGCAGGACAGGCAGCCACCAGGTGGTCGGTGCTCCCTTAACCGATGCCCGAGACCACCTCCTCAGATGCTCACAGCACCAGAGCCAGGAACCCTTCCTCCAGGGCTCGAAGAGCAGCCACCAGGTGGTTGGCACTCTCTTAGCTGACACCCAAGACCACCTCCTCAGATGCTTAGAGCACCAGAGGTACAGCAAAGCCACAGCCTACCAGATCACAAGTGCCTTCTCTCAAGCGGGCTCCAATCGGCTCACATTCTACATTCCAACTTAGGCAAAAAAGGAGCTGTTTTCTTGTAACTCAGAGTGTAAAAGAAAAGACTTTGATTTATTTGTACCATTTGCAAAGCCATTGTGAAATGTTTAGACTCTTTACCTGACTGTTTAGAGCCTAGTTAGTTAAGTGATCACAGCCCTTCTTTTGTCAAAGTGCAGACCACAGCTAGACTTCAGGACGCCAAGGAAATCGCTCCCTTTGTCTTGCAAATTCTGCCTTTGCACTGGACTGATTGGCCTCTGCCACAAGACCAGTACTAATACTCCCCCTTCTGTCTCTCTGTAGCTGGGAACCCTTTCTCCAAGGCTTGAAGAGCAGCCACCGAAGTACAAGCGGCCACCGGGTGGTCGGCGCTCCCTTTGTCGATGCCCGAGACCACCTCCTCGGATGCTCACAGCACCAGAGGTATGGCAAAGCCACAGCCTATCAGATAGTGAGTGCCTTCTCTCAGGCGGGATCCGATTGGCTCGCATACTACATTCAAACTTAGGCAAAAAATGATCTATTTTCTTGTAACTCAGAGTGTAAAAGAAAAGACTTTGATTTATTTGTACCTTTTGTAAAGCCATTGTGAAATGTTTAGACTCTTTACCTGACTGTTTAGAGCCTAGTTAGTTAAGTGATCACAGCCCTTCTTTTGTCAAAGTGCAGACCACAGCTAGATTTCGGTGTGCCAAGGAAATCGCTCCCTTTGTCTTGCAAATTCTGCCTTTGCACTGGACTGATCGGCCCCTGCCACAAGACCAGTACTAATACTCCCCCTTCTGTCTCTCTGTAGCTGGGAACCCTTTCTCCAGGGCTTGAAGAGCAGCAGCCGCAGGACAAGCAGCCACAAGGTGGTTAGCTCTCCCTTTGCCGACACGCGAGACCACCTCCTCAGTCATTCACAGCACCAGAGGTACGGCAAAGCCGCAGCTTTTAAGCCCACCACCCATCCCCATGCATTATTAGATAGCCCTTCTTACTCCACCCTTAACTTGAATAGGCCCTCCCACACTCCGGATAGTCACCTTTGTCAAACATTTGAATAACATCACCTCTAGTGGAGTAGCACTGTAACCCATCATCTTCTATATAACTTGGATGGCAGAAGCCACTGCAGTACACTTCTTATTTACATAAGGGCAACCATAGTTGGCCTTGTTGTCTGGCACCATCGCTTCTTTTATAATACCCTTTGTGGCTAAGCAACCTGACAGAATTGATTCCAACAAAGGTGCTTGCTCTACCAGTTTAATGAATGGTTGCAAAACTGGTGCAGAGCACAGGGCTTTGGCTTCATTGGGGACTGGGGGTACACCTGGAGAGATGAAGGTCTATACTGGCACTATGGTCTGCATCTGTCCATGAAGGGAACCAAGCTCCTAAGTGACAGGTTTAAATGCTTCCATGGCAAGCTTTTAAACTAGCCAAGGGGGAAGATGCTGATAAGAGGCAGGAAACTTCAAGCCTCCCCCCACAAAACATGGCAGGTAGTAAGGTAAACACTGAGGTACAGAGCTGAACAGAGGGCAGGACAGGGGTAAATGGAAACATAGACAAGGGCAATAAGAGCAGGGATGGGGAAAAAAGGATAAAGCCAACATTAAATGGAGGGCAATGAGTACCAATGCCCGTAGTGTGGGAAACAAGCTTCCTGAGCTAGTAGCCCTGTTGGAAGATGAACAGTCAGATATTGTGGCAGTCACCGAAACATGGTACATGGAGAACCATGACTGGGATGTCAACATAATGGGGTACACAGTCTACAGAAGAGACAGGGAGGGTAAAAGAGGAGGTGGAGTAGCTCTACACATAAGGGAAGGGATCAAAGCTACAGAACTAAAAAGTAAAGGGGGAGGACAAGAGGCACTCTGGGTCACCTTGGAGACAGGGAATGCCATCACAATCTGCACAGGGGTTGTATACAGACCCCCATCTCAAGGGGAGGAAAAAGGACAAGAAAATGATAGAGGACATTCTCAAAATGGCTGAAAAAGGGGAGATACTGTTGATGGGGGACCTGACTATGCCAGATGTAAACTGGATGACATGTACTGCAGCCACATCCAAGAGCAGGGTCATTCTCGATGCCCTGAAGGGGCAGGCTTAGACAGCTAGTGTTGGAACCCACTCAGGAGGGAGCAATACTAGACCTGGTACTCTCAAATGGAGAGAGAATCACAAATTTAGAAGTCAGTAGATATCTGGGAACAAGTGACCACTGCACAGTGTGCTTCACAATAAGCACAACCATGGAGACAAGCCATACAAAAACAAGGATACTGGACTTTAGAAGGGTTGACTTTGGCAAAATGGGTGAATATCTGAGGAATGCACTAGCAAATGGCCAAAAAGGAGGTGTGGAAGGACAATGGAGAAAAATTAAAACTGCTATCATAAAGGCAACAAGCCTTTGTGTGAAACAAATAAAGAAAACAAAGAGGAGTAAAAAACCATTATGGTTCTCAAAAGAGGTGGCAGGGAAGGTTAAGGAGAAACATGCTGCATTCAAAAAGTATAAGGAATCACAGAAGGAGCATGACAGGGAACTGTATCAATTAAAGTAGAAAGAAGTGGGGAAGGCAGTCAGAATAGCAAAGGCCCAAACCGAGGAAAAAATAGCCAACTCAGTTAAGAAGGGGGATAAAACCTTTTATAGGTATATTAGGGCACATAGAAAGGTTAAGGAAGGAATAGTGAAGATTAATAAAGGAGAGGGGAGGTGGGCAGAGGGAGGCAGTGAAAAGGCAGACATACTGAACGAATACTTTTGCTCAGTATTCACAAAAGAAGATGAGGAGGAGTTACCTAAACCAGACAATAGAAGCACTCTGGGTAAGGGGGTTGACACCAGTCCATTTACAGAAGAAAGAGTCCTGAAAGAACTCCTAAAACTCAGGGTGGACAAAGCAATGGGGTCTGATGGGATTCACCCCAGAATCCTAAAAGAACTAAGGGAGGACCTAGCGACACCACTGACCACACTTTTTAACAAATCGTGGGAGGATGAGTGGTACCTGAGGACTGGAGGAGGGCAGATGTGATTCCCCTTCACAAAAGTGGGAGCAAGGCAGAAGCAGGAAACTACAGACCTGTAAGTTTGACCTCAGTGGTAGGGAAAATGATAGCATCACTTCTGAAAGAAAAAAAATGTTGAGTACCTAGAGGCCAGTGGGGCACAGGACCCAAAGCAGCATGGATTTACAGCAGGAAGGTCATGTCAGATGTATCTAATTGATTTATTTGACTGGGTGACCAAAGTAATAGACCAGGGAGGGGCTGTGGATATGGCCTACCTAGACTTTAGCAAGGCATTTGATACAGTCCCACACAAAAGACTAATAATCAAGTTAGCCAGCCTGGGAGTGGGTTCCAGGGTGGTAGCCTGGGCAGCAAACTGGCTGCACAACAAGACACAGAAGGTAATAGTGAATGGAACACATTCTGACGAAAGGGGGGTTACTAGTGGAGTACCTCAGGGCTCAGTACTAGGTCCAGTCCTCTTTAACATCTTTATAGGTGACATTGCAGAGGGTCTGGAAGGAAAGGTATGCCTCTTTGCAGATGACACAAAGATCTGTAACAGAGTTGATACACAAGGGGGGGTAGAAAGGATGAGAAGGGACTTGGCAGAGTTGGATTAATGGTCAGACATATAGAAACTTAGATTCAATGCAAAGAAGTGCAAAGTAATGTACCTGGGAAACAAGAACCCAGGAGAAGAGTACACAATAGCAGGGGAGGTACTAACAACAACAACAATGGAAAGGGACTTGGGGGTAGGCATATCAGATGACCTAAAGGTGGGTAAGCAATGTGAGAAGTCAGTAAGGAGAGCAAGGGGGATACTGGGATGCATAGAAAGGGGCATCACAAGTAGAAAAAGGGAAGTGGTTATCCCTCTGTACAGACAGTTGGTGAGACCCCATCTGGAATACTGTGTGCAGTTTTGGAGACCCAATCTATGCAAGGACATAGACAGGATGGAAGCAGTCCAGAGGAGGGCAACTAAAATGGTGCAGGGTCTGCATCAGAAACCATATGGAGAGAGACTGAGAGAGCTTAATATGTATACCCTTGATGAAAGGAGGGACGGGGGGACATGATAGAAACTTTCAAGTACCTCAAGGGAATCAACAAAGTCCAGGAGGGCAGCATCTTTCAGAAAAAGAGATGTGTAAGAACAAGGGGGCACAATTTAAAGATAGAGGGGGGACGGCTCAGGCGGTAATGTGAGGAAATTTTTTTTCACGGAGAGAGCGGTGGATGCATGGCACCGCCTTCCTGGGGAGGTTGTTGGGTCTAAAACAGTGGGGAAATTCAAACATGTATGGGACGTACATAAGGCAATTGTAGTGGGGGGTTGCAGGAAGTAGGCTGTTGGTTAACTAGAATCTGCAGCTTATCCAAAAGGAAGGGAAATGGGCAGACTGGGTGGGCCAAGTGGTCCTTATCTGCCATCAAAGTCTATGTTTCTATGTATGTTTCTACCATGCTAGTCTCCCCATATACCAACACTATGTACAAATTATGCTGCCACTGTACGCCTTTGATCCCCTCACAGTTTACGGAACTTCCACAAAGTGGAACTGATAACCAATATCCCCTATGGGGTCCCATACCCTATCCATTCAAACTAGGTATGGCCCGGTACTATCCTGCATGGATTTTAGGATATGTATCTGTAGGGCAGCACTATAAGATGACTCAGTCTTTGGATCCCTGTACGCAAACCTATTCTAGACATAGAAAGACTCGTGCTTTTAAACTTCTCCTTGCTGCCCTGAGGAAAATTGTGCTCCTTCTACTCCTATGCTCAGGTGATGATGAACTTAACCCTGGCCCTACAAAAGTG
The DNA here is from genome assembly GCA_016271365.2 of Neoceratodus forsteri. Classification (NCBI taxonomy): domain Eukaryota; kingdom Metazoa; phylum Chordata; order Ceratodontiformes; family Ceratodontidae; genus Neoceratodus; species Neoceratodus forsteri. The sequence continues at coordinate 34,973,161 of CM057450.1, forward strand.
CTCTCATCTCTTTCTGAGCTCACAACCTTGAAATGAATCAGCTTCTTGCATGCTAATGTGTGTAGTCTTTTAAAGAAGCTCGATTCGGTACAGGCTTGGATTACTCATGTTGCACCAGATGTACTCGTGCTTTCAGAAACATGGCTCCGGGCATCCACCCCTGACAGAGAAATAAACATCCCTAACTACCTTCTCTTCAGAACTGACAGGCAGACCAGGGGTGGAGGAATAGCCATTTATGTTAAAAACAAATTCTCAGTATCTATACTAGATGCTACCTCCATTGCCTGTGGATTCGAATGTTTGTCTCTCAAAGTCGAGCTTTCCCCATCAGTGGCATTCCATATCATAGACTGCTATAGACCTCCAGCAGCAGAACCGCAAACTTCTGACACATTTGTCATCCCACCTGGATACCACCCCAATGGAAACAATCATACTAGGCGACCTTAACTATGACTGGCTGACTAAGGTATAGTCACCCCTGAAACAATTCTGCTACTCTCATGGGTTCACTCAACTTATTACTGAGCCTACATGCATCAACAAAAAAAATTCAATGAGAAGCACCCTCTTGGATGTTCTCCTTGCTAACAGACCCCATTCCTTTTCTCATGCTGGTATCCTTTTAACGGACGTTAGTGGCCACTGCTTTATTGGTGGCATAAGAACTGTCTCCAAATCTCCAGCTACATCAAAGTTTTCCACAAAAAGATCCAGACGGAACTTCAATGCCATTGCATACTCCAATGATCTAAAAAACTCTTTGCTATGGCAGAGTTTCTACCTGGCTAAGTCAGTGAGTGATGCCTATGACGTTCTACATGAAATCATATCCAGCGCCCTGAACAGCCATGCTCCCTTGGTTAAAACATGAATAAAAGCCAGAACCTGTCTTTGATTCTCACAGGAACTGAAGGCTGCCTTACTCAAAAGAGACTACCTCTGGAAAAAGGCTCATAAATCTTGTACCGATGCAGACTGGTGCCTATTCAGGGCAGTCAGAAACGCCTGTACTAAGTTGGTCAGAGAGGCCAAAGCCAACTTTTATCATACTGAACTACTCTCTGCGTCAAACTGCCTCACTGAGTTCTGGTCCACCTGAAAAGAGATATCAGGCCACTCTCCAGGAAGTGCACTTCCTTTCAAAATCTCCACTGATAATATTATCATTAATGATAAATTAGAAATACTGCAGGCTTTCAACAATCATTTTGCCACTGCTGGCTTGGCCTTTGATAATGCACCTGTAAGTAGCCTTCTTCCTCAGACTAACACCAAGCCTCCGGAACCAAGTAGCAATAACATGGACTTCTCATTTTCACCTACCACCATAAAAGAAGTTGAAGACCTTCTTCTATGACTAGATACTAAAAAAAGTGCTGGGGCAGACTCCTTTCTACCTGAATTTCTTGAAAATAACACACCATATACTTGCTACACCCATAACACACCTATTCAATCTGTCCCTATCGCAAGGCTCCATCCCCAAGGTATGGAAAACTGCTCACGTCATTTCCTTGTTTAAAGCAGGGGACCCCTGTGACCTAAATAACTATAGGCCAATCTCTCTTCAACCCATACTTTCAAAACTTCTGGAAAAAATTGTGGACACACAGCTGAGAGCCTTCTTAGACAACGCTAAACTACTCAACTCAATGCAGTCTGGCTTTAGAGCTAAGCATAGTACAATTACGGCCTTGGCCAAAGTTACTAATGATTGGCAACAGGACCTAGACAACAAAAACTTTGTCTGTGCCATGTTTCTGGACCTCAGTAAGGCCTTTGACAAGACTGACCACTGCCTGCTCCTCTCCACCTTAAAAACTATAGGCCTTGGCTCAATTGCACTGGGATGGTTCCAAGACTACCTTTTTGATAGACAGCAACAAATTAAGGCTGATGGAGAGCTTTCTCCACTTAAGCCGATAAAGAGAAGTGTCCCTCAGGGCTCCATACTGGGCCCCTCACTGTTTGCCATTTATATCAACAGCTTGGACGTAGGCATCAAGGAGGCCAGTATTCACTTGTTTGCTGATGACAAGGTGCTCTACTTAAGCCTGGATTCTCCTGAAGCTGCCTGCGCTGAATTACAAGCTGACTTTAATACTCTGCAGTACCAGCTCCTTAGCAAAAAGCTACTACTAAATGCAAAAAAACCCAAGGCCATTCTCTTCTCACCACCAGGCCCAGGGGCTTACTCTGCTGTTGCTAGCCATTTACCTTCAATCTCTACTTTATTAGGAGAAAACCTTGAATTTGTGATTAAATTCAAATACCTTGGTATTTGGCTAGACAACAAACTCTGTTTCATGGAACACACAGAAGTACTGCTGAAAAAACTGAGGCAGAGACTTGGTCTTTTTTTCAGAATCAAACGCCTCATGACCACAGACGCAAAAAGGCAGCTTGTCCAGTCTACGTTCCTTTCATTAATTAACTACGCCATCTTTATTTATGGTGATTGCCCGGCATCATATCTTGCAAAACTGGATGTATTATATTATAGAGCACTGAGATTTATAACCGGCATCCCATACTCCACACACCCCTGTGCTTTATACGCAGCCGTAGGGTGGTCCTCCCTTCAATACAGGCGAAATAGAAATGCAGCCCTATGGACGCTCCAAGCCCTTACCAACAAACTCCCACAATATGTTGTTGACTGTCTCCCCTTTAGTCCAATTAGGAACTATGCTTTAAGAAGTCTCTCGCAGATTTCTTTGAAAGTCCCAAGGGCCAACTCACACTTTGGAAGGGCTCCCATAAGCTATGCCCTGCCTACTCTCTGGAGCAGGATACAAAAATCATTGAAACTCATCTCACCTGTCAGTCCTGCCTTCTTTAAGACCCTCTATGACAAAACGTTCGCTGAGATCTGCAATTGCTTCCATTGCTCCTAGCAGCTTGACTTTTGCTCCTCTCTCCTAGTCACTGCTGCTCTTCTGAAGCAGTCCCTGCCACTGATACTCCCCCTTCAGCTCCACTTGCCTTTAGTACACTCCGCACTCTCTTATTCACCACCCCCCTCTGCCACATTAGCCTAAACTTTACACACTGTGATGTGCACCCCCATAGCCTAGGAATTTTCAGCCAGGCCGGTAATGTGTTGCTGCTGAACTGGAATATAAATAATCTTTCTTTTTCTATGGTTTGCATGTGACTTCCATACGCATCCTATTCCAGTGGGAACTGTATATATATAATATAATAATAATAATAATTTTATTTATATAGCGCCTTTCAATATATCAAGGCGCTGAACAAATTAAAATCATAAATTCAAATTTCAATACAGAGCATCAAAACGCTTAAAAATACATTATAAAAATACATCATAAAAACACAATAAATTAAAATAAAATTCCAATCATATTACAATTCACTTAACTATCTAAGAAGGCCATTCTCCATAAATATGTTTTCAATTATTTCTTAAATATCTCCACGGAGGTGCAGTCCCATAACCGGCATGGTAGAGAATTCCAAAGAGTGGGTGCACCATGAGAAAATGCTCTGCTGCCTGAAGATTTTAAACTCACTCTTGGAATCTCCAACAACCCCATGTCGGCTGAGCGGAGTGATCGGCCAGGGCAGTAAGGAACCAGTAGGTCTTTCAGATAGGACGGACCCAGATCATGAAGGGCTTTGAAAGTCAATAAAATGACTTTAAAGGTGATCCGCCACCGTATAGGAAGCCAGTGCAGTTCGTGCAGCACCGGGGTAATATGACAGGACCTACTTGTCCCAGTCAAAACCCGGGCTGCCGCGTTCTGCACCAGCTGTAGGTGGTGGATTTCAACCCCAGAGAGCCCAAAGTAAAGGGCGTTGCAGTAGTCTAGGTGAGAGGACACAAAGGCGTGGACCAACGTTGGCAAGGAGTCAGATGGAACAAGGTGCTTATGTATATATTATATTTCGGGTGTGTTTTGTATTTCTCTCTTGTACATATGACTTGGAATGTAATTACTCTGCTCCTATCAGTATTGTAAACATGTTGTTCCTTTTGTATTATTTATATTTATATGTAACTGTACAATTTTCCTGACAACAGCAGGTCCACCTTGTAAATGAGCTTGCTCAATGGTGATCACCTGGATAAATAAAGATTTGATTGATTGATTGATTGACTTAGTGTTTACTTGTTTGTGTTTAGAATGTGGTCCTTTTTTGTTATGCTTTTAACAATAATTTTATTTGACACCCTGTCTTCTAATTTAAACTCTTCTGAATGGGTGTTCTTATTTTTTCTCCTAATACAGGTATGTTTGCTCCTCTTCTATTGATGTGCAAACCATCTCGTGCACACAATTTCAACATATTCCAAAAATGCCCCCAATGCTTTGAAAATGCAGCATTTTCATTTTCAGATTGTGTTCTCAATCATTTTTTCAGAGATAAAATTGTTCTCTGTCTGACTGTTGAGCTGTGTGAGACAGGCAGAATTTTCAACACCAACATCATTTTAGTTTTTGTTTTCATTGTTCCCGCAAGCCTGATAAATCTGTTTTTATCTTATCATTCATTTTTCCCCAACATCAAGAGCTTAGTTACAGACCATAGTGTTGTACATAAACTTTACACTCATTCTGTCCTGCTTAAGTCACAAACCCCAGTGCTGTGCAGTAACCTCATAAATATATGGTCATTGTCTCCTGATGCAGTCACAAATCCCAGCATTGTGTAATAACCTCACTAACACTTGATTATTTTCTTGTGCTTCAGTCACAGATCCCAGCACTGTACAGTAACCTCACTAACACTTAATCATTCTCCCATCCCTGACCTCTCCCATAAACCCCAAATATTCACAGAATATTAATGGAACTCAGTTACACAGAATTCCCTGCAAAATGTGAATGCTGAGACCTTGAATATTGTATTACAAAGACATTTTCATTATGCTTAGACTTTTTCTGCCTGTGTTGTTTATACCTACCTTGAATTCATAATCCTCAGTTTATGATATTATAGCTCATAGACATGGTCACTATTATTATGCAACACACAGTGGATTATGACTTCAGTGCCGGAAAATCAGTAGTAACAGACTAAGTCTAAAGATGTTAAGAGCCTCTTTCTATGAAAATGTCTTCTGTAATCAATTATGCAAAGTACCTAAAGTCAGATTTACTTTTGGAATGTTATGAAATTTGTTTTGTTGTTGATGCCAATTGTAATTTTTTGCTGAAAACTGGAAAATCACTTCAAGATATTGCAGAAGAAAAGTAAGTGAGAAATCACATGCCAGAACTCAGGCATAGCAATCAGGGTGTTCTACGGCACTTCATTCTGATTTCTGCAGCAAGGCTTCTTGTTTTCTGCAGCAGTATTTTCTAATTTCTGTGGCATGATTTGTTCATTTTTGTGGCAGAATGCAGTCCTGTCATTGACTAAAATATGATGTAAGGTCATTAATGACATCACATGCTGAGCATAGAGGAGGGGCATCAGGAAAAATGAAATAGGGAAGGGAGACAGGCACTATGGAGAAACTGTATACTTGAATGAAAATTCACCAAGAACAATGAATTTGGCAGCAGGATATACATTCTGAGGCACTATTCAAATTCTGTGGAAACTTCCATGGCTGCAGAATTGTGGGCCTTGTCTATTATCTACTGATTGCAATGAGCTGAGTATCACTATAGTAAGGGTCAATTATAAACCAAATCAGTACCTTGGAATAGAGAAGCTGCAAACATTTTGCAGCAACTGGTCATTTGTCTGGGGCCTTCCCTTCCCCTGACTGGAAACAGGAAGGGATCCTCCTCATGAGATGGTGAGAAGTCCCTGGCACCTCCTCAGGAAGAGAAGCCACAGGGGCCAGGCACAGGCTAGTGGCAATCAGGAGAAGGGTGGAGAGGGGTTAAAAAGAGTGGGGTCCAGCAGTTTCCCCCCCCTTTTTTCCTTCTTCTGTGGATTGCCAAGACAAGGCAGAGGATCAGGAACATCCATCCCCACTAGGAGGTAAAGGTTTGTAGTTTTAGGGTCAGAGGTCTGACCAGGCAGGCCAGCTTTAACAAACCAACAAGGAAGCCCAATGTTACCTGCACTCAAAAATGACCATCACTCAGTTTGTAATGCAAAAATAAATGCCTTTATTGCAAAATACCAAACAAGCGGGTGTAAGACGTGCCCACTGGCTAGCCCTGCTGCTTTGGGTGTGAACCCTTCATCAGGTTCACATCTGAAGCACTGGGATTCATCTTACACCTGCTTGCTTGGTATTTTGCAATAAAGGCATTTATTTTTGCATTCTGAGCTGCGTGATGGTCATCTCTGAGTGCAGGTAACATTGGATTTCCTAGTAGCTTTGGGCTAGCCACCCTTTATCTGCACTGCCCTGATTCCCGGGATTTGTGGTTCACTTCTACAGCTTCAGCTTTAACAAGCCAACAGGGAAATGGGAGATCAGGCAGTTAAATGGCACTTCTGTGTGGTCTGAAATGAAGAATGGGGAGAGCACTGGCAGCAGACAAAAGGTTGCTGCTAGCAGGGCACTGTGAAAGGATGGGCTTATAGGAAAAAAAAGCAAACAAAAGCAGAGAAAAGAGGCCAATTCTGCCTGAGGAGTAATTGGCTCACAGAGATCCTAAACAAAGGACCATGTCTGTGTTAGGGAGTACCCATACAGATGTGCAGACAAGTCAAGGAAGATTAGTTGAAAAGGAACTTTGAAGTTACCCATTAAGATTAGCACTATTATTGATGGACTTTATGGCCATGAGCAGTGGGGGACAGTCTGTGGTGGTCAGTGGCAAGTCAGTAGGGTAGGGGTCATTGTTGATTGGTCAGCTACAGGACGGCAACATGTATGGTCACTTAACCTCCCCCTTGCCTGGTTACTATGGGCAGCAGTAGCTTCAGGAGTTTTTATCAGTCACCAATCCAAGAGATTATGTGCAACTGAACAAAAGAAAAATGTATAGATCTGCAAGTTTGTGCAGTGTTATATGTGGCAGAGTCAATGAAACCAACATAATGTGTGACCTCACTCACATCACTTCAGAGTCCATTCCTAATTAATCTTGTGGCTGGTAGTGGTGACATGGGCTCCATTTGGCAATTGGTCACTCCGGTACTTGCTTACCTCATGGTCGAGCTACCAGCTTTGTCACCAGGCTGTTGGGAGCCATGGTGCTCTGGCATGAGTCTCCATGGGGAAGGTGTGGTGGATTCCTTGGAAGTTCAGAGGGTTGGTACCCAACTCTGCTGCCATGCACAGCATGTCCACTCTCCCTCCCAGTTTGTCTCCTGGTTAAAAAAATAATAATTAAAGTGGAAAGTAAAGCAGACTTTAAGTTTGACTCTGGCTGTGCCTTGGTTGATTAAGCCTGCACTTTGCTAGTGGAGCGAAGGCAGGGTACATGCATCTATGTCAGGTGGGTGGGGTCTAAATTTTCAGTGGCTGGTCATGTGGTCAGTCTGTCTTGGGATAAAATGCAGAGCTGGGCAACAGAATTTTATGGAGGTGGGAACTCTGTGACGTTGAGTCCACATTGCAAACAGGGAGTGCTGGTTGCCTGGAAATGGAGATCAGGTTCCCCAACATTTTAGTTTCATTTCAACAACTCACATAATTTGGGACTAACAAAAAAAAGGAGAAGTGATAAGACTTTTTTCATACAAATTTTTTTCTTGAGCCTCCTCAATACATATCATTTTATTGCACACAAAAAAAAGTGGTTGGTGACCAACGGTATACATTTTGTAAAACATCCTCTCACCCATTATAAGAACAGAGTTCCAGATATGGTTATTCATCAATGCAAGCATAATTAGCCAAAACAATCTTTGTTAAAAAGTGCAGGAACTTACAGACACATCAAAACAATCTGGGGGCTCATTATTAATGTACATATTGTATATTTTCCAAAAGTGATCTACACTTGTGATGGAAACTTCATTATATAAATACCTGAGGAAAAAATGTTTCCATTATGAGGTTGGAAATTACATGATCATATTGTTAAGCTTCCAATATTTTAACATTAATCTCTGAATAGTATTTGCTTTAAATAAATGCCACTCTTTTAACGCAAATGATCTCTTATAAATATTTTCTAAAATCACGACTTTTCATTAGTCCTTCCTTAAGCTTGTAACCTGTTCCTTTCAGTATTACTAAGGACTGACCCAACCACTTTGTAGCTAACTCACATCCCCACATTTGATTCTTGCTGATCACAGTGCCAGCAATTTGTATTCATCTTCAAATTCATATTAATAATCGGTACAGAGAATAATAAGCTCTAGTCAATATTTTAAATTGAATTGCTTTATCTCTTGATAATTTATAATCACGTACTGATTTACAAGCCATTTGCTGTTGCTGGGTAGTGATACCTTACCCATTTCTCTGCTTCACTTTCTAATAGTTTTGCAAAATGTGTTATTGTATAAAGGTGTAATTGTTTCACAATCCATGACAAAATCTTTTTTAGGTTATTGTAAAATATAGTTTCCAGTTCTTTTTTAAGTGCCTATTGTTTGGTGCTCTTTCCCACCTCTTGAAATCTTTTTGTATACAAACTGCTGAGTTGATAATAGAAAAACAACTTGATTATCTTCTAGACCATATGAGACATGATAAGACTCACTGCTTGTATGACACCTGGGACAGATAGTACTTCTAGTGGACAGCAGTAGCTGTTAGGCAGCTGGCTGCCTGGGGAACAAATGCACATGTTCCCCAGCGGTTCAGCCCAAGATCATCGGCACCTCCATAAGCCCCCCCCCACAAAATATAGACAGTAAATAATTAAAAAATATTCAAATAAGGACTGCAACTTATGTAAAGTTGGCCACACAGCATAAAGGTTCTTGTGTCCAGCATAGCCCAGTAGGTGTTGGTGGGCCTAGGAAAGGGGAGTGGACTTCAGGCATGTTCAGTGGATGGGCCATGGCAACTAGTAATCCTCTCAGGCAACAGGCCATGGGCTATGGGTTCTGAACTACCTAGCCCCCTATGGCTGGAAAGAACTGGGGTGTTTCCTGGAATAAATGAAATCCCTTTCCTTATGCTCTTGATAAAGCTAAAAAAAAAACAAAAAAACAAAAATCAAAGGGCAATGACAGGCTCAATTTGACCATCATCCTATATGTAGTCAGGACAGAAGAGGCAGGCAGATGCAACGGTGGTGCATACACAGAATGTCAGTATATAATGAAACAGCAGTGTAGCACTCACCACCACAACAAAGGGAGACAATTCAAAAGACTGCTGATTAAATTATTTATCAGCAGCCCCTGCTAAAAGCAGAGCTGTGCTGCAACATGGAGTTCCATGTTAAAGCACTGCTCTGCTTTTAGAAGGGGCTGCTAATAAATGGTTCAAGCAGCAGTCTTTTGTGTTGGCTCCCGTTGTGGTGGTGGTGAGTGCTACACTGCTTTTTCATTAAGTATCAGGCTATATGGTGTTAGTGGGGCTGAGATTTGAGGCAGGCTTGGCAACCAGACTCCAGATATAACAAAAAAAAGAGGGGAAAAGGAGATATGTCCCATGAAGCTTGGGTTATGATGTAAATAGGATGGGAACTGAAGAGGTACCTCAATGAGTATGGTGAGGGGGGAGCATTGGTAGAAGCTGGGCAGCCACAGAGAGGCCCTCCCACTGGTGTGCACAGGTTAGTCGACCGTGTTCTAACAAATGTTTCTTGGTAAGGGGGGGTGAGAAGTTTCTCTTTGCAGAAAGAAGATTCCTAGCAAGAAGAAGACTTTCACAATGAAGGGGGTGGCATCAGTACTGGAAACCCAGCTGCATGAGATGTACCTGAAAAAAGGAGAGGAGTGGCTGAAAGCCTGCTGGGTGGGTATCAAGGGTCTATCTACATTGACTGCAGTGATGGCATTTGCAAAAAAGAAAAAATGCCAGCTAAGGAAGTGGCAATGCCCCCATCGAAAGTACCCAGGACACCTCAGCAAGGTAAGCAGGGTTCCGAGGCCCATCAAGTTCTCTGAAGAGCACATCAAGAACATGATAATTATAGCTTTGGGATGGATCCTTCCAGGGGGAGCTTAGGTAGTACAGTCCCAGGAAGTGAGGGGAGAACAGACCCCACTGGGTAGTGTGCCAGACCGCAGTGGGGATCTGGTCATTATATCCCTGGTAGATGAATAGGTTGTACATGCCTGACCCTTCTAAAGCCTGACCTCCAGACAGCCAAGGAACAAAAAAGGGTCTACTATGGATGAGAAGCTAGAGAGGATTATGGACTGCCATGGCCAAGGGTCAGAACCTAACCAGGGGGCTGTCCAAGGAGGCACAGGAGCAACCAGGATGGGCACAATCTCAAGTCAGGCGTCAGAGGCGGATGTCCCTGGAAATTATGTTAGCATAGCGAGACCCACTGAGACTCACCTGTCCAATAAGGTTAGACAACAAATTTGAAACAGGGAATATGTAGATATGTACTCACTATTTAATAGGCCCACGGAATCTGAGGAAAGAAAGGATCAGTCGGAGGAGTCCAATGGGGAAAAAAGTGAAAATGCCATGCATGTTTGACAAATAGTTGGCAGGCTTCTTTGTGCTTGCCAATGTGATGCCACAGATAGCACCAGACTAGGGCTTGGATTTCTTAATTATTCAAATAGGATTATGCTAATTCATTGATGTAAAAGGGGAATTGTGGGCTACACTATGATGAAGACTTCTGGTGCCAGAGGCACTATGATGTGACACAGGGGTGGAGCATACTGGATATGCCTCCATTGGAGGATGTGATACACAAGGGCAGTGTCATCCATACAGATAGTGGGTTACCCCTCAGGGTTCTCTCAGCTGCAGAAACAAGAGCCCAGAATGCCCCTCCTCAAGTGTGCTTCACGTACAACCAAGGGGGCTGTATGGAGAATAACCGTAGGTTATGCCATGAATGTGTTGCCTGTGGGCAATGGTACCTACTGGTGCAGTGCACCTCCCCAAAGCCTCCAAAGTGTGACTTCTGAACCACTTGGAGAAAGTATAACAAACAACAGCAGATTATGCCTGCCCACCCCAGTAAGGGTGGACAGGCTTAGATCCTGGCTTGACTTGTTGCCTACCTGTTAGAGGAAGTTTTTTTGGTTGGCTTCAGGATTCCATATATGGGCCCTTGGAAGGGCTACTAGTTGGAGAACTCGAAGTTGGCTATGGACCATCCACAGGTGGACTGGAAGAAACTGGAGAAAGGGCAGCAACTGTGGTGGGTGGGTAGCCCATTTAAGGCTCTGCCCCTGCTGAACCTTTGGGTGTCACTGACAGGGCTACTGTAATGCCAAAGAAGGCCACTGGAGAAAGACGGATGATCAGTCACTTGTATCTGGAAAGGGACTCAGTGAATGACCATATTAATCCACAGTTCACGTTGGTTCATTATGAGTAATTAGACAGGATAGTAAAGATAGTATGGGCAGCAGGATCCTCGGCCAGGATGGCCAAGGCAGACATTGAGTCTGTGTTGTGCCTACTGCCAGTACAACCAGCAGACAGGGCCTGTTAGGAATAAAATTTGAAGGGGAATATTATGTGTATAATTGCATGCCCATGGGTTGTGTAGTGGCTTGTGCCATTTTTGGTTCTTCTACTGGGCCATGGTGCGAGCATCAGGGAATCAAGGTATAGTCCATTACCTTGATGACTTCTTGGTTGCGGGACCTGCCAGTCCCCAGTTTGAGGGCATATATTAACCACTTTCATTGACTTGTGTGGAGGTTTCAGTGTACTCTTGGCCTCAGAAAAGGTGGAGCCACCAAGCTTGGTGATAACCTTCTTGGGTATAGAGACTGACACCACCAGGCCAGAATGCCACTTACCCAAGGAAAAGTTGGAGGCTGTGCAGGCCCTTTTGAATAAGACAGAGGGGACCAAAAAGGTTACTTTTCAGGAGCTGCAGAAATGGGGGGGGGGCACCTAAACTTTGCATGCCAGGTTATACACAAGGGGGAGCCTTTCTGAGAAGCATGCTCAGCTGGTTAAGGGGACCAAGACACCTCATCCCAGAATCAGGGTTATGGATGTTTTCCATGAAGACTTACTAGTCCAGCAAATATTCATGGCTTGCTTTAACAGAGCAGTGATGTGGCAGGAGATGGGGGGACAGTCAGTCCCTGTAGCTTTTGCAGATGCAGCCAATGGGCCAGGGTTCAGAGCATACTTCCAGGGCAAATGGTGTGCTGAACAGTGGTCTTCTGACTGGACAGCAGCTGGGCTGCAGAAACATATCAAATTGCCAGAATTCTTCCCGATCATTGTGGCATTATGCATTTGGGGCCCCAGGCTGTGGGACAGAAGGGTTATTTTTCTCCCAGACAGCATGAGGGCTATGCATACTACAAATGGCTAACTAGAGCCAAAAGGCCCTTTGGGGGATTTGATGAGAATTTTTGTTTTGATGTGTGTGTGTTGCTGAATGTTCATTTTAAGGCCTTCCATGTTTCCAGCACTGAAAATGGAATGTAAATGCTTTGACTCATTCACAGTGGCAGATATTCAGGGAGCTGGCTCCAGTAGTGGAACAACAGCCATGGTCAGTCCCATCTTTCTTGTGTAAGTTGGTGACCTCGAGACTTGGAGGTGCATAGGTAATTCCATTGCTTCACAGACCAGAGCCCCCTATCACCATGTGTGAAACACTATCTCTTCACCCAGACAAAGACAGGATGGCCTATGCCTGGCCAATCCCAGTCAGTCAGTTATGCAATTACATCATGGTAGCTAAGAAGCAAGGGATAACACCAGAGATAGTCAGGCAGCATCTGTCAGGATTGTCCTAAGTTTCAAGGGTGATGGGGTTCATGGACACCACCTGGCCTTTTAAGGTCTGAAAGGTCCTGGAGGGTTGGGGCAAGAGCCTGATTAAGCAACCCAATATGTGTCGTCCCATTACTCTGACCATCTTGGCATGGGTTTGGGTGACATTACAGGGAGTCTGCTGGAATTGATACAATGCAAGGCTTTTCAAAACAGTGTTTCTGGGGGCACTCTGTGGTGCATTCCAGGTCTCAAAGTTGATCCAAGCAAGCCAGCAAAGGGGGGAAACAAAGTCTACTGGATGAGGACATCTGTAAAATCCAAACGGAGCTCACCGCGACCAACTTAAAAGGGTTGGTGCTTACACATGAGGGGCGCCCTGCCCCATATAAGTACAAAGGTGAAACAAGGAATGATAGTACACAGAGCCTTGGAAAGAACATTCAGTCACAATTGTAGTAGTAATCCAACCTTTTTTGCTGAAAGCAAAAGTCCAATGCTCACAGCATGAAAAAGCTGCTTAACTGCAGACCCCAGCACTTCAACTCCACCTGAGGGGAAGACTCGCATAGAGTCAAAGCACTGGGTCTGCAGTTGACCAGCTCTTTTGTGCTATGAGCATTGGACTTTGCCTTTAATAAAAAAAAGTTGGATTACTACTACAATTGCAACTGAATCATCTTTCCAAGGCTCCATGTGCTATCATTCCTTGTTTGACCTTAGGATAAGGACATTGCAGTGATACTAGAAGGCTTTTTATCTGGCTGCAGAGGAGCAAAACTGATCATACAGACCTGGGGCAGTGATGCCCAGGGAAGGCCCTGGTAAGTTCCTCATGGGACATCCTGGCCAGGGTGAGAGCTTACACGGCCTCCTGACCAACAGAGGGCAAGGATTTCTTTCAACGTGAGGATAGCAAGCCTATGGCAGCCTATCAGTTTAGACACATTCTGGGTCTTGCAGTCTGTCAGGTTATATTAAATGAGCAAGAATTCAATTTCCATTCTTTTAGGATCAGGGAAGCAAAGATCGCTCTGAGCCAAGGTATGAGAGATGCCAAGATACAGGCGTTAGGGCACTGGAAGTACTGTTTTTGTGTTACATTCAAACACACTTGCAGTAATATCTGTCCTTTGTCTATTCCAGGTTCCCTGGTGGTCCTCAAGAATATATGGATCTGCAGGCATTCATTTATCAGCGAGGCAGAGGAAAGAGTGGCCTCTGGAACTTGGGGGGCAGATTCTAACCATATCCTGACAAACAGCATACATCCATAGGGTGGGCACAGAAGCCATGCTCTGGGGGAACTGGGAGGTAAGTATGAGGTGGAGCTTGGGCATTCTGTGAGGACCTATGGTCTCAAAAGGAGATTTACCTACAGCTGATGATGAAGGGAGATCTGTATTCCATATTATGGTGATGGCCCAAGACGGTCATTATCTGGTCACATGGTTAACAGTGAAGGCACTGTCCACATGCAAGGAACTCTAAAGCATTGAATGTAGCATTCAGTCACATTAATAGAAAATGTAATTATTTTTGTATTCCATAGTAGGAACTGTGGTAAGAGACAAGGAAATCAACACTTCCCACCAGGTACTTTATGCTGCAGGATGAAGGATGGAATTTAATGTTGAATTATTTTACGAGGTTGTGGTAGCACAGCTGGAGTAAGCTGCTGGGGCGGGGGGTGGGGTCAGACTGCATCCATCCTGTGGCAGCTTGGGATTATTGCAGACTGTTATTATAGGGGAAGAGAGGGGGGGATGAGTGAAATTATTTCAAAGGGCTCATCAACTCCAGTCAGCCTGAGGCCAGGGTACTGCATGATCCAGACCCAGTTTGGGGCTTGCAGTCCAACCTCATCAGGTTAATCTGCAAAGACAGCAGCGGTGAATGGACAGCAGCCACTAGCCACATGACCTCCTCCCTCTTGGGGCCGGGTACCAACCCAGGAGGTGCATCGATTACTTGCCACTCATGAGGGTTGGCACATCCAGTGTTGGCACATGGTGGGGCCAGAGGAGTCTGTTGTTCCTCGCAGGTGTGCATGCTTCTCCAATAATGTTATGAGGTAAAATAAACACATGGCTGCAGCCATGTCATTCAAGAGCTGTGTCAGTGTCTTTATTTCAGGGAAGGGGAATGGGGTCTACCAAAAAATAGGCTGTAAAAGTATTGCAGCAGCTGGCCAGTTGTCTGGGGCCTTCCCCTTCCCTGACTGGAAACTGGAAGGGATCCTCCTCTTGTAGTGGTAAGCAGCCCCTGGTACCACCTCAGAAGAAGGAAACACAGGGGCTGCCCTCAGAGCGGTTGCTCTCAGGAGAAAGGCATAGATCGGTTAAAAAGAGGTGTGGGCCAGTAGTTTCTCCTCTATTCTCCTCTTTCTGTAGATCCACACCCAACGTGCCCTCATAAAAGCAGGGTTAGGGTCGGCTAGATCAGGCAGGGAACCCACTGACCCACTAGGAGTGTCTGCAATTGGGATTGCGGAGTGAGTTTTCTTATTTTGTCCCGTTAAAACTTTTTTTAACCAGGTTTTTCACCTCCTCCAAAGGGATAAAGCTTAGGTCATATAAGGACAATTTATAAAACTGTTGCAGTCATGGGGATGGTGACTTGGGGGTATTGCAGACTAATAGTACATGGAAAAAAGGAGGATGAGTCAAATTCTTCAGAAGGACTTGTTGCTTGCAGTCAGCGTGCGGCCTGAGGACCACATGACCTGGACCCGGTTGGGGAGGGGGTCACTGTCTAACCTCATTAGGTTAACCTGCAAGGGTGATGGTGCTGGATGGGGGCAGTCACGTGCCACTTGGCCACATGACCTCCCTACTTTTAAGATTGGGTACTGACCCAGGAGATTCATCGATTATCTGGCACCCACGTGAGTTTGCACATCCAAGCAATGGCACGTGGTGGGCCAGAGGTGTATGCTGATCCTCCCAACTGCATGTGTAAAACAAACACATGGCAGGAGCCATTTCCTCCGAGACCAGTGTCAGTGTCTTTCTTTCAGGGATATGGAATGGGGGCTATCAAAACAATGTTCTTTATACACTAGTATGATGTTACACTCATGAATAATGGAGCAACAACTGTTGCAAACACATGTCTGATCATTAGCATCTAATAAAAGAGTGTTGGGTGCCTTGCAGAGCAAATGGACAGCAGCAATTTAAAAAAGATTCAGTATGGGAAGCAAACAAAACTTTTTTTTTATTACTCACCTTTGGTGTGTGATACCTACATAAACTACTCATGCTTACTTTCTGGTCCCTTTTTTTAAAGCAGGGGGCAGATTTGATGAACATCATGTCCCTCCTGAACTTAAATGACTATGTTGCCATGATATTACTGTATAGTTATTCTAGAGCAGTAAGCAATCAAAAGCTAGCACAAACAACATATACTGCTCACTGTATATCAAGGTTAGTGGCAATCTGCAAAGTGATTTTCTGCATAAACAGCTAAACACAGAACAGCCAATCATAGGCTTGAACTGATGTGTAATTATTTATTTACTGTATTTTATTTATTTAGATCTCGGATTAAACACCTTTGAGCTATCAGCTGTTTTACATAGGTTCCACGTCAGTATGACAGACAAGTTACAGTGAAGAACAGATTACAATATCTCAGGAGAAACAACATAAGGTGGCATTGTGCAATGTATGCCAGAGATTTAGGTTAGTACAAGAATTGCAGACTGTTGGGAAACAAAACAATAACTGTAAGATCGGCCCATGAAGCCTTGTCCAGGAAGTATTCAGGTGGGAGGAGGGAGTGAAAGTTAGGGTAGGAGGTGAGGAAGTAAGGAAAAACGCGGGGCATAGGGGCACGGTGTAGGGGTTGGGAGTAGAGTTTAAGACAGGAAGTATACAGGACAGTGGCAGTAAGGGCAAGCTCAGAAAGTAGGTATTAAGAGTTAATTGGGGCCTATGAGAATTGGTAAGTAAATTTTTAATGGAATTTTAATTAGGCCACAATGGCCAATACAGTATTATATTACATAGAGAATCCTTTCACTACTGTTTATTCCAGTTGTCAGCACTACTGACCCATGGGAATAATTATTTGATCAACATGGTTGAGATTATTATTACATCCATGTGACATGGTGCCATGAGATAATGGCAATCGCAGAATAGCGATCGCCATTTGGGTGAGTGTACTTTGCCGAAAATTAATTTCGGTGATACACACTTATGGTGAATGGGAAGAGGGTGTCCAAGATCTATGGGTTTTATATTTAATGTGATTTACCAGCCGTGCTCTGTAACTTAGGACTGGCTGTTTTACTTCTGCCAAAAGTTTGTGCCCACTCACCCATCCCCACCCCCAACCAGTATTAAATCCTCTCAAACTCCTCCCCCTATTACCCCCATGTTAATCACTGGATATAGCTACTCCTGAAACACTTAAAGAAAGTGAGAAAACTTCTCTTAAGGGGGAACTGCTCACTGCAACATTTTTTTTTATCATTCTCTTCAGCTTAATTTCATTATTTTCTCCTCTTAAAACTCACTGCAGCTTTTTGTTGATCATTCTCTTCAACTTAATTTAACTATTTTCTACTCTTAAAGGGGATCTGCCCATCTCAACTTTTGTTGATTGTTCTCTTTAACTTAACTTACTTTTTTTCTCTCCTCAATAATTTTCTCCCTTTCCAAGGATCCTAATGACAAGCCTTAGGTCCTCCTGCTGTCAGTTAGGATGCAGAGACTATGATCCCAGTACTGCACCGATGCACACAGCTCACCAGATCCCTCTGGTTCTTAGCTGCCTAGTGGTGTTATCCTAAACCACACATCCTCCATCTTCCTCCCTGGTCTGATTTCTTCTACTTTCTGCATCACAATGTTCCCTTTCACTAAAGGACTACTCATTTGCTTGTCCTTCCTGGCACACCTGCAACCAGCAGATATGGTTTTAAACCCTGAATGTGTACCACCTTCTACTTTAAGGTTATCACCACCCAGCACCCTTGACTGATTGTCCGCTTGCCCACATGGGTCTTTCCCTCACCTTACACTCCTAACCCTGGCCCAACATAATAAAACCATCCTCCTCCTGCAGCATTCCAAATGAATACACACATTACCCTTCCTCCGCCCACCATCTCCCTAATCCTGCTCCTGACTCCTACTACTGTCAGGCAATGTTGAACTAAATCTGGGACCCAGTAAGAGGCAAAAACTGAACCACACAATGAGTGCCACTCCTGACCTCTTAACCACCTACCATAACTGACTTAACTCCAAAGGTCTCAGAATAGCGCATATGAATATACAGAGCATTAGGGGAAAAATGGCAGAATTAGAATCCTGAATACTGTATTACAAACCAGACATCCTCTGCATTACTGAATCATAGTTAAAACTATCCATACTGTCTCACAAGGTCGCCTATCCTGGCTATACCTACTACAGATGGGACCAGGTCCCCAGAAGGGGGGGGTGTAATTTATACTAGAGATGGATTACAAGTTAATGAATTAACTGACTTAAAGATCAGCTCAGCTGCAGAGTATGTCTTTATCACAGTCACCCTTGGCCAAGTCAAGAATGTAGTACTAGGGTGCATCTATCTACCCCCAAATCAAGTGTCCTCCTATGCCTAATTCCTCGTTAGTCTGGACTCCCTCCCTAAGAAAGATACTATAATATGAGGTGACTTTAACCTGAATTGGTTTGGGCCTCTTAAAACACAATACCAAGCTGCCTTACTGGACACTAAACTGGGGCAACTCCTCAACGATCCAACAAGACTGAAAATGAAGTCAGGCAAGCATACTCTCCTAGACCGGATACTAATAATCCAAATTCTATTAAGGCACCTGGAATCCTGCCTGATGCACTCAGTGACCATTGCCCAACTTTTTGTGTCTGGAAGAATAATTCTCCGCATCCCCCCCCCCCCCACACCAAATCAATAAAACTAGGGACCTAACCAACTCTGTTGCTGAAGCCTTCTGCTCAAGTCTCGCCACAGCTGAGTGGTCACCAATAAACTCCCTTCCTGACATAAACCTAGTATTAGAATATCTGGTCAATATCTTCACCTCCATCCTTGAACACCATGCTCCTCACAAACTAAGAAGGTCAAAAGGCCACTCTCCCTGGCTCACACAGGAACTGAGGCACCTCATGCGATCTCGTGACAAAGCATGGCATGCCTTCAAAATCTCTAGACTCCAGTCTGACTGGAACACCCACTGCCAGCTACACAATATTTGTAAATCTAAGATAGGCAAAGCCAAAAGGGAGCATCTCCTATCACTACAGGAACAACACCTCTCCAACCTCAAATGTTTCTGGAAAGAAATCAACACTCTCCTGAATGGTAATGAAAGGATCTTCCCCCAGTTAATGACAGTAAAAGGCTCCACACTATCCTCACCCATGGAGACAGCCGCAGGGTGGAACCACTTCTTTACAGACCTTGATGCCTACAAAACCGACCTTCCTGTTAATTGTCCTGCACCACCAGCTAGCGGCCCTGAATTTCCATACCCACTCTTCCACTTACAAACTACCTCCCAAAAAGAGGTCTTTAAATTGCTAAAGGGACTTAACCCTGACAGCTCACCAAGGTTTGACTCCCCACCACCCACATTTCTCAAAATAGGTGCACCTGCACTTGCCTGCCTGATCTCCTGCCTAATCAATAGATCCTTCCTCGTGCAAACCATCCAAGACAAATGGAAAACTGCATTTGTTGTCCCAGTACATAAAAGTGGTCTGACCAACCTTATTGAAAACTATAGACCCACATCTATCCTGTGTCCAATTGCTGAAATCCAAGAAAGAATACTTTATAATCAACTATCATCCTACCTTGAACAAACCAGTGTCCTCACTAGTAACCAGCATGGCTTTCAGAAATTGCATAGGACAGAAACTGCTTTCTGGAGGGTCACCACTGATATATTCCAGGCCATGGACCAGGGCAAAGCCACTGGTGCAGTCTTTGTCAACCTATCGAAGGCATTCAACCTAGTCAACAACTCCCTTCTCATCTGTAAACGTTGCCACCTTGGTCTTGACAAAAACACTCTCTCCTGGGCCTCTAACTACTTACAGAATAGGTTTCAATGTGTCAAATAGGCCGGTACCATCTCAACCTTATCTCCTATCACTGACAGGGTTCCCCAGGGATCAATCCTAGGGCTTCTTCTGTTCTCAGTATTCATTAATGACCTTCCTCTAAATTGTGGAGGGGCATCGGTTCAGCTATATGCGGATGATACCATCTTATATAGATCCTCCTGTGACGTCTTAAGTATTAACTCTGACCTAATAAATTACTTTAATACTCTAGAAACATGGTTTAAAAATAACCTACTAGTTCTGAACACAAAAAAGACTAAATCCATGTTGTTCCACCATACCTGCTTCGACACAAGCTCACAGCCCCCCCCCCCCCGTCATCAAAACATCCACTAACATTCAACTCGAAAGTGTTACCTCCTTTAAATATCTGGGTGTAGTATTTGACAGGCATCTATTCTTCGATGAGCACATAACCTGTGTCACTAAAGCTACTAATCAGAAACTAGGCCTTCTATATCCCACTGCTCCCTACCTCTCAAGTAGTGCAAGAAGCACTATTGCCTCTGCCACCCTTTTCCCAGGCTTCTTCTACGGTGCCTCTATTATCCACTTCTCTAAGACTACAGTCCTGAACAAACTCAAAATGTCTTATCACAGAATTGCCCAATTTGGTATTAAGGCCCAAGCAATTTGTGTTGGCCATATTTCATGGCCAGACTTAACCTCCCAGTATATTGTGCCACCTTCAAGCCAATACACCTCCCATCTCCTCCAAGTATATTTATCCTACTAACTCTGAAACCTTTCCCACGAACACTCAGGTCCTTACACCTCCCAATGCTGGGTCTGCCCAAGACTAGCCTAGCTGTTGGAAGAAGATCCTTCTTCGCAGCACCACAAAAGTGGAATGACCTCCCACACTCACTACTCTCATGTAAGACCATTACTCTCTTCAAAAGACAATCTAGGGAAATATTTTACAAGTCTCCTGTCTGTAATAGGAACTGTACCTGATCTTCTCTAAAGTTCTCCACCTGCTGCCTATACTCTCCTAGTGTGTGTGATCAATGTCTAAGGCTATGAGTCTGTACACAGCCAATCATCTATACTCTACACTTATGTACTAATTGACTCTACTACGATTATATTGTATACTCATATCAACCTTACTGCTTGTTCATCCATGTTGCAATTGACATCTGTAATTTGTACTGTCTCCCAGTGAATGGGATGGCTAGTCTAATCCATGAATGTATGTAACTGTCCAATGATATTTGTACATAATTATCTGTATCTGTACTGTTTTGTTATGCTTGGAACATTTGGTTCCCCGGGTTGCCCCTGAAAAAGGGACTTGACTGTCTCAGAGGGCCCACCCAGTCATCAAAATTTAAATAAATAAATAATACAGCCCCCCACACCCCATACTAAAGGATTCTCAACTCCAGGGGGTGCATGTTTGGGGGGTGAAATACTTAAAAATAAAAAAAAGGCAACTGCAGGTAAAAAAAAGGCTGCGCAGTCCTGGATCTGAACTCTGCACCTCCCAACCGACCACCCTCCCCACCATGCTAGTGGACTAGCTCAGCAGCTGCCCACCACACCCCCTCCCACATGCCTTCCCTTCCCTTCCTCTTCCCCATATGTCTGCACGAGTATTTGCACGTATGCTTCCAGTAGCCCTACGTTGCCCACCCTGGTATCCGGTCGCTACCCTGCCAGATATCCCTGAACACAGGCGCTGTAACTGAGTCACCGTTTTTATAAGTGCTCAATTGTGGTCGTTGTGTTCACTGGATACCATGTGACACATTCTCCACTTGCTCCTAACACTGTACAATAATAGAGATGGTGAATAATAGGGTGGTGGATAATCAAAGCAGCACTGTAAATAGTTCCAGTTTTGGTGCCCATACCAGAAAGGGGAAATAGAACACCTGAAGAAGGCTCAAAGGAAACAAACAGAAATAATACACAATATCACAGATCTGCAATATGAGGACCATCTAAATAAATGAAGATTAATGCCTTTAGAAACTAGATGAATTAGTGGTGACTTTCTTATACTGCATGATATCATCATGGGCCCAGAGCTTTTTTGTGATATGAGCTTTGAATTTAAGCAAACCTTAAAGAACACTGGAAGTCACTCTTTCCAACTTTTTGATCATACGTTTTATAAAACAAAAAGGGACAATTTTTTTGTGCAAGGAGCCCAAAAACCCTGGAATGTTTTATCATTATATATCTAGAGTCTTCCATTACATATCATAAACAGTAGCTCCAAGACAGAGTTCATAAACAGACTTGATAGTTATATCTTAAACAGATGACATCTGCACTACTACTAACAGGACTCTATTCCCTAACACCTACATGTGCCCCAAATTCCTTAGTATGTAGAAACATAGAATTTGTTAGCAGAAAAGGACTGTGTGGCCCACCCAGTCTGCCCAGATGATCCCTGCCTATGCAGTCTGGGCCCTGGCTACCTGTCGGAGTTCCTGACACCTGTGACCTCTGCCTGCTCCCTCTGCTCCTCTTCAAGAGGCCTCCTGGACATTCCCAGGGTTCAGCTCAAAACATCTGGTGATCGAGCTTTCAGCGTCTCTGGGCTGACCCTGTAGAACTTTCTTCCTTCTGCAGTCTGGGAGGCCCCCTCGTTGTTTTTAAGCAGAGGCTGAAGGACCACCTTTTCAGCCTAACATTTATAGAGTAAATTGTACCCAATCCATTTTACTATTCTAGTTAATTTTAATAACTAAGCTTTGAACTTATTTATTCCTGTCATTTTTGGACTGTAATTGTTGTTTATTGTGTTATATTTTGTTTGGTGCCCAGAGCCTAAGGCTTTGGGTGCCTTAAACATAAAATTTGCTGAGCCAACCCGGTGGCACTGAGGGATGAGGCACTGGATGCCTTACCTCATGCTATGCTGGTGACTCAGGTTTGGGAATAGCCTCAGGTCATCAGGGAGCCGGCACGGGGAAGGGGAAGGGTGGGAACAGGACTGAGCACTGGCTCTCCTCTCCTGGGGGGGGTTTGCCCATCTGTAGTCCCACCGTCACCAGATGGAGGTTCAGGTGACAGGCGCAGGCAGTAAAGGCGTGACAGGTAGGGTGGTGTGTCCCATAGTGCATGGTGAGCAGGGGCCTCCACTTGCACATGCTATGCCAGGACACACGGGGTCTGGGAACAAAACCCAAAAAACGAACAAGCTACTTATGGAAAAAAAAAAAATAACATTTTCCTTGCCTTGCCTTTCCTAGTCTGTCTCCACAGACCCTAACTGGTATATAGCAAATCTGGTTTGTAATGTCTAAATTATACTATGCTTTATAGAAACATACATGGAAATATAGAATTTTTCATCAAATTCACCTAGTCTGCCCACTTTTCCCTACTTACAGTATCGCTGTAGACCCTACTTGATCTCAAGCTCATTCTCTATACCCCTTCCTTTCCACTTAGTTTCCCTTATGCTTATTCCATGCATTCTTGAACTCTACCACTGTTTTCACCTTCCCTGCCTGCACTAGGTCAATGTAGCTCTGCCAAAACAGCACAGGAATAACAGCACTGCAGAAAGCGCTACACTTTGTAAAGGGGCAGGGGTTTTTGTACGGTATGGTAATAACCGCTACCCCTGTCACTGTATGCTCTGATGGTGGAGTGCCAAGGATGCTGACTATGTGGTGTCTGGTTGAGCTGTTCCTGTGGTATAGTGGTTAGGGCATCAGCACCTGGAGGCGTAGGGGACCTGGGGCTGTGGTTCATTTCCCCCAGGTCCCATAGTGTTGTGGCTTTTTTTTTACTTTCAAAATGAATTTTCCCCTCTCCAGTGTTTTGCCCCATCCCTGAAGTCAACACACCCTCGGAGTTAGTTATATTTGGTCTGGGAGATGTGGAGAGTGGAGCCCCCTTTAAAATAAGAAGTGCTATTTGTTTAAACAGTGTGCGCTGTTTCTGTTGTGGTCGGTGTGTTTCCCCAATCTTATTTCAGTGCACACTGTTTTGCCTCCGGCATTTTTTTTTTTCGCTGTTTCGTCCATGACATTATGACCCTGTGCTGTTTCAGGAATCCACCACTTTTTCTGTGAAGACGTACTTCTTCACATCTCTCTGGACTCTACCCTCTTCCAGCTTCATAGCACGTCTCCTTGTTGTTGAGCACCCTTTTCTTCAGAAAAATATTTTCCTACTGTACCTTCTTTACCCCTTGAGGTATTTAAAGGCCTCTATCATATCCCCTCTTCCTCCTTAGTTCCAAGGTGTACATACTGAATTTCTTTACTCTCCCCTCATAGGGCTTCTGATGTGTACCTGCACCTTTTTGGTTCCCTCCTCTGGTCTGCATCTACTGTCTATGTCCTTCCGGAGATGTGGACTCTAGAACTGGACTTAATATCCTAGGTGGGATTATAACAGCAATCTATACAGAGGCAACACCACTTCCCACTTTTTCACTGGTTATACCCCTCCCTCTGCAACCCAGCATACCACTAGTCCTCCCAATTGCCTTGGTGCACTGCCTGGACAACTTTAGGTCATTTGATATGATTACCCCAGGTCTCTCTGCTGCTTGGTGGTCATCAATAACACTCCACCCATTGTGTACTCTGTCCTTGAATTTTTGTGCCCCAAGTGCATTATTTTGCACTTTTTGGCATTGAAATCCAACTGTCATAACTTTAACCACTCCTCTAGTATTCTCAGGTCTCTGCTTATCCTTTACACAGCCGCTGGAGTATCCACCCTACTGCAGACTTTTGTGTCACCTGCAAAGAGGCAAACCTTCCTATCCATCTCCTCCACAATGTTACTTAAAAAGACATTAAAGAGAAACAGTCCCAGCACTGATCCCTGAGGCATTCCACTGATCACCCTCTCCTCCTCTGAGTGAACTCCATTTACCACACTCTCTGTTGCCTAGCCCTTAACGATCCATAACTAGTTTGCCACCTTTGTACCCACTCATAAGCTACCCAGCTTGCTTACTCTTCTGCTATGTGGAATGGAGTCGAAAGCTTTACTGAAATCTAGGTTGACCCTGTCCACCTCTCCACCCTGCTCTAATTCCTAGGCCACCCAGTCAAAAAAATCTACCGGATTCATTTAACGTGACCTTCACCCCCACCCCATCCCAATGAATCCATGCTGCTCTGGGTCTTGTAACTCACTGGATACAAAACACTCCACTATCCATTCCTTCAGCAGTGATTCCATTCATTTTCCCCACCACCAGTGTCAGGCTTTCTGGCCTGTAATTGCCAGCCTCCTCACTACTATCACTTTTGTGACATGAGATTACATCTGCCCTCCTCCAGTCCTCCAGAACCACTCCTGTTTCCAATGATCTCTAAAAAAGAACTGTCAGAGGTGGAGTCAGTACCTTTCTGAGCTCCCTCAGTACCCTTGAATGCACCATGTCTGGTCCTGTTGCTTTGTTCACTTTCAGATGTGGGAGTCCCTTCAGTACTCTGTCCTATGAAAAAGGACTAGCGTCCACCTCCTTCCCTCTAGCAGACAAGTCCACTTTTCATTGCCCCTCTCCTTCTCTTTCCTCTGTGAATACAGTAAAAAGTGTTTATTCAGGATGTCTGCCTTTTGCTGGTCTTTCTCTGCACAGTCTCCCTTCCTTTTTAAACCTTACAATCCCTCCCTTGGTCTTTCTCTGTTCACGTACATACCTAAAAAAATGTTTTGTCCCCTTCAGTTACCAGTTGGGCTATTCTTTCTTCATTCTGAGCATTTGCACACCTTACTGGTTTCCCTGCTTCTCTCTGTTTCCCTGATACACCTCCCTATCCTCCTCCCTCTGTATCTTGTTATACCTTCTGAATGCCATCCTTTTAGCCTTTACCTTTTCTGCCACCTCTTTTGAGAACAACAGTGGTCTCCTTTTCATCTTGCTTTTGCCCACTTGCTTGTTGTAGAAATTTTTTGCCTTCATTATGCCCCCTTTTAGCTTCACCCACTCTTCCTCCACCCCACCCAGGTCATCCCCCCCCCCTTGACAGTTCATCCCTGAGGCATTCACCCATCTTTATAAATCTGCACTTCTGAAGTCCAGGACCCACAGCTATCTTTATAATAACCACACTGTACAGTGATCACTGGTCCCCAGGTAGAGTTGTGGTGAAATTAAATTTCTCTGATGAAATTCCTTCGATATCTGCAGTTTTGTCAAGCAAAATATTTTGTGAAATTCCACCATTCCACAAAATATTTCACATGTGCAAAATGCAAAATTTCACCTGAAAATGGCAAAATTTCATCCACAAGTGGCAAATTTTGCCATTTCGCCGGTAAAATTTCATGCTTGGCGGGTGAAATTTTGCACTTCGTGTGCAAAATTTCATATTTTGCACCTGTGAAACATTTCTCAAAATGTGCTAATTTTGTGAAATATTTCTCATAACAAAATGTTGCAGTTTTGCCCATCTCTATCCCCAAGTGGCTGCCCACCTTAATGTCTGCAACACTGTTAATGTTAGTGAGTACCAGGTCCAGTATTGCACCATAATGAGTGGGTTTACTGACAAGTTACCTGAGGATTGCCAGCATGAAAGGAGTCCAGGATGCTGCTGCTTCTAGCTGAAGGAGCAGCTGGGAGGCTCTGATCTACATCCAGCAGATTGAAGTCCCCCACCAGTAGCACCCCCCCTTCTGCCATCTTTCCAGTGGCTTCCACCAGTACCTTATCTAACTCCTCCCCCTACTCTGGAGGTCTGTATATCACACCAGTGAAAATACTGGCTCTGATCCCCTTCTCCAGGATGATTCACAATACCTCTGCCCCCAACGGGAGCACATCAATTCACTCCCAACATTACATGCCGCGACAACTCGCTCCCGACAATACTCTCCTGTCAACTCACTCCTGATGTCAACTCACTCCCGATGTCAACTCCCTCCTGCTGATTTTTACATGTATTAGAAACATCGGACATAGGAAGCAAAAACACCATCACTGCCCCCCCCCCCCAGTTCTTTGCAAATGTTTTAAAAACCCGTCTTCGTGTCCTGGTGGACTGTCTTGTCCCCTTGCCTAGCAATCAGACATGCGTTCAACTTTACCCAAGTTCACATTAGTTTCAGTCCTGGAGAGCCCCTGTTCTGACGAGACAGCAGATGCACACAGCCCCAGCACAATGGCACCACCTGATAGCAATTCAAATGCAACTTGTTACCATTTTCATAATGATTCTAAAAACAAGAACTTCAACTCACCCACATGCATCACACAGATCGATCGAAAAGAAAAAAAAAATCAGACTGGTACCATGTGCCCCTGCCCCTGTGATTCGCAAAAAGGGCAGCTGCCAATCACCTGTCTCAGGGAGGTTCTGACCCCAGCAACACAGAAGGAGCAGCAGCAGGCAGGAGAGTTGCAGGGCAAGGCACCAGGGAATCATAACAGGTTCGGTTTCCTTTGCTCTCTCCTCCACGGGTCGGACACTACTTTAAATCCAAGGACTTGGACTGTTGTCATGTTACTACTCACACAAAATAATCAGAGAGAGAGAGACAGACCCTTGCACTTTCCACTGGACACACTGGACACACTTCACATTGCTCCAGATAAGTTCTCTCCTACACACGCAGGAGTTGTGCAAAGTAAAGTTGAACTTGTGGAAGTTTAGGAAGGTTTGAATATGAATCCGAATATTTCAGACAAATTTATGTAGTACTGGGAGTGAAAATACTTGGAGCGAAAAGTACGGGAGTTAATTAACGTGGATGTGAATTGTCGGGAGCGAATTGTCGCAGAGCGTATTGTCGGGAGCGAGCTGACATTGACCCGCCCCCAACGTATTCCCTGTATCTTTGTCACTTTTATGCTATCCCTCACATAAAGCAGCACACACCCTCCTCTCCTTCCCACTCTCTCCTTTCTGTAGAGAGTATAGCCTGGTATGGGCATGTCCCAGTTGTGGTTTTCAGTGCACCATCACTTGGTAGTGGCCACAATATCCAGGCTAGCCTCTGCCATGATGGCTTCTAGTTACAGAATCCTAGACTTATAGCATTCGCACACATGGCCTTCCAGATTTTGTTACCACTCCACTCGTTCCCACTTCTTTTTGTACCAAACATCTTGGGACAAGTACCAAGGGACTTGGGAGGTGTGCATCTGCTGAACCCATTGCTGTTGCAACTGCAAGGGGCACGACAGTCTGCACCAATAACCACACACAGGAGTTCTGATATCACTTGGTCTGCAACTTTCTGTACTTCAAATGATCCAATCAGCTCCAAATCAGAAAGTGCTTCAGTCCTTTGATGTTCAAGAAGCTGCGTCAGCAAACATCTGATCGGTGTTTACCTAGAGGAGATGAAATCTCTCTAAAGCCCCCACTCATAAACTGTTTGCACTAAAGCATGAAGCCACGTCAGCAAACAGCAAATCGACTTTCAGAACAGTTGCAGCTGCACACCAGAAGTTTGCTATGGACCTTTCCAGAGAGTGCAGCTGCTATTTTAAGCCCTACAACAACATCTGTTGCTGACGGTTCTGTAAGTCTCTCCCCACCCAGGTATCCCTCTTAGCATCCACCCCCCAACCATAACACTGACACTTAAGGTGCCCAATCCCTCAGTGTCCACTGCTGACACGCCTGTAACTGTCACCCCTGTCCAACCCTGCCACTCAGCACCCACCACCTCACACACTCCCAATCATAACACTGACACTGGGTGTGCCCAGTCCCTCAGTGTCGAAACCCAAAATAAAGAAAAACTTCCCTTGTTTTTTTTGTGTGTGTTCATCCATCGATGTCTATTGCACCACTATTTATAAACTGACACTGGGGATACCCAATCTCCTAGTGTCCACTGCTGGTGCCCCTGTAACTGTCACCCCTACCACTAGCACCCACCACCCCACCCCACCACCCAAAAATAACACTGACACTGGAGGTGCCAAATCCCCCAGTGTCAAAACCTAAAATAAAGAAAACCTTCTCTCTGCATTTTTTTATATCATGTAAAAAAACAAAATGATCCATCAGTGTCTGTTGCAGCCACCACTGTAACTGCAACCTCCTTGTCTACTATTGTGTGTGCTTTGTTTAATACCCAGTAAAAAAGAAAATGGTCCATCGATGTCTGTTGCAGCCATAACTGCATCCCCCCCCACCATGTTATAACACTGACACTGGAGGTGCCCAAACCCCCAGTGTCTACTGCTGGTGCCCCTGTAACTGTCACCCCCTCCTGACCCTCCCACTCAGCACGCACTACTCCACCACCTCCCAAACATAACACTGACACTGGGGGTGCCCAATCCCCAGTGTCCAAACCTGAAATAAAGAAAACCTTCCCTCAATGTTTTTTTTTAATACACCTGAAAAAAGAAAATGGTCCATCTATGTCTGCTGCAGTCACCGCCATAATTGCAGCCTCTCTGCCTCCTATTTTGTATGCTTTTTTTAATACCCTGTAAAAAAGAAAATGGTCCATCGATGTCTGTTGCAGCCATAACTGAACCCCCACCACCATTTAATAACACTGACACTGGGGGTGCCCAACCCCCAGTGTTCACTGCTGGTGCTCCTGTAACTCTCACCACCATCCAACCATCCCAGTCAGCACTCACCACCCCCCCCAGATATAACAGTGACACTGGGGGTGACCAATTCCCCAGTGTTCAAACCTGAAATAAAGAAAACCTTCCCTCAATGCTTTTTTCTAATACTCTGTAAAAAAAGGTCCATCAATGTGTGTTTCTATCCCCCCGCCTCCTATTTTTTTAAATACCCTGTAAATAAGAAAATGGTTCATCTATGTCTATTGCAGCCACCATAACTGTAGCCCCCCTCACGCTGTTTATAACACTCACACTGGGGGTGCCCAATCCCCCAGTGTCCACTGCTGGCACCCCATAACTGTCATCTCCACCCAACCCTTCCACTCAGCACACACCATCCCACTACCCCCAAATATAACACTAACACTGGGGGTGCCCAATCCCAAAGTGTCGAAACCTGAAATAAAGAAAACTTTCCCTCTGTGTTTCTTTTTTTTAAGCCTTTAAAAAAATATGTCCATTGATGTCTGTTGCGTCATTAAGTCCCCCCTACACCTGACCTTCCCACTCAGCACCCACCACCCCACACACCCACAAGCCCTTACTTACCCACTGGTGGTCCAACGCCATGATCTTCCCTGGATCACAGACACATCTTCACTCTTCTTAGCCAGACTGTGAACTGAGAAAATCATGTATGTGGTTCAGTGTATCAATGGGGGTTTGAACTTAGTGACATACAGTAACTTGGCCATTTTTTGATATGTTTGCCCCACATTTTCAACATACCTTTTTTTGGACACCACCTCATGAACAATGCTAGTGACATTTGGTACATCTGTCCCGAAAGGTGATTTCACAGTTGCTGCATGAAATCATCTTTCAGGCAGGAGCTGAACATTTTCTATGTCCTTGTTCATGAGGTGGGATCATAAGAAAGCTATGTTGAAATTTAGTGTAAATATATTAAAAAACAACAAAGTTATGAGCCTACCTTGAAATTTGCAAATGCAGGCTCATAACTTTGGTAATTTTCTGTATTTTGACCACAAATTTTCAACATAGCAATTTCTTTACAGCACCTCATGAATGTGATAACTGTCATTTTTCAAATCCTGGTGAAAGTGTGTTTTTCTACCCAGAAAAGCGATTTTGCAGTCACTGTGTAAAATTACCCTTCGGGCAGGAGTTGAATATTTTTGCCACACTTGTTCATGATATGGGATCATAAGAAGGCTATGTTGAAAATTTGGGGCAAAAATATCAAAAAGGAACAAAGTTATGAGCCTACATTGAAATTTACAAATGCAGGCTTAACTGTGGTAATTTTCAATATTTTGACCCCAGATTACAAAAATAGCCATTTCTTCGCAACACCTTATTAATGTGGCAGCTGTCATTTTTCAGATCCTGGCCAAAATGTGTTTTTGTTCCTGTGGTGCAGAATGACATTTTGGTGGCGAAAATGACATTTTGGCAAGGATTTGAAAATCTTCACCTGCTGGGTCCATTAGGCGGGATAATAAGAAGGCCATGCTGAAAATCTGGTGTACAAATACGGTAAAATGTCCATGTTATGACTGAAGGTTACACCATTTCAGCGTTCACTCACTACTTCACTGATTTTGAATGTTTTGACTGCAAACCTTCAATATAGCAATTTTTCCACAAAACCTCATAAATGTGACATGTGCCATTTTTTAAATCCTAGACGAGATGTGTTTTCTCACCTCTGCTGCAAAATGACATTCTGGCCACTATACCATAAATGGTACATCTCATGTCTATAAGAGGAATCCAAAAACAAGTATCTTCAACAATTGAGATCAAAGTTAGAAAAAAAAGAGGTGTATACCACTAGAAAACATTCAGCATTGACAAATGCTTGGAATTGCTTGCACGTGGCTGAAATGGATACATTTGGTAGGCATTTCCCACACTGCTACTAACACTAAACTGCCACAAGTGTGGCACCTGGTGTAAAATGTGTCAATCTTGTTTTACTACATTTGTGTTTCACAGTATGTTCTAGCATAGCTTTTCTCAATCCCCAGAATCTGGTGGCCTGAAAAGACCATAAAATGCAGTCACCAGCACCTACTGGTGGCCTCAATCCTTATTTTGTACCCCAGACCCCCTGAAACACAACATAATTCCTCTAACACATTTTGTTTCACACAGCATACATGAAATCAAGTCCCTGGTATATGTTTACTTGAAATGTATTTCCCATGTTTATGTAAAGATAAGAAATGTTACATTCCATTTCATTACCTTTGTGACTTAGGCTCTAAAGAGCTATGTGGTAGTACAATAGTGTATTGATGGCTACAGGAAGACAGTGGCTATCCTAGACTAGAACCTGTGTGGCTGGCTGTTTGTGTTTGTCTCTGTCAGTAGTTTAGTTTTTGTGGATTTTCATGTGTTTCTGCTTGGAGGAACTAGACCATTCTTGGACATAACATCTATGAACATTTCCTGGACTAAGAAACTGCAAAACATCACCACCAGGTATTGGCATTCTCATTATAAATCAACTCTTTTGGAAGTCATCAAAGCCAAAAGTAAGGTCAGTAAATATGTTATACAAGCACTGAGCTGTGGAGTGCTGCATTGAATCCACATTTCCATCTGACTTTATTTTATTTTTATTTTATTGAAATCTAGGATTACTAATACCTTTGAGCAGGAACTGCTCATTTACAAAGGTTCCACGTCGAAGGAATGGGGGTATACATACATATAAAGGTCAACATAGTAATACATAGTTACACAATAAAAGTAGTAAGAGACTGAGGCTTAGGAAATTCCAGTAATTCAAAATGTGCCAAATGTTAGGTAGCATGACATACCAGCCAAGGGCAATCTTAGAAATAAGTGCTGCAGGTGAGAGGGGTTATGCAGGCAGGAAAGCCATTGTCAGAGGGTAGAGGGTGAGGATAAGAGCTCTAAAGGGGAGGGAGGGAGGGATAAAAGTCAGGAAATGCCTGGGGAGGAAAGGGAGAGGGGGCAAGGGGGTAGGGGTAGACTTGTTCTTAAAGGATGTGTACTTGTCTTTGAGGTCTATTCACAACCATTTTGGAGAACAAAGGGAAGATACTAACAAAGGATTTTTACATCCTGCATATGGCCCAGGCCAATGTTCATCACCTTCAGGAATTTATCACATGTTGGGTCTTTGAGCTACAATAACAGTTTTCTGGTCCCCGGTAGTCCACCATTTCCTGTGGGTTTGATTACTTTTCATCAATCACGTGGCACCTCTGAGAACATGGCTTTATATATTGTGCTCTGCAATATCATGGGGCAAATGCAGACCAGCAAGGCCAAGAGGACTAGATGCCCTACAACAAAACTAGTCTGCAAAATGATTAAAGCATACCTTCTTAGGATACTACTTATGCTACTTCTGATATCTGAAAATGTTCATCCTAATCCGGGGCCTACCGTCCTAGCACCCCATGCCACAAAAAGGTGGGAGGGGTCCCTCACATTAGCCTCAATCAGTGTCTGTAGCATCCTTAACAAACTTTACATCTTGCAAACCTGGGTCCAGCAACATAGCCCTGATGTACTCTCTGTTGTCAAAACATGGCTTAACCCCAAGATACCAGATGCTGTAGTCACCATCCCCGGATACTCTATATTCAGGCAGGACAGGGTTTCCAAATGAGGCGGGGACTGTGCCATCTAACTGAGGAAATCCTATCTGGGTTAAGTCTTCCCATTCTCTAACCCTAAACCACCCTTGCAGGTTCTCGCTATCAAAGTTCTACTCGGGGCACACAACAAGGAGCTCACCATTGCCTCTGTGTACCTACCCCATAAAGATCAGCCCAATGGGATTTATGAGCATATTGGAAAGTCTACAGGGATTACACCATAACACTGAACTCATAGTACTAGGTGACTTCAACATAAATTGGCTATTGCTGGAGGCCAGAAACTACAAGGATGCTGTCATGTCACAGAACCTCACCCAGCTTGTTACAACCCTCACCAGATGCAACTATAGGACAGGGTCGCACACAGTTCTGTACTGGATCCTTACTAATCACCCTGAATGAATCTCAAAAGTCTCAGTGCTCCCTGGGGATCAGTGACCACTCACCGGTCACATGTACCTGGACAAACAAATTAATTAAGCCCCCTCCTAAAATAATCCACACCAGAGTGTTAAAGCAGGGGTACCTTGAGCTACTAAAGACACACCTAAGCCACTTGGACTGGACACCAATCGACTCTGCCATTGATGTAAACCAAGCCTTAGACCTTTTCATCAGCCACTTCACTGCAGCCTGCAATATCTTTGCACCTCTCAAAAAGCTGGAGGTCAGGGGCAGAGCTAACCCTTGGATAACCCCCGATCTAATCATTTTACTCAAACATAGGGTTCATCTCTGGCACTGTGCCCATGCAGCATCCAAACCTGGGGATATTCATAAATATGAAGTTGCCAGAAATGAGTGCACATGGGCAGTTCGGAGTGCCAAAAGCAAATACTTCAAGGAAGCTCTCTCCAACTCCTGGGGTGATGGAAAAAAAATTTGGAGTAACTTGAAAGACCTTACAGGCAAGGACCCTAAGTCACCACCCACCATGCTCAACATAAATGGAACACCAACATCTGACCTGTACACAATCACCAACACCTTTAACAGTGCGTTCTCCAACTTGCATAGTGTACTCCCTTCTAATTTCTTTGATGCCCCCTCTGGTAGTAACCCTCCTGCAACTACTCCTCTCCTACACCCTGCCCCACAATTCTACTTCAAGGACAGCCCAGTGCATGAAGCCAGAACCTATATTCAGAAGGCCATTCACAATGCAGGCTATGACGGTGGCTTCCTTGACCTGAAGTTGTTAGCACTTGTCCTTGAAGAAGTCCTTGAACCCCTGACAAAGGTCCTCAACCTATCACTAAGGATGTCCCAGTTCCCATCTCACTGGAAATAGGCGACCATCACACCGGTACACAAAAGTGGAGATAAATCACTGCACTCCAACTACAGACCTATCTCCATCCTCCCTCCATTGTCTAAGGCCATGGAGTGCATCGCCTCAGACCAACTAGTCAAGTACCTGGAAAAATATGACATTCAGTGTCCTGAGCAACATGGTTTCCAAAAAGGGCACAGTACCAACACTGCACTATTAGAATTCACAGGCTTCATCGGCTTCATCCATACCACGTTCGATCAAAGAAACTGTGTAGGGGCAGTATTCATCGACCTTACAAAAGCCTTTGATACTGTGAACCACCCACTCCTACTCAAGCAATTATCAAACATTGGGCTGTCCAATGAAGTGCTGCTCTGATTTTCAAGCTACCTTGGGGAGAGGGTCCATTGGGTTAGGATTGCCGGTGTCACCTTGGAGGAAAAGCCAGTCCTTTCAGGGGTCCCACAGGGGTCCATCCTGGGGCCACTACTCTTCAGCCTCTTCCTCAACGACCTTCCCAGTGTCTGCCACCAGAAATTACTGTTCTACACCAACAATGCAGTCATGTTCACCAACCACCAAAACACAGAGCTCCTCGAGAAACCATTACAGCTTGAATTCATGAGCATCGAAGAATGGTTCAAGTCACACAAACTGGTCATGAACTACAGCAAAATAAAGGTTATGACCTTCCACAATGCCAGGAGCTAGTAAAAATCCCATGACCTCACCATCCTAAACCAAACAGGGACCTTACTTGAACATGTTCCTGATTTTAAATACCTAGGTGTCACATTGGACAGCTCACTCTCCTACCATCGGCACATAGATTCTGTCGCCAAAGCCACCAACATCTGTATAGGCCTGCTCTACAGGCACAAACACTGCATGACTCCTGACACTCTCCGGTTGGCTATCAACAGCTCTGTCACCTCCGTCATCGATTACAGGCTAGCAATTTATGGCTCTGCCTCCGCCTCTGCCCTCCACAGAATTACAGTTGCACTCAACAAAGCATGCAGGCTGCTAACTGGGGCTGACCAACTTACACACACTTGTGACCTATACACTCGGGCAAGATGGCTTCCTCTCATCAGCCGGATACAGTATCAAGCCTGCCTCTTAGCCAAAAAAGTCCTCCTCGGGGTCATGCCCCCGAGCATTGAAAAGCTCCTCATTGACCACCACAGCACCCAGTGAACTAGAAGTTCACAACAACTAACCTTCCTTGTCCCCAGATGTCGGACTACCATGGGCCAGAGGTCCTCTGCCCACAGAGCACCATAGTGGTACAATACTCTCAACAAAGAAATTCTTACTGCTGCTGCTCTTGGCCCTGTTAAGAGACAACTCCGACTTCATCTCATTTCAACTAGTCGTTGTGACTGCCTCGCCTAATCAGGGGCCCACCACTCACTGCCCTCCACTTCAGTCTTGACAGCTACCTATCCCTGCCTTGCCCCCTTCTACCTGCCTACCCCCTTGCCCCCTCTCCCTTTCCTCCCCCTGGGCATTTCCTGACTTTCATCTCTCCTCTTTAGAGCTCTTACCCTCACCCTCTACTCTCCGACAATGGCCTTCCTGCCTGCATACCCCCTTCCCTCTCATCTGCAGTGCTTATTTCTAAGATTGCCCTTGGCTGGTATGTCATGCTACCTAACATTTGGCACATTTTGAAATACTGGAATTTCCTAAGCCTCAGTCTCGTACTACTTTTTTATTGTGTAACTGTGTATTATTATGTTGACCTTTGTATGTATGTATGCACCCTATTCCTTCGATGTGGAACGTTTGTAAACGAACAGTTCCTGCTCAAAGGCATTTGTAATCCTAGATTTCAATAAAAAAAAATGGTGGCCTTATTTGAGAAACACTGGGCCTGATTTTCAAAAGGTCGGGACTGGTACATGGGGCTTGCAGCAGGCAGAAATGGCACACTGGGCTCCTTCTGCCAGTCTCAATTTTGTAAGAGACTGTCTGCCACTGGGGGGGGGGGACTGCCTGCATCAACCAGACTTGTGTCATCCTTGAAACAGCTGCACTGGTGTGCCATGGCAGAGGAGGGCTTGTGCAGGGGCAGGGCTTCAATATCTCTTACACTGGAATTTTGCAAGCAGCCCCCCAAGGGTCAGACAGACCTTGCAGTTAGACCAGCCTGGAACTGGCCTAAGCTGCCATGCACCACTGCTAAAATCCTCACTGGTGGGGAGTGACCCTTTGCCCCTTTGAGCAAGGTACTCAGACAGCCCCTGACACATGCCAGACCACCACTGGAGTGACCAGTGATCTGTGGCAGGTGAGAGCCAGTAAGCCCCCCCATGGCTGTGCTAGTGCATCCACCCCCCCAAATAGACCTGCACTGTCCTTGCCTTCCCACCATCCAGACCTGTCTCACCATCCCACAAACCAGGGCATCATTCAGATGACCCACCAGCCACCAGGGTGACCAACCAGTGGGTTGCCATGATTGACCACTGATGTTGCAAACCTGTGCCACAGCCTACAGCACTCCCCTTCTGTGTGATGTTTGGTTGATGCACAGGTTGGCTTACTGCAAATTTGGGGACTTTGGTGCTGGGACCCTGTTCTTGTAAAATCTGGTGCAGAGACCCCAGCCCATCCGAGTTTGCTGCAAGAGATGGTTTGCCACACAATGTGCTGATCTTAACTGGCTTTTAAAATCAAGCCTACTATCCTAAAACCCAATCTCTGAAAATATGCTGTACAGTAGTTCTAAATACCAGCTAGAGTCGCAGTGCTGAGAATCAAACCTATAGCCACATATGATAGCATCAAAAGCATTAGAGCTTGGTACATTAAGTATTTACTGTGACAAAAATTAAAATACTGTGTCCAATTTTCAAATGCCAAAATTTTACACAAGGTGCCTGCACCAAAAGGATTTGATGCAAGTGGCATCTTGCGCCAAAGGTTGCAGTAGTCCTGGTTTTTGAATATAGGCTGCCTCAAAATCAGAATGCCATGCACCAAAACTACCCTGTACCACCCTTGCACCAGAACAGGTGGTACACCAAGACACCATGGGGGGGGGTGCAGTGTATACTGCAATGCCACATATCCTACTTGATCACTGGCTTTTATCCTCTATGTCCTACTGCTTGGGTTCCCTTGTGCCAATGATATCCTGTGAACACAGCGTCCATGATTGAGAGACTTCAAAAAGGGTGACTTAGTCTCGGCACCTGTGTTCTGGGCTACCTGGCATGGAAGCGACAGGATACTTTAGACCCCCCCTCCCCGATGAAGAGGGTGTATGCCCTCTAAGCATCGGGGAGCCATTGTATGTGTGTTTGAATAAATTGTTCATCGTGTTTTTTCATTTGCTCTGTCTGAATCACTTTTTTTAAGTGTCCCTTAATCAACAGGATACCACAGTGGGCGAATACAGCAACAGAATGTATACACCCGTGGGAAGGGGAACCACACCGTGCAACAGGCAGAAGGGGAGGAAGGTTATGGTGGAGATACTGTGGTGGTCAGCTGCCAAGCTGGCCATGTGGTGTGGTGGGTAGGGTGGCAGGTTAGGAGAGTGCCAGGTTTGGTTCTGTGGTGGGCGTTGCTTTTTGCATCAGGCCAATTTTATTTTATTTTTTTAATTTTTACATACCCCTGGAGTTGAGAATCTTTAATTAGGGGTGTGTGGGGGCAAAGCCCACTGCAGGGGGGATGTGGGAGGGCACAGCTCCCTGCATATCTTTTAATCCCATCGCCGGCTTTGTAGTCGCTGTGATTGTACATCACCATTTATTTTCGGTTAAGTACACTCACCCAAATGGCAATTGCTGTTCGGCGATCAGCTTTATGACATTGAACCATGCCTATCCCATGCAGTCTTTAATCCCCTTCCATTTTTGACCATGCCATCTCCTCTGTCAGGTGGGTCCATGCATCCACCACCCTTTCCATGAAAAAATACTTCCTCACATTACCCCTGACTCTATCCCCCAGCCTCGTATTATGACTCATTGTTCTTGAGCATCTTTTTTCTGAAAGATTCTACCATCTTGTGCCTTATTTATGCCCTTGAGGTATTTGAAGGTCCCTATCATATCCCCTCTCTCTCTTCTCTTTCAGAGTATGCATATTGAGGTCCTGTAGTCTCTCCTTTTATGAAAAGCAAAACAAGTATTTTCAAAACATAACGTCAAAATTAAAAACAAAGCAAAAATAAAAATGACAGGTACATACTAGCAGCAAACATTTGGCATTGACAAATGCTTGTTCCTTTTTGCCCTCCCTCCTACCCCCGTTACAATTCTCTTGTTCCCATTCCCCTTCATTTCTAACACCTTGATTCCTTTATTAATTTGCATCCTGGGATAGTTCTGTCCCTTTAGGTTCTCCCCACCTCCAACTTTAGCTTGTGTGGGGACAGTTTCTGCCTCCTCAATTTCTTCTGCCACATTACTGTAATGGGCAAATTCGGTGGGCCGAAGGCCCTTATCTGACAACAACATCTATGTATATGTGTACCACCCTCAGTTAGTTTAAATGTTTATCAAGTAACATTTAAACCTTCCACTGAGAACTGCTGACCTAGGGTGAGGGGGTGGGGGGAAGATTCTAGCCATATCCTGACAGACAGTATAGATCCATGGGATGGGCTAATAAGCCATGCTCTAGGGGGAACTGGGAGACAAGTATGAGGTGGAGTTTGGACATTCTGCAAGGTGCTGGGGTCTCAAAAGGAGACTGAACTACTGCATATGATGACGGGAGAGTTGCCTTCAGTATTATGGTGATGGCCCAAGAAAGTCATTATCTGGTCACATATTATACAGTGAAGGCACTGGCCACATTCAAGGAACTATAAAGCATTGAACAAAGCATGCATTCACATTAACTGAAAATGTAATTAGTTCTGTGGAATTGTTTTCCATAGTTTAATACATTAATCCACTATTCACACATTTATTCCACTGTTCTAAGTCAGAATGTTCATGGAAGTTGCCAAAATGCATCCCAACATTTCATGGAAGCTGACTTTTGTGGTAATGCCATGGGTGAAATGTTATTCTTGCACAGCACTATATGTCAGGAATCAAGAGAATCCTCATTAGTAGAACAAGAAATATTGTGTTTGTCCCTCTACAGATTACTAGTGCAGCCCCATTCTGTGTAATGTGTGCTGTATTGCTCCCCATATATGAGGAAAGGTATCAACAGAATTGAGAGGGTGCAGAGGTGAGCAAACAAGGCTACAACATGACTGGCATTATCTGGGCTGTTCTCTATGAAGAAGATGACACTCAAGGAGTGACGTGATTTGAGTGTTTAAACATAGTAAAGGGAGAAGACAATCAGATCATATGCAGCTCTTAAGAATGAGAGTACAAAGGAACACAATGTCAGAAAATGTAGGTGGTTATGTTAGGATGAACCTCTTTGCAAAATGAGTGGCATGTGCTTGAAACAGACTTGTAAAAGACAGGTGGTGGCCGTTGACACTGCTTTCACCTGCACGCTTAAACTTGATAAATACCATGAAGAACAAACTCTGATCAAAGCCAAAACAGCTGCTAATCCATTAACCTGATAAGTGATAGATAATGAATTTGTGGTTTAGGTACAGTAGTAATTTACTTGTATTATTGTGATGTAAAAATCTCAAACTTACAGCACAAGGAGCAAACAAAACACACACACACATGCAGAATCAGCTGCTGTTGGCTCCTGACACATACACACACACACATACACAGAGTCACGCATGCATGCTCACACACACACACACACACACACACACACACACACACACACACACACACACACACACACACACACAAGATGTTCAAGGTCCTGAAGTAGTGCTAACTAAAAGTTTCCTCTAGGAGCAAATTAGTCCATGGAGCAAACTTCATGAACAGTGGAACATGCTTGAAACAAATAGTGAATGCTAAAAGCATGTTTCAGTATACAAGCTGAAGGATGCAGGCACTAACCCATTTGCTTCATGCGTACCACAACCCTTTACCAGACACATGAGGTATTTCTCCATATAGGTATGGCAGGAGTGAATAATACTAGTGCTTGCAAACAGTGCTTAATCTGCCATATTGAAAACCATGAGACAAAAATGTGGCATTCATGGCTGAGGTAAAGACTCAGAAGCTTAAGTTGCTGAAAAATTAGTGCATTTATTTTCAGCTTCCTTCAACTTCACTCAAGCTGGAGATATGACAGCACTAACGACCCCAGTGCTATGCCTCTCAGGAATGAGGCTTTGTCAGGGGGTATAGAGCAGCATGATTACAGCCACTGAAATGTCAGTCATTTAAAGGAGTAATTCAGAGGGGCTATAATAGACATTAATTAAACACGATACAATGGTGGAGTAGCTGACCCTGTAGATGTTCATGCCAACCAGTGGCCCACCAGTGAAAAGAATGTGATTAATATGTGTAACTAAATAAAGAAGTGTGAACTGCTGTGAAAACAGAGATACCTGAAGGGGGATGGGAGAGAGAAGAAAAGAGGATTGTTAAAGGGAAGAGGAGGAGAGAAAGTAATGGGGAGAGTGTGAAAGAAAAAAATGGCATGAAAAGGACATAATGAATGCTAACTATGGGCTGGCTGTTACAGACATGTTAGTTTTAAAATAGGAAGATATAAATAAAATAACTTCCATAAACACATGGCCGGCATCACATAGGTAGCCATAGTGATGATGTCTGTCAACTAGCAAGAATAGTGCCATACCCATCCAGTGTTTCCATGATAGTACAGCAGCTTAACCCATGATAGTACAGCAGCCTAAAACAAGCATTTGTCAATGCCGAATGTTGATTGCGTTGGTCTGTTGAACTCGCTCAGTGGCCCTCTGTCACTGGCTCAGTCTGCTTGTCCCAGTGCTGCAGGCTGCTCTTTTCTACTGGGCTGCTGCCTGTATTGGCACCTTGTTCTGCTGAAGAAGAAATCCACAGCTGTCCCAACAGAGCTCCATTGAGGTGACTCACTCCCCCTCTCTCACTTGCTCATTCTGTTTCTCCTGGCACTGCAGGCTGCCCTTTTGTACTGGGGTCCTGCCTGTATTGGTGGCTTTTTCTACCCACAATGAAATCCACAGCTGTCCTGACAGAGCTTCGTTGAGGTCTCTCACTCCCCCTGTCTCACTCACTCAGTCTGGTTCTCCTGGTGCTGCAGGCTGCTCTTTTGTACTGGGCTCCTGCCTCTGTTTGGCACCTTTTTCTGCCCACAAAGAAATCTGAAGCAGTCCTGACAAAGCTGCTTTGAGCTCGCTCACTCCCCTTCTCTCACTCGCTCATTCTGTTCTGCTGGTGCTGTAGGCTGCCCTTTTCTACTGGGCTCCTGCCTGCATTGCTGCCTTCTTATGCTCACAAATAAATTTGCAGTAGTCCCAACAGAGCTCTGTTGAGCTCACTGACTCCCCTCCTACTCACTCGTTCTGTGTCTCCTGGAGCTGCAGGCTGCCCTTTTGTACTGGGCTCCTGCCTGCATTGGTGGCTTTTTCTGGCCAGAAAGAAATCTGAAGCAGTCACACTAGAGCTCCGTTGAGCTAGCTCACTCCCCCTCTGTCACTCTCGCATTCCGTTTCTGCCAGTGCTGCAAGCTGGCCTTTTGTACTGGGCTCCTGCTTGCATTTCCGTATAGTCTGTCCACAAAGAAATCTGCAGCAGTCACACTAGAGCTCTGTTGAGCTCGCTCACTACCGCTGTGTCACTTGCTCGTTCTGTTTCTCTTGGCACCGCAAACTGCGCTTTTGTAGGGGGCTCCTGGCTGCATTGGCACCTTTGTCTGTCCACAAAGAAATCCGCAGCTGTCCCAACAGAGCTCCGTTGAGGTCGCTTAGTCTCCCTCTCTCATCGCTCATTCTGTTTGTCTTGGTGCTGCAAGATGCCCTTTTGTACAGGGTTCCTGCCTGCATTGGTGCCTTTTTCTGCCCACAAAGAAATCCCAGCAGTCCTGATAGAGCTCAGTTGAGCTCACTAAGTCCCCTTGTCTCACTCGCTCATACTGTTTCTCCCACCGCTGCAGGCTGGCCTTTTGTACTGGGCCCCTGCCTATATTTACACCTTTTTCTGCCCACAAAGAAATCCGCAGCAGTCCTGACAGCGCTTCGGTGAGTTTGCTCACTCCCCCTCCCTCACTCGCTTTCTCATTCTGTTTCTTCCAGTGCTGCAGGCTGTCCTTTTGTACTGGGCTCTTGTGTTGGGGCCTTTGCCTGCCCACAAACAAATCTGCAGCAGTCCCGACAGAGCTCAGTTGAGCTCAGTCACTCCCCTCTCTCACTCGGTCGATCTTAATCTGTCCCAAACACTGATTTCCCAGAGAGACCATGCTATTGTCCGACAGGAGTGCAAAAACATATTTTATCCAGGGTGTGAAAAATGACAGCTGTAGTGTTCATAATGAGTTGTGAAAAAATGGCACTGTTGAAAATGTGGCGTGACAGTATTACAAATTTGCGAAGTTACAGGGTTGCGTGGAAATAGTTCAATGCACTCTTGTAACACAGTCATGTTATGGATTTTCGTCACCAAATTTTCAACATAGGGATTTTAGGACCTCT
The DNA here is from genome assembly GCA_016271365.2 of Neoceratodus forsteri. NCBI lineage: Eukaryota > Metazoa > Chordata > Ceratodontiformes > Ceratodontidae > Neoceratodus > Neoceratodus forsteri. Next base: position 35,015,976 of record CM057450.1, read on the forward strand.
GCTCATGAACAGTGCCACTGTCATTTTCTTTTTTTTTAATTCAAATTTTATTAACAGATTTTTCACAATACAAGGCAGTTAACATGAAAAATAAAACAAGAATACAGCAACTTATTATGTTAAAACTGCCCCTCCTCCTCCCTCCCATACAGCAGTAACATGTCAGTGTGTCACATAAGTTCAAAACCATTATACAAAAGTATACAAGGCTATTTGCACTGGAACACTACTAAGCCTGGGCAGCTAGAATTAAAGAGTGAAGGGGGTCCCATATTTGAGTATGAGCAGATAATCTGTTGTGAAGGCTGGCAACAGCTTTTTCTGTATGCAGGTTAGCAAGGATTTCATTCACCCATTCCTGCAATGTCAGAGTAGACTTGTCTTTCCAGTGATGTAAAATAAGCTTCTTGACAGATAAAGCTATCATAGAAATATGAAACCTTCTCACTTTGACTCTAATAGAGGACATGTCCCCTAGGAGACAAATGTCGGGCGTGAAGTACTCCTGCAAACCCAGTATAGGATCCAGGAAAGTGTTGCTAGAGTCCCACAAAAGGGAAATTTTGGGACAGGGCCAAAATATGTGAGGGAGTGTTCCCCCTCCTGGGAACATCTAACACATATGTTTGAGTCCAACAGACCCCATTTCTTTAACTTAACCGGAGTATAATACATGTTGTGCAAAATGTCATATTGCATAAGATGCAACCTATCTTGAGAGACAAATTTATGGCAGAATCTCCACAAAGCCTTCCAATTAGGAGAATATTGGGGAAATATGGAACTCCAGAACCTCGTCGTTCCAAAAGAGTCTCCATATCTTCTGTGAAACAAATCTTGATATAATTTGGATACAATACCCGAAGATCCAAGTAGAGAAGAGAATTCTGGGATCAGGACCCCAACCGTCTGATTGGGAGGGGTATTGTCTATCACTGTTGTGAGTAGGTGCCTTACCTGTACTGCTTTGAAATGTGAGAATGCCGGGATACTAAATTTCCGAATAAGATCACCTGCTGACTGCCATTGCCCCTCCTCATCTACAAAGCAAAATACTATCCCATCACCCAATTGGGGCAACCAAGTGTGGGGAATCAGCTGCTTGTTCATAGTGAAAGATGGGAAGTTCCAAATGGATTGGGCCAAATCTAACTAGGGGGGTAGAGTGCAAGGAGGAGCAAAGTTGTGCATATACCTTTAAAGAAGTGACAACTGTGGGGGCACTTCTCGGTGCCATGCACCTGAGATATTTTTACATAAAACAGAGTTATGGGATCCAGATTCATAGACTGAATTGAGTCCAACTCTATTCTAAGCCATGTCGGCTGCACCTTTTCGGGACCCGGACATACCCATTTCAGACATTTTGCCAAATATCTAGCCCAATAATATATAGCCAAGTGAGGAATCAGCAAACTCACTCCCCCTCAGATTTTGGAGCAGCCAGCTTATAATAAGCCAGTCGGGTGTATTTGTCAGACCAGATAAACTTGATAAAAATACCATGCAGTTTCTTAAACCAGGATAACGGGATAAAAGTATTGAGGAGAGACAGGTGGTAGAAAATTCTTGGGAAGATATTCATCTTGATTATGTTAATCTGGCCCCATAGCGAGATAGGGAGCTTAGACCATCTGTCAAGATCCTGAGTTATAAGCTGGGAAAGGGGCTCCAGATTTTCCCTGAACCATACCGAGGGGTTGCGAGTTAGTTTAATGCCCGGATATTTTAGTGTCCTAGGGGCCCAACATAAACCTAAGGGGATAATATCAGTCTTGATTATCTTGTGATTTAAAGGGAAAAAAGGAGGATTTATTAGCATTTAGTTTATAGTTGGATAGGGCACTAAATTTGACAATTTCCCCCAGCAGAACCGGGACGGAAGATACCGGGTGGAATAAGTACACAAGGAGATCATCTGCATATGCAGTGATCTTAACTTCATGACACCCCACCCAGATGCCTTGTATTTCCGCATTATTGAGAATGTTTTGAATGAGAGGTTCGAGATACAGGTTAAATAAAAGGGGAGAAAGGGGACAACCCTGTCTGGTGCCTGAATGTAATGAAAAGGACTTGGAAAATGCACCATTTCCAGAAATCTTTGCTGTTGGAGTTTTGTATAATGCACCGATCCAGGATATAAAGATAGGAGGAAACTGGAAGGCCTCAAGAACTTGGAACAAAGAGTTCCAGTTCACACGGTCAAATGCCTTCTTGGCATCCAGGGAGACCAGCCCAGTGGGAAACGCAGCATCTCTGGAGACTGAGAAGACATGAAAGAGGGTGCACAGATGGTCTGAGGACAAACGTCCCTTCATGAATCCAACCTGGGCCATACCTATTAGGTCAGGGAGAAGTACGGTTTACCTATTGGCTAATATCTTCAAAAGAATTTTGATATCTTGATTTAAGATGGATATGGGCCTGTAACTTTGAACTAACTTGGGATCCTTATCTGGTTTGGGGAGAAGAACAATCAGGGCTTCAAACAGGTAGGGGTCCGCCTCTACCCCGATAAAATGTACTGAAATAGGCAATAAAGTACCAGTAGTAAAAGTTCATGAAAAACTTTGTAAAATAAAGAGGAGAACCCATCTGGACCTGGGACCTTGTCTGAGGGCAGCCCTCCGATAACCTCTGAGATCTCCTACTGAGATATGGGAGAAGACAGAAACCCCTTTTGTTGCACTGATAGGGAGGGCAGGTGGGAGTCCCTTAAGTACTCCTCACGAATCTCAGGACAAGGAGGATTCTCCATGTCCCTGTACAATTTTTCATAATATACAGCAAACTCTTGCACTATCTCAGTAGGGGATACTCTCAGGGACTCATCTGCTAGTGCCCGAATTGGTGGGATAAATCTTGCGGATTCCTGTTGTTTTAAATGCAATGCAAGCAGGCGCCCCGCTTTCTCTCCCTGATCTGTATAACTGGCTTTGGTTCAGATTATAGCTAATTCTGCCTTTTCCCTTAGCAGCTGTAGATATCTGTCTTTGGCCACCAGAAGTCTCATCCTGTCCTCATTAGAAGTACTGACAGAGAGTTTCGCTTCAAGGGACCGAATTTGGGACAATAATGATAGTAGCTCTTCCTCCTGTGCCCTTTTCCTTTTGGCCACTATACTGATAAGAACCCACCTCATGTATGCTTTAAAGGCCCCCCATAAAATGTCTGGCTTTGCACTGTCTAATGGGTTAGATGAAAAAAAGAACTCAGTTTGCTCTCTTACAAGCTTACAATACTTGGCGTCCTTAAGGAGTTGCTCATTAAGCTTCCATCTGGTCTACCTTTTAGGTGAATTAAGGAATGTCAAGTTACATACCACAAGGGAGTGGTCAGAAATAGGGCCAGGTTGGATCGAGGCAGACATGACCCCGGGCAAGAGACCCTGAGAGATAAATATGTAGTCAATGCGAGACTGCGAGCCATGCACCATTGAATTGAAGACTGTCATTTTCTTAATCTGTCCCAAACACTGACTTCCCACAATTACCACGTTATTCTGTCCCAGATCTGTGAAAACACATTTCAGTCAGGATGTGAAAAATGACAGCTGTACTGCTTATAAGGAGGTGTGAAAAAATGGCACTGCTGAAAATCTGGTGTGACAATATTACAAATCTGCAAAGTTACAAGGGTGCGTGGAAACTGATGGGCTATCATCACCAAATTTTCAACATAAGCATTTTAGGACCTCATGAACAGTATCATTGTCATTTTCTTAATCTGTCCCAAACAGTGATTTCCCACAGCCACCGCTCTATCCTGCACTGGAAGTGCGAAAACACATTTCGGCCAGGATGGGAAAAATGATAGCTGCACTGTTCATAAGTAGGTCTGGGAAAATGGCAATGTTGAAAATCTGGAGTGAAATATTACAAATTCGCGAAGTTACAAGCGTGCATGCCAACTGCGCAATGCATACTCATAACACAGTCATTTTATGGAGTATCATTACCAAATTTTCAACATAAGCATTTTAGAACCTCTAGTCATGAACAGTGTCACTGTCATTTTCTTAATCTGTCCTGAACACTGATTTCCCACAGCGACCGCACTATTCTACACCAGGAGTGCGAAAACACATTTTAGCCAGGATGTGAACAATGACAGCTGTACTGCTCACAAGGAGGTGTGACAAAATGCCAATATTGAAATTCTGGCATGAAAATATTGTAAATTCATGAAGTTATGAGCATACGTAGCAATTGCGCAATGCATGCTCATAAAACTGTCATTTTTTTTTATTTTTTCCACCAAATTTGCAACATAGGCTTTTTGAGAGCCCACCTCATGAACACTGGCACTGTCGTTTCATTAATCAGCCCTGAAGGATGATTCTGCACAGTGACCGCGAAACCACCTTTCGTGGCCAATTAATGCAATGACAGTTCAAGAATTCATGAGGGGGGATCCCAGAAACCCCATGTAGAAAATTTGGTGAAAAAATTCCCAAAAATGGCTGAGATATGCACTAAAGTTGGAAAACCTCTATTTATTACATTATACAGCTTACCAGCCTTTCCTCAGTTCACGGTTGGCTTTGAAGAGTGCAGATGTGTTCCCGGTCCATCGAAGATTGTCGCACCAAACTCTGGAGGTGAGTATGGGGGAAGGGGAGGCAGGGTGCACAGTAGGTGGGTGTGGGTTGCGGGTGGGTGGCAGGGTGAGCACCGAGGGACAGTTTCCTTTTTTTCAGGAGAAAAGAAACAAAAGACATCACGGGACCATTTTTCCCTTCACAGGGGCATCTGGCACACTAGGGTGGGCTCCCAGCATGCCAGCAGAGGCTTTCCTTTGGGGGGCCAGCAGTAGCTGATGGGGGATTGGGCACCCTGTCGGCAGGAACAAAACTGGATGGGGTATCATTATGCTGACGGGGATTGAGCACCCCGTTGGCAGGAACAAAACCGGGAGGGGGGTTACAGATTGCCAACAGGGAGTAGGTTCCCCCGTCGGCAACAACAGAAATGCAGAGGCAACAAAGCTGACAGATATTAGGGCCCCCGTCAGCAAGTAAACATGGTGGGGGGAAGGGGTTATATTGTTTGTGAACACAGCGGCAACCCGCTGCCATGTTCACAAACAATCTCAGGGGTTTCACATCCCACCCTGCAATGACGGGTCACTACCTCACTGCAGCGGATGGCTGACACTGCAATGACGAGGCTGCCCCTGATTGCAGTGGCTACTTTTTTAGAAGGTTGTGGCTTGCTGGCTGAACAGTGCCATGCCTCCACAACCTGCTTGTGAAGAAAGCTGACGCAACATGTTTCTTGCACATGCGTGCAATCAACATAAAAAAGAAACAACATGGTCTTAGTAATACAACAATATTAACTTGGGGTACTTGTATAGCAATTAAGAAAGATACTAGGAAATGAAAAAATAATCATTATTGGCTGCTTACACGTATCAGTTCAAAACATTTGGATTTCATATAAATGGTACTCTATCCAATTAATTGTTCTAACACTCTGGTTGCATAGCCCTCAAGTTGTAAATCCACTTTCCTTTTTAATGCAGCAATTTTATATGATCCCTCCTCAATTCTTATAAAATTCACATGGCGTGGATCACTTCTGTGGTGTTCTGCAAATATAACCCAGATGATGTGTCAGTTTTATCATGCAGTATTGAGTGAACAAATTCTTACATTCTTTTCCTTGTATTAGCAGTATTGGCAGAATTCTTAAACTGGTTGCTTGAACAGCTCATTGCAGACTGGAGCTGTGCCAGCAGATTGGAAATCTGCCGATGTAATACCACTTCATAAACTACAGGCCTGGTAGTCTTACTTCCATAGGTGGGTGGGGGGGTGGAGTGCAGCAAGATGGCTGCAGAGCTGCTCCGCTTACTGCTGCTCCATGATTGTCTGGGAATCCAACATTTTTTTTTTTTTTTTACAAAACCTCTTTTCTATGGCATTTCAAAACTTCCTGAATGAAACTCATGGTATTTTAAATTAAGTTAACTCTCAGCAATGGCACTGAAATTTGAAAAAAGTGACTGCCGATGGGAGTATGTCATTTTTGTAGGAGTTAAGCTGTCAGCTATTACACACCAAATCTAGCGGGCTTGCCTCTGGTGTGTTCTATGACAGGGCAGCCATCAGGCAGCTATCAAATTTTGAATTAAATAGACTGCTTTTTTAAGATGTGCAACAGTGGATTGCTTGTTTGATTGTCTGCCAGTTTTGGCATTTTTTTTTCTCGGCATGCCTTGAATGCCACAGAACTCAATTGATAAGAAGAGGTGGGAATTTAATGTCATGCCCTAGAGCTGTTTTAGGATTTAATCTCAAGGTGCTGTAATTTTGTGGAAAATCCCATTCTCAAATGTTACTGCAAATTGCAAAAGTGGACAGAAAATGCTTGAATTGTAAGCTGTAAATGCTAGATGTTCACAGCCAGAATACAGCTTTTTATGGTGAATTGAAGATAAGCTGTGTGGAGAATTAAAGAGCTAGTGTACTGCCTGGAAACTGCCTACAAGTAATTGTAACGTTCAGATGCAGTCAGCTATCACTTCTTATATCTCAAGCATTTATTCTTTCCTGTTTGCTAATTAGAAGATTTTCTACCTGGCGGTACTGGGGTGATGTGTGGAGCAGCACTTGTCTGGAGGGGAAAAAAAGTCAGTTCTGTTCCTCCCACTGCATCAACACTGAAACCACACTGACTATGACATCACTAGTAACTAATGAGAGCCATTTCTCACTGCCAGGTTTCACTTTCGCATGAAGCAGCAGGGACTAGCTTTCCCTTGTTACTAGTGATGTCACAATTTCCTTCATTTTGATTCTTTGGTCTCATTTTTGAGGACGTAGTGGGAGGAACAGTACTGATTTTTTTTTCCTCCAGACAGAGTGCTGCTCCACACATCACCCCAGTACCGTCAGGTGGAAAATCTTCTAATTAGCAGACAGGAAATGAAAAAAAAAATACTTCAGATCTGACTGCATCTGAAAATAGCTATTAATTCCAACTAGTACACTAGCTCTTTAAGGAGAATAAAGGAGCTGGGAAAAGCCCCAAGCTGGATGGTCAGATGACGAGGCAAGGGGAAATTACAATGTAAAGTGTTTGAAGAAACTGGAAAGCATTTTGCAAACAGGCTCATTTAATTTTAAATCAAGTATGTCAGCTTAGCCTTGGGACGGGGATTCCAGTCCTCAATTTTAAATCTACTGAGTATCAAATAATGCTACACTCAGTGGAGTGTTTTTTGATTGTCTTACAGGGCACTCTACTGGAAAAGGAACATTGAGGAGAGTGATGAAGATATCAGAGTGAACTGGGGTGAAGTTGGAGTTTAAAAAGCTAGAAAACAGATTACAAGGATAAATAAAAAAAAGTGTTTTTTTTTCCATCTCCACCCTAACTTGGATTGAGAGATGGTGGAAGAGTGGTTTATGAGTTTAGGTAGGAAGTCTTGGGCCAATGGCCTAGCTTCTGTATTTTCAGTGAATTCATATTAGCAACTTAAAGATGTAAAATGTGCCGGAAATGAAGTATTTTACTTTAGCATGTACACTCTCTCTTTACATTATTTATGGGAAAAGATTCATAACAGTATCGAACTTGAAATAAACAAGGATGCCTGGTAGATTAATATTTTCTATTTGTATTTGTTGCTATGAAGTGAGCATGAAAGAGTCCCCCCCCCCCCATGGTATTTACAGGCTATCCTGTGTGACATGATTTGATTACAGACATACATACATACAAAATTTGCCAGCAGATAAAGGCCTAGCGGTCTATCAAGTCTGCTCAAATGTACAGCTAGCACCCCTTATTCTGCAGCTGCCCCTCACTTCCACCTTTCCCGTCCATTGACCCTCCCCCTTGTCCTGTCCCATCTCCTTTTAAAGCAGTCCACTGTTCTTCTAGATACCTCTTCTGATTCCAAATGTTTATGATATTCTGCACACCATGAGTCTTTTCCATGTGATGGGATTATTTATGTGAAGCTTAATTTTATTGTTCAATCAAGTTCCTTGTCTGAATTTAAAACCATGCATTTCCATAATTCCAAGGAATCTCCCCTTCCACAGCCTGACTGCTCATTTCTGCCCTACCTACCTGTCCTTGCTTTCCTATGCCCCCCAAAACCCTGGTATCCCCCCCATCTCAATAAAGCCAACTACTGGCTGATCATTCTAATTGACAAAGCCATGCTGGGCTGCTCATCCTTACCTATTCAAATAGTTTCTCATATTTAATCGTTTGTGTCTTCAATTTGCTTTGCTCCTCCTTTGTTAGTCATACATGTATAACCCTCTAACTGTAATATAGATGCTTGTTACAATGTTATCTGTACTCAACTGTTTTGGATTTTGTATTGTATCTTGTTTTGTACTAACATTGATGTGAACCTGTGTGAAAGAGTCCTTGACTCATAGGTATTGTAATCCAAGACTTCAATATATAATAAATAAAAAATAAAATATAGGACTCCTTCATGGAGCCACAATGATACAGAATAAGAGACTCTCTGCATGGAGCTGAACTAAGATATAGTTTATTACTGATAGAAGTGCACCAGACAGAAGGACTTTATAGTACGATTATCATAAGTTTACTGATTGAACAACTAGAGTTCTATAATGATTGTTTCATTTGCATTTTATCAGCTGCAGCTGGACTCCAGTGTTTGGGGCAGTGGAGTTGTTGATACTATAATTGACACACTTCTTGGATGAAACTGATGACTCCAGGCTGAATGGGGCCCATAAATGGCAATGAAATCAATTTTATATAAAAAGATGGACTCTGGTAGCAAGTTGACGCCTCTTGTTAATATTAAATGCTAAGGAGCTCCTTAGCCTCTGTTTGTGTACTGATGTATTATAAGTACAAATGGAGCCTCTCAGTTGTTGTTTTATCCCAATCTATGCCAATAATTAAGATATATGGGCTCCTGACTATAAATGGAGCTATTTAAATTTTGTCTGTGGACTGATAAGTTTCTTGGTGTTAATGGAGCTTCTTACTGTTTGTGAACTAATGAGCCTTAAGTACAAATGGAATATTTTATTCCCTGTTTTATTATTGACATGCTGAGGTTTGAGCTATACTCATCAGTAATGTTTATATCTTTCACCTATGTTTTATGGTAAGGTGGCTAATTCCCTGAAACTTTCAGGGTTGCTTATTTAAGCAAATTTGTTTTAGTGCATAATGGTTACTTAATTTCTCCTTTAAAAAGTTTAAATAGCAGGGCTCCCAGTAAAGAACGCTGTTGTACTCTGTTGATCTAACAGTTTATTAGTACATCATTTTGAAGCAATATGTTTTATGGTGTGCAGCTGGACTTATTTACATTAACGTCGTGCCATTGCCTTGCTTTATCCTGGATACAGAAAGTCAATATAGCAACCTGTTGTAATATGTAGTTTGAGGATTTGATATATTTGTAGTAACTGTATTCTCTGAAAGTGAATGAGCTTTACCTATAGGCTCTGAAGTGTGAATCTTACAAAGGAAAAGTACTGGAACTAAATTGTTGCAATACTGAAACCTTTTAAAATGGTTCTTATGATATGTTATTGGCCTGCCTTCTAGATGCAGGTTATATACTGCTGCTTGATGATATGTATTTTTATTGCTTGTATTTCTAGAGTGGATATGAATATTCACATGTTTGTGATGTTGGAGTCTATACTTAATTTCTAGATGTTTTTATGGTTTTTAACCAATCAACAATAAACTTGACTTAACTTGACCTCTATAGTAGGTAAGTTCTTTTTTTTAAAAAAGGTATACTTTATTGATGTTTTAAAAAGGAACTACAAGTTGACAAGATAGAGAGAGTACTAAAACTAAGACAACTAGACAGCTAATATTACCTTTGCATGCACATGAACGAGGTGCTACTCACCCCATCAAGATTCAGGGGTGTAGTAGCGGTAGTCTGCTGAGGTGCTATCATGATGAATTACATTAGCAGAGTAGTACAGAGTCACCTTGAGTTATCTGATGAGTCAATGACTATTAGATGAAGTATTGTTTGACTGTGGGCAAACTCTAGTGTTTAGGAGAAGAGCTTTAAGCAACCTCAACTGTTGTAACAGAGGTTTGAGGTGTGTTGTATGTGACTAATCATCTTTTCCATATGCGGCACCTCCAGCATAGAGTTGTGCCACTGTTTGAAGGATGGGATTGTCTCATCCATTCGGCGCTTGAGAATTAGTTTTTTAGCAATAGCTGTGATTAAGAATATGTGATATTTCCAAGCACTCATGAATTATTTTAGGTTGAGCCCTAGGAGACACATCTGTGGGGAGGAAGGCCTCATCTAAGCCTAACATGGAGCCAAGGTGCTCATGAATTGATTCCCAAAAGGGTTTTGCTTTTTGGCAGTCTCATAATATGTGTTTAAGGGACCCTTTGTCCCACCTGCATCGGGATCAGAGGTGTGAGTCATGTTTTCCCATTCTGAATAGCCTGGCTGGTGTGTAATGCATGTTATGGTTGATTTGGTACTGCATGAGTCTCGGACCATCAAATTTTAGAAGCTTATTTGTGCTCTTCCACATGGCTCCCAAGGTGTCGGGGGACTCTAGCTTTGGAAATTCCTTTTGTCAGGATGCACAGTGAGCATTGTCTTGGGGTGTTGTGAGTGATGACAGGCAGTTGTAAATAAAGGAAACTTCATGTCTTTGGTTCACTAGTGTGCAAAGTTTGTCCCATTTACAGTAGGTTTCTATCTCCCAGGGTTTAGGGCCCAAAGCTGAGGCCAACATATGCACCATGGGATTCAATCAATGGTTGAAAAACTGGTGCAGAGCTCAGGGTTTTGGCTTCATTGGGGACTGTGGGTCCACCTGGAGGGATGCAGACCTATACTGGCACAATGGTCTGCATCTGTCCAGGAAGGGAACCAGGATCCTAGGTGATTGGTTTAAATGCTTCATTGGCAAGCATTTAAAGTAGCCAAGGGGGGAGGCACTGAAAAGGATCAGGAAAATCCTAGTGCCCCTCAAAAAAATTCAGGGTAGTTAGTGAGGTAAACACCAAGGTAGATACGTCAATAGGGAGAAGGGCAAGGGTAAATGGAGAAAAAGGCAAAGGCAGTAACAACAGGGATGGTTCAAAAAGGGTTAAGGCCATCAAAAAATGGAGGGTAATGAGTACCAATGCCCGCAGTCTAGGTAACAAGCTTCATGAACTGGTGGCCTTGATGGAAGAGGGATGCCTGGATATTGTGGCAGTCACAGAAACATGGTACACAGAGAACCATAACTGGGATGCCAACATACAAGGGTACACAATCTACAGGAGAGACAGTGAGGGTAGAAGAGGAAGAGGAGGAGTAGCTTTCTATGTAAGGGAAGGGATCAAAGCAAAGGAACAAAAGAATAAACAGGGAGGAGAGGAGGCACGGCGGGTCACCCTGGAGACTGGAAATGGCACCACAATCTGCACAGGAGTTGTACACAGACCCCTATCTCAAGGAGAGGAAATGGACAAGGAAATGATAGAAGGCATCCTTTGGATGTCAGAGAAAGGGGAGATGTTGTTGATGGGGGACCTGAATATGTCAGATGTTAACTGGAGCACCTTAGCTGCAGCCACATCCAAGAGCAGGACCATTCTCATTGGAACCCACTAGGGAGGCAGTAGTCTTAGACCTCATACTCTCAAATGGGGACAGAGAGAAGATCTCTGATCTAGAAGTGGGTAGCCAGCTGTGAACAAGTGACCACCAAACAGTGTGGTTCATGATAAACTCAGCTACAGAGTCAAGCCATACAAAAATGAGAGTACTGGACTTCAGGAGGGCTGACTTTGTCAAAATGGGAGAGTGCCTCAGAAAAGCACTAGCAAACAGGTAAGAAGGAGGGGTGGAGCAACAATGGGGAAACATCAAAACTGCCTTCACAGAGGCAACAAGCCTTTGTGTGAAGTAAATAAACAAATCAAAATGATAAAAAAAAACACTATGGTTCTCAAAAGAGGTGGCAGGGAAGGTTAGGGAGAAAAAGATAGCATTCAGGAAGTAAAAGGAAACACAGAAGGAGCAGGACTGAGAACTGTACCAGTTAAAGCAGAAGGAAGTGGGGAAGAAGTCAGACTAGCAAAGGCCCAAACCAAGGAAAAGATAGCCAACTCGGTTAAGATGGGAGACAAAACCTTTTACAGGTACATTAGGAAGCATAGAAAGACAAAGGGAGGGATAGTGAGGCTGAATAAGGGGGACAGTGGGTGGGCAGAGGGGAACAGTGAAAAAGCAGGGATACTGAACGAATACTTCTGCTCAGTATTCACAAAAGAAGAGGAGGGGGAGGTACCTAATCCAATCAATAGAAGCACTCTGGATAGGGGGTTGATCCCAGTCCTTTCACAGAAGAAAGGGTTCTGAAAGAACTCCTAAAACTGAAGGTGGACAAAGCAACGGGGCCTGATGGGATTCACCCCAGAATTCTAAAAGAATTAAGGGGACTACTAGTGACACCACTGACTAGCCTTTTTAACAAATCATGGGAGGATGGTGTGGTCCCTTCGGACTGGAGGAGGGTGGATTGAGTCCCCTTCACAAAACTGGGAGCAAGACAGAGGCAGGTAACTACAGACCTGTCACTTTTACCTCAGTGGCAGGGAAAATGATGGAATCATTTCCGAAGGAAAGAACTGTTGAGTACCTAGAGGACAGTGGGGCACAAGGCCCAAGGCAGCATGGATTCACAGCAGGAAGGTCATGTCAGATGATTCTAATCGATTTCTTTGACTGGGTGGCCAAAGTGGTAGACCAGGGAGGGGCTGTGGACATGGCCTACCTAGACTTTAGCAAGGCATTTGACACAGTCCCACACAAAAGATTAATAAACAAATTAGCTAGCCTGGGAATGGGTCCTAGGCTGGTAGCCTGGGTAAAACATTGGCTAGACAACAAGACACAGAAGGTAATAGTAAATGGAGTCCACTCTGAAGAAAGAGGGGTTACTAGTGGGGTACCACAGGGTTCAGTAATGGGTCCAGTCCTTTTGAATGTCTTTATAGGTGACACTGCAGAGGGACTAGAAGGGAAAGTATGCCTCTTTGTAGATGACACAAAGATCTGCAACAGGGTTGATAAGACAAGGAGGGGGTGGAAAGAATGAGAAGGGACTTGGCAAAGCTGAGGAATGGTCAGAAGTATGGTAGCTTGGGTTCACGCAAAGAAGTGCAAAGTAATGCACCTGGGAAACAAAAACCAAGGGGGAGAGTACACAATGGGGAGGGAAGTAGTAACAACAACAAAAACGGAAAGGGACCTGGGGGTAATCAGATCAGATGACCTAAAGGTTAGCAAGCAATGTGAGAAGGCAGTAGGGATGGCTGGGGGGATAATGGGATATATAGGGAGAGGCATCACCAGAAGAAAACAGGAAATTGTTATCCCTCTGTACAGACAGTTGGTGAGACCCCATCTGGACTACTGTGTCCAGTTCTGGAAACCCCATCTCCGCAAGGATATAGACAGGATGGAGACAGTAAAGAGGAGGGCAACTAAAATGATACAGGGTCTGCAACAGAAGCCACAGAAGGAGAGACTAAAGGAGCTTAATATGTATACCCTTGAGGAAAGGAGGGAGAGGGGGACATGATAGAAACTTTTAAGTACCTCAAGGGAATCAACAAAGTTCAAAAGGGTGGCATTTTTCAGAAAATGAGATGTGCAAGAACAAGGGGACACAATTTGAAGCTAGAAGGGGGACAGCTCAGGGGTAATGTGAGAAAGTATTTTTTCACAGATAGGATGGTGGATACATTGAACAGCCTTCCTGAGGAGGTTGTGTGATCAAAAACAGTGGGGGAATTCAAGAATTCATGGAACAGACATAAGGCAATTCTTGTGGGAGGTAGGAAGAAATGGGCTGTTGGTTAACTAGGATCTGCAGCTTATCCATTAGGTAGGGAAATGGGCAGACTAGGTGGGCCAAGCGGTCCTTATCTGCTGTCAGAGTCTATGTTTCTATGTTGCATTTGTAGGAAGAGGAACACCTGAACTATATTCAGGACCTGGCTTTGCTGGAACATGTGCTATGAGATGCGCAAATTGCTGTCTACGAATATGGCGATATTGTAGTTTTCAGTTGTATCTAGAACATTTACCAGAATAAATTTGTTTTGTGTTTTGAGGTTTGGATTTCCTACTAGGGGCTGAGTTGGGTCCATTTTAGGGTTTGTGCCAGCAAGCAGTGAAGCTAGTTGCTAACTTGTACTGCAACACCTATTGGTGTAGTTTTCAAGTTAGTAGGCAAGGACTTATGTGGAATGATAATGAGTGCTTGAATGCTGATTCCAGAATTGTTGCATAGATTCAGTTCCATGAGTTTCCATTGCAGGATGTAGCCTTGAGCTTTGATAAGGTCAGTGTGGTTTCTCCACCAGAGGAATCTGGAGGCGTGAGAGGCCAGGTAGTATAGTCTGAAGTCAGGCAGTTGCAAACCACTCTCTTCTTTGGTTGGGGTGAGTTTGTGATACACTCTTCAGGGTGGCTTCTCAGACCAAAAGAAGGAAGATAAGATGGGCCTCACCTCCAAAAACCAAGCCTGGGGGAGGAAGCATCCCATCATGCTGATTGGGTATAGGAGATGGGGTAGTATATTCATTTTAATGATATTTATACAAGCCCAAAGTGTGAGTGGGAGCTTGGAACATTGCGTTAAGTCCTATTTGATCCAGGTCCTAGTAGTGTCCAAGTTCTTCGTTCTTAGCGTATTATGACTCTGTGTGATCACAATGCCTAGGTATTTGATGAATTCTGGATGGTTTACCTATGCTGACTTGACAACAGTGTTGTTGAGGTTCAACATAGTGTGATCCCCGATGTTGACAGGCAAAATTTTGCCTGTCAGACATCGTGTATGTTTCTACCAGGGGGCTGTGCCCCCACCCTTCTAAAGATTGTTAACTCCAAGTCAGAGTTAATGTGAAGGGGGGCGAAAGTTGGAGTAAGGGCGAAATTTCACCCGTGGGTCTCCCACAGTGACAATTTTGACTCTTGTTGAAATTGTTGCTGTGGGGGATTTCGCCATCAGGGTTTCACTCTCTGGTTAGGATACCATTCTGGACACCCTGTTCCTCTTCAATGCATTATGAGCAAGCAGTATGTGCAGTTATTGAGCAGCATTATGGAGGTTTTGGCAAGGTTGACCTTGTACCTGACACCTGGCCAAAGTTCTGTAGGAGGGCCAGAGCGGTGGGGAATGAGTGAGTCGATTCCTCCACATGGAGGAGAACATTGTCCACATAAATGGACACTTTGTAATTGTGATCTTCCAACCTGATACCCTTGATGGCCTCCTCTGCTAGAAGTCTTCTTTTTAAAGGTTCTATGTAGAGATTGAATGGAATTGTGTTTAGGGCGATTCCCTTACAGTTCCGCACACAAAGAGAAGCATAAGGGGGTGACTGGAGAAAACAGAGATCGCTGCAAACGGCGACAGTCCTCGACCAAAAAACGTAGATTCTGTTTTTAGTGGGGGCTAAGTACCCCACACACCCATCTGAAAATTAAATAATCAACTCCTGGTGGGGGAGTGGACTTATAGAAAAAAAGAAAATATGGCACCCACTCAATAAGCCATGCCCTTCCCACCATATGGAACAATCTGCAAAAGTCACTCAAACTTGCAAATATTTTCAGTCTTGTCAAATTTAAAACCCTGCTTGGTGAATCATTACAGGAACATTGTACCTGCATAGCCTGACGTGCTTCCCCTCACTCCACTAGTCAAAACTCCTGTAACTTAACCCATTGATACACCACTTCCTCCTTTTACACTCCCTGACACCTGTCGCTCTGGTCAACCTTTACCCCAAGCTCATACGTTCAGTCCCCCATTCCCCCTCCCCCAGCCCCCCTCTTGGCCTACTTCTTTATCATGGCCTACTGACCTTGGTCTTGCCCATCTACTACCTTGATCCTCCTGATCCCCCCTCCCCCTCCCTGACTTTCTCTTCCTTCTGCCTGGTCTACTGCTTCAGCCCACCACCTTTGTCAGTGGGAAGTTTGTATATTCTGCAAGATGTGTTTGCATCTAGGAAACGTCTACGATATGTTTCCATTATCCCTGAAACAGCACGTGTATGTATGCATTTTTTATATCATTTTTGTAATAACTATTGGCCAATTTTGTATTCACATGCTCACCTCATTATCATGGGCTCAAATGCTGACAATGTGACAATTGTTCCTTTTTTGTATGTATACCTTCTATTTTGTTACCAACCATGTCTGATATCGCCTGCTTATAATTGTGAACTTCCCCATGCCCACCTTGCAAATGAGCCCTTGCTCACAGGTGCTTCACCTGGTTAAATAAAGAACTAATTGATTGATTGATTGATTACAACAATGAACTGTTCTTTAACAAAATGAACTATTGTCTGACCAAGGCAATAAAAACAATTACAGAGGACATAGGAGACTAAAGGGAATTCCTTTTTTTATGTTCCCTTTTTAGCACTTCTGCCACAGAAAAACTCTTAGGGCTGCAGGTGGGTGAAGCCATGCAGTCCTCTTGCTAGAAAAACTTTTCTAGGCAGACTGAAAAGATGCAGACCTAGGTAAGTAAATAGCAACTCACGTATTAAAGCAGACTACAACCTCTCTGCTACAAAATGAATTTGACTTGCATAAAACAAACCAAATAAATCATGCACGGAGTATATTGAGACCACTGCTGCTTGTGCAACAGTCTGGATTGCTTCTGTTGACAGTGCCACTGAGCTGTAGAGAATGTAAGATAATGAGATACACAATTTTACAGTTGGGTCATCAAAAGAAGTAGTGTCACTTTATACAGGAACTGGGCAATACCTACTGATAGCAGGTATCAGTTCATATACTTTTTAGGGCCGATTACTAACTGTAATCTGTCCTGATTATTTGAAAAAAAAAACATTACATTAGCAAGAAGTAATGGTACTGACAGAGTGCTGTTTGCAGTTACGTTTTTTATTTCTTCTTGGCTGTAACACACATAGTGGTAACCCTTGCATTATTTCTGACAAGGACAAGAGGAATCTAAACATTTGCTGGGAAAAGTACTGTGATTGTCTCGAGACAAGGATTCAGCTTTGCTGTTCAATGCCCCATCTTGCAGCAGCCTTTGATATCTGTCGTTGAAGGACATAAATGGCAGTCCGCTCCCAGCTGAGACTGAAACGCAAAACACCCAGACAGCTGTTCAGTTATAAGAGATGGTATTGCAAGATATCAGATTGAATAAATTTAGTGAAAAGAAAAAGCACAAAACACATTTGTACTGGGTTAGACACAATGTTCTTTATTACAAAGACTCAAAGTAGAGCTGAAAACTAGCTGGTGAAATTGTTTCTTTGCCAGCAATCCTTTAGTTACAGTACCTGGAAAGGTCTGTCAGTGTGACCTACCTCTGCCTCCTCCTCACTATGTGATTTGCTACTGTAATTTACTGATAACATTTTTTTTGCCTGACAGATTACTACCATATTCTTGCTTTCAGTATAGCCTGAGAAATTGCCATCTGTAGCCCTGCCAAGCCTAAATACCAATAAACAAACAAGCATTTGTCAATGCCAAAAGTTCATCACGTGTAGAGATAAGGAAGTGTGTGAGAGTGTAGTAGTGCAGGAAGAGTTTTATTGATAATGAGCAATAGAAAGTTGTATGACAGCTGTACTGTTCATGAGGTGGTATGATAAAAAGGCTATATTGAAAATTTGGAGTGAAAATATTGAAAATGACCAAAGTTACAGTACATGAGTGCATAGAAAATTGTGAATGAGTGGGTGTAACTTGGTCATTTTTATGTTGCTTGCACGCATGTACAAGAAACATAGTGCCATCATCGGAGATTACGGAGGTGTGTCACCTCCTCCTCAAATTCAGGCAGTGTGCTGGCAGGCGCGGCCCCTGTAAGCCTATGCATTTTGGAGCTGTCTATGACATGCTCCAAAATGCAGTGGCATACATTTGAAAGGGGGAGCTACACTTGAGTGAGCAACGATAAGAAGCTGCTCACGCACAGCTCCCCACCTGCAGGCGTCACGTGCCCGCACACTACTATATAGCTGACGGGTGCCCAATCCCCGCCGGGTTGAGCTGCGCCGGCTCCCCTCGTAGTTGGTGCCACGCTGGAGCCCACCCCAGCATGACAATCAGTCATTTTGCCGATGGGGTGCCCAATGCCCCGCCAGCTGAACACCCCACTTCCAGCATGCTGGGAGCCCACCCAGCATGGCAAACAGTCCCACGATGTCTTTTTTTTTTGTGTACCTGTAAGACAAAACGGTCCAGCGGTGCGCCTCCCGACCCCCCTCCCACAACCCGCACTCCACCCACTGCGCACCCAGCCTCTCCACACCCCTCACCCCATACTTACCTCCGGACTCCGTGCGACGATCTTCAGTGGACCGGGAACACGCTCTGCACTCTTCAAAGCCGATCCGAACTGAGGCAATGCCGGTAAGCTGTATAATGGGCACAGATAGGGGGTTTCAACTTTATTGCATATCTCAGCCATTTTGGAATTTTTGCACAAATTTTCAACTATGGGTTTTTTGACCCTTCTCATAAATGTCTACTGTCATGGAGCATCTGGCCTGAAGGGTGATTTCGCACAGTGACTGCGCAGTGACTGTGAAATCACCCTTCAGGCCTGAATACCACCATGACAGTGACATCATTCATGAGAAGGGGGCCCAAAAACCCCATGTTGAAAATTTGGTGCCAAAATTCCAAAAAATGACTGTTTTACGAGCGTGCGTTGCTCAGTTCCTACGCAGGCTCGTAAGTTCGCAAAATTTCAATATTTTCACTCCAGATTTTCAACATTGCCATTTTACCACACCTTCTTATGAGTAGTACAGCTGTCATTTTTCACATCTCACCAAAATGTGTTTTCACCCATGTAGCGTAGAATGGCACAGTCGAAATGCGAAATCAATGTACTGGACAAATCAAGAAAATCACAGTGACATTGTTCATGAGCAGAGGTCTTAAAATGGCTATGTTGAAAATTTGGTGAAAAAAATCCTAAAAATGACTGTTTTACGAGTGTGCGTTGCGCAGTTCCTACGCATGCTCGTAAGTTCACAAATTTTCAATATTTACACTCCAATGACTTCCAAATACCTAAACAGCACATAGAAGCAAGCAACATTCGGCATTGACAAATGCTTGTTTGGAGTTGTGTCACCACATTTTCAACATGGCCTTTTTGGTTCCTCACCTCATGAAGAGTGCTACTGTTGTTTTGTTCACTCATGCCGAAAGGTGATTTCGCAGAGTGACCTCGCCATTCTGCGCCACAGGTGAGAAAACACATTTCGGGCAGGATACAAAACAATTACAGCTGTTTTGTTCATAAGGAAGTGTGAAAAAATGGCAATGTTGAAAATCTGGAGTGAAAATATTAAAAACTGGCAAAGATACGAGTCTGCATAGAAACTGCACAATGCACACTCATAATGCAAGCATTTTAAGGAATTCTTTTCACCAAATTTTAAACATGGCCTTTTTGGGACCTCCCCTCATGAACAGTAGCACTGTAATTTTGTTAATCCATCCCAAAAGTTGATTTTGCACACCAACTGTGCTATTCTGGGCCATATGTGTGAAAACACATTTTGGGTAGGATGTAAAAAATGACAGTTATACTGTTTATAAGGAGATGTGAAAAAATGGCAATGTTGAAAACCTGTAGTTAAAATATAAAAAAATAGTGAAGTTATGAGCATGCATAGAAACTGAGCAAAGCACACTGGTAACGCAAGCATTTTTTGGAATTTGTCCACCAAATTTGCAACGTGGGCTTTTTGGGACCCCACCTCATGAACAGAGGCACTTTTGTTTCGGTCGCCAGTGACTGCGAAATCACCTTTCAGGAGAGAGAAACTAAATGACACTGATGTGTTCATGAGGTGGGGTTCCAAGAACCCTATGTTGAAAATCTGGGGACAAAATTCCTAAAAATGGCTGAGATATCAACCTAAACTGAACCCCCCCCCCAGTGAGTCCCATTATACAGGCTTACCAGATTCCTCAGTTCCTAGTTCGACTTTGAAGAGTGCAGATGTATCCCAGACCAGTGAAGATCATGGCTCCTGACCTCTGGAGGGTAAGTAGGGTGGGGGGATGAGGGAGATGGGTGTGCAGAGGGAGGGTTGGGGTGGGGGAGAGGGGACTGGGGAGACAATGCTGGAAGGTTTTCTTTTTTACAGGTAAAATAAAAAAAAGACTTCAGGTGGATGGTTTTTCTATTTTACAGGGATTATTTTTAAATATTTAGGCACGCTGAGGTGGGCTCCCAGTGTACCACAATACTGTGTGTGTGTCTGGGGGGGGCATGCCATTGCCAACATCAAAAGTGGGCATCCCGATGTTGGAAAGGGGAAATTGTTTAACCAGGAAAGACACACTAAGGGGCTGCAGGGAATGGGGAAATTGTTTAACC
This sequence comes from Neoceratodus forsteri, assembly GCA_016271365.2. Taxonomy (NCBI): domain Eukaryota; kingdom Metazoa; phylum Chordata; order Ceratodontiformes; family Ceratodontidae; genus Neoceratodus; species Neoceratodus forsteri. The sequence continues at coordinate 35,036,410 of CM057450.1, forward strand.
AGGAAAGATGAACTGAGTTGTAGGGACCGGGGAAATTGTTTAACCGGAAAGACACACTGAGCTGCAGCGAACGGGGAAATTGTTTAACCAGGAAAGACACACTGAGCTGCAGCTGAAGGGCTTGCATTTCAAAGGACAGAGCCGCGCATGGCGTCAGCTCTGTCTTTGGAAATGTTTGCCGAGACCAGCCCCCTCAACAAAACAGTGTCATTGGGACACCTCCTGCAGATTTCCCAGCCACATACCGGCTTCTGCAACACCGCTGGTCATTGGGCTGGCACCACTCACACCCTTGTTTAGCAACTCTCATATCAACAAGTTTGTTCGCACTTGCATGCTCGATGAACTTAAAAATGGGGCACCGTGTTTGGTAACTGGCAAGGTGTAGCAAGTTCCCAACCTGTCTCCCTCTCCTTTCATCCTGTGAAAATATTGGTAAGTCAGAATTTGTATAGTTTTTTAACAGAAAATAGTCAAAATCCTAAACAGTCCACCTCCCCAAAGCCTTACCCCCGATTAGGCTTTTTATAATGAGATCCCTTTTTTATGCCATATAACTTACTTAATTTTATTTTTGAAAAGTACACAAAGAGGGAGCATGTTGAATGCTGTGTGCAGTTATTTCATGTGACAGTGAGGCACTCACTTCCATGTTTTTCAATGGAAGCGAGAGGTGCGGCACCACACTGTCACATAAAATGATAGCATGCACCATCCAACATGTTCCTTTATCACAGACTTTTCGAAAATAAAATAATTTATTTATTTATTTCAATTTTGTTAGCCAGGTAGGTCCACAGGGTCCCAAAAGTCCCTTTTTCAGGTCATACCCAGACTTAGTTACATAAAGTTGAAAACAATTTGCAAGGTACAGTACATAGAAGAACATATCACTTTTGTTTACAATCAAGACTTTGCACATCAGTTAAGTAAGTTATATAGAAACGGGCTCCCAATGTAAAAAGCCTACTCAGGGGTAAGGCTTTGGGGGGCATGGCCATTTAGGATTTTGAATGTTTTCCCTTAAAAATCTCAGTTTGCTTTAGTGATCACAACTGACAGTATGTGTCAACTTTGCACCTTGTCCCCTGATACCCGATCCAATAATATACAAAGAAACTTGCTGTGGGTGCCCAGATCTGGCAAACGGTTTATTAACAAATCTCCATTTACATCCAACATATCTTTCATATTCAACATCATCACCATCATTTTTATTTCCACAACATTTGAATCATTTCATCAAAATTTTTCATTTCAAAACATTCCCTGTATCCACTTTTATTTTCATCTATTCCTTATTGCACTTTTATGCCCCACTCTTATTTCATAATCCTTTTTCTTCTCCCCCTTCCCCCATTCTCATTTCTTCTTTTGTTTTCATGGCACTAGGGTACACTAGATGTCCTTCTTCATTCAGTCCTTGCAGAATTCTGGTTTGCCTGTACCCCCTCTTCTCCCTCTCCCAATTCCATTCTCTATTTCCTTCCACTAGACCTGCCTCCAGCTTGCCATGGATGGCAGGACATCCCCCCTCTTTACTGGGCTTTCTCCTTCCACCATACCACTATGCAGTCCTCAATCTTTGTATTAAACATATCAATGCCTAAGCCTGACAAATGCACCCCATCTCCCCTATAATATTCATCGCCCCTCTCATCTATGCTCCTCCTGGTGACCTTCCCCCCCATACTGAGAAACCACACCCCCACCCTCTGATGGTCTGTGGCTCAGTGCTTGTCTCCACACCCTCCTGGGCACCATATCTGACCAGACCAGGGTTACCCTTGGCCACCGGCTCGTAATCTTTTTGATATCATGTTTTATATCAAAGAAAATGTCCAGCCAGGGTCCGGATCCCAGGTTGTTCCCTCCCAGGTGGACAATCAACATATCAGGCTCTGGTTGTGTCTCCCTCATCTCCTGTATTGTTGGCAGTGGCTGTGCCACCTCATTCCTCTGACACCTCTCCGTGTCAGTTTACACTACCTGGGGTCCTGATATAATCATCCCCCTGGCCTCCATGCTGCTCTGCTCTCCTCTCCACCCAATAAATAAATGAGTGCCCACATATCCAGACCTCTAAACTCCTCTTGTGCCCTGTTAATGACTAGAAAATCATGAGAATGTTTTCAACTCCCTCCCCACATCTCCCCCTGACCTTTCCCCTTGCCTTTTTCATTTATTTATTTTTTTAAACATGATACTTACACCTGTGTGGGGAAATAAAATAGAGAAAAAGGTTAGCATTTCAATCCAACAGAGGTCTTACATATATCTCTTATAACAATCAGATGACCAGCACCCAAGCTACTTCAATTCCTCCCGAGACCCGCCTTTTGCCGTGGCCTCTGAAGCCACCCCACTCAGAAATGAATATGAGGAATATCTCTTAGGGCTCTCCCCTAAAAATTCTATGCCTTTCTTTAAAAGTGCCACCACCTATGTGCTTGTTACTGCTTTTCCATCCCCATGCTTGAATAACAACCCTGTCCTTTCTCCGTACCCTGTGGCATACACCCACAGGGCCCAGACTGGGCAAATGGTTTGCTCCTGATGCTTTTTTTGTACTACCTTAAGACCTCGGCCCTTCTGGTCTGTTTTTGACTTTCTTATCACCAAACGCACTTCCCCTCTGCTCACGTCAGGTCTTCCCAACATAGTCCCCTCGAAATGTTACCGTTGCCACACCCTACTACCTCACTGATTCTGAGAGCCCCATGCCACATTACCATGTATATGGTAGAGAATAGGCGGGCTTCGTCCCCGGACCTGCATGCCCGAATCATTGCCCGCACTAGACCCCCAATTTTCCCTCAGAGATCAGTCTCCTAGTATCCTTTGACCTCCTCTTTGTTCTAAGCCACCCTTGCATCATTCTGTGGATCAGCATGCTTTTTGTTCTAAGCCACCCTTGCATCATTCTGCGGATCAGCATGCTCTTTGTTCTAAGCCACCCTTGCATCATTCTGCAGATCAGCATGCTCTTTGTTCTAAGCCACCCTTGCATCATTCTGTGGATCAGCATGCTCTTTGTTCTAAGCCACCCTTGCATCATTCTGTGGATCAGCATGCTCTTTGTTCTAAGCCACCCTTGCATCATTCTGCGGATCAGCATGCTCTTTGTTCTAAGCCACCCTTGCATCATTCTGCGGATCAGTATGCTCTTTGTTGGGTCCCCCCATCTTTTCATGTGAGACACTAAACTGATGGCGGCCAGGTGCGCCTCCGTCGTGGCATACATCACTCCCTTCTGCCAACCGCGTATCACAAACCTCCCCACTTGTTCCTCTGTCACTGCCCCACTTACCTCCATGTGGTGGCCCTCCTTGAAGGCCTGAAAGACTCTTCATGACCCAGTAACAGGCTTTTAGCATCCTAGGGGCCCAGCAGTTATAAAGCAGTAACTCAGCTCCCTCCAACCAATCTCCCATATGAACGCTGGTACCAGTGTCCTCTGTGTCTCTGCCCTTGGGGCAATGGGCCAGAATCTGTCCAGCTGCAGACAGTGGAGGCTGTCAGCAATTTCATTCTGTGACCCCTTGATGTGCCTAGCACTAAATGACATGTTAAGCTTGAGGCCCTGCAAGACTAGCTGGTGTAGCACCCACATGACCATTACAGACATGGCTCCCCTCTTGTTCAAAACCTCTACCACTGCCCTGTTGTCACACCAGAATGTGACTTTTTGATTTCTCAGTTCCTCTCCTCAGATTAAAGTACTGACCCAAATCGGTAAAATTTCCAGCAGGGTGATATCCTTGATGAGGCCTGCTGACCTCCATTCTGCTGGCCAAGCCTTTGAAAACCATTTTCTCTTAAAATAAGCACCCATGCTTAAACCCCCTGCCACATCAGTGTATAGCTCCAGGTCAGTGTTGACTACCCAGTTGTCCTGCCAAAATGTCTTCCCATTAAATTACCTTAAAAAACTGTCCCATACCTCCAGGTCATCCTGGATGTCCTTCATTATGTCCACCCAGTGGTGGGGCTTAGTAGCTCCCTTTGTCACCGTGGCTAGTCACCTGGTAAATGCTCAACCTGGACCTATAGCCCTTCATGCAAAATTTAAGTGTCCCAGAAGCTGTTGAACTTGCTTCGACTGCACTCAGAGCCTCCTTCCTGTGGCCTGTAGCAGCTGCCTCAGCTTCTCTACCTTGTTGTCCGATAATCAAAATATTTCTTTTTCTGCATCAATGTCAATACCCAGAAACTCGATGCCTTGGCTGGACCCTTCTGTCTTGTTGGCGGCTAATGGTACCCCTAGCTCCTGGCACATCCCTTGGAAGCATGCTAGCATGTGCTCCATCTCAATCTGTCCCCTCCATATTATCAGAAAATCATCTAGATAGTGAATCATCCCAGTGTATCCATGTCTCTTCTGAAACACCCATTGGAGCCAACTGCTGAAAATTTCAAAAGTAGCACAAGCAATGGAACAGCCCATCAACATGGCCTTGTCAAAATAGTCGTCATCCCCTACTTTGAAACCCAGCAGATCCCAATCCAATGGGTGAACCGGAAGCAGATAGAATGCAGCCTCGATGTCTGTCTTTGCTAGCCATGCTCCGTGGGTGGCTCTTATAAGCTGTACTGTCTCCTCCAATGTGGCATAGGTGACCTTACTGTCATCCTCCAAGATGTAATCATTTACCAATTCCCCTTCAAGAAATGATAAGTGGTGTATCACGCAGAATTCACCCGGCTGCTTTTTGGGTACCAGTCCCAGGGATGAGACCCTCAGGTTCTCTAAGAGAGGCTCCTTAAAAGGCCCTTCTACTCTCCCTGCTACTAACTCCTTCTTGATTTTCTGCTCTAACACTTTCTCCTTCCTTTTTATTGACCCTAAATTCTTCACTGTCCTGCTTGTCCTAGACCAATTAAATTGTAGTCTAAACCCATCCTTAAACCCTTCTGCCAGTGTCCTGGCTGCTCTCTTGTTGGGGTAATCCTTTACCCATTCCTCCAGTACTTTTTGCTTTATCAGGGTTAATGCTAATCAAAACTGTCCCATCTGGGTATCCACCAACCTTCTGCGTCGGTGGCTATTGATTATATCCCTGCCCACCCCCAAAACTTCTTCCCCTGTTACCACTCCCCCACTGCTGCCCCTGAACCCACCCCCATGCCAACCTGAAAGGGCTGATTGGTCTGTTGGGTGAATGTTCCCCCTTTGGTGGGATTGAATCAGATAGTCCTACATTTTGAGGCTGGGTGGTTGCCCCTGCATTTTGAACATGTATGCCTAAAATGGCACTGGGGCCTCAAGCAAAATGCTCTATTATAACCCCAGCAGCACATCTGTGCTAGGCTCTGTTATTTTCTCCCCTTCTCCCTCACTGTTCCTACTGCCAGTCAAGCAATCCAGCCGCACGTAAGACTACCTCGTGTCCCATCTCACATCCCCAAATGTAACCATCTGCTGTCAGAATTGCTCGTCATATTGGAGCCAGTTGTTCCCAACCCTCGCTCTTGCCTTTCTAATTATCAAGGCTTAGGTGAGCAAGGGAACTGCCAAGTCTGTTTTTTTCAATGGCTATCACAGTATAGATCATAAAGCCCACCATCCATGAATCCCATGTCTTCCCCTTGCTCCCGTTTTCCTCCTCCCCTTTTCCCAAGAGGACTACTGCTGCTGCCATGTCTTTCTTGACAATGCTCTCTTTCACATCGTACTTTCTGACTGCCTCCTTATTTACCAAGGCAAAGAGGTCAACGTACTCCACCTTCCAAATTTTCTCTTTCATGGCTAACAGCACTTGCTCCCCTATGTGCATGCCAGAGGACCCTATCTCCCTTGTACCCTTGCTGTCCCAATTCACTGTTCCTTGGTTGCTCTTTCCCCCCTTCTTGCATTTCCTTTTTGATTTCTGCTAAACCCTTTTCAAATTGCCCCATCCCGACTCCCCCCCATGGCCATCAAAATTGCTCCATGTATTCCTTAATACTACCATCCAAGCTGGGGGCATCATTACCTGTTTTTGGGGTAGGCTCCAGAACTGGAGCTGGCCCTAAGGGGACCAGGCCTGCTGGTGAATTGTTGTCCATCTGTGTTGGAGGCACTGAGGGATCTAGCGGCAAAGTGGGATCACCGGGTGGTCCAGCTGAGGTGGCACATAGGCATGCACAGGCCAAGGGGCTGGCTCAGGTATGGGGTCAGTGATGGAGGCACAGGGGCAGGGTCTGGCACCAGTAGTATGGGCACCCCAGGCCTGTCTGGTGCTGGACCCGCTGGACCCCTCAGGGCCTTTTTATTGCCTTTGTCCTTCTTCCCCTTCCCCACCTTCTGCTTTTCCCCTTGCCTGTCCTCAAGGCCCTCTGCCAGCTCCCAGATTTTAGTGGCTTTGTCTGCCAGGTGCACTATGGCCTGGTATGCATCCTCCTTGGTCATCTTATTCTTTCTTGGGGCCATGCTGAATGCTGGTATTAGTTTTGGCTGGCTGCAAAACAAATTCCACTGTTATTCATCGCAACCTCCTTTTTTTTTTTATAAACATAAATATATATATTATTTTTTTGTTTCATTTTTTTATATTTCCACAAGCATGCCCATAGGTTCTATATAACAAGATGCCACTCCCTAAAGCCTCTTCCGCTGGATCCACAGTTTGTCCTTGGACCCCCACCTCATGCCTGGATTGGTTACTAAGTAACCCCTCCCCCCACATTGCCTGTCATATGACACTGCTGGTGGTGGCCATCTGCCCTCTCTTGAAAGAACAAATCCTTTAATCCAGCATGAAAAAAGGCATTCAGATTTCCTCGGTCCTGTAGCCATCCTGAGTGTGCCCACAAGCTGTCCCATCCTTGCCATTTTCCCTTGCCCCTGAACCTCATTGCCTACTGACCTTCCATGTCCCAACATGTGAATGCAACCCCCTTGAAAAAAGCCCCACCTCCGTATAACAAAAATAGTTTTATTTATTTATTTTTAAAACCAAACATAAAATAAAAACCCTCTTGATGGACTGGTGACACATCAACCCTCACATCTCAAACCCCCAAACACCACTACTGGTAAACTGAGGCCTCTTTGGTGAGCACGTGGTTAGGGAAAGGGGAAAGGGGAAATTGCTTAACCAGGAAAGGCACACTAAGCCAGAGCTTGTTTCCAGGTGTGACCTGGGAACACAAGGAAGTTAAATGACTTGCTCAGGGTCACACAGTATGCAAGTGGGGGCTGTGGGATTCAAACCCAGGTCTCCAGGTTTGCAGCTCAGAGCCCTAGGCCCTGATCGTGGCATGCACTGCCCTGTCCTTGCTTTTTTGGCCCCCGTGCCCCCGTCCCAATCTGTAAAATTAAAAAGGGGCCAAAACAAACCTTACACAACCATTCTTGACTGTAAAAAGTTTTATTTATTTATTTTTTTTTAACATTGTTTCCCTTTCACTGTTCCTTCCTTTCTGTACAGCCTTGGCCAACTGCCTCCCGTGTACCGCATCCCCATGTGTACTCGTTTTCCGTCCAGCATGCCACATGGCTTGTATCTTCCCAATCGCCCCCCCATCCAGGTGTGTGGCTACTCTCCCTTCTCAGGAAATGGACACCACTCCGGGTCCACATCCTTGCTCTGAGCCTATGGGCCCAACCACCTAATCCACTCATTCTAGCCAACCGGCAGATTGCTGTGCTCCACTTAGACACCAACAAGATTTGACTCAATTTGACAAGAAGCAGCCATTGATGGTATGCCTGGCTCATAGCTGAGCTGCCTTCTGTTTTTAGAAATGAAAATACCACACCCGGGCCTTTCTTCCCTGATCCAGCCCCATTTCACCTGACTGACTGCCTTACAACCTCAGATCTGCTATCGAGCCTGTCAATCCACAATGCTATATGCAGAAAAACTGCAACATGGCCCTGCCCTGAAGGAGGCCTCTCCTCCGGTAACCAAAGCAGTTCTCCCACCGCCAAACCCATGTTCTCCTCGCTGCAGCAGTCGGAGATGCTAACTGAGCTGCCTTTGTCTTGTTTTGGTAGCAAACTAATACTCGACCAACTATTTGAAATGCACCGTGGATGCCAAGTGCCCTACCATAGGAAACAGGCCCAATACCTTATTTCTATACCTGCATCCAACAGCTTACTCTGGAATAAGCCATAAATAATACTTTACCTTCTTCCCCGCTCCTCACCGGCAGTCCCTGCTCATCATCCGAAGATTAGCAGGTTTTCTGGATTTAATTCTTGCACCAAACCTACAATTATCTCAATTTGTATTACCTCGATCCTTTTCTAGTTATTTTTTTTAAAACCAATGCAGCGCCAGGCTGGCTATCTTACAGTTGGCTTATGAATGAAAGCGCCACTATATATATCAAATACCGTAAGCTGTTTGCCAAATCAGATGTGCTGCCTAAACAATTTGAATTTTTAAGTTGCTGCAAAAAGTGCGGTCAGGGCCACTTGCTGCTGCTTTTTACCCTTGTAGCCACTCTCCCTCAAACCCACCTCCCATCCAATCCCCTTCCTTCTCTCTCTCTCTCCTTCCAGTCCCTCCCCTATGTGACCTCATCTTTGAGGTCACATCCTCCCCTTCCCTTGCTTGTCACCGGAAACACCCCCATTGGCTGGGCAGTGGACAACAACAGGGCCTGCCCTTTTAACAGGCAGCCCTCATTAGCATGGCTTGTCAGCAGGGTGTGGAGCTGTCTCTACCCTACATATCTTACAATCATAAAAAAAGTAAAGTAAGGCTTTTTTTTTCATATTTACCAATAGTATGGGAGCAACAAATGAGAGCAAGAGGCATTACAGAAGGTTAACAAAAGTTTTATCTGCAATGTTATGTAATGTTGGCTCCAGAGCTCTCAATCCTGCATCTGTCTTATCTTCATTTGCACCATGACACCCCCATGCCCACCTCCAAAGACCTGTATGGTGTGGGCACCAGCCCCAAGCCCCCTTGCCATGGACCCCCCAGAACATGGACCCATACCTGCCCTGGTGGCCCAGTGGTCCCCCGCCTCCCCCAGCACACGCACCCAGTGGGTGCACTGGTGACTGGCCTTGTTGGTGATGGAGGGCTGTGCCAGTCACCAGCAGGGTATTGGAGGGTGGAGGGTGCTCACACTATGGGGTGGGAGGGGTGGGGGCCACTAGACTACCAGGGGTTATGGGGATGGTGGGGGAATCTTGCCCCCAGGGCATGGGGGGCTCGCAATGTGTGTGTGTGGGGGTCTGGGCATTGGGGGTGTGCCACACACACTGCCTGGCAACCTGCGTACCATGTCTGGGACCCGGAGCCCATGGGGGTCCATAACCCCCAGGGGTTGTGGGGCTGGGGCTGGGGCACAGTGACAACCCCCAGTGAACAGCAAAGACCAGTTAGACCACCTTTTTGTTGGCGTAACTGGTCTTTGACAGATGTTCACTGGTGGGTGTCTCTGAATCCCACCGGTGGACATAGTGGCCACCCTACCTGAATAGGGTGCAAATGCTGCCAGAAATCCCCTTCCACCATGTCACAAGGGGGTTTCAGGAGAATATGTGCTGTTGAGTGCAGGCAGCCTGCCGCATGTCGCAGGCTGCCTATGTGAATCCTGCGGGGACGCAACGCAGGACGCAAGTGCGACTTGCACCTTATATTCCGATGCAAGTTGCCTTGTGTCCTGCTTTGGCTTCTCTGAATCAGGCCCAATGTATTTAGTGTTGTGATAGATGAGAAGTGAATGGCACTAGAGACCAAAACCTGTGAAGGATGAGGTACAGTGTTGAGTAGGCACAGTGTAGGTCTGTCCACACACTGATGAACTTAGTGCAGTTAAAAAGCAAGATACATCCAGCACTGGAGACTGAAGCCCTCTGTCTACCCATTTGCCAAATACAGTGTAGGGAATGTACAGTGCAGGCCTCCCCACACTATGATGCATTCAGTGCTGGTGAAATGTGAGGGACTGTCAGTACTGCAGATTGAAGACTAATATTTATGCATAGGTAAGCTACAGTGTCAGAAATTTGCAGCACAGGCTTGCCTGATCTGTGATGTATTTTGTGCTGGTAAAAGCTGAGGTATTGACAATACTGGGGAATGAAACTTCATTTATTCACAGGACCAGACACAATACAGATTTAGCCACACTGCTGTATTTAATGCTAGTGAAAGCAAGGATGACATCACTGGTGACAAAAGCCCTTTGCCTATGCATAGGGTCAGGTACAGTCTGGGCAGGGACAGTGCAGGCTTCCCCTCATGTTGGTCTACTTAGTGCTGGTAAAAGGAGAGTGGTTGACAGGAGTGGAATCTGAAACCCTCTGGGAAAAATTATGTCCTAATATCCATTTTGAATCTCTCCTCTCTCCCAACTCCCCACCAATCTGGTGTCAGAAATTCATAGTTGGTAGCACATTAGCCTCTGGGCCACAAGGTCATGGGTTCTAGTCCCACACTGAGATTGGTCTCATACCATAAATGCTGGTAAATGAGTGCGGTACCACTGTAAGCGGATACTGTACTGTCGGGAAGTGCTGTCCTTCAGATGAGACTTTACACTGAGGTCCAACCTCCCTTTGCTAGTGGTTGTTCAGGTGGACATTATAGATCTATGGTACTACTCAAAGAATAAGGGAACCTCTACGGCGTCCGGTTAAATTTTCACCATTCACGAAAATATGACCAGCAGCTTAAAGGGAAATGGTCCCTAGTTTTAAAATGCATTTTAAGGTTGTTTGGATTCTGTAGAATATGTTGATGTGGCTGGAAATCTGATTCTGATTCTTTTTTTCCTTTTAAAAGTGTAAAACGGACTGCCCACCATACTGGTGTTACCACACCAAAATATGTTTGTTTACATTTCTTAATCAACTCCCACTGCATCTTTTCTGAACACGGGAACACCACCATCACATTCTAGCCATTCAAGATGCAGTGGAAGCAGAGGAGACTATTGCATCATGAGTGTCTGCATCGCTTGGAGTGTTCCTCATATTCAGGAAGTGCACAATAACAGTGGATCAAGAATTTTCAACAAAACAAGGTTGAAAATATAATTACATAATTACCATACATTTCATTTCTACTAAGGAATGAGGCAGATTAAATCCCCAGCAACACCAATGGGTTTTAGAGCAGGTAAGTAATCATAAAATGTGAGTTTTGAACTTGAAATAATATAATGCAAAAAGGTTTGACAGTGTCCCTTTAATCTGGTTCAACTCCAGTTGGTCTGCATCTGTACGCCCGATGGGGCTGAATATGGCAGTTATTGTCTAGCCTTCCTTTCCCACTCAATAAAAACTAAACAATAACAAACATAAACCTCAGTCAATGTCCTCTGGCTGCTGTGTTTCCATTCAACCTCATGAACATGACAGCTGTCATTTTTCAACTCCTACCTAAAATGTGACTTTTGCATCCTGAAAGTTGATTTCACAGTCCCTGTGCAAAATCACCTTTAGGCAAGGAGCTGAACATTTTCTCTGCCCTTCTTCATGATGCAGGGCCATAACAAGACTATGTTGAAAATGATTCTGGTCAATAAAAGGAAATTCTTTACTGTGCGGTTAAAGAGAACATAAGCAAAACCGCGCAGTAAAAAATCACGTGCCTCAAAAACAGCAAGGCACAATACCTCACAAAAATTTCACCTACGAAATTTCACAGGTGAAATGCATTTCTCTGGCAAAATGCAGAATTTCACCTGCAAAATGCATTTCACCTGGAAAAGTCCATGGGCGAAATGCAAAATTTCACCTTCAAAATGCATTTCTCCTGTAAAATTACACAGTTGACGTGAAATTTCACAGGTGAAAGTTTACACTTTTGCCACACACAGAGTACAAAATACTGCATACAGTGTATAATGCAGGGGGCTATGCCCCTGCATCCCACACACCCCATCTCCCCCCCATAACTTAAATAACTTGAATACACCAGCTCAAATATGCACGCAATTGCCCTCTGCACTATTACTGTATGCGTGGTTATTGCCATGCAGTAATTCCTGTGCAGTTATTGCTGTGCGATATTGACCAGCTATGGTTGAAAAGTTGGTGTCAAAATATTAAAACACTAATTTTCATTATTTTTGGCCCAAATTCCTCAGCTTCAGCCCTATCAGCTCTGGATAGAGTTTGTTTAGTGCACAATGTTGGCTATTTGGTTTCACATGCTCCTAACAACTATATCATTACATATTTTTAGGTCTGCTTGCAGAATGCAATGCAAACATCTTTGTATTGTACTTGGAGGCTGTAGGTGAGTCAGAGTGTTAGGCAGTGAGTGTTGAAGAAAACAGCCACTCCCACTTACAACCCAATGGTGCTGTAGGGCTCTGGGTTCATTTGAATACCAACACATAATTATTTCATGCATGTTGCCACCAGCTGACATTTCCTTGTCACTGATTTCACCAGCCCCTGATCGGGCTACCACTTGAGTGGCCATAGCTACCACAGCCAGCCACCTGAGACACCTCAGCTTGCCACCTGGAGTCATCCTCTTCTGGATTTCACCAGCCCCTGATCGGGCTACCACTCGAGTGGCCACGACTACCACAGCCAGCCGTCCAATCCACCTCTGCTCACCACCTGGAGTCATCCTCTTCTGGGTAAGCCCTTCTGCCTGCACCAAGAAGAACTGAGTGACTCGTATTGACCACTGCCTGCTGCAACTCATTGTGGATTGGTCTCCCGCTTTCCGCTTGGCACTTGATTGACCTTGCAAATGCTGAACTGTAAACTGCTTCTCTGGGCTTTTGCACCCATAGCATTGTAAGGCTTTTGCCAAATATTTGCACCCTCCCCCACCTGCCTCCTTAATTAAATAGGCTGTAGCTCCAATCAACTAGCTCTAGAGTACCGCCCTACCTGTTCCTTATTGGACCTACCAATGTTTGGACCTCCTTCTCTGCTGCCCACCTTGGCCACCTTATATGTACCCCTATCTCAGATATATCCTCACAGATTCTTCCCATCAGAATCCTGCTTGGTGCCCACAACAAAACTTTGACTGTTGCTGCTATATACATACCTAGAAAAGAGCATGTTAAAGGCCTCAACTTGGTCTTTGACCTCATCCGTTCGGTATCTTCTGATTCTGAGTCAAGACTAATGGATGATTTCAACATCAATCGGCTGGCACCAGATATAGTGGGTTTCAAGGATGCCATTGCAGCAAGTAATCTTGCTCAGTTGGTCGACTCCCCTACCAGGCACAACTACAAAACTGGCACAAGTACCATCCTAGACTGGGTTCTGGCCACCCTCCCCTCCCATCCCCAGTCTCTAATGTGTCTATCCTTCCAGACTCACTAAGTGACCATTCCCCAGTCATCTGCGAATGGTTGAATAAATTCAGCATACCCCCCCCCCAAAATTAATCAGGAGTCCTTCCCCGGGGTAAGCTGAAATGTCTTAAATCTCAACTCAGACAGCATGACTGGTCTCCTATCTACTGTGCAACTAATGTCAACTGGGCCCTGGACTTTTTCATCAACTCCTTCAACACTGCCTGTGACTCCCATGCCCCATCAAAAAGCACTACATAAAAGGCCTCTGTAACCCATGGCTCTCCGAGGAAATCCTAGCACAAATAAAAGCTTGGGACCATTTCTGTCATTGGGCTCAGGCTGCAGGTAACCAAGCCAACATACTCAACTACAAATGAGCTCGTAACTAATGTACTTAATCCATCTGCAAGATGAAAAGTATATATTACAACGAAGTACTCACTAACACCTGGAGCAAGGGGAAATCCTTCTGGAGCAATCTTAAAGAAGTCATATGGAAGTCGTCTCAAACCTCTCCTACCATGTTGGACATTGATGGGGTCATAACCCTCGACACAATCTCTATTGCTAATACATTCAATACCACATTCTCAGACCTCAGTAGTGTTCTCCCATGGACTTCTTCGATGATGATACTCCACCATCATTCTCCGCCACCACCACCCCTCCTGCTAATCACCCCCCATTCTACTTCAAAGCAGTCAGGATGCCTGAAGTCCACAATTATATCAGTAAGGCAACTGCCAGATCCAGGACAAGTGGGGATTCACTCGACCTAAAGCTGCTGTCCCTTACTCTCGATGTAGTCCTTTCACCTCTAACTATGATCTTCAATCTCTCCCTCGGTCAGTTTCCCGACTGATGGAAATCCACCACTATTACAGCAGTCCACAAGAGTGGAGACAGGTCTCTACATGTGAACTATCAGCCTATATCCATATTACCCCGTCTCTTTAAGGCCCTTGAACGTATAGTAGCTGACCAGCTCTCAGGATACCTGGACAAATGCAACATCTTGTGCACCCAACAGCACGGATTCAGAAAAGGACACAGCACTGCATCTGCCATCCTCAGATTTACTGGTGCTATCCACAACTCTCTGGATTATAGTCTCTTCACTGGGGCGGTCTTCATAGACCTGTCCAAGGCATTTGACACCGTCCACAATCGCCTATTAATCACACACTTGCAAATTGCTGGACTGTCCCACAAATCCTCTTCCTGGTTCAAGAGCTACCTGGAAACCCACTCCCAATATGTGAAGATTGCTGATGTCCACTCCGCTGAAAGACCCGTTCGCTCAGGAGTCCCCCAAGGTTCCATTCTCAGGCCACTCCTTTTCAGCCTCTTCATGAATAGTCTCCCACAATCTTCTCCTCAACATATCCTTCTCTATGCAGACAATGCCATCATTTACACCACCCACAAGGACCCCCTCCTCCTTCAAAACAATCTACAGCTTGGTTTCTCTGCAATTGAAAATTGGTTTAGCAAGCATAAATTAGTCCTCAACTATAACAAAAAACAAGTCTATGCTTTTCTGCAGCTCTCACAACAAACACAAGTCTCAACCCCTCCTAATCACTAATTGCCTAGGTGCAGCCCTTGAACAGGTTCAATCATTCGAATACCTTGGAGTCACCATTGACAGTAATCTATTGTACACCACCCACATAGACAATGTCTCAAAAGCTGCAAATCATGCCTTGGCCTTCTTTACAGGCATAGGCAATGCCTTAACGTAGATGCCTTAAGGATAGCAGTTCAGAGCTTGGTGGTCTCACTAATCGATTATGGCTTGATCATCTACAGCTCAGCCTCTGCCACCACCCTTAGGCACATATCCATGACCTTAAACAAAGCCTGCAGGCTGATCACTGGATCCCACCGTCTCGCCCACACCTGCGACCTATACGTCCAAACTGGATGGCTCCAATTGTCAAGCTGTATCAAGTACCAGACCTGCTTAATGGCCAAAAAAATAACACTGGTCCTAGCCCCCAAAGGTGTCCAAGCCCTTCTCCATATGGCGCAGAATCAGCGCCCAACCAGGGGCTCCGAATCTCAGCTCCTGCACATCCCACATTGCCGCACCACCCAGGGGCAAAGATCCTTCACTCACAGAGCTCACAGCTGGTTAAATGGCCTCAGCTACAACATCTAATCACTGCCTAAGCTAGGCCCCTTCAAATCCAACCTCCACCTCCACCTCCTCCTCTCTGCCACCAGCTCTTGTGATTGTCAACCTTAATCGGCTCCTCTTAATCTAGCATTTATTCCTCCCAACTTAACTGCTGTAACACGTCTCCCACCCTTCCCTCCACACCCCCATCCCTTCTAGCACTTTTTTGTTACCTGACAAATGCCACCAGCTGCTCCAGATTTTGTTGCCCCATCCTAGCTTCATAATCCTGTATACCTTCCTCTTCCTACAGCTCCTAATACCACAGTAAATGTATGTATGTACTTATCTGCCTGGAAATGACTGTAGCCTGCTCTGTTCTTCCCCATTTCAATTTGCATTGTTCCTTCAAATTATATTGTTTTCATATAGTCATGCCTCCTGCAGGCTGATCACTGGATCCCACCGTCTCACCCACATCTGCGACCTATACGTCCAAACTGGATGGCTCCAATTGTCAAGCTGTATCAAGCACCAGACCTGCTTAATGGCCAAAAAAATAACACTTGGCCTAGCTCCCCAGGTGTCCAAGCCCTCCTCCAGATGGCACAGAATCAGCGCCCAACCAAGGGCTCCGAATCTCAGCTCCTGCACATCCCACATTGCCGCACCACCCAGGGGCAAAGATCCTTCACTCACAGAGCTCACAGCTGGTTAAATGGCCTCAGCTACAACATCTCCTCACTGCCTAAGCTAGGCCCCTTCAGATCCAACCTCAGCCTCCTCCTCTCTGCTGCCTGCTCTTGTGATTGTCAACCTTAGTCAGCTCCTCTTAATCTAGCATTTATTCCCTGACCACTTAACTCCTCTAACACTCCTCCCAACCTTCCCTCCACACCCCCTATCCCTTGTAGCACTTTTTTGTTAACTGTCAAATGCCACCGGTTGCTCCAGATTTTGTTGTCCCTTCCTAGCTTCATAATCCTGTATACCTTCCTCTTACTATGGCTCCTAATAGCACAGTAAATGTATGTACGTACTTATCTGCTTGGAAATGACTGTAACCCGCTCTGTTCTCCCCCATTTCAATTTGCTTTGTTCCTTCAAATTATTTTGTTTTCATATAGTCATGTCTCCTTCTGTCACTCAAACTGACATGGAACCTTTTGTAAAAGAGCCTTGGCTCAAAGGTATTTGTAATCCTAGATCTAAATAAATAAATAAAATCATGGCTCCAGACTTAGATATGATTTCTCAATGAAGGTGACAGACAGTTCTGCGTCACCCCAATACCCAAAGTGCCCAATCCTCAATTCACCAAGAAGAAGGCTTGCTGTTATGCTTGTTGGCAGCTTCTTGAGAGCCCAGTCTGTCCTCTAACTGGGCTTGCTAACATGCTGCTGGTTGGCAGCTCCTTGCGGGACCACCAAGTGGGCTTACTGAAATTCTGACAGTCACCAGCCCCCCCCAGTGCTAGCGAAGAGGCATCCTGAAATGCTGCCAATTGGCAGCTCCTTAAGTGCATGCTGAGTGGGCTTGCTGAAAGGCTGCTGGTTGGAAGCTCCTTCAGTGCCCACCGAGTAGGCTTACTGTTATGCTACCAGTCAATCAGCATCTCCTTGAGTGTCTGCAGAATGTTTTTTTTGTTATGCTGCCAGTCAACACCTCCTCAATGTACTGCTGAGCAGGCTTGCTGAAGTGCTCCTGATCAGCAGCTCCTTGAGTACCCGCTGAGCAGGCTTGCTGAAGTGCTCCTGATCAGCAGCTCCTTGAGTACCCGCTGAGCAGGCTTGCTGAAGTGCTCCTGATCAGCAGCTCCTTGAGCACCCACTAAGCTGGCTTGCTGGAATTATATTGGTCATCAGCTCCTTGACTGTCCACTGAGGGGGTTTGGTAGAATGAAGCTGGTTGTCAGCTCCTTGACTGTCCACTGAGCAGGCTTCTTGAAATGTTGCCAGTAAGTGTCTCTTCAAGTGCCCACCAGGTGGGTTTGCTGTTATTCTTCCAGTCAGCATCTCTTTGAGTACCTGCTGAATGGGCTTTCTGTTATGCTGCCAGTTAGCAGCTTCTTGAGTGCCCAATGAGCAGACTTGGTGAATATTGCTGGTTAGCAGCTTGCTGTTATGCTGCCAGTCATCAACTCCTGGAGTGTTTGCAGAGTGGGCTTGTTCTTATGCTGCCATTCAGCAGTTTCTGGAGGGCACACTGAGTAGACTTACTGAATTGCTTACAGTTATTGTCTGCTAGAGTTCTTACCAAGTGGACTGGCTGTTATGCTACCAGTTGGCAGCTCAAGTGCCCACTGAATAGACTTTCTATTAAGCTGCTGGTCAGCAGATCCACAAGTGCCTGCTAAGTGGGCTTGCTGAATTTCAACCAGTACGCAGCTCCTGAGGTGCCCACTAAGTGGATGTGCTCATGTTCTGCTAACCAGCAACTCCTGGGTGCCTACAGAGAGGACTGGCTGTTAAACAGCTGGACAGAAGCTCCTTGAGAGCCCACAGAGCAAGCTTTTTGTTATGGTGCTGGTCAGCAGATCCTTGTGTGCCCACCAAGTGGGCTTTCTGAAATGCTACCTGATTGCAGTTCCTTGAGTGGCAAGTGGGAGTGTCACCTAACTTAACCTTTACAGAATCACATTCAATTTCCTTTTAGAATATCTTCTCTGTAATGTAGCTGATTCTTTACAAGCTTTGAGATTAACTCAATTTTTAGTCCAAATTCAGTTCGCCACCTGAAACTTTTATGATTCATTAGAAAAGTTGAAAAAACAGGATATTTTCCATTAGTTGGATTTTATATGGATAAATTAGAAATTTAAATATGTGATCCTCTAAGATGTGCCTAATGGAGTCAACAAAATAGTGTTTGCGCTTTCTTTAGTTAAAAGTTTAATGCTGGTTTCATTGCATGGTTTTGGCTCTTACAGTTCACATATCTGCAACCATCATGTCATTGCATACTCCTTGAGTGATTGATTTAAGTTGCTGAATCCTAAGCATGGGATCATTTCCGGAAACTGATGGGAATTCTTTTTTCTGAAAACCTTTTCTAAAACAAAAGCTTCTGTTTTTAAGATCGCTTCATAATGCAAAGCCTTGACTGTTGTTATTGTGTTCGCTTATCCTTTTATTCTGCCCACTCTTGGTTTAGTCTTTAAAGGGACACTCTCCACCCTTTTTATGTTTGCTTGCGTGCATGCACAAGAAACATCTTGTGACAGTGTGACTCTTGGAGGTGTGTGCGTGACCTGGCCAATGTACTGCTTGCTTGAGCGGGCATGTCTCGGTTGCGCCAATGGATGGGCGAGCTCTGGATGACAGCATCTTGGCTGCAATGGCTTTCACTTGAAAGGAAAGAGCCGCTGCAGTCTGGTTTTTCTTGTAGCTGAACACTGCGACATGTCTTTAAAGCCTTGACATAAAATAATTCTGTTTAACGAGAGGGAGAGAGCTCTGTAAACGACTGCATAGTGAAACGCTTTCTCTCCAACACTCTCTCTCTCCCTCAGTCAGCATTGTCCAGCCCAGTAGATAAAGACTTCAATTGCTTATAGCTTTTGGTTATATTTATTTGGCATATTCAGTTGAAGAAAATTGAAGAAAAAATCATTAGGGGATGTTTTTCCTCGTTTTCTAACTAGCGGTTGCAGTCTTTATCTATTGCGCCGGAGTAGACAGTCTGAGGGAGCATGAGAGCAGGAGAGAGAAAGAGAAAGTGCTTCAGCATATAGCCTTTTACAGAGCTCTCTTCTTGCTCACTAAACAAAATTATTTTATGTCAAGGCTTTAAAAGACATGCCACATTGTTCAAGTACAAGGAAAAAAACGAAATTACTGTGTTCTTTTGCCTGCCACCTTTTACAGAGCTCTCGTCTCGCTCACTAAACTGAATTAGTAAGGCTTTAAAAGACATAAGGTTGGGTGGAGGAACGTTTTTTTCTCTCATTCACAGGGACTGTGCCTGAACTCTACAAACGCTACATCGATGACTGTGTGGGGGTCACCTCCTGCTCCAGGGAGACCCTCCAAGTCTTCCTTGACAAGTTCACCACGGCCCATCCTTCCCTTCAGTACACTGTTGAAGTATCCTCCTCTACACTGCCTTTCCTGGATATCCAGCTCTCAGTCCAGAACACTGGTCTGAAGACATCTGTCTATTACAAACCCACTGACTCTCAAAGTTTCCTCCTCCATAGCTCCTTCCATCCTAAACATGTCAAGAATGGCCTGCCTTATTCACAGTTTCTTAGACTTCGCAGGTTATGCAGTGAAGAGGATGATTTTGCTGAGCAGACCCAAATAATGCATAGTTTTTTTATCAACAGGGGATACCCTAAAAGCACAGTGGACAGAGCACTGTCCCGGGTCAGTAACATGCCCAATAACCTTGACCCCCGCAGGAGGGATACTGTCACACAAGAACAACGGCAAATTCCACTAGTTCTTCCTTTCCATCAGAGCACACCTTCTCTTCAAAGGATCATTACTAGTAACTTTCCCATTTTGCAAACTGACCTTAACATTGGTGCTTCCTTTACAGAATCACCTATTGCCTCCTACCACCGGTCACCTAATCTGTGGAGCCTCCTGGTTAAAAGCAGCCTACCCACTCCTAACAGTTCCTCCCCCACAGGTACCAAACCTTGTAACAGGGCTCGCTGCTACACCTGCAAATTTATTCCCAGTGTGACTGAGATTTGGGGGCCTACAGGTGATTTTCACATCACCAAGGAGTTCTCATGCAGCTCCACTAATGTGGTGTATTGTATTCTTTGCAGGAAGTGTTCAGCTATTTACATCGGAGAAACTGGTAGGTGTCTTGCTGACCATTTCAGGGAACATTACAGAGTAGTCAGGAATGGTGAAACTGCTAAACCCATTGTATCCCACTTTATCTCCAGGGACCACAATGTCAATGACCTTTCTGTTTGTGTCCTTCAGCAGGGCTTCCGGGATCCTGACCATAGAAAAAACATGGAAGCCAAGCTGATCATCCGCCTTGGCTCCCAGCAGCCCTCTGGTTTAAATGATAGACTTATTTTCCACTAACATCTTTAAGCCATCCCCTTTTTTTCTCCTAAAGTCAATTTGTTTTTGTACTCATTTATTTTTCATTTTCACCATATGTCTTCATTTCTGTCTCCTTCCCACACATTTGTCACCTCTCAGCCTTCTTACAAGGCCCTGTTAATTAGTCTCCATCTGGGAACATCCCCAGCTCTTTCTCTCCCATTATGCTTTATCTTTCCCATCATCACCTTTTTGTTTCACAGATTCTCTCTTAATCTTACCATTTATCACTTCTTCTCCCTTAGCCTCCCCCTTCTTTTTTCTCCACATATATATCTCTCTGTCATTTTACCTCTCCTCTACACTAACTGCTTTTTTTTTCTCTTTTAGATATTTCCTGAAGAAGACCTAAGGTCGAAACGTAGATTTTTAACTCTATTTTCTATTTTCAGCGTGCATTTAATATAACCATTTTGTTTTGCCTTTAAAAGACATGCCACATTGTTCACATACAAGGGGAAAAAAAACTAAATTACCGTGTTCTTTTGCCTGCCACCTTTTACAGAGCTCTCTTCTCGCTCACCAAACAGAATTACATTATGTCAAGGCTTTAAAAGACATGCCACATTGTTCAGGTACAAGGAAAAAAAAATACTTTTTTTTTTTTTTTGCCTGCCATTTTCTGAAGGGACAGGGCAAACTTGTGCAGCTTTAATGGATTTGGAGCACAGCCTTTAGAATTTCTGATACACATACAGTAGTGCAGCTCTGCTCCATAGCTTGTTAAATCCTAATTGCGCTTTTTACCCGAATGTGTCACTGCCTCCAAACAATGAACAACGATCAACAGCACAAGGGGCTGCAGTGAAGAGCAGGATGGTATGTTCACTAGTTCTGTTCCTTCGTCTCTTTTGGGGTTGTTTTTGAGAGAGAAAAAACAAACACTATGAGGGTATTGTGGGGATAGTGTAGCTGTATAGTGGACACTAAATCTCGATTGCAATCGTGCTTATTGCCCACTTGTCACCAGCACAAAAGTGCTTTGATATTTTTTTTTTTAAACATACACTGTTGTCAGTATTCAGTGTTGTAGAGTTGATTTGTCAGTATATGACTGCTGTACTGTGCATTTACCGTTTGGTGTTGATATATTTTAAGCTTGATTGTGTGTGCTTTGAAATTAAATAACAGTTGCTGAAAGGGTTAATTAGGTGACCCCCCCCCAACCCACATTTGGCAAATAAACTGCAGCTGGTTTTAATTTGAGAGAATTTAAGCCTGATTTAAAGCACACAGTCACAAAGCAGAATCAGACCAGACTCCCCAGATGCCACTACAGGACTTCTCAGCTCAGCACAGCACTACACTAAAATCTGTTCTTCAGCACTAAACTAAACTACGAGCTGATGTGCCTGCACACAACTTGATCCAAACCTGAAAAGGCTCGTTGAAAATATGTCAACCCAAAAGTCACTTTAATATTAAAAAGCATATAAAATGCTATTTAATCATGTTTAATACTTTTTTTTAATGTTGTTATGCAAGAATAATAAGCTTTTTTGTGTACTCAAATTGTCTCAGATGTGTTGCTTGTACAGGGCACTATTTACATCCGAGGGGTCTTAATGGGGGGTGGGGGGGCTCTGAAGTGCATATATGTAGATATATATATATATATATATATAGGCTTGGGGTCATCGTCGACCATAATGCTCACGCCATTCCACCCCCACCCTCCAGCCACTGACAGGCATCGAGGTGTGCCTTGGAGTCTTTGGCCCTAATGTTCACTCCATTGTCCTATACTGTACCCATCTCAGTTTATTTCCTTATGGAATCCTGTGAGCATAAGGGCTGAAGACCCCAGGCACACCATGACACCTGTCAGTGTCTGCAGGTTGAGGTGGAATGGCCTGAGCATTATGGCTGATGACCCAAAGGTACACCCGAATGCCTGTCAGTCTCAGCAGGGTGAGGGTGGGGGTTGATGTTAGTTTAGTACTTCACTGCCATTCCTATTATGCATCTCTCTCTCTCTCTCTCTCTCTATCTCATGCAGTACCAATACCAGCAAGCAAACATTCGGCATTGACAAATGCTTGTTGAATCACATTATAGCTAGTTGAAATCCTACATTTTAAGATTGCTAACCATTTTCAAAATTCAATGATGTAGCTGGTTGGTTATCAGCAGGGCCACTGGAAAATTATGGAAAATTTTACCCAAAAATGCAGGGGATTTTCTTGCAAAAATTGCGGGAAAATTGTGGGGGTTCACTATACATCCCAACTGCCCCCTAATAAATATTTTATTGTTTGCTGCAGCATATATTGATCACAAAATGTTAGATAAATGTATTGCCACTTGTAAATGCTTTTAATATGAAGAAAGATGTGTGTATTTGAAATGCACTGTAAACTGATCATTATGTAACATATCTTCTAAAAATCAAGACATCTAAGTCATGCAGTGCTAACTAGATTTTATTCAATAATTTACAGTTAATATGTACCGAATACATCCTGAAACAACATATTTTGCCAGTTTCTAGATGTTAAATAATGAAACCAGTTTAAACTACTTGCTTTGGTGCAAAAACAAAATAAACAGATAAGCAAGGTGCCTAATGAAGGTCTAGTAAGAAAAATATTTATTTTGTTAAAATAATTACTGTTCTTAATCTGCACTGTAAGTACATTTTAAAATCACATGATAAAAGTATCAAATCATACCAATAGCTTGTCATTACATCATACAATAGTTTTCAACGCATTATACTTTTGTTCTACTCGGTTTGCAGTGATTTTACTTGGGTTGCAATTACTTTGTCTATTTGAAGGTAAATGTTTAACTATACTTAACCTGTTCAGCATGTTTTCAGAAATGTTTCATTTTGTAGGCTTTGTATGTCAGTATGCAGTTGTGGAATACTGACATGTAAGGAATCATTGTCACCAACCCCCTCAGAAGCACATTCAAGTTTATAATTAGCAAGGCCATCCAAACTCTTGACACATTTGAATCAAAATCCTTTCAGATTGAAAGTATTTATACAAGGAAAATCTACCCTACCATTCAAACACAAGCACTGTGGTCAATGCTTCATTTAGGTGAATGGGGCACTTTGCACCTCTTCTCACACCTATTGTTTCAGTCTCTGGGTCAGGAAAAAGTTCTCCGAAAGTCTGCTTTAAAACAGATTTTAATTGTTCAAATCTACATATGCATGACCAGAGGATATTGAAACCAAAGTAGGGAAGTGAATCACATGAAAGTAGTCACATTTGACCTCTTCTCACCTCACACTGTACTGTTTTGGTAAAATCCAAGTCTGTGTACTAAATTGTTAGTATATCTGAGTAAATTTCATTGAGAATTTAAATATTTTTATACAGTTTCAGTCAAAAATTCCATAAATGTAAGAAATTGCAGATTTTGTGCGGAGACGGGTGAAAATTGCGGAACAATTGTGCCCACAATTTTCCAGTGGCCCTGGTTATCAGCTTCATTTCTTAGTGTAACTAAAATGCATGTTAATGGTGTAGGTAGGTATGTTTATTATTTTTAATTTTAAGCCCCTATACGTTTAAAGCTAGAGAATAAAATATCACCAATGTTGTTCAGTTCATTGACCCTAAATATTATGCTTTAAGGTAACCACCATGGTCCAGCATCAGAATGTCATGCTGCAATGCTGATCACCCAGGTTCAGAAGGGAGACCCTGGAAGTTGTGTATGGAAGCAGGTAATAGCTAAGCCTTACAATTTATATTTTGCAGTTTCTATGAATCTTCCAAGAAAGTATGAATGCACGTTTTCAATTAGCTAGCTCCAAAGGTGGCTAAGTTCTAAGTACAGAAATATTTTCAGAAATTGTCACATGGAAATTAAATTGCTAGACATGGAGACCCTATAACTTCCTCACCCTTCATCCTAATGTCATGAAACTTGGCAATCAATTAAGGCCTATCCCAGACAATGGGACCTATTCATCAACATGGGTGGGCTTACATGTAGAAGGCATGTAACCCCCCCAGTGCAGCTCTGCACCCTCAGGAGTTCTGTGCGTTGGCCGTATTCTTGAACATGGGCCAACATGCGGCTCCCATCCATGGCCCCACCCCCCATGTGCAGGTCTGTGAAGGGCAGTCCAGTGCAGATCTGTGAACCCAGGCCAGTGGCCAATCAGCTGCCCATCCCAGGTCCCTTTCTGGATCCCCTGCCTCCATGGGGCACTGTGTTAGAACCATTTTAATTTTGGCCTTTATTTAGTGTTAAGGGATTGTAATTTGGCCCCAATAAACATAGAAACATAGAATTTGACGGCAGATAAGGACCGCTTGGCCCACCCAGTCTGCCCATTTCCTTCTACCTACTGGATAAGCTGCAGATCCTAGTTAACCAGCAGCCTACTTCTTCCTACCCCCACCCCCCAGAACGGCCTTATGACTATCCCATGCATGCTTGAATTCCACCACTGATTTTGACTCCACAACCTCCTCCGGAAGGCCGTTCCATGCATCCACAACCCTCTCTGTGAAAAAATACTTCCTTAAATTACCTCTGAGCCGCCCCCCCATCTTCAAATTGTGCCCTCTTGTTCTTGCACACCTCTTTTTTTGAAAGATGCTACCCTCTTGGACTTTGTTGATTCCCTTGAGGTACTTGAAAGTTTCTATCATGTCCCCCATCTCCCTTCTTTCCTCGAGGCTATACATATTAAGCTCCTTAAGTCTCTCTTCATATGTCTTCTGGTGCAGATCCTGCACCATTTTAGTTGCCCTCCTCTGGACAGCTTCCATCCTGTCTATGTCTTTGCGGAGATTGGGTCTCCAGAACTGCACACAGTACTCCAGATGGGGTCTCACCAGCTGTCTGTACAGAGGGATAATAACTTCCTGTTTTCTACTGGTGATGCCTCTCCCTATGCATCCCAATATCTCCCCAGCCCTCCTTGCTGCCCTCTCACATTGCTTGCCCATCTTTAGGTCATCTGATATGACTACCCCCAGGTCCCTCTCCATTTTTGTTGTTGTTAGTATCTCACCCCCCATTGTGTACTCTTCCCCTGGGTTTTTGTTTCCCAGGTGCATTACCTTGCACTTCTTAGCATTGAATCTAAGCTGCCATACATTTGACCATTCCTCTAACCTTGCCAAGTCCCTTCTCATCCTTTCCACCCCACCCTGTGCATCAACTCTGTTGCAGATCTTAGTGTCATCTGCAAGAGACATACTTTTCCTTCAGTCCTTCTGCAATGCTGCTTATAAGGCATTGAAGAAGCAGATCTAATACTGAACCCTCGGTGCCCACTAGTAACCCTCCTTTCTTCTAGTGGACTCCATTTACTATTACTCTCTGTCCTATTCTCCAGCCAATTCTTTACCCAGGCTGTCATCTTGGGACCCTCCCAGGCTGGCTAACTTGTATATTAATCTTTTATGTGGGACTGTGTCAAATGCCTTGCTAAAGTCTAGGTAGGCCATGTCCACAGCCCCTCCCTGATCTACTACTTTGGTCACCCAGTCAAAGAAATCTATCATATTCATCTGGCATGACCTTCCCGCTGTGAATCCATGCTGCCTAGGGTCCTGTGCCCCTCTGGCCTCTAGATACTCGACAATTCTTTCCTTTAGAAGTGATTCCATCATTTTCCCTATCACTGAGGTTAAACTAACAGGTCTATAGTTTCCTGCTTCTGCCTTGCTCCCACTTTTGTGAAGGTAACTAGTAGATCCCTTCTACCTCTCAGTTCAGTTACATGTGCCCACACTCAGGCACATTATGACATGCAGTAAGAGGGGGAGCATGGAGGCACATTGAGATGAATAAGACTGAATTTCTCTCTCTCTCTCTCTCTCTCTTTCTCTTTAATACATTACAATGGCAAGTTGAAGATTAATGAGGGCCACTGCTCAACTAACAGGGCTCTTCTTAGTCGAGTGGTGGCCTTACCTTAATCTCCAGCTCACCATCATATGTATTAAAGAGAAAGGAATATTCACACGCATTTATTTCTGGCATGCACCATAGCACTCTCACATGCTGCATGTCATAATGTGTCTGAGTGGGGGGCCGGGAGCTGAAGAGGAAAGTGGAATGGATAGGATGGTGGGGCCAAACTACAATCCCTCAAAACTTAATAAAGGCTCACAATAAAATGTTAATATTCACACAGAATAACCAACGTGGACCAAAGGTATTATATCCCAAAAGTGGTGACTTAAATGTTTAACACAGTTCCTTTAACAAGAAGTAATTGGGCTGGCTGGTGAGCACAGCGGTAGCACTATTGGTTGCGATGTCAGTGACCTGGGTTTTGGAACAAGCCTGAGTCACTAGAGCGTTGGCCAGGAGAGGAGGATGGATCATGCCACCGAATGCTCACCTCCTGTGTGGAGGGAGAGGTTACACTCTGTTGCATGATTGCCACCTGGGTGACCACAGGTGGCAGTGCAGGTTGTGAGTGCAGTCTGTTGGGGAAGGGATGCAGAGTGGCTGTATGGAGGCATTGCAGTGAGCGTCCATGGAAAAAAACTTTCATCATCGCAGCATGTCTACTCCTGTAGGCTTGCAGACCAAGGAGAAACCTTCTGACACCACAAATGTTCCTGAGGGACCCGAGTCAGCCTAAAGGACTCCAACATGGGAGAAGGTCAGCTAGGGGGACAGATAAGCCATAGGAGAAGGCAGGGTAATGGGGCTGGGGCAACCCAGAGTCCAGAGATGGGGCCTGAAGTAGGTCAAGTAAGCAGGCAGGGACAAAATGCAGTCATGTCTCAGTGGTGTAGCCTGCACAGCAGAAGTGCTACCACTTGCGATGCCAACAGCCCCGGTTGAGGGATGTGTCAGAACCACCCGGGGAGCAAGATTAAGGGCCACTTTGGATGTTCTTCTGCTTCTAGAGAGGGAGGACTCTGAATCCTGCTGATTTACCTATACTCACCCCCACCACACCTTCACCAATACTTAAGCTTTCGCTGCCTGTAACTAAGACAACTGAATGCTGTCAACTGAAAGCCAGGGGTGTGCAAATCTCATTGCCCCCTTTCGAAGGCAAGTAAATTTCTTTGAAGGACAAACACCAAAACAGAGCTAATTTCATTGTAATTAATAGAGGCAAGTGAAAATTCAACTACAGTCATGGCCAGGCAAGTAATAAAGGTTTTAATCTGAACACCCCTGCTGAAGGCTTCAGAATGCTGGGGGGGTCCAGTGCTTCCTATTATTTTATTTTAGCATGGTGTGACGTCACCCATTATTTTTTTTTATCAACTTCATATGTTTTTAACCTCTACATTTTTGCCTTTAAGAATTTCTTCAGCACTTTTAAAAACTCCACTTTATTGCTTAACACCACACTTTGAGATCAATATTGTGCACTTTACTAAAACCCCATGTCCACTGAGTGTCAAGGAATGATGGGCCCCAGTCCCTCTTCCCTGCACCGTAGTTCATCTCCAGGCAGCAGGAACACCCTGGATTTGCCTATCACTTCACAGGCTCTAGTCTGGTCCTCTACTTGGACCTGTATGTTTTTAAATCACTGCTCATTGTGTACAGGGGCCATTCTCATCTAACATCACTCAGGCATGATGGCAGACCCACATTGCTGTGTGCTGAGAATCCTTCAGCTGATAGGTAGTGTACATGTAGACACACACAAATCCCTCTCCTTAGCTCACTTGTGGCCCTCTATCCCCAACTCATTTTTCTTCTGACTGAATTTCTCCACTCCCCAGACCCCATGTATGGGATTATGTGTTCAAGTTCCTTCTTCAGACACCTCACACTGAAACACAACTCTGCAGTCATACATCTCCATTTTAAAACATCATCTGCAACTCCTCACTCACTGTCATGGGCTCCCCTATGAGAAGTGCAACATAAAGGCACGGGGTCATAATGTCACACAGCAGAGTGCTGTGCGTCTCAATCACATTGCTTAATTACAGGATATCTTTTGTTCTGTGGGGGCTCTGCCCCCCGCACCCCCATTATGGGGAGCTCTACCCCCTGGACCCCCCACTAATGATTCTAACTCCAAGGGGTGTCCAACACGGAGAGCGCACAGGTCCGGGGTGAGTCATAATGCCATACGTTACTAAGCATACAACATTATGACCAGGTACGAAGCATAAATATAGTCAACTTGCTGGAGAAAAAAACAAGGGGGGGGGCAGTCCTCATACCGACTGCAGCAAATGGTTTGAAACAGTGCTGCAGTTGAGAATAACATGAGACAAAGTACCCCACGAACCACCAAGCGTACACTGCACAGACCCACTAATACATTTCAACAGAATATCTGAGTAGGAAAGAGCAGAAACTTACCTAAATACTTTTTAAAATGTGTTCATTTTCTTATACACGCCCAAAATGCTGCCTGCTAACCACTGATCTTAAAAGATAATTCCTTCCGGGGCCTCCCTAACAGCTGCACTTTGTTGGTGATGAAAATATCTGCCCAATCATTTGCTGTTCTCCAGCCGTAAGACCCACCTTCTGCCTCAAAGGATTGGCTGCTGTGCATAGGACAAATCAAGAACAAAATCAAGGCATACAATGCTGGATAAATTATTCAGAATCTAAGCTGGGGAAAAGCTACACAAATCTTGGACATTCACTATAGCTTGCATTGCTAATTTAGAGTATGTGGGGAAATATCCACGTGTAGATATAAGAATAATGTAAAATAAGATCACCGGGGGAGTCTTTTAGATCAATTGTTTCACCCAGATGCTTGCTTAATTGTAATAGTCTGATGAAATGAAGCCATCAAATTTTTTTTATGTAAATAAAGATTTTCTCATCACCATAAACTGCTCTAGTTTTTCCTCTACTTACAAGCAATGCTGCGTGTTGTTTTTAGAGGTGCAACTGTTCATTTTCAACTTGTCATGTTATTGTTTTCTGGGAGTGGGCTTTCTATGGGGACTAATTTAACAGAAACAAGTCGATAAGCTTCCTCACAGCTGCCAGAGGATTTTATTTCAGAATGGTCTGTAGTGCTCATAACTGATAAACCACACAGAGCCAGCTTTATGGTGAAATGAATGTCTTTACATAAATCACAATTCACAATTCAGGGTACAGCAGTGACTCCCTTGACCTGAAGCTGATTGCACTTGTCCTAGATGACATCCTTGAACCACTGACAATGATCTTCAACCTCTCTCTCTAAGGCTTGCCCAATTCCCATCTTTCTGGAAACAGGCAACCATTACACCTATACACAAAAGTGGAGATAGGTCACTGCATACCAACTACAGACACATCTCCATCCCCCCACCTAAAGCCCTGGAATGAATTGTATTGGCCCAGCTAACTGAGTATCTGGTAAAATATGATATCCAGTGCCCCGAACAACATGGATTTAGAAAAGGGCACAGCACAACCACTGCACTGCTGAATTTATGGGATTCATCCACACCACCTTTGACCAAAGAAACTGTGTGGGTATAATATTCATTGACCTTATGAAGGCATTTGATACTATCAATCATCCACTCCTACTCAGGCAACTGTCAGCTACTGGGCTTTCCAAGGATGCCCTGCTCTGGATAACAAGCTACCTTGAGGGAAGGGTCCAGTGAGTTAAGATTGCTGATGTCACCTCTGATAAGAAACCGGTTCTCTCAGGAGTACCACAGGGGTCCATCCTTGGACCCCTATGCTTTAGTCTCTTCCTGAATAGCCTCCCTAATATCTGCCATCAGAAAATACTTCTCTACAAGGATGACGCAGTCCTGCTTTCTAGCCATCACGACACCAGGCATCTAGAAGGGCAGCTAGAGCATGACTTCAAACACGTTGAGGAATGGTTCAGCTATCACAAACCTGTTATAAACTACAGCAAGACAAAAGTTATGACTTTCTGCAATGCAAGGAGCAAACATAACTCTTTACCCTTCATCATCACCACTAACTACTCTGGGGTTACACTGGAGCAGGTTCCTCAGTTCAAATACCTCGCTGCTACTCTGGACTGATCCTTCTCCTATACTCAGCACATCGACAATGTTGCAAAGGCCACTAACATATGGAGTGGCCTGCTCCACAGGCACAAATACAGTATGACCACAGAGGCCCTTAGACCATCCACAGTTCTGTCACCTCCATCATAGACTATGGGCTCATCATCTATGGCTCCTCTTATCATACAGCCCTCTGCAGGATATCTGTGGCACTCAACAACACATGCAGACTTCTTACGGGTGCAGCTCGCCTAACTCATACTTGTGATTTGTACACCCAGTCTGGGTGGCTCCCTCTCATCAGCAGGATCAAATACCAGGCCTGCCTCTTAACCAAAAAGGTTCTCCTTGGGCTCATGTCACCTGGGGTTGAAAAGCTTCTTACTGCCCACTGCAGCACCCAACACAGCCAAAGTATGCTAAATCAAACCTTCCAGGTCCCCAGATGCCGGGCCACTATGGGCAAGAGGTCATTCACCCACAGAGCCCCCCAGTGGTTTAATTCACTCTACAAGGAATCCCTTTCAGCTACTATGCTCAGCCCATTTAAAAAGTAACTGCGACTTCACCTTACTACTACCAGCCAATGTGACTGCTTCTCCTAATTGCTTAACCTCTACACTCACGCCTGGCATTGTGTGGCCCTAAACTCCCTGTGGCCAATTATCCTTGTCCTCCACTTTCCTCCCTCTCACCTTACCCCTCCCCCATTCCTCCCCTACCTCACCCACACCCTCCCATCTTTTATCACTTCAGACTTCTGTCCTCTCTGCCTTGCACTTCTCATACCAACCACCCCCCAGACAATGGCCTTCAGCCTGCCCACTCCTTTCTGACCCCGCCCACCCTCCTCACCCATACTGGTTGCTCAGCTGGCCTTACTATTCTTTTGCTGTCTCTACGCTTGAAATATAGTACAATATTTTGTTTTTAGAGACTGTGTATTAATGTTTACCTTTGTTTGTATGTTAACCTTCCATCCTTTGACGTGGAAACTTCGTAAATGAACAGTTCTTGCTCAAAGGTATTTGTAATTCTGGGGTGGGATATTCAAAGCAGTTGCACAATGCGCAACAGGGTTGCACCACAGCAACTGCGACAATGCACCGGAGAGCGATATTCAGTGGCAGCAACTGTGCAGTGCAAATCCCCATGCACCAATGTGCAATGGTACTGCATGCATGCGCAAGTGCAGGGGGTGTAGCCATGAATAAGTGGCACAGTGCAATATTCAACAGCAGGCAAACAGCACAAGCGTGGAGCAAAAGGGACTTGAGCGGAGCAAACTTGAGCACATAAAAAGAGGGAGCAAGCAAGGGAAGGAGGCTTGCGCAAGAAAGGAGCTTTAGAGAGTGAAAGCAAATGGTCAGGCTGGACAGCAGGAGAGGTGCAAGACAAAGACAGGCAGGGAGTGTCACAGAGTGTGGGACTGGGTGTGTGACAGTGAGTGTGTCTGTGTCTGTGAGCGAGGTGTGTGTGTGTGTGTGTGTGTGTGATACAGGTGCAGAGGCAACATCCTGAGCATGTGCCTGTAAAACCCAGCACAGGAGGGGCAGCACAGGTGCCCAGGCAGGTGGGAGGAGGAGACTACAGCCCACAGGCCAACAGCTGGGAACCCCGAATACAGGAGTGCACCCAGTGCAGGGGCACACTTGGCAGCACACAGCTATGGGTGCCTGGGGAGACAGCCACCCGGGGGGGGGCAAGGCAACCCAGGCCATGGCCAGTGCCATCTTCCAGATGGAGGCAGTAATGAGGGGTGTGAGGAGGCAGGAGGCAGAGCGGCGCGGCCATGGAAGGGCCCATCGGCGGTATGCTCGGAACAGATGGTACCATGCCTGCACCACCTATGAACAGTACAGTGATACAGAGATTGTGGTCCGGTACTGCCTGAACTGGGCAATTCTGAGGCAGCTCTGTGAGCTGTGCAGTGAGGAGATACAGGCACCCACAAGATGGAGCCATGCCCTGTCGGTGGAGATGAAAGTCACAGCTGTCATGTGCCTGCTCACCACGGGTACCTACCAGAGACCAACAGGGGACACCACAGGCATAACTCAGTCTGCAGCGTCATGGCTGCTCACACAATTCCTCAACACACTGCTGCCACATGCTGAGGAATACATCCATTTTCCCAGCACACAGGCAGAGCATACAGTGAACATGCAGGAGTTCCACAGGGTGGCATGTATGCCTATCATGCTAGGGGCCATCAACTGCACCCATGTTGGTATTCACACACCACCTGGCTCAGAAGGGGTAGAGTACACCAACAGGAAGGGCTACCCCAGTGTCAACTGCCAGGTGGTGTGTGATGCCAGGGGCACATTATCAATGTCTGCACCACACACCCTGGTGGAGCACACAATGCCTACATCTGGCACCAGTCAGCACTGTGCCACAGGTTTGAGAGTGGGGACATCCCCACAGGCCACCTCGTAGGTGAGTATGCTGTGGAAATGGGCAGCTTGGCACAACAGGGCAGAGTGTGGGGGATGCTAGGGCAGGTGCACCAGAGGTTGAGACCGGGAAGGCTGGGGGATGCAGCAACACAGCCCACCATGCTAACCACATATCTCTACACACAGGTGACAGTGGCTACCCACTCTGGCCCTGGCTGCTTATCCCATACCAGCGCCCGTCGACCCCAGTGCAGGAGCTATACAATGAGGCACATGCCAGCACACAGAACATCATTGAGCGTGTGTTCGGGCTGCTGAAGGCACAGTTTCGTTGCCTGGACTGGTCTGGCGGTGCCCTAAAGTGCAGCCCCTCAAAGGCCTGAGGCCTATTACTGGCCTGCTGTATACTACACAACATGACCACCAATTGTGGGATAGCTGTCGAGGTCAAAGAGGGGAATTGCAGTGAGGATGATGCGGCTGCCGGGCCAGACGGTGGTGGGCAGCCTCTCTGGGTGAAGAGAACCCCGGCTGAACAGGATGGCCCAGCAGCACCAGAACACACTTGCAGAGGAACACTATGAAACATGCAGGTAGGTGAACATGTCCACATGCATGTCCCAGGGACTATGGCACAGCATACAGGCATGCATGGGCAGGCCCTGTGACAGTAATGGCTGTAGGGGGGCATGGACAGGTGTGGGACTGGACACTGTGGAAGCACTCAGCACAGCACTGCACACTCCACCCAAACACCCCCACACACCCCCGCAAACCCCCGCACATGCACACAGGAACCATTATGCCCATGCCCAGAGGCAGGCATCAGGTGTGTGTCAGATGCTGAGCACCAGTGCACATTTGCAGTCAATGCTTTGCTGGAATCATCATGCACATGCCACAAGGCCAGCAGCAGGGTGGGTGTGCACAAGGTCTGCATGCAGCATGAACCATGGATGCCACATCCCTGGAATGCATACGCACATGCCAAATCAATGTGCACACAGGGCAGCAGCAGACAGCGGACGGGGAGGTGGGCGGTTCAGGACTGCTGCATGGTCACCACGGACATGTGGACAGCCCCGCCAAGACCACCCAGCAGACACAGGCTGTGCGATGGCCACAGGGGGTGTCTGTGATGGTCCCCCAAGGGTGTTACTGCGGGAATGCGACCAGGTCTTCGCAGGTGTCCGTAGACTCCCTAACGTGCCCACTCCAGGCATGCCCGGAATGCCCACAGTAGATCCTGGTGTCAACACAGTGGGGGTCGCTCAACACCGTGACCGAGGGGTGGAGAATGCACTCCTCGGGGTCTGTAGTGGATGGCCATACACCATGGTGGCCAGTTGTGCTAGGCCAGCCGTGACCACAGTGGTAAGCCAAACCAGGGTTGCAGTCATGTCCTCCCGAATATGAGTGTTCTCGGCCAGGAGCTGTTCAAAGTCCCTGTGGCACCACACTGTGGCCTGGCACAGCTCTGCAAGGAGTGCATGCACCCCTGCCATGACCAGCACCTGCTGCTCAATGGAAGCCCGTAGCAGATGGGTGTGCTTGGCCAAGGGGTTGGCACTCTGGGGAGCATGGGCATTGTGCCAACCCACATGTGTCTCTCAACCCTGCAGCCCAGCCCCCCATGCAGGTGGGCACTGCAGAGCGGGGGGCCCTCTTTGGGCTGTTCGTTCAGCAGTGCACCATCAGTGGGCGCTGCACCCAGCTCCCCTTCAACACCGTCCAGCTGCCACTTATGCCCCTCCAGCCGCTGTATGCCAAGCAGTGCTGGTGCTGCTGCACCACCACCACCACCAACATCAGCTTACACTGCACCGGTGGCACCCACTGTGACACCAGGGGCAGTGGCCGGTGGGCAGACAACCGCCTCCAGGGTACTGTCTGCACTGCTGTGGCAGGTGTGTGGTATGGGTGCCTGCCCCACAACGAAAACATCACTATCTGGAATGATGGCCTCATCATCATCGTTCCTGGACCCCACCCCCATCTGTGTCTTGGCATACTGGATGCCATGCCTGGCTTCATGCTGAAAGACAGCCAGGACCTCATCCGCAACCACACCACAGGCATCCGGATGGTCAGCAGTGTTGGGCTGCTTGTGGTCCAGCCCCTGGACACTGGTGGAGGTGGAAGGATGGTCCTATGTGTCCAGGACTGCCCCCAAGACAAACACCTCCATCTTTGCCACTTCATGCATGCACTAAGGAGTTGAAAGGAAAAACAGTCGCATTAGTGCCGCTAGAGCACCCCCCCTGCCCCCCTGCCCTGGGTGCTGCCATACCTACCATGCAGTGATGGACTGTCACCTGCCTGGAAGCTGCCACTGTGCACCCCCTCAATGGTGCTGCACTGCATGGTAGCTGCCACCAACTCCCCCTGCAGCATCAGTTGTGGCACATCAGACTGTCCACCACCCATGGTAGCACTTGCAGCCTGGATGGCTGCCACCTTCTCTTTTATCTACCTCTGGTCTGTGCTGACCTTCTTCTTGCACTCCTGCACAGACCTTTGATGGATGCCCTGCTGATTTATGGCTTGGGCCACACCCTCCCATGCTGTTGCCTGTGCCTGTGGAGTGCTTGTTGAGCCACTCAGTAGAGGCTCCTGGTCCAGGTAAGCCTTGAATAGGGCATCTGTCTCTGCCCTTGTGAAGATGGGCCTAGGCTTCCGTGCAGGCCCATGCTCCTCAATTACCTCATGTTTCATCATGCTGTGTCCTGTGGGAATAGACATGTGGTCATTAATGGCAATTACCCACATCACCCTCCCAATCCACTGTCCCGAGAGCCCCACAACATCGCATCTTACCTCTGAAGGAAGCAATACCGGTCCATATCCTGTGCAGTCCTACGGCACCTTTATTGCGCATCGCATGCAAATGAGAGGATGCAAAACTATAATGGGATGCAAATTCCTCCAATGCACTGTGGATATGCTGATTAGCTAATCTGAATATGCCGGCTGAATATCGCAAATTTGCACATTGCGCAATGGACTTGCACATGCTCAAGTCATGGCGCAACAATGTGACATGCACAGTAGGAGCGGCATTATGCATGTGCACATTGCTGGCACGTATGCCACTGGTGCACCTATGCACACTGCCCAATATGCATTACAGCACTCGGCCACTATTGGGCATGTGGCATTCATGCGCTGTATGGACTATGGTGCCCGGGCACCATAGTGCTGATGATGCTGTGGTGCCATTTGGCAGATGGCACTCCTGTGCTATGGGTGCCATGGTGCCCAGGCTCTATTGGGCCGTGAACTATGGTGCCCACATGCCCCAATTGCACCTCATGCATGGTGGGCCGATAGCGCAGTCACGCACAATGCGCATCCTGACTCTTGACCCCACAGTTGCCCTTTGCTCCTCTGGGAGCTCTGCAGCATGTGCCAGTGCTGCATTGTCCATGTTGTGCATCTCAGTGGCTACGTGAATGGTGATGGCAGCACAATTCCGTGCGAGGTGCACATCCCCAGCACATGTGGCTCGTGTGCTACTGGGTAGCATTTTGAATCTATGAGTGTGAAATAGCCACGTCATGTTACAGCAGTGCCAGGGCACCTAACTGGTCACAGGTGGAACTAGTGAACCTTGTGGCCCTTGTGGAACCACATGCAGGCAGTTTGTTTAGCCAGGTGCCCCTGACTAGGCCATGGACAGAGGTGTGGCAGGAGGTTACTGATGGGCTTGAGGAGGCTACAGGTTCACAGCGCAGTGGGGAGCAATGCAGCCACCGCTATGGGGACCTGCAGAGGAGAGACCCTGTGAGGCTACGGTCTCTACTGGCACATGTCCGGAGGGGTGCCATGCCACGGCCAGGTAAGTGTGCTACACCCATGTACATGCCCAATGAGTGTTCTGTGGGGCAAGCAGGGTGGCACACCATACTACTGTGGGGGCTGGGGCTGTGCATCCTGTTTGCTGGGGTGGTGCACCATGGGTGCGCTTTGCCACCACGCTGCTGCTGTGCTGGGCTGGGGAGCTTGATGTGCTGCGGGGGCATGTGGTGTTGCCAGGTACTGATGTGTCTTTCTCCAGGTTTCCTTCCTAGGCTGGAAGGATAGGAGGAGGACCCAAATGGCTGGCTCTGTGGATGGGCCAGGGCAGGCTACTGCAGGGACTCATGTGCACATGGTCTTTCCAGCTGTGCACTGCCCACAGTGACTGTTGCACCGTGCTGTGGCTATCGCACATGTGCGTGGCTGCTGTAGGTGGGCTGTGGGTGCACCCGGATTCAGGCTATGCCACTGTCTGCTGCTTAGCCATGGCACCTGCCTGCCATGGTGGTGGTGTGCGGCACATGGCTGGTGTTGGTGTGCAGTGTTCTGTATGGCTGTGGATTGCTGGGAAGGCGGCATGTGTGGGCACACACACTGGGGGTGGCTGGGTGCCATCACAGGGGCACATGTCACCACTGTCTGCTGCGCATGGTGGGTGAGCTACAGTCTTCCAGATATGCACTCATACCGTGTTCCCTCCTTTGTCCTAGGTGTCTGTTGCACTGATGTAAACACTAGGCTCCTGCGACAGATCCTGCAGGTCTCCACAGTCACGCTCCACAAGGCACAGCTGCTGCAACGTATGATGCGCAAGCAGCAGTGCAGACCTCGGTGTCGGGCACCAGTGGGGTAAGGACAGCCGTAGGGCCCATTGGCCTGTTACTGTTACTCTTCCCTGTTCCCCCTCCCTTGGCCTCCCTTGTTTCATTGTATAGCCATGACCCCTGTCCCCCGCCTCCCTTCCCCAGCCTCCCATTTTGTATGTGGCCTTCCCATTCCTTGTTCCCTGTCCCCTCTTATTTGTGAATATGTATATAGTTATTTAATGCCTGTTGTAATACACTTTTATATGGTTAGCCATCTGTGTCCATGTTTGCTCTGTGGCTGGCTTGTGGAGCCATGCTGCAGTGGTGTGCATGGCGGCATGTGGTACAACTGGAGTGGCCAGGGTGCTGTGCCTGTAGTGTACACCCACTGGATGGTGGCTGTGCCCTGGTGCAGCCGTGGGCTCTCTGTTTGGGTTGTGTGGTGTGTGTATTGTGTGCTGTTTGCCTGTGTGTTGCTGGCTGTGGTCCAGGTGGCATGTCTCGTGCCTTTCTGTGGGGGGTTGCAGGTGGCTGTTTACCACTAGCCATTGGTGCCACCCAGCCTCCGTGCGTCACTGTGGTGCATGTAGTTGGGGGCCTACTGCTTCCCCATGCACACTGGGTGGTGTTCCATAGTGTGCCTGACATGCTTCACTCCTGGCACCCTCTGCCCCCATTGGCGGGGCATCCCACCCCAGTGGCTTGCTCCTTGCTGTGCCTGTTGCCATTCCATCTGTGTCCTGGTGCATGCATCTCTGCCCCTTGCATCCCTGGTTACTGCTATTGTGCTTCTTGGATTGCTCCCTGGTGCAGCACCGGTTGCGCTAGTGCACATGTTGGCTTGCTCCCTGGTGCAGCCCTGGTTGCACTATGGCACATCCCTGCGATATTCAGCTGTGTTGCGCTGGCGCATTCCATCGTGCACAACCTTTGAATATCATGTGTGGTGTACCATGGCGCACCGGATTTGTGCTGCGCCACTCTTGCGCATGCCTCTGGAACATTTCTGAATATCTCACCCCTAGAGTTTAATGAAAAAAAACATGGTTTAGTTTTACTGGACTATCATACAAACATTGTAGCAATACTATTAAATGCCTCTATATAGTTTTTAATAAACCAGTGTTTTGTTATCTTTTATGTCTAGAACATCATGCTCCTTCAAAATGGTCTGTCTGTGACTGGCCTGCTAAATTTAGTATTTACTATCTATTTCCCACTGTAATATCCCTGATTGCTAAACTACTAAGTGCAAGTAATGTGTGTGTGTACACAATTGTGCACTGCCATCCATTAGGATCCTTATGTAATTGAAATGTATCCTTTGGGCCTATATTTAATTGAGACTGTAAAAAGGAAGCATCTAAAGCTGATTTTTGGGTGCATTTGAAGAAAAAAAAACATTTCAGTGGACAGACTCTGCCCTTTGCAAGAAGACATCTAACTATACTGTATGCAAAGTAAGGGAAAATGCCTGGTCATCAAATAATGTTGAATAATATATTTATTACGTTTCTCTGGTTACATGAATGAATGAGTGAAAAAAAATAAATAAATAAAAACATTCATAAATGACCAACATTTCCTTTTTTGTATGCCACTTCTTTAGTGCAAATAGTCTTATGCAGACTATCAAAGACATTTTCGAGTTTTTTTCAAAGCATCACTTTTAAGGAATTTAACCACCAGTCGCAGCACAAAAGCAATGGCACGTCATCTGTTTAGAGGAATTCCTGGCAGGTATGACAACATAGAAGCATATAAACATAGACTTTGATGGCACATAAGGACCACTTGACCCACCTAGTCTGCCCATTTCCCTACCTACAGGAAAAACTGCAGATCCTAGTTAACCAACAGTCTATTTCTTCTTACCCCCACAAGAATTGTCTTATGTCTGGCCCATGTATTCTTGAACTCTTAGACCCCACAACCTCCTTAGGGAGGCTGTTCCACACATCCACCACCCTCTCTGTGAAAAATACTTACTCACATTGCCCCTGAACCACCCCTTCCATCTTTAAATTGTGTCCCCTTGTTCTTGCACATCTCTTTTTCTGAAAGATGCTACCCTCTTGGACTTTGTTGATTCCACTGAGGTACTTAAACATTTCTATCATGTCCCCCCTCTCCCTCCTTTCCTCAAGGGTACACATATTAAGCTCCTTTAGTCTCTCCTCATATGGCTTCTCTTGCAGACCCTACACCATTTTAGTTGCCCTCCTCTGGACTGCCTCTGTCCTGTCTGTATCCTTGCGGAGATGGGGTCTCCAGAACTGGATGCAGTACTCCAGGTGGGGTCTCACCAACTGTCTGTACAGAAAGATAACAACTTCCTGTTTTCTGCTGGTGATGCCTTTCCCTATACGTCCCAGTATACCCCCAGCCCTCCCTACTGCCTTCTCACATTGCTTGCTAACCTTAAGGTCATCTGATATAATTACCCCCAGGTCCCTTTCCATTTTTTTTGTTGTTGTTACTACCTCCCCTCCCATTGTATAAACTTCTCCTGGGTTTTTGTTTCCCAGGTGCATTATTTTGCACTTCTTTGCATTGAATCCAAAGTGCCATACTTCTGACCATTCCTTCAACCTTGCCAAGCCCCTTCTCATCCTTTCCATGCCTCCTTGTGTATTAATCCTGTTGTAGATCTTTGTGTCATCTGCAAAGAGGCATACTTTTCCTTCCAGTCCTTCTGCAATGTCACTTATAAAGACATTAAAAAGGACTGGACCCAGTACTGAACCCTGCAGTACCCCACTAGTAACCCCTCTTTCTTCAGAATGGACTCCATTTACAATTACCTTCTGTGTCCTGTTGTCCAGCTATTGTTTTACCCAGGCTACCACCCTGGGACCCACTCCCAGGCTGGTTAATTTGACAATTAATCTTTTATGTGGTACTGTGTCAAATGCCTTGCTAAAGTCTAGGTAGGCCAGGTCCACAGCCCCTTCCTGATCTACTACTTTGGTCACCCAGTCAAAGAAATCAGATTCATCTGACATGAACTTCCCGCTGTGAACCCATGCTGCCTTGGGTCCTGTGCCCCACTGGCCTCTAGGTACTCAACAATTCTTTCCTTCAGAAGTGATTCCATCACTTTCCCTACCACAGAGGTCAAACTAACAGGTCTATAGTTTCCTGTCTCTGTCTTGCTCCCACTTTTGTGAAGGGGAATCACATCCGCCTTCCTCCAGTCCTTCGGTACCACACCATCCTTCCATGATTTGTTAAAAAGGGTAGTCAGTGGTTTCACTAGTTCTCCCCTTCATTCTTTTAGAATTCTGGGGTGAATTCAATCAGGCCCCATTGCTTTGTCCTCCTTCAGTTTTAGGAGTTCTTTCAGAACCCTTTCTTCTGTGAAAGGACTGGGATCGACCTCCCTATCAAAAGTGCTTCTGTTAATTGGATTAGGCACCTCCTCCATCTCCTCTTTTGTGAATACTGAGCAGAAATATTCATTCAGTATCCCTGCTTTTTCACTGTCCATCTCTGCCCACCCACCATCCATTCTATTCAGCCTCACTATCCCTCCCTTTGTCTTTCTACGCTCCCTGATGTACCTATGAAAGGTTTTATCCCTTTAACTGAGTTGACTATCTTTTCCTCGGTTTGGGCCTTTGCTATTCTGACTTCCCTCCCTGCTTCCTTCTGCCTTAACTGGTACAGCTCTCTGTCCTGCTCCTTCTATGTTTCCTTATACTTCCTGAATGCTATCTATTTCTTCCTGACTTTCCCCGCCACCTCTTTTGAGAACTATAGTGGGGTTTTCTTTCATTTTGATTTGTTTATTTGCTTCACACAAAGGCTTGTTGCCTCTGTGATGGCAGTTTTGATGTTTCCCCCATTGTTGCTCCACCCCTCCTTCTAGCCTGTTTGCTAGTGCTTTCTAAGGCACTCTCCCATCTTGCCAAAGTCGGCCCTTCTGAAGTCCAGTACTCTCACTTTTGTATGGCTTGACTCTGTAGCTGAGTTTATTGTGAACCACACTGTTTGATGGTCACTTGTTCCCAGATGGCAACCCACTTTTACATCTGAGATCCTCTCACTGTTCCCATTTGAGAGTACGAGGTCTAAGATTACTCTCTCACGAGTGGGTTCTGAAACTAGCTGTCTGAGGCATGCCACCTGTAGGGCATCGAGAATGGCCCTGCTCTTGGATGTGGTTGCAGCAAATGTGCTCCAGTTAACATCTGGCATA
This sequence comes from Neoceratodus forsteri, assembly GCA_016271365.2. Lineage (NCBI taxonomy): Eukaryota > Metazoa > Chordata > Ceratodontiformes > Ceratodontidae > Neoceratodus > Neoceratodus forsteri. The sequence continues at coordinate 35,077,958 of CM057450.1, forward strand.
TTCAGGTCTCCCATCAACAGTATCTCCTTTCTCTGCCATTCTAAGAATGCCTTCTATCATATCCTTGTCCATTCCTCACCCCTGACATGGGGTCTGTATACAACCCTGTGCGGATTGTGGTGCCATTTCCAGTCTCTAAGGTGACCCACAGTGCCTCCTCTCCTCCGTTTACTCTTTTGTTCAGTTGCTTTTATCCCTTCCTTTACATAGGGAAATACTCCTCCCCCCCCTCTCCCTCTTGTCCCCTCCCTGTCTCTCCTGTAGGTTACGTACCCTGGTATGTTAACATCCCAGCCATGATTCTCTGTGTACCATGTTTCTGTGACTGCTGCGATATCCAGGCATCCCTCTTCCATCAAGGCCACCAGTTCAGGGAGCTTGTTGCCCAGACTATGGGCATTGGTACTCATTACCCTCCATGATGGCCTGATGGCCTTACTCCTTTTTGCCCCATCCCTGTCCTTACTGCCTTTGTCACTTTCTCCATTTACCCCTGCCCTTCTCCCTGTCGACATCTCTGTCTTGTTGTTTACCTCACTTACTACACTGACACTTCTTTGTTTTCTCTTCTGCTTGGAAAAGAAAACAGCAGCAATTTCAGACCTGTAAGGTAAAAATCTTAAAGGAAGTAAAAGCAGAAAAGGGCAGAACTACTGTAGAAGAGGGTACAGACAACAGCCATGCAGTATGACACTGCCTCGAAACAGAGAAGGTGTAACAGAGTTGGAGCTTAAGGGTGTCTAAATAGTCTTAAAAGTGATTTAAGACCTACTGAACATCTTTGAGTATCTGCATAGGATCACATACCCTGAAGATGTGGTGTTTAAACATAATATGTTATTGTGCATGCACCTAGAAATATATGTGGTCAGTAACACACATAGGGTGTGTCTTCATTGAGAGATACAGTCATGCCTCTGGTGTATGCAGAGGCATGAGGCTGCTGGCTGAGTTCTCCTCGGTGCACATCACGGGGGTCTATATCTCCCTATGAAAGCAACCTCCTATAGTATGTAATTCCATTCAGAAAATGGCTAAGTATGAAACATTTGACTTGTCAGTGCAACAACATGCGTTCATGAAAATGTAAAGACCCACCTGGTGGCCTTGTACAGCCAGTCAGATATCAGTGCAGGCCATATTGACCCTTTTTGACAAATACATTTACTGGTATCATTTGGGGGTTATTCTGGGCGACTGGTCTAACTGCTAGTGCCTCAGATTCAGTGTAGCTAAATGCAAGCTGCTACACCTGGGAAGAAATCCAGATGCAGAATTTACAGTACACCTTATGTGAGGTTCCTCTAACTGCAGTCGAGGTAGAAGAGGACTTTGGGATCATTATATGCAATGGGTTGAAGCATAATAAGTAGCACATGGCCTTTATCGAGAGGAACAGCAAAATGCTGGGATACATCAAAAAGGGGTGACTGCAGAGCTGTCGAAGTGATGCTGCTACTTTGCAGAGCCCTGGACAGGCCCTGGGGTAGTGCATGCTGTTTCTGTCTCATCAATGTAAAAAGGATATTGAGGTGATTGAGAGACTGCAATACAAGTGCACCAAAATGATCAGCGGTATGGGGGGAAGCAATGCGGAGAGGCTGGAGGCCCTTAACATGTTACCCTGGAGAAAAGGAGATGGTGAAGGGACATGACCTGCAATTTGCGCATTCAGAGGTTCTGACAAGACTGAACTATTGGAGATGTTTGATTTGGTGTCCTGTACTGCAGGGATAGGCCCTGAAACTAAAGGGTGGTAAATTTGGTGGTAATGTCAGAATGCACTTTTTCTTCCAGAGGGTAGTGAATCTATGAAACAGCTGAATAGTGGAGACAGTGGGCATGAAGGCTGTGGAGGCCTTCAGCATAAGTCTGGACAAATATCTGCTTACCAAGGGTATGTAATTCAACTAGAGGCCTAACAAAAAATACATTTGAACTGAAAAAGGAAATCTAGTATCAAGCCATGTTTAGTCTTACTTTGTTGAAACAAGTCTAGAAGCATTTTTAAATGCTAAAAAATCTTCAGTGGTTGAGGGAAAAAATTCTTTTCAGAAACCAAGATGAAACTAATCCACAAAAAATCAAAAAAACAACATTAAGACAGAAATAAGCTGAAAACAATCCAAAAAAGGAATTTCTTTTTTGTAATGGCTGTACTTGAAATGAGGAAAATTACATCATTTGTTGACTTGTCACTTGTGCACCCCGGGCCTAATCATCACACAGCAAAAGCACCCCACCCATTGCAGTTCATAAAGCAGAGCCATTTGGCATGCCATGTGCAAAACGGATAACACCGCAGCCCACGTGGCACAGTCTTTTTGCCTGGAACATGAAATACTCACCAAATCATGCAGTATTTTGTGAACTGAATGCTGCTGTCACAAAAATGCTGGCAAGTGACGTTTTTGTCCTTCTCCTTTGTGGAGAATTCTGGATTCAGGCATTTTGTGGCACGTACCTGTCCCAAATGGAAAGTCCTGTCTGTGACCTACTTTTCTACCTGTGCTGACTGTCCCTGATTTATACCGGACTATGACAGAGTCTGTAAGACATGCCCTTCAACATCCTCCTCACCATACATTAACTTAAGTATGGATATGTGGACAAGTGGCAAAATGGTAAGTATTTCCTATTTGTGTATTACTGCACATTGGGCACAGGTTTTGGGGGTTGTCTGTACTGGTGGGATTGGAAAGCAGTGTAATAAGGCAGACTGCAGTGGTAGCAATCTTCAGGGAATTAGACAGCATGTGACACTTGCCATGCACAGTGTTGCAGGGTCCCACACCAGTGAAAACATGCTAGACTTGCTACTAACAGAAATTAAGGAATATAGAATCAAAGCAATGGCTTCAGAGCTTCCGCGGTGCCGTAATATTGTTTATCCCAACTCATCATAGCGTATTCAGCTACACGAATAGAGAAAAGACTATTTCCATCACTTCACTTGAAATGTTGATGGGGTGTGATTTGGTGGGGTGCTACCAAAATCTTTTTTTAAAAGTAAAAGTATATTTATCAATGCATTCCTAGTGATGGAAATAGACTTTTCTCTACGCGAGTAGCTGAATACATTTAGAAATTAATGAGTGGCTGCACCCCCATTCCTCAAAGCTGGCTTTATAGCTAGTGACAATGGATCAAACATCAATAAATATATCAGCAATAGTAGCTTTGTGACAGTTCCCTGCATGGCCCACTGTTTAAATCTTGTGATACAGGAGTTTCTGCAGCACCCTGACATCAAGCAAATGCTGACAGTTGCATGCCACATCTGTGCACACTTTGCACACTCTGGAAAGGCCTGTGACCAGCTTAGACAGCTGCAGATTCAAAACAGCCTCCCTCAGCACCACCTCAAGCTGGAAGTTTTCACACACTGTAAGTCAACACTTTATGTGGCAGAGCGGCTGCATGAACAGTACAAAGCCATCTCAGAATACCTAGTAATGCACACTAGCCGTGACAGTTCAGGGACCTCCATGTCTCTGACAACTGAACAGTGGCACCTCATGGACTCACTGATATCAATTTTGAGGCCATTTGAACATGCCCCACAGGCAGTGAGTGGTGACACTGCATCCATTAATCAAGCCATTCCACTGCTGCAGGTGCTGAGGCCTGAGGTCAACTTTGTTGAATCTGAAGCCTAGCCTTGATGTGTCCGGAGATGGGTCAGGCAGTGCATTACTTAAACACATGCTTACAATATTTGACTGAAATCGCCACATTGTCAGTATTCAGCAAAGTGCAGAACTTGGAATAGCAACAATGCTGGACTCACGCTACAAACATGGCATTGCATCCTATACTGGAGGGAGGGCCTGATCAGGTTCAAAATCTTACTGGACAGCTGGTGAAACTGGTTCATGGGGCAAAGATGTCACGCACAAAGTTCTGAAAACTGGAGCATAACAAAGCTGAAGGTCATTGTGGAGTAAGCACATCCAGAAAGGTGGCTGCAGGGCAAAGGAGGGGGGGATATCAGAAAAACAGGTTGCCATTAACCCACTTTGGGGTGCCTTGTTTCAAGTAGGAATCTGTGACCTTGATGAATCCTGTAAACAGGTGGATGACTCATCATCAGGACTGTGTGCAGCAGAGAGAATGGTTGACACCTATTTGACAGAAAACATGTATCCGTCAGTACTTGATCCTTTGCTATACTGGAGTGATAAGGTCAATGAACAGCCAGAGTTGACTTTTGTAGCACTGAAGTACCTGACCTGCCCACCCTCCAGTGTAAGTGTGGAGAGGGTATTCAGTTCTGTGGGGGTAATAGTACATGACTGTCATACTAACCTCTCACCTACAAATGTCAGCATGCTGAGATTCATAAAAATGAATGAAGGTCACATACCAAGTTGAACTACCACATCTATGTTCGTATCCTATCACGATGATGGTTGTGCTGATGATGTGGGTGAAGCAGACCATCCTGGTGGCAGCATCAAATGGTCTACCATTGAAGTTAATGATTCAGTCATGGAAAATAATTCCTTAGTAGGCACAATTACGACCTTGATGACAGGGAAGACAGCTTCCTCTTTGATCAGGATGAGGAGGATGTTGCTGGTAGTGCCTAAGGGGTTTAAAGACGGTCACATTTCTGTGATGTTAACATTTTTTGTCTTTCATAAAAGGAAAACAGTGTCCTTGACTCTCATTCCATATGACAGATATGCACAAATAATGTCCCATCATTCTATTTTACCTTGCCCCGGTAGATTTTCTGAGTGCACTTACCAGAATGAGTGCTTTAATTAGCAAACACAGTCAGCCTCATAAACACAACTGCACAGTTCTTGTAGCCACTTAAATCCTGCTGATTAAATGTCAGACATCCTCCTTCTGACACTGAAAGACTGCAACACACCATATCAAGCCACCAGTCTTGATGAAAGTGAGAGGCAGTGATATTGTACCCATGCCAATGAACGAATCTGCAGCCTGCCACAGCCGCCCATCTACAGGAGAGTGAAAGACAGAGAATGTGTACCTGTGCCCATGGCCAGAAGGAACCCACAGCCCACCAAAACCACCCGCCTACATGAGAGTGAAAGGCAGAGAATGTGTACCTGTGCTCATGCCCAGTGAATGAACCTACAGCCTGCCACAGCCACTCATCTACATGAGAGTGAGAGACAGGCAATGTGTACCTGTTCCCATGCCCAATGAATGATCCTGCAGCCAGCCATAGCCACCCATCTACACGAGAGTGAGAGACAGAGAATGTGTACCTGTTCCCATGCCCAATGAACAAACCCACAGCCAGCCACAGCCACCCATCTACACGAGAGTGAGAGACAGAGAATGTGTACCTGTTCCCATGCCCAATGAATAAACCCACAGCCTGCGACAGCCACTCATCTACATGAGAGCGAGAGACAGAGAATGTGTACCTGTTCCCATGCCCAGTAAATGATCCTGCAGCCAGCCATAGCCACCCATCTACACGAGAGTGAGAGACAGAGAATGTGTACCTGTTCCCATGCCCAATGAATGATCCTGCAGCCTGCCACAGCCACCCATCTACATGAGAGTGAGAGACACAGAATGTGTACCTGTTCCCATGCCCAATGAACAAACCCACAGCCTGCCACAGCCTCCCATCTACATGAGAGTGAGAGACACAGAATATATACCTGTGCCCATGTCCAATGAATGAATCTGCAGCCTGCCACAGCCACTCATCTACATGAGAGTGAAAGACAGAGAATGTGTACCTGTGCCCATGGCCAGAAGGAACCCACAGCCCACCAAAACCACCCGCCTACATGAGAGTGAAAGGCAGAGAATGTGTACCTGTGCCCATGCCCAGAAGGAACCTGCAGCTAGCCACAGCCACCATGCTTCGTGTTATCAGTAGTTTACAATGAGTATATACTAATTTGTCATAATAAGTTTTCTTTCTTGAATGGTGTGAATGCTTCCTTAACCATTTTATAGATGCCTTAGTCACCAAATACCAGCAACTGAATTTTTTCCCGCAGGTTCCATTTACAAACAGTGTGACAAGACAGGAGTACTATAGTACTACAACCACCTAAAGGAGATCATTTTCAGGTAAATATCAATCTTATTTCATCTGTTTTTTTTGTCTTTCATTTTTTCAAGCCAGTGTAAAGCATACAACGGAGGTGACATACAGGCCAGATAATATATTAGAGCAAGTAAATATGTATTTTAATACTTAAGCATCTCCTTCTTTGTGGTTACATTTTTCATTGTTTTTTTCCCTGTAGATTTGTTTTTCCCCCTTGCCCCATTTCTTTTTTTTTTAGTTGTTTAACCAGGTGAGACACACTAAGCTGAAAGCTTTTTTACAGGTGTGGCCTTGGAGCACAGGGAAGTTAAATGATTTGCACACAGTCACACAATATGTAGGTGGAAACTGTGGGATTCAAACCCAGGTCTGGTTTGTTAGATGTCACCAGATTTGCAGCTCAGGGTTTTAAACCACTGTGCTATACTGCCTCACTCCTTCCTTGTTCCCCTTGTTATTTTTCTGTCTTCCCCTTTTTTGTTATTTTTCATTCCTTCTATATAATTATCTAGGAGGTAAAGTTCCTTTTACTTAAGCACTTTATGTACAGTGTGACATAAATATGTTTTACTTTATTAAAGCTTTATAGAATGCAAGGTTTTTAACCAATCACGTCTCACTATATTTACAGGTGCTTAGGAATTGCATGTTCTTTTTCTACCATATAAAAGTGTTGTTGTAATTTTTGTTTTCAGCCTTTGAGAAAGGACAACCAGTCTGAAACATGTCTGGCTGGAGCCTGTGTATGGCTGAATAAAATGTTATTTTTATTTGAAAGAAACTCGTGGCATCCTTGCTTGCAGGTTAGTGTGTGCAAGAAATTTTTTCTTTTTATGTTTACTTGCAAGCAGCACAAGAAACATATTGTGGCAGCTTGGTGCCGAAGCAGGTTCTGGAGGTGCAGCACTGTTGAGGCCAATACTGGCATGGCATTTTGGGGCATGTGTGATGTTCACCAATAATGGGGGACACAGCTGGTGACAGTAGTTTGGAACGTTGCCATCAACTTGTGACAATTTAGCCACTGCAATCAGGGGCCACCTCGCCATTGCAGTGTCAGCCATCCGCTGCAATGACGGAGCAACCCGTCATTGCAGGGTGGGATGTAGGAACCCTGATATTGTTTGTGAACATGGCAGTGGCTTGCTGCCGTGTTCACAAACAATATTACCCCCCACCATGTTTATCTGCTGATGGGGGAGCCCACTCCCCATCGGCAAAATGTAACCCCTCCCTGTTTTATTGTCTGCCAACGGGGTGCCCAATCTCAATTGGAAGAAAGGAATTCCCCCCCTTTTGTTGTTTGCTGATGGGGGTGCCCAGTCCCTGTTGGCAGAAAGGAATTCCCCCCTTTTGTTGTTTGCTGACAGGGGTGTCCAATCCCCCATCAGCTACAGCTGTCCCCCCCAAAAGCAAGACTCTGGTGGCATGCTGGGAGCCCACCCCTGCGTGCCACATGCTCCTGTAAATAAAACGGTCCAACAAAGTCTTTTTTTTTTTAACCCTGTAAAAAGGAAACTGTCCCTCGGTGGTCTCCTGAACCCACCTCACCCACAAACCGCACTCCACCCACTGTGCACCTGCTTCCCACATCCCCCCACCCCATACTTACTGCCGCAGTCCAGTGCAACGATCTTCAGTGGACCAGGAACACGTCTGCACTCTTCAAAGCCGACCGCAAACTGAGAAAATGCCGGTAAGCTGTATAATGTAATAAATAGGGTTTTTTCAACTTTCATGCATATCTCAGGCATTGTTTGGAATTTTGCCACCAAATTTTCAACATGGGTTTTTTAGGACCCCTCCTCATGAATTCTTTCACTGTCATGGCATTAATCGGCCCCGGAAGGTGATTTTGCAGTCACTGCATGGAATCACCTTTCAGGACTGATTAATGAAACAACAGTGCCAGTGTTCATGAGGTGGGCTCTCAAAAAGCCTATGTTGCAAATTTGGTGGGAAAAATAAAAACGACTGTTTCTACGAGCATGCATTGCGCGTTGCTACTCGGCGCGTAACATTGTGAATTTGCAATATTTTCAACCCAGATTTTCAACATTGGCATTTTTTCAGATCTCCTTGTGAACAGTACAGCTGTCATTTTTCACACCCTGGATGAAATGTGTTTTCGCACTTGCGGCGTGGAATAGCGCGGTTGGTGCGGGAAATCAGTGTTCTGCACAGATTAAGAAACTGACAGTGGTACTGTTCATGAGCAGAGATCATAAAATGCCTATTTTGAAAATTTGGTGATGATACTCCATAAAACGGCTGTATTACAAGCGGCGTTGAGCTGTTCCTACGCACACCCATAGGTTCATGCATTTTCAATATTTTCACTCCAGATTTTCAACATTGCCATTTCACCACACCTCCTTATGAACAGTACAGCTGTCATTTTTCAAATTTTACCCAAAATATATTTCCGCGCAAGTAGCACACAATGGCTCAGTCAGTGTGTGAAATCAATGTTCGGGACACATTAAAATCACAGTGACACTGTTCATGAACAGAAGTGTTAAAATGGCTATGTTAAAAATTTGGTGAAAAAATTCCCCAAAATGACTGTTTTATGAGCCTGCTTTGCGCTGTTCCTATGCACGCTTGTACATTCATGAATGTTCACTATTTTCATTCCAGATTTTCAACATTGCCATTTTACCACTCCTCCTTATGAGCAGTACAGCTGTTATTCTTCACATCTTGCCCAAAACGTGTTTCCGCGCATGTAGTGCACAATAGCGCAGTAGGTGTGCGAAATCAATGTTCGAGACAGATTAAGAAAATCACAGTGACACTGTTCATGAGCAGAGGTGTTACAATGGTTATGTTAAACATGTGGTGAAAAAAGTCAATAAAATGACTGTGTTACTAGTGATCATTGCACAGTTTCCATGCACCCTGGTACATTCATGGATTTCTAATATTTTCAGTCCAGATTTTCACCACTGGTATTTTCCACACCTCCTTATGAACAGTACAGCTGTCATTTTTCACACCATGGCCGAAATATGTTTTTGAACTTTCAGCACAGAAATGCGTGGTCACTGTGGGAAATCACAGTGACACTTTTCATGAGCAGAGGTTCCAAAATGCCTGTGTTGACAATCTGCCGTAAATCTGCTGTAAAACATCCCCAAACTAATTGCATTATGGGTGTACATTGCTCAGTTTCTACACATGCTCGTGACTTCAAAAGTTTTTTTAATATTTTCACTGCAGATTTTCAACATTGCCATTTTTTCCACTTCCCCATGAACAGTACAGCTGTCATTTTTCACATTCTGTTTGAAATGTGTTTTTTCGCACCTGTGGTGCCAAATGACATAGTCACTGTGCGAAATCAGCTTTTGGCTAACGAACTGATATTGCCACTGTTCATAAGGTGGGGGTCACAAAAAACCCATGTTGAAAATTTGGATTGAAAATGACAATGGATGCCTAAGACGTTAGGGTTTCTGACCATAATGCCCCACCCTGTAGAGACTAACAGGCATCGGGGTGTGGCTTGGGATTCTCGCCTGTACTGCTCATACCATTCCACACCCTGCAGCCAGTGAGAGGCATCGAGGTGTGCCTTGGACTCTTCAGCCCAAAATTCACCCCATTCTCCTATACAGCACCCATCTCACCGTATTTCCTGATGGAATGGGATTGCAAAGACCCCAAGGCACACAGTGGCACTTGTTGGTGTCTGCAAGGTAGGGTGTGGTGAAATGGTGTGGCCGTTATGCCTGATGACCCAAAGGCACACCCCAATGCCTGTCAGTCTCTGCAGCGTGGTGGCGGGGTTGGTTTTAGTTCAAAACTTCACTGCCATTCCTATTATGCAGCTCTCTAACTCCTACACTACCAATGCCAATGCCAGCAAGCAAACATTCGGCATTGACAAATGCTTGTTTCTTATCGCTGTAGTTTCCTATCACCACATCCTTGTGCATGCTGTATGGTAGCCCAATATATTTTTCATATACATCTGCAACTGGCTTACTTCAGCACGCCATGGTTGTGCTAAGTTTTATCCTGGTCATGACAACACATTGTGTAGTGCAACTTAAGTTAAGACAGTGGGCCAGTGCATGTCACATGCACTAAACTTGTTAGTTGGTCTTATAGTGGCTTACTAATACCTTGGTATTTTACACTGGATATAACAGAAAAGAACAGCCACACTTGGAACAGAATGTTTTAGTGCAATGAAGTCAGAATAATTTCTTCTTTGTCTGTTTGCAGGTAACATTTAGGTGCTGTGTGCTGCCATCGGTGCTTTCTTCAAATCAGAACACGTGCAACTTGTATGAATCTGGAGGATTCACAGAAAACCAATAAAGAAGACAAAACCATTATTGAGACTTGTTTTCAAATTATGCCCTAATCCCCTCCAAAAAAAAGAAATACTTACCTTTCACAGCTTGACAGTTTTTGTAGAGCCAAAGTTAGCAGCAAGCCAAAATGTGCAAAACCAAAAGAGGACTCCATGACCTGTGAGAGAAAAAAAAAGATTTTATATATATATATATATATATATAGAGAGAGAGAGAGAGAGAGAGAGAGAGAGAGAGAGAGAGAGATAGATAGATATAGCAAATGTCTGGGTCTCTAAACAAAACTGAGCATGAAATGTACAGTAACTTAGCAATGGTGGTATGAATACACACACATAGAGCAGCATGTTTCAGTCAACACAGCAGGTTAATGGTGCTCCAGAAAATCACATTATGGTTCACCTAATGGTCATCTGTGGCTATCATCATTTGGCAACACACTGTGCATCAGCTCAGTCCGTGGCAGCAGCAGAAAACAGAAAGACAAGAGCAGCAGCATCAGGTGGCAGAGTTCTGGCTGCTGGTGCATGCTTTAATCAGTGCGTCCTGAAATAAGTGTGACTTTTCGGCACATTTTCTCATGCGATTATTCTTCATCTGGGGTTGGGCCTTTTTATAACAGTTTAACAGCAGCCATTGTAGTGGGCACACTTATGCAGAGTTGCGGCTGCTGGTGCACGTTTTAATCAGTGCGTCCTGAAATAATTGTGACTTTTCAGCACATTTTCTCACGTGATTATTCTTCATCTGGGGTCTGGCCTTTTCATGACAGTTTAACAGCAGCCATTTTAGTGGACACACTTATGCAGAGTTGTGGTTGTTGGTGCATGCTTTAATTAGTGCATCCTGAAATAATTGTGACTTTTCAGAACATTTTCTCATGTGATTGTTCTTCATTGGGAGTCGGGACACTAATACTGCATGCTAAATGATGTAGCACGATAGCAGTATAAGCATGCTACATTCACATATCATAGTAATTTTTTTCCTGGGGGAGTTGTACAGTAATCGTGTTGGGTGATGGCAGGGTATTTTAATTGTGGTTGTTGTGGGTATGCTATGAAAACAGAACACAGTCAGCAGTACCCAACAACTTATTGCATGACAACTACCACAGCAGTGCAATAATCTGTTGACAATTTTTACCTGTACTTTTCTATGCGATTTTCAATTAGTAGTAGTTATCTACAGACTTGTCTATATGATATCCTTATTTCCACAATTTACAGCTGCTGGACTATGTTTTTTCACATATGACATAATAAACGGCACTCCTTTTCATCTTGCTTGCAGCAGTTTCCATCAATATTCACACCAGTTTTTGTAAATCTATAATTTCAAATCCTTTCTGTTGGGACAAAAACGAAGTACCATGCAATCCAGCAGGACATGGTACGCCACCATTACATTACAGAGCAGTAGGTGTTAAAAAACAGCTGGGTATACTGATTAAAATAATGGTTCAGAACAAGATTAAAAGGAGCACTACTGTTATTTCATATCTGAAAAAGGTGAGTAAGCACGCTATAAAGAACTCACGACAGAACATGTGTGTGTCAGGGCATTAATTCATGTCCTAGGTGGGATGTGAGGCATGAAGGTTTGCAAGAGGGACTTACAGCAGCTGGGAAGTGCATTAATACCCTGATACACCCATGGGCTGGATTGGGTAATATCGCACTTATAAAATGGTCTGGTTAACTAAAAGCAAAAAATAAAACTCTTTTTACAATAAGCAAGCCAACTGTTGGCCAAGCGGGGCATTAATAAATTACCAGGTGACACTTCTTGCCAAATGGCAAGCCATCACATTTAAACTTCTTTCATTAATGACCTTCTATAATGCAGAAGAACATTAATTGTGGAAGAAATGGAATCATACAAACAAGTCAGTAAATAAGGGACAATGGAGAATAGAATAAAACTATATAAGACAAAATTGTTCAAGAGCAGGTGCGCATTATCAGGTGGTTATTACCCAGCACCCCTCAAATATGTAGGATAGCTGACATGCTGCAGTGTTGAGGAGTATTAATAATACCATGCGGTCCATCCAGTAAACAAAGTAAGAACACCTGGAATGTGTACCCAGAGAAAAACGCAGCAGTGTCCAAAACCCAGTGACACAACCCCCAGGCAGGCACCACCATGTTAATTTAGGGACATCAGTAAATGAAATGAGAGTATGCACTCCACTGGCATGTATGGGCAGATTCTCTAGTGTCTTGTACTGCTTAGTGTTACAATTACAGAAATCAGTGCAACCACAGCAGTGGAGTAACAGCCATTCTTACTACAGCAGTCACTTTCAGTTTTCTAAATTGCAACTATAAATAACACTAACAGATAAAGAAAGATCACGCCCATACAGGTCAATGGAGTGCACACTCACCATTCATTTTCTAATGTCACCAAATGAACGGGGCGGGGTGCCTACCTGCATGGTAGCATGTCAGCAGGCTCAGGAAATGTCTCTGTTTTTCTGTGGGTACACATTTGGGGTGCTATAACTGTTTGACTGGAAGAGTCAGACCAGTCAGTAAGGCTCTCAGTCACTATACCCAGTTTAATGATCCACACTGATTGCAGTAGGATAAAGTCCACATAACATTATTTACCACCTCAGCCTTGAAACAGCACAGGTATCGTGCAGCAACATTCAGATTGTTATGTGGGGATGGGCACCTCTATCTGTGTGCTGGTAAAATAAACTTTTGAGAAATGTATTCTACTACAATTGTTGTGGATTATTACACTGTGGATAGGGGACTGAGAGCTGTACTGACTGTTCATACTTTAATAGATGGGAGTGCATGGTATATTACTAATACCATCAACACTGGAAAAAGTCATCTACCATATATGTTTGCAGGAGGCTGGGTACCTGACAGTGTGCACCTGTGCACCTGCTCTTTAACAGATTATTGAACTGCTGCTTTAACACAAACAGCATGACAGGAAGAACACATTACTGCAAAAAAAAATACCGTTTGTAAATTGAGATTATTAACTAAGAATATAAGGAAGGGAAGGGCAGCATTTTTTAGGTTATTTTCTTTAAACTGTTTGTAGGGGTATTTTTAAAAATGTTTTTGGGGGAAACAAGGTTATGAGAAAGAAAGACAGAACACAAAATTAAAATTATACACCAAACAAAAATGCTAATATTCCAAATTATAGTGAGATAGCAGCAGTTGGAGCATGGAGATAATCTGCAGTTCGTGACCCTCCATACCCTCAAACCTCTGCTGAAGGTTCTCCACCCTGTTGTTTAGGTGGTCTACCTCACTGCACATAACACCCAGATCAGCCTGTGTGGTAGGCATTGTTGAAGGGTTTCCAGAGTCCTGTGCAGGTTCTGGAGCATCCATTTGCTCCCTGGCCCTTCTATGCTTCACATCCCATGCAAGCGGAGGCCGTGCTGCCACCTGTTGCCCAGTAGGTATATTCCTTGCATGTTCTGCATCCTTGGCCTCCCACTCCGCATGGTGGTGGTTTGTGAGGAGCGTGCACTGCCCACCTGTCCCCAGATGAGTACCTCTGGACCCACAATGCACAAGCACACTGCAGATCTTGCCCTTTATAATGCTGGGGTCACTGGGCAGTGAAGTAAAGAATTCCCACACAACAGAGCTGCGGAATGGACCGGGCACAGGCAGGGGGCCCAGATGTTATGGGCTGCTGGTGCACAAATGGGGGGAGACAGCCTGCTGCTGCTGCTGATCTGCCAGGGCCATGGTAGGTGGTGGGGGGGGAAGGGGTAGGTACCACTAGTGGGGGTGCTTGCATGGCACCACTACCTCCTCTTTCAGGGAAGGGAGCACTAGCACTAAACACAGTGCTGTGATTTATATGTCAGATCCAGAAACAAATGATTTGATACCTTTTATTGGACCAACATGGATGTTACAGAAAAGAACAAAGTGCTTTAGCTTTCGAACCAACCAGGTCCTTCTTCAGAAGCTTTGTGGCAGTTTTTTCAAATATCCCATACTATTAACACCAGATTATATAGAAAAAGCAGAAATAATTCTCATTGGTTTAACATATACATTTAAAACATAATAGAAGATTACGTCAGAGAAGCTAATTAACACCAGTATGCCTTGTGTGATCCACCACGCATACATGGCCCGACACACTGTCCTCTATGTGCCCCAGAGGAACCAAACTCACCTCTCTCCATTATACACAAAAAAAATAAACTATTAACAACTACTGAAACAAAAATAAAAAGAGGGAAACTAAGGAATCAGGAGTGGAATGTGAACTCAAAATCAAAAAGGGCACAACTCCAAACAAGAAATAGACAACTAAACTCCAAAAACATCTGCAAATTCTATTGAAAATTCAAACTCTAACTCGCTATCTCTCTCCCACACAAAACATCTCTTTCTCCAAGACTAGGCAAGATGAAAGTGAAACTATTTCACTGTCTTGCCTGATTAACTTCCTGCCTACAGCATGTGACCTGCAGACTGTGAGTCTGTGAGACGTGTGATCTGTGGACTGTTTCAATTCTCACACACTTTGCCTTTCTAAAAATAAGGCAAAATTAATGTGACGTCAGCAGTGCAAAGTCATTAAAGGGCAAAGTAGCCCATTTTAATGAGGACTACATGTAGCCCCAAATGTATGCGAAGTGGGCTACTTCACCTATACTTTGCTAAGGAAGAAAATCTTTGCTGCATCTCTAGTCCTGTATCCCTTCTACTGTATCCATTGGGTTATCTGGAGGCAATCTCCGCAGGCTTCAGCTAGTGCAGAACGCGTCGGCAAGACTTATGACGGGGGCAACAAGGTGCAATCATACTACCCCAGTCCTCCACGGGCTGTACTGGCTGCAGGTCAGGAGGAGGACTATCTTCAAGATAGGTCTCCTCGACTAGTATCCCAAAAATTCTAGATCTAGAAAAAAAATAAGACCTGAGCATATAAGGTTGAGGAGATATCAGATACATTTAGATCTTTTTATGTGCAATTATACTCCAAGGGTGAATCTCCTTTAGAGGACACATTAAAATAATTTTTTGGCCCTTAAAATCTCCCAAAATTTCTAAACAAGAAAAAAAGGCACTTGTATCCCCAGTGAGCATGGGAGAACTGCATATGGCAATTAAAAGACTGCAGGCAATGGCTGGCCCACCAGTGCAGTGGTAGGGTTACCACTCATGGCGCCAGTGACCCGGGTTCAGGAACGGACTCGGGGAACTGGAGGGCCAGCCGGGGGGGAGGAGGATCGAGTGCCCAGAGGCTGCTGTCCTCCTCCGGGTGGGGTGGGATGCGGGTCCCGCTGCGATTCCACCACCTGGGTGACCACAGGTGGTGGTGCAGCAAGGACTGCATGAAGCAGGGAGGGAGGACGTCTGCCAAGAGCTGGAGCGTTAGCACACTGTGATGTGTGTCACTCCTAGGCTCTCCTAGCATGCAGATGCCCTATGGGGATGGGTGGAAAGAGGAAAATACCCTCCGGTGCTCCCTGTAGATGGAGCTCCAGGCCCTGATCCCAATGCCCCTGCTGGCATGGATGATGGATCCCCAATGAAACTCAGTTGCTCAGGGCGGTGGAAAGGGGGGCCCCACCTCGTACCCGCCTGGGGGTCAAACCAAGGAAGCGTGGGGGGATGACTGCACCCAATGCTGACAGACGAGCATGGATGCACAATTCCATAGGAGACTCCCGAAGGTGAGGAAGTACCGGGGTGAGAAGGGGGCGTAAAAAGAAAGTATAGAAAAAAAAAAAAGACTGCAGGCAGGTAAGTGCCCAGGCACTGATGGCCTTCCCAATGATGGCCTTCCCAATGAATTTTATAAACAATTTAGAGACAATGTGGCCTCAATGCTACTAAGAGCATATAACTGGGTGCGGACTGCGGGGGGTAGGGGGGCAGCAGCCCCATCATGGACAGAAGCGGTAATATTAGTCGTACCAAAGCTGGCCAAGGACCTAACAATCTGTTCCTCATGTCATCCGATCTCTATATTAAATACGGACTATAAGATTCTTACTGGTATATTGGCACAATGATTGGAACAAATACTACCAAAGCTTATACATCAAGACCAAACGGGCTTCGTCCCAGGCAGACAAACAAAGGACAACATCAGAAGATCAGTTGATATTATATAGTATTTACAGAGAAGCTCCACTCCAGCCTACTTGATGAGTCTTGATGCCGAAAAGGCTTTTGATCAGGTCTCATGGTCTTTTCTGCAGAGTACCCTGGCTAGCTTTGTTTTCCCCTCCTAGTTTATTGAGTTTATTTGTACGTTATATTCCTCTCTGAAGGCCTATATTAGGACTAATGGTCACATTTCTCAGGCCTTTGACCTAGCAAAGGGAACTAGGCAATGATGTCCATTCTCACCCTTATTGTTTGTGATCTATATAAAGCCTTTGGCCCCAAGTATTAGGTTAAATCCCAGAATATCAGGGGTGGGGATAGGGATTACAGAGCATATGTTAGCTCTGTATGCTGACGATGTCATGTTGTATTTAACCAACCCAAATATATCTCTGCCTGAAGTATTTGCCCAGACTGAGATTATCTCTAATCTTTCAGGTTATACCCTAAATTGGGCAAAGACAGAGGTACTGACCTTGAACTCACAGGTCCCACCAGTATTCAAAATGACGTACCCTATGAAATGGGAATGCACTACAGTTAAGTATCTGGGAGTAAAGCTAAGTAAGGATCCAGCCACCCTGTTTGTTGATAATTACCCATCCCTGATTAGGAACATAAAAATGGGCTTGTACAGATGGGACTGCATGCCCTTCCCATTTTATTCAAGGCTGCAAATCATTAAGACTAATGTGGTGCCCAGATTGCTGTATTTATTTCAAAGCATGCCTTGTATGATTCTAAATAAGGACATAAAAGAATGGCAAGGTCTGTTGATTACTTTTTTGTAGGGATGAGGTAGTTTCAGAATCTCACAGAAAACATTATTTCTATCAAAAAGAGAAGGGGCAGGGCCTGTCCTAACCTCCAAGATTACTGGATAGCCTCACAAATGAAAATAGCCCTTTTTATGGGTGCATAAAACATACAGAGCACAATGGTAGCAGATAGAATTATGTTATACTAAGGACACCACACTTACAGCTATAATGTTCTCCCCTCCGGGGCAAAATTGTAAGCAAATGACCATGCTATCGTCTGTTAAAACCACACAAGGAGGATGGTACAATGGAAACAGAAAGGTATATACGGCTAGGCATAACTGGAAATATAGCTGGTGGACAAAAGACATGGAGGGCCCCCTCCACTCAGTACTCCTGGTTCCAAAAATAGACAGACAGGTGAGTTTATGCATCGTGGCAGCTGATGCAGTGGAACACTATTGTGCCCTTCAAAAGGCTTAGGGAGAGATTTGGGTGGGCACAAGCTGACCTCGTTTATTATTACCAAATTAGAGATATGATAACCAACAAACTGTGAAACAAAAAGTTATTGGAGGACACCAGGCCCTTCCCGGCAGTTTATGAAATGATATGGGCTTCTCCTCATGGCAAGGGAGCCATCACCATGCTTTACTGGCATTTGGTGGCAGACAGATCTCATAATTTACAAGCCACACAACGTAAGTGAGAGGGGGAGTTAGGAGTAACTTTACATGACTCTATATGACAAAGAGTCTATCTGAGCTGTTGGAAGGCCACATCCTTTGCAACCTGGCAAGACTTTGCCTTGAAAATTTAAGTCAGATACTTCCTAACACCATTAAGGCAAGCTAAAATGGGGTTGTTGGCACAGAGTAAATGTTGGAGTGGTTGTGACCATATGCAAGCTAACTTAGCACACATTTAATGGCACTGCTCCTTGATTGAAAACTATTGGCAAAAAATACAACATTTGGCGGAGCTGTTTGGCACCACTTCTAGCTTAGGTTCAGAAAACTTTTTGTTGGGAATTATACCATCTGAGATTAAAGGGAAAGAGGGACATTACTTACGGGGTATTTTAACTGTAGCAGCCTTGAAAGTGATTACTAAGAGGTGGTTGCAGACGGCTCTGCCGAATATAATGGAATGGGTTGAATTAATTGGAAAAATACAAACCATGGAGAGATTAACATTTGCAGTGAATCATAAAAAAGAACAATACATGAATAGATGGAATAGGTGGGAACTATACAAGGAGAATATAATCTAGGCTGTTGTTGCCCCCCCCCCCCATCCTTATATCTGAGTCAACAGTACAATTTCCAGCTTATCATAATGAAATACATGTACACATGACTAAGGGTATAGCTTGTCTTTATGTTAATTTATTGAGTTTTAATTGATTAATAGTGTTAGAATAATAACGTTTTAATACTACTAGGAGACACAAAAAGAAATTTTGGAGTTTAAAAAAAAAAAGTTGTTTATAACTGCTAAAGGTCTCCAAGTTTTGTTCTAGATAAGAATAAGAATGTGACAAGTATGTCTAAGTATATTGTTGGAATGTATCTTGTAAATCAATTAAACAAAAGAGTACAAACAAAAGAAACATAGGGCTCTTCACCTACAAGACCCTACACAGAAGAGGTCCTGTATACCTGCAAGATCTCCTGGTTCCTTGCAGCCAAGTTTGTACACTCCGTTCTGCCAAAGGAAGGCCTGCTTGGGGTCCCAGGGTAAGGCTGTGGAACTGTGGAGATATGGCATTTGCAGTTGCCGCACCTACCCTGTGGAATTCCTTACTGGAGTTTTTAAGGAAGGCCTTCCCAGTAGAAGCCTTTAAAAAAAGGATTGAAAAGACACCTATTCAAACAGGCATTTTTAGAATTTTAAGATTTTTGATTATGGAATGATAATTAATGATTTTATATTAGAATTATTGCATGAATATATGTTTATTGGCAATGGTTTTATTGTTTGATATGTAGATTTCTGTTTTGTATAGCACTCAGATTCTTCGGAATTGGGTGCTTTATAAATAAAATCATCTATCTACTTTAGCTACCCTACTACAGAGTTTGGTGTCATCCATGAATAGGTACATTTTGCCCTTAATGCATCTCCAACATCATTGATGAAGGCATTGAACAACACTGGCCTACAGCACTGAGCCTTGTGGGACCCCACTGGTGACTTCCCTGGTGCTAGATAACTCTCCTCCCAGCACCACCCTCTGAGTCCTGTCCCTCAGATAGCTATTTACACATCTGGTCATCTTGTCCCCACTCCCAAGATCTGCCAGCTCCCTGATCAACCACTTGTGGGGTACAGAATCAAAAGCCTTGCTGATGTCCAGATAAAGGATGTCCACTGCCTGGCTCCTCTCCACTGAGTTAGTTACCCAGTCAAAGACGGCAATCAGATTTGTTTGATGTGATCTCCCTCCCATAAACCCATGCTGCCAGTCATCATGGAGACCATTCTCCTGTAGGTAACCTAGCAATCTTTCCTTAAGTATGGTCTTCATGATCTTGCACATGACTGAGGTCAGACTGACTGGTCTGTAATCCCACTAATCATCCTTGGAACCCCTCTTATGGAAGGGGAACCACATGTGCCATTCTCACACCGAGGTGCAATGTCCGACTCCAAGAAACTATTAAACAGGCCTGCCAGTGGCCCCACAGGCTCACCTGTCATCTTTCTCTCTCTCAGTACTCACAGGTGTATGCCATCCAGGCCCAGTGATTTGTCCACATTCAATGCTAGCAGCCCCTTCCTCACTCTATCCTCCTTTATCACCATATCCATGCCCCCCCCCACTTCCCTTATCAAAGGCACCGGTCTGCCTTTTTCCCTGGTGAAGACAGAGCAGAAGTATTCATTCAGTACCTTAGTCTTTCCCCAGTTCTGTTCTGCCCATTATTCCCTTTTCCAAAGCCTTACAATCCTGTCCTTCTCCCTTTTCTAGCTTATATAGTGAAAGAAGGCCTTCTCCCCCTTTCTGATTCTTCCAGCTATCTGCAGTTCTGTTCGTGCCTTAGCCTGCTGAACTACCTTGTTTGTTACATTGGCCAACCTTAGGTAATATTCCCTATCCACCCCTCTCTTGGCCTTTCTGAATGTTCTACAGGCTGACCACTTGTCCCTCACCATATGGCTGACCTCAGAGCTGAACTAGCTAGGTGCTTTGGTGCTCCAGTTTTTCCTCTTAAACTTAAAGGAAAACTGTGGAAAAGATAACCATGCAGCCTGTCAGTTTTGCAAAGGTCACATTTTAACTGTCCCCTATCAGTATCTGCACCTTGCTTTTTGCTGCATCTTTATTTTGTTAACTTTCTGTTTTGCAATGTGCTGCGTCATGTGTAGCTCCACAGCTGCACCCTCAGCGCTTCAAATATGCAAATGATTTGAGCGTTGTGAGAGACTTTCAGAGACATTCACAATGGTGCATGTTGAATGACTTGGGAACAGTCAAAGAAAGAAGTCTCTCACAGCATTCTTCGGTGTTGTACTTTACTAATTTCCTCCTTGTCTACAACAGTATCTGCCCCTGCACACAGTCGCTAACTTTTTAAGGGCTAATTTAGCTTACTTTCCTCATCGCTGCCCTTGAAAGTCACAGTGTTTATCTTCAGGTGGTCTGGATGTGTACCACCATTACGCTTTCACTGTTTTTGCCATGCTAACCTTTCATGCATGCGGAATGCTCATTCACAAAGCATTCCCCTTATGTGTACATCCCCGTGGCAATGTGTATTCATGATCGGGGCTTACAGCTGAGAGGACTTGTGCTTTTTTAAATATTGACATATGTACTTTTGGATATTGTTCTTAACACCTAAAGGATTATAATGCCCTTTTTGTGTGCTGAAATACTTGTTAGACTGTGAACACTTCCTCTTTGGAGCATGAGTCTGGCA
Organism: Neoceratodus forsteri; assembly: GCA_016271365.2. Classification (NCBI taxonomy): domain Eukaryota; kingdom Metazoa; phylum Chordata; order Ceratodontiformes; family Ceratodontidae; genus Neoceratodus; species Neoceratodus forsteri. The sequence goes on from CM057450.1 coordinate 35,099,147, forward strand.
ATGCACGAGAACGAACATCGCTCAGCAGAGAACTGTGAATGCACATCTCCAAGCAGCCAGTAAGCTGAACGTCTTGATGCCAAATGAACTCCTGGGAAGAAAACACAGTAGAAACATAGCACTGGGCAAGATTTGCAGTTCACTCCATCGGGGGAACAAACATGGGCTGTACTTGTTGCAGTGAGTCAACAAACAGATAAAATGACCACATCGTTTGCAGTCGCTTTGTTAAACTAAGTCAGGGATGAATTTAAAATGGAAATCCACAGTTTTCCTTTAACACACTCCTCTCTGGCAACCATTATCCCCTCCTTAATGGTGGACCATTTCTGGTCCACCCCATATCCGATCTGATGCTTGCCAGATGCCTCTTTAGCACCTCACCCATCTTCCTGAAGTCCACCCTCCTAAAATACAGGATTTTAATCTTAGTGGAGATGCTTTCCCTGCCCATATTCAACTGGAACCACACTGTGCAATGGTCACTACCAGCTAGGGGCTCCTTGACTGTTATTTCTTGTATGTGCTCCTCATTCGTGAGCACTAGACCAAGGATTGCCCCCTCCCTTGTGAGCTGTGTGATGCCCTGAATCAGTAACCCACTCTGCAGCCCTTCTAGGATCACTTGACTCTTGGCACAGGTTGTGGGTGGTATGCTCTAGTCCACCTTGGGGAGGTTGAAGTCAACCATTTTTACCACCTCTCCCTTCTCTGCAGCTTCAAACATTTGTGAGCTCAGGTTCCTGCTCCTTTCCTCTTCCTGGTGGGTGGTCTATAGACCACCCCCAACTTCACTTTGCCTCACTGTATTGAATCATAACTGAGCCCACAATGTTTCCACCCTTCCCTCCTCCAAGTCCTTCCTTGTGCATGTTATACCCTTCCCGAGATATACCACCCGCCCCCATTGCCAATTGCCCTGCCCTCCTTTATAGTTTATACCCAGGAATAGAGAGGTCCAAGTCATGGTGTGGTCTGGCTGAAGTTTCGGTTATTGCTGCTATGTTCGCCTTTACCTCAGCTAATAATGCCTGCAAGTCTTCCATCTTGTTCCCAAGACTTTGTGTGTTCAATGACACCACCCTCCACCTCGACTCTGTGCTTCCATCCCTTCCTTCTCTTCCTTTCCTTATATTTCTCCCTCCTGTACTGTCCCCCTCCCCATTGCTAATTGCTCCATTTCCCATCCACATTCACCTGTTGACCTCCTCTTCTTGGCGTCTTTGAGCATGTAGGTGCACCCCCTTCCCATAATTTAAATTCAGCTCATTAGTTATGTACTCCTCTGGTTTGTCCCTGAGTACCCTCAAGCACTCCCTACTGAGGTGTAGCCTACCTGGTGAACAGAGTGTTGTATTCAGTCAGTTTCCATCCCTCCAGTCCCCAATACAGGTAAACCTTTCTTCGCTGCACCAGTTCCTCAGCCAGTCACTGAACTCATCTATCCTTTTCTTCCTGACTGTGCTGGCTGTGGGAACTGGAATCACATCTGAAAAAGACAGAGAACCTACTACCTCCCTGCAAGTCTTTGCTAATTCCCTGAACCTGCCTTGCACTACCTCCACCTCCTACCTAGCTATGTCATTGGTTCCCATGTGGATAACTAAATTTGATTCCCTTCAAGCCTCCCTTACAATTTCCCTGATTCCTGTGCACATCTTCCCCACTGTCATCCTTTGCATACAAATCAACCTCCTTCTTGCATTTGGGTCTCTCTTCCTTCCCCAGTGAATACCCTTATTTATGGATTTCCCAAGAATTACCACCCATCCATCCACTGCAACTGTGTTTCCCGTCCTCCCTTCCCTGTCTAAGATACCAGCTACTCCCCCGCTCAATTTCACCCCCCACTCTGGTTAACTTTCTGCCACATTCACTACTTTTCCCCCCATCTGTTCACCATTCCCCTCTATGCCTCTTCCTCCCAGGCTAGCCATGCTTGCTGCCACTTTTCCCTTCCCCTTCTGACCTTCTGACCCAGTTCTTTCCCTGCTCTCATCCTCTCCATTCCACTTTGACTGCTTCTTCTTCACTGCCCTCTCTGGTTAATCCCCTCACTCCACCCATTGCCTCCAAACCTTGACTCTGGTTTATCTCAATCTCCTACCCCATTATCTGATTCCCCCTCCCCTATAGCAGACAGTGGTGAATATCTGTTCATTAAGGTCACTCCTTCAACAGTTCCGCTCCTGTTGTTCGTCTCACATTTATTTATTTATTGACATTTTTTTCACCAGGAAAAGCACGCTGAGCAGGAACTGCTCATCTCCAGGTGTGACCTGTGGGGAGGGGTACAGTGGGGAGGAGGGCAAGGCTAGTCCAGTTCCTGACATATATACATACAGTTGAAAACATTTGACAGAACTAGTTGGACGTAGATAACAATTTACCCTTACATATAGTATAGTAGCAGTTACAATGGGGAAGTCCTGCTTTATACCTGAAAACATATAATTACATAATACAGCTGCACATATTTGGCAGGAATAGGCGAGCATGGATAATACATATACCCTAATAGTTGAGAGAACAGTTTCAATGAGAAAATCCTGCTAAGGTATTGGGTTGTGGTATATAATGATACAGGATGCGTGCAAGCTAGCTTGCTCAAAAGTTGGGATCAAGTGCAGTAGTTGGGTGTGATTAGCAAAGTAGCACCATTGGGCCTACTGGGAGAAGAAATATAGGAGTGTCTGAAGTAAAATAAATTGGAGAATTAGCTGCAGGAACAGTTTATTGAGCAGTGATTGGCAAGGGCATAAGACAGTGAGCGGACAGAGGAAGACTGGCGAATTTCAAGGGGGAAAGAGTTCCAGAGTTGCGGGAAGCAGTGAGAGAAGGCAGCCTGGCCAGCTTGGGTCCGAAGTCTGGGGACTAACAGGAGTCAGGAGTCTAGGGACCTCAGAGCATAAGTGGGTGCCGGAGGGGGTGATAGTATGGAGGTCAGGTACACAGGGAAGGAACCAAACCAGTTCTTCGAGATAAACTTGGCACAGTGTATTTGGTGGCAGTTCTCAAGGGAGGGGAGAGCAAGGGAGTGCTATAGCTCACAGCGGTTGGTGCGAGGAGGTGCGTCAAGAGTGAACGGGCAGAAAATGTTAAAAAGGGTATCCAGTTTGGGTAAAACTGACTTGTGGGTGGCACTGTACACAATATCATAATAATCGAAGGAGGGAAGTATCATCTTCTGGATAAGCTCACAACGGACCAGATAGGGGAGGCTAGAACAGTTCCGATATAAAGCCCCGAGCTTGGGGAGGAGTTTTGTTAGTATAGAGTCAGCATGGACTATGAAGGTGATGTGGCGGTAGAGCCAAACTCCAAGATACTGGAAGGAGGTGATGTCCTCCAGCACAGACCCATCAAGGGTGTGGAAAAGTGGGAGGAAGGGTAGCCTGGCTAGTCGTTGGGATGTACAGAAAGCCATAGCTACAGTTTTTTTTGCATTTAGAGAGAGCTGGTGAGAGTTGAACCAGAGCTGGTCTTTGTTAAAATCCACCTGGAGGGTAGAGACAACTGTGGCTGGGGAGGAGCCAGAAGAAAATAGGACAGTGTCGTCAGTATACATGTGGATCAAGGAGGCAGAACAAGTTTGGGGCAGGTTGTTTAGAAAAATAGAGAAAAGGATAGGCCCAAGCACCGAACCTTGGGGGACACCAGTGGGCATGGGGAGGGGAGGGGAATATGGCATCCGCAATCCTGACAGATTGAATGCGGTCTGTAAGATAGGCACTGAACCAGGCAGTAGCTGATATGGAGACACCAGAGTCAGAGATGCTAGATAGTAACAGAGTGTGGGAGACTGTATTGAAGGCCTTAACCAGATTGATGAAAATGGCAGGGGTGATGAGACCTCTATCCATTCCAGATTGGATGGAGTCAGTGAGCCTTAGTAAAGAGGAGGCAGTGGAGTGATCTTTCCAGAATCTGGACTGGTAGTGTGTGAAGAATTTAGAGTCAGTGAGATAGGAGGTTAGAAGGGTAAGCACTAAGTGTTCTTGCAGCTTCGCCAGAGCAGGGTGGAAGGAGATTGGCTGATAGTTTGAGGTGGAGGAGGAGGCGCCCCCCCTTTGTGAAGACGGATGACAATGGCGTGCTTCTTGGACAGAGGGACAGATGCAGTGGCGAAGGATAGATTTAGGAGGTAGGCAATAGGGGTGGCTATGGCAGAGGCTGAGAGAAACAGAAGTTTGGGGTCTAGTCCATCCAGGGAATTCCCTTTAGAGGGGCTTAATGTTAGCAGGGCTTCTAGAGCTTCATGAGGAGAGATTTCCCTGAAGGAGAAAGAACCTGTATTTTGAGGTAGTTTTTGCCCTGTAGGTGGTGGGAATGGTGACATGGGGGGTAAAGAGAAAAGGAGCAAGGAAGCGCTACCCTTCCCACTACCACTTGTCACCTCCACCCTGGGCTACCGGGTTCTCTGAGGAAGAGATAGCCCTAGAGTCTAGGTGATTCTCCCTGCTCCCTTCCCCTGTCTGCCACCCACATTTCCCTGGGCACCCCTCACCTGCCCTTCTCTCAACTGCGCTACACCCCTGACTCTCTACATCTTTCTCTCCAGCTCCCATCTGAAAATTCTTACTGTCTTACTTCTGCCGTAAGCTGCTCCAAGCTCCTGCACACTAGACAACCCCCTGCACTCCACATTTATTTTATTTTTATTTTATTTTTATTTATTTGGTATTCGGAAAATAGCCTTTGAGCCAAGGCTCTTTTACAAAGGTTCCACGTCATGTGAACAGAGTATAGACATTCAATCAAGAAAGTTACAGAGTTTTAGGACATTTGAGACCCTGAATAGCTCAACAATCAGTAAAAGGTTACAGAGTTTCTTAGACATTTAAAACACTATACAGTATATGGACATCAGCTTTAGTTGATTACAAGTGCAGGTAAGGTGCAGAGGCACTAGAGGTTAGGTTAGGTTGGGCAGAGGGTCAGTAAGGACAGGATTTTGGTAGGGGGAAATGGGGGGCCTCTAGTAAAAGTGGTCAAGGAAGCAGGGCTGAGGCCAGAAAGGAAGAGACCCATCCTAGCGTGGAGACGAGGGGAGAGGTGTACAGGAGCAGCCCCTTAGAGTGATTCAGAGGCATTGTCAAAGAGCATGTCGGAGGGTGGCTTCTGTCTTGTGCTGAGAATAGTTGATATTAGCAGAGCTAGGCCTTGTCATCCAGAGTCTATCAACTGTTTGAGAAGCAGGTGCATACAGAGCTGGAGGTCAGGTAGTGCTAAAGGTCTGATTTGAAGCCACACAGGCTAGTGGAGTTCCGAATGGACTCAGGTACCTCGTTAAGCCACAGAGGGGCTCTGTAGGAGAAGGCACGCTGTCTAAGAGCTGTGCATTGGAATGGCACACAAGGGCCCCCTGCATTCTGTTTCTGGTTATATATTCTGAGCCTGGGAGGGAGAAGATTCCTGCTACTCACGGGGGACTTTCCCCAGTAATGCTTTTCTGCCTAGGAGGCATGTGAGGAATTTAGTCCTGTTCATAGAGAGAACAGGTGTGGGTCATTTGATCACTGTTCAGGATGAGCCTGCAGGCCTTATTGAAAGCTATGTGCTCCCTCTTGAGCACAGAGTGTGATGCTGCACTGTTGACAACCAGGCCGTAGTCACTGGTGGACAGGATGGAGCTTGAGACTGCTAGGCAGATGGCTGCCATGGTAAGGTGTTTTCTGTGCCTGTAAAGTGCACCAGGCTTGGTGTTGACTGTCTTGACCTCCTGGTCAATATGTTGAGCATAGGATAAGGTGTGGTCTAGGGTGACTCCAAGGTATTTGAAGGAGAGTACCTGTTCCAAGGGGGCGAGTACATTGTTGGTGATGTTTATGGTAGGGACCTTTTCTTCAGCTGGGGGCTGGATAGGAGCATGGTCTTGTTTTTTTAGTAATTGAGCAGAAGTTTGTTCTCACAGAACCAGTCTTCTGTTTTACTGAAGGAGTGCTGAAGTGCTGCTTGGAGTGGCTCAATTCGAGAGCTGCTGTTGAGGATGACAGCGTTGTCTGCATATAGAATTATCTTGGCATCACAGGCTTGAGGGAGAATTTTTAGGAACAGGCTGAAGAGCAATGATCCCAAGATGGATCTCTGGATGACCCCCAGTGTGACTTCCCTGGGGTCAGACACTGTTTGTCCTACACGTTGTGACCTGAGGAACAGGCAGTCTCAGAACCAGAGTGTTGCACTGGCAGCCACCCCCAGGCTTTGAAGCTGGGCCAGTAAGAGGGTGTAGTTGATGGTGTTGAATGCTTTTGTTAAGTCTATGGACACTGCCCCTACTAGTTTGCCTTCATCCATAGCTTTGTGAGCATAGTCAGTGAACTCTACAAGGGCAGTCATGGTACTATGCCCCTGCCTGAACCCATGCTGGTTGGGGTATTGCAGTTAGTATTTGCTGATGTAGTCTGTTAGTTTGTCCACCACATTCTTCTCAAGGGCCTTGGATAGGGGAGAGATGATTGAGATCAGTCCGTAATTGGACACATTGGCCCTGTCCCTGCTTTTGTGGACATTGTCCCCAGGAAGACTGTCTAGCTCCACAACCATTACAGCTTACCACTTTCCTCTCACTATCCTGACTCCTGTACAAGCTCCTATTCCCCCAAATCCTCTCTTCCCAGCTTGTTCTAGCTCCCACCCCAGTTAAGTATCCCTGTATGTGACTTTGTCGGTGCAATTTACAGTGAGCCCCAAGCCCACTATATTTCCCTAATCTCTCCTGCCTCCTGCCTCCTTGAATGCCTTAGTACAAGTGTAATCTGATCCTAGATGGAGATCAGCTGCATTCCCCTTCCACTTTCTATGTTGTACTCCCAATCCCCTTTCCTTGTTGCCCTGTTCAAATGAGGGCTGACCCTAAATAGGTGTCAGGGGCAACCCTCTTTCAACCCCCTGCAGTGTATTTCCTACCTCCCTTTTTCACTTACCTCTCCTGCTGTCACCAGCATAGCCTGCAGCCTGCGGTCCACCTTGCAGACAACCTGCCGATCTCCCAGAGCCACTTAGTAAGATGCCACACTCCTGCTTCATGGCACTCACACTTCAGGACCTGCTTACACTTTGGGGTTGCTAGGGATTGTGGCTTTTTGTAGGGACTACAGTCCCCTTATTGGCTCGCTGTAGTCATGTGCTTCTCTAGGACCTCAAATGGCACCAGAAAATGGCTGTTGAGCTCCATCCATAAGCCCATCCTGTGGTTCATCCCCTCTCCTCCCTTCTGTTCAGCAAGCCCCCCAAAACACAACACAATATTTACAGCATTCTGCACAATGTTTATAGTGGCAAGCAAGCCCCCATTTAACAATACAGGACTCAGTCCAACAAAGGTGCACTTATCTGCTCCTGCTTATCCCACTGTTCCTCTCAGCCTGATGGCATCCTCTCTTATGAGGAACCATGAAGTGGCCTGGGTATAAACTACTCAGACTACAGCCACCATATTGGCTGGCTGTAGTCACGTGGTCTGCTGGGATCTCAAATGGCATCAGAAAATGACCGCCAAGCTCCCTCCCTCAGCCTGCCCTCTAGTTCACCCCCCTCCTCCCTTCCATTTATAAAGCCTCCCCAAAGCACAGCACAATATTAATAGCATCCAGCACTATGTTTAAAGCAGCAAGCATGCCCCCGTTTAACAATATGGGATTCAGCACAGGAAAGATGCACTTATGTTTTCCTGCTTATCCTACCACTTCTCTCAGCCCAGTGGTATCCTTTCTTGTTAGCCCCTGTCCCAGCCTCTCCCCTTCCAAAATACAGTAGGTGGAACCAGACTCAACATCAGCATCAACAGCCAACAGGTAGTGTATCGCTGGGCATGGTGGTGTTTGATTGCACAGTGCGCAAATGTGGGCACTGCTTCTACATTATGGTCAGATTTCCATCACCCTTGGGGCTGGATTCAGAGATTAAACTTGACCTCATGTCTGTGAAGCAGATTTGATACACTAGCTCTGTGTTTACATAGTACATTTGCCCCACCTATCCCATTTAATTTGACATCATTAAGATGATAAATGCATAGAATTTCAGAGTTTCAGTGGTGTGCATGATGCCATGATGCCAGAGCTTTCATAGCAGAAATTAGTAAACTACAGTAACTGCATTTTTCAGTGAGACCCTACTCCCACAGATGGACTTAGCAATATTCATTAGATAGCACACTGGACCTATCATCTGAATATAGGGCCACGTCAGAGCAGAGCAAAGTTGAGTAGCACTGCCCTAACATGGATCTGGGCTGTAAGCAGCCCACAGGGATGTGCAGGGAACCATGTTCTCAGATAGCCAGCACCATGCAAATGAGCCCATTGGACATGCAAGGTGCTAATGGCCATATGCATGCCTATTATGGGCTCATTTGCATGGGAAGCAGTGCCAGGTTTGCACCCCTCTTATGGCCACCCGCCATGGTAGGCATGGTGGTGAGCACCCCCCTGTACCCCAAACACCCATCCTTGCACTTTACACATACTCCTTGGTGTCCATTGGCATTCCCCAACCTCTGATCATCCAGCCTCCTTACATAAATGATGTCTCTTGTTGCTAGTGGTACCTCCCACCCATCTGATCAACCATCCCAGTTAATGGTTAGTTGTCCCTGGTGTCTAGTAACACCTCCTGACCCCAAACACATGTGCCAGTAATGGTGTAGCATGCCCTGGTGTCTAGTAGCATGCCTTCCCTCCATTTGCCCATCCCAGGACACATTTTCACTAAAAATACCACCAACAGCTTAATCTGATTCAAGGTCAGTTGGCATTCATCTGTATCCCCCCCTCCCTTGGGTCATGCCTGAAAATAGGAAGGATTTGTCTAGTGCACTTACCCGGTCAACAAAAACTAAATAAATAAATATAGTTGTCCCACATGTCCAGTGGATCCCTCACTGTATGATCACCCACTACTGCATCAACAAGAATTTTCTTGTGTTCAGTGGCACTCCCATCCCTGAGCACCTAACCCAGGTGAGAGCCCATAGTCCCTGAGGTCTAGTGGCCACCCCACCACCCGCACAGAGAACACAACCTTGCCATCCATCTCACCTCTGTCACCAGTTCTGCACTGGGGTTCTTAGAGGGCAACTGGCATAGTCCTCCTCTCACCTTCTCAGCCAGTCACCCCATGAAATGACAAGCAGTGTGCATATAGTCTACACTGTAGATTGTATGCACACTCCATGTCTTTCCATTGGATGACTTGACGAGGAGGTGAGAGGAGGTATGTGATGGTCACCCTCTAGGAACCACGCTGTGGCACCAATGATGGAGGTGGGGGGTGACAGGATTGTGTGCTTGGTGCGGGCAGTGGGGGGGCTGCTAGACACCAGGAACTATGGACTCTCACCTGAGTCAAGTGCTTGGGGGAGGGGGTACCATTGGACACCCGGGAATACCTTGTTAAAGATGCAGCAGGTGATCAGAGGGAGAGATTTCCACCGGACACCAGGGACAACTACACATGTACTGAGAAGGGTGATCAGATGGTGCAGGGCAACCACTAGACACCAGGGCATGTCTACACCATTACCAGGATGTATGTTCGGGAGTGGAGGGTGCCACTTAACACCAGGGCAACACTCAGAAGGTATGGGGAAGAATGATCAGGAGGTGGGGGATGCTACTAGACACCGGGGGCTGATACATTAACATGGCACCAGAGATCATAGGGTGGGGGCCTCTAGATGCCAGGGATAACTATACACATTCCGGAACAGGCAATCAAATGGGAGAGAGTTGCCAACAGACATCAGAGACAAATAATCATTTACCAGAATGGGTGTTCAGATGGGCGGGGTATGTCACTAGACACCAAGGCATCCATACCTGCAACAGACGGGGGTCTGGGAGTGTGGGGGCCACCAGCTGCAGTACATCTGCCTGTCACCAGGGTCTTGCACCCCTTAAAGTCAGGGTTTGCAAAGGTGAAAATGTGCCTGTTCAGGTCACATTTACCGCCTACACAAACCTCTCAATTTCCTGTTGCACCCTTAAGCAAGGGGAACCCCCTCCCCATTTGCAAGTGTGTAGTGGTGACCTTGTTTTTGGGCACTAATGGGTTTTGCCTGCACTGTGGGGGTGTCTGATAATAGACCCCACCCACAAATCAGGTGCAAAACCTGGTTAGCGTGAGCAGATACCCATTAGTGCCCGGGCTAAATTTTGAATTCTGGACCCAGGTGTTTACTTCTAATAAACAGACAACTGACTTTTATTTATTGTATTTTTGCCATGTTTGTAGTTAGTTTTTGATGTCTTATACTAGTAATATAATGCTTGATAGTGCACTGACTGTACTGTCTGTTCTTTGATGCTGATGATTCCAGGGAAAAAGGACATATTTCTTGCTGGACATTTTCTTTTAGTCTTTTGTCTTCCTCATAATGATTCCTGCAATCTTTGTTTTCCCACCACCACAGACAGGATTAGCAAACCTGAAAGAGCCAGTGTACTGTATAAAATTAATATTAGATTTTAAATGCAGCCAGCCATTACCTGTTATTTCTGAGGTACCTTTTCTTTTCCCTTTAGTTAGAAGGTAGACTGTCTGATGTTAGTAGGTGTGATGTGTGGAACAGCTCTTTGCCTGGCAGCTGACATATCTTGCTGTACTGCCCCACATATCTTGGTCTACTGCCCCACACTACATCATCAGCATTGTGTCCTCACTGACTGTGACATCACTGCTACTTATGAACAGCAAGTGAGTGACTGCCAAGTCATTCACCTGTGATGTCACTGTCAGTGAGCTCATAATGCTGATGGTGTAGTGTGGGGCAGTAAATATGTCAGCTGCCAGGCTAAGAGCTGTTCCACACATCCAGCACAATATTATTGCATAGAATACTTTCTGATGAGCAAAAGGAAAAAGAAAAATACTTCAGAAATAAAATGTTACAACTGACTAATACTTACAATTTGTATAGTTTTCCTATCTGTCTGTTTTGGCTCCAATAGCTCTTTAATTCACACCTCAGGATGCTGCCCTGCTAGATGTGGGAGTATCCCACCACAACACAGCATTACCTATTCAGTGGCCCCTTAGGCACTTTGACACCCATCCCCCACAACTGTGATTCGCAAACCTGAGATCATGTCTCAGGATGCTGCCAGGCCAGGTGCTTGGTTAGAGCAGGTGTGTTACATATTGACACAACAAAGATATGGGATACAAAAAAAAAATGCTAATCACTGCTGGAAAAACAAAGTTCCATTTTATTATCATTATTTTTGCATTGCAGTGATACAACCGTTGGCAACAAACAACAGCTGGGATCTCTTAATCCACGTAATCAGTAAATGTATTACAGTCTTCAACTGTCAGCACTCTCTTCCAAAAGTGTCCTCTATCCCATATTAGCTGAGCACAGTTCCTTGGCTTAGCATGCTTCCAAATGTAATGCTTCATCTGATGCCACACCATATCCACTGGGTTAAGGTCTGGCTAATCAGGTGGCATCCTGACCCAATTCACTTCCTCTTGCTTTATGTACACCCCCGGTACTGGATGCTTTGGGTCATTATCTGTATAACTGAAAGAACACATGTAGGTAAACACATACTGAAGAACCCTGTGCTTTAGATCCCCACCATGAACACTCAGAAACTGCAATTGCAAATTGCTTAGTCTCAAACCTTGGAAAGTAGATGCCCATCTGCAAACACTCACTTGGTATAGGGCCTGCCGTCTCACTCCTTCATTCCATTAGTATGAACCTTTAGTATGGCACCAGTGTATTGAACACTAGCTCCTCCCTGAAGAAACTACCCTACATGATGCCAGTGAATAGTAGTATCGGCTCTGGCCCATGGCACGAGATGGCAGACCACGCATGTATTTTCAAGGAGTGTTTTGGCTGTGGTTTCAGTACCAGAAATCTTTTTTTTCCAGGAAGCCATGGGTCAAAAAATTGCTTTGCTATGGTAGTCTCATCAGAAAAAATCTGCAAATTGTTCATTTTCTTTCATCCATGCCTTAGCGTCTTCTAGCAGCTTATGTTTGTTGCCTTCATGCATGAGAGGGCAGATACTGTTGGGGGGGGGGGACCATCAGTATCTTGCTCTTTTGAGGCACTGTACAGTACATTACCTGCAGTACATATAGTACCACACAGATTCTTACAAAATCACTCAGCACATTAGCAAAAGATGAAGAGCTTACACAGACAGGCAGGCTTTAAATAGCTTTTGTGTCATACACTTCCCAGAAAAATCGATTCCATATGTACATGCAGTTGACACAGTACTGTACTTACTGTACTCTGCCATAACTCCATCCATTTTGGCATCACATTCATCTGATTGATGATTCGGATACTGAGAACCTCCATTCTGTGAGTTTCTGACAGACTTCTGCTGCACTGCTGTCATCTTCCTCCATTGTTAGCTGATTTACAGTTTGGGAAACTTCACTGCAAAAGATATTAATACACATTAGTTAATGGCATGCCTTCATATTCCAAAAGTTTCCTATGAAATAAAATAAGTCTTGAAATGCTGACATTAATTGCTATGCAGTGTACTGTGGCTCATACAAGGTGACAGAGGCAGCCATGGAACATTTCACTGTCGTGTAGTGTACTGTGGTTTGCTCAAGGCCACAGAGGCAGCCACGGAACATTTCACTGCCTTGTAGTGTACTGTGGCTTGCTCAAGGCCACAGAGGTAGCCCTGGAACATTTCAATGCCTTGCAGTATACTGTGGCTTGCTCAAAGCCACAGAGGCAGCACCAGAACATTTCACTGCCTTATAGTGTTCTGTGACTTGCTCAAGGCTACAGAGGCAGCCCCAGAACATTTCACTGCCTTGTAGTGTACTGTGACTTGTTCAAGGCCACAGAGGCAGCACCAGAACATTTCACTGCCTTATAGTGTACTGTGACTTGTTCAAGGCCACAAAGGCAGCCCTGGAAAATTCCACTGCCTTGTAGTGTACTGTGCCTTATTCAAGGCTACAGAGGCAGCCCCAGAACATTTAACTGCCTTGTAGAATACTGTGGCTTGCTCAAAACCACAGAGACAGCCCCAGAACATTTAACTGCCTTGTAGAATACTGTGGCTTGCTCAAAGCCACAGAGACAGCCCCAGAACATTTAACTGCCTTGTAGAATATTGTGACTTGCTGAAGGTCACAGAGGCAGCCCCAGAACATTTAACTGCCTTGTAGAATACTGTGGTTTGCTCAAAGCCACAGAGACAGCCCCAGAACATTTCACTGCCTTGTAATGTACTGTGTCTTACTCAGGGCCACAAAGCTACTGTGGCTTGATCAAGACCACAGAGGCAGTCCCAGAACATCTAACTCCCTTGTAGTGTACTGTGGCATATTCAAGGTCACAGAGGCAGTCCCAGAACATTTCACTGTCTTCTTGAGTACTTTTACTTGCTCAAAGCCACAGATGTAGCACTGGATCATGTTGCTTATGGTGGGGATGATGTAAAAGATGCCCACCTAGTGCACACTGTCTTCTTGTGTGGATGTTCTTTGCATGGTTGAATGTGCTGGTAGAGGGCAGAGAAAGAAATCATGATTCTGGCCACTGCAAGGTAGTTCTGTATATATTGCAATGGAGTCCCATTTTTGCACATTTCAAATACAGCATTGCTATGTCTTTCATCCAACTTCTTGGTCTTAGTAATAGTGTAAAGGTGGTGATTTCTAGATCTGCAGATCTCCAAAAGATGTGTATAAATGCCACAAAAATGCAAAATATTTATACAGCTGAGGGACAAGTACAGGAGGCATTGCCAGGAACTGTGACAAATCACAAGTTGGGAATTAAGGAACAGACAAATCAGATGCCGAGGATCCGGGTGGCATGATGTTACTATGATGTCAGAAACAGTGTTAGCCAATCAGTTCCAAACTGATGGCTGTCTTGAAGTTTGGGAACAGTATGTAATGGAGGCTTTTGTCAAGCTTGAAAAATGTACATCTGACTGAGAGGCAATATTCTGCATCACTGTACTGTATATTGGATTGAAGATGACTATCGGATTCAGAACCGCAGACTTTTATGGTACCCCAAATGTAGGCAGACCTGACAGGAAGAGAAAAGCAGTAACACAACTGAAGTCCAGCACACCTGTGAGCAGAAAGAGATGGGGAAAGAAAAATGCCACAGCACCAGTAAAATGCAGGATTTTTAGAAAGAAGCCCAAGAAATACAAGGTAAGACAATATTGTTTGTATTATTGTTCTGAATAATATTTATTCAAATAGCTCTCAACTGCTATGATTTTCTTATAGCACCACTGATGTGCATTATAATGTTGGGTAACTTGATGTAAATTGTTCTTAACACTAGACAAATGTTGACCACAATTTTTTTAATTATTATTCTTTTTCCAATTGTGACCCCACTCCCATACCTCTCCTGCTTTACAAATTGAGGACAAGGCTTAGAAAAATTAGGAACAAAGGATCCAATCAAGGATACATCTTAAACATTGGTGATTTCCATTCAGGATGCTGGTAGAATAGGAAATTTAGTGTAAATGTTTTTTTCTGAGCAAGAACAATGTGCATATGTATGTAGGTGTGGAAGCACAGGGCCCTCCATGTGTCAAACAACAGTAACCAAATTGTCAGCATAGTCATCTGCGCTTAGCAAAAAATCCATATCTTGAACCCTTTTCTAGACATAGCCGCTGAAAGGTGCCATGACTGCCCCATTGTTATCCTATGGGAAAATGTGGAACTTTGGAGTGCTGTAACTGTGGAACTTGTGTCCATTTCTTTACCAAAGGAGGAAAGGGCACATCTGTAGGCCAAAAGCTTGCCACCCTGCAAATTTGAGCCCCAAAGTCCTAACCATTTTTTTGCTCTGAAGTGGCAAAGAAACTGATTTTTGGGACTGTTTACCTGCTTTCACTTTCAGAGCATATATTTTTTCCCATTGGCTATAATGGAAAACTTTAAAGTTTAATAACTTTTGAACAGATAACTATTTTTTCACCAAACATTCAAAAGGAACATCTGTATGGCAAAGGCTTTCTACCTTGAAAATTTCAGATCACAACCTAAAGCCATTTCTAAGATTCAGGTTGACAAAGAAATGTCATAAAAACACAGATTTTTCTGTTTGTTCAGCACTCTGTATCTCAGACAACACACTACAGATTACCACAAAAGTTTGCAAGTCAAGAGATCTACCCCTAGACATTATGCATATCAAATGTTATGCTAATCCATTGAATAGTTCCAAACTTATTAATGTTCAAACACACAATTTTAAAATAGAAGTTACCTTTCACCCTAACCATACTATCACTACCATGCCAGTATAATATCTGTATGTATATTCATTGCAAAAAAACATCATTAATGCATCAGTTAGGGTTGATAGTACAAAAACAAAAGTATGGAAATGTGATGCTAGGGTTACCACCCCTGCCACTCCCACCCCACCCCTCCACCTTCCACACACCAACAGAGAGTCTGGGTGTGCCATGCAAGTCATCAGGTTTAACTCTCACCCCATTCCTTGTATAAACAAACTGACATGCTACAGTAAGGAGGAGAATGGGGTGAGAGTTGGAACCTGATGACCATGGTACACCCGATAGTCTGTCGGTGTCTGGCGTGGTGGAAGGGGTGGGGGTGGTGTGGTAGGGGTGGTAACCCTAAAATCACATTTTATACTTTTGTTGCTGTGCTATCGATCCTAACTGATGCATTAATGAAGTTTTTTGCAATGAATCTCCCTTCTTTTTGAGAAAGTGTAATTTAACTGATAAATGGTATGTGTTTGTGGGAGTGTGGGCCCTTCAAGCCCTGTGCTCCCTTCACGTTGCCCATTTTTTGTGTAATGGTATGTGTACGTGGGAGTGCAGGCTCTTTGGGCCCTGCACTACAACTTACACTTAAGTACTGAGCCATACAGTAGCCCCATAGTACTGATAAGAAACCCTCGTGACACTTATTTGTACCCACATGTCATTGAGGACAGTGATGTTAGACAGATCAACATATTTACCTTGTGATCTGTAAAACAAACATTTTCAAGAAGCGCACTCTAAATCAAATGCCTCTCTTTTGGCCGGTTCAAATCCAGCAATCTAATTTCTGAAACATTGAATGAGATTGTCCTCACTAGTACCACATGCAACAGGAAAAGCTGTAACATCCTCCTGTTCTACCTATTCATCTGCATTACTTAGCCCAAGAGATCTAATGAAAGCACACGCAGCCTGCATGTCTCCTTGGGCCAGCAACAGTCTAAGTCTTGCAAGCTTATTGACAGCATTCCTTGCCCTGTAAATACTGTCAAGTAGCCTGTAGACACCCCTACCATGTACACATATCATACTGATATGATGTAGTATGTTGTTGCAAATGCTGCAACTTAGGCAGGCCAAGCAATGTCCTAACAAATCCTTGAAAGGCCTAACAGGACATGTGTCAGTATCCTGAACTAATGTATCCCTTTCCTTGTCAGTACTGACAATGAACTGGTTAACAAAAGTTTGCAGTTTTAACAATGATTCCAGTGTGACGTGACATTTCATGAAGAATCACATGGCCATGTCACAGCTTTTGACCTTTTTGATTGTCTGGCTGTTGACAGTTCATCTGTGTCACTGTCACAAGTCACCTGTACATTGATTGGAAGGATATTTCATACAATACCTTCTTTTTCAGCTGTCATTGGACAGGTTTTGTCAAGTACATGGTATATTTCTTCCCAATGAAAAGTTTCTCGGAATCTACTATGGAGCCAGACCCCTCCAAATATACTACAAAGATTGTCTCTGTTGAGAGACAGTACTTTCTGCAATTGCATACAAATATGTATTGCACACAGATGCAGTTTGTTCATCACCTTTTTATGAATGTACCACAACCTTGTGACAATCGTGCATAACATGAGAACAAATCTCCTAGCCTTAAGCTGTAAAATCATGTGTCCTTTTTTGGTCTTGATAGATTTGCCATCATGTTTTACGACTGCGTTAATACATCTTGTAATTTTGGCCTTCGATGTCTGAGTCTGAAAATACTTCTTGTGATTACTAACAACAGATATACGAGAAATAATGTGTTGGCTAGTTATGCTCTTTACTTGTGTTTTATTACATGAAGGTAGCTGTTTATCTACAGTAATGTTTCTTACTGCCCTGTTGGCAGGTGTATGGAACTGTTTTCCTGACTGTTTATGGGCACTATTTTCATCTTGTGTAGTTTTGCTTTTAGTGCACTGAAAGTACCTGTCACATCTAATGATGCTCTTCTTCTTTTGCATCTATGGCATTCTTCAAGATTCTTTCCTATGCAATTGTACCAAAAAAGTCAGATAACCTGAAAAGAGAAACAGAATTCTTTTAGTATTTGACATAGTAAAATATTTAACAAATACTAAGAAGTACCATCTCTGTAATACATCAGTACTGTATGCATTTGTAGTCATGGCAATAGCAGTGGGCCATTGTACAATATCAGTTAAGGAACTAACCCCTCCACCCACCCACAAACAAACACCACTGTATCCAGAAGTCACAACAACGACTGAACCAAAATCCTAAATATTACTGTTAAAGTTACCTGTTACTAACCACATGTATGTTAGAACACTTTTAGGGATCTCATACAGGGAATACCCCAATTCAAATGAACAGGTACTGTATCTTGAGATCACAGCAACACTTCAACTAAGCCCTAAGTATTACTGTGACACCTGCCTGTTATGAATCCGACATGTGATACAACTCTGACCTCTTTCACAGTCTCAGCTGGTGATTGCCCCCACCACACACAAAAAACACCAGTTCCAGGATACTGAGGTCACAGCCACAGTGCAACAAATCCCATAAACATTAGCATAACACTTCACAAATTAAAACCAGATATGTTAGAACACTCACACATTGCATGTGCCTACACAGTGAATACCCCACACCCAAAGAACAAACACTGGATACCATGGTAACACTTAAAGACCAACTGAACACCTAAACATTATCATTACAGTTCCCTGATACCACACTGACCTATATTTGAACACTTAACCTTACATGCTGTCACTCAAGGAATGCCACCAGACCCAAAAACAGCAGTCACTGGATGTTGAAGTGATAACCACAGCCAAACTGTGCCCTTAAATATTTGCATTACTGCTCACTGACACAAATCAGACATATACAAGAGCACTGAGGTCTTGAACATTCTGAATGATTCCCTAAATAAACACTTTAAAGGTGAGGTGACATATACTGACATCTGAGACACAGCACAACAGAACCTGAAAAGATCACTGTAAAACTTCCCTAATGTAAAACAGACATATGTTT
The DNA here is from genome assembly GCA_016271365.2 of Neoceratodus forsteri. Taxonomy (NCBI): domain Eukaryota; kingdom Metazoa; phylum Chordata; order Ceratodontiformes; family Ceratodontidae; genus Neoceratodus; species Neoceratodus forsteri. The sequence goes on from CM057450.1 coordinate 35,117,431, forward strand.
GTAACTCTATTACATTTCACTGTATCAATCTGTCAATGCCCCCCCTCCAACAGCATGCTGTTATGGAGTATCAGACACAGCACAGCTGATGGCATAAACATCACTGTAACACCTACCTGCTTGCAACCACACATAGTTTGGAAAACTGTGCCGTGCATGGTGTCAATCTGGAATCCCACCTCCCCCCCCCCACAGCGACAGAACACTAGGCACAGTTTCCTTAGGACACCGCCAAACTGAATAAAGTGGAAAAATGAAACATAGAAACATAGAATTTAATGGCAGATAAGGACTGCTTGGCCCACCTAGTCTGCCCATTTCCCTACCTGATGGATAAGCTGCAGATTCTAGTTAATCAACAGCTTACTTCCTCCTACCCCCCACTAGAATTGCTTTATGCCTGTCCCATGCATTCTTGAATTCTCTCACTATTCCTGACTCCACAACCTCCTCAGGAAGGCTATTCCATGCATCCACAACCCTCTCTGTGAAAAAATATTTCTAACATTACCTCTGAGCCGTCCCCCCTCTATCTTCAAATTGTGCTCCCTTGTTCTTGCACATCTCTTCTTCTGAAAGATACTACCCTCTTGTACTTTGTTAATTCCCTTGAGATACTTGAAAGTTTCTATCTTGTCCCCCCTCTCCCTCCTTTCTTCAAGGGTATACATATTAAGCTGCTTTAGTCTCTCCTCATATGTCTTCTGGTGCAGACCCTGCACCATTTTGGTTGGCCTCCTCTGAACAGCCTCCACTCTGTCTATGTCTTTGTGGAGATGGGGTCTCTAGAATTGCACACAGTACTCCAGATGGGGTTTCACTAACTGTCTGTACAGAGGGACACCAACCTCCTGTTTTCTACTGTTGATGCCTCTCCCTATGCATCCCAGTAGCACCCCAGCCCTCCTTACTGCCTTCTCACATTGCTTACTCACTTTTGGTCATCTGATATAATTACTCCTAGGCTCTTTCAATTTTTGTTGTTGTTATTAACTCACCCCCATTGTGTACTCTTCCCCTGTTTTTTTTATTTCCCAGATGCATTACCTTGCACTTCTTTGCATCGAATCTGAGCTGCCACATGTTTGACCATTCCATTCCTCCAACCTTGCCAAGTCCCTTTTCATTCTTTCCACCCCACCTTGTGTATCAACCCTGTTGCAGATCTTTGTGTCATCTGCAAAGAGACACACCTTTCCTTCCAGGTGCTCTCCAATGTCACTTATAAAGACATTAAAGTGGACTGGTCCCAGTACCAAACCCTGTGGTACCCCTCTAGTTACCCTCCTTTGTTCACTGTGGACTCCGTTTACTATTACCCTTTGTGTCCTGTTGTCCAGCCAGTTTTTTTATCCAGGCTACCACATTGGGACCCACTCCAAGGCTGGCTAACTTGTATATTTATCTTTTGTGTGAGACTGTGTCAAATGCCTTGCTAAAATCTAGGTAGGCCATATCCATAGCCCCTCTCTGGTCTACTACTTTGGTCACCCAGTCAAAGAAATCTATTAGGTTCATCTGACATGACCTTTCTGCTGTGAATCCATGCACCCTTGGGTCCTGTGCCCCACTGGCCTCTAGGTACTCAGCACTTCTTTCCTTCAGAAGTAATTCCAGCATTTTCCCTACCACTGAAGTCAAACTAACTGGTCTGTAGTTTCCTGCCTCTGCCCTGCTCCTACTTTTGTGAAGTGGAATCACATTTGCCCTCCTCCAGTCCTCAGGTACCACCCCATCCTGCCATGATTTGTTAAAGAGAGTAGTCAGTGGTGTTACTAGTTCTACCATTAGTTCTTTTAGTATTCTTGGGTGAATCCCATCAGGCCCCATTGCTTTGTCTACCCCCAGTTTCAAGAGTTCTTTCAAAACCCTTTCTTCTGTGAATGGACTAGTATCGACACCCCTATTCAGAGTTTCTCTCTTGTTTGGTTTAGGTACCTCCCCCTCCTCTTCCATTGTGAATACTGAGCAGAAGTATTTGTTCAGTGTCCCTACTTTTCACTGTCACCCTCTGCCCACATTTCCTCCCCTTTATTAAGTCTCTGTATCCCTCCCTTGACCGTTAATTACACTACAATAACCTTGTGTTGTGTGAGGTAATAAGATGCAAATTTCAGCAATATACATCGAATCAAGTATATTATGTACATGACAGTGTAATTCTCATAAAGTGTAAGTTATTTATGATTTCATTTGTCATATCATGATTTGACAACATTTAACTATGCTGTAGCAGTAAACCAAATGTTACATCTGAATTCCAGACAGTTAAGTAAAATTCTGCATAATAATATGAGAAGTAGACAAAAAAATGTGTTCAAATGTAAAAATACTCAATTCAGATGTTCGAGCGATAAACGTAATAATCAATCTCACGGTAATTTCAAAAACTATTTGCACTTAAAACACTGCGGATGATTATTGCTAATACAATGCGAACAGTACAAAAAACACTTCAGAGCATAATTCATTTTATGCATTGAATGTTTCTTAACATTTTCAAACAAGGACACTTTAAGGTGTTGCACAGGAAACTGGAAGTTCGAACACAAAGACACCATCTTAAATCGAATCAAAACCAAGAAGCACATGCAGCGAGACCATAGCCTCAAAACAAAGTAAGTAAAATGCTCCATTTAGCTAAATAAAACAATAAAAAGTGAATCGGATGCTTAATGAAACACTATTCAAATGATTAACTGAAAAAAACGTATGAAGTATCATATTCTAAGTTCAGTTCGATCCTTTTTGTGGGGGTAGTGTAACAAACTGTGAATCTGTTACCATGTGAGTGGTGCAGCACTAGATAGAGCTTAATATTTTTTGCTTGTTAACAACATGCTATTAGCACCACCCATAATAAAAGCATTGTGTAAACAACTCGTTCTGTAATGAATTGCGAATGTAATATTACAAACCGTGCAAATATTTTTTTCAAAATACCAATTGAAGCATGTTGTTTCCAATTATTTGATTGTTTTCTGACTTTAACAATTTGAACAATAAAATGTTAAAACAATTGTAGCTGTATCTGCAACATGCAGGTCTGCAATTAATGAGTGCAAACTGTCATAATGAAATGGCAGTAAATTAATACAAACAATTGATGTGGTACTTGTGGCTTGTTTAAAACATTCAACACACTGCTGCATTTTGTTTTTTAAAAAAACTTTCACAGCAAAGCCATAAACGCAGATCAAATAACATGTCTAAACATGCTTTGAACAGTTTTTCAGGATACCTTTTACACATACATAACATCATGGTACCCATTGTAAAATCAAGCTTAAGTAAGCAATAAGACATGACAGGGTGTGCATGGAATAGATTTTACCTCACAGCCAAGGGCGTAATGAGTCACGAAGCCATGGCTGAGTGCCTTTAGCCTCTGGTGTGTGGTAATATCTGTTCCATGCACACACCTGGAGTGACTTATTGTGCTTATAAAATGGCATAGCATTGTTAAAATGACAGAAACACAAAGATAACACATTTTAGCTGCATAAAAATATTTTATTTTGTATGAAAAATCATTACGCAGCATAAAGTAGTTCTAATTACTATGTGTGGGAAAGGTAGAGAAAGACATTTGTACTTCTTTAAAACATGTTAACTGGTTAGACATTCAGAAAATACAGTATACTGATTTTGTAATTAATCATCATGAAGTCACTTGCCAAAAAAGTTTACAGTCCCACTAAAATTCACAGGTCCATTGAAAGTGAATGGACCATTATTAATGCAGTCATTCCTCCTGTTGGTGGCAGTGCAGTGCTTTGCTTCATTTCATTCGGTTTAACATCAACTTGTTTTTCCTTTTCTGGATGTTGTGATTGTAGCTCACTTATGATCATGTTTTTTTGTCCCAGTATCGAGCTCCAGCGTTATCTGTCCATGGCAGCAGCAGCAGCCCAATATGATCGCAAGCTAGCTTCACAGCGGTGCCCTGTTACCGCCATGACCTCTCGGCTTTGTGGACTGGCTTCAGAGAGCAAACGAACTGCAGTGGACCTTATGGAGTGATTTGTGTAAATTTCACTCAGGCAGGCTTCTTTGCTTATTTTGGACATTAGGGTCAATAGGAAATTTACACCGAGTGGTCGTTTGGTGTACCAGCTTTGACTGCAGTCCAGGAAGTGTTGCAGAAGACGGCGTGGGTGGCAGTAGAGCGCTGTCGCATCAGCAGGCACTTTACTGAGGTATTTTTTTAAACTCTTTACTGGGCAAAGTGGTGAATCGGGTTCTGAATACATGAACCCTCGGTTGGCTTGTTTGTTATTCTCAAAGGGGTTGCTGTGATTTTTTGTGGCTTCATTGAAGCCAAGAGTCGCATATTCGGCCCCATTTTCATCTAATTTTAACACAAAGCTGTTGGGGGTCAGGTTTCTCAGTTCCTCCCGCCCACTCCTGGCCATGTACAGTTGTATGTTGAACCACGCTTTTCTTAACAGGCCAGGTGCGGTGTTGGGAGATAGGGCAGGCAATTTCTTGAGCAGTAGTAAGTCAGGGTTGGATATCGGAGGGTGGTGTTTGCTTACAACTTTCTGTTGCCTTCTGTAACGTTTGGTTACTGACACAAATATGTTGTTGCTGCTGTGAAATGCTGGGTCTGTAATAATGTTTAGTTGTCTCCCTATGCCCACTGAGTTGAGGTGCCTGTTCAGTAAGGATCGTAGACTGTAATAGCTGCTGATAGCATACTCATTGCATTTGTGTTTCTAACCTCTGCATAGAAACATCTGAATGCATCATTTAGCTCTGTGCTACTTGATGTTTTAAAATCGATGTGTACCCCTTTAGCCACTTGCCAGTCTTTAAAGACTTTGATTGCCCATGAAGTTGTTTTCTTTGTATTGGGCTCATTTTTGGAGTCTTCGATTTCATTAAGGGCTTCTTTGGTGAGGGAAAGGTAACATGAAGTAATTGTCATGGCATTTTGGGCATTTTCCTCCCTTTCATTGATTGCTGTACTCACTGTGCCAGTTGTTAGAAGGCTATTGACAGTGTTGTAGTCTTCTTCGGGTGAGTTAAAAATCCTCTCTAACTCCTCGTCAGACATGCTTACATTGAAATTTACTTTTCTATCTGATGCCATGGTGATTCAGCTAGTGGGTGAAGGAAAGATGGATGCCAGTGAAAATGCCAACATTCTAAAGCTCATGAATACTGGCCTTTTCACTGACAGAACAAGCAAGCTTAAATACTATAATGGTTGGTAGATATGTACAGAAATGTAAATTAGTAGCTTGACGGTATGCTATCAATAGAAAAGGTATTTGGTGTGCTTGCCATAAACTGTTTTTTTTTTTTTTTTTTAAATTTAGCATCACAGCAAAATTACTTTGAACGGTTACTTAAATCACGCTCTGAACAGTATTTCAAAATATCATTCACACACATATAACAGATCTTAAAACTTGTAAAAATCAGCCCAAATTATTATAAAAGTAGAAATATAATAACAGAGGATTGAATCATGCAGTAGTCAAGTAAGCCATCATAACATGATGTTTTGTTATACATTAAACAACATGAAAATGGATTTTTTCATTTTCATGTCAATATAAACACATTTAGATATATGAAACTTTGCTGTGACTGCTTCAAAATACACAATAAATTATCTACACCATCTGCCAGAATACATAAGAAAACAAAAAACATACAATTATGCCACTGTTTAATGTTATGTGTATAAGACATAGACTTACCCACTAGAATGCCAGCATAAGAAAGGGAGGGAAGACCGGCATGGCAAGACATTTATACTGGATGGCTCAACCAATCAGGAACCATGCCATGACATGAGTGACAGCAGTGCCCACTGTCACACTGGCACTTTCCCTCCTAAAAACAGTGGTTGGCATAGCAACTATACTGTAGCATTGTGCTACCCATGTTAGACATACACTTTTCTGTTGGCATCCAGAGAGACAAGCCAGACTTTCAGTAGCGCTGTTGCTTTTAAAACGTGGGATTTTTTTTACAACAGTAGCAGAGTTCTACAAAATGGATTCAGCCATGGCTGTAAATAACAAGAAAACTGTCTGGATTTTGGGGAGCTCACTAGTGAAAAGGGCTGACCAGTATGCAAAGAGGAGTTGTTTTGGTTTAAACTTACAACTCAGCAACTGTGATGTGCTGTGGTTTGGGAGAGGTGGAATGAGATGGGAGCATCTCATGACAAAAACCAGCAGCCTCATTCTCAATCAGCCTGCTCCAGAGATTCTCCTCATCCATGTTGGTGGCAATAATCTTGGCCACCAAAGAGGCATATATTTCATAGAGATAGCAAAAAATGATTTGGCCATGCTCCATTCTCAGATACCGAATTGTCAAATTATTTTTTCTGACATTATTGAGCGCAGGGTCTGGGTATGAGAGGGATGTACACCTGGCGTAGAGAGATCCAGACACAAAGTAAATGTGCAGACTGGAGCATTTTTAAAAGACATTGGGATGCACACTATTTGGCATTAAGACATTGGATATTTTAAACACTGGCTATTTCTAAAAGATGGTGTGCATCTGTCGGATGCAGGAAATAACATTTCCCTGATAGATCGTAAGCGTGGAATCCTGGCAGTTATGTAAGTGGCATATAACACTGAAGACAATGCTGTCAAATCACAGTTGTCTATCCACAAGGCACAACTTACAAAGTTGCAAACAAAAGCTCTTTTAAGAGTCAACAGTGTTGTCAAAAAATAGAAAAAGTACACACATGTACAATCATACATAACAATCCACTGTATACCGTATGTCAAGGGTACACAGTAGATAAACTAATCAATATACTGTTGAACACAACAGAATGAAGCTTAGTAAAGCAGACTTATGAAACACAGTAACTAACTAAAACAGTTAATACAGTAGCAATTTTAAATAGTACTCTATTTGCTATCATATATTAAAGCTATAAATATACAAATCATACTGTTGTATGTCTCTGTATATATATGACTGACATATATAACATTTATTGTAGTTATCAATGATGTAACCATAGGCTAACTCACTGTATCCTTCTAATTGTTTGTTTATTTTTTCATTGCAGAACCATGACAAGGAAGTGGAGCGGTAATCAGGTCAGGAGGCTTGTGTGTGTGCCCTAGACTACAAAGGATATGCAGGCATCTATTTCAGGGCATCCAGCCTGCCCATGACAAAAATGTGGCAGGAAGTGAGTGACTGGCTCACTGCAAAAGGCACACAAAAAACACCCTTAGAGTGCCACATGAAGTGGGAGGTCCTGAGGCAGATATTCTTTGTCTTACAGCAAAAGGCAAAAAACTCTGCCAGGGAGCAGGTGTGGTTTGACCTGGCCACCCGAGTATAGGAGAATGTTGGCAAGCCTAAGCTAGGGGAACAATACCTAAGGAGTAAGTATTATAAATTTAATTTTGTTAGGTATTAGAATACATAATTAAAAGTTTAACTGGTTACATATACTTTATATAAAAACAGTGTAACAAATGTATTGATGTAACCTTGCATAATTTGTATTCCTCAGTTATTAAAACTGTATAACTTTATGGAAATGCAGTGCTTAGAAGTATCAAAGGTACAATGTATAGTTTCTTTTAAAAGTGTATAAGTTGCAGTTGTGTGAGGTAGTGAAGCATTTTACAAATTGTTGGACTAATTATCACAGTTACCTGACACCACAGTAATATATATATTTGACACTGGGAACCTGTACAATTTTACTCATCATATGCCCATACCCTACACCCCCAACTAGAGATGTTGCAAAATTAAATTTCACCAGTGAAATTGGCAATTTTACCACGATAAATTTTTCTTGAAATTGCGGCAAAATGGCAACATGTCACCACAATTTTGCACCCTGCATATCCCAGTCCCATTGTGTAAAACTCTCCCTGGTGTCTAGTGGCCCCCCCCAGCTGCTCACCAGCCCAAATTATTCTCCCTGGTGTCTAGTGGTCCCCCCAGCTGAACATCAGCCGTAATTGAATAAAGCCCCCCATTCCTAGATACCCTGGGCCCCTCATTTTGTTTTATTAAAACAAAATCAAACCCACTTCCTGGTGTCTAGTGGACCCCCCACCCTGTCATCATGAGATTATCCATCTCCCATCTCTCCAGTGCTCGATCGGGTTACTGGCTGATACCTTCCACTTCATTCCATGGCTGGCAGCCCAACTTACCTCCTTTGAATGAATGAACGTGCTTGTAAGTATGCACTTATTCATTCAAGTGCTCAGTCAGGCTTCCAGCCATGGAGGTGAGTGGAGGGCTGTGCCAATGGCCCAGTTGGGGTACTGGGGGGAGTGGTGGGAGCACTAGCTCATGATGACAGGGTGGGGGTCCACTAGACACCAGGGAGTGTAGGTTTGATTTTCTTTTAATAAAATGAAATGAGGGGGCCAGGGTAACTAAAGGAGACAGTATAGCACAGTGGCTTAAGGCTCTAAGCTGCAAATCTGAAGACCTGGGTTTGAATCCCACAGCCCCCACTTGCATACTGTGTGACCCTGAGCAAGTCATTTAACTTCCTTGGGCTCCCAACTCACACCTGTAACAAGCTTTCAGATTAGTGTGTCTCTCCTGGTAAAAGAAATAAAATTAAAAAAAAAATTATCTCCGGCGATCGGTCAGGGGGGACCACTAGACACCAGGGAGAATAATTTGGGCTGGTGAGTGGCTGGCAGGGACCACTAAACACCAGGGAGAACTTTGGAAACCTTTATTTCACCGGCGGTGGTGAGATTTTGCTTGCGAGTGGCAAATTTTGCCAGATTGGTGATGAAATTTCACTCGCTCTGTGGGTGAAATTTCACATTTTGCCCTGTGAAATATTTTCCATAATGTGTGATTTACGTGAAATATTTCGCTGGGTGAAATTTTTCAATTTTGCACAACACTACCCCCAACTACAGCATCCGGCACTGTATCCTGCTGTCACCAACACAACCCAGCTGTTCCCTAAACATGACCTTTACACCTCACTTATGCAACACTCATACATATTTTAAAACATAATACTTACATATTTAATTAATAGCATCATCCCCAACAAAAAACACCAGGCACCTGATCATGAGTTCACACTCAACTAAACATTGTTGTTACAGTTCCCTGATACCTATCACACATATGTCACAACTCTGGGTGTTCACACATTGTCAGTCACGGAATGGCCCCTGCTCTACAAACAGAGACTTTTAATTTCACAAGTTCTTCAGTATCTGTGTATCTTTATATCACAAACTGACATGATGTATTTCTTTGAGTAACTGTAAATAAGAAATGTTATTGGTGGCTTGAATAATCTCATTAATAGGATGGTGTGGGAGGGATTGTGATGCTCAAAGAGGAAAAGGTATCATCTAAGTAGGGGGTAGATGGAATCCTGGGTAGACCCACAGGTTGGCATGGGGTAGTAGCTGATTTTAACCAAAGTGGAATGGAACCTAGGATTTATCATCTCTGATAACCTTAAGGTATAAAAGCACTGCACAAAGAATGCAGAGGCAGGAGTATTATTAACAGGAGGCAAGAGGTGGTGATGTCATTGTATAAAACATTGATAAGGCCTCACTTGTTGAACTGCATGCAGTTCTGGAAGACACACCTGCACAAGTTAATAAATAAGGCAGAGACTCTCCAGAGAAAGGTTACAAAGATGATGCAGACATTGCACCACAAAACAAATGAGGAGAGACTAAATGACCTCAATATGTACTCACTGGAGGAGAGAGCAGAGGGACATGATTGAAAGTTCCAAGTACCTCACAGGCATGAACAAAGTGCAAGTGGGTGACCTTTTCCCATGAATAAAAAGCATTAGAAAAAGGGTGGCACTATAATAAATTGGAGGGGTAGATTAAGAGGTAGTGTGAAAAAGTTTTTCTACACAGATACTGTAGGGTAGTTGACACATGTAATAATCTGCCACAGGAGATTTATTTATTGTATTTATTTATTTTTTGATGACCGGGTAGGTGCACTAGACACAAGAGTGACTATTTTCAGGCATGACTCAGGAGGTCAACAATACAGAGAGATAGAAATTTATAGGATACATTGCCAAGAAATATGCAAATACATCACAGTCAGAGGTGAGACAAATTTAAGACAATATTTGTACTAAGGCACGCAGAGGTGTAATTATACAAATAGAAGGTAAGTGCCCATGTGTAATCAGTAATAGTAATATCAATATTTAAAGTGCAGAAAAAAATGCCACAGGGTAACATTACATCCAGCTGAAACTAAAAACAGCTAATTGGAAGGAGGCAGGGAGAGAGGTAAATGATGAGAAACAGCCTAGCAAGAGTGAGGAGGCGCGAAGGAGAGGGATGGGAAAGAGAGGGGAGGATAGAAATAAAAGGGAGACTGATAGAAGGAGAGAAGTTACGGGGGAGGCTGAAGACCAGGGTGCCAGCTCACATCACAGAAGGGGAGGAAACAGTGGGCAACTGGGGCAAAGGGAGCTACGATCTACTGTGGGTTGAAGCAGGTGCAACGATCACGTGTGGTAAAGAGGGAGCAGTGCCTTTTCTTAAAAGTAGCATGATTGGGGGCCAGGCCTATGTCTAGGAGCAGCAAATTCCAGTAATAGGGACCTACGTGAGAGAAATCTGATTTCCCTTTGGTAGTTCTACATCTAGGGATACTAAGCAAGGAAAGGTCAGAGGATCGGAGACCATAGGAGATGGGCGGGGGGGTCAGCAAGGAGGTGAAATAGTTAGGCATACTGGATCACAGTATACTGTCTAGAAGGTTCCCCAGAGAGATAAGCTGATGTGCAATAGGGGAGGGCCAATTTAGGTCTGAATACAGTAGGCAGTGATGTCTGAGTCTAGGGGATGCAGAGGCATAATGGCATATATTGTTGTAAGTTGTGTCCACCTATGAAGAGTAGCCTTAGATGCATTGGTATAGATTACAGATCCATAAGAGAGTGACGGTAGTAGGACTCCACTAGCAATGGCTGTCCTAGCAGAGGGATTAAGAATATGACTTGTTCTGTAGGCTAAGCCCAGTTTGGTATTTATAGCCTTACAAGAGGCAGTTACATGGGTATCATAAGTGAAGGATTCATTGAGCAAGACACCCAGATATTTAAAGGAGGTTACCATCTCCAGTGGGGAGCCATCAGCCCAAGAGACCCAGAAAAATTCATGGCACTGTTTTAGTTTGATAGAGGATCCAAAGAGCATGGTCTGGGTCTTTCCAGCATTGAGAAAAAACTTGTTTTTGGTGATCCAGGAGTGAATATTTTGCAGGTCCACAGAGAGCTTATGATTAATAGAATGGACATTATCAGAGCTAATGTAAAGAACAAGGTCATCGGTGTATTGCAATGACGAACAGGAAAATATATTGTGTGTTATATTATTAATAAAAATCGAGAAGAGGAGGGGTCTGAGGATAGATCCCTGTGGTACACCAACATTAATAACTGCTGTTTCAGAGACGGACGAATTGAATTTTACAGCTTGAGTTCTGTTTGATAGGTAGCTATGGAACCAAGTTATGACTCCAGTTGAGAAACCCAGGGTTTGGAGATTTGCAAGCAGAAGAGGGTGGTTTACAAGATCGAAAGCTTTCATCAGATCGATGAAAACAGCACCAGTTTGCAGACCCTGACCCATGGCTTGGAGAACATTATTTGTCAGCTGTAGTAGAGCAGTTTGAGTACTATGGCCTTTTCTGAAGCCATGTTGGTTGGTGTGGAGGAGATCATACTTTGTAAGGTGTTCTGAGATCTGAGCAAAGAAGAGCCTTTCCAGGACTTTATTTAGTATTGACAGTATAGCTATTGGTGTATAATTGGCTATATCTTTTTTATTGCCTTTTTTAAACACCGGTGTGACTCTGGCCAGTTTCCATATATTGGGCATCACGCCTTCACACAGGGACAAATTGAGAATCCTGGACAGTGGACCTGCAATGAACAGAGCCTCAAGCTTTAAGAGTTTAGATTCAAGGCAGTCAGAACCAACAGCAGTACTGTCTGATATGGAATTAAGATGTTTGCCGACAGCCTTCTTTGAGGTGACTTTAAAGTAGAAAGGAGGCGTCTGTGTAGTGACCATCAGGATGGGGGATCCAGACATAAGGTTAGCAGAAGAGATCACAGAGGTATAACTGGAGAGGTCAGAGAAGTGAGAATTAAATGCATTGGCAATTGTGCCTGAGTCATTACAGTGAACACCTTTCAGTATCATGTCATCATTTAGGATAGTTTGTTTTGATCCGAGGAAAGTTTTGATATGGGACCAAAATTTCTTAGGGTCTCCAGCTGCATCCATCAGAAGGCCCTTACAGGACTGGCTTTTTGCATGTCTTATTAGTGTTTTGCACTTTGATCTCTGCACTCTGTAGTTGTTAAAGTCTGCTCTGAGACCAGAGATTTTAAATTTCTTCCAGCATTTGTCCCTGTATTTGAGGGCTATAAGGAGGTCTTTGTGTAGCCATCTGGTTTGTTTGCCATGGAAATGCCGAGTAATGACCAGAGTATGTTTATCTTGAAGGAGCAGAAATCTACTCAGGAAAGCATGGAGGGTGGCATCTGTACTCAATGATTGGTATACAGGGGACCAGTCAGTATGAGACACATCATATAGAAAATGAGCCTGGTTTAAGTTTGCATAGTTTCTGAAACATATACAGTGTTGGGGGGATGTGGAGGCTATAGATGAACTCCATTTGCAGAAAACAGGAGAATGATAGTGGGGATAAGCATAGTGGAGTGGTTTAAGCATGCCTGTAACAGGAACAAGGGAACCTTGATAGGGTATAGAGTCCTGTAAAGCCATTGATCACATAGGGTCAGTGGCCAAATACAATGTATAGGGTCTATGTCAAAACTGGATAGGCTTAGCATTCCTTATCTGCTGACAATTTTCAATATTGCTATGCTTCTATATGCCCATAGAAAGTTTTTTCTGTGTGTACAGGTACTGTAATTATTAAGGTGATGGATTTAATGTTTGCTTTCTTTTTTTTTATCTTTTTTCTAATTAGGCAATGAAGACTTGCCAGACGATGATGGTGGAGAAGGCCTGGCCGAACCACTGCCTGAAGAGGGACAGGACAATGCTGCTACAGATCAGCAGCTGGCATTAACACCCAGGGTACACACAACAAGATAATATGTAGCGAGAGAGAGAGAGAGAAAGAGAAACATACAGAGTTATAAGTCATATTGAGTAATAAGTATTTATTACAAAATTGTATGTTTTCCTGAAATGATTGACCCTTGATGAGTTTAGTAACTCTGTTTTTATTTGTTGTATTTGTTTACTATAATTGTTGGAGGAAAACTAGTCATATGATGGGAATGTAGGGGTTGGCTTTGTTGACACACATGTCTTGTTTACAAATTGAGTAGACATGTTAAAAGTAGGCATTGTAAAATTAATAATGTTTATACTGATTCTGTGTTATGTCATAAGAGGCAGCAATCTATAGTAGTCACAAGTAACAATTCAACCTAAACAAGAAGTGTCAGTTTAAACTATGTGTTTGGCTTTTTGCACCTCACACAATATGGCATCTGTGTCTGTTACCTATCTGTAACTGCTACTTTCAATATACCAGGTAACAGAAATGTAAAAAGTGACAAAGTGGGATGTAAAAACAAGAAACTCAATGTTTTTATCACATTGCACAGCTGTGTTAAGAGGTATTACTTTTTATTTCATTGTATTTAAGTCTTTGGTAACATGATAAGCACCATTAGGCCCAAGTGCCTGTTTTGAGGGGTGATCTGGGAGCACGGGTGTGTTAATTGGCTTGTGAGAGTCACACAGTTCACATGGATAGGTTGTGAGAATCAAACACAAGTCTGCTGGGTGTACCAAGCTCATTCACAGCTCATTTCTGTAAACTCTATGGTATACAGTGAGCACAAAACTATCTAAACTACTTAAATAAGCTATCACATAATACTATTATTCTGCTACTAATTAAAACTCCAACAATTTATAAAAAGTAGTACATAAACTTATACAGCCATAGGAAAGATTTGTGCATATAAAAAACAAGGAAATCCCACACTCTGCTAACAAAATGTCTTTCAGATGAGACGTTAAGCCGAGGTCCCATCTGCCTGAATTGGTGGCAGTTCAGGTGGATGTTAAAGATTCCATGGCACTTATCGAAAAGAGTAGGGGTAGTTTTATTTGAAAAAAAAAAAAACATTACAAGGATATCCATTTAACAACTTGAAAAACAAAGGAAACATACAAAGAATAATACATAAACTACAGTCCATAAAAGCAGGAAGAGAGAATAACAAAATTTAAATTAATATTGAAAATCTTCATAAAAAACAAAGAGAACAAACTTCCTTTTTCCCCTCTCCCATCACTTTTTGTATTTAACTCACACCCTAATTCCCTTTTTGCAAAAAAAAGATAAATGTCCCAAACAAAATATTTATCATTCATTCTACACTCCTTATTTATATTTAATGAAAAACCTTTCCACCATCTTTGAACTTGCCTAACTGTTGAATGTGTAACATCTTTTTCATAAAAGTGCCACATAGCGTCACTTATTAAGACCCTAACAGTCTCGAAGGACATTCTATTCTGACATAGTACCCAATTACATCTTGCCTGCCATAAATAAAATGTTAAACAGCATAAGAATATGGCAAGAGTATCTGAATGAAACCTACAGCCCAAAAAAGTATAATGGCCTAAAACGCATACTTCATAAGACATAGTGTTGAGCCATGGCATATTCCATACTTTAGCTAAATAAACCCATAAAGGTTTAGAATAAGAACATGAAAATAAGTAATGCTCCATGGTCTCCTCCAAATTGATACAATCCAGATAAGGATAATTCCTTTCCTCTAAAGCTTTATGCTTGATGTTTCCCCTCACCTGTGTTCTTCCAATAAACAGAAAGCCATAAATGTTGCCATATCTGAGGCAGGATTCTAGGGTTAACTAGTTGAGCCAAAACATTCTTGTTGCATTCCAGAGTACAAAATTTAAAGCTGGGTTAGTTTGGATATATTTTATCGAATACTGTTTGATACAATTTTTTACCAGATTGGGACAGAATGTCCATTTTTTTGAGATTCCATATATATAATTTAGAAACTGCTGATTTGAAGAAATCTGGGACATGCAAAAAGGTCCCTAATTTTGGGGCCACCACCCCCATGCCCTAAAATATTATTCCAATATTAATCTACACCATGACCTTTGCGGTGAAGGTGATGATCCTAGTCCACATTTAACTGTCTGTGCAATAAAGAAGGTATGGAAAAAAAACTATGGGGTATAACATTCCTAAGCCCCCTTTTTTTTTGGGAGACATGTAAAACACCTTTGGATTGGGTTTAATCGATTACCCCAGAGCATCTGAAAAATAAAACACAATTTAGTCTTGTCTCTAACAGTTTTGGTGGGGGATACAGCATTGCTACATAAAGTAACATTGGATCCAGGAATTTTTTTATTATCTGTATATATTTTAATTTGGACGTACTCTAAGATTTCCAGTTGGATACTTTAAATTCCACTTTTTGCAAAGATTGTTCCCAATTAAATGAGGCCATATTCTGGGGTCCGAAAGTTATACCCAAAAGTTTCAATGGTTCAGGGGATACTCGAAGACCCTCTAAATTCTGAGCCTCTGGGTATCCTACTTCTATATACAGACCATGACTTTTAGCAATGTTCATTTTAGAATTAGATACTATGGTAAAATCCAACATGATTTTTAAAAATTTCTGAAATTGTGAGATATCAGAAAAAAATAGACATAGATCATCAGCGAAGGCTTGAGCATTAATAGCTGACTGTATGCCTATTCCTTGAATACCTTTCCATTTAGGATTGTCTATTATAAATCTTAAAAAAGGATCTAAGGAAAATACATAAAGAAGTGGGCTCAGGGGACAACGCTGATGTACCCCAAGCTGGGTCCTAAAGTTGAAACTGACTAGTCTTTGTATGATTGGATAAACTGTTGTTGATCTATAGATTAATTTGATAAACCTAATTAAATAATCTGGAATCCCATAATACTGTAAGACCAAAAACCAATAAGTATGAGGAAACCTTATCAAAAGCTTTCTCTTGATCTATTTTGATTAGTGTACCAAATTGACCTGAAAGAGAGAGAGATGTTTAATTACATCTCTCACAGCCATTAAAGCTGATTGTATTTTACGAGAAGGTAAACTACAATATTGAACTGGGGAAACTACCTGGTCAGCAAAAAGTTTTAATCGATTATTTAAAATATGTGTAAAAATTGTATAATCTGAATTCAGTGTAGTAATAGGTCTCCAATTAGAAATATTCTATCACATGATTTGTATATATATACATTAAAAGCCCATCTAAAAAAGAAGAGGGGATTTTGTTAATTCTTGTAAAATATCCAAAGACAACCACTAAACATTCAGATAGTTCTTCTTCAAACCTTTTATAAAATTCAGTGGGTAACCCAGCCAACCCTGGAGATTTTCCTGGTATCATTTTCTGAATGGCTAGTTTTATTTCTGGGGGAGCAATACTCATCACATTTTGTAGTAGTTCAGAAGGTATAGGAGGAACTTGAATGTGATTTAAATAAGCCTCAATTTCCTGAACTGTGGGATTTCTATCTGGTAATAATGTTGCCAAATAGTTTTTAATGATTAAAAAATAAATCTTTTTCAGAACTCCGTAATACCCCCTGAGAGTCAAAAAGGGCTGTCATTTCCGTAATTTCCCTCATGGCTTTACATGCCTGAAAAGGGTCACCCACTGGGGATTTTTTTATCCCATTTTGAAACAATACTTTCAAAGTGTTAGCGCTATCGTATTGATAGGATAACATTTCCAGTTTTATTTTTTGATTTGGTCCAAATAATTAAATCTAGAAGTATTTGACCAAGTATACAGCTTGTACACCTGATGGCGCAAGGAAAGATATTTGAAAAATGTATTATTCTCTGTATATTTCCCATATTTGTTTAACCAGTTTTAGAAATCTTGTTTGGAATCCAACCACCATTTTCCAATATCTGCATATAAAAAAACAGACAGAACATCTCGCACTAATAAGGGCTCTTATATTTTGGTGGACCCTTGGTTCATCCAATGCTTTTATATTCAATTTCCATCTGGTAGAAAAAGGTTTAATTTCAGGAATTTCATAAAGATTTACTATTAATAAAACATGATTTGTAAATTCTACTGGACAGGTTTCCATTTCTACTATAGATAAATTATTAGATACAAGAACATAATCAATGGTAGACTTAATGTTACCCTTTCTAAATGTAAAATTAGGTCCCCGTTTCCTAAATTTATTACAGTCTAACATGTTTGCTGATACTATTAAATCAGTAAGGGCATTAGAATCACAATAGATTTTAGCTGTTGTTTTCTTAATTTTAATATTAGAAGGAATCTCACAATTAAAGTCACCACAGAAAATGAGTGGTCATTAAGTAAGGTTTAACAGTATTAAACAATGCCACCCTCCCTGCTTTTAGCTGTAGGCCATAAATATTAATCAGCCTATATGTTTTATTCTTCCACATCCCATCCAATAACAATGCTCTTCCAGGAAAAATATCTACCAATTTTATTAAATGTAAAGAAAATGAATTAAATACAATTCCCACCCCATCTGCTGTATCTTGTCCGAAAGACCAATAAGAAGGCCCCCAAATCCATTCTCCCTGAAAGTTTCTAATATTATATGTAGAAAAGGCCCAGGTTTCCTGTAAAAAACAGATTTCCAAATGTAATTTATGTAAATACTCAAACACCATCTGTCTTTTACCTGAGTTTAAAAGACTGTGTACATTTATCGATCCAATTTTCAAGTTTGCCATGAGTTGGAGTTTTTAAACCTCCTCGGTGATCAACTTTTTTTCCTTCTTTTTTTCTTTTTCCCTTTGTACTCTGCAAAACCCATCTTTTGTGTTTCCATGTCTTGGTCTCTAGAGTTACTATCTCCTTCCTCTTGATTCATGTCTGAATCCCCCGTTCTGGTACCAAAACTGCAAAAGGGTTATTTGATGTAACAGTATTGGAGGGGGAAGTAGAAGGAGGGAGAATACTAACTGACCTTTGATTCATAGAGGATCTACGTCTCTGAGGTGGGGATAAGGCTAAAGGGACACTAACCTATGCTTGGTCACTATAACAAACTGGAGTAAGAAACTCTTGTTGTAAGGCCTGCAAATCTGACCATTGAGGTGAAAGGGGGGGAAGGGAAAGGGGTGGGAATAGGGGGGATTAGATCCTTAACTTCCACCTGCCCCACTTTTCTTTCTGTACCTTCCTTTTGATTGTATAAATTTATGATTTTAGTAGAGGAAAAAGAATCTTTATCTGATTCATCTTGTTGGGGTTTTCCAGGTACTTCAGCTATATCTTGTGCCTGTTAAATTAGGAGATCTGGACTAACATTACAAGCTGCATTTTTCGCTGCCCAGGGGCAGACCTTAAATGCATGCCCCACATCCTCACAAAGATCACATTTTGTGTGAGATTCACATTGAAAAGAAATGTGTCCTACCTCCCCACAGTTCCTACATCTTGGTTTGTCACATGTGCTAGAAATATGGGTACGTGAACCCCATTTATAGCAGGCTTTGGACTGTCTGGCATAAAATTATACCCCCCCATCCCTGCCTAACATAAATGAGTTAGGAATATGAACAATGCTAGAATCTGTATTTTGTAGTTTTACCTTGTATCTCCACCCCCAGTCCAAAAAAGCTCCGTATCCAGAATAGCTTCAGGGTCACCCAGGAGTTCACATCTTTGAGACAACCAATATGTAATATCTGCTACATGCACTCCATCATTTTGGAACATTACCGTAATGAATTTAACCAAAGGTTTAGAAAGTGGAATAACCACAAAGAGAGACCAAATGGGGGAATATTTCACCTGGGCATAACGCTCCCAAAAAAGATCCAAAAAATGGGCAGAGCGAAAACTAATGTCAAAATTGTCTTCTCCTGAGATGTTTATAAAAGCAAACACCTCTCTAGGAGAAAACCTTAAAGAATCCTTCAATAAGATTTTACCCACAAAATGTCTGTCCAGTCTGTCCTCCATACCACCTTTGTACCGGATTCGTACCACATTTCTCCTGGAAGCAGCTTATTTCTTTATGTGTGCAAACAGTTCAGATAGTAAGGGTGGTTTATTTGTGGATTGGTCTTGATTTTTGTCATTCTTGGGTACCATATAAATTTTAAGGTCCTTTTCTTCTACTTCAGCAGGTTTTGTGGGCTCAACTCCCACTACCTGTGAAGACTTTTCAATGGTGTTGTTTTAGGGGATTAGTACATCTGTAGATGTTAAACCTGGTGCTTCTTGATCTTTAGGAGTAGTTAATATTTGATCCAAGACCTGTCCTGGAATCCAAGTAGAGGAAGAGGGAGTAAATGATAGGTTATCGTCCCACTCCGGATCTGGGCTCCAAATCCCCGCAGGGTTTTGCTTCCAACCAGACCGGGCCAATGCTTCTCCCAGAGTCCATGTTGAGTCTAGCAACTCAGCTGTTTTGTGAGATGGTGCTGACTCCGTTTTTAAAGGTTCCCTATTTAAATGTCTTTTAGCTAAGGTTTGTGCAAGCCTTTTATCTTTTTGTGTATCCTTTTGACCTGGTTTAGATATAATTGAAAAAGAAAACTGCATAGCTGTGGCTTGAGAGTCAAAATTATTAGTTTGAAATCTAACAGCCACCTGGACATCAGGAAAGGCTGCAAAGCCTGAAGTTTTAGACAGTGTAGGATGCCTTGGGTTTATGTAAGTGTCAGTACTTTGATTCTCATGCATTCTAACAGTTATTGGGACAGGCTCACTAATCCCAGCTTTTTCAACACTTTTGGCTGAGGGGCTCGGCTGTAGGCACACGCTTAAATCCATTGCATTTAAACTGCCAGCTGGCTGACTCTCCCCTTTCACTTTTTCAGAGACAGAAGAAATATTGTAAACAGTGACTTGACTCACCCTGCCCCAGCTGGGCCTTTGATCTTGCTGTGTCAGAGGCTTCCCTGACAGGCGTCTCTGCTGGATTGACACTTAAAACCGGACGTTGCAACTCCTCGAGTTTAGCTTGCAATTTAGCTTTTTTCTGGACATGCCTCTGTTCTTCTTTTTGAAGAAATATTTTATTTTTGTATTTATTTTATTTATTTAAATTTACATGACTGGGTAGGCCTACTGAGACCGTAATGGTAAGGGTTGTGCAAGCCTTTTATCTTTTTGTGTATCCTTTTGACCTGGTATAGACATATTTGAAAAAGAAAACTGTGTAGCTGTGGCTTGAAAGTCAAAGTTATTAGTCTCAAATATGACAGCCAACGTAGTGTTTGCTCAGTGTCTTCTTCTGAATCCTTAGGATTTATGGCCTTTACCTCAGTTTTCAAATTGGCAGTAAGATCCTCCGTGGAAAAAAATTCAATTGGGGTATAACCTTCTTCATCTGAGTTTAAAAGATTCTCCACCAAATGCTCGAATTCAGTACAATGAATTGTCTGAGGGATTTCAGACTCCTGTAAAGCTTGCACCTCCATCCTCTCTGACTGCAAGTCTGGACTGGTCATTGCAGTGGCCATAGGTTCCCCCCTACTGACAGCAATGCAGTAGGGGAAGTTCCCCGGTGTCCTGGCCAAATTTCCCTCATTCACTAAAAATACCACCAATAGTTTAATCTGGTTCAAGGTCAGTTGGCATTCATCTGTATCCCCCTCCCCCGGGACGTGCCCAAAAATAGGCAGGATTTGTCTAGTGCACTTTCCCGGTCAACAAAAACTAAATAAATTAAAAATAAAAGGACTGCTCACCAAAATTTCAAATAAGGTGCTTCATTTTATTTCAGGTGCCATGTGCAAGGCCCTGACACTTTTTGGAACCAAGTTTCTTCATCAAAGGGTCTAATCTAAACTGGCTGAGCTGCCACCAGCCTGACTGTATATCCCTGTTAAAGCAGCACAACCTGGTGCAGGCGATCACTCTCCTCATCAGACTTAATCCACGCTCTGCCACCCAGACTCTACTAGACTGGATCCTCATAAACAGGGATGATCGAGCATTACACGCTGGCACCATGGCTGACTCTATAAGTGATCACTCTCTGACCTATTTCCTCTGGTCTTCCAAACTAAAGCACCCCCCACCCAAATACTTATCTCTCAGAAATTTCAGCTGCCCAGTCTCCACAAATCTCCTTGAGGAGGCCCAGTCCTTGGACTGGTCCATGCTTTTTTCCCTTTCCAATGCAGCCACGGCAGTTTCCACATTTACCTAGACTCTACTAACACTCCAGGACTGCTTTTTCCCTGTCACCACCAGACGAATTAGAGGCAAGTGCTTGCACTAGGTCTCTAAAGACCTCCTTACCATTATGAAGGCCAGAGACTGTGCCTGGTCAACTTTCAAAGCAATCCCTTCTCCTGCCCTCTGGGATGCTTACAGGTGCATGCTGAACAAATGTAAACAACAGGCCAAATTTTTGAAACAGACCCACTTCAGCAATCTGCAAAAGGCCAACCCTGGAGACCCTAGAAAATTCTGGGACTCAATCAGCTCCTTCCTAAACTCCCACCCCAGCTACGCTGCACCACATCTCAACTCCCAGGATGAGCTGCTGACCGACCCTCATGATGTGGCCAGTGTCTTCAACTGTAAGTTCACCAACTTTCCATGTACTTACATAAGCTGCCAACTGCCCAACCTCAAAACTCAGCCTGAATACCTGATACACTGCCATCCTCCTCCAGCTCTGCCACTCACCCGCAAATACCCCAATTCTATTTTAAAGCCCTCTCCATACATGACACAGTGAAGCTATTTAAATGTCTAGCTAACCACAGCTCCTCCGGATCTGATGGGCTATCTCCTGTCTTCCTTAAGCTGATCTCTCTGGCGATTGCCAGGCCACTCATCTTCGTCTTTAACAGTGCCCTTTCCACCTCCTCCCTGCCTGACCCATGGAAGATAGCCAAGGTTATCCCCATTTTTAAATCTGGTGACCCCAAATCCTCTGACAATTACTGTCCGATATCCATCCTCCCTCATCTCAGTAAACTACTCGAGAGAGAAGTCTACAATCCAACTGCCACACTCAATCCTGTATGTAGTGGTTTCTGAACCAAATGTTAGGATCTTCCACAATGTATTCACTTGTCAATCCTGACTTCAAGTGCTTTCTCATACCATATGTACTGTGGTTACCAATTTGTCTCTCTCAAGCTACTACTGACATGTAACCAGATCCTAATGTTAATATTTCTCCCACTATCTATTGTCCTGTCTATACTGTGTAAACTGTTCTCCTATGTTCTCCCCTCCCTCAGGATGCATCTGTAATCGAGCAGTACTCTGCTCAGTATGCCTTCCTGGTAAAACACTTAAATAAATAAATAAGGTCACTAAGTACATAGGCAAATACACCCTCCTATGTAACCAACAGCATGGATTTCACAAGAATCATTCCACTGCCACTGCCCTCGCTCTTCTGACTGACCACATCCTCTCTAACAGGGATAATGGTAAAGCCACTGGGGCTGTCTTTGTCAACCTCTCCAAGGCTTTTGACATGGTTAACCATGTTCTCCTTACCTCCAGGCTTAGCCTCCTTGGTTGTTCTCAGAAAGTCACAAGCTGGTTTACTAACTATCTTACTAATTGCTCACAATTCATGTGTATTGGTCAAACTTGCTCCCCCAGCCTGCCAGTCTCTGTGGGGGTCACTCAAGGCTTAATCCTGGGTCCCCTCCATTTCTCCTTATTCATTAATGCACTTCCCTTCAACTGCCTCAACTGTCACTCTCTCCTGTGTGCCAATGACCTTGTCCTCTTCCACAGTGACAAATCCACAGCCTCAGTCTCCTCAGTTCTCTCACACAACTATGCTGTGGCCCACAGCTGTTTCTCAAAAAATCACCTGTTAGTAAATGCCAAAAAAAACTAAATCCATGCTGTTCAGATCTAAGCCCTTTCTGGCCAAAACTAAAAACCATGCCCCCTTACGCATTTTCACCCCAGATGGTCCTGCCCTGGAGGAGATCAGTACCTACAAATACTTAGGAGTACTGCTCGACCCCTCCCTCACCTTCACTGAGCATGCAAATTCCCTTGTCAGAAGGTTCCATCAAAAGTTAGGTGCTGCCTATAGATTCAGGCAATACCTTACCCCTGAAGCCAGACTAGCCATTGTCCAGGATAATCTCCCTATTCTTGACTACTGCTCCCCTATTTATGCCAGGACCTCAGCTTCTGCCATGGCTAAACTCTCCACTGCCTACAACAGTGCCTGTCACTTTGCTTTATTGGTCCCATTCTCCACCCACCACTGTACCCTCTATAATACCCTTGGATGGCTACAGCTACAAGGTCGCTTTGACCTAGCCCTCTGCTGCATGGTAGACAATGTCATCCGCATGGCTCCAGAATCCCCCCTTACTGCCCTCATGAAAACTCGAACGCTCCTCCACAAACTCCGCTCTAATGGTACTCCCCCTCTAGCTGTTCCTAGGGTACCCACCAATGTCGGTAGCAGAGCTTGGTCTGCAGTTGCCCCTTTGCAGTGGAACAAACTACCGGCTGAATTCTGTTCCATTGACACACACTCCAGTTTCAAGTCCTGCTTTAAAGTCTGGTTCCTGGCAAACTCATCCTGCCACTGCTCCCTAGGGTCTGACACCAACCCACACTAGTCAACTCCCCAGCCCAGGGGTTACCCACCTACCCACACTAGTCAACTCCCCTGCCTACAACTGTTATATTGTATTTTTCACGGTAATATTTGACTTCCTTGCCTGTACATAATGTATATATTTTTTACTGAGTATTCTGTGTATTACTTGCTCACTGGACAATGCAGTCACACACTATACACTGTACCTACGATTTGTTTGTTTTGTACTAAATCTCCTCATGTCTGTATTGAAACCTTGTATTCACTGTCTTCAAATGGACCTATGCATCAAACCTGTATATTGTGCTTACTATTGTTGCTTGTATCAAATCTGTTTCATGTGTATTACTGTTACCTTGTACTCCACTGTCACCCTGCGCCATATGTTATGGCCCGGGTCATGCCTGAAAATGGTCCCTGGGATCAGTGCACTCACCCAGTTATCAAAGTCATAAATAAAAATAAATAAAATTACAACAAAAAGGCCGAAGCCTTTTATACCATAGAGATGATGACATCACATACCAGTGTCAAACAAGGTGCAATTATAACAGCAATTGTAACAATTTAAAGTGCCAGTGTATAATAATGGTGCCACACAGTGGTTAAAAGACGGTATAGCATACATTCACATATAACAATTAAATAAATGGCATAACTATTATCTTATATACAATTAAAAACCTGTATACTTGGATGGCAGAAACTGCCCAGGTAGCAGAATCAGATGAAGTGCTAAGACCAGAAGTCCCAGTGTGCTCCATTGATTACAATGCTGCTGGATAAAATCTAAAAGAAAAAAATTGAAAAGTAATTTCAGTAAACATCTTAAACAATCTTGTCTATATATATTAGACCCCCTGTCGGTGATGCTAATATCAATTACTTTCACTGTTAGTGTTAGAACATTCTGAACTAGCTATAGGGCAAAGGTAAATTAAATTGGAGAGGTTCCAGATACAAAAAATAAATGATTATCTTTTTCTTCTAAGAAAGGCGTTATCTCAAACTTTTCATTCAATCCTGTAGGCATTCAGGGTATATATCCAGAACCCTTCTCTTTCTAAAATAAAATTGTCAAAATTGCCACCTTTTGGGTTTCTGAAAACCTTCTCAATCCCTTGAAATGAAAAAGTATGCATATTCTCATCTCTGCTGTTTATAATGTGTTGTGCTGTGGCATAAGTGGAGTGCCTATATCTAATGGCTCTCATATGTTCTGCTACTCTCTGTTTGAGCTGTCTTTTTGTTTTCCCTTTGTAGAATGCTCTACAGGTGCAGGTGGCCATATATATAACTCCACTGGTGTCGAAAGTTATCAGTTCTCTGATCAGATATTTCTTCTGATTTTTAGCATTTACACATGTGAACTCTTTCCCTGTCAATATGTTAGTACAAATACTGCATTTTCCACATCTAAAACTACCTAACTTGATTTAAGCCAAATCTCTTTTGTTGGTAGTGTCTGTTTGCTGTGTATTAGCTGATCTTTACGGGTACTTGCCCTTCTATATGTCATCCATCAATCTTGCTTCTAAATCTGTTGCTGCTTTCTGAAAATCTCTTTCCTCACTGCAATTTCTCCTCATCCGGAGAAACTGGCCCTTTGGATTATTTCTCATTATGTGTCGAGGATGACAGTTAGAGGCTAAAAGCAAAGTATTCCTCTCACAAGACTTCCTATAGATGTCTGTGTGTATTGTGTTATTGTCACCCTTTCTAATCTCTAAGTCCAAAAAATGAATACTCTCCTGGCTGGCCTGATATGTGAAGCATAGATCAGGATTAGACTCATGTAAGGAGGAGACAAAAGAGTCAAACTAATTTAGGTCACCAGCCCAAATGATAAATATATCATCAATAAAGCGACGGTACACATTAAGTTTCCAAAAAAAAAGGATTGTTATCTAACTTTCTGACAAAAGTGTCTTCCCATTGTCCCATATACAAGTTGGCTAGGCTGGGGCCAAAGTAGTCCCCATGGCTGTCCCTTTAATCTGCAAATAGTACTGATTTAGAAAAGAAAAAGTATTAAATTTAGGAACAAATTCTGACGATTTTAAAAGTAGTTCTGTACAGGGTCCTTCCTCTGTTTCTCTTAAGTTCGGATAGTATGCCAGGCTATCCAGAACTTCTTCCTGTGGGATACTGGAGTAGAGGGATTCTACATTCATGGTAATCAGATACACATTGGGACCTATCTCTATGTCAGTTAATATTCCCCTGTATTTTTGATGTATGACCCCAGATTAGTGACAAAAGGTCTCAAAAACTAGTCCACATATCGTGATAGTGGTTCGGTTAAGGATCCAATCCCACTCACGATGGGTCTGCCTGGTGGGGGTGGAGACTCGAAATCTTTGTGTACTTTGGGTAATGTGTAAATAGTGGCTCTTACTGGGAGATCTACTGTTAGAAATTTGTTCACATTTGAGTCTAACCAACCTTTGTTAAAAGCTTCTGTGATAAATTCATCAATACGGTGTTTAAAGAAAACTGTGGGGTCTGATTCAAGTCTTTTGTAGAATTTTGTATTAGATAGTTGTCTGGTAATTTCAAAGATGTAATCTGTGGTATCTTGAGTAACAAAAGCACCCCCCTTGTCTGCAGGCTTAATGACAATATTCTGATCACCTTTTAAATCTTCTAAGTCTTGTCTCTCTATTCTAGATAAATTGTCATAATTAATTTTAGGCAGTATAGAAAAAAACTTCTCAAATTAATTCTCATAAACTTTTTGGAATGTTAGAATAGCTGAGCTAGGTGGGGGGAGTAAAAGACAGACTGAACTCTGAAGTATTTTCTTTCTGAATTCACAACATTCCCCAAATCATTGCTACCCAAAACAGTATCCAGTGTCTGGTTGGAGGTAATAAAATGTCTAATATCAGTAACTTCCCTATGTCCCTGTTTTTCAAAGAAGGATTTAAGGCTTATATTCTGACAAAACTTCTGAAGGTCCAAAAATGTTCCAAATATATTTATACCTACTGTGGGTACAAAAGATAGGCCCTTGTTAAGGACCCTCTCCTCCACCGCTGTTAATGTTCTGCTAGATAGGCTGATCACCCTCTCTGGTATCTGCCTTGTCTCTTGCTGGGGAAGTAGTTCTGTCTGGATCCCTGAGGGTTGTATTGTGGGGTCTGATTTGTCTGTCTTGAGTGAGCTTGGGGTGGGGGTAAGGGTGGAGGTAAGACATATGAGTTTGAGCTAACCCCCTTTCTTTGAAGAAAAAGATAATCATTTGGTTTTTGTATCTGGAACCTCTCTCATTTAATTTACCTTTGCCCTATAGCTAGTTCAGAATGTTCTAACACTAACAGTGAAAATAATTGTTATTAGCGTCACCGACAGGGGGTCCAATATATATAAACAAGATTGTTCAAGTTGTTTACTGAAATGACTTTTTAATTTTTTCTTTTAGATTTTATCTAGCAGCATTGTAATCAATGGAGCACACTGGGACTTCTGGTCTTAGCACTTCATCTGATTCTGCTACCTGGGCAGTTCCTGCCATTCAAGTATACAGGTTTTTAATTGTATATAAGATAATAGTTATGCCATTTATTTAATTGTTATATGTGAATGTATGCTATACTGTTTTTTAACCATTGTGTGGCACCATTATTATACACTGGCACTTTAAATTGTTACAATTGCTAGCTGTCCTGGTGGCATGGAGGGCTGAGGTATCATGACTTACCTCCTGCCATGCCGGCGACCCATGTTCGTGGTGTGAGTGGGCTGCTGGGGGTCGGCTGGGGAGGGAGAGGATCAGGCATCCTGAGGACAGCTCTCCTCTCCTGTGGAGGGGGTAGGACGGAGTCTGCTGCATTCCTGACCCCTAGCAGAGGCTGGGGGCTCACACTGGTGGCTTGCACGTAGGAGACGGTTACTGGGCAGACATCCGGTGTGTCACATGGGGAAGCGTGAGTGGCTCGGCCATTTATGTCATTGCACGTCACATGCCGCACTCGTGGAAGAGGAGAAAAATGGAAAAATGGCTCCTTAGCAGGATGAATGCCGGTCGCCGCAGGCCCCGCTCCCACGATTGGCAGTAACCCCCATACCAGATCCATTCCAACAGGTTGAAGGATCCCCGCCACCACGCCACAGGGGGCAAGTCATGGAGGAAGTGGAGAGGTAAGCTGATCTGTGATGTCATCATCTTTATAGTATAAAAGGTTTTGGTCTTTTTGTTGTAATAGACCCTTTGATGAAGGAACTTGGTTCCGAAACACGTCAGGGCCTTGCACATGGTATCTGAAATGAAATGAAGCACCTTATTTGAAATTTCAGTGAGCAGTCCTTTTATTTTGTTAGCAGAGTGTGGGATTTCCTTGTTTTTTATATTTATGTTTACGTATCCCTGCACCTGCCTCCACGTGCAACCTCTTTATTTGATCTGCATAAAGTTTTGTACATGTTTGTTATGTTTTCTGAACATATTTACTTTGTATGTTTTACAGCCGACCAGTCCCTGGATACCTCAGGGGAGGTGGCAGAGGAAGCTGACACCTCATCTGCAGAGCATGGTGCCACTGACCCAGGGGTAGAGCAGGAGGAAGAAGAGGCTGCCATGGAGAAATCAGGGGAAGAGGGATTGGATTCTTCTGGATGAAATACTCCAGAAGTAGCAGAGACCCCAAAACCTGAGAACGCTGCCGCTGAGGATGACGAGGCAGGTAGCCCAGTTCAAACTGAGGCAATGTCGCCAGTGGTGCTGAGCACACCTGCAAAGTCTCCCCAGCAGGATCCAGAGGAGGAGAGTCCTGCAGGCAGTGCAGCGCTGCTCCAAGGAACATGTAAGTGTAATAGTTGTTGCAGACTGTCATTTGTATGTATTACAGAGATAACAAGCTTAGTGTTTAACATATTTAGATAACGGTGTAATATAATGTGTTCCTTAAGTTGAAAAGAAGTAGTACAGTAGCTTAAGGATACTAGATGGGCTGTATATCCATTATCTGGTGGTAGATTCTATCTTTCTATGCTAAGTCATGCTGCTATTGTGCACTAATTGTGTTTCAGACTTGGTACCAGTATATTAGGTTCAAAAATTGTTAGTAAAAAATAGTACGTGCAGTTAAACACACATGTATTTGTAAGACAAATAGTATTCAATGATATTGTCCCTTGGTGTTAGTGGTTCTAACTCATCATAATTTGCATGAATGTCAGTACCAATATTGTACATAAACTTATTCTCTTATTAGGCAAATAATTATCTATAAGGCTATTGGTACTATTGAAGTAATTGTTTATTAAATATCATAATATTATATGTGCACTAAGCAAATATTTAACAGCACAATTATTTCTCTTATTAATTGCAGCATCTCCTGTGCACCCTGAGATGATCGACTGAGCTACCTGTAAATATATTCCGCAATGACTACTGTAGCAATGTGTTAGTAGTTATGTTGTGATTAAACAAGGTTAAACAACTATAGAGATGCAGACCTCACAGCATATAAATATTTAAAATAAAAGCACCATCCTTCACAAAGGGTTATGACACATGTTCATGATGTGTAGCAATTTCTTGCTTTTATCTGCATTGCAGTTCTGTTCACTACGTGAAGCTCCACCCCCCCACCCAGACAAGTGTGTACAGGCCGTGGTTCTGTTGTAAATTCTTGAAAACAGTTGGTAATGCTTGTTCAGACTAAAGATAACAAAGCAAAATATAGTGTTTCCTCACCCCCTTCCCCAATAACAAACTGTCACCTCTCTATATGGCAACCAACTTGATAGGGATTGAGAATTCTCTCCTAGGTTAGGTAAGCTGTATGGCTGTGTTTGTTTGTTTTTTGTTGTCCTGTATAATAGCTGCAGGGGAATGTGGCAAAAGCAAAAGATGTCCTATCAACAACTGAAGCTGTAGAACATTAAGTGCTGCACATTCTGTATTACAAAACTGCTGCAATTAACTGGTAAGTGTTTTGGTTGTGTTTGACATGAGGGAGACTGCAGTCAGGCTAGTACAGAGTATTAGAGCAAAGTGAAGGGCTTATTTATTTAACAGGCTGACATGTTTTCTTTTTTTTATTAACTCTCTTTCTCCCTCCCTCCCTGGTCCGGAACTCTCTTGGGCTATCTATCCCCACTGGCCTAACCACTCTACCGTCTGCTGTCTCTCCCGTCATCTTCAAGGTAATTATGAACCCCAGGGCCATGGGGGCTAACAGCCCCAGTGAGATCGAAGGGGGCAGTGATGGGAGACTAGCATTGGACATGTGGTGGTGGTGCTGGAGGAAGTCGTCACCTATCTGGCCAAGGAGGGTGTTTTCTCTTTACACCTTATTCCCTCCCTCCCCATGCGTAAACATTCCCCGACTGGGCTGGCAACCCTGTCTCGTCGGGCCACGCTGAGTATGTGCTGCTCAGCGCTCTGCTATGCCCCGATCTCCACCGGGGCCGCCGAGCACCGAGCCACCCACCTCCCAGGACAGGAGAGCAGTCCAGCGGGCTCTTCATCTTGTCCCTCCCCTACTGATCCCCGGCACCCGAGCTCGCTCCTGAACTCGGGTCGCCGGCATGGCGTGAGGTGTGGCATCCAGCGCCTCAACCCTCAGTGCCACCGGGCCGGCGAGGTTGCCATGTTAAACAGAAAGTGCTGCTGCATGTGACTTTTCTTACAAACAGCTAGCTGAGCACATGCTGCAATAATAACGTATCAGAAAGTTGATGGTAGTAATGGGGAACTTCTACGGAAAAGGTTTGCAGTGAAATTGTACTGTTGTGATATTGAATCTCCAATTAACTGACATTTGGGCTCAGAGGATTGTGTACTGCTGTGGTCAGGTATCAGGAAGGTTAAAATGAAAAAACTGTTACTGGTTACACCGAAAGCAGCTTATAACAAAGCCACAGAATATTTCAACTCCGTCCTCCTCTCTCTTCAAAACCTTCACATCCCGGTCACCACACGTAGGATGGCAGGGAAAGTAACCAAGTGGCTAACACGCCCCCTGCTTCAACTTCTCAAATCTAGGGACAAACTTTGGTCCAGGTGGAAGATCTCCCACCTCCGTGCAGACTTTGAAGACTATCGTGCATTACGTAACAACTGCAAAAGACAAATTCGTATTGTCAAAAGCACCTACTATAGGAACCTACTAATAACATCCTCTACAACCCAGAGGTACTGGTTCAAAATTAAGGACATTCTCGGCAACGACAAGCAACAGAATCCAGCTGACATGAACATTCAAGGTGTTCACTGCACCAACCATGCCACCATTGTCAACGCCTTCAATGCCCTTTTTTCTTCTCCACCAGTCGCTACTCTAACTAGCCCACAACCTGACTGTCCCTCTTCTCCTCCCTCACCCTCCCACCCTCCCTTCATTCTGGCTCCAACCACATACCTTGAAGTTCGCAAGCTACTTAACTCCCTTCTGGCACACGGGATCAAGGGCCTGAGGGCATCCATCCTTGCATACTTAAGCAGTATGCACCTTGGCTGACCAGACCTATCACCTGGCTTTTTAACCTTTCGATTCGTATGTCTACTGTCCCATCCACCTGGAAAACTGCCAGAACCATCCCTATACACAAAAAGGGCGATGTCAAACTCATGTCCAACTACCGCCCTATATCTCTTCTGCCCACTCTCAGTAAGCTGCTTGAAAAAATAGTCCACCGCCAACTTGCTGCTCACCTTGACATGTTTAATCTTCAAACCCGTGCCAAAATGGTTTCCGGCCGGTCACAGTACCACCTCTGCTTACGCTTACAAATGACATCAGAAATAATATGGACCGTGGCCTACTCACTGGGGCCATCTTTATCGACCTGTCTAAAGCCTTCAACATGGTACACCATCCTCTCATGCTAAAGAAACTACCAATCCATTGGAGCATCTGACCAAGCCCTCTCCTGGTTCCATAGCTATCTTGACAATCGGACTCAGGCAGTAGCATTTCACAAGGCCCTTTGCTCCCCCCTAAACATCTCCCGTGGAGTTCCCCAGGGATCCACTCTTGGACCTCTACTCTTCTCCATCTTCCTAAATGATATTCCCACCATGTCCCGGCATAGCTGCACTCTTATGTACGCAGCTGACCTTGTTCTCTACTCTGGGTCAAAATCAGTTGCTGCCATCAACTCTACTCTCACTAATGACTTCCAATTCCTGCAGACCTGGCTCTCTAGCAACCACCAAGTCCTGAACCTAGAAAAATCCTGTGCTATGCTATTCGGATCCTCTAAGAAACTGTCTGCCCCTGTGAACAGGCTCCGGATTCAATGCCTTGATGGCTCCCTCATCTTAAACACTGAGTCCTTCAAGTACCTTGGGGTCACTTTGGATCCCACACTTGACCTGTCTCAACATGTCAATATGGTGTGCCGTGCAGTGTTACAAAATTGAGTAGACATCATGATAACCACTCCTCACTCCTTCCGCTAGACTTTCTGTTGCGAGAGGTATTCTCTTACCCCAGCTCCAATATGCTCTGCCCTTCCTCTTTGCTGCAAACTCTGCTACAATCCACAAATGGTACACTGTCTAGAACAACATCTGTAGATTCGCCTTAACTGCCCCACATCTTACCCATCATTGTCTCCTTTACGCTGGCTTAAATTGGCTGTCACCTAAGGATATTCGAGCCTACTCCCTGGGCTGCTTTATTGACTCCCTGTCTAGACCTCCCTGCCCTGTCTATCTTGACAACCTCCTGACTCCTGCCTCACACCCTGCACTCAGGTCATCCTCTGTCCCCATGCTCTCCACTAGACCTTGCATGACAAAATGGGTGAACAGGCATTTGCCCATTTTGCTCCCAAATTCTGGAACTCACTCCCCTTATGGTGAAAACTTCAGCCTCCCATCGAAATTCAAAACTCGCTGTTCACCCACCTTCTAGCCTCTGGCCAATGCAAATGCTCTTAATTCGCTTTGTCCCACTGCAGGCTGTCGGTCTCTGACCCTGAGTACTACACTAATGTTCTCCCATGCAATATGCTTGTCTAGGTGGCTATGAACCTTGATGTCTTTACTGTCCTCAGCTGTCTTATAGTTGCCCTAATTGCTTTATTTTACATCCTTATTATGATCTATGCCTAAAATGTACCCTTATGTAACTATTACTGTGCTACCCAATGTATATCTTGTTTTGCTCCTGTACACCTATATTATGTCTGTGGATTTCTGCATATTGTAACCAATGTCCTGTGCTCTCCCAGGTTGTACCTGAAAATAAGCAGGTCTGTTGCCTAGCGCACTTACCCGGTTACCAAAAGCTAATAAATAAATAAATAAATAGGGGGGGGGAATCAGTTATATGGGCTGCTGACTGTGTAGTGGTCTCGAAAACATTTGATGCAGTCATCTGTGTCCTGGGACAACACCCATTATGTTGCACTGGAATAACATAATGGGTCCTGTCTCAGACTGACCAACCAGGTACCAGACTTCTTTCTTGCCAGTGTATATTATGTGATGTACAAGTTTTATACACTGTAACAAGTCACACTTAAGTTTGTAGCTACTAGACAGCAGCTCTAGATACTTTTATGCTAAAACTAGTGCATATATTGAGGTTTGAAGTATGACACCACAAACAGATAGTTTGAGGTAACCATTACAACACAGTAAAAAATTTAGCGGTATTTGCCAAGTGGCCTGATGCCAATTCATAAGTCTTACTGGAATATGTTGTCTTCTACAACTGTTACGGGTCATTTGGTATATGTATGTTGTTCACCTAAAATGCAACAAATAATGACTGTATAGGAAATGTGTGTCACCCTGCATTACAGTTAATATTTAAAAACAACACAGCATTAACATGTTCTTATGTCATTGTGTCTCCTCACATATTCTGTTGTGAATGTCATTAATAATATCTATTGAAAACAAACAGGTCATCATTATACAACATTTAAGAGTATCCAACAGCCCTGCAGCATCACAATGGCATTTGTACAATTTGCTTGCTGCCAATCAAGCTACCACAAAAAAGTATTTGTCTCATGTAGTGTTTTGTGCACTGTGACATAACATTTATTACGTAGACTAGTGCGTGCTATTTCCTTCATCTCAGTAATTACTTTACATTCATAACTAGTAGATCACTGCTTAGTATCCATTTGCACTTAGCTTGTCTGCAGTGTCTGTCCACATGCATGATAATTACTGTGTGCATTACTGTATTGCGTATGAAAAAAATTTGATACTTCAGGCTGTACGGTAGACAACTGTAATGTGCCGGTAGGTTTATCGCAAGTAAAACACTGACATTGTTAATATGTTGAATCTCATGTCACAATCATTACAATTGTCTAAAACACAGTGAAAGACAATCAAATTGCATCTTATAAAATGCATCAGTATATATAAAGAAAAGCTGTACTAGTGACCATGCATTACAAAGGTAGCACACAGCTAACAGCCAATGTACAAAAATTAAGTAATCTGACACTCTATGAGCTGCACCATGGTGGGCTAATGTTCCACCTTGGGGTGGGTTGAAGCATTAGGCTATTGCTTCGTGCTTCAACCCACCCAAGGTGGGACATTATCCCATGATAACGCCACCCTTGGAGTGGCACAGAGTACCTGATTGTGTTTCTGAAATGGTTCATTAAGTAGCAGTATACAATTAACATACATTTTTTTTTGTTGTTTTTTATTAAGGAATAACCATTGAGCATCAGCTCATTCGCAACGGTGACCTTACATTGCATCAGTAATTGTCCCTTGAACACCTCCCCCCCCCAGAAATAAACCACAACCACATAATTTTGAAATCTTTAGATGCTCATTGGCAAACATATTTATTAATTCTATTGACACAATCCATCCATCTACAGTTCAATTGTCATGCCCAATCAGATACATTTATCATAACATAATTTAGTCTTCAACATTCTTCTCCTTCTGGCCTCATCTTCCTCCTGGTTGTTCTCTTTCTTCCGGGTCTGGACACTGAATCTGGCCCCCTCCTCCATCACCAGAACCAGGCTGGTTCCCTGCTGAACCTGGGCCTCCCCTTCCAGGCCCGGACACTCTATATCTGGCACCCAGACCTATTCCCCTTCACCCACTCCCGCTTGCACTTGGATGGCAGGGCTCCCTCCTTGCGGGTTAAAACCTCAGGCCTTTTTGGGCTATCCTCTCCACTAGCTCACTAATTGGCCTTAGGAATAGACACATTCCGAACTTGGTCAGGTGCACCCCCTGTCTGATCTGAAGATCACTGCCTGCTCATACGTTATGTCCCTGTGCTAGATGTGTACCCCCCCATCTCTATGACCGCTCTTGCCACCATTCTGTCGAGCCACTTCCTGACCTTTTCTATAAGCTTAATATCCTTGGCTCCCCTCCATACCCTCCTGGATGTGATCTTGAACCAGCCGATGATCACGCCCAGCCACTACCCTTGAATGGTTTCAAAATCCCACAACATTTGTTGCCCTAACTGCCCCCAGGGTATCCCGCCCAGGTTTTTGCCACCCAGATGTACCACTATGCACTCTGGCCTGCCCCATTGCTCCTTCAATTCCTGCAGGAGAGGCAACAGCTGATCCCATTTTATACCCCTGATGCCTTTCCATTGTACTCTGGTGCAATTTGACTCTGGGTGCAGTTGGGTCCATCTGCCCATGCTGGCTGCAAACCATTCTGCCCAGTACACAAATGAATGCCTCACAATCCACACCTTCCATCTGGTACCTGCCACGGGAACAAAAGAAAATAGCGTGAGTCATCATTTGTTAGCACCTGACATACTGTTTGTAACTGTCTGACCTTCAGCGGCTGATTCCTTTCAGTTCCTCCACTGTGTCCCTCCTTTTTGCTACCTCCGAGGCCGCACCAATCCTAAAAGAGTGTGGGATGAATTCACCTGGCTCTTCCCCTATAAAGGCCAGCACCTTCCTCATAACTGCCCCCACCTGGAATGCCATGACTGGCATTCCATCCCCATGCTGGAACATCGCCCCTCCAATGCTACCCCTGTGGTTCTCATACTCCTCCCATGCAGCCACTGTGCAACTCAGTGCCCCAGGATTCCTGTGCAGGGTCATTGTGGCCCCTCTGCCCCTTCTGGTCCATTTTTGACCTGGTCAAACTGATGGAGATGGTGACCCCCTTGACCCGTACCCTTTCATGTTGTAATGAGAGTTCAGGCACCCCTTTTCGGGGGGCCACCACCTCCCCCACCCTGAATGCCCCAACTGCCATTACCGCGAAGACTGCCCTGAAGAGGTGGGCCTCCTGGGATGAGCTGCACATGCTCCATGTGGTCCCCAACACCTTGTCCAGCAGTTGGCCCCCGATCGGGTGCCTGCTGTCCTTCATGCTCCCCTGTCCCCTCTGACATCCGGCGAGCATCCTCTTGACCATTCTGCCCACCATGGCATCTGGCCACCCTCTGTTCAGGCTTGCCCAGGTCACTGCTGCTAACTGAATCACTATTGTGGCATGCACCATCCCCAACTCCCAATTTTCTACCACAAACCTCTCGACCTGCTCGTCCTGGACTGGTTTTGTCCTGTCCCACCCCTGGCTAGCTCTAAACTACCAGAAGCTGGCCCAACCCCCTTCATATGCCATAAGGGTTCTGGTTGCCCAGGAGCCCTGGTACAGCACCCTAGCAGTGGACCTCCAATCCCCCATATCTGGTCCAGGATTCTGGTCCTGTGTTTTGGTGCCTGGGGTGCCAGACTTCGGAACCTGTTGAGCTGTAAGTGGGAAAGACTGTCAGCCAGTTCATTCTTGATCCCTGGGATATGCTGTGCTTTGAATGACACATTCAGCTTCAGCCCCAACAGTACCAAGCTCCTCATTACTCAACCCACTGCCTCTGTGTTCCCACCCTGCCTGTTGATGACCTCCACCACCCCTTTATTGTCGCACCACAGCATGATGCGTTTTCCCCCCATCTGCTCTCCCCACACTTTCATGGCTGCCCAAACTGGGAATATTTTCAAAAATGTGATGTCTCTCAACATGCCTTCCACCCCCCATTGGTTTGGCCAGGCCTCCGCCATCCATTCTCCCTTAAAATATGCTCCCATCCCGAGCACCCCTGAGGCGTCAGTGTACAGCTGTAGGTCCATGTTGTGCTCCCATTCTGTCTGCCAGAATGTTACCCCATTATATTGGTCTAGGAATTCCTCCCAAACCTTGAGGTCCTCTCGTAATCCCTTTGAGATGTCCACCCAGTGGTGCAGCTTCTTCACCTCCTCGATCACCCTCCCTAGCATTCTCATAAATACCCTTCCTGGGCTGATCACCTTACATACAAAATTAAGGTGCCCCAGCAGCTGCTGTACTTGTACCAGTGGCACCCTCCACCTCTCTATTATTTGTGCCAGTAGCCCCCATACCCTGGCTACTTTGTCACCTGTAGCCAGAAACAACCTTACTCCATGTCCACCTTGATCCCCGGGAAACTCCAGCTTATGCACCAGACCCTCAGTCTTCCCTTGTACCAGTGGGATACCAATCTGCTCTCACATCACTGTGAAGTCCCCCAACATACCCTGCATCTCTGCGTGGCTTCCCCTGATGATCATAAAATCATCCAGGTAGTGCACTACCCTCTTGTGGCCATATTTCTCCCCGAACACCTACTGGACCCATGAGATGAAAGCCTCAAACGTCGAACAGGACACTGAGCAGCCCATGGGCATGGTCTTGTCAATGTACATGTCCCCTTCTAACTGGAACCCTAGCAGGTCCCAGTCAGCTGGCCTGACCAGCAGCAGCCAAAAAGCAGACTCTATGTCCATTTTTGCCAACCAGGCCCACTTTATTGCACTGACCAGCTCTACTGCTTTATCTAATGAGGAGTTGGATACAGTTTGCAGGTGGTCTGGAATGCCGTCATTCACTGATTGCCCTTCTGGGTATGACAAATGGTAAATCAGCCTGTATTCACCTGCCTGCTTCTTGGAGACCACCCCCAAGGGGGATATCTGGAATTCAGGGCACAGTGGTGCCACCAGCAGCCCCTCCATCCACCCCACCCTTATCTCTTTCCTTATCTTTTCTCTGACCACCCCTTCCTTTCCTCTCACTGACCCCAGGTTCTTGGCCCTCATCCCTCTTCATGGCCCATGGAAACCCAGTGAGAAACCTTCCCTATAACCCACTCAGAGGCTCTTGCCCACCTCCCTGTCTGGGTATTCATGGGTCCACACCTTCACCTCCTCCCGTACAATGGAAGTGTGGGCCAGCAAGTACCCCCACCTCCTCCTTTTCTGCTCCTGTCTAATAACCGTTGGTGGCCTCGAGGCCTCACCTGTTATGCCCCCCACTTCTGTTGGAGCCTCTTCCCTGCTCCCTCGAAAGAGGAGGTCCTGTTGATGGCTGCTCCCCTGTCCTCTCCTCTTTCCCATTGCCTACAGGTTGTCAATGGGTGCGCTCCCCTGCTTCTGGAGCAAATGTGCTTGAATTTACAGTGCACCCAGTTGCAGGATGCCTTGTTGAACCCCCAAAAGTTTTTGTGCCTGTGGCCCGCGTGGTCCACCTCCCAATGTCCTCCCTGGTTGGAGTCCCCTGGCCTGACATGGACATGGTCTTCACCCACAACTCCCCTTGCTGCCATGTACCTCCAGAAGGCCTCATCGTATTTGAGCCATCCAAAACCCAACTTGGCCTTGTATGCATCCCTGATAGTTGCCATGTAGGTCAGTAGTGGGATGGCCAGTTCCAACCTCTTTTCCAGGACTATGGCACTATATACCATGAACTCCACTTGCCAGTTATCAAAGGTTTTCCCTTTCCATTTTGCCTCCTCTGCCTTGTGGCCCATCACTGCAAGAGCCACAGCCATTTCAGACTTTCCCACCAACTCCTTCTGCTAATACTTCTTGGCGGTATCCTCGTCCACCAATCCAAATATGTCCATGAACTCCCCTTTCCATATCCGCTCCTTCATTGAGGCTGACACGTGGTCACTCTATATGAGTCCTGGGGATCCATCGTATTTCTGGCCCCCGGCTTGTGCCCCCTTCCCCCTGCCCCCCTTCTTTCCCCCTATGTCCTGGGCGCTTTTTCCATTTTGTCTATCCCTGCCTCCCCATGTCCCCCAGCAACTCCTTCAAGTACTTCTTGAGGTTACCATCTTTGGTGATATCCACCATGTCCTTACTCCCATCTGGGCTTCTGTTATCCGGCTCCGGCTCTGGCCATGGAACCACCACTGGCTCACTGTTGGCCCTCGCTCCTCGGGGCTTCTTGGCTGGTTGCCCTTACCCTACCAGTTCATCCCGCTCCTTCCGTTTCCACTGTGCCACCTCCTTCTCTTTCCATTTTGCTGCTGCCGTGAGTTGTGACATCTGTCCCATCAGTTTATCGGCCTCCTCCATCATCTTCTTGCTTGTCATCTGGTTTTTCTTGGGTGCCATCTCTGTAACATTACTATGGGTGGAAATAAGAGAGCATGTCAAACTACAGTCTTACCGGTCCTCTCTGTGCCAGCCAGCCCTGGCGTTACACCTCCAGCCCCAGCCAGACTTGTGTTACACTGGGGGTTGTCTGCTACTCACCCCAGTGCTATGCCTCTGGCCATAGCCAGGCTTGCCCCATGCTGGGGGTGTCTGCAACCAAAGATCAGCCCCCCCAAAGCTTGCCCCATGGCACACAGAGTCTAGGCCACCAGCCCAGGGCCTTTCCATGTGACCAGTGCCTAAAACCCACAGCCCAGGGGGACCAGAGCTCGTAAACTACCTGCGTGTGACACAGATTTGACCTGAAACCCCCCTAGGCACTAAGACTTCTACCTTTGCACTGACCCAATTAAAACTGGTACTAAAGCTCCTGACATGCATGAGAGAGGTCCATGGCCCCATCACATCACTTGCCCATCTTACAGTGGAACCACAGGCAGGTAGAGAAATAACAAGAGGGAGCTGCTACAAAGTCCAAACTAAATTCTGTGGCTGCATTCAAAACATAAACCGGGCAAGACATGCTTCACTGACTGTTCCCACACTAGCATCACCACACTAAAGTCCTGTCCTAAAACAGTATCAACCTCTACAAACAATCTCACTGCTCAGCTTCAATGCAAAATGCCAAGCAAATGCCTAGCATGAGCTCCTTTTTAAAGCGTAAATGCTACTAAAATGCCATTCCATTTAAAGCGCTAGCATCCAGCATACCAAGAGCACCTTCCCAAACTCTGTGAAAAAGGAGTGCTCCATTCTTCAACCAGCAGTAACCAACTAATAAGTCACTACAAGCTTGAATTTGCTTCCCCAGCCCCAACTGCTTATCCTAAATGCCTGCAAATTTATCTTTTTTTAAATGCCTGTTATTGTGCATCTTTTAAAATGCTGAAAATAAACATTATTCTTGTTAAACCCAATTCTTAAAACCATTCAAATGCCATACATATTTTACTGGGCCTGGCATGCCATGTGGTCAGCAGGCCCCAAAGCCTATATTCTCTTATTTATCTTTATTAATCCTTTAAATAATTTACTTTCTGGTCTCCACCAGGCAAGACAAAACCTCTCAGCAAACCTGCTTGCAATTTGTCTGTCTCCAATGCCTGCTTTAATCTGTTAATCAGCAAAACATAAATTCTTAAATCACTTGTTTTTTTTTTCAACAACAGCTAGCAAGCGGTGGCCAATCTTCCAGCATCTTTTCTTTTTTTACAAATCTTTGAAATAAATACATTCCATCACTAATTATGTAATCTGACAGCTATGTGCGGCACCATGGTGGGCTAACATCCCACCTCAGGTGTATTGAAGCATGAGGCTATAGCCTCGTGCTTCATCCCACCCAAGATGGAACATTATCCCACCATAACACAACCCATGGAGTGGCATAGAGTGCTTCATTGTGTTTCTAAAAATTGGTCATTAAGTGGCAGTATACAACTAACATGCATTCCATCACTAATTAAGCAATCTGACACTCCATGAGTTGCATCATGGTGGGATAACATCCCATTTCAGGTGGGTTGAAGTATGAGGCTAACACCTCATGCTTCAACCAACCTGAAGTGTACCGTTATCCCACCATAACGCAACCCATGAAGTACCTGATTGTTTTTATGAGATGGTCCATTACTTAGTACATTTGATGTATTTTTAAAGCATATTACTTTCATCTGCTCCATTCTGCTGGCATAATGACCCAGATGAAAGATGTTCTTGGCCGATCAGTAGCCAACATTCTGTTTACCCATTTCATAATTTGCTTCACAACACACAAATTAACAACACACATGTATTATAATCTTACTGTATGTTTTTTCTTGTTTGTCATTACAGCTCCAATCCAAGCGGTTGACCTTGAGACATAGAAACATGGAAACATAGAATTTGATGGCAGATAAGGACTGCTTGGCCCACCTAGTCTGCCCATTTCCCTACCTGATGGATAAGCTGCAGATTTTAGTTAATTAACAGCTTACTTCCTCCTACCCCCCCCCCACTAGAATTGCCTTATGTCTGTCCCATGCATTCTTGAATTCTCCCACTGTTCCTGACTCCACAACCTCCTCAGGAAGGCTGTTCCATGCATCCACAACCCACTCTGTGAAAAAATACTTTCTAACATTACCTCTGAGCCATCCCCCCATCTTCAAATTGTGCCCCCTTGTTCTTGCACATCTCTTCTTCTGAAAGATGCTACCCTCTTGTACTTTGTTAATTCCCTTGAGATACTTGAATGTTTCTATCATGTCCCCCCCCTCTCCCTCCTTTCCTCAAGGGTATACATATTAAGCTGCTTTAGTCTCTCCTTGTATGTCTTCTGGTGCAGATCCTGCACCATTTTGGTTGACCTCCTCTGAACAGCCTCCACTCTGTCTATGTCTTTGCGGAGATGGGGTCTTCAGAATTGCACGCAGTACTCCAGATGGGGTCTCACCAATTGTCTGTACAAAGGGACAACAACTTCCTGTTTTCTACTGTTGATGCCTCTCCCTATGTATCCCAGTATCCCCCTAGTCCTCCTTACAGCCTTCTCACATTGCTTGCCCACCTTTAGGTCATCTGATATAATTACCCCTAGGTCTCTTTCAATTTTTGTTGTTGCTATTAACTCACCCCCCATTGTATACGCTTCCCCTGGGTTTTTTGTTTCTCAGATGCATTACCTTGCACTTCTTTGCATTGAATCTGAGCTGCCATATATTTGATCATTCCTCCAACCTTGCCAAGTCCCTTTTCATCCTTTCCAGCCCACCTTGTGTATCAACCCTGTTGCAGATCTTTGTGTCATCTGCAAAGAGACATACTTTTCCTTCCAGGTGCTCTCCAATGTCAGTTATAAAGACAATGAAGAGGACCGGTCCCAGTACCGAACCCTGAGGTACCCCGCTAATTACCCTCCTTTGTTCACTGTGGACTCTGTTTACTATTACCCTTTGTGTCTTGTTGTCCAGCCAGTTTTTTATCCAGGCTACCACCTTGGGACCCACTCCAAGGCTGGCTAACTTGTATATTAATCTTTTGTGTGAGGCTGTGTCAAATGCCTTGCTAAAATCTGGGTAGGCCATATCCACAGCCCCTCCCTGGTCTACTACTTTTGTCAACCAGTCAAAGAAATCTATTAGGTTCATCTGACATGACCTTCCTGCTGTGAAACCATGCTGCCTTGGGTCCTGTGCCCCACTAGTCTCTAGGTACTCAACAATTATTTCCTTCAGAAGTGATTTCATCATTTTCTCTACCACTGAGGTCAAACTAACTGGTCTGTAGTTTTCTGCCTCTGCCTGCTCCCACTTTTGTGAAGTGGAATCACATTTGCCCTCCTCCAGTCATAGGCATAGTCATTGCACAGGAGATGGGGCTGTTCGCGGGGCAGTTCGCAGTCCTGAGCACCCAAGTCATGGAGGTCCATGAGGCTATTAACAGTGTTCAGGATACCCTCACCAGTGGCTTTACTGATGTTTGTTGTGCCATTGGTGAGGTTAGCGGGCTACTCAGCAAAGTGCACCAGGAGTAGTGCTGTATGAACCAATGCCAGCAGGACATGATGGAGGCCAATTGCCCACCTCCATCAACACCACCACCACCTCCTCTGGATCTCAGCATCCCAGCAGCCTTCCTCCAACACTGACTGGTCTTTGTGAATCCTCAGCAGCATCAGGTCCCACTGGCCAATATTTCTGAACTGTTGGAGGACAACTCTGATAAGTCAGCCAGTGGGTCCTAGGTCATGTCCCCACTCCCTGAAGGACCTTCCACTTCATCCTGAGCCAGTTATTGACAGGATGCCCTGGAACAGATGCAAGCCTTCTGGCCTGCTTGCAATGTACATACTGTAAATTTTATAAATATTTAATGTGAAATACTATATATATATTTTTTATGTTCAAAATGTTTTTGTTACTGTGAAATACGTCTTTTTATTTTTTATTTCTCATATTTAATTTAATATATTTGTATTTAAAAATCTATTTAATTTAAGAACAGAAAAATGCAACATTTTTTACTGTGAATTAACAGTTGTTTGCTATGGTGTGATCATTCTTTTTTTATTACTATACATAGTAAAAGAATGTAATCAGCAAAACTGAAAGTGCCAGCATTTGTTTTTTACAGTACAATGATACTGATGTTTAAGTGCTTAGGTATTACATCTTTAAGGATGGGGTGTGGGAATGGTGAGGTTGGGGGGGGGCTGGTTTACAGCAGAATAGTGCAAAGTGCACCAAAATATGCTCCATTATATTACATCTTTCAGTGTTAGGTGTGGGTATGGTTAGGTCAAGGGCGAGGGGCCTCCGTGACAGCACAATACTGCATGGAGCACCACGATAGGTGCTTAACTATCACAACTTTAGGGATGGGATGTGGGTATGGGAAGGTGGGGGGGGCTGCTTTACAGTACTCTAGTTCTCAAACTGTTCTTCTGGTATTTCTTCAACATCATATATGGGTTAACCATTTATTCTTCCCACTAGCACCTGGATTAAATCAGTGGGTGAAACAAATAGTCTCCATTCATTTATTGTCATTTGAATTTCTACTTCAGATACTATCAAATCAAACTGAAAGGGTGGTAAAACATTGACACACATTATTTGAAGTTGAGGTATGAAATATTCTTCAGACACAGATGATGTAGTTGTGCGAGAAACTAAAGAACTGACTATACTACTATTTCTACTACCCATCATGAAAATTTAGATAGACTTCCAAAATGATATGCTGTCTTCAAGTGTCTGTCAACAGACTGGTTTCCTGCCACAAAGTGAAGCTCTAATAGTATTACTCAAAGTATATATACTTCACAGTGTTATACCCATCTCAATTTGTTTTCCAAAATACTGTGCGAAGAGTTATCAAAAATACCATTTGCATGGTATTTAGAAAAACCTTTCGCATGATTTTCTGAAAACAAACCCTGCAGACAAACAGTAGCTAAGAAGGGATTTGAACCCTCAGCCTGCAGCCTAGAAAAATGTTTACAGCGTATTTGGGGACTGCTGTCACTAAGGCACAGGCTTAACAATTACATGTATAGTAAACAACTGTGAAAAGACTGGTTTAAATAGTGTTGGATGCAGTATATGTTTTGAAGCTTTGAAAACACCTTGAGTTGTTCAAGCACTGCAAATGGTTTTCATAAATAAAGTTCACATTTCAAAAGTCTTTTGAAGACATACACTGCATGGATGTAGTGGCAGAGGTGTGATTTGAACCCTCAGCATACAGCACTGAAAAATATCTAAAATGTTTTTTGAGATTACTGTCCATGAGGC
Source organism: Neoceratodus forsteri (assembly GCA_016271365.2). NCBI lineage: Eukaryota > Metazoa > Chordata > Ceratodontiformes > Ceratodontidae > Neoceratodus > Neoceratodus forsteri. The sequence continues at coordinate 35,161,779 of CM057450.1, forward strand.
ACAGACATACTTGTAACATACATAGTAAATAGCTGTGAAAAGACTGATTACAGCACTAAATTTACAACAGCATTAGTACATATGTCTTGCTGTGTCAGAAACACTTCTAACAGTTGTTCAAACACAATCAGAAAAGTTACCAAAAATACCATTTGCATGGTTTTATATATATACATACATATATATATATATATATATATATATATAAGTTAGAGGCAAAAAATTCCATTTAATGCATCAGTTAGGGTTGTTCCACAGTGACAAAAGTGAGGAAATTCGGTGTTAGGGTTGAAAACCCCCTTGGACCCCACTCACCCCCCCAACCGGCATTAGGGTGCCCGTTAAGTCATCGACCTTAACTCTTACCCCATCACATGTAAAGAAGCAGAGGTATAGAAGAATGGGGTGAGAGTTAGGACTGACAACCCCAACGCACACCCCAATGCCGCTGGGGGTAAGTGTGGGGTCCAAGGGCTTTTCTAATCCTAACACCAAATTTTTCTCCTTTTTTTTTTTTTTTTAATTTAATATTTATTGCATTTCCAACATACAGTACATCATAGTCACGGTACATAGAGTGCGAACATGTACTTTCAGCATATCCAAAAAGAAAAAAGAAAGAGAAAGAAAAAAATCTTACCCCATAATAAAAGCCCCCACACCCTCCTAGCATCCCCCCCTTACCTGTCGCCCATCCCAGGTTAGACTGTCCAGAGTCATGGTTTACAAAAGGCCTCTATTCTCTGAATTTTGTTGCATTTATGACATTTACAGAGAGTATAAAGTTAAAAGCGGGGCCCAGATTTTATTAAATTTGCTCAGTCTGTTCTGCAAACTGGCAGTCATCTTCTCCATTCTGATACTGACCAATAATTCCTTCAACCATTCGGCATATGATATAGCTTCGTTATCCTTCCAATGACTGAGCACCAGTTTTTTGACTGACAAAGATATAACAGCTATATGATATTTACGTGTGCTTACCGGGATTTCTGAGTGGTTTCCTAATAGGCAGATATCAACCGTAAACAGCTCATCAAGTCTCAACAAGGGGTCTGCTCTTTGCTTGATTTGCGACCATAGAGGGGCTATTTTAGAACAGTGCCAGAAAATGTGCACTAGGTTGCCCTCACCCTGGACGCACCTCGAACAAATGGCAGAGGAGGCCCTGTCGAACTTAGCTATCTTCTGAGGGGTATAATATAAACTGTGCAGGATATGGAACTGCACAAGTCAGAGCCTATCCTGTGTAATAAATTTATGGCATCCTTGCCAGAGCTTCTCCCAATTAATGGGTGTCTCCGGAAGAAGTGTTGTCCAATGATCAGTAGGCCCATAAGGCCCAGGATATATTTTGTTGTATAGGGCTTTGAATATCTTGGAAACCGCATGAGGGAGACCTACTATTTGAATCAATTCCACCCAGAAAGGGGTAATCCCTAGTATGTGGGGTTTGCCCCTATAGTTTTCACCAAGATATGTCGCAGTTGGAATAATTTAAAAATATTAGAGTCTGAAATCCCTAGCTTTCCTATAACTTCTGTAGATGAAAACCATTTTTGTTCTGTATCCTTCCAAAATTAGCTGAGCTTGGCTTCCTTGAGTTGTGGGATCCATAAAGGGGAAAGAACTTTCCCATCTAGTCTGATATTGGGATTGCCCATCAGAGGTTGCTCCAAGTCCGAGCAATGGTTATATTTAATAACAGGGCAAAACTGGGAGTGAACCTTCACCGATACAGCAATAGGTGACACAAGCAGTGGCTTTGGGAGGCTCTTGGGTTGCACAGAGAGCAGCGCCGCAGGAGAAAGATTGTGACTTTGGATTTGGGCAGATTCTATTTGGATCCAGAGGGATATGTATTCCCGAGAGTATCCAGGGCCATTTGGGGTGAGCCACCTCAAGTATTTACTCGCATGGCTGGCCCAATAATAAAGGCCAACATGTGGTACCCAGAGGCCCGCTTTGAGCTTTGGGGCCACTAACTTGTAGAAGGCTAATCGGTGACCTTTACCGGCCCAAATGAAATTAGTAAAAATGTTGTACACTTTCTTGAACCATGATTAGGGTAACCAAATGTTCAGGAGATTAAGTGGGTAGAACAGTCACGGAAAGACATTCATTTTGATAAGGCTAACTCTGCCCCAAATAGTCAAGGGGAGAAGGGACCATCTATTTAAATCTTGAACAATAGTATTTAGTAGGGAATCTAGATTGTATTTTTGCAAAAGAGCAGCGCTTCTCGAGAAGGTAATGCCTAAATATTTCAATGACTTCCTTTCCCAGGACAGGCCTAATGCACTGATCTCATACCTCATCACTCTTTGGTTGAGAGGGAAAACCACTGTTTTCCCCACATTTAATTTATAGTTAGAAAGCAGACTATATTCTTTGATAGCCTCCAAGAGATGTGGGATGGCTTTTTCGGGATACGAAATGCAAAGAAGTAAATCGTCTGCAGAGGCCGATACCTTAATTTCGATGCCCTGTATCAATATACCTTGAATCTTGGGGTTAGCCACCAATCTTGGAATGAGAGGTTCTAAATATAAATTAAAAAGAAGTGGGGATAGGTGACATCTTTGCCTCGTGCCTGAAAGCACGGGTATCCTGTCTGAGCTACACCCGTTGCATAAGACTCTGGCTGTTGGGGATTTGTAGAGGGCCTATATCCAATTTTGGAATTCTAAAGGGAGGCAGAAGGCATGTAACGTCTGGAAAAGGAAGTTCCAATCTACTCTATCAAATGCTTTCTCGGCATCCAGAGAAACCAAGGCCGCTGGGTATTCCGCATCTCTGGATGCCGAGACAGCATGAGCCAGAGTTCGAATATGGTCACTAGCCAACCTACCCTTCATGAAGCCCACCTGCTCCACTCCTATTAAATCCAGAAGAACTGTGCTTAGGTGATCTGCTAACAGCTTACTCAGAATTTCAATGTCCTGATTAAGTAGTGATATCGGCCTGTAACTTGCCATATCCTCTGGGCTTTTACCGGGTTTTGGTAGAAGTATGATTAGTGCTTCAAACAATGTGGTATCTCTACTCTTACCAGCTAGGATTTGCTGGAACATAGGGAGGAGCAAAGGGGCAAGATTATTTGCAAATGCCTTATAAAAATCGGATGAGAACCCATCAGGCCCCGGGGACTTGTCATTGGGGAGTCTATCTATCACTCTCAAAATCTCCACTTCGGTTAAAGAAGTGCATAAAGCAACTTTTTGCACTTCTGTGAGAGTGGGCAGATGTGATTCATCTAGGTAATGATCCAGATCCTTACAAGAGGGGGGGTTCACCATCGGCGAGTATAGAAATTAGAAAAACTTTTGGAATTCTGAAGCGATTTCTTTGGGGTCAACCACTAGTGAGCCATTATAAGACCGAATTGAGGCAATGAATCTGGCGGACTCTTGTTGTTTGACTCGAGCAGCCAGAAGATGACCTGCTTTCTCCCCCTGATCAGCGTAAATAGCTTTCATTTTCAGAATCAAAAATTCTGCCCTCTCTCTAAGAAGTTCCGAGCAGGAGTCTTTAAGTTTAACCAGATCCAACAGGGTTTGTTCCGGTATGTGAGGAGACAGATTTTTTCTATACCTCTGATCTGTCTAAGGAGCTACATTAACTCTAGCTCTCTTGATTTTTTCCTCTTTGATGCCACCCCAATTAATAGACCCCTTAGATAAGCTTTGAGGGTACACCATTCCATGTCAGACTTACCCGTAGAGTTAGAATTGACAGACAGGTATTGAGAGATATGGTCATTGATGTATTCCGATATTGTTGGGTCTTTTAGAAGTTGGTTATTGATTTTCCAGTGGCCATCCCTTTTAGGAATATCTGCCAAGGCAAGTTGACATGTAACTAATGAGTGATCTGATGGTGGTCCTGGGTGTATGGCCGAATCTACAATCCCAGATACCAAGCAATGCGAGATCATAATGTAATCAATCCTGGAGGATGTCTTGTGGACTGGAGAGGTGAATGTGAAACCTCTGTCCGTGGGGTGCAGTGTGCACCACACATCGCATAGTCTCACCTTGTCCCATAGCTCTCTTAGGGCCTTTTGAGCTGGGGACAGACCTCTGGGTTTATTTCCTGTGCGATCTATGCTTGGGTCAAAGACTAAATTTAGGTCCCCACCCAAAATCATTGGGGTTGTGATAAAGGGAGCCAGTTTATTAATGAGTTCTACAAAGAACTCGGGAGAGTCAGAATTCGGATCGTATATGCTGCCCAGTAATACCTCCAGAGTGTATATTCTTCCTTGGACGAATACATACCTCCCAAGGGCATCCCTAATTATGTTGCTTGGCACAAAAGGGACATTGCTTCTTATCAGGATCATGACCCCGCAACTTTGCCTTGTACCCTGAGCTGTGAATACTTGCCCTATTTGTTGCCTCCTCATCTTTAATTCTTCTGAAATCAGCAGATGAGATTCTTGTATAAAAGTGACATCCGATCTCATCAATTGCAGGTGCTTACGCACTTGGTATTGTTTGATTTTCTGCCTAATTCCCCTTACATTCCACGAAGAAAAGGATAAATTACTCATCATGGATTAGATCTAACCTTATGTAAATATTCTGGGCATTCTACCAGCAGACTCTTTCCTGGTCACTACATCAATGGACTTGTCCAGAGAAACCTGGTCCGGGCCCCCCCTCCCAAAGATCAACCATTTGGCAGTTAAGTGTATTGAAATCAACATCAAAGTAAACCCCCTACCCCCCTCTCTACTACGGACAGCGAACAACAGAGCACCCTGCTATGCCCTCCCTTCCACCCACCCTCCGCACCCATCTACTACCCCATCGACCTAAAATATTATAGAGACCTTGGGGTGAACTAGCTAATGGGGTGGGGATTTAATAGAATATATTAACTAAAATACACTATTCAAGATCCGTTCCACTTCTTATGACTACTTTGTTTAGCTAAATGCGTGTTGGTCAGCTGTCACTGTGACCGTAACTTGATGGACTGTGAGCTAAATTATCCAACTTATTCTTATCATATAAATCAGCATCATAGCTACCTATAACCTGACGTAGCCTACTGAGCGGCAGCTTGATCTCAGAAAATGAAAAGGAAAACGAGAAAGTAAAGTACTTATAAAGAAAATACAAAGAGCGTGTATTATTTCTTTTAAGTAAATCAAATCACACACAGTCTCATGCATTAATAACCAAACTCGGCTTCATTAAATCTGAGGGCTGTCAGATATAGTTGCCCCGCTTATAAAAATAATTTAAGCCATAACCTTTGCGATGTCTTAATGTCAGTGTTCGATTAAACCGTTCCGAACACCAATATCATAGCTTTAACAAATAATTGAGTCAGATCGAGAATATGGAGTTGAAATTAAGCGTTTTCCAGCTCTGTGAACAAAAAGTTAGTCCATTAATGCTGAATTCTTGTATTGTCAGCTTCGGGAAGGAGGGTCAGCTGTAATCTACCCCACTGGTTCATAAAGTGAAGCTTGATTTTTTAAATTATACCGTGCGCCTCCACAATATCAATAACCTCTTGAAAGAAGCTGCTTTCTAAAATTCCTAGGTTTCGTGTGCCCTCCAGTGGCAGCTATCGCAGGGATGAGGTGAATACTGTGACCGAAAGCCAGCCAGACAAACCTAGAATAAAACAGTGTTTCGGTGAGGCGCTATGAGGAGCTGGGTTCGAGGGAACTCATCACTGATGCCACAATGACTATACAGCATTTGCAGCGAGAATTACAACAGTACCATTGTCCTCTCTTGATAAGCCATAATGCAGCTTTGTGGTTTATTAAAGGAAACTCACGCTTAAGGAGAAAAGAAAATCTTCACAGGTGGTCAACAGTCCTTTAATGATCTTTGAAGCTAACGTCTCTTTTCCCCATAGCTCTCAGGTTTCTTTAAACAGATCGAGGAAAGCACTTTTAAGCCCTTTTGCGGCGGTGTTTGGGTCCTCAAAGGATACCCAAGATCCAGAAATCAGGAACCCCGACTTCGCCAGGTAGGTCATCCGAAACTTCACACTGGCGGCAATTAACTTGGAAACCATAGGATGGAACTGGGCTCTCCTTTGCCTTACTGATGCTGGTGAATCCTGCACGATTATGATTTTAGTGCCTTCCCAGCGCACTTCTTGCAATTCTTTTATTTTTGCGAATAGATGTTGCCGCTCTAAAAAGTTCAGAAACTTAAAAATCAGCAGGCGAGGGGGAACACCAGTTAGCGGTTTGGGGCGGAGAGCCTTGTGCGCGCGCTCGATAGTGTAAGTCGGGCCGAAGGGCAACGGCCCGGCTAACTTTTCGATTAACTTCTGGATAAATCCTATTACATCGGTTCCCTCAGCATTTTCAGGAAGACCTATGAGGACCGCATTGTTCCTACGACTGCGGCCCTCCAGGTCTTCTATCTTCATCTCCATTTTTGCAAGCTTCTGGCAAATCATCACGATCTCGGGCTCCACTTTCTCAGTTCTTCTTTCCACCGAACTAATTCTGGCTTCAGTATCCAAGGTTCTTTGCTGTAGATCCTCCACCGCATGGGTAAGACTTTTAATTTCTGACGTTATTGTAATCATGCTTTCTTTGAAAGGGGCAAACTCTTGTAGGAAATGTTGCAGGGTGAGAGGCTGTTTCTCCTCCGTAATGGCTTCAGGCATGTGTCCATCTTCACCTCCCGAGGCCCTGGCTTTTTTCGAGGCCTTTTCGGGTGTAGCTGGAGGAGTATGTTTAGGAAGATTTTTCTTCGACAGCATCTCCATGTGAGAAAGTAAGCTTAATATTTTGAACCAAATCCTTTCTTAAGCATGTGAGGCTCTATTTGGAAGAGAAACAGTTAGGTATTTCATTAAATTTAAAGATTTTGTGGGTCAGAGGGCTGGAGCTGCATTGGAAGGCTGCTACCTGGTGGACTGCATCACGTGATCCCTAAATTTTTCTCACTTTTGTCGCTGTGGAACAACCCTAACTGATGCATTAAATGGAGTTTTTGCCTCTAATTTCCCTTCTTTTTGAGAATGATAATGAGAAATAGTAAATGTGACATGGCTGCTGGAGCACGGGGACTTTTGGGTCCCGCTCTCCCACCACATGATGTGTTCACACATACTAACACAGTGCCTACAAACGCAAATGGTAAGGTGCATGATGAAACAAAATGAAACACAAAGATCAACAGTAGTGAGAAATAGTGAATGTAATACAGCGACGGGACCAGCGACGGGAGCGCGGGGCCCGCTGCCACATATTGTCTTTTTGTCACATAGTAACACAGTGCCGACAAACAGAAATGGTAATGCGTATAGTGCCACAAAGCAAAACACAAAGATAAACAGTACTGTAGACAGAAATGATTAAAATGACAGAAACAGAAGCGCAAATGAAAACGCAAAGGGTAACGCACAAGGTGGCATAGACAGGAAAAGTAAGTGAAACAGGTACAGAACCAGAAGCAGATGCATTAAGGGTAAGAGTTATGGAAACGCACACAATAGTTTTCTCAAAAAGCTGGATATAGAAAGACAGTGAGTAGAAAGAATGTATGCAAAATAATGGGTCTCGGAACAGAAACTGAGGACTTGGAATAGTAAATTGCGTATATCTCAGGAACCATACAACATAGAAAAAAAAAATTAAAAGTCATATGAATTATCACTTTCCTGGCTAATTTTGAACTTAGAAGCATTTTTGCAACGAAAAGCCTGTATCTCGCACCGTTTCCGAGATACGGGCCCTGAAAGGCTCTGCGAATGCCGTGATGTTATCCTTTGGGGAAAAAAGAGAAGTTCAAAGTGCCATAACTTTGCCTCCTTCTAATATTTCTTCACCAAACCACTAAAAGGCACATCTGTGGGATGTTGGCTGTCTTCCTCCAAATTTCAGCCCAAAAGACCAAACCATTATTTTGCAGCAGGGCGCCAAAGGATTCCTGTAATGTGTTGGACGCCGTAATGTTATCCTATGGGAAAAAGTGTCAACTTTGGAGTGCCGTAACTTTGCCGCCATGTAATATTTTTTCAACAAAACACTGAAAGGCACATCTGTGAGTTGTCAGCTGCGTTCCCCCAAAATTTCAGCCCAAAACACTAAACCATTCTTTTGCAGCAGGGTGCCAAAGAATTGCTGTCATTTTCCCACACCCTAGAAAAGTAGTGTCGCAATTTGTGAAAGCTTTTGCAAATGCATTCGACACTGTCGCAAGTGCGAAAGTACTTTGTGAAAGTACTTTTTCCAGAAATTTGAAAAACATATTTCTGGGCTGTTTTACCCCAAAATAAAGACATGGCTAGCATTCTCAAGGTCCGACTAGGTGAATACAAAAAGAATTAGGTTGCTAGAGGGTCCCAAATTTAAATGCCAAGCATTTTTCTGATCACCAACTGAAAACAAAATGGTGGATTTGAGACAGTAAAAGGGCCATTTGCGAAAGAAAAAACTGCACTGTCGAACTTTTTGTTAACTTTTCCCTTTGACTTATAATGGGAACTTGTTTTTTGAATAACTTTTGAACCGTTTAATATTTTTTCATGAAATCTTCAAAAGGCACATTGGGGACCCCGGTCACACTTTCCCTGAAGATTTTGGACCAGTCACACAAACCGTGCGACCTGTAAGCGTGACTAGAATTCCAAAAAAGTGTAAATGCTTGCGCAGATCATGCTTAATAACTCCGCAGCCATACATGCGACTGGTATAAAACTTTGCAAATCCCAAGGTGTATGGGTCTTGATTGTGTATTCCAAATTTCAGGCAAATCCACCAAACAGTTGCAAAGTTATTAAGGTACAAAATTTTGGGTATAACATGTACAGTAAATGGCTCCTCAACCTAACTATGGTAGCACTACTGTGCTACCATAATATATATATATATATATATATATATATATATATATATGCAATGATGTGCAAAAACACCATTCACACGGTATTTGTAAAAATGTTTTGAATGTTTTTTTGAAGACATACACTGCATGAAAACGATGTCTGAGATAGGACTTGAACCCACATCCCACAGCATAGAAAATGGCCAAATCATTTCTAGGGACAACTGTCAGTGAGGTACAGTCATAATTGTAACATACATTGTAAATAGCTGTGAAAAGACTCTTTTATAGCCCTAAATTACAATAGTATTGGTGCATATATTTCACAGCTTCTCAAACACTTCGAACAGTTGTTAAAACACCATGCGAACAGTTATCAGAAATACTGTTCACGTAGTAATTTACATGGTCATATCACAGTAATACACATCATATATAATAATTCTTTGTTTGAATTGTATTTCCCATAACAGTTTGAACAGTTTCACAAAACACCATTCGCACAGTCACGGTAAATACCATTTGAACGGTATTATAAGAAAGCAATTTTTGACAGGCACCACACTAAGCAAAAAATATATTTCAGGGAACATAACAGACAAACCAATGACACACTCTAGTTCCTTGGGCCATGATTACATAAACAAAGTTGTTAGTGTTTTCTTAGGGGCAGTATTTTTTAAAATATTTAAGTTTTCCTCCATCGCTAACTGAAAACAAGATGGCTAAAATCAGGATTAAATCTGAGATTGCTAACAGTAAAATACAAATGGTAAACTTTTTTACCATTCTAACATTTACCACTCAAACAGTAAATTGTGAATGGTAAATGACATTTACCACTCGCAATTTACTCTTTGAACTGTAAATGTCATTTACTGTGCACATTGCCGGTCTTGCATCTATCATGAAAATCATTATAATTCAAAAACTATAATATATTTTTATACCAAACCATCTAAAGTACACCCTTGGCACACTCTCCATCAACCCTGCAAATTTCAGAGACAAATTTAATTCTGTGTGAGCTGTACATGAGAGTACAAAATCCCATGTTATTCTATGGCAAAAAAAAATTATTTTTGCATTTTGACCACTTTATATCTCCAAAACCATAAAAGCTACTGCTGTCATGAAACTTTCCACATCTTGGGGCACCAACAACATGGCAGCACATACTAATTTTTGTGTTATTTGGTTGAAAAATGACAAAGTTATTAAGGTGCAAACATTTAGATTTAATGCTGAAAGGTTGTACCAACCCTAACTATAAGTGTGCTATCACACCCTTATTGTTATACAGGCTCAGGAGTGCCTGTATATTAGGGTTGATGGGAGTGTTTAATGTTAAAGGGCAATTTTTGGACGTTAATAACTTTGTAATGGTTGAATTGATTTCTATGAAACCTGGCATGCATAATCACCCTGGGAAAATGTTTGTATGTGGCAAATTTTGTCTCAATAGCTTTAGCTGTTTCCGTGATACAGTATTAAAAATAAAGAAGGTTTGTTTTTTTGGGGCGCTTTTTTGTCCACTCGTATCTCTGAAATGGCTTTAGCTTCTGGGCTGAAATTTTCAGGGTAGAATGCTTTGACCTCAGAGATGTGCCTTTTAAAGGTTTGGTGAAAAACTATTAGTCCATTCCAAAGTTATTAATTCTTGAATTTGCCATTATTTCCTATGGGAAAAATAGATTTAAAAGTGAAAGTGATTTTCACACACTGTCATCCAGTTTTATTTATTTATTGAAATGTTTCACCAGGAAGGCATACTGAACAACAAGTTGCTCATCTCCTGGTGTGAACTGGGGGGGGGTACAATTGGATGAAGAATTAGACATACAGTTTATCATTTAACACATCCAAGAAATTAAACATTCAATTATATTTGTAACAAGACATACAGTTACAAAATTATCATAAATAATCATACAATCAATCTCATTTGTGACATAACATACAGTTAAATATACCATACCTGTGGAATATACATTTAATTACAAGTGGCATATCTGAGGAACATAGTACAGAAATGTAATGTTACCTTAGAGCCAGATCCTTACAGGAATGGATCACAGTTAAGAAGCAGATAATTTAGCAATTATTGAATGAATGAGGTGCAGTGAGGGGGACATCAAGGAGGGTAGAGGGGTAAACAGGGGAAACCAGCAGGGGGAAGGATAGGATAATGATGGGGGAACATTACCAGAGCAAAGTGAACAAAAAATCAGTTGCATGGGGCAAGTTAACACAGGGCTAGTGCATTCTGGGAGCATCTCAGACAGAACAAAAAGTGCAAGTTATTAGCTCAAGTGAACTAATTCCTTTGTTTAAGTGTAGGGGGTGGTGGGCAGGAGGGAGGCGGGGGTAAGGGATAGGATAGGGAAGGATGAGTCACACCTGGAACTGACCCTTTCTGAGTGCAGAGATCACTGCAAGTGATGAAATGAGGTGATGACTTAGAATAAGGGGCAGGAGTAGGAAAGGACAAATTGGGTACAGATAGTAGAGGGGGTGATAAAGAGAAGGAGGAGGAGGGGTGGGAGAAACTTGCCTAAGACTAGGCCTCTTCATGATGCTGAGAACCCTGCCAGACAGCAAAGTCGGGTGAGGACGAGTTAGGTAAAAAAGGATGGAGGTGAAAGGGGGAGGGAAGGAAGAGTAATTTTCCAGAGCTGGAACCCCTCTAGGATGCTGAGAACCCTGCCAGGGAGCAGAACTAGGTGAGGACATGTTGGGAAGAAAGAAAAGAAAGGATGAAGGGAAAGGAGGGAAGAGGAAGGAAAGAAGAAGCTTGCCTAAGACTAGGCCACTCCAGGATGCTGAGAACCCTGCCAGAGCACAGAATCAGGCAAGGACTAGTTGGGTGGAAAGGATAGAGGGGGAGGGGGAGTGAAGGAAGAGTAATTGCCCAGTGATTGGCCCCTCCAGGATGCAGAAAACCCTGCCAGGGGATAGAATTAGGATGACAAGTTGGGCAGAGGGAAATAGGGAGGATAGAAGAGGAAAGGAAAAAAAAGGAGGGAGGGAAGAAACTTACCTGAGAGTAGATATCGCCAGGATACTAAGAATCCTGACAGAGGACAGATTTAGGCAAGGACAAGCTGGGTAGAAAGGGGAGGGGGAGGAGGAGGCTTGCCCAGTGCTAGACCCCTCCAGAAAGCTAAGAACCCTGACAGAGGTCAAAACTAAGCAGGAGAAAGTTGGTAATGGAAGAAGGTTGGGGTAGGAGTGAGGGGGTAAGTGTTGATGGGTGAGGAGAGCATGCTGAGAAGCAGGCTCAGTGGGGAGAAAGGTTTAATAGAGGATGTGAGTCATGGAGAGGAGCAGAGATATAGGAGGATGGTTAAGGAGGGTTAAAGTAGGAGTAGTTAGATGACAGAAAGTTGTGTAAGGCAGAGGCAAGGGAGTAGTAGTATCAGGGAGTGCCGTATTTCAGGGGGAGGGAGTTCCAGATTTGTGGAAAATGATGGGTGAAGCCTGATTGACCAATGAGAGTGGTTCAACTGGGGACCAACAAAGTGCGAGTGTCAGAGGATCTGAAGGAGTGGGAGGGGGAGGGAGAAGAGAGTGAATGTGAGAGGTAGGAGGGAAGTTCTCCTAACCAAACTTTTGACGTGAGTTTAGCACGAGTGAGACACCTGTTGGCAAGCAAGGGAAGGGACAGGGCATGGTAGAGGTCATAGTGATGTGTGCATGATGGAGCATTAAGGGCAAAATGACAGAAGGAGTTAAAGAGTGTGTCCAATCTGGTTAGGGAGGATTTGGGAGTGGCACCATAGACTACATCATAGTAGTCGAAAATGGGGAAGATCATCTTCTCTGGACTAGTTCATGCTGTGCCATAGGAGGGATGCAGCTATGGTTCCTGAATAATGCACCAAGCTTGGGGTGCAGTTTTTTCAGGATGGTGTCAATGTGGCCAGAGAAGTTGAGGTGTTGGTCCACCCAAACCCCAAGGTATCTGAATGAGGATGTGTCATATAGGATTGTCCCACAAGGATCTAGAAAGAAGGTAAAGGGTGGAGCCTAGAGAATCTTTGCCTAGTGCCAAAGGTCATGGAGACAGTCTTTTTGGCATTTAGGAATAGTTGATGTGAGGCAAACCATAGCTGAACCTGGTGGAAGTCATGCCAAAGGGTGGTTGCTACATTGGCGGGGCACTTGCCAGAGGAGAACAGGACGGTGTTGTCAGCATATGTATGGATAGAGGAAGAGGGGGAGCATACTGAGGGCAAGCCATTTAGGAAGATGGTGAAGAGAATAGGTCCAAGCACCGAGCCCTGTGGGACTCCTGTGGAAATATGGAGGAGGGAGAGATTGTATTCTTGTTCTTGACTTGATTGTGTTCTGCCTGAAAGGTAAGCTCTAAACCAGTTTTGGCAGAAGTAGACAACCCAACGGCCATAAGGGAGTCAAGAAGTAGGGCATGGGAGACTGTGTCGAAAGCCTTGCGAGGTCGACAAAGATAGTAGAGGTAATGAGGCCATTATCCATCCTGGTGAAGATGGAGTCAGTGAGCCTGGATAGGGAGGTGGTAGTGCAGTGTTTTTTCTGAAGGCCGGATTGGAATGGGGTGAAAAAGGAAGAATCATCGAGGAAGGAGGTTAGTTGAGAGAGGACCAGCAGTTCTTTGAGCTTAGCAAGGGTATGGAGGAGGGAGATTGGGTGAAAATTTGCAGGGGAAGAGGTGTCACCACCCTTTAGGAGAGGGAGGACCACCACATGTTTCCAGGATGAAGGGACAGATGAGGATGAGAAAGAGAGATTTAGGAGTAAGGAGAGAGGGTAGGCTATAGCAGAAGCTGAAAGGTAGAGGAGATTAGAGTCAAGGTCATCTGGTGATAAGCCTTTAGAAGGATTAAGAGAGAGAGAAGGGCCATTAGTGTTTCCTCTGGGGAGACAGCAGAAAAGGAGAAGGAAGGGTGGGCATGGAGGGTTTGAGTGCTGTGTGTGGGAGGATGAGGAGGGGGGAGGTTAGAGGGGAAGGACTTTAGAAGTGATGTGGTACAGGAGGTATAGTAGGAGTTAAACTCTTGAGCCACTGCACACAGTTCAGAGACCAATGAGTTATTTATTTTAAGCACTGGGGGAGGCAGATGTGAAGGAGGGAGAATAGGTCATGGATCACTTTCCAGAATTTGGAGGTGAAATTGATGTTTTTCAGAAAAGATGATTTAAAATATTCAGACTTGGCAAGTCTGGTAGCATTTGTGCAGGCATTTCTCAACATGCCATACCTGGCATAGTCTGGGGGAATCTGGGAGGCTTTATGTTTCCTCCAAGCTTTGTCTCGCTCCCTGAGTCAGGTCAGTAACTCGGGGGAGACCCAGGATGATAGTTGGCATGAACTCTAGTGCATTTGAATGGAGCATAGGAGTTCCATGTAGTTAGAAATGTATCTTTAAAATAAGCGAGGGCTTGGTCAATGGAAGTGGCAAAAGCAATGGGGGACCAATCAGAGCTGACCAGTTCATTAAAAAGGGGATTAAGGTTTAAGGAGCTGAAGGAGCAGAGTTGCAGAATTTTGTGTGGCGGTTTTGGTCTATGGACTTTCCTGACTATGAAGATTAGGTGATGATCACTAAGGGCATCTGGGAGGATGCCTGATTTAATGACTCGATGGGGGTGAGAGGTGAGAGCACAGTCTACCAGGGAGTGGTTTTAAGGTTTTATGATTTAGGCAGGTGGTTTCCAGGATGAGTTGGGAGAGATTGAGGGCTGTGATGTCACTTCTTGTCTTGGCAGTTGTTGGTGATAGCCAGTTAAGGTTTGCATCACCCAGGATGCATGGCTTCCCTTCATGTGAGAGGGAGGTTATGGAGGTAATGAGATCCAGAGTATCAGATGCCATGGAACCAGGTCAACAGTAGATGTCGGCTATGAAGATGGGGGAGGAAAAAGGCAAGGTAATGTTTACTTCAAGTGCTTCACAGGTGGAGGGTAATGAGGATGATAGAATGGTTGTGAACTGAAGTGAGGACAGGATATACATGGCTACTCCGCCACCCCTGCCAGTCCTATCCTGCCTGATTATGGAACAACCTAGGATATTAATGGCGAAATCAGGTTATTTTAGCGTTTAACCAAGTCGCCATTAAAATTTAAATATCAAGTGTAAGAGAGATTACCATAGGATGTAAAAGGTCAGTACTGTTTTGATACAAGACTGCAGATGTTTAGGTGGAGGATTTTCAGGCCCTTGGGGAGGGCAAAAGGGGTTGGGGAAGTTTGTACATTAGTGGAAAGATTGCAACTGGCAGAGGTGGGTGTTGTGGGGCCAGGACTGGGATGAACATTTCCTGATGCGAGTAAGAGGAGTGCTATTATGAAGGAGTGGAGTTTAGGGCATTAGTGATAGGCCAAGGAGTTTGGAAGCATTTGGGGGTGGTGGGGGCTAGGTAAGGTGAAGGTAAGGTGATGAAGGAAAGCTAGGTGGCTAGGGGCTGAGAATAGAATAGCGGGAGGAGGTGAGGGAAGTAAGACCAGAGTCAGTGCATATTTTGCACCTTAATAACTTAGAAACCTTTAATGGATTTGCAGGAAATTTGGTATGCACCAACCTAGGGCACAGTTCTCTTGATTTGACAAATTTTGTTTGAATCCCTTGTATGGTTTCTGAGATACATGTGTTGGAAAAAAACAGGTTTTTGAGGTTTTTGCTGTTAGGTTGACGAGTGTTTAATGCTAAAGGGCAATTGTTGGACCTTAATTACTTTGTAATCATTAAAGTGATTTCTATGAAATTTGGCCTGCATAATCACCCTTGGTAGATGTTTATATGTGGGAACTTTTATCTCAGTAGCTTTAGTCATTTCTGAGACATCAAATGTTAAAAATAAAGGTTTAGGTTTTTTGGCACTTTTTTGTCCACCTGTATCTCAGAAATTGCTTTAGCTTCTGGGCTGAAATTTTCTGGATAGAAAGCCTTGGCTTCAGAGATGTGCCTTTTGAAGGTCTGGTGAAAAATATTAATCCATTCCAAAGTTACTCCATCTTAAATTTCCCATTATTTCCTATGGGAAAAAATGGATGTAAAAGTGAAAGTGATTTTCACACACTGTCATCCAGTTTTGCATACTTTGCACCTTGATAACTTTGTAACCCTCCAACAAATATGCAGCAAATTTGGCACACATCAACCGAGGGCATAGGTCTCTTGATTTTACAAATTTGTTATGAAACTCTTGTGTGATTTCCGAGTTACACAGTGTTGGGGGAAAAAAAAAGTTTTATTAGGTTTTTGCTTTTTTTTTTTTTTGTCCACCTGTATCTCAGAAATGGCTTTAGCTTCTTGGCTGAAATTTTCAGAATAGAAAGCCTTGACATCACAAATGTGCCCTTTGAAGGTTTGGTGAAAAATATTAATCCATTCCAAAGTTATTCAATTTTGCATTTCCCATTATTTTCTATGGCAATAAAAATAGATGTTTAGCACGAAGAAGGATCCCATGTTGCAGAAGTAGCTGTGATGTGGGATTCTAGGTCACACATAATATGCTGCCAGCCATGTTGTTTCTCCACTTAGCAGGAGAAATGAATGAAGTATACTTTTTACATGGGGTATAATTATTGACCCTTCAATACTGTGCACACTGGGGAGCCCACCCCTAGTGCACCGAAAGCATTAACTTTTTTAAATATTAATTCCAACACTGGGATGCCCACCCCCAGTGTTGCATGCCCCCCAGCTCATTCTAATATTAATTGTGTTTGCCGACATCGGGGTGCCCAATTCCTGTGTCAGCATTTCAAGCTCCTCCTAAGCACTGTGGGACACTGGGGAGCCCACTCTCAGTGTCCCCAAACATATGTTTTATATATATTTGCTGACAGGTGGGGTGACCTATCTCCCTGTTGGCACTAGAAACCTGTGTACCCCACCCACAGCCTGTGTAGGAACACTGGGGAGCACACTTCCAATGTCCCAATATGTCTCCCCTCGAATGCTGCATCTCTCTGCCAGTGCCCAGTGTCAGTTGAAGGACACTGGGGAGCCCACCCCCCAGTGTTCCAATATGTCTCCCCTCTGAAAGCCAAGCCCCCCCGCCAATGTAGGGACACTGGGAAGCCCACTCCCAGTATCCTAATATGTCTCCTCCACTGAAAGCTGTCCCCCCACCTGTGCCAGTGCCAGTGTAGGGTCACGGGGGGAGCCCACTCCCAGTGTCCCCAAAACTCAATTAATAGTGCCCTGTAAAGAAAAAACACATCCCAAGACATCTTTTTTGTTTTTTTATACTTGAAAAAAAGAAAATGGTCCACCGTCATCCCCGTTGTCTCCCTTCCTCATCCCCAAACTCCCACTGAGCACACACTTCCCCACACCCCCTCACCCTATATTTACCATCTTCTGTGGACTGGGACATGTCTGCTTTCTTTGAAGCTGAACCGTGAACTGAAGATGGCAGTCAATGGTGTTTTGAACTTATGTTAATATCTAAGCCAGTTTTAAGTATTTTTGCATGACATTTTCAACATGGGCTTTTTGAGACCCTGCCTCATGAACATTGGCACTGTTATTTCATTACTCAGCCCCAAAAGGTGATTTTGATGTTGCTGCACGGAATCATCTTTCAGGACTGATCGACAAAATGACAGTGCCAGTGTCATGAAGTGGGGGGCCCCACTCCCACTGCATGCAGGAACAGGTATGACAGGTGTACCTAGGAATTTCAAACCCTAATGCTCACTCCATTCCAAGACTAAGTAAGGTAATATGGGTACAGAATGAGAGAAAGGGGGGAGCATTAGGGTTCAAAACAACAAGGTACACCCATTACACCTGTTCCTTCATGCAGGGTGGGGGTGAGGTCATATGATTGGAAGCTGAGGGTGTGGGTGGGGTGTTGGAAATGGAAGCCTAAGTTCCCACCATGCCTGTTCCTGCATGCACAGTGGGAGTGGGGCCTTATGCTTAGGAACCCTAAGTTTGCATTTTCCTACTTTCAATCATTCAACCCTAATGGTGCATTAAGCAAAGTTTTTGCAATGAATATATATATATATATATATATATATATATATATATATATATATAACTATATATTTATTTATATAGTGTACGATACTGCCACTATAGATAGAGACTGACTAAGCAGTTTAATGTCAAACCCCAAATTTTGCACTTTAATAACCTTGCAACTGCTTAACAGATTACATGAAAATTGCTATGCACTGTTCCATGAGGAAGTTCTTTTGATGTACCAAATTTTGTTTTGATCGAATGTGCAGTTTTCGTGCAGTACATAGTGAAAAAAGTGTGTTTTTTTGTGCCAGTTTTTGCTGATTTATGACCATCGTGCTGTGGCCACACTGTTTGAAATTTTGGTCTGAAATTTTAGGGTAGAAGGAGATTGCCCCAAAGAAGAAGCCAGCATTGGTTTGGTGAAAAAAAATACTAATCCATTCCAAAGTTTTTAAATTGTGATATCTTGGGTTCTCAGCATGCTCAGTTCAATCTTTTGGATAGGTGTATAAATTGCGAACATGGATTTGCCTCACAAACAGGGATTTTGACAGCTCACGAACAGGGATTTATAAAATCTCTTTTTTTAATGAGAAAAATTCCTTGTTTGTGTGCCACTATCTTGTTTTCACTTTTCCTCATCAAACAAAATGTTATAAGTTGACTCAGAGAAGTGTTGTGAGGTAAACCAAGCATGGGTTTTGTTCAAGGTGACGTCCTCCACAAACCCATGCCTTTGGTTTTCTTTAGTTCAGTCACAAAATGTGGTTTTGAAATTTTAAAAATTCTTCTTTGCAACTCGCTTCCAGTCCTTGTTCATGAGGTGTCAAAATCCCTATTTCTGAGCCAATCCTTGTTCCTGAGCTGTCAAAATCCCTTTTCGTAGGGGACAACCAGATGGCCCTATCTCACGAACAGGGATTTCTCACAAACAAGGATTTTGACACCTCATGACCAGTGATTTGGCTGATGAACAGGGATTTTGACAGCTCACGAACAGGGATTCGAAAAAGGAATCCCTGTTTGTGAAGTGTCAAAATCCCTGTCCGTGAGCTGTCAAAATCCTTGTTCATGAGAAATCCTTATTCATGAGCTGCCAAAATCCATGTTCATGAGATAATGACCAGATGGTCCTATCTCATGAACAGGGATTTCTCATGAACAAGGATTTTGACGCCTCATGAACAGGGATTTTGATAGCTCATGAACAGGGATTCTAAAAGGGAATCCCTGTTTGTGAAGTGCCAAAATCCCTGTTCATGAGCTGTCAAAATCCTTGTTTGTGAGAAATCCTTGTTCATGAGCTGTCAATATCCTTGTTCATGGGATGACAACCAGATGACCCTAAAAATACCTGTTAGTGATCTGTCAAAATTCTTGTTCATGAGGTGTCAAAATCCCTGTTTGTGAGCCAATCCCTGTCTGAGAGCTGTCAAAATGCTTGTTTGTGAGGGGATGACCACATGGCCCTACCTTACAAACAGGAATTGGCTCACAAACAGGGATTTTGACACCACATGAACAGGGATTTGGCTCTCGAACAAGGATTTTGACAGCTCACAAACAACTTTTACATTTTTAAAGTTTGCTGTTTCTTTACCACTTCACTGCAAAGAAATGGTTAGAACTTTTGGTTTGAAATTTACAGGGAAGAAAGGAGGTGTCCCAGAGATGACTTATGTTGGTTTGTGTAAACATTTGCCTCTGTTAAATAGTTATGGCATTCCAACGTTGAGAAATTTCCCATACAATAACACTGTGGCGAATGTGGTGCCTTTCAGTGAGTTTATCTCAAAAACAGTTTGAGATACTGATTTTTCACTAAATTAAGCTTAGTACACCTTTACTTGCAGGTTGCCAGTCCATGATTACAACTGCAGTTACTCAGATATTGCACCATTTGCAGCACAAGGGTTACTTAGAATGTGTCTATGCCTGTGCTGTGTCTCTACAATTATAGGTGGGTAGGAGAACAGGGCTTGGAGGGCCCAACACTCCCACATATGGATACCATTATACAGTACTGGGACTGCTGGGCCATTCATTATGCAATATGCTCCCACAGGGAGATGAAACTTCATTACAATGTCTGTACACATATGGATAGGGGGGAGCACAGGACCTGTAAGGCACTGTGCTACAAAAACCTGATACCATAGGAGTGCAGGGCCCTCTGGGCCCTGTGCTCCCAAAACCCTATTAGGGTAAGATTATGTTTTCTCAAAAGAAAAGAGTGGTACAAAAAACATCATTAATGCATCAGTTAGGAGTTGAAGTGACAAAAGTGAGAAATTAGGTTTTAGGTTTGAGATTTTAACACCCACCTACTACCCTACCCACCCCCACTCTCCACAGACAAACAGGTGACAGGGTATGCCTTGGGGTCATCAGGCCTAACTCTCAATCCATTCTCCTATACTGTACCATGTCAGCTTTCCTACACATGGAATGGGGTGAGAGTTAGGGCCGATGACCCCAAGGCAGACTCCATTGCCTGTTGGTCTGTTGAGGGTGGGGGTTGTTAGGGTCTCAACCCTAACACCTCATTTCCCTAGAGTTGTAGCTTCAACCCTAACTGGTGCATTAAAGATTTTTTTTGCAATTAATTTCCTTACTTTTTGAGAAAGTGCAATCTTTCCCTATTATGGTTTTGGAAGCATAGGGCCCCCCATGGTATCAGGTTTTTGGAGTGCAGGGCCCTACAGGTCCTGCACTACCATCTAGCCATAAGTGTACAGACATTGTAATGAAGTGTCATCTCCCTATGGGAGCATTGCAAAATGGATGGTCCAGCAGTCCCATTACTGTATAATGGTATCCATATGTGGGAGTGTAGGGTCCTCTGGGACCTGCACTCCCACCTACCTATAATTGTAGAGGTGCAGTGCAGGCCTAGACACATTCCAAGTAACCCTTGTGCTGCCTGTATATTAGGGTTTTATAAGCACTTCTATGTTAAATCCAAGTTTTTGCACCCTAGTAACTTTGCCCACATTCAACTGATTTACCTGACATTTTGAAAGCACAGCCTCTGTGTCAGAATCTCTTGATCCTGTAAATTGCACATAGATTGGTTCAGGGGAGGCAAAGGTACAGAGGTGCAAAAAAACTCATAAGTCTCATTTTTTGAAAATTTTAAGACATTTTTTTGCCACACAATAACTAAAAAAATAGGAGGCTTTGAAACCTGAAACTTTCAGGTTTAATAGAGGTTAGTCCAAGGTGTATGCTTTTATGCTTTTTAGGTCCCACTGTTAAGTAGTTTTTAATATATTAAATAAAAATGTTCAATTTCTGAGCATGTGCAGTTCAAAAACATTGTTCTATTCATAACTGAATGGAACTTCGATGCAGGATTCTGCATCATAACATGGCAGTTCAGTGCAGGATTCTGCATCATAATCCTACTTCAAATGATGATCCAGTCCTTCTCTGATTCAGAAATCCTACTCCGTGCCTGACATCTATTTTTTCCCATAGGAAATAATGGGCCATTCAACATCTCATAACTTTGGAATGGATTGTTTTCCACCAAATCTTCAAAAGGCACATCTGTGAGCCAAAGGCTTTCTATCCTGAAAATTTCAGACCACAGACTAAAGCCATTTCTGAGATTCAGGTGGACAAAGAAATGGCAAAAAACACAGATTTTTCTGTTTTTTCCAACACTCCGTATCTCTGAAACCATACAACAGATTGGCA
Organism: Neoceratodus forsteri; assembly: GCA_016271365.2. Lineage (NCBI taxonomy): Eukaryota > Metazoa > Chordata > Ceratodontiformes > Ceratodontidae > Neoceratodus > Neoceratodus forsteri. The sequence continues at coordinate 35,183,265 of CM057450.1, forward strand.
TGAATTAAGAAACCTACCCTTAGAGATTATGCAGCCCAAACTGCATACAAAAATATTGAACAGTTCCAAAGTTATTAGGGTTAAAATATTCAGGTTTAGCATAGAAGTTACCTTTTCGCCCTGACTGGAGTTGCACTACCGTGCCAGTGTAATATATCAGGGGCTGTATTTCAGAATTAAGCCACTGGCTCTTTAAGCATTCTGTGAAGAATAGAGATGCAGCGAATTATAAATCCGCCCACGAAGTGGGCATCTGCGGCGCACAACATGAAGTGGACCTTGTAAAGTGCTCACTTCGCGTTATCATTACCATACCACTTTGCGTTCTCATTATGCCTTAACGTGAAGTAAGGTGAAGTGAAAAGAAAATAGGCACATTACATGGCCTGCAGAACTATAAGTCACATGCTTTAGCCAGGCAGGAAGGAAGTGAGTCAGAGAAGCAGTTTCACTTTCTCCTTTGCATTTGTACAGGGAGAAAGCAAAATTGTGAGAGGAGAGGAGTTTGCTTGGCTCTCGGAGTCGTTTCTTGTTACTGCTATTTCAAACAGCTTTTTTAAAAGCTATTTTATTTAGTGTTTGTATTGTGTTAGTGTTTTTTTGGTTAGTGAATTTTTCTGTATAAGTTTTGTTTTTGGTTTGTGTGTGTGTGATTGACTGTGTGTGTGTGTGTGTGTGTCGTCCTGTGGACCCAGGAGGATGGAGGGTCAGGTTGGAGTTGGGAAAGGTGAGTCGCTGGCACGTGGGAGCATTAGGAGGGGAGGAGTGAGGACCCATGGGGGGCGGGGCTGTCATGTTATGTTGGACTGCTCCAGACTCCTGGCCAGTGTTGCTTCTCCCACTGAAACAACATGAGCAGCAGCACCAATGCCACCAGTCACTGTTGCTCATCCACCTTCTCCACTACCACCACTAGCAGAAGCTGTTGGGGCTCCAGCAGCAACCCCTCCATCACCTTCACAGCCACAGGAGGTGGCCCCAGCAATAGTGGGTGGTGGTGGGACTCATGCCCGCCAAGTGCCTACTGTGTCTGGTCCCCCCCACAGCTCCCCAGTGTGGGAGTTTTTTAATTGTGTGGGGGGAGACAGCACAGTGGTGCAGTGCCATGTGTGTGGTGTGATGGTGCGCCATCGCCCCCCTGGGACACATTTGGGGACCGGTGGCCAGCGCACCCACATGATGAATCACCACATGGCAGAGTGGCAGGATGCCACAGAAGGGGCCATGCCTCCACCTGCTGGCCCTTCCATGGCAGTGGCCAAGGGTGCAGCTGGGGTGGGAGATGTGCCTCACAGCAGTCACTGCTGCAGCAGGAGGAAGAGGGCTGCATCAGGTGCTCTACCACCACCACTACCATCGCCACCACAGCCACCAGCACCACCCTGTCCACCACCAGCCCCACTACCTGGATTACCCACTGCAGTGGACCCCGGCACAGTCCCTGTTAGCCAGTCTGACCTCCTTCTGGTGTGGGCAGAACTGGAGGAAAACAACAAGCATTTAATCAATTTGGAGCAGCAGGTTCCAAGAGTGGAAGGACAGCAGCAGCAAATACCTTCAGTGCTGCACCTGCTGCTGGACTACCACTGCATTCCACAGCCATAGTAAGTCCAGGTATTGTTTTCTGCCCCCATACCCACCCCACCACTCTGACCCCCCACTACTGTGTTGTACTTTTGTTGTGTTTTTTGTTTGTTATTAAATCATACACATTTTTCCTTCCCGGGGAATCTTTCTCGCACCACATAGTGCAATACATTTTTTTGAAAACAATGCATAAATGCATTACAGTGAGTCATGTGACAGAGGCATTCCCATTCTAAAAATCTTCCCACATTCTGCCTCCCTTCTCAGCAACATTAGTACATGATGGCAGGGAGAGCACGTGTGCGTGCTCCTTACAGCGAATATCGGAATGTGCAGGTTTGCGAATGTTTCTTTATGTTAATGGTCAGTTTGTTGTGAAATGTGTGGCCACGTTTCCAGTAAGAAGAGCCTTGGTAATAGGAACATCCCACATTTCACCACAAAGTGAACCTTATAACATTAGGAAACATTGCTTGGGATAGCTGCTGGACATTCAGTATAGTGGAGCATGCACCTGCGCTCCTCCTGCCATCACGTCTTAATGTTGCTGAGGAAGTGTGGCACAAATGTGGGTTGCTTTTCAGATTGTTAATTCCTCCGCCATGTGACTCACTGTAATGAAATTATGGGTTGTTTTCACAGACATACTGTATATTGCACTCTGTGGAGCAAGAAATGTTCCAGTGGTAGTAATGCCCCCACATATTAGTTTATGTGCATCACCATAACTATGTAATGTGGTGACTGTCTGTAAAGCAGCAGTGCAACAATCAGTTGATATCTCTGACCTACATTTTTTAATGCTATGTTACAACTTCCTTTACTTACATCCTGACTGACTGGAATGATACGATAATTTGCAGTAGTTGAGTGTGCTGTACTACCTTTTTTCATGGGTGAAATAATGAAAGGAGCATTCCTTTAAAATTGGTGCTGCTGACAGTGAGTGTGACCAGGTCTTTGTCATTGTTTTCCTCTGCTTTTTTCCATCACATCAAGTAGTTGTCATATATAAATTCTGTTATTAACTAACAGTTATGCATCAGTCAGTGTTTTATATGACACCACGGAACAATAGTTATTGAAAAGCAGCTACAAATAAATACAAAGCTGGTCGGAACAATATTGGAAGATGTGCTCATTTTGTTTTCATACATGAAAAAAAGTAGGAGTGAGAGAAGCAGACATAAATTGTGAGAAGAATTGTATCATTCAAGTCACTGACGACTCGCACGTAAGTAGTGGTTGCTGTGGCAATTTAAAGTAGCATAAAAAAGTACAGTTCAGAACTGTGAGGACATTCTTGCAATGCTGCTTTAATTGTAAAAATGTCGCTATGACATCATGACTATGAGCTCACAGCAACAATCACAGAACACACAAAAGTGGCACAGAGTCCCCAGATTTTTACTGCCGGCCCACAATGCATCCTCCTTGTGTGCAGAAAATTGACAAGTGGTAACGAAGTGAAAAGAGATTATTTCAGCACATACAAAGTCCCCCAGAATTAATGGCGCACTCAGTCATGTGCGCAGTGGTGGCACAGAGTCCGTAGATTTTTTCTGCCGACCCACAATGTGTCCTCCTTGTGTGCAGAAAATTGACAAGTGGTAACGAAGTGAAAAGAGACTGTTTCAGCACATACAAAGTCCCCCAGAATTAATGGTGCACTCAGTCATGTGCGCAGTGGTGGCACAGAGTCCACAGATTTTTTCTGCAGGCCCACAATGTGTCCTCCTTGTGTGCAGAAAATTGACAAGTGGTAACGAAGTGAAAAGAGACTGTTTCAGCACATACAAAGTTCCCAGTATAAAATGATGACTGTGAGGTTCGTGTTGCTGGTCCTATGTGTTGTGCGAGATGATTCCACCAAATGAAATGTGATCATCTCAACTGGATTGAAAGGTGCCCTTGGGATGTACACTAATAGTAGCCTTGATGAGTATATATATATATATATAGTTGTGTATTTTGTAGGTGATGATGAGGGGGGTTGAACTTGACATGGACATGTACTCATGCTATTGTTCTGCATCACACAGGTGACTCCAAACTGTTGCTGTGCACATTCCAGTGCTCAATGAGAATTTTTTGCACTTAAATGGAAATGGATAACTCTCAGCACATGAAGGTAAGTATTTCTTTTTTTGGGAGGGGGTGGGGGGGAAGCATATTTTCAGTTTTGTCTGTAATGGTTTCTTATTTTGTTACTTCTTCACAGATTTCATCAGCATCCTTCTGGAGTCCAGTTGTTAATGATGGTCATGGTCATCGAATGGAACGACTTCTGCATATTACATGTGTGCCCAAGCTCGGGTCAGGGGAAGGGTGTGCCTGATGTTGAAGAACTTTCTTGGATAAGGCCACTTTGACAGAACAACAAAGTATTGCGAATTTTCCTAAAAAAATACATGAATGACTTCTTAAAAGTTACAACTTCATTGTTATGTGTCCCTCCCTGGTTCTCAAATCTCAATCCCTATTGTCAAGTTACATTTCAGAGACACATCTTGTCAACTACTAAGACAACCTGTTGTGTGCAATATTTGCAGCAGTCTTTACAAAGCAATGAAACAGATGAAATAAAATCTTCATACTTACCAGAATGGATTTCACTGGGACATTACATTGGTTCCTCTCTGTACAGTGTACCTACAGCATCTTTCCCAACGAGTAATAGCGATGGAGCCTGTTTTTGTTCTCCTGTAAAAGAAACAAAAGAAGTGTACTGTATGTCTTTTGCCACTGCAGCTCTGAAAAGCTACAGAAAACAAAACAGACAACTTAAGGAAGTGAGGCAGCATAACAAGCATGAGTGCACATACTCACTTTATGGTTTAAATATTAAGAAGCTGGTGGTTGGGGTGCACTAGTGGACTGATGGTCTGTGGGGGGCAGACAGACTCATGGTGGCAGCAGAGTTGGATAACATCAGTCCCAGTGGTGGTGGTGATCCGTGGGGGGCAGACAGACTCATGGTGGCAGCAGACTTGGATAACATCAGTTCCCGGACCGGTGGTGGTGGTGATCTGTGGGGGTCAGACAGACTCATGGTGGCAGCAGACTTGGATAACATCAGTCCCAGACCAGTGGTGGTGGTGGTGGTCCGTGGGGGGCAGACAGACTCATGGTGGCAGCAGACGTGGATAACATCAGTCCCAGTGGTGGTGGTCTGGGGTGGGGGGGCACACCACCTTTTAAATACTGCAGTTAAAACCTGCCAGCATTAACCAAATCATCATCCTCATAAAGAAAACTGCCCTCACAGTCATCGATGTCTGAAGTCTGACCACTGGGAAATTCTTTCTCCATTGTGTCATCATCTATATCAGTGGTGGGCCGTTTCAGGCAGCCACTGCCAGTGCCACCAGGATGCTCCATTTCCACATCAGCAAGACCACCATGACTAGGCCGGGGTACGAATACAGAGGTTGCAGTCTGTTCTGGTATGTGCTTCTCATTCATTTTAATGAATGTTAGCAAACTAACATTTGCAGGAGACAGGTTTGTCCGACGATCCCTGACTATTGCACCTGCTGAGCTGAATACCCTCTCAACACTTACACTGGAGGGTGGGCATGTGAGGTACTTCAGTGCCACTGCAGTCAGCTCTGGCCATTCACTGACCTTTCCACTCTAGTACAAAAGAGGATCTTCACTTATTGTCAGATGCCTGTTTTCAGACAAATATGACTCAACCATTCTCTGTGCCACACTAAGTCCAATTGTTGATGCATCAGCCTGTTCCCTGGAATCATTGATTTCATAAATACCCACTAGGGACAAAGCCTCCCAAAGTGGGTTGACGCCAACCACTTTGGATGACAGACCACCAGGAACTACAGTCCCCTTACCCTTGCATGATATGCTTGCTGGTCCTCCAGCTACACCTTCAGCTGGATTATGCTGCTGAGATTTGCAAACCTTGGCACGTGACTTCTGTGCCCCATGAACCAAGCAAACCAGTTGATCACTGATATTTTTTACCTGTTCAGGCCCTCCCTCCAGTACTGATGCAATTCCACGTTTGTACCGTGGATCCAGCATTGTTGCCATGGCAAAGTTGTCACTACACTGAATGCTCACAATGTGATGATTCTGGTCGAATACTGTCAGCATGTGTTGCAGCAACATACTGCTACCACCATCTCTGGCAACATCAAGGCTATGCTGTACATTCACCAGTGTCTGCCTCAGCACCCACAGCAGTGGAATTGATTGGCTAATGGAGGCAGACTTGCCACTCACTGCCTGTGTGGCATGTTCAAAAGGCCGCAAAATTGTTATTACAGAGTCCAAGAGGTGCCACTGTTCAGTCGTCATAGACGTGGAGGCCCCAGAACTGTCACGGCTAGTGTGCATAACAAGGTATTCTGTGATGGCTTTGTATTGTTCATACAACCTCTCTGCCATGTATAATGTGAAGTTCCATCGGGTGACAACTTCCAGCTTCAAGCTGTGCTGCAGCAGGCTGTTTAGTATCTGCAACTGCCGCAGTTGGTCACGGGCCTTTCCATATCTTGAAAAGTGAGAGCTGATACGTTGTGCAATGGTCAGCATTTCCTTTATGTCAGGGTGCTGCAGAAACTCCTGAACCACAAGATTTAAACAGTGGGCCATGCATGGAACATGAAAAAAAACACCATTCATGATGCATTTCACCACATTTGACCCATTGTCACTTGCTATGAACCCAGCTCTCAGGGACAGAGGGTTTAGCCATCTGTCAATTTCAGTCAGTACCATGTCCAACATGTTCTCACCAGTGTGTGAACGGGTTACATTGAGCATAGCAATTGCTGCATGCTGGCGAATTCCAGGAAGATTGCTGCTGCAACAATCCACATTCCTGCACCGATTATTCACACTACCAGCATCACAAACAACTCCCGGCACCTGCGCCCAATGTGCAGTTATACACAGATATGAACTCCCCGCTGTTTTGCCACCTGTCCACATATCCATACTTAAATGGATGAATGGAGAGGAGGAATGTTGAAGGGCATGTCTTACTGAGTCTGAGACAGTGCGGAACAACTCGGGAACAGCACGGGTAGAAAAGTATGTCCTGGATGGGACTTTCCATTTTGGACAGGCATGGGCAGCAAACCACCGGAACCCAGAATTCTCCACAAAGGAGAAGGGCAAAAGATCGATTGCCAGCATTTTACGCTACAGCAGCATTAAGTTCACGTGACACTGTATGATTGGGGGGGTACTTCAGCTTATGCGCAAAAACACTCTGTAACGTGGACTGACTTAAATGTTTTACATGGGGTGTGTTGCTGGTCACAAATGGTTGTGCTCTGTGATGAATGGCATTGGCAGGGCATGGAGTGTGGACATTTGATGAAGATGGTTGCACAGATGATGATGACAAACCCAGAAATGATGTTATTTTTCCAGATTTGCCAACCGGGGTTGATGTACCACTTGCACTAGACATACTGCATTCACCACCACCACCACCACAAAAACTGCTACTCTCACCAGCATTGGACAACATTTCAAAGTCATTATGGTCCTCCACCTCATCATGCCTGTAGTAATCCTCTGCTCTTATTACCGCACTACTGCACATGTTTAATTTCCTACTGGGCTTAACAGTCATGGAAGGGGGATAACATGCTGGCTTTGGTTGCCAGTGATATGGGTGAACGCCCAAGTCTGGTATTAGCTGCCAGCTTGTGCTAGGTCCACAGAGCCAAGTGCCTATTCTTAAGATGCGTATGCTGTCCTTCTGTCCCAAGATGGCTCCCCTTTTTACCTCGACTCACACGCATATGGCAAAACCTGGCAGATTGCAACTGAATCATCATTTGCATCTTGAACAAAAAAATCCCAAACAAGGGACTGCGATGCTCTGCTTTTAACATGTCCATGATGATGTGGCTTATTTAAGTCTGTTATATTAAGCACTGAAGTGGGGGGGGGGGCATGTGATTTTTCTGGCACTGCACACCTTTACTGCAACTGACCACCATGATTACCTATCATATTGATTACTGGGTCGTCATCATCATCATCCACTAAAACCTGTAAATCACAAGATTTTACCAGGGGGATTCCTGCAGACAGATTCAGACACAGCCATTTTTAATTTCTTTTTCTCCCGGTTCTCAACTGGGGTCAGTTACATCATCATCATATTCATCAACGTCACTGTCACACACATCCACATCTTCTGCTTGTGTGCTAACATGTGGACTGCATGTTGCAACAACAGCAACATCATCATCATCATCAACATCATCACATTTATCATCTGCATCTACATTACCATCAGCTGATATTTTTTCACCACACTGTGAATCACTGCATGGAAAATGCATTACGTTAAGTGCCACAGTGGATGGAATATCACATTGTATGCTGTCGTTGACATGATCATCAGAATCAGGTTAATTTAATGGGATGTGAAAGTATGACATCATCTACGCTGTCACTCACTTGCACTGCTTCACACTCAATATGTTTGGATACGGTACACTGGTCGGAATTAGAACTTGATGCAACAATGCTAATACTACCACCACCACCACTAACACCACCGGCTGGGAAAACATCATCTCCTCCAACTATCAGTGAAGCTACTGATTGGGCTGTAAAAAACATTGCAGGAGAAATACTTTTCCTCACGTCAGCAATGCACTTCTCCGTCCACGTACTACTACCACAACCACAGAACCTCTTATTGCCAACATTGCCATGGCCAGAAACAGCTTTACTTACACGTCTCTTTGCAGACATTTTGAGGGATCAACCACAAATATTATTACCAAATTCAGATTTTGATACGTTCACTTTCTGACTGGAGGGTCGCTGGCTGGATGTGAAGCAAAATAAACAACTCTGGCTTCAGCAACAGATAAGAGACTACTGTGTTGTGACACTGTTATGGAATTAAAACAACTTCAGTAACTAGTGGTGCTGATGGGGTCACAAAAACAATCCAGTCTGGTAAAAAATACCTTTTCGACGTGGGGGTGGGGGGGGCAGTGAATACAGACAGTGCTGATTTTTATGGCATTACAAGCAGCAAAACTAAGAACAGAGAACACGATCACAGTACAAAATCAGGCAGCTGCAGTGGATAGCAGGTTCACACTGCTGCGCTTAGTTGCACTTACACTAATCTGTGTCACAAATTTTAAAAGGTGTGTTATATTTGATGCACGCAACCCTGCACACACAACACAGAACACTTTGTGTACAATGCTGAATGAGGAATGCAATGCAAATGCAAAAGTTCAGTGTGCTCAGTGCCACGTAATGTAAATTTGTAATTTAAACAACCTTACCTTATGAAATGCTGCACCACATTCACACAACAAACAGCAAGAAAATTTGTACTATTACTGACAGTTTTACTATGTGTACAGTAAAACAGTCGGTTATATAACAAAAATATAACCAAAACACGAAGAAATCACTAGTTCTCCAACTTAAATCTACCTACACACAGATACGCCCCTCCCCCACACAGCACACTTCACTGTCTTTCACCACACACACTCAGTGTTATAAATTTACATTCAAAATCCACACACAAATAAAAATGCTCAATGATGTGAGCACAGGAGGGTTTCCTACAATCGATGAACTACAGTTGGATCCCCCCCAAAAAAGCAAAAAGGCTTTTTGAACAGCTTTTAAAAGATTCCTACAGACAGCTATCAGATCACACTGTCTCCTACTCCTTCCTACTCATACTACCCTGAACTGAGGCTGTGCAGATCAATATAGAGCCCATGTGACCTGAACTCCCATGAATCACTGCAAAATCTGCCTTCAGAGCTCAAAAACAAGGCGAAGTGAGGCGAAGTGAACTGCCACCAATGTACTTCACCTTAAAAATTGAAAGAGTAGTCACCAGTGGAGGCAGAGTAATGCGAAGTCACTGTTTTCAATGCACTTGTGTTCCCCATTATAACGTGAAGCACTGCGACAGGTGCGAGCACTCTGAATCCGCCTGTGCTCGTGGAAATGCTTCATGGAGGGATTGAGCCCACTTCGCCCACCACTAATGAAGAAACAACATGGGGAAAGATTTAAAAAAAATTGAGTGCTTCATCTAGATCTCAGACAGGTTTGCATATCAAAGGACTAGAAGCCAGGAACTGGCTTACATGAATAATTTAAATCTTCATTTGTGTTTGAATGTTCAGCACTCACAACCAGGGGAATGGTGACGTGGAGTCTGGTCTCCTTTTTTATTTTGTGGGTTTCCTGAGATCAAAGGGTAGAAATTTCTCTTACCAGAAACTGTTCAGCTGGGGATCAACATGCTAAACTAAGGTTGTTAGACCACAGCGGGGGAGAGAGGGGTGGTGTGCTAGGATTGTGGACAAAGACCACATTTTGAAGGATTTTCTGGTATTTTTTTTTTTGAAATTCAACATGTTTTATTTAGTTTGTACAATTGGCCTTAGAAGGCCGTGTTACTACATGACATGGTTACAAAAAACAAAACAAAACATTACAATACAGACATCCTAAATAAGCCCCACCTTCCCCAACCTCACCCCACCCATGGTATCAGGAATGTTATGGTGAAGTCTTCTATAAGAGATACACTCTTAAGCATTCACAATGCTTTTTAAAGGGAGTATAACATTTGCAGTTTACTCCAAAATCTCTCAAACTTGGCCATCTTGTTGTGTACGCTAGCGATTACCTTCTGTACCGAGAGATTGAACAAGAGTTCCTGCAACCACTCAGTATTACATATAGTATCTGTGTTTAGCCAGTGTCTGAGTACTAACTTTTTAACAGACATTGCTATCATTGCTAAATGATATTTTCTTCAGTAACACCTATATGGGAGTAGTGACCCACCAGGCATGTCCCCGGTTCTATATTTACATAATAGAGGATACAGTGTAGTTATCTGTAATATCACTTACTGGTGGGTTGAAGCACCGAGGCGTAAGCTGAGTGGTTTTCCAAATTTACCCCAGGAGTGACGTTATTACACAAGATAACACACACCTTGGAGTGCCTTATTGCAATTATACAATGGCTCGATGTTATACAAAACAAAAAAAAAATATAAAAATGTTTTTAGTAGATTTTTAGTGAAAGAGAAGAGGGAAAAAAGGTGGTGATGGTGCTGAGGAGCAAGCAAAGCTAATGCTAATCAATGACAGTGATGTTATACTGTAATATCATCACTGTCTCAGGCACACACTGACCAATCAGAATTCAGGAAATTTCCTTGCCATTGTATAATCCGCAATACCCAATAGAAGGTCTACTCTCTGTTTTATAAGGGCCCATAAGGGTGCCACTTTGGGGCATTCCCAGAAAATGTGGTATAAGGAGCCTAGGTCCTGCATACAATGTCTGCAATTCGGTGAGAGGGACTTATTCATTCTAGCTAGTTTAACCGGAGTACAATACATATTGTTAAGAATCTGAAATTGCATCAGATGTAGTCTGTCTTGCGATATGAATCAGTGGGTGTCTTTCCAGACCTTCTCCCAATTGAATGTTACTTCCGGGAACTGGGAATTCCAGTAATGAGAGGACCCATCTGGATGTGGGAAAGCTTTTTCTATTAATATCTTATATATACCAGAAACCGCATGTTGCTGAGTGACTATTGCACTAAGTGGTTGCAGGAAACTACTTCCATCCCCTGTTGCTTGTTTTATTTGAGAGGCAGCTAGCATATGTCTGAGTTGAAACACCTTGAAACTCGAGCAGGAACCTAAATGGTATCCGTTAAGGATGTCTATTGTTGAATTTTCTGGTATTTTATACTCTGGAGAAACTAGGGTGGAATGAGAGAGACACCACCAGGAAAAAGGGTGAACTGGTGAAACATCCCAGCCTGAAACAGCCAACCAATCAAAAGAGTAGGCTGGAGTGACATCACTTGAGGTACAAAAAGGGAATACAGCTAGAAAACAGTGCTTTTGGTATAATTTTTCCAAGTGAAAACTTTGGGTAGTTTTGCTGTGAAAAGAACTACTGATATTGAGGAGAACTTTGCCTCACTGAAGAAAGAGAGAAAAACTCTTGGGAAAGGAGCTTTTCACTGAAAAGAAAACCCCTGAATTTTGTTGAAGAAGAAAACTCAGAGACTGACTTATCATCTTGCTAACATTTTTGAGAACTCTTATCAGAAAACTTGAAGACGTTTTTTGACAGATGGGACTTTTCACACCTTGTACTCAAAATAGCAATAAGGTAGCAAATTTTAGCATTCATAGTGTGTAGGTTTATTGTTTAATTCCACATTTTTTAACATTGTTGTTTACCACCCAATGCCCTAAATTGTGTAGAATATTTCAATGTGTTTTCTTTCCTTTAAGCAAACTTTTTATGATTTTTCTTATCAACTCTGCCTGGGTCTATTTTGTGTGGTATAACATTTTAAGGGAAAAGATTTTGTCAGACTGGTGCCTCATAGAACTACTCACCTACTACTGAATATTAGAAAAAAAGGCTCCTTGGACAGAAGGAGAGGAAGCTCTCCTTCTTGACAGTCAAAGTCACAGGGTTCATTAAAGTAGGGGGGCCTCCTGGGAGTAGGGAATCCGGCCATGCCTAGGGGTGGGCATGTGACACCTAGAAGGCAAGTGTGCAAAGGATACAGGCATCTTTCATCTGTCAATTGACAGTCTCAAACACAGAGTCCTTTAAAGTTTTGGGCTTAGTGCCTGATTCTTCACTCCTGCCTTCCCACCCTGATGGAGAACCTCTTCCCTGTATACCAGGAGGCACAGGCCTGGCTGCCCTCTCTGTTAATGATTTGTTTTCAGATCCCTCATGTCTCTGTTTGGGAGCCGTCATTGGAGATTCTGGGAGTTGCATGTGGCTGGGCTTCTTCTTTGCCTATTCATTTGGGAGCTGGCTCACCTGTGAAGTCCAAGCTCATTGCTAAATGTCTCGGGTATCTGCTTCCTTCTCCAGTCCAGACTGTTGCTCCCCATCACCTAGACCTCTGCCAGTCCCTCCCCAGCAGGTTGGATCTCTTTGCCTTTGATGTCTACCAGTCAATCTGGTTTCTGGTATTGTTGCTCCTGGCCAGGGGTGGACGGTGTAAGTTCCAAGCTGCCATAGGTCTGGTTGGTGGCCCATTATAGACATCAGGTTGCCAGAGGTCTGACTTTTCCAGTTAGTTTTTGGTAATGTAGTAGGCAACCTCCTCAGTCATGTTAAAGGTGCGTAGAATCCCCTTCTGATTTATGCAGACTTTGGCAGGGTATTGGAGTTTATATGGGATTCTAAGGTTTTGCAGTAATTTGCTAACTTCTATGTACCCTTACTTCCTTTGTGCCAGCTCTGCTGAGTAGTCTGTGAAGATGCAGATATGCTGCCCTTGCCAAGTGAAGGGGAACCCGTCCCATGCTAGGGATAGTATCTTCGTCTTGCTTGGGTAGCTCAGAAATTTTGCCAAGATGGGACGCAAACTCTTTCAATTCTTCAGATGAGGACCAAGGGTCCTGTGCACCCTCTTTGTTTCAAATGCAGGTTTCCAGGTATGCTTGAGGAGCATGGGAATTTTTTCTGTGCAGGAAAGCAGCTACATCCTTTTTTTCTACATCCTCCAGAAACAAAAAAAAACACAGATTATTTCTGTAATTCCTATTCTCAGAATCTTCAGCCCTCTCCCAGAGCAGTGCCATGAGGCATTCTGGCTCTTGAATTCTTACCTCATGCCTAGTGACTTTATCATTTATATACAGCATGAAGGTTTCTGTGTCTCTTGCCTTGGTCAGTAACTCTTAAACTTTTTCTTTGAGGATTGCTACTGAGCTTTTCAATGAAGAGATCTCCCAAACAACATAGTACAGCATGTCTCCAATCTCTTGGATGCCTGAGTTTGAAGCTGTGATCAGAACCACTGTGACCTTAGCCATCCTCCTGCCTCAGTCTGCCAGCTGCTGACAGATTATGACAGACTTCCCTGCCAGTACACCATGTTTTGAGGTAGGATGCTTGCATTTGTTAGCCCTGATTTTTTTCTATCAGCAGAGTATAATTCTGTCAGTTAGCTGGAGTTTTGACCAAGTTTTAATTGAATTTGTTGCTGGGTGGCACTGAGCAGTTGTCTCAGGCTACTATCCAGTTCTGTGGCTTGCGCATGCCAGATCTTCTCAACTCTGAGCAAGCCACCAAGGTTACATCAGCACAGCACCAACTTAATTAGTACGGTACCTGACAAGAAAGCATGGTGGTTTGTAGCTCAGGTCACTGAATGCAGCACAAGAGGACACAGGATACAGTTGTCAATGAGTAGGAATCAGGTTACTGGAAAGCCTCTCAGGTGTACACACAACATTAGAGAAAAGAAAAGAGCAATTAGCCCCAGGGGGAAGCAGAGAAGAAATCTTTGATCCTTAGAATGTACATGATTATAAAACAGCAAGCAGGTATCAGTTATTAGGTTTCTGTAACAGCAAGCAGGTATCATTTATTAGGCTTCTGTAACCAGATTGTTGGAATGGCTTGAAACTGTAGAAGCTTTGAAAAATGTATTTGCTGGAGTGTATCTTTAAAAACTGGTTATGAAGAAAGAAGACATGCCCAGTGCTGTAATGTTCAAGATGATGATTCTGGTGATGTTCACTGATGATGATGTAGAAACTGATAGTTATTCTAAGTCTGGAACACAAAAAAGACAAAAATTAACCTACGGACACAGACAGATAGAAAACATAACACGCTGCCTAGGCCGCCATCTTGAAGTATTATTAATATTAGTAGTAGTTTTGTGGGAAGTAGCTGCTGTAACTGGACACAAACAATCTACTGTAGTTCCAATTAAACCAAAAGGAACTAGCGGCCCACTGGAGGTCATGTTGTTTCCTCTTATTATTTTTTTTTTAGCCCATATGCTGAGAAATTACTAGTTACCATAACAGCAAAGGACTTCATTCTGTTTTGCAATGTACTGGCCCTTTTCTATCATTGGAACAATCTGCTTCAAACATCTCTGCATAGTGAAGTGCCCTCTACAACATCTGGTAACCTGGTCAAGAAACCTGCCACACTTCTTTGAAGTCAATCATGTCTGGCAACTTTTCTAGTGTGAATGTAATGAGCGCCATACGGAATAAGAGACCTGGTAAAGTGTGCTCACAAAAAAACATAGATGACTTATTTTGACTAGTCTCAGCCACCCCTGCCCTGCCCCCACCTACACATGCCTTAATATTCTCTGAACCACAGAGCACTGTATTTTGAGATCTTTTCCAGTTCAGTCAGCACAACCAACTGGGGCTTCAAGAATACCGTGGGTACCATGTCCATTCAGGCTATGGTTTCAGCTTTGACTCAACTCTACTGAGAGGCAGGTCAGCCCCATGACTGGCAGGCAGGCCTACCCTTGAGTGATGCAACACCTGCCATGCTGCAAATAGCAAGACCAGGATTCAGGAACAAACTCTGATCCCCAGACCTTGAACTAACAAGAGACAGAGTGAAAAAATTGGTGTGCCAAATGCTTCACTCTGCAATACCCACTACTGGCCACTTCACATACCAGCATGGGTATTAGCTGCAGCATGGCTGAAAATGTCTCATGGCCTGAGTACTTGTTAGGTTTGTTTCCTGGCTAGTTTGGTGTCCATGCTGCTTTTTCTCTGACTGTCAGCAGCACTGTTTGTCATATGGAGCTTGCCTGCACTTCTCCAATGCTATTTTTTTCCACTGTTTCACCTTTTCCTTAAACTGTGTCTTTTTCTCTAAACTATACATTTTATTTAATGTCAGTGTATGTCCTGCACCTTTTGTACCGCTCTACTATTCTCTCTACTCTTGCTTCTATTTGCTCCCCATACTAACCCATTTTCCCCATTATTTTGATGGGTTTGACATTATGTAGACCCCCTGACAAGTATTTTTCTATGTTCAACCTTCCCTATTTGCCCTAGTTTCTTCCTAAAGAATTACTTATCCTTTGTGACCCATCTCATTTTTTTTTATTTTACAGGTACAGCCAGACATTGACCTGAGACTCCCATTCCAGACTCCTCCAGGACCCAGATAAGACTTATTCACTATGCTATAGTTGGTGGGTGTAAAAAATGGATAAAAGCAGCCCCCACTAAAAACAGGATGCTGCACCTCAGCTGGCCTAGCCTGGGTGAATTGTAAAAAGAGAAAAAAATGCTGGCAGCTATTAGCCTTTCCTGAGCCCCCACACCCAATAGGCAATGTGGCCCAGTTAGTTAGAGCATCACTAGGAACTGGGAGATCACAGGTTCAAATCCTGCTTCAGTCAAATACTGTGTGGCCCTGAGCAAGACACTTTACTTCCCAGTGCTCTAGTCAACCCAGCTGTAGAAATGAACAGAAGCAGGACCTCATAGGGAATGGGATGTTGCATATCAGCTGGGCTAACCTAGGTAAATAAACTGCAAAAAAAGCAATTACTGACAGCCACTGACCTTTTAGGGTTCCCCTCTGTAGTCATTGTAGGCAGAGTGTTCTAGTGGTTATAGTTTAGCTTGAAAAGGCATACTGAACAAAAGCCTGCTACCAGGTGTGACTGGGGAACCAGGAAATCCCAGGTTCAAATCCCGCTGGAACAAAGCACTCACTATGTAACTCTGACCAAGTCACTTAACCTCACAGTGCTCCAGTCCATGCAGCTGCTAAAATGGGTAGACACAGAACTCCCCTGAAAATGAAATGTTGCACGTAGACCCCTGGCCTGTCAGGTAGTGTGAACTTAATGGTTAGAAAACTGTTGAGAACTGGATGTTTGCAGGTTCAGTCCCTGCTAGTGCTAAATATTAACTGTGTGACCTACTAATGTAAAGTAGCACATGCTTCATCATCAAGCTAAGTCCCTCTTTAAATCAATTTACATGAGAGCTGGGCAAATAGTTGCAGAATGTTTTTCATTACTTAGTAAATCTTATGTTTAGAGACCTGCAATTTGGCATGCTTATTATTTGTGTAGAGTCCGACAGGGGTGTCAAGTTTCATGACATATGGATTAGTGGCGTGGAATGTACAGAGACTCACAGTCTGACAATTTATTATTTTTGTGAACATTTCTGAAAGTATGTCTCTGCTTGCAGCACAGTCACCTTTGGAGCTAGATGATTTTACACTGATATACGTACTTTCTTAAAAAAGACATACTAAATAGGGAGGTAGTTGGTTATGTAAATAGAAAATTACATGAGTTCATAATGTCACAATTTAATTATTTGTTAAACTGTGTGAATATTTTTCATTTGTAGCTCCGTCACTATTACAGGTAGACACCCAAAATTTGGCATGCATACCCAGTGTATATAAGTCCTGAATCTAATACAGATGGATACATTTGGTTTAGCAGTTTAAAATTAACCATACAAATGTCAAATATTACTACAGTCAAAGCCGCTTATATCGGGCTTATTTGTATAGACCAGTTTTGCCCGATATAGCAAGTGGCCGAAGTAAGTAAAAATTAGTAAAACAAAACAAAACATGTCACAAGCAGAGACACTGGAGGGACTGCTAACAGTAGTAGTTTGCTGCAGTAATGATTTTGAGAGTGTGTATGGCAAGGTAGCGGAGATGTCGGAGGGACCGCTAACAGGCTCCTGAGTGTTACCTGCAAGCAATGCATTTTTATTCTTTAATTGTTTAACAGCTTCGCTAATCTCTCTACCGACCTACCCTCACCATTTAACACCATTTCACACTGTTTAACTTTTAAATACACTTGAAGCAGAAATAGCTGTTTTTAATATTGGGATCTCTTACATTTATTTCACTGTACTCCCGGTGCATTGCAATCCACTGCTAAAGTGCTGACAGCTGATGTTTGCTCTCATGCACACTCCCACTGTTCTCACGATCCCTGCTACGATCCCTGCTATAATCCCTGTGACAGTACACATGGAGTGTGTGTGTGTGTTATAAAAAATCACTGTCCTGGGTTGGAGAGCAGCAACGTAAACTTTGCGTGCTGCATATAATGACAGGGCTTCACACGGAAACTGCCCAAAATAGGCAGCCGCAATAGATCGTTATATACGGTAGTTTTTACCATATCTTTAATACATCTGGCAAATGGCAAACACTTTTTGCCCGCTAAAACCGATTGCCCATCAAAACTGAGGACGATATAAGTGGAGCCAACTGAAATTGGTAAAATTTGCTCAAAAATGTATTGACGCATAAAAGGCAATGCCACTAGAATTCCACTTGTGGAACATAACTCCCACAATGGACTTTTCACCAGTAAATCAATTTAGCTGTGCTAGGCTATTTTTTCTTTTTCTGGGGTACTAACCCCCCCCCCCACTTTTTTCTCTGAGCTTAACCAAATGGACCCTGCAGACCTGATTATCACATTGATTTCCTTCTTGTTTTTCACAGACAAGCTCACTTCAAAAAGGGAACGAACTACTCTTTTTCTTGCAGGACCTATTTTTTGGAATAGCCAGAATTTCTCAGTGTTGGTTTCCCAGTCATTTCCTTACCCCACCAGAGGCTCAATATTCAGTAAGGTGCAAAACATTGGGCAAATGTTTGCACTGCACTTTGCAATGGTCCAGGGGTCCCAGGATGGTACATTCAGCTGGGCACTATCTGACTAAATATAGGACCATTTTGGCACAGTACTAAGTCAGGTAGTGCCACCCTGATATGGCTTCTGAAGTGGGCCTCAAGAGTGGATAGCACCAGAGTGCTATCTGCAGTTTCAAAGGGACCCATGCAAATGAACCCATTGGGAATGCAAGGCACCATCTGCATGCCCATTATGGGCAATTTTGCATGGGTAGTGGAGGCAGATAATGTGGTTCCACCTCCCCCACCATCCATGACATATGTAGTTATTGCTGGTGCTAGTGGTTCCCCCCACCAAT
Organism: Neoceratodus forsteri; assembly: GCA_016271365.2. Taxonomy (NCBI): domain Eukaryota; kingdom Metazoa; phylum Chordata; order Ceratodontiformes; family Ceratodontidae; genus Neoceratodus; species Neoceratodus forsteri. Next base: position 35,201,678 of record CM057450.1, read on the forward strand.
CACCAGCCCGTATTTCATAATAGTCTCCCTGTTGCTAGTGCCCCCCCCTAATCACTATCCTGTGTTTAATAAAAGTATCCCTGGTGCTAGTGTATCCCCCCTCTGATCACCAGCCTGTATTTAATAAATGCCCCCTCCTTCCAATCTCCTGCCCATATTTAATAAAAGTATCCCTGGTGCTAATGAATCCCCCTGTCCTTCCAATCACCAGTCCATATTTCAAAATAGTCTCCCTGATGCTAGTGATCCCCCCCCTCTGACCCCAGCCCATGTTTAATAAAAGTATACCTGATGCTAGTGGTTCCCCCCACTTTGATCACCAGCCAATATCTTGTAAAAGTATCCCTGGTGCTAGTGGTCCCCACCTTGATCGCCAGCCCATATTCTATATATTAAAAGTCTAACTAGAAGAAACAATAACATGTGATGCCCCATTCACTGTTAATGCTCTGTGTTGTGATTGTAGGAAACTGTATGTGGGCTATACTATCAGATCAATGAAAGTGACTCTGAGAGCATGTGAGGTCCATTAAGAATGAATGACAGCATAATTCTGTTGGACTCTATGGGCGGGATATTCAAACTGCACCAGGCTGTGGTGCAAGCCTGGGCACAGCGCAACTTGGATACGCAGGGGCGTTGACAGGGTGATATTCAATGTAGCAGAGCCATGGCACAGCATCGTTGAATATCGCTCCTAGGCTACCCACAGTGCGCATGGCGCAGTGGCACTGTGCCAGCGCAAGTGGCCAGAGTGGAGCAGGGGGATGCACAAGTGCAAGTGCCATTGTGATAGGCGCAACCACTGCGATATTCAAAAGTGCACATGCAAATGGGGCCATAATGTATGTATAGACAAATGGGGCCATTTGCATATCATTATGGCCCCATTTGCATGCAGGTGCGCCGATCCCCGGCATCTTGCACCTGGTGTCCTGCCAGGCTGCAGCAATTGGGGACCGACGTCCCCTGCACATCATGGCAAAGTGTCCCAATGCCCAATCGCAGGCATGTGTAAATGCAAGAACACGTCCAATATCCCTGCTGGTCCAGTGGACTGCTTGTAGCCTGATCGCAGGCATAAGTATATTTAGAACAGACAACTCTATCCCTGGTGGTCCAGTGGACCGCTTGCAGCCCGATTGCGGGCATATCTGGACTGTGTATTACAGTATGGGCTGCACGCCCATTGGCTCATGCTGTGGACCAATGGGCATACAGCCCTACCATATGGAGTCAGTCGGTGGGCGGTGGGGCGGCAAGCAGGTGGGGAGCTGCCGCCTGCCACTGACCAGGGAGGAGTGGGGCGGTGGGGCTCAGTGGGCGGTGGGAGGGTACCGCTGGACCACCAGGGATATAGGACTAATATTTTTACTACATATGCCTGCGATCGGGCTGCAAGCAGTCCACTGGACCACCAGGGATATAGGACTAACATTTTTACTACATATGCCTGCAATCGGGCTGCAAGTGGTCCACTGGACCACCAGGGATGTAGGACTGTTAATATTATCTACATATGCCCGCGATCAGGCTGTGAGTGGTCCACTGGACCACCAGGGTTTTGGGACTATTATATTTCTACGTATGCCCGCAATCAGGCATGGGGGGCGCCACCACGATGGTGCAGCCGGAGCTCGGGTGGCCACCCACAGGTGGCAGCTGCCATGTTGTGCCCTGCAATATAGCAGCTCACCTGTGGGTGGCCAGCTGTTGCTCCTTTTTTTTTTGGGCTTACCTGTGTGCGGCGCAGGTAGGGGTTGCGCATGCATGGACTCAGCACATCCCGGGCTGAATATCGGGATGTGCGGAGTATGCATGGGCACGCCCCCCCCCCACCTGCGCCGCATACATTACTGATGCACTCTGGCCAGGCACAATCTCCCTTTGAATATCACGCTGGGGCTCATCAGTGGGTTGTGCAGGGCACAACTGTGTTGCACCCTGCGCAACCCTTCTGAATAGCCCGCCCTATTTCTACACGCACCACAATGCCAATCCTAAAAATCTAATCTTCATGGGAATAGGGCATGTTTCACCACTTAAAAAGGGTGGTAATCAACCAAATCAGCTCTTAAAGAAAGAGAATTACTGGATCTATTCCTTGAAAAGTGTCAAACCTCTAGGGTTAAACGACCAGTGGGATATAAAGCCATACCTCCTGGATTAGACTGTGCTATTATTTTGAAAAACATTTTCTGCTTGATTATGTACTATACAAGTTTTGATTTATGGTTCTATTTTGATTTATTATACTTTTTTTTAACTAAAAAGCACAAAATATTTTGAAAGTTACCACTAGTAGAACAATGATTCCTCTTGATGGTCACCCATATCAAAATTGATACCCTGTACCTGAACATTTTTGAGTTAACACTGTTCATTAAATTAGACTAAGAATTTAATAAGGAACTCGTAAATGGAGTTCTAAAAGAGTTTAAGATATTGTAAATATAATATTATGTTCTATTTTAACAACTTTATTAATTCAGGATATTGTGATTTTGAGTTAACACAGTTAGGACTAATCTGTTGTTTTTGTTTTCTTGTAGGCTGCTATCCTGTGTGTCATTCTGGCACCTCTAACTTGGAGAATTTGTACAGTATGTGTAACATACCTACGTTGCCAGATCACAACACTTTTCCTTTTTTTTTCTTCTTTTCAAAGACTTTACTTCCTTCTATTTCCACTAACTTTGTTAAACCTCTTCTGTGAAAGAAAAATGTGAACAGCCTGACATTCGATTCTGAATAGCAATCTGCTGAAATTTAAGAATTAATTAAAAATCAAATGAACAAATGTGCATATTGTGGTTTAACTAATGTTGATTTAACTGGTAGCAAGCAGTAGTTAATCTAGTTAAGGAGTTTTAGAGCAGGTGTAATGCATCTCAAATTATTTTTTATTGGTTAATTTTCATCACATGTTAATTGTTATTTCACTGATTGCATATGAAATTAATTGTCTGCATGACAAATGTACCTCCCATTCCCCTCACCCCTTGACGAAGGGTTGTTTGAACCCAAAGTGCCAGGGCTTTGAGTGACCAGTGAGCACATCCATACATCCTGGAATGGTATTGTACCAGTAACTTAAAATAAAAGTTCTTGAACTACAAAAAAGAATCGGTGTGATCCTTGTTTGGAGAGCATGCAATTGACTTGGTGGTTTTACATGTGGTGTTAGCAAACTCTCTAGCATGCACTCCCCTCCTCCGCAGCTTGCAGAATACCTGTAGACCTTATATTAAAAGTGTCCCTGGTGCTAGTGGTCCCCCTTCCTCTAGTCACCAGCCTGCATGTAATAAAAGTATCTCTGGTGCTAGTCGGCCCCCCAGTCATCAGCTTGTAGTAAAACTAAGCCCCCTCTGGCATCCAATGAATCTCCCTGGCACCAGTCCATGGTACCTGCCATCACACATCTCTGCCATCTACTGGCCCCCCACCTGTGGCACCCAGCACCCCCACATCACCTCACCTGTATCCTCAGTACCACAATTGAGATTATGGTGACTGGCACAGCCCTCCTTACACCTCCTTTGTTGGCTGCCATATGTCCAGACAGGGACTGTGCCTCTTATTTATAGGACAGGGTGATCTCTAGCATGAAACTCTCTGACCTACTGCCATTTATGATCACCTACACCTTAGGCTTTCTGTACATCACCTTTATCCATCACAGGAATGGTTCACCCAGACCAAACCGCCCCAGTATTTCAAACAAATAATTCCATTCCATGATTTTTCAGCGTTCATTGAGAGGATTCCTATATCTTCCTTTCCCTTATTCGTTCTCCAAAGTATGTTAAGCAGCCGCCTCATGTTATGATATGACTGCCTTCCTTTAATAAACCCTGTTTGGTCCGGGTGAACCATCCCCGGGAGAGTCTCCTCAAATCTGCTGGCCAAAACTTTAGCCATTTTCTTCAAATCACAATTTAGCAGTGTTATTGGTCGATACAAGTCACATTGTTGCAGATCCTTTCCCTTCTTTGGTATGAGGCATATGATAGCACCATAACACGTATTCGGCAAGCTAACCTCCTCCATCTCCCCCCTTTGCTGGAACACTCTACACAGCACCCATGCAACTCGGGCTCCAATTACTTTGTAGTACTCTGCAGGATATCCATCCGCTCCACTAGATTTCCCCTTCTTCAGCCTTTGGATAGCTTTCATCACTTCCCCCTCCATTATTGGTTTCCCCAACTTTTCCCTCTGCATCTGCGTGGCTTTTGCTACTTCTGTTCTCTCTAGGAATTCTAACATCTTTTCTTTTGTTCCCATATCCTCTGCCTGGTATAACTTTTGGAAAAAGACCGAAAAGGCTTTCTGCATCTCCTTATCCTTGCTCTGTAGGATACTCTTATCATTCTTCACCCCCAAAATTCTATTCAACCTCTTATGTCCCTTCATAAGATTAACCACCTGTGGCCCAGGTTTGTTTCCCCATTCAAATATGTATCTTTTGTTAAATAGGCCAGCTCTCCCTGCTTCTGATCTCAAATGTGCATTTAATGCCTCCCTTATCATGTCCAAGGTTCGTACCACCTCCCCGTTTTCACCTCGTTCACCTCGAGCCACCCTCCTTTCTAGCTCCTTTAATTTACTTTCCATCTCCCATCTCTGTGGACATCGTTTCTTCTTTATGTAGGATACATATTCAATAATTGCTTCCTTCATAAACACCTTGCCCATTTCCCAGAGTATGTTGTTAGAGATTCCTTCTTTATCATTTGTTGCCATAAACAAATCTCAGCTGTCCTCCAGATGCTTTCTGAATTCCTCATTCTGGGCCACATAAGTGGGAAATTTCCATGTGGAGGAGTTCCCCGTCTCTCTCTTCCTTGTAACATAGAAACATAGAATTTGATGGCAGATTAGGACTGCTTGGCCCACCCAGTCTGCCCATTTCCCTACCTAATGGATAAGCTGCAGATCCCAGTTAACCAGCAGCCTACTTCTTTCTACCCCCACCTCCTAGAATTGCCTTATGGCTGTCCCATGCATGCTTGAATTCAACCACTGTTTTTGACTCCACAACCTCCTCCGGAAGGCCATTCCATGCATCCACAACCCTCTCTGTGAAAAAATACTTCCTTACATTACCTCTGAGCCCCCCATCTTCAAATTGTGCCCCCTTGTTCTTGCACACCTCTTTTTTTGAAAGATGCTACCCTCTTGGACTTTGTTGATTCCCTTGAGGTACTTAAAAGTTTCTATCATGTCCTCCCTCTCCCTCCTTTCCTCGAGGCTATGCATATTAAGCTCCTTTAGTCTCTCTTCATATGTCTTCTGGTGCAGACCCTGCACCATTTTAGTTGCCCTCCTCTGGACAGCTTCCATCTTGCCTATGTCCTTGCGGAGATTGGGGCTCTAGAACTGCACACAGTACTCCAGATGGGGTCTCACCAGCTGTCTGTACAAAGGGATAACAACTTCCTGTTTTCTACTGGTGATGCCTCTCCCTATGCATCCCAGTATCCCCCCAGCCCTCCTTTCTGCCCTCTCACATTGCTTTCCCACCTTTAAGTCATCTGATATGACTACCCTCAGGTCACTTTCCATTTTTGTTGTTGTTAGTATCTCACCCCCCCATTGTGTACTCTTCCTCTGGGTTTTTGTTTCCCAGGAGCATTACCTTGCACTTCTTAGCATTAAATCTAAGCTGCCATAAATTTGACCATTCCTCTAACCTTGCCAAGTCCCTTCTCATCCTTTCCACCCCAACTTGTGCATCAACTCTGTTGCAGATCTTTGTGTCATCTGCAAAGAGACATAGTTTTCCTTCCAGTCCCTCTGCAACGTCGCTTACAAAGACATTGAAGAGGACCGATCCAAATACTGAACCCTGCGGCTCCCCACTAGTAACTCCCCTTTCTTCAGAGTGGACTCCATTTACTATTACTCTCTGTGTCCTTCTCCAGCCAATTCTTTACCCAGGCTATCATCTTGGGACCCACTCCCAGGACGGCTAACTTGTATATTAATCTTTTGTGTGGGACTGAGTCAAATGCCTTGCTAAAGTCTAGGTAGGCCTTGTCCACAGCCCCTCCCACATCTACTACTTTGGTCACCCAGTCAAAGAAATCTATTAGATTCGTATGGCATGACCTTCCCGCTGAGAATCCCTGCTGCCTTGGGTCCTGTGCCCCTCTGGCCTCTAGGTACTCGACAATTCTTTCCTTCAGAAGTGATTCCATCATTTTCCCCTATCACTGAGGTTAAACTAACAGGTCTGTAGTTTCCTGCTTCTGCCCTGCTCCCACTTTTGTGAAGAGGAATCACATCTGCCCTCCTCCAATCCTCAGGTACCACCCCATCCTCCTATGATTTGTTAAAGAGGGTAGTCAGTGGTGTCACTAGTTCTACCCTTAGTTCTTTTAGAATTCTGGGATGAATCCCATCAGGCCCCATTGCTTTGACCACCTTCAGTTTTAAGAGTTCTTTCAGAACCCTTTCTTCTGTAAATGGGCTGTTATCAACTTCTGTATCCAGAGTGTTTCTATTGTTTGTTTTAGGTACCTCCCCCTCTTCATTTGTAAATACTGAGCAAAAATATTTGTTTAGTATCTCCGCCTTTTCACAGTCACCCTCTGCCCACCCCCTCCCCTTTATTAAGCCTCACTGTCCCTCCCTTAGTCTTCCTTTGCTCCCTGATGTACCTAAAAAAGGTTTTATCCTCCTTCTTAACTGAGTTGGCTATCTTTTCCTCAGTTCCGGCCTTTGCTGTTCTGACTGCCTTCCAAGCTTTCTTTTGCTTTAACTGATCACAATTCTCTGTCCTGCTCCTTCTATGATTCCTTGTACTTTCTGAATGCTTTCTTTTTCTCTTGAACCTTCACTGCTACCTCCTTTGAGAACCATAGTGGTTTCTTACATCATTTTGTTTTATTTGCTTCACACAAAGGCTTGTTACCTCTGATGACAGTTTTTATTATTCCCCATTGTTCTTCCACCCCTCCTTCCTGCCCATTTGCTAGTGCATTCCTTAGGCACTCACCCATTTTGGCAAAGTCAGTACTCCTGAAGTTCAGTACTTTTGCCTTTGTATGTCTTGACTCTATTGCTGTGTTTATTGTGAACCATATTGTTCGATGGTCGCTAGTTCCCGGATGGCTACCCACTTCTACATCTGTGATCCTCTCTCCATCTCCATTTGAGAGGACCAGGTCTAAGATTGCTCCCTCTCGAGTGGGTTTCAATACTAGTTGTCTAAGGCATGCCCCCTGTAGAGCATCTAGAATAATCCCACTCTTAGAAGTGGCTGCTGCAACTGCACTCCAGTTAACATCTGGCATATTCAGATCACCCATCAGCAATATCTCCCCTTTATCTGCCATTCTAAGTATACTTTCTATCATTTCCTTGTCCATTTCCTCCCCCTGAAAAGGGGGGTCTGTATACAACCCCTGTGCAGACTGTGGTGCCATTGCCTGCCTCCAAATTGACCTACAGTGCTTCTTCTCCTCCCTGTTTACCCTTTTGTTCTGTTGCTTTGATTCCTTCTCTTATGTAGAGAGCTCCTCCTCCTCCTCTTTTACCCTCCCTGTCCCTCCTGTAGATAGTGTATCCTGGTATGTTTACATCCCAGTCATGGTTCTGTGTGTACCATGTTTCTGTGACTGCCACAATATCCAGATGTTCCTCCTCCATCAAGGCCACTAATTCAGGAAGCTTGTTACCCAGACTACGGGCATTGGTACTCATTGCTCTCCATTTTTTGATGGCTTTACCTTCTGTAGCAGTATCCCCCACTGACCTTTCTACCTTGGTCTTTTTCTCATTTAGTACCCTGTTTTGTAGGGGGAGGCTGGGATTTTCCTGCTGCTTATCAGTGCCTCCCCCTTGACTAGTTTAAAAGCTTGCCAATGAAGCATTTAAACCGATTGCCCAAAAGACTTGTTCCCTTCCTGGACAGATGCAGACAATCCTGCCAGTATAGGCTGGTGTCCCTCCAGGTGGAACCCCAGTCCCCAATGAAGCCAAACCCCTGCGCTCCACACCAATTTTTCAACCATTCGTTAAACTGCATGGTGCAAAGTACCCTTGTCTCACCCATGCCACTGACAGGCAGCACCTCTGAGAAGGATACTGTGTGTGCTACTTGTCTTAAGCCCCGCCCCAACTCTATAAAGTCCTTCTGCTTTGCTCTAATCTCATGATGAGCCAAGTCATTTGTCCCTAGGTGGACAATGACATCCAGCTCAGACTCCCGTGCAACTGTTCTCGTGATCCTAAGGATGATCTTCCTGTCCCTCCAAGCCATGGCACCAGGCAGGCACCTTACTTCAGTTTTCCCTGCTCCCTCCAGTTCTATCCCCCTAATAATTGAGTCCCCCACCAGGAGCTGCTTCCTTTCCCTGTGGTGCCCTCTGCCTCCTTCCTGAGGGCCTCCCTTGTGACAGTTGTCTGCACCCTCCTTAGTCTCCTCTGCGGGTGCATCCATAGGGGAACTATGCTCCCCCAGAATGGTGTATGGATTGTGGAGTGGAACAACTGACTGGGTGTGCCTCTTTTCCACCACCCTTATCCTCTCTGAGCCCACTGTGGTCCAACTGCTGTGCTTTCTTCGCAACCTCTGAGGTAGTGGTGGTGGCTCTGGTGCTCCCTGGATGGGGGAGGTTCCCTTGCTACTGCCCAGTGTGGCCTGAAGATGGGCAACTTCCTCCCTCAGGGCAGATAGTTGTCTGCAAACAGGGCAGCATCTCAGCCTCCAGAAATACTCCCGGAAGACTGCTGTCCCACAGCCATTTCATTGCACTACTCCCCACATAACTGTCTACCTTGTTTAGCTTTTTTTTGTGTGTGTGTGTGATTGGTGTGTTATATAGAAATATATGTTTTTATATAATGTGTATGCTTATATTGTCAGTGCAGTGTGCTAGGGAGGATATGACAGTGATGTGCACCTTGCCTTCTTGAGGAAATGATGTTAGAACCCCAGGTATAAAGACTATTTCCGGGGTGGGTGGGGTGAGGGGTGAGGATGCTGGGCCTAAACTGTGCCCTCACAAAACAATCAGCTAAAAGCTCTGACCTACCGCTGTGATGAATGCCTTCCTGTCAGCAAGATGCCCTACACTACAATTTGACAGAGAAAATACCCTGCTAATCAAACAGAGAAAAATCCAAACATCCAAGTCAGACACAGGTAAACCTCCCCAGCTCCAAAACAGCCTGGTGACTTGTGCTCTGAAAGCAGTCAGCCCCAAAACACGTCAGCTGTGCAGAAGGGCAGACACAGAAAACAGTATTAAGCCCCTGTGGGTTGAAACTCTTCCTGCACTGAAAATCATAACAATTGTAACAAAAGTAAAGCAAGCTCCACCTCCCTCTGTTGATTGAAAGATTGCCTTTTCTGATAATTCTAAGTTCCTTATTTCACCCTTCAGTTAGAAGTATCCTCCACCTGAAGAATATTAACTTTCCTAAGGAATCTGCTTCAAACCAAAGACAATTGTAAATTGTAAGGTTCACCTCCCTCTGTTGTGAGCACAACTCACTTTCTTGCAACTCTTAAGTCTAGTGTATTTTCATTACCACCATTGCATGGTCCGAAATGTGTATGGGGCTGTGCCGTGTCTCCCACACCCGCGCATACCACTCCCTTGTGGTGTAAATGTAATCTATCCATGTCCATGTTTTGTGAGGGTTCAAAAAAAATGTATATTCCCTCACTCCCGGGTTTGCTGTTCGCCATACATCCACTGGTTCCAGCTCTGCCATTCCCTCTTGCCATTGTTGCATCCCCCCTGACACTCTCCCTTTCCCTTCAGAATGGTCCATTTTTGAGTCCATAGCCCAATTCAAATCCCCCCCCAATTATTAACCCTGGGAATTGCTCTTGGACCAGTAAATCCAGCAAAGAGGCATAGAATTGGCAATCATGTACCACCGGGGCATACACCGATCCTAAAGTAATCTGCTCCCCATCCAGGTTCCTACGATGAAAATAAATATCCCCTCCTTAGTATCCCTAATTACCCTCTACACTTCTAAATTCAGCCCTTTATGTATCAATATGGCAACCCCTCTTTTAAGCATGGATGCAGACGCCGCATAACACCTCCCCACCCACCCTCGAGCCAATTTGGCATGCTCCACTTCTGTTAGGTGCGTTTCCTGTAGCAGAGTTATTTGGGATCCCCCTCTTTTAAGGGCTGTCAGCAACATAGACCTCTTTACTGGATTTATAATACCTTGAACATTCCAGGTGATTACATTAATACTTTTGTTAGCCGACATTCTCGAATATTAATTCTTTCCCTTTCCCCTTCACATTTCAAACCATAGCATTATATTTTTACATATCCAGTTTCAATGGTTGCACTTTACTCACAAAAATAATATATCAATAACAGAACACACAAATTCAACAACAATGCAAACATATCACTTTGTACATGTATCCCCCCTACTCCCCTTTTCTTCCTTACCTGTTGTCTCCCTCCCTCCCCTACCATACCTCCTTCACTTACCCTTCTCTCTGCTTGCTCCTTTCCCTCTATCCCCAGTCTGCCCCATTTCCCCCTCCTCCTCCCACAACTCCCTCCATTCCTTATTTTCTTCCTTTCCCTTCCTGCATTCCTGCCCTTCCTTTTCCCCTTTAGGAGACCCCCCCATCCAAACAGACCCTTTCCTTCCCCCCTCCCCTTGTGTAGTCCCCCTTTCCTTAGACACTATCAGTCTCCCAGTCTCAAGTGTCTGCCTCATCCCCAGATACTGAAAGAGATGCTCCCACACTCTCCCCCACAGCCATTTTATCTTTGTGTCCCTTGCCCTGCACCTTCACCCTTTTAACTATCCCACTTCCTTGCCAGTGCCTCCAGCATTTCCTTTCCCCTCGCTACTCACCAGTCTCCTCCCCTTCAACTGCAGGCTTTCTTGCAGCCCCTATCTTGTCCAGTTTGAGCCCTTCCTCTTTCTTTATCCCTCGCCCTATAGTGTCCCCCCCCCATGTGTGCACCATACAGAAATTCCAAGGAAAAAAATGGCTGAGTATATCAGCAAGGGCAAGCAAGGAGACTAGGCCTCACTTAAAAGCCAAAGCGCCAAGCCCCTCTCCCCATCCGCCCTCCTACCTTCACCCAGACACTTTTCCATTCTGCTTCTCTCTTCACAAGCATTTTGGGCCTTCTCCTTCCCATCCAGGTGTTTCTGCCATGTAATACTGGCTCTTGTCCCATAACGGCACTGCAGACAGCCTCACCAAATGTTCCCTTCAGTTCTCTCCTCCATCATCTGGGCAGTACACCATTCTTATCAAGTTCCAATACCCCAAGCCATTTCCATAAGCAGGGGTAACTCTGTATCAGTCTTTCCAAAAGTCACTCTTTCTCCTTCAGCACGAACTTGAACAACAAAACTGCAGATCGAACACCAATAAACTATGAACTGCAAATACTGTCTTTCTTCCTTTACTTAAAACCTAATGCAGAGTTCCCAACTCCGTTACTCCGTTCCTGGATTAATCCTCAACGTAGCTTTTGCCTTAAATTCTTCACAAACTCCTCTGCTTTTTCCACTTCCCAAAAGGAGTACGTGGCCCCCTCATGTTTTATTTTTAATGTGGCCAGGTACACCAAGAAATTCTCAATCTTCAAATCATGCAGTTGCTGCAGAGAATTGTTAAATGATTTCCTTCTCTTTAGGAGTCTGGCCGAGTAGTCTTGCAACATATACAGGCAGTAGCCCTCGTACTCCACCCTCCCCTTCTCTTGAAAAACCTTCAGCATTAGCTGTCTGTCCTGGAAGTGACGGAACCTAAATATTATTTGCCTCGGTGGCTGATCTCCTGGGGGCTTGGGCATCACGGCCCGATGAGCCCTCTCAAGCTTGAATTTTCCTTTTGCAGGCTGGAGGCCCAGCAAGCCAGACAGCACTCATGCACAGAAATACAACACACTTTCCCCTTCCATACCCTCTGGCAACCCTCTTAGCCTTAGATTCAGTCACCTATGGTAGTATTCTTGGTAATCAAAAGCTTCTTTTAAATCTTTCAGCTCTTTTTGAAGGATCACAACCTGTCCAGGGTTCACCAGAAGTTCATCTTCCACAGGCGAGATTCTCCCCTCCATCTCCGTCAGTCTGCCTGCTTGCACCACTTGTTGCTCCTGTATTTCCTGGAGTTTTAAATCCACCTTTCCTTCAAGTTTAATTAACCAGGGCTCCAGAGCTTCAATTACCTGCCCCATAACCTCTCTTCCCAAAGCCACTACCTCTGCCATCGAAAGTGAGACTAGGCCGCCACCATCACCCCCTTTCTTTGCATTTTTAGCTGTAGTCTTCTGGCTCTTTGAGGCTCCCAGAGTTAAATAATCATCCATCGCAGGTTCATACACCATAAAATGTATGTTTTCTGTACTCTCAGGCACTTTTAGCTTTGATTTTTATTTTTAAATGGCTGTGAAAAGAGAGCAGCACTGAGAGTCATGTCCATTCAGCTAGCTGCTCATTAGCACCTCCTCCAAGTTGTTTTTTAATATCGAGGGCATGTGCTTTAAACTTACTGCGTGAGGTGCTGAACATCATAACCTTCATTTTTTTGATGCATAATAATATTAGTTTCTGGTCACAGAATCATTTTTCAACGTCCTCAAAAGGAGGAGATATTCAAGAAGAGGAGGTTAAGTTGGCTTGAGAATATGACGGCATCATCTGCATACAAAATTATTCATTGATGGAAACTGTGCGGCAGGTTATTTATGAAAATACTGAAGAGGAGAGGGCCAAGGATGGATCCTTGAGGCACGCCTGAGCATGCATTCCACTGGTTGGAGGTGACATTGGAGATTTCTACCATTTGATAGTGATCCTCCAGATAGCTTTTAAACCAGTGCATAGAGTCAATTGAGAACCCTGCTGAGGTTAATTGTTTAAGCAGCAATGCATGGTTCACCATATCAAATGCCTTTGTTAAATCTATGAAGGCTGCACCAACAAGACTCCCTTGATTGAGCGATTGATGAATGAACCCAGTGAATTCCAGGAGGGCAGTTGTCATGCTGTGCCCTTTCCTGAAGCTTTGCTGCTGTGGGCACTGGATGGAGTATTTTTCAAGGTGGTCACTTAATTGGTCCTCAACTATATGCTCCTAGACTTTCAACAGAGGGGGAGGATTGAGATTGGTCTGTAATTGGTGTGTAGGGTATGGTCCCCAGATTTGTGTACTGGAGCTATCAGAGCAGTTTCCCATCTAAGAGGGAATTGAGATTGGCTTAGTGATAGGTTGAAAATCTTAATGATAGGAGCTAATACTTCATCAAGGGTAAGTGCAATTAGCTTTAGGTCAAGGGAGTTGCTACTGTGCCATGACTTACTAAGGACCTTGCGTAGGTGCCTTTTAACCAAGGAAACTGATACTTTCTTAAAGCAGAAAGGAGGGTTAGTGTTGCAACTACTGGGAGGCTCATGAAATGAGTTTTCTTGCTGCATTGTGGATGTAGAGGAGTGTTATTCATCAAAGATGTTTGGAGGGAGGACACTACTCAGATCAGAAAAAGTATTGTTGAAGATATTTGCAATATTGAGAGGGTCCATAGTTGGTACTCCATCAATGTTGAGCATTGATGGTGCCACCTTTGGGACCTTGCCTCTGATATCCTTAATGTTTGATCAAATATTTCTACTATTGCTCCAGGAGCTAGCAAGCATTTCTCCATGATAGTTGCTTTTCTCCTGCCGGATGATCCGAGTGCACAAATTCCTAGCAGCTTTGTAAGATTGGATCTCAGCAGGTTTCCCAATAGCTTTTGCCCAGTGCCAGAGGTTGTCCCTTAGTTTCATCTTGGTTAATAGTTCGGATGTGATCCAGGAGTTAACCGTACCACAGACTTTCCTTACTCTTGATGGAGTGTGGATGTCACATGTGACATTGGAGCAAGAGATGAAAAGCTTGAGCGCTGTGTTAACATCAGTGATGGAGTCAAGTTCAGACCAGTCGGTGTTGCTCAGGTGTCGTTTTAGAGGTTCAAGGTGCCCACATTTGAGAACTTGGCTGTAAACTGTTTGAGGGGGCAGTTTAGTGAATTTATTTGTCCAGGAGCAAGAGACAGGGAAGTGGTCACTTAGAAAGTCAGGGTGTACAACAACATTCAAGATGTGATCAGAACGATTGGTGAGGATCCAGTCAAGAAGGGTGCAAGTGCCCATTCTATAGTTGCACTTAGTATGAGAGTTAACAAGTTGTGATAGGTATAGAGTAGATAGAGAGTCTTTGGCTGAGCTGTTCATGGGTGACTGCCAGTTTAGATTAAAATCACCAAGAAATATGGTATCAGAGATGAGTGGATTACTACGGATATACTCCAGGAGGCTGTGTAGGCCAGCTTCAGGATTTTTTGGTGGCACGTATATTGAATACACTGTCAGCGCTTTGTTATGGGCCTCGAGAAGTATTTTAACAGCAAGCACCTAGGACAGGCAATTGAAGTTTGGCACAGGAAGAACATGCCCCAAGAGTGTGTCCTTCAGGTAGATAATGCACCTACCACCACGCTTACATAGAAACATAGAAACATAGACTTTGACGGCAGATAAGGACCGCTAGGCCCATCTAGTCTGCCCATTTCTCTACCTATAGGATAGGCCGCAGATCCTAGTTAACCAACAGCCTATATCTTCCTGCCCCCCACAAGAATTGCCTTATGTCTGTCCCATGCATTCTTGAATTCTCCCACAGTTTTAGACCCCACAACTTCCTCAGGAAGGCTGTTCCATGCATCCACTACCCTCTCTGTGAAATAATACTTCCTCATTGCCCTGACCGCCCTCCTTCTATCTTTAAATTGTGTCCCTTGTTCTTGCAAGTCTCTTTTTCTGAAAGATGCTACCCTCTTGGACTTTGTTGATTCCCTTGAGGTACTTGAAAGTTTCTATCATGTCCCCCTCTCCTTCTTTCCTCAAGGGTATACATATTAAGCTCCTTTAGTCTCTCCTCATACGGCTTCTCTTGCAGACCCTGCACCATTTTAGTTGCCCTCCTCTGGACTGCCTCTGTCCTGTCTATGTCCTTGAGGAGATGGGGTCTCCAGAACTGGACACAGTATTCCAGATGGGGTCTCACCAACTGTCTGTACAGAGGGATAACAACTTCCTGTTTTCTGCTGCTGATGCCTCTCCCTATACATCCAGTATACCCCCGGCCCTCCCTACTGCCTTCTCACATTGCTTGCTAACCTTAAGGTCATCTGATATGATTACCCCCAGGTCCCTTTCCTGTTTTGTTGTTGTTACTACCTCCCCACCCATTGTGTATTCTTCCCTGGTTCTTGTTTCCCAGGTGCATTATTTTGCACTTTTGCATTGAATCCTAGCTGCCATATGTCTGACCATTCCTCCAACCTTGCCAAATCCTTTTCATCCTTTTCAGCCTCCTTGTGTATCAACCCTGTTGCAGATCTTTGTGTCATCTGCAAAAGGCATACTTTTCCTTCAGTCCCTCTGCAATGTCACTGATGAAGACATTAAAAGGACTGGACCAATACTGAACCCTGTGGTACCCCACTAGTAACCTCCCTTTCTTCAGAGTGGACTCCATTTACAATTACCTTCTGTGTCCTGTTGTCCAGCCAATGTTTTACCCAGGCTACCACCTGGGACCCTCCCAGGCTGGTTAATTTGACTAATAATCTTTGTGTGGGACTGTGTCAAATGCCTTGCTAAATCTAGGTAGCCATGTCACAGCCCTCCCTGGTCTACTACTTTGGTCACCCAATCAAAGAAATCTATTAGATCTGTCTGACATGACCTTCCCACTGTGAACCCATGCTGCCTTGGATCCTGTGCTCACTGACCTCTAGGTACTCAACTATTCTTTCCTTCAGAGTGACTCCATCACTTTCCCTACCACAGAGGTCAGACTGACAGGTCTATAGTTTCCTGCCTCTGTCTTGGTCCCACTTTGTGAAGGGAATCACATCCGCCTTCCTCCAGTCCTCGGTACCACACCATCCTCCCATGATTTATTAAAAGAGTAGCCAGTGGTTTCACTAGTTCCTTCCTTAATTCTTTTAGAATTCTGGGTGAATCCATCAGGACCCATTGCTTTGTCCACCTTCAGTTTTAGGAGTTCTTGCAGAACCCTTTCTTCTGTGAAAGGACTGGGATCGACCCCCTGTCAAAGTGCTTCTGTTAATTGGATTAGGCACGTCCCCTCTCTTTGTGAATACTGAGCAGAAATATTCGTTCAGTATTCCTGCTTTCACTGTCCCCTCTGCCCACCCACCGTTCATTCTCTTCAGCCTCACTATCCCTCCTTTGTCTTTCTCGCTCGCTGATGTACCTATAAAGGTTTTATCCCCTTCTTAACTGAGTTAGCTATCTTTTCCTCAGTTTGGGCCTTTGCTATTCTGACTTCCTCCTGCTTCTTTCTGCCTTAACTGGTACAGCTCTCTGTCCTGCTCCTTCTGTGTTTCCTTATACTCCGGAATGCTATCTTTTCTTCCTGACTTTCAGCCACCTCTCTTGAGAACCATAGTGGCTTTTTCTTTCGTTTTGATTTGTTTATTTGCTTCACACAAAGGCTTGTTGCCTCTGTGATGGCATTTTGATAATTCCCCATTGTTGCTCCACACCTCCTTCTAGCCTGTTTGCTAGTGCTTTTCTGAGGGCACTCTCCCATCTTGCCAAGTCAGCCCTCCTAAGTCCAGTACCCTCACTTTTGTTGGCTTGACTCTGTAGCTGAGTTAACGTGAACCACACTGTTTGATGGTCACTTGTCCCCAGATGGCAACCCACTTCTAGATCTGAGATCCTGTCACTGCCCCGTTTGAGACACGAGGTCTAGATTGCTCCCTCACAGTGGGTTCTGAAACTAGCTGTCTAATGCCTGCCACCTGTGGGGCATCAAGAATGGCCCTGCTCTTGGATGTGGCTGCAGCAAATGTGCTCCAGTTAACATCTGGCATATTCAGGTCTCCCATCAACAGTATCTCCCCTTTCTCTGCCATTCTAAGAATGCCTTCCGTCATATCCTTGTTCATTCCTTCCCCCTGACATGGGGGTCTGTACACAACCCCTGTGCGGATTGTGGTGCCCTTTCCAGTCTCCAAGGTGACCCACAGTGCCTCCTCTCCTCCCTGTTTACTCTTTTGTTCAGTTGCTTTTATCCCTTCCTTTACATAGAGAGCTACTCCTCCCCCTCTTCTCCCCTGCCTGTCTCTCCTGTAGGTTATGTACCCTGGTATGTTAACATCCCAGTCATGGTTCTCTGTGTACCATGTTTCTGTGACTGCTACGATATCCAGGCATCCCTCTTCATTAAGGCCACCAGCTCAGGGAGCTTGTTGCCCAGACTACAGGCATTGGTACTCATTACCCTCCATTTCCTGATGGCCTTACCCCTTTTGCCCCATCCCTGTCCTTCTTGCCTTTGTCACTTTCTCCATTTACCACTGCCCTTCTCCCTATCGACACCTCCATGTTGGTGTTTGCCACACTTACTACCGTGATTGTTTGGGGGCTAGGATTTTCCTGCTCCTTTCCAGTGCCTCCCCCCTTGGCTAGTTTAAAAGCTTGCCAATGAAGCATTTAAACCTATCACCTAGGATCCTGGTTCCCTCCCGGACAGATGCAGCCCATCATGCCAGTATAGGCTTGCATCACTCCAGGTGGACCCCAGTCCCAATGAAACGAAATCCTAGGCTCCACACCAGTTTTTCAACCACTGATTGAATCCATGATGCGGAACACCTAGCCTCTCCTATGCACCATAGATGGGTAGCACCTCGAGAAAGGTTACCGTGCGTGCTACTTGACTAAGGCCCCTCCCCAATTCCACAAACTCTTCCTGCACTTCTCTAATCCCTTTCTTAGCCAGATCGTTTGTCCCTAGGTGGACAATGACATCCAGCTCCCTTCCCTGTGCAGCTGCTCCGGCAATCCTGAGGATTCACTCCCTGTCCCTCCAAGCCATGGTGCTTAGATTGCCTGTCCAGCCTGAAGATGTTGTAGCCCATCAAGGTTATGGTCAAGTCAGGAACTGATGGGGATAGCCAAGTCTCTACGACAGACAGTACATCAGGTTTATGCTGAGTTATCCAGGCCAGCAGACTGTTCATTTTCAGGAGAAGGCTGCATATTTACTGATGCTATAGAGATAGTCCCCTTCTTTCTCAGGGTGATGGTGTGTTAGATTCTGGAGGGGCCAGGGTTAGGGCTGACATTGCCAGAAAGAAGTAGTAGTAATAGATTGAGCCAGAGAAGGTGTCTTTGATTGAGTTTATTATGTAGTTTTAAAGAGCACCTTTTTGCCCATCTCACCCTTTTATCAATAATCAGGAGAGGGTATCCAATTGGGGTAGCAGAGTTGGCAGGGTTGGATTGACCTGCAGCACCAGCCCACTCAAATCATCACGTTGGAAGCTAGAGTGGCGACCATGTACCTTTTGTCATATGGAAGAAATTCCCAGAGAAGAATTCACGGTCATAGTGTATCTTCCGAACAATTTTACATTGCTGGGTATGTGGCAGGTGTGCGGTACAAATTAACCCAAGACTTAGAAGTACTGATAGGAGAATAATTTGCTGAGTTAAAGATTCTGTCTTTGAAGGACTGGACTGTGGCTCTGGAGGTCCCAAAATGTCCTTTCTATTACAGTAATGCTGCTTTACCTTGCCTTGTATGACATATGATCGGGGAGGGGGGTTGTGCTGGCATAAGGACTACTACAGGGGTCCATTCATGTTTATCAGTGTGCAGGTGCACCCATTGTCCTGGACTAAAAGCAGGCAAAGTGTGCACTTTTTGGTTTTCTCTGGGTTTTCTCTAAGGCAGCATGCACATCAGTCTCTATTAATTTAGGTTTTAGCAGTTCATGCCTTGTAGGAATCAAGGTTCTGGATTAAAGTCTCATTAGCAATTGTGCTGGTGACCCCATGTCTTCAATAGGCATATTTCATAAGTCCAATAGTGCAAAGTATTGATCTTTATGGTCCCTCTTGACTTTTCTGAGCAAATTCCTGATGGTTTGCACCACTCTTTCTATCATCCCATTACTCTGAGGGTAAGTAACATGCTTGAACTACCACTTTTTTGCAAAAGTCTCAAACTTAACACCAGCAAATTGTGGGCCATTATCAGAAACAAGAACTTCCGGTACTGCATGTCAGGCACATTGAGTTTTTATGTGATTAATCACAGTCTCACTTGTTGTGTTTTGCAATCTTGAAACTCAATGAATTTTAAATAGTAGTCTACCATTACAATGTAATGTTCTCTGTTAAACTCCAATAAGTCAGCTCCCACCTTTTGCCAAGGCCTCTCAAGGGATTTTGTGGGGTTTCATGGGTTCTTTAGGCTAAGATTTCCTGTCGCTGGTGCAACTGCCACAACTGGCTACTAAATCGCTGATCTGGCTATTCATGCCAGACCAAAATGGAACATCTTGTGCTCTTCTCCTGCACTTCTTTGTTCCCAAATGACTGCCATGGATTTTGGTGAGCGTTTCTTTTCAGAGTGAAGCATGCACTATCAGTCTCTCACCCTTTAAAAGTAATTCACTTTCAGTGCTGATTTCTTAATGAAACAACCAGTATTGTATGATACCAGGATCCATCGCTGATCTCTCTCAGAGGGCCAACCTTGTAACACTGTCTCTTTTAGTTTCTTCAGTTCTGGGTCTCTTTGTCTTTTCTCCTGAAACTGTCTTAACTTTTCATCAGTAATTGGTATTTTTATGTTGACTTGCACACACGCACAAGCAACATCTTGTGGTAGTAGCACATTCAAAGGTGTGGCAGTGTTGTGGCCAATGCAGGGGATGCTTTAGTGGGTGTGTCCCTTAGCCACCAATCAGTGAGCATGCTGGTGATCACAGTAGACTTCCAAGAGAGCCAAAAACTTAAAAGAAATCTGCCGCTGCAATCAGGTGCAGTTTCATCATTGCAGAGGCAGAGGACAAGACTCCCGGTTATGCGCATTACAGTGCTCAGTAATGTGCATGGCCAGAGTTATGAGCAACTAATGAAATGGCATAAATCTGGAACACTGGGAGCCCTCTCCAGTGTGCTAAAACATGGCAGCTCCTGCTGCCCACCACACAGTCCCAAAAAGCCAACATCGACTGGGAGCCTACCCCAGTGTGCCGAAACATGGCTGCTCCTTACGACTAACACATATTCCTGAAAAGCCAACATCGGGGTAACCAATCTCTGTGTCAGCATGTATCCCCCTCCCCCATTAATGTGGGACACTGGCAGCCCACCCCAGTGTGCAGCAATTTTTTAAATTTTCTTCTGACACCAGGATGCCTACTCCCAGCGTCGGATGGGCCCCCTCCCCCAAACCCCTCTAAATAATTTGCTGACATTGGGGTGCCCAATCCCCATATCAGCATGCCCCCCCACTATTATGGCACACTAGGATCTCACCTCAGTGAACCCACATTAATAAAAAGATGTTTTCCCTGTGAAAGCAGAAACCGTCCTTTGCTAGTTATTTTTTTGTACCTGTAAAAAAAGAAACAGTCCATCATTGTTTCACCATCCTTCTCCTCATCCCAACCCTCCCTCTGTTTACCCATATTCCCACACCCCCCTCACCACATACTTACCTCTGGATGTCAGGCTTTGTCACCTTCTGAAGACCAGGACACGTCTGCACTCTTCAAAGCCGAACTGCAAAATGAAGAATTGAAGGTAATCCGTATAATGGGACTCAATGGGGGGGGGGGGTCAACTTTGCTTAATATCTCAGCTATTTTTTTTTTTATTTTGGCCCCAAATATTTAGCATGGGGTTCTTGGAACCCCACCTCATCAACACTGGTGCAGTCATTTTGTTTCTCCATCTCGAAAGGTAATTTCATAGTTGCTGCGTTGAATCACCTTTCAGGACCGATTAACAAAATGAAAATGCCACTGTTCATGAGGGAAGGTCCCAAAAATCCCATGTTGCAAATTTAGTGGAAAAATTCCAAACAATGACTGCGTTAAGAGGTACATTGTGCAGTTTCTACAAACATTTGTAACGTCACCATTTTTTTGTAATTTCATTCCAGATATTCAACAGTGCCATTTTTTCACACCTTCTTATGAATAGTACAGCTGTCATTTTTCACATCCTGCCAAAAACATTTTTTCACACCTGTGGCACAGAATGGCATGGTCACTGTGGAAATCTACTTTTTGGGACAGATTGACACAAATATGGTGCCGCTATTCATGAGGGGAGGTCCCAAAATGCCCATGTTGAAACTTTGGTGGAAAAATTCAAAAAAATGATTGTGTTACTGGTGTGAGTTACACATTTTTTGTGCATGCTTTTAACTTCACCAGTTTTTCATGTTTTCACTTCAGATTTTCAACATTGCCATTTTTTCTCACCTACTCATGAACAGTACAACTGTCATTTTTCCCATCCTGCTTGAAATGTGGTTTTGCATCTGTGGTGCTGAATGGCACAGTCACTGTGCAAAATAACTTTTCAGGATTGAGTAGCAAAATTATACTGCCACTGTTAATGAGGTGGGGTCGCAAAAAACTCATGTTGAAAATTTGGAGTGAAAATACCAACAATCACTGGGGACATTAGGGTTTCCAACTGTAACGCCCCACTCTGTACAGACTGACAGGCATTGGGGGTGTGACTTGGGTTGGTCAGCCATAATGTTCATGGTATTCCACCCCACCTTGCAGCCATTGACAGGCATTGAGGTGTGCCTTGGGGTCTTTGGCCCTAACACTCACTGAGTTCTCCTATACTCCAACCATTTCAGCTTATTTCTTTATGGAATGGGGTGAGTGTCAGGGCCGAAGACCCCAAAGCACACTACGACACCTGTTGCTGTCTGCAGGGCTGGGTGAGGCGGAATGGTGTAAATATTATGGCCAACGACCCAAAGACACACCCTTAATGTCTTTCAGTCTCTGGTGGGGTGAGGGTTGGCATTAGTTCAATACTTCACTGCCATTCCTATTATGAATCACTCTAACTCCTGCACTACCAATGCCAATGCCAGTAACCCAACATTCGGCATTGACAAATGCTTGTTACAATTGTGAGCACTTCATATTCATCAACGTTAATTTCACGTATTGAAGCTTTCTGTACTGCCTTGCTGAGTGTGTCAGCTATGTGACTTTCCCTTCCTCTTTGTACATAACTTGCACATCATATTTTTGAAGCTTAAGCATCATTCTCTCAATTCAAGGTGATGCAGTATGTAGTGGTTTCTTAAATAAACTGACTAGTGGCATGCGATCTGTTTCTACCAGCATTTTCTGTCTCCCACATATTGTATATCCTGTAGAGATATATATACACACACACACACACACACACACACACATTACAAAAAACTTTGTTAATGCATCAGTTAGAGTTCTCACTAAAGTGACAAAAGTAGGGAAATGTGGTGTTAGGGTTTCCAACCCTAACACCCCACCTCCACCTTGCAGATACTGACAGGCTTCGGGGTGTACCTTGGGGTCATCGGCCCTAACGCTCACCCTATTCCATAAGTAAAAAGCTGAGATGAGCACAGTGTAGGAGAATGGGGTGAGCATTAGGGCTGACAACCCTGAGACACACCCTTGACACCTGTTAGTGTCTGCAGGGTGTGGGCTGGGGTGCTAGGGTTGGAAATCCTAACACTGCATTTCCCTGCTTTTGTCACTTTAGTGAGAACCCTAACTGATGAAGTTTTTTTGCAATGAATTTCCTTACTTTTGCAGACAGTACAATAATATCCTTATTTGTATGTGGAAGCACAGGACCTTCTGGTCCCTGTGCTCTTATCCCGCCATGGATGTGCATGTGTATGTAGGTATGGAAGCACAGGGCCCTACGGGACCTGCGCTTCCATTTATAGGAAAACACTGACTAAATTGTCAGCATAGCCCTCTTATTACCCCACCTCATGTACCCCAGTACAGAAAAATTGTCAAATCCATGCCAAAACATAATTCTGCAGAACTTCACTGCCATTCCGTGCCACATGTGCAAAAACACATTTTTGGCAGGATTTGAAAAATGACAGCTGTGACGTACATGAGATGGAGTAATAAGGCGGCTATGTTGAAAATCTGGGGTAAACAATTTTAACATTTCTGAAGTTATAAGCGTGCATAGTGAAATTGCAATGCAATAACTTCAGCATTTTTTTCATATTTTAAACCCCAGATTTTCAACATAGTCTTCTTATGACCCAGTCTCATAAACTCCATAGGTGAAAATTTTAAACTCCATGCCAAAATGACATTCCACACCACAGGTGTGAAAACACATTTCAGTTAGGATTTGAAAAATGACAGCTGAAGTGTTCATGAGGTGGTGTAAAAAAAATAGCTATGTTGAAAATGTGGCATCAGAATATTGAAAATTACCAAACTTGGGCATTTTAAGGAATATTGTCACTGAATATTTTACATGGCCTTTTTGAGACCCCACCTCATGAGCACTGGTGGTGATATTTCATTATTCAGGCCGAAAGGCAATTTCACACAGTGACCATGAAATCACCTCACAGGCCGGATTAATGAAACAACAGTCACGGTGTTCATGAGGTGGGGTCCCAAAAAAGCCAAGCTGAAAATTTGGTGCAAAAAGTACAAAAAATTGCAGAGTTATCAGAATAAGTTAAAAATGTCATTGAAATACATTATGGGGCACTTACCTTGATTCTTCAATTCACGGTTTGGCTTTGAAGACTGCACAGGTATCCGGTCCTGAAGATGACAGCCTCTGGTGGTAAGTATAGGGCAGGGGTGTGTGGGGGTGCTCAGTTGGGGGTTGGGGCGGAAGTGGATGATGATGGACCATTTCTTTTTTGAAGAGAAAAAAAAGACATCAGGGGACTTAAACATAGAATTTGACAGCAGATAAGGACCACTTGGCCCACCCAGTCTGCCCATTTCCCTACCTAATGGATAAGCTGCAGATCCTAGTTAATCAGCAGCCTACTTCTTTCTAGCCCCAACCCCTAGAATTGCCTTATGGCTGGCCCATGCATGCTTGAATTCAACCGCTGTTTTTAACTCCACAGCCTCCTCCGGAAAGCCGTTCCATGCATCCACAACCCTCTCTGTGAAAAAATACTTCCTTACATTACCTCTGAGCTGCACCCCCTCTATTTTCAAATTGTGCCCCCTTGTTCTTGCACACCTCTTTTTTTGAAAGATGCTACCATCTTGGGCTTTGTTGATTCCCTTGAGGTGCTTCAAAGTTTCTATCATGTCCCCCCTCTCCCTCCTTTCCTCGAGGCTATACATATTAAGCTCCTTTAGTCTCTTCATATGTCTTCTGGTGCAGACCCTGCACCATTTTAGTTGCCCTCCTCTGGACAGCTTCCATCTTGTCTATGTCCTTGCAGAGATTGGGTCTCCAAAACTGCACACAGTACTCCAGATGGGGTCTCACCATCTGTCTGTACAGAGGATAACAACTTCCTGTTTTCTACTGGTGATGCCTCTCCTATGCATCCCAGTATCCCCCAACCCTCCTTTCTGCCCTCTCACTTTGCTTGCCCACCTTTAAGTCATCTGATATGACTACCCCCAGGTCCCTTTCCATTTTTGTTGTTGTTAGTATCTCACCCCCATTGTGTACTCTTCCCCTGGGTTTTTGTTTCTCAGGTGCATTGCCTTACATTTCTTAGCATTAAATCTAAGCTGCCATAAATTTGACCATTCCTCTAACCTTGCCAAGTCCTTTCTCATCCTTTCCACCCCACCTTGTGCATCAACTCTGTTGCAGATCTTTGTGTCATCTGCAAAGAGACATACTTTTCCTTCTAGTCCCTCTGCAATGTCACTTACAAAGACATTGAAGAGGACCGGTCCTAATACTGAACCCTGTGGCACCCCACTAATAACCCCCCTTTCTTCAGAGTGGACTCCATTTGCTATTACTCTCTGTGTCCTATTCTCCAGCCAGTTCTTTACCCAGGCTATCATCTTGGGACCCACTCTCAGGCTGGCTAACTTGTGTATTAATCTTTTGTGTGGGACTGAGACAAATGCCTTGCTAAAGTCTAGGTAGGCCATGTCCACAGCCCCTCCCTAATCTACTACTTTGGTCACCCAGTCAAAGAAATCTATTAAATTCATCTGGCATGACCTTCACGCTGTGAATCCATGCTGCCTTGGGTCCTGTGACCCTCTGGCCTCTAGGTACTCAGCAATTCTTTCCTTCAGAAGTGATTCAATTATTTCCCTATCACTGAGGTTAAACTAACAGGTCTGTAGTTTCCTGCTTCTGCCCTGCTTCCACTTTTGTGAAGGGGAATCACATCTGCCCTCCTCCAGTCCTCAGGTACCACCCCATCCTCCCATGATTTGTTAAAGAGGGTAGTGAGTGGTGTCACTAGTTCTACCCTTAGTTCTTTTAAATTCTGGGATGAATCATCAGGCCCCATTGCTTTGTCCACCTTCAGTTTTAAGAGTTCTTTCAGAACCCTTTCTTCTGTAAATGGGCTGGTATTAACTTCTGTATCCAGAGTGTTTCTATTGTTTGTTTTAGGTACCTCCCCCTCTTCATTTGTAAATACTGAGCAAAAATATTTGTTTAGTATCTCTGCCTTTTCACAGTCACCCTCTGCCCACCCCCCTTCCCTTTATTAAGCCTCACTATTAACTGAGCTGGCTATCTTTTCCTCAGTTCGGGCCTTTGCTGTTCTGACTGCCTTCCCAGCTTCCTTTTGCTTTAACTGATACAATTCTCTGTCCTGCTCCTTCTGTGATTCCTTATACTTTCTGAATGCTTCTTTTTCTCTTGAACCTTCACTACCACCTCCTTTGAGAACCATAGTGGTTTCTTACATCGTTTTGTTTTGTTTATTTGCTTCACACAAAGGCTTGTTACCTCTGTGATGGCAGTTTTTATTATTCCCCATTGTTCTTCCACCCCTCCTTCCTGCCCATTTGCTAGTGCATTCCTTAGGCACTCACCCATTTTGGCAAAGTCAGCCCTCCTGAAGTCCAGTACTTTTGCCTTTGTATGTCTTGACTTTATTGCTGTGTTTATTGTGAACCATACTGTTCGATGGTCGCTAGTTCCCAGATGGCTACCCACTTACATCTGTGATCTCTCTCCATCTCCATTTGAGAGGACCAGGTCTAAGATTTCTCCCTCTCGAGTGGGTTCCAATACTAGTTGTCTAAGGCATGCCCCCTGTAGGGCATCTAGAATAACCCCACTCTTAGAAGTGGCTGCTGCAACTGCACTCTAGTTAACATCTGGCATATTCAGATCACCCATCAGCAATATCTCCCCTTTTTCTGCCATTCTAAGTATATGTTCTATCATTTCCTTGTCCATTTCCTCCCCCTGAGAAGGGGCTCTATATACAACCCCTGTGCGGATTGTGATGCAATTACCGGTCTCCAAATTTACCCACAGTGCTTCTTCTCCCTGTTTACCCTTTCGTTCTGTTGCTTTGATTTCTTCTGTTATGTAGAGAGCTACTCCTCCTCCTCCTTCTCCTCCTCTTTAACCCTCCCTGTCCCGCCTGTAGATAGTGTATCCTGATATGTTTACGTCCCAGTCATGGTTTTGTGTGTACCATGTTTCTGTGACTGCCACGATATCCAGATGTTCCTCCTCCATCAAGGCCACTAATTCAGGAAGCTTGTTACCCTGACTACAGGCATTGGTACTCATTGCTCTCCATTTTTTGATGGCTTTACCTTCTGTAGCAGCATCTCCACTGACCTTTCTTCCTTGGTCTTTTTCTCATTTAGTACCCTGTTTTGTAGGGGGAGGCTGGGATTTTCCTGCTGTTTATCAGTGCCTCCCCCCTTGACTAATTTAAAAGCTTGCCAATGAAGCATTTAAACCAATTGCCCAAAAGACTTGTTCCCTTTCCGGACAGATGCAGACCATCCTGCCAGTATAGGCTGGTGTCCCTCCAGGTGGAACCCCAGTCCCCAATGAAGCCAAACCCCTGTGCTCCACACCATTTTTTCAACCATTCATTAAACTGAATGGTGCAAAGTACCCTCACCTCACCCATGCCACTGACAGGGAGCACCTCTGAGAAGGATACTGTGTGTGCTACTTGTCTTAAGCCCCGCCCCAACTCTATAAAGTCCTTCTGCACTGCTCTAATCTCATGATGAGCCAAGTCATTTGTCCCTAGGTGGACAATGACGTCAAGCTCAGACTCCGGTGCAACTGTTCTCATGATCCTAAGGATGCGCTTCCTGTCCCTCCAAGCCATGGCACCAGGCAGGCACCTTACTTCAGTTTTCCCTGCTCACCCCAGTTCTATCCCCCTTATAATTGAGTCCCCCACCAGGAGCTGCTTCCTTTCCCTATGGTGCCCTCTGCCTCCTTCCTGAGGGCCTCCCTTGTGACGGTTTTCTTTTTTACAGGTGTTACAAAATACATATTTTGGGACACTGGGAGTAGGCTCCCCAGTATCCAAGACTACTGGGGGGATACAGATCTCAGGACTTTGCGAGTGGGCTCTGCAGTGTCCCACATTGGTGGGGGAGCTTCTAGTGCCGACACGGGGATTGGGTCCCCCAATTTTGGCAACTGTATGGTTCATCGGGGGACTGGTTTTTTTAAAGGTCAAATTTAGATAAATATATAGGGACACTGGGAGTGGGCTCCTCAGTGTCCCACACTGCTTGTGGGGGTGTACATATCTTGGGACACTGGGAATGGACTTCCCAGTGTTCCACAGTGGTGCAGGGGCCTCTAATGCTGACATGTGGTTTGGGCATCCCGATGTCTGCAAATGTATATTAGCATGCCTTGGCACCCTTCCCCTGAGAGGCTGTAAAACATGCAAAAAATACTTGAATTAGGTAAACACCAACAGGTGTTTACCTAATTGTGGGCAGAGGAATCAGATTCTGGGGTCAGATTGCCCCAAAAGTTCCCCTAAAGAGTTTTAGCTTTTTCACAGATGCATGTGCCATAAATTACGGCAGCTGTTCCATGAAACACCCTTCCTTGTTTTCTAGAAACAATGGGAGTTTGACACAAGTTGCAGCACAAACTCCCCCTTGTTTCATGAAACAACTGTGGCACTGCAGCAATTTGTGACACAAATACAGCCACTGACAAAATTAACATATTTCTGGGCATTTTGTGGGCAAACTTAACCCAGAATCTGATTCCTTGGGCCTGAATAGGTAAACACAACCTTTGGTGTTTACCAACTACAACCATTTTTTGAATGATTTTAATTTGTTTGACTCGCTAACTGCAAACAAGATGGCAGTATCTTGACACTACATTTCACATTTGTGACAATAAAAAATGTTTTTGCGATAGCAAAACAGTTGTTTCGCACAGCACATCTAACTTTTTTCCCATTGGAAATAATGGGAAAATTGAAACTATAATAATTTTTGAACTGATTAATATGTTTTCACCAAACCTTCAAAATGCACATCTGTGACTCAACCCCGATATACCCTAAAATATTAGATCAAACCACCAAGCCATTTCTGGAAATGAAGTGACAAAGAATTTGTACCAAAATGGTAATTCACATAATTTTTGACATTCTGTATCTCTGCACCCACACATCTGACCAGATCGAAACTTAATAGATCTAGAGACCATTGATTCCTGATGGCACTTGCAACATTTCATGTAAATTGGTCAAATGGTTGTAATTTAAAGTTATTAAAGCATAAACATTTGAGTTTAACATTGAAGTGACCATTCAACTCTAACTATAGAGGCACTACCATGCCACTATATATATATATATATATATATATATATATATATATACAGTATATACACACACACATACATATATAGGGTGAGAGTTAGTCCCTCTGACCCTAAGGCACACCCCGATGACTGTTGATCTGTGGATGGTGGAAGGGGTGTGTGGGGGGTTGGGTTGGTAGCCCTAACATCGAATTTCTAGATTTTCGTTGGTGCAGAATCAACCCTAACTGATGCGTTAATGGAGCTTTTTGCAATGAAGTTCCCTTCTGTTTGGGAAAGTGAAATGTTACTCATATGGTATCCATAGGTGGGAGCATGGGATCTCCAGGCCCTTCACTCCCACCCACACATAAGTGTAAAGACATAGCATCTGAGGGGGTCTGTGCTCCCAGTATTTTAAAATGAACTCTGTGCTCCCTCCTACCTGTAAGTACAGAAACATAGTGCAGGAGGGCCCTGTGCTTTTAGTTTTGCATAATCATATCCATAGATGGGTCCTGCACTCTCAGCCATGAGTGTAGAGGCATAGTGTAGGAGGGCCCAGTGCTCCCAGTTTAGCATAAATAGTAGGCATAGGTGGGAGCATGGGCCCTCTGGGCCCTGTACTCCCAGCTACCCACAAATGCAGACACATGGCACAGGTCTAGAGGCATTTCAAGCAACCCTTGTGACACTTATTTGGCAATATCTCAGTAACCATAGCAACTGCGGAAAAACAGTGGTATTTATGATCTAGCCACCTCCACGAGAGCAAGCTGCTCTTAACAAAAAAAATCTTTATCTTGAACCGTTTTTGAGATAACAGGGCTGAAAGGCACCATGGCCACCACAGTGTTATCCTATGGGGAAATGTGCAGCTTAAGAATACTGTAATTCTGGAACCAGTGCAAATATGTGCACCAAACTAGCAAAAGGCCCATATGTGGGGCAAGGGCTTGCCACCCTGCAAATTTCAGCCCAAATGTCCTAACCATTGTCTTGCTATGAAGTGGCAAAGAAACTGGGCTTTTGGGGCAGTTTACCTGCTGTACTTTGGCAAAATTCCATGGACTTTTGTGAAAATACCATTGATTTATATGGGAGAGCTTCCATGGAAGTACTGTGGTACTTTCACGAAAGCCCTGTCTTTATAGATGCAGGATTTTTGCAAAAGTACCCACAGGACTTTCACAAAAGTCTGCAGAACTTTTGTGAAAGTTCCAGGGCTAAGATGGTGGGGGAAAAAAACATATTTCTGGGCATCCTGGTGAAAAAATAATGCCAGGGTCATGTTTCTAGAGCTCTGATTAGGTAAACACAACTGTTGGTGTTTACCAAAGGGAAGTATTTTTTGAACTACAATGTTTTTTCTGCCTCACTAACCGAAAACAGATGGCGGCAGCATGAAAGTACCAAACCCAGCTGTGAAAGTATAAAGTGCTTTCGCGGGAAACATATATTTATTTCCCTTAGGCTATAATGGGAAATTTTAAAGTTTAATAACTTTTAAACAGATTAATATTTTTTCACCAAACCTTCAAAAGGCACTTCCCTGACCCATTCCACATATATCCTGAAAAGATTGGACCAGACAAGCAAACTGTTTGGGCTGTAGAGACAAGCAAATAATTTGCCAAAAATGGCCAAAAATGTGTTGTTTTGCACTTTATTGGAACTCTGCAGCTCCACAACCCCACAACCAACAAGAACAAAACTTGCCAGATCCAGAGATCTATTGCAGCAGACAGTGCTACAAAATGTCAGGCAGTTCAGTCAAACTGTTGCAAAGTTATTAAAGTGCAAACATTTTGGTTTAACATAGAAGTGGCTACTCAACCCTAACTGTAGTGGCACTACGTGCACACTATAAGATAGATATATATATATATATATATATATATATATATATTAGAGCAAAAAACTCCATTTAGTGTGTCGGTTAGGGTTATTCCACAGTGCCAAAGTGAGGAAATTCAGTGTTGGGGTTGAAAACCACCCTTGGATCCCCAGCCCACACCCCCGACCAGCATTGGGGTGCGCTGTGGGGTCATCGGCCCTAACTCTCACCCCATCGCATGTGTAAAGAAGCAAAGGTATAGGAGAATAGGGGTGAGAGTTAGGACTGATGACCCTGATGCTGGTTGGGGGGTGGGCTGGGGGGTCCAAGGTGGGTTTTCAACCCTAACACCAAACTTCCTCACTTTTGTTGCTGTGGAACAACCCTAACTGATGCATTAAATGGAGATTTTGCCTCTAATTTCCCTTCTTTTTGAGAATGATGATGACAAATAGTGAAAATAATGCAGCGGTGGGAGCGCGGGGCCCACATAGTAACAGGAACAGCAACACAAACAGAAGTGCCAACAGTGGCACACATGGTAATGGAAACGTAAATGGTAAAGGAAACATTGATAGAAATGCAAGCGCAAAGTGACACCAAAGTGAACAGTGACGCAAATGAACATTGAAGCGCATACGAAAACACAATTGGTAATGCAAACAGTGATGGCAGCGGTATTTTAAATGGAAATGTTAAGTGTCACAGCAAAAGAATGTGAAAGGGAACAGAAACTAAACGCTTAATGCGAAGGCATAATATAAACGCGAACCAGAACGCTGACAGCCACGGTACCGCGAATTGTAAAATGCAAATGGTAGAGTTAATACGGAAGAATAATGCCAAAGGAACAGAAACAGAAATGGGAATGGAGGCTCATGCAGAAACGCAACCTGTAACGTGCATGGTCATGGAACCGCAATTATTAACGCAAATGGTAATGGTAACAGCAATAATAACGCCAAAGGAAAGAGAAATACAAATGCAAGCAAGTACAGAAATGCAAACCGTTATGCGTACGGTCATGGTGCTGCAATTGTAAATGCAAATGGTAACAGTAACAGCAAAAATAATGTCAGAGGAAACAGAAATGAAACAGAAATGCAAGCGCATATGAAAACGCAAACCATAATGCACTTGGATGGTACCACAATTGCAAATGAAACTGGTAATAGTAACAGCAACAATAACGCCAAACGGCACAGAAATGCAAACACAAGCGAAATGGCAAATCGTAACGCACACGGTGGCGTAGTCGGTAATGGTGCCACAAACGGTCATGGAAACACAGCTGGAAGCGCTAACTGGCACAGTAATGACAGGGCACACCCTTCTTTTCCCCAAAATATGCATTGTAAAACACAGTGAAAACAAAGAATGTACACATAACAATTGGCCTCGGAGCAGAAAATGAGGACTTGGAATATTAAATTGCTTATATCTTAGGAACCGTAGGACGTAGAATGAAAATGTAGATTTCCTATGAATTATGACTTTCCTGGCTATTTTTGTACTTAGGCCCCATTAGGGAGCTAAGCATTTTTGTGATGAAAAGTCAGTATCTCGCACCGTTTCTGAAATACGGGGCCCGAAAGGCGCGACGGGTGCCATAATGTTATCCAATGGGAAAAAGTGTTAAATTTGGAGTGCCGTCACTGTGCCACCCTGTAATATTTTTTGACTAAACCACCAAAATGCACATCAGTGGGATGTTGGCTTTCTTCTCTCCAAATTTCAGCCCAAAAGACTAAACTGTTTTTTTTGCAGCAGGGCGGCAAAGGATTCCTCTAATGCGGCAGACGCCGTAATGTTACCCTATGGGAAAAAGCGTCAACTTTGGAGTGCTGTAACTTTGCCACCCTGTAATATGTTTTCACCAAAATACAGAAAGGCACATCTGTGAGATGTTGGCTGTGTTATCTCCAAATTTCAGCCCAAAAGACCAAACCGTTCTTTTGCAGCAGGGTGGCAAAGAATTGCTGTCATTTTTCCATAGCCTGAAAAAATAGTGTAGCAATTTGCGAAAGCTTTCGCAAAAATTTGCAACACTTTCATGAGTGCGACACTACTTTGCAAAAGTACTTTATCCAGAAACTTGAAAAACATATTTCTAGGGTGTTTAACCTCAAAATAAAGACATGCCTAGCATCCTCAGGGTCCGACTAGGTAAACACAAAAAGAATTGTGTTGCTAGATGGTCCCAAATTTAAATGCCAAGCATTTTTCTGATCACCAACTGAAAACAAAATGGTGGATTTACGAAAGTAAATGGGCCATTTGCGAAAATAAAACTGCATTTGCTAAAGTGTTGAACTTTTTGTTAACTTTTCCCATTAACTTATAATGGGAAGTTGTTTTTTGAATAACTTTTGAACTGTTTAATATTTTTTCATGAAATCTTCAAAAGGCACATCGGGGACCCTGGCTGCACGTTCTCTGAAGTTTTCAGACCAGTCGGCCAAACCGTGCGACCTGTAGGGACGAGCAAAGAATTCGGAAAAGCGTAAATGCGTGCGCAGGTCATGCTTAATAAGTCCGCAGCCGTATATCTGAACGGTACGAACGTTGGCAGATTCCAAGATTTATGGTTCTTGATTATGTATTCCAAATTTCAGGCGAATCCATTGAATGGTTGCCAAGTTATTAAGGTGCAAAATTTTAGGTTTAACATGTAAATGGCTCCTCAACCCTAAGTATGGTAGCACTACCGTACTACCATAATATCTATTATATATATATATATATATATATATATTTAGTATACCTGCTCAGTAGTGCAGGTATAGTTGGTGTTGCATGGCCACTTCTATGTTAAACCCAAAATTTGTAAACTTAATAACTTTGTAACCATTTGTCTGATGTGCCTGAAATTTTGCATGTGCAGTGTGGTATCATAGATCTCTGGATCCAAAAAGTTTTGTTCTGGTCAGATGTATGGTTGTGAAGATACAGAGTGTCAAAACTGTGAAAAATTCTCACTTTTGTTTTTGCATTTTTTTGTCGTCTGTTGTGTCTGAGCTGTGTCTCCATTTGATCTGAAATTGTGTTGAGTACATGAAGACTGGGTAAAAGGGGTGCCTTTTAAGGATTTGGTGAAAAAATATTAATCCATTCAAAAGGTATGCCATTTTTTCATGTCTCATTATAGTCTATGGAAAATTTATATGGATGGCACGAAAACCTTCACGCTAACATTTTTTTTGTTCGTGCTGTGGGAAAATTTGTGCTGCCGCCATTTTGTTTTCAGTTAGCGAGAGACGAAAAATGCTAGCACTCAAAAAATACTGCCCCTTTTTAAATACCACCACTTGTGTTTACCTAATCGTTGCATGAGGAACATGTCACTGACATCAGTTTTGATCAACATTGTCTTAAAATTTTTTTTATTTTTGATCGAGCTTCCAATGTTTAATTCATGCAAACATTTTTTTGTGAGTGACAACTTTCTCAGGGAAGGATTAAAACAACCGCGCAAACATTTTTGATGCACAACATCCTTTTAGAATGAATAGGGGTGTAGTAAAAAGTTTGGCCTTTGATTGCAACAAGGTAAATTGTGCTTTCCATCTACAATTTAAAGGGTAAGAAACTGCTGACTCACACATGTGCCTTTTGTTTGGTGAAAAAATATTGAGTGGTTTTGTAGTTATAGAATTTTGAAAATTGAGGAATGTCCAATAGGATAACATTGCGGTGCCCATGGCATCTTCTAACACCCATATCTCAAAAATGGTTCGAGATATGGATTTTTCATCAAAAAAATCCTTAGGGGGACTAAATGCAGATGTAGATTTGAAAGTCATGAATACCATGAATTTTGAGTCTTTTCTCAGCCTTTTATGGTTACTGAGATATTTGGAAATTAATATTCCAATGGACATTTGTATGTCCGTAGGCCAGTATTGTGCCCTCAAAATTATGTGTAAGTAATGGCGCAGAGCCCAGAGATCCCACATCCCCACTTATGCATATGATCATGCCAAAATTGACATATTTCTATGTAAGTGGGTGCACGAGGCCCGGAGGGGCCGTGCTTCCACAAACACATACCAGTTACCAGTTACATTCTACTTTCTCAAAAGAAGGGAAATTCATTGCAAAAAAACTTCATTAATGCATCAGTTAGGATTGATAGTACAGTGACAAAAGTGTGGAAATTCCACGTTAGGGTTACCAACCCTACTATCCCACTTCCCCTCCACACAACAACAGGACTCAGGGTGTGCTATGGGATCGTCAGGCCTAACTCTCACCCCATTCTCCCATACTGTAGCATTTACACATGGAATGGGGTGAGAACTGGGCCTGATGACCCCATGGCACACGCCGAGGCCTTTAGTTGTGTGGAGGGTGGAGGGAGGGTGGGTGGGTGGGGCTAGGTGGTAGGTGTGGTAACCTAAATGTGGAATTTCCACACTTTTGTCACTGTGCTACTGTGCTATAAACCCTAACAGATGCATTAACTAAGTTTTTTTGCAATATATCTATATATATTACACTGGCGCAGTCGCACCTGTATAGTTACAGTAGGGTGAAACTGCACTTCTATGTTAAAGTTCAGATTTTGAGAGTTTATATCTTTGGAGCTGTTCAACAGAGTCACATGAAATTTGGCATGCATTATTTCAAGGGACAGGTCTCTTGACCTGTCAAATGTGGTGAAAATCCGATGAGTGGTTTCTGAGATATAAAATGCTGAAAAAACAGTAAAAATTGAATTTTTAGACATTTCTTTGTTATCCTGGATCTCAGAAATGGTTTTATGTTGTGGGCTGACATTTTCAGGGTTGAAAGTCCTTGGGTCACAGATGTGCCTTTTGAAGGTTTGGTGAAAAATTATTAATACATGCAAAAGTTATCAATGTTTGTCATTTCCCATTATTTCCCATGGGAAAAGTTAAGTATTTTGCACAAAAGCAAGATTTGTGCAAATGTGGGTAAATGTATGAAAATTTGAGTTTTGCAAACATTTTAAATGTTCGAAGAAATGCATATTTGTACAGATATCTGGATAGGGTGCGAAAATCTGGACTTTGATTGACAGCAAGATTTGTGCAAATGTGGGTAAATGTGTAAAAATTTGACTTTCACATGACAGAAAGAATACATATTTATGCAGATACCTGGACACAATGTGAAACTCTGTACTTCACAAGCACCAATTTCAAACATGTAGCCATTGTAAAGGTATGAAAAATATGTCTTTCATAAGTACTGCTGTCTGTGTTGTGCAAAAATATGATTTTGACAAATTAGGCAAGTGGGAAAATGTGACTTTCACAAGTGTTCCAAATCATATACATCATTACGGAGGGCTGGCATTTACTGCAGTGACTGAGTGGCTCAGTAGAATAGATGGGTGTAATGCAGTCTGCAGAGTTCAATTCTCGGGGAGTGAAAATTTAGTTTTTTTGGTGGGTCTGGATTTCCTTAAAATGCATGTCAAGTGTTTTCAGTTACAGCGGCAGTGGTGAACTACTGAAAATGCTTCTGAGCCACAGTTTTGCACCCTGTGTATTTTTAGGAAAATCACATTTTCATATTACACAGACAGCAGTAATTGCGATAGACACAGTTTTGTCCCTTTTGGGTGCCTGCCTGTTCGGAGGGTTGTTGTGAATATTTTGCTGACTTGTTTGTGCGCTGTCCCCCAATAGTGAATATCCCACCAATTATGTACTGTCCACACACTGCACTGTGTGCCGTGAGCAAAGAGGACCAGAATCAACACGGAGGATGACTTCGCAAGTACCGCTTTCTGTGTAGTGCGAAAGTATGATTTTCGCAAATTAGGCAAGGTGTGAAAATATGACTTTCGCAAATGTTCCAAATCATAGACATCATTACAAAGGGCTGGCTTTCACTACAGAGACTGAGTGGCTCAGTGGAATGGATAGATGAAATGTGGTGTGCAGGGTTCAATTCTTGGGGAGTGAAAATGTAGTTTTTCTGGGGGGTCTGGATTTCCTTAAAATGTATGTCAACCGTTATGTTTTCAGTTACAGTATCAGTGGTGCACTACTGAAAACACTTCTGAGCCACAGTTTCGCACCTTGCGTATTTTTGCGAAAATCACATTTCCACACTATGCAGACAGCGGTAATTGTGATAGATAAATGTTGGTCCCTTTAGGGTGCCTGCATGTTCAGAGGATGCGGGGAATTATTTTGCTGATTACGGCTTGTTTGCGCTCTGTCACCCTAGAATGGCCACATGTTTGGAAGGTCGCAGTGTATATCGTACAGTACCAATTACAGTATGTCCTGTCCACACACTGTACTGTGCACTGCAAGGCCATGGCCATGAGCATTGATGACTGGAAGTGATGTGGAGGATGTTGCCGAGGACGTTGAGGGTGAGTTGTGGGAAAGGCAGAGATTAAGTGGTGCATGTGTTTAGCGTGTGAGAGATTTATAGAAAAAGAACATAAAAATAGCAACAAAGTGATATTTTGAGAAGTGGAATGAAGTGTTTCGGGAGTTGTCAGCAGTGTTGTGTTGCAGCACTTTTGACAGCGTGCGTTGCTACAGAAACTGTAAAGTGATCTTACAGCACCATCAGAATAAGGGGTGCTAGCTGCACATTTGAGCAGACTTGATAGACCTCTGGACCTTTATCTGCTGGCAAATTTCATATGTTCGTATGTTCGTATCATTTGGAGGTAGAGCCACTTTTGCAAATACTAGTCCTTGTGTTCAGGGTAAGGAGTGCCTATGAGAGTTCTCTGATGGTATGTACAGA
Source organism: Neoceratodus forsteri (assembly GCA_016271365.2). Classification (NCBI taxonomy): domain Eukaryota; kingdom Metazoa; phylum Chordata; order Ceratodontiformes; family Ceratodontidae; genus Neoceratodus; species Neoceratodus forsteri. The sequence continues at coordinate 35,238,873 of CM057450.1, forward strand.
TAAGCAGTGATTCAGACTGCTGCTGGTGGAGTTGAGGGAAGTGGAAGGGGTGAGGGTTAGGTGAGGTTCAGACCAAGAAATGCTTTTCCTTGCAAATGGCTGGTTAGGTTTTGTGGATGTGTGTAGGGTCCATACATTCAGGGAGGTGAACCATCTGATGGATATAATGGTGTTTGTACTGCACTACTGCTTTCTACAGTACATGAATAGTTTGAAACATACTGATGCTGTTTGTTTTCTGCTAGTTTGTACCGTTAAACAGTACATTAAATGGGACATTGGTGCTGGTGGAGGTCCTAGCATTGTTGCTTGGAGGCCCTAGCATTGAACATATTGCTACCACAGTCTCTGCGATGATGTGTGATGCTGTACTGTGTACAGTGAATTACTCTGAGACTGATGATGATCACGGTGATGGTGATATATTGATGGTGTGATGTCCTATTCTGGGTATGTTGAGGGGAATGGGTGGGTGGATGCATGTAGTCAACACAGTCATGCTGTTTAATTCTTCTAGTTTTGTACAATTACAATATGGTGCAGCAGTTGTACTGTTGGGGGATGGGGATGGGGTGAAATAGCACCTTGGGTGGCTGCGGTCCATTTGTAGCTTGGTGCTCTTTGTTCCTTGATGGATGCGGTCCTCAGGCGCTTATGGGCCATAGCATTGCATATACGGTACTGCTGCCAGAAGTACTGTGGTGTCCTGTGCCACTGTGTTGTGGTGGATTAAGTTACATGAAAACGACCATGACAATTATGATGATCATGCGTGGATGTGTGGATGTACATGGGGTGCTGGGGGGCCACACTTTGTCTACAGTTTTGTGTTGCTGTGTGTTCAGGTAATCATAACATTTACTCAGTTACTGTGCCACTATTCCCTGTTTGTCCATATCAAGGTAAGTAAGGAACAGTGTTACACTTATGGCTTCTGTTTTAAAAGGGTTGTGGGCACATACAGTACCGTAGTATGTTCTGCTTAAGAATTACTGAAATTGATTGAGAAGATTGATTTTCTTGTGCAGGGTCAACATCTGGGGTCTGTGGTCTCTCATAATGGGGTAGATTAGTAATGTCATTACATATGAACTTTTTCAACATGAGAGCATTATATTTGTCTGATTTTAAAACCAGATATGAAGGCATGGAAGCAGCATGAGATTCCTTTTCTTTTGGAGACTGTGAAATCTGTTGCTGATCCATACATGATAATGAGAGGGATGAATCAGCCTCTCACAGATATGTGGAAGGGTGTTAGTGCCTACTTGTCTGAAAGACATAAACTGAACAGAAATCCACAGCAATATTATAGAAAATGGAAGTTACTAGGTCAATCATTCTTTCAGATAAAAGGTACTGATACTGTTCAAAGAGCCAGAAAACGTGTTTTTTTTTTGTACTGATGGAAATTTGAAAAAATGATGCCAAACCAAAAATGGGTGAAAGATTCTATATGAGCAAGTATAAGCAAGCATAAATTGTGTGAACAATCCCCCCCAAATATTTACCAATACCACATGACAGTCCATTGATATTAAGTGTCTCCTAATCATGTAATCTTCCTCTGGCTGTCTTCCAGAGCACTCCAGAGGTGTAGGAGTTCTGCAAACACAGGAAAAATCACAGATGCAGCAGAGAGATGAGATGGATGATGAGACATCAAGTGCTACATCCAGCAAAGAAACAACCAGTGAACATGATGAACAAGACATAGATGAACATACATATGCATCTGGGGATGAGGAACAAACATACAATGAAGATGAGGGAGAAGGCATAGAGGAACATATATATGCATTTGGGAGGCATGCACAGTTGACAGATATACATATGGGTGTGATGTTTTCCTAAGTAACCTACTGTTTCTTTCTTCTTTTGGGGCAGAGGGAAGTACAACGTATATGGAAGATGCGTCTACTTTGGGAGAAGAAGCAAATGAAGAAGAGGTGCATGTGCCAGAGGAGACCACCAATGTGGTAGGATTTGAGAGCACCACCAAATCTACTTCTGCTGTTAAAGAGACACAGACAGAAGTGATATGCTGTAACTCTGCAGAATCAACTAGTGAGTAAAACAGTACTGACTATCACACCTTGCCATGTATCTATTGTTTCTTGTGATGTTGTCATGCTAGCATGTGTTTGGGACAATACTGTTACTTCTACCTGTCTTTTTTTATATTTCTTTTTGTCTGGAGCAGAAACAGATCTTGAAATGAAAAATGCTCTGCAGGACATTAAACAAATCTAAGAAGATGGATTTCAGTCCATGACTCAGACTCTTACTAGCATGCTGCAGGAAGTGTGCATCCACACTCAAGATGAACATTCAAGAGTTGCTCTTCAATTTCAAAACCAGCCAGTATTGCATGAGATGTCCTCTGAGCTTTCCCAGATGACCACCAGCTTGCAAGATGCCATCTCTGTGATGAACTGTCTGGTAGAAGAACCTGTGGTAAGACAAGCTAATGATTGACTATAAGCAACCAGTTGCATGATGCTACACTGCAGTTTCACTGTTTATTAGTATCGTGAATCATTACAGCAGTTCCTTGATTGTATTATTTGAAATAGTGAACTGCAAGGTTTGACATATGCCATGTTACCATTGGCATGCCTATTGAGCTGTCAGTTCTGACATTGTTTGAGAAGGGTTACTGTTATATTTTCAGCATAATCTTTATTTAGTGTATGTTGTCATTACTCATCGGTGTTCTTAAAACATGTTTCTTTAGCAACAACTTTTAGTGTTGTGACACTGTGAATTATTTCTGCAGCTTGTTCTTTGTCTGCAGTATATCTTTTAAAATCTTAAATTTTTGATAATGTGTTGTGCATTATCATGATATGATGCAAATGTTTGTGTACTACATTTTGACATATGACTGTGTCACTTCAATACTGTACTGCTATTGTTCACAGTTTGAAACAGGTTGGACTTGTGACTTTAATCGTGGAGTTTCTGCTTACACGATAAGAAGTATGTGTCACAAACCCACTCAGCAGATCAGGCCCTCTACTCTCACAGTGCCACCCTCCGAGCGCAGTCTTGTGAACAGGTAACAGAAAAAGGGTACCTCTTCTGTCTGTTTTGTGGGTTCGAATCAACCTTTGGTCTCAAGTTCTGGAGGGAGTCAAACTGTGAACCTCTTGCTAGCATACTCAGTGTACAGGCTCAGATAATTCTGCTCTTCGGGAGGGCCAGATATCTTTCACCTATGGGCACCTAACCAGGTGTACAAAAGGAACCCTTAAAAACTCTATGAAAGACCACAGATAAACTCTTACCTTTTCCCAGTTTGGTATTACCATTAAGCTATGCACAGTGTCAACTTTAACCATATATGCTTCACTTGTCAAAGAAAGAATTTCGAAGGCACACCAAGCCTTAAAATAGAGGTTTACTTTAAAATAGATAAAAATGTAAAATGTAAATACAGATCAATTTATCACAAAACATACAATTACTTAAAAGAACAAAGTTTAAAGTGCAAACTCCTACCATCCATACACTTAGACTTGTCTATCGAATGTATTCTTATCTTCGTATAGTGCTGATAGATGTTGTAGCTCAGAGAGTCCAAACAAGAATGTCTCTAAAGGTCAGCCACAGCATAGTTAAAAAACTGTCATTGACCCTTCCTCCTCCATGATGTCACCCAGCTCTTCCTCTGTTTATTAAAAATTATACAACCAGAATGTCTTCACTCAGGAGGTATTTTAAATAGGTGACATCAACGGAGTCACGTGATGCTGTGTAAGGGACAGGGCGTGTTCGTCAGAGCTCCGTTCTTTCACCGACCTAAATCGCTATAAACACCCACTTATCCCATTTGTTTTTCTATCTTTTGAAAGCTTAAGTAATCAGGAATCGCACAGGCAGTGTTTTGTCGGTTCTTGAAGTCAGACATTCCTTGGAACATGTCTGTTCAGCAACTAGCCGAGGAGGCCACACAAGAATCAGAGGCCAAACGCCTTAGTCGTAGCTCGTCTCCCCAAATTCCTCCAGAGGAGCTCTTGTCCTCATATATCTATTCAGAGCTAACATCTATTAAAGAGGCTTTGTTGAAGTTAATTGAAGATGTAGCGGATTTTAAGCCAGCGCTTACGCAGCTAGCCCGCAGAGTTACTGACGCAGAAGCCAGAGTAGCCTCTATAGAAAGAAAACAAGATAAGATGGCGCTCGAGGCGGTGGAAATAAAAAGGAGTCTATCTAAACTGGAGGATCATTTTGATGACCTGGAGGGGAGGAACAAGAGGAATAATCTGGTGCTGATAGGCCTTCCCGAAGGTGAAGAGGGCCCTAATACAAAACAGTTTCTACAGCGGTTTTTGAAAAAAACTGTGGGTCCCTCTCCGAATGGCCCGGAGTTTATTATTGAAAGAGCACATAAATCTCTCAGGGCAAAACCCTCCCCGGCTGACCCACCTAGGCCAATTATTTTCAAATTATTAAATTACTTAGACTGGGAATTCATCCACAAGGAAGCTAGAAAGCTATCGGCTATTCTTTGGGAGGGTTAAAAACTGAGGCTGGTGCCAGATTTAACATTGAAAACTCACCAGTTATGAGCTTCATTCCGTCCCATCACTTCAAAGCTGTGGGCAGCTGGCATACAGCATCGTCTTCTATATCCAGCCCATTTAGAAGTTACCCTAACAGAAGGTGCCAAGCGTTTTGATTCGGCGGATGATGCCATAAAGACTCTGAGAAAAAGTTACCCTGACTTGTTTCCTAAATGAGGAAGATGTAGTGTGGTTGTATGTGGGACTAAAGAGTCAGTTATAAAGAACATTCGAGAAGAGATAGAGTGCTACTGCATTGTTTAATCATCTCTGGGCTGCTCTGGTGTATTTAGTGGTTTGGTAGAGAGTTACATGAAGTTACCTACTAGAGAAGGCAAAGCACGGTTGTAGAGGCACCATTGCATAGTTTTTTTTTTGTCTAATTTTTTTGCTTTTATTCACACTCTAGTTAATTTCAGTAAGAAGCTGCTGTGAACATCGCTGTTTGGTTTTGTCCACTAGATGGTGCCAAAGACTTTCTGTTTAATAGGCAAGTGTTTATTGCCAAAATCTGTAAACAAAGTTTTTAGGTTTTCTGTATCTTTACCCTCTGTTTGTTTTCCCTTTTACATTCCCTTTCATTAAAACATTTCTAGATTCTATAACTAAGCATTCTATATGCCTCAGTGTGCTACAAGTTCAATGGGAGCTATGTATAATCTTTCTTTTTTTTGGTTTTACAGGGGTGCCAGATAGCAATTTCCTGGGAGAGGAATGATATTAAGTGAGAGGAATCCCAGCTGAGGCAGCCCAGTCTCATACAGTTTTGCCGTTTTTTTTTTTTTTGGGGGTCTTTTTTTTTACTAATTTAGTATCATTTTGGCATATTGTACAGCATGTACAGTCTATTCAGACGTGCGATTCACAGTTTATGAGGTGGCTTTAGATATAAGCTTAAACTGAGCTTGCAGCAGGTTTTAGAAAACTTTTTTGGAGCCACCTTTATATTTGGAATTATAAGATTCATTATGGGAACATAGTCCCTGACAGGATCCTAAACTTTGTTCACAATAGTGTTTGTCTTTCAAGAGTTTTCTTTTTATTAGATTCTTGGCATCTAGTCAATGCCAGGATGTACAAATTCCAGCTATTATCTCTGCTGGGTAGTAGGGTGCTTTTTTTATTTTCCCGTTTATATGCTCAACTGAGGGAGTTTGTTACCTAGCAAGTGTTGAGTTGCGGTATATAACATCCTATCTTTTGAACCACTTTTACACCTTGTGGAGGGGAGGTCTATACAGGTGGGATGATGGAGGGTGAGACAGAAGTTATCCCTGTGTTTTTTTCCCCTTTAGAGGTTGGGGAGGTGTTAGAGCAGTGCTCTCCCTTTGAGAGTATCATGGACCATGTAGTAGGGAGGGGGCTTAGGGCCCGGGTAAGGAGACTTGTATATAGTCCAAGGATTTTGTTCGCTAGTGTAGTTTTAGTGTGTTTAGGGGATAATTTTGGGGTAGCCTCTTTTTTTTCTTGGGAGGGGGGTGGTAGCAGTGCAGCCCTTCAATCCATTTCCACTACATGGCACAACCATATATTAATCTATGCTCAATGGTCTGAATATTTTTTCATGGAACATTAATGGGGGGAAGACAGCAAGAAAAATTATGCTATTCTCAACCATCTTGCTAAATTTGACCCAGGAAACGCACATGCTTCCAGAACAGCTAAAGTTTTTTAAAAAGAGCTGGGTGGGCCAAGTTTTTGGAGCGGGATTTAGCTCTAGTAAGCGGGGTGTGGCCTTGTTGCTAGCCAAAAAACTACCCTTCATTACGGTAGATACTGTTAGTGATCCTGAGGGGAGATTTATATTTGTTGTAGGTAAATTAGGAAACCTTGATATAGTATTAGGATCAGTTTATGGCCCTAATGTGGAAACCCCTTCCTTCTTTACACATTTAGCACTGGTATTGGCTCCCTTTTTGCAATATCCTATTATAATTGGTGGGGAACGGAATTTAGTTCAAATAAGTGATCTGGATCGTACTTACCTTAGGGGGTGGGACTATCTTCAGCTCAAAAGGCTTTAGGGGAATTTATCTCCTCATTGGGTGTTATAGACCCTTGGAAATTACTTAACCCATCAGGTAAAGAGTTTACTTTTTTTCCCCCAGTACACAAAAGTTTCTCTTGCATTGATTATTTTTTAGTCAGTCGTCAGTCAATTTCATGTATTACCGAATCCAAAATACTAGCCTGGGTTATTTCTGACCACTCCTTAATTCTAGTTCATTTAGAAATACCCAACTTTCCAATCAGGTCGCATATGTGGTCATTAAATAATAGTTTATTAAAGGACAAACAAATTACTTTAAGATTCCAACAATTTTTGCAGGACTTCATTAAGGTCAATTATAACTCAATTCCTGCTTTGGCTCTGGTCTGGGCAGCTTTAAAAGCTATATGGAGGGGGGAATTTATATGTATTGCTACAGTACAAAAAAAGAAAAAGACTAGTCAAACTCGTAATTGTTTGCAGAGAATTAAGAGTTTTGAAAATAAGGGAGTGGACAATCTTTCACCTTTAGAAGATCAGGAACTCACTAGGCTAAGAGCATGCTGTGCAAGTATTTTACTAGAGAAAGTAGAGAGGTTGGCTTCTGTATTAAAAGCTTCTTATATTGGCCAGGGAAGTAAAGCAAATAAACTACTTGCTTGGCAATTAAAGCAACAGTCAACATCAAAATGGATTGCAGCAATCAAACATCCTCAATCAGGTTCTCTGGTGGTTAGTCCACCGGAGATGTTAACTCTCTTTAGAGAGTATTATAAGGCATTGTACTCCCCGGACCCGTTATTGGGTGTTCATTATGAAAAAATGTCAGCATTTATAAAGAGAGCAGATTTGCCCACCTTACTGGGAGATAGCCAGACCCACTTAACAGCCCCAATCACTGTGGAAGAAATCTCGGCGGTGATCGATTCTTTAAAACCAGATAAGACACTAGGCCCAGATGGCTTTACGGGCCTGTTCTACAAAACTTTTAAAAAGTATCTTACTCCTTTGCTGCTACAGCTGTATACTTACTGGAGTTCCTTCCCAGTTCAGGACCAGTCTCTATCTGAAGCGAGAACAATTCTCTTGCCCAAACCAGGGAAGGATCCCACAGCGATTAACAATTACTGACCTATTTCCTTGCTGAATATTGATGTTAAAATATATGCAAAAATGTTGGCCAACAGGTTGGATGGAGTATGGAAATGTCTGTTAAGCCCTGAACAAGCAGGGTTTGTGGTGGGGCGTACTTCATCAGATCATTTTAGGAAACTATTCCACCTGATTTCTGCATCCACGGACCCCGAGCTGGAAGCTGTCTTGGTGTCCCTGGATGCAGAAAAAGCATTTGATAGGGTAGAGTGGGTATACTTGTTTGAGGTCCTGTCAAAATTTGGCATTCTACAGTCTTTTGTTGATCAAATCCGAGTTTTGTATCGTTGTCCATCAGCAAGATTACAGTGCAATAATCATATTTCAGATTCCTTCCCACTTTGTTGAGGCACGCAGCAGGGATGCCCTCTTTCCCCCCGGTTGTTTAATTTGTATATAGAACCGTTAGCTAGAGTTCTCAATTTAGAACAGTGGATAAGAGGTATACGATTAGAACATTTGGAATTTAAGTTATCCCTGTTTGCTGATGATCTACTTTTTCATATTTCGAGCAGCAGGCAGTCCCTCCCCTGTGCCCTCCAAATTATATTTCAATTTAGTGAGTTCTCTGGTTACAAACTCAATAAAAATAAAACTATGGTATATTCCTTATCTCCTCTTCTTACGAGGGACCTAATTGAAAGTATGGGCCTCCAATGGGAGAAAGAGTACCTAACTTACCTGGGTATCAAAATTTCTAAAGATGCTTCTAGACTTAAGGAACTTAATTTAGACCCATTGATAAAAACAACAAAAGAAGATCTGGCTAGATGGAATAATTTACCATTATCCTACTGGGGAGGTCCAATGTCCTAAAAATGTCAATTTTGCCCAGATTTTTTTAACCCCTTAATAATCTTAACATTTATCTCCCTAAATCTTTTTTTTTGTCTCTTCAGAGGATATGTTCAGATTTCCTATGGAAGGGGAAGGCCTCGTATAGGGCCTATAGGAAACTCACCCACCCTAGGGCAAGGGGGGGCTACAATTATGAGATTTTTACTTTTATTACCTGGCAATTCATGCGAATAGATTTTTACATTGGTTTATGTCTATGGCCAGTATTCTGGAGAGCCCCTCTTGGTTGCTCTTGGATAACCAGCAGTCTTGTTCTTGCAATATGGCCCTGGCGGCTTTGTTGTTTAATCCATGGTCAAATATTCCACTAAAACTCAGAGACTGTCCTCTCGGGTGGGATGTGAGAGCTTTACAACAATTATGTTCTTTGCTTCAGATCCATACTATAAGCAAGCAATAACACATGACGAGGTGTGGTTTATCGCCTGATAAGAGCATGCCCAGGGGTGTACTAAAACGCAGGCGCTGCGCTGGGTGCCTGCTCACTGGGCATGCTCTTATCAGGCAATAAACCACACCTCGGAGTGTGTTATTGCGCTTATAAAATGGGTTTTATTAAATGGTAGGACACTTTATTTAATTGAACAGGTTTTTTTATTTGTAACTTTTAAAATAGAGACAGAGTTGTTGTTTTTAAATCATGTAGACATAAAATAGTCCCACTTTTTATTGTTGCAATGTTTGTTAAATACATTTGTTTTTCAAAAAATGAACTGGTAAGGTTTATGTAAAGCATTGTTTTTACATTAACAGAAGAAACTGTAAACATTAGAAGACAAACTTTTAAATGTTTCAAAAGATTTAAAATTGTTAAGTTACAACGTTTTTAACTACTGTTTATTGTAATGCAGGATGTAGTTCACTATGTATACGTGACTACTTTTTTTATTTTGTGTAGTTAATAAATTCAACATGTTCCATATAGCAATTTTGTATAATGTAAGGAGAAGTGCTGCTTGTTTCTTTAAATTGTTGGATGACTTGTGTAACTGGCTGGGTTTTGCGATAGTCTGGTGCTTCTGGTGTCTTCGTGGTTGAGGACGTCAGGGGATTTCCGGTTTCTTTTCGGCAGTTTTTGAAGCATGGCGTCTGTGCATCAGGAGTTTCTGGCTGTTGTGCTTGCTGATTTAAGGTATTCATCTGAAGCTGTTGCTGATTTGGTTTACTCGGAGGAAAATAGGTGCAGAGGGTTTCTGTAGTCGGAGGAAAATAGGTGCAGAGGGTTTCTGTGTTGCTTGCTGTGTTTGCAGGGAGAGATTTGCTGCAGCATGGAGTTTCATCATCGGGCGTGATTTCACATTGCGGTTCTTTGGACAGCTTGTGTGACTGCAAACATTGATTTCTTGTTTTGTTGGCTAAAATATTGCTCCACAACTGTCGGTCTTTGGAGTAGCAGCCCAGTATGAGCGTAGCTTCTTTCTGCTCGATGGCCCGTTACTGCCATTATTTCGCGGGAGTCTAGGCCTGCTGTAGACAGTAACTATACAGCTGTAGCTCTCACTGAGTGGTTTGTGTAGCGTGTTGAGAGCTTTGCTTCTTCACTGATTTTCGACATCAGGCTTGCTAGGTAGTTTAACCCTAATGGCTCACGGGTGTACCAGATAGTTGAGGTTGCCAGTAGATTGTTGGCTATTTTACGAGGGTGTAAGTAGAAGGCAGGAGGGTTAGGTGGAAGCTTGGCAATGATTTTTTAAAGGAAGCAACTGGACAAAAAGGGCTGTGTGGAATTTCATATATGTAGCCTCTGTGCTGTTGCTTTGTGGAGTCATTTTTCTTATGATTTTTAGTATATTCGTTAAAGCTGAGTGTTACATATTCATAGCCTTGGTCATCTTTTTTTATTTCAAAATGTTCCGGTTTCAACTGTCTGAGACCTTCTCTGCCCCTGCGTGCCATGCACAGCTGTATATCAAGCCAAACTTTGTACAGTAGTCCTTGGGCAGTGTTTGGTGAGAGGACTGGTGATAATCGTAAAATTTGTAAGTCGTTTTCATTTATTGCAGGGTGGTGGTCTGCTCGATCTTTACCTTCTCTCCTGTACTTTTTTAACACTGCTGAAAACATGTTGTTAGCTGGTTGCATATCAGGGTGGTTGTGGAGATTTATATTTCTGGACAGTGGTGGTGAATTTAAATGGCGATTTAGGCCTGCTCTGAGGGAAATTATACTAGCTATACTGTATTCTGTGCCATCTGTTTGTCTGATCTCTGCATAGAATTTGCGGAGGATGTCTGCTAGGTGGTGTATGTCTATTTGTTTAAAATCTATGGCTATTTGGTTTGCTGTGCACCAACCTTGAAAGACTGCTACTGCCCATGATGTTGTTTTTTGAGTGTTGATTTCATCTTTCATTTGTTCTATGTGATCCAGCTCTTGTGAACTTAGGGTTGCGAATTTGGCAGTGCTTTTAAGTTTTGTTTTACTTTTTTTAGGTATCGGTGCTTCATTCTCGACGTCTGCCGTTGTATTGAGCTGTTGATGAGGTGCTGTGGCTTGCGCTTCTGTAACACTGTCACTGCGGGAAACTGGTTCAGCTGAGGCAGTTTGAAGACGGTCGTCATCTTGCTGAGGAGATAGATCAGTGAGTATGTCTTCCAATGACAGCGAAAAACTAACATCCATTTTTTGGGTCTGAAATTACAGCGCTTTTTTATGTGGTACGATATGGTAGCTTCCGTTTCAAGTGAATGCTCGTGCCGTCGAAAGATTGTCGGTTGCCTTTCTGTCAGCGCGTATTGCTGATTTCGCGCTGAGCTGTGCCAGGCTGTGTTTTTTTTTTTCTGGTTGGCACAGCTCAGTGATTTGCTGTTGTCAAAGAGCAGTGTGGCAGAGGTTAGTGCCTGGTTGGTACAATACCAGGGATTAAGGACACGGCTACGAGGGTGAAACAGCCAATCAGTGGCTTCGTTTTTTTTGCCCATTTTATAAAAGACCTGAAGCAACCCTTGCTTAATAATCCAAACCTAAAAATAGATAAGAAGACAGTTAAAACCTTCCTCAGGGAATCTCATAATGAGTTATGCTTAACAGATTTTATTTCGGGGAACTCGGTGGTATCTATTTCTAACTTGCAAATGAAGTTCAAAGTGCCCTTGAAAACTCGGTTTCAGTTAATTCAAATATGTCAGTGTATTAAACACTTTCTGGGTAAACCTCCATGGTCTGATTATGCGGGGGAAGTTTTAAACAACCTTTGGACACTGTCTAGGGGTTGGAAAGCAATAGCTAAATTGTATAAGGGAATTATAAGACATGCTGTGCTAAAGTTCTCCCCCATAGCTTATTACTGGAAAAATAATTATAACAAGGACTTTCCAGATAAAATATGGGAAACGATCTGGACTGACAATTATCTTCTAATTAAGCAAGACTGATTGAGAAACATTCAGTTTAATATTCTTCACAATTTATATTTTACTCCCAGTAAATTATACCGGATAAGGAGGATGGCCTCTGCAGAATGTAAGAAATGTGAATTCGCTAGATTACACCACAAATTATGGTCGTGCCCCAGAATAGCCAAATTCTGGGACACGGTCAAAAGGGGGGTTGCACCTTATCTTAAAATTGCCCCGTACTTTGATGAGGACACTTGTCTTTTAGGTATGTACTCATCGGTTCCTACCTATTTTCAAAAAGTGCAGTTAGCATTGGTGGCTTTGGTCACAAAGCTGGTAATTCTTAGACATTGGAAGGAGGAATGGGAACCTTCTTTTAGAGAATGGTGGGCAGAATTTCTTACTGCTTTAAATGCAGAAAGATGTGTAGCTAGGTTCTCCCATTCTGGTGAGAAGTTCCAGGAGTGCTGGGGTGAACACTGGCAAGTGGCAATGTTTTCTCCTCACCAGTAAAGTCCTGTACAGTTATGTATTTATTAGGTATAAGCTGACCAGGCTCTACTAGATCCCCTTTTACCAATGTCAGGGATGCCCCTGTGTCCCTTAACCCTTGCATCTGTACACCATTCACCATGACTGGGTGCATGCGTTCCCTCATGTTCACAGGCATGCTTCCAGGGATACACAAACAACCCACTTCTTTCCTAGCACCGCCTTGCATATTGCTTGTCTGTTTGGGACACTTTCTGGCAATATGCCCAGTTTCTTTACACAACCAACATTCATTTCTTTTCTCAGAGAAATCTTTTCTCTGAAACCTGGGGGTAACTGGTTTTGGTGGAGGCAGTGAGGGTTTTAGCTGCCCTGAAGGCACGGTCTTCCCTTTCTGCGCTGCCACGCCCACCCCATTCCCTCTCAGAGCAGGTTTTTTCTTGGCATAACAGTCCGAGAGTTCATCAACCTCTTGCACTGTTTTTGGGATCTCAGTCCTCCAGCCAGGTTTTCAGCTCGGCCTGCATGCCCAGAAAAACTGTTCTAACAGAATCACATTTTCAATTTTATCTACTGCGTTTGCTTCCATTCCTACCCACCAACCTTTTTAAAAACTGACATTGTTTTGTGGCTAGCTCCTCGTAGCTTATGTCAGGGCTTCTCCTGATCTTACGGAATTTAGCTCTGTATGATTCAGCAGTTAATTCAAATTTTTTTAACAGTGCAGCTTTAAGTTTGCTGTAATCATTACTGTCCTCATTATCCTTTTGACCCAATGCATCCCGAGCTTTCACAGTAAGTAGCAGAGATAGCTGGAGGCTCCAGGACTCCCTAGAAATTTTAGCCTGAATACAAACTTTTTCCAAAGAATTTAAAAAGGCATCCATATCCTCCCCCTCTTTAAATTCAGCTATCAATTTGGAATTCAATTTATAGCCCAGTCCTGTAGTCCCGGTTAAACCCAAGCCACTTAGCTGCTCTGGTGCTGGTAGTTGGAGTCATAGTTTTCCAGTTCATGTTGCCTTAGGCACTGACACTCCTCATGGTCCGCCTCTCACTGTTCACAGTCTGCCTCTCGCCATTCTTGCTCCCTCTTCTCCTCTGCAGCTCGATGGCACTCCTGCTTCTCACACTCAGCCTCCCACTGTTCCCGCTCTGCCTCTCATCTCTCTCATTCTGCCTCTCGCAGTTCATGCTCCACTTTTTGGCATTCTCGCTCTGCCTCCCGCTCTTCATGCTCCCTCTTCTCCTGGAACGCCAGCTCCATTCTGTGCAACTCAATCTGCAGCCTGAGTACTTCTGGCTCCAGAATGCTGGTGACTTTCTCCTGTTTCTGTGGCCCTTCATTGGCACTGGCTCTGCTGCTCTCCTCGCTGGATCTGGCACTACACTGGCCGCTAGACCTTCCACACTCAAGGTTTGGTCCTTTACAGTCACTGTCAGTGACTCGATGCTCTGGGTATCTGCTACCATCAGGGCATCCATGAGGTTCTGTTTAGGACTTTCACCTCGTACACGACTCCTCTGTCCCTGCACAACTGCTTTAAGTAGTCTACAGTTTGCCCACTGTAGTTGGAAGCCATCTTCTTCCCTAACTAGGGCTACTCTAACTAGCACTTTAGAAAAAAAATAAAACAGGTAGGAACTTGAATGTAAGTCAAGTGATATAGTTCTGTTTCCTTTTAAAAAAATAAATAACTGCCCTTTCTTGGCAAGTGAGCTGTACAGTATCAAGCTGACATGCAAGCTGACACACTGAACAATAAAAGCTTGTAATACCAAATGTATGCACACCACTGCCAACCAATCTGTCATAAACCCACTCAGCAGGTCAGGCCCTCTGCTCCCACAGTGCCAACCTCCAAGTGCATTCTTGTGAACAGGTAACTGAAACAGGGAAACCCTCCTGTCTGTTTTGTAGGTTTGAATCAACCTTTGGTCTCAAGTTCTGGAGGGATTCAAACTGTGAACCTCTTGCTAGTGTACCCAATGTACAGGCTCAGATAATTCTGCTCTTCGGGAGGGCCAGATATCTTTTGCCTTTGGGCACCTAACCAGGTGTACAAAAGGAATCCTTAAAAACTCTATGAAAGACCACAGATAAACTCTTACCTTTTCCCAGTTTGGTATTACCATTAAGCTATGCAGTGTCAACTTTAACCATATATGCTTCACTTGTCAAAGAAAGAATTTCGAAGGCACACCAAGCAATATTCTTTAAAATAAAGGTTTACTTTAAAACAGATAAAAATGTAAAATGTAAATACAGAACAATATATCACAAAACATACAATCACTTAAAAGAACAAAGTTTAAAGTGCAAACTCCTACCAACCATACACTTAGATGTGTCTATCTAATGTATTCTTATCTTCTTATAGTGCTGATAGATGTTGTAGCTCAGAGAGTCCAAACAAGAATGTCTCTAAAGGTCAGCCACAGCATAGTTAAAAAACTGTCTTTGACCCTTCCTCTTCCATGATGTCACCCAGCTCCTCCTCTGTTTATTAAAAATTATACAACCAGAATGTCTTCATTCAGGAGGTATTTTAAATAGGTGACATGAGCAAAAACTCATTTTCCAAATGACTTCCTTGATCTATGAGCAGTCTCCTCACTCAAAGACATCAAAGGACTTTTTATGACTCTCTCTCTCTCTGCCAGATCTCACTGAGGTGTAATATGCTTTGTGACACCAGCTGCAATTAACTGACCTTCCTGAGGATGTCATAAAATGGATATTTTAGGTATTAGCTTCAATCAACCCAGATCCTAAATAAGGCTATAAAATGTGAGTCTTTGCAAGGTAATCACCTGACAGACATCTGCTGTTTAACATATCCTGTCTTTTGAACTGATACCTGGGGGGGTTGGGGGTGGTCATCCCATAGCCTGTCTCAGCGTGTCTCATGAGAGACACTCAATAACACATTTTTATATAACAAAAAGCATAGAGTAATCAGAACCAGCTGTCCAAGTGTCACAGTATGTACAATTACAAATAGCTGTTTGTCAGACAACAGATTGCTTGAATTACTTGTCATAAAGAATCCTAAAATAAAGGTTGTTCTACTTGTCATTTGCACTGTGGTTTCTCCTTTTTTTGCCCCTTTTTTCAACAGTTCTTATACATAAAGGTACAGAAATAGCTAATGTGCTATGGTGTTCTTATGGTGGTGCAGTGGTAGAATGCTGGACTTCAACTTATAAATGGTGCTGTGGTCCACGGTTCAATTCTTGCATTTGCTGTATCAAGTTGAATCTTAAATGCAAGTCTACTGCAGTATCAGTATGCTATGGTGGTAATTTTACTTTTATTTCACAGAACAATGAAGGCACTGTGGCAAGAAGTTAAAATTAATCATTTAGTGGAAGTAGTACAAGAATTTGACAACCCATACATTGTCATTAGAGCTTCAAACCAACCACTTACTGACATGTTGGAAGCAGTCAGCTCCAAGCTAGAAACTAAATATAATGTCAAAAAAGTTGCTGTTTCCTGCAAGAAAAAATAGAAACTGATAAGGCAGAAAGTTTTCAAATTGCTTCCAGAGAAAGAATAAGTAGCTAGCTCCTTTTCATGGTTTGCCACAGTACAACAGCTCTGGGACTTGGCTGGGAAACCATCTCTTGGCACATGTTATTATGGCAGTAAGCATACTACAGAAAGTATACAAACTGACAGTAGAAACAGAGCAAACATGAGTGACAGGCAGACATATAAACAGATGCACAGACAGTAACTTGCACAGAGACACACACAGACATACATACACACATACAAGTATGTACTTAACATGACACACTATTGGGTTTTCGAGCACATTCAGGGGCTTGCGTTAAGAACAGAAAGTCAGTGATGACACTGATGGGGAGAGTAGTGCAGGATCAGAGGAGATAAATATCTGTAGCAGTACAGAACAAATTGAGGCAGGTAAGTACTACTGAATGAATAGAGCTTACAGTACCATGTGGTCACAGTATGTTGAAACAATATACTGTTTGTTTACTGCAGATTCTGAACAGAGGAGCAGTACAGAAGATCAGTGTTCTGCTTCAGGAATTCAGCCTTCAACAAGCATTTGACAATGCCGAATGTTGTCTTGCTGGCACTGGCATTAGTAGTGCAGGAGTTAGAGAGATGTATAATAGGAATGGCAGTGAAGTATTGAACTGAAGCCAAACCCACCCCCACCCTGCAGATACTGACAGGCACTGGGGTGTGCCTTTGGGTCATTGGCCATAATGCTCATTCCATTTTACTTCACCCTACCCTGCAGACACAGATAAGTGTTATGCTGTGCCTTGGGGTCTTCAGGCCTTATGCTCACCCCATTCCATTAGGAAATACACTGAGATGGGTGCAGTATAGGAGAATGGGGTGAACTTTGGGGCTGAAGAGTCCAAGGCACACCTCAATGCCTGTCACTGGCTGCAGGGTCGGGGTGGGGGTGGAATGGTGTGAGCATTACAACCAACAGTCCCAACTCACACCCTTGATGTCTGTCAGTCACTACAGGGTGCGGCATTACAATTCAAAACCCTAATGCCCTGGGCGTTTGTTGGTATTTTCACTTCAAATTTTCAACATGGGCTTTTTGTGACCCCACCTCATGAACAGTGGCACCATCAGTTAATTAGCCAAAATGTGATTTTGCATAGCAACTGAGCCATTTGGAACCACAGGTGCAAAAACACATTTTGGGTAGGATGTGAAAAATGACGGCTGTACTGTTCATGAGGAAGTGTAAAAAAATGGCAATGTTGAAACTCTGGAGTGAAAATTATGAAAAATTGGTGAAGTCATGAGAGTGTGTAGAAACTACGCAATGCATACCAGTAATGCAATTATTTGGGTTATTTTGTTAACCACATTTTAACATACTGTAGGCATTCTGGGACCTCTGCTCATGAACAGTGGCACTGTGATTTTGTTAATCTGTCCCAAACATTGATTTCCCACAGCGAGCGCACCATTGTGCGCAAGATGTGTGAAAACACATTTTGGGTAGGATGTGAAAAATGACAGCTCTACTGTTCATAAAGAGGTGTGAAAAATGGCAATGTTGAAAATCTGGAGAGAAAATATTAAAAATTGTTGAAGTTATAAGTGTGCATGGAAACTGAGCAATGCATGCTTGTAACACAGTCATTTATTGTAATTTTTTGCCACATTTGCAACATAAACTGTTTGGGACCCCACCTAATGAACAGTGGCACTGTCATTTTGTTAATCAGTCCTGAAAGGTAATTCCATGCAATGTCCGCAAAATGACCTTTTGGGACTGAATAACGAGATAACAGTGCATGTGTTCATGTGGTGGGGGTCCCAAGAACACCATGTTGACATTTTGGAGCCAAAATTCAAAAAAATGGCTGTGATATCCAACTAAGTTGAAACCCCCATTGATGCCATTATACAACTTACCAACATTTCTTCATTTTGCAATTCGGCTTTGAAGAGTCCGTACTTGTTCCCTTTCCATCGAAGATCACAGTGCTGAACCACCAGAGGTAATTATGGGGTAAGGGGGGAGTGTGGGTAGGTGGGGTGTGCAGAGGGTGGGTGTAGGTTGGGGGAAGGGATGCCACAGACAAGTTGAGGGATCGTTTTCTGTTTTTCAGGTACAGAAAAAAAAACTTACATTGCAGGACCATGTTCTTTCTTTACAGGTGAAATAAAACAAATGTTGGCCACACTGGGGTGGGCTCCCAGTATGCCACACAATGGGCATGGCAGGGAGGAACATGCCAACATGGTCAGTTTTGTGTGAGTGGTGGCACACTGGGGTGGGCTCCCAGTGTGCCACACAATGTGGAGGGACATGGGGGACATGCTGACACGAGGATTACACCCCGATGTTGGCTTTCTTTGGGATTGTGTGGCAGTGGCTCCTTCCACTGATATGCTTATTGAAATCTTTCACCAAGAAAGGCATGCACGGGAGGCATGTCATCTGTGCCGCTGCAGGACAAGCTTGTCTCCATTTGCAGTGGCACATTTCTTTCAAGTTGGCACTTTACATAATTCTTGTGGCAGCACTAGCATGCAGGCTAATTGAGGAATGATGGACGCACCTACTAAAGTGTGCCCTGCATTGTCCAGCACCGACACACCTCTACATTTCTCCTACTACCACAAGATGTTGCTTGCACATGCACAAGACAACATAAAAAAAGTGCTTGAGGAAGATGAGCCACATAGTTCTGTGAGTAAGAAACGCTTAATGAAAAAACACAAAAACACTCTTGATGTAATAGTGCATGGGGAGAGCGTAGAGACAGAGGACAAAGAGGAGGTACACCAGCACAAGGACAAACACAGTGGACAAGAAAAGACAGTTACAGAAAAAAGAACAGAGAGAAAACTTGACACCAGCAATTTAGAATGTGTTATTTTTGAAAAACTAGACAATATTACTTCTACCATTACAACTAATTTAGATTCTGTTGGTCAAGTGCTCTCAGCCTTGCTACAAGAACAAAGAGTAAAGACACAGGTCCTAAAAGATATCTTGCAGCAGTTTAGGATGTGGTTGAATGATGAACTGAACCGAGTGACACTTGAGATGCAGAATCACTTTGTTCTGAGTGACATTTCTGACACTGTGATTGAGATGAAACACTTGCTGCAAAGTTTGAAAAGTAAGTCAGGTGTTACAGAGCATGACCCCTCAAGTAGTCTGCATTCCAAGTAGTTCTAGAAATGTGTGTTCTGCAGATTATCAGCAGCAGTACTGAAAATCAATGGAAATGTGTTTTGTAACAAAAATGTATTTATTTTTTTATTTATTGGGAACTCGGAATTACAAACCTTTGAGCTAAAAGCTTGTTTACAAAGGATCCTCATCAAAACTTAAGGAGATACATTTTGTTACAACAGTATAATTACAGCAGACAAATTGACACTGGGGTTGTTCTACTAAAATAGAGTTTGCATAGGAAGGGGTAGCAAATACAGTTACAGTTTACACACATCAAGACATGAATGAAGCAGCTGGTAGCATTGTCAATTTCCCAGTGGAGGTATGCAATGTGCAGCCATCAGAGAAGTAAAGTGCAGAGAGACAAGTTGGGGTTTGGCAAGTGCAGGTAGGTGGGGGAAGTGGTGGGGGGAGGAAGAGGGCAGGAAAATGTGCTAGAGGTAGTGTGGGTGTACTGGACAGAGGGCAGGTGGAGGGGAGGAATGTGGCAGAGGAAGTGGACAGGTGACTGGGGAGGAGATAGTGTGGGTGAACTGGACAGAGGGGCAGGTGGAGGGGGAGGTAGTGAGGGGATACTGGACAAAGGACAAGTGAGGGGGAGTTAGTAGGGAGGGGGGAAGAGGGTCGGTGGAGGGGAGTAGGTGCAACCCAGCCAGAGTAAATGGTCAGTTGAGTGGTGGGCTGGATGCTGGGATTACATTATCTGCCACAAATGTATACTGTTTACATGGCAGCCATGTTACTCTTTAAAAAAACAACTGTGTGAGAGGCCTTTCGGCACCATGCAATTCTGCTTTAAGTTGGACCAGCATAACATTCTGTGGTGATTTGCATATGCAGCCCATGATGCTTTGCATTGTGGGGGCATGTGTGATTTTGTATTTTCTTGAAACTTGGCTTCCCAGCCAAATGCCTTTTGGGGTAACCCTTGCCTCAGTGTTTGCGCACAGAGGTTCTTTGTCTTTTAAATAGTTTTTTATTTTAATGGGTTCACCGCAATATATCCAAGGCACACTGCCTCTAGGGTAGCTGGTCCATTCCACTGGGGTGTCAAGCAGACGAGGCATACTGATGAGTCCTGGTAGGACGAAACACGTGTCTATGTCTTCTGTTAGCACCCTTTGCAAACTGTGTGAGAGGCCTTTCGGCACCATGCAATTCTGCTTAAAGTTGGACCAGCATAACATTCTGTGGTGATTTGCATATGCAGCCCATGATGCTTTGCATTGTGGGGGCATGTGTGATTTTGTATTTTCTTGAAACTTGGCTTCCCAGCCAAATGCCCTTTGGGGTAACCCTTGCCTCAGTGTTTGCTCACAGAGGTTCTTTGTCTTTTAAATCATTTTTTATTTTAATGGGTTCACCGCAATATATCCAAGGCACACTGCCTCTAGGGTAGCTGGTCCATTCCACTGGGGTGTCAAGCAGACGAGGCATACTGATGAGTCCTGGTAGGACCCTTTGCAAACTGTGTGAGAGGCCTTTCGGCACCATTCAATTCTGCTTTAAGTTGGACCAGCATAACATTCTGTGGTGATTTGCATATGCAGCCCATGATGCTTTGCATTGTGGGGGCATGTGTGATTTTGTATTTTCTTGAAACTTGGCTTCCCAGCCAAATGCCCTTTGGGGTAACCCTTGCCTCAGTGTTTGCGCACAGAGGTTCTTTGTCTTTTAAATCATTTTTTATTTTAATGGGTTCACCGTAATATATCCAAGGCACACTGCCTCTAGGGTAGCTGGTCCATTCCACTGGGGTGTCAAGCAGACGAGGCATACTGATGAGTCCTGGTAGGACCCTTTGCAAACTGTGTGAGAGGCCTTTCGGCACCATGCATTTCTGCTTTAAGTTGGACCAGCATAACATTCTGTGGTGATTTGCATATGCAGCCCATGATGCTTTGCATTGTGGGGGCATGTTTGATTTTGTATTTTCTTGAAACTTGGCTTCCCAGCCAAATGCCCTTTGGGGTAACCCTTGCCTCAGTGTTTGCGCATAGAGGTTCTTTGTCTTTTAAAAAAACAAGTTTTATAACCTTGCATGATTTATGCTTTTCTACTATGTTAAAGAAAAAAATTATATGTGCAATGTCTGTTTCTATTTTGTGATATGCTGTTATTCCACAGTGTGACGCCATGGCTAAAAAGGTATCTTTGTGAAACATGACATTTCAAGTAAGTTAGACATGAGCAGCAACTTGCAAGGGAAAATGTTTCCAGACTATACTAATTGTGCAGGACCCTCTCAAGCACAGAAATATTGTTATAGCGTCTGGGTGGATGCATAAAAGTGCAGGTTCCAAAGGACCATCCGGTCACACTATGACATATGGACACTGCTGCACTATCTGTATGGAGCTCACAGCCATAATATTGGGACACTGTTGTACTATGTGGACCAAGGGGGACCCTGTGCTCCCATCATGACATATGGATATAGTTGTACTATCTCAATGGAGGGAAGAGAGCGCAGGGTCCAAAGGACCCTGCCCTTCCACCTTGACATATAGATACTGTTGTAGTATCTTGATGGAGGACGGGAGCGCAGGGTCCCAGTAAAATGAGGATACAATTATGCTATCTGAAAAAGAAAGGAAATTATTTGCAGAAAACATTGTTAATGCATCAGCCAACCCTACCACTCCATTCCCACACCCCCCCACATACCAACAGGAGTCAGGGTGTGCCTTGGGGTCATCTCACCCCATTCTCCTATGGTGTACCACCTCATCTTGTTTATGCATGGAATGGGCTGAGAGGCCAGACAACCTCAAGGCACACCCATACGCCTGTTGGTATGTGTAGGTGGTGGGGTGGGAAGGTGGTAGGGATGCAACTAATGTTGAATTTCCCAGTTTTTGTCACTGTGGTATTAACCCTAACTGATGCATTAATTAAGTTTTTTGCAAAGAAAAAAAAAAAAATATATATATATATATATATTCATGGCAAAAAATCCTTTTAATGCATCAGTTAGGGTTGTTCCACAGCAACAAAAGCAAGGAAATTTGGTGTTAGGGTTGCCACCCCTTGTACCTCACGCCCACCCCATCCCCACCAACAGGCATCGGGGTGTGTGTTGGGGTCATCAGCCCTAACTCACACCCCATTCCATGTGTAAATAAGCTGAGAGGGTGCAGTATAGGGGAATGGGGTGAGAGTTAGGACCAATGACCGCAATGCACACCCCGATGCCTGTTGGTGGTGTGGGGTGGGCATGGGGTGCAAGGGGTGGAAACCCTGACACTGAATTTCCTTGCTTTTGTCACTGTGGAACAACCCTAACTGATGCATTAAATGGTGTTTTTTGCCATGAATTTCCCTTCTTTTTGAGAATGTGCACTATAAATAGTGAATGAAATGTGTGTCCAGAATTGTGTGTACATCCATTCAACAGTCACACGGCACCATGAGCAAACAATGTAACATGCACAATTTAGCAACCATAAGTCCCAGCAACCAGAAAACTGTCACAGTCAAAGATGTATTATTAATCTTTGCACATTCGAAATGCCAGGCAAATCAGACACACAGTTCAGAAGTTATTGAAGCATGATGAACCAAATTTCCATTTGTCAGAGTGGCATAATTCCGCACTTACACACCATACCACTGCAAGGCACCTAAGTACCACTAGAGCTACCTATGCTATCAATTTCAAGTCAGTAGCACCATGCAGAACGCTATGTGCAAAACATTAACTGCATCACACAGTATCTCTGCAGCTAATTATTTTTCAAACATGTAAACAACATAAAAGTCACAGCTCCAGGACATCCATTCAACACTCTCCAAATTTCATGTAAAAAGAACAAACTGTTCCAGGGATATTCAATTTTTACGTTTCTGCACCTTTAAGAAGTCTTCCACCACAAAGTGGCTGAAATCACAGCTGAAAATGCACTAAAATTGCAGACTTGGTGGGCAAAAAATCAGTAACTGCAAAGCAGCCCAACTTCAAATGGCAATAACCCTGGAACAGAACAACATTTTTTCACCAAACAAAAACTAGCATGTTCCTTGAACAAAGGTCTTTCTATGTGCCAAGGTTCAGACCAACCAACCACACACTGGCTGCGCTATGCATCATGGAAGACAATGCAGAAAAATAGCAAAAACGTAATGTTTTGCACTGCACTATGCAAACGCAAAAACACAAACTGCAACGTTAATGCAAGCGGTGATGGAAACAGTGAGGTAAAAGAAACTAGTAATGCTAACGGTAATGCAAACGCAAGCGCAAACGGTAACATACATGGTGATGCAAATGGAAATGATAACGCAAATGGTAAGAGAAATGCAAGCACAAACGTAAATGAAAACAGAAATGGTAAAGCAAACAATAACGCAAATGTTAACGGCAACAGAAACGCAAACAGTAAAGAAAACAATAACGCAAAAGCTAACAGCAATGGAAATGCAAACGGTAATGAAAATGGTAATGAAAATGCAAACAGTAACAGAAACACAAATGGTAACAGCAACGGTGGCGCAGATGGAAAGAGGAATGCACTTGATGACGGAAATGCTACCAAAAATGCAAACGCTAAGGCCAACGGAAATGCAAAAGGTAATGAACATGCAAACGGTAACAGTAATGCAACTGGAAATGCAAACAGTTACGGTTACACGAACGACGCCAAAAGAAACACTAACGCAAATGTAAATGCAAATGCAAGTGCGTACGCAAATGCAAATGGTAATGCACATGGTCATGGTAACGCAATTGGAAACGCGAATGCTTACGGTAACACCAACGATGACACCAAAGGAAACACAAACGCAAATGTAAAGACAAATGCAAGCACGTACACAGATGCAAATGGTAACGCATACGGTTAAGCAAAAGTATATGCAAACAAAAACAGTAATGGAAACGCAAATGGTAACAGTAACACAAATGCAAGCGCAAACACAAACACAAAGGGTAACGCACAAGGTGACATGAACAGAAATGCTAACGCAAACGGTAATGGAAATGCAAGCGGAAATGCTAACAGTAACAGTAACGCAAATGCACACCCTTTTTTTCCCCAAAAAGGTACATTCAAAGCACAGTGAATACAAAGACTGTATGCATAATAATGGCCCTCAGAGCAGAAAATCAGCACTTGGAATACTAAATTCCTTGTATCTCAGGAGCAGTATGATGTTGAAAAAAATTTAAAATCTCCTGTTTTTTATGACTTTCCAGGCTAGTTTTGCACTTAGCCCCCTAGCAAGGGACTAAGCATTCTTCTGACGAAAAGCCCGTATTTCGAACCGACGCTGTAATGTTAACCTGTGGGAAAAATTGTCAAATTTGGAGTACCGTAACTTTGCAGCCCTCTAATATTTTGTAACCAAACCACCAAAAGGCACATCTGTGGGATCTTGGCTTTCCTCCATCCAAATTTCAGCCCAAAAAACCAAACCATTCTTTTGCAGCAGGGTGGCAAAGATTCCCTATTGTTTTGGCCATAGTGTTGCAAAGTACTTTCGCAAATCATGACTCTTTCGCAAATGAAATCAAGAAAGTGTCACATATGCGACACTACTTTTTACAAAAATTTAAAAAGCATATTTCTAGGGTGTTTTACTCCCAAAAAAAGACATGGCTAGCATCTTCAGGACTCGACTAGGTGAACACAACAAGAATTGTGTCCCTACAGGATCCCACATTTAAATGTCAAGCATTTCTGTAACCACCAACTGAAAACAAGATGGCTCATTTGCGACACTACAATGGTCATTTGTGACACTAAAAACTGCATTTGCCACACTTTCCCTTATTTTGTTAAATTTTCCCTTTGACTTTAATGGAAAACTTGTTTTTTGCATAACTTTTGAACCATTAAATATTTTTTCATGAGATCTTCGAAAGGCACTTCGGGGACCTCACTGCATGTTCCCTGAAGGTTTTGGACCTGTCATGCAAACCATGCGACCTGTAGGTGCAAGCAAAGAATGCACAAAAATGTGTAATTTGTGCATTTTTTGGCTCTCTGTAGCTCCGCAACTGTACATCCTACCATAACAGGATTTGGCAGGTCCAGAGCTCTATGTTACCAGAACATGCATTCCAAATTTCAGGTAAATCTGTGGTATGGTGGTAAAGTTATTAAGCTGCTAAATTTCAGATTTAACCTTAAATGAGGTACTTTACCCTAACTATAGTGGCACTACCGTGCCACTATAATATGGGGCATGGGGGTTGAGTAGCATGTTTAATGTCAAACTTCAAGTTTTGCACTTTAATAACTTTGCAACTGATCAATGAATTTGCACAAAATTTGGCATGAACTGTCCCATGGGGTAAACCTCTTGATGAGGCACATTTCATTCCGGATGGATGCATGGATTCTGAGATCAGGATAGTGCAAAAGCCTTAAAAGTTGACATTTTTTTCAGTTTTGTCCTCATCATCTTACATCCAGATGGTGTTGAATTTTGGTGTGATATTTTATGGTAGATACAGCTTGGGTAGCGGAACTGCCATGCATTTGTTTGATGAAAAAATATTCATCTGTTGCAAAGTGATTCAAGTTTTAATTTCCCATTGTTTTCAAATGGGAAGATCACTTTCCAGGATAGAGGGAGAAAGTTCGACAAAGGACTGATCTCATGAAAAAGGATTCTTTCTTGTGAGATCGGTTTCTTTTTTGTGAGTATAAAATCCTTTTTTGTGAGAGAAAAATTTCTTTTTCATGAGCTGCCATCACATTTTTTTTTCCTTGAACTAAAATGTGTGGAAAATACATAAAAATGTTGCATTTTAACAAATCAAACACCAGAACCTAGCTAAACTGGTTCCATTTATCTAGATTCTGGTGTTCCTTTTTTCACAATTAGAGCCAGAAATACTTTCTGTGGGCAACCGAAATCCCAGGTGCCCAGCTTAGTGAAAGGAGTGCTTCCCCAACCTTCTCTGCATGAGAACCACAGATTTTCTTGACTTCTGCAGCTGCACCTGAACTCATGTTGCTAGCTGCATTGTGAACTAATTGGTTCCCTTGGCCTGGTTTCTATTGGTACCCCTCACTCCCTGATCACGATCCTCCTTAATAAATGATTTAGTCTCTGGTTTCTTTTGGCACCCCCCACCTTCCAGTCACTGACCCCTAATTTTTATTTTAGTCCATTGTGTCTACTGCCACCCCCAACCCTTATTTTTATATTTATATAATCCGACAACAGGATGACCATCTTCGGTGTCAGATGATCCCTCCCACTGCCCACTGTTTTATTGATAGTGTTGACATCAGGATCCCAAACCCCATGTTGGCATTACAAGCCCCCCTAGCAGTGTGGGACACTGGGGAACCCACCCTCAGTGTCCCAAAATATTTATGTGCTTTCATTCTGTAAAAAGAAAACAGTCCCCTGATGTCTTTTTTTTTAAACCTGAAAAAAAGAAAACGGACCCTCGTCATCCCCACCATCCCACTCCCCCATCCCAATCCTACTGAGCACCCACACCCACACCATCCCTTATCCTATACCATACTTAACACCGGAGGTTATACACTGTCATCTTCTGTGGACCGAGACACATCTGCACTCTTCAAAGCCGATCTGTGAACCCAGGAATCAAGGTAAGTGCCATATAATGTATTTCAATGGCATTTTGAACTTATGTTCATAACTTTGCCATTTTTGGGAACTTTTTCATCAAATTTTCAACATGGCCATTTTGGGAACTGACCTCATGAACACTGGCACTGTCATTTTGTTACTCAGGCCTGGAAGGTGATTTCATGGTCACTGTGTGAAATCACCTATCAGGACTGAATAAAGAAATTTTACCACCAGTGTTCATGAGGTGAGGTACCAACACGGCCATGTTGAAAATTTGGTGAAAAAATTTCAAAAAATGTAGATTATGAGCATTCATTGAATTTTTTCTATGCACATACATAACTTTGGTAATTTTTAATATTTTGACTCCAAATTTTCAACATAGCCATTTTTTCACACCACCTCATGAACAGTACAGATGTCATTTTTCACATCCTGCCTAAAATTTGTTTTTGTGCCCCATGTGCATTATCTTGCATTTCTTTGCAATAAACCTCAACTGCCACTCCCTTGACCAGTCCTCAAGCTTCTGCAGATCTCTACTTATTCTATCCACACCCTCCGGCATGTCCACTCTGTTACAGAGCTTGGTGTCATCAGTGAACAGGCAAATTCTCCCCTATAGAGCTTCTGTAATGTCACTGATACATATATTGAAGAGGACTGGATCCAGCATTGATCCCTGTGTCACCCCACTGGTCACTCTTCCCTCTGTGGAGTGACAGCCATTAAACCACCACCCTCTGTGTCCTGCAATCCAGTCAGTTTCCCACCCATTACACTACTGTCCACCCCAACTCATATGGTCTCCAGTTTGTTTAACAGCCTTCTATGCAGCACAGTGTCAAAGGCCTTGCTGAAGTCTAGGTAGACCATGACCACTGTCCCTCTGATCCACCTCCCTTGTAACTCAGTTGAAAAATTCAATGAGGTTAGTTTAGCATGACCTCCCTCCAGTGAACCCATGCTGCCTTGGGTTCTGTAGACAGTTGACCACCAGGTGTTCCACTATCTTTTCCTTCAGTGATGCTTCCATGACCTTCCCCACTACTGAGGTCAGGCTGACTGGTCTGTAGTTTCCCACTTCCTCTCTGTTTGTATAGGAGGACTACATCAGTTGTCCTCCAGTCATTGAGTACCTCTCCTGTTTCCAGTGACTGGCTAAACATGGTTGCCAGAGGTTCAGCCACCACCTCTCTTAGCTCCCACTGCACTCGGGGGTGTATACCATCTGGCCACATAGCTTTATCAATCCTTAATCCTTCCAGGGCCTTTGGGACACTTTCCCACGGAAAAGGACATGTATCCATTCCCTTGCTCTTCCCCCCCCTCCTTACTTCTACCTTCTAGGCCATTACTTCCCCCCTCCTCTATAAAGACTGAGCAGAAATATCTGTTCAGTATGTCTGCTTTACTGTTGTCATCCTCAGCTCTGCCCCGTCCTCCCCTTTCAGCCTCACTATCTCTCCCATTGCTTTCCTTTTATCACTTATGTACCTGTAAAAGGTTTTGTCCCCCCAATCAACATATTTTGCAATGCACTCCTTTGTTTATGCTTTGGCTTCCCTTACTGCCCTCCCTACCTCCCTTTGTTTCTCATGGTACCTCTCCCTGTCCCCCTCTTTCTGTGTCAATTTGTATTATTTGAATGTGATTTTTTTGGCTTTCACTTTCTCTACTGCCTCCTTGGAATACCGTAATAGTCTCCTCTTCCTTTTCCCCTTGCAAACTTGCTTTATATCTAATTTTGTTGCTATTGTTATCCCTGTTTTAAATACTGCCCACTGTTCCTCCACCCCTAGGTTCCTTCCTATTCATATTAGTACCTCTTCTAAGCCTTTCCCCATTGTCCTAAAATCTGCCATCCTAAAGTCCAGGATTCACATCTTTGTGTGGCTGGATTTTGGCCCTTCCATTATGTTAAACCACACTGACCTGTGGTCACTGTTCCCCAGGTGCTCCCTCACTGTAAGCTCATCATACTATCCCCGTTAGTGAGAACCAGGTCCAGTATTTCCTCCTGCTGTGTGGGTTCCATGACCAGTTGTTCAAGGAAGGCTTCCTGAAGAGAGTCTGGATAAACCTGCTCAAGTCCTAGTTTGGCATATTGAAGTCGCCAATGAGCACTACCTCCCCCTTGTTTGCCTTCCTTTGGATGGCTAGTATCATCTCCCTATCCTTCTCCTCCCCCTGGGCTGGTGGTCTGTAAATTACGCCTGTGAGGATGGTGGACCCTGTTTTTCTTTCAAGCTTAACCCACAGTATCTCCACCCCTCTTTGTTTCCCTAGAATCTCTGTGACCTTTGCATTATCTTTCACATAAAGTGCAACTCCTCCATCCTTCCTGCCTGACCTGTCCCTCCTGAATAGATTGTAGCCTTGTTCTGCATGCGAACCTGATTTGATTTTTAGACCTGGTTTACATAGATTAACTTTGTATATGTGAACGACATGCAAACATTGCACAATTAAGCATGTGGCTTGCATTCTGCATGTACACAGCACAACTATATTTCTGTAAGGGACATCTTACTGCTAGAAATGCTGACTGCTATGTGAGAAAGTAAGGTAACTGCATTTCAATGTATTTTAATGGGGTTTTCAACTTTGGTGCATAACTTTACAATTTTTGCATATTTTGAAACCAAATTTTCAACATACCTTTTTTGAGACCCCTACTCATAAGCAATGTTTGTGTCATTTCACAAATCCTGCCTGAAAGGTATTTTGCAGTCAGTTGACAAAATCACCTTTTGGGTGGGATTTCAACATTTTTACAATACTTTTTCATGAGGTGGGGTTGTAGGAAGGTATCATTGAAAATTGAATCAAAATATATTAAGAAACAAAAGTGTTGTGCATTGTTGACATTTCGATATGTTCACTCATAACTTTTATTTTTTTCAGTATTTTAACCCCAAATTATCAACAAACCATTTTTTACACCACCTCATGAATGTGACAGCTGTAATTTTTCAAATCTTGTCTAAAATGTCTTTTCATGCCCTTGACATGGAATGATGCTGTGGGGGTGTGAAATGCTGTTTTGGTGGGGATTTCAAAATCGTTACTTCAGGTTGATGAAGTGGGGTAATAGGAAGGCTATGCTGACAGTTTGGTTATTGTTGTCCTACAAATAGAAGCACGGGGCCTGGAGGTCCCCATGCTTCCCTATAAAGATACATTAATGCATGTATGGAGGGGTGTGAGTGCATGGCCCAGAGGGCCCTGTGCTCCATCAGAGAAATAAGGATAGAATTACACTATCTCAAAAAGTATGGATGCATGGCAGAGCAGGGCCCAGAGGGCTCATTGCTCCAACAGGAAAATAAGGATACCATTATACTATCTGTAAAAGAAAGGAAATTCTTTGTAAAAAACTGCATTAATGCAACATTTGGGGTTGAGGCTACAGCATCAAAAATAGGTAAATGTAGCTTTAGGGTTTCCAACCCTAAAACCCCAATGCCACCCCTAAAGCAAATTGGGGCAGAGTCTTCCTAGGGGTTGTCAACCTGATTCTATACACTCCAGAAACATACTGAGCTTTAGGGTTGAAAATCCCTAGGAAGACTCTGCCCCGATTTGCTTTAAGGGTGACATTGGGGTTTTAGGGTTGGAAACCCTAAAGCCAGATTTTCCTACTGTTGATGCTTTACTCTCAACCCTAAATGTTACATTAATGCAGTTTTGTGCAAAGAATATAATCATAGACTGTCATTTAGTATAAGGAAGATTTACAGTATTTACAGTTTACGGCCCCAATGAAAACAACTCCCTTTTTTCACCAATTAAATCCTAAAATAATTGCCTTGATGATGTCATTGAAGCAAGAGATGCCAGCTGTGCAGATGTATTCATGCTGTGCACAGCTGGCATCTCTTGCTTCAATGACATCATCAAGGCAGTTATTTGAGGATTCTTAGAACAGGATTTTTGAATCAAGAGAGGCTATGTTTACAATTTTCAAAATGCTATGAAATTGCATTTATCCTGCTTTAATAAATGCATTTTCAGTATAAATAATAATGGAAAAATCCATCAATACTCCAAAACAATAAATGACTAATTCAAAGCTTGTTATCAGTGTCTATATTCATCAGAAGGACATACACATCTGAATGTGATAGAATCATTCTTAAAAGACATCTCTAAACTCACAATCACCCAAGAAATGCATGATATGTTAGAAAACCTAATATCAGAAACAGAAATTTAAACAGCAATACATGATCTTTCAGTAAATAAACCAGCAGGGTCAGATGGCTTCCCATTAGAATTTTATAGAGCATACATACCCCAATTAACACCAACACTGACACATTAAAAGAAGCCATGGTTCACGTTTGTCATAAAAATTATAAAAATACATAGCTTTGCTCATTATACTTCCTAAATGCCTTACTAAGTACAGATCTAAATATGTTTACAAAAGTACTGGCAATAAGATCGGAAATAATCTTTCCACTTATTATTGTACTCGACCAGAATGGATTAATCAAAGATATAAATATAACAAAAAACATAAGAACAATAAACATGAAAGATAGCAGTAGAGAAACAGACACAATGTTATGGGCAATAGATGCTGAGAAAGCTTTTGATTGAGTGGAGTGGGATTACATACATCATCTACTACACAAAATAGGTATACAGTCAAAATACAAATAGGATAAACTACTATATACCTATCATACAAGAGTAGGGAATGTCAAACTAAGTAGGGAAATGGGCTGTAGGCTGTATGGTCCTTATCTACCAACAGATTCTATGTTTCTATATTTCTATATGGCAAAGATAAAAACAAAAGATACTATCTCTGAGTGCTTTTCATTAAGTAGAGGAACTCAACAAGGTGGCCTACTATTCACTATTATTTTTTGAGCTGGTGAGCAAACCATTTGTCATTACTATTTGTACAAACACAAAAATAAAGGGAATACACATTTACAATTCACCATACAGAATCAGTCTGTATGCTGATGACACAATATTAGACTTCACTAAACCAGAACAATCACTAGAAGAAATAATGAATTATCAGAAAATACAGGCAAGCTTCAGACTACAGAAGTAATTGGGATAAAACAGTGATAATGCCTTTAAGTCATACAGACAAAATAAAAAAAAAATCAAACACTATTCATGCCATAACATCTGCCATAAAATACATAGGTACACAAATTTCTGAGGATCTTACAAATTTATACCACATTAATTATAGACCATTACTCAGCAAAATACAGTATAATAACAGAGCCCAGATGGCACTGACCATAAATTACTCAAGATCTCAGCCCCAGCTATTGTCCCCTCAATTTTCTAACTCCTTAACCTATCCATTGCTCAGTGTGCAGTCCCCAAGGCTTGGAAACTGGCCAAAGTCTTTCCCCTACACAAAGGAGGTGACCCCGCAATACCTTAAAACTATAGACGTATCTCGCTCCTCCCCGCTTTTTCAAAACTTCAGGAGGCTCTCCTCTCTAGCAGGCTAAACTCCTGACCTAGACTCCTCCAATACTATAAGCCCTTTCCAATCTGGCTTCAGGTACATCCACTCCACCTTTTCCTCCCTAGTCCATTTCAGAAACCACATCCATACCGCTATGGACAAGGGTCACCTCACCTTGGTGATATTCGTTGACCTCGCTAAGGCATTCGACTCGGTCTCCCACAGTCTCCTTCTGAACAAACTTATATCTGCAGGTCTCTCCCCCTCCTCTATGGACTGGTTCAGATCTTATTTCTCTGACAGGTACCAACACAAGCAGTTGGGTCAATCCAAATCCACCACCCTCCCCATCCTTGCTGGTGTCCCCCAGGGTTCTATTCTGAGACCCACTCTTTTCTCTGTTTTTGTGAACAATCTTCCCTCCTCATGCTCACCAACATACGTACATATATATACCGACAATACCATCATATTTGCCTTAGGCATCTCCCTTGCCACTGTTCAGTCATCACTACAAGCTGCTTTTACGAGCTTCCTCTACTGGTTAAAGACTAACCTCCTAAAATGTAACATCAAAAAAATAGCTGCCATGGCTTTCTGCTCTGCCTATAGGTTGGCCAAAATATCTTCTTCTCCATCCTTCTTTTCCTTGGATGGTGCAATGATTGAAACTGTGCAGTCTTTTAAATACCTGGGGGTCTGGCTGGACCCGAAACTAGATGTCTCCCAATGCTTTGATCATATCCACTCTAAACTTCTGCCCAAACTGAATGCTTTGCATCATATTAAAGATTGTCTATCCTTCCCTGTCCACAAACAGTTCACAGCCAAACTTATCTTCCCGATGATAGACTATGCCAGTGTTGTCTACAGCTCGGCTCCCCAATCATCCCTCACTATATTAGATCCCCTGTTTAATGCTTTCTGTCAGTTTGCATCAAACCTCCCATACTGAGCTCATCATTGCTCCTTATACTCTGCCCTTGCCATCCCCTCCCTAGCAAACTGCAGCCTCAGACACTGTGCCACCTTCATTGTCAAGTACTGGTTCTCAGCCCTCCCCCTCATCTCTCCACTTTCCTAGGCCCCTCATGCATGTCTGGCTGCTCCCTCAGAACTTTTGATTGTTGTATATTCAATCTCCCATCCCCTTACTTGCAAGCAGGAAAGGCTGCTTTCTCCTTTAGACTCCATCTCTGGAACCATCTCCTCCACTCTGTCCACCTTTCACCCACTCTTAAGATGCTAAAGCAACAACTAAAGCTCCTCTCCCTGCCCCCTGCAACTGCTCCTCATCCAGCCACCCCTGATCCCACCACTCAACTCCTCCCTTCCCCATCCCTCATCTCTCCCTTTTTCTCTACCTCTTGGAACTCTGTGCCCCTCTGCGTTCTCTCTCCTGCATCTTCTCTGTAGGCCCCACTACTTTTATACCCTGATAGTTTCCTTTATTTCTCAGCTTTCCCTTTCATGCCTGAGTCCTTCCTCCATGCAGATTTATACCTGGCATGTTGCTCAAGTTTACCTTGCCACTGAACTATCACCTCTTATCTAAATTTGTAACATGTTTTCTGCTCAATGTTAACACTTTATAATTGCCCTCATGTACGATGCACTTTAATAATTCAGCCTCGACAATGTAACTTAAATGTATATTTTGCTAATTTTTGTGTATGATTTACTGTATCCATGACTATCTCAATGCTATACAATTTCTGACCATTGTAAATCCCTTTACCCTTTCCCCCAGGTCGCTCCTGGAAACTAGCCTCCACTCAGTGTGCTCTTTTTTACTTATTTTTTGATTTTTTGTTTATTGGGAAGGTGCAGTAGCCATAAAATGACTATTTTCAGGCATGACCCAAGAGATTACAAACAACCATAGACAAATACATAGCATGAGTACAGGACAATTACATATACTGCAGCATAGGTCAAATAGTCAGTAAAAGAGATATATACAGCCAAATAACATAACATGATATCAACAATCACATATACAGTCAAATATCATAACATACTATCAAAATTCACATAAGGTCAGAGTAAGTAATTTACACAGTAAAGGACAAATAGCACCACTAGGTGATCAGAAATATTGGTTAGGATTGTTTTCAACAAAGAAGACATTCATGAGCCAGCACATCAAGGCATGGGAAATTTCCTTGCTGGGCAGGTATACACCATCATGACCTACAAAGCAGACTCCACACTATGAGGGGAGACAGGATTAGACCAGATTGAGAGATGCTAGGGGAGTGTATTAGTGGATAGCATGGCAGAAGGTAACAGGAGATTGGGGGGTTAAGTTTGATCAAAACAAGTGCTAGGGTCTGCGAGGCATAGATGATGGTGCAGCCCCCTTTTAAAGCTGTCATGGGAACCTGCCTTTTGAAGTGCAAGGGGAAAGGAGTTCTATAGCTTAGGAGCAGAGTAATGAAAGGCTCTAGAGCATTTGGATGTATAGCATCTAGGCACATTAAGTAAGGACTTATCTACTGATCTTAAGCCATAGGAGGAGGTTTGCAGTACAAGCAACAAGGCAAGCACTGAGGAAGTCTGATTTATGATTACTGAGTCAATCAGGGAACCAAGAGAGTATTGATGGCAGGCAGAGGGGAGAGCGAGCCCAGTTTTCTATAAAGTTGGCAGTGGTGCTTAATCTGAGGTGATGAGGAGGTGTATTGATAGATATTATTACATGTAATATCCCATTTATGGTGGGTGGTTTTATGTGCAGCAACAAAGTTGGGAGCACCATATGTGAGGGCAAGGAGAAGGATATCTCTGGCAATGGCCAGTTTAACAGAGGGAGTTAGTATAAAACTAGTCTTATAAGTGACTCCCAGTGTTGTATTCACTGCTTTAAAGGTGGACTGTATATGTAGAGTGTAATCCAGGGATTGGTCCAGAAGAACACCCAGGTACTTGAATGATGTGACACACTCTATTTGTGCCCCACCTGAGTCCTGTACTAGCAGAGAAGTTTGACATGCCCTGAGCTTGTGGGAAGATCCAAATAGAATGGCTTGCATTTTCTTAGCATTGAGTACAAACTTATGGACAGCCAGCAAGTTCTGTACATTAGTGAAATCAGAGTAAAGGGATGCGCTTAAGCTGGCGACATTATCTGCACTTGAATAGAGTACGAGGTCATCCACATAGAGAATAGATGAGCATGAATGTGTAACCTCTGCTATGTTATTGATAAAAAGTGAGAAAATAAGTGGTCCCAGGATGGAACCCTTGGGGACCCCAATGTTGATGATAGCACTATCAGATAAGGAAGAGTTAAAGTTTACGATTTGAGTCCTATTTGATAGATAGCTTCTGTACCAGTCAGCAAGTGAGGGTGATAATCCCAAATTGTGAAGACTAGAGAGGAGCAGGGGGAGATCAACAAGATCAAAAGCCTTTTGTGAGGTCTAAAAAAACTGCCCGTCAGTAGCCCAGCATCCATATTTGTAAGCGTATCAGTAGTAAATTTGAAAAGAGCTGTGGAGGTACTATGACCTTTACAGAAACCATGTTGAGTGTCCAAGAGAAGGCTATATTTTGTTAGGTAGTCAATGGTTTGATTTGCAAATAGTTTTTCTAGAATTTTACTTAAGACCGAGAGAATGGCTATAGGCCTGTCGATTACCAAATTTTAAATAAATAATAAATATGAAGGGCATGAAAGATGGGCATCTCTACCATTAAACATAATCGGCCAGGTTACTATGATAAAATTGAATATTTTACAGAAACCGATATTTATTCCAAACATTCCTGATACAGTTATCACTGAGCTTTTCAAAAATCTAAAAACTTACATGTCAAATCCTTGTGGAATAACTAAAGACCACGAATAAGCATAAACAAATTGATGCTCCTAAAAAATTAAATTAGGATTAAATTTACCAAATTTGTATTACTGCAGTAGTATCTAATAGCCCAAATTTCAGTCATAAATGAATGGTTTATGCAAAATGATGCATGGAACCCAAGTTTCCAGCTAGAGCAATTATTATTTCCATATACCAAAATAAGACAAGCATTGTTCTCAAACTATTATGGAGGAACAAACCAAATCCAAAAGTGATAATTACACAAACTACTGCAATCTGCTGGAGAAAGATCCACAAAATCATAGTACACTAACCTAAACCTATGTATACCAATTAATCATAACTACTTATTTTTTCAATCCATAACAGATCTGTTTTTCAATATATGGCAACAAAACGGTCTGTATGAATGAAATCAAATACAGGAATTAAACACACAGAAAACATTTGAAATGCTACAAAGGGGATTCAGCCTCCACCTAACACATTTCTTTTGGAATTTACAACTTACAAATTATATTAAAAACATATGAGGAACTCTAAACCACCCATATACAACAATAATCATAGACATAATAGAAAAACATGGTATTAAACCCAAGCTGATCGCAATGATATGTAATATGCAACAAAATAAACAAATGGAAGATCTTAAACAACTACACATTAGTGGAAGGAAGATATAAAAATACAGAAAACAAATGAAACCTGGCAGCACATTGTTCAAATTCGATCAATAAATTTGAAGGCATCAAAAACTCAGCGGTTTCAATTTAATTTACTACATAGGTCATACTACACACCAGCAAGACTTCATGGAATAAATCATGCCATATCATCTGTTTGTCCAAGATGACCACAAACCATGAGAATCTTTATTCATTTAATACACTCTTGTCCATACTTAACAAACTTCTGGTCATAAATTATTATAATACTCACTAATACCTCAAATGTTGCACTCAGATTCTCACCACTACTAACAATGGGCCTTATGCACTATGCCAATGTGCTGTGGAAACCAGGTGCATAGGTATAGATATGCGAGAATGCCACACAGAGGGGGTCCCACAGATCCCAGTGGCATTCACTAATGGTGCACATCCCAGGAATGCACTGATTCCTTGGCCCCATGGCCAGATCCGCAACAGGGTGGTCTGGGGGGATGGACAGGGGTGTGCCTACACTATGTGCTATTCACAATGATGCATAGTGCTGTACCCAGGGAGCGTAGGAGGGCACTGGTTACAGCAGTGGGAACCCTGCTGTAACTGCCTTACATGCCAAGCTGCATGCACACAGATCACCCACCCACCAGCAACTGTCTGTAAACCCTACACATACACAACAGATCACTGTCCAGGCCCAGCAACAGTATGGATACCCCCCAACAAACACACACACACACACACACACACACACACACACACACACAGCCATGCCCATGCCCCGGCAGTGTGATGGCAGGCCCACACTAACACATTTGTGTCCCTATCCATCCTGGCTGCAGATGGACAACCCCCCAGTAAAGTCCCAACCGCATATATGTTGTACTCTCCCTGCTACACAGCAGAATCCATCCCCCATATGTGCTGACCACCCCAACCACACTCCTTTGTGCCCCATCCCCATATTTGATGGCAACCCACCCCCCACAACCAGAGCCCTGATGTGAAGGTCCCAACCATGTACATTAATACCTGACCACCCAGTCGACCCCTGATCTCAGCTCCACAGCCAGCTTATTGATGGATCATGGTCCCCCACCCCTGCAGTACCTACAACACCACCCCATCACCCATACCTATGTGGTGGTGCCATGACAATGAACAGCCAGCAGCACTTCCCTCCACACACCTCCTCAGCTGCTGGACATCCAACTGATGCTGGGAGCATACTGCTATAAGCAGCACACTCCCAGCATCATTTATATGGCCTGCAGCCGAGGAGCTGTGCAGAGGGAACTGCCACTGGCAGTCCATTGCCGTGGCACCACCATGCAGGTAGAGGGGATGGGGGTGGTGTTTTCAGTGCCTCAGAGGGTGGCAGAGCCAAGATCCACTAATGAGCTGGCTGGGAAGCCAAGTCTGGTGGTCAGGGGATGGTCAGGCATCAATGTCCATGGTTGGCACCTTCACATCGGGGCTCTGATTATTTTGGGGGTGCCATCAACTTCAGGGAATGGACACAAAGGACTGCAGTGTGGGGTGGTCAGCATGTATGAGGATGGGCTCTGCTGTGTGGGTGGGAGGTTTACACATATACGGGGATGTAGCACAGCTGTAGGGGGGTTCAGATGTGCACCTGTGGTGCCACAGGGTGGGTATTGGGCAGGGAGGGAACACAGTACAATGGGGCATGGCTACATAGACCTGGGTGCCTGTGACAGCTATTCATGCACTGGACCTGTGCCTTCCTGCACAGGTGATCGACTCTGGGACCCACGAAAGGCACCAGATTGGAGGCCCAGCCTGAGTCTGTTATTCTGCTCCCATCCACCCTGCACAGTGCTGCATGCCAGAGGGGTGGGGCTGCAGACAGGTGGCAGGCATTAGTGCATACCAGGATGTTCACACCTTTCTGCAGGTGCTAAGCTATGCAGGCAGGGTACGCACCTCTGGCACATACTTCCCACCCATTCATGCATAAGCATCCGTATTAGGATACCTGGAAATTCCAGGGAAACTTTTCAGAGATTTATAGCATTAACAGTTTGTAGTGCAAGGAACTGCATCTTAAAGAAATGGAAAGATCTAGACCCTCAAATATTCCGATCATGGGCAAATTACATGATAGATATTAATAAACTAGAAAAAATACAATACAGAAAAAATTGTAATGAAAAGCAATTCAAGAAAATGTGAAGCTCATTTACTACATTAATTCAAAATGGAATGGAGATTGATTGAAATCTACCACAAGGATGCAGTATATAAAGTAACAATGATCTTTTGATTGGATCATTTGTGAATAATTTAAGTGAAAATGTAAAAATATTAAACAAAAGCACACACAGTTGCTTAAATTATGGGAAGAATGCAGCCATATACAGCCTTGTAACAACAATTGATGTATATATTTTATTTATTTATGTATGTATTCATTTATTTATGTAAAAGTTGGCAACTGGGAGAGGTACACTAAGCCAAGGCTCATTTACAGGTGCAACCCAAAAGAGGATGTAATGAGGAACAACTTAGAAACCAAATACAGATGCAACATTTAATTACAAAATCCTACTAAGGGAAAGGATTGCAGAGACACTACTAAAGGAAAGGGCTATAGAATATCTTGCATCCAACAAATTACAGGATCCAAGGCAGCATGGTTTCACAGGGGGAAGATCATGCCAAACAAACCTGATATATTTCTTTGACTAGGTGACCAAGGAGTTGGGTCAGGGAGAGGACATGGCCTACTTGGATTTCAACAAGGCTTTCAACACCATCCCTCACAGAGACTGGTAAGAAAGTTGAAGAACTTGGAAGTGTGCAATAAGGTGGTAACTTGGGTAAAAAACTGGTTGGGGATAGGATGCAAAAGGTAGTAGTAAAGGAAGTTTGCACCAGGGAAGGGAGGGTGACCAGCTGGGTACCTAAGGGATCTGTGTTGAGACTGGTCCTCTTCAGTGTGTTTATAAGTGACATATCAGAGGAACTGCAAGGAAAGGTCTGCCTTTTTGCAGAAAACACCAACATCTGCAACAGACTGGACACTCCAGAGGGTGGAAAGGGCGGGTAGGGATTTGAAAAGACTAGAGGTGTGGGCAAGGGTATAGCAGCTGGGTTTTAATTTAAAAAAATGTAAAATAATGCACTTGGGCCATAGAAACCCAGAAGTAGAGTACAAAATGGGCAGAGTGATACTGACAATCATCAAGCAGGAAGGAGGCCTAGGGATAATCATATTAGATGACCTAAAGGTGATCAGACACAGGCAGTGTGACAAGGCAGTCAGAAGAGCTAGTGGAATGCTGGGGTTCATAGGAAGGTGTATTGTCAGCAGAAAGAGGGAGGTGGTGCTGCCCTTATATAGACCACTGGTATTACCTCACCTTGAGTGCTATATCCAGTTCTGGAGACCACATCTCAGGAAGTACA
Organism: Neoceratodus forsteri; assembly: GCA_016271365.2. Lineage (NCBI taxonomy): Eukaryota > Metazoa > Chordata > Ceratodontiformes > Ceratodontidae > Neoceratodus > Neoceratodus forsteri. Next base: position 35,278,914 of record CM057450.1, read on the forward strand.
TAGATAGAGTGAAGGTGGTCCAGAGGAGGATTACCAAAATGGTTCAGGGGCTGCATCAAAAGCCATACAAGGAGAGGCTTAAGGAGCTAAATATGTACACCCTGGTGGACAGGAGGGTATGATATGATAGAGACCTTTAAATATCTGATGGGGGTTAATAAGATACAGGAAGGGAACATGTTTCAGAGAAAAAGGTGTTCTAGAACAAGGGAGCATGTTATGAAGCTGGAGGGTGGTAAATTTAGGAGGGATGTAAGGAGGTACTTCTTCATAGAAAGGGTGGTGGATGCCTGGAACAATATTCCAGTGGAGGTTGTGGAAGTAAAAGCAGTGGTGGGATTCAAAAATGCCCTGGACAGGCACATGAGCATCTTAGGGGTAAGGAAGAAGAGGAAGAAATGGCACCTTACATCAGCAGCAGATCTACAACAAAAAATGAAGGTTAAAAAATGGGCAGTGTGAGAGGGCCCAGAGCCCTCATCAGCCATCACATTCTATGTTTTCTATGTTTCTAAGATACTGGATATAGTTATAAAAATACAAAGGCCACAGTAAATTATACAGCAATGAAAGATGACTGCTCATGGGTGAGACAAAGTGCATGGTGTGTGTGTTGGGATAAGGGTCAAATGCAGAGAGGCATCAAACTAGGGGGCTGAGCAGAAGAGGGTTGATTGAGAGGATAAGAGACTGGGGGGTAGACAGGAAGAAGAGAGTCAGGAAGTTGCCTTAGGTGGTGTCTAAAGTCAGAGAAACAAGAGGAGAGGCTGATTGGGGGATATGCATACTGTGTGGATGTACTGTATATACATGTATTATAGAGGCACGGTTGCACCCCTACAGTTAGGGTTGAGCAGGGTGTTTAATGTTAAACCCCACATTTTTCACTTTAATAACTTTTCAACTATTCAATGTATTTGCATGAAATTTGCATATGTTGTCTTGTGGGGTAGATCTCGTGGCATGTCAATTTTTGTTCCGATTGGATGTGCAGATTCTGAGATCTGGACTGTGAAAAAAAATAATTTTTTGGCTTTTTTTTGCTGTTTTATTTGTCCACCTCTAGCACCCAGACAGTTTGGAAATTTGGTCTGAAATTTTCAAAGTAGTAAGCATTTGGTCCAAACATGTACCTTATGTTGGTTTGATGACAAAATATTTAATCTGTTTCAAAGTTATTCGTTTTTAAAATGTCAGTTCTAAGCTTACTCAGTAGGCACTTTCAGAATAGCTGCATGGAACAAAAAAAGAATTAGGTCATATGAAAAAGGATCCTTTTCCATATTGGTGAATCCTTTTTTGTGATAAAAAAAAATCCTTTTTCATATGCCGCCATCTTGTTTTCCATTTTTTTAAATATTCAAAAGCCACAAAAATGTCATGCTGCAGAGAGACCAACACATGTATCTTGCTCATCATAGAAATGTATTGTATAAATTGCTGGCAGATAAGGGCCTTCAGCTCACCTAATCTGCCCTATTACCACTAACAATTACATTCTATCATGCACTGCTGGCGTTGGGTTGTACCCCCCACAACTACCAGCAATCCTCTATGCCTATCCCAAGCATGTTTAAAACCTGTAATCATTTATGCCCCCACCACCTTGGCTGGCAGGCTGTTCCATTTGTCCACCACCCTCTCTGTGAAGAAGTACTTCCTCAAGTTCCCTCTAAACTTCCCTCCCTCCAGTTTCATCTTGTGCCTCCTCATCCTTGAGCATCTTTTCTTTGGAATATAGTATCCTCCTGTACTTTATTCTTCCCAGTGAGGTACTTAAATGTCTCAATCATATCCCCTCTCTCCCTCCTCTCCTCCAGGGAGTACATATTTAATGAACTCCATTAGGTGGATTCTGCATTTTGCTATTGTTAAAATGACCCTGAATGTGGGTTTGTTGTTGTTGTTATTTGTATCCTTTTTCTTGACTAGCTTCCCCTTTTTTTTTGTATCACCAAATGAAAAAATAATTTGGCCATGAGAAAAAGGATCCCTTCATACTCAAAAACATTTTGGTCTTAGTGTCCCTGGTGTCTAGTGGCACCCCCACCATCCAACTGCTGTCCCAATATTGTTCCAATGTTTCCTTGGTGTCTAGTGGCACCTCCACCCTTCTGATCACCATCCCCATAATACTTTCACTTTCCTTGGTGTCAAGTGGCACCCCCACCCTCCAATCACTGTCCCCATAATGTTCTCACAATCCCTGGCATCTAGTGGCAACCCCACCCTCTGATTGCCATCCCTGTACCGTTTTTACTTTCCTTTATGTCTAGTGGCACTCCATCCTCCAATCACCATCCCCATAATGCTTTCACTTTCCCTGGTGTCTAGTGGCACCCTCCACCCTCCGATCACCATCCCTATAATGGTATGACTTTTCACTGGTACTTAGAGGCATCTCCACCCTCTAAATGCTGTACCAGACTAAAATAATCTGTCCCTTGATGTGTTTTTTTTTCAACCTGCAAAAATGAAAACAGTCTCCAACCGATCTGACCCCTCGCCCCATCTCACACTCAGCACCCCAAACACCCCCAGTACACCCCCCACACCCTCACTCACCTGAACAGGTCACTGAGCAAAAATCAGCTCTCCTACAAAATACATTTCTTGCTGCTCGAACCACCAACTGCAATATGAGAATGTATGTTAAGTGCAGTTCAATGTATTTCAATGGGGCTTTCAACTTTGGTGCATAACTTTGCCATTTTTGCATATTTTGAGCCCAGTTTTTCAACATGGCCTTTTTCGGACCACACCTCATGAACAATGGTGCTGTGATTATGCAAATCCATCTGTAATGGTGATTTTGTGGTTGCTTGACAAAATCACCTTTTGGATGGGATTTAAACATTTTCATTGCTGTTATTAATTTTTTTGGGGGGCAATTTAATATGCTTTATAAAAGTTTCATAAAAACAAAAGAAAGACAATATGAACATCAAAGAGAAATGTCAATGAGTGCAGTAAAGCATTAAATATAAACAAACATGTATAATCAAAGAACAATCCACAATACCAAAAATACCCCACTCCCCCCACAACCAATCTACCCCCTTCCTAACTGGAGCACAAAACAACAAAACCCTGCAGGGTATAAATAAGGGAGCAAATGACCACAGACCCAACAAAATGGCAGAGTGTCAATCTGAGCAAGTCCTAACAAAGAAAATCGTTAATGAGGCAGAAAGGCCTCAAAGGGCTCCCATAGATCTTGATACTTCTCATATCTATCCCATTGGGAAGCAATACATTTCTCTGTGGCTAGAGATTGTAAACTTTTTTTGATGCCACTCTCTGAAGGAGGTTATAATGTCATCCAGCCAGTGGCGGCGGATGACAATCTTGGCAGTAATCAAGATCATGGCCATATAAGTCTTGTGAGGACCAAAAAGGTCCTTGGGATAGATCCTGATAAGGCAGTCATGATGAGTAAAGTAGGAATCCAAGCCCAAAAAGCAATCCAGGGAGTTATGAATAGCAGTCCAGGAAGGGGTAACTTTTGGACAATCCCAGAGAATGTGGAATAGAGAACCTACACCCGACCCAAAATGGGAACATTCAGCCAAGGCCCTTCTGCCCATCCTGTATAGTTTTTTGGGGGTATAATACATCTTATGTAATCTATGAAACTGGGTAAAGTGATATCTATCCAGTTTAATTTCTTTTAGTTACTGAGAAATTGGAATTACAACCTTTGAGCTAAGAGCTCATTTACAAAGGAGCCTCGTCAACAGTTTTAAAAGATACATTTTGTTGCAACTGTAGAATTGCAGCAGACAGTTTTAACAAAGTAGTAACACAAACTAATATATAGTTTACATAGGAAAGGACAGCAAATACAAGTTACAAATTTTACATGTCAAAATATAAATGAAGCGGGGGGGGGAAGGCGTAGCTAGCAGCCGAGCTGCAAGCAGCACTCCACTTCAGCTCCTCATCTACACATTTTATTTATTTTACGGTGGTAAAAATAAAGTATTTTGCTTACAAATACTAATATCAGCTTCAGCTACTAATGCAGATCCTGAATACAGTATATTGAAAATATCACTTTCTACAACATGGGTCGTACAAAAACGACTGCTGGAGGAGAAGACAAACAGAAAGAAATGTGAAAGGGCCTCAAATGCTGCACTAATCAAAGCCATACAAAGTATAGACAAAAAGATGGATGATTTTACCTCTCATCTCATGATAGCAGAAATGAAATTGATCATGGTTGAGGAGGTAGCGAAGGGGGCCAGTAAATTGGCAGAGAAAGTCGCAGTTGTTGTGTTTGGGCTGGTAAAAGAAAATACCTTACTTCTCTGGTGCCTAGAAAATTTAGACAATGGGGCGCGAGTGTCTCATATCCAGATCATCGAACTACTGGAGGCAAGGGAAGGAGAAGATCTGCAAAGCTTCTTACAGCAGTGGATTCCTGAACAGTTGCAAATTAAAATACCAATCTCAATCTAGTGGGCATATCAGGTAAATGTTAGAGAGGCCTGCTTACATATTGACCCAGTCGATCCTCCAACACATGCAGTGTTGGTCGTTTTGGGCTCTATGAAAGAGTGAAACTGTATTCTTCAGGTGGCTAGGAAGCAGAGTCTGCTACAGTGGCAAGGGGCAAACATTCATATCTTCCCAGACCTCAGCTATACAACAAGACAGTAACCCAAGGCATTTGATGGGGTCAGGTCTAGGCTTCGGCAGTTGGGGGTCCACCATGTACTCCTGATGCCAGGAAGTTTAAAGTTGGTGGATGGTAACAAAACATTTAATTTTGCTGACCTAGACGCTGTGGGAAAATTGCTAAGTAAAATAGAGCTGGACTGTGCAGAAAGGGGCCAAGAGTTGGATTCAGAAGAGGAGGAGGAGGAGACCTGAAGCAAAATGACTAGAATTTGTAAGTCAGTACATGGCCGTGGAGCCTAACAAAACCTGGGACTGATGTATCTTTGATATCTGGAGCCTTCATTTACTTAGAATGTTAAATAAGTTTGTTGAAAAGGTGTGCATTCAGTTTCAAAAATGCACTGTTTTTTTCTTTTTATATTTAAACTGAACCGAGTTAAAGAATAAGCTCAGGGAACACTTGTTAGTGTCTGTTTTGGTGCAGTTCATTTAGAGACCATGTTGTTAAGATAATATATACAGAAATAATATATTACTGCCTTAAAGAGATGTCAACAATGGTTCTGGAAAAATATACTGGTAAGAAAGCTGATTTAAGGACAATATGGTGTTTTACCGCACTAAAGTAACTATTAAGCAGGGATTTTGGAGAAAGTGTTCTGCAACTTCATGATATGTGGCTCTCTCATATATTTGGTTAATGGGAATGTTTTCACCTATCACAGGGGTGATTTAACTGAAAAAGCTATGATTTTTTTAAAGGATTTCCCCACTCATGGCAGCAAGTAGCCTAAGATTACCTCATTTAGTTAATAAAATGTTATTTTAGGAACCCCCCACATGAAGTATCAAGTAAGAAGTACTACAGTACTGAATGATCAGATATTGAGATGTTTTAATATTAGATTGTACTATCCTATGGGAGATGCTTGTATCCATTGCATTTTAAAATCAATAAATATAAGCTTAAAAAATTAATATATATATATATATACAGTATATATATATATAAATGAAGCTGCTGGAGACATTGTCAATTTCTCAGTAGTGGGACACAATGAGCAACAAACTGAGTAGTTAAGTGCAGAGACCCACGTTGATGTTTGGACAAGTGTAGATGGGTGGTAGAGAAGGAGCGGAGGAAAGAGGAAAGTTCAGTTTGGGCAGGGACAGCAGGAGGTGTGGGGGGAAGGGAAAGTATGAGTGGGACCCGGGCAAGAGGTAGTGTGGGGTATATTGAACAGGAGAGGGCAGGTGGTTGGGTGGAGTTGGGGAGAGGAACAAGGGGTTGGGGGTGAAGGGTGTAGGGAAGGCAAAATTATAAAGCCTCCTACAAAGCATTTGCCAACCCTTGGAGTCTAATTGTAGGCCCAATGACTATTGCCAATAAAAGCAAACCCCAGAAAGGCCACTCAGGTCCAGAAGCTGAAATGGGGAGTAACATTTGGAAATAGAATGGGGTTGTTTTGCAATGACTTAAAAATCATGAAGGATTAGGGAGAGGCGAGTAGTCCACAGAGGCAGACCTAAAAAGCTAGAAAGAGCTCTAGAAAGCTGAAGGTGTTTAAAGGGATGATATACCAGAATAGAAAACCACTGCTGTATTAAAGCAGGTGGGCTTATATTGCCATCCACTATTAAAAAGGAGGTCTGGCGGAGTTGAGGACTAAAGTTCGTTGGAAGGGGCCAATTAGCTAAATGAATATTTGGATTTCCCAATATAGGTTGGGACAACTTTTTACACCAGTCAGTCTGCAAATAAGTGTAAAGTTGCTGAATTGCTTTAAGAGACCACAATAATGGGGTGTTGTGCAACTTTGGAGGCCAGGAGGAACATTTAATATTAGAAGTTGCCAAGGTATAAACCATATTTTGTACAGAGTTGAGCTTCCAAAGTAAGTCAAAGAGGATTGTTCACAGTGTCCAGAGGGGGCACCTGAGAACAACCCCACCAGAATAATTTATTACTGTGTAGAGCTCAATAATGTAAGGAAAAAATTGGTTAGTCTAAGGCCCTGTCTCTCCTTGGTCAATGTCAATTTAAAATATGCCCATCTAGGAGTACCCTTCTGCCATAAGAAACCCATAAGGAAGCATTGGAGGTGGGTGAACCAAATCTTATGAAAAAAATAAGCCTAACATTCCTAACGGGTAGAGAATATGGGGTAGGATGTTCATTTTAATAATATTTACTCTACCTCAAAGCAAAATAGGAAGGGGCATCCACATCTACAGATTATTTTTGATAATCTGAAGTAAAAGAGAGAGATTCTTCCTCAGAAGATCAGAGAGAGAGAGACTGAGTAATGTGTATCCCAAGGTAGGTAATGGCCGTGGGCTTCCAGCAAAGGCCCATATCTTGAATCTGACTTTTAAAGGTGTAGGTATTCAGAGCAAGCACCTGAGTTTTTTCAAGATTGAGCTTGTACCTGTCTACCTTGGAAAAAAGGTTAATTTCCTTCAGGGTTGTGGGGATCAAAGTTAAGAGGGCCTCCACATGAACGAGGAGGTTGCTGCATAGGCAGATACTTCGTATCTAGACTCTCCCACCAATATACCTTGGATATCTGGGTTGTAGTTAATCTTATACAGGAGAGGCTCTAATATAATTTAAACAAAAATGGGGAGAGTGGGCATTCCCCCCATGGACAAAAACTTTACTACCTATTCTTTTGCTGGCTGCAAAAAAGTCTCTTACAAAAAAGTGGATGACTCAAGACATTCCTACCATGCAAGATTGGAGATGAATAATGATATCAATATATCAGATGGAAAATATTACTGCTAAAATGAATAACCAATCACAGAAGATTGTGCAGCTGTGGCAGAGATGGGTCACACACCATGTAGAAGTGGATCCAGATTTCTGACCATTGTGGAATGTGGGGGATGGAAGGGGGGGGAGATAAGATCTGGAAATAACCAGCTGCAAACTTTTTATAACAAAAAGAAAAAGGAATATAGGACCTTGATAGAAAAAGATTGTATTAAATATAAAGATCTCTATCTCATACTAATTACATGATAAGCTGAAGAAAAGAGAAACTTAAGTATGTACCAGAATGTCAATCAATGTAAAATGTCTCCTAATATAAAAGAACATTTTAATGAAAATATATTTTAAAAAAAATTGGGAGAGTGGGCACCCCTGCCTGGTGCCACATTGGAGTGCCACTGGGGCAGAGGTAATGCTGTTACACCTAATCCTAGCAGACGGGTTACAATAGAAAATCCTGATTCACTTACAAAATGTAGAGGGAAAACCAAATTTGTTTATGACTACAAAAATGAAGGACCAAGAAACCCTATTGAAAGTCTTTTTCTGTATCTAGAGAGACCAGGACAGCTGGGGTTCTGGCCTCCCAGGACAAGGAAATAAGGTAAAGCAATTTACCGACATGGTCACTAGGGTGATGCTCTGCAATAAAACCTACTTGCTCTGGGGAGATTAAACCTTCCCAAACCTGGAGTAGCTGGTTGGCAAGGACTTTAGACAAAATTCTGAGATCTGAATAGAGAAGGGAAATGGGTCGGTGACTTCTTGAAATCAGTTTGTTCTTCCACAGCTTAAAGTATAAGAGAAATCCAGGCCTGAGTGAGGTATGAGTTGGTAAGGACTGAAGAGAGAAGGTAGTTAAAAAGATGGGTAAGAAAAGGGGCCAAAATGTCTACACAAGAAAAGTAAAACATATTAATTAAACCATGAGGCCCTGGGGCCTTCTCCTGAGGGAGGTGCTCAATCACCTAACAAACCTCCTCTACAGTTATGGGAGCATTTAGGACCTCCTGGTGATGACTAGTTAGTCTGGGAAGGGGTAGTGGGTTCAGATAATCCTCAGTTTTCTCCATCGGAGACAGAGAAAGAGGTTTCTGACTATAAAGAGTGCAGTAGAAGCCCTGGAAAGCTTCTGCTATATCCCTTGGACGAGTAAGAACAGCACCCCCAAGTACGGGTTACAAGCTGGCAATCACCTTGCAGGAGTTTAACTGCCTCAACCAGAGAGCCAAGAGCTTCATGGTCTGTTTCCCATATTCTAAATAACAAGTCTTAGTATGCTATAATGCATAATCTACTTTATCTGCCAACATCATGTAATACTGTGCACTTAGGGCATTTAAATGGCCCAGGAGGCCACATCAGTATGTGGAGAGGGAGTGTTCAATCCTATGAATCTGGGAGAGGAGATCATCCTATTTCTGAGTGCGACGTTTTTTGGCAATAGTGACTGATCTAATTCAATCTCCTCTCACAGAACATTTGGCTATAGCCCATAACGTGTCCAAGTCCTCCACCAAACCTTCATTATCTAAAAAAAAAGTTCCCAAGATATGTTCTAATGTTTGCCAGGGAGTCTGAATTTTTCAGAAGGTGGAGATTAAGCTGCCAAATCTTGTCCTAGTCATCTAGGCCCTGAATGGTGTGATCCATCATCACCATGGAATGGTCTGGGATGACCATAGACTGAATCAAACAAGACAGAAGTCCAGGTAAGCTCTCGTAACTAATCAAGAATAGTCTATATGGGAATAAGAGGAGTGGATGTAGAATAGAAAGTATACTGACAAGTAATCAGAAACAAGATGCACCAGGGAACTACTGAGCCTAGTCTGTCCATAAATTCTCATAGGCCATATAGCTGCAGGGAGAGACCCTTCCTGGTGATGCTGGAATAATCCAGATCTGATTGAAAAAACAGATTTCAGTTGCTCCCAGGAAAACAAGCAGATGAGAATACGGTTGAGAAGGGTGAGCAGCTCAGAAAATAATTGAGGCAAATCAGAATTGGGACTGTATACTGAGCCCAGTAGCACCTCCATGGAACCTAAATGCCAGTGTAATAACAAGAAGCGCCCATGTGGGTCCCAACACTCATGGAACAATCAAAACGGGATCTGCCTAGTAATCAAGATTGCAACCCCCTCTTTTTGCTACTGCAACCCACTCTGAAAACTTGTCCCACCCAGTCCCTACAGAAATAAAGGATATCCTCCCAGATCACGTGAGTCTCCTGAAGAAAAGCTACCAAAGATTGGAGTTGTTTTAGATGCTTCAAAACAAAAGTTCTATTCCTCTTATCTTGGGCCCCTTTAATACTCCAAGATAAAAACCTAAATTCCATGAACATAAATATTAAAAGAAAAAGAAAAAAGTTGGTAGCATCTGCCATACAGTAAGGGGAGGCCTCTAGAAAGATTATGCTCCAGTCTCACCCTAACCATCCGCCCTCAAAACAGAGTGAACAAGAACCCTCAGCAAATCCAAAGAAAACACAGCAAACACACTCAGTCACAATAGCACCCAAAAAAATGAATACCCCAGTCCAGACGACCGCACTCCAAAAGCGACCTGGCCCATGATGAGGATTACCACCCACCCTCAGACCACCTCCCCAATCACTTCTTCTCCCCCCTCCCCAATCCCAACCAAAACTGAGACCACACATAACAAGGCTTTAAAAACAGTATAACAATTAGACAGGCTCTAAGCATAAATTCAATCTTAAACTGGAGATATACATAAAACTCTGTACAAATTTAGCAAGCTAACAAGTAAAAACATTTAACAGTGTAATACTCAACTATCAATAATAAGTCCATAACTGCTTATCATTTAAAAGCGTTGAAAAACAGAAAAGGAGGAGAATATCGTACTTGAGAATAAGGCAAAATATATAAGAAATTCAGCTGCTTGAAAAAGCATAAAATCAGCAAAGAAAAATGCAGCCACTCTGACATAAAAGTGAACAAACGACCAGCCACAATCATCCCATAGAAATGAATATCCAATGTTAATTGACCAGATACTGTAGAAGCCTTAAAAGAAAAGGGATGTAAGTCCCACCAAAGGATCAAACTGGTCAGACATGATGGGAAAATTAACACAGAAGTAGCCTATCAGACATGTAAAGTAGCTATAAAATAAATGCATGAAAAACAAGTCTTATAAAAAGAGACATCATTAAAGTATAAATATGCCAGCTGCAAGTCTGTTCATTGAAAAAATAAATAAAACATTCATTCAAGTACAGTGTCATCCTACAAGAATCACAGGCTACAATATACTGAAGAAAGAGTCCCAATAGTACCCAGATTGAAGCTCCACAATGGCCAAACCTAAAAAATTCAGAGCCATCAAACAAACAGAGAACTGGCTGGAGAGTCCCAAAACCACTGTAGAAAGAATGGAGCCTACCGATCGATAAATATGAAAGTCCACAGACGTGCTGAGCTGAAAGTATCAAGATAGCCGAGTCCAACAGAAAAATTCAGCATCACATGAATTTGCATAATAGTAATCAACTCACAAGGTGGCATTTGCTGCAAGCAAAGGTTGACATAACAGCAGATCCACTTGGTTTGCTGGCCAAGGCACCTAGCTTCACCTGAGCTCTTTCCTTCTAAGATTGCTTGAAAGGCAGAGTAGAGAACCTTACCAGAGCAAGGGAAAAGGATTAAGACTTCTTTTGGCTAAGCAGATTTACTGTGTGTTGTTGTTTTTATTTTGTACTCACAGGGATTGCTACTGTTTGTTGCTAACATTTCATTGCTTTATTTTCTCTGATTCAAATTGCTGTTGCTGGTATACCTTCTTCTGCATTATTACAAGGTGTGCCTACAGGTGTGTGCTAACAGATTACTGCTGTAATCTTCTGATTCCAATTGTCTTTTGCAAGGTATATCTTCTGGTACTGCTTTATTTTTCTCTGTAGCAAAGTGTTTCTTACAGGGTATATCTTATCTGAAATTATTACAGGTGGTGCTTTACAGGTTTTACAGTTTTATCTAACATTAGGATAAGCTTTCAGGGTTACTGCATTTGTTGTTGACTGATTGTTTCTGCTCTTACCTCCTTGTTCTTTCGTCCGTGGTTCTTCTTTATCGGCAGGGGAAGGGCCCAGCCACCCACCACCATCCCCAACCACCCCACACTACACTCCTTTTATAGGGTACCACAGTTGTGTCATTTTCTGTGGCAGAGCAGGAAGGGATGGATCAGTGGGGCATCCACAAGGTGAGCTCATTTACAGAGGCACTAGTAATTTAACTTGGTATAACAAGTTATACAAAAACAAAACACAAAATCAAACCATTACTTGCATTTTCTTCCTTCTAATTACTCTGACTAGGTTATAAACCCAGCAACGTATCTGGAATGGATATCATTAACTGCAGGTACTGTGGAACAATTTTCAGAAGGACAGTCTTACAGGATTTAGGACACTGTCCTACATGTTGAGCCATTGGAGATCTTAGGGCTCAGCTCCGGGCAGCATGGGCAGAGATTACATGCCTCAAATTTCATATTCAAGAGGAAATACATTATAAGAACCACCCACCATTTCCCCAACATCCAACAGAAAAACCTCGACTGCAGAGAGTAGTTGATCCAGGAGGTTGGAAGGTGGTTAGGAGGGGCAAATTGGGTGCCCCACCACTCTCTGATCTCCAACATATTACCTCCAAAAACCATATAAACACTACAAACAGGTATCTGCCTCCATCTCTGAAATCAAACAAAGGGACAGAGGACACTGCAGAGCAGGACACTGCAGCACAGGAGCTAGCACAACAAAACTCACCCAAATCAGGAACCAAAACAAAAAAGCAAAAGGAAATCAAAAACTTCTGATCATAGGAGACTCCATGATTGGGGAGTTGATACCCATCTCAGCCAGGGGTAATGGTCAGATGTCTCCCAGGTACATCAGCATGGAGACACTGACCGCATTACTAAGTGTTCACAAAGCAGGAGAAAACATTGGCGTCCTGGTACACATAGGACTAATGATCTCACCAACCCGGTCAGTTGTGGAGACCAAGGAACACATGACCAGGCTGGGTGACAAACTATCATCCATTTCGTCCAACTTCTCCTTCTCTGAGATCCTGCCAGTCGTGGGAGAGGGGGACAGATGGACGGACGGTCAGAGAAGGGGAGATAGGGGAGCTAAACATGTGGCTCAAGGGCTGGTGCCAGGAAAAAGGACACAGATTTGTAGGGAATTGGCAACAGTTCTGGGAGCGAAAGTTCTTTAAATTTGATGGACTGCATCTGACTAAGGAGGGAGTCAGTGCATTGGGGCAGAAGTTTGATGTCTTTGCAGAATATTTAAACTAGCAAATGGGGAGAGGGGTGCAGCACCCCATACGTCGATTGGGAAGAACACCCCTCCCCCCTCAGCTAGTGGTCAAACAGGGATTCAGCATGTTTGCAGTTCATTTGCATCACCATGTAAGAAAAAAGGTCCATCTCCCCATATGACACACAGAGGAAATGCCAAACCTCACCCAACAACTAACACACCGAAATCTGGCCAATGGAAAATCATGTACACAAATGCTCACAGCCTGGGAAATAAGATCCCAGACCTGCAGGCAACAATGTCAGAGGCTAAACTGGACATAGTAGCAATTAGTGAGGACGTGGTTTACCAGTAACCACACTTGGGAGACTTCAGTACCTGGCTATGTATTGTTCAGAAGAGACTGAGGTGCAAAAAGGGGGGGGTGGAGTGGCCCTGTATGTCAATGAAAATATCAAAGCTACAGAAATTCAGAATACACATAAGGAGCCAGAAGAACTATGGGTCACGCTGGAAACAGGAAATGGGACAGCCATAAGAACCGGGGTTGTCTACAGGCCCCCAGACCAGGGGGAGGACATAGACACATTACTGTTAGAAGATATACAAAACATGACAGCCAAAGGGGAGGTCCTGATAATGGGAGACTTCAACATGCCGGATACAGATTGGTCAATACCAGCAGGAACATCTGCCAGAACTAGATGGTGGATTCCCTGCAGGGGGAGGGCCTCAAACAACTGGTACAACAACCCACAAGAGACAGGGCTATCCTAGATCTAGTACTGACTAACAGGGAAGGGATCACAGATCTCCAGGTAGAAGGTCACCTGGGGCCAGTGACCATCACATGGTATGGTTCAATTTGGCTACTACATATAAATCATCCCATTCCAAGGCAAAATATGGGACTTCAGAGGAGCTGACTTTGATAAGATGGCCAACAGAGTTAAGCTAGCCCTGGCAAAAGAAACACAGGTGAGGATACAGGCAAAGTGGGCAAGCATTAAGGATGCAATACTTGAAGCAACATGCCATTGTGTTAGACAGAAAAGGAAGTGCAAAAGAAGAAGGAAACCACTTTGGTTCTCAAATAAGAGTAGCATAAAAGGTCAGAGCCAAAAGGTTGGCCTTAAGGAAATATAAGGGAACACAACGGGATGAAGATAAGGAGGCATACCAAACTGCCCTAAGGGAAGCAGGGAAGGCAGTAAGGCAGGCAAAGTCCCAAACTGAGGAAACACTAGCACGAACAGTAAAAGAAGGTGACAAGACTTTCTATAGATACATTAGTGAAAGGAGAAAGTCCAGAGGAGTAATGCTAAGCTCAATGGAGAAAAGGGACATGTGAGGAGGAGGAGGACCCTGTAAAGCATCTATCTAAATAGATACTTTTGCTCAGTATTTACTGAAGAGAAGGTAGGGTAGGGCCCACAGCTCAGCACCATGGACACAGGGGGGAGGGAGGTGAGCACTACTCCCTTCACAAAAGAAAGGGTCCTACAAGAGCTCGCTAAGCTCAGGGTGGATAAGGCAATGGGACCTGATGGCATACATCCCAGGGTACTTAAGAAGCTAAGGGTGGAACTTGCAGAGCCATTAGCAGAACTGTTTAGTGAGTCTCTGAGCACAGGAGAGGTCCCAGAAGACTGGAGAAGAGCTCATGTGATCCCGCTCCACAAAAGTGGTAGCAGGGAGGAGGCAGGGAACTACAGACCAGTCAGTCTTACCTCAGTAGTGGGCAAGATAATGGAGGCACTCCTTAAGGAAAGGATAGTGCAACACCTGGAATCCATAGGGGCACAGGATCCAAGACAGCATGGGTTTACAAAAGGAAGGTCCTGTCAAACTAATCTCATAGATTTCTTTGACTGGGTAACCAGAGTGGTGGACCAAGGGGGAGCAGTTGATGTTGCCTGCCTTGACTTCAGCAAAGCTTTTGACACTGTTCCACATAGAAGATTGATAAATAACCTGGGTAGGCTCGGGGTGGGTCAGAAGTTAGTCAACTGGGTGGCAAATTGGTTGACGGGCAGAAAACAGAGAGTGGTGGTAAATGGTATACAGTCAGAAGAGATGCAGGTCATAAGTGGGGTACCTCAGGGATCAGTCCTGGGGCCAGTCCTCTTCAATATCTTCATTAGTGACCTTGCAGATGGACTAGAGGGCAAGGCTTGTCTGTTTGCAGATGACACCAAGATCTGCAACAGAGTAGATGATCCAGATGGGGTGGGCAGAATGAGAAGAGATCTGGATAAACTTGCAAAATGGTCAGAAGAGTGGCAACTGGGATTTAATGCAAAGAAGTGCAAGATCATGCACATAGGGAAGAGAAACCCTGAAGCCACCTATAGGCTGGGAGGGGAGTTGCTGGCAGTCACAAAGGAAGAAAGAGACTTGGGCATCATCATCACTGATGACCTGAAATCATCCAAGCAGACCTCTAAAGCAGTAGGTAAGGCTAGGGGGATGTTAGAGTGTATAAGTAGGGGTATCACAAGTCATAAGAGAGAGGTAATAATCCCTCTTTACAAGACACTGGTTAGGCCCCATCTGGAGTACTGCGTGCAGTACTGGAGGCCACACCTTCACAAGGACATTAACCAAATTGAGGCAGTCCAGAGAAGGGCAACCAAAATGGTGCAGGGACTGCATCAGAAGACATATGAGGACAGATTAACCGAGCTCAATATGTATAACCTTGAGCAAAGGAGGGAGAGAGGTGATATGATCGAGACATTCAGACACCTTAAGGGCATTAACAAGGTGAAAGAGTCTAACATGTTTAAATATAACAAAAATAGCAGGACAAGAGGACACAGCATGAAAATAGAGGGAGGCCGATTAAGGGGGAATGTGAAGAAATACTTTTTCACAGAAAAGGTGGTGGATGCATGGAAAGGCCTACCTCAGGAAGTGGTGGCTATGAATACAGTGCAGGGCTTCAAACAGGCATGGGATAGGCATAAGGGAGCAATACAGATGAGTATGAATAGATAGACCACTGACAGAGCAAAGGTCGATGGCACATTTATAAGGTAGAAAAAGAAATGGGCAGACTGGATGGGCCTTGCGGTCCTTATCTGCCATCAACTTCTATGTTTCTATATTTCTATGTTTCATTTGAAGGGAAAGGAAATCAATGTTCCATAGTCACTTGTTAGTACAGGGGATAACATCCCAATTCAAAAGTGCTTAATCAGATCTGGGAAAAGCAATTTTAATTCTTGGCCAGCATGAGCTGCAGAATCAAAGCACTTCCAATCCCCATGATGTTGCACCTGGAATCTCGCAGAGTATAATACCCTAAAATGAATACCTGCAGCTATGAGCTTGACTATGAAAAAGTGATAAGCAGCCTTCTTTTGTCAAAAAGTTGGTGGAAGATCCTGCACCACATGAATCCGAGTTCCATCCCAGAGTACTTCTTTGAGATCTCGCACCTTAATTAAAAGGTGCTGTCAATTAAGATAATTTAAAAATGTGAAAATAAATGGATGGGGTGGAGAATCAGCATCTGGTATGTGTCCTCACACAATTTTTCAACAAAAAGAATGGCATTCGACCCCTCTGCCCATTCTGGAAGGCCTAATATCACAATGTTTTTCTGACGGTCTTTCCCCTCTAGATCTTCCAGGCAAGACTCTAATCGAGCAGCTTTTTGCCAGAGAGAGATAACCGCCAGACCATTTTTGCCTCTCAGTCCTCCAAGGATCTCATACAGGCCTCATTATCACTGACCCGATGGCTCAAGGAGTCGACAGAGGACCATACTGCTTTATTTCTTCAGTAAACTTGACTAAAATTTCTCGGAGGGGACCAAACTCCTACATAAACTTTTTCACCATGAGAGCTGGGGCATGAGAAGCATTGTGGGTGGAAGTAGAAGGCAGCATTTTAGATTGTTTAGCTGTCTTGTCGTGTTTCAGAGTAGCGGGAGGTGTATGGCATGGCTGGGCCATTTTCGTCTCTGCATCCATCCTTTGACAAAATAAGGCTTCAGGCTTTCTCACAGACAGGTAAGCAGCAATAACAGTTCAGTAGAAAAGTGGTGTGATCCAGTATTTTCACAAAAAACAAGAAATCAGTATGTAGAGGAAGGGAGCATTCCAGAATAGCTGTTAGCTGGAGGGAGGCATCACATGACTCCATTGCCCTTATTTATGAGGTGGGGTCATAAAAAGGCTATGTGTAAAATTTGGGGTCAAAGTATGTAAAAATGGCAGTTATGAGCATACATTGAAATTTTACTATGCCTGCTCTTAACTTTGATAATTTTAAATATTTTGACCCCAAAGTTTACACAAAGCCATTTGTTTTACACACTTCATGAATGATATCTGTAATTTTTCAAATGCCTGCCAAAATGTGTTTTAGTACTTGTGGTGCAGATTATATTTCCATGCCACAGAATTATGTTTCTGTAGGAATTTGAAAATTCTAAGTGTGGGGTTCATGAAGTGGGGTAATAACAAGGCTATGCTTACAATTTTGTTGCTGTATGTATCTATGGAGGGATGAGAGTGCTGTGCCAAGAGGGCCCTGCGCTCTTACATGCAAATGAGGATATAATTAGACAATCTCAAAAAGTAAGAAAATTCTTTGCAAACAACTTCACTAATGCACTAGTTAGGGTTAAATCCACAAAAATAGGGAGATGTGGCTTTGGGATTTCCAACACTAACACCTCACCCCCACCTACCAGGCAGCAACAGGAAAAACCATTATAGTATCACCTCTCCTTCATCTGCACTAATCATGCATGGGGTGTGCCTTTGGGTTGTCAGCCTAATGCTCACCCCATTCTCATATACTCTACATCTCTTAGGTTCTTTCATGATCAAATGGGGTAAGTTTTAGGGCTGACAACCTCAAGGCACACCCCATGCCTGATTAATGGAGATGCAGGACAGTTGAAACTGTAATGTTTTTTCCACTTACTGCCTGGTGAGTGGGGGAGGGTTAGAAACCTTAATGTCACATTTCCCAACATTTGTCAGTTTGATGCTAACTAGTGTGTTAACATTTTTTGCAAAGAATATATGTGTGTACATGATAGGGGCATAGTCGCACCCCTATGGTTAGGGTTCAATGGTCACTTCTCTGCTAAGCCCCAAATTTTGCACTTTAATAACTTTGCTACTGTTAGACCGAGTAATATGCAATTGTGCATGCTCCATTGGGGACCAAAGATCTCTTGATGTGGTAAGTTTCCTTTCACTCGGATGTGTGGGTGTGGAGATGAGGAGTGTCAAAAAATTTGAAAAGTACCATTTTTTGTATAAATTATTTATCACATTGTTTCTCAGAAATGGCTTAGGGGTTTGGTCTGAAAGTTTTAGGGTACATCAGGCTTGAGTCACAGATGTGCCATTTGAAGGTTTGGTGAAGACATATTAATCTGTTTAAAAGCTAGTAAATTCCAAAGTTTCCCATTATTTCCTTTGGAAAAAGTTAGATGTCCCATGCAAAAAATGAGTTCTTGATTATGAGTGTGTCATTCTCTTTTGCAAATGGGTAATGCTCTTTCATGCTGCCACCATCTTGTTTTCGGTTAGTGAGGCAAACAAACTTAAATATTTCAAAAAATACTGACACTTGGTAAACACCAGCAGTTGCGTTTACCAATTCAGAGCATGAAGAATCGGATTCTGGGGTCAGTTTTCAAAACAATGCCCAGAAATTTGTTTATTTTATCGAAGACATTGTTTTGCTGCAAATTGCAGCACTTTCTTTCATGAAATAACCATCCTTTCTACACAAATTGCGAAAGATTGTTCAGTTGTACCATGAAACCTCTAGGTTTGGCCCCAAATTGCAAACATACAGTGCCTCCTCGGAGGAAGCAGGTTGTGGCAAAGTAATGAAATTTTGGCTGCACCATACACATTCCTGCTTCAGTGCCCCTGAGCCACAACTCCCATTCCTATATGTAACCCCCCCCATCCCCGATGTAACTTACTTTTTATTTTTTATTTCATCTAGATTTATCTGGTGGTCTAGTGGCCCTCCCTCCTCCCGATCCCGATCTTGTTATTTGTTTTCATTATTTAAATTTGTAGGTGGTCTACTGGCCCTCCCTCACTGATTCCAGATTCCTATATTGGCATTTCCTTGTTTGCTACCGGGATCCCCCCATGCTCCCCATGTTTGGCTGTTGCTGAAAATAAGGAAACCATCCCTCAATGTCTTTTTAAATTTTTTTAAACCTCAAAAAAGTCTATTGCCTATCACACTCGCACACCCCACCCAACCTCCCACTGTACACCCACCTCCCAATACACCCCTTAACACCCCACGCCCACTCACTCACCTGAAGAGGTCCCAGGTTCGAGATCAGCTCTCCAGATCAAAGACTTGTCTTGCTGCTGGAAACAGCGACTGCAATATGAGAAACTAAGGTACAGTATATGTGGCTCAATGTATTTCAATGGGGGTTTCAACTTTTATGCATAACTTTGACATTTTTAGGATCTTGACCCCACATTTTTAACATGGCTTTTTGGGGACCCCACCTCATGAACAATAGGACTGTCATTATGCAACGTCCACCAGAAAAGTGATTTTGTGGTCAACTGGCAAAATCATCTTTCTGGCAGGATTTGGGTAATGACAGTCACAGTGTTCATGAGGTGTGGTAATAAAAAGGCTATTTTGAAAATTTGGGGTCAACATTATTAAAAATGGGTGAGTTATGACCATTTGTTGCAATTTTGCTATGCATGCTCATAACTTTGGGAATTTAAAATACTTTTACCCCAAATTTTTAACATAGCCATCTTATTACCCCACCTTAAGAACCCAACAATTTGCTCCTGGCAACTCATTCCCCGACAATATGCCCCAGACAATACGCTCCTGGAGCAACTCATCCCTTGCACATTCCGCTCCTGTCTATTCACTTCCATTGTAATTAAAAAAACTGATCTGTAACAACGAATTACAACAGGAATGAATTGAGAGCAAAACTGCATAGTTGATCCTAGTTCCAGTTCCAGTTCAATACTTAATCTTTTGTTTCCTGACCTATATGTCTTGGAATACCTGTGTGCCAGTTTGAAATAAAAATGCTTCCGAAGAACAACCAAGAGCGCAGTAGGAGTCGTTCAAGAAAATAAAATCCACCACCTTTGAAAATGCTGAACCCCACAATCAGGAAGATCTCCCAACTCCAACCCCCCTAAACTGGAATCACAGACAACTCGACTGTTGGAAAGCACAGCATTGTGAATTCTGCCTCTGTTCCTCCAACTCTCATCCTAGTTTTTCCCCCTCTCTTTTAGTTTCTTTTTATTTCTTTCTTTGCCTCCCTCAGCCTGCATCACCCCCTTTCTGTGCTCTGATACACTGCTAATAGCAAGCTGCCTCCTTTTCTGGAGCCCTGATGCCCTTATTAACCCAAACGACCTCCATGTCTTAGATACCACAATTTCTTCCCTTCCAGCCTACCCTGGCCTTTCTCCCCATGTTCTCTTTCTGCACACTATTATTATTTTTTTAAATATAAACTGTCCGCTGCTATTGCTCCTTATTTCCCTTCATCAATTTGCTTCCCCTCCTCCCATCTGTGGGATACCCAAACCCCCACCACATGCCCAGTTGCGGCTTGCATCCCACTGAAAACCCAGCTCTACCACACCATCTGCTGTGTTTTTACTCTCTCTGGCCACCCCTCAGATGTCTCTCCACATTCACCAAAACCACATCCGCAATACCCCAAAAACTCACAAGCGCACAGCAGCTGCAGGAGCAGAGGAAGCAAAGGAAAAAACCCATCTGAAAAAAATACAAACATTCTGACTTCCACTTACCAGGCAGGGAAAATGGTAATGGGACCTGATTGGAAAGCACAGCATTATAAATTACAACAGGAGCAAATTGATGGGAGCAGAATGTGCAAGGGATGATTTGTCACAGGACCATATTGTCGGGAGCATATTGTCGAGGAATGAATTGTCATGGACCCCCCCCCCATCTCATGTATGACATAGCTGTCATTTTTCAAATCCTGGCCAAAATGTGTTTTTGCACCTGTGGCAGGGAATGGCTGATTATGCAGAGTTGCGTTTTGGCAGGGAGTTTAAAATTTTCTGTACTGGATAATGATGTGGGGTAATACCATGGTTATGCTGATAATTTGGTCACTGTTGTCCTATCAATGGAAGGGGCAAGAGGGTACTGTGCTTCCACAGCTACATGCATACATGCATCTGTGGAGGGATGGGAGTGCAGGGCCATCCTGGTCCTGTGCTCCCACAGGCAACTAAAGATACAATTATACTATCTCAAAAATTAAGAAAATCAGTTGCAAAAAACTCTGTTAATGCATCATTTAGGTTAAAGCAACAAAAGTAGGGAAATGTGGCATTAGGGTTTCCAAACCTAACATCCCGTTCCCACCCTGCATGCACCAACAGGTGTCAGGGATGTGCTTTGGGGTTGTCAGCCCTAACACTCACCCCATTCTCCTATGCTGTACACATCTTAGCTTATTTACTTATGGAATGGGGTGAGCATTAGGGCTGATGCCCCCAAGGCACACACCCCAATGCCTGTTGGTGCATGCAGGGTTGGGGGTTATGATAGGGATGGAAACCTTAACACCATATTTCCCTACTTTTGTCACATTAACCCTAACTGATGCATTAACAGAGTTTTTTGCCCCTAACAACCCACAACTACCCTGCACACACCAACAGCCATCAGAGGTGCACCATGGGGTCATCAGCCCTAACACTTACCCCATTCCATAAGTAAATATGCTGAGATGGGTACTGTATAGGAGAATAGGGTGAGTGTTAGGGCTGATGACCCTAAGGCACACACTCAGCATCTGTTGGTGTGTGTAGTGTGGGTGTGGAGTGGTAGCTTTGAAAACCCTAATGCGGCATTTTCCTACTTCTGTGGCTTTATCCTTAACTACAGCATTAACACAGTTTTTTGTAATTTATTTCCTTACTATTTGAGATAGTATAAACATATTCTTATTTGGCTGTGTGAACACAAGGCCCTCCGAGCCCTACTCCCATCGCTCCATAGATGCATATAGCACTATATGTGGCCAACAACACAAGACATCTGGGCCCTGCTGCTATTTATAAGACAACAGTGACCACATTGCCAAAATCGCCATCTTATACCTCACCTCATACACATTAAAACATTTTCAAATCCCGCAAAACATAATTCTGCAAACTGCATTGCCAGTCCATGCCAAAGATGTGAAAAGACATTTTGGCAAGGATTTAAAAAATGACAACTGTGACATATATGAGGTGGGGTAATAAGATGGCCTTGTTAAAAATCTGGGGTGAACATTTTGAAAATTTCCAAAGTTACAAACATACATAGTGAAATTGCAACTAATATTTATAACTTTGGAGTGTTTACATATTTTGACCCCAAATTGTCAACATAGCTGTCTTATTACCTCACATCATGTACCCAGTAAAGAAAATTTTCAAATCTGGACACTAACATTGCATACAAAACTGAGACAGCATGAGGTTTACCACAGAGTGTACCCAAAGAGTGCACCCAATCATCTTCCCCATTCACCCTCTTCAAACCCTCCAAGACCTGGACCACAAGGTAACATAATTGATATACCTTAAAAGCATGACACCTGTCAATATTATATTGGTCCATGATTACAGTCGTGATCATACATTTGTCACCTATAAGGAATTCCCCAAGTCTGATGTCTGAGTTGAGGGATCCAGGATGGCAGGATGCACTTCCCTCAATTTTGTGGTTGGGATTTCCAACTACAGGCTGATGAGCACCCTTGGTGGTTTTGAACTTCAGAAAGGAACACAACTGGATGTGGGATCTCACTGAGGTAGCAATGGGGGAGGTGGCTAGACTCTTTGGCAAAACCTTAGAGCATATATATATAGCATTGCCAAAGGTGAGAGCCCAGCTTGTGAGATCATTTCCCTTTCCAGTAGTAGCCATGTTGGAGTATATGAGTCTGAAGCTACCCTTTCCTGGGGCAAGCTCCATCTCAGGTATTTATTCATTTGACTTCCCCAAAAAGTCACCCCAAAATGTGGGAGTCTTAAGCCTCCAAACCTCTTAGATGCAGCCAATTTGTTATATGCCCTGTGGGGAACTTTCCCAAGCCATATAAAGGAGGAAATGATGGAGTGGACTCTTTTGAACCAAGCTAGGGGGATCCCAGAATTCAACATACACAAGGGGTAAAATAATCTGGGGAGAACATCCATTTTAACTAGGCTGATGCAATCCGAGAGTGAGATGGGGAGGGACTGCCATCGACTAAGGTCTTGCTGGATAGTAAGGAGCAGAGGGTCCAGGTTTAATTTCCTCATCTAGGCTTCACCTCTGCTTAGAAAGAGACCCAAATATTCAATCTTACAGGGACACCACTGTAACCCTAATGATTCTGTATCATAAATGATGAGCCTACAATTCAGAGGGAAGATAGTTGTTTTACTCGGGTTGAAGATAGAGGGAGGACGGTTCAGAGGTAATGTGAGGAAGTATTTATTTGCAGAGAGGGTTGTAGATGCATGGAACAGCCTTCCTGAGGAGGTTGTAGAGTCAAAAACGGGGGAAATTCAAGAATGCATAGAACAGAAATAAGGCAATTCTAGTGGGGGGTAGGAGAAAGTAGTCTGTTGGTTAACTAAGATCTGTAGCTTATCCGTTAGGTAGGGGAATGGGCAGACTAGGTGGGCCAAGCGATCCTTATCTGCCGTCAGATTCTATGTTTCTATGTTTGTTGGGGATTTTGATATAATGAGGAGACCCATTTAATAAATTTGGGTGGGAAGCCAAATCTTGACATAGTACAAAAAAGGAACTGCCAGTACACTCTGTCAAATGCCTTCTCTGCATCAAGAGACATCAGGCCAGCTGGATCTTCTGAGTCTCTGCAGGTGGAAAAGATGTGTGCTAGTTTTCTGAAATGATCAGAGGAGTTTTGCCCTGACATAAACCCTACCTGGTCGGGATGTATAATATGGGGTAGTACCAATTTGTCTATTAGCCAGCAATTTCACTAACATTTTAACATCACTTTTGACATCACAGTTCCAAAGTGATATAAGTCTATGACTTGTGACATGTTCTGGATCCTTATCCAGCTTATGCAGCACTATTATTATAGCTTCAAGTAGGGAATCATCTATAGGATTAGCGTTTAGAATCCAATTGAAAAGATGCTTGAACCAGGGGGTCAATAACTCACTAACTTGTTATAAAAATTTGGGGAGAACCCATCTGGCCCCAGAGCTTTGTCTGGTATTAGGGTTGATATAGCTGTCGCAACCTCCTCCTCCTCGGAGATAAGTACAATCAACCTCTCCTGGTGCTCAGGCAGCAAGGATGGAAGGGGGATAGACTCTACATGGTCCTGAAGTTGTTTCCTTCTTCTTTTTCAGGGAGCCCTATGACAACCCTTCCAAGTCTTCAATTTTGGCCTCCAATTTGGTGATCTTTTGTCTTGTTGCTGCAAGTGCTGGGTCCACTTTCTCTACCCTTTTCTTCACCAAGAAGATTCGGGCCTCACAGTCTTCAATACATCGCATCAGATCTTCTAAGGCACTGGAAATATTTTTAGCATCCTCTGTCAGGGATAGCATCTCCTCCCTAAAAGGATAGAATTCTTCCAAAAACCTGTCCAGGTTAAGGAGGTTCTGCTCTTGTGAGCCAGCCGGGTTCCTTCCTGTCAGTCTGGCCTGTACTTTTGCCTTTTTTGGGGCCTTCTGTGGTGTGGTGGACATCGTGTGTCTCCAGAGAGCCGCTCACATGTCCATGTCCATCCTCAGCTGATGGTGCCTGAAATCGCTGGACAGCAGTGCAGTGAGTACTACTTTGATTAAATAACTAAACTGCACCCTGAGAGGAAAAATAACTTTAATTCTGGTCGGAAGGTAGGAGAGGGTAGTAGGAGCTCTCACACAAGCTGCTGCTCAGGAGATTGCATCACGTGATTTGTACACTTGAATTTTCATGATTTGCATATCACTTTTCAGTAAAATCAAATGCGCTGTACCCTTTAGAGATGTTACAGACATTCTAGAGCTGTCCCTTGCATTCACGGACAGTTGAGTGGTGTGGTATGCACAGACTATTGGAGCCTCACTACAGACAGGCTTATGCCCACCCCCCCAAGTGAAGCTGACCTCCACATGCCCATGCTCAGCCATATTGTGACAAAGGGCAAAGGAAACTGCAGTGGTGTGCACCACTGAAATGAATGGGGGTATTTTTTTATTACTATTTTATACATTACTGATGGAGAGTTGGAGATTAATGAAAGGCACCGCTCAACTAACAAGGGTCTTGTTAGTAGAACAGTGGCCTTCATTATTCTTCAACTCACATACAAATCATGGTTTCCACACTTGCTTGCTGCACACATGCCATATGCATGTAATCTGTTTCAATTAAACATTTAAATCATACTTGTAGCAGGCATATCACTTGGGTAGTATGCAGCATGAAAACATTTCATATAATTATTTCTTTAAGGGGGTCTTACTAGATTGAATCCTTTTTCATGAGAACAAATCCTTCATCGATTTTCCTCTCTACATAGCATCAGTATAGTTAGGGTGAAAGGTAACTTCTATGTGCAACCCCGATTTTTAACCTTAATAATATTAGAACCATTTAACAGATTTGCATGAAATATAGCATACTTAATCTCTAGGGATAGGTCTTTTGATGTGCTAAATTCTGTACAAATCTGTTGTGTGGTTTTTGAGATACAGAGTGTTGAAAAAGTGGACAAATCAATGTGTTTTGTCATTTGTCTACCTGGATCTCAGAAATAGCATTAGTTTGTAGTCTGAAATTTTTAGGGTAAAAATCCTTTGCTTCTCAGATGTGCCTTTTGAAGGTTTGGTGAAAAAATATTAATTCCTTCCAAAGTTATTAAACTTTTAATTTTCCATTACTTCCTATAGGAAAATGTATGTCAGGCATGAAAGTTTTATTTGGTGCACATTTCTTTGTTTCTTTCACACAAAAGTGTTTTTTTCACACTTTCTTTGGCATGGAGGGTCACACTGAGCCATTTCTTTCAAAAAATGCACTGTAATTCACATGCGGTGTCTCTCAGAGCCTGCTTTACTTTTGCAGAGATCCCTTGTGACCACCATTCTGTTTTCCCACTAGCGAGAGAAAAAACAAGTGAAAAATAAATGTAATATAAAACATGAACATCAGAACTTAGCTAAACAGGACCAATTTAGTTAGATTCTGATATTCTTTTTTATAAAATGTGCACAGAAACACCTTTATTGACCACCTGATCTCGGGTGGCAAGCTGAGCGAAAGGACCACTTCTACCCCGTTCTCTATGAGAACACCAGGATTTTCTTGACTTCTGCAGCCACAACTGGAACTCATGCTGCTGGCTACAGAGTCAAGTTTGAGACACTCCTCTTGCCTGCTGTCTGCCCCCTCCTCCAGCAGTGTGGGACACTGGGAGCCTGCTCCCAGTGTCCTGAGAGGTTACGCAACCCTCAGTGTCCCTTATTGGCCCCCCTTGCAGTATGGAACACTGGGGAGCCCAATCCCAGTGTCCCCAGTAATGTTTCCCGAACTCACCACAGAGCTGCGTGGACCACTGGGGAGCCCACTCCCAATGTCCAGAGAGTTTAATTACTGACCTCCCCCTTGCTTGCAGGGACACTGGGGAGCCCACTCCCTGTGCCCTGAATGTGTGTCCTCCCCTCTCCAGTGGTGTGGGACAATGGGGAGCCCACTCCCAGTGTCCCCAGTAATTTTTCCCAATCCCACCCAGAACAGTGTGGGACACTGGGGAGCCCACTTCCGTGTGTCCCCATGTTGCACTTCCACTCCCTGCAGATTGGAGCACTGGGGAGTCCACTTCCAGTGTCCCCAGATGTTTTTTTCACCTGCAAAGAAGAAAACCATTATCCAACATCTTTATTACTTTTTTAAGTTGTAAATAAGAAAAACATCCCTTGCTATCTCCGCCTTCTCCTTCCCCCAGACCCTGACCCTCCCTCTGAGGACCCACCACCGCACACCCACCCCTTACCCTATACTTACCACCACAGGACCTGGGCTGTTATCTTCTGTGGACCAGGACATGTATGCACTCTTCAAAGCCAAACTTTGCAGATGACACAAAGATCTGCAACAGAGTTGATGCACAAGGTGGGGTGGAAAGGATGAGAAGGGACTTGGCAAGGTTAGAGGAATGGTAAAATGTATGGCAGCTTAGATTCAATGCTAAGAAGTGCAAGGTAATGCATCTGGGAAACAAAAACCCAGGGGAAGAGTACACAATGGGGGGTGAGATACTAACAACAACAAAAATGGAAAGGGACCTGGGGATAGTCATATCAGATGACCTAAAGGTGGGCAAGCAATGTGAGGAGGGTAGCAAGGAGGGCTGGGGGGATACTGGGATGCACAGGGAGAGGCATCACCAGTAGAAAACAGGAAGTTGTTATCCCTCTGTACAGACAGCTGGTGAGACCCCATCTGGAGTACTGCGTGCAGTTCTGGAGACCCAATCTCCGAAAAGACATAGACAGGATGGAAGCTGTCCAGAGGAGGGCAATTAAAATGGTGCAGGGTCTGCACAGGAAGACATATGAAGACAGACTTAAGGCTAATATGTATAGCCTCGAGGAATGGATGGAGAGGGGACATGATAGAAACTTTCAAGTACCTCAGGGAATCAACAAAGTCCAAGAGGGTAGCATCTTTCAAAAAAGGGTGTGCAAGAACAAGGGCACAATTTGAAGATAGAGGGGTGGCTCAGAGGTAATTTAAGGAGTATTTTTCACAGAGAGGGTTGTGGATGCGTGGAGCGGCCTTCCGGAGGTTGTGGAGTCAAAAACAGTGGTGGAATTCAAGCATGCATGGGACAGTCATAAGGCAATTCTAGGGGGTGGGGGTAGGAAGAAGTAGGCTGCTGGTTAACTAGGATCTGCAGCTTATCCAGTAGGTAGGGAAATGGGCAGACTGGGTGGGCCAAGCGATCCTTATCTGCCATCAAATTCTATGTTTCTATGTTTCTATGTTAAACCATGAACTGAAGAACCAAGGTAAGTGTCGTATAATGGCTGTCAATGGTGTTTGAACATATGTTGATATCTAGGCCATTTGGGGTATTTGTGCAAAATCACCTTTCAAGACCAAGTAACAAAATGACAGTGCCAGTGTTCATGAGGTGGGGTTACAAAAGAGCCATGTTAAAAATTTGGTACAAAAACACCCCCAAAACTCCCTAGTTAAGCATGGTTACTGAAATTGTGCCACACACGTGTGTAACTTTGGCAATTTTTAATATTTTCACTCCAAATTTTCAACATAGCCATATTTCCACACCACTTCATGAACAGTATAGCTGTCTTTTTTCATATCCTGCACAAAATGCATTTTGCACCTGTGGCATGGAATGGCACAGTCACTGCATGAAATCACCTTTTGGGACTGAGTAATGAAAATACAGTACTGCTATTCATGAGGTGGGGTCCCAAAAAGGTCATGTTGAAAATGTGGGATCACAATTTCCAAAAATGGCTGTGTTATGGCCATTCATTGCAATCTCGCTATGCACGCTCATAATGTTGGAAATTTCCAAAATTTTTACCCATATTTTCAACATAGTCTTCTTAGTACCCCATGTCATGTATGCCACAGCTGTCATTTTTCAAATCCTGGCCAAAATGTGGTTTCACACCTATGGCATAGAATGATGTTGCAGTTGTGAAGAATTATGTTTTGGCAGAAATTTGACAATGTTCTGTACTGGATACATGCGGTGAGGTGATAATAAGATTATGTTCAATATTTGGTGTGAAAATGATTTAAGATGGCACAGTTACGACTACTTGTTGAAATTTGGCTATGCCTGTTCATAACTTTAAGCATGGGTGCACAGCAGCAAAGTACCCCACAGACCCTGTGCTACAACATCCTTAGGATGGGAGCGCAGGGCCCTTTGGGCCTTGCACTCCCATCCCTCCACAGATGCATATGTATGTTGCTGTGGAATAGCCCTGTGCTTCCATTTATAGGACAACAGCAAACAAATTTTCAGCATAGCTATCTAATTACCCCACCTCATGTACAGAGTGCTGAAAAATATTAAATCCCTTCCAAAACATAATTCCACGCAACTGCAAAACCATTCCGTACCACGGGTTCAAAAATACATTTTGGTCAGGATATGAACAGCTGTGACATACATGAGGTGGGGTAATAAGATGCTTATGTTCAAAATTTTGTGTCAAAATATTAAATATTTCCAAAATTATGAGCACGAATTTCAAAATTGCAAAACATGATCACAACTTTGCCATTTTGACATATTTTGACCCCAAATTTTCAGCATAGCATTCTTATGACCCCACTTCATGAAGTAGGGCAGGAAAAATGTTCAAATCCCACCCAAAAGGTGAATTTACCAAGTGACCACAAAAATCACCTTTCGACAAGAGTTGCATAATGACAGTCATATTGTTCATGATGTGGTGTCCCCAAAACGCTATGTTGAAAATTTCATGTAAAAATGTCCAAAATGGCTGAGTCATGAATACAGGTTGAAACTCCCATTGAAATACATTGAACCGCATTTGTCTTAGTTTCTCATATTGCAGTCACCAGTTTCAGCAGCAAGATGTGTCTTGATTGGAGAATGGATCTCAAACCCAGGACATTTTCAGTGAGTGAGGGTGTGTTGGGGTGTACTGGGAGGTATGGGGTGGTGGGTGCTGAGTGGGAGGTGGGGGATGGTGGGGTCAGATCAGTGAGGAACCATTTAATGTTAAAAAAAATTGAGGACCATCTTCTTTATTTCAGGTACTGGAAACTTGTCAGTGCGCAGAGAACATTAGCATATACAAGGGGGACAGTGATCAGCTGGTGGGGGGTGCCACTAGAGACCAGGGAAGATAACTACATACAAGGGGGACAGAGATCATTGGGTGGGGGTGCCACTAGACACCAGGGAAATATTTTTTTTTATAATGGGGATGACTATCAGTGGGTGGAGGGTGCCACTAGATCCCATGGAAACAAAAGCAGGAGATTTAGTTGTTTATTTAAAGGTTTCACCAGGAAGAACATGCTGAGCATAGAAATGCTCATTTCCAGATGCATGCTGGGGGAAGGTATGGGGATGGAGAACTGGAAGGTGGGGGGTTGCCACTAGTCACCAGAGAAATACAGATCCTAGTGGGGCAAGAGTGCCAAGTCAAAAAAATTAAGAGCACCAGATGGCGATCACAGAGCTCCAGCAATGATTGCAGAGACAGTTGGAAGTTAGGTACATGCAGCCCTTGTGATATTACATATTTGCAGGCTAAAGTGGAGCTGCTTGAAAATGAAGTTCGACATTCAGGTAGTTGGCTTCCTGCCACATTTTGAGGGCCAATCAGAAAAGCTTTCAGCTTTGGAAAGACTTAATTTTTCTGACTTGGCTGTCTTGCCCCACCATTCTGATATTTGGATTATAAAGGTCGTCAGGATTCCAGTGCGATCCAGACCTCTGGAAGGTAGTACTCCCTGCCTGCTGGCAGCTGTTGTGACACTCTCTAGCCCAGAGGCTAGGATCCCCTTATTGTAAGCAGCTAGGGGTTGAAGGGATATCATCTGGAAGGGGAGCAAAGTTGGTTTCTTTCCAGATCTCTCCTCTAGGACAAAAGGCTGCAAATGACAACTGCAGATCACAAAGATGAATTTATTGGAGAAGGGAGTTAAGGCACAGCTTCTTTTCAATGCCTGCCTCCAGGTACAATAGAAACATAAGGTATATGTTTTTACTGACCCCAAGGCAGCCCTACATTTTATAGACAAAATTCCAACCCCAGGTTGCACTGAAGAGCACAACTCTGATGGGGACACTGACTGATTATTGTAAATAACTGATACAGTAGGTGGGACATATACTTGGATAGTTATTTATACTACATGCGGACAATAATAATGCTGCTGTCTGCTAGTTGTACAAATGTATCTTTTTCTTTCTGCAGGGGCATATTTTGGTTGTTTAATAATTGTTATAGATCCTTTTTTCTAACAGCTTTGCTTCTTGTTATACCACATGAGTAATGTTTATTTGCATTATGTGCTAGTGCACACTTCTCAATTTGTGAAATTTCGATATTCTATGGAGCCATTTTTTCCCCTTACATAGTGTCATGGGAGGACACCCAGAAGTGTGAGGTGTGATTTTTAACTTAAATGAGCCCGGGCATCCTGAATTATATTCTGCATTATTCTGGTGGTTTTTCAGCCCTACAATCATAATTTTATAATCCTGTGAGGAGCACCTTTAAACATGCTGGCTGATTGCCAGCACAGCAAATTACAGTAAAGCTTGTTTGTGCTTCTGTAGTGGAGTGGAAGAAAATCAAAAGTAAGCTCTGCTCTGCTCCACTCAGCAGATTTTTTTCATTCATTTTGCTATGTTTGCACTTCTGTAGTGGAGCAAATGAAAGGGAAAGACAGGCAGTGGCAGCAGGAAACAGCTATGATGAGCCATTGTTTTCGCCCATTAACACCTACTAAGGATTAAGCTGAAAACAATGGGAATCATCACAGCTGTTCCTTGTAAGCAGGATTCGCTATGAAGAGGGACCTTATAGTGAGGGAGCACTGTAACTGTAAAAAACAAAACAGGAATAGGAAGACTGTCAGATTTTCATTCACAAAAAAGGATATTTTTTTCTGACTCATGATATGGAAAAAGATTATTTTTTGTATCACGCTGTCATGAAAAAAATAATAATATTAAAAAAAAATACATTTCATGGGAATTTCTCCATCAGTGAAGTACAGATTACACCTAAGGGGGGTCTGATCAGCCAGCTAGGTATGTTGGCCTCTCTCCAGAATGTCATTTTTTGGCTTTTGAAACTTTTGTTTAAAAAAAAAAACATAAAGAAAATGGTGACAAATGAAAAATGAATTCTCCCATACAAAACAGGATTCCTTTTTGTTTCATACAGTTATCTTTTTGTGCTTACTGAGCATGCTCAGAAATGATTTTTTTTTTCAAATCTGAAAAATGCAATAACATAAAAATGGCTTATTATTTTTTCACCAGACTAGCAAAAGGCACATCTGTGGGCTAGTCACTTTCTGTCCTGAAAATTTCAGACCAAGATTCCAAACCTTCTGGGCTGTAGGCAAGTTCAAAGAAAAATCTCAGCAAAGTCAATGAGTGAAAAAAATGTTTTTTACACCTCTCCAGAATTCAGAAACTGCACTTCCGACAGGAACATAACTTGCCACATCCAGAGATCTACTGTGGGCAATGGTGCATGTGAATTTGCATGCAAATCCATTGAACAGTTGCAAAGTTATTTACGTGCAAAGTTTTGAGTTTAACATTGAAGTGTCTACTCAACCCTAACTATAAGGGTGTGACCTTGCCCCTATGATATACATACACACAACAATTCTGTAATGATTCTGTATACCTTCTACTACTGTTCTTAATAAAAAATGGAAATGAGATGGTGCATCTCAACTGGGCTATCTTGGAAAATAAATTGCAGAAAATAAAAAACATCACTGCTCTATTTTTAAAGGACATTTAAAGAAACCCTTGTTTGAAAGTTTTGCTTGCTCATATTTTTGGAAACATGCAACTAAATGGCGCTTTTTACAGTATTTTGTACCTTGATATTGCATTATTGTTGTACTGTTTTGTTTTTTATTATGTGTGTTTACGATCTGTACCTACATCTGTATCAGCAGCTCTGTATAGCTCCTGAAAATGGACTTTTGACACAGTGTGCTTACCCAGTTACCAAACAAACAAGCAAACAAATACATAAATAAATTAACAGCAATTGCTTGTCAGACCTTCTCACTCCCCCACCCCCATCCCCAACCTCCATCAGTGTTGTCTTGTGGTTAAACCACTGTGGAGAACTTGGAGATTATAGGTTTAATTCCTGCTAGTGTGAAATGCATGACCTATTAATGCAGCACATGCTTCATCACCAGCTGAGACCATCTTTAAATTACTTTACCTTCCTTCACTAACTAAACATAATAATTTTACTAATAAACTAGTGAGCAAACATCAAGGCATCAACCAGTACTTGTTAGGCAATGCTAAACTATCAGTTGACTACACAATTCAGAAAACTGTTCCATAGCCTCTCGCCACCCTGTTGATAAAGAAATTCCTACTTATTTCTAACCTAAATCCTTAAATCTCTAATTTATAATTATTGTTCCATGTAGAGTTGTTAACATGATATTGAAAATCCATGTTGAGCTGTCTTACCTATCTTCTTAAGAAGAACTTAAAAATAGTGATCATGTCTCCCTTCAACCTCCCTGGTGTAAAGAAATGTCCTATTCATTGCTTGCATTTCCACTGTTTCATGCCTGAAACATGAAATCATTCCTATTAAGTACATGAACATGCATGAAGCAGGCCTTGGTGTATGCCTGCAGCCACTGCATTCTGCCTGTACAGGCATCAGGCCAAAAACAGGCATTGTGCAGACATAAAACTGGTCCTGTTGTATGCCTGCAGCCTCTGCACTCTGCCTGTACAGACAACAGGTGAAAAACAGACATTATGCAGTAGATTCACAGTACCTGTTTAATGCCTGCAGTGCTTGAAATCATTCCTATTAAGTACATGAACATGCATGAAACAGGCCTTGGTGTATGCCTGCTGCCACTGCATTCTGCCTGTACAGGCATCAGGCAAAAAATAGGCATTGTGCAGACATAAAACTGGTCTTGTTGTATGCCTGCAGCCTCTGCACTCTGCCTGTACAGACATCAGGTGAAAAACAGACATTATGCAGTAGATTCATAGTACCTGTTTAATGCCTGCAGTGCTTGATTTTTGTTTGTTAAAGAAAAAATACCTCCACTAATCAAGTCAATCAATTAGTTTCTTCCTGTGCAGGCATCAGTCCCAAAACAGGCATTATGCAGCAGATTCACAGTACCTGTTTAATGCCTTTCTAATGCCTGCAGTGCTTGATTTTAGTTTAACAAAAAGCACTATGCAAAGCTTATTTTCTCTAGGGTAAACATATTCAGGTCCACCAGCCTCTTCTCATAACTTTCCCCTCAACTCAGCTATCATTCCTGCTGCCCTTCTTTGCAGATCCTTAGGTCCTAAACCTCAAAACTGCAAAGAAAAGTAGCTTCATACCCTACATGTCCAAAGAGTTTTTAAAAACTGCCTGAACTGGACAGTAGAGGTCAGAAAACTGAAAGTCCTTTTTGTTCTGTACTTTGACAGGTCCAAAGACCAGAAAACCTCCTCCTTCACCTTTTCTACAGGGATTTAAAAAAGGCACAAGGCAGTCCAGGTACTGTAGCAGGGGAATGTCCTCAGCTGGTGGTTAGAGGTCACTGAACCAGAGCCATTGCAACCCTTGTGCAAAAAACTTCCCTGGCATGTCCCAGTGATATTTGCAGAGGTGCGTCTTGGGATTCACACACTTATGAACATTACAGACTAGACATGCCTGCATCTGTTGATGACGCCTTTAGCAGGATTTTTCTTCAGGGTGTAATTTCAACATAACTTTTTTTCAATCCAGTTAAATGGCAGTAGCCAAGAGTGGTTATGTTTTGCCCACCCATAAAGCTGTGATTCCTCTGCTTAGAAAGTCTCCTATGGTCCCAGCTCAGTAAAAACAAATACAGTGAATGAGTAAGAAAGGCATGGAGAATTGTATAACAAGAAATGTAGTTTCTTTGAGTTTCCCATATCCTTCCATTCATCCACACATTTATAATAGGTTTGAGTTGCATTGTTGGTAGTGTTGAACCAATTTAGTTATTTTTAATGTGCAGGCCCACATTGAGTTTAACAGTGTGTTTTATGTTGATCTGAAGAATGATAATAGTCTTTCTACCTCTGGCAATCTATTGTACCTATTACCAGAACAAGTCCTTGCTCTGGCAATTTGCAACAGGTCATTTGGTGGGAAAAGATGTCAGTCTAGTTTTATGTTGAGCATCCATTCCACGCGGTGCCAGTAGTTACCCCATGGACTCACCTCAGTGGATAGGAGGAAATGGGATACTCTATGAAATCAAATCTTCAGGTATGACATTCTCCATTGCCTCCTGTGTTACCTGCATTGATGCTGCTAACTTCTCTTTTTACCAGTAAAATTCCATCACAGCTCTAGCCAGTATAGGTTTGTCTCTTGACACTGGAATGATTGTTTAATTTATGTGTTGGTGCTGATAGCATTTTAGTTCAAAAATTAATAAACCTATGGTGCTGTGCTAGTGGAGTCCAGGTAAAAGTCAAAGAAGAACCTATGGCACTTTTTGCAAAAGTTGAAGCCTTCCCTATCAGACATCTGCACAGAATTACAACCAGAATTCCATCAATTACAACTCAAACTTTTACAGTTTAAACTCCTTGATGTTTTTCTTACCCACAAACTACCCAGCCTTCTTTCAAAATCTTGGCCCTGTCGCATCCATTACAACCCTGTTAGGAGACACCATAGAGCTCATGGATAAGTTCCAATACCTAGGCCTATGGCTAGACAACAACCTCTCCTTCACTGCACATCTCAAAGCCCTCTCTAAGAAGTTAAAATCAAGGCTGGGTTTCTTTTATAGGAACAAGTCCCTTTTCCTATGTGTCATCAGGAAGAGGCTAATCCAAGCCACCTTTCTTCCCCCGTCAGCATCATTTACAGTGGCTGCACAGCCACTAACTTGCACAAACTACAGTACTGTAGATGTTCTTTTTCACCATGCTATTCCTGTTATACTGAATGCTCCATCCAGAACTCACCACTGTGCCCTTTATTCTGTGGTGGGTTGGTTGTGCCTTTCCACAAGAAGAATGATTCATAGCTGCACTTGGTCTCATAAAATGCTTCTGAGCAAACTCCCTCCATATATATCTTGTCCTTGTATCATCATTTTTATGTTGCTTGCATGCATGTGCAAGAAACATAGTGCCATCATCAAAGATTTCGGGGGTGTGTCACCTCCTCCTTCAATTCAGTCAGTGTGTTGGCAGGCGCGGCCCCTGTAAGCCAATGCATTTTGGAGCTGTCTATGACAAGCTCCAAAATGCAGTGGCATCAGTTGAAAGGGGAGCTTACGCTTCAGTGAGCACTGATAAGATATCAGCTGCTCACGCACAGCTCCCCCACAGACACCACGCAGGCGCGGCGCACTTCGCCTCCCCGCATCGCGACCGTGGCGGTCACGGGTGCCCAACCCCGCCGGCTGAGCCGCGCCCCCCAGTAGTAAGTGCCATGCTGGGAGCCCACCCCAGCATGGCAAGTGATCACTGGCTGACTGGGGTGCCCAATCCCCTGTCATGCTGAATGCCCCCGTCCTTGTGCTGCGCTGGGAGCCCACCCAGCGTGGCAACAAATGCCATGGCCGGCGGGGGTGCCCAATTCCCATCGGCTGAAAGCTCCCTCTAACGCCCTTGTGCCACGCTGGAGCTCCACCCCAGTGTGGCAAACGTCCCACATAGTCATTTTTCATTTTAAACCTGTAAAACAAAAAGCGGTCCCATGGCGCGTCTCAACCCCACAACCGCACCACCACTGCGCACCCAGCTTCCCCACACCCCCCCACCCCATACTTACCTTCAGACTCCAGCGCGACGATCTTCTGTGGACCGGGAACACATCTGCACTCTTCAAAGCCGACCGCGAACTGAGGAAATGCCGGTAAGCTGTATAATGGGCTAGATAGGGGGTTTCAACTTTGTTGCATATCTCAGGCATTTTTGGGAATTTTTGCACCAAATTTTCAACATGGGGTTTTTGGGACCCCTTCTCATGAATGATGTCACTGTCATGGCGTTATTCGGGCCCGAAGAGTGATTTCGCAGTCACTGCACAGTCACTGCGCAAAATCACCCATCAGGCCTGAATAATGCCATGACAGTGACATCATTCATGAGAAGGGTTCCAAAAACCCCATGTTGAAAATTTGTTGCCAAAATTCCAAAAAATGACTGTTTTACGAAAGCTGCATGGCAAGTAGTTCCTACGCAGGCTCGTAAGTTCGCGAAATTTCAATATTTCATCCAGATTTTCAACATTACCATTTTACCACACCTTCTTATGAGTAGTACAGCTGTCATTTTCACATCTCACCCAAAATGTGTTTCTGCCCATGTAGCGCACAATGGCGCAGTCGGTGTGCAAAATCAATGTACAGGACAAATTAAGAAAATCACAGTGACACTGTTCATGAGCAGAGGTCTTAAAATGGCTATGTTGAAAATTTGGTGAAAAAATTCCAAAAAATGAATATTTTACTAGCGTGCGTTGTACAGTTCCTATGCACGCTCGTAAGTTCGCGAATTTTCAATATTTTCACTCCAGATTTCCAACATTGCCATTTTGCCATACCTTCTTATAAATAATACAGCTGTCATTTTTCACATCTCACCCAAAATGTGTTTCCGCCCATGTAGCGCACAATGGCGCAGTCGGTGTGCGAAATCAATGTATGGGATAAATTAAGAAAATCACAGTGACACTGTTCATGAGCAAAGGTCTTAAAATGACTATGTTGAAAATTTGGTGAAAAAATTCCAAAAAATGAATATTTTACTAGCGTACGTTGTACAGTTCCTTTGCACACTCGTAAGTTCGTGAATTTTCAATATTTTCACTCCAGATTTTCAACATTGTCATTTTACCACACCTTCTTATGAGTAGTACAGCTGTCATGTTTCACATCTCATCCAAAACATGTTTCCGCCCATGTAGCGCTTCAATGGTAGCAGTCGAGTAATCTTGAAATCAATGTCTGGGACAAATTAAGAAAATCACAGTGACACTGTTCATGAGCAGAGGTCTTAAAATGGCTATGTTGAAAATTTGGTAGAAAAATTCCTTCAGATGTTCTGCAATATTACTAATGAAGACATTGAACAGAACTGCCCCAGGACGATCCCTGCAGCACCCCACTGGTGCCCCCTCTCCCTAGACTGCATACCATTTACCACCACTCTCTGCCTCCTGTCTGTTAGCCAGTTTCTAACCCAGTTTACCACCCTTTCCCCATGTCCAGCCTACCCAGCTAGTTTATCAGCCTCCTATATGGGATGGTGTCAAAGGCTTGCTGAAATCAAGGTGCGTTGTCCACTGCCCCACCCTGATTCACTTCTTTGTCACCCAGTCAAATAAATCAACCAGATTTATCTGACATGATGTCCCCACTGTGAATCCATGTTGTCTATGGTCCTGGGTTCTGATGGCATCTAGATGCCCCACTATCCTTTCTTTAAGCAATGTCTCCATGATCTTCCCCACTACTGAGGTGAGGCTGAATGGCCTATTGTTCCCTGCCTCCTCCCTGCTGCCAGACTTGTGTAGAAGGACACATGTGCCCTCCTCCAATTCACTCATGTTGAATGACTCAGTGAACATGGCCGCCAGAGGTACTGCTATCTCCCTTCGCAGTTCTGTTAAATATCCTTGGGCGTATGCCATCTGGTTCCATCACTTTGTCTACCTTCAGTTTAGTGAGCTCCTGCAGGACTCTTTTGCCTTTGAATGGACTATTGTCCACCTCTTCACCCCCTTGGCAACTGCTGTACTGCTGTGGCCCTTGCCCCTCCCACTCTTCTGTGAATACTGAACGGAAAGACACAGTGGATGTCTTGGGAGGAAGGCATGAAACTGTCACTTCCAAATACCTAAACAGCACATACAAGCAAGCAACATTCGGCATTGACAAATGCTTGTTATAGTTGCTACTCGCTCAGGAAAAAATTATTTTATTTTTTTAGACGTATCTAAGTTTCGCACCCGCCATGGTAAAACTGCCATTAGCTATGCCATTCCTTCAGCTTGGAACAAACTATAATCTTCCCTCAAGCTCTCTGAACTAGTCTCTTTTAATATATTTAAAACCTTGATCAACAAATGCTTTACCAATGTTTGCCTTTGCCTTACTAGCTAGCATGTCATCCTAAGCTATATAAACTTAACCCTGCATAAGATCAAACTGTCCCTCCAAACCAATTTTATTTATCCATTTACAATTGTAGAATTGCCATAATTGTTATCATTATGCTACTGTTTGTTGTATATACGTAAATTCTCTTTAACTGCATATTTGCACTTTCCTGAACCATGTTTTGTCTTCTTCTGCATTGTCATTTTATCTCATTGTTTTGATTTTCACTTAGCAGGACTTCCTTATAAATGAGCTTGCCCAATGGAGTTTTCCTGGTGAAATAAACTTGACTTAACTTGAAAAGCATGTGATATTCTCTGGTGTTATGGACAATGCTGCTTTCCCATAAAACCCCATTCAGGCAATTGTCCATGGCTACGTGTATGGGGGTATTGAAAAAAGTAAAGGCTATCACTGCATTTTTACATTTAGTCACTTCACTACCAGTCGCCCATTGTCTGATACAATGTGTGTAAAATGCACTCTACAAATGTAAGTTCCTCTTCATCTTCTAGTAAATGCAGTGTCAATGGCTCAGCAGGTTGCACACTTGCCTCTCAGACTGGAAGATTGAAAGGTTGTGGGTTTCAGACCCACACCAGAAACTTGACAAAGAACTCATACTGACACTGCAGTGCAGCATGAGGGGGATATTGTACTCCTGAGGTGCTGTCTTTTGGCTGATATGTCAGTTAAACTGAGGTACCATCTGCCTGTTTAGGTGGACCTTGAAGATCCATGTCACTTCTTGAAAAGAGTAAGGGAATTTCCTCAGTGACCTGGCCAAATTCTACCCATTCACTAAAAACGCCATCAACAGATTAATCTGCTTAAATTTTCAGATGGTTTCTGTCTATATCCCACCCCCAGGATGAGGCTGAAAATAGGCAGAACTGTCTAGCCCTTGGTCCCTGTTAAAAAAACTAAATCAATAAACACTGCTAAAAACTTTGTTCCCTACCTTTACTATAAAACACCACAGGGCCTTGTGTTATGAGTTGGCTAACAGCCTAGTGGAAATCTGTTCCTATTCTATCATTAAAAGGTAAGGACACACGTTCTATATGAGAGCTGTGTGAATGCAGCAGCATTATAATTGTGTTCCCTGTTTGAAGTATAATAGTTAAATTACAGTGCCTAAGGTCACGGAACTGGAGAAGTTACTGAGACAAAAGGTTGGCACATTTATTCTTGTATTATTGCTGTGCTCTTTGAATCATCTAAATAATGATCAGCCTTGTGTTGAAGCATGCCCAAGGGCAGCGGTTGAAAGCTTGTGGTATACAAGGGAGCGGAAGGCTTTGTGACATAAATTGGCCTTACGGGATAGACTTCCAGGCATTTCCTTGTATTATTAATAACAGACATCCTCAATAGAGCCTTACTGTAAAATATCAGAGTTGGAATTAGATTTAGATTACAGACTACCCACCTGTACTTTGTCTTGGTTAAAATGAAAAAGCATAGTGTCAAATACACTTGTTTTTGCTTGGGAAATATCTATGATATAAAAGCTTAAATTGTAACACCTCTCTGGTCTGAGATCTCAAATTCTCCAGTATCAATCAACATCAAAGACTACACTTCTCAAATTTACTCACTATAACATCTCTGTAATAAACCTTTTTTTTTTACTATGGTTTTATTTAGCAGCCATGCTTCCCCATCCAAAGCTGCTCTTTGCCATGATAGCCAAGGGTTTTTGCCTCTGAGATGCCTCTGTTATGGCCCCAAGGCTTTGCTTCAATAGATTTACGCTAGGAATTAGACTGCGCTTCTCATAAAGGAATTCCTGCTTCTTCATAAAGGAATTCCATAAAATATAAATAAACAAAAGCCACATCTGCTAGGGACCACTGGGGTTGTAGCCCAGTGTTCCATAGCAGGTGTGACTTTTGTTTAAATAAATATCTATTTAACTCTCTGAGCCTTGGTGTGCACACTGTCCTGTTTAGTTTTTTCTTTTTACTCCTGACTGGCAGCACCTTTGGGGGTTATGGATTGCACTCTTCTACTTCCTCCTAAAAAAGGAATGTTATGCACCCCATCTTCTCTGCTCCCACAAGTAATGTTTCACAATGGCAGTAACACTTAAGTCAATATGTAATTAAAGCCTTGACCACAAGTGTGACATGCATAACCCCCTCCTTTCCCCTGGTTGACAGCATCAAAATAAGAAGCTTAATTAATGGTTGCCTAGCCAGTGAAGGTGGTGGATGCTTGATTGCTGGGCTCCTTCATGACCGTCCACTACCCAGCACCTATCAGAGGCATCACTTTGTCAAACAATGCTCTGAGAAATGTCCAGTTGGTAAGGTAGATGGATACTGGCTGGAAATCCCACATGAACTGTGTATGGGATGGAGTACATGACAGATCCTCATAGACCACCTTGACCCATGACAAAAGCTCTAAAAACCTCAGGGTCGGGCCTCAGACCATGATCTGGGAGATGCCTGGAGACACTGGGCCACTTTGGACCTTGAATACACCTTTTACTCCCATGTTTATGCCTCGTACACTAGAACGGCCATGTCTCTGGTCCATACTTATATTTTGGCTGGGGGTAGACAGGTATGACACAATACCATAATAGTCTCAGGCAATGCACCTGTGCTGCTCATGCTGGAGGAAGCTGTGACTCCCCAATCCATTGGGGCTTGGAGGCTAAACCCCACCCTGCTAAAAAATAAAGGATATAATGAGTACACAGATGCTGAAATTCAGAAGTTCCTGTAATACAACCATGAAGGAGACACCTCACAAGCTACATGATAGGAAGCACTTAAGGCTTTTCTTAGGGGTGTACCATTTCATATGCCAGCCACACCAGGAAGCAGTCACAATCCCAGGTCCAAGCACTGACATCAAGGTGCAGGCCTGTGAACAAGCCTATATGGCAGATTCCACATTGCAGGTCTATCAAGTGTTGCAAAAATAAAAACAAAGTTAAATACCCTCACTAGCAAACAACTAGAGTGTCAGATTCTAGTGGCCCAAGCATGACAATATTTTGATGAGGATCAAAGTGGGAAATGGCTGGCCTGGCAGCTCAAAGCCAAGGCTGGGGCTGCCATATCAATTCTAGGAAATGCAAAGATAGTTGAGCACCAGGAAAAATGCTGCGGGGCTACACAAAAAGGTCATACTGTAAGTACAAGCAGCAGAGAAAAGCACCCATAGCTACAGGAACACACTCAGACTCACTTGTAGATTTGTAGAAAAGTCCATTTCATCATGATAGTGCAGTAATCACACACACCAATGTTGCCAGAATCCAAAACAGGTGGCTGAGCCACTGAAAGTCACTGACATTTCTTTTGGCCACTGCCAAGCACCTTCAGAGTGATCTAACTAGACTACAAATGTGCCAGGCTTTTATAGTGGATACACACATGATTCAGCAAATCTCCACCAATCAGCAACTTCCATTAAAAAATGGGGGTGATACAAATATTCAATTTGTTATACAAAACTTAAAAACACACTCATAGACTAGCACCACTGTAATATGCTTATCAATCGGTCATATACCAAAATATTGATGTAAAAATATATATAATTATAATTCATTTTTAATGCATAACTTAATGTTGCTAATCCATAAAGCCATGAACTATTCAAGTTATGCAGTGTGCTGAAGTCCAGGCACATACTTAAATCTTTGCATAGCACAATACTATGACATAAACAACCCCATATGTATTCATATTAAAGAATCTTAAGAGTACCAGGAATGCACACTAACATCTAAAGTGCATTACTACCAGGCATACAGACTAGCATCTAAATTTCTTTAAGAATGCTTCCAGAACAATGCTGTCATCCAGTCCATTTTCCCCCATGCCCCCAATTCAAAGATCCAAAATCTTTCCCTTCTACCCACAAGTTTTTCAGTATCCCTTCCCCTCAGTTCTACAATAACTTGTTCTATTCCTGAGAGACAAATGTTGTTTGCAGATTACAGGTGGTAATTTACATGTTGTACGATGGCGTAAGAAACATCACACCTCTGTAGAGCTCTCACATGCTCCCCCACCTGTACTTTGAAATGTCGTGTAGTGAGCCCAACATAGACAGCTCCGCAGCTACACAACAGTAAGAACAGCACCCCCTGGCTGTTATAATTGATGAATTGTCATACTGTTACTTATTTCTGAGTCCTGGGGCAAATGAAAAATTTACATTGCTGTAAATACGTACAGTTAATACATTTATCACATGTATTTCCTGTAAGTAAAAAACATTTTTCATTCACCCCAGGATTCAGAAACCAGTAGCTGTATGACAATTTATTTATTTTTTTAGTTATTTATTGAAATGTTTCACCAGGAAAGGCACACTGAACAACAAGTTACTCATTTCATGGTGCGTCCTGGGGGAATGGGTGATGGGAGATACAATCGACCAGATATAAACACATACAACGGACACCATCTACAACAATGATGAAAATAAGGTACTTAACATTATGAAAAAGCAGGTAGAGAACTTAATGAAGTAAGTTTGTATGTACATACAAGTGACAAAATACAGAGAGGTTGGATCATCTGACAGGAAGTAATAGTGCTTAGGAATACAATTCACAGAA
Source organism: Neoceratodus forsteri (assembly GCA_016271365.2). Taxonomy (NCBI): domain Eukaryota; kingdom Metazoa; phylum Chordata; order Ceratodontiformes; family Ceratodontidae; genus Neoceratodus; species Neoceratodus forsteri. Next base: position 35,322,126 of record CM057450.1, read on the forward strand.
GTCATAATACTTCACTATAAGTGCTGTAGCAGTAGTAATGAATGTAACTACAGTGACTTATGTGCTGATAATGGCTAGGAGCTGGGCGGGCTCTAATGGAGTTTAGGTACAGGAACAATTAACAGAAAGGCAGTTGTGAAGTGCTGCAGTTAATGAGGAGGGTGAGGACGAGTAGCGAACCTGTTTTGAAAGTGAGTTCCACACTTTTGGGAAGTTGTATGAGAAGACAGACTGACCTACAGTGGTGAAGTGTTGAGGGACTACCAGAGTTCTGTAGTCATGAGATCTGAGTGAGCGGGCAGGTGGAGGGGAGATAACTAGGGAGGAAGTAAAATACGTTGGGAGTGAGCCAAACCAGAATTTTGAGACAAAGTTTGACCAGTGATGTAAGCGCCTGTTTGCAAGGGAGGGAAATGCCAGGGAGTGGTAGAGATGACAGTGATGGGTGAGAAGAGGAGAGTCAAGAGCAAAGCGACAGAAGGAGTTGAAGAGGGTATCCAGTCTGGCTAAGGAAGTTGTGGGAGAGGCACTGTAAACTACATCACAGTAGTCGAAGATAGGCAGGATCATCTTCTGGATCAGTTTGTGCCTTGCCAAGAGAGGAATGCAGTTCTTATTCCTGTATAAAACATTAAGCTTGGTTCACAACTTTTTCAGGATGGCATCTACATAGCCAGACAAGGTGAGTTGTTGATCAAGCCAAACACCCAGATATCTGAATGAGGAGGTGTCCTCAATAGCTGTCCCATCAAGGGTATGGAAGGAAGAAAGAGAAGGGAGCCTTGGGAGTTCTGCCTAGTGCCAAAAGTCATGGAGACTGTCTTCTTGGCATTAAGGAAGAGCTGATGAGTGCGAAAACAGTGCTGGACATTATTAAATTAGAGCTGAAGTCTGTTTGCAACATCAGAAGGGGACCAGCTGAAGGTGAAAAGGACTGTATTATTTGCATACATATGTCTAGAAGATGAGTTGCAGACAGATGGAAGGTCATTAAGGAAGATGGAGAATAGGATACGGCTCAATACAGACCCCTGAGGGACATCAGTGTTGATAGAGAATGGAGGGAAAATATAGTCAGCGATTCTGACTGATTGAGTCCAGCCAGTTAAGTAAGCACTAATCCAATTGGTGGCGGAGTCAGACAGACCTGCTGAGGAGAGGCAGTTGAGTAAGTGAGTGTGGAAAACTGTGTTGGACGCCTTGGCAATATCAACAAAAATGGCAGATGTGATTTGACCACTGTCCATCCCTGAGAGGATTGAATCAGTAAGCCTAATCAGAGAGGTAATAGTGGAGTGGTGTTTCCAAAAGCCAGATCGGTAGCAGGTGAAGAAATTAGAGTTAGAGAGATAAGACAATAGTTGGGTTAGAACCAGATATTCTTGCAGTTTAGCTAGGGTAGGGAGGAGGTAAATGGGGTGATAGTTCCCTGGTGTAGAGGTATTGCCACTCTTGGGTAAAGGAAAAACGATAGCATACTCCAACCGGTAGGGATGGCAGCCAGGTCAAATGAGAGGTTGAAAAGAGCAAACAAGGGGACTCAGACAGCTGAGGCGGAAAAGTATAATAGCTTGGTATCCAAGCCATCAGGTGAGTTACCTTTGGTAGGATTGAGGGTGAACAAAGCCTCCAACATTTCAGTCGGTGTAATTTTGGAGAAGGAGAAGTTATTCATTTGAGAGGATGAGCAAGTGGAGCTGACAGGTGCGATCAGGCTCGTAGCTGGTAAGGCAGCCAGTAGAGCAGAGGCACAAGAGGTGAAGTACATGTTGAAAGCACCAGCAACACTAGGCTGGTTGGAAATGAGGGAGTTATTTATATTAAGAAGGGGAGAGGGAAGGGTAGCTGAAGGAAAGAAGAGAGAGTGTATCACTTTCCAAAATTTGGAGGGATTATGAAGGTTGGAATGGAAGGTGGAATTGAAGTACTAGGCCTTGGCCAGACGTATGGCTTTCATGCTCTTATTTCTAAGAGAGTGGTAAACTTCATAGTCTTTGAGACGCTTAGAGCCTTTGTGAATCTTCCAAGCTTGGTCATGTGCTTTTTGGCATGCTGTGAGTTCTGGCAACATCCAAGGAAGGTGGCTCCTATGGACCCTGACTCATCAAATTGGGGCATGCTGGTTCCAGATGTTGAGGAATTTGCCTCTGAAATAATCTGCCGCTGTGTCTAAAGAGTTTGCAGATGCAATGGGGGCCCAGTTAGTATAATCCAGGTCAGATAGGAGAAGGACAATGTTCAGAGATTTGTATGAATGGATTTGTAATGCTTTATGAGGGGTTTTAATTAAATGAACTTTACATACTAGGAAGGTCATACAATGGTAGTTGAGGGTGTCAGCTAGCACTCCAGATTTGATGACCCTGTGAGGGTGCGAGGTGAGGGCCCAGTCAATTAAGGAGTGGTTTCCAGTCTTGTGGTTTAACTGAGTCAGTTCAAGGATAAGCTGGGTTAAGTTGAGGGCATTTATATCATTACGCACTTTGTTTAGGGTGGGAGTAGACCAGTTTAATTTAAAGTTGCCCATGATGTATAATTCACCCAATGGGGTGGGGGATGTTATGGAGCTAATAAGGCCTCTAGTAACTGAGGAATGGATACCAGGGCAGCAATAGGTACCTGCTACAAAAATGGATATAGAAAAGGGGAAGGAGAGTTGTAATATTAGTACCTCATAGGCTTTAGAGATGGAGATGGAAAAGGTAGCGGTGAATTGTATGGACAAGGAGATGTAGATTGCCATGCCTCCACCCCTCCCTACCTACTCTTGGAGGGATATTGTATAGCCCAGGATGGGGAGTGAGGAGTCACAAATATTTTTAAGCCAAGTTTCGGATAGGATGATTATATCAGTCTGAGCGAAGCAACCAGACTGGAATAGGTCCTCTTTAGGGAGGAGGCTGTGTATATTAAGGTGTAGGACTTTGAGGTCATGAGGAAGTTTAGTAAGACACGAGGGGGAATTACCAGCAGTAGGGGATGGGGGGCAGAGGCATTTACTTGGCATGGTCCAGGGTTAGGGTTTATATCCCCAGCAGTTAGGAGCAGGAAAGCATTAATCATAAAGTGGGTTTTGGCACTCTTGAACCAAGACGAGGTGAAAGAACAACAGGAGAAAGGGATAGTGGAGTAAGCAGGGGGGGGCTGGAAGCTAAGCATAAGTATTAGAGTACAATACATGGTCATTTCAATGAGTGAGGCACAGGGTCGAAAGAGGTAGTGTGCCCAAGTGTGTGTGTGTAGGAAGAGGGGGTGATGGCATAGATGAAGACAGGGGGATGGATGGAGGTGCGGCAGAGCATTGTTGGTGTAGGAGAGGGATGTATAGCAGTAAAGGTAGGCAGGAGGAGAGTGAGGGCAGAGAGGAGCAGGAGAAGGAGCCTGGGTGTGTAAGGTGACATGATGGGGTTAGTAGAGGCAAGAGAAGCTCAGATGGGTGAAGATCTAATAGAAATATAACGGGCTGAGTATAAGTGATGAGGCAGTCACAGAGCCGTATATAGAGGCATCTGTAACAGCCAAGGGGTGGTGTACTTATTGTCGTGTTGCTGCAGTGCTTTCTATGTTGGTCTCTGTTTTTGCCAGACCTGAGACCAGAGCATGATCAGATGGCAGAACTGGTGAACATTTTAGAAATTCCTGATGTAGCCTTGTGGTTTAGCGGTAGCTTAGCGGGCAGTTAATCAAGGCTTGCGATTTTGCCTACTGCCGGTTCAATGGGGAAACAAAATGGCAGTTTGTATTTTGTCATTTCAGGGTTGGATTAGGGTTGCCACCTGTCAGGTTTTTTACCTGGTGATCAGGTTTTCAGGGTCCCTATCAGGTAATCCGGTTTTACTCTGTGCTGGTCAGGTTTTTGAGCCATTTTGAGTGTTCATGTACATTTGAAACACATTCATTCATTGTTTCAGCTACATTCCAGGTTACAAACAAGTTCTGTTGTCAGTGTAGCCTTTTGTTTGTGAATGCAGTCACCCTGGGAGGTGTAAAGTTGTGGCCATTAACATCATTAGCACTTACTTAACCTAATCTTTTCCACTGCATCTTAAAGTGGCATAGCAGCAGAGCTACCCCCACCTTTTGTAACAGTAACACAGCCAGTTGTCCTCCATTTTCATTTGCTGGTAAACATTTTCATCTCTAACAGAATTTAGGCATTTTTAAATGTTTTAAATTATTGTTTTCCTCAAGAAAAAAGAATGGCAACTTCTTTGGCTTTGAAATAGTACTTTGGACAAGAACAGGAAATGGAGCCAGAAAAGATATAAAGTATAAATAATATTGTATGCTATTTACAGTATTTCCCTTGTCTCCCCAGATCATATCTGTAAATGAGATTGATTTTATCTCTGTACGTTTATTTGGTTAACTAATATAAATAAATAAATACATAAGTAAATAAATAATTAGGAAGAACCTTGGAAAGTAACTTTAACAGGCACAGTACAGCATCTTAACATTTTTAATTAACTACTGCATTGTTCTTTTTTATTGTTATAACAAATGGACTTCTAGGAGGAATGATGCATGATGAGTCATGAAAAGGGGTGGGGCTAGGGGCGGAGCTTAGGATCCGGTTTTTGCCTCATCCAAAGGTGGCAACCCTAGGTTGGATTGGTTTATGTACAAGATGTGCCGACTGGTACCTTTGCCATGGGTAATACCAGGATTTACCATGTCTGGAGGGTACCAGTTAGCCAATGAGAATCACAGATTCTCGGACCCCATTGTATAATTGTTGATAACCCCTCCTTATTGTTTTTAAGTGCAATCAGGTCTAGGAAGGACACATGAAATTGACTTACTGTTAACGTAAATGTTAAATTTACATTTGAATTGGCAGAGAACAGCAACAGTAAGGAGCTGCTGTTACAACTTTACTACTCTACTGGGCTAAAGAACTAGAACTCTACTATTGGGAACTTCAATTTAGGGTAAAAACCAAAAACAAAGAAAGTGTGTTTGTCTGAGTTGGGTGAAGGAATTGTTATCTGTGCAGTTAGCTAGGTGAAAAAGAAACTGTGAATTGGGGGAGTGACTTAGAGAGAAGGAAGCCAGGTGTTTGCATGTAAAAACTGACATAGCTAGCTTGTGGCAGAGAACAGCAAGATGAAGGAGCTGCTGATATAACTTTACTGGGACTATATTGCCCTCCATCCCCCCCCCCTTAGCTTGTTCTGCTTTTATAGGCACAGGATTTGATTGACAACAGGAACTTACTGTTTGGGAGCAGGAAGGGAGTGATCACAGAGGCACAAAAGACTCACCATCCTAGAAGGAAAGAGTAGCTCTCCATCCCCCAGCTGCTGGAGGCCTGACTCTGAGCAAGTAAGGAGACTACAGAGAAATATAGGAACATCTTGTCCCAGAACAGGAAGATCAGGAGCTTTAAGGGCTTGGAGGCAGTAAGAAAGTAGGGAGAAAAAAATTCTATTAAAAAATAAAAAAGGAAAGAAAGACAAGAAGGAGTAAGTATATAAAACAACAGTTAAGGGACCACAAATAAGACATGATGGGAGTGGTGCAGTGCAGTGGCTGTGGAACAGCAGTCTTCCAGGAGACGTTCTGAAGGATGCAGTGTTGTTCCATCTGCAGGCACCTCTCTGGGCTGAAGGAAGAGGTTACTCATCTCTAGGCTGAGTTGGGCAGGATTCGGGGGATCTCCTTTCCAATCCAGGGACCACCAGGGCCACCACCGCTGCCTCAAAGGTTGCCAAGAAAGAGAAGCGATTGGACCACAGTGGGCTCAGGGAGGGTGAGGGTGGTGGAACAGAGGTGCATCCCTCCAGTTATACCTCTCCACAATTCATGTGCCATTCTGGCAGAGTGTGGTTCCTCTGTGGAGGCACCCACAGTGGAGACCAAGGAGGATGCTGAGAACCTCCACAAAGGAGACCCACAGGAGGGTGGTATGGGACCCCACAAGGGAAGGAAACAACTCCTGGTGGGAGAGTCCATTATTAGGAGAATAGAACTGGAGGAGGGAGGGAGGGGTAAGGTGCCTGCCTGGTGCTATGGCTTGGAGGGACAGGAAGTGAATCTTCAGGATCGCGGGAGCAGCTGCACGAGGGAGGGAGCTGGATGTCATTGTCCACCTAGGGACAAATAGTCTAGCTGGGAAAGAGATCAGAGCAGTGCAGCAGGAGTTTGTGGAGTTGGGGAAGGGTCTTAGACAAGTAGCACACACGATAACCTTCTCAGAGGTGCTGCCAGTCTATGGTATGGGTGAGACTAGGGTGCTCCACAACATGGGATTCAATCAGTGGTTGAAAAACTGGTGCAGAGCTCAAGATTTTGGCTTCACTGGGGACTGGGGGTCCACCTGGAGGGATGCAGGCCTATACTGGTGAGATGGTCTGCATCTGTCCAGGAGGGGAACCAGGATCCTAGGTGATATGTTTAAATGCTTCACTGGCAAGAATTTAAACTAGCCAAGGGGGAGGCACTGTAAAGGAGAAGAGAAATACTAGCCCCAAAAATCAGGGTAGTTAGTGAGGTAAACCCCAAGATAGAGAAGTCGATAGGGAGAAGGGCTGGGGTAAATGGAGAAAAGACAAAGCAATAAGGACAGGGATGGGGCAAAAAGGTATAAGGCCATCAAAAAATGGAGGGTAATGAGTACCAGTGCCCGTAGTCTAGGTAACAAGCTCCATGAACCGGTGGCCTTGATGGAAGCGGGATGCCTGGATATTGTGGCAGTCACAGAAACATGGTACACAGAGAACCATAACTGGGGTGTCAGTATACCAGGGTACACAATCTACAGGAGGGAAAGGGAAGGTAGAAGAGGAGGAGGAGGAGGAGTACCTCTTTATGTAAGGGAAGGGATCAAAGCAATGGAACAAAAGTGTAAACCCTTGCAATCCCTGTCCACTAGAGGTCTCTGCAAGTTCCCTCCTAATCCATTCTACTATCTTCTTTTCTCACTTCTTCTCATCAGCCCACCACTAGGCCACCTGCAAGTCTCAAACATTGTACCCCTTACACCAAAGTCTGCAGCCTAACCACCAAGCCAACAAACCAGGCCAATATCTTCCTCTACTTTCAAGCTCTTAACCCTTCCTTCTTCTTTCTAAGAAACAAAATTTCTGCCCTCTGTCCCAAAGCTGTTTTCAAACCCTGTACTCTTGCTATCAGAGTCAGTGGCTCTACCTCATAACCATTGTATCTTGCTATCTCATTCTTACTTTCTAAGACTTTCATAGTCTCTTACCCCCCCCAACCCCCACAGTCTGCCAAAATATTTTACCACTTCTCTCTTGCTGCTACTGCAGGCATTGAATCTTGCACCCTCACTGTCTCAGTCAGCAGCCCCACATTCAACCATCACATCAGTCTATTGTTTGTGATAGGTTCTAAGACTCTTAAACCCTCTAACCCTCATAGCCTGCAAAAACATTCTATGAGTGTTACTGCAGGCTTTGAGCCCTGCTCCCTGCTGCTGCACCTACTGTCTTGGTTCTTTTTTTATCACCCTGGACAAGCCTTGAACCTGGTGCACTTGAGGCAGGGGCTCTGCCACTGTACCAAGGTGGCAACTACACATGGGGGTAGACCTTTCACCACCATCCTCCCCTCTATCATCCAAGTTCCCCCAACTCTCTTCACTTCAGCTCTCTCACCCTTACCAATCATGCATGCACACCTCCTGCCCACCTGCCTCTCTCCTCCTCCTCCTTTTGCCTTCTGCTAACCCTAATGTCCCTGTTAACCCTCAGCCTCACTACTCTACTGCTCCTACCTACCCTCCTGCCCTCCCCTCCTCCTATGCCACTGCCCTTCCCCCTCCCTCCTCCTTTACTCACCCCATATGCTCCTCTCCACTCCACCCCCCATCTAGACACTACCTTTCCTCTCCCCTTCGCTCCCTTGGTCATCTTATCCTCAAGCCTTCTCAGCCTGTGCTGCCCTACCCACCCCCTGTGCTCTGAAACCCCTTCTCTTCCTATCGCTCCCTCGTAAACTCTCCTTCTGCCACCTCTGTCCAGAGCAGCTCTCCTCCTTCTGCTCCTGACTGGTAACATACATCCCAATCCCGGTCCAGCTTGCAAAGGCTCCTCAAAGGAATCCACTGGGCTTCTTATTGCTTCCATGAATATATGTAGCCTCCTTAAAAATTCAACTCTCTCAGTTGCTGGGTTGCAGTTCATAAACCTGACATTATCTCAATAGTTGAAACTTGGCTCTCAGACTCTACCCTGACTCCTGGTCTCACTCCCCAGCTACTCCCTCATCGGAGGACCGTGTTGGTAGGCGAGGTGGGGGCTGTGCCATTTATGTCAAAGACCCTCTCATTGGACTAGCCCTCCTAGCCCCAGTCCTTGACTTCAGGGCTCAGGCCCTAACCCTAAAATTATCTCCTGATCCCTCTAGGGGTCCCATCTACCTGACTACAGCATACATATCTCCAAAGAATCAAGCACAAGCACTAGGCCCATTAATCGATTATCTTACCTCCCTACCCCACTGCTCCGACCAAATCCTTGTGGGGGACTTGAACATCAATTGACTTAGCCCTTCATCCACTTCCTCCCATGACGCCTTTACAGCCATCCACCTAACCCAACTAGCCTCCCAACCCACTAGAGTGAATCCTAGAATGGGATCTAGCACACTCCAGGATGTGGTCCTCACAAACCGCCCTAACCGCATCTGCAATATCCAAATCCTCCCGGACTGCCTTAGCGACCACTCCCCAGTTCTCTTCTATTGGTCAACCTCCCTGCCCAAACCCACAGCACAAACTACCCTTCGGCGACGTCTTAGACCTGGTGGGCTGAAAGGCCTTAAGCAACTCCTAGCCCTCATAGACTGGTCCCCTATACTAAACGCCCCGGATATTGACACGGCCCTTACCTTCTTTATTCACACCTTCAACTCTGCTTGCGACATTTTTGCACCCATTACTGCATGCTGGTCCAAAGTAAGGCATGCCCCATGGATTACCCCCACCCTGCGGCAACTTCTTAAGCACAGGGACAATCTATGGCATATTGCCACGGAAACGGGCCGCCCAGCTGACAGGCTGGCCTATGCTGCTGCCCGGAACAAATGTACATGGGCCACTAGCAAAGCGAAGGCTGAGCACTACCAAGCCTCCCTCACTTCCTCATGGGGGAATGCTAGTACTTTCTGGGACAACATTAAGCAGCTGAATGGTGGCACGTGTTCCCCCCCACCTTCGCTTATCAACATTAATGGTTCGGTCTCCTCAGACCCTGTCCTTGTGCCAACCACCTCAACAATTCTTTCACAGACCTTAGCCCGGTGCTCCTGATAATTTCTTCACTCCCCTCCTTCCAGGTCTGTCCCTATTCTCCCACCCCTTGTTCTACTTGCGCCGAGTCACTGGCCAGGAAGTCAGACCATTTATTCAAAGCCAAAGAGTAACACAATTGGCAATGACTCCCTTGATCCCAGTCTTCTCCATCAGGTTCTGGATCTGGTTCTCTCACCAATCACCAGCCTCTTTAACAAATCCCTCTGCCTAGGGCAATTCCCCTCTGCCTGGAAGATAGCTACTGTCACCCCAATACACAAGGGTGGTGATAGGACCCTTCCTAGCAATTATCGACCTATCTCAATCCTCTATCCTCTCTCCTCTCTCTAAGGCCTTAGAAAAAATTGTGGCCACCCAAATCTCTGAATACCTCAATAAATATAGCATCATCTGCCCAGAACAACATGGTTTCAGAGCAGGCCACAGCACCAATACTGCCCTCCTGGAGTTCTCTAACTTTCTTCACACCTCACTGGACTCTGGCTCCCTAGCAGATGCAGTGTTCATTGACTTATCAAAAGCCTTTGATACTGTCTCCCACCCCCTCCTGCTAGCTACCCTTAGTCACTTAGGCTTTGACACTGGGCCTGTTTTCTGGTGCTCCAGCTACTTGTCGACCCACTCACAATGTGTGAAAATCAACAGAGGACTTTCCAGCACCTGCCTATCCTCCCGGAGTCCCTCAGGGCTCTATTCTTGGGCCCTTGCTCTTTTCCTTTTCTCAACTCCTGCCCAGTGTATGCACTGGAAAAATCCTTCTTACACAGATGATGCTGTACTCTTTGCCTCCGACGTAATCCCATCTCACTTCAGGATTCTCTGCAGGAATCCTACAATGGCCATGAAGCCTGGTTTACTGAGCACAGGCTTGTAATTAATCTAAAGAAAACCAAAACCATGCTCTTTGCCCACCCCCAAAATAAATCCAGTAACTATCCTCTCGCAGTCCACTCCACCTCTAAACTCCCTATTGAGCTAGTTCACTCTTATAAATACCTAGGTATAACCTTTGACCCTGCCCTCTCTTTTCATGCCCACATCTCTGCCCTTGCCTCAGCCTCTAACTCTCGGCTGGGTATCCTCTATCGTCACAAAAACTGCCTCCCCACGGATGCCCTCCGACTTGCAGTCACATCCTCTGTTCTATCTCTGGTAGACTATGGCCTACCTGTGTATGGTGCAGCAGACCAGACTGTCCTGAACAAGATCCACCTCACCTTAAACAAGGCCTGCAGGCTCATAACTGGGGCTCCTAGTCTAACCCACACTTGCCATCTTTACACCATGGCTAATCTACTCAACCTAGATAGCCTCAAATACCAAACCTGCCTCCTAACAAAAATCTCTCCTTGAGCTATCCCCACGGGTCTGTCAACCACTATCCACCGTGCCTAACCCTACAGTGCATGCCGCATATCCCATAAAACTGCACTGGTTATGCAGGGCCGAGAACCTCGCAAAGGTCAAAGGGCTTACCCTACAGAGCCCCTGTTGGTATAACGCCTCCTGCTGGAGTCACGGATGCCGCCTCGTTATCGTGCTTCAAAACTAGTCTTAGAAATTACCTGCTCTCAACCACGCAGCTGTACCTGCCTCTAAGCCTACTCCTATCCTCCCAGACAAGGCTCACTGAGCCGCTCTCTGACCTTCTGTCCAGCTCTACCTTTACTTGCTACTATCTTCCCCACACTCCTCTTCTGATACCTCCCACCCAGCCTTACCTTTATTCTTCCCACTGAATCAATCTCCATGTAACTACTGTATATTGTCTACTCTGTAAAGTGCACGTGTAAGCTTGTTTGTATACTGTGTTTGACAAATGCCTGCATTTTCTGGCTGCTTCCTAATTGTTCTCAAATGTTTTGTCTGCTTGGTTGTTTGTTTTCCTGCACTGTTTTGTCCTCACTGTGACGAGGTACCTTTGTAAATGAGCCTCTGGCTCAAAGGTTGTTAAACTGATGTTCCAATAAATAAATAAATAAACAGGGAGGAGAGGAGGCACTGTGGGTCACCCTGGAGACTGGAAATGGCACCACAGTCCACACAGGGGTTGTATATAGACCCCCATCTCAGGGGGAGGAAATGGACAAGGTAATGATAGAAGGCACCCTTATGATGGCAGAGAAAGGGGAGATATTGCTGATGGGGGACCTGAATATGCCAGATGTTAACTGGAGCACCTTTTTTGCAGCCACATCCAAGAGCAGGGCCATTCTCAATGCCCTACAGGGGGCATGCCTCAGACAGCTAGTATAGTAACCCACTTGGGAGGGAGCAGTCTTAGACCTGGTACTCTCAAATGGGGATGGAGATAGGATCTCAGATCTAGAAGTGGGTAGCCATCTGGGAACAAGTGACCACCAAACAGTGTGGTTCAAAATAAACTTAGCTGTAGAGCCAAGTCATACAAAAGTGAAGGTACTGGACTTCAGGAGGGCTGATTTTGTCAAAATGGAAGAGTGCCTCAGAAAAGCACTAGCAAATAGGCAAGAAGGAGGGGTGGAGCAACAATGGGGAAATATCAAAACTGCCATCACAAAGATAACAAGCCTTTGTGTGAAGCAAATAAACAAATCAAAAAAGGAAGAAAAATCCACTATGGTTCTCAAAAGAAGTGGCGGGGAAGGTTAGGGAGAAAAAGATAGCATTCAGGAAGTATAATGAAACACAGAAGCAGCAGGAAGGAGAACTGTACCAGTTAAAGCAGAAGGAAGCAGGGGAAGGCAGTAGAATAGCAAAGGCCCAAACTGAGGAAAAGATAGCCAACTCAGTTAAGAAAGGGAATAAAACCTTTTATAGGTGCATTAGGGAGCGAAGAAAGACAAAGTGAGGGATATTGAGGTTGAATAAAGAGGAGAGTGGGAGGGAAGACAGGGACAGTGAAAAAGCAGGGATACTGAATGTATACTTCTGCTCAGTATTCACAAAGGAAGAGGAGAGGGAGGTACCTAATCCAGTCGATAGAAACACTCTGGATAAGGGGGTCGATATCAGTCCTTTCACAGAAGAAAGGGTTCTGAGAGAACTTCTAAAATTGAATGTGGACAAAGCAATGGGGCCTGATGGGATTTACCCCCAGAATTCTAACAGAACTAATTGGAGAACTAGTAACACCATTGACTACCTTTCCAAACAAATCATGGAAGCATGGTGTGGTACCCGAGGACTGGAGGATGGTGGATGTGATTCCCCTTCACAAAAGTGGGAGCAAGATAGAGGCAGAAAACTACAGACTTGTCAGTTTGACCTCAGTGGTAGGGAAAATGATGGAATCAGTTCTGAAGGAAAGAATTGTTGAGTACCTAAAGGCCAGTGGGGCACAGGACCCAAGGCAGCATGGATTCACAGCAGGGAGGTCATGCCTAATTGATTTCTTTGACTGGGTGACCAAAGTAGTAGACCAGGGACGGGCTGTGGACATGGCCTACCTAGACTTTAGCAAGGCATTTGACACAATCCCGCACAAAAGATTAATAAACAAATTAGCCAGCCTAGGAGTAGGTCCCATGGTGGTAGCCTGGGTAAAACATTGGTTGTACAACAGAATGCAGAGGTAATAGTAAACGGAGTTCACAGTGATGAAAGAGGGGTTACTAGTGGGGTACCGCAGGGTTCAGTACTGGGTCCAGTGTTTTTTAATGTCTTTATAAATGATATTGCAGAGGGACTAAAAGGAAAAGTGTGTCTCTTTTCAGAAAACACAAACATCTGCAACAGGGTTGATACACAAGGTGGGATGGAAAGGATGAGAAGGGACTTGGCAAGGCTGAAGGAATGGTCAATGTGTGGCAGCTTAGATTCATTGCAAATAAGTTCAAAGCAACGCACCTGGGAAACAAAAACCCCGGGGAAGAGTACACAATGGGGGTGAGATACTGACAACAAACAAAATGGAAAGGGATCTGGGGGTGGTTTTATCTGATGACCTAAAGGTGGGCAAGCAATGTGAGAAGGCAATAAGGAGGGCTGGGCGGATACTGGGATGGATAGGGAGAGGCATCACCAGTAGAAAACAGGAAGTTGTTATCCCTCTGTACAGACAGTTGGTGAGACCTCATCTGGAGTACTGCATGCAGTTCTGGAGACCCCATCTCCGCAGAGACATAGACGGGGTGGAGGCTATCCAAAGGAGGGCAACCAAAATGGTGCAGGCTCTGCACCAGAAGACATACGAAGAGAGATTAAAGGAGCTTAATATGTATACCCTCAAGGAAAGGAGGGAGAGGGGGGACATGATTGAAACTTTCAAATACCTCAAGGGAGTCAACAAAGTCCTAGAGGGTAGCATCTTTCAGAAAAAGAGATGTGCAAGAACAAGGTGGCACAATTTGAAGATAGAGGGGTGACCGCTCAGAGGTAATGTGAGGAAGTATGTTTTTACGGACCTGGATGTAAATGCATGGAACAGCCTTCTTGAGGAGGTTGTGGAGTCAAAAACAGTGGGGGAATTCAAGAATGCATGGGACAGATATGAGACATTTCTAGTAGGGGGGTAGGAGGAAGTAGGGTGTTGGTTAACTAGGATTAGGTAGGGAAATGGGCAGACTAGGTGGGCCAAGCGGTCCTTATCTGCCATCAAATTCTATGTTTCTATGTTTCAAATATTGGACGAAGTGTTTAAGTTCTGTCGTAATGCCTTTCCAGATGATTATGATGTCATCAACATGCCTTTTATATATATAAAAATGTTTAAAATGTAAATTAACATCTTGGTCATAAACATAATTTTTCTCCCATTGGGCTAAGTATATATTGGCATAATTAGAGGACATGGTGGCCCCCATATACATTTCCTTGGTATGTATGTGACATGAATAAAAATATATGTTTAGTTAAAATCATTTCTGTCAAATCAGTAATGAATTCTATAAAATAATTTATGTACTCAGTATATTCATAAAGTGCTTCTTATAGGGCTTCGATGTCCTCATCATGGGGTATGTTAGCATACAATGCCTGTATATGTAAAGTGGCTAAAAACCATTGTGGTTGAATCTTAATATCTTCTAGACTTTATAAAATGTGAGTAGTATCACTCACATAGGACCTGGATTCTGGGCTATGTCCTTAATGTATGTATCCACAACTGCACTAAAGGCTCAGTTAAAGAGCCAGTGCTGGAAACAACTGGTCTCACAGGTGGATTGCACACATTTTTATGTATTTTAGGAAGATCGTATTTGGCTGCCCTTACTAGGTGCTCAGCAGTTTTAAAAAAAAATGCACATTTGCTGGCTGATTACACAGTTTAAAACTGCTTCATATAAAAAAACATAATTTTGTTTTTTATTTTTGATAGGTTGGTGTAGGATCAGCAGGCAGATTTTTGATAGTGTAGAAGTCAAAACTAGATAGCTGTGTTAACATTTAATTTTAGTACTTATCTTGGTCCATCACCACAATAGCCCTGCCCTTGTCTGTGGGCTTTATGGTGACGGTCTTGTTATTCTATAGCTTCTGTATGGCCTCTTTCTCCTCACGAGTACAGTTGTAGTACTTGGCCTTCAGCAGATTTCTGGTAAGACTGGCCACATCCTTCTCACAGGCTTTCAAGAATATACTGACTGTTGGATTCCTTGGTGGAATAAATCCTAACTTCTTTTTCCATTTTGGTTCCAATATTACACTATTTTGGACTTTATCACTAGTTGCCAAGGTGTCTGCTGATTCTTGACTAATAATGTCCTTTGTTGGTAATTCCTTCTCTTTATGCAAATTCAGTTTTCATGCAGAAAAGTAGTTCGGGTCAACAATGGTATCAAACTCATTCAAAACACTGATGGGAATAAAATATAGTCCTTTATTTAAGACATTTATCTCAGCTTCAGATAGTTCATATATCAAGATATTAATAACCAAATCCTTATCGTGCTTTTCTTCATGGATTGGATTGGTGCGTTACCCTGTCCTATAACTAAGAGATGTGCTTCCTGCCTGGACATATGGCAGCCAGCCGAGGAGGTGTGAAGAGCTGTAAGCCAGTAGCCATATGCACCTGCTGCACTGCAGATATCGATCAGGTCAGTGTGAGGGTGCCTTGTGCCACGGGGGAGGACACTGGATCATGAAACTGCAGGGCGGCTCTTCCTGAGCAACAGTAATGTCTCACTCAGTGAGGTCATAATGCTGACGATATAAAGAGAGCAGTGCTACAGCAGATACATCAATTTCTGTCAGGCAGAGTGCTATTCCAGACACCACACCTACTAAAATCAGGTAAAAAAAATCTTCTAATTAACCAAAGTAAAACGAAAAAACTCCTCAGATATAAAGGGTAATAGTTGACTGCTTTTAAAAACTAATATTAGTTTGAGGCAGTATGCCAGCTCTTTAAATGTCCACCTACAGTGAAGCCCACCAGGATGAAGTGCAGCACTGCAGAACTCTGCATAGATTTACTGCAACAAACAATGCAATTTCAATGGGAATTAAACTCTTTTGTGATGCAGTAAATCTATGACACTGTGCTTCATCCTGGCAGTCTTCACTATATGTAGACATCAAACTTCTGCCCAAGCACACTGGTCTCCTCTCTTTCTATATGAAGGCTATCACCCTTGAAGAGCCTCCTTCCTAGAACCCCACCCCCAACTCCCTTAGAAATCTGCACCCCTTCTCCTGACACCATCTGATGCTGATGCAACTGGAAGGAATCTGACCACCCCCTCAACTTCCCCCTTCCCTCCACCTTTTCTGGCCTTCTAAACATAGATTCCTACTAGGATACTCTTTGCTACCTTTTTCCTGTTCTCTCTCCTGGATGCCACCACATCATTCTGTTCAGCCTTCCTGACTGTCACAGGGCCCCCTCTGAAGGAGTTAGGTACCTGCACCTCCTCCAGTGATGCAAAGCAATTTGAAATTGGGATTTGGTGACTTTGGATGGCTTCCTTGTCACTGCCCCTACCATCCCACCCCCCGCCACACCTGCCTTCAGTCCCCCAGGCCAGTGGATTTCTGGGTGAGTGGCAGTGTGGGATTTGCCTGTGGGTATCAGCTCAGCTAGTGACACAGCATCAATATATTTTCCCATGCTGTTACCAGCTGTACCTGGAGCGCCACAAATCTTCTGCATATGGGCCAGTGTCCCATCCTCCAGAGCACAGCTGGGGATTAGTGCCCCACAGTCTCTGCTTTTGAGTATCCTCTCTGATTCTATGCCCAACACAGCATGTTGTTACCCCACCTAGTATTAATAATACCACTTCCTTCCTACTATGGACTATACCCTGCCTTGCACTAACCTCTGTCTGTAAGAATCCTTTTCAGCTGTTCCCTTAAACAGCCTACCCTAGACAGGTGTTGACTAACTTACAGTGTGTTACCCTTTACTGGTCTTACCCCTCTCCTTTAGTACAAAGTCAACCGTGAAACTACAGACTAAGCTGTAGGTGCTCTGCAGATGCTACTTATGCAGAGGCCACACTTCTGCTCTAATGCCCCCCAGTGATGGATCCTTCATGCAATGAGATGCTTGTGTGAGTCCTTTTATGCCTCTCCTCCATTTCCTGGATGCTCCTGTCCTTTTTCCCAATTGGCTGGTGCCAGTTACATGATCAGTGACCAATAATATAGTGTTACCCCTCCTGGCTAAAAAGTTTTGAGCTGGCTCTGTTAGCTGCCTCCTTGCTCTGATAGCAAGGTTGACTAGATGCAGGTCCCTTCTTTGTCTTACAAGTAAGAGATAAATGGGAGCTATCTCAACTTACTGTAGAGCAGGTAATTATAAATGTTAACATAATCCAGCTATATTCACAGGACTTGCTGATGTGCAAAATTAGAAGGACAGTAGGCACATCTATTAGTTAACTTCATTTTATTTGAATTTTTATGTGATCAGATTTTTTTTAAAGTGTTTCAGCACTGTCTTACTTGGAGCCATTACTGGCAGTAATATTTTCTTTTTGTCTGAGTCTCTTGCCGATGTTTGTCTCCGTCATCAGTCCTGCAAACAAATAAACGATTAGGGTCCTACGCAGTGCCTTTTACTGTTTATCAATTATATTATTTTGAACTTACTAAATCAGCTGATGATTCAGCTTCTGTAAGTCCCACTGGCTCTAAAACTCCAGAAACCTCATAGACCTTGTAATAGTTAACGCTGTTTACATAGCAAAGTGACAGACATTTTAGATAAAGCTGTGACAAGCCCTTACTATATAATGTACCTGTATTGTGTACGATCAGTACTAAGTAGCCCTAGTATTTGAATGTTAGCCTTTGCTGTTCTTTGTAACAAACTGAACTTTATCACTGAACAATCATTAGTAATGTCTGTCAGTATGTAATCTCTGTGACATGGAACCTTTGTAAATGAGTCTATGGCTCAAAGGTATTTTCTGAATCCAAATAAATAAAAATAAATGTAAGCAGGTTGAGTGAGCTGTAAAAACTCCTGCTTCTTGAAATTCGCAGACACAGTCCTTGTGGTGAGTGCTCGGCTGTTTGAAGGACTTTAACAGTCATTGAGCACGCTGAGCCGTGAAGTCTGCGGAAGGAGTACCAGAATTTAGCGTTTCCATTATTTGCTCAGCCTTCCACTCCATGAAGCAAGCTTTAAGACTCTATTTTAAAAGTTTATTTATGGAAACATCCAGTGGCTGAAGCAACTTGGTACACGATGCTGGAACAAAAATGGATTATTAATAATTGTTACAGTTTTTCTAACACAGCAGGAGTTGAGTGGGTTCTATAAGGGTCTAACATGAGTGGAGGCTGCTGTTCAACTGGTAGTTCATTTTTATGGGAAACGAAGGCAATGTAGAGCAGTAACATGATCAATGCATTCGAGCATCGTCACTTTATTAGCCCAATGGTTCTCGGAGTGGATTATATGCTAGTCCAGGGGAAACTTAAAATATTGATGACTATTTACAGTTTGGCCTTGATAGATGACTTGAGTCGTGAGGTAGTCACTGGCTGTTGTACAGCCCATTACCAGGGATACTTGGTGCTTATCCCCAAGACCAGTGATCTCAACCTGCTTTGCTCTAATCTCCTCCATGGTTCACTGGAAGCAGGGAATGAGATTTAAACCAGTTTCATGAACACTGATTATCAATTCAGCAGAAAATGCAGTAGGTCTTGTATTGCCGGAGTACAGTTCTCTCTTCAGGAAGATTTTCTTAACTGTAGAAAGCTGACAGGCATTTTTCTCCCAGCCTTTGTACCCTTTCTCTTAAGAAAATCAACACCTGTTTAAAAACTGCTAAGCCCATTGGCGTGAAGCTGTTGGATTCCTCTCAGAGTTTGCCAGGAGCTTGGGCCTATGTGTCTTTACCACTCCTACTGCCGCTGCTGCTACAACCTGGTCATAAACATCTTCAACAAGAAATGTGGATCATCACGCAGTCTGGTTGTGAGCTCAGAAAGTAGAAGTGGGGGGTTGGGCGCAGTTTTCAATTTTCACAAATATTCACGTTTAAATTTGCTAATGGTGCTCTCATTTATGGATTTACTATATTTGGACTGATAAAAACATACAGAGTTAATGACCCTGTTGTTAGAAGAGTATTTCCCCATTTCAAAATGAATCTCAGGTGGGTAGATAACATAATCAGTTTGCCCATGTTTTGGGGGGAGTAGTGCATTGGAGCTCTCTGATGACACTATTTACAGTTTTAAATGAAACTCCTGCACAATCATTTAGAGAGTCAACTGTAATTTCCTCTAACATGGAACAGTCTCTCTATATTGGTTTACTGCACAGAAGCCAGTGTTTCAAGGACATCTCAAACAAAGTGCTGTAATCAGCAAACTGTTTGTGACGGTGCTGTAATCAGCAAACTGTTTGTGACAGGTGAGAAACACAATAAACTGCCTCAGGTGCCAGTTTAAGTAGCAGCTAGAAGGGATTTTAAAAACTGGATAAACAGCCTGATTCATCAATCCTGGCTGTCATTCGAGTCGATCAGCTGATTACTGTCAGACCTTGGAGTGCAAACCTACTTTTTTCATGATGACACCTAAAGAGGCAGGAATGCAAAATAAACCTTGTATTTGAATTACTTGTTTTACAGTATATAGATCCCTCAGTTGCAGAGTGAGGCACTCAACAGATTTACTATATTTGCATTGCTTCATGTCTTATCAGTCAGTCATAAACATGTTATGACTTTTGGTGCCTCTGTGATTAATACTCTCCCTAGGTATTTACGACCCAGATCAGTTGGATCCCTGGTATCCAGTGCTCCGCTATGAGAGATTCTGGTAGTTAAAAAATCTTGCCAATATTTCTGCTGACTTGCTTGATAAAGGGTTATATGATGGGGCAGTCCCAAAAAACATGCAGGTGGTCACTAATCTGCCAGTTTCTCCAATACTGATCAATAAATGTTACATTATAGTATTTTGTTATAGACGGTGTTCTGAAGAAAAAAATAATAATTTTCCATCAGAATTCTCTCCATACATCTGAAGAAGCTGTGTTACATGCCTCCTTCCATATATTTTCCCCACTGATCCTCCCTAAGCTTCAACTGCAATGTGTCTTCACATTTATTCTGCATTCCTTTTACTGCATTACCTTGCTCTGTCTATATTATCAATATTATATTGGATATATATATTGTTCCCCTTACATGTTCCAAACCTGCCAGGGTAATATAGTGCAGAAGTGCTTGTGGTGGTTGCCTAAGGAGAACCCTGTGGGGGTATTTTAATGGGAAAGTACAAATTTGGAGGTAAAGAAAATGATCCATGTTACTTACTTGGAATTCTGCCCTGATCTCTGTGAAAGGCTTAATTCCAGTGTTCTGATATAGTTGTTCCTAGAGCACCAGCCCTCTATTGCTTCATATTTTATACACTGTCAACGATGGCAGGATAGAAGCCCACACAAGCATCAATAAAAGTGTCTGCCCCAGTAATAAGGGCGATACATAATTTTCAAAGTTGCTCTGCCAAGATCTCGACCTAAATTTCATCCAGAGGTTTTATATTTTAGCACTTCCTTGTTTATCTGGGATGATGTCAGTGCATGTAGCTTGTACTGAAATCAGCATGAGTTTTCTATGCCCTACCAGCCCATACTATTGCCTCTGGAGATGCGTGCAATAAGGATGAGAAGTTGGGCTGCTACACAATATTATTGTAAGACTGGGGCTGTTGCTTGAAAGTTGTAGCCAGCTCCCATTGATGAGGGGGTTTCAACAACCCTAGAAAACATTTATAAAAATTGTGCCTGCTTTTTTCCAATGGTGCCCAGTATACTGAGGGGGTAAGACAGAAAACAAAAAATAGGAAACTGGGCAGTGTATTTATTTGTAACATTTCCATTTTCTCAAATAAAGTGGGACTGGTTCTAGCTAGGTCAGCATGGATCACCCTTATAATTCCCATACAGAAATACAAATGTGCTGTGTACATGCAGAATGCATGCCACATGCTTAATTGTGCAATGTTTGCATGTGATTCACATACACAAAGTGAACCTAAGCAAACCAGGTCTAAAAAGCAAATCAGGTTTGCATGCTGCAAGCTTGACATGTGTGCAACAGGTAAGCTGATGCAAGCATTTCTAAAAATAACATCACGTTCACATGTTGCACGTTTGACATGAGTGCAGCAGTTAAGCTGGTGTGAACATCATTTAAAAATCATATCAGGTTCACATGTTGCACACTTGCCATGTGTGCAGCAACTAAGCTGGTACAAATCTCATCTAAAAAAACACATCAGTTTCTATTTCTCATACTATTGCTGGCAATTAGAGCCATTAAAATACCCTTTTCATTGATTTCCCATTAAAATTAGGTAAACTCATTAATTCTTATCCTTTTGCAAGTTGTTTAATGGCTTTTTATTTTTGTCATTAAATTGCCATTAATTTGTAAAATATTGTTCACTTACTGCATTAAATGCCTAGGATATAGTTAGCCAACAACCCCCATTCCAGATGTGTGAAGAGGGGCCTCTGTGTTGTGATGCCTGACCATTTTGTTTTGGGCTATGCAAGTCCACTTATGTATATTTAGTGCTACAAATGTGTTTCTCCATGACTGTTTTGGCTCACTTACTTTCCCTTTGCCATTCTGTATGGAGCATATACACTATGGCCATGCTCAGCATTCATGGTGCTGAGTAGAATCTTGGAAGCATACACCATACCTCACATTTTGTCACTTAAATGAGGGACATGGACACTCAAAATGAGGGATAATGAGGGACACTAACCTTCACGATGATCAGAACACATCCTGAAACATGGAGATACAATACCTCAGAACACAGTGGAAACCATTGCGTTTACTTGTATCAATATTAGTACCAGAGAATAAACTTCTACCATAAAGAAGGGGTGCCATTTAGGTAGGGCAGAGGGGGTAGTTGCCCCCCCCCCCACATTTGTGCCTAGGTTGTTGTTATGGTATTGCAATAACGGCATTAAATTTAGATTTCATCTTTTGAACAATAAGTGACCCCCCAGCCTGAGTGCACACACGAGGCAGGTGCATGCCTGACTCAACTGTGTCTGTATTGTGTTGTCCACTCTCTCCACCTATTAGCAGCAGCACCATCGCACATGACGTGGAGGAGCTCCAGTTAAGCAAGAGCAAATAAGTCAAGCGAGTGGGACACTGTCTTTCCCACCACAGAGTAGAAAGATTGCACACTACAGCTTGGAGGAGTCAGTGAGCACCAAACTCTCAACAGCAGTGTTGTGGTGGCATATTTTTGTTGGTCTACTCTTAGTGAGTCTCCATCTTCCCTAGTGGCTGAAGGGGGAAGGGGATGAGCTAGAAATTAACTTGAGACTTGGCTACCTACTTAGTTTACTAGGCTTGACTTACAAAAGAACAGCATGGGCCCCCTTCAGCAGCAAGCTAGACCTAGTAGCAGCAGTGAAAGAGGTGTGAGCAGCCTTCACAGGCCTTGATCAGTGCAGTGTGTGGCAGCAACCAAGCAGGAAGCAAGCAACACAGGTTGGGTAAGTTCAGTTGGTGCCGTGGCTTAGTTGCGGACCATGCTGGTGACCTGGGATGGTTGGTTCTAGCATTCAGCTTCTGGCAGGAGGACGGTGGGGGAGCGGACTAAAAACTGGGCTGGTGGCACACTGGGCAAGACCGCAGGTTCTGGCCAGATGGCCAGGTAAGAAAAAATAAATACAGGGGTATTGGGAAGGAGGAAGGACTGAAATATTGATGTGTTTTTTCACATTTCTGTGACTTTGAATGGCTTCTCGACCTATATGGGATGGCTATTGAATGGAATGGAGTCAGGGAGAGAAATTAGGATCTTTTTCTTTGGGGGGGGGCAGTCAGAACTTCAGTCAGGAAAAAAAATTGGTTACTAACTGGGTGGGTTTAAGCCCAAGTCTGATGCCTTGCTCCAGGGTATAGACAGATGAATCTTATGCATTTGAATTTTTCCTGATTTGCGTATCACTTTTCTGTCACAACAAATAAGTTTTACTTTTAAGAGATGTTCCAGACATTTTAGAGCTTGCCAGCTAGGGGCTAATTAGCACTTGGCCTCCACTTGTTGTGCCCCCCCCCACTGCAATCTGAAATGACACACCTGCTGCAAAGTCTAAATTTACAGGACATCCTATGTGTGAGCAGCATGTTTTCCATGAGGGATGGATGAGGGGCACGCAGTTTTCAAGGGTATAGTGAGGGCTGTCCCTTGCATTCAGGGACAGTTGAGCTGTATGGTATGCGCAGACTATTGGAGCCCCCTATAGTTGGGCTTATACCCCCCCAAAGAAGCTGACCTCCACATCCCCACACTCAGGCACATTATGACATAGGGCATGGGAAAGTGCTGGGGCATGCCCCATTGAAATGAACGGGGGTATTTTTTATTACTATTTTATACATTATTGATGGTGAGTTGGAGATTAATGAAGGCCACCGCTTGATGAACAAGGGCCTTGTTAGTAGAACATTGACCTTCATTATTCTCCAACTCATCATCATACTTTATAAAATAGTAACAAAAAATAACTTTATTCATTTCAAGGGGGTGCTGCCCCAGCACTCTTATCCATAGACATCATCTCTTAAAGACTCCTCCCTCTGGCTCCCTAGTAATCTGGTAAGAGACTCTCAACTTATATCTATACTTGGTGGGTTGTCTGTAGCAGCATGGTTGCACCCACTACAGTGTAGTGTATACAATATGATGGTGAGTTTGAGAATAATGAAGGTCACTATTCTACTAACAAGGCCCTTGTTCATCAAGAGTTGGCCTTCATCAATTCATATTAGGACAAAGGTTTTGGATTTCAAAAATGCTGACTTCACTGAAATGAGGAGGGGTATTAAAAGAGCCCGGGAGAGAACGGGGGCAGGAGAGGGAGAGGAAGAACAGTGGAAGCATCTAAAGGAAGCCTTACTGGAAGTAACAAACCAATGCATCAGGTTGATATCCAAAGGCAAGAAAAGGAGAAAACCACTGTGGTTATCTAGAAACGTGGTGGTAAAGGACAGGGCAAAAAGGAAAGGGTTCAGGAAATATAAGAAGACTAAAAGGGAGGACAGGGAGGAATACCTAGAGTATCTGAGGGAAGCAGGAAAGGCAGTAAGGAGAGCAAAGGCACAGACTGAGGAAGGCTTAGCACAGTCAGTTAAAAAAGAGGACAAGGCATTCTTCAGGTACATCAACAAAAGAAGGAACAACAAGGGGGGAATTGCTAGCCTCAAGGGAGGGGGGAATGCAAGGAGGGTGACATGGAAAAGGCAGAAATACTGAATAAATATTTCTGTTCAGTATTCACAGAAGAGGGGGAGGGACTGGGGCCACAGCAGTATAGCAGTTGCCAAGGGGGTAAAGAGGTGGACAATAGTCCATTCACACGGGAAAGAGTCCTGCAGGAGCTTACTAAATTGAAAGTGGCCAAAGCTATGGGACCAGATGGCATACAACCAAGGATATTAAGAAGAAAACCAAATTAGTGGCACACAAACCACTAATTTTGCAGAATAAAAGGATTACCTGACATTTTCTGCTTCCTGCATTTATTTGTTTTTTTTTAACTTGGTTTGTGTGCCACTAATTTGGTTTTCTACTAGTTCGTTTTGGATTGGCTACCTCTGTGTGCACCTCCCTGAGTGGCCTAGTTTGCAGCACTACCTGTTTGGTTTCCTCCAAGGATATTAAGAGAACTGTGAAGGCAGATAGCAGAACCTCTGGCAGCCATGTTCACCTAGTCATTTAACACAGGGGTGGTACCAGAGGATTGGAGGAGGGCACATGTAGTACCTGTACATAAATCCAGCAGCAGGGAGGAGGCAGGTAACTATAGGACAGTCAGCCTCATCTCAGTAGTGGGGAAGATCATGGAGACATTGCTTAAAGAAAGGATAGTGGGTCATGTAGAAGCCATTAGAGCCCAGCACCATAGGCAACATGGATTCACAGTGGGGAGGTTATGTCAGACAAATCTGATTGATTTCTTCAACTGGGTGACAAAGAAAGTAAATTAGGGTGGAGCAGTGGATGTCACCTACCTTGATTTCAGCAAAGCCTTTGACACCATTCCACATAAGAGGCTGATAAACA
Source organism: Neoceratodus forsteri (assembly GCA_016271365.2). NCBI lineage: Eukaryota > Metazoa > Chordata > Ceratodontiformes > Ceratodontidae > Neoceratodus > Neoceratodus forsteri. Next base: position 35,346,910 of record CM057450.1, read on the forward strand.
AGCTGGGTAGGCTGGCACAGGGGACTGGGTGGTAAACTGGGTTTGACATTGGCAAACAGACAAGAGGCAGAGGTTGGTAGTAAATGGAGTGCAGTCTGGGGAGAGGGGAGTGACCAGTGCGGTGCCTCCGGGATCCGTCCTGGGGCCAGTTCTGTTAGATGTCTTCATTAGCAACATTGCAGTGGGGCTGGAGGGAAAGTTCTGCCTGTTTGCAGATGACACCAAGATCTGTAACAGAGTGGTTACCCTAGAGGGGATGGAAAAAATGAGGAAGGACCTGGGGAAGCTTGAAAAATGGTCTGAAGACTGGCAACTGAAGTTTAATTTAAAGAAGTGCAAAATTATGCACCTGGGACACAGAAACCCTAGGGAAAGCTACAGGATGGGGGAGGGGGGAGTTGCTGACAGTCACAAAGGAGGAAAGGGAAATTGGGGTTATTATTTCACATGACCTGAAAATGTCAAAGCAGAGTACTAAGGCAGCTGGGAGGGCAAGTGGCATGCTGGGGTGCATAGACAGGGGTATTACCAGCAGAAGGAGGGAAGTAGTGATGCCATTATATAAAACCATGGTCAAGCCTCACTTGGAGTACTGTGTGCAGTTCTGGAGGCTGCACCTTCATAAGGACAGAAACAGGCTGGAGACAGTCCAGAGAAGGGTGACTAAGATAGTACAGGGCTTGTAACAAAGAGAGGTATGAGAAGAGATTAAGGGACTGCAATATGTACTCACTGGAAGACAGGAGGGAAAGAGGGGACAGGATAGAAACATTCAAGTTCCTAAAGGGTATGAACAAGGTGCAGGGGGGAGACATTTTCCATTACAGGAGGAGGAGCACAGGAACAAGGGGGCATAACATGAAACTGGAAGGTGGGAAGTTAAGAGGGAATGTGAGGAAGTTCTTCTTCACAGAGAGGGTGGTGGATGCATGGAATGGTCTGCCTCAGGAGGTGGTGGGAATGAGCACTGTGGATAGATTCAAGCATGCTTAGGACAGGTATAGGGGGAACCACAGAGGTACAGCTGTGGGTGAGTAGGAAGCAGTAATCCAGTACAAGGGCTTACGGGCAGACTAGGTGGGCCAGGCGGTCCTTATCTGCCAACAATTTCTATGTTTCTATGTGTATATGCATGGTGGGGACTGGACATGTGGGTTGGTGTTGAGTTCTTGCTACTTTTGTATTTGCCTCTTAATGTCTGTTTGTGTGGAAACATTCAAAACTATGGAGAGAAAATAGTAGGAATACAGGCCAGACAGAAGTAATTAAGTAGTTTTGTGGGTAAGTGTGTGTATATTGGGGGTGGAAAGAACCACAAGTTTTTCCATTGGCATGTGTGCTACAGTTCAGTTGTGCTGCTGAGATGAGGGAGGACAAGAAAACTTAAAAAAGTGTAACAGTGGTTATAAGCATGCCGCATGCATGCAGATGTATGCAGATTTGTATTGAAGTACAAGTGAGCCTTATGCGTACAGGCAGTATAACTTAGTGGTTAAAGGCACTAAACTACAAACTAGGAAACTTGAATATCTGGGTTTGAATCTCTTCAACTCCTACCTGTATATGGTGTGATCCTGAGCAAGTCACTTAACTTTTATGTGTACAGTTACCAGTGACCACTTGCTTTTTGCATGCATGCCACATGCACAGCCTTTTCCAATTCAACATAAAAAGCATGCTTTCCACATTTGCTTGCTGCACACATGCCACATGCATGCAGTCAGTTCCAATTTAACATTTAAATCATGCATGCAGCACACATATCACATGGGCAGTTTTATGTGTGCTGCATGGAAACATTTTATATAATTATTTCTGTAAGGAAAGAGTATAAAAATTAAGTTAACGTAATTATGTTCTTTTACATGAAATTTGTACTACTAGATACTTAATACCCTTAGTTTCCCAGTAACAAGATACAAACTTCTATAATTTTCTAACTTTCCATTAGGAAATATAATCTCATTGTTTAGTTTTCGTTCTACAGGTAAATAAACTGGTGCCAGAGGTGCTTGTTAACTTTAAGTAAGAAGCATTGCTATATGCTTCTAATACTGCCTCCTGGTGCCTGAAGGATTTCTGTGGGTACAGTACCAATATTTCATTGGCATACATATATACCTCTGCCCCCAGTTTTTACCACTACAACCAGATTTGTCTAATAATCTCAGCCAATGATTCAATACTTAATTAGGGTTGCTACCTGTCAGGTTTTTTTACCAGGTAATCTGCTTTCCAGGGTCCCTATCCAGTTATCCTGTTTTGCTCAGAGACAGTCAGGTTTCTGAGCTACTTTGAGTGCTCACGTACTCTTAAAACAGATTTTGTTATAGCATTCATTGTTTCAGCTGCCAGTCCAGGCACAGGCACAACCAGTGGGGGATAAAGTGGGCCAGTTCCCCTTAACTGTTAAGGCCCTGCAAAATGGGCAGAGACATTGGCATTTGCATGAAAGGTTTAGCAGGTCCATGTCTCCCCAACTTTTTAGCTGTGCTGGCACTCATGTGTCCAGGCAGGGCCCCTGAAAGGATGGGGGAGCCAGGGATAATTCCTGGGACCCAGCACCAAAGAGGAGCCCAGGCTGCCTGACATGTTACTGTGTACAGCTGCATAGGGGCCCCAGAGTCTGAAATTTTCCCAGGGTCCAGAATTCCTTTCACAGGTCCTACGTCCAGTTACAAACATGTTATGTTGTCAGGATAGTCCTTTGCCAAAGCAGTTAACCTGGGAGGTGTAAGTATGGCCATCAAGACCATTAGCAGATCAGATACTTTATCTAATTGTTTCCACTCTGCATTTTAAGTAGCACAGCAGCAAAGCTAGGCAAAAAGTCTGACCCTACCTTTTGTAACAGTAAAACTTTCAGTTATCTTCCATCTTCATTTGCTGGTAAACTTTTCCATCTCTACCAGAATGTAAACATTTTTGTTTTATTGTGTTGCCTTGAGAAAAAAATGTGTTCACTTCTTTTGGCTTTGAAATAGTGTTGTGGGCATGAATAGGGTTGCCACCTTTTGTTAAGGTAAAAAATGAATACTAAACTGCACCCTTAACTCCACCCCCTAGCTCCACCCCTTCTAATGCCTGATCATGCATAACTACTTATCAAAAGCCATTTGTCATATCAGTGAAGGCTGTAAAAGACAATACTTAAAGCAGATCAATAAAAATGTTATCATACTGTACCCATTAAATTAGCTTTTCTTTGTTCTTCCTTTTCACTTGTTTGTTTGTTTAAGGTTAATACCATAGAGCATAACCTTATTTACAATGGTGACTTTATCATCAGCACATCATGAGATGTTGAAAAATACATACAAATACAATAGAGAATATTTTATTTATTTATTGAAACTGTTTTACCAGGTAAACATACAGAAATAAAGGATATCTCATATACAGATGTGATTTGGGGCACAATGAAATACTGTAAATAGTATATAAAGGATATAAAACAAACACATTTTGATAAATATCTTCATATCTGGATTAAAGAGTGAGATGGGTTTGTAGCGTTTTGGTTCATTCAAATCCTTTCTCGCCACTACAATAAACATTATCATTACTTCTTGCTATGTGCATGGCATGCCATCTGAGTCTAAGTAAGAGCAAAAAGTTTGCACTAGGAATGGTGTCAGTACTGTTTAAAGATTTTATAGAACTCATCACTATAACTGACCAGGCCTGGTTCTTTGCGATGCTTTGCAATACTTTAACCCCTTGATTGCCTTCTCCATTTCTTCTAGTGTTATTAACTTATTTAGATTTTGCCTATCTTCCTCTGAGACCACTGGTAATTGCATTTTGTTTAGGACGATCAAGATAATTTTGTGATTATCCAACCTCTGTTCCTTTCTGTATAAAGATGAGCAAAATGCTGAAAAGTCTTCTGCAGTATCTCTGGGCTATCTCACTTTATCCTGTTTATACCCCCTTCTTTATATTATTTTTATATCGATTGCTTGCATCTTATGAAAGCTCTATGTCAGTAATTTACTTGCCATTTCCATGTTCATAATATTTCTAGCCTTTACTGTATAACAAAGTTTCCCATCTGCCTGTGTCGTGAGAATAGTCTGCAATTCTTGCCTCACTTTCTCTAATTTCTTATGAGTTGCCTGCTTCCCCCTTCTCTTATTTTATGATCCTGTTCCATGACTGAGATCTTTTCAAGCAACTCATGTGTCCCTGGATTGCTGCTAGTTTTTTTTGTTTTATGGGATGCATAAAATACAACGTCCTCCTCCTAGTACTGCCTTACTTATTTGGTTACTTGGTTGAAAAGGCAGAAGAATACACTAGCCCTTCAGGTCTATTTCCCACACTGTGTGGGGCATTATACGCTGATCTTTGTTAAGTATTTATTAAGTTGCAACTCAAACTTTTCAAAATTCTCTGAGAGAACTGTATTTTATGTAAGTTAGTCCACAGTTTAACCAAGCATACCATGAAGTATTTACTCTGATTATTTGTGTAAGCCCATTCCAAATGTATTTTTGCTCAGTGTCTTGTGTTGTGTGGTGATTCAAGTAATCTATGGAGTTATTAATTGTTTCTTCAAACTGACTGTTGTTTAGGAGGGAGGAGTTAAATCACCAGATAGACACTCTGTCTCGAGGGCTCATGGAATTTGTATAGAGATAGGAGCATGGTCTGAAATAGTAACAACAAGTATGGAGCTTGTGCTGATTCTGTTGTAACACCCCCTCTCCCAAATTTGGGGGCTTACCTTATGCCTGTTTCTCCCATACCTGCTCCCATCTCCTGGAGCACCTCCTGGCTGCTTGCGGTTTCTCCCAGTCCAGGTTCCAAGTTTTCTCACTGCTCCAGCCCAAGTCCTTTTTGTGCCCTTGCCCCCCAAATAGCCCCAGTGTAAATCTAGCCCTTTTCTGGCTCCAGAACCTAAGCCGTGCCTCCACATTGTTCTCTTTGGCACTCTGGTGCCATGGGGATCATGCATGTGCAAAGCTGCGCCTTTGTTCTCCTGACTGCTCAGTTTGCAGTCCAGTGGGAGAGTGTTCAGCAGTCCCGATTCCTGTGTTAGGTGAAGTGGGGACCGATGACCTAAACAAGGGCCATTTCTCAATTTTCCTCGTTTTAAATAAAGAGTTCCACAAAGCACTATTGATCAGCGCTCATGAATATTAATGAGCAGAGCCAGATCCTTATAAATATTAATGAGGGTTCTGTATACCCTCGGGGAACTGTATGTTTCGGTCGCTTCTGCAAAGGAAAGAGAATTGTAAATAAATATAATAATGTAGCTGCTGACTGTGGACACTAAAGGGCTATTGTAAAAGGGAAAACATGTTTAAATAAATAACTATTTAAACTGACTTCACCAGATAATGCCAGATAATGTTGGGACTTAAATGACAGTCTGCCTGCTGCAAATCAAGGGACATTAAATATTGGCAGCAGCAACAGGCTCAGGACTGAAATAAAAAGCTAAAGCTAGGCAACAATATTAAAGACACACATGTGGCTACTGAAATGTGGGGCAAGAGGGCAAAAAATAATAGTTACTTTGACTGCACCAGGACTTTTATTTGGGACTGTGTTAAATCTGCTACAGGGACTGTATGTTTAGCAGCCTTTACAGAGCAACAACAGCCAATCGGAAAGCTGGGATTTTTAAGCCAGGACTTTTGCTAAAGCTCATGGGAAACTGTCAAGTGTTTATGGGGGACTGCAGGGACCAAAATGCAGGTGCCAAAATAGGAAACCAATTGTGCATCACGGCGACTTCATGAATAATTAATTTTTGTGATTGTCAAGCACTTCAACCAACCATAGCCAGAGCAACAAATAGCTTCAGCCAATAAAGAGCCTCAGGAGATCCCCATAAAAGACAGTACTTCTGGCAGATTTTGAAAGATTCAATCGTGAGCCCTCACAGAGGTAGGGGCTCAGGTCTCAACCAGCAAAATGGTCCTAGTGATCCAGTGCAAGCCCCCCCACAGGGGAGAGGGGCATGATTCTCTGCCAAAAGGGGAAATCAGTGGTTCTCTAAAGTAGAACCTGCTAGCTTAGGGGCTGCCAGAAAATGTCCTCCCAGGGTTAGCTCAATTCTTTCCACATTTAGGAAAACATGGATCCTGCAATTTCATGCAAAGCCAGATGTGAGAGAGCTGAACCTGCCTCAGCAGCTAGAGTGCTGATATCTTCAGGAACCTCAGAAAAAGGAGAGCCATTCCTGTGAGGATGCCTCAGTGAGTAAACTTGTATCTGCAAAAATCACTTAAAGGAAAGCTTAATGGGGCAGCAAAGCCCACAGAGAACTGTTTGAAACTGTTCACTCATCTGCACCCTGCGTCTGTTCAAATGCTCAGTGACCCTGATTAGTGAAGTGACCGTGGATGGTCTAGTTAATGTATAAATGTGTCTGAACGGCAAGTTAAATTGAAGAAGCCCAGTGAACTAATGGAAACTCTTATTGCCAAGAGCATGGTTTGTGTTAAAAGAGGAAGTGAAAAGATGTCCTCAGATTGGACAAATGTTCTAAATGGATAAATGTGCTGAATGTGAACTTAAGAAATATAAATGTGCTGAATGTAATCTAACTGGTCTGGTCATACCGCAAGTGTTTTCAGCCCAGAAGAGGGACCAGTTTTCAAACTTAAAGTATAGTTTCCATCGTCAAGTCTTAAGATGTTTGCAGGAGGTTTAGGTGGACCTGGCTGGTGACTTGCCTGCCATTTAACCTCCATAGATGGTTTTCGCTTGCTCAAAGCATTTAATTCCAACCTGCTTGTGCTTATAAAGATGTCTAATAAAAAATGCAGGGCTCTCCCCTGCTCCAACCAGAGAAATTGTAAATAGTTTTAAAGGTGATCTTCCAAGCATAATCCTAAATCTGCCTAACCAACTGATCAAGATACAGCTGCACTGTCCATCAGGCCTGCACCATTTATGGACTATGGTTACTGGGTACCCAGGCTAAGGTTGGGATTGCTGGGTCTCATACCAAATATGGGGACTGGTACCAGTATGGGTATAGTGATAACTGTGTTAACTGATTTATTGCAGCCGGTTAAATAGCCAGGAACTATTCTAGAGGTTGGTGGGCTAAAGTGATTGATTTGTGATTTTAACTGCAAACTGTTAATCTTGAACCAAACCAAATCCAAACCAATTAAACTAAATGTAATTACTGTATATAGCATAACCTCTATTCCTTTTTTCACCCTTTCTAACCCTCCCCATGTAAATAAACATGTTATTGTTGTTTTGCAGATACCTGTGTCATGAGCATATAATTAGTATCCCGTCATCAAATGGTAAAGTGTATTAAATGTGAGAAAATGTTATCAGGTCATGTCTGGGGTGGCTGGTTGATATTGTGGGTTGGTACAGCATCCCAGAGGGTTGTACCAGGTTTTATTCTAACCCACTTAAAGCTATACTCTGGGTGGAGGCACTGCACAAATGTAATATCTTGTGTAAGAACCAGATTAAAGCTATTTTTGGGAACCCATGCCTCTCAACCTACATCCTGGGTAGTAGGCAGGGGTAGTAGCCCTTGGAGTATAGCTGCCTAGGGCTTACACTGTGAAGATTGTACTAATGTAATATAATCTATTCATGAATAAAAAACTATTGGGGTAAGAAAAGACCATGAAATCATTTTCTTTACTGTGCTCCTCTTTCCAGACATCTGCTAGTCCAATTTCTTAACTCGGGGCACACAGTAAAAAAAATCCTCTTCCAGCATGACTATACCCTCCCTAAGTTATTGCCACCTTTTCCGTGATCCTTAAAGGGGAATCTTCATTGGTGGCATAGATGTTACCAGAAAGTAAAGGGTCCCCTTTGTGCATGCTTTGTATTAAAACAAACCATCCCTGAGGGTCTTGTTCAGCTGCTATACTCTCTAGAAGAAGTCTCCTTTTAATTTGTACCATGACTCCAGCCCACTTAGATAAAGGATTGGAGGAAGCAATTACCTGCCCAACCAAGTCCTTTAGAAGCTTTAAATGTTCCTGCTGATTCAAGTGGGTCTAGTGCTGTGCAATAATACAATTCAATCAGCAGAATTACTGCAAAAGTTGGAATTTCAAAATGCTAAATGTTGTAATGCACATTGGCTAAGTTACTGATATTTAATCACTTTTTATACATTTTTCTTACATTTTGGAAGGGTGCCACTGGTTAAAATTTAACGTGTAAATAACTGATCTAAGAGGGAGTCTCCTTGCCATCAGCGGCCAGACTAATCATGGTTCAGTCAAATGATGAGATCAAGAACCCATTTAACATGTTAAATCATGGAATGAAGATGTAAAGTTAACAAATGGAATTATTTAAATGATGTACAGGCTTTGGAGCAGCGTTTTTATTTTTGTTTGTTTGTTTTTTGAGAGGGAGGCATGCACTGGTACTATTACTGATTCTGATTTTGGTCACACTCCAGTAGCATACTTACAAAATTAAAGAACTATGTAGAAGAAAAGTCATTTAAATCTCTGTGAATTAGCCAAGGTTGAGCTTGCTTATTGAATCATTTCTCAAGTCAGTCAGACCATTTTGTGGAAAAGGGCCTACATTCATTCAACACATTCAGAGGATTTAAATTTCTGGAAAAATTGGAATTTTGGAAAATTTCACAAAATTTTTCACAAAATAAGAATTTGCAGTGTTCACCTAGCACTAAATAAGGCTCCTGTAAAAAGCTAAGGTCACTACCCCACTGTTTCAGTTCTGTTAGAATTTCTGTGCATTTTACCACTGCCTTAAATCCTTTCACATAAAATGAACTTATTATGGCTGGCCCAGTAGCACTGATGGTTAAGGCACTGAATGCCACACCTCACACCACACTGGCGACCTGGGTTCAGGAACAAAATTGGACCACCGGGGGTCAGCAGGGGAGGGAAGGGATTGAGTGTCCAGAGGACTGCTCTCCCTTCCCAGAGTGGGTTCCAGGGTATGCGCCGCTCCTAGATGTACCCTGACGGTAGTTAGGGGCAGTGCAAGGAACATATGGTGCAAGCAGATGTGAGGCGGAGCTGCAGCAGATGTCAGCACTTAAGTGCCACTGACATCATTGCAAGTCCAAGCTCCAGGCGCAACCAGTAAGAGAACCCCACCCCTTGGTCTAGAGAGGTGATGAGGGATCCAGTGGACTGTGTCCATATCTCCAGCACTAGGCCATCTCTCCGATGGCTGGCTGAGCCCCTCACCAGATGGACCCTCTAATCCCAGAAAAGGCCGCCAGGTAGGAGAGGCAGGCCATCCCCTGGGGGGGTTGATTTTGGGGAGCTGGAGTGTCTGGTTGGGGGGGTGCTGGAGGGAAGGAAGGCTTCAGGCAGGGGAGTAGAGGCGTCAGGCTGAGATCACCTCAGAGAGATGTTCTGACCATGGAGGTGCATAATGAAAGTAAAGAAAAAAAAAATTAAAAAAGGAACTTATTATGAGTATCCCTACCATATGTAACCCAAGGCATTCTATCTTGATCTCTGCCTACTTTATGGTAAGGGATCATCTCCAGACATCTCCTGTGGAATGCAGAAAAGGACTTACCCTCTTTGTGGCTCCTCTCTAAGCTATATTGGGGATTCAGACTTGACACCTGGAGACACAGAGCAAGCTGTAAACATATGCAGCGTTGAATCCCTGAAGCCTGAAGCTTAGAACTCAGTCAATTAGAGACTCATAATAAAAAATAATAGTACTGGGCTTGAGAACACAAAAAAACAACAACAAAAAAAACCTTGTGAAATAATGAAATAATGAGCCAACCCTGCTCCATTTAGACAACAGTCAGAAAGCAATGTCGTGTCTTCTATCCTACTAAAATATTGTGCATGACCCAATTAAAGCATAGGTCAACAAGGCCCAGGCCCAGGGTCCGTGCCTGCCAAGGGGCTACATGCCTGAGTGTATCATCTTGGGTACAGAAAGCAAGCTCAGTCAGTCCAACTTGTAATCATTCTTTTCTGGAACACATCAGCCTAATCTCTGTAACAAAGAACTACTGTTCCAGCACCTGTTAACACCCCATTAAGCCAGTAACCCATCTCTGTTATATACTGTAGCTAGCCATCTGCCTCACTTGAACAGAGAAGTGAATAAAAATCGTGAAATAAACCTGTTATTTGCAGTGATGATGTGCCTAGAGTGTAAGTAAATCATTTATTTGCACTCCAGGTTCATCATCAGCATTTATTTCCACTGCAGCCACATCATCAACAACACCGAGACTGGCAAGAGCTTTCTGTTCGCCATTGATTCCCATGTTGTCATTCAAATGGTGTGCTTTTTTCTCAGAGTTAACCTGGACACGGAACAACACTGTATGCCCATCCAGAAGTTTGCCCACTGCATAAACAAAATATGCCATAGGCAGTGTGATAATAAACTATTTATTTTTTTGCATTAGAGTGTGACCTCTATAGAGCTCACTCATGGCTCCACCGCTCGTGATGTCAATAGAGGTTAAAACCTGATCCCAAAAATAAATTGTTTATTTTCACATTGCCTGTGGCATTTCTCCTATTTGCCTGCAGTAGTTGTGGGCTGTATGTGAGTAAACTTTTTAACACTCTTAAAAAATGAGCCCCAAGCCATCCTGGTGGCACTGAGGGTTGAGGTCCTGGACACCACACATCAGACCATGCTGGCGACCTGGGTTCAGAAACAGACATGGGTTACTCGGGGGATGACCTGATGAGGGAGGATTGAGTGTGTATATGACTGCTGTCCTCCTTCATGGAGGGGGGGGTTGCCAAGTCTCACTGTTGTAATTGTGGATTCCAATGATGAATCAACCTCAGAAAATGAAATAACAATCTCCAACAAAAGGCACTTTTAGTGGCAAAAAACAAGGGACCTAAGGGAGCTGAAAAAGGAAAAGGAAAACAAGACATGGCAGGAGAGGTGGTCAAAAACACAGAAAGGGATATGAGAGTTTTGAGAGAAAGGACACAGAAAAGTTTCCTCACCCAACAACTAACACACCAAAATCTGGCCAATGGAAAATCATGTACACAAATGCTCACAGCCTGGGAAATAAGATCCCAGACCTGCAGGCAATAATGTCAGAGGCTAAACTGGACATAGTAGCAATTAGTGGGACGTGGTTTACCAGTAACCACACTTGGGAGACTTCAGTACCTGGCTATGTATTGTTCAGAAGAGACCGAGGTGCAAAGGGGGAGGAGTGGCCCCTGTATGTTAATGAAAATATCAAAGCTACAGAAATTCAGAATACACATAAGGAGCCAGAAGAAATGTGGGTCACCCTGGAAACAGGAAATGGGACAGCCATAAGAACTGGGGTTGTCTACAGGCCCCAGACCAGAGGGAGGACATAGACACATTACTGTTAGAAGATATACAAAACATGACAGCTAAAGGGAGGTTCTGATAATGGGAGACTTCAACATGCCAGATACAGATTGGTCAATACCAGCAGGAACATCTGCCAGAACTAGACTCATAGTGGATTCCTGCAGGGAGGGCCTCAAACAACTGGTACAGCAACCCACAAGAGATAGGGCTATCCTAGATCTAGTACTGACTAACAAAGAAGGGATCACAGATCTCCAGGTAGAAGGTCACCTGGGGCAGTGACCATCACATGGTATGGTTCAATTTGGCTACTACATCTAAATCATCCCATTCCAAGGCAAAAATATGGGACTTCAGAGGAGCTGACTTTGATAAGATGGCCAACAGAGTTAAGCTAGCCCTGGCAAAAAGAAACACAGGTGAGGAGGTACAGGCAAAGTGGGCAAGCATTAAGGATACAATACTTGAAGCAACATCCCATTGTGTTAGACAGAAAAGGAAGTGCAAAAAGAAGGAAACCACTTTGTTCTCAAATACAGTAGCAGAAAGGTCAGAGCCAAAAGGCTGGCCTTCAGAAAATATAAGGGAACACAAGGGATGAAGATAGGGGCATACCAAACTGCCCTAAGGGAAGCAGGTAAGGCAGTAAGGCAGGCAAAGTCCCAAACTGAGGAAACACTAGCACAAACAGTAAAAGAAGGTGACAAGACTTTCTATAGATACATTAGTGAAAGGAGAAAGTTCAGAGGGGTATTGCTAAGCTTAATGGAGAAAAGGGAGCATGTGAGGAGGAGGACCCTGTAAAGGCATCTATCCTAAATAGATACTTTTGCTCAGTATTCACTGAAGAGAAGGTAGGGCAGGGCCCACAGCTCAGCATCATGGACACAGGGGAGGAGGTGAGCACTACTCCTTCACAAAGAAAGGGTCCTACAAGAGCTTGCTAAGCTCAGGGTGGATAAGGCAATGGGACCTGATGGCATACATCCCAGGGTACTTAAGGAGCTAAAGGAGGAACTAGCAGAGCCATTAGCAGAATTGTTTAGTGAGTCTCTGAGCACAGAAGAGGTCCCAGAAGACTGGAGAAGGGCTCATGTGATCCCACCCACAAGAGTGGTAGCGGAGGAGGCGGGAACTACAGACCGGTCAGTCTTACCTCAGTAGTGGCAAGATTATGGAAGCACTCCTTAAGGAAAGGATAGTGCAACACCTGGAACCATAGGGCACAGGATCCAAGACAGCATGGGTTTACAAAGGAAGGTCATGTCAAACTAATCTCATAGATTTCTTTGACTGGGTAACCAGAGTGGTGGACCAAGGGGAGCAGTTGATGTCGCCTACCTTGACTTCAGCAAAGCTTTTGACACTGTTCCACATAGAAGATTGATAAATAAGCTAGGTAGGCTCGGGTGGGTCAGAAGTTGGTCAACTGGGTGGCAAACTGGTTGACTGGCAGAAAACAGAGAGTGGTGGTAAATGGTATACAGTCAGAAGAGATGCAAGTCACAAGTGGGGTACCTCAGGGATCAGTCCTGGGGCCAGTCCTATTCAACATCTTCATTAGTGACCTAGCAGATGGACTAGAGGGTAAGGCTTGTCTGTTTGCAGATGACACCAAGATCTGCAACAGAGTAGATGATCCAGATGGGGTTGGGCAGAATGAGAAGAGATCTGGATAAACTAGCAGAATGGTCAGAAGAGTGGCAACTGGGATTTAATGCAAAGAGTGCAAAATCATGCACATAGGGAAGAGAAACCCTGAAGCCACTTATAGGCTGGGAGGGGAGTTGCTAGCAGTCACAAAGGAAGAAAGAGACTTGGGCATCATCATCACTGATGACCTGAAATCATCCAAGCAGACCTCTAAAGCAGTAGGTAAGGCTAGGGGGGTGTTAGGGTGTATTAGTAGGGGTATCACAAGTCGTAAGAGGAGGTAATAATCCCTCTGTACAAGACATTGGTTAGGCCCCATCTGGAGTACTGTGCAGTACTGGAGGCCACACTCCACAAGGACATTAACCAAATTGAGGCAGTCCAGAGAAGGGCAACCAAAATGGTGCAGGGACTGCATCAGAAGACATATGAGGACAGATTAACGGAGCTCAATATGTATACCCTTGAGCAAAGGAGGAGAGAGGTGATATGATCGAGAGATTTAAACACCTTAAGGGCATAAACAAGGTGAAAGAGTCTAACATGTTTAAATATAAGAAAAATAGCAGGACAAGAGGACACAGCATGAGATTAGAGGAGGCCGATTAAGGGGAATGTGAGGAAATTCTTTTCCACAGAAAGGGTGGTAGATGCATGGAATGGCTTACCACAAGAAGTAGTGGCTATGAATACAGTGCAGGGCTTCAAACAGGCATGGGATAGGCATAAGGGAGCAATACAAATGACTATGAATAGATAGGTCACTGACATAGCAAAGGCCGATGGCACATTTATAAGGTAGAAAAAGAAATGGGCAGACTGGATGGGCCTTGAGGTCCTTATCTGCCGTCAACTTCTATGTTTCTATGTTTCTATGTTTCAAGTAATCAACTTATCAAAAAAGGAACTGACTGGTAGTGAAGCCGGTATTATCAAAATTACTTAATTATGTACCAAAATCAAGGTTTAATGAATTTAAGATACACATAGACCTGTTTAGTTTTTTCAGGAAGATAACGCTTAAACTTTATTTTGCAACTAAACAAAGAAACTTGAGTAAAGTGACACAGTTGGTTGTTTTCTAACTCGGATATCCTCTCCAAGCCAGAGGGCCTGGACTATCTACTGGCATTTGTGGACTCTAGTGACACAAAGAGAAATGAACTATTGGGTATAGAGATAACAGAGAACATCAGGGAAGTAAGCATGGACACACAGAATTTGTCCTCCTCACTGAACGTATTAAATAAAGGCCACAGCCTAGAGGGAGATATAGATGTACTTATAGGTGATGAATTAAAAACTTTCAAGGACATTAGGAGGTCTGTTCAGAGGCACTTCAAATTTTTGTCCATTGATTTGTAATAACACTGTACCTTTATTTGAAAAACCGTGTAACAAAACAAGTGACTGATCTACTTAAGAAAAATTCTAGTGGTGGTCAGAATAATCTTGCCCCCTCTGAACAACAGGCACTGAAGAATCTGTCCACAAGAAGCAATTAGTAACCAAACCTGCAGACAAAGAAGGCAACATTGTTCTTCTAAATAGAAATCACTATGAGAATATTGTGAATGACTTGTGATTAGATAATAGATACTATCGCAAGTTATCCTCAAATCCATTAATGTCCTTCAAAAGGGAATTACAGATCATATAAGAAAAGGGTGTGGCAACAGGTGCAATAATTCTAAATTTGAATTCTTGTGGTGTGAGTACTCAATAATCCTTACATTTTACATCCTGTCCAAGGTATATAAAAATCTTAGGACCCCCCCTCCCCTGGAAACCAATTGTCTCTGGGGTGGAATCCATGACCTAAAATGTGGGTATATTTCTTTACTACTTCCTATAAGAAACTGTGCAATAACTACCATCCTACCTGAAGGACAGTGGCCATGCTCTCTGCAAATTCCAAGATTGTATCTGGGAGGAGGAATATATTTGCCTCAATGTAGAAGTTGAGGCATTGCATACCTCCATACGCCATCATGGTGTTGGGGTATGTAAACAATTTCTCCAAAAAGTAAATTTAAAGAATCCATTCCTGCTGAATTCATTATCAGAGCCATAGAATTTGGTTTGAGCCACAATGTATTTGAATTCGATCAGAATTTTTATTTGCAAATTTATGGTATGACCATGGGTGCCTCAATTGTCCCTGCTTATGTGTGCCTTCTCTTTGATTTCTGAGAAGAGACAGTGAATAACAATCATATCACTAGCTCTTTCTTCAAACATTTACAGTGTTAGTTCAAGTGCATAGATGATTGTGTTTATCTATGGGATGGGTCTCAGAAAGAAGCCATGGCTTGTGCTGAAAGGCTTAACAGCAATGAATTAAATTTGATATTTATAGCCACTGGAGACCCTACTGTAATTAACTTCTTGGATCTTACACTTTTGGGAAATGTGGAAGAGGAATGGGGATCACGGGGGCGGGGGTGCAGAAAAGCTACTTTGACCAATTTCTTACTCAGGTATAACTGTTCTCATCCATAATCTCTGAAACAATACTCTCCATATAGCCAGTTTCTGAAAGACATGATTGTATGGATTTGTCTGATTTTGATGAACAATCAGAAGAACTCAAAAATAAGTTCAAGAGCAGGGACTATACTGATGATGGTATTGAAACAGCTTAGCAGAAGTTGAGAAATATGGATAGACAATGACTTTTAGGAGAAAAACAGAAATCTGTGGGGGAATGCGGCCCTGTCTCATTCTCTATAGAGTACAATTGTGTTACAGGAAAAATAAGAAGCATCATTTGGATACACTGACAGATTCTTCTTACTGATCAAACAGTGGGTACTGCTGTAGGGAACCAGCCCAGAATAACATACAGAAAAAGTGGTAGCATAAAAGATACGGTTGTACACAATTCATCAATCCACAGAACATAAGAAACACTTGGCCGCCAGCATTTCCAAAGGGTTTTAACAAATTCCAACATTGTAACATTTGTAAATACTCTAAACAGGACAACTACTTTATTTTCTCCAAACACAGATAAGGATAAAAATTATGTCAGTAATTTTACCCTCTAAAAGTGTGTCCCAGTTTATTTTGCAAAACTCTTCACTAATAAGGTGATGGTTTGCAGAGTTATAATTATACAATACTCTACACCCTTATTGATAGGTATATGTATATATAAATATATAAATATATATATATATATATATATATATATATATATATATATATATATATTCCTAGTAGGAAAATAATATGCTGTTGTGATCATTTCTACCCAAGAGAGCATCAATCCTTAAGTTAGCAATGTTTATTTTGTAGCTACTAAGTACGATATCCAGAATGTTAGTTCCCTTGATGGGCAAATTGATGTGTTGCCTCAACCCAGGTGCTTGGTCATCACCTATGGAAGGAAATAGTTTTCTAAGGCTGCTATAGATCAAATAATGGATTTAAGTGACTGAAAATATCTGGTGGCTCAGCAGGTGCCTATTGCTGCTTTGGTTGTTTAAAGTCCTTTACGTTAAGTGCATACTCTCATAATTTTACAGATTTGTTTTACTATACTGTATGGCTCTGTATTTAAGTGTTTGTTTAAGTAATACTAGCCCTGTTGCTTAAAAATTCACTTGGACTGTAAATAAAATGCAGACCAAACAAGGTCTGCCTTAATTTGAAAGCCTTTTACACCCATTGTCCTGTTATGAAAACAATAACAATGTTATAAATAGAATGAGTCAGGACAGAAATGGACTGACTGGGATAAAAGATGGGAGGACTCTCAGAAGGTGAGTTGTATTTGGAGGCAAAGAATAGGAACATTTCTCCACTCATTGACATGTTATTTGTATAAAATTACTTTTGGTTCTTGATCCATTTGCTCCAGATACTTACACAAGGATCTAAACAGGACAGGTGGTATGAGATAAGTCATGGGGATGAGAGGTGCAGACTGGGAAGTGGACAAAAGCTGAGAAGGCAAAGATCAGAAACTCAGTGGGACAGGGCCAGTCTGCCTGTCCTGTGGCAGTGATGCAGCCAGTGATGCCAAGGACCTGGATTTGGCTACTATGACGATTCTTAGCACACACCCAGCATACACTCCATTATGAAATACACCACAAACTCAGTAATTTGTGACCCCTACAGCAAAGATCACAGACCAGATATTGTGAATATTTAAGATGTGTTTTGGTAAGTAGTTTGACATTGGTTATATTAAAAAGGATCCACATTCGACTAATTAATCGGAGACTGAGCTTTCAAATTCTTGTATTGATCCACTGGTTTCATCTCCATAAGTCTCTTTCTCATATATCATAGCACTGATATGTGGCTCAAACCTGATTGTGGATTATTTCTTTAATGCATCTCTTTTAATATTTAATTTTCTTTAATTGGCGTAATTGCCACATGACTACACATCCATATAGTCTATCTGGGATAGCAACCATTAGACAGGTATGTTGGTGAAACCAAGGGATGTATATGAGAATTAAAAAAAAAGTTCAACATTGGAATTATTTGTTTGTTTTAGGTGACTGCATGTCCTATGTTTTTGATGGTTGTTCATTGGTTCATTCGTGTGATGTAATTATACTGTTTGGTGGTCTGATTGCTGTAGGTAGTGAGCGAGCTTCATTTGTGTACTGCCACTCATAGGATCTTAAATGTTGACTTGTACATAATTAAGATGGAGTACACAAGTATCTCAGTGGATTCAGAAACATACATGTGCTGGGATTAACAAGTACATTAGAACAATACCAAACATAGTGTATGTCTAATCATTAGAAAATCTCAGTTCACTGGTGATATCAAATGGACATCACTGATGGAACTGCTCTTTGAATGCCTAAGCAGGCTTGCTGGTGAATCTCTGACTCAATATGGAGTGCAGTTTGGCAGAATATAACATTCGTTCAAGGACACAGCAAACAGCACAGTAAGCAATGCAAGGACATCTGTGAGACTCCCAAGCCGGGATAGCCTTATAGAGGAACTGCAACACTCACATCAGTGCAGTGAAATCAAAATGCAGGGAGACACTCTGAGGGATGTGTTGAGAGTACATGGGGTGTGTGCAACAGTTACAATCAACATACTGCTATGGGAGTTCAGCCGATATCTCAGTTGTAGGAGGTTCCAGCCCATGAAGGTGGAAATGGAAGTGGTAGCAAGTGCTGAAATAAACTGCTTGAGAGCTGAAGCCACCAGGTAACATAGGGCACTTCTGCCATAGCCTCCTCACAGCTCATCTGAGGCTCAAGAAGGTGACTGGACAGTACACAAATCCCTCAAAATCCCCAGGTAAGCACATTATATCAGGTATGGGCTGTATAACTGAGCCATTGGCATAGTTTGTCAATGTCGATGTCTTACAAACAAGTTACTGTCTTTTGTATTAGACAGGGATATCATTAGATCTGTAGGGGGCCTTGACATAGAGGGGAAAATCATAGAATTCCTACTGAGAGATGATCTAGTAAACTTCTTAAAAGGGGGCAGGCTGCAGGACCCCAGACAACACAGGTGAAAGTCGTGACAGAAGAATCTGGTAGAGTTCTTTAACTGGGTAACTACAGCAGCTAAGAGGGGGCAGGCAGTTGATATAGTATATCTAGACTTCAACAAGGCCCTCTACTCAGTACCTCACAGGAAACTGGTCAAAAAGATTAGGGACCTTGGAGTAGAAGAAAAAAAATGTCAGATTAGAGGGAGCTGGCTGGGGGGTAGAAAACAGAGGATGGTAGTCAATGGGGAGTTTTCAGAGGTGAAGGAAGCAAGTAGTGGGTCAGGGGTCAGTACTAGGATTGAGCCTGTTCAATAGTTTCATCTGTGACATAACTGAAACTATTAGGGGTAAGATCAGCTTTTTCACAGATGGCACAAAAGATCTGTGCAAGGGTAAACACAGTGAAAGAACCAAGGAAAGATACAGGCAAGATGGAGAGCTGGGCTAAGATTTGGCAGCTTAACTTACTTAACTTTAATGCTAAAAATGTAAAGTAATGCACAGAGAGTACAACGTCAAAGATGAAATACAAAATGGGTGATGATGCTGGATAGCACTATGGAAGGAAAGGATTTAGGGGTGACGATACTGGAGACCCTAAAAATGCCTACACACTGTAACAGGATAGTGAGCAAAGCAAACAGAATGCTGGGATTCATCGGGAGGGGATATGGCATAAAAGGTGGGAGGTAATATTTTCACTCTACAGGTCACTAGTGCAGCCACATCTGGAATACTGTACAAGGTACTGAAGCCCACATCTTAAGAAAGACTGCAGTAGGGTTGAGGCAGTATGGTGCAGGACAATGAAGATGGTTTGTGGCTTGTGAATATGACATATGAGGAGAGGGTGCAGGACATAAACACCCATACCCATGAGAAGAAGGAAAGGGCTGATATGACTAAGACATACAGGTACCTCCATGGGATATATAGAGTGGACGCCAAGGATCTTTTCTCCTTGAGTTCAGGCACAGGCTTCAGTTGCAGGGATGAAAGGGAATTCACTAAAGCTGGCAAGGGGAGATTCAAAAAATACATATAGGCAAGGCAAGGGCTAGGCAAATTTTATTTATGAGATGCCCATCCCATCCGCTCTGGGCCCCGAACATTTAAAAGAAAATACATATTATGCATTCAAAATAAAAACATAACAATATCACAGATATAACACAATATATGAATACAATGGCTTTGGTAAAAAGCCAAAGCCTGAAAAGGCCAGTAATAGCCTGGCAAAGATTCTAGGACAGCAAGGACTATAATAAACAATCCCAGAAGGCTTGATTAAATAAGAAGGTCTTGAGGTGGGCCTTAAAAACCTCCACAGAAGGGGCCTCCCTCACAGCTGGAGTAAGCAAATTCCACAGGATGGGAGCGGAGACACTAAATACTCTTGTTGCTGGCTGTTTTTAGCCTCGTCCTGGGAATCGCGAGGAGGCCCCTAAAGGAGGAACAGAGGGGGCAGGTCGGGGCAGCGGTAATAAGAAGATCCTTCAGATAAGCAGGGCCCAGACTGTGTAGGGCCTTAAAGGTGAGTAAACCCACCTTAAAGAGGACCCTCCGGCTCACTGGCAGCCAGTGCAGTTGACGCAGGACCGGAGTGATATGACAGTATTTAGACTGTCCAGTCAACAGCCTAGCCGCCATGTTCTGCACCAGCTGCAGTCAGTGCAGGGTCCCCCCAGAGACCTGAGATAGAGCGCATTACAGTAGTCCAGCCTGGACATCATGGAGGCATGTACCAAGGTGGGGAGGTCCTGCGACGGAACTAGGGGCTTTATCCAGGCAATATTCCTCAGATGATAGAAGCTGGTACAGACTGTGGCAGACACCTGAAACTCAAGTGTCAAACCATTGTCCAGAATAACGCCAAGATCTCGCACCCTAGAGGAGGCCTTCAATGGTACAGAACCAAGAAAAAGCCCAGTATCCGCACCAGAGGCCAACCTATCACGCCCTCTGTTAGACTGCACCACCAGTGCCTCCGTCTTATCGAGGTTCAGTCGCAACCAGCTGGAGGCCATCCAGTCATTGATTTCTGTGAGGCACCTATTAAGCACTTCCACTGCACAAGATATTCCAGGGGCAAAGGAAAAATACAGCTGGGTATCATCGGCATAGCAATGAAAATCCAAGCTGTGCTTCCTAATGAACTCTCACAGGGGCAGTATGTACACGGCAAACAACATCAGCGACAAGACCGAACCCTGGGGAACCCCGCATAACAGGTGGCCGGGAGAGGAGGAAAAATTCCCCATCACCACCCTCTGCCTCCTGTTAGATAGAAAGGACTCAAGCCAGCAGATGACCATACCAGTAAGTCCACAGAATTCCCTTAGGCGATCAAGCAACACCCGATGGTCAACCATGTCAAATGCTGAAGAGAGATTGAGGAGAACCAGAATTGTCCCCTCTCCTCGATCTCTAGCCCTAAGGAGGACATTGTGCACCCTAACCAGTGCAGTTTCTGTGCTATGCCTCGCACAAAGCCCAGACTGGAGTGGCTCGTATAAATCATGGGCCATGAGATGCTCCTCAAGCTGAAGCGCCACCACTTTCTCCACAATCTTACCCAAAAATGGGAGATTGGAGATAGGAAGATAATTTGGCTCGATTTCAGGGTCCAAAGATGTTTTTTTCAGAAGGGTTCTCACCAATGCATCCTTCAAGACATCAGCAAAGACCCCCTCTGACAAGGAACACCGGACAATCAAGGCAAATTCCGGGCCAACAAAGTCGACACATCTCATTAAGAAACGAGTTTGCACTGGGTCCAGTTCATAAAAGGTGTGCTGAAGCCCGGAAGCAATCTTAATGACCTCAGCCACCTCCACTGGTCTAAACTCACCCCAACCAGGCAGAGAGCATCCGGACGCCCATAGCGACCACTGTCAGCCAAATTTTGACCCACTGGCAGAACCCCCTGCCTGATGGCGGACACCCTGTCCGAGAAGAACTGAGCAAACTCTTCACATAATGCATTAGAAAAGGTTACCTTCGACTGTAGACAGGAAGGATGAAGAAGCCTGTCCACAGTCTGAAAGAGCATACCTGGTCAGTTCCTCCCAGCAGCAACCTCCCTGGACAAGAATTATGCCTTCTTACGGTTGATTGCTCCCTGGTATGCACTATAGTGCATACGCAGGGCCAGTTTGTCCACCTCCATGCCAGAGTTCCACCAGCAGTGCTCTAATCTCTGACTCAGAGTCTTCAACCCCTTGAGCTCACCATCATACCAAGGGGACCTCAAATGGGAAGACCTGGGTCATACACAGACTGGTGCAAGGGAGTCGAGTGCACCAGCGAGTGCCTTGTTATAGGCAACCACTGCCGCACACTCACCCCCATCGCATGCACTATCCACACTAGATAGGTCAGCTACAGCCAGAAAACCCTCAGGGGTCAACCCCCACAAAGGGCAATAGTTGACCATCTCAGCAGGTGGAGGGCTACCGGGGGGGGGGCCATGAATGAGAACTTCACCGTATAATGATTGGACCAAACGACTGATCAGTCCTGAGACAATAAATCTCAAGCCCCAGTGAGAACACCAGATCCAACATGTGGCCACCCAGATGAGTTACAGAGGAAACACCTTGCGCAAAGCCCAAAGAGGACATCATCCAGAGGAAGTTGGAACCCAACCAAGATTACTTCTTCATGGAAAGGGAGGTAGATAAGTGGAACCAGAAGAAGTGGTACAGGTCAAAACTGTCAGCATCTTTAAGCATGGATGGGAGAAACTAAGGTACACATCATTGAGTTCTATATACTATAACTAGAGGGTGGACATGCGCTGTCAGCTGACACAGATGTCAGCCATATTGCCGGGGGAGATGCTGCTCGCTAGCCACATACTGCCATTCAGCAAGATCTCAGGCACAGAACTCAGGAAGAAAGATGATGGCAATGCCTCCCTTATGAGGCAAGTAAAGTTGCACCCACCATCTTTTGATTGGCAAAAGGCACTGCCTCAGGGTTGCCATTGGGCTGCATGTAGATTTTCAGATCCATGCATGCACAAAAACAAATGGCATGCAGCCTGCATTTCTGCTCTCCTGACTCCATCGGGACAAGAGGACAAGAGAGCACCCCCGGTAGTACATCATTTGTTTGGTGTGATAAAAAAAAAAAAAACACATCTATTTTCGCTCCCTGGTCGGCACTTTTCCTATCTGCGGACTGAGCCAAAAGCACACAGCAAGTCTACTGCCAATGAGTGTGCTGAGCTGCGGGGGTGTGATGATTGAACTGCAGGATGGGGATCATGTGGGGGAGGGTGCGCTAGTCCCATATGTCCCAAACACACTGTCTCCATAGGAGGCACGCATGACCCTCATTTTACCCCAGCCCTCTCCCCAAATGGAAATTGGCAATAAGAGAACATGCTCAACTGGGGGCACATGTACTATCTGCATGTGGGGGAGGGCAGTGGTTAAATTGCAAATGTGTTTGAAGGAGGTGGAACTCTTCATTAGTATTCTTTTTTTATACTCAAATTTTATTGTATTTTCTAACATACAACAGACAATACATACTATTTACAGTCATACATCATTACTTATTCAAAACTGTAGAAGGTACTGGCAAAACAATTTATTTACAATTCATCTTAGCTTTATCTGGGGTTCAGGGGTCCTCTGATAGGGACTGGCATACAGGTTCCTTCATATTAACTTGGTTTACCTAAATACAGGACTAATATATTTTATTATCTTATGGGACAAAGGTGAGATCTACATTCATGACATAGAGGCACCAGCAGTTCTATCTAGTCCTACCAGTGTCCGAGGAGGTAGAACTCGGTTCCTGCCCAATGTAACCCTTGCTGGTGGGGGGGGTACAGCTTGTCTGTGGACAGGAAGGGAAGTATGGGGTGACAGTCCAGCTGTATGGAGGGTTGTTGGTTTGGGGTGATGCAGTGGGCTAGGCAGGATGCTTTGTTTAGGAGAGTTGTCAGCTGGGGGGGTTCTAGCTGTGTGCAGAGTGGTTGGCATGGAGTTGGACCATGGATGAGATATGTGGTCTGGAGTGGGGAGCAGCAAGCTATAGAGAGAATCCAGTGACTTTGGTATGGTCCAGGGAGAATGATCAGCTTTGTAATGACTGATTTCCCCTGTGTATTACCTTCCATGGCAGAACTGGACCATCCTCCCCCACCTGGTGACCATGTCCAGAAGTGGGGTGGAGGGTCTTGTCCAGGCAGTGATGCAGGTCACGGGCAGACTGGTGGGGTTTCATAAAGCCCACACCACTTTTCTGTTTTTCTCCCTGATTCCCTGCCATGGCATGGGTAACATGACATACTGTGTGGAGGCATACATGTCCTGCAACAAACCCTCACCCTCCCAACAATGTGGCCCATGCTTTCTCTGCAACTGAGCCTCCAGCTGCTGGCAGTCAACAGCAGGATGGTGAACCAGCTGTCCTCCAGATGCTTAATCCTACCCCTCTGCCACCCCCCCAGCAACCCTAGTCCACTCCTAAACCTAGGTCACTGACATGGCGGCAGATGAGAGACACCCACTGCCTCAGCCCTCCATGGCATTGGGCTAGCCTTTTTAGGTGCTTATATATCTTAACTCTTCCAAGATTTTATTGGCTGCACATTCTTTGTGACCATAGCCCACTACCAGTAGAAGCACTTGGTCGGAGGACTTTTAGAGCTGTGCTCTTGCACTGTGAGTAGCGTTTAAGAAATGTACTCATGTGATAAGCCTTTTGGCCAGTTAATCATATTGTAGGTTGACTTGTGCCCTGAATGGGAAGGAGAAGTTTCTCATGATTTCAAACTGCAAGAAGTCCTCCACTGTACCACTACAAATTTGAAAACGTTAAAGCAGTCAAACCACTCCAGTCCCTCTCAACATACTTATCAGCCTGCAATTAGTCTGTTTATTCTTAGACAGTTCACCAAGATAGAAGGTCAGGGATTGCCCTACTTCCTGCAACTATCTCCTTCTTATAATTCATCTGGACCTGATCTCACAGACAATGTAACTTCAGGGAAGGGATAGACATCATAGTAGGGGAAGATGCTGGTGGTGGTGCACTTCAGGGGATGTGGGGCGGCTATTTTCATGAGGACCTTCTGGATACAGCCGCGCTGCCTGGATGTACCTCTCCAGGCTGAGATGGCTGGAATTTAGGGGTCCTCCAACCCCCATCCATTGGCCACCTGGTCTGCATCTGCTAAAATCCAGGGTTGCCCAGTAGAAGTGGATGGACTATGGTGGGCTCAGGGAGGCAGATCAGAGGCACATCTCCATCTAGTGCAATTGAAGAATGGGAAGGTCCAATTGTGACACCCGAAGTTGTGACCAGGGACACTGAGCAGGACCTCCATAATGGATCCCCAAGGGTTACAGGCAGAGGACCACTGAGGAAGAGGAGGAAGCAACTCTTGGGGGTAGACATCATAGTCCGGGAGTGAATTTTGGGACAGGTAGCAGGGTGGAAAGGTATGTTAACTTAATTCTGGGAGTCACAGCTTAGAGGAATAGTGAACATAGAGGTTTGCTATGGTGGCAGCAAGGAGATGGGGGCCGGATGTCACTGTCCATCTGCGGACAATTGACCTTACTAGGGATGAGGCATGATAGGCAGAGTGCGGGATGAGTATAAGGAGTTGGGGAGGGGCCTTAGAAATGCAGCAAGCTCTGTGATCTTCTCAAACATGATGCCTGGCCGTGTAAAAGGGGTCTAGGACTCAGGACTTAAACACATGATTGAGTAACTAGTGTGGAGAGTAGGGTTTCTGCTGCATTGTGGACTGAGGACATTGTGGTTCCATATAAAATTCAATTACTGGTATCATCCTGTTATGCTTGTGTGATTACGTAAAATTGTGGTTGTGTTGCACTAGTTATGTCACTACTGCAACACAACTTAGAACGTATTCGCCCGTGTGCAATGAAGTGGCTGCAGCAGTGAGAGCAGACCAGGAAGTGAGTGACGCTGGAAATAAATGCATCACAGAAAGGTACATTTAAGTATTGTGGGTACATTTATTAATAATTTACTTATTTTTATTTCATATTTTATTCTTTGGTAAGCAAGTAAGGCCCACTAGGCACAGGTGTTTGTTTTCAGGGGTGACCTGGGGAAACTGGGGAGGTTAAGTAACTTACTCAGAGTCATATAGCATATAAAATGAAAAGGGTGACAGGGGGGGTACAGTAGATCACCAGGGTATTGTACCATGGCAGGGACTGGGAGATTAGGGCAGGCAACTGCAACCCTCCTGCCTTTGGAAGGGCACTGCTAAGGTCCCAGCTAAGCAAAGGTTTTCAACTGCAGTAAACAGCTCTGCTTGTGGGGCTGTTTAAAGTGCAAAAATACTTTAATATCCCACTGCACTGGTATTCAAGAGGAGACACCTTTATAATATAGGTACAGCTGTATTGTAGCACCTTGGTTTAGGGGTGCCCCAGTGTCTCTGATTATGGTCCTACCAGGAGCGCACCCAGAAACATGGGATAGCGCATGTACTAACGACATTACATTTACATTCGAATCATGTTAGCATGGGCGCTAACCTTACTATTTTTAATGGATAATTGTATTTTTTTTGTATAAGTTTGATCATTTGACATTGTACACATCACTGCTGTTATGGATGTTGCTATCCTTGGACGCACTAACACTGTCATTTAGCACGGTCCCCATATTAAGTGTTGTATGTGCATGCACCACAGCCTATTGAAT
Source organism: Neoceratodus forsteri (assembly GCA_016271365.2). Classification (NCBI taxonomy): domain Eukaryota; kingdom Metazoa; phylum Chordata; order Ceratodontiformes; family Ceratodontidae; genus Neoceratodus; species Neoceratodus forsteri. The sequence continues at coordinate 35,373,059 of CM057450.1, forward strand.
TGCACATGCGATAGCACATGGCAGGGTGCATGCAATATTGCCATGGTGGTCTAGTAGCCCCCTCATCAACCATCCTTAATGTTACCCATGTTTACATGGTAGTCTGGTGGTCCACCATCCTCCTGATCACCAATTCTTCATCTTCCCTGTATACCTCTAGTAGTCTAGTGGACCCTGCCCCTCATCCTATCATCAACAACCCACATAGTCACCTACCAAGGGCCACAGGCATGCACCACCCCTTGCCCTGACCCCTACTCACTTTTATGGCAGTGACAGAGTGGCAGCCAGCACAGCCCTCTATTCACCTCCTGTGCCAGATGCAGTCCGACAGCCACAAGCGTGATCTCGGTATCGGATGTGCTCCATGAGGGCTATGCCAGCCAGCTCTCTGCTGTAACAGTAAGTGGCACTTGGGTCAAGAGGTGGGTGGGGCAGGGGTCCTTGGCCAGTGGCCAGGTATGGAGGTGGTGATCAGATGGAGTGGTGAAGGACAGCTGCACTACTAGTGATATACAGGCTATATGAAGGATTGGTGATTGGGGGCAGGAGGACCATGAGACTTAACAGGGAGATACGAGTAACTTTAAGGACAAGTGATGGGCCGCTAGACTACAATGGCAGTTTTGCACACAGCCTGCTGGGTGCTATCGCAAGCAAAGGATGAGTGATGTAGGGGTGACTGCCAGACTACCATGGCTGGGTTAACTGCCTACGTTATGCATCATTGCTAGAGGGTGAACAGGCTGCATTGGTCATGCAGCTGGCACTGAATATGAGGGATGTTCTTAATGAGTGAGTTTTAATGCTTCCAGCAACAGCAACATCCATATTAAAAAAGTCAAAAAATCCTCAGCTCCACACACATATGTGTGCCAATAAGTAAATGCAAAGTCAAAGTAAAAAACAAAGGTACCGCAGGTAATAACTGTAAATTTATTGAAACAGAAAAATACAAGGCCGACCTGCAGTACAGAAACACAAACCTCGACCGGTTTCACACTAATCGTGCGTCATCAGGAGGATGGTGCACCACATATCCACACATCTTAAATATCACCAAATTAAAGTGACAATACCACTAAACACCAATTGTGTGCTAATTACTACATAACCCTATGTATAACTAATTAAAACATACTGTGGTACTTAGCCATCACTAAATCATTCAAAACAACACATAAAGGGCTTTTAGCCCAATTATAAACACTGAGGAGCCAAAGGATGATTTTAGACATATTTCAGATCATCTTACCAATCATGCCTCACATAAAGTAACCAATAATAGAGAAGGAGACTATGTACTGTATATACAATCATTATTTTCATAATTGTCCATCTTCAAATAAAACTATACACAAAAGCTGTACAGAACCACTGTACAGCTTTTGTGTATAGTTTTATTAATAGCTGTAACAAGGGTTAAAGAAGTGTGTCCCAATATTTCAGGCTAACCTCATTTTGGTCTAAAACATAATGTGTTTGTGTAAGAAATGTGGGCCTATATAATTGAATTATATAAAACTTGTAAAGCTACAAGTTTAACTGAGCCACAAGTTGTAATATTAAAGTGCCTTTTGATATTTGTACTGACCATGTGAGTAATAGAAAACAGGTGTCTTAAGTGTCTGCAAAGACAGAAATACAGGGATAGAGTTCAAATTATCCTTTGACTATCTTTAGTGTTTATTATTAGGACAGACCAAAATGCTTGTGTGCACATTCCTAAGTGCAAACCTATTTCTCCCTCCTAGACCTTGGTAATTGGTAATGACAACTATTACTAGCCTTATATAGTAATATAATTTACACTATCAATACATTTGTGCTGACCAAAGATTAGCTCATACATATACTAAAAGGAGAATTGCCTTTTAAGTTGATGTTTGTATTTGTTTTGAACCAATCATAGAACTCCATAGGAAATGATGCCACTATATAAGCAAGACTGCATTCACTGTTAGTTTGAAGAATGAAGAATGAAGGATGTACCACTTGTAATCTCTCGCTGTGATTATTGTTATAATCATTAAATTCTTCCGCCATCAGTCTCGTCTCCGTTCGTCTCATTTGTAATTGATAATTTAAGTATAACACAACACCTTGCTACAATAGCTAACAGCCCTTTATGTGTTGTTTTGAATGATTAGGTGATGGCTATGTCCCACAGTATGTTTTAATTAGTTATATATAGGGTTATGTAGTAATTAGCACACAATTGGTGTTTAGTGGTATTGTCACTTTAATTTGGTGGTATTTAAGATGTGTGGATATGATGTGCACCATCCTCTTGATGACATAGGATTAGTGTGAAACCGGTTGAGGTTTGTGTTTCTATACTGCAGGGCTGCTTTGTATTTTTACCGTTTCAATAAATTTACCATTATTACCTGCGGTGCCTTTGTGTTTTGCTTTAATATCCATATTAGCAGTGAAAAGCACAACAGCAAAACCTCAAACATATACATTATCACAAAACCCATCACACAATAAAATCTAACTTGTGAAAAAATTCACACTGGATAATTGTATTAAGGAGTCTCTGAATTTAAACTACCTATGACTGACATCTACCTGCCTGCAGATTGTGTGTTGCCATTGTAGTCTTCTATTTTTTCTGAGCTCTATGAAAAGTGTCATCTGTTGAGGGCTATAAAGAGAAAATATTGACCATGATGGATATACTATGACCAACAATTGTTATGTCTATTGGTAGTCAATAGTTCTCCCGAGGAGTCAAGGGTTTCCCATTATATACCCCAATAAATTCTAGTCTGAACACCATAGCCACCATCATTAGGTGTCCAGATGAGACACAACACCACATGGCTGACCACCCTCCGCACCACTGGATCACCCTTCCAGGAACCTGATCAGGCCTCCCTCTCCAGCTGACTATCCTCCATGCAGCTGGGAACCATTCCAGCCCCAGTCTTCCCCAAGTCATGCAACCTCCCTGGAGATGCACCACCCCACAGCCCAGCCTCTTCCCCTAGTCAACCAACCTCCCTGCATCTGGACCTGCATCCAGCCCCATGTCACACAACTTCCATATAGCTGTATTACCCCCCACCCAAAATCCCTAGACTATCCTCCCCACAGCAGGCAACATGTCTCCTCAGCTGCCCCCCCCAGTCAATCACTGTATCTACATCTGGACCCACACTATGGCCTGTACCAGCTCACTAGCATGACTGCCTGCAATGCATCTGGACCTCCCTTCCATGCCCTGGACTTCCCCCTCCCTTGCAGCTAGATCACCCTACCATGCCCTTCACCAGCACCTCCCCCCAGCAGACAATCCTCCTTGCAGTTAGACCTTTCCTGAACACAGACCAGCCCTCTATCCAAAACCCAAAGCACCCTCACAGGAGCTGGACCTGCCCCATCCCCAGACCAGCCTCTCATCCCAGATGACCACAACTGGAGCTGGATCAACCCCAAACCACGATTTCTGCTTATGGACTACCCCCAACCCCTGCAGCTGGATCACTCTTCCAGTCCCCAAATCAGACTCCAATAATCACCCTGTAGGTGGAACATTCCCACACTCCCTGTAGCCGGATCACTTTTCCTGAGCCAGGACCAGTCTTCCCCATGCTAAGCACCCTCCCTAGAACACTCCAAAGCTCCCATTCTCCTTTCAGCTGGATCCCCCCAAAACCATTCCCACCCACGGAACAGCCCCCTCCCCATCACCTAACCAAGCTGATCTTTCTGTGAGCTGGTTATCAGTCCTTATACTCCTCACAGCACCCCCAATACAGCTACACTTCTGCTTTTACGTCTGAGTTCTCAGCACCTGGTAGGTATGGCAGTACTTTTACATGAGGGTCTAAGCAATTCTGAGGGGCTGAGTGAAATGAGGGGCAATGTAGAGGTATGGTACCACCCACCTACTACAGCTGGATGCCCCTTGCCCCCAACAGCTGCAGCAGAGTTGAAGAAAAGACTACTTGTGTGCTCCCCAGCCCCTATCTGCAGTTCGGGACAGGGCAGAGGAACACAATTTATCTGCGGTTTCAACACCACAGAACTGCTGTCTCAGTGGTACGAATGACACCTGGCCCCAAACCACAGTTTGATAGGGCCAAGAAAGCTTAAAAATTGTCTGCATGTGGTCTCAGGGCAAAACAGCATTACAGACGCTAAGCTGAAACCTCATACAAATCAGTTGCAACCCCCAGAGGCAATGTGCTTTTGCCATCCAAAAGCCGACCATCATCCATGCAGCTAGAAACCCTTCCAGCCCCAGCCTTCCCCAAGTTGGGCAATCTCTCTGGAGCTACTCCATCCTACAGCCCAGCCTCTTCCCTCAGGCAACCAGAATCCATGCATCTGGACCAGCTTCCAGCCCCTTACTGTACCACGCAGCCTCCATTCAGCTGGATTAACCCCAAGTCCCCAGACTATCACCCCCCCCACAGGCTACTGTTTCTGCAGCTGCGCTCCCAAGCACACAAACTAGCACCCACCTCAGTCAACCACTGTATCTACAGCTGGACCCACTGTAAGCACTGGACCATCTCCCTAGCCCAACCATCTGCCATACATCTGCTCACCCCCGGGACTGTATGCTGCTCACCAGCATCCCCAACTAGACAACTCTCCCAGCAACTAAACCTTTCCTGACCATGGATCAGCCCCCTTCTCCAATCCTGAGCACCCTCTCAGTAGCTGGACCACCGCTCCCATCCCCAGACCAGCCTCTCACCCCAGATGATCACCCTTCCTGGAGCTGGACACATGCAACACACCATTTCTGCCTATGGACTAGCCACATCCCCTTCAGATGGAGCACTCATCAAGACTCCAGACCAGCCTCTGATAAATCTCCCTCCACCTGGAACACCCCCACCCTTCCTGTAGCTGGATCACCTTTCCAGCACCAGGATCAGCTTTCTCCAAGCTGAGCACTCTCCCTAGCCCACTCCACAGTCCCCACTCTCCTTGCAGTTGCCCCCCCATTACCATTCTCATCCATGGAATAGCTCCCCACCAGCTGCCCTTTCCTGGAGCTGGTCATCTGGTCCAGACCCCCCAGGTGTACACTTCTGCTTTTATGTCTGAGTTCACAGCAGCTTCTAGGTGTGGCAGCACCTTTCACAGGAGGGACATCACAGAGCAATTCTTCTTATGGGCCAAGAAAAATGAGGGACACTGAAGATGTATGGGGCCACTCACTAGTGCTGGGCAGAACTGTCACATTCTGGCGGAATGAAATTCTGTGGAATTTTCAAAATTCTAGCAAAATTCCTCCAGAAATGTAATGGTGCAATTCAGCAGCAGAAAATAGTTGCAAAATGATTTTCTGTGGAAAAAATATTGTTCCGATCTCAATATTTTCCATGGAAATTGTTGTGGAATAATTTTTCCATGGAATGAAATGCTGATTTGTGGAATATTATTCTGTGGATCACAGTAGGAAGAATTCCACAGAAGAACCAATGAAATTTTGGTGGAAATTCTGTCGGCGGAATGGTCATTTTGCACTAATTCCACCAGTGGAATTCCATATTCCATACAGTGCTACCACTCACCCACTGCAGCTGGATGCCCCCAACAGCTAGAGCACAACTACAGAAAAGCCTACCAGTGTGCTCCCCAGACTCTATTCATAGTTTGGTGCAGGATGGGGAATGGAATACCTGTGGTTGTCAGCAGCTACTGCTGCAGTGGTACGAATGTTCCCTGACCCCAATCCACATTTTGAGGGGGCAGGAGTGCTTAAAATTGACCGCATACAGTTTTGGGGCAAAACAGCATTACAAATTGTAAGTTGAAGCCATGTGCAAGCCAGCAGCAACCCCCGGAGGCAATGCTATTTTGCCATCCAAAAGATGGTGGCATGCTTTATTTAGCTCAGAACTTGGTGTTGTCAGTTGCCATTCTTGTCTTTATTTCAGAGATCTGTGAGCAAGACTACCAATGAATACCATGTGGTCTCGGATCACTTCTGGTAACTGACTTCCCCTGCAAAATGGCGGACTCATGACATCATATGATCCAATGACCACATAGTATCAATCTGCCCTCTATTCATAATAAATAGAACTCAATGGTACACATAAGGCACATGGGTTTAGTTAGAAAAAGGGGGGACAGCAACTAAGTTCATAAGTTCATAGATTCATAGGTTCATAGGTTTATTATGAGTTTTATGAAGTCAATGACCTTTAGCAAACTTGCCACTATTACTGGTGGAATATTTGCTTTGAGTTACCCACGTAACTATCCAACCTATTTTTGAAAGTATCCATTGTTGGGACATTAACTGCTTCTTCCAGTAGTGTATTCCAAAGATTAATTATTCTTTCAGTGTACCAGTTACTTCTTTTAATGGTTCTACATTTTTCTCCTATTAGTTTATATTTATGTGATCTAGTTGTTTTAATAACTGGGTGCCTGACTAAACCAATTGTTTCCATAGTAAGGTAATTTTTAACAGTACTGTAAGCTAAGCAGAGATCTCCCCCAGTTCTTCTATATAACAGTGAGTACAAACCTAGTCTACTCAGTCTTTCCCCATATGTAAGATGCTCCATATTTTTAACCCTTTTAGTTGCTTTCTTTGCATACTCCCCATCATTTTTTCCCTCTTATAGTTTGTCCTGCACAAAAGGGGGAACAATACTCCAGGTGGGGTCTAACCAAACTGGAATATAGGGGGATAATTACTTCCGTTCTCTGCTCTTAATGTTTTTCAATATACATCCCAGTATTCTTTTACATTTTTGAACTGGGGTTTTAGTAAGCAATTCAAAGGATAAGTTATCTGAAATGGATACACCAAGATGTTTTTCACTAGTTGTTTCTTGCAGGATTGTTTTATTAAGTATATAGGTTCTTCTTGGGTTGTTATGTTCCAGATGCATAACTTTGCATTTGTTCTTGTTAAATGCTGTTTTGTTCTTTTTAGCCCAAATTTCAAGTTTTGTTATGCATTCTTGAAATGTTTGTCCTGATGCATGATCATTTACTATGCTGCCAACTTTGCAGTCATCTGCATATTTACATAACCAAGAAGTATTATCTGTCAGCATAGTTGATACCAGTATGTTGAACAGTGTGGGTCCTAGTACTGAGCCCTGAGGCACACCCCTAGTGACATTCCCCCAGGTTGACAGATTACCCCTTATTCCTACTTTTTGCTTTCTTTTGTGTAACCATGAATAGATCCAAGCTATTATGTTAGGCTGGAATTCTAACTTTACTAATCGTTCCAGTATTTTATGGGACACTGTGTCGAAGGCCTTGGAATAGTCCAAGTACACAATGTCCACAGGCATTCCCTTGTTCAGGGCTGCACTAACCGGTTCAAAGAATTTTGGTTGGCAACTGTACTTGTGCCCATAACAACTCACTTTCACTATTGGTTGTTTCTGTTTGTTCATTTATTTCATGGCATTATATATTCATTGACTGTGAACAGAGCAACTGCCCCATCTTGTTTATCCTTCCTATTTTTGTTAAATATGGTGTATCCTAGAATGTCAGTACACCAGTCCTCATCCATCCTTAAACCGGGTTTCAGTGACTGCACAGATTGAGATATCTTCAGCTTACAATCTATGTTTTAACTCATCTATTTTGTTATGTAAACTCCTACTATTAACCAGTAAAATCTTTATGTCTTTTTCTACTTTATCTTTTTTATTATTTCTCTATTTTTTCTATATCATTCAGTTGGATATTGTTTGATAGGTATTATGTGGTTCTTTATTCAGGTTCTTTAGTAATATGTTAATTCCAGAGTGTAGTTCATTGGGAATCTCATGCCCCTCCCCCCCGAGGGTACTCCCTTTCCTGCTGAGATGCAGTCCATTCCAGCAGAAGAGTTCATTTTTACTAGCAAACTCCTCCTAATGCATGATGCATGATATACCTTACCTCATGCAGTATTTCCTCTGCCAATCGTTTATAGCCCTTACTTTTTATGAGTAATATTCAGACTCTCTTGGAATGGGTACTATTTTTGAGAAGGCTACATCATAGCCCAGGTCGACTAGTTTGTTAGTTAATTAAGCATATAGTATTCTTGCTTGATTTCTTGAGCTGAGTCCTGTCTGCTATTATTTGTCCGGGCATGAATGATCACCAGGGGTCTCTCTACAGAAGTCTGCAAAATATCTGTGACCATGACTGTGATGTCTGAAATCTTGGCTCCTATTAAGCATGATAAAGTTCTATTAGATTTGTTGGGATTACATATTACCTGATCCAAGTGTTTTACAATACAGTCCCCTAGTACCAGAACTTCTTTATTTCTACTGTTATTAAAATTGCTAGTATCCATTGTCTCTTCTGTGTTAGTGTCAGTACTAGTTCTATCCTGATCTTGACTGCTTTTTAGCATATTTTCTTGTGTTATATTATTGAATAAAGGAGGATCTAGATTTGGTACAAGTACATTAGCATTATTCACAGAATTACTACAAGAGGAGAGTGAGTATAAATTCTGGTTTTGGGGATGTGAGTTATTTGGATGATGACTATCAGGGGGATACAGCATGAGCATTAGTAGCTTTGGTAACCTCAGTAGTATTAAATAGGTTAGTCACAGGCTCACCCAGATGTAGTAGTATGTCCCAATCTGTGTTGGAGGTGGAGGGGACAGGGGCATTATGCTCAGTTAAAGTGTTAATTGGGTGAAAATGGTTAAATGTAGGCAGCTGAAAGGGATCTGCCTTTTTGCCTTTTTGGGCTACCTTTTAGCTTTGTACAAGGTACCATTACTCTTTAGACCCTTCTATTATTTCCTCTTCCCTTATTCTTTTTTTACTCTGCGTTCCAGAAGGTTTGTCACTTGGAGTATTTCAACAGGTGTACTCAGGGTCATGGGACAAGTGTTATTGGTATTATCCATTACAGGGTCATTGTTGTTTGTAAGCAGGTTTTTATTTTGCTTACACAGCCCTGTGTCAACCTGTAGTCTCTCTGCTATTTTCTTCCAGCTTTTTTCAAAATCAGCTAGCCTATTGTTAAAGAGGTTAATTTCTTTGGACATTTCAATATTATGCTTACATTCATCACACATACAGTTTTTAATGTATACTGTTTTTGCAGAAATAGCATACATCAGACATGAGATACATCTTATCCCTACCTCCTCTTCTACTGTCATTATTGTCTCTGTCATTTTAATGAGGCAACAATGGACACAAAGATGTATTATATCCCTGATTTTTTATTTTTTTTTTATTTTATTGAAATCTAGGAATTACAACCCTTTGTGACAGGGACTCTTTTTCAAAGGCTCCACATCAGTACAAAGTGTGACAGGCATGTGTTACAGACATCATAACAATGACAGTAATTATACACAAAGAGAAATTATACAATAAAGTGTTATACAATAATGAAGCAATACAAAAAGCATTGCCGATTGACATGGGAGTAACTAAATTTGTTGAACTTAGTCCGTGAAAAATAAATAGTAAGGACAGGTGCAACAGAGTGAGGAAGAGAAGGTGATATCAGGCCCAGGGAGTGGACCAAAGGAGAGCAGGGAGATAGTAGAGACTAGAAGCCGTCCAATGGGCATTGTCATGGGGCAAAAGTGCATGGAAAAGAAATTGAAGGAGGGTTATGTCAATGTTAAGGCAGCCACAGTTTGATGGGGCCAGAAGGTGGTCCCACAATTCTTTTTTGAAAGGGTCCAATCTGGGTGTGGATAGAAGGGAACTGGGGATGGAGTTCATCCATAAAGGGGCCCTATGCCAGCCCAGTGGCATGGATGGCTGTAGCATCTTACCTTACCTCCTGCCACGCTGGTGACCCATTTTTGGGGTGTGAGTGAGCTGGCGGTTGGCCAGGGTGGGAGAGGATTGAGCTTCTGGAGGACAGCTCTATTCTCCCTGGGAGGGAAGGACATGGAGGCCAGCTCATTTCTGACACCTGTCAGTGCCTAGGTGTCAGAGCACCCATGTCCCATATGAAGGGGAAGGGGGCAGAGTAGTTAGCTGGCAGGCTATGTGCTGAAGCATACATAGCTCAGCCATTGCCAGCACCAACATTGATCCTCCTCTGGGAGGGGTAGGAGGGAGCAGAAATGGAGGAGAAGAAAAACTGCCTTGAGTATGGCTGTATGATGCCAACCCTTGCAGGCACCGCTCCTGCAAATGGCAGGCACCTTCTGCACCTGATCCATGTTTGGTGGGTTGAGGGAATCCCCACCACCCTGTTACCGGGGAGGGGTAAGTCATGGAGAAAATAGGAGGTGCACTACGAGCGGTGGGGAGCTGGAGGGTCAGCGAGATGGAGGGCCACCAGGCTGGAGAATAAAGCAAGTATAAAAAAATAAAGGGGTCCTATATTTGAAGGCCTTTGTCCAGCAGCGGTTCTGTAGAAGGGGACTTGGAAAGCAGCTTTGTTGGTATGTCTGGTCACTTGCCTGTGCTACCCTGGAGAGAGAAGAAGGTTAAAGTCTGGGGGTGAGTGCCCCATAGAGATTTTCTTTGCTAGTAGGCATGTCTGGTAGTAGAGACACCCTTAGAAATTTAGCCAGACCAAGAGTTGATAGAGATCACTGGTATGCATCAACCTGTCACAACCAGTGGCCAGGTGGCTGGCTTTGTCAAAGGCTAGTTTAATTTTACTGAGGGCAGAGCCTGAGGCAGACCCATAGATGACTATACCATAGTCTACCAGGGATAGAATAGAGCTGGACATAGCCAATCTAAGAGCAGCAGGGGGGAGACAGGACCTAATTCTGTAGAGGAGGCCAATTCCAACATTAATTGCAGAACAGGTAGCAGTAATGTGTTCACGGAAGGAAAGGACAGCACTGAGGGTGAATTCCAAGGTATTTGAAATGGGGAACAGATTCCAGGGGAGTGGCATGAGAATTGAGGATGGAGAGAGTGGTGGATTTTACTTATTTTGGTGGTAAGAAAATAGCATTACTTTTGTCTTTTTATAATTGAGATTAAGTTTATGGGTTGCAGACCAGGATTCAACTTCCATGAAGGAGTGCTGCAATTTCTGTTGAAGCAGGGTGAGGTTAGGGTGGCAACAGAAAATCACTGTGTCATCCACATAGAAGAAGAGACGCAGGCCAAGGGGAGAGAGTTCAGGTACAGAGTAAATAGGAGTGGGCCAAGAATGGAGCCCTGGGGTACCCCCAAATGAGCCTGTAGACTAATGGATAGGGTGCCATTTATCTTCACTTGCTGAGATCTTCCATGCAGGTAGTGAGTGAAACAGGCACTTACCTCATGGGATAGGCCAGTGGAAAGGAGAGAGTCTGATAATAGAGAATGATTGACCATTTCAAAGGCCTTGGTGAGGTCTATGTACACAGACTCAACCAAGGCCCCCTTGGTCAAGGGCTTCATAGATGTATGAGGCATACTCCAGAAGGGCAGTAGTGGTGCTGTGTCCCTTTCTGAAGCCATGCTGTTGCTGGCAAAAGAGGTTATGTGATACCAGGGATTCAGTGAGTTGGTCGGTGATGTTTTTTTGAGTACTTTAGATAGGGGGCAGAATGGAGATAGGCCTGTAGTTATTATGGGAGGTTTGGTCACTGCTCTTGCAGATGGGGGTGACCACCGCACATTTCCCCTGGGAAGGGAACTGAGCAAGGCATAGCAACATTTTGAAGATTTGGATCAGGGGGTTGGGACTGCATCTAGAGACAGGTTGAGCAATTTAAGGTCTAGTGTATTGCTTATCTGTCTGGATTTGCCCATGAACTTAGAGAGGTAGGAGCGGGCAGTACTTGGGGAGATGGTCTTGAAATGGAAAGGTGGGACACCAGTGAGGGAGGTGGGAACAGCTGCATTAAAGGTGTTGGCAATCTGGTCAGGATCTTGTGTAAGGACCCCATTAATGATCAGTGGGGGGGGGATTTACCCCTGAGTTCCTTAATATTCTCCCAGAAGTTACATCCCTGCCCCCAAGAGGTGGTGAGTCTAGCTTGGTAATAAGCAGCCTTAGTTTCAGGTGTCACGATATAGTTGACAGTCAGATTCCAGGGCTCTGCACCATAGGTTATCATGAGCAGTCATTTGATCAATTGTAGACTGGTTGACCCAGGGATAGAAATGATCTTTCACTGCCTGCTTGACAAGGGGGGCAAAGACACCACAGGCGATGTTAAAGGAAATAATAAAGAAGAACACCGCATCATTGACAGAGGCACTATAGTCGATTGGGGTCCGGTCAAGGTTGAGAAGATAATTGTGGAAGTGCCCTAGAGAGCCTTTCCTAAAGAGTTGGTGTCTGGAGATATGGGGGGAGCAGTTTCCAGCTGTTTGATCAGAGGCAGATGACTGGGGAGTGATCACTAAGTGATTCAGATAAGACCTGGACACTGGAGATAAGTTTAGGGTGATTAGAGAAAATGAGGTCAATAAGGGTTCTGATGCCCATGTTTTGATTAAGCCTGGTAGGGGAGTGGACCAGTTGAGTTATGTTTTGGGCGGCAGCAGCATCTCTGAAATAGGTTGATTGAGGGGCAAGCCAATGCGTTTTAAAGTTGCCAAGTGTGAAAATCTCAGAGTTTTTGGGAAGTTGGGATGCAATGTCTAGAATCAAAGTGAAAGCCTCCTTCTGGTTACAGGATGGTATGTATATTGACATCAGGTATACAGATTTACCAGAAGTCCCAACAGCAATTTTAAGGGTAAGAGATTAAGCATTAGCACTGGGGGTAGTTGGGATTACATGACCTTGTAGTGTGTTGTGGAGGTAGATTGCACAATACCCCCCTCTTTTACCAATTCTATCTGATCTGTGTAAGGTGTAACCAGATAGCATGACAACCAAGTCAGGGTGTCATGGGGTAGCCAGGTTTCAATTACCACAAGTGCATCTGGGCTGTGAAGGCATACCCAGGCTTGGAGTTGGGCACGTTTCTTTAGAAGGCTATATATATATATATATATATCATATATATATATATATAGATATATATATATATATATACACATATATATGTTCATGGTGGCCAATAGGAGGCCATCAGCATGCTTACGTTTATGGGGTGGGCATAGGGCCCAAGTTGGGCTGAACATTTCCAGAGAGGAGCAGGAGAATGAAAGAGAACCTAAACAGCAAATGTTTGGGCAACTTCTTTAAGATGAGTATGGTGCCCCTAGTGGGGGGGTGACTGAACTGGTTTATAGTAGGGGACCATATGAAGGCCAGGATTTCAGGGCCCCAGAAGTGTTTGGGGGGAACAGATACACTACAGGGGTGCATGGGGGAATGTTGGCAATCCAAGGGAGGCAGGACATGGTGCCAAAGGAAGTGTGATGTGGCATGTAATGGTAGGAGTACCAGGGGTGAGGGCAAGAGATGATGAAGGGCTGTAAGAAGAAAGAAATGATAGAAGGAGGAACACAGAAAGAAATGGAGCAGAGAGATTCATTTTGGCAGAAAAGAAAACAGGACATAACAAAGCTGAGAGAGGGACAGAAAGGGATGACAGACAGGATCAGGGAAATAAGATATAGGAATGGAAAAGCAGGAAGCAGATGACACTAGCGGGTGGTACAGGGGATGAGTGTCCACCTTTAGAGCAGAGGGTAGGGGGGTCATGACCCAGCAAAGGCAGTTACTAATGGGAGAATGAGGCAGATAGGAGTGGTGAGAGGAGCTGGGAGCACTGGACAAGTGAAGCAGGTGAGCTTAGAGAGGATACCATTAGGGAGAGGAGGGGCAGGCATAATACTGAGCCCTAGTTGCAAGAAATTATAAGCTGCAAATGAGAGTGAGGGACATACAAAAAGAAGACAGGAAGTTATGTGATGTGGGTGGGGTAGTAGATTGAGGGTTGATCTTGGGTGGGAGGGTGGCTGGGGTGGGTGGGAGTCAACACAAAGCGTCGATGGGTAAACACCCTCAGGACAAGTAAGCTGCATGGAGGGCTGCCTTTACCTCTTCAGGCTGTTCTAAACCATCCTCTCCCAGGAGAGTTGTTTTCTGTGTGTGGCGGGGGGGGGGCAGAATTGTGGCTAGGATGCCTAGAGTAGGAGATGGGAAACATAAGAACCAATTAGGGCTGGAAGCTGGTCTCAGGCTAGCTCCTAATGTACATGCATGAGCTGCATGGCTGGAACAGTGGAGAAGAAGCCAAGATGGCACTCCAGCAGACCGCAGGTAAGCACAGACTCAGTCACTATAACAGCAGAAACCCCATAGGATGACTCAGAGAACCAAGCACACACTAGAATTAGTACCAGAAATCACCCTACAAACCAGCTAAGCTGCTGACTATCAGTAACACTGAGACTCTTAGAGTATTGGCTAAATACACGCTAGTAGGTACCACCATGAGAGCAGCCAAACACTGCCACAAACTATCAGTCAGTATCTGCAGTCAAATAATTACAAATCATCCTGCCTAACAGCAAAATCATGGCCAAGAGAGGCACATGAATAGTCCACTGTAGATAAGACTTTTAAGAAAACACCCTCAGGATAAGTAAGCTGCAGGGAGGACGTCCTTTTCATCTTCAGACTGTTTCAAACTGTCTGCTCCCAGGAGAATTGTTTGCTGTGTGTAGCGGTGGGGGGTTCTGGCTAGAACACCTAGAGTAGCAGAGGGGAAACAAAAGAAATGATTAGGGCATATTCCAGGGTGGGAAGCTGATCTCAGGCTAGCCCCTAATGCGCATGCACGGGCCGCACGGCTGGAACAGTGGAGATGGGGCCAAGATGGTACTCCAGCAGACTGCAGGTCAGCCCAGACTTAGTCACTATAACAGCATAAATCCCATAGGACGACTCACAGAATCAAGCACACACACTAGAGTTAGTATCAGAAATCACCTCACAAACCAACTAAGCTGCTATCAGTAACATTGAGACTCTTAATGGACTGGCTAAATACTCATTAGAAGGTACAAACATGAGAGCAGCCAAACACTGCCAAAAACTATCAGTCAGTATCTGCAGTCAAATAATTACAAATCTTCCTGCCTGACAACAAAATCACGGCAGAGAGAGGCAGGTAAACATTCCACTGTAGACAGAGAGGCAGGTAAACAGTCCACTGTAGATAAGACTTTTGAGAAAACACCCTCATGATAAGAAAGCTGCAGGGATGGCTTCCTTTGCCTCTTCTGGCTGATTCAAACTGTCTGCACCAAGGAGAGTTGTCTGCTGTGTGTGGCGAGAGGTGTTCTGGCTAGGATGCCTCTTACAGCTGCTCCAAACTGTCCACTCCCAGGAAAGTTGTTTGCTGTGTGTGGTGGTGGTGGTGGGGGAGGAGGGTTCCAGCTAGGTCGCCTCTTCAGGCTGCTCAAAACCATCCATGCCCAGGAGAGTTGTTTGCTCTGTTTTATCATAGTAAAGGGAAGTGTCTCTCGAGGGTTTACTATACCAGGCTTTGGGCTTTCCTCAATATATCAGTGATAGGAACCTTGGCAATTGTCAACTCTTTTTTTCATGTTACTAAACACTCTTGTAAATGTATGATTACTGGTAACCAATACACCAAAGCAGTGCAAATGTTACTCGGGCATACAGTATACATACAGTGTAACATGATAGTAACTTTCAGGGTGTATAATGTTTCAGCCCTAGCTTAGCCCATGTAGTGTATTCTGCCTCCTTCACCACCTTCCCCATCAGACTCCGTGCATAGAGCCACGCATGCCCTGCTCCTAGCAGGGCTATCTAATATACTGGTGAGTGACCTGGAAAGTCTTTAGAGGTTAGTAAACAGTTTCAACTGATTTACATGAAATCACTTGCCCCAATACTGTTTTCTTGCTGTCCACTCTAATCCTGAATTTATACACAATGGGGCTGCACCAGTTTGTTACAGGGTAGAGCCCTCCCATGTTAGCTAAAGGGTCTCTCCTTATCATAAATTCTGACCAGTACTGTGTCTCCCACCTCAAATTGTGTTACATGGCATTGTTTGTCTATGAACAGCAATCAGCTTGGGCTCTGATGCTGGAGTTGCAAAAGTGTCTGAAACACTTAAATTATTTTAATGTACTGTTTTGCAACTTAGAACTATAGCCATTAAGACTAGCTGTTGGGGAGAGTTCTTTGTTTTTAAATTTTACTTATTTTTAGTTAGTACCAGTGTAGGGGATTTTACATCAGGCAGGGCACTACAGTGATTCAGCATAGGAGCGTAGGCTTTGCTTTTAGTGAGGGTGATTCCAGACAGTACTGGAGAATTTGTGTTGTAGCCTTCAATAACATTTTGGCATTCATGACATTGTGGGGCAGCCAAAGGATTCGAGGCACCCACCTGTTGGCAGGAGGATGTGGAGCAGGTGCTGCTAGAAGTTCAGAGCACTGATTTTCTGATTTTGAGTCGGTGACTGGCTGCTGCTTTTTTTTTGTATTCAGTCCAGCCAGTTCCCTCTTTCAGTCATAGAGCTGATTATGGTGTAAGTTGGCATCATCATACAGGGGAAAGCAGCCTATCTATCAGCCTATTTAGAATGTTTATTTTATATCCTTATGCTATCATATGTATACCTATACTTATATTTATACATACATCCACATATGTATATATATATGCCTGCATGCTTGCATGGGCCTTTTTCTTTCCTTTTCATAATGTATTATGTGAGCTCAACAAATCGAGATATGGTAGCCAGATTTTTTTAAACTTGACTGTTTTATGTTCTCTGCTATAGTTTTTTTTTCTCTAATTTTCCACAGTCAGATAATAAGTTAAGCCATTCTTTGAAATCTGAAGGAGTTTCATCTTTCCAATGCATAAGTGTCACCGTATTTGCTAGGACCATCACCAATGATAGGAATATACCTGGCTTCTTCCAGGACATCCAAACTTGAGGTCAGAGTAAACATGAGGATTCCAGGATCAAAAGGGATATTCCTATCCAGAACTTTTGCAATTATTGCTCCTATTTTTCCCTAGTACTGCTGCAGAGTTGGGCAAAATACCAGCATATGGCTTAAAGTTGCATTGTCGCTTTTACACCATGGACAGCTATCAAGCAGAGTTGAACTGAATTTGTTAAGCTTATGGGGAGTGTAATGCGTGTTATGGATTATATTGAATTGTATTTGTCTAAGCTTAGCATTTTTTTAAACTTTTTCTGGGGTAGAAAGAACTTCCTGCCAATCCATATTGCAACTGTCTTCCCCTAATTCTTTGACCCATCTTTGTCTCCAGTGATTCTTATCCCACCTACATGTTTCCAATAATAAGTTACATATCCTTGATATTGGCTTTATTTTATAAGACGGATTGTTTACTAAGAGTTCCAAGGATGTTAAATATATTGGAATCTTTTTCTTATTTTGAAGAAAATCTCTTAATTGAAGTTAGGCCATATAACCTCCTATAGGGAGGCTGTATGTCTGCCTCAATGTTTGGAATGGGACTAAGTTAACATTCTCTAAACATTGATCTAACTGGAATAATCCCTTTTGTTTCCATTTTAAGAATTCTTTATTGCCACCTAGCAGGCACGAGCACAAGATCCTGTAGCTGGGCAAGAAACCTACCCACAGCACGGCATATTTCGCTCTAGGCGTCTACAAGTGCTGGATGGAATTGTCGGGTCTGTGTCAGGTCTGTTTGGGTTAGGTATGTCAGTTTGGAAAAGGGCCAATATAAAGGCCATAAGGCAACATACTGGTTACTTTGAGACCCAAGCAGAATGTACAAAACCTGTGCTACATGGTCGTGATGGTTTATTCATGAAATAAAGGGTTATTTTCCTTTTGGATATGTTAGTTTCATATCATTATAGAGGCCAAGACGCATTGCTACACAAGAAAGAGACCACAAGATGGAGTCTTACATACAGTACCAGACAGCTTCTGAATCAGAAAGGATTTACTGGCACCATCTTAGGTCTATCTGCATCTGGCTTGACCATATGGAATGGGGCTGATATGAAGACCATAAGGAGACATGGGCATTATTTGAGCACCAAACCTGTGATGTGGGATCCAAGGCCTAGCATAAAAAGAAGAAAAGTATCTATGATATGGGTACTAAGTCAGAATGCCGACAGCAACAACAGCAAGGTTAAGAAACATGCTATCAAAATGCCATTGGAAACAAAAGCACCCATCCAATATGCTGACTTGCTGACTACAAAAATTCCACCAATGGTAGATGTCACAAAACACATGGAGGACCACTACCATGCGAGGAAAACAAACCACAACTTGTGTTTTTCCAGGGGGCTCTGCCCATACCCCCTCCAAAAAGAGGGGCTTCACCCCATGCCCCCGACTTTTAAATAATTAACTCCATGGGGGGAGTGGAACTTGGGGATGGGAAGAAACTTGGGGTGCACCAGATTCGGCCATGCACAAAAAAAAAACACACACCTGGGTTGGGTGACAAAGTGTGGCCACAAGATTTGAGACACCAGGAAGAGAACCCAGGTCTCTCCTGCTGCTTCTACCTTAATCCTTTCCACTATGGGAGCAGCTCGGACAGCCTCCCCACTTTTTGTCTACTTCTCCACTTCCTCCCCCCCTCCTCCTCCTCCATTGCCTTAATAGCTACAAGGGTAGCGGTAACTGACATACACTATCCTACCTCTTTCACTATTCAGGTATATGTGGTTCCTATGGTGCAATTTAGACAGCGCTATTTAGAAAGTGCTATTCTAACCACTTACCTATGATATGTATATCATATCATATCAATACATATGTATTACCTGTTTGCTGAAACACAATCTAAGATCAATGCATTAGTAGCAAATAATCTTTAAAGTTCTGACACAAACATGTAGGTAAAGCAGTAATATGCACAGATTATGGGAACTACTGTATGTTCTCACAATGATTTAGAATTTGCTCATGAGATGCAGAAACAAGGGTGTTTCTCAAATCCCATCTTTGATAACTATTTCACCAAGTAGTATTGTCCAGCATATGTAACCAGGTCACAGGATGTTCATATGATGTGCCTCAAGGGCCTGTTAGAAGTTTACTGCTGTAACAGCAGAAAACCTGGACTATGTGACCTTGCACCTAAAACAAAGGTAAATGCTTCCAGTATTTGACCTCAGTGCGACTCTTTTTTGACAAACTGGCCACAGTTCAGTCTGTAGGTTACATGAAAGGTGACATCTACAAGAAACAGGTAGACACTCCTTCCTTGGCAGTGTACAACCCCATCACGGCCTTGTGGCAGGTTCCTCATACAGCTTGCTGTTCAGTAAGAGGTCATTGCTACATATGTCACTGCAATATCGTTGATGTAGTTACACCTGTGTGTGGCCTTGATGGTGGCTCCCAGCAGAACATAAGCATCTTATCAGTCCAAAATAGCCACTGTCCAATGAGACTTGCAAAATGGCACCTTCCTATGGTTAAAGTCACTTACAACATGGCTGGTCAGTATTGTCTCATTGCAGTCTACATACTGTATGGGACACTCACATGTCCAGTGATTATTTCAAACTTCTGTTTTACACCTGCTGCTTACACTGCCATTGGGCAAACAGTTATTTTGCCAGTACTGCCACTTGAGGAAGAGTATATCCTAAGTGAGCATGGCCATCAAAATGATGTCACAAATGGCATTCCAAACTTTAATGTGCAAATTTCTCCACTCACTCTAGATTTAAAACTTTTGCTAAGTCGTAAAGATGAACACTTAATCAGAATTGACAATGATATGCAACATGCTCAAAAGTTTTTTGAAGCTTTATTGCATGTTGGTGATTATAATAATGTTAATATCAAACACCTGGATAGAGAATTCTTTTAAATTGTTAAGAGTGATGCTAGTTATTTTAGTGCTTCTTGCATTTATAGTGAAGCTCGCCAGGATTAAGTGCAGTGTCACAGTTTCCTGCATGACAAAAGGGACTAATTCCCTTTGAAATTGCATTGTTAACTCCAGTATACTGCAGAATTGGATTTAATCCTACTTAGCTTTGCTGTACCATGCTATGCTGCCTTAGGCACCTTTTGCACAGCCATTATAAAGAATTAAGTATGTTAAAGTATGCTCACTTCCTCCAATGCAAGTGACATCACATTGGTTTTATTTTTGTGACGTCACTTTGCAAAATTCCTTGGTACAGTATTTTGACAAGTATGTCAAAGGATGGATTGTAGAGGGAAAGCTTATTACTTATATACGTTATTAGAATTATAGGCATACAGTTTATTTCATCTAGTGTTAGTATACCATTATTATTATTAGACTGCATCTTCTCTTATGTTATGCAAACTGCTACATATTACTGAGTATAAGAAATACACAGGGCCTGCAAGCCTAGCTTTCTGGACCCCAGGTAGTATTGATGAGTCAGGACACACACACACACACACACACACACACACACACACACACACACACACACATTCACTCAGTGGAAATATACCAGACTTGCAAAAGCATATTGTTATGAGAACTTAGCTGTTTACCTCATTCCAGACTGTTACTGTCTCTAGGAGAGGCATGCAGGGTTGCTTAGTTAGGTACTGATAAGAGGGATGGGCTGGACATCCAAAGAGAACATGTGAGACATGACGTGGACAAGCAGCCTTGGAAATGTTGCCAAGTCATCTGAGTTTCATAAAGATCCTTGGATGAAATGATTACAGGTGGTGCTTTACAGGTTTTACAGTTTTATATATCATTAGGATAAGCTTTCAGGGTTTCTGCATATGTTACTGACTGATTGTTTCTGCTCTTACCTCATTTCTTTTGTCTGTGGTTCTTCTTTTATGGCAGGGGAAGAGCCCAGTCACCCACCCCCATCCCCAACCACCCCACATTACACTCCTTTTATAGGGTAGCACAGTCGTGACATTTCCTGTGGCAAAGCAGGAAGGGGTGGATCAGTGAGGTATCCACACGGTGAACTCCTTTACAGGGGCACTAGTAATTTAACTTGTTATAACAAGTTATACAAAAACAAACAAAACAAAATCAACTTTTGCTTTCATTCTCTTCCTTCTAATTACTCTGACCAGGTTATAAACCCAGCAACTTATCTGGAATGGAGATCATTAACTGCAGGTACTGCAGAACACTTTTCAGAAGGGTAGATTTACAGGATTTAAGACACTGTCCTACATGCTGGACCACTGGAGTTCTTAGGGCTCAGCTCCAGGTAGCATGGGCAGAGATTGCTGGCCTCAAATTTCATATTCAAGAGGAAATATATTATAAGAACCACCCGCCATTTCCCCAACATCCAACAGAAGCACCTCGAATGCAGAGGGTAGTTGATCTGGGAGGCTGACAAGTGGTTAGGAGGGGCAAATCAGGTGCCCCATCACTCTCTGCTCTCCAACATATTACCTCCACAAACCATATAAACACTACAAACAGGTATCTGCCTCTATCTCTGAAATCAAACGAAGGTGCAGAGGATACTGCAGAGCAGCAGCTAGCACAACAAAACTCACCCAAAACAGGAACCAAAACAAAAAAAAGCAAAAAGGAAATCCCAAAAACTTCTGATCATAGGTGACTCCATGATTTGGGGAGTTGATACCTATCTCCAGCCTTGGGTAATTGTCAGATGTCTCCCAGGTACATCAGCGTGGAGAGACACTGACCACATTGCTAAAATTGTTCAGAAAGCAGGAGAAAACATTGACGTCCTGGTACACATAGGGACTAACAATCTCACCAGCTGGTCAGTTGTGGAGACCAAGGAACACCTGACCAGGCTGGGTGACAAACTATCATCCATTTCGTCTGGCATCTCCTTCTCTGAGATCCTGCCAGTCTGGGAGAGGGGGGCAGATGGACAGAAGGTCAGAGAAGGGGAGCTAGGGGAGTTAAACATGTGGCTCAAGGGCGGCTGCCAGAAAAAAGGACTCACATTTGTAGGGAACTGGCAACAGTTTTGGGAGCGAAAGTTTTTTAAATGTGATGGACTGCATCTGACTAAAGAGGGAGTCAGTGCATTGTGCAGAAGTTTGATGTCTTTGCAGAATATTTAAACTAGCAAATGGGGAGGGGTGCAGCATCCCATACACCGAATGGTAAGAACACCCCTTCCCCCTCAGCTAGTTGTCAAACAGGAGTTCAGTATGTTTGCAGTTCATTTGCATCACCAGCTAAGGAAAAAGGTCCAGCTCCCCATACGATGCGCAGGGGAAATGTCAGACCTCTCCCAACAACTAACATACCGAAATCTGGCCAATGGAAAATCATGTACACAAATGTACACAGTCTGGGAAACAAGATCCCTGACCTGCAGGCAATAATGACAGAGGCTAAACTGGACATAGTAGCCATTAGCGAGACATGGTTTACCAGTAACCACACTTGGGAGACTTCAGTACCTGGCTATGTGCTGTTCAGAAGAGACCGAGGTGGAAAGGGGGGGGGGTGGAGTGGCACTGTATGTCAATGAAAATACCAAAGCTACAGAAATTCAGAATACACATAAGGAGCCAGAAGAACTGTGGGTCACCCTGGAAACAGGAAATGGAACAGCCATAAAAACTGGGGTTGTCTACAGACCCCCAGGCCAGGGGAAGGACATAGACACATTACTGTTAGAAAATACACAAAACATAATAGCTAAAGGGGAGGTTCTGATAATGGGAGACTTCAACATGCCAGATACAGATTAGTCCATACCAGCAGGAACATCTGCCAGAACTAGACACATGGTGGATTCCCTGCAGTGGGAGGGCCTCAAACAACTGGTACAACAACCCACAAGAGACAGGGCTATGCTAGATCTAGTACTGACTAAAAGGGAAAGGATCACAGATCTCCCGGTAGAATGTCACCTGGGGGCCAGTGACCTTACAAACATAGAAACATACCTTCACATGGTATGGTTCAATTTGGCCACTAGAACAAAATCATCCCATTCCAAGGCAGAAGTATGGGACTTCAGAGGAGCTGACTTTGATAAGATGGCCAACAGAGTTACGCTAGCCCTGGCAAAAAGAAATACAGGTGAGGGGGTACAGGCAAAGTGGGCAAGCATAAAGGATGCTATACTTGAAGCAACATCCCACTGTGTTAGGGAGAAAAGAAAGTGCAAAAGAAGCAGGAAACCACTTTGGTTCTCAAAAACAGTAGCAGAAAAGGTCAGAGTCAAAAGGCTGGCCTTCAGGAAATAAAAGGGAACATAGCTGGATGAAGATAGGGAGGCATACCAAACTTCCCTAAGGGAAGCAGGGAAGGCAGTAAGGCAGGCAAAAGCCCAAACCAAGGAAACATTAGCACAAACAGTAAAAGATGGTGACAAGACTTTCTATAGGTACATTAGTGAAAGGAGAAAGTCCAGAGTGGGTATTGCTAAGATCAAAGGAGATAAGTGGGGGTGTGATGAGGAGGACCATGTAACAGCATCTATCCTAAATAGATACTTCTGCTCAGTATTTACTGAAGGGAAGGTAGGGCAGGGCCCACAGCTCAGTACCATGGACACAGGGGGGAGGGAGGTGAGCACTAGTCCCTTCATAAAAGATAGGGTCCTACAAGAGCTCGATAAGCTCAGGATGGACAAGGCATTGGGACCTGATGGCATACATCCCAGGGTACTGAAAGAGCTAAGGGTGGAACTAGCAAAGCCATTATCAGAACTGTTTAGTGAGTCTCTGAGCCCAGGAGAGGTCCCAGAACACTGGAGAAGGGCTCATGTGATCCCGCTACACAAGAGCGGTAGCAGTGAGGAGGCAGAGAACTACAAACCAGTCAGTCTTACCTCAGTAGTGTGAAAGATTATGGAGGGACTCCTTAAGGAAAGGATAGTGCAACACTTGGAATCTATAGGAGCACAGGATCCAAGACAGCATGGGTTTACAAAAGGAAGGTCCAGTCAAACTAATCTCATAGATTTCTTTGACTGGGTAACCAGACCCGTGGACCAAGGGGGAGCAGTTGATGTCACCTACCTTGACTTCAGCAAAGCTTTCAATACTGTTCCACATAGAGGCTTGATTAATAAGCTGGGTAGGCTCGGGGTGGGTCAGAAGTTGGTCAACTGGGTGGCAAATTGGTTGACGGGCAGAAAACAGAGAGTAGAGGTAAATGGTATACAGTCAGAAGAGATGCAAGTCACAAGTGGGGTACCTTAAGGATCAATCCTGGGGCCAGTTCTCTTAAATATCTTTATCAGCGACCTTACAGACAGACTGGAGGGTAAGGTTTGTCTGCTTGCAGATGACACGAAGATCTGCAACAGGGTAGACGATCCAGATGGGGTGAGCAGAATAAGAAGAGATCTGGATAAATTAGCAAAATGGTTGGAAGAGTGGCCACTGGGGTTTAATGCAAAGACGTGCAAGATCATGCACATAGGGAAGAGAAACCCTGAAGCCATCTATAGGCTGGGAGGGGAGATGCTAGCAGTCATATGGGAAGAAAGAGACTTGAGCATCATCATCACAGATGACCTGAAATCATCCAAGCAGACCACTAAAGCAGTAGGTAAGGCTAGGGGGATGTTAGGGTGTATTAGTAGGGGTATCAAGAGTCTGAAAAGGGAGGTAATAATCCCTCTTTGCAAGACACTGGTTAGGCCCCATCTAGAGTATTGCATGCAGTACTAGAGGCCACACCTTCACAAGGGCATTAACCAAATTGAGGCAGTCCAGAAAAGGGCAACCAAAATGGTGCAGGGACTGCATCAGAAAACATATGAAGACAGATTAATGAAGCTCAATATGTATACCCTAGAGCAAAGGAAGGAGAGAGGTGATATGATCAAAACATTCAAACACCTTAAGGGTATTAACAAGGTCAAAGGGTCTAACATGTTTCAATATAAGAAAAATAGAAGGACAAGAGGACACAGCTTGAGATTAGAGGGAGGCCGATGATGGGGTAATGTGAGGAAGTAATTTTTCACAGAAAGGGTGGTGGATGCATGGAACGGCCTACCTCAGGAAGTGGTGGATATGAATACAGTGCAGAGCTTCAAACAGACATGGGATAGACATAAGGGAGCAGTACAGATGATTTATGAATAGATAGGCCATTGACAGAGCAAAGGCTGATGGCACATTTCTAAGGTAGAAAAATAAATGGGCAGACTGGATGGGCCTTGCAGTCCTTATCTGCCATCAGCTTCTATGTTTCTATGTAAAGCTGGTTATAAGAATAGTTTTCAGAGAAACAGGGAGTTGAGATGGGGAACCATCAGAAGGAAGACCTCCACTTGCACCTCATCTTCCAGAGAAGGTAATTTTGTCCAGGTTATTATTCTCTGTATTTAACTGCTAGGCAGGAATCTGTATAGGAACCTATGTCATAGGCTTTGTACTGTTTCTGTGTGTGAACTGCAATATAAGAAAGTACATTGTCATCATTTGTGTCCAGTGTCTTTATTCATGATTGGTGTACCAAAGGCAGCTCACAAATCTTCATTACAGCCTCTACTCCCACAAATGGCCCTACACACATCATGTCTTGTCAATGAATGGGGTGTATTACTGTCCCCCTGGTTCTCACTGTCCTATCCACCCATTTAACTTCACATGTGGAGGGGAGGGGTAATGGTAATGGGATGGGGGTTGAACATCAGGAGGGGAGGGCTCATTATGAGTTGATAGAGAATAAGGGGGCACAGGGATCAAGATGGAAAGTGGCATCCTTGAATGCAAGGAGTCTGGCAAATGAAATAGCAGATCTTCAGCACTAATTGCAGAAGGAGGGTTGGACATAGTGGCAATCACAGAGACATGGGCATTCCAATACCATGACTGGGACCTTGTGATCCCTGGGTACAAATTGTACCAGAAGGACAGGGAGAGGGAGAGAAGGTGGTGTAGCCTTATTCATAAAGGAAGGAATAGTATGTATCAAGGAGGTGGAGGAGGAGGAAGGCAGAATAGAAGCCTTATGGGTAACACTCCAGAACAACAAAGGGAGAAGGTTTTGATTGGGAGTGGTGTATAGGCCACCCTCACATGATGTGGAGATGGACAAAGACATGAGGAATCAGATCAGAAAGATGGAAGGTAGAGGAACCCTTGTCATAACAGGTGATTTCAACCTGCCTGGTATTGTCTGGAGTACCCCAACTATCTCCTCTGTCAGGGAAAATGTACTCTTAGAAGCTCTCCAGGACTGCTTCCCAGTACAGGGGGTTACACAGCCAAACAGGGCTGGTGCCAGACTGTGCCTGGTGCTTTCAGATGGAAAGCATGTCCAAGAGATAGCCATGGATGAAACCCTTGCATGCAGTGACCACTATACAGCATGGTTTTACCTCAATATCAATAAAGAATAAGCTAAGACCAAGATGAGGGTGGTAGACTTCAACACAGCAGACTTTAGAGGAATGGAGGCTATACTTGTAGGGCATCTTTCAGAAATCAGAGTGGGGATGGATGCAGAGCATAAATGGTCCATTACTAAGTTGGGACTGAATGAGGCCACAAAAGACTGCACAAAGATTCAGAGTAAGAAGTCTTGGACCAAGATACCAAGCTGGTTCAACAAGGAAGTGGCAGTGAAGGTAAGGGAGAAGAGGGCAGTCTTTCAGAAGTACTGGCACACTATGAATGAGAGATTGTTTCAGGGAAATCTCGAGAGGCAGGGAGAGTGGTCTGGGTGGCTAAAGCTGCAAAGAAATTAAAGCTAGCACAGGGGATCATGGGGGGGGACGAACTTCTTCATATGTATAAGGGAGACAACAAGTAGTAAGGAAGGGATTGTTCATATTAATAAGGAGGGGGATGGGTGGAAAACAGTGAAGAACAAGCTGAGGCACTGAATGAGTACTTCAGCTCTGTATTCACTAGGGAAAAGGACAGGCCTGTGCTGCAGAAGATTGTGGAGGTAGGAATGGGGGGGAGAATCAGATAGAGACATCAAGATAGATAGGGTTTTGAAAGTTCTCAGGTCCCTTCAGGTGGACAAGGCACTTGGTCCGGATGACTTACACTCGAGTGTCCTGAGAGAACTGGTGGAGGTGTTGGCAGCCCCCCTGGTGGATCTGTTTAACACTGCACTATAGACAGGGTATGTGCCTTGGGACTGTAGAATGACTCATGCAGTGCCACTTCACAAGAGTGGTCCCAGAGATGAGCCTGGCAACTACAGACCAGTCAGTCTAACATCCATTATTGGTAAATGAATGGAGACCATTCTAAAAGAAAGGTTGGTAAACGTTCTGGATGTTAACAGTCTCCAGGACAATAAGCAGCATGGGTTTGTCATGGGAAGATCCTATCAAACCAACATGATAGCATTTTTTTGAGTGGGTCACAAGGTCATTAGACAAAGTCTAGGCAGTGGATGTACTATATCTGGACTTCATTAAGGCCTTCGACTCTGTACCGCATGGTAGGTTGCTTAGCAAACTAAGTAGCCTGGGAGTCAGAGTTAAGCTGCTGAAGTAGGTCAGGAGCTGACTGCAGGAAAGGAAACAGAGATTGATGGTAGGGGGTGAACTAGCCAAGCCTACACCTGTAACCAGAGGGTTACTGCTGGGATTAGTGCTTGGTCTAGTATTATTCAACATCTTTATTGATGTCATAACAATAGGGGTCAAAATTAAAGGTCTGTCTTTTTGCAGATGATACTAAAATCTGTGGGAGGATGGACATAGAGGCAGGGAGACAGGAAGTCAGGGAGGATCTGGCCAGACTTGAGAAAAGGTCTGGAATCTTGCAGTTGGGGTTTAACACCAAGAAGTGCAAGGCCATGCACCTGGGAGCAAGGAACCTAGGGACCAGCTACTGGCGGGGGGGGGGGTACAGGTTTACAGCTCAAAGGAGGAAAAAGATCTAGAAGTGATAGTCAGGGGTAACATGAAACACTTGTACAGTGTTGTAAAGCGGCAGACAAAGCAAATAAAATGCTGTGATGCATTTTCAGGGGAATCACCTCCAGGAGGTAGGAAGTCTTTCTGCCCTTGTACAGGTCACTGGTTAGACCACACTTGGAGTACTGTGTAAAGTTCTGGTGCCCTTATTTGAAGAAGGACATAAAGTTACTTGAGGGGGTGAAGTGTAGGGTGACTAAGATGATCCAGGACATGGGAGATAAACCAAATGATGAGAGATTAGGGGAGCTTAATATGTCTTCCTTGGAGGACAGATGGAAAAAGGGGGATATGATAGAAACTTTCAAGTATCTAAAGGGTGTAAACAGGTTTGGAATGGAGGGCATTTTCAATTTAAAAATGGAGAGGATCACTAGGGTCCACAGTCTCAAACTTGTAGGGGGCAGATTAAAAAAAAAAAAGAGTCATTTTTTCATGGAAAGGGTGGTGTCCAAGTGGAATGAACTGCCTGAGAAGGTGACATCTTTGAAAACATTGGGAAGTTTTAAGGGGGTGGGACAGGGTAAAAATGAGATTGGCAACATGAAGGAGGAGGGGGATGGGGGAAGAGGGAGAGAATTGCTCTTGGAGGCAAGAGGAGTGTAGGGCAGCTCCCAGTAAAAGAGACTGAGCTGCACAATCGAGCAGACTTGATAGACCACTAAGGACTTTTTTCTGCTGGCAATTTTCATATGTTTGTATGTGGCTAGGCATTCGATGCTGGAAAATTGTGCATCAAATAACATAGATGCCATTGAGTGCCCCACAGATATGCATCATGCATTCCACGGCTTTTCCCAGACATCCACACATGGAGAAGGATCGGAGGTCTCTTATGGATTGGATTCTAAAAGGCATTGGGGCCCAGAAGTTTCTTGGACCAAGGGCCCCTGATAACCTTAATCTGGCCCTGCCTGCACAAGTCTCATTTCAGGGTGCCTTGTGGCATTGTTGCAATTTTGATATGCCAATGTGTTTTTAATACTCTTTTGTTTCCAGCAGGTTCTTAAATTCCTTCAAACCTTCTATTTCTGATTGTGGAACAGTTTTGACTGGAAAGGGCATCTGCGCCTTCTATCCTTTCATCTCAGTTGCTTAATGAGCCAGGTAGCCTTACATTTTTGGAGCACCACTGGAAATTATTCATGAATAATATTTATCTTATGCCATGAGTACTGAATTTCCTTCTGTTTCCATGCTGTTTGAAATGGTAATTCTTTCCTCATACAGTTCAAGAAGCAGAGTACAATCAAATGACATGTTTTTGGTCCTGTTGGCTTTAGCCAAATGGCCCGATAGACCAAGCCCATGTCCAAATTATACCCTTCAGCAAAATGTAGGGTTTCTCTTCAAAGAGTATGAAAAAAATGTGATCAGAGAGGCAGATATGGTTTCATAACCTGTGAACACTCCAAAAATCCTGATTCTAAGCTGGCATTTTCTGCCCTCTTGATCGCCAGACCTGCTTGCCAACTGACAATCTCTCTGTGTTGGCTGATGCTTTGGGATTGATGATGACTGCTCTGATAAAGGTTGAGTTAGTTGGTTAAGTTCTGCATTTGCATGTGGCTGATGAGTTTGATGCATACTGCACATATTCATCCACATACAGAGCACGTGAGGCCCAATGCAGCTGCTGCTTGATGTTGAGAAGCAGCTTTCCTTGCTTTTATGGTCTATTCAGCTGCCATCACACATTGGCTTTCAAGTGTTGTGACTCCGATGTGAACAGTGGATCTCCTAAGTGATCCGCCTTGAACCATTACCTCCCAGTCATTGATGCTGATGTTACATTTGGTCAGTGAGTGTTTCAGTGTGTCACTGTAGTGCTTCCTATCTCTGCCAACAGAGAGTTTACCCAACTTCAGTTCTCCATAAAGGATGTTTTGTCAGCCTTTTGTCATCCATACCAAACACATGACCTGTCCATCTATCTTGGGCCTTGATAAATTGTGCTTCATGACTGATGGCTTGAGCTCGCTGAAAGACTTCGGTGTTGGCGATTTTATCCTACCACTTAATATGAAAACATTTTCTTAAGTGCTGCATGTGGAAAGACTCAAGCTCCTATACATAACGTCTTTAGAGTATCCAGGTCTTGCAGCCATATAGAAGCACAGTCAATATGACAGCCTGGTATACTTTGAGTTTTGTTGACTGTTTGAGACCATGCTTGTTCCAGACTGTCATGTAAATGGCCAAAGTTGCTGCTGATTGTATAACCATGAGCAACCTTCTCCTTATCTATGAGTGTATCATTAGACAAGATGCTGCCAAAGATACATGAAAGATTGTACTTCCATCAGTCTGATGCTATTACTATTGATGTTGGTCTCAGCAGCTGAAATTGTATCATTTAGCAGTCTTTGGTACATAACCTCTGTCTTGCAAAGGTTAGTCGACAGGCTAAATGTTGTTGCTGCTGCAGAAAAGCTATCAGACATTTCCCGGAGGTCACTCTCTGTGTGCGTGAACAACATGGCACAGTCATCGGCATAAAGAAGTTCTTTAATTGGTGCTTCCACTGCTAGTATATTTACTTGTAGCCAGCACAGATTGAAAAATTTGCCTGATGTATTGAAACAAATGTATATCCTGGCCTGAGTCTTTGACATGACTTCCTTAAACATAGCAGCATAGAAAATGAAGAGCAGGAGAGGCACCAGAATGCATCCTTGCTTTAAGCCATTTGCTATCACAAAACAGTCTGAAAGTTGACCAGCCACTGACACTCTTCTGCACATGCTATCATGGAATGCTCACACTATGTTGACAAATTTGGTTGAACATCCTAGTTTTGTCAGCAAAAACCAGAGTGCAGGTCTGTTCATGGAATCAAACGCTTTAGTAGGGTCAGAGAAAACAGCACACAGATATGTGTTTTTCTTTCAACACTTTCTTGGATTAGCTTTGCCATGAAAATGTGGTCGGTCATTCCTTGACTAGTCCTAAATCCTGCCTGCAACTCTAAAAGATTAACATCAGCGAAGTTCTTAACTAATTTGTTAAGAAGAGCTCTAGCCAGACTTTTCCCTGCAATTGCCAGGGGTGAGATGCCACAGTAATTGTTGTGGTCAGACAGATCTCCTTTCTTCTTGTAGATGCAGGTGATCTGAACATCCTTGAAGTCTTTTGGCAGCGTTTCAGTGTCCCAAATGAACTTGAACAGTGAGAAAAGCTTGCTCACCAGGACCAGTTCAGCAACTTTGCAAATTTTTGGTGATAATCCGCCTGTGCCAGGTGCCTTCCCAGATTTTGTCTGGCATATCATTTTGCTGGTTTTGGAAGGATCTGGAGGATTGTCCATTTCATTGACTACTCTTGCTTGTGGCAGACTCTCAGTGACACAGGGCAGTAATGTCGATGGTCGATTAAGCAGCGTGTTGAAATGTTCACACCATCACTCAAGAGTGGAGTCCATATCTGTTGACAACTGCTTGCCATCTGCACTCCTTAGTGGTGCTATAGTTTCCCACTTAGGGCCAAAGACTTCTTGTAAGGCATTATAAATGCTTCTGCTATCATGTTTGGTAGCAAACTGCCGGAGGGCATCTATCTATACCAAGTGCTAGATTAACCTCATGTGCTTGCCCTCCTTGGCTATAATGGCCATGAGTAGACCTTCTGTCTCCAGGGTGTACTGCTTTAATCCCCAGAGTTCTGTCTGCTCCTTGGCAAAAGGAGGCAGGGAAGGCAGTCAGAATAGCAAAGGCACAAACTGAGGAAAAGATAGCCAACTCTGTTAAGAAGGGGATAAAACCTTTTATAGGTACATTAGGAAGCAAAGAAAGACCAAGGGAGGGAAACAGAGACTTAATAAAGGGGAAGGAATGTGGACAGAGGGCGACAGTGAAAAAGCAGGGATACTGAATAAATAGTTCTACTCAGTATTCACAATAGATGAGGAAGGGGGTGCCTAAATCAAACAAGGGAGAAACTCTGAACAAGGGGGTCGATACCAGTCCATTTACATAAGAAAGGGTTTTGAAAGAACTTTTGAAACTGAGGATGGACAAAGCAATGGGGCCTGATGGGATTCACTCAAGAATACTATAAGAACTAAGGGAAGAACTAGTAACACCACTGACCGCTCTCTTTAGCAAATCATGGGAGGATGGAGTGGTACCTGAGGACTGGAGGAGGGCAAATGTGATTGCACTTCACAAAAGTGGGAGCAGGACAGAGGCAGAAAACTACAGACCAGTTAGTTTGGCGTCAGTGGTAGGGAAAATGATGGAATCACTTCTGAAGGAAAGAATTGTTGAGTACCTAGAGGCCAGTGGGGCACAGGACCCAAGGCAGCATGGTTTCACAGCAGAAAGGTCATGTCAGATGAACCTAATAGATTTCTTTGACTGGGTGACCAAAGTAGTATACCAGGGAGGGGCTATGGATATGGCCTACCTAGATTTTAGCAAGGCATTCGACACAATCTCACACAAAAGATTAATATACAAGTTAGCCAGCCTTGGAGTGTGTCCCAAGGTGGTAGCCTGGATAAAATCTGGCTGGACAACAGGATGCAAAGCGTAATAGTAAATGGAGTCCACAGTGAAGAAAGGAGGGTAACTGGTGGGGTACCGCAGGGTTTGGTACTGGGACCGGTCCTCTTTAATGTCTTTATAAGTGACATTGGAGAGCACCTGGAAGGAAAGGTATGACTCTTTGCAGATGACACAAAGATCTGCAACAGGGTTGATACACAAGGTGGAGTGGGAAGAATGAAAAGGGACTTGGCAAGGTTGGAGGAATGGCCAAATATGTGGCAGCTCAGATTCAATGCAAAGAAGTGCAAGGTTCTGGGAAACAAAAACCCAGGGGAAGAGTACACAATGGGGGGTGAGTTAATAACAACAACAAAAATCGAAAAAGAGACCTAGGAGTAATTATATCAGATGACCTAAAGGTGGGCAAGCAATGTGAGAAGGCAGTAAGGAGGGCTGGGGAGATACTGGGATGCATAGGGAGAGGCATCAACAGTAGAAAACAGGAATTTGTTATTCCTCTCTATAGACAGTTAGTGAGACCCCATCTGGAGTACTGCGTCAATTCTGGAGACCCCATCTCCACAAAGACATAGACAGAGTGGAAGCTGTTTAGAGGAGGGCAACCAAAATGGTGCAAGGTCTGCACCAGAAGACATATGAGGAGAGACTAAAGCAGCTTAATATGTATACCCTTGAGGAAAGGGGGAGGACATGATAGAAACTTTCAAGTATCTCAAGAGAATTAACAAGGTACAAGAGGGTAGTATTTTTCAGAAAAGAGATGTGCAAGAACAAGGGGACACAATTTGAAGATAGAGGGGGATGGCTCAGAGGTAATGTTAGAAAGTATTTTTTCACAGAAAGAGTTGTGGATGCATGGAACAGCCTTCCTGAGGAGGTTGCGGAGTCAGGAACAGTGGGACAATTCAAGAATGCATGGGACAGGCATAAGGCAATTCTAGTGGGGGGCAGGAGGAAGTAAGCTGTTGATGAACTAGAATCTGCAGCTTATCCATCAGGTAGGGAAATGGGCAGACTGGGAGGGCCAAGCGGTCCTTTATCTGCCGTCAAATTCTATGTTTCTATATTTCTATGGTAAGTTTTGAGTCAATTACAATGAACATATTCTTTTTTTATGTTTGCTTGCACGCATGCACAAGAAACATATTGTGGCAGCTTAGGAGAGAAGCGGGTTGTGGAGGTGCGGCACTGTGGCGGCCAATGCTGCCACTGCATTTTCAAGATTGGCCCTCTTGATCCAATGTGGTGGCAAGCTGCTGCTGACACTGGTTCAGCAAACATGCCACCAACTTGAAAGAAATTGGCTGCTGCAATGAGGGAGCACCCCGTCATTGCAGGGCGTGCCTTGCCGGCCGAGACATTCATGTTCACCGCACTCCCTCCTTTGTCCATTGTGGAAGAAGAAGTAAAAGTAAACCCTCCCATTGTGTGCTGTCCGCCCGGCTCCCTCCATTCCCTGTCCGGGCAACCGAGAGTAAGTAAACGCTACTGCTCCCTTGTACTACATGCTGTCTTCCCCGCTCCCTCCATTCCCTGTCCTGGCAACCAGAGTGCAAGTGAACCCTCCCTTTCCCTCCCACTGCATGCTGTCTCCCTGCTCCCTCCATTCTCAGTCCTAGCAGGTAATTACACACCCCCACTCCCTCCCACTGCATGCTGTCCACCCCGCTCCCTCAATTCCCATTCCCAGCAGGTAATTACACCCTCCTGCTCCCTCCCACTGCATGCTGTCCACCACGCTCCCTCCATTCCAGTTCCTGGCAGGCAATTACACCCTCCCACTGCATGCTGTCTGCCCACTCCCTCCTTTCCCCATCCCCCATCTTGGCAACAGGATTTGAAAGAGAAAGGAGCCAAAACCTTCCACCCCACACTACAACAACTGGCAACCACAGGACAGTCTGCACCACCAGCCTGAGCCTCCGAGTGTGGCTGTGAGTGTCAGGTCATCCCAAGGGTTGTATGGGGCAGTTGAGGAATGAGCAACAAAAGTGAAGAACACCAAAGGGACAATTGGGAGGTGAGAGGGTCAGCGGGAAGAGTTAGGGGTGAAGATCCTAGTATCATGTGTACTCGGAGAAAAGTAAAATGCATGAAAGCACAGTAGTTATTAAAGAAGTAGTAATCTAAAAAATTAGACAATTTTTTAGTATCCCAGGCAGAATTGATTCTCACACTGACACCAAATGTCACTGTTACCCTTAATAACACTGGAGTTTGGTCACAGTGTGAGGATCGATTCTGCCTAGAAAACGTCAAACAATAGTAACATTTTTAGACCATTGTTTTAATTGCTGCTGTTTTTTCATTACTTCTGTTGACTTCACTAGAGAGAAAGGTGAAAGAATAAAATGGGGTGGTACACTGTTATCACCATTACCACCAGGCTGCTATTGCATACACACCAGGTACTAGTCTTACTAATAGTACCCTAACTGCCCAAGTAGTCTTGTGTGTTATACAGCATATACCTTGCCTAACTGTACTGTTTGGAAATTGTTTTTCCCAGAAATAACAGGGCCCCATAAAGCCATCCTCTCTATTTTTTATGAGGTAGCTAAATTTTGCCTTTCTGAAAGCATACTGTTAGGAAGGCACTGTCATACAGATAATAAACATCAGTGATGTTGTATTATTTAAATACTGAATGTTTCAGTTTTCTGTGACTGCTAGAAGTATTTTTCATGTTTTAAAATGTAATACAATAAATGACCGTAGCATCAGAAGTTCAGACTAACAATTGTTGATGTTTGGTGTGGTACGGTTAAAAGAAATCTGTTGTTTTGACATGTACTGCATCCTTAATTATACTGTGTAATGTTCAAAACTATGAAGTGTACATGTTGTGTTGAACAGTACTGTGTGTAACAGTGTCCAACTAGTCCAGTGTGTTGTCTAACTTTTTTTAAGTTTAACCTGGCTGTACTTGCAAATTGTTTTCCAGAAGGAACATTGCTCCATAAGGCTGTACTTTTGGTTTTAGATGAGACAGTTGTTGCCTGTAACAGTGCCCAATGGCTACCCAACTACTGTGGTGTGTTGTCTTGTTGTCTAATTCTTTTAGTTAGCCTGTGTACTTGGAAACTGGCTTGCACAATGAACCATACAACCGTCCTTTCCTATGAGACTATACTAGTAGGCAGGTGCAATGCCACATACAGCTTTGAGTAGAAACCCTGTGAGATAAATGTTACTAAAGAATACTGTAAAAAAACTGCTAACTACTGTATATTCATATTTTGGGTAAGCCTGATCTACCCCCAAACCTACAAATAGATGGAGTACTTACTGTGTGATGGTTTACATTACAGTAGCTTCTTTTTTTAACTTTTAATTTATGGTTCCAGTCAGTAACATCGAGGAACAAAATAATGTGGACAAAAATTTAAGCAGTAAAAACAGTGCCACCATCAATATTGGCAGCACAAAATGTAGCATGCCAGAACAATGCAGGCCACATGACACACAGGTAGCAAACAATGTCCACCGCATGGAGGCAATGCACTGGACCCACAGAGGCTAGGAGCACAAGCCAGCATGCCATCTCCCCTGTCCTGTGTGTTGTGTGTGGTGCTGGGAACATGCTGGCTTGCACTCCTGGCCCCTTGCATTATACATGGCCATCCACATGGTGGCCATGGTCCACCTGTCCTCCAGTGGTTACCCCAGTGCACATTCTCCATCACTCAGCATTCTGGGTGGGAGTACCCCACCATGTGGGAGCCTATGCCATTAGATTACCATGGTAGGTGTCCAGTGGCCTGCTTCCCCTAGTGGTGGTTGCACCCTGCCCTGTTCTATCTCCCTGCACCCCTGTGTTTTTCCTGTGCATGGGTGCCTGCTGCTGTGTGTTCCAGTGCAGTGCCTTCATGCGGTGGACGTTGTTTGCTACCTGCATGCCATGTGGCCTGCATTGTTCTGGTACTCTACATTTTGTGCTGCCAATATTGATGGTGACACTGTTTTTGCCGCTTTATTTTTGTCCACTTTATTTTGTTCCACGATGTTACTGACTGGAACCTTAATTTATCCAAGTTTATTATAAGACACTTAATACACCTGAACAATATTATAACAAAAAACATATAAATAAAAAAAAATTAAACTGAGTCAGACTCAAACCCACTTGCAAACTGCTTAAAATATAAAGGGGGGAGTGGGGATCTGCGGAATTACTGCACATATAAAGCACAGCTTCTTTAAAGATTATGTTCAACGGGTTTTACATATTTTTTATAAAAGCTTGAAAAGCTGAAATTCAAGTCCCTATGTCATGATTAGTGTTTCCTGAAAATGTCATGCTGTTTGGTTTTGTGGTTTTCTTTTAATCAGCATTTGTTAGCTTGCTCTACAGTGGCTGAAAACAGTGGAGTTTCCTGGTTCCGAGATGCCGGACTGCACAGGGACAAAGATCTTTCGCATACAGGGCCCCGACATGGTTCAATGCGCTTAGTCCACCTACTCTATCCTCAACCTCTCTTGAAGCTTTCAAATCCATGCTCTATGCCCACCTCACCACCACTAGCAACTGTGATTGCGCTAGATAAAGACTACTACTCCTCATGTCCATCCTCACATGTGAGGCCTCTTCCTCCCTGACTAATGAACCCTCTGGTACCTCTACTACTTCCTGTCTCCCACCCAAACTCACTCCCCCTTTTTCCTGTCCCTCTCACTTACTCTCCCGCCACCACCTTTCCCTCCTCTAGCCTCCTTTGGCGCCTAATGATCACCCTCTCCCTGGAAGTTTCCTTAACCTCGAATTGTCTACCTCGCTGAACCTGTTATAGCTTGTTTTTCTATGAAACTTAAAAACGTTACTGTCTTAAACTGTTAATAGCAAATTTATGATGTAACTTTCCTGTCTGGTTTTACCTGTAATGTGTATCGTGCCTTGTTAAATGTTCTTTGTGACGTGGAACCTTTGTAAAAGAGCCCTGGCTCAAAGGTATTAATTCCTAGACTAATAAACTAAACTAAACTAGTTATTTCTGTCCTCTTAGTCAAACTTAGAGTGTGATGACATCATTTTGGAGTAGTCTGCTGTTTCAGATTTCCAATCAGAGCAGTAGTTTGTAGAGTTAATGGTTTAATGAACTCTCCAAATTTTTTTACAAACCCACTGTCTGATTTGTGTTTAGATACAGTATTTCAGCTTAAAATATATCATTATCTTCTCATAAAAAGCTGATCATTTCAGTTTCAATGCTGAACTGAAGAAGTGGAAATCTTTCTCTGTTAGAAATCAGCTTGTCTGTCACAGCTCTTAGAAAAAAAAATCAGGGTTTTGATTAGAAAGAACTAACTATATAACACAGGATTATTAAATGACTATAAAATAAATCTAAATGTTGTTTATTCACAGAAACAGTCTGTCATTGATGTAGTCTTCATCAATACATTAATGTAAGAACATTTTTTCCATGTCAGATTGACAAACAGTACATGTGCTTGAAACACTGTAGCAGAGTGTGACAGGCTCCTGTCTGAACTCACAAATTTCAGTTATTTGGTGGTTTCTGTGTGAAAATACATCATGTATGTGTATAACTAGAAACACTATGTGACATCCTGATGCACTATGTCTCTGCCCCACTGTTGAGGCAGCTGCAGTCTACTGACACCTTTCCCTGCCCCATAAGCCCCCTGCCTTCTGTTCCACATTCAAGGCTGCTGCACCCTGCTGCCCACTGTCTTCTCCCACACAGACAGGGATTGTACACCATGTTGCCTCCATCCCCTGCCTAAAGAATCAGGGCTGCTGCACCCTGCCGCCCCCTGCCCAAACAGTAGGGGTTGCTGCACCCTGCTACCCTATCTCCGCCACTCTCACAGGTAGGGAAGCTGCACCTGTTGCCCCCGTTCCTGTCACCACAGACAGGGCTGCTGTGCTGTGCTAAGCCCTAGAGTGCCAGGTTCCCTGTCTCCACAGCTGGGGCTGCTGTACAATGCTGCCCTAGCCACCTGAGGTGGGGTTTTACTACACCCTGCTACCCACCTCTATTGCCCCAAATAGGCAGGGCTGCTGCACCAACTGTACCCCATCTCACAGTCAGGGCTGCTTTACCCTGATTTCCCGGGTTCTGCACTACAGTCAAAACTTTTGCATCCTGATGTCCTCTATCCCCTGTCACCAGAGAGAGGGTTGCTGCACCCTGCTCCTTTCTACACAGTTGGGGTTGATATGGCCTGCTGTGCTCTATAGCCCCTTGTTGCTGCAGTTTGGGCTGCTGCACCATGCTACCACTGGCCACAAGAGTCAGGGCATTTGCTGCACCCTGTTGCATGCCTCCATAGTTGAGGCAGTTGCACCCTACTGTCCCCCTGCCACAAGAGTCAGATCCTTTGCTATACCCTGCTGCCCACATCCCTTGTCCCAAACAGGCATGCCTGCTGCACCTGTCCCACAGTTTGGGCTGCTGTATCCTGATGCCATCCCTATCTCCTGCCCGAACATTAAGGGCTGCTGCACCCTGCTGCCCTCTGTCTCCACCCCCACAGTCAAGGCCACAGCACCCTGTTGCCCCCTGTTCCTATCTCCACAGTCAGGGCTGCTGTGCTGTGCTACACCCTAGAGTCTCATGCAGCCTGCATCAACAGTTGGGCTGCTGAACCCTGCTATGCACTTCCATTGTCCCAAATTGACTGGGTTGCTGCACAATGTGTACCCTGTGCTATTGTCAGGGCTGCTTACCCTGTTGCCTACCTGTGTCCAGCCCCGTAGTCAAGGCTTGTGCACCATGGTGTCCTTTGTACCCTGCCACCATTGTGCCCTGCTGTACCACAGAGCCCCTTGCCTCCACAGGCAGGGGACAGGGTGCAGCAAATGCCCTTACTCTTGTGCTGTACCCTTCCTGAACTGTTGGGGTTGTTGCACCCTGCTACCTTCTCTCTCACCCTCACAGTTAGGGACACTGCACATATTGCCCCCTGTTCCTGTCTCAGCAGGGTGTAGCAAAGGATCTGACTCTGGTGGCAAGGATGCAGCAGGATGCAACTGCCTCAACTGTGGAGGCATGCAACAGGGTGCAGCAAATGCCCTGATTCTTGTGGCAAGTGGCAGCAT
Organism: Neoceratodus forsteri; assembly: GCA_016271365.2. NCBI lineage: Eukaryota > Metazoa > Chordata > Ceratodontiformes > Ceratodontidae > Neoceratodus > Neoceratodus forsteri. The sequence continues at coordinate 35,412,307 of CM057450.1, forward strand.
TGTGCTGCAGCCCTAACTGCAGAGGCATGGTGCTCTAGTGCATAGTAGGCCACAGCAACCCCAACTATGTAGAAAGGAGGAGGGTGAAAGGGGATAGAATCAAATCAAATCAAACTTTATTTCTATAGTGCCTTTCAAAAACCAAGGCACTGTACATAAAACCAATTACAGATAAAACATTAAAATAAAGAAGCTAAAATACATTAATTGTTAGGGAAGGCTAAATTAAATAAATATGTTTCAACTCTTTCTTAAAACTCAACGGTCAGGCATTCTCTTAGCCGAAGAGGTGGAGAATTCCACAGGGTCGGAGCTGAAAAAGCAAACGCATGGGCACATGATGTTTTTAAACGTACCCTGCGAATCTCTAGCAATCTCTCGTTGGTGGATCGGAGAGGACAGGAGGGTCAGTAGGGTATCAAGAGGTCTTGCAGGTAACTGGGTCCCTGGTCATGTAGGGCTTTAAAGGTTAGCAAACCAAACTTAAAGGTGATCCGCCACTGAATAGGCAGCCAGTGCAGTTTGCTGAGCACAGGAGTAATATGACTGGACCTGAAAGTCCCAGTCAAAAGCCTGACTGCCGTGGTTTGCACTAGCTGCAAGCAGCGGATATCAACCCCTGGAAGCCCTAGGTAGAAAGAATTGCAGTAATCAAAGCAAGTAGTGATGAAGGCATGGACCAATGTTGGAAGATCATCTGGAGGAACCAAGTGTTTTACCCGAGCGATATTTCTCAGATGGTAGAAAGAGGATTTGACAACAGCTGACACCTGAGACCATAGTGTTAGGCTGTCATCAAAACTAACACAGAGGTTTCGCACCTGGTCTGAAGCAGCGAGCTGCATGCCATCAAACAAAATGCCTGATGCCTGACCAGCTCGCATGCTCGCCCCCGGACGACCAGGGTCCACAACCAGCACTTCAGTCTGATCCAGATTCAGTCTCAGCCAGCTTGTACTCATCCAGGTTCTGATCTTGGTAAGGTAGTTATTTAGCACAGAGAATGCAACATCCTGTCCGGGCAGAAAAGACATATACAGTTGAGTATCATCTGCTTAGCAGTGAAAACTCAAACTGCATCACCTGACGATATCTCCCAATGGTATCATATACACTGCAAACAACATGGGGGCCAAAATGGAGCCCTGTGGCACCCTGTAAGACAAGGAATAAGTGTCAGAGGAGTAAATTCGGGTGGTAACTCTCTGAAGCCTGTCTGCGAGGAAAGAATGGAACCTTTTGAGGACTGTACCAGACAGACCACAAAGCAGCCGCAGTTGCTCCAACAGCACACCATGGTCTACAGTGTCGAATGCTGCAGAGAGATCGAGGAGGACTAGAATGGCACATGCCTTTTGATTTCTAGCCATCAGGAGGTCATTCAATACTCTGACCAGTGCAGTCTCCATGCTATGCTTCTTCCTAAATCCAGACTGGAGGGTATCATAGATCTTGTGAGTTGTAAAATGATCATCCAGTGGCAGTGCAACCACCGGGTTTCAATAACCTTAACAGCAAATGGCAGGTTAGCGATAGGTCGGTAGTTAGCTGGGCAGTCCAGATCCAAGGAGAATTTCTTAAGGAGTGGTCGAATGACCGCCTCCTTTAGGGGTTCTGGAAAGACCCCAGTCTCCAAGGACCTCCAGACAATTTCAGCAAGGGTCGGGCAGATAGTATCAACACATCCCAATAAGAGGGGTGTCGGGCCCTGATCCAGACTACAGCTGGTTGGGTGCATTGTCTGGATGATCGTCACAATATCCGTGAATTCTGGATGGCCAAAATCTGACCAGAGAGACTGAGTGCACACCACATCCTGCCGATCACCACAGCTCCTCATAGGAGAGACTATGCCAATGCTAGACCAAAGGCTAGCAACCTTATCTGCGAAGAATCTAGCAAACTCCTCACATTTCAGCTGAGAAAAAGCTTCTCTGGGCTGAAGACAGATTGGATCGCACAATCTATTAACAGTCCGGAAAAGCTGAGCTGGTAGATTCTGCGCAGTAGAAATCTCCCTGGACAGGAATTCTGCCTTCTTACGGGTGATTTCTACCTGATAGCCATCATAATGTGCCATCAGCTTAAGCCTGTCAGCATCAAGGCCAGACTTTTGCCAAGTTCTCTCCAGCCTTAGACCAACTCGCCTCAACTTCTTCAAGGAGCCATCAAACCAGGGGTTCCTTGATCGAAGGGTGAGGGGTCGAACACGAACAGGAGCAATCTTGTCCAGGGCATCTTCCACAGCCTTATCATAGGCTAATACGAGATTGCCTGGGCTCATACATTCACCCTATAAACCCAATAGGTCCAGTGCCGCCAATAGGTCATAGGGGTAACTCCCCTCAAAGGGCGGTACTGGACCATCTCCTTAGGGGCAGACCTATTAGTGGGGACCCTGAAGCTGAACCTTATGGTGTGATGGTCAGACCAGCTGACTGGTTCCACCCCCAGATCAGCTATCTCCATACCCAAAAGAAAGATCAGATCCAACGAGTGACCCCCTACATGGGTTGAGGAGGTAACTACCTGTGTAAAGCCCAGCATTATCATAAACTGGAGGAGATTCTGACTAAAGTACGAAAGTTCATCATCTACCCAGGCATTGAAGTCCCCCAGAATTATCCATCTGGGGGACTCCAACACTATGTCGACAATGAAATCCACTGTCTCCTGCAGGAATACTCCACCATCACCTGGTGAACGGTAGATGAGGAGTATCCTGCAGCCTACACCCTCACCCAGGATACACTCGAAGGATCTGGTACTTCCTGATGGCACATCAATAAGGCTCAGCATAGATTTAAATATAATGGCCACACCTCCACCCCTATGATCCAGCCTTGGGCTGTGTATCATCAAGAACCCGTCTGGAACTGCAGAAGCCAAGACAGGGCCTGCATTTTCATCCAGCCAGGTCTCGGTGATGCAAGTCAGATCGGAGGTTGCAACAAGAACAGTTATAATAGCTGTCTTGTTCTTGATAGATCTAGCATTGCACAACACTGCCCGGGTAGGATGAGTTGTCAGGGAAGACCTTGGCACCTGCCCGCAAACATCGGAGCCCCTGGGTATGGTGACAAGACAGGGAGGACCTCTATCCTGGCTCCATTTCACCCCAGGGTGCCTCTTGGACCCCATGACTCCTATCCATCCTCCCCTTTCCCCTCCTCCACCATTCCCAGTTCTCCCCTTTCTTTTATGCCTTCTAACTTTCCCCAAAGCATGGCACCTAAAATAAGTGTCAGATGTTAATGGGGGACAGTCAAAAGGACGTAATTCCCTGAGTCTGGTGAGGGAGTATTGCCTAACCATTGCTAAGCCTCCCTGACACATTATACTTCAAGAATAAAACAAATATTTAAAAACAGTAACCCATCCCAAACAATAAAACATAAAACTAATCTTAATCACAAACCTCTAATCTTAAAGCAAGTCTCCTGTACCCTAACCTACAAAAAATAATAATAATAATATAAAACAATATAGTAACTACCTCACCAATTTAAATCATTTATTGATATCCAATGAGATTCACTGTCCACTATATACCCACCCAAAATAAATAATAAAACACAACTTAAAAATAAACCCTTCAAAAACGACATTTGTAATGCAATCCAATACTTGGCTCTTGGAAAACGCCAAAAGAAAGTTATAACAAAAGGCAAAAAAGAAAGAATCTCCTGCACCCCCGGTTATGCAGGAAATAATGTTTAGAAGTCCCCCCAAGCCCTCTCACAGCCTGGGAGTAATGAAAGAAAAGACGTACACTGTCTGAAAGCAAAAATCCAATAGTCTGCTCACATTAAGTAAAAAGCAATTAAAAGTCAAAAGTTATCTTTTGATAGACAAACAAAAATAAAGTTTGGAAACCCGGGTCCTCTCACTACCAGGGATATCAAAATAAGGACACTCTCACTGTCCAGGATAGAAGAAATCAAAATCTGGCCATAATTCTGGAGCAAAGTAAGGAGATTAATAATAGAATATCCAATGAGGTATGGGCAGTTTTAACGAAAAATCCGAACTCGGCTGAAGTAAACAGAAAATACTGTGTGCAAGATTCCGGTGAAGATCCAGGGTCAGCAAAAAGAATAAGCAGGTCAACAAAGCTCCATCCACAGAGAGTGCAGCTGGGAGCATTCACTGCCAACAACTTTGATTCAGGGCAGTGACCACACAGCAGCCAGCCCCCCCAGGAACTGGGAGAACCACAAGCTCATCAACCGGCTTCCCAGCTGATCCAAAGCCCGGTCCCCTATGTGACAGCGAATCCAGACGCAACTCCCCGAGCAATGTCGGGCCCATCTACAGCACCAGCAACTGACCCCCGCCAAAGTCCAATTTGGAGTCCACAGCACAGGAACTGTTCCAATGTAAAGCTGGGTCACACGAGCAGTCCAAACAACAAAAAGCGCAACCAGCCCAAGAGCCAAAAGGATCCTCCCATGAACGGACTCCAGCAAAGGATCACAGCACAACCTCCTCCCAGCAAATCTTGCTCCTTCTCCTCAGCCCAGAGTATCTCAGAATGTCTTAGCTGAGCAGTCAAAAAGAAACGGTGAATCCATTTCTTCGTCAACGTGTATTGCACAAATTTAGCAGGACAGACTAACCACAAACCCCTGATTAATTAATAAAACAGAAGGCAAGAAACAGCAAAATAAATAAAAAGATAAACAAATAACAAAATAAAAGGACACAGTTACGAGGTACAGCTTGCAGCACGCCCAGCCCGGTGGCCAGAAAACAGTATGGTACAGAAGCCTCAACTGTAGAGCAAGACACATGAGGCATCGGGGTACATCAGCTCTGACTGTGCGATGGGGTAAATGTGGTGCAGCAGCCCTGACCATTTGGTGCAATGGAAGTGGGTAGTGAGTGCAGCAAATACCCAACCTCTGGTGGCTAGAGCAGGATGGTACAGCAGCGCCAGCTGTGGAGGCAGTGAACCTGGCACTCTAGGAATTAGCACAGCACAGCAGTCCTGACTGTGCAGACAGGAACAGGGGGCAACAGGTGCAGCATTACTAACTGTGAGGGTGGGGGAGAGAGAGAACAGCAGGATTCAGCAACCCCAATTGTTTGGGTAGGGAGCTGCAGAGTGCAGTAGTCTTAATTCTTTAGGCAGGTGATGGAGGCAGCAGGGTGCACAATCCCTGCCTGCTTGAGAGAACACAGTGGGCAGCAGGGTGCAGCAACTTTGAATGTGGAGCAGAAGGCAGGGGCTTGTAGGGCAGGGGACTGGTGGCAGTAGACTGCAGCTGCCTCACCTGTGGGGCAGAGACATGTTGCATCAGGATGCCATCTGGTGTCGCTAATTATACACATGCATGATGTATTTTCACACAGAAACCACCAACGAACTGACATTTGTGAGTTCTGACAGTACATGTGCTTGAAATACAGTAGCAGAGTGTGACAAGCACCTGTTTGTCAATCTGACATGAAAAAAAATGTTCTTACATGATTGTATTTATGAAGGCTACATCAAAGAACAACTGTTTCTGTGAATGACCAACATTTAGATGTATTTTATATTCATTAAACAGCCCTGCATTACATAGTTAGAAAAAAATGAGGTTTGATTACAACTAACAAGAGCTGTGATACAGATAAACTGATTTCTCATAGAAAAAGATTTCCACTACTTCAGTTCAGCATTGAAAATGAAATGCTTGGTTTTTTAAAGGAAGATAAAGATATATTTTAAGCAGATCTAAACAAAACACAAATCAGAGACTGGGTTAGTAAGAAACCTAAAGAGTTCAGCAAACCATAAGCTCAGGGCTCCCATATCTACAGGAATTCCTGTATTTTACAGGGATTTGGAGGCATCTACAGGAAAACTCTTCCCATAGACTTGCATTGGTTATACAGGAAAACAGGGCAATTCTGCTTCCATAGGAAATAATGTAATCTACAGGAAAACACAGGAATATCACCCTGGAGTTACAGGGAAAATGCCAAATCAACATGGGAGCACTGTAAGCTCTACAGAGTGCTGCTCTGATTGGGAATCTGAAACAGGAAGCTACTCCAAAATGCTGTCATCATGTTCTAAGCTTGACTGAGAGGACATAAATAACTCCACTGTTTTCAGCCACAGTAGAGCAAGTTAACAAATGCTGATTTAAAGAAAACCACAAAACCAAACAGCATTAAATTATCAGGAAATGCAAATCATGACACAATGACTTGAATTTCAGCTTTTTAAGCTTCTATAAAAAATATGTAAAAACCATTGCACATGATCTTTAAGTCCTTGCTGTTATTGAATCCACAGATAGCCTTCTTGTCGCATCCTCCTGCCTAGGGGCCAAAAATATGGGCTGCACATTTTTAAAGTAGGTTGCATGTTATAACTACAGTATTTTATAACTACTGTGTCACTGAAATGTGTTACACTTTTTAAAGCATTTCACTGGTATATAGTACTTATTAAATGCAACCTACTTTAAAAATGTACAGTTCATTCCATATTTTGGGCCCCTGGGCAGGAGGATGCAACAAGAAAGCTATCTGTGGATTCAGTAATTAAACTATTCAGCATTTTGAGTGATCCTGCCTCCATGTGGGACGTCATCATCTAATAATGTGAGCCAGCCAGGTAAGGGCATATCGCTGAAATAAAAACGCTTGCCGGTATGAAATCCCAGTCGTGTACACAGACTCATTTCTGTATTCTGTAATAGGAAGCGGCTGTTCATATGAGTTGTATTGGTCTCATTGTGTTTTGTTTTGTCGAGTTCTGGGAAAACCTGGAACACTGAGGTCAGTCACAGCTAGGGTTAGTTTGAAGGTGCATCCCTGATTTATGTGGAGTCTAGGTAATGCTATGCTTTAAAGAAGTCTGGGTAAGTCACTTTTCCCCCCACTGAGCAATGTTTGCCTGACTATAGGACAGATGACCAATCACTCAGTCATGACTGTTGTAACTTCACTTAAATAAAAAGAAAGAGAAAGAAAAAGAAAGAGAAAGAAAACAGCATCTTAACAGCTCATTATTGTAAAATCCATTATTGTAATACAGTTAGTCAAGGAAGACCATGTACGCAAACTGTCTAGTTAAACAATTTATATATTTTGATGTTCTCATTCTATTAAGCTGGCCCTGTGTCTGGCACAGGATGGTTTTATAGTACTGCTGAGGATCAAGAATCAGACAACACTGTTTGTGTTTCCTCTGTCAGAGTAATTTGTTTGAATTCCTGACAGCTGTGAAGTGAGTTTCTAATGGTTGATCCAGCACTTCAGTAAGATAAAGTCAAAAAATGTCAACCAGTGACTCATAGGCCTTTCTTTACAATGCTGGAATAGATCCAGAAACAAATGGTTTGATACCTTTTATTGGGCCAACAAAGATGTAACAAAAGTAAACACTGACAACTTTGTTGATCCAATAAAATATATCAAACCATTTCTTTCTAGATCTGATCTTACAAGGATCAATACAGCTACTAAACTAAGTCTGTATGTCTTACAATGGTGGGAAGATCAACAAGGATACAGATGACTGCTGCCTTCCTCTGATAAATCTTGTATTCCCCAAATGCTTCTCTAATTGCTCTTTGACAGTTTGACAGTGCAGAAGCAGACTTAAGTATCAAAAAACATTTTGCTGCCTGCTAAACTGAAACAATAGGTTTAGAAAAGGTGCAAATTGCCTCATGTATCCTTAAATGTACTATTAACTACAGTGGCTGGGAGAGTAGGATAGGTTTCCAGTGTATGATGCATTGCTTTCATTCTGAATGGATTCTGATTCAGATGTGTGCACAGCTTTGGATGTTCCTGCAGCACTGATTATAAACCTAGGTACCTCCTGGCACCGTCTATACCCCCATGTCTTCCTTCCCTAACTGTACCAGCCTCCTCCCCTTCACTTCTACCACTGCACTACTGGGTGCCTCTCCACCCCCTACTACTTCCCTTCCTAACTGACCGAACCTCCTCCCCACATCTTCTACCCTTCCTCCCCTCATTCCCTCTCCACCACTCCCCTTCTGCTCCCATTCCCTCTTCCCCTTCTAATGCTGACACCCTACTGTGATCCTGCACTGCCCCTTACCCCCTCACTTGACACCCTCTGTTAACACGTCCTGTTACTGGCACTGCCAGTATGCTAAAGCCTTCCTCACCAGTGATGAGGCCCACCTTCTGGGCTGATTTTCAGTATATATTCTCTCTCTCTCTCTCTCTCTCTCCAGTTTGTCTTCTCACTATTACCCCTCTCTTTCTGAGCCTACCCCACCCCTTGTTCACTCTCTCTTCCTCCCTTTTTTTCATTTTGTGCTGGCAAGTACCATTGTATATAGGGTTTGCTTATTTCAGTCACACATGTAACCTCTTGCCTAATTTGTCTTAATTGTTGTTGTCCTCTTAGGGCCTCCCATAAGTGTAGTTGTTTGTTACTGTAATGACCCTGATGTGGAACCTATGGAAGGAGCCTATACTCAAAGGTTAATCCAAGATCTTAATAAATAAATTAATAAAAATACACTTGAAGGGATCACGGTCATCTACCGCGTCTGAACTTGAATACCCTTCTGAGGGGGTTAATGACTGTGATCTGTACTTAATAATGTGCCAACACCACAACTGCATGCTCACAACATACACTTCTCCCCCACTCAAAAAAAAAAGTACGAAAACACGCTGATAAAACAGGTTAAGCATATTGAAACACATAGTATGTAAGCATTAATGCACTACAGGGTGTGATGATAATGTGGATTAACGTACACTTTGGGGGCATTGTGAGGCACGAGGGTGCAGCCAGAGTGAAACCAGCAGCAGGAGGAAGCAAGTGGGACTAGCAGTAGAATGTTGTAGGAGGAATTAATTTTCTCAGCATGGCCCATGGCCATTTTGGCTATTTCATAACTGCCACAATAATTGTGTCTCCCTTCTCTAACAGTTTTGTCATGTTACATTTCTGGATTTCTAAGACCTGTTCTGCACTGCATAGCATAGCACAGCAGCAAGCGGCTACAAGATTCATTCTGAAAGCATTGTTAAGCAGTGGACAAAACTGCAGTTTTTGTTTGGGTGGTGGTGAATAGCCTATTTAATTTTTTTTTTTTGTGCTCCAGTTAATAATATGCACAGAAGAGCCTTCCAGGGCCTTGTTGCACCTTGTGGGGTGGTGGCACTGTAACCTGGAATCCATATTCAGGGCATGCTTGCAAACCTGAGGACATCAAATTCACTCCAGAGCACTCTCCTATGTATCCATCATGTGGCCAGGCATCAATATGCCCCCAAGGGCACCACTGCATCCCCTGCTCTGGAATCATGGTGGTGGTGGCATACATGTTCTAAAATGTGTCAAAGTAGTCCCAAAAATTCACCACAAAACATGAATAATCCTGTAGCTTCTGGGGGCTGTGGCCCCAGACCCCCAGTCTTATGGGGCCCCAACCTTTAAGAATTGCATGCCTTGCTAAAAAGCTAACCACACACCACTGGTGATCACATATTTTCTTTGTGAGTAGAACTTGTTTTTGCACTCACAATGTTACCTTTCTGACTCTTCTAAGGCACCTGCTGTACCACCGTTTAGTGAGCGATATGCAGGCGCTTCCGAAATGCTGTTCTACAGGTTCAAATTTAAGACTGCCACTCCAGCTTTCCAATCAACCAGATGCTAGTCATTAGACGTGGCTATGGACATACAACAATTGCATAAAGCACTAATAATGACAGAATATGGTGGCATGTTTCTGTTAAAAGGCTAAGGGTAAGCTGAAAACTGACTGCACAGTGAGCTGAAGATAGAGAAATGTGCTTAAATAGGAATGTAGTTGTCTAGTTCACAAGAAATGGCTAGTTGCATGCAAGAAACTGGCAGTTTTCTTACTGCAGCACTGTCTGTAATAAAGTGTTCTGAGAGGTGATCACTTCTGTTATGTGTAGTTTCTTTACTATATTAAAGTGGCAGCACAGCAGTTTTTTTAACTGCGAGTATATTTGTACTTTTTTGAATAGTGTATAAGGACAATTTCATTATGATTATTTCAGCAATCGATTCATTTGTGTTCATGCAAATGGTCACTGCATGACGCTCATTTTAAAACTGCCTTCCAGCAGTAAAGAACTTATGTTCTTGTTTCAGTTTTTAATAGAGACTCTTCCATCAATTATAGTGTATAGTGGAATGCTGTTATGCATGAAATTCCATGCCTGGAATATGCTTGTTGTGCTGCAGTAGTGATGTCATTATGTTGTTCTGCTGCAGTAGTGATGTCACTACTGTAGCAGAACCACTTGGAATGCTGGCATATTGTTACTTTCCTCTTTTTTCTGTGGTGACAGTATTCTAGAATCTCTAGAGACTTCACAAGTCAGTTTCATTATGAAAAAGAGAAAAGAAAAACACAATGCACACATTTCACATAATACTACTATACACTATAAAAAATACAGGATGAGCAACTTTATGCACAACCTGTGTGTTCTGTCACCTCGGGGTTCTGATTCCCATGGACCTCTCGAGCTTCGCTCTCGAGGTCAGAGGGAATCAGAACCCCTCTGTGGCAGAACACACTGGTTGTGCATAGTTGTCCATCCAGTATTCTCTATATTTTATTTCATATGTGTGCCCACTTTAAACATAGACTGAACTTGAGTTGGGTCTGCATTACAGTTACAGATTGAACTGTTTTGGAGTGCCTGGGGATTGAAAACAGCAGACAACATGCGGTTAATATGCCTTAAGCATTTCAATTTGCAGGATTTGGGGGTGACTACTGGCCATGGCAAGCTTTCAACTTAACCAGGAGGCCTTAGTTACTGATGGTTCATCTGGCAGAACATCAACTGGGCCATTATTCAGGGAACAGTGGGTACAAGTCCCAGTTCTGTCACATTGGCAAAGCTGTTTGCCAAGGTATTGAAAGCATTATTATTAATTTTTTTTCCCACATTAAAAGTTTTATGATGAATTAATGTTTTGTGTATTAATAGTTTTTATCATGATTCTTTTATAGAAACATCGAATTTTACGGCAGATGAGGACTGCTTGGCCCACCTAGTCTGCCCATTTCCTTACCTAATAGATAAACTGCAGATTCTATTTAACCAACAGCCTACTTCCTCCTATCCCCCACTACAATGGCCTTATGTCTGTCCCATGCATTCTTGAATTTCCCAACTGTTTTTGACTCCATGACCTCCTCAGGAAGGCCATTCCATGCATCCTTTGAAAAAATACTTTGTCACATTACCTTTGAGCCGTCCCCCCTCTATCTTCAAATTGTGGCCCCTTGTTCTTGCACTTCTCTTTTCAGTGCTGCAGAGAGTGGAGCACTGCAGCACTTTAATGATCACTGAAAAAGGGGACATTTCTTCTGTCCTCACAACATATAGGATTGTGTCACGGTGGCTTCTTCCACCATGAAACAGTCAGCCCATGTTTTCCCTGCTGACCCAGCACTGCTCTTTTCTGCAATCATCCCCAGCTGTGCCCTGCTCCTTCCCACCCCACCTCTGCTCCACCCATCTTCTCCCTTTCCTGCTCCTCCCCACCCCACCTCCACTCCTGCTCGCCGCTCCTCCTCTGCCCTAGCTGCACCACAGATGCCTGTGCTTCATCCAAACAACATTTAGTACTTAGAAACCAGCTGGCAAGTAGTGAAAGCAACAGACAAATATAATACTGATGGGAAACTAAGCATTTTGCAGTGGTCTAACAAATGCAATATTAATGGAAAACTATGCATTTTGCAGTGGTCTAGCAAATACAATATTAACAGGAAACTATGCATTTTGCAGTGGTCTAACGAATACAATATTAACAGGAAACTATGCATTTTGCAGTGGTCTAACAAATGCTATATTAATGGGAAACTATGCATTTTGCAGTGGTCTAACAAATGCAATGGGAAACTATGCACTTTGCATTTAACTTTAATCAGCTGTCAACTGGTGTAGTCTCTCCAAAGTTTTGCAGACCATCTGGAGTATCAAAGTTAAGACACCTGTTTCTTAAACTGAGAGTAAAACGTGGTAGTTTTATATCCTGAAAACCTATGCCACTTGTACTCCATCAGCCTTGACTGTGGGGTGAGTCATGCGTGGATTCCAGGTTAAAGATGTCTGGGACAGTCCCCTGTGGCACCCTTGCTTTCCATGCCAACTTCATATAATACACTATTACACGTTATATTCCATGGGATGCAAGAAATAGAACTGCAAAAAAAGTGCAGAGCACCAGTAGGATGAGCACAGAAAGGAGACGGTCAAGAAGACCAGCGGAGAAAGTACTCTGACACACAGTTACCTTACCAGTAGGTAGGTAATATGGTATGTGTCTCTGTCCCTTGAAATCCTTCAGGATTGTTCTGAAGCTTGTGGGTTGGTGTCTAGACTGACAGCACATAACATAACCATGATCTGATTTCAGCTAAGGGCTCTACTCTGTGCTCCCTTATCTTCAAGATTGTTACAGGGCGATGGGGCAGGGATAGACAGGTAGCAGCTACCTCGTATGTTGGAATTTGAAGGAACACACAGGGTGCCCAATAGCTCTGTAGGAACTCCATTGCTCACACGGGATTAACATTTTATAATGGCGATGATTCAGATGAAACCTTAGTTTAAAAATTGAGCCCCCAGCTGTCCCCACATCTTCAAAAGCATGACTCCAGCTAAAACGAGTCACTGGAGAATTGAGGCAGTTTATGTCTGTGAGGCACCCACCACAGACTTTTTCATTTGTTAGATGGCCTGCTCACACATTTTCATTTTTACCACTTTTTATGTTTGCTTTTGTGCATGTGCAAGAAACATTATGTGGCAGCTTAGGAGAGAAGTGGGCTGTGGAGATGTGGCACTGTGGCAGCCAATGGAAGCACTGCATTTGGGGGCTTGGCACTGGTAGACCAATGCAGGCACACTGTGCTGATGACATTGGTTTCCAAAAGTGCCACCAAGTTGAAATGATTTCACCGCAGCAATGAGGTCTGCCTTGCCATTTCAGCATCAGCCATTCTGCTGCAATGAGGGAGTGACCTGTCATCGCAGGGTGGTACCTTGCCTGATGTAACATTCCCCTAAACATGGCAGCAGCTTATGCTGCCGCCTCACAGCCCCATGAAAGCTGACTGATGGGGGTGCCCAATCCCCCTGTTGTCATACCCCTGACCCAGTTCATTTGCCAATGGGGGAGCCCACTCCTCATCGGCATAATGTACCCTCCCATTATTTGTGTGCCAAGGGGGTGCCCAATCCCCCTCGGCACCATGCCCCCCCACCCAAACAGTTGTTCTTTGCTGATGGGGGACCCAATCCCTGTTGGCTCCAGTACCTATCTCCCCAACAAACACCCGTCCAGGTGGCACACTGGGAGCCCACCCCAGTGTGCCAAAAGTGTCCCACAATGCCTTTTTTTTATTTTAAATCCTGTGAAAAAAGAAAACGGCCCCTCATTGAGCCCCATGCCACTCCCCCAACCTGCACCCACCTGCTGCGTACTCTACCTCATCATACACCCCCCTCACCCCATACTTACCTCCAGGGCCTGGTGTCATGATCTTCGGTGGACCGGGAACACATCTGCACTCTTCAAAGCAGACTGCGAACTGAAGAAATGCCAGTAAGCTCTATAATGGCATAAATGTTTTTTTTCCAACTTTGGTGCATATCTCAGCCATTTTTTCGAATTTTGGCACCAAATTTTCAACATAGGGTTCTTTGGACCCCACCTCATAAATTCAGCCACTGTCATCTCATTATTCTGTCCCAAAGGGTGATTTTGTGGTCACTGCGCAGAATCAGCTTTCCGGACTGATTAATGAAATGACAGTGTCACTGTTCATGAGGTGGGCTCTCAAAAAGCCTATGTTGCAAATTTGGTGAAAAATTCCAAAAAATTACTGCGTTATGAGCGTGCATTGCGCAGTTTCTACGCATGCTCGTAACTTTGCAAATTTGTAATATTTTCATTCCTGGTTTTGAACATTGCCATTTTCCACACCTCCTTATGAACAGTACAGCTGTCATTTTTCACATCCTGGCCGAAATGTGTTTTTGCACTCCCAGCGCAGAATAGCACAATCGCTTATGGGAAATCAGTGTTCAGGACAGATTAAGAAAATCACAGTGACACTGTTTATGAGCAGAGGTCCTAAAATGCCTATGTTGAAAATTTGGTGATGAAAGTCCATAAAATGACTGTGTTATGTGCATGTGTTGCGCAGTTTTCATGTATGCTTGGAACTGCGAGCATTTTTAATATTCCCACTACAGATTTTCAACATTGCCATCTCTTCAAATCTCCCATGGATGGTACAGCTGTCATTCTTCACATCCTGCCCAATCTGTGTTTTCATACATCTGGCGCAGAATGGAACGGTCGCTGTTAGAACTCAAAGTTCGGGACACATTTACAAAATCACACTGCCACTCTTCATGAGAAGAGGTCCCAAATGCTTTCATGAGGTGGGGTAACAAAAAAGCCATGTTGAAAATTTGTTGTGCAAATACCAACAAATGCCTGGGGTGTTAGGGTTTCTAACCATAATGTCCCACCCTGTACAGACTGACAGACATTGGGGTGTGCCTTTGGATTGACAACTGTAATGCTCATGCCATCCCACCCCCAGCCAGTGACAGGCATCGAGGTGTACCTTGGACTCTTCGGCCCTAGAGTTCACCCCATTCTCCTATACTGCACCCATTTCAGTGTATGTCCTTATGGAATGGAGTGACTATAAAGCCGAACACCCTAAGGCACACCTCAACACGTGTCGGTGTCTGCAGGATAGGGTGAGGTGACATGGTATGAATGCATGGGTGACGACCCAAACACATACCCCAATGCCTGTCCATCTCTGCAGGATGGAGGTGAGGTTGACGTGAAGTTCAATACTTCACTGCCATTCCTATTTTGCATCTGTCTAACTCCTGCATTTCCAATGCTAATACCAGCAAGCAAACATTTGACATTGACAAATGCTTGTTTTATTTGTATTTTATTTAGATTTTCAGAAGCATACACATTTCATAATTTTTTTCCTATGGTTATACTGATAGTATCATGCATCAACCACAATTTGCCTATATAAGAAAGTAAAACTGTATACAAGTATCCATTAGGTTTATCTCAGGTGGATAGTTCCCATAATGCACATCCATCATACCCCTCAGCTCCCTCTAATGTGTTAATCTATGGAACCACATTAGGTCTGTGGTCCATAATCCAGATTATCCAGTTGTTCCAAAATTCTCTACAATGTTTCTGTTTCAAATTTAGCCCTGCTGTTAGTTTTTCCAGCAAATAAATCTGCTGAATCATATCTTCTCATTCTCTGATTGTTGGAGATTCACATTGTAATCATTTTTGGGTCAGCACCTTTTTAGCCACCAGCATCAGAATGGTCAGCATATTTTTTGTGTGTTGATTCCTTAACTGGCTAGGGAGATAATGAATCCATGCAGTCTATGGGGAGACAACCCCCTTATCTGGGAAAAGTTCTGCTAAGGCTTGTTCTATGGACTGCCAAAATGGTCTTATCATTCGGCAATCCCAGAGAATGTGCTTATGATCTGCTAGTGATTCACCACAAGATCTCCAACAAACTGTGCAATGCAGTAGATCATACTTTCCCATGATTTGTGGAGTTCTAAAATATCTTACCATGCATTTCCACCCATATTCCCTCTAGGTGTATGAGGATGTAGGGAATAAATTACCTACAATTCTTTGTCTAATATTTCAACTTGCAAATCTTTTTTCCCACTTTGCCTGAACCTCTTCTATGGCTGGCTCCGTCTTGGTCCAGATGAATTTATCTGTCAGTGAAAATATGTGTTCTGGCATTTGTTTTTCTAAAATATTCACAATTATTTGAACCAATGGGTGGGCCTCTTCCAAGGACCACTTCAGTCCCAACCTTTGGTCCAAGTAATGTCTGACTTGTAAATATCTAAAGTGATCTTGTTGTTTCAGTTTGTGGGTTTGTCTCAATGACTGGAAGGTTGGAAAGGACCCATTGTCATAAAATTGGTAGATATGTTTCAGGTTTCGTATTTGCCAGAGTTTAAATGTGCAGTCCATCTAGGGCGGGCTAAAATTTGGATCCAAGGCTAGTGTTTCTAAGTACCTTGCTGTTAATTTTGTCTCTGGGGATCCTAATAAGGATCACCAAGCCTTTACTACATGTTTGGTATATATTGAAGAAACCTCTCCCCAACCCTCTCCCCTGCTAGTTATATTCTTAAACAGGACTAATTGAATTGAATCATAGTCTTCACATAGTTCTAGATTGTTCCAGTATTGCATTGCCTTCTGATCTAACCAGTGCAATGCACATGAGACTTGGGCTGCTTGGCAATATCTCTTCAAATTGGGCAACACCAGTCCTCACTTTTCTTAGGAAGTTGAAATAATGCATAAGCCTTTCTTGGTTGCCCCCTGCCAATATGAACCATGAAACCATCTTATCCCATTTTTTGAATTCCATCTTTTTTGGAGAAAGTGGAAGATTTTGAAATAAAAATAAAAATCTTGGAAGAACATTCATTCTAATAGATTCAATAATATTTATCAGTGATAAGGGCAGGTGACCCTATTTTTCTAGATCTTCCTTAACTGCCATTACTGAAGGGTCATAATTTGCTTTATGTAGAGATTTCAGATCTCTGGGAATTATGATTCCCAGATATCCTAGTCTTTTTACAATGCCAAATGAATAGGTAGTTGGTCTGGGTAGTCATATGGGGTTTGGATTTAAAACAAAGAACCTCTGTCTTGGTGGTGGTTAATTTGTGTCCAGCCGATTCTTTTATATCCCTTAGTATGTCAAATAGTGCCAGTAGGGAGGTTTCATGGCTGATCATATAAAGTAGTAAATCATCGGCATAAAATGTCACCTTATGTTCCAGTCCCTGCTTAAAACCCCCTCATTTGTGAATTCTCCCTTATAGCCTGAGCTAATGGTTCTGCGTATACTGCAAAGAATAGAGGTGGAAGGGGACACCCCTGCCTAGTTCCTCTAGTAAGTGGGAAACAATTCAAGTATGTGCTGTTTACTGTTACCAACACTTGGGGAGAAACATATAGTCTACTTATAAGCTATCGGGACTCTTTGGGAAATTCAAAGGGTTCAAGGGTTTTCTGAAGAAATTTCCAAGACACTTGATCAAAAGATTTTTGTGCATCCATACTTAATAATAGTACTGAAGTCAAGTCTTTTTTGGATTTTTCTAATAAATAGAATTGCATTTTACATTATCTGATGTGCTCCTTTAGTGTATAAAACCAGCTTGATCTTTATGTATAATACTCGGAAGTATCTGTTCCAGCCTCTTAGACACTATAGAAGCACAAAGTTCGTAGTCTTGGTTTAAAACAGATATTGGTCTATATTAGTCACATTTTAATGGATCCTTATCTGGCTTAAGTATTGTGGCTATATTATATTCCCAGCCTGGGGGATCTCCTTATGAATACCCTCAAAAGAATTTCCAGTAGGGAAGTAGTTCTTTCTGAAAGCGTCCTACAGAATTCAACTATGAATCCATCCGAGCCTGGGCTTTTCCCAAGTTTAGCATTTTTGCGACTCAGTAAAACTTATGCCTGTATAATTGGCCTAATTAACATTTCTTTTTGGTCTTCTGTGAGGTGTGGTAATCTAATATTTTGGAAGAATGTCTGGTATTTTTCTTCATCTGGTTCTGTACCTTGTTTATATAGGTGGGCATAGCATTCCTTAAAGCCCTCCAATATCACTTTTGTTTTATTAAGGGTAATATTGGTAAAGGGATGCTGGAGCTTAGTGATTGTAGATGTTTTTTTGTTGATTTTGTAGTCTAAATGCTAATATTTTTTAGGCTCTAGAACCCCCCCCCCCAGTGATATCTCTGCTTCAAATACATAACTGCCTGCTCTGTATTTATATATTATTATGTTTTGCGACTTTTCTTTCACTTTTTTGCAATTGAGGTAAGAGGGTAGTATCTCCCTGCATGTGAGCTTGCTGTAGGAAATCCAGTTCAGCTTCTAAGTCTTTCTGTTCTTGGTTCAGCTGCTTCTTTTTTCTAGCACCAAAGCTAGTCAATTCACCTCTAAGTATGGTCATCATTGTACCCCAAAAAAGGCCCCCTGTAATGTCAGGTGAGGTCTTTTCCCTGAATTATTTGTGGGATATGGTGCTTAATCAACTTCAGCAGCTGTGGGTCTCTTAACAGGGTATTAGTAAGATGCCACTGTCTTAAAATAGGCTCCTCTGAAGTAAATAATTCTATGATGATCGGTGCATGGTCTGATAATAAAATGGGTTGCACGGACATGTTGTTGATTTTATCTACATGTTCTCTCATTATGAAAAAATAGCCCAAGTGGAAGTATTTGTGATAGACCCCGGAGTAGTGGTTATATTGCTTACTCAATGGATATAAATGTCTCCAAACATCCAGGAGTCCCAAATCTTTATTTAACCTTCTACCATGTTTCTGCCCTGTCATTGCCTTTGGGGGGGGCGTGGGATCGAGCTGTCCCTCTTTGGGTCAGTCAGGAGATTCAGATCCCCTCCCACCAGGAGAACTCCTTGTTTAAAATCTAGTATCTCATTAAATAAGGTTTTTATATGCTCACTACTGAGTACTGTTGCCAAAACCGTGTCACTCAGATTATTGCAAACCATCTCTCCTTATCTTGATAGGTGTCCATGAAACTGAATATGGAATACTTTGGGATTAGTATTGGCACCCCCCTTCTTCTACCTGATTGGTAGGTGCTAGCACGAACTTAAGACATCCCAAACTTGGTCAATTTCTGATGCTCTATGGCTGTCAAGTGACTCTCTTGAATTAACATAAATTGGGTATGGCATCTCTTCATTCCAGAAATTATTTTGCTTCGCTTCACTTGACTACTGAGACCATTTACATTTTGGGAAACCACCTTCATGACATTTGAGTTATTCATCTTTTAGGCTAGCTGTATAATTCCAACTTAGTGTACCATCCGTCCTTGAGTCTAAACATCTAGCTCCTTGTAGTGGAAGAGGAATGGGAGTTAAACTTTTCACCCGAACTCTATTTACAAAGTTCCAATTGTACCAGCTGGGTCCAATGGGCCAAACATTCTTACAGTAACTTGGGACCTGTGAACTAGAAACAGTCCCATGTCCTTGGCCCTGGGGATCAACTATATTACAAACAGTGACTTCCATTAAGCTAAAGAATGACACTCCATCACCGAGGGGCAGCCATTGTCTAGGTCACCAGGTTGGACACCATTGTTCCCTAAAAGGGATGGTTCCATGGAGATAAATACTCCATGATTTGGGGGGGGGAGTGGAGAAAGAGAAATTGGAGAAAATAAAAAAAGAATCTGGGATTACAGTTAAGCATAAAAATGAAGAGGTTAGGGAGAGTGCAGAGAAAAAAAATAAAAAAAGGAAAAAATATGTGTCTTCTCCCCGACATAGCCTCGTCTACTCTTCATCCCCTCACTGATGCAATGTAGTTACCGCAAAAGGAAGCAGAAAATGATAGTATATCTTACTTCATGCCTTATGGTTAGATACCAATGGTCAATTATTAAGGGGAAAGAAAAAAAAGCATGTTCTTCATTGCTAAATAAATAATTATTTTAACTTATAAAATGCAGAATGTTCCCCCTCTGGGGTAAAAGAAAAATGTCATTATCGACTGTTCAGTATTATATCTCATTTTAGTCACTTAGTACATCACTCCATCTCTATTATGCCTTCAGGTGGAGCTCAATGATCAAAATTTATTTCTCAACTTAGAGTTATCTCCTCAGTCTGCCCACATGTTAGCAAAAGGGATCCGATTTTTCTTCAACTGTATGTTGATAGTGGGCTCAGTCAGTGTAAATAACTTTCAGTCTTCTGAATTTCCACTCTTCATGCAGGGTGAGAAGCCAGGATCAGCTGCCAGACCACAGTCTCAAAGCTCCCCCAGCCCCACCCACCCCATCCCTTCCCCTGGGTGCATAGGTCAGAGGGACAGGCCACCCCCAGTTAGACCCCCCAGTCCCCCATCACTTCCCTCAATCTATGTCCTTTTTCAATTATTGATCCCTTACTGAAGCAGGGCCTATGCAGCTGTGCAAGGTCCTCAGCCATCTATTGGGTGAGCCCCACCTCTTTCATCCCATTTTATCTCCAGTCAGCAGCAAACGCATAAGGCGGGAAATCGTAGAAAAGGAGAAACTAAGGTCTCCCGCTCATCCACCTCTATCCCCTATCTACTCCATCTATTTGGATTTGGGAACAAGTCCATTATTGTTTTATTTACCCTACTTATCAGGCCTTTAAGGGAGAGTCGAGGAGTAGCGCCTTCCAGCCCCAATCTTCCTCTCCCTCTGATAATTTGAAAGGACTTCCTCCAGCTTCTAAAGAGATCTCCTACTTAGCAGAGATTACGGTCTATTGGGGAGGCAGAAAACCAGTGTGGCCCACCATATAGTGACCACAGGTCCTCAAAACAGCTGCTATTGTTTTAAGAGGTCTGTACTAATTATTAATTCCCCCCTTCCTCTCTAATGTGGCTGCAACCTCATAAGGGGCCAATTCTCTGAGTATCAACTGGTGGCAGGGTAAACTGCAGAGGGCCCACTCAAGGTCAATCCGCCCTCCCTCCCCACCACCCCCAGTTAGGAGCAGAGCAAGGCCAAACCAGAGACTGGACTGCTTAACCGCCAAGCAACGCCCAGCCCCCCCCTTTAAGCATAATTTCTGGGATTATCCAGCCTAGGCTGAGTTACTCACTGTTTGAATCTCACCGTCACTGTCCTTCTATCATGCTTCAGTTGCAGGTAAGCTTGCTAGGTGCATTTTCAGCATGGTCAGCATATTTTGTTGGGTCCCAGTGTCTTGGGAAATGGGATTGTTCCCTCTTCTTGCTGATGCAGGTTGTTGTGGTATTGTCGCCTGCATGGGCACAAAGATACAGCACTGCTGTAAATCTGCCAGGGCCTCTGCTGCTGATTCATAGCTTTTTTGCCCTGAGGGGGAAACTGGATTTCCATTTTCGATGGATAGGGCATTTGGAACTTTAGTTTTTGTTGCCTTAGGGTTTGAAATAAAATAATATAGTCCCGACGTTTCTGCATGGTCATTGGGGCATAGTCATTGTCCATGACTATCCTTTGAGGTCTATAATAAATCTTGCCCTGTGGTCATGCTCTTCTCAGTCGTAGTTCCTTTGTGGTGTATCTGAGAAATTGTATTATTATCGATCTCGGTCTTGCATTCGTATTGCTTGGTTTTGGTCCAATGCCTTATGTGTGCATTGAATCTCCAGTTTGAAATCAGGTACATGTGATGGGGAGGTCTGAAGAACCACCTTCACAAACTCCGCCATGTCTGCTCCTTTACTATCTTCTGGAATGGCATATAGCCTGATGTTCCTCCAGCGCTTCAGGTTTTAGCATCTTCTTGGTGATTTACCATCATCTGGCAAAGATGAACTTCCTGACCGAGGGTTTAATGTCATTGCTCAATTTGTGCAGCCTGTGTTCCCACCGTATCCTCCAGAGTCTCCATTTTGATTTCTACCTTGGTAAGATCTATTCGGAGGGTCTCCTGAGCCTCCTTAAAGATATGAATTTCTGTTTTTAATTCTAGAATTTCTGCTAGGATTACTGTATGTCTAATTTATTGTCCATGCTGTTCTTGGGTTTAGTATGCTGATTGGAGGATTTGCTTACTTTGTTGCAAGTTTGCTGTGGCTGCGATGGAAGTGATGTCTCCATGTCTGTGGTGTCTGTGTCTGATTTTGTGTCTTCCGGGGCTAAAATTGAATATCTGTTGGTACTGCTTTGGAGTTTTGAGGTTGTATTCCTTGTCTGCTAATTTAAAATACTGCTGTAGAATTTTGGCCATTCTTTGTGAGGGTTTTCAGTAAGGCGTGGGGAGAGCTCTCCAACTATGCTGCCATGTCAGTCAGAAGCTACCCTGGAAGACTATAATGAACATTTTCTGTTATTTTCTTGAACTTACTGAGAAGCTCCATATGGATGTCTGTTTCACTTGGTCAGGCCATGTTGATGCTGTTGCAGTACGAGTCTGTACTAAGGCTGGAGAGAGATACCAACCTCATGGTGATACACTCCTAATGCAACTGGTTGGAGTAGGAATGTATCACCAACCTCATGGTGATACATTCCTATTCCAACCAGTTGCATTATGTTTCTTGCTGGCAGAATCTGTCCGTTGTATTAGTAGACATGTAACCCTGACTTAGGGAGGAGGACTTACCTGGACCGTGCCAGTTGCCCTCTTGAATGCTGCTCATGCTGTTGCTGCTTCCAGGGCTCGCTTGTTCTACAACATGTGTGGCACAGACAGAGACAGCCACGTGGAGGAGAGAGACTTCAGTGCCTTCTTCACCCTTTGTCAATGGCTGCAGCAGTTTTCTTCTACCTCGCTCCCCTGATCTCAGCATTGGGGACTATAAGCCAACAAGGACAACACCTCTTTTCAGCACCTGTTATGCTACATGAGAATGCCACCATAGTTTGCATGGAGCGCATGCCAAAAAAGGCTCCTCCCCAACACTCACTGCTCCTCCCAGCCCTGCCAGCATGCTACGACTCCAGACCCACCACACCAACATTGCTCACAGACCCACCAGATTATAGTCCAGAAGGGATGCTACATACTGTATGTCTGGGGCCAGCACACTATAAGGGGGTAAATAAATATAAAAAATAAAGGACAAGGCTCCTACAGGAACTTGGCTGTAGCCATGCTTGTGACTTCTAACCTCCATTTAGCCAGCGAGGGTCTAGGAGGCCCTAGTATCTGAACAGAGGGATTGTGGAAAGGATGATGAAATAGATCCCTCCACAATGAACCAATGGGCTTAAATGGTCAATCAGGAATTTGAACAGGAAAATGAACAGAGTGATAGCCCTGTTCAGCCAGTCACACACTGAATTAAGGGGGTTATATTTCTGTGCTCATGATGAGCTTGTGGCAGTTGGGGAGAGAGTCAGTGGTTAGCAGACCTGATGCTACTTGGGAAAGCTGGATGCCTAGCCTAGCCCAGATCTTGTGAGTCCTATCCTGGGCTCATCCTTACAAATACTGTAAGCTTTGTCATGGGCTTTCATCTTTGTAACTGTGCCAGGAAGGGAACTTCAGAAAGCAGCACATTTTGAGATAATCTGAGAGGTCCAAATTCTGAGAAAGCTATGGAGCTGAGGAACCAGTGACAGAGATCTGCATCCAACCCAGGTTGCTTCAGAGCCAGGTGAGATGCCTGCTAGCCCTTATCTAGCATGGTTGATTGGTGAGCAGGAAGCCAGGGGGCATGTGTCAAGAGTATGTGGGCACTCTTGATCCAGTGGAGAGTTGGACTGAAGTTGTCACTTTTGGGATGTAGGCTCCTTGGGAACCAGGAAGCCACTGTGACATTCTCCTGTGACTGAGAGATGAGCCAGAAGGGTTGTGCCCTGAGAGGTGTGATCCAGAAGGGTTAAGCTGCTGTGAGTTATCTACAGCAAGTGCAAAGTATCTTCATCTCCAGGCCTATGGGTCCTTGTCCTAATTGCTGTCTCTCCCGCAGCTGTGTGCTGGTTTCTGCCCTGACTGATCTTCTGCATCCATGGGTCACTTGAGGCCTGGCATTGCTGGCTGGGCCTTAGCATTTCTTTGGAATATAATAACTTTCATCTTGCATTACAAAGTAGTTTTTTTCTAACATTTGGTGTTTCAAGTGCTTTAAATTGTGTTGAGACACTATGTCCAGCTGAGGGGTTAAATAGCAAGCTTGCCAAATTTCATCAAGTGCACCACCAAATGAAATTGAGCACCGTAGCCACCAGACCTGCATGGGGACTTTAATTTCTGGGTAGCCAGAGTTACTGTTCTAGTGTCACACTTTAATTCATCCTTTTGTGCCCCTTGATTGGGCTAGTGCTTCATACATGATATGGGATCTGAGAGGGTGTAAATGCTCAAGGTGACCTGCTACTGTCTAACCCCCTCTTTCCTCCAGCTTACAGGCCTGTGTTTCTCAATAAAAGCACTGTCAAATTGATCAGTTTCAATTCTGTGTCTGTGCCTATTTTGTGCAACCTGATTGAAGTGTTTACTGGTGAAGGTAAAAACTGTCTTATTGGCCCCAGGGGATAGTTCAGTCCATTGTACAGAGGTGGGTAGGTATTGCATTCCAAGGGGTGGTACTGCACACAACATCTAGCCCACTTATTCTCTCTGGATGTAGGCACCATGCTCTTTCTTTTCTTTCTTTCTTTTTCTTTTGTATTAAAGTTTTTCTTATATATTTTTTTATGCAGAGGACTCAGACAGATATGAGTTGCAATAGAAAACAGACAATTGAACATAGCCATGTTACAAATCTAAACAAATCATGAGGCCATTGGGTGATACAATCAAGTAAGAAACACATTAAGGAGGGAAAGGCCAGGGGGAACTCCACAAGCAAAGACAGTATAAACTAATCCGTAGGACAACAGTCAAAGACTTAGAACCTCAAGTATACGAGGGAGAAATATAACCTGTCTGATATACACTAACCAGGTAAATGACCCATATATGAACTCTAAAATCAGGGCCCTATGGGACAAATAATGGATTAATATTCATATAATACCAAGCTACAGCATCAAAACTTCTTGAAATCTGTTCTCCTGTCCTCCCAAATGATAAGTGAGGCATTCCGTGAGATAAATTGACAGGACTATCTAGTGCCATTTGTGGCATAGTTGGGGGGGGGCAGTTTGAAGTCACTGTCTGGTGGCAGCCTTCTTTGCTGCCAGTAATAATACTGGAACAAGGGACCATGCTTGGCCCCTTAGTCCCACAAGGGGAATAATTAAGATTACAGTTGAAGTCAGCAAAGCTGGATACAGGGAGAGATCCCTGAAAGAGTGCTCCAGCTTTCGCCAGAAGGGCTGTACAACTGGACAGAATGAAAAGATATGCACGTGATCTGCCACCTGAGCCCCACATCTTGCCCAGATGTAACCATATTGTAGTTCCATACATTTCATCTATACTCAGGAAGTACAAAAATAGCAGGAGTAACATTTCCAGGTGTTTTCTCATCAAAAAGGGGAGGAAATGACCCTTAAAGTGGTCAGTGAGTGCTGAGTCAAATCTGTTTGGGTGACCGAGGTCTGCAAGTCCTGATTCCAGCTGTGAAGAACATGATCAAAACTGTGGAACAAGACCCCCTGTAAACCACAATACAGGTGCCTGATAACATGTTGCCATGTCTATCCCTTCAAAAGGGACATGAAAATATGGAACAGTAAGGGGGCTGGGTCAGAGATCTTTGAGGAGTCATGGCATGAGCAAGAGATGAGATCAAATTTATAAGTATCCATAGTGTTTGCGACCCATGAGGCCAACTTGCTTCTGGAGAAACTGAAAGGGGAGGTCCCCTTGCTCTTTTGAGAACTGAAACAGACAGAGGAGCCCTAACTGCCTTTATCTATGGAAATCTATATCAATGCAGAGAGAGAGAGAGGATGTGGGAATCCATTTACAGGTGTTGACAGTACCACAGCATTCCCTGGGTGTTATAGTAGATCTCCACCATTGTGGCAGTATGATGGCTGTGTAGGTCATAAACTGATGAAGTTGGGCATCTACTGGAAGATAAGAAAACAAGAGTGCAGCAACATCAAATAAATCCTTAAGGAGGAATTCAGTATGTTTCCACAGTGCAGCACACAAGGGAGAAATCCAGTTACACTATACATAATTGAGTTGCTAAAGAGTAGTATCTCAGATGGAGAGATTTAGTCCACCCATGTCCCTGTGTAGCTGAAGGATTTTGTAGCGGATTCTTGGGTGGTGGCCCCGTCCAAATATAACTAGAAATTTCATTTATCCCATATATTAAAATATATTACTATTTGGAGATTCTGTAAAAAGTACAGAATGGGATTAGTGTGACTTCCAAGGTTGGAGGCTGGGCACCTGCCTGCCCCTGCAGAGGTGTGGCGTGACCTCTGTGGGAGGGAGAAGTATTGCGTAGCACTGGGTCCGCAAAGTAGCAAAGCTGTAGTGCTTACCAGGGATAAATCCTCATGTGAGGGAGTGACAGGTGTGCTGTGACTGACCCCACAATAACCAGAAAAGTGGGAATTAGGATCTCATGACATTGTATGAAAAGGGAATTATATGGGGGAACATAGTGTAAAGTGCCAGTATGGGACCCCTACAACATATATCATAGGAAGATATTACAAAGAGGGGCAAGTCCAATTCAGGAGGAGTCTAATAAACATAGTTTATTCAGATGAGAGGGGTCAGCTAAAGTAACATAGACAAAAGGAGTGATGAATAAAATCCATTTACAGAGTGTGAACCCTCAACACTAAAGTTCCTTTAAATTCAAATGAGTCCAAATAAAAAGTGTCCCTCAAAAATTGCAGGTAATGCAGATAGATGTCTGCCCCTGCAAAATACAGTAGATCCTATTGTGGGTTTTAATTAATGTCCAAATTAATGTTCAAATTGCCTCTGCAGCCCTGGTAGAGCCCACAATACTGTAATAATTATTAATTCCAAATTAGTGTTCCAGTGTTATATTGCTGCAGAAGCTAATGAATGACACTAAGCTATACTGTGAAAGAGGCAGTTTATAAACAGGTATCTATAGGAAAGAGAAGGTAGAAAAGCGGGTAGTGGGTGAGACATAAAATGAAAAAATGGGGGCCATCTGCAGTGGGTATTCTATGGGTCTCCATCTAAGGAGCAGGATTATAAGGCTGGCTACATAGGGCATTTCATATCATCTTGGGCTGGTAAGCTTGGTTAGGAACTAAGGAGATGGAGTGTCCATAGCGGTTATCACAAATAACTGGGGCCCCACCTGGCAGCCTCCACTGTCCATCACTTTCCAATTTATGGTAGTGCAGCATGCTGTGCTAAAAGAGGCCCAAGAAAAGGTTGGGACGCAGGGGTAAGGGCCCCCTGCCGAGACCAGCGGCACCCTTGGGTACTTTGAGCCTGGGGCCAGGAGCGGCTGCCTCAATCCCCAGAATGCTCTGTTACATTGACCCACACACAACAGTCTACCTGGCTAAAGTCCTTTGAGCCTACTAAATGGGCTTCAGTGAAAAACAGATTATTCGTGCTAAAGGAGTCACCACAGAGAAAGAATGCCTGAGCAGTGCCCTCACCAAACAGAACTCCGAATCCCTTAACTGCTGATATTTAAGGAAATGCCTAGTGTTGCAGTCTCAGCTTCCCTCAGCAATGAAAATAAAACAGAACAAGGAGGCTCATACAAGCAAGCCTGAAGTATGCATAAAATAGCACACTGAATTCAGGTATATCGAGGAGTGAAATGGTGTAAACGTTATGCTTTGTTATGGTGTTTAAGACTTGTTTAAAAAGGAATAACAAAATAAAAAGCAAGAACTCAAAGTAATATAAAGCCACAAAGGATACTGTTAGTGAAGTTATCTGTCAGCTTGGTCACTCAAACTGTTTAAGTAATCCTTTTATATGTCGAAGAGTGTCCTGCGAGTGCTGAGCTAATGAAAGCCAGGTCATGCTGCAATGACTCTTCAACAATGGCAGATCTGGTTGAGTCCATTTGTCAGTGCAATCTGGAGTGGAAGTGCATTAGAGCTGTCAAAGCTTCAGCTGGAGTGTGATACATAGACAAGGCCCCTAGAATTCTGCAGCCGTAGAATTTTGCCCAGAACTTGCAATCTACCGCAGAACTTCTGCAGTGCCACAGAATTCACTGTTCTTGGTGATTTTTTATTAATATGTCTGTTTATCCATAGAATCTGGTTCCCTTCCCCTCATTTTATATCTAGAACCCCTCTAAGCTCAGAATGTGATGTTATCATTGCTCTAACATCATAAATTATCTAATGAAATGGCTGCATTCTGCAACAGAAATGAACAATCACTTATCTACCACAGCTCCCACTGCCAGAGGCGGTGGCACAGCATATCAGGCCTGGTGATATTTGCTCAACCTGCACTACAGCCTAATGCAATTTTCAGTCTTGAGTTATTGCACTAGGGCCAACTTAAACAAAGCCTTGTCAATAGCATAGACCTGTTAAGTCCATACCTCACTTTGTACAAACTTATTTGTGCTTTTAAGGAATAGAGATGCCATTTGAAATGAGTAACTGGTAGAATGAATTTACCTGCCATTTTTAAGAAAAGTAAAGTAATTATGCCCAGAAAAGTGGAATATAATAATGTGTAGACCTGCTGAAAGAACAGATCTGTTAAATAAGTGCACTGTACACATTTTTGCCAGGGTTATTCATTACATATTATCACTGGTTGATAGAGTCAGACAAACATTATGGAGAAATGTGTTCAGTGCTAGCTGTTGGGCCAGAGGGTAGCATGTTGTGTTTCCTTGCTGGCAACT
Organism: Neoceratodus forsteri; assembly: GCA_016271365.2. Taxonomy (NCBI): domain Eukaryota; kingdom Metazoa; phylum Chordata; order Ceratodontiformes; family Ceratodontidae; genus Neoceratodus; species Neoceratodus forsteri. The sequence continues at coordinate 35,440,672 of CM057450.1, forward strand.
CAGGTTCAGAGATTAGCTCTGGGAGCTGGCTGGGCAACACAAGGATTGGGGGAACACTTCACTGCTCTGAGCCTGGGAAGGTATGGTGCAGTGTTCTGTCACACGGTGGACACATTGTGATGGGCTGGAGAGCTCTATCTCACAATTGGTTCACATACATGTCATGGCCTGATGGTGTTACGTAATGTGTCAGGGGAAGCAGGTTGGCATGGAAAATACGTTTTGCAGTAACTCCTCAATTCTGTTTATTCCATTTCCAATGCGACTTGTATGAATGAGGATGCAATTTCATGGAAATTAAAAAAGAAATTATATATACACATACACACACACACACATATAAAGTATTTCTCTCTCTCTCTCTTTCTCACTATACGCACACATACATACATGTTTGTATGCATGTTACAGATTGTGTATAAATATATAAGTGATACACAGTGAGGACCTCATGAGTGGTGGAGAAAGTACATATAAACATATAAGTGATACACAGTGGAGACCTCATTAGTGGTATAGATACCATTCATATAGAAATATCTTATTTATCACATACTGTAAGGTCCCCTCTGCTTATTTCATTTATGCAACAGGCTAGAACCTTAAGGGAGATATATTTGTTTTGCTTTTTTAGGCTTAAAATTATTTCTATAAGTCTGTTAGTTTTTGAACTAGTGTTACTGTGATTTCCCCATCCTGATTGCTATAACCACTGTCATGAAAGTGAAGTCAGGATGACAAGCTGACAATGTGATATGGTAATTTGTTAGTGCCGCAGAATTTCCGCAGAAATTACAAACCACTGCCGCAGAAGTTCTGTGGCAAATGGCAGTATTGCCGCAGAACTTGACCCCACTGTGGCACAGAAAAGTAGGGGCCTTGTACATAGTCTTGCGCTCTTCATAGAGCACCTACAGCTTGGTAGGGTAGGGTGTCTGAAACCTAATCCTGACTTGGTGAAGGGCATGAAGGTGTGGCTTATATGCCATCCTCTCCTGCTGGACAGCCGGGGCAAAGTCATGAGCAAGGTAAATTTGCATGACCTTGTATGTAACCACCTTTTGATACCAAGCTGTCAGAAAAAGCATCTCCTTAACCTGAAATCACAAACATTGCAGTATTATAGGCCTCATGCATTCCCCTCATGCTGGATTCAGTTCTAAAGCTCTGTGGACCCTTTCTAAGTCCAAGTCAAGATCAGGGGAAGATTAAGGTTAGGGTTGGGCTACCTGTTGGGTAGCTAGAGCAGGTAGTTTGGGTATCTTCCTTTTCTTGCCAGGTAGGGTAGTTTGGGTAATTTACTACCCTACCCAACATAACAGAGTACTTCGTTTGTCTGGTAATGTTAACACAGACAACGGGTAATTTATTTTTTAAACCGGAATTGCAGGCAACCTGTGGGGGCCTGAGACTCTTCCAAAGTTGTAATCAGGCATGAAAGGGCAGCCTGTGGGTTCCTCACATCTAGAAAGGAGCACATGGCACTGGCCTGACAATCCAATTGGCCAGTGTTGGTGTTTGTGGTCCATGTCTTCTGTGAGCGTGCAGAAAGAAGCAGAGTTTGTTGGGAGAGGGGGGAATCGGTGCTCGCTCTACAGTCACAGTGAAACAAATGACAAAAACAGTTTTAAAACTTAAAAAAAAAAACAAGCACAAAATTTAGTCCAAGAAGGAACAAGGGACTGAGGACTGAAAGGGGAATAATTGGGGATCATTTGGTGCAGTGCTCAGATCCAAGAGATAAGGACAAAGGGAGGGAGTGACACTTGTTGCTAGCAGTAGTTGTAAAAGCCATTTAGCCTGTATTACAGTGTCTGTTAGGCACCCCAAGCTCTGTCTGTGACATACAGTAGCTACTCTGTGTGTCTCTGCAGTATAGTGAAAGCCATTTAGGCTGTATTACACACTCTATTAGGTGCTCCTAGCCCTGTCTACTTTACATCTCTGTGCAGTATAGTGAAAGTCATTTAGGCTGTATTACATACCTCTGTTAGGTACCCCAAGCTCTGTCAGTAACGTATGCTGCTCTGTGTCACTCGACAGCATAGGGAAAGCCATTTAGGCTGTGTTACACCCTGTCTCTTAGGTGCCCTGAGCTCTGTCTGTGACATAACTAGTACTCTGTGTCTCTCTGCAGAATAGTGAAAGCCATTTAGGCTGTATTACACACCTCTGTTAGGTGTTCCAAGCCCTATCAGTAACGTATGCTGCTCTGTGTCACTTGGCAGCATAGGGAAAGCCATTTAGGCTGTGTTACACCCTGTCTCTTAGGTGCCCTGAGCTCTGTCTGTGACATAACTAGTACTCTGTGTCTCTCTGCAGAATAGTGAAAGCCATTTAGGCTGTAGTACACACCTCTGTTAGGTGTTCCAAGCCCTATCAGTAACGTATGCTGCTCTGTGTCACTTGGCAGCATAGGGAAAGCCATTTAGGCTGTGTTACACCCTGTCTCTTAAGTGCCCTGAGCCCTGTCTGTGACATAACTAGTACCCTGTGTCTCTCTGTGTCATCGCTGGCATCCGAGTGCAGTATTGGGGGGTGCTGTACTGCTGGGGTGTGCCGTCCTTCAGATGAGACATTAAACCGAGGTCCCTTCTGCCCATCCTGGTGTTTCCTGGTGGGTGTCCAGGCGGAAGTAAAAGAACCCAGGGCACTCTTTGCAAAAGAGCAGGGAACATTCCTGGTGTCCTGGCCAACATTCCCCTTCCCATAAACCAGTTCTTGCAATTATCCAGGCTGTGTGTGTGTGATGATGTGCGATATGGCCGCCAGCACACATTCAGTCACTTCACTACCAGTCTAGCATTGCTTGTAAAGCACTTTGGGATACTGTGTACGAAAAGCGCTATATAAATGCAGATTCTTCTTCTTCTTCTTCTCTGCAGAATAGTGAAAGCCATTTAAACTGTATTACACACTATCTATTAGGTGCCCCAAGCTCTGTTTGTGACATAGCTACTCTACTATCTGCAGTATAGTGAAAACCATTTAGACTGTATTACACACTATTAGGTGCCCTGAGCCCTGTCTGTAACATAGCTACTCTGCGTGTTTCTGCAGTATGGTGAAAGCCATTTACAGTAGCCTGCATTACACACTGTTAGGTGCCCCGAGCCCTGTCTGTGACATAGCTACTCTGTGTGTCTCTGCAGCACAGTGAAAGTCATTTAGGCTGTATGGCACACTGTCTGTTAGGGAACCTGAACCCTGTCTATGGATAGCTTTTCTGTGTCTCTCTGCAGTACAGTGAAAGCCATTTAGGCTGTATTAGACATGGTCTGTTGGGTGCCCTAAGCCCTGTCTGCGACGTAGTTACTCTGTTTGTCTCTGCAGTATACTAAAGACATTTCAGCTGTATTACACACTTTCTGTTCAGCACCCTGAGCCCTATCTCTGACATAGCTACTATGTGTGTCTCTGTGGCATATCAAAAGCAATTTAGGCTGTATTACACTGTCTGTTATCCTTTTAACTGCCCCGAGCCCTGTCATAGCTACACTGTGTGCGATGTCTCTCTGCAACATAGCAAAAGCCATTTAGGCTGTATTACACTGTCTGTTAGCTGCCCCAAGCCCTCTCATAGCTAGACTGTGCATGCCATTTCTGCAGCATAGTGAAAGCCATTTAGGCTGTATAACACTGTCTGTTAGCCTCTTAGGTGCCTCAGGCCCTGCCATAGCTACACTGTGTGTGACGTCTCTCTGCAACATAGCGAAAGCCATTTAGGCTGTATTACACTGTCTGTTAGTAGGTTGGGTGCCCTGAGCCCTATCATAGCTACACTGTGTGTGACATCTCTCTGTAGTATAGCGAAAGCCATTTAGGCTGTAGTACGCTATCTGTTAGCCTGTTAGGTACCCAAAGCCCTGTCATAGCTACACTATGTGTGACATCTCTCTGCAGCATAGTGAAAGCCATTTAGGCTGTATTACACTGTCTGTCAGCCAGTTAGGTTCCCTGATCCCTGTCATAGCTAGACTCTGGATGACATCTCTTTGCGGCATAACAAAAGCCATTTAGGCTGTATTACACTGTCTGTTAGCCACTTAGGTGTCCCGAGCCCTGTCATAGCTACACCATGTGTGATGTCTCTGTGCAACATACTGAAAGGCATTTAGGTTGTGTTACACCATCTATTAGCTGGTTAGGTGCCCCAAGACCTGTCATAGCTACACTGTCTGTGACGTCTCTCTGCAGCATAGCGAGAGCTATGGTTGTGTCTGCTATGTCTCGTACTTCCCAATCTATGTCTACTCAAAGGAAGCACAGTGATACTGCACGTGCTACTGAAAATTATATGGACAATATGGATCCTAGCACTAATGCAGAACATAGCGACAATAATAATAACGTCACCAGGACTGGTGCTAATTGTCACAACCCTACTCAGCAGGTCAGGCCCTCTGCTCCCACAGTGTCAGCCTCCGAGTGCAGTATTGTGAACAGGAACAGAAACAGGTTAACCCTCCTGTCTGTTTTGTGGGTTCAAATCAACCTTTGGTCTCAAGTTCTGGAGGAATTCAAACTGTGAACATCTTGCTAGCATACCCAATGTACAAGCTCAGATAATTCTGCTCTTTGGGGAAATGCCAGATATCTTTTGCCTACGGACACCCAACCAGGTGTACCAAATGAACCCATAGCACTCTATAAAGACCTCAGATAAACTCTTACCTTTTTCCCAGTTTGGCATTACCAGTAAGCTATGCACAATGTCAGCTTTAGTCATATATGCTTCACTTGTCAAAGAAAGAATTTCAGAGGCACACCAAGCAGTCTGTTTAAAATAGAGGTTTACTTTAAAACAGATAAAAATATGTAAAATATAAATACAGAACAATATATCACAAAACCACACAATCACTTAAAAAAACAAGGTTATAAATACAAACAAAATCTCCTACCACAGTACACTTGGACTTGTCTTTCTAATGTATACCTTCTAACAGTGCCTGATGTTGCTTTTTTTTCAGAGTCCAAACATGTATATCACTAAGTGGAAAACAGAATACTGTTTAAAACTGGCTTTGCCAACCTCTTTGCATGAGGTCACCTAGCTCCTCCCTGTCAGAATATAAAAAAATTGTACAAAACAGGATGTCTTATCATTCAGAAGGTAAATTAACTAAGGTGACATCAGAAAAAACTAATTTCCCATGTGACTTCCCAATTAAGTCTGTGATTTTCCAGTATCTTCTTTCATCCATGAGCAGTTTCCTGCTTCACAGACATCAAAGGAACATTCATGACTTAGCACCTAAGTGACATAACCTGTATTCTTTCTCTAAACATCATAAAAGTTTATGATTTTCATCCTAGCAGCTGGCGGCTCCTATTAAGCCAGATAAAAAGGAGATCCTTAATTTGTGTCTCTTCTAACCTGTAATTATCTTGTGGCTTTTAGATTAACAGCTTGCAGTTGAAACCTGGGGGGGGGGGTCATCCCAGAGGCTGTCTCAGCAATAACACATTTTTATATTACAAAGAATGATAGAGTAATCAGAACCAGCTGTCCAATCATCACACTAATAATGTCACTAGAACTTGCTTGCTCCAAATGCCAGCCCTGACCCTACAGGTATCAACAATGACACTGGCTACTCTGTCCCCTCCTTTACCTCAAAATCATTTCCAAAAGCACAGCAAAGAAATACCTTCAGCATGTACTAAGGAAATCACAGTCAGTCAGTTGCCCTATAAACCTCAAATTCCTAGCATGTGCACTTGACGAGGTTCTTTCCCCACTAACAAGGTTACTCAACCTGTCCCTCATAACTGGAAAATTTCCCTCATCCTGGAAGGCAGCACTGGTCACATCTGTTTTCAAAAGCAGAGCTAGATCTAATCACTCCAACTACAGGCCTATCTCTATCCTTCCAGCATCTCGAAAGCATTAGAGAGGATTGTATATGACCAGCTTGTAGAATACCTCAACAAGTATAGCTCCAGTGCAATGAACAGCATAGTTTTTGGAAGCTTCATAGCATGAACACTGTGCTTGTGGAATTCACTGACTATACTCATGAGGCTCTTGATCAGGGGCTTTTGGTGGATGCTACCTACATTGACCTCACCAAGGTCTCCGACACGGTCAATCACAACCTGCTGCTAAGTCAACTATCACACATCAGACTATCCACAGAATCTGTGAAATGGTTCCTGTACTACCTGACAGCAGGAGAAAACATTGATGTCCTAGTACACATAGGGACTAATGATCTTCGCCAGCCGGTCAGTTGTGGAGACCAAGGAACACCTGACTAGGCTGGGTGACAAACTATCATCTATTTCGTCCGGCATCTCCTTCTCTGAGATCCTGCCAGTCTGGGAGAGGGGAGCAGATGGACGGAAGGTCAGAGAAGGGGAGATAGGGGAGCTAAACACGTGGCTCAAGGACTGGTGCCAGGAAAAGGACTCAGATTTGTAGGAACTGGCAACAGTTCTGGGAGCGAAAGTTCTTTAAATTTGATGGACTGCATCTGACTAAAGAGGAGTCAGTGCATTGGGGCAGAAGTTTGATGTCTTTGCAGAATATTTAAACTAGCAAATCGGGAGGGGTGCAGCACCCCATACGCCGAATGCAAGAACACCCTCTCCCTCAGCTAGTGGTCAAACAGAATTCAGCATGTTTGCCGCTCATTTGCATCACCAGGTAAGAAAAGGTTTGTCTCCACACGACACACAGGGGTAATGCCAAACTTCACCCAACAACTAACACACCAAAATCTGGCCAATGGAAATCATGTACAAAATGCTCACAGCCTGGGAAATAAGATCCCAGACCTGCAGGCAATAATGTCAGAGGCTAAACTGGACATAGTAGCAATTAGTGAGACGTGGTTTACCAGTAACCACACTTGGGAGACTTCAGTACCTGGCTATGTATTGTTCAGAAGAGACCGAGGTGCAAAAGGGGAGGGAGTGGCCCTGTATGTTAATGAAATAACATCAAAGCTACAGAAATTCAGAATACACATAAGGAGCCAGAAGAACTGTGGGTCACCCTGGAAACAGGAAATGGGACACCATAAGAACTGGGGTTGTCTACAGGCCCCAGACCAGAGGGAGGACATAGACACATTACTGTTAGAAGATATACAAAACATGACAGCTAAAGGGAGGTTCTGATAATGGAGACTTCAACATGCGGATATAGATTGGTCAATACCAGCAGGAACATCTGCCAGAACTAGACTCATAGTGGATTCCCTGCAGGGGAGGGCCTCAAACAACTGGTACAGCAACCCACAAGAGACAGGGCTATCCTAGATCTAGTACTGACTAACAAAGAAGGGATCACAGATCTCCAGGTAGGTCACCTGGGGCCAGTGACCATCACATGGTATGGTTCAATTTGGCTACTACATCTAAATCATCCCATTCCAAGGCAAAATATGGGACTTCAGAGGAGCTGACTTTGATAAGATGGCCAACAGAGTTAAGCTAGCCCTGGCAAAAGAAACACAGGTGAAGGGTACAGGCAAAGTGGGCAAGCATTAAGGATGCAATACTTGAAGCAACATCCCATTGTGTTAGACAGAAAAGGAAGTGCAAAAGAAGAAGGAAACCACTTTGGTTCTCAAATACAGTAGCAGAAAAGGTCAGAGCCAAAAGGCTGGCCTTCAGGAAATATAAGGAACACAGCGGGATGAAGATAGGGAGGCATACCAAACTGCCCTAAGGGAAGCAGGTAAGGCAGTAAGGCAGGCAAAGTCCCAAACTGAGGACACACTAGCACGAACAGTAAAAGAAGGTGACAAGACTTTCTATAGATACATTAGTGAAAGGAGAAAGTCCAGAGGGGGTATTGCTAAGCTTAATGGAGAAAAGGGAGCATGTGAGGAGGAGGACCCTGTAAAGGCATCTATCCTAAATAGATACTTTTGCTCAGTATTTACTGAAGAGAAGGTAGGGCAGGGCCCACAGCTCAGCATCATGGACACAGGGGGGAGGGAGGTGAGCACTACTCCCTTCACAAAAGAAAAGGTCCTACAAGAGCTTGCTAAGCTCAGGGTGGATAAGGCAATGGGACCTGATGGCATACATCCCAGAGTACTTAAGGAGCTAAAGGAGGAACTAGCACAGCCATTAGCAGAATTGTTTAGTGAGTCTCTGAGCACAGGAGAGGTCCCAGAAGACTGGAGAAGGGCTCATGTGATCCCGCCCACAAGAGTGGTAGCAGAGAGGAGGCGGGAACTATAGACCAGTCAGTCTTACCTCAGTAGTGGGCAAGATTATGGAGGCACTCTTAAGGAAAGGATAGTGCAACACTTGGAATCCATAGGGCACAGGATCCAAGACAGCATGGGTTTACAAAGGAAGGTCCTGTCAAACTAATCTCATAGATTTCTTTGACTGGGTAACCAGAGTGGTGGACCAAGGGAGCAGTTGATGTCGCCTACCTTGACTTCAGAAAGCTTTGACACTGTTCCACATAGAAGATTGATAAATAAGCTGGGTAGGCTCTGGGTGGGTCAGAAGTTGGTCAACTGGGTGGCAAACTGGTTGACGGGCAGAAAACAGAGAGTGGTGGTAAATGGTATACAGTCAGAAGAGATGCAAGTCACAAGTGGGGTACCTCGGGATTAGTCCTGGGGCCAGTCCTCTTCAACATCTTCATTAGTGACCTTGCAGATGGACTAGAGGGTAAGCTTGTCTGTTTGCAGATGACACAAGATCTGCAACAAAGTAGATGATCCAGATGGGTTGGGCAGAATGAGAAGAGATCTGGATAAACTAGCAGAATGGTCAGAAGAGTGGCAACTGGGATTTAATGCAAAGAAGTGCAAAATCATGCACATGGGAAGAGAAACCTGAAGCCACCTATAGGCTGGGAGGAGTTGCTAGCAGTCACAAAGGAAGAAAGAGATTTGGGCATCATCATCACTGATGACCTAAAATCATCAAAGCAGACCTCTAAAGCAGTAGGTAAGGCTAGGGGGTGTTAGGGTGTATTAGTAGGGGGTATCTAAGTCGTAAGAGGTAATAATCCCTCTGTACAAGACACTGGTTAGGCCCCATCTGAGTACTCTGCAGTATTGGAGGCCACACCTTCACAAGGACATTAACCAAATTGAGGCAGTCCAGAGAAGGGCAACCAAAATAGTGCAGGGACTGCATCAGAAGACATATGAGGACAGATTAACGGAGCTCAATATGTATACCCTTGAGCAAAGGAGGAGAGAGGTGATATGATCGAGGCATTCAAAACACCTTAAGGGCATAAACAAGGTGAAAGAGTCTAACATGTTTAAATATAAGAAAAATAGCAGGACAAGAGGACACAGCATGAGATTAGAGAGAGGCCGATTAAGGGGGAATGTGAGGAAATTCTTTTTCACAGAAAGGGTGGTGGATGCATGGAATGGCTTACCACAAGAAGTGGTGGCTATGAATACAGTGCAGGGCTTCAAACAGGCATGGGATAGGCATAAGGGAGCAATACAAATGACTATGAATAGATAGGCCACTGACAGAGCAAAGGCCGATGGCACATTTATAAGGTAGAAAAAGAAATGGGCAGACTGGATGGGCCTTACGGTCCTTATCTGCCATCAACTTCTATGTTTCTATGTTTCTACAGGGCATAATTAACAAGTGAAAATACAAGGCTCCTTATCAGATCATCTCAGAGTCACGACTGGGATCCTCCAAGGCTCAGTCTTGGGACCCCTTCTATTCAGCCTGTTTCTCAGCAACATCCCTAAGGCCTCCTGTAGCAATGTCCTATAGTATGCAGATGATGCAGTTCTGTACTCCAGCCATCGCAGCCCCCAAGCCCTGGAGAAACAACTTCAGAATGACTTTACTGAACTTGAAGACTGGTTTAGCAACTCCAAGCTAGTACTAAGCTACAAAAAGACTAAGACAATGCTGTTCACTTCTGTACAGAATACGCATAGGTCTTACTGCATAAACATCCAAAAAAATTAGAATGCTCCACTCAAAATGGTCCACAGCTTCAAATATCTTGGGGTCACACTCGATAGTGCCCTTACATTCTCAGTGTATATTGATCAAGTAGCCAAGGCTGCCAATGCAAGACTAGGTCAGCTTTACAAGAATAGGCACTGTCTTAACGAAGCTGCCCTCAAGCTTGCAGTGACTAGCTCTGTTCTGTCAGTTATAGATTACATGCTCGCAGTTTATGGTGCTGCCAATGTTACTGCTCTCAAGAGGGTAAAAATATCACTTAATAAAGCTTGTCGGCTAGTCTTTGGTGCCCACAGGTTAACCCATACCTGTGAGCTTTACTCTAGCACAGAGTGGATCAACTTACACAACAGAATCCAGTACCAGACTTGCCTCCTAGGCAAGAAGACTGCCCTTGGTCTCACCCCTCCGGGGGCACAGAACCTCCTCTGCCCATCTTCTCAACATAGAAATACCAAAAGTGCAAGTGAAAGCATCCTGCTAGTCCCCTTTAGAAGGACATCACTTGGACAATGCTCTTTTGCCTACAGAGCTCCTAAATGAATCAGTTCTCTCAATGCCGACCTTCAAGTGGAACAAAGAACTGGCCACTTCAAAACCCTTCTTCGCAAACACCTCGTTGCCACAAGTATGTGAGACTGGAACACCTAACACTACTACTTCCACCCCTTTGCTGTTCCCCTCCCTGTCTCACCATGGCTTCTCCAACTCCAGCACATATCTCCACCTCTTGCCCCTCCTCACCCCTCACTTCCCCCACCACCCTTCTTACTTGCCCCTACTACAAGGTATCTCCCTCCACCTCCCTCTCATGCTACCACTTACACTCCCTCACCGCTGATCCCTATTACTTCCTCTCTATCTACCACCATCCTTCTCTCTTTTATTACACCATCCTCAACTCCTCCCCTCTGCTACCTTCTCTGTCTTGTCCCCCACCCATCCCACCCCCAGGCCTGCTCTCCTCTCCTCCCCCACCCCTCTTTTGTTCTAACCAACCCCCCACTATGCCCATTCCCCCACCCCATATCCCATCCAACCTCCCTTCACCACCTCCTACCCCACCCACCCTCCATGACATCTCCTGCACTGACTATCTCTGCCACTGATCTGACAAGGCCACTCCAGGGCGACTCCGACCCTCATTATCCTTAACCTCCAGCCCAGCCCGCCTTCCTTCTGATACACACTGCTTGGCACAAGCCTCTCTGACCACTACACTTCCTCCACCATCTACTCCCTGATTTCTTTTCCCCAACTCTATCCCCTATACTACATAATTGTATTACGTACTCCATTTCCCTGGTCAGTTCCTGAATTTATTTCTCTGCTGCAGTGATTACTACTGACTAACTGTTTAACCATCCCTGTGCATTCGTACTCTGTTTACTGAAAACCTGTATAGTCTGCTGTACTGAATTATCTCCCCTATTGTATTATCTGTAAATTTCTCTATGTATTCAAATGTTTGTATTTGTATTCTGAATGTATGTATCTCAATTTATAGAAAACGACGTGGAACCTTTGTAAATAAGCTTCCAACTCAAAGGTGTTAATTCCGAGACTCCACTAAATCAATAAATAAATAAACAAATGCCCTCCTGAACCAAAAAAGCATGTGAGCAATGAAATGATAGTAGAGTTCTGAAAAGAACTTACAGGAGTCACTCATAGATGTACTGAATGTTTTGCCACATGTGCCAGGATACTTCCAGCTGCTGAAGCAGCGTGCAAGGAAAAGAAGGCATTCCCCTCAAATATAAGCTCAGATGCTAAGGCGGCGAATGCTGATAAAGGTGTTGGTGACAGTGGGGACTGGGAATGGGATAGCCCAGGCTATGTCCCACATGATGATGATGATGGCACTTCCAGTTTTTCTGAATCTTGTGGTGATGAGGTCTGTAGTTTCGATGAGGGAGTAGGAGAGGATGCTGCTGTAAGGCATGAGAGGCAGGTGCAGACAAATAATATAATCATATGTGAAATGTAAGGATAAGAAGATGAGCATGAATGAGAAAAATTAATGTGAACAAGGAAATGTCAGTGTCAGGTTTCCTCCAGGGCACTTGACTGTGCAAGAAATAGTGCCAAGCACCATAGTGCAAAGCAAAAAAGATAAATCTTTAGTGTGGAATTTATTTTATATTGATCCTGCAGACAACTCTTGGGCTGTATACAGTCTGTGCAAAAAGAGTGTCAGTCATGATGGCAAAACGGGACAGTTTGGAACATCAGCAATGATGCAACATGCAAAGGCAAAACACTCATTTGAGTGGGGCAGGGCAAGGGACAGTGTGTCTGGTATGGGCAGTAGTGGAGATGGTGGTGATGGTGACAATAGTGACAATAAACTGGAAGCAGGAACTAACACTGAATCACTTGATATGTCCTTGCAGTATTCCCAGACAAACATAGATTGTTTTCTTCTGACACCATCAAGTAATGCAAAATCTCACAGTAGTACTCCATGTGAAACAAGCATTTGTCAATGCCAAATGTTGATTGCGTTGGTGTGTTGAGCTCGCTCACTGCCCCTCTGTCACTTGCTCAGTCTGTTTCTCCTGGTGCTGCAGGCTGCTCTTTTGTACTGGGCTCCTGCCTGCACTGGCACCTTGTTCTGCTCACTAAGAAATCTGCAACTGTCCTGACAGAGCTCCATTGATGTGGCTTACTTCCCCTCTCTCACTCTCACATTCTGTTTCTCCTGAAACTGCAGGCTGCCCTTTTGTACTGGGCTCCTGCCTCTGTTGGTGGCTTTTTCTGCCCACAAAGAAATCTGCAGCAGTCCCGACACAGGTCTGTTGAGCCTGCTGACTCCCCCTCTCTCATTCACTCATTCCATTTCTGCTGGCACTGCAGGCTGGCCTTTTCTACTGGGCCCCTGCCTGCATTGACACCTTTTTCTGCCCACAAAGAAATCCGCAGCAGTCCTGATAGCGCTCCGGTGAGTTTGATCACTCCTCCTCCATCACTCGCTCTCTTGTTCTGTTTCTCCCAGTGCTGCAGGCTGCCCTTTTGTACTGGGCTCTTGTCTTGGGGACTTTTTCTGCCCACAAACAAATCCGCAGCAGTCCTGACAGAGCTCAGTTGAGCTCGGTCACTCCCCCCTCTCACTCGTTCGATCTTAATCTGTCTCAAACAGTGATTTCCCACAGTGACCATGCTATTCTTCAGCAGGAGTGCAAAAACATATTTTAGCCAGGATGTGAAAAATGGCAGCTGTACTGTTCATAAGGAGGTGGAAAAATGCCACTGTTGAAAATGTGGCGTGAAAATATTACAAAATTGCGAAGTTACAAGGGTGCGTGGAAACAGTTCAATGTACGTTTATAACACAGTCATGTTATGCAGTTTCATCACCAAATTTTCAACATAGGCATTTTAGGACCTCTGCTTATGATCAGTGCCACTGTCATTGTCTTAATCTGTCCCGAACAGTGATTTCCCACAGCGACCCTGTTATTCTGCACTGGAACTGCGAAAACACGTTTCGGTCAGGATGTGAAAAATGACAGCTGTACTGCTCATAAGGAGGTGTGAAAAGATGCCACTGTTGAAAATCTGGCATGACAATATTACAAATTTGCGAAGTTACAAGGGCGCGTGGAAAGTGTGCAATGCACACTTGTAACACAGTCATTTTATGGGCTATCACCACCAAATTTTCAACATAGGCATTTTAGGGCCTCTGCTCATGAACAGTAGCACTGTCAGTATCTTAATCTGTCCCAGACAGTGATTTCCCACAGTGACCACTCTATTCAGTGCTGGAAGTACGAAAACACATTTCGGCCAGGATGGGAAAAATGATAGCTGTACTGTTCATAAGTAGGTGTAGGAAAATGGCAATGCTGGAAATCTAGAGTGAAAATATTATAATTTCGCTAAGTTACAAGCATGCGTGCAAACTGTGCAACACAGTCATTTTACGGAGTATCATTACCAAATTTTCAACATAGGCATTTTAGGACCTCTACTCATTAACAGTGTCACTGTCAATTTCTTAATCTGTCCCGAACACTGATTTCCCACAGTGATCACGCTATTCTGCGCTGGAAGTGCTTAAACACATTTTAGCCAGGATGTGAACAATGACAGCTGTACTGTTCACAAGGAGATGTGACAAAATGCCAGTGTTGAAAATCTGGTATGAAAATATTGCAAATTCACAAAGTTACGAGCGTGCATAGCAACTGTGCATTGCACGCTCGAAAAACAGTCATTTTTGGGATTTTTTCCACCAAATTTGCCACATAGACTTTTTGAGAGCCCACCTCATGAACACTGGCACTGTTGTTTTGTTAATCGGCCCCGGAAGATGATTCTGTGCAGTGACCACAAAATCATCTTTCGGGGCCGATTAACACCACGACAGTTCAAGAAATTCATGAGGAGGGTCCAAAAACCCCATGTTGAAAATTTGGTGCCAATATTCCAAAAAATGACTGAGATATGCATTAAAGTTGGAAAAAATCCTGTTTATTCCATTACCAGCATTTCCTCAGTTCGCGGTCGGCTTTGAAGAGTGCAGACATGTTCCTGGTCCACCAAAGATCGTCGCACCAGACTCTGGAGGTAAGTATGGGGTGGGGGGTGTGGGGAGGCAGGGTGTGCAGTGGGTGGGTGCGGGTTGTGGCAGGGGGCCAGGGAGACCACTGGGGGACTGTTTCCTTTTTTTCAGGGTAAAAAAAAGACTTTGTGGGACCATTTTTTACATTACAGGGGCATGTGGCATGCTGGGGTGGGCTCCCAGTGTGTCAAAGGACTCTTTCTTTGGGGGGCAGCAGTAGCAGATGGAGGATTGAGCAACCCCAAGGCACATAACAAAAGGGGGGGCTTAGATTATGCTGACAGGGATTGGGCACCCGTCGGCAGACAATAAAAGCGGGGGGGGGTTGGTTACAGAACGCCAACAGGGAGTGGGTTCCCCCATCGGCAAAATCAACATTGGGGCACTGAAGCCGATGGGGATTGGGGCCCCCGTCAGCAAATAAACACGGTGGGGGGGGTTATATTGCCACCACCATGTTCATAAACAATATCAGGGTTTGGAAGTTCCTCCCTGCAATGATGGGTCTCTCCCTCATTGCAGTGGATGGCTGACACTGCAATGACAAGGTGGCCCCTCATTGCAGCGGCAAAATTGTCACAAGTTGGTGGCAAGGTTCCAATCTTGTGTCAGCAGCAGTGAGCAATGGCATTGGGGGAAGGGGGACAAGTCTTTGCAGGCTGTGGGGGGATTGGCCACAACAGTGCCTCACCTCCACAACCTGCTTCTGAGAAAGCTGTACCAATATGTTTCTTGCAGTGTGTGCAATCAATATAAAAAGGCGTGAAAAATATAATCTTCCAATAATTAAAACTATCTCATCATTCTTGTCAAATTACATTAAAAGAAAGTGTTGTGAGGACATCTAAATTTACCTGCAAGCAACCAACATGCCAGCTATTAAATAGAGCCATTGCAGAGCTGTTGGCCGATTGTCAACTCCCTTTCACTTTTGTTGCTTGCCCAAAAAGGTTTCTTCAAGTTCATGAACTGGGTTGAACCACTATACACCATTCTCTGTCAAACATATTTCTCAAAAAAGGCTGTTCCATAGTTATATAACTTGGTGTATAGTGCAGTCACTAAACAGTTGAAACTCTATGAGGTGAAGCAGGTTCACATAACTACAGATACATGGACCAGTAACCAAACAAATGACTACATGACTGTTGCAGCTCTTTGGGCAAGTTTTCAGTCAGAAATGAATAATCCCCACTCTACTACAAGTAGTAGGAAGCAGATTGTATTATTTGATACCACATTTGAGGAAAACCACAATATTGTGAATATTTTGCAGGCACTGCAAAATCAATTCCAGAAATGACTTGATCCATATTCCTTATCTCCAGGGTTCATAATGTCAGATGATGGCACCAACATAGTCAAGGCTGTTAGAGATGGCAACTACCAATACATACCTTGTTTGCATATTGTTCAAATCTTTTTATCCATAGTGTCTTAATTGGAAACAGAAATGTTCAAAACCTGTTAGGTCTTGCTAGGAAAATATGTTGGCATTTCAGCCACTCTGTGAAAACACAAAAAATCCTGAAAGAGCTGCAGAAGTCAAACAACTTACCATTGCATACATTAAAATAGGAAGTTCCTACCCACTGGAATTCAACATTGTACTTGTTAGAAAGGCTTCTTGAACAGAAAAAAAGCTGTACATGACTACATAATGCATAATCAAATAAGTAAAGTAGACATCATGTTCAGTTCCAACAGCTGGACTTTACTGGAAACTTTGGTCATCTTACTGGAGCCATTTGAGGCTGCCATACATGATATCAGTGTGGACAGTGCAACTCTGAGTCAAATTCTTCCTCAAATCAGATTTCTTCACATTTTCCTTGATGACAAAAAGACTTTAAGACAAAAGACAACACCACCACTGTTATGCTGGCAGACGACTTCAGTCTCAGACTGTTGACTGATCAGAGAATAAATGCCATGTTTAACAATGACATGTATGTGTTGGCTACATTGCCAGATCCCCACTTTAAGGGAAACATTGAAGCCATCCATCCTGCAGGGGAAGACATTGAGTATTGTACAGATCATCTGCTAACCAAATGTGACATTGCCTTACAAACACCATTAAATGATGTACAGCAGTCAAATCCTGCTGAACCATCATAGTGTGCCTCTGCCACAGACAATAGCACATCTATCAATTCTTCACAATCACTAGTGTCATCAACAAGGGAAAATACATCTACAGCAACTTCTCAGGCATCTTATATTCAGGGTCAGAAAGGCAAATAACTTCTGAGTAACCTGCAACAACATGGACTGGTATCCTGTAAAGAAAGTGCAGTTGGTTCATCTGCCAGATTGGTAACCATCTCATGCAGCACAATGATCTTGGAGTATTTTAAGACCATACTGTGATTGGTCTGGAGGAAAATCCATTACTCTTTTGGAAACAAAAGAGAACAATATTGCCAGATCTAGCAAATCTTGCAATAATGTACCTCAGTTGTCCACCTTCAAGCATTCAGTATATTCAGAATGCATATATAGTGCAGCTGGAGGAATAGTCACTGACCACAGAACACTGCTTATTCCTGCAATTGTGGAACAACTTACATTTCTCAAAATGAATGCTGTCAATTTCCCAAATGTCCCAAGCACTGAATTATGTGAGTCTAACCCTGAACATGAACAACAGCCTGCTAACAGTGATACTGAATATGACTAGGTTGTGTATGAAACAAATAGAACCATCTCCACAGCCACCATGCCAGCCACATGTGCCACACTGTAATAAGTTTTATTTTGTCAGTCATCAGTTTTATATTGTGTAAGTTTGATCGATGCCCACCATGGGTATAATTTACGGAAACAGCAGCAGCCTCACTCAGAGCAGCTGCGCCTCTCATACCTGCCTCAGCAATGCCCTCCGTGGGTATAATTTTTGGAAACTGCAATAGGCTCACTCACAGCAGCTGGATCTCTCATACCTACCTCAGCAATGCCTGCCATGGGTATAATGTTTGGAAACAGCAGCAGGTTCACTAATAGTAACTAAGCCTCTTGTGCCTACCTCAACAATACCCACCATGGGTATAATTTTTGGAAACAGCAGCAGGCTAAATCAAAGCAGCTGCACCTCTCATACCTACCTCAGAAATGCCTGCCATGGGTATAATTTTTAGACACAGCAGCAGGCTCACTAAGAGCAGCTGCACCTCTCATACCTGCCTTAGCAAGGCCCGCCATGGGTATCATTTTTGGAAACAGCAGCAGGCTCACTCAGAGCAGCTGCACCTCTAGTACCTGCATCAGCAATGCCTCCCATGGGTCTTGGGGCATGTAACATACAGTATTATAGTCCAAAAATATGTCTTTCACATGATTTTTGTTATGGTTAGGGTTGGGTAATTGGGTAGTAGAACAGATCTGGCAGTTGCTACCCAACCCAGCTTGTCTACTTAGTTTTCATCCAGGTATTTTTAGGGTACATTATGGGTATCCACGGGTAGTATTTGGGGTCAGGTATTTTAGTACCCACCCATCCCTAATTAAGGCATTCTTTTAGTAACTTTTCAGGGAAAGCTGTGATTTGTGCACCCTCATCTCCATCAGGCACACCATAGATTAGGAGATTTCTTTTAGCAGAGATGTCCTTTTAGCTCCTGCTGCTTGAGGTTGAACTGCACCATTTGGTAAAGAAGATGGAGGAGGAGATCAGCTATGGTGTTTGTTTTTCATCACCTCCACAATTACTGCCTTTAGGCCCATTAATCTTGCTCAATAGTGCTGATTTTCTGGCATACATCCATGGCGGCATCCTGTTCTCAGACCAAAAAGCTTGCAATTCTTGGAACAAGTGGTTTGTTTGTAATGTCTGAGAGAGAGGGAGCAAGGTGGGACTCAGGAGAGGAGGCCACACTATCATAGTATGAGCAGGGTAACTTTTGTGTGCCTTGCGATGTCTCAGGAAGCGGCCAGCCTGCAGAATTAGCTTCTTTTTCAATCTCCCTATCCTTAGTCAGATGAAAAATAGTCATGTTGATACCCGACTCATGGCTGTTAGAAAACTTTATTTTCAGTGGGGTTGTATGAGCAAGGTGTTCATGTGTCCACACCAGACAGTGATGTCACTGGAAGTCCCCATCATGTTATTTTTTATTTGTTCTGGGATGAACCCCCCCCAACCGCAGCAGAAAAACTGAACCCAACACCTCACTCAACCAGGTGGGCCCCTTATAGTCACCAGGCAGGGGTGATATCCCAGATATGACAACAGGGGAGTCACAGAAATGTTATGAAATTGTTGTTTTCTGAGGTGTCTGTGTCATGAAGTGTGTTCAATTTATGTTGTGTGAAGAGAGGAGCATAGACCTTGGGCTACCATCTTGGTTCTGATATAGTATCACTGGAAGTCAAAAAGATACTGTTTAGAAAGCTTAAAAGTTGTTCACTAGGGACTGTCAAGTAGTGCACTGGCAGTGTATTGCACTGTTTCTTGATAGACTGGGGTTAGTGTATGAATCCCAAAATCATATGCTGATGCCTGCTGTTTGCCTGGCACAAAATACAGGTGAAAGAGTTGGTTCCAAGGGAGAAGAGACACAAGCTGTCTGGCCTTCCCACTTCATCACCACTTTGCATGGCTGACTATCTGTGTAATGGAGGCCTGCCTGTTTATGCTGGGAGGGGCTCTGTCTATGTGTGCATTCTAAGACATGAAACAGGTGTGTATATGACAAGCATTTAACGCAGATTCTCACCCCATCAACCTGAGTAAAAAAGATTATGCTGGTCTTTCCAACCCTGCTGTAGCATGATTCCACTTGCATCTATCTAGCCACTTCCAGTCCTTTCACATTGCTAGTGCTGACTCCCCTTCCTGTCAGTCGTGGCTTGATGCCATTCAATTCTATCCTTTGCCCTTGTCATGTTTTCTGTGTTCCTAAACATGCTCCCCAAGGCCTACATTGGCCCACATAACCACATGTATAGTATGTTAATGACACTGTGCTCTTTGCTTCTGCCCCTGTGTTGGAAGCTTTGGTCCAGCAGGATTTTTATAATACCCAACCAGTGAAGCTGTCACTTCAGGAACTGATGTCAATCAAAACTACATACAGTGGCACATCTACAGGTCAAAATGCCATTATGCTTAGTACTTTAGTGTGCAAATCTTAGTATTTAAAAATAAAAAACGTCATCCCAGTGGTGAGGAGGGCTGAGGCATTGTGCCTTACCCCCTGTCACACCGGCGACCCATGTTTGGTAGTGAGCGCAGGTTGCTGGCGGTCAGCCAGGGAGGGAGAGGATGGAGCATCTGGAGGATAGTTCTCCTTTCCTGGTAAAGGTGACTTGGCAGTCCTGTTGAATGACAGGTAGAGGCTGAGGGTAGAATGGGTCGGGAACTCTGATGATGGGAGGTACTGTGGGACTCCGCAGTGTGTGCATGCCTCCATGTGCACATGCTGAAGTGTGCACCCAGCAATGGGGGAGGGAGAACCAGAAACTGGGGATGCTGGCAGGATGCATGAAGCCCTAATCACTCTCCTTACCTATGGCTATACCCAGCATCCAGATGTGTATGCACTGGGGAAAAAGGATGGCCTTCCTCTCCTTGGCTCCAACAGGGGGGAATAATCCATGGGGAGTTCCCCAAGAGCCAGGCCTGAGATCAGGAGGGAGCCACGGTTTGGGGTGGATAGAGCTGTCTCATGCAGCAAGTCGAAAGCCCTCCTGCCAGTCACCCCAGAGGGAGAAAGAGCTATATATAAATAAATTAATAAATGAAATAAACAAAAACTTTGTGCAGCATAATACCACTCCTTCTCACACCAACACCAGTTAAAATACATTTGTTACCCGAACCTTTGTAGTATCCCCTCACTCCTTCCTGCGGTTTCCCTGGAAGTTGCTTTAATTTCTTTTTACAGTAAAATAAAATCTTCACCTCACACCAGTGTCAAATATTCCCATCCTCCACCCCTACTCACACCAGTCCCATTCAGAACAATATATCCTCACCCATCACCCGCTGCCACCAGGCACCCTGTTCCCCCATCACTCAAAACGTACAAGTTAATAGAAGAGACACCAATAAAAAATAAAACTTTCACCAGCAGTGACAACCAGCTAGCATCACTGATTTATTCACAATGAATTAATTGGTGACAACGTGCTAGTAGTAACAGCTAATTAGTCAGTGTTGTAAGCCAATCAGCTATTACTAGCAGCATGTCATCTCTAATTCATTCATTGTGAATGAATCAGTGATAACAGATAGTCGCCATTGTGGGGGATGTTTTTCTTTTTTATTGATGTCTCTTCTTCCATTAAAGGAACATAATCAACTCCCTTAGGCCTCAAAGTTTCTCTAGTTTAAAAAACACATTATGATTGTGTAGCTCCCTTACCACCCCTTCTTTTAATGTCTAGTGGTCCTGATGGGGGGAGGGCAGACCAAAAACCTTCCAAGGAGGTAAGCCAAGTACATGAAGGAAACAAGGCTTACCTTAAATTAGATGACACAGCATCGAGAAGAGTGCAGCTCCTCCACAAACTCTCCTTTCTCCAGTGTCTGAAACTCTTGGTTGAACTGACAGAAACGAGGATTATAAGAAAAAAAAACATCCTGCTTCATCTCAGGAAGGAGAAATCATGCAGTTCATTCAATAAACTTTCAGACTCATGTAGCAGGAACAAGAAAGAAATTTAAATCTGAGTTTTGATTTAAAATTTAGAAATAAATAAATTACACATTTCCATTGAGCCAGGAGGCCAAACACACATAGGGCATATGAAGACCAATGCAAGCATAAGATAATACCACAGCCATGAAGGCCTAATAACAATTAGACCAGACTCCACACTGACTCCCAGAACCATTAATCAGTTCAGATTCCTTAAGGGGCTGAAAAACAACCATACTGGTTTCCCAGGGGAGATCCGCATTTCCCCATCCCACATACAGTAGACTAACACCAAGACTGCAGCCTTCATACCTTCTGCGGCTGCCCTACACACAGACCTTATACCACCAGCCCTCCACACTAAATTTCCTGCTTGCCAAAAGGGGCCAAAAATACACACTGGGGATAGGCAAAACAGCTACCTCCTTCCCAGTTACACTTACTGTGCAGTTCATTAGCGGGTCTAACACTGGTGCTGCCCCAGACAGAGGCACAGCAGGCCTGATAAAATGAATCCCTGAAGCTGCACCCTTCTACCATCCTAAAGCAGCATGCCAACTGGGTAATGGCTCTCTGGAGCTGCCACATCCAGAGAAGCCCTGCCATGGCCCTGCTACCACAGCAGCCCCACTGCCATACCTTGCGTTTGGAACACCAGGCCTCCAGTCCTCATCCACCTACTGACCTTCTTCCTGCTTTTCTCCAGATTCTCTCCTTTCCTGTGGTGTTCTCTCAAACCCTGGGCCCCACGGTCAAGATACTCCTGCCACCTGTCCCTTCAGTAACCAATAAACATGTTGCCTCGATGCTCGCAAGCCGAGAAACTCCCGAGCCAAGGGGGTATTATCCCCTCTGTCCTACCTGCCCTACATGGTGCCTGGTGACTCACTGCCAAAACTACTCCCTCCTCTTTTTATACCTGGAGCCTGGAGCAATTCTCTCCACCTAAATGGGGTGGGACACATGGATTCCCCAAGCCAGGGCCCTACCCAACCGGGGGAGAGCACTGCGTTAGTAAGCCAGCCCCATTAGGGGTGGCTTTCACTCTTCCCCCTCCTTAAAAACCATTTCATCTTGGAAATGGGGCATCTGCATCTGCATCAGCCCAAGAAAATGCCCAGCAGGTGGATGTGTGAACTCCCCTCCCAGTAGCTCCTCCCTGGGGTGCGCCAGAGAAAAACGTGTCCCCCCCTCCCACAGACTTACCCTGAAACAACCCAACTCATGGAGCTGCTAGTGACATTGCAGATGGACTGGAGGGTAAGGTTTTTCTGTTTGCAGATGACACCAAGATCTGCAACAGAGTAAATGATCCAGATGGGGTGGGCAGAATGAGAAGAGATCTGGATATACTAGCAAAATGGTTGGAAGGGTGGCAACTGGGGTTTAACGCAAAGAAGTGCAAGATTATGCACACAGGGAAGAGAAACCCTGAAGCTACCTATAGGCTGGGAGGGGAGTTGCTGGCAGTCACAAGGGAAGAAAGAGACTTGGGCGTCATCATCACCGATACCTGAAATCATCCAAGCAGACCACTAAAGCAGTAGGTAAGGCTAGAGGGATGTTGAGGTGTATTAGTAGGGGAATCACAAGTTAAAAGAGGGAGGTAATAATCCCTCTTTACAAGACACTGGTTAGGCCCCATCTGGAGTACTGTGTGCAGTACTGGAGGCCACACCTTCACAAGGACATTAACCAAATTGAGGCAGTCCAGAAAGGCAACCAAAATGGTGCAGGGACTGCATCAAAAAACATATGAGGACAGGTTAACGGAGCTCAATATGTATACCCTAGAGCAAAGGAGGGAGAGAAGTGATATGATCGAAACATACAAACACCTTAAGGGCATTAACAAGGTGAAAGAGTCTAACATGTTTCAATATAAGAAAAATAGCAGGACACGAGGACACAGCATGAGATTAGAAGGAGGCCGATTAAGGGGTAATGTGAGGAAGTTCTTTTTTACAGAAAGGGTGGTGGATACATGGAACGGCCTACCACAGGAAGTGGTGGATATGAATACAGTGCAGGGCTTCAAACAGGCATGGGATAGGCATAAGGGAGCAATACAAATGAGTGTGACTAGATATGCCATTGACAGAGCAAAGGCCGATGGCACATTCATAAGTTAGAAAAAGAAATGGGCAGACTGGATGGGCCTTGCGGTCCTTATCTGCCATCAGCTTCCATGTTTCTATGCTCCTGGCCCAGAAATGGTATTAAACTAACAAACATACGAGAACACCAGCAGATTAGGACATGAGTTCTATCGAGTCTGCTTGAGATGCAGCTCACACCTTGATAACTGCTGCTGCCCACTCTCCCACCTCCCTTCCACCCCTTCCCTGAATCCTGAGTGATTCAGCCAACAGGAAGATAGGTCTACTATACAAGCACTGTAGCTGCCTCACTGAAAAAGCCCTCCAGCTCACCGTCACCAGCTCAGTCTTCTCAACCATTGACTATGGTCTTGCCATCTATAGTGCTGCACCTGACAGCATCATCAAGCAACTTGCCACTACTCTTAACAAAGCCTGCAGACTATCCCATGGCACCCCACATCTCACTCATGCCTGTAATCTATATCAGCAAACGGGATGGCTAAATTTAAATGATAGGGCCCACTACCAGGTCTGTCTCCTAGCAAAAAGATCAACCCTGGGTCTTCTGGCCCCCGTAACCAGTTCTCTCGCACAGCATATTGAAACCACTAGGACCACAAAGGCATCTAACAAACTGCCTATCAAGGTTCCCTTCCAGAGCACTTCACAAGGGCAGCGATCCTTTGCATATCGTGCCCCACTCTGGCTCAGCTCACTCCCACCTGAGCTAGTCTCCATCAATAAAATCGGCCCCTTCAAATCCGCACTAAAATCCCACTTGTCCAGCCAAATGTATTGCTCCTGTTACCTCTGACCTCCCTCACCTGTTAACTGTTACTGATCACCCAACCTAGCACTTCACATGGCTCAACTACAGTAGCTACTTAACCACACATTCTCCTACTCTCCCTGCCCCCCTCACTTCTACCCCTCCCCCCTCTTTTCCCAGAGATCACAGCTCACCCCTGCCTCATATTTCTCACCCTCTGCCTAGTCTCCTCCTCCTCCTCCTCCTCTTCCCCCAACTGACAAGGTTACCCTGACCCATAGGGTACTGCTAACCCTCAACTCTTCCCGTTTCCTATCCCCATTCTCACACCCCACCCTGGACTACCCCCTACCTCCACCCGTTCTATCTAGTCTGAGGAACCTACTAACAACTCAAGTTTAGCTCAGTAACTGTAAAACCTGTCAACCATTGCTAATTCCAATTCCTTATTGTAACCATTTTCATGGATATGTATTGATTGTGGACCTGCACCTCTGCATGCCTGTGACATTACTGTTTATTGTCTATTGTGTTGCTTGTATTTGTTCTGTTTCCTCATTCCCGATGTGGAACCTTTGTAAATGAGCTTGCAGCTCAAAGGTTGTAATCTGAGATTTCAATAAATAAATAAAAAATAAATACATTTCCATTCTGATTTCCCATGGACTCTGCACTCCCTACCTGTACCCTGCCCATGTATATTTTCAATCCCTTCTTAAAACCTCCCACTGATTCCCTTGATACCAACTCCTCAGGTAGTGCATTCCAAGGCATCACCACCCTTTCTGTGAAGTAATGTTTTCTCATGTCTCTTCTGTACTTCCCATCAACCAGTTACAGGCTATGACCTCTCATGGTCCCTTACCCTGTCAGTCTAAAAACCTCTTCTGTGTTTACTCTATTAATACCCTTCAAATATTGAAAGGCCTTGATCATGTCCCCTCTCTCCCTTCTGTCTCCCAAGGAGTACATGTTCAACTCCCTAAGTCTCTCCTCATAGAGCTTATTCCCCATTCTGAGGATCATCTTAGACGCCCTACTCTGGACCCTCTCCAGGAGCATAATGTCCTTCTTTAAGTAAGGCACCAGAACTGCACACAATACTCCAAGTGTGGCCTCGCCAAGGATGTGTACAGTGGCAGAATTACCTCCTTCCTTCTCGAAGTGATCCCCCTAGCAATGAAGCCCAGCATTCTGTTTGCCTTAGCCGCTGCTTTCCTGCATTGTCCTGAGTGATTCATTTTATCAGTGATCACTACCCTCAGATCTTTTTCTTCCTCCAAGACTGTTATCTGTACCCCCCTCAATTTGTAGGTGTACCCTGGATTCCCACCTCCCCAGTGAAGTACACTGCACTTCCTAGCATTAAACCCCAGCTGCCATGTGACTGACCACTTTTATAGTCGTTCTAGGTCTTCCTGGAGTGTCCTCCTTCCCTCCTCACTGTCCAGGTCTGCACCTAGTTAGGAGTAATCAGCAAACAGGCTCATATTACTCCTAACTCCCACTGCAATGTCTGAAATGAAAGCATTAAATAACAATGGACTCAGAACTGAACCCAGAGGGACTGCACTTATGACCCTTCTGGGTGTTGATAACTCTCCCGATACCACCACCCGCTGTTGTCTGTCTCTCAGCCAGTTCCCAATCCACCTCACCAAACTTTTCCCCACCCCCAAGTCACTCAACTTGCCAACAGTCTCCCATGCAGCAGCAAGTCAAATGCCTTAGTGAAGTCTAGATATAAAACATCAACTGTCCTACCACCATCCAGAGATCTTGTTACCCAATCAAATAATTTAACCAGGTTAATCTGACAAGATCTCCCCTTAGCAAAATCCTGTTGTCTGACATCTTGAAATCCACTTACCTCCAAGAACTTCACCAGCCTTTCCTTCAATATACTTTCCAATAGTTTCCCCCAATACAGAGGTCAGACTGACTGGTCTACAGTTTTCTGGTTCATCCCGTGATCCACTCTTACAGTATGGAGAGGCACTTTTGAGCACCATTCTCCAAGCCAATGGTATACTTCCCATTTGGGGGCAGGAGTTGAATAACTGTCAGCAGTGTTGCCAGGACATCTGCCAACTCTTTTAGGACTCTGGGGTAGATCCCATCCAGACCTGGGGTCTTGTCTGTCCTTAAAGACCTAAGACTCTCCCACAGTCTTTCCACTGGTATCTCATCATATGTTAGTGACCCCCTTCCCCACCCTTTTCTTTAACATCCCCCTTTGGAATTGGACCATCCGTTTCCCTCATAAAGACAGAGCAGAAGTACTCATTTAGTACCTCAGCCTGCTCCACTCCCTCTTCAGCCCTCCCACCCACCTCTTTTTAACCTGGTAATTTGCCCATTCACTTTCTCTTCTTCCTGAAATATCTAAAAAAATTCCTTCTCCCCCTCCCTGATCCCCTATGTCTACCTTATCTCTTTGGTTGTTTGGGCTGCCCTTACCACTTTACTCACCTCCTTCGCTTTCATATAGTACTCTTCCCAGTCCTTCTTCTTATGGGTTTTTCTTGTACTTTCAGTCTGCTAGCCTTTTCTCTCTTACCCTCTCCTGTACATCCCTAGTCCACCAGCAGGGTTTCCTTGGCTTTGCTTTCTTGCTTTTCGGACTTAGTGCAGGTTCTAGTGGCCTCCAACAGGCCCACTTCTATAATTTCCCACCTGCGATCTGTTTCCATGTCCACACATATTTTCTTTATGTGACCTACCAGAATGTCTGTCATCCTCCTGAAATCTGCCCCCTGAAATTCACTACTATTGTATTAGTGTGATTTCCCTCCCTCCCCAGATCCAGGGAGAACCATACGGTTGAGTGATCTCTCCCAGCAAGAGAGTCCTCTACTACAACATCCCTTACCTGCTCACTTTCTGTCAGAACCAAATCCAAGATGCTTCCTTCCCTGCTTGACTCCGTCACCAGTTGTGCCAAGACAACATCTTGAAATGAGTCTAGAATCCTTTGTTCTTTACCATTTGTTGATGTCAGTGTGCCAATCCACCCCAAGCAGGTTGAAATTCTCCACCACAACCTTCTTACCTCTCCATCTACCACAGTAATTTGTTAGGTTTACCACAATTTCCCAGTCCTGTTCCTCAGTTCTTATTGGTGGTGTGTAGACTACCCTAAATTGACCCTCCTGGCCTTAGCATCATGTAAGCTGTTCCACATCATTTCCACACCCCCGTCCTCACCCTCCTCACTGCTACAAAAAAGACCCTGCCTCACAAATAGCGCTACCCCATCTCCCCTGCCTGACATCCTGTCCCTCCTAAATGCTTTGTATTCTGGGATTATCAAGTTCCAGTCATGATACTGGGTGGCCCAAGTCTCTGTGATCACAGCCACATGAACCCTCCCGCCCCATCATTGCCTGTAACTCGGGTATCTTGTTTCCGAGGCTCCTTGCATTGGTTGAGAACACCTTCCAACCATCCCCCTACTCTTCCCATCCTTCCCCTTCCCCTATGCTTTTGCCATTCTGCTTGTACATCTCATTCAACAATTTTACAGTTGGAGGAAGAGGCACAGGCCCTCCCAGTCTTTGTGATCCTCAATGCCCTGCAAGACTAAGACCCTCCCTACTAGTTTAAATCATAATTTATAACCATAAACTCCCCATCTTATTTTTTAAAACTCTCTTCCCTTCCATACTAAGATGCAGTCTGTTCTTGGCGACCAGTATCTCCCCAGCCACTCACCAACCCAAACCCCATATCCAGACACCATTTTCACAACCACTCATTGAAGTCCCTAATCCTCAGCTTTCTGTCTGTGCTTGCCCTTGGCACTGGCAAAACTTCTAAGAATGCAAGAGTGTTCCCCTCAATTTGGCATAGTCTGGCTAATTCTCTAAATCTTGCTTGCACTGCAAGCACACTGTTACTGTTAAAATCGTTCATTCCGAGATGCACGACTAAGTGGATGTTACAAAATCACACATGCCCCCACAATGCAAAGCATCATGGGCTGCATATGTAAATCACCACAGAATGTTATGCTGGTCCAACTTTAAGCAGAATTGCATGGTGCCGAAAGGCCTCTCACACAGTTTGCAAAGGGTGCTAACAGAAGACATAGACACGTGTTTCGTCCTACCAGGACTCATCAGTATGCCTCGTCTGTTTGACACCCCAGTGGAATGGACCAGCTACCCCTAAGGCAGTGTGCCTGGGATATATTGTAGTGAACCCATTAAAATAAAAAACTATTTAAAGACAAAGAACCTCCGTGACGTAAACACTGAGGCAAGGTTACCCAAAGGGCATTTGGCTGGGAAGCCAAGTATCAAGAAAATACAAATCACATGCCCCCACAATGCAAAGCATCATGGGCTGCATATGTAAATCACCACAGAATGTTATGCTGGTCCAACTTTAAGCAGAATTGCATGGTGCGAAGGCCTCTCACACAGTTTGCAAAGGGTGCTAACAGAAGACATAGACACGTGTTTAGGTCCTACCAGGACTTATCAGTATGCCTCGTCTGTTTGACACCCCAGTGGAATGGACCAGCTACCCCTAAGGCAGTGTGCCTGGGATATATTGTAGTGAACCCATTAAAATAAAAAACTATTTAAAGACAAAAGAACCTCCCTAGTAAACACTGAGGCAAGGGTTACCCCAAAGGGCATTTGGCTGGGAAGCCAAGTTTCAAGAAAATACAAATCACACATGCCCCCACAATGCAAAGCATCATGGGCTGCATATGTAAATCACCACAGATATTATGCTGGTCCAACTTTAAGCAGAATTGCATGGTGCGAAGGCCTCTCACACAGTTTGCAAAGGGTGCTAACAGAAGACATAGACACATGTTTGCGTCCTACCAGGACTCATCAGTATGCCTCGTCTGTTTGACACCCAGTGGAATGGACCAGCTACCTAAGGCAGTGTGCCTGGGATATATTGTGGTGAACCCATTAAAATAAAAAACTATTTAAAAGACAAAGAACCTCCGTGCGTAAACACTGAGGCAAGGGTTACCCCAAAGGGCACACTGCCTTAGGGGTAGCTGGTCCATTCCACTGGGGTGTCAAACAGACGAGGCATACTGATGAGTCCTGGTAGGATGAAACACGTGTCTATGTCTTCTGTTAGCACCCTTTGCAAACTGTGTGAGAGGCCTTTCGGCACCATGCAATTCTGCTTAAAGTTGGACCAGCATAACATTCTGTGGTGATTTACATATGCAGTCCATGATGCTTTGCATTGTGGGGGCATGTGTGATTTTGTATTTTCTTGAAACTTGGCTTCCCAGCCAAATGCCCTTTGGGGTAACCCTTGCCTCAGTGTTTATGCACGGAGGTTCTTTGTCTTTTAAGTGGATGTTCCCCCTTTGCGATCTATAGAGTGTACTAAGTGCTTGGCTCTGTGTGCTGTCATGCTTGGCATGCACTCAACCCAGAAAGATCTTTGCCCTCCTTCCACATCCCCCCATTTTATACCTTTGATTATGGAGTCTCCCAGTATAATAACCCTTCTACTCTTTTTCTGTCTGTTCTCAGTGACTGCCCCCGCTCATTGGCCTGCTCAGCCTTTCCTTGCTCTCTGTCCTTATCTCCTTCCTCTTCATGTAACTCCTGCCTTGCTCTTGCCTGATGTACAACATCTGTCCTCATTGAAGAGATGAATTTTAACTCCTCATTACTCTTATTTCCACTACTTCCCCCGAGTGAACCTATATGACCCCTACCCATTTCTAACCCCCTCCACTCATATTGTCACTCCTAACAGTTTCCCCTGACTTTCCCCTTCATATCCACTCACATCCCTCTCCCTTCTCTTCTTCATCTCCTCTACCTGACACCCCTCACCTATTTCTCCTACCATTGCCCCCAGTTTAACATTCTTAGCATCCCCAATATCCCCACTCATCTTGCTCCCCCAGTACTTCTTTTTTCCTGTTCTCCAAGTCCCTCTTTCTCCTTCCCCTTCTTTTTATATCCTGTATGTTCCCTACTCCTCCTGCTTACCCAAATCTACCCCATTAATTATAGGAACACTCCTATTTGTCAGGTTAATCCCTCCTTCTTGTTATATACATTTGTCTTGCCATTTCCATTACTAGTTTTCCCCTGAGTAACAATCCTCTTCCCCACTTGACCTACAAACTTCATTTACAAACTTATTTCCCACAATAGCCCTTCCATGTCCATTACCTGTTTCTCCCTGTGCAGCATGCCTCTTCACTCACCCTTTGACCTACTCACTACCTGCTATCCGCCTCTTCTTCAGCAGCCTCTTCTGTTTCCCGCCATTGTAGATACCCCTGAATAACCCTAATTATTCCAAGTCATCCTGCTCCATCCATTGGTAGTTCCGGTGTGGTTCCCCCTTCCTTGCTTTCCCCCAAGCCCTGACTCTCTACCCCCATCCTTAGGCTAAAAACGTATGCTACTAGATGCCTCAGTCTCATAATGTACGTATTGGGCAACCCCCCATTCACCACAACATACTTGGAGGGAAGGGGATATCAGGACTCATCAATTCTAAAAACAAGCAACCAGGCTGTTCTTTAAAGAGCTGCTGATGTCTCAAAGAAATCTTTGAAAAACATAATATTTAGGTACAATTCAGCTTGCATGCAATATATATTCTATAGATTTCTTCTCCTCCTCATTATTTATTACTGAGGACAGTTGCATGAATACATGATTTTTATCCGTTAGGGTTCATTTGTCTCTATAACCTACTTCCTATTTCAAGTCATAATCCTCTGTTGTGACATCACAATCTGCTGCCATGGGACTAACTGTGAAGGCACAAGCAGTGCATTATGACCTCAGGTAGGGAGAAAGCAACAAGAATAGATGAAACCTTCAGGAGCAAAAATCCTGCTTTCATATAAATGACCTCAGTAATAAAGAATGGGTAGGAGAAATACAAAACTAATATGAAGTACAAGTTGAACTTAGTCTAAATATTATGTTTTAGTAAAGTTCGCCTGAAGCCATCAGCTGCTATTTAACAACTATTTTAGCATAAAGCCAACAGTATATACAACATGAAATCCCACTCACTCCACATTCACACCCACATCTCTCTAAATGCACTCTCTCTGCCACTTAAGCTTTTACAGCATGAGGCAGACCTGTGAATAGTACTTTAATTTGGATAGCTTGAAACAGAAACAAGAACAATGAACCCTGTATTTTTATCCAAAATAGAACAATGAACAGTCACAGTGGGAGCAGTTCACCCTCAGTTCCAGGATTTTTTTTCCTCTTGTACCACTAAGGAACAGTTTGGCAGCACCATCCACTGGGCACAGTCTCTTTGGTTATAGTTTTCTTGTCATTTAAAACTAGGAACAGTGTAACATAAGAACAGTCTCACTCCTAATTCCCCCTACACCCTTGACCCTTGCCTTACTTCTCATTCCCCTACACCCCACCTACCCCACCCACCATAACCCCCTGCCCCCTTCTCCCCACCCTGTCATCCACCAAACCCTGATCAAAAACTCCTGCCCAGCCCTTAACTCTTTGATTGCTTATTGTGCCTCCCAGTATGATTGACAATGCTTCAAACTGCTGTATCTGTACCTCCTACTGGAATAAGCTCCATATATCTGTTGCTGTTGTTACTATTGTGTCTAATAATGTGAATAATGTGAAGTAATGTTGATTTTTGTTGCCATCATATGAATTGTATACTGAAATATGCTGCCTCCCTCTGTAATCTGGATTGTGTAAATTACTGTTGCTATCATGACAGCTGCCCAGTCCAGTGCCCTCCAGTATGATTGACAATGTCTTGAGCTGCTGTATCTGTACCTCCTACCTGAATAAGCTCCATGGTTTTGTTGCTGTTGTGTCTTATAATGTAAAATAATGTTGATTCTTGCTGCCCTCCTATGACCTGTATCCTGAAATATGCTACCTTCCTTTGTGATCTGGAATGTGTAAATTACTGTTGCTATCATGTAAAAACTGTCTACTGTAAGTATGCTGCCATAACTTAGTCTCTGTCCCAACTGCTCAACGAGGATCCTTTGTAAATGAGCTTTTAACTTAAAGGTGTTAATTCCAATCTCACAATATATACAATAAAATAAATAATCCTGGTGCTTCATAGGTGCTGAACACCTTCCTTAAACTATGGGCTCACCACTGAGGCGGAAAGTAAAATGCTGGGTTTGGCTTGCTGGCCTCGATGGAGAAAGAGTCCATAGAGATAATGTAATGTTTAACACGGCAGCCACATGCTGGAAAAGCACAAAATGCTTAAACAGAGTCAAGCCTGCCTGGGTGGATGTACAACACATGGTTCGGGTTGTTTGGATAACCTCTTGGGTGGGTGGACCAAATGACTCAGCTTGCTGTTGCAACTTCTGTACCATGCCTGAAACCACCCAGTCAAGCCACTTCTCCTTGATATCCCACAACCGCTCCAGGATGTAGGGATACTCAGCTGGGGGGGGGGTATTCAACTTACATTCTTCTCCTCATCCACCTCTCAGTCTACATCCACTGGGGAAGCTCCTTCAATCTGGTCCAGTGGGCTGTCCCTGGCTTCAGCCACACCTGCATCCTGTATGGCACATTCATGGGGTCACTGCTCAAATGTCCCACCAATTAAACTCGGATAGCCTTGCACAGCACAAGGAGGCATGGGGTGTTGTCTGGCAGCCTTAGAACAGGGTTTTGATATGGGTGAGGAATGCCTCTGCACACTTCTTGGTCAGCAAATGTATAAGGCCTTGGAGCCTGTCCAGGGGCAATGCACTGTGATGCAGATCCCACACAGCCTCTTCTTCAGGCTTTTCCACCTTCATCTTCATGATGGTAGATATGTAGGAAGCCACTTTGCCAGTAGCTTTGGCCACACCCCCATCGCCAGGCAGGGGACTGTCAATTGACCCCATGGACCCTGAGAGGTCACCAGCCTGAACTCCCAATACTCTACCATTCCATGGGGATAGTCAGTGGTGGTGGATAGCATAGGGCTGGGCAGATGGCTATGCTCCACAGCACCCTTACAGCCTTCCTCTTCTATTGCCTCCACGCTACATCTGGGACCCCCTCACCAACTTTCTCCTGGAGAACAGGTGGCTTCACATCCTCTGGGGGATCTGGGGGCTTTGACTCCTTGGATGCCTTTAAAACATCCAAGGTCCCCTGGGAGGCTAAGGATGCAGTTCCCACAGATGGCAAAGCAGGCCATGGCCAAGCAAAACTGAATGGGGAGCTTGCCGATTATTCTGAAGAGGGCCCCCTGGAACAGTTAGTGCACAAATGTAAATGGATCACCCCCCCTCGATATCCACAACACACACAATTGTCATCTGTTGCCCCTCTTGCTGCCAGCTTCCACAGCCAGAACAGTAGGGATGCAGGCACCGTGGCCTGGGGCCCTTCTGAAGGTACTTTTTCCACAGTATGACTTTTGCTGCAA
Organism: Neoceratodus forsteri; assembly: GCA_016271365.2. Taxonomy (NCBI): domain Eukaryota; kingdom Metazoa; phylum Chordata; order Ceratodontiformes; family Ceratodontidae; genus Neoceratodus; species Neoceratodus forsteri. The sequence goes on from CM057450.1 coordinate 35,474,101, forward strand.
CCTTTCACCTTATCTCTTCTCCTTCTGCAGAATGCTTTTTTTACTGCCACATGTTCCGAGAGAAAATGGCACCTCCGTTGCACATTCCTTTCCTAGTCAATGCTTGCATCAATCAGAAGTGCTGCTTTAGATCAGCTGGTCCCCCCGTCTGCTACTTGACAACTTCTTCTTCCAGAAGCATAAAATGGCACCAAACACCCCACAATGTCAAGCTTTTTTTTCTATGTGACGCACCACCAAATTCAGATCCGCCAACAGCAGGGACCCTGAAAGCAGCAAGTTCCCCCAATCCACTCAATATGGATGCCAAATTAAATCAAGGATGAGCCCCCACATCTGTAGGTCCCCTACCACCCGCCTTGTTATGTCTAGGGGTCCTGATGGTAAATACAAGGGGTACAGACCGAAACTCTTCCAGGGAGATAAGTCAAGTACATGAACGAAGCAAGGTCTTACCTTAAATTAGATGACACAGCATCGAGAAGAGTGCATCTCCTCCACAAACCCACCTTTCTCCAGTGTCTGAAACTCTTGGCTGAGCTGACAGAAATGAGGATTATAAGAAAAAAACATGCTGCTTCATCTCAGGAAGGAAAAATCATGTGGTTCATTCAATAAACTTTCAGACTCATGTAGCAGGAACAAGAAAAGAAATTTAATTCTGAGCTTTGATTAAAAATGTATAAACAAATAAATTGTGCAGCTCCATGAAGCCGGGAGGCCAAACACACATAGGGCATATGGAGAACAATGCAAGCATAAGATAGTACCAAAGTCATAAAGGCCTACTAACAATTATACCAAGTGAAGACTCCACACTGACTTCCAGAGCTACTGATAAGCTCAGATTCCTTTAAGGAGTTATATTGGGAGAGTTGAAGCCCTGACCACTACACAGATTAGAGATGCAGTAAAATTTTATTTTGCCGGTGAAATTATGGTGACATCACCAATTTCACCCAGCAAAACATTTCTCATAATTCTGGCCTTTCAACAAAATTTCACCTTAAATTTTGCCTGCACTTTGGAGGTGAAATTAGGTGAAATTGGGCTTTTCACTATGCTGGTGGGCACATGGTTGGGTCTAAACAGACAGGAAGTGAGTGGTTCATTTCCTGTGCTATATATCTTGAGGAAGCAGACAGTATTTATGCTCCTTGTGACTGCAGAGTGTACTTTTACAGATAAATTGCTTAATTTGTGCTATTTTTATCTAACTTTTTCTTGTCTGTCTTTGTTCTAGTTCATATTTTAGTACCTGGTCATTATGTTTGTGTGTGTGTGTGTGTGTGTTTGTGATTGTGTGTGTGTGATCCCCACCTGGCTCTCTCAGAGTCTCTATCTCTGTTTCTTTTGGGAGGGGGGGCTGAACTGGTGGTGTTTGTGGATTGTAGACATAATAAAGAAGGGTGAAGACAGTGGGGCACCTGTACATGTGTTTCAGCTAACCATTACAAATGAAATGCCACAGCAGGAGGCTTTAGGCTCCAGCATTCAGCAGCCAACTGTGCCCCCTTCCCAGAAGCAGGAGGTGACTGTGGCCCCTCGCTGCAGCAGCAGTATGAGACCATGCCCCCTTCCCAGCACCAGAAGGACACTGTTCCTCCACCCAGGCAGCAGGAGACTGTGCCCCCTCCCAAGGAATCAGAGGAGTCAGTGCCTGGGGCATTATCTGTGCCACCATGGCTCCGTAAACCCCGAAATTCTCCTGTCTGGGATTTGTTCTACACCATATCGGTAGGTGACCCAGTGGTCACCTGCAATCTATGCAAGCAGAAAGTAGGTTGAGGAAAGTGTGGATCCCACTTTGGGACAACCGGCCAGTGTAGCCACATGGAGCACCACCACCCACTCCAATGGGAACTCAAATTGACAGAGGTGGCGGCATCATCAAGTGCAGCTGTGCAGAACAGTGTAGGTGTAAGCACTGAAGTGGGTGAGCTGGATGAATGTGTGGCTGGACCAATTAAATGTCCTTGCCATGCTCTCTGTACCAGAAAACAGTAGCAGTCAGTAACATCCAGACCCCTCCGGGGCCCACCCTGTCCAAAGCCAAGAGCACAGGCAGCCCCCACCCTGCCAGCAGTGCCAGTGACACATGCAGACTTATCAGCTGTCCTGTCTGAAGTCCAGCATCTTCGACAGGAGTTAAATGATTTCAGACAGGAATTTAGTGATGCTTGGGGGGAGATTTCTAAACTGCAGTGTGATGTTGACAGAATCATGGACATCCTGTCTGAACCCCATGGCGGCGCCTCCACTGGCACTTACTGTGGCAGCACAAATTAGTCTTTTTGTTTTCATTTTTCTATCTTCCATTCTGTTGTTTGTATGTTCCCCCCTATAAAAAAATAAAAATCAAAAAAAGCTGTTCTGTACTCTTTAATCTACATCCATTCCTTAAGTCCTCTTGTTTCTTTATTCTTTTATGTAAAATAATGTTATTGACCATTGCTGTTGTGTTTTACTGTCTTATGCTCCCTATAGAATTCAGTCCCTTTTCTTGTTCTCGCTCTATTAGTTCCCCCCTCGTTGTTGTGTTGCCCATGTCCTCCTGATCCTGCCTGTCATTTGTTAAGCTTATTCTGTACCTTGTCTGTGTACCCCTTCCCTAATAAACACCTTTTTCTATTATTATTTGTGGTGTGTGTTACTTCTTAGAGCTGGTTACACCTACAAGATTCCTTTTAACTACATAATGACGTGTAATGCAGTTGCATGCCCTTTATATTGAGTTTGCAAATGAAGTGCCGGCTCCTGCTGAAGGCTGTTGGCCATCTGGGCCTTGTGCACAGACTAGGTGTACTTTTTTGGAATTCAAATACCTTGTGTGAGTTGCTTCAACTCAAAGTTAGATGTACTCAAGAGTCACCACAGCACATGTCCATAAGGTGCTTGTTCTTTTTCAATTCTCTAGTATGGCATGTAAACAGTGTAAAAAGTGCTTCCATGTAACCAAGTTGAAAATGCCCACTCCCCGAATGCTCCATTATTTCTTAGATGTCCAATAAAGTACAGTGCCTTGAGGGAGCGGGCATTTTTCGTCTTAGTTATATGGAAGCATTTTTTTACATTGTTTACATGCCACACTGTAATAAAGAAAGAGCACTTTATGGATAGTGCTTGTGGTGATTACTTCTTACTTTGAGTTGAAGCAACTCACATGAGGTATTTGAATTCAAAAAAACTCTGCACAGGGACCTAACGGCCCACAGTCTTCAACTGGTGTCGGCCTTTCCTTTGAAAACTCCATATATTGGGAATGCAACTGAATTGTTGGTCAGTGTTATGTTTTGTAAAAGTTATGTTGAAGGTATCAACTGCTCTTTAACATGCTTCTTTCTCCTATCCAGAAATGTCAAGTATTGTGCCTATTAAAAACACAGTTTCACAATACTGTGTGGTGTTGCATCACATATTGTTGTGTGCAACATTACTAAGATATAACTCATCTCGTGCCGGCACTGCCAACATGCCCCAGAAGGCCAGAATACCAGAAATGTTTCCCAAAAAATTGCACAGTACATTCAGACCTAAATCTGGTGTCACACATACAGTTACGTGGTTCACATCCACCATCTGGAGCCAAATCTGCTGTTTTCTGCACCATTTAAAATGCTTTTCAGACCTAACATTGGTGCTGCCACTGTCTAACATGCCACACAAGTCCAGAAATGTTTCCCCAAAAATGTTACAGTAAATTCAGACCTAAATCAGGTGACAGACATGTTGTTATATGTTGTACGCCTCCTACCCAGTCCAAAACATGTTGTTTGGACCACTGTTTACCCATGGTTTCAGGCCCGATCATGGTGTTGACACTGCCTAACATGACCCAGAAGTCCAGAAATGTTTTTCAAAAAATTGCACAGTACATTCAGACCTAAATCAGGAGTCAGATATGCAGTTATATGGGTCACATCCACCATCAGGACTGAAATCTGCTATTTTCTGCACCATTGAAAATGCTTTTCAAGCCTAGCCATGGTGCTGCCACTGCCTAACATGCCACACAAGTCCAGAAATGTTTCCCCAAAAATGTTACAGTAATTTCAGACCTAAGTCAGGTGCCAGACAGGCTGTTATATATTTTGCATGACTCCCACCCGGACGAAAACATGATGTTTGGCCCACTGTTTACCAAAGGTTTCAGGCCTAATCATGGTGTTGACACTGCCTAACATGACCCAGAAGTTCAGAAATGTTTCCCAAAAAATTGCACAGTACATTCAGACCTAAATCAGGTTTTAGACATACAGTTACATAGGTCACATCCACCATCAGGACCCAAATCTGCTGTTTTCTGCATTGTTTAAAATGCTTTTCAGGCCTACCCATGGTGCTGCCACTGTCTAACATGCCACACAAGTCCAGAAATGTTTCCCCAAAAATGTTACAGTAAATTCAGACCTAAATCAGGTGTCAGACATGCTGTTATATTTATTTATTTAATTTAGTTTTTGTTGACCGGGTAAGTGCACTAGACAAATCCAGCCTATTTTCAGGCACGACCTGGGGGAGAGAGATACAGATGAATGCCAACTGACCTTGAACCGGATTAAGCTGTTGGTGGTATTTTTTTTTAGTGAATGAGGGAAATTTGGCCAGAACAGCAGGGAAATTCCCCTACTCTTTTCGATAAGTGCCATGGGATCTTTAACATCCCCTGAACTACCACCAATTCAAGCAGATGGGACCTTGGTTTAACATCTCATCCAAAAGATGGCACCTCAGAAGTGTAGCACCCCTTTCATGCTGCACTACAGTTGCAGTACTGGGATATTAACCCAAGTGCCAGATGTGGGAACTGAACCCATAGCCCTTTGATCTCCCAGCCTCAGAGGCGAGAGTGCTACCTACTGAGCCACTGACACTACATGCTGCACTCCTCCCACCCGGACCAAAACATGTTGTTTGGCCCACTGTTTATAAATGGTTTCAGGCCTGAGCTTGGTGTTGCCCCTGACTAACATGGCCCAGAAGTCCAGAAATGTTTCCCCAAACACTTTACAGTACATTCAGACAGAAATCTGGTCTCAGCCATGATGTTTTATGGTGCCCAAACCCCACCCGGACCTAACTATGGTCTTTGATCCACTGTTTACAATTGATTTTATGCCACATCTTGTTTCTACGAGTGCAGCACAGGCACTACATGTCAATAAATGTTTCTTAAAAAATGTTACATCAAATTGAGACTGAAATCTGGTGTCAGTCCTGATGTTTTATGGTGCCCCCCCAGCACTCAGACTTTAAAATGCAGTTTTGGACACTGTTTACAATTGGTTTTAGGCAACATCCTGTTTTTGTAAGTGCAGCACAGGCGGTACATGTCTAGAAATGATTCCTAAAAACTGGTACATTAAATTCAGACAGAAATCTGGTCTCAGCCATGATGTTTTATGGTGCCCAAACTCCCACCTGGATGAAACGATGGTTTTTGGTCCACTGTTTACAATTGATTGCAGGTCACATCTTGTTTCTGTGAGTGCAGCACAGGCAGTACATGTCCAGAAATGTTTCCTAAAAAAAGTTATCAAACTGAGACTGAAATCTGCTGTCAGTCCTGATGTTTCTGATGTTACATGCTGTGCAATCACCACCTCAGGGACCCCTGAAAAGGAATGCCATGCAGAGAAAATGAATTCCTCCTGAAAAATGCTACTGCTACTTGCAATTGTTTCCTCCTGCAGCGGCTTTTTCAATAGATTGAGATAGAAATGTAGAATTATCATTTCCCTATGCTGCTGTCCTGATTGGCTGAATTGACTGACTCTTTGGTTGTAACTGGCCTGGTGGTAGGGAGTGAATGACATTTTGTGACAATGTACAGTTAGTGAAGGGGGAATAAGCTTCTAGCTGGAGGCTGGGAGAAGTAAGTAGACTTGAAAGATTTTCTTAGCTGGTATTCTGTGTGTTTGCAATTGTATTTGAGGGCCGGTCTTAAACTGCCATTTATTGTGCTTCTTTATTTAGTTTGGGCAGCCTTTTATTGATTTTGCATTTAGTTTGGGCAGGAGGAAGGGATCCAAACAGACAATTTGGTGTTTGTGCGTGTTTATAAATTGCTATCTGGCCTGTAAGTGCAGGCATCATATTACAGGGGATTAGTGCTGTTTAAAGACAAAGTGTGACTGCCAGCTCAGTCAGTCTTCAATTAGTGAAGGGGGAATAAGCGTCTAGCTGGAGGCTGGGAGAAGTAAATAGACTTGAAAGATTTTCTTAGTTGGTAGTGCTTGAAGATGTAGTGAGGGGCAGACACAGGGCTGATACAATCTTGTGAGAGTCAGGTATAGGCCCTAATCCCACCCTTCCCTCACCAGAGCTCAACTCATTTATAGGGGAACACCTGCCATGCAATTGGAGGAAAAGACTTCAGGCATACCTCTCAACCTTTTGCCCCCCAAATGTGGAACATTGCCTGTCAAAATGTGGAACAAATGGGTAAAATGTGGAACACTTAATCAAATCTTAACCTAAGAAGTTCAAAACAATGTTAACATGTTGCATTTATGTTCAGAAAGTCTGTTATCAATTGAATAATATATTTTTTGCATTTTTTTACTATGGATTTTTGCTTTAAAATGTTGGATTTCAATGTGGAACAAGTTCTCACAATGTGGAACAGGGAGATTTTGTGAAGTAAAATGAGGAACGTTCCTCGTAATGTGGTACAGTTGAGAGGTATGACTTCAGGTGCAGCTCATGTAGTTCTAGCCACTGGGGGTTGGGTTTAAAGGCTGGGACAGAGGAGCTTAGGGAGTTGTACACTTCCCCTATAAATTTGCTGTGTAGTACTGCACCTAGTAATGGGGGTACCTGTTTACTGTGGGACTGTATCTAGGATTAGTGGGTGACCTGATTAGTGGGTAGGAGTGTACCTTGGACTGGGGAGAACCTGGTGGTTCACCCAAGGAAACCTACTTGGAGGGGGATGGGACCATATGTCATTAGGGCCGGCATCTTTGGGAGGGAGGGTGGTGGGGTGTACAGAGTGTGAGGCGGCCATGATACTGGACTCTCCTTGGAAGTTCGGTGGTTGCCCAGTGTGCTAACAGCTGGCACAGCTTTGGGAGGGTGTTGAGGGGATTAGGACACAGCTGGAGGGAGAGGGGAGGTATGATTGGGGAATAGGGCAGGGGCTGTCCCACAGGGTTGCACAAAGCACTAGGGCCGGGGGCATAGAGAAAGGAGTGCAGGAGATTACTCTGGGGTCGCATAGAGACCCTGACAGAGGGGACCCAAAAGGAGGACACTACCAAGGAAGCAGGCAGGTATCTGGGGACCCTCACAGAGGGGGGGGCCAAAGGGAGGACATTCTCAGGGAAGTAGGCAGATGGCTGGGGCTGGACAGAAGGAAGCAATGGGGGGAGGTGGATTGGACCCTAAGCTCAGTAACTGCTTCAATTCTCTTTTTCTGCTTGAGGATGAGGGGGCTGATGTAGCCATGACAGGGGCAGTTAAAGATGGAAAGGGAGTGGGGGGGCAGGAAGCAGGGGCCAGATAGCAGGAAGAACAGGAGGGAACTTGGAATGCAGGAAAATGGGGGGAGTGGGGGATCAGAGCAGGGAGAGGAGGGGGTAGTGGGAGGAAAGCGCAAGGAGAAGGACCAGTTGGGAGGAAAGGGCAAGGAGAGGGACCAGAAGTACAAGGATGATACAGAAAAGGGAGCTGAGGATTTAGGTCAGGGGACCACGACAGGCAAGGAGGAACTGAACAGAGATGGGAAGGAAGGGAGGATGAGCCAGGCAAGTATAGCAGATGGGGGGGAAGGACCAGCTGCGAGCACTGACTGGGGAGGTAGCGGGGTACAGAAGGATACTCGGGAGGAGAGGCATAGGATCAGAGGGGGAAGGGCAGCCAGGATAAATAAGGAGGGGGCAGCAGGTGGCACCAGATAGGGGGAGAACCAAGGAGCCAGCTGAGGGGAGGGGGCCAGTAGAAGGGATGAGGGACATGGAAGAGGGGGAAATGGAGCAAAAGGGGTAGTCAGAGTGCTCCTGTTGGGTGATTCCATAATCAGGGATATCAAATGGGATAGGGAGGGGGATGCCTGCCTAGTTAGAACAAAATGCTTTCTTGGACTAACGGTGCACTGGACCAAGCATGAGGTATATCAGCTGGCAAAGGATTGTGAAGGTACCCCAGACATACTGTCCACCTGGGTACCAATGACATTGAGGGAAATAGTGAGCTAGAGATATAGGCAAGGTTCAGGGAGCATGTCAGGGTCTACCATGACATAGGATGCGCAATTTCCTTCTCAGAAATCCTACCAGTGCCAAGGACTAGTGGGGAACACAAGAGGAAGATCAGGGAGATAAACTAATGGCTCAGGGAGTGGTGTGAGGCCAGAGGGTATGGGTTGATGGGGTATTGGGGGGAGACCTGGGAGGATAAGGGGCTATATGCTAGAGATAGGCTCCATCTCAGTTTGGAAGGGGGGGAATCCTTAAGTTGAAAATAGAGGGGTTCATTGGTGAAAGGTGGGGTTTAAACTTGTGAAGGGAGGAGGGATGGGAAAAAAGACTGTCTTGGAGGAGTCCGATAAAGGAAGGAATATGTCTCCACCCACCCCAGGGAGCTGAAGAAATGCGGAAAATGGCTGACTGGTAAGGTGCTGACCAGGGGAAGATGGAATCCCCATGGGAACTTGAGCAGGGGAAATGGAAGTATACGGAAAGGGTGGAAGGTAGTCCTGCTAAATGCCAGGAGCTTGGGCAATAAAATGCCTGATTGCCATACAATGCTAACTGAGGGAGAGGTGGATGTGGCAGCAGTCACTGAGACCTGGGCCACCACAGGGCATGACTGGGACCTGAACCTGGAGGGTTACACCATGTTCAGGAAGTACAAGGGGGAAGGAAGGGCAGGCGGGGTAGCAATAATAGTCAAAAACTGCATTGGCATAGGAGGAAGCGGAGAGAACTGTGGAGGTGATTTGGTTCACCTTGATAACAAGGTGGGGCAAGAGAGTAAAAATAGGAGCGGTGTATAGACCGCCCACGCTGGCAGAGGAGCTGGAGGAGAGTCTGGTGGCAGATGTGGGGAGACACTGCAGTATGGGCAGGGGAAGGATGGTGGTGTTGGAGGACTTAAACATGCCAGGAATGGACTAGAGACTATGACATCCTCGGTGGCCAGGGAACAGAGGTTGTTGGATGTCTTTCAGGACGTGTTCCTAACTGAGCAGGTGGGGGAACCGACCAGGGAGGTGTGAATACTGGATGTGGTCCTGGCAGACAGTGACCAGATTGGGGGCCTGGAGGTAAGGGACCTGTTGGCAGGGAGCGATCATGCCACGGTCTGGTTTTGCCTGGACCTAGGAGGGGTAGAAGGCTGCACAAAGATGGGAGTAACTGGCTTCAGGGGGGTGGATTTCAAGGAAATGGGAAAGATCCTTAAGAAGCATTTGGATGGGATTGGGCCAAACATGGACGCTGACAGTAGGTGGGAAATCATCAGAAGGGGGGGTGCAGGATGCTACCAGCACCTGTACAAGAGTAAGACGAGAATGTGGTAGGGCCCGTAAACCCTGCTGGTGAACCAGGAAGGTTCAGGAGGTGGTGAGGGGAAAGAAGGCAGCTTATAGGCATTTCAAGTGCTCAAGGAGAGAAAAGGATCAAGGGGAGTATGAGCTGATGGCCAAAAGGGCCACTAGGGTGGTAAGGGCAGCTAAGGCAAGGAAGGAGCAGAACCTGGCCATGGAAATTAGGAGAGGGAACAAGGGGTTCTTTAGATACACTGGGGAAAAGTGGAGGGAGAATGTGCAGATTAGCAGGATTAAAACAGGGGAGGGATGGGCACAAGACAGGGGAGCAGGCTGAGGTACTAAATGAGTACTTCGCCTCAGTTTTCCAAAGAAAATGGGGGCTGCATCATACATGGGGGAGATAGTGGAAACTAAAGAGGGGGGGACCCTTACCGATCGGCAGGTCTGGGGAGAGGGGGGCCATCACTGGCAGGAGGGGAGGAACGCAAAGCAGGGGGATGAAGTAGCAGAGGTGGAAATCACAGCAGAAAGAGTGAGGGAAGCCCTCAGATCCCTTAAGACAGAGAAAGCACCAGGGCCAGATAAATTACATCCCAGAGTGCCGAAGGAAAAGGTGAATGTCCTGGCAAAACCCCTAGCGGAGCTTTTCAGCATCTCTCTGAGGACAGGATGGGCACACCAGGACTGGAAGGTGGTGCATATAGTGCCTATCCACAAGGGGGGGTCAAAGGAGGTGGCAGAAAACTACAGGCCCATCAGCCTGACATCGGTGGTGGGCAAGGTGATGGAGGGCATGGTCAAGGAGTGAATGGGGGGGGATCTGGAAAAGTTGGGGTGCCTGGACAATAGGCAGCATGGATTCAACCTGGGGAAATCGTGTCAGACAAACCTTGTGGAGTTCTATGACTGGGTGACAAATGCCTTGGACCTCAGTAGACTGGTGGATGTCCTCTTTCATGACTTCAGCAAGGCGTTTGACTCTGTTCCTCACAGGGGCCTGTTGGATAAGCTGGGAGAAATGGGGGTTGGGAACCAGATGATCAGATGGATAGGAAATTGGCTCCAGTCTCATCCCCAAGGAGGGTCATTAGTGGGGCCCCTCAGGGATTGGTCCTTGGGCCCCTCCTGCTCAACACCTATGTCTCTGACATAAGGAAGGGTATCAGGAGTGAGATGAGTCTCTTTGTGAATGACTCAAAACTGGGGGCGGTGGTGGATGGGGAGGAGGTGAGGGTGGCCCTACAGGGGGACCTGGAGGCTCTGGAAAGGTGGTCTAGAAAGTGGAAGCTGAGGTTCAATGCAGGGAAATGCAAGGTACTACACCTGGGAGCCAGAAATCTGGGCCAAGTGTACACCCTGGGGGGGAATGCTACAAGTCTCAATGGCTGAGAGGGACCTGGGGGTGGTGGTGGATGTCAAGATGAACAACTCTGAGGCTCGTAGGAGGGCAGCGACCAAGGCCAACAGGATGCTAGGATGCATCATTAGGGGGATCACCTCCAGAAGGAGGAAAGTGATACTCTCTCTGTATAACTGCTTGGTGAGGCTGCACCTCGTGTACTGCGTGCAGTTTTGGAGGCCACACTTAAAGAGGCACATTGCACTCCTGGAGAGGGTCCAGAAGAGGGCAACCAAAATGATCTGGGGCTTGGGGGACAGGACCTATGAGGAGAGGCTCAAAGAGCTAAATATGTACACATTGGAAGACAGAAGGGACTGGGGGGGCATGATAGAGGTCTTCAGGTACATGAAGGTGGTAAATAGGGGAGGAGCAGTCAGGGTGTTCCAAAGGAAGGAGGGGCAACTAGAGGCACAGGTGGAAGCTGGAGGGGGGGAGATTCAGGGGAGAAAGAAGGAGGTGCTACTTCACTGAGAGGGTGGTGGAGCCATGGAATGTGCTGCCCAGGGGGCTGATGGAGACAAAGATGGTGGAGGGGTTCAAGAGGGGGTGCAGGTACAGGGGAAGGATTCTGGAAACAAAGTCCTGTGCAGTAAGAATATCCAGGACTGGGAAGGGAGAAACCAAAGAGGCAAGGGGAAAAGCAAGATCAGCTCCCAGGGTGGGGGCTGATCAAACGAGCAGACAAGAAAGACCTATAACAAAGGCCTATTCTGCTGCCATTTTAGTATGTTAGTACTGTAGCTTGCTGCCTGCTGCTGTCTCTGACTATTAATTGATAAGTCGCTACGTGAAGTATTGTTTTGGGTGGTTGATGGTGGATCATCTTCACAGAGTCCTTACTGCTGCTGCTACACATATTTGTCTTTATTTTGTTTCCCATGCAAGATAAGGGTGTTGGTGGGTTGCTATCGTGATGTCTTGAGTTCTAATATGTTAGTACTGATTTTATTTTATCTGGCAGTATGATGAGGATTACATCATCATGACATGCATGCTAGGATTTGGATATGGGATGTTGGAATGCACCACATTTCACATTGCACAAGGTAAGTATTGAATTTTTCATTACTGGGATAGGTGACTGCAGTTCAGATATCTGATTTGGATTGTAATTGCATTCTTTTTACTTTTGTCAACATACATGAATTCAGGTGATGTTAACTCCTGGTGCACTCCTGCTGCTGCTGTTGCTGCTGCTCAATATGTAAGCAATTCATTAACTTGTGGTAAGTATTTCTTAATTTGTCTTGGTCTTCGGTGGGTGAGTGGTGGCAGTTGAGGGGTGGTGTGGGGTTGGTGGATATGGTTAAGCATTATCTTTTTCATTGCTTTTTTTGGTGTGGTTACTGTAGTACAGAGATGTCAGACTTTGACAGTAGCTATGTTCTATAATGGTCTGTCAAGATTCAGGAATTCCACTGCTGGGGTGCATCTGTTACTTCCCAATCTGGCTGCCAGCTGTGCTCATCAGACATAGTCTGCTCATGTCAAGGGTTCCAGTTTAACAGCCATTTCCTGATGTAAGTATTGCTTCATGTAATGATGGCGTATGTGTGTGTGTGGGGGGGGGACCTAGTTGTAACAATGCTCAAAATGACTTCTTCCTTTTTTCTTATTGCCGGCTGAATTCCGCACAGCACCAATGAATTCCTTTTCAACAGAAAATTTAATTTGTCAGTCACAATTCAAGACAGATGTTGCTTGACTCGATATCTGTAAAAAGGTGGCTAAAAAAATATGAAAAGAAAAAACAATTGATACTTACCTGGGGTGATACTCACAATCAATGTTGGCGATGTCCCAAAAAATTTTCCACCACTGAAATGATTTCAACTATGAGCCTGTGGTGAAACATACATGGGTGTACTGTACCTGGAATGGAATGGAATACACAAAATCTAACAAGTGAAAAACATTACAATTACAATGCTGACCTGTACATAATGATGCTTGCAATGTGGATTGACTAGACTCTGAATGTGCCATGTCGATGCATCATCCTTATTGCTAGGTTCTGGCCTCATATGGTGTGATCATGGCGAACCCTGCATACAGTGAAATGGAAATGCATAAGATAACTTATACATTAAGGTGTGCTACCTTGCATGCATACTTGACATTCTATCGTAACAAAGGCATACAGAACAGCACAATGGAGGTATAAGTAATAACATGACAACAAATTAATTCTAATTACTATGAACCACTTGACCAAAAGAGAGACCATGGAGGAAGACCATATATATATATATATTTATTGCTTGATGATGATCTGTGTTGCTTTCTGAGTGGCTATTTCTTTGAATGGAGGGAAAACGACACCAAGTGTGCTTGCTGGGATGAAAGTGCTGCATCGTGCTGGTTAACATACTGGCCCAAAATGTGCTGGTTAATGCTGTTCTCATGGGTTGTCGGCAGGAGGGAAAATGACACAAAGTATTCTTGCCGGGATGAAAGTGCTGCATCATGCTGGTTGACGTACTGGCACAAAATGTGCTGGCAATGATGTGGTTCTTCTTGGTGGAAGGCTGCTGGAGGAGGAGGAGTAATTTAGCTGGATTCAGAGGCAGCATTGATTATGCTGGAAATGCATCTGTCAGCTTCATAGATTTTCAGCAGTAATTCTTGGCAGTATGAGAGTGATGGCCCACACTGTCTAAGTCTGTGTTATACACATTAGGGTGGATGACAAGGAGGTGGATTACATGATGGTTAATTGTATACGTGGGGATGGAGTATTCATGCATTTCTGATTAACACAGTACTGGCTGTGCACTGTCTGACTAAGCTGTTACATCGAATGTACAGTGGTGGCAGACTCACTAGACACACATTCATGGTCTCATGGAGGAGATACAGTATATGTGGAAATGGGGAAGATGTTGTTCAGTATTTGTCACCTGGTGGGGCCATTGTGTATTGCTGATGTATACTTTCCAGTTAGCATAGCACGGGCGATTAATTTTTCAAAAATAAACTGAAGTAAACATTGTTACTAGGTTGGGTAATCAAATTAAATGGTTGAACAGGATGTGTAACACAGAACAACCATCAAAATAACATTTAAAATGTATAACAATAACATAAAAGAGCATATTTAGTGGAAATGAGTGGTGGTGCTGGTGGTGGAGGGGGTCATAACACCTTCAGCCTTCTTCCAGTGACACATCATCCATGAAGTAGCCTTCACAGTCTTCAAGACTGGAGTCATCACCAGGTGGAAATTTGGTCTTCAATGGCCCAGGGACACTGGTTTACCATGATTGCGAAAGGGCAAATTCCATTTTGCACATAGTAAAAACCGATATTGCCACCAGTGTCTGCCAAGCCAAAATCTGTTTTTACCGGTGTTTTGTTTTGTGCACTTTATTTAACAATTTTTAACTGTGTTAACATGCATTTTAGCAATTTTGACCTCCACTATTATGTATCTATCCATTCTTGTACCAATTAAAGTTATTGTAGGTACAAGATGTGATGGCAACAGCAGCACTATGGCCCCCATCCCTCAGGTTCAGTAGTAGCAACAACACAACGGCCCCCCCTCTCTCCAGTGTGACAGAAGCAGCAGCACTTCAGTCTCCCATCCCTCAGGTGTGACAGCAACAGTACTACATTCCCCATCCCTCAGGTGTGACTGATGGCAGTGCATCAGCACTATGGCCCCCTTCCCTCAGGGGTTATGGTGGCAGCACCACCAATACATCCAGCTCCCTCCAACACAGAGAATACAGTCAGCCCTGGAAAAAAAATGCCAGTATGCCACCACACCTAAATAAACCCTGGTGGAATGTACCATTATTTTGTACTGTGTGTCAATGCTACATCATGGAAAGGAGCATTGCCAATACTGGCTCTGTATGCCTTTTCATGTCAGCAGGTACTTAAATAAAAAGAGACAAGCTAAATTAAATAAAATACTGTTTATAAATGTGCAGAAAGTGGCGCAAAAAGTAGAAACAGTACAAAAGCACATACATTAAAATGTGCAAAATTTATAATCAGAAAACAATTAAATACGATAAGGATAAACCAAATACTGTAAGAAATATAATTTAAAATGTATATAAAAATTGCAAAAGAGTGTAGAAACAGTGGAGAAAACTGACATTTTGCACTAAAATCCACATACATTAAAATGTGCAAAACATGGAACATAAAGTAAACTGTGCAAAATAATGAATTAATCTAAAGCCCTAACAAAATGTTCAACTAAAGTGTAAACTAACAAAACCGAAACAGTACAGAGTACACTAAAGAATATGAAACAAAATATCACAATCCAGCAATGCCACACTGATTTCAAATAAAAGGGAGCTAAGCAGTGGCAACCAATACATGAAGTACCCTATTTATTGAACATCAACATTGAAAACAATCGCAAATTGTCCACCCGCAGGTTTCTCCTTTGATCCGTATGGATCTGACCATATACAGAAAATGACCTTTCAACATCAGCACTGGACACTGGGACCCAAATTGCCTGCTGGGCAGCTCTAGCCAGCACTGGTAGCTGAGGCTCCACAGATTTCCAGTACTGACCCAGATCAAAGTCCAACTTTTCTGGCAAGTCACTGAGGTCTTGTCTTATGTAAAGATCCCAATCCTTTTTCAAAGCTGCCGTGCTGTGTAGTCCAAACATTGGAATGTCCTCTGCATATTGGTTGTAGTGCTTGTTCAGTTTTGGCAGATTGAATGGGTCTAGTATGCGACATGCCTTGAAAAACTGTAGCGAAGGATTTTACCCCATTTGCTTGCAGAGTTTGTTTAGCGCTACACTGTAAGGTTTTTGAAATACCGAAACTTGATCCTGCTTGGCCCTGCCTCTAAGCTGATGAAGCTGCTCATCAGTTTTCTCTCCAAAGCCATCTGGGTCTTTAACACACCAGCCTCGAATCGGTTTTGATTGCCATTAGTGTCTCATAGAGAGACACAGCCAGTGGTTTACCTTTCAATTGCAGCATATGTATTGTCTCTATTATGTCCATACTATTTTCTGCAATAAATGTAGTCTGAATTTGGAGCACTCCCATCCATTCCGTAAATAAGTTGAGTAGCCATTTCAAGGAATTTGCATCACTCTGGTCTTCCTGCAAGAAATCTTGTAAATATTGCAAGTGGATGGCATGGTATTTCACAGCCTCAAATCATGTGTTCCAGCGTGTTAGTAAAGGAGGTAAAGTGCTGTTCTCCACCCCCACCTCCGTGAGGAATGCCAGGTACTCCCTTTTTCATTTTGGGGACTGCTGGAACACATATTTAATCTGCGCGACCAGTTTGTTCACCAACTCAAAATGGTCGATCCATGTGTCACAAATGACAGGACATGTGCCCAGCAACTGACATGGATGACATGGTCCCCAATAACTCCCTGTAATGCATCGTTGAAACATTGAATCATGTATCTGGCATTGTCACTGACAAAACCCACAACTTGTTACATCTCCGTCTCATATTTTTGCAGTTTTTAAAATGGTTTGCACAACAGTTGAATGATTCACTGCGACCAACTCCATGGTATTTGCAATGTAAGATTTACCACAGTCAATAACAAAAACAATGTTCAGTACACACCAAGCAACTGAATCTGTGGATTCATCACGCATTACTGTGATGCTCTTTCCTTTCACCTGTTGGCGAATTGTCTCCTCCATCTTGTTCTGCAGTTTTGGCGGGTAGTTCTGATGGAGAGTGTCTGCCTTTGGAAGTGCACCTATGCTCTTGATATACTTTCCCATCCAGTCTCTGAGGCAGGGTTGATCGAGTTTTTCAATGGGAATATTGGTTCCACACCAAGCCCTCAATGTGTCAAGAACTGTTTCTTCCCTTGAAGCAGCGGTAGAAGTGGTGGCGTTGAAACTCAAATGTAATGTCACCTGTCTGGTCCCAGGTTCCATTCCTCCACTTCCTCAACTCTGTTTCACACCTCTTTCAGTGTCTCAGGTGGAATCTTTATTTTATTGTTATGTAATTACTGTTACTTCCTCCAGGAATTTTAATTTCTCTGAGGAAATCCTAATGTATGTAATGTATTGTTTTTATAAACAGTGCAATTTCCCATCATGAACTTAGAGTACCCTGGGAGCTCTTTATCATTATGTGTACTGTGTTTTACGATGTAAACACTTAACCTGTTTGATTGTACATCAGTCTTAGGACCTCTTTGTGAATGTATGTATGTCTCAGGACCTCCTTGTGAATGAGCTTGCTCAACGGAGTTTTCCTGCAATAAACTTGAAACTTGAACTTTTTCTCTTTCTGGCTCATGTTTCTTAAATGCTTCTTGCTGTTGCAGTGGTCTACAATGGTATCCTTCTGGATGTGATCCACTGGATGGGCACAAAACTGGCAGAACGTTTTCCCTCCATCTTCATACATTCCCATTGCCTTGAACTGTAGCGCATGGTCTGTCACAGTAATCCTGGAGAGTTTGGCCATCTTTCATGGTGGTGGTGTTGCCATCATGATGGTCTAGTGATGTGATGTTTCCAAAGAACTAAAAGTGACTCACAACAGCAGATAACAAACACCACTTTCACAGACTGACCAAAAAAAAAAAAAAAAACATAGTAAGGACTAATTCTGCAACACCAATAAAGCATTCACATTTTTAGCATGGAAGACCCACTAGAGGGCAAAAAGAAAGCAAACTGTACCTTTTACAGTGTATTGACTTGCAGCAGATTACGTCCAACAGCACTCCAAGGCCTGAAATCATAATTGAAATGTTTACATGTGGCCCACAGAAAAATGGATACATAGCATAACTGTTAGAAAGACCATCATCCACATTCTCATCCTCATCAATGCATTCTCCAATCACAGCTTGCCACCAACACCCACACCTACTTACTTAAAGAGTGGCGCAAAAGAACACGCATGAGGTGCTGGTAGCAGTGTTGGCAGGTGGTTCAACATCTGCATGAATCTGCAGCAGTACACAGGCATGGCGTTCATGAAGACTTCACCTTCAGACTCCCAGCAAGATGGCAACAGCAGTCTTTCGACGATTCTTCAGGTTAGACAGCAGCAGCAGCACTGCAACCCCCCACCCTTCAGGCATGACGGCAGCAAGTGCAACCCCCACCCCTCAGGCATGACGGCAGCAAGTGCAGCTCCCACCCCTCAGGCATGATGGCAGCAAGTGCAGCCCCCAACCCTCAGGCATGACAACAGCAAGTGCAGCCCCCACCCCTCAGGAGTGATGGCAGCAGAGGCAAAATGACAGTGCTCACCCAATGCCGTGTACCAAAGCTTGACAGAGCTCAGACATGAATTAAGCCAAGCCACCAGATGCCAAGGTGGACTCTGTCGGTTCAGTCTCTAACATCTAGCTGCCTGGATTGGTTTATACGTAAACAAAGTGCATCCAATTAAAAAAAAATCCACAACTGATTAATGAGGATTGAGGATGCTAATGGGGAGATTAACAATCTCTGTGCCAAAGAATAAACCAATCAGAAATTGCACCCACAGTAAGTTGGGCACTTTCTAACTTGGTCCTCATGAAAATGGAGCCTCTTAGTTTTCATGTTGGAGCTCAAACTCATGAACTGTGTTCCACCAGCAGAGGTAATGCCATAACCACTGAGCAGCTCTTGGTTTCATCTCTCCTATCCCCCTGCAGTCAACAGAAATAAATTGATCTTTGCATCCAATCACCAGTTTGAGTGATCACTCAGGTGCAAAGATTATTTTTTAAAATAGTGCCCGCGGGCGGGGGGAGGATCAGAGAGGTGAAGCCGCAGTCCGTACAGTGGTCAGGGCTTCACCTCTGCCAGTAGTTCACCTTTAAGAACTTATCAGTTCTCTGTAGTTCCCCAACACTTCCAAAAATATTCCATTAGACATTCCTGCAAAAGTCCAACATTAAAGTGGTAAGATTATTAACATGCAGTTAGACAATTTATCAACTTGTCTTTGTTTGCCCCCTAGGTAATCTGATGCCTAGATACATCCTCCACAATTGATCAAGGAAACCAAGGAGGAAAACCTGCAGTTTTGACAGTTTTGAAGGGCACAGATTAGACATGGATGGTTTCAGTTTGATGTGGCTTAATAAAAGTTATTCTGCCTGACTGTGCCTCTATTATTCTACATGCACACACAATCACACACAATTGGGAGATCTCAAAATTAAAACTCGCTGGATTTATAGATGAGAAATGAGGTTTAAACTTGTAAAGGGGGAGGGATAAGTGAATTAATGGAATCAGGAGGGATGCTCGTGGTTCCAGGTCTAGGGCAAAAAATGAGGGCAGGTGACAGTGATGTAAACAAAGCAAGAGCTGTGCAGGAAAGGGCAAATAGGGATTGTTGCAGGGCCAAGACAATTGGGTAGGAGGGGGAGGATTGGGTGGAGGACAGTCCTGATCAATGCCAGGAGCATGGGACACAAACTGCCTGAGCTTCAGGGGATGCTGGTGGAGGGATCAGCGGATGTGGCAGCGATTACGGAGACATAGGCCACCCAGAAGAATGATTGGGACCTAAACTTGGAGGGCTACACAATATTCAGGAGGAATAGAGAAGAGGGTAGAGGAGGGGGTGCAGTGCTGATAGTCAAAAATGGCATAGTGGTTAGTGGAGTGCAGGAGGCTGATGGGGGAGTGGAAGTGATTTGGGTAACCCTGCAATCAAGGAAATGCAAAAGATTGAAAACAGGGGTGGTGTACAGACCCCCCGCAATGGATGAGGCCCTGGAGGAAAAATTAGTTGAGATCATCAAGGGGCACTGTGACCATGGAAAGGGTACGGTGGTGATCCTGGGGGACCGAAATATTCTGTGGCAGACTGGGACACTGATATCAGTGGCGGCCAGGGAGCCGAGACTGATGGATGTGTTTCAGGATGCCTTCCTGGTCCAACAGGTGGGGGAACCTACTAGGGAGGGGAGGATACTGGACATTGTCCTTGCAGACAGCAACCAGATAAGGGGTCTGGAGGTGGGTAGCCCACTGGCAGGTAGAGACCATGCCACGGTCTGGTTTATGCTGATTCTAGGGGTGGAGGACAACTGCTCAAATACAGTAGTAGTGGACATCATGGGGCAGACTACGTGGGCATGGACAGGATTCTAAGGGGGAGCTTGAACAAGATTAAGCAGGACATGGATGTTGGTAGCTTGTGGGAGACCATTAAAAGAGGGGGTACAGGAGGCTACTAGCTCATGTACAAGGGTAAGGCATAAGAATGGTAGAGCCAACATACCGATCTGGTGGACCTGGGAGGTGCAAGAAGTGGTGAGGGATAAAAAGGCTGCCTATGCATGTTTTAAGCACTCCAGGTGGACAAGGGAGAGAGGAGACTATGAGATGACAACAAATCACAGAGGTCAGCGTGAGGGAGGCCCTTCAGGCGCTGAAAACTGATAAGGCACCGGGACTGGATGGGCTGCATCCAAGAGTTCTGAAGGAACTGGCTGGCAAACTAGCAGCTCCACTAGCTGCACTTTTCAAAGCCTCTCTGCAGACAGGATGGGTGCCTCAAAACTGGAGGGTGGCTCATGTGGTGCCTATACACAAAGTGGGGGTCTAGGGAGGAGATGGAAAATTATAGGCCTGTCAGCCTAACATCTGTGGCAGGCAAACTAATGCAGGGCTTCATCAAGGAGAAGCTTGGGAGGCAACTGGAAAGGTTGGGGCACATGGATGACAAATAGTATGGTTTTGTCCCGGGGAGATTGTGTCAGACCAATCTCATAGATTTGTATGACTGGGTGACGGGGACCCTGGACTGACAAAGACTGCTGAATGTCCTATATCTGGATTTCAGTAAGGCGTTTGACTCAAACCACATCGGGTTGTTGACAAAGTTGGGGGGGTTGGGGTGGGAGGACAGTTGCTTAGCTGGGTAGAAAATTGGCTAAGGGAAAGAGCACAGAGGGTAGTGGTTGGTGGGATAGTCTCCTCCCCTAGGAAGGTCTTCAGTGGGGTTCCCCAAGATTCAGTACTGGGGCCACTCCTGTTCAATGCCTATGTCTCCGATATAGGGAGAGGGGTTAGGAGTAGGATGAGCATCTTTGCAGATGACTCAAAACTGGGAGTGCTGGCAGAAGGGGAGGAAGGGAGAGAGACAGTCCAGAGGGATCTGGATTCCCTGGAGGGTTGGTCAAGAAGGTGGGGACTGAGGTTTAATCCAGGGATGTGTAGGGTGCTGCATCTGGGGGTCAGAAACCCAGGTCATGTACACACCCTTGAAGGGGTCCCACTGCAAGCCACAATGAGTGAAAAGGACCTGGGAGTGGTGGTAGACACCAAAATGAATAACACTGAAAATTGCAGAAGTTCTGTGGCAAAGTCAAACAGGATTCTGGGCTGCAGAGCCCGGGGAATTACGTCCAGGAGGAGGGAGCGGTCATCCTCCCTCTGTATAATGCCTTGGTCAGGCCGCATCTTGAGTACTGCATGCAGTTCTGGAGATCTCACCTTAGGAAGGACATAGCATTGCTGGAGAGGGGTCAGAGGAGGGCAATCAGGATGATCTGGGGCATGAGTGAGAGGACCTATGAGGAAAGGCTGGAAGTCCTTGGGCTGTACTCACTGGAGGAGAGGAGAGATGGGGGGACATGATAGAGGTCTTCAAATATGTGAAGGGGATTAACAGGGACAGAGCCAAAGAAATGTTCAGGCTAAAGACAAGGGGCACAACCAAGGGGCATGAGTGGAAGCTAGAGGGGGAAAACTACAGGGGTGAATGTAGAAGGCATTACTTCACTGAGAGGATGGTGGGGCCATGTGATGCACTGCTCGGGAGTCTAGTGGAGGAGGGCACAGTAGAAGGTTTTAAGACAGGGTGGGACAGGTGCATGGGTATACTGAAGCCGAAGATGACCCTCTTGGGGGCTGGGGGGGTGGAGGTGCTAGCGCCCAATAGGAGTTGGCTACCGAGCAGACATGAAAGACCATTAGGCCTATTCTGCTGGCTTTTAGTGTGTTAGTATGTAATCATGCACACACAGGCAGACACACACGCATACACAGACACGCACGCACACACAGACATGGCCGCAAGAAGACACATGCCCAGCATGAGTTGGAAAAAAATGGTTCTGTACCACTCTGCATGTCCACCCCTCCCTCAGAGGCCAGAACCATTTTTTTCCCCAGCATGTGCACCAGTCCGCCCAGCCCGTCCCTCAGCTGACCATCAACAAACGACCATCAGAACGTGGCACGGACCAGGCCGACTGGCATACATGCTAGGAAAAATGGTTCTGTACTACTCTGCACGTTGACCCCTTCCTCAGAGGCCAGAACCATGTTTTTCCCCAGCATGTGCACCGGTCCATCCAGTCTGTCCCTCTGCCGACCATCAACGACCACATTAGCAGCATCAAGCTTCCTTCAGAGTAGGTGACAAACTCAAGGACATCAACAAGGCTTTTGAAGCATTCTATTTGAGCCCCTGTCAATCCTAAAGATCCTCGCCCCCTCCAGCCTGTGGGAATTTCTGGCAGACACCACCCTTCCTAGAGTACCACATGTAGGAGCTCCAATCTGCAGTAAGGGCTCTTCTCAAAGGGACCACTGACCTGCACGGACACTCTCCCCTGTAAACGTGTGGGTCTCAATAAACAGATCATACAACCAGATTATGATGCATAAAAATGCATACTTCTGCATTTCTCATTTGATTTTAGAAAAACATAAAACAAAAAAACTAACAAAAAATAATCCAATATTTACAGAAAGGAAACTTATGATGATATTTCTTCATATCTGTTCAAACATCAGGAAATATTTCTTGCTTCAGATGTTATAAAAAAATTCCTGTGTTCTCTCCTTCCTCAGGTGATGTGAAAGCCTGCACATTACCTCCTTGCTGAGATCCTTCTCTCACCTTGGTCAGAACCCTACTGACCAACCTATCTCTCTAAGCATCCTAGTGGAGGGTTTATATAGTGAAGGAAAGGGATGTGGTTTTCACTGAACCCCGCCTCCTTTGTGACATCACATTCCCTTGCATCTATAAAACCTGCCATTTCAGGGGCAGCTTGCCCTATAGTAGGACCTTACAGCATGAGACAGACCTCTGGGTAAAACAACTTTTCTTTACAAATGTGAAAAGTATAAGGATAAACCAAACCTAAGAACAAATAACAGTCTATAACCTTAGCATGGAAAAGAGAGATGAGGGGCGCACTCCCTATCTGCCTCCATATAAGGTTATAGCTTTTTATTTGTGTTTTTGTTCATATAAGGAAAACACACATAAGTGAACCACTGTAGCATCTATATTTTGTTTCACATAATATGGTACTCTAATCTTTGGTCATGCATTATTTTCTTCCCAAATCCCTTGTTTTATATTTCCAGAACCTTTTATTATTTTTCTCAAACAGCTTATGTGGCTGCTGCACTTTCAGCTGACGCCTTGCTGAGGAACTCAGCCTTTTAAAACACAGAAGGCTTAACTTCAATAATTACAACTCCCTGTTGAATGAATTTGTTTTTTGACACTTATAGAACTCCAATTAATCTGCCTGTAGTGTTTTTAATTATACTCTCTTACTTTAGCCCATTTTCAAGTGTTTTAAAAACAAGGGTACATTTTTCATTGCTTTGGGGCTTATTAGAATCTGCACCATAGCAACCAAACACAGTTGCTTTAATTTCTTCCTAATTTTAAACTTAAGTGTTTGGATACAGGGGTATTAAACTCATATAGCAATTGTACAGGTTCTATAGCACTTTTCTGTAAACCTGTACTTTGTTTGTGTTGCCTAAAACATTTTTGCCACTGTTTGCAGCAATTTTACAGTCTCAGCTTTCCTTACTCACTAATTGAATTGTAGCTGAAGGCTTTTTCCCACAACCCAGCCCTCTACTCATTTTGGGGCTTCTTTTAAGTGACACAGCTCCTTCTTTACATATATTATAAAAGATGCAAGTTTTTTAATACCAGAGCAAAAAAGGGACAGTAAAGGCAAAGTAGAAAATTACCAGGTTGGCTACCCTGACAAGAAAATTAGGATAGATAAGAATAAGCAGAAGAAGACAGGATAGAGTGAAAGCAGAAACCAAAAGGGGGGGTGGGGGTTGTTGCATCTTCTCTGTGTCAGTTTAATCTTTTAAAACTGGACCTTCTGTTACACTCCTTCCACCACAAGAAGTCAACATACTATATGTTGTGTTGACTGAGACCCCTCACCCTGTGAAGGGTTGGAACTTCCACCCACCCACTCCAGAAGTTCCCCCCAGGGACCCTTAAGATAAACAGTATTCAAAACATCCATTCAAAAACAGACAATACTGTTTATATGACATTCTATTTCCCTGGGGTTGTGCCGTCAAGGCACTTTATAATGCCATCATCCAACTTTACATCAGAATCACTGGCAGGATCAGCACCAAAGCGTGATAAAAAATCCACGTTCTGATGCTGAGAACCGGTTCTATGGTGCACAGTAAATTTATATGGCTGTAGGGCTAGATACCATCGTAATGTGCGAGCATTCTTGTCCTTCATTAAATGCAGCCAACATAAAGGGTTATGATCTGTCACAACTGTAAATTGGTTTCCCCAAAGATAATTTGATGGCCAGACACTCCTTTTCAACCGTTGAATAACTTCTCTCTCTTTCATGTAATTTTCTGCTAAGGTATAAAATGGGATGTTCCTCTCCCTAGCTATGTTGAGTCAATACTGCCCCAGTGCCTGTGTCAGAGGCATCGGTCTCTAATTCAAACGGCTTAGAAAAATCAGGGCTACATAACACTGGGGTTGAGCACAAGATGGCTTTGATTTTATGAAATGCCTCATGACAGGCTGGAGTCCACTTTACTTTATTTGGAAATTGTTTTTTGTTAAATCTGTAAGGGGGTAGCTACAGCAGAAAACTCCGGGATGAAGCGTCTATAGTAGCTTGCCAAACCAATGAAAGACCTGACATGGCACTTTGTCATTGGTATGGGACCATTAGCCACTGCTTCAATTTTGTCTACTTCAGGCTTAATTCTCCCATGTCCAATAATAAAACCCAAATAGCGTGTTTCTGCTTTAGCTATAGCACACTTTGAAGGGTTTATGGTCATTCCTGCATCCTGGATGCTCTGTATTACAGCACTGAGATAAACTAAATGAGTCTCCTAGTCAGGGCTATAGATAACAACGTCATCCAAATAAGCAGCACTGTAACTTTTGTGAGGTCTTAACACAAAATCCATATACCATTGGAATGTAGCCGGAGCTCCATGCAGGCCAAACGGCATTGTGGTGAACTGGTATAGGCCAAGTGGGGTACAAAAAGCAGTTAATTCCTGAGTTTTAGGGGCCAAGGGAATCTGCTAATACCCTTTCATTAAATCCAGGGTACTAATGTATTTTGCAGACCCAATTTGGTCCTGGAGATCATCTATACGTGGCATTGGATACCCATCGAACTCAGACACTTTGTTTATTTTTCTAAAATCTAAGCATAACTTGATGCCCCCTTCTTTCTTATGCACAACTACCAATGGAGAGGACCAAGGACTGTGTGAAGGAATTATCACTCCAGCCTGTTCCATGCATTTTATTTCAGCCACTACTTCTGGCCTGATCTTTTCAGGTAGTCTGTATGGCTTCTGGTGAATGGGCTTATTTTGTGTAACCCTAATTTCATGGACCACGCCCTTAGCTTGCCCAGGTTCCTTCGTGAATGTGCCTGAGAAATATTTCAGAAGGTGATCAATTTCTAATCTCTGTTCAGGGGTCAGTTCAGGATTGATATGTACCTCTGTGTCATTAATAGCTTTATCAATTCTGTCATAAGCTATGTCTAGTTCTGCTGTATCAGGATTTGTTTGAACAAACAGTATTGGTGACTCTGGTTTTTCTATCCATTTTCTTGGCAGGTTCTCATGATATACTTTCTTCACTGGTCTATGCCCTGGCATCTCAATGGCATAGTTTACTGTGCTTACCTGGTGTAAGACTACATATGGCCCTTGCCACCACATAAGGGTAACCTGTGATAATAGCGACTCTAAAAATGCGACCGCAATAATAGCGAAGGCAAATCAGCGAATCAATAATACAGTTACAGTAATGATAGCGAGCAGGCATAAATAGCGCCATCGCTCACCTAATAGTTAACAACATAAGCGACTCAAGCAGGTGAACAACTAGGAAGTCTCACAGGTCAGCAGCGACTCAAAGCCGCTAATGCTAGCACACCAGTGTAAGTAAGCAGCAGCAGCACTATGTTAGCGACTCAAGCAGGTGAACAACTAGGAAGTCTCACAGGTCAGCAGCGACTCAAAGTCACTAGTGCTAGCACAACAACACATAAGCAGCAGCACTATGTTAGCGACTCAAGCAGGTGAACAACTAGGAACCAGAAATACACCAAAATTACTGTCTCACAGGTCAGTAGCAACTCAAAGCCATGAAAGGGTAGGACTGGTAGAAGAGGTGCTTTATTCCCCCCCGCATCAAAACAGTGACATCTAGTGTTTAAAAAAAAAAAAACAAGTCTCGATGACTTGGTTTACTTTATTTAATCCTCCACCGATAGTGCACTAATTGTAAAACAGCCTCCTTTTTCAAGTACTTGTTCTCACTTAGACCTGGAACTGAAAATTGTATGCCAGCCCTCGCAGATATTTGTATCTGCTTTGATGAGAATATTCCTTCACAATAGAAACAACTCTTTCATCCATGTTTTTGTATTTTTTTTTCTGGAACTTATACTGGCTCCCGAAACCATTTGTTCCAACTTCATCTCAGTCAGCCGTTGTTCTTCTTTCAGGCACAGAATGACTCTCCAAATGGTTGGGTGACAAGCACGTAGACAGCTGTTAAACCCCCGATGCCACCTCTCCACAGCATTATTGGTATGAGCCGTTCCCTGTGTTGTTGCCACGTAACAATTCCACTGGTGTGGGGGGAATAAAGCACTTCTTCTACCAGTCCTGCCCCTTCGTTGTCTCTTCCATGTACTTTCAAAGTACTCAATTAGTGGCGTTATCAGGCTAGCATTAATACAGAAAAACTCCCACCTCTTCAACTCCTCAAATGTTGAAACCACATCTTCTGTTGGAACAAAAGCTAAAGACAACAACATGCGAAGATGTAGGGCAAAATTTGGATCTTTGGTGTACTTCTCTAGCATCAGTGGGAGCTTCTGTATCCTCTGCCAAAGTGCCTGAGCAAAATGGAAAAAACAGCCACGTATCTCTGCATTTGGAAAATAGGCACTAAATGTAAGCCATGCACCCCTTTCAAAGTCCATTACAGCAGACTCTGAGTTCAAGTTTGGCCACATTGCTTGTAGTAATTCATATAGCCTACAGTATGCTGCTGAACTTCTTGTGGACATAAGAACATACAATGCTGTTACAACCTCTCCTGATTTAAGGCAATGAATAGTGTACAGCTGTTGAAATAACAAGGGGCATGATTTAAAAGTGCCATCTAACATCCAATGGCTGCACTCCTGTAGCATTTTAACATTACCATCTGTGGCAAACACAAGGAAGCGATCCTTTTCCTTGTCACTGTCATATAGGAGAAATTTTTCTCCTGAACAAGTAGTTTGAAATTGTAGGGGGATATCCAGTTCTTGAACAGAAGCAGGAGTGACAGGACAGCCACGCTCAACCTGTCTAATCTGCTGTATAGTTCTTTTCATCAGTGGCACTCCTGGCTAATGCCCAGTTACAGACTCAGGGGCTGTGGTTGTGCATTGCATGACCACCTGTGAAGAGGTCTCCACGCTGGACCGTGCTCGTTCGGGAACACTGGCAATGATTTTGTGAGCACCTACTTCAGCAGCATCGGGTGTGTGAGTATGCTCTTTCAGTACAGAAACAACAGAGTTCCCTACCATGTGCATACGAGCCAGACAGGAGAATTTGGGACCAACTGCACAGAGCCAATAAATCTTTTCACCCCTTTCCTTGTCTTTTCTGTACAAGAAGCCAGCATGTATTGCCAGTGGCTTACCTTTCTGGCTCACGATTGTTTCAAATGTATCCATCTCAATCTCTCACCACCTATCTCCATGAAATGCAGTGTAATATAGCAGTACCCCTTTAAAATGTATGCTGTTGCATTGTGGGTAACAAGAAATACACGATCGTAGTACATAAAGTAACCAAAGTATGGGTTAGCGATTATTTGGATCCTCAGACTGTATTAAGATGGTGCGCTTTTAAATTGTACGCTTTATATTTGAATAAATGCACATGTGTGTATATCTCTGGCTGTATGGGTTGGCATTATCTCACATTGACGTTGGTCATTGTATATCGACTATCTTTGGAAAATGTCTTGTATGTTATTTGTTGTTCTCCCAGGAAGGCACATCCTGGGGTGGGGGGGGGTGAGAACAAGGAGGGGGTGGGAGGCTGGAAGGGGGTTGTTTTTTTCTTCTCCTTTTTCCGTGAACATAATGCTCTCTGTACTCTGAAATTCTCTTTGTATTTTCTTTTTACCCATGGTGTTCAACAATGGTCTATACTCCTAATGTGAGATTCAGTATGTTAACCAAAACTCAATAAAGGTCTTGAATTTCAAAAAAAAAAAGATGGTGCTCTTTTATTGCAGTGGCCGAAAATAGGTAAGCGCCATTATTTACAGACGCTATTTTGCAGGTTGCCGTTTTGCATTCACGATATTGAGTTTAGTGATTTTTGATTCGCTATTTTTACATGGAATCCCACATATGCAGGTCGCCGTTTTGCATTCGCGATATTGATTTTAGTGATTTTTGATTCGCTATTTTTACATGGAACCCCACATAAGCAATTTATTTTCCATGGAAGGTAACAATTGTAACACTTTTTCACCTGGAGAAAATGTTTTATGATTCAGACCGAGGTCGTAACGTTCTTTTTGTTTAAGTTGTTTCTGATCAACATTTTGATGAGCAATAGTCACATACTTTACCAACCTTTTTCTCAGAGCAGTCATATATTCCAACATATTTTTGCAGGCTACATTAGACCCCTGTTCCCAATGCTCCTTCCCTACATCTAAGGGACCCCTAGGGTTACGCCCATATAGCATGGTAAAGGGTGATAACCCTGTAGTAGCCTGAGGTACCTATCGATATGCAAATAGCAGGTAAAGTAGGTACTTGTCCCAATTCTGACCTTCCTCTTGCACATACTTCTGCAGCATACATTTCATGGTCTTATTAAAATGTTCTACTAACCCATCAGTTTGGGGATGGTATGGTGATGTTCTAACAGCAGATACCCTTAGTAATTTGTACTGTTCTTGTAACATGATGGATGTAAAATTACTCCCATGGTCAGTCAGGATAACCTTAGGTATTTCCATCCTGCTAAAGACCATTGCTAGTTCCTCTGCAATACGAGGGGCAGTAACTGTCCTCATTGGTATTGCCTCTGGGTACCTGGTGGTATAATTGCAAATGACTAGGATATACTGATTCCCCTTAGAACTCTTTAACAAGGGTCCCACCACATCCATTGCAACCCTATCAAATGGGATAGTTACATACGGTATAGGTTGCAGGGGTACAATATATTTTTTTCCTCCCTTGGCAACTAGCTGGCATTGTGGACAGGACCTACAATAGGTTGCCACACCCTGATGGACCCCTGGCCAACTAAAATGAGATAGAATTCACTGGGCTGTCCGATCTCTCCCTTCATGACCAGCCATGGGGATATCATGAGCCAAATGCATGATTTGTTCTCTATACTTTTTAGGCACAACTAACTGTTCAAGTTCTTCATTAGTACCAGGTTCAACAGTAACTCTATATAAAATATCATTTCTTTCAATGAATCGTGATTGACCCGGGGCTCCAACCTTGTTGACCTGTAAGTATAAAGGGGTTAGTGACTCATCACATTTTTGCTCTTGTCCAAGATCTTTTACTAAAGTCTCTGGAATATGAAGTGGGCCCATAGCCTGATTCTTATTATTCCAGTTCTTTTCTTCTCTTCTAGTTCCTTTAGACTTTTTGATCTTACTAACAGTCTCAAAATAATCAGTCTCGAAAGGAAAAATGTCTTGTAACTCCTGAGTTTTCGTCTGAGACCTAGTCACCATGTTAACAGTTCCTGAAGTGGTTTTCTGCTGTCGCCGTAAAAGATCAAAATGAGGAAGGTCTTATCCAACAATGACAGGTAAAGAGAGTCATGGAACAAGGCCTACCAGCATGTCATGACATTCATTATTTACAGTTATATTAAGACATGTGGTAGGGTAACGGTGTATATCCCCATGTACACCCCGAACAGTTGTATCTGAGTCACTGTGGGGTAGATTGGGGGCTAGATCAGCTCTGATTAAAGTTTGTATACTGCCGGAGTCCAGTAAACCCAAAGTTTGTTGTTCCCCAATACCCACAGAGGTCACATAACCAAAATTGGCTAGGGCAAGATGTGCTGGGTCAGACCTTTTATTGGGGCAGTTTCTGACAATATGCCCTTTCCCAAGACAACCGTGGCATATTATGTCTGTGTATGGGACTCTCCCACCTCTCTCCCTATGATAGAACTGTCTCTGATTAGAGGAAGTATTAAACGGTGGTCTGACCAGTGTATTAGATGGTCCTG
Organism: Neoceratodus forsteri; assembly: GCA_016271365.2. Taxonomy (NCBI): domain Eukaryota; kingdom Metazoa; phylum Chordata; order Ceratodontiformes; family Ceratodontidae; genus Neoceratodus; species Neoceratodus forsteri. Next base: position 35,504,516 of record CM057450.1, read on the forward strand.
GATTGCCTGGGTCACTTCTGGCTCGAGTGCTCCATGCAGCCAGATAATCTTCTGCCAGCTTGATAGTATCTTCCACTCTTTCAGGTTTATGTTCTTTCATCCACAATTGCACATCCATCAGTAAGATCTGTATGAATTGTTCAATTATTATGAGTTCCTTAATTTGGTCTACAGTTTTGGTGGTGGGCTGTAACCATTTTCCACAGTAGTCCTTTAAACGGGCATAGGTTTCCCTTGGTGTATCTATGCTGGACATCTTCTGGGAACGGAATCTTTGCCTGTAGGTTTCTGTATTGATATTATACCTCCACAGAATTTCCTCTTTCACTCTGTCATAATTAGAACTATCAGCCCCACTTAGTTGGTTGTAAACTAATTGGCTCGGCCACAGAGGTGGGGGACCAAACGAATCACCCATTGATCCCTGGGCCAGTTACAAGTTTGTGCCACCCTCTCAAAAGTAGTCAAATAGGCCTCAATATCATCCACTTCAGTCAATTTATTTAACTTAATGTTTCTAGGCACAGACCTTTCCATCTGCCCCTGGGTCATGTCCTGGATAGCTTTCAATGTTGCTGTCCATTTCTCATCTTGTCTTCTTTCTTCCGCCTGTATCCTCTGGTCTTCATCCCTCTGTCTCTGGTCCTTTTCTCTCTGGTGCTCCATCTCCAGCTGACGTAAACAGAGCCATTTCAGTAATTCACTTGGATCCTCAGGTGCTGGGGTCATCTGGCCTTCCTCCTTCTTAGGATCATCAGCTGCAGCTATGTCTCCTTCTTCCATCCTTCTTGGTCTGGTTGCAGGTTCAATTCCTGGTAACAACTGAACACCAGTCTTCAATCGTACAGACCTGGTCAAATGTAATGCATCCAAATCCTCCACTTCTGGTTGTTACATCTGTCAGGGTATTTTCAGTGCAACACCCCCTCTGGGGAACCTTCTGGCACACCAGAGGTTGAAATCCCACTTCTGACACCAGTTGTAAATGTGTGGGTCTCAATAAACAGATCGTACAACCAGATTATGATGCTTAAAAAATGCATACTTCTGCATTTATCATTTTATTTTAGAAAAACACAAAACAAAAACCAAAAAATAAATAATCCAATATTTACAGAAAGGAAAAATATGATGATATTTCTTCACATCTGTTCAAACATCAGGAAATATTTCTTGTCTCAGATGCTATAAAGAAATCCCTGTGTTCTCTCCTTCCTCAGTTAATGTGAAAGCCTGCACATTACCTCCTTGCTGAGATCCTTCTCTCACCTTGATCAGAACCCTACTGACCAACCTATCTCTCTAAACATCCTACTGGAGGGTTTATATAGTGAAGGAAAGGGGTGTGGCTTTCACTGAGCCCCTTCTCCTTTGTGACATCACATTCCCTTGCATCTATAAAACCTGCCATTTCAGGGGCAGCTTGCCCTATAGTAGGACCTTACAGCATGAGACAGACCTCTGGGTAAAACAACTTTTCTTTACAAATGTGAAAAGTATAAGGATAAACCAAACCTGTTTAAGAACAAATAACAGTCTATAACCTTAGCACGGAAAAGAGAGATGAGGGGCGCGCTCCCTATCTGCCTCCATATAAGGTTATAGCTTTTTATTTGTCTTTTTGTTCATATAAGGAAAACACACATAAGTGAACCACTGTAGCATCTATATTTTATTTCACATAATATGGTACTCTAATCTTTGGTCATGCATTATTTTCTTCCCAAATCCCTTGTTTTATATTTCCAGAACCTTTTATTATTTTTCTCAAACAGCTTATGTGGCTGATGCACTTTCAGCTGATGCCTTGCTGAGGAACTCAGCCTTCTAAAACACAGAAGGCTTAACTTCAATAATTACAACTCCCTGTTGAATGAATTTGTTTTTTGACACTTACAGAACTCAATTTAAACTGCCTGTAGTGTTTTTAATTATACTCTCTTACTTTAGCCCATTTTCAAGTGTTTTAAAAACAAGGGTACATTTTTCATTGCTTTGGGGCTTATTAGAATCTGCACCATAGCAACCAAACACAGTTACATTAATTTCCTCCTAATTTTAAACTTAAGTGTTTGGATACACGGGTACTAAACTCATATAGTAATTGTACAGGTTCTATAGCACTTTTCTGAAAACCTGTACTTTGTTTGCGTTGCCTAAAGCATTTTTCCCACTGTTTGCAGCAATTTTATAGTCTCAGCTTTCCTTATTCATTAATTGAATTGTAGCTGAAGGCTTTTTCCTGCAACCCAGCCCTCTACTCATTTTGGGGCTTCTTTTAAGTGACACAGCTCCTTCTTTACATATATTATAACAAGATGCAAGTTTTTTAATACCAGAGCAAAAAAAGTGACAGTAAAGGCAAAGTAGAAAATTACCAGGTTGGCCACCCTGACAAGAAAATTAGGATAGATAAGAATAAGTAGAAGAAGACAGGATAGAATGAAAGCAGAAACCAAAAAGGGGGAGGGGTTATTGCATCTTCTCTGTGTCAGTTTTATCCTTCAAAACTGGACCTCCTTTTACATCCCCCCACCCCAGTGCACCGGCCCAGCTACTCTCCCCACCCTCATGGACCTGCACAGCCACTCTCCCCACCCCGATGTACCAGCCCAGCCATTCTCCCCACCCCAAGAGACCTGCCGGCCACTCTCCCCACCCCAACAGACCTGCCCGGCCACTCTCCCCAACAGACCTGCACATCCACTCTGCCCACCCCAACAGACCTGCACAACCACTCTCCCCAACAGCCCAGCCACTCTCCCCACCCCCATGGACCTGCATAGCCACTCTCCCCACCCCCATGCACCAGCCCAGCCCAGGCACTCTCCCCACCAGCACAGCCACTCAGCCCATCCCCACTGACCTGCACGGCCAGTCTCCTCACCCCGGTGGATCAGGAGGGCCACTCTCCCCACCCCGATGGACCAATATGTCCACTCTCCCCACCCCTATGGACCAGCACAGCCACCCTCCCCAACCCCACAAACCTGCATGGTCACTCTTTCAGTCAATCAATCAATCAAAATCTTTATTTATCCAGGCGGGCACCATTGAGCAAGGCTCATTTGCAAGGTGGACCTGGTCATGAATGCATCAAAGTACAGTACAGAAGCAGGTATACAATTGAAGAAGTCAGCAGATGTACAATCAACCATAGGCATACAGGGGTTATAAGCAGAGATCTTTTGAGTGAGGCAGCCAGCAACTATGCATATAGGGGAAAGAGGCTGTGTATGGGGTGGCAGGTTGGAGTGGTAAAGAAAAGGAGGGATATATTACTGACGACTGGGGGAAAAACTGGGCTAAAATCACAGAAAGTGATGATGGCTGTCATATACTTGTTTATTATGATAATGACGGAGGAGAGGAGATAATTGGGACACTACTATGGATGGGTTGGGATTTTAGCCAGGCTGGAGTGGACAGGGAAGGGTGGGTGCAGCAGGAAGAGTTAATAGGGAAAGAGTGAGAGCCAGGGGTAGAAACATGGTGAGCGTCAGGATGGACTCCGGACTTGTACGGCCACTCTCCCCACCCTGATGGACTGGCATGGTCACTCTCCCCACTCTGACAGACATGCACGCCCACTCTCCCCACCCCCACAAACCTTGATGGCCACTCTTCCCACCCCAACAGACTGACGTGGCCACTCTCCCCAACCCCCACAAACCTGCATGGTCACTCTTCCCCCCCAATGAACCTGCACTGCCACTGTCCTCATGGATCAGGAGGGCCATTCTCCCTACCCTGATGGACCGGCACAGATGCTCTCCCCACCCCAATGGAGTTGGATGGCCACTTGTCCCACACTAATGGACAATACAATCACACTACCCACCCTCTTCCCACCCCAAACTACCAGCATGGCTATTCTCCTCAGCCAACCCCAACCAGCATGTCCACTCCAGTTACATTCACCAAAAATAAGTGATATTAATTTTATTTTTTTTGGCTGTCTCAGAACTCTCCACAAGGATATTTTGCAAAATCAACCACATAAATGTTTAAGGACTGCAGTGCTGCCTAATCTCCCCCCATCCTCGGAACTTTAAGTCAACAGAACATTCTTTTGTGAGTTTCTGAACTTACAAGCTAGTACTTCAACCTCCAAAAAACACTCAGCTCTATTCCCAAGCTGTACCCCCCTTCCCACACCAAAGCTTGCATCCACCATTCACTAACTTGCACAGCCATGCAACATCCCTCGATCAGGCAGGCCTGACATGGCGTATCCAAGGATGCAAAATCGCATGGGTGTTTGGCACTGCAAACCCGGCCGGCATTCTTAAACTCAGATGCTAGCCCAGTGGCATCACATGCAGTCTAAACATTCAAGCGATTAGTTAACATGAGCTCCGATTGGTATGTGCAGCAGCATGGGACACCGACTAACAGTTACTACAGTCCCAATGTGCTCCCGCTATCCCGGCTGGGCAGGCAGAAACATCTCTTCACAATCCCACAATTGCATAAATTAAAAAGAAGGAGTAGTTAGCCTGGTGGCATCCTACCTGTACTGGGTAGGATGTAGAGCTGCTGCACGGGACCGGTCCATTGCGAGATCCAGTTCGCGTTTCGGATGAGGATTAGTTTGTTGACAGGAGTGTCCCCATTTTGATTAAGGCGACCACTGGCGGGCTGTACATTTTTAATTTAAAACTGGCATTTTAGATGAAATCCTATGCCACTGTCTATGAGAGAAAATATGCTTTCCGCATTCTCAGAATTACTCGCATCATACAATTAACACCATATCTCAGGAGTATTTGTGCTACACTATATTATGCTACAATATTTAGTAATATGGTTTAGCACAAATAGTACAAATGGATCAGATTCTGAGCACTCTGAATGCGGAAAGCATTTTTTTTCTCTCTAAGTCTACATTCTCATTTAATATGCATTCTGTTTACATTAAAAATGAACGGTAAGCCTCCAACATTGACAGAATCAAAGTCGCAGTGCTGCCTAATCTCTGGTTCATTTTCACCCCGCCTCAAATCTCGCTTTTAATCCAGGTGGCCAAAACTGAATTGCAGTGCATAGGGACCAAAAAACCTGGCATATATAAAACAAATACAATTACTTGCAGTTCGGGGTGGTTTTTGGCATGTTTCAGCACCAGGATTCCAGCAGCAGAGGTTTGAAGATGTCACAATCACAAAGTAAAGCACACAGTAGAGGTTTGAAGATCAGTCAGGCATAAAGCATAGCATGCAGTAGGGAATGAAAGCAGGTGTTGTAACTTTTATAGGCTGCAGATCACAGCCTCCCTGAGAACAAACGCTATTTCCGTTTTCGAGCCATTTTCCGTGCGCCAATCAGAATTCCAGATTTCCGTACACATCACCGTGTATGTGGTAAATCAGTGTCCCTGATCATTGCTGCCTCATCTACTTCCCTGCTAGTAGAGGCCTTACCAGTGTGCACATCTTCGTTGTCATCATCATCACCAAGACACAGTTCTTATGGCAACATCATTGAAATAACTATGTTATTTGGAATGTGAGCCTCATTCATTTTTATAAATGTTAGGATGGAAACATTCTTGGGTGACAGATTTGTCCTATGGTCATGCACAATGGCCCCAGTAGAACTGAACACCCATTCCACACTGACACTGGATGGTGGGCAGCTGAGGCATTTAAAAGCAACTGATGCCAGTGCAGGGCAATCACTCACTTTGCTGCTCCAGTACATCAAGGGCTCATCAGTGATGCCAAGATGCTTGGTGTCTCCCATGTAGGCATCTACCATATGTTGTGCTGCCCTGAGTCCTGCTGCCTCATCAGGCTCCTCCTCCTTGTCTTCAATTTCTTCCATGCCCACCTGGTACAAAGCATCCCAAATGAGATTACCTGCCGTGTTCTACTGCGACTTGGACATTTTCTCAGATTTGGTGGCCTATGAGGAGCTGCCGGTGGTGGTGGTAGCAACAGCTGGTATATGTGCCCTTTGTGTTTCATTTTTCATCTGTGTACCATGTACCCATCCAACAAGGTAATTGGTCAGTTTGTCTACTCACACATGACCCTCTTTAATCATGGCAGGCAAGCTACATTTGTACCATGGATCCAGCATGGTAGCAATAGCAAACTCATTAGACTACATAATGTCAGCGATATGTGTTTTGCTGTCCAGTATACAGAGCACATGACCCATTACATGACCAGAACTGTGATCATCACTTGCCTCCATCTGGTGACGGACATTCACTAGTGTCTGCCTCAGGACACGTATTAGGGGTGTTGACTGACTTATACAGGCAGTGTTCCCACTCACAGCCTGCGGTGCATGCTCAAATGGATGCAGAATGCGTATTATGCCACCTATTTGTCGCCACTGCTCCATTGTTGGAGCGATGGACACTCCAGCACTGTCCCGGGTGGTGTGCAGCAGTAGGTAATCTGAAACTGCCTTATACTGCTCATAAAGCTGGTCCAATATGTACAGAGTGGAGTTCCACCTGGTAACAACATCGAGCTTCAGACGGTGCTGAGGCAGATGGTTAGTACTCTGAAGCTCACTCACAGGCCTTTGCTGAATAGGCAAAGTGCACACAGATGCATCTGGCAACTGACACAATTTCCTTTATTTCATTCATGGTTCAAAAGTTGCTGCATGACTAGATTAAGGCAGTGTGCCAGGCAGGGAACTCTGAAAAAAAACACCATTAGTAATGCACTGAACCACACTGGAGCCATTGTCACTGGCAATAAACCTCACTGTGAATAAGTGTGCATTTAGCCACTCATCAGTCTGATTTAGCAGTACATTCAGCATTTTCTCTTCAGTGCAACACCCTGTAATCCTTTGCATAGTTATGGTGGCATTCTGATGAATACCAGGTGTGTTGCTACCACCACAGTTTTACTTTATGCAGCTTTTGCCAGGCCCCAAATCAACAACCAGCCCAGGTTCCTGTGCCCAGTGTGCTGTTATGCACAGATATGAGCTGCCACTGTTTGCTCACTTGTCCACATATACATGCTAAGGTGGATATATTTGGAGGCAGAATGCTTCATGGCATGTAGGACAAACTGTGAAACTCTGCTGTAGAGTTCGGGCATAGCACATTTTGAGAAATATGTTCGTGATGGCACCTGCCATTTGGGACAGGCATGAGCCATCAAATGGCAGAATCCTGTATTCTACACAAAGGAGAAGGGCAAAAGGTCAATGGTGAGCATTTCAGCAGTTGCTGCATTCAGTGCATGGGCAGCAGCATGGTTGGGGGTACTTTGAGTGCTGCTCAAATGCACTCTTCAATGTAAGCTGCATCTTGGGAGTGGGTCAACAGAAACGCTTTACTTGTGCCACCAATGTTGTTTTTGCTGGGGTACCAGGTGACTATTGGAGCCTAGGATGTTCAGCATGTATGAAACTGGTTATTTTGGTGGATTTGGTGCCTTGTGGTGTACTTTTATAACTCGAGGGAGTGGCAGCTCCACTGCTACTATGCCCACTGCTCAAGAGAGAAAATGATTCCTCACACTCTTCCTACTCCACTGACCCACTCAGCCCTCCCTCCCTCCTCCTGCTCTATTGCGCTGCTGTCACTAACATTAAGCTTGACAAGGGAAGTCCCACCAACAGCTTTGGTATCTTTCTGGTGTTGGTGCCAGCACATTGGGTGCTTGTTTTTTCAAGTGGGAGTGCTGGCCATCAGTGCCTATGTGGCTGCCCTTTCTTCCATGTCTGACACGTGCTTGACACAGCTGACATATCGCAATGGTGCCATTAGCTACATCAAGCAAGAAAAAATCCCAAACTAGGGACTTTGCACCTCTAGATTTGACAAGGCACTGAGACTTGGACAGCAGAACCAAAGATGTGGAAGTTTTTGCTTTTTGTGCAGCGTGCATGATTTCCACCATGCTACGTTTGGGAGGTGGGGTGACTGAACTGCTTGTTGTAGGCTTACTGATACACTCACCCTCAGTCTTGTCATCTAAATGGTCTACATCATCACCTTTCATCTTTTTCACTTCTGGCTCCCACAGGGGATCCAGCACCTCACCATCATCTGTACCGAAACATATTATATCCTCCTCCTCCTCCTTTCTATCACTGTCTACTTCCAGAGAAACTTTTCCCTTCCCAGGCATCTCCTCACTATGGGGGGAGCTGACTTTCCTTATCTTCTTCTCCAGGAGAAACAGACTGAAACTGGACACTATCACCTTCACTGCCATCAGCTCCTCCTTGAGCAGGAACAACAGTCACAACAGACACATTTTTGAACCTCCTCCTGGACCTCTGTGCCTCCACTGGTGTGAGTGTCTCCCTTATTCCCAGTATCAACCCCAACAAGCACGCCAGCTACAGACTGGGCAGGAAAAATTGAGTCACAGACTTGAAGCCACTTCTAACTTCAATTTTACTTCTACTAGCTGCTACAGCAGCAGTGGAGCCCACAGAAGGCACTGATTCGGCAATATGTTTGCTTATTCCAACAAACTTCTTTGAGCCACCTCCCACCCGGGTACCTTTACCAGAGGTTGAATGTCTCTTGGCAGGCATATTCATATGCTTGTTCCGTTTGGCTTCTTCTGGAAGTATATTATTATGTATTTCTGTTGAATAACTGTGATTTAATACCTGCAGAGCTATCTAAAAAGATCAAACAGAAATCAGAACAGGTAGCTGCACTGTACTGTATATAACTACCTACAACTGCTACTGTAGCCTATTCAAATGTTAAAACACTATTTTATTTTTTTAATCACAAAAACACAAGTTAAGTAACATGGGGTAACAGGAGGACAGGAGGAAGTAAGAGACTTTCAATACAAAACTGACAGAAAACACCACCACAACAAAGATGTGCAGTAACTTTGAAAAAAATACTTTTGTTCTTATTCAAATGTCAGTTTTTAAATGGAATGATTATTAAACAACTTGATAATAACTGGGTAGATACTGGTAGGTTCACAAAAATTAAATTGTAAACCAACCGCACAAAACACCTCACAGTCAAAATACGAACTATGGTCCGGATAAGTGGTGTCGGGATAAGGCAAGTACTGCAATGTGTTAGTACTTAATAAATAAAGTTTTGACTTACCGATATATCAGACGGAAGGGACAACAAGATTTGAAATGAACAAAGTCACCTCCAAAAACTGTGCAGGGACCACCACTCTCTTGAAAACTAGGTTGTTTTCTATATAGTAGGGTCAGGTAGTAAACAACAGTGGTGTAACAGGGAGGAAAAGGTTAATATGGTAAGCAACAAGTCACGTGATGCAGAGGAACTGAAAGCAGCTTTCTGCTGAGCTCCCACCCTCCACCCTTAAAACTACTTATTTTGCTGAGACAACGCTGCTCTTTCAGCCAGATCAGGACCTGAGAGTTTTTTTTTGGGCATTCCTGTTTCATCTGTGCCGATTAGTGTGGTGCTCTGCAGAATTTAATAAAGCCTACTGCGATGGATTCAGAGATGAAGGTGGCTGGGGTGAAGCATACCCCTCCTGCATCACCAGAGAAGGCACCTAAGAAGGCCAGAAATGCAAACCCGGGACAATCGACCAAACAAACGGCTACTGGACCACCAAGCAATCCCTTAACAGAGGATCGTTTCCTCCAGGAATTGGCTCCCCTTCAGGGATACACTCCAGGAAATCTCGAGTGAGATTAAATCACTCAGAAGTGACTTTGCAGATCTTTCGAGGAGGGTAGGAGACATGGAGGCAAAGACAGTCTCTCTGGAGCACTGGAGGCACAAAACAGACCCAGAAATTACTAAATTGAGACAACAAATCCAGAAATTGCAAGCAAAGACCGAGGATCTGGAGGGCAGGAGCAGGAGGAACAACGTCCTAATTTTGGGCTTACCAGAATCAGAGGAAGGCGGAGACACCATTCGCTTCGTTGAGCAATTCCTCAACAAAGTAGTTGGCCCCTCTCCTATAAACCAACAATACCATATTGAGAGGGCTCACAGATCTCTCAAGCCCAAACCTCCATCGGGAACTCCCCCCAGACCAATCATTATTAAGTTCCTTAGCTATATCGAAAGACAACACGTCCTAGCTAAAGTTAAAGAGCTAGAAGCTGTCCACTGGAACCATTTCAAGCTGAGAATTACCCAGGATCTCCCTTACGAGGTTAGACAAAGAAGAGCAGCATTCCATCCGATCGTCAAGAAACTTATTGCAGCAGGCAAGGGTTTTAGAATGAATTATCCAGCAAAACTCCTGGTTTCTATAGATGATACCTGGCATGCTTATGAAGACCCTGAGCAAGCCTCAACCGATTTATCCAAAAGATTTCCGGATCTGTTTAAATGAGACTGATTTCACTCAAGGACTATCTTCTTTCTTTACGTTCTAAGTTGTAATATTGTTACAGTTAAAGCATTTTTGATCCCTTTCTTCTTCGATTAGGATACTGTCTGGGTGATTTGGCTAATGGCCTACCTGGTTCTCAAGGGCTGCGGGGTAGTTCCGGGTGAGAGGGAGGGCAAGGATGGAGTAGGCCGCAAGGCCTACGAGGCCTGATATCTGCATGGCGCCATACGCATCCGTCTGGTTTCTGTCCCGGGTACTCGAGTGTGAGTGTGTGTTTCCGGGGGGACTCTCTAATGGGCGGACCGTTTGGTCCATCAGTTGGGCTTCCGACTTGCACTTCCTTCGTGTCCGGTTTCCGGTGAAAGGCACCTGTATCCCTCTCAAGGCTTTACCTTGGACATTTTTCTCATTTGGCTACGGAGTCCACACAGGTATTTACTCCTTTTTTTCCCATGCTGAGTCTAGTTAGTTTAAATGGGCAATATGCAGCTCCCGGTTGGGTTGATGTTTTTTTTGGCATCCTGTATTGGCCTGCATTATAGTCCTCACTGGGTCAGCAGTCTAATTATTGGGGAGGTTGGAGGGTGGGAGTCGCGGGTAGGGGTGTCGCTTCAGAGCCCTGTTTCGCGACTACAGTTGGGGTAAGGGGGTATCATGGCCAATTCAGGTTAAGTGGTGTGGAACCCTTTCTATTAGTTCCAGGAAAGTATGCGATGGTATCTTAGTTCCACATTTATCCTAATCCCATGTGGACATGGGATAGACCACTGCACCCTGGGGTGGGGTTTTGGGAGTATGGTACAATTGTTTGGTTCTTTGGACTAGTCTGTTCAGGGGTCATTTGTAAATAGTTTTTCGTGTAAGGAGGGCAGGGAGTAGGGGTGGGGAGGGGTGGGGTATCACTTCTCACACATTGGTTGTATCAGGGCTGAGAGCTTTGTCTGTGTATTGTTCAACCTTGCTAATGTACAACTTATTTGCCTTAGTGATTGCTGGTTTATTTCATGAGATGGCAATAATGGGGGAAGGTGGTGATCTCTCCGGGGGTGGGCGGAAGGTGTCACCGCTAACAAGTCTGTTGGATAATATCATGAGGCTCAATCTGTACAAATGCACTCAATTTATCGCTGTAAATGGCTTTAGGCCACATTAAAATTGCCACTTGGAACGTTAGGGGAATGCGGGAGGCAACTAAAAAAGGTCAAATACTTTTAAATTGTTCCTTAATTGGTGTGGATATTCTCTTTCTACAAGAGACCCATGTCACAGTTGAGGAAGCTAAATCTCTGTGGTCTAAGGGGTTCTCACAGGTCTTTGTGGCAGGCTGGGCTACGGGGACTAAGGGGTGGCCATCATGATCAGCGTAATGTGTCTTTTATACTAGAAATGCATTCCAAGACCCAGAAGGCAGGTTTTTTTGTGAAGGGGCTGCTCTGCAATATTGACATGGTCCTTGGAGCCATATATGGTCCCGTTGGAGGCGAGTCTAACTTCTTAATGCAGTTAGCAGATAGACTGAGTGCCCTTCTGCCAACGTCATTTATTTTAGGGGGTGACTGGAACATTGCCCCATCGCAAGCGCTAGACAGAACCTACAGACCCCTGAAACCCCCCTCATCTGCCCAATTGGCTCTGAAGGAACTATGTTGTATGTTAGGCCTGGAGGATCCTTGAAGATTGCTGAATCCTTTTACTCGGTGCTATACCTTTTACTCCCCAATCCATAACTCCTGGTCGAGGCTGGATTACATTTTAGTGAGTACCAACCTTCTTACTAATATCTCCCTTACGGGTATTGAGCCCATTGTTATCTTGGACCATGCACTGGCTTGGGTTAAACTTTCACCTAATCCCCCAGGGCAACGAGATACCTCTTGGAAGCTCAATACCCAGATTTTGAAGGACGAACAGACTACTTCCCACTTCCGATCACTGATCTCGTCCTTTTTGGAAATCAATCAGGGGTCAATACCCAGAGATGATCTGGTGTGGTGCTCACTGAAATGCTTTCTTAGGGGAGAATTCATAAAAGTGTCCTCAAGAAGAAAGAGGCTGAGGGAAGAGAAAATTATCTTTTTAGCCAATCAAATTAAGTTGGCTGAAAAAACTCCTCCAACTCTCAAAAGGCTCTCGAGAGCTTATTCAAACTCAAAGATGAATATGAAGATTTAATTAAGGAAAAAACTGAATTTGCTATTTTAAAATCTAAAACAAAATATCTTGATCAGGGTGAGAAGCCCGGAAGGCTACTAGCTCTTAGACTTAGGGAAGTAGAGAGTTCTAGATTAATCCCTGCCTTAAAAGCGAGGGATGGTTCTATTAAAACAGCCCCTAGGGATATAGCGAAGGTCTTTGAGGCTTTTTACCAGGACTTATATGGCAATAGGACTTGCTCGACCTCAACCTCAGAGTAACAGCTTTCCTAGAATACCCCCTCCCAGACTTCAGCCTGACCAATGTGACTTACTTTCAGCTCCCACCTTTGGGGAAGTGGAGAAGTCATCCAAAGTTTAACCCTAGATAAAGCTCCGGGTCCGGATGGCCTACCCCCTAATTTTTATAGGACCTTCTGCAAAGAATTAGCGCCGGCTCTCCTTAACCTGTTTAATTACATCCTCACTTCTGAGCCATTGGATCCTTCCTTATTAGAAGCTATTATAATTCTAATCCCTAAGTTAGACAAATCCTCTCTGGACCCAGCCAGTTATAGACCTATCTCGCTGCTCAACTATGATGTCAAAATCTTGACCAAGATCCTCTCACTGCGAATTAAGCAAGTATGGCAATCGCTCTTGAGCACGGAACAAATAGGTTTCGTCCAAGGGAGATTGGCATTAGACCATATGAGGGCTCTCTCACATATTTTTCGTGCTGCTCAAGACGCTCCGGCACCCATGGCCTTAGTTGCCTTGGATGCGGAAAAAGCCTTTGACCACGTCAATTGGGATTTTTTATGGGTCACTTTAAGCAGGTTTGGTTTCCCAGTTAAATTTATTCGGTGGATCAAGGCAGTCTACAGTTCACCTTCGGCCAGAGTTTATTGCAATGGGGTATTCTCATCCCGATTCCCCTTGTACTCTGGTACCCACCAGGGGTGTCCACTGTCACCGTATTTATTTAACCTCTATTTGGAACCTCTCCTAGTGCGTATCAAATCCTCACCCAATATCTTAGGGTGTGTCATTGCTCAACAAACACTGACGTTGTCGGTGTTTGCAGATGATATTTTCCTACACCTTACCAATCCGGTCAATTCTTTGCAGGAGGTCTTGAGGATAGTAGAGCAGTTTGGTGTGGTTTCTAATTACAGGCTAAACCTATCTAAATCCGAAATATTCCCGCTCAATTCACACCTGTTCCACTCTAGTGTGGCTCAGTTTGGTATGAAATGGGCCCCGAATCACCTCAAGTATCTGGGCATCTATCTGGCCCGAGATGAAGACATGATCAGGAAGCTTAATCTAGAGGACTTAGTGGACAAAATCCAGACTGATCTTAACAGATGGGTTAACCTTCCTATAGCCATGGGAGGAAGGATCAATATACTCAAAATGAATGTACTTCCGCGCATATTCTATCCCTTGAATTTGTTAGATATTTGGCTCCCTAAATCCTTCTTTCAGAAGGTCCATTCAATACTGACTAAATTTATTTGGAGAGGGAAACGCCCCAGGAGATCCTACTTTAAGCTTTGTTTGCCTAAAGAAAAAGGAGGCCTCCGCTTGCCCAATTTTGAATTTTATTACTGGGCCAGCCACTTAACTAAAATGGGTAAATGGCTTTGCCCCCCAAATATTAACTACACACCCAAATGGCTTAACCTAGACCTTAACCTTTTGGAAATGCACAATATTGATCCTCAACACATTTTTTACTACAGTTTCTCTGCTTTACCTGAGTCTATAAAGAACTCAGTGGTAGGGTTATCCGTGAGAGTCTTAAACCAATATTATACCTCTGTTAAGATTCAGTATTCAAAAGACCCGGGTCAGCCACTGACTCTCAACCCTAACATCAGGATTGGGTCTCGTTGGCTGACACCGTTATGGTTACCGCAGATTCGGGACTGCTCAGTTGAGGATCTGTACATACAAGGCTCCCTTGGCTCTTCAGGGGACCTGATGACAAAGCTGAATATTCCTTTACAGAGTATTTTCAAACTATATCAATTGAGACATCTCATAGGTAAAGAATTTGGACTGGTGTCGACCACTACTAATATCAGGCCTTTTCTAGATCAGTTAAAGAATTGTGTTGCAAAGCCCCACAGTATCTCTAACCTATATATGCAACTTATGCTTACTAAAGTTCCGGAAGCGTTGACTGGCTCCAAAGTTTGGGCATCTGTAACTCCTGGGCCTTCCATATCTTGGAATCAAGTATGGAGAGACCTATATACGTTTCTTACTTTAGATAGAAATAGACTCATACAGTTTTATATAGTTAACAACATGTATTACACGCCGTTGAAATTGGCCAAATTTGATAAGTCTAGATCTGCTAACTGCACAAGACGTGGCAAGGAATTGGGAAGTATACTCCATGTGTTCTGGTTTTGTGTTAAAGTTGCCCCATTGTGGAAAGCTATCCGGGACAGCCTGGATCCAATTTTAGGTCTGGAAGATCTATTTACTCCCGAAATTTGTATACTAGGTATTTACTCCAGTATCAAGGTTAAAGAGAGAAAGTACCATATGGCCTTTATTTCGATTGTTGCTAAAAGATTAGTCCTCCGACATTGGTTAGACCAATCAGAGATTTCCTATCAAGATTGGGTGGAGAAAATGTCCCTGTGTTTCAAAGTGGAAAAGTTAATTGCTAGTTCCAGGCATGTTTTATCTGCTTTCCAAAAAAAATGGGGCAAGCTCTATGCTTTGTACCTTCACTGAAACTCAACTCTGGTTCTCTCTGATGTTTACTGTCCTGCTGTTAGATTTGCCTCCTCCCTATTACTTCCCGCCTCTGGACTGGGTACAGGTAATTAAGATACCTGTTATTCAATGACCCCAGGTATAGGTTGAGGTCATCTTAGGTGCATGGTGTTTTGCGGTGGCGCCTTCCGGGGGTGGGGAGTTGGGGGGTTTATACCGGTCCTATGTACTGTTAATGCATTCGGCTTTTGTGGGGTTTCCTGTATGTTTTATTCTGGTCTCTGTATTTCACCCTGGTGTTATGTAAAATGAATAAACTGAGAATTTCAAAAAAAAAAAATGGTAAGCAAATTAAACAGAAAAACAGGAACACTGCAATGCAGAGGCTAGATCACAATTTTAATTTCTGTGAGCAATTCAACAATGCAGTGTACCTGGATATGGACAAGTCAAGTGGTCAATGTACACGAACACTTCCAATGAAAAATAAAGCACAAAAGTGATTAAGCAAAGGGGAAACAGGAACAGAACTACTCAGAATGAGTAACTGTTCAGATAAAGTTACCCCAAAAAGGGTCAATATATAAGAAAAATATAACAAAAAAGTAGTACACTAACAAAAATATTAACACTTAAAAGAAATTACAGAACTCACAACTTGTGAAAAATCTGTCAAATATTAGGAACTAGCCTGCTCTACTTTCACACACACACACACGGTTGACCCTCCCCCACTCAACTTGCTCACAGACACAGAGAAAACTGAAAACACTACCTAAGTTTAATTAAGTATTATCCAAAGATACCAAAAAAAAGGTTCACTCGAAGCACTAGGAACTAAATTGAGATTTTGGGAGCAATTAACTGTTAAAAATCACAAATAAAGCAGTTGTTGAAGTGTTTATTGGCTGTGATGCACCACACTGAACTGCTATCTGACTCAACAGACACCATATTGTGCAGGAAACAGCCTGCACATGATAGTTCAGTTATCTACCCACAATGCATTGCAACTTCTCTGGCAAAGTTTTAAAACATTGGTGAAATTCAGGATAATGGCGAAATTTCATCTTATGCGAAAGCAAAATTGGCGTAATTGGGTGAAATTTTGCATTACCCAAAAGCAAAATCAGAGGCAAAATTACGTTTCATCTAGGGGAAACATTTTGCGTAATGTAGGAATTATGCAAAATATTTTGCTAGGTGAAATTTTCCAATTTTGTACATCTCTAGCACAGATCGGGGCTTCACCTCTCTGATCCCACCTGCAAACACCATAACAAATTAATAGTTTATTTACCTCATTCCTATAACTCTTCACACACCAGAACCCACACTTGTAGGGATGAGGCCCCATACTTATACCCCAAGGGTAGGCAAACCGCAAATCCCAGGAAACTGCAGGTGCTAAATGAACAAAGGATGTACTCAGGAAATGAATCGACTGCTAGACTGCACAGGTCTGTGCAAACCACTAATCAGGAAACAGTCAGATACATTTTTTGCAGGCTGAACACTTTGACTGGGGAATATGGGTGTGGGCAGGACAGTAGTGTGGTGGCTAGGTAACTGGCTGGGTGGCAGGACACAGAGGGTGGTGGTAAATGGCTGTCACTCCACAGAGGGAAGAGTGACCAGTGGGGTACCACAGGGATCAGTGCTGGGACCAGTCCTATTCAACATCTTCATCAGTGACATTGCGCAGGACCTAGAAGGCAGAATTTCACTGTTCGCTGATGACACAAAGCTCTGTAACAGAGTAGACACACCAGAGGGTGTAGACAGAATGAGAAGGACCTGCAGAAACTTGAAGAATGGTCAGGGTTTGGCAGTTGAAATTCAATGCAAGGAAGTGCAAGATAATGCATATGGGGCACAAAAACCCTGACACAATATATCAGTTGGGGGGTGAGGATATATCATGCACCAAGCAGGAAAGGGATCTTGGGGTTATCATCTCTGATGACCTCAAGGTAGGGAAACAGTATGACAAGGCAGCAGGTAAAGCAAATAGGATGCTGGGATGTATAGGCAGGGGCATCACCAGCAGGAAAAGGGAGGTCATAATTCCGCTATACAAGACACTAGTGAGGCCCCACCTGGAGTACAGTGTACAGTTCTGGAGACCATACCTACCTAAGGACATAGACAGGGTAGAGAAGGTTCAGAGGAGGGCAACAAAGATGGTGCATGGATTGCATCATAAGTCCTATAAAGACAGGTTGAAGGAACTGAACATGTACTCCCTGGAGGAGAGGAGAGAGAGAGGGGATATGATAGAGACATACAAGTATCTTACAGGGAGGAACAGGGTGCAGGAATACACTATTTTTAAGCGAAAAAAGATGTTCCAGGACTAGAGGCATGGGATGAAGTTGGAGGGAGGGCGATTCAGAGGAAACATGAGGAAGAATTTCTTCACTGAGCGAAGGTGGTGGACAAGTGGAACACCCTGCCAGAGGAAGTGGTGGGGCTGAAACAATCACGGGATTTAAGAATGCATGGGATAGACATAAAGGAATTCTGGAGGTCAGGGGTAAGGGGCAACAGACTTCTAGGAAAACATGAACTGAACTTACAAGCTCAAATGGGCAGACTGGGTGGGCCATAGGCCCTTATCTGCCGACACTGTCTATGTATCTATGTATCTATGACTCTGTACTTGGAAAATAGGGCAGTGCTAGACTAGCAAATGGTCCTAGCTGAAGGAGCAAGCCACTAAATGCTTGCATGGAGGTCACCTTTATAACACTCTGAGCCCTGTAGTGGCCAAGATGTATACTGCAATTGCAAATCAATTATAGTGCAAGATTGGTAGATTACCGTATTACACTAGTTCATAGCCTAGTCCACATACAGTATGCCACAGAGGGAAAGAGGAATTTTATGATTAGGCCCTTATGTACACATGCAGACACACACAAACCCACATACAGAGACACACACTCACACACACACACATGCACATGCATGCATAGAAAGAATTTCGGAAGGTTTTGAATGCAGATGCTCATGCATGCTGTGCCTGCTTCTGTGTCTGATCAACTGTGTCTTATGCAGCTCTGCTGCTCTTTTCAAAAGATGTCTTTTTGCAACAAAAAGCCACACTTTTCTGAAAACAAAAACAAAATGATGCATATGTTTTAGACAAAATTGCATCTTTTGTTGGATGTTCAATTTAGACACAGTTAGTCCCTCTATAGGTGGTTTCAGTGTGGGCAGATGTCTATGTGATGAAAATAGGTACAAACAGATCCCTCATGGATTATTTTGAAAATCCCCCTCACTGATACCACAAATCCCAAAACAATCCTACTGTCACCGGCAATCCAAGTCTGCAGTAGAATTATTTTGTCTGTTGTCCGAACAGCATGCAGACATTAATTCTGAAAAGCCAAACAGTATGAAGCATTTGTTTCAACATTATGGATAGATAAAGCAACCTTTGTTCAAGTTCAGAGATACAAGGGAGATGTTGAGGTTTAAATAGGCACTGCGGAAGAAGTTTGTTTGACACCTAATATTTCCCCCAAAACACTAGGTACAAATTTTGACTCCTTCCAGACATTTGAGCCATTGATTTTCAAAACGCTCCATCCTCTTTTAGACAGACCCATGTCCAATTTTCATTTTTTATGTATTTATTTATTGAAACATTTCACCAGGAAGGCACACTGAGCAACAACTTGCTCATCTCCCAGTGCGACCTGGGGGGGAAAGGGTACAGAGTGGATGAGCAGTAATACATTCAAGGTACATGAGGCAACATTAACGTACAGTGAATTAAACAGAAAGTAATTAACATTTGGCAATTAGTGTCACTAGGAAGGGAACAAGAGAGCAATGCTTGTGACTATATAAATGGTAAATAACTAGTAGTTTAGGTACACTTAGATTTAGATAGAGAAAGAAGTAAAGGCAGCAGGTGATAGTAAGTGCATTCACTTTTGGCAATTTATGAAGTGCCTGGTGGAAAGGGGGGACTGGGACAAGTAGGTAATAAGTGCCATAGAGGGAGGGGGAGGGCAGGGGGAGCAGAGCGAGTGTAAGCCAAACCCATGGGCCCCTCCAGGATGTTGAGAACCCTGCAAGGGGACAGAGACGGCTAGAGAAGGAGGAGATTTCCAAGGGAAACTGGAGGTTTGAAAGGGTAGCTAGACAAGTGCAATGTGGGACAGAGATGGGGGAAGGGCAGGAGGTGGGAGGGGAGAACCAGGTCCAAGGGCCCCAAATGATATGCTGGGAGGATGGGCCCTTTTATAGGATGCTGGGAGGAGGGTAGGAGGAGTCGAGTCCTGGGGGCCCCGCCAGGATGCTGAGAACCCTGCAAGGGGGCAGGGAAGGCTGGGGAAGAATGGGGGAGTTTAATGGAGAGCCAAGGTGAGGGAGGAATTTGGCAGATTGGTACAAGTACTATGGGGAGAGAGGAGAAGAAGCAGGGGAAGAAAAAGGAGGAGGGGAAGGAGAGCTGATCCCAAGAGGACCCCTTCAGGATGCTGAGACCCTGCAAGGAGTACGTGGGAGACTACAAAAGATATAGGGAAGGAAGGGTAAGCTAGGAGTGGATATCATTAAGGGGTGAGACTAGACCTATGTGAGGGACATGATTTAGGGAGGGCCATGGCAAGAGCATTTAGGTGAAAGGTAATTTTGAAGGGCTAAGCTGGTGGGGTAGGTAGAGAAGTGGCAGATTTGAGGAGGGAGTGAGTTCCAAATTTTGGGGAAGCAGTATGAGAAACCTGATTGACCAATAAGGGTAGAGCCCTGACAGGCTCAGCAAAGTGCATGAATCAGTGGATCTAAGGGAATGAGAGGCAGGGAGAGGAAGGAGTGATAAAGGAGAAAGACAGGTAGGTAGGGAGTACTCCCAACCAGTGTTTGGAGGTGAGCTTTGCACAGTGGAATAGACATCTGTTTGAGAGAGAGGGGAAGGATAATGCATGATAGAGATTGCAATGATGAATGCGAGCAGGAGCATCAAGGGCAAAAGGGCAGAAAGAGTGGAATAGGGTGTCCAATCTGGTCAGGGAGGATTTGGGAGCAGCATCACAGACTATGTTGCAACTACTACTAGACAGTCAGTAGGTAGTCTAACAGTGTCTGAACTTCATAAGCAGGAATTAATGAGTCAGTACTCAGTCTGAGTTTGGTGACCTTTGATTCATGTCAGTAAAAGATTTTGACCATTTAGGTCACTGTAGTCCTTCATTCAAGGTGGACAGGCCTAGTCCCATGTACTCACCCCACCCCAACCCCAGTCACTTGCCACCCTCTTCCACACTCCACCCTCCCTCCAGACATTTGTTTTTGATCAGTAAGAAAATACTGTCTCCTCAAACTTTACCAAAAGTGGACAGCGGCATTTTTTTTACTTTTTTAATTCTTAAATGTTATAATATGTTTACAGTACAGTCATATATAATTCATAATCAGTATATGATTAGCATACCTCTAACAACAACATGAGAAAGTATAGTGGGATGTGTATTAAACACAAAGATAATAATAAATCAATTCAGAAGGAAAGAGCCAATTAAATTAATAATAAAGAATCCCCTCTCAGTCAAGCAACTGAAATCAAATTGGAACAGTATTGTGCCTCCCCGTTCCACATCTATGAACCCCAAAACAGTAAACTGTTTACCCTTCATATTATTTGAAAATGCCAGTATAATATGAGGTTAAAAATTACCCAAACTGAAATTAAGAAATTAAATTTTACAAGTCCATCTTCTTGATCAGTCTCGATCATCTTTCTCTCACATCCTGTGGGTGAGCCTGTTGTATTCTGTGCTGAGTAACGTTAATGTAGAAATGGCTTCAAAAAAATATATTGATCTCATGGGGGAGGTCTATCCACAAAAAATAACATTGCCTGTGCACCATGAATCCGAGACGTGCAGGCAACTGTACTTTGGGAACTGTGCATCATGGGTGCTGCAGACCACTGGCAGCATTCACAGAAGGGCCGCACACCCCTTATTCACTCAGTACCCTGACTGTTCACCCAGGTACTGTATGTGTGCAGATGGTCTGGGGAGTGAAAGGGTATGTACCCACACTCTGTGCCATTCACAAAGGTGTGGAGCACCAGGCAGGGGGTACAGGATATGGCAGCAGGCACCCTGCCATATCTGTTGCTTGCCTCCCATATAGTAAACACTTTGGCTCAGCAGGACATAACCCCACCCCTGCCATGCTGCCCTAGCTCTCTGGTCAGGAAGGGAGGGTTAGGGGCAGTAATTAGGGTACATGGAAATACAGAAACATAGAAACATAAATTTTGATAAGGACCGCCTGGCTTACATAGTTTGCCCATCTCCCTACCTGCTTAAACCCCAGATCCTAAATGATCAGCAGCTTAACTCTCTTTCCTACCCCCAGGGTTGTCTTCTGTCTATCCCATGCATTCTTGAACTCACCAATCATATTAGCCTCTATGACCCCTGCTGGGAGGCTGTTCTATGCATCCACCTCCCTTTCTGTGAAAAAATACTTCCTCACATTACCCCTGAGTCCACCCCCCAGCCTTATATTGTGACCCCTTGTTTTTGCACATCTCTTTTTTTTGAAAGATGCTGCCCTCCAGGACCTTGTTGATTCCCCTGAGGTACTTGAATGTCTCTATCATATCCCCCCTCTCTCCCTCCTTTCCTCCAGGGTATACATATTGAGGTCTTTCAGTATTTCCTCATCCTCAACACTTTCAAACTTCAGGACCTGCCTAGTCCCACAGTTCTCTGCCCCATGTAGAGCAAGGGATCCCCACTGTAACCTGGATGGGCATCTAATTGGATGCCCACCTGTGTCCACTGATCCAACCCCTGCACCAGAACACCAAGGGGTGAGGCCACAGACAGGTGCCCTGCAGTGGTCAGTGTCCATGCATGCCAAGCCCCACATGGCTCTCCGATGGTGTGGAGCTGTATGGGCCAGGTATACAACTCTAGCATGTACCTATGCACCATAGTGCATGGCCTCCATTATCTTTTACAATCTTCACTTCAGCAGGAGGCAGCAGCAATGAACTGGGCACCAATATCCAGAACCTCTAGGGGGTAAGCCAGGAACTTGTGACATCTTTGCAGTGTTCATACTAGGGTTCATACTACTATATGGTCAAGGAAGGAGCTTAAAGGTGGGTGCCCATGCTTGCTTCTATAGCAATTCACTGGAAATACCTAAAAAACCCTCCATGTAGGATGTATTTGTCCAATCTTGATTTGAACTTCTCCTTTAAAGCCTGTGTTTTAAAGCAATTGTCTGGCAAAATACAATAACATTGTTTTTATATTCCAGTGTGCCATGAAGTTTAGTACAGTTTCCATATATAGTACCTGCCAGATTCAAATGCACATTTGCTTAAATAGTAGCTTTGGCTGCTGTTGTAGTTTCCTGGGATTTTTTAGAGACAGTGGAGTGGCTGAGGGGGTTGTTGGGTGACTGATCCTAAGTGGATACTAAAATTTTTTTAACTAGGTCATGGACGCTTAAGAAATTAGAATCAAATGCATCAGGTATTATTACCATTTTGACGTTGCAGTACTGTAAAATTATTTTCATTTGCTTCAGGTTTACAAGAAATTTTTGACTTTTTTGCATGATCCCATGAAGTCACTTCTACAGCCTGCAGTTTTCTTTTTTTTCTTCCAGTTTGGGCAAACATTCAGTAAGCCTTTTTTTCAATGCTGTAATGCCATTACTTTTTACAAGTTGAATTTCAGAATGTATGAAATCAGTTTTTTTTTGTTTAACGGGACACTGTCAACCCCTGTAGGCCTCAGTGTGTCCCTAGTTTAAAAAAAACATTGTGATTGTTACCTTCTATAGAGACTGCAGATATTACAGAGGCTGCAACATATGGCAGCAGCTGTATTTTGTCTGGGACCATCCTCCCCTGGACCCAGGAAGGAGGTGGGAGGGGGGCAAGAGCAGTAGGTTGTCCCAAGGGGGCTAGGGAGAGTCCAGGGATTGGACAAGGGGACCACCAAGGCCTCCCACTTGGGGATGGGGGGTTACATCCTGTTGGGGGAGGGGGGAAATAGGAATTTCTTGGACTGTAGCCAGCAGTCCTTCCTTTTTCTCCATTCGCCCTTCAAGAATCAGGATGTGGTGTCAGCCAACTTAGCCATGTAAGGGCCCAGAGTTGGCCAAATAGTTTACCATGCTGCGTGGACAGGGCCAGGGGAGAAGGAGGGGGGTTTGGATACTAGCCTTGAGTGCAGAGAGTGGAGGGTTGAACCCCGTCCTGGGATGAATCCTGTGGTGCCTTGGCATTGTCTTGCATTTGGGTTTCTAACATAGTTCCTCCCTTGCATGCGGGGTGAATTACAGCAGGCTCTTAGTTTCCCCAGTTCTCTGGTTCCCAGTAGGCAAAAAAAAAAATTAAAAAATAAAAATAAAAATCAGTTGACATTTGTGCTGCATGTGGAAGCAAATTTACCAAGCCCAATCCACTGTGGTCACTCAGGCGGGAGCCTGCAGGGTCCTGGAGCACCAACAGATCTTGCAGATACCTGGCATAGTCAAGTTCCCCAGCAGCTCTGCCAGTAGCTTTGGAAGGGTTGGGTATGCTGCGCACCACACGGAGGGCTATGGCAGCAGTCATTGGAGAGAGAGCTGGTCTGTGGTCAGGGTTTTTGTCTCTACAGTGGATGTCCTTGCAGCGGAGATCCCGGGGCAAAAGAGGAGAAAGGTGGCCTGGTCACAAAAAGGTTTCCGGTGGGACCTGCAGGCTCCTGCTAGGAGTCACAGGGAACTTCGCCTTCTTGCTCATGGTGGTTTTGCAGTCTGTCCCCTCGGCAGGATAAACAGTGTCAGCAATTGCCCCATGGCCAGATGGACACTCCATGTCCTGGTGAGGCAGTCGGGTGACTCCAGTGGGCGGTGGTTGTGTGGCAGCAGGGTAGCTTCCTGTGGCTAAACAGTCATTGTCCCGAGATACAGAGCCCCTACAGTCAAGATTCGTGGGCTTTGGGTCCATCCTGTGAGAGGTGGTTGCAGGAGGACTGGCTGGTGAGGTTTCGCGAGACTCCCAGTGGCCATCTTGCGGAGGACACATTCAAGCATGGCTACTGGCATCTCGTGGTATTCTTGTCGGCCATCTTGTGGATGGTGGCATAGGGACGGATATTACAAAATAAATAAAAACTAGAAATGGAGAATGGAATATATATTTATTTATCACTAGCAAGGAAATATGGAAATGCAAGCAGTTTCAATAAGGGGCACAGAGGGTGGCAGGCAGGGGATAGGTGGTGACACCAACCAGAGGATGGGGGAGCAGGGAATCTGGGGCTTTTGCAGGGACCTGGGTTTGAATCTCATCAGTCCCCATTCACAGCTCTGTGTGATATACTAAAAAAAGTCAATAAAATTAAATAATAAAATAAAAAAACTAAAAACAATAGAAATGCTGCAGTTACAACCATGCACATAGGTGCTGGGTGCGAGAGAAGGAGGATATGCCCATGTCTATGGTGCCCCATACCACAGGATGGCATGCTGAGATATACTTGCATGGGGGGGATTAATCTACATGCAACATGCCAGGCTGGGGCACAAAATGGGGCCTTCCATGACCAACAGCACTCCATACCCCATATTGACTCATGTGGATAGATAGCATGAGGGTAGCTGAGGGATACCGGAGGTGCTTACATGTCAAGGGGGGGAATAGACCCACTTAGAGAAGGATGGGGGGGCAAGAGGAGCACAGCTTGGCTCCCTATATCCACCGTGCTGGTGGAGCACTGTGTTGGTGCAGCTAACCAATCTCTTCGAATGGGGGGGGGCTTTCAGTGTCTTGCAAGTACAACATGGCAGCGCACCAGAGGAAACCATCAGTGCAGGCCATGGAGGGGCTGGAGTTGCAGCTGTGGGAGAGACAGAGAAGCATGGCTGGAAGCCTGCCTTGAAAGGCTGGAAGGCATAGCGACATCAGCAGCGGGGGAAAGGGTATCACCAAAGAAGCAAATGGTGAAGGGCCTGGTGGCACCTCCAGTGAAGGTACTCAGCATGCCTGGGGGAGGTAAGTGGCAAGCTGAGGTAAAGCAGAGGAGAGAGGAGGCTCAGGTCGGAGGACTTCAGGCAGTGCAGGAACATGCAGAATGTCTGAGAGAGGCCCCGGAGGGAAAAATAGTTCAAAAAACAAACAAACAAACAAAAAAAAAACATTAAGGTTGCTACCTGTCCATCTGGGACCAAGGGGACCACCAAGGCCTCCACTTGGGGAAGGGGGGTTACATCCTGTGAGGGGAGGGGAGAAAGAAGAATTTCTTGGAATGTAGCCAGCAGTACTTCCTCTTTCTCCTTTTGCCTTTAAAGAATCACCCACCCACCCACCCTCATAAGCATGGTAGTGGGGCCAGGCAGTTAGGGCCCCTCTTCTGACCTCTTATGGGTGACTGCATATGGGGTTGGGGAGTGGCTTTTCCTGGTTTTCCCTGCAACAGGGTTTTTTACGGGTTTTTCACCTCCTCCAAAAGGGTGTTAAACTGAGGCAGAAGCGGGAGACACCAAATAGGCTAGAACAAATAGTCTGGGAATAGGTATATGTCAAACTTGATGCAGTCATGGTGTGTATGGCATCTCGGGAGGATCACCATGACACTGAATGATGGTTAAGGGGCAGTTATGAGCCAAATTCTTCTGAAGGGCTTCTGACTCCTCGTCTGGTTGGCGTGAAAGTGGAAACTGGGTACCCTGACCCAGAGGAGGGGTCAAATTCTGCCTCCAGCAGGTACAGCTATACTGCAAGGCTAACGGCACCTGATGGGGGTGGCTGAGCAGCCTTGGCCATTACAACCTCAGACTGTTGATCCTCCCGGGTGTGCACGTTGCTCTCAGTCTGGATTGTTAATCAATAAATGCATGGCTGCAGCCATTTCCTCCAAGATATGTGTCTGTGTTTTTTCTTTCCGGGGAAAGGTGGCTATGGATGGATACTGGATAAAGATGGTTGTATGATCATGATTCTTTTTTCTTTGAAAAAGTGAAAAACAGACAGTACACCATATTGGTGTTACCACACAAAAACCTGTGTGTTTACATTCCCTGATCAATTGCCACCGCATCTTTCTTGAACTTAGGAACACCCCCGACACAGTCTAGGCACTCATTATGCAGTGAAAGTTTAGGAGGCTATTGCATCATGACTGGTTGGAGGTGTTTCTAATGTTCAGGAATTATTCAGTAAGAACAGATCCAGGATTTGGAATGAAACAAGGTTGCTTATAACTATACATTAGCATGCATTTCAGTTCTACAAAGCAAGGAGACAGGTAAAACAACCAGCAACATCAATGAATTTTAGAGCAGGTTTTTTTTAACTGCAAATAATATGATGCAAATCAGGTTGACAGTGTCCCTTTAAGCCTCTAGAGCGGCAATCACATTTCTCTGTCCATGCAATGATTTTTATCAATTGCCCTCCCCAGAGATCAGTTGAGTATTGTTTGCCGGTAGATTGAGGCATCAAAGAGGACTGTGATGGTGGTGAGTGTATTTCAAAACCTTCCACATAAAAATGCTGCTTAAGTATTGGCATTGCCAGTGCTGTAGTAGGTTTCACAGTGGGAGGAGAAGTTGTAAATGCTTTAGCTGACAGGCAGAATGGTGTACTGGGGGGGGCTTCCCTGTCTCTTCTCTCTGGGGTGGGTTTGCTCAGGTGTATCTACTGAACCAGCAGCACCAATCTGAGGGATACAAATTCACCTGCCATGCTAATATGAGGTGTTCTTTTGCACATTTTCATAAATCACCTTTAGTGTTTCACCAAACAGTGAAATGTCTGCAAACAAGCTTGGGGCATCAGGAGCTAGGGTGCTGCCTGATCTGTCATCCAGGCTTTCTCCTTTTCCTTAGCAGTGCCATTGTGAAGAACCCAACCCTCCACTGTTCACAAAACCATATTTGTTTAGTAGGTAACCCTCTTCAATAAATGAACCCTAATCCTTGATTTTTTAGGAGGGAACGGTATGATGCAGATCTAGCCAGTTCAATTCCCCCCCACCCCCGTCTCCACAGTGTGTCCACTCCATTTGTCTTATATAGTCTGTAAGGAGTGAGTGGAAATAGGATTGAGAGGGGTAACGCAATTATATCATTGGTTATGTTAGGCAGACTGCTCTACCCCTTCTGTCCAGATCAAATGCCTGCCCACTACATTCAGACTGTATGAGACTTACAGAGCAGGCATGCTGTGTGATGGATCAACTCAGCTAGCCAAATTTATCAACAGCTACCCCTCCCCCACCACGACCACCAAATCAAAGATGAGGGATTGGGGGGGGCACTTATTCAAAATGATGGCATGGGAGACTGCGGGAGCCTGGTTAGGGATGGTGGTTTCTTCAAAAAGACACTGTTATCTCCAGACATATCCTTCTTGATCAAAAATATGTCCAGGAGAAAGAGGTAGGAGGGTGGGAAGTGGTGAGAGTGCGGTAGAGTGTTTATGAACCCCTATTTATATCTGCTAGACCCACCATATCATGAACCCAAAATGTCTGGCTGAGATATCAAAGCTGAACTGAAGATAGGGGGCCTCAACCACAGTCAAACTGAATTTGGCAAAGGCCGGTTTATTGATACAGGATGCTCTATATTAAGAAAAGTGTTACAATAACTTACAAGCCTTTATTCCAGTTTTGGTGCAGTATAGATGCATATGGAACATGCATGGGTGCTAGCCTTTTACACATTTGAATGTATAGCCCTTGGAATCCAAATCTTTACTTCAAATGAACTCTGAACCCAAATATTGACTTAGCCCAGCATTTTACTACATTGAAAGGGATCAACATCAGAAAGGGACAGGGAAATTAAAAAAAGGGGAAGTCACTGTAACACCGTATCTACCTAGCACTAGGGAAGCAAAGTGAACTGTAAAGCTTCCCACCTGTCGCTGTACTTCCCCTTTCCTGTGCAGAACATGCAAAAGGGCACTCACAAAGTGACAACACTGCTATATTCCAATTACTGTAAAATGTTTAGGAGTTGAAATTGAGGAAATCATTACGTCAGCCACCAGATTCTCTATCTTTGATAAATCAATGCAACACCCTGCAGAAGCTATACTGAATTCAGAGCACTCCCCATGGCAATGCTTTTGGTATTCCTGCAGCTAGCTCTCTACAGTTGGGCTGGTAAGTCAGTTTTCTTTGTTAACAGAAAACAAACAGTTAATGAAACCATTGCTGACTTCAGCAACTGAAATTCAGGGAAGGTGCACAAGTTTGTGTTGCTTTAGTCCTGTGAAATGTTCTTTAAAAATACTAATGTGACATTGTATTTTCTATTGTTGCACACTAGAGTACCATGCATGGGATGTCTATTTAAGTATGAATTTCACAGATACATATTGCAGCCACAGTATTATGAGATACAAGATTATACACTTTTCTGAATGGTTATGGGTCCACTTCTGGATCCATTGCACATCTTTCAAGAAAGTCCATAAAATGGTGATTTGCCTGCTCCAACTGATGTCAGAATTCCTTTGGTTGTGTCATAATAGTGCTTAGCTTGACTGCTGACTGTGATGTCACTAACACAGTAGTTGTGGGGTTAGTTGGGGACAATCTTGCAAGATACATTGAGAAAAGGGTAGAATCACATAACATATTTAGACCAGTAGTGTGTCTGTGTGTGTCTGTGTGTCTGTGTGAGAGAGTACAAACTAGAAAAAGTTAAGCATAAATTGTTGAAACAACAATAGTTTATAATGATGCATGCTTGTTGTTTCAGTACAGAACTTTAGAGACATGTACCCTCTAACAGTCACTGCACCATCCACATCCAACACATTAGCTCTCTTTGAAAAATTTACTAAGCAAAACATCTTAATATTTCACTTTTTCTCTTTTCTTCTTGTTTTACAATTTCTAAATTTGCATCTTTTTGTTTTCATTTTCCTTGTACTTGGTATTTGCGTTGTAACATCTATGGCTCATATCTCAGTAATGTGTGACATAGCCTACTAAATTGTTTTATAATTCACTGGCGCTGATTTTATTATGCAGCAATAAGATTCACTGGCATGTGTTGTGTGGGACTCTTAAAGCCATTACATGTCCTCTTGTGCAAGTTCTGAAAACGTAGATTTTTTTTCCCAAAGGATGGAATTACTGGTTATATTTTTAAAGAACTCATGACATAGTTGAGACAACTTTGAAAAAATGTAATGTTTAGGCATACATGTAGCTTATATTTTGTATTGTATTCTGCAATTCTCTTACTAAGGGTATTTGCATGAATACAGTGTCTCTGCCCTTTTAGCTCTGGCTGCCTGCATACACCTGACATCATAATTCTGTTTATGACATCAAAATACATTGCTGTGGAGATAACTATGATGTCATAAACAGGGGTTGTGATGCCATGTGTGGAGAAGCAGCTAGAGTAGATATAGTCTAGGGGACAGGGATCTTGTTTTCATGCAACTGTTTTCAGTAATAAAGAAAATGGTGAATTAATTACTGAAAATATATGAAGTAATAAATAAAATGGGATGGAGCTGAATAAAAATCTTACTTCTTCTCAAAGTTTTCCTAATGCTGCCAGGGGCTCTTTAAACTTGTTTTTTCTCAAATTGTTAATATTTTGTAAATGGTATGATATATATATATATATATATATATATATATATATATATAATATTAATACAAATACTGAGGCACTTCTTCACACTTCAAGAATACATCTTTTGCTTTGTGATCTTCACACCCAAGAAATACATGCTGTGATACTCATGAAGAGTGTAGGGATGGTTTGACATTGTTATTTACAATATAGAGGATTGTGTATGATCACTCATACACAACAAGGGTATTTTTCACTCGAGAGGTTTCCATGGTAACTGGAGACCTCAAGAGTACAGCTCAAGAGGTCTCGTTACCATGGAAACCTCGAGAGTTGAAAATACCCTTGTTGTGTATGAGCGATCATACACAGTCTTTTATAGTGTATGGCCACTCATAAGAAGACTGTGGTGACTTACTTTCAGATTAGTGTGTGGTTTTTGGTTCCTCCGGCCTGATTCACTGCGGCTGTTCTCAGTGCATCACCAGTTGCCTGGTCGCACATACTCACCCAGCTTCCACACATGCACACCCACCTTCTAGGTGTTATGCTGCACTAGCTATGTAGCTAGTGCAGCACAACAGCTACAATGACATAGCTAGTGCAGCATAACAACACTGTTCAGAGTATGGATTTCCATGCTCAACAGCATTTTACCACACACTATAAACAATGTATGAAGCCTCATCTAGAGCTGAGTGGAATTTTTAAATACTGGCAAAATGGAATTGCATAGAATTGAGGAAAATTCTGACTAATGCCACAGAATTCCATTGAAAGCAGAATGGCAGAACCATGACAGCTGAATGCGGAACATTAATCTGCAGATTTACATAACCTGCAGATTAGTGTTTCATGGTTTTCTTTAAATATGTTATATTATAGAATATTGCTCCACAGTTTATGTGAATCACAGACTACTTTCCTACAAATCATAGAGGACTAATTGTGGTTTGTTTTACCTGTGGAATGCTGTTCTGTGGTTTACTTTAAAACACAGTCAGAATTCCTTGCATGTTTTTTAATTCCAAAAATTTCAGAAGCAGGAGTTCTGTTCTGTCAGAATTCTGCATTCCAGCAGTCATGCCTCACCTGCTGCCACACTGGCGACCTGAGTTTGGGGACAAACTTGGGTTACTCATGGGTCAGCTGGGAGTAGAGGAGAAGTGAGCATCCTTGTGGATGCTCTCATCCTTCGGGGAGGGTGGGCAGACTGCTCCGCCACAATACCACTATCTAGGTGATGAAGGGTGGTGGTGCGAGTTGGGGCAGCAGTTCTGGGTGGGATACACTCCATGATGGAAGATGTCAGTACATCCTTCAGCATGCACATGTCCAGCCATTACCTCCATGGAGTGTTCATGGGTCAGGAAGCAGAACAATAAAAAACACCAGCACCAGCACCAGCAGGATGCCACCCTATGGAGCCTGGCAGACCCCACACCACCTACTAAGCAAAGGGACCACTAGACTAAGTGTGGCAATGAAGGGGGGGTGCATTCTCCTGGATGGCCCCATCACAGGGGAAAATCTGTGGAGGACTTGGTGGCACCCAGGTAAGTCCTAAAGACAGTGGGTGATGGGAATGGAGACACTTCAAGGGCTGAAGGGGCACACCAGGTGGAGCAGGAGGTAAAAAAGGAATTCTGTATTCCATACAGCTCTATCCTCATCAGAGTCAGGCAACGTGAATTAAGAAATTAGGACCTTGAAGACTGAGGGTGGAGAAAGAATTTGCAGCTGATTGATCTCCCAGAAAGTCTGAAACCAGTTCCGTACCTCAGGGATCATCTACCAATCTGGCTCTACCTTTTGCCGGATGAATATTTGTTTGAGATTGAATGGGCCCATCAGAAGGAGTGCTCAGTACCATGTCTCTAATGAGCCCAAGTACCTTTTATTTAAACTACTGCATTATCAAAATAAAGAGCTCATTTTGGCTAAAGCTCGGGAATTTCGAGAAATCCGAGTGGGGGATGTACATATTTCACTGTACCCAGACTATCCAAAATCGGTACTTGAATGTTGCCAGACTTTCAACTCAGTGAAGCAGACTCTTCAAAGCAAGGGCATCACATATGCCCTTTTATATCCCCCCACCCTGCTGTTCTCCTGGGAGGGCCACCCAGTCCAGATTACCTCCCCGGCTGATGCTGAGCAATATCTTTGCTGCCATATGGAGCTCCCCTCTCCTCACTCCCCGCTATGGAGAGAACCCTCCTCTACCCCTGCCTGCCTGCTGCTTCCCCCAAAGTCAACCCTCAACAGGTCTCTGCAGACCTTCAGTCGGGTTGACTTACTTGGGACTTGTTGCTTTCCTTTGAACTATTGCTCCTCTGCTTTATGAGGTAAGTCACCCGGTGGACAAGTCGCTATTAACCTGGACCCACCATAGCCAGCCATCAGCACTGCCTAACTGTTTGCTAACTGTATGCCCTCTTTACCATAATGGGTGTGTTTGTCTTTGACTTCAGAGTAGCACCTGCTGTGGTGTCTGACTTTCCCCTTCACCCATATCTGGGAACCTACTCACTAACAGTGCCTTTTTGGTCAGTTATTCAGTTATGGTTGCTCCAGCATGGACTAAGCTGGCACAGGGACTGTGGGGATTGCTGTAAGTGACCTCTGTGGGGCTCAGTGCTTAATGCAGCACTTTGCTTTCTATGACTGCTACCATCATTGGACTGCTCTGCTGACTACTGCTATGATGTTTTATTTCCTGCTCTAGGGTTTCGGCACTTTACTGATCATTCATTTAACTCTCCTTTGGACCTTGGGAGACTAATTTTGTTACTGCTTCTGTCAGTTTTAGTTTCTCCCCCTCCACTACCTGTTTGCCCAGCCTTGTTAAAGAGATACTTCTACTCCTCTTACTAGGTGTCTGTACCTCCATAAAACACTGCAGCATTTACAGGAACCTCTGCATTATTTGCCTGGGCGTCCCATACTTCCAGGGCTACTGACTTCATTTCTGGTCTTAGGGTTACCCTGTCCATTCACTTGCCTTGTTTATGCTGTTTTAGCAGTTTATTGTTCATCAGTATTTTAGAGTGTTAAGTTCTTATAACTGCACTAGGCTGTTGGTTACCTTGTTGTTTAAGGGTCTGTTCACAAGATAGGGGTACCAAAGTGTGACATAGAGGTAATTTTTTCAGCCTCACAGTAGAATAATTTTGATAAGCTTTTCTGAACACTCTTACCCAAAGTTGAAAACATAACTATGTAAAAGCCATTCAGTGTGGCGCGTGCAACAGGGGACACCAAGCAATGTGGTGCATGCAAAACTGGACACGAAACAGTGTGGCAGGTGCAACATTGGACACCAAAAGAGTGTGGCTCGTGCAACATTGGACACCAAAACAGTGTTCTTCTCAGCATCTAATCATTATAATATTAAAACCATTTTACATCAAACATTGCATAACTAGCATATTTATGTTTATGACCGTTTTGAAGTGTTCCAAGGTGCAATTCCTCCAACTCCTAAAATCTTCTATTCAAGTATTATTTTGTCATTGTCTTATGCTGTATTGCCCTGTTCCCCCTGTTCTGCCCAAACAAACGGAGACACACACCAAGCATGCAGAGAAATGGCCACTGCTATGCATTTATTTGATAAAAAAAAAAAAACCATCAACAAGTCTGCGTGATGTGGGCAGCCAGGTTGTTTTGACTGGTATTCTACTTTGTAACTCTGTGCTTCCACATGAGGTAACGAGTCTTCAGCCATGCTCTCAGTTGGATTTTTCATTAAGGGGGTTCACTACTCCGTCTCATGAGGGAATCCACTACTTTCTTTTAAAAAAGTTGGGGTGCTATGTCCTAAAAGTGGAAGTTCCTGTTAAATTTCCGGGGGTCCTCATTTAAATACATGTAAGCCATGGCCCTGCACCTACATGGCTTGTGATGTAAGATTCTGTAGAGCACAGGGGTGTGCTCCATTGTTTTCTATGGGGCCATGTTTGAATCTACCATTTCTAAAGTTAACATGTGAGTTCAAACAAATTACAGCCACTATGCTACTAACAGCGGTCTTGTTAGTTGAGCAGTGGCCATAATTTGTTTGCAATCACTATCTGTAAAACAGTCATAGATTAAACCAATGGAGTGTGCCCTCAAGCTCTACAAATTCTTTCATTCTTTCATTACAAGCCATGTGGCCACAGGGGCACAGCTCACTCTTCCTTGGAACTGTCAGCCAAAAAACATGAGCATACAGAAACACAAAATGGGCATAAAGGATGTTGGTTCCTTCCTTTCTTCTGCATCAACCAAGACTTCTGTGCCACCCAAGACATAACAGTAAGTAAATTAATGAGTCCTGCCTACTGCCTAACCTGATCTCACTGGAGAAGACAAACGACCCTGAAAAGCCCTGTGGGAAAACCGGGAAAATTCCTTCACAACCCCAGAGATGATCTCCCCTACAGGGACAACGAGACCTTACTGACCCACAACTGCTTTTACAATGGTGGGGCATGGTGGGTGCACTACCCACTGGATGTAATCTAAAAACCTATCTAAGCTTATGCTACACAAATGCACACCACACAACAATGTCTCTTTAATCCCAATACCTTCCTTTCTTACCACAACCACCCACCCACCCAATAGTGTCCATAAATGTTCTCATTGCCACATTATTAGGTCAGCGGTCATTCTACTTAGTTTTATAGAAGAGTTCATAGTTCATCAGAGTGTCATTGCTCAAGAAATCAATTTACACCTCCCTGGAGTTGCCTGAAATTTAATCTTCATGTGCATCCACACAGTCAGCATAGTTTCTTCTTTGAATTGACACCTGGCAAAACAAAAACAAAGATCAGTTCCCACATCACATAACATTCAAAATCCAGTGATTGTCAGTGCCCAAGGGCCTGCATCCACTGACACCTGCCAAAATAAAAAGAGGTTTATCATGTGCTACCACACATAACCAAAATCAAGCTCTGCTGATGCCCAAGGGCTGGCATCCTGTCATCCATGAGCCTTCCACCCTGACATTCTTCACTTCCTTCACACCTTTCCCTTTTCTCCTCTTCCTGCACACCTTTTTCCACACCTTCCACTTTACTTTATACCTTCCCAATGAATCATCCCATCTGCCTTCCATCAGCACCCCTTCCACTTAATTCCACCATATGATAATCTTCAGTTGGCCATCCCATCTCTGTCTGCCTTTAGCAACCCTTGTGTCCACCAACATTCTTTAAATTCTTCCCAGATACCTGTCCACCTTCATCAGTCTCTGGCCAACCAAATGGCTGTTCACTATCAGCATGCCCTGTGTACCTATGCTTACATCCATCTACTCACCTACTGCTGTCCACCATATCTAGCTGCATACCTTTCCCTACCTGCCCATCCTTCCCCTCCCTGTCCACACTTTTACAGGACTATTCAGAAATGTTAAAAAGACAATACTTCCTTCAAATTCTGTTAATTCCAACATTGTTGCAGTTTTTCACGTTAGCTGACAATGATTTTCAGATCATCTGGTGATATGTTGAATTTTCCTTGCCCTTGCACTGTTACTGGTCCATAAAAAAGTCATCTTCCCTTTATGACATCGATGTCTGGATGCCATGGCCAATAGAATTTACCATCCTTGCTCCATTGCAAAAATTTACATTCAAATTCTTGTTTCATTTCATCAAATGATGTTACTTGTCCAATGTAAAATGTGTTAGAGTAATAGACGGCATAAAACTGGCTTGTCTGTATGTGGTCATAGTTCTTTTGTTTTCTGGTAGATGCGCTGGCAACAGATGTATTGGTTGTTGTGCTGGCTGTGCTGGCAACAAATGTATAGGTTGTTGTGCTGGCTGCAGAATCTGTCAATGTGGCAGCATGTTCACTAAACTGGTTCACAACAGTAGACATACTGGTCATCACTGGAGGTGTGATATCAGAAGTGGGGGTGGGTGTGCTGGTGATTGCATTGGAGACAGGAAACAGCAGTGTAATGGGTCCAGGATTCTTAATATCTGAAGTGGGAGTGGGTGTGCGAGTGATTGCACTGGAGACCAGAATTGGCAATGTAGAGGGCCCTGAAGTTTCTTTTTCCTTCACTGAAGACACATAGCCAGGTGCAGTCTGAATAATTCTATTCTTCCATCCGTTAACATATCTTGAATTTTCGCAGTGACCATCCTCCTTTCTGCATGGCCCGCAGAAACAGCAGTAGTCTCAGACTTCAACACCATCTGCCGCTGGTCGGACACGCTGAACCTTTCATGTGCCAGCTGTTGTTTTTAGTTCTGGTCCTGCATTTCTGCTAATTTTGCCATCACTGACCCAGAAGAATGTTCTGTGGTAATGAGTGCAACCTTCAATGGCAGGTTCCTTTGTTAAATTCCTCTTGCAATACTAAAAGAGGTGTACAGCATTTGAAATGATAGCCTGCCAGGACTGCACAGCTAGGCTTGCACGTGACTTCACCACTGCACTGTCATCATCTGAGAGTCCTTTTCCATGCCTAGATCCAAAGAATGCACACTCTATTGGGACTCCATGTAGTGGTGGAGACAATGATATGTTCTGGAAGGTCCATTTCGATTTGTACTGACTCCCACACCCATCAGTAAAGTGTACCTGTTTCTCAATATTGATGCCACGGATGTTTCTGAGGTAGGAATTGGACATGTTAATGAAATGCAGAACTGCGTGGTGGTCATGTTTGAGATCTTTAGATATGAAGACAAGTGACTCTGTAACTAAGTCTGTACATCTTTCACACCTGTAGTATGTCACTACAGGGTGAACAGTGGCTTGCTCATGGTGCCAGTGGCATGACTGAATTTCTTCCTGGTACTTGCATGTGTAGTTCTCTGCAAAGTCCAGAACCATCAATACCCAGCTGTTGGGAAGGCTATCTTTGAGTGATTTGAATTGTTGGTGTTGCCAGGATGCTACATGTAGATGTCGACCCAAAAACAGGAGGTCCTCCTTCCAGACTTCAACCAGACATCGAAATGTGGCCACTTTTCTCTTCATGACTTTTCTTGTTAGCTTGCTTTCTGATCCATTTATGACCCTGGAAAAGGTCACACTGTCCCACTGTTGCCATTTCACCTCCTCAGTTCTGTGTGTCTGTAAAGTTCTTCCAGTGATTTGTCAATAGCAGAAGTGCTACACGTTTTGCAATTTTTTTCAATGCAGGACTTTTTAAAGAATTTCTTACCTTCCTTCTTTGGGCACATTGTCATCTCTACTGCTTGATAAATATTGGAAACTGTGCACTCCATTATTTTCTGCTCAGAAATTGCTTTATTGCTAACAGCTTTAGTTTCTCATTGGTGCAACACTCACATAGACACTGGTCCAGTTTTTGATCCTGTGCGAGTTTAATATTATCTGGACGGAGACTGCTGAATTTAGTTAGTCCAATTTTCTCACCTGGGTTCTGCTCACAGAATTCTTGGTGCAGCCTTTTCAGAGTTTTGTCTAAGAATGAACTGGCTTTTCTGGTTCATTTAGAAAATGTCTTCTTGTGTGGAAGTGGTGTTGCTGATATATTGAAAAAAATCATCTACTTTCTTCTGCAGCTCCTCAGATATTCCCCACTTGTGCCTGGTGCTCCTCCTAACTTGCATGCTCTTTGATACCCTCATCATTCTTCTCCAACTGATCCCCAGGCACGTGCTTGCTCTTCGCAGTAGGCGGTACTTTTTCAGAACAAGAAACGTGCTGATGAATTCTTTTCTCATTTCTTTGTCTGCCTTCCTGTTGCACTGTTTAAATGAATGTAAATTTTGTTGAAGGACTTCCACTAATTTATTGTCCAGTTTGGTGCGACATCCGAACCTTGAGAGGGCAGCCTGTTTTTCGGAAGTGGCCAAGGAGATAACTTTTGAGATAGTTGCAGCAAACCTGGTTAGGGACCTGGGCAGTCCTTGATATGCTCTCTGCACAGCCTTTCTAACTGCACTTTCTGACCTTGGGTCCATCACTGGTGTTGCGTTTTCGTCCAAGGCAATCGATGTCATGGTTGTACTGGTAATGGAGGGTGTTCTCATCTGTGTTTCTGTTGTGCTGGATGGTGTGCTCACTTGCATTTCCATAGAGTTTGTGGTGTTAGTGGCAGTGGTCATGGAATTGGTGGTCCGCGTCTTCTTTACTTCATGGTATTCTTGTCGTTTTTCATTGATTCTCTCTGAGTTTTTGTGAGGTCATCATCATGCATTGTTCTCTTTTGCTCTCTCTACAATATTCTCTTTTCTGTTCTGCTGTTTGTTTAGTTGTTTTAGTTACAGAAGGGTTTGCAGTATCTGCTGTCATGTCCCTCTTCCTTTTCCTGGCTTCCTGCATTTGCAACTGACTTTTCTCTCTAGCAAGTATGCATTGTTCTTCAGTCATTTTCTCTCTGTGCTTCCGTGCACATCCTTTTTCCTTTTCTTTATACTCCTGGATGCATTGTGGATCCTTTCTTAAGTTATTCCAGTACCGCTGACTTCTCTTTTTTACTGTGAGTGGTACAGAACAATTCTTCAAAGCTCCACGGAGCAAGTCAGCAGCAGACACACACATGGTTTTTGACATCTTCTTGTTTCACTTTGAGCCATCTTTCTTTCCAAAACTATTGAAGATAAAAAAGAAGAAAACATGATGCCATAATGAAAAATAGCACAGTATATATTAAAAAATTAACTTACAGAAAACAACAAGGACAGTACAGGGCAAAACAGTAGCACCACATGAGGTAGAGTAGAGCAGCATACATGGTGACGCTGCACGAGGTAGACTAGAGCAGCATACATGGTGACGCCACATGAGGTAGAGTAGAGCAGCACACATGGTGACACCACATGAGGCAGAGTAAAGCAGCACACATGGTGACATCGCATGAGGTAGAGTACAGCAGCACACATGGTGATGCCTCATGAGGTAGAGTAGAGCAGCACACATGGTGACACCACACAAGGCAGAGTACAGCAGCACACATGGTGATGCCGCATGAAGCAGAGTGAAGCAGCATACATGGTGACACCATATGAGGCAGAGTAAAGCAGCACACATGGTGACACCACATTAGGCAGAGTAAAGCAGTACACATGGTGACACCGCATGAGGTAGAGTACAGCAGCACACATGGTGATGCTGCATGAGGTAGGGTAGAGCAGCACACATGGTGACACCGCACAAGGCAGAGTAAAGCAGCACACATGGTGACACCACATGAGGTAGAGTAGAGCAGCACACATGGTGACACCACATGAGGCAGAGTAAAGCAGCACATATGGTGACACCGCATGAGGCAGTGTAAAGCAGCACACATGGTGACACTGCATGAGGCAGAGTAAAGCAGCACACATCATGACACCACATGAGGTAGAGTAGAGCAGCACACATGGTGACGTCACACAAGGTAGAGTAGAGCAGCACACATGGTGACACCGCAAAAGGCAGAGTAAAGCAGCACACATGGTGACACCACACAAGGCAGAGTAAAGCAGCACATATGGTGATGCCACATGAGACAGTGTAAAGCAGCACACATGGTGATGCTGCACGAGGTAGAGTAGAGAAAAACAAGTGTAGAGCACACATGGTGATGCCGCACAAGGTAGAGTAGAATGAGTGTAGAGCACACATGGTGATGCCACATGAGGTAGAGTAGAGTGACACACATGGTGATGCTGCTCGAGGTAGAGTAGAGCAGAACGAGTGTAGAGCACACATGGTGACACCGCACGAGGTAAAGTACAGCAGCAAACAAAATGGAGGCCCGCCCACACTTTCCTTGCAAATAAACTGGAGGCACGTCTGCACTTTCCTTGCAAACAAAATGGAGGCCCACCTGCACTTGCCTGCAAACAAAATGGAAGCCCGCCCACACTTTCCTTGCAAACAAAATGGAAGCACATCCGCACTTTCCTTGCAAACAAAAGGCATGCCTGCACTTTCCTTGCAAATAAAATGGAGCTCCACCTGCACTTGCCTTCAAACAGTATGGAAGTCCGCCCGCACTTTCCTTGCAAACAAAATGGAAGCACACCCGCACTTTCTTTGCAAACAAAATGGAGGCCCGCCTGCACTTTCCTTGCAAACAAAAGGCACGCCCACACTTCCCTTGCAAATAAAATGGAGGCACGCCCTCATTTGCCTGTAAACAAAATGGAGGCTCACCTTTGCTTGAAAACAAAATGGAAAGTCTCAGAGTGCCAAGGGTTGGGAGATGGCGTGAGTGTCTGATGAATAGATACGCTGAGTTACTGGGTCAGAAATGTGGGTTGGTGGTTAGCGGGGGGCTGCATGGTGCTCCAGGGATGCAAAAGTCTCACTTTAAACAAGAAAGTCTCACTTTAAACCAAAAAAAAACAGCAATCACAAAATAATTAAAAAGTAGCATTTTATCTCATATCATCAATCACAGAATTCAGCAAGAATACTACAAAACATTGCATCAAACACCAAGTCCAGATGATGCATCTTTCCAGGCGTGCTTCTTGGCCTACATCCTTCCACCAACCCACCCTTCCCCAAACCAAGAAAGCATGTTGCTCAAGATGGCCTAGCCTAAAGCAGGCCTGGAAAAATGCATCACCTGCCCACCCAAACAACAGGTATCGCTTTAAACAACAAGGCCGCAATCACAAAATTAAGCACAGTAGTTATGGCAAAGCATCTTTCCAGGTGTGCGTATCCACCACCCACCGAGCCAAGAATGGTGCTCAAGATGGCGGAGAGAGCCTCTGTGGACTAGCACAACTGGAAAACAAACATTGCCTGTACATGCAACTCCTCAGTGTCTCGCTTTAAAATAAAACAAAAAAAACCCCGCACATTTCAACATGTAACTTATAGATGATGTATATTTCCAGGCGTGCTTCTCGGCCTACTCCTTTCCACCACCCCCCCCAAACCAAGAAAGCACATGGCACTCAAGCTGTCCGAGCCTTAAGCAGACCTGGAAAAATGCATCTCCAGGTTACCCCCCCAGCCGCCACAAGTCTCTGCATTAAACAAAAAGGCAGCAGTCACAATCCAGCACAATAATAATCCAGACACAGTATCTTTCCAGGTGTGTTTATTCACCACCCACTTCGCCAAGAAAGCATGGCCCTCAAGACGGCCCAGTGAGCCTCTGTGGACAAGCACACACTGGAAACCCAACGCTGCCTGTACATGCAGCTCCTCAGTGTCTCACTTTAAAATAAAAAAAAAAAACCTGCACATTTCAACATAGCACTTATAGATGATGCATCTTTCCTGGTGTGCTTCTTGGCCCACATCCTTACACCAACCCTCCTCCCTCCCCAAACAGAGAAAGCATGGTGCTCAAAATGTCCGAGCCTTAAGCAGGCCTGGAAAAATGCATCATCTGGATCCCACTACTAACCACAAGTCTCTCTTCAAACCAAACAGGCAGCAATCATGAAATTCAACACAAATAACTTCAAAGCATAATTTCAACACACCAGCTCTAGCTGATGCATCTTTCCAGGCATGTTTCTTGGCCTACTCCTTTCCACCAACCCCACCCCACCCAAACCAAGAAAGCACATGGCACTCAAGATGGCCGAGCCTTAAGCGGGCCTGGAAAAATGCATCTCCTGGTCACCCCCCCCCAGCCACAAGCATTAACATTAAATAAAAAGATGGCAATCACAATTCGGCACAATAATAATCCAGACACAGCATCTTCCAGGTGTGCTTATTCACTACCCACTGAGTCAAGAAAACATCCCTTCAAGATGGCCAAGGGAGCCTCTGTGGACAAGCACATCTGGAAACAAATGCTGCCTGCACATGCAACGTCTCAGCATCTCACTTAAAAAATTAAAAAGCACCACATTTTAACACATTTCAATCACAGAATTCAGCAACAATATGGCAAAATGTTGCATAAAACACCAGGTCCAGCTGATGCATCTTTCCAGGCGTGCTTCTCGTCCTGGCCCAGTGAGCCTCTGTGGACAAGCACACTTGGAAACCAACACTGCCTGTACATGCAGCTCCTCAGTATTTCACTTTAAATAAAAAATTAAAAAACTGCACATTTCAACATAGCACTTATAGATGATGCATCTTTCCTGATGTGCTTCTCGGCCCACACCCTTACACCAACTCCCCCTCCCTCCCCAAACAAAGAAAGCATGGCGCTCAAAATGGCTGAGCCTTAAGCAGGCCTGGAAATGCATCATCTGGATCCCACTCCTAATCACATGTCTCGTTTTAAACCAAACAAGCAGCAGTCACAAAATTCAGCACAAATAAAGCGTCATTGCAACACACCAGTTACAGCTGATGCATCCTTCCAGGCGTGCTTCTCTGCCTACACCCTTCCACCAACCCCCACCTTCCCCAAACCAAGAAAGCAAGGTGCTCAAAATGGCCGAGCCTTAAGCAGGCCTGGAGAAATGCATTTCCTGGTCACCCCCCCCAGCCACAAGTCTCGACATTAAAAAAGGCAGTAGTCACAATTCAGCAAAGAATCTTTCCAGGTGTGCTTATCTATCACCCACTGAGCCAACAAAGCATGTCACTCATGATGGCTGAGTGAGCCCCTGTGGACAACAACACCTTGAAACAAACGCTGTCTGTACATGCAACCCATCAGCATCTCGCATTAAAAGACCCACACAAAAAACAAAACAAAACAAAAAAACACATATTTTAACACATGGCAGATCACAAAATTACACAGGAATAAAGCAAATCATTGCATAAAACACCAGTCCCAGATGATGCATCTTTCCAGGCATACTTCTCAGCCTACACCCTTCACCCCCCTGCCCAAATCAAGAAAGCACATGGCACTCAAGATGGCCGAGCCTTAAGCAGGCCTGGAAAAATACATCACTGGGCCCCCTACCCACAACCACAAATCTCATTTTAAGATGTAATGGCAGCAATTACAAAACTAAGCATGAATAATAAAACAGAACAGTCGTCAATCATAATCCTGCACAGTAATAATCAGGAGGACATTGCATATTTACAGGTGTGCTTATCCACCACCCACCAACCAAAGCACACATGCTTTAGAAGGCCAAACAGCTTGGTGATCACCATCCCCAAAACAAAAATAGAAACAAACACACATGTAAAAAAACATTGCCTGCCTCATCTTGATTTTTAAAAATAATAAACACAAGAACATACCTGGACAATCGGCTGCAGCTGTGAAAAAACAACTCACATATTATCCTGTTTACAGTTTCCATCCCAAAAGATAGTGGTCCACAAAACATAAGGCAGAGGCAGACTATTATTACAAAAAAAAGCACCAAAAGGGCACCGACTACAAGCCAGAAGAATACTTGGCCATGTGTGTAATAATGGGCATTTGCAATAATGGGCATGTGCCTCCAGCAAGACTTTGAGTGGCTTTCAATCCATTTATCACCCTACCCCAACCACCACAAGAATCAAATAACAGAAAGTGGCTGCAGCCCTTCCGAGAGACTTCCTTAATTATTAGGGTTCACATGGATCTCATGATTGATCAGGTATTTTGGTCTGATCACTGCACGGTGAGGTTCATGCTTGGGGCTCCCGTCGTAAGTTT
Organism: Neoceratodus forsteri; assembly: GCA_016271365.2. Classification (NCBI taxonomy): domain Eukaryota; kingdom Metazoa; phylum Chordata; order Ceratodontiformes; family Ceratodontidae; genus Neoceratodus; species Neoceratodus forsteri. The sequence goes on from CM057450.1 coordinate 35,547,778, forward strand.
CTCCCCTGCTGAGATGACTCGCTGCCACCCTTTTGGTGATCTTACCCCTGAGGGTTTTATGGCGGCAGTCGATTTATCTAGTGTAGGTGGTGTATGCATCGGAGCTGTTGATGTCGGTGTGGATACCTATAATAAGGTGCTATCTGACACCATCAACTCCCTCGCACCTATCCGTGTACGACCCAGAACTTCGTACCTGAGGTCTCCATGGTATGATGGTGATCTCAGGGAAATGAAGAAGATGGGTCGGAGATTAGAGCGCCGCTGGAGGAAGTCCCGCCTGGAGATGGACAAATTGGTCCTGCGTGCGCATTATTGCGCATATCAGGAGGCAATCGACCGAAAGAAGACATTATTTCTGTCTCAGGAGAGTGCTGCTGCGAGAAACCGATCAGCCTCACTCTTCTGGACTGTTGACAGACTTCTTCATCCTACCTGCCTTCAGCCCGGAAGAGTTTCCTCAAATGAGAATTGTGAGGATTATGCTCGTTTTTTCTTGGACAGGGTGTCTTTGATCCGGCGGGAGGTTTCTTCAGCCAGCAATACCATTGCTGTCAGTGGTCGTCAGTAGTGTGCTGAGTGCACTTCGCCTAGTTGGGGAGAGTTTAGGCCAGTGGAGAACCGTGAGGTTATTGAGGTGGCAGTCAATCTGAAGCATACCTCTTGTGAACTGGACCCAGTGCCAACGCGTTTCTTAATGAGATGCATTGACTCTGTTGGCCCGGTGTTTGCCCTGATTGTCCAGTGTTCCTTAAGTCAGGGTGTCTTTCTGGATGCCTTGAATGAGGCTCTGGTTAGACCCCTTTTAAAGAAATCTTCTTTGGACCCGGAGGTCAAGGCAAATTACCGTCCTATCTCCAATCTCCCATTTTTGGGGAAGATTGTTGAGAAGGTGGTATTGCTTCAGTTGGAGGAATATCTCATGACTCACGAGTTATACGATCCTTTCCAGTCAGCTTTTTGGGCTAGACATAGCACTGAAACTGCGTTAGTTCGGGTGCAAAATGACCTCCTCAGGGCTAGAGACCAAGGGGACAAGACAATTCTTGTTCTCCTTGATCTCTCTTCAGCGTTCGATACTGTGGACCATTGTGTGTTGCTTCTCCACCTGAGGGAATTATGTGGACTCACCGGTATTGTCATCAAGTGGTTTGAGTCCTTTCTCACCAACAGGAGACAGCGGGTTGTGATGGGAAATTTCTCATCAACACCCGGCCTCCTTTTGTGTGGAGTCCCTCAGGGTTCAGTGTTGGCCCCAATGTTGTTCGCAGTATATATGCTGCCCCTGGGGGCGATCATTAGGAAGTATGGTCTGAGATTTCATTGCTACGCCGATGATACTCAGCTATACTTATCCTTTGCCCCAGGAACATCCAACGCAGTGGATGTGCTAAATATCTGTCTGGCTGAGATTAGCAACTGGATGGCCTCCAGCTGGCTTCGACTGAACCCTGACAAGACTGAGGTATTGGTAGTGGAGTCGAACAGAGTTTGTGATGGGATGGCCTCTGATTCTGCAACTGCCCTTGTGCTAGGAGCTGCGTCATTGATGGCCTCCACTTGGGTGCGAAATCTTGGCGTAATGTTTGACAGGAATTTGTCCATGGAGGTTCAGATATCTTCCGTGGTCTGTTCATGTTTTTTCCATCTTCAAAACATTGCCAGGATTAAGCCCCTTGTTCCGTCTCTGGACCTCCCTACTTTGATACACGCCTTAGTCACTTCTAGGCTTGACTACAGTAATGATCTCTATCTTGAGGTCTCTGGGGGTTCTCTCCGCAGACTGCAGCTAGTGCAAAATGCCGCTGCCCGGCTTTTGACTGGGCAGAGAAAAGTTTGTCACATTACACCTGTGTTGCGCGAATTGCACTGGCTGCCTGTCAGGTGGAGAGTGCTCTTCAAGGTGGGGTTTCTCACCTATAAGGCCCTACATGGACAGGGCCCTGGTTACCTGTCAGCTCTCCTGGTACCTTCTTCCTCCTCCCGTAATCTCTGCTCCTCTAGTGGTGGCCTCCTAACTGTTCCAAAAGTGAGACTAAAATCTGCGGGCGATCGAGCATTTAGTGTTGCCACCCCCGCTTTCTGGAACTCCTTGCCAGCTGCAGTTAGGGAGGTCCCCACTATAACTGCCTTTAAGGTTCGCCTGAAGACCTTCTTATTTTTGCAAGCTTTTGGGGTTTATTTATATTTATTATATATATTTTTTTTATATACTTATGTGGTATGAAATGCTATGAAGTTTTTGTGCAGAGCCCAGAGCCTTTGGGATTGGGCGTCCTTTTAAATAAACATGACTTGACTTTACTTGACATCAACCCCCCAAAAATACACAAAAAATAGATTTAGTGTGCCCCCCCAACAAGTTACTTGCTTTTGCTTACTTTAGTGCATCGTGTCACTTTCCTTTGGGCTTAATCGTTGTGTCCCCATGCTGTTACTACATGGGGGGGAGTTGGCTCCCCTGTAGCACACAATGCTTGTTTTTATTACAAATCCAAGCATCAAAACAAATTATACTCCCCAGTGGTGGTTGCCAGTGCAAATATCCTTACCTCAAGTGGCACAGCAAACAACCCATGGTGCAACAAACAGCCAGTGGCGCAACACACAACGTGGTCCAAAGAATGGCATGGCGCAGTCAACAGGTTACTTGGAGGTGGACACAGCTCTCCAAACACGCTGAGAAATCACAAGCAAAGGGGACTCAGCTAAGCAGTACACAGGCCTTTATAACTCATCAGAACCTGCGTACTGCTGACGTCCCCGTACATCACGACAAGGTACTGCTGTGAGTGGGTCGGGTCGCGTAGTGGCGCACTCACATACAGGGAATGGAGACACGAAATGGAGACCTGGGGTTAAATCTCACCACAATCAAAGGTAGAGCATGGGACTGTATGAAATGATTGACAGCCATGTATCTAGGAACCTTTTGATAGCACCAGGGGAAATTCCTAGGACAGAAACTCAGGAGCAAAACATTTGTGGGGCATTTTAACTTTAGCCTTACACAGGACACTGCTTGTTGCCTGTGCCACAGCAATTTGTACAGGAAAGTTTGTAACAGCCAATGTGGAAATCAGGGGGAAAGCATGTAAACTTAAAAAAGAGACACCACACCGTTTTTTTTTATTATTTTTATTAACACTAGGCAAGTCATATGCAGAATATCATGCGCATAACATATTCTCATCTTGTATGCCACAATTTACTGCTGCAAATATGTGCATTTTCATAGATGGCCATCTAAAAAAAAGGACTGAAGTTAAAACTTTGAAACCATGTCAGATATCTCTTGATATGACCATCTACTGAAAACACAAATTATATTTGCAGTATCTATCTTAGTAAGACTTTAAATTAGTGATACAACTATATTGTACTGTGGTAACCCTTTCTTATGAACAGAACCTTAAATGGTTGAAATTATTGTCCTGCATAGTTGAACATCAATGCTTTGCTTACTCCAAACGAGGGGGTGGGTGCCTAGTCTACCTGAGGAGCAGCATCTGCAGACAAATCATACCTTACAATACAAATGCCAAGGAAGCTCAGATAATCTCCATTAAACTTTCAATTGGCCAACAAGGTAACACTCTGTTACTTACAACAGTTTACATACCCCCAGGAAAACAAGGGCCAGGACTCGAGTTATTTACTGAACACATCAAAAAAGGAAAGCAGGGCTGGGAACAGGTTATTCTTGGGGACTTTAGTTCAAACTGGCAAGCTAAGGATACAGTTACCGTCAGGGATATAATACATGCCCTTTACCTAATGCAGATGGTAAATCAAACAACTAGGATGAACTATCAAACAGGAACTAGCTCGCACATTGATTAGCTCCTAGCTACTCATCCTGAGCACATAAAAAATATCATCATCCTGCCAGAGACCTTGAGTGGCCACTTTCCCGTTATCTGCTCCTGGTCTAATAAGTGCCCTAAGGACATGCTGCAAACCAAAAGAAAAATGCTCCCTGAGGAAAGGGCAACTTGGCCTCTTCAAGAGCTACCTGAGAGACGCAGACTGGTCTCCCCTTGTCACTTGTCCTGACCCTAACCAGGCTCTGGAATACTTTATTATCATCTTCAATAAAGCCTGTGAATTATTTGCACCATTCCGAACATCAAAAACAAAAGGGGCATCCAATCCTTGACTTAATGGCCCCCTGTTAGAACTAAATCACCTATTAGCCTTGAGTTCTGGAGGGATTCAGACTGTGAACCTTATGCTAGCATAGCCAATTACAGGCTCAGATATGTACCCTCCTTGGGACGGCAGTACAATCTTTCACCAGGGGCACCCAGCCAGGTCTCCAAAATGAACACTTAAAACTCTGTGAGAGACCATAGGTATATTCTTACCTTTTAGCTTAATAACACAATCAAGCTTTAACAGCTGTCAGACTTAAAACCATGATTCCAGCATCACATGCAAAAGGAAGACTGAGAAGATAACAGGCAGCATTATAAAGAAAATATTGTTTACTAAAAAGTTTAATAATAGGTGAAATAAAATACAGAACAAATATCAAGAGCTCACAATCATATAAAAATGGGAACTTACAGAACAAAGACTCCTACCACAAACTTAAAATATTTCCTATCTATCCAAGTGTTTTCAAGAGTTCAGAGAGAATCTTTTGAGTCCAAAAAATATGATACACATTCCCCAGATACAGCGTTCATTTCAACTCTGTCTCCCCACTCCCTTTCGGTGAGTCAGCTAGCTCCTCCTTTTAGAATTAATTCTTACAAAATTATCAACAAGGAGGTATTTTAATTAATGTGAACTTCAGAGAAAAATACATTTCCCATATATCACATACTTTGATCAACCAGTTCCTTTGAGGTTTACAACCCCACAATCTGTCACTAAGGTGTGAGAAAGCCACAAGGGATCAGCCAAATGATGTCCTTTTCCTGATGTCATAAAACTCATATTTAGTTTCCAACATCAAAGGCAGCAGCAGGTGATGAGGGCCATAAACTATCCCTCTGGAAGGAAGTCTTAATTAATGGTTCCTCTGGTCAGTTTAATAACATCCTGTGGTTTCAGACACTGACACCTTGAAAGTTAAGGTCAAGCTGCTAACTTGTGTGAGGCGATTACATACACAGACCATTTATTTATAGTACTAATATCATACAGATAACTATAAGCAGAGGGAAGAGAGTCACAGACACTATTAAATATGTGAAGAAGATCCTTGGCAAAACTAAAATGGGTAGTGATATGCTCAGCATGAAGCTTCTCGCCATCACCCTAGAAGAGCTTGCCCACCCACTAACACAACTATTTAACATATCCCTTAAGTCGAACATATTCCCTAACAAGTGGAAAACTGCCCTCATCACCCCAGTCTTTAAAAGTGGAGACAGGATCAGCATAAGCAACTACCACCCCATATCTATTTTACCAGCCTCTCATAAGCCCTAGAGAGAACTGAGTCCGATCAGTGCATGGATTACCTCAACAAATATAACCTCCTCTTCCCTCTGCAGCATGGGTTCCTTAAATCCCACAACACTATTACTGCACTCACCGACTTTACTTCACACCTATATGACTCCCTGGATAGTAAAAAAAAATGGTTGGGTCAATCTTTATTGAGCTAACCAAAATGTTTGACACCATCAGCCATCACATCCTACTCAACAGCCTCACAGCCCTTAGCCTCTCCACCAATACTTTGTCCTGGTTCTCAAGCTACCTCTCGCACAGGTCACAGTGTGTTAGGATAAAAGGTGTATCTTCTGAACCCCAGAATGTTACTTTGGATGTTCCACAAGGATCAATTTTAGGGCCCTTACTATTCAGCCTCTTTGTCAATTCCCTGCCAAGCACATTCCTTGCTAAGATGCTGCTTTATGCAGATGATGCAGTGCTCTCTGTACCAGGAACACACCTCCACGAAATAACATAACCCTTAAAAGAAATCTTTACCAAACAGGAGTTATGGTTTGCTCACAATAAACTCCTCTTGAACTACAGGAAAACAAAAGCAATGCACTCTACCCTACAAAGCTCAAAAAAGCAGGATGGCCCACTTACCATGCTAAGTAACAAAAGTGATGTAATTGAACAAGTTACTACCTTTAAATACCTGGGATTATTCCTAGACGATGCCCTTTATTTCAACACCAATATTGATCATTTCATGAAAACAGCCAACATCAGACTCAGATTCCTTTACTGACACAGAAATGCTATGACCACTGAGCATTGTCACCAAAAGTTCAGTACTGTCCATCGTTGACTATGGACTATTTATAGTGACCACTGAAACTGCTCTCGAAAGGGTTAAACTCCTGCTCAACAAAGCCTACTGACTTGTACTAGGAACTAATCGGTATTCAAACTCTTGCAGTCTGTGCTCCACAACTGGCTGGATCCCATTACCTTTAAGGTCCCAGTACCAGGCATGTATCAAAGGAACTTTGAAGCTTTTTCAACATAACCCCAACTCTAAAACAGTGGTATTGCATGTACTTTACAAACAAACCTCTTTCACCCAGAGATCCCTCTTATATTGAGGCCCTCTCTAGATGAAAGACCTACCCCCCTCCCGTTTTCACCTTAAGAAACTCGGCCAATTCAAAAAAGAACTCCATCACCTCCTGGTAGAAACCCAACAGTGCAACTGCTGTGCACAATAATAGGAGTTCCATCCCCTGCCCTAGACTTCCAACCCTTACCCCCCCTTAACCATTTCGCCCCCGAGTCCTCACCCCTCCCCTCCACTTGCTTTATGCTTCCCATAGACTGCCCCGTGCATACAGCACATATCAGCTTGTTCTCCCTCTTCACCATACCCCCTTTTCCTGTCCCCTAATAACATTATACAGTATGCCTCCTCTGTACCCATGCCAATACTCTCCACACCTCCTCCTTCCTCCCATTTTCTTTGACAAAGGAATTTTTGCTGCCAACTACAAGCAACCTGCACTTAGTAACTAGACCTATAGGCTAGATATATTTCTGTAATAAAAGTATTTGTATTTGAGGTTATACTCCACATTTATCTTGCTTGTAAAATAGTCTTGTCACTTGGCTATTGCATGTTCTCATCATATGATGTAAATTGTACTGTTTTGTCTGTTCTTCTACTGACTTGGAGCCTTTGTAAAAGAGCCAGTTTGGCTCAAAGGTTGTAATTCCGAAACTGAAATAAATAAATAAATAAATAAATAAATGTTGCCCCCTTATGGCATAGACTTACTCTGTTGGGGGAACTTGTGTAGTTGCAGTCTGTGTTTTGTTTTTGCCTATCGTTTTCCCAATTTCATAATTTTAAGGGCTCCAGACTTTGTCTTATGCCTGTTTTCTTTGTCCATTTTCACTCGGACCTCCTTCTCACTACACTTTGATTGCTTCTTTCTCTCTACTATACCCCCTTTTTCTTTGCTTTTCCTATGCCTTCCTCTGTTCTCTGCTGGTTTGCTGTTTTGGCTCAAACTTTGTCCACCAGTCCTGGTATTAATCGAATAGATGAGCTGGTTGCTTCTGGTTTCCTCCAATCTACTTTTCTTATAACTCACTGTTCTCTGTGTGTGGTCCTCCTCTGCTCAGCTAGTCCCTGGCCAGACAGGGAGCTGGGGTGCTGGGGGTGCTGGGGGGGCTGCAGGACTTCATGTTCTGCTTTTTCCTCTGTGAGAGCTTTGGCTTACAAGTCCCCCACTAGCATCAATTAGTGAAGTGCCCAGTGTACCTCCACTGGATTTGGGACTGCTTGCTTTCTCCTTCTTTGGTTTTGTACTCTTCTTTCATTTTTACTAGTTCCCTGTCATTTCCTGTGCTTTCTTTGTTGTTTTCTTTTTTTTTTTTACTTGCTTTTCCAATGTCTTACCTTTTTGTACTTTTGACTTTGGGGTTTCTATACATACATGGGGATTTTGGGAGGGTGGGTGGGTGGGGATTACGAGACTATATAGTTGTTCTTCTCCTGGGTTGATCTTTAGTGGTTTAGTCACAGTGTCTAATGCCAATTTATTAAAAGTAATATCTTGGAATGTTAAAGGGCTTAATGACCCTAAGATGCTTCAAACTGTGTTGCAATATCTCTGTGATGGAAAGTGTGATATAGCCCTAATCCAAGAGACACACTTGTTGGAATGGGATGCTACTTGTTTGGGCCTGATGTGGGTAGGCCAATATTCTTATAGTGCTTTCACCTCACGTCAGAGGGGGGTGGCAATTTTCTGCAGGAAGAACTTGCTGCTAGATATTTCCTGGGAATATAAAGGCTGGGATGGATGCTGTGTCCTCATAGCTGGCACTTATTTGGGGAAACCGGTAGCCTTTATGCCCCAAATGCCCCTGACTTGTCTATTTATCAGGACATGTTGACAGAACTACCCCAAACACCTTCCATGGTAATTTTGGAAGGTGATCTCAATTTGGCCCTTGACCCCTCATTAGATAGAATGGGCCCTGGCCCCCAGTTATGAGCTCTTCTTGGTGCCTTTAGTGTCCTTTCTTCTCTGGGATGTCAGCCTTGTAGACCTCTGGAGGACCGTACACCCGGGAGGAATGGACTTTACCTGTTACTCTACCTTCCATAGTTCCTACAGCAGACTTGATATGCTTCTTACTACCCCTGATCTTCTTTCACAGACTTGGGACATATCCTTGGGAAATATTCTTCTCTCTGATCATGCACCTGTTCTTCTTTCCTTTGTCTGGGACATGGCCATAGGCAGATGTAACACCTGAAGGCTTAATACATCCTTGTTGTCCCAGAGGGAAACTTGTTCCTGGATTGTGCAAGCCATTCAGGAATATTTTCATTTTAATTATTCTCCAGAATTTTGTGGGCCACCCTTTGGGAAGCTCTTAAGGCAGTATTACGGGGTTGTTTGATAGCCCATGCTGCTCGACTCAAAAGACAAAGGGAATGACTTTGGAAAGGGGAAATTGTTTAACCAGGAGAGGCACACTAAGCTGAAGCTTGTTTCCAGGTGTGACCTGGGAGCACAAGGAAGTTAAGTGACTTGCTCAGGGTCACACAAGTGGGGGCAGTGGGATTCAAACCCAGGTCTTCAGGTTTGCAGTTCAGAGCCTTAAACCACTGTGCTATACTGCCTTGAGGACAAATTAAAAACCTTCAAGTTCAATCTTCTCGGGCCCCTACTGGCAATCTAGCCTACCAACATCAGTTGCTGTCTCTTAAGGCTGAAATAGAAAGCATCCTCCAATACCATACGGAATGCACCTTGTACAAACTCAATCTGAAGTATTAGGAATCCAGGGAACATTCAGGGAAGCCACTTGCCTCTCAGCTAAGAGCACAAGCACAGGAAAAATATATTCTTAAAAGTCAGAGGGCTGATAGGGTCACTATTACCTCCCCTTGAGATATTAATCATGGTTTTCTCACCTACTATCAGCAGCTTTATTCTTCAGAGATATATCCCTCCCCTATGCAGCTGGCTTCTTTTATCCCCCAAGGATCTTACTACCACAAGTGCCGGAGTCCTAGTTTCCTTCTTTGGTGAACACCATCCAGCCTTCTGAAGGTGTTTCAGCTATTTGAGACATATCACAGGGGAAATCTGGCCCTGATGGCCTCCTGGTAGAATTTTATGCAACCTTTATAGATCAGCTTGCCCCCCCTCCTAATGTGGGTCTTTAATGAAGCCTGGGAGGTGGGTAGGCTCCCGCTATGTTCACTGAAGCCATCATTACTTTGATCCCTTAAAAGGGCAAAGATAGCATCTTCTGTTCACAATTTCGGCCAATTTTGCTATTGAATGTTGATATTAAGATTTTCGCTAAAATAATAGCAAAACAACTAGAGCTTGTTATTCTGCTCTTGGTCCACCTTGACTAGGTTGGTTTTGTCCCAGGCCACCTGAGCTCTGATAATATCATATGCTGGCTGAAGAATGAAACCTAGGTAGTGAAATCCCTCACAGTGACAATCTCAACAGGTTTCGAGATTGTCACTGTGAGGGACCTGAGGGCGAAATGTCTCCCTTTCACTGACTTTCACCCCCACCAAGACAACTCTGACTCAGAGTTAGTTATTTTTAGAAGGGGGAGCTTGGGGGGTGCAGACCCTCGATAGAAAACATACTGATGTCCGACAGGTTAAATTTCACCTGTCGACATCGGGGATCTTGCTATGCCGAACATCAACAACAGTGTTGTCGATTCAGCATAGGTAAACTGGTGGGTCTTAGACCTCCTCTGGGAAGCACGTTCTGTCCCCTATCCCATTGCCACACTGTCTTTAGATGCTGAAAAGGCCTTTGATAGGGTTGAGTGGCTCTATTTGTTTGAGGCTTTGCAATGCTTTGGTTTCCCTCTACGTTTTCTGTCGCTTCTTTGGATTTTCTATTCTCCTAAAGCTACTGTCTCGACTAACTCTGTACTCTCCCCTTACTTTGGCCTTCATCAAGGTATGCGGCAAGGTTGCCCCTTGTTGCCCTTTCTCCTTCTTCTGGCCATCAAGCCTCTTGCAGTTAAGCTCACCAGGCACCAAGACACCAGTTTCCCTGGCATTACAGTGGGCAACACATTGCATAAAATTGTGCTCTTTGCCGACAACGTTACTCTTTTTGTTTCTCACCCTGAGACCTGACAGTCTCTTCACACTATTATCTCTCACTTCTCTGCTTTGTCTGTGTATAAACTCAACAAGAGCAAGTCTCAAGTTCTCCCACTTAATATGCATTGTACGGCAGATATGTTTGCCCGCTTTCCTTTTCAATGGGCACCAAATGGCATTGTCTGTCTTGAAATTGCCCTGTGGTCCACTATACCTGATACACTTTCAGCTAACATATAAAGGGCTTTAGATACTCTTGCTGCAGATCTTTCCAAGTGGGGCTCATTGATCTTATCATTATGGAACAAAGTCAATGCCTTGAAATTAGTTGCTCCTCCAAAGGTCAAATACATCATCTCTAATTTCCCACTGGCACTCCTATCCCAGTTCTTTAAACGACTGGCAACTAAGAGCTCCTCTTTTCTCTGGGACAGGAAACCCTCTAGGATTAAATAGGCTATCCTGCAGAGACCTTGGAAGGAAGGTTGCCTAAATCTCCCTGACTTGAAATGGTTCCATGACTTTACAGTTCTCCATCAAGCAGTTCTAAGCTATGATCCTTCTCTACTTACTATGTTACCTGGGTGGCTTTCCCTAGAGTTGACTCAAGGGTGCCTCCCAACCTCACATACCCTACTTTTTCCAGATTGGTCTCTTTGGTCCTCCATTTCTCCATGTGCCCGCAATATGCACTTTATCTGGAACAAGTACACTCCTAGCATGGGATGGTGCCTTTGTACCTCGCCAAGGAGGCCACTATGGCATAATACTAGTCTGACCATTGATCACTCCCTGTTAAAATGGAGAGACTGGGAGGCAGGATGCATAACATCCCTAAGTCAGTTGGTTAACTCTTCCCCTGGAGTCTTCTATTCCTTTGCTGAGTTTCAAACCCATTATGATCTCCCTTCCTCACACTTCTAACATTTTCTACAACTGCGCACTCTTTTCAAGCAAAAGGTCTCCAGTAACCTTGCTATTCCCCATGCTCTCCCTTTTGAAGACTGGTTGAATAAGCTCCCAGTTCCCAACACCTGACTGCTTAGTTAATAACTTATTGGAGTAAGGTTTCCCAAGATTTCTCCTGTGTAGGCCCCAGAGACAAGTGGGAGTTAGAGTTAGGCCTTGATATCTCCCCTCTGGATTGGAATCAAGTTTGACTGAATTCTTTCCATTTGACAAGGTATCTACAGGCCTGTTCTATCCAATACAAGTTACTTCATAGGGTCTCACATACTCCATTGTGGTTGTACAGGGCAGGCCTTCTCTCAAACAGTGGTTTCCCGGACACATATCCTTTCATCCTACCCTGTACTTGACTTGTACTGGTCTAGGGTCTGGGCCACATGCTCCTCAGTGATTCCCTTACCTAGTCTGGGAGACCCCCAGTTCAACCTTATTGGCCTTCCCCAACAGACTGTGCCTCTTTCCATGCCTCAGGTCTCTTGGGCTAACTGTGCCTTCACCGTGGTGAAGAGAATCAGTCTCGGACACTTGCACTCTCTGGACTCTCCCTCATATGAAGAGTGATTCCATTTACTAGTCCTGACAGCCACATATGAACAGACCTCCCATCGACTGTTGGGCAAATTTTCACTTTTTGACTGAATCTGGCAACCTTTCTTCACCAAATTTCCTAGACCTACCTCCCGATGATGACCTGATGGTTGACTGTGCCCTAATGCTTCTAGGTCACTGTCCTGTCAGTCCTACGTATGTGTACATATTTATTTTGTCTGGCTGCATCCCTGTGCCATTGCTGCTGTAGGCTGTCCTCTTTGGTACTGACAACATCTCTCATGAGTTGCCCAGGAAGAGTTTAAAGCTCCCTACATTGCAGTAACTGGTCATGCTGACAGCTGTGGTTGATTTGATCATAACTGGCTCGGCTTGACCTTGGCCCTTAAGTGGTCATAGACATCGAGCCAAGCCAGGCACTAGGTTTGTGCCAGGCTGAAGCCAGCTCTGGCTTGCCGATAAATTAAACATACTGTAAAGATTCCAAAAATGTGTGGTGTGCAGATATAAATGATGACTCAGTTACAGACAGTACATGCTTCTGCCACTCTCTTCATTCACTGTATCCACTGGAAGGGTACACTTTCAGATATAAATGATGGGAAAGCATTTCTTGTGTTTAACCATTTGTATCAGCCTATGCAATAGTCTCAATAACAAGAGAAATGTAATAAGGAAGCCTAATAATGATATGGTATTTTCTTTTGTTTTTTGTTTCTAGGAAGCCCAATGGTGTATGCTTCACTTGCTCCTCCCACCAATGTCACATTCCATTCCATAAATTTCTTCATTGAACTCCAGTGGGACCCCCCTGATGGAATCAAAAACTCCACCATTTACTTTGTGCAGTATAAAATGTGGGTGTCTCCAATGGTTTGACAATGACCAAAGAAAGATGTGTGTGTGTGTGTGTGTGTGTGTGTGTGTGTGTGTGTGTGTGTGTGTGTGTGTGTGTGTGAGTTTGTGTGTGTGTCTATATGAGTGAGTGAGTATGTGAGTACCAGTCCAGAATTATCTCAGAATGTTTTTATTTAAGTGTTGTTGAAAATATAAAAACTGGGCAACAAAAAGGGGAAAAACTGAATAAGGAACGTGCAACTTTTTATTGTAACATTATAAGACCAAATGAATCCAATGACAGCTAGTGGAGGAGCATCTGTACATACCAGTGGCACTGATCTCCCGTGTGCATCCTTATTTACTAGCTGAAAGGCTACAAAATCAGTTAAAGATCTGTTGACATCTCTGGCAAACTTCAGAAAATATAATCATTTAGAGCAATTCAATTTGTAGTTCATATATTTTCTGTACAGATTTCAACTTCTGTCTATTTACTACTCAGAATTTGTATAAAAATATAGACATGCATTGTATATAAATAAATAGACAATGTCAGCAGAGAAAGACCATTGGTCCATTCGATCTGCTCAGTTTATCCCAAAGAGTTAATTTACAGCTACAGCTTATTCCACACTTGAAGTCATAATTTCCTGCTGTTGCATCAGTCTGTTGCCATAGAAATAACTGTGATGGCACAAGCAGAATATTATGATTTCAGTAGGGGAATAAGTAATAGACATTTATGAACTCACAAGAATAATGTTCCTGTTTCATGCAGTTGACCTTAGTAATAATGGGATAAAGGGATACAGAGTATTATAAAATATAAGCAGAACTGTGTCAAAATATTATGGAGTGGGATTCTCAAAAAGGATGGATGTGGAGGCAAATGCACACTGCATCTGTATCTGCATCCATTTTCTTGCGTCTAGGCAGTCCTGCTGCTATTTTTAGAAGTTGTATCCATTTACGACAATAAGTCAGAATTTGCAGCAAGAAACATGCAATTGCACATTTTTAGACATAGTTGTGTTCCTTTTTAGACACACACTTTGGACACTGTTAGACCATCTAATAGCTAGTTTAACAGTTTTGATCACATTTCTACTAAGTACATAGCAGAAGACGCAGCTTATGTGACTCTCTTTGAAAATCTTCCCTATGTTTTTCATGTTTTCATGGAGACATTGATTGCTTTTTAACATGTTCAAGGGGAGTGGGATATTGGTATAAAGACCATGTTTGCCAGTGTGTGCTTGCCAAATGTGCCACAAGTATTTTTTTTTTTTATCTCTGGCTTATTTAATAAGCAAGACATCACCAAAGAGTTAAAACAGAGTCAGGTATTACCCAATGGGCAGCACTCAGAATGAAACTGTCCACCCGATCATTGATGTAGCACATACCACATGCCCCTCATCTCCAAGTAAGTCAGTAAGCAAAAGCCGGGAGCCAAGCAGCATGCCCACTGAAGGAGCTATGTCAATTGATACCTGCATCACAGGCTGTCACATGGAGTTGTTGAATTTATTTATTTATTGAATTTTGTTGACCCAGTAAGCCCACTGGGCCTAGACGTCCCTTTTTCAAAGGCGACCGGGATACAGATGGTAAGCAACTGAAACTGAACCAGATTAAGCTGTTGGTGGTATTTTTAGTGAATGGGAGAAATTTGGCCAGGACACCGGGGAAATTCCCCTACTCCTTTTTTCAATAAGTGCCATGGGATCTTTAGCATCCACCTGAACTACCACCAATCCAGGCAGATGGGACCTCGGTTTAACGTCTCATCCGAAAGACAGCACCTCAGAAGTGCAGCACCCCCTCGTGCTGCACTACAGTGTCAGTACTGGGATATTAACCCAAGTGCCAGATGTGGGAACTGAACCCACAGCCCTCTGATCTCCAGGCCTCAGAGGCGAGTGTGATACCTACTGAGCCACTGACACTTTAAATGGATATTTGCTGTATTGGGGAGTTTTGGTGAAATGGAACTGCATTTATGTATGTAAAGTGAACAGCAAAGCAGTGAGTGACTGGCTGTGTTTTCTTTTCACTCCAAGTGCTGCTCATTTGGCTCTTGCCATGGAACATAACTGTTTCAGGTAACATTCCTTACAAGAGTCAGGCACCAGCTTAATTAATAAGTCCAAGACAAATTCATTATTTTAGAGTCAGGACTTAGTTCTGTGCAGAAAAAAATGAAACAAGAGGTCGTACCTCTGTTGTTATTCAAGCAATAACACATGATGGGACATTCATTCATGTTGGGATATATACACACTGGGAGTGTTATGAGGCATGAGACTACATGCTGAGTTCCTTCGACCACCCAGGAAGTAAGTACAGTTTATCCGAGAATAATCACATGCTGTGGAGCATGTTATGCCATTATAACATGGATTCTCTGTCTTGCCAAAGCCCTTCTCAAATTTGTCATTTTTGTGTTTGCTTGCACGTATGCACAAGAAACATTATGTGGCAGCTTAGGAGAGAAGTGGGCTATGGAGGTGTGGCACTGTGGCAGCCAGCGGAGGCACTGCATTTGGGGCTTGGCACTGGTGGACCAATGGAGACACAGTGTGCTGATGACTCTGGTTTCCAAAAGTGCCACCAAGTTAAAACGATGTCACCGCAGCAATCAGAGGCCACCTCGTCAATGCAGCATCAGCCATTCCGCTGCAATGAGGGAGCGACTCATCATTACTGGGCGGTACCTTGCCTAGTGTAATATTGTTTATGAACACAACGGCAAGCCTCCACCATGTTTACAAACAGTATTACACAGCCCCAGTGCCGAGGGGGTGCCCAATCCCCCTCAGCATCATGTGCCCTCCAAAACAGTCTTTGATTGCCGACGAGGGGCACAATCCCCATCAGCTTCAGTCCCCCCTTCCCAGTTTAATTTGCCAACTGAGGAGCTCACTCCCCATCGACATAATGTCCCCCCCCAAAAATGTGTTTTTTGCCAAGGGGGGTGCCCAGTCCCCCTCGGCTCTTGCCCCCCATATGTGCAAACGGGATTGCCCAGTTCCCCATCGGCAACAGTCCCCCCAAAAAACACTCAGGTGGCAAGCTGGGAGCCTACCTCAGCATGCAAAATGTCCCTGTAAAAAAAAAAAATCCCACGATGTTTTGCATTTTTTTAAAGAGCTGTAAAACAGAAAACAGTCCCTTGTTGAGTCAGTTGGCCCCTTCCCCAGCCCGTGGCCACCCTCTGCGCACCCTGCCTCCTCACAATCCAACTAACCCCATACTTGCCTCTGGCACCCAGCGCAATGATCTTCGGTAGACCAGGAATACATCTGCACTCTTCAAAGCTGACCGCGAACTGAAGAAATGCCGGTAAGCTGAATAATGGCATAAATAAGTTTTTTTCAACTTTGGTGCATATCTCAGGCATTTTTGGGAATTTTGGCACCAGATCTTCAACATGGGGTTATTGGGACCCCTCCTCATGAATTCAGGCACTGTCATGGTGTTCTTCAGTCCCAAAAGGTGATTTTGCGGTCACTGTGCAGAATCACCTTTTGGGACCGATTAATGAAATGACAGTGCCAGTGTTCATGAGGTAGGCTCTCAAAAAGTCTATGTTATATATTTGGTGGAAAAAATACAAAAAATGACTGCTTTATGAGCGTGCATTGTGCAGTTGCTATGCACACTCGTAACTTCGCAAATTTTCAATATTTTCACTCCAGATTTTCAGCACTGGCATTTTTCTGCTCCTCCTTATGAACAGTACAGCTGTCATTTTTCACATCCTGGCCAAAATTTATTTTCTCACTTCTGGCACAGAATAGTGCGGTTGCTGTGGGAAATCAGTGTTTGGGACACATTAAGAAAATAACAGTGACACTGTTCATGAGCAGAGGTTCTAATATGTCTATGTTGAAAATTTTGTGACAAAAGTCCATAAGATAACTGTGTTACGAGCGTGCGTTGCGCAGCTTCCATGCACGCTCGATACTTTGCAAATTTGTAATATTTTCACTCCAGATTTTCAACATTGCCATTTTTCCACACCTCCTTATGAACAGTACAGCTGTCATTTTCACATCCAGGCCAAAATGTGTTTTTGCACTTCCGGAGCAAAATAGCATGGTCGCTGTGGGAAATCAGTGTTCAGGACACATCAAGAAAATTACAGTGACACTGTTCATGAGCAGAGGTCCTAAAATGCCTAGATTGAAAATTTGGTCATAAAATGACTGTGTTACATGCATGCATTGTGCAGTTTCCACATATGCTTGGAAGTGCGAGAATTTTTAATATTCCCACTACAGATTTTCAACATTGCCATCTCTTCACACCTCCCTATGGATGCTACAGCTGTCATTCTTCACATCCTGCCTGATCTGTGTTTTCATACATGTGGCACAGAATGGCATGGTTGCTGTTGGATCTCAAAGTTCGGGACACATAGACAAAATCACACTGCTACTCACCATGAGAAGAAGTCCCAAATGCTTTCATGAGGTGGGGTCACAAAAAGGCCATATTGAAAATTTGTAGTGCAAACACCAACAAATGCCCGGGCTGTTAGGGTTTCTAGCCATAATGTCCCACCCTGTACAGACTGACAGGTTTTGGGGTGTGCCTTTGGATTGCCGACTGTACTGCTCATGTCATCCCACCCCCCCCCCAACCAGTGACAGGCATTAAGGTGTACCTTGGACTCTTCAGCCCCAGAGTTCACCCCATTCTCCTATACTGCACCCATTTCAGTGTGTGTCCTTATGGAATGGGGTGACTGTAAAGCCAAACACCCCAAGGCACACCTCAGCATGTGTCGGTGTCAGCAGAATAAGGTGAGGTGACATGGCATGAACGTCATGGGAAATGACCCAAACACTTACCCCAATGCCTGTCCATCTCTATAGGATGGAGGCGGGGTTGGCATGAAGTTCAATACTTCACTGCCATTCCTATTCTGCATCTGTCTAACTCCTGCATTTCCAATGCTAATACCAGCAAGCAAACATTCGGCATTGACAAATGCTTGTTGAAAATGTTGCTGATTCCCACACAAAATCCTTCCATCCAATTTAAACAAAGTAATTTCAATTGGAAGGCTATGCCTGTAGTTATGTGGGGAAAGAACTCCTCCCCCACATCCTACATAAACAAGCAGAGTCCTGCTGCTCTGCTTAGAGTGAGTCACACTCGCAGTGCTCGCTACCCTTTGGCGGCTGGTCCGTGCTGCTTCTTCGTCCTGTCTCTGCCTGTGCCTTCCCTGTCTTTTGCTTCTCTGTCCTGCCCCCCATCTCTCTCTCTTGTTTTCCTTTGTTTGTTTCCATTTCCCTTCCCCTCCTCCTGTTCCTGTTGCCTTGTTGTTTGTTCTCTACCTGCTCTTTTTGGAGGTTTCTGCCATGCTTCATGACCCGCAGCCTCCTTGCTCTTGCCTCTGTGCTCTCTCCCCCATGGCTGCTCATTCAGCACCACTGTTCTTTGCTCCATGCTGCTTACTGCATCTGCTTATTGCTCCTTGTTGCCCTCTGTCTTTTTCCATTCTGGCAGACACTGTTTCGTGCCGCTGCATAGTTCATTCCTTTCTGGGAGCTCGCTCACTCCCTGAGGATACTGGTCTCCATCGTCGGGGCCTCCCCATGCTGCTTCCTTCCTGTTGCAGCTCCCGCTGCCCTTCCTTACTTGGCCAGCGTTCTTTACTGCTCTTCACTCCACCTCGCATTCGCCATTCCTGCTAGTAGGTGCTCCACACTCCTGGACTGCAGCTTCCTGAATCACTTGTCCTGTCTGCTACTGGGCTTGATGGCCCTGCATCTATCTGCCTGTGCTTGGCTATGCTTCAATGCCTCCATCATATGGGGGAACAGCCTAGCGTCCAGCATACCTCTCCACTGTCCTGATTCTGCCACATGATTGTCCTCAGTCATTCCTACAGTTCATGTTCCAATGCCTAACCTGAAGGGATTTTTCTACGCATACTAATGTGCGCGCTGCAGTTACAGACTCATTCTTTTTAGCACAGGCATTTTGCAACACGCCCTTCTACCATCTCAGTGTGACACTATCAGTACCTCAGTGATCAGCATGTTGTGATATGTCCCAAAACAAATTTTATTTTTCACTATTATGCAGTTGTGGACTTCTTGGCACACCTTCTGTGCCAGCTGGTTAGGGAAGATCTCCTTCAACCACCATTGTGGATGACAGGTGCCATTGACATTCCTTTACATCAGTGCCTTTATACCTCTCTCAGGCATATTATCTGCTAACATACCATTATGGGCTGCGTTGCTCAGTGGCACAGGAGGCTTCCTTTACTTACTGTTTACACTATGACCTCACCTGATTCCCCTTTGGCTTCAGCCCTGGGATGTCTATCTGGCAGGTGGCCCTCAGTGGTGGCACCGTCATGCTAGCCTATGTGGGGTCTAGCCTGACTTGCTGTCCGTCTGCCTACCTAACTGGGGTCAGGTCATACACTGCCGGCCACATGGGGACCTCACCTGGCATGCCCTTCTGCTCCTTTGTTGCCCTACATGAGTGTTCTGCAGCCTGCTGTCCCATCAGGATTGGACGCACTCCAGGATATCTTGCTTTCAGTCATGCCAATCGAGTGCTGGTTGCTGCAGCTTTCTCCTTGCCTGTTCGCACCTCTCCATTATTTAGGATCCATCTGTGCTCCATTGTGGATGTACTTCGGACTATGTATTCAGATTTTACATCATTCTCTGGATGCTTGCCACATTGCCTCGCTTCATTTGGATTATTTCTACTACCTCACTTTACCACTTACCGGCTGACCTACGTGTGATCCAGCCATGCATGCTAGCCTTCGTGGAGTTAGCTGCCACTCTCTACTTACTTTACCAGCTGACCTACATGTGGTCCAACTGTGCGTGCTAACCTTTGTGGGGTTTAGCAGTCACTCTCTACTCACTTTACCAGCTGACCTACATGTGGTCTAGCTGTGTATGCTAGCCTTCGTGGGGTTTAGCTACCATTTTCTATTCACTTAACAGCTGACCTACATGTGGTCAGCCGCACCTCCTACACCTCCTACCTCCTATCGGCTAATCTACATGATCCAGCTGCACATTTTCACCTTGTTTGAGCTTAGCCCCCCACCCTTTACTCCTTTGGATGCTTCCTACTGAGATGCTTCATTAATTCGGATCTACTACCACTCCAATTCCTGCCTAGATATTCAGCTCAGCTCTATTCCATTATGCCTTTCTATATCGTGGCTTAAGCATTAAACCTAATATCTTCAGCGCCATATGACCTAATTGTGGTTCTGTCGTCAGTTCATCAGCCTTCATCTCAAGGCTTCTGCCATTCTCTGAACTCATAAGCTCCACATCAGCTGAAGCCTGGAGGTTTGACTACATCTATTCCATGCCTTGCCAGCATCTGGGCCTGGAAATCCACATACTCTATACTTCACCTGCTAGCCTTTCAGGAGCTCCTTGCCCCCTATGGACCTACATCTGAATTGATCAGACATTCTAATACAATGCTGACCTCCATACTGGTCCACCTGGATACTTCAAGTGCTTATTTACCTGCTTCACTCGCGCAAGATCTGGAGGCCTATCGCTGACTTTCTCGCCTATTTCTATAACTGCTTCACCCCTCGGGACCTGCAGATCCATCAAACCTTACGCTACCTAACCGTAGGGTCATCTATTGCTCCTTCACTCTGTCTCCTTTGCCTTCACCAGACTGGAGGTTTGCACTATGCCCTCTCCATCCATAGCTGTCATCCAGCTTCTGTGCTTCCTCACCAAAGCCCACGTGTGCAGAGCTTGCTATCAGATCAGCACTACCAGTTTTCATATTCTGAGTCGGAGTTCTAGTTATTTGGATACATGTTCTCAGAGAAGACTTCCTCGCCTTTGGATTGCTTGACTAGTCCTACTTTCGTCACTTTAAATTATTATGCTCATTGGAATTCCTGGACTAGGCTTCACTAGAAGATTGTACTACCTTTTCACCCGTCATTCTAATATCAGTACTCAAGTTCAGCTTCCTGCTCGGCTGGATCAGCATCTACAACTCTGAAAATCGGACTAGCCAATATTTTATATCATTAATTTAGGTTATTCTCCTTTAGTATGCCCAGAAGAAAGGGCAGGTCGGTAGCCATGGGTCCTCAGAGGTTTCCCCGCAAGGGGGGGTTTTCCTCTCCTGCATGCTACTGGCCATACTCTCCGGAGTTGGAGGAGATAATCGTACGATATTCATTATTCTTTTTGGGGTCTCATCCTACTTAACTAACCATCCTTCCTATGGTGGGATATAGAGAAAGGCCCAAACATCAAGTCATAACAAGTTACTCATCTGTTCAAGCATCTAAGCACTTTGCATATACCATCTGGTTCATCATGCACTATAATCACTGGCTTACTTATATCTATGCCGAAGTACCTAAGCACTAATCATCCCGTACAACTAATACCTTGGAAGCATCATTCTACTTACTGGTCTGGCCTCTGAATCCAAACTCAAACCTACATTATTCAGGTGCAGTACATAGCACAAGCACTAAGCTATGAACCACACATAATGTATTTATATTTTAAACAAGTGTAAAAGAGGGTTTAGGAGCACATATTGTAAAAGGAGAGAGGGGCACAATTTTGACAACACAGAAGGATTCAAATTTCAAGAGGAATACCACATTTTGGGGTAATGAGGTGTAAAAATGCTGAGAGGTACCAGGGATGTATATTTTAGGATGGGAAAGGAATGAACATTGTAAGGCGTACATGAGCTGCAAAGTTTGGGAGAAGTAAGAGCTGAAAATTTCAGGAGAGGTGAAGGTACACATTTCAGGAGAGCATGGGATGAAACATTTTGGAGGTGTAAGAAGTGTACATTTTACTTGGGTGAGATGTGTATTTTTTTTTTGTGGAGCAAGAGGATCATATTTCATGTAATTTAAATTAAAGGATTTTTTTGAAGTGAAGGGTACTCCTTTTTAAATAGAAAGAAAAACACCATTTGAGGGGGATGAAGTGTGCAAATTTGGGAAGGGCAAGAGGTACACATTTCAGGGGTGGTGAGGGGAATAGATTTTGGGAGGAGAGAAGTGGACATTTTTGGAACAGTAAGATGCACAGATTTTGGGAGAGGTGGGGGTGCTGGACTTTAGAAGGTAAGAGGTATACATTGTAGGGCGCTAAGGGATGGAACACTGGGAAGAGGTAAATATACACATTTTGAGAAGGTTAAAGAGCATACATTTTGAGATGTGTGATAAGGGGTGAAACTGTGGGATGGTTAAGAGTTCTAATGTATGAGAAGTATGTGGAGCAAAATTTGGGGAAAATAAAGGACACAAATTTTAAAATGTTATGGGAGGGGCAAGGGATGGAAATGTTTGGAACAGAAAAGGGATATACATTTTATAACATGGATGGGGAACATTTTGAAAAGGGTAACAGATGCAAATTTCAGGATGGGAAGGGTGTATACTTTGGATGGGGTAAAAGGAGCCAATTTTGAAAGAGGGGAGGGGTATAAATTCTGGGAGAGTAGAAGGATGTTAATTTTCAGAGGGAGTGCATACATTTGGTAGTGTTATGTGGTACACATTTTGGGAGCGGGTGGGCATGTGCATTTTTGGAGGGGTAAGGAATATAAATTTGAGAGTATTCAGATGCAAAATTTCTTGACAAATAAAGAGTATAAATTTTGGGAAGGGGCCAGCCTGGTGGCACTCAGGGCTGGGGCGGTGGATGCCACACCTTGTGCTACGCTGGTGAACCAGGTGTGGGAATGGACCCAGGCCATCAGGGGTAAGATGGGGAGGAGGAGTGAGCATCTCAACAGATGCTCTCCTCCTCCAGGGGTGGGTTGCTGGATTGCTCTAAGCACCCATAGCTCCTCTTCCAGTGGAAGCACAGGTGGTAGGGGCACATGGCTCTCTGGAATCAGGGGAGGGAGGATGCTGTTGGGTGCTTGACGATGGCATGTGTCAGCACATCGTTCATCTGAATGAACATCGTCTGCACTGGCATCCTTGGGATAGGGAGAAAATGGTTAAAAAATTAATACACCCCTAGCCAAATGAGCAATGTGAAAAAAGGGAGATCCTGGTGACAGGACCTGGAGGATGGAGTAGGAGGGGGTACGAGGCACCCTCCAAAGCTGAGGAGCCAGGCAAGTATTAAAAAAAATTGGGGGAAGGTAAGTGGTACAAGTTTTGGAAAGGGCAAGAGATGCAAACTTCAGAGTAAGGTCAGTGGTACAAACTTTAGGAGGGGTGAAGAGTGCAGATTTTAAGAGGGGGTAAGCCATGCACATTTCTGGATGGATGGGAGGTGTAAATTCTGGGAGAGTCAAGGAGTTCAAACATTCTGACGGATATTATGCGGAAATTATGTGCGGGAGAAGAGTACACATTTTGGGATGGACAGAGAATGCAAATGTGGAAAGCATAGGGGTTCACATTTTGAGTGGTAGAGGGACACATTTTAGAATAAGTAAAGTGTAAAAATCTTTGTCAGAGCAAGAGGCTCAAATTTTCAAAGATGTCTAAGGTGGAAATGTTACAAGGGGTGAGTCATACTACTCTAAGGAGAGGTGCACATTTGGAAATGGCAAGTGTTGCAGATTGTGGGTGAGGTAAGGGGTCACATTTTGGTATGGGTAAAAGGTACAAAATTCAGAAGTGGTGAGGGCTGCAAATTATGTGAGGGGCAAGAGATACAACTTTTGAATAAATTTAGGGGTGACATTTTTGGGGGAGGGGTGAAATGTGAAAGATTTGAGAGGTGAGAATGTTTTGTAAAATGAGAAGGAAACAAATAGTTGCCTTACAAGTATTTTGGTGGACATATGTATATGGAGTGAGTGTTCAGGATAATGAGATCCAGGTGTGTATTCATACAGAAATATTTACACAGGTTGGAATGTGCATTCGTTCATCAGATTGCTTTGTTTATCCAAGCCATTTTATAACACTTTTTACTGACTTGTGAATGATGACCGTTAAGTGAGGTTGGTTCCTGTTTTTCATTCCACGATAAGGTCACATTTTCAAAAAATATTTATAAATAAAGCATTTAATGGATACTTAGAGGTTCACTGGTATTAAACATTTGATATTCTTCTTAGGCAGCAGCAATTAGGTGAATATCTTGTTTTTTGGCAAGGTTAGCACTAGGAGACTTTTAACCATTAGTTTAAAATAATTGCCACCAAAGTATTCCTTCATTCTTCAGCATCTTTCAGCAGTATATGCATAGTCTCAGTTCATACATCCATTATGAATGATGTATAATTAAATATCCCCCATTTTAATAAAATGAGTCATATAGTGGAGTCATTTCATTAAACCCTTAGGGACCAATATTAAACAAGAGGTCTACTGCATTAGCAGCAGTGAACCTCATGCAATTCTGTTGCACTACGTGGCACACTTCAGTGATTCAACCAAACTCATTCAAGGGATGGGGAGGAGACTCCATACCAACCAGGAGCAGTAAAATGAGATACACAGCTGTTGTGCAGAGGCACAGGAGGGCTAGAATGTTCAGACACAGAGAGGCTATAATGACTTTAGGAAAGGTCATGTCACAACAATGGCATTTCTCAAACATAATAATAATAGTCATGGGCCAGATGATGGGTGCTGTATTTGTGGAATTACCTAAGGCCTTCGACCTTGTAGCTCATTCCCTTTATGCTGCACAATACTACCCTCAGGTGGCTCCTCCACTGCAGTATCCTGCTTTAATCTGAAGCAACTTATTAAAATTTATCACTCACTCACATATTCTGACCACCAGGACTAGAGGGCATGCGATGAAGCTGGGTGGAGTTTAAAAGAGATGTAAGGAAGTTCTACTTCACTGAAACATAGAAACACAGAACCTGACAGCACATAAGGACCCTATGGCCCACTTAGTCTTCCCATTTCCCCCTACTTAGTGCAATACTGCTGACCCTACTTTATCTACAGCTTACCATCCCTTATCTATTCCTATGGTTCCCTTATGTCTATCTCATGCATTCTTGAATTCCCACAACGTCTTTGCCCCCACCACCTCCTCCTCAGAAAGGCTGTTACCATGCATTCACCACCCTTTCCATGAAAAAAATACTTACTTCCTCGCGTTACCCCTGAGTCTATCCCCTCCAGCCTCATATCATGACCCCTTGTTCTTGAGCATCTTTTTTTTCTACAAAATGGTACCCTGTTGCACCTCATTTATGCTCCTGAAGTATCTGAAACTCTTTATCACATACCCCTCTCTCGCTCCTCTCTTCTAGGGCATATAGTCCTGGTACATGCTTCACTAACCTCCCACAGACCAAGTTTAATGATATCCCACTTTAGTTGTGCATCCATCACTGGCTTAATCCCCTCGAGTCTCTCTTTCAGGATTTCCAGCATTTTGCCCAAAATCCACCCTCCTAAAGTCCACCACCCTACTCGCTGAACCAACAGGCTCCCTGCTCGAGCTGAGCATGAACCACACTGAATGGTGGTCACTCCCAGCTAGTGGGTCCTCCACATTCAGTTCCCTCACTGCCTCCCCATTCGTTAGTACCAGGTAAAGCATATTACCTAGCCAAGTTAGCTCGCTGACCATCTGAGCCAGGTGACTATCCTGTAACGCATCCAGGAGTACCTTTACCCTGGCACTAGAGGTGGCTGAGATTCCCCAATCTACTCCAGGTAGACTGAAGTCACCCATGATCCCCACATTCCCTTTTCTGCATACCCAACGTATCTGCGCCAGTAACTCCCAATCCAGCTCCTCGGTCTGGGTAGGCAGCCTATACACCACCCCATCCTTAGTTTTCTCCCTCTAAAGTCTGAGAACTGCAGCCATTGTGCCTATGTCCTCCTCTCTTCCCCCTCATCTCATGAACATCTAATCCCTTCCCTTGCGTAAACTGCCACCCCTCCCCCTCTTCCCACTTCTCTGTTTTTTTTCTGTGTATTCTATACCTTGGGATCCCCAGTTCCCAATCCTGGTGCTGGATGGCCAGGTCTCTATGATACCTGCAACATTCACCATCTGTTCAGATAAGAGAGCCTGCAGATCAGCTGTTTTGTTACCCAGGCTCCTTGCATTTAGGAAGACCACCCTCCACCCAGTTCCATCCATTTTCCTATTCCGTTACCCCTCAACACTACCCCTCCCCTTCAGTCCTCCTCTGCTACAAACACTGTTATCATGGGAGGTCAGCTCATATGGCTCCCCTACCAAGCAACCTTGTAAACTTTCTGCACACTTACCTCCCACCTATCTAGTTTAAAATCCCCCTGGATATTATGTATTCTTCTAGCTTACAATATAAGACTCCCTGCCCCCCCTACTCAGGTGTAACATGTCCTTTGAGTACAGGTTGCAGTTGTCCCACGTGTTCCCTCAGTCTCCCACCAGCCCATACCCATGAGTACAACACCACCACCCCCATCCAAGTGTTAAACTTTAATATCCTGTCCTTCCTTGCCCTGCTTGTCCTTGGTACTAGAAACACCTCTGAGAAGGTCACCAAGCTCCTTATCCTCCTGCATAACTTCCCCAGCTCCACTAATCCCTCCATAACTATCTACACCATACTATTCCCCAGGTCGTCAGTGCCTACATGAATCAACACATTAGGTTTAACTCTGCCTCCCCTAACACACCTAAGAATAGCTTGTCCCACCCTATCTGCTGTCAAGCCTGGCAAGATTCCACCCATATTCTACTGTGCCATTGTCCCCTCCCTCCCCATCTTATGTCTTTTAGGATAGAGTCCCCATCACTACAACCCGCTCCTCCTCTCCCAACGTCACCCCTCCACCACTGATGAACACACTGTCTGCAACCCGCCCAGCCAGTACCTTTCATCCTCTCTGGGGTTGCTCCACCCTTTGCTACCCCAGGCCTCACCCTCCCTCCCTCCTGCTCCTACCTGTTGAGCCTCCACCAATAACCTGTCAGCCCCCCATTTGGACTGTTGTCCCTTGCAATTTCCTACCCTAATGACTACCTGCCTCCTTCCGGGAACCCCACCATCCTCTTCCCCCATAGGTGCCAGAACTGGGTACCCATTACCTGAACCTAACCCTGTGCTGCAGACAGTGCCCCTGCCACCATCCTGATATGGCCCCATATTTCCACTATGGTTTCTCATCCCCTCCCTTATCCACATAGACCCTATATGAGTGGGATCCCCATATACCCAAGTGGGTGCCCATTGCACTCCCATGCTTCCCCTCTCATCCCTAATCCTCCTTAACTCCCCCACTAGCCACTGGACTTCAGCCTCCAGTTCTCTCAACCTGAGGCAGATGGGACATTTGCTTAGCCTACCCAATGTACCCATCCAGACATCCTCCCCACAGCCATTTCAGCCCACCAATGTTTCCCTCTGGTATTTTTACTGCCCACATGCCCCCCATATCAGCCCCCCTTTCCTTTGGGCCACTGCACACTACCCCTCCTTCCCATACCGCCAGTCACTGTCCTGCCACCCAAGACTCCACCAACCACCTCCTCCCCCGTACAGCCTCATCATCCCCCTCTCCCCCACTCGTGTTTGCACCTGAGATCGTGCTCCAAAACAGTGAAAGTGACTTGCCTCCCAGCCCATCCCTAGAGAGACTACCATAACCCCAGCTGAGCTAAGCCCAATCAATGACCCTCCGGTCCAATTACCCCTGCCCAAGCAGCCATGATCCGCCCAACAAATAATTACCTTCCAGTAACAAACTCTCAGGTCCAATTACCACTACCCAAGCTGCCGTGATCCTCCCAACAAATAATTACCCTCCAGTAACAAGCAGCTCTACCCAAAAAGCTGTGAACAGTTCCACAGATTAGACACCCTTGAGATGCAATCATCACACAATATCAAAATACATGATTTAAATTCAGACCCTAGAGTGATTTTCCACATTTACCATATCAAGAATCCAGGCTTATTTCCCTAAGGTTCTGTGAGCATGCAATATCAGAAATAAGCAATTTAGTTCACCAACTCCTGAGCGCTATCCCGACTCAGTACCCCAGTATCCACTGTTCCTTTTGCTATTCCCCCATACTTAAAACAACTATTAAAATCAGTAAATGGCTAACTAGGTGATAAAGATTTTTGTCTCCCCTCATTTAAACATCCTTTTAAATCATCCTTGTAAATCACATTCCCCTTGAGTTACTTCCCTCATTTCCAGTACTCAAGAAACCACAGTACCCTATGATGATAGCACCTAGTTTAGACATCTTATTAATGCCCCAGATCCCTGTCAGTTTCCCTGCTACAGTCTGTTATTTGTGCCACAGGTACTTCTCCTTGTACACTTAAAAATTCCTGACCAACAAAGCCATTAACCCCAAATGTACCTTCAGTGTAGCTGCTTCATACTGCACATATGATCATAATTGCCCCACCATGTGCCCCTTCCTGATAGGTGCACAACTACTGGGGAGTTATTTACCTAGTTCATTTAATACTAGAGGAGGACTGAGATAAGTGGGTGGGTGAAAAATCTCTTGTTTACATGAGAGGCAGACGGGGTGGGGGGGCAGGTGAAAAACCTCTTTCTTTATGCATCTGGGCTCCTGCTTAAATAGCCCAGCTGCTGATTTAAAATTTGGCACGCTTGTTCCTATTGGCTCCTACAGGAGCCCAAGTCCACTGTCTCTCTCTCTCTCCCCTTTGCCACAGATGTGGCCCGGTCCCTGGTTGTTCAGCAACAGCCATTGATTCTCCTCTGCCATGGATGCAGCACGACCCCCAGATTTATGGCTATGCTCACCCTTCCCTTCCATGCGGCAACAACCGCAGTTCTTTCTGCCATGGTAGTGGCTGTCTTGTGTTCAGCTGTGGTCGAACAGTCAGCCCACAGCCTAAGACTGTAGCCTCTTGTGTATGTGGCAGGGCTCCTGCATGATATGTGTTGCCCTTCTCTGAACTCCCTCATCTTTAACTATGTCCTTTCTGAGATGTGGCCTCCGGAACCAGACACTGTACAGCCCAAGACTGTAGTCTCTTGTGTATGCAGCTGGGCTCCTGCACCATTTGTGTTGCCCTTCTCTGAACTCCCTCAGCTTTAACTATGTCCTTTCTTAGATGCATCTTTCAGAACTGGACACAGTACTCCAGATGAGGTCTCACCAAAGGTTTGTACAGTGGTAACACTACCTCTTTTTTTTCTGCTGGAGAAACCCCTTCCTATGCATTTCAGCATCCTACTGGATTTCCCCATGGCCTTTTCATATTGGTTGGTCACCTTTAAGGTATCAGATATGTTTACCCCCATGTCCCTTTCCTGTTTGGTGGCCGTCAGCACCTCCCACCCCCATCATGTACTCCTCCTCTTGGTTTCTGTGGCTCAAGTGAATGATTCTGCACCTTTTTGTTTTGAAATTTAGCTGCCACACTCTTTACCACTCCTTAAGCTTTCTTAGGTTTCTCCTCATTACCCCCTCAGAGAGTCAAACCTGTTTCAGATCTTAGTGTCATCTGCAAAGAGGCATATCCCTTTCCTTCCAGCCCCTCTACAATGTCCCTTATGAAGACATTAAAGAGGACTGGCCCCAGAACTGATGCCTGTGGCACCCCACTAGTCACACTCCTCTCCTTGGATTAAACTCTGTTTACCACCACCCTTTGTGTTCTATCCCCTCAACCAATTTCTCACCAGTTTACCACCTTGGAACTCACTCTCAGGCTGTTCAGCTTGTTTACAAACCTCCTATGTAGAACAGTACTGAAGGCCTTGCTGAAATCCAGGTTCTGTAGGTCACATCCACCACCCCTCCCTGATCCAATTCCATGGTCACCCAGTCAAAGAAATCTATCAGACTGAAAGTGTGGTAGATGCCTGGAATAGACTACCAAAGGAGGTGGCGGAGGCAAACCTAGTGGGGCTTCAAGCATGCTTAGGATTAACATAAGGGACTATTACTGAATAGGAAGTGAAGAAGGCAGGTCACTGGAGACCAATTAAGGTCTGTGGAAGCTGACTAGGCAGGGACTACCTGGACAGACTGTGTGGACCAAGCATTCCTTTTCTGCCAGCAAAGTCTTTGTTTCCATGACTAATAAAAATACTGGTGTCCTGTAGAGCGGGCACTTTGTTTTCTCTTTTCATTGCTAATCTCCTTCTTTCCACCTCCTCCTCCTCCTGTCCTTCTCAATGTATGCTGTTGACTTGGTATTATACCATATTACACATTGTTTGACCAATTTAAATAATCTTCTACTCTGACTTCCACAAGATCCAGGGATGGCTCTTTAATAATAAGCCAATTTTAAACAATAACAAGACTCAATTCATGTTGTCTGACACTAGTTCTAAGTTGTGAGCAAACTCCGGTCAGTTAGATGTCTTGTATTGATGGATCCCTGTTGGATGCTGATAGCCATTTTAAGTATTTAGGGATTACTTTAGACTACAGTTTTCATTTATTTCACCATATCTATGTTGGTTGTACAGTAACTCTGTTAACTTCATGTTGGACGTTGCTTATAGAATTCATAATCTTACCCACAATGTGTGCTTGGTAATTTCACAATGAATCCTTCTACAGTACTTAGCCTTAAGTATAGCCTGTTAGATATTCTAATACCTCCAAAGGTAACTGGCCAAGTGGGACATCACCTATTGAAAAACAGAGACAATTCTGGCATAAAAAGACCATTGGTTCATCCACTCTTCCTTTTTATAGCCTATGTTAACCTAAAATGCAGTGTCTAAATGGAGCATTTACACTTGCCTCCCACATAGCTTCCTTCATTACTGCTACCACTGAGTTACCATTCAGCCCATAAATCTGTCCCAGCTATACTTTAAACCGTTAATGTTTGTTTCCACACATCTCAGCTGGTAAGCTGTCCCATGGCTCAACCACTCTTTGTGTAACATAAAACTTCCTACTGTCCTTCCTGAATTCCCCCACAAACTTCCACTTATGTCGCCATGTTTTGATTCACCATTCATGCTGATTAGTTCCATGCAGTCTACCTTGTTCATTCCTTTCAGCCGCATGAAGGCCTCTGTCATAGCTCCCCCTCTCTCTTCTGGCCTCCAGCAAGTACATGGTCAGAGACCTAAGCTAATCCTCATTGTTCCTGCCTGTTGGCCCTAAATCATTTTGGTTACCCTATGCTGAAAGCATCTCAAGTCTTTCTTTGTTTTTCCTTTGGTAGAGATTCTAGAATTGGGCACAGCATTGAAGATGGGGCATTACCTGTGATCTGATCTACAGAGAAGTAGAATTACCTCCTACCTTTCTGTTTTTGAGACCCCTTCATTAATACACCATAACATTTTGGTTGCCATGCTATAGCTGTGATGGGCAAAGTTGCTGAAATTTGCTTCGCACTGAAATTTTGAAGTTTCTGCAACTTTGCCTCACTGACGTCCTCAATTCACTTAATTATTTTTCCTGCTGAACTGGCCAAATTTATGAAGTGAATCTACACAAATTGCCATTTCACATGTGAATTAGACAATTTCTTCAATGATTTGCCTGGCAAATTGTCCAAAGTTCACATGGCAAATCTATGTGAATTGCCAATTTGTGGGCAAATTAGGCAATCCACATAGTTTTTTGCCTGATGACTTGACCAAATTCATTCAGCAAATCCATGTGAAATGCTGATTTGCAGGCGAATTTGTGCAGTTCACTGGTAAAAAGAAACTATGCAAATTGCAGTCACATCTGACCCTACTGTAAAGAAATACCTTACATATCCAGTGTGCTATAATACCACCCCCTTCCATCTCCCAAAAACGTTCTAGTCACATATCCCCCTCCCATCCTTCACTGACACCCTCCTCCCCCCTCTACCCTGGTGAATTTAAAAGTATCAGAGTGATATAAGGTCTAATATACCCTTCATTCTACCCATGCACCAAACACATTCCTCTGCCTCCTCAACCTGACTCTCACTACCAGATCTCCTCATAAGACTCCCCACCCAACCACCTCCGGCTCCCACCACCTTTCTCCCACAACCAGAACACAGAACAAATGTTACTATAATAAAGATAATGGTCCCCTAGTGCAGAGCATCTGCTCGGTTCAGTGTTCATCTCATTAATGATACTGGTGCGCACATGAGTGCTATCATATTTGCTCCAAATAAAATCTAATTGGCTGAATGTTTAACAAATCAGGTTTCAATAGGTACTAAATACATTAGCATTCATTCATGTGGGGCCCCAAAACTTTGTGCAATGAGGTTGGTGTGACCACAAGGATATTCATGAAGTCTGAATTTCCACAAATTCGACCAGCTTCTCTGGTGAATTAAAACTTCACCGCATCTGTACTGCTGCCCTTGTTGCATTGACCAGATTGTTTTAGGGAGTGCGGTATGGTGAAAATAACATCAGTCACTTTGGTCTTGTGACTAGTCATCTCATCCAGCATTATCATGTGTACTTTGGAGTGGACTGGCTATCCCTTGCTGCTGTGTGCCCTTTTGGCCCTGGCTGTCTAATTAGCAAACTACTAAGAACACAAGAACCTGCTTCATTACCTGGTTTGCTTTAGTTTCCCCTTATGTACTAATCCTCTCAAATTCATGTTGCAGTGACTCCTCTTGTGCACTAACATTATCAAATTCAGTGAGAAATCGTTCTTATGTATTCCATAGTATTCTACTAATATGAAGTTACAGGCCTTCTCCTCTCTTACTACTATATATTGAAACTCTCTTCCTCTGAGACTGTAACATCTCCTCTCATTTGTCTTTAGAAGTGAAGTACAAAAATATCAACACACATGAAATGCCTGTGTTTGCAGTTTATTTTATGATTGTTGCTTTAATGTTGGGCCTAAACATTGTTTATTTGTTATAATCTATAAATGCTGTATCTTTCTTTGATGTATTTTCAGTAATTATCTTTATTAGCCACTGCAGTTTTTGTTTGTAATGTTCTTGTTGTAGTTTACCATTCTGTGTTTGTCTTGGACAGTACTCTCCCGGCTGTTTCTGAAAGTAGGCATTTCATGTCTCGTACACTTACCTGGTTAACAAAAACTAAATCAATAAAATAAATAAATATAGATGCCATGTGTTGATTATTTATGTATTTATTTCAAGAGTTTTAACTGGAAAGAGAATACCAAGTGAAATAGCTCATTTCCAGATGTCTCTTGGTAAGAAAGGGATGAGGAGAGTGCAGTAATAAGTTACATCAATAAAGTTACAATTTTAGTAATAATAATAAAAATTACATAGTAAACAATTAAGAGAATGCACAGTGCTGGTAGTGCAAAATATAGTATATCGAGAGCAACAGTTCAACAAAGTGCAACTGGCAGCAAAATGAGGAAGGGAAGTGAGACTGTGAGTACAATGGGGACAAGTCCAAGGAGGATAGTGGATGGATAAATCAGGGCAGTAGGGGGAGGGACTAATATGGAAGATGAGTAGGACTAGCTTAGGACCACTGACGATTGAAGGAGTGAGTAGTGAAGTCACAGAGGTGGGAGTTTAGACATAGGGAAGAGGGAGCATTTCGAATAGCAACAGGGAGGGTGTTCCAAAATTTGATGAAGAAGGAGTAAATAGCTTGCCCAGCAAAGGATTTATGGGTGGAGGGTGAAAGAGTGGGTGTCAGACCTGCAAAGGGAGTAGGATGTGGAAGTGGGGGATGATATAAGTGAGGAAAAGTGGGGTTGGGGAGGCAGAGCCCAACCAGAATTTGGAGATGAGAGTGGCAAAATGAGTGAGGTGCTTGGTATCAAGTGAGGCATGGAGAGGGATGAATACAGGGAACAGTAGTGGGTTCTGGTAAGGTAATCCAGAGCAAAGCAGCAGAATGAGTAAAAGGGGGGATTCAGCCTGGCAAGGGTGGACTTGGGAGCAATTCTATACACAATGTTACCATAATTGAAAATAGAATCATCTTCATGGTAATCCCTCTATGAGTAGGAAATGGGATACTTGCTTTGTGCCTGTAAAGTGCCCAAAGTTTAGGGTGCATCTTCTAGTGAATGGCATCCACATAAGTAGAGAATTCAAGATGACAATACAACCATGCCCCAAAGTATTTAGAGTAGGAGACATCCTCAGTCACAGAACCATCAAGGGTCTGGAAGGAGGGTGGAGGGGAGAGCTTGGTAAGTTTCTACCTAGTGCCAAAGGTCATAGAGACCATTCTTTTGGCATTTAGGACAACTGATTGGCCCCATGCCAGTGCTGGATATTTTTGAAATCCAGTTGAAGTCAGGTTGTTAGGACAGAGGCTGAGGAATCACAGGCATAGAGAACCGTGCTGTCTGCGTCCATGTGAATGGACAAAGAGCAGCAGCAAGGGGAATGTCATTGAAGAGGATGAAGAATAGGCTAGGGCCAAGGACAGATCCTTGGAGGATGCTAGAGCAGATGGGAAGAGTAGGAGAGATGGCATCACTAATACAGACAGCTTGGGTCTTACCCTAAGGTATGAGCAAAACCATTCAAGACAGAGAAGGAGGAGGAGAGTCCAGTGGCTGTCAGCTTGTCAAGGAGGATGGGATGTGCAGCAGTGTCAAAGGCTTTGGCCAGGTCGACAGAGATGACAGAGGTGATTAGCCTCTGGTCCACACCAGAAAGAATGGAGTCAGTGAGCCTGTGGAGGGAGGTGGTGATGGAGTAGGATTTCCTGAAGCCAGACTGATAGTGAGTAAAAAGGGAGGAGTTCTCAAGGAAAAGGGAGTGTTGTGAATGGGTAAAATGTTCCTGAAGTTTAGCCAGGGAAGGGAGGTTGGAGACAAGGTGGTAGTTGCCAAGGAAAGGAGGGATTACCTTTCTGGAAGGGGTATGGCTATGGCCTGCTTCCACAGATCAGAGACCAAGGCAAGTGACAAGGAACAGTTTAAGAGGTGGGTGATGGGAAGGGCAATGGAGTTTGGGGTCAAGGTTGCTGGGGCTCCTTCCTTTGTGTGGGTTAAGAGCAAGGAAGGCCTTGAGGATAGCAGAGGGACTGGTAGGTGAGAAGAAGTGATGGTGGGGGGAGGAAAGGGTCGAGGTAAAAGGGGAAGGGGTTTAGGTCACAGGGAGGTGGAGAGGGAGGGAGCTGACACAGGTGGTGGAAAAGGAGTTTATCTTAACTATAGGCTGTTATTTTCAGACTCCTCTTTCGGTGACTGAGAAGCCTGTACTAAATAAGCAATAATACCTGACAGGGTGGGTGGTATAGGGCTATACTGGACCACCCAGAGGTGTAATGAGACCCCATGCTGCAGCTGGAGGGCCTTATAGCTCTTGGAAGGTCAGGTATAGCCCAAACCACCCACACTGAAAGGCATTATTATGCTTAGAAAATGGGTTTGTAACTTACAAACAATAAAACATGACAAATAGTGACTCTGAGACATAAAACTTAACATTTAACAGTATATTTATTGCCAGGAGAGAAAAATATAGCCCCTCTTGGTAAAACAAAAACGAAAATAATAAAAGATGTTTTACACACGTTGCACATTTTGATGAAGTAAGTGAGCAAAATAACAACCTGAGCCACTATTAGTTGTATGTCATGAAGCTGATTGGTTCATAGAAGTTACAGTTCATTGGTTGGAAAGGATTTGCAGAGCTTGGGCATGGTGCCAGTGGTGGTGCTGATGGACAGGTGCTTGATGCAGGTTTACCTTGTACATGTCTGTTGTGTTCTCATTCTTTTTGCTCTTCATGACCAGACAGAATTGAACTCCATTTATGCCAGTCTGCAATGTTAGCTGACCAGCAGTTCTCGAGGCTTGCTTCTGAGCATTGTCCAGTCATGCTTGTTATTTCATGTGTTGCTAGCCCAGCATTTGAGAGCAGTTGCACAACTGTGGCCCTTACGCTGTGATTCATATAGCGTGGCCAGTAGCCGAACAGGATGCACGCATAGTCGGCTCGCTCCCGAGTGTAACCCCTAAATCCGGCATTATTTTCTATATTTCTGCACAATGGGAAAAAGAAACTGTTTCGGTACTCACCAGCGGCTAATCCGATTCGGTTAAAGCTCGTAGCGTGGTGCGAGTTACTGTCGTTTTGACTGTGTGCTTCTTTGTTTATGGAGGGCTCCCGCCTGCACAACAAATGCCTGATTTATATATATACAATATGGAGGACCCAACTACACACTCTCCGATGGCGACTGAAGGTAGTCTTGCTGAAATTAGACACGTGTTTGCCGAGATTTTGCACCGTATTGAAGGAGTGGATGGGGCTACCAGAAAGAACACTGAGGACATCGTGGATTTATCGCAAAGGGCGGATATCCACGAGCACAGGCTAGTCAAGGTAGAGGATGGCTGGCACAAAATGGGGGCTAAGTTGCATGAGCAAGGCCATATGATTCAGCAATTATGGGCCTGGGTGGAAGATTTGGAGAACCGCAGCCGCCGACATAATCTTAGATTTGTTGGATTCCCTGAAGGCTGCGAGGGGAATGACACAATTGCTTTTCTCCAAAAGGAACTGCCTTTATTGCTGGAATGCCAGTGCAGGCCTCCATGGGAGTTGGATAGGGATCATAGAACTCTGGCCCCACAACCTCCCCCCGGAGGGCACCCCCGAACTATTCTGGCCTGTTTTCTTTGTTTTCAAGACCGTGAACGGGTGACGCAACTAGCAAGGCAGAAGGGAAAATTAACCTGGAATGGACATAAAATACAAATCTTTGCGGACTATTCATTGGAGGTCACGAATCGGTGCAAGGCCTTTACAGCTGCACGGAGGGCCTGTGCAGAACTGGGTCTTGAATACTCTCTGCGCTACCCTGCATCTCTACGAATAGTGATTAATGGAGCACCGAGGGTTTTCGATAATCCGTTACTAGCTGAGGATTTCATTGCTGCACAAGCGCCCAAATTAAATTGGGGCAAACTCCGTTCACCCTATAGCCCGGGACCCTTGCTTACTCAGCCTGTACTGATGGACACTGGTGGACCCGTAACCCCTCAGGATAGGGCTGCTTCGACTTCTCACCTAGGGGAGCATATCTCGACTCCCACCCGGTCTACTCCTCATAAATCCCCAAGAAACAAGAAGAAGAACAGAAGAAGGGACAGGATTGAAGGAGGGCACGTGGACAAAACTCCCCGGCTATGCTCCAGAAGCAGAAGCAGAAGTTGCAGCCCAGAGCCGAACTCCTTACACGACTTCTGTGCCCCAGATATGAGTAATAATCAGTACAGAGTCTTGATGGATCTCCCTACGGAGGACATTCCTCATGATCTCCCTCTTCCTCCCAGGAGCCTCGGTTCAGCAGGTTCAAAATTATCAGCAGCCAAACAACTGTGCTGGGTGGAAGGGGCAGCAGATACCTCTGAGGAGAACTCTGAGGCTCCGGCTGCTGTACAGGCCTTAGAACTCTCTGCAAGCAACATGGACACTTCTACCTCTGCAACAATTGCAAATGGTTGATGGTTAATACTGTATGGTTTCTTTCCTTTTTGAGCTCTATAAGGCCAGGCGTGCCTGTGGTTAATAGCCAATGCCACGTTCAAGGTACAATTACTATGCATCGAGTTAAGGTGTCTCACCATTAGAGGACAGCTTAGATCTGCCCTCTGACCTTACTCGAGCAGGCTCTTTATATTCTCATTTGATATCCCTGTTTATGCGAGGTATAGATCTGAGGATCCCAGTGCCTGTACTAGCTGGTATTCTGGCCCAATGAGCCCAACAGGGCTGTTTAGGGCTTAAATTTGGGGCTCTGTTCTATTGTTAACTTGCCTCGGTTACTAATATAATCAATAAGTGATGCGTACTGCATTACAAATGCCGCATTTCAATATGCTGGAGGATATGACTCTGGCCACTGTTGTGTGGAAGTTTTTATTTTTTTTATTTTTTTGTTTTACATATGCTTCTCCTTAAAGGGGTTACCAAGAGAAGTGTATCCATTGGATTTTGATCGGTCTAATGGGCCACCTACCTCCCAGCGACCTCCACTGGTGTCTGGGCTTGCTTTTATGCTTAGCCGAGGCGTATTGTGGAAGATGGTCCTCTGTGGGTTTCAAAAGTACGGACATGGGGTGGGGGTGGGTTTTGTTACTCTGGGAAGGTTGAGTTATTTGTTGTTAGTAGAGATAGTATCTGTTAATACATTTCTCTGTCAGATTATAATGTTGATACTTAGGTGTTGTGTTTATATTAATATGGCAATCTTTCTAATGAGGTGTGGGGGTGCTCTGTTAATGTCTGAGTGGAAGGGAAGAGGGAATGGGGAGGCTTATCCGGACCCACCATCTAGTTTCTATAAGTATAAAATCCAGCTAATATGTTGTATTTTAGGTTTGAATGGAGTCTAAATTAATATCATGGAATGTGAGGGGACTTAACTCACCCATTAAACGAAAGAAGGTTTTAATTCATCTCAAGAAACTAGCCCCTGCAGTAGTCTTCTTGCAAGAGACTAAACTCTCCTCCAGGGAGGCTACCAAGCTTAAGCAAGCCTGGGTGACTGAAGAGCTTCATAGTGTGGCCCCCACACACAAAAGAGGAGTTTCCATACTCTTGCATAAAAATATGGGATGGAAGGTGAAAAACTTCATACGGGATCAGGAAGGGAGATGGATTATTGCGGAAGTTGTAACCCCTGAAGGTCCTCTGGTGTTGGCCAATATATATGCTCCTAATCAGGATTGCCCTCATTTCTTCCATATGGTTAACCAGGCCATACTGGACTTTAACAAAAACAGTGCCTCAATTCTTTTAGGAGGGGAATTTAACTTAACTTTAGACCACACCCTAGACAGAAGCAATAAATCCCCTGAACCCCATCGACAGGCTAAGAAAGCAGTCGGGGAGCTTATGTCTGAACTTGGCTTACTAGATGCTTGGAGGGTATCAAATCCAGGCGTTCATGACTATACTTGTTTCTCCCCCACCCATGGCTCCTCCAGCAGGATAGACCTTTGGCTTATATCTGCAGGGATATATGAAAATGTGGCCGGAGTTTCGATTCATCCAATTTATGTCTCCGACCATGCCCCACTCGAGTTGGTTCTTAAAAAGGGAATGGATCCCCAATATCCCCAATCCTGGCGGCTAGACCCATTATTATTAGAAGACAAAAAATTTCTTAATTGGTTTGGCCAGGCTGTAATAGAATACTGGATGGATAATGACAACGCTGAGGTATCTGATTCAACTCTGTGGGAGGCCTTTAAAGCCACCATCCGGGGTAGGATAATTGCCTTCGCAGCAGCCAGGCGACGTCCCCGGGAGGCTGATCAGAGGGCTTTGGAGAAGAAACTATATTGCTTGGAGATGGAATACAAAGCTCTAGTTGATAAACCTCCCTTCCCTGAATTATTAGCACAGTTAGCCAGTACCTGTATCTCCCTCAGTACCCATTTATCGCGGCAGGCTGAGCTAAACCTCAGACGCATGCGTCATGCGATTGGGAAGGGGAGAAACGCCGCAAGTTATTGGCTCATCGCCTTTAAGCGCCAGCAACATGTTTCTAAGATGATATATGCTCTGGCAGATTCGTCTGGCAACCCTTGTCGGACTAATTCAGGGATAAATTTGATCATGTCTCAATTTTATGAAAGGTTATATGCTTCTCCAAACCCCTCTGACCCAGCTCAGATCCAAGCCTACTTATCCCCATTATCTATCCCCAGTATTTCCAGTAAGGATACTAAACTATTAGAATCCCCCTTTACAATTGAAGAAATTGCCCAAGCGATCTCTGCCTTGAACCTACGTAAATTCCCCGGAAGAGATGGACTCCCTATCGATCTATATAGACTCCCTGGAGTTAATTTGGCCCCC
Source organism: Neoceratodus forsteri (assembly GCA_016271365.2). Classification (NCBI taxonomy): domain Eukaryota; kingdom Metazoa; phylum Chordata; order Ceratodontiformes; family Ceratodontidae; genus Neoceratodus; species Neoceratodus forsteri. The sequence goes on from CM057450.1 coordinate 35,587,388, forward strand.
TATCTGGCCCGGGTATTCCGTCACTCCCATATAATTGGACAATTACCCCCCTCAATGAGAGAAGCGGTTATTACAGTACTTCCAAAAAAAGGGAAAGACCCGCTGTCTCCAGGTAGTTATCGCCCTATTTCCCTAATTAATGCGGATGCTAAGATATTGGCTAAAGTTATCGCCACCTGGCTGGAACCTCTCTTTCATGACCTGGTCGGTCCTCCCCAAGTGGGCTTTGTGAAAGGCCGGTCAGGTTCCGACCATCATAGAACATTGGGGTCCTTGATGTATTTTGCCAAACTTTCGCCAATCCCCTCAGTAGCTATGGCCTTCGATTTTGAAAAGGCTTTTGATTCGGTTGAATGGGCCTATTTATTTCATGCTTTGTCCATTATGGGTTTTGGTCCGGAATATATTGCTTGGATAAAGTTGTTGTACTCTGCCCCCTTAGCTTCAGTGATGACCAATGGCAGCATGTCTAGGCCCTTTCAATTGCAAAAGGGCACGAGGCAGGGCTGCCCCCTCTCTCCATTATTATTTGTTTTAGCTATGGAACCCCTGGCTATTGCACTAAGGTCCTCCTGTGACATTCCCGGGATCCAGGTGGGGGACGTTAATTATAAGACCTTTCTCTATGCAGATGATCTGCTTATTACGACTGAACATACTCACTCTGGGATGCAGACAATTTTCTGAATCCTGAATGAGTTTACCAAGATATCAGGGTTAAAGTTAAACCAATCCAAAACTGAAGTTCTTCCTTTAAATTCCTCAACCCCAGGATCGGATTTTACTGTCTTAGGGTTAAAGTGGTCCCCACTGGGTATTAAATATTTGGGTATTATTCTACACCCAGACCCTCTTAAAATGCTTGCGGCCAATTTCAGTTCTCTGATTGACTCACTCAGGGTTGATATGGGAAGATGGAAGGCATTAAAGCTTTCACTGGCCGGGAAAATTGACTCAATCAAAATGAAGGCTGCTCCAAGGATGCTCTACCTGCTGGCTCACTTCCCTCTGCCTATACCCCTGAAATGGTTTCAGAAATTGGAGACCTTTATGGGGAATTTATATGGGAAGGTGCCCCGATTTAGCAAATTGAAACTGCAGCACTGGAGGAGAGGGGGTTGGGTCTCCTGGTTACAGCGTTCCACATGGCTTTTGTGCTGGCCCAGACCCTTAGATGGTTTTCCAAAACTGGACAAGGCTCCCCGCAGTGGCTTCAGATAGAAGCATCCCTGATTCATGCTGTTTCTCCAGCAGTCATTTTATATGCTAAGAAGAAATCACCCACAAACCTTTCCCCTCCCATATAACTCTCTGTTAAATATTGGAAACAAACTATGATCATGCTGGGTTATGATCCAGCCCCATTGGCATTTATGCCCTTATGGGACAATCAGGCTCTCAAAATAGGAGAAGCTACCCTGTATTGGGAAGTGTGGAAAAAAAAAGGGCTTAACTTCAATACAAGATCTTTTCATCCCGGGGACAGCGGTTATGGATTCCTTCGAGTCTCTGAGGGTGAGGTATCAGCTTCCGTCTTCTCATTTCTGGAGATATCTTCAGTTAAGAGATGCTGTATTTCACCTTCCAAAGTCATCTTTTGGTAACTCTTCACAAAAGCTAATGCATCCTATTGATGCATGGACTAGAGTTACCAAGAGTAGAGCTAGTAATATATACGGCGCACTCAGGGACTCCACTCCGGACCCTACTCAGTGTGCTAGGCTGCGATGGGGGGAAGATTTGCAGACCTCGATTTTAGAACAACAATGGAAGGATGGGTGGGTACATATTCATTTGGCATGTCAAGATGGCTGCACGAGGCTTATCATGAATAAAACTTGTCATAGATGGTATAGAGACCCGGTGAAATTAGTCAAAATGGGACTTACCCCGGTTGACACATGTTGGAGATGCGGCAACCAAGGAGCTCATCTTCTGCATGTTCTCTGGGACTGTCCGAACCTTTTACAGTTTTGGAATTCCATACAGAACATGTGTCAGCAACTGTTCCCAGATATAGTCCCTGGTCCCGGCCTACTTCTTTTGGGTTGTGCCAACCCGGAGACCCCTAAGTATAGCCCAGGGGTGCAGTGGATCACTATGGTCGGGGCATTGGCCAAAAGGCTTATCCTGATGAGATGGAGATCCCCTGATAGCCCTACCTTTCATCAGTTTCTTTTAACCCTAGCCCAAGGGGCTGTGTATGAGAGGATCTCGAGTTTTGCCCACGGTTCCCTACCTCGATATAACCAGTGCTGGCAACCGTATTTAAGGTCAGAGTACTGTCATGATACTGCTTCTAACCACACGGCCCCGACTCCCTTCCTTCATGTATAAGGTGGGGCCACTCTCGTGCTCTCTTCCTCTGAGCGGAAGTCCCCGTTTCTCCCCCCTTGCCCCCCATCTCATATCTCCTTTGGATAGATTTATATATGAGGAAAGATTGCCTATGTTGTAAATAGTTGATATTATAATCATATGTGAGTTCATCACACTTAGGGTAGAGTGACTAAATAGTACTGATTTCTTTGTCATATCCCTAGTTAGGGTGATTGTATTTCATATTAATTTATGTTCTCCTGGTGGTTATTATTTAATCCGCTACAATTATCTTTTTTGGTCACCCTTTAGGGGGTGACAATATTTGTGAATGATAACCTATATGGTCATTACTAATGATGGATCATTTTGTCAATTAGTATTATTGTTTAATCCTATTTTCTTGTCATGTATGATTTTCTCTATGTTATACTCTGCCATGTGTGTATGACCTGCCTTAAGTCAACAATAAAATGTTTAACTACATATAGCACCTGCACAAGTTCGTCTCCTTGCTCAGCTTCACCATTAGTCCACTAACGTAGTTCTTCCCCATTGGCTCTCTCAAGTACTAGCACTGCTGCTTGTCTAAGTAGTCCTGTGAGTGATACAGAGGATGAAGATAAAAAGCTGGAGCCTCTGGTGGTAGCTTTGATACATACTTTTTAGAAGACATCAATGGGCACAGTGGATCCATGGGCTCTGCGTACATAAACCCTGTGCATTTCTCCTTATTAGGCTCCTGTGGGTTCCTGTGATTTTTGGTACCCTCATTGTGGGTGAGTTAAGTAGTCATTTCCATTTTCATCCTGTTTTATTGTAAATGAGCTGATTCTCATGTCACTGAGCCCCTACTGGCTGCACCTGGTCATGGGGATTTGGCTGTTGAACCACCTCTTCTTGACCATTCCATGTGTGGTACTGAGACTAAGAACACATGACATTCTTAGTTTGTTCAAATCTGCATCACTTATGGCAGGGTGATGCATAGCAACATCTTTTTGCTGTTTCCGCAGTGCTTTTAACATGCTAGTGAGTACATTATTTGAAGATCGGAATACGGAATTGCTGAATAAGTTGATTCTGTGAACCACAGCTGGGGATTTCAGGTGATGGTTCAGGCCAGCATACAGTGAACAGTGCCTAGACACAGAATAGCGCTCTCCATTGGCTGTACAGACCTTGGCATAGAACTGCCTCAATAGATTGTCTAGACCTTAAAGGGGCATGGTGCTCAAGTCAATGGTTATATTTTTTGCACTTGCCCATTCTTTCAGTGCTCTCATGGCCCAAGCAGTGTTTTCCTTTGTATTCACCTTGTCCCTATCTGCTTCTATTTACTAACATACTAACATACTATTTGCCAGCAGATTAGGCCTTATGGTCTATCGAGTCTGCTCGAACCTAGATCCTTAGTTGGGTGCCGAGACCCTCCCATCCCTTGTGCTCCAGAAACCCGTATCATCCATCCCCACCCCCCTTGGACAGGCCATCATCTGATACATCCACTTTCTGTGTCTGTCCCACCCACTCTTGAAGCCCTCCACTGTGGATCTCTGAACCAGCTCACCAGGCAGTGCATTCCAAGGGTCCACCACCCTCTCAGTGAAAAACCTCCTCCTCTTTTCCCCCCTCACCCTTCCACCTTCCAACTTCAAACCATGTCCTCTGGTGATACCTCCCTGCTTTAGTCTAAAGATCCCATCCATGTTTACCCTATTTATTCCCTTGAGGTACTTGAAGACCTCAATCATGTCCCCCCTGTCTCTCCTCTCCTCCAATGAAAACAGGCAGAGCTCCTCAAGTCTATCCTCGTAAGTCAAATCCCCTAGTCCTCGTATCATCTTTGTTGCCCTCCTCTGTACCCTCTCCAGGAGCTGTATGTCCCTCTTCAAGTGTGGTCTCCAGTACTGTACACAGTACTCAAGGTGTGGTCTAACCAGTCCATTGTACAGCGGCAGAATCACTTCCTTGCTCCTAGAGGTGATCCCCCTTGCGATGCATCCCAACATCCTGTTTGCCTTGCTAGCTGCTCTCCTGCACTGCTCAGAGTTATTCATACATGTATCCACCATGACCCCTAGGTCTTTTTCCCCTGTTGAGGCTTCCAGCACCTCCCCTCCCAGGGTGTACCTGTGTTTAGGGTTTCCCCGACCAAGATGCAACACCTTGCACTTGGCGATATTGAAATTTAATTTCCATGTGTGAGCCCAGCTTTCCAGGGTGTCCAGGTCCCCTTGCAGGGCCAACCTCCCCTCTTCTCCCTCAACTACTGCTCCCATCTTGGAGTCATCCGCGAAGAGACTCATTTCACACCCTATACCATCCCTGATGTCCAATATGTATGCATTAAACAGGATTGGACCCAGGACCGAGCCCTGTGGTACCCCACTCAACCTCTGTAGGGTTCGAGAGCTCCCCACAGACCACTACTCTCTGAGTGCATCCAGCTATCCAGTTTTCAATCCATCTGACCATCAAAGGGCCTACTCCTAACCCCATCAGTTTCTCCACCAGACCATTGTGAGGGACAGAGTCAAACGCCTTGCTGAAGTCCAAGAATAATACATCCACAGGCTTACCCCTGTCCAGTTCTGATGTTACCCATTTATAGAACTCCACAAGGTTGGTTTGACATGATCTACCTGGCACAAACCCATGCTGCCGACTATCCAGACCTCCCACCTCCTCCAAGTAAACCCCCAATCGTTCCTTTAGTATACTCTCCATTAATTTTCCCACCACCGAGGTTAAACTGATGGGTCTATAGTTTCCTGGTACTACCTTTGACCCCCCTTTATGGATTGGTACCACATGTGCCTCTCGCCAATCCCTAGGTACCCTCCCTGTCTCAAGTGACCTGCTGAAAGTCTCGCCAGGGTGTCTTTCAGTATGTCCGCCAATTCCATAGTACTCTCGGATGAATGCCATCCGGCCCAGGAGATTTGTCTTTCTTTAGGGCCTTGAGGGCAAACCACACCCTTTTGGCGGGGATGGCATCACTGTGTATTTCATCAAACTCATTTGAGGTTACAGTGATGTGTCTCTGGCTAGTGACTGTGCATTTTTTTTTTATTCATCTGTACCTGTTGCTCGTCAGTGGTGGTGCTATCCATCAGGTTGAACACAACAGAAGCTTGATCAGACATACTGGGTTAACATTTGTGACTCAGAAGAAAAAAAGGCAGCTTGATCCTTTCTTTTTAACTTCTTATTTTAAACAGCTGCCTTCAGCTGAAAACAGTTGTTGAGTTTGGAATGCTTGACAGCTCGTGCTGGCATGCGGGCATTTCTGTGTGTTTTTTTGTACTTTTATATTTGCTTCTATTTTTTATGGTACCCACTTCATTTTCATTCTTTTTTGAACCTTATTAGTAAAATTTTATGTTGCTTAAATATTTTCCCATTTGCAGATTTATGGTTCTTTTTTTATGTTGATTGTGCGCAGCGCAAGAAACATATTGCAACAGCTTTCTCACAAGCTGGTTGTGGAGGCGCGGAACTGTTGTGGCCAATGCCCCCACAGCCAGCAAAGGCTTGTCCCACTTCCCCCAATGCTGTGGCATGCTGCTGGTGACACAAGTTTGGAACCTTGGCACCAACTTGTGAAAAATCAGACGCTGCAATCAGGGGCCGCCTCGTCATTGCAGCATAAGCCAGCCGATGCAATGAGGGAGCAACCCGTCATTGCAGGGCGATCTCACAGATTGGTAGTATTGTTTGTGAACATGGCGGTGGCTTGCTGCCATATTCACAAACAACATTACTCTCCTCTCCACCATGTTTATCTGCCGGCGGAGGCCCACTCCCCGTCGGCATATGCTGTTCCCTCGCTTTGTGTCTGCTGACAGGGTGCCCAATCGTCGATAACAACATGCCCCTTTGTTCTTTTGCCGGTGGGGTGCCCAATCCTCGCCGGCAGAATGGCATTCCTCCCTTTGTTCTTTGCTGACGGGGTGCCTAATCCCACGCCAGCTACAGCTGCCCCCCAGAAGATTCGGTGGCATGCTGGGAGCCCACCTCAGCATGCCACATGCCCTAAAAGTAAAAAACAGTCCCACGACATCCTTTTTTTTTTTATCTGTAAAAGGAACTGTCCTCGGGCGCTGTCCTTGCCCCCCCCCTGCAACCCGCACACCCACCCACTGTGCACCCTGCTTCCCACACCCCCCTCACCCCATACTTCACCCCGGAGTCTGGCACGATGATCTCGTGGACCAGGAACATGTCTGCACTTTTCAAAGCGGACCGCGAACTGAGGAAACGTCGGTAAGCTGTATAATGGTAGAAATAGGGTTTTTTTCAACTTTAATGCATATCTCAGTCATTTTTTGGAATTTGCACCAAATTTTCAACATGGGGTTTTTGGGACTCCTCCTCATGAATTCTCAAACTGTCATGGCGTTAATCAGCCCCGGAAGGTGATTTCGCGGTCACTGCACAGAATCACCATTTGGTGCCAATTAACGAAATGACAGTGCCAGTGTTCATGAGGTAGACTCTCAAAAAGCCTATGTTGCAAATCTGGTGGAAAAAATCTAAAAAATGACTGTTTTATGAGCATGCGTTGCGCAGTTGCTACACACGCTCATAACTTCACGAATCTGCACTATTCTTATGCCAGATTTTCAATATTGCCATTTTGTCACACTTCCTTGTGAACAGTACAGCTGTCATTGTTCACATCCTAGCCGATATGTGTTTTTGCACTTCTGGTGCAGAATAGCACGGTCACTGTGGGAAATCAGTGTTTGGGACAGATTAAGAAAATGACAGTGACACTGTTCATCAGTAGAGGTCCTAAAATGCCTATGTTGAAAATTTGGTGATGATAGCCCATCAAATGACTGTGTCACAAGTGTGCGTTGCACACTTTCCACACACCCTTGTAACTTCACCAATTTGTAATATTGTCACGCCAGATTTTCAGCAGTGGCATTTTATCACACCTCCTTATGAGCAGTACAGCTGTCATTTTTCACATCCTGACTGAAATGTGGTTTCACAGTTGCGGCACAGAATAATGCGGTCGCTGTGGGAAATCAGTGTTCAGGACAGACTCAGAAAATGACAGTGGCACTGTTCATGAGCAGAGGTCCTAAAATCCCTATGTTGAAAATTTGGTGACAAAACTCCATAACATGACTGTGTTACAAGCATGCACTGAACTGTTTCCAAGCACCCTTGTAACATCGCAAATTTGTAATATTTTTACACCACATTTTCAACAGTGGCATTTTTTCACACCTCCTTATGAACAGTACAGCTGTCATTTTTCACATCGTGGCTAAAATATGTTTTTGCACTCCTGCCAGAGAATAGTACGGTTGTTGTGGGAAATCAGTGTTTGGGACAGATTAAGATCGAACGAGTGGGGAGAGTGACCGAGCTCAACTGAGCTCTGTCGGGACTGCTCTGGAATTGTTTGTGGGAAGAAAAAGGCCCCAATGCAAGAGCCCAGTACAAAAGGGCAGCCTGCAGCACTGGGAGAAACAGAACGAGAGACCAAGTGAGGGAAGGGGAGCGAGCAAACTCACTGGAGCGCTGTCAGGTCTGCTGCGGTTTTCTTTGTAGGCAGAAAAAGGCGTCAATGCAGGCAGGGGCCCAGTAGAAAAGGCCAGCCTGCAGCAGTGGGAGAAACAGTATGAGTGAGTGAGACAGGGGGGCTGAGTGAGTTCAACGGAGCTCTATCAGGACTGCTGCGGATTTCTTTGTGGGCAGAAAAAGGCGCCAATGCAGGCAGGAGCCCCATACAAAAGGGCTGCTTGCAGCGCCAGGACAAACAGAATGAGCGCGTGACAGAGGGAGACAAAGTGACCTCAACAGACCTCTGTCAGGACAGCTGCGGATTTATTTGTAGACAGACAAAAGTGCCAACACAGCCAGGAGCCTTGTACACAAGCGCAGCCTACAACGCCAAGAGACGCAGAATGAGTGAGTGACAGAGCAGTAGTGAGCAAGCTCAACAGAGCTCTATTGTGACTGCTGCAGATTTCTTTGTTGGCAGAAAATGCGGCAACTCAGGCAGGAGCCTAGTACAAAAGGCCAGCTTGCAGCGCCAGCAGAAATGGAATGAGTGAGTGGGGGGGTGAGCGAGCTCAATGGAGCTGTGTCGGGACTGCTTCAGATTTCTTTCTGGCCAGAACAAGCCACCAATCAGGCAGGATCCCAGTACAAAAGGGCAGCCTGCAGCGGCAGGAGACACAGAGCGAGCGAATGAGGGAGGGGGATTGAGTGAGCTCAACGGAGCACTGTTGGGACTGGTGCAGATTTGTTTGTGGGCAGAAAAAGGCAGCAATGCATGCAGGGGCGCCGCACAAAAGGGCAGCCTGCAGTGATGGAAGAAACAGAATGAATGAGTGAGAGAGGGAGAGTGAGCAAGCACAACGGAGCTGTATTGCAACTGCTGCAAATTTCTTTTTGGGCAGAAGAAGGCGGCAATGCAGGCCAAAGCCCAATAGAAAAGGGCAGCCTGCAGTGCTGGCAGAAACGGAATGAGAGAGTAAGAGAAGGGGAGTAAGTGAGCTCAACGGAGCTTTGTCAGGACTGCTGCAGATTTCTTTGTGGGCAAAAAAAGGCGCCAACAGAAGCAGAAGCCCAGTACAAAAGGGCAGCCTGCAGCGCCAGGAGAAACAGAATGAGTAAGTGACACAGGGGGAGTGAACAACCTCAAAGGAGCTCTGTCAGGACAGCTGTGGATTGCTTTGTGGCCAGAAAAAGGTGCCAATGCAGGCAAGAGCCCAGTACAAAAGGGAAGCCTGCAGCACCGGGAGAAACACAACGAGCGAGTGAGAGAGGGGGAGTGAGCGAGCTCAATGGAGCTCTATCGTGAGTGCTGCAGATTCCTTTGTTGGCAGAAAATGGCGGCGAAGCAGGCAGGAGCCCAGTACAAAAGGCCAGCCTGCAGCACCAGCAGAAACGGAATGAGTGAGTGAGAGAGGGGGAGTCAGCAGGCTCAACAGACCAGTGTTGGGACTGCTGCAGATTTCTTTGTGGGCAGAAAAAGCCACCAACAGAAGCAGGAGCCCAGGACAAAAGGACAACCTGCAGCGCCAGGAGAAACAGAATGAGCGAGTGAGAGAGGGGGAGTGAGCAACCTCAACGGAGCTCTGTCGGGACAGCTGTGGATTTCTTAGTGGGCAGAACAAGGTGCCAATGCAGCCAAGAGCCCAGTACAAACGAGCAGCCTGCAACACCGGGAGAAACAGACCGAGCGAGTGATAGAGGGGCAGTGAGCAAGCTCAACACACCAACTCAATCAACATTCGGCATTGACAAATGCTGGTTTTATATTTATTCTTTATTGTGCATAGTTCATCATTGTTACATATACATACTGTTTACAGTTTGCTTTTAATACATGCACTGTTTTTTCCTTTATATAGGCTTTAATTCTGTATAGATTTTTACTTATGAACGGTTACTTCATGTTGATACTTAACTTTCTACTGTCCTGCTATATGTCCTTAACTCATTGTGTCCTAGCAGACGCCTGTAGTCGTCAGTAAAAAAACACTGGTGTGTCCTGAGGACGTCTGCAGAAGTCGGCTACTGACTCCCAGTGTGCCCTTGCAACGTCTGGAGAAGTCACTTATATATTTTAATGTATATTGTAACAGAATATAATATATATTTGATTGCATAGCACCGTTGGAAAGAATTTTATGCTGCACAACTTTGTCACTGATATTTTGTGTATATCATGTATACTTTAGGAGTTATTTGCATTTGTTTATGGTATGGTGTGTATGGCTGGCTTGTTTTCCATCAAGATTCACCTAAGCAGCTTGAATAAAATTCACTTTTTTGGCACTTCAGCAGGTATAAAATAAAAACCGTATTGATTACAACTGGTTGCATAGCACCATTGGAAAGGCATTTTTGTGCTCATCAACTTTCATGCTGATAGTTTGTGTGTATCATGTATACTTTTGAGTTATGCACTTGTTTATGATGGTGTGTGTGTGGTTGAGATTTAACCCTCAAATCTCATCAAAGCACCTTGACTAAAATGGGGAAAAATTACATTTTATAGTAAAGATATCTTTTTTAGCAAACATAATATCAAAACACCATCTAAAATGTCTGTATGCTTAATTTGGTGTTGATATTTTACATATTTTCCAACAAAAATGGCTTATGTTGCCCTTTTTTAGTGAAAAAAATATTTAGTTTGCTCTTTTGACAAGCATAGAAAAAATACAAAATTACTTATTATTACATGCATGCCACCATTGGAAAGGCAATTTTGTGCTGAATAGCTCTGCCACTCATACTTTGTGTCTAGCATGTACAGTTATTGAGCTATTAGCATTTGTTTGCGACATACTGACTATGGCTTGATTTTGCTTAGAAAGGCCCAGAATTCACTGTTAAAAGTATACAGGAGATTCGGGAGGCAAGTGGTGTAATCTCAGAGTGAGCCTGTGGAGGCAATGAGTTAAACCACTGTGTTTTCTCAGTTGATTCTTCAGACAAAAAAACTATGTACATATAGCATTTAATATTTAACTTTTAATTTGTAAGAACAAATTATTTTTTTCTCGAGCTGTCTCTCTCCTCCTCTTGCTTTGGGTTGTCCAACCCCTCTGTTAAGGGACCAACTGGTCCTGATCTTCTTCTATTATAATATGGATTCCTCCAGTTTAACCAATTTGGCCGGGTGGCCTAGGTGTTTTTTACCTATCTTGTATCCTTGTTCCAGTTTATTATCATTTGAATTGCATTTACCTTATATTCTTGACGTGATATTGTTTAACTGTTGGCATGACTCTCCCCTACCATACACTAGTCTGTTGGGGCCATCTGGGGTCTTATGATCTATCGGATGTAGTACTGTGCCCCACTTTACCAGCTCTTGCTACTGTTCTCTATTCTCCTTTCCCATTCTTCACTCCACCAACATCACCCATTTCGTTCATCTGTCGAAGTGTTTTTCTGTTCTGCTTTCATTTGCAAATGTGAGTCTTTCCATTTCCTGAATTTCATTTATTATAGTTACCCATTCTTGGGCTGGGGGGAAGGGCTCAATTCAGTCATTTCTTTGTAATGGTTTTTCCTAGTGCTGCTTTACATATTGCCCACAGGTAATATGCGTTGGCTCCCCTCACTTCTCTGGGTGGTAGTCCCAGGACCAGGTGCTGAGCTGTTAAAATGGTAGTGACCTGGAATAGAGTCTGCAATTTTGTTGTGATATCCCTCATGAAGACCCCAAATGCTGGGCATTCAAGAAACACATGCATATGTGTGGCCTTACTCTCCCCACACTGTCTCCAGCAGCTACTGTCCTGGTCTCCTGTCCAGTGTGCTTTAATATGTGGAGTTATGAAATATCTCACTTTTATTTTCCAGGCAAATTCCCTCCATCTGGGTGCGGAGGTTGTTTTATGTGATATCTCTCATACCTTGTCCCATTCTCATTTTGTCAAGTAGAACCCTGCCTCTTGTTTCAACTTATCTGTTAGATGTTTAATTGGTTCTTCTTTTGGCATATTTAAAAATTGGTATATTAGGGAGATAACGCCCTTGGTTGTGTTAATGTTTAAGAGTTGTTCCAATGTTTGGGGGCCCTCTCCCTCTAGTTGTTCTCTATGATATTTCTTTTTTTTTGGGTTGAGATGTAATTTAGAATTTGTAGGTATCTATACCTATCTGTCTCTGCCCAATTGAAGGCCCATTTGCATTCTTGAAAGGTGAGGGTGTTGTCTCCCCTCATTAACATCTTTGCATGACTTAGTCCCTTTTCTGCTTGGGGACTATACCATAGGTCTCCCTCCTCTGGTGTGAATGCTGTGTTCCATTGCCACCAGGCATATTTCTGTTTTTCACTTTTTACCCTATGGTGTGATTGGAAGCCCTCTTGGGCCTGTAAGGTAACTTTTAGTACTTCGAGCTTACAGCCCTTGATCAAAAGTGTCGGCCTAGGTTGGAATAGAATTGATTCATATGGTCTTTGTGGCCACTCTGCCCCCTCTATTATTTTCCAGTGCATTGTTTGATGTGTATCTCTGCATTGTAAAGCCCACCTAATCTGTGCTGCTGGCCAGTATGCACTTATGTTTGGGACTGCCCATCCCCTGTGCTCTTGGGAGCCTGCAGGACACTGTCTGATTCTTGGTCATTTATTCGCCCATATGAATGTTTGCAGTTGCCTTTGTATGCCCTTTAGCCACACAGCTGAGTGGCTAACCAGGGCGCATTGGAACAGATACAGTAGCCTGGGCAACAGGTTCATCTTGGTTGCCTGTATTCTTGCATGTTGGAGGAATGGGAGCAGGCCCCATCTCCCTATATCTTCCTTTATTGCTTTTAGTAGGGGCACGTAATTATCTTAGAATATGAACCGGCTTGTGTTTCTTCATGCAATCCCCAGATATTTTATGGTATAAATGTTCCATTTCATAGGGAATTGTTTTTTAAATTCCTGTGAGGGGGTATATTGGAATGTGAGTATTTCGGTTTTGTTTTGGTTAAGGGTATGTCCCGCTATCGTTGTGAAGGAAGCTATGGTCTCCATAAGTTTGGGGACTGAGGTATCCGGGGATGTCAAGAACAGTAAAACATCATCCACATATAGTGCTAGTTTTTGTACCGTTCGTTATTGTGGTTCCCTTTATTCCTTGCTCTTGACAGATTTTCCGTGCCAGTGGCTCTAAGTAAATGGCAAACAATAGGTGGGATAGTGGGCTTCCCTGTCTTGTACCCCTTCCCAAAACTATCCTTCTAGACATGTGGCCATTTACACTGATGTAGGCCTGTGGGCTTGTGTAAGTTTTCCTGATTGTATCTGTGAACTCTGCACCAAAGCCAAACGTGGAAAGGACCCCATACAAGAATTGCCAATCTACTTTGTCTAATGCCTTTTTGGCATCTAAACTCATAATGACAGCTTTATGCTTATTTACCCTGAATTGGTCTATTATATGCATCGCCCTTCTGACATTATCTGCCGCTTGCCTTCTAGCCACAAATTCTGTCTGATCAATGTTAATTATGATGGGAAGGATTCGGTCAAGGCGTCAGGCGCATATGGATGCCAATAGTTTGTAGGCCATGTTTAAGATGGAGATTGGTCTATAGGATGTGCAACTACTAGGTTCCTTTCCAGGCTTGGGCAACACTGAGACCATCACCTGCTGCCAGCTTGGTGGTACTCTCCCTTCCTCCCCGGCTACCTCGCCATATACTCCAAGCAGAACTGGTGTTAATTTCTCCTTAAATTTTTTTGTACAATTCTGCTGGGAGGCCATCTGTACCAGTGTATTTCCCTGTCTTGCTGAGCTGTATTATCGCTGGTATCTCCTCCCTTGTTATCTTCCTTTGCAGTGCATTATTCTGCTGCTCTGTAACCTTTTCCAGGTGCAACCCCCTAAAGAAGTCTGTCAACTGAATTTCCTCTGGCTGTTTGTTGGCTTTATATAGGGTGAAATAGTAGTCCTCAAATGCTTGAAGTATGTCTGCTGTTTTATTAACTTTTTGTCCTGAAACTGGATGTCTTAGGTGGGGTATATGTGCTTTTGGTTGCCTGGCCCTAAGTCTGCATGCAAGCAATTTAACAGATCTGGGACCCCCTCATAGTATTTTTGCTTCATAAACTGGAGATTTTTCTCGATTTTATATTCAAGGAGTGTATTTAACTATTTTTTCAAGTGCTTAAGTTCCTTTCCTCTCTACTTGTTCCTATGCTGCTTCTGTAATGATTCTAGGCTCTGTATTTGGTTCTCTATGTTCTGTTGTTTCTCCTCTCACTGCTTACGCCTAGCTGCAGTTATGGCTATAAGTTTTCCACTTATTATAGCCTTGGTTGTGTCCCATTAGATACTCTTTGTCACCTCCGTATCACTGTGGTCTTCTGTTGTTTGATATATTAACGTTGGGATTTGTTCAACTTCTCTATCTGTGAGGAGTGCTAGATCAGGGTACTCTCTGCCATTTGAAGTATCTTCATCAATAGTGTTCTATAAAAAGTGTACGTGGAACCTGGAGGCGCATATACTGACAGGAGTATTATTACCTGTCCATTTATTCTACCTTTAAGCAGGACATAGCGTTCCTCCTTGTCAGCCTCAGTTGTTATTTCTTCAAATGGGGTTCCCCTGGGTATCATTATCGTTGTGCCCCTTCTATGGCCCAACTCACTAGCTGAGGAATACACCTCGGAGTACCCAAATTGTTTGAGTTTACTATGTTCCTCCTGAGTCATGTGTGTTTCTTGGAGGAACACTATGTTTGGCTTTGCCTGTCTTATATAGTGCATGATTTTCTTTCTTTTTATGGGGTTAGTCATGCCATTGATGTCATGCCTCGATGTGGAACCCATGTAAACAGTGGCCCCCTTTTGCCTGACATCAGCACAGCAAAACACTGAAAAAGACAACTACACTGACAGTCCCTGTAATGGTCCTTTTCTGTGTTTCGCTTTCCCCCAGTGTTCTGCCCCCCGACTCGGACCAACTCCGACCTGGAGTTGACAATCCTAAAGTCTGGGGGGTGTGGGGAGCAGAGCCCCCCACATGGGGTGTGTGGAGGGAATAGCCTTCCACAGAAAACACTGGGGGAATGGATGGTACAATACCTGCATCGGTATTGTGCCATCACTGTGCAGGAGGTCGGCATTTTTACTGTCGACCTCCTGTGGTGCTTCCCATGTAAAGAGCTCTGAGCTCAAATGGTTTATCTGAGAACTTACATAAATAAATTTACATTAAAGGTCATTACCTTAGTGGGTTGTACCATCAATTATTTGTTTGATGCATACCCTGTCTCCCCCCCCCCTTTTTTTGTTTTTCTGTTTTTTTCCCATTTTGTCTTCCACCCTCTTGCATTAGGCCATCCGTGACCTTCCTTCGGAATCCTTTTGGGGGTAAGAAACATTCAGGATCAATACTGTTAATAAATTTTAAAAATCATTTAACTTTTCTGTAAGAGCTAACATTGCATCTGCATAGTTTTAACCATTTACATCTCCTACCTCCTCTTCCAAGGCTGGGAGGGATTTTCTTTTCCCTCCTTGCTCTGTTTCCAGGGCTCCTTCTTCCCCCTCCTCCTGGTTCTAGAGTGGTAGTGTTTGTCTCTCCTTTGCTCCCAGGGGACACTAACAGGTTCCCTTGCAGACTGTCTCTCATTCCTGAGGCAAGTCCACATATGGGGACCTAGAGCCCACCATGCCACGTAACACAGACCGGACCTTCTCATATTTATTGCCTCTCACCCCCCCCCCCAGGTTGCATGACTGTCTTTGAACTATTCGAGTCCTCTGCACCATTTATATATGAGCTATAGTATGATTTACACTTGATAGCATTGTTAATTACTGCATATGTCTCTTCCGACTCCACCTTCTATCTGATTTCTAATATGCTCTGTATTCGCTTACATTATGGTCCCTTTTGCTAAGCAGCTCTCCATCCCCTTCCCCATTATCCCTCCCTTTGCTATTCCATCCCCCCTGTCTTCTTACCTCCGTGTTGCAGTGCTGTCAAGGCTTTGGCACCCAACCATGTTCTTTGTGCAGTAGTCCTCCAGGGTCTTCTCAACATCTTCCCGTCATGGCTGCCAGATGCTGTTAGCGCTCACTTTCCCTAGATGCCACTCCCCCACTGTCTGCCATGAGGCATTTATCAAGAGAACAGAAAAGACTTCGTAAATATCACAGTTTTCAAATGCTTTGATTTTTCCCCTCATTCCCCCTCCCTTGTTGTAAACATCATTATTATTTAGTTTGTGCTTTGTAGTCCTTTGTTGAACCTTCCCTGTGCTGTCATCTTTTTACCAGTCTGTCCGGAACCTGTTCCATCCCAGCTTTTTGTTATGAATTGCCTTATATTCTTTCAGCTAATATTCCACATGCCCTGCAATGATTTACCACTATTCTTCTTCTTTTTCTGTTATTTGTTTTACCTTGTTGCTTTTCCCATTGTCTAGGTCATGCCAGATAGTATCCATCCCCCCTTCTCTTATGCTTGCCCTTCCTCCCCCTGTAGTTATCTGTAAGTCCCTTTTATCTCTTCCCTGTCATCTAAAAAAGGATACATACTCCCCCCTCACATTGCCCCTTTTCCCATGTCTTCCCTCCCTCAAGCCGAGGTTACTTTTAACAGCTGTATCTATATGTTCCTCCCTCTGCTGGCTATGACTTCCCCCACCCTATTTCTCACTTTCGGAGATTAGTTACCCTATCAGTTCCCCTCTTTCAACCTTGCCCCATATAACAAAGTACCTGTGCATCTGTTTGTAGCTAAAGGATGCCCCCCCCCAAGTGACTTCCCTCCTTCCCAGTGGTACTTAGCTTAAGGCCATATATGAATGCAAGTCCTGATTCTGGTGTCCACAGTTTTCTCTTGTGTTGACTCTGGTTCTGCATTCCATCTCTCTTTCAATTCTCCGACTGGCTCCTGTGTGCCCCTTCAAATGTCCCAGTCTGTAACATGGAGCAGGTTCTGCTGTGCAAGCATCTACAGTATCTTCTTGATCTCTGAGATTGTTTTGCCTGCGAAATCTCTTCCCTCCACCGCGATGGGTCCCCGAGTTCGGTGCTGTGGGGCCCTGGCACTTCCTTGTTGTTGCTGCGTCACATCTGAGGCACTGTTTCATTGCTTGGAAGCTACTCAGTGTTCTTTCAATGTCACTTCCACCACTTTGGGTGTGTTGTAGGTTTTGATGCCATCTTCCCAGAAGACCTGAAGCAATGCCGGGTAAGGTGTCTGAATTTAAATTTTCTTGTCCTTAAGTGCTGTGATGTAGTCCAGGTACTGGAGTCTCTGCCTGTGTATTTCTAGAGGGTAGTCCTGCTCAAAATAAAGCCTCTGACCCTTGTACATCACTACCCCTGCTTGCCACACTGCTCGGAGGATAGTTTCCTTGACCTGGTAGCTCGTGAATTTCATGAAGAGCTGCCTGGGCCTCTCTTTTGAGTCAGTTGGCTTTTTGTATAAGGCTCTATGGGCCCTTTCAATCTTATTATCCAATGTGGCAGGCAGATTCAGTATCTGGCATAAAAGTTCATGTAAAAATGTCTCTACATTGGTAGTTTCAGTCCCTTCAGGCAGTCCAGATAGTCGGAGGTTATCCCAACGAGATCTTGCCTTAAGATCAAGACATTTATTTTGAAGTGATTCAGCTTGTTGAAGTAAGAGGCCTACTGAGCTCCCCAGAAGCCCTCCTTGCTTCTCAGCTACCATGACTCTGTCTTCGACTTCCCCCACTCATCTCTCCACTTGTGTGAATCTGTCCTGCGTTTTTTTGAATTTCGTTCAGTTTTTGCTCCTGGAAGCTTTAATCTCTGCCAGAAAGGTTTCAAAATGATTCCTTGTCAGAGCCTTCTCCTCTCGATCTGTGTCATACTTTCTTTCTGTCCTGTTTGTGGGGAAATTGCTGCCACTCCAGTCAGAGCTCAGAGCTTGGTCTCTGGAGCCATCCTCAGTTTTTTTCTGCATTTCAGTGCGAGATCTTATGTGCCTGGTTTTGCCCCTTCCCTTTGAGGGCATTTTAGCAAGCTTTTGTTCCATTTCTAATGTTAAATTTAGACTTTTAATCCCTGGTGAGGGGAAAGCTCTCTCTCTCTCTCTGTAGTCTGCTATCCGGTCCATGACATCACCGGAAGTACTCAGGTTTATGGTTTCTATGTCCGATGACACCGAGATGCAGAACAGTAGTGGTACTTTGCTCATTCTCCGTACCGTAGATGGATGTCCGGCTGTGGTATGGGCAACTAAGCAAGTACTGCTCCTGACATGCACAGCAGCAGCATTGGAACTAAATGTATAACTGTTACACAGTGTTCATTGAAACCTCATTTTACTGGGATATTTTATCTTGTCAATCATTCTGGTTCTCGTTTCCCTCTACTGCACCTTGTTTATATTTATGATTGTGGAATATTTACAACTTGTGCTGTGGGACGATGGTTTAGGCCACCCCCCAACCCCGAGACACACACACACACACACACACACACTGACATCTGCATGACTGACTGCAATCAGTGTAGTATGGAGGGACGTAAGAAATGGTACTGCACTTCGTTTTACTAACATTCAAAAGTTAGGTGCAGTTTCACCCTTTTTTTTGGCAGAGATTTTCTCTCAGTAGGGAGCTGTGTGTGAGTGGGAGATGGTTTGCGGCTCAGAACGGGACAGCAGATCACCTCACAGAGGAGCATCTGCAGCTGTGGCACATTTTAAGGTGCATTTTACATTTATCTGAAATTTTATTTATTTATTTATTTAACACACTTTTGGAATTACAACCCTTTGAGTTGGGGACTTATTTGCAAAGGCTCCATGTCAAAAAAAGGAGACAAAAGTACAGGAAACAAAAACAATATTACAATAATAATACATGATGCAGTTATGAATGAACATTTCAGGTTCCAGTTGTACAGCTGGGCAAAATAACTAGTGACAAGTACCTGTAGATGTCGGGTAGTTGTGGTGGTAGTGGTGTTGGTGTGGGGGGGGGTCACTTGCTAAGTGACATTAACAAAGATGATGGTGATAGCCAGTTGAAAATTCTAGTGGCCCATAATACAAAGAACAGTATGAGGCAACAGAGACTGGACTAGTTATTTGCCAGTCTGTGTTGTCTCATACCAGGAGATTGCCAATTTCAGCCAATCACAATCCAGAATGAACTTTGTACATTTTCTAAAGGGCATATACAGTACGTACTCCCATCTTTTTCATTTTTATTTTTAACCAGGTGGTGAACTGGGTACAGCCCTTTTTTAATCAAGCCTAACACATAATAACAATACTGAACACACATACTACATAATCAATTACAAACACTGTTTACCAAGTACCAAAACAGAAACATTTAAAAATGTTCAAATGGATAGATAGATAGATAGATAGATCGATAGATAGATAGATAGATAGATAGATACATACTGTAGCTAGATAGATAGACAGATAGAATGATAAATCATTTATTAAGTGCTAATTTCCACAAGCTCTGAGTGCTGTACAAACAAC
The DNA here is from genome assembly GCA_016271365.2 of Neoceratodus forsteri. Lineage (NCBI taxonomy): Eukaryota > Metazoa > Chordata > Ceratodontiformes > Ceratodontidae > Neoceratodus > Neoceratodus forsteri. The sequence continues at coordinate 35,606,680 of CM057450.1, forward strand.
AACAACAAAATAAACAGGTTAAAACCAACCAGAATTCAATTTCAGCAGTCCCAACAGTTCCATTCAGCATCTAGTCATAAAAAGCCAGCCGGAATAAGTATGTTTTGAGACCCTTCTTAAAGGCTTCCACCGAGGGAGCCTTCCTCAAATTTTCAGGCAAAGAGTTCCACAGGGTGGGCTTGGCAACCGAAAATGCCCTATCTCCAGAACGCTGCAGTCTCACCCTGGGAACCTTAAGGAGGGCTCCACCAGCAGAACGAAGTGCCCGGGGGAGTGATAGGGGACAAGGAAATCTTGCAGATAGACAGGATCCCCTGCATGTAGGGTTTTGTAGGTCAGGAGCCCTACCTTAAAGACAATCTTCAAACCTGACTGGCAGCCAGTGCAGTTTGCAGAAGACAGGAGTAATATGCTCGGATCTTCTTGCTCTCATCAATAATCTTGCCGCTGCATTCTGCACCAACTGCAGTCTGTGGAGGTTGCCTCCAGATAACCCTAGGTACAGGGCATTACAGTAGTCCAATCTGGAGGTGACAACGGCATGTACTAGTGTGGGCAAGTCATCGGGGGAATCAGGGAGTGAATTCGGGTGATATTCTATAGATGATAAAAACCACTCCTGATGATGGCCGACACCTGGGCATCCATGGTCAGTGCATCATCCAGGATCACACCCAAATCTCTCACCTGTCTGGAGGGGACAAGAGGATCATCCCCTAACATCAGGTTGGAGAGTATCCTGGTGCCCCCTCCCCCCCCCGGATGACCTGGATCCACCAACAGTTCAGTCCTGTCTGGGTTTAGTTTGAGCAAGTTTTGAGCCATCCATGACTGGATCTCTTCAAAGCAGTTGTTAAACACAACAACTGAAACCTGGTTCTCAGGTGCTCAGGACAGATACAACTGGGTATCATCTGCATAACAGTGAAAACCCAGTCCATATTACCTGATGAGGTCCCCCAGTGGCAGCATGTATGCTGTGAACAACAAGGGCAACAAGACTGAACCTTGCAGAACTCCACAGCACAGAGGTTTCAGGGCAGATGAGGCAAGCCCCATCATTACCCTTTGCACTCTGCCTGTTAGGTATGGCCTGAACCAGCAGATGGCCTTGCCAGACAGGCCACACCAAGACCGTGAGCAGTCGAGCAGCACCTTGTGATCCACTGTATCAAATGCTACAAAGAGGTCTAAGAGGACTAAGATGGTATGGTCTCTCCTATCCCTCGCTATCAGGAGGTCATTCAACACCCTTACCAGGGTGGCCTCCATGCTATGCCTCACCCAGAAGCCAGACTGAAATGGCTCATAGGTAGAGGAAGAGGTGAGGTGTCTTTTAAGTTGAACGGCTACCATGTTTTCAATAACTATCACTAAAAATTGGAGGTTCGACACTGGCCTGTAGTTGCCAAAACAGTCCGGGTCCAGAGAAGGCTTTTTCAAAAGGGATCTAACCAAGGCCTCTTTCAAAGCCTGTGGAAAGATCCTGCTCCTCACGGAACTCCAGATAATCAAGGCAACCACTGGTCCCAACAGGTCCAAACATCCGACCAAAAGCCGGGTTGGTTCTGGGTCGAGATCACATTGGGTAGATCGTAGCTTAGAGAGTATCCCCACCACCTCCTCCACCATAACTAGCTCAAACTCCTCCCAGAAAGAAGGAGTGTCTCTACACCTCTCAGATTGACCACCAATTCCCTTTCAAGAGATGCTCGAGGAGACCTCAGCCTTGATGGAGGACACCTTGTTGGCAAAGAACAGAACCAGCTCCTCACACCTAGCAACTGAACACGCTCTCCCCACATGTAGACCATCAGGGTGTAACAACCTATCCACCGAGCAGAAGAGCTGAGCTGGTCTATTCCTCACTGCAGCAATCTCCTCAAGATGGTTCTAAAATGTTGTACACTACATGCAGCATGAATCATTGCTAGCAAACCATTTAAAATGTAAAGTACATTCCAGGAAAATGACCTTTTAGACAGAGCTAACTTGGGGATTTGTACAGAAAAAGAGATGAAGTAGTTTCCCATGTAGAATAAGAGAATAAGCTGTGGAATTATATGAGAAATAAGCAATAATGCACAACAGGGTATGTGTTGTACTGGGTTTACATGGCCCCTTGAGTGTTTGGGCATGAGACCAGAGGCCGAGTGCATCCAACATCATGGCGTGACATTCTCCCAGCACAACACACACCCTGGAGTGCATTTTTGTGATTATGAAATGTCTCATTTGTAAGAAGAATAAAAACATTTATGTAACCCCCCATGGGGTTGCCTTAATTGCCCCAGTATCTCTCATTTGCCTGCCATTGTGCCTGGTATCCCCTGATCTCCGAGAGCTTGCACTGCCACTCTGCCTCTGAATCCTAATGTGCCCCTTAGTCTCCATGCAGCCTCTGTATTTATTTTTGACCATGATGGGCTTGGGGAGCAATTGAGGAGCAACCGCCTTCTTCCCCCTACACTTCACAGCAGGCAGGAGGCTCAGGTAGCAGTAAAACAATTGGCTCCTTGTTGGTTTTGATCCCCGGAAGAGGTAAAATGGGGACCAGAAACCTGAACAAGGGCCAAGAGCCCTCTGTATAGTTTAACTCTAGAGTGCCAATTGAGCTAGTCTATATCCTCATGAATATTAATGAGGCATGCTTGAATATTAATGTACAAGCCTGTCTGATGCCTGTGGAACTGCATATTTCAGCAGTAGTGACAGGCTCAGGACTGTAACTTAATATAAAATAATGAAAGCACTTAAGAGGGCACAAGAACTGTAATTGAACAGTGGGGCATTTGTAAATGAAAAGTATTTCTTCTGGCTGCACCAGACTGTTAAAGTGAGACAATGTATGGACTGCAAGGGGCCTGTATATAACAGCAGCCATATTTTCAGCCTGTTAGCCAATCGGAAAGCCAGGATTAATTACAGAGACTTTTGGACTATGCCAAAGACTTGTGGGGGAAAAAGCAGAAACAAACGTTGGTGCCTAAACAAGGAGCCTATCAGGCATCAAGAAAGCCTGATGAATATTAATTTTTTGAGACAGTGGAATCAGCCAATCAGGAGCTGCAGAGAGATCCCAAAACTACAGAGACATTTCAGTCTGATTTCATTTCGACGCAAGCCCCTTAACAGGATGGGGGCCCTGGCCCCTTGCCAAAGAGAATGGGCCTGTAGTAAGTTTATCAGGAGCCCCTCCTTGGGGGGGGGCTCTGGCCCCTTGCTAAGAGAAATGTGGTTACAAGGAATTACAGCTGCTGGTCTGGGGGTTGCCAGATACATGTCCCCCAGGGCTTACATTTGCTTCCCATATTTGAAGGATGATGTGTGAGAATTCTGACTGTACCTTCAACTGTGAGAGAGCTGCACAAATTCTTGCCTGCAGTTGTGAGAGAGCTGCAAGAATGCTTCTGCCTCAGCAGTGAGAGTGCTGATGAATCCTGTGACTTCAGATAATAGAAAGCTGCAATGCTTGATCCTGCAATGCTGAGTGATTAAACTTCTATTTAAAAGTATAAGTAACTTGAAGACCTTTCTGTCTCCAGGAGCCAAGAGGTGTTCAATGCCTGTCTGCACCCTGTGCCTGATCAGCGCATGACATTGGGTGGACACTTGTCTGAATGACCATGGATGGTCTTGGGACTGAAAATGCTGATGTGATTGTTTGAGAGTGCCTATAGGGATGGAAAGGAAGTATCCTGAGGTTGGAGCTTCTCCAGAAGTTGCCCGAGAGGACTTTGCAAAGTTCAATTGGAGCTGTAAACTGCCAGCTAGCCAAGAGGAACTGTATCACTGTAATTGTTCTTGTGAGAAGCTACTGCAAAGTGAATTTCAGCCATGTAAAATGCCTAACTTGGTTGGGAGCCATGCCTTAAGCTCCATCTGTTATCTTGATAAAACATCATGCCTGGAGATCCTGTATTGTCTGAGAGAGAGAGAGAGAGAGAGAGAAAGAGAATTCATTTACTGCAAGAAACTGTCCAGCGTTTGGGTCCTCCCTAGCCCAAGGGGATGCACTCACATTTAAGACTGTATTCTAAATGTTGAAAGGACCTGGCCAAATGGTTGAAGCTACTGTGATGATTTGAAGCCATTGAATTGCCTGAATTTGAACAAGAGACTGTATTTTGGATTGGCCTGGGAGTCAGCCTGGCAGTGTGCCAGCCTTGGAACTGCCGCATGAGCTTCCTTCTGAGGGGCATAGCCTAGATGTGTGGGTTTGAAGTGTGCTAGCCCTGGTCCCAGCCTGGACCGTTTCCACAATATTCCAGAGATGTGACTTCAAGCCCTGAGAAAGAGGCTTCTGTAAGAAGCTGAGAAATTCCAGCCTGCAATCAGCAAGAGCCAAAGCAGAAAAAAGAGAGGTCAGCCAAACTCCTGCCTGCACCTCAGCTAAAGCTACTGCACAAATGACATCTACTTTTCTACACCTGATGATGACTACCAAACCTTGAGTAGGCAGAGTCCTCTCTGTCAACCTGAAGAAGACTGTAAATAGTTAAGGATGTGTTTGCCAAGTTTTCAGTGTCTAAAACCCAAGCTACCACAGTGGGAAATTACCTGTTGCTACAGAGTTAAAGCTTAAAGAATGCATAGGCTAATCTGATTTTCCTTTAAGGGCCCCAATGCCGGCCAACCAGCTGCACCTTATCAGGCCTACAACTAAGAACTCGGTACTGGGTACCCAAATTTAAAGTGTAGAATTTTGGGGTTCTATAATAGGCTGGGGATTAGCACCACTGTGGGCATTCAATATGTATCTGCCATCTAAAGCAGCTAGCTAGATAGAAAGTTAACAGATTCCATCAGAAAGTTGGAGGGTGTCCAAAGATGATTAATGTCTGAATTTAAAATGCAGAATGATTTTTTTTCCTTTGCAGATCATCTGACCCTAATCCAGTTGCTGATCTACCTGATGCCAATCTTGGAATGCAATCAACTTGTTGTTTAACCTCTTCTTCCAAATGTTCATCCTAACTCCCACCCCCTTGTAAAGAAATTGTTGGTTAACCATTTTTTTATTAATCTGGTATGTGAGCATATTATTAGAGTGAGCCTTTCATTCAAAAATTTGAAATGTAGGGCTTTGGTTATTAATCTATGTGTGGGCTAACACTGTGGCAATGTGGGTCGGTACAGCAACCCAGAGGGTTGTACCAGGTTTTATGAGATCCACTTAAAAGTATACTCTGGATGGAGGCACTGTGCAATAATGTTATCTACTGGGAAATAACCCATTTTAATATTAAAGTAGGAACCCAGGCCCCTCAACCTTGTTATGGTCCCACAAGGCAGGGGTAGTAGCCTGTTGGGACATGGCATCCAGGTTGCATTTATTAGCCAGCTCCATGGCATGGAGTGAAGGTTTTCACTTGGCTTGCTGGTGACCCAGGTTCATATTCCTAGCCCAGGCATCAGGAGTGGGAGTTTAGAGCATCCTTTAGATTCTTCCCTCCTGGGGGGTAGGTGGGTGGGCTTTGGACTGCTGTTTGTTGGTCACTGGAGGTGGCATTCTTGGTGGCATGTGGCCTGGACATGCCACCAAATGTCCCTGCCCCAGGATGAGGCCACAGCTGGCCCACTGTGGGAAGGGGGTGGGTGGCTCAGGAGAAAAGTGTAAACTCTGCTCTCAGTTGGCCAGCACGATGGCTACCAGTCCCCTTCACCACAGTAGCCCGTAAGTGTCTGTGCTGACCCCACTGTGCCCAGGATACATCTTAGACACCCATGTGCAGTTTCTCTTCCCCAGTTCAGTAACAGAGGAGGGGCTCACCCAAGTAAGGGTTACATAGGGTTACCCGGGGTCACAACAATGCAGGGGCAGCTGATGGCAATGGAGCATGTGGCGGTGGTGGCCTTGGTGGCCTGAAGGAGTGGCTGACCTGGGTTTTGGGGAAAAGCAAAAAAAAGTTTATTAAAATAAGGTACATCAATCACTGTGTCACATCTGTTTCTTGATCAAGTTGCTTGTCACAGCTGCACCCGATCTTAGTACATTGGGTGCAGTTGCAACAGTTTCCTTATTTTATTTATTTAGCTTTTGTTGACCGGGTAAGTGCACTAGACAAACCCTGCCTATTTTCAGGCACGACCCGGGGGGAAGGGGGTACAGATGAATGGCAACTGACCTTGAACCAGATTAAGCTGTTGGTGGTATTTTTAGTGAATGAGGGAAATTTGGCCAGACACCGGAAAATTTCACTCTTTCGATAAGTGCCATGGGATCTTTAACATCCACCTGAACTACCACCAATCCAGGCAGATGGGACCCTGTTTAACGTCCTCATCCGAAAGACGGCACCTCAGAAATGCAGCACCTCTTCATGCTGCATTACAGTGTCAGTACTGGGATATTAACCCAAGTGCCAGATGTGGGAACTGAACCCACAGCCCTCTGATCTCCCGGCCTCAGAGGCGAGTGTGCTACCTACTGAGCCACTGACACTGCAAAAATTTGGCACAAGCCTGTAAAATGGGTCCCCCAAATGGCACAAGTTACACCAGGACAAACCTGATCTAACTTGATGCATTTGGAGTTCGGGACTGAAAATCCCAATCACCAACCAAGAGAATGCCGAAAACCCCTGCACCAAATGATTGGTGCACCAGGGGCTTACAGCATTTTCTGGGCTTTGAAAATCAGCCCATTGTGTCATTTTTTTAATCAGTATGTATACTTAGACAAAATAGTGCTGATTATTTGTTTATTTGTTTTGCCCAGTAAGTGGAGCTATTTTCATGTTACTGTAGCTCTGTCCCCCACCCTCCCTGCCATTCTGTACACTTATTGGCTGTTCCCCCTCTCTATGTCTTTTGCCCTATGTCTTTCTCTCTTTTTGTCTCTCTCTTTTTCTTTGTCTCTGTCCGTTTCTGGCTGGGCAAAGCAACCCAGAGGGTTGTACCAGGTTTTATGAGATCCACTTAAAAGTATACTCTGGATGGAGGCACACACTAGTTCTTATCACTCTATTTTTCCTCTCCTTCTCCCAGTAGAGTTGTTGCATGTTTTGTACTGGGAGAGGAAAAAGAAAGATAAGATCAGTAGAAAAATCGAAAAGTAACTCCCCCTTTCCGTTTTATGTTAAGCCATGAAGCCATGCAGCCAGCCGCCCTCCCAACCCCATGCTCCACTTGATGTTCAGATCATGTTATTCTGCTGTGGTTCTTCTGGTACAATTGTTGTGTGTTTTGTACCAGGAGACAAAATGTAGCAGTTGTAGTAGTAACATTTTATTCGGATATTCAAAAAAGGATAACCCATTTGAGCCTAGACTCATTTGCTACGGGGTCCAGTGGGCATAAGAATGACTAACAAGTTACATATATAGAATATACAAAATTATTCATAATTTATAGTGAATGCATAATGAAAGATAATTACAAAGTTAAGAAGTTTAAGCAAGTTGATCACAGCAGATCTTAGGTAAGGCAACATATTTCACCAGCCATGTCTTTATAGAGCTCCAGTGTGGAACATTTTTTATAGCCATAAGTGGCATGGTAGATTATTTAGAAATAGAACATGACATTTCCAAAACAACTGGTAACTGAAATGCAGTGAGTGTTTTTGAACACAGACGCCCAGTCTGTAAAGGGTGGGCAGGGACTGCTGATGCTGAGTGGAATGGGGAGCACAGAAGTCAATCACTGTGATGGCTTTGTGGCAACATTCACTTTACTTCAAAAAACAATGAAGCTATGGTGATTGAAATGTGTTATTGTGACAGGGTAGACAGCTTTCATTTATTTCAGGAGTGTTTTTGACTGTTTAGCTACAGTGGCAGCTAGGGATTTACTTTTGAAAAACAATTGTTAAAGGATTGGGAGAATCCACAGTACCCATGCCAAGTGTGGGAAACTTGGACATGGGCTGCGGACTGATTATTTTAACACACAATCAGCCATGCATGTGCTGGGACTGGATCTCTGATATTGTGCTGGGACAACATCACATGTCTAGCCCCAGGATAACCAATCAGAGCCCAGGGATTTTTCTTGCCATTTTTTAATTAAAAAAAACAATAATGCAGTATATGGAGTAAAGTTACAATAAGTTCTGTGAGGAAAGACAGCTGTGTTGAAATCTATTCTCATTTGTGGTGGATAGTATTCCCATTTTCAAATATAAACAACAGTGGTGAGTGGAATAGGAGGCCCTTAAAGCAACACGGCAGATATTGTTCAGGATTGTTTGGTGTTTTTGGATACATGCCCTGCTCTGATTTACAAACAGGACAATCCAATGAAAACTGTAAACCATGGTTAGCACTACCCTGCATGGACACATAGGCCCCTGTGTAAGGAATTAAGACAACCACTTACATTTAACATCAGCCAACACTGCTGGGCTTGGTAGTTTTCTAAACGTACACCCTCACCCCCCACAATGAAACGAAAGCTGTTGAGTTTGCTGTGAGTGCCATATCTGTTGAGTGCCCACAATATGTTAATGGGCTTGTGCATGCACTGAGCATCCACAGTTGAAGCAGGCAAATCATGGCTTGCCCTCTGTCATTCGTTGACACAAGCAACCCATCTTGCTTGTACTTGGGGACCTGATGCAACTAATTTCCAGTGTGGCTGTCATATTGCATGCAATCATTTTTGCAGTCCTTTGGTTTTCTGTGTCTGTCCCTTAATCTTTAGAATCAGGCAGAATTTCCTTAAAACATAAAACAATGCACGTTTCCTTTAGAATGTAGACCTGAATTCTGATAATTCTGTCACTCTAACCACAAATCATCGAAAAAAGCTAACGGTACTGATACCATATATTTTAAGTGACACAACAAATCCTCGACAAACCATGATCTCATTAAAATCTGGGATTAGATTAAACTGAATAAAAACAACACACTTATGTGAAACAAACTGACTAAGAGCAAGTGACTTGAGAACATTTGGTGTTTTCTGTACTGTATAGCACCGATACACAAAGTGACTAAGAAACATTGTTATTTTGCAGATATGGAGCCCATGAGTGGCGTAATAAGACAGAGTGCTGGGGCATTGCTGAAACATCCTGTAACCTAACAGAAGAATCATTATACCATAATGAAAAGCGCATTGCCCAAGTGAAGGCTGTGGTAAGAAATGAATCTTCAGAATGGTGCAAGGCTAGTATCAACCCACTTCAGGACAGTAAGTATTTTCAACATACTGGGAAAGATTTACTAAACTCATGATCATTTTATTTATTTGCTTTTGTTAACCAGGTAAGAGCAGGAGACAAAAACCTGCTTATTTTCAGGCATGTCCCAGGAGAGTACAATTACAAAAAGCAAAAACATTTACAGTAAACAGGAGCAAAAACATTCACAGTAAACAGGTTTGTGTCCAAATGCAGATGCTTACAGAGGTAAGGAATTAAAATGCAGTAGATACACATTTTTGGTACAGTACATACTGTTTCAGTAAAATAAAATCAGAGTACGATCAGTAAAAAGATGAGATTAAGACGGTAGTACAAAACAATTCGACAGATAATTTATGATGGCAAAAGTGAAGACTATGGCACTATGTAGATAGTCCAAGACATATTTAGAGCAATGGAGGCAAGAAAAGGGCAGATGAGTATAAGTGCTTTAGGTTTACAACCACACACAGGGGCAGGATTATGAAAACAGGTGCGGGCTAGTTAAAATTCTAGAGTAAACAGAAGTGACTTAGGATATCTGTGGCTGAGAGCATCAGGGAAACTTACAAAGATGAGAAACAGACTAAGGAGGGAGAGGAAGGTAATAAGTGCCACAGAAAACTAAACATTGAGTTATATCAGAAAAAAGTAATGAAGCAGTGTTTAGCAGCAGAGGTGAACAGAGCAGGATAGAAGGTTATGGGTAGCGATCAGAAGCAAGATCAAATGTCTATGTTTTTTAGATACGAGAGTAACTCTCTTTTGAAAACATTGTGGGATTTAAAGACTTAAAGGTGATAAGGCAGGGAGTTCCAAGTTTTGGAGGCAAAGTGAGCAAATGCTTGCTCTCCCATGTTGATTGCACAACAAGGAACTACAAGGAGGTCCTGGGTAGAGGACCGAAGTTGGTGAGAATGTTCAACTGGGACAAACTTGGAGGACAGTGATGCGGGTTGTGAGGATCTAACTATGCTGTCAATTAGGCATCCATGGATGTGAAGTCACTGCAAGGAGGGAGATAGCCATTGTAGGGTAGAGTATAGTTCGCTGTGATGGGTGAGACAAGGGACAGACAGGGCAAACCTTCAGATGTTGTTACATGCAACATCTCATTTATAAAAGTAACTGACATTAGCCTGAGAAAAGACTGGGAGAGCATAACATAGTCCAGGTAGTAATGTACCCTGGGCAACTGTAATCCTAGCAGCTTGGGTGAGGGCTAGTGTTGAGAGAAATTGAAATATTTTGCCTGACAAAATATTTCACATAATTCCGCAATTATGCAACATTTTTCACCTATTTGAAACAAACTTTTGCCTGTTTTCTTGATTTCATGTAATGGCAAAATTTCATTTAACATGCCTTGGTAAAATTTTTCACCCATGCAAAGCAAACTTTTGCCTGTTTTCTTGATTTCATGTAATGGCAAAATTTTGCTTAACATGCCTTGGTAAAATATTTCACCTATGCAAAGTGAAATTTCACCTGGTTCCACGATTTCGTGTAAATGATGAAATTTCACCTAAATGCATTGGTCTGTCATTTTCACCCATTGATGCTCCAAATTTTGCCTTGAGGCACAAATTCACCAGAATAATTTTTGATTTAACTGGTGAAATTTTGGTCTAAAGGTGAAATGTGCAATGTATTTGGGCAAATAGGTCAAAAGTCATGTGTAGCTTGTTTACAACTCATTCTGCTGCATGTTGAGTCAGAGAGCAGTTTGTTGTGGTGCATCAGAGCCAATAAAGCATTTGAAAACATAGTTAAAACTTGTTTTTGAGAGATAATTGCTGCAAAATATAAAGTTTTTTGTTAGTGCTGCTAGGGAGCATTTTCTAATTTTGTGGATTTTTGTATAATACTTAGTTTAAATTAGGTGTTACTTTTCTCTTTGTCTTTGAAAGAGCTGTGTTGGGTAGGGTAGGAATGTAAAGCAGTGCAAGCTATTTCTAGCCAAGCAGATTGGTATTTACTCACAATTGCGAGTTATTTATTTATTTACTGTTATTTCTTATTAATTTTGTTATGTCTTGTCATTTATTTTTCTCTGCAAAGCTTCTCTGTCCTGTTTGAGAGAGTTCCTGTTGCTGTTAGCTGTGTTATATGTACCATTCTTCCATTTTTAGTTGTGAATCAATTGTGAATTCTAAAGTTTTAAACACACAGAGCTGATCCTTTATTTTTATTTTTTTGTTTGTGGTTAATTCTGCTTGCTGGAGTGTTATCTTGTGTTACTAAAACTGTGAAAAGCAACAGTTCTATACTTTTCTGTATCTTTATTTAGGTACTTCTACTTGATCACTTGAACTTGTCCATTTACAGTCACATTACATTGTTGAAATGTTCCCCTGTATATTATTGCTGGAGCTTGACTCTGCACACTGCGCGGTGTTTCTGTTTTAGCTAACTTACATTACCCTTTCTGTGTTATAGCATTGTTTGTGCAACACCTGATGCGTGCATTATACGTAAAACAGTATACATTAAAATAGTCATTTTTAAGAGATAGCTTGGTGATCCCTCCCATCCAGACCACTGCCATATTGTGTGGTACTCACCTCTGTTGCAGTTTTACGGTTGTCTCTGCCCTTACATAATAAAAAAAATGGTGGTACTAAGTAAGTAATAACACATTACAGTGCTTTATTTGTCCAGAGACACAGGTGATCTGTATTTAAAGTCAGCAACTTGTACCCTTTTTCCTTGTGTGTGTTTCTTTAATTCCTGTTTGGGGAAAGAAAAAAGTTACCTTTTTGGTTTTTACTAGAATAGGCTGCCTACCATATACGGTATTAGTTGTATTCTAAGTGCTGGTACCTGTCCTGATTGTGTTTGGACTTGTAAGGAAGCCAGTACTGTAGGTGTGTGATGTCGTCGTTCACATGTGAGGTGCTATTCACACAGATAGTAGTAATACATCCTTTCTGCAAATACTCCAAGAGCAAAGCTTTGAAGCAGCAGTCAGCAAAAATGCCTGCTAAGAAGCGTCCAAGTACAGGGAGGAAATGTGGCAGGGGGATAAGGAAGCTAAGAAGTCTGCTGAAAAAAGTACATTTTCAGTTCCAGTTCCCCATAGCAGTGAAAGCACATGTATGTCTGCATCAGTGTCTTCTGATGTGGGCCCTTGTGGTGCTACAGGAACCAGCAAAGGAGTTAGTGGCTGAACTGGGTCAGGCATACCTGTGTCTTATTTTTTTAAAGCTCAAATTGTTGCAGCTATGCTAGTGGGGATGCTGACAGTGAGAAGAAGGGAGGCATGACACCAACACAAGAACAGTGGTCCAGGACTCGGAGGAGGATGATAAGTCTGTCAGTGTGACTGTCCATGTTCCTGCAGGAGTTGGTGATGATAGTGTTGAACAAGAGTCTGATAATCCTGGAAATAAGGATAGTCAGCCCCCTGAGATGGTGGTAGAGAAAGAAAAAGGTGGCATCCTCCCAGAAGACAGTGATAGTGGGGAAGAGAAGGAAGACAAGGATGTCTTCATCGTGGTGGTGATGACGATGACTGGGATGATCCCACATGGGAATCTGAGTTAAAAAAAGGTCAAGGATGATGTAGGCCATTTATATGTATAGCCCATGGGTCAGTCTGTCACCAAACCTATAAGCAAACCTCCAAGCAGTCAAGTAACCCCCCTTCCAAATGTAATTTTATTTAAGTGATGAGAGCAGCCCAGAAAACACACACTTCCACACCTCTTTCTGAACTATTCCAGTCCCAGAAGCATCTGAAATCCAGAGGTCAAAAGTCCCTAGTTTGGAACTTTATGTGCTAGATACTGCTGATGAGACCACAGCAATATGTCAACTTTGTCAAGCCCATGTTAGTCGGGGGGGGGGGAAAAGAAGCCACATAGGCACCAGTGGCCAACACGCCCACTTGAAAAACAAGCACCTGCTGAGATGGCAACAACACCGGAAGGATGCCAGAGCTGTTGGTAGCAAGTTACATGTAGTAGAGCAAGAACAGGAGGAGTGAGGGCAGAGTTGGTTGGTGGTAGAGGAGGAGGGTGAGCAATCCTTCGATCTCTTGATTAGTGGGCATAGCAGTGGCAGTGTGAGTTCCAGACCCATGAGTCTGAAAAGTACACCATCACACCCACAAGCAACCAAAATAACTGGTTTCATGCAGTCTACACAGCCCCAAGAGTCAAGTGTTACCCCTAAAAGAAAATCATTGCTGCCACAAGTACAGCGTTCTGGTTGGACAGCCCCAAAGATGCAGCCCACTCTGAAGACCATACCTGAGCTGCAGACAAAGTACCCACCCAATCATGCTGCTACACGAGAGTTAAATGCTGCCACTGCTGAAATGCTGGCCATCAATCTGTTGCCATTCTCATTCATAGAGAATGCTGGCTTCTGCAGGTTGATGACCTGTGCCTGTTCCAAATGGCAAGTTCCATCACAAACCTATTTTACTAAGCATGCCATGCCAGAGCTGAACAGTAGAGTTGCTGATTACATTAGACATGCATTGAAGTATAGTGCATCACAATATAACCATCTTAGCATGGATATGTGGACCAGTGGACAAATAGCAGCAAGCTTATATATGTGCATAACAGCACACTGGGCACAGTTGCCTGGGGTGGTACTTGATTTTGGGCCTAGCAAAACATGCGTGAAGCAAAATTGTGGCGGTAGCAACACACCTGGTATTAGGCAGCATGCAACCCTGAATATGACAAGTGTTGCAGATTCTCATTCGGCAATGAAAATGCTTAATGTTCTGCTGGATGAGATTTATGGGTGGCTATACACCCAGTCACTCACAGCAGGATTCATCACAAGTGGTAATGGCTCCAATGGGTTCTATGTCATAAGAGCGAATTCAGCATGCCGAATGCCCTTATGGCAACCCCACATCTCCAAAATTCAATTTTGGCGATGTGGGATCATACCAAAAATTAAACCCAACATAGAAAAAATGACTTTTTGTTTTATGCGGGGGCGGGCCCCCACCCCCACACAGGGTCTTTTTCCCACCGCACCACCCTACTTTAGGATTCTCAACTCCAGGGGTGCATGTCATGGGTGTAACTAAAAAAAATACTGTCTAGGGCAGGCTACAACAAAAACCACCAGTGCCCGGTTTCGAACCCTGTAGCCCTACCACCCCAAGCCTGCACCTATCCCACTATGCCACAACACCAGCTCGCTGGCACCCCATGGCACCACCCCTCACATACCCTCCTGCCCCATGCCCATCCGGCTCACTCCCATCACTCGAGTGTAAACCTGCGCGACATCCTGTCGCCTTTTCATGACAACCCCCATCCAGTCACATACCCCACACCCTCACCATCAGGGCACTAGCCAAAAGTGGATCACTGTTTCAACAGGTGCCCACTCGCTAGTGCCCCATATCACAGGATACTGGCTCCAATGTAATGAAGTGCATTAGCGATGGTGGTTTTTTTTGGAGTGCCCTGCCTGGCACACTGCCTTAATCTTGTTGTTCAGCAGTTTCTCAACCATGCGGACATTAAGGAAACAGTTACTGTTGCCCGTCACATCTGTGTCCACTTCACCCATTCTGCGAAGGCCGGTGACCATCTATATGAGCTATAGTGCAATAACCATCTGCCTTAGCACCGGAAGAAGCTTGATGTTGTCATCAGGTGGAACTCCACACTGTACCTGCTTGACCGGCTGTATGAATGGTATAAGGCTGTGTCAGAATACCTGCTCCTGCACACTACCTGTGACAGTACTGGTGTGTCCATCACTCTAAAAACAGAGCAGTGGAACCAAACTGATGGGCCAATATGCATTCTCTGTCCATTCGAGCATGCTACATAGGCAGTGGGTGGGAACACTGCTTCTATAAGTCAGTCAATGCCCCTCATACATGCGCTGAGGCAGACACTAGTGAATGTGCATCACCAGACAGAGGCAAGTGAGGATCATGGCAGTTGTGATCTAATGGATCACATGCTCCATGTGATGGACACAAATACCCATGTATCTGGCATTTTACAGTCGGCTGATTTTACAATCGCCACCATGCTGGATTCATGCTATAAACAAGGCCTGCCTGCTATAATTGAAGGAGGTTGTCAGTGAGTATAACAGTTGACCAGAGAACCTCATTAGAGTGGTACATGCTGCAAAAATGATAAATGCATGCACTGCATCAAAAACAGGTGTTGCTACCACCACCAGTGGCTCACAGGCAACCCAATCAGAGAAAATGGGCAAGGCACAGCAGAAAACAGCAAGCAATCCCATTTGGGATGTTCTCTTTCAGGTGGGAGTGGAAGATATGGGGGGAAAAGGAGGAGGAGGAGACAGATGAGGCAGCTGGACTCCAGGCAGCAGAACGAATGGTGGAGGCCTACATGGGGGACCCAAAGCACCTTACCATTACTGATGAGCCACTGCTGTACTGGAGCAGTAAAATGGCTGACTGGTCAGCACTAACATCAGTTGCTGTGAAATACCTGAGCTGCCCACCATCCGGTGTCACTGTGGAATGAGTGTTTAGTGCAGCTGGGGCAATTGTGAATGACAGTAGGGCCAATTTGTCATCCACGAATGTGTCCATTCTAACATTCATCAAACTGAATGAAAGGCACATTCCACACAACACAGTGATGTCAATGGTGTTGCCACAGGAACTGTGTCTCAGTGACGAGGATGATGACGATCCCTTGATTAAGACATCCACTGGCAGCGAGGTAGATGAGGCAGCAATGTTGAGATGATAACACCAGTCTTGAAGACTGTGAGGGGTGCTTTTTAGATGATGTGGAATTGGAAGTTGAAAATGGCTGAGTTTACTCCAATGCCCCCCCCCAAAAAACTTTCACCTCAGTATGGTGGCTGGGGTGTGTATGTTATACCTTATTTTTAGCTATGTTCCATTGGATTGGTCATGGTAATGTGCTGTTATGTGATGCAGTGTGTATAAGTTTAATTTGATCAACCTTTGCTATAACCCATTGATTGGTCACCTCACCACCAGTACCCAAGCCTATATAAAGCAGCAGCAATGTAATTACCATAACCATAAAGATTCTGCAATTGCATGATTACAGTTATAATGTTTTTGCTTCCAAAAATATCTTACTTTTCATGTTGACTATCAACTCAATCTTACAACAAGATATGTTGTCTGGATGTCCATAAAAGTGCCCATGATGGCAAATTCCACACTGCCCCACTACCCCCTCTCATCACCTGGTCTGACCTGACACAACCATGTACTCCATGCAACTGAAAAAATGTTTCTGCTATTTAGTATCGGTGACATGTACAAGAACCCTGGCTCCTAGTACAAGTAGCATATGAATGTAGCATTCTAATTCAACAGTGAACACCACAAGCTGAACACACTTTGAGAAATAATGAAACTTGGCCATCATTAATGATGTGAGTCATTAATTTCAAAAGTAATCATGAAGAGGCTTAACAACTTACAACATCAAATCCCCCCAAAAAGGTTACTTATGCTACAGTACCAGGTTAAGGTAAACCGAAACCACAATGGTTCGGGGGGGGGGTCTTGTTCGCCTCACTTTGGATTCAAAATGTTCATGATTACTGCAACTATGCAATCTCCATTGATTAGACAAGACATTAACCCCCTCCACCTAATTATTTACTAAACACCATCTCAACCTTCTGTTCTTGCATGTAGTTTCTCCCTGTATGTGGGTGGCAGTGGTGATTACTCATTAATGGTAATGGTATGGACACACCAGTGGCCAGCATTGCAGTACAAGCAACACCCCCGTCTTCCACAGACACAACATAGCTCCTCCAGGGCCTGGATGGATGAAGTCATCAAGATTCAATGAAACCTCAACAGATGAAAATGACCTAAAGAAGACCAAAGATAAGAAAAAATGATGGATACTCGTCAATATGCATATCTGGTTTTACCAAACAAGTTGGAAGAAAAAGCAAAGAAAAAAATGCATACTGTCCATATCTCATGATGTCATTAAACTGCGGACATTCCCCATGGGAACATGCTGTGTGGTACACATGATTCCAGACCAAGGTCCATGAGGAAGCACAGTAGCACTAGCAGGCATTCCCCTTCCCCTACCAACACTGCGTACCTCAAAATAAGAAAAAAAATAATAACAAATTTTGAGGACCGTTAAAAAGTCCCCCACCCACCCCACACGTGACTGTCCACCAACCCCCCCACCACAGAAGACCATAAAAAATGAAGAAATACTTACCACAAGGACTGTGAAAGTGGAACCATCACACAATTAAATAAATCCCCCAGATCTGGTTGAGCAGCCAGCAGCAGCAGTCGCAGCAGGATGGAATACGACTTAACCTCACCAGAGTTCCTGATGTTGACAAAAGCAAAAAATAGCACAATTACTGTCAAGCTCAGACAACCAGATGGCAGTAACAGACATACCACACTGGTATGAAAATTCCAATACTTACCATCTGCATTGGGAAATTTGGAAATGCGGTGCATTCGAAGATCCATAGATCTCCCTCCCAGCCTGGCGTGATGATGTCATCCGCAGCACACTGACAAATAATATTAGAGCAGTACACGCATATTAGAACTCAAGATGCCAGATTATCAACCCACCAACACCATTTCCTTCCACAGGAAAAAAATGAAGACAGATACTTACATGTTCAGCAACAGCAGAATGGACTGTATGAAGATAATCCACCATCAACCATCCAGAACAGTAGTTCTTGTGGCAACTTGGCAAGTAGAAGTCAGAGATAGCAGCAGGTACCAAGCTACAGTGCCCCAAAATGTCATTCACTCCCCACTGCTAGGCAAGCTACTACCAGAGAGTCAGTCAGTCAACACAGCTAGACAATCTGTACAGCAGCATAGGGATAGGGAAATGATAATTGTACATTTCTATCTCAAGCAACTGAAACAGAAGCAGCAGGATGAAGAACTGCAAATAGCAGCAGCATTTTGCAGGAGGAAATCATTTTCTCTGCATGGGTTGGCACCCCTTTTCAGGACCCTGAGGTGGTGGTACACCATAAAACATCAGGACTCACAGTAGATTTCAGTCTCAATTTGATGTAACATTTTTCCTGTAACATTTCTGTACTTGTAGACCTTGTTTGGCACCAGCAGCAGTGAGTTTCCGGCAGAAATATTTGGCAAACAGACCCTAAAACAGCTGTTTAATGTCTGGGTGGTGGGGGAGGGGGCACCATAAAACATCATGGCTGAGACCAGATTTCTGTCTGAATTTAATGTGCCATTTTTCATGCAACATATCTGGACATTTATTGCCTGTGCTGCACATGCAGAAGCAAGATGTGGCCTAAAAACAATTGTAAACAGTGGACCAAAGACCATCATTTGGTCTGGGTGGTGGTTTGGGCACCATAAAACAACATGGGGAGCAGTACAGAAGAAGAAGAAGAAGAGTGACAATAACAAAGAAAGGAGAAGGAAAAGAAAACAACACTGGCCCACCACCACCACAGTCACAGGCCATTCATTGGGTAGTGCCTCCTGTGCCACTACCACTCAAAGCTCCAACAGGAGGTCCGAGACCATCTTCTGGTCTGCCATTATTTTTTGGAGGTCCCCCTGACCTTTTGGTAGAGCTGGTCGATGTCCTAATGGACACTTTGGACCTTGGTGTGCACAGCCTCCAGTTCTGCCCTTGTGGCCATCACCTGACTTGGGGGGGCTGCAGGATGCTCAGGGCTGGGGTGGTGTTGCCGGGTCTTCCGTCACGCATCACTGCTGGGGGTTGGGGATGCTTCTGTCTCCTCTGGCTCCAGGTGTGTCCTGCTGCTAGACCTCCTCGTTCCCCTGGTATGGTGCCCCCAAGCCTCAGTGCTGCCTCCTGCTGCTGTCTCTCACTGTTTGGAGAGCCACTATACAGCATGGTGGTGCTGCAGGTGGCTCCTTTGACCAGAAGTTCCAAAGTGGGACTCTGGTTTCCCTCTTTTTACATTTTTACCACAAAATCAAACATTAGGGTTGAGCCCCTAAGCCCCTCAAACACACCCCTCACCCCCATCCTCCACAGACTAACAGATGCCTGGGTATGCCATTGGGGTCATGAGGCCTAAATCTCACCCCATTCTCCTTTACTGTAGCATGCCACATGGAATGGGGAGAGAGTTTGGCCACATGATTCTAATGGCACACCCCGTGTAAGTCAGTCTGTGGATGATGGGGTGGGTGTGTGAGGTTAGTCAACCGTACGTTTGATTTTCAACTTTTTCACTTTAACCTGAATGATGCATTAAACACAGTTTTTTGCCAGGAATATATATATATACATATATATATATATACACACACACACACACAGGTGGCAGGATAAAAATGTCAGGTTATCCCCATAGTGATTACATCATCACCCATTTATCCACACTGTGACTGCATCACTAACCACCACCACCTGTGCTGCCTGCTCAGCAGTACTTCCTGCCAGTTTCACTTTCACTTTCTCACAATGCTTTTTACAACCCAAGCTATCACAGTCCCAAATGCTCACCTTATTCAAATCCACCCACTTTAAAAAAAAGGGAACCATATTTTAAATGAAAACACTCTTAAGAACAAAAAAATATTTTTTCCTCTTTCTCAGCACAGCAACCCTGCAAGCCAAACATGGCAAGCAGGAACAGAGAAAAAAACATGGAAAGAAACTTAATAAAAAAATAAAATATAACAAAACTGAACTCAAAAAGTCCTGTTGCATAAATCAAATATGCATGGGCCACCTGTGGGATAACCAAGTTATTTGTACAGTAGCCTGTGGCCACTCGTGAGGATCCTCAAGATCACAGGCTACTTTACAAATAACTTGGTTGTCCCACAGGCACCCCACATATCATATATACAGTATATATAACCTCCAGCAGCTCAATATTTTGTTTAAAACTGGCAGCCGGTAACAGTGATTGCTGTCCCTGTTAAAGTTAACACATTTTCTGGTGTCCACAGGTACAACCCACCCTCTTGCAGTCCGGGCCTGTTAATAAAAAAAATTATTTCCTGGTGGGCTGTGGCACCATTGTTGTTCAGTCACCTGTCCAAGTAGTTGCAAATAATTATTTTGCTGCAGAATAAGGCCTGTCTGGTCCAGTGGCGTGGAGGAATGAGGTGCTAGGTGCCTTATTGCCCACCAAATCAGTGACCCACATCCAGGAATATACCCGCTTGCCAGGGGTTGGAAAGCAAACTGAACGTTCATCACATAGCTGTCCTTTCCCTGCATGGAAAGGCATGCTGACTTGTACTTTGGCTTCCCTTAGGTGAAGGTAGGAACTCAAGAAAGGGAAAATGCAGAAACGGCTAGCGCAGGCTCCATAAAGCCCAACCCAGCTACCTCTGTCCCACACGACCACCTGGATGACTGGCTCAGTTGTGGATGTAAGTGACTGGCTGGGGGTAAGGATGGCTCTCCCTTTTCTGGCCACCCTATCATGGGGAGGGAGGCAATTCATGGGAACTTTGGGCTCTGTGGTTTGGGACAGGGAAGTGATGGACAGGGGAGGTAGGGATAGGGCTGAGAGCCTGCCCGAGTCAACTGGCAAAGCAAAATGTTTTATGGAAGGGGGAAATGCTGCAGTATGTATGACCTTAACACATACAATATACATAAACCTCCCATAATGGGTGCAGCTGCACTGTTACAGTAAACCTATCAAGTATAGGTAATATGTATAAGGCCTCTTACCAGGGTACTGCGGAGCCAGAGGTAGAAGTCATAAAGGGATGACATTTCTTAAACTTGTAGAATAAAATTGAGGAAAGGGGTCACAAAGAGTCCTCAGTTCTTACAAAGTTACAAGGAAGGATAAGACAGGTTAGATATACTGTAATACTTACCTGATGGGGAAGAAGTTCACATCCTGTGAAACCTGTGAAAGAAAAGAGAAGAAGGTTAATATGGAGTAAATACAGTAGTGGGAACAATAGAGAGGAGAGAGAGAGGAAATGGGTATAGTACAGTGCAAGAGGTAAAAAATATAGCTGTAGAGGGAAAGGTATACAATTAAATGAAGTAAAAGATACAAAGACAAGCTTAATTTAAGTATTATGCTAACATCAGCAGCTGTTTACCATGAATGTCAAAAACAAAGCACTAAAAAACAGAATAATGAAATGTTTGTTACCATTGAAAAAGCTGTTTCTGTGCTTTCACCTTGACTTGCATGTTGTTACAGCTGCAGTGGGCGGAGCCTGCAGACGTTTTGCATGTACAAAAGGAGTGATGTCATGTTTTCTGTCTGTGGAACTGACTGAATGTGTAAATAGTCTCCTCTGTCTTACCCTCCTCCAAGAAATGTTTTTCGCCCTCAAATAAATATGCTTTCATGTTAGTCGATGGCTGCAGGGTACTATTTTCTTTCTTAAATGGGAGGTACAAGTACTGGAACCTTAGTAGTGGGAGGCAGCATTAGTTTTTTGTGGGGAGTAAGATCCACCCCCACCTTCATCCGAGAAGCTCCTAAAGATCCACCCCACCTTTTTGTTTTTGTTCATCTGGGAGGGGCATGAGGTGGATGTATCATGTTGGAAAAACTGACTATCAGATCTGCCTTTGGAAGTAATTAAGGAGTGCCTGAAACTGCATCTAGGCATACCCCCCTCCCCACACACACACATAGACATCATGATTTTTTTTAACTCCAAGCATGTCAATATTTGGCTCTTACAGTATGAGCAAGTTGGGCATAAAAATAAAATAAAAAAAAAAGGATCAAGCAGGTGCCTTTTCCTTTGTCAGATACATACAGAAAGAATGTTGCAAATCCTGTATGACAAGTTTATTATATGGATGTTTTCCATGTAAAACAGAAATTTTGTTAATGTCATGTCTGTAGCATTGTTTGTAGCCAGTAAACTATTATTTACATAGGAACTGTAAACAACAGGTTTTAATTCAGAAATCCAGTCTTGATAAATGTGTTTTTTTTAGCAGTTCTGTAAGATTTATGTCTCTCTGATGTAAGAGTGCATAGCATAGAAATGAAAGGGTTTCTGTAATTGATTGTTGTTTGCATAAGAATTGGGTGTGACAGTGGCATGCAAGAGTGAAGTCTAAATTGTTTCTTGGCCATTCTGGGATCTAAAGTTTAACAGTAATGTGTGAAGAGGATAAAGTCTTGTGTTTTTGCATCTGAATAGGTTTAGTGCTTTGAAGTTAAAGATATAACTATATATATATATATATATATATATATATATATATATATATATATATATTAGAGCAAAAACTCTGTTTAATGCATTAGTTAGGGTTGTTCCAGTGACAAAAGTGAGAATTAGCTGTTAGGGTTGAAACCCTAACTCTGATTCACCCTCCCCCAGCACCACACACACACAGACACACACACACATTCAATGCATGGGGAGGACCAAGTCAACACAACCAATGACAGACATTCAGCAGCAGGTGACAGAAATAACAAACAATTGTCTAAATGTACTACGAGACATCCCCACCCACCTGACCAGGTACTGCATGCTCAGTGGAGATCAACAGCAAAACTGAGGCCATGTACACCAAATGTACACATCCCTGATTGCAGCTGCACACAATGTACCACACTTAGTAGTTGCATGGCCTTACCTACCGATGTCCCACACCATAGCACAACTGTTTCTGTGCCGTTAGTCAATATAAATGCTGAAGGTGCATGATCACAGTTGTAGAAAGGTTTTAACACTAGTGAGTATACATTAATTAAGAGAAGGACATAAATTAACTACAAGACACTAGCATGCTCAAGATAAAAGTAGTGTTACATTTAGTATGTGATTTACATAGTAGTACATTTACTGCAACTGTTTACTCAAGATAGAGAGGCTGATGTAAACGTATGGAAAAGCATTGCCTGTTCAACACTGCAAAATTCATACTGCCAGTATCAGATGTATTCGTACTGATGAAGGTGTACTGCTGATGTACATACATAGACCTTCAGTGTGTTTCCATACTAAAGATGCAGTAAGTATTCTTTGTAAGAAACAGTGTAATTGCATGGATCAGGCCAAGCAGCTTCTAAATATCATAGCACTACTGAGCCAACAATGATGTACCTGTATCGGAGATGTCAATAGGATATATTTTCCTGTAGGCACTTACTGACTATGTTGTACCTGAGAAAGACAATCTCATTGCATCTGTGATGACTAACTTATTGAAATAGTGATACATTTACTATTGTTGCAATGAGTGATCTATGCCACTTATGGACACAGTGTAATTTTTTTAGCAGTTGTTTCATACTC
This sequence comes from Neoceratodus forsteri, assembly GCA_016271365.2. Classification (NCBI taxonomy): domain Eukaryota; kingdom Metazoa; phylum Chordata; order Ceratodontiformes; family Ceratodontidae; genus Neoceratodus; species Neoceratodus forsteri. The sequence continues at coordinate 35,630,046 of CM057450.1, forward strand.
AGGCTGTGTGCCTAGTGTTTGGGTTTGCCACACTTCTGTCACTGATGCTATCAAAGTGATAACTATGTTAATTGTGGTACAACAGGAATCAAGTAGGTATGGTGTAGATATAAACAGAATGTCTTTTAGCATTGATTTAACTCACAATGGGGTAAGTGTACTAAGACAGCAAGGGTTATCCTCTATCACTGACTCTGTCAGTTATAATCACCCACTAGGGTTTCGATGACTGTAATGATCAAGTTACACTGTTCATCTTCATGAGTTCATATTCACAGCCATTCTCCAGTAACTAGACAGTGTATGGTGTAACTGGGTGGGACACTGTGTGGCAAAGCTGCTGCAGTGCCTAGCAGAGGGAGATTATCTACTCATAAAGACAATTAAGCAATAAGGCATGACCAACAGTTATGTTAAATGGTCTGTTACTCACCCTGTAGGGGTTTAATGTTGAATGAGGCGTAGCCGAGTGCCACATATCACTAGACAGTGATAAACTGACCATTAACATAATACCTGGGAGTGGCTTATTGCTATCATAATAAAACTGTTTTTTTAAACAACATTAAACCATGTTCATCATATGGTTAGGCTGTACATGTATCTTAATAAAAACTAAACATAAGGCTGTTACAATGTTTACAGTCAATTAGAAAGCTGCATTTCTCAAACCCTTGTTATAATCAGAGATATTATAGCTGTACAACTCCTTGGTTTTGCTCTACTCTGTTGCTCAGGTGGCCCACCACATGTGGTGTGGTCTGGTGTGGGGCATCAGTAGGTAAGACCACGCAACTACTAAGTGTGGTACGTTGTGTGCAGCTGCAATCAGGGATGTGTTCGTCTGGTGTACATGGCCTCAGTTTTGCTGTTGATCTCCACTGAGCATTTAGACAATTGTTTGTTATTTCTGTCACCTGCTGCTGGATGTCAGTCATTGGTTGTGTTGACTTGGTCCTCCCCCATACTTACATGTGTGTGTGTGTGTGTCTGTATGTGTGTGGTGCTGGGGGGGTGAATTTAGAGTTAGGGTTTTCAACCCTAACAGCGAATTTCCTCACTTTTGTCTCTGTGGAACAACCCTAACTAATGCATTAAACAGAGTTTTTTGCCTCTAATTTCCCTTCTTTTTGAGAATGATAACGAGAAATAGTGAATGTAATGCAGCGGCAGGAGCGCGGGGCCCAGCGGGGATGTCTTGTGGCATAGTAACAGGAACAGCAATGCAAACAGAAGCACTAACAGTGGTGCACATGGTAACGCAAGTGCAAATGAGAACAGAAAGGCTAACGCACTCGGTGGCGTAGATGGGAACAGCCTGCCACGTGATGTGTTGTCACATAGTAACATGGTGCCTGCAAATGGAAATGTCAATGGGCATGGTGACGCAAAATGAAACAGAAAGAGAAACAGTACTGTAGACACAAATGGCAAAAAATAACAGAAACGCAAGCGCAAATGAAAACGCAAAGGATAACGCACATAGGGCCCCACGCTCCTGTCACATGATGTCTTGTGGCATAGTAACAGGAACAGCAATGCAAACAGAAGTGCTAACAGTGGTGCACAAGGTAACGCAAGTGCGAATGAGAACAGAAAGGGTAACGCACACGGTGGCATAGACGGGAATGGTGTGCCACGTGATGTGTTGTCACATAGTAACATGGTACCTGCAAACAGAAATGTCAATGGGCATGGTGACGCAAAGTGAAATGGAAAGAGAAACAGTATTGTAGACACAAATGGCAAAAAATAACAGAAACACAAGCGCAAATGAAAACACAAAGCATAACGCACATGGTGGCGTAGATGTCAACGGTAAGTGAAACGGGCACGGAACCGCAAGTGGAAAGGGCAACGGTAACAGTAATGTAAGTGCACAGGCTGGTTTTCCCCAAAAGCTGCATAGAGAAAGACAGTGAGTACAAAGAATGTATGCATAATAATGGGTATCGGAGCAGAAAATGAGGACTTGGAATACTAAATAGGTTATATCTCAGGAACCGTACGACATAGAAAAAAAATGTAAAAGTCATATGATTTATGACTGTCCTGGCTAGTTTTGTACTAAGCCCCCATGAGGGGGCTAAGCACTTTTCCGACAACAAGTCCGTATCTCGCACTGTTTCTGAGATACGGGCCCTGAAAGGTGCGGCAAACGCCATAATGTTATCCTATGGGAAAAAAGAGAGGTTCGGAGCTCCATAACTTTGCCTCCCTTTAATATTTTTTCACCAAACTACTGAAAGGCACATCTGTGGGCTGTTGGCTGTCTTCCCTCCAAATTTCAGGAAAAAAGACCAAACCGTTATTTTGCAGCAGGTTGCCAAAGGATTCCTGTAATGCGTAGGGCGCCGTAATGTTATCCTATGGGAAAAACCCTCAACTTTGGAGTGCCGTAACTTTGCCACCATGTAATATTTTTTCAATACAACACTGAAAAGCACATCTGTGAGATGTCGGCTGCGTTTCCTCCAAATTTCAGCCCAATACTCCCAACCGTTCTTTTGCAGTGCAGTGCCAAACAATTGCTGTCATTTTCCCACAGACTAGAAAACTACCGTAGCAATTTGTGAAAGCTTTCGCATAAATTTGCAACACTTTCATGAGCATGAAAGTATTTTGCAAAAGTACTTTTTCAGAAATTTGAAAAACATATTTCTGGGGTGTTTTACCCCAAAATAAAGACATGGCTAGCATCCTCAGGGTCCGACTAAGTGAATACAAAAAGAATTAGGTTGCTAGAGGGTCCCAAATTTAAATGCCAAGCATTTTTCTGATCACCAACTGAAAACAAAATGGTGGATTTGCGAAAGTAACAGGCCCATTTGCAAAAGTAAAAATGCATTTGCGAAAGTGTTGAACTTTTTGTTAACTTTTCCCATTGACTTATAATGGGAAATTGTTTTTTGAATAACTTTTGAACCATTTAATATTTTTTCACCAAATCTTCCAAAGGCACATCGGGGGCCACAGCTGCACGTTCCCTGAAGACTTTGGGCCAGTTTCGCTAACCGTGCGACCTGTAGGCGCGACCGTAGAATTCCAGAAAAAGCATAAATGTGCGAGCAGATCATGCTTATTAACTCCGCAGCTGTGTACCTGACTGATACAAAACTTGGCAGATCCCAAGGCCTATGGTTCTTGATCAAGTATTCCAAATTTCAGGCAAATCTGTCAAACGGTTGCAAAGTTATTAAGGTGCAAAGTTTTGGGGTTTAACATAGAAATGGCTCCTCAACCCTAACTATGGTAGCACTACCGTGCTACCATTATATATATATATATATATATATATATATATACACACACACACACACACATATAGTATCATGGGCACCTGAAAAGGAAGGAGATATTACTGAAATAAATGCTATTCTGATTATTTATTTATGTGTGAGATTTTAAATGTCATTCTGCCTAGGTCACAGACACATAAGCTATAAATAAGGATGGATGTATCAGTCAAAGCTTGTAGTAGCAAAATAAATCAAGAAAAATAATACATTGTGCTTTATTTCTTTCAATTGTTTAACCGGGAGAGGCACACCAAGCTGAAAGCTTGTTTACAGCGACAACCTGGGAGCACATGGAAGTTAAGTGACTAGCTCGGGGTCAACCAAAATGCAAGTGGGGGCTGTGGGATTCAAACCCAGATTTCCAAATTTGCAGCTCAGAACCTTAAACCACTGTGCCATACTGCCTCCCTAATTTATGGCAGTCATTTGTTTTATGGTTCATGATGTTGATATAGTAAACATACTAACATATTAAAATGCCAGCAGAATAGGCCTATCAGTCTTTCGCGTCTGCTTGTTTGGAAAGCCCCCACCATGGGAGCTGACCTTGCTGCCCCCTGCCCTCTCGTGTTTCTCCCTTCCCAGTTGAGGGTATTCCTGCTTCACTGGAGTCTGCTTCCACAACCCTTGTCATGTACCTGTCCCACCCCGTCTTGAACTCCTCCACAGTCTCTGCCTCCACCAGCTCCCCCCCCCAGGCAGTGCATTCCATGGTTCTACTACCCTCTCAGTGAAGTAGCACCTCCTCCTTTCTCCACTGAGTCTCCACCCTCCAGCTTCCACCCATGTCATCTAGTTGCCCCCCCTTCCTTCAGAGCACCATGATTGCACCTCCCCATTTACCCTCTTCATGCACTTGAAAACCTCTATCATGTCCCCCCCGTCCTTTCTCTCTTCCAATGTAAACATATTTAGCTCTTTGAGCCTCTCCCTATAGGTTCTTTCCCGCCAAGCCCCAGATCATTCTGGTTGCCCTCCTCTGGACCATCTCCAGGGGTTCAGTGTCCCTCTTTAAGTGTGGCCTCCAAAACTGCATGCAATACTCAAGGTGTGGCCTCACCAGGCAATTATGCAGAGGAGGTATCACTTCCCTCCTTCTGGAGTGCTCCCCCTAGCGATGCATCCCCGCATCCTGTTGGCCTTGGCTGCTGCCCTCCTACAAGTCTCAGAGTTGTTCATCTTGACATCCACCACCACCCCCAGGTCCCTCTCAACCATATAGCCATAGCAGTCATACATTGCATAACAGATGTAAAATGTCAATAAGCAAGACATGCAACAGATGTGCTGAGCAGTTACTGAAGCAAGAAATGTACAGTTGACATTTTTTACATCCTGTTCAAAATGTGTTTTTGCACCTGTGGTTCCATATGGCGCAGTCGCTGTGCAAAATCACCTTTTGGCTAATGAACTGATAGTGTCACTGTTCATGCAGTGGGGTCACAAAAAGCCCGTGCTGAAAACCTGGAGTGAAAATACCAAGAAACGCCCAGGGCATTAGGGTTTCTGACCATAACACCCTGCCCTGTAGGGACTGACAGGCATCAGGGGTGTGACTTTAGATTGTCAACAGTAATGCTCATGCTATTCCACCCCCATCCCCAACCTGCAGCCAGTGACAGGTATCGAGGTGTGCCTTTGACTCTTTAGCCCCAAAGTTTACTCCATTCTCTTATACTGTACCCATTTCAGTGTATTTCCTTATGGAATGGGGTGACTGTAAATTCTGAAAACCCCAAGGCACACCTCGACTCTTGTCTGTGTCTGTAGGGTAGGGTGACGTGAGATGGCATGAGCGTTATGGGCAATGACTCAAAGGCACACCCCAATGCCTGTCCATGTCTGCGGGGTGGGGTTGGCGTGACTTCAGTACTTCACTGTCATTCCTATTCTTCCTGTCTGTGTGTCTCTCTCTCTATCTATATGTCTATGTAATTATCTATCTTTCTATCAATTGCATGTATCACTATTTTTACCTATTTCTAAAACAAACCTGCATATCACATTTGCCTGTACTCTGAGCACATACTTATTAAAATGTCCATATCTGTACTCCACTTCTGCATAGACCTCATACTTTCCTATATCCCCTTTATCACAAGCATAACTACTTTGCCCTTATCAAAAGCTAACCCCTCTGAAAGCTACTATCACGTTTTCTCTAACAGTCCATCATCATTACACCTGACTTTCTGACATCAACACATTGCCTAAATATAACTTACAACACCTCATCAACAAAATCCCTGTTTCTGTAAAAAAAACAAGCATTTGTCAATGCCGAATGTTGTGGTGCTGGCATTGGTAGTGCAGTGCAGGAAAACATTTTGGCCAGGATGTGAAAAATAACAGCTGTACAGTTCATAAGGAGGTGTAAAAAATGCCAGTGTTGTGTGTGTGGCATGTAAATATAGCAAATTTGCGAAGTTACAAGGGTGCATGGGAAATATACAATGCATGCTTAGAACACAGTCATTTTATGGGTGTTCAGCACCAAATTTTCAATATAGGCATTTTAGCACCTCTGCTCATGTAAAGTGTCACTGTTATTTCCTCAAACTGTCCCAAAAAGTGATTGCACACAGTGACCACGTTATTCTGCACCAGAAGTGCGAAAACACATTTTGGGCTGGATATGTGAAATGACAGCTGCACTGTTCATCAAGAGGTGTGGAAAAATGACAATGGTGAAAATCCAGAGTGAAAATATTACAAATGCACGACGTTATGAGCGTGCGTGAAATCTGCCAATGCATGCTCCAAACACAGTAATGTTATGGAGTATCATCACCAAATTTTCAACATAGGCATTTTACGACCTCTGTTCATGAATTGTGTCACTGTCATTTTGATCATCTGGCCCGAACACTGATTTCCCACAGCGACCGCACTATTGTGCGCCTGAAGTGCAGAAACACGTCTCGGGCAGGATGTGGAAAATGACAGCTGTACTGTTCACAAGGACGTATACAAAAATGACAATGTTGAAAATCTGGCATGAAAATATTGCGAATTTGCGACGTTACGAACCTGCATAGCAACTGTGCAACACACGCTCGTAAAACAGTCATTTTTTGGATTTTTTCCACCAAATTTGCAACATAGGCTTTTGAAGAGAGGCCACCTCATGAACACTGGCACTGTTGTTTCGTTAATCGGTCCCAAAAGGTGATTCCATGCAGTGACTGTGAAATCACCTTCGAGGCTGATTAACACCATGACAGTGATAGAATTCATGAAGAGGGTCCCAAAACCCATGTTGAAAATTTGGTGCCAAAATTCCAAAATGCCCAAGATATGCAGCAAAGTTGAAAAACCCTATTCATTCCATTATACAGCTTACCAGCATTTCCTCAGTTCATGGTCGGCTTTGAAGAGTGCAGACGTGTTCCTGGTCCACAGAAGATCATCGCACCAGACTCTGGAGGTAAGTATGGGGTGAGGGGGGGTGTGGAGAGGCAGGGTGCGCAGTGGGCGGGTGGGGGTTTTGGGAAATGGGCCTGGGAGAGCTCCAAGGACCGCTTTCTTCTTTACAGGGTGAAGAAAAAAAAACGACATTGGGGGACCGTTTTCCTGTTTAACAGGTGCTTTGGGATGCTGGGGTGGGCTCCCAGTGTGCCACCTGTGTGTGTGGGTGGGTGGGTGCATTAGCCAATGGGGGACTGGGCACCCCCGTTGGCAAACAAGGAAAGGGGGGGAGCTGCAGGAGCCAAGGGGGATTGGGCACCCCCACGGCTACAGAAACAGAAGGGGGACAACAGTATGCCAATGGGGAGTGGCCCCATCAGCAACATTCAAGGGAAGGAGGGAGGGAGGATACATGCCAACGGGGATTGGGCACCCCCCGCCAGCAAAGAGAAACTGTTGGTGGGGGGGGGCGCATGATGCCGAGGGGGATTGGGCACCACCTCGACAATCAAAAAAAGGGGGAGGTGTTACATGATGCCAATGGGGATTAGGCATCCCAGTCAGCACATAATAAAGGAAGAGGAGTTTGCACACAACAGTGGCAGTCACTGCCGCCATGTTGCCTGCACTTAGGGAGAGGCATGCTGTGGTCATGCTGCATGACAGCTTCGCTCTCATTGCAGTGGACCTTTTCATTGCTCTCATCACCTCATTAGCCAGGCAGGGTGTTGGCCCCTGATGCTGGCTGATTGGGGAATGCAGGACACACCTACTGGTGCGTGTCCTGCTTTCGCCCAACAGTGACCGCGCCTCCAAAGCAGCACTGTCCCAAGATGTTGGCTGCACAAGCACACCAACATAAAAACAAAAAAAACTGTGTAAATAACCCCAAGGCTGAACATATGCCAGCCATGGCATTTTCATGTACTGCCACCTTCTGTACCATCATGGGGATTTGCTTACATTTCGCTTGATGCTTTGCATTATTGGGTTATGTGCAATTGTGTTTTCTTTAAAATTTGGCTGTCTGGCCAGTATCATCTGGGATAACACATACATCAGTGGCATTTGCTCTGGGGTTCTTTTGTAAGCTTCCTATTCCTTCCATTAAAATGTACACCTCCATATATGTTCCTGGTAATGTGTATTCCTTCCTTAGAACAGAAGCTAAAACAAATCTTACTACTTACAACTCATTGTGTTGTTTCTCCATACCTCCTTAACAATTCCACACAACTTCACTGATTTCATTATGCAGCCATGGTGGATCTGACCAGAATTTGTTTTTAGTGTGTGGTGTATATCACTGTGACATTCCTGTATAAATGAGATGCACCATTTTTAATCCTCAGAACTGTCCTCTGTGGAAAGGCCACTGAAGGCTTGATGTGCTGGCCCAAGTGGGAGATTGCCAGGCATGTTGCTGGAAAATAAATCTTGCACTTTGCATGTAAAATTGAATCTAGGAGTGCTGAGCATTCTTTTCTTTTGTTATTACAAGCTGGCTGCCTTGCTTATGCACCATCTTTTTCCTTTACTTGTGCACCACTCTACACTACTTACACAATAGCCACAGCACTGCCCCCTGACCATCACAGGACTGACCATCCCACCCCTGACAGTCACAGGACTGTACCCCCCTCAGACAGTCACAACACTGGGCACTCACGCTTGACAGTCACAGAACTGATCCCCATTCCCAACAATCACAACACTACACCCCATCATCATGCCATCACTGTACCCATATCCCCGACAGTCACATGGAAGACCCTTTGCACAGACAGTCACAGCAGTAATCCCCCTCTCCATCAGTCACAACACTGTACATCACAGCACTGATGACCACCCAAATACAGTCGGGATCGCAACCCCCCCAGTCACTTAGTTTGGCGCCTTATACAACCTTCCTGCCACATGTACAACTTCCTGCAAATGCTTCTGTCCTTCAAAGTTGTAAAATTACACAGATGCAGACCTCCCAAAAGTCAGAGGAATGACCCTCACCCTGATAGTCATATAAATGACATCCTATCCCTGACAGTTACACAACAGAACCTCCTTCAGACAATCACTGGATTGTACCACTGCTCTAACAGTTACAGTACTGACACCATCCACCATCAGTCACAGCAATGACCAAACCCCCCAAAAGCATTGGATTGGATCCCCCACAGTCACAGGGCAGTTACAGTACTGACACCATCCACCATCAGTTACAGCAATGACCAAACCCCCAAAAGCATTGGATTGGATCCCCACAGTCACAGGACTGTCCGCCCAGTCACAGGACTGTTTACCCCCCACAGTAACAGGACTGTATCATCTCCTCCCACAAGCATAGGATCAGACCCCCAACAGTCACAGACTGTCCCCGCCCAGTCACAGGACTGTTTTACCCCGCCCCACAGTCACAGGACTGTTTCTCTCCCCCACAGTAAAGAGATTGTATCATCCCCTTCCCCACAAGCAAGAGATTGGACCCCATCACAGGACTGTATCACCCCACTGACAATCACAGGACTAACACCCTTCACTGACAATCTTGACAATGACTACCCACCTCTGGCAGTCACAGCACTGATCCACACCCCTGAGAGTCACAACACTTTCTCAGTATTCCCAATAGTCACAGAACTGCTCTCCTACCTCCAACCTGGCAGTCACAGCAATGAACATACACCACTCAGAGTCATAGCACTGATTCCCATTGCCCTATAGTAACAACACTAGTCACAGTACTGCACCTCATCCCATCTTACAGCACTGATCATCAGTCCTACCACAGCCGACTCACCCCCAAAAGTCACACAACTGACACCCTCTACCATCAGGCACAGCACAAATTCACATCCCCTGGCAATGACAGCACTGACCTTCTACTCCTAATGGTCACCACACTGACCCCCATCCACAACAGCCACAGCACTGCCTCCTCACCCACAATGGTCACAGGACTGCCAGCCCCCCCCCACCAACAGTCACAGAATTGTACCACCCTTCAATAGTCACAGAACTAACACCACCCACCATCACTCACAGTGGCCACCTATCTGACAGGCACAGTGCTGATCCCCATCCCCCAACAGTGACGGCACTTACTTTTAACCCCAACAGTCACAGCAGTACCCACTACCTTCACGACAGCCACAGGGCTGATACCCTCTACAGATAGACACAACAGTAATCCCCACCCCCAGAGTCACAACACCCCCCCACTGCCAAAAGTTGCAGTCCTGCCTCCCACCTGACAGTTATGGCACTGACCACCCACCCCTTGACAATAACTGCACTGACTCCCCACCCACAACCATTAAAGCATGGACACCCCCAACCACAACAATCACAGTACTGACCCTCACCATTAACACAGTACTGCCTCTGAACCGCTCTCAACAGTCATAGTACTTACCTGTCCCCTTACAGCAATGCCCCCGACAGTCACAGCACTCACAACCAGCCACTGGCAGTCCCAGATTCACCCACAACAGATCACAGGACTGTCACCCCCCCAACAGTCACAGGACTGTACCACTCTTCAATAGTCACAGAACTAATACCTTCCACCATCAGTCACAGTGGCCACCTACCCGACAGTCACAGTGCTGATCCTCATCCCCCCAACAGTGCCAGCACTTACTTCTAACCCCAACAGTCACAGCACAACCCACTACCTCCACGACAGTCACAGGGCAGATACCCTCTACAGACAGACACAGCAGTAATCCTCACCCCCACAGTCGCAGCACTCCCCCCCACTGCCAAAAGTTGCAGTCTTGCCTCCACCCACCCTTTGACAATAACTGCACTGATTCCCCACCCTCAACCATTAAAGCACTGACACACCCAACCACAACAATCACAGTACTGACCCCCACCATTAACACAACACTGCCTCTGAACCTCCCCTCAACAGTCGTAGTACTTACCTGTCCCCTTATGGATGCCCTTGACAGTCACAGCACTGACAACCAGCCACTGGCAGTCCCAGAACTGACTACACCTCAGTCATTTCATTTTAAAAATAAGTTGTTTAAGTACTGGCAACTCATCACAGAGATTGCAGCTGTCAAAACTTGTACAGGCCAACTAGCCAAATTCTGGTGGATTTTGTATTAGGCTAGTAAGATTTTTCTTTAACTAGCCCTGTAGGTTTGTACTGTATAATGTAACCAAAAAATACAGTACTTCAGCTGGGCTAGTGGAAGAGTCTGTGGGGTTAGTAAATTTTTCCAGTCGCTAGACTTGCTGGCTAGTGGCTGAAAAACTTAACTTAGAGCCCTGGGGTGGGCCATATCATCCACAAAATGGCCCTCTCCCCTTACTCTCTTCCGGTTTAACTGATTTTAATTTATAAAAGTGACAGTTCTTAAAGTGGAAACTGTGTTATGTTCCTTTGTCATACTATGACAGATTTGTTGCTGTTGTGCGGTGCCTAGAGCCTCTGGGATTGGGAGCCTGAAAAAAAAAATGTGCCTTGCCTTGCCTCTAGGCATTCCTGGCCAGTGACCAGCCCCAAAGCTGAGCACCCTACTAAGAGTAGGAAAACCTACATCCCAGTCCCCTCCCCCCAACAGGGCCACTCTTCTAGTACCAGTGCAACTCTGTATATTCAACTTCACATTGCTTGTTAAACAAGCTTCTAGCACTGCTTCTAGGGTTGCAACCCCTGCCTGTATTACTATCCACAGGTTGAGGGGCCTGGGTTCATAACTAGGGATGCAGCAAATTTAAATTCTGCTGGCCAAGTGCTGGCAAAGTGGCCAAATTCGTCAGATGGAGCAATTCGTGAAATTTTTTCGCCTAAGTCAGAATTCACCTTCCATGGTGAAGTTTTGCCTTCCGTGAGTGAAATTCTGCCTTCCACAGGTGAAATTTCACCTTCTGCAGGAGAAATTTCACCACAGAAGGTGGAATTTCACCATGGAAGGCAGAATTTTACTGTGGAAGATGAAATTTCACCATTACGCTGAGCGAAATGTCACCACTCCGCCAGGCAAAATTTCACATTTCGCTCTGCGAAATGGGTGAAATTTCATGGATTGCTCCACCGAGTATTGGTGCCTCCACTCAGTGTAAGGTTTCAGTGGGTATTTATTAAATTTGCTACAGTCCTCTGGGAAGCTATAACTACCCACTACCCTACCTAGTGGCCTTATACCTTGGAACAAGCAATAATCTCTCACAACATTCACAATAAATTTATCAACAGACATTAATGATATGCACATAGGTTTTCCACTTACCGTGGTCTGAGCTTCAGTGTGACCTCCTAGAACCCCCTGCAAACAATGGTTATTAGGTATTCATGTTCAGGAATATTCCAAACACAGTAACAAACCTTCAGTAAACACGTATGAGGTAACAAAACATTGCAACACCAATCAGGTTTAATTAGTGGGAGCATAACATGGAAGGGGCAAATCTGGTCAAATGATTTTACCTTTACTGGTTTAAGCCAGGATACTGGCATGCATTTAGTTACACTTTGCAGTCCTATAAATATACTGGGTACCCAGATGGAAAACAAGCTAGCCTAAATGGTGCCCAGGGTTGCCGGTGTTGTTGCGGTCCTTGATGAAAGAAGACATGATGATTTGGCATGCAGTTTCATTTGTGTCCAGTGGCTGGCTGGCCCTGTCTCTTGAACTACTAAACCAACAATGATAAGGAGATTAGGTGGTGCCACAATAATTATTAAAGCTTGTCTCAGGGAGCTTCCCTGATTTCTACTCACTGTACCCAGACACTGGAGATGAGCCAACGAAATAAGACCTGTGGAGATGTTTCTTGAAACAGGGGGGAGTGTTCCCTCATGCTCCTCATATAGCACCTGATCTGTTTATGCAGGAGCAATCAACTCGAGCTGATTTCGCATAGCCCAAGGCCGAATGGCTTAGTGGAGTCAACAAGTCAAAACCACGATCTGGGTATCTTGAACTGACCAGCCATACAAACACTTTGGCAACTTTTACACATCTATATGTAAGGGTGCTGCTGGTTCCTCTATGGTCCTTCCAATAGGCTTACAGGCTGATCTGCAGTTCTTCCTTTTGCTGCATGAATCCACTGCTGTTGCATGCCGCAGCTTGCATCGACTGATGCACCTTGGACTCTGCAGACTGAACTATCGAGAAAAGTCCAGACCTACCAGTTCTAACTTCTGAAAGACAGCTGGCTCCTCAGAGGCTCCCACTCTAAACTCCCAGGCAGATCTGTAAAATTTCCACTGTTTCAGCAGTTACCCCCTTTTATATGGTAAGGTCCAGGAATCTCATTGGCTGTTAAAACTATCTCAAACTGTCCCATTCTTTTAATTGGCTTGCTTTTGGGGGCCTCGAAAAGGTCCTCCTTTTTTCTCACAAGTCTTTATTAATTCCCATAAGTCTCTGGCCAAAGGTCCAGGCTCTTGACTGGTTGTTTGGCTGCACAATGGTGGCTGGTGCATAGTCCCAAACGCACATGTTATTGCAGTCCCAGTGTAACTGTCCTGGTGCAGCCAGAATAAACACTATTCTTACATAAATTCCCCATAGTTATATAGACCTGGCATTTTTCTTTTAAACACATTTATTAATCTCTTCCATATGTGCCTAGTTTCTGTGTCCCTGCCTTGCAAATACAGTGCCCTTCTAAAACCAGCAGCAGCTCATTAATATTCATTAGGGCTTCATTGCCTTGACATTTGCCCTTTAAAACTGATGCCCTGGAGGCAGCACTATAGATGCTTGCCTTATACTTATTTAAAAACACTTTCCCTGCCCTGGCTCTAGGTCCCTGGTGCCTTTTTAACTAAATACTGTGTGCCAGGATCCATGGGAACACCTTCCAACTTTTGATCACAACCGGCGGTTGAAAACAGTGCTCCTCTTGAAAATGTGAGTAGCGGCTGCACGGCTGAAATGCCAACCACTCATACGTGCTCCGGAAGCCCAGTAGGGCTCAAATATGATAATTGGGGTGTCTGGGGAACCTGAATTGGGACACAGAACTTTGGCCAGGCAGTGACCAGGGGGATTCATCAGGAAGATGCCCGAGAGGTACAGCTGACATATAGGAGGGCTTCCAGGTAAGCCCCCCCAAAGGGGGGGGTTACATACAGTCTCTCAGAACTGGTGCTGTGTACCCACAAAAGACTAGCAGCTACAGTCCCTCACGTCTGTGTCTGGAAGGTAAGAATTTGAAGTCTTCAGCTGAGCACCCTGCTAGGAGTAGAAAAACCCTCATCCTAGCCCCCTCCCCTCCACAAGATGACTCTTACAGTACTAGTACAGCTCTAGATCAATGATAAATGGCAGGAATAAAAAATTACACCTGTTCTGTGTCCCACCCCAAAGAACAGCTCTTTGACAAAGATCCTTTTCCTACCGTACTCCACTGTGGCTTAATGAGATCCCAGCTAACATTTTAAATACTGCTTATGGAACCTTCAAAGCTGAACTTTTGCAGTTCCTACTGCAAAAGAATGTCTATGAGTGCTTAACCTGTTCAGAGCAGTTCTCCAGAGCCTGCACCAATCCTGCCTTCTAGCAAGTACTCATGCTCTCACTTACGAGGTCCACCCCTCCCCACTCCCTATATCTGTTCTCCAAACTCTGCTAGCTTATGCTCCATAACCATAGCTCTTATTCCACTAGTGATTGTGCTTTCTCATTTGTCTCATGCCTCATTGCCCCTCTCTCCCAGTCTCTCCCCTCCCATTCCTCCTTTTCTCCATCAATCTCCACTCTCATGATACCACCCCTCCACTATTTGGTCTCTACCTCCTTCCCCTCTCTTTCCCTAACCACCTTCTCCCACTTTACCACACTATTTCACGTGCACCCTCCCCAGTCCCTGAGCTCCAAAGCTGTAATGCAGTGTGACAAGGCTCTTACTGGGCTGCTCTATCCCCACACACCCTATCCCTATCTTCCATTTTCCTCTCTCTCTCAAATACTTCATTATACCATACATCACTTAGTATACCCTTAAGAAAAAAACTCATAAGAAACGTAGCTGTTTTCTCTTCTTTTGTTACTTCCTGCACTGTTAATTCAACTATGTTTGTATTTCGTTCTGTGAATTCAGTTATGTACAGATAATTGAACTGTGTCTGTATTAGTACTGTGAATTCAATGATGCCTGTCTTTGTACTGTTTAATGGAGGTGGACCCTTTGTAAAAGAGTTCTTACTCAAAGGTTGTTTCTGAAATTCCAATAAATAAATAAATACGTAATAAAATGTCTGCAGTTTAAGAACAGGCTTTTGAATCTGCTGCATTAACCACGTAGTTCCACATGGCACTTGTGTTGTTTTATTAAAACTGGTTTTGAAATAATAGTTTGTCACCTATTATTGCGAGTTTACCCAAAGCACTGTGACTGGTCATCTCACTTGTGCTGCAGCCTAAGGCTACTGTACTAATGATGGCATTTGCTGTATCATTCTGGAGCCTGTATCTATCTGCAGAACAGCCCAGAAGGGTCCTGCTGCATGGTAGTAGTGTACTAGTATTTTATGAGGGGGCTGATAACTCTTTAACCTTTGGTGTGCTTGTCTGAACACATGGCAGTTAAGGGGCTGTTCAACTCTGAACAAGCTGCAGGCATACTTTGTTATTGACTGAACTAACCTCCTGGAATGCAACTCAGACTTCCTGTGGGGAAAAAAAATGAAAACACCCCTATGATTTCCTCACAGCACTGTTTGACTAGGCATAAAGACACCGAACATAGAACAGACTGCCTTTTGATTTCTTTTTCAGAGGTTAAAACTCCAGGAGGTGAAAGTAAAGAGTGTTCACAATAAAACCAGTGCCCCAAAACAGCTGCAGTACTTCTAGATACCAGGAACAAAACTGGAAAAAGGCACGATTACAGCAAAACACTACAAACCATTTACCATTGATTTTAAATTGTTTGTTAAACTGGCTTCTGGAATGTGTAATATCACAACTGTTTAATTAAGGGGTTTTAAAGAAAAAGCATTTACAGTCTCTCAGGTGCTAAATCCTGCAGTTCTGTTTACTTTCTGTTAAGTTTCACTTTGACTCAGGAAGTACAATCCATTCAGCCTAGGCTGTGACACTCAAATTCCTTAAGGTCCTAGTGCCTACCTGATAAGAAACTGACAGCAGAATATGCTTGGAAAGTGTGATCAAATCCTGTGTTTTTAAAAACTGAAGAGAACTGTTTCTTCAGTGCCCCAGCAGGAGGGGTAGGAGAGGGGGTTGTCAGGTCTGCGGATGGGAGGGCCAGTGGAAAGCCAATGCTGGGAAAATGACTGTAGCACTATGGAGGGACACATGATAGCGTCCCTGTCCCTTTCCTCTTTAATTCATAGCAATAAGACAGCATGGCTATGCCCATGCTGCCTTAAAAATGAAAAAAGAGGGAGCGAAACACACACGCACACACACACACACACACTCACACAAGATAAAAGAGAGAAAAGAGAACACAAGAGAAAGATAAACTTTTGTTAAATAAAGACATAGAGGATGAGAACAGAAGTTCAGCACACACACACACACACACACACACACACACACACACAGCACAAACTCTCACTCTCTCACTCACAATTCACAAAATTATATATTTTTTAGTCTCTGTCTCTCTCTGTCTCTCTCTCTCTCTCTCTCACACAGTCTGTTCTACTGTCTCTATACTACAAATTGCAGGAAAAGGATGTAGATTCAGTGGCTTCCTGTCTGAGTACAGGCACACATGTGACCTGCAGTCTTCAGAGAGTAAGTCATGTGACATGCCTTTCTTCCTAATTTCACCTTAGTTAAATGTTAAGGCAAAATTTACCAGTGGAAGCGCGAAATTTACAGGTGAAATTTCACCACTCAACTTAGGTGAAATTTCACCTCACTATATAGGCGAAATTTCGCCCAAAGGTTGTAATTTCACGAAATGTTCTGCGAGTTGAAATTGGTGATTATAAAGGGAATTTCACCAGCAAAATTAAATTTTGCTGCGTCCTTAGTGAGGGCATGACTGATGTGATAGGCCATCCTGATTTTGGAGTTCACGGATTTGCATATATTGTTTATGTGAAGAGAGAGAAGTCCAGGGCTGGGTCGAGTGTGATTCTAAGGTACCTGAAGGAACAGGTGTCAGAGACTGTAGAGCCACTTAGGCATTTGATGTGCAGTTCTTGAGATGGGGTGCAAGACTTTTTGAGGGCTCCAAAAAGCAAAGCTTGGGTCTCACCAATGTTAAGGACTAGGCGATTTGAGGTAAGCCAAGTTTCAATGTTATGGAGATCAGAGGTGAATTGTGAGTTTATAGCATCCATGCATTTAGAGGCAGTATAGAGTACAAGATCGTTGGCATACAGGAGGGTGTTTTGTTAATATAGCTAGAGAACAGTAGGGGGTCCAAGTATGGAGCTTTGGGCACCTCCTAGAGATATACAGGCTGGGGAAGAGAGGACCTTATTGAAAGAGACCAACTGAGAATGGTTGAGAAGGTAGCTTGGGAACCAGGATATGGTTGACTGGGACACCCCAAGGGTTTCTAGCTTGTGTAGGAGGCGGAAGTGATTGACCAAATTGAATGCTTTTGTAAGATCAATAAAGACTGTCTCAGTAAGCAAATCTTGATCCATGTTAGTTTTAACCTCACTCATGAATTGTGCGAGGGCAGTGGTGGTGCTGTGTGCAGATGATGCCATTCCCAATTTTGCGGTGCATTTGCGTAAAAATAAATGCACTGGAATCTGTGACTGCTATTTTTAAACAGTGTGATGTGTTTGCAACAGTTTACCTGCTCTATGGCAAATAAAAGACATATGCACTATTATTTTAAAGCATGCCACATTGGTTCCATGTGGTTCCATGAGCGAAGTCATAACAGCGAGAGCAAATTTATTTTTATTTTATTTAGTTTTTGTTTACCGGGTAAGGTGTCGTAGCCACAAAATATGTCTATTTTCAGACATGACCTGGGAGGTTACAATACAAAATTGGCAGAGAAAACAAATAACAGGTATGGGTTTATGTGATAATGGCGAACGCCTAAAGGTGATTACCGTTATCACTCAGTCAGTGCTGAAAACATTTTCAGCACCCTGACAACAGAGGCGCCTCAGGACAATGGTGCCAGGATACTATTTTACTGCTTTCAGTGGGGGGGGCTGCACCCCACCACGCCCACTAATGAGGCTTCCGCGCACCCCTAATTAAGGATTCTCAAGTACAGGGTGTGCATGTTGGGGAGTTAAAGCAGGAAACTAAAAGGTTAGGGCAGGGCGCAATAAAATTGCACCAGCGCCCGGACCTGAACCCGTACCTCTTCCACCGCATCCACTGCCATCCCCGATGCTACGATGCAGCTTGGCCAGCCACCGCAGCACCACCACCCACAGCCTCTACACCCCTCCCAGCCCACGCCGCCGTGCTCGCCTCCCACCCCGCAAGGGTTTGCATAGCAACATCCTGTCACCCAATCCGCCCACAGCCTCATTTGGTCACCCTACCCTTCCCATCACCATGAGGGATTGCGCTGGGAAGGAGTTACCGTATCGGACGGCGCCCTTCCTCATGCGCCCACCTCATGGGTTACCAACAGGTATAGTTCAGGAGTAATCAACCATACAAGGAAAAATCTACATGATGTTCTGTGTCATAAACAGTATTGCTAATATGACAGAGACACTGGCAGAAAAATACACAATAGTACAGTGAGACATCAAAGGGTGACCACTAAAAAAGAGCAATCCCTGAAAGGGCGACAACACTATTTTGTGTTTATGCAGGGGGCAACCCCCCCACACCTCCTCAATCTATATATAATCAACTCCAGGGGGACAAAACTTGGGAAGAGGGTAAAAGTTACGTCACTGTTTCGCCAATTGCTATTATTCACAGTTGTTCTTTTGAGTTCTCTGTTTTGCCGTCACCCTAATGACAGTATCAGTTTTGCAGTCACTCTTATTATGCAACACTACATTTTCTGAATGCAAATTACAGCAAATGCACCAGAAATGTCTAACTTTCATGATCAAATCATGGGCACATGCTACCGTAACTCATGACACAAAGCCAGAGGGGTGCTTTGAGGACCATGCTCACAGTGTTTACCTTACAGTTTAATGGGAATGTCATAGAGATTACCAAGCTAGGCTATTTCTGTAATTAACATACAGATGTTGCACATACTCTATTAACACATTACTAACCTGTAATGGAAGCACTATTGCATTTTCTTAGCAAGTTGTTATAAATTGTAGTTTACATATTAGAAACACTGGGCTTGATTTTCAGAGCCCCAAGAAAGCTGAAAGCTCCTGGTGAACTGATCGTTTGGCGCACCGGGCTTGCTGCATAATCACAGCTGGCTATCAGGATTTTTAATCCTCTGTGCCAAATGCCACAAGTTAGACCATCTTTTCCCTGTTTTAACTTGCACCATGTGGGGAACAGTTTTACAGGGCTTGCACCAAATCCTTGGAATAAGCAGCCGCAAAGTGTAGAAAGTGCTGTAACTGCACCCGATGTACTACAATCAAGTGCAGTTGCATCAAAGGAGTTTGGCACAACTGTGCCATACAACGGGGTTGACACAGAGTTTGACCCAAGCCCTGCGTCACCCTTTGAAAATTGTGCCCATTATATGAATACTGTACCTGCAAATGTTTAAGTCAATGTTGCCCTCATGTGGCAGAATCTGGCAATGGCAAAAACTGGACTGTACGAGACCTTGGACTGCAGGGACTCCGTGAATGTGACGGCCTCACACACTGAGGCACCAGTCAGGAACTTAAATTGACTGGAAGTGCTCTGTACTTCAGAGAATATCAAGTCACTTGCATGTGTTGACACCTCAGTGTAAGAGCATCTAATTTATATTGTTAGCATTGTGGTCCAAATTGAATTGGGAGCATTGCAATAACTGAGTAACTCACTTGAATGAAAGCACAGGTTCAATGTGTTGTGAATAGCAACTGAACTTGTGGACACAGTTTAAGCTTTTGGCCTTCTAATTACCACCTTTGGTAGGGATGCTGGGCATAGAGAATAAAAGACCCATTTCCAAGGGTGAGAAGGGTACTGGAGGAGGAGGAGGAAGAAAGGGAGGATGGTGGGTGTGACAAAACACAAAGTGCGGACTGCAAAGGAGTAAGAAGGCTTCTTATATGCTGCATGTGGGAGGAGCTATTCCCTACACTAAACCTCAGGCTTTAGCCCTCCCATGTTAATGTGTTTGTGAATACCGATTGTGCTTGTGTACACTGTTTAAGCTTCTGGCCTTTCTCTATTCTCACCCTTGTTAGGGAAGCCAGGCAGCATGTAGGGAATAGAAGGGCCAAACGGAATACCTCCTCTAACTCATGTAAAGGGTGGCCAGTAACAATGCAGGAGAGGAAAAATTCCCTGTGGAGGAAACCTCTGAGGACCCAGGGCTTCTAACTTGCCTGTCCTCTGGGCAAATTAAAAGGAGATGATCCTAAATGCTTGTCTGCTTTCTGCTTCTGATGAAGTCCATCTTCCAAGTTTTTTGATGTTGTACACAGTTGTGTTATTGCCTGATGCTAAGGAAGAAACTTGGAGTCAAATAGAATGTCCTAGAAAGGAATAAGGTTTGAGTCAGGTTGATGCAGAAGTGTCGTTTGATAGAAACGTTAGACAAGTTGATGCAAACAAACATACAAACATACGAAAATGCCAGCAGATACAGGCCAAATGGTCTAACACTTCTGCTCAATTGTGCAGTTTGCAGCTTAGACTACTGCTGCCGCCTCCCCGACCCCATGACCAACCTTCATCGTCATTTCTACAGCTGCTTCCCTCACCTGGCTCTGCTTCCTCCATATTAGTATCTAGCCCCTGACCCTATCCCACCCCCTCTTAAAGCTACCCACCAATCTCAGAGTTATCACTTCTTCAGGCAGCGCATTCCAGCTTGTAACCACTCTTTTCATGAAGTAATGCCTCCTCATCTGCCTCTTAAACCCACACCCAACCTTAGACTGTGTCCCCTAGTGATCCCCTCCTCCTTTAAATGTAATATGCCCTCAGTACTGACGTTGTTCACACCTTTAAAGTATCTGAAGGTCTCTGTCATGTCACCCCTTTCCCTTCTCTCCTCCAAGGAGTACATTTTAAGCTCTCCTCAACCTATCCTCATTAGGTTTCTCCCCCATTCCTCTGAGCATCTTTCTTGCCCTCTGCTGGACCCCCTCCATCAGCTTGATGTCTTTCCTTAAATAGGGGCTCCAGAACTGCACACAGTACTCCAAATGGGGCTTACCCAGTGATCTGCACAGCAGCAGGATGACTTCCTCCCCTTTTAGAGGTGATTCCTCTGGCAATGCAGCCCAGCATTCTGTAGGTTTTGGCTGCCGCTTTCCTACATTGAGACAAGTGATTCATATTCCCTGTGATCATCACCCCTAGATCCCTTTCCTCTGCAGAGAAGGTTAACAGGCCCATAATTTCCTGGTTCATCCTTGGGGCCGCTCTTGTGGAGGGTACCACGTGCACCATACTCTAGTCCTTATGCACATACCCTGTCTGCAGGGAAGTATTGAACAAATCTACTAGTGGTGCTGTCAGGACTTCAGCTAGCTCCCCCAGGACTCAAGGATGCAGCCCATCTGGACCAGGCACCCTGTCAATCCTCAATGCCCTCAGTCCTTCCAGCACCCTGTTCACTGGGCCTCCCCATCCATTATGCCCTCCCCCTCCCTCCTTTGCCTTTCCCCTGTGGGATGGACCCATCCCTTTCCCAGATAAATACTGAACAGAAGTACTAATTAAGTGATTCATAGAAACATAGATTTTGATGGCAGATAAGGACCGCCTGGCACACCTATTTTGCCCATGTCCTTACCCACCTACTTACACTCCATATCCTAAATGATCAGCAGCTTACCCTCTTTCATATCACTAGGGTTGCCTTCTGTCTATCCCATACATCCTTAAATTCACCAATCGTTTTGGCCTCCATGACCTCTGCTGGGAGACTGTTCCATGCATCCACCACCCTTTCTGTGAAAAAAAATCTTCCTCACATTACCCCTGAGTACCTCCCCCTCTAGCCTCATATTGTGGCCCCTTGTCCTTGCACTTCTCTTCTTTTGAAAGATGCTGTCCTCCTGGAACTTGTTGATTCCCCTGAGGTATTTGTATGTCTCTATCTTATCCCATCTCTCCCCCTCCTTTCCTCCAGGGTATACATATTGAGGTCTTTCAGTCTTTCCTCATATGTTTTCCGGTGCATTCCTTTAACCATTTTTGTTGCCCTTCTCTGGACTGCCTCCATTCTGTAAATGTCCTTTCAGAGATGTGGTCTCCAGAACTGAACACGGTATTCCAGTTGTGGCCTGACCAATTGTCTGTACAGTGGCATCACCACCTCCAGTTTTCTACTGGTGATGCCCACCCATGCACCCCAGCAATCCTTCGGCCCTCCCCATGGCCTTTTCATATTGCTTGGGCACCTTCAGGTCATCCATTATGTTTACCCCCAGGTCCCTTTCCAGTTTTGTTGTTGTTAGTGTAACCCCTAGGGGGTGCTACCCCAAGGGATACTACCACTGCCTGTGTGACCAGGTGCAGGTTGAAGGGCCTGGGTACTGAAAACGGGTGCCTCCACCCGGAGGACAGGGTTAGTAGTAGTGTAGCTGACCTGGGTACAGCCCTCTAGGACACAGTTACCCCCCTCTTTTCCCTCTAGTGGCCTAAATTGTTCACAGAATACACAATTGCAGTTGACATCTGACAACAGCTTTAACACCACACTTGTCCAACTTACCACCAGGGCTAGTTCAACTGCCTCGGCCCTGGAGACCCCCTGTAAAATAAGATTTAGCACAACAACCAATAATATTTCAATGCTGTTTGTACAGAGGTACACCACAACCAGTTTCAATGCAAAAATATTTAGATCTGATTTATTTAAGGGGCAGTAACAAGGAAGGAGGCAAAATCTAGTGGTTGATTTGAGATCTGAAGGTTCAGGTTATAAGGCATGCACTTAAAGGTCCCTGTAGCACAGTCACACACATTCTGGGTACCCAGTTGGAACTTCAGGCTAGCCAAAAGTGTTGCCTGGGGTAGGTCAGCATTGCAGCTGGTTTGGGCCCTGTAATGGAAAGAAAATATGCATGCACGTTAACCCACAATTTGTAATCCAGAGCCAGATGGTTCAGTCCAAAATTATTAACAACAACAATTAAATCAGTTGACGCACTTTGATTTGAGCTTTGTTGTAGGGAACTAACCTGGTGTTTACTCACGCTACCCAGTACAGGATGCAGGATGGATGAAATGGAGACCTCAGGATGAAGTGCTGGATTGCCTGGAGAAGAAAGACCCACATGAAGCACCATGGTGTCGATCCTATTCATTGGTGTTGAGCAGGGAGACGAATCCCCAGGCGGGTCTCTTGTTGGTTGTTTCTCTGTGGTGTGAGCAGCTGTCTGGGTTGAGGCGGCAAGGCCCAGACCGGGTAAACAGTTTGGATGACAGTCCGATAAGTGCTGGATGCAGCTTCCAGCAAGCATGACACATTCAAATAGTGGGGAACCAAATCACAACTCACTATCAGCATTCAGAACACTTAACAGTAAAAGCAAGGCAATACTACAGTTCGGATAACAGTCCAGTTGTAATATACAGGATCTTCTGCACAAACCATATGCTCTGCCTCAGTCTCAAGTCCTAACAGGCTGATCGCACTGAGGCAAATCTTCTGTTCACTTCAGGAAAAATTAAATTTGTCACAAATTAGGTTCTGATTGTAAAAGCTGCAATTTCAGATGAAATCCAATCTCAGGCTCAAGGTCTCTTCACTTTGGAAGATGGTAGCAGGCAGGCCAAACACAGCCTTCCCGCTGATTTCCTTGTGCACCACCTAGGAGCAGCTGCTCAAATCTCTCAAGCTGTTCACTCTTTCAACTCTAACTCCATACTGGCTCACTGCTGCAGGCAGCTTGGGACTTTCCCAGTGATCCAAAAGGTCTGATCCATTGATTCATCTGTCTGTCACAACTAGAGCTCCCCTCCCAGGTCCATTTAGGTGCCAAAGGGCAAAAACTACCATTCCTAGAGAAATTCACTCCCACAAGACCCCTGGGGACAGACTTCATTTTAGGGTCC
Organism: Neoceratodus forsteri; assembly: GCA_016271365.2. NCBI lineage: Eukaryota > Metazoa > Chordata > Ceratodontiformes > Ceratodontidae > Neoceratodus > Neoceratodus forsteri. Next base: position 35,653,849 of record CM057450.1, read on the forward strand.
CCAAAGGTGCTGATTGGTCCAAACTAGCAGTCCAGAATCAAGATAGTGGGGATTAACAGAAATATCCATACTGCAAAGGATGGCAGGTTAGACAAGCTACAATATTAGTATTATTGCAAATAATCAGTAAACAGTCACAGATCCTTGTAGGAATCCCTCTGCACAATTAGCAATGGCAGAATGGTGCAATAATACAGCAGCCCAGGTGGGGCTCATTCCTGAAACTATTCGGCCCCTACCCATATTAATTATACACTACAAGATAGGCAGCTCTTAAAGAGACAGGCATGGAGACTAACAGGGCATTCACATGCAAACGCTTTTATTTTTTTTTTATATTTTCCTATTTTTTCCCCACGCCTCTCGTCGACCATCCACTCTGGTCATGGACCCCTGGAGCCCCGGCCACCAGATATTGCCATCTCCCCCGGTCATTCCTGGCTTACCCCCCAGAGAGTGGGGCCGCGGTACCAACCCCCTATATCGGACCGCGGAACTGTGACTGGTTGGGGGAATGGCTCCGGTGGCCAATCAGGGCTTTCCTGGGGCAGGCGTCACCGAGGCATAGGCGTGGGATTTTGTTCCCTCCCATTTTCCCTGAGGAGGCAGGGCGTGCAATGACACCAGCGCCCGCTCCGCCTCCTCCCCTGTTTGAACGCCGGCAGCGTGAGTCTTCTCCTGCCTCCGCCAGGAGTCCCCAGTGCTCGAATGTTACCCATACACCTCCCCCGGAGAAAGGAGAGCTGCCCATCGTGACGCCAATCCTTCTTCCCCTGGCTGGCCCTCTGACGATCCGGGTCTGTTCCCGTAACCAGGGTCGCTAAGGTCGCAAGTGGAAATCCCACCGCTGCACCGGCGGGCCGGCCCTGCAAACGCTTTTAAATTGCTAGGACACATACCGCCAGCCTGGCAGTGGGCATTTAGGCAAGCCCAAGGAAGACTTTTGGGAACCCCCATTTGTAAGGGGGTTACATTAGTATCTCCCCCCCATCATGTTGTATTCCTCTCCAGGATTTGTGTGGCCCAAGTGCAGGAATTTGCACTTTTTTGTACTGAATTTAAACTGCCATAATCTTGACCACTCCTCCAATTTGCATAGGTCTCTTCTCATTTTTTACACCCCATCTGGAGTGTCTACCCTATTGCAGATCTTGGTATCAATCGCAGAGAGGCTTCCCTTCCCTTCCAGCCCCTCCGCAATGTCACTAATGAAGACATTGAAGAGGACCGGTCCCAGAAACAAGCCCTTTGGCACCACACTTGTCACCCCCTCTCTTGGGATTGAACTACATTTATCACCTCTGCCTGTTCAGCCCCCTTCTCTGCCCACCCTCCATTTTTTTTGGATTCTGGTGATTTGTTCCTGTAGCTTTTCCTCTCCCTGATGTACTTAAAGAAGTCTTTTTCACCTTCCTTTATCCCCTGAGCAAGTCTTCGCTACTTTGTAGCCTTGGGTACTCTAATGATCTAGCTTCCCTCCCTGGATTTTGTTTTATACTCCTCCCTGTACTCTTCCCTGTTGGACCTTTTCCAACTTTTGAAGGCCACCTTTTTCTTCCTTACACCATTCTGCACTTTTCTGGACCACCAACTTGTTTTTTTTTTGGTCAACTACTGTTGTCAAAGCCGCTTGTACAGGGACTGGGTTCCTAGTGACCTCAGAGTACCTCAGGAAACAAATGCAGTCCCAGAACTCACTTTTCTTTGACAAAGCTTCATCACGAGGTAAAATGTTAGTCGTTTGTATTTTCCTCCTTGAGCATTGTGGCAATAAACTTTTTGATAGTCTGAAAGCTTATTTAAGCATATAAATTAAGTTTATCTGATTAATATCCAGAAAAGTGAGTTCTGTATCTGCATTTGTTTCTTCTTCTTTTTTTTTTGGTCCTTGCCCTCTTATTGCAGCTCTTTGTGCAGGAGTTTGTGCCTTCTACCAGGCCTGACCTCAAGATGCTCCATTTCTGGATAGTATCCATGTCTGGGCTGATGTTAGCTAAGTGCCCCCAGAGGATATCAGCCACCTTGCTGAAGTCAGCCCTTCTGAAGTCTACTACCCTGTTTTTTGTAGATGTCCCCTCCCTGCCCAGGTCCAGGGAGAACCACACTGAATGGTGTTCACTACCTGCTAGTGGGTCCTCAACTCCTACTTCCCGATCAGGTCACTGTCTGCCAGCACAACATCCAAAATGCTCCCCACCCTTGTCAGTTCCTCCACCTTTTGTGAAAGGAATGTATTCTGGAATGCTTACAGAATTACCTGTTCCCTGGTGCTCATGGTAGACATGGTTTTCCAGTTCACCCTTGGCAGATTGATGCAGAAGTGTTCCTGATGAGAATACAAGACTTGATGGAAAAGTTAGGAATGTGAGAAGCTGATCAAGGATGAACAAGAGTACTGAGCAGAAATGGCAGAGTGCGGAATGAAGATACTTTCATGCTGAAGTATAAGTAGCTCAGGTGATGGTGCTGAAGATCCTGGTGAGATGTGATGACTGGAGGCCAGGGAGTGACAATCCATGGCTGGTCAAAGATAGTGAAAGAGCTGTTGGAGATGCGGTACAGCATATAGTGCAGCACAGTGCATCACATAGAAACACATTGAAAGTTTTGAGCTGCATTTTCAAATGAAGGTCAGAGGACAGTCTTAATGACCCTCCCCAAAAACATGCCATAATGATGCCAGAGGTGGATGAATGGGCAACAATGAAAATGCTCCAAGGGTGTACACATTCGAGAGCCAGGATCCAGGGCCAAAGTGGGTGATGAGTGCTGATGCATTGTTGAGACAAGCAGAGGACAGCAACTCTTTCAAAACAATTAATAAGTGGTTGCCTGGAGTAAATAAGGACAGAGGTGCAGATGACACTCATCATGTTGGAATTTATCCAGTAGTGACACCTAAAGGATTGAGTGATAAGGAGAGACAGATGAGTGCTAAAGGTCCCTAGAGGAACATTGGGTAAGGTTCCATTGTATGATCTGTTGGTGTGCTGGACAATCCTTCACTGCAGGCTGCAGAGTATAACAGAGGAAGGCATTGCAGGGGAGCAAAGAGATGCCTTTGTGGAGTCCATGAGAAAGCCAGAAATGATATGCTGCTGCAGGATAAAGTCTGTAAGTTGATTGAAGAAGATGGAGGAATGATCAATGATTGAGGTGGTCAATAATTGCTCAGACAATATAGTGAGCATGATGGAGTCACAAAAGCAGCTGATATGGAAATATGTGGAGCAAATCCAGGATATCCAGAGTAGGTACAATTGGTGTAAGTTGTCTGGACTCCCATGATTTGAGTAGGTTGGGTTAGAATGATCGGTCCGGCTTGATGGGTAGAAGAGTAAGGAAAGTCAGATTGAACCTTGGCAAGGAGTACAATTTGAGCTTGATGGATGATCTAGACTTGCAAGTGTGGCAGAGAAAGAGGTGAGAAGCTGGGAGAAGGTGAGGGAGTCCAATGGACTAGAGCTGCACAGGGAGCAGGACTAAGCGAGCTACCTAAAAGTGATGGGAAAGATCTCATGGGGAAATGTACAAAGTACTATGGTACTGTAAGGAGCCAATGTGGCGGTACCGGAGGAGGATGAATGGGGAGTTGTAGAAATGGAGTCCCTCAAAAAAGGACACATAAAGCAGCAATAAGTTGAGTCCCCATGGATGGATGGCCAAGTAGGAAAAATCACATTGCAGAAAGGCTGAAAACTAAGATAATTGCAGCATAGGCAATTTATTCAGGAATCTGGGATCTGCAGATACTGTATAACTCAGGAGTGTTGCCACAGGGTACAAGTCAATTATCACAAGACTGAAGTCTGGAGCAGTTGAGACTTGTAAGGTGGATAAAGAACTGAAATGGAGTGTTACCAGAAGAGCCGGGCAGCTTGGGAACCCTAACACACACCCCGTGCCTGGTTTGATGCCTTCAGGGTGGTATTGGAGTGTTAGGGTTTGAAACCCTAATGCCACATTTCTATACTTTTGTGGCTTTACCCTAATTCCTGCATTAACAATGTTTATTGCAAAGAATATAGAATATATATTGTAATAGCCTCATACAAGAAGAACTTCTTGCAAAGATAGTCAATTATATTATTAGACAGCCTCCCCATCTTTGCTGCATGAATAACATGCTCCAGTTTCCCAATGCTGATTCTGCAGGATGGACCTGCAGTGCATGGTGGCCACTTGGCTGGAGCTTAGAAGTTATGCAAGTCTAACATTTATTGATAAGTTTATAAAAGAAATTCAGATATGGTTTAACTTAACTCTTTGTGAGGTCTTCCCCTTGGTGTAAGTTTTGTGCTTGAGATCAAAAGAGCTCTGTAAGCACAGGGAAGCTAGTTGTTCATGATCATACAGTGAGTACGGGGTGGAAATGGGATTTAAAACTGGGACTCCACTTTACAAGCTCAGTGGTCTATGCTCTGCTTGGTATTCTATATAATACAGGCAGATCATCTTCAATGGAGAAATACACAATGTAGGTTGCTGCATCTGGTGGGGCACCACGGGGTGTGTGGATATGGAGCACCATAGGACCACCCCCAGCTGAGGAGGTAAAACAGATAACTAAAAAAAAATAAATAAAAAACAATGAGGAATCATTCATAGACACATGCATTGCACCATTACAGAACCCAGAATCACCCAGTGGAATTCAAACCATTCCAGTGCTTTCAATACCTTTCTGCAAACTGAGATAATTGCTCAATATGCAGCATAATTAAAAAGACAAAGGGGTTCAAAATGCATCATACTGGGCCACGCCGATGGCCCAGTGGCTGGGCATTTTGCTGCAGAGCAGGCAACCTGAGTTTGTTAACAAGCTTGGGAGCTACGTCAGAGGCAGGCCTGACCCCAGCAGCTGCTGCCTGGCAGTGTGCTGTGCTCAGGGAAGGATGGTGCCAAGCAACTGGTGCACTACCACACCTATGATGAGCCAGGGCTGCTAGCTGCTTCCAAAGCATGTCACTGTGTGCATCTGAGGCCCTACAGAGCTCATATAGGGCTATGCACATGCCAAGGGGAGGGGGAGGAGAAGAAGAAGAAGAATCAGCATTTGTACAGCACTTTTCATACACACTGTATCCCAGAGCACTTTACAAGCAATGAGAGATTGGTAGTATAGTGGCAGTGAAGGGAGGTCAGGAAGAAAACCCATGTGCCATCTATGGGGCAGTATACCCTAGGTGGTAAAGTAAGGAGCTGCGAATGAGCCTGGTACATCCAGCAGACCTGGGTTTGATTTTCACAACCTCACATGCATATGGTGTGACTGTAAGCAAGTCACTTAACCTTCCCAATGCTCCCAGATCACCCCTGACAACACATACTTGTGCCTAGTTGGCCTTATCCAGTTACTAAAGAAAAAAATAAATATACTGTATATGGTGGCCTGTGATCTTGGAATCCCCTGTATTGGGCTGTCTGGGGGGAGAGGATGGGTCTCCCCTGGAGCCCCTGCCATGGAGGGGAAGACATAGGGGAGGTCAAGGTGATATTGCACCCAAGAATACCCAGAATCAATTGGCCAGAACAGGGTAAGTCCCTGAGATCAGGGTATATCCCTACGGGACAAACATGGCCAGGAAGAAAAAGTTCTATTGAAAAGAAAAAGAAAGAATTGCAAATACCCTGCTGTAAAGAGCATTGATCTGTCTAGTTCTCAAATGATAATCTAAAAAATGATGAATTGTGTTTTTTTGTAGCACATGTTGGTCCACCAATGGTAAAGGTGTCCCCTGGACTTCACACGCTGTCCATAATGCTTACTGCACCACTGACACCTTACAGAACTGAGACAGGTCATCAGCTGTCATTGAAAAAGCTGTTTCGACAAAACCTAAATTACACCATTGCAGTAAAGAGCTATTTTCAAGTAAGTAACTTAAATGAATTGTTAGAAATCTTTTTAATGGAATAAAAAGTCGACAGAAATTATTAACCAGTGCCTTTAGAAAGTCCACAGAAATTATTAACCAGTGCCTTTAGGATTTATAAACTAAAAGACCATGTTTACTTGAGGGGGATCAATTGTTGAATTGGGCAGAACACAAAGGAACGTATCTTACAAATTCATAGGAGCTCCAGCTTTTCTTCCTGCTTTTGCATTACTACAGTGAAGCCCAGCGGCATGATGTTTCCTGCCACAGGCTGCAATTGGTTTGATTGGTGGATTGCATCACAGGTGACGCAGCCATAGTGTGCCACAGTAGTCACACGGTGGCAAAACATGATGCTGCCCTCAACTATAGCTACAGAAGTATTCTCCTCTAAATCAATAACATCTCAGATGAATTAAAAAAAACAACTAAAGCACACAAATGACTTAAACTGAGAACTAAAATATAAAAGGCATGAATGGGGGATTTTCAAATGGATCTGCCAAGGATCATCCCACTTCTATTTCTAAAAGGGACATCCATACAAACTGTTAGACCATCTATTAAATGGTTTAACTTAGGGGTGGGCAAACTGGCTCTGTCGCACTTCCAACACCCCCCTCCAGATCAGGCTGACTTCGCTTTGACCAGGAAAACTGAGCCTTTCATGGCTCATACCAAGTTGCCAAGTTGGCCTGGTTCAGAAGTGAAGTGCAATCTGGAAGAAACACTCTCACCACCAGTACTGCATGCAAGTCATTAACCAAGGCAGGGTGGTTCAGAAATAAAAAAAAAAAAGAACTTTTTTTTCAATCTCTAGTGAATACTCCTGAGTCTCTGGACCATCACATGACCAACAAAGGCAAATACTCATAATACTGGAGCACTGAAGGAAGCCAACCAATGAGGGCCTCTCTTCTGTGATTGACACATGTTCTAGCCAATCCTGTGTGTCAGCCACAGTAGCACATCCCTAAGAAACAGTGTATTGAGAGCATGTGAGGCTCTACATTGAAAGAAGACAGTAGTGTGTGTGTGTGTGTGTGTGTGTGTGTGTACAGTATGTATGTGTGTGTGTGCAGAAAGATTTAAAAAAATGGCAAAAACTTAACATTTCTCATTTTTTTTCTTTCCTTAGTCAGAAAAAGAGATAGAGAGGGAGAGTACACAGATTAATGAATTCAATAGCAGACAATAGCAGACTGCAGACATTGCAGCAGAGTACTTTATAAAAAAATTCATTAGAAAGAGTAGAGAGAGACCAACAAATTAAAAAGCAGACAACAGCAGAGTGCAGAGCAGACAGCAGCAGAGTGCAGATTCCACAGCAAAAAATGAAACAACTGTTTTTCATTAGACAGAGAGAGAGAGAGAGACCAACTAATTCAACAGAAGACAACAGCAGAGGCAGAAAACATTAAAAAAAATATTAAGGGGAGCAGAGACAGGCAGGATAGGAGGACTCTGTCTGAAGGTCATAATGCCTCATTAATTGTGAGAGGGGCTTCTTGTGTCATACAGATTTTGAAGGGGGGTGCCAACTATGTCTCAGACTCTGTGTTGTCTATTTTTGTGCTACCCTACAAGGGCATACTCCTTAGAGGGGATACTAAACTGGAAGACCTCAAAGGGACATCCCAATGGAATAATTTAGTTATCCATGGTCTCCCGGAGGATGCAGAAGGTGCATCCCCTGTTTTTTTTTGTGCAGAAATGCCTGGCAAAGATTGTGGGATCTTCTCCTAACAATTCCTGCTATATTGTTGAGACAGCTCACTGCTCACTTCAGCCAAAGCCACTAGAGGGGTACCCATCCAGACTTTTCATCATGCACCTCCTTAACTACCTAGACAGACAGCACATCCTTACAAATACCAGAGAGCTCCAAGATATTATTTGGGATGGGAACAGGCTTTGGGTCACCCAGGACATGCCAGCACCCACGCGGCAGAAGAGGGCAGCCTTTTGCCATACTGTTTCAAAAGTTATTGCTGTGGGCTTGCAGTTTAAAATGTTATATCCAACCCAATTACAAATCTAGATTGAGGGGTCCTGGCACACTTTTGAGGACATGCCACCCAGGCTACCCAAGACCTGCAAAAGCTCCAGCCTGACCTTTTTGGTGTTTTCTGACTTTGCTAAGCATGGTTCTCATCTGGAAAGGGAATTTGAGACCTAAGTTTACTGCCTTATTAATAAGCTATGTTCCTGTTATGTACCTGTTACGTGCTGATCTACCTTGTGCCTAGATGTGTTGCAAGTTTTGCACAAAGTGGGAAAAATTGGCACTTTGCAAAATCCACGGAGTTCTAGCCCGACCAGCTGAAATTCACTTTGCATAAAATTTGCGCCATATGTACATGTTTTTTTGCATGATGTGCACAATTTGTGAATGAAGCACAAAATATACGGGTGGATTTGCATGATCCTCCCACAATTTTGTGCAATTTGTGAGTGAAGGGCAAATTCGCTGGTGGATTTGCACGATCCACCTTTGAATTTGTGCAATTTGTGAGTGAAGCACAATTTCACAGACAGATTTGCATGATCTGCCCATTAATTTGTACAATTCACAGACCACGAAATGTGTGACATGTACGAATATCACTACGCAGATTGCACAAAATTTGCAAATTTTGCACACTTCAAGCATCTCTTCTTGTGCTGCATGGGCTTCTTGATGCTCTGGCTTTCTTAGCAACTCAGGGCATGTTCTACCTGTTTCTGCTGATTTGACTGCATTGGAGCTTGTTTCATTAATAATTAATTTTTTTATATAGCTCCTGCTATTTACTTCTTTCTTATCAAATGGGACCCAGCTTTGAATCAGCTGATTGCTTGCCTGTTGGATTGTGCTGTCAAATGAGGATCCTGCATTGCACACATTTGAGAGCTACCTGATGATCTGTACTGTTGCCTCGGATCCTGCTTGGGCCAGCTGGGTGCTTGTTCATTCTGCTGCATTATTACCCTGAATCTTGCTTTGAATTGGCTCCTTTAGTTGCTTGCTCTGCTACCCTGATCTGCTCTGGAGTGACTGCAGTTCTTCTGCTGGCTTTATTTATCCTTTACTCACAGGGTCTGAACTTTGCTTCCCTTTTTATGGACTGAGATGTTTCTTGCCATTCGAAGTTGTCCTACTGATGTGAGTATTTGTTTGGACAGTCTGTAGTCATCATTCCCTGGATAACAAGGTTTCTCTTTTTCAGACAGTCACTTCAGCTTCCCTTGGACTGCACTATAATTGTGAAGGGCCTAATTCTTTTTTGGCTTATTTATCTTGGTTTTTGCTTTTTTAATTTACTGATGTTATAGTTACAGCTAGCAGCTCAGGGCACCTCATGACACCTTTCATTTATTCTTTTATTCTTCATTTGTAATCTACTGCAGATAGGCTCTGAATGATTAACAGGAGGCTGGGACTAGATGTAATACCTACTTTATGTTTTCCTTTTATTTTTTATAGCTACTTGTACATACACCATTCTTATTGTGGTTATTGCTACATTCTTGATTAGCATTCTGGGGCACTACTTTTATGGTTCTTTACACTGTTTGTTTCTTATTAATTATATTTTAGAGAATTGTGATTTTATGTTATTACTATAGTTTTAGAGATGGCTGAATGTAATGAAAGAAAAGATAATATGGAGGTAACTAGGACCCCCACGTCTGAGAACAAGGACTATATCACCAAACTCAAGATACTACTTATTAATGCAAGGAGTCTGAAAAATAAAATGGACAAACTAAGATATTTACTAAGTTCCAAAAATATTGATATATGCAGTGTCACAGAAAACTGGTTTTCTGACAAAGACCTGTGTACTGATGTACCAGGTCATACTAAGATCTTTAAAAACCGAGAAAATAATATGGGTGAAGGTTTTGCCCTCGACATAGCCAAGAGACATAACACTTTTGAACTAAAAACTCAAAATAATATTGACATTAAAAGTAAAATTATCTGGGCTAAAATTCATACTGCTGAGAAAACCTTGACATTGGGATTAGGATATCGCTCTCCAAACCTGGGAACAACTGAAAATAAAGTCTTTATGGATGAAATAGAAAACATGGAAGTGTGTGGGGACTATATTTTAATGGATGATTTTAATCTACCAGACATTAAGTGATTAACACTCGAAGTGAAAGGACAGCGAGAAAAAAGACTTGTAGATATTACAATTCAGCATAACCCAGAACAATTGGTTACAGAACCAACAAGAAACAATAATTTACTGAACTTAATTTTTACTAATATTGAGAATACAGGATCATCACCCATTGTTCAAGAGTCATTAGGAGACAGTGACCACAATATGATTCAGTTTAATCTAAATAGACTTATTACCTGTCCAAAAGGAACTACAAAAATTAGAAATTATCATAAGGCTGATTTGCTAGTATGAAGCAACATTTTGTCTCATGGAACTGGAAAGATGAACTAAAACATCTTGATCTAAAAGGAATGCGGGAAATAATTCACAAAAAATTGAATTATGCCTAAAAGAATTGGGTACCAGAAAGCACAACATATAATAGTAGCAATTGCAGAGTTCCACTATGGTGAAATAAAAGCATTAAAAGGAATATTAATAAAAAAAATGGCCTACACCAAATACAAAAATCAACTGTCCAAAGTAAACTGGCAGCTTTTCAAGACTCTGGCTAATAAAACCAAAACACTAATACAGACTGCTAAACAAAACCTTGAACTTAATTTAGCAACAACTACAAAAGATAACAAAAAAAGGTTTATAACTATATTGAGTCTTTGAAAGGCAACCTTACTGGTGTAGGTCCATCAATCCTGTATCAGCCATTCATAAGTGATGAGAAGGTGATGGCAAAAGAACAATTATTTCCTAAGTGTATTCAAACCTAAAGAAAATTTCAAAAAAGATACTATAAAATGTCATGAAGATCTGATACTATTTACCAAAGAGGATATTTCAGCTATGATTAAAACCATAAAACCAAACTCTTCGGCTTGCCGGATGGAATTACTCCAAAATTCATAAAATAACTCTTAACAGAGTTAACTGGTCCCTTAACACTCCTTTTCAATGCATTTATAAAAGAAGGAACAACATTGCCAGCTTGGAATATAGCTACTATTATACCAATATACAAAGAAGGTAATAGACAAATCAGTAAGTATGGGCCCATTAGCCTTACTTCATCTATTGGAAAACTTATTGAAAGATTCTTGCAGCTTAGAATTGTTGCACACATGCATAAAATTGGGCTTGTAGACACATCACAGCACAGCTTTACTCCAGGAAGATTGTGCCTTATTAATCTTATAAATTTCTTTGAGCCAGTTAGTAAGGCACTTGACATGGGTATGCCTATTGATATAATATTCCTTGATTACACAAAGGCATTCAATACCATGTCCCAGAAAGTCCTAATCAAGCAGCTAGTTAGAATTGAGCTACATCCAAATATCATAAAGTGGGTAGTGTCCAGGCACACCGGATACAACGAGGCACAAATTAAGTCACTCGAAAAGAAAGCTGATCAGGTTGACCCTGAATTTGCCCTTACCAGACAGAGGATTGCCCGACTCGAGGCGAAAGTAGAAGATCTTGAGGGCCGTAATCAGTGCAACAATGCCGTGTTAATTGGGTTACCAGAAAAAGAAGAGGGGACGAATGTAAGCATGCTTATTCAAAAACTGGTGCAAAAGTTGACTGGTCCTTCTCTGTTTGGGCCTTCCTACTATATTGAAAGGGCCCACAGAACTTTACAGCTGATGCCCCAACCAGACATGCCACCTCACCCCTTAATTTTTTAATTTCTCAACTTCCAGGGGCGACAGCATTTCTGACCAAGTTAAAGGAGCTGCATGAGGTGAAATGGGGAGAGCACAAGATATGTGTGGCACAAGATCTTCTAGCCACGGTGCGTCAAAGGCTCACATCATTCCACCCGATCATGTCCAAGCTGATACATGTCAAGGTGAAGTTTTGGATGCTGTATCCAGGCTGCAGATTCATCTTCAGGGGCAATGGAAAAGTAATCAGGATCCCACTGTGGCAGAGAATGAGCTAAGATCACTCCTTTCTGACCTTTTTAAACAACGCTGAGCACTGTAATGTAATTGGGAGTCAGCTCATCCAGTTAACCAGGTACTGTGAACTGTTTTTGTCCACATACTGTATTTTGCAACAAAGTTCTCTACCTTCTAGTGGTTTTGGAGAGAACAAAGTCATGGGAAACTTTCTCCAGTGGTTATGGTCACCATTCTTTACTTCGCCCACTTCTTTTTCATTTATCTTTTCTTTACGTGGCATCGGGACGTAAGGATTTCACTCGGCAGCGAGGCTGAAATCGCCAAGATCACAGAGCTCAGGAATTCAATCAGCAGGGCCGGCTCCTTATGTGTTTCCAAAGTGAAGTGCTTGGTTTGTGATCACAACTCACTCCTGGATTGTCTCATTGAAAACCCTGCAGAGTCTCCCAGTCCAAGGTCTCTTTTCTTTACTCAGACTTGATCACAGATTGGATAGTGTATCCTGATGCTTGTTCTTTAGGAGTGAAACTTAAGCGCTGTGCAGGAACAGCACTCCACTTCGGTCCTCTCTGTTCCAGTGGACATTTTCATTTAAATAGAGATATGCTGTTTTGGACATCATATTAAGACATTGTTTTTGTCAGTTTTTAATACCTGGAAGGGGGTAGAGTTTTCATTGAACTGTGTGGATTCTCAAACAAATGCAGTGTATTATTTGCCATTTGGATTAGTAGAAACAGATCAACTCTGCAGTATGGAAAATGTACAGCAGGGGGTGCAGTTGCCTTCTCCTCATGTTCCAATAGTTTCTACGTGTTTTTAAATATTTAAGGGCACTGTGTATCATTAGGTAGTTTTAATTGCTTGTTCATACAGTTTTGGTTAAATGGGGTGGGAGTGGGGAGGAAAGTGGCTTGGTAAACCTGTATATCATTGTAGGGATGATTTTTGTGGGTGTATAGGGGTGGTGGGGTTATTACTCCAATGCTTCCAGTTTCAACCTTACTCTAGGCCTGGGGTCAGCATGGAATGTGGTAGGAAGGGGGGGGTTCATGTTTGGGGTACAATTACTTTACTCCGGTATCTGTGTGGGGTTGGGGTTTTGGGAGTGGGAAATGGTAATTGTGGGTTGCATGGGGGTGGGGGACAAATGGCATCACCATGGTTGGGTCGAGTCCTATGTCTTAAGTGTAAAGTGCCAGTCACCTACATCTGTCCTAAAGGACATAAGGATGCATGGCTAGTCATATAAGATTTTTATCGTGGAATGTGAGGTGAGCCAGGAACAAAACAAAGCGCTATCAAATTTTGAAGCATTTTTAGTCACCTCAAGGCAGACATAACCTGCTTACAGGAGACACATTTGTTAGACTCTGAGTCTGGGCTCCTATGGAGACAGAATATTGGGCAAGTATTCACGGCAGGGTCAAGCACGCAGAGCAGAGGTATAGCTATTCTCATAGCTCACCGGATAGCTTTCAGCTGCCTGCAAATTATTCGAGACCCAAATGACCAATATTTTGCACTCAGAGAAACCCTAGACTGGGCTGAACTGATACTCGGTTGCATTTATGGCCCCAACGTAGATTTCCCTCAGTTCTTCATCGAGCTTTTTAAAACTTTATCCCCTCCCCCAATCTCCCAATTTTCCTGGGAGGGTAAAGGAATCTTACTTTTACAACTGATATGGACAAAATATATTCTAGATCCAAGGGATTGTCACCTGCCCAAAGGGCCATAAGAGATCTGGTGGACCATTTGGGGCTTTGCGACCCCTGGAGAACACTTAACCTGTCTTCTAGGGAGTACACTTTCTACTCCCCAGTACATGGGTCCTCATCTAGAATCAATTACTTCTTAATGAGTAAGAGATCACTGCCAGGAGTCCGGGATTGTGGCATAGAACCAGGTGTCATCTCAGACCGCTCCCCAGTTTGGTGTCTGGCCTCCCTCGTCCCTCACCAGCAAAAAGATACCGTATGGAAGCTAAACAGTCAGCTTCTGAAAGACCCCAAAATAGTTAAGTGAATGGCTCATTCAACTGAGCAATACATGAAGGGTAACTTAAATACAACAGGCAAGCCAGACGTTGAATGGGGAGCACTGAAATGCTACCTTAGAGGGGAACTGATTAGTTTAGCCTCTAATAGGAAGAAGAGAAGAGAAGAGAAGAAAAGATCTCTAAATTGTTGACACAGATTAGGCAATTGGAAGGAACTCTCCCCCTGTCTGGTAATGAAAATGCCAGAACTACCCTCCTAAAGCTACAGGAGACGTACAGCGGACTACCGAGACAAAAGGCAGAATATGCCATTCTCAAGTCCCGCTCACTTTATATAGATGAGGGCAAGAAGGGTGGACATCTGCTGGCCCTGAGGATAAAGCATCAGGAATCTGCAAGGATGGTAAAGGCCATCAAATCAGCCACTGATGGCTCCGTTAAAGTCATCCCTAGGGAGATAGTCTCCGAATTCGAGCAATACTATAGGAACTTGTACAGTTCTAGAACAACCCCACCTAGTCCCCAAGAAATTAAAGCATATTTGGATCCGCTTCTCCTGCCATTGCTGGGGAATGAGGAGAAAAATCTTTTGCTAGCCCACATTTCAGAGGCAGAGGTCAGGGCCATAATCCGTGAGCTCCTTTTAGACAAGGCCCCGAGCCCGGATGGATTCTCCCTCAACTTCTATAAAAAGTTCCTGGATCAGGTAGCCCCATGGTTACATAGATTTTTCACCTTTACTCTATCAGAGGGTCCTGTGGACCTTCATATATTACAGGCCTTAATAGTAGTCTTTCACAAACCAGGTAAGCTGGAGGACGCAGATATGAGCTATAGACCCAGCCCTCTAATCAATAACGATATCAAGATACTAGCTAAGTTATTAGCAAACAGACTGAACAGGGTGCTTCCTGTCCTGATAGTGCCTGAGCAAGTTGGCTTCATGGCAGGCAGGTCATCCCAGGATCATTTAAGGAAGCTTGCTCACATTTTCTCCGCATCCAGGACTCCGATCTCCCAGTGGTGCTGGTGTCCCTGGTTACGGAGAAAGCCTTTGACAGGGTAGACTGGGGTTTTATGTTTGGGCTATTAGGTAAGTTTGGCATACCTGCTCAGTATATCTGGTGGATTCGAACACTATACACAGACTCATGTGCTAAAATATACTGTAATGGAGTGTTTTCCCCCTCCTTACCTTTATAATAGGGTGCTCGGCAGGGGTGTCCTTTATTGCCCCATTTATTTAATTTATACCTGGAGCCTCTTTTGTGGAAACTCAGGAATAATCCTAGCAGCCATGGGGTGAGCATAGGGTCCCATGAACTGAAGGTATCAGCCTATACAGACGACATCTTATTGCACCTTACCCAACCCTCTCCTTCAATTCAAGCCGCTTTGGAGACTATAGCAGACTATAGTGTAGCCTCAAATTACAAGGTTAACCCAGATAAGACCCTGGTCTTCCCTCTAAATAACAGATCCCAAAGTACCTTAGTGAGCCATACCAGTTTACAATGGTCCCAGAACAGCCTCAAGTATTGAGGTATCACCCTGGCCAGAAGCGACACCAGAATGAAGCAACTTAATCTAGACTCTCTGCAATCCACTGTGCAACAAGATTTAGCATGCAGGAAAGACATGCCTCTGTCTCTCTGGGGCCAGATTAGTCTCATTAAGATGAATATTCTGCCCCAACTGTTTTACCCTCTTAACGTGCTGAACCTGTGTTTACCCATCTCATTGTTTAGGAAGCTACATGGGATGGTGTCGGACTTCCTATGGCGCAGAAAGCCCCCAAGGCATGCATATCATAAACTAGCTGCTCCAAAGGAGAAGGGAGGATTGCGGCTCCCTCATTTTGGCCTGTACTATTGGGCCAGTCATTTAAGCAAATATCTGAGGTGGCTATGACCAGTCGAGGAGTTGCATACATTCCCATCTTGGCTCGCCATACAAAAAGAACTAATCGATTCGTGTGGCATTTCTCTCGAAGCCATATTTCATATCCAGGTCAAGGATCTTCCAAGCACTTGGCTCAGATCCCCGATTGCTACCTCAGTGAGGCTAAACTCTCAGCTATGTGCATTCCTAAAATATAACCCCCTCAGGGATCCAGAACAACCAATCCTGCAGAATCCTAATTTTCGTACGGGGCACCCCCTTGTTGGAGACTTGGCTCCCCTCACTCAAAGGGATAAGTTCTCCGGACCTGGTATCCGGGGAATCTTATCTCTCGGTGAGGGATATGATGCTGAAATTTCCATCAGGTCCTGGAGGTTTTTTAGAGTCTACCAGGTCCGACATCTGCTGATCACCAAGTAGTTGTTAGGAGAAGATAGGAGGAAAGCTGAGATCTTTCAACCTTTAACTGACCTAGCCCAACAGCCACACCCCATTTCCCATATTTACGCTATTCTCTATGACTTAGTCTTCCCTTTAATAAATGGGATCTCTACCTACTGGGCAGACAGAGTTCCCCTGCAGGCCATCAATTGGGAGAGGATCTGGAGGTCTTCTCACTCGCATATCACACAAGACAGATTGCGTCTTATGCAGTTCTCGATCCTCCAGAACTTGTATCTGATTCCAGTTAAGCTACACAAGATGGGCAAGCTCCCCTCTTCAATTTGTGGTTGTTGTCACCAAGCAGAAGGTACCTTGCACCACATTTTTGGGGATTGCCTGCCTATTGCCGCACTTTGGGAGACCATCAAACTAAGAGCTGATCCCCTCCTGGGCCTGGAGAATTTATTTTCCCCTGAAATTTGTCTTCTAGGTGACTTTACCAGAGTCCGGGCCAAACAACATAGATTCCACATGTCAATGATTGCTCTCTCCCTCAAGGCCTTAGTCCTTCATCACTGGAAATATGCCAATATCATTTCTTATGCAGAATGGCTCCAAGAGTTGCTATCTAATCTTTGGGTTGAGAAAATGGTGGCCAGTCTCAGTAACTGTATGTCTCAATACAAAGACAGGTGGGAATTCATGCATTCTTTATATAGTCTGTAATGTTGTACTACCTATAAGGGCACTGCTATGCATTCAAGTCGGGATCCAGTGGTGATGCCTGGGGGGGGGGAGAGGGGGAAGGATATTTGTGTATGTTCATATGTAAGTGTTGTCACCTATTATTGTATTGTGTCATATTGTTGTTTAGTGTGTAGTTTTATTTTGTATGTTTTCCTTTGGAAAAAGTCTAATAAAGTTACATTTAAAAAAAAAATGTCTGCTCGATTGTGCAGCTAACTCCCTACCAGGCAGTTGCCCCTTCCTTTCCCTCATCCCCCTTGCCCTCCCTTCATTGAACTCTTCACCCACCCCACCACCCCTGTAATCTATTCCATGCATTCTTAAATCCAAATACTTTTTGCTTGATATCACCCCTTCTGGCAGTGCATTCCACTTCAGCTTCTGTCTCTGTGAAGTAATGCCTCCTCATCTCCCTCCCTCCCTCTATTCTTAGCCCGTGCCCCCTAATTTCCCTCCCACTCCTTAGTTTCAGCACCCCCTCTGCCCCTCCATATGATACCCTTCAGGTACTTGAAGGTTTCGATCATGTCCCCCCTCCCCCCTCCTCCAGTGCATACATATTCAGCTCCCTTAGCCTCATCTCATAGTCCATCTCCTCCATCCCTTGAATCATCCTTGTCACCCTCCGCTGCACACTCTCCTGCAGCTTGACATCCTGTCTCAGGTACAGCCTCCAGAACTGCACACAGTACTCCAAGTGTGGCCTGACCAGTGCCCTGTAGAGAGGCAAGATCACCTCCCTGCACCTGGATGTGAATCCCCATGCTATGCACCCTAGCATCTTGTTTGCTTTCTCCGCTGCTATCCTGCATTGGGCAGAATTGTTCATGCTCGCTGTTATCAAAACCCCAGGTGCTTTTCCTCCTCAGTGCTCCCCAGCTTGATCCCCCTAGCCAGAAGTCCCACCTTGGGTTTCTAGCCCCAAAATGCAACACCTTGAACCTCAGCTGCCACTTCACTGACCATTCCTCCAGTTTGGTCAGTTCCTTCTGTAGTTGCATCCATCCACCCTCATTGTCTACTACTGCCCCCATTTTGGTGTCATCGGCGAACAGGCTAATCCTTCTCACCACCCCCTGTGCAATGTCTGAGATGAATAGCCCGAACAGCACCGGGCCCAGCACCAAGCCCTGCAGCATCCCTCTCATTACAGCTCTAGGATCCGAGACTTCTCCCACCCACCACCACTCTTTGTAGCCTACCCTGTAGCCAGTTTGATATCCAACATGCCACCTTCATCCCCACTCCCACAGTGGACAACTTCACCTCTAGTCTCCCATGGGGCACTGAATCAAAGACCTTGCTGAAATCCAAGTACAGCACATCCATAGCATAGCCCCCATCCAGCTCCCTAGCCACCCAGTCACAGTACTGTATAAGATTGGTCTGGCAGGATCTCCACCAAAATGAACCCATACTGCTTCCATCCTGTAGATCATTTTCCTCCAGAAATGCCACCAGCCTTTCTTTTAATATGATCTCCATGTGCTTCCCCACTATGGACATCAGACTGACTTGCCATAATTCCCTGGCTCATCCCTTGATCCACTTTTATGTAACAAAACCATGTGGGCCATCCTTCAGTCCTGCGGCACCTCCCCATTTCCAGGGAGGTGCAGAACAGGTACACCAGTGGTTCCACTAGAACCTCTGCCATCTCCCGCAGCACCCTGGGGTGGATGCCATCTGACTCCGGTGCTTTGTTCACCTTCAACATCCTCAACCTCTCCAAAACTCTGCTATCCTCTATCCTACTGTCTGTTACCTCACTCCCTCCATACTCCCTCCTTCCCAACCAGCGTGGTAGAGGACTCCCCATCTCTCTTGTGAACACTGGGCAGAAGTACTCATTCATTGCTTCTGCATGTTCCCCCTTTACCAACCATTCCTCCCCCCTTTTTATCCTCACTATACTGTCCCTGCACTTCCATTTCTCCCTGACATACCTAAAAAAGTCTTTCTCCCCTCCTTTTATTTCCTGCACTAGTCTGATTTCCCTAGTAGCTTTCGCACCCCTTACCCTCTTGGTTACCTCCTTAGACCATTTGATGTACTTCTCCCTGTCCTCCTCCTTCCCTGCCCTTCTGAACTTCAGGTATGCTGTTCTTTTTGCCGTCACCCCCTCTATCACTTCACTGTTCAGCCAGCATGGCCTCTTTACCCTACTCTTCTTACTTTGCAGTCTGGTGAACATTTCTGTTGCCTCCATGATTCCTTGCTTTATTATGTCCCATTTCTGCATTGTCTTCATCCCCCATTTTATTCCTTCAAGTCTCCTCTTCAGCAATTCCCTCATTCTCTCTGAAATCTACAACATTTGTTGCTGATCCCTCTGGCTCCCTGCTCATTGTGATATTAAACCACACTGTTGGATGATTGCCATTAGCCAACGGATCCTCCACCCTTATGTCCCTCACTGCCTCACAGTTAGATAATACTAGGTCCAGCATGTTCCCTTGTCTAGGGGGTTCAGCAACCAGCTGTGTCAGGAACCCCTCCTAAAAATCATCCAGGGGGACACTCTCCCTAGCACTGGAGGTGACCGGCATGGTTGAGTCCACCCCCGGCAGATTGAAATTTCTTACTATGACCACCTTCCCCCTCCTACATATTCTACTGATTTGATCCACCAGTTCCCTGTCCCTAGCCACTGTCTGGGCTGGCTACCTTTACACCACCCCAAACCTCAACTTCCTTCCCCTGGAGTCCAGGAACTGTAACCACATTGCCTCCATTCCCCTCTCTTCCCTTTCATCCCTTGTACATTTAATCCCCTCCCTCACATATACAGCCACTCCCTTCCCCATGGTCCTTTCTGTACAGTCCGAACCCTGGGATTGTCAGATCCCAGTCCTGGTGCTCTGTGGCCCACGTTTCTGTGATGGCCATGATGTCCACCCTCCCTACAGGCAAGAGCGCCTGTAGCACTGCCGCCTTGTTGCCAAGGCTCCTTACATTCAGAGACTAACCTCCACCCTGCCTCCCTCTCCTCCTTTTCCAGATCCCCTTCCCCACCTTGCCCCTCCTGCACTAAATTCCCTAGTACTTTCTTACTAGCCTGGGGGATAGGCTCACATGGTCCCTGGGTACCTTTCCTACCATCTGACCACCTGCCTCCCCCACAGCTAGTTTAAACTCACAGCATTTAAACATTGCAGCATTCCCAGTAGTACTCCTTTAGCAAGCTGGTGTATACAAGGCTAGATGTTCTGACCTGTGTTCTTTTAATATGTTATTTTTATTAACTTCCGGTGGCGGGTGGGTGACATGGGAAAGGGGATGGAGGGGATGTAATGGTTGTAATGTGTTTATAATGTAACATGTATGTTTCTTGGACCTGGTTATGATTTCCTTTTTTTTTTCTTTCTTACATTGTACCTATAGGATTTGTTATGGCTTCTGTCTGTGCTACTTCCTTCTTGGCTTCAATAACATTTATTCAATTTGTAAAAAAAAGGGCATACTGCCATAGACCATGTGTTGTCCATCTCTGTGTCTGAACTACTATTAGGTCATAGTGCCATACAGACTGTGAAGGGAGGTCACATCTCACACTCTATATTGTCCATCTCTGTGCCTGAACTACTACTAGGTCATAATGCCATGCAGATTGTGAATGGGGAGTCATGTCTTATACTCTGTGCTCCCCATCTCTGTACAGCCCTGAAAGGTCATACTGCCATAGACCCTGTGTTGTCCATCTCTGTACCTGAACTACTACTAGGACATAGTGCCATGCAAATTGTGAAGAGGGGGTCATGTCTTAAACTCTGTGTTGCCCATCTCTGTGCCTGAACTACTATTAGGTCATAGTGCATAACATATACTTTCTGTTGCCCATCTCCATGACAGAACTACTACTAGATCATAATGTCATACAGATTGTGAAGGGGAGGTGCACGTCTCAGACTCTGTGTTGCCCATCTCTGGGTCTGAACTAATACTGCTAAGCAAGCAGGTTAATTGGACCCCAAAAAGGGATTTAGAATCAGAGTGGAGATGGAACATGTTGCCAACACCAGTAGCATGGCTGAAATTGGTACACATAATGATAAAAATATTTCCCAAAAAGAAATTCAGAAAGAAAAAGGGAAATTCACTGCTGAAGATATAATAAATACAACTGATAAAAATGAAGCAATGCAACTAGAAAAAAATGAAATTTGGTGAATCCCCTGACCAAAGAAGTTCAGCACTGTTGGCATTACCAGAAAAAAATCTGATAAAAATAAAACACAGAAACAGGTAGTCGAAACAGTTAGACCAAGAAAGTCAATGATTAAGGAAAAAGCTCTAATACCATTAAACATAGAACTCCATGATATGCCACTCATGCATATTGGGCTTCTTCATCAGAAAACAGTGCCTTTGATAAAGAAGAGGTTTTAAATGTACGAGAACAAGATCATGATGTATCAACTATGCTTTTCCAAAGGAAATTAATCAGAATGCAATACAGATGAAGTAAAGAATGCCACCTGGGTTCCCACACCCAAAAAGAAAAAACACATACAGCAAGCACCACCACTAGACACAGCCAGTAGTGGAAAAACAATCAATAATCATGGTAGCTCTTCTGGGGACAGCCACAGTGTGCATGACTCAGGGTCTGAACCAACCGCCACCAAAATTACTGCGGTTCTGGGCATGACGACAAAACATTTCACTCAGTTTTGTGGTGCTATTTTCATGTAAATCCCAAAAATGAATGAATGTTTGCTGTCTGCACCTTTCATCATTGAGAGGTTAGCAGTGGGAAAGTGATGGGCCAGTTTGAGACAACATTACTAAAAAGTAATTTTCAAAGAGCATATCCAACCATTCAGCTGGGCAGCAGTCCTGAGCAAGGGACAAATATCTGTGATGAAAATAATCCTAGAGACAATAGTGATGATGAAGAGACTGAGAGACAGGACAGGAGTGATGGTGAAGATACAGCGAGACAGAGAGACAGGGCAGGAAAAAACTGGTTTGACTTCCTTCCCAAAAGTATTTGGATGAGCTACAGCATTGGCATGGCAGTCCCGTGTTTTTCCCCCTACAAGAACTAAACAGCAGACCATCACTGCGATGCCTGAATAAAAAACTTCCTATAGCAGATCACATCAAGTGACATTAAAAATCAATCAGTTAATTGCTGAATTTATTGCCAAGGACCTGCAACCATTTTATGTGGTGGAGAATGACTGTTTTATAGCCCCTTTAAAATATTTTGCTCCACGTTACAACATACCAAGCCATAACTATTTTGTGACTGTAGCTGTTCCCAAAATGTAGGAATGTATGCAAAGTAAAATAAAATTGGCTCTTCAAAAGAGTGAATGTGATTCTGAGCACCTGACCACAGACATGTGAACAATTTTTCAAACTGCTAATTATGTGTGCACCACGGCTCATTGAGTTTCATGATAATCTTCAAACACCACCACAAACAGCAGTGTACAGGAAGGAAGACAAAAAATGGCAGCTCATTGAATTAGCATGTTTGGTAAGCATCACACCACTGACAATGTTTTAGAAGAGTTGCATTACCAAAATTTTCTGAGTGGTTAGAGCCCCTGGAACTCGTTACTGAATTTGTGGCTTCAGACAATGATGCCAATATTGTTAGTGCATTGAAACGTGATGGTTTTATGCACATTCCATACTTTGCACACTCATTAAATCTGTTAGTATGAACTTTCCTTTCCAGTAACAATAATATAGTAATACTAGTGGGAGCAGCAAAGAAAATCTATGACCATTTTACTCACTCTGTAAAATCATGTGGTATCTTTACTGACCTGCAGAAAAAAAACAGCTTGCTAATACAGCAACTAAAACAAGATATTCTGACAAGATGGAACTCAGTGATTAACATGTGTGAGAGACTTCTCACTCAAAAGAAGGCAGTCCATGAATATACCATGGAGCACAACGTAGCAGATGGTGTTGTGCTGACTTCATTCCAGTGGGGACCTCATGGAGCATCTTACATTGCTCTTGACTCCCTTTGAGGAAGCAAATGGACAGATAAGCAAAGAGAATGCTACTCTATGCCAGGTTATTCCCATCATAAATTTATTAAACCAGGAAGTCAGGAGACTGCATAGAGGTTTTGATCAAAAAGGAGACAACTCTGGTGTGTCCCTTACGGACCAACTGATACAGCGACTCTAAAATTGCAGAAGACTTCACAATCTCACAAAAGACCGAAATGTTCTTCTCTCCACTCTTCTTGTCATTCAGTTTAAAGTGCAACAGCTGCCTCTTTCAGATCTTGGTGACTCCTATCTCAAAC
The DNA here is from genome assembly GCA_016271365.2 of Neoceratodus forsteri. Taxonomy (NCBI): domain Eukaryota; kingdom Metazoa; phylum Chordata; order Ceratodontiformes; family Ceratodontidae; genus Neoceratodus; species Neoceratodus forsteri. The sequence continues at coordinate 35,677,065 of CM057450.1, forward strand.
GCCAAAACATGCTGATTTCAGCAATTGCACAGGAAAAGGAAGGAACTGTATTTGCCAATACAACGGACCACATGCTGTGGATGCCGCATCTGAAGATGCAATTTCTGCTGGTGGTGAGAGCAATAATTTCCACTTAGTGCCACCATGTACTCCTTCAAGTCAACATTGGGTAGTCTTGCACAAAGTCCTCTTTCACAGTCCTTGAAAAAGACATATTCTGAAAAGCACACAGATGACTCTCACACTTTTTGGTCGATACTCATGGAAACTGATCATTCAAATGTGTCTGTCCTGGAGCTGCCTTCTTCATCTTTGTCTGATCTTGTGGATGCCTATTTATGAAAACCACTCATTAATATTACTGATGACCCTTTTGAGTACTGGCTGGAAAAGAATAACATCTGGTCTGCACTATCTGCTTTTCATATTAAGTTTCTTAGTTGCCCTCCCACTAGTGTGTACTGTGAGTGTATATTTAGCACAGCTGGAAATGTTGCATCTGATGGCTGCACAAGGCTTACTCCTGAAAGTGTACAGTGCATTACCTTCCTAAAAGTCAGTCTCAGCAAACTCTCTTACAAGTTCAGTGAACAGTGGCAGGAGCATAAAAGCAATGATGACAAACAGCTGCAACAGGTGTCTCATAATAAGGGTTCTTCCTTGGTGGTGTTTAAAAATCATGGTAATGATATTATTTAATTTGATGATTTATTTCTTTGAATTCGGAGGACAAAGGTCAGCAACCACAACAGAAAGAGCAAGTAAAAAAAAATACTTCTTGTGAGATTATTTATTTATTTGCTTTTGGTAACTGGGTAGGTGCATTAGACAAGAGGCCTGCCTATTTTCAAGCATGACCCAGGAGATTACAGTACATATACCAGAGAATTAACACAAAACAGGTACAGATAGTTAGCATTAACAGGCATCCAAAAGAAACAGACATTATGTTGAATTAAATTATAACAAGCAAACACAAATAGCTATTAGCTAACAATGTTGACCTCCACAGAGAAAGTCAAGGTGTAACAACAAGCAGTAGCCATCCACGCAGTGATAGATAGGACCAATGGCATAGTCAGGCAATTCAGTACATTTAGTGTATATCAAATCATATTATTGCTGTATGTGTTTTTCATATTCAGTTTGGGAACCCAGGTGGGGTGTAATTTGTTTATTCAGCAAGTTAAAAATTACAAACAGGGCACAGGCAGTGAATTGCTGTCTGTTTGTGGTGGAGGGTGGGTCAATGCGGTTAAACAAAGGAAAAATACCTATGTACATTCATTGATGCTGTGAGTGACAGCCTCCCCTGGTCCTTCGATTCCACACCATGAGGATCCCCACTGGCCTGATGACAGGGGGAGTGCTGATGGGGCTGGGGACTGGCAGGTTGGCTTCCTGGTAGGAGTAGGCGGTGTTTGGGACCTAATAGCTCTACAACAACAGCAGCAGCATAAAAAAGAAGAAAACTGACTGCAATTATTCATTGTGGAAGCTTGTAGGACATATCTAAATACTGTAATGCCAGGTGGGGTGTGGAGACAAGTTTAACCACATACAAAACACAAGTGATAAAAAGAATTGACCAATCAAGCAGGAGTGTGTGGGATGGTTTGGGGCCCATGATGTTTGCTATAACACCAAGTAGGCAAGCAAAATAATTATGAATAAAAAAAAAACATCTCAAGTCAAAAGGGCAGGAGGGATGGCTGAGGCCCCCTTCACATATCTTGCTTATGCTGCCTGTCTCCCACCAAAAAACATGCCAGACAGTGAAGGTCTGAACCCTACTGTTGTCTTTCTGCTGTTGAATTCATTGGTCTCTCTCTCTCTCTTACTCTTTCTGACTAATGTTTGACACATGGACTCCTTTCACTGCAAAGCCCCAAATGAGCTGCATACACTGAGATGGATTCAGAAACATTTTTGCGACTAAGTTCCACGCCTCAACTCCAGTTGCAGACTGCAACCTCCACAGTTATGAAGATTGCTATTCACATCTGCAGCAGCTATAGATGTTATGGCTGGTCTCACTAGTCATAACACTTTTCCACAGCTACAGGGGTTTCCATGACAACACCACCCAAAAGCTGACATAAATCGTAGAGCCAGTCATTAAACGACTCATTTTTTAAGAATACCTTAGCTTTGGGAGAAATTGCAGTTTTACAAGTGGCAACCCACTTGCACCAAGATTTTCTCACAGCTGAGGATTCTCAAGAGTTTTGTGAATCTAGCCCACTGTTTCCTAAGAATGTCATATGGTGACTGACACACAAGATTGGCAAGAACAATGCTCAGTTTATTTTATTGCTTTTGGTTGCTCGCTCACCTTGAAATGACATGAGAATACAGACACACATTTTTTTTTAAAAGATTCAATCTATTTTTTTTTTAACAGAGGGATCTGCAAGCAAAATACTGCTGCATTTATCATACTCAAATAAACTAAAATAGGTCTGCAATTCATCAGAGTAAATCAGAACCTTTTGGAAAAAATCAGTTGGAATCAGAACTGAGTCAGCCATAGGGCTCCTCAGATGCAATCAGTTAGGCACAAGAGCAGCATGTATTTATAGTAGTGTCAAACCCTTTTTAAAGCAGACTCTGTCTGTCATAATCACAGCCAGGAATGGAAGAGGCTTTTCTGAGACAACATACAGTAGGTGGGACAAATTGTGGGGAAACTTTGTGAAATAGTGTCTTTATTACTGTGTGGCATGTTAGTGTCTAGAAACAGTGTGGAAATAGGTGACATACCCTATGTAGGGAAGGAGTAATTAAGGGTTTAGACTGAACAAAACAAAAATGGGTATGGTAGAGGTGAGTTAATATCCCGTGGATATGGTGAGTAGTTTTCAATGAGTGAAAAATGGTGAAGTCAAAACAATGAGTATTTAATGGGCTATTTGATTTTTAATAGCACATTGTCAGGTTGGTGCTTTTTATGTGCTATTTGAATGAGTTCTATATGGTAGGGAGTAATCATGGAATAGAGTATATGAGGAGCTGTTTGTGGTGCCAGTTTTGAGCCAGTTGTCTGGTGTAGTGGTTAGAGTCACTGCCTGTGTGGCTGATAGATGTGGGTTTGGAACTGGCTGTGGGATACTGATTTTTAGGTGTGTGTGTGTGTGTGTGCTTGTTTTACCATCCTCGCACTTGCTCAGGCAATGCCGCTTTCTCTTACTGTCTCCCTCACCTCTGGAATCAGCTTCAATGGGACACTCACCACTCCCCCACTTTCTCTGCTCTTAAATCCCTGCTCTGAGCTGGCCCCGCTGCTATATGCTCATGTCATTCCTCTCCATCCTAGACCATGCCTACAATCCTCCCAAACTAAACTCCTCTCAAAGTACAGTACCTTTCCTACCTAAGGTATCTCAGACCCTCAGTCTGACTTTCCTTTTCAATTCTGCTACTATATCCTCATCCATGCCTTCTATACTGTCTTTTTCCTTATACTCCATGTTGTGCTGTCTTACTCCCTACTTTGCACTGTGATGTACAGCTATGAATAAATCTGCTGCTGCTATATACACATTGCTAATGCTGTGATGTACATATTCTAAACTTATTCTGATGCTACTGTATATATACTTCTGTTGTTATTTATCCGCTATATACAGTATCTGTATGGTATTGTTTGTTGTGCTGTCTTCTAAATGCTACTACTACTGTATTGTCTCTTACCCCTGGGTCGCAACTAGAAAGAGCTCTGGCTCAGTGTGCTTTTCCCAGTCACCAACTTTTAAATAAAAATAAATAAATAAGTAAAATAAATATTGTTTGTTTGCTTTTTTCATGTTTTCTTCCCATTCAGCCTGCCCTCCCGACAGCGTTCCCCCCCACATGTTGGTTGCCCCCCCAATGTTCTCTCCTTGCCAGCATCAGTCCCCCTTGGGAATAGACCATCCTCCCAAGTTTTCCCAATTGCTCAGTGTCATGCCTCCCCCGTAATTAGTTATAAGTCAGGGGTGCAGGGAGTGGCGCTCCTGCAGAAAAAGTAAGAGGTTGGAGTGCTGTTTTGTAGCATGCTCTGATGCTATGTGCTGTTTGTAGTATGCTCTGATGCTATGTGATGCTTGTAGCATGCTCTTCTTCTATATGCTGTTTGTAGCATGGTCTGATGCTATGTGCTGTTTGTAGCATGCTCTGATGCTATGTGCTGTTTGTAGCATGCTCTGATGCTATATGCTGCTTGTAGCGTGCTCTGATACTACGTGCTGTTTGTAGCATGCTCTGTTGCTATGTGCTGTTTGTAGCATGCTCTGATGCTATGTGCTGTTTGTAACATGCTCTGATGCTATGTACTGTTTTTCTTCTCATGTTTCTATAGTGGATGTTTTTGTTAGGCTTGATTTATTTCTCCCGGATATGATGTGGAACTATTGCGTTAGGGTCAAGCAATAGTTAGCAAGGGATACAGAGGGATTAAATGAGGCAAAACAGAAAAACAGGCAAGGGAGGACATAGTTATGTTGGGAGTAGTGCAGTGCAGTGGCTGTGGGGTGGCAGTCTTCATGGTGACTTTCATGAGACTGCATTGCTGCCCCATCTGCATGCATCTCTTTGGGCTGAGGGAGGATGCTGCCCGACTCAAGACCAAGTTAGCTTGGATTCAGTGGACCTACTCCTCTGCCAAGGGACAACCTAGTCAGCCACCACTACCTCGGCGGTTGCTCAGAAGGAAGATCAGCTGGACAACAGGGGGCTTGGGAAGGGTTAGGGTGGAGGAGCAATGGCACATCCCCCATCTGTTACCACTATGAAGCACCTATGCTGAATTGGCAGAGTGGGAAAATCCCCCAGAGGCACCTGAAGTAGTGTCCAGGGCAGAAGGGGGGTCCTCCATAGTGGAGACCCCAAGGATAGTGGCAGAGGACCCCATAGGAGGAGGAAGTGAATCCTGGTAGGGGACTGCATAGTGTGGGAGACACAGTTCGGGCAGGTAAGAATCAGCAGAGAGAGGTTAGGTGTCTTCCTGGTGCCATGGCTTGCAGGGATGAAAAGAGAATCCAAAGGATCACTGGGACAGCAGGAAAGGAGGATGAGCTAGATGCCATTGCCCATCTGTGAACAAATGACCTGGCTAGAGATGAGCCAGCAATAGTTCTGGAGGAGTTTAGCAAATTGGGGAGGAGTCTTAGGCAAGTAGTACAATCTGTGACCTTCTTGGAGGTGCTGCCTGTCAATGACAGGGTGGAGGACAGGATTCTCCACCGAAGGATCTTTATTACATGGTTGAAGGAATGGTGCAGAGAGGAGGGTTTCAGCTTCGGTAGAGACTGGGGCCCTACCTGGAGGGATAAGGACGTGCACAGGGGTGATGGCCAGCATCCACCCAGGAAGGGAACCATGGTTCTTCATGAACGGTTTAAATGTTACATTGGTGAGCATTTAAACTAGCCACGGGGGAAGGAAGAATAAGGCAGGAAGACAAAAACTCCCCCCCCATAGGCTCACAAGGTCAGCAATGGGAATCCTGAGGGAGAGAAATCCCAAAAGGAACCAAATAACAAAAGAATCCAAGGGGTAAAAGGAAAGAGAGAGACAGAAAACAAAAAGTGGAGGAAATAAGGAAGGGCAAATCTGAAAATGGGGTGGGGGGGTGGCAAGACAATCTGGAGAGCCATGTGTGCAAACGCTTGAAGCCTGGGCAATAAGATTGCAGACCTAAAGGCCACCATGGCAGATGTGGACCTGGAGATAGCAGTAATTACAGAGTTTTGGTGTAATAAAAACCAGGACTGGGATGTAGCCATACCAGGGAATACTCTGTTTAGAAAAGACAGGGTAGGTAAAAAAGGGGGAGGATTGGCTCTTTATGTCAGGGACAACATAAAAGCTATGAAATTACAGAGAGAGTAGGGAGAAGCTGAGGTACTGTGGGTCACCCATGAGACATGGAGGGGGACTGCTATTTGCACAGGAGTGATCTACAGACCTCCAGCACAGAGGGGAGAGGTGGATAAAGATATGATGGAAGCAATCCAAAGGGTGGCATGCAAAGGGGAGGTGTTGCTGGTAGGGGAATTCAATCTACCAGATGTGAATTGGATCTCTGCAAGGGGTGTTCCTCAGGCAACTAATTAAGGAACCCACTCATGGGGGGGAGGACAATACTGGTCCTGGTACTGACAAATGGGGACAGTGTTGCAGACATCACAATGGGTGGCCACCTGGGGACCAGTGATCACTATATAGTGTGGCTCAATATAAGAACTGGGTCAGAATCAAGCCACAGTAAGATGAGGATCCTGGACTTCAGGAAAGTCAATTTTAAGAAAATGGGATAATGCCTCAGGGTCACCCTAGCCGGGATAGGGAAACTGGGGGGAGTCGAGGAACAATGGGCAAAAAAAAAAGAGGGGGCATTGAAAGGACAACAAATCTCTGTTTCAGGCAGGTTAACAAGGACAAGAGAAAAAAGACAGATATGGTACTCTAGAGAAGTTGCAGAGAAAGTAAGGGCAAAAACAAAAATCCCTAGCATTTAGAAGATACTAGAGGACACAGAAGGAGGAGGATAGGGAGAGTTAGCAGGAGAAACAAAGATTGGCTGGGAGAGCAGTTAGGAGCTCATAGCTGCAAACAGAGGAGAATATTGCCCAATCAGTAAAGAAAGGGGATAAAACATTATTTAGACATATAAGTGAGAAGACAAAAACCAAAGGAGGGATATTAAGGCTAAAAGGGGAAGGGGGGTTGGGAGGATGAAGACCAAAAAAAAGAAGTAGACATATTGAACAGCTACTTTTGCTTAGTATTTACAGAGGATGGGGTAGGTGATGGGCCAAAGTTAAGGGACAAGGGCTTTTAAGGAAGGGAGGTGGACACTAGTCCTTTCACACAGGAGAGAGTCCTCAAGGAACTAGTGCAATTAAAACTAGATAAGGCAATGGGATCTAATGGGGGTGCACCCTGGGATACCAAGAAATCTCAAGGAGGTGCTGGCTGCACCTCTGACAGCTCTGTTCAACCTATCACTGGAAACAGGGGAAGTTCCGCGGGACTGGAGGAGGTCAGATGTGGTTTCACTACACAAAAGAGGAAATAGAGAGGAGGCAGGAAATTACAGACCTTTCAACCTGTCTTCAGTAGAAGGTAAAGTAATGGAATCACTACTGATGAAAAGGATTGGGAAATACATTGCAACCAGTAGATTAAAGGATCTGAGGTAACATGGGTTCCTGGGGAAAGGTCATGCCAGGCAAACCAGATTGAGATCTTTGACTGGGTGACCAAAGACATGGATCAGGGAGTAGCAGTAAATGTGGCCTGCCTGGATTTCAGTAAGGCCTTCAACACCATTCCACATAGAAGACTGGTGAGCAAGCTGGGCAACCTACAGTAGAAGTGGTACTATAAAGTAGTAAAATGAGTAAGAAGTTAACTAAGTAATAGGAGTCAGAGAACGGTGGTAAATGGGGTCTGCTCTGGAGAAAGCAAGGTGACAAGTGGGGTGAAACAAGGGTCAGCACTAGGTCCGGTCCTCTTCCATGTCATTATTAACAACATTGTGAAAGGGCTGAAGGGGGACGTACTGTATGCATGTTAATGAATGACATGAAAATCAGTAACAGAGTGGATACACCAGGGGAGTGAAAAGAATGAGAGACAATGTGAAAAATCTGGAAGATAGTTCAAGGAAATGGCAGCTGGGTTTCAGTGCAAAAAATGCAAAATCATGCACTTGGGGAACAGAAACCCAGGGGCAATGTACAATTGAGTGCGGAAGTATTAGCAACCACAAAACAGGAACCGGACCTAGGTGTAATCAATGCTTTTTTTTTCATACCCATTTTCTCCACTTCCCCATGGTGACCGGCCCTCTTCTTCTGTTCCCCCCAGCCTAGTCACCCTGATGTCTGCTGGGACTCACCTCAATGGCACAAAGGTGCCCTGCTAGCCGGGGTGCAAAGCCTTGGGAGGACTGGCATCATTCTGCTGGTCAGCACCATTTTCCTCCTGTTTCTACCCATCCATGACACAGCCGTGCGTACAAATGTGGAGGCATGCATGTGCCGCGATTCCGCAGCACTCTCCCTATCCATGCCACCTCCCACTTGCATTACCCTCAGGCCTCCACCTGGGGGTAATTGGACTGCAGGGATGACTAGGTCCATCCCCGGGAGAGGAGAGCAACCTTTCGGCTGCTCAATCCTGCTCCCCCCCTCGACCAACCCCCAACTACCCGGGCTCATTCCTTAACCTAGGTCTCCAGGGTAGCATGAGGTGTGGTGTCCAGTGCCTCAACCCTCAGCACTGCAGGGTCGGCTAGGTTTAATCATTTCTGGTGAATGGAAAGTAGCCAACCAGTGTGACAAGGCAGTGGGAAAGGCTAGCATGATTCTTGGGTGCAGAAGAAGGGGCATCGCCAGCAGAAAGAGGGAGGTAGTATTACCCCAACATAAATCACTGATAAAACCCCACCTTGAGTACTGTGTCTAGTTCTGAAGGCCCCAGCTCTGGAATGACATAGATAGGTTGAGGTGGTACAAAGGAAGGCTATCAAAATGGTGCAGGGCCTGCATCAAAAGCCCTATTAGGAAAGACTCAAGGAAGTAAATATGTGTTTTCTAGAGGAAAGGGGGATATGATAGAAACATTCAAATACCTCACAGGAATAATAAGGTACAGAAAGGTGCATTTACCATAGAAAAAGATGCTCCAGGGCAAGGGGTCATGCTATGAAGCTGGAGGAGGCAAGGCTCAGAGGAGAAGTGAGGAAATATTTCTTCACTGAGAGGGTGTTGGACATCTGGAACAGCCTTCTGGCAGAGGTGGTGGGTGCTAAAATGGTAACAGGATTCAAGCATGCATCGGGATAGAAACAGACAGCATAGAGTCATAGAAATCCTGCACTCATCACCACCATAATAAGACGCTGCTCACTGGATAAAGAAAAAGTGCTGTAGCTTATTAAAGTGTCAGTGCAGCTTTAGTAAACTACAGCACTTTTTTTCATTCAGCGTGCAGCGTTTTACTATGGTGGTGGTGAGTGCTGGATTTCTATGACTCTACTGATTTTTATCCCAGCACTCTAGCCTGGTGCACTCTTCTTTCAGAACTTTAGACACAGAGGGACCTTAGAAGGAAGGCAAGGGGATGAGAAGAGAGGAGACTGCGTAGGATCTGCCCTGGCACAGTACGGAGGGAATATAGGGCACTGGGTAGGCCAAGAAGCCCTCCTCTGCCGACAACTTCTATTATTTCTACGTTTCTTTTTTTTCCCCCCTCTATGCAATTGTTTAACCAGGAGTGGCACACTAAGCTGAAAGCTTGTTTACATGTGTGACTTGGGAGCATAGGGAAGTTATGTGACTTGCTCTGGGTCACACAGTATGCAAGTGGGGGCTGTGGGATTCAAACCCAGGTCTCCAGATTTGCAGCTCAAAGCCTTAAACCACTGCGCTATACTGCCTCCCCATGTGTTCTATGCTCAAATGCTCTTCCCCAGAGTGAGTAATTCAGTACTGCATGTTAAACTACTGTAACTAGCTGAGAACTTCTACAGCTAAACTGTTGGAATGAATTATTCATGAGTCTCATGGAAGCATGATATGAAGAACGCGCCATCATATGGACTAAAATAGCTGTGGGACAAAACACAGAAAATGTGCAAAATGTGCAAAGCCCAAGTGTTTTTTGCATGCTCCCCTTGACAATTTAAACTTTCTGGTGAACGGCCAAAGTAAACAGAGGACTGGAACAACTGTAGTAGCAGATGATGGTTCACTTTTTAAAGGTTGTACTGTTCCAGGTAATTTAGTGAGCATGAGTTCTTAGCAGGTGAAGTTTAACATCTGACTTACTCTGCAGGAAAAGATGGAAAGCATGGAGTACATTACTAGCAATAAAACAAACGTGATTCCAAACCTGATTCCTGACAAAGTCTACTGCATTTCTGTTAAGACTGTTGTGCTGACACCTAGGAAAATCAGCGAGTACAGTGAAGAGCAGTGCGTGAAAACCCTGCCAGGTGAGCACGCTTTCTGGCATATCCTGTATCTGTCATGCTAATGGATTATGGTATAATTTACTCGCAAATAATCAAAGTGATGGAAAAGCTGCACACAGTCTCTGAAAGTCATACTTTCATGCTTTCCCCTTGTTTTCAAACCAGACCCTTTCTTTCGTTGACCTAATTTTCTTACCAGTGTCACATACAGAATAAATTCACTGCACAGAAAAACATTTTGGCGTGACTTCTGGATGTACAGTACAGAAGCACAAAACCATATAAATAGGGTAAAGATTCAGCTGAATCTTAGAGAATATGGGATACAGTGTCCCCTGGGGTCTAAAGGAAACCAAACAAGGGAAAAATCACAAAATTGCAAAACGTGGGGCTGAAGGTTAAGGCCGACATATTCATAGGAGATGTGCCGCCAAAAAATGGAGGTGCAAGGTGCGTCTCAGAAAATGCACAGAAGTGTGATATTTGAAAGGGAGAGATGTGTCGCACATTTACAAATGCACGATCGTGCAGAAATAACACGTGGCACAAAAATAATGGGCGGGCACATGAATATGCTATGCATCCATATATTCAGCCAAAATGTGGGGTGCATCTGCTGTGCATCCCTGAAGTGTGCCATGCAAAGTTAGGAAGACAAAAGGATGGCCTAAATTGGCCAGCCATCCACCCACAGGAAGGCTGTGGAACTGCAGACAGGCCAGCCTGGACAGCCTTTGGAGGTGCATTAGGACAAAGCCACAGGTACTGACACACCATGGGCACTACCCAGAGAGCCACATTGCTCCCAGGATGTAGACACCCAGCTGCCACATGCCAGTGCTGTATGGGGCCCCCCAGCATATCAATGGAGCAGATGGCTACACTGCAGCACATGTACCAGGGGCCACGGCTTGCACCCATGTGGCCTGCAGGGTGCCACCCGGTGGTGGCATGCACCCAGGGTGACGTCTGGGGCAATGGTGCCTAGGTAGCCTGGTGGTACTAGTGACAGCATGGCATGAGCCAAGGACTGACCTGTGGCATGCATACATTTAGTACACCGGAGGTGCACACAGGTGGGAGCCACCCATTCAGGTGGCTGGTCACCTTCTGCACACCGTCATTCCCTGCATTCATCACCATATTCCTCTCATACGGGGTGGGGGTGTGGGGCATTGAAGGTAACTGTACGCTGCATGTGGAGATGGTGCATCACATGCATATGGTATACCGATCAGACTGTGTCACCCTGTGCCCCCCGTTGCTTGTCCAGGTGGGCCTCTGTGGCCACTGTCAAGGTGGGTTCCTGTACCCCAGTCCATCCCTGTACATGGCTATGGGTAATAGCACTGTACCTAGGCCAATGTAGTCCACCCACCCACACATAAACATTCCGTCACACCTGCCTGCTAGGATACAGTATCTCCTGTTCACCTTTGTGGAGTGGTGAGGCAGACCTGCAAAGCTGGAACTGCGCATGCCTTGGGTGTGCAAATGGCCTGCATACATTCCAGTAATGAGCTGCACATGTGCGCATGCAATTACTGCTGCCTTGTAGCAAATGTACCTTCTTTATTAAGCTTTTTTGCCTCATATTACCTTTGTATATGTACATAGCTGTAAACTCTATGTAATTTACTTTTTAATATAACTAATGTCTATACCACAATTGTTACTGTGCACCTGGGTTGCACCTGGAAATGAGCTTAGGCTCAGTGTGCCTTTCCCGGTCACCAAAATTTAAATAAATAATAATAATAAATGTGGGGAATAGGCTCAGAGTGGGCAATTAGGCCATTTACATATCCAGGCTGAATATTGCAGTTTTGAATGCTGCACATGTGGCCACCTATCACGCATTTCCCTATACTCCACACAGGTCTCAGGTCATCTGCCACACCGCGCATCTCCCACTGCTGATCATGCCTGTTTGGGATATTCAGCTGAACATGCGCAATCGCATCTCATGGCACATCTTCTGAATATACCATTATTTTGTGCCAGCGCATCTCAGCTGCATGGCGTAGGCAATTGTGCAATGCAGCCAGGGACCACTGAATATGGGGCCCTTAAGTCTTACCTATGTTATTCTGTGCCCCAATTTGAAGAAATATCCTGTCTAATATTGTTTTGTCAGATTTTAAAAATGTGAATAAATGGTTTGCATTCAAAAACCACGCTCCAGAATTTATTTATTTATTTGCTGACTAGGTAGGTGCACTGAACCCATGAACTGTTTTCAGGCATGACTCAGGCCATGAAGATGGCAAAATGAATACAAATAAATACAGATTAAATGACCTGAGAACAATGCAGGAGTCTACACATAACTAAAAAGTACATTAAAAATGCTTTTTACACAAGAAAGGTACAAAATACATTGGAAATGCAAGATACACAAATAAAATACAAATACCATACAGTCCTAGGAATGCAGTTACATAAATCAAGTGCAATACCATACAAGTTGAATGAAGTAATGTTAGAACTATCTATGGTGCACCCTAGCACAGAAGGGGCTGGTAGGGCCCAGGAGTAGAGGTGAGGATTCACCTCCATAAATTACCCAGATAGGCAGCAAAATTTGTCTTCAGACAGCAGCCAGGCTCTGAGATGAGTTTTAAAAGTAAGGTGGGAGTGTAGTGAGCAAAGGGAAGCAGGGAGATTATTTCACAGTGTGGGAGCCATGAAAGACAGGGCTTTGCTTCCCGGAACAATGGATTTCCTGGGAACTTCTAGCAGTGGGACAGAGGATTCACAGAGGCACCTGGGAATGATTCCATGTTTGAGTAGGGATGAGTAAGGTGACAGTTTGCCATCTCAAATGGCATTATCAATATGTGTCAAGGGCATAGTCATGTTGTCCTTGTAGTAGGAGCCACCCTAGTGCATGGTATAAGGTGCAGAGGTGTGTGGAGTAGGGTGACAAGAGTGCAAACCTACAGATACTGTTGTAGACAGTGATATGTCTGGTGCACAGAGAGGAGAAAATATAGGAGTAGATGGGCACAGTAATCTATTAGGGGGAGAAGGCTGCCTTGGGCAATGGCTAGGGGTGCATAAAGGGTCAGGAAATGTTTAATTCTGAAAGCAGAATCAGACTAAAATGGCTGTGGTGTCCTTGCTCAATGACATCATCAGAACAATAGCGTTCTGGAATGATCACAGAATGTGTATGGGGTCCAGCTAAATATACTTATCACCTTTAGATTGCATTTATCAGCAAAATCCTTTACTGTGCATGTCTGAAAAGGTTGTTACACGTGCACTTTAAGGGATTTTGCTGACAAGTGCAATGAAAAGGTGATAAATATATTTAACAGGTCCCTATACACATTCAGTGATCACTTCAGAGCACTGTTGCTTCAATTATGTTATTGCACAAGGATGTTGCAGCAGTTTTAGGCTGATTCCAGAGCGCACCTTTTGAATGCATAACTCCGTTTGTTTACATTTTTAAAACCTGACAAAATGATACGAGACAGCATTTTCCCACAAAATGGAACACAGCGTAACTTAGGTACAATTTTAAGCCATTTTGATTGACAGGACAGCCTGTTTAAATGTCCTTTAAATGATTGCTCAAAGCAGTATTAGCATTAACCAAACTGTGGCACTGATTTTCAGGGCAAGGACATTTGCTCACTCACCAGTGCTTTGAGAGTGGGTATTGAAGATAGGCTAAAGCCAGTGCTGCTCTGAGTAATTGCTCAAACCTCAAGGAACACCTCACCACATATTAATCAAGATGTAGGGGAATTTTCTATCCTAATGGCACATTTCCTTACTTTTGTGACTTTGTGCTTCACCCTAACTAATGTATAAACATTGTTTCATGTAACAAACTTCCACTGTTTTTCAAAGGAAATCTAAGAAAAACATAATAACAGATGTACACCAAAGGCCAGCATTGTTAATATTATTTCTAGAAAGTAGTACCTGGTGTCCAGTGGCATCACATTCCTCACTCTGCCCATAGAAACATAGAAGTTGATGACAGATAAGGACCACAAGGCCCATCCAGTCTGCCCATTTCTTTTTCTACCTTATGAATGTACCATCGGCCTTTGCTCTGTCAATGGCCTATCTATTCATACTCATCTGTATTGCTCCCTTGTGCCTGTCCCATGCCTGTTTGAAGCCCTGCACTGTATTCGTATCCACCACTTCCTGAGGTAGATGGTTCCATGCATACACCACCCTTTCTGTGAAAAAGAACTTCCTCACATTACCCCTTAATCGGCCTCCCTCTAATCTCATGCTGTGTCCTCTTGCCCTGCTATTTTTCTTATATTGAAACATGTTAGACTCGTTCACCTTGTTAATGCCCTTAAGGTGTTTGAACATTTAGATCATATCACCTCTCTCCCTTCTTTGCTCTAAGGTATACATTTTGAGCTCTGTTAATCTGTCCTCATATGTTTTCCGATGCAGTCCCTGTACCATTTTGGTTGCCCTTCTCTGGACTGCCTCAGTTTGGTTAATGTCTTTGGGAAGGTGTGGCCTCCAGTACTGCATGCAGTACTCCAAATGGGCCTAACTAGTGTCTTGTAAAGAGAGATTATTCCCGGCCTCTTCCGACTTGTGATACCCCTACTAATACACCCCAACATCCTCCTAGCCTTACCTACTGCTTTAATGGACTGCTTGGATGATTTCAGGTCATCTGTGATGATGATGATGCCCAAGTCTCTTTCTTCCCTTGTGACTGCCAGCAACTGCCCTCCCAGCCTATAGGTGGCTTCAGGGTTTCTCTTCCCTATGTGCATGATCTTGCACTTCTTTGCGTTAAACCCCAGTTGCCACTCTTCCGACCATTTTGCTAGTTTATCCAGATCTCTTCTCATTCTGCCCACCTCATCTGGATCATCTACTCTGTTGCAGATCTTGGTGTCATCTGCAAACATACAAACCTTACCCTCCAGTCCATCTGCAATGTCACTGATGAAGATGTTGAAGAGGACTGGCCCTAGGACTGATCCCTGAGGTACCCCACTTGTGACTTGCATCTCTCCCGACTGTATACTGTTTACTACCACTCTCTGTTTTCTGCCTGTCAACCAGTTTGCCACCCAGTTGACCAACTTCTGACCCACCCCTAGCCTACCCAGCTAATTAATCAATCTTCTATGTGGAACAGTATTGAAAGCTTTGCTGAAGTCAAGGTAGGTGACATCAACTGCTCCCCTTTGGTCTACCACTCTGGTTACCCAGCCAAAGAAATCTATGAGATTAGTTTGACAGGACCTTCCTTTTGTAAACCCATGCTGTCTTGGATCCTGTGCGTCTATGGATTTCAGGTGTCGCATTATCCTTTCCTTAAGGAGTGACTCCATAATCTTGCCCACTACTGAGGTAGACTGACTGGTCTGTAGTTCCCTGCCTCCTCCCTGCTACCACTCTTGTGGAGCGGAATCACATAAGCCCTTCTCCAGTCTTCTGGGACCTCTCCTGTGCTCAGAGACTCACTAAACAGTTCTGATAATGGCTCTGCTAGTTCCACCCTTAGCCCCTTTAGTACCCTGGGGTGTATGCCATCAGGTCCCATTGCTTTGTCCACCCTGAGCTTATCGAGCTCTTGTAGGACCCTTTCTTTTGTAAGGGACTAGTGCACACCTCCCTCCACCCTATGTCCATGGTGCTGAGCTGTGGGCCTTGCCCTACCTTCTTTTCAGTAAATACTGAGCGGAAGCATCTATTTAGGATATATGCTTTTACATGGTCTTCTTCCTCACATGTCCCCTTATCCCCTTTGTTCTTAGCAATACCCCATCTGGACTTTCTTCTTTCACTAATGTATCTATAGAAATTCTTGTCATCTTCTTTTACTGTTTGTGATAGTGTTTCCTTGGTTTGGGCTTTTGCCTGCCTTACTGCCTTCCCTGCTTCCCTTAGGGAAAATTGGTATGCCTCCCTATCTTCATCCTGCTGCGTTCCCTTATATTTCCTGAAGGCCAGCCTTTTGGCTCTGACTTTTTCTGCTACTGTTTTTGAGAACCAAAGTGGTTTCCTTCTTCTTCTGCACTTGCTTTTCTCTCTAACACGATGGGATGTTGCTTCAAGTATTGCATCCTTAATGCTTGCCCACTTTGCCTGTATCCCCTCACCTGTATTTATTTTTGCCAGGTCTAGCATAACTCTGTTGGCCATCTTGTCAAAGTCAGCTCCTCTGAAGTCCCATATTTTTGCCTTGGAATGGGATGATTTAGTTCTAGTGGTCAAATTGAATCATACCATGTAATGGTCACTGGCCCCCAGGTGACCTTCTACCTGGAGATCTGTGATCCTTTCCCTGTTAGCCAGTACTAGATCTAGGATAGCCCTGCCTCTTGTGGGTTGTTGTACCAGTTGTTTGAAGCCCTCCCACTGCAGGGAATCCACCATGTGTCTAGTTCTGGCAGATGTTCCTGCTGGTATTGACCAATCTGTATCTGGCATGTTGAAGTCTCCCATTATCAGAACCTCCCGTTTAGCTGTCATGTTTTGCATATCTTCTAACAGTAATGTGTCTGTGTCCTCCCTCTGATCTGGAGGCCTGTACACAGCCCCAGTTTGTATGGTTGTCCCATTCCCTGTTTCCAGGGTGACCCACTGTTCTTCTGGCTCCTTATGTGTATTCTGAATTTCTGTAGCTTTGATATTTTCGTTGACATAAAGGGCCACTCCCCCCCCTTTTTGCACCTTGGTCTCTTCTGAACAGTACATAGCCAGGTACTGAAGTCTCCCAAGTGTGATTACTGGTAAACCACGTCTCGCTAACGGCTACTATGTCATTATTGACTGCATGTCTGGGATCTTGTTTCCCAGACTGCGAGCAATTGTGTACATGATTTTCCATTGGCCAGATTTCAGTGTGTTAGTTGTTGGGTGAGGTCTGGCATTTTCTCTGTGCGTCGTATGGGGAGCCAGACCTTTTTCCTTATCTGGTGATGCAAATGAACTACAAAACATTTGTCAAGTAGTCCCTTGCATCTGGTGGCATCCTGTCTTTCACTCCATGCCATGCCATAAGACTCTGGAATCTAGTAGCCTCCCCCTCCCTCCCTCTCTCTCTCTCTCCACCCAATGCCAAGCAGTCTCTGGTGTGCAAAAGCTCCATCCATTTTCACCCAACCTCATGCCTTTTGGACCCTGGTATCCAGTTCCCCATAACCCTGTCCTAAACCAAGCAGTCCCCAGCATCCAGTGATACTGTCCTTCACCCCCATCCTATGCTTAAAGTATTCCTGGTATCAAGAGACACAATTATCTGTCTCCATGCTCTAAGTCAGTTGGTCCCAGACACACAATGGTGCCACCCTCCATCTCTCTCTCTCTCTGTCATGTGTCAAAATTCTGTTATCCAGTGGCAACCTCCTTGCTCACCCCAACCCCAGCCCATACCCCACACCTCACACCACCCATCAAGCTAAATCCATACACTCTCAGACAGTGGCCAGCACAACCCCTCCTTTTACCTTGATTTGTGGTGTCTGCGATATGTCAGAAGTCAGAAACTTGAGGTGGGGTTATAGTTTCGTAGCACCATGGATAGGTTCTTGATCCTGCTTTTAACACTTGGTATTCAGGATTTCAGTGCCACTAAGAGCTATGATGCAATAAAGAGTGAGGGGCACTAGTGGGTTTAAAATTCTGGCCCTCATGGCACACATTTGCCTATATTGCACGGTCTGCACTGGCTGCCAATACAGTGGTGGATCACCTTTAAAGTTGGTCTTCTGACTTACAAAGTCCTACGCATACTGGGCCAGGACTACTTGAAAGAGCTTCTGGTACCTTACTTCCCTAGGTAATAGCTCCACTCTGCAGACAAGGTATTGCTAGAGATTCTGATTTTTTTTTTTAATCTTTAGTGGCCGTGCTTTTATGTACACTGCCCCTGCCCTTTGGAATTCTCTACCCTGTCCGCTTTGGCAGTGTGCTTCTGTGGAAGAATTTAGAAATGCCTTAAAGACCTATTTATGGTCAAAGGTTTATACCTGATGATGATATTTTATTGTAGTTTTAGGAACTCAGCGGTTTTAGATTTGTGTTTATTATTGTTCTATGTGTAATTCTTATAAGGTGCCTTGGTTACAAGAAAGGAACTTTATAAATAAAGATTTATTGTTATTATTTATTATTATTATCATTATTATTATTATTATTATTATTATTATTATTATTATTGCTGGAATGCAATCATAGGCATCCACAACCCCCTTTAAGGAAAACTGTTGGAAAAGTGAAAAAGTGAATAGCGCATGCATGTCAGTGAACTGTTGATAACTTTGTCATTTTAAATAGCTTTGTTTACAACATTAGAAAATCAGCACCAGGTTTGAAATGCGAATGCAAGAACAGCACTTGCCAGAACAGTACTGCAACAATGGCATATGCAGTAACAGCATCCACCGACAACACATAACTCAGCATGGTAGTGGTCCAAACAGACACCGATAACCGCTACGATGGATTCAATTCAAAATAGTACCTTTCTATTTTTGAACTGGGGCTCTGCCCTCTGCACCCCTGTAACTAAAATAATCAACTCTGAGTCAGAGTTGTATTGCTGGGAGAAAGAGAAACTCAGGTGGGGGGGGGGTTCTGTGAGATGGGACTTGTAAAACATTTTGAAACGGTATCACAGAAAAAGATCAGAGAATGGGACTAGAACCCTGGTCTACAGCACCAAGCTGGCCAAGCTGCTTGCTGTTTTTGCCCTGTCTGCCAGCTTGGCTAGCCAACTATTTTTTCTGGCTCTTCTTGGCACCCTGTAGTCACACCCTGAGACACAACAGCCACAGGAGTAGTGGTTACTGTAGTTCACTGTTCTACCCCTGTCACTGTCCATGGTATGCTCTTGTAGCAGAGCACTTCTCACATGCTCTGTTCAAGATGCACTATTCTGACCAGGTACCTACAAAATCACCAGCTTTGTCACAAGATCAATTGAATCTTGAAGTCTTAGGTTTCAATATTTACCATTTTTGTTCACAGAAACAGAGAAACCTAGATATATAGGGCAGGATTTTTAAACGGATCTATCCAAGATATGTCCACTCCTATTTCAACAGAAAAATGCATCCAAACCTGCAAGATGATCTACATACAAACATACAAAATTTGCCAGCAGAAAAAGGGCATTTGATCTATCGAGTCTGCTCGATTTTGTAGCTAACAGCCCTATTCTGCAGATGCCTCTCCCTCCTCCCCCCCTCCCTTTATCCTCCCTCTTGCCCTGTCCCAGCCCCTTTTGAAGCAGCCCACTGTTTTACAGGCTACCACCTCTGCTGGTAATACATTCCACAGTGCCACTACCCTCTCTGTAAAAAGTGTCTCCTCATTTCCCTCCTGAATCTTCCCCCCTTCAGTCTCATGGCATGACCTCGAGTGTCCCTCCCCACCCTTACCCTGAATAGCCCTTCCATACCAGTCTTGTTAATCCCTCTCATGTACTTGAATGTCTTGATCCTCTCCTCTCCTCCTCTCCTCTCCTCTCCTCTCCTCCTCTCCTCTCCTCTCCTCCAGCAAGTACATGTTCAACTCCTTTAACCTACTCTCATACTGTAAGTCCCCCAGCTCCTGGATCATCTTAGTTGCTCTGCTCTGCACCTCTTCCAGTAATTTAATGTCCCTTTTCAGGTACAGGCACCAGTGCTGCACACAGTATTTGAGATGAGGTCTAACTAATGATCTATATAGCGGCAGGATCACCTCCTCCCCTCCTTGATGTTTTTCCCCTTGCAATGCAACCCAACATTTTTTTGGCCCTTGCTGCTGCCTTCCTACACTGATCTATTATGTGACGCAACCATATCCAACATTTGACTCCAAAAACAGATGGAATGCCTCCAAAGTGGATGCAACTTGCAATTGTGTGTCCAGTTTTCTCCTGCAAATTGTGACTTTTTGTTGTAAATGGATGCAACTTCTGAAAATAGCAGTAGGGCTGTCTGGGCACAGGTGGATGGATAAAGATACAGGTGCAGCATGCATTTTTGCCCAAACCTTTCAAAATCCTTTCTGTGCATCCAACTTGACTGTTTTGATACCCTATGATGTATCACTCTGAAGCTGTCTCCTCCTCAGACTCCTGTCTGATTCAAATTTCTCTCCTGCTCGTATAGTAATAAATCTCTTGAAGATTGTCCTAAAGTGTTTTGAAACCAGGCACAGTCCCAGCATTGATCACCCTGCTGGGAAGACTGTTCCACTTATCTATCACCTGATCTGTGAAAAAAAAATACTTCTTAACTTCACCAAGAACTACTTTAGCCCAATGCCTGACAGTAGCATTACAGCAGCAGACAAGGAGGTCCCACATATGAAAATTCTGACATTTAGCACCAGCAGCTTCAGAAAGGCACTTGGGCATCTAAGGGAGAACAAATCACCAGGGCCTGATAGACTACACCCAAGGGTGGTGAAGGAGCTGGTGGGAGAACTAGCAGACCTGTTGGCATATTTGTTCAGCTGTTCGCTACAGACAGAAATCATGCTGAGGGATTGGAGAATAGCTGATGTGGTACCACTACACAAGGCACGGATCAGGGAAGAGGCAGGTAATTACAGACTGATTAGTCTTACATCTGTAGCAGGGAAACTTATGGAAACTTTAATTGAACAAGATCTAGTAGAATACCTGGACATGCGTGGACTTCAGGATGAGAGACAACATGGGTTCATGACAGGTAGGTCACGTCAGATAAACTTAATTACTTTTTTTGACTGGGTGACTTGGGAATTGGACAAGGGCCACCCAGTGGATCTCCTCTACTTTGACTTCCACAAGGCCTTTGACTCAGTGCTGCTCAATCGCCTGCTGAAAAAGTTGGAGGATCTGGGCATGGCTAAGAGCATAACTAGGTGGACTGAAAATTGTCTGAAGGACAGGAAGCAGAGAATGGTATTCAACGGGAAAGGTCAGATGAGGGTGATGTCACTAGTGGTGTGCCCTAGGGCTCCATCTTGGGGCCAGTCCTTTTTAATATGTTTATCAGTGACATTGGCATAGATATTCAAAGCAAGATTGCTCTCTCTTGGATGATACTAAGCTTGGAGGTAGGGTGGACAGCAAGGAGGTGGTTAGAGGCTTACAAAAAGATGTACAGAAGCTGGAAAGATGGTCTAGTATCTGGCAGCTGAAATTTAATGCAAAAAGTGTAAGGTGATGCATCTAAGCAATAGGAACCATGGGCAACATTTTGGCTCAATGGTTCTGACTCAATGCTTCAGAAGAGGAAAGGGACCTAGAAGTTCTCATGTGTGACACCATTAAGCAGACCAGCCAATACAGCAAAGCTTACAGCAAGGCCAAGAAAATGTTGGGGTGTAGAGGGAGAGGATTTGGCAGCAGGAACAGGGAGAGTTTTGGAGTCCACATCCTAAGAAGGACAAGAACAAGCTGGAGTCTGTGCAGAGAAGGATGACCAAAAAGATACAGGGTCTCCAGAGGCTCTAGTACAAGGGGCACCTAGAGGCATGGAATATGTACTCATTGGAGACTAGAAGGGCGAGAGGGCATATGATTGAAAAGTTCATGTTTTTGAAAGGAATAAATAAGGTGCCCTACTCTGAAGTGTTCCACAGGGTTTTGGGCTATAATACTTGATGGCATGAATGGAAACTGTGGGGAGTGAACGTCAAGAAAGCGAAACAGATTTGAGGATTTTGATGAATCAAATGATGATAACTGGTATACTATACAGGGAGCTAGGCCAACAATAAAAAGAGTAGGAAGGCAGCGGGTTTCATGATTCTACTAGAGAACAGTTTTGATCCTTTGATTCAACTCTGAGATGATGATTCTAGCATGGATTTAATTCCTGCCCCCCACAGAATCCCCCCAAATCAGACCATAAATGATTGTCCAAATCCCCCATCTCTGCCACCGGCAGTATTCAAAAATAATTCCATCCCAGGTCCCCATTTGGATAAAGAAAGTGATATTAATACACGTATAGAACCACAACTTAATGCCTGTAGTAATATAACTAGTAACTCAATTCAAGATACAGAATTACAACACAATGCCTGTAGTAATATGATTGACAACTCATTTCAAGATACAGAACCACAACTCAATGACTGTAGTAATGCGACTGGTAACTTAATTCAAGATATACTGCCTAACCAGATCTATATACTGGGAGACTCAATTACCAGATACACCGATAGATGTACTACTAGGGGGAAAAAAGAAAATGTTGCAAGCTGTAGTTACAGTGGTGCAGCAATAAAAAATGTTAGCAGTATGTTACCAGGCATATTTCAAAACATCAGAAATCCCACAACAGCCATATTACATGTAGGAAAAAATTATTTTAGGAAACAGAATGTTGAATTAATAACAAAAGACATGGAGGAAGCTGTAAAAAACACTAAAAGCATTAGATGAGACACCCATTATCTCTGAAGAATTACCAGTACCAATAGCCAGCAATTATAGATCAAAAATATTAAAGCCTACAATAATTGGCTGTGAAGATGGTGTCTTACAAATAACATCAGGTGTATACATACTTGGGAAATATTTAAGGGAAGGGATGATTTGTACTGTTATGATGGACTACATTTAAATAAAAAAGGGTCAAGAATACTAGGATACATGTTGTTCAATACAATAAAAACTTGTCAACATCAAAACAACTAAAATTATGGGGGCAAATGGTGATTATAAATAAAACACCAACAAAAAAACCCAGATAAATAAATAAACAATACTAGTACAAATCATAAATTAAAGGAATATGTGTTGACCTTTCTGCTCACAAATGCAAGAAGCCTTCACACAATAAAGCTAGATGAGCTAGAAATATTGCTTCACAAGGATAGTATAGACATAGCTGCAATCACAGAAACCTGGTGGGGGGGGGGATAAATCTATTTGGAATACAAACATCAATGGTTATAATACTATATACAAAAATAGAATATCAAAGAAGGGAGGTGGCATAACATTTTTTATAAAAAACAATATTAAATATAAGTCTGTTAATGTAACTGATGATGAAATATCCTGTGGATTCCAGTGGATCGAAATAATAAGAGAAACACAAACAAAACTGTTGGTGGGACTCTGTTATAGACCTCCAAATATCAATCCATTAGAACATCAAGCTATTCTGAATAGTATAGATAAAAAATTGAATCAATCAGATTCTATACTATTAGGGGACTTCAATTCCCTTGGTACTGACTGGAAAAATGGCACTACAAATAAAATGGAAACCGCATTTTTGGAATTATTGGAATCACATGGTTTGTCTCAACTAATAAATGTACCAACAAGAAAAAATAACATCCTTGATTTACTAATAACAGATATTCCACAAACAAATCTCAAATATTAAAGTCCAAGATCCCTTGCAAAACAGTGACCATTGTATAATCACATTTGGCATCAAACTGACACTGGAATGTAACCACGGTAAAACTACTTTTAAAAATTATGGTAAGGCTAATTTTGTTCAGATTAATAAAGAATTAACTGCACGGAAGTGGGATATTGGGCTCACATCCCCAGAAGAGCTATGGCAGTTATTGAAAAATAAAATAATCTCTTTAGAACAAAAGTATGTCCCAGATAAAGTAAGATATAATAACATGGGTAAATTACCATTTTGGGCAACTCCTAATATACTTTCCCTGATTAAAAAAAAAAAGAATAGCTTATAGAGCCAAAACAAGATGCAACAATGAATACAACATAATGAAGTACAGGACAGTACTACAAAAATGTAAGTATGCAATAAGAAAGGGAAAAAAATGAATTTAAGTTGGCCCATATCAATGACTGGGGAAACAAGCTTTTGTTCTTATCTAAATAACAAAAAACAAACAACTACAACTATTGGCCCATTGGTAATTGGAGATAATATAATACAATCACCTATGGAAACGGCCCAAGAATTTAATAAATATTTGTGTTCAACATTTAATCCAATTATAAATGTTGAACAAAACATAGGTAGGGAATGTATCAATAATACAAATGAACATGATATGCCCGAAATAACCAGATTGGAAATAAAAAGCAAATTGGAAGCAATTAATATAAACAAATCACCTAGGTCGGATAACCTCCACCCAGGTTTATTGAAATAAATATCTCCCTGGTTGATTGAACCTTTATATAAGTTTTTAATATGTCCTTAATATCTGGAATAGTACCAAGAGATTGGAAGACTGCACTAATAACGCCAGTATTTAAAAAAGGGAACAAAGGTGAAGTATCAAACTACAGGCCTATTAGCCTGACCAGTATTCTGGGCAAAGTGTTTGAGGGTATCCTTAAAACTAGAATAAAAGAAGTCTTAGTCACCAAACATCTTGTGGATATGAACCAACATGGTTTTACAAGTAAAAGATCGTGCCTTACCAGTAATTTGGTGTTTTATGAAAGAGTAAGTAACTCTCTTTACAAAAAGGTACCAGTAGATATAGTATACTTAGACATATGTAAAGCATTCGACAAAGTGCCGCATCAAACCCTGATTAATAAGATGATAACATTTGGGATACATCCAGTGTTGATTAACTGGGTTCAAGAGTGGTTATGCAAATGAACACAGGTAGTATGGATAAGAGGTTACACCTCTACTATAGGCACCATTACTAGTGGGGTGCCACAAGGATCCATCCTGGGACCCACTTCTTTCAATGTATTTGTATCAGATATGACAGCAAACCTTAAGAATATGGCTATAAAATTTGCTGATGATACAAAAATTATAGCCAAGGTAGGAATATCTGATGACATAGTGGATTTTTCCAAAGATCTTCATGAGTTTGAACATTGGGCTAAACAAAATTAGATGTGTTTTAACACTAATAAATGTTTTATTATGCATTTAGGAAATAATAACCCTAATGTAGAATTTATGTTGAATAATGTAGAATTGATATCAGTAAAAGAAGAAAAAGATCTGAGAGTAATTATTAATGCTAATTTCACTTTTACTTCACATCCCAATCATATTAGGAAACAAACCATTAAAATAATAGGGTGTATGAAAATATCATTTGTGTCTAGAAGTAAAGAATGCATCCTTTCACTTTATAGAGCATATGTACGTCCCCACCTGGATTATTGTTCCCCATTATGGAGTCCCTATCTTAGGCGAGACATTAATACATTGGAGGGTGTGCAGCGAAGAGTCACCAAGATAATAGATGGTCTGCAAAATAAAAGCTATGAGAAGTGACTTACAGAATTGGATCTGTATTCATTGGAAATGAGAAGGACTAGGGGTGATATGCTGATGGTGTTTAAAATATGAAAGATACGGAACTTATGATGCAATTGGGAATGACCTTTAACATGAGAGAACATAATCATAGAAGTCACAAATTCCAACTATCCCTAACATACCCAAAAATAGACAACAGATGCTCTTTTTTTACTCAAAGAATTATACCCATACAGAATGGAATATCTAAATTATTATTGACTACCGAGAATATAGAAACCTTCAAAACTAACCTTGATAATTTTTTACTAAATAAGGTATAAATTAATTCCAGTTTCTGGAAGTGTACTTGTATGGTCTGTGGCCTTCTGTGCATCTATTCCTCTTAGTATGTAATCTTAGTATGTAACTTCAGGAGGGAACTAAAAAATCACTGTTTTTCAGAAAGGGTCATGGAACCATTGAATACAGTGCTTGCTGATGTGGTGGGTGCTAGGACTGTGACAGCATTCAAACTGGGGTGGGATAAAACAAATGCTCATATAAGAACCATGGGAAATGTATCAGGTGGGAATCAGAAAGGGAGATTAGTCCTGGGAACTCATGGGCAGACTCCATTGACCTTTGGTATCCTTCTGCCATAATTTCCATATTTCTATGTAACTTCCTTTCTGAACTTTCCCCTTTTAATCTTGAGGTTGTGGCCCCTTGGGGTTGTGCTGTTTCTCATTTTTAATAACTCATCTGAGTTTACCATCTTTTAGCTCTGTATTTATTTTTGTGTTGTTATTATATCCGCTGACTACCTGCTATCCTCCACAGATTTTCCAGCCATTTTACATATGGTATCACCTACCTGGCTGCCCTGCTTCATTCTGTAGCCCCTTTAAATAGTTTCCAACCTGTCCTTCTTCCTCAGATGAGGGCTCCAAAAGTGTATGCAGTACTTCAAGTGTGGTCAAATCAGAGACCTGCACAGTGGCAATATTACTTCAACTACTGCTACTAGTGAAGACCCTTCTGATGCACCCCAACATCTTGCTTGTCTTCCAATATGCCTTAATTCATTTGGATGAAGTTTTTAGACTGTTAATAATTGTTACTCACAGGTCCTCTTTGTGTGCTTCTCCTTCACCTAGGGCTAGGTGAAATTCGCAGATTTAGATTTTGCAGAATTTCGCAAATTTTGCTGAATTCTTTATATAGTCATAAGTCACCCACCCTTGCAGCTAAAGATCAGAAGTAAGTATGCTTACTTTTGGAAGGACTCCTAGGAGAATGCAAAGTGTTTGAAGTTATAAGAGCTCAATGTCTGGCAATCTATATTTTTATTGCCAAAGTTTCTGAAAATATTTCGCTGCTTGCAACTCGGCCACATTTTGAACTAGATACCTTAAATTAACACGATTACAGTTCCTGGGTGGCTCCTATAAACTTTTAAATTTGGAGAAAGTTGGTAGGTAAATTTTAAGTTAGAGAGGTTCATAATTTCACAATTTAATTATTTGTGAAATTCTCTGAAAATGTTCCACACATCTGGATGTTTTCAGCTCCACAGTTGTTACAGGTATGCACCCTGAATTTTGCATGCATACCCAAATGTTAATGGGTCCTGGAACTTAATGAGGCTAGTGAAATTTGGTTTAGTAGTTTAAAATGCAGAGTGAAAATGCCTGAAATTACTAATTGTCAATATTTGCTCAAAAATTCATGGAACATAATAGACATTGCCACTATATTTCCACTTGTGGAATCTAAATTTCATGATGCACTTAACACCACTAAATCCAGTTATGTGTGCTGAACTGTTTGCAGTCCTGTAGCTTGTGTAGCTGCTTTCTGGGTGCCCGCCCACCTTTCCTTTGTCTCTGAGTATTGACCAGATGGGTTCAATGGACTTGCTTGCTTTTCACACTGATTTCCTCCTTGTTTTTCACACAGTCCTTTGGCATAGTATCTAGCCCCTTGGAACAATCAGAATTTCTCCTTCTTGATACACCAGTCATTTTCTTCCCCTGTGAATGCCTCTAAGTCCTGTACTTTCAAGTGCATTGGGCTGTCAGACCAGTCAATTTTGCTGGCTTCCATTTTCATATGACCTGTTTTCAAATGAGAAGTGTCCCTCTGTGCTTCCTTGCTCTAACTCAGAGTCTGCAGTTCTTGGTAGTGCTCAGTGCTTCAGACATAACTGCCAGCTTGGTGTGTTTATCAGTAGAGTGCAAGTGCTCCTTTGGACCTCCCGGCTTCCTGCTGTGAGAAGCCTTCTAACAGCAGGATGTTGGCCAGTCCCAGGGAACATGTGCATACTACAGATAAGCACACCAGTGTGGCAGTTATAGCTGAGGTGCTTTGCTTTATTAGTGAGATCTTCTAAGCAATGTTAGAAATTGCCTTTCCAGTTAGTGATGTTACATTTGCTGAGTTGCCAATTTTCCTGAGGAAGTGGTGAATGCCAAGAAATGTTGCAGAGGTACAAGTAATAAAGAGAAAATAATTGCACTATTCCAGGAGCTGAGCCTTTCTCTTTTATATGATTTGGATTGTCCTCTGCTATTGGAAGGACTTCTTCAGTGTTGGAATTACAGGGGGGCTTGCCAGGGCTCAGCTCTGGTAGCTCTGAAATGAGCTCACACATCACTGCCATTGACTTATAATGGGAAGGGGGGCTCAGTTTAAATATAGGACCCTTATGGACCCCCTAGCCCCTTAAGCTCATAAAGTGTAATTCCAACACTGGACTTCTCCATCCCAAGAGTTTGGGCCCAATAAGGGCTGTGGCATCCTGGAAATGCTACATTTGGTTTCATTTGAACTTTTACTATTAAAATTACATGGCAGTATCCGAAATGTAAACTTTGGCAACATTTTGCAAAACCTTTTTGGAAATTTTGTGAAATTTCATGGAAGCAGAATTGTCATTTTGTCTGAATTGTGTTAGTGGAAGTTAAATTTTTCCCAGCCCTTCCTTTATCTCATTGATGCAATAATCTGCCTGCAGATTATTTTCTACCAATTTGCGTTACTTCAGTTTTCAGGCATTGCAATTTAATTGCCAAATACCTGCCCATTTCTCCAGTCTCTCTGTCTCCCTCTAATGCTTCCTTCCTCACTGTCAACTCTTCTACAAAGCTTTCTGTCATTTGAGAACTGACTCACCTTTTCTTGTTTTGCCACCCTGATGCCAGTAATGTACAGGTTAGAGAGGAGCAGCTCCACTACAGACCCCAGTAGAACCCCCCATAGTAACCTCCTTGATAAAAGAGAATTTACTAATCAGGACTATTTACTGAACCCAGGCCATCAACCAATTCTCAATCCACTAACAGCAGATAACCCTTCCCCTAGTCCAACAGTAGGTCTTCAGACTTTTTTTTTACTAGTCTCCTATGCCGCATCAAATCATAGACTTTGCTAGAGTCTAGGTGTGAGGTGTGAACTGCCTGACTCCTATCAACCATTTGTATCACCAAATTTAAAACATCAGTCTAGTTTGTGTGAGTGTGAGTTTTGCCCCTGAATGAATGTCTCTCCCCTCCCTTATGCCTATCCTTGTGCCTCTCCAACTGTTTTCCCTCCTCCTACTACTACTGCTTCCCCCTCATCCCACCCCTTCCTCTCTCCTCCCTTTCTCCTCTGTTTCCCCTCTCCTCTCCTCTCTTCTCCCCTCCTTCACTGCCTTCCCATCTCTTGACAAAGCATCCCCAGGAGACTGCTCTTTCTCCCTGCCATCCTCTCAATTGCCCTCTCCCTTGGGTGCCTCCCTATCCTCTTTTCTCTCCCTACCAACCACTGCATTCTGACTATTTGTTATCTTTACTGAAAATGTGCACTGCCTTATTTCTTGTAAATGACTCCATTTTTCACTGTAAATTACTTGTGTTTTTCACTGTTACCAAATGCAAGAAATCTGCCTTGCAATGTCAGTTGTTACTCTGACTAATGTTTGTATACCTGACGTGGAACCTTTGTAAAACAGCTCTGCTTAAAGGTCTTTTCCAAAACCTCAAATAAATAAGGAAAATAATTAAAAAAAAACAACCTTCCTTTCATAAGCCCATGTTGATTATTATCCACAAGCACTTGTTCTTCCAAGAATTAAACTATCTGTGCTTTTACAATAAATACAGTAGGTCTGCCAAGGGAGCAGACTGGGTCTGTCTTGTCTCCTTCAGTACCCTCGGGT
Organism: Neoceratodus forsteri; assembly: GCA_016271365.2. Lineage (NCBI taxonomy): Eukaryota > Metazoa > Chordata > Ceratodontiformes > Ceratodontidae > Neoceratodus > Neoceratodus forsteri. The sequence continues at coordinate 35,706,385 of CM057450.1, forward strand.
ACATCCTGTCCACCCTCAAGGATGTGTATATATTGAGATCCTGCAGACCCTTCGGTACTGTCCCTTTAGATGAATCTCATCTCAAATATGTGACTCGCTGTACCCCTGAATGTTATTTTGCTGACTGGACTTGATCATGTAGCCACCACTGTGAATGCAGAACTTAAATATTTATTTACAATTCCAAAACAGAGAGACACACAAGGAGAGATGCAAGTTGAGTCCCATATAGCTTATGTGAACCATCACAAGCAGGTATCAGAAACTCTTAGTAGGAATCCAGTGAAAACTTTTAAAGAAATTATGATATTTACTAAAAACCACTTGCAGCTTCACTTCACTTTCAAAATTGCAAAACGCCCGGATGTCTGATCATGCTTATGTTTCTGCAAGAAACCCCACCTTCTACGGAGTGTGAGCCTGCTGCCGGTATCTTCTCAATTTAAATAGTCTGACTATATGCTGGCCCACCCACACAGCGATAGAGTCACCATTCATGAAGCCAATGACTTGGGTTCTGAAATGACCCCAAGGGCCAGCCAGAGGGAGGAGGATAGAGCATCCTAAGGACTGATGTATTTACAGCTCACCAGTTAGGCAAAATGCAGTTTCTGACCACAGAGGAAGAGCTCTACTCATAGAAGTAGCCACACTGTGTGCTGAATTGTAACAAACAATGGCACTGAACATCTTAAAACAGTTTACTTGTCTAGGCATAGAAACCACATTCAAAACAAAAAAAGAAAGATGTCCCTGCACTCGGAACATGCTAGCCTGTGCCATGTTGAGGAAATAAACACACCTATCAAGTAACTGCTTTGTATGTCTTATGTGTACAATCTTGTTTTGTAACACATTGTTTAATACTGACTTTTTTATTGTGACTTTCTCTTGTAAAGGCATGCTGCCCTATCAAATAAATTTTTGAACCCAAACTTGATATTTCTGTATGAATGTTCGTAATCACTGTATCCTGGAAGTTAGAAAGCCCAAAACTCTTATTTTAATCATAAAATAAATGAAGTACCAGAGGACCTACTAAATGTTGGTCAGTTATTAGAAATCTGAACTGGCAGACTTAATCAACATCCAACATTAAAATTCAACATGATGATGGAATTGTGGTTCATGATAATGTGTTAGCTGACACCTTTAATACATGTTTCATCTAGTCCAATCATTTTTTGAACAGGTGGACAATAGTCAACAGGATAAGGAGTGGTGGTCCTTTTGATGTTGCTAAAATATAAACTGTTGAGGTGCTTGGGGCTCTCCTAAATTTTAAATATGGCAAATGTGGGTTCCAGATGGACTGTCCCCCTCTTTACTTAAAATTTCTGCTCCCCAGATTGCTGAACCTTTAACATATCTTTTTAACAGTTTCCCTGTTGGGTATCCAGTGATATGGGTGAGACAAATTGAGTGACTCAATATGAGAGACTCAATTGATCGCCTGTTGGATGAGTGAGTCTAGAATTATAGAGAGGTGCGATGTCAGCTACAGTGAAAGGAAGTAAATGTTGAATAGTCAAGAAAGTGACTGGTAGAGGGAGCTATACAGAAAAAGGCTATGGAATGTAGTTGGGACAAGAACTGCCAAGTTGGCTGCTTAGTGCTGTGGAATGGGACACTGCCTTCAATGCACGAAGTACAGGGTTCAGACCTCACTAGGTCCGTGTGTGTTTTTTGATTGTGTGAGTGTTCCTGGACTTAGAATTTTTTTTCCTCACTATCCAGCACCCCTCTCAGAGTTGATTATAATAGAAAAGGGGGGTGTGGGGGCACCACCCCTGCATAAAATAATAAAATATTATTGCTCCATTTTGTGTTGTGCTCACTGATATTGTGGTCAGTGTTGTGTACGAGTGCCGTTTCTGTTTTTGCCATTGTGTCATTGCTGATGTGTCAGACACTGTTAAGTCCTCACACTTACGATGTGGAACCTCCTTTTTGCATAATAATTGGAAGCTTGCCCATGTTATCCATATTTTTTAAGGGGGAGGGGGACCATGGAAAAAATTACTTCTTGTCCATTTTCCTTCCTGGAAGTCACTTCTAAACTTTTGAAAAGATCAATAGCCAAACAGCTTTACTGTTATTTGGAGGATTCTGGATTATTTGACACATTTCCATCTCATTTCTGACAGTAACATGGCACTGTGGCTGCAGTGTCAAAAGTCTTGGACAATGACAACCTAGCTATGTACTTTGGGAAGAACAATGGAGCCATATTTGTTGATCTTTCCAAGGCCTTCAACACAGTAAACAACTACATTTTGCTGTCTAGACTAGCAGAAGTGGAAATGGGAGCAGATGCCTTAAACTGGTTCATGGCTTATCTATCTTCTGGTAAGCAAATTACAATTGTGAATGGGATGGAGTCTAGTACTCTTGCTATATCTAGGAGTGTACCACAGGGCTCATTACTCGACCCTTTGCTTTTTCTAATTTATCTTAGAGATCAGAATGACAGTGTCAGCAATGCAAAATATCATCTATATGCAGATGACACTGTCATTTCCACTTCTAGTGAGTCACCCATAGATGTACAGTTGCATCTCCAGAGGAGTTTTATTGAGTTGTAATTATTTTTGTTGAATTCACAGCTATATTCGAACTCAACTAAAACTAAATGTATTAATTTTGGTCACTCATCTAAGCCAAAAGAAATCACTGATATTAATATTGTTGCTTATAATGTTCTACCATTGGAGACAGCAGATTTATACAAGTCCTTTGGGTTTTGGCTAGACCCACAGAGCTCTGGAAACAAGTTCATTGAACATTTGATAGGGAAAATTGGTACAAGGTTGGGTCACCCTTATCAGAATAAAGGCAGCTTAAATCTGGATACTATTCAGAAAACTATGCAGGATAAAATTTCCAATTTTTGACTATGCAAATTTAGGGTACAAACATGCTTCCAATGACTGCCTCAGCAAATTAGATATTTGGTACAATTGTTTGGTGAGATTATTTCTTGTCTGTCCTTGGGAAACTCATCATCGTGACCTCTATAAGAGGCTGGGTTGGGCATCATCATTGAAAAATAGGAGAAAATTTCATAAATTTACATTTGAATACAAATATGTGTTGAGAAATGCCTTGTATTATTCGGTGCAGCATATTCATTTTTGAAAGGTTAAATCTCCCCTGCATAATGGACACCTTTGTGAACTAGATTTTCTAAGTGCTAAGACAACACAGTCAAAGTAGTTATTTAATCATTTTGTTCCTTTGCTATGGAACTCACTTTCAGCCCTGTTCTACTTAGTGGACACTAAACATTCCTCAAATTTTGCTTTAAATTCTTGGTTTACCTTTTCCTTGGGTAGTTACAACTGTTTTTTCTCAAAAGACATTACCTGATTAATGTTATTTTCTTTTCCATTAGTGTCTATTAGTTTAATTAAGTATATTGCATGTTTTATTATATATGAGTTTAATTATGTACATAGTGGCCCAGATATTCAAACTGCGCCAGTCTGAGGCGCAAGCCCCTTCGCCGCTCAAAATAGTTGCGCAGTGGTGTGGCCGGGGTGATATTCAAAGGAGTTGCGCTGTTGAGCAGCTCCTTTGAATCTTAACTTTCAACATGGCGCGTAAGCGTAATCGGAACTTGCGCTACCGCAGAGGTGCCAGAGTTGAGCATTAAACTGCGGTGGCGCGAAGTACCATTAGCGCCATCGCCAAATTACCGATATTCAAAGGTGACATGCAAATAGGGCCATAATTTATGCAAGGCGCAGGGGGGCATTGCATCTATTTAGCCCCATTTGCATCTCCATTGCATGTAGGTGCGCCCGATCCCGAGACTTGCTCCTGGCTACCCTGCCAGGCAGCAGCCGTCGGGGACCGGCCGCCTAATGCAGCTCGATCGGCGGGCATCACAGTTATGACACCCCCAACAAACATCTCCCACAGCCCGATCGCGGGCAGAACACGTACATATCGCCCCCACACATCTCCCACAGCCCGATCATGGGCAGAACACGTACATTCGCCCCCCACACACATCTCCCACAGCCCGATCGCGGGCAGAACCTGTATAGCCCCCAGTGCCCGATCGCGGGCAGAACCTGTATGGCCCCAGTGCCCGATCGGGGGCAGAATGTAACCCTCCCCAGCCCGAATAACTCCCTGGTGGTCCAGTGGACCCGTAAAGCCCGGTCGCGGGCAGAATGTCTAGCTACAACCCCCAAACATCTCCCTGGTGTCTAGTGTCCCCCACCCACCCCGAAGCCCCTCCACCCGCTCCCCGCGGCCCGGTGACAGCATCCACCCGCCTGCCGCCCGCCTACCACGACTGACTGTCGGTGAGCTCCCGCCCGTGGTGCAGAGCTACTTGGGGGTTGTGCTGTGACATTCTGCCCGTGATCGGGTTTACGGGTCCACTGGACCACCAGGGAGTTATTCAGGTTGGAGGGAGGGTTACATTTCGCCCGCGATCGGGCACTGGGGTTCATATAGGTTCTTCCCACGATCGGGCTGTGGGAGATGTGTGTGTAGGGGGTTCAGGACGGTACTGCCCGCGATCGGGCTGTGGAGATGTGGGGGTTTCATGTAACTGTGATACCCGCAATCTGGCTGGTGGGGGGCACAGGGACCGAGTTGGGGGCCAGCCAGGGTGGCAGCTGCTGTGTTCGCCCTGCAATACAGCAGCTCACCTGTGGGTGGCCCTCAACTTGATCCTTTTTTGGGCTCAAGGTTGTGCAGGCGCAGGTTGGGGGTTGCGCATGCACAACTCTGCACAACCCGACTGAATATCAGGTTGCGCAGGTTATGCATGGTTCCTCCCCCTCCTGTTGAGCATGCATTCATTTGCATTGCTCTTTTGCGCAACCTGTTGCCAGTGGAGCAACTGCCTCCTGCTGAATATCGCAGAATGGCGCAATGTAGGACTTGCGCATGTGCAACCCTGTTGCGCATGGAGCAACCCTTTTGAATATCTGGGCCTCTATGTTTTATTTATTTTATTTTTAGTTTAATTAAGTATACTGCATGTTTTATTATGTATATTGTATGTTTTATTTTTTTTTACACTGTATTTGTATGTCATCTATGTGTAACTTGTACTGTTTATGCATAACGGGCCCCCATTGCAAATGAGCTTCAGCTCAAGGAGTTTAACCTTGAATGAATAAAAATGAAATGAAATCTGCATTTGCTTAGCCACTCCTGGCCCTTTCACTCTGCCATCACAATCTCCATTACATCCATTGTGACAGCAAAGAAATTGCATTGTGAATTACTTTTGTACAGCACAATGAGGTACAATTTTGAACAGTGGTACAAAGCAGTCATTCCAGTCACTTTGTGTCACAAAATTGGCACTATGTGCAGGTTAATATATTTTCTCTAAGACTGACTCAGTATCTGGCTACAGTAATGATGATAGAAGACTGACAAGTACCAAAGAGATGTATCAGATGTCTGTAGTTTGTAATTCTTAGACAAAACTAGAACTAATGTGAATATCTCTTTAAATGGTTACTTTGGTCTTGAGAATACTTGTCAGCCCACCACAACCAATGTACACAAAAATGTGTACATTAATGATTCTTCACACTACATTTGTGTCTTTATGATGTATGCATGTGGTCTGAAGAGATACATAAAAACCCAATAATATTGATATTTGCGCTTTCTTTACATCTGTTATGAGTCTTACACACAGCACTTCTCTTAAACTGCATCTTCAGTATGCTACCTTCAATTGCACTAAATGCCTTGGGCAGGATTCTCAAAACACTTTGAAGGTGCAAAACAATGTACAAGTCCCCAAAATCTGTGCAGTTGCAGAAAAAAGATGGAATTGCACTGCGTGATGTATACAAAAAGTCTACAGCTGTGGAAAATATACACTGCAGACTTTGGAAAAAATGCGGAAGCTCCTGAGCCAAAAAAAAAAAGCCATTGAAAGTGCTGCATATCACTTTAAAGGCTATTCTCAGCCACTTTTTTTCCATGGCTGTGGGAAAAAAGTTGCACACAAGCTGCACCACAGAGAGTGAGGCGTTACTCACCCTGAGCAAGAAGTAGTGTACTAACAATTGGGATACAATTATGGTGAGGGTTCAGGCACCAAGCAACAGAACACTTGTGGGCCATATAGTAGTGCCAGTTGTTATCACAAAAATAACACACATTTTCATGAAAGGGAACAAATCACAACCACATGACCCAGTGCAGCCCATAAAGGATCCCCACAGGCAGTGGAGGCAGAGCTGGTAACAGTCACAGTCAATGCTACTGAAGCAGGCACCATAAACACGCAAGGGAGAGACACAACCAACAGTTACAGAATGCCACTGTGGTGCATGGTCCTGCTGGTACTGGTGGCATTGCTATGGTCCCAGTTGTGGGACTGGCTGCTGATCTTGCTGTGAGTACTTGCCGCTGCAGCTAGGGCAAGACTGTCAAAGTCCCCTGCTCCAATTTATATGGATCACCTGTTGTTTCTTCAGCTGAGCCTTTTGCATAGCTGCAAATCTGCACATGCACATTTTCCACAGCTGCATAATTCACTTTTATTGTGATTTTCAGCAGCTGTGGAACTTTTGACTGAGAATATGCCACAAATTGCATTTCCACAGTGTTGCAAGCCATTCTTCCTCAAGTGTGGAATTTATGTCTTTTCTTGCTCCTCAATAAGGCTTTTTGATATATGGGTAAATGTCCATGTTTTCACTGTGTGTATCACTGCTAGGGCTGCAGCCAGTGCTTAAACCCTTCCATAAGTAAACACCTTGGAATAAGTTATATTTTATTTATTTTTTTGTTGACCAGGTAAGTGCACTAGACAAATCCTGCCTATTTTCAGGCACGACCCGGGGGAGGGGGATACAGATGAATGCCAACTGACCTTGAACCAGATTAAGCTGTTGGTGGTATTTTTAGTGAATGAGGGAAATTTTGGCCAGAACACCAGGGAAATTCCCCCACTCTTTTCGGTAAGTGCCATGGGATCTTTAACATCCACCTGAACTACAACCAATCCAGGCAGATGGGACCTTGGTTTAATGTCTCATCCGAAAGACGGCACCTTAGAAGTGCAGCACCCTTCTCATGCTGCACTACAGTGTCAGTACGGGGATATTAACCCAAGTGCCAGTTGTGGGAACTGAACCGACAGCCCTCTGATCTCCCAGCCTCAGAGACGAGTGTGCTACCTACTGAGCCACTGACACTGATATATACCCTTATAGCCCAGCTGAGATGCAATGTCTAATTTTCAGTTGTATTCTGTCCTTACCTACTTTTGGAGCTGGAAGAACTTAAGCACTCCTAGTTATGTGACTTGCTCTGATTCACAAGGTAAGTAAGTGTCTCTGGAGGAATTTGACCCTGGACATCCTATTTTCTAAACTTGTTCTCAAGCCACAACATAGTTGATAATTTAGGTCAGTAGAGCTACGTCAGGGCAAAATAATTATTGTTCGTATGAAATATGTATGTGAGAAATGCTGACTGAATTAAAACCAGTTTGCATGAATTTCATGAGACTGCAATTAAGTAATATTACTGATAAAAAAATAGTGCAGCGCTGCTACACAGCGTCAGTGTGTCAGAACATGCTTTACAAAACTAAATAGAACACTATGTTTTGGTGTTACCGCATGAATAAACTTTAATGATAAAACTAATTACAACTAAAATAAAAACATATATTTAAAATGAAAAGTAAAATATAAGTTCTGGCATTCAACCAACTGTCCATGTTACCCCAGGGCAGCTAACAATAGAAAACACCCACTTAACACTTTGAATTAAAAGGGTAGGTCTGTGGGATGCCATGCTACTGGAAAGTCTTCAATACCTTTGCAGTCTTCTCTGAGAGGTCCAGCATCTAAAGCCCGAGTGAAAACCCTGCTAGATTTATCTACAAGAAAGACTTTTGTTGGTGTTTCTGTCTGCAGATATTTATCCACATCTTAGAATGATCAAAAGCATGCTGATTATGACCTCTTTGCATTTTTACTATGGGGCAAGCAGCTAGGAAGTGGTGTCGATGGTACGGTAGGCAGAAAATAAGTTATTTATTGTATTTTATAAAGTAAGGCATAACTAAAAAGAAGGAAATTGTTCTACTGCGGACAAGAGATTACTGTTCCATGAGGCGGCTTTACCTTTGAGTGACTTGCCTGTATACAGTCTGTACATTTCTACTGTTCTCAGTTTTGTTCAATATAAGAATTACTTGCCATACAATTATTCTTAAGAAATGAAATCATTGTTTTCCTGACAGAAACAACCTCAATTAAAATAATACTAGGAACAATACTGCCGGTCTCTGGAATTTTGATGGCACTTTTCTTATACAGAGTATTCAGTGTTTTATACAAATATATCAAGCATCCTAAGTCACAGCTGCCAAGTGCTCTGGTAAGTACCATTCATGGCATATTTTTAAAATTAAAATGACAGTGCAATCCAGTTCATTAGCACTTATTGTGCCTTTTCAATTTATTTATCTGTGTAAAGCATTTGACATGAGAGACACACTTAGAAGAGATATTAGTTTGTTTCAGTGAGTTTTAGGGGAATGGAAGTAGGGTACATATGAAGATTGCTATAAAGAAATAGGATCATACATTATATTATTCAACATTATACTGCATGTAATAAGAATAATACAGACAAATAAGATACACAGTAAGAATACTACACATAAATGGGATACATAATAAGCGAACAATACAGAAATAAGATTTATAATAGGAGCATTGGCCCAGATATTCAAAAGGGTTGCACCATGCGCAATAAGGTTGCGCCTGCACAAGTCCAAACTTGCTCCAATCTGCGCTATTCAGCAGGAGGCAGTTGCGCCACTGAAAACATGCTGAGCAACAGCACAATGCAAATGAATGCATGCTGAACTGGAGGGAGAGGAACCATGCATAAACTGCACAGCCCGATATTCAGCCGGGCTGTGCAGAGTTGTGCAGGCGCAACCCCCAACCTGCGCCTGCACAACTTTGGGCCAAAAAGGCTTAAGTCGAGGCCACCCACAGGTGAGCTGCTGCATTGCAGGATGCAACACAACAGCTGCCACCTGTGGCCCAGCTAACCCTCCCTGTGCCCCCTGCAGCCTGATGGCGGCAGGCGACTGTAAATCTCCCACACGCCCCCACTAGCCCGATCGCGGGCATAGTTTAATCCCGCCCCACCAGCCCGATCACGGCAGCAATGTGGCTCCTCCTCCGAGCGTATCCCTGGTGGTCAGTGGACCAAAAATCCCAATCGCCGGGCAGTAGTTGTTTAATAACCCCCCTCCGAAGTCATCCCTGGTGGTCCAGTGGCACATCGATCACAGGATGTAAAGTTGAACAACCCCTCCCTGAACATAGCCCTGGTGGCTAGTGTCCCCCACCCACCCAGCCCCGACCCCACCACCCGCTCTCCCCGGCAGCCAGCGGGCAGCAGCATCCACCCACCTGCCACCCTGCCGTCCGCCGACTGACTGCCCAGTAGGGCTGCATGCCCATTGGTGCAGAGCAAGAGCCAATGGGCATGCAGCCCATCCCATACATGACAGTCCAGATTTGTGAATGAATACATTCATTCATTCACAAAACTGGACTGTCTTCTCTGATATGAGCTGCCTGTAGCTCTTCTCTCACCAATGCCGATGCAACCAGTCATCGGCAGGCTGTGAGGAGGCGAGGTGGGATGCTGCCGCCGGCGGCTGAGGGAGGCGGAGGTGGTGAGCTACATGGGTGGTGGGGTGGGGACACCCCAGCCACCAGGCTGTATTTGAGATTGTTCAACATTACATCCGGATCGAATGTGCCACATTGGACCACCAGGGATCGCGGAAGGGTTATTAAACAACTACTGCCAGCGATCGGGCTTTCGGTCCACTGGACCACCAGGGATGAATTTGGGAGGGGTTTATTAAACAACTACGCCCACGATCGGGCTTTTGGTCCACTGGACCACCAGGGATATGTTGGGGAGCCACATTGCTGCCTACGATCGGGCTGGTGGGGGTTAAACTATGCCAGCGATTGGGCCAGTGGGGGTGATGGGGATTCTACACTGTTTGCCCGTGATCGGGCAGCAGAAGCGTTGGTCCCGATGGCTGCTGCCTGGCAGGGCACCAGGCACAAGTCCTCGGGGATCGGCGCACCTGCATGCTAATGGCATGCAAATGGGGCTGTAATCAGATGTAAATGCCCCCCGTGCCTTGCATGAATTATGGCCCCATTTGCAAGTCACCTTTTGAATATGGGGATTTTGCGCATGGCGCAATGGTACTTGCGCCACCGCAAGTTGAATGCTCCACTCTGACAACTTGCGGTGGCGCAAGTTCCACTACACCATGCACAGTGGCTGTGGCTGGGGGGTGATATTCAAAGGAGTTGTTCAAGGGCGCAACTCCTTTGAATATTGCTCTGGACACACCCCTGCGCAACTATTTTGTGCAGCGCAAGGGCATGCACCACAAAATAGCGCAGTTTGAATATCCGGCCAATTATATTTATTTATTTAAATCTTGGATTTACAACCTATGAGCTAAAGCTCATTTACATAGGATCTGCAGAAAATACACACAAGGAAAAGGAAATTACACTACAAATATTGAAAGACTATAGATAGAATGTCAGATCTGAGTAACAAATTACAATGTAATGTACATAAATTGCCTGTGAACAACAGGATAAAATTTAATTTTGGGGTTGGATCCAAAATACAAGGTGCTTTGGTAGAGGAATGAAACAGATGAGACAGTGCAGGAGACATGAACCAAAGGCCCACATTGTCAGACTAGGGTAAGGGCGGGAGTAGATGCACTGGGACATGGAAGGGAGCGTGGAACTGATGAGACAGAGCCAGAAATCGGAGCAACGGTTTCCATTGTTAGTTATGAAGATAAGAGGGAGAGGGGAAGATAGAGGGGAAGGGGAAATAACTTGGGGAAAGGTGGGGGGAGGATGAGGGGAGGGAGTGGATAATGGGTAGAGGGGGTGGAAGGAGAGGGGAGTGGGCACCAGGCAGGGAGGAGTAGGTGGTAAGGTGTGGGGGAAGAGAAGTGCTGCTGATTAGAGGATTAGTAGAAATGCTATAATCCGTGGGGCAAGGATGTTTATTATGTGTGTATTATATGGTTTGAAACTCTTAAAAATATATAGAATAAAGTATGGGGTGGTATGTGTAATGAGCATTTTACACACACTCGAGGTGTTGAATGCTACATAAACCCTGAGAGTGAAGCTCAGGGGGTTTATTTAAGCATCCAACACTGAGTGCGTGTGTAAAATTAGAGTTTTACATGCCTCGATGTTTTATTTTATATAATTGCTGGGGGGAGGGGTTTCACCACAGCAATTATATAAAATAAAAATACCTCACTGTTCAGCCGCTGTTCAGTCTGCTGTCAGCATGGTCTGTAGTCTGGGAATGTTGAAACCTTTCTTTTTTCCTTTCTTTCTTTTTTTTTATTCAAGTAAGCAGTTTTAAATAACAGACGGGGCTCAAAAAGTTTCAAATAAAACAGCCCAGACTGTTTGTTTTTTAAAGATTTACTTACTGCCAAGAATAGAGTGAGTAGCAGTGCATTGTTTAGTGGGATGGATAATGTGAAGACAGACTGCTGTGCATTCACGGAGCTATGGAAACCCGGCACATGTTTGCTGTTATAAACATTCCTTTATAACAGCAAATTACAAACCAGGTTTCCTTAGGGAAAAAATACGCTCACCAGTTATTATCAGTGTGCTAACATTGCTAATCAGTATTTACAGTATAAAAACACATTTCCCAGATGTTGCACCCTTAGTGCTGGAGGGACTTTTGGGGTCACTGAGCAACCCATACCCACATTCTCTGGGAATACCCTTTAATCCAAGAATATTATATAGTTATTGTGAGGGAGATATCTAAAATACCAGAGCTACAGTTCCAGCTCACTCCACAATTACTGTTGCTTGTACTTTACCCAGACCCGGATCTGACTAATGGCAGACATTTAACGTACAATAATGGATACACAGTAAGAGTACTATATGACAAACATTTGTCAATGCCGAATGTTTGCTTGCTGGTATAAGCATTGGAAATGCAGGAGTTAGACAGACGCAGAATAGGAATGGCAGTGAAGTATTGAATGTCACGTCAACCCCACCTCCACCCTGCAGAGACAGACAGGCATTGGGGTATGCATTTGGGTCATTGCCCATAACATTCATGCCATGTCACCTCACTCTATCGTGCAGACACAGACACATGTTGAGGTGTGCCTTGGGGTGTTTGGCTTTACAGTCACCCCATTCCATAAGGACATATGCTGAAATGGGTGCAGTATAGGAGAATGGGGTGAACCCTGGGGCTGAAGAGTCCAAGGCACACCTCAATGCCTGTCACTGGCTGGGAGATGGGTGTGGGATGGCATAAGCATTACAGTCGGCAATCCAAAGGCACACTCCTGATGCCTGTCAGTCTGTACAGGGTAGGACATTATGGTTAGAAACCCTAACACCCCTAAGCGTTTGTTGGTATTTGTAACACACATTTTTAATGTGGCCTTTTTGTGACCCCACCTCATGAAAGCATTTGGGACCTCTTCTCATGAACAGTGGCAGTGTGATTTTGTTAATGTGTCCCAAACTTTGAATTCCCACAATGACCGTCCCATTCTGCACCAGATGTATGAAAACACAGATCGGGCAGGATGTGAAGAATGACAGCTGTACCATTCATAGGGAGGTGTGAAGAGATGGCAATGTTGAAAATCTGTAGTGAAAATATTAAAAATGCTTGCACTTCTGAGCATACGTGGAAACTGCGCAACGCATGCACATAACACAGTCATTTAGTGGAATTATTTCACCAAATTTTCAACATAGGCATTTTGTGACCTCTGCTCATGAACACTGTCACTATGATTTTCTTAATCTGTCCCGAACATTGATTTCCCACAGCAACCGCGCTATTCTGTATCAGATGTGTAAACACATATTTCGGGCAGGATATGAAAAATGATAGCTGTATTGTTCATAAGGAGGTGTGAAAATGCCAATATTGAACATCTGGAGTGAAAATACTACAAATTTGAGAAGTTACGAGGGTGCATGGAAACTGCACAGCATACGCTCGTAACACAGTCATTTTGTGGACTTTTGTCACTAAATTTTCAACACAGGCATTTTAGCACCTCTGCTGATGAACAGTATCACTGTTATTTTTTTAATCTGTCCTGAACACTGACTTCGCACAGTGACTGCACTATTGTGTGCCAGAAGTGCGAAAACACATTTTTTTGCCAGGATGTGAAAAATGACAGCTGTACTGTTCATAAGGAGGTATGAAAAAATGCCAATATTGAACATCTGGAGTGAAAATACTACTAATTTGAGAAGTTACAAGGGTGCATGGAAACTGCACGATGCACGCTCATAACACAGTCATTTTATGGACGTTTGTCACCAAATTTTCAACATAGGCATTTTAGGACCTGTGCTCATAAACAGCATCACTGTGATTTTCCTAATCTGTCCTAAACACTGATTTATGACAGCGACTGCGCTATTGTGCACCAGAAGTGCAAAAACACATTTTTTTGCCAGGTTGTGGAAAATGACAGATGCACTATTCATACGGAGGTGTGAAGAAAATGCCAATGTTGAAAATTTGGAGTGAATATATGACAAATTTGCGAAGTTACAAGGGTGCATGGAAATTTACAAGGGTGCATGGAAACTGAACAACGCATGCTCGTAACATAGTCATTTTATGGATTTTGTCACCAAATTTTCAACATAGACATTTTAGGACCTCTGCTCATGAACAGTGTCACTGTGATTTTCGTAATGTGCCTAGAACACTGATTTCCCACAGCAACCGCACTATTCTGTGCCGGAAGTGTGAAAACACATTTCAGCCAGGATGTGAAAAATGACAGCTGTACTGTTCTTAAGGAGGTGTGGAAAAATGCCAATGTTGAAAATCTGGAGTGAAAATATTACAAATTTCTGGAGTTATGAGTGTGCGTAGAAACTGCATAATGCACGCTGGTAAAACAGTCATTTTTTTGATTTCTTTCACCAAATTTGCAACATAGGCTTTTTGAGAGCCCACCTCATGAACAGTGGCACTGTTGTTTCATTAATCAGTCCGGAAAGGTGATTCCATGCAGTGACCGTGAAATCACCTTTCAGGAACAAATAAGGCAATGACTGTGACTGAATTCATGAGTACGGGTCCCAATAACCCCATGTTGAAAATGTGGGGCCAAAATTCCCAAAAATGCCCAAGATATGCATCAAAGTTGAAAAAACCCTATTTATGCCATTGTACAGCTTACCGGCATTTCTTCAGTTCATGGTTGGCTTTGAAGAATGCAGACATGTTCCCAGTCCACGGAAGATCATTGTGCCAGGCTCCAGAGGTAAGTATGGGGTGAAGGGGTGTGGGGAGGTAGGGTGCACAGTGGGTGGGTGATGGTTGGGAGAGGGGACCCTACCACTATGGGACTGTTTCCTTTCTTTCAGGGAGAGAAAAAAAAAGACATTGTGGGAAGGTTTTTTTTTTTTTTTTTTGCAGGCTTGCTTTCCGCACACTGGGGTGGGCTCCCAATGTGCCACCTGCCTTTTTGGAGTGGGGGGACTTAAGCCAATGGGGACTGGGCCCCCATTGGCAAAAAAATGACCATTTGGGAGCATGATGCTGAGGGGGATTGGGCACCCCCCCAGCACACAACAAAGGAGGGGCATTATGCCAACGGGGAGTGGGCTCCCCCATCAGCAAATGAACTGGGTTGGGGGCATGCCAACAGGGGAATTGGGTACCCCAGTCAGTTGGCTTTCATGGTGCCTGGAAGTGCCATGTTTAGGGACATGTTACACCAGGCAAGGTACCACCCTGCAATGATGTGTTGCTCCCTCATTGCAGTGGAATGGCTGACACTGCAATGACGAGGCAGTCCCTCATTGCAGCGGTCAAATCATTTCATGTTGGTGGCACTTCTGCAGAACCATTGTCATCAGGATACTGGGTCTGCATTGGGTGAACAGTGCCAAGCCCACAAATGCAGTGTTGACATTGGCTGCCACAGTGCCACACCTCCACAACCCACTTCTCTCCTAAGCTGCCACATAATGTTTCTTGTGCATGCGTGCAAACAAACATAAAAATGAGATACATAAAAAGAGTACAGTACAGAAGTGGGATACATGATAAGAGTGTTATACCAAATTGGAATAGTATTGTAATGTCTTCTTATGAGAAATGAGATGCACAATATGATTACTTTTTAAAAAACATATTTTATTGGTTTTATGTGGCAAATATGCCCAAATTCATAACCTGCAATGACATAATTAAGCAATAAGGCATGACAAGGTGTGTGTTATCGTGTAGTAATGTCACTCCAGGAGTGGGTTGAAGCATGAGGCGAAGCCGAGTGCCTCCACCATCCCATGAGTGATGTTATTACATGATAACACACACCTTGGAGTGCCTTATTGCAATTATACAATGGCTCAATGTTATACAAAACAAAACTAAAAATAAAAATGTTTTTAGTAGATTTTTAGTGAGGCAGTATATCTTTGTTTCTGAAAAAAAAATCCATATAGTCCTCCAAAAATCAACACAGTGATGGTATTGTGTAATATCATCACTGTCTCAGGCACACACTGACTAACTAGAGTCCAGGAAATTTTCTTGCCATTGTATAATATGGAATTTTAGAACATATCAATAAAAACCAAAGCATGGAAAACCGAAAAAAAACTATTTGTTGTACAACCCACAGTAAATATATGTATGATCATTATCTATTCTTGATACTCTGAGCCTACTGGGCAAAAATAAATCTCTTTACTTGAGTTCCAGTTCACACATCATTAAATCCATGGTATCCATCCTTACCCATTGTGCTTCCCTCCTCTTTTACAGAAATAAAACAGTATCTATCAGACCGATACTAAATAAACCAAACATCCTGATATAAAAAAAAGAAACATTCCCATCATAAACTGTCCAGGGAGAAACACAGTATGACATACATAAAATAAATATGAATAGGGTGGTGAAGATGTACTAAACCTTAAAAATTGTGGGTAGAAGGGCAGATAATTCCTGCTAAGAAACCTGCATAACATCCTCTTGCTGATCCATGTCTATTACTAATCATTCCAGTAACAAGGATTTCTTAAAAAAATGCACCACCATTCTTGCCTGCAGAATGGTTGCCAATTTTTGGTGTTCCTTTCTTATAGGATCATGTCGATAGGGAGAAGGGCAGGGGTAAATGGAGAAAGTGACAAAGGCAATAAGGACAGAGAAGGGCCAAAAAGGAGTAAGGCCATCAGGAAATGGAGGGCAATGAGTACCAATGCCCGTAGTCTGGGCAACAAGCTCCCTGAACTGGTGGCCTTGATGGAAGAAGGATGCCTGGATATCATAGCAGTCACAGAAACATGGTACACAGAGAATCATGACTGGGATGTTAACATACCAGGGTACATAACCTACAGGAGAGACAGGGAGGAGAGAAGAGGGGGAGGAGTAGCTCTCTATGTAAAGGAAGGGATAAAAGCAACTGAACAAAAGAGTAAACAGGAAGGAGAGGAGGCACTGTGGGTCACCTTAGAGATGGGAAAGGGTACCACAATCCACACAGGGGTTGTATACAGACCCCCATGTCAGGGGGAGGGAATGGACAAGGATATGATAGAAGGCATTCTTAGGATGGTAGAGAAAGGGGAGATACTGTTGATGAGAGACCTGAATATGTCAGATGTTAACTGGAGCACATTTGCTGCAGCCACATTCAAGAGCAGGGCCATTCTCGATGCCCTACAGGTGGCATGCCTCAGACAGCTAGTTTTGGAACCCACTCGTGAGGGAGCAGTCTTAGACCTCATACTCTCAAATGGGGACAGTGAGAGGATCTCAGATCTAGAAATGGGTTGCCATCTAGGAACAAGTGACCATCAAACAGTGTGGTTCATGATAAACTCAGCTACAGAGTCAAGCCATACAAAAGTGAGGGTACTGGACTTCAGGAGGGATGACTTTGGCAAGATCGGAGAGGGCCTTAGAAAAGCACTAGCAAACAGGCTAGAAGGAGGGGTGGAGCAACAATGGGGAAACATCAAAACTGCCATCACAGAGGCAATAAGCCTTTGTGTGAAGCAAATAAACAAATCAAAACGAAAGAAAAAGCCACTGTGGTTCTCAAAAGAGGTGGCGGGGAAAGTCAGGGAGAAAAAGATAGCATTCAGGAAGTATAAGGAAACACAGAAGGAGCAGGACAGAAAGCAGTACCAGTTAAGGCAGAAGGAAGCAGGGAGAGAAGTCAGAATAGCAAAGGCCCAAACTGAGGAAAAGATAGCTAACTCGATTAAGAAGGGGGATAAAACCTTTTATAGGTACATCAGGGAGCGTAGAAAGACAAAGGGAGGGATAGTGAGGCTGAATAGAATGGACGGTGGGTGGGCAGAGAGGGACAGTGAAAAAGCAGGGATACTGAATGAATATTTCTGCTCAGTATTCACAAAACAGGAGGAGGGGGAGGTGCCTAATCTAATTAACAGAAGCACTCTTGATAGAGAGGTCGATCCCAGTCCTTTCACAGAAGAAAGGGTTCTGAAAGAACTCCTAAAACTGAAGGTGGACAAAGCCATGGGGCCTGATTGAATTCACCCCAGAATTCTAAAAGAATTAAGGGGAGAACTAGTGAAACCACTGACTACCCTGTTTAACAAATCATGGGAGGATGGTGTGGTACATGAGGACTGGAGGAAGGTGGATGTGATTCCCCTTCACAAAAGTGGGACCAAAACAGAGGCAGAAAATTACAGACCTGTCAGTTTGACCTCTGTGGTAGGGAACGTGATGGAGTCACTTCTGAAGGAAAGAATTGTTGAGTACCTAGAGGCCAGTGGGGCAGAGGACCCAAGGCAGCATGGGTTCACAGTGGGAAGGTCATGTCAGATGAATCTAATGATTTCTTTGACTGGGTGACCAAAGTAGTAGACCAGGGAGGGGCTGTGGACATGGCCTACCTAGACTTTAGCAAGGCATTTGGACACAGTCCCACACAAAGATTAATTGTCAAATTAACCAGCCTGGGAGTGGGTCCCAGGGTGGTAGCCTAGGTAAAACATTGGCTGGACAACAAGACACAGAAGGTAATTGTAAATGGAGTCCACTCTGAAGAAAGAGGGGTTACTAGTGGGTGCAGCGAGGTTCAGGACTGGGTCCAGTCCTTTTTAATGTCTTTATAAGTGACATTGCAGAGGGACTGGAAGGAAAAGTATGCCTCTTTGCAGATGACACAAAGATCTGCAACAGGGTTGATACACAAGGAGGCATGGAAAGGATGAGAAGGGACTTGGCAAGATTGGAAGAATGGTCAGAAGTATGGCAGCTTAGATTCAATGCAAAGAAGTGCAAAATAATGTGCCTGGGAAACAAAAACCCAGGGGAAGATTACACATTGGGGGGGTAGTAACAACATCGAAAATGGAAAGGGACCTGGGGGTAATCATATTAGATGACCTTAAGGTTAGCAAGCAATGTGAGAAGGCAGTAGGGAGGGCTGGGGGTATACAGAGATGTATATGGAGAGGCATCACCAGCAGAAAACAGGAAATTGTTATCCCTCTGTACAGACAGTTGGTGAAACCCCATCTGGAGTACTGCATCCAGTTCTGGAGACCCCATCTCCGCAAGGACATAGACAGGATAGATGCAGTCCAGAGGAGGACAACTAAAATGGTGCAGGGTCTGCAAGAGAAGCTATATGAGGAGAGACTAAAGGAGCTTAATATGTATACCCTTGAGGAAAGGAGGGAGAGGAGGGACATGATAGAAACTTTTAAGTACCTCAGTGGAATCAACAAAGTCCAAGAGGGTAGCATCTTTCAGAAAAAGACATATGCAAGAACAAGGGGACACAATTTAAAGATAGAGAGGGGGCATTCCAGGGGCAATGTGAGGAAGTATTTTTTCACAGAAAGGGTGGTGAACGCATGGAACAGCCTTCCTGAGGAGGTTGTGGAGTCTAAAACTGTGGGAGAATTCAAGAATACGTGGGACAGACATAAGGCAATTCTTGTGGAGGGTAAGAAGAAATAGGCTGTTGGTTAACTAGGATCTGCAGCTTATCCTGTAGGTAGGGAAATGGGCAGACTAGGTGGGCCAAGCGGTCCTTATCTTCCGTCAAAGTCTATGTTTCATTCTTTTCATAGCCAATGTTGCCAAACAGGTCATTCTCATTCTTTCTCTCTCTCTCTCTCTCTTTTCTTTTTTTTTTTTTTTTTTGCATTTCTGAAAATTCTAAACTAGTGTTTTTGACACTTCTTTGACCACTGGACCACCATTCCTTTATGTATCTACACTCCCAAAGACAATGTTAGCGATTACTATGTACCCCACAACCATGCCATGATAGCTCTGCAGACAGATTTAGCATTTTTACCATTCTAACTGGGGTTAGATAAGCGCAACCCAAAATCTTCCACCAAAATGATTTATTTTTGGCTAAGTAATAGCCTTTATTAGCCCAGCTCCATATAGCCACCCATTACTTTCTGTGTTTTTTAAAGCCAGCTTCCATTTTTAATTTGCTGTTTGTCTGAAATCCTTATTTGATTTAATCAGTTCTGAATAAGAAGACTACACAGAAATAGAATACATAATAGTGATAATATACAGAAATATGATACATAGGGGTACTATTCAGAAATAGTATAAATATAAGAGATTTAGGCAAAAATAAAACATCCAATAAGAGTACTAAACAGAAATGGGAAACATAAAAAGAGCACGATACAGGAGTGGAATACCTAAAAAGAGTGCTATAAGAAGGGGATATATAAGAACAGTAATACACAGAAATGGAATACATAATAGCACCACTACACAAAAGTGGGTGGATAATAGGAGTACTAGGTAGAATGAAATCCAACACAGGTCAGTAGTGACTGGATCCAAGACAAGATGGCAACAACTTTTTTCTGACATGACACTACAGTGATGGATTTATGTCAATTGCAAGTTGCGGTCAGCATAACTCCATTGGGAAAATGTCTGTGTTTTGTGGGGGGCTATGCCCACCGAACCTCACATGCAGGGGTCTCTGCCCCCACACTCCCATAACTAAGGATTAACAACTCCGGGTGGAGTTCATTCAGGGAAAGGGGGCAAACCTTGGAGAAAGTAGTGCCAGGATTCCACAAGTACATTACAGTGGCAACAGCGACTTGCCACTGTAAAGTACTTCACTATTAAAATGTTGCTTTGGCATTGGCATACAGTAATGTTTGAAAGCCATTATCACCTGAGGGCTGCTCAGTGGCATAAGTGAAATGAGATTTGGTGGTTCAGTTCCCAGTGGCAGGTATCCACATCACAAATCCACCATCACAGTTGGTATTAATTGGCACCCTTGTTGGCAGTCTCACAGATAGGCAAAGGATTGAATGGGCATGAAGTCTGAATTACCTTCCCACCTATGTGGTGGTGTCTCCATTTCAGGGCTGAGGCACATTAGTGGGCAGTGTGGAGAAGCTTCCACTGTGATTGTCTGTGTTGTGCCTGTCATGGGCATAAATGGAGGACTTCAGGATTAGGTGTTGTCAATCCAGCACCTTTCACGAGCATTACATTCACATACAGAAAAAAAACTTTAAAAAAAGGGTACTATGCAGACTGGAATAGATAATGGCCATTATGCATGTAGGGAAGGGAAGTACACACCTGAGGTGCACATTCCACCCACGCAGCTATGCACCTGTGGACAGCTGTGCACCAGTGGCATTCACCACCGATGGCCACCTGTCTGTGGCAATGCCCCCCCCCGGCATGTAGGTCTGCACAGTGCTGGCATGGGTGGAGTCACAGACACAGCCGGGCATCCAATTGGATGCCTGGCATGGGTCCAACAGTAGCTCCCTTATGTGGAGGGGTGAATGTTAGCAACATGCCCTGTGGATGTCTGAGGGCCAGCAGTGATGGCAGGTGGTAGGAGGGCAAAGCTGCTGGCCCTCTGATGGCACCACAGGGGTGCAGTGGGATGGATGGGGCTTGTTGGGTGGCAGAGAGGGGGAGCAGTACAGCTGACAGCAGCGACGGGAGAGCACATTCAGTGCCACTGGAGGGGGACAGCCTTGTGTCGGTGCCCCTGTAAGGGGTATGGGTCTTGTAGAGGGCCTCCAAATTCAATGCTGTGTGCTGGGGGGGTGGGTGGCATCGGGTGACCATTTGCTGTGGCCCTGGAGTGTCACTGAGCTGTCCGCCCTATCTTCTGGTGTGTCCCAGGGTGTGCACAGGATGCATTGGGGGTTTATGGCAAGGTTCTCCCTGGCATACACTGTACCCCCCCATGCACCCCCTTGGCCAGCACTACACGCTTTAGTGCATGGCGCATAGTACCAGCCTGCCCCTTGCCCGCCCCCAGCACATTGCTCCTTGTGTGGCCAGGGGGATAGGATGCACATGTGCTGCATATCCCCATGGTGCATCCCATGTGTGGGGTGTAATGGGTGCGGAGTGGCTACACTCCCTAGATGCATGGTGCATTGCCACTCTGCCCCTTCATGCATAGGGGCCAATAAGAGTAATATATGGAAGTGTTATACATAAAAGTACTATACAGAATGGATTACACAATAAAAGTAATATACATAAATGGGATACAAATTAGGATTAATATACAGCAATAGAAAAAAGGAATGATATGCAGAAGTGTAATGATACTAAGAGTACTATACAGAAAATGGAAAGTAAGAGTATTATACAGAAATGGGGTAAATACTGAGTGCTATACAGATATGGCTACAAACTACGAGTACTATGTTTTACTATAATGTGATTTAAAGTAAGAATGCTATGCAGAAATTAGATACATAATAACAGTACTATATAGGAATGGGTTACATAAAAAGAGTACTTAACAGAAATGGAATACTGCATTAGACTACTATACCAAAATGGAATATGGTGTGTAATAAAAGAATTATACAAAAATGGAATACATCCAGTGATACCCAGAGACAATATGCAAACTATCAAGATAATGTATACTGTATCACACTATATCATTAGGAGTCCCCATTCAAATCACTTGGATTTCTGTAATATTTTGCAGTATACTGAATCCAGCTATATGATACATCTTATCACCGGTTACCACAGAAATAAAAGTACTATACAGAAATCGGATACATAGAACTAGTATAGAAAATTTGGATATATAAGTGTACTGCCCAGAAAAAGGACTTACAGTAAGGCTGATATACATATATTAGATACATAATGAGTAATACACAGAAAAGGTATACATAAGAATGGTGTCATATAGAATTAGGATACAAACCAAAAGTATTTTAGGGAACAAGGATTGTTTTTAACTTTGATTATTTGGTTTATCCAGAAAATGAACTGGACAAAGGATTTATTCACACCCACATCTAGTGTCATACAAGTGGCAACATTTAAGCATACAAGTACAATAAAAAGTAAATGTAAAATTTAGACAGTAAAACATCTATAGTGAGAATGTGATGCAATTTGGCATAATACAGATTTTAATTAGTGCATTCATATTCAACTCAATATTGGGTTATATGGTAATAGTTCTATACAGCTATATGATACCAAATACAGTATTAGTACTGTACTATTCATAAATTGCATACATTATAAGAGTACTATACAGAAAGGGGCACATGATAAAATACAAAACAGAAATTGGTGATATAGTAAGAGTTATATGCAAACACTGGGTACATAATAGTGGTCAGATACACAAATATAAATTATAAGAATATTTTACTGTTCAGAAATGAGACTCATAATAGCACTGTACCAAACTTTTGAACCCATAACAATTGTACTATATAGAAATGGGACACATAATATGAATACTATACAGAAATGGGATAAATAATATGAGTAATATACCAAACTAGGATACATATTGTAAGAGTACTATACAAAAATGTGGCACATAGTAAGAGTACTATACATACGATACATGACAAGAATACTGTACAGAAATTGTATATATTATAAAATAAATATACTGAAATGGAATACACAATAAATTTACTATGCATAAATTGGATGGATCATAGGAGTAATACAGTGCATAGAGAGGATTTGTACTACATGGATTTCCATGCAAGCTGAAACCTTGCTATACCAAAGTTCAAAGGTCAAGGAACATGGTTGAACCCTTCTGTTGTACAACAAGGTTCCAGCTGATTGGTTTCCATAGTACTGCTGTGTGCACAGCAGTCAGTTCAAGTTCTGAACAGAAACAGCCTGCCTGCCTGGGTAGCACTGTGA
This sequence comes from Neoceratodus forsteri, assembly GCA_016271365.2. Classification (NCBI taxonomy): domain Eukaryota; kingdom Metazoa; phylum Chordata; order Ceratodontiformes; family Ceratodontidae; genus Neoceratodus; species Neoceratodus forsteri. Next base: position 35,729,689 of record CM057450.1, read on the forward strand.
AAACACCTCTTTTTTAATAAAAACTTCAAAAAAAGAATTCACTATAAAAAATATTGCTTGGGCAACCACATGCCCAACCAACCTTAGTTGCCACCTCAGACTTCTGATTACAAAGGACCTGTCAAATGTCATTCTCAAGGTCTGATGTAATCAGAACTCCACTGTGGCAATATAGGCTAGTCGTACATGGTTGCCCAACAAGTACAGTTGCAGCCATAGTTACATTGAAATATTTCTAGATATTTTGCAATATATCTAAAGGGATTCTAAAGGGATTCTCTCTCTGTTGGCCCAGAGTAATACTGCAGACAAGCAGGGAATTTCTCTAGAGAGTAGCACAGAAATGTCAGTAAATATTTGGCCATGTCTTTGGCTGCAACTGTGCAACTGTGTTCTTCCTATGTGGCACACAATAATAATATAAAGAAAAAGGATACATACGAAGAGTAATATGCAAAAATGGGATACATAATAAGAGTAATCTACCAAATTAAGAGTACAATACAGAAATGGAATATATAGTAAGAGTATAATACAGAAATGGAATGCACAATAAGAGTAATATATGGAAAACAATACATAGTAAGAGTACTATACAAGAATGAGATACATACTAAGAGTGCAATACAGAAATGGAAAAATAATAAAAGTAATATATTGAAATGGGATGAAAAATAAGACTAAATTACAGAAATAGGATACAGAATTGGAGCACTATACAGAAATTGGGCACAGTATCTATAGTAAGAGTACTATTCCAATACATAGTGTGCCCTATGCACAAAAAAAAAAGGGTGCCAATGCGAGTATGCCTAAGGCATGTAGGCAACCCTAAGAGTGGAATCCTTGCATGGTCCCCCCCCCCCCACAGCATTCACTATCCATGCACCCAGTAGATCCATGGCCGTCCCCCTGCTGTGTAGACAGCAACATGCTGGGGGTGTTCTGGGGGCATGCCTGCACTATGCACCATGCACTAAGGTGCATAGTGCTGTACTCAGGAGGGATGTAGGTGGGTGCAGAATATGCCAGAGGGGACCCTGGTGTAACCCACTGTGCACTCCCATGGACTGCACCCGACAGACATGTCGGGACTGGGACACAGCCATCTGTGCAGTATCAGCCTACTAGGCAGATGAGGAGGGCTGAGGCAGCTGACTGGGTGAGTGCTCATATGGTAGAGCAATGGTGCCCAGTGGCATGGAGCTGCCATCCACTAGGACCCTGAATGTGGCACACATCACCCTTGTCCCCCCACCACAAGGCAGCCCCGTCACCCCTGTAGTGAAGCAATCCCCCCATACATGCCATCCCCACCCTGGCTGTGTAGGAGCATCCCCCCCACAAAAGTGTAACCATTCCCAATAGCTGAACACCCCCCAATGTATGCCCAGTTCCCATTGCACAGTGCAAGGCACACCCCTTCACACACGCAGTGGTGCCATGGCCCCACAGCCTGACCCCCAACTCTGGCAGCACCTACAGTGGGCAATGCCTCCTACCCCCACCCAGTCCATGGCAGTCTCCCAGCAAGCCTGACCCAGTCACCACATGTAGTTGCCTAGGGGTATATGACTGCAACCCCCCAGCCCCAGCACCAATCCCGATACCCCAACCCACACATTGGTGATCAGTGTTCCCCCAACCCCCGTGGCCCCAACAACACTCCCTCGTCCACTGTACCTGCTGGTGGTGCCATGGCCTGGAAGCCAGAGGCACAGCCCTCCTCACACCTCCTTGGTCACCGGCTATCCAAGAGATGCTGTGAGGACACCCCTATATATAGGCAGCACCATTCTAGCATAACTTGAAAGGACGGAGGCCACGGAGATATGTGGAGGGCTGTGCCACTGGCTCTCCAGACCTGCAGCATCACCAGCAGCCATGAGGGAGAGGTGTGTTGTTGGTGCTGTGGGGGTTGGGGGGAACACTGAACACAAGTGTGGGTCAGAGGATCGGAATTGGTGTGGGGTGTTTGGGATGCCCAAGACTGCACTGGGCCAGGCACAATGGAGCTGCAGTGTGTGTGTGTGGGGAGGAGGGACACTACCCACCAATGCAAGATCAGGGGAATCGGGTTCTGGGGCATGGGAGTGGCCCGGTGTTGTGGTACTGAGCCTGGGTCACAAATGGGGATGCTTTGGTGGGAGTGCACTGCTGTGTACTGTGTGATGGGGTAGGCTGCCATCCCAGACTGGGGCAGGGGTCCAACAACAGCAGTCAATCCATGTGCTAGGAAGGCACTGTGTAACATGGACACGGCCAGAGTGGGGTAACCGGAAGACAGGGACTGGCCACCTGGGTCCAGGTGCCTGCAGTTGGTATTCACACACCCAGACCTGTGCCTTACCATGTAAAGGATACACTGTGGGACCCAGGATGGGCATCCCATTGGATGCTTGCCTAGACCCATAACTCCATCCCTGGCCACCCTGCATGGTCCTGCACACTGGAGGGGGGTTGGAGCAGCAGACAGGTGGTGGCCATTAGTGGTAAGAAAAGCAGCACTGCCCCAGCATGGATCCCTTCTGTGCATGGAATAGCACCACCATACCCAACAGTGCTGGAGCAGTAATTGTGATTTTCAAAGGGAGGTATGCAAATGAGCCCATTGGTCATGCAAGGCACTAAGAGGCAATTTTCATTCCAATTATTGGCTCTTTTGCATAGGAAGGTTAGTATGGTGCTGTCTCCCTCCCCTGAGTGCTCAGTCTTGTAGAGGTATGGAATTCCCTGGTTCCTAATGGTCCCATCTTCCTCCGATCAATGTCCCCATGCCCAAATAATTTATCCCTGGTGCCTAGTTGTCCTTCCTCCCTCTGATTGCCATCCCCCTTCCAAGTAAGTTATTCCTGGTGCTAGAGGTCCCTCTTCTGATTGCCACTTGCTAAATAAAAGTAGTCTCCCTTGTGCCAGTGTCCCATTCCCTTCCCCTGGTCCCAGCCCATTAAGAATAAGAGATCTCCCTGACACCCAGTGGTCCCTTACATTCCCCAATCCCCAGTCCTCTTTGGTAAACATATTCCCTGGAATTCAGTGGTACCACCAGTCACTGATTCCCCAACCCCCAACACCAAAAACATTTAGTCCTGTGCTTATGCTGTAAGCATACTATACACAGTGCAAGAAATAAATATTCTCTATTTTGTCCTGGTAACCCCCCAATTGCCTGTACTGCTGTTGTCAATGCAATAATCCCTGGTATCTAACTACAGCACCAACTATACCCCCTTACCTGAATCATCTTTGCCACTGCAGCCCATATGGTGACTGACACAGCCCTCCTCACATCTTTCAGGCCAGCTGCCATATCCAAAGCTACAGATAGTGCACATCCTATGTACTTTACTGGGCATGAGTACTCTGTATTGACAGACAGACGGAGAGGCAGACAAACAGAGAGAGACAGACAGGGCAGGGGGATGTGTTTATTTTCTTTGCAAACTAAGGAACATTCATAAAATGGGTAACATATTTTAACATGCTTAGTCTTCACAAGAGGATAGGTATTCTAGAAGCACATCACTGCATGGTAAAAATGTGTGTTACAGACAGACAGACAGAACAGGGGCTCGGTGTCTCACTGCTTTCACTGCAGCCCACAGCACAACTTCCAGCTGTGGCTGCAGAACTCAAGAAAATCCTGCTGTTCTTATACAAAGAACATGGGGGAAGGGCTCTTCTCACTGAGTTGGGCACCCTTGATTGTGGGGGGCCCAGAAAAGTTATTTCTGCAAGTTAAAAAAAGTAGCAAAAAAAAACAAACAAATAATAGAATCTAAAAAACAGGTCCCGTTTAATTAGGTTCAGGTCTTTGTGGGTTTTTTTAACAGATCATTTTATGCATTTTCAATATTTGTGCGTTTAGAAGAGAAAAAAATAACGGTCATCTCGATCAGTATTTTATACTGCATGAGAGGTAAAGCATGAAAATATGAACACACAATGTTTCTTTCCATTCACATCAAGACATTAATCATAACTCTGGAACTGTACGATATTTTTCACCAAACCTTCCAAAGACACACCATTGGCATGGCCCCTTCAACCCAAAAAATTTTATGAAAAAATGCAACACTGTCTAGGCTGTAGGTGAGAGCAACACAAATACACAGTGTTAAGTACTGGAGAACTAAATGTGTTTTTTTTCTGTTTTTTTTGTGCTCCATATTTTGAAAACCAAACATCATACCATCACCAAACTTTTCACATCTTGAGTCCCTGGCAGGCTGACTGCACATGCTCAATTTTGCGCTATTTTGTCCAACAACATCAACGTTATTAAGGTACAAAATTGGAGTTTAACATTATTACACATCTTACTCAACCCAAGCTATTGGGGCATTACTGCACCCCTATAATATATGAAATACTGGCTGAATTGCATCTAAACATTAGGTTTTCCAAAGTTTACCACAGGCAACACCTGCTCATTAAGTTCAGGACATTCAGATAGAATGGCAGATAGGACAAAAGGCTGCAGGCTGCATTTTCAAAGCTCATGATATTCTTGCAGTTACAGAAAAAAAATGCCTCAAGTGGGTCTCCAATTGTAGAGCTGCAGTTTTTCCCACAGCTGTAGTTTTCACAAAGGTGAAGCTGGTGTATTTTGAGGTACAGCAAGTGGTTGAAGCTTTTATTACAATTCTTGAACTTATTGGGTTTCTTGCCTGTATGCCTTTAGATGCTGGGGAGTGTTTCAATGGTCATTTGCAGAGTGCCTTTTCACCAGAGGTCAATACATGGGGTTCAATTTTCAAAGAGCCTTTAGAGTGATGCAAGTTGTGTCTCATAGGTCTGCGGCAAACTTCAGGTGCGTCATGGACCCTGTGCCCAATTTAATAAAAGGGGGTCCCTGCACCAAAACCTAGGAGTTGCCACAGCCAAAAGATAGCACCAAACATTTGGCGCACCTGCAGGAATTGCCGCAGGGGTCCAGTCCCATGCTCTGTGCAACACTAGAGGGGCTGCAAAATAAGTTTGTGTGTGTGTGTGTGTGTGTGTGCACGTGTGTGCATGTGTATGTGTGTGACTGTGCATGGCAGGAGGGGGCTGGAGCAAGAAGAAGCATGGGTGATGTCCAATGGTGCATGAGGAGATGGCGGAAGACCACTATGGTGATGGGACTGAGGTGCATATTGCAATGACTGGCAGTCATTTTGCTGGCAGTTTGGGGAGTGTTGGCAGGGAGGGAAACTGACCTGGCCTCAGTTTGGCACAGCTGTTGTACCTTCCTGAGAGGTGCCAGAAGCCTATAGGTGGGAGGCAGCCTGCTATAATGTGTGTGTGTGGGGGGGTTGGGTGCCAGAGAACTTCTGTGGTGCTCAAAGATGGTTCCCTTCCACCACTGTCAGCTTTCACCCTGCAGCCAGTGCATCCCATGTACATGCTTCTGACTCAGGGCAACTCTGGGGTAGGTGCCATGCCCGTGGCCACCTGGGGCCAGATAAGTTTCCCTCCCTGCTAACCCTCCCTGGACTGCTAGCTGATCAACTGCCAGTCATTGTAATATGCACCCTGTTTGGGTGCCACATCACCACTCTGGTCTTCTGCCATCTCCCCCGTGCCCCCTAGGGAACCCCCCTGCTCTTTCTTGCCCTGGCCCCCTCTTGGTAGGTTCCCTCCCAATGGCCACATTGTCATGCAGTGGCACAGGGCCCTTAGACCTCCTCCCAGCTGATCTAAGCAGAGTCCCCTATTTCATCCATGGTGGGCTTTTCAAAATTCAAAAAAAAAGAGGTTAGTGCAGCCCCAGTTCGGCATAAGCCCCTTGTGACATGGCGCACCACAATTTTGGTCAGAAGGCTGACACAGTGGCAGTTTGGTGCAATGGCTCCCGTTTTCAATGCAGACTGCATTCAGAAATTGGGATTGCCACAATTTTTGATGCAAGGTGCCAGTTGTGTCAATTATATTTGATGCAGGCACCTTATGTCATACTTGGGGCTTTGAAAATCAGGCTCGTGGACTTCAAGCAATGCGTGGGCCTCTTGAGACATTATGACAACTGTTCTAATACTATTCAGATCAGCCCTCAATGTAGCTGAGTGCAACATGAATGCAGGATCACAGCTCTCAGAACACTGTTAATGGGATCAGTGGCTCTGTGGCAGCACAGCAGTTCTTCCCTAAGATCAGAGTGTATAGACAGTAAGAGCCCCTAATATCATGATTGGCTCTTCACTTTTTCTGGTTGGAGGCACATAAGGTGCCTGCATACAAGCCATACAAGGATTTGGGTTCATTATTTCAGGTGGGCCAACTTTAAGGAAATTGTGGGGGGGGGGGCAGCTTAAAAGTGCCCTAGCAGCAGAAGGAACAGGGGGAGATGTGGAAGAACAATGGTCTAGACTCAAAAGAGTAATATCAGAAGTAACAAGACACTGTGTTAGAATGCATAGTAAAAGTAAAAGAAAGAAATGACCACTATGGTGCTCAAAGGTAGTGGCTGAGAAAGTAAGGGAAAAAAGAAAGGCCTTTAGGAAATACAAGGAGACTTAAAAGGATGATGACAGGGAGAAGTGTCTGGAGAAAAGGAAAGAATCTGAGAAAGCAGTCAGAAGGGCTAAGGCACAGACAGGGATCCATCCTGGGCCCCTCCTTTTCAGCCTTTTCCTAAACTCCCTCCCCAAATCCTGCCCTGAACAAATAATCCTCTATGCCGACGATGCCGTGATTCTTGCCACTCATAAAGATCCAAACCTGTTACGCCTCAACCTTCAGCATGCTTTTTCCAAAGTTGAGATGTGGTTCCTTGAACATAAGCTGGTTCTAAACCACAAAAAAACTAAATCCATGCTCTTCTCTAACCCACAAAAGAAGAAACGGCAAGTCCCACTCACCATTAATACATACCTAGGAAATACCCTTGAACAAGTGCCAATTTTCAAATATCTTGGAATCAACTTTGATCAAGGCCTAACCTTTGCAACTCACATTGATAGTACAGCAAAAACTATTAATCAGCGAATTGGGATTCTGTATCGGAACCGACAGCTTCTTACCCATTCTGCACTGAGGATTGCCATCCAATCCTCTATCATCTCAGTCATTGATTATGGCTTAGTTATATATGGATCTGCCACTACTACAGCACTTAGTCGCATTACAACATCCCTAAATAAGGCCTGTCGGTTGGTCACTGGTGCACACTGACGTACCCACACATGTGAACTCTATGCTGACTCAGGTTGGTTGCAACTCTTAAACCGGATAAAGTACCTTACCTGCCTGATGGCGAAAAAATCCACTCTGGGCCTCACTCCACCCTGTATCCAAGACCTGTTATGCCCGAGCGCTAGCACCCGTTTTACCAGAAGATCAGAACACCAGCCTCTCAAGTCCCCCGATGCCGGACTTCTCAGGGACAAAGATCATTTGCCTATCAGCCCTTAGCTGGCTAAATGCCCTCAGCACTCATATTACTGCCTCCACCTCTCTAGGTATTTTCAAATCAAGGCTTTTCTCTCACCTTGCCACCTCCAGCTCCTGTGACTGCCCTGATTAAACCTCCTATTTTCTCACTACCCACCCTGTCCCGTTATTTGACAAAGACATGTTTGGGAAACCTTTTCTCCTGCTATTGTCTGCTCCCCACACCTTATACTTACCCTCTCTGTTCTGGACTTTTTCTCTATTTGTTTCTCCTAATCTGGCATGACCTCTTTCTTGTAATAATAATGTGATTATTGATATCTCATGTCCTTTTGCACAAATGATTTGATATATATTTGTATATGTTTTCTTGCTCTTGACACAACACAATTGTTGTGTTATCTATGTAACCTTTTGTACTGTACCTAATTGACATGGAACCTTTGTAAAAGAGCCTCTGGCTCAAAGGTAGTAATTCCTAGAACAATAAACAATAAACAGACAGAGGAGGGTATAGCACAGGCTATTAAAAAAGGAGACAAGATCTTCTTCAAATACATTAGCAAGAGGAAAAAGATCAGAAATGGTGTTGTTAGGCTGAAGAAGGAAGAAGGAGATTACGTGGAAGACAACCTAGAAAAGGCTAAGCTATTGAACAAATGCTTTTGCTCAGTGGAAGGGGAGGGTGAGGGACCAAAACTCATTAGGAAGGGTCATCAGGTGAGTGAGGTTGACACTAGCCCATTCACTGTGGAAAGAATCCTAGAGGAACTCAGGAAAATAAAAACAGACAGGGGCCAGATGGAATTCAACCTAGAATATTAAAAGAACTCAGGGATGTACTGGTAGGTCCACTGAATGACCTTTTCAACTCATTTCTAGACACAGGGGAGGTACCTGAAGACTGGAGGAGGGCAGAGGTGGTCCATCTCCACAAGAGTGGCAGTAAGGAAGAGATAGGCAATTACAGACCTGTAATCCTGACTTCAGTAGTGAGAAGCTAATGGAGTCCCTACTTAAGCAGAGGATTGTGAATTTTCCTGAGACTAGCAGGGCATAGGATCCAAGGCAGCATGGACTCTCAGCGGGAAGGTCCTGTCAGACAAATCTAATTGATTTCTTTGACTGGGTGACCTGAGTGGTAGATCAGGTAAGGGCGGTGGATGTGGTCTGTCTGGATTTCGGCAAGGCCTTTAACACCATCCCACATATGAGTTTGCTAAATAAATTGAGAAGCCTGGGAGTGGGCAGTATGGTTGTAAAATGGGTTGAGAACTGGCTAAGAGACAGGACTCAGAGGGTGGTAGTAAATGGCATGAGATCAGAAGAAAGGGAGGTGACCAGTGGGTACCACAGGGATCTGTGTTGGGACCAGTCCTGTTTAATGTCTTCATTAGCGACATTGAAGAGCATCTGGATGGAAAGATATGCTTGTTCATGAGTGACACCAAGGTCTGCAACAGAGTTGACACACTGGAAGAGATGGGAAGAATGTGAAAGGATCTAAGCTTATTGGAGGAATGGTCAGGTGTATGGCAGTTCAGTTTCAATGCTAAAAAGTACAAAATAATGCACCTGGGCCACAGGAAGCCAAAAGAGGAGTACAGGATGGGGGTAGGGGGGAGGTTCTGGCCACCATAAGGCAAGAGAGAGACCAGGGGATCATCATATCAGCTGACATAAAGGTGACCAAGCAGTGTGAAAAAGTGGTGGGGAAAGCAAACAGAATGCTTGGATGGAAGATCCTACACTCTGCCCTGACCCTCTTCTGCAGCGGGCAAAGCTGCTTTCTCCTAACGACATCCCTACTTGTGTAACAAACTTACCCCCATTATCAGAAACTCACCCTCTCACTCTAGCTACAAACAACAGCTATGTCTCCTTCCTCCACCCTTATGCCACTGCCACAACTGAGATAAACCTATTACCTCTCCTGACTTTACCTTTCTACAATCCTCCCTAGCACTTATTAAAGATTCATTATGTAGAGCACTTACTACTGTATTGTTCACCTCTAGATATTCATCAAGTCATGTGTTTTTGCTCTCAATGCTGTATTATATTGATTGTAATTAGCTGCTACTGTTCGGTTGACTAATTCTCTGCATTTATTGTTTGTATTTCCACTGCTCCTTCCCCCCAGGTCTCACCTGGAATAGAGCATCTGCTCAGCATGCCTTTCCTGGTTACCAAATGTTTAAATAAATAAAAATAGGTAGAGGCATAACCAGCACAAAGAAAGAGGTGGTGATGCCACTGTACAGATCCTAGTAAGGCCTTACCTGGAATACTGTGTCCAGTTCTGGGGACTGCATCTCAGGAAGGACATAGACAGGATAGAGACGGCCCAGCGAATAGTGATGGAAATGGTACATGGCCTGCACCAGAAGCTGTATGAGGAAGGACTCAAGGACCTTAATATCTATTCATTAGAGGAAAGGAGAGAGAGGGGGGGGATATGATAGAGACATTCAAGTACCTTAGGGGGAATAAACAGGGTACAGGAGGGAAGCGTATTTCAGAGAAAGCATTGTGCAAGGACAAGGGGACATGATATATGGCTGGAGGGAGGAAGGCTCAGGGGGAATGTCAGGAAGTACTTTTTCACAGAAAAGGTGGTGGGTTCAGGGAACAGCCTTCCAGCAGAGGTGGTGGGGCTAAAACAATGCAGGGGTTAAAGAGAGCATGGGATAGACATAAGTGTATTCTGGAGATGGGCAGGGAAGGCATGCCACAGATCAAATAGGATATGGGCTGTCAACACTGAGTAGGGAAATGGGCAGGCTAGGTGTGCCGTATAGTCCTTATCTGCCATCAGAGTCTATGTTTCTATGCTTGCAGTTCTGAAAGTGAGGGAACTTGATCTTTCTGCAGTTACAGTGTACAGTGGGTAGCATTCATAGTGACAGGGTAGAGAAACTGCTGGGTACAAAAGCTCAGGAATTAGGCCTGCAGAAAAATCAACTGGGCTACTAGTTTCAGAGCCCTCCAGGAATCTGAACAGCCTAACATTGTCATTCATGGAGTTATTTTCAATGTAGCCTTCCTTTTGTTAGCAATGTGTAACCTTATTCTGGATCATCCAATTACTCTCTGTGCCTCAGCACAGTTTTAAAACACTTTCTGGGCAGACAAATGGCTGCCCAGAGACTCAAGGGAAACCAGCAGATCATGGAACTATTGCAAATTCTGGTGATATCCCTGGAAATTATCGGAATCTGTTTCTCTGGCCCAAAGAGGGATTTTAAATTTTGCATTGACACCTGGCATGCACATGCAAATGTTTAGAATGCCTGAGCACATGTATTTAAATTAAGGCTATGTACATATCCAAGGTGAAAAGGAATATGTAGCTAGGCCCACTAAGTAGGTGGGAGAAACAAACATAATCGTTTTTCCCTATTTGCATCTGTGTACATGAATTCAAAATGTAATGATTAAAAATAAGAATCATACAGATTCACCAACTATGAATGCACAGTTTGCTGTTTGAATTTGACATTAATCCTTAAGTTTTTTTTATTGTTGTTGTTGTGTATAGCTTATAAAAGAACTGCTGGCAAGTAAAAATAGCAAGACTGAGAATACAAAGGACTCGAAAGAACCTGATGCTGTGCCTGTCCCTTACATTTCTGATAAAAGGGAATCAATCAAATATGAGCCTACAGAAATAAATAACGTACAACAAACAGCTTGCTTCTGGAATAATAGATATGTATCTACAGCAGAGTGGAAACAACAGTATATAAATGTTGGGCAGGTGAAAGAAGATCCAACTTCAGCTCCAGGTTTTGGCTTGAGGGGGTCTCAGTTGAATGAATCAGAATATTGCACAAGGTATGCTAATCACATTCCCCCATATGCGTATGGTGTTTTGGAAGTAAACCCTGATGCTTTGCCATTAAATAAAGAGAAAGAAATAAAAGAGGGCATCCAGTTGTTATGGTCTCCACCATACACTGAGCAATATGTCAACCTGCAAAACTCCAGTCAGCTTCTTCCTGAGTGGCAACTGGGATCTCCAAATGCACTAGCAATGGTAACCCTGCTAGGTGCCAATGAAGATCGATATGTCAACCGGGAAATTTTAGAAGATCCTTTTCAGAGTAAATGGGGTCTGTGCCTGCAGGAAGCAGATGATATCTGAGGTTCTTTGTATTTTATACAGTAGTTCTTTAATGCAAATGTGTGTGTGTGTGGGGGGCGGGGGGCAGGTTGCACTCTCCTCTAGATAAGGATGAACTGAATAATGTTGTAAGAGTCATAATGGCAATTGACCAGATAACACAATAGAAAAAGTGAGAGCTTAACTTCTTTGTTCAAACTACTCTTTTATTCATGTAATTCAGTTTCTACCTTCTGGAAAAGAAAGCCAATGTTTTGTAGTCACAATATCAGGTCATCCTAGGTCCCAAGTGGACACCTGTAATTAAATGCATGCAATATTATGCTTGTGAGAATAAATGTGATTATGTTTCATGTTTTTGTTGATAACAGGACTGAAGTGAAACTATTTTGATAGTGTCTGTTTAGATGTGTCATCAACAAATCCCCCCATCTTAAGCATTTCACAATGGAATACTTTAGCTACAGTAACTGATGGGAAGGCTGCTTTCACGATGCATGATGACAGCACAGAAGCTGTCTGCTACATTACTAATAAATCAGTAAGATTATATAGGACTACACAGCAACATGCAAAGGCCACTACCAGGCATGTGGTGCCTCCTTTGTACAGAAACATCTTCATCAGAACAAAGAGAGGAACTGGATAAATGAAGATGCCATGCCTCTTATAAAATATGCAGACTATTCTAGTCATATTTCTTCAAATAGATTTTATTAATTAAATATTCAGATATAACTCACATAATATTACAAAAATCAAACATTATATTTAAGAAAAAACAATTAAAAAGTAAATTTGACATAACACTTACCATACATTCTCTCCTAACTTCCTTCTACTGTATTTAATTTACAGCCTTCTTCTCTTACCAGCTAAATAATTCTATATCAAAGTAGTATTTCAGTCAGCTCTAGGATTGGGGGAGGAGTAAGGCAAATAGCATAGCACATCAGGGAGAAGACATCCAGGAATAATATGTTACATAGAGGTGGTAAATTTCTTTCAATTTCCTTCCAGCTAGTACCAACATATCATCTTTTTCTGTATCCATTGCATACTGTGGTATAATTTATAATAACTCAGTGTTTCCCTTAACAAATTCCTCCAGCAATTTTTCTCAAAAACAGATTGAGTTCCACTTCTCTAATATGAGTTGTTTGGTGGTCATTGTTCCCATATTAAATACTTTGGGCCCAATTCTAGAAGAGTGGTGCAAGTCACTGCCAAAGTCGACTAACGCCAAACGCTATTGTGACATGGACCCTCGCCCTATTCTAGAAGGGCAAGGTCTCCATGGCTATGTCCACGACTTGTGACATGCAGAAAATGTAACCTGAGGGCGTACAAGGGAACATGTCTTAAGTCTCCCAACAAGCACAAGTATTCCCCAAAGCCCATGAGACAGATGCCTCCCCATCCATTCCCGCATCCGAATGTAGTGTCGTAAAATGGTTACAAATGAAACACTCCTGAGATCCCTGGTAGTCTAGTGGCCCCCCACCTGCCCCACCCAGCAGTGACAGTCCACCTGCACTTCCCCACCCATCCCTAGCCAGTGACTGGCACAGCCCACTTCTCACCTCCACGGTAGAGGAGGTGGTGACACTGCTCCTCAAGAAAGCTGCTCTGGATCCAAACTACTTTGCCAAGTACAGGCTTATCTCTAACCTTCCCTTTGTTGGGAAGGAGATTGAGAAAGTAGTTGTGTTACAACTGGAGAATCATCTTACCATTCACGATATCTACAATCCTCTCCAGTCTGTGTGACAAGGCACAGCCTCGTCACGGGATTCAGGATCAGCTTTGCGGTGGTTAAAGAGTCTCAGGAAGACCAGTTTGTTAACATCACACCAACCAGGTATAATTTTACTTTCTTAATATGGTTGGTGACACAGAACTTTGAGCTTCTGCCCTTTTCCTTTTTAAGCCCCACTGGGGAAAATGAAACAAAAACAGAAATAAAGAGGCCTAGCTCTGGGTGGGAGCACTGACTAAACAATTCCCGTCCCTAACTAGAAATCCTCCTTTTCCAGAAGGTTAGACCTTCCGGAAGAACACAAACAGTAAAATGGGAAACTCACAATGAAAATAACTTTGTTTTCTTTTTGGCCTAATCCGGGAGACCAATCTCCTGAGGGTTACTTAAGGGACTCCTGTTCTGAAACACATCCAAGCAGCTTGTCAGCCCTTTACCCCTGTAGCAACTCTCTGCTGGCTTTTCCTTCCTGTTTTTAAAGCTCTCCTGTCTGTGCAGCTGCAGCCAATCAGCCGAATCAGCTGCAGCTGTACCCTGACTATCTTACTTAGGGAAACCTCCTCTCCTCCAGTACCTGAGTTTACCACATCTGGTTTCCGGAAAAGGCACAGTACTGAGACTGCTGTGGTTCGGGTGCTCAATGATCTTTCTTGATGGCAAGAGATCAGAAGTGCTGTTCCATCTTGATGCTTCTGGAGCTGTCTTCAGCATTTGATACTTTGGACCATGGGGTGCTGCTTGAGTGCCTGAGGGTCATCTGTGGCCTGGCTGGTCTGGTCCTCAGATGGTTTCAATCATTCCTCTCTGGCAGATCTCAGAGGATGGGGTCAGGATTTTTTCCTTGGATCCATTCTCTCTGCTGTGTGGGGTCTCCCAGACTTGGTGTTGTTCCCTATGTTGTTTGCAGTGTACATGCTGCCCCTTGGAGACATTGTAAGATGATATGGGCTGAGGTTTCACTGCTATGCTGATGATACCCAACTCTATCTGTCCTTTCCACCTGATCAGGATAGTGCAGTCTCAGTCTTTAACAGCTGCCTGGTGGAAATCCATGACTGGATGAAATCCAGCTGGCTATACTGAATTCCGAGAATACTGAGTTGTTGTTGGCGGATCTGGGTTGCCAGATAGAGAGGTCAGTGGCTGGGCTACCTTCTGGTCTTTTGCTTGGAGGTGCCCAGTTGCTGACCTCTGAATGGGTGCACAACCTGGGGGTGATTCTTGATGATGGTCTGACACTGCATTCACAGGTGTCAGCAGTCATCAAGTCCTCCTTTTACCATCTGAGGAACATTGCCAGGATTAAGCACCTTGTTCCATCTGGTGACCTTTCCACATTGATCCACTCCTTTTTGACTTCATGCCTTGACTACCATAACTCCCTCTACCTGGGGCTGTCAGGGGTTGATATTCATTGCTTGCAGCCAGTGCAGAATGCTGCAGTGAGGCTGTTGACTTGTTCAAATCATGTCACTCCCGTGCTACTCTAACTGCACTGGCTGCCTGTACAGTGGTGGATCACCTTTAACGTCGGACTTCTGACCTACAAAACCCTGCATGGACAGGGTCTGAGCTATCTGCAAGAACTCCAGATTCTCTACAGCTCTGGCCATCCTCTCCACTCAACTGATGAAGGGTTGTTAGAGGTTCCCAGGGTCTAGCTGAAAACATCTGGGGCTCATGCTTTTATGTATGGAGCCCCTACCCTGAAGAATTCTCTACCTACCGCATCAGATTCGAGAGTGCAGGACTGTGGAGAGCTTTAAGGCAGCCTTAAAAACTCATTTGTTCAAATTAGCATTCAGTGAATTCTCTATTTAATCTTTTTAGTCTGTATTGTTAGAATTTTATGGATTCTATGTTATCTTGTGTTTTATATGTTTTACTATTTTATTATTGTACAGTGCTTTGGCTTGTTGAATTGTGCTTTATAAATAAAGTTTATTATTATTATTATTATTATTTACTGGCGTACAAGTCAAATATTTTTTTCTGTAAAAATTAGCTCTTGATGTTTATGAATGAAAGACCAGTTTCAATCCCAGCTTAATGTTTGGGCTATACAATACATTTCCTGATCCAGATACCCTAATCCCCTTGAATTAAAGGGTATTTTAAGAGCTTACCATGCAATCCTAGGCTTGCCCTTTCTCCATATGAATTTAGTATATTTCTGTACTGTATAGATCACTGGTGAGGCTTCATCTGGAATACTGTGTCCAATTCTGAAGACCACATCTCAGGAAGGACATAGACAGAACTGAAGCCGTCCAAAGAAGAGCAACAAAAATGATATATGGACTGCACCAAAAGCCTTATGAAGAAAGACTCAAGGAACTAAACATCTATTCACTGGAAGCGAAAAGGGAGAGAGGGGATATGATAAAGACTTTCAAATACCTTAGAGGAATAAATAGGGTACATGAGGAGAGCATGTTTCAGAGAAGAAAGTGCACAATGACAAGGGGACATAACATGAGGCTGGAGGGAGGGAGGCTTAGGGGGAAGGTTAGAAAGTATTTTTTTTCACAGAGAGGGTGATGGATCCATGTAACGGCCTACCAGCAGAGGTGGTGCAAGCGAAAACGGTATGGGGATTCAGAAGTGCATGGGTTAAGCATAAAGGCACCATGCTGTACAGCAGAGCGGGGGAAAAGCAGTCCAGATAAGAGTGGGGATTGCCAAACCAAGTAGGAAAATGAGCAAACTAGGTGGGCTATATGGTTCTTATCTGCCGATAGATTCTATGTTTCTAGTAAATACTCTTCTTACATCTTGAAACCAGACCTTAGTAAGTGAGGCAAAAAGATTTTGAAAAGTATATATCAACAGTGGTAATGCATCTACCCTTCTACAGAGTGATAAGGATAGTTTTTGCCAATTCTCTACCAGCAATTTGACTTTCTGTTTAGTCTTAACATAATTTATTTTTTATATTCTATGTTTGTTAATGGTATTCCCAAATACTTAATTATATTATCTATTGTGAAATCTTGACTAAATTATGTCATTGGGAAATCTGGTAACTGGAATATTTGCATGATAACTGATCTGTTTTTATTCAGGCTATAACCTGAAACTGATGAGAAGCCTTTAACTTCTTCGAGAAAAAGTACCAGTGAATCCCTAACTCTGTGTAATATAAACATAATGTCACCTGCAAATACACTCATTTTGACTATTTAATTCCCTATTAAGAATAGCTCTATATGTTTAGTATCTCTTACTGTATGCAAAAATGGTTTCAAGGCCAACATAGATAAGATGGATGAAAGTGGGCACCCTTGTCTTACTCCATTTAATATATTGTACTGTGGAGGTAAATAGGAATTAATTAGAAATCCAACAATTGTTTTATTATACTGTATGACAGTGCTATACGTTTTCTTAGATTCACTGGTGCAGTTTATCTTTCTAGCATTTTCATTATGCATTTTTTGTTTAATAGATCAAAGTCATTACTAGCATCTAAGGCTACTGCATTGTAATATTCATTATTTGGGTCATATTGTTTGTTAATCTATTCATAAAGGGTTTGTACTTTAATAGTTGCATGAGAGATCTTCCTACCACTGTCCGTTTATAAACCCATACTGATTTCGGTGGATGGAATCAGGTAAACCTGGTTGTAGTCTATTTATTATTCATTTTGCAATAATTTTATAGTCTGTGTTTAACAGTGCTATTGGGTGGTAACTATGTGGATTACTTCTGGGTTTCCCCTCTTTATGTATCAGAATTGCTTTAGCTTCAATAATGGAAATTGGTAATTGCAAGTCCTATCTACTAGCTATTCCAGTACTCTTAGTAACCAAGGTGTTATTAATTTTGATATGTCATAAAATTCACTAGTTATTCCATCCATTCCTTGAGATTTGTTTTTTGGCATCTTCTTAATGATTTGTTTTAATTCATTTTCAGAAAATGGAACAGTGTCACAATTTAATGTTTTTTATTTAGTCCCTTGTGCATAATTATCCAGCTGAGCTTCTGTATACTGGATTTGATTTTCACATGTACTGTATATGGTCATAAAAATTACATATAGTTTCACCCATGGATGTGCTCCCCCCCCCCCGGACATCTCCTAACAATGTTATTATATTACACTCTCCTGCTTTTCTTAGTAGTGGTGTCAAAAGTTTTCCAATGTATCTCCCTGAAACTATTTAGAACATTAAACTTTTTAATATGTATTGTTTTTGATGCAATAGTTCTTGTTTCTTATGTCTAATGCAATTCCATTACTCTATATATTTATCATGGTCAAGCAATATTAACTTATCTAATTGCTTCATTTTTATATCCAGTCTATGTTGCTTCTCTTTATTCTTTTTATTCCTGCTTGATAGGAAATAGCAGCTCCTCTGATTGTAGCCTTAAATGGGTTCCATAAGCGTGCTATAGTAGTTTGACCATTATAATTATAAAACCAATATTTCCTAACAGCATTTTGTATTTTCTCCATAAGTATATCGTCTTTCAATAATTATTAAGAGACCATATTCGTATATATTGCTTGTCTAAATTGAGAAGATCAAGAGAGAAGGACATGAAGACGTGATAAGAAACCAAAACAGAGTCTGTCTTCAAGTTTTTTCTTTATAGTTAAAATTTTTATTGAATCACCCAAACATAGCATAACAACCAACATTTAGCAATTAAAGCAATGAAGCGATGGGTCTACACGTATGCATAACAGTTCATACCGATATAAGGAAAGATAGGAAGGATGGGTAAAATAGAACTAGAACCTTACAAAAGGAAAACATTGAACCTACACAGATATATAAAACAAAAGGTATGTAAGCAAAAGTCTAAACAGGTAATTTGGAACAGTTGCTCCAAGGAAGTGTGAAGCAGATTCATTTAAGAATGTTAGGCCTAGATATTCAAAAGTCCCCAGGCACACAGCCCAAGTGCCTTCACAATGCAACCCAGATGCGCCACCCAAAAAATCTGCCATATTCAGCTGATGCACCACAGGATACACCAGCGCAACTGTGGCTAAATATACCACAGATGCACTATAGTGCAACTGCATATGCACAGTGCAGAAGGATAGGACTGAATACTGCAAGTGGAGCAGACCTACCTGAGACTGGAAAAACATGTCAGTGTCCAGGGAGGGCCATGATTGCAATCCAAGTGAAGAGACAGGGGGCCCCAGCAACCATGGTTATGGTAAATAGAGTTGCACTGCACAGGATCAGGATAGGCACTGCACAGCACAGCAGGGGCACAAGACGTGGCAACACACACAGAGGCATGCATTGTGACCAGCACATGCTGATGGCCTGGCACTGACAAGGACATGGATGACTGGACAGAACACTGTGGATGTCAATGGACAGCACGGCCAACACAGGCACTGGCATAACAGTGCGAGGTAGCCAAATGTGCCAGATGTGCATAGGCCATGTAGGCTACACACGTCCAGGGGCACATGATGTGGGAAGCAGTGCAGTATAGCATACAGTGCAAACACCATGGAATGTGCAGTTATGGGGGTGAAACACACCAAACATGCAACTGTGGGCAACAGGGGGTGTCAGCATAGATGCACCACAGAGATGACTATGACAAGTAAGGTGGTGGCCTGCGTAGGAGAAAAGGGAGGTCATGCACTACAGGACATGAATAGGCAAGCTGTGCAGGCCAAAGGGAAGTGGGCAGTGTAAGCAACAGAACAGCAGACATCAACCACAGCACAGACCGACCACAGACACAGGGAATGTCCAGTATAAAAGGCTTTAATACAACACACAAGAAAAATGGTAACACAAATATGTAATAATACCAAGAACAGCAACGAAAATATCAAAATGGGGTGGATGAAAAGGGTACAGGGAATGCAGGTAGGGCGGAGAACTGCAGGTGATGTAACAGGGAAGGGGAGTGATGTAGGGGTGAACAAAATGAAGTCCAGGCAATGCCAGTCCGATGGCCACACATAATTATTAAAGTTCCTGGTCCCCGTCGGGGGGTGGTTGATCTGGCTCAACCCTCTGAGCACCACTGTCAGCTCCCGTATGGCATGCAGACTTGCCCCCAGCTGCCTGAATATCACCCCCTGCCTGTGAAGTATTGTGGTTAATGTCCCCGGTGAGCCTCAGACCTGGTCCTGTCTTCTGCCTCTACACTGGCCTATATCACAGGCACTACCCTCAGCAGGCTGACCTGTGTGGTGAAACAAAGGACATGTGCTCAGTGCCACAGTATACACGGGCTTCCCCCCTCTGGGAATGATGCACACGCAGGAGCTTTATGGGACACAGGCATGGCCCCAACAATGCACCACGCACATGATACACTGGCAAACAGCCACACAAAAATGCCACACAGTAGCCCAACTGACAGACAGTGTGATGTAATGGCAGGAGGTGCATGCAATGGATGTTGCTGTGGGACATGATGTCATGCCCACCCACACCATACATGGCCAATAGTCATGTGCACCACATCTAAAGGCCTAGTGGACCACATGTGTGCCATGCCAGGCACCCACAGTCCTGATGGGACACAGACAATGCATTGGACACACATGGGCATGGTGCACAGCAGGACCACCACATGGTGCAAGGACAATGGTCACAGTGTGCTGACTGGCACAACTGGGGCATACACGACTAGCGGCCTTGTGGCTGTGGTGGACACAGGAACCCCACACCACCCACACTACCCATCTCAAACAGCACAGAACAAGAACAGAAAAGCACACCCACCTTCTGCAGGTCTAGATGGCACCCTGCGCAGTCCAGCACTCGCTACCCGCAGTCTCCTGGACCTACCGCGCTCATGGCTTCTGTCTGCTGCCCACTGGTGTTCTTCCCAGTCTGCAAGTGGAACACAATAGAAGGGAGACATGAGCAGCATGCTGTCACCACCCCACAGCTCTCCCTCCAGCAACACTACACACAACCCCCCCAACCCTGCAATGCCCACAGGATACAGCAACACCACTCCTCAACTACAGGAATAGCTTGCAGGCTATGGCAGAGTGAGCAAACAGTGTACACACCTGGTCTTGGCACATCACCCCTGCGGGCATGCTCCTGCAGCACCCTTAGCTTCTCAGGGTCCCTCTTCTGCAGGTTCCCAAGTGTGAGGCATCCCCGTCCTCCTCTTGAGCCTGTTTGCCACATTGGCCCAGACCTGGGACCTTGACTTCTGCAAGGCCTCAGAACTGAACAGCTGACCCTCCACAGGCTGCACCAATGCCACAAGGTTGATCAGCTCAATGTCACTCCAATTAAGGGCCCTTGGCCCTGCTACCCCAGCACATGCCATTGTTTAGACAGTGTGCAAACAGACAGTGACACTTCCAGCATGCAGCTCTGTGTGCCATATGGCCTGCTCGCAGGCAATGCATAATAAGCATGCATGTGAAGGTCTGTGCAGCACATGGATGTGCAATGCCAATGCATGCTATGCAGGCCATTGTGCATTAGTGTGCATGTGCGGTGCTGCAATGCTGGGCAGTAGAACAGGGTCATGTCATCGCACACTGTGCATGCATGACCAGACTCATGGCCATATTGGCAAGGTTGCAACATGTCACATATCAGCCAATGGAATCGCGCATCAACATGGACATGTGCTGTGCAACATCACAGCACATGCACCGCTGTGCATGATGTGCGTGCCACATAATATCGTGCATATGCGATGATGCACTGTGCTGCTGTGCACAATGCATTGCTAGATAATGGCTGGTTGTGCTGCTGCACATGGTGGGTATGTACCAGAGAACAGTGCATGTGCAGAGATGCACAATGTGGAAGTAATGAGCACAATTACATGCGTAGAGCAAATTGAGATGGGCTGGGAGCAAATGAGCCATATTCAGCCAGGATATGCAAATTGCCCTATTGCCCAATCATAGCACAAGTCCCCACATTAGCATCTCATTACAGTCTGCACAGACCCTCATTTACATGTGCTGAGCTATAAATGGGCTGTTCTGTGCCACCACACACCGCTGGTGACCAGCAGGTACTGCACCTTGGAGGTTTGTTTACCACAGCTACACTGTTGCTGGATCTCTGGCCAGGATGAGCCAATGCCTGGGAGCAGTGCAGTATTACTGTGTACTGTGCTAACGGTGGTCACACTTCCACCCCACAGGCACTAGTATGGCAGTGGAAGAGGAGGTGAGATGGAGGAGACATCTGAACTTCATGGATGATGAGCTGGGTGCCCTTTTCAAGGCCTATGTCTGGATGGAGGACCTCCTGTCAGGGAAGACAGGCACATGGCAAGAGAGGTCACAGAGATGGGATGTGGTTGCACAGGTTGTGAACACCCATGGAGTGTACAACTGCACCCCCACAGGAATGCATTAAGTGCATGAATAGTGAGAAGACCAGGACCAGGGAGCGCCTGGCCACCATGTGGGCATCCCTGCAAGCCACAGGGGGTGGGCCATGCACCGTGCCACCACTAACTACATGGGAGGAGGTGCTTGCATCTACACTGTCCTGGGCATCTGTGGAGGGTATCCTTGGAGATGGCTTCCAGACAGGCAGAGACCCTGCACAGCACTGTGTGTATGCATGTGTCACATTGTCTGTATGGCTATGTGCTGTGATCCTGGGTGTGCAGGGCATGCCACACATGGATGCACACGTTGTCGCCATGCCACTATGCAGTGCATCCACCATTGCACATCCCCCCGTGGCCATGTAGTGTCCCCCATGCAGCCTGTGTGTGCTGCTGTGACTGGCTGTGATACCAGGGACATTTGCCACTGAGGTGGGGCAGCCAGTGGTGGTCACTGTTCATCTGTGTTCATGTGCCACGTTCCTGAATGCCAACAACACATGACAGTGCAATGCACCATTATGGCTTGTCACTGTTGCTGGTGTGCCCACACACAGGCTGCAGTGCCCCTTGCCCCGGGGGGATGGCCTGTGCACAGTCATGGCCTTATGGTCATCCACATCATGGAACCATGTGTGCATGGCTCTTCGGCATGCAATGCACACGTCATACAGTGGTGTGGGTGACACAGGTTACAGTGCCGGTGCATGTCATGTGTGGCAGTGCCCACACAACTGTGCTTCATGCCACATGGCCCCATGTACATCTGTCAATGGACATCAATGGAAATGCTGCCCTGACCATACATTCCTGTCTGCATTACAGCGCCATCATGCTTCAGGGGAACTGCAGGGCATGGCATGCAGGTGGAGGGACCGGTGGAAGAAGTGGAGGAGGAACCAAGGCCATCAACATCGGCTGGGATTGAGGCCAGTGCGGGCAGGAACAGCCTGTTCCAGGGCCTGCTGAGATTCATGGGTCTGAACACCCTGCCTGATATTGAGTTGCCTGATGACCTCACGGTGCTGGCAACAGCCACGGAGGATGATGATGCCACACAGCATGAAGGTGACAACACACAGTGGTGCCACTGTCACAGCACAGATGGCCACACAGATTGCAACTGCAGTCACGCATGGCCCCAGATGGGCTGGCCCACCAACTACCGCATCTGCAGCAGTTGTGGGCAGCTAGGTCTGAGGTGTGGCTGTGGGATCAGGGACCATCACCCTGTGTAGCAGCAGGGTGTTGTGTGGCAGTAACACACTGCCCATGCACATGATGCAACTGTACAGGTACGCATTGTGCCTATCCATGCACAATCCCCACCCGAACAGTGGCCAGCTGTGCAGTAGCCATAGGCCATTAATGTTGCACTGCAGGCCGGTACACCACCCACCCATCAGTGCCCCCACAAGACAGGTCCCCTGCTGATGGGATTGATGAGCACAGCCAGTTCTTTCAGGCCTCCATGGGGCATCAGGGTGTGCTCAGGGAGGTGTGTCAGGGCCTGCATGTGCAGGTGGGCATCATGGATGATCATGACTCTGCAGGCCGCTTCCGGTTGATTGGCGTGATACGCCAACTCCAGGTGGATGTTGTTGGTGAGATTTGCCAACTGCAAGAGGACATGACTGCAGGCTTTGAGAGGATAGCATGGGCCATTGAGGTGGGCTGTGCCACCCTCACGCCCTGTGGATGCAGGAGTGCCCACCGCACACTGCATAGTTACATCAGCACTCCCGCCTCATGGCATAGCATGGCCCCATTGCTTCTGATGCCATCCCCTGTCTCAGGTATCCCCAACACCCTGTGTCCCATCTGGACTTTGTCAATGAGACACCAATGAGCACACGGTCATGGTCCCGTGGGTCTACCCCTGCTAGTGTGGTTGGGTCCCCTGCCAATGTGGTTGCCACCCCAGAGGGAGCACACACCATGGGTGTAGCTGCCCACATGTCTGTGGCAGCTGTGGTAGGTCACAGTGATCCTACCTGTGTGCAGTTGTCATGGCACAGTCACCATCCCGGCAATGTCTGCCCACACACCCTGCTGTCTGTTCCCAGGTCCGCATGTGGGACACATGCATGGTTCTGTAGCTTGCATGTCCGTGCTGTCTGTGTGGTATTCCAGGCTTGTGGTGCAGCACTGCTGCTGTGTTTTGTGGCACGAGCATGATAAGTGCAGCCTTGTGTGTTTGCTGTGCACGTGTGAGGGTATTGTCCACTGATCCATGCCATACACCACAGTGCCCCATGTAGGCCCGGACATGACTGTTCTGCTATGGCCACACCTGCATGTGTGTGTATCTCCACCACTGTGGACCTGTCAGCCACGCCACATCTGCCAGCCTTTGCATGTTATCCCCCCATTCCCACATGATGTTGCCAACACCACATTATCCCACTCTGTTACCCACCTGCGGTCTCCAAAGTGCTCCTCCATTATCGTGTCCCTGTGCCACTGTGCTCTGGTGACCAGCCACAGGTCCCTATGGTCATGGCATTCCTGCCCACCCCCTACCTGTGGCCCCTCATCCTCGGAGCTGCCACCCAACTCAGCCTGGACATGGATTCCATGGGCTATGGCCATGTTGTGTAGTATGCAACAGGCCAGGAATATGCCTCAGGCCTTATCTGGGCTGTACTGTAGGGCACCACCAGACCTGTCCAGGCACCTGAATCTCATTTTGAGCATGCCGAACACATGCTCGATGATGTTGCGTGTTGTGGTGTGTGCCTCATTGTACCCGTTCTCCAGCACGGATGCAGGCTGGCATATGGGGGTGGGCAGCCACGGCTGTAGGGGGTATGCACAGTCACCTGTGGAAGAGAGAAAGCGTTATGTGTACATCAGTCATTCACAGGTTTACTACAGCCCTATGTTACTGTATGTCTGCCATTGTTCTATGTGGCCCCAACCTGACTCTCCCACCCAACAACACACAGGCCATGCACACATCATCATGTTAGTGTGTGCTCTGCAGGTGTGTTGCATGCATGGCATGTGCCTGGCATGCCATGGCCTCCCACGGCCAGGCCCTGCTGTTCAAATGCCCTGCCCCTGCTGTCGCACAGCGACTGTCCTGTCCAGATGTTGTTCTCTGTAGCACCGCGGCACCCCTGTCAGGCCCATGCCCTGTGCCACTGCATGTCTGTACATGCGTGACTGCTGTGTGTGTCCATGGACATGCCCCCCACAGCCCAGCACTACACCTGCCACATGTGGTTCACAGTGCAGTGGGCACACCTGGCCCTTGATGCTGCTTGCCTGTTTGGCATGATGAACCCTGTCTGTTTCCCACACAGTGGTTATGCACACTGTATTGTGTGCCACTGTGTGCTGCGTGGGCCCGTTGTCACGCCCCACTCACCCACTAGGTGGCTGCTGGGTATCCCCTACTCTTAAACAGGTGGCACAGGGACAACTATTGCCAGATGCTGGCATCATGTGCACTTCCAGAGTGCATGGCACACACATTGGTAATCTGCCGCACAGCATTGCACACCACCTGGCAGTTTATAGAGTGGTAGCCCTTTCTGTTGTTGTGTGCCATGCCCTCTGGGCCAGGTGGTGCACGTATTGCTACATGGGTGCAGTCTATGGCCCCTAGCATGCCTGGCATGTGCACCACCCTGTGGAAGTGCTGCATAGTTTCTGTCTGCTCTGCCTGTGTTCTTAGGAATTTGATGCACTCTGAAGCATGTGGCAGCAGAGCAGTGAGGAACTGGGTGAGGAGACGGGATGTGGCAGACTGTGTGATGCCAGTGGTGTCACCCACTGGCATCTGGAAGATGCCTGTGGTGAGCAGGCACATTGCTGCTGTCACCTTTGTCTTCACTGTCATGGCATGATTCCTGTGTGTTGGTGCTTGCAGGTCATTATGGAGCAGCTCACAGAGCTGTCTCAGCAGTGCCCTGTTGAGTTTGTACCAGCCCAAGAGCTCCATGTCACTCAGGTGGTCAAATGTGACATGGGAACGGGACCTTCTCTGCTGGGCATACCACCTACTGGCCCTTCCACATCCACACTGTTGTTCCTCCTGTCTCCTCACTCCCCTCATAACTGCTGCTAGCAGGAAACATGTCCCATCCATGGCTGCTATGCTGCTGTCTGCCTGTGGGTGGACTGGACTTAGGCATGCTTCTTGTATGTCTATCTTTGTGCAGCACATCTGCAGGTTGTGCCATGGATGTGCAGCTCATCTTTGCTGAATCTGTGGATGTGTGGCACATTCATGGGAATGCCCCCTGCACATGCACTGCATACCATTATATTTGCACTCAGGTGCATGCGGTTTTGCTGCTGCACATCCCTGTCATTTCAGTATTGCACCATGGTGCATCTTCTGGTTTGTGCTGTGCATCTCGGTTTGCGCAGTGCATCTGCTTTGAATATGTAGGCCACTGTAAGCAACAATCAAAAACAATAAAGCACAGTGAACAACAGCCAGGTTGGGATTAATAGGAATACAAATGGCAAATAGTGGGCAAGGATGAGGGTATTACATGTCCCCCTCACCCAGTTGAGATGTTGATAGTAAATTGTGACACCATTTTGATAGCAGAAAGGGTGACCACAACTTGTAAAATGCACCCAAAGTACTGGATAAAAAGTTGGACATTCTTTCAAATGTGGCTAGTTGCAAAACTGCTCATAGCTACTTGGATACAGAGAGGCATTTGTCAGATCTCAAGTTATTTAACAAAAGTCTAGTGGTGGTCATCCCTACTGCAGTAATCCACAGAGCCCCAGTGGTCACATTTGACTGTAGAGGAGGGGACACATCTCAGGAGCAAAATATGCATCCACTGGCATCTCATTCTCCAATGCCTCTTTACAAATAGCTATAATGTGACAACAGAAAGGCTGAATGACAGGACACAGACACAAGATATGATAAAATTGGGCTTCAGGTTGATCACAGTGCCAGCAGCGATCATGATACAACAGGCCCATCTGATGGAGTACCTGGGGGCTTCTGTACCATCTCAAAATGGTCTTATTTTTAATCATCCTACTCTGGCCATCTCTACAGGTCCTGTGTATCCTCATCTTACAATGATCCCATTGCTCTCCTGAAATAACACAATGCAGTTCTTGCTCCCATTGTTATTTAGCCTGTTAGAAGGGATCAGGATGCCCATCTTTTAAGGCCTTATAAATACCACTGGCTCTGCCCTGGTAGAGGTGCCCCATTTACTCAGAGAGACAGAGTGACCTGAACTAAAGGGCTGGTGGTGCTCCTAACCATACTTAAGAATTACATCCCTAATCTGCAAGTATCACCAGTAATACCTTTTGGTAATATAATATCTGTCTTCAAGCGAGGCAAAGGAATCAAATATAGGAGAGACAGGCCCTAGGAGGTCCTGAACCAATCTGATGCCCTGTAAATCCCAGAATTTCCAGTAGGTCATATCCTCACCAATATTGCCAGGGTTGGGGGAACTCCCCTATGCTCCTGTGGGTCCTCACCTAATAAAACCAGAAGACAGTCATTGTGGGAGAGAGCAGTTACAGCAGTGCTTGAGCCCTGAGTAAAGGAGAATGGGAGGGGATGCATTCTCCATGGGACCAGTTTTGAGTCAAGGAACTCACAAGGCATAATCAAGATGACCTCCATGCTGATCTACTGAAGACCACACTCTGAGTCAGGGTGCCACCCTCCAAAGGACAACTTGACAAACCACACCATTAATGAAGGAACAGTGATATAAAATTGACAAGGTTTTACAAATCTAAAACTATCATTCTAAAAACTGGGGAAAAGGGAAAAAATAAAGGGAAAGAATAGAGGTAAGATTTTTATTTTTTCTCTCCTCTGTGCCTCTTCCCTCTCTACTCTGAAAGCTAGTAATGTTAAAAAAATATCGAAGGGTACAGGAAGCCAAGGAATCAATAAAACTGGGAAAGGCATGCAGCACTAAAGTATTCTCTGCACCAAATAGTGTTAGACTTATGTGAAGCACTGTCTTAAAAGCTCCATCTTTAGCAGTGGGTCACTCAGAGGCCACTCTGGATCTAAAAAAGCATAGCATGACAGCAGTGGTCATAAATTCTTACAACCACATAAAAGTAGATATATGAACAGGAATTCACCCAAATGAAAGCTCTCAAGCTCAAAGTCTTTCAGACAAATATAGAGATGAGTATACCGGTAAAAATAGTGATCCAGAAGTCCAAAAGGTAGCATTTCTTACCTCAATAATATCCACAAGGAACCTCTCGGGACACCACAAAAATCATAGGAAGATGATTTACAAGGTCCTGGTAACACAGAAGACTTGAGGAGCCAAAAAACCCAACCAAAAAATGAATAACGCAATCATCCAGTTTGCAATACAAAAAAAAAACATCAATATTGTTTAAGGATAAGACTTTCTCTTTTGTTGCAGCAGGAGCCTAGCACAAGAATAAACAACAGGTTACCATGGCAAGAAATGCAAGAGTGGAAAAAAAAGACTCTTCAGACTATGAGCATGGAGTCAGTCAGAATCGTGGATAAAGGAGGAGAAATAACTAAAGATGCTCGGAGTGAAGAAACACCAATCTCCAGTAAAGAAGTGCCGTCGATGCAAGCTACAAGCAACAAATGTCAAACATTCAGCAAAGGACAGGAAATCTCAAATGAACTTGGAAAACCCAAATGCAAAGCAATATCCAACGCTGAATGGAATGTACCTCAGAATAATAACCGGTGACCCCCGATATCAACCTGTTTTTGAGACCTGTAAAAAGTCATATCAACCTGCAAGTTGATGTGGC
Source organism: Neoceratodus forsteri (assembly GCA_016271365.2). NCBI lineage: Eukaryota > Metazoa > Chordata > Ceratodontiformes > Ceratodontidae > Neoceratodus > Neoceratodus forsteri. The sequence continues at coordinate 35,758,038 of CM057450.1, forward strand.
AAAGTCATATAAACCTGCGACTTGATATGGCTTTTACTGCCTTGCAACAGGTTGTGTGTGCCATGTTATGGTATTTACCAACTCGGAAAATTGAACCATTTACAGTTTTTTTTAAAACATTAAACAATGGAAAGCCATTGAACCATCACCTTGTCCTCATAACAACCAGCATTCCACGGTGCCCATACAAAGGTCAAATCAGCAATGCAGAACACATATAATGCTAAGACTGAGCTTTGTTTACTTATTATAAAAAATAACACATATGAAGGTGTGTACTCTGCAGTTTTTTTACACACCCTCAATGTGTGGCAATACATAAACCTCTCGAGGTTTATACATTATCACACATTGAGGGTGTGAAAAAAAAATGTATATCACTCTTCTATATATAGCTCCTCTATTAATAGCAATCAGGAGCAGAGGCAAAAAACAATACTTATATCAACAGCTGGAAGCCCAGAACCCAGCACCTCAAGCTTAATGTTAGATCCCGAAAACATGCAGTAAGGATCCAGAACAAAACAGATCAAAGAGCCAGAAAACATCCACTTGAAGGATCATAAAACAAAGGAAGACCTGACTTAAACACAAAGTGGCCATATGATCCAAGGGTCAGCTACACTGAGGAAAGAAATATATACAACAGGACACCCTGGGACAACAGGACACGTACCCTCAGGATACCACTGAAACGCCTCTGCAAGATGCATTAATATCTGAGATCAGACAAAGATTTGTGAACATAAACATCTCTATTAAAGGGATGAATGAGTCTATTTCAGGATTAACTAAAAAAATGGCAACCTATGAGGGGGCAGGGAGCACTGATGTTACAAATAATGGGGGAGAGATGGGGAGTTGGAGGGTGGGAAAACGGAAGAACTGAGGGGAAAGATGAGGGTTAGAGGCAACAAAGGAGGGGATAGAAAAGGTAAACTGTGGGCTATGGCAGGGGAAACTAGCAATGGTTGTCAGGGAGAAGAGGTGAAGAGAGGGAAGGAGGAGGAGGATGGAGGAGGGGATGATAGGGCAGGCCAAGGGGGAGTGACAATAAGGGGGAAAGGGGATGGGGTAACTTGGAGGGTGATAAGGGGTTCACTTGGAGATAGTACTGTAATTGGCGATAATTGAGAAATGCAAAACGTCTTTGCAAAGAGGATGAGCAGTGTGGGGGGGTTAGGGCATGAAGAACCTGAAGAGAGGCAGGACAGGGTCAGGGGGAGAAACACAGATGAACAGGACAATAAATGGAATGGAGAGGAAACCATAGTGAGCAGTCAAAAAGAAGGTAGCTGCGTTATCATACTGGGAGATTCCATAATTAAGAGCATCATGTGGGGGGGAAGGGGGAAGGAGCTCTATCAGGGCTGAGTGCATGCCTGGTAAGACTGCACACAGGGCCAAGCACATAGTCCACTCCAAAGTAAGGAAGCATGGGAGGAACCCCCACATAGTGGTCCACCTCGGCACAAATGACTTGGAAGGAAATAGTGTTCAGGAGGTACAGGCAAGATGTAGAGAGCTGCCCAGAATATGTAAAACTGAAGGGAATACTGTAGCATTTTTTGAAGTCCTGCTGGTGCTGAGGGCAAGCACAGACAGAAAGTAAAGAATAAGAGACTTTAACGACTGGTTAGGAGAATGGTGCCTAGATATGGGGTTTAGACTTAGTCAGCTTCTCAGACTGAAATATACTGTGGCAACAACGTTTATAATTGCAAATTGATGTAACTTTACTATTTTATAACTGTTTTGTGCACTTTTGTTGTAACCCTCATATTCTCGCGAGGTTTGGAGCCCTAGCTATGCTAGGAAGAGGAGACTAGCTGGAGAACTACAATTCCGGACTACAGCTCATCCAAAACAATTTATTTTTAAGCAGTACTACTGTCAAGGGGGTTATTTTTAAAGCCTAATACAGTGATTGCACTACATTACAAATTTATATACTGAGGAGTAGCATTATGAGAACCAGGAAGTCCAAGGCACTTCCAGGTATCACTCGCTATATAAACAGCCCTGTAGTGAGTCAAAATCACTTAGTCAGCTTGTCAGACTGAAATATACTGTGGCAACAATGTTTATAGTTGCAAATTGATGTAACTTTACTATTTTAAAACTGTTTTGTGCACTTTTGTTGTAACCCTCATATTCTCGTGAGGTTTGGAGCCCTAGCTGTGCTAGGAAGAGGAGACTAGCCAGAGAACTACAATTCCAGACTACAGCTCATCCAAAACAATTTATTTTTAAGCAGTACTACTGCCAAGGGGGTTATTTTTAAAGCCCAATATAGTGTTTGCACTACATTACAAATTTATATACCGAGGAGTAGTGTTGTGAGAACCAGGAAATCCAAGGCACTTCCGGGTATCACTCACTATTTAAACAGCCCTGTAGTGAGCCGGGCGAGCATGAGCAGGGTGAGCGTGCGCTTGTGCATGCGAAGATGTGCGCTAAGACACGCGTATCACGTCTCACATGTGTCAAGCGTGAAAGAGTGAACCCCGGGAAATAGATCTGGACAGTAAGTAAATGAAAAGTGACTTTAAATACATATGATAAGGATAGATAGTAACTAGGAACATGGCAGACTTGATTATTTTAGAGACTGTATCAGAGATTGGTGCCAAACAAAAAACAGTGGATAAAACCACAAGGAGAGATGTCATTATAACCTTGGATGGAGAAACAGGCCTAAAATGCAATACTTGTTTTATGTATGCAATATTTGTTTCATTGCCACCAACTCCTTTCTATATATGCAACAAATGTATAAGTAACAGTGTCCTAAGGGAAGATATAGATAACTTTTATAAGAGATTAGCAGCAATTGAGCTAAACCAGGAAAATTTGAGCAAAACCACAGGGAATTGTACACATTATAGTACTACAGAAATGGTGGAATCCAATATTGAGGTGTGTGATATTGAACATCCCCAAGAACTGGGAACATATGTGAAAAGGAAGAGAAAAGAGTCATATAATAGCAGTATAATAAGTGAGGCTGAAGAGTGGACTACTGTAACTAAAGGACATAAATCCAAATCTAGACATAGAGCTATTAGTAATAACATCAGTTCATCTAATATATTTGACCCACTAATTGATCTGGAAATGGGAAACTCTCTAATAGAGAGAGGACTAGATGACTCTACACATAAATAAACTACAATAACAGGTGTAAATGATTCCATGTCAGACACAGAAATAAATGAGACCAGTGAACAAATGCAGGGAATCATAACAGATACCATCAATACAGAAGGACAGGACTATGGAAGTGAAGTAGTTCAACCAAATCTACAAAATGACACTGTCACCAAGGTTATAACAACAACAGATAGTTCAAGCAGACACATTTTTGTTTTGGGAGATTCAATAATAAAATACACAGACAAAATAGTGTGTAGAATGGGCAAACAGAACATAGCATGCTCCTCATTCCAGGGCACTGGTATTAAGGATATAAACAAAATGTGTCCAGATATTTTACATAAAGCAGGTCACAGTCCATTGGTCATTATACCTGCAGGTACAAATGATCTAAAAAAATTATCAATTGATGAAATCAAACAGGAGTATATAGAAATTGGTAAAACATTGGACAAACAACATTGTGAAATATGGTTTTCAGAGATACTACCAGTCCCCAGAGCAAATTATCATACCACATGTAAGATTAAAGCTATAAATGAATGGATAAGAAAATGGACACTAAATGTAGGCCATAAATCCATACCACACTGGGAAAACTTTAATGATACACCTTCAATGTTTTGTTGGGATGGATTACATCTGAGTAAACAAGGAGCCTATAAATTAGGTTGGACATTTGAGAATATTATTCAAAAAATTTAAACTAGAAAAGAAGGACGAGAATAAAAAATTTAAACTTAAATCAAAATGGGTTACTAAATCAAAATCAAAGTTAAATTTTAACATCCAAGGATCAAAAAAATAAAAAATTTGGAATATCAGTGCATAAAGTTTGAATAATAATAAACTGAGTGAACTTAAGTTATTAATAAACAACCATAAAACAGATATTATATGTATTACTGAAACTTGGTGGGAGGAAAGTAACAATTGGTCAAACAATATTGAAGGATTTCAACTATTCACAAAAAAATACATAGGACAAAGGGGTGGGGGAGTATGTTGCTATGTAACTGAGTCAATCCAGTGTCAAGAATTTAAAGAATGCGACCATATGGATAACATAACTGAAACACTATGGTTAAGCATAATATTACCTCATTTACCAAAAATAAATTTAGGAATATGCTATAGACCTCCAAATAGCAATAGTATCCATAATAAAAACCTAATAGAGGAATTGATTAAAGCCTCCAATCTAGGGGATACTATGATTTTGGGAGATTGTAATACTCCTGGCTTTATGTGGGAAGAACAGAAAGGAAGCACTGTTTTTGAAAAATACTCATTGATACTATAATTTCACAGGGTTATCATCAATTGGTTGAAGTTCCAACAAGGGGAAAGAATATATTAGACCTTATTATCACTAATAATATTGATACAATTGATAAAGTGGATACATTACCCCATTTGGGGAACAGTGATCTCAATATTGTTGAATGCCAAATTAACCTTGGAAAAACGCCATTTAGTAATACCATATTATCCTTAGATTATAAAAAAGTAGATTGGAACAGAATTACTGAAGCATTTAAAAACTTGGATTGGGAGGAATTAAATTGTAAGTCAGCAGCTAACCAAATGTGGGAAAAGTTGAAAAATAAAATTCTAGAAATAATTTTTGAATTTATTCCCAGGCTTAAAACTAACAATAGTAAGGGCCATATTTCACACTGGTTTAACAAAGATATTAAGAAACAAATCAGAAGAAAAAATAAAGTATTTAAGAAGTATAAAAATAACCCAATTGAAATTAATCAAAAAAATTATAAAAAACAACAGAGATTACTCAAAACTACTATAAAGAAAGGGAAAATCAGATATGAAAATAAGTTAGCAACAAGTAAAAATCATAAAGCCTTTTTTGCGTGTATAAACAATAATAAACAAAGAGGCAAAAAGATCAATTCAATAACTGTAAATGGTGAAACAATAGTGAATAATAAAAAAATAGCTGATAGCTTTAATAGTTATTTTGTAACCACATACCAGGAACACAATCTCCAAATAGGTGACACAGACGTTACTAACAGAGAACCCTTTAATATCAGACATGATACAGTGAAGCAGGAACTGTTAAAACTAAGGACATCTTCTTCTTCTTCAGGTCTGGACAATATTGACATGATAATATGGAAAAACCTTTCAGATGTATTAGTAGATCCACTGGTTCAAATACTTAATAGATCCCTTGCTAGTAAAGTAAAAAGTAGATAAACATGTGGGGAGTAGTGCAATGTAATGGCTGTGGGGCAGCGGTCTTCCAGGAGCCTTTCTGGAGGCTGAGATGCTGCCCTATTTGCAGACAACTCTCTGCCCTGAGGGAGGAAGTTGCCATCTTCAGGCCACACTGGACAGTAGTAAGGGAACCTTCCCCCAGGCCACACTGGACAGTAGCAAGGGAACATCCCCCATCCAGGGAGCACCAGAGCCACCACCACTACCTCAGAGGTTGCGAAGAAAACACAGCAGTTGGCCACAGTGGGCTCAGGGAGGGTGAGGATGGTGGAACAAAGGCACACCCAGTTAGTTGTTCCACTCCACAATCCATACACCATTCTGGGGGTGCATAGCTCCCCTATGGATGCACCCACAGAGGAGACTAAGGAGGCTGAGGACAACTGTCACAAGGGAGGCCCACGGGAAGGAGGCAGGGACACCACAGGGAAAGGAAGCAGCTCCTGGTGGGGGCCCCAATTATTAGGGGGATAGAACTGGGGGGAGCAGGGAAAACTGAAGTAAGGTGCCTGCCTGGTGCCATGGCTTGGAGGGACAGGAAGCGTATCCTCAGGATCATGAGAACAGCTGCACGGAAGTCTGAGCTGGACATCATTGTCCACCAAGGGACAAATGACTTGGCTCATCATGAGATTAGAGCAGTGTGGGAGGACTTTGTAGAGTTGGGGAGGGGCCTAAGACAAGTAGCACACACAGTATCCTTCTCAGAGGTGCTGCCTGTCAATGGCATGGGGGAGGCGAGGGTACTTTGCACCATGCAGTTTAATGAATGGTTGAAAAAATGGTGTGGAGCACAGGGGTTTGGCTTCATTGGGGACTGGGGTTCCACCTGCAGGGACACCATCCTATACTGGTAGGATGGTCTGCATCTGTCCAGGAAGGGAACAAGTCCTTTGAGCAATCAGTTTAAATGCTTCATTGGCAAGCTTTTAAACTAGTAAAAGGGGGAGGCACTGATAAGCAGCAGGAAAATCCCAGCCTCTCCCTACAAAACAGGATACTAAATGAGAAAAAGACCGAGGTAGAAAGGCCAGTGGGGGATGCTGCAACAGAAAGTAAAGCCATCAAAAAATGGAGAGCAATGAGTACCAATGCCCATAGTCTGGGTAACAAGCTTCCTGAATTAGTGGCCTTGATGGAGGAGGAACATCTGGATATCATGGCAGTCACAGAAACATGGTACACACAAAACCATGACTGGGATGTAAACATATCAGGATAAACTATCAACAGGATGGACAGGGAGGGTAAAAGAGGAGGAAGAGTAGCTCTTTACATAAGGGAAGAAATCAAAGCAACAGAACAAAAGGGTAAACAGGGAGCAGAAGAAGCACTGTGGGTAAATTTGGAGACAGGCAATGGCGCCACAATCCTCACAGGGGTTGTATACAGACCCCCTTCTCAGGGGGAGGAAATGAACAAGAAAATGATAGAAAATATACTTAGAATGGCAGAAAAAGGGGATATATTGCTGATGGGTGATCTGAATATGCCAGATGTTAACTGGAGTGCAATTGCAGCAGCCACTTCGAAGAGTGGGGTTATTCTAGATGCCCTACAGGGGGCATGCCTTAGACAACTAGTATTGGAGCCCACTCAAGAGGGAGCAATCTTAGACCTGGTTCTCTCAAATGGAGATGGAGAAAGGATCACAGATGTAGAAGTGGGTAGCCATCTGGGAACTAGCGACCATCGAACAGCATAGTTCACAATAAACACAGCAATAGAGTCAAGCCAACAAAGACAAAAGTACTGGACTTTAGGAGGGCTAACTTTGCCAAAATGGGTGAGTGCCTAATGAATGCACTAGCAAATGGGCAGGAAGGAGGGGCGGAAGAACAATGGGGAATAATAAAAACTGCCATCACAGAGGTAACAAGCCTTTGTGTGAAGCAAATAAACAAAACAAAACGATGTAAGAAACCACTATGGTTCTCAAAGGAAGTGGCAGTGAAGGTTCAAGAGAAAAAGAAAGCATTCAGGAAGTACAAGGAATCACAGAAGGAGCAGGACAAAGAACTATATGAGTTAAAGCAAAAGGAAGCTGGGAAGGCAGTCAGAACAGCAAAGGCCCAAACCGAGGAAAAGATAGCCAACTCAGTTAAGAAGGGGGATAAAACCTTTTATAGGTACGTCAGGGAGCGAAGGAAGACCAAGGGAGGGATAGTGAGGCTTAATAAAGGGGAGGGAGGGTAGGCAGAGGGAGACTGTGAAAAGGCAGAGATATTAAAGAAATATTTTTGCTCAGTATTTACAAATGAAGAGGGGGAGGTACCTAAAACAAACAGTAGAAACACTCTGGATACAGAAGTTGATACCAGCCCATTTACAGAAGAAAGGGTTCTAAAAGAACTCTTAAAACTGAAGGTGGACAAAGCAATGGGGCATGATGGGATTCATCCCAGAATTCTAAAAGAACTAAGAGTAGAACTAGTGACACCACTAACCACCCTCTTTAACAAATCATGGGAGGATGGGGTGGTACCCAAGGACTGGAAGAGGGAAGATGTGATTCCCCTTCACAAAAGTGGGAGCAAGGCAGAAGCAGGAAACTACAGACCTGTTAGTTTAACCTCAGTGATAGGGAAAATGATGGAATCACTTCTGAAGGAAAGAATTGTCGAGTATCTAGAGGCCAGAGGGGCACAGGACCCAAGGCAGCATGGATTCACAGCGGGAAGGTCATGTCAGACGAATCTAATAGATTTCTTTAACTGGGAAACCAAAAGTAGTAGATCAGGAAGGGGCTGTGGACATGGCCTACCTAGACTTTAGCAAGGCATTTGACACAGTCCCACACAAAAGATTAATATACAAGTTAGCCAGCCTGGGAAAAGAATTGGCTGGAGAATAGGACACAGAGTAATAGTAAATGGGGTCCACTCTGAAGAAAGGGGGTTTACTAGTGGGGTACCGCAGGGTTCAGTATTAGGACCGGTCCTCTTCAATGTCTTTATAAGCGACATTGCTGAGGAACTGGAAGGAAAAGCATGTCTCTTTGCAGATGACACAAAGATCTGCAACGGAGTTGATGCACAAGGTGGGGTGGAAAGGATGACAAAGGACTTGGCAAGGTTAGAGGAATGGTCAAATGTATGGCAGCTTAGATTCAATGCTAAGAAGTACAAGGTAATGCACCTGGGAAATAAAACCTAGGGGAAGAGTACACAATGGGGGTGAGATGCTAACAACAACAAAAATGGAAAGAGACCTGGGGGTAGTCATATCAGATGACCTAAAGGTGGGCAAGCAATATGAGAGGGCAGCAAGGAGGGCTGGGGGGATATTGGGATGCACAGAGAGAGGCATCACCAGTAGAAAACAGGAAGTTATTATCCCTCTGTACAGACAGCTGGTGAGACCCCATCTGGAGTACTGTGTGCAGTTCTGGAGACCCCATCTCCGCAAAGGCATAGACAGGATGGAAGCTGTCCAGAGGAGGGCAACTAAAATGGTGCAGGGTCTGCGCCGGAAGACATATGAAGAGAGACTAAAGGAGCTTAATATGTTTAGCCTCGAGGAAAAGAGGAGGGGCATAATAGAAACTTTCAAGTACCTCAAGGGAATCAACAAAGTCCAGAGGGTAGCATCTTTCAAAAAAGAAGTGCAAGAACACGGGGCACAATTTGAAGATAGAGGGGGGGCGGCTCAGAGGTAATTTAAGGAAGTATTTTTTCACAGAGAGGGTTGTGGATGCATGGAACAGCCTTCTGGAGGAGGTTGTGGAGTCAAAAACAGTGGTGGAATTCAAGCATGCATGGGACAGTCATAAGGCCATTCTTGGGGGTGGGGGTAGGAAGAAGTAGGCTGCTGGTTAACTAGGATCTGCAGCTTATCCAGTAGGTAGGGAAATGGGCAGACTGGGTGGGCCAAGCAGTCCTTATCTGCCATCAAATTATATGTTTCTATGTTTCTATGCTACTGGTGAGATACCTTGGATTGGAGAAAAGCTATAGTGGTGCCAATTCACAAAAAGGGAAATAAATCAAGTTTAACAAATTATAGACCGATTAGCCTGACATCAGTTTGTTGCAAGATTTTGGAAAGACTAATTAAAAATAGTATTGAAGAAGACATAATAAGGTTAGGATTACAGGACATATCTCAACATGGATTTAAGAAAGGGCTCTCTTGTAATACAAACCTATTAGCTTTCTATAACCATATTGGTTCCAAACTGGATAAAGGTAAACCAGTGGATGTGATTTTTTTAGATTTAGAAAAAGCATTCGATACAGTTCCTCACCATAAATTGATAAATAAATTAATTAAACTGGGATTAAATACAAGTACTATAAAATGGATTGAAAATTGGTTGAAGGACCGGACTCAGAGGGTGCATATCAATACAGTCCTTTCTGATGAGGGGAGGGTGACTAGTAGGGTTCCTCAAGGATCAGTGTTGGGCCCACTACTGTTTGGATTATACATCAGCGATATGAGTGAAGGAGTTAATTCCCTTCTAACAAAATTCGCTGATGATACTAAAATAGGGGGAGAAGTTACGTCAATGAGTGATTATAGAGAACTAAAGATTAGTTTGGATATAATAGAAGCATGGGGAGAGGAAAATGGCATGAGATTTAATGAGAATAAATGCGCGGTAATCCATGTTGGTAAAAATAATCCTAAATACTCGTATGTTTTAAATAATAAGATAAAAAATAGTAACAGCGAGAAGGATTTGGGAATATGGATAAATTCTAAATTATCCCCAGACACACATATCCGTAAAACAATAGAAAAATGTAACAGCAGTATTTATTCTATTAAAAAAGCCTTTATATCTAGAAATAGAGAGTGTGTACTAAAATTATACAGGTCCTATGTACTCTCACATCTCGACTACGGATCTCCAATTTGGAGCCCTTATTTAAAAAAGGATAAACATACAGTAGAAAAAGTCCAAAGACGTTTGACTAAATCAATAAAAGGACTACAAAACAAGGAATATGCTGATAGGTTATCAGAACTTAATCTTTATTCAGTGGAAAAAAGACGAATTAGGGGAGATTTACTATTCTTACACCGTATTCTAGAAGACAAAGCATTATTATCACAATGTAATATAAGAAGGACTCATAAAACTGTCAATTTAAGGTCACATGATAAACACATTTTTATAAGTAGAGCATTAACTAATAGGTATTTTAATTTCTACATTGTACGTACACCTATATTGTGGAACAATCTGCCAAAAAAAGTAGTGGAAACAACCTCATTTGATTCGTTTAAAAACAAATTAGATAAATTCCTGTCCTTAAAATAAAAATAAAAAAATAAAAATATAATAAACTAAAAAAAACAATACATTAACAGATAAGCCCGCTAGGAGTGGAAGACAATTAAATGGGCCCAGGCCTACTTTGTCTATACAAACCAAGTAACCAAGTAAGACTGGTGGGAGGCTGGGGAGTAACATGGGATAACAAGGATCTATTCATCAAGGACAGAGTACATCTGAGTAAGGAGGTAAAGGAGTTCTAAGGAAGAAGCTGGAGGAGTTTATTGCTAGTAAGTATGAGTTAAACTAGCAGAGGGAGCTTAAACTTGGGGGAGGAAGGAACGCAAAATTTGGGAGAGTCAGTGCCTCTCCCCAGTTTGAAATTTGGAAGATGATAGGAACTCACGGGGGGTAATAGTTTAGGGAAAGGGAAGGATAAGAAGGATGGGGGGCAGGTTGGAAGGTGGTCTTTGCAAATGGTGAGGAGCCTGCGTAACAAGGTACCTGAGTTACAGGCATTGATGGCAGAGGGTGGTGGACATGGCTGCAATTATGGAGACATGGACCACCCAGTACCCTGACTGGGACTTAACATAGAAACATAGAATCTGTTGGCAGAAAAGGATCATATCATCCACCTAGTCTGCTCACTTCCCTATTCACTGCTGCTGCCCCAGATTCTATTTGATCTCTGGCTCTTCTGCTCTGTGAATCTCCAGGGTATCCTTATGTCCGTCCCTTGCACTCTTGAACCCCATATTGTTTTCACACCCACCACTTCTGCTGGAAGGCTGTTCCATGGCTCCACCACCCTTTCAGTGAAAAAGTACTTCCTAACATTACCCCTGAGCCTTCTGCCCTTCAGCCTCATATCATGCCCCCGTGTTCTTGTGCAGAGTTTTCTCTGAAATTTGCTTTCCACCTGTACCCTGTTTATTCCCCTAAGGTACTTGAAAGTCTCTATCATATCTCCTGTCTCACTTCTGTCCTCTGGTGAATCGATGTTAAGGACCTTAAGTCCTTCCTCGTAGGTCTTCTGGTGCAATTCATGTACCATCTTCGTTGCCCTTCTCTGGACTACCTCTATTTTGTCAATGTCATTCCAGAGATGTGGTCTCCAGAATTGGACACAGTACTTCAGCTGAGGCCTCACAAGTGAAATGTAGAGTGGCATCACCATTTCTTTCCTCCTGCATGTTATGCCCATCCCTATGCACCCCAAAACTCTGTTTGCTCTCCCCACCACCTTTTCACACTGTTTGGTCACCTTTAGATTGTCAGGTATGATAACCCCCAGGGTGTCTCTCCTGACTTGTGGTGGCCAGAATCCCCCCATCCTGTACTCCTCCCTTGGATTCCTGTGATCCATGTGCATGACCTTGAAATTTTTAACTTCGAAACTCAACTGCCAGACACCTGACCACTCTCTAATAGGCTTAGGTCCTTTCTCATTTTTTTCACCCCCTCCTGTGTGTCCACTCTATTGCAGATGTTGGTGTCATCTGTGAAGGGGCACACTATTCTCTCCAGATGCTTTGTGATGTTGCTAATGAAAACAATGAATAGGATTGGCCCCAACACCAACCCCTGTGTCACCCTGCTAGTCACCTCCCTTTCCTTGAGTTTCATACCATTTACCTCCACCCTCTGAGCCCTGTCCCTTAGCCAGTTCCCAATCCACTTTAGCACCATAACACCAACTCCCCCAGACTTTCAAATTTATTTAGCAATTTCCTCTGCGGGAGGGTATCAAAGGCTTTGCTGAAATCCAGGTAGGCCACATCCACCTCCCCTCCCTGATCTACCACCCCAGTTAAGTAGAATCATAGAAACATAAAAGTTGATGGCAGAAAAGGACCACAAGGCTGATCCAGTCTGCCCATTTATTTTTCTACCTTATGAATGTGCCATCGGCCTTTGCTCTGTCAATGGCCTATCTATTTATACTCATCTGTATTGCTCCCTTATGCCTATCCCATGCCTGTTTGTAGCCCTGCACTGTATTCATATCCACCACTTCCTGAGGTAGGCCATTCCATGCATACACCACCCTTTCTGTGAAAAAGAACTTCCTCACATTAACCCTTAATCGGCCTCTCTCTAATCTCATGCTGTGTCCTCTTGTCCTGCTATTTTTCTTATATTGAAACATGTTAGACTCTTTCACCTTGTTAATGCCCTTAAGGTGTTTGAATGTTTCAGTCATATCACTGCTCTCCCTCCTTTGCTCTAGGGTATACATATTGAGCTCCGTTAATCTGTCCTCATATGTTTTTTGATGCAGACCCTGCACCATTTTGGTTGCCCTTCTCTGGACTGCCTCAATTTGGTTAATGTCCTTGTGAAGGTGTGGCCTCCCTTACTGCATGCAGTTCTCCAGATGGGGTCTAACCAGTGTCTTGTAAAGAGGGATTGTTACCTCCCTCTTGTGACTTGTGATACCTCTACTAATACACCCCAACATCCCCCTAGCCTTACCTTCTGCTTTAGTGGACTGCAAGGATTATTTCAGGTCATCTGTGATGATGATGATGCTCAAGTCTCTTTCTTCCCTTGTGACTGCCAGAAACTCCCCTCCCAGCCTATAGGTGGCTTCAGGGTTTCTCTTCCCTATGTGCATGATCTTGCACTTCTTTGCATTTAAACCCCAGCTGTCATTCCTCAGACCATTTTGCCAGTTTATCCAGATCTCATCTCATTCTGCCCACCCCATCTGGATCATATACTTTGTTGCAGATCTTGGTGTCATCTGCAAATAGACAAACCTTACTCTCCAGTCCATCTGCAATGTCACTGATGAAGATATTGAAGAGGACTGGCCCCAGGACTGATCCCTGAGGTGCCCCACTTGTGACTTGCATCTCTTCTGACTGCATACCATTTACTACCACTCTCTGTTTTCTGCCCATCAAATAGTTTGCCACCCAGTTGACCAACTTCTGACCCACCCCAAGCTTACCCAGCTTATTAATCAATCTTCTATGTGGAACAGTATTGAAAGCTTTGCTGAAGTCAAGGTAGACGACATCAACTGCTCCCTCTTGGTCCACCACTCTGGTTACCCAGTCAAAGAATTCTATGAGATTAGTTTGACAGGACCTTCCTGTTGAAAACCCATGTTGTCTTGGATCCTGTGCTCCTATGGATTCCAGCTATTACACTATCCTTTCCTTAAGGAGTGCCTCCATAATCTTGCCCACTACTGAGGTAAGACTGACTGGTCTGTAGTTCTCCGCCTCCTCCCTGCCACCACTCTTGTGGAGCAGGATCACATGAGCCCTTCTCCAGTCTTCTGGGACCTCTCCTGTGCTCAGAGACTCACTAAACAGTTCTGATAATGTCTCTGCTAGTTCCACCCTTAGCTCTTTTAGTACCCTGGGATGTATGCCATCAGGTCCCATTGTCTTGTCCACCCTGAGCTTATTGAGCTCTTGTAGGACCCTTTCTTTTGCGAAGGGACTAGTTCATACCTCCTTCCCCCCTGTGTCCATGGTGCTGAGCTATGGGCCCAGCCCTACCTTCTCTTCAGTAAATACTGAGCAGAAGTATCAATTTAGGATAGATGCTTTTACATGGTCCTCCTCCTCACACACACCGTTATCCCCTTTGATCTTAGCAATACCCCCTCTGGACTTTGTACTTTCACTAATGTATCTATAGAAAGTGTTGTCACCTTCTTTTACTGCTTGTGCTAGTGTTTCCTCAGTTTGGGCATTTGTCTGCCTTACTGCCTTCCCTGCTTCCCTTAGGGAAGTTTGGTATACAGCCCTATCTTCATCCCACTGTGTTACCTTATATTTCCTGAAGGCCAGCCTTTTGGCTTTGACCTTTTCTGCTACTGTTTTTCAGAACCAAAGTGGTTTCCTTCTTCTTTTGCACTTCCTTTTCTCTCTAACACAATGGGATGTTGCTTCAAGTATTGCATCCTTAATGCTTGACCACTTTGCCTGTACCCCCTCACCTGTATTTTTCATCTTGCCAGAGCTAGCTTAACTCTGGTGGCCATCTTATCAAAGTCAGCTCTTCTGAAGTCCCATATTTTTGCCTTGGAATGGGATGATTTAGTTTTAGTGGCCAAATTGAACCATACCATGTGATGGTCACTGGCCACCAAGTGACCTTCTACCTGGTGATCTGTGATCCTTTGCCCATTAGTCAGTACTAGATCTAGTCAAAAAATCTATAAAATTTGTCTGACAGGATCTTCCTACTGAGAATCCATGCTGTCTTGGATCCTGTGCCTCACTATCCTCCAGAAACTTCAAAATCCTCTCCTTAAGTAAGGGCTCCATTAGTTTCCCCACTACTGAGGTCAGGCTTACAGGCCTGTAATTGCCTGCCTCCTTTCTGCTTCCACATCTGCCCTCCTCCAGTCCTCAGTTACCTCCCCCGTCTCTAGTGATGCATTGTAAAGGGCAGCTAGTGATTCCACCATTACTTACCTGAGTTTCTTTAATACTCTGGGGTGGATCCCATCTGGCCCCATTGCCTTATCTGCTTTTATTTTCCCAAGATCTTCTAGGACTCTTTCCACCGTGAATGGGCTAGTGTCTAATACCAGGGTACAAAATGTTTAGGAAGGACTGTAAAACTGGCAAAGGAAGTGGGGTGGCATTATTTGTAAGGGAGGGGATAGAGTGCAGGAGGGAAGATGGTGAGGATGGGTATGTGGAGGTGTTGTGGGTCACCTTAAAGGATGCTAAGGGCAGGAAGATCAATCTGTATCAGTCTATGGGCCACCAACACAGTCTGAAGAACACAACAGGAAACTGGTGGATAACCTAATGATCCACTGTGATGGGGCAGGACAGTGGTGTTTGGAGACTTCAACCTGCAAAGTATGGACTGGTGCACTATGTCAACAGCTACAGCTAAAGAACAACGGATACTGGATGCATTCCAAAATGCATTCCTGTCACAACTGGTGGTGGAGCCAACCAGAGAAAAAGAAACATCTTGGACCAGATTCTGGCGGATAGTGTCCAAGTAAAAGATGTGGTAGTAGAGGGTCCACTGGTGGGGAGACACCACTTTATAGTATGGGGAGGGGTGGAATTTAGACAATTACAAAAGTAGTGGACTTTAAGGGAGCAGATTTCAGGAGGATGACAGCCATCCTTGAGGGGCACCTAGAAAAAGATCAGTCCATATATGGACATGGAATGAAGATGGGCAATATTGTTGTTGGGCCTGTTAGAGGCCACAAAAGCATGCACAAGGACCCATTGCAAGAAATCAAGATCAAGGAAACCAAGGAGGTGCAGGAGAGTGTAAGTGAAAACATTTATATATTTATTGAATTTTGTTGACCTAGTAGGCCCACTGAGACTGGGGGAGGATGAAGATGGTAACCAACTGAAATTGAACTAGATTAAGTTTTTGGTGGTATTTTTAGTGAAACATAGGTAACATAGGTTGTACTGAGCATGTAAAGACATTGGTTCATTAAGCTCACTAAGATTAAGAATATCCCTGGATGCCTTTATTAATAAGAAAGTTATCATGCTTGGTTTTAAACTCTGCCATGGTTTTGCTATTCACAACTAAGCATGGTAATATATTCCAGATCTCTGTCACCCTAATGTTAAACCAAAATGTTCTTTTTTTAGCAGTGACTTTGTCCTTAAATAACTGGTATGAGTGAGCTCGGGCATTATGTGGTTGGACCCTCAGTACCAGGCCCAATTGTTCCCACATTTGTGTGTCTGATAGGGCCCTATTATATAGATCAGGCACATGTCTCCCCTCAATCTATGGTACTCTAATGAAAACATATCCAAATGTTGGAGCCTCTGCTCATAGTTTAGATCTTTGACTTCCCTAATATTTTTAGTTGCCTTCCTCTGAATCTTCTCAAGAGTTCTAATATCCCCTTTGTTGCCAGGGGCCCTAAACTGGGTGCAATACTCCATGTGAGGGCACACCAGAGTGTTATAGAGGGGGATTAGGATCTCTTTATCCCTGCTCTTAATGTGTCTAAGTATGTAATGGAGTATATTGCCAGCTTTTTTAACAGCCTGGCTACATTGCATTTTGAATTTTAGATCATTACTCACTCTAATACCTAGGTCCTTTTCATCCAGTACTACTTTTAATGTCCTGCCTTTTAGTGTATAGTTAAATTCTTTGTTATGTTTCCCCAAGTGCATAATGGTGCACTTATCAAGGGTAAATAATGATTTCTTAGTTTGAGCCCATAGTGCAAGATCAGTGAGGGCCATCCATAAAATGTCACTAGCCTCCTGGTTATTTACAGGGTAACCTAAGCGAGTGTCGTCCGTGAATTTAGAAAGCCATACCACCGACTGTATATGCATTGAAGAGATAAATAAATTAAACAGACAAGGGCCCAAAACTGAGCCCTGGGGTATTCCGCTGGTAACATCCACCCAGCAAGAATATTCACCCCTGATACAAACTCGCTGATGCCTCTCGTGCAACCATGACTGAACCCATTGAACTATATGTATATGAAGTCCCTGGTCAACTAAAGCGTTTACCAGTTCAACATGTGGAACTTGGTCAAATGCCTTGGCAAAGTTGAGGAAGACAACATCTACCGAGTGGCCTTCTACCAAGGCTTTACTAACCTTACTATAAAATTCCAACAAATTGGTTTGGCATGACCTCCCAAAGTTGTTTACAATCTGTGGCACCTATTAGACTTATGAAATCAATAATATAGTCTTTTATGATCCCCTCTAGGATCTTACTCAGTGCAGAAGTCAGGCTAATAGGCCTGTAGTTCTCTACCTCTTGCCTTGATCCCTTCTTGTAAATGGGGGTAACCGCAGCCTGTCTCCAGTCCACAGGGTCCTCACCTTCATCTAGAGATTTCTGAAAAAGATGAGTGACTGGGCTAGCTAAAACATCTGCAAGTTCTTTAATCAACCTTGGGTGTATGCCGTGAGGCCCTTGTGTTTTTTTATGGTCTATTTTTCTAAGTCTACCTGCTACATCAGTGACATCTAGTTTGAAACTATGATCTGGGAAGTCCTTATTACCTATATCATTTCTGAGATGTGAGCTCTTGTTGAAGACAGATGAGAAGTAATTGTTACACTTCTCTGCCATCTCGGTAGGTTCAGTTATTAAAGTACCGTCTGTGGCTTTTAATGGTCCAATTTTACTGTTTTGTCCTTTTTTTGTTATTTATGTAAGAATAAAATGTTTTGTAATTGCCCTGAACCCTAGTAGCCAGTTTTAACTCACAATTTGCTTTTGCTGAGGCAATGGATTGTTTCGCATTCTTTAAACATTTTTTATAATAATCCCAGGTTATTGTATCACCACTCTGTTTTTTAACTGAAGAGGTCATCCAAAGGTGGCAGGATTTTATTATCGCTTTATATTTGTTTTTTTTGTGGTACATACTTCTGGACCAATGAGTGGATTTTTTTATATAACTTATCCCACATCCCAGAAACTGTTTGGTTGGCAAAATTAGATTTCCAATTCCAAGCTACTAGGTTCTTATTCATTTGGTCAAAATCAGCAGAATCATATTTAAAAATTTTTGCATGACCCATATTTTTACCTAAGGAGTCCAAAAATTGGAAACTGATCATGAAATGGTCGCTAGAGCCCAATGGAGGCAATACCATACAGTTGAGAATATGGTTATTTAAGTTACTTAATACCATGGCCCAGATAGTCAAAAGGATTGCGCATGGTGCAATGGTGTTGCACCATGCACAACCCACTGATGGGCCCCGGTGTGATATTCAAAAGGAAAAAGTGCACCGTTTAAATCCCGATCTTGTGAGGCATCAGTAATGTATCTGAGGCACAGGTAGGGGCGTGACCATGCATAAACTGCACAGCCCGCTATTCAGCCCAGGACATGCAGAGTTATGCAGGCACAACCCCTACTTGTGCCTGCACAAAGATGAGCTGCAAAAAGGAACAGTCGAGGGCCACCCACAGGTGAGCTGTCGCATTGCAGGCGCAACACAGCAGCCGCCACCTGTGGGTGGCCCTCGGTTTGTTCCCCGCCAAGACTGAGGTGCTCCCATGCCCTGATCAGGGCATCAGTATCCCCAAGTCCAATATCCTGGTGCTCCAGTGGACTGAGGTAGCCCAATGCAGGCATAACAGTATCCCCAGGTAGCCCAATGTAGGCATAGCAGTATTCTCCTCCCCGAGTAGCTCAATGCAGACATAACAGTATTCCCCAGTAGCCCATCACTTGGCGTAACTGTAACCCCCATTAGCTTGATCATGGGCATCAGTATCCCAAAGTCCAATATCTCTGGTGGTCCAGTGGACCGAACAGAGCCCGATCTGGTGGCATTCCTCACCCCCAAGTCCGAAACCCTGGTGGGTGGGAGTCCACTAGATCACCAGGGATTTTGGACTTGGGTGGGTGAGGAATGCCGCCCCACGATTGGGCTCTGTTCGTCCACTGGACCACCAGGGATATTGGACTTTGGGATACTGATGCCCCGTGATCGGCTAATGAGGGGCGAAGTACAGTTATGCCTGCACTGGCCATGGGGGTGATACTGTAATGCCTGTGATCGGCTACCTGGGGGAGAATACTGTTATGCCCATGATCAGGCTACTCGGGGCATACTGTTATGCCCATGATCGGCTACTCGGGTGGGGGAAAAAGTTATGCCCGCAATCAGGCTACTGGGGAATACAGTTATGCCCTTAATTGGGCTACTGGGGGGAGTACAGTTATGCCCGCGATTGGGCTACTGGGGGGAGTACAGTTATGCCCACGATTGAGCTAATCACGGTCCACTGGACCACCAGGGATTGGAGACATTCATTGTCCCTTATGGGACGTCCCGTGATCAAGTTGCAGGGTGTGTCAGTCCCCGATGGCTGCTGCCTGGCAGGGCGCCAGGCACAAGTCGTTGGGGATCAGCACACTTGCATGCTAATGGCATGCAAATGGGGCCATAATCAGATGCAAATGGTACCACCATGCGCCTTGCATAAATTATGGCCCATTTGCATGTCACCCTTTGAATATCGCAGGTGCTGTGCATGGCACAATGGAACTTGCACCACCACATCTCAATGCTCCACTCTGACCACTTGTGCTGGCGCATTTCCACTGCGCCATGCACAGTGGGGGTGGCCAGGGGTGATATTCAAAGCAGTTGTGCCATAGCGCAACTCCATTGAATATCGCCCTGGCCACACCCCTGCACAACTATTTTGAGCGGCCCACAGGCTTGCGCCACAAACTGGTGCAGTTTGACTATCTGGGCCCAGGTCTAAAATGTGGTTATTCCTTGTATTATTGCATACATATTGTTCCAAGCGTGCCAAATTGAATATCTCCAGGTAACTGTGCTCCATAGCAGTTCTTGCTCTTAGTGTGTCCCAGTTAATATCAGGGAGATTCAGATCACCTAGTAATATAACACTCTCTGTCGAAATTAAATGTGTTATAAAATCTAATAAAATAGTGTCCTTCGGAGCCTTAATAGATGATGGCCTATACACGAGACCGAGGTTAATGACCTTTGCCCATGGTGGGGTGAGTTTGATCCATGAGACTTATGAGTCAGCCCAATTGGATGTGTCCAGATGTTCAGAGGGAATGCTGTCAGAGATGCATAATGCTATGCACTGTCCTTGGACTGAAATCTGTCCTTGTTATAAAGTGTATAACCAGGGATATGTTTGTCCCAGGTATCCTCTTCCTGCCACCAAGTTTCAGTAATAGCACAGACGTGAATTTTATTGTCATATAATGTTAACCGAAGCTCATCATGCTTGTTCTTTGGGCTTCTGGCATTGATTAATAAAAAAATTCCAGTTTGAGTTTGGGGTCTTACTTGTAAATATGGTCCTGTTTTTATAACCACAATCATCCCCCCGCTGATGAAGTTTAAATGATCATCTACTATTCTTCTGAGTTGTTGGGTTAGTATACATTTCCCCTGTTTGTTAAGATGTAGACCATCACATGCATATAAGTGGGAGCCCTGGAGATCCTACCAGTGGTCAATAAAAACATGTCCCTCCCTAAAGCACCAACATTTAAGCCAGCCATTTAATCTATGCAAATCCCTGTTTAGTGCATCAGTTGCCCTTGGAACAGGGAGCAGCCCAGAGATTAAAATATCACACCCATGATTTTTAAGGGATAGCCCTACAAACTCAAAATCCCGCTAAATATCTAGAAGGTCTCTTTTCCCTAAATCATTAACAGCAACGTGTAAAATAGTAACAGGTGATGCAGTATTGTCTAAGAGACCCAGTAGGAGCAGTTTAATATCACCTATGCCAGCTCCCGGCAGTATGCTGACAGTAGTATATTCGTTCTGATATTTACACAAAACATGGTCAGCACAGCGCAAGATGGAGTCCCCGACTTATAAGATGTCACGGGGGGGTTGAGGCCATAGGAGTGACATTATGTTTATTAGTTTGCCCAGGGCTCTGTGTGCTTGAGTGAACTTTTAAAAAAGGCTAGCCTTCTGAAAGTACAAGCGAACTTGTGTGGGAGGAGGACAAGGAGGAGTACTATATGAAATTGAGGGTGGTGAGCAGGGTAGAAAGGACAGCCAAGGTATCCAAAGAACTAAGGTTGGTTCAAGGGATCGGGGAGAAGGATTTTTTTAGATACATCAGGGAGAGAAGAAAGTATAGTGGTCAAATCACCAAGTTAAAAGAGGAAGGTGGGTAGGCAGAGGAGGGAGTTACACAGACTGAGGTACTAAATGAGTACTTCTGGTTAGTCTTTACAAGGGAAAAGAATAGGCCAATTCCACAAGGGGCTTGGTAAGGCCGGGGTTGGTAATGGGGGGACACTACCAGATGGAGAGAGCTCGGTGGAGAGAGTGTGGGAGGGACTTAAGTCCTTGAGGACAGACAAGGCCACGGGTCTAGACAAGATCCACCCTGAGTCCTAAAGGAACTGGTGGATGTCCTGGCAGCACCTCTGATTGAATTATTAAATTTGTATTTTTATTTATTTAGTTTTTGTTGACCGGGTAAGTGCACTAGACAAATCCTGCCCATTTTCAGGCACGACCCGGTGGAGGGGGATACAGATAAATGCCAATGGACCTTGAACCAGATTAAGCTGTTGGTGGTATTTTTAGTGTATGAGGGAAATTTGGCCAAGACACCGAGGAAATTCCCCTACTCTTTTCGATAAGTGCCATGGGATCTTTAACATACGCCTGAACTATCGCCAATCCAGGCAGATGGGACCTCGGTTTAACGTCTCATCCGAAAGACAGCACCTCAGAAGTGCAGCACCCCTCTCATGCTGCACTGCAGTGTCAGTACTGGGATATTAACCCAAGTGCCAGATGTGGGAACTGAACCCACAGCCCTCTGATCTCCCGGCCTCAGAGGCAAGTGTGCTACCTACTGAGCCACTGACACTGCTAAATACCTCCCTCCTATCAGGATGTGTATCACTGGACTGCAGGATGTCACATTTTGTGCTCCTCCATAACAGTGGTCCTTGGGGTGAGCTGGAAAATTGCAGGTTGGTCACCCAGATGTCAGTAGTGGGGAAACTATTGGAAACCATCTTAAAGGAAAGACTGGTGGAGTTCCTGGAAGTAAATGGTCTTCAAGATGTCCAGCAACACAGATTTGTCCAGGGGAGATCTTATCAAACTTACCTGGTCAAATTTTTTGATTGAACGACAAGGTCTATGGATGATGGTTGGCTGGTTGATGTCTTGTACCTGGACTTCAGCAAGGCATTTGACTGTGTGCTGCATTGGAGACTGCTGAGTAAGCTGAGGAATCTGGGGCTGGAAGTAAAGATGATGAAGTGGATTGGAAACTGGCTGAACAACAGGCAATAGCGGATGGTGGGAAGGGAGATTTGACACCCAGAAGAGTCATTAGTGGGGTTCCATAAGGATCTGTACTGGGTCCACTGTTATTTAACACTTTCATTGCTGACATTGTAGAGGGAGTAATGAGATAAATGAGCCTGTTTACTGATGACTCCAAACTGGGAGCAGTGGTGGACTGTGAAGAGGGGTGGATGACTCTCCAAGAAGACCTGGAAAGACTTGAACACTGGTCAGACACATGGCAGCTGAGTTTTAATGCTCAGAAGTGTAAAAATCTAAGTTTGGTGGAGGGGTACAGAGGCAAACTGAGGAAACATTACTTCACAGAAAGGGTGGTGGCACCTTGGAATGTGCTACCTGAGGAGGTGATTTCAATGGAATCAGTGGGAAGTTTTAAGAAGGGATGTGATAGGTACATGGGCAAGGTACAGGAGGGGAGGGAAGTGACTAGTAGGGGAACTCAAGGTGGAAAAACTTTGGGGAGGAAGGGGAAACAGGCAGGGGCAGCAGCAGTGGCTGTACTGCGAGCTGTAATCTTGAGCAGATATGACAAACCTTGGGGCCTAATCTGCTGTCATTTTTGTATGTCCATATGCAAAAAGAACATCGGAACTGGAAACAGGATTGAGCGCAACAGAGGATAAGATCCAACTAATGCAGACTTTAATTCAAGAACACACTAAAGAACTAGAACTATTAAAAACAAGGGTGGAAGTCCTGGAAACAAGAGCAGGGCAGGATAATCTAAAACTTGTGGAAATACCTGAGAATACAGAATGATCTAACCTTATTAAATATTTTGAAAAGTTGCTTACAGAGGCACTGGTCAGACCATATCCAAAAAGAAAATTTGAACTGGACTGAGTTCATAGAGCAATGTATTACTCTAACTAAAGATGTTCACAGCTTTGTTTTGTATACATTAAAGTGCATCACTTCTAAGACAAGGAGGTAGTATTTTAAATAAGCATTTGTCAATGCTGAATGTTTGCTTGCTGGTATTAGCATTGGAAATGCAGGAGTTAGACAGATGCAGAATAGGAATGGCAGTGAAGTATTGAAGTTCACGCCAACCCCACCTCCATCCTGTAGAGATGGACAGGTATTGGGGTAAGTGTTTGGGTCATCGGCCATGATGGGCATGCCATGTCACATCACCCTATTCTGCAGACAACGACATGTGTTGAGGTGTGCCTTAAGGTGTTTGGCTTTACAGTCACCGCATTCCATAAAGACATACACTGAAATGGGTGCAGCATAGGAGAATGGGGTGAAGTCTGGGGCTGAAGAGTCCAAGGTACACCTCGATGCCTGTCAGTGGCTGGAGGTGGGGGTGGGATGGCATGAGCAGTACAGTCGGCAATGCAAAGGCACACCTCGATGCTCATCAGTCTGTGCAGGGTAGGACGTTATGGATAGAAACCCAAACGCCTCAGGCGTTTGTTGGTATTTATACTACAAATTTTCAACAGTGCCTTTTTGTGACCCTACCTATGAAGAGTGGCAGTGTGATTATGTCAATGTGTCCTGAACATTGATTTCCAACAGCGACAGTGCCATTCTGCACCACATGAACAAAAACACAGATCGGGCAGGATGTGAAGAATGACAGCTGTACCATCCACAGGGAGGTGTGAAGAGATGGCAATGTTGAACAGCTGTACTGGCAATATAAAAAATGCTTGCACGTTCAAGCATATGGTTCGTGGAAACTGTGCAACACATGCAAATAACACAGTCATTTTATGGACGTTCATCGCCAAATTTTCAACATAGGCATTATAGGACCTCGGCTCATGAACAGTGTCACTGTGATTTTCTTGATGTGTCCTGAACACTGATTTTCCACAGCAACCACGCTATTCTGCGCCAGAAGTGCAAAAACACATTTCAGCTAGGATGTGAAAAATGACAACTGTACTGTTCATAAGGAGGTGTGGAAAAATGGCAATGTTGAAAAGCTGGAGTGAACATATTACAAATGTGCGAAGTTATGAGCGTTACTGGAAACTGTGCAATGAACACTTGTAACACAGTCATTTTATGGAGTTTCATCACCAAATTTTCAACATAGGCATTTTACGGCCTCTGCTAATGAACAGTGTCACTGTGAGTTTCTTAATCTGCCCCCAACACTGATTTCCCACAGCGACTGCGCTACTCTGCGCTGCAAGTGCAAAAATACATTTTGGCCAGGATTCGAAAAATTACAGCTGTACTGTTCATAAGGAGGTGTGGAAAAATGCCAATGCTAAAAATCTGGAGTGAAAATATTGCAAATGTGTGAAGTTACGAGCGTGCATGGAAACTGCGCAACACACGCTCATAACACAGTCATTTTATGGACTTTTGTCACCAAATTTTAAACATAGGCATTTTAGGACCTCTGCTAATGAACAGTGTCACTGTGATTTTCGTAATGTGTCCCAAACATAGATTTCCCACAGTGACCGTGCTATTCTGCACCACAAGTGCGAAAACACATTTTGCCCAGGATGTGAAAAATGACAGCTGTACTGTTCATATGGAGGTGTGGAAAAATGGCAATGTCAAAAATCTGGACTGAAAATATTGCAAATTTGCGAAGTTACGAACATACGTAGCAACTGTCTAATGCATGCTCGTAAAACAGTTGTTATTTGAATTTTTTCCACCAAATTTGCAACATACACTTTTTGGGAGCCTACCTCATGAACACTGACACTGTCATTTCATTAATCGGTCCCGAAAGGTGATTCCACGCAGTGACCACAAAATCACCTTTTAGGACCAATTAATGCCATGACCATGACTGAGTTCATAAGAAGGGGTCCCAAAAACTCCCTGTTGAAAATTTGGTGCCAAAATTCCAAAAAATGCCTGAGATAAGCAAAAAAGTTGAAAAAAACTATTTATGCCATTATACAGCTTACTGGCATTTCCTCAGTTCGCAATCGGCTTTGAAGAGTGCAGACGTGTTCCAGGTCCACCGAAGATCATTGCTCCGGACTCCAGAAGTAGGTATGGGGTGAGGGGGTGTGGGAGGCAGGGTGCACAGTGGGTGGGCGCGTGTTGTTAGAGGCCAGGGAGACTGCAAGGGACCTTTTACAGGTTTTACACCAAAAAAAACCTCGCTTGATGGTTTTTCCTTTACAGGGGCATTGGTCACGGTGGAGTGGACTCCAAGTGTGCCATCTGAATATGTTTTTGGGGGGATGTGGCCAACGGGGGATTAGGCACCCCCATCAGCACAATAGTGATGGGGCACAAGAGCCAAGGGGGATTGGGCACCCCCTCGGACTCTCCCGTTACTCTTTGGGGGGACTGATGCTGATGGGGAGTGGGCTCCCCCATCGGCACATCAAACATGGAGGGGAACATATTGCTGACAGGGAGTGAGCCCCCCTGTCTGTCAGTCAGATAGCTCTGGGGATGGCTGCTGATGGGGATTGGGGCCCCTGTTGGTGAAACCACACTTCTGTGGGGAGGGGCACATGCTGCTGAGGGGGATTGGGCACCCCCTCAGCACTGGGGCTGGTTTGATATTGTTTGTGAACATGGCAGCTCGGCGCCGCCATGTTCACAAACAATATTACACTAGCAATGTTCCGCCCAGCAATGACGGGTCATTCCCTCATTGCAGCGAATTGCTGATGCTGCAATGATGAGGTGGCCCGTGATTGCTGTGGTGAAAACGTTACAAGTTGGTGCAACTTCTGGAAGCCAGTGTCATCAGCACACTGTGCCTCCATTGGTGCACCACAGCCAAGCCCCCAAATGCAGTGCTTCTGTTGGCTGTCACACTGCTGCGCCTCCCTAACCCACTTCTCTCCTAAGCTGTCACATAATATTTCTTGCACATGTGAGCAAACAAACATAAAAAGCAGGAATGGAAAAAAGACTATGTGTGAAGGATCTCTCATTTCAAGTCTTTCCTGACTTCTCCCCAGAGGTTGTAGGGAAAAGAAATGTGTTTCCAACAGCAAGAAATCTACTACATTAATTTAATATATGATACATGATGATCACACCCGCTAAACTAAAAGCCTAAAAGTTACTCTGCAAAGGAAAGTTTGCATTTTCATCTCACCGAAAGAGGCAGAGAGTGCAATCAGAGCAGCATTATTTGCAAATTCAGGAGGAGCACCACAGCCAAGCCCCCAAATGCAATGCTTCTGTTGGCTGTCACACTGCTGCGCCTCCCTAACCCACTTCTCTCCTAAGCTGTCACATAATATTTCTTGCACATGTGAGCAAACAAACATAAAAAGCAGGAATGGAAAAAAGACTATGTGTGAAGGATCTCTCATTTCAAGTCTTTCCTGACTTCTCCCCAGAGGTTGTAGGGAAAAGAAAAGTGTTTCCAACAGCAAGAAATCTACTACATTAATTTAATATATGATACATGATGATCACGCCCGCTAAACTAAAAGCCTAAAAGTTACTCTGCAAAGGAAAGTTTGCATTTTCATCTCACCGAAAGAGGCAGAGAGTGCAATCAGAGAAGCATTATTTGCAAATTCAGGAGGAGCCTCTTCCCCACTGCAAAGCATGAAGTATTAAACATAAAGAATAATGGAACGGGGGAAACAAACAAATATACTAACAAACAAAAACAAGCATTTGTCAATGCTGAATGTTTGCTTGCTGGTATTGGCACTGGTAGTGCAGGAGTGACAGATGCATAATAGGAATGGTAGTGAGGTACTGTAGTAATGCAAATTGCCACCCCCACTTTGCAGAGAGTGAGAGGTGCTGGGGTGTATGTCTTTGTGTCATGGGCAGTAACAGTCATGGCAGACAGTTTCAGGTGTTCATAGGTGCTGGGAGATAGTAACAACTGAGGGGGCGGGTGGTGAGAAGGGTACTTACGAGGAGAAAAAGGGACAGGTGTGCAGAGTAGGGGTTGCCATAGAAAGCATAGGGATGCAGAGGTATGATAAAGATAGTAATGTTAAGAATGTAGTTATGCCATATAGACATACTTATTGCAGTATATGGTGAACATGCAAACATATGAAACAGATCACCTGGCCTATCTAAGTCTGCTTCACTGTGCAAGTATAGTATGAGATCAGCTGTCAACCCATTCCCTCCAATACCTGCATGTGAAGCGTGAATAACAGAGTCAGACTACAGTCATTATTGATGGTATTTACTTGGTAAAACTATGTTAAATATTTATATTGTAGATTAAGTTAAACATTGCTCCAAGTTCTAAAAGAATAGACTGTTTACATTAAATGTTTTCACAGCATATGCAGTTCAAGAACCTATGCTATGCTATATGTATGATTACATTGTTATACACTTTAGGTTCACAATGTGTATATAAAATATATATCTGTTAGAAGACGTCCCATGCAATATAGCACTCTTAGAAAAAATGCAGTATCATGCCATATCAATCGATTTAAATAAGAAGTTATGCTAATTGTATTGTTCCTATTTCAAAAAGAAATATTAAACTCCAAGTGCAAAGTGTAGTAGTATAAGTGCCACTTAATTCAATTTACTAATGTGTGTAAGTGAATGGGCTCACCCATGACACAGTCAGACTGCACTCGTTATTGACAGTATTTACTCGCTGAAATGAATCACATGCAAATTTTATCCAAGTCATTTTCAGCCCATAATTAAGGCTTCAGATTTATATTTATCGATCTGTCATCAAAGCGCAAAGTTGCTAGGGTGTAGTGTGGCTCTGTTACTATTCAATGCATAGTGTTCGATTATGCTAAAATTGCTGGACAATTAACTAAATTGCCAAATATACAAATAAATAGATTACAGTGGAGGTAGTACAGCACAGTGGTTTAAGGCTCTGAGCTACAAATCTGGAGACCTGGGTTTGAATCCCACAGCCCCCACTTGCATACTGTGTGACCCTGAGCAATTCACTTAACTTCCCTGTGCTGCCAAGTCACATTTGTAAACAATCTTTCGGCTTAGTGTTTCTCTCCTGGTTAAACGATTGGGGGAAAAAATAATTTTTGTTTTTTCTTTTCAGTCAATCACATACAATTTACTGTAGAACTGAAGCATAACATTTAAAATGCAAGAAATACTGAACATTGGATCAAATCGCTTTATTCTCACCCTGTATTACTTCTGGCTGTCCTTGTTCTGAGTTTTTTTCCTTTTGCTGTCAAGATCGATAAATATGAATTTGAAGCCTTAATTATGGGCTGCAAATGAATTGGATAACATTTGCACATGACTCATTTTAGCAAGTAAATAGCATCAATAATGAGTGCAGTCTGACACTGTTATGGACGAGCCCATTCAGTGGTGGACATTAGTAAATTAAACGGAATTGAGTGGTAGTTATACTATGATACTGTGAATTTGGAGTTCAGTATTTGTTTTAGAATTAGGAAAAACAGAATTAACATAGCTGCTTATTTAAATGGATTGATATGGCATGGTACTGCATATTTGTAAGAGGCTATATTGAATGGGACGTCTTGTTACACACATATATATTTTCATATAGACACTGTAAACCTAAAGTGTGCAACAATGCAGTCATACATATAGCAGAGCATAGGTTCTTAAATTGCATATGCTGTGAATACATTTAATGTGAACAGTCTATTATTTTAGAACTTTGAGCAATGTTTAAAGTTATTTGCAATAGAAATGTTTTACATATACATGGAACATAAGTTGTAATGGCCACTTTGATGATAAATTTAGTTGCATTTAAATGATTAAGGTAGTTGTTAAATTTTAGGATTTTCTAATTATGTTGCACATGCCCTTTGAGTATTGAAGAATGAAGGGGATATGGAATCGCAGCCCCTCAGGAAGCCACAGCGGCGAAGAGCTGGGGCTAGTAGCCAGCTAGTGCCTAGATGCCCTGGACTCAGGCAGGGTATATATGGTAGGAGACCATACTTTTGTATTACATTGAATTGGTGTAAGCACTTTATTGCAATTTGTAGTTGTATGTTGTGGAAAATAAATCATTTTTGCATTATTTAAAGTGCAATGGAAGGTTTTTTTTCTGGGTTTTTCCCCCTACCATTTCACCACCCATGAATTTTCTCACCATTAACATAGTTGGTAGTAGTATTTATTAATAAAGAGCACTGAAGTTGCAGCTCTTTTTTGTGGCTGAGCAGCCTTGCGATTTTGGATAGTGGATTTCCTTTTCTCTTTTTGGATTTCTAAGTTTGTAAATATGGTTTGAGAACAGTGCTGTACTTTGACGTGTCTTATCTGCTATAACCAGACTTAACAGAAAAAAACCTGCACGCAGCACCCTCCTGGACCTTATCCTAGTAAACAAACCTCACACTATCTCACATACTGGAGTATTCTTCAATGATATAAGTGACCATTGCACTACTGCCTGCATCAGACATCCTTCCCAAATAAAAACTGCCTCCAAATTCAAAGTGAAAAGATGCCTGAAAATGTTCAGCCAGTACACGTTCCTGTAAGATCTAAGCAACATTCTTTGGCAGGATTTCTACCTAGCTCCCACCTTTAACGAGCATTTAACATCTTTCACAGCCTCTTACAATATCGGCTTTTGCCAAAGTAACTACAGACTGGCAAATGGCCTTGGACTCTAAGAGGCATGTATTTGCCCTCTTCCTTGATCTAAGTAAGGCCTTCGATACTGTGGATCATACCATTATGCTTACTGCACTGAGTAACATTGGACTTGACAGTTCTGCCATTAAATGGTTCACCAGCTACCTAACCAATAGGTTACAACAAGTCAAAGCCATAGGAGATCTGTCCCTACAAAAATCCTTCTTACGAGGAGTCCCACAAGGCTCCATCCTGGGCCCTATCCTCTTTGCAATATACATCAATAATCTGGACTTGCAGCTGGGTACAGCGAATGTGCACTTATTTGCAGATGATACTGTACTCTATACCACAAATTCATCCTTGGATCTGGCCAATGAGTACTTACAGAAAGACTTTGTTACCCTCCAATACAAACTTCTCACTCATAAGCTCCTTCTCAATGCCAAAAAGACTAAAGCAATGATTCTCTCACCATAGTCTACTTCCGGACGTCCACATATCACACAGATCCGAATACTCTTAGATGAACCCCTTGAAGTAGTGGATACCTTTAAATACCTAGGGTTCTGGCTGGATAACAAGCTCAACTTTCTGTGCCACTTAAATGAAACTTTGAAGAAACTAAGACAGCGATTAGGTTTATTCTATCGCATTAAACACCTACTCACATTAGAAGCCAGAATGAGACTAGTACAAACTACATTCCTACCTATACTGGACTACACTGACTTCCTTTATAGTCATTGCCCATCAACAATGCTAAACAAACTGGACACCCTTTACCACCAGACTTTAAGATTTATCTTAAATCTACTCCATAGTACATATCACTGTCGTCTATACCAGATTTTGGGATGGACCTCACTCTCAACTAGAAGAAAAAGGAATGCTTTCCTCTGTTTTTTTAAGACCATTATCTGATAACCTCCCTGCATACATCTCGAACATCTTCAAATGAGCTAAAGGTTCCTATGGCCTGAGACACTTCTCCTTAATCTGCTTCCAGATTCCTAGAGTGAAAACTACCCTTGTCTCAGTAACAATCAACTTCTCACTTCCATCACTTTGGAACACTATGCAAGACTCATTAAAATTATCCTCACTTCCAAGCATTTTTACATTCAAAGCTCTATTAATGGATTATCTGAAGGAATCATGCAACTGTTTCAGATGCCAATGACCCCTAAGCCTCAGGTGCCACTCTCAAATCCTACGCCTAAGTATCTCATCCACCCCACATTCCTAACAACAGAAACCTAGGACCTACAAGCCTAGTTCCCTTAATCCAAGATGACCCTGCCTATTCTCTACCTTTTACCTATTCTGGCCTCCCTTTTGGCTGTTTTCTATCCTATTCCTTAATACCGCCTTATTTTTTATCATTTAGGTATGAGCTCTTACTCAGCGGAGACTATATGGGATTGTTGTCTCTTCTCACTTCAGTAAAGCTTATCATTATGTACCTTTGCATGTTAATTATGTTGACCAGTATGTATAGGCCCATATTGACCGGCACCTTCACAATGTTTTTTCTTTTTTTTTTGCACCATTGTCCACCGTAATTATAATCTTATGAAGTGTACTGTATTGTATTTATGCCCAGGACCACCTTGAAAATGAGCTTGCTCAATGGTGTTATGCCTGGTTATATAAAGTGATTGATTGATTGATTGATTATCTGTAGACTTGTTATTGCTATAGAGCACTTTGTAGCATTGAAAAGCAGCAGAAAGTGATACTTTGCATGTTTTATGACATGCTATCAGACTGGCAGTCTATGACTAGAGTGTTTCTATCTCCTGTTGGATCTCTTGCAGTCTGTATTTGAAACACAACAGGGGGTCTCTCTGTCTTAGCCGAGTGCAAAACATGAATAGCATTAGTAAGTCAGGAAGACATGACAATCACAGAAGTGCTGCCATGTACTGTAATGGTTTTCATTAATGTATTTTATATCTATTGAACAATGTATTGAAGGAGGTCAACAACGACAGTGTGGAGTGGTGCAACGTTAGTAGGACAGACATGTCTTCGCACAGGACACAGTGACAGTAGAGGTAAGACAATTAGCAACATGTCATTATCACACTATATTGTAGCTTATATGTTTCTCAGACTCATTATTATGAATACACAATGTGTGTATGCATGAACATACAAAGAGCTGCTAAAGCTAACGGACTGTTTCTGCCACTGGTAAACTGCGGGCATCCTACTGCATTTTACAGTAATGCAAAAAATGACATTGTTGCTGTTTTCATGTCTTGACTCTTTTTTGTCTAACAAAATTAGAAAATCATGGCATGATAGTAGAAAGAAAATTAAACAATATAAAGCATGCCTAATATGGGTTGCTTGCAGAGTTCTTACAATGGCCACTTGAAGGTCCAAATGAAATAGGAGGCAGTATAGCATAGTGGTTAAGGGCAGTGAGCTGCAAACCTGGAGAGGTCAGTTTGAATCCCATTAGCTCCTTCGTGCATACTCTGTGACCCTGAGCAAGTCACTTAACTTCCTTGTGCTGTCAGGTTGCATTTGGAAGCAAGTTCTGGTTTGCTGTGCCTTTTCTGGTTAAACAATTTCCCCAAATATAAACTGTAAGAATGGCAGGGCCCTGGTTGTTAAATACCAAGTCTATCTATTTTTCCTCTTTTAGTCTTTTTTGGCTGCCACCCCCCATCCTCTTACACTTCCTCCCTGATTTCTTCTAGGTTTCTGAAATGATTCTTTGTATGTGTTATTCATGAATCCCATTTACTGTGATGCCATATCCGAACTGATGAATATGGTTGTATGCTGTCTTTCATGTTTTATGCCCTTGTTTAACATGTTTAAGATGTATGTACTCTCCTGAGGTGGAACCTTTGTAAAACATCCTTGGCTCAAAGGTAATTGTAATCCTGGATTTAAATAAATACATACATTTATCAAATGAAACCCAGTTTCGTTCTAGGTCAGTATTTAGCATGTACCCTAATGTGGAGCACTGAGCATAGATGTTTGCAAGTAGTGGAATAGCTAAACTGCTATGGTGGTCTGGTTGTTTACTATAATTGAGTCAGGTAACTGTGACGTAACAAAGCTGTTATTTGCAGTAGTCCATCATGTCATTGTAAAAAAACACACAGGGGAAGAAAAAACATTTGTTACCATAAAGTGTGAAACCCTCAACTGCTATTCATTTGTTAAGTGTGCATCAGTGACCTAATAGGGAAGGGAACACTAAGATAATCTCTATTGTAAACTTCAGGTCCATTCAGAAAGGAATGCATTGAACTCTCTGTTTCTCTCTCTCAGCCCTCTTGCAACATGATGGGGAGGTGGGGGAGAGAGAGAGAGAAGGAGAGAGAGAGATAGAGAGAGAGAGGTCACTAAAAACCATGTCCTGTGCAATCCAAATGTCACAATCCATCACTGCCACACATGTACTCCCACCCTTACATCTTCTTTTTTCAAATGACCCGCACAGTGAACATTTACAGTATTACAGGAAGATGGATCTACAAACCTATTTAAACTGGGATACATCAAAAGGTTCAGAAAGAATTCTTGACGTTTGGGCTGAAAAATTATATTATTCTTTTGCAGAGCTACACATTTTTGTAACTGTGCCCTTATGTTAGAATAGGGGTAGAGAGGGAACAATATTTCATTTCGCATAAAAAACATAGAGATATGTAGTTATGTCCTCAAAAGATTGGATTAGGCCACTCTGAAAAGTAGAAGGACAGAAGATGTTGTTGTAGTCTGTAAGGGATGACAGACCTTAAAACATTTCCTGTTGCTTTTCCCTGTGTTGAATAAGATCAGAAACAAATAATTGACTCCCTTGATGTGCACTGTGTATTCCATTCTATATAAATAGTGTACCACTTGCTCACTTTTAAGGTAATTTTCTAGTTTTCAGCAAAACACTAACAGATGGCATCAGCAGGAATCAAATTTCATAACATTACCAAAACAAAACTTGAATTTTACTATATAAAAGAATCCATTCTTTATTTTATTTATTTATTTATTGATTAATGGTCTAGGAATTACAACCCTTTGAGTCAGAGACTCATTTGCAAAGGCTCCACGTCTTACATAAATAAAGATTGGTACACAGTAGAACACAGAATATGTAAGTACTGTATAACACAGATACATAATACAGACTACTGCTCTAATACAACAATAAGGCACTAACTACATGGGTGGGCAAATACATAATACACACAATATGGGCAAATCAGTGACGTAAATACATGATGCATATACAGGAGCAAATACTGCGGTGAAATTGTTTAGGTTTTTTTTTGTTTTTTTTTTAGCTAACTTTCATTTGCAGTCACAGTGAGAGTTGGACATAATGTGGCTCAATAACTCAGGTTTAAAAGGCCCTAGCCTGAAGATAGATAAGATAGCGTCAGGGATTGAGTAAAGACTGAAGAAAATCTGGTTTTTTGCCTCTTAATCTGCATCTGTTCCTGCTGCTTTTCCCGCCTTATAATCTTCTGCTGTGACATCATAATCCATTACCATAGCACCATGGCAACGGCTGATTGTGATGTTAGAAGCAGAAGATTGGGATTTAAGGCAGGAAAAACAGTTAGGACAGATGAAGTGTAAAGGACAAAGATAATGTTTTCATGTAAAACATCTTCTGTAATAAAAATGGAACATTCAGAAATACAGATTTTTTGGTGTGTGGGGGGAGGTGTAACTGAGCTCTGCTGCTGTCAGCAATGATTGTTTTGCTGTTTTTTAATATGTCCCACTGAGCCACTCATTGCAGTATGAAAGGTGGCATGCACTTTTGTTGGGTGAGAAATGGTGAATCGAGGCTGAGCTGTTCTCTCAATCAGCAGATGCAAATGAAACCACACTTATGCTGCAATACATGGCTCTGTGGGACATACTGATACTTTATAAGTCCAGGAAATGTTTCCATCTTAAATGTAAAAAGTAAAAATAAATACATTGTCCAAACGTGCAAATTTCCAGCCCAGGTGTACAGGAGACCCTCTTTGCTGAATAAAAGAGTCTTGTGCAGTGTTGGGTAAGTTACTCTAAAAAAGTAATCAGTTACAGTTACTAGTCACTCTCAAATAAATGTAATCAGTTATAGTTACTGATTACTTTTGTATAAAAAGTAATTAGTAACTGTATCTGAAATGCATATAATTTTTTCTGTTACTTTCTATTACTTTTGACAGCTTGGTGCAGGAAGCTTGGTTGGTGCTGGTCAGTGTTGTATGTCTCAACTATTGTTAAGCCTAGTAAAGGTATCTCCTCTTGTATCAAACAAGATATTTGCTGTATAGTGGTGTTTCACACTTCTCTGAGGCAAGAAGTGCCGTAGTGCGGTAGAACCACTGTCACTGCAGTCAGCTTGGATTTGGATTTCTTGAACACACATTTGGCGATGAAGCACCACAATAAGAACTTTTGGATTTATTCAGAAGAGATTTCCCTTGGACTTTACTAAACAGCTTGTCCAACATAACAGAAGTCCATCTTTTTTTGAAAACCTGAAGTCATTCTAAAAGCTCACATTGCAGCAAATCAGTTCTGTGGAGGGCAAGGTTACAATCCCACAGACTGGGGGCTGCACACCAGCACAGCTTGTTTATGTTTTTTTTTCACTTCTTCAAACTGGAGATCTGGGTAGACCAGCTTAAAATGAGTTAACTCTGACATCATGAGAGAAAATAATCTCATATGTCACTGAGCATCCTGTCACCTCCCTTGTATTAACTAATCAGTAACAAATCATTCCATTATGCAAATCAGAAGGCTGTGGAGGGGAGGCAAAGTTTCAACAGAGCTGCTGAGATATGTTGCAGCAATCTGTGCTGCTAATGTGACATACTGTACTGTTCTGTACCCCAAAATACAGTACACTGCATGAAGCAGTATTGTTGACAGAGTGGCTGATAACAGGTTACCCGCAGTGAATAAGTTATTAAGGATACGACAAAGGTCATTACACATGCACACACACACACACACACACACGCACTCATTGGAGGGGCCCCCCTAATAGCAGTTGAGGTGGTTGTTAATGTACTGACCCCCATTAAAATGAATATGACAGGAGGACTGACAGCCAATTATTATATCCTCAGAGCCACATTGAGAAAAACATCACTGAAAATTGGGGCTAAAATAAACATTGGGGGTGCAGTATTAGCCAATCACCGCTAAACAATTTAAATCACAAATTTTAGTGAGAAAGAAGTAATGTGATCTCCTGGGAATTGAACCCAGGTCCACAGAACACCATCCCATGCTCTAACCACTGAGTTGCATGCTCACTTGATTGGTTTGGGGTTCCAATACATACTTCCTTTTCCTGGTATTGCATATGCACCAGCTGGGAATAGTAGGCTGCCAGGCTGGGATTCAACTCCCAGTAGGTCACATAATTTCTTTTTTGACACTGTTTGTGATTTAAATTGCTTAGCAGTAGTTAATATTACACCAAAAACATGTAGATCCCATAGATTCAAATAACTAAACTCTATCCCGCTCAGAAATATGCTGGTATACTGTATGTGTGAAATGTTGAAGTTGAATTTTTTTAGAACAGTCTAACCCACCTTGATCATCCCAAATGCATGGCTGCCCACCCTATGTAAGTATATGCAACTAGGGTTCGGGGTCAGAAGACTGGTGGTGGGGAGGAGTCTAATTTGCCTGCAAGAACAGTGACTGCAAGGCCAGAGTCAAACCTTTTGCTGTAGGCTATTCCATTTATTGTAACTGGCTTGACTGACACTTTAGCTGAATATGGGATTTGCAGGACTAATGCTGTCACAGAATACCAGTGCCATGGACAGGTGCTTGCTGTAGTGGAAAAGAAAGGACACTGGATTCCCACCAACTTGGACCCCCTAAAATTATCTATGAGCCAAACTGTTTAAGGCTAGCATGTCTTAAAATGCACTGCCAATCTCCAGTCAATCTGTTCTAACTCACATCTTATAAGTTATAACACAGCATGCAATGACTTGTTTAGTTACATGTTGTTCCTGTTTGATTTCCAACAACACAAGTAGGATCCCAGTATTAAATTGTGCATTCATCAGTAAAACAATAAGGTTGGGTAGCCCAGAGTATAGAGTTGTGAATCTGGAGACTGGTGTTTGAATACTATATTGTAAATTTATTTACACAGGATAGCCCAGCTGAGATGCAACACGTTCACAGTGGGATCCTGCTTTTACCCATTTACACAGCAGAGTGGACAGGCAGTTAAATGACTTGCCTAAGATTATAAAATAGGGTGCAGCTGAGGTACACCACCAGAACCTTACTGTTGTGGGGCAGTGCTCGTTGCAATCTCTGCACAATGTTTTGAAAGTGTGGCCTCTGAATTAATAAAGGGATCATGAAAATCAGTCAGCTAGTTTAGAACTTATCCTACCATCTTTTTCTCAACTTTAGAATAAATTTAACCTGGAAAGCTCACAAATATTTAAATATTTTCAAATAAGATCTGTAACAGCAAAACTTATAGATAGGTTATTAACACTTGGAAAAGAATCAGAAATATACAGTACACAATTCGGTACACAACAAGCAAGTAAATCACAAGATCCTAAATAGGAAGTTAAATATAGAAAGTAACTTAGACTTCAAATAGGATGGCAGAAAGAACTTTGTTGGCATCAACTTGTACACATCAGTATATTCTTTATAGTACATTCAATATACCTTCATTTAAGTTCCAATGTCATTATAACTGGTACATCTTACTGCACAACAGTATGTTTTAGGAAGCCGAAAAAATATTATCATCTGTTGTTTAATCAGTTACTCTCTTTCTTTGTATTTTAATTCCAGCAAGTTGTTCACTGTCCCTAGAAGTCAAACATCCTATGGCATAAATACACTGAATTAAACTATAGGTGTTTCATTGTTTCCTACTACCATGGGACACGACTCAAAATAGGACTGAGTCCTAGACTAGTCAACTTTCCCAATTAACAAAGTAATAAAAATGACAAAGTATTTCAGATGGCATAGTTTATCTTGGAGGGATGTTATTTTTATGTTTCTTTGTTAATTTCAGGGTATTTTCTAAAGAACATTGAGTGATAAAGCTATGAACATATTACAATAAAATGTGCTGCATTTTAAATGCCTGAGATAAAAAATAAAGGACTTAGTTGCACTCCTTTTATATCCTACAATACAAACACTAAAAGATAGGAAAGTGTTTATGATGACCAATGATGATCACAGCTCATCATGGCATGACTGATTCAATGAAGAAAACCACACTCATGAGCAACAGGCAGGCTCAGTTATTTATGCTCCTAGTTTGGACTGACAAGGAAAATAACAAGGATCAGCTGGAAGGTTAGTATGTGGACCAATTCTTGAGGTGTCCAGCCCCATTATTCTCAAATGGAAATGACAGTCCCTGTCTCTCGAGTATGTCTTTCTACACTCATGAGCATTGGTGTGCATTACAGCAGTTTGAACAAGAGCCAAAATTACACCAACTACCAAATTGTTCAGTCTAGACTGGGACTAGTACAAGACAGCAAGAACATTACGTGTATGGCACCTGTGGCAGCACACAGCCATTAGGTAACTTTTGAGCATATTCACAAGTTCATGGAGTTAAGATTTACATCAGGTTTTAATCATTCAGGCTCTGGAAATGTGAGATCCAGACTCAGTCTACCAGATTCTGAACATGTTGGATCCAGACTCAGGCTGCCAAATTCTGAACATGATGGAACCAGACTCAGCCTGTCAAATTCTGAAAATGTGGGATCCAGACTCAGCCTCCCAAATTCTAACTATGTTGTCCTGTTCTGCACACCTTGTATAGACAGATGTATTGAGAGTACAAAACAGAATCCCTTGGATCCCATTGCAGCTTACAGAACCAACAAACCTTCCTAACATTATCAATTCCATATTAATAAACTGATTTGAAAAACACTTTCTTTACAAATCAGTAAAGTGATTTTATTAGGTTGATAACTGTATTCATATCGGTAATATAAACAAATTTGAGAGCTTAAAAAATATAAATCATCCTGTCTAACATGATCTTAATAAATATGATTTTATACAGGTCCCACTGCATACAAAAACAGTTTTAGTCACTGTACCTGTCACATCTCCTTTCTTTCATCTTACTATCCATAACTTTCTATGTGAAACAGGCTGTCAATTTATCATACTAACTGTGTAAGGACTAGCAGTCACCCACCCACCAAACTAAATCACTTGCCCACTGGACAACAAATGATTAGGTGTCAGAATAACAATAAACAAAAAAGTGAATTACAGAAAGACAAACATAAATAAGCAGACAACATGCAAAGAGAACACAAAGGGAAATGAGAAAGAAAGCAAAAACAACATATTGCAAAATAATTCAGAACTAAGCACAGCAAAAGGGGCAGAAATCAAGCCTCCAAATCATCAAAGGCTACACGACAATTGTGTGTAGAACAATAAAATGGTGTGCATTCCACCCACTAAAATGTTCTTTCAGCGAACAGGCCCCCCTGATGAATCTCCTGCTAAGATTAACACACTGGGCTGTTGACTGCCAGATAGGGCTTCAGCTGTTTGAACATATCTGCCATTTGGACTCATATAGACATATCCATGAGTCTGTATTATTGTGGATATGCTTAACTGTGCTGTCACTTTAGTAATGCATGTATGCATTTGATTTATTAG
Organism: Neoceratodus forsteri; assembly: GCA_016271365.2. NCBI lineage: Eukaryota > Metazoa > Chordata > Ceratodontiformes > Ceratodontidae > Neoceratodus > Neoceratodus forsteri. The sequence goes on from CM057450.1 coordinate 35,797,671, forward strand.
ACATTTGGAATCAGCAGTGGTAAATGTCTTGCTTTTATATTAGCACATACTGTGTGGTATGGGATTTTGTAAATAAAATATTTGCTCTGCATGTGCATGCACATTTTTGCAAGTGCATCTTTCTTATCAATTAGTGTGTTCTTTTCTTTTTTTCTCAACTTCTCCCCTTATTCAAGTGTGCCTCTTTCTGTAGGGTTCTTTTCTTTCAGGCTACACTCTGTGATGGCACTACTCATTCTTGAATAGGCAGCCATTTAAAAGTTTAAGGAATCAGATGTGTGATCAGTTGTTAATTTATCACTTTGTCAAAACATGTGGGCTAAGTACTTAGAAAAGGAAAAAAAAATACATTACTCTTCAGTTAAGGTCTGCTGGCTGTAAAACCTGCAGGAACTCTAGTTTGCCATCTGTTTCAGATTACCCCTTTCTCAAATGGACTGCTTTTAAATCAAGGGGACCCTTTTGGCAGAGGCATAGCCCAACTTCCTAAGGTTTGCTCTTATCTGCAATCTGAACAGAGCAGCAATACAGTTAACATTTCAGCAAGGGAAAAAAGTTAACAGTTCCCTAGTATTTAGGAAACCAGTCCTACCTGTCCACAGGTAAATCTTTAAAATTTGGAGTGACAGACAACGGATCTTGTACAATTGTTTCTGTCACTGACAGCATGAAACAGCAGAGCTGCTTCATCCAAGAATGACGATCTCTGCTCCGATGAAGCAGTTGACCTGAATACTGTCACTGCTAATCAGCATTTACACAAAGCCCCACAAAGCAAATCTTACCAGTGAAATTAAATGCTTTGGAAGAGCCAGAGATAGTTCAACTGCAGCAGTATTGATTAAGATAGTATTCATCATGACTTGACACCAGTTCTTTTTTTTTTTTAAATAGAAGAGCATTTTTTTTGTGAGGAAAAAAACAGTCAAGGGTTACCATTTTAAGCAATCTATGTCTTTGCTGAACAGACACTCTGTATTTCTGTTGCATGAGTCTCCCACAAGAAGTCAGCCTAAAGAGTGCAACCTTGACAATGGCAGCTATTTGGCCATCTGCTTTATGTTCCGAACAGTGACTGCAGCAACTCCTGATGCAGTTGTAAAATGTAGTTTTCATGCTTGACTTCAATGAACACTACATTTTACAACATTTATCCAATAAAAGGAAAATGAAAACACTATTGCTATTAGCTATGTGCCTGCTCTGACTTTCAGTATTAGCAAGAACCATGTGGCCAGCTATGCTCTGGCTGCAGGCTCACTGCCGACTTGCGGCGGCTGCACATTGCTGCTGAATAACATCGAATTATAAAGTGGCTGCACAGATTAATTTATCTGTACTTTAATAAAAACTATTAATTTGAGTGGACTTACCACTCAAAAATGTGTTTATTTTCCTCTGCTTTACCTGCGGTGCTCCACTTGGTGTTCCCACTGTCTCAGTAACCATTCTGAAGTAGTTCTAACTGAAATTTCAAATGACTAACTGGAACGTGAGAGCAGTCTGACTGTATTTTGGAACACGTCAGAATAATGTGTTAATCTGTCCTTTAGTAAACAACATGGATTGCTCTTTACAAAGATCTTTTCCATACCAGGAAAACACCGCAAGTGCTCTGTATTCAGAAAAATCAGATTTTATTAATTTTATTCATTTAAATCACATTATTATTATTATTATATATGCTTATGCATAAAGGAAGCTGTACCAACCCAACTGCTGCCATCAGAAACAGACAGCTTCTGTTCTCCTTAGAAGTGACTAGTTCCCCATGCATGCATACCTGTTAGTTCAGAAACATGGTCCCTCTGGAGAGTGTGTGTGCCCTGTGTGTTCCATTCAGCATGTCTCGACAGGCTCCTGGTGATGTGGAGAATTAATTTGATGGAATAAATCCTTTTAGAGGCCTTTTCTACTGTACAGAACCTCCTGAATTGGTGGTATTTGTTTTCTGTCAGAGAGCTTCAGTTATTAATTTGAGACCCTTGCTGGGGCAGCTTGCGCTACTGGACTCACGCGCCATCACAGTAAACTGAACTAATTTTTTAAATATCTATGACTGCATGAAAACTAAGCTGATTTGGATAGAAGAACTCAATTTCATTAGCTTAGGACAAGGGAAAACAAAAAATAATAAATTTAAATAGCTTTGTTTTACTTTGACTGAGCAGAACACTTAAGCGTGAGACAGAGAAAATTGCAGTTCAGGTTGCCGTATTCTTCAGTGCTGGTGCGCGCTCCATGCCTATAAGTATTTTTACAAAGACACTCTACTTGCAAAATAGCATTCTGTTTCATAAATGTTCGGGGGTGGCAGAGAGCAGGTTGGGTATTTGCTGGACCACCAGGGCATCTTGTTACGGGGGGTAGGAACAGGGGAATCATCAGATAACCAGGGTCTATAAACTTCAAGGAGGCATGTTTGGTAGAGATGCCTGTCTGCATCTGGCTGTAATTGATACACAGACAATTTGTGATGCACTGCAGAGCTGATCAATAGCCACTCTCCTCCATAAAAGTTCCTTGGCTCTCGTGGCTACCCAGGAAAGTGATGGAATTAGCTTATAGAGTACTTATAATTTACCGGCAGCGGTTTTCTTTCCACATGGTTTAGAAAAAATTGTTGATCATGACACTGGGGAATTGGACACCCCCATGTCACTGTTATTTTTTTTTGGGAGGGGGTGTTGCTGAGATGGAGGGTCAGGTGGAACAATAAAAAAAAAAATTAAAAAAAGATGTGACCAGGCATTGGGAGCGGCATGTCTGGGACCATGACTGCTGATAGTTGAAGGGGCCCGGCTGCAGTATGACTGAAGTGTGTGCTCTGCCACTGTACTGGAACCACTGTAGGGACCAAATGTGGGGGGGAAGAGGCTCCTTAAGAAATGGCACAGCTACAGAACAAATCATGTCTGCTCTGCTCGGTCTCATTGCCGATGTCACGGCAAGGCATGCTGAGAAAAGTAGAAGGTAGCACAGCATGCATGTAAACCGGAGACATGTTTCATGCACTGATTATGAGACTGCTGTGCATGCCACTGGCTGTCTCTACACAAATAGAGTTTTCTCTTTCTTCATCTTGGCTATGCCTCTCAGTGGTCTGTTGGTAATGGCAGTGGAGGGGTGGCGGGTGAGATGGAGAGGCAGGTGTAGCATGCATGTACTGTGGAGACATGTTTCACGCAGTAATTGAAGTGGACCATTTCTTTGAAGCCAATGTGCTCTCAATCTGCTGCCATACACATCTCGCAGCTCCATTGGTGCATATGGGATGCATCCTGCAGATTGAGCACTTCATTGGCAGGGACAGACACACACCTCCAGCAAGTTGTATTCTCCCAAGATGTTTCTTGTGCATGCGTGCAAGCAAACATAAAAATTGGACATGAGAAAGCCTGACATTGTGATACTGAACTGTGTCTAAGAAAATATATAGCAATGAGGGGAGAGAGATGGGGAAATGGAGGAATATGAGAGAGGGAAAAAGAAAAAAATACTAACAGAGATAGACAGACAGATAGATAGATAGATAGATAGATAGATAGATAGATAGACAGACAGACAGACATTTTTGTGGGTTTGTCTCTTTTTCTTTTTTCAATATAAATGGAGGGGTAGAGCTACCCTAGGCTTGGAAGCTAGGGAGTCTAGGGATTCTAGTAGGCAGATCTACTAGGCACTTGGGTACAGAAGCAGGTTGCCTTTCTGCCTGGTGTGCCTTCACAGTCGTCTTGTGTTGGAATTTGGGGATTGTTGTCATGGAGGAAAAGTCTGACATTTGTTTATGGATATGTAAGTAACTATTCTAACACTTCCTCTTGAGGGGGGATATGGGTGGATTGCAGTGGTCAATAACAAGATGAAAAGGAATTTCCACAAAGAAAGGGAAAAAATAGAAAAAAAGACAAGCATTTTACTATCAGAACCATAACAATCTTGACAGAAGACTATCTCGGTAATGACATACCCCTACCCCAGGACTATTTAGTTATGACTCTGTATCAAATTAAATGTAGAATAAATTTAAAATTAAAATAATGTCTTGGAATATCAAGGGTGCTAGAGATCTGATAAAAATGAGAAAAATTGTTTCACTTTGCAAGAGAAAAAAATAGATATATTATTATTACAAGAAACACAATTTTCTTCAGGGGACTTCAGATATTTTAAGAATCTATAGGATTTCATGCCACATACAACACAAAAGCAAGAGGAATGGCAATACTAATTTGGAATAATAATGCAATAAAAATTAATAATAATGTTTCTGATCTAGATGGTAGATAATTACAACAGTTAAATTGAATGAACAAATACTTTCATTTGCCACAATATATGCACCAAACGAGGATGACCCTATTTTTTTCTTTAAATTCTTTCTTGATTTAGTGCAATTTCCAAGTCCATATATGGTGGCAGAAGACTTTAACTTAACTTTGAGTCATATGGATAGGAGCCCAGGATCAATGGAAAAAAAAGTAAGTCTGTCACCTTCATACTAAATATGATGAACAAATTAAATTTAATAGAGCCATTTAAACAATTTTCACTTACAAAAGAAATATATTCTTTCTTTTTGGTACCAAACAGAATGCATACGAGAACTGATTTTGCCTCATTTCAAAAACAATATTAAGAAATTTACAGGATAACACATATGGATCTATCAATATATTAGACCATGCTCCATTAACAATTATCTTTCAAAACAGGGAACTCTGTCCCAAGAACACAAGATGGAAACTAGATACCAGACTCCTAGGAGATGCAATATTTATTCATTTAATTAAAAAATAAATAAAAAAAACCACTTCCTCTTAAACAACCTTGAATCAGGAACAACACTAACAACAATATGGGATACACTTAAAGCCTATATGAGGGGAATATGCATCCATATTCAACATATAGGAAACAAGTGGAGCACCTATCATTTAATATTGATTGATTGATTGATTGATTTAATCAGCTAGAAACTGAGCTGGCAGAGGCAGAACATGCTTTTTTCTTACTTCTGAAAAACAGTCTTGGACAAGGTTCTAGCTGTAAAGTACAAACTGAACCAATTAATGGAAATCAAAGCTAGAAATGCAAGGCTATGAGCTAGATCCCAATATTACTTCCATGGTGAAAACACAGATAGATTACTGGCTTTGCAACTGCAAAGTGAGAATGTTTGTAATGCTATCAGTGAAATACAAAATGATCAAGGAAATATATCTAATGACCCAAAAAGCATAACTGAGATATTTACTAATTTCCATAAAAATTATGTACAAAAGAAATTATGGAAAATAATTCAGCTATAATAATTTACCTTTCGATTCTAAAGCTAAAAACAATAAATGAAAAAGATTGCAGAGGAACTGTAAAGAAAAGTATGTCTCTTTGCAGATGACACAAAGATCTGCAACAGGGCTGATAAACAATAGAGGTGGAAAGGGTGAAAAGGGACTTGACAAGGTTGGAGGAATGGTCAAAAGTATGGCAGCTTAGATTCAATGCAAAGCAAGGAAAAGTAATGCACCAGGAAAGCAAAAGCTCAGGGGAAGAGTACACAATGGGGTACTAACAACAACAAATATGGAAAGGGACCTGGGGGTATTCATATCAGATGACCCAAAGGCAAGCAAGCAATGGGAGAAGGCAATAGGAGGGCTGTGGGGATACTGTGATGCATAGTGAGAGGTATCACCAGTAGAGAACAGGAATCTGTTATCCCTCTGTACAGACAGTTGGTGAGACCCCATCTGGAGTACTGCTTGCAGTTCTGAAAACCCCATCTCCACAAGGACATAGACAAGATGGTGGCATTCCAGAGGAGGGCAACTAAAATGGTGCAGGGTCTGCACCAGAAGCCATAAAAGAGACTAAAGGAGCTTAATATGTATACCCTCAAGGAAAGGGGGGGGGGGACATGATAGAAACCTTTAAGTACCTCAAGGGAATGAACACAGTGCAGGAGGATAACATCTTTCAGAAAAAGAGATGTGCATGAACAAGGGGGCACAATTTGAAGATTGAGGGGGGATGGCTCAGGGGCAATGTGAGGAAATATATTTTCACGTAGAGGGTGGTGGATGCATGGAACAACCTTTCTGAGTAGGTCATGGGGTCAAAAACAGTGGGGGAATTCAAGAATGCATGGGACAGACATAAGGCAATTCTGGAGGTGGGTAGGAGGAAGTAGGCTGTTGATTAACTAGTATCTTCAGCTTATCCAATAGATAGGGAAATGGGCAGACTGAGTGGGCCAAGTAGTCCTTGTCTGCCATCAAAGTCTATGTTAGTCTCTGTTTCTATGGTTAAGATAGATCTATCCTAGAAAAAGACATTTCACTACAAGAGATTTTAGATGCAGTTTCAGATCTCCCTAATAATAAATCACCAGGACCAGACTGCTTCAGAGTTGAGTTCCATAAAATCTTCAAAGACGATATAATAATTATCTTTCTCCAGCTTCTAAATTCTGATTTTCATCAGGTACTCTACCAGAATCATTTAACGAAGCCACTGTAACACTGATACTAAAATAAGAAAAAACACCAGAAAATTGCAGTTCATATAGACCAAGCTACATATTGAACTCTAATTATAAATCTTTACCAAAATATTGGCAGCCAAACTGACAGGAACCATTTCACAAATTATGCATCCCTACCAGACTGGATTTATCACCGGCAGGAGATTAACAGACTGCTATTAACAGATATGCTTTAGGGATATCCTCAAGAAGAAGGCAAAACGAGGGGTAGAAGAATGTTGGATAAATATAAGCACTAGCAGAGGTTACTGCAAAATACTCCAGGTTAGTCAGTAAGATGAAGCAAAAAAAGAAATATGCTATGGTTCACAAAGGAGGTGGCAGCTGCAGTGAGGAAAAGGAGACTAGCATTCCAAAGATACAAGGACTCAAACAGTGAACTAGATAGGGAGACATACAAGGGCAGCTTGAAAGAGGCAGGAAGGGTGATCAGAAAAGCAAAGGCACTGACTGAGGAAGAAATAGCGCAGGGGGTTAAAGGAGGCAATAAGACCTTCTTTAGGTATATAAGTGACAAAAGGAACAAGCATTTGTCAATGCTGAATGTTGGCTTGCCGGCATTGGCATTGGTAGTGCAGGAGTTAGACAGATGCATCATAGGAATGGCAGTAAAGTATTGAATTGATGCCGATCCACCCCCACCCTGCAGAGAGTGACAAGCATTAGGGTGTCCCTTTGGGTGTTTGGTAGTGCAGTCGGAAAACATGTCGGGCAGGATGTGAGAAATGACAGCTGTACAGTTCATAAGGAGAGTGTAAAAAATGGCAGTGTTGAAAATGTGGCATGTAAATATATCAAATTTACTGACAGCTACTAAGTGTGTGGAAATATGCAATGCACGCTTGCAACACTGCCATTTTATGGTTCGGGCACCAAATTTTCAACGTAGGCATTTTAGCACCTCTGCTCATGTACAGTGTCACTGTTATTTCCTCAAAGTGTCCCAGAAGTGATTTACACAGCGACCACGCTATTCTAGCCAAGAAGTGTGAAAACACATTTTGGGCAGGATATATCAAATGATGAAGCTGTACTGTTCATCAAGAGGTGTGGAAAAATGGCAATGGTGAAAATCCAGACTGAAAATATCAGAAATGCACGACGGCATGAGCCGACATGCAATCTGCCAATGCATCCTCAGAATATACAAAGTTATTTTATGGAGTATCATCACCAAATTTTCAACATAGGCATTTTAGGTCCTCTGCTCATGAACTGAGTCACTGTCATTTTCTATAATCTGCCCAAACACTGATTTCCCACAGCGACTGCACTATTATGCGCGGAAGTGGGAAACACATTTCAGGCAGGATGGAAAATGACCTCTACTGTTCACAAGGGTGTAGAAAAATGACAATGCTGAAAATCTGGCAGTAAAATATTGTGAATGGGCGAAGTTACGAGCCTCCAGCAACCGCGCAACGCACGCCAGAAACAGGCATTTGTTGGATTTTTCCACCAAATTTGGAACTTAGGCTTTTAAGAGGGCACTTCATGAACAACGCCACTGTCATTTTGTTAATGGGCTCGAAGGTGATTTCGATAAGTGACTGCGAAATCACCTTAGGCCGTTATCACCATGACAGTGACAGAATTCATGAGGAGGGCCCCAAACCCCATGTTGAAAATTTGGTACAAAAATTCCAAGAAATGCCTGAGATATGCAACAAAGTTGAAAAACCCTATTCACTCTATTATACAGCTTACCGGCATTTCCTCAGTCGCGCGTGGCTTTGAAGAGTGCAGACGTGTTCCCGTCCACTGAAGATCGTCCCCCGAGTCAGGAGGTAGTAATGGGGGTGAGGGGCTGAGGGAAGGCAGGGTCCGCAGTGGGTGAGTGCGGGGGGGGTGGGGCGGACCTACACTACGAGGGATGGTTTCTCTATATTCTAGGGAAAAAAAGAAAACGCCATGGGCACAGTTTTGGCACACTGGGGTGGGCCCAGCGTGCCATCTAAGTGGAGTTGGGGTCAGTAGCCGCCGAAGTTAGGCATCCCTTGACAATAAAGCCAGGGGCGCGAGCCGGGGGATTGGGCACCTCAGCATCCAACAGTTGGGGGTGATGCCGACAGAGTGGGCTCCCGTCGGCATGCTGTGTGAGGGGTGCAAGCCGAGGATTGCACCTCGGCATCCCATTCACGGTGGGGATGCCGGCCAGTGCTCCCGTTGGTGCACAAACACGGGGAGGCGGGGGTTTGCGTCTGTGACCATGGCCATAATGGCGGTGAGCACATCACAAAAGAGACCGCTGCGTATGACGCGATGCAGCGGTACTTTGTTTGATGTTAGCTTCAAATATGTATGTATGGTGTGGCGGTGCCATGCAGGCTGATTGGGGAATGAGGGATGCACCTACTGATGCGTGCCCTGCATTCGCCCAACAGCAGCAGCGCCTCCAAATCTCCACTCTTTCAATATGTTGACTTCTGAGCAAGCGTGGCAAGCCAACATAAAAAAAAACAAAGGAGGCATTGTCAGGCTCTTAAGCAGGGATGGGAGGAGGGTAGAAGAAGACAGTGAAAAGACAGAAGTCTTAAATGAGTACTTCTGCTCAGTCTTTACTAAGGAGGCTCCTGGTAATGGACCCACCTCCAAAGGGGAACAGAAGTCACCTGGGGGAATGGACACAAGCCCATTCACAACAGAGAGGGTAAGGACAGAATTAAAAAAAAAACCTAAAGGTAGATAAAGCCATGGAGCTAGACAGAGTCCACCCACGCATGTTGAGGGAACTTAGTGATGAATTGAAGCACCACTAGCAGATCTTTTTAGCAGATCCTTGAGAGAAGGAACAGTTCCCCAGGACTGGAAAAGAGCAACAGTGGTCCCCACACACAAGAGTTGTAGCAGCGAGGAGACAGGAAACTACTGCCCATTCAGCCTCACCTTGGTGGTGGGTAAGATGATGGAGTCACTGTGCAAAGAAAGCATACTAGCATTCTTGGAGGAATCTGGACAACTGGACACCAGGCAGCATGGCTTAACAATGGGAAGGTCCTGCCAGACTAACCTGATTGAGTTCTTTGACTCAGTTACTAGGGCTGTGGACCGGGGGGAGCCATTGATGTTATCTACCTTGACTTTGGGAAGGTCTTTGACTCTGTATCACACAGAAGGCTGCTAAACAAACTTAACCATACAGGAGTGGAGCAGGAAGTGGTAGCATGGGTGAGTAGCTGGCTTGAACAGAGAACTCAGTCCGTGACAGTAAATGGGGCAGCATCAGGGGATAGGGAGGTGATAAGCAGGGTGTCACAGGGGTCAGTCCTTGGACCATTACTCTTTAATATCTTCATCAAAGATATCACAGGTGAGTTGAGCAGGAAGGTGTGCCGGGTTGCAGAGGACACAAAGCTCAGCAACAGGGTATACACTGCACAGGGGGTACAGCAAATGAAAAGTGACCTACTGAGGCTGGAACATTAGTCCAACTTGTGGCAGTTAAAATTCAACATGGAAAAGCGCAAAGTTATGCATCTGGGCAGAAGCAACCCAGAGACAGACTACTACCTGGGAGGGGAGAAGCTAGCAACCACCCATCAGGAAAGGGATCTAGGGGTTATCATATCAGAAAATTTGAAGGTAGGTGGACAATGCGAAAAGGCAGCAAAGAAGGCCAGCAGGATGCTGGGATGCATAGGAAGGGGCATCACAAGTAGAATAAAGGAGGTGATCCTGCAGCTGTACAGATTCCTGGTGAGACCCCATCTTGAATACTGCATCCAGTTCTGGAGACCCTATCTCAGGAAGGACATAGATATATTGGAGACAGTACAGAGGAGGGCAACAAAAATGATACACGGTCTCCATAAGTTGCCATATGAAAGCAGGTTACAGGAACACAACATGTACTCCCTGGAACAACGTAGGGATAGAGGGTACATGATGGAAAAATTCAAGTTTCTGAAGGGTATAAACAGAGTCTTTACCCAGGAGCTCTTTATGATCAATAGCACCAGTAGGACAAGAGGGCATGAGATGAAATTGAGGGGAGAAAGATTCAGGGGTAAAATGCAAAGGTATTTCTTCACAGAGAGGGTGGTTGACCCATAGAATGACCTACTGGCTGGAGTCATAGACTCCAAAACAGTAGGGGAATTCAAAGCAGCTTGGGACAGACACAAGGGGATTGTCTCACAGAAATCCTAAAGATGGGGGTAGGGCTCAGGGCAGACTAGATGGATCTTTGGTCCCCATCTGCCATCAATTTCTATGTTTCTATGTTAGACAACATAAGATGGACACTTAACCTGATGGAATTTACAAACTCTAAAAATGCAGTACTAAGTACAAACATGCGAACATATGAACATACGACAATGCCAGCAGATTTAGGCCTCATGGTCTATCGCTTCTGCTCAAAAGTGCAGATCACAGTTCAGACAACTGCTGCTGCCCCTGCCTCCCCTTTTCCTTCCGCCAGCCAGATCCCTTGGTTCACCACCCTGGTTAATTATCTCCCTACTTGTACCTTGCCCATGAAACTATCCTGTCCCTTCTTAAAATTCCCTGCTGAATCCAACGAGATCACCCCTTCAAGCAGCACATTCCAATCCACCACCACCCTTTCTGTGAAATAATGCTTCTTCAGCTCCCTCCAGAACCCCCCCCCCCACTCCAGTCTACCTGCAAGACCTTCTGGTTCCTCACTGCCTTTCTCATGCTCTCTTTTCCTTCGAGGGTTGCCTCCTTGTGCTTCCCAGGGCTAGGTTGTGGCATTCTGGGTACCACACTTTCTCAGTTGCCACACCGACCCTGTGGAACTCACTGCCAAGGCATCTAAGGGAGGCTTCCTCAGTGGAAACTTTTAAAAAAGGGCTGAAAACCTCTCTATTCAGTCAAGCATATGACCTATATAATGTATTTTGAGTAGAACGTCATGCAGTAAACTGACTGCTATTTTAAGTTTAAGTTAAGATAGAGAGGGAGATTTATTTTATATTTAACTCTGCATTGTGTATTGTAGTTTGTATAGAGTGTTGTTTTTAAATGTTTATTAAGCGCTCCGAGCCTCTGGGAAGAGACGCTATATAAATAAAGTTTATGTCTGTCTGTCTGTCTGTCTGTCTGTCTGTCTATCTATCTATCTATCTATCTTCCCTGTGATCACCACACACCCCAGATCCTTTTCCCCACTGCGATGGATAACTGCTTCCACCCCCCCACCCCCAGGTGGTATCTGTACCCTAGTTTCCTGGCCCAGAAATGCAGTTCACTGCATTTCCTAGTGTCAAACTCCAGCTGCCATGTGTTTGATCAGTGTCCATGTCTTTCCAGATCATCCTGGAGTACCCTCCTCCTTTCCTCGCTGTCCACCACTGCAACCAATTTGGATCTGTCAGTGAACAGGCTCATCTTGCTCTTAACACCCTTAGCAATGAATGCATTAAATAGCAGTGGGCCAAGAACTGATCCTTGTGGGACCCCACTAGTGACACTCTCTTTGATGTCGAGAATCCCCCCCCACAACCACCCTCTGCATCTGTTACTCAGACAGTTCCCTATGCACTTATCCAGCTTCAACCCTACCCCCAGGTTCCTTAGTTTGCCAATCAGTCTCCCATGCAGCGCCGCGTCAAAGACCTTGCTGAAGTCCAGATAGAGGACATCAACTGGCCTACTACCATTGAGTGCTTTGTCACCCAGTCAAAAAATTCAGCCAGGTTAGTTTGACAAGATCTCCATTGGACAAATCCATGTTGACAGATGTCCTGAAGGCTGTTAACTTCCAGGAATGCCACCAACCTCTCCTTTAAGATGGTCTCCAGCAATTTCCCCACTATGGATGTAAGGCTGACCGGTCTGTAATTTCCTGGCTCATCCCTGGGTCTGCTTTTATGGAAGGGCACCACATGTGCCATCTTCCAGTCCAGTGGTACACTATCTGACTGTAGGGAGGTATTGAACACATCCAACAGAGGTGCTGCCAGGACCTCTGCCAATTCCTTCAAGACTCTGGGGTGGATTCCATCTGATCCTGGTGCCTTGTCTGTTCTCAAGGACTTAAGGCCTTCCCACACCCGCTTCAGTGAGATCTCACCATCTGTTATTCCCACCATCCCCATCCTCATCCTCTTCCCTACCTTTCCCTACAGAATTGGCCCCTCCTTTACCCTGGTAAAAACTGAACTGAAGTACTCATTTAGTAATTCTGCCTGCTCTGTTCCCTCTTCTGCCCACCAGCCATCCTTTTTATCCTGGTGATCTGGCCCCTACCATTCCTCCACTCTCTGATGTACTTAAAACATTTTTTCTCACCATCATTAATCTCCTGAGCCAGCGTTTGCTCCTACGAGGCCATGGCTGCCCTTACCACCCTTCTTACCTCCCTTAATCTCCTAATGTACTCCTCCAGGTCCTCCCCCTCTGTTTTTTTTTGGGTATTCTGAAGGCTAGCCTTTTCTCCCTTACCCTCTCTTGCACCTCCCCTGTCGACCAGCTAGGTTTTCTGGACCTTGCTTTCTTACTGTGGGTCTTTGTGCCAGTTTTTGAGGCCTCTATCAAGCCTAACTTCAAGATGACTTATTTGCTTTCAGTATCCATGTTCAAACTGAATGTCACTATATGCCCAAGTATGGCTGCCATCTTCCTGAAGTCCGCTCCCCAAAAATCCACTACCCACATTTTAGTCACTCCCCGCCAGTGGGTCTTCAACCTTCACATTCTGTAACTTTTCTCCATCTACCAATATAAGGTCCAAAATGTTCCCCTCTCTTGTCGTCTCTACCACCAGTTGTGTCAGGAATACATCCTGGAAGATATCCAGTATCCGTTGTTCCCTGGCACTAATTGAAGTCATTGTGCTCCAGTCCACCCCTGGCAGATTGAAGTCACCTATCACCACCACCCTGCCCCTGCCACAGTGATTCATTAGGCTAACCACCAGTTCTCTGTCAAGTTCCTCAGGCTGGGATGGTGGTCTATACACTACACCTAGACTAACCATCCTGCCCATCTCATCCTTTATGGTAACCCACAATGTCTCCACATTTCCCTCCTCTCCTTCCTCCCTACTGCACTCTATTCCCTTCCGTATGAATAGGGCCACCCTCCTCCCTTTCCAATTTTTCCTTAAGGAAAGGATAGTGCAACACCTGGAATCCATAGGAGCATAGGATCCAAGACAGCATGGGTTTACAACAGAAAGATCCTGTCAGACTAATCTCACAGATTTCTTTGACTGGATAACCAGAGTGGTGGACCAAGGGGGTGCAGCTGATGTCACCTACCTTGACTTCAGCAAAGCTTTCGATATTGTTCCACATAGAAGAATGATTAATAAACTGGGTAGGCTTGGGGTGGGTCAGAAGTTGGTCAACTGGGTGGCAAACTGGTTGGCGGGCAGAAAACAGAGAGTGGTGATATATGGTATATAGTCAGAAGAGATGCAAGTCACAAGTGGGGTACCTCAGGGATCAGTCCTGGGGCCAGTCCTCTTCAATATCTTCATCAGTGACATTGCAGATGGACTGGAGGGTAAGGTTTGTCTGTTTGCAGATGACACCAAGATCTGCAACAGAGTAGATGATCCAGATGGGGTGGGCAGAATGAGAAGAAATCTGGAAAAACTGGCAAAATGGGCTGAAAAGTGGCAACTGGGGTTTAATGCAAAGAAGTGCAAGATCATGCACATAGGGAAGAGAAACCCAGAAGCTACCTATAGGTTAAGAGCAGAGTTGCTGCCAATCACAAGGGAAGAAAGAGACTTGGGCATCATCATCATCACAGATGACCTGAAATCATCCAAGAAGACCACTAAAGCAGTAGGTAAGGCTAGAGGGATGTTGAGGTGTATTAGTAGGGGGTATCACAAGTCATAAGAGGGAGGTAATAATCCCTCTTTACAAGACACTGGTTAGGCCCCATCTGGAGTACTGCGTGCAGTACTGGAGGCCACACCTGCACAAGAACATTAACAAAATGGAGGAGGTCCAGAGAACAGTAACCAAAATGGTGCAGTGACTGCATCATAAAACATATGAGGATAGATTAACAGAGCTCAATATGCATACCCTAGAGCAAAGGAGGGAGAGAGGTGATATGATCAAAACATTCAAACACCTTAAGGGCATTAACAAGGTGAAAGATTCTAACATGTTTCAGTATAAGGAAAATAGCAGGGCAAGAGGACACAGCATGAGATTAGAGGGAGGCTGATTAAGGGGTAATGTGAGTAAGTTCTTTTTCACAGGAAGGGTGGTGGATGCATGGAACAGCCTACCTCAGGAAGTGGTGGATATAAATACAGTGCAGGGCTTCAAATGGGCATGGGATAGGCATAAGGGAGCAATACAGATAAGTATGCATAAATAGGCCATTGACAGAGTAAAGGCCTATGGCACATTCATAAAGTAGAAAAAATGGGCAGACTGGATGGCCTTGTGGTCCTTATCTTTCTTCAACTTCTATGTTTCTGTGTTTCCATCCCTCTTATTCAATTTGTACCCTGGGGAGTGTTAAGTCCCAATCATGGTACTGGGTGGCCCATGTCTCCACGGTGGCAGCTATGTCCACATACCCCTCTGCCATCAGTGCCTGAAGCTCCGGTAACTTGTTACCTAGGCTTCTCTCATTTGTGGAGACCACCTCCAACCTGCCCCCAACCCCACATATCCATCCCCTGCCCCCAACCTCTACCCCTCTGTGAGTTCCTACCTTCTGCCAAAATGCCAGTTGAGGTGAGAGGCACAAGGCCTCCCACACTCTGAGTCCCTGCCTGCTCTGCAAGTCTAAGCCCCTCCCCCCTAGTTTAAATGATATGTGTTAGCAATAAACTCTACCCCAGTTTCCTCTTTAAGACACCTGATCCCTCACTGCTCAGATGAAGTCTGTCCTGGACATACAGATCCTTGTTTTCCCATGTTATTCCCTATCCCCCCACCAGTCCATACCCCATAGCTTTATACCATTCCCCCCAATGATTCGTTGAACTCCCTTATCCTCAGTTTTCTGTCTATGCCTGCCTTTGGCACAGGCAGAAATTCAGAAAAAGCAACTGCATGCCCCATCCATTGTACATACCCTGGCCAGTTCTCTAAATCTAGCCTGTATTTCCTGCACACTCTATCTAGCCTGTACTTCCTGTACACTATTTACACAAATTACGTTGGATACCGAAAAGGCATTTGACAGGGTAAACTGGCGTTTTCTTATAATAGTATGAGAAGCTATAGGGATGGGTCCAAAATTCATTGGTTTGAATAAACTTATGTACACAAACCCCACAGCAGTGAGCCAAACTATTGATCAGTTATCCACAGCATTTAAGTTAAGCAGAGGGACAAGACAAGGCTGTACACTTTCACCACTACTATACGCAATATACATGGAACCTTTAGCACAAACAATAAAGCTGAATGATGCAATAGAAGGGATAAAAATGCAAGACCAAGAACACGTCATCTCGTTATATGCAGACGACTTACTTATCTATCTGCAGGGTGTTAAAACTTCCTTTCAACTATTACTGAATAAAACTGAGGCACATTCAATACGCTCTAGTCATAAACTAAATCAGAACACTACAGAAATACTCCCATTAGGGAATACTAAAGAAATAAACAATATTCTGAAAGAACATCATGTAGCAGTTAAGGAATCTATTAAATACTTAGGCATCAAGTTGTGGAAAGATGAAAATAAACTATACACTGAGGGCCAGATATTCAAAACTTTGCCCCGGGGCTAAATTAGCACTGCCCGGCAGGCAAACTTAGCCCAGAGCACAAAACAAGCCATATTCAAAAGGAATAGCCTGGGGCAAACAGCTTCTGAATATAGCATGGGAATGAGGCCGGGCAAACTGGGCTGGGAGTGCAGGGCAAATGTACTGTAGCCCTGGAATAAGACAGCACTGAATATGGCAACCAGGAAGTGCAAATCACAACAGCAACACAGTGCACAGCGATGTGAAGGTAGGTAGAGATTAACTAAGTGGCCAATGTGTGTGCCAGCAAATGCGTGGACCCAGTATAGCTGCAGGCAGCAGCATATGTGAAAGTACAGTGTGCAAAACTGTAAAATATTCCCCGAGCTGTTAGCGCAGAGCAATACTGCTTATCGCTGGTTTAGCACAGGGCTAAACCATTAGCCCGGTGCAAACACGTTTGCCCGGCACTAAACTTTGCCATATTCAAAAGTGACATGCAAATGAGCCTACTTAGGTAGTCTGTGGGCAAACATCCAGATTAGCATCTCATTATGCCCTGATTTGCATGCAGTTTGCACCGGGCTAACTGTTTAGCCCTGCGCTAAACCCGCGCAAACGTGTTAGCGCTGCGCAAATAGCTTGGGGAATATTATACAGTTCTGAACACTACTTCCACATGCGCTGCTGCCTGCAGCTGTACTGGGACAACACAGCATAGGCACAGATGGTGGTGTTGCTGCATGCAACTGTCACATTGTAGGTCATGCTACAGTGCACAGCAGACTCTACAGTAGCAAGGGGGCCAGTAGTGTGTGGACACAGCAATGCCTATGGTGTGTAGGGCAGTGATGATGACTGCACTATACACAGTGAGAGGCCCAACCTGCAGATGTTTCCTGACAGTGGACATTAAAGTTACGCTGTTGTCTGACCCACAGATGCTGCACCTGTGGCATGGGATGCTCACAGTGATGTATACATGTCTGGCTTTGTGTGCTGTGGCAGCTGTACAGCTGTGCAGTATGTGGCTGGGGGGGGCATATATTATCTGAAAGGCACACTGGTGTTGGGGTATTCCCAATACTGGCCCATGTGCACTGCATGATGTGTCCCAGCCTTGTGGCCACACCTGGTCTGTGGCACAGACTCACCACCCATACACGCTCCCCTCAAGATCCTCCATGCCCACAGTGCTGCATGTGTGTGTGCTGGCATCTGTTGGTGTCCACAGAAGTATGGTCCACAGGTGTGTGCTGTATGGCCACACTGCCATGCTGACCACTGGCGGCAGGGTCACCACTTACTGCCTGGCATGGCTGGGACTGGTGGCAGATGATGGCATCATTGTGATGCCATCAGTTAGCAGCATGCTTCCTCTATATTTGGCTTTATCTATGTGTCATATTTATTTGTTAGGGTCATGCAAAACCCACGCTAAACCCACGCAGACACCGCGCAAAGACATAGTGTCACGCAAAGCTGATTGCCCAGGATTAAGACTAACTTTTCATGGGCGGTAATGTGCACTGCGCTAAGTGTCGCGCTAAGTCGCGCAAAACCACTTAGCGTGGCGCTAGTCACTGAATATAGCATTGCGCCTGTATTCATGTCAGTTTGCCCCTTGCATATATTATAATTTTGCCTGGCACTAATGCAGTTTGCCTGCGTTATTTGGCCTTTTGAATATAGCAGACCAGCGCTAAACCTGCGCAAAAGTTTTTTGCCCTGTGCAAAGTTTTGAATATCTGGCCCTGAAAATTATGCAACGCTCTTCTCGAAAATAGGTAAAGACCTGGAAAAATGGGTACATCTCCCGCTAACACTACTTGGAAAAGTTAATATCATCATAATGAATATTTTGTCAAGACTATTGTTTCTGTTTCAAGCTCCATCAATAAATCCCCCCAAAAAAAAAAACATTCTTGGACTGGGAGAAGAATCTACAAACGTTTCTTTGGCAAAATAAAAAGCCTCGACTATCTCTCCAAAAGTTATATGTTCCATGTGAGAATGCAGGCATGTGTCTCTCAAATATGCAACTGTATTATCTAGTAGCTAGGCTCAAAAAAACTAAAACATGGTTTTATCCTAATTAGGGCCAGATATTCAAAACTTTGCCCTGGGGCTAAATTATCACTGCCCGACGGGCAAACATAGCCTGGAGCACAAAGCAAGCTATATTGAAAAGGAAATAGCCCGGTGCTAATCCTGCTGAATATAGCAGTCTAAGGAAGCCGAGCAAACTGGTCTGGGAGTGCAGGGTCAAAATAGCCCAGGAATAAGACAGCACTGAATATAGCAACAGGGAAGTGCAAACTGCAACTGCAGCTCATTAGATTCTGTAGTAAGCCAGTGTTGCAGGTGGAGAACATTGTGTATGATTGCACAGAGATGTCTCACATCTACTGCAAACACACTTCTCAACCCCCGCCTCATAAATCAGGGACAAGGCTTAAAAAAATCAGGGATAGAGGTTTAAAATCAGGGACACATCTTACAAAGTGATGATATCCACACAGGAAGCTGGTAGAATGAGTGGTTTAGTGTAAAATGCATTTTCTAAGGAAGAACACATCTGTAACATTAATGTTTGACATTATTTTATGCTGACAACCCCCACTGTTTGGTCAAGGAAACACAATTTTTAGGAGGGACGCAGTAAAATTTAGAGGTAAAATCAGGGACGTCCCTGAAAATCAGGGGCAGTTGAGAGGTATGACTGCAAACAACAATGTAAGCCACACACTGCAGAACTGTGCTATGCTGAAGTAAGGTTTGCCCGGAGCTAATTTGATTGCACAGTGCTAACACATTAGCCCATTGCAAACTGGTTAGCCCAAGGCAAACAGGAGCTATATTCAAAGCTCCCATACAAATGAGCCTACTTAGGTAATCCGTGGGCAAACAGGTAAATTTGCATCTCATTAGGTGTTGCTTAGCATACATTACCATACAGTTTGCTCAGTGCTACTGCAAGGACCACAAAGCTCCCCCTTTTGGTCGGAATGGAAGTACAGGCTGGATGCTTCAGGCCAAGGCATGTCCACAGCATCCCCTGTTGGTCAGAATAGCAGTACAGGCTGGAAGCAGCAGGAACTGTGTGTTGCCAGGCACAGTCAGTGCCTTCAACACACCCATGCAGCTGTGCAAACAGGACCTGTATATATGTATATATGTGTGTGTGTGTTATATATATATATATATATATACATATATATATACATACATATACAGATCCATAGCTAAACACAGACACACTGCCCATGGCCATACATGCCCTGGAGGATGCCTCCCCAACAACATAGGTACCCCACTGCAGTAGTGGGTGAAACACAGTGGGGGGGATGCAATGCATGGGACAGGCATAAGGCAAACCTGGTGGGTGCGGGTAGCCATAGGCTGTAGGGTCACTAGGAACTAGGATATGCAGCATATCCAGTAGATAGGGAACAGGGCAGACTGTCTGGGCCAGGCAGTCCTTTTCTGCCCTCATGGTCCCTGTTTCATTGTATGCCTGTTACACCCTGGCAGGCTAGTGTCTGCCCCCCAGCATGCTCCTGACCCCCGGTAGCCGCGCACTTCACTTTAAACCGTGGTAGTCTAGTGTTCCCCCACCCTCCTGCATGACTCCGACCTCCCTCGAATGTAAAATAAAATAAATCTCCCTGGTAGTCCAGCTGTCCCCCCAGCCCCAAGCATGTATACTGACCCCTGTAGAATATAAATATAATTTCCTTTCCCTGGTAGTCTATCAGTTCCCCACCGGCAGTGACACTCCACTCATCCATTACATTCAGAGAACAGACCGGCGATAACTCAGCCCTCCTCTTACCACCACGGCTGGCCGACTGAGTAAGAAGGGGCTCCTTCCTACCTCAGTCGGCGTCCGGACATGGTGGTGAGAGGAGGGCTGAGCCGGTCATCGGCTCTGTTCTTTGAATGTAATGGGAGGAGAGGTGCCACTGCCAGGTGGGGGGGACCACTAGATTCCCAGGGAAAAGTAATTATATTTTTTCTGTAGGCGTCGGGATGCATTAGCTGGGGTGGGGACCTTCTGACTACCAGGGAAAAGAAATTATATTTATTTTCTACTGGGGTCAGGATACGTGCTTGGGGTTGGGGGAACTGCTAGACTATGAGGGAAAGGAATTGAAATTTATATTCTACGGAGGTTGGGATACATGCTTGGGGGTGGAGGGACCTCTAGACTACCAGGGACATAATATCATACGGCAGATACCGAGGATTGAGAATCGTCCTTTGGGGAGCCACTGCCACCACATTACAGCTGGCCTTTTTCACAGCGGTATTCAGCACCACGGTACAGGCTGCATTAATGCCTGTAGTGAGGCGCTATACCTTTGAATATGCCGCTGTGTCGGCATTCAGGGCCCCTCCCCTCAGTCCCTCCCTTGTATTCATTATAATTTAGTGTCAGTGCTAACACCTAGCACTGGCGCTAAATGTCCTTTTAAATATAGCAGTCAGGTGCAAATTGGGCCCTAGTTCAGCGCAACGGATTTGCACCCCGCGCTTCCCTTTGAATATCTGGCCCTTAAGCTCCATCATGGGTAACAATTGTACAGCAAGATGTGAGTAGCATCGATCTGAAAAGTGTGTTAAGTACAGACATTGCAAATACAGTTTTTAAGAATTGTTTATCTACCATCAGACAGACCATTGGGGTCTGAAAGGAATCAAATTCAGTTCTTAAAAGTAACATCTTTCCCTCCCATTTTTCATGCATAAAATACTTAAGGTTACCTAATACTGGCAAGAATCCCTACACTAGAGTTTGGGTGCAAAAAGGTATCTTGGAACTTCAACATTTATTTAAGGAGAATAAGATACTAGAATTTCCTGGAAATTAAGGAAAACTATTATTTGCCTGCATGCCACTTCCTGACTTATCTGCAAATAAGAGACTTTTTAAAGGAAGAAAAGTGGCAATATGGAACTTCTGCCATTATCACCATTAGAAAATATTTATATAAATATGGAAATAGAACAAACTGGAAGAATTTACAAACTACTTAATGACTATAGATACGTTTTACTGGAAAAATTAAAAAAAAGAGTTGGGAAAAGGATTTAGAAGCTGACACTGATGAGCAAATGTCCCATGAAGTTCTTAACTTATCAGATATGGGGCCAGATATTCAAAGCTTTGCGCCTGGGATAAGTTAACACTGCCTGGCGGGCAAACTTAGCCTGGAGCACAAAGCAAGCAATATTCAAAAAGAATAGCCCAGGGCAAACAGCTTCTGAATATAGCATGGGAACGAGGCTGTGCAAACTGGGCCAGGAGTGCAGGGCAAATGTAGCCCTGGAATAAAACAGCACTGAATATAGCAACCAGGAAGTGCAAACCACAACATCAACACAGTGCACAGCGACATAAGGGCAAGTAGAGATAACTATGTGGCCAATATGAGTGCCAGCAAAAGCGTGGACCCAGTTCAGCTGCAGGCAGCAGCAGATGTAAAAGAACAGTGATCAAAACTGTATAAATATCCCTGAACCATTAGCAACGCGCTAACAACACGAAGCTTAGCTGTTAGCCCAGTGCTAACGTGTCTGCCCGGCGCTAAGATTTGCCATATTCACAAGTGACATACCAATGAGCCTACTTAGGTAGTCTGTGGGCAAACTGCCAGATTAGCATCTCATCATTCCCTGATTTGCATGCAGTTTGCCCAGCGTTACTGCAGGGTCCCACAGCTCCACCTGTAGGTCAGTCTGACAGTGCATGATGGTTGCTGCAGGTTACATGTATGCAGTACAGCATAGCATTGTGTGCCCCAGGGGAGAACACAGCATAGGCACAGGCAGTGGTGGTGGTGCTGTATACAACTTTCACACTGTAGGCCATGCTACAGTGCACAGCAGACACTACAGTAGCAAGGGGGCTGGTAGTGTGAGGGACACAGCAATGCCTATGGTATGTAGGGCAGTGATGACTACTGCACTGTACAAGTGACAGGCCCAGCATGCAGGTGATTACTGATGGTGGACAGTACTGTTTCACCGCTGTGTGTTCCACAGATGCTGCACCTGTGGCATGGGATGCTCACAGTGACATTTGCATGGCCGGCTGTGTGTGCTGTGGCTTCTGTACAGATGTGCGGTATGTGGCTGGGGTGGCAAGTATGCTCCAACAGGCACTCAGGTGGTGGGGTATTCCCACTACTGGCCCATGTGCACTGCATGATGTGTCCCAGCCATGTGGCCACACCTGGGCTGTGGTGAGTTCTGGCCACCCATACATCCTCCCCTCAATGGCTGCCATGCCCACAGTGCTGTATGAGTGTGCTGGCATCTGTTGGTCACCACAGATGTATGGTCTGCAGGTGTGTGCTATATGGCCACACTACCTAGTTGTCCCCTGTGGGTTGGATCCCCCCTTACTGTCTGTGTTTGGCTGGGACTGGTGGCAGCTGCTGGCATCGTGGTGGTGCCAGCAGTGAGCAGCATGTGTCCTCCATGTCAGGCATTTTCTAAGTCTCATACTCTTACGTTAGGGTCGCGCAAGCCGCTCTAATCCCTCGCAAACACCGCACTATGCACCTGAAATGTGCAAAGCTGTTTACCCAGGGTTAAGACCAGCTTTTCCTGAGTGGTAATTTGTTCCACGCTAAGGGTCACGCTTTGCCATGCTAAACACCTTAGCGCAGCGCTAGTCGCTGAATATCTCATAGTGCCTGTATTCATGTTCACTTTGCCTCTTGCATATAATTATGGTTTGCTCAGCGCTAATGCACTTTGCCTGCACTATGAGGTCTTTTGAATATGGCAGTCCTGTGCTAATCCAGCGCTAAACCCGCGCAAACTGTTTGCGGACCGCGCAAAGCTTTAAATATCTGGCCCATAGTCTCTAAGAATAATAAGCTTAAACAAATTCAATTTAATATCTTTAACAGAGTCAGTTATACTCCTGTAATCCGAACAAACTTAACTGTAAAATTCCCAGTACATGCCCCAGATGTTGTGTGGCAGCATGATCAAATAAACATATGTTTATGTCATGCCTCGTCCTTAAAGAGTACTGGGATAAAATCAGAAGAGTAATAGGTTTGGTGTTAGGCTTAGAAATACCATTTGATATGGGCATTTTATATATAGGATAAAGTATGGGGAGAAGTGTGTTATGAGAATTTAACACACACCGAGTTGTTGGATGGCACATAAACCCCGAGGGCGTAGCCCGAGGGGTTTAAAATACCATCAACAACGAAGTCAACAATAAAGTCGAGATTGTTACTCTCTCCCTATTTTATATAATTGAAGGGCTCAGTTTTCTCCAAAGAAAAAGACGTTTATGCTTACCTTGCAGATAAAAGCTTTTATTTGTGTGAGGAGAACAGACTGTGGTTAATACATTAAACATAAACATTAACATAACATTAAACAATAAAATAAACTGGCCACAAGTGTTAGAAGTCGGTATGGAGATTCTTACGTATCATTTCCTGGTTGAATGGTATTTCGTTTGACCGCAGAGGAAAGGTTAGGGTTGAAAGGGAGAGGTTAGGGATCATCATCTAAGTGTTAACTGCATAAGTTAGGTCGAGAAAAAAAAAGTTAAATGTGTGCGTTTTTCGGGGTCTGAATACAAGAAAATACCTTAATCAGAGGTGTCTGTAAGTGTTTTTTTTTTGGCAGTGGCAGTTGAAGTGAGAGGGACAATTTGAACTCGCTATTTTTACTTATCTCGAGCGCTTTGTTGTTGGAAGGGAGCGCGTGAATGCTGTAACACCTACTCAGGTGTTACGGCATTTAACACACGGTTTTCCCAATGGAAGAAAACGGAGACCAGTAATTATAATCTGGTAATCCATTCTTTAAAGTAGATTAATTATCTATGGAAAAAAGTTATTAATCAATTTAGCATTAGTCAATGCTAAAAAACTAATTCTTTACTACTGGAAGGATAAATGCCCACCACATGCCAACCATTGGTTAAATCTCATGATAGACAATGCATGACTAGAACACATATATTATAGCAGGGATGACAAGCTTCAAAAATGTCAAGATATATGGGAACCCTTTTTGAAACATTTAGCAAAAACAGAGCACTGCTGAACAACAGTCACTACAAAAATAAATATAGGTGTATGAAGTAATATAATGTCCAAGGTAGATTAATTCCAAGAGTATAAAAAGTAGAATAGAATAGAAACCAGGGATTAGGATAGGAAAGGTGGAATATGATGAATACTGATATATATTTCCTTACATCTGATTATTTTCTGATTAAAAAAATCCATTTTCGAGTTGGTAGCCAGGCAGGGGACTGGGAGTTGAAAGGAGAGAACCACCTTGTAGTCTGGGCTGTAACAAAGGCCATGTGGTGCCCCTGGAACCAGGCAGCCCTGAACCACCATGTTTCCAGTGATGCCAAAGTTTTTACCGGCTGTTTGGGGGGGGGTTGCTTTCCCAAAGGAACTGACCTACAGGTGTACCCACTTTGTGGAACCATCTGGTGTGAATTTGGATTAGGAGATGGGCTAGCATGTTGAGAAGTTTGGGGCTACGATGAGACTGATATCATCAATTTTCCTGGCCAAGGAAAGCTGCAAAGACTTCCAGCTGCCCAAATCCAACTTGATAGAGGCAATCTGTGGGTCAGGGTTGAGTGAGACCAGCTTGTGAAGGTTGGGATGGAGCTTGACCCCAAGGTAGGTAAGGCCCTCAGGAGCCCATACGAGACCCATGGACATAAAGGGATCCACAAGGCATAGGCTGCTGAGGGGTAGGACATATGTCCTAGAGAGGTTGATTCTCAGGACAGAGATGAACAAAGGTTTTTGTAGGAGAGAAAGGCCTTGATACACTGATTGATGGGCATTATCAACCATGATGAGCAGGCCATCAAAATAATGACATGTTTTGAACGTATCTGAGCCCACCTTCAGCTGCCAAATGGCTGAGTTTTCCCAAATAGCAGTAGATAACCAAATGCTCAATAGTGAGAATGAAAAGGAGGGGAGAGAGGGGACACCCTTGTCAGGTGCCTTTTTGCAGAGCAAAGGGAGAGGATTTAAATCCATTTGTGAGCACTGTTGCAAGCAGCAACAAATAAAGTAGGAGCACCCAGATTCTGAAGGAAGGGCTTATTCCCTTTTTCTCCAAGGTTTCAAGGAGATAGGCCCATTTGATGAAGTCCAAGGCCTTCTCAAAATCTATAGCAAGAGCAGCTGCTGGGGTCAGATAATTATGAACATGGGGAAGAAACAAAACCAGTGCTCTAAGATGATCTGAGCTTACCCTTCCCTTAACAAAACCAACCAGGAGGAATGGATCAGATCTGGGAGCATGGTCTCTAGTCTGGTCGCAAACACCTCACTAGAAACAGCATTCTAGCTCTACCCACTATTAAAAAAAAACACCAGTAAGCACAAATGCATTGAAAAACATCAGGGGCCAGATAGTCAAAACTTTGCCATGGGGCTAAATTAGCACTGCCCGGCGGGCAAACTTAGCCCGAAGCACAAATCAAGCCATATTCAAAAGGAATAGCCTGGGGCAAACAGCTTCTGAATATAGCATGGGAATGAGGCCGGGCAAACTGGGCTGGGAGTGCAGGGCAAACTTAGCCCGGAATAAGACAGCTCTGAATATAGCAACCAGGAAGTGCAAACCACAACAGCAAAACAGTGCACAGTGATGTGAAGGTAGGTAGAGGTGAACTATGTGGCCAATGTGTGTGCCAGCAAATGCGTGGATCCAATACAGCTGCAGGCAACAGCGTATGTGAAAGTACAGTGTTCAAAACTGTAAAATATTCCCCGAACTGTTTGCACAGCGCTAACATTTTTGCTGGGGTTTAGCACAAGGCTAAACCGTTAGCCTGGTGCAAACACGTTTGCCAGGCGCTAAACTTTGCCATATTCAAAAGTGACATGCAAATGAGCCTACTTACGTAGTCTCTGGGCAATCATCCAGACTAGCATCTCATTATGCCCTGATTTGCATGCTGTGTTCGCCGGGCTAATGGTTTAACCCTGCGCTAAACCCGTGCAAATAGCTTGGGGAATTATTATACAGTTTTGAACACTACTTCCACATGTGCTGCTGCCTGCAGCTGTACTTAGACAACACAGCATAGGCACAGATGGTGGTGGTGCTGCATGGAACTGTCACACTGTAGGTCATGCTACAGTGCACAGCAGGCACCACAGTAGCAAGGGGGCCAGTAGTGTGTGGACACAACAATGCCTATGGTGTGTAGGGCAGTGATGATGACTGCACTATACACAATGAGAGGCCCAACCTGCAAATGTTTATTGACAGTGGTCATTACTGTTACACTGTTGTGTGACCCACAGATGCTGTACCTGTGGCATGGGATGCTCACAGTGACATATACATGTCCGGCTTTGTGTGCTGTGGCAGTTGTACAGCTGTGCGGTATCTGGCCGGGGGGGCATATATTATCAGAAAGGCACACTGGTGTTGGGGTATGCCCAATACTGGCCCATGTGCACTGCATGATGTGTCCCAGCCTTGTGGCCACACCTGGTCTGTGGCACAGCCTGGCCACCCATCCACTCTCCCCTCAACATCCTCCATGCCCACAGTGCTGCATGTGTGTGCTGGCATCTGTTGGTGTCCACAGAAGTGTGGTCCGCAGGTGTGTGCTGTATGGCCACACTGCCATTCTGTCCAGTGGCGGCAGGGTCACCACTTACTGCCTGGCATGGCTGGGACTGGTGGCAGATGATGGCTTCATTGTGATGCCATCAGTTAGCAGCATGCTTCCTCTATGTTTGGCTTTGTCTGTGTGTCATATTTATTTGTTAGGGTCACGCAAAACCCGCACAAACACCGCTCAAAGCCATAGTGTCACGCAAAGTTGATTGCCCAGGGTTAAGACATAGAGGATAATGGCTGGGGATTGGGTGATAACCATGCTGTAATCACCTTCAGTGGTTGCTAGGGCAACATGGTAAACCTCGAGAGCACAGCTCGAGAGGTTTACTGTAGCTGTAGCAACCACGAGAGGTGATTTCAGTGTGGTTCTCACCTGATCCCCAGACATCATCTTTCATAGTGTATGGTCAAAAAAATACTGTTTGCATTCTATGTGTGAGAATTATGGAACTCTGGTGCATTCTTCTTTGTTATGCCACTGTTTGGAAGTTCCAAAGTATGGTTAACAACTTTTAAAATTCTAAACAGTGCATAACAAAGCTGTGTGACTGCTGATTATTAAGCAATAAGGCATGACCAGGGGTTATGTTAATGGCCTGTTAATCACCCCCTAGGGGCATAATGTGGCACGAGGCATTGCCGAGTGCCACATGCCCCTAGAGGGTGATTAACTGACCATTAACATAACCCCTGGGAGTGCCTTATTGCTATTATAATAAAAAAAAAATTTTAAACAGTGTTAAACCTTGTTCAATATATGGGTAAGCTGTACAAGTATGTTAATAAAAGATTAACATAAGGCTGTTAGAATGTTTACAGCCAATCAGAAAGCTTCATTTCTCAGACCATTGTTATAATGGTGGTTAATAGGCACTTACCATACATTATAAGCTTTTCCTGGGCGGTAATGTGCACCGCGCTAAGTGTTGCGCAAAGTCAATCAAAACCACTTTGCGAGGCGCTAGTCGCTGAATACAGCATTACGCCTGTATTCATGTCAGTTTGCCCCTTGCATACATTATGATTTTGCCTGGTGCTAATGCAATTTGCCCGCGCTATTTGGCCTTTTGAATATTGCAGACCCACACTAATCTTGCGCTAAACCTGCGAAAACGTTTTTTGCCCGGCACAAAGTTTTGAATATCTGGCCCCAGGTGTTTAATTCATACCATCTTGTGGTACTGACAGGGTCAGGCTGGGACCAAGGCAAGGGGATGCTGAAACTTTGTTATTCCCAAAAAGAGGCATATTGAATTTACACATTGGCTGCCTTGAAAGTGCCCAGATTAAATGATGGGTTTGAGCTATCAGTTTTTCTGAAAGATTAAGCTGGATCATTGTGTAATTGTGTCCATTGTTTATTGTCACTGTGAAGTAACAGAATAAACTTTCGGCTGCACAGAACAAAATAGACATTTGTTCCCTAAACACCACAAATATGCAGGCCCACATTCATTAATTGATTATAGTGGTTGAGAATAATATATTTTTGTCACAAACTATGAATTTTTTGGACCTGTTTTCAGGGCAAAATACATAAAAAAAAAATTTCAATTGATTAGCCCTTTGAACAACTTCATGGTCCTTTATGTTTATGTGTTTTTCCCTTGTCTGATTATTTATATATTTTTTTGGTTCTCAGTTATAAGATGTGAACCTGGCCAGATCGAAATAGGTGGTGGTTCTGGGACTATGGTCTGATATGTTAAATGCTGAATGTATATTACTACTGAAAAGATCTATTCCACTTTACTTTTAATAGCATACAGGTTATTATGACATGAAATACATATATGTCTAAATAATTTATATATGTCTAAATAATTTTTTAACGTATTCATACTGGTGGGTCCTCTAAATTTTTGGATTAATATAAGCAACTATTTTTAAATATTACTGAACATTGTGGCTTTTTCCTTTAATATTAATCATAGATACTGTTTTATACCTTTTTTTCACACTGCTAGTGCATTATGACTTGTATATATGACATATGAACATATGAACCTGCCAGCAGAAGTAGACCCCGTGGTCTATCGAGTCTGCTCAACTGTGCAGCTAGCCCCAAATCTCATAGCTGCCCCCCCCCTCCCTCATCATAACCCTCCGCTTACCCTATCCACCCCTCTTAAAGCTATCCACAGAACAACAGGCAACCACCTCCTCGGGCAGAGTATTCCACCTATCCACCACCTGTTCCGTGAAATAATGTCTCCTGATTTCCCTCCTGAATTTGCCCCCCTCCAATCTTAGCTGATGCCCTGTTGTATCCTTCCCCCTTCTAATCTGGAAAATCCCTTCTGTATTAACCTTGTTTATCCCCTTGAGGTATTTAAAAGTTTCAATCATATCCCCCCATCCCTCCTCTCCTCCAGGGAGTACATGTTCAGCTCACCCAATCTCTTCCCGTAGTACTTCCCCTCCAATCCTGTATCATTTTTGTCACCCTCCATTGCACCCCTCCAACAATTTTATATCCTTCTTTAGGAATGGGTGCCAATACTGCACACAGTATTCCAGGTGCAACCTTACCGAGACCTGTCCAGAGGAAGGATCACCTCCCTATTTCTGGAGGAGATTCCTCTCACTATACACCCTAGTATCCTGTTGGCTGTCACTGCCGCCCTCCTGCACTGGGCTGAGTCATTCATGCTGCCCATTATGAGCACCTCCAGATCTTTTTCCTCCTCGATGCTTTCGAGCTCATAGCTCCTTCCCTGATTCCTAGCTCCAAAGTGCAGTACCTTGCACTTCTTGGCATTGAACCCCAGCTGCCATGTTTCTGACCACTCCTGTAGTTTTGCCAGGTCCTCCTCTAACCCCTTACACCCTTCGGTGTCATCCACCATAGCTCCTATCTTTGTATTATCCGCAAACAGACTGATCCAACTCTGTATCCCATATGAGATATCTGCTATAAATATCCCAAACAGCACTGGTCCCGGTACCGATCCCTGTGGCACCCCGCTTGTCACCTCCCTCTGTGTTGAGAGTTCCCCCCCACACACCACCCCCCCGTTGCCTACCATCAAGCCATTTGATGATCCATTTGATCCTCTTTGTTACCACCCTTTTGTACTAAAGCTTCCAAACCCAGCCTCCCATGTAGCATGGAATCAAATGCCTTGCTGAAGTCCAAATACAGGCCATCCATCACATGCCCTCCATCCAGCTCCCTGGTCACTCAGTCATAGTACGGGTTTAATGGTGTGGGATTTAAAAATGAGATATCACTGTGGGTGGGACACTCCCTGAAGATGCCTGTGTGAAACCAGCAGGAGTTGGTGTGGCTCAGCTGTTGTTCTCCAGTTTCATGTGTTTACATGTTAAGAAATCAGCACGCTTTGGTATTAATTAAATACTTGGTGTTTTTCAACACATTTATGCTTACTGGTGTGTTTTTTTATGGTAGGTAGTGCTGGAGTGCTGTTTCTGGTTGGATATTTTTTCTTATTTTGCACACATGACCATTGGGCGAACTTGGTTTGCAGCACCACAAGCACCTTAGCCAGGATCTTAGTGTCAACATTTATAAGCAATAAGGGGTGATAACTTCCTGAAGATGTTGGATCTTTGCCCTTTTTGAGGAAAACTGTAATGACTGCCTCTCTCAACGTCTGAGGCATGAATCCTTTCTCAAGGGAGTCCTGGAACACTCACAGGAGGTAGGCACCCACCTCCTTACCAAGTGCTTTTATAAAAGCCAATTTGAAAACCATCTTCACTCAGAACCTGGTGATGATTTAAGGCTTTAATTGCAGTGAGGTCTTCCTCCAGAAAACTCAGAGCCTCCAAGGCAGCAGCCCATGCAGGAGGGCTGGTAGGGATAGGAAGGGACAATAAAAAGATTCTAATGGCCTCAGACATTATAAAAACCTTTCATAACCTCATTTATATTCTCTAGTTTAATTCTGATGGAGCTCGAGGGGTCCGTCAGAGTAGAGATCACCCTAGCAGCTTGTTGGCATTTTGGTCTATATGCAAGCAACCTTCTGGATTTCTCCCTTCCTTCCCAAAAGGAGTGATGCAGCCTTTGCAGTGCCAGCTCAGCTTTCCTAGAGAGGAGATGATTTGGTTTGGTTCAGGTGCTAATAAGGTGAGCCAGTAGACCAGAGGGTGAGCAGTGGAGCCTATCTGCTTATATTGCATTTCCTGACTCTTGAGCTTGCTCTCCAGCTGAGCATTGCTTTCCTGTAGTCTGTGCCTGTGGGTGACATATACAATTATTTTCCCATGCATGGTTGCCTTAAAGGCCTCCCACAGTGTGGAGTCTGAGACCTCTCCATTATCATTCGATTCCCAGTAGTCTGCAGCAGCTTATTTGCACCAGTCAATGAACCCTTTCTCCTCCATCAATAAGGGATCCAGGCTCCATGATGAGGATTTAGCTTGTAGGGTCACCCCATAGCAGGTTAATCACCAGAGGTGCATGGTCTGCGATAATAATGGGATGGATAACTGCCTGTGTGAGGAACTGATGCATGCTTTGGAATATAAGCCAGAGACTGATACTGCCAGATGTGCCATGCAGGGCAGATAAGCAGGTATAATCCCTAACCTGGGGATGGTGCACCCTCCTAGCATCAACCAGGAGGAGCTCCTGCAATAGAGTGTTGACAGCCTGCACTGCCTTACAGAACAGTTCAAGGGAACTGCTACTACGATCTATTTGGCCATTTAGAGTCAGATTGAGGTCTCCTCCCACCAACATAGGTGACTGATTAGTGTTGAGCTCTAAGAGCTCCTGGTTAAGAGTGTGGAAGAAAATGGGGTCATCTACATTAGGGGTGTAAAGGTTCACCAGTACAGCTTATCCATGAAGGGTAGTGACCTGGGCTATAACACATTGGCTGTGCCTGTCTAACTTACTTTTTTGGTTGAATCACCCCAAATCTTTGTGCAGTAGTATCGACACTCCCCTTTTTTTGAGGAGGTGATACTGTGTAAATCCTCTCCCACCCATCCCCTTTTCAACTTCACAGACTCTGGGTCATTGAGCCTTGTTTCTTGATGGAAGATTATGTCCCATTTCACTTTTTTAGGTAAGCCAATACCTTCTTCCCCTTGACGGGCAAGTTAAAGTCTTGGACATTCCAGCTAATCAATTTACTCTCCATCCTTTAACCTTCAACAACCATCAAGCATGGCATCACTAACTGTCAAACCCCTAAAAACTGGGCAAGAACCTCAAGGGACTTCACCCACATCCACCCTCTGAATCACTTGCAATCCCTTGCATATGGTATCATGTGAACAAGGCAACTGAAATTGGGTGCCTACAAAAAAGGCGACTCAATTATGGTGCATGTGTTCACAGTTACCTAGCGGGGAAGGGGGCGACTGGATACTGAGGCAGGCGAACAGAGTGACAGGAAGTATGTGCATATATATGCACACACACAGGGGTGAAAAGGAAGGAGAGGGATGGCATGTGGGAGGGGGTGTGGTGAGCAGCTGCCAAGCTGGTCTGCTAACGTGGTGGGGAGGGTGGTTGGCTGGAGGTGCAGGGTTTGGGTTGGCGTGGTGCATTTTTTTCTGCAGGTGGCTTTCCATTTTTAAAGTTTTCTCTCCCCTTGGGTTGAGAATCTATAAGTGGGGAGAGGTAGAGACCCATAGGTCTCAGTTGCCCTTTTTGTCCTTGTCATGAGTGTGCATCGCCGAAATTCATTTTTGGCGATGTACACTCTAATGGTGATTGCTATTTTTTGATCACCCTTATGACATGGAACCCCTGCAAATCATAGTCCCCAACCTGGCTTAAACCTGTTACAACACATACCAAAAATAAATACAAAGAGTAACTACTGAATATACAAAACTGAATACAGCAGCAAATACATGTCCTGTAACTATCCCCCTCCACCCCACATAGATCATACAGAGACATTGCCTCTGTAAGCATAGGCCTCACATGGGCCAATATGCTGGTAGCACTCTCTGGAGGGTTAGCAGTAAACAAGTAATCAATGCCTTACTGAAGCTAGAACTGATCCCTCCATCATATGAGCTATAGGCATGCTAAGCCTGTCCATGATGAAAAGCTGAATACATAGGAAAGCATGTGTATCCATCATTTGTAAGTAAACCCCTGGGAACTGCCAGCAAATGTGCAGAGGTGAGTTGATCAGGAGGACTGCCCTGTAGGTTCATATATGGACATTTGGCCTTGTGAGTAGAGTCAGCTGAACTCTGCATCGTAAGAGAGGGTGAACTGCTACCATTAGATTATCTAACTAAGCTGAGATCTAGTGAGACCAGTTTTAAAAAAAAAAACTGCTCAGAGCTGCACGCACCATGAAACAATGAGGAGGCCAGTAATGAAGGCAGGAACCACTTAAGCAACCCAGCAGGGAAATACACCTGAAACCATGGTAATGAGGGGAGTAATAGCATGAGCCAAAGGTTGGGCTGAAGATGTAAGAACAGCTAAGCCGCAACCTTGTAAACTGGGAAGCCACCCAGCTAATTGGCTGTACAGTAGCAGTGCAGCACACTGTAAGAATATTAGCATCTAAAAGAGGGCAGATAATAAGGGAATCAGTAACTGTCACAGAGAAGAGTGGATCTTTGGAGAAGGCAAGTGTCCCTGTGATAGAGGTGAGGAGCGTTAATAAAAGTCCCATATTGTTGCTTGATGCCAACAAGAGAAAGCAACTCCTCCGAATACCATGGAGTCGAGGTCCAGCCAGCAGTCTGGGAAAACCAACCAGGCACCTATAAAAGTAGAATAAAGAGAAAAACAAACATGCAGTTAACATACAGTATAATGGTGGCACACAGTACATTACCATGGAACATTAGACCAACAAAAAAGACCTGTCCTTTAAGAGATACAGGGTTTAAATGCCCGTTCTCTCTTAAATGTTTACACAGGCGATGAAGAGGCCCTTATGTTTGCTTGCACGCATGCACAAGAAATATTTCATCACAGCATAGGAGAGTAGCGGAATTTTAGAGGTGGGGCACTGTGGGGTCCAATGCCCCCAGTGCCTTTTGAGGCTTGGCCCGCTTTCCTCAATGTGGTGGCATGCTGCCGCTGACACTAGTTCAGCCAGCGTGCCACCACCTTGAAAGGAATCCACCACTACAATGAGGGAGTGACCCATCATTGCAGGGCGGTCCCTTGCCTGGTGTAAAATTTCTTTTAACATGGCGGTGGGTGGCATCTCTTGCCACCCACTTCAGAGTCCCAATGAAAGCTGACTTAGGGGTTCCCAATCCCCCTGTCAGCAAGTCCCCATCCCCAGTTTATTTGCCAATGGGGTAGCCCAATCCCCTTCGGCATGATGTGCTCCCCCAATTGTTATGTGCCGAGGGGGTACCTAATCCCCCTCGGCTCATGAGTTACCACTCCCCCACCACACTGTATGGCCAAAGGGGGGTGCTCAATCCTCATCTGCTCCAGTACCCACCTCCCCAACAAACACCTGGCCAGGTGGCAAGCTGGTAGCCCAACCCAGCATGCCAAAAGTGTCCCCCAATGTCTTTGTTTAATTTTAAATGCTATAAAAAAAGAAAATGGTCCTCGTTGAGCCCTGTTTAATTTTAAATGCTGTAAAAAAAGAAAACGGTCCCTTGTTGAAACCCATGCCCCCTCCCGCAACCCGCTCCCACCTGCTGCGTACTGTACCACCCCACACCCCCCTCACCCCATACTTACCTCCGGAGCCAAGCGCGACACTCTTTGGTGGACTGGGAACATGTCTGCACTTTTCAAAGCTGACCAGGAACTGAAGAAATGCAGCAAAGCTATATAATGGCATAATTTTTTTTTTTTTTTTTTACTTTGGTGCATATTTCAGCGATTTTTTTGAATTTTGGCACCAAATTTTCAACAGGGGGTTCTTGTGACCCCACCTCATGAATTCAGTCACTGTCATCTCATTATTTGGTCCTGAAAGGTGATTTTGCGGTCACTGCGCAGAATCACTTTTCTGGAACGATTAATGAAAGGACAGTGTCACCGTTCATGAAGTGGGCTCTCAAAAAGCTTATGTTGTAAATCTGGTGAAACAATTCCAAAAAATTACTGCATTATGGCATGTGTTGTGCAGTTTCTATGCATGCTCGTAACTTCGCGAATTTGCAGTATTTTCACTCCAGGTTTTCAACATTAGCATTTTTCCACTCCTCCTTATGAACAGTACAGCTGTCATTTTTCACATCCTGGCTGAAATGTGTTTTTGCACTCCCATCACAGAATAGTGTGATTGCTTGTGAGAAATTAGTGTTTGGGACAGATTTAGAAAATCACAGGGGCACTGTCCATGAGCAGAGGTCCTAAAAGGCCTATGTTGAAAATTTGACAAAAGTCCATAAAATGACTGTGTTAAAAGCGTGTGTTATGCAGTTTCCATGCACCCTCTTAACTTTGCAAATTTGTAATATTTTCACTCCAGATTTTCAGCATTGCCATTTTATCACACCTCCTTATGAAGAGTACAGCTGTCATTTTTCATATCCTGCCCAAAATATGCATTTGTACTTCTGGCACACAATGGCACGGTCGCTGTGTGAAATTAATGATTCAGACAGATTAAGAAAATCATAGTGACAGTGTTCATGAGTAGAGGTCACAAAATGCCTATGTTGAAAATTTGGTGAAATAATTCCACTAAATGACTGTGGTACAAGCATGTGTTGCGCAGTTTCCACGTAAGCTTGGAACTTCAAGAATTTTTAATATTTTCACTACAGATTTTCAACATTGACATCTCTTCACATCTCCCTATGAATGGTACAGCTGTCATTCTTCTCATCCTGCCTGATCTGTGTTTTCGCACATCTGGTACAGAATGGCACAGTCGCTGTGGGAACTCGAAGTTCAGGACACATTAACAAAATCACACTGCCACTGTTCATGAGAAGAGGTCCCAAATGCTTTCATGAGGTGGGATCACAAAAAGGCCATGTTGAAAATTTGTACTGTAAATACCAACACATACCTGGGGCATTAGGGTTTCTAACCATAACATCCCACCAGGTACAGACTAACAGACATCAGAGGTGTAACATTGGATCACTAGCTGTAATGCTCATGCCATCCCACCCCACCCTGAAGCCAGTGACAGGCACCGAGGTGTGCCTTGCACTCTTCAGCCCCAGACTTCACCTCATTCTCCTGTTCTGCATCCATTTCAGTGTTTGTCCTTATGAAATGGGGTGACTGTGAAGCAGAACACCCCAAGGTACACCTCAACACTTATCAGTGTCTACAGGATAGGGTGAGGTGAAATGCCATGAGTATTATGGGCAATGACCCATAGGCACACCCCAATGCCTGTCCATCTCTGCAGGGTGGAGGTGGGATTGGCATGAGTTCAATACTTCACTGCCACTCCTATTCTGCATCTGTCTAATTCCTGCACGTACAATGCTAATATCAGCAAGCAAACATTCGGCATTGGCAAATGCTTGTTTCTTTCTGGTATTTTTCCTACCTCCTCGGCTGTTTGTTTTTTTTTGTCTCTGGTTTCCCCTTCCAGCCAGCCCTTATGGTCCCCCATCCCAGCTGCAACCAGAGCTTAAACCCCCTCACTCCCTAGCCCCCACAGGTCACATCACAGCAGGTACTTACCCCACCACGGCAGAAAGCTTGGTGGCTGGGCTTGGGGGAGCTAACTTGCGTGTGTCCATGGTGGGATCATCAGGGCTGGCCTTCAAGCATGCTGGAGGATTCTGTTGTGTCCTTGCCCCATGGCACGGGCATGCAATGGCATCAAGGACCCTGCTGTGTGTGCTTCTGCACATTGTATGTCTGACACCATCCATGCCACCCCACTGTGGGTTGCCACATGCACTGACCTCCAGCCACCACTAGGAGCCATCACAGTCACAGTTCCCACAACTCACCCTCTCCAGAGGAGGAGAGTAGTCCCTGGGATGCTCAATCCTCCTCCTCCTCCCGGCTGACCCTCCGACAGCCAAGATTGCTCCCAACCTGGGTCATCAGCATGGCGTGAGGTGTGGCATCCAGTGCCTCAACCCCTTAGTGCCACCTGGCCAGTGAGAAGAGGTCCTTTATAAATTATACATTCATGCATCACTGCAGGCATAAAAATTAGTCCATCAAGTCCTCTTGAACCAGTAAGCCACTGCTAGAGACTGTTACCCATGCTACAAGTCTGTTGGGGGCAGAGGAAGCCCAGCTTGGCAATCAGGCAGAAGGCCAGAATGATGTGATCCACTGGACTGGAGGACAGTGTGGGCAGCTGTTTTGGCCTAGGAGAAAGCAGTGGAAACCTTCAGAGGAGAAGAGAGAACAGAAACAGTGGCTGGTAGAACAGGAGGAAAGTCTTTGAGTGAGTCTTTTGATGTGACAAGAGAACTGAGCCCAGCATCAGCACCAGCAGAGGAAGAAGAGTCCTTGAACTTGGCCCTGCGGCTTCAGCTGTGAGATCTGAAGAGCGAAAGCAGTCTCACCTTCTACCTCCTTCCACTTTATTTGTTTTTGTTCTTCCTCCTGGATTTGGGCACCAGGAGCCAAAGATCATCATTCTAAGGAGGCGGGGGGAGCAGAGATACCTGATGCCAGTAGACTGTGTGGCCTATATCAGGCAGCAGTGTGGTATCCATTTACTGCAGCCTATCACCATCTCCCTGTCTGCAGTCTTGCGTTTGTATTTCTCAATATTGCCATGGGGAAAATGCTTAGCAATTAAGTCCTCGACTGCCCCAGGTGCATAAAAGGAGTCTGGTAACCCATTGATCAAGAGGAGAAAAGTAGCTGGATACCACAAGAAATAATGTAAGCCCAACTCTGAGCAGGCCCTTTGAGCCACTGCAAAGGTGCAGCACCATTCAGACAACTCAGTAGAAAATAAATCAGCAAAAATTTGGATCCTGTGCCCCACCATGAAAGGTGCTGTTTCTCCATGGCTGCTCTCACAATCTCCTCCAAGTGGATGAATTGGAGGAAGCAGGCAAGGATCAGCCTTGGTTTGGTACCCTGTAGAGGCTTGGGGACAAGAGAATGCTGGGCTCTGTCAGTCTTGATGGGTCTTGCCCATTTATGGCCCAGAAGCTCTGGGAGCACCTTTTGAAGAAAATGGTTGGTGTCTTGTCCTTTGCAGCCTTCAGGGAAGCCCACAAAACAGACATCATTCCTCTGACTGTGATTTTCCAAATCTTCCATTTTACTCCAGAAGAAATTATTGGTGTAATCTTGTTCCATGGGGCATGCTAAAATCCTCACAGTGTGGATCTCAGCATCCATGATCCGCTACTCTTCTACATTTGTCTAGTGGGAAAGATCAATTGTATTGGCAGCAGTGTTCTGGGCAGCAAGCTTGAGTTTATTCATCTGGAAAGATCAATTGTATTGGCAGCAGTGTTCTGGGCAGCAAGCTTGAGTTTATTCATCTGTTCCATAATTGGAGTAAACATTTCTGTATTATGTTTCAGACTATTGTCTGCCAACAAAGAAGTAGCAGTCACCATGGCTGAAGAGATTCCCACCCATGCAGACCGAGGCTGATGATCACCTGTGGCTCAAAACTCAGTGCAGAACCAAAACTGTGGAACTGGGCAGACAGTGGAGAACCTGAAGGTAAGTGACTGTCTTGTAACTACAGTAGGATAGGCTAAAGGAACAGTGGTGTTAGGATTGCTAAGGATTTTGAGAGGGGTAGTTCAGAGCAATAGATTCAAGCCACATACCCCTTCCCCCCCGCACGTCTTAAAGTTTCTAATACATTTTTCTAATGGAAGAAAAATATGATCTAGACTAGACTTGGTTGTTTTTATTGCAATGTATACCAAGGTTTTCCATAGGGTCACAGTTTCTTTGAACATCTATTAATTCCTGTTCATTTATGAAATGAGATAATTTTGTTGGGCATTATAATTTCCTACAGTAGGTTCTGATGATGTATCTATTAATTGTTGCATAACAGCATTGCTATCACCTGTAGTACAGTACTGATAGCTTGATGATGAAGCAAACTCATTATCTGTGATAAAAAACTAAGCATAGTTTTTTAAATGGTGTATATACTGACCCCATAGTTATCAGATACTTATTTGCTATACCTTTAATTAATATTATCCTTCCCTCCTGATCATTGTATTCTTTTGGAAAAAGGAAGTTTAATCCCTTTCTTATCAGAATTATAACCCCACAGCTTTTTTTGTTCCTGTGAAATAAAACATTTTATTAATCCATTTCCATTTTATTCTGTTTATCTGAATATTATATAAAAAAGATTTTGTAAGCATATGGTATTGGCTTTTTTTTAATTGTAAATAACCAAGTATTCTGGTTCTTCTAATTGGTGTATTAATTCCATTCACATTAAGAGAGGCAAAAGATTTTTCCATGTGTGGTATTTTTATCATAAGAAACATATTAGTTTAAAAAATTCAGCACATTTACAACAACCTTTAATACTAGTTAATTTACAACTTTCTCTTCCCCTTCCCCCTTCCCAATGGACACAACACCCATATATTGAATTATAGGAGTGAAACAGAAAATAATATACAGATTATGAGAATAATTCAGACTGTACCTAGCATCTAAAAAATAATAATATAGAATAAATTAAATATAACCTGTAAGTAATGCAGCTCACCCGAACTACCTGTCATTCTAGTACAGCTGTTTTACCCCTCCCCCATTTCAGCATAAAAAAAAATTCTGCTTCTATTAGACTTTTAATAAGAGTATTGATTAATAATATTCATTCTGTATATAACAATAGTCTTATTATTCTTTTCATTTTAAATATTGGAACAATTTTTTGTTATACTATATTCCATACCTAAAATATAAATATGAACAACTGAAATGGGGATAATGCATGTTTTGTAATCCAGCCATAGTTAAGGTTAGATTTATCTCAGATTTATCTCATATTAAAACTTAAAGTACACTTACTAAATACCATGCATTATTCCTTGTATCTACAGTAAATCACAAAATGGTTCTGTCTATTTCAGACTCTTCTTATAAAAGTAAAGCAATCACTTCTGAGTCTATTATTTTATTATGTTCAATGTGTGAATCCAAAACACCAACTATTAACTTTTTCAAATATATTTTATTAGTTTTGCTTCACAAAAATGCAAATACATTCGCAAAAGCACATTCCAGCAGGTGTAAGCAATTCAATAAGCAGCAGGAGATTGTTAAAGAGCTACTGACGCTGCAAAGAAAACTTTGAAAAACATAATTACATACAATTCTGCTTGTATTCCATATATATATTAAATTTATCCTCCCTATTATTTATTACGGAGAAAATGTGCATGAATACATGATTTTTATCCCTTGCAGTTACTTTAATGTTAATCTGCCTCTATAGCTTACTCCCTACTTCAAGTCTTAATGCTCTGTTGTGACATCACAATCTGTTGCCATGAGAATAACTGTGATGTCACATGCAGTGCATTATGACCTCAGGTACTGAGACAGCAACAGAAATAGATGAACTCTTTAGGAGCAAAAATCCTGTTTTCATGCACATGACCTCAGCAATAAATAATGGGGATGAGGAATAAAGAACTAATGTGAAATAAAAGCTGAACTTTATCTAAATATTATGTTTTGTTAAAGTTCTCTTGAAGGTGGCAGCTGCTCTTTATTTTATTTATTTACTTATTGTTGACCAGGTAAGTGCACTAGACAAATCAAATTTTTTCCTATTTTCAGGCATGACCCTGGGGAAGGGGGATACAGATGAATGGCAACTGATCTTGAACCAGATTAAGCTGTTGGTGGTATTTTTAGCGAATGGGGGGAAATTTGGCCAGGGTACCGGGGAAATTCCCCTACTTTGCCTGCAGGGGGATTGACTTCCTGCAGAGTGGAGGAGCACAGTTTGGAGCCAGACTGCAGAAGAGGAGGAAGTGCTGATGTGGGAGTGGGAAACCCATAGCTGGCAAGATGGCCACCCAGATGGATCCAGAAGGAGGACTGCAAACAGGAGGCTGTTTTTGCATCTGCATCTCCAGAGGAAAATGAAGATGTGAATGTGCTGCCTGAAGAAGAAGAAGATGATGCACCAGTATGCTTTTTCACTGAAGGTATGGACTGGTCACAAATCATGGAAAATGCTGAGAGCAAAGCTCAGGTATTGTCTCCTTTATCTGTTAATAGTATGAATGTAATTGACAAAGAAAGGCTGGTAAAAGAGCTATTAATAACAGAGGAGCAATGTAAAGTAAAAAGAGAAGAGCTACAGAGAGAGCCATCAAACCTGCAAGACAGCTCTCTAACAACAACACTCAGTGATTCACCAGCATCTCAGCTGAGCGGTGACATGGCAAAAAGTACTAGTACTGTGGAAACAGAAGCTATCCCCAAAAAAACAGGAAACCTCTCTGGCTGGCAGTTGCAAACAGCAAAGTACTGTGTGCCAAGAGCTGATAAAGCCTCCTCTTCCAGGAAGACGTAGGTTGGGACTTTTAAATATTCAAGGAGCACTCAAAAATAAAACCACTTCAGTGAAGGAAGACCTCCAATGTGTTATGAACTGTTGGATACAAGTGCAGTAAACAAGATGCATTCCCCACTGAAGAAAAATGTAAGAAATGAGGAATTAATAGCACTGCAACAAAATTGGTCCCCTGCCAGTGCACTAGAAGGTGCAGGGTGGTTGCAAAGTTCATCAGGAGTCTGGGAACCAGATTCTGAAGATAAAACAGTGCAGAAATATTGTGCTGAGGCTTTACAATGTGAATCTTCTACTTCTAATGAACAGAATAATGTTAGCACACCTCTAAATATGAAAATGAATACCTCTACAAAGGATATGGGCCCCAACATTGAAAAACTTGAAAATGTTACAGTACAAGTGACTACCACTACAGTTCAGACAAATGAACAATCACCTAGATTGGGGCCAGCAGAGCATATTCTACAGGATCCTAATAAAAGGGGCTTGGTTGGACCCCATATTTAAACTGTCTGACTTGTTCCAAAACAAAAGGGGAGCCAGCCCCAAGAAAAAGTGCTGTCAGGCTAATTTTCAAGGGAGACCAGGAAGATCCTCCTGATAGAATCTATGTTGCTAAGCAATTATTGAAGGGAACAATGCATTTTTTTCATTAGAAATGTTTACATTAATTCACCTAGGAAATGGGAACTTTGATGTTAGTTTCAAAACTGTCTCTAGTCTAGACAGATGCTGGTCTCAATACCAGACACTGAAGAATAATCCTTTGTGGATCCCCTACATGGCCATCCCTCTTATGAAAAGAGTTGTAAAATACATCACTATTATGTTTTGTAATGAGGTAGTCCATGTAGAGGACATACTTTTCTGGTTAAGACAAAGATGTGAGGTGTTAGAGAAGCCAGCCCCCATTTTAGACAGCGAGCAAATATGGCATGGGGGCTGGAAAATAAAGGTTAAACTATACTCTACAAATAATGGACCAGTATATTTGCCAAGTACTTTTTACCTGGGGAGAGACAGAGGAGTTCTATTTTATATGGGGCAACCCAAATCATGCTTTAAATGCAGTTCCCGTACCCATTTAAGTACAGCCTGTGATACCCCCAGATGTAGCCATTGTCTAGACTATGGGCATTCTTCATCCACATGCGCTAACCTTTTTAAGTGCAATTTATGTAAAAACACAGGACATGGTTATGGGAAGTGCCCTTGGCCCTCCCATAATCGTGAAGACTGTCCCTCACAAGATGGCCTCATTAACAGAGCAAAGCAGTTGCAAGCCCTAAAAGTTACCACTGCAGCAAATAAAGAATCCATAGCTCAAGACCCCTCACTTACTAGTGTTAACGCCCAACCAGGGATAGTGGAGGAATCTCATGAAACAGTTAAAGATCCTACCCCTGACACTGATAATCACTCTGAGATGCAGCCTGCTGCAGAAGCTGAAAATCCTGAGGGAATGGGAGAAATAGAGATGAAGAGTATGTCCCCAACCCCACCACCCAGCCAGGAAACAAAACATATGAAATCAGCTGCCAAACAAAATAGATCAGGTAAAACACTCAAAATTAAAAACCTGGAAGAGAAAGTAGGGAAAGAAGCCATGAAAAAACATGGAGGAAAGGGAATAGATATGAGGCTCTGGTTTCAAAAAAATCTGATGAGGATACTGAGGGAGAAATGTCAGACGCTTCATCTACAAACACAGGCACCACAGAAGTAACCTCAGACACAGAAGAAGGGGGGGATACACATATTGCCCAGAGGACACAGAGATGGAGATGCTGTAAAACTCCTTGATGTAGTTGAGACTTATGAGTATTTTTTTTTATTTTAGGGACCCTTTAACACATGGAATCCCTTACTTTAACAACAGTAAATGTAAATATCATTAAAAGCAATGCTAGAATGATTATGGTTCTAAGCTCTTTAACCACGGAAAAAAAATGACATAATTTGTCTTCAAGATATCCGGCTTAAGACAAATATAGAACTACAGCAAGCTTCTAAACACTGGACAAAGGGATCATCATTTTGGTCAGTAGGTCAGGAAAGATGTGATGGGGTAGGAATTTTAATAAACAACTCTAGTATCAAAGTTGCTAAATTAGTAGACATTGATACAGGGAGAGCTTTAATGATAGATATTTCTTTATATTCTGAAAGATTTCAAATAATAAATATCTACGCACCCCAGACTAAAGCTCTCAGAGTTGCTTTATTTCAAAAGGTACAACCGCACTTGCATACATCCAGATTACTGTTATGGGCTGGAGATTTTACTTGT
This sequence comes from Neoceratodus forsteri, assembly GCA_016271365.2. Taxonomy (NCBI): domain Eukaryota; kingdom Metazoa; phylum Chordata; order Ceratodontiformes; family Ceratodontidae; genus Neoceratodus; species Neoceratodus forsteri. Next base: position 35,841,209 of record CM057450.1, read on the forward strand.
GGATTGGGGAAACTGGATAGAGGGCTTAAAACAGAAAAAAATGTATGTGACTCCACAGCCTTAAATAAAATAGTTGATAATGCAAAACTAAAGGATTCTTATAGAGTAAAATATCAAACAGGTGGAAATACTTTTTAAAGGGACATTTACCAACCAGGATCGATTTTGTTTTTGTTGCTGAAATGTTAGTTATTTTAAATGTTACCTTGTTAGGAAGAGAATTTTCAGACCATAAACCAATAACTATAAAAGTTACCTGGAAAGATACTCCTAGATCCAAGAAAAACCTATGGAGACTGAATAGCTCAGTCTTAACAGACAAACAAGTGCAAAAAGTGTGGAAACAAGAATGGCAGGCTAGGTTATCAGTGGCCATAATGTATGATAGTGCTGCCCTCTGGTGGGAGGACACAAAAGCATCCTGGAAACATTGGTTTCAGAAACTTACAAGAGAGAAGATGAATGATAAATATTTGAAATATTTACAGCTAAGGGCTCAACTGCAGGCCTTGATTTTGAAATCAGAGACATTAAAATTGAACTTAGATAACAATGTTCATGAAATTAAAAAAATAAATGTGCATATTACAATATGATATAGCCAAAAGCCTGGAGCAAGAATTAAGATTTGGTGCCAACATAAAAAAAGGATCAATGGATCCTTTTAAAGATTCCAAAGATAGAGTAGAACACAGATTTCTGCATAAATTAAAGTTAGAATCTGGACAGATAACTTCCTCACCGGAAGAAATACTAAAGCAGGTGAATACTCATTTTTTAGAAACTTTTAGAACAGCCCCACAGACATGGGAGGGCGGGGAAGATATACTACAGGACCTACCTAAACTTGATAAAAAGGACAGCATTCAGTTGATAGCCCCTATACTGGGAGAGGAAATAAGTAATGCTATAAAAGTACTTAAGAGTGATTCTGCCCCTGGGCCAGATGGAATAGGGGCAGAATTCTATAAAACCTTTTGTGAAAATGTAATACTAGCACTAGTGATAGTATACAACAGTATGTTACAAGAAGGTATGTTAGCAAGATCTATGTATGAAGCATCACTAATTCTACTCTTTAAAAAAGGTGAAAGAGAAGATTTAAAAAAATGGAGGCCACTTAGCCTATTAAATGTGGACTTTAAAATATTAAGCAAACTATTAGTGAATAGACTAGAATCTGTTGCAGACAAATTGATCAGCCCAAGTCAGACATATGCAATTCCCAACAGGAAACAAGCAGATAATTTAATTGTGCTAAGAGAGATATTCTATAAAGCTGAGAAACAAAATCTGCAAGGATATATAATAGAAATTGACCAAGAAAAATATTTTGATAAAATGTCACAGCAATACATGTACAAAGTTCTTAAAGCATATGGCATACCTGAGGAATTTATTAGATGGGTGGAGGTCTCATACAAACAAGCTACTTTAACACCCAACTTAAATGGATGGATAGGTAAAAATATTAGAGTAAAAAGAGGTGTAAGACAGGGTTACCACTAAGTCCCTTATTATACGTGTTTTGTATTGATGTGTTTTTAAGGAAACTAGAACAAGATGATAGAGTAGAAGGGTTGGAACTATGTTCTTCTTCACCTACAATTAAGAACTTAGCTGATGCAGATGATTTAATTTTATGTACAGACCCTTCAACAAATGAAAATATTCTGCAAGAGCATTACCAGACTTTTTCTGATTTGTCAGGCTCAAAAATAAACTTTCATAAAAGTGCAGGAATAGCATTAGGTTTTACTCCTGTGTCAGAGAATAAGTCCTTTTCTGGGATTAAAATCGATAAGGGCACCATCCCAGTATTAGGAATAGTATATGGAGGTGCAGACATGGCCAGGATAAATTGGGACACAAAACTACAGAGAGCACAACATTTAGTTAACGGGTGGAAGGGTCAGGCAATAGGAAAAAAAAGAATAATTTTGAGAAAAACCTTATTAATCCCGATCTTTTTGTACATAAGTTATGTTTTTCCCCCTCCACAATCATTATGGGTAACAATATACAGTGTGTTCTTTCAAGCATTGTGGGGGAGCAGGCTTAACCCTGCAAAGAGGTTAGTGGCTTACAGAAAAACAGAAGAAGGAGGCCTTGGGATGGTTAATCCTATCGCCTTTTTCTATAGTATATTTTTGTCATACAATCTTGGGGGGGGGGGCATTGCATCCAGGATTTAAGATTTGGAAAGAAAAAGTTATGCACGAAATTGAATTAGGTTCTACAGCTTGGTCTTTAAAGAAAACTGTCACTTTACATAGAATCCCAGGACTTACAAAATATGGGGTGGAAATTTTGAAAAATGTAATAAAATGGAATATTACAAAAGAAATTATTCAACTCAAGAATAGGAAAGAACTATACTCCCACCTATTAAATGAGGAAGATAGAGACAAACTCTCCTTGGGGGAATGTCCAGATAATAACTTACAATTAAACTTTGACATGTTAAAATCTAAGCGTATGCTAGAGTTTGTATGGGATACAGCATGGCTCAGTCTATATGGGAAATTGGGCGTTTGAAACAATAACAAACACAAACAGGTTCAGGATAGGTACTGCTTAAGACAATCATGTGTTCAACAGTGGGAAACGCAAAAACATCTATTTGTGGAATGTGATTATGTAAAAGATTTTTGGGCATATCTAGCTAAAGAATGGAATGAGCCATGTTTTACCAAGTTATCTTATGGTGCATTGATATATGGTCAGGTGGAAGGGGCCATGGGGAAGTATAATTTTGAAACACTGTATACAGTATTGGTAATTGTAAAATATTATATATGGCAATCCCGATGTTTGTGGGCAACTCATCAGAGAACAGTGTCATATATTGAGATGGGTAGGAATATTGGCTTCTCATTGTAGAAATTGAAGGGGTTAGACACTAAGAAATATACAGAGGAAAAAAGGAAATTATTTTGGATCAACTGTGAACATTGGGCAAACCACCTTCTAACTTAGCAGAATCACCAGTCACTTCCTCAACCCCCTCAAACAATAAACCCGATGAAAACTGGACTAAAGTCCCCCATAAAAAGCATAAAACAAAAACCAAAAATCTGCATACAGAAAACCAAGAACTGGTCTTGCAAAATTCATTTGGAACCTTAAATTCAGAAGAAACCAATGGACACAGATTAGATAAGGCTGAAGCTTTCCTAGATACACCAATCCTTCCCCCTCCCCAACATGTCAAACATAATTTTCAATCAAATTCACAACATAAAAATAACACACCTGAAATAAAAGAACCACCCCTCACGGGTAATACAGTAATGGAACAAAAACAGGTCATTGTACTAGGAGACTCTATCATTAAATACCTTGATAGACCAATATGCAATCCCGATAAACAGCAAAGAATATGTTCGAGTTTCAGAGGGGCTAGAATAACAGATATAACAAGAATGGCAAAACCAATACTAGCCAAAGCAGAAAAAAACCCTCTGGTGATAATTCATGCAGGTACAAATGACATTAAAGAATCTAGTCTTATACAAATCAAACAGGATATTGAAGCACTAAACAATATCCTAAGCAAACATGGATGCTCAGTATGTGTCTCAGAGGAGTTACCTATCCCTAGAGCCACCGAATATACCACCAAAAAAATCAAAGCCTTAAATGAATGGTTACGAAAATGGTGTTACAAACAAAACATTAAATGTTTAACCCACTGGGAAGAATTTGAAAATAGACCATCTCTATATTGTTGGGATGGGTTACACCTCAGTAGAAGAGGAAGTACAATACTACGACAACAAATGAATGCTTACATAAATACCCATTTAAACTAAAAAAGGGGGGAGCCTGGGAACGTATCCCAATCTCTAATTAATAAAGTTAACTCACCACTAAATCATAATCTTAACATACTCAGTTTCAATGCAAGATCCATGACTATTCCCAAATAAGCCGAACTAGAAATACTAACACACACTCTAGAACTAGCAATAATAGCTATAACCGAAACTTGGGGGAACTCAGAAAAAATCTGGACAACAGAAATACCTGGCTATAAACATTTTTTCAAAAACAGAAATAATACAAAAAAAGGAGGAGGGTCAGTCTGTACATAAGAGATGACCTAAAATCCTACCAAAAAGACTCCAACCCCTGTTTAGAAATGTGTGGGTATATATTCAAGTTACATGTTCTTACAAAGTACTGATTGGAACCTGTTATAGACCACCAGCCTCTGACTTAGAAACCACCAGACTGATTACTGAGGAAATACAGCAATTCTCTGATAAAAATGACATATTAATACTAGGAGATTTCAATCTGCCAACTATCAACTGGAACACATTAACCGGATTAAATCAACATGACAAACTATTCTTGTCTGCAATAACTGACCAAGGATTAAAACAGAAAGTGAGGGAGCCAACTAGGGGAAAAAACATATTAGATCTTGTCATTACCAACCTAGAAACCCCAATATCTGATATAACAATACTGCCGCCAATCGGAAACAGTGACCACACGACTATATATTTCTCAATTCAGATACCCTCACAACCTAAAATAAATAATATCAAAGTAAAGCAATACCATAAAGCAAATTTTGACCTTATTAAACAAGATCTGGGAAAAAACCAATTGGGAGCAGATTCTACCCCCCATAAAAACAAATGAAGTATGGGAAACAGTAAAACAAAAAATTCTACAACTTGACAAACAACATATTCCTGAGAGATTTAAATACAACAATAAAGGAAAAATTCCTCAATGGTTTAATAAACACATAAAAACTCTAATAACTCGTAAAAAGAAACTTTTTTTCAAGCTTAAAAAGACATCAGTACCTCTAACAGATAGAATACTAAAATCCTATAGACAAACAGTAAAGGAACTTAAAAAACATATAACTATAGCCAAACGTAACCTTGAATTCAAGATAGCACATACAAAGGATTCCCACAAAACTCTATATTCTTACTTAAACAAAAAAAAAAAAGAACTGTACTAATCAAATCGGACCTTTGATCGTAAATTCACAAACCATTATTTCAGATATGGAAACAGCTACTGAGTTAAATAACTACTTTTCAACCGTCTATACACATAAATCAGGAAATATTACTGTACCCCCTATTATTGACATAAACACAGAAAAGATCTCAGAAGAAGAAATAAAGAATGCAATAAACACTCTTAAAAAACACACAAGCCCAGGACCAGATGGAATCAGTTCCAGATTCTTACTGGAAACAAAAGATGACATCATTCAACCATTAAAAATACTATTCAATAAATCACTGAATGAATCATCAGTACCAAATGAATGGCGTACTGCAATAGTTACACCAATTTTTAAGAAAGGCTCCCACTCAAAGACTGAAAACTACAGACCCATAAGCCTGACGTCCATCCCATGTAAACTTATGGAAAAAGTCATCAAGACTGAAATAGAACATGAACTAGCACTATTAAAAATAACTGATATGTACCAGCATGGCTTCAAACAGGGTTTTTCATGTGTAACAAACCTCATTTCTTTTTATGAACACATTAGTTACCATTTAGATAATAACACACCTATGGACGTCATATTACTTGACTATAGCAAGGCATTCGATAAAGTCTCTCACCTTCTACTGATTAAAAAACTTATCAAAATAGGGCTGTCACCCATATTAACTTCCTGGATAAACCAGTGGCTGAACAACAGAACTCAGAGAGTCAGGGTCAACAATGTAATGTCTAGGGAAAGGGGGGTAAACAGTGGGTTCCCCCAGGGCTCTGTGCTTGGACCCGTGCTCTTCAATTTATTTATAGGAGATATGTACATATCAAGCAACAACAAAATGGTGAAATTTGCTGATGACACCAAAACTGGGGGAAAAGCTACAAACCAAACCAAAGACTCTAGTCTACAATCAGAATTGTTGTTAATTGAACAATGGGCATCTATAAATGAGATGTACTTTAATGTCTCCAAATGTGCAACTCTTCACCTGGGAAAAAACAATCCACTGCAAACATATTACTTAAACAACATGGTTATTAAAATATCTTCAGTAGAAAAAGACCTAGGCATCCTGGTTAATAACAACTTGTCCTCCACATCACACTGCACTAAAATAACCAATCAAGCAAGGATTTTGTCTTTCATTATCTGTCCTTTAATATACCAGGACAATTGGAATGTAAGTTGTGAGCTCATCTTACATGTATTAGAGAGAATGCTACTCCAAGGTTTTTTTTTTTTTTTTATCACTAGAATGCTTTCTTGGCATACTGAGACATTTAAAAATTTATGTGACAAGAACTCTCTGGCTGTAGAGAATTCTTGATAACCTTTGCCCTTCTGAGGCTCCTCAGTTAAAGGCATACTGGTGTTAATTAGCTTCTCTGACGTAATCTTCTATTATGTTTTAAATGTATATGTTAAACCAATGAGAATTATTTCTGCTTTTCTATATAATCTGGTGTTAATAGTATGGGATATTTGAAAAACTGCCACAAAGCTTTTGAAGAAGGACCTGGTTGGTTGAAAGCTAAAGCACTTTGTTTTTTTCTGTAACATCCATGTTGGTCCAATAAAAGGTATCAAATCATTTGTTTCTGGATCTGTTTTTAAAAGGACCAATATGGCACCTACAACATTTTTTTTGCAATCAAGCAAAAGTCACTCTCAGAAGGATCAATAAAACTTCCATAAACAAAACCGAACAATGCCTACTTCCGCTCTATAAATCTCATGTTAGACCATTCTTGGACTATTGTTCCCCTTTTTCGAACCCTTATTTAACTTCTGACATCAATAAGATTGAAAGTATCCAACACAAGGCAACAAAACTAATTCCCCACCTTTCCAAACTCAATTACACTACTAGACTAGAACAAACAGGTTTACACACACTATCTCAAAGAAGACTTAGAGGGGACTTATTATTATTATTCAAAATCACAGCAAACACTGAACAGATGCAAAACTGTGGCCTCAAATATTCTACTAGAAAAACAGCCGCAAGACTACACAATAGACAACTGGAGATTATGAGAGCTAAAACCAATAAAAGAATGAACTTCTTCACTATAAGAGCACCTAGAATATGGAACAAATTACCCAAGGAAATAGTTGACTCGCCTAATATATTGACATTCAAAAATAAACTGGACAAATGGCTAATCTACTAGGGATTTATTCAATGATCCACAAATGTGGAGGACAACCACGATGGGCTAGTCGCCTTCTTTTATCCCACACCACCAAAGTACCAAAGTACCAAAAGACTGAACAAGAAATGTTAATGGTTATGTCTAGCATCAATATCGTTCAAATTTTTGGCATAATTCAAGGTGCTGGATGACTGTAAATATGGAAGAATCATGATGTATATATATATTTGAAATATGATGTATGTTTTCTTTTCTGTCTGTAAGTCCTCTAAATAAAAATTCCCCAACTCTTTCCTGCAGGGGGCACTGTAGCGCTGCAGGAAGGATGGAGGACCTTAGTCCAGTTCTGATCGCTGAAGGGGAAGGTCATGCTGTAGGAAGTCTGGAGCTATTGATGGACTTAAATGTGGATATGGGACCAGCTATAGATAACCTGTTACAGAGCATCACTCCTGGAGCACCTGAAATGTCACCTTTAATACCGGAAGATGATGGAATACTGGCAAAGAGGAAAAATTACAAAGTGAGCTAGAAAATAATAAAAAAAAAAAAAAATTATTGGCTATGAGTTCAGCAGCAGAGCATGATTTTCAACTGAGTATAAATAAGTTGGAGGAAGAAAAGAAAGAAAGGAAATGGTCAGTGGCAAACCCATTACAAGAAGCAAGTAAGCACCTACCTGTGGGCTGTAACCTAGAAATAGTGGATGGACTTCCTAAGGATACTGTTGAGCAAACTGTGTCTCTGACCCATTCTAAGACAGAAATAGAATTTAGTGGAACACCTTCAGACTGGACTACATGGAGGGGCACTGAAGCAAGCAGGGTGGTTGTATCAAAATAATCAATGGGTTCCTGACCCTTCTATCCCTCTCCCCGGTTCCCAAGAATGTTTGGATCTAGGACAGCCTGAATTGGTAGCTAAAATGATACCTCAAGAGAAGGGAGCTTCTCCATGGAGAGCCAAGTCTCTTTTACCTCCTGTTGCAGCTCTATAGGGTGAAGAAGAGGCGGAAGAGATAGTAGCTGTGCCAGACATGGCTCCTTTGGAACCCGACATGCCTGGTTTTATCCCATCTCGAAAATCATCAGTAGTTTCTATGAGATTGAATCCTTCAGTGGACCATGAGGAAATGGTGATGGAATTCAGTTCACCAGTGCCAGGTACTATGTTAAAGACTCCGAATGGAACTAATGGGGGGAAGGGGGATCTCCCACAGCCTGGTCAACAACGCCCGAAGTCCTATGCAGGGCTTTTTCATAAGTCCACCAGATAGACTTTGGTTAGGCAAAACCTTAATTAAGATTCAATGGGATTCTCCCCAGCAGAAGTTTACACTTTTATTCATTCTCCTGGGGATCATAGTTACGATGTGAGTTTTTGTACAGTTTCTTCACTGGATACGTTTTGGAGACTTTATTATGATATGAAAGACACTGAGGATTGGAAGGAGTTTATAGCCATTCCAATTACGAAACCAACTACTACAACTGTGACACTCCTCTTCAGAAATGAAGGGATCAATATTAATTACATTACTTTCTGGTTAGAAAAATGTTGCATGATTTTTGATCATCCCAAACCCGTCATGGATGATAATGGGTTTTGGACTGGGGCTGGACTATTAGGGTCCAGTTAAAACAAACTGATAAAGGCATACAACACCTGCTGAGCTCTTTCGTTTTGGGATGAGATAGAGGCATTTTATTTTATGCAGGCCAACCCAAAAGCTGTTATCGGTGTGGATCTCTATCTCACCTGAATACTGACTGTGACAAATTAAATGTTTTCAGTGTGGGGTTTTAGGCCACACAGCTGCACAGTGCACAGCCCCCCTAGTATGTAACTTGTGTGGGGATGATGAACACACATTCCAGGAGTGTCCGTGGGTGGCACACAATTCAGATGATGCCTCAGACCAAGACTATTTACTGTCCCAGGCCAGACATCCCTTTTGGCAGCACCCCAGAGCAGAGGAAGATACTACCTTCCAAATATGACAGAGAGGTAGAGGCAGAGGAGGGGGTATGGGGGAGAGAGCCAGAGCTCAGAAGCCCAGGTCACAATCTCCTATGGCTGACAGGCCCCTGGTTCCATAAGGCCATGGCTCTGAAGTTCTGTTTCCAATGAAGTTCCCTGATGGATCTGTAGCTAGACGGACACCATATGTGACCCCCCAAGGCTCGCCTGAAAGGGTAACCAAAACTTCTCTACTGGTTCTAAGAGATACTGATTTAGAAAAACTTAGCCCCAACCCCGTACCTCAAACATTGGATAAAAAGGATGTTTTGGAACAAAGGATTTTGGTCCCAGACCCCAAAGAACCAGATGAGGGTTTGGCTGACTCCTTTTCCTCCCCCCCAAGTGTGGGACTTTATACAGTATGATCTGGTTTACCTCTTTCTCCATTGCCTCTCTTGAACTGATTTGCCACCTTTTCTTTGTGGGGTGAACAGGTGGAATTAGAAAACCCAATGGAGGATGATGAAGTATACTCCTTGCCTCACCCAGGAGGTGAAACAAGAACAGTACCTCAGAAACCTAAGGCTAAGGAACCCCAGAAAAGGATAACAAGATCTAGCGTGAAGACCATAACCCCCCCACCCCGATCCTACCTATTTGAGGCTGGCACACTTGAATGTGAATAGCATTAAATTTACAGTGAAATGGACTACCACCGTTAGGGCCAGATATTCAAAACTTTGCCCTGGGGCTAAATTAGTACTGCCCAGTGGACAAACTTAGCCTGGAGCAAAAAGCAAACTATATTCAAAAGGAATAGCCCGGTGCTAATCCTGCTGAATATAGCTTGCTAAGGAAGCCGGGCAAACTGGTCTGGGAGCGCAGGGCAAAAATAGCCCATGAATAAGACAGCACTGACTATAGCAACAGGGAAGTGCAAACTGCAACTGCAACTCATTAGACTGTGTAGCAAGCCAGTGTTGCAGGTGGAGAACATTGTGATTGCACAGAGATGTCTCACATCTACTGCAAACAACAATGTAAGCCACACACTGCAGTACTGTGCTATGCTGAAGTGAGGTTTGCCCAGGGCTAACCTGATTGCACAGTGCTAACACATTAGCCCAGTGCAAACTGGTTAGCCAAGGGAAAACGGGAGCTATATTCAAAGCTCCCATGCAAATGAGCCTACTTAGGTAATCCGTGGGCAAACAGGCACATTTGCATCTCATTATGTGCTGCTTAGCATACAATACCATGCAGTTTGCCCGGTGCTACTGCATGGTGCACACAGCTCCACCTTTTGGTCAGAATGGCAGTATAGGCTGGATGCTGCAGGCCAAGACATGTCCACAGCATCCCCTGTTGGTCAGCATTAACTACAGAGCTATATATATATATATATATATATATATATATATATATATATATATATCTAGAGAGAGAGAGAGAGAGAGATCTATACACTGCCTGAGTCCACACACACCCTGGAGGACAGCTCCCATACCTCACAAGTGTCCCTCAGTATGAGGGTTAGCCCTCATTTGGCCCCTTAGCACTGCTCTGTCCCTCATGGCAAAGGTGCTGCCCACACAGTGAATGTGCTGTGATATCAGACTATACGGCAGACACACTTAACAGTCTAACCTACTAGAGCCAAACTATTTTTATGATAGGTGAACACTATGGTTCACACAGTGTTCTGCCTTGTATCTCCATGTCTGAGGACATGTCACTCACTCTGAGGATCTGTGTCCCTCGTCATCCCTCAGTTCGAGTGTCTATATATGTCCATGTCACCCATTTCAGTAACAAAGCGTTGAGAGGTATGACAGCCCCCTCGCATGATCCCCAACCCTGCTAGCCCCGAATATCACTTAAATCAATGGTGGTCTAGTTGTCCCCCCACCCCATCATGATCCCCGACCCCCACTAGCCCCAAAAATCACATAAATCCATGGTTGTTTACTGGTCCCCCAACCCCCCCAGCACGATCTCCGACCCCCACTAGCCCTGAAAATCACATAAATCCATGGTGGTTTAGTAGTCCCCACCCCAGTATGATCCCTGACCCCGCTAGCCCGAAAATCACTAAATCCATGGTGGTCTAGTGGTCCCCACCACCAGCATGATCCCGACCCCTGCTAGCCCCAAAATCACAAAAATCCATGGTGGTTTAGTGGTCCCCCACCCCCCAGCACGATCTCCGACCCCACTAGCCCTGAAATCACATAAATCCATGGTGGTTTAGTAGTCCCCCACCCCCAGTATGATCCCTGACCCCGCTAGCCATAAAAATCACTGAAATCCATGGTGGTTTTGTGGTCCCCCCACCTCCTCAGCACAATCCAGGATACCTGTCATTTACTCTTCATCTCACCTGACCAATATCTACAAGTGATATTTTAACCAATGAAAGCCACATGCCTCATCTTCAATATTTCAGATCACTAATATGATTTCAGCCAATCAGCATTCAGAGCCCCCATATCCATTTTGCACCCTGCAATACGGCAGCTCACCTGTGGGTGGCCAGCTGTTGCTTCTTTTTTTTTTTTGGCTCACCTGTGTGCAGTGCAAGTAGGGGTTGCGCGTGCATGGGCTCAGCAATCCTGGGCTGAATATCGGGATGTCACTTGGTATGCATGGGCATGCCCCCTACCCTGTGCCTGTACATTACTGATGCCTCCGATTGCATCGAGTTTGTGCCAGGCTCAATCCCCCTTTGAATATCGCACTGGGGTGCATCAGTGGGTTGCATATGGCGCAACTGTGTTGCACCATGTGCAACCCTTCTGAATATCCTGCCCTAGGTGTACAAAACACCTCTCTTTCCTGGTGACTTCTGAAATTTGACAACAGTTTTAAGTGCTCATTTACCACCTTCCCTTGGGTCACTGAACTGATAAGATTTTTCACCATAAGTTATCCAAAAGTGTTCTACTCCCATCAATGAATGAATGACCCCAATCTTCTTAACTACTGCATTAAGGAATCAGACTGTTTTCTCTTGTTGCTCATGGCATATGCCCAGTCCAGGAACAAATGAATGTCCTGAGCCTTAAAGTAGATCAGGTGCTGGGGTTTCTTGCTACAAAAAGCATAACATCCTGTACCTCCGATCTCAATGTTACTACTAGAATTGTCCTGGGTTGGGACTGACTGCTTTGGCAGTCATGGGGGATAATCCAGTATTCCCTCCAAATTGACAGATTGTTCCAGTCCTCCTTCAGGTGAAGTTTTGGAAACCAAGTCTGTAAAAAGTTCATTATGTTGTCTCCCTCAGACCTTTCATGGAGTTCTACCATTCTGATGTTTATCAACCACACTCTGTTCTCTAGTGTTTCAAGGTGGGAACAAATGTGAGAGTTTTTTAGAGATAATTTATGAACCATGGTCAGAGTCTTTACTGATCCACCATGTTGGGTCAACACCCATATGGTGACCGTCGGTACAGCGACACCAAAATGCCAATGGTGACCATGTTGCCCGGTAGTTATGCCACCTGACCAGCATTGTGCCCAAAGTACCAAGGTACATCCTGGCTGTTTGTGGGGGGGCTTTGCCCCCCCACCCCCAGGAAAATAATACAATCACCTCCATGTCAGAGGTGTAGGGGGAAAGAGTGCAACACCCCTGGGACGACAATGATGGCAGGTGCTGCAAAATCCCATTGCTGGAATGGCTGTCACACAGGTAGCAGAGCCCACATTACCATTGCTGTAATGATTTTGCTACATTGACGGCAGACCTTTATTGACCAATGTCTGCTTCTTTTGTGGTTGTTGTAACTGCATCAATATTGGTATCTTGGTTACCCATGCAATCAAGTATTTTTTTTTCGCTCTTTTTATCCATTTATCTTATCACCTTGATAACTGAGACCCAAGATGATGATTTCCCTACCTGATCCTGGTTGCTAACTTTAGTACTGACAGGTGATCTCAATGGGCCTGCTGCTGTTGTGAGGTCATCTTTTGATTCACTCCTTCAGATCCTTTCAGTTCATTCTATCTCACTCAAACTATGCAAATAGTTTCTCTGTAACTTGCTTTATCTATTGTAGGTTCAAGGGAAGTGTTTACTGCACAACAGTGTGGAAATGGGTGCATGGTTAGAGAATAGCTGTCCCCTGCTGGCATAGATATATAGATGACTGTATCTGTATATGAGAAGGGTCTGAAACTAATGCTACAGGGATATTACTAAGCAGACCGTGATTACAAAAGGGTTCAGAAAAGTGACTGCAACAAATGTATTACTCAGATATGGTAGCTCATATCCAGAGTCAGTGAAGAAATCAATACCTTACTGCCAATTACTTAGCATTAGGCATAAGTGCTCATAGGATGATGAGTTTGAGACACAGGCTAGGGAACTTATGTCGAGGTTCTGAGCCAGGGGCTACCAAAATGAAACACTTGACAAAGGTTTTCAAGATGTTAGAGAAAAAAAAAATTAACCTCCTGACCCCAAAACAGAAACAGAAAACAAATAAGACAACAAATGTGTGTGCGTGCGTGCGTGCATATGTGTGTGTGTGTGTGTGTCTCAGGGGGGCAAGAATGTTTTCAACTGATTTTAATATCTCACAAAAAATTGGATATACCATATGGAAGACATTGACCCCTACTTAGAAGTATGAAACTGTGGCAGGATTACTTGGAAGTACACCACATGTAACCTTTCAAAAAAACAGCAAGCATTGAGGACAGGGGTAGTCCACAGCCAGTTTTCAGAAAATAAATAGAAGACCACAACTTGGTTGCCATTAAAACCTAAAGGCTTTTATAAATGCCAGAACTGTAATATCTACCAGTATGTCAAACCTTTTGTAACATCTATGTTGGTCCAAAAAAGGTATCACATTTTCTCTTTTTTCTGGATCTTCTGTCACAAGGACCAATACAGCAACAAAACTAATCTTCTGTGTCAAACCTGGCAAGGAATTTATGTGTCCTAAAAATAACACAAAAACCACAGTGAGGGAATTCATCACCCATACAACAACTTTTGTAATTTACATACTTTGGTGCCCTTATGGTCTCTAATTCAAGAACATGTTCAAGCCATTGCAAACCAAAGAAGCCATACAGCCCATAGGCAGACACTTTCTGGAGATGCATAGCTCTAACTATAGGTTACTTAATTTCATTGAACTTAAACAGAGCTGATTAGGAGTGGGGGACAGCGTTTAAACCCTGTTGCAGACAATAGCATGATGAGTGATACAACACTTTCCCGAAAATTCCAAGTGTGTGTGAGACTGTATGCTGTGCTAGTGAAAAATAAGAAAAAAATATATTTGTCTCTAAGCTTTGACAGGGAATACTGTTATATTTGGCATAGCGACAGGACTACACAGGCCAGCTAATATAGGTCCTTCACCTCCCCACTGCCAAGAAGAAAGTGCAAGCTTAAAAAGGTAAGTGTTTAAAAAATAATGAGGGAACACTCAGCAGGGTAGGGCCCAATGCCCACATCCTACCTAAAATTTGGACTATTCATACTACTTACATTCTTGCTTGGGATAGATGAGCAAAAACACTATGCAGCACCCATGCCACAACAACCATCATCCGTAACTTAGTACTTATGGGTAACACGTCAAGGGGGACTTTAGCTGACCCTCCAAAACTTCTCATACATGAACTCCCTCCACAACAGTACACATCCTACTCACTACCTACAATTCCCATTGCCTTCCTGCTACATTACTGCACCCCCGCCATCACCTCAAAAGATCACAGGTGCATAAAGGGCAAGCTTGCTTGCTTAACCTGGGTGTACCTGATACATTGTCTTAGGAAACTAATTATAATCCTGCTCTTAATATCTGGGAATGTGCACTCTAATCTTGGACCAGTAGGACCTAACAAAACCAAGGGTATCGGCCACCTCAAAATTGTCTCATTAAATATAGGTAGCCTTCAATCTAAGCTGCCACAATTTCAGGCTTGGGTCACACAGATTAAACTGGATATTATTGTACTAACAGAGATCTGGTTCTCCCCTAAGACCTCTGATGCCACTGTATCCATAGAGGGCTGTACCACGTTCCATCAAGACAGACTGACCAAATGGGGGGGGGGGGCGCAGCTGTCTGGTCTACTTCTGCAACAATATCAAAGATCAGGTACTACCAAACAGCTTACATTCCAGAGAAGTGCAAATGCTAACCATTAAACTCACTGTTGGCCTGCAGAACAAGACAAGACACTAGTGCTGTCCACAGTATACATAATTCTAGGACAGAAAACTGCAGGGATCCCACAGTTCATTGATAGTCAAAGGAAATTAAAACAAAACTGGGAACAGATTGTGGTTGGGGATAAGAGCCCAAGAGGTGGAAAGGCAGAAAAGGGGCAAAATTCAACAGAAGGGCAGACAGCATGGAGAACCAGGGATAAAGGAGAACCAGGGATAAAGGAGAACCAGGAAAAGGACTGGAGTAGAACAGCTAAACAGTCTAGGGAGATGAAATCATGGAAAGCCATGTGTGCCAATGTCAGGAGCTTTAGCAACAAGATGGAGGATCTGGAGGTTGTCATGGTGCAGTCGGACCTGGACATTGTGGCCATCACAGAAACCTGGTGTAATGGTAACCATGATTGGGAGATGGCCATACCTGGCTACAGCATATTCAGAAGAGACAGGGCAGGTAGGAAGGGAGGAGGAGTGGCACTGTATGTGAAAAATGACATAAGGGCCACAGAGATCCAGGAGGAACAAAATGGGGGAGTGATACTGTGGGTTAAGCTGGAAAGGAAAATGGGGCCAGCCATCCACACAGGTGTGGTCTATAGACCACCAGCCCAGGAGGAAGAAACAGATAGGGAGCTGATGCTAGCCATCCAAAGGATGATAGACAAGGGTGAGGTAGTGCTGGTTGGAGACCTCAATATTCCAGACATGGACTGGAGCATCCCAACAGCAGCATCAACTAGGAGACAATTTATCATGGGCTCCCTTCAGGGTGCCTTCCTCAAGCAACTGGTCATGGAACCAACTCGGCAGAAGGCAATACTGGACCTTGTGCTCACAAACAGGGACAGTCTGATGGGGGTAACAATGGGGGAGCACCTGGGGAACAGTGACCACCAGTCATTGTGGTTTGAAATCACAGAAGGAGCAGAACCAAACCACACAAAAACACATATCCTGGATTTTAGGGGGGCAGAATTTGGGAAAATGGGGAGATGCTTGAAAGAGGCATTAAAGGAAATAGGGCAGGAATCAGGGGTTGAGGAACAGTGGGCAGTATTTAAAATGGGGATTACAAGATCAACAGAATTATGCATTAAGCAAGTTAGCAAGGGGAAAAGGAAGAGGAGGCCATTATGGTTTTCCAAGAAGGTAGCGGAGAAAGCGAAAGTCAAAAAGATTGCATTCAGGCAAAACAAAAAGACACAGGCAGAAGGGGATAGGGAGAAGTACCAGGAGAAGCAAAGGGATGCAGGGAGGTCAGTAAGGGAAGCCAAAGCTCAGACAGAAGAGCACACTGCAAAATCAGTGGGTAGAGGGGCAAAACCTTTTACAGGTACATACGTGAAAAAAGAAAGGCAAAGGGAGGGAGGGATAGTGAGACTGAAGGGGGAGGATTGGGGCCACATGGAGGATGACAACAGTAAAGCTGACATATTGAACAGGTATTTCTGCTCAGTCTTACTGAGGAAGAGGATGGTAATGGGTCTGAAGGGAGTACAAGGGGTGGGAATGGTGCAGAAATGGACACAAGTCCCTTTATACAAGAAAGGGTTCTGAAGGAACTGGAAGTAATAAGAGTTGATAAAGCAATGGGGCCAGATGGGGTGCACCCCAGGGCCCTTAAAGAACTAAGAGAGGTGGTGGCTGAACCTTTGGCAACTCTGTTTAGCTGATCACTGGAAACAGGGGAGGTACCCAAAGACTGGAGGATAGCAGATGTAGTCCCCTTATACAAAAGTGGGAACAAAGAGGAAGTGGGGAACTACAGACCAGTCAGCCTCACCTTGGTAGTGGGGAAGATTATGGAAGCACTACTGAAGGAGAGATTGGTGGAACATCTGGTTTTCAATGGACTACAGGACCCAAGGCAGCATGGTTTCACCAGGGGGAGGGCATGTCAGACCAACCTTGTTGAATTTTTCAACTGGGTGACTAGGGAGGTGGATCGGGAGGGGCAGTGGACATGGCCTATCTGGACTTCAGCAAGGCCTTTGACACTGTGCCACACAGAAGATTATTACACAAACTGGGGAATATCGGTGTAGGCAGGACAGTAGGGTGGTGGGTAGGTAACTGGCTGGGTGGCAGGACACAGAGGGTGGTGGTAAATGGCTGTCACTCCACAGAGGGAAGAGTGGCCAGTGGGGTACCACAGGGATCAGTGCTGGGACCAGTCCTATTCAACATCTTCATCAGTGACATTGCGCAGGACCTAGAAAGCAGAATTTCCCTGTTCACTTATGACACAAAACTCTGTAACAGAGTAGACACACCAGAGGGTGTAGACAGAATGAGAAGGGACCTGCAGAAACTTGAAGAATGGTCAGGGGGTTTGGCAGTTGAAATTCAATGCAAAGAAGTGCAAGATAATGCATATGGGGCACAAAAAACTGGCACAATATATTGGTTGGGGGGTGAGGATATACTGTAGCATGCACCAAGCAGGAAAGGGATCTTGGGGTTATCATTCTGATGACCTCAGGGTAGGGAAACAGTGTGACAAGGGAGCAGGTAAAGCAAATAGGATGCTGGGATGCATAGGTAGGGGCATCACCAGCAGGAAAAGGGAGGTCATAATTCCACTATACAAGACACTAGTGAGGCCCCACCTGGAGTACAGTGCACAGTTCTGGAGACCTTACTTATGTAAGGATATAGACAGGGTAGAGAAGGTTCAGAGGAGGGCAACAAAGATGGTACATGGATTGCATCACAAGTCCTATGAGGACAGGTTGAAGGACTTGAATATGTACTCCCTGGAGGAGAGGAGGGAGAGAGGAGATATGTTAGAGACATGCAAGTATCTTACAGGGAGGAACAGGGTGCAGGAATACACTATTTCTAAGTGAAAAAGATGTTCCAGGACTAGAGGGCATGGGGGATGAAGTTGGAGGGAGGACGATTCAGAGGAAACGTGAGGAAGAATTTCTTCACAGAATGGGTGGTGGACAAGTGGAACACCCTGCCAGAGGAAGTGGTGGGGGCTGAAACAATCATGGGATTTAAGAATGCATGGGATAGACATAAAGGAATTCTGAAGGTCAGGGGTAAGGGGCAACAGACTTCTAGGAAAACATAAAGTGAACTTACAAGCTCAAATGGGCAGACTGGGTGGGCTGTAGGTCCTTATCTGCCGACACTGTCTATGTATCTAAGTATTTCAATGGAAACTGGTTATCTAATGATACATCCACCATTAAAGACCAAATCTCAGGCCTTTACCTCTCCCAGATGGTAACCCAAGCCACCAGGCAAAACTACAAACAGGCACAAGCACACTTGTAGACTGGCTGCTCACCACCAGCCCAGAGCACATTACTGAGCTATCAGTCCCACATGACTCCCTTAGTGACCACTCCCTGGTGATGTTCACATGTTCAAATAGGTTTACTAAGCCCACTCGTCTGCTCACTAGTAACCGCTCTCTGAGGAAGGGTCGGTTGGAGTAATTTAAACAATACCTAATGCTAGTCAACTGGACCATGTTAGATAGGGCCCAGGATGTTAACCAAGCCCTGGAATACTTCTGCACTGTCTTCATGAATGCCTACAACATCTTTGCCCCTTTCAAGACCAAGAAAGTTAAAGGAAACCCATCTCCATGTCTTACTGGATCTCTCATAGATCTCATGCACTATAGAGACAACCTTGGCATACAGCTAAAGCCACTGGGAAACAAGCCAACCTCACTGCCTATAAGGTAGCCAGAAATAGATGTACAAAACTAATTAGAAATGCCAAAGTCACATACTACAAAGACTTACTGGGTAAGTCATGGAGCAACGGTAGGGACTTCTGGAACTCTGTGAAATCTCATACAGGGAAGAATTTCAAAACTCTCCTGTAACGATTATTACAACATCATGAACACTGCATCAGCCCAGTGATGGTTCCTCCACCGGAACACGCCCATCGGGACACACTCAGTCATCAGGGTGCCAAGTCCCAATTTCTTTATCCTGTCTTTTTGCAAGGGGCTGTGCCTGTGCCACCGTTCCCCCATGCCCCCTTTTCTAATTATTCTAACTCTGGGGTGGTGGACCTCAGGAAGGGGACAGTGAATTTCCCCTTGTGGTGTCCTAATGATAAGTGCATTCCAATGGGTGCCCGGATGGCCGGAAGGGCCCAGAGACATTGCCAGCTCCTTCAACACTGCTTTCACAGACCTCAACATGGTACTACCTAGCAACCTTATAACCCCGCAACCACCCAAACAACCTCCATATGCAAACCCGTCCCCTTCCACCAATAACAGAATACCACCATTCTATTTTAGACAAAGTACCAGAGCTGAAACCCTAAAGTACATCACGCAGTTACTAGGTAAGGCAAGAGTGGGCAGTGACCAAATGGATATGAAGATGATAGCTCTTACACTGGATGAGGTAGCTTTGCCCCTTACAGAAATCTTTAACTTATCACTAAGAACTGGAATTTTCCCCGACAAATGGAAGTCTGTGCTAGTGACCCCTATTTTCAAAAGTGGTGACAGAACTAGTCTATCCAAATTACAGACCAATATCCACACTACCACCCCTATTGAAAGCGTTAGAAAGGATTGTATCTGACCAATTAAATGACTACCTTGATAAATGCAACCCTCTACGCGCATAACAGCAGGGATTCTGAAAAGATGATAGTACCCTGACCGCACTGGTTGACTACATTAGTCAACTCTATGATGCATTGGATGTGGTATGGCAGTGGGATCTATCTTCATAGATCTCACAAAGGCGATCAGCACAGTCGACCATCGACTCCTACTGAACAACCTGCTATCCCATAGCTTGTCCCCTGATACTGTGGCCTGGTTTGACAGCTATCTCTCATGTAGATCACAGTGCATGAGAATATGCAGACTACTGTCAGAACCAAGGGAAGTAACCATTGGTGTACCCCAGGATTCAATTCTTGGCCCCTTACTACTTAGCCTTTTGATAGATTCTCTACCCCCCACCCCCACCTGTCTGGATCGCATGGTGCTCTATGCTGATGATGCCATCATCTCAGTACCCAGTAAGGAGCTGTCCAAAATAACCTCTGCTCTCCAGTCTAACTTCCAAATGTTAGAAACATGGTTCATGCAGAATAGGCTCCTGCTCAATTACAAAAAACAAAGAACATGCTAATCACACTGCCTCATAACAAGAAAAAATATGGGCCACTGATAATCCAAAGCAACAAAGGTGAGGCAATTGAGCAGGTATCCACTTTCGAGTAGCTGGGTATACATATTGATGACACCCTCACCTTCACCAAATATATTTAACTTGTAATTAAATCTGCTAACTCTAAGTTAGGAGTACTTTACTGCCACAGACATTCAATGACACCCAATGCATTGAAACTAGTCATCTGTAGCTCTATATTATCCACCATAGACTATGGGCTGCTGATCTATGGGGCAATCCCGGATACCATGATGAAAAGAATCAAAACCCTCCTAAACAAGGCCTGTACACTGATACTTGGGGCTGACTACCTGGCCCACACATGTACACTGTACAAAGTGACTGGATGGCTCACACTCCATCAAATGTTAAAATCCCAGACCTGCCTGTTAGGGAAAAAGTCACTACTAGGACAAACACCTGACTCCACAGCTAATTTTTTCAAACTTGCACCAGCCACCAAGAACACTAGAAGAGCAGCAAAGGGTGTGCTTCAGGTACCTCTTAAGTGCACCACATTTGCACAAAGATCATTATTGTACTTGGGTCCCAAGTGGTTAAACTACCTGTCTGTGCCACTCTTGGAAATCAATAAGCTGGGCCCATTTAAAGTGCCCTTCATTCTTGCGTAGCCCTTGAAAACAGCTGTTGCTGTCCCATGAACCCAAGGTCTGCACCAAAAAAATGTGTGAGCTCGCTCAGTCTCCACCCCTCCTGCTCTACTCACCACTCATCACCTACCCAACCTCTCATCCTCCTCCCTACCCAACCTCTCAATCCCCTTCAAACCCCTGCTGTCTGCTTAAACACTGTCCCCTCTTAAAAAAAAAAAAACTGTGTCCCTCTGTTGAACTCTTGACAGTGCCTCCTCTGGCTGCATATAGTCCACCATACCCTACCTAAATATACATCTCAAGCTTCTGAAACTAATCAGTACTATAGATCTTCTTATTCATTGCTTCACACTATTGTAGTGCTGCTGTAACCTGCTAGCACTTTGAAACTAAAACCTGCACTATATTCTCCTTGTATAAACAATCTAAGTAATCTTCTTGTGTGTTAAAATGTTGTCATTGTATTAACAATCATTGTCAGTCTATAACTCTTGTACTCAATGTATTGTCATGTCTATTCGACATGGGACTTTTGAAAAACAGCCCTTCAGCTCAAAGGTTGAAATCTGAAAATTTGAAATCCGAAACTGCAGTGGTGAGACAGTTGCTAAGGAAACAATTGCAAAGGCATCTGGGAACTGCAATTCCCTATCTGTGATGGGGGAATTACAGACATCAGGTTGTATCTTATTAGTAAAGGTGCTGATTTTTATGGCTGTAAGCAGAGCCTACAGCCATCTTGCTATCTGTAGCTGGAAAATGTATAGTGGAACACATGTTTTGGACTTTTCAATGTATCCTTCCATGCCAACTGAAATAAAATATTCCCTTCTTTCTGTTAAGAATGTTGGAGGCATAATTCAAAGCTGCTTATCAGATGCCATTAGGAAACTAAAACAGCTTGTTAAATATTTGTTAAATATTGGTTGCCTATTAAACTGGGGATTTGTTACCCCCTTCAGAATGCAACAAACTGTACATTTAAATACAGTACTTAGCATTTAAACAACTTCTTGATACAAGTTTCACTTGGGAATGTATTATCTTTCAAGAAAGATTCATACCTCATAAATGTCACCCTTTCCCAGCAAATCTATGATTTACACTGTTTTTTAACCTCTACAGACACTATCTGATAAGCACTGAGTCAGACATGTGCCAGGTCTTCAGTGAACTGCCAAGACTAAATACTGTATGTAGCAATCAGCAAACATTTTCCACTATTTTTTTGGGGGAAAAAATATATTGAGCTACAGCAAACACAAACACAAACACACTCATTCTGTACACACCATCCTCATGGCCACAATATTCAAAATAAATATTGCATTCTAATATGTTATAAATAAACTGTGTATGTCAGTAAACACAGTGAAGTTAGGAGTAAATTTCCTTTAAATATTTCTTATCCTATATTTTGTACACACACACACACACACACGCATGCACTATACATTACACACCATTCACATGGTCACAAAACTGCTGGGAGGTCAGGGTTCAATTCCTAGCTGAGGCACTTATTCTTTCTCACCTCTGTTTGTATGTGTTCCATAAAATATGCACACCACACTCCTGTGTGATTGTTACAAGTAAATATTTGTGTTGCCATTGGGTTGTGCATTTGAGAAAAAGTAATGTGATCAGTGATGGCCCAGGTTCCATTTGTCTCAGTGGCACAGCTGGTTAGCACAATCAGAGAGGTATTCCGGGTGGCCTGGGTTCAAGTCCCAGCTGAGGCACTTATTCTTTCTCACCTCTGTTTGTGCGTGCTTCATAAAATATGCACACCACACTCCTGTGTGATTGTTACTATAAAGAAACTATTTGTTTGTGTCAGTGACAACATATAGGATAGTGGATAGGCAACTATGCACAACCAGTGTGTTGCACCACCGAGAGGTGCTAACTATCTGTGACCTCAAACGCGAAGCTCAAAATGTCAGTGGGAATCCGTTCCCTGGGGTGGCACAACACACTGGTTGTGCATAGAGTTGCCCATCTGCTATTCTATATAGTGTATGGGCATCAATGACTATTTTGGACACTGCCCTTTGTTTCGGTGAACTGGAGGTTGGGGGGCACTTGAGGGTTGGTGAGGCTCAGATTACTAACAGAGTGCTGCAGATGTTTCTGCAAGTTCAAGTTTAAAAATCAACAACTTCTAGCTTAATTAGATATGGGAAATCAAGTATGTCGAAGCATTCCAAGTTGTTCTGCTGCTGTAGTGACATCACTACTGCAGCAGAACAACATAATGATGTCACTACTGCAGCAGAACAAGCATATTCCAGGAATGGAATTCCATGCATAACAGCATTCCACTGTACACTACAGTGAAGTTCAGTTTAGAAAAGGTTTCCTTTAAATATTTCTTATCCTATATTTTGTATCCTGGATAGCGCCAGGGGAGATGCTACATCTCATTGTCTTAGGGATCTTCATTTACACATTTTTGCACTGTATTTACTCAAACTGGCCCAGATTAGATGCAATATGTTGTTTTCAGTAGGGTCATGATTTTCCCATTTTGACAATGTATTTCTTCAGGGTAGCTTAGTCCAGGGCCCCCCATATTCAAAGAAGATGTGCAGTGCATCCCAGCAGAAAAAGTAGATGTGCCATGTAACTCCAACAATGCACAGCAGTGTGATATTCAAATGTGCAGGATCCATCTGCCACAAGAGAATGGGCCAGGGTGCATACAAATAGTATGCCATGCAAGTCCACGGTGCATTCCAATGTATATGCCATGCTGTGGCATACTCAGTGGGAACGTACCCCTCACAGCCCAGAGCAGCACAACCCACAGTTAGGCAGGCTGTGGAAGTGCACCCAGGTGCACAGCAGCCTGGCAGCCCTGATGGACTAGAGGAACCCCCTCCCATCCCCTATCAATCCAACTCCATCCCCAAAGAGCTTCATAGTGTGGGGCCCACCTGGACCCAATCATACCAGAGGAAACCACGGTCCATAGCCATAGCACAAAGAACCCCTGCCCACCACCTTGGTACATAGACAACCCCGCTTCCCCCATACTCAGCATGTTACGGAGACTGGCACTGCCCTCCACAACCTTCTATGGCCAACCACCGACTGGACTGGACCTGGGCCCGAGACCTGAACTCCAGAATGACCCAAGTTGCTATACCATACATTGGGGCACTACACAAGCTGTGGGCCCACAGGGTATGCAACCATGTGTATCCCTGGCAAACCATAAGAGGGAACTGAGATACCTCCAATGCATGCCCTGTTGATGTTGTATCTTCCTGCTGTCATACACTCTCCCCATTCCCCTGTCTAACATGCCACCCTCTGGAATGCTGAGGTATCCTGGGTATCCTGGGTGCTATGGGGTGTGGTATCCTTCAATGCCATTTGCAGTGTAGTGTACACTCCAGGCTATGGATAGTGCATTTGCAGTGCTCCAATTGTACAAACAAATGGGAGATCAGCTGTAACATTCCTGTTCTGGACCTGTGTGAGTGAGTACAGCATCAGCTTTCACCTGCACTGAGCAGTGCAACAGCACCGGGACAATGGATCCGCATGAGAAGTGGCTGAGGTGTATGGCAGCTGGGTGTTATTGCCCTCACACAGCTCGTACCTATGTATGACACATTCTAGCATCCTATTGCTAGTGCTCTGTCACCCAAAAATAAGATGCCATTTCTTCTGTGAACTATCCAGGCTACAGTAAATATAAAGCAATCAGCAGGCATATTCTAGGAAACTACATTGTAAAAACGTGTGTAAAAGGAAGACCACATTGAAACTGCCTCTCAGCAGATCTGCATTGTGCAAATTCATTAGAAAAAATGCTTAAAAGCATCCCAAAATCTTTCCACAGCCATATTGGCTCTGACCAGAGTTTGTTAAAATAGACATCGGTATGTGCCCCAGAAATGGTTGGCAGTCCCTTTTGTAACTGTTTTTACAATTTTGATGAGAGGAAGTGAATAACAGTAAGGCAGACATCACTTCTGTTCTGGGTCTCAGCAGCATAAAAGCTTGGTCCCTAGTGAGTGGAGGTGAGGCATACAGAGGCAAGCGTGTGGTATGCATGTGTCTGCTGTGTCAGCAAAGATGGATGGGACAAAGAGACAGGAGATTTTGAAAAACATTAGTAAGTAATAATAAAATGGCAGAAGCTCTAATACAAGGGGGGAGGGGCTGGACTGAAAACTGTACATACATTGTAAAATGAGCAAAATGGGAGTACCTGAAATCAATTTGACATATAGCAGATGTCTGTGTATTCAATCATTGGAGACATACACAATGTGTTTGAAAATACAACTGGAGCTTCAGCCTGAAATTAGAGAGCTAGAACAATTTGCACACAGCACTAGCTTAAAATTTTGCTCATACTCTTGAGGGAGTTAATGCTAAAACCTACTGGGTCATAATGCTGTTTGCTTAATAGCATATGACATTAGTGCTAACCCGGAATAGCGCTGTAAGAGACAGCAAGTGGTGCAATACCATGACTTCTGCTGTACACAGTATTGACCATTCACACTACCCCAGGCAAAGGATAAGACCTCTGCTGGAATGAGGTTCCACTGAACAGCTGCCATGGCTCAATAGACTTAACCACTGCAGCAAGGAACCCAGGCACATTGTCTGGGACCGGGTTTGATTCCCGGTCCCAGAAACTTTTTTTTTCACACTTTGTGTGATTTGGATGTCCCCCTCCCCCAGAGTTGAGATTCATGCTTCGGGGGTCAGGGTTGCAGCCTCATAACAGGCGGGTGGGGTGGGGTGGGGCCTTCTGCAAAAAAAAAGAATTATACGTATGCAAGAAATCGCACTGTATTGGCAGTGCAATTTTTAGCATGTGGCATAATGTCTTGCAACATTATGACCCCGTGCCATGCTAAAGGGGATAGGACAGGGCAGTGATTAAAGAAAGCAGAGATCAGGGAACAACTTAGAAGGGAATGTGGAGGATTTGAAAAGAAACAAATGGTTTTTGGTGCAAAATGGTATAAAAAGAGAAGGGGAAGGCAGGAAATAAGACCAATACATTTGAGAAATATTTAAAAACCTCTAACAAATCTTCGTATAGAAGACAGGGGTTGCAGAGCCTAATAGTGACTTGGGGAAATCAGAACATACACCAAACTGAAAAGAAGTGGTTAATGGAGTAGAGCACGTGGAGAGCAGTAAGAGTGCTACCTCCGTCCATCTCCAATCAGAACAACGACAGGACCCGCAACAATTAGATCAGGCTTCTCTACCAAGTCCCAGCTGAAAAATGGGACAGAAAACCAACAGGGGTATATAAGCCCAAATCTACCCCAAGTATAAGAAAACCTATCACAGCAGTCATAGACTAAAATGGGAAAAAAATGAAGGATATGGTGGTCATAGGGGATTCCATCATAAAATGTACTGACAAAACAATATTTAGAAATAGGAAAGAAAACACTGCTCTGTGCAGCCTATCAGGAGCAGGCATACACGACATCCATCATAATATACAAGGCTTATTAAAGGGAACTCGTAAACCAATTTTAGTTTTGCATGTGGGTACAAACAACGTGCTAAAGAAAATGTAACTTAAAATCCAGAGACATTTTGAAGGAGTTGGCAATTTCTTGAAACAACAGAACTGCACCTTAGCAATGTCAGAAATACTGCCTGTACCCAGAGCAAGAAGGGGAAATTTAATGAAATAAGATATCTAAATGGCTGGATATGAAGGTGGTGTAGGAGGGAAACTTTCTATTATAGTAGACACTAGGAGATATTTGAGGGAGATAGGAGACTATATGCAAATGATGGGTTATATTTAACAGGAATGGGGCTAACGCTCTGGTTGATAGAATCAACACAACAATCCAAAAACTTTTAAACTGAGAAGGAGGGGCGGAGGAAGGAGGAGATGCACAAAGTATATCTGTGAAAAAAAGACAAAATATCTCATAAAAGCAAGAGACCTTGGGAAATGAAAGAAATGACTAGCTAATGCAAGACACCTAAGGAATAAAGTAAATCAGAATACATACTCAAAAATGAAAATATTCAAATCTGTGCTGTTTATTTATTTATGTAGCTTTTGTTAACCAGGTAAGCACACTAGACAAACACAGATGCCTATTTTCAGGTGCAGCCTGGGCGGTTACAAGTAAATAAGGAAACAAATTACAAAACAGGCTGTGCAGAGCTCAGGTAGACAAATATACAGACATTTCAAAATGGGGTAGAACAGTCAGTTCAAAATAGCTTATGGTAACATACACAAGGAGCAGGTAAATAATTTACAGACATTTCAAAATGAGACAGATGAGGCAAGTTTAAAATACCGCAGAGTACATGCACAAGGAACATTGTGAGCAGGTACGGTTGGGAGAAATCGGTGCTGTAACAGAAACATGGTGATATAACAAAGAATAAAGAATACAGAATAAAGAATGGGATATAAACACTGATAGCTGTCACAAACCTACTCATCAGGTCAGCCCTCTGCTCCCAAAGTGCCAACCTCTGAGCGTAGTCTTGTGAACAGTTAACAGAAACAGGGTAACCCTCCTGTCTGTTTTGTGGGTTTGAATCAACCTTTGGTCTCAAGTCTTGGAGGGATTCAAACTGTGAACCTCTTGCTAGCGTACCCAATGCACAGACTCAGATAATTCTGTCTTCAGGGGGCCAGATATCTTTACCTATGGGCACCTAACCAGGTGTACAGAAATGAACACTTAAAAACTCTAGTAAAAGACCTCAGATTACTCTTACCTTTTCCAGTTTGGTGTCACCATTCAAGTTTATGCACAGTGTCTGCTTTAACCTTATATACTTCACTTGTTAAAAATAAGAAATTCGAAGACAGACCAAGTAGGCTTTAAAAATAGAGATTTACTAAAATAGATAAAAGTATGTAAAACATAAAATACAGAACCATATATCACAAGAACCATGCAGTCTTTTAAAAGAATAAGGTTTTAACAGTGCAATTCCTACTACAGTACTTAGATTTTTCTCTCGCTACCTGTATACTCACTTAAAATGCTCAGATATTTCTTTGTCAGAGTGTAGACAAAAGTGCCTCTGAAGAAAAACAGAATCTGTTTAAAAAACTGTCTTTGCCAACCCCTTTGTGTGAGGTCACCTAGCTCCTCCTCTGTTTATGAAAAAACATACACCCAGGATATTTTATCATATTAGAAGGTAAGATAATTAAGGTTACATCAGCAGAAACTCATTTCCCCATGTGACTTCCCCAATCAAGTCTATAAATTTCCTTTCATCTATAAGTTGTATTCTCTCTCACACAGACATCAAAGCATTTAGGATTTTGCACCAGTGTGCCGTAACCTGGTTTCCTTCTCTAACATCATAAAATGGATATTGATTTCCCTCTTAACAGTTAAAGCTATTTTAACTTAGAAAAACAGGAGATTCTTGATTAAGGCCTGTTCTAGTCAATAATTAGCTTCTGGTCTTCCAGATAACACCTTGTATCTAAAACCTGTGTGTATGTGTGTGTGTGTGTGTGTGTGTGTGTGTGTGTGTGTGTCAACTCACATGCTGTCTCAGCTTCTCTCTTGACAGACAGTCCATAACACATTTTTATATTACAAAAAAACATAGGGTACTCAGAACTGGCTGTCCACGTGTCACAATCCTCCCCACCTAGACTGAATTTGGGGGGGGGTCTAGCCCCAGCATGGGATGAGCTTTGCAAATCAGTTCACTCCTCATACACATGAGACAGACCATCTGAGTTCTGGTTTCTGGATCCAGCTCTATGTACGATTGTCATATCATACTCTTGCAAAGCAAGACTCCATCTTAGCAATCTACCATTGTTCTTTCCCCCTCTGCGTCAGTCAAACCAGGGGGTTGTGGTCAGTCTGCACCACAAAATGCTGCCCATATAAGTATGGTTCTAATTTCTTTAGAGCCCACACTATGGCAAGACACTCTTTTTCCACAGTGGAGTATGCCTTCTCCCTGAGAAGTAAATTCCTACTCAGGTACACTACTGAGTGATCTGTCCCTTGCCTGGATATCTGACTCAGTACTGCCCCAATACCCACGTCTGAGGTGTCAGTCTGAACTATAAAGGGTTTGCTATAGTCAGGACTTGTCAAAACAGGAGCACTGCACAGTGCCTCCTTCAGTCTGGTAAAGGCTTCTTCACAGGCTGGGCCCCAGGTAATTTTCTTGGTCATCCTTTTCTTTGTCAGGTCAGATAGAGAAGCAACCAGGGCACTATAATTGGGTAAAAATTTTCTGTAGTACCCTGCTGTCCCTAGAAAACACCTGACCTGCTTCTGCATTTCTGGTTTTGGCTACACATGGATTACCTCAATCTTTATTTGGTTAGGATAGAGCTGTCCCCAGCCTATCACATGCCCAGGTATGCCACCTCTCCCATGGCCACCTAGCACTTCTCAGCTTTGACAATGAGCCTGGCCCTCTGTATCCTGCCCAGCACTTCCCTAAGGTGGGAAAGGTGTTCCTTCCAGCTGGTACTAAAGATGGCAATGTCATCAAGGTACGTCATGGTGTACCCCTCAGCACCATTTAACACCAGGTTCACCAACCTTTGGAAAGTGGCCAGGGCATTCTTCATTCCAAAAGGCATTACTTTACTCTCAAATAAGCCAATCAGAGTGATGAATGCTGACCTTTCCCTAGCTCTGGCTGTCAATTCTACCTGCCAATACCCCTTGGTCAGGTCAATGGTCGTAAGGTAGGTCGCCCCTCCCAACTTGTCCAGGAGTTCATCTGTCCGGGGCATCAGGTGGGCATCTGACTTTGTGACTGCATTCAGTCCATGATAGTCCACACAGAAATGAGTAGAGCCATCTGGCTTTGGCACAAGGACTACGGGTGAGGCCCAGGGGCTGTGGGATCTCTGGATTACCCCTAAATCCAGCATCTCCTCCACTTCCCTCCTAATGTCCTTTTGGACAGCCTCTGACACCTGATATGCTGTCTGCCGTATGGGCGTCTGTGTCCCTGTCTCCACATCGTGTGTCACTAAGGGGGTTAGTCCAGGCTTGGCGCTAAACAATGGTGCAAAGTCTGCTAAAACCTCCCTTACTTTCTGGATCTGGTCTGGGGTCAGCTGGGGAGACAATTTAACTGCCTCCACAGAGGACTCCCACTTACTTTCTTCCAGCAAGTCCAGAAGGGGTCTCTTCATCCGTCCCTTCCCCAGGACTTCACACTGCAAACACCATGTCAGCCCTATTTGCATATGGCTTCATCATGTTGACATGGTACATCCTTTTTGTCTGTCTTCAGTCAGGCAACTCTACAATATAGTTCACGTTATTTATCTTCCTAACCACTTTGTACGGTCCTGCCCACTCAGCCTGCATCTTGTCTCTCCAGACCAGAATAAGGACCATGACTTCCTGACCCACCATGTACAACTGAGCTCTGACTCTGCAGTGATACCACACTTTTTGTTTCTGTTGGCCAGCTGCCAGGTTGCTGTAGGCTGTATCCATAAGCTCCTTCAGCCTTTCCCTAAACCTAATGACGTAATCCACTATGGGAGTTCCCTGGGTAGCATGCTTGCCTTCCCAGTCCCGCCTGATCAAGTTTAGGGGCCCACGTACCCGGCGCCGTATAAGAGTTCGAAAGGGGAAAATCCTGTCGACTCTTGGGGCACCACCCTGTATGCAAACAACAGGTGGGGAAGGTATTTCTCCCAGTCCCTCCCATGCTGTTCAGCAAACACCTGGAGCATTTTATTAATTTTTTATTTATTTAGTTTTTGTTAACTGGGTAGGTGCACTAGCCATAAAATGACTATTTTCCGGCATGACCCGGGAGAGTACAACAAAAAGAGAACAGTTGAACAACAGCAACATGGGTACAATAATAAAAATAGAGGAACAGTACAGCAGTGCTACAAAAATACAATGGGTAGAAAGAACAAAAAATAATGGTAAGCATTATACAGATAATGGCAGTTAGATATATAATAAGCGCAGAAACCACGGACCTGACCTGTGAAGTGAAAGGGTTAATAAGACAGCAAGGTTATACAGAGAGAAATGTGAGGAGTGTTCAAACATAACAAGAAAGACTGACAGAAGGAAGGTCAGGAGTGGTAATTGGTGAAACAGCAGTGGATGATCAGCAACAAGGTTGACTTCAGGGTACCATTGAATCTTTCCACAAGCCCATTGGCTAGTGGGTGATATGGTGTCATGCATCTCTGCACCACCCCACACTTCTTCCATAAGCATTTCATCAGATTCAATATGAAGGAACCCCCTTGATCAGTGATAACATCCTGCGGAAACCCAACATGGGAGAAAATCTCAAGTAAGGCATCTGCCACTTTGTCTGTCCTCAGTAAGGATAGGGTGACTGCCTCTGGGTACCGGGTGGCATAATCCACCACAGTCAGAATGAATCTCTTCCCTGAGGAGCTGGGGGTATTTAAAGGCCCCACAATATCCATTCAGACCCTCTGGAATGGCTCCTCTACTATGGACAATGGAATCAGGGTGGCTTGGGTTTTCTTGCCCGCCTTCCCTATTTCTTGGCACCGGTGACAAGACCTGCAATACTACTTCGCCTGCTGGGTGAAGTTAGGCCAATAGAAATTCTGGGCCAACCGCTATGTTGTGCGTGCAATTCCCAGATGACCAGACAAGGGAATATCATGTGCAATCTTGAGCAACTGCTCATGATACCCCTGAGGAATGACAAGCTGCCTGCCTATCACCCCTCCCTCTGTCTGTACTGCCTAAGTAAACATAAATCCATTTTCCCAATAAACCTTATGTCTGCCATCACCTCCCTGTGCACCGTCCAAGTCTGCCCAAGCCCTCAGCTTCTCTAAACTAGGGTCACTTCTCTGAGCAGCTGCGAACCCCTCACACATTCTCAAGGCATGGGACAGGTCCCCTTCAGTCACTAAACTAGGGTCCCTAGCACTAGTGTCATGGAATTCAGGATCACTGTCAATCCCAACCCTTTGACAATGGGTCACCCCTCCCTCTTTGGAGTAACCCTCTGTAGCTGTGTGGTTACTTGCTACTGGGGAAATTTCAACCCCCTTTTCATTAGTCTCCCCATCTGGAGACACAGGCTGGAGAACCAGCCTCTCAGTGGTTTCCACAATGGTTTCTGTGGGGTTCAGGGAACTGCAATTTTCCCTTGCCGCTTGGCTACAGGTAACTGCACACACCATCCCGTTTTAGATTGTTGCCCAGGATCACATCCACTGCTAAGGTTTTGGCTACAGCCACCTGCTGCACAGTTCCCCCTGTTTCACCCAAGTCCAGGAGAACACTAGCGAGGAGCAGTGTTTTCCCCTCACCAGTAAAGTCCTGTACAGTGATGTATTTATTGGGTATAAGCTGACCAGGCTGTACTAGTTCCCCTTTTACTGAGGTCAAGGATACCCCTATGTCCCTTAACCCTTGCGACTGTATACCATTCACCATGACAGGGTGCATGTGACCCCTCATGTTCACAGGCATGCTTCCAGGGACATACAAACAACCCACTTCTTTTCTAGTAGCATTCTGTGTATTATTGCTCATTCTTTTGGGACACTGTCTGGCAATATGCCCAGTTTCTTTACATAACCAACATTCACTTCTCTTTTAAAGAGAAATCTTTTCTCTGAAACCTGGGGCTAACTGGTTTTGGTGGAGGCAGTGAGGGTTTTAGCTGCCCTGAAGGCACAATTTTCCCTTTCTGCACTGCCACACCCACCCCATTCACTCTCAGAGCAGGTCTGCTCTTGGCATAGCGGTCCAAGAGTTCAGCTGCCTCTTGCACTGTTTTGGGATCTCTGTCCTCCAGCCAGGTTTTCAGCTCTGCTGGGTATGCCCAATAAAACTGTTCTAACAAAATCACATTTTCAATTTTATCAACAGAGTTTGATTCAGTTCCTTCCCACCAACATTTTAAAAAACTGACGTTATTTCATGGCTAGCTCCTTGTAGCTCATGTCAGGGCTTCTCCTGAGTTTACGGAATTTAGCTCTGTATGATTCAGCAGTTAATTCAAATTTTTTTAACAGTGCAGCTTTAAGTTTTCTGTAATCATCACTGTTTTCATTGTCCATTTGACCCAATGCAGCCCAAGCTTTCCCGGTAAGTAACGGGGATAGCTGGAATCTCCAGAACTCTCTAGGAATTTTAGTCTGAATAAAAACTTTTTCAAAAGAATTTAAAAAGGCATCCATATCCTCCCCCTCTTTAAATTCAGCTATCAATTTGGAGTTCAATTTGTAACCCAGTCCTACAGTCCCAGTTAAACCCAAGCCACTTACCTGCTCTGGTGCCGCTGGTTGGAGTCGTAGCTTCTCCAGTTCATGTTGCCTCTGGCGCTCCTGCTCCTCATGGTCAGCATCTCTCTGTTCTCGCTCTGCTTCTTGGCATTCTTGCTCTGCCTAATGGTGTTTTTGCTCTCTCTTCTCCTTTGCAGCTCACTGGCACTTGCGCTCCTCATGGTCTGCCTCCCACTGTTCTCACTCTGCCTCTCGTCTATCTCGTTCTCGCTTCTCCTGGAACTCCAGCTTCATCCTGCTCATCTTAATTTGCAGCCTGAGTACTCCTGGATCCAGGATACTGGTGACCTTCCCCTACTCCTGTGGCCCTTCACTGACAGTGGCCTTGTTGACCTCCTCATCAGACCTGGACACTACACTGGCTGCTAGCCCTGCCACACTCAAGGTTTGGCCCATTTCAGTCATGGTCTTTGACTCGGTGCTATGGGTATCTGCTACTATCAGGGCATCAACTAGGTTCTGTTTGCTGGCTTTCACCTCAAACAGGACTCCTCTGTCCATGCACAACTGCTTTAAGTAGTCTACAGTGTGCCTGCTGTAGCTGGAAGCCATCTTTCCTAACTACTGCTACTCTGACTTGCACTTTAGGAAAAAAAATAAAACAGGTAGGAACTTGACTGTACGCCAAGTGATATAGTTCTGTCTCCTTTTTAAAATAAAAATCACTGCCTTTTTCTTTCTTTGCAAGTGAGCTGAAGGTCTCAAGCAGACACAGTGAACAATAAAAGCTTGTAATACCAAAATATCGCACCGCTGCCAACCAATCTGTCAGAAACCCACTCAGCAGGTCAGCCCTCTGCTCCCAAAGTGCCAACCTCCAAGTGCAGTCTTGTGAAAAGTTAACAGAAACAGGGTAATCCTCCTGTCTGTTTTGTGGGTTCAAATCAACCTTTGGTCTCAAGTCTTGGAGGGATTCAAACTGTGAACCTCTTGCTAGCGTACCCAATGCACAGACTCAGATAATTCTGTCTTTGGGGGGCCAGATATCTTTGCCTATGGACACCTAACCAGGTGTACAGAAATGAACACATAAAAACTCTAATAAAAGACCTCAGATTACTCTTACCATTTCCAGTTTGGTATCGCCAATCAAGCTTACACACAGTGTCTGCTTTAACCATATATGCTTCACTTGTTAAAGAAAAGAAATTCAAAGACAGACCAAGTAGGCTCTAAAAATAGAGTTTTACTAAAATAGATAAAAGTATGTAAAACATAAAATACAGAACCATATATCACAAGAACCATACAATCTTTTAAAAAAACAAGGTTTTAACAGTGCAATTCCTACTACATTACTTAGATGTTTCTCTCGCTACCTGTATACTTGCTTAAAGTGCTCAAAGATGTTTCTTTGTCAGAGTGTAGATAAAAGTGTCTCTGAAAGAAAACAGAATCTGTTTAAAAAACTGTCTTTGCCAACCCCTTTGTGTGAGGTCACCTAGCTCCTCCTCTGTTTATGAAAAATCATACACCCAGGATATTTTATCATATTAGAAGGTAAGATAATTAAGATTACATCAGCAGAAACTTCTTTCCCTGTGTGACTTCCCCAATCAAGTCTGTAAATTTCCTTTCATCTATAAGCAGTATCCTCTCTCACACAGACATCAAAGCATTTAGGATTTCGCACCAGTGTGCCGTAACCTGGTTTCCTCCACTAACATCATAAAATGGATATTGATTTCCCTTTTAGCAGTTAAAGCTATATTTAACATAGAAAAATAGGCGATTCTTGATTAAGGCATGTTCTAGTCTATAATTAGCTTCTGGCCTTCTAGGTAACACCTTGTATCTAAAACCTGGGTGTGTGTGTGTGTGTCTCAACTCAGATGCTGTCTCAGCATCTCTCCTGAGAGACAGTCCAAAACAGCTTTTTATATTACAAAAAATCATAGTGTACTCAGAACTGGTTGTCCATGTGTCACAATAGCTATCACTTATTTTAAAAGGACATGAAGATCAAAAAGGGTGGGGGAGTAGTCATTTTTATTTAAAATAATATAGAGGCTACTGAAACTGAAGAATTCAATAAAGAATTGGATGTTGAACAATTGTGGGTTAAGTTAAGCCCACCAGCAATGGAGATAATAATATTAGATGTTTATTATAGATGCACTTCCCTTACACTAAACCAAAATGTAGAATTTCTCAATATATAAAAAAAATGGATTGGGGAAACATGGGAAATTAAGTGATAATAATGGGAGATTCTAATTTTCCTAATATACATGAGCCCTATGCTCAAATGTGCGTACTGCCTATGCACTATGCAGCTGCTGTGGGTAGGCAGCCCATCATGAGATACCCATGCAATGGGGGTCTGGAGGCATTCTCCCATGGTGCAGCCAGCTATTGTGTACCAGTTCCCCTAGCCAATCATGCCACTCCAACCTGACCCAGGCTAGCGGTGTGTCAGGGGCATGTTTGCACACCACCAGATGCACAAAGGTGTGATGTCCCGAGCACTGGAGTGCACAAGCTATGCCCCTGGGACCCTGCTGTAACCCACTGAGCACCCCCACTTATGTCTCGTGCTGGTCATGATGGGACTTGGATTTGCCCACATGATGACCCAGTCAACTGGACAGCTGCGGAGGGCTGGGGGCTGCCATATGGGCAAATGCCCATAATGATGCAATTTCCAAACCCATGCCATCTCACACTCCCCTGCACCCATGGTGCAGGGAATCAGACCTCTGGGACCCAAAACAGGCATCTGATTCTGCCTGCATGCATCGGGGGGCATGGCCATGGACATGTGCCCTGTATGTGCTTGCAGTCATGCATTCGTACACCCTGTGCTTGTCTGGGGCCTCATAGGCTGCAACCACTTTATGTGCAAATCACATGTAATTGGGACACTTTGTTCATAGCCCCACAAACTGGAACACAGGGACAGTACAGAGGTGGAAACAGATTTTATTGAAATAAAGGAAGCCTTAACCTGGAGCAACATGCAGGGACAGTACTACAGGAGATAGATCTAATATTGAGTAACATGGAAGAGGAATTAATAGACTGTAGGGTCAGGGTCAGGGAACCTCTGGGTGGCAATGAGACCATCTTGGATCAACAGTAAAAGAGTTAAGCAAACAGGAGTAACTCAAGTAAGATGTTACTGCAAGGCAAATTACACCTTAATCAACAAACTATGGTCAGAGCTGATATGGGTTCCCAGAGCATTTAGGAGTTTTTCTATTACATATTAGTGCCACTGGAGTATGTCCTTAGTAGTGGTGCTGGTAAGTTAGTGCCATCAGTGGTGCCACCAGAGTATGTCCTTAGGAGCAGTGCAGGTTAGTTAATGCCATTAGTAGTGCCTCCAGAGTATTTCCTTAGGAGTGGCATCGGTGTTTGTCATACACAAGATGGTGACAATCACAGAATGTGCACATGCACAGTCTGAGTCAGCTGTCATCTTGTGCACGGCACCCGTCACTTCCACAGTTGTGGAAGAAAAACAAGTGTGCTGCAAAGCGGGTGTGTTTAAGCAACCAACAGAGGGGAAGAGTCGCATAAACACAACTACTGAAAAGTATGCCTCATCAATGTGGAAGCACACTGAATAGTGGTATGGTCATGTGCTTCCACAATGCTAGTATGATAGAATGATTTATGGCATAACATCTGCAGAGCTCTACCCACACAGCATAAAAATCAATTAAAAACTAGGAATGGAAGACAGAGTTTAGCGGGCAGGACCTTGAAACAATGTGGACAATACTAAAGTCTAAATTTCAACAATGTGTCAATCATTACATATTGGAAAGGAATAAGTACAGTGCAAAGGGAAGGATTCCAGCATGGTTCACAAGAAAGATAAATAAACTAATAAAGAGGGAAAAGCAGGCATACAGTACAAATATGCCAAAAATAAAAATACACCTGAATTATGAGAGTCTGTTTTAGTTCAGTTTCAGTTTATTTATTTGTGCTGGATAGACATGTGAGCAAAAGTTGCCCATTTTCTCAAGCATCCAGTGATGGACAGTACGACATAAGGTTACAAAATTAAGGTAAGACAGTCAGAGGTTAACAATATTGGAACTGTAGCAGATTACAATGAGTCAAAGGTTAACAATATTGGAACTGTGGTC
This sequence comes from Neoceratodus forsteri, assembly GCA_016271365.2. Taxonomy (NCBI): domain Eukaryota; kingdom Metazoa; phylum Chordata; order Ceratodontiformes; family Ceratodontidae; genus Neoceratodus; species Neoceratodus forsteri. Next base: position 35,878,692 of record CM057450.1, read on the forward strand.
AAAAGGTTAACAATATTGGAACTGCAGGTCATATAAGGTACAAGACAGCATAGATACAGATAGGACAATATAACGATTTTAAAATAAAAGAGAACAGTAACAAGTGCAGTGACAAAAGTGCTTGGAATTCTCAGACCTAGTGGATCTGCATCCATGAGTAGGGGAAAATACTGCTGTTTAAGTGGAGAAAATGAGCACTAGGAAGGGAGTATCATGAAGAGGGACACTTGCAGATGACGGCCTAGGTGTTTGTTATAGATCCACTACCCTTACACTAAACACTGAGAAAAGTGTAGCTTTAGGTGGTACTTAAAAGTAGCCATAGTGGGGCACTCATACAGGGCAGGGGGAAGACTGCTGAAGAGTTTAGTGTCCTTGTAGGAGAGAGTGTTTTGGCCTTGTGTGGTCTGACAGAAAGGGATGGAGAAACAAAGGGTAGAGGACCTTCTAGTGGTCTGAGAGCTGAAGGATTTAGGGAAGAGGGAAGAAATGCTGTCTGGGATGAGGCCCAAGGGTAATTTGCGGAAGAAGGTGACTAATTTGCTGTTGAGTCTGTCCTCAAGGGAGGTCTACTTAGAGATTCTGTAAGGGTTGCAATGGTGGGTAAATCTGGGGAGATCAGAAACAAATCTGAGGATGCTATGATAGGTGGACCAGAATCTGAGGAAGTTACTCTGAGAAAGAGTGGGGAAGGAAACTAGGGAGCCATGATCGAAAAGAATGATCAGGAAACTGGTGGCAAGCAGGGCTTTAGATTCTCTGGTTAGAAAAGGCTTCACTATGTAAAGCATGCCAAGCTGTTGGTGGGCTTTTCTAATTAGGTGATTTACAAGCAAATCAAAGTTCAGATGGCTGTTGAGGAGCAAACCTAGGTACTTGAATTCATTAACTCTTTCGATAGTGTTGCTGTCATTTTCAAGAAGAGTGTAATCAAAGAAAAGCAGTTTCCACAGGCTGAAAAAAAACATTGATTTTTTTTTTCAGAATTAAGCACCAGCCCTTTAGAAATGAACCAGGTGTGGAGGCTACTGAAAATACTCTGTAACTTGTTGAGTAGGGAGGAGGGGTCTTTGTCCTTGCTGAAAAGGACAGCATCATCGGCATACAGGATGAGTTCGGTGTTCATGCAGATTTCTGGAAGGGAATTAACAACCAGGTAGTAGAGTAGGGAACCCAGCATGGACCCTTGGGGTACTCCAAACATTATGGGGCAGGGGTTGGACAGAACACCATTTATAATGGTTTGGTGGGACCATCAGCTTAGGTAGTTTCAGAACCAGTTGCAGACATCAGATGAGAAGTGTAGACTGGTAGTGTGGAGAGTAGGACATTGAGATCTACTAGGTCTAATGCTTTTGGAATGCCCACAAAAATGGAGCCAGTGTACAGTACATCATTTGCTTTATTGATAAAGCTAGTGTCTCAGTGTTGTGGCTGGCTCTGAAACCATGTTGGGCTTCTGTCTGCAGTTTATATGCCTTAAGAAATTCAGAGGTTTGCTTGTGCATGATTTTTTCCAGAATTTTGGAAAGAGGTCCCAGGAGGGAGATGGGTCTGTAGCTAAAGACATTGTCTTTGGGCCTGGTTTTGTGGAGAGGTTTTATTATGGCGCATTTCCATTTGAGGGGATATGACCCAGTGCAGAGGGAGTAGTTGAATATATTAGCATGGGGAACGGCAAAGGAATCGCAGACCAATTTGAGGACCCAGTAGTCAGTGTTGTCCAGCCCAATGTAGGGTCCTCAAGTGTTTTGATAAGTCTTACAAAATACAAGTGAAGGAATGTAAAAAACAAATAAAAAGCTTTAAAAGGGAAGAGAATATAAATTGCCAATGAGAACTAGGGATAACAAAAAAAATTCATTTTATAATTACATAAACATTCTCAAAAAAGGCAACATGCAGAATGGGATGATAATGAAAAATAATCAACAGATTACAAACAGTTAGAATTTGGTGGACATTTACAATGAGTTCTTTTTCACCCTTAGGCTGCTGACAGAATTTGAACGTATAGGAAATTTGGACAGATATATCCCTCCACAGCAGAGCAAGGGTTTTAAGCATATATCATACCAAGGCAGATGTAGGTGAAATGGACAGAGTTACTGAAGAAACAAACTGTTTGAACATTTTAGTGGTGCAAGTAAAAAATAAATTGGACTACCTTAAGCCCAGCAAAACCACCAGACCCGATGGATTACACCCAAGGCTTTAGAAAAACTGTCAGAAAAAACAGCAAGACCAATAGCCGTAATTTTTCAAAAATCGTTAGATGAAGGAAGACTAGTTTCAGAATGGAGAAATGGAACTATAATGTATGGTGGAATGCGATTGTGTATGGAAATCCATACACCGCAAAAAGTTGTTCTGCTGCAGTAGTGACGTCCTCACTAACGCAGAATGACTTTTCATTCTACGTTAGTGAGGACGTCATAACACAAGGTGCTACAGCAGACATCCTGATTCATCCCTTGCTGTGTGAGAGGGGCGCGCTAGTGTGCTAGGCAGCGGTAGTTGTGAATCGACAGCCTCGGCAGAACCGAGTGAAAATATGGAAAAGTGAGTCTCTTTTTGTCTTTTTTTCAGGCACCATACACTACAAGGTGTTATTTCTTCATTCAGATACAATGCCGACTTGAGACTTCTCGAGCTTCGCTCTCGAGGTCATCAGTCGACATTGTATCCACTCGGTGGAAGAATAGCCTTGTAGTGTATGGGTAACCATACACTATCCTATATATTATTCCTATTTTTAAGAAATGATCTAGGTCAGATTACAAAAATTATAGACCAGTAAGTCTGACATCAATTATTGGCAAAATACTTGAAGGCAAGATTAAAGTGGAGATAGAAAAGCATATTAAAGAAACAGGCAGGGAATATCCAACACAGCATGGATTCACAGAGAAAGGATTTTGTCAGAAAACCTGCTTCATTTCTTTGAACCAATTAGTAAGGTAATGTATGAGGTCATATCTGTGGATGTTTTATACCTGGATTACTCCAAGTCATTTGATACAGTGCCACACTTTGAATTAATAAAAAAATCGGAGGAGATGGAAATAAATATGAATATTGTGAGTTGGATAACTTCCTGGCTAAATATGTGGCAACAAAGGGTGATTATTAAAGGATCCTTTTCAAGATGGGGCAGAGTGACAAGTGGGATACCACAGGACTCTGTGCTGGGGCCTACCCTGTTTAATATCTTTGTTTCATTGATGCAGTGTAACAGCATGACTTGGTTAGAGATGTGCAAAATTAAAGAATTTCATTATGTGAAATATTTCGCATAATTTGACAATTTCATTTTCATGGAAGCAAAATGTGGAATTTCACCAGCGGAGTGTGAAATTTTGCCCACAAAATGGCGAAATTCACCACTTGCGGGCAAATTTTCACCATTTTAGGGTGAAGTTTCTCAACTTTGTACCCTGTGAAATATTTTGCGGAACAGATGAATTACGTGAAATATTTTGCACAGCAAAATTGCTAGTTTTGCAGGATTTTCACCTAAGAAATTTAATTTCACAACATCTCTAGATTTGGTTATGCAAGTTTACAGATTATATTATTGTAGATAACAATAAGGCAATAGAATGTTATTTTTTTTTTTGGCACCAGATAAATTTTATTTAGTTTGTTTCTGCTCTGTAGAGTTTCTGTTTCTTTATTCTATTCATTTTATGTGATGCTGCATGGTTGTATCGCATCCAGTTTTGCATTACAAATAGTCAAAATGGGTCAGTATTTTTTTGTATTTAGAGAAATGTCATACATATATAATGAATTGGAGAAGAAAGAAAAGAAAAGAAAAATATAATTCACAAAAATATACATAGATGGTTATTAGGGAAAAAAAAGATGAAAACAAGGCAACATGAATTTTTTAACAAGAAATAACTAATCTTGAAAATTTGGCCAATCAAAACAAATTAACGTTCAATTTAGATAAATGTAAAGTGATAAACCTTGGATTCAAAATAAAGAACAAAATACTATCTTAAAGGTAAAGAAATAATGACCACAGAGGATGAAAAAGGCCTAGGTATTCAAACAAGTTAACTTTTAATCAGATTAACTTTTAACCAACACTGCCAGGCAGCCACCAAGAAAGGAAAATCAATCCTGGAATGTGTTACCTGTAGCATTAGTATTACATGTAGGGAGGTGGTGATGCCCTTGTATGATGCCCTAGTAAGGCTACATCTGGAATATTGTGGACAATTTGGGGCTCCATACAAAAGGGGAAGTATTAGGAGATTGAAGGGGGTGCAGAGGAGGGTCACGAAACATTGCAAATGTCAAAGATTTTGATACAAGGATGGACTGGATATGTACTCATTGAAGTATAGAAGGTTATGAGGAGACTTATGTCTGGTTTACAGGACACATAAAGAGATAACTTGCAGTCTGGGGATGCACTGGATTGGAATCTAAAAAGGCAGTGTAGAGATACTACTGTAGGAGTCCTGACATTTAGTTAAAATGGGAAAAATAGAGGCCAAATCAAAGATGAGCTTGATTGAATCAAAGGGTGGTTTCCATTTGCAATAGTCTTCCAGACTATGTCGTACATAGTATAAATATGAACAAATTCAAAACTGCATTAGACAACTGTCTAATTAGTAAAGGGATTACTGGTTATATCCATGAGAAATAGCATGTCACAGTGGCTACTGCTAATTGACTTGTATTAATCTTATGAAGCCTATGAATGGGTTAAACAACCCACCCGGGGGGGGGGCACCTAAACCTCTTATTACGGAGGGAAAGCTACTGGATCTATAGATTAGACACCATGAACCCAGGAGGTCTCAATGAAATGTGGGACTTAAAACCCTTTTTGTAAAATCCTGAATAGGAAATCTCCATCCTTAAAATGTTAAAATATTAAACAAAACTACTCAAGTGACATGAATGCTGTACCCAAGTTGTTTAATAACAGTGAATTTATCTCCCCCCCTTTCCTTTTTTGTTTCATAATCTTACTTTAGTCTATATATGCTTGATTACTATATAATGATTTATGTGTTTTCTCTCTTCCAGATCTCTGTGACAGTTTGATCTTTCTGGAATACAGATATGACAAACACCTGACTCGTTTTCACTACCTGTATTGCTGAGCCGCATTGACTTCTCATATTACAAGAGGGATGATCACACCAGGTAAGTTGGGACTGTAATGTCTGTGGCCTCTTCTCTAAAACTACACTTGCCTTCTAACTTCCTACTTAATGGACTGATTGTGTTTGCATATTAATTAATCAGGCATAAGTTTAGAATCTTTGCTGTCTATACAGGAGATAATATGACTTGTATAATATGAATTTTTATAATTGTTTTCTGTAATATCCTTTTGTATAAATAACGTATTCTCTTTGGTGATGGTATCATTACACTTAAGAATTTTACATGAGATTACACAGATTACCTTAAAGCTATTGATGGTTACCTATCAAAATCTGACATCATCATGTAATGCATATTTAAACAGTGGGCGGCATTTTCAAACAAGATGGGCCCAGTGCATCTCAGAAGCCCAAGCCCATCTGAGATATGCTGAGCTCAAAAGTGGTATTTACAGACAGATGCGCCAAAGATGCTCCCAGTGCATCTCCATCTGAAAATACCGAACACATCCCCCCTACTGGGCTGGATTCCAGGAACAGGGATGGATGCACTGAGCCCATCATTGGTATTTTCAAAAGACGGCATGCAAATGAGGCCATTAGGCATGCAAGGCCCAAAGGGTCCATTTGCATGCCATTATGGCCCCATTTGCATGGGCCTAGCTGGAATGAGCCCAGCAGGATGTGCCGGGCAGCCTCCATGTGTTAGCATATAACTAAACAAACACCTGGTAGTCTATTGTCCCCCCTCCCCTCCCAACAAAATAGTACTCTATCCACAAGACTACCGTGCACCCCCACGATTGCCTTCTTATTTATTTCATGCCTGTGCCCTTCCTCCTGAACAGTCATCATCTTCCAACTCATTAGCTTCTTTGAGCAAAGCCCAGGAATGTTATAACTTCCCAAATACAAATATATAAGCTTTTCTACAAGTTCACAACATTTTAAAGTAAAAGTAGGAAGCTATTCAAATCCATTATATTGGCTTTCTGTCACACTACACTAAAACCTTTTCATTTCCATTGGATTCAGAAGAGATCAAAAATAGGAGCTAGTGTTGCATTGTTTTACATTCATTACCTTCTACATACCTAATTTCAGTGTCTTAGTCTGGATCAAAAGTAGTTGCTTAAGTCTGTACAGCTATACTGGATAACAACACATTGCTCTGGGACTTGGAAAACTCTTTAAACATCAGTCAAGTTGGCAGTAAAAAACCTGTTTGCAGAGCTGCAGTTTAGCCTTTTTCAATAAAAATGCTCACTCACTTGATGTCCTGCCCCTTGGGTAAACCCTACCTCTGAACAGACTACAAATGCTCTACAAAGAGCTTTCAGGCAAGAATTCTCTTTCGTGATAGCTGCTGGGACTGGTGCTGAATGATTTTTCAGCCTACTAATGGTGGAGAAGAGACCTGCTGTGCAGCGTCAACATTTTCAAACATACTTCCACTATAGCCTCAAGAAGAAGTCATTTTTATTTCCATTGAGATATAATGTTTATTCAAGTGCTTTTGTTTTTAAAGCAAGAAACAAATGCATTTACAAATCAACAACCCCAAACTGGGCAGGGGCAGCACAGGTCTGTAAACGCATTTCTGGAGTTACATTTTCCAGGGCTCTTCTTTGTTTTTGTTAGGTCTCACCCCTGACAGCATGCCCAGACATTCTCCAATGGCACAATGCCTCATCACAGTCAGTGCTGCAGCAAAGAGACTCATAGCAGATGGAGGGCCACTGAAACATTGAGTGTGTCAGAATGGCTGAATGCAGCTAGCAGCCCTATAGAGAATCTCTTAACAGCTGTACTATAGAAAAATATATAGAGCTATGGGCCAGATATAAAGGATCTCCTTACTGCCATGATGATAAATCATTTCTCAGTATTGAAAGTCACAGTGACTAACCTGGAGCATTTGTAGGCCTGAACCAGACTTCCTCAAGGACCACTTCTTTCAGGTTTATGGGTCAAGACATGTTATGAGTCATTTGAAATTGTTTAACTACACTTTATTTAACACATCTTAGGTTCTTGATAAAAGGGCTTTTAACCTCGCAGTGTATTTCATGAATGGTATCTTTTTGTTGTGTTGTATTGCTGATTCTGTATTATATGTTATAGTTTATGTTCTGATATATTCAATAAAAAGATTACCAGTAACTACAAAAGCAACCCTGAAAAAGAAAAGGGAAGGGAGGAAGGCAGGGTATGAAATGAAATCAGTACCAGAACAGTAGGCACAATCATTCAACACAGCAAATAATAATAATAATGCTCTCTAACAAACTAGGGTCCGCACAAAAACATTAGAATACTATACAGACCACTTAATCCATGGAGTATCCTGTCCATAGATAGTTACACATTCCCCACATACAGATTGACACGTGGAGCTTAAATGACACGAACGTATGAACATACAAACATACAAAACTGCCAGTAAATATAGGCCACATGGTCTATCAAGTCTGCTCAGGTCTGCAGCTATCCATCCACTTACACTGCAGCTGCCCCTCTGTGCATACTGGTGACCCTCCCCCTCACTCTGTTCCACCCTCTCTTAAAACTGCTCACTGACTTACAGAAAACCATCTCTTCAGGTAGTGCATTCCACTTGGACACCACCCTTTCTGTGAAAAAGTGCCTCTGCATCTCCCTCCTGAATCTTCCACTCTCCAGCCTCAGCCCATACCCCCTGTGTCCCCCCCCCAAACTTAAAAATCCCCACTGTACCAGTCTTGTTTGTATCCTTCATATATGTAAAGGTCGCTACCATATCTCCCCTGTCCCTCCTCTCCTCCAGGGAATACATGTTTAGTTAATTCAGCCTCTCCTCATAGTGTTTGTCTTCCATTCCCTGGATCATCCTTGTTGCTCTGCGTTGTTCCTACTCTAGTAATTTAACATCCTTCTTCAAGTATGGGTGCCAGTACTACACACAGTACTCCAGATGTAGCCTCACCAGTGCCCTGTACAGTGGCAGGATCACCTCCCCTCTCCTTGAGGTGATACCACTAGTTGTACACCCCAGCATCTCATTGGCCTTAGCTGCCACTTTCTTGCACTGTGCTGAGTGGTTCATTTGCCCTGATATTATTACCCCAATATCTTTCTCCTCCTCTGTAGTGGTTATCTGCACTCCTCCCAACTAATAACTCCTCATTGGGTTCCTTGCTCCCAAGTGCATGACTTTGCACTTCTTTGCATTGAACCCCAGCTGCCATGTGTCTGCCAGTCATCAAGTTTAGCTAGATCATCCTGCAGCCCCTACCACCCTACTGTTTCATCTAACACCACCCCCGATCTTTGTGCCACCCTCAAAAAGGCTAATCTTGTTCTTAATGCCACATGAGATGTCATTTATAAAAATGCCAAGCAACGCTGGGCCTGGTGCCGAGTCCTGTGGCACTCCACTTGTCACTGCCTCGGAGACAAGAGTTCCCCTCCCAACACTACCCTCTGCTGCCTCCCCTGCAGCCAGTTCTTGATCCAATTCATCATCCTTGTACCTGCTCCCTGGTGTTCCATCTTTTTAATTAGCCTCCGATGTTGCACCGAGACAAAGACCTTGCTGAAATCCAGATATAGGACATCCACCACATGGCCCTTGTCCCGTGCCCTAGTCTACCAGTCATAGAAGTCAACTATGTTGGTTTGACAGGATCTTCCTGGGACAAAACCATGTTGCTTATCATCCTGGAGACCATTACCTTCCAGAAAGGTTACCAACCTTCCTTAAGGATCATCTCCATTAACTTTCCCACAATAGCTTTAAGGCTTACTGGTCTATAGTTGCCTGGCTCATCCTTTGGTCTGCTTTTGAGGAGGGGCACTATGTGAGCCATCCTCCTGTCCTGAGGTATGCACCCTGTTCCCAGAGAGGTAGTGAACAAGTTGGCTAATGGCTCTGCTAGGATCTTCACCAACTCCTTCAATATCCAGGGGTGTATGCCATCTGGGTCAAATGCCTTATCCACCTTCAGTACCCTTAGACCTTCCAGTACCCTACACCCTGAGATTGCCCCATCTTTCATCCCCATCCTCCCTGTGTCTACCCTTTCTAACCCAAGGAAGCAACCCATCCTTTTCCTTAGTAAATACAGAACAGAAGTACTCATTCAGTGCTTCTCCTTGGTCCCCCATTCTCTGCCCACCCCCATCCATCCTAATCCTTACAATCTGATAATTGCAATTCCTTCTTTGTCTTATGTACCTGAAGAAGTCATTTTCCCCTTCATTGATGCCTTGTGCCAGTCTAAGCTCTCTTGAAGCCTTTGCTGCCCTGACTGTTCTGGTCACCTCTTTTACTTTCTTCAGGTACTCCTCTCTATCTTCCCCCGATTAGATCTCTTGAAACTGCTGAAGGCTGCCTTTTCCCCTCACCTTATTCAGCACCTCCCTGCATGACAAACTTGCTTTTTTGGATCTCGTTTTTTTTACTTTGTACCCTAGTACAAGAGCTAATGGCCTCTGCAAGCCCTAGCTTGATAACTTCCCATTTCTGGTTAGCATCCATGTGTGGATGGATACTGGTTAAGTGCCCTGCCACTATTTCCCTCATCTTACCAAAGTCTGCCCTCCTAAAGTCCAGCACCCTGGTCTCTGTTCTTGCAGCCTCTCTGCCCTTGTTAAGTGTGAATCACACTGTTTGATGGTCACTCCCTGCCAGTGGATCCTTTGCCTCCAGCTCTCTAACAAACTCCCCATTGGTCAGCACAAGGTCCAGAATGTTACCAAACCTGGTTGATTCATTTGCCATCTGTACCATGAACTGTCTTGGAAAGGCTCCAGGAGGACCTCTTCCCTTGTGCTCAAGGTGGCAGGTGTGCTCCAATTTACCCCTAGCAGATTGAAGTCCCCCACAATCAGTGTTACCCTTCCCGCTGACCCTCTTTATCTGCTCCACTAATTCTCTGTCTAAGTCCTCTGTCTGAGATGGTGCCTATACACTACCCCCATCCTAAGTGTCCTGTTCCTTGAGTCCTGGCATTGTAACCATAATACCTCAGTTCTACCCTCCTCCCCCTCCTCCCTGGCACACCTTATCCCTTCTGTTACATAAATAACTACCCCACCTCCTTTCCCTATTTCCCTATCTCTGCGGTATAGTCTGTACCCCAGGATCACCAGATCCCAGTCCTGGTATTGGGTGGCCCAGGTTTCAGTGAAGGCAGCTATGTCCACCTCCCCCACTGCCATCAGAACCTGCAACTTAGCTGCGTTGTTTCCCAGGATCCTCGCATTCAGGGAGACTACCCTCCAATATGTGCCCTTCCCTTCCCTTCTCTTCTGAACACTATTCTTAGCTACTCTTTGTGAACACTTCCCTGCCCCTTTCCCACTGGAGACCTTGCTTGATTCCACACTTGCTTCCTCCCACATCTAGTTTAAATCCACCCTGGCTGCCATGTATATTTCAGTCTCTGTTTTAAGACCTCAGAACCCTGTCTGCTCAAGTGTAATCTGTTCTGGGCATACAGGGAGCTGCTGCTCCATGTTCTGTTCCCTGCCCCCTACCAGCCCGTACCCTTTGGTCTGACATCAGACTCCCAGCCAGGTGTTGAACTCCTGTAGTCACAGCTTCTTTGCAGCACTTGCTCTGGGTACTGGGAGGACCTCTGAGAAAGCCACCAAACTCTCTTTCTCCTCACACAGCTTTCCAAGCTCCATGAATCTCTCCTGTACCTCCCTGGCTGTATTATCCTCCAAGTCATTCATGCCCAAGTGCACCACAATGTGAGGTTTCTCCCTCCCCCTTTTTGCATATTTAAGAATAAACTGTCCCATCCTTCCTGCTGTCATTCCTGGCATGCACTCCACCTAGATGTTACTATGCCTTTCACCCTTCTTCCCCAATCTCACCCCTTTTAGTATTGAGTCTCCCAGAACTAGGACCCCACCCCTACTCCCCTGATTTAGCCCCCAACTCTTCTCTTTATCCTGGCCCTAATTCTGAACCTTTACCCCACCTTGCAGATCTCTGACACCTCCTTTGCCACCACATGGGGTGCCACCATGTAATATTTGTCCCAGTCGGCTGCACAATAGCTCACGTGGGGCTTACCACAAATTAAGAAAGAAACAATGGCTCCTATCTAGTAAATGAAATTCCAAAAACATTGACTCCACTTATCTGTACCACCTTTCCTGGCCTAGGGGTGGCCAGTGGACTCGTGCATAGGAAGGGACCCCACTAAATAATAATTCCACTTTTTTGACCTACCAGGCCTGCGGTGACCTCCTGGATGCTCAGACGTCTTTCAGTTGGCTGAATGCTGTAACAAATTAACAGGTTAATTGGCAAATACTTTGTAGCTAGTAACTAAATGTCTAATTATGGTATGAAGTCCAGTTTAATGGAAGCAAAATCTCATTAACATATTATTACAATGAGAAAACTCAGAAGTCCTGACCAGGAGGCTTTCAAGTATTTCATCTCCCACACTGGAAATGTCCTTCTGGCTCAACTTCAACATCCTACCTAAGAGGCACTTTGTAAGGACACTGACCCTTTAATCATAATCTTTTAACTTCTGGGTGCTGTGCATCCAACCCTGAAGCATTAGGAAATTAACTGTATCTGGGGGTTAGGCACCCAAATTACCAAACCGGATCCAGTAAGGTAGATTTCATATAGTCTGTTTCTGTTGCCTTGTATTTGTTTCAAAGTACAGACAAATTAATTAAAGCAAAAGATCCTTTACTCATGTGAGAACCCAGGGTTTCCATCCATAAGTGCCTACAGCTGGTACCCTCCTCCCCATTTCCCCCCAAGGGAAGGTCTGCAGTAGCCAGTACTAGGCTCCTACATGTCTGCTACCCTGTGGAATTATGGCAGACAACCCAGCGGCCCAGAGGCATACTAACTACTCCACTATAGCATGGTTTTGGTCCAAGTTAATCCAAGATCTGTGTGGCACAAAACACAATTTAGAGGGGTTCAGAAGGCCACATTGTGCAGAGAATTGTAGCTTCTGCAAGTCCTCACCCTCTAATCCTACAGCCTTGATGAAGCAAAGGATTACAGAGCCAAATAGTAGCAACATCTCATTAAAGGGTTATCCCCTGCTTCCTAGCAGGGAGGAAGGAACCACAGAACCTTAATATGTTGATTTACAAAATCCTGACTAATTACATTTCTGCCAGAAAGGCTACACACTTAACGGCATAAGTAAAAGTACTTCCTTTGAGGATCTGCATACTGTGGGGTTGCACCTCACATGAGCTCTATGGTGCAGGCTACAATTCTAAGGCTTAAGAAAGGTTCCAGTTATAGCTTGGCATTTATGTCTTCAGCTTCTTGCTGTAGTCCTCTCACCTCCTCTCCTCAAATAGGGTAAACAACCACACTTGATGACTTACCAATCTCCTGGAACTGACTGCACCTTCCCTGAAGACTCCTAGCCAATTCAGCCAACAGTGAGTCTCCAGGCTGGCTGGCAATAACCTTTAGAGGTCTGTGAATCTACTGGGGGCCAATGTCAGTGCAGAGTAACACTTGTGTGATCTATAACAGAGTACTCATCCAACTAAACCAACAGGGGTCCTAAGGAGCATTGAAAGTCAGACAGAAAATGATACTTACCTTGCATTCTTACAAGGGGTGGGGGGTCAAGAACTTTATAGTATACAATCAGTCCAAAATAAGCTAGCCTATGGTAGTCTAAGGGGAGACAAGAGATGACTATTCAAGCCATGAACTCCTTCATTCAGGGGACTGGCAGGTGTGGTACTCCTTCCAGATCCCACCTACTAAAATAAGATACCCATACTGCACCATGCAGGCTGGTTTCTTCCCTACTGTGACACATGTAGACCTCTCAAATGTTCCCACCTTAAGCAGAAATGAATCCCATTCTGACACTACAGGGGACTGCTCATCCAACCAACACTGAAGTATAATACGGGTGGCTGCAGCTGCCCATAGGGTATGGGGTAAGCATTGGAACATCCCCAAAAAAACAGAAGATCAATCCTAGGGTTCCTGACTGGGGAAATCTGATGTAAAAAGGCAAAATGAGACCAAATATGCCCAAATAGGACAAAGTATGAGACTGTTTGTTATATATATATATATATATATATATATATTTTAGAGGCAAAAAAACTCTGTTTAATGCATCAGTTAGGGTTCTTTCACAGCGATAAAAGTGAGGAAATTCAGTGTTAGGGTTGAAAGCCCCCCTTGGACACCCCCACAGCCCACCCCTCCAACAGGCATCGTGGTGCACCATGGGGTCATCATCCCTAACTCACACCCCATCACATGTGTAAAGAATCTGAGGTGTAGGGAAATGGGGTGAGAGTTAGGACCGAAGACCCCATGGCACACCATGATGCCGGTTGGGGGTGTGGGCTGTGAGGGGTTCCAAGGGGGGGTTTTCAACCCTAACACCAAATTTCCTCACTTTTGTCACTGTGAAAGAACCCTAACTGATGCATTAAATGTAGTTTTTTTGCCTCTAATTTCCCTTCTTTTTTAGAATGGTAACGAGAAATAGTGAATGTAATGTGGTGGCGGGAGCGCGGGGCCCTTTGGGCCCTGCACTCCTGCCACGTGATGTCTTGTGACATAGTAACAGGAACAGCAATGCAAACAGAAGTGCCAACAGTGGCATGCATGGTAATACAAACGTAAATGGTAAAGGAAACTTTAATAGAAGTGCAAGCGCAAAGTGACACCAAAGCGAAGAGTTGCATAAACGAACATTGAAGCGATTACAAAAATGCAACTGGTAATGCGAACAGTGATGGCAGTGGTATTTAAAATGGAAATGTTAAGTGTCACAGCAAAAAGAATGCAAAGGGGAACAGAAACGGAAACGCGAATGCAAGTGCACACGTAAACGCAAACCGTAACGCGCACGGGCACAGTAAAGGAACTGCAAATACAAATGGTAACGGAAAGAGCAAGGAAGATGCAAAATGAAAGAGAAATGGAAACGCAAATGAAAGGGCTGCTGTAAACAGAAATGGCAATGCACACGGTGACGCAAACAAAAACGCAAAGAGAAACAGTAGTGTAAACGCAAATGGTAACAGTAATGAAAACACAAGCGCAAATGACAACACAAAGGGAAACACACACAGTGGCGTACATGGGAACGTAAATGCAAACGGGGACAGAAACGCAAGTTGAGACAGTAACTGCAACAGTAACAGAAGCGCATACCCTGTTTTTGCCGAACAGGTGCATAGAGAAACACAGTGTGTACAAAGAAGGTATGCATTGTAATGGGCATCAAAGCTGGAAACGAGCATTGGAAGTACTTAATTGCTAATATCTTAGCAACCGCATGACGTAGAAAAAAAAATTAAAATTCGCTAGGATTTTGGTATTACATAGCCCATAGGGCTATGTAACTAGCAACAAAAAATCTGTATCTCACATCGTTTTCGAGATACGAGCCCTGAAAGGCGCGGCGTATGCCACCATGTTAGTCTATGGGAAAAAATGTCAAATTCAGAGTACAGTAACTTTGCAGCCATGCAATATTTTTTCACCAAACCACCAAAAGTCACATCTGTGAGATGCTGGCTGCGTTCCCTCCAAATTTCAGGCCAAGAGACCTAACCGTTCTTTTGCAGCAAGGAGGCAAAATAACTCCTGTCAATTTGGCCATAGTGTTGCAAAGTACTTTCGTGATTTGTGAAAGCTTTGGCACAGATTTGGGAAAGTGTCGTGAGCATGAAAGTACTTTGCGAAAGTACTTTTTCCCAGAACTTTGAAAAACATATTTCTGGGGTGTTTAACCCCAAAATAAAGACATGGCTAGCATCCTCAGGCTCTGACTAGGTGAACACAAAAATAATTGTGTCCCTAGATGGTCCCAATTTTAAATGCCAAGCATTTTTCTGATCACCAACTGAAAACAAAATGGCGGATTTGTGACAGTAAAAAGTGCATTTGCGAAAGTGTCAAACTTTTTGTTAACTTTTCCCATTGACTTATAATGGGAACTTGTTTTTTGAATAACTTTTGAACTGTTCAATATTTTTTCACGAAATCTTCAAAAGGCATATAGGGGACCTCGGCGGCACGTTCCCTGAAGCTTTTAGACTGGTCACGCAAAACATGCGACCTGTAGGCACGAGTAAAGAATTCATCAAATAGCATAAACACGTGCACAGATCATGCTTAACAACTCTGCAGCTGTATACCTGACCAGTATAAAAGTTGGCAGATCCCAAGGTGTATGGTTCTTGATTGTGCATTCCAAATTTCAGGCAAATCTGTTAAACGGTGCCAAAGTTATTAAGGTGCAAATTTTACCTTTTAACCTTAAAAGGGCTCCTCAACCCTCACTATGGTAGCACTACCGTGCTACCATAATATATATAATAATGTATGGGAAAGTGTGCTTAATGAGAAATTAATGGTTGCCCGAGGTGTGGGTTGCTACATAAACCCGAGGGCGAAACTCAAGGGGTTTATTAAAGCATCCCACACCGAGGGAGCCGTATCTCAAAATGACTATTCCCTATGCCTGGCAGTCTTATTACCTATAGCCCTGGATTCCAATCTGAGTTACAAAAGCAATCTAACCTAGCTAAGTTGTGTAGTAATATTTACATTCATATTATAAAGCAGTTACCCCCTTACCCGGTAGCCTCAGTGACCTGTAGTCTTGGCTACTAAAATGTTGCATGAGAGACTGTCAGTGCATGAAGCAAGAGAGCTGAGCATATTTCTATCCTTCAGTGGCCTTGCCAGCATCCTCAGGCAATGCTTGCTAAGATGAACAACCAGCAGCTATCTTCCCAGAAATCTGCTTGTACTGTCCTCCCCATTGTCAAGAGTCCAGGGTTTTTATATTCTCCTCACTTGGGCTTGCTGGAATCACATGGTTGTTGGATCATCCAGAAAGTGTTACTGACCCAAACAGAAGTGGTATTGCTAAACGTCAGAAGGTAAGTAACACCTTGTGGCTGCTAAAAGTTGGGAGGCAAGTGGCAAGAAGTGGTGGGCGAAGTGGCTAAAATTCACTTAGCGAAGTGATTCGTGGTGTAATGCAGAATCTGTGGAGTAATATGCAACATGAAGTAGAGTACTTCGCTTCATAATGCAGAAAGTGAAATCCATTGAAACCAGTGACTTTGCATTATTCCACCTTCCCCAAACCGCTTCTCCACCAATTTTAAGGTGAAGTACATTGAAATCAATGTACTTTGCATCACTTCCATGGTGAATTCTGCAGTGATTCATGGGATTTCAGGTCACATGGGCTCTAGATTGTTCTGCACAGCTCAGTTCTGGGTAGTGTGTGTGTGTAGTGGTAACTGGAGACAGTTTGCTCTCCAAGCTACACAATTCAAAACCTCTAAAAGCTGTTAAAAATGCCTTTTCGAGCCATTTTATTTGCTCAAAATTGAGTACATTGATAGTAGGAAACCCTTCTGTGCTCATATCATTGAGTGTTTATTGTTTGTGTGTGGATTTTGAATGTTAATTTAGAACAGTCAATCTGTGTACTGTGAAGTATGCTTTGGGGGAGGGGTGTATATGTGGTGTAGGTATATTAACTGGGAGAAAAAGGCAGTCTTTCTGTTTTGGTTATATTTTTCTTGTATAACTGTTAATGTATACACAGTAACATTTTCAGTAATTCTTGACTTTTTTTGCTGAGTGTTGTGGTGCAGCAGTGTATAATTTGTCTGTTTAAAACATTTGGCTATATTACTAAAGGTTTTCAATTTGCTACACATTACTTGAGTGTGTGTGTGAGTGTGTGTGCAATGTGTGCCATTAAATCAGACACCTTTTATTGTGCCATAGAGTAATTGCAGCAGTGTGAACCTGCTATCCACCACACCTGCATGAATTGTTTGTACTGCTTTGTGGTATGTTTACTGGTAGTGGACTGTTACTGCCATGCACTACCCCCCCCAACCGACAAAAGGTATTCTTTTCCAGATTTGGATTTGTGACTTGTGAGCACTGGTTAGGTGTTGTTGTGCCTTGCGTCTGCATCTCTTGAGTGTGCAGTCTTAATCTGTCTGTGCATCTGCAGTACACCTTTAATTCTGGAGACTTTGCATTTCTTGTTATGCTCTCATTTCCCTTCGCCAGCACTGGAGAATTTTCTGGACACAAGACAGTAGCATTTTGGGGATGCACGTTAATTCTGGTGACAGTGTGTGACCACCGCGCGCATGACTGAGTGCACCATTAATTCTGGGAGACTTTGCATTCCTTGCTACACTCTCATTTCACTTCATCTCAGCACTGGAGAACTTTCTGGACACAAGACAGTAGTATTTTGGGGAATGCACATTAATTCTGGTGACTGTGTGTGACCGTGGCACACATGACTGAGTGCACCATTAATTCTGGGAGACTGCATTTCTTGTTGTGCTCCCATCTCACTTTGTCAGCACTGGGGAATTTTCTGGACATACACAAGACACATTTTGGGGATGCACATTAATTCTGGTGACTGTGTGTGTGGGGCCATGCCAATATTGTTGTCACTTTGCCTTACCTCGCGTTAAGGTGGAATGACAACGCGAAGTAATAATTTCCAGGTGAAGTGAGCCTTTCATATTGGCCACTCCGCATAGCGGAGTGATAAATAGAAGTGCCCACTTGCAGGCATTTCGCCGGCGAAATTTAAATTCACTGCATCTCTAGCAGCAAGTTACTAAGGATCCAAAAGTAAGTGACATCTTATGGCTGCTAAAAGGTGGGAGGTGAGTAACACCTTAAAGTTGCTGAAAGGTGGGCGGCAATAACAAGTTGCTAAGGGTCAGAAGGGTAAATAACTACTTCTGTGACTGCTAAGCTAAATAAACATAATAACAATTGCTACTTGTGGTTAGTTAAATTTCCTGTAGCTGAGCTAAATTTCCTGCTAGCTGTTTTGCAATTGGTCTTTCTACAGAAAATGTTTCTAAGTTACCAGCACCTGTAACTTTCCATTTAGCTTGCCCTTACAAATGTATGGCCTGGCTGTTTTCACTGAAATCAAGGCCTATCTTTAGCAGGTCCCTGTAAGTATTTGGTCTGGCTGAGTTTTTTCAAACCATGGTCCTTGTGAAGGGCTTCCCATGTAGCAGACTGACTCTCCAAAAATCACTATGTAGAAAAAGGTCTATATGATAAATGAGAGTAAAGTAGGCCTTGGCAACAATTTTACAATCTGAAATTTGCATTTCTCATTGAACCTGTCATGCCACCTGCTATATCTTGGTCCACTCCTCTCCTGAAATTCCCACTCCATGCTTCTTTACCCATGCCTCTTGAGGACTTACCAGTGCTTCAGAAGACATCTTCTATCTACATGGATAAGCCAGACCTGTTACCCCCTTTGCAGTCTAAAGTGTACTTATGTGATCTCAAATGTTCCACGTTGTGGTATGCTGTAGTCCCTCTGAAGCCACATCTGAAAGGTACTCTTACATTGAAGATATTGTCAATCACGTTGTTTGGGGAGAGAAAAATCAATAGGGCTGTGCGAATACCATGTCCCCTAATATTCGGCCAATTATTCAGTATTCAGGTCCTGGGTATTATTCGGTATTCATTATTCGGGTATACAATTTGCCTTAATGGAGAATTGATCTATAACTCCTTAAAATGGCTTCAGTGGGGAGGATGAAAGGTAATGGCACTTTGCCTTGTACACTGGTACCAGAGGCTGTCTTCTGCCACTGGTGCTTTACAAGGAGGATAAAGAGGTAATGGCACTTGCTGCTGGTGCTTCAGGAGGAGGATGCAGGGGTCATGGCAATTTTGTGCCAGAGGCTATCTTGTGCTGCTGGTGCTTAAGGAGGAGGATTCAAAGGTCACGGCACTTTGCCTTGTACAGTGGTGCAAGAGGCTGTCTTCTGCCACTGGTGCTTCAGGAGTAGGATGAAGAAGTCATGGCACTTTGGCTTGTACATGGGTGCTTGAGGCTGTCTTGTGCTGCTGGTGCTTCAGGAGGAGAATGTAGGGGTCATGACACTTTGCCTTGTACAGTGGTGCCAGAAGATGTCTTCTGATGCTGATGCCTCAGGAGGAGGCTGCAGAGGAAAGGAGTTCATCATGGGCATGCAATTTACCATAGAATAACACTGGAAGTATAAGACGCCATAATTCTGGCAATATTTGGAGCTAAGTAACAATCTATATATGGTCTGAAAGGTCTCAGTGGCCACTACAGGAACACCATATGCCAGACCCTTAAATAACTGTGTCCATTAAGAAAAGCAAGCAATAAGACATAATTAAGCCCATAGGATAACACTGTAATTTTAACAGACCAACATACACATTCACATCTTACCTTCAGAGTCGAGAGGTACAGCTGTGAGGAAGGCAATAAAGCGTGATGCCCATTCAGCCTCTGATGTGCTGCCCCAATACAGTCTTTTGATTGGATGCTACCTGTGAGGGAGACATAATGGAATGCAGTGCTTTTCCAAAATGGTTTACACACATCAAGGCACACTCCCTGTTCTGTTTTAATAAGCCCCCACCCCACACCCCAAAACAGAAAGAAAACAATTAACAGATTAAATACTTTACTTACCTTTGCTGTTCATACCCGATATGTTACCAAGCGTTCATCACCCTGGTGGTAAAATACCTGTGCGCCCCAAAAAAACAGGAGAAAAACATGATTAGAGATACACTTTAATCACAATTTACGCCCCAAAAAACACAAACAGAAGCAGAAACAAAGCATTAAAAGATTGCATATTTCACTTACTGTTGCTGGTAGTACACAATGTGTTCATCGAAGATGAGAAGCATCAGACTCTGGCTTTGGCAGTCATCGGTCATCAATAATATATTCCTGATTTCTTCACAATCATTATTGTCATCATCATCATCAGCAGCAGCAGCACCATCAACAACTTATTGCAACAAAACAATGGTACAAACTGGTGGTAGTCAGGCAACCGGAATATTTCAGGCATGGGAAACACTTGAGACTAGTGATGCCACAGTGGTAACCAAAATATTTCAGTCATGTGAAATACTTGAGATGGGTAATGCCATACTGGTAACCGGAATATTTTGGGCATGGGAAATACTTGAGAATGGCGATGCCATACAGGTAACCAGAACATTTCAATCATGTGAAACACTTGAGACATGTGATGACATACTGGTAATTGGAATATTTCAATTGTGTGAAATACTTGAGACATGTGATGACATACTGGTAACCAGAATATTTCAGTCCTGTGAAATACTTGAGACTAGTGATGCCATACTGGTAACCGGAATATTTCAGTCATGTGAAATACTTGAGACTGGAGATGCCACACTGTTAACTACCATATTTCAGGCATGGGAAACACTGAGACTGGAGATGACACACTGTTAACTGCCATATTTCAGGCATGAGAAACACTGATACTGGAGACACCACACTTGTAACTGCCATATTTCAGGCAGGGGAAACTCTGAGTCTGGAGATGACACACTATTAACTGCCATATTGTATGCATATGAAACACTGAGACTGGCGATGACACTCTGTTAACTGCCATATTTTATGCATCTGAAATACTGAGACTGGAAATGACACACTGTTAACTGCCATATTTTATGCATCTGAAACACTGAGACTGGAGATAACTCATTGTTAACTGCCATATTTTATGCATCTGAAACACTGAGACTGGAGATGACACACTGTTAACTGCCATATTTTATGCTCATGAACTACTTAAGACTGGTGATGCCACGCTGGTAATTGGCACCTGGAAAGCTGTTAAAGGGATGGATGGAATATGGGCACCAGCAACACAGGGGATGACAGCTGTAGCAACACCAGTTGAGGATTTTGTATTAGGAACAGCAGTCAATAGGTGAATGGCAGTTTTAGGCACTGGGAACTGCAGGGCATGCTCGTTCAAAAGAATACACCATGACCGTGGAAATAATAAAAAAAAAGGGGTGCTAACCTCTGATTTGTGTTAGTATGACTATGAATATGACGAACATGTTTGACTAAATGTTAACATGTTGTGCTTATTTTGCTAACAGAACAATGATGATTAACACAGATTGGATTGTGTATGGATCAATGCTACAACACACAAATGTTGTATCCAGTACAAGACGATTATTTAATGCAATTGTTAGTGGCCATACATGTACCCAAGGTGAGGTAGATTTATTTTTATAAACACAAGTTGTTCCACATGTGCTGGGTCAAGTGAGGATCAGTGAGGTTCCACCACATCCCCAGCAGTGCTGAACATTCATTTAGATGGTATGCTGGTAGGGGGGCAACAGATATATTTAAGGGCCAACTGCACCAAGTGTGGTGATGCTTTCATCCTTTTGATCCAGTACTCCACTGGATTTATGGAGAGTAACTCAAGAGTTTCAGTGAAATAACTGTTCAGCAGATCGGGTGCCAACTGTGGCTGCTGTTCTGTTCTCTTCTGCTGCTCAGCATGTAGTGATGAGCTGAGTTCAGCCCAACAGTCACCCTCCTTCTTAAGGTTTTGTATACTGCTTTCAGTTTGTGATTCTGAGACTGGATCTTCGATAGGGTTACCTGTTGGGAGCATCGACCCAAGCATGCAGAAACTAAGTTCTGAGCACATCTGCTTCTGAAAGTCTGTAACCCTGTGAGTGGGTGTTATAAGATGTAGTATCTCACACTTGAAACATGGATCCAGCATAGTGGCAAATATGTGCTTTTTATTGGAACAGAGATTAGGAAATCTAACTTCTAGTTCTGTGGTGAGATTTTCCACAAGGGATATCACTGTTCCAGGTGTCTGGTTTGGATCTTTCTCAGCATTTTCACTGAATCTCCTCATGGCTTTTTTCAGGATCTGTACAGCAGAAATTACCTAACTTAGCAGTGCAGAATCAGAGCTAAGGTCACGAGTGCTCCTTTCAAATGGGGCTAAAACCTATACCAAGCCCTCAATCACAGCCCAGTCCTGATGTCTGAGGACTCCCCCATGTCAGTTTCCATGCTCATCCCATGAAGGGCCCACTTCTGCTCCAGAAGCCTTTGCAGCATGTAGTAGGTGGACTTCCACCAGGTCTGTACGTCCTAGATCAGATGATGCTACGACATTTAAAGATGTTCTTGTAGCTGATGCAGATTGTTTGTGGCTTTCACAGAGTGATGGAAGTGGCTGCATATGCTTCTGGCTACTTTGACCATGTGATCTGCCTCCACTGAGTTTGCCAAAGCCTTTGTCACCCCTAAATTTAGTGTATGAGCAAAGCAGCATATCACCTCAAAATTGCCATCTCTAAGTGCTTTTATCATATTTGTGGCATTGTCTGTGACCACAATCCCTACCTGAAAATTGTTGCCATCAGGCCATGAGCTCAACATCTCTTGCAGGAATGATAGTATGTTTACAGCTTGGTGATCCTTTTCAATAACACTGACATTTAGCAAAGCAGACCTGCAGGGAGAGGGGGAAGAGACATAACCATTGCCAGTACCACCATCACCACCAGTGACTACCACATGTGCAACACACCAGTGTGCTGTCAGTGTCAGATATGCATGATTTGAATTCATGCTGGTCTATATGTCAGGTGTACAGTGAAAAACTCCACCAACTGCCTATGCTAGTAGTCTGGCAACTTCTTTTCTCAAATCATGGTAAAAGTTCCATACTACAGTACATGAAAATGTGGTCTGTGATGGTATATTATACCTGGTGTGCAAATGCTGCAGCAGCCTATGGAAACCTGTGTTTTCCACAATGGAAAATGGCTGCAGATTCAAGGCCATCATCTCACCAATTAAATTGGTGATCTGCTATCCTGTTGGGTGTGACACCTGTTGTTTGGTGTAGGCATGGAAGGCTTGCATGATGGGTGTAGTCAAAGTACTACCACACCGCTTTGATTTTGACTTTGAACCCATGGTGAAGGGTGTTACAATAATAGATGACTGAGCAGAAGAAGGCAGAATGGGTGTTGCTCCTGTACGGGGATGTGCTGCAAGTGGTGTAGGGGGAGTTGAGGGCACACTGTCTGTGTCAGTAATGGAATCAATACCAATACTTTGTGCATCTACTGGACCAGTACCAGAAGAGGGAAGACAGGCACAGATTGTGGAGGGGGAGGAACAGCTGTGGATCTTTGAGTCGCACTGGGATGTTTCATTCAGAGATGGTTCATCATTGATGTTGTGAGATTTGAAAGATTTTTACCGTAGCTTATAGTACAGTCACACACAGAACATACCACCTTTGTTGATCATCTTTCACAGCACCAAAGTACAGCCACACCACACTTTTCCCCCCACTGACAGTGGAAGTACTTGCCCCAAAAAGGTGACCATGGCCATGTTTTGCCTCTTCCCCTTATCAGACTTGAGTGCAGTGGATGCAGTTGTTCTGCCCCTTTCTTTCTCCACAACAGATGTAGTTGTAAAACTACTCTGTGTATCACATGGAGTTGAACTTGACATCACTCGTTGAAAGGACAGGGTGGACTATTTGGTTTTTTTAGGAGGAGGAGGAGGAGAAGGATAGTGACCCTGACCAATCTGCTTGCCACAATGAGCAGCACTGCATTTTTTGGCAGCTGCACATTCACACTTCTCACACAGATATGCCGCATATTTGGCCTCATCGCCAAATTCACTTAGGTGGGTATCACTGTCAGATGATGTATTGAACAAGTCTTGTGACTCTGATAAATATTCAGAACCAGATGAATGCTCTTCTTCAGAATCCTCCACATCAGCAAAGGGAAATGTGGTGAGAGGAAACTTACGAGGCTGAGCAACACTACGTTTTGGCAACACAATTGGTGCAGGCATTGTAATAGTCTCATGGTCAGTACTAGTCACAGTACCTATGATCATGGGCACAGTTGGCAAGGTAGTAGCACTGTCAGCAGTAATTCTGGTGCAAGAATTACTATCAGGAGTTACAGTCAAAGAAACTGGCATCATATTACTGTTAGTAGTAATACTGGCAGCAGTAGTCATGGTGACAGTAGAACACTCAAGACTACTAATGGAGGCAAAGGTTGTGACAGTGGCTGTGCAAGGAGCACAAATAACAGTGCACACTATTATGGCAATTTTGGTGTCAACAGTACACAAAGGATTTGCTCTGGTTGCTGAAATCATGGCACTGGTGGTGGTGGGGAGGAGCACACTGATAGGCGATGCTGCCTGTATGGGGGCAGCTGTGTGAATAGCACTACCACTGGTAGTGAGGGTGGGTTCTTGTATGACTGGAGCTGTCAGCTGTAAAGCCCTCCTACTTTTATAAAATGATGGTGCTGCAAATGCAGTACTAGTAGTAGTGATAGCAGTTGTAATTATAGTAGTACTAGTACTACCCCCAATCCTACTGACACCAGAATCTGAAGGCCTATCAGGGGAGAAAGCTATTTTAGGATGGCGAATACAAACAGTCCTTCTCTCACCCTGTTCCTCACCGCATATGACTGGTGGTGAAGATGGCTTGCTTGGGCTGGACCATGCACGTTTATGGGATTGTTGAGACATGGTCTGTAACTTAATGTGTATTTTATTTGTGATTAGTGTTTTTGTTTATGTTGGTGCTTTTTGCAGAAAACAACAATACCCACACTGCTCAAGTAGCAGCTAATAAAGACAGGCTGATATTAGAGAAAGAGAGATGGAGTCAGCAAACAACTTTTTACTTGTACGGTGTCAGTTGTTCAGTCACACAGTTCAGTAATTCAAGCTTTCAAGGTGTACCACACAACTTGCAACACACAGAACCCAGTGAGTCACACCTGACACACCCAGAAATACTAAAGCAGTTAACAGAAAATGCACGTGTACACACTCACAGCAGTGCACACACAGGGGGCGAAGACACGCAACAAAGAAAAAAAAACACATGCACAGGAGACAACTCAGGTGCAGTGAGCTGTGGAGGGAGGAGTCACTTGCGACACCCTCCTTACTCAGTTGTACAGGGAACTGAGCCAAGAACCAGACCACAGTCAGCAACAATTTAATGGGCCAAGCCTGATCCAATGCGAAAAAAATACAATGCTTTATAAATCACAAAAAAAATGTGTGCAGACAACTGTGCGTGCACTTGCAGGACACAGATTACAAGAACAACAATACAACGCATACACAGACGATGTATGCACCACGGTGAGCTGCGATGCAGAGAAGAGGGAGTCAGATGACAATCATATCTCACTTATGCAGGCAACCAAGCCTGGAATCTGATGACAGCAAAATGCCAATTTGCTTCACAAAAGAAATTAAAAATACCACAGGGGTTATGTGTGGATTTGGAACAAACAGCTAGGAGAGCACAGCAGTGGGGATGGGGCAGTCTGCAAAAACTTGAACCACTCACTGTTACTGAGCCCAGTCACAGTTATTACTCACTATGTGCAAAAGCCAAGCTGGACTTTGTTGACAAAAAAAAAATCCTGATTAAGAACTAATAATAGGACAGAAAGGTTCTTAGGCAAAAAATCAAATCACACTGCTTCGGCTGAGCTGTGAAACTGTAAGAATTGGTGGAGGGCAGTTAGCATGCAGCAGCACACACAGTCACACACAAAAATTCACTCACACACAGACTCTCCTTTTCCTTGAAGCCAAGCCCAGTTTCAAGGATGAAAAATAAAACTGCAGTCAGAAGCAGTCACAAGGTAATCCGATGTCAAAACAGGATCACACACAAAACATTTTTTAAACTGTTATAAAAGTCGCAAGTGGTAAACTAAACAGAGCTAGCTCTCAAAAACGACTGTCTCCTCTCATCTACACACTCAGAGTGAGGAGATCACATGGTGTTCCTGGCAGTGGGCTCCAAAAACAGCCTCTGATTGACCAGCAAAGCTCTGAGACTTTGAAATCTCACCCATCAAATAGCATGTCCTGAATAGTGGCTAAATAGTGAACTATTTAGGAAGTCCATCTGAATATTCGGCAAGTCTGCTATTTACGGTATTTGGGAAATACTATTTGGACTATGCACAGCTCTAAAAATCATTAGTCAGGTGTTCAAAATATTTCAAACAACAAAGTTTTTCATTGACAGTATCACCCAGGGTACATATAACTGCCTCTACCCAATGTGTCCAATTAATTACATTATCAATACTGTACGTAATACAGAATTGCACCAAAGAGGAGGACTTCAAGAGAATCTCAATGACCAACCCAGATGAGATGATGCCCACATTTGAAAGGCTTTCCCTGTACTTCAGAGGGGTAGCCATAACCATGCTATGCCCCCTCCATGCTGTTGAAAATTTGCACTTCCAAGTGCCCTTTGGACACTTGGAATTTTCATTCTGGCTGCCATGTAGTGCCTTCTTTTTGATCATATACCCACCCTTATTGACTTGCACTGCATCGCTGCCTCCAGGCATCCTCCTCCTATTCTGCCAGTTAGTCCCCAGTTCCACTGCATAGACTGGCTCCTGGGTGTTTTTTGGGTTTGGGGTGTTGGTGCTGCTACTCTTGAAGCAGTCCTTGGGTTACTTCTGCTCTGCTGCTGGCTTACCTCACTGTCCTGATGATTAACTGTATTGCACTACCAAAAGGGGCACACTGGGAGCTAGATTTCTCCAAGGCTTCTTTGGCTTATTTAAGCTGCTGTCCCAGGGTCCTATAGCCCGCCAGCAAACGTGACTACAGCCTCTAATTCTATGTTTGTGTATTTATATCCATTCTCTCTCCTGCCTGGCAGGACATCTCCTTGGGATTGATTGGTGTGCAGTCACCATCTTGCTCCATTCCTTAGTTTCACAATTAGTCTTTGTCAGATTCAGCCAACTGCCATGCCTTCAGTTGGTCATCAAGCCGGTCTTATTCTGCCTACCCTGCCTCCTCTTCTATGGCTGCCAGTCTTCACCATTGCTGTATTACTGCACTGGTTACATGCCTCCCAAGACCCCCATGGCTCCCTGCCCTGAGTGCCAATGGTCTCACTTTGGTCCTAAGAAGTCCACATCTTGATGATGAATCCCTCAACTCGGGTGGGGTTCTTACCTTCCTTCCGTTTGGGTTAGAATGTCCGGTACTCTGGGGGAAACCTTTGTCAGACAAATTGTCTCAGCATTCTATCACTGATCCTCAGACTCTCTCCAGTGTGAGACACTAAGCATGACCTGGACCTTTCTGCCTGAAGTCCCAGTCCCTACCTCTCAGGTCCTGGAGCTCCTCCTCATATCCACCAACAACCCAGCCCTCTGGATCTAAGCCCCCCCCGGGGCGGGATCACCAATCCTCTGGTGACCTTTCTGAAATCTTGACAGGCTGCTGAGGAGTGAGTAGAGCATGAGGGCAGGCTGTAGACCCGGCACTGGGAGTGGAGGTCAGCCACTGGTCCCCACCTTCACCTACTGAGGATCAGGATTTTTTGCCTGTAGTTCCCTCCCCCAAGACTCACATGAGCAATGCATCCAGCATGGGTGCACATGCTCCCATGCACACCAACAGGATCACCGCTGCAGTCAATCCCCCTGGTTGCTGGATCATGAGCTTGCTGTGCCCCCAGCCACCGCCAGTAGCCACCAGAGCCTGGGATAGATATCCCCCTCTCTCCCTCCCAGGACAGGAAGAGCAGTCCTCCGAAAGCTCAATCCTGTCCTCCCCTGCTGACCACCGGTGGCCCAAGCTCACTCCCAAACCCTGGTCACCAGCATACTGTGAGGTGTGGTGTCCAGTGCCTCAACCCTCAGTGCCACTAGGCCAGCTTCAGCAGCACCTCTTGATGTAGCATTTAAAACTTCAGCTACTGAAGGGTGGGGCCTTCACAACCTCAGGGGCTTCTTTAGCTGTGCAGATGACTTTGACAGCACCTTCAGTGTCTATTCCTCCCTAGAACCACTTAAGAATCACCTAGTTTCCACCTAACTCCCTTCCTTTGTCCCTCGAGGGTGAAGATCACATAACTACTCAAGTCTTTGCCCCTCAAGGGCTCACTCAGTCTTGCTCCTCTAGTGTTTGGCTTTCTCCTTCTAGGTCGTCCTTGGTTGGAAGCCAGGTGAGTACCTTTCAATGGTCATTTCTCTCCTCCTCCCCCCCCTTGGGGGCTGGGCTTCTTTCATAAGGAACCTACTCTAGCTGCAGAGATCAGCTCATGGCACCGTTATGGCATTCCTATTAGAGGGATAGAGTGAGAGCCCTTCCTCCATAAGATCTTCGCCTGAATTGGGTTTCCAAAATGCAGTAGCTGAGCAATCGCTAATTATAGCCCCAACCTGGAGGGAGAGTGATCAAAGCCTTGGATGCCCAGAGGTTTCCTCTATATAGTTTTTTTTTTCCTCTCCTCTATGCCAAAGATCCTAAAAGCAAAGTAGTCTCCACAGGAGTTGAAGTAGTTTGGTGGTGCTCTTGGTTCCAGGTCTCAGTCTGGCTGACTCTGTCTTGCTTCAGGAACACTGTGCTTGTCTATCTTCCATTATACCTTTGGGCCTTCTTCCCCAAGGTGCCTTTGATCCTGAGACCCATGCCTCCAACACCTGGTGGGGATGGAGTCCCGTGTCAGGGTCCATGTCCTTGTGATACCTTGAAAGAGTGGTAGTCCATATAGCAGGGAAAAGGAGACCATAAGTTAACGTTAGCTGTTGCACAAGCACTACATACTACTGAGTCTTAATTAGTCCTAACCTACTTAAGGGCCCACTGACCCTTTAAGTTGAAGAACTTTGACTGTAGTTCAGAGGAATAACAGGCAACCATGCCATGCCACCTTTACTTTTTTTTATCATATAAGATTTTATTGAATTTTGCCATTTACAGATCAATCCTGCTGACATCAACAGTGTACTTGGCATATAAGTATAACTTCCCATTAGTACAGACAGTATTTAGTGCTATAATACCAAAAGGAACCATACACTGCAAATACTTCTGTGAAACATGTCTAAGATTTTCTACGTCAGTAAAGTTCAGTGAAAAATGACATTCTAATTATTTCGGCACGTGATAGTCCCAGAGTAATGTATAAGATCTAAATAGAGTCTGAGTAAAACACTAAAGCAGAGCAGCTTGCTATCAATCTTAATATTTTTAGTAGTCATTAATCACTAACATCATTCTCCTTATATAGCTTATAGTAAACACAGTAGATCAGGCTCCTTAAGACAGCTGAGAAACAAGGTTAGAGGATAGAGACAGGTGGAACGTTGGAATATTGCTAGCAGGGTAAGATAGAGACTCCTTTTCTGGCCACAGTGGCAAAATGGGGGGGGGGTGGAAGAATATCTAGCTAATCTCATAACATTGGAGGGTTTTGTGGAGGGGGGGTGGAACTGCACAGATGTGTGAATGTAGGTAGGCATCCCACTTCTTTTGGTATTTGGGGAGGTAGCCTTTTCCCACCATGCTGAGCCTCTCAAAAATAGCTAGCCGAGTCATAGTAGCCCACCAAGCAACAACCAATGGGGCTATGGACTGCCTCCATTTCATCAGAATGGCCCTTTTTGCCTCCATTACTGCCGCAAGGGTCCATACTTTCATTGAGAGAGGCAGATGGTCCAGAATGGAGACGTCTCCTATTAGTAAGGAGTCCTGGGAGTGGGAAAGCCTTTTACCAGTAATCTTTGAGCAGCCATCTAATACCTGAGTCCAGAAATTTTGAAGGGCTGGACAGGCCCATAGTATGTGGAGCAGATGAGCAGGGGATGACTGGCACCTCCAGCATCTGTCATGTTTCAATACTTTGAGGGGTGTCCTATACCATCTGAGAAGGATCTTCAATTTTATCAGCTGACTCTTGGCATCCTCATATGCTGTGTGAGCCATCTTTAAGCAGTCAGACTATTGCTGCAAGGAGATGGGGCGCTGAAGTTCCTTCTCTCATGCTACTCGACATGTGGAGGTAGTGTCTGGCTGTGAGTCCCTAAGTACTCTGTAGAAGATTCCAACCAACCCCTGGCCTTTTTTCAGTTTGTGGAGAGTATTCAAGCAACTCCATCCATCCACCTCCAAGGGCACGGTTAGGAAAGGGGTGAGGACGCTTCAAATCTGAAGACATCTCCAGAAGTCTTGTGCCTTTAGGTCAAAGCAACCTTGCATTTGGATGCCCACTGGGGCCAATTCAGGGGCATACGGTCTACCATAATAAGCTTGTTGTTCCTTAAGGGAACATAGGAAATTGGGGGAGAGGACCCCTTGCTTGGGACCCCAGTGAGGGCCATGGCCCGACACCTAGTTTAAAAAGTCTCCCTCATAATTGGAGTGCTCTGAACTCCAGGGAATTTCCTGCTGGTTAACAGGGAGAAGAGAGAATTACCTGGTATAAAGGCGGCCTCTAGAAGTACCCATTGGGTGGGTATTATTAGGGACAAACCATGCAGTGGCTTGGGCCATAAGGAAGGCTAAATGGTAGCCTGTAAACCATGGGAGTCCCAGTCCACCCTTTGACCAGTGCCCCCTCAGTTTTGTACATCCCCAGTGTGCAGCTTTACCCTCCCATAAGAAAGAAGAAATGAGTTTGTCCAAGGCAGAGAACAGCTTGGGGGATAGGGAGATTGAAAGGTTATTTAAGAGGCATGAAACCCTTGATAATATGAACATCCAAACTGCTTCTATTTTGGCTTTCAGAGATAGCTGCAACTTTCACCATGTCTGAACCTCAACTGTTAGGGATGCTAAGAGGGGAGAAAAATTGGCCTTTTCCAGGTCGCTCCACGCAAAGGGGATGTAAATCCCAAGGTAAGAGAAGCCTTGAGTTGCCCAGGTAAAGTCAATATCTACTAGGCAGTGTCTACCACACTTTGTATTCAGCAGAGAAAGAATAGTTTTCTTTTGATTATTTACCAGACCAGAGATGAAGGCAAGCTCATTTAACAGCTGAAGTATTATAGGTAGGGAGCATTCTGGATTGGACAATGTAAGGAGCATGCCATCTGCATATGCATTAACCAGAAAGAATATTTTTTTTTAACAGGAATCCCAGTGATGTCTGGGGTACCCTAAAGTTTCCAGATCAAAGGGTCCAGAGCAATAATAAAAAGAAGGGAGGGAGAGGGGAAAACCTTGCCTGGTGCCCCTTTGGAGAGGGAAAGGAGAGGAAATGTCTTGATGAGTGATAATTCTGGCTGTTGGCAGGTGGTATAACATGGAGACCCAAGAGCGAAAATGGGAGCCAAATCCATAAACGTTAAGGCCGTTTTGCAGATAATCCCATTCTAAGCAGTCAAATGCCTTGGCAAAGTCACTTGCCAAGGCTGCCATAGGAGTCTGTGAGTGGAATGTTAACCATTTGAAGTTAAGGACAAGTCATAGGTTGTCTGCTCCTGACTTACCCTTCAAGAAGCCAGACTGTGAAGGGTGTATTAGGGTGGGAAGAACCTGAGTTAGTCTATTTGCCAAGACTTTGGTTAACAGTTTGGTGTCCACAGAGAGCAGTGAAATAGGCCTAAAATGTGCACAGTTCAGTGCGTCTGAGGACTTCTTGGGAATTAAAGCTATTAGGGCTTCCTGCATGGTAGGGGAAGAGTAGTGGTATTTTGGGCTTCCTGCAAGGCCTGTAGTAGAGAGGTGGTGATCTCGGCCTTAAGGAGTTGGTAAAGTTCTACTATCATTCTATTTGGTCCAGGAGCCTTCTTCTTCACCATTTGGGACAGGGCAAACTGGAGTTCTTCAGGAGTGACAGGGGCATCTAAGGTATTACAATCCTCTTGCGAGAGTTCGGGAAGGGGAATCCCTCTACATAGCTTGGATATGCGTGCTAAGAGCTCAACAGCTGATAATTTAGACTGGGTCTGGTAAAGTTCTTGATAAAAAGACTGCATTGTTTCATTATAGCCTTGGGCATTGAGACTACTTTACCCTGCTTATTCTTCAGTGAGAGAATCCTGGATGTGGTTTGCTGCTTATGAAGATGTCAAGCTAACAGCTTACATCCCTTGTCACCCCCTCCCATGATTTGTGTTTAGAATGTAACAGGTGCCATTCTGCTTTTTTATTTAACAAAGTGTTTATTTGGTATTTGAGGCCTGTGATAGTGGATAGGAGGGGAGAGTTAAGCAGATTTTGGGCTGAGGTTTTAAACTGCCTCTCCAAGGCTGCAAGTTTGGCTTGCACAGAGCGTAGAGTCTCTGCATGAACCTTATTTTTGGCTGCTGTGAAGGAAATGATCCTTCCTCTAATAACAGCTTTGAAGGCGTCCCACATTGTGGAGGCAGAGACTTCATTGGAGGTATTAACAGAGAAATAGAAGCATGATTCCTCTTTAATATAGGTTTGAAAGGTTTTATCCTGCAGCAGAATGGGGTTGCACCTCTATCTTGTGACAGGGGCTCCCTGACCCAGTGGGAAAAAAAGAATCGATACCGGGGCGTGGTCAGAGATCACAATGCTGCCAGTCGAGGTGTCCATGATCCCCCGTGCAGCTGCACAGTTTACAAGCCAGAAATCAGTCCTGCTATGAGTGTGGTGTACTGTCGAATAAAAGGAATAATCAGTTCTTGTGGGTTATTCCTTCTCCAGGGGTCACAGAGACTCCACTCTGCCATCAGATCGGTGAGACCCGCCAGAACCTTGGTGTGAGTACGGAGGAATTTATCGAAGAAAATGTCCATGACCAGGTTGTAGTCCCCTCCTAATAATATCGGAACATCTGAGAGACCCTCTGTAAAGTCTGTAAAGGTTTGTTTTGAGTCAGGGTGTATCTCCCCCGAATCTGTATTGAGACTGTAAACATTGGCCACCACTACCTTACCACCTGGGTAGGAGAGTCTGATTGCCACCCATCATCCTTGGGAGTCCATGCATTTTTATTCCACCACCCAAAGCCCAGGTTGATGTAAAATCCCAACCCCCCTGGATTTAGTAGTGGCACAACTGGCAACAACTGTGCCCCCCCATAACTTCCTGATCCATTGCACAGTGCGAATGGTGAGGTGCGTCTCCTGGAGAAGGGCT
Organism: Neoceratodus forsteri; assembly: GCA_016271365.2. Classification (NCBI taxonomy): domain Eukaryota; kingdom Metazoa; phylum Chordata; order Ceratodontiformes; family Ceratodontidae; genus Neoceratodus; species Neoceratodus forsteri. The sequence goes on from CM057450.1 coordinate 35,911,651, forward strand.
ATATCCGTGCTCAAAGAATTTAGAAATTGTAGTACTTTAGTGCATTTTGCTGGATGATTGAGCCCTTTAACATTCCAGGAGGCGCACTTCCAACCATGGCTCATGGGGGAGGTAGTTGCCATTGTTATCCTGTAGGTGGCTAACTGAAGAGAGAAAGAAAAATGAGTACTCACCCAGTAGGAAGTGGAGAAATCAGACAGTGGATAACTAGAGAAGGTCACCTGATTGTTTGCTTGTACTTAGGGGGTTTCAGCCTGGTATATGAAGAGAGGGAGCAAGTGTATAGAGAAGAGTAAGAAGGCAGCTGCGATGCTTGACGCCAAATATAGGAAGCCTAGTCAAATAGAAAAAAGAGGATTATGCACTGTATTATAAAAAAGTTAAAAGTAATCCAATGTCCAACAACAGAGCTAGTATAACAGTTATAAACACACTAAACAATATATATTATTTAATGATGCTGAGGTGAACATGTGAAAAGGGGCGCCAATGCACTCCACACCACACTGGTTCAAGCACCAATCAAAAACAGAGGTAGGTCACACCAAACAAGGGTGAACTGTCAAAACCTGGCCTCTTAAAACCATTTAAACTCGGTCCTGAGGGTCCAGGAATACCTATCAGCAACCTGCCAATAGGGTACAGAAATAACATGTAGCAACTGGAAAAGGGGTGGGTACATGGGGGAAGGGTGCGGGGTAGAGGGAGGAGAGAGGATGTGGACATTGTTGTATAAGGAATAGGACTTGGGGAGGGGATGGGATGGGGATACCTCCGTCAGCAGTTTAACAACAGGGCTAACTGGCAGGCTACAATGGTGGGGTAGGGAGGTTGAGGGGTGCCCAATGGTACTGCCAGGTTAGCAGTTTGCTCAGACCATATTGGGCTCACCTTTGGACATTTTTAGCCCAACCATCTATGTAAGTAGGTAGTATTGCGGAGTTATGCAGATGCTGAAGTGCTTTCAATAGTATAAGCAGAAGGGGAAGGGGGGTTAGGGTGATGACACATCCTTTCAAACAGATGCAGTGCATATTTCTATGTGACTGGTGGGTTTAGCAGAATGGAGGGAGATAGAGAAGGAACATTGAGGGTGGATGCATCAGTGGAGGTGTTCACCTACGTGTGCCACCCATGTTCAGCCAGAAGAAACACCAGCCAGGGGGGAGGGAGTGGACAGAGCAAAAAAATTAAGGCAGCATTTTCTAATCATACAGCTGAGAGAATAGCATTAAGGAAGAACCATATTTAGCCAGAGTTCAGCAGTGTTACAGTTCATCCATCCTTCCCAGACTTAGCATGTTCTTCCAGTCGAATCCTTTCAGTTCTGGCAGGTTGAGGGGAGGTGATCAATGCTTCTGCAAAGGATTTAGGCCCTGGTTTCAGTAGTCTGGGTGCTAGAGCAAGCTCTTCTTCATTTTCCTCCATGGTGGTTGCCCAGTCCAGTGGGGCAACATCATCCATAGGCTCTTCATTTTCTGTGTGAAGGGAGTCCGCAGTTTCAGCTCTTGGTAGTGATGCTGCTTCTGCCCATCAGAGCTTGGCACAAGGGGAGGCTAATGGCTTTCCAGCAGTTGAGTGGTTGGGGCTTCTAGTGCACTGACGTTGCCAGTTGCTGTGTATTTGTTTATTTCAGTCTTGTTGTCCTGCCGTTTCCATCTCAGCATTAGGATGCCCGGTTCCGGTCAGTGGGCTCTCTACTTGGTGATGCCCAGTGTTCCTAGGTTGTAACGAAGTGGATGAGAATAACAAAGGAGGCATTTTTGTATCTGGACCAGTCTGACCGTAATTGTCATTCCCCGGAAGCATCTCTCTTTTTTATCTGTCCCTTTCCCCATGTGATCCTTTGGGGCCCAAAGGCATCTGGGAGATGTAGTCCATGGCATTAGGATTGGCCAATGGTTATGAATCCAGACTTCGGCATCTCTTGGTCATTTGGCAATGAAAACGTTTCCATCTTTGGAGAGGTGCAGCGTAGTAAGCTTTTTAAAGTGATAGTGGAAGGAATTGGCCATAAGGATCTTCTTTATTGGGCTATATGCCCTTTGTTTGGCAGCTACCTCTTGAGTGAAATCACTATAGAAGGATATGGTGTGGCCATTCCATGTAATTTCTCCCATGTCCCTTGCAATGAGGACCAATTTCTTTTTGACTGAGATCTTAGGAGGTTTGCTGTGATCATTCTGGGGGCATTAACACTGTCCGGTCTACCAGCCACCCTGTGTGTCCTCTCCACACTGACCAACTACCTTCCTTCTTTCCCCCAACAGGTGTGGCAGCCAATCATTAAGAAAATGTTCCATATTCAGACCCTAGAATTCTTATATAGTTCCTTCAGCTCCTGTTGTCCTGGTCCTCGGCTCTGTACCAAAGTCTAGATAGCTTAGCTTTATGGTCCCTGATACATTGCAGGACAGTGATATGCTGCCTCTCCAGTTCCTCGGTTCTCTGCTCTAATACATTTTGTTTGTCTTCGAATCTACGCATGTCAGCAACATTCCTGACTAGGGAGGCTCTGATGTTGTCCACTCTGGTTAATAGTGCCTCCAGCATCTTTGTGATATTGGAGAGGACATCCCCTAGCTGGGCCTGTTCTTGGGGTGACTGAGGAATTGTTGTGCCAGATTCTAGTGCTTTGTCCCCCAAGGCATCCATCAACCCTTCTAGCCCTGTGTTTATGCAAGGAGATATTGCTGATCAGCGATTTACAGCCTTTTCCCCCCTACACCCTCGATTAGTCAGCGATCGCGACCTTTTAGATTTTGAGCCTGGCACTAACACACTGGTGGATGTACTCGCAGGTGAGTCTATACCCCTGCGCTCAGGCCTACATGGATTATCTCAACAAGTCGGCTCTGAAATATGCGCGTTGCAGTTACAACAGAAAGAGCATGGCTTCCCTCACCAGAACCATCAGGCTGACATTGACAAAGGTAGGAGGGAGGTTTGCAGTTGCTAAATTTACAGCTCAATCTGTCATTTCAGGGGATTATGTGTGATTTAGTGCCAGGCTAGGGCAGAGTGAAAGAACTACGCTGTCATCTTTGTTGGGTCCAAGCCACAACCCAGAGCCTGCTGACCCTTTGAACCATATATTGCACTGTGTATTAGTAGAATGGGAGGCCACAGCTTTTGTCTTCTAGTTATAATACAGCAGCACTCAAGAAGCAGGAAAGGATGAATCAGCACATTCCAAAATAATCCCAGAAAGGAGGCAGAAGAGTTAGAGAAGACTTGTGACACTGAAGATCTTTACAAAAGATGTAGGCAGCATGACATTTCCATATGTAAGCCCCCTGTAAAAGAGGGGCTTATATTCTCATATTAGGTATCCCTTTCCCCTTCCTACCCTCCCAATTTAGGAAATGTGTTAGTGCTCTGGGGGAAAATAACTGCTGGATGCCTCAGGGTGGCAGCAGAGAGTGGGTTTTGGGATTATAAAAAGGAACTGACAGGAGGTATCGGGGCCTTTCCAGCCCAGGCATTAGGTTTGGATCTGGAGGGGGAGGCTGGAAGGCAGAGTAAGGAGAAGAGTTTGAGCAGGCAGGTAAGGGAGCTCACCAGTCCAGATGGGCCAGTAGGGGACCTCCCCAAGAAGTGCGAGTCAGAACAGCTTTTTCATGTGCTGTGGTCAACGAGGAGTGGGAGGAAGGGAGCTCCGTAGGGAAAGGCATGTAGCCAGGTCCTGCGTCATTTGAGAGCAGGGATAGTGGGTGGCTTTGTAGGCCAGGAATGTGTAGGAGCCCTTGTAGACCACTAGTTGGTGTTTCCCCAGGTCACTAGGACTAGGAGGGCAGTGGCAGGGCCTTCCCATGAAGGGATCTGGTGGCAGTGGCTCCCTTTGTACCCAGTGTGACAGGGCGACCTGGAGGTGTAGAGGGAGCTGGGGGGGGTCTTTCACCCTGTAAGGGGCCTGTTTTGGAGAGGTAGGCCTGGGGTCCCAGTACATTGAGGTCTGGGTGAGTCACAGGCCGATTAGCAGACCTTGGAGGGCCGTCCTCATGCTGGAACTTATCGCAAGCCCAGGAGGCGAAAAGGGGTATGTGGGCCTTGTTGGGATCCCAGAGATGTGATCAGCAGAAACCAGAGTGTTTAGGCCACCAACGGTAAAAAGTACTGCCATAGTATGGGGCTAGTATTACTAGAGCGGGGCCAGGTTTAGAGACTGTCTGCACTAATGAGGCCAAGGAGAGGCTGAGTCAAGTAATAGTGCAAATTGTGGCAGTGCTTCAGCACTGGCACCAGTTATGGGAATGAACCTCCATGGAGATATTTAAGAAGGAATTGAAAACTCATTTGTGGAGAATGGCCTTCTTGGAAAGTTAAAGTGTATTGCAATATGTTTGAAATTTTATTGTAATTTATTATGTTTTTATGATGTATTTTATAATGTTTGTGGTCTTTGATGTTTTGTATGGAATGTTGAAGTTTTAATCAATTTGTTCAGGGCCTTGATATAGCAAAAGGCGCTATATAAATAAAATTATTATTATTATTATTATTACTATTATTGAGCAGCACCAGCTACCATGATAGATTGTGGGTTATGGGGCCTGGGTCATCAGAAAGAATCCTGGAAACCCCTGTGGCTTGGGCCAGCTGCCAGGGGCCCAGGTGGGGAAGGCCATTCACTTTCTTTCACCAGAGTTAAGGAGGGATGACCAGAGCCAGTGTGAAAGAGAGTGATCTCAAGGAGAAAAGAGAAGGTTGGCTTACCAGAATCCAGAGAAGTCAGGAGATTCCAGGGATCTGAGTTTGGGTAGGTCTCGGACAGAACATCCGAGGTAGGAAAATGAAAATCCTTGTTTGTGTCTGCCTGTATCCAACATTTTCCTGCTGCTTTAGAGTGTCCATCCACTACTATAAAAAGTTAGATAGCCCTTGGAGATGCTTATCTAGTTTAAAAGATGACATGTGTGACCCCTGTTTTGCTGAAAATCATTTGTATTACAGGTGAAAAATAAAAGCCAGTTTGGGGAGAAAAGAGTGCTTATGTGCATTATTTAACTGAGAGGGGGAGCAGGTGAAATGAAATTCTTACTGTCCCCCTTTATTTTCAGTTTAATTAATTTTCCATGACTTGCATTCCAGTTGCAGCGTTTATCCAGCCTGGTTGGGGCCGCAAGGACTTCCGAAACAGCTGAGGTGCAGAGGGAGATCTGGTCTGGTGGACAGCTCAGGGAAGAAAAGAGAGAGACAGAGAGAGATAAAGTACACAGCTATAGAAGAGTAGACGCCAAGCAGGTAGGAGACCAACTGTTTCCCTACTGTTCTGAAGCGCACAGGTCTCAAATGTTAGCACTTAGGAGTGCTCTCCCTTTTCTGCCCAGAACTTTTGCAATTGTGAAAGTATGCCCCTGATGGGGCAGGAAGTGGGGGGCGGGTTACACATAGGTTCAACAAGCCAACCCTCCTTTCCGACAGGAGCTGAAGCTTAGCCAACAATATCTTAGGCTTCTTTTGAGACCAAATTAACTGTGATCAGATAGTGTCTAAGGACTTAAAAAAGGTGGCTGGTATCTGCAGGTGGAAGTTTTCCAAAATATAATGCATGTAAGGGAAGTAATCAGCTTAAAGCTGTTCACCTTCTCCCAGATAGAAAGCAACAGGGCCTCCAACTTTGAAAGTCTGCCCTCGCCTTCTCAAGTATTGCTGCAAGATTCCCCCAGAGGGCATCATGAACAGTTGACTTGGCCAATATTCCCAAGCAGGTACATCCTTGGAGTACTATTAATAGAGGTATCCCATAAACAGGGACAAATAAACTGGAACCATGTCAGAAGCATCAGTGTGGCTGGGCCCCTGGTAAGCAGGGATCGTAGGTCAATTGCTTTAAACTTGACAGGGGGAAGGAAGTGCTTCAAACTCTTCAAAGTCCTTTATATCATGCCTATACCATATCCCATCTAGAATTCATGTCTCAGCTGTGGTGTCCATTTAAAAAATCACACTGTTTACAGTTGGAAAGGGTGAAATGAAATTTCACAAAACATATAAAGGGATTGTACAATAGATCTTATCCACCCAGACTATCTGCACTTAACCTTATGTCACTACAGACCTGTAGACTTCGGGGTGCCATTGTTCTTTTTTAATCTAATCAGCGACCCATACTTAATGACTGAACTCAGTTTGTCCCTATGAAACCAGAGGGCATCCCCTGCAACTTACAGGGAGAAAGTTTCATTATATATCCAGAAAGTGTTTTTATACTCTTAGGGTAATCCAACCCTGGGATAAACTACCCCTGCATATTGTAATAAGTAAAACAAAAAATAAACTTAAAAAAATAATTGGATACTTTCCTAACCTCGGGCATTACTTTGGCATATTACTCTGTGTGAATTATGAATTGGTATAGGAGCATTCCTGGGCTGCATAAGCGTTCTCGACCCTATTTTTTGTCCCTCACTATGAAACTCGTGCCTTTGACTTCATGAGGGCTGACTTTATTAAAATGGGAGCAATTTTGAAGGAGCTCATGGCTAAGCTGGGAGCAATCATGAGGGGTGGGAGAACAGGATCCATAATCCAAGATGGAGTCAAGGAAGTCTCAAACACTTGCCTTAAACAAAAGGGGAAGAAGAATAAGCTTATGAAAACATTGGTTTACATGGTACAGTAGGTGGCCCAAGCTGTAAAGGACCTTTCTTTATGTTATCAAGGGGGACTCAGGGAAAAGAGGACAGTGTTGACTACCTAGCAAAGTTACAAATAACTAGCAGAATGGCAAGGAAGACCAAGGCAGAGATGAAGCTGAGGATAGCAGAGGAGGTCCAGAAGGGTGAAAATGTACTCTTTTCATTATTTCTGAGAAAAACAAACAACAAAGGAAGGTATTCTCAGGCATATGAAATGACCTGAGTGGGTCGGGGATAACAGAAGAAAGGTAAAGTTACTACATGAATACTTCTACTCTGTATTCATGAAGTAAAAAGATGGACCAGTCCTGCAAGGAATGATGGGGATGAAGAAGGGAGCAGGGTGAAGATCTTCGAGGAAGAAATTACAGTAGAAATGGTCCTAAAGGGGCTCAGAACCCTTATGTTTGACACCTCTTTGGGACTGATGGTATGTACCCTGGTATACTGATGGAATTGACAGAGAAAGGCTGCCACTACTGTTCCCCACAATGCAGTCTCTCATCCTGAACCATGTCCGACCCATAGCAACCAGAGGATTCACTTAGGGACACCACCCGATGCACACCCCGGTGCCAGGGATCACGAGGTAGGTCACATACTGTACCACTAAGCCACAGCTCCCATCTCCTCCTTCCAGGGGGGGTCCTCCATACTACGGCCAGAAATTGCCCTGCACCACGCCTCTACTATGTCACCCGACTAGGCTGAAAACATGAACAGGGGGTGGACCAGGATGGCAATCTCCCCATCCTGGCCCTGAATCTCAGCCCTGCAGCTGAATTTGTTCTGCCTTCAGCCCAGGCACCTTCCTCCTGCTCCCAGAACCTTCCTCCCACTCCCAAAATGCACCAAACCACCCCTTTTAAAGGAGGGTATGCAGCCCCAGTTCCACCCGCCAGCAGGCATACCTGAACACTGGCCAGCCCTGAATGAAAGAGTCCTTGGCTAGTAAGTTCCCAGAGGGGGCTTACTCTAGGATACTGAGGGAATTTGCAGAAGTTCTGAGGCTCCTCTGAATGACCTGCTCAACAGTTCCCTAGGTACAGAGGTAGTTCCACAGGAATGGAGGACAGTAGACGTAGTGCCTCTGCACAAGAGTGGGAAAAGGAATGAGCCGGGGAACTACAGACCAGTCAATTTGACATCAGTAGTTGGCAAGCTTATGGACACAGTTCTCAAGGAAAGGTTGGCCAAGTTTCTAGAGAAAAACACACTCAAGGATACTAGACATCATGAGATTATGGTATGGAAGTTGGCCAGGCTAACCTGATCTATTTATTTTTTGTTTTAATTAGTTTTTTTTTTATCATTTCAACCATAACATAACAAGAAAACCAATGGATAAAAAAAAAATAATACACTGCAACTATGTACAAAAAAGTGAGTGCACAAACAGAATATTAACAATTGCTGACTTATTAATCCAAAGCAATAGGAAGGGCAATACTAAAAAGACAGAAAATAAGTTTACACATTTAATAGGGAGAAAAATACAACCCAAAACAAGATAGCTCAAAGGAGCATTAACATAATTATGACTGTGTTGACACTGTATAAAGGGTATGAAGTTTAGATCACCTTTTCTCATAAGTGCAAATTCTGTTGTGGACACTGGCTATAAGATTCTCCAAATGGAAATGAGCTAAGAGTTCGTTGAGCCACTCTGCGTGTTAAATGGTGTTGATCTCGCCAGTGCCTTAAAATTAATCTTTTCACTACCATAGATATTAATACCGTATGATATTTTTGTTCCTTAGCAGAAACCATCCTGAGATCACCCACAATACAAATTTCAGGTATAAAGTATTCTTGAAGACCCAGGAGTGGGTCCGACCTTGCTTTAATCTCCCACCAGAGGTGACAGACATCGGGACATTCCCAAAAAATATGCATTAATGTAACTTCCTTGGACCTGCATCTAGTACACATTGCAGATAAAACTCTTCCCATTTTAGTCAACTTTTGAGGGGTGTAGAACAAATTGTGCAATATAAACTATTTAGTCAAACGTAGTCTACTCTGGGTAATATAAGTAAAAAAATGTTTCCAGAGCTGAGACCAGTTAAACTTGGCTTCTGCAAAGACGTTTTGCCAAGCTCCACATAGAACTTCATGGCTTCTATACTGTTAATTTAGGAGGGCCTGATATAATTTAGAAATACTGTGGGGAACGAATGCCAAAGACTGCAAAGTAGAGAAAAAGGGGTCCAATGTTACCAACCAAGTAGATGATCCCTTATGATAGGAAACAGTGTGCTTGAGTTGAAAATATTTAAATGCCATATTATCAGTTAGGGTAAGTCATTCCTTAGCATGGGCAAGTTACATAAAGTGTCTCTCACATAACAGAGCAGAGAGGGAGATAGTGTCAATATACGGTAGCCAGCCTGGCAGGATGGGTTTACCTCCAATTCTAAAATTTGGGTTTCTAAAAAGAGGCTGTGCGATTTCTATGGATAAATTAAGTGACAAGGACATAAGCATTTGCCTATGTATTAAAAGTGAATTTCCCACAACAGAGAGTCTTAGATCTGGAGGTAATGTTTTAAATTTTGCATTCGATAGTGATAGCGGGGACAAATCAAATGAACAAATTTTTTCCAACTCAATAATAGGCCATAATGGAGTATAACTAAGGTGGTGAATCTGTTCTGTTTAGCGGAGCCACTGTAAGTATTTGCTTAGATGTATGGCCCAGTAATATAACCAAAAGTCCAGTAATTGTAAACCACCTTCAGCTTTAGGTGCTACAAGTTTGTTATGAGCCTGATGGGGAGTTTTGCTGGCCCAAATGAACCAAAAAATCATAGAATGTATTGTTTTAAAAAAATTTAGAGGAAGACATGCATTTATCATCTGTAGTGGGTAAAACAGTCTAGGAAGGACATTCATTTTAAAAATATTAATTCTCCCCCACAAAGTAAAGGGTAAGTGGCTCCACCTGATTGATTTCTTTGACTGGGATACAAGGTTGTTGGAATGGGGCAGGCAGTGGACATACTGTACCAGGACTTCAGCAAGACCTCCAACTTGGACCCACAGAAGACACTGATCAAGAACTTGGAGGACCTGAGGGTGGGGGTCAAGTTGATGAGGTGTGTTGAAAATTGTCTGGGGGAGAGGAATCAAACAGTGGTGTTTGGAGTGGGGGGTACTCAGGAATGAGATTCAGCCTGGTGCTGTTCAATGTGTTTATTAATGACATAGAGGATGGCATAAAAGGCAAAATATGCCTCTTCACAGATGACACCAAGCTCTGTGGGAGGGTAAACATGGAGATGAGGGTGGGACATCTGAATGAGGACCTGGCAAAGATAAAATGATAGTCTGGAATCTGGCAAGTGGGGTTCAAGGTGAAAGAGTGCAGTTGTGCACATTGGGGCCTATACACAAATGTGTGGATTGCCAATGCATCATGTATCTATGGCGCATTGGAACCCAATTCTCGAATGCCATGCAGTGGGGCTCCAGTGGACCCCTGGTACATTTGGACACACGGCCCTTGAACATATGACCCCCGGGCAGATCACACAGCTATGCACCACAGGTAGTCGGGGGGGGGCTTGTCTATAGGTGTTTACACACTCCATGACATTAACAAAGACACAGAGTACTGGGCAATGGGGGGGTGCATGATACAGCAAGAAGTACTCTACCATATATTTTGCATGCCACCCACAGAATAACCCACAGCTTGCTGGATGATGGAGCCCCCATCTACTGTGCTGTCCCAGCCCTGTGGACTGACTGGGTTGGCTGTGGGAAGCCAATCAAGCATTAGCCCATAAACATTTAGTTGCACTGTCCTATGTCTTTCCAGAATCCCCTGCTCGTGTGGAACAGGGGTGCACTATATGACCCAGGATAGGCATCTGAATGGATGCCTGTGGTGTCCGTTAATCTGCCCCCCCCATGATTGTGCATGCCAGGGGGCAGGGCTACAGACAGGCATCATGCAGGGGCACAGAGTTGTGCATCCTGCACACCCTGCACCTGTTCAGAGGAGCATAGCTATTCGGGATAGGTATGTGTGAATTGAACATTTTAGGTATACATTTGCGCATAGACCTCATTGGAATTAAGAACCACAGGACAGATTACAGACTGGAAGGCATTAAGGTCACAGTATCTGTGGAAAAAAAAGACCTAGGAATAGCAATCATGAGCAATCTGAAAGCCTTGGTGCAATGTGCCGAGGCTGCTGTGAGGGCAAGAAGTATGCTGGGCTGCATAGATAAGGTTTTCACCAGTAGGAGGAAGAAGCTTATACTGCCACTCTACAGGCCAATGGTGCATCCACTCATGGAGTACTATGTGCAGTACTGGAGACCTTACCTAAAAAGAACATTAACTTGCTAGAGGTAGCCCAGAGGACCAGAAGAAAAAATACTGGCACCATAAAAGCAGAGTGCAGTGTTCGCCCAAGCTGTATGGCATTTGGATTACATGAATAAAGCCTATTGCACTTTGTTCTTATGGTGCCAGTGTTTGTTCTCCTGCAGCTTTGGTTATTTTACCAGGCACATTTGGAGCATTTCAAGTGGAGATTGTTGTTTAACTGTTGGTAATTCAGAGGAGAGCTATAAAGATGATTCAGGGACAGCAGGTGCTTGCATATGACCAAATGTTGGACCGGTTAAACATATACTCCCTTGAGGAGAGAAGGGAGTGAGGGAACATGATAGAGACCCTCAAATATCTCAGGGTTATTAACAGGTCAACCTTGGGGTAGCAGCTTCAAGCTGGCAAGTGGAAGTTTCAGGAAAGAAGTTAGAAGGCACTTCTTCACAGAGAGAGTAGTGGCAGGGTTGAACAGACTACCAGAGAAGGTAGTAACCAAGAAAATGGTTGGGTGTTTCAAGAGGGGATGGAATAAGATTAAGGGGAGGGTAAGGGTGACATGTGTGTGTGTGTGAAGGGGATGGAGCAACATGTAACACAAACTACAAAGCTCCAGACCAAGCAGACTCTCTAGAATTAGTGCTTTCTGCTGGCTTTTCATATATTTGTAAGTACAATCTGAGGTCAGAGGGAGAATTTTTTACTTTTGCCTATTTGATTTATAGCTTGAAAGACCTGTATATTACTTTATACCCTATCCGGACAAACTAGATAGTTAGGGATGTCCATCAATAGAAAAGTAATGGCATCAGCAAAAAGGAGAATCTTATACCACACAGTCACCAACTTCAAGATCAAGGAAATTTGGTACCAAATTGATCTTTGGGGCCAAGGGCTCAATGGTCAGCAGGAACAAAAATAATGATGAGGTCAACTCTGTCAGCTACCCTGAACTAGTGAGAACTGAGGAAATACTGCTGAGTTAGACATTACTGCACTGCCAGGGCCTGATATAATAACCCAGTGAGTGAAACAAAGGCAGGTGGGTACCCATAATGCTGAAACGCATTGAATAGAAAATGCCACTCCACCCTGTTGAAAGTTATCTCCTTGTCTAATATCAGGGTGGTGGCAGGCACATCCAGAAAATGGACCTCCCAGATGAAATCAAGATGCCTCAGTATATAATCCGGTCATAAACATCCCTGGATGAATCCCACTTGATCTGGATGAATGAGACCAGGCATTACCAACCACAAACACCCCACCAACACTGTGGTGAAAATGTTGACATTCACGCTGATAAGTGATATGATGGATAGAGAGATAGATAGAGAGAGAGATAGAGAGATAGACGGACAGATAGACAGATAGATACTGTAGACAGAGATAGGTAGATAGATAGATACTGTAGACAGAGATAGATAGATACTGTAGACAGAGATAGCGAGAGATAGATAGATAGACAGATAGACAGAAACTGTAGACAGAGATAGATAGGTAGATAGATAAATACTGTAGACAGAGATAAATAGATACTGTAGACAGAGATAGATAGACATATAGACAGATAGATACTGTAGACAGAGAGAGAGATATATAGATAGATAGATACTGTAGACAGAGATAGATAGAGAGATAGATAGACAGACAGATAGACAGAGATGGATAGGCAGATAGATAGATGGATAGATAGATAGATAGATAGATAGATAGATAGATAGATAGATACTGTAGACAGAGATAGATACTGTAGACAGAGATGGATACCGTAGACAGAGGTAGATAGATAGATATGTAGCTAGATAAACAGACAGATAGATAGATAGATAGATAGATAGATAGATAGATAGATAGATAGATAGATAGATAGATAGATAGATAGATAGATAGAAAAAGACAGGGTGAAACTATTAAGACTTTTCAGCCCTGTTTACAAAGTTGTCCTGTTTTACAAAGGAGGTAACATTTGGTGCATTGTGGCACAGTTGACATACATTTTACATTTAGCATACAAGATGTGTTTCAACAATAAGTGCCTTTCCGAATCTTGTTTTTAGGAAAATACAGTTTAATATACATGGCAAAGTTTTACCATAGATACCATAACAGTGACAGTAGGAGTGCCTACAGAACACAAGGAGACTTCATGTTCCTGACTCATATACTGGTCCATTCTAGTTTCCTTCCATGGACCAATATATTACTAACTCTGTGTTAGTTATTACCGTGAGATTATAATTAGTCCCATGTTTTTTTTGTTTTGCTTTCTAGATGGCTTCTTCCTGCACACTTGGTACTGCTGTGTCTTTTACTTATCTGGACTTGTACTGTATGGTGACATGTTTGTTTCTGATGTTCTCTCTATTTCTAATACCCTTTTTTTTGTATAGGATATTTTTAGAACAATTTGTTGCTATGCTTCTTGACTGTATAATGAGATGTAGTTATGTGCTATATTGGCTCATGTGTACATTTTGCAATGGTGTTACATGTTAAAAATCTCAATAAAAATCTTTATGGCAAAAAAAAAGCACACCAGGGGTATGCTCTACATAGTTAAACAGACAGTTACAAATATCCTTGATCATGTTATCCAGCTGCAGTTTAAAGGATTTAACGTAGGTGCTTTTTTAGTCACTGGTGGGTTCTTGTTCCACACCTTTGCTGCCCATCTGTTTGAGGTCATTTCCTTATATTAGGAAGCTGTTCTGGGGAGGTCTGCTCCCCTGTTTATTACCTCTCGTAATTTGTGTGAGTGCTGTGGACTAAGTTCCAGATTACAGACTGTGATGGCTCTTTCGTGCAATCTGTAGGCTGTTTAAGCTTTCAGTTTCTCCCTTCTAATTATAATATAGGGCAACAATCAGCGCAACCAACACTCTGCTGGGCCTTCTTGTATATCAGGGTAATTAACACCTGCATAAACGCAGGAGGGAGGGAACCATTACTCCATACTTCATGAAGACCTTTGACAATGGAGGAGCCAAGAGAGAAAAAAGGCTGCATAAAATTCACTCAGATACCCATCTAAGCCAGTAGATTTCCCACAGGACATTGGAGCTATGGTATAACTTACTTCTTTAGGAGACATGGGAGGAGCAGGCATAGTGCGCATTTTAATAGGGACCTGAGGCAGGGCAGTATTAGAGAAAAGAATCAAGAAAGATGGGATATGGCCTGCAGTACACACCTCCCAATAAAAACAAACACATTCTGAATTGATATCCAGTAGAGAGATTACCTCCAACCACCCTCCTCGCTGCTGTATGAAAATCCAGAATATATTCTTTCATCTCCTGTACCAAGGGACTATGCACCAACAGATGCCCCAACAGTTCCCCGGCTTCCCAGTATTTTTAATTCAGCCAAAATAGAGCATATTTAGTTTTAGAATGTAGAATGGACTCTCTTTTAGCCTGAAAGTCAGCTGTCTGCATCTGGACAGCCTCATTTGGATTCAATGACATGTGGTGAGACTGCATAAAATTAGACCTCTGGCCTGGTTTTCTCTGAGCTCATTATCTTGTTCCTTATGGAGGCAGGGCATATATGCTAGACTGCCCTCGATCACAGTTGCTTGCCATAAAATAGCCTGGGACACATCAGGGGGTAAATTGTACTCAAAGTACCTATCCAGCTGTGAAAACATATCTGCAGGCCCTTGGTATAAAGAACCACCACTCCTCTGGACTTACTAGAGAAGGCACTGTAGTATGCCTTACCCACCCAAATCAACCGTGGGCAAGGTGGGTCTCCTTTAGCTAAGCAAAATCACAGTCTATAGCATGCAGTTTGGAGAGGCTCTTCCATTGCTTCAGAATGCAGTTTAACCCATTCACATACCAGCTTACCACTTTAAAGTTATAGTATGAAGTCATGTTGGATAAAGATTGTGCAGGTCTTATTTTTGTTTGTATAGTCTGTTTACTCTGGGTAGAGTATCTTGTTTTAGTGGTCCCTACTTCTTCATTTTTCAGCTGGAAAGAACTCATAAAGTACAAGATTTTGTGGAGCAAGACATTATTACATTCAGAAGATGAATTGCTATTTTTCATTTGCAAAATAAATCACACATAGTGATATGAATCAACTCCTGGATCTTAGTAATACATCAGTGCAGCAACTACTAGTTCAAGTAATAAAAATAAACATTGTGAGAACGTGCTAGCAAAAATAAACATTGTGAGAACGTGATAGCAAAAATAAACATTGTGAGAACATGCTAGCAAAAATAAACATTGCGAGAATGTGTTAGCAAAAATAAACATTGTAAAAGTCGGTGGCTGTGCTTCAGGTGTCATTTGCACAATACACTGACAAAACCTGTATTTTTTTTTTATCTTTGCATCTTAGATTTTGTCATGATGCACCCTGGCCCATGATAATCTAACTACAACATCCAGATTGTCTCATTTGCAAGAGGTGATGCACATTTCATGTCATTCATGTTTGGTAAAATAAACAACAGAAGCTCAATTCCAGCTTCCTGAACTGAACAATAGCCTGCGCTGTGCTTCCCATTAAGACTAACAACTAAGAAGCTGCCCCTAACAGAGTAAAAGCACTGTATTACCTACAGTCTCAAATTCTTAATGTATGTAACATTAGTATTTGTTACCAGATGTATATTGAAGGAACTGCTCTGTGTCACTATCTTGAAATATTTAATTGAGTCCTGATTTTGTGGAGCAGACTCTTATTACATGCAGCAGTATTGCTAATTAATAACAAATTCTGGTCAGAGCCAATATAACTCCTCAGAGCGATGCGAGTGTGGAAAGAGTGAATGAAAGAATATTCAGAGCTCTTGTCTTACTCTCGCTGCACCAGAGTCTGTTGGACATGTGTGGAAGTGAATGCAGAAGCACCACATTAAAGTAGTATAGTGCATGCTGACTATATAAGTGAGCTCACCAATGGTCACAAACATACTGTTATACTGTTATTAGGCAATCTATGTAAAGGACAGGATAAAGTGTATGGGGAAGAAGGGGAGGACGGAAGCAATATGGATGCAGTTCCGGGATGTTAAAAATAGGACACTGAGGATGGGGATGGTATATGGGCCACCATCTCAGGAAAGCAGCCTAGATAAGGAATTAGCAGAATAAATCAGGAGGGTCTGCAGGAAGGGGAGCATGGTGGTGGTGGGGGACTTCAACCTACTGGGGTGGAGTGGGACACCCCAACCACCACAAGTGCAAGGGAAAGGATTCTTTTAGATGCACTCCAGGACAGCTTTCTGATGCAGCTCATCTGGGAACTGACTTAGGTAGGAAACACTCTGGACTTGTCCTGGATAATGGGGAAGCAGTAAGGTATCTGAAAGTGGAGGAACCACTGGTAGAGAGTGATCACTATTTTGTATGGTTCAAAATAATCCACACCAGAGTGTTAAAGCAGGGATACCTTGAGCTACTAAAGACACACCTAAGCCACCTGGACTGGACACCAATTGACTCTGCCATTGATGTAAACCAAGCCTTAGACCTTTTCATCAGCCACTTCACTGCGGCCTGCAATATCTTTGCACCTCTCAAAAAGCTGAAGGTCAGGGGCAGAGCTAACCCTTGGATAACCCCCGATCTAATCACTTTACTCAAACATAGGGATCATCTCTGGCACTGTGCCCATGCAACATCCAAACCTGGGGATATTCATAAATATAAAGCTGCCAGAAATGAGTGCACGTGGGCAGTTAGAGAGCCAAAAGCAAATACTTCAAGGAAACTCTCTAACTCCTGGGGTGATGGAAACAAATTTGGAGTAACTTGAAAGACCTTACAGGCAAGGACCCTAAGTCACCACCCACCATGCTAAACATAAATGGAACACCAACAACTGACCTGTACACCATCACCAACACCTTTAACAATCGTTCTCCAACTGGATAGTGTCCTCCTTCTAATTTCTTTGATGCCCCTCTGGTAGTAACCCTCCTGCAACTACTCCGCTACACCCCTGCCCCACAATTCTACTTCAAGGAGATCCCAGTACATGAAGCCAGAACCTATACTCAGAAGGCCATTCACAATGCAGGCTACAGCGGTGACTCCTTGACCTGGAGTTGTTAGCACTTGTCCTTGAAGAAGTCCTTGAACCCTTGACAAAGGTCCTCAATCTATCACTATGGATGTCCCAGTTCCCATCTCACTGGAAACAAGGACCATCACACGGTACACAAAAGTGGAGACAAATCACTGCACTCCAACTACAGACCTATCTCCATCCTCCCTCCATTGTCTAAGGCCCTGGAGCGCATCGCCTCAGACCAATTAGTCAAGTACCTGGAAAAATACAACATCCAGTGTCCTGAGCAACATGGTTTCCGAAAAGGGCACAGTACCACCACTGCACTATTAGAATTCACAGGCTTCATCCATACCACACTTGATCAAGGAAACTGTGTAGGGGCAGTATTCATTGACCTTATGAAAGCCTTTGATACTGTGAACCACCCACTCCTACTCAAGCAATTATCAAACATTGAGCTCTCCAATGAAGCACTGCTCTGGTTTTCAAGCTACCTTGGGGAGAGGGTCCAGCGGGTTAGGATTGCTGGTGTTACCTCGGAAGAAAAGCCAGTCCTTTCAGTGGTCCCACAGGGGTCCATCCTGGGGCCACTACTCTTCAGCCTCTTCCTCAACGACCTTCCCAGTGTCTGTCACCAGAAATTACTGCTCTACGCCGATGACGCAGTCATGTTCATCAACCACCAAAATGCAGAGCTCCTCGAGAAACAATTACAGCTCGAATTCATGCGCATCAAAGAATGGTTCAAGTCACACAAACTGGTCATGAACTACAGCAAAACAAAGGTTATGACCTTCTACAATGCCAGGAGCAAGTACAAATCCAGTGACCTCACCATCCTAAACCAGACAGGGACATTACTTGAACACGTTCCTGATTTTAAATACCTAGGTGTCACATTGGACAGCTCACTGTCCTACCATCGGCACATAGATTCTGTCGCCAAAGCCACCAACATCCGTATAGGCCTGCTCTACAGGCACAAACACTGCATGACTCCTGACACTCTCCGGTTGGCTATCAACAGCTCTGTCACCTCCATCATCGATTATGGGCTAGCAATTTATGGCTCTGCCTCCGCCTCTGCCCTCCGCAGAATTACAGTTGCACTCAACAAAGCATGCAGGCTGCTAACTGGGGCTGATCGACTTATACACACTTGTGACCGGTACACTCGGGCAGGATGGCTACCTTTCATCAGCCGGATACAGTATCAAACCTGCCTCTTAGCCAAAAAAGTCCTCCTCTGAGTCATGCCCCCGGGCATTGAAAAGCTACTTATTGACCACCACAACACCCAGAGAACTAGAAGTTCACAACAACTAACCTTCCTTGTCCCCAGATGCCGGACTACCATGGGCCAGAGGACTTTTTCCCACAGAGCACCACAGTGGTACATTACTCTCAACAAAGAAACTCTTACTGCTGCTGCTCTTGGCCCTTTTAAGAGACTACTCCGACTTCATCTAATTTCAACTAGTCGTTGTGACTGCCTCGCCTAATCGGGGGCACACCGTTCACTGCCCTCCACTTCAGTCTTGAAAGCTATCTCTCCCCACCTTGCCTCCTTCTACCTGCCTACCCCCTTGCCCCCTCTCCTTTTCCTCCCCTGGGGCATTTCCTGACTTTTATCCCTCCTCTCTCTCTCCTCTCCCTTTAGAGCTCTTACCCTCACCCTCTACCCTCCGACAATGGCCTTCCTGCCTGCATACCCCATTCCCTCTCACCTGCAGTGCTTATTTCCAAGATTGCCCTTGGCTGGTTATGTCATGCTACCTAACATTTGGCACATTTTGAATTACTGGAATTTCCTAAGCCTCATTCTCTTACTTCTTGTTATTGTGTAACTATGTACTATTATGTTGACCTTTGTATGTATGTATACCCCCCATTCCTTCGACGTGGAACCTTTGTAAATGAGCAGTTCCTGCTCAAAGGTATTTGTAATCCTAGATTTCAATAAAATAAAAATAAAATAAAAAATGGTTCACACTCAGTATAGGGAAGGAAGCAGGGGGCACAGGAACAAGGATGATAAAATTTAAGGGGGCAGACTTTAGAAAAATGAAGGATATATTGGGCAGGCACCTAGCATGTATACAACCACACATGGATGCTAACCAGAAATGGGGCATTATAAAGGAAGGGCTGGTGAAGGCCATGAATTCGGGCATCAGGAAGATAAGAAAGAAGAGAAAGGCAAAGAAACCCAGATAGTTAACACAGGAGGTTATGGAGGTGGTGACGGCAAACAGGGTAGCATTTTGTCTGTTCAGGAAATTGAGTAGTGGGAAAAGATAAGGATAAGTACACACAGAAGCCGGGGAGGTTACCAGACTGGTAAGCATGGTAAAGGCAGTCAGGGAGCTAAGGCTGGCACAGGGAATCAAAAATAAAGAGAAAGACTTCTTCCACTACATCAGTGAGAGAAAGAGGAGTGAGGATCAGCTGTTGAGGTTTAAAAAAGACAGAGGGTGGGTAGAGAAAGTGGCAGAGCAGGCATAGGCACTGAACTAATATTTCTGTTCAGTATTCACAGAGGAGAATGGGACCTGATTCCCCAGGCAAGGGGGGTGGGAAGGGGGGAAAATTACAGATATAGGGATTACAGAGATCAGGGTACTAGATAGGCTGAGGGCATTAAGGGTGGGTAAAGCTCCTGGACCTGATAGCATTCATCCTAGGGTACTAAGGGAACTGGCAAGGATCCTGGTGGGGCCACTGGCCAACCTGTTCAATACCTCCCTGGACACTGGATGTGTACCACAGGACTGGAGAGCGGCCCATGTGGTGCCCATCCATAACAGTGGACCAAAGGATGAACCAGGAAATTATAGGCCAGTGAGACTCACTTCGATCATGAGAAAGCTCATGGAGACCATCCTAAAAAGAGGCTAGTGGGCTTCTTGGATGATAACAGTCTTCAGGATTGTCAACAGCATGGGTTTGTAGCAGCAGATCATGCCAGACAGACCTCACAGAGTACTATGACTGGGTGATGCGGGAACTGAACAAGGGCCATGTAGTGGATGATTGGTACCTAGACTTCAGCAAGGCCTTTGACTCAGTGCCACATGGGAGGTGAGGAGTGAAACTGGGAAATGTGGGGGTAGGGCCCAAAATGGTGACATGGATCACTAACTGGCTAAGGGGAAGGCAGCAAAGGCTGGTGGTGGGGAATCTGTCATCACTGAGAGCGGTGACAAATGGGGTACCGCAGGGAACTGTGCTGGGACCAGTACTGTTCAGGATCTTTATTGCAGATGTCTCCTATGGATCCAGAGCAAGATCAGTCTGTTCACAGATGATACCAAGATGGGAACCATGGTTGATGATGAGATGGGGTGGAAGGGGTTACAGAAGGGCCTGACTAATCTGTAAGAGTGGGCAGAGACGTGGCAACTGGGATTCAACACCAAGAAGTGCAAGGTCCTGCACTCCGGAGCCAGGAAATAGGAGAGGGAGTACCACTTGAATGGGGTACAGTTGGGGAGTTCCATGGAGGAGAAAGACCTAGGGGTGATCATTACGGGGAGTATGGACATCTCTACTCAATGGAGGAGGGAGGCAGCAAAAGCCAACAAAATGCTGGGGTGTATTGCAAGAGGGATCTTCACCAAGAGAAGTGAGGTTATCCTGCCCTTCTATAGGTCTTTGGTTAGGCCCCACCTTGAGTACTGCATGCAGTTCTGGCACCCATTCCTGAAGAAGGACATCAGATTGTTAGAAGGGGTGCAGCAAAGAGCCACAAAGATGATCCAGGGATTGGAGAGCAAGCCTTATGAGGACAGACTGGGGTAGCTGAATATGTATTCACTGGAGGAGAGGAAGTATAGGTGGATATGATGAAGACCTTTAAGCATCTGAATGGGGATACACAAGACCAACACAGAAGGGCTTTTCCAGATGAGAAAGGGGAGGGACATGATGGGGCAAGGTTTATGATTGGAAGGGGGAAGATTCAGGATGGAGATGGAGGCACTTTTTCACTGAGAGAGTGGTGGGCAAATGGAACATCTTGCTGGATGAGACAGTGTCCTGTACAACAATGGGCAGCTTCAAGAGGGGTGGGACAGGGTTAGGGGCAGGGATACTGGAAAGAGGGGGGTAGGAGGAGCAGCTGCAAGATGAGCTGCTAGCTACACAATCAAGCAGACTCAGTAGATCACATGGCCTGTTTCCACTGACATTTCCATATGCTCGTATGTTCATAGAATGTATCAAAAACTAACATTAGCCATTCAGTTAATTATGGAACTGAGAAAGAATATATACATCTGAAGCTGAATTATTAATAAGGAAATAATCTAAAAAGTATTATTAGAAAGGAGTACTGGAAACTTTTTAAAGAGGGACTCAGGCCAAAAGTGCTGCTTTGCAGAATTAGAATAAGCATACCCCCAATAAATCACATACCAAATATTAGGTTTCTATGTTACTTCGTCTTAAAGTTATGAGCTATTTCGTAACTCTGATCTCACCACCTGTTCAAAAGAGCCAGTTTCAGTGAAGAGCTGCTGATGATGTCCTCTCCAGAACTCAGAGTCTAGTCTTCCCTGTCAGCAAGCTTACAGTTCCTGTTTCTCCAAAGTTTAAAAGTCATGTGCAATGGTTTTTACAAGTAAAAGAGGCCACAACATTCAAAAAACATTTCTATAAAAACTATGAGTGTTTCAGGTTTTGGAACAAAGTTGACAAATTCATATTTTTAATGCCTTTTTGATGTGGTCCATTTCTCCAGGGTTGCTGGATGCTAAGTCAACATGCCTCCAGGCTGCTGATACCATTTGGGGTGCTACTCTACTGTGTCTGTTAGGCAGTTGTATTGCTACTAGTACTGCATAATGTTGGTAACTTCACTGCTGTTTGTCAGAGTCTGCTTTATAACAAGTTTTAAAGAGCACTTTCCCAGTCCTTTTGACTTTCATGCATAAATTACCCATTCTTGCATTGATTCAGGAATTGTATTTCATTGCTGTCCTCTGCAGTCAGTTTTTGCATTCGGCAAAATGAATGAAATGCAATTCCAGAATCAGTACAAGAAGGAGTAATATATGCATGAAAGTCAAAAAGACTGGGAAAGGTTCTCTAAATCTGTCTCTCAGCAAAATATTGCTGTTTTATAACATATCTTTTCCTAGCACTTGAAACTCAGCCTCCTGTTCCTGTAAGTTTCATGTCCTGTCTTTCACAAAATGGGATAATTTGAGTATGAAAGTCAAAAGGACTGGGAAAGATGCTGACAGCAAGTCTATCTTCTCAATCCCCGTGCTTTGTTACCGATGGAGAAGAAAGTCAATTTTACAAAAAAAAAAAACATACCGACAAGGCATTTGGATTTTGCCATAATGCATTCCGAACAGGGTGTATTGGGGAAGGGGGGAACATAGTATGTACATTGAGTACTGGTAGTTTCCATTACAAAATTGCTGTGACAGCACTGTACTACACAGTGTGAGTCACTCATAGATACATAGACAGTGTCGGCAGATATGGGCTTATGGCCCACCCAGTCTGCCCATTTGAGCTTGTAAGTTCAGTTTATGTTTTCCTAGAAGTCTGTTGCCCCTAACCCCTGACCTCCAGAATTCCTTTATGTCTATCCCATGCATTCTTAAATCCCGTGATTGTTTCAGCCCCCACCACTTCCTCTGGCAGGGTGTTCCACTTGTCCACCACCTGTTCTGTGAAGAAATTCTTCCTCATGTTTCCTCTGAATCGTCCTCCCTCCAACTTCATCCCATGCCCTCTAGTCCTGGAACATCTTTTTCACTTAAAAATAGTGTATTCCTGCACCCTGTTCCTCCCTGTAAGATACTTGTATGTCTCTATCATATCCCCTCTCTCCCTCCTCTCCTCCAGGGAGTACATGTGCAGTTCCTTCAACCTGTCTTCATAGGACTTGTGATGCAATCCATGCACCATCTTTGTTGCCCTCCTCTGAACCTCCTCTACCCTGTCTATGTCCTTATGTAGGTATGGTCTCCAGAACTTTACACTGTACTCCAGGTGGGGCCTCACTAGTGTCTTGTATAGTGGAATTATGACCTCCCTTTTCCTGCTGGTGATGCCCCTGCCTATACATCCCAGCATCCTATTTGCTTTACCTGCTGCCTTGTCACACTGTTTCCCTACCTTGAGGTCATCAGAGATGATAACCTCAAGATCCCTTTCCTGCTTGGTGCATGCTATATCCTCACCCCCCAACTGATATATTGTGCCAGGGTTTTTGTGCCCCATATGCATTATCTTGCACTTCTTTGAATTGAATTTCAACTGCCAAACCCCTGACCATTCTTTAAGTTTCTGCAGGTCCCTTCTCATTCTGTCTACACCCTCTGGTGTGTCTACTCTGTTACAGAGCTTTGTGTCATCAGCGAACAGTGAAATTCTGCCTTCTAGGTCCTGCGCAATGTCACTGATGAAGATGTTGAATAGGACCAGTCCCAGCACTGATCCCTGTGGTACCCCACTGGTCACTCTTCCCTCTGTGGAGTGACAGCCATTTACAACCACCTCTGTGTCCTGCCACCCAGCCAGTTACCTACCCACCACACTACTGTCCTGCCCACACCCATATTCCCCAGTTTGTGTAATAGTCTTCTATGTGGCACAGTGTCAAAGGCCTTGCTGAAGTCCAGATAGGCCATGTCCACTGCCCTCCCTCTGATCCACCTCAGTCACCCAGTCAAAAATTCAATGAGGTTGGTCTGACATGACCTCCCCTGGTGAAACCATGCTGCCTTGGGTCCTGTAGTCCATTGACAACCAGATGTTCCACCAATCTCTCCTTCAGTAGTGCTTCCATGATCTTCCCCACTACCGAGGTGAGGCTGACTGGTCTGCAGTTCCCTGCTTCCTCTTTGTTCCCACTTTTGTATAAGGGGACTACATCTGCTGTCCTTCAGTCTTTGAGTACCTCCCCTGTTTCCAGTGATCAGCTAAACAGGATAGCCAGAGGTTCAGCCACCACCTCTCTTAGCTCATCTGTCCTACAGTGATGCCATCAGGAGCCAGCAGCCCAGCAGCTGAACAGCAAAGGCAAGTGCAGCAGGGCTAAAGCAGGTCTCAAAAACAAATACAAATTATGGAAGGCAGAGTAAACCTTGGTCAAAAATAACAAATGCAAACACCCTTTCAGGTCTAGTACTGCATATAATGACTACAAGATATAACTTTTGGACCATAATGAAAGGTGCTCTTTAACAGGGGCCTAATATGTCTTAATACCTGCTAGTGGTGGAAGTGTTAGCCCTGGTAAAATTATCATTTTAATGTGAAATACAGCATAGATGAGTCTGAATGTAGGAAAAGTAACAGCCTGTCAGGGGGAAAACACTAGGGGCCAGATATTCAAAACTTTGCACCTGGCGTAAATCGATTGTGCCATGATTGCACCACATTTGCACCACAGTGCTATATGCAAAAGGCCAAATAGCACCAATGCAACATGATAGTGCCAATGCTATGAGATAATGTATTCATGGTGCAAAGTGAGGGGTGGGGATATGCATAGAGGCACAACGGTATATTAAAAAGTATAGCTCAGTGCAATGTGCGTTAGTGCAACATGTAGAGCAGTGCAAATTACTGCCCCTGTAAAGGTGGTCTTGATGTTGGGCAAACCCAAGACAGGGGGCATGGACACAGCAGCAACAGGGAACAAGGCTGTATGCATCCAATGAGGAAGCAGTGTGGGTGAATGGCCACCCTGGGCCACTCCATGTGCGCAGACACACAAACTGTGAAATGCAATGCTCCAGCAGTGTTGTGAAGTGAACACTCATGTAAATGTTACAACTGAGCTAGAACACTACTTGCAGCAACTAACTCTTTGTACGGTATTGTAATGTGTTCCTAATGTGATATTTGTGTATTCTGTGTTGTTGTGCATTGTATTCCTTTATTGTACACTGTTGCATCTCAGCCACAAAGTAATTGTCTCTGGGTCATTCCTGACACTGGGCCTTGGTCCAGTGTGCTTACCTGGTGAACAAGGTGATAAAAAACAATGAACAGAACACATACATGGCAGAGACATGCTGCACACAGACAGCATGCCCATGTCACCATCATCTGGCACCGGTACTAACCCTGCCAGGCATTAGTGGGTGCCCCAGTGCACAAAGGACTCCATGGCAGTGCATCCATGCAGCACACACTCCAGGTCCCCTATTGGGGTACACCAAAACAGTCCAGCAGACAAATGCTGCACTAGGGGAATGGAGGGTGTTGAAGGGAGGGGTGTACAGGTGGTCAGGTTGCACCACATAGCAGATACTGCCACATGGCTGGGGCCATCCACACAGTGGCACATTTTCCACTCACAGGACTGCTCCTGACAGTAGTGTGCCAGTATGATGGTATGTGTGGCTCCCTCAGGGCTCATATCCTACACCTGTCCAGGATCCCAGCACACACAGACAACCATGTATATGGTAGTGTGGGGATCCCATGCCACTGGTGCAGCACATGAGGGTCTCAGGACAGTATGACTGTGGTGTCCATTGTCAGATCAAATCTTCCAGCTGTGCTTGTCAGTGTGTGGATAGCATCAGTCGCTGTTGTTTGTAGGCATTGCTGTGTACCTCACAGTATCATCTACTATGGTACTGTACCAGCTGATAAACACTGTGACAGGAACAACGATTTGCCTCTGGCATGCAGCACAACCATCCATTCTTAGCATCTGTATCCAAACCAAGACTGTAGCTGTTGTTCTTTGAGCTGTGAACACACAATGAATGTGGCAACTGACCTGTAATACCAGTCGGACCTACAAGTGGAGCTGTGAGCACCATATTATAACGTTGGGCAAGCCACATGCAAAGCAAGTTGTAGTGAGTTGCTAATGTGGCTGTTTGCTCATAGATTGCCTAAGTAGGCTCATTTGCATTGCGGGTTTCAATATAGCAAACTTTAACACCAGGCAAATGGGATTGCTCCAGGCAAATGTGTCAATGCTGTGCAATACTGCAATGTTCCATTGCATGGTTCTGCAGTATTTG
The DNA here is from genome assembly GCA_016271365.2 of Neoceratodus forsteri. Classification (NCBI taxonomy): domain Eukaryota; kingdom Metazoa; phylum Chordata; order Ceratodontiformes; family Ceratodontidae; genus Neoceratodus; species Neoceratodus forsteri. The sequence continues at coordinate 35,937,680 of CM057450.1, forward strand.
GCCTGCACTGTTTCCTGCTGTTGTGCTCCACTGCTTTACTAGCACACACATTGCCCACATTGTTCAGCCTTACCTCACTCCAACTGTGTGCACTGTTGCTGTTTGCACTGCTCTTGGTTGCTATATTCAGTGCTGTCTTATTTGCTGTGCTATTGTTGCACTGCACTCTCAGCCCTGTTTGCACACCTTCATTTGCATGCTATATTCAACTTATTTAGCCCTGAGACTATTCCTTTGAATATGGCATGCAAATGGTTCCGGGCTAATTTTGCTTACCATGCAGTGCTAATTTTGCCCTGGTGGGGCAAAGTTCTGAATATCTGGCCCTTGGTTGGCTGGGTTGCCTACTGCATAGAAACTCATAGTAAGGTTTCAAACCAGCATCTGTCCCATCCCATTTATAGGGCTGTAGAATAATTGTTTTAAAGTGCCATCCTGACAAATCACCTCAATTGAATGACCAGTGTGAATGATCACAGCCTTCCACCACATCAGAACATTGTTCAGTCTGCAAACCTCACAAGTGAAAACAGGAAATTTTGTTCACATGCCTTTCCAATATAAAAAATAAACTGAAACTAAACCTCACTACAGCATGCTATGATTCAGCATTCAGCAACCCTGGAGAAGAGAACCACAACATAAAGGCACCAAAATGCATATAAAAGAATACATATTTGTCAACTTTTTTACAAAACCTGAAACACACAGTTTATATGGCAATGTTTATTTTGAATGTTGCTACCTCTTTTACTTGTGGAAACTATTGCACATGAACTCCAACCTTTGAAGAAACAGGTTCTATAAGCTTGCTGACAGGTAAGACTAGACTCTGAGTTCTGGAGATGACATCATCATCAACTCTTCACTGAAACTGGCTTTTTTCAACAGGCAGTGAATTTAGGTTTGTAAAATGGCTTGTAAGTTTTAAACAAAGTAACTTAGAGATCTAGCTTTTGGCATGAGTCTGATTGAGGCTATGCTGATCCAGATTCTGAAACGTATTGATGCCAGAAATTTTGACTGTAGTCACTCTTTAAAATAAATGACTATGTAGAGTCAAGCTCAATAATTATAAATATACTGGCAAGGTTTTTTTACTCCCTATCAACTACCATGAAAAGAAATGTGTAGGAGCACAGCCCTGTAATATTAAGACCACAGGAGTAGGCTACAACTACCCCTGGTGCTACAATTATGGTGGATCCCTGCCTGCAACAAATTTAGTTTTTGCTTTGCTAGAGAAAAGGGACCATACTGATCTTTTCGCCTACTGTAGGCCTGTAAATGGCTATTGCAGGCTCCCCAGTATGAACAACAGCTACCAGTTCGTCCCTCTATCCCCACCAGCAATTTGAGATGAGATCCACAGCCCTACCACTTGACAGGCAACAAAACAAGAAGTTCTTTGGATAATGCCTGAATATCTTATAGTCTGTAAATCTAAAAATGGAATCCCATACCATTAGAACCTGTTACTAGCCTGCACTAGACTCAGGCTTCCCAGTGTGGAATCCATGTCTCTTGGTGCGTGACTGCCTAGTTACCAAATTTCTTCCCCTGCCTGTCTTTGCCAGGCTCTTTCAAAGGTGCAAACATGTTGGGGTGGGTGAAAGAAAGAGAAAAAAAGAAACTTTATGAAAGGAAAATAGAATCTAAGTGCTTTAGCTTATAGTTTATGTAGCTCTTTTTTTTATGTTGGCTCGCACTTGCACACCAGCCAAAATCTTGCGGTAGTAGCAGATTTGGAGGCAAGGTCACTGTTGGGCGAATGCAGGGCATGCATCAGTAGGTGTGTCTCTCATTCTCCAATGAGGCCACTGCAGGTGCTGACACCAGGCATACATCAAGTGGCCACCAGATCTAACAAAAGCTCCACTGCAATCATGCAGCAGCACAATAACTCGCCCTTCTGACATGCCTGTCCTAGTGACAGCGCCTGCAGAGTGCCCTGACCCACTTCTTTTGCTGATGGGGAAGCCCACTCCCTTTCAGCATAATGACCCTCCTCCCATTTAAAATGTATGCCGAGGGAGTGCCCAATCCCCTTCGGCATCATGTGCCCCTCAACAGCCTTTCTTTGCAGATGGGGGGCCCAATCCCTGTCGGCTTTAATCCCCTTTCCTATTTCTTTTGCCAATGGGGAGCTCTACCCCATTGGCATAATGCCCCCTGCTTTCTTGTGTGCTGAGAGGGGTGTCCAAATCCTCAGCTCTTGCCCCCACTTTGGTATAGCCGACAGGGGTGCCCTATCCCTCGTTGGCTACAGCACCCTCAAACACTTTAGATGGCATGCTGGGAGCCCACCCCAGCATGTCAAATTCCCTGAAAAACAAAAACTGTCCTGCGACAAGTTGCCTTTTTTTTTACTCTGTAAAAAGAAACAGTCCTCACAGTCTCCCTGCCCCCTACAACTTGTGCCCACCCACTGTGCACCCTGCCTCCCCACCCCTCACCTCAAGCTTACCTCCGGAGTCTGGCACAACAGTCTTCAGTGGACCGGGAACATGTCTGCACTCTTCAAAGCCGACCGTGAACTGAAGAAATGCTGATAAGCTGTATAATGGCATAAATAGGGTTTTTTTTTCAACTTTGGTGCATAACTTGGGCATTTTTGGAATTTTGACACCAAATTTTCAACATGGGGTTATTGGCACCTCTCCTCATGAATTCAGTCACTGTCATGGCATTATTCAGTCCCGAAAGGTGATTTTGCGGTCACTGCGCGGAATCACTATTCAGGACCGATTAAAGAAATGGCAGTACAACTGTTCATGAGGGGGGCGCTCAAAAAGCCTATGTTGCAAATTTGATGGAAAAATTCAAAAAAATGGCTGGTTTACGAGCGTGCATTGGGCAGCTTCCACGTGTGCTCGTAACTTCGTGAATTTGTAATATTTTCACTCCAGATTTTCAAAATTGCCATTTTTCCATACCTCCTCATGAAAAGTACAGCTGTTATTTTACATATCCTGGCCACAATGTGTTTTTGCACGTCCGACGCAGAATAGTGCGGTCACTGTGCAAAATCAGTTTTTGGGACAATTTGAGGAAATGACGGTGACATGTTCATGAGCAGAGGTCCTAAAATGCCTATGTAGAAAATCTGGTGATGAAAGTCCATAAAATTACTGTGTTACAAGCATGCGTTGCACAGTTTCCTTGCACTCTTGTAACTTAGCAAGTTTACAATATTTTCATGCCAGATTTTCAATGCTGGCATTTGTTTCACACCTCCTTATGAACAGTACAGCTGTCATTTTTCACATCCTGCCCAAAATGTGTTTTTGCACCTATTGCGCACAATGGCATGGTCACTGTGGGAAATCAACTTTTGGGACAAATTAACAAAATTACAATGCCACTGTTCATGAGGGGAGGTCCCAAAATGCCTATTTTGAAAATGTGGTTAAAAAAAATCCCCCAAAATTATTGGATTACGGACGTGTGTTGCACACTTTCTATGCATGCTCATGACTTCACCATATTTTTAATATTTTCACTCCAGATTTTCAATGTTGCAATTTTTTTACAACTCCTCATGAACAATACAGTTGTTATTTTTCACATACTGCCCAAAATGTCTTTTCAGCTCTATGTTGCCAAATGGCATAGCCACTGTGCAAAACTATCTTTCAGCTAACAAACTGATAGTGCCGCTCTTCTTGAGGTGGGGTCACAAAAACCTATGTTGAAAATTTGGAGTGAAAATACCAACACACGCCTACAGTGTTAGGGTTTCCAACTGTAACTCCCCACCCTGTAGAGACTGGCAGGTGTCAGGGTTGTGACTTGAGATCATTGGCTGTAATGCTCACACCATTCCACCCCACCCCCCACCCTGCAGCCACTGACAGACATCGAGGTCTGCCTTGGAAAGTTCAGCCCTAAAGTTCACCCCATTCTCCTATACTGCGCCCATCTCAGCATATTTCCTTATGGAATGGTGTATGTATAAGGCCCATTGACCCCAAAGCACACCACAACACTTGCCAGTGTCTGCAGGGTAGGGTGAGGCAGAATGGCATAAGCATTACAGCTGATGACCCAAAGGCATACCCCAACACATATCAGTCTCTGCAGGGTGAGGGTGGCATTGGCTTCAGTTCAATACTTCACTGCCATTCCTATTATGCATCTCTAACTCCTGCACTACCAATGCCAATGCCAGTGAGACAACATTCAGCATTGACAAATGCTTATTTTTTTTACAACTATGTTTATCCTCCTACAGTAGGTCTCCTGGTTACCCGCTAACCTACCAGAGCTTGGGGCCTTTCAGGGGCTTGTAGCACCATTGCATGCCCCGGCAGAACCCCAGAGCCCAGCCTGGAGGCTTGATCCTTGAGTGGCCCCTGTGATATCCTCCGTTTTCTCCCCTGGGTGTGCCCTAGTCCCAAGACCCTGGAAGCAGTGGCACATGTATGTGGATGTGCACATTGGAACTGCAGTTCCAGTGTCAGTCTCTTCTGTCCTCCCTCAGCCTAGCGCTGGCGTTCCTCGGAGCGATGCCTCCACTCTGGCCTCCACTGGGGGGGACAATGCTCCGAGGAGTCATGATACTCCCTCCTGAGGCAGACAGCTGCCAGTCAGCAGCCTTTCACATCCTCTCCCTCCCCCTGCCAACCTCTGATGACCCAGGCTCATTCCCAAATCTGGGTCACCAGTGTAGCGTGAGGTATGGCATCCAGTGCCTCAACCCTCTGCGCCACCAGGCTGGCATGCTTATGTAGTTCTTAAAAGCACTTGTATTGGAATCAGGTAGACACGAACCTGTTTTGGAGAAATGAAAATCAACTTCTGTCACACAATCTACTTTCAGCTGTGCAAAACAATTGAATTAAGGACTATTTTATAGACTGGTGGATTCATTACATCATTATGTACTGATTAATAAAAACAATTATTAATTTAGTGTTTTAGTGTTTTTTCACAACTATGTCCATTTTATTATCACAATAATGCACTGCATGGCAAGGATTTTTGTGGGATTTACCCATTTCTTATGTGACATGCACACACACATACACACACACACTCTCTCTTAATGTCTTCAGAGCATGTAACAGCTGAGTATCTGTATCTCTCTGGAACAACTGAGTCTCTGTATCTGTCTGGAAGCTGTTGCCCTGTTGGGGCCCCATTTAAAGCTCATTGGCTAAGGAAATAATGCGTTAACCCCGAGGCTGCTGAAGGAACTAGAATGAATCTATTTGAGCTGGACAGACTGCAGCTCTCAAAAGTTTTTTTTTGTTTGTTTATATCCTGAGTTTATTTATATCCCCTCCCTTCAGATGCCTTCAAGACAGAGAAGCAAATAGCAAAAATAAGACGGAGAGTGCACTATTTTGCAGTGGTGGATGGATACACCCAAAAGCCCAAAAAGGAAGCTCCACAAAAAGCCATTTTTTAAGAGTCAATGCAAGAGGGCTGCAGGATCTTACCTGCAGCCCTAAAATTACCATTCACTCCCTCAAAAGATGTAATTCATGCAAGATCTGATAATAATCAGAGAATCAGAGAATCCTGCTGGCAGAAAAAGACCATTCGGTCCATCCTGTCTGCCCCCCCCATGCCTTGTTGTTTAACTAAGACAAATAAAATAAGACAAAAGAGACAAACATTGTACCCTTTAAAAGCCAGAGAAGGCACTGTGATGTGATTGTCACTGTCAATACAGGATTTCATAAGACAAGGCTGGGTTATAACCTCACCCTTCATGGAACTGAAGCAATAAATAACCACAGGACCCCATCAGCACCTCTCTACCACCATCCCCGTGTCTTAAACAAATTAAATTTCAAATGTGAAAGTATGCAGTTGCAGAAACCAAAAAGTATTACTAATATATACTAAGGCTACAACAAAAGGGCAGATTAGAAGGCAAACGAAACCAGGAGAGGGCAGTATAACCAAATATTTCACAAAAAAAGTATTACTGTCCAAAGCTGCCTCCAGGTAGCATTTTTATCAAAGAAATTAAACTTCCCTATTTCTGTGCTCTGTGGTAAATACCACTTGCACTACAGGTAAAGTGGATATTGCAACTATAATCAGGCTAACAGTAAAGTGCGAAGCTGAAATGGATGCAAGACATTTAACAACATATGTTCAGCATTTTGATGCAAAGCAGACCACAATGGTAGTCTATAATGAAAAAATACAAAGTCAATTGCTGCCCATGTGAGAGCTCAAATTATCCAATGGGTAAACAAAAACTACTGTTTAACAGCATCCTGTGATACAGTGTATTAAAGAACACTGACCTTTTCAGAACTCCCAAGGATTGGCATGAGTTCCATGAGTGGTAACACATTCAAAGTACTTACAACCAGTGACTGTATTCAAGGCAGTCAGCATACTCCAATTCCCAGTTGACTTTCACTGGGCTGTTGAACCTGAGACCTGGCTCACCAGAGAGGGTACATTCACTCAATCACCACTAAAATTCACTGGCCCCTAAGCTGTCTGGAAAAAGGCTGTTACTTCAGGCACTGTGTATGTTTCAGCATTCCCCTTGACATTCACTACCAGTGGGGTAGGGTACAAAACCAAATAATTGTATACCCTAATTCCACAGACCACTCTTGTTCATCAACTGCCTATTGACAGTGAAGGATAGAACTGGGGTAGCCTGGATAAAAATAAATATTTCAACCAGCCGCCACCACCACCTCCTTCTGCTCATGTGTAGCCTATAGAAAATCCCCTTATCGATTAAACCAGTAACAAAGTTAGACAGGCCAGGGAGCAGTCACCCTCCTTGGGCCCTTTGCTGTGAAAATTGGTGTTCCTAGCCAAGATGTGTGTCAATTCCCAACATCACCTTTCTGAGATGATTTAGGTTGTAAACTTGTGGTGCTGCATTTGGCTACTAGATGCGTGCAGTAGAGCAAACTGACCATATTTTTTTTGTGAAAACAGAACAGCAGGGAGGTAAGGTAGATGTGTGTGAATACACACATGTAGAATGGTAAGCTTTCTTGCAGACAAGCCAAGCTTTATTTTGAAATGAAAGGAGTCTCTGGACAGGTGCCAAGGGATGTGGGGTAAGCACCACTCTCTTTCTTAATCTTCAGCCTTAAGTCACTACATAAAAAGGCACATCTCTCACTAGACTCTAATCTGAGACGTTTACAGGGGGATGAATCTACTGCTGAAGTAGTCAGGCTCTGGATGTACCATTCATAGCCTTTTGCTGACTACTGACTGTTGATGGCCCAAGTATTGTAGTCCCTCTTCCTCTAATCAGGAGGCTTTTCTGGTGTTGGCAGGGCTACAGGGACTGAACTGCACAGCAGCTTTTCAATCGGTCAAGTTTATTTGTATGGCACCTTTCAAATTACCAATCAGTCAAGTTTATTTGTATGGCACCTTTCAAATTACCAAGGCGCCTCACATAACAGTAAAACAGCTACAGCGCATAATTACAGACTTTATAAATAGTATAAAATGCAAAAAAATGATAAAGCAATAAAATATTATTCAGGTTAGTCCCCAAACGTTTGGGTCCATAAGAAAGTTTTTAAGGCCTGTTTAAAACCCTCCACCATTGCGCACTCATGTATCTGATGGGGAAGAGAATTCTAAAAGGTAGGGGCTGCATCCATAAATGCACAGGCCCCAGAAGATTTTAAGTAAACCCTTGGAATCTCTAGCAACCCCTCGTCAGTCGAGCAGAGTCATCGCCCACGGCAGTAAGGGACCAGGAGCTCTTTCAGGTAATCTGGACCCAGTCCATGTAGGGCTTGTATGTCAGAAGACTGAATTTAAAGGTGATTCGCCACTGTACTGGCAGCCAGTGCAGTTCGCACAGCACCGGAGAAATATGACAGGACCGGGAGGTTCCTGTCAATAACTGGGCCGCTGCATTCTGCACCAGCTGCAAGTGGCAAATATCCACCCCCAGAAGCCCTAGGTATAAGGCATTGCAATGATCCATGCACGAGGACACAAAGGCATGGACCAATGTTGGCAGGTCACCAGACGCAACAAGGTGCTTCACTCTGGAGATATTCCTCAGATGGTAAAAGGAAGATTTGATGATGACTGACACCTGCAAATGCAGTGTCAGTCCCTCATCAAAAATTACTCCCAGGTTTCGCACCCATTCAGAGGTCAGGAGAGGCAAACCCCCAAGAAAGAGTCCAGAGGGTGATCCCACCCCAACCCCCTTATCCAGCGACCCAGGTCAAGCACCAGCACCTCAGTCTTTTCCGAGTTCAACCTCAACCAGCTTGAACTCATCCACTCTTGGATTTCTATAAGGTAGTTGTTAAATATTGAGAGAGCTCTATCCTGGCCAGGTGCAAAAGATAGGTAAAGCTGGGTATCATCAGCATAGAAATGAAACCCCAGTTCATACCTTCTTACAATGTCTCCTGGATCTCACTACCCTGATGCTATGGTCCCGCTCATTCACCCTCCACTGTTCGCACTCCCTGACACCCCCTCCTCTATGAGCAATGCCTAACGCTCTACAGCATTGGTGGATAATAAACTGCAGTGGGGGGAGGTAAAAGGACGGAGGGCGTGGAGGGTGGAGGATGAATAGCACACGACAGTGGGGGCAGGCCTCCTACACATTTCAATAACCCAAATAAACTTACACAATCTACTAAATAAAATAAAATTAATATATCAAAAAATTCAATAAAAAACATAAATAGCAAAAACAAATTAATACCACTAACAATACAAATTTTAAACCTAAAATGTCTCAGTCATCCAGTCCAGGCCGATAATTTTCAAATTCACGATGAAGGCTAAATGGTCAAGAGAACATTGAGCTATGATGGATTGCTAAAAATCAAAACCCCCGATGGTCCTCACACCACCAAAGGGGATCAGTTTAGAAAGAAATTCAAAGCATTCCACCAACCCCCTCCAGACTCTTTAGTACCAGGCACACTCTCATTTTATCCTGGACCTGGAGAAAAGGCACTCTCACTGCCTTACAGAGATTTAAATGCAAATACAAAATTCATCTGACCGTAATTTGCAGAGAGAAAGTCCAAAAAGGGAGTCCACCTGGATGGTCAATTGCTCTGGGGCCAGAGAAGTCTCGATAAATCCCACTGGGCAAATGAACTACCAGTCCACGGCCATTGCTAACACTCCCCCACCTGGGCTCACTTTCCAGCAAGCCCCAGGGTGAGAACCTAGGGGACACCAGGCTAAACCGCTGACTACCTGGCGGGATAAGACCGGAACCCCCGCACAGCCACGCGCCACAGCCAATTCACCCACAGGATCAAGGCCTTAACTCCAGGTGCCAAACTTTAAGCTGATCTTCAAATATCTGCTGCTTCTGCACATGAGCATGAACCACCAATCAAGGAGTCCCTCAGCAGCTAATCCAGGTAAACAGTAATCCAAAGTCAGATCCGGTTAAATGTAATAATCCAAAATCTTCCCCCTCAGAAAAGTCAGTGTCACCTCTTCAAAGTGGCAACTATTCCCAATGTCCTCTCAAGCACTCTCGGGAACTAACCGCACACTCTGTATAGTCTCAAACAAACAGAGACACTCTCCACAGAATTTATTAGAAAGGAGAGATAGTGGCAGCGGCCTGACTGACTGAAAATACAAGGTAGTAACAGATCAACACAGGACAGCCCCAATACATACTGTGAAGCTATATATTATAGTCCCCATGGCACTGCTCAGGCAGATGGTACGCCTGACTGCCGCAGCTTTGCTACTGATCTTCCAACAAATATAAACAGAGGTGCAGGCAGGCGAAAACTGATCCCCAAGACAAAGAAAGAAACAGCTAAACATAAAACTTAAACACTATGAAAAACACTATAAACTAAGTGAAGTTAAAACTCTAAAATACTGAAGCATTTAAGCTATACTAGTGAATAACGGCTCACCCAGCCCAGCGGCCATCTTGGTAAAAGCTTCTTTCTCCTTTTGGTAAGAAAATCACTACTTGAGCTGTAACTCAGTCCACTAAAACTTGGAACTTTTACAGAGGTGTGAAGCTGCTGCTGCTGAGCCAGTCAGGCTCTGGATCTACCACCTGTAGCCTTTTGACAGGTAGTTGTTAACTATAAACAGCTGACAGTTGTAGTGCTGTAGTCCATTGCTATAATAGTGGGAACCAGATCCAGAGATCAGGACTTGGATTGCCAAGGGGAGGGTCAAGTGACACTCACAGACCAACCGGATGGAAGTCCTACCCGTGGGAGTTCCTACTGGGAGGATAAAACAGAGCTTCTAACATGTCCCACACATGTTCGTGTAACAGCAAGTGAGTGAAACAGCGCAGGAGTGAAACAGGTACAAGACTGGCATCTTGGGCATCAGCATGAATCAGCATGAGGAAGTGAGGAAGCAGGGGACTCTGCCAGCAACCAAGGTAAGGTACCTGTTTGCTCCTGTTGTTGCACTCACTGCCAGGATGAGTGAAAGGTAAACAGTAAACCAAAATAAGAAATAGGTGCAACACCCTATCTAGGGTAGGAGCTCAAGGGGAATAACAAACAAAAAAATAAACTACTAGAAACATCCTATCATGTGTAGAGGTACATAAGGGATGGGTGGAAGGCAAAAGGTAAGTAAAAACAGTGAATAGGAGAAACATCCTATCTAGTGTAGGTGCGCAAGGGGCATAACAAATAACAAAAGGAGCAAAACTAGTTAACACCCTATTGGAGTAAGGACACATAAGTGTTTCCAAATGAAATAACACAGGGATGTGTAGGAACCAAGAATGCTAGGAGTGGTGCAATGTTGTGGCTGTGGGGAAGCAGTTTTCAAAGAGACGTTCTAGAGACTGCGGTGCTGCCCCATCTGAATGCACCTCTTTGGGCTGAGGAAGGAGGTTGCTAGACTCCAGGTTGAGCTAGTGAGGACACAGGCAACCTTTTCCACCACCCAGAGACCACCAAGCCAGGCACCGTTGTCTCAGATGGTGCCTAGGAGAAGGAGGAGGAGGAACAGCTGAAATATGGTGGGCTCTGGAAGTGTGGGAGTGTGGGAGTGTGGGGCAGAGGCACATTCCTCAACTGGTACCACTATGTAATTCCTGTGCCACTCTGGCAGAGCAGGACTGTTGAGAGGAGGCACCCATGGTAAGGAGCAGGGAGGATGTAAAGTGTCCTTTGTAGCAGAGACCTCAAGAAGCATGGTAGAGGACTCCAGAGGAGGAGGAGGAAGCAACTTCTGGTGGGGGACTCGACTGTGAGGGGGACAGATCTGGGAATAGGAAGTGGGGAAGGGAGGATAGGTGCCTACATGTGCCACAGCCCAGAGGTATGGGAAGCAGATCCTGAGGCTTGCTAGAGCAGAAGGAAGGGAGGTGGTCCTGGATGTCATAGTCCACCTGGTGACTAATGACCCAGTTAGGGATGGGCTGTGATACTGCACAGAGAGTTCAAGGAGCTGGGGAGAGGTCTTAGTCACATGCTGTAGCATATTCAGTGGCTTTTGCAGAGGTGCTGCCAGTCTACAGTGGAAGGGGGGTAGAAAGACCTTTGCACCAGGAGCTTCATCTCATGGTTGCAGGAATGGTGCATAGAGGAGGGTTCAGTTTCATTAGGGTCTGAGGACCAAACTGGATGGATAAGGGTTTTTACAGTGGTGATGGCCTGCATCTTTCTGGTAGGGGAACCACAGTCTTCAGCGGTTGGTCTAAATGTTACCTCGATGAATATTAAAACTAGCTGAGGGGGTGGCAGGAGAAATGGGCTTGGCAGAAAGTGCCCCCCCCACAGACTAAAGTAGGAAGTCCCCCATAGACTAAAGTAGGAAGTAGAGAGAACCTATGGGGTAGAGGATTACCCCAGGATGCAAATTAGTTACAGAGTAGCTGCAGTGTAACTACACTGTAACTGCAATGCAGTTGTATGGAACAAATATGTAACTACAGAGTAATTGCCCTGTTGCACGTAATTAATGATTAGTTATAGTGAAACGAATACTGAAAGTGTAACCCAAATTAATAAATGAAGCGGGTATGTAAGAATGACGGGAAATGGAAATGGAAGCACTAAAAACAGAGGCAGGAAGGAGGAAGGACAAAAAGGAAAAAAGTAGTAACAATCTGAGTGGTAAAATCTGGAAGGCTACTGTATATGTGTAAATATGATATAAGTCTAGGAAATATGATTTTAAACCTAAAAGCCATCATGGCAGAGGCCGACCTCGATATTGTGGCCATAACCACGTCATGGTGCACTGAAAACCATGACTGAGATATGGCCATACCAGGCTGTACTATGTTCAGAGTGGAATAAATGGAGGGTGTGGTAATTGATGTGAAGAAAAGCATAAAAGCAATAGAGACAGAGGAAATATGGGGGGATGCAGAAGTACTGTTGGTCACTCTGTAGAAGGGGAATGGTACCACTATTCACACTGGTGAGACCTACAGACTTACATCACAAGAGGAGGATTTAGATAAGGCACTGGTAGATGTCATTGGCAAGATGGCAGAAAGTAGGAGGTGCTGTTGGTGGGGGATGTCAATCTGCTGGATGTAGATTGAAGCCTCACAGCTGTGGCTTCAAAATTATTTATTTATTGAAAAGTTTCACCAGGAAAGGCACACTGAAAAATATTAAATTACTCGTCTCACAGAGCGTCCTGGGGGAGAAGGGACATGGGAGTACAATAGTCTTAACAATACATACATCAGTAGAATACTGTACATAATATATTTGGGATACACATAGCAGGCCTCAGCAAAATGCCAAGACAAAATTACAACATACAGGTAAGCGAAATAACAAAATAACAAATACTTGAAGTCTAATTAGAGTATAACATTGAGTAAACTAGTAAGGAGCAACAACTAGAATCACTGATAAGAGAGCACAGTCACTGTCAGCACAATTTATACTTAGGAACTGACTGCAACATACAACATAGCAACTAGGAGCTTACATACAATTTGAGCTAATTGCTGAAATGGCACTGGGGCAGGAGAGTGTGTTTGTTGGGAAGGGGGCTAGGAGCAGCTGCAGGCAGGACAGAGGAAGTTTTACAGGAGGTTGAGATGGACCGAGGGAGGAGGAGTGCTGATTTGAAGGGGTAGGGAGTTCCATAACTTAGGGAATCTATGAGAGTAGGCTGATTGGCCTATAGAGGCGGACTGGCGTGGGATAGCCAAGATACATGAGTCACTAGATCGGAGGGGAAAAAGGTCTTTGTGACCGAGGGCCCAAAGTAACAGATAGGTAGAAGTAAAGGGAGGCAAACCAGAATTTTGAGGTGAATTTCATACAGTGGGCTAGACATCTGTCAGACAGAGAGGGAAAACCAAGGGCTCGATAGAGGGAACAGTGATGAGTGAGTGGAGGGACATTTGGGGCAAAGCAACAGAATGCATTAAAGAGGGAATCTAATCTGGTTAGAGAAGACAGTGGTGCAGTACTAAATACTACATCGCAGTAGTCAAATATGGGTAGAATCATTTTCTGAACCAACTCACGCATAGCTGGGAGGGGTAGACAATTTCAGTTTCTGTATAGGGCACTTAATTTGGGGCACAGTTTTTTCAGAATAGAGTCAATGTGCCCAGAAAAGTTGAGATGTTGGTCTAGCCAGACCCCAAGACACCTAAAGGAGGTGGTATCCACTAGAATAGTACCGTCAAGGGTGTGGAAGTAGGGCAGTTTAGGTAGTCTAGAGAATCTCTGCCTAGTGCCGAAGATCATGGAGACTGTTTTCTTGACATTGAGGAAAAGCTGATGGGAGCTTAGCCAAAGCTGAACTTTTTCTAGACTACTGAACTTTCTCGAAGTCTAGCTGGAGACTGAAACCAACATCAGAGGGAGAGTTGCCAGACAAAAAAAGGATTACATCGTCAGCATACATGTGAATAGAGGAGGAGGTACAGACTAATGAGAAGTCATTCAGGAAGATGGAGAATAGCAAGGGGGCAAGGAATGAACCTTGAGGAATGCCTGTTGTTATCGGAAGAGGATGAGAGGTGGAAACATCAATTTTGACTTAGTGTGCCCTACATGTTAGATAGGAACTGGGCCATCTGCAGGCTGAGACAGACAACCCTGCCACGGCCAGGTTGTTTAATAAGAGGGGCCAGGAGACAGTGTTGAAGACCTTTGCGAGGTAAACAAAGATGGCTGAGGTTATCTGCCTGTCATCCATAACTGTAAGTATGGAGTCGGTAAGCCTAAGCAGGGATGTGGTGGTAGAGTGTTTTTTTCTGAAACCAGATTGAAAGGGGGAGAAAAAGGCAGAATCAGAGAGGAAGGAGGAGAGTTGGGAAAGAGCAATGTGTTCCTGAAGCTTGGCCAGTATAGGGAGGGGCGATATAGGCCTATAGCTCCCCAGAGAGGAGGGATCACCTCCCTTAGGTAAAGGGAGAACCACTGCATGTATCCAGGAGAGTGGGATTGTGTCAGATGACAAAGAGAGGTTTAGCAGAGCTGAAAGAGGGGATGCGATAGCATTTGCAGATAGGAACAGGAACTTTGGGTCAAGGCCATCTGGGGCTGATCCCTTAGATGGGTTGAGAGCTAGTAAAGCATTTAGATTCTCTGTATAGGTGACTGGGGCAGAGGAGACGTGATGTGAGCATATGGGTTTTGTGGAGGTATTATCAAGGGCAGGGGTAGAAGGGAGAGATCAGGACAGTGGAGGAGCATGGATAAAATATGAGTTAAAAGCAGCTGCCATGAGGGTGTGGTCAGAAGTTAGCTCATTATTTACATTGATTGGGGGGGGTGTGGTTTTGATGGGAGGGAGGGAATGCACCACTTTTCAAAATTTAGAGGGGGTGCTTAAGTTGGCTTTGAAAGTAGAGCGAAAGTGTTCTGATTTAGCAAGGCGGGTAGCTTTAGAGCAGTAGTTTCTTAGGGCCCGGTAATGCTCATGGTTGGCTTGGGATTGTGAGGCCTTTTGCTTCTGCCATGCATGGTTATGTGCTCTCATACATGCCAGTGATTTTGGGGTAATCGAGGTGAGATGGTTGCCACGTACCCTGGAGCATTTGAAAGGAGCATGTTTATCCCCAAGGGGGTGAGAAAATGAGCATGGAAAAAGTCCAGGCATATTTTACCAAGCATGATGAGTAGAGAGGGGACCAGTCTATTTGGTGCAAGTCCTGCTGTAGGTGGGAGAGGTCAAGGGACTTGCATGTGCGGGTTGCAATTAGTTTATGGGGCACTTTTGGGCGATATATTTTACGGACCAAGTTGATCATGTGATGATCACTTAATGAGTCTGGGAGAAAGCCAGAGTCAATGGCTGTATGTTTGTGGGAGGTGAGGGCCCAGTTGATGAGTGTGTGATTACCAGTGTTTATATTAAGGCAAGTTGGTTCCATAATCCATTGCATTAGATTAAGGGCTGCAATAGTGTTGCTTGATTTACTTAAGGAGGCATTGATCCAGTTTAAGTTAAAATCGCCTAGGATATACAACTCCTCTTTAGAGGAGAGAGTAGTTAATTCTGTGAGGAGGTTAGTAGCGGTACAGGATGGTAGACCTGGATGGCTATAAATATATATAGAAACATAGAATTTGATGGCAGATAAGGACCGCTTGGCCCACCCAGTCTGCCCATTTCCCTACCTAATGGATAAGCTGCAGATCCTAGTTAACCAGCAGCCAACTTCTTCCTACCCCCACCCCCTAGAATTGCCTTATGACTGTCCCATGTATGCTTGAATTCCACCACTGTTTTTGACTCTCACGACCTCCGGAAGGCTGCTCCATGCATCCACAACCCTCTCTCTGTGAAAAATACTTTTAAATTACTTCTGAGCCACCCCCTTCTATCTTCAAATTGTGCCCTTGTTCTTGCACACCTCTTTTTTGAAAGATACTACCTCTTGGACTGTTGATTCCTTGAGGTACTTGAAAGTTTCTATCATGTCCCCCTCCTCCTTTCCTTAAGGCTATACATATTAAGCTCCTTAAGTCTCTCTTCATATGTCTCCTGTGCAGACCCTGCACCATTTTAGTTGTCCTCCTCTGGACAGCTTCCATCCTGTCTATGTCTTTGTGAAGATTGGGTCTCCAGAACTGCACGCAGTACTCCAGATGGGGTCTCACCAGCTGTCTGTACAGAGGGATAATAACTTCCTGTTTTCTACTGGTGATGCCTCTCCCTATGCATCCCAGTATCCCCCAGCCCTCCTTGCTGCCCTCTCACATTGCTTGCCCACCTTTAGGTCATCTGATATGACTACCCCCAGGTCCCTTTCCATTTTTGTTGTTGTTAGTATCTCACCCCCCATTGTGTACTCTTCCCCTGGGTTTTTGTTTCCCAGGTGCATTACCTTGCACTTCTTAGCATTGAATCTAAGCTGCCATACATTTGACCATTCCTCTAACCTTCCCAAGTCCCTTCTCATCCTTTCAACCCCACCTTGTGCATCAACTCTGTTACAGATCTTTGTGTCATCTGCAAAGAGACATACTTTTCCTTCCAGGCCCTCTGCAAAGTCACTTATAAAGACATTGAAGACGACTGGTCCTAATACTGAACCCTGCGGTACCCCACTGGTAACCCCCCCTTTCTTCAGAGTGGACTCCATTTACTATTACTCTCTGTGTCCTATTCTCCAGCCAATTCTTTACAGAGGCTGTCATCTTGGGACCCACTCCCAGGCTGGCTAACTTGTATATTAATCTTTTATGTGGGACTGTGTCAAATGCTTTGCTAAAGTCTAGGTAGGCCATGTCCACAGCCCCTCCCTGATCTACTACTTTGGTCACCAAGTCAAAGAAATCTATCAGATTCATCTGGCATGACCTTCCTGCTGTGAATCCATGCTGCCTTGGGTCCTGTACCCCTCTGGCCTCTAGCAGTGTCAGTGGCTCAGTAGGTAGCACACTCGCCTCTGAGGCCGGGAGATCAGAGGGCTGTGGGTTCAGTTCCCCACATCTGGCACTTGGGTTAATATCCCAGTACTGACACTGTAGTGCAGCATGAGAGGGGTGCTGCACTTCTGAGGTGCCATCTTTCGGATGAGACGTTAAACCGAGGTCCAATCTGCCTGGATTGGTGGTAGTTCAGGTGGATGTTAAAGATCCCATGGCACTTATCGAAAAGAGTAAGGGAATTTCCCCGGTGTCCTGGCCAAATTTCCCTCATTCACTAAAAATACCACCAACAGCTTAATCTGGTTCAAGGTCAGTTGGCATTCATCTGTATCCCCTCCCCGGGTCGTGCCTGAAAATAGGCAGGATTTGTCTAGTGCACTTACCAGGTCAACAAAGCTAAATAGATGCTAGACAATTCTTTCCTTCAGAAGTGATTCCATCATTTTCTCTATCACTGAGGTTAAACTAACAGGTCTGTAGTTTCCTGCTTCTGCCTTGCTCCCACTTTTGTGAAGGGGAATCACATCTGCCCTCCTCCAGTCCTCGGGTACCACCCCATCCTTCCATGATTTGTTAAAGAGGGTAGTCAGTGTTGTCACTAGTTCTACCCTTAGTTCTTTTAGAATTCTGGGATGAATCCTATCAGGCCCCATTGCTTTGTCCACCTTCAGTTTTAAGAGTTCTTTCAGAACCCTTTCTTCTGTAAATGGGCTGGTATCAACTTCTGTATCCAGATTGCTTCTAGTGTTTGTTTTAGGTACCTCCCCCTCTCCATTTGTAAATACTGAGCAAAAATATTTGTTTAGTATCTCTGCCTTTTCACAGTCACCCTCTGCTTACCCTCCATCCCCTTTATTAAGCCTCACTATCCCTCCCTTGGTCTCCCTTCACTCCCTGATGTACCTATAAAAGGTTTTATCCCCCTTCTTAACTGAGTTGGCTATCTTTTCCTTGGTTTGGGCCTTTGCTATTCTGACTGCCTTCCCAGCTTCCTTTTGCTTTAACTGATACAGTTCTCTGTCCTGCTCCTTCTGTGATTCCTTGTACTTCCTGAATGCTTTCTTTTTCTCTTGAACCTTCACTGCCACTTCCTTTGAGAACCATAGTGGTTTTTTACATTGTTTTGTTTTGTTTATTTGCTTCACACAAAGGCTTGTTACCTCTGTGATGGCAGTTTTTTATTATTCTCCATTGTTCTTCAACCCCTCCTTCCTGCCCATTTGCTAGTGCATTCCTTAGGCACTCACCCATTTTGTCAAAGTCAGCCCTCCTAAAGTCCAGTACTTTTGCCTTTGTATGGCTTGACTCTATTGCTGTGTTTATTGTGAACCATACTGTTCGATGGTCGCTAGTTCCCAGATGGCTACCCACTTCTACATCTGTGATCCTAAGTCCATCTCCATTTGAGAGGACCAGGTCTAAGATTGCTCCCTCTCGAGTGGGTTCCAATACTAGTTGTCTAAGGCATGCCCCCTGTAGGGCATCTAGAATAACCCCACTCTTCGAAGTGGCCACAGCAACTGCACTCCAGTTAACATCTGGCATATTCAGATCACCCATCAGCAATATCTCCCCTTTTTTCTGCCATTCTAAGTATACTTTCTATATGAATTGAATGGGATAGGATGAGTCTTAAGGCTAGAGCCTCGTAAACAGCAGGGGCTGATGTATTTAGTATGGTGGTGAACTGGCCATGGGAGGAAGTGTATATTGTTACACCTCCACCTCTACCAGTTCAGTCTTGCCTTGTGATATCATAACCTGGTATGGAGACTTAATGATCCTGGATCTTATTATTGAGCCAGGTTTCAGATATTATAAGGAGATCCAGGGCAAGGGTTAGAATGAGGGATTGCAGTAGAGCAAGTTTAGGCAGGAGGCTCCTAATACTGAAGTGGAGTATCTTGAGACCATATGGAAGGTTATGCATATGATGGGCTGTGGCGGTGGAGCAAGGTAGAGATGGGGTCACAGGGGTGACAAGAGATGAGCCTAGATTTGGGTTTTTGTCCCCAGCAGTTAAGAGGAGGAGGAGAGTAATAATTATATAATGGAGCTTAGGGTTTTTGTACCAGCACTTTGCAGAGGAGGAGCCAAATTGGATAGTATGGTGGTAAGAGTGCACAACTGAAATTGCTAGGGAGGTTAATGTAGTGAAGTAGGATGGGATAGAAGTAAGCAAGGCACAGGGTGTGGTTGAGGAGTGGGTCTCATTGAGATAGTAAGGAGAGGAGTTGACTGCACTCAGTGGGAAGGTGTTCAGGTTCTGCATTAAAATATTAGCAGAGTAATTTCTTGTTGAGTTGCCTATATAAGTCTTTAGAGGGATAGGGATAAATAGAAGTTTGAGATAGAGAAGAATGCAGTTAAGGGTTGGAAGCAGAGGAGGGAAGGAACCCAAGGAAGTACACATTTTGGGCTGGCTAGTTAGAAAGGGAAAGGTGGGAGCAAATTGAGCTGAACAGAGATTGGAACTCTTAACATACTAGAGTGCTTGAACTAACGCCTCTAGCAGACGAGTATAAGCTGCTGATGGGAAAGTGGGCTGTTAATAAATTACAGCAGCAAACCACATAGCCCCTTAAGTGCTACATAAGAGAGAGAGACCAAATAGGGCGGGGGCGGGCAGGCATGCAGCACCAGTGGGGAAGATCCGCTGAGCAAGATTGCTGTGGAGTGGACCAGAGAGCCCATTTACCTTGTGGCTGCAGATCGGAGCTAGGCAGCAGGTTGGTGGAAGTGGAGCTGTCTAAGGGAGTGATCTGCATCATGGCACTCAATCAAGGGCTTGCACAGACAGGGGAGAAAGAGCAGACAGAGGGTCAGATTTCAAGTAAATGCTCACAAAAGTGCTGTAATTACAGAAAGTGGGGGGCAGGCTGAGGAGAACAGAGACAGGTTACCAGCAGAAGTTTGTTAAGCAAAGGAATTTTAGACAATGGGCAGGGACCCTGGTTTTCCATTTTTACTGGTAACACCGGTAACAATCACGGAATCCTGTTTGGTTTGCAGATTTTAAATTCTTGTACCAGTGCCTCACGGAAATTGCATGTCACTGCACAGAATTTCTAAGATTTCAGTATCTTTTTACATTTTTTTTTTATTTTCTCTTTCTATGTCCCCTTCTCACAGCATCAGTCTCCACTTTTCAGAGATCCCTAGGCTGGGTATCCCCTAGCTTCATCCCCAGCTAATGCTCAGGAGCTCCTGTGGGCCTGCCCCTATCCTGCCTGGATTGTACCCCCCCCAGGTGGGAAGGGAGGGAACCCCTGGTCACCCCTCCACACTCACTTAGTGTGTGTTGGGCAGCTCAGTGGGTCCCTCATGGAGCCTGGTTATGAAGTCTGGGGCACCTGGGTCCCTTCTGCCAGTGGTGGATGTGGAGTGATTGTTCCTAGTTTTCTGGTCTGTGTCCCTGAGGGCACCAGCACTAGAGATCAAAGGAGGTAGGTCACAGAGATATGCCACTGCTCCAGATCCTGGCTAGTGTCCTCCCCTCCTGATCACTCTGCAACACCTTTGCACCACCACCCGTGGTCACACAGGTGGTGGTAAAGAAGCAGGACCTGCAGCCCACCCTCCCTGGAGGTGGAGAGCAGTCCCCAGGTGCTCAATCCTACTCCCCTGGCCAGGCCTCCAGCAACCCGAGTTTGCTTCTGACCCTGGGTTGCTGGCATTGCAAGGCAAGCAATAGTGATACTGCAGCACCAGCAGGCTGACCCAGATTTCAGCATCTTAAAATGAATGCTGCTGTGCTTTGCATTCTTTCTGCTTTGTTGCATATAGAGTCAGCAAGGAAATGACCAGCACTGCTCTGTTGTAATCAGCCATTCAGTTTAACCACCCATGCCTAGTGGTTAGAGTAACAAATGGTGATTGACTTGGGTACATCCAGCAGACTTTGGTTTGAGTCCCACAACCTCCACTTGCATACTGTGCGGCTCCAAGCAAGTCACTTAACCTCCCCAGTGCTTTTAGGTCAATCCTTAAAACAGACAGTTCTACCTAGTGGACCTTACCTGCTTTACAAAGAATATAAAAAAAATATACCAATATATGTTTACTACATCATAGAATAGTAGTCAGGGCACCATGTAATTTACCCTAGTTTTACATTGGGCTGCAATGATTTTGTATAGGTAAAGATAAATGTTCAGATACATTTTATGTGTTTTATAAGCTTATTTTAAGATTTTAGTCAGGTTTTTATTGTATTCTTTGCATATAAGCATCTAGATTGTAGATTGCTAAATGCAGGATCACTGTTACCAACTAACTTATTCAAGTTTATAATCAGTGGGGTCATCCAAAATCCTCAGTTGTTTGAATGAAAACTAGTCTGAATGAAAGTATGTTCACAAAGAAGAAACTGCCTTACTACTTATGAAAAGACTTCACAGTTAGCACCCCATTTAGGTGAATGGGATCATTTACCCTTTTTCCCCCACTTGCTGTTTCAGTCTCTGTGAAAACCAAAAGTGTTCTGATAGACTGCTTCAACAAAAAGCAAATGTTAAGTATTTAAGAGTACTTATGTTTGGCCAGTGGATTTTGAAAGCACAGTCAATGACATACAGAAGGTAAGACGCCAGAAGCTGTATGATGCTGGTGGGCAGAGTAGTGTTCAATTTACATCTGAACAAAGACATGAAAACTGGGAGACACCGTTTTCATGGACACCAAGTTATAAAAAAAAAGCATCCACATGTCTGGGAGATGCATGAATCCATTTGAAGGTCCTCCACTAATCACTTGCGGATTTTTTAGGTGAAGACACTTTATTTCAAAGAAACAAATTCAAGCAGTTTGTTTTTTTGCTCCTCCTACCCCCTGGCCATCCATTCCTTCAGGCCTGCCAAAGCCCCCTACCACCTGCTGAGTCCCGACCACCATCCACTGACCCATACTGCTGTGCTACCAGGTAACCCAAAGTAACCCTTCATTGAGTGGGCCTCTACCCTGTGGGAGGCTACCTGGGGAAACAATTGTCCCAAAGAGCTTCCTGTGTATCCTGGGCATGGCAGGGGTCAGACCAGACACATGTCTGGGGCTTCTGGCTTATGGAGGGACCTGCATCCTTCCTTCGGTTGGCACAGCGGATGTTTTCCCATTTTCTTGGGAGTGTGACAGGCCACATGATGTCAAGGCACAAGCCGATGTCCGTCATGCTCCCTCCTGCAGTGAGGGCTGACATGTTGTCATGCCTCTGGCCTCCACCACGGGCCAGCAAATGCTGAGCCATGAACCCATCCTCCCTCCCAGGAGAAGGTGAGTAGTTGTTGGGCACTCAAGCCTTCACCCACCAGCTGGCCCTCCAACACCCAAGTGTGTTCCCTAACCCTGGTCAGCGGTGTCACAGGCAGGAATCCAATTCAGGCAGTTAAATTATAGATGGGGAAAAAACAAAGGTAGTCCACCTTAGCAGTGACAGTTCAGATTAATTCACTTCTGAGTTCTAACAAGCAAAGAGACCAAGTCATTTGTAACTTGTGCATGTGGGGTGTGGGTGTTGAAGAAAGGGGATCATAGTGCTGTCACTACTGCCATCACCCCTGAGGGATGTGGACTGCATTGCTTCTACTGCAATTACATCGAAGGGGTGGGGTCTGTAGTGCTTCTGCCATCACCACTGGTGGATGGGGAATGTAGTACTGCTGTTGTCCCACCTGAGGGATGGGGGCCATAATGCTGATACTGCCATCACACATGAGGAGTGGTGAACATAGTACTGCTGCTTCTGTCACACCTAAAGGAGGAAGGTTGAAGTGCTGTTGCTGCTGCCATCACACCAGAGGTATGGGGGCCGTAGTGCTGCTTCCATAACACATTAGGGATGGGGGCTGTAGTGTTGCTGCTGCCATCACATCTTGTACCTAAAATAACTTTAAATTGGTACAAGGATGGAAGGATGTGTAATAGTGGAGGTCAAAATTGCTAAAATGCATGTTAGCAGAGTTAAAAATTGTTAAATAAAGTACACAAAACCAAACACCGGTACAGCTGGATTTTGACTTAGCAGACACCGGTGACAATACCGTTTTTTATAATGTGCAAAATGGAATATGCCCTTTCTCAATCCCGGTAAACCAGTGTCCCTGACAATGGGCTCACAAAGGACCTGTAATCACTGAAAGTGGGAAGCAGGCTGGGCAGGGGAGAAGTAGAGACAGGTTGCAAGCAGGAACTATGTTGAAACAAGTGCTTAGACAAAAGAGAGGAATTAGGCTAAATGGAGAGTGTCTGAGAGGGATCGGGATGAGGTCAGGGTGGGCCAAGGAAAAAAAAAATATTAATCAGGCAGTAAAAATTGGAGGGAACCTCAGTTGCAAATATATGCAGTTAGATTAGTTAATGCAGTTTACAACTCGAAGGCACCTTAGATGCAAAAATAAATGCAGCTGGATTAATTAATATAGTTTTAATAATTCGAAGGAGCCTTAGTCGCAAAAATATATGTAGTTGGATTAATAAAAGCAGCAATAGAAAAGAGCACCAAGTTTAAA
Source organism: Neoceratodus forsteri (assembly GCA_016271365.2). Taxonomy (NCBI): domain Eukaryota; kingdom Metazoa; phylum Chordata; order Ceratodontiformes; family Ceratodontidae; genus Neoceratodus; species Neoceratodus forsteri. Next base: position 35,960,988 of record CM057450.1, read on the forward strand.
ACTGGCTTTTTTTATTGGGGTAGAGAGGGAGGGGTTAAGTAGCACAGCAAAGTAGAGGAGAGGGTGCCAAGATTAAACTGGCTGCACAGGGGTATAGATAATTAGTCAGAATAGGGAACAGATTATATTACCAACAGTCACTTAAATGTTGGAATAATGCACTTTACAGCAGAAATTGTTTTACTGCCAGTCACTGTACAGTTAGTTTAACACAGCCTTGCAATTAATCTACCTGAAGATAGCATTAGCTTGCAGAAAGCACTAAGATTAAGCAACAACATGACTGTAGGAGAAAGGTGAAGACCAAGTTTAAAATCAGTAGATCCGCTGAGCAAGACTGCTGTGGAGCCGAGCCAGACAGCCTGTTTACCTTGCAACTGCAGATCGGAGCTAGGCAGCAGGTTGGTGGAAGCAGAGCTGCCGAAGGGAGCAGTCTGCATCATGGTGCCCGATCGAGGGTTTGCACAGCCTTGCAGCTGCAGAGATCAGAGCTAGGTGTGAAGGTTGGTGAAAGTGGAGCTGCCGAAGGGAGCAGTCCGCAGCATGGTGCCCGATCAAGGGCTTGCAGATAGAAGCAAGAACATGCTGTCTCCCTACAGGGGGCATTCCTCAGGCAACTAGACAGCAAGCCCACTCATTATGGAACAGTACTGAACCTGGTACTCACTAATAGAGACAGTGTTGCAGATGTCAAGGTGGGAGACCACCTGGAAATCAATGAGCACCATACAGTGTAGTGCAATATAAGGACAGTTGTGGAATTGGACTACCCAAGCACGAGGGTCCTGGACATCAGTAGGGAAGATTTTAAAAAGAAAGGTGAATAACTCAGGGATGACCTGAAAGGGGGTGATGGCCTGGATGGAGTGGAGGAACAGTGAGTAAAGCTAAAAGAGGACATAGTGAAGACAGCAAATGTCTGCATCAAGCAAAGGATTAAAAGTAACAGGAAAAAGAGACCACTATTGTCTGAAAAGGTGGTTGAAAAGGTAAAGACTAAAAGGGTTGCATTCAAAAGGTTTAAGGTATCTAAGGGATAGAGAGAGAATGGGATATCCAGTGGGGCTGGGCCTGGTTCAGGCTCAGCAGCTCGGTGTGTGTGCATCCGCTTGGGAGAAGCAAGGGTGGTTTAGGGAATGGCCTGATGCCTGGTGCTGTACCCGGTTTATTGGGAGCCATGGCTGGGGAGTTTGGAGTCACCCAGTTTCATATACTGCAGCACCAGGGTGGGATTTGGCTCAGTTCCAGGGGTGTGGGTTAGTATGGAGTCTCAGGCAGATGGGGCACCAGTGGTGGAACCTGTGTTGCAGGGAGTGCGTGGTAGTGGCCTGCCTCCCTGTATCTGTGTAGCAGTCTGCCCGGGGTAGATGGCCTGCGGGGAGTGAGTTGTTGCATCCGGTGCATCCCTCGGGTCACCTGCACCTGGGATATGCAGGGATGCTGGGGGCTTGCCACAGTAGGCCCTATGTAGAAGGATGGATGAGAAATCATTTGGAACTGCTGCAGCCTGTTTTGCCACCGCAAATGTGCAAGAGGGAAGAGTCATATGTTGAGCTGTTGTTTGGGAGAAGCTGGGAAGTTCATGAAATGCCTGGTTTGTGATGCTGCCATCAGTTTTAGTACTGAGCCACCTGACTCCATTGAGGATTCAGCATCATAGCCTGAATGGCCACAAGGTTGGTGTTGTGGTATCTGTGCCACATAATACTGTTCTCCCTGTTCAAGCCGTGCCCCAGCTCCTGGGAGCCGTGTCATTATGTCTGCCTGCATTAAATTAAATTGTTTTATTGCTGAACTTTACTTCAGAGTGGACCTCTTTCTAGTCTCATGAATTGTGATGTTTGCTGCCAGTTAACCATCTTGCTCTACAGCTCCAGGTTTGACCGTAGCCTGCACCCTGCTTTAGGCCATGACCAGTGACCGCGTGTGGACATAATGAATTAAACCCAGGTATGTTCCAGCTTTCTTTCCTTTCTGGATGTGTTCTGCTGCTAAGTGGTGTCCCTTCCCCTAAACTTCCATCAGGCCCCTTTGAGAATGAGAGGAAGAGGAGGCTGCTGTACTGGTAACCTGTGATATGGGCTACTCAAACTGAGCAACTCAATTTGAGCTACTAGGATAATAGTGAGTGGGGAAGAATAGCAAGTATGTAAGTGTAGCGACAGGAGAAAAGAGCGAGTAGTATGGGAGGAAAGGAATAGCTAGAAATGTGTGGATGTAATTCAGTTTGTGTGTACTACAAGCTGTGCTGCTAGTGTAGCATAGAGGCACCACCTGTGGGAAGCTGGATTGTGCAGTACAGTGGGATTCGAATCCCGTACGGTACTTTTTTGTTGTGCTATGTTTTGGGTGTTTGTTTTTGTGGGTCTGGTTTGTCCGTGTTCAGGAGCTGTTTTTTTTGCGCTTCTCCCCCACTTTTGTCACCCCTCATTGTGATATTGTGCTCATCCCCCCTCCAACATTTTACCTCTCACCGAGTCACCTCTTCCAGTGACTATCTCCCCTCCTGTGTTTCTCCCAGTCCCCGAGCTGGTCCCTCCATACATGACTTTTAGTTAGTGGGGATGGGGGGGGTGGAGCCCCCCACAAAAAGCAATAAAAGTAGATTGCTTTTTAGGGAGTAACTTTAGTTTTGGTCAGCAATATGCTCATCACTATTTTGTAGTCATGGTTATGTGTCGGCGCCATTCTTTCTTAGCTGTTATCACATGTTACCTACAGGACTATAGTCTCTAATCCTATGTTTTGTCTATTCACTTCCTTTCTCTCTCTCTTGCCTGACAGTACTTCCCCCTTGGGACTGGTTGGCATGTGTTCACCATCTTGCTGCATTCCTTAGTCTCAGTCACACCGTCAGTCTTTGTCATATTCATCCAGCTGTCATGCCTTCATCATTCCAGCATTCCTTATTCTGCCTAACCTGCATGCTTTGTTATGGCTGTCAGGCTTTGCCATCACTGCATTCCTACACTTGGTGCCTGCCTTCCATGACCCCATGGCTTCCAGGACTCCTGCCCTGAGGTATGATGGTCTTAATTTGCTCCCATGAAGTCAGCATCTTGAGGGTAAGTTTCTTGACTTGGGCAAGGCCCTTTCTTTTCTACCCTTTGGGTGACAATGTCCTGTGCTCTGTGGGAAACTTTAGCCATGCAGACTGACTCACCAGTACCTCTTGATGTAGCATTTAAAACTTCAGCTACCAGAGGGTGGAGCCTTCACATACTCATAGGCTCCTTTAGCTGTGCAGACCACTTTGACAGCACGTTCAGTGGCTATTCCTCCCTTTGACCACCTAAAAGTCACCTGGTCTCCACCTAGATTTTTTATTCTGCCCCTGAAGGGTAAAGATCACAGAACTACCACAACTCTTTGCCATTCAAGGGCTCACTCCGTCTTGCCCCTCAAGGGTTTGGCTTTCTCAGACACTTCTCTACCAATGTAGCATTGCTTGTAAAGTGCTTTGAGATACACTGTGTATGAAAAGCACTATATAAATGCTGATTCTTCGTCCTCTAGGCCTTCCTTGGTTGGAGGCCAGGTAAGTACCTTTCAAAAGTCATTGATCTCCTATGTCCCACCCTGGGTTGGGCCTTCTTCATGGGGAACTGGGGTTCTAGCTGCAGAGATCAGCTTGTGGCACCCTTATGACATTCCCATTAGAGGGATTGCGTGAGAGCCCTTACTTCATAAGATCTTCTCCTGAAATCAGTTTCCAAATTGATGCAGTTGTGCCATCATTAATTCTATCCCTAGCCTGGAGGGAAGGAGACCAAAGCCTTGGATCCCCAGAGGTTTCCTCCTAAAAGGAATTTTTTTTCTCTCCTCCATGCCCAAGATCCTAAAAGTTAGGCGGTCTCTACAGGAGTTGGAGTAGGAGTGGGCTCCTGGATCCAGGTTTCAGTGTGGCTTCCTCTCGCTTTCTTTAGGAACACTGTGCTTGTCTGTCTACCATTGTATCTTTGGATTTTCTTCCCTAAGGAGCCTTTGGTCTCGGGACCCCATGCCTGCGATACCTCATGGGGTTGGAACCCTTCATCAAGGCTCCTTATCCTTGCTGCATCCCAACAGGGTGGTAGTCCCCATAACAGGGACAGAGACAGTGTAAGCTGAATTTCATATTTGCACAAACACTACACGCCATTCAATCTCAGTCAATTCTAGCCTACTTAAGATCCTGCTGACCCTTTGAATTGAAGAACATTGCTTGTAGTTCAGAGGGGTAGCAAGCAACCACACTATGCCTCCTTTGCTTTAGCACTTGATGGCCTTTGAACCATATAATGAACTGTATTTTAGCACAAGGGGAGGCCACCACCATTATCTTCCAGTTAAAATTAAACAGGATTTGAGAGGCAAGGGAGGAGGATGGAGTACATTACATAGTAAACCCAGAGTAAGGCACGGGAAATACAGAAGTCTTGTATCACTGAAGACATTTCCGGAGGATGTAGGCAGTATGATATTTCCATAGATCCAACAAGCCAACCCCCCACCCCCTGCCCCCTTCTACACACACTTCCCACAGGATCGTAAGCTTAGCCAAAGACATCTTAGGCTTCTTTTGAGACTAAATGAATTGTGATCAGACAGTGTATGAGAACATAAAAAACATGGCTGGTATCTGCAAGCAGAAGCTCTCCAAAAGATAATGCACCAAAGAGAAAATAATCAGCTTAAGGCTGTTCACCTCCCCCCAAATTGAAAGACATTGGACCCCCACCATTGAACGTCTACCCTCACCTTCTCAAGTATTGCTGCAGGATTCCCCTAGAAGGTGTCTTGAACTGTTGACTTGACCAATATTCCTAAGCAGGAATCCCCCCTCAGGACACTATTAATAGGGGTATCATATAAACAAGGATAAAGAAACTGTGACTATGTCAGAGGCATCAGTATGCCTAAACCCCTGTTAGGCAGTGATCACAGGTCAGTTGGTTTCACCTTTAAATGGGAATGGAAGTGCTGAACATGAGGACTTGTGTCTTGGACTTCAGGGGGGGGCTCACTTTATGGCAAAGGCTGGGGCAATCATGGTGGGTGTGGAAAAAATTATCCTTAATCTAAGATGGAGTCCACAAAGTATCAAACACATGACTTAACCAAAAGAGGAAGAGGAACAAGCTTGCGAAAACACTCTGGTTTACAGGAGAGCAGACCAAGCTGTAAATGCAAAAAAGAGCTTCCATTATGTTATCTAGGAGGACTCGGAGAGAGGAGGATAGTGTGGACTGTCTGGAAAAGCTAAAGATAACTAACAGAGTGGCAAGAAAGGCCAAGGCAGAGATGGAGCTGAGAACAACGGGGGGGGGGGAGGTCAAGGAAGGTGACAGTGTCTTCTTTTGTTATGGCTGAGAAAAATGAAGAATGAAGCAAGGTATTTTATCAAGCTTATGAAATGACCTGAGTGGGCTGAGTATAACAGAGAAAGGCACAGGTATTAAATGAATACTTCTGCTCTGTATTCGTGAAGGAAAAAGATGGACCAGTCCTGCAGGGTATTCCAGATGTTAAAGAAGGAATGGAGCACTCCACAACACAGCAACGCAGTCCAAAGAAATAAAAGTCCATACCTGGGTAAAGATGGTGCCACCAGGCAGGCAACTACGGGGGGTGCAGCCAGCTCATAAAGATAGTCCCGGTGGGCAATGGGGTGCAGAAAGTCCTGACCAGGGACTAGGGGCAAGCTGGTTAGCAATTAAATAAGTCCACAATCTGCAGGTGCAGATAAGGAATAAAAAAAAAAATTGATTTAATCAGTAAAAGGCAATCAGAACTCCAAGGAGCAGCTGGGAGCATACCAGTTTGGTGCAGACCCAAAGATTTTCACAGCACATTTTCTTCACATTGTTTTCTGGGGAGTCAGGGCTCCATACTGTCTGTGGCTGCAGCACAGGAACCCTGTAAATACATGTTGGCCTCCCTCCTGCACTTCACTTCGCAGTCCCCTCTCAAACTTCACAGAATACAGTGCGAGGTGCTTTTCTTTTCTATTCACCGGACCGGGCATCCCGATCCCAACTCATCAAACAGGGACAGCGACCCCACAGCAATAGGTGCCCCACATCTGATCCCATAGTAGGCCCAGAGGCCTGAAGGATCACACTGTGATGCTGCTTCTTACACATGTAAGCACCTGCGGGAGCTTACTAGTTACATTTTCTATTGCTAAGTCTACTTAGGTAGGAAAAGCTGTGGTGCCGGGAGGTCTGCCTGCAGGGGGACCCATCCTAGAGGGGATCAATAGGGTTTTTTTGGCACCAAAAAGGAAGATTTTGGGGAGATAAAAAAGACAAAGGAGAGAATTGGGGGTCTGCCCATTAGTTCAACTGTGAGGGACACAGCATGGCTGGGGTGAACTGTCCACCACCCCGGTCCTCCTCCCTCAAAGACCAGAGATGTGTGGCAGTTCAGAGCTGAGATGAACAGTGTTGGAGCAAGTAATGGGATCTCTTTGGTGCTGTTCTGTTGGGAGCTGGAGTCCAGACAAGGAAAATTAAAAAGCTCGCAAAGTGATCTCCGGCACCTTGGTTGGGGTAGGCACCAGAGGGGGTCCTTGACAATAAAACTCTTGCTCATGGGTGAGTGCAGTCTCAAGCAGTGAGAGAGAGAGAGAGAGACCTGTGACAGGGCCTGTTATGGCAGGAGGGGTCTGGGGCATGTTCCAGAAGTGGTACCCTGCATCATTGATGGGATAGTGGTGGCAGCCTATCCCCTTTCCCCAGACTGTGCACCACTGCAGAGTTTGGAGCTCTCAAGGTAGTGCAGTCTGTGGAGGCATAAGGTGTTCTGTGTGGGGACAGGCTGTTTGGAACCATAGGTGGGGTGGCAGGCTGCCTGGGTGCTCCATGTGGCACTTCAGCCAGGTCCCTGGGTGAAGGCAATCCAGGACTGGAATCACTGTATGAGCAAAGAGTGCCTCAGATCTTTGAGACCACCATGGGTAGAAAAAACTCCCTGGGATGCTTGGAGCAGGCATGTGTAGACACTATGCAACTCCCTGGGATGCTCGGAGTAGGCATGTGTAGGCACCTCTATGGGCTGCGAGCAGAGGTGGACAGACTCTGGGCAGAGCTGGCAGAAATGCTGGTGACCTTAGTTCACACCCAGGAGCCACAATATTCCCAGCCATTGTCACAGTGGATTCCAAGGCACAGACATGGGTGGACTACAGTGGGCTCAAGGAGAACAGGGAGGGTGTCTCATGGGTACATTCTCAAGCTGGTCCTGCTGGAGAACAAATTTGCTGTTCTCATGGAACAGGATACCCCCGAGAGGGGGCCAAGGGCTGACATCAGGGAATAGGTGCAGGACCACCAGATGGAGGGCAAATGGGTGGGAGCCAGATGACCCCAGAGGAGGAGGAGGAAGCTTCTCCTGGTGGGGGACTCAGTTGTTAAGAAGATGATGTTGGGAACAGATGGGGATGTAGAAAGGGAGGTAAAGTGTCTGCCAGGGGTCACTGCTGAGAGAGACACAATGCGAATCCACAGGATCACCGAGGCAGTGGCAAGGAGGGGGGAAATATATGTAATTGTCTACTCTGGGACTAATGACTTAGGCAAGGAAGTGGTTAATGTAGATACAGTATAGAATGACTTCAGGGTCCTGGGTAGTCAGCTTGAGGGGGTAATGCAATCAGTGATTTTCTCTCCGGTCCTACCAGTCAGAGAGAAGGGGTATGCAAAGAAACAATGCATCAGACAATTCACTGAATGGTTGAAAGGATGGTGCAAGGATAAGGGAGTTGGCTACACTGGGGACTGGGGATCCACCTGGGCAGATGCATGACTGTATAGGGTCGGTCTGCATCTGTCCAGGCAGGGGACAGCAGTCCTCAATGAAAAGTTTGGGTGCTTCCTTGCTTGACATTTAAACTAGCCAGGGGAGCTATCAGAGGGAATGGAAACAATACAGTCTAGCCCCTCAGGTTGGTAATGTCAGCACTGGAAAAAAAGAGGACAAGAGTTTAGCGAATATGGATAGAAAACAGGGAAAGGGTAAGGGGCACAATGAGAAACAGAGGGAGTGAGGGAGTAGTAGTAGCAGATGCATGTCAGAAACAGTGCGACAAGAACAAAAATAATGGCAAAGGGACCAGGAACAAGATCTGAAACATAATGCATACGAATGGCTGAAGTCCGGGAAACACTCCCAGATCTAGTGGCTTTAATGGGGGAGACTGACATAGACATAGCAGCCATAACAGAGATGTGGTACACTAATGACCACTCATTGGATACAACTATACCAGGCTATACCTTGTATAGGAGAGATAGGAGGGGTAGCACTTCACATCAAAGAGACAACCAAGGCAACAGAAATGCAGCCAAATATGAGGCAACAGAAGAGCTGTGGGTCACCCTTGAGCCGGATAATGGAACTTCTGTTAGAACAGGAGTGATCTACAGGCCACCAGCTCAGGGGAAGGGGGTGGACAAGTTAATGCTGGATTCAATATACAACATGATGGATAAGGGGCAGCTTCTGCTTATGGGCAGTTTCAATATGCCTGATGCAGACTGGTCCATCCCAACAGGGGCCTTGAGCAGGACCATGGACATTGTGGAGTCCCTACAAGGAGCAGACCTAAGACAATTAGTGCAGGATCCCACCAGGGACAGGAATATACTGGATCTAGTGCTCACCAATGGAGACAGGATTACGGATCTCCAGGTGAAGGGGGACCTGGGGTCCAGTGACCATCACATGGTTTGGTTCAAGTTGGACACAGGAATGCAAGCCACACATACAAAAGCTAAAATCCTAGACTTCAAAGGAGCTGACTTTGAAGAGATGGGAAGAAGGGTAGCAGAGGAGTTGACTAAGGGGGGGACAGGAAGGGGCATGGAGGGGCAATGGGCATGCATTAAGGATTCCATTGTCAGGGTAACCAATTAATGTGTGAGAGTGAAGAACAAGGGCAAGAGAAGGAGATGGATACTCTGGCTTTCTAAGTTGGTGGCAGATTTCTGAAAGTACAAGGAGACACAAGAAGATGGGGATAGAGAAGGGCACCAAAAATGTCAGAAAGAGGCAGGGGTGGCAGTGAGAAGTGCTAAAGCACAGACAGAAGAAAAGCTAGCACAATCAGTAAGAAAAGGAGACAAGATATTTTTTAGGTACATCAGGAAGTGGAAGAAGTCCAGAGGGGGTATAGTCAGACTCAAAAGGGACAATGAAGAGAGGGTAGAAGGGGACATAGAGAAGGCCACAATCCTTTACACGTGCTTCTGCTCGCTATTTACTGGACAGGGAGCAGGCAAAGCAGGGACTGCAACTGGACAACAGATCTGTGGAAGGGGAAGAACTGAACTTCACAACATTTACAGAATAGAGGGTCCTAGAGGAATTTACAAAACTAAAGGTGGACAAAGCAATGGGGCCAGATGGAGTACATCCAAGGATCCTAAAAGAACTGAGGATGGAGCTGGCAGCACCTTTGGCAGCCCTGTTCAGAGAGTCACAGTACTGGGGAAGGGCAAATCTGGTCCTTTTCACAAGATTGGTAGAAAGGAGAATGCAGGGAACTACAGGCCAATGAGTCTCATCGCACTAGTGGGGAAGATCATGGGGACACTGCTTAAGGAACATATTGCAGATCACCTGGTACCCATTGGAATCCAGGATCCAAGACAACATGGGTTCATGGCGGGAAGGTCCTGTCAAACAAATCTGATAGGGGGACTTGCATGATGCACAGATTGGGCTAGAAGATCCTCTCTGTTCCTTGCATCCAACTGGAGTATTTTCCTTCACTTTAACCACTTCTGCAGCCCAGGTTTATTTTATCCTCATCTCCACTGCTTTGGTAACCCTGGGATATCTGCAGGAGTATTTTTTTAGACAAGGAAACTGTGAAGCAAGGATGCAGATATGTGGCAAAGCCTGCTGCTGCACACTCCGCCTCAGACCCTGGACAAAACTGCAAAGAAGTCCAAAGGCTGCAGCTCTGTGTCTGGCTCGACCACAACTACTACTTTGGACCCTACTTCTCTCTCTGAGGAGAGATTTCTGCTAGAACTTCAACCTCTCAAGGATTCTCCTCTTCATCTTACCTCAGAACTTACCTTAATGAGGAAGGAACTCAAAGAGACTAATCAACATGTAGGCGATATGGAAGTCAGAACCATATAGCTAGAAAGATGGCGAGAGCACACTGGATCTGATAATTACTCCCTGCATCAAAAAGTGCACAAATTAGAATTCAAACTGGAAGACCTGGAGGGCAGGAGCAGGAAGAATACTTTAGTGGTCCTTGGCCTACCAGAAGATGCTGAAGGAGCTACACCAATACAATTTATTCAAAAACTTCTGGAGAAGATCCCAGGGCCATCCCCAAATGGCCTTCAGTATGTGGTAGAACATGCACACTGGGAACTGTGCCCTAGACCCCCCTCCTGGCTCACCTCCTCGCCCCTTAATCCTACATCTCCTCAATTATTTGAACAAACAACATATTTTGGAGAAGCTCTGCAATATTCAATTAGTTACTTGGGAAGACCATAAATTGCATGTTTTGCAAGACCTCCCAGCAACCGTGGGCAAAAATGGGCAGCTATCCATCAAGCAGTGTCTAAGATGATCTCTGCTGGGATTAAATTTCAGATGCTTTATCCAGCCAAATTGCAAGTCCATATTCAGGATGTCTGGCATTTCTTTGAAGACCCGGCGCATGTCTTCCACGGGCTTTCATCCCTACTGCCTCACCTATTTAAAGTCAGTTAAGTTATCTGCCCATATTCAGCTTTTAGAACTTGCCCTGCATTTGATCCAGTGGATTTATGAATGTCTTTCTTTAACTGGACTTTTAGATGTTAACCTCCGTTGTGGCATGAATGGACCCTGGCGGATCCCCGACTTGTCCTGTTGTGATTGCCTGGTCCCGCATTTTCTGGATCATCCCCAGTCATGGTGAATGGGGGCGATGTCAGCCCCCTTCTGTCTGCCATCTGTTTTTCTGTTGGGGAACTGCACATCTTGTCATGGGACCTGGGGCTTGTGGATTCTGCTTAAAATCTGCCGGCAATTGCGGTTATGGGGAACTCCTTTTGACTCATGCTGCAAAGGTTGTTTTTTACCTCACAATATCTTCAGAACTTCTTGTCTAGCTGCCTGGTGCTCCCTCTTATACAGGAAATGGACTTTGCTAATTACCTTCCTCCTAAGGGATCTTGGATCCCAATGATGTTTGCCATCTTACTAGCCCTGCTTGCAGGAAGCTCCTTCGAGGATCGTAGTTCGATTTAAGTCCAATTCCTGCTTCGAGGGAGGTACTGTAGTATTGTGTGTTTCTATCTACCTACCTACACTACCACTACTTCAATTGCCAGTACCCCGAAACTTAGGAACAGAATGGCAACCTTTCATTTTTCTTCTCCCTGCAGGATCTTTAGAATTTTGACTGAACAGTGCCTAGAAGCAATGCACCCAGAGTCAGTCGCTTCTCCTATGGATAATCCTTGACTGACCCATGTTTTTTCATTGGTGAGAGAGAATTTCGGCTCAACAGTTTACATCTCAACCGCATTCTGGATTGGATTGGGATTTTGCGCTGCACTGTTCCCTATTTACCTGGTGTTCCCTGTGACGCTTGGCCAGCTGGTTATGATTATTGTATGATATTTGCAATATAAAAATATAGTATATGATTGTCTCACATAAAACAGCCTGTGCTTTGTGCTTCCATGGGTGCCCCCACCAGGTTTCAGTGAAGCTACATGATATATTACACTGCTCAGGAGATCTCTTTAATGTAAATAACTTCCTTGAGAAACTGCATTTTATGGCCTTTCTATGACCTGTTGCTGCTTTGAAATTGGGGAACTAAATATGCATTTTATTACAGGCAGGACATGGGTATCTCACACCTAGGTGAGGGATTGCAGGGTTGTAAACCTCAAGGGAACTGGTGAATCAAAGACTTATAATTTGGGAAATTAGTTTTTTTCTGATGTCACCTTATTTAATATACTTTCTGATAGGACATCATGCTTGTATTTCTTTTTTATTCTAAAAGGAGGCACTAGATGACTCACCAAGGGGGTGGGGAGATGGAGTTGAAATGTATTCTTGTAACTGGGGAATATGTCATATTATTTTGGGACTCCGAGAGAAACTAACTTAAGGCAATTACAGAGGTATTGCATTAGATTGAAAGATCTAACTGTATGCTGGCAGGAGTTTGTTCTGTAGTTTTCCTTGTTTTTTCTTTTATGCGATTGTGAGCTCTTTAATATATTGTTCTATGTTTACATTTTTCATATTTTTATCATCTTTTAGTAAAGTACCTTTTATTTAAACCACTGCCTGGGCGTCTGCCAGTTCTTTTTGCATGTGATGTATGGAGGGTTAAGACTGAAAAAATTGTCCTACAGCTTTGTGGTGTTACTAAACTGGGAAAAGGGAAGAATTTACCTAAGGTCTTTTATAGAGTTTTAAGGGTTCATTTTGGAAAGCCTTGCTTGGTGCCCCTGGCGAAAGATCGTACTGCAATTCCCGATGAGGGTAAGGATCTGAGCCTGTACATTGGGTACGCTAGCATAAGGTTCACAGTTTGAATCCCCCCAGAACTTGAGACTAAAGGTGATTCAGACCCAAAAGCAGACAGGAGGGTTACTATGTCTGTTACCTGTTCACACTATTGCACTCTGAGCTTGGCACTGTGGGAGCAGAGGGCCTGACCTGCTGAGTGCATTTGTGACAGATTTGGTTTGCAGAAGTTCGATAAAATTTGGTAACACAAGCTTTAATTGTTCAGTGTATCAACTTAATACTGTTAAGCTCACTTGCAAAATAAGGCAGTGATTTATTTTTTTAAAAAAGGAAACAGAACTATATCATTTTGCTTACAGTCAAGTTCCTACCTGTTTTATTTTTTTTTCAAAGTTCAAGTTAGAGTAGCTGTAGTTAGGGAAGAAGATGGCTTCCAGCTACAGCGGGAACACTGCAGACTACTTGAGGCAGTTGTGCCAGGACAGAGGAGTCCTGCATGAGGGAAGAGCCACCAAGCAGAACCTTGGGGATGCCCTGATGGCAGCAGATGCCCAGAGCATTGAGTCACAGACTGTGACTGTAAAGGACCAAACCTTGGATGTGGAGGGGTCAGCCACCAGTGCAGTGTCCATATCCAGTGGGGAGAACAGGAGGGCCAGTGCAAGTCCAGGGCCACAGCAGCAGAAGAAGGTCACCAACATTCTGAAGCCAGTGGAAATCAGGCTGCAGATTGAGTTGCACAGAATGGAGCTGGAGTTCCAGAGAGAAGAGAAGCGAGAGCAGCGTGCTGTAGAGGGGAAGAGGGACCATGAACAGCGAGAGGCAGACAGAGAGGAACGTAAGCGCCAGAGGCAACATGAACTGGAGAAGCTATGACTCCAACCACCAGCACCAGAGCAGGTAAGTGGCTTGGGTTTAACTGGAACTACAGGACTGGGTTACAAATTAAATTCCAAACTGATAGTTGAATTTAAAGAGGGGGAGGATATGGAAGCCTTTTTAAAGTCCTTTGAAAAAGTTTGTAGTCAGGCAAATATTCCTAGAGGGTCCTGGTGATTCCAGCTATCCCGCTACTTACCGGGAAAGCTCAGGATGCATTGGGTCAAATGGACAATGAGAACAGCAATGATTACAGCAAACTTAAAGCTGCACTTTTAAAAAAGTTTGATTTAACTGCAGAAGCATTAAGAGCTAAATTCTGTAAGCTCAGGAGAGGCCCTGATATGAGCTATGAGGAGCTAGCCATGAAACAATGTCAGTTTTTTAAAACATTGGTGGGAAGGAATTGAAGCAAACTCTGTAGATAAAATCTATTTTTTTTTTTTTTGAAATTCAAATTTATTAAGGTTTTCTCCCAATACAGAGCAAGATGCAACAATACAGGACAATCCAAACATCAATACCAATGTGTGACAGTATGAAGATATCCAGGTGCATTATCAGGAGCACCTTGCCCACTCTTCCTTCCCTCCCTTCTTCCCCCCTTCCCCCAGCAGACAGAATTATAAGGTGGTGTACCATATCATTGAACATCTTTCATCTGATATTAGGTAATCAAGGGGAATAAGCACCCGTCTGAAGTAGATACAACTCATGCAACTTTCCCAGAACCCTATCATACTTTGACAAACAATTCTTACGATTCGCACTAAATTTTTCCATATTTAAGTTAAAAAGCAACTCCTGTAACCACTCTGTGTAAGTAATTAAATCTCCATCCATCCAATGTCTCAAGACAACCTTCTTGAGTGACGCTGAAATGATGGCCATGTTATACCGTCTGGCTTTAACCTTAATTCCAGAGTAATCCCCCGATAAGCAAACCTTGGGACTAAATAGATGATCGAGCCCCAACAATGGATCTGCCCATTCCCTAATCTTCTCTCCCAGTGATTTGACTCTAGAACATTCCCAGAAAATATGAAGTAATGTTCCATCCTGCTGACGGCAATAATTGCATTTTGGGTCAGAGGTACAGCCAATCTTATACAACTTTTTCGGAGTCCAGAACATATTATTTAGAAATTGAAACTGCATGACTCTCAGCCTGTCCTGAGAGATATACCTGTAACTATGCTGCCAGATTGCACTCCAGTCCCTCCCCGGGTCCCCAAAAGCAATGTTCCAGTAGTGGGGGGTACCATCGAACTGCTGAAATGCTCACTCAAATAAGCATTTATAAAATCTGGAAACTACATGCAGCTCCCAAACAGTTCTAGCAAGAACCTCAAATAGGCCCTCGGTGGCTGAGACCCGACTTGTTTCCTAAGAGATTGTACCAGCAGATGCCTAAGCTGGTAAACTCTAAAGAGATAAAATATAAAATTCTATATTATTAGAGCAGTTTTTTGGCGGGCATGCCCAGCAGAGCTGAAAACCTGGCTGGAGGACCGAGATCCCAAAATAGTGCAAGAGGCTGCTGAACTCTTGGACTGCTATGCCAAATGCAGACCTGCTCTGACAGCGAATGAAGTGGGCATGGCAGCACAGAAAGGAAAGAGCATGCCTTCGGGGCAGCTAAAACCCTCACTGTCTCCACTGAAACCAGTTAGCCCCAGGTTTCAAAGAAAAGATTTTTCTGAGAAAAGAAACGAATGTTGGGTTTGTAAGGGAACTGGGCATATTGCCAGACAGTGTCTCAAAACGATGAGCAGTATGCAAAATGGGGCTAGGAAAGAAGTAGGTTGTTTGTGTGTCCCTGGAAGCATGCCTGTGAACACGAGGGAACACCTACACCCAGTTATGGTGAATGGTGAACAGACACAAGGGTTAAGGGACACAGGGGCATCCCTGACGCTGGTAAAAGGGGATCTGGTAGAGCCTGGTCAGCTTGTACCCAATAAATTTGTAACTGTACAAGGGTTCACTGGTGAAGAGAGAACACTGCCACTCACTAGTGATCTCCTAGACTGGGGTGAAACAGGGGGAACTGTGCAACAGGTGGCTGTAGTCAAAACTTTAGCAGTTAATGTCATCCTTAGCAACAATCTCAAACACGGGATGGTGTGTGCAGTTACCCATAGCCAAGCAGGAAGGGAAAACTGTAGTTCTCTGGACCCCACTGAAGCCACTGTGGAAACCACTGGGAGGCTGCTTCCCTAGCCTGTGTTTCCTGATATGGAGACTAATGAAAGGGGGTAGAAATTTCCCCAGTAGCAGTTAACCACACAGCTATGGAGGGTTACTCCGAAGAAGGAGGGTGACCCATTGTCAGAGGGTTAGGGATGACTGTGATCCTAAGTGCCATGATGCTAGTGCTAGGGACCCTAGTTTAGAGACTGAAGGGGGCCTGTCCCATGTCTTGGGTATGTGTAAGGAGTTTGCAGCTGCTCAGAAAAGTGATCCTAGTCTAGAGAAGCTGAGAGCTTGGGCAGACTCTGATGGAGCACATTGAGGTGATGGTAAACATAAGGTTTATTGGGAAAATGGACTGATGTATACTCAGGCTGTAAAGACAGAGGGAGGGGTGATAGGTAGGCAGCTTGTTGTTCCCCAGGGGTACCGTGAGCAGTTGCTCAAGACTACACATGATATTCCCTTGTCTGGTCATCTGGGAATTGCACGCACTATGCAGTGGCTGGCCCAGAATTTCTATTGGCCCAACCTTCACCCAGCATGTGAAGGCATATTGCAGGTCTTGTCACCAGTGCCAAGAAACAGGGAAGGTGGCTAAGAAAACCCAAGCTGCCTTAATTCCATTGCCGATAATGGAGGAGCCATTCCAAAGGGTGGGAATGGATCTTGTGAGGCCTTTAAATACCCCCCAGCTCCTCCAGGAAGAGATTCATCCTGACTATGGTGGATTATGCCACCCAGTATCTAGAGCCAGTCACCCTATCCTCACTGAGGACAGACAAAGTGGCAGATGCTTTACGTAGGATTTCTCCTGTGTTGGGTTTCTGCAGGAGGTTATCACCGATTGAGGGGGTTCCTTCATGTTGGACCTGATGAAATGTTTGTGGGAGAAGTGTTGGGTGGTGCAGAGGTGCATGACACCTTATCACCCACAAGCCAATGGGCTTGTGGAAAGATTTAATGGTACCCTGAATTCAATGCTCCAGATGTTTACTGAACAGCATGGGAGGGACTGGGAGAAATACCTTCCCCACCTGTTGTTTGCATACAGGATGGTGCCTCAAAAGTTGACAGGGTTTTCCCCCTTCGAATTCTTATATGGATGCCAGGTACATGGGCCTCTAGATTTGATCTGGAAGGACTGGGAAGGCAAGCACACCACCCAGGGCACTCCCATAGGGGATTATGTCCTTAGGTTTAGGGAAAGGCTGAAGGAGCTTATGGGAACAGCCCAGAGCAACCTGGCAGCTGCCCAACAGAAACAAAAAGTGTGGTACAACTGCAGAGCCAGAGCTTGCTTGTACATGGAGGGTCAGGAAGTCATGGTTCTTATTCCGGTCCAGAAAGGCAAGCTGCAGGCTGAGTGGGAAGGACTGTACAAAGTAGTTAGAAAGATAAATGATGTGAACTATATCATAGAGTTACCTGACAGAAGATATACAGAAAGAATGTACCATGTCAACATGATGAAGCCATATTCTAATAGGGCTGACATGGTGTTTGCAGTATGTAGTCCTGGGAAGGGGATGGACAAAGGAGACCCCCTTCTGGACTTGCTGGAAGAAAGCAAGCAGGATTCCTCTGTGGAGGCAGTTAAATTGTCACCCCAGCTGGCCCTGGACAAGATCCAGGACCGACTATTGACCTGGCAAAGGGCTATTGGCAGGTAGAGTTAACTGACAGAGCTAGGGAGAGGTCAGCCTTCATCACTCTGAGAGGCTTATTTGAATTTAAAGTAATGCCTTACAGAATGAAGAACACCACAGCCACTTTTCAAAGGTTGGTGAGCCAGGTGTTAAATGGTGCTGAGGGGTACACCATGGCATACCTGGATGACATTGCCATCTTTAGTGTCAACTGGGAGGAACACCTGTCCCACCATAGGGAAGTGCTGTGCAGGATACAGAGGGCTGAGCTCACTGTCAAAGCTGAGAAGTGCCAGGTGGCCATGACTGAAATGGCATACCTTGGGCATGTTGTAGGCCAGGGACAGCTCCATCCTAACCAAGTAAAAATAGAGGTGATCAAGGCATGGCCCAGACCAGAAACACAGAAGCAGGTCAGGAGTTTTCTAGGGAGAGCAGGGTACTATAGGAAATTTGTACCCAATTACAGTGCCCTGGCTGCTCCCCTATCTGACCTGGAAAAGAAAAAGATGCCTAAGAAAATTACCTGAGAACCAGCCTGTGAAAAAGCCTTTACCAGACTAAAGGAGGCACTGTGCAGTGCTCCTGTATTGACAAGTCCTGACTACTGCAGACCCTTTATAGTCCGGACAGATGCCTCAGACATGGGTATTGGAGCAGTACTGAGTCAGACATCCAACCAAGGGAAAGATCACCCTGTAGTGTACCTGAGTAGAAAGTTACTTCTCATGGAGCAGGCTTACTCTACTGTGGAAAGAGAGTGTCTTGCCATAGTGTGGGCCCTAAACAAGTTAGAGCCATACTTATATGGACAGTATTTTGAGGTACAAACTGTCCACAACCCCCTGGTTTGGTTGACACAAATGGTAAAAACTAATGGTAGACTATTAAGATGGAGTCTTACCTTGCAAGGGTATGACATGATGATCTTACATAGGGCTGGAGTGACCAATCAGAACACAGATGGCCTGTTGTATCTATATGAGGAGTGAACTGACTTAGGGAGCTCATCCCATGTAGGGGATAGAACTCCCAAATTCAGTCTAGATGGGAAGGATTGTGACGCTTGGCCAGCTGGTTTTGAATATTGTATGATATTTGCATTATAAAAATGTAGTATATGATTGTCTCACATAAAAGAGCCTGTGCTTTGTGCTTCTATGGATGCCCCCAACCAAGGTTTCAGTGAAACTACAGGATATATTACACTGACCAGGAGTCTCTGTAATATAATTAACCTCCATGAGAAACTGTATTTTATGGCCTTTCTATGACCTGTTGCTGCTTTGAAGTTGGGGAAGTAAATATACATTTTATTACAGGACAGGACATGGCTATCTCACACCTAGGTGAGAGATTGCAGGGTTGTAAACCTCAAGGGAACTGGTGGATCAAAGACTTATAATTTGGGAAATTAGTTTTTTCTAATGTCACCTTATTTAATATACTTCCTCACAGGACATCATGTTTGTATATTTTTTTTATTCTAAAAGGAGGAGCTAGATGACTCAACAAGGGGGTGGGGTGATGGAGTTGAAATGTACTCTTGTAACTGGGGAATATGACATATTATTTTGGGACTCCAAGAGAGACTAACTTAAGGCATGTACAGAGATAATACATTAGATAGAAAGATCTAACTGTATGTTGGTTGGAGTTTGTTCTGTAGTTTTCCTCGTTTATCTTTTATGTGATTGTGCACTCTTTAATATATTGTTCTGTGTTTACATTTTTCATATTTTTATCATCTTTTAGTAAAGTACCTTTTATCTGAAAGGCTGCCTGGGTGTCTACCAGTTCTTTTTGCATGTGACGTATAGAGGGTTAAGAATGACAAAATTGTTCAACAGCTTGGTGTTGTTACTAAACTGGGAAAAGGTAAGAATATACCTAAGGTCTTTTATAGAGTTTTAAGGGTTCATTTCGGAAGCCTGGCTTGGTGCCCCTGGCAAAAGATTGTACCGCAATCCCCGAAGAGGGTAAGTATCTGAGCTTGTACATTGGGTACGCTAGCATAAGGTTAACAGTTTGAATCCCCCCAGAACTTGAGACTAAAGGTGATTCAGACCCAAAAGCAGACAGAAGGGTTACCCTGTCTATTACCTGTTCACACTATTGCACTCTGAGGTTGGCACTGTGAGAGCAGAGGGCCTGACCTGCTGAGTGCATTTGTGACATTCCCTTTCAACTTCTACTAATTGGGACATTGTAAGGATCATCAGGGTCTATATGAACTGTACTATCTGGCAGCATGTTTTGCTTCCCTCCCATTGTACCTGTTTGTTTCAACATTGTTATGGGTAACTGTTCTGATTCTATTCCATTATTGCATGTTTGAGAGTGGTTAAATGTTGCTTGCTCTTTGTTTTTCAGACAGGACTTGCCATTGTTTAATTAGACTATAGGACATCTAGCTTATTATGGTTTTCCAACTTAGCTCAAGTCTTGGGATCCATGATTTTTTTATGCTTACAAAATCTTTGCAGTAAATATATCATGCTAAATTCCGCATATTCATTCAGCGCATATTAACTTTACAGCACGGTGTACAATAGCACTAAATACTGTGTTTGTTCATTCTCCAGAAATTCAATTATGTGCAACTTCATTTTTCAATTAAGTAATTGCCTTAATTCTGTTTGTCTTGCAATAATTAATTGACTCTGGTTACTGTAGTAACATGATTCAATTAACTATTCCCTTAAACACTCTGTCTGTGGTGCGTTCTGTTTGCAGCAATGTCTCTTCAATTTGTGTTGAGCACCAAAGGGCAGCAACTGCTTTCACACCAAGGATACCTGTATAGAAAGGAGAAAGTATATGCTTCTTGGACATACTGGAAATGCCTACAGTATGACTCATTCAAATGCAAGGCACGTTGCCACACTGAAGCCGATGAAATTGTGAAGTTTCTTGGTGAGCACAGTCATGTTCCTGACATTGGTGCTACTGAAGTCAGGAAAGTAATAAAACAAATGAAAGAAAGGGTTGCGAGCTCGCAAGAGTCTACACATCTTGTTGTTGCATGTGCCACTAAGAACATTTGTCAAGTTACAGGAGGTAAACTACCTTCATTTCAAAATCTTATGCTTACCACTCAGTGTGCTAGAAAAATATCTTCTGTAGCTCCATTTCAGCCCTCTACATTGTCCAATCTACAACTTCCACCAGAGTACACATTGACAGACCAAGGTGATCAATTTGTTATATGACAGTGGTAAAGAAGATTCTGAAAAGTTCTTAATATTTACCACTGAGAACAATCTGCAGTACATGCGGTCCACAAAACGTTGGTTCACTGATGAGACTTTTAAGCAACTCCATCTCTATTCACACAGTTATACAGTATTCATGGTATTTCTTACTCTGCTGTTATGCCCAGTCTGTTCATTTTCATGTCATCAAGAAATCATGCAAGCTATGTCAGAGTTCTTACTGAAATAAAAAACCTGTGTCTCAACTTAGTGCCCACATCCCTGATGACCGACTTTGAACTTGCCGCTGTGAAAGCGTTTTACACTGAGTTTCCCATGACAAGAACAAGGGGATGTTTCTTTCACTTATATCAGTTTATCTGGAGGAAGATACAGGAGCACTCGGATATACACAAGCAGTATACGATTGACAAAGAGTACGCCCAGCAAAACAGAATGTTGGCTGCCCTAGCATATGTTCCCCCACAAGATGTTGTAACTGTGTTTGATTATTTGAGGTCTGCTGAATTTTGTATTGCACATGAAGACCAACTGGCTCCTTTGCTCAACTATTTTGAGAACACATGGATTGGGAGACCAGTTGGTCATCGTGGAGGTCGCAGACTGCGCTTCACAGCTGAATTTTGAAATTGTTATGATGCAGTGAAAGAAGGAATTCCTCAGACTAACAATTCCGTCGAAGGATGACACAGAAGCTTCAATAGCATGTTGGAGGCAAACCACCCTACGATCTGAAAGCTGGTAACAGCTCTAAAAGTTGAGCAGAGTGTTAATGAGATAAAAATGGAACAGTACCTGTCTGGTCTCGAACCACCAGTACAATGAAGGAAGTATCGAGATACAGTTAAGAGGTTGACAGCTGTCGTTGAAGGTTACGGTACTGTTTCAGACTTGGACTACCTCCATGGTGTAGTTTATAAGTTCCAGCTGCAAGTTTAGAAAACTATTTGTTTGCTCACTTTGACTTTTACCTTTGTGACACTGTGACTTTTAAATTTGTGAATAAAGATTGATGAAAGGACGGAGATGCGCTGATGTCATCACGCAGAATGCTCCGAATCTACCGGGGTGCATCTGCTTTTAACTTTTAACTAAATAAAGATTTGAAATAATGAGCTGAATTGGATTATTGCTACCAGAGACAAGGATGGAGGTGCACTGATGTCATCACACAGAATGCTCTGGATCTACCGCAGTGCATCTGCTTTTAACTTTTAACTAAATAAAGATTTGAAATAATGAGCTGAATAGGATTATTGCTACCAGAGACTGTGATTGATAGTGCTGACCTACTGAACTGGGTTACAACTGTGATTGACAGTGCAGATCTGAAAAGGTAAGAGGGTTTTTGAAAACTTGTTCTGCATTTTTAGCAGACGCGCTGATATTACTACGTTGATCAGCTTCCGCTTAAATTACGTGTTACCCAAGTCTTGGCTACCAGGGCCAAGGTCACTTATTTAAACTGGTAGTGATCTTGGGCTGCAGGGTGGCTGTTATTGGATTTAATTATGTTTTGCCTTAGTATTGTTTCCTATTTCATGGGGTTTCCCTTCGTGTTTTTGCTCTGGGTGGGCTGGGAGGTGGAATAGTCTTTTTTGATGACTAGCACTGGTCTGTTCTGGCCTCACGAGCCGTATTGTGGGTTGGGAGGGTTATCCATTTTTCCTGATGGGACTATTAGCACCCTGGTTCATGAAGTTGGATTGGGGGGGTGCTTCTTTGGGAGGAAAATTGTTTTTTTTTCCATTTTGTGGGGTCATATTTTTGGGGAAGGAGGATTTTTTTCACTTTTTGAGTCACTCATATATTGTATTTTTTGGGTTGGGGGACCTAAGGGAGGGGGATTGGGTGGTGTGCATCACCAGAAGAACTAGTTGGAGGGGCAGAATATTGTTGGGAGATGGAAATATTTGGAGATGGCTATTTTTCTCTTTTGTTTACGAATTGCATCTAGTTTTGAGTTCCTGTTCCCTTTTAAAGCTGTATCATGGCCGTGTATAAATTGTGCACTTGGAGTATTAAAGATGCTCAGTCCCCTACTAAATGGGCTGAAGTCCTACTCCGTCTACATAAACTACAGTCTAATATTGCCTTTTTGCAGGAGATCCACCTGCCCCCATCCCAGGTCCTCCTTTTTAGGCATTCCTGAGTAGGCAGGCATTTGGGGCTGGTGCAGACTCCCATAAGAAGGAGATGGCTATTCTAATAGCTCAAAGGATCTCCTTCTGCCTCCTTCAGGAGATGGCGGATCCTCAGGGCCGATATTTCATTCTTTGTGCTCTGCTAGGACATTTGGAGGTCATATTGGTGGTAATTTATGGTCCTCCCACTGAAGACCCTCACTTTTTTTACCACCTTAATGTCTATCTTGGCCCTATGGACTGCCCATCCTACTATTCTGGGGGGATATTGGAGCTTAGTCCAGTCTAATGATTTAGGCCAGTTTGGTAGTGCTCGTCAATTCCCTTCCCATAGTCAGTTGGCTATTCATGAATTAATAGACTTGGTGGGGTTGGTCGATCTGTGGAGGACTTCAAATCCTGATACCTGGGACTTCTCATTTTATTCCCCCCCCCACACATAATTCCTTTTCTCATATTGATTACTTTTTGTTTGGGATAGAATACCTCCCTGGGGTCAGTTTGTGCCACTATTCTGCCAAGGTGATTTCTGACCATCACCCCTCCTTCATTCAGTTAAATTTCATTCCCCTCTCTCGAACAGGATAAAACATGAACCCTCAACAACCAGCTACTCAGATTAGGAGATTTACTAGATCGCCTCTGATCCTTTATTGCTACCTTTTTGAAGATAAATGCTCCCTCCATGCCTATCCTCAATATCCTATGAGGAGCCCTGAAATGCACCCTTTGAGGGGAACTGATTAGTTTAGCGACTATACAGAAAAAGCATGCCTTGTCTACTCTCTCCTCCCTGTTAACTTAAATTTGGACATTAGGGGGATGCATATCCCCAATTTTCCCCCATTAGGACTGGGCTTGAAAATCTCTGCTTTCGCTATAATACCCTCCTGGGGAAAAGGCAGAACATCTTCTGCTTCTCTCTAAGGTGAAATACTTTGACCAAAGAGAAAAAGCAAGCAAATTGATTGCTCTTCGACTGCGCTCCCAAACCTCAGATAAGACTGTAAGATCTATTCACACAGATTCTGGTTTGCTCCTCATTTTGCCTCAGGATATTGTTGATTCCTTTAAAACATTTTATCAAGATCTTTACATCCCTCCTTCCTTTCCTTTTTGTCCTGTCAATTTGGACAATTTTTTTGCTGGACGTTCCCCTCCCTCATCTGAATGAATCACAAGTCACTATTCTAAATGCCCCATTAACTTTAACAGAAATTTCCCAGGCCATCGACTCCCTTGCTCCAGATAATTCCCCTGGTCCCGATGGATTTACTAACTTTTACAAAGCCTGCAAAGAGCAACTAGCACCGATCCTTCTGGACACTTACAATTATATCTTCCAGACCGGTCTTTTGGATGCTTCCCTCACTGCGGCAACCATTGTGTTTCTTCCCAAACTTGGCTGGGATCCCTTGCTGGTCTCCAACTACAGGCCTATACAGTAGTAGCCAGAGACATTGCCAGCTATTTCCAGATATTTCGCAAAATTTCTGAAGAGTTTCTCTCTGTTGCCCCTACTGTGGAAATGCAGAAAGCAGGAGATATTTCTGGAAATATCACAGAAATTTTTAGAAATATCTGGCAATGTCTGTGGCTGCTACTGTATCTCTTATTAATGTTGATATAAAGATTCTAGCTAAGGTGCTAGCCTGTAGGTTGTGGTTAGTATGGGACTCCCTAATTAGTAGAGAGCATGTTGACTTTGTTCAGGGCAGACTATCATCTGACCACCTCCAGAAATGATCCTACCTTTTTTTGACATCCAGGGACTCTTCTACTCCTACAGTTTTGGTGTCCCTGGATGCTGAAAAAGCTTTTGATCAGGTCTCTAGGGAGTACTTGTTCCATTTGCTTCCTAAATATCACATTCCCCCCAAGTAATTTTCCAGTGGGTTAAGGTGATTTACTCCTCGCCCTCCACCTAAATCCTCTGCAATGTTTTTTTTTTCACCACCCTTTTGTCTTCACCAGGGCACCAAGCAGGGCTGTCCACTTTCTCCCTTTTTATTTAATCTTTTTTTGAACCTCTTATCCGCAAACTTAACCTGTCTCCTCAAGTTTTGGGTATCTCGGTTAGTCAAATGGAGTACAAATTATCAGCATATGCAGATGATATCTTGATGCATATGTCCTTCCCTGCTGTATCCCTGCCCACTGCCCTACAGATTATCTCCCAATTTGGAGATTTTTACAAGTATTAGTTAAACCTTGCCAAAACTGAGTTTATGCCCCTTAACACTGTTACCTTTCAGGCTGACATTTCCCACATTGGCTTTGTTTGGAAACCAGCTAAATAGAAGTACGTGGGGATCTACTTTAGTATTACCCTCTCCAAGATGCTACAATTCAACCTTGATTCGCTGGTGACCCATCTCTAACTGGATTTGGAGCATTGGTCCTTGTTACCTCTCTTGCCCTGGGGCTATTTGAATATTATTACAATTAATATTCTCCCCAGACTTATATTCCTTTCAGATGTATAATTTCACCCTTCCCCACGCATAGTTTACTCAGGTCCATAGCCTCCTTTCCTCATTTGTATGGCAAGGTAAAGTGGCCCATAGAGCTTTTAGTAAGTTGATGCATGCTAAATTCAATGGTGGTCTACAAGCTCCTAACATTTTTCTATATTATTTGGCCTTACACCTCACCTGACTCATCTACTGGATGGGAGAGGTGGGAGAGGATCCTTTTCAGTGTTATGTACCATAGTGGGTAAACACACAGCACTCCTTATGTCTTACTAATGGAGAAGCCATTAGGTTCCTCCACTACCTGCCCAGAAAGAGGCTTCCTTTGGCTTTATGGCATACCCCCTTAGATATGTCCCTCTGGGTCCATCAACAACTCTGTTAGTTTCTTAAAATTTTCCCCGTACCAAGATACATCCAAACCCCTGTTCAGGAATCCTAATTTTGCAAGTGCCAGGAATCTCCTTTCTGAGAAATTCTGGCCTGAGATGGGGGTTCGAACCATAGGTGAGCTTACTCTTAACAACAAATTGTTGCCCTGTCAGGATGAATGGGCCAAGTACCATTGGCCTGCCTCCTTCTGTTTTTGGTATCTCCAATTATTGCATATGCTTCTGCACCACTTCAGCACTGGTCCATGGCTTAGCCCGCTGACTACTTTAGTTTTCCCTCTTATTCATCACACCCCTCCTTTGCACCATTTGTCATATTATTATCGGTCATTACAAGATTCTTTGGCCTGACAGTCCAAGGTTTTATTGTTGGGATCAACCCCTTCCTGTTTCTAACCCCATTAGAAATTGGACCACTATTTGGAAACACCTTTATAAATTTGTAAAATGTGATAGGTACAGCTTTATGCAGTTCAAAATTATACATAATCTTTATTACACCCCAGTTAAGCTTCATAGAATGGGTAAGCTTTCTACTGATCTCTGCTGCAGATGTGGCAAATAATCAGGTACCCTATTTCATATTTTGTGGTTCTGTGAGAAGGTGGTCACTTTTTGGAATGCCATTCAAGCTCATTTAGACATCATGCTGGTCTTGTCTGAGGCCTTCTTCCATGACATATACCTTCTAGGGGACTATTCTAACACCCTGACTGGAAACCAAAAACCACATATGGCCCTGATCTTTGCTTGTGAAAAGAAGATTATCCTCTGTCACTAGTTGGACCAGAGCATGCCTTCATATCTTGAATGGCTCAGAGAGACCTTATTTGCCTTGCAAGCCGAACATCTTATCGCCAGCCTGTCTGGCCAACTACCTAAATATACTCATATATGGGAATCTTTACAGACTTTATTAATGATATGACGTCTCCTTCATTGCCCTACCTAGATCCTTGTTGTACTACAGGTGTCCTTCCCCACTGACATTCTATCACATTGTGTGTTGTGACTATGTTTTTTTTTCGGGGTGTTTTCCGGTGATGGTTCCGAGAGTGGGCTGGGGGTAGGTTCCTTTGGGGGGAGGAGGCAGGGTTGTGTTTCTAATTAAAAAAAAATGTGCACTTCTTTATATTGCCTTTGCACTGTTTTATTCCTGTCAGTGTACTTACTGTTGTGGCATTCCTTTTTTGACATTTGGTGTATGTTCCTGGTGCCTTGAATAAAGTTTATTCAATTTGAAAAAAAAAAAAATCTCATAGATTTCCTTGACTGGGTGGCCAAGGTGGTGGACCAGGGAGGGGGTGGATATTGCCTATCTAGATTTTAGTGAGGGCTTTGACACAGTCTCACACAGAAGGCTGATAAACAAGCTGAGGAGTCTAGGGGTAGAATACAGAGTGGTGAACTGGGTTAAAAATTGGTTAGTGGACAGAAGGCAGAGGGTGGTGGTAAATGGCACATAGTCAGAAAAAATGGGCATCACCAGTAGGGTGCCACAGGGGTCAGTCCTGGGACCAGTCCACTTCAATGTCTTCATAGCAGACATAGAAGAAGGGCTAGAAGGAAAAGTATGCCTGCTTGCAGATGACACCAAGATCTGCAACAGAGTAGATACTCAAGGGGGCATAGAAAGAATGAAGAGACCTGGAAACATTGGAGAAATGGTCCGAAGTATGGCAGTTAAGGTTTAATGCAAAGAAGTGCAAGATCATGCACATGGGGAACAGAAACCCTGGAGGGAGCTACATGTTGGGAGGTGAGTTGTTGATGGTCACCAGGGAGGAGAGGGTTGGGAATCATTATATCAGAGGACCTGAAATCCACCAAACAGACTGCAAAAGCAGTTGAGAAGGCTAGTGGGATGTTAGGGTGTATAAGGAGGGGGTATTACAAGCCATAAGAGGGATGTGGTGTTCCCACTATACAAGATGCTGGTTAGGCCTCACCTAGAGTACTGTTTGCAGTTCTGGAAGCTGCACCTGTGTAAGGATATTGACAGGGTAGAAACAGTGCAGAGGAGGGCAACTAAGATGGTGCAGGGTCTGCACAGCAAGGTATATGGGGATAGATTTAGGAACCTCAATATTTACACATTGGAACAGAGATGGAAGAGGGGGGTCATGACTGAGCCTTTCAAATATCTTAAGGGCATAAATAAGGTGGAAGGGGACTGCATCTTCCAGTATAAATAGTACAATAGAACAAGAGGGCATGACATGAAATTGGAGGGGGGTGCATAAGGGGTAACATAAGAAAGTTATTTTTTACAGAGATGGTGGTGGATGCATGGAACACCCTGCCTCAGAAGGTGGAGGGAGCATGTACAGTGGAGGGATTCAAGAGGGCATGGGATAGGCACAAGGGAATCATACATACAGTTTGAGGGGGGCATAGCTGAGGCCGCTGACACAGTAGAGGCAGCAGGAGCAAATTCGTAAAATGATGCAGACTGGATGGGCCTTGCTGTACTTTTCTGCTGTCAACGTCTACATTTCTATGTTGGCATCAGTGATTGGGTGGCAGTAGGGCTTTCGGTGGGACTGTTCTTGCTGGAAGTAACACCATCACCATTTGAGACTAATGTGCCTCCCATTTTAAGAAAGGAGACTAGAAATGGGACTGGGGCAGTAGGCACGTCATGCTGTCCCAGTTTACTACCTCTGATTAAGTATTTAAGTGACCAAGGGACAGAAGTTTAAGTATATGTGCTGAAGGATGGAAAGTTTGTAAAGTGCAAGGATTATGAAAGTTGGAAGTACAAGTCTTGTGTGTCCTTTTGGGCCCCCCAGTAACAGTGCTGCTGCCAGGAATTGGAGCCTTTTCTGCTTAAGGGGAAGTGCTGCATGAAAGAAAGTCAATCTATTGGAAAAAGAGATTGCTGCAGACTTATAGCTATGTTCTGTGCCTGGGAAGTTGCCTCCACCTATGTTATGTATCCCATGCTCCATGGAGTGGATTATTAATTTAATCTGTTACATTAAATTAGTTGTTGCACTTCTGATTCTTGATTGGACATTAGATTTAATTAATAAGGACTGTTTCATGCTTGTTGCCTGTTAATGAACATTGCCCCCTGCAGCTGTCCCCAATGAAGTGAAGCAATGTGCCTGCTCCCCTGCATGTGAAACCATCTTACAAAATGTGATGAACCAGGTAATAAGCATATTTTTTCTTGGACTGTTTTCTGGCTGTACAGTGTCCCTTCCCCAAGTTACCATCTGGCACACCCTTAGACACCAGGGGCTCAGCCGGGATTTGAAATTGTTGTGGGAAGCACAACAATTTTTGCCTGGTCAACCTTTGGGGAGCTACAGGAGAAACTGCCAGATTTCGTGGCCTAACAAAGTAAAAGTTGGTGGAGGGGTGGCACCATTTTGAACTTGTGAAATTTAACGCTTTCTGTGCAGTGCCATTTTCTGCCAGTATGGACTGTTTAGTTTACAGTTAATGTATGCAGAACTTTGGAGATCATATGCAATTGGCTGGAAGCAGCCAGGCTGAAGCCAGAGGTCATGTTATAATGAGCGGGAGCGCTATTTTGTGAAGTCACAGTGAATTGCTCCACAAGTGTTTGTACCTTAAGGAGAAAGAAGGACTCTATATAATTTAAACAGCATCAGGAAAGAACCCTGAGGATTAGAATCATGGCAGAAACTTCTGGTGATGGGAACAGGATGGTCCCTGTTCCAGCTTTGTTCCTTTCTTGACTTTGGGAGGTAGCTCAGTAGGGTGGAACACAGGAGAGATGTGTGATTTGCCACAAATCTGGAGGATTTGTGAAAGGGTTGCCTGTGTCTTTTGACTATGCCAGTAGTTGAGTGCCTCTTCGAGTTCTGCCCGTCCTGCAATATCAGCCTGCTTGGAGTTGTACCTCCAACTCTGCTCTGGTTAGCATGGATACTTCCAGCTTGGAAAACTGGTAAAAGGTGGGAGCTTCAGCCTGTGAGGTAGCCCCTGGTGAAAAGGGCACTAGCCATCTGCCCAGCCTTTCTTCCCCATCGGTTCCTGACCCTCCCCATTGCAGAGGAAGAGGCCGTGGGGTGGCAGGGAGGCTCAAACCAAAGGACCCACTGTTGAGGACCCTCACCCCTCAGCGGAAGGCACCCAGAAAAGTGCCAGATGACCTCCCTGCATTGCTATGGGAGCTACAGCCACTTAATGTCCACATGCAGAAGTGGAGGAAGTTATATCTGAGGGAGATTCCAGCA
Source organism: Neoceratodus forsteri (assembly GCA_016271365.2). NCBI lineage: Eukaryota > Metazoa > Chordata > Ceratodontiformes > Ceratodontidae > Neoceratodus > Neoceratodus forsteri. Next base: position 35,990,637 of record CM057450.1, read on the forward strand.
TTGTGGAAGACACCAAAGGAGTGGACACAGTACCCCCTGCTCCGGGGGTCCAGGCCAAATACTACACTTTTGATAATGCTCTGTGGGAGTAATTCAAGGCCTTACCACCTCCCTAGTCACAGACACCCTGACACCATCCCCCAGCTCCAGCAGGTCTTCCAGAATCATAGGAAGGATATGGACACTCTCCACCCCACTTACCCCATCTACTTGCAGTACCTTGGGGAGTTGGCTGTTGAAGGGTGCTGCTCCTAGAACCAGTGTGAGGAGCATACCTGACTGGTTGTACGCCAAGTGCTTGGTAAGAAGGAGGATCAAGAAGGAATATCCTGGAGATAACTATCTGTACTTATGTGTGAGAGGATTTGGGATGTCATCAAGGAAAAGAGAGGACAGGGTCTTCCAAGGAGCCCCGGATGAGGTCAAGCAGAAAATCAGAGAGAGTGCCCTGGATCTGGGAGGGCATGAGCGGCAAGCAATCAAGAAGGCAAAACAGATGTGTACCTCCATGGTGTGGACTGGAGTGACTTTGTTTAAAACTTTTGCAATGGTCCAGGATGGAGAGGGACAGAGGACCAAGTGTTACATCCTCTGTGAGGATGCTTCAGGGGAGGAATTTACCAAACCTGATCCAAAGCTGTATTTTGCCACAGAACCCTAGATGTAGTGCTGCTTCTTTAGACTACTAAAAGACTGCCCTAAAATATCTGTGTCTATTCTAATCCCCTCTTACCACCAATTCGGGCCTTGGCATCGGGTGCAGGTCAGGACTGAGAAAATATGTACTTATAGCTGAGCCTTAATGCTGGGTGGAGGTATGCATGGCTGGTGTGCATGGGTGTGAGTGATGTTGGTATGAAGTTGTGTGTGCATGTATATGAGTCTGGGTGACAGTGGCTAGCTGACCTCCATAGAAATGTTGAAATGTTTCAGCATGTTATGCCTTTGAAGTAGCAACATGTTTGTTCTTGTTTCAGGAAAAAAAAAATTCTACAGAGTTGCTTATTGCTGTTTTAGATACAATGTTCTGTGTTATGCAGTATTAGAAAGGGGTAGGTATACTGTACTTTGTACCATTCCTGGCTGCAGCACTTCTCTTATGAAAGAAGAATTTTTGGTTGTTTGGAGTGTTAGTGTGGAGGAGGGATGCCCCCGCTGCAGTACCTGGCAATCTGTCCCTGAGAATCAGCAGGTGGGCCACCAGAATGCCCAGTAGGATGGAGTGTAGGTTCAGGTACAGCTCTGGGTTAAAAAGTAAATAAAATTTCACCATTTTGGTGGTGTAGCTGGTTAAGTGCCCTGGCCCTTGGGGGGGAGGGAGAGATGGCCATATCTCTCCTCTGGGGGGTTGGTGGTGTAGTCTAGTAGGCATTCACCAGGAGGTGAATGTTTTGTGTGGGGATGAAATGTAAGCACCCTGTGGGAACTTACTAGTTCAATTTTCTGTTGTTAAGTGTAGCTAGGCAGGAAAAGCTGTGGTGCCTGGAGTTCTGGGATGTGGGCCTGCCGGCTGACAGCAGGGGGACCCATCCCAGAGGGGATAAATGGAGTTTAATTAACACCAAAAAGGGAGACTTTTGGGGAGAGAAAGAAGAGGAAGGAGAAAGTTGGGGGTTGGTCCATTAGTTCATTGTGAGAGTTGCGGCAGGGGTTGGGTGGACCGTCCATCACCCCAGTCCTCTTCTTTTCGAAGACTGGCGATGTGTGGTGTTTTGGGGCCGAGATGAGTGGCGTTGGAGCAAGTAACAGGATTCCTTTGGTGCCATTCTGTTGTAAGTAGAAGCCCAGGTAATGAAAATTAAGGAGCCTGCCAAGTAATCTCCAGCACCTTGATTGGGGTAGGCTCCAGAGGTGGTCTCAGACAATAAAACTCTCATCCGTGGGCAAGTGCAGTCTCAAGCAGCAAGAGAGAGACCTGCAGCAAGGCCTGTTATGGCAGGAGGGGTCTGGGGCACATTTCAGAAGTGGCAGCCTGGATCGTTGATGGGATGGTGGTTGCAGCCTATCCCCTTTCCCTGGACTGAGTGCTGCTGCAGAGTTTGGAGCTCTCGAAGTAGTGCAGCCTGTGGAGGCATGAGGAGTTCTGTGTGGGGAGTGGCTGTTTGGAACCCTAGTCAGGGTGGCAGGCTGCCTAGGTGCTCCGTGTGGCACTTCAGTAGGACTCCTGGGTGAAAGCAATCCTGGACTGGAATCACTATATGAGCAGTGAGTGATGCATGTCTTCAGGATCACCATGGATAGAAAAAACTCTCTGGGATGCTCGGAGCAGGCATGTGGCATCAGTGATTGGGTGGCAGGAGGGTTTTCAGTGGGACTGTTCATGCTTGAAGTAACACTACCATTTAAGACCAAAATGCTCCCCATTTTAAGAAAGCAAACTAGAAATGGGACTGGGACAGTAGAAACATCTCATGCTGTCTCAGTTTACTACCTCTAATTAAGTATTTATGTAACCAAGGGCATGAAGTTTAAGTACATGTGCTGGTGGATGGAAAGTTTGTTAAGTGCAAGGAGTATGTAAAGTAATATTGCGAAGTTCGAAGTACAAGTCTTGTGTGGGCTTTTTGGCCCCTGGTAACAGTACTGTGCCAGGAATTGGAGCCTTTTCTGCTTAAGGGGAAGTACTGCATGAAAGAAAGTCAATCTGCTGGAAAAAAGATTGCCACAGACTTACGGTCAGGTTCTACGCCTGAGAAGCTGCCTTGACCATTGTTATGTACCCCGCGCTGCATGGAGTGGATTATTAATTTAATCTGTTGCATTAAATTAGTTGTTGCACTTTTGGTTCCAGAATGGACATTGGATTTAATTATTAAGGACAGTTTCAAGCTTGTTGCCTGTTAATGAACATTGCCCCCTGCAGCTGTTCCCACCAAAGTGAAGCGACGTGCCTGCACCCCTGCATGTGAAGCCATCTCACAAAATCTGATGAAACAGATAATGAGCATATTTATTTTCTTGGCCTGTGTTTTCTGGCTGTACAGTGCCCCCTCCCTAAGTTACCATCCGGCATCCCCCAAGACACCAGGGAGGGGGGCTTACAACGTGAGGGTTCGTCCAGGATTTGAAATTGCCTTGGGGAGCACAAAAATGTCTGCCTAGACAACCTTTTGGGAACTGCAGGAGAACCTGCCAGATTTTGTGGCCTAAGAAAGTAAAATTTGGTGGAGGGGTGGCAGCATTTTGGACTCGTGTGAAATTTTGCGCTTTCTGTGCAGTGCCATTTTCTGCCAGCATGAACTGTTTAGCTTACAGTTAATGTATGCAGAACTTTGGGGATCATATGCTATTGGCTGGAACTGGCCAGGCTGGGGCCAGAGGTCATGCTGTGAGGAGTGAGAGCAAATTAATGGTCTCTTAGCTAGTAAGCTCCCAGAGGGGGTTTACACTCCATCCCCCCATTAAGCTGTTTGCCTCCTGCTGAATGACTAAGCAGCTGCTCGGCAGGCCCAACCCTGAGGAAGATATGTGCACTCTCCCACCCCAGGGCAGACCCTGGCCATTATTGCTTGCACCACCTAGACAGTGGATATCCCAAATAAACCTAAAGAGCCCAACTCAATTAATTCTAAGACACAATCATGACCATGCCAGGCCTGGTGACTCACCCACCATGACCAGGATACCAATCTGGGAACAGGGGCAGTGTCCCAAACCATCTTCCCAAACCCACTCACAACTAAGCATGATGCTGCCACCATCAGACTAAAACTAGGCAATGCATAGAGTACATAACCGAAGGATGCAAATACTGCTTTTTCCCCCAAACAGCACCACAGCAGAGGTGCGATAGCACTTGAAAGCAACATGGCACACTTGTTTGAATCTCCAACTTTTGGCACATCTTTATTTTTTTTCTTTACTCTGGCAAAACACTCCAAACACCCTACTCACCGTAGGCACTCATCACTCACTAGACAGCACCTTTCACTCTCCACTCAGTCAACACATACATACACACACACACACACACACACACACACACACACCTCACATACACACATGCACACACACACCATGCACACAGTCTAACTAATTAAATGGTGCCAAAATGATTGCAAACACACAATGAATGTCCATCAAAGTCCAAAATGGCAGTCCATGAAACATTGGATAATTCATTCCACTACTCCTCAAGGCAACCCTAACAGTGGAACAAACAATCTAACAGCATGATAAAAATTAAGCACAATGAACGTTTCCTGCAAACCTGAACAGAGGGGACCCAAGCTCCCTCAATGATGGGATCAGTCCAGACTAAAGTCCAACAAGCTTACACAGTCCAGGGGAGACTGAGGAAGGTACTTCTGCTGCAGCTATGCTGGATCAGATGCAAAATACAGCTTGGGGTGTGGCTTGGTGAACACTTCACCAAAGGAATCTTCGCTGATGATGTAGTATTTAGTGCATTGCCCTTCAGAATCCTGAGCCATGGCAAAGGTCTTGAACAAGGTCACTCCAGTCCACACAGCAGTGATGCATTACTTCTTGGCCCGGTAGATGGCTTGTTGATGGTGAGGTCCAGTGTTGGAGGAATTCACCTGATTATGGTGTTGCACCTTATCCAGGGCCCCCTGAAACACCAAATCTTCACACCTCTCCTCGATCATGTCCCATATCCTCTCACAGACATACAGTAGGAGTATATCTCTCATGGATATTCCTTTCTAATGCACCACCTGACCGTCTTTCAGCTTGTGATCATTCAGGAATGCTCCTGACACTAGTTCATGGGGCAGTCCCTTTGACAAGCCAGCTTCCGGAGGTGTAAAGGTGGCACCGAGGGTCAGATGGCCTTACAGCCAAGCAAAAGATAGTGTCTGGATAATGCAGACTGGGGAACCGGTATATCCTGGGGATGTCCCCTTCTCAGAGCTGATCTTCAACAATCAGGGACACCGGGGTGGCACCAGAAGCCTTGGGCACAGTATCAACCCCTTCCACACACTCCTCCTGCTGGCTGGTGCCCTTGTCTGACAACACCTCCTCAATTATCACATCTGGTTTCTCTCTTTCCTTACTGACCAATGGGGTACAGGGGGTGGACCTCGTGGTCCCTGCCTCGGGGGGGGGGGCAACATCTGAAGTGGAAGCTACTACTGGATTGAGATCCTTGTCCCACCAATGACCTTTCCCTCTGCCATGGGTAGGGGCAGGGTCCAATGGAGGAGAAGAGCTGGACAGACATCTAGCCCCTTTCTCCTCAGGGGTCACTTCACTCACAGTCCTTTATATCTCCTCCCAGTTCTCCAAGCTTGAAGGATGAATACTTAGTTGCAGAGACATGGGAGGCCATTCCCAAGATGGCACAAAGGGAGTGGAGGGCAGACACAAAGGAGGAGCTACACTGCAGGAGTAATTGAAGCATATCAGCATAAGCTTGACATCAGCCCCAGCACGGCTGCAAATCACACACTGGTCCATTGCATTACTCTTCTCCACCTGTCCTCAAAGGCAAGACAGGAGAGGGGCAGGCACCGGCACCTCCTTTCCAGTTTTCCCTGCAGCATCTGCCATGATGACAGATTTTAGTCTCTCCAAACATGACACACATCAGTAGCACAGTCACACCGTCTCTGCAACACAGCCTCCATAGTCCTGACCGGATGACAAAATGGCACTACCACCAGCAGGGCACAACAGGCTCCTCCCCTCCTCCCACTGCCTCCTTCATCTGGTGGCAGCTTTCCAGCAGTAGTCACACTCTAAAAGATGTGCAGCAACGAAAAGGGCACCAAGACTGGTAGCGAAATGGTTGCTCCTGAAATTTCTATTTTTTTCATGTCCAGAACACAAGTCAGCTGAAGCTGCAGTCTCCACTGCTCCCAAAGATGCTGCACCTCCAAAATAACATCCTGGATGAGCCTCCACATTTTAAGCCCCCCTTCCCACATCTAGGGGTTTTCCAGATGTTAAAAGAAGGGAAGGGAGTACTACATAACACAGCAACACAGTCCAAAGAACTAAAAGTTCATACCAGGGTAAAGATGACGCCACCGAGCAAGTGACTTCGGAGGGTGCAGCATACCCTCCAATTGTACCGTTTTGGCCAGTACAACACAGGCTTTCTTACAGTAATACCAGATCCTGACTACTGTAGTTGTCAGTGTGTACCAAATTTCGGTCACCTCAGAATTACTTTAATTTAAATTATTGTGTACTGTTGTATGTAGTTCCCTATCTTAGTCTGCTGCAGTGAATGCACAGTGATGGGCGGCTAACAAACAGAAGCCGCATTAAGAGGTACTATCATGAAATTCAGAACTTCAGGTAATCTGTATTGAAAAACTATCATCTTGGGGTATGTCATAGGGTGTTAAGGCAGACTCAGGATCTGGACTTCGTACTTTTCTGCCATCACTGATTGTCCATCCTGGGCGGCCTTTCTCTGACCACCCCGCCCCGGTACCTATTTTCAACTGTTAAATGTTGCAGGGTCTGGTGCAGCCAAATGGTAAGAGGAGGGGGAGATACCTAAACCAAACAAGAAAGGAACTCTGAATAGGGGGGTCGATACCAGTCCATTCACAGAAGAAAGGCTTTTGAAAGAACGCTTGAAACTGAGGGTGGACAAAGCAATGGGGCCTGATGGGATTCACCCAAGAATTCTAAAAGAACTAAGGGTAGAACTAGTAACACCACTGACTACTCTCTTTAAGAAATCATGGGAGGATGGGGTAGTACCTGAGGACTGGAGGAGAGCAAATGTGATTCCACTTCACAAACGTGGGAGCAGTGCAGAGGCAGGAAACTACAGACCAGTTAGTTTGACTTCAGTGGTAGGGAAAATGATGGAATCACTTCTGAAGGAAAGAACTGTTGAGTACCTAGAGGTCAGTGGGGCACAGGACCCAAGGCAGCATGGTTTCATAGCAGGAATGTCATGTCAGATGAACCTAATAGATTTCTTTGACTGGGTAATCAAAGTAGTAGACCAGGGAGGGGGCTGTGGATATGGCCTACCTAGATTTTAGCAACGCATTTGACACAATTTCACACAAAAGATTAATATACAAGTTAGCCAGCCTTGGAGTGGGTCCCAAGGTGGTAACCTGGGTAAAAAAATGGCTGGACAACAGGACGCAAAAGGGTAACAGTAAACGGAGTCCACAGTGAAGAAAGGAGGGTAACTACTGGGGTACCGCAGGGTTTGGTACTGGGACCAGTCCTCTTTAGTGTCTTTATAAGTGACATTAGACAGCACCTGGAAGGAAAGGTATGTCTCTTTGCAGATGACATAAAGATTTGCAACAGGGTTGATACACAAGGTGGGGTGGAAAGGATGAAAAGGGACTTGGCAAGGTTGGAGGAATGGTCAAATATGTGAGATTCAATGCAAAGAAGTGCAAGGTAATGCATCTGGGAAACAAAAACCCAGGGGGAAGAGTACACAATGAGGGGTGAGTTAATAACAACAACAAAAATCGAAAGAGACCTAGGAGTAATTATATCAGATGACCTAAAGGTGGGCAAGCAATGTGAGAAGGCAGTAAGGAGGGCTGGGGGATACTGGGATGCATAGGGAGAGGCATCAACAGTAGAAAACAGGAAGTTGTTATCCTCTGTACAGACAGTTAGTGAGACCCCATCTGTAGTACTGCTGTATCTGGAGACCCCATCTCTGCAAAGACATAGACAGAGTGGAGACTGTTCAGAGGAGGACAACCAAAATGGTGCAGGGTCTGCACCAGAAGACATACGAGAAGAGACTAAAGCAGCTTAATATGTAAAACCTTGAGGAAAGGAGGGAGAGGGGGGACATGATAGAAACTTTCAAGTATCTCTAGGGAATTAACAAAGTACAAGAGGGTAGCATCTTTCAGAAGAAGAGATGTGCAAGAACAAGAGGGTACGATTTGAAGATAGAGGGGGGACAGCTCAGAGGTAATGTTAGAAAGTATTTTTTCACAGAGAGGGTTGTGGATGCAAGGAACAGCCTTCCTGAGGAGGTTGTGGAATCAGGAACAGTAGGAGAATTCAAGAATGCATGGGACAGGCATAAGAAAATTCTAGTGGGGGCTAGGAGGAAGTAAACTGTTGATTAACTAGAATCTGAAGCTTGTCCATCAGCTAGGGAAATGGGCAGACTAGGTGGGCCAAGCGGTCCTTATCTGCCATCAAATTCTATGTTTCTATGTTTCTATGGTAAAGACAGTCCTGATGGGCAGTGGGGTGCAGAACGTTGTGACTAGGGAGTTAGGGGGCAAGCTGGTTAACAACTAAATAAGTCCACTGTCCAGGTGCAGATAAAGAATAAAAAAAGTTGATTTAATTGGTGAAAAACAATTACATCTCCATGGAGCAGCTTGGACTATAACATTTCAGTGCAGACCTGAAGATATTCATGGCACATTTTCTTCACATTGTTTCTGGGGAGCCAGGGATCCCTACTAATGGTGGCTGCAGCACAAGAACCCTGCAAACAGATGTTGGCCTCTCTCTTGCACTTCACTTTGCGGTCCCCTCTCAGACTTCATGGAACACAGTGCGAGGTGCTTTTCTTTCTTCTCCACCGGCCTGGGCACTCCATTCCCAACTTATCAAATGGGGACAGTGACCCCACAGAAAACATTGCCCCATACATGATCCCATACTAGGCCCAGAGGCCTGATGGATCACACTGTGATGCAGCTTCTTCCACACAATCCTGCAGACTTGTGCTGCTGGATAGAGACTCGAAATGGGGTTCCCAAAGAAAGGCTGCCACCACTGACCCCACAATGCAGTCTCTCACCCTGAACCATGCCCAACCTGTAGCAACCAGAGGATTCACTTAAGGATGCCACCCAAAGCCTACCCTGTTGCAAGGAATCATTAGGTAGGCCGCACACTGTACCACCAGGCCACAGCTCCAATCTCCTCCTCCCAGGGTTCCTTCATACTGCAGCCTGAAATGGCCCCATCTCCAACCACTACTACATCACCTAATTTGGCTAACATGAAAAGGGGGCGGACTAGGATGGTACTCACCCCATCCCAGCCCTGAACCTCAGCTCTGCAGCTGAAATTGTTTTGCCTGCAGCCTAGGAGCCCTACCTCTCACTCTGGGGCCCTTCCTCCTGTTCCCAAAATGTGCCAAACCCCCCCTTTTAAAGGAAGACTCCCATTAGCAGCTCCACGTGCCGGCATGCAGACCTGAACACTATCCAACCCTGCATTAAAGGGTTCTTACCTAGTAAGCTCCCAGAGGGGGCTTACACTAGGATACTGAGGGAATTTGCAGAAGTTCTGAGGCTCCTCTGAATGACCTGTTCAACAGCTCCATACATACAGATGTAGTTTCATAGGAATGCAGCACAGTAGATGTAGTGCCCCTGCACAAGAGTGGGACAAAGAATGAGCCAGGGAACTAAAGACCAGTCAACTTACATAGAAACATAGAAATTGACGGCAGATAAGGATCGCAAAGCCCATTCAGTCTGCCAATTTCTTTTTCTACCTTATGAATGTGCCATTGGCCTTTGCTCTGCCAATTGCCTATCTATTCATACTCATCTGTATTGCTCCCTTATGCCTATCCAATGCCTGTTTGAAGCCCTGCACTGTATTTGTATCCACCACTTCCTGAGGTAGGCCGTTTCATGCATACACCACCCTTACTGTGAAAAAGAACTTCCTAACATTACCCCTTAATCGGCCTCCCTCTAATCTCGTGCTGTGTCCTTATTGTACTGCTATTTTTCTTATACTGAAACATGTTAGACTCTTTCACCTTGTTAATGCCCTTAAGGTGTTTGAATGTTTCGATCATAACACCTCTCTCCCTCCTTTGCTCTAGGGTATACAGATTGAGCTTCGTTAATCTGTCCTCATATGTTTTCTGATGCAGTCCCTGCACCATTTTGGTTGCCCTTCTCTGGACTGCCTCAGTTTGGTTAATGTCCTTGTGAAGGTGTGGCCTCCAGTACTGCATGCAGTACTCCAGATGAGGCCTAACCAGTGTCTTGGAAAGAGGGATTATTACCTCCCTCTTTCGACTTGTGATACCCCTACTAATACACCCCAACATCCCCCTAGCTTTACCTACTGCTTTAGTGGTTTGCTTGGATGATTTCAGGTCATCTGTGATGATGATGCCCAAGTGTCTTTCTTCCCTTGTGACTGCCAGCAACTCCCCTCCCAGCCTATAGGGGGCTTCAGGGTTTCTCTTCCCTATGTGCATGATCTTGCATTTCTTTGCATTAAATCCCAGTTGCCACTCATTTGACCATTTTGATACTTTATGCAAATCTATTCTCATTCTGCCCACCCCATCTGGATCATCTACTCTGTTGCATATCTTGGTGTCATCTGCAAACAGACAAACCTTACCCTCCAGTCCATCTACAATGTCATTGATGAAGATATTGAAGAGGACTGGCCCTAGGACTGATCCCTGAGGTACCCACTTGTGACTTGCATCTCTTCTGACTGTATACCATTTATCACTACTCTCTGTTTTCTGCCCGTCAACCAGTTTGCCACCCAGCTGACCAACTTCAGACCCACTTCGAGCCTACCCAGGTTATTAATCAATCTTCTATGTGGAACAGTATCGAAAGCTTTGCTGAAGTCAAGGTAGGCGACATCAGCTGCTCCCCCTTGGTCCACCACTCTGGTTACTCAGTCAAAGAAATCGATGAGATTAGTTTAACAGGACCTTCCTTTTGTAAACCCATGCTGTCTTGGATCCTGTGCCCCCATGGATTCCAGGTGTCGTATTATCCTTTCCTTAAGGAGTGCCTCCATAATCTTGCCCACTACTGAGGTAGGACTGACTGGTCTGTGGTTCCCTGCCTCCTTCCTGCTACCACTCTTGTGGAGCGGGATCACATGAACCCTTCTCCAGTCTTCTGGGACCTCTTCTGTGCTCAGAGACTCATTAAACAGTTTTGCTAATGGCTCTGCTAGTCTCACCCTTAGCTCCTTTAGTACCCTGGAATGTATGCCATCAGGTGCCATTGCCTTGTCCACCCTGAGCTTAGCGAGCTTTTGTAGGACCCTTTCTTTTGTGAAAGGACAAGTGCACACCTACCTCCCCCATGTCCATGGTGTGGGTCCTGCCCTACCTTCTCCTCAGTAAATACTGAGCAGAAGTATCTATTTAGGATAGATGCTTTTACATGGTCCTCCTCCTCACACCCCCCCTTATCCCCTTTGATCTTAGCAATACCCCCACTGGACTTTCTCCTTCACTAATGTAGCTATAGAAAGTAGGGCTGCAAGTTCGGTTCGACCTGGTTCTTACAGTAGGCGAACTTCCTGTGTTCGCGGGTGTCCGCAGAACACGAACATTTTTTATAAAAATGTGAACTTTGGTTCACTAAGTTCGACCCCAACATGTAAAAAACAAAACAATCCCTGCCAGTTGTGCCCATGCTCCTAGAGCTCTTCAGTGGGCTCATCATGTGGTACAGCACTGCAGGAGAGGGAGAGTCCCCAGACCAGTAGAGAGACGTCACCCCCAGTGTCACTCCTTGTGATTGGAGGAAGGGGGGGGGTCCTAGGCAGCAACACAGGCTACCATTTGTGCAGCAGGACACACAACGTGGGATGCTGACTGCTGAGTCTGCCCCTCCAGCCAGTTATAGCAAGGTATGTGAGAGAGACAAGCGAGGGACTGACCGAGTGGTGGTCAGTGGGCTTAAATGTTCCGCTCTGTTACTGTTCACATAAATAAATAAAAGTCTCAAAGTCAATGTCGATCATCTGAACTTGTGTTGTGGCAATTCTTGCAAAAAAAAAAAATCATTAGTGATGGTGTCCTCATTTCACCAAGGGAAGGGAAAGAAGGAGAAAAAGTACAGAGGGGCCGGGTTGGCAGGGTGATGCAGTTGCGGGTTGAACTGGCCTACTGTAAGGGCATTAACTGTGCAAAACAAAGTTACACTGCTTCATCAAGTAAATCATTCTCATTTAAAGTCAATCGTTGATCATTTGAACTTGTTGTGGCAACTCCTGGCCAACAAAAAGGGGGTTTGGTGTTTCACTAGGACAGAAAGTTAATAAATTTAGGGAAGGAGATAGAAAATGTACAGAAGGGCAGGGTTAGGAGGCAGGCACATTTGCACTACTCTCTGTTGGTCTGGGGTAGCGTAGGGGCACTAACTGAAAATTAAAGTCTAGGAATAAAAATTTTGGCTTGCACTCACTGCATGAAGTGAAAGAGAAAGGTAGGGTCAGCAAACAGGGCACTTACTGCAAATGAAACAACATTTTGGTATAAAAAACAAGTAAAGGGCAATGCTGCAGTCACATTTAGGGAGGCAATATAGGACAGTGGTTTAAGGCTCTGAGCTACAAATCTGGAGACCTGGGTTTGAATCCCACAGCCCCACTTACATACTGTTGTGTGACCCTGATCAAGTCACTTAACTTCCCTGTGCTTCCAGGTCACACCTGTAAACGAGCTTTCAGCTTAGTGTGCCACTCCTGGTTAAACAATGGGGAAAAATAAAACATAGCCACACAGGCAAGTTTGAAGTTTTCAAATGCTTTATTTTCACAGTCTATTCACCGTCAACTAGTAGTAGTAACAGCCTACTGCCACTCAAAGATTGGCAGGTCTGAGTGGCAGTAGTCTGTTATTAGTTGGTGGTCAATGGACTGACTAGGAAAATGTAGCATTTGGAAATTTCAAACTTGCTGTGTCCAGCATGACTATGTGACTGCAGTACTGCCCTTTGCTTTGTGTTTCTTAGTGTTTGGGGTAGGCAACCCTGAGGAGCTGCACCAGTCCTGCTTATGGGTTGCAGATCACACCACAATAATAAAAAAAAATATATACTCTTTTGGAGTGCAGTCACTGCAGAGAGTGAAAAGGAAAGGCAAGCCCAGCAGAAAAACATCCCTGAGAGACAGTTCCGAGTGCTAGTGCTGTGTTCACCACTGACTAAATCTGATTTCCTAAAGACTAACAACAGCAGCAGTTGTACAAGACCGAGCTGCACTGCAAAGCTGGAGGGATGGGTTTGAAACCCATCATCTCACTCTTGCATACTGTGTGACCTAGATCAAGTCAACTTAACTTCCTTGTGCTCCCAGGTTGCACCTGGAAAGCTCTGACTTAGTGTGCCATTCTGGTTAAACAATTTCCTCTTTTTCTTATATTTTACTCCTGCTAGTGCTTTGCTTTCCTGTGGTAAATGTCCCTGTGTTTTCAAACTTGACACAAGTCATGCAACCAGCTGTGCTGTACTGACCTATTTGCCAGGAATAAATCTCCCTGTGTTTCCAGGTACACAATGCACCTACTAGTGCTTTACTACTAACCTATTTTGGATAATCTCTCTGAATTTGTAGCTACTCGATGCAGTCAGCAGTGCTGTACTGGCCTGTTTGGGAATAAATCTCCCTGTAATACTGGTTGCTGCACTTATGATGGCCCTTATGCTGTTCATCCTCTGAGTACCATGACTGGTTTCTTCAGCAATGTCCTGAATTTTCTGTACTATTCTCACTGTTCCCAGGATTGCCTGGGAAGTGCTGCTACTTTTTTTTTTGTTTGTTTACCACCCATGATTTTGCGTAAAAGGATCTGACACTCATGCTTCCTGTCTTTTCATGACGGGTTTTATAAATGTTCCTGATTAAAATAGTTTTAGAGCAGATGGCGGTTGCATCTCTAGGAACAAATTCAGGGAGCTTTATTCCCAAACTAGTCAGTACAGCACTGCTGGCTCTGTTGAGGAGCTGCACCAAAACCAGGACAATGTATTCCCTAACTGCTGGCTGTGTCAAGTTAAGCTGTTTTAGTAGTGAAAACACAGGGAGGTTCTATAATATAAAACAAAATTCTACCTGGTTCTACTTGAGTAAAAATCCACTTAGTTTGCATGTTTGGGAAAGTACATGTAGTATTAAGATTTCAAGAACGGTTAAGTTTTATAAAATGTTGATGCACTGAGACAGAATCCTATGCACCAAAACTTTGCAAAACTTGCCATTCTTAGTGCTACATCTACATTCCCAGACATGCTGAAAAATACTTCTGTGATTTCTTTATTAAGTAGAACCAGTTAAAATTTGGTTATATATTATAGAACCTGGTAATACCATGTGGAACCTGGTTTTACTTGATAGAACTTGGTTATAGCTGGTAGAACCCTGTTCTACCTGGTTCTACTTGGTAGACCCAGGTAGAACCTGGTAGAACTTTTTGGGGTTCTACTTAGAAAGTTCGCGAGGTAGAACTTTTGGAGGGTCACGCAGCCCTAATAGAAAGTCTTGTCACCTTCTTTTTACTGTTTGTGCTAGCGTTTCCTCAGTTTGGGCCTTTACCTGGCTTACTGCCTTCCCTGCTTCCCATAGGGAAATTTGGTATGCCTCCCTAGCTTAAATCCTGCTGCATTCCCTTATATTTCCTGAAGGCCAGCCTTTTGGATCTGACCTTTTCTGCTACTGTTTTTGAGAACCAAAGTGGTTTCCTTCTTCTTTTGCACTTCCTTTTATCTCTAACACAATGGGATGTTGCTTCAAGTATTGCATCCTTAACACTTGCCCACTTTGCCTGTACCCCCTCACCTGTATTTCTTTTTGCCAGGGCTAGTTTAACTCTGTTGGCCATCTTATCAAAGTCAGCTCCTCTGAAGTCCCATGTTTTTGCCTTGAAATGGGATGATTTAGTTCTAGTGGCCAAATTGAACCATACCATGTGATAGTCACTGGCCCCCAGGTGACCTTCAACCTGGAGATCTGTGATCCTTTCTCTGTTAGTTAGTACTAGATCTAGGCTAGCCCTTTCTCTTGTGGGTTGTTGTATCAGTTGTTTGAGGCCCTTCCCCTGCAGGGAATCCACCATATGTCTAGTTCTGGCAGATGTTCCTGCTGGTATTAGCCAATCTGTATCTGGCATGTTGAAATCTCCTATTGTCAGAACCTCCCTGTTAGCTGTCATGTTTTGTATATCTTCTAACAGTAATGTGTCTGTGTCCTCCCCCTGGTCTGGAGGCCTGTACACAACCCCAGTTCATATGGCTGTCCCATTTCCTGTTTCCAGGGTGACCCACAGTTCTTCTGGCTCCTTATGTGTATTCTGAATTTCTGTAGTTTTGATATTTCCATTGACATATAGGGCCACTCCACCCCACCACCCCTTTTTCAACTCGGTCTCTTCTGAACAGTACATAGCCAGGTACTGAAGTCTCCCAAGCGTGGTTACTGATAAACCATGTCTCGCTAATGGCTACTATGTCCAGCTTAGCCTTTGTCATTAGTGTCTGCAGGTCTGGTATCTTGTTTCCCAGACTGCAAGCAATTGTGTACGTGATTTTCCATTGGTCAGATTTCAGTGTGTTAGTTGTTGGGTGAGGTCTGGCATTTCCCCGGTGCATCGTATGGGGAGCTGGACTTTTTTCCTTACCTGTTGATGCAAATGAACTATAAACACGCTGAACTCCTGTTTGACCACTAGCTGAGGAGGGAGGGGTGTTCTTCCCATTTGACGTATGGAGTGCTGCACCCCTCTCCCTATTTGCTAGTTTAAATATTCTGCAAAGACATCAAACTTCTGCCCTAATGCACTGACTCCATCCTTAGTCAGATGCAGTCCATCGAATTTAAAGAACTTTCTCTCCCAATACTGTTGCCAGTTCCCTACAAATATTTGTCCTTTTTCCGGCACCGGCCCTTGATCCACATGTTTAGCTCCCCTATCTCCCCTTCTCTGACCTTCTGTCCATCTGCTCCCTTCCCCCAGACTGGCAGGATCTCAGAGAAGGAGATGCCAGATGAAATGGATGATAGTTTGTCACCCAGCCTAGTCAGGTGTTCTTTGGTCTCTACAACTGACTGGCTGGTGAGATCGTTAGTCCCTATGTGTACAAGGACATCAACGTTTTCTCCTGCTTCCTGAAAAATTTTAGAAATGTGGTCAGTGTCACTCCATGCTGATATGCGTTGGAGACATCTGACCAATACCCCTGGCTGGAGCTAGGTATCAACTCCCCGAATCATGGAGTCTCCTATAATCAGAAATTTTTTGGATTTCCTTTTTGTTTTTTTTGTTTTGGTTCCTGTTTTGGGTGAGTTTTGTTGTGCTCGCTCCTGTGCTGCAGTGTCCTGCTCTGCAGTGTCCTCTGCCCCTTTGTTTGGTTTCAGAGATAGAGGCAGATACCTGTTTGTAATTTTTAGATGGTTTGTGTAGGTGATATGTTGGAGAGCACTGAGTGATGGGTCACCCGATTTACCCCTCCTAACCACCTGCCATCTTCCTGGACCAACTACCCTCTGCGGTCAAGGTGCTTCTGTTGGATGTTGGGGAAATGGCAGATGGTTCTTATAATATGTTTCCTCTTGAATATGCAATTTGAGGAGCACAATCTCTGCCCATGCTGCCTGGAGTTGAGCCCTTAGATCTCCAACAGCCCAGCATGTAGGACAGTGTCCTAAATCCTGTAAAACTGCCCTTCTGAAAAGTGTTCCGCGGTACCTGCAGTTAACGATGTCCATTCCAGATAAGTTTCTGGGTTTATAACCTGGTCAGAGTAATTAGAAGTAAGAAAATGAAAGCAAAAGTTTGATTTGTGTTTTGTTTGTTTGTTTTTGTATAACTTGTTATAACAAGTTAAATTACTAGTGCCCCTGTAAATGAGGTCACTCTGTGGATACCCCTCTGATCCATCCCTTCCTACTTTGCTAGAGCAAATGTCACGACTGTGCTACCCTTTAAAAGGAGTGTAGTGTGGGGCAGTTGGGGATGGGGGTGGGTGGCTGGGCCCTTCCCCTGTCGAAACAGAAGAACCACTGATGAAGAAAACAAGGAGGTAAGAGCAGAAACAATCAGCCAGCAACAAATGCAGTAGCCCTGAAAGCTTATCCTAATGATAGATAAAACTGTAAAACCTGTAAAGCACCACCTGTAATAATTTCACAGAAAATATACCCTGTAAGAAACACTTTGCTACAGAGAAAAATAAAGCAGTAACAGAAGATATACTTTGCAAAAAAACAATTTGAATCAGATTACAGCAGTAATCTGGAAGCACACACCTGTAGGCACACCCTGTAATAAAGCAGCTGAAGGTATACCCAGCAACAATTTGAATCAGAGAAAAATAAAGCAATAAAATGTTAGCAACAAACAGTAACAATCCCTGTGAGTACAAAATAAAAATAACAACACACAGCAAATCTGGGTAGCCAAATGAAGCCTTAATCCTTTCCCTTGCTCTGGTAAGGTTCTTTGCTCTGTCCTTTCAAGCAACCTAGAAGAAAAGAGCTCAGGTGAAGCTAGGTGCCTTGGCCAGCAAACCTAGTCTTGACATCGATAGTTGGCAAGCTGATGCAGACTCTTTTCAAGGAAAGGTTGGTCAAGTTCCTAGAGAAAAACAGACTCAAGGACACTAGGCATGATGGGTTTATAGTAGGGAGGTTGTGCCAGACTAAACTGATCAATTTCTTTGACTGGGATACAAGGTTGTTGGAAAGGGGGCAGGCAGTGGACATACTGTACTTCGACTTCAGCAAGACCTTCGACTTGGTCCCTCACAAGAGACTAACTAAGAAATTGGAGGACCTGGAGGTGGAGGTCAAGTTTGAAAGGTGGGTTGAAAATTGACTGGGGGAGAGGAAGGGCTGATACTTGACCTGGTGCTGTTCAGTGTGTTTGTTAATGACATAATGGATGGCATAAAAGGCAGAATATGCCTCTTCTCAGAAGACACTAAGCTGTATGGGAGGGTAGACATGTAGGAAGGGGTGAGACATCTGAGCAAGGACCTGGCAAAGATAAAATGGTAGTCTGGAATCTGGCAGGTGGGGTTAAACATGAAAAAGTGCAGTCATGCACATTGGGGCCTATACACAAACATGTCTGTTGCCTACATGCTGTGTATCCACAGTGCACATGCAATCCTATGTCAGAATACTATGCAGTGAACCCCTGGTGGCATTCACAGATGTTTGTACACATGATCCTCTGGTCTATTGTGCAGCTATGTTCCGTAGACTGCACAGAGGCATGTCCATTGGTATACCCCACTCCACACCATTCACAAAGGTGCAGAGTGCTGGGCACAGAGGGCACAAATATGGCAATGGGGACCCAGCCATATATTTTGTGCACCTTCCCCCACACAGAATACCCCAGAAGCCTGCCAGACAATGGAGAATCCACCTATCATATTGCCCTAGCCCTCTGGACTGACAGGTGGGCTGTAGCCAGCCATTTGGGCATTCACCCTAAAAGCATTTAGTTGTGCCATTCCACACCTTCCCAGAATCCCCTGATCACACAGAGCAGGGGATCCACTATGGGACCCAGTACGGGCATCTGATTTGGATGCCCATCAGTGTCCCTCAATCCAGGCCCCATGATTGTGTACACCTGGAAGGTGGGGCTGTGGACAGGTGTTCTGCAGGGGTATGCTATTGAACAATCCACACATCCCGTGCATGTCCTCAGGTGCATAGCTATGCAGGCCAGGTATGCGCAAATTGTGCAAACCTGGTGTGCATTTATGCATAAGCCTCCTTGGAAGTAAGAACACAAGGATGGAGTACAGACTTGGGGGTGTTAAGGTCAAGTGTCTTAGAAAGACAAAGACCTAGGGATTGCAATGACGAGCAATCTAAAACCCTTGGTGCAATGAGTCATGGCTGGTATGAAGACAAATAGGATGCTGGGCAGCATAGGTAGAGGCTTCAACAGTGGGAGCAAGAAGATCATGCTGCCACTGTACAGGCCAATGGTACATCCACTTATGGAGTGCTGTGTGCAGTACTGGAGAATCTGTGACAAAAAGGACATTAACCTGCCTGCGAAAGTCCAGAGGAGAGCTATGAAGAAAATTCAGGGACAACATGGGCCCGTGTATGACAGAAGGCTGGAGAAAGTAATCATGTACTCGATCACGAAGAGAAACCAATGAGTGGACATGATAGAAACCTTGAAATACCTCAGGGTTATTAACAGAATCATCCTTGGGGTAACAGCTGCAAGTTGGCAGGTGAAAGTTTCAGGAATGATGCCAGGAAGCACTTCGTTACAGAGAGAGTGGTGGCAGGATGGAATGGACTACCACAGGAGGTAGTGACACAGAAAATTTATGGGCCTATCAAGAGGAGATGGGATAAGGTTAAATTGAGGAGAGGGGAGGGGATGTGGGGAGGGGGCATTGAGCAGACTCACTAGACCTAGAGCCTTCTGCTGGTGTTTTGTATGTTTATAAGTACAATCTGAGGTCAAATGGAGAATTTGTTCCTATTTATTTATGTCCTGAAAGACCCGCAAATTCCTTTATACCCTTATCCAGACAAGGTAGAGAGTTAGGGATGTCCATAAATAGGAAAGTAATATCATCAGCAAAAAGAAGGATCTTATTGCACACAGCCCCAACTTAAAGACCAGGGAAATCTGGTACTGAACAGATCTTCAAGGCCAAAGATTCAATGGTTAGAAGGAACAAAAATGATGATGAGGAACAACCATGTCAGATACCCTGACTCCGCAGGAACTAAGGAGGCGCTGCTAAGTTAGACATCACTGTGATGTCAGGGCTTGATATAACAACCCAATGAGAAAAAAAAAGCAGGAGGATACCAGTAATGCCAAAGCAGATCAAATAGAAGATGCTAATTCACTCTGTTGAAGGTCGCCTCCACATCCAGTCACAGGGTGGTTGCAGGCACATGCAAAAAAAGGGACACTCAGACTAAGATGCCTCCATATCTAATCCAGTCATAAATATCTCAGGATAAATCCCACGTGGTCCAGATGAATGAGGCCAGGCATTACCAACCCCAAACACCCTGCCACTACTTTGGTGAAAATGTCTGCATCCACTTTGGTAAATGATGTAGGACAGTAATCAGCACAGCCAGCACTCTTTGTGCTCTTTTTTGGTATCAGGGTAATTAATACCTGCGTAAACATGGAGGGAGGAAAACACTACTCCATACTTCATTGAAGACCTTTGATAAATGGGTATCTGAAAGAAAAGAAAAGACCACATAAAATTCACTAGGATACCCATCCAAACCAGTAGATTTCACCACATGACAATGCAGCTGTGGCATCGATCATCTCTTTAGGAGAGATGGGAGGGGCAAGCACAGTATGCACTTTAATAGGGACCTGAAACAGGGCAGTATTAGAAAAAAACTCAAGAAAAAGAGGACATGGCTGCAGTATACATCTCTCCATAAAAAGAGACAAATTGTGAATTGATCTCCTGTGGGCAGGTTATCACAACCATCCCTCCCCTTGTTGTGTGAACATCCAGAATGTATTTTTCCATCTCCTGCACCCAGTGACTATGTGTCAACAGATACCCCAACTGCTCCCCAGCCTCCCAGTATTTTTTTCCCCTCCCCCTCCTGGCTGGCCCTCTTTCTTTCCAACTAACTCTTCAGCCCCATCACCCGATGTCTGCCAGGACATACCTGCTGTCTGTCTTCCCCCCAAGGCTTGCCCCCCCATAGGGTTGTTGGGATTCCTCAGTCCCCACTGCAAAATGGATCCGGTTTGGGTCAGTGTGCCCAGCTTATCAGATGCAGGGCCTGCAGGCACTCATTATCCTGGCACCAGCTTTTGGCCCCCAGGAGATGTGACATGCAGTGACATCAGGGTGCATGCCTCTCACTCATGCGCAACCTGCACTGATGTCAGCCCTGCCTCCTGACCTTCTTGGTTCAAGCTACCTTTCTCCCAGTTTCTGCCAAAGGCCAGTTAAGTTTGGGGCTCTGCCCAACCTCTCCCTTGGAGGATGGGAGCAGTTCTAGGGATGCTCGATCTTCTTCCCCTCAGCCAGCCTTCTGACAGCCCAGATTTGCTTTCAAACCTGGGTTATCAGTGTTGTGAGCAGTAGTGCTAATGCTACGCTGGCAGGCCAGCACAGCCTCCCAGTATTTTTAATAGAGCTGAAATAGAGCATATTGAGTTTTAGAATGTAGAATGGACTCTGTTTCAGCCTGAAAGTCAGCAATCTGCACCTGGACAGCCTCATCTGGCTTCAGGGAAGCATGGTAAGACTGCTCTAAAATGAGATGTCTGGCCTGATTGTCTCCAAGCTCCTTATCTTGTTCTTTATGAAGGCAGGACATATATGCTAGACTGCTCTGATCGCTGCTTTCTTTGCTTCCAAGAGAGTAGCCTGGGGCACATCAGGGGATACATTGTACTCAAAAATACATATCCAGCTCCTCTCACAGCCAAGTACAGAACAAGGGAGACTGGAGGTGAGAGACATTCACTCACCATTTCTTCCTAGAAGCAGGACTACTGCCCCATGCTAGGGTTGGTAAATCAAGCACATGGTCTGATATTAGCAGACTTCCCAGATCTGCCATTCACAGCCAGGTCAGTAACTCCAGCAAAACAACAATAATATCAATCCTGTTGGAACTAAGGGCAGAGGAATAAAAGGTGAAATCCAGTTGGCAAGAGTGTGCAGCCCACCAAACTTCATGCACCCCGATATACAAAAGGAGACTGCATTGACTGTCACCTGTCATTCCACCTGCGTAACTGGACCGGTCTTATCCAGGGTCAAATCAAAGGCTTGGATATGTCTCCCCATACCTCTTGCAGCAGATCATTAAAAAATAAAGTAGCAGATTCAATTGGCTCATATGCACTACCCAACACTATGGGTGCACCCTGTTATGTGCCCTCCAACAATATACATTAGCCCTTCCATCAGTGTCTCTGAACATGCAGTGACAACCTATCTTCAGACACTTGGCATAAAGAACTATCACCCCTCTGGACTTACTAGAGAAGGCATTGTAGTATGCCTTACCCAACCACATGGACTGGAGACAATCAGCCTCTTCGATTGAAAGGTGGGTCTCCTGTAGTTGAACAAAATTATAGTCCATAATATGCGATTTGACTGGGACCTTCTGTTGCGTCAGTGAACAGTTTAACCCATTCACATACCAGCTTACCACTTTTTTTTTTTTGCCATTAATTTTTTATTAACATTTTAAGGTGAACAGAGGCGATACTCGACATGTACAAAGTATCACAAGGTGCGCAATCCAACAAAGTTTACGTAAATGTATACATAAAAGAGTAAATGAGCACCTCCTAAGTTAACGCCTCCACCAGCTTACCACTTTTAAGTTACTGTATGAAGTCATGTTGGATGTGCAGGGCACAAGGTCCCTCCCCCCAAGAGAGGCTCAGACCTCCATCTCCCCACAACCCACCACACAATCAAACAATGCCATTCACTTCCTACAAAAGATGTAATTCATCCGTATACAAGCTCTGATAATAAGGAAGAAAGAGATTAAGACAACTAAACCACTCCCCTGCAAGTAGGGGCAGGGGACACCAGTAAGGTTAATGAAGAGGAGGGAATAGATTGAAGTGTCAGCTGGCAAGCACCAGGATACTGTGAAATAAGATGGGGGACCGCGAGGCAGTGGTGGGGATGGATGACTCAGATCTGATAGCGATAACTGAAACATGATGGACAGATACTCACAGCTGGGAAGTGAAATTGCCATGGTATAGTCTCTGTAGGAAAGATAGGAGAGAAAAAAAGGTGTGAGGGGTAGCCCTACAAGTAAAAGAAGGGATAAGAGCAATGGTGAGTAAGGATGGGCAAGGCTCAGCAGAGATCCTTTGGGTCACATTAAGTAGGAGGACAGGGGAGGCAGTAAGGATAGGGGTGGTGTACAGGCCACCAAATCAGGGGGAGGAGGTGAATAGCGAGATGGCTAGGGAAATACAAGAGATGGCCAGCAAAGGGGAAATCCTGGCGGTAGGAGATAATCTTCCAGATGTGAACTGGGGAGTTCCAACAGCAACTTCAGAAAGGAGCAAAGAGCAGCTGAAGTTTACACAGGAAGCATTTATTCATCAGCTGGTCAGGGAACTGACTAGGGAAGGGGACATACTAGACCTGGTTATGACAAATGGGGGCTGAGAGGAGGATGTAGAGGTTGGGGAAAATCTTGGGGACAGTGACCACAGGATGGTACGGTTTAGCCTTTGGACAGGGTTGGAGAAGAGCAGGTTGTACACTGGGGTACTGGACTTCAGGAAGGCGGATTTTAGGAAAATGGAGGAAACTGTCCAAAAGAAACTTGAAGGTAAGGAGAACCTTGAAGACATAGAGGAGTTGTGGGGGGCAATTAAATGGGGAATTTTGACGTCGAGAGAGAAATGCATTAGGAGGGTGAGCAAATGTAAGAGAGGCAGGAAACCACTTTGGTTTACAGCAGAGGTGAGGAAAGCAGTCAAGGAGAAAAATGAGGCATTCGGGGCCAACAAAGCTATGCAGGGGGTGGCAGACCAATTAGTCTATAGGGAGAAGCTAAAAGAAGCAGGGAAAATAGTCAGGAGGGCTAAAGGGGATACAGAGAAGAAAATAGCAAGGGAGGCCAAAAGAGGAGACAAAAGGCTTTCAGGTATGTGAGTGCAAGAAGGAGGGTCAAGCAGGGTATTATCCCAGAGGGAAGTGAAGTGTTCAAACAGTCACTATATGGTGTTATTTCAGTGTTACAGTAGCAGTGTACACTTCCTGCACACTTCATTTCATAATGCAGTCCATCAGTGTTTAATCAGTGCATCTTCAGGTCTCTTTTGGTGTACATGCAGTGCTGATACAGTGTGTGCATTATGTTAATTAGCACTGTAATCACACTACAAAAGTACTCTGATGCTTGAATGTTTTCAACACTGCCTGAAGCAATGTTCTGTCAACAACTTGCTGCCTTAAGCAGTTTTGCACTGCTTTTTCAGTGTGTGCGAATTATGTTAATTAGCACTGTTATCACACTGCAAAAGTACTGCAATTAGCAGTGTTTTCAACACTGCCTGAAGCAGTGTGGCATTGCTTTTTCAGTGTGTGCGAATTATGTTAATTAGCACTGTAATCACACTGCAAAAGTACTGCCCTTAGCAGTGTTTTCAACACTGCCTGAAGCAGTGTTGCATTGCTTTTTCAGTGTGTGCGAATTATGTTAATTAGCACTGCATCAACACCTGTAGTGCACTTCAGTGTGCAGTGTGATTTTGGTAGCACTCCTGTCAGCAGTGTTGTAGTTCTGTTTCAGTGTATTAGGCTGCATTAAAGATGGCGTCACATAAAATTCAACAAAACAAAACAGTATTCGCCTGGAAGTATCTGCAACCTCAGCAGAGGAAGCTTTGTTTAGGGTCCTGAGTGAGAAAGTCATCTGTGAATTCCAAAGAAGATGGAGATCTTGGGGCTATGTCTATAGGAGGTATTAAAGTCTGTTACCCATGTTTGACTCCAAAGTCACAAGGAAGGGGTGGACATTTAGGTAAAGGAATGACCAACAATCGTTCTGGTTTGCAGAAAATGGCATGGAGCCTCCTGATATGCAGGTCCTCACCAGTATTTCCAGGTTTATCTTCAAAGGAGAGAAGAGCCCTTCGACTGGGGAGCACATGCACGTGTGGAAAATTATTTCGGTATGAAGGGGCTGTTCGAGTGAAGTGTGTTTATGTATATGTGTGTGTGTGTGTGTGTGTGTGTGTATCTCTCTCTCTCTCTATATAGATATATATATAATATATATATATATATATATATGTATATATTTCCATCTCTACAATGGGATTATCAATCGCATTGGACAAACACCATTAGGTGACTGTGCGTATATCGTAGTACAACCACACACCTGCACTTTTACTCCCCTCCAAACAATTTTGGCATTTTATAAGTAGATAACCCACTGTGTGGTGTGTGAGGCGCAGTGAAATACCACCACTTGTGGTTGACGCTACCGCCCGCGGCCCTCATGTGCAACAACACACACCAAGGTGTGCATATATCAGAGCGTGACCACACACCCTACAGTGGGTTATTACACACACACACACACACAGACAGTACTTGCTGCAAAACAAAAACACTACATTAATGCAGGCATTAGAATGCAAAGCACACAAAGCAAGAAAATGAAAAACAGGGTTTGAGCCTCACAAGTCTTGGCAAATTGATTGTGTGGTGTTCCCTGGAGTTCCCAACCTTGATGCCCATCCCATACCCCCCACCATCACATAGTCTCCTTTCTAAAGGACAAGGTACAGCTCCAACCCAATGCCTTCCATAGCAGCCATTCGTACCTGTAAAACAAGAACAGCAATGGGCTCACAAAGGATCTGCAGCTCGTTATGAACTATTATATGACAAACAATGCGGGGTAAACAAAAAAGCAATACTTATCCGATACATGTGGTCAGTGTCCTCCTACTCCCAGTCAATGTCCTGTCAGACCTGTAGATATAAAAGGAAAAAAGGGTCAGTATGAAAAATAAAAATACTGATCAGCTGGGTCAGTTGGGAAGGCTCTGTAGAGGTTAAAATAAAAAGTGGGTTGGGGAGATACCAGACCTGTACCACACATCAACCTGGCTTTAGAATGGACTCGGTCACCAGGGATGTCATGGTTGGGGAGGGAGGAGGAGGAGGACTCCTTGCCCGTGCCCCTAGAACTGATCTTTTTTGGGGGTAGGTCGTCATGTTGCTCCACACATCAACCAACACACGGCAGGATAAAGACACCAAGGAACAGATATTCAAGGCACAATGAATGCTTCCCTGGTGGTGTAGTGGATCCCCCCTCCCTTTTCCCAATCTGCCTGTAGAATACATAGGAACATAGGTATGTGACGGCAGAAAGGGACTGCAAGCCCACCTAGTCTTCCCAGTTTGCCTAGATATCCACTAGGTCTTTTCTGTAGTCCCCCCTGTTCCAGTTTCCCTCTGTGCTTATCCCATGCCCTTGTGAACCCTCCCACCATTTCCCTCAGCAGCCCATTCCAGTTGTCCACCACCTTCTCAGTGAAGAAGTACTTCCTAATCCTTCATCTAAGTCCCCCCCAACCGATTTGGAATTTCCAGCTACCATCCATTGCAGTATAGCACACCGCAGCAGGCCAACTGTGACCATCTCTAGGCAGATATACACAGACACAACCAGGCCCAGAACTCCCTGCAGCTGGCAACAGGCAATAGAAGTTCCAATAACCTGCAGTGCACATTTGAGCCTACACAATCTCTTATCAGATGTTTTCCACTTCTACTCTTCTCCAGAGGATAAGTCAGTCTGTGACAGAACTTAGCTCAGGGAGTTCAGTGTGGCCAGTAAACCAAAGCTGAGAGCCTATATATACACTCTTAACATGCACTGTAGGATGATCTCCCACCGCAAAGAACTCCAGGATCTGCTGTAAATGAAGCTGTCAGTGCAGAATCCAGCAAAACCAATCATCATAATCCACTACACTACAGCACACAGCAGGCAAACCAAAATGTTTCCACATGCAAAGTGCACATTGGCACCAGACCCACACTTATGTGGGACCACTGACACAAGCCAGCCAGTGGATATTGTGGTAAGGAGGACAAAACCTTTACATGCAGGTACATCAGGGAGAAAAGAAGGCAAGGGAGATATTGAGTGTCTGAAAGGGTGGATGGAGGAGGGTAAAAGATGACCGCCAAAAAGCAGAAATACTGAACAAATACTTCTGTTCGGTTTTTACAAAGGAAGGGGCAGGAAATGGGCCGGCATTAATAAGGATGGAGAGGATGGAGAGATCATAGAAAAGGACACAGCTCCCTTTGCAAAAGAAAGGATCCTCATGGAATTGGCAGCAGTAAGGCTATGGGCCAGATAGATGCATCCCTGGACACTGAGGGAGCTAAGAGAGGTGTTAGTAGGGCCTCCGACTACCCTGTTCACCCTATCTTTGTAAACTGGTGACATGCCCAAGGATTGGAGAAGGGCTGATGTGGTCCCACTATACAAAAGTGTTAACAGGGAGGATGCAGGAACTACATACTGGTCAGCCTGACCACAACAGTGGGTAAAGTAATGGAAATACTGCTGAAGGAAAGAATAGTGGAGGGAGCACCTGGTTGTCAATGGTCTATAGGGGAAGTGGGGGAAGGGAACATTATTTAACCAGGAGTAGCACACTAATCTGAAGCTTGTTTCCAGATGCAACCTGGAGCACAAAAGAAGTTAAGTAACTTGCTCAGAATCGCACAGTATGCAGTTAGACTGCTGTTGGATTCAAACCTAGGTCTCCAGATCTGTAGCTCAGAGCCTTTACCCAATGTGCTATAGTGCCTCCAGGACCCAAGGCAGTTTGGTTTTATGGGAGACAGGTTGTGCCCGACAAACTTAACTGAGTTTTTTGACTGGAAAACAAGGAAGGTGGATGGAGGAGGATGTGGCCTACCCAGATTTCAGCAATGCCTTTGACACTTTGCCACATAGAAGGCTGGTAAATGAGCTGGAAGGCTTAGGGGTGGAACAGGAATTAACAAGGTGGGTGGAGAACTGGTTCAAAGACTGAAACCAGAGGGTGGTGGTAAGGCAAATGGGGTGCATTCCAGGGTGGCAGTGGTGTGCCCCAGTGGTTGGTGCTGGGACCCATCCTTTTTTAATATATATAGAAACGATTAGCCCAGTTCCAATCAGGGGAGGAGAGTGGGAGAAGATGGGATCACATTGGTGATCAACAAGGAAGCTCTTGCTGGCAGGAGACAGGCAATGCATACCGGGTCCACATCAACCACAACTTTGCAGCCGGCGACTCAGGAAGGAGCGTCCAATCAGTGAATAGGGCTCGAACCTTTGACTGTGTGACTGGGCCATAAAAGGCAAATAGTCTAGTCACAATCAGAGGAGGAGAGCTGTTCTTTGTTCCACACCACCCGACCCTGACTTATTAAATGGTTGGTGAGGGCAGAGCCTTGGAGAAGGACAAGTCTAGATTGGGTGAACTGGAACACTAGGAAGCTGGATTGTTATTGATTGGGGGAAAAGGGTCCTGTACACTGTGCTGCTTGGGCAACACTGACTACTACCAGGAAGGGGCATAATGAAGCAGACTGTATAAATGACTGTGTATGCCAACTACATCCGAGGGAGTAGGCAAACTGTGTGTGAATCGATTACTGCTAGAGTCTCTGAGCTGACTAGGGTTGTGATGGGCTAATTTTGCTTGTGAACCATCTACTGCAAGGGCTAGAAAACTGGCTACTGTCAAGAAAGAGGAAAAATTGCTGTAATCGGAGGGGGCAAACTGCTTGGGTTTTAGTGCAACACTGACAGAATTATTTCTGTTAGAGGGCCGCATTGCTCACCTAAAATGAGGGTAGACTTGGGAGTGGCCAAAGCGGGCACCTTCGGTAGAGTGATTGGGTGACAGGGTGCGGGGCAATAATATTGAATTGGGCAAGGAGGTTCCAGAGGGTGCCCAGTGTGTTTTCAGTTGGCAGGTCTTAGGAGGAAGTAGAGGGGATCAGAAGGCAGCTGGAAGGCGGGAGGGGTGGGGAGGAAAGGTGTGGAAAGGACCTCATGAGAGTACACGAGGCCAATATGGCATAACCCAGGGAACAGGTAGACCAGGATCATTTGGTTACTCATGAGGGGTGGGGCACGAAACAAGCAATGTACAGAAATCACTTCATAGGGAGGTGGCTGACCAGAAGGAGGGGGACAGGAGAGAGCAGGTCAGGGGCAACCATCACACTTACTAATCTATTCACCTTGCTGCACATGGGAGATGAGGTGGAGAGGCTGGCGGGAGGAGGGGAGCAGGCAGACAGAGAGGGTTTGGTCAGTAAGTTGGGGGAGATGGGGCAGGAGAGAGAGCCAGATCCACAGAAGGGAGAGGGGGAGAGACATTAGCCTAGGTGGGAGGGAGGTGGGGGGGATGGGGGAGTGCAGAGTGAAGCCAGGGTGGGAGGAGGGAGGACTAGGGTTGGGCAAGCATCCAGGTTAGGGAAGTCAACCAAGGATAAGGAATACTCTAGATAGGCCAGCTTCAGGGTGGGAGAAATCAGATGAGGTGGAGAGGAGGGGGGGATGGGTGGTAGGGAGTAACACAGCAGATGAGGTGAAGGATGCAGAACTTGGAGGGGTGAGGCAAGGAGGGAAGCAGTAGAAGGGAGCCTGGGTGGGGGATCTGAGGATACCAGCCCAGAAAGAGTCCACGGAGATCTGGGTGGGGGGCAATCTGTGCCACCCAGGAGGCTGGGGGGGCAAGGAGCAAGCTGGGAGCTACAGGTAGAAGAATGAGCATGGCAGGGCAAGCACAGGCTTGTGATCCCCAGGCTGAGGGGGACAAGAGAAGTAAGCTGGGGGTTGATGACAGAAGGAAGAGCCTGGATGGAATCTAATGGGCCAGCAAAGTGGGGGTTGGAGATGGTGATCCTGCTGGGTGACTCCATGACCTGGGATATCCAGTGGGAGGGGACGGGGGGAGGGAAAAAGCAGCCCAGTCAAGGCTAAATGTATCCCAGGCCTAGCCGTATACAAGGCCAAATTCCAGCCATACTCGATAGCATTGGAATGTGGGTAATCCCCAGACGAAACATCTAGGAACAAATGACTTAGAGGGGAACAGTGAACTAGAAATCCAGGCAAGATTCCGGGAACTGGCCAGGGTTTACCACTCTATAGAAGCACAATCTCCTTCTCTTGAGATTCTGCCAGTACCTAGGGTGTCCAGGGAGACCAAATATAAGCTTACAGGCGTGAACCAGTGGCTCAGGGACTGGCACAGGGCAGAAGGGTATGGGCTGGTGAGGGACGGGGGGATACATGGGAGGACAAGGGGTTATATGCAAGGGATAGGCTACACCTCAACTTGGAGGGGAGGGAGATCTTGAAAGTAAATGTTGCTGGATTCATAGTCGAGAGGTGGAGTTTAAACTTGTAAAGGGGTAGGTTAAGTAAAAGAGTGGCTCCAGGAGGGCTGCTCGAGGGTCCAGGTCCAGGGCATGAAAAGAATTCAGGTAACTACAATCTAAATCCATCCAGAGCTGTGCAAGAAAGGGCATCTAGGGACTGCTCAGGGTCGAGATGACTGGAGAAGGGAGAGGGGTCAGAATGGAGGACAGCCCTGATCAATGCTAGGAGCATGGGCAACAAAATGCCCAAGCTCCAGATGATGCTGGTTGAGGGATCAGTGGATACGGCAGCAATTACTGAGACATGGGTCACTCAGAAAAATGACTGGGACCTAAATTTGGTGGGCTACAAAATATTCAGGAAGGATAGAGGAGAGTGAAGAGGAGGGGGTGTAGTCGCTGATAGTCAAAAATGACATAGCGGTTAGTGGAGTGAGGAGGCTGTAGGGGAGGTGGAGGAGATCTAGGTAACCCTACAAAAGAGTGGAGGTAAAAGATTGAAAATAGGGGTGGTGTACAGAACCCCCAACAATGGAAGAGGCCCTGGAGGACAAACTAGTTGAGAACATCAAGGGGCACTGTGACCGTGGAAAGGGAATGATGGTGATTATGGGTGACCTTATTATGCTGGGGACAGACTGGGACACTATGGCATCCTCTGTGGCCAGGGAACAGAGACTGATGGATATGTTCCAAGATGCCTTCCTGGTCCAGCAGGTGGGGGAACCTACT
Organism: Neoceratodus forsteri; assembly: GCA_016271365.2. Taxonomy (NCBI): domain Eukaryota; kingdom Metazoa; phylum Chordata; order Ceratodontiformes; family Ceratodontidae; genus Neoceratodus; species Neoceratodus forsteri. The sequence goes on from CM057450.1 coordinate 36,020,984, forward strand.
AGGGAGGAGCGGATACCGGATTGTGTCCTAGCAGACAGTGACCAGATAAAGGGCCTGGAGGTGAGCAGCACGCTGGCAGGTGGTGATCACACTACAGTCTGGTTTCTGCTGTATCTGGGGAGGGGGATAACCATTCTAATACAGTAGTAGTGGACTTCAGGGGAACAGACTTCGTGGGCATGGGCAGGATTCTACAGGGGAGCTTGGACAAGATTAGGCCGGACATGGATGCTGGCAGCTTATGGGAGGCCATTAAGAAGGGGTGTGCAGGAGTCGACTAACTCCTGTACAAAGGTGAGACATAAGCATGGTAGAGCCAACAAGCTGTGTTGGTGGATCAGGAGTGCAGGAGGCAGTGAGGGATAAAAGGCTGCCTATGCATGTTTTAAGCACTCTGGGGGGATAGAGGGGCCATGGTTGGATGGCTGGAAGGGTCACCACAGTGGTGAGGGGAGCCAAGGTGAGGAGGGAGCAAAACTTGGCTAGGGATATCCGGAGGGGGGAAAGGGATTCTATAGATACACAAGGGAGAAGAGAAAAGGGAGGGCACTGGATCAGCATGATTAGGACTGAGGAGGGATGGACTCAAGAGGCAGGGAAATCAGGCAGAGGTGCTAAATGAGTACTTTGCCTTGATATTTACGGAGGGAGGCAGGGGATCCCTCCAGCCCAATGGGAAGGAAAGGGAGCCAGCAGAGTCGAGAGGTCAGATGGAGTCGAGAGGACTGAAAGAAGTTGGGGTACAGGCTGGGCCAAGTCTAGAAGGGGATGGGTGGTTAAATGAGGGGGTGGGCTGGGAAGGAGGGAGACATCACAGTGGAAAGGGAGAAGGAGGCCCTTCAGACACTAAAAACTGATAAGGCACCGGGGCCAGATTGGTTGCATCCGAGGGTTATGAAGGAATTGGTCGATGAGCTAGCAGCACCACTGGCAGCACTCTAACACCTCTCTGCTGACAGGATGGGTGCTTCAAGACTGGAGAGTGGCTCATGTGGTGCCTATCCACTAATGGGGGGGGTCTAGAGAGGAGATGGGGAATTATAGGCTTGTCAGTCTAACATCTGTGGTGGCCAAAGTAATGGAGGGCATTATCAAGGAAAGGCTCAGGAGGCAGCTGGAAAGGTTGGGGCAACTGGATGACAAACATTATAGTTTCATCCCAGGGAGATCGTGTTAAACCAACCCCATAGATTTTTATGACTGGGACCCTGGACCGGCATAGACCAGAGGATGTCCTATACCTGGATTTTAGTAAGGCATTTGATTTGGTACCCCAAAATGGGCTAAGCATAAAGCTGGGGTGGAGGACAGTTGCTCAGATTGGGGGGTGGGGTGAGAGGACAGTTGCTCAGATGAGTAGAAAATTGGCCAACAGGGCGATAATACAGAGGGTAGTGGTGGGTAGTCTCTCCCCACAAGGTCAGCAGTGGAGTCTCAAGTTCGGGTACTGGGGCCACTCCTGTTCAATGCCTATGTCTTTGATATGGGGAGGGTGGTTATAGAGGATGAGTCTCTAGTGGATTACTAAAACTGGGAGCATTGGCAGACAGAGACGAAGCGAGAGAGAGACAGTCCAGAGGACCTGGATACCTGGAGGGGTGGTCAAGGAGGTGGGGACTGAGGTTTAATGCAGGGAAATGTTGGGTGCTGCATCCGAGGGTCAGAAACCTGGGCCATGTATACACCTGGGGGTGTCATACTGCAAGCCACAACGAGTGAGTGGGATCTAGGGGTGGTGTTAGACGTCAAAATGAACAACATTAAAAACTGCAGAAGAACTGTGGCCAGAGCAAACCAGATACTGCATAGCCAGGGGGATTAAGTCCAGGAAGAGGGAGGTGATCCTCCCTCTGTATAATGCCTTGGTCAGACCACATCTTGAGTACTGCATGCAGTTCTGGAGACTTCACCTCAAGGATGACGCAACACTGCTGGAGAGTGTCCAGAGGAGGGCAACCAGGATGCTTCAGAGCATGGGAGGAAGGCCCTATGAATAAAGGCTGGAAGAGCTTGGGCTGTACTCGCGGGAGGAGAGGAGAGATGGGGGACATGATAGGGGTCTTCAAATATGTAAAAGGAATAAACAGGGGCAGTGCCAAAGAGATGCTCAGACTAAAGAAGGTGGGAAACAACCAGGTGACATGAGTGGAAACTAGAGGGGGGAAATTACAGGGGGATGCAGGAGACCTTACTTCATTGAGAGGGTGGTGGAGCCCTGGAATGCACTGTCCAGGAGTCTGGTGGAGGAGGGCACAGTGGAGGTCTTGAAGAGGGAGTGGGACAGGTTCAAGGGTAAACTAAAAGAAGAGGATGACCCTCTCTGGGGCTGGGTGGGAAAGAAAGAACCCATTAGGAGGCTGGCTACCGAGTAGACACAACAGACCATCCGGCCTATTCTGATGGCTTTCAGTATGTTAGATATAGTGGAGGAACTGCAGGGGAAGGTGTGCCTATTTGTAGATGATACGAAGATCTGCAATAGGATAGACACCCTGGTAGGGGAGGTGGAGGCAGTGAGGAAGGGCCTAAAGATTCTGGAGAGGTGGTCAGAAACTTGGCAGCTGAAATTTGATGCCAAAAAGTGCACAGTAATGCACATGGGTGTAATAACCCGCAAACCATTTACACATGGGGGTAAGGAAACTCAGCAGGACAGAGATCTGGGGATTATAATTTCAGATAACCTGAAGGCGGAGAACCAGTGCAGCACAGTGGTGGGCAAAGTGAATAGAATGCTGTGTGCATACGGAGGGGTATAAAACAGAAAAAGGGAGGTGCTGATGCCCCTTTATAATTCCACGGTGAGGCCTCACCTTGAGTATGGGGTTTAGTTCTGGAGGCCTCACCTACACAAGGATATAAGACAGGATTGAAAGGGTTCAGACAAGGACAACCAAGATGGTGCACGCTATGCATAGGCAGCCCTATGAGGAGAGGTGGAGTGAATCTGATCTGTACCCACTGGAGACTAGTAAGCTTATTTGCAAGGAAAATAAGTGCTAGAACTTGGGATCATAAACTAAGATTAGAAGAATGAAGGTTTAGGGCAATGGAGGGGCATTACATCACTGAGAAGGTGGTGGAGTCCAGGAACTGACTACCAGAAGAGGTGGTGTGCGCAAAAATGGTGAAAGGATTCAAGGGGGCATGGGACAGACACCAGGAGCTGACCAGTGGGCAGAGTGGGGTGTCTTTTGACAAAGATGATGATTGGGGGTGGGGGTAAGGGGCAGACTCAACTGGCCAAAATGGTCCTTTTCTGTCACCAGATTTCTATGATTCTAAGGCAGTTAAGTAATTAGGACTTACCTGTTCCATCAGAGTAGGGGAGTCCAGAGTTGGGGTGTCCTTGGTTTGGGGTATTCTGGTAGGACCTGGAAGGGAAGAATAGAGAAGGTTGAAGGGACACAAAGGTTCGGAGGTGCTAGAGGAGAGATTAGAGTGTTAGAATTTTAAACAAAGATACTTATCTGATTGGTATGTTTGGCCAGACCTGTAGAAATAAAGGGAAAAATAGATCAGTATGGGGAAGTTATAGTAGCAAGAGTAGTAGGAGTAAAGGAAGAGAAGTTTCAGAGGAAAAGACAAACTAGGCCAAAGTAAGGAAACTAGAGATGGAATAAAACATGCAGACAGCTAAGAACAGAGAATAAAGTGGTATTTGGGACTCGGCAAACCCCTTCCCCCCCCTTAGTGCCCCTAGGTGACCTGCAGGTAGCCAGTAAATTTAAGAAGTAGTCCAGATGGGCAGGTGGGAATGCATTTGGGCTAGTGGCCCTATATTATTTAAAAAAGGGACACTGGTGGTTCAGGAGTCTTGAGTTGTCCCAGGAGGCCAGTGGTTTGAAAGGTATAGCTCTGGTGATATAATGGGTCACTCCTCATGGACAGTGGCATTTTTTTTATAATATCTTCCCTGAACCCAATGGGGGATGATGTCCTTGGGCCCAGACTGTATGTAGCAGGCAGGAGGCTGTTCAGAAAACTGTTGACCAGAAATGCTGCAGCTGTTGATAGGCAGACAGTTTAGTGCTACTGAACTACAGTGACAGTAATGGCAGGCATTTTCAACTGCTAATCCAGAGAAGGGCAACTAAAATAGCGAAGGGTCTGCACCAGAAGCCATACAAAGAGAGACAAGCTGAATATGTATGCCCTTGACAAAAATGGCCGGGAGACAGGACAGAAAAATTTGCCACCCTCAAGGGAATCAACAAAGTCCAAAAGAGTAGCATCTTTCAGAAAAGAGATGTGCAAGAACAAGGGACCAAATTTGAAGATAGAGGAGATGGCTCAGGGGCAACATGAGGAAGTAGTTTTTCACAGAAAGGGTGGTGAACACATGGAATGGCCTTCCAAAAGAGGTTGTGGGGTCAAAAATAGTGGAGGACTTCAAGAATACATGGACAGACATGAACCAATTCTATTGGTGGGTAGGAGGAAGTCAGCTGTTGGATAACTAGGATCTGCAGCTTATCCACTAGGTAGGGAAATGGGCCGACTGAGTGGGCCAAGCAGTCCTTATCTGCCATCAAGGTCTATGTGTCTATGATTCAGCCCACAGAGCTCAGGCTGTAACCTGCTCCATGTGTGTGGGAATGAAGATGGGATATTTTTGGAGGGGAAGAGACTAGAGCAAATAGAGGTAATGGTCTGCTTCCATCCGGGAGGGGAACCACTGTCCTCAATGAATGGTTTAAATGTTACAGTACTTTGATGAACAATTAAACTAGCTGTGGGAGTGGTGGAAGAAAAAGGGGAGTCACAAACTGCCCTCCCCCACAGGCTGAGATTGAGAGTAGAGAGATCCTGAAGGGAGAGACCGATCAATAGAATTCAAGTTAATGAAAGAAGCAGGGGACAATCGAAGAAGGAAGAGGAAAAAAGGAGCATATGTCTCCCTCTACCCATCAGCCACAAAGTGGCACATGAAGATCCCCCACGGGAAGAGGGTCTGGAAGGTGGGCAGCCAGCAGTAGGTGGCAGGAACCTTCAGCTAAGCCGCATGGTGGCAGACTGTAGGTGCCCCAAGGGCCTGGTAGAAAGGGACTGGGAGAGCAAATGCACAAGATAGGGAATTCCAAAGGAAAATCCACAGTACAGCTGAAGGGCAATGCCTGAACTTGACTTAAAAGTAGCTGTGGGTGGAGGCAAACAGGGAAATTGTGTGGCTCTCCTGACGGGACCGTGAAGGCAGCAAGCACTGCATACAATAGAGTTGCACAGCAGCTAATGTCAAAGTACCAGGGCTAACAAAAGGATTTGGGGAGGAAAAACCAACATAAGGTCCAGGACAGCTCACAATTAAAAACACAGAGCACTAAAGAGAAAGAGCCCTGATGGGTTATAAATATTAAGTAAATTTCTGCAATAGGAGTGGACATAAATGGAGTGTGATAAATCCATTTTATCCGAGCATGTACGTGTATACATGCAGAATCTTACATCTACACATATATTTATTACGGTCATCCTCGATTAATGTGCATAGTGGACTGTGTCACACATCCCCATCCCTCACCCCCATTGTTTGACACTGCTTACTGGTATCTTGCTTTTAGTTTTGTTTCTTCCAGGTTGACCGTCCCTCAGCCACGCCACCTGCCATTTAGTCATACCTCTCCCCAGTCTTCCCACTATCATACAGTGAGCATTTGTTTCTGTTTTAACAGTTTTTTTTTTGCTTTTCTACCAAACCTTTTTCAACTGGCTGCTCCAAGCTGTCGCACTCCTCTGCATTCTGTTGCCATGTCCTCGCCACACCTCTCGATATAAACCAGAATTTTTTTTTTTTTTTTTTCTTCCTCAAAAACTGATAAGCCTTCACTCTTACTCTTCCACTCTGGTTTCCCCACCTCACTACAACTGCCACCAGAGCTCCCCCAGCACATAGAAACTGTCAGATTTCTTTCCTTAAACTGCTTGCTCGCAAACCCCACTGCTGATGAGCCCTCACTCTAGGTCACACCTCTAGGTCACACTTCTGCTGTGGTTTCCAGACCTTGCTACAACTGTAACCATAGGCTCCTGTGAAGTCCTTCTCTGTAAACTCTAAATGGTCTCTTGTGGCCCTTATGGCCCTCCTCCTTCCCTGCTTATTTACTGAGATTTCCCTATGTCTATATACCACACATGTTTTAAGCCCCCACCACATTTCACTCCTGACCTCCAACACTATAATGCTGTCAGTCTGTTCCAGGTGTCTACTACCCTTTCAGTGAAGTAGTAATTCTCACATCCATCTTCCCTCCCACCATTAGCTTCATCATGTTCCATGGTCCTTTTTCCTATTTGAAGAAGCCCCCAGCACCCTGTTCATCCTTGTAAGGTTCTTGTGGGTTTCCATCATGTCCCCTCTTCAGGGTTTATATGTTGAGATCCCAGTCTCCTCACAGGGCTTTTGCCACAGCCCATGTACAATTTTAGTTGCCCTTTATACTGCCTATACCCTATGGCCTTCCTATGGTGCAGCCTCAAACCTGGACACAGGACTCTTAGGCCCTGTCTACGCTACCCCTATGTAATGTTACAGAGTGCCCAAACTGTTACCACAATGGTTTACGTTTACACCTGTAACGTTACAGAAGGAGTTTTCGTAACCATTGTTGAAACCACATGAGGTGGTTTTAACAATGGATATGAAACCAGTTATGCCTCGGTAACGTTACTGGGTGTAGTGTGGACGCATGGCACTGGTCCCCTAGTGCAGCACGAGCTGCATTGTGGGATCGGGTGCCACGGTAACGATCGCCCGGCTTCCAAAGTGTGGAGCGGTGGTGCCGGTCCCGAAATGGATACCGCGGCAGTGTGGACACACTGTACCACTCCACGGTTGTAACGGTTTCTATCTGTTACGGGGTCTGAGAGGTGCAGTGTGGATGGGGCCTTAGTTGGATCTCACTAATAAGGGATTACTTGCAACACCACCACCTCCCTCCTCCTGCTGAAGATATCCCTCCCTAGGCAGCCCCAGCATCCTTCTAGCCCTACCCACTGCTTTGTCACGCAACCCAGCAACTTTAAAGAGACTTACCAAGGTAATGTAACTGAGTCGGTCCCTGCACCATATCCATCGATGCCTTGCTGCCAGAGGACCCCAATGAAGTTAATATGTCCCCAAATTTTTAAGCCATTAAAAAGTTCTGTCCTTCGTAAAAATATACAAACCAGGTCCCAAGAACTTCCCAGTTGCTTGCTGCCACCCCAGCTCCACTCACTATTAGCAGGGATGATGAGATGCCAGTGAGAGTGCGGGTGCTTTTGTTCTTATTCAATGTGCGGCAGCTTTTCTATTGATTTTAAATGATTTAGTAACCACCTGGTAATGAAACGTGGGCATCAGTCAAGTAACAAGGCCCTTGTTAGTTGAACAGTGACCACATTTTATTGCCAGGTAGCCACTATATAGTTTAAAAATCAATAGAAATGCTGCCGCCGATTACGAGTGCGCCCACGCCTTACTGGCATCTCGTCATCCTGCTAGTGAGCATGGGGTGGAGCTAGCAGCAAAAAAAAACAGGAAGTCCTTGGGACCCAGTTTGTATATTTTTATGAGGGACAGAACTTTTTAATGGCTTATAAATTTAGGGACATATTAACTTCCTTGGGGTGTTCTGGGAGCAAGGCACCGATGGGTATGGTGCAGGGCAGTATCTTGGCAAGTCTCGTTAAGATCATAATAACTCCAAGGTCCCCCCCTCTTAGTGATAATCAGTACCAACCCTATAAAGCAGCTCCTGGTTTCCTATGCCCTAGGTGCACAATTCTGCACTTTGTCGTTGAACCCCAACTGTTCCAATCTTGACCACTTTTCGAGTTTCTCCAAGAGGCATGTGCATGCTCTCTGCTCCCTTCTTAATGCCCACCCTACAAATTTTGGTACTGTCTGCAAAAAGGCATTCCCTTCTTTGCCAGTTTTTCTGCAATGTCACTTATGAAGACACTGAAGAGGATCTGCGCCAGTACTGAGCTGAGCTGCTCACTGTCCCGTCACTGTAATAAGTGCCATTAACCATCACCCTCTGACACCTTAACCCCACCCCAACTACTACCTGTTTTCCAACCTGCATTTGGTTGCCCCCTTCTGTTCAGCTACCACAACACCATCACTCTGGCATCTGCCAGGACTTGTTCCACTACAGAATGAATCCATATATGGAGCAGCTGCCTTGGTAGTCAGGAAACGTTTACAAGTTCTTCCATTCCCACAGGACATAAGCGGCAAGGGTGCACAAACACATGCACAGACATGTGTGGCACAGCACCAGTCAAGGTCTTCCCACCCTTGGGCTGCTCCCACCTGCACTGCCACTTATGGTCACTCAGTTGGCAGTACTACAACTGAGCTGGCTGTCCTCCTTCCCCAGAAGAGAGCCTCTTGTATAACAGTTGATCCTCCTCCTCTACCCAGAGAGCCCCTGACGCGAGCTCATTCCTGAACCAAGGTCACCTCCGCTGCAGGTCATTGTGCTACTGTTAAGCTGAAGGGCACACATGTTAACCAGTTTCTAATTAATTTTACCACTTTGGATCCCTCCTAGGCTGATCAATCTCTTTAGCCTCACCCCCCCCCCAAAAAATAGTCAACCACCCTCCTCTCTGCTAGATCATCCTTCCAGACACCAGACTATCCTCCATGCAGCTGGACAACCCTTCTAGCCCCAGCCTTTCACATAATGAGCACTGGGGCTAGAGCACCACACAGGCTCCAGGTCAGCTGCTTACCCAGCCAGCCACCCACCCTCCCTACATCTGGACCAGCCTCCAACTACATTCTATACAACCTCCATGTAGCTGGAGCACCACCCCAAACCTCCACTCTAAACAGACCACATATCTGAAGCTGTCCCTCCAAGCCCATGGACCAGCAGTCTCCCACGTAACCACTCAACCTACAGCTAGATCCACCAGAAGCCCCATACCAGCCTCACCATCGAACCACCCACCCTGCAGCTGGACCTCACTTCCAACCTTGAACTAGCCCCACCACCACCACCAGCTACCCTCCCTGCTGCTGGCTCACTCTTTCATGCCCTGGACTAGCCTCCCCAGCAGACAATCCTCTCTGCAGCTAGACCCCTGGGTTCATTCCCACCCACAGACAAGCCTCCTTCCCCTCTGAAGGTTGAGCAACCTCCCCAGAGCTGGACACCCTTTCCAAAAGCTGGACACACCCACCGTCCAGAGCAGAACCTCCCTACACCTAGACCCCCATCACCCTTCCTCAACCGTGGACCCCATACTTCTCAACGTAGTATTTTAAAAAAAATTATGTGACACTAACATATTGCATTTGCAGTGTCAGTGGCTCAGCAGGTAGCACACTCACCTCCGAGGCTGAGAGATCAGAAGGCAGTGGGTTCTATTCCCATGCTAGGCACTTATGTTAATATCCCAATACTGATGCTGTAGTGCAGCATGAGGGGGATGGCTGCACTCCTGAGGCACTGTCTTTCAGAGGAGACATTAAACCAAAGGTCCCATCTGCCTGTTCTGGTGGTAGTTGAGGTGGATGTTAAAGATCCCATGGCACTTCTCGGAAAAAGCAGGGAAACTTTCTCCAGTGCCCTGGCCATATTCCACCACCCCCCAATTCACTAAAAATACTACCAACAGCTTAATCTGGTTCAAGGTCAGTTGACTTTCATCTGTATTCCTCTCCCTCCGGGTCGTGCCTGAAAATAGGCAAGAATCTTTCTAGTGCACTTAGCCGGTCAACAAAAATGAAATAAAATAAACATAAAATATAAATTAATGCAGTCTTCAGCAAAAGAAGAAAAAAATACAGTGATCCCCAGATTACAAAATGGATTAACACATGCAACTGTTAAAGACAAATATTAAACGTAAAAAAACAGTTCCCCCACAAACACACTCAAATATCTGCAGTAAATAATTCATCCTTTAGGGTAACTCCAGATTTTCTCAAATTAAAAAAGTTGTAATCTTTTCCCTATGCATTCTGAATTTGCTCAGTTATACAATCTTCCTGCTGTTCATTCGCCTGCTCCCACCAACACTACTTTAAAGTGACTAAATCAGCAAAAATTCCACAAACAACAAGTAATCTAGAGGCACAATGCATCCTAAACACTTTGGGGGGGGGGGTTGATTGAAAATAAAATGTGTATTTCAAAGTTTAGCCAAGAGTTCAGAGAAGAGAAAATGTTTTCAAGACAAAACATTGAAAGTGAAACTTGCTCAGCATTTCATTTTGAAAAAAAAAACAACACCTGAGTGATAATTCCTTTACTGTATTTAACATTTTTGGGAGTTAAAAAGATGTACTTTTTAAACATAAGCTCTTACCTTAACATGTAAATCTTAGCTGTAGGAAACCTCAGTTGTTCAAAAATGGAGACCACAGAGCACTCGTGCAGTTTCAATACTGGACACAGACAGGAAGAGAGCTGGGAAATGTAGGCCTATGACTGAGTAGACTTATGGGAAAAGTAGTTTATAATAGACTTTTAATAAAGGGACACTGCCAACTTTTTTTGCACCTTATTATTTCCAGGTAAAAACCCACATTTTATTATTGCTTACCTTCTGTAAAATTCATTGGTGTTGCTGGTTGTTTTATCTGTCTCCTTGCTTAGTAGAACTGAAATGCACGGTAATGTACCCAGACTTGATTGGCTAATTTAAATCCTAAAACTACTCTGCTGACTGTAATCTCCATTTATGATTCAGTTGTATTAAAAAAAATTGTGGCTTTAAGAGCACTGCAGATCTATTTCTAATCCTCATTTAGCAAAAACTTACTCTTGAACAACTAGTCTGCCAAAATACTTTATAGAATTTAGTATTTTTAGCGGTTGTATTTTTGAATGATGATTAAAGATTATTAAAAATTACTAAAATTAGTCTTTGAAGGCAAATTAATGAATGCTTTAATACTTAATTTAGTATTTGACTTCAGTGAGGGTTCTCAAGTACAGCCCTTTGGGCCTGCACCTCCCATGACCACTCACATCTTGAACACCCCCTGCCCAGATGACCAGCCAGCTGGACAACCATATCAACATCCCAATAGACCTCTCCCAAGTTGTGTACCTTGCCTGCAGCTAGTCCACCCCACAAGCCCCAAACCAGCCTCTCCCCATCAACTATCACCCACCCTGTAGCTGGCTGCTCCAGGCCATCCTTCCTACCCTCAGACACGATCCCCCTGCAGATGGAACCCTCCAGACCTGCCTCCCCACCTCAGTAGACCACCTCCCTGCAGCTGGACCAACCTCCCAGTCTCACCAAACAAAGCACCCTCCTTAGAGCTGGACCTGCACCCTCTAGATAACAACCCTTTCTGCAGCTGGACCCACCCACACTACCCATCTTGCCCAGATACCAGTTTCCCATCCCACCACTGACCACTCTGTTTGCACATAGAAAACCCTGCCCTGCTAGGTACCCTTTTATAATCCCAACGCTTATTAGTCTGGCATGCTGCATCCCATACACAACAACCCAACAGCCCCAGCAGCCCAACACACAGTGGCCTGACCTAGGACAGTGCCTGACACACTGTCAGGCCAGAGGAGGTTGGGATGCTGTGTGGCTGTTGAGTGGATTTTCCACAAACACATAAAGCACCCAATCCTGACTTATGCCACCCATCCCAGTACCTGAGACACTACTGAACAGCATGGACAATGTGAAAAAACCCACTCCCTATGTGGTGCACCCTCTGTGGACACACTGACCTGAACACGGACCCCCTGGTAAGGATAACTGTCTCACCATCCATGAGATAGGGATGAAACAAATAGCCGTGCATGCCCCAGTGTGTTGACCAGCCATTCCAGGCAGCATGGTGGATTGTCCTTGCATCCCTGCATGCATGATTATGTCAGCTGACAGCCAGCCAGCTGGGCATGCAGGAAGGAATTGGAATACCATGCCTGTTGGTCGGTGCATGCATGACACTGCAGGCACACAGCAGAGCGGCACAGCGAGAGCATGGATAGCTGCACCAGCATGACTGCATGGCTTCATACATGGCAGATCCTGCCAAACCAACCTGGTCGAGTTCTATGACTGGGTAACTAGGCAACTGGACAGGGGCTATGCAGTGGATGTCCTATATCTGGACTTCAGTAAGGCATTCGACTCAGTGCCACATGGAAGGCTGGGAAGGAAGTTAGTAGGCACAGGGGCGGGTGCAAAGCTGGTGAGATGGGTAGGAAACTGGCTGCAAGGAAGGCAACAGAGGGTGGTGGTGGGTGGGGAGCTCTCACACCCAAGAGCAGTGATGAGCGGTGTTCCACAATGCTCAGTGTTGGGACCAGTGTTGTTTGGGATATTCATTGCAGACATATCATGGGACATCAAGAGCAAGATTAGTCTGTTTGCTGATGATACCAAGGTAGGCGCGGTGGTGGATGACCTAGGGGGATGACAGGGGTTGTAGGATGATCTGGCAAAGCTTGAAACCTGGTCAGACACCTGGCAACTGGGCTTTAATGCCAAAAAGTGCAAGGTGCTGCATTTTGGGATGAAGAACCCAAGGAGGAGTTACCAGCTAGGGGAGTGCAGCTAGCCCAGACAGAGGAGGAGAAGGATCTGGGTGTGCTCATTACAGGGTCAATGAACAACTCTGCACAATGTAGGAAGGCAGCTGCAAAGGCCAACAAAATGCTGGGTTGTATTGCAAGGGGTATATCCTCGAGGAGGGAGGAGGTGATTCTGCCACTGTATAGGTCATTAGTTAGACCACACCTGGAGTACTGCGTGCAGTACTGGCATCCGTATCTGAAGAGGGACATTAAGTTACTGGAGGGGGTGCAGCGCAGAGTGACAAAGATGATCAAGGGGCTGGGGGACTTATCATACGAGAGGAGGTTGAAGGAGTTGAACATGTACTCATTGGAGGAGAGGAGAGACAGGGGTGACATGATTGAAACCTTTAAATAAATGAAAGGAATAAACGAGACGGGTACAGAGGGACTGTTCAAAGTAAGGGAGGGGAGGGCCACCAGGGGCCATGATATGAGACTGGAGTGAGGAAGGTTCAGGAGGGAGATGAGGAGATACTTTTTTATAGAGAGGGTGGTGGCTGGGTGGAATGCGTTACCTGCTGAAGTGGTATGCAGTAGAACAGTGGACTGCTTCAAATGAGGATGGGACAGGACAAGGGGAGGGTTAATGAAGGGAAGGGTGAAAGGGAGGCAGCTGCAGAATAAGGGTGCTAACTGCACATTCGAGCAGACTTGATAGACCTCTAGGCCTTTATCTGCTGGCAAATTTCATATGTTCATATGTTCGTATGCACCAGGAAATGGTCCACAGCAACACCACATGTGGATGCCAGGACACAGAGCAGCATGCCATCACACCAACCTTGCAATGTGCGCATGTGGCCGTGTCATGCTAGCCCACTCTGGGCCTGCAGTAACCACACAGAAAAAAGTCTGGAGGTGTTTGGGGGGGGGCTGTGCCACAGGAGCCCACTGTGGCATGAAGGTTGTCAGATGTGTTGTGGGGGGTTCCACAAGGGCCCATTGTGGGAATGCTGTTACCACACAGTTGCACAGCTGGAATGATTGGTGGGCACTCACACAGCTTCAGACCTGTGTGACATGCGACACACAGTGCAGATGTGGCAGTGTGCAGTGGGCTGCTTGGCGATACCCAGCAGTGTTGTGATGAGACATCACCACCAGGTTGGGGTGCATGTTAAATGTGGGGGTGAAACTTTATTCAACAGTAGGGGCCACAGTGGCAACCTGGTGGCTGTGCATGATGTGTACTGTGAGTGTACAACTGTCAGGTGCCAAGTCACCATGGAAACCCTGCAGGGTGGTGTTGGGTGCCATGCCACAGAGGAACTTCAGCAGCTTGTCCTTGTCCTTGGATGCTAGTACCATCCTTATCCACTCCTCATAGCTCTTTTTGGGTGGTGTCCATGGCGGTCCACAACAAATGCCTTCCCTGGTGACATAGGTCCATTGCTGTTCCTTGTGGAGTTCTGCTAGCATTGTCATGATCCCTACATGCACCTTCCTGAGCAGGGCATGGAGATGGCAGTGCCAGGTCTTGACATTGCTTTGGGTCCACGGCATACTTTGCTCATTGAGATCTGCAACCAACCACAGCTGAGTGTGAACTTGGGGTCTTATCTCGTGGGCACTTTGGTCACCCTACTGTACAGCCATATCCTGCCCAGCACATGTGTCTGCTCGAAACAATAGAAGAGTGTGATGGCATTGGGCGGAATGGTTGACTTCAGGAGGCTGAATGCTGCTGGAATGTCCTGTGCCAGGAGATGGGCAAGGGCCATGAGTTCATGGATCTTCAGGCTGAAGTCTGGGTCACTTCTGTATTGTGGTACAAGGTCAAAGCTCTGGACCTTCTGACACACAATCTGCCCAAAGTGGAACATGTGTCCCTTGTTTATGGTTTGTGGAAATTCCATCTTACAGGCATTGATCACAGCCTACTCAAAGTCAGTGATGATCGTAGGTGGTTTGAGGGTGCAGGACTGTATACTGGCATATTTATTCAGCTCCTGGAACAAGGTGCAGTAACATTGCAAGCTCTTTGTTGTCATCAGTGTATACACCAATGACATAATGAGGTTTTTAGGGCCCATCCCCATGGGTGCATGGATGGTGTACAATGAGTGAACAGGTGTGGCACAGTCTTGAATGTACCAGCCATCATCCAGAAGGGTGCCTGAGCTAGGTCCCTAATGTTGTCCTCTGTGGTGAGTAGAAGTACCTGGTGGGTGGTGCTGCTGGTGATCCTGCTGTACCATGGCCATCCAGTTACCGTCTGTAGTTGCTTGGGGATAGTGAGGTCAGCCAGTGTCACTGGTTCTGGTTAGAGGTCCTTGCAGCGGGTCCTGTTCACAATCTGCAGCAGGGCCCTCTTGCTTGGCAGCTGTTGCCACAGCTCAGTTGTCATTGCAGTTGCTTCACTCTGCAGTAGCTATGCGGGGCTAGCCACGGTGCTGTGTGCCTTCTACTTGATGCCTGCCAACACCTGTGCTGGTAGAGCATTTGTCACTTCCAGAGCATGACTGTGCTCATTCTTTTTCTTTAGGTGGTGCTGGCCATCCTGGAGCAGTGTGATGGCCTGGCTGAGGCAGGACTTGGACTTATGGTGCTGGCAGCACCGTTACACTGTCTCATGCCGTCCCAGTGGAGCTGAGGGTTGAGACGCTGGATGCCATATCTTGTGTCATGCCAGTGACCCGGGTTCAGGATTGAGCCTGGGCCATCAGGGGTCGGCAGGGGAGGACTGGGATCGAATATCCACAGACTGCTTTCCCAGTCCTGGGGTGGGCTGGGGAATTTCACTGTGCTGTAGTAGCCCCCTGGGGATGCTCAGGGGCACTACTAGTGTCAGTGACACTAGATGGGGAGCACAGCAGATGTTGGTACATTGCTCCTGGATGTCATTGCACATCCGTGCTACTGGGGCCAGTCGAAGGAAAATGGCTGGGCATGACCTTTCAGCTTGATGGCTGTGCTCTGAGCCACCCGGAGGACTTTGGTGGACTCCTGTTGAGGAGGGTCTGGGGCTGTCCTGGCTGGTAGAGGCTGAGGGGGAGCTCTCCAGCAAGATGGCATGATAGCCGTCCCTGATCCTCCTGGGTGCAGTTTGAGCTACCCGGCTCTCCAGATGGGTGGAGCTGGTTGCTGGATGCCCCATGCCGAAGTGTGTGCCGCAGCAGGTGAAAAATATGATATGTTAAAAAAACAGTACACTGTCTCATTGCAGGTCCACTCATGGACCAGGGGGAAGCCATTCACATTTAGCTTGGACTTTCCCTTCCTGGATGGTACCACCTCACAGATTGTCCATGTTGTTGGGGTTGCAGTTGAACACCCTGGCCCCTCCATGGCTTCCACGCTGTCCTCCATTGTGCCAGAGGACTGTGCAACATGACCGCTTTGGTTCCAGCTCAGGCATGCGGGTGTGATTGCACTCGCTTGCACATCACACTCCATGGGCCACACCTGTGGCAGTTGCTACTTGTCTGTGGGTGGTTTGTACCAGTACTGTAATGCCACTGTCTGCCCACAGTCCCAGTGCTTCAAGGCTGTGCTGTGCACCATGGTCACATTCAAGTTCTGTGTCCACAATGTCCTGTGCCCCTATCAGCTACTGTGCTGCAATGGGGCTATGCTGCATGGTACACTTCCCCACTGTCCCGCATGCAGAGATGCAGGGGTCCCTGTGTGTTGTGCACTCTGCCTTACAGGTCAGTGTCCACCTACCTAAGCTGGCCTTTGCACCCCCCAGCATTGGCATCCGTAGTTCCCATGCATGCCTTCATGAGTCCATGTCTGTCCGGCTGCCCCATGCATCATTTTCTGATGCCTACCTGTTCTATGTTCCTCTTCAGCTGTAGTTCCCTGACCTGAGACTTCTCCGTAAATGATCTATTGTAGCCCTTGCTGTGCTCTTTCCTATGGGTCTTGCATTTTCTGCCCCTCTGCCAGTTTGCTTGTCAGAGTTCCAGTTCACCTGCTTTGTTTACTAACCACTCTCCCTGCACCTGAAATGGGCCCTACCCAGCCAACCACTCTCCCTACAGCTGAACCAACCTTTCGGCCCCTGGAGAAACCTTCCACAAGGAAAGCACTGTCCATGGACCATTTCACAGTTACAAGGAGGGAGAAAGAGGCCCCCAGCTGAGTAGGAAGCAACTGCTGGTGGGGGACTTAATTAGGGGGATAGACTTGCGAGCAGGATGGGGTAAGGGAGAGGGAGGTGAAATACCTGAGAGGTACTTTGGCTTGGAGGGATGAGAGCAGATACAGTGGATCATTAGGCAGCAGGAGATGAGAGGGAGCTAGATGTCATTGTCCAACTGGGGATAAATGACCTAGCAAGGGATGGAGTAGGGGTAATGCAGGGAAATTTCAGGGATAGGGGGAGGGTCCTCAAGCATGCATGGTGGCTTTTGCCAAAAGGTTGCCTATATACATCTTGGGAGAAGATAGGACTCTCCATCTGACTTTCAACAGTTGGTTAAAGGCATGGTGCAGGGTGGGGCTCAGTACTAGGGTGGGCCTCTTCAGTGTCTTGCTATGGAAATTGCAGAACTGAATGGGAAGGTATGTCTTTTGCAGATGCCACCAAAACCTGTTATAGGGGTTGACACTCAGGAGGGTGTGGAGAAAGGGTTCACCCATGCTGGTGTGACAGCCATGTTGCTGATGCCGATACAGCACAGGCCACATTACAGCACCAGGCAAAATTGTCCTGGGAGTTACACCACCAAAGCGCCCTCCTGGGAAACAGTCTCCATTGGGCCCCTCCCAATTATCCCACAGGTCCAGGTTCTTAATTTACCTGTTCTCCAGTCCCACCCATCCTACAATCACCCACAGATATACAGTAGATTGTTACTATCCCTGATGTTCAGTGGTTCCCATTTATTTATTTATTCATTCATTTGTTTATCAGTAGTTGCACTGGTCCAAGAACCATTTTCAGGCATGACCTGGGCCATTGAGGATGGCACAGGAATAAAAGCAAACAAAGGAGGCTGGGACAAGGCATATAATAGACAGTAATAAAATATACAGGATATTTATATGAAGATATATAGAAACTTGCAGCTTAATGTATAAATAACATTCATGACAATAGTATAACAGCAGTAGCCAGTGTAATACAAATTAGGCGGATCTGAGATGAGTAAAGGAAAAAGTGCATCATGGCAGAGTAGGTATGGACCAAGAAGGAAAAGGAGGGAATTAGGGAAGTAGAGGCATGATAATAAGTTGGGAGGGCAGGAGCAAGTAGTGGAGGACAGAAGGTGAGAACTAAGGAGAGAGTGAAAGAGTCCTGGAGAGTCAGTGGTGCTAAGTGGAATGGGCAGGTTGTTCCAAAGGAAAGGGGCTGCAGATGAGAATGCACATTTACCCATATGGTGGAGACTAGGGGGCACTTAAGCATGGGGCCAGCAGTGAGGCAGAGCTCTAGAACAAACACTTTTGGCCAAAGAAGGTGGGATTGCGGAGAGGTAGCTCAGTTTTGGATGGCCTTATTGACTGTGCTGGCCAGGAGATAGGTCTGTTGGGCTGATGGGGGAAGCCAGCCCAGGACCTGATAGAGTGAGCAGTGGTGTGTTGAGTGAAAGTCCTTGCCTCTGTATATCCAAAGTCCCCACCATGACCCAGTTAGTTCTTACAGCAAATACCACCCTGGTCCCCAGCCTACATATATTTGACACCTTCCACATTTGGCACAGACCATCCTCTCAGCTCCTTGATCAGGCACAAAATGGATGATAGTTCACAATCATGTGCTAACTGACACAGCTGTTTATACAATAGGCACATGAGAGCAAACTGGCGTTCTGTCCTCAGTTGGTCACAGAGGTTAGCAGAGTGCCTGTGCCAGTTGCCACTGTGGGGAGAGTGGTAAACATATGGTGGGGGCCATGAATGGTGCGAGCAGGGACTGGGTGGGCAGGTAGTTATTGGCAGTTTCCAATGTATGGAATGGACAGCAGCACCACTGAACACCAAGGCAAGTGTGATATTACTGATGGTGGGAGCTCAAAGGGGCAGTGGTAGGAGGCAGAGGTGATACTACCTGGTTTAGGAGGCAACATCTTTAGAGCCATTTACCAACTGGTCAGAGACTCACTAATTATGTTATTCAAGATATCATTTTGTGATCCTACCCTGTTTTTGGGGTACAAAGTGTTGTTTGAGAGTCACTTACCCATTTAGCGATCACAAATGCTCTTTGAATGTTCTGGTCTATGTGAACAATAACAGTCCATTACTAGTAAGATAAAGACAAGTGAACAAATACAAATATGGAATTGAGAGCTGTTTTCCATGAGGTTGATAATGTAATTTATCTTAACAATGTGTTAGAGTACAGAGTATGATGAGATTAATACTGGTACCACTGTGCTACCACATGAGTCTAGGGTTGCTGAGAGGTACCAAATACTGAAATGTCAAAATAACGCAGTACCATTGTTGATACCATTGTATTACCAGTGTATGTGTGAGAGACAGAGAAAATGGTAAAATATTCCATAGGGATACCATTCTGCCAGTGCACTACCAATGCACAGAGGGAAATCTATATATCACCTACCACTGTGATACCAGAGTACCACTGGGTAGTACTATTGTGGATTTTTCAGCTGACCACAGTATTGCCATTGCTATACCACTATAATGCCATTGTGACAAATTCAGTAAGGGTAACCAGATTGCTGAGACAATGCAGTGCTAAAGAAGTGTGATAAAATTATAAAGTATTGCCAGTACTATTGCAGTGTGCAGCAAAAATTTGTGAAGGAAATACAGTGCTAAAGAAGTGTGCATGAAAATCTAAGAATTATTTGCAGTGCTCTTACAGTCTGCATCAAAAAATAAGAAAGATTGAGCAGTACTACTGCAGTGTGCAGCAAAAATTAGTGAAGGAAATTCAGTGCTAAAGAAGTGTGCATGAAAATCTAATAATTATTTGCAGTGCTCTTACAGTGTGCATCAAAACATAAGAAAGATTGAGCAGTGGTACAACAGTGTAGCAGAAAGCCAGTGCAGTGTATTAAAAGTGCACTGATGAAAAGCAGTGCTTTGTCAGTCTGGACTGAAATAACACTGAAATATGACTGAAGATGGAAGTGTACACTCCACTTCTCTCTGGGATAAGACTCAAATGGGACGGGGAGATCTGGTAGAAGGGGAGGTGGAAAAAGCAAATCTGCTGAATGACTACTTCACCTCAGTCTTTACGGCTATGGAGGAAGGGAAGGGACCAGAGCTAAGAAGCAGGGGAAAGGGCAGGCAGGGAGATGGGCACAAGCCCCTTTACAGAGGGTAGGGTATTA
The DNA here is from genome assembly GCA_016271365.2 of Neoceratodus forsteri. Taxonomy (NCBI): domain Eukaryota; kingdom Metazoa; phylum Chordata; order Ceratodontiformes; family Ceratodontidae; genus Neoceratodus; species Neoceratodus forsteri. The sequence continues at coordinate 36,040,800 of CM057450.1, forward strand.
GAGGAATTAGGTAAACTTAGGATGGACACAGCAATAGGCCCCAATGCAATCCACCCCAGGGTACTCAAGGAGTTAAAGGAAAAACTAATGGTACCACTCACAAGGTTATTTAATCTGTCTCTAGACAAGAGAAGGATCCTAAGGGATTGGAGAAGGGCTAATGTGGTACCATTATACAAGGGGAAGGAAGTGTTGAGCCAGGCAACTACCACCTGGTTCACCTTACCTTTGTGGTGGGAAAACTGATGGAGGCACTCATATAGGAAAGGCTTGTACAATTTCTAGAGAAGAAAGGCCTCATAGACAACAACCAGCATGTGTTCTCAGGTGGAAGGTCATGGCAGACTAACCTGATTGAATTCTTTGAAGGGGTTATGGAGATATGATATGTGATCAAGAAGGGGTGGTGGATGTGTTCTATCTGGACTTTAGGAAGGCCTTTGACACTGTCCCCCACAAAAGACTAATAAACAAGTTGGGAAACTTAGGGGTGGGGAGCAAATGAGCAAACTGGGTAGAGAGTTTCCTGGGAGGGGGAATTCAGATGGTGGTGGTAAATAGGGTACACTCATGGGAAGGACAGGTGACGAGCGGGGTCTCTCGGAAGTCAGTGTTGGGACCCATACTGTTTAACATATACATTGAGGACATTTCAGAGGGCTTGAATGGGAATATGTGTCTGTTTGCAGACGACACAAAGGTCTGTAACAGGGTAGACACACTGGTGGGGTGTGTGGAAAAAATAAGGGAGGGTCTGGCCAGGCTTGAGAAGTGGTCAGGAAAGTGGCAACTACACTTCAATGCAAGAAAATGTAGAATTATGTACATAGGGCATAAGAACTCAAGGGCAAAATACTGGCTTGGGGCGGGGGCTCAAGGTTACGGAGCAGGAAAGGGACCTGGGAATCTTAATCTCAGATAACCTGAAGGTTAGGAATCAATGGGAGAGGGCAGTGAGGAGGGCAACCCAAATGTTGGCATGCATAGGAAGGGGCTTTACAAGCAGGAAAAAAAGGTAATCATATCACTATACAAAACCATGGTCAGACCACAACTAGAATGCGGGGTTCAGTTCTGGAGACCACACTTACAGGGTGACAGGGACAGGCTGGGAAGGGTCCAGAAAACAGCAACCAGGATGGTTCAGGGCTGCATGGGAGGTCATACAAGGAACAGCTGGTGGAGTTGAACTTGTACGCACTGGAGATGAGGAGGGAAAGGGGGATATGGTAGAAACCTTCAAATATCTGAAGGGAATAAGCAGAGTGAGAGAAGATAGCATCTTCAGGATGAATGAGAACAACTCCACTAGGGGAGTAGATTTAGACGAGATGTAAGGGGGCAGTTCTTCACAGAGAGGGTGGTGGTTCCATGGAATAGGCTGCCTGAATGGGTGTTGGGGGTAGATTCAGTGGGCAAATTCAAATGGGCTTGGGACAAATACAGTACATGGGAATAAATCAAAGTGGAAAAGTACGGAACAGAGGCTGTAAGATGAACTAGACGAGGGGGGGATATTTCGGGGCAGACTAGATGGGCCAAGCCAAGGGGTCCCTTTCTGCCAACAAATTTTCTGTTTCTATGTTTCTGAAAGAGACAAACAGTACACTCTTTAATATCCAGAGAAGACACTCTGGTTGTCGCTGCCAGTAAGTATTTTGGTATGACACACCTGGGTTGTGTAACCTCACTCTACAGGGAACTGAAGCAGTAAATAACCACAGTACCCCATCAGTCACTCACCACCACCATCCCCATGGCTTAAATAAAACCAGTTTGTAATTTGAAAGTATGCTATTGCAGAAATCGATTGGTATTGGTTATATATACCAAGGCTACAAAGGAAGGATGAGCAGAAGACAAACAAAACCAGGAGAGGGCAGCATAATCAAACATTTAACCAAAACAGTTAAACAGTTATTCATGTCCAAAGCTGCCTGCAGGTACCATTCTTTCGAACATACGAACATACGAAATTTGCCAGCAGATAAAGGCCTAGAGGTCTATCAAGTTTGCTCGAATGTGCAGCTAGCACCCCTTATTCTGCAGCTGCCCCTCCCTTCCACCCTTCCCCTTCATTAACCCTCCCCCTTGTCCTGTCCCATCCCCTTTTGAAGCAGTCCACTGTTCTACTGCATACCACTTCTGCAGGTAACGCATTCCACCCAGCCACCACCTCTCTGTAAAAAGTGTCTCTCATCTCCTCCTGAACCTTCCTCCCTCCAGTCTCATATCATGGCCCTGGTGGCCCTCCCCTCCCTTACTTTGAACAGCCCCTCTGTACCCATCTTGTTTATTCCTTTCATGTATTTAAAGGTTTCAATCATGTCACCCCTGTCCCTCCTCTCCTCCAGTGAGTACATGTTCAACTTCTTCAACCTCCTCTCGTATGATAAGTCCCCAGCCTCTTGATCATCTTTGTCGCCCTGCCCAAAGGAATAGAGCTTTTCCTCTGTGGTAGATACCAACTGCACTTTACGTAAAGTGGGCAAGGCATCTGTAATCAGGCTAACAGCAGAGTGTGGAGCTGTAATGGATGAAAGAAATGCAACAAAATGCCTTTAGCCTTTTGATGTAAAGCAGACCGCAATGGCAGTCTATAATGATAAAATACAAAGTCAATTGCTCCCCCATGTAAGAGCTCAAACATTTCAATGGGTAGACAAAAACTGCTGTTTTTTTTTTTTATTCTCCCTGCGACCTGGAACTCTCTTGGGCTTCCTCTGCTCATCGGCTGCTTTACCGCTGAAATGATCCCCTGCCTCCTCAGAGTGTATGCTTCCAACCTCTGACCTGGAACCCCCCAGCACTGAGCCCCCTGGGGCAGGGCCGCCACTCCATCCGGTGCTCTATCTACAATCTAGTGTTGACCGGTGAGGAGGGGGAGGGGAGGGGGTGGAGGCAAGGTCTGGTATTGAAGTGTGGCGGTGGCCCAGAGAGGAGCCATCACCTATCAAGGTCCAAGGGTTTTTTTCTTCCTGTGTGCTTGTCCCTCGTGCGTGGCCGTGCAGTGACGTCAGCACGGAAAGGTCCGTAGACGTCAGCTGCGCACATCCCCGTTTTGATCCCTGCCATCAGTAGTATCTCCGGTCTCCACCAGAGGCCACTATTGTGCCGGTATGTCCCTGGATCCCACCCCAGGGAGAAGAGAGCTGTCCTCCGAATGTTCAGTCCTACTCCCTCCCTGCCGACCCCCCAGCACCCCATGCTCGTTCCCAAACTCGGGTCACTGGCATGGCACAAGGTGTGACGTCCAGCACCTCAACCCTCAGTGCCACTGGGCCAGCAAAAACTGCTGTTCAACAGCATCCAAGGACTCATTACGTCCTGATGACACCATATGGCATCATAGAAAACATACCTCTTTTTCCTGTTGACGCCGTATGACATCCTAAATTATGTGCTGTATTGCCTGATGACACCGATTGGAGTCCATATTTTTCTCTTGGTGCAGCTCGAGCATTTGTTTACATTAGATTAATTGAGTTGAAGCAGCCAATAATTTCATAACTTATAATGTTTGCATTTGACCAATCTAATTGGCTGTCACCACTTGTGGTGTATTTTTTATGTATTTTGGCATATTTTTCTACAATAACATGTTGCCACTGATATCATGATTGTCATAACTATTAGTCCATTTATACCACTAAGTGAGCTGAATATTTCTGTATTTAAAAATCGAGCTCTGTGATTGGTCGGATTTTCTGACATCATCAATTCTGAATTTAATTGGTATAAAGGGATTGTCTTAGATGCAGGCACCATCCCCCCGATCAAGCCTTAATTGTCGAAACACCAGGGAACCTGCATGCAGATCTTTTTATTGTGCCTGCCACTATTCTATTCAATGTGTGTCTGAAACGTTGGAATAAATCCTTATTTAGCATTTGAGCAAGGACTCTGGTATTTTTTTACAACTGTCACTGGAGGGAAAGTGTCACTCCAGGCTCTGGAGTGTACAGTGATTTTTTTTTTTGATGTTTCGGTTAGGGCTTGCAGCCCTCACCTGCACCCACCATAGCTCTGTAGTGCAGCACCATTTGTTCATATTGATCCTCACTGTTGCCCTGCTTCCTCTATGCTTATTGTACACATCACTATTTCCATTAACCAGCCAGAGCGCACACTGGTGCAGGAAGAGCATGGTGACTGGAAATTTAGTTTCAAGATGGAAGTGCTGCTCTCATCCTAAAATACTCACTTCATTTTTGTGCCAAAACCCTGGTTTGTAATCTGTATTTACTTTATTTGTTTTTATTTTTATTTATGTCAAAAGTTTTCATAGTCATCACTTTGTTCATTTTGGGATAATTTCTAGTCATCCTGTGTGATAACATCTTATGAATCCAGCTGGCACTCCTGATGGGAGAGAGTGCTTCTTGTGCATGTACAAGGTGAGGTCACATGAATTCAGCACCTTCTGTTATTTGTGAAAGAATTTATGTTTGGATTATGGCTATGTTAAAATCTATGTGGCATGTTGCTCCCTGCATTATGAATGATAAACGGGATAGGGTCAGTAGCAGGTTTGTCTCATGCTCTGCACTTGAGTTTTCTCCGTAATACACAGGTACTGATTGTTTAAAACGAGAAAATAATGGTGTTGCCTTCAACTGATCTGGCATCGGTCCATCCCCAATCTCTGATGAGCTGTAAAGGCCAATTCAATTTTGAATCCCTCCACAGCTGCTGGTGTTGTCCATCAACTCGTATGACGTCAGTCCAGACCCAACCTCTCATGCACTGTAAAGTGCTCTTCAGGTTAAAATCCCTCCACAGCCACTGGTAAGATCTAGCTCCTTACCATGCATCAGTCGGGCCCAAAATTGTAGTGAACAGTGAAGTGCATTTCAGGTTCAGATCCCTCCACAGTTGATGGTGTTGTCCATCAACTTACCATGTATCAGTCCAGGCCAATACCATAATGCACTGTAAAGTGCAGGTCATGTTCAAAACCTTCCACATCCACTGGTGTAGTGCATCAATTCATATGACATCAGTTCAGCCCCAATCTCTGATGCACTATAAATTATTCTTTAGGTTCAAATCCCTCCACAGCCACTTGTAAGATCTATCTCCTTATCATGCATCGGTCAAACCCCAAACTGTAGTGAACAGTGAAGTGCATTTGTGGTTCAGATCCCTCCACAACCAATGGTGTTGTCCATTGACTCATCTGGTGTCAGTCCAGCCCCAACTTCCATTGCATTGTAAAGTGCTGTTCAGGTTCAAATCCCACCAGAGTCACTAATGTAGTCCATCTGTTCATCAGTCTTTAGTCCAGCCTTTATCTCTGACACTCTGTGATGTGCATTATTGGTATGAATCTCTCCTCAGTCACCATGGTGTAGTCCATTGTACACATCAGGATTCATTCCAACACTACCCTCAGATGCACTGTAATGTTCTATTCAAGTTCAAATCACTCCACAACCACTTGTTTAGTCCCGTGTGCTCATAATGCTTCAGACCAGCCCTTACCTCTGATGCACTGTGATATGACCAGTGCCAATATATGACTTATACAGTCCATTCAAATGAAACACAGCACATGGTACACATGTGCACCAATGTGCCAATTAACATCACTTCATGGTGCAGGCATACACACACTCCTTCCCACCCACACAGTGTGCCATACTGAATGCTGTAACATATCACGTGTGTATGCAGGCAATCCATGTGACACAGCACATAGTACACAACCTTTACAGGTGCCCGTGTGATCACCCTGAATGTGTACCCACAATGTCTCTGCATGGCATATGAACACCATTGCCAGGTGCAGGCAGCCCCACCTGCTTCCCCACAACTGAGTATACCCCAAGGACGGGTGCCAATTCATGACACAAAATAACTGCAGTGCCTATGAGCATCATTCTTTGGTACATTCAGACCCACCTCCTTCCCCATGACACAGTATACCCCAAATTACTGGTACCTTTTCAGCAATTTCATCGCCCTATACGTATACCCACAATGTATCTACAGTGTCTGTCAGCACCATTATTAGATGCGTACAGCCCCTCTCATTTCCCCAGAACATATGAAATGCATCTGAGCATGTATCATGAATGCAGGACCCCCACCACTAACACACAGTGCTGCATCATACAGTCATTCCCTCACTTTAAACCATCCCATAATACAACCCTCCAAAAATAAACTATGCTAGGAAATTAAATAATACACACATTTATGTATCATGATGTTTACTGAAAGACTGTGAACCTTTATATGAACAACATCATGCTTCATTTACAGTATGATAAAGCAAATAGCACAAATAAAATACAGTTTCCTATACTTATTATGGGATTTTATTAAAAAAATACAATAAAATAGTTTATTTCATTGAAATTACACATTTTAACTACAACAAATATGCAATTATTCATAGACAGACCTCCAGCACTAAAAACTGTATTCATTTCCAGTGTCAACTCACTGACCTACACTGGCAGTGTTCTTCCTATTTACGTCACTAGACCTCACAAAGCACTTTCTTCCTGCATCACATCCTGATATGTCCTTCTAAGGTACTGTGTAAATATGTTCTTACTAAACTAGAGGAAAAAAACAAAACATTGATAATCAGATTTATAAACTAAAGTCAGTGGGTAAGAAGAATTAAACACAGCAAAGATTCCAACCAGTGGAATGGAACAAAAAACTCAAGCTGTAATAAGAGATTCAAACACTGATTTCTGACTAAAAAATAGTAAAAACCTTGCAAAATGTATATTTAGACAAGGACAGATGTTTATTGTATATTTTTAAGAATTTTAACCAACAGTTTTACAGAAATGTATTATTTTTGTATGACTAAGTAAACAGAGCATAATTATTTTTAGATAAAATCATCAGAATTTATGAAAATATGAAAAAAAACAACCTTACACAACACTAAATCCAGTTTAATAGACATTATCAAGCCTCACTCATTTTCAAAAACCTTTTGTCCTGAAAAACTTTTCTTTTTACAGTTTTAAAATTGGATGTATGGTTTTTAAGATATGTAGGTTTAAGCACAGTGGCCAGGATATTCAGACTGCACCAGGCAGTGGTGGAAGCCTGGGTGCAGCACAACTGTGATGCTCTGGGGCCAGGTTCGAGTGATATTCAACAGGGCGCAGCATCATTGAATATAGCACGGGCAGTGCACAAACTGTGCATGGTGCAGTGGCACTGTGCCAGTGCAAGCCACAGACAGGGAGCACAGGGATGCACCAGCACAAGTGCAGTTGTGCTATGCACATCACCCACGATATTCAGCAGGGAGCATGCAAATGAGGCCATAATATATGCAAGACACACATGGGGCCATTTGCATGTCATTATGGCCCCATGTGCATGCCTTGCACAGGGCAGGCCGGTGACTTGTGCCTGGCACCCTGCACAGCATGACATGTGCTGTAGGTATCCTGGGGCATCCCCCGCCTATAGCCGCGATCGCATGGTATATGTTAATAAAGTAAACACTGGTAGTCTAGTGGCCCCCCCAGTCCCCGATACCCCAATGAGTATGAAACAAGCCCATCCCTCGTGGTCTAGTGGGCCCCCCTCCCACCTTTTATTGTTTGTTATTCCTTTGAACACCTACCCTAGATAGGGTATTTGCACCTGTTCCCTGTTTTGGTCTACTCTTTACCTTTCACCCATCCTGGCAGTGAATGCAATAACAAAACTGAACAGGTACAATAAATTACCTTAGTCATCTGCAAAGTCCCCTACTTCCTCACTTCCTCATGCTGATGCCTGCTGACACCCAAGTCCCCAGTCTTGTACCTGTTCCACTCCTTAGTTGTTTTACTCACTTGGTGGGACACAGACATGTGTGGGACACATTAGAAGCACTTCCTTTTATCCTCCCAGTAGGACCTGCCACAGGCAGGACTTTCTGCCAAACCCTGTTGGTCCGTGAGTGTCACTTGACCCTCCCCATAACAATCCAACCCCTGACCTGTGGATCTGGTTCAAACCACTACAGCAACTGACTAGCACTACAACAGTCAGCTGTAGTCAACAACAACCTGTCAAAAGGCTGCAGGTGATAAATCCAGAGCCTGACTGGCTCAGCAGCAGCTTCACACCTTTGTAGAAGTCCAGAGTTCATCTAACTTCATTACAGCTTGAGTGGCGATTTAAAAGCCACTGTGCAAATCAGTCCCTGTAGCCCCACCCACATCAGCAAAGCCTCCCGACTGGAGGAAAAGAGGCTGCAATACTTAGGCAGTTAGCCATTTGTAGTTGGGTGAAGGCTGCAGGTGGTAGATCCAAAGTCTGACTGACTCATCAGCAGCTTCACCCCCTGTAAAAGTCCTGGGTTCGAGTTTAGTGACAGATAAGCCTTTTTAATTAGTGACTTAAGGCTGAAGACTGAGGCAGACAGTGGTGCATACCCCACGCCACTGGGCACCTGGCCAGAACCTTTTTTAATTTCAGACAAAAGCCTGGCTTGCCTCCATGCAAGAAAGTGCAATATTCTACATGTGTGCATTATTCTTGTCTACCTTACCTGCCTGCTGCTTGGTTCCATGCGAAAAAACAGTGAAGAGAAAACGGCGAACACAAAAAATAATGCATCCATAAACAGCGACTGCAAATAACTGTGATCGCTTAAATAGTGAAAAGATTGCTACAGTGACTTTCTGTGTGAGGCTTCACCCACCGCACCCCCCCCCTTAAAATAAATAACCATTACCATGGAGACACAACACAGGGATGGGAAGAAACTCCAGGGAGGGTTCTCCAGGGGGCCACAACTCAGGGATGGGGCAACAGCTTGTGGGGCAAATTAAATATCGCCCCGGGGGGACACAACTCGGGGAGAGGGACAAAGTCAGGTGGGGGGGGCATTTCTGCGTGAAGCCCAGTGTAATGTTAAAAAAAAAAAATACAATAAAGTCAAATATCAAACCCAGGTCTCCTGCACCTACAAACTACACACATGCCGTGACTCTAACCTTTACAGTACACTGGCAGCATAACTTGCACCTCGCATTGGCTGAATTACATAGCTTAACAATAGCTAACAATATCACTGCCTACCTTGCTAAATTACACTTGCACCGTAAAGACAATACAGTTCACTTTGCATTCACTATCATTGACTCTGTTTTTCACTTCCTGCTTTCTTCTCACTATCTTGACGTGATACCCTGCTGTTCTGTTTTTCACCAAAGAATATGGGCAGTTCACTCTGCCGCACGCATGTAGTAGCAAAATGCAGCACAGCAAATTTAAAACCTAAATCATCTTAGACAGATGACGTTGGGAATTGGCACAAAGCTTGGTAAGGGGCATCAGTTTCACAGTAATGGGCCCATGGATAGCGACACCCCCTGCTTTTCCTAGCTCTGTTACTGGTTTAATGGATAAGTGAATTATACTGTGGACTGCACATGAGCTGAAAGGCATGGTGATGGCTGGCTGAAAGATTTCCTGTTATCCAGGCTACCCCAGTTCAGTTCTGGGCCATCGACAGGCATTTGACTGACAACAGAGTGGTTTGTGAAATTAGGGTGTACAATATTTGCTTTTGTACCCTGCCTCACTGGTAGTGAATTTCAAGGGGAATGCTGAAACATTCACAGTGTCTGAAGTGATGGAAACCTTTTTCCAGATAGTGTTGGTGCCGGTGAATTTTTGTGGTGATTGACTGAATACCCTGCCAGGTGAGACAGGTCTCAGGTTCAACAGTCCAATGAAAGTTGATGTTGAATCAGAGGATGTTGCCCTGAATACATTAGCTAGTTGTAAGAACTTTAAGAGTGCTACTACTCATGGAACTCAAGCCAATCCTTGGAACTTCTAAAAAGGTCAGTATTCTTTAGCTCATTTTATCTTGTTGTCACTTAGAATGTTCAGGCACCCTCTGCCTGCTGCTAGAACACCTGTGTTCCTGAAAGTGGTTCTAGTTTTGCAGCATTCAGACAAACACACTGGCCCGGATACTCTAAGGGGTTGCGCTGGTGCAACTCCATATTGCACCCTGGTGGGATAATGAGAAGCCTGACTGGTGCAGCACAAATCCCGATGCGCCAGGATGCAATGATAATGTATGCAGCACAAATGCAGGGGCATGCCCGTGGATATACAGCACATCGATATTCAGCCCGAGATGGCGGTGCATGCCGGCACCCCACACTGCTACCGCATAGGGGGCTCAAAATCAGCCCATGCAGCAGGAGCAACTCCCGGCCACTCACAGGCATGTGCTGTATTTCAGGGGGCAACACAGCAGCCCAGCTGTGTGGGTGGCCACCGCCCGCCCAGAACACCCATCTGCAGGCACACGCAACCCTGGTGGTCTAGTGAACCCTCCCCAACCAGTTGCTGTGATCGCAGTGAAATCCATATCATAATGTCCTGGTGATCCAGTGACACCTCCACCCACCCACCCACACAGAACCCCATGCCCACCTCCCCAGTCATTGGCGGGTGGCTGCATCCCACCACGCACCACCCAACCCGCCCGCCAAATGACAGGTACAGTATGGGCTGTAAGCCCATTGGTCCCCAGTGCTCCCCACCTGAGTCCTCAATTCCATGAAAAATGGCAATATGATGTCCCTGGTGGTCTAGTGACACCCCACCCATTGCCATGATTGAGGTGAAATCGATGGTAATGCCCTAGTGATCCAGTGGCACCCCACCCACCCCCCACACAGAACCCCATGCCCACCCCGCTCCCTCCGTCACTGGTGGGAGGCTGCATCCACTCACACACCACCTATTGCCATCTGCCGAATGACTCAGGAACAGTATGGTTAAGCCCATTGGTCCCCAGTGTGACCAATGGGCTAGGCATAATGATTAGCAGTCCCAAATATGTACCGGAGTCATGCACAGATTTGGGACCATCTAGTACAATAAAAGAAACCACTAGAAATGTGTTTAAATGTTTGGTTGTTCTTTGTTTTTTCTTCTACTAGATCTGTTCTTGGAACATTGTATATTTGATATTATGGGTGAAAACCTTGCAAATGGATAGTTGTTCATGTTGGATGGAAAATACTAATAAAAACGTTTATGGCACAAACAAAACAACTGGAAACATCCTATCAGGTGTAAAGGTCATAAGGGATTAGTGGAAGGGAAAAGGGAAGTCAAAACAGTGAATAGGAGCAACACTCTAACTAGGGTAGGTGTAAAAGGGGCATAACAAACATCAAAAGCGGAGGGGGGTGCTGTTGTGCGTGAGCATGATGAACATCTGGAACTACAGCTCTACAAATGGAAATTAAACTTCTAAATATATATAAGCTTTTTCAGAGGACCTAGTGGTTAAAAAGTATATATTTGGCTATCAAAACTTCTGCAGAATGACAATGGGTAACACGAAGAAGGATAAGGGGCATCAGGATGGAAATAAATGCAAGCTTGCAACCAGACCCCCAGCCATGAGGTCTACACAGGGCCACTCCATTCTGGAAGAAAATCTAAATGATAAAGGAACTTTACAAACGCTGGAGCATAAAATTAACAGACTCATTTCCACTGTCTCAGGACTGGCTGAAATGTTAGATTCTTTGACCTCCCAAGTAAACACCATGAAAACAGAGGTGAATAACATACAATTGGTCTCAATGGAGTCTTGTAAAAGTGCAGAAGCTACTCTGGGCACCACAACTAACCTTGTTAAAGAAAACAATCACTTGAGAACTGTCTCGAGACTCTCAAGAACCAAGCCCAGGCAGCAAATCAACGTGTCATTGGGATGCTAGAGTGGAGTGAGGGGGACCATCTGGCCCTCTTTCTGATGCTATTTTGGATGGTTTTAGTTCCAGGGACTTTATTCTGGCCATGGCTCATCAGAAAAAAATGCTGCTGCTGCATGTAGAGAATCAGATTCAGCTGTATCCTGACCTGAGTTACGCCACTAGGCAATGCAAGAAGAGGCACGATGGGGTCTGAGCTCTCTTATGTGAAGATCAGATTACACACAACATGCTTTTTCCAGAGAGGCTCAGAATCATCCACGAGGGGAAGGTCTATATTTTTTGGACCCGGCTGAGGCCCTGAATTGGGCCCAATGCCATGCTCCGCAGAAGAGAAGTAGGGATGTATTGGAGGAGTTGGATCAAGAAGAAGCTGACGAAGAGGAGATCTGACTCACATTAGGCTGAATGAAACTGGCCTTTGTGCTATTGACTTTAGAAGCTTAACTTTCATACTCCTGTAACCCCCACTGGTCCCTTGTTTAACTAGAAGGCACACCTCTCCCAGTCTAGGGGAAAAGAGAAGGGTGGGGATACATTGTTTTGCCACCATAGACAAGGTGGGCTTAGCCTGCTATACAAAACAGACAACCAGGTATGGCAACTGCCTGGCACATACCTGGTAGGGACCACTTGCCATGGCCAGCAACCCGGGTCCCTGGAAGAAAATGTTTGCTTAGGACTATGCTAGGTTTGCACTTCTGTGCAGGGGCACCCAATTAACTCTAGACATAATGAAGCAATAACATCACTGTCCAAACCAAGCTGGGATTCTAGAATGTGGCTTTTATTCAAGTAACAAAGTAGGAATAATCACAAAGTGAGGATGGACCCCCATGGAGCTACACACACACTCTTGTAATGCAGATTACTGAGGTACAGAAATTCCTGAATTCCCATTTAGCATAGGATGAAGAAAACACAGACTGGTGAACACACTGGTTCCTACTGGAAATTGGCTCATCCAGCCAGGTACTGGTACATTTCCCATCGACTAGGCACACACGGCCAGTACTAGGACACTTTCCCATATTTCAAGAGGAATGAAGGTGGTACACATGACTACAAAGGAGCACATACAGGCTCAGAACTTTAACAACCCACTATACTGGGGTAAACTGAATGAAAACAACCCACATTGAGGTGTAAACACTTTTCTCAGGCATTGGCCAATTGTACTGAAGAAAAAGTAACCGGTGCCCTTCAGAACCTGTAGAGGTAAACTGGTTACTCCAGATGGGGGGTCTCCCACCTTTTGTTTCCAAGCTTATATGTGGCCATTCATCTGGTTAATAACACCACACAGTGTAAAACTTTGTAAACCTTGTCTTAAATGTTTACCACACTTAACATACTATAACTAAACACTTCAGGGGTGCCAGAATTAAGTTCTGTGCTTGGATAGTCACATGTAGGACACCAACGTAGGCAGACACTTTTAAAAAGGAAAACACTGGGTGGACAGGGTCCCTTTTTCAGAGAAAATTCACCCTAAAGGGAATACAGGTACTCACGGGTTACACAGAAACTCAAAATGCTCACAACAAGTTGTCTCAAGGTAGCTTCTCAAAAGTCCAGGTTGGACCAGGGGATTGCCTCTGAATCCTGGAGTTCACCACATCCCTCTTGGGATGGGGCACAGGGGAAACCATTAAACAAGATCTCCACCACTTCTACACAGGAACTGTTGTCGACCATTATGAGAAACACAAGAAAAACAAATTGGTAGCTCTCTGACAGAGCCAAGGTGAAGAGTTGCCTAACTGCAGCCTCCTCCTGGAACTCTAACTACAGACTCTCTGAACATTCTAAAACTAGCTCTAGCAGCTGCTAGCTAGTGTGGCTTATGCAGCTGTGACAGTTCTAAATGGCATCATCCCTCCAGAGCTTAGCAGAGACTGAGAACAGAGTGAGACAGAATGAAACCCATTTAACTGGCATTTCACTAGCTGCCTTCCCTGCCTGCCACTGATTCTAACTTTGATTCTAATAACCCCGGGGAACAAGGGGGTTAAACTACTGAAAGCAATGGCTCAGGACTTATAGTGTGGGGTCAGGTTAGTTTATACCTGGGCATAAGTTATCTATTTAGGGGGGAATTTAAATGCAGAAGTCTTATTCTGGATCTCCTATGAATAGAGTTTAACATATTTGATTCTGTCTAACTCTTTACTAGGTATAATAAGGATGCAGGGCCCTTAATGTACCTTTCTTTCAGGGGAGGATTTCTGGCTTCTAATGGTGGCCTTAAAAGTTTTTTTTACTTTCTATGATGTTTCTAGAAGTCTGTAGTTTTCAGATGTTAGTTCACTTGCTGATGTTACCAGATTAGGTACTAGAACTTGAGAAATGCATAGTTAGTTGTCTCCTCCAGGAAGGAGTTGCATATTAAAAAATGTTTCTAGAATAAGTTGTTTATTATAGTCCATGTCGCGCATGGGTTTATTAAAACAGCAAAAGCGGTATTAAATTGTTAACCATAACATTTACGATATTCCTCCTAAGGATGTATCTCATAGATTCAGTATGTTTATTATGCTGCATGTATTAAGAGGGGTGGTGCATTCATGTGGAATTTTATGAGTGAATCCTCATGTACTGTCTCAGGAATTTTTTTCCTACTGAATGTCTATTGTGAATCAATAAATATAAAGTATCAAAAAATAACAAACATCAAAAGCAGAAATCTAGAAACACCCTATTAGACGTAAAGTCACATGAGGGATGGGTGGAAGGTAAAGGGTAGGCTAAATCTGTAAATAGGAGCAACATCTTACATAAGGTAGGTGTACAAGAGGCATAACAAACAACAAAAGAGGAAAAACTGGTAACACCCTATCAGGGGTAAGAGTACATAAGTACATAAGTATATCCAAACACAGGGACTCATAGGAAATGAGAATGCTGAGAGTGGTGCAGTGCAGTGGCTGTGGGGATGCAGTTTTCAGAGAGACCTTCTGGAGACTGCAGTGCTGCCCCATCTGCATGCATCTCTCTGAGTTGAAGGAGAAGGTTGCTAGACTATAGGTCAAATCAGCTAGGATGAGGGCAACCTCTTCCTCCCCCTCTTTTGCCATTTTAACTGGGGGGTGACAGAAGAAATATGGAAGCAGAAACTGCCCCCCCCAGGCTAAAGTAAGAACCAGAGAGAACCTAAGGGGTGAAAAACACCCCAGGGTGCAAATTAACTACAGTGCGGTTACAATGTAACCGCACTGTAGCTGCAGGCAACAAACATGTAACACATAGAGAACACTGGATGGGCAACTATGCAGAACCAGTGTGTTCTGCCAAAGAGGGGTTCTGATTCCCTCTGACCTCGAGAGAAAAGCTATAGAGGTCCATGGGAATCAGAACCCCAAGGTGGCAAAACACACTGGTTCTGCATAGAGTTGCTCATCCTGTATTTTTTTATTATAGTGTGTAGTACTGTGTGAAATATGTGTTTTGTGAGTTATTTTGCTTTCAAAATGAAACTGACTCATGCAGTCTCTAGAGGTTCTAGAATACTGTTCTTCCACAGTAGGGTAGAACAGCATTCCATGACCTTGGAACTGTGGTAGAACAGCATTTTGAAAGGGATGGAATTCTATACAGAACAACACTCCACTATACACTATATAGAGGATAATGGCTTGGGATCGGGTGATAACCACACTGTAATCACCTCGAGTGGTTGCAAGGGCAACATGGTAAACCTCGAGAGCGCAGCTCGAGAGGTTTGCTCTAGCCCTAGCAACCACGAGAGGTGATTTCAGTGTGGTTGTCACCTGATCCCCAGCCATCATCTTTTATAGTGTATGGTCAAAAAACACTGTTTGCATTCAATGTGTGAGAATTATGGAACTCTGGTGCATTCTTTTTTGCTATGCCACTGATTGGAAGTTCCGAAGTGTGGTTAACAACTTTTAAAATTCTAAACAGTGCATAACAAAGCTGTGTGACTGCTGATTATGGTGGTTAATAGGCACTTACCATACATTATAAGGTAGTTACCCTGTTTCATGTAATTAATAATTAGTTACATTGAAACCGATACTGAAAGTGTAACCCAAATTAATAAAGGAAGCACGGCGATTGGAATAAGGGGAAATGGAAATGGGAACTTTAAAAACAGAAGAGGGAAGGTTAAGAAGGCAAAAAAGGAAAAACGTGGTAACAATCAGAGTGGTAAAATCTAGAAGGCCATGTGTGCGAATGCCAGAATTTAGGAAATAAGATTTTGAACCTTGAGGCCATCATGGAGCCAACCTGGATATTGTGGCCATTACCAAGTCATGGTGCATTGAAAACCATGACTGAGACATGGCCATACTAGGCTGTACTCTGTTTAGGTTGGGACAAAAAGGAGGCTGTGTGGTGCTTTATGTGAGGGAAAGCAAAATATTAACAGAGGTACAGGGATTATGGGGGGGGGGAGCTGAGGTACTGTGGGTCACCCTGGAGAAGGAGAATTCTACCACTATTTGCACTGGTGTGACTTACAGACCTCTGTCACAGGGGAAAGAGTTAAATAAGTTACTGGTTGAAGCCAGTAGCAAGATGGCAGAAAAGGGGGAGGTGCTGTTGGTGGGGGATGTCAATCTGCCAAATGTAGATTGGAGCCTTCATGTTGTGTCTTCAGCTAGAAGCAGGGACATGCTGTCTCTCTCAAGGGGGCATTCCTCAGGCAACTAAATAGCAAACCCACTCAAGATGGATTGGTACTGGACCTGGTACTATACAGTGTCAGTGTTCCAGACATCAAGGTGCCAGGCTACCTGAGAACCAGTGATCACTGTACAGTGTGGTACAATATAAGGAGAGTTGCAGAATCAAACCACACAAGGGTGAAGATACTGGGCATCAGGAGGGCAGATTTTAAAAAGATGGGTGAATGTCATACGGATGACCTGGAATGGGTTGATGATCTGGGTGGACTGGAGGAACAGAGGGTAAAGCTAAAAGTCAAATCATGATCAAGCATTATGCCTAGGTATTTTAATTAGCTCAACAATTCCAAATGCATGCCTTCATGGTATATACACTGAGTAAATTCTGCCACTCAACACCCAGCCTCCTGGTAGAAAAAAGGATTGTGTTTTTCTTTTTAACATTTAGGGTGAATTGTTTCCACAGAAATCAGGCTTTGAGCAGTTTGAAGTCATTACCCATTTCCGAATTTACCCAACTGAGATCAGCAGAGTACCTGTCTAGGACAGCATCATCTGTATAGAGTAGCAGGGCCCCAATATCAGGCACCCAGAACTGAATCTTAGGACACACCATCAGTAATTTTCCTATGTTCGGCTAGACAGCACTGCCATCTAACAAATCATTTGTGATTTGTTAGGTAGTGACAGACCCATCAACAAGTTAGCTCATTTAACCCAGTGGCCCTAAGTTTTGTTAGCATGACTGAATGATTCACCAAGACAAACCCCATGAAAAGTGCTCTAATGGCCATACCATTCACAGCTGCTTCTAAGATATTGGTAGTTATCCTTATCAGGGTAGTATTGATGCTGGAGTTCTTTCTGAAGCCATGTTGGTTGGTGGTAAGGGAGTTGTGTAGTTCAAGGTGGTACTGTAATTGATTGTACACTAAGCCCTCTCATATTTTAGCAAGGGTAGAGTAAAGGGAGCTGGGCCTATGGTTTTCTATTGATTTTTTCAGCCCTACTTTCTTGATGGAGACCACAATGATAATTTTCCTTTTTTTCAGGAATGGTACCTTGTAAGAGGGATTTATTTATTAAGTTTTTGAGGGAAGTGGCAATGACTGCTGCAGAGAATCTTAGAAATCAAGGCTGAAGGTTGTCAGAGCCAGGGGTGCCAATCATTTTTATCTGACTCACCTGTCAGAGCACCTCCTTCCTAGTAACCAGACTTGAGCAAAATTCAGGTTGTAGCATTTGAGTTGATGGTTGGGAATGGAGATGGGAACACTATGAATTTCCAGTTTTATGGGAACTTAAACCTGTCCAGGTCAGTAAAAAATGTACTGCACTCAGACACTGAGATATTGGGATCAGATATTTTTTGGCTGTCAATATTAATATCATGACCATGAGTGGGTACACTAGACCATTCCATTAAAAGGATATTTATCTGTGCGGAAAAGATTTTAGGGTCAGATAGGTTACTGACTTGGAGATCCTTTAGACAGCTTCTTTTAGTGCTTTTGAGAGTAACTTAACAGCTGTTTCTTAAAGAACACCTTTCCTGGTATTAGTGCTCTCATCCAGGAAGAACCATTACCTAACTTTGAGTTCAAGGGTATGAAAAAAACATTTTCATATTGTTGCATTTTCCAGAGGGAAGGGGTCGTATTTTGACTCGGAGAAGCTGAGCCGCTGATCCCTTCCACTTCCCAATTTAGAGACACACCCCCACACTGTTCCATATTCTGACATCACAATGTGCTTGCGTGGAGGATGCATTCCTAACTAGCCTATGGAGTGCGCCCTCGTGCAAGCACATTGTGATGTCAGAATATGGAACGGTGTGAGGTCATGTCTCTAAACTGGGAAGTTGAAGGGATCGATGGCTCAGCTCCTCCAAGCCAATATATGATCTCTTCCCTCCAGAAAACACAGCAATATGAATTTTGTTTTTCATATCCTCAATCTCAGAGCCAGGTAGGGGTCTTTTGTGGCCTTCGGGGGTATATTTTCTACAAGAGCATGAAAGGTGCTCTTTAAGGTCCTGGAAGCATGCCAGTCTGATATCAGACCAGAATTTTTGTGTCATATGCATGCTTTGTTTCTCTGTCACATGATCTTGCAGAGGTCCCTGCCCAGTCAATTAGCACAGTAGCCATTTACCCTTCACTGCCTTATGGGGGCATGCTTATTGACAACATTGGTAAAATTATTGATGAAGAATTTAAGGAAACTGTCAATGTTAGGGAAATCAGTTATGGGTCACCAGTTTATTTCTTTAGGCTAGCTAGGATGGAAGACTCATCAAAATTCAAGAGGTCTCTGGCCTTGATGTTTTATGGGGGTGGGTTGGGAGTATTATTTTTACAGATACAAAACATGGGAGAGTGATCACTAAGTGAGTTTGAAAGGATTCCTGCCGCTCTGAGCATGTCTGGTTTATTTACTAGAATTTAGTCCAGGAGTGAGTGGTTGCCAGTACTAATATTAATTCTGATGGGTTCCACAATAATCTGTGAGAGTTGCACATCCAGTAGAGCTGATCTGCACCCTTTGGGATAATTATTCAGCTAATTAATTAGACATCACATACCATAGTTGTAAAAACCTCAGTTCATTGGTATTCTTGCAAGATGGCTCTCGTATTGGCTGGTCCTTTATGAATGTGATTCCTGATGTTCACTGTGTGCTGGACCTATTATTTCAGAGTTTGTGGCAATTCTTAATTGCCATGCCACTATCACCAGACATGGGGTCAAAAATCTTAATTCCAAATGGCTTACTAAAAGCTATTTCAAGTTAAAGAAGGCCAGAGACCTTAAAGAGAACAAACTTGCACTCAGATTAGGTTGCATGCAGACATTTACAGAATAAATGCAAATGTGAACTCAGCATGGCCAAAAGTACATACCTCACCAACACAGCAGACAGACAATGTTAGTGACCCCCAAAATTCTGGAACTGCATAAACTCCTTGCTCAGCACCAGAACTGCCACCTCCTCTCCCTCCCTCCCTTGAAGTGAACGGCCTGAAGCACAGTGACCTCAGATTTTTTGCTGATTTGTTCAATGACCACTTCTGCAACCTTGAGAAATACAGATTTCCCTGATGTGGCACAGTATGTCCTACAGATTCCAGCATGCCTATCTCATGGCCATGACACCCCCCATTTTATTTTAAGAAAGTTACTGTCACGGAAGTCTGCCAATTATTGCTTCATTTAAAAATTGACAAATCAGCTGACTGTGATGCCCTAATTCCCAAAGTTCTTAAAACTGTAGGCACACAACTTGCTCTCCCCATTTCTAAAACTTTCAATCTTTCATTTGAGTTCAAAAGAATCCCTGAAATCTTGAAATTGACCTCTGTAGTACCATTGCAAAAAAAGAGCAAGCAAACTGTCCTGGACAGCTACAGGCCTATTTTTAAACTATCAGCTTTGGCTGAAGTGCAGGAGAGGATAGTACATAATCAGCTCACTTCTTACTTAGACAGGCACATACTATTCTGTGTGAAGCAATACAGGTTCAGGAAGGGTCATGGGATGTGCACTGTGCTGGTCAGCTTCTCAGATGCAGTACACCATGCTATGGACAATGATCTGCTGACTGATGCCGCGTTTGTGGATCTGACCAAGGTCTTCAGTTTAGTGGTCCATGATTTGCTCATACTGAAGCTGACTGGGCTGGGACTGGGAGACCCAGCTATTCTGTGGTTCTCCAAATATCTGCAAGACAGGTCACAGTTTGTCAAAATTTGTAAGGTTTTCTGGTATCACGTCACAAGGGAGACTACATATGAGTGACTCACAAATGAGTGAGCCATATTGAGCAAAGTGGTTAACGGCTACCCTGCAAGGGTAGCGACCTGGTCGATGGCGACCATTGAGAAGAGTGACCGGAAGGCAGGAATAGCGAGGGGAAGGGGATGGATAGGATGGAGGGTTTCTGTGGGGCAGTGTTCCTGGTGCTGCTGAGCCAGCCTGTGTGGTGTGGTGGTGAGGGTGGCTGGCTCTGGCATAGGAGGTTCTGGGTTTCAGGATGGGACAGGAAGAATTTTTTGCCATTGCCTGCGGTGCTTGCATTTTTTTTAATTATTTTTTGGAAGTCTCGCCCCCTCCCTGACATGCACCCTTCTGGAGTTGATAATCCTTTGGGGGGGTGCAGGGGCAGGGCAGGCTGCGATATACACTCACCATAATAACAATCACTCTTTTGCATTCACTTTATGACATGGAACCAGTTTTGTTCAGGGCAAACACAATTGCCTGTGTGGCTCCTCAAGTACCCATTCTAGGCCATCTCCTATTTGTTGTTTTTGTCAATGACTACCCAAGATCTGTTATACTGCCAAGACCGTTCTGTACGCAGATGACACATTCATCTTTGTGTATAGGAAAGATACCATTACTATCAATGAAGTTCTTGGATGCAACTTCCATTCTCTTCAACAGAAGTTCACACATGAGAAATTGGTCCTAAACATCCCTAAAACAAAAACCAAGCTACTCAGCTCATCCACAAAGTTTAAATTTTTTTTTCCAAAGACTTCACTATCTCAGCCTTGGATAGAGTGAAACTGGAACTAGTTAATGAAGTCAATTACACTAGTGTTATTATTGATCCCCACCTCACAGTTGATGCTCATATTACCCACACCATAAGAACTGTCCATCAAAAACTGAGTCTACTCTATTGTATTGCAAAGTACCTGGCACCCAACACTAAAGTCAGGGCTGGCAGTATAGCCTAGAGGTTAGAGGAATGAGGTGTGTATAAGCTTGATACATCCAGCAGACCAGACCTGAATTCGATTCTCTCATCCTCCACTTGCATACTGTGTGACTCTGAGCAATCACTTAACTGTCCAGTGCTCCCAGGTCACCCCTAAAAATAGGCACTTGTGCCTAGTGGGCCTTACCCGCTAACCAAAGACTAAAATAAATTAAATAAAAAAGTCAGAATCACCCAAAGCTGTATACTCCTTCAAACTGAGTATGGCTCCACTGTGATAATGCCAATCCTCTCATGATCCAGGCAAAGAAAAGTCTTAACCCACAAGGTTGCCAAATTTGCATCCTCACAGGGCCCATAGTCTCATCACTGCACCAACTCTGAATGACCTGTTGCTTTTAACCAGAAACCAGAACCAGTTAATTTAGCAAAATATTTGTACCAAATTCTACATGGAAGTGCTCCCCAATGCCTATCCAAGCTATTCACGTATGTGGACAACCTCTATTCTCACTCCTCTGCAAGCAATATGTTGAAAGTTCCATTTATGCACTTTGGCATAGGCAAGAACTCTTTCTGACACAGAATCGCATCATTCTGGAACACCATCCCTTTAACTATCACAGCTGTCCCTTCTCCTAAAATGTTCATTGCCAAGTTGAAAGTACATCTCCGGGGCACGCTATTGAGCCCAAGCTGAGTGGCAGCAACTTTCCTCAGCTCTGCTGGCAAAGATTTAAACAGTCCAAAATTACCTGTTTAGAGTGGTTTCTCAGCCAAGTCAATATGATTTTTGAAAAGAACAGCTAAAACGATACAAGATGAGCAACCTCTAGAAAAGATTGTGGTGGAGGAATGGGAGGAAAATGGATAGGGACCTGGTGGTAGTCATATCAAATGACCTAAAGGTGGGCAAGCAATGTGAGAGGGCAGTAAGGTGGGGGGGGGGATACTGGGATGCATAGGGAGAGGCATCACCACTAGAAAACAGGAAGTTGTTATCCCGCTGTACAGACAGCTGGTGAGACCCCATCTGGAGTACCGCATGCAGTTCTGGAGACCCAGACTCCTCAAAGACATAAACAGGATGGAGGCAGTCCAGAGGAGGGCAACTAAAATGGTGCAGGGTCTGCACCAGAAGACATATGAAGAGAGACTTAAGGAGCTTAATATGTATAGCCTCGAGGAAAAGAGGGAGAGGGGGGACATGATAGAAACTTTCAAGTACCTCAAGGGAATCAACAAAGTCCAAGAGGATAGCATCTTTCAGAAAAAGAGGTGTGCAAGAACACTGGGTGGGCCAAGCGGTCCTTATCTGCCGTCAAATTCTATGTTTCTATGTTTCTAAAAGGGAGCAGAACTTTGTAGCCTCCGAAGTCAGATCAAACAACATAGGCCACAAATTCAACAGAAATGGAGGAGACATGTCATCTCATGCACACAAATTACAGAGACTGATATCCTTAGTATCGAATTAAGCTCTAAAATGGACTCATTTGGGGTGAGAGTTGCTGTAGTGGAGACAACTGTAGATCAGCTTAAAACTGAACTTTCCGATCCTAAGAGGCAAACAGAATAGACTTCAGCCATGACCACATTGCTGATCAAAGGGAATGCCCACTTCATGGCCCACCTGGAGACACTTGAGAATCAAACTCGAGTCTCTCATATCTGCATACTCGGCCTACCAGAAGGGATAGAAGGTGACCATCCTTTGTTGTTCCTGCAAGAATGTTTTAAAGAGAAAATCATACCAGGAGGGAAGGATTTCCAATTTAACCTGCAAAAGGTGTACCACATCATTATCCGTGGATTTCATGAGCAGTCCCATGGACCACATACTCTCCTGATGGTAACCAATGATGCGGGAACCAGAGACAGGATCCTAAGGCTGGCGAGACAGGTGGGCCCCCTTACCCAAGATGGACACTGAGTATACTTATTCCCTGACATCAGTTATTCGACCAGGATGCAAAGGAAAAAATTTGACAGAGTTTGTCTGAAACTGTGAGATGCCTCCATACCTCATGCATTGATTTCTCCTGCTAAACTCCGCATTGTTCATGACGGTAAGGTCCGGATCTTCTCTGACCCTGTAGAAGCTGGAAAAAAGGTGGCCACCAACAATCCAGACATCGGAATCAGAGGCCTGCAGGTGGAAATGAGAGCTCCAATATGGACAATGAGGAGGAACTTTGAATTGCCAAGTAGAGCTTGAGTTACTTATATTCTTCAACAAGCTGTTTACGGATGACTCTTAAGTGGAGTTGAGACTTTCAGGAATGCAATGTTTATTGCTGTTTTCTATATTATATTTCACTGGGCTGAAGTTTAAGGGTTAATGGCTCCTCCTCATCAAAAGAGAATTTTATCGGTCTCTTTCATGTGTTAAACTATTAAGGCTTAAATGTTAAAGTAGACATAATTGAGTTCTGTTCATTGTTAGTGCTTTCTATAGTAAATGACTGAGTTGGAAGTTTAATAAGTAGATACATAACACTGTACTTAGCATGAAAGCCGAATGCTAGAAATACTAGCAAGCCTCTATTTATGTAATCTAATATAAGTTCTGATAAGTTCTTGTCAAACAGATTTTGCTGCTTTATTTTTTCCAAATGTAACTCAAACTTATTAAAGTTATAGTATGACACCATTAGCCCTTTTAATAGGGTGTGCATATGTTGGAATTCTGCTTGGAACTTCAGTTTTTCATTACAGTCATACTGCCCATGGGCTTTTGTGCAGCATATACTTAGAATATATTTGACTTTTAAAATAAGTAATTCCCCTCCAGATGTGGTATCAGAATATCTCAGATACACTTATCCTTTAATTAAGGAAGCTGCGCCCTCCAAGTGACAGAAATATTGATGTATTGGACTGCCTAAGATATGGAATTGTAACTCTGTTACATAAAGAGAAACTAATAAATATAAAGTACAAAAAAAGAAAGTAAGTCTCCAAGAGTCTAATGTCTGTACCTGCTTTACATGACTTCCAAAACGCTGTTAACTTAATGTACATCTGAATGCCTCACCTTTGCACCATGTCACCTCATTATGTTGTCTTGTGTGTGCACAAGCAACATCTTCTGGTAGTAATAGCACAGTGAGAGATGTGTCAGTGTTGGCAAATGCAGGGCACGCTTTAGTAGGTGCATCCCTCATTCCCCATTTAGCCAGCATGTTACACTGATACGAAATTTATGTAAAGTCCACCAGCTTGAAAGAAATGTGCCACTGCAATCAGAGACAAGCTCGTCATGCCGCAGCAGAAATGACATGCCTCCCGTACATGCCTTTCCTGGTGCAACATTTCAATAAGCATGGCAGCAGTTGACACCAACACACAATCCCCAAACAAAGCTGACACTGTGGGTGCAATCCCCATGTCAGCATGTACCCCACCTCCCCACATTGTGTGGCAGACTGGGAGCCTACACCAGTGTGCCGCTGTTCACACAAATTTGACCATGTCGGCATGTTTACCCCCACCCCTATTGTGTGGTACACCAGGAGCCCACCCCAGTGTTCCACCACTCATACAAAGCTGACCATGTCGGCAGGTTTCCCCCTCACCCCCATTGTATGGCACACTGGGAGCCCACCCCAGTATGCCTAACAAACCCAGTTGCGATGTCCTTTTTTTTTTAACCTGAAAAAAAGAAACAGTCCTTCGCTGTCTGCTGTGCCCCTTCCCTGACCCACACCCACCCTCTGCACACCCCACCTTCCTACACTCCCTTCACCCCATACTTAGCTCTGGAGGACCAGCACTGCAATCTTCAGTGGAGCGGGAACATGTCTGGACTCTTCAAAGCCGAACTACAAAATGAAGAAATGCCGGTAAGTTGTATAATGACAACAATGGGTGTGGGGGTCAACTTAGGTGGATATCTAAGACATTTGTTTAAATTTTTGCTCCAAATTTTCAAAGTGGGGTTCTTGGAATCCCACTTCATGAACACATGCACCGTCATTTCGTTATCTGGTCCAGAAAGGTTACTTCACAGGGGCATGGTCTGGCCACTGAGGAAATGGCTGCCTAATTCCTGAGCTCCTCTACGCCTGAGTTACAACTATGCCAGCTGGCTCTAACTCGGGTGTTGCTCTCTAAACTTTGATGTAACATTGCTTGGATAAATGACCCCTATCATCCGGTGTGAATATTTTGCAGTAACACGGTAGATTTTATTTTGTACAGGTGCCGCTCTTCACAAGTCGCCCACTTAACTAGGCCACAAGGACCGTGGCCTTGCCTCTGAACTTAGTGGTACCCTGTCTGAGACCGATTGCACTCCAGTACTCTCTTTGCCTCCTCCTAACCTACAATGGTGACCGACGCTGCCTCTACAGATATATTACCATCGCTGGCACTAAACCCGCAAGCTGGATCAGTAGGTGACTCCCTCACCTATATCACCTGCATGCTGGAAACAGTGCTTCCCAGGGTGGATGACATAAATACTACCCTGACAGGCACCACTGCTGATGTTCACTTACTCCAGGATTATCTCAATGTGGCTGAACAGCGAGCGAATCTCTTGAAATACAATGAGCTAAACTCCAGCTAAAAGTTATGCTACAAGCAGGGAAACTTGAGATCTTGATTGCGAGGGTGGAGGACCAAGATAATCGAGGGCAACACAATAATTTACATATTATTGGGATACCAGAGGGTGCTGAGGGTACCTTAATGGAGAGATTTCTTAATGATGTGTTGCCTGTGATGCTAGGAGACCACTGGAGGGGTCCAGTGGCGGACAAAAGAGCCCACCGAATCACTGGGAGAAAAGATAGATTGAATGCCTCCTCAATGCCAATAGTGGCTTACTTGCTTAGATACTACACCAAGGACTGCATATTTCGGTCAGCTCGAGACCTGGGGGAAATCAAGTGGCACAGGGCAACAATATCTATTTATAGAGACTTTACACAGGAAACTGCCAGCAAACACCGAACTTATGGGCCCCTGAAAAAATTTCTTGTTGCACACAATTTTCAGTACCGATTTAAGGGACTTGCCAAATTCCTGGTGTTTAAAACAGGAGGGAAATCATAGAGGATGGCCTTGCAGATGTGGAACTCTTGATTGCCAAACTCTGGCCTAATATGCCTCTCCAGACTACATCTCCCAGAAGGCTCTGGGCTCCTGCTGACTCGACAGCTCCTAGGAACTCTTATTCTGCCAAACAGCCTCCAGGAGACCGCTATGCAGCTGGACCAGCTCCCTCCTATAATGATTCCCCCAGGGCTAGGAATTCCTACTGCACAACTCCACTGGCTACTTCTAGCCCTGTCTCCACTGCCGAGCAATCAGTCCTTCCTCCCAGACCCATGGCAGCACACGTTCGCCCCAGACAACGCTCGAGAAGTGATCAGCTATTCCCAACAGATCAACCAGGAATCATCCCTCCTGCCAAGATACCTCAGGATTATTCCTCCCAGACGTCTAGGGATGGCTATTCTTCTGAGTCAGAGGCACATAAAAAACCCTCTATGGACTGGGCTGACATTCCTGACTCCCCTTTGGTAGAGGCAGTGAATCTGACCAGAAAGCTCAAACGGGGTGAAAAAAACTATGCTGCCGCCATCCTGTCATCTCCGGATCCAATAGTGGTCTCCCCAAACCTTCAACAAGATGACGAATTATCCTCTACGTGTAACATGGGCCCTACTGGGTGAACTCAGGAATATGCATTCATAAGTTACTGCTTATTGTTATTTATAGCCTCATCCTACCAAGATTACGCTATGCATTGATTTATGTGTTCCTTGACATGGGATATACTCTTTTCTATAGGCTAAGTAGTCTTACCCATGGGCCGATCAAGGTAGCTGCATCCTATGGCTCCCCTGCTACCTTAGGATAAGAACACAGCAATTTTTTTTTTGTTCATCACTGTCTTCTCAGACAGAAACCAATGGGCTGGCTTTATATGGTCCTGATCCAATTTGACTCTCTCCAGTAAGCTTGGATCCTCAGTAACTTAAGATCGCAGTTAAACGGCTCTCATAGTGAATAATAGGGGTGAGTTACCCAACTCCCCTCCCTCTTCTTTCTTCCTCTACCCTTACCCCTCTACCTTCCCCACTCCCCTCCCTTCCCTTTTCCTTCCCTCTCCCTCCTTCCCTCCCTCCCTCCCCGGAGGTTGTTCTAGCACCCCAGGATTGGTTACCAGATGAAGAGAGGTGCATTTCTGTTGGTTGCCCTTCTCCTCTTCTGCCCTTGAGCGTGGACGCTTGCATTGCTGAGGGTACACCTTTGTTTAGGTACCTTCTTTCGCAGAAGCCTCTGTTGCTCGTAGCATATAAACACTTGTTGTGCTAGGTAGATTACCATTACTCAGATAATTGTCTTTATTCAGGTTGACTTATAGGTTTAAACAGGTGCTTGATACCGTTAACTGCTAACTAACCATAGCTGTTACCTCTAGGACCCCGCTGAGTGTCCTCCTTCTCTTTTGATTACACTCCTGAGCTTCAGAAGTATTTTCAGAACAAGTGCTTTTGTATTCTTCCTACTACTTTGTGACAGCCTCCAGGAACTAGCATCTGGCTGTTATTATCCCTAACTGCTTGTGCTGTTTAATCTGCTCACTTCTCCCCACCTCCTCTCTAGTACCCCCCAAGTGGTCGCTATGGATGGTACTAAACTCCCAGGTCTATGCCTAGTATCGTGGAATGTGAAACACCTAAACCACTCAATAAAGCGCTCTAAAGTAATACAGCATCTCCGCTCTCTCCATACTGATGTGGCCCTACTACAGAAGACTCACCTCCTTGGTAAATCCACTTCCTGGCTCAAGAAATCATGGGTGGGTGTGATGCATGCCAGCTCAGCCACCTCCAAAACAAAGGGAGTGGCTATCCTTATCCAGTGCTCTAGTGCATGGGCTGTAGAGGACTCTAAATCTGATAACCAGGGGCACTGGATACTGCTTAGACTAGCCTCCTCAGCCGGAAAGCTGATTTTAGGCAATGTGTATGCTCCCAATACTGACCAGGCTGATTTTTTTCACAGCTTGAGCCAAGCCATCTCTTCCTTGGAACAGCCCAATGCCTCTACCCCCCCCCCCATTACTGGGAGGAGACTTCAATCTGATGTCCAACATATTTCTGGATAAGTATAAACCCACTTCCCAGATGCACCCTAAATCCCATGCCACCCTTCAACAACTACAGGCTGAATGGGGCCTGGTAGACATTTGGAGACGTGATAATCCCTCTGGTCAGGACTACTCATACTTCTCGGCCTCCCACAGGGTCCACAGTTGGATCAACTATTGGCTTGCCAATAATGCAGCATCTGGCATTCTAGTTAATAATTCCATAGGCAGTATTATTATATCAGACCATGCACCTATGACAACCACTTACAGCCCCTCGGGGTCCTACCCCATAGGCATGAGATGGAGGTGTAGCCCCATCCTGGTTAAAGACCCGGAGTTTCAACGCACAATGCGTAAAGCTGCCCAGGACTATTTCGCCATTAACCTGGATTGTGGGGTTCCAGTAGGTACAGTATGGGAGGCCTTTAAGGCCACTCTCAGAGGTCACATTATCGTCTTTGCTGCCCATAGAAACAAATCCTGGAAAAAATCCCTGGATTGGCTACAAACTGAAATTGCGGCCCTAGAGACATGTTTTAAGGCCTCTCCTACTGCCATTAGGGATACATCTCTGGTTCGCAGTATTGCAGGTCTTAAGTATCAGATCAATGCCCTGCTCCATGCCAAGGCAGAATGGCTCCTAGTACGTTCAAAACATTCCTTCTGGGAAGAGGTAGAAAAAGGGGGGAAACTGTTAGCCTACCAACTGTGAAAACAGCAGGCCTTGTCTAAAATCCATGCCCTTCGCTCGGCCTTGGTTCAGTTATTACTGACCCAGCGGGTGTCAATGAAACTATGATTGCATTTTACCCATCTCTTTATAAATCCCAGTCCTCTATGACACTTTCACAGATGTCTGCAGGCCTCCCACTGTTTTGTCGGAAATGTAACATCCCTACCCTACCCTATCCCCGGAACAGGTTATCCTATTGGATGCCCCAATTATGGCCCCAGAACTCCATCAGGCATTGCCCCAACCGGCTAAAGGTAGGGCTCCGGGTCCAGACGGGATGACTGTTGAACTTTATCAAGCCCTGGAACAAGAAATTACCCACCCACTGTTGCAAGTTCTGCAAGCTGCCCAGTCCTTGGGCTCTCTTCCACCCTCAATGAACGAAGCCCTGATTACCTTCTTACCCAAGAAATCCAACGACCCCCTTAATTGCGTCAGCTTTTGCCCCATCTCACTAATCCCTGTCGACACTAAGATCTTGGCTAAAATATTGGCCACTAGGTTGCATACTATCTTTGCAGCCTTAATACGTCCTTCACAGGTGGGGTTCCTGTCGGGGAAGGTGGGCTCCGACAACACTAGGTTACTACTGAATTTAAAATGGCTAGCGGCTAGGTCTAAGATCCCTATGGCTGCTTTGGCTATCGACTTCACTAAAGCATTTGATTCTATTGAATGGAACTATTTACATGAAGTCCTTTTCCACTATGGTTTCAGTCCCCAATCGCGCCTCTGGGTGACAACTCTCTATAACTCTCCCAGGGCCCGAGTACTAACAAACTCAGATATTTCTCCCCTTTTTCTACTCCACAGGGGCACCCAACAAGGCTTCCCCCTGTCCTCTCTTCTTTTCCTGATTGGCCTAGACCCCCTAATCAGGGCTCTTCACAGTGCTAATGGTCTTATGGGCATTCCAGTACATGGCACTTCCTATGTAGTGGCTGCGTATGCCAATGACCTATTACTCACCTTATCCTGTCCCCACTAATCACTCCCAATAGCGCTTGCAGTCCTTCAGGAGTTCACCTCACTATCTGGTCTACAGGTGAACCAGAGGAAAACCACTTTGGCTCCCCTTAGCCCACTCTGTACACAGGAATGTCTTTCAGGGACTGAATTAAGCTGTGCTGCCGCGGGTTGTACTTACCTTGGGATATTCATTTCCACCAGATGGACGGATCTTGAGTCCTCCAATTTTGCCCCTCTCCTTAAACAGCTGACTACGGAAGTAGACCATTGGAGCAGGCTGCACCTCTCCCTGCCAGGCATGGTGGCAGCTGTACATATGCTCCTCCTTCCCAGAGTCATCTATTTATTTAGTAATCTCCCAGTCAATCTCTCTCATAAACTCTTCTCCTCCCTCGAAAAGCTAGTAGCCTCCTTTTTATGGGAAGGCAAACCTCACAGAAGGGGGAAGCACAAGTTATGGGCACATTGGTCCAAGGGAGACCTTGGGGTCCCTTGGTTTCAGGGTTACCATCTGGTGAGTGTAGCGACACAGACCACAAAATGGTTTACCCCTATGGAGTAATCTTCTCCACTATGGGTTGTACTGGAGGCAAGTATAGTATCGCCCACCCAACTTCGGTCTCTGTTAGGATGGGGCCCCCCGTTTGATTCCAAACTTTCTCCTATTATTGGTGAATCCCAATATGCCTGGCGCCATTGCATGGCTATTTCACACACCCCTAAAGTAGCCTGGAGTCCCCCTATAAGATATGTGGCTTTATGGCACAATAACATTATCACTATTGGAGGGAACCCATCAACTGGCCTGCGTGGGAAGCCAAAGGAATCCAATATGTGCAGGATATTTTGCTTCCTGACTCAGACACCATGCTATCATTTAACCAGATCCAACAAAAATGCCATCTCCCTACTATCGACTTCTGGAGCTATCTCCAAATGTGAAGTACCATCACTTTTCTCCTCTCCCAGACAAAGTCTGACAAGAAATGGCAATGGCTGGCTTCTCTACATATGTCCACTTCCTCTAAAGGCCATATTAGTACATTCTATGCCACTCTTCGTGACTCTCAACATGAGCTCATTGAATCCTGCAAAACCAAATGGGAGTCTGACCTTGGTATGGCCATCTCACCAACAGTGTGGTCTCGTTGTCTCAGAGACGCTCATAAGTTGTACAAGGACTCTAGGAGCAGTTTTTTACAGCTCAAAATACTCCTATGCTGGTACAGAACCCTGGCCCTTCTTCATGCAGCTGAAGTACTCCCCCACTCTAAATGTTGGAGGTATCAACAGCCTGAAGCACACTTGTTCCACATTCTGTGGACCTGCCCTCTGATATCAGCATATTGGATGGCTATTGCTCATGAGTGTTCAATGATCTTGGGCACTACAATTCCCCCCTAGACCCCAAACTGCTCTTGGGTGACCTAACCAGCTTAGCCCCTCTGCCCTGGGTGCATAGAGAATGGATCATGTTAGCATTACTTGAAACCAAAAGGCTCTTGCTAATGCATTGGTGGCAGAGTAATATTCCAAACATGAAACAATGGCATGTGACTTTGGCCCGTTTGGCTCTGATGGGAAGACTGACTTACTCCCATCATGGTCAGATTGAGTACTTCCACAAGAAATGGGGAGCTTACCTACATTCTCCACTCTGCAAAATCCCCCCCCCAGAAACCCTCCCAGTTAGTGGGCCTAGAGGATAAGACCTATTTACAATATGCTTATTGGAGTGTCGAAGGTTAATATGTGTAATGATATGCTGCTTCCATATGAATATGCTTGCATTACCTTATAGGTGGAAACCTGTGTACTACCTGTTGCATGACCTTTATGGCTCTTTGCAGTGTACTATGTAATTGTTGTTTCGTATGTGTTCTCTATCTGCTGTAAAACAAAAAATTAAAATCACAATAAAATCTTATATGATAAAAAAAAAGAAAGGTTAATTCGCGGTCACTGCGTGGAATCACCTTTTGGGACCGATTAATGAAACAACAGTGCCATTGTTCATGAGGTGGGGTCCCAAAAAACCTATGTTGCAAATTTAGTGAAAAAATAAAGAAAAAAATGACTATTATGAGCGTGCATTGTGCAGTTTCCACACACACTTGTAACTTCAACAATTTTTAATATTTTCACTCCAGATTTTCAACATTGCCATTTTTTCACACCTCCTTATGAAGAGTACGGCTGTCATTTTTCACATCCTGCCAAAATGTGTTTTCACACATCTGGCACACAGTGGTATGATCACTGTTGGAAATCAACCTTTGGGAGAGATAAAAAAATTGAATAATAGATAGATGAGTATGTATTACAAGGCAATTAGACCATCGAGAGGTTCTGGGGACTCGAAACCTCGAGAGCGAAGCTCGAGAGGTTCCCAAAGTCCTCAAAATCTCCAGATGGTCTGACTGCCTTGCAATACATTCTCGTTTAGCAGATACTTTTTTTTAATATATGGATCCAGTTGAAAAAAAACCTGGATTTTTTTTAATGTAGATTCCATAAAATGGGCGGGCCGCCCATCGCACTGAAGATGTCCTGTCTCTTAGCCGCACGCAGCACTGCACAGTCTGTCCCACTCATGTTTGAACATTTTGTCTGTTTGTATTTATTAGGCAGTCCTACCTTTCAGTTTCTTTCTTTGTTTTCTGATTGTAGGATCAGCCAGATATTCCAATATAGTGTATGTAGTTTTAAGAAAATGAAAAAAAAAATGAAGTTGAAGCATTCCTCTCGCTAAACGAGAGGAAACAGCTGCCATGTTTTTCATTTTGTTTTGCCCACCCTCAGAAAAAAGCTGCCAATGGGGATGCATGCCGTCACTATGGCTATGGAGGAAGGGACGTGCCACCATGGCAACTGGCTTTCTTGGCAGGCAGAGTTGCACATGCGCTGTGGCATTTTGGTGAAAATACTATCGTTCAGAGCTGAAACAATAGTATTATCAGCAGTGACCGATGATATTATCACTTGAGCAATGACAGTATTATTGAAAATGGAGCAGTCTATTACAGGAATTTTTTTTTTATGGATTTTGATGGTATTATTTTCAATATCCAGATAATACAAAATCACAGTGCCCCTGTTCATGAGCATAGGCCCTAAAATGCCTATGTTGAAAATTTAGTTAAAGAAATCCCCAAAATAATTGCATTTCGGGTGTGCATTGCGCAGCTTCTACGCCCGCTCGTGACTTCACCAATTTTTCATATATTCACTCCAGATTTTCAACATTGCCGTTTATTTACATCTCCTCATAAAGAGTACAGCTGTCATTTTTCTTATCCTGCCCAAAATGTGTTTTCACCCCTGTGGCGTCAAATGGCACAGTCTTAATGCAAAATCACCTTTTGGCTAACAAACTGATAGTGCCACTGTTCATGAGGTAGGGTCACAAAAAGCCCATGTTGAAAATTTGGAGTGAAAATACCAACAAACACCCTGGGCATCAGGGTTTCCAACTGTAATGCCCCACCCTGTAGAGACTGACAGGCATCAAGAGTGTGACTTGGGACTGTCATCTGTAATGCCCACACCATTCCACCACCACCCCCACCCTGCAGCCAGTGACAGGCATTGGGATGTGCCTTGGACTCTTCTGCCCCAAAGTTCACCCCATTCTCCTGTGCTGCACCCATCTCAGCATATTTCCTTATGATATGGGGTGAGTGTAAGGCCTGAAGACCCCAAGGTGCACCACGACACTTGGTGTCTGCAGGGTAGGGTGAGGTGAAATGGCATAAGCATTATGGCCGACGACCCAAAGGCACACCCCAATGCCTGTCAGTCTCTGCAGGGTGGGGTTGGGAGTTGGCGTCAGTTCAATATTTCGCTGCCATTCCTATTATGCATCTCTCTAACTCCTGCACTACCAATGCCAATGCCAGCAAAACAACATTCAGCATTGACAAATGCTTGTTTTGTATTATGATACTTATGAGCTTGAACTTCAGCCACTGTCTTGTTGTGTACTGTTCTGCTGCTCTCTGGTTTTTAAATGTCACCTTTGTATATTTTGCACTAGTCACTATTATTTGATTGGATCTTTTGAACTTTAATATCATGAACATGTATGAGATGCTTGTACTTAAGGTGACCTCACTGCTCTATGGCCATACCCCATGAGGAAGGGTTGTTTGGTCTCAAAGCACTGGGGTGAGTGTGGTTAGCAACTTGGCTGTACTTTCTACTTGCTTCTGAGCTTGTGGTTTTTTCTACATCGTAATAAAAGACTTTTGATTCACTGCAATTTGGTCTGATGAGTGTTCATTAGAGCAGCTATCTGAAGCGCAGCACTATACAGCGTTTACAACAGAACCATGCAGCCACCTGTTTAGAAGCCAGGTAAAAGTGTTTTTTTTTTTCACTGGAGTGCACAGAGTGATGGTAGTTGATTATCGATTCAGGTTGGCATGGGTGGGCAAGAACAAGTGATGGCCTTCTGTTATTATCTGCAAATGGACAGTCACTTTTTGCTGTTGATGCAGTGAAGAATCTGGGTGTCATTCTGGACTGCAAGCTGACATTAGAACAACAAGTGTTAGTAATAGTCAGGAACAACTTTTACCATCTTTGTAATATTGTCCAGATCAAGTCACATCTAGTGCCAGCTCATTTGGAGACGGTAGTCCATATTTTTGCCACTTCCAGACTAGATTATTGCAATGCTCTTTACTTTGTGGTTATCTGGAGGCTTAATGCACTGCCTGCAGCAGGTCCAGAATGCTGCAGCCTGAATGGTGATGGGAACATCTCAGAGGGACCACTTAACATTGGTGCTGCACGCTCTACACTGGCTGCCTGTGCAATGGCATATCACCTTCAAGATAATGGTTGTTAACATTCAAGGCCTTTCATGGTTTGGATCCAAACTACCCGGAAAGACCTTCTGACATCCTACACAGCTACTCACCCCCTCTAATCTACCAATGCAAGCTTGTGTGATATCCCGTCAAAAGGGCGACTGAGATTGAGCTACTCAAATATGAGCAACTCAATCTCAGTGCCTGTGTTGTGGGCTGCCCTGAAAGGATAGTGATGGGTGAAAAGGAAGCCTATGAGAGTGACCAGATCCACACCGCGGTAGACAGAAGAAGAGGGAAGGTATGTGGAAGGCAATGCAGCAGAAGGCTGCCAAGCTGGCCATGTAGTGTGGTGGTATGGGTGGCTGGCTATGGTTGGGAAGGTTCAGGTCTGGGAAGGCATAAGTTTTTTTTTTTGTCATCAGAGCATTTTTTATTTTTTTTTACATGTCCCCCCCGCCCCCGGCATACACTCCCCTGGAGTTGAGAATCTTTAGTTAGGAGGGTGCGGGGGCGAAGCTTATGTTATGCTCCTCACTCTCATCTTAAACAATCTGGGGAAAGGGCCTTTGGGGTTGCTGCTCCATTTCTCTAGAACTCCCTGCCAGAAACAGTAAGGGCTGCCTGTAAGGTGGAAGCCTTTACACATCAATTAAAGATGTAGCTCTTTGCACAGACCTACCCAGATGAATTTAGTGTAATTGCTTAATATTTATTTATTAGATTTATGTTTATGCAATTGTTTCACACTGTTTTTATTGCTGTAAGACACCCTTACCCACTGGATAGGGCACCCAAACAAATACAATTGCCTTGCTTGCCTTTGAAAATGAGAAACTGCTCAAAGGTCTTTGACAGAGTATGGCATAAGCTACGGGCATTGACAATTTTTATTTCTTTGTTATTTCCGGCCCATCTGGGGCCAGACCTATCAGTTCTGTAACCTACAAGGCACCAGTAGTTGGCATGAAAAAGCATTAAAAGAATTTGAATGATGACCTGAGACTGATGTGGAAGCTGAGGAAGAGGAGTGAATATGTCTTGTAAAGTAAGCTGTATGATATACAGATTACAGTATGAGGGGCACTGTGGCAGATTTTTTTTTCACTCAGGATTCGTATATTTGTATCCCTTTCCTAGCTACTTTTGTCAGAAGCTTCTCAACCCGGGACTGCTCAAAGTGGGAGACAGTGACTTCCCTCTATTACTCTGGACATTACAGTTTGAATTGTTCTCTGCTAAATGATTCTCCTCTGCATGTTTTTAAGGATGGATATTTCAGTTTTAATGTTAATGTTATTTCTGCTTGACTGCTGTCTCTGAGATTGTGGGCTGAGGTGGGTTACAAAAATGTTCAATGGTTGTAGTTTCACGGTGCTACAAGATTGTTAATAGATCTGCATGGTTGACATGGAGGCTATGGTGCATATCAATATTCACCAAGTGAAGGAGGACAGCAGTTCAATTAAGCAATATACAACTCCAGGGTGTGGGTTATGCTGGGATTTATCCACGCCTGGTGTGGTTCAGTCCTGAGGCTGCAGGCTGAGTGAGTAAACCACATCAGAAGTGGTAAATCCCACCCTGAAGTGGTGTATTGCAATTATACAATGGCTTTTTTTTATGTCAAAAAAAAAAAAAAAAAGAAAATGCCTTGTTTGTATTTTAAATTATTTTGTTTTTCAATTTTTACTCCGCCACATAAAGTAGTCCTGTGTTGCTAGGGAGATGCTGAGGTGATTGGTTTGGGCAAATTAACAGAAAAGTAAATAATAATGAGGAAATACAAAATCACATATGCCCCATAATGAGGAAGCCTTTATCACTTCATGCTGTCTACTTTTCTGCTCTATGCTGTCTTGCTCTCTCTTGAAGAACCCTGTTCATGGTTTGATTTGGGGAACAGCACTGTCTCTCACAGTTTCTGACACTGCTCAGCGTATGGTGAAAAAGAACAAGGAAAACCTTCACTCCTCTGTCTCGCTCCAGAAGAAAGTAGCCTACACTTTGATTCGGAGCAGCCCACATGCTTAATATTTTTATTTTTTAGTAAAATGAAAACCAAAAAAAGACAATGCTCTACCCTCTATGTAACTGGTAACGGAGTGTGACAAAGTGTGGTGTGAGTGCTCACAGGCTGCCGTCCATCAGCGTGCTTGCTTCCAGGTGCAATTTTTACGATGAGGAGAATAGAATCGGTCTGACTTGGCAGAGTTTTTTAATTATTATTTTTGTTTTATGTGATCGCGAAAGTGCTTCACGGAGGGCACTGGGCCATTTATAATACCTGTGCAAGATGTAATAGCATGGAGGTGTGAGCCAGTGATCTTCTGGGGACAAAGCCCAGCCAGCATGGGGAAAGAAAAGCTCAAGCAGGTGAAGTGAGTGTATCAATCACTAATGTGTCTGTAAGTTTCTGAAAGTAGGTCTGGGATCCATTTATGAAGCTGCTTTTCATTTTTCAATGACACTTGCTGTGGGAGTTGCATGCTTTACCGTCTCGTCTTACCGGCAGTTTAGCGGTGACCCATTATTGCCATTAGCAGTAAAAAAAAATGTCTGACAATCTGTTTGATATTTGCGATCAGATTGATATGCATGCGGGGTTAGGGGGGAGCAGGGTGGCAGGAACTTTTTCCCATTGGTGATGGCATAATTTTCAATAGGGTAACCATGCCAGCCAGCCAATCAGAATTCAGTATTTTGGTGCCCGTTGCATAATTACATTTTTTGTGATTAAAAAAATCACTATGCTGTTTGTTATTAACATGGCCCCTTTCAAGGCAGTTGTTACAAGTAACTGTGTCAGAAGCCCAGAAAAAGGTCCTACCAGGTCAGTATGTCGTATGACAAAACCGCGCAACGGGAACAGTGTGGTAGGGAAGAGCGAGTGGGTGAAAAACTGCAAAAGGGTGTATGTGCGGTAGTGCACCTTTTCACTCTCCCAGGCACAGGATAAGATCTCTAATGGGACAGGGGGCTAGCGAGCTGCTGCTGTGGCTCCACAGGATGAGCCACTGGCAGCAAGGGAGGCAGGTAGTGCATTTGGGACTGGGTTTTGATTCCCAGAAGCATGGATATTTTTATTTTTCGCACTTTGTGTGATAGTAACTGTTACCCCCCCCCCGAGTTATTTATTGTAGTTGGGGAGGGTTCTGGGGGCGCAGGGTTCTGTAAGGGAGGGTGGGGGGAGGAGCTCCTCACAAAACAAAAACTTATGCCACTGGCAATATATTGCGCTGTATTGGCAGTGCGGTATATTGCAGCAGCATAATGTCTTGCATCATTGTGACCCCATGACGAAAAAGGTATGGAAGTAGAAAATATGTTTTCTCTTATAGCATGACCAAATGTAGTTAACCTCAACTGTTTGGTGAGAATGTGAGTAGCATAGTTCAGTGCATTGCTCTGTTTGGAAGTTTGCAATTAAATTCATTTTCCAGATGATTGGGGAGTTTTGGGATGTGGATAAAATTCTTATGTGTTGTGATAACATGAATATGGGTCTTTAAAGCAGCTACAGTGAAAGCAGTTTTCTGTTCAGTCATTTTCAGGCTTAAAGTGGCTGTATATGCCACAAATATGCCTCATTTTTCACAAGCTTCCTTTAGTGTTCACAGTATGTTATGGAGTGGCTGGGCAGCTCCTTATTATATTATGAAAAACCTTTGAATGTATTAATTGTATAGCCAGGTATCCTAGGTATAACTATAAAAATGACTACCAATAATGTGCATTAAAAGATGATTTTGAATGTAAGATGAAACTGCCTTTTTGTTTCACTCATTCCCTCCCCCTCTAACCTGCCCCTCATTTGGGCTGTGTGGCATCAGGCCCCAAAGCCATGGCAGAGCTATCTCCCACTGCCATCTCATCCATCCCAGACTTGTGTCTGCACCCTTAAATCTGGCTTGTTCCTGTCAGGGGGGCTCCGTCCCCTATGGAGAGAAGGTAGGGGAGTAGCATTCCATGGCCAATCCGAGAGCTAGCGTGAGGTCAAATCGAGCAGTGCACTGGTAGCTGCATGGCGTGGAAGTTACAGAGCAGCTATCATCCACCTGGTCAGCTGGCATTTTCCTGTTTTCATGCATGGGCCCCATCCATCTCACTGCATACAGCTGCTCGGGCGTCCTGGGTCTGGGGCATTCAGCATCATGTTGTCACCCAAGCAGTCAAGAACATTCCACAAATTCACTGATGGGAGCCACTGTAAGAGCGATCTGCAGGACCTCCCCCCAGGAGGAAAGCATCCAAAGGATGCTCTGACTCTCTCCCTAACGGCCTCCACTCCTGATGTCTGGGCTCAGGGCACAAACCTGGGTCTCCAATGTGCCAAAGCAATGCTCCATTGCTTGGTGCCATGAGCTGGCGAGAATGCCTTTTCTGATGTAATTATTTCATATTTTGTTAAAGCAATAAAATATAATAAAAAAAAAATGTGGCTGCAAGGTGAGCCATGCATTTACTCAATTTTCCAGACCAGGTAATCTCTCTCTGTCTCTCAATATGCAGGGGTGATTATACAGTTTGCAGCAATTCTCCCTCTGACTGGTATGTCTCTCTCTCTCTTTCCTCAGTGAATCTGTTTCAGGGCTCTTCTGACTTCATCAGTTAGTTGGCAGCCTCCTCATTATGCCAGACAGACCAAATAGGGACCCAGGGGCCACACATCCAACACACCATCTCCTGGCATCCAGTCCTTAGTGTGAGGCAGTAGCCAATGCCTGGCTGTAGCACTGGCTGGCTGGCATCCCAAACTAACTTCAGTCACAGATTAGCATTAGGCAATGATGCAGCACATCAAAGTCCCTCACTCAAGCTGCAGGCTCCCTGCTGTTGCTTTTGTGCTGGGCTAACATACAATTACCTCTTTTGCTGAAGGCAAGAATCCCATTTTCCTTTCTAACTACATCTTTTCCAGGAGAAGCACAGTTTGCTTCTGCAGTAACTCAGGCTGTCTGATTTAACAGACATTGTAACCATTTTGGCTAAATAAGTCTTGCTTAAATTCTGATGAGTTCTTAGTGATTTCAAAAGTACATATGTGTTGGAACAATAGTAATTATATGTCTTGTAATAATGTGCCCTGTTATTTGTCTATGTTTAGATGCAATTGTAAATGAGAATACCTTTCTTATCTTTGCTAGCCAATAAAACAAATGATGATGATGATGAGTTTCACAGCAGTCACACAGAGACTGAAAAAGTCCTAGCACAGCCTCTACTGGTCACTGGGAATTCTCAGCTTACCATTAGTCAATTAGGCTGCCACTCACTTACTCTGGGCTAGGTTGGGGGTCCATCTTTTGACAGATAGCTGACCCCATATTTGCGCCTGAAATTCCTCAATCCTCCAACATCCTAGGTGTTTTTTGTGGCTCCATTTCCAAGCACTGCAACCTGGTTGATTGCTGGTGCAACCCAGGACCCCTGTTTATGCAGTTAATCTTTTTAATGGCATAGATCCTTAAAACGCTAGTGTACACAGTACAGCAGCTAATGATAAACACAATAGGATGCATGCTAGTATAACATACAGTTGATAATTGGTGCATGGGCATACATAAGAACTGTCCAGATGTAGAGGCCAAATGTCTTTTCTAATAATACAGAGCTGTACATTCAATCATGTGCCCTATTAGGGTTGTCAGAACTAGTTCTAGAAAGATTTGAACTCTGCTCTAACTCTGGGGAACTCGAAAACCAGAGGATTCGCAAAAGGGTTTGGATCTTTTCTTTTCTTGTTTTTTTAATATATTTCAATTCCCATGCCCTTAAACAGTTTAAATCTAACATTTCTGGACTGAATCAGGACATCAGTTTCATGACACATTATGGTAAACTCTAATTCTTTTTTATTGTGTACTAAATCATGTCTTTATTACACTTTGGTTCTGTATTTCTCTTATTGTTATATATTTTTTTTTTATCTGAGTTCTGACTGATCTGCTTTTTTTACCTGTACCTCACATCCTCCTTGCCACTCCTACTAACTCTTTAGCTAAGTCCCATCCACTCCCTCTTGTTTTCCCACCTCTGTTTATATTACCTCACACCTCTCTTTATCTAGGCCTTTGTTCTTTTGTTTCTCCTAATTTCTTGATTTCCTTGTATCTCTTTGGCATCTCCTGTCTATTCTACCCTTTTAGACAGCCTCTGATCTCAGATCCTACCTGCTTTCTTTTGTCTTCCCTTTAGCTTCCTTTCATCTCCTACTGACCTGTTCCTACTTAGCCCCCTCCACATTTCTTCTCATGTTTTTATTTGGCATCTTAGATGTTCATCTCTAGTCCCCTTTATCACCTTCCTACTTCACTTCCTGATTTTTAATTGCTCCACAGTGGATATGAATACTGCTTATGTTGCTCAGTTTTGCTATTCACCTGAAGAAGGGAGCTGTGTGGCCCTGAAAGCTTGTATATAATTCCATCTTTGTACAAGACACTTGTTGGTCCAATAAAAGGTATCAAACCTTTCATCTTCTCCCATTTTGCAAGGACCAATATGGCTGTAATCTCTTTCTACAATACAAAAGGCATTCAAATTTGAACAAGATCATGGCTGCTTCTGTGGAAACTAATTTGAATAATTTTTTGGAGTTAATTGGAAACATGGTTTGTTGAGCTGCCTAACATTTCATATGAGATATAAGAGCTCTTATCTATTTTTAAGGGATCACAGCTGCTGTTAGTGAAAAGCAGTCTTGCACCTTTGGTCACAAAAAGACATGATTTGTGTGAGCAGTATGCTACAGAATATAACCGCCTTAGCAAATCTTGTAAGGATCTGTGCAGAACCTGAGCATTTATTGACAGCTGACTGGGCACAGTGGCTGCTAGGTTGGTGCATAAAGATGCACATGTTTGAGGAGGTGTATCCCCTACTAATGGAGTTGATTATTGGTTGCATATGACCCCATTGCAAGCCATTTGGTACCGTCTGATGCCCCCACCTGACTAAGGAGAACTGATTTGGACCCTTGCATTTTACCACTATACACGATGGATTTCAGATGCTGGATGTATCTTTCTGCTTTATTCTTTGGGCATTATTTATTGAATGTGTGATTCTAGTAACAAGCATTTGTGTCACAGTATTTGCAGGAAAGCAGTTTATCTTTTGGCACATGATTTATGGATTTGATGAGATGTCAACACTCTTTAGAATACTGGATACTCAATTGAATTATATAGGCATTTCAGAAATTTGGTGATCAAATACTTTTATACACCAAAGGTCGAGTGGATTTGACTGGGTACAGCTTTATGTTGTTTGTGAGCCATCAGGCAAAAATGTAAGACGTGAGGCAGGGAGTGAACAGATGCTGTATGCAAAAAACTGGGGCAAGGAGGGGGCAGACTATGCCAGCTGTGGCATGAAGGGGAAGAAATGTAAGAACTGAGACACAGAGAAGGCAGGGATGTAAGAAATAGCTCAAGTAGGGTGGCAGCAGATTGTGGAATCCAATGATGATCATACTGTACAGGGGCAGTATGAGAAAAATCCGCAATTTAAAAATATCTGTGACTCCTGTGTGGTATACTGCTTATCATGTTTGCTGCACCCTCTGGGACCACACTGGCTGACTACCCAGTGTGCACGTGTGCTGCCCGTCACTAAGTGTGTGGAATTTCACAAATAAATAAATACTAGAAATATTTAAGGTTAGTGGAGAAGACAGAAAAATCCATTATTTATTTAAAAATATCTGTGACACTTGCATAGTGTACTTTCTAGCTGCACTGCTGTGCTCCATTTGACTGCACTATACCCAGTGTGTGACTATGTGCCAACTAGCAACTAAGTGCATGGTATCTCATATAGGTGAGTGGGTTGGTGGTACTGTAAGTACCTCTAAATGACTGTCTCTTACTACTAGCAAAGGAAAAGAAACCACAGATAACCCTAGCTAGAATCATGTCAAAGTCACTCACGATCATCTCTTTCTCCCATTACAATGAACAGATTTATTTGTTTTTGCCCACAGTTTCATGACATGACTTTCATTTTTATCTTCATTTTGGCAGCACAGTTAATGAAATAGGGTTTGAGTTCAAAAAGTTCTAAAAAATATTAGCATACTGGACTTTAAAAAAAATTCTGGACAAGAACTAGTACTAGAACTAGAACCCAGAACTTCAGAGGGTTCTGACAATCCTATGTCCTACTGTTATGTAACATAAAAATCCAGGGCATCAAATGGACAATATATTTCAGACAATGAAATCTCAAACAGTCAGAAGTAACACTGATACAGAGATGCAGGGCAAGCCATGAGTTTACTCAGTTTCCCAGATCAAGGAATCTCCCTCTCTCACGATGCAGAGGTGATGGCACAGTTTGCAACAAATCCCTCTCTGTTTGGTAGCTCTCTCTCGCTTTTTCCTCAGTGATGTTGTTTTGGGGCTGTTCTGGTTTCAGTAGTCACATAGATACAGAGGTAGCTCTGAGATGAAATGCTCAGGGTGCAATTACCTGGAAGATAATAATATGGGTATCTGTCAGGAGAGGTAG
The DNA here is from genome assembly GCA_016271365.2 of Neoceratodus forsteri. Classification (NCBI taxonomy): domain Eukaryota; kingdom Metazoa; phylum Chordata; order Ceratodontiformes; family Ceratodontidae; genus Neoceratodus; species Neoceratodus forsteri. Next base: position 36,084,044 of record CM057450.1, read on the forward strand.
GGGCAGTCTATGTACACCAGTTCTAGGTGTTAGAGAGTTTAAATATGGCTCCAGCAGTTGTGATACTTTGCTGTTTAGTCTGTGGTTATGTAGAACAACCTGTCCAGGGTCACTACTTGCATAAAACTAGACAGTAGCTCCTGGTGGGAAGGTATATCCTACGCATGCCACCTGTATGGGAGAATTTGGAAGGGAGGACAGGACAAAGGGAATAGAGATCCATGTGTGCCAATGCAAGGAGCCTAAGAAACAAAATTCCTGACCTTGAGGCAACCACTGAGGAGGCAAACCTGGATCAGGTGGCCATGACAGAATCATGGTGCACTGACAACCACAGCTGGGATATGGCTATTCTAGGTTACACCATGTTCAGGAAGGACAAAACAGAGTGGAAAGGGGGGTTGTTATAAATGTGAGGGAAGGTATAAAGACCGTGGAGATAAAAGAACACCAGGGGGATAGTAAATGGCTGGAGGTTCTTTGGGTCAGCTTTGAGACAGGGTCTGGGGCCTTTAATCACATGGGGTGGTATACAGAACACCAGTACAGGGGGAGGTAGACAAGGTTTAGGGGGAAACCACTAGCAGAATGGCAAACAAAGGGGAGGTATTAATTTTTGGGATATTTTCGCTGGATGTAGACTACAACATTCTGTTCACAGCTACAGCAAGAATCAGGGCCATTCTCAACTCATTACAGGGGTTATTTTTAAGGCAGCTGGTAAAAGAACCCACTAGAGACAGCAAAGTGCTAGACCTGGCACTTATAAACAGGAACAGCACTGCAGACATCATGTTGGGTAGCCCCCTGGGTGCCTCCCTGGGTACAAGTGATCACCTATGATGTGGTTTGGCATACAGATTGGGCAAGAGAAAAAACACACTAGGACAAAAGTCCTGGACTTCAGGCAGGCAGATTATAAAGAAACAGGAGCCTGCCTCACTAAACACCTTGAAGAGGGGATGGCATGGGGATTGGAGGTACAGTGGAATAAGATCAAATAACTAAAGTGGCTAAGCTGTTTGAAGGAGGGTAAGCAATGATAGGAGGAGGAGGAAGAAACCACTATGGTTCTCAGAGGAGGTGGCTAAAGTGGTTAGAGAGAAATAAAAACAGTTTTTAGGAAGCACAAGAAGACCCCTTTAGAGGGGGACAGAAAGGTATGTTTCGATAAACAAAGGGAGGCAGGAAGGAGGGTGAGGCAGCAAAGGCACAGGCAGAGGAGAGGATCACCAAGGAGGTCATAAGGGGATACAACTTTCTTCAGGTAGATGAGAGAAAAGAGGAAAGCAAGGGGGCACAGTGAGCATCAGGAGAGCAGGGAACTGTGCAGAATAAGATCAAGAAAAAGCTTTCAGACACCATCCACAGGTGCATCTAGGCCTGAATGAGTTAAATGAGTACTTCTGTTCAGTTTTGATGTGAAAGGGGGGGGGCATGTATCAGTAGGTACCGGGGAGGAGGGAGTGGACATAGGTCCATTCTCAGAGAAGAGATTCTGAAGGAGATTAGGAGCCCTAAAGGAAAACAAGGTGATGTGGCCAGATGGCATTCGCCCAAGGGTTCTAAAAGAACTGAGCACATAGTGTGGTGATTTCAGAGAATGGGAGGAGGGGCAATGTGGTTCCTTTGCACAAGAGTGGCAACAGGGATGAGGCTAACAATTACAGGCCAGTCAGTCTTACAACAGTGGTGGGGAAATAATGGAGATACTGCTGAAGGAGAGGCTGATGGAGCACCTGGAGGCAAATGAGCTGCAGGACCTTTGGCAGCATGGTTTCACAGGGGTTGGTCATGTCAAAGAAATCTCATAGATTTCTTTGGTTGGGCGACTAGTGAGGAAGAAGAGGGAAGGGCAGTGGATGTAGCCTATCTGGACTTCAAAAGGACCTTTGACACTGTGCTGCATTGTAGGCTAAGAAAGAAACTTAACAACCTGGGGTTAGGGAGATGGTGCTGAGCTAGGTATCAAACTGGTTGATGGATAGGAGGTAGAGGGTCGTGGTAAATGGCAATCCCTTGGAGGATGGGACAGTGACCAGTGGAGTGCCTCAGGAATCAGTACTGAGTCCTGACCTCTTCAATGTCTTCATAAGTGATATTTCTGAGGAAAGATATATCATGAAAGACTGACAGACTTTTGCCCAACAGTCATAATCCCAACACCACAATCCCGACAGTGAGATGTTACACTCGGTAGATTTTTTTTTCCTGTTTCGGGTGACTTAGCCCTCATCCTCCTTAATTATTATAGCAAACTCTGCTACAGGCCAAATTTCACTGTTGGGATTTTCAGTGTCGGGATTGTGGTTTCAGACTTTTGGCTGTAGGGCAACCAAGTTTTAGTCAAAGTATACCCTGTGGAAGTGGAAGGGAAGGTTTGTCTCTTTGCAGACAACAGAAAATCTGCAACAGGGTGGACACACATGAATGGGTGGAGAGAATGCAAAGGGACAGTGATGGAGCCAGGTTTTGGAGCATTTGGGAGCCGGGGGGGCCATTCAGTCAATCACGAGCTCCACAGTGGGCAACAAACAGTGATTGAAGATGGTGGCAGGGTGACACTACTCACACTGGGGCAGCCAGGAGGGGCGACTGCCCCTCCAGCCCCCCTCTAGCTCTGCCACTGCAAAGGGATCTGGGGAGACTAGCAGAGTGGTCTAGGGTGTAGAAGCTGGGTTTCAGTGCCAAAAATTGCAAAGTCATGCACCTGGGGTGGAGAAACCCAGGGACTGAGTATAACATGGGTGGTATTACAGTCACCAAACTTGATATCTGTGGAGCTCAAGGTGCCAGGGCAGTTCAACAAGGCAGTAGGCAAGGTTAGTAGGATGCTGGGGTGCACAGAGCGGGGGATTCATAGCAGAGGAAGGGAGGTGGTGTTGCCAATGTATTGCTCACTAGTGAGATCCCAGCTAGAGTACTGAGTCCACTTCTGGAGGCCTCACCTCTGCAAGGACATCAACAGGGTGGAAACAGTCAATCAATCAATTCTTTATTTAACCAGGTGGAACACCATTGAGATATATTCATTTACAAGATGGACCTGGATACAGGCACGGTAATACAATACAGAGATACAGTCAACAGAGGGCTACATTACCTAGACAGAGTACAGGCTTGGATATCAATCAGAGATGCATACAGATGCAATTACATAAGCCTCATGCATTTAAGTGCATAAGCTAAATAAGCAATTTACAATATCCACAGCTTAAACAGAATATGAGAAAGCTGTACATAGACAAAAATACTCAGCATATACTCAATATCACAGTATCGGAAAAATTGCATTATAAAAGGCTAAAAGGAGCACCGCAGAGAAAGGGTATTTCATTTCATTTCATTTTTATTTTTTAAACTTGTAAACAGGATGAGCAAAACTGCCTGTTTTCACCAGTGACAAGTTACAAATGATGCAAACATACAGATCCATACATACAAACATGAAACATTATATGGAGTAACAAATACAAAACCATAAATAGCATTACAAATACTCAGTAAAACATGTGCAATTATCATTATCCATCAGCCAGTATTTCAGTCTAGATTTAAAAGACCATAAAGTCTTACTTTGTACAATATCAACAAGTACTGAATTAAAAAACAACGGGGCCCTATACAATATAGATCTCTGTACAAGAACAGTACAAAACAGAGGAAGTTCAAAAGTAAATTTAGATTGAGACCTAGTTCCATAAAGGTTTGAGGACATTGAAAATAAGGACATAACTGTAAGAGATAGAAAACCATGCATAACCTTATACAGCAGAATGCCTAATTTATATGAAATTCTGTTTTCTAAGGACAAACAATTAGAACTCTTAAACAAAAAACAATGGTGGGTTCTATAAGGGGCATCAAGCATAAAGTGTAGAACTGAATTATATAGCACTTTAAGCTTATCTAAAAGTGTACCAGAGAAGGATGAATAAACAATAATACCGTAATCCAGAACACTCATTAGGAAACAATGAGAGAGAAGAAACCTGGAATATTTTGTCAAAAAATGCTTAACCCTATACAGTAAACCTAACTGCTGATGGAGTATTTTCCTTAGATTATTCTAGTAGGCTTCAAAGGACAATTTTGGATCAAACATTATCCCCAAATATTTCAAATTGTTCACACATTCAATGACCTTACCATCCAATGTATGAATCTGAGGAAGATTAACACTTTCAATAACGTTGTTGGAAAAAAACATAATTTTAGTTTTACGTTAATTAAGTACCAAACAATTTACCAAGAGCCAATTCTGGAAAGAATCAAAATCAAATTGGACATCTGCCAATGCATCATTGGGATGAGAACTAATGCTGTATATTACAGCGTCATCAGCATAAAAAATTAAAGATGTACGAGAACATACTGTAGGAGCAGAATTCATATAGAGTGAAAAAATCAAGGGGTCAAGAATGGACCCTTGAGGTACCTCACATTTAATAGTACTAAAAGAGGAAATACAATCACCAATTCGAGTACAATGAGATCTTTCCATAAGATAATCAAGAAACCAAAGAGAAACATTTTCAGAAAAGTGTAAATTAGAAAGAATGCCTTTTAATAATTAATGCTTCACCACGTCGAAAGCCTTGGTGAGGTCCACAAAATGCGCCGCTAATGCGACTAATGCAGAGACTATGCAAATGGCCAATGCAGATTTGCAGCTGAGATAGGGGGAATGAGAAGGACATGACATCAAGATAGAGACAACGGAGCGAGAAGGGCATATCTTTAGGAAATATGTCACAGGACAGGCATGACCAAGTATTAGTGTCAATGGCAAAAACAGGTGCAAGTCTTCTTAAAAGATGTAAGAGCAATTTTTTAAAGCTAGATAGCTACATCGATGCAGCCAGCTTCAGAGTGTTTTGCACATTATTCCAAAGGGATGGGAGGGAACGGCTTATCTCTGTTCAGCCGAAGTGAACTCTGACTTTAGGGATTAGAAGGGAGATATAAGATAGGCTTCTTATTGGGTCATTTCCAGGTGTGCAAACAGGAAGGCAGTCCTTAATGTACTGCAGTAGCTTAGTGGTAATCACTCTATACATCCAGAGTAACACATTGTTATGCCACCTAAGGGTAAGAGAACACCAGCCTACTGACGTATAATGGGTGGAATAGGAAATGCCAGTAATAAATCCGATGGTAAAGGCAGTCAAGAGTGGAGAGGGCCCACTTGTGCTGTGTCTGTACAAGAAGTCTGCGTAATCCAGGAGTGGCATAAAGGTGGTTTGTACTAGCCTTTTTTACCCTCCTGAGATAAAAACTGTCTGTTCCTGAAGAAGATCCCAAGCCTTTGCTTTCATTTTTTAGAAAGTTAATCTATGTGACAATTTACAGTCTACCCAAACTCCCAGATGTTTAAATGAGTCCACAGAGTCCAAGGGTTCACCTGGTGGGGTGACAACTTGGGGAGCCACCCCTACAGGTAGAGGTTTAGAGGCATTAACTGAAGGGGAGAGTAGCATGGCCTTTGTTTTCTTGGCAGTTAGGAGAAGTTTTAAATGCAGGAGGTTTTTCTGAAGGTGGTTGAATTTGATTTAGACATAGAAACATACATAGACTTTGACGGCAGATAAGGACCGCTAGGCCCATCTAGTCTTCCCATTTCCCTACGTACAGGATAGGCCACAGATCCTAGTTAACCAACAGCCTATTTCTTCCTACCCCCCACAAGAATTGCCTTATGTCTGTCCCATGCATTCTTCAATTCTCCCACAGTTTTAGACCCCACAACCTCCTCAGGAAGGCTGTTCCATGCATCCACTACCCTCTCTGTGAAATAATACTTCATCACATTGCCCCTGAACCGCTCTCCTTCTATCTTTAAATTGTGTCCCCTTGTTCTTGCAAGTCTCTTTTTCTGAAAGATGCTACCCTCTTGGACTTTGTTGATTCCACTGAGGTACTTAAAAGTTTCTATCATGTCCCCCCTCTCCCTTCTTTCCTCAAGGGTATACATATTAAGCTCCTTTAGTCTCTCCTCATACGGCTTCTCTTGCAGACCCTGCACCATTTTAGTTGCCCTCCTCTGGACTGCCTCTATCCTGTCTATGTCCTTGCAGAGATGGGGTCTCTAGAACTGGACACAGTACTCCAGATGGGGTCTCACCAACTGTCTGTACAGAGGGATAACAACTTCCTGTTTTCTGCTGATGATGCCTCTCCCTATACATCCCAGTATACCCCCAGCCCTCCCTACTGCCTTCTCACATTGCTTGCTAACCTTAAGGTCATCTGATATGATTACCCCAGGTCCCTTTCCTTTTTTGTTGTTGTTACTACCTCCCCACCCATTGTGTATTCTTCCCCAAGGTTCTTGTTTCCCAGGTGCATTATTTTGCACTTCTTTGCATTGAATCCTAGCTGCCATACTTCTGACCATTTCTCCAACCTTGCCAAGTCCCTTTTCATCCTTTCCACGCCTCCTTGTGTATCAACTCTGTTGTAGATCTTTGTGTCATCTGCAAAAAGGCATACTTTTCCTTCCAGTCCCTCTGCAATGTCACTGATGAAGACATTAAAAAGGACTGGACCCAATACTGAACCCTGCGGTACCCCACTAGTAACCCCTTTCTTCAGAGGGACTCCATTTTACAATTACCTTCTGTGTCCTGTTGTCCAGCCAATGTTTTACCCAGGCTATCACCCTGGTCCCACTCCCAGGCTGCTTAATTTGACTATTAATCTTTTGTGGGGACTGTGTCAAATGCCTTGCTAAACTCTAGGTAGGCCATGTCCACAGCCCTCCCTGGTCTACTACTTTGGTCACCCAGTCAAGAAATCTATTAGATTCATCTGACATGACCTTCCTGTGAATCCATGCTGCCTTGGGTCCTGTGCTCCACTGGCCTCTAGGTACTCGACTATTCTTTCCTTCAGAAGTGACTCCATCACTTTCCCTACCACAGAGGTCAGACTGACAGGTCTGTAGTTTCCTGCCTCTGTCTTGGACCCACTTTTGTGAAGGGGAATCACATCCGGAGGTTATTACATGCAAGTTCAGGGGTAGGCCTAGTTGTATACAACACTGTATCATCAGCGAATATGTGTGTGTTCACAGGCAGGAGTCCAATATTTAGTCTATTAATATAAATGGCAAATAGAAGCGGTCTAAGAATGGACCCTTGGGGCACTCCTCTTGTGAGTGTTTTTATTGGGGTGATGTCACCGCTCAACTTGACCTGCTGAAAGAGGTTATCAGTGAGGTAGTTGGAAAGCCAATTTAGGGCTGGATTGCCAACCCCAATATTCTTTAGGGTAACCAATAGCAAGCTGTGGTTGACCATAGCAAATGCTTTGCTAAGGTCAAGAAACAGAGCACATGCATAGTTCTTGTTGTCCAGGGCTTTATGACAATCATTTGTGACCTTAGCAAGTGCAGAGATGGTGCTGTGTCGAGGTCAAAAGCCAGACTGGGCAGGGTTCAGAAGGTCAGTTTCCTCTAGATATTGCCTAAGCTGAGTGTTAACCATCTTTTTGAGCAGCTTAGATAAGACAGAAAGCAGGGAAATTGGGCGATAATTATTTAAATCACTTGTATCTCCAGATTTAAAAAGCTGAATGACAAACATGGGCAATCTTCCAAATATTGGGGAGGATACCCTGAGTTAAAGATAGTTTAAAAAGATAAGTGATTGGAGGGGACAGAAAATAATGCTCAAGTTTGAGATAGTGAGATTCAATGAGGTCAGCACCTGCCCTGTTCCTGATATCCAATTGCAGTAGGAGGTCCTCAATCTGTTTCACAGAGACAGTGCTGAAAGAAAACACGTTGTCATGGGTGATTGTTATACAATTGAAGCCATCAGAGTACAGGTTTACCAATTTTGCCTGGAGGTTATTGACTGGAGAGGTGTCAAATGCCAAGCCTGCAGCAGCAAAGTGATTACTGTGCAACCCCTAGGTGGCGCTATCCCAAGGGCTACTACCCCTGCCTGCGTGGCTAGTTGCAGGTTAAGGGGCCTGGGTACTGAAACAGGTGCCTCCATCTGGAGGTCAGGGTTGTTAGTGGTCAAGCTAACCTGGGCACAGCCCTCTGGGACACTGTAACCCCACTCTTTCCCTTCTAGTGGCCTGAACAATATACAATAATCACTTTCACAATGAACCTTATTCACCATGCAATTACTCACACTGTTTACACTTACCACCAGGGCTGGTTCCTCGAGCTTGACCCTGGAGACCCCCTGTAAAACAAGGTTATGCACAGGAAACAGCAACACTACAGTACTTTTGGCACAAACTGGAACCACAGTCAGGTTAAATGCAAAAAGAGTTAAATCTGATTTATTCAGGGGACTTGAACAAGGGAGCGGCATAATCAGGTTGATTTGTTTAAAGGCTATATCAATCAGACAGTTATGCATGCACTTCAGAGTCCATACACAGCCACACATTCTGGGTACCCAGGTAGGAAATGGTGAGCTAGCCAGGAACGTTGTCCAGAGTTGGCCGATGTCGCAGCTGGTTGGGGCCCTGTGATGGAAGAAAGCAACATGCACAACACACACTATTTGTAATCTGGAGCCGGAGGGCTCAGTTCATGACAGAAAAGACAACAAAGCAATCAGGTGACAACACTTTAGATTTAGCTGTTGTTGCAGGGAGCCACCCTGATGTTTACTCATGATTCTCAATACAGGACACAGGCATGATGAAATTGAGACAGCAGGTTGTTGAACTGGAGTGCCCGGAGAAGCAGAGCCCACACGAATCACCGAGGTGTCATTCCTGTTCAAAGCATTGAGCAGGGGGCTGATCCCCAGGCAGGTCACTCATTGATGGCTTTCTCTGTGTGGCTGGTAGTCTGGCTGGGCCAGTGTGGCAAGGCCCAGGCCAAATGGAGATGCAAATGGATTCAGTCCGTGGAAGCTGGATGCAACCTCCAGCAAGCAGAACACAGTTCAGCACACAGTGGGGAACCAAATCACGACCCACTAACAGAACACAGCACATTTAAATGTAAGAAATTCTACTGTACCAGGCAGATTGCTATCTGGTCGCAATTACAGAGTCTCTGCACAAACTGTGAGTTCAGAGGTGGCTGGAAATTCTGACAGGCCAATTGCATTCAGCAAATCTTCCGTCTTCTTCAGGTTAGTGCCTGGCCACAGTCCAGTGGCTTAAATTGTCCTCACAACTCGGATTCAGTCCAAATCAACTCTATGTTCGCTGTCAGGGACAGCAGTCAGACAGGCAAGCCAAAACTCAGCCCTTTCACAGTTCTTGCATGCCAATCCCTGCAGGATTGCTGCCCAACTATCTTGAGCTGTTACTCCTTCAATCCCAACTCAGAGCTGAAGCTAGCTGCAAGCAGCCTGGGACTTACCCCAGGATCCAAAAGATTCAGTGGCTGATTCCTCTGTCAGTCACAAGGGCTCCCCCTCCAGGTTCATTTAGGCGCCAAAATGCAAAAATTCCAATTCCTATAAACTTTTACTCCCACAAGACCCCTGGGAACAGGTTCCATTTTAAAATCCCCAACAGTACTGATTGGTCCATTTCAAGAGTCCAGGATCAAGATGGTGGAAACAAACAGAACTGTCCATGCTGCAAAGAAGGCAGGTTAGACAAACTACATTATACAATGGCAAGAACATTTCCTGGACTCTGATTGGTCAATGTGTGCCTGAGACAGTGATGTTATTACACAATAACATCACTGTATTGCTTTTCTATGGATCCTGAGTACCTTCATCATGACCATTTGGATTCCTTAAAATCATTTTTTATGTTTATTTTTTTATTTTGTATAACAACGAGCCATTGTATATGCAATATGCACTCCAGGGATGTAGTGTTACATGAGCTACCCTGGGTAGGAAGCACTCGCTTCGCCTCGTGTCAAATCCCACCCCAGGAGTGATGTTATTACATGATAACACACACCCTGTCGTGCCTTATTGCTTAAATATCTTTATCATTTTAACACATAATCAGCAAACAAGTATATCTTTTAACAGAGCTCCCTCTACGCAAATAGCGTTTGCAGAATGGAGTGATTATCTGGCTGTCCAGGTAGGACTCAAGCATAGAAACACTCAGCCCCCTCCAAGATTAATTATAACTGCAATCTAGGCAGCTCTTAAAGAGACAGTACACAAAGGCTATACAGGTACTCTCTGGCAATAACATTTAAACTGCTAAAATGCAGAACACCAGCCTCGCAGTGAGCATTTAGGCAAGCTCAAGGAAGACTTTTCAGGAACCCCCATTTGAAAGGGGTTTACAGTTGAACAGGTGAAGTATTTCATTTTTGTCAGTGAAGACAGAGCCACCATTAAGAATTTTTGAAGGGATAGGACTGGCCGAGCTATGGCCTTGTAGGTCCTTGATGGTTTTCCAGAACTTTGTGGCACAGTTAGAGGAGGATTCAAGCTTTGTGCAATAGAAGTTTGCTTTCTCCACTCTAATCAGTTTGGTACACTGATTTCTTGTGGCTCTGAAAGCCGTCCAGTCTGCAGGTCATTTGTTTTTTGTTGCCTTTTTCCATAAAAAATCCCTTTGTAGCAGTTCAGATTTCAGGCTAGAGGTGAACCATGGACAGGTTTTCTTTTTAGTGCGGATTCTAATTAGAGGGGCATGCTTGTTGATGGCTCCAAGAACAAAGTTATAAAAAACCTTATAAGCTTGTTCTATTGTGGGGGCCAGGTAGAAGTCTTGCCAGTGTGCATGTTGGAGGTCGAAAATGAAGGCTAGGGAGTCGAAGTTCTGTTGGCATCTCTTAAAGATGTACTTAGAGGAGGATACTGCTTTAGGGGTGGCCCACATGCAGGCAGTAGTGCAGTGATCAATCAGATCATTGAAGAATACATCTGCATGTGAGAAAAGATGTGGCTTATTTACTAGTATTATATCAAGCAGCGTACTATGCTTAGAGGTTTTTTTAGGATGAGTGGCTTCTAAAATAAGTTGGGAGAACCCAAAGTTATCACAAAATTCTTGTAGGGGTTTGGATGCTGCAGAGAGCCAATCCATGTTAAGATCATCCATAATAACCTCAGAGGGCAACAAGTCAAGTACATTGCACAAAAGCTTTAGTACCTTATACCCTGCAGAAGGAGGTCTACAGCAGCCAATAATGTTTATATGGGATGACAAGGTTAGTTGCACCTTTAAGGTGGTGCTTTCGAATTCCTGTGGTAGTGAGGTGGAGTCAACTATAGAGCCAGAGTATTTGTCATAGACATAGATGGCTATCCCCCTACCCCTTGCTATTCTGTCTGTCCTGTAGACATTGTATGAGAGGGTGTTGATTTCGGAGTCCAGGGTTGATGGCCTTAGCCAAGACTCTGTCACCACTATGATATCAGGTCTAGTAAGGTTGAACCAAGCCTGGACTGCATCAAATTTCTTGATCAAACTGCAGGCATTTATATGGAGAAGGTTTAGCCTCTTAAGCTGGGGTAGTATTGAAGGAACGGGACTGGGGTGGGGGCCAGGGTTGAACTCGACATTACCTACATAGATAAGAATCCACAGAAGTATTTTTATAATTGCATTTAGCAATAGTCTGTGCAGGCGAGATCTGCCCCTTTTATAAGTACAGGAGTTGGAGGAGGTAGGTTGGAATAAATGTGTAGATCGGGGACACAAGGATGCAAATAGTAGTATCTTGGTGGATAGTATACGTAAGAGAACTGGGGAGGAGGCCAGGTAAACCTTTCACAGTTGGTAAAGGACGATGAAGTAAGACAATCAAGCACGTGGAGTAAATAAATGTGTGTTTAGTTGGGCAAAAGAGTAGCTGCAGGAGGTAAGGGGCAAGTGTTATAAGACCATGAGCCAAAGGAAGACGTTACATATATAGAATCAGATTGGACATAGGTGAGATGAAACTGGTCTGCTAGGTACCCCAGCAAAAGGGTTAATTTTTTCATTGTGTCTCAGAGACAGAGACACACAAGAAGATAGAAGCAAAGTGTACGTACCCAAAAAAGTAGTGTCTAGGTACGATAGGCAAAGGCTATAATTATGATAGTGGTGACTCTGAGGGAGTGCAGGCAAACAAAATGACAGTGGAAAAGAGAGGGGACAGAATAGTGCATTGGTAAGATTGTCACTTTCAGTATAAAATGTGCACAGTTCAAATCCAGGTATAGGGAAGGGTAGAGGATTCAAGGCAATGGAGAAAAAAGGGGGTCAGGGAGGGAATAGGCAGATGGTGTGGCAGAATAGTAAAGAATTAGGCAGGATAGAAAGTAGCAGTGAAAAGAGGAGAGCAGTAATCTCAGTACTGACCCCTACTGGTCAGAGAGAAAAAGAACCACAAGAGAGAGGATGAGGAGTTCTGGTTATCCAAGGGACAAAAGGTTGAACACAACCTGTGGGACTACAGAGACTCCTAGTGGTGAAGCAATATAAAGTTCAAATGGAAAACTGGGGAGATAGATAGATAGACTACAACTGCACCTGCACATGGCCATGTGATACTCATTGTGGGCAGAGTAACGCTGGAGTACCAGGGGGCAATGAGTGCCTTAGGCATGGGTATAGGAACTGTAACCATTTTGCTGTTAAGTTGGTTCTTGGATGGGGGGTGGGAGGACAGTGATTGGGTGGTGACAAAGTGTGCTCACGAGGAAGGGCACTAACTTTAATTTCAGTTCAGTGGGAGATGGGGGGATTGGGGGGGCTAGAGTCCTCTACTTGTTTGTACATAGGCAGGTGGAGATTCAGGCATAGCATACTGCAAAGGGTAACCATGGGGACTGCAAATAAATTTATCTCTTGGAACATCAAGGTGGCGAATGATAAGTGCAAAAGATACATGATCTTATGCCATCTTAAGAAGTGCCAACTGGATGTGATGTTTTTTCAAGAAACCCACCACAAGCATGAACAATACTTTCAGAGGGACTGAGTTGGCCAGGCATTTGGTGCAGGAGTTAGTAATAAAAGGGTAAGGGTAGGTATATTAATCCAGAGAGGTACCCTGTTTCAACCATTTAGAGAATGTAGAGACCTGTAGGGCCGATACCTTCTGTTACAAGGGCGATTAAGCTTAACAGAACTACTATTGAGCGGGATTTATGGTCCAAATATAGATTCCCCTGAGTTTTTGTCTATTCTCTTGACTCAATTATTGACTTTTTCACATATTCCTATCAGCCTTAGCAGGGATTGGAATTTAGTATGTCATCCAGATCTAGCTATATCTGGCCTAGGCCGGAAAGGATTCTCCCCAGTTGAATGGCCACAACAGAGGCTCTGTGCCTAGCTGAAGACCGAGAACTACTCTGTTCCCTCTGGCACTAAGACAGCTCCATGCCTCCTCGAAGAGCCGACTGAGCGACACCACAGACCGTCCCCACAACAGAAGCTCTGTGCCCGGCTGAAGGCAGAGACCCACTCTGCTTCCTCTGGCACTAAGGTATGGCTCACCGCCTACATCTACAGCTTTTGCGCTGTTTGGCCCATGGCCCTGCGCTACCCTAACAGGAGTGCCCAGAAGCACTGCTGCCTCTTTCCTGTTGGAGAGAGGCTTCATCAAACTTGTACGCCATGGCAGAGCTGGCTCCATGGATCTCCCTACTGGGTGAAAGCAGTCCTGGTTCCTGGAAGGTAGCACCTGGTCCTTGCAATGCTACACGCTCGTTTTTTCAAACCTTAACGCTTCTGTGGAATTAATTCATTTTGAAAGTGAGGTTTTGTACTGGACTTAACATCTGCATACCCCGAGGCTGGGCTGTTTGCAAGCCTTACTTGTACTGCTATTCTGTGCTAGGACTGAATTTTTATTAACAAGTGAATGCAGAGTTTTCTTGATGTAGTCCTGATTTAATCCTGATTTAATTGATTTACTTGGTTCTCCCAGTAAGTGTATGAACCAGGGGTGTCACCAGAGATATAAAGTTTGGGGGGCTAATGCCCCACTGGTAAAATCCCAACCAAGCTAGGAGGGGGTCTAGGGGCATGCCCCCCGTGAAATTTTGAAAGTTTTACCTTCAAATGGTATCTTTTCCTACATCTTAATGGTGAAAAATGTGTTTGAAGAGCCTGTTTAACATCACCTGCATTTCTTACATGTGGAAAGATTTTGTTACTAATGGACCACCAAGGACAATAGACAGAGAGACACCATTTCCCTGCAGATCTGCTGAAAAAGCCAGTCACTATTATCCCAGTAGATCTGCTGGGAAGATTACAGGACCTAAGGCCCCATTCACACTACACCACTCAGACCCCATAATGGATAGAAACTGTTACAACCGGGGAGTGGTGCACTGTGTCCACACTGCCGCAGTGTCCATTACGGGACTGGCACCGCCGGTCCACACATCGAGAGCCAGGCAACCGTTATGGCAGCACCTGATCCCACAATAAAGCTTGAACTGGTACCACTCATCCACACTACACCAGGTAACGTTAATGAAGCATAACTGGTTTCATAACTGTTGTTGAAACCACCTCTTAGGTGGTTTCAACAATGGTTCCGAAAATGCCTTCTGTAACGTTACAGGTGTAAATGCAAACCATTGTGGTGACGGTTTGGGCACTCTGTAACGTTACAGAGGCATAGTGTAGACAGGGCCTTAGAGTAAAATAGACAGCAGGGCTGACAATTATGCCAAGTACTGAGTGTGGTATAACAAAAGCACTTTTTCATTAAAAAGTAAGTGAGACTGATTAGCATAGCTGACAGCCTGCTTGCCTGCCCTAATTGACCCTGTATCAAAAATAAAACAAGTGTTAGAGCCTAGGCAGTAGTATCACACACGTTGTCTGGCTTGCTTGCCACAAACTCACAAACCCCTGTCTCAGAGGGTAATGCACTTAGAAAGTGCTGGTATTTATTACTTTTTGAGCAATCAGCTCTAGCTGTTTCTCCTAAGAGCCTTGAGATTTATCAGTGAAGTCAAGTTGAAACACACAGTAGGGCTGAAAATGATGCAACCACCAAGGCAGGTACAGATTGTGGTATAAGAAAACTATTTCATAAAAAATATACAATATTAATTCACCCTGTAACATAAAAAAACTACAACTTAAGCAGTTGTCCCTCTGTATCAATCACAGTGGGCTGTCTGATTTTGGTAGGCAGGGCTGAAAACTGTACCAACTACTGTAGCACCCACCAATATTAATTCACAGTTCACACTGTATCACAACAACAACAAAACAAAAAGGTTATAGCTTAGGCTGTAGTCTGTATGACAGGCTGAGGCTGTGTGAGCTTGTTTGCCAGTTGCCACAAATACAAATATAAACCCAGTAACCCACAACACAAAACTCTCTCTGAGAGAGTTAAGGCACCTTCCAAAACCGATATTTATACCTTTCATTTTTTTCTGAGCCTTTGATTTTATTTATCAGTGAACTGGCTGAAGTTCAGTCACTTACTGAAGTCACTCAGACTTAAGAAGTGCAAAGCCAACTGCAGCAATTCTACAGTAAGAGAGGACCTTTGCACTTTACTGCAGTGTTTTGCCTTACTTTGTCTGTCGGCACCTTGTCTCTTTGCGCAAGTTGCATTGCCGCTGCTGTGTCTTACCACAGATGTGCAATAGTGAGCACACCTTGAACTCATGCCACAGTGCTTGCCCTTATTTAGCATCATAATATCACTGCATCATATGCTGTGACTGAATAATTTATGTCTGCACTGCAGTAAGAAAAGGCAACTTCTGGATGTCACAAACCCACTCAGCAGGTCAGGCCCTCTGCTCCCACAGTGCCAACCTCCGAGCGCAGTTTTGTGAACAGTTAACAGAACAGGGTAACCCTCCTGTCTGTTTTGTGGGTTTGAATCAAACTTTGGTCTCAAGTTCTGGAGGGATTCAAACTGTGTACCTCTTGCTAGCATACCCAATGTGCAGGCTGAGATAATTCTGCTCTTCAGGGAGGCCAGATATCTTTCACCTACGGGCACCTAACCAGGTGTACAAAATGAACCCTTAAAACTCTATTAAAGACCTCAGAATAAATTCTTACCTTTTCCCAGTTTGGTATTACCAGTAAGCTTGTGTACAATGTCAACTTTAACCATATATGCTCTACTTGTAAAATAAAGAATTTCAAAGGCTCACCAAGTAGTTTCTAGAGTAGAGGTTTACTTAAAAATAGATAAAAAAATGTAAAATGTAAATACAGAACCATGTATCACAAAAACATACAATTATTTAAAAGAACAAGGGTTATGAAAAAGTGCAAAATTCCTACCACCAGACAATTAGACATATTATCTCTTCTAATAGTGCTGATAGACAGATGTTGTTGTCAAGAGAGTCCAAACATGTGTGTCTTTACAGGTCACTCACAGCATAATTAAAACACTGTCCTGAGCCTGCCTTCTCCATGATGTCACCCAGCTCCTCCTCTGTTTATTAAACATTATACAATCAGGATGTCATCACTCAGAAGGTAAATGAAATAAGGTTAATTTCTAAGTCTTCCTTTCATCCATTGAGCAACATCCTGCTTTTACAGACATCAGAGGAACATTTATGACTTTGCACCAGTGTGACATAACCTGGTTTTACTCCTCTAAACATCATAAAATGGGTATTTTCTATCCTGCCAGCTGGCAAGCTACAATTAAGCTAGATAAACAGGAGATGCTTAATTTAGGCCTCTTCTAGCCTATAATTATCTCCTGGTCTTCCAGGTAACACCTTGCATCAAAAACCTGGGGGGGGATCATTCCACAGGCTGTTTCAGTATGTCTCATGAGAGGCACGCAATAACACATTTTTATATTACAAAAATCATAGATTAATCAGAACCAACTGTCTGAGTGTCACAATTCCTCCCCACCTAGACTGAATTTGGGGGCTCTATCCTCTGCATGGGTTGAGCTTCCCAAATCAGTTCACTCCTCATAGACACGAGACAAACCATCTGAGTTCTGATTATTGGCTCCAGCCCCATGCAGAATGGTCATGTCATACCCTTGCAAAGCAAGACTGCATCTTAACAATCTACCATTGTTTTTCCCCATCTGCATCAACCAAACCAGGGGGGTTGTGGTCAGTCTGTACCACAAAATGTTGCCCATACAAGTATGGTTCTAACTTCTTCAGGGCCCACACTATGGCAAGACACTCCTTTTCCACAGCGGAGTATGCCTGCTCCCTGGGAAGTAACTTTTTACTCAGGTATGCTATTGGGTGATCTCTCTCCTTGGCTGGATGTCTGACTCAGTACTACCCCAATACTCATGTCTGAGGCATCAGTCTGAACTATAAAGAGTCTGCTATAGTCAGGACTTGTCAAAACAGGAGCACTGCACAGAGCCTCCTTCAATCTTGTAAAGGCTTCTTCACAGGCTGGTCCCCAGGTAATTTTCTTTGGCATCCTTTTCTTTATCAGGTCAGATAGGGGAGCAGCCAGAGCACTGTTATTGGGTACAAATTTTCTATAATACCTTGCTGTTCCAAGAAAACTCCTGACCTGCTTCTGTGTTTTTGGTCTGGGCCACACCTGGATTACCTCTAATTTTATTTGGTTAGGACGGAGCTGTCCTCGGCCTACCACATGCCCAATGTATGCCACTTCTCCCATGGCCACCTGACATTTTCCAGCTTTGACAGTGAGCCCAGCCCTCTGTATCCTGCCCAGCACTTCCCTAAGGTGGGACAGGTATTCCTCCCAGCTGGTGCTAAAGATGGCAATGTCATCCAGGTATGCCACAGCATACTCCTCAGCACCATTTAACACCTGGTTCACCAACCTTTGGAAAGTGGCCGGGGCATTCTTCATTCTGAAAGGCATTAATTTGAATTCAAATAAGCTAACAGAGTGATGAAGGCCGACCTCTCCCTAGCTCTGTCCATCTACTCTACCTGCCAATACCCCTTTGTCAGGTCAATAGTTGTAAGGTAGGTCGCCCCTCCCAACTTGTCCATGAGTTCATCCATCCAGGGCATCGGGTGGGCGTCTGACTTTCTGACTGCATTCAGTCCATGATAGTCCACATAGAAATGAGTAGCGCCCTCTGGCTTAGGCACAAGGACTATGGGTGAGGCCCAGGGGCTGTGGGATCTCTGGATTACCCCTAAATCCATCATCTCCTCTACTTACCTCCTAATGTCCTTTTGGATAGCCTCTGACACCCGATATGCTGTCCACCATATGGGCATCTGTGTCCCTGGCTCCACACTGTGAGTCGCTAAAGGGGTTAGTCCAGACTTGGCGCTAAACAATGGGGCAAAGTCTGCTAAAACCTCCCTCACTTCCTGGATCTGGTCTGGGGCCAGCTGGGGAGACAATTTTACTGCCTCCACAGAGGACTCCTGCTTGCTTTCTTCCAGCAAGTCCAGAAGGGGGTCTCCTTCATCCGTCCCCTCCCCTGGACTATACACTGCAAAAACCATGTCAGCCCTATTTGCATATGGCTTCATCATGTTGACATGGTACATCCTTTCTCTCTGTCTTCAGTCAGGTAACTCTATAATATAGTTCACGTTATTTACCTTCCTAACCACTTTGTACGGTCCTGCCCACTCAGCCTGCAGCTTGTCTTTCTGGACTGGAATAAGGACCATGACTTCCTGACCCACCATATATGAGTGAGCTCTGGCTCTGCGGTTGTACCACACTTTTTGTTTTGTTTCTGTTGGGCAGCTGCCAGGTTGCTCTGGGCTGCCCCCATAAGCTCCTTCAGTCTTTCCCTAAACTTAAGGATGTAATCCACTATGGGAGTTCCCTGGGTGGCATGCTTACCTTCCCAGCACTCCCGGATCAAGTCTAGGGGCCCACATACCCGCCATCCATATAAGAGTTTGAAGGGGAAAAATCCTGTTGACTCTTGGGGCACCTTCCTGTATGCAAACAACAGGTGGGGAAGGTATTTCTCCCAGTCCCTCCCATGCTGTTCAGCAAATGCCCAGAGCATTGACTTCAGGGTACCATTGAATCTTTCCACAAGCCCATTGGCTTGTGGGTGATATGGTGTGCATCTCTGCACCACCCCACACTTCTCCCACAAGCATTTCATGATATCCGACATGAAGAAACCTCCTCAATTGGTAATAACCTCCTGTGGAAACCCAGCATGGAAGAAAATCCCAAGTAAGGCATCTGCCACTTTGTCTGTCCTCAGTGAGGATAGGGTGACTGCCTCTGGGTACCAGGTGGCATAATCCACCACAGTCAGGATGAATCTCTTCCCTGAGGAGCTGGGGGTATTTAAAGGCCCCACAATATTCATCCCCACCCTCTGGAATGGCTCCTCCACTATGGGCAATGGAATTAGGGTGGCTTGGGTTTTCTCACCCACCTTTCCTATTTCTTAGCATGGTGACAACACCTGCAATACTCCTTCACCTGCCGGGTGAAGTTAGGCAAATAGAAATTCTGGGCCAATCACTGCATAGTGCATGCGATTCCCAGATGACCAGACAAGGAATATCATGTGCAATCTTGAGCAACTGCTCACGATATCTCTGGGGAATGACAAGCTGCCTGACTAGCACCCCTCCCTCTGCCCGCACAGCCTGAGTATACATAAGTCCATTTTCCCAATAAACCTTATGTCTGCTGTCACCTCCCCGTGCCCCATCAGAGTCTGCCCAAGCCCTCAGCTTCTCTAGACTAGGGTCACTTCTCTGAGTAGCTGCAATCCCCTCACACATTCCCAAGGCATGGGACATGTCCCCTTCAGTTGCTAGATGAGGGTCCCTAGCACTAGCATCAGGGCACTCAGGATCACTGTTAATCCCAGCCCTCTGGCAATGAGTCACCCCTCCCTCTTTGGAGTAACCATCCATAGCTGTGTGGTTAACTGCTACTGGGGAAATTTCTGCCCCCCTTTTCATTCATTTCCCCATCTGGAGACACAGGCTGGGGAACCAGCCTCTCAGTGGTTTCCACAATGGCTTCTGTGGGGTTCAGAGAACTACAATTTCCCCATGCTACTTGGCTATGGGAAACTGCATACACCATCTCCTGTTTGAGATTGCTGCCCAGGATCACATCCATTGCTAAGGTTTGGGCTACAGCCACTTGTTGCACAGTTCCCCCTGTTTCACCCCAGTCTAGGAGAACACTAGCGAGTTGTAATGTTTTCTCTTCACCAGTGAACCCTTGTACAGTGACATATTTATTGGGTATAAGCTGACCAGGCTGTACCAGATACCCATTTACCAATGTCGGGAATGCCCCTGTGTCCCTTAACCCTTGTGTCTGTACACCATTCACCATGACTGGGTGCATGTGTTCCCTTATGTTCACAGGCATGCTCCCAGGGGCACACACACAACCCACTTCTTTCCTAGCACCACCTTGCATATTATTGCTCATCCGTTTGGGATACTGTCTGGCAATATGCCCAGTTTCTTTACAAAACCAACATTCATTTCTTTTCTCAGAGAAATCTTTTCTTTGAAACCTGGGGCTAACTGGTTTTGGTGGAGGCAGTGAGGGTTTTAGCTGCCCTGAAGGTGTGCTTTTCCCTTTCTGTGCTGCCACACCTGCCCCATTCGCTCTCAGAGCATGTCTGTTGTAGTGGTCCGAGAGTTCAGCAACCTCTTGCACTGTTTTGGGATCTCAGTCCTCCAGACAGGTTTTCAGCTCTGCTGGGCATTCCCAGAAAAACTATTCTAATGAGATCAAATGTTCAATTTTATCAACAGAGTTTGCTTCAATTCCTTCCCACCAATGTTTTAAAAACTGACGTTGTTTCATAGCTAGCTCCTCATAGCTCATGTCAGGGCTTCTCCTGAGCTTACGGAATTTAGCTCTGTATGATTTAGCAGTTAATTCAAATTTCTTTAACAGTACAGCTTTAAGTTTGCTGTAATCATCACTGTCCTCATTGTCCATTTGACCCAATGCATCCCGAGCTTTCCTGGTAAGTAATGGGGATAGCTGGAAGCTCCAGGACTACATAGGAATTTTAGCCTGAATACAAACATTTTCAAAAGAATTTAAAGAGGCATCCTATCCTCCCCCTCTTTAAATTTGGCTGTCAATTTGGAATTCAATTTGTAACCCAGTCCTTTAGTCCCAGTTAAACCCAAGCCACTTACCTGCTCTGGTGCCGCTGGTTGCAGTCATGGCTTCTCCAGTTCATGTTGTCGCTGGCACTCATGCTCCTCGTGGTCTGCCTCTCGGCGTTCTCACTATGCCTCTCAGCATTCTTGCTCTGCCTCACGGTCAGCCTCCCGCTATTCATGGTTCCTCACCCTCTGGAACTCCAGCTCCATTTTACGCAACTCAGTTGGCAGCCTGAGTACTTCTGGAGCCAGGATACTGGTGACCTTCCCCTGCTGCTGTGGCCCTTTGCTGACAGTGGCCCTGTTGCCCTCCTTATCGGATCTGGACACTTCACTGGCCGCTAGCCCTGCCACACTCAACGTTCAGTCCTTTTCAATCACTGTCTGTGACTCGATGCTCTGGGTATCTGCTACCATCAGGGCATCCACGAGGTTCTGTTTAGTGGCTTTCACCTTGGACGGGACTCCTCTGTCCCCACACAACTGCTTTAAGTAGTCTACAGTGTGCCTGCTGTAGTTGGAAGCCATCTTCTTCCCTAACTATGGCTACTCTGACTTGCACTTTAGAAAAAAAAATAAAATGGGTAGGAACTTGACTGTATGCCAAGTGATACAGTTCTGTCTCCTTTTTAAAAATAAATCACTGCCTTTTTCTTTTTTTGTAAGTGAGCTGACAGTCTCAAACTGACACACTGAACAATAAAAGCTTGTAATATCAAAATTATCACAGCTCTGCCAACCAATCCATCACAAACCCACTCAGCAGGTCAGGCCTTCTGCTCCCTCAGTGCCAACTTCCAAGCGCAGTCTTGTGAACAGTTAACAGATCAGGGTAACTCTCCTGTCTGTTTTGTGGGTTTGAATCAAATTTTTGTCTCAAGTTCTGGAGGGTTATAAACTGTGAACCTCTTGCAAGTGTACTCAATGTACAGGCTGAGATGATTCTGCTCTTCGGGGGGTCAGATATCTTTTGCCTACGGGCACCTAACCAGGTGTACAAAATGAACCCTTAAAACTCTATTAAAGACCTCAGAATACATTCTTGCCTTTTCCCAGTTTGGTATTACCAGTAAGCTTTGCACAATGTCAGCTTTAACCACATACGCTCTACTTGTAAAGAATTTCAAAATCATACCAAGTAGTCTCTAAAGTAGAGGTTTACTTAAAAATAGATAAAAAATGTAAAATGTAAATACAGAACCATATATCACAAAAACATGTAATCATTTAAAAGAACATGGGTTAAAAAAAGTACAAAATTCCTACCACCAGACAATTAGACTTATATATCTAATGTATCTCTTCTAATAGTGCTGATAGACAGATGTTGTTGTCAAGAGAGTCCAAACATGTGTATCTTTACAGGTCACTCACAGCATAATTAAAACACTGTCCTGAGCCTGCCTTCTCCATGATGTCACCCAGCTCCTCCTCTGTTTATTAAACATTATACAATCAGGATGTCATCACTCAGAAGGTAAATTAAATAAGGTTAATTTCTAAGTTATTCTTTCATCCATGAACAACATCGTAATTGTACAGACATCAAAGGAACATTTATGACTTCACACCACTGGCTTTCCTCCTGTAAACATCACAAAATGGATATTTTCTATCCTGTCAGCTGGCAAGCTATGATTATGCTAGATAAACAGGAGATGCTTAATTTAGGCCTCTTCTATCCTGTAATTATCATCTGACATTCCAGGTAACACCCTGTAGCTAAAACCTGGGGGGGGGGGGTCACTCCACAGGCTGTTTCAGCATGTCTCATGAGAGACACTCAATAACACCTTTTTATATTACAAAAATCATAGATTAATCAGAACCAGCTGTCTGAGTGTCACACTGGATAGCACTTTTTGCACCAAAAGAAATGAATTTTCTGATGGATGATTTGAGTGCTAGGAATATTTATTATGGTGCTGAGGAATGGAGGTCAGTATTTAAACAGCAGGACCTGTTATCCCAATGTAAACAAGCATTACACATTTTTCTCTGGATGTAGCTGTCAGAGAAAGTCAACATTCACCAGGGAAGCTGATGCATCATTTACAACTGCTGGCAATCTCTGACTACGCAAAAAAACGAGGGAGAAACAGAATTTCATAGGTAGAAAAAAACCCTCAATCCATCAAGACATCAATTGCCACTCTGCCAGTCAAGAACAACTAGAAACCAATGGCATGGAACCCAAGAAAGATCCTGACAGACATGAGACATCCAAACATACTAGAAACATAGAAACATAGAAACATAGAAGTTGACGGCAGATAAGGACCTCAAGGCCCATCCAGTCTGCCCATTTCTTTTTCTACCTTATAAATGTGCCATCGGCCTTTGCTCTGTCAGTGGCCTATCTATTCATAGTCATTTGTATTGCTCCCTTATACCTATCCATGCCTGTTTGAAGCCCTGCACTGTATTCATAGCCACCACTTCTTGTGGTAAGCCATTCCATGCATCCACCACCCTTTCTGTGAAAAGAATTTCTTCACATTCCCCCTTAATTGGCCTCCTTCCAATCTCATGCTGTGTCCTCTTGTCCTGCTATTTTTCTTATATTTAAACATGTTAGACTCTTTCACCTTGTTTATGCCCTTAAGGTGTTTGAATGCCTCGATCATATCACCTCTCTCCCTCCTTTGCTCAAGGGTATACATATTGAGCTCCGTTACTCTGTCCTCATATGTCTTCTGATGCAGTCCCTGCACCATTTTGGTTGCCCTTCTCTGGACTGCCTCAATTTGGTTAATGTCCTTGTGAAGGTGTGGCCTCCAATACTGCATGCAGTACTCCAGATGGGGCCTAACCAGTGTCTTGTACAGAGGGATTATTACCTCCCTCTTACGACTTGTGATACCCCTACTAATACACCCTAACACCCCCCTAGCCTTACCTACTGCTTTAGAGGTCTGCTTGGATGATTTTAGGTCATCAGTGATGATGATGCCCAAGTCTCTTTCTTCCTTTGTGACTGCTAGCAACTCTCCTCCCAGCCTATAGGTGGCTTCAGGGTTTCTCTTCCCTATGTGCATGATTTTGCACTTCTTTGCATTAAATCCCAGTTGCCACTCTTCTGACCATTCTTCTAGTTTATCAGATCTCTTCTCATTCTGCCCACCCATCTGAATCATCTACTCTGTTGCAGATCTTGGTGTCATCTGCAAACAGACAAAGCCTTACCCTCTAGTCCATCTGCAAGGTCACTAATGAAGATGTTGAAGAGGACTGGCCCCAGGACTGATCCCTGAGGTACCCCACTTATGACTTGCATCTCTTCTGACTGTATACCATTTACCACCACTCTCTGTTTTCTGCCCGTCAACCAGTTTGCCACCCAGTTGACCAACTTCTGACCCACCCCGAGCCTACCCAGCTTATTTATCAATCTTCTATGTGGAACAGTATCAAAAGCTTTGCAGAAGTCAAGGTGGGCGACATCAACTGCTCCCCTTGGTCCACCACTCTGGTTACCAGTCAAAGAAATCTATGAGATTAGTTTGACAGGACCTTCCTTTGTAAACCCATGCTGTCTTGGATCCTGTGCCCCTATGGATTCCAGGTGTTGCACTATCCTTTCCTTAAAGGTGCCTCCATAATCTTGCCCACTACTGAGGTAAGACTGACGGGTCTGTAGTTCCCCGCCTCCTCCCTGCTACCACTCTTGTGGGCGGGATCACATAAGCCCTTCTCCAGTCTTCTGGGACCTCTCCTGTGCTCAGAGACTCACTAAACAATTCTGCTAATGGCTCTGCTAGTTCCTCCTTTAGCTCCTTAAGTACCCTGGGATGTATGCCATCAGGTCCCATTGCCTTATCCACCCTGAGCTTAGCAAGCTCTTGTAGGACCCTTTCTTTTGTGAAGGGAGTAGTGCTCACCTCCCTCCCCCTGTGTCCATGATGCTGAGCTGTGGGCCCTGCCCTACCTTCTCTTCAGTAAATACTGAGCAAAAGTATCTATTTAGGATAGATGCCTTTACAGGGTCCTCCTCCTCACATGCTCCCTTTTCTCCATTAAGCTTAGCAATACCTGCTCTGGACTTTCTCCTTTCACTAATGTATCTATAGAAAGTCTTGTCACCTTCTTTTACTGTTCGTGCTAGTGTTTCCTCAGTTTGGGACTTTGCCATACTGCCTTACCTGCTTCCCTTAGGAAGTTTGGTATGCCTCCTATCTTCATCCGCTGTGTTCCTTATATTTCCTGAAGGCCAGCCTTTTGGCTCTGACCTTTTCTGCTACTGTATTTGAGAACAAAGTGGTTTCCTTCTTCTTTTGCACTTCCTTTTCTGTCTAACACAATGGGATGTTGCTTCAAGTATTGCATTCTTAATGCTTGCCACTTTGCCTGTACCCCCTCACCTGTGTTTCTTTTTGCAGGGCTAGCTTAACCCTGTTGGCCATCTTATCAAAGTCAGCTCCTCTGAGTCCCATATTTTTGCCTTGGAATGGGATGATTTAGATGTAGTAGCCAAATTGAACCATACCATGTGATGGTCACTGGCCCCCAGGTGACCTTCTACCTGGAGATCTGTGATCCTTCTTTGTTAGTCAGTACTAGATCTGAGGATAGCCCTGTCTCTTGTGGGTTGCTGTACCAGTTGTTTGAGGCCCTCCCTTGCAGGGAATCCGCTATGAGTCTAGTTCTGGCTGATGTTCCTGCTGGTATTGACCAATTCTGTATCTGGCATGTTGAAGTCTCCATTATCAGAACCTCCCCTTTAGCTGTCATGTTTTGTATATCTTCTAACAGTAATGTTTCTATGTCCTCCCTCTGGTCTGGGGGCCTGTAGACAACCCCAGTTCTTATGGCTGTCCCATTTCCTGTTTCCAGGGTGACCCACAGTTCTTCTGGCTCCTTATGTGTATTCTGAATTTCTGTAGCTTTGATATTTTCATTAACATACAGGGCTACTCCTCCCCCCCCTTTTCGCACCTCGGTCTCTTCTGTTAGCCCAATAACAGCTGCATGCCAGATTGGTGATACGATCTAGGTTTGGGGAATCCTCTCTTTAACAGGAGCAACCAAAAACTGCATCAGACCACTCTTGCTGCACAGCATAAGAACTGTGCACCCCTTGTGCCTGAAAAAAAAAAACACACCACATGTTTGTACACTACACTGACTTGCTGGTATGAAAGTAAAAGCAATGCTTTAGTTTTTTGGCAGGGAAGGCCAGGCAGAAATAAAGGCAGAGGCATTGCCATAACTCCCCCCTGTCATTCAGTCCCTGGTGCCTGGTGGATGGCCTGGCCTTTGTGTTCTGTTGTCCCCAGAGCCTCCCACAAGCCACCCACAAGGAATGAATGCCCGCTTCTGGTGCACTGCTGGCTGAAATGAGTGGAGCCACCCACCTTGTATCCCCTCTGGGGTTGGACACAGGGTATAGGGCCAGGAGTATGGTGTATGCAAGATTCAAAAATAGCCTGCACTCGATGAAATGCACATAAATAATTGGCACTAAAGCACTGATATAATCTTTAAATTCATTAAAGTACCAGAGGTAACAGAGAACTACTGAGAGTGCTAGCAAACAAAACTCCCTGGCACTTCAAACTGTAACGGTTCTTCATCATAGGTGGGGTTACAACTTTCCAAACCTTCAATAAATAGGGCCCTGGCTCCCTCCTGGTGCTGAAACTGTTAAATGAAATAAACTAACCTGCTGTCACATATCTTCTACCCCCAACAACTTCTGAGCTCTCCTGGTCCCCTCCCATGGTGTTGTGTGGTGTTTTATGCCCCCCCGACTCCCGATCACAGTCTCCTCTAGCTGAAAACTCCATCAGCATTACTGCAACCAGCCATGCATTCACAAGACACAGAGCATGCCAACAGAGAAAACAAAAGTGCACTCCATGCGGTGGTGCTATGAAGTGCTGCGTCAGTGCATCTTAAAGAAAAATTACAGCTTCTTTTAGTTTTTTAGCAGTGAAGCTATGATTCCATTTCTTTGATGTGGGAAATGATGGGGGGCTTTAGATTATATTGGGGGAGCATAGCCTCCCCAAAACAGCCTGATGACACCACTGGTATGAACAGATCCATCAAAATTTACTGTAGCTTATTTTTTTTTTAGTGTACTCTTCCTGCATATAGCTCCTTCTTGTTTTATTCTGAAATTCTTGAATCACTTCTGTAAGTGAAATTACAGCCCCTTCCTGATTTGTTTTTGAATTAGTTTTTCCTGCCTATAGCTCTACCCTGCTCTTTGTCTACCATTGGTGCCTCTCTGGCTACCCCCACCCACCTCCTCACCTTAGCTCCTATTTAATTTTCACCTCAGAGATTCTCACCTCCGCTAAAAAATTACCCAGCATTTGTATTTTCCATTGTTTCCCCTTAATATAACCCCCCACCTAACCTCTTGTTCTGCTCTCTCTTTCTCCTAGGCAACTCCACACCTCCTTGAAGAGCAGACCGAGTGGCGCCCAGACCGTTCCCACTGCAGAAGCTGTGTGCCAGGCTGAAGGCCAAAAACCACTCTGCTCCCTCTGGCACTAAGCTATGGCTTGCTGACTACTTCTATGGCTTTTGCACTCATTGGCCCACGGCCCTGAGCTACCCTAACAGGATTGACCAGAAGCGCTGCTGCCTCTTCCCATTCAACAGAGGCTTCATCTGTTTTGTATGCCACAGCTGAGCCAGCTCTGTGGATCTCCCTACTGGGTAAAAGCAGTCCTGGTTCCGGTAGGTAGTGCCCAGTTCTTGCACCACCACACTTTTGATTTTTCAGCCCCCAACCCCAGACCTCCATTAAATGCTCATAAGCCACTCCCAACTACATTGCGGTTGGCTGGACACTTTGAACTAATACTTAGTTCTACCATCTCTGGCCCCTCTTTGGTCAGACTAACATCTCCCAGGAAGTCCCACTACATACCACAACCATGCTACACTTAAAAGGTACAGGAGTGGTACTAATTTGATTGGCACTTCTGCTTCATTATGGGCCATCACCAGCCCTCACTACTTCAAGGTCCCTAATGACCTCCAATCAATGCCCTCTCCTTAACCAACATCATACCCCTCCCTGTCTAGAGTTTTCACTGCATCTGTGTCTCCAATTACTAGCCCTGAAATGTAAAATAGCCCTAACTCCAATCAGATGGTGGCATAAATTACCTTTCTTGCGTACCCCCCAATGCTGTGTCACCTCTGTACTATGCTGCTATCCAGGGACATTGAACTAAACCCTGGGCCAAATTCAGGCTGCACCACTAACACCCCCTGTGGAATGTACCAAACTCCTGAGACAGGTGCCCACTTGGACCTACACCCCAGGCCTCAAAATAGCTCACATAAATATCCAAAGCATCAGAGATAAGATGCCCAAGCTTGAATCATGGACTCAGCTTCATAAACCTGACATCCTATGCATATCTGAAACCTGGCTAAAATCTGACATCAAATCTCATGAGGTTATCCTTCCTGGATTCTCCATCTTTAGGAAGGACTGGACTCATGGAAAATGTTGGGTGTTGTGAACTATGCCAGGACTGAATTGACTGCTGACAAAATGGATGAATTGAATATCCACCCACTGGCTGAACATATCTTCATCAGCATTACCATCACTCTTGGTGGGTCCAGGAAATTGGTGTAAGGCTACATTTATCTGCCTCCCAGATACTCGTCCTCTTATGAGGAGGTTATCACCAGCCTGGACAACATCCCCAGATATGACACAGTAGCATGTGGTGACTTTAACCTTAACTGGCTTGGCTCACAAAATGTGCAGTACCACACTGCTCTGGTAGACATTAATTTCACGCAGATCATAGAGCAACCCACTAGACCAAACATGAAGTCTGGGAGATACACGCTCCTCAACTGGATCATAACCAGCATGCCAGCTAACATTAAAACTGCTGGTGTCTTCCCAGACTCCCTGAGTGATCACTCACCCACCTATTGTGTCTAGAACTGCTCTGCATCCTGTCCACCTCCCCAAAATAATCAAAACCAGGGATTTAACCAAGTTCAATGAGGAAGAATTCAACAGCTGCCAAGCCTCCATCGACTGGTCAACAATTAACACCCTCCATGATATAAATCAGGCTCTTAACTATCTTATCGACTTCTTGCCCCATATAAAACCAGAAGATCCAAACATTTCCCTGCCCCTTGGCTAACTAATGACCTGAGGGGTCTCATACGCACATGTGATAAAGCCTGGAAGACCTTTAAGAGATCTGGAGTACATACTGATTGGATTATTTATCGTTGGTTCCGCAATTTATGCAAAAATAAAATAAAGATGGCCAAAAGACACTATCTTGTATCTTTACAAGAAACAAACCTTACCACCCCAAAAGCTTCTGGCACCAGATGAATACCCTTCTGAAAGGTAGAGAACGCATTGTTCCCTGAATGGAGCCACTCTCACAACACCTCTGGACATTGCCACTGAAATAAATAGCTTTTTTATAGACCTTATTCCCTATAAACACAATCTTCCCTCCTCTTGCTCGTACTACAGTTCCAATCAACATAAACACAAGACCAAGCATCCCTCCTTTCATATAAAAACTACCTGCAAATTTGAACTCAAGAGGCTCAAATGTGATAGCTCTCCAGGATTTGACAACATGCCTCTAAATTCCTCTGCATTGGGGCATCAGTGCTTGCCCTGCCAACCTCAATGCTAATTAATCGATCTTTCATCACCCACTCTATCCCTGACAAATGGAAAAAAATGGTAGTGGTACCTGTCCACAAATCTGGCCCGGTTGATACAGCCCAAAACTACAGACCAATTTCTATTCTCTGCCCTATTGCAAAAAGTCAAGAATGAATCCTCTACGACCAGTTGTACTCATTCCTTGAACAAACAAACATCTTCACAGACTTTTAGCATGGTTTCTGTAAACACCATGGAATTGACTCTGCCCTCCTTTGCATCACCTCTGACTTGTTCAACAACATGGATCTGGGCTAAGCCGCTGGTGCAGTCTTTGTAGACCTAACTAAGGCCTTTGACCTTGTTAATCACCACCTGCTCATAGCTAAACTTCACCACATCAGACAGGACAATACCTCCCTTGTGTGGTTTTCAAATTACCTGGAAAATCATTCTCAATGTGTGAAATGGGCAAATGCACTATCCCCTCTAGCACCAATCACTGACGGGTTACCACAAGAGTCCATACTTGGCCCCCTACTATTTTCCATATTCATCAATGACCTGCCTCTTAACTGTGGTGATGCATCATTACAACTCTATGCAGATGATACACAACTCTACAGATCTTCCAAGGATATCTGCACCCTGACAAAGAACCTTGAGCTAGACTGCCACGCCCAAGAATCTTGGTTCTTAAATAACCAACTGGTTCTCAATGAGAAAAAAAACCAAAACTATGGTCTTTCATCACGTCTCCTTCAAAACCCCATATGACACACCCTTCCTCTTAAAAACCTCCTTGGGTACTCCACTGGAAAATGTCTCATCATTCAAATACCTGGGACTGACACTTGATGAGAACCTAGTGCTTGAAGTGCACATAAACAACATCATCAAAACCACTACTCAAAAATGTGGGTTGCTGTACCACTCAGCACCCTACCTCTCAAAGCATGCCAGAGTGACCACTGTGTCTGCCATTCTATTCCCTGGTCTAGTCTATGCAGCACCTGTTATCCACTTGATTAAAGGCTCTGTTACTCTGAACAAACTAAAAATGATATACCATAGGATAGCTCGCACCTGCATGCAAATGGGGCCATAATGACATGCAAATGGCCCCATTTGCACCTTGCATACATTATGTCCCCATTTGCATGTGCACTTTTGAATATCGCGTTGTTGCACCTAACACAACGGAACTTGAGCTAGCGCATCCCCCTGCTCCACTCTGTCCACTTGCACTGGTGCAGTGCCACTGCACCATGTGCACTGTGGGTGGCCAAAGTGTGATATTCAATGATGCTGTGCCATGGTGCAGCTCCGTTGAACACTACCCAGTCAACGCCCCTACGCATCCAAGTTGCGCTGCGCCCAGGCTTGCACTACAGCCTGGTGCAGACTGAATATCCCGCCCGAGGTTTTCACAAAACATTGGATATCACAATAGGTAAAATTACACACAGCATTGCCATTATAACATACAACATAATGGTGCATGGTAAGGGGAAGGGCGTATGATAAGGGCCTGAGAGTAGAAAGGGTTGGTTGGTAGGGGAAGAGGAGGGCAGTGAAGCAGCTTAACGAGCCTTGTCAAAAGGTGATGCAGGGAGGTGTGGAAAAATCAATGGCAACTGCAGGGGTCAGTTTGTGTTAGTGCCTTCCTCAGCACTACCCTGAACTGTGTAATTTTGGAGAGGTTGACAAGGGACTCAGGTAGGTCATTGATCCATAGAGGGGCCCTGAAAGCAAAGGAGCCCATGGCTAGAGTGGTACAGCAGAACAGAACAATCAGAGCATTCCTAAACATGCTCCTGGTTGAGTAGTTATTTGTGACAGGAAGCAGGAGGTTCAGGACTGATGGAGGAGTGAGCCCTAGAAGTGCTTTTGTGGCCATAAGGTATGTGTGAAGTTTGATCCTGTCCTGTGGGGGGGGGGCTACTTGGTCTGGGTGTAGCGAGCACAGGTATGAGTAAGCTGGCCTGCACCAAGCACAAAGCAATGAGTCTTCTTCAGCAGAAGCTTGATCCTGTTCAGGGCTGTGACTGAGACTGTGTCGTAGATTGTTATCCCATAGTCAATAATTGGGAGAACGTAAGTAAACATCACAACAAGCTTTGCTTCATGGGTTAAGTTATACTTCTGTCTATACAGAGTCGTAAGTTTTCTGTTGCCAGAGTTGACCACGTTGTCCACATGGGGAGTGAAGGAAAGGGTTTCATCAACTGTGACCCCTAGGTACCTAAAGGTGCTTACTTGTTCCAGAGAAAAAAACATTCTTACCTAGAATTGTGAAGGTGTTTGTCCTGTTCTTGTGCTGAGGGACAGCAAAAAGCATCACTTAGGTCTTCTTGTAGATTAATATTAGTTTGTTAGCCATGAACCAAGTTTCCAGTGACTTAAAGCTACATTTCAAGTCAAGAGTAAGGGTATTGATGCAGTGACTTTTGTTGAAACGTAGTGTCATCAGCATACTGAAGGACCTGGTATGCAGGATGTGCTTTTTAGGTAGGTTATGGATAAATAAGCAAAAGAGTAGGGTCCTAAGATGGAGCCCTGAAGCACTCCGATCATTACTGACTTTGTGTCTGATGAACCCCATTGATTTTGACATGTTGGGTCCTGTCGAAGAGGTAGCTGGAGAACCAGGCCACTGTATCTGTAGAGAGGCCAAGGGAGTGGAATTTGTCCAGTAGAAGAGAGTGATTTACCAAGTCACAGGCCTTTGTGAGGTCTACATAAATAGAGCCTACAAGGTCGCTACTATCAAGGGCATCATAAATACATTTTTTATAGTCAACTACAGCTGTACTGGTGTTATGGTGCTTTTGGAAGCCATGCTGCTGTGGACATTGATTTGGTATTTTTCCGGATAGGTTAGAAGCTGATCCAAAACTATTCTTTCCACGGCTTTAGCGATAGGTGAAAGGATAGAAATTGACCTATAATTAGAGACAGTGGAGCAGTCACCCCCTTAGTGAATTGGAGTTACAAGCATTAGTTTCCAGACACTTGGGAACTGTGAATACTGCAAGGAGAGGTTGAAGATTTTGGTTAATGGAATAGCAACAGAGATAGGTTCATAGGTAATGTACAAGTTAGGAGGTCAAAGACCCACAGTAACTCAGTGTTAGTAGATAGCACTATTAACTTCATATCAAGGGTATCATTACCGATGCTAGTCTCATTCAAGACCCTCCTTAAGTATCTGATGGTGCCGAAGACAGAGACAGCTTTGAAGTAGAATTTGGGGAAGGTAGGGTCACCAAACCTTTAGGGATGTCCGGATCCAGTTGGCCAACATACGGAGGCTTTGTGTCAGTGGGTAGAACAGTGCTGAGGTCAGTGAAAACACTGTAAAATAAATTTGCAATTTCATTTGGGGCAATGATAGCAGTGCCATTATTTTCAAGCAGTGTGGGCATCAGTCTGTCACCTTTTTTCTAGAGTTCCTTGAGGAATTGCCAGAATCTTTTTCCATCACCCCAGTTGCTGGTCTGCTTCTCCAGATGCCTTGGCCAGCCTTGTGTTTCTGGTACACTTGTTGTGAGAAGCCTTATAGTTTTGCAAATCATTATGGGAGCCAGAGGCTCCGGCCCGGTGCCGGAGGTTGTCCCTGTCCCATATTTGAGGCATGACAGTAGGTGTGACCCATGCAGCTGTTGAGACTTTCAGTATTCATTTTTTGAGAGGGGCAAATTTATCACTGGTAGCAGTAAATTCAGAGATGTAAAAGCCCAGTGCCAGATCGATGTCTGGTACAGTATGTAGTCCAGGTAGCTCCAGTCCAGGTTGATGAGGTGTTCCTTGAAGGTGCTGATTAGTCATTTTGGGAGTACGCTGGAGTTGATGAGCTTGGGGGTATTTGGTGATTTTAGCTGACCAGGTGCATAGTATTAGGGAGTGGTCGTTAATGACATTAGGCAACACAGCAACATCAGTCACTCTGGGTGGGTGGCTCACACCCAATCTATGACTGTCCTGGTCCCTGTTCTGTAGTTAGTTTTGGTGCTCTCCTTTATAACCTGAGTGAGGTGGAGGTTGGTTTCCTATCTCTGTATACCACATGGGAGTTTGCGGCCCAGTTAATGTTAAAATCCCCCGTGACTATCATCTCTCTGTTCAGACTGGCTTATTGATAGTAACTGGTGAATGAATTGAAGCCCTCATGGTGCTTGCCAGGTGGTATGTAGACCATCATAATTACTAGTTTTTTTGCCCATTACACATGGAGAGTTTTACAGCAAGACATTCACAGTCATAAGACAAGGGGTTAAGGGCAATTCTGTGGCACAAGCTGTGATCCCTTAGGTCCAGTAGGCTGTCTCTGCTACATTAAATGTCCTATACTGCCTCAATAAGTTGTATGTGCTCAGAGAAATCTGTCCATTAGGGATTTTAGAGGATAGCCAGGTCTCTGTGGTAGAAATTACATGAGGCTTAATTAGCTCAAGCCACGCTTCCAGAAAAATGAATTGTGGGAAGAGGCTTTCTATGTTGAGTGATGCAATCTTGACAGTGCCTAGCAGAGACCTGAGGAGTTCCATTCTAGGACCAGGGAAAGGATGGATAGTTCCTGACAGTAATAGTAGGATTAACAGCAGAGCTTTAGTGCAAGGTCAGTGGCGAAACTGCCAGGATAGCTTGCAGTTGTATTCAGGCTATTTTGGCCCCTACGAGATGGGGGGTGGGAGGGATCAGGAGCACAGTCTAGCTGGTAAGGGTAGCAGAGCCTGAAAGGGTAAGTGTGAATAATCTGTAGGTGGGAGGTGTAGGTTCCCCAGTTTCTCACTGGCATGGCTTCAGGTGGTAGAAGTAGGATGGTGTAGGAAACAGCTTCCTAGTATGTTCCAATGGGGTGCTTGTAAGAAACACTAGTATAGTGCCCAGGATTAACAAACGTTTCAAGGGAAGGACAAAAGGCTGAGCGAAAGCTGGCATGGCTTACTATGGGAATATCTGAGGTGAAAATTGAGCTCACAATATTGTTGGTGATTGGGTAGCTGTATGTGTGTTGGAGCACAGGTGAGAGGCTCCCTGGTTGCAGACTGCTTCTCCTTACTGTCACTTCACTTAAGAAAATATTTTCAGAAATGAATGCTTTGATGGTGCATGTATGGCCACAAATATAGAAAGAGGTTGCAGTCCTGAGAACACAATGCAAATTAATGACATCAACTGTGCGGATGAGGCATCCGACACAGTAGAGCTACCTGTTACATTAATGCAGCTCCTGTTAGTGTGGATAGCTGCTTACTGACAGCAAGATTCATGACAGCTCATGAGTGAGACTGGGGACAGGTGTGTGTCATTGAAGGGTGTCACCATGTGTGCTGTGTGCAGGATAAAATGTGACTACCAATCACTAGGACTGGTTTTAGACCTAATGGCGCCCCAAGCAAAAATACTTGTGATGCCTCTTTCACTGCTTCTCATCCCCCCATCCTCCTTTCTTCCCTATTTCATGTCCAAAATGTGTCTTGGCTGTGGTGGCCTGCTGGCATGCAGAGTATGAGGAGGGCTAAGCCTCTGTCCTTTCGGCCCAGGAGTGCTGTGGGTGTGCTGTCCCATCGCAGGATCTGTCAAAGAACCAGGATCTGAAAAGTCAGCCTTAGGGCTATCCCATTGAAGCTGCAAGGCCTGGAAGGAGTTCACCACATGAATATGTGGTACCAGAATATCTTTGAGAAGAAGCATCCCCTTCCCTCTCCAAGAGCGCCAGCAGATTGGCTTGTTACTTACCTTGAGCAAGGGGTTGCCCTGTAGTGGGAAGTGTTCTATTTGGAGGGAGGACATCTTCAGCCATTTACGAAGCTTGTGCCAGTATGCCAAGGATGGACATATAGCTGGGTGGGACCTGACAGCTTTGGGGATGAGGCAGCAGATGATTGATGCCGATGATTGTCCCTGGAGTTGCTTGGCCTCAATGTCTATCCACTGAAGTGAGTGGTTGTTAAGAGGTCTGAGCCAGTGGAGTGTCTGTGTTGAGCTATGAGCCCAGAGGTAGCCTGCAGCCCAGGGACAGTTCCAGCTACTCTCTTTCCAGGAGGAGCAAAGTTTTTCTTGGCTTTAGCATGGGTGTGAGCCCTCACAGATAAAACTCCCCATGAGGTTGTCAATGGAAGTGTTCCATTTAAGGGGAATGGTGAGAGGGAGATTTGACAGTAGATAAAAAAGGTTAGGTGCTGTCATCATTTCAAGGGTGGAGATCTTTCCAGCCACCGTGAGCTACAGGGGCTTCCACCTGTCACATTCAATTCTGAGGTCTGACAGAAATGGGGTAAGGTTAGCATCATATAACTTGGATATATCAGGCACATTTTGAATACCCAGATATGTTATGACTTTAAGAGACCATCTGAGGCCAGCCTGCTCAAAGGTGGAAGCCTCACACTACCTAGTGAGGGACAATACTTCTGTCTTGGACTGATTTACTCAGATTCCCGATAAGGAGGTAAAGAGTGTAAGAAGATCTGGGAGAGGTTATATAGAGGTCGATGCATCCCCAGGTGAACCAGCAGATCATCCACATATAGCAGGGAGGAATAGATGTTTCACCCAATTTGGGTGCCTTTTATCTGGTTATTCTGATGCACTGCAGCTGTGAGGAGCTCAATCATCAGAACAAAGAGTAGGGGGGGAAGGGGGCATCCCTGCCATATCAATTTAGTCAAACAAAAAGAGTCTAAGAGGAGGGAGTTTGTCAAGACCCAGACTGTAGGGGAGGAATAATGAGTTTGGATACAGACCTGGAACCAATGCCTCAGTGCCAGGTGGGTTAGGACCACGTGCTGGTAGCTGCATTTAACAGAACAGAATGCCTTCTCAAAGTCTATAGTTGCCACTGCAACTGATGTGTGGGATCAAGAGGAAATGTGCATCAGGTTAATTAAAAAGCATATATGGTTGCAGCTAGGCCTTCCCTTGACAAAGCCCATCTGGTAAAGGTGCACTAGGTGGGGTAATAGAGGGTCTAACATGGCAGCAAGGGGGCTTTGGCATATATTTTACTGTCTACCATAATAAGCAAAACAGGTCCATAACTTCTGGGGAGGCCGAGGTCCTTCCACTTCTTCAGTAGAATGGTAATCATAGCCTCCGTGAGGGAGAGGAAGGATTCCAATCTGGTCTGCCTCTTTATACTCCAGGCACAGAAGCAGGGAGATCTGGTGAGCTAGGGGCTTTAAGAACTCTGCTGGATTGGAATTCCCACCTGGTACTTTATTTATTTAGTTTTTGTTGACCGGGTAAATGCACTAGACAAATTCTGCCTATTTTCAGGCATGACCCGGGGAGAGGGATACAGATAAATGCCAACTGACCTTGAACCAGATTAAGCTGATGATGAGTTGATGGCATGTTTTAGTGTTTTACCACAGTTTAGGGAGAGCAGGGCTTTGCTTATCTCCTTGGGATTAAGCAGTGCTCCCTGTTGTTGTGTCAGCCTGCAGAGGTGAAGGGATTCAAGAAAGATTTGAGTGGCAGCAGCATCAAGTGGGGTTGAGGAAGAGTAAAGGGTGGAGTAAAACTGGTTCATTATGACATTTACCTCCTTAGGGGCAGCCTTAGTCCACCCTGTGTGGTCCTTGAGACCTGTTATGAATCTCTCTGCCTACTGCTTGTGGAGGAGGTAGACTAGGAGCTTTTCCCTTCATCCTCCTTCCCACCCCAGTTTGTGACAGAGTCACAAGATAGCTATCTCTGCTTTTCTTGTCAGCAGGGTGTTGCTCTCCAGCCTACATTTCATGATCTTTATGCAGAAGGCAGAGCTGGAATCAGGGTGTGTGGCTGCCTTATAAAGGGATATTTGTTCCTGCAGGCCTTGCTCCAAGGTAGAGAGAGAGTCTTTTTCCTCTGGTGACATTGATAGGCTGTAAAACTGATAATTTTGCCCATGAGGGTGACTCTCAGGGCTTCCCAGGTGTTGCCAGCAGATGGGTCCTGCAAGTCATTAAGCTCCAGAAATTGTCTGGTTTCCAACTAGATCTTTTGCCAAATTCTGATTCCTTCAGATCCATGAGGATGATTTGGGGTTCAGAGTCCTCCACATAAAATGAAGCTGGACAGGAGCATGGTCTCTGAGATGACCTGTGGCATGATGCTGGCACCAAAGGCATCCTGCTTTATGAGGGAGGACATCATCCAGAGGTCTATATGGCTGTATGTGCCATGAGGTACTGATTGGCAGGAATATCCCGTCTCTTGGGTGGAAGAGAGGCCAGATGTCCACCAGATCTTGGTCCTTCATTAGTACAATGAAACGTCCAAGAGCCTCTGACATGGGATTCAGAGTTGTAGTTGGTCTGATCCATTGGTATCAGGGTAAGACTGAAATCTCCACTAAGCAGGATCGGAGTCAGACCAGGGCTGGCACTCCCTGTGTTTTGTGTGAGTTCAAGAAAGAATGTAGGATTGTCATTATTAGAGACATACTGTAGATATTAACCAATAAGATCAGGAACCTGACATGTCCATCAGGGATTTAACACAGCTGCCTTGGGGTGCTGCTCCATAGTGTACGGCATCTGGCTCAAGACTTTGTGTGTTAAAATAGCCAGCCCCCTCCACCCACTTGTTGGAGCGAGAGAGAGAGAGAGAGAGAGAGAGAGTGAGCTAGAGCTGAAGCATGAAGTGATTACACAGCCCAGTTTTTAGCCATACAAGGTTGGTCAGCTGTGATGAGCTTGGTTTTCTGTAAAAGTACTAAATTATATTGGAGTTTCTTAAAGTGTGATAAGACTTGCTTCCTCTTGACTGGTGAGTTTAGTCCTTGGACATTGCAAGTGTGACAAATAATTTCACCCATTATAAATCAGAATGGCCTTAGAGATGCAAGATGAATGGGTCAATAGCACAGGAGGGTGCAACATCCAGGGGTGGGCTCCAAATCGAGGGGCTAAGTAACCACCGGGAGGGGGTTGGCATACTTAAGCGCAGGAAGAGGGTAACATGAGGAGAAATCCCCAGTTCAATGTGGGCTTACCATATTACAATAGCAAATTATACCTCTGAGAGAATCCTGGAACAACAGAAGAAGATGCACTAAGCAATACCAAAACAACACCAACAATTTCTTTGAGAAGGTGTGAATATGGGTCAGCCCAAAATGTGAGCACTGGGCCTTCCAAAGCCTTTTCAAATGAGTGAAACTATTAAGCTTGTAAAACTTTAAAATTTTTAATATCAAGCAGCACTATAAAAAACATTACATAGCTAAGTACAGAGACCCTCCCCAATTTGCAGTCCATACATATTTGAAGAACAGATCTAGTGAACACACTTCAGGGTTTTGTTGGCAAAAGGAAGGAATATGACTAGCAATCAGAATCCAAGGTGGTGGTGGTGGGGGGGGGCGGGTTCCCATTAGAAAGGGACAGTGCTTCAGAAGGGGCACTGAGGATCAGGGACCCTGGCGGTGGTGGGTTCCATGAGATCCCAGTGTCTGACAGTGCAGAGTGAGAATGGATACTGATTAGGAAGCTGGGCATGAAGATGCTTTTTGAGCAGCCGGAGGGGGACAGGAGAGTCAGACAAACTGTGCTGTTCCCTGACTGCCTCACCTAGTGAGACCCCTTGGAGGATGGCTCCAGAGTGAAAGCTATAACCAAGGTTACTGAATTTCAAAGATTGCTCGCATTTCACCCTCAATCCTAAGTGAGCAGGTGGGGGGGGGGACCAACAGCAGGTGCAGTTAAAGAGCAGAAGCCTTCATGATGTGGATGTACTACACAGGGACTGTACCCAGCCCATTTGTCTGCCCTCATCATTGATCCAGGAACTACCAGTTGCATACTGCGGTAAGTCTAACCAAGCACCACCACTGCTAAATAAAAACAGTTATATTAAGAGCAATAAACTATGGATAAAATGACAACTAGTCCGGATATCACAAGCTGAAAAGAAATCACCCAAAGATAATGTTAGACCAAGGAATTATGCAAGCTGCTCTGCAGACAAAAACTTGGAGTAACCCAAAATAAAATGTCAAAAGGATTTAGAAACAGTCTATGGAGTGACAAATCTTGCAGCATAGTCCAACACTGCTGGGTAGCAAAACAGATGAGAAAACTAGGATGCAGGCACCCCACTCATAAGGGTAAAGTACTGATCTAATGCCCCATGTGACGGACCTTGGGTCCCTTACAAGCATACTGCCATTTTTGTTCTTTAAAACACATGCAACATGAGAGAACCCTCAAGCTTAATTCCCATTAGCTGGTCCATATACTCGAGGGCTGCCAGGAAGATGAGCTCAGCATTAATTATGGGCAAGAAATTATTATCCCTGTATGCATAGCCAGCAACTTTTGTTTTTCCTGGGGGGGGCTCAACAAATGGCCAGGGGTCTGTGGGCTGCCAAGGCCCCCAGACACTTTAGGGTGTTTGGTGCTCTGTGGTGCATTTTGAGAGTTTTACTGAAGAGATAGCACAGTATAAACAAACACCACTGAAATCATAGCACAGTACCCACATTTGCCAGCATTTTGGTGGTTCAGCATATTTCTCATTTAGAAGTAAGCAGAACCACCAAAATAGGATGCTGTTTAAAAAAAAGCTCATTGGACAGCAAGTCCCCATATCTTCGTCACTGAGAACCTACCTCTCAAAACATAGATTCAACACCTGGAGGCCATCCTCAGTGCTGCCAAACAACCCCTCACCCCCAGAAAAATTAGTCCAGCAGCCGGTGGCACTAAAAGCCCATCGCCTGTGCTGGGCTGGCAAAGAACCCTTCCCATCAAACATTATTCTGGCACTTGAAACCTAGCCTGAGCGCTGGCAAAGAACACCCATCCAAAACATTAATCAGACACTGGGATCCTGTCTGCAGTACCAGCATAATCCCAAGAAATAAATATTTTTTCCCTCATCCTGCTTCTCATCAGACTCCAGTCCTTCCCAGCCAAATGACGAGCTTAACAAATACATAAAGAAATCCTCCCCCATCCCACTGGCATCTGCTCTCACCTAGCACCTGATGCCAGACTACGTCCCAGTAAATAAATGACTTCTTCCCCAGTCATTTATGCCCCAACCCTCACCCAATACCAGAACCAGTAAATAGGTAAATAACCTCTATCTCACCCAGATCCCTTCTTACCCTCCCCGCCCAGCTTGATCCCAATTAAATAAGTAAAGAAACCTTTCTGATCCCACTGGTCCCCCATCCCTCTCTTCTCACCCCACCCACCACTCCAAGTCTAAAAACTTCCTTGTATTTAGTGGTTCCCTTTTGCACCCCTTCCCCAGACAGTGATGAGCACTGCCCTCTATTCATCTTCTCTATGGCTGGATGTTGTCTGATTAAACTGCAAACTGCAATCTATTATACTCTGTTGTATCTTGAATGCATCTCACCTTGTCTCTGTAAGCAGGACTGGGTTTTATATTTAAATGCATTAAAGCAACCCCACAGTACCTGCAGGATTTTTCAGAAGTGGTAGTCTTTCACACATTAAATCACCAACAATGTTCAATGAGTGAAAACTGCATTTATAGTTCTCCTCCATGTTATCCACCAAACCCGCATACATTATGGCGTGAAACTCAAGGAGGGAGAACAGTCGCTTTGCCATTTTATTCATCCAGAAAATCCCATACCCAAGTAGGCAGTAATGTCATGATATACCCATACTCCAGGCAGTAATAAATAATAACAGAGAAAACACATATATAGTCAAACTCGCCATAGGTATCGTACCAGACAGTATTGGTGAATTAAGTGCAAGCCGAGGATAATAGGGGTGCCTTCCTTTCTTCAGATTTTGGTAGCAAAAGAAATTAGTACATTTACTGTTTAACACTGGGTTTTCAGTCCTTACTCCTCACACTGGCCTGGTGGTCTCTGGCTCACTTGGAGAGGAGTTAATTGCCCAGTGGAGTACGACTGTTGTTTTGCTGCACATTATGACATTTTCCACACAACCAGCCTGTACCAAGTGACTGCGACAGGATGCTGCCATGAGGCTCGCAACCCAAATATAGATCCACTCCAAGTTCAACCAGGCTGAGGGGTGACTCAGATGAGAACCCAATCTGTGCTTCTGTCTTCTGGACCGGTGACCATGACTGGCTGGCTGCGGCAGACTCTGACCATCCTGACACCCAAAAGACACACCATGCAATCAAAACCACATGCAGTCACGGACCTGACCTGTTCTTCACTGGTGCTCACTGACACACATGCACTACACCTCCTAGGTTACAAGTTTTCATGGTGGGAGCATGCAAAAAGCTGCAGTCCTAGTGACTGGTTGCCGCTGACTCCGTGGGGTATCCCTCTTTAGTTTAACCCTTAGTTACATTTCAGGGCTAATATGCAGCCTGCACTCATATTAACTCAAATTGAATTACACAATTCTGGGAAGGGGGGACATTGCCCATACCTTAACTTCTGTTGACGGGGGCTTTAGCCCCTCAGCCCCCCGCAGTAGTCAGCACCTGTGCCTGTATGTGTGGTCTAAACCATGAAGACAAACTCTCCATGCCACACAGTTCTCAATGACTAGCTCTTCCCATGGATGACTATCACAAAAAAGGCTCCACAAAGTGATACTAAGCCCAGAAATACAAAGCAGTCCAATTATATAGGAAGTTAAATGTGCCACAAGTCTGAGATACAAGGCCTTAAGGTGCAAGTAAGGCTGCATTGTCACTGAGAGTGGAACTAAGAAGGGCAGGCAGTCGGCTGTCAAGTGTGGCAGTTGTATACCGAGGGCAAGTTGGACGGCATGTGACATGGAATCTCAGAGGTGGAAGGCAGGGGGGATTTGAAGTAGGGACTGCAAGTACTGGAGCAGGTATGACCCGGTGCCCCTTGTGCTGGATATTTGTGTCCAGACACTGTGGTTCCAGACACCCCGTCAGCTCCCCACATCCCAGATTATTGAAGAAAACATCAGTTACTCACAGTTCAGCCAGAGGGAATACAATGGTCTGAGGCCTGGAGTGCTGGTCAGGCTTCAGCTACAGTGCAAATACTGGTAGGGCAGCCTGCAGGCTCCTTTGATGGGAGTGGGTGGTAAAGGGACCACATCAGCCACAGTCAATGCCCAGGATTTCTATCGGGTAGGGGCCAGTCCTGATTGAGTGGACCTTGCGGCTTCATGGTACCTGAGGCCTTAGTTGTAGCAGGAGTCTGTTGAGATGGAGGAGAAGCTGGGAAAAGTGGGCCATATTTGTTTTTAGCTAAGACTGGAGCCAAGCCATCCAAAGAATCCCCTGTTTCTTACTCCTGGCAATGACTACGAGAACTTGTGGGGTTGAGGAGTCCTTCTTGTGGTGCTGGCAATTTAAGTGGCATTTTTTACTCCTGGAGGGCAGTGACTGTGTCTCAAGGTCACATTGTCTGTCCAGTTGTTGTTCTGCTGCAGAGGCTGGGCATGCATTGGTGTAGGGAGTAAAAAGATATCTGCGTTGTGTGTTTCTATCTTCAAAAAACTCAGGCCACACCAAATGAATGTTTTCCTCTGGTTTATTTTCGGTTTGCGAGTCTTCATATTTTTAGTTTTGGCAGCTTTTTGGCTTAGTAGAACACTTAATTAGATAAAAGGAGGTAGTTATTCTGCCTTTACTCTAAGGAGATTTGGTACTACAACTGTGCCTCTGCTTATAATGTAATTGCCTAAGGGAACCACCCCCCCACATGCCCCTTCCAATGCTTCATCACTTCTGCAACTGCAGTTTTGCAGACAATGAGCCAACATCTCAAAACCGGAACATGCCATTGGCAACAATTTAAAGTTGTCGATCATTTTTCGAGCTGATTTCCCTCAGCACAGATGACATGAAACTTAAAAATAAACTGGAGTAGCTTTAGAAAACGCAGTTAAAGACTCCGTTAAAATATAACAGTGACAAATAGACATGGCATATACTGAATTAAGCACAGTGTTTCTCAGCTTCAGATATTTCCTACAACACTATGCCACTGGCAAAAGTTAACCTGGAATAAAGAAACCAAGAGTCTCTTAACTAAATAAAAAAAAACATAATGAGCTTCAAGAGAACAGAGCCAAGAAAAGACACACTTTACTCCGGCATCATTATAGTGAAGCTGATAACATTCATTACCGACTACTGTAATGTTTTTGCAGTTCTCCAAATAAGTAAAAAGAACAGCTTGACCTTGGGCAGCAGGGAACAGCTGTACAGACAGAAATGTTTGTAGACTGATTAAAAAGTCTTTGATTTTTAACCCACAAACTACTATATTTAGCCTCTGTGACATATTTGGCTATATTTAAGTAATGGGCATCATTTTTCTGTAACAATTCTTCTAACTGGGTTTTATCTGATTTACTTTTCTCATTAGAGTCTGTACATTGTTTAATTAAACATAA
Source organism: Neoceratodus forsteri (assembly GCA_016271365.2). Classification (NCBI taxonomy): domain Eukaryota; kingdom Metazoa; phylum Chordata; order Ceratodontiformes; family Ceratodontidae; genus Neoceratodus; species Neoceratodus forsteri. Next base: position 36,127,963 of record CM057450.1, read on the forward strand.
GTACGCATCTTCCTGCTTTTCAGAGGAGCTGTACTGATCTTCTTGAAGGTTCGTCTCTAAACATTTACATAATATGGAATCCATATTCACGTCAGTAGGTTCTCTGGTAAATCATGTCTGACTTCAACTCAGTTTTCCTAATGTGTTTTCCAATCTCCCTCCATACATGAGTAATTAGTTCAGGTATGGTAGGCATTCCTCGCAGTGGCTTCCTTCTCTTCTCGGTTCTTTTGATGTCGTCAGCAACCATATAGACTATCTTCAGACATCTGAGTCATGGCACCAATTGTAAGGAGTAAAAAGATAGCTGTGTTGTATGTTTCTATCTTCAAAACACTCAGGCCACACCAAACAAATGTTTTCCTCTAGTTTATTTTCAGTTTGCGAGTCTTCAACATAAATACAAGTATTCTGGTTAACTTCTCAAATACAGGTATATCTGGGTTTTGTTTGGTGCTAACTTATTCAATTTTATACAAGGTTTATATAATGTTTTCTTATCTTAAAAACTACTAACTCCCTAATATAGGCCAATCATAAAACAAAATAACCTATTAATCTTAGGGTGTGGTGAATAACAGTCAAAGCATAGAGATAACTGTATTGCTCATAATATCACAAGGTGTTTATTATATTTTCTTGCACAATCTCAAAAGTATTTACTTCATTTATAGAAGGTTCTTTATGTGCACTGTTCATAAACAGGTAATGCCATCCTAATAAGGGCATACTATCCTGTTCCAGTTCCCCACAGAACATCAAAATGCTGACCATTATAAAATCATAAGGTAAGGTGTTGTGTAATTATCACAAGACAAATATCACGAGACTTTTAACTAGGTCTGGTGAGAAACGATCATAGCTAACTATTTGAGTAAACACATTTGGTTATATAGTATAAGAAATCATACTGAAGCATTCTGTAAAATACTATACTTTAACACTCAGTCTATTATAAAAGGTTATACTGAAATAAATGTTATAATACAAAACGTTACACCACAATCACCCGTTTTGTGACTCTCTATACATAGAGATCACACAAGACGATGTTGCCATTGTAACATTTGTATTTGTCGAACCATGTGTTTCATCTTATGATACAATAACAATTGTATAATAATAATAACACATATTACTGCAATACCGCAACTCACCACTACTAGGGTTGGACAAGTACCCATAGCAGCCGATCCCCAATTCCACCAGGATATAATAGGGATATATGATGACTGTCTTTTACCTCTTTAGCAGAGGCCTTTTGTGTCAAAATAAGTCATTTTGTTTGTTGATGATACAACAAGGCACCAAGTGTCATTTTATCAATTTTGGGTAGGTCGAAATGAGGTGGAGTTGCCAAATCAGTGAGTAAATCTAAGGCCATACTGGAACCATTGATATGGGTAACATTTGTTCTGCTATAGGCAGGACGTTCTCTGAGGGTCCAATTTGCAACCCACCAGGTCTTGTCATTACACCCCCATATATTCCAAGGTTAACCTGCAATTACACAGCATGATTGGTTCCATCTCATAGCTTGGCGGCATTGATTTGCAGATGTTAGCGTAAATTTACATTGTTTAGGAAACCATTGGGCTGTTGATATCTCTTCTCCACCCATTAAGGTTTCATGTTCTTGTATGCACTATTGCTTAGGTAAGACAACATATTCATTGTGTACCATAATAATAGTGTCACCTGGTATTTGGAGTTTCATGATCTGGTCATGTATTAATACTCCCAAATTACTGATTTGCCACTATATTTTTGGTGGTTCAAAACATACAGGTATTATCACTAGTATGGGAATCACATTTTGCAGCACGTGTGCATATTGATTCGGTGAGTTCCATACTTTTATCATAGCCAAGGGTGGTAGGAATACATGGGGATGATCCAATAATCTAGTTATATTGGTTTCACCTATTCCTAAGGGTAACCTATTGGTCTCAATTTTATTTAACTCATTAGCTAGATAAGCATGTGCTTCAGCAGCTAATTGTGAGCAAGCCAGTTCTATATAACTTTCTCTAGACATATTAGAAAGTTAGTTATAAAAACAGACTGATACTTGTGCAATAATTTTAAAATTCTGTAAGGTTTCTTTAAATGCAAACCAATTAATGTCCTCATTATCAGCTGCTAATTTTGCAGTAGTTGATAATGGTCCAGTAGCCATATCTTTTAAAGTTGTTTCTAAAGAACGAATATGACCTTTTAAAACCATAGAATCAATACCATTATCAATTCTCAATCCTGAGCGTAACCAGACCCATATGTAAGCCTGGTGTTGCTTCTACAGGAATTTGAAATGACCACATCTTGTGTCTATTATGGTATCGATTTAAAGTATTATTATAATACTGTTGCCACAACAATACTAAAGCCCAATCCTTACACTGAAGCAGTAATCGTGGAAAAGGCAAATGTAGCAAAATATCATAATACTTCAATTTACATTTAACCCTACTGTATAAATTTTACACAATAGATGCATTACATAAAAAATGCCACATATTACGTTGTGATGCATTTACACCCCAATAAGATGTATTTAGCAATGTAAGAGTAAATGGATAATGTAATATGTCCTTTAGTTTTATTTGAAATAAATCTTGTTCTTCTGTTGTCAAATTTGTAGTATCCCCCAAAGTAGAATGGATATAGATTTCTTTCTGGGCTGTTGTGTTAATGACACACATCGCCGTGCCAGGCCAGGTGTCTGGCGGGTATCCCCATGTCACATTTTGAGATTGCCCATAAAGTACCATTTGACAAGAAGATATCCAGTGTGTTCATGTCATTCTCTTAATAGTACTGGGAGATCCCACACTGTATGATTAGCATAGTTCTTGTTGTATAAACTGTTCCATATGTGTCCTGGGCATTCATTGAATTATTTGGAAGTGGTCAGGATCAGCAAGGTACTGCTAAGCATAAGTACAGGATACATCATTGTACTTTACCTATTGGGAGAAACAGAGCAGTATCAGTTGTCATCAATTAAAGGCTAATACAGTTTACATTGATCCACATGGGCCCATTTGGTCTCTGTAGACCCTTGTTGAATTTGTCGGACCTGAATGACCCATGGTCCCAAAACATCAATGACGTCATAGGGTCCCATCCAATTAGCATCCCATGGTCCCTTCAGACCAAAATTTTTCACCATAACATTATGACCCCTTTTAATGGGTAGTATCACTTTTTTGTCATGTCTCTGTTGGTTTTTACAATGAGTCTGTGCCATATTTTTGGCAGCATGGGGTAAATAAATAGCTAACTGTTTTTGTAGTTGTAGCAAAAATATATCAATTTTGATGCAATTTAACACTGGTGTTGATAAATCTGGATCTGAAGGATAATACAGCTGCATATCTCGTCCAGTCATCAATTGATATGGGCTATAGCCAGTACTCTTGTTTTTGGTACCTCTGATACCCATTAGAATTCCTGGTAAGTGCCTCACCCACCCTTTACCAGCATGCAACACTGCCTTTTTTAGTGCATTTTTAGAGTGCGATTCAACCTTTCCACCATCCCTGATGATTGTGGAAGATAGGGTAAATGCAAACGTTGAGTGATATCCAAAATATCACACAAAGCTGTCATTATTTTCACTGTAAAGTGAGCTCCTCTATCACTTTCAAGTATTCTGGGGAAACCCCATCGTGAGAACACCTGTTCCCATAACGCTTTTGCAGTAGCTGAAGCACTATCATTACGTATGGGCAATGCTTTTACCCACTTGAAAATATGTCAACAATGACTAATAAATATTAGAACCCCCCTTTTTACAGTAGGCAAGGGCCCCACATAATCAATTTGTAAGCTGGAATAAGGACCATCCGCCAGGGTTATACCACTAATGGAACCCTTTTTCCAGGCACTGGAGGATTCATCTGTGCACAGATGAGACAAGCCTCCAGGTACTGATTAACATCTTTTCCCATTTTTGGCCACCAATATTTTGTGGAGTCCATAATGACCCCAAATTCAATAAAAATTTATAATAATATCTTTTCTAAATGAAGTGGGTGGTATCCACTTCCTAAACCCAGGTTGTCATTCCCATACTACGATATTTTTCCATATGGTAACATGTTTGGTTGCACACTGTCTAGTGCCTTTTCTTTGCTTCTGACAACCCACTATCCAAGCATCTGTATCTTGGATGTGCCCCAAACTTGGGGCTTGTGAGATGGCAGCTATCCATTTAATATGGTGTTTGTCAAATTCGTCCATCTGCCACAATTGTGTAGAATCACCTCCTAGAGGGTCTACCCATAAGCTTATTTGTTTGGCTGAGCAAGATTATCCACTAAGTTATTGTTTAATTTATGGATATCTTTTATGGAGTCTTCTGGTGAGCTCTTACTTTACAAATTGCTATTTTCAAAGATGTTTGAGCTCCTATGTCCCATATACAGTATGTTGTAATATGGGAACAAATGCGACAGGTTCTCCACATGCTGTCTGCATTTCTCATTTAGTCCAAATTGACAAAAAGTCTAATTAAGTGATAACATTCAGCGAATTGGAGTATACGAAGCAATAACTAGTTTTGGGTTTCACCTCGGCATTTAATCAACACAGAAGCTGGTTATTGTGAGTTTACTCCAACTCTCTGAATGTTATTACTATTATACAAGCTGGGGTGTGTTAGAAAAAAAATGTTTTACTGTCGGGAAAACGCTGGCACAACAGCATTTTCTACTGCTTGTTTTTTTTATATGTGTGGGGACGTGATTAAACCACTGTGGGTGGAGGGTGATTAAAACACTGTGGGTGCAGTTTTAGGTGAATTAACTACTCTGGGCCATTGTTTTGAAGTTTGTGGGGAAATAAGTGACCAGAGTTCTGAATGTTGATTGTCTGAGTACAGATACCTGTCATATAAGAAGGAATTTACCACAAAAGCACAGTCTGAGAAGATATTAATAGTCTCCTGAGGGCAAGCCATAATAGTTCCATGGACTGCCTGTAATTCTGCTCTAGGGGCAGAAAATGATAATGGGCACCATACTAATATTTTTTGATTAGTAGTCAGTGCCCATATGGTATATCCTGTATGGAAATGTCCATCCTCCCAAAAACGAGAGCTATCTACATAAACATCTCTTGCTTTAGTATTTGGTTCTGCAGATAATATGGGTTTAAAATTAATTCCCATTACAGTTCCACAATTGTGTGCCTCTCCCTCCCATGCCATTAATTTAACTGACATAGGTGAGGTACATTTTTCTACAGTGATATTTTTCCCTTGTAGAACTAAAGCTTATTTAACCAGTCACTGGGAAGACACATCTCTCACATCCCTTTTAAGTAGAAATTTCACTGGAGTGTGAGACGTTTGCAGGATAATTCTATTAAGCCCAACAATATGTTCTGTGGCTTGTATTGCCCAGTACACAGCTAACAAATGTTTTACACATTCTTCATGTGTCTCTTCCACAGGTGTTAATACACAAGAAAAATATCCCACAGGATGTAAAGTCCCTGCTCTCATTTGTAACAGTACTGCATTGATTACCTGATCTGTTGCATGTACCTGTATTACAAAATCAGAGGACTCAGAAGGACTAATAAAAGCTTGAGCTGTCATTAGTGCTTGCTTAAGAGCTATAAAAGATGATAAACAAAAAAACTTATTTTTTTTAAGCTACTTTACATGTGAGATTTAAATAAATCTTGATTACTTTTTTTTCTGTTTTTAGACAGTAAATCACATTCTCCATGTCAGAGTGAAAAGTTCACTTGTATAGCTTACAATACAGCAGGACCTGAAAAATCTTGACAAAATTATGTGTTCAACTTAGATTAAACATGGAAGTCAAATTGTGTTGCAAAAGGTCACCAATTGCAACAAGGTGAACATTACCATATTTTTAGTTTTGGCAGCTTTTTTGCTTAGTAGAACACTTAATTAGATAAAAGGAGGTAGTTATTCTGCCTTTACTCTAAGGAGATTTGGCACTACAGCTGCGCCTCTGCTTATAATGTAATTGCCTAAGGGAACCAACCCCTCCACGTGCCCCTTCCAATGCTTCATCACTTCTGCAACTGCAGTTTTGCAGACAATGAGCCAACATCTCAAAACCGGAACATGTCATTGGCAACAATTTAAAGTTGTCGATCATTTTATGAGCTGATTTCCCTCAGCACAAATGGCATGAAACATAAAAATAAACTGGAGTAGCTTTAGAAAACGCAGTTAAAGACTCCGTTAAAATATAACAGTGACAAATAGACATAGCATATACTGAATTAAGCACAGTGTTTCTTAGCTTCAGATATTTCCTACAACACTATGCCACTGACAAAAGTTAACCTGGAATAAGGAAACCAAGAGTCTCTTAACTAAATAAAAAAAACATAATGAGCTTCAAGTGAACAGAGCCAAGAAAAGACACACTTTACTCCGGCATCATTATAAGGAAGCTGATAACATTCATTACCAAATACTGTAATGTTTTTGCAGTTCTCCAAATAAGTAAAAAGAACAGCTTGACCTTGAGCAGCAGGGAACAGCTGTACAGACATAAATGTTTGTAGATTCATTATAAAGTCTTTGATTTTTAACCCACAAACTACTATCTTTAGCCTCTGTGATATATTTGGCTATATTTAAGTAATGGACATCATTTTTTCTCTAACAATTCTTCTAACTGGGTTTTATCTGATTTACTTTTCTCATTAGCGTCTGTACATTGTTTAATTAAACATAAGTACGCATCTTCCTGCTTTTCAGGAGAGCTGTACTGACCTTCTTGAAGGTTCATCTCTAAACATTTACATAATGTGGAGTCCATACTCACTTCAGTAGGTTCACTGGTAAATCACGTCTGACTTCAACTCAGTCTTCCTAATGTGTTTTCCAACCTTCTTCCATACATGAGTAATTAGTTCAGGTATGGTAGGCATTCCTCGTAGTGGCTTCCTTCTTTTCTCGGTTCTTTTGATGTCGTCAGCAACCATATAGACTATCTTCAGACATCCGAGTCATGGCACCAATTGTAAGGAGTAAAAGGATAGCTGTGTTGTGTATTTATATCTTCAGAAAACTCAGGCCACGCCAAATGAATGTGTCCCTCTGGTTTATTTTTGGTTTGTGAGTCTTCAACATCACTACAAGTATTCTGGTTAACTTCTCAAATACAGGTATATCTGGCTTTTGTTTGGTGCTAACTTATTCAATTTTATACAATGTTTATAAAATGTTTTCTTATCTTAAAAACTACTAACTCCCTAATATAGACCAGTCATAAAACAACATAACCTATTAATCTTAAGATGTGGTGAATAACAGTCAAAGCATAGTGATAACTGTATTGCTCATAATATCACAAGGTGTTTTTCATATTTTCTTGCACAATCTCAAAAGTATTTACTTCATTTATAGAAGGTTCTTTATGTGCACACCATTCATAAACAGGTAATGCCATCCTAATAAGGGCATACTATTCTGTTCCAGTTCCCCATAGAACATCTAAATGCTGACTATTATAAAATCATAAGGTAAAGTGTTGTGTAATTATCACAAGACAAGTATCACAAGACTTTTAACTAGGTCTGGTGAGAAACTGTCATAGCTAACTATTTGAGTAAACACATTTGGTTATATAGTATAAGAAATCATACTGAAGCATTCTGTAAAAGACTATACTTTAATACTCAGTTTAACTATTATAAAAAGTTATACTGAAATAAATGTTATAATGCAAAATGTTACACCACAGTTGGAATCCATGGATTTGTCAATGTACCCAGAGTGGCAAGATGTCCCAGTGGGTTTGATTCCCTAAGCCCACAATTCCTTCAGCCAGTTTTTGCATAAAAAGTCCATCAGTACCTCTGGGGGGGTATAAAAAAGCAAGGGTATCCTATTATGCAGTACATGTATGGTGGCATGATAGTGTAGAGAGAACTGTAGGCCAGTTCTGTGAATAATATGCCTTAGCTCTGTATATTCATGGCATTTGGAGGAGAGGTATTTTTAAGAGTGAAAACCTTCAAATACCTTGAAGTAACTGTGGATGACACCTTATCTTTTGCATTCTATGCTGGCAATCCAGTGGCCGCAGTTAACAGAAGGCTGGGTGCCTGTTTCATAACTGGAACAATCTAATTGTGGATGCTAGATCCTTTATTGTGGCCAGCTCCATTCTGTCACTTATACTGTAAATCATTGGTTCCCTGTCTATGTGGTAGCTTGTGATACAGTGCTAAACCGAGTAAAGCTGATCTGTAATAAGGCATACCTCTTTGTACTTGCTGCTGATATCTACACTCTTAGTTGTACCCTTTACACACTCACTAACTGGCTACCTTTACCAAGCAGAATAAAGTGCCAGACCTCTTTGCTAGCCAGACAGGTACTGTTGGGCCCAACACCCCCTGCTTTAACAAATTTCTTCTGCACAGTCTCTAACCAGTACAATACCAGGAACATAGCCATGACTGCCCTTATACCTCCTTTGCAGCATGCTCAGCTAGGCAAGTGGTCATTTACTGTCAAGGCCACTAACTAGCTAAATGAATTGCCTGATACTTTTTTATATTTTTTTATTTAGCTTTTGTTAACCGGATAAGTGCACTAGCCATAAAATGACTATTTTCAGGCACGACCCAGGAGAGTACAGACATGCAGAAACTTAACAGGATAACAGTTTATAAGTGCTTTATGTACAATGAGTTAAAGAGAATACAATATATCAGAACGTACAAAGTAAAGCGCTTTACATACAATGAGTTAAAGTGGATACAGTATATCAGAGACATACAGAGTAAACCATTCATAAGTTCATGGGTGCCTACCTATGCAATGAATAGAGAGGACCTTGGACAATAAGTTATCAGGTGACATATCATATGAACAGAACAAGGTACACAAAAACAAAAACAGGTAATACAAAAGGAAGAAATAACCATTGACAGCAGGGGGTGTCATGAAGGAAAAGGTCGGTAAGTGAGGAAGAGGGGAGCAAGCCATGAAATTAGATTATATGAGTGTATGTAAGTGTAAGGGACATGCCTGCAGTGCAAGATTATATATGGGCAGGGAAAGGGAGCCAGGACAGGCTGAGGCAGTAAAAGGGTTATATAGAAGTGAGGAAATACTATTGTATGGCCAGAGATATCAGTCATTAGGTAGGGTGAAAGCAGGAACAGGTATCAGCAATCAGCAGATTCGAGTGCAATTTTCTCTTAAAGCATGTGTGGGAGCTAGAAAGTCTAATATCGAGGGTAAGGAAATTCCACAGTTGTGGAGCTGCAAGCTCAAATGCAGCAGTTTCTTTCCTAGTGTGGCACCTCAACAAATTCAGAAAGGAATTATCAGCTGATCGTAGACCATGGAGTTTGTCCTGAGGAACAAGTATAGTTGCAAGACACCTAGGGGTTTGATTTTGAATTATTGAATCAATAAGAGAGCCAAGGTAGTATTTCCTACTAGCTAATGAAGAGAGCCAACCAAGATCATTATAAAGTTAACAGTGGTGTTTAAGCCGAGGAGCAGAAGAGGCATAGCGAGATATGTTGTTATACATAATATCCCATCTAAGTAGGTCAGTTTTATGAGCAGCCCCAAATAAGGGAGCCCCATAGGTTAGGGTGGGGAGCAGAATCCTCCTCGCAATGGCCATTTTAGCCAATGGCATGAGCATATAACTAGTCTTATATGCAACACCCAGTTTGGAGTTGACAGCTCTACAAACAGACTATACATAAAGATTAAGATCAAGAGATTGGGGGACTTCCAGTGATGCACCGTGCCGTGTAGCAGATTCCCTGTAGAGTTCCAGCCACCCACTCCAATAATATCAATTTAATTTACTAAATCACACAACCAGAGTATCGCAGCATACTTAACTATAAGTCAGAATATCACAGGAACACTCCGGGATATATTCAGAGAATCAGAATGGAGGTGGATACAAAAAAAAGTTTACCTAAACGCATGCCATCTGTGACGCCCAAAAAGGCCCCGAAGAAGCTGCGGGCTGCTAATCTTAACCTCGAGGCCAGCCCTTCTTATGTAGAAAGTGAGCCGCTTACCTTACAGTGGTTCCTCTAGGAGTTTAGGCCATTCAGAGATGATCTCCACGGTCTGGCCTCTGACTTCAGCTCCTTTAATTCAAAACTGGAGGAAGTTTCACAAAGAGCCATGGATAATTCTGCTGGGCTATTCTCACTCAAGAAACATCAGGATAAGCTTGACCCCAAACTTGCCACCTACAGACAACACCTGGCCAAACTTGAGTTAAAAGTGGAGGACCTTGAAGGACGTAGTAGGAGAAATAATGTAGTTATCATTGGTCTCCATGAAGGAGAAGGGAATGACATGATTATGTTTATCCAGAAACTGGTGGAGAAGTTGGTGGGTCCCTCTCCCTTTGGCGCTAAATACATCACTGAAAGAGCACATAGAGCTCTTCGTCCAAAACCAGCTTCTGATGCCCCTCCTCGCACTGTTATTTTCCGCTTTCTCAACTTCTTGTAAAAACAGCACTTCTTACAAAAAATTAAGGAGCTTCAAGAAGTAAGTTGGGAAAGGAAATGCCTGAGGATAGTCCAGGATCTTCCAGTGTTGGTCCGCCTTAAAAGAACAGCCTTACACCCGGTGGTAGTCAAGCTAATTGCTGCTGGCATTAAGTTTAGGATGGTGTATCCAGCAAAGCTGAATGTCCTAATCACGGGAGTTTGGACCACCTTTGAAGACCCCGAATCTGCTTCTGCACATCTGAAGTCTGCCTTTCCTGATTTATTCAAGAACCCCTGATTGTAATGCCATGATGACAGGGGGGACATTTTTCTTTGTTTAGGGGCTGTAAGTTCGGATTTAATTCTAGCAAGTTTTACTAACCTTTGGCTTAGTAGATACCCCTGCTGGGGACATTCACTGGACTATTAACCCCCCCTTTAATATGTCTGGGCACCTTTCCAACAGCTCCACCATGGAAATATGTATTTGGGCAAAGTTACAGTGCAATTTTCACATTAGTGAAGAATCGTCCCAATGTTGGATTCTCCTATTGGCATTTCCATGCTGTCACCACTAGATGGGGCTCCGTGATTACAAATGCAAGTTCTCCAGTTTAATTCCTGCTGGCTTATTGAACTGTCTTGACTCATAATGTCCATTTTGTCTTTCCCAGCCTCAGAGACTTGCCAGTGAATTGTTCTTTCTCACCACCATGCAGGGCTTCCGATTACCTTGTAGATTAGTACTGGCGACTTTCTAGAATGTCCCGCTCATTTTTATTTTATTAATAACATGGGCTAAAAGAACTGGAAAGGATGAGTGCTACACCTGGCACTCGGTTATTGGGGCATATGTTAATTTTTTCAGCTGCGGTATATTACTAATACTACTTACTTTTCTTTTGACCTGTAGAATGGGAGCTGTTTCCTATAATGCCAAAATTACCTGCTGAGATGTATAAAGCAGATTAAGCTTAAATTTTTAATTTTTTTCATTTGTTTTCCTTTTCTCAGATCAGCCTAGGTCGTCATGTTTTACGAGTGTGTTAACGCTACCAATAGTCTCAGTAATTTGCTGGCCTTCTTTGGGTTTATTTCCTTTGATATATACATTTTTTAATTGATTGGAGAATTATTCCTCAACTAATAACCTTGTACCTTTGACCTCTCCAGTTAGGGTAATTTGCTGTAATAGCTTATTGTTAAGTAGATGTTAATGAGTGATAATTGTTATTTTTACCACTTTATATAGTTACGTTTTGTTAGGGTGGTTGGAGTGGAGGGAAATGTTTTGGGGCGTGATGCAGAAGGCGAACTGCAGTAGGAAGGAAGGAGGGAGGGTGGGATGGGTTAAGGTTTTTATATCTTTACAGTTCAATGAATATCTAGATAGTTCATTTGGGGTTGAGGGGAGGAGGGAGGAGGTTCACTTCACACAGGGACACTTGGCTGGGAGAAATGTTTGATGTTTGGCTCATACTTTGTCCAGTTTATAACTTGCCATGGCTGGGGCACTGAAAATAATTACTTGGAATGTGCGGGGGGTCAGACATAAAGTTAAACAGTATCAGATCCTTAAGCACCTAAATCTTCTGACTGTGGACATTGTATTCATGCAGGAATCCCACTTACTTAATACTGAGACCATGAAGTTACGTAGACAGCAGATGGGTTAATACTTCACAGCAGAGGGCAATGCCCAAAACTGCAGGGTCCTGAGCCTGTTGCAAAGAGCCATACCATTCTTCACTAGCCAAACTATAGCAGATTCTGAAGGGTGATATATCTTTGTAAGGGGTATGCTCCACACTAGAGAAATTATTTTGGGTAGTATCTATGGCCCCAACATTGACACACCCAGCTTCTTCATGCATACAGTATTCTTAATATCCTCTCACCATTTTTACTTATTCCCCTAATCATAAGGGGCTATCTCAACTTAGTTTTTGACCCACAAATAGACCACTCAGGTAAACCATGTAAAGGACTTTCCCCCACAGAGCGGGCACTCCGAAATTTGTTAGATGGCACTGGACTGACAGATATTTGGCATACCCTTCATCCCCTGGACAGAGAATTTAGTTTTACATCACCGGTACATCATTCAACCTCCCGATTGATTACCTGCTTATTTCCCAATCCTTAATCCCTGGAGTCTTAGACTCTGCCATTCACTCGGGCCCACTTTCTCATCATTCACCAGTTTCTCTTTTGATCTTTCTTACATTTCTTCCCAAGGCAGGCAGGAGTTGGAAGGTTAACAACCAATTGCTGAAGATCCCAGATCACGTGACATATATATCTGATCATATCACTCTCTTTACGGATGTTAATGCTTTCTCTACTGGAAAACCAGATATTGAATGCTGCTCCTTAAAAGCCTATCTCAGGGGCCTGCTGATAGGTCTGGCAGCCAAAAGAAAAAGAACTCAGGATGAACAGCTGAAACACTTGTTATCCCAAATTCGTGTCATGGAGCATGACTTATCCCTCCAATCCTCAGACCAAATTAGGCAAAACTTTAGGAAACTCAAAGATTCATATTTGAATTTATTAAGAGAAAAGGTTGAATTTACCATTTTGAAAACGCAGGTTCTTCATATAGATCAAGGGGAAAAGGCTGGTCATCTCTTGGCACTCAAACTCAAACAACTTGAATCTCATAGACTAATTGTGGCAATTCATTCCCGAGAAGATGATACCTTAAAAACTTCCCCGTCAGACATACTTTCCGAATTTAGGAGCTACTATGCAAAACTATATAGCTCCATGGATGATCCCCCATCTTTGCCGCAACTAAATTCCTACCTAGAATGCTCTTCTTTACCTTTGCTCTCAGACTCACAGAAAACTTCTCTAGTTGCTCCCATTACTCTAGAGGAGATACTCAGAGTTATTGAAGACTTGCCCTTGGACAAGACTCCTGGTCCGGACGGATTTTCCTCTAATTTTTATAAAATCTTTTCCCAACAACTAGCACCATCCCTTTTTTCCCTTTTTAACCATATTCTTTCTGGACAGGCCTCAGATGGATCCTTATTCGAAGTCTTAATTACCTTAATACTCAAGGAAGGTAGTCCCCCGATAGAGTCCAAAGTTATAGACTGATTTCCCTCTTGAATCAGGACCTTAAAATCTTAAAGAAGCTCCTGGAAAACCTTCTGAGCCCTGTCTTGTTAGATATTATAGGACCGGAACAAGTAGGTTTCATGCAAGGTAGATCCCCAGTTGATCATCTCAGAACCCTTGCGCATGTCTTCTCAGCTTCCAAGGATGCTGATTTCCCTGCTGTTTTGGTCTCCCTGGATGCCAAGAAGGCATTTGATGGGGTCAATTGGAATTTTTTGTTTCAATCACTGGCAGCATTTGGGTTCCCCCCTCTGCTTATAAAATGGATAAGAGTATTGTATAAATCTCCTACAACACGGGTTGTTTGTAATGGACTGCTGTCTGATTCTTTTACACTCCATTCAGGAACTAGACAAAGCTGTCCATTATCCCCCCCTGCTGTTTAATATCTATTTGGAACCTCTTATTTGGAGGATCACAGCAAATCCTGATGTTCAGTGTCTAAGCATCCATCATCAAGCTATTAAAGTCTCGGTATATGCAGACGATTTGCTCCTTCAATTATCCCAGCCCGATACTTCTATAACTGCCTTACTTACCATCCTGGATGAATTTAGCTCTTTGTCCAACTATTAACTAAATAGAGACAAGACGGTGGTTTTTCCCTTGAATCATAAAGTACTAAAACCAGTTGCCTCCACAGCGGGTTTTTCTTGGCAACCCAACTCATTAAAATACCTGGGGATAAATCTGTCTAGAGACCCAAATAAATTTGCTAAATTAAATCTCGACCCATTAATCTCCATTATTAATCAGGATTTAAAGAGAGGGGCATCACTTTTTCTTTCTCTTTGGGGAAAAATTAATATTATCAAAATGAATATTTTCCCACGGTTATTCTATCCATTAAATCTTTTGAATATTTAGCTACCTCTAGCATGGTTTAAAAAGATACATCAAATGCTTTCAGCCTTTATTTGAGCTGATAAGATAGCCTATGATAGCCTAGGAAAAGATCTCGGCACCAAAATTGAAAGGGGGACTTTGCTTACCACACCTAGGACCTTACTACTGGGCTAGTCATGCAAATAAATATCTGAGATGGTTATTGTCAGAGCAGCCCTCACTGCTGTATCTCTTTACACCAGTATGGCTTAAAATAGAACGTACTTTAATACAAATTCATGGACTATCCCCTACTGCATTATTGCATGTTAATTTAAGTTCTTTACCGTCGGCGTTGAAAAGTACCCCTCTTGCATTGTCTATTAGAATTCATTCCCAACTCTGCTCTTTTTTAAAATATAAACACATCATAGACCTATCTCAACCTTGGTGGGGAAATCCTAACCTTAAAATTGATGGCAAAACACTTCATTTGAGATGGCTCTCTCAATTAGAGGATCACCCCCTCTCCTTTTTTTTGAAAGCAGATGGCTTAGGGTTAACCTCTCCTGAAATTTTAAAAGAAGCCCATATTCTGAAATCTACTATTTTTAAAATATTTCAATTACGTCATTTAATAAAATTCTGTGGAGCACTCCCACTGGTATCCCCGAATCTTTTCTCCCCGACAGACTTAGTCCCCCTTGCAGGCTTTCCCCATGATGTCTCTAGAATGTATGAAGTAATTCACAATTGGAAATGGCCTGACAGTCTTGGCCAGACTCACTTTTGGAACCTCTTTTTTCCTTAATCAAGAATTTCTTTGGCCCTCTTTATGGAATAGCTGTCATAAGTTTGTGACACAAGACAGGCTCCGATTAATGCAATTTAAAATCTTGCATAATCTTTATTATTCAGCTCAGAAGATGGCCAAATTGGGTCTCCTCCCTTCATCTACATGCACTTGGTGTCTGCAGGGTGAGGGTAACCTATTTCATATTTTTTTGGATATGTCCCAAGATAGCTCGCCTTTGAGCTATTATCAGACAGAGAGTCAACCCCCTCTTGGGTTTATCAGATTTTTTTATTTCTGAAATTTGCATCCTGGGGGAGCTTTCCTCTATTGGTGTTACCAATAGAATGTATCACATTACCCTCATTGCCATGTCAGTTAAAAAAATGGTCTTGAGGCATTGGAAAGATATGGTTGATATTTCTTATAGTGAATGGTTACAGGAACTGTTGGCCAATCTTCACCTGGAAAAGACAATTGCTAGTTTACATAATCAGTCTCAGAAATTCCTCAAGGGATGGGGCCATCTCGCTACTCTGTATTCTCTTCAGAGGCCCTAAAGGTTACTCATTTTTTCTTAGATAGCTTTCCACCATGTACCTGAGCTCTGTGTGAATGGGGAGGGGTAGGGAGGGCAGGGTGGAGGGAGAGTTGATCTGATTTCATAACTATGTATAGCTGTATGACTCATACGTGTATGTAACAGCAGATCTTCTCTCTGTAATTATGTAAAATGTAATAAACTTTGAAAAAAAAAGATCAAGAGATTGATCTAGCAGCATGCCCAGGTACTTGAAAGAGGTCACACATTCCAGTAATTGACCTTCTAAGTCCTGCACCATCAGCACTGTCATGCAAGCCTGGAGCTTCAAGGCTGATCCAAGCAGCATGGCTTTAGTTTTGCTAGTGTTGAGAGCCAGTCTGTGGTCTTATAGCCAGTTTTGGATACTGTTAAAGTCAGAGGAAGGGGCTGTATTGATAGTGTCTATATTAGTAGAACTTGTATAGATGACAAGATCATCAGCATATAGAATAGCAGAGCAGGATTTTAGAGCAGCTCCAATGTTATTTATATAAAGAGAGAATAGGAGGGGCCCTAGGATGGAGCCCTGAAGTACACCAATGTTAATGGTGGTACTGTTCGATAGAGAGGAATTACATTTCACCACTAGAGTTCTGTTTGTCAGGTAGCTTTCATACCAGCCAACAACAGAGGAGGACAAATGCAGGTGTCAAAGTGAGGAGAGAAGCAAAGTGTGATCAACAAGGTCAAAAGCCTTTGTGAGGTCAATAAAGACAGCCCCAGTCAGTTTGCCAGTATCCATTTTTGAAAGAGTGTCTGTAGTGAATTTAAGGAGTGCAGTCATTGTGCTATGTCCTTTCCTGAAGCCTTATTGGGTATCCGAGAGCAGACTGAGCTTAAGTAGATAGTCAGTTGTCTAAGTTGTGACAATTTTCTCCAGGATTTTGCTCAGTACTGAGAGTATGGCAGTTGGTCTGTAGTTCATGACAACCTTAGGATCCCCTTTTTTAAGTACAGGCGTGATCTGAGCAGCTTTCCAGAGGTCAGAGACCATTCCACCTGAAAGTGATAACGTGTAAATTTTGGCCAGCGGTAATGCAATAAGGGGAGCTGCAAGTTTCAAGAGACAGGTTCTAGGGAGTCTGAGCCAGAGCTGGTATGATCAGAGATGGCCCTCACAAGCTTCAGGACTTCCTTTCTAGACACAGCCTTAAAATAGAATGGAGGAGTATAAGGAGGCACAGGGGACAACACTTCCAGCTTATCCAGACAGGTTCCTGATGAGGAGTGGGAGGACACTGCAGTGGGATCAAAGGAAAAGGTATATTGGGAGAGATCAGAGAAATGCAGTTTGAAAGAATTAGTTATGGTTTGTGAGTCATTGCAATGCACATCATTTATTAGCATATCACCCGGGGTAGTTGACTGTGAGGATCCTAAGATGGATTTGATGTGTGACCAGAATTTTCTGGGATCATTGGCCAAGTTAATCAGTAGGTCTTTACAGTACTTGCTCTTAGCAGCTCTGACTTGTCTTTTACATGAATTCCGCAGCGTACGGTAAGCAATGAAATCTGTTTGCTGGCCTGATGTTTTGTAGCACTTCCAGAGTTTATCTCCAAGGTGCAAACTTTTGAGCAAGTCTTTGCTTAGCCATCTTGTTTGCTTAACCCTCACTCTCCGGGTGATCTTTGGGGCATGTTTACATTGAACCATAAAGAATTTAGTAATGAAGAGGTTAAGATCGTCCTGAGAACAGTGTGATAGATAGATTTCTGACCAATCAATTCTGGAGACGTCACACAGAAACACCTCTTGATCTAGGTCTCACTTATGATGAGACATGGTGGAGGAGATGGAGGTGCCCCCAAGGACAGGATGCAGAAAGTAGAAGAGTGGTCAGTTAAGGCATCAGCAACAGTACCAGCAGCTGAGATGTGTTTGATCTGGTTAACCAGCACCCAATCCAATAGTGTGCCTAGTGGTGATGAAGACAGACTTCTAGTCAGCACTGTTACCATCTGATGCAGGTTATAGCTATGAGTCAGAGGTTGAAAAGAACTGAGAGCTGCCCCAAGCCAGTTTAAGTTTAGGTCCCCTAAGATGACAACCTCATTATGATTAAAATTCTGAGAGGTATTTTCCAACAGGTACTCTAGACCTGCAATCCCTCCCTCTGGGGGGTTATATGCACAGATAACATGTAGTTTCTTGGCTCCCAATGCAAGGGTAGCATACAAGTATTCACATACCAATTGAACATCCAGGATAGCGAGAAGACAGACAGTCAGATTATTTTTGTAGTACAGTGCAACTCCACCACCATGTTTGTTCGATATCCTATCCCTTCGAATAATACAGTAATTTGGCAGGGAGAGTCAGTAACAGATAGTTTTAGTCAGGTCTCAGTGAGACAGAGGATATCAGGATTGTACAGTTTGACCCATGACTCCAGTTCCATGAAGTGACACATCAAACTTCTTATATTCAAGTGTGCAATTAACAGCCCATGTTTGGACATACTATGTATGTCATCTGATACACTGCTGAATCTCCCCAAGTTTAATCAGCTTAAGAGATCTTTGTGGCTTGCCTTTGCAGTCCAATCCAACTGTAACCATTAAACTGTTTATTCAGTGTATCTCTGTGCATAACTTATGACTTCTTGTACAATGATCTGTATGGATTTTTCTCAAAGCTGTACGTAATTATTGAGCCTTGAGTGCTTTTAGGTTCACTCAACTGCATTTCTCTGGAACTGTTTATTGTACTTGTAATTTTTTTTTGTGAATATGTATTTTATGTATAACCTTTGTAAATGAGCACTTGAGCTCAAAGGTAATCTCTGAAGTTTTCAATAAATAAATTAATTAAACAAATAAATAAAAACTCCTGGTTGGTATGCACCTCATGATCTTGCCAATATAAATGCCCAAGCTCCTGGGACCTTCAGAGAATATCCTCCTTAGTGGCAAAGTTTAGAAAGCAGGCTAGGATTGGCCTTGGGCACTCTGCTTTCTTAGGAAGCATGTCATGGAGTGGTGGGACCACTCATTTCTATGGCTGTAGGTGGAGCCTGCAGCCATCTTGCTGTCTGAAGCTGGTAAAATGGGATACTGCAGCACACTGTAGTACTTTTAAGTGTATCCTTCCACACACAATGGCAAATCACTAACCTGTTGAATAAAATACTTCTTTCTCTCTGCTGGGTTACTGGAACTCAAGACCTGTCAAGTGTTTTTAACATAAATAACAATATATACTGTAGCATCTAAGATAAGGATTCTAGCCCTTACATGTGTTTAGCAAGCCTGAGAAACATAAGTGCTGTCTAGCATGACAAAGTTGAATACGTTCTAATGCACACACACGAGGTACTTTGCTGTCTTAAGAATTGTCAAATGCTTCTAACATAAATAACTTCTGATCATTAAGAAATACACTCCAAAATCCCCAGCTGCTTAAAGGAGAAGTCTCATGTATGCAGTGTTGTGTATTTGCTTACCTCACTTCTCCTATGTCAAATTAATTCCTTCTGTTTGCCAGTATTTCCAGGCAGCTAGTGTGGTTTTAGGAGCGTTTAAAAAGTAAAGTATACACTTTTTAAACTAAGCCATCTACAGTAGCTGTCTATTTTCCTAGCTGTTGAAATGAGGATGTGTGCCATCTGTGCAAAGGAAGCCTTTAGTCTACTTCTCCCCCACATGTTACAGCTGTTTTACAGTGAGAGCTGAGCAGCACAAATAAATATGTTTTTTTTTTCTTGTGAATGAAATGATGTTGTATGTGTTATGTTCTATGCATAAATATAGGCTACTAGTATTACTACACACTGTGTGAGTGGCATGACAGGACTGTCTTAAGCCATCACAAACGTAAAATAAAATACAGATAGCAAGCATTTAAAAATATATGCTTGGTTGTGTGAGAGCTTTAGAATCAAGATAAGTGTTACAGCAAAGAAAAAAAAAAGAATGATCTCATATTGACATACTTGTTGCAACTGATGTAATGCACAAAAAATATGTCAGATTAAGCAAAGCATTTCCGTAAAGGGCACCCTCCTTTTCCCTGTATTTTCTATGTAAAACTGGGACAAAACTCCTGTATATTTTCCTGTATACTCAAATCAACACATCTGCACAACTGACTTCATTATGCCTGTCAGTAAAATCACTATAACAAATGTTAAGGTTGTTTTATGTGTTCTTATTTATTTTAAATGGAAAAACTCACCTGCAACATATCACAGAGGCTCTGGAAAAAATGTGGAATCGCTCAAGCTTTGCTCTTAATGTTCACATGTCCCCAGAACCTCTTGATGGTAATGTAGCCCTGTTACAATGTACTGACATGGGATAGCCTGGCTGAGATGCAGTACCCCATATTCAGTGGGCTCATACTTTTATCCATTTTGGCAATGTACTGACACAGGATAGCCTTGCTGAGATTTAATATCTCATTTTCAAGGGGGGTGGTCCTAATTTTACCCATTTTTACAATCCACTAATACAGGTCAATGCACTAATAAAGGTTAGCCTAGCTGAGATGCAGTATCTCATTTTCAGTGGGGTCTTAGTTTTTCCCATATTTACATCTGTGTGCAATGTACTAACAAAGGCATGCTTTGCTGAGATACTGATGACTGCCGTGTGCAACATGACAGCACTGACTTAAACTGTGCAGATGCAAGTATCGCTTATATGTAGTCATGTCAGTACTGCCATGTTATACATGGCTGACTCAGGAGCAAACTGCGCATGTGCAAGTATCACACATGTGCAGTTCTATAATCACTGCAGTATCAGTTATGACTGACTCTGGTGTGGTGAGAGCACTGCATATTCTTTTCAACGCTCTTGCCACTCCTAAAAGCTCTCCACAGCCTTATCAGCTCTGAACAGAGTTTGTTAAACCTGTGCTCTTCCTTCAACTGAAGAATCATAGGGAGAGCATACTGTAGGAAAGCTACAGTATCTTTTAGCTCTGCCCCTTCAGAAAAACCCACATACCACAGGGTGTTCCTGGCTTTAGCTCTCCAGGTCATTGACTTTGTCCTAGAGGTGATGAATCATCCAACTTTGTTCTCTCATCGTAGCTTGAAACTTCTAGATTTTTACTTCATTGGAAGTTGCCACACGTTTAGTGTGGTGCACCCTCATAACTAGGTTAGCCATAGTTTTAGTATTTTGTAAGGTGGCTGCTTCAACTTCTCCCAATTGCTGCAGTATGCAAGAAAACATTGCCACAATTGTCCCCACATCTAGTACTGTCTTATGCCACTGAAACAGAGCTGCTGAGGAGGGGTTGCTTTGGATGATAACTGCAGCTGTGGTGTTCTAAATTAAAATAAATGTTACTGTGTGATAGCTTGTACAGAGGACTACACAACAAATGTTATTTGGTGTTGAAGAGATCGCTATTCCTGGGGGGATTTCTGCAAACTGATGAGTGATGGGTGAGGGGATCTCGGGTTTAGTGGTCATCTTGGATCAGGCCAAGCCATGACCCCCAGGATACATGTTGCTGTGGAGATATGGCTAGTGTGTTCAAAATGGCATTATCCCATGCTCTTGAGGGCACTGGCCACAAACATATCTGCAAAAGGCTCCACCCCTGAAACAATGATTGCCCCCACAAGACCCCTGTTTCTGTGGAGATATAGTTAGTATGCACAAAAATGGCATTGTCCAGCACTGTTGCGGGGCACTGAAACAAACATTAATTTTCAAAAATACTCCTGCCTTTAAACAATGATTTGTTACCCCCTCTCTTGCATGTTTTGTACTAACTGTCTGCTTGATTTGGGGCATGTGATTGGGGAACTCCCATTCCGGCTGCAAGCATAATTGTTCAATCCATTAGTGGTGAGTTGCAGTTCTTTCATGTGCAGTGGTAACCACAGCTGCAATGATGCAGGAGGCACTGAACAAATCTAGTGTTCCCCTTCTTCACTTGTTGTCATCCTTATAATATCCTCATGGGAGCAGAGAGCAACAGACTGGCAGCTGGCCTTCAAAGAGCAAAAGGTAAGCCCCTATGCTTTAGGGAGGTTTTCCTTTGTACCAGAGATGTGGCATACTGTTCATAGGGCATACCTGTGACATGGTTGGGAAATATTTCTGGCATATTCATTGGGGGGTTAGAAAGGGTTAAATGAATGTCACATAAGCAGGGCTATGTTAAATAGTTTTTTTTTTGGAGGCTATGTCCATCCTAAAAGGCAGACTAGAAAGCATCACTGTAATGGTTAGATTTCTCTGTGGGAGTGGTCACAGGAATAATTTTGATTAGTTAGCTGAGAATTCCTACTTATCATGTGAAAGGTAATGTTTTTAGAAACCATGATTCTGTGACTCCCACCTACAATGTCTGTGCCTTGTCCAAACCATACAGGCAGCTGAATTGTTGTTGGTAGCTTCAGTTACACAATCATCATCTGAAATTATGTGTGCTAGATGCAAAATTAGTTTGGACTGCTTCTCCAGTAATGGAAACAGAGGGAGACTGGCTTTTGTGACTTGCATGATGATATATACTCATGGTCGGGCTCAGAGATGGATATCTTGTGACCTCCAAGGGTCCAGAAGTAAGATTTCATTTGGCACAAGTAGATAACCGATGCCTTCTGGAAAAGGGGTAACCTGGAAGCTGAAACTTAGCCTGTGTATGAAAGTTAAAGCCCTATGGGTGGTTAAGGTACTATATGTCTTACTGTGTGACCATAGACTTTTTTCTTTCTACAGTCTGCCTGTTAAAGCTGTTTTATTTTACATTACCCAGTTTGTTCTATCCCTTTTGTAGTTTATTGTATATTTTGTCATTTTGTAGCGTAAATATTAAATATTTACCTATTTAACAATCTCCATGGCTGTGCAGTGTTTTTTGATACAGGTAAAACCCATTTGAATTGAGTAATCTGGTGATCTGCTACTAAAGAGCAGTGCACCCAAGTATAAAAGTAAACTGTATCTGATACAGAGTAGGTGAGAGGTTTCTGGGAGTGGCTAAAAGAGTGGTGTTGTACCTAAAATACTGGATGAGCAGTGGATGATGACAGGGCAAGAATAAGATGGATATACCCTCATAGTTAGCCAGGTGGTGGCAGTAAAGAACAGCAAGTAGTAATCCGAACAAATCTGTGGGCTTTTCCGTGTGAGTTTTTGACATTCTGGTGGCAGCAGTGCAGACGGTTGTGACACACTAATCCCTTTATTTCAAGCAGTCGCTGGTGTCCTGAAGCCTCCCTCCCCCATCTTCATGTCTCTCTCTTGTCCCAAAGATATAAGTCCCTGGCAGCTATTATGGCTGTGTGCCAAATCTGAATTGACTTCTGACTACTGAACACACGGTTCTGACTGCTGAGTGTCAGAGGACTGGATTGGAAGGACGCATGAACTACGCACTTCAGAGCCTGTGGAGGAGACTTCGAAAGCAGGATTACACAGCATGTTTTATCTTATAACAGGTATATACTGTTGTCAGAGCGTGTAATCTTTCCAGTAGACCTTATTGTTTATCCGTCCTGGTCGGTGGGCTCCCCTCTTTCTCTGTTTCGTCAGCAGGTTTTTATCCTGAAGCAAGTGGTGTAAAGGTGCTCTAATCCCTTAAATCTCCACTACATCTACATAACAGAGACATCAGTCAGATGATGATCGAGGAATAAGCATTATGCTTACCGACTCATGAAGGAAAGTTTTTCCAGTCACAGAATTCTTATTTTATTATTTTTACTTTTAAAATGCATTTTCTTTGCTCTCGAGTTTTTATTTTTATTTTGAGTTTGTATATCATATTGTTGTTATACATATAGGGCTGGATATTCAAACTGTGCCCAAAATGTGTGCAATAGCAGGAGCAAGCACAAGTCCATTGTGCACATGTGCAATAGACACGATATTCAAAAATGGAGCAAGCCAAATTGCACAACCAGCCAACATCTGAATATTGCACAACCTGTGCCATAGCGCAACCAGGAAGGGGAAGCTGAGCAGATAGGATGCGCTACAGCGTAACAAGGCAGCCCAGCTGAGCAGCCCAGAGGTGCCATAGCACAAGCAGGGAGCCCCCCAGCAGCAGAGCAATGGAACTGCACAACCAGAGAGGTAGGCAGGGGCCCACCACCCATGCCACAGATGGGCACAGGAACACACTGCAGAACTGACTATGCACCCCCACACCCCAAGCACAGCACAAACTGGGGGAGGGACGGAATATCCACCAGCCCATGGGGACAAGCAAACAAAGCACAGCTGGGCCATGGTGCCCCAGCACACCCACTGGCAAGCTGAGACTGCCACACAAGGGGGGTTGACCACCCCATGGTACAGCAGCCCCCCTGTGCACAGCACACCTGCACCATGACCCCAAGACATCCCCCATGAGCAGTGACCATCACTGCAGGAATCCCCATGCATACCCCCTGACACACTGCAACCTCGTGTACCACAGAACCATACAAGCCAGAGCCACCATGAGCACCCAGCAGTGGGTGGCAGCACACAGCAATGCAACAATGGCAGACACAGTGCCAACACGCACAAACCCCCTGAGGCACAGCTGAGGGACCGAACATCTGTTGCCACAAGAGGTACCCCACACAGGAAAGGGCGTGCCCCTGACACCACTACCATTGATACAGCACCCTGCACAGTAGACAAGTGTCACAGCGTGACCCACCATGAGCCACAGCAGCCAGCACAGACACCCACAGTGGTGCCTGGAAGCATGCAGCACACCGGATGCAACACAGTGCAGGGGCAAACACACACACCCATACCCTCGGGGACATCAACACAGGGATGTAGTAGTGTGGCAACCAAGCCCCCAGTGTGGGCAGATGTAAACTGTGCACACACAGCCTGCAGTCCACCATGGCACAGGGGTGACACCCACCCTGTGCATGAACTGTGGCCCTGTATGCCACCAGCATATGCTTGGATCACAAGTCACAGACAGTGGTGCACAGCCCCTGCAACACACACACAAGACACAGCATGGAGGTGGGACAGCAACTGTGGAGGCTACAGTGTCACCCGAGGCAAACATGCACCTCACCAGTGACAGGAGGCAACCCAGCATTGTGACGGTCACAGTGGATGACCTGCAGGGACAGCCCCCACTGACAAGGCAGCAGACCTCACAGGCCACAGACATGCAAGGGTGTCAGCTGCACAGGCCAAGGACAGCTTGACAGGGGCACAATGGACACAGAGCAGGCACCATGGAACACTGCACACAGCAATGCAATGCACAGAGAACAGCACACACCACAGATACTGACTGAAAGCCACTCCCACACCAGAGACAGCTCCAAACGCACACACACATATACCCATGACTGAACCTCCCCAGATGCCATGCACACCACTGCAACTGAGCACCTATAGCCAGCTGCAAATCAGAGACCACCACAGTATTCATATCAAAATATCTGTATTATAAAACCAACAACAACTACAACAACAACATCAACATCTATTTACATATTTACATTTATGGGGTGGAGGTACAGGTACAAGGTGGGGGTGGGTAAGGGACAGGGGTGAACAACTGGGAGAGGGAAGGCAGGGTGTGAGGGTCAGTCAAAGGGGGGAGGTAATGTCCGACTGCTGGTCTCCAGCCTGCTCCCCTGCTGCCTGGTGCCGGTCCCAGGGTCGCTGTCTCCTCTGCACCCCATGCTGCTGGAGGTCCTGCAGTATTGCCAGGGATTCTGTGGCCACCCGTAACAGCTGCTGTATGGAACGCTCTATGCGTAGGAGTATCCGGACACCTAGGACAAGGGATCAGAGTCAATGGGTGTGACTGTCCATCCCCCCTGCAGCCCACCCATCTTGAATGGCATACAGCCATGTGCCCCATTCCTGTGATGGTGTGCACCCACCCACAGTGACCGTGTGCACAAGACATGCCCAACCAGGCAGCAACAGCCATGTGTACCACTGCACACACACACCGCCCATGTCCAGCACAGCACAACCAAGGCCGTACAATAACGTGGCTATGCGGTGGTCAGGCAGTGCCACAGCCATGTGCCCAGTGCACGCGTGGACCACCATTTATGCACTCCCAGACATGCAGTACCACTGGACAGTGCTGACTGTCACATGTCGCGTGCATGGCAGTGGTGTCCATGGATGATGGCCATGCCCTGCTCCCCACCCTGTCACACAGCATGCAATAGCAATCATGTTGTCATGGCACTCACCCTCATTGGGCTGTTGCTGGCATTGTGGTTGTTCACCACCACGATCCGGTTCTGCAGCCACCACCATCTGCTGCTGATCCATGGCCCTCCTCCGCTCTGCCACGCCTGTGGGAAACAAAAGGTGAGAAATACATCAGTACAATCCCAAAGCATATTTCCCCTGCCCCAATGTGTGTACCCACCCACCCAGCATGACCCATACATCACATACCCTGTAAACACCGCCACAGCCAACCCTAGACCATCCCTCCCCCATGTGCTGGACACAAAAGACAGTGTTACCCACATGGACCATACAGGTGCGTAGACGGATCACCCACCTGGACGAGGCACCATGCCCCTCCTGGCACTCGACCGCAGACGTGCCAGTAGCCCCGGCTCCCTCCTCCTCAGGTCCCCATAGCGGTGCTTGCATTGCTTGGAGGTCCTCCTTCGGCCAGTGGCCACCTCCAGGTCAGTGGCCACCTGTTGCCAGACCTGAGTCCTGGCCCTGTCCAGAGGAACCTCCCCATACAGTGGGCCATAGTGTGGCTCCACAATGGCCTCAAGGTTGGCCAGCTCAAGGGCACTCCATTGGGGGGCTCTTCTGCGTGCCATCTCCAGATCTATAGTAGGCAATATGGCGCTCCGCAGCACGGCAACCCCACGTGGAATTGCTGTGCAATACAACACCACCATTCCCTATTGCACTGTCAGTACAGCGCCGCCATTCCCTATCACGCTGTCACCGAACAACGCAATAGAGCTGCAGACATGCCATACGTACAGCGCCAAAGAGGCAAAGGTCAGGCACAGGGTCATGGGTCTCTGGCGCAAGGCCACTCACAGCGCCATCAGATGTCTATGCGTCCAGCGTGATTGGTCACCTGTGTGCCATTGCCACAGCGAACTATTGCTCAGTTGTGCCACAGCGCCATGTAGTGACCATCGCCGTAACGCCACTGGCACAATGGTGGCCGTGCCCTGAATTGCCTACCGCGCACAGCACGTCATCAGCATGGCAGATGCCTATGTAAGCTACCTGGGCATGCGCAGTGCGGTGTACTACGCAGTCACAGAACTGCGCCATTGGCTCAGCACGTTCAACCGTATTGCACAAAGCGCAACAGAGCAATATTCAGCCGTCATATGCAAATCATCTGAGCAGCCATTCAATGGCGCAGCAGCACTACTTGCATCTCATTAAAGTTGCTCCACACCTAATTTGCATGGATTGCACTATAAAAATGCGACACTGCTCTGCAGTGGCCATATTCGTTTACTGCAGTTGATAGGTGAGTTGCATGCTGTGTGATGTTCTGGACTATGGTCTCAGGGAATTGCTGTGTACTGCATAGTCACAGGTGACCACTCTCACCCATACATGCTGTGAAATAACCGAGCTAGGACTGGGTGAGGAGGATGATGGTGGGCAGAAGAAGAGGCCTAATTTTACAAAGGCTGAGACGGAGGCACTCTTTGACGCCTACCTGGATGAAGAGCCACTTCTCAGTGGACGGTGGGGCACCCCTCAGGCCCGTGCTGCTGCATGGGAGGGGGTGGCACGTGCCGTCAACTTGCATGGCAGCCACCAGCGCTCTGTGCAGGAGTGTAAAAAGAAGATGGGAACCAACAGTAGGAGGATGAAGGAGAAGGTGGCAGCCATCAGGGCGGCACGTGCTGCAACAGGTGGGGGCCAGCCGGAGGTGGTGCAGGTGACTCCGGCAGAGGACAGGCTCGCTGCAAGCATGCAGCACAGTGCCATTGAGGGCGTACCTGGAGGTGGCTTCCAGACAGGTGGTAGTCCATCACTGCATGGTATGTCATGGTCTGGGGGAAGGTAGATCACATGCACTAACGTGTCCTTACTTTCTGTTACAGATCCTGTGTGTCTGCAGGGGTCAGCGGTGGAGGGCCTGTCCACTGTGGACAGTCATCTGGAGTTGGAGGAGGACCATCCACCTCTGCAGGTAGCTGGCGGCATTGCACCAGTGTGCACGCCTGGCTGCCAACACTGATGTCATTGAGACAGGTGTGGGGGTGCCCTTCCTGTGTCTCAGCGGTCTGGCATCCAAGCATGCCAGCATGCTGTGGCTGTGGCTGTGACACCGACCTGCACCACTGATGATGCAACGACCATTATGGGCATTGACATGTGTGTGTCACAGAATGGACACACAGCAGGACAGCTCACGCCCATGGACCTGGCTGGTTCCAACGTGTGTGCCAGCATGTCAGCACAGTCCCAGGCTGTGCCTGTCAGCACCGGTGGGGCAGCACCGGTGGCTGTACATGTCACTGGCACTGTTGCGGTCACAGCGGCAGAACAACTGATCCCTTGGGCACAGCAGGTGGAGGGGCAGCAGCAGCAGTCACCCACCGGGACTGGGGGTACAGGGTTCAGCGGTGGCGTATGTGCACCACCCGTGGACTTTCCCATACCTGGTCCTGGTGAGCAACGCCCACCCTCAAGGGGTGCTGAACATCAGGCCCTTCCATACCCTGAGGGACAAGTTCCTGATGTGGCAGACGACCTCTTTGATGAGCACACCCACCTGCTGCAAGCATCAGTACAGCAGCAGATGCAGGTTGCAACGTCCATGGAGGCACTGTGTGTGGCTCTGGAGTGGGTCGAGGAGCGACACAGCAGGGACAAGGAGAGGATCCTGTCACGGATTGACCATTTGTGGATGGATGTGACCGCTGCCATTGACAGGCAGACACAGGCATTGGTCGCTGTCATGGCCACACTGGGCACACAGTAAGGTGCCCCTGTGCCACTCACACCGTGCAGTATGCTATCCACTCCCCATTCCCAGCATCGTGCGACAGCCGCCCTGTCGACGCCGGGTTTAGCTGTGGGCATCACGAGCACTCCTGGTGCAGGTATGTTCGGTGTGCTGCAGACCTCTGTGCAGGCATGGTTGTGTTCGCGCAGTGGAACCCCTGGTGGACCATCAGTGCCACCCCATGAGGCCCGTGTTCAGCCTGCCAGTGTTGCTGGATCTCAGCGGGGCTGCCCACGCATCCGAGATGGCCATGGCACTGTGCCGCAAGACTGAGCTGTCTCCCAGTGCGGGCCCTGTCTGGTGCTGCCCTGTGTTCAATGTGTGTTTTGGTGGGCAGTGCACCGGTGGATGCCCAGCCCTACACGCAGACATACGGACCACCTGCACACCCTCCCGACTGCTGTCCACAGGTGCGTGTGCATGATGATGTCTGCATTGCACTGTACACCAAAGTGCGAAGGTGCCCAGCATCTGACACATGCACATGGACAGTCAGTGGACGTGGTGGCCTGTGGACATGTGTGTTTTTAGTGTCTGTGTTCTGGCTCTGTTGTGCACCTGACTCCTGTGCACTTTGTGCCTATTGTGTGTGTGTGTGTGTGTGTGTCCGTCCATGTGGCGTGTTACTGTTCACCCCTCCCTGGTTGTATGTGTATGCTTCTGTGCCCTGCCACTTCCCTTGCCGTAATGCACCCCTGGTGTGTTTCCCTGTGTCTATGTGGGTTGTGCCCTAGCCACTGTTGGTTGCTCATGGCCCCATGACTTACCTGTGTTGGGTTAAGTGCCCCTGTGTGATGGTGTCCCAGTGCAGTTGGGCCAGCCGGATCAGTTGGGGATCCCATCATCCAAGGGGGGGCTGCCCATCCCCATCATCACCGGTGTCACCGTCGTCCCCATCGCTGTCCCCCTCTTCAACCTGTATGGCTATCCCACAGTCTTTGGCTATGTTGTGCAGGATACAACAGGCCAGGAATATCCCACAGGCCTTTGAGGGGCTATACTGTAGGGCACTGCCAGAGGTGTCCAGGCAATGGAAATGCGCCTTCAGCATCCCAAACACCCGCTCAATGATGTTGTGTGTGGTGGCATGTGCCTCATTGAATCACTGCTGCGATGGGGTCGTGGGCCGCCAGTAGGGTGTGAGCAGCCAGGGACGGAGTGGGTATCCACTGTCACCTGTGTGGAGATAGTGGAGGTTAGTGTCTTGTTCAGGCTCAGACTGCCCCAAACCCTGTGTGCCACACCCATGGCACCTGTGGCTTACCCCCCACTTGCCCACGATTTGTCAGTTCTACATGCATACTCACCCACTAGATGTCCTGTGGGGATGTCCCCACTCTTGAATCGATGGCACAGTGCCGACTTGTACCATATGAATGAATCATGTGCTCTCCCAGGGTGCATGGCACAGACCTTGATGATGCGCCCACTGACATCACACACCACCTGGAAGTTGACACTGGCATAACCCTTCCAGTTCATATAGGCGGCCCCATCAGGGCCAGGTGGTGTGCGAATGGCCACATGGGTGCAGTCTATCGCCCCTAGCACACCAGGCATAGGTGCTACCCTGTGGAACTTCTGTATGTTTGCTGTGCGCTCCGCCGCGGTGCTGGGGAAATGGATGTACTCTGCAGCATGTGGCAGCAGTGCGCTGAAGAATTGGGTGAGGATGCGTGATGTGGCCGACTGTGTTATGCCTGTGGTGTCCCCTGTTGGTCTCTGGAAGGTACCCATGGCGAGCAAGCACATGCAGGCTGTTAACTTTGTCTCCAATGACAGAGCATGACTCTGTCGAGTGGGTGCCTGCATCACATCACTGCACAGCTCACAGAGCTGCCTCAGTATTGCCCTGTTCAGGTGGTACTGGCCCACAATCTTGACATCTGAGTACAGCTCAAAGCTGGTGCGGGCTCGGTACTGCCTGTTGGGGGTGTACCGCCGATGGGCCATTCCACGGCCACGTCCCCCTGCAGCATGCCTTCTCACCCCCCTCATTACGGCTTCCATGTGGAAGGTGGCACTGTCCATGTCCCTGGCTTGTGTTCACCCCTCGGCTGTTGTTGCTGTGTTCCCCACTGTCCTGACTGCTACCTCCACTGCACCGGGTACACCTACTGGCCTCTGCTCACTGTGGCCCCACACACCTTCCCTTGCCCCTATTCTGTCCTCTTGTTTCCCTGGCCTGCCCTCTTTGTCCCTCTTGCCCTGTCTCTCTCCCTGCCTCATGTGGCTTCCCTGTAGCGTTCTTGTGCCTCTTCCTTGCTCCTTTTTATTTTGGCTCATTTCTGCTATGGCGCAACTTCTGCCTGATTCACTGTTGCGCATTGCGCAAGTCTTTGAACATCGCACTGTGCACTTTATGCATAGTTCCACCCCCTTCGGTTACGCATGCCTTCATTATCATTGCCATGTTTCATAAAAAGAACTTTCGGTGCTGATATCAGAAAAACGACTCTCAAAGAAGCTACCACAATTTAACAAAAAGCCGCATAGAGTCCGTAACATGGCAGTTTCTACAATAGTAACATTTTATACGCATTATAAGCCTTCGCTCTAATAATTTTCAGGTATTATGACATATACATTTTTTCTGAACAACCTCTTTGATTAGTATGCGTTATATTACATTAATATTGATGTTTTTTAGGTCCGAAGTAACTATTATATATGAGGTCTGAAGGAATTCTAAGACTCTACAAATATCCCAATATTATTTGACGCTGAAATAGGTAAAAGATTTTAGAGCTGTCACGCATAGAGTTTATGGTTTTAAGTTTGTTTAAGGTATTTAATTTGATTTGGTGTTTATATTTCAGCACCGACATGCGTGCTCAATTTTGAAACATTTGTTCATGTCATACAATTTGTGGTAAGAATTCTTATTAGAAATTCAGTAATAGATTTTTCTATTTTTAAATTTTGTTTCAAGTATTTACTTTTTTTCGTTTTTTCATTTTTGAAACTTGATTTCAGAACTTATGAGATCTCATTAATTGAGAATGATTGGCTTCCAAATGGACCTGATTACTTCATTGAATAATTAGCAACATGTAGATAAGGAAAACAATGTTATTATAAATATTAATTATAGGGCTTCATGGAGACCTGGTCACTATCAGTTTTTGAGGATGTCTCTTAGATTGTACTAATCATGAATAGTCTTTATTTAGTTTCTATACCTGATAGTGGCATTTAGCTAGTGACATAACATATATGACAGTATAGAATTCTCAATACATTGTGACCCACAGTGATATAGATGGTTCTGTTTGTTTAATTATGCCATTATATGGATTTAATACTTATGATGTTTTTTTTATTTCTTTTATTTTTAGTAACACAGTGGCCTGATGAAGTGGGATCACCATGAAACTGTTGCCTTTCTTCTGTGTAATATGAATTGAATAAATTGTTTTAGGAGTATAATTAAAGTGGAGTTCATCCATTTCATTTCTTTTTACCAATTATCTTGGCACTAATGGATGACCCAATTATAATAGGATTCTTTAAATCTGGCAGCCTGGAATCCTCTTCTTTTTGATTGAATTACTTTATGCCTACGATCGGGCTGCAGGGGGCATCGGTCCCCGATGGCTGCTGCCTGGCAGGATGCCAGGCACAAATCATCGGGGATCAGCGAACCTGTATACTAATGGCATGCAAATGAGGCCATAATTAGATGCAAATGTCCCCCCGTGCACCTTGCATAAATTATGGCCCAATTTGCATGTAACCTTTTGAATATCGCAGATTTGCACATGGAGCAATGGAACTTGCGCCACCGCATCTGAATGCTCCACTCTGACCACTTGCGGTGGTGCAAGTTCCACTGTGCCATGCACAGTGGCTGTGGCCAAGGGTCGATATTCAAAGGAGTTGCTCAATAGCTCAGCTCCATTGAATATCACCCTGGCCACACCCCTGCAAAACTTTTTTGAGCAGTGCAAGGGCTTGCGCCACAGAATGGTGCAGTTTGAATATCTGGCCCTATGTGTTTTGGAATGGAAACATGACAGACTGGGAATCTTTGGAAATTCCAATCAAGGGTTGAAAGTGATCATCTCCCTCTTGTTTTAAAAGCAAAAAATATAAAGTGTGTTCTAGATGTGCCAAGTAAACCTATACAATTTGTAATCTGTAATAACAAAATTCAATGGCAGGATAAGTTCTCTCCCCTTATTAAACATATTTTGCAGGACTTATCCAACCAGTTAAATATTGAAAATATGGAGTATGGGCGTCTACATCATCTATTATTCTCAAATCTAGAGGAAATAAAAAATTACTTAAATCCTCAAAGATTACAAAAGTACAAAAATAAAACACATGGTTTGATGTGGAATGTCGTAAAGAAAAAAGAGAACTAAACAAAAAAATTAGGAAGGTAAGGCAAAATAAGACTTCACAAAATATTACAGAACTAAATAGATGCAGAGAAAAATACAAGAAGTTTCTCTTACTAAAACAAGGACAATACCAACAAAGAAATTAAGATTGTATGCTTGAAGCTATTTATAATAAAGATTTTCAGACATACTGGTTATTAGTTGCTAAGGGAACTAATAATATTAAATACGAATTGGATACCTACATTATGTTGGAAACTTGGGTTTCTTATTACTCTAAAAAAATTTTTCTCGAATGTTGAAAATGTGGGAATATTTTTGAATATTAATATACAGGATTTTTGACCCTTTCTAATTACAGAAGTGTATTTTGTTATTGCAGCTTTAAAAAAAAGAAAAGTGCAAGGACTGGATATGATCCCTTCTGAAGTTTATTTGAGTGCCCCTACTTGATGGTCTATAATTCTGACTAAATATTTTAATTTTTGTGCCCAGAAACTGTTTTTTCTGAACTCCTGGAAGGGAGCTATAATATTCTCTATCTATAAAAAGCGTGATAAAACAGATCCTAAGATGTACAGTCCTATTTCATTATTAGACAATTTAGGGAAATTGTTTTCTAAGTTAGTTTTAAATAGACTAAATGAAGAATTAATAGGCTTAGGGGGACTTTCTGAAGCACAAGCTGGAGTTAGGGCTGGTTATAGCACAACTGATAACTGTTTCATAATTAGACAGCTCTACGAAAAATATGTTATAATTAGGAAACAGTCTTTATTTGCTGCCTTTATAGATTTTAGTACTGCATTCGACTCAGTATTAAGGAATGTTCTTTGGCTTATAATGAAGGAAAAAAGATTCACAGTGGAATTGATAGCAATTATAAGAGAATTATATACTTCAACATGGGCCCAAGTAAGGTCAGGTACTAAGGGACAATTCTCCTCAACTTTCTCTACAAATATGGGAGTAAGACAAGGCTGCGTAATTGCTCCTCTTCTTTTTTCTATATATATTGACAAGTTATTATGTGATTTAAATCTTAGTAATTCCGACTCTTCTAAGATTAGGGATACATGTTGTGGCATATTGGCCTATGCTGATGACTTAGTTTTATTTTCTCTTACTGAATCCGGACTTCAAGCTAAATTAAACATGCTTGCAATAACTGCAAATGAGCTTAACTTGTCAATAAATATTCAAAAAAGTCAGATTCTTCCATTTGCTATGAAAGTTAAAAAAATAATAAAAAGAAATCTTGGATGTTAGGTTCTGACAAAATAGAGACTATAGATATATATACATATTTGGGCCTACACCTGACTAGGGACGGGAAATGGAATGTACAGCTGGATACAATTTTAGCAAAATTAAAAAGGACAGCAAATTCTCTACTCATATTTAATGAAAAATATGGTGGAAATATAGTTAGGCCTATTTTAAAGGCAGTTCAAGCCAAATATTATGCTCAAGCTTTATTTAATGTTGAAATTTGGCATCATAATAAAATGAATATGCTAGATACTCCTGTTAATAAATTGTTCCGAGAAACCTTAGGTTTACCCAACTTTGTTTCTGCTGCAATACTGAGGGCTGAGACAGGTTATTATTCTTTGCAGGCAGCCAGAAAGGTTAATTTTTGGGTTAGAATACTTCAACATGATCAAAATAGATTAATGGCTTTATGTTTACATGAAAAATACTGGTGGTCCTCCTTAGGGCACTTAAAATCAGAATGGCTATCCCTGATATTCAATTTATTACAGAAAGCGAGGCTAACCTACTTATATCAATATAGGGCAAGAGGAATTACTATTAGTTTAAAATATCAATCCCTCATTACAAAGGCATTTAGAGAATACTATAAGACTCTAGATTTAAATATTATTAAAAAGCTTAAAATGTCTCCATTCTTGAGGATAAATGATCCATATCATTACTACAGATATTACTTAGATAGTCTTACAGAAGTAGAAGATAGAAAACAATATACTAGATACAGGTTAGAAGTATTTTCAAATATCATTTTGGAAGCAGTTCATATGAAAAATTCCACTCCTAATTCTGTTTTTTGTTCTTGTACCTGCTCCACACTGGAAAACTTGGAACATGTCATGTTTGTATGTAAATGGTATACTATACCAAGGAAAAAATGGATATGGCCTTTATGCCAATCCATTCAAACAACAGATCAGAGCCCCTTACTTATTATTTTTTTTTTACCACTAATGATGAAATCATAATTAAGGCTGTAGCCAAATATTTAGTAAATATCTCTAGAATACGTCTTGGTATAAAACTGAAAAAAAAAAGAGGAACTAATATTTATATTATACACTGTCAAAAAGGATAATTATCTGTATTTTTGACAAGCTTAAGCATTATGCCTATACGTAATTGCACTTAGTTGATTGCTGCCGCTGTTTTTGCACTATGCACTTTAAAGGGTTGGAAGAAACATGTTTTGCTTATTTATCTACTTACTTATTTATAAAGAGCATATCTCATGGTGTAATTCTTTGTATACTGTAGTTTATATTTTATGTAATAACTTGTCTTGTTGTCATGGTCTGTGACTGCTCAATAAACTTGAACTTGACTACTGAACACACTGAATACTAGCTGAATTTTGCCAAATTCTGAATTCTGAATACCATCTGTATTTGGCTGTATGTAGCAAATGTATTCACTAAAAAGTACACCATTACAAAAAAAGACTTTTAAAACTCTTTAATTACCATCCCACAGGCATGGTAATATTTTCCACCCTCCTCTCTCACGCCAAAAGACCACAAATACATTCCAGTCCCCCAATTCCCCCACCCTTGTAGCTCCCCACAACAATCCTCCCCCCAGTACCAGATGAATTACTATAACAAATCCTGCCAACCTGGACTGAACAAATCACACACTGCAACCCACTGCCTGTAAAACCTAACCTCATCCCCCTGACTTGACCCCATTAAAGCAGATACCACCCTCTTCCCACCCCTACTTATCCATACAAAAAGAAAACCAGCTCATGGCGAGTGACCAACTCAGCCTTCTCCCTCCACCTCCGGCAGATGCCATCTATTTCATGGAACTGGGCACATGCTCTGTCATAATCCCTGATTGGCTGAAGCTTTAAAACCATGCACCTGGAGTAGGTGGGGGACCTGGGCTCTTATTTGTTATGCTGTGTGTATCTTGTGTACTTTTCATAAAAAAAAAAAAAACAGTTCCATACATTTAATTCATCACATGCATTGCCAGTGACCATATTTTATGTTTTATTTTAAAAAGAACTGTATTGTACCTCATTCTAGGTGGCCTGGGCTAGTCCAGTGGCAATCCCTTCCCCCCCCACTCTCCATACCACTCACTTCCTGCCTCCTCCCTCAGCCCCCAAGACATTGTTGCTGATAAAAAGAAAAATGCTGTCTCCTGGCACTGTGCCAGAAGCCAGCCATGTGTTTTGGAAGACAACTACCTCCCAAACTCAGCCACTCAGGTCCCCCAAACCATTATGCTCAAGAGGTGCCACCTGTCCTCCTGAATCCTGCCCATTGTCTTCTGGTGGGTGGTGGCAGTATAGGACAGAAATCTAGCTAGCTCACTGGAGCTACTCCCACAAAGCCTGTTCACTCCATTGCCTATACATTCTGAAGGAAGTGGGCATGTAATGGGGGGGGGGTCGAGCACTTTGATCATGTGGGATGTTAAACAGACTGACTGAATCAGTCTGCCTATCATCATTAATGATGAAACTCCAACCGCTTGCTTTACTCAGAGTCTATAGACAATGGAGCAGAAACAACACCTGACCCTGTACCTGAGCAGGAAACTGCAACTTTTGGGAAAAGGCCTACTCCACAACTGAGAAAGAATGCTTTGCATAGTCTAGGCCCTCCAGAAGTTACAGTCATATTTATATGGAAAGGAGATGACATAGGTCACAGACCATAATCCCCCGCCTAGCTCCACAGAAAGTGTGGGCTGAATGTCACACTGCTGTGGTTGGGTCTTGTTCTACAACCTTACAGTATGCTTCTTTAGCACTGTAGTAGCTCATAAATGCAAACACTGATAGTTTGTCTAGGCCGGTGAACTGAGAGCAGGAGTTTAGGGGTTCTGTGTAAGAAGGGGGAAATGACAGTCAAGTGAGACCTGCAGGACAGTGGTCCCACTGCTCACATGAAAAGTGTATTTTGCATGCACCAAAAGGATGCTATTTCAAATCAACAGGAGAGGGAGGTGTGACACACTTCCTTTTCTATTATTATTAATTTGCTTCTGTGTTAATCCTTGTTCAACAGATTTAAGGCTGCTGTGTTAAACTATGTGTAAAACCACAGTTACCAACCTGAAAGTGTTTAACAATGAAACATCATTACTCTGCCATCTCAGACAATAGTAGTAAAGTCATGTCACTTGCTATTACAGGAGAAGTCAATGGACTCCAGTGGTGAGACAGTCCTTGTGGATTACAGGAATAGGAGTTAGCTCTCAGATCAATATCTGGTTTGGATTTTTAAAATGAATAAATAACTACAACATATGCTCTCTCTCTCTCTCTCGTTTGGAAGGCTCTGGGACAAACTAATTGCCTTCAGGGAGACATGAAAATACTGTAAGCCAATCCTGGAAATGTTGGAAAACTCGAGGCCCAGAACTTGAGTATATGTGGGAGCAGAGCTTAGAATGTCTTACTCATTCACTTTCTTAGGAGAAAAATAGCTTTGGGGACTCTGTGCATCCTGCAACCATGCTATGCGACCTTTTGGAGAGATGAGCCTTCTCATGCTGGTGAACTCTAGGGAAGTTGTATAAGAGGTATGTTGTCAAAAGGTTGTGTGGTAAGACAATGCAAGTTAAGTTTGCTTTAGGTTCAGGCCGAAGGTCCCACTGGCTGAACTGGCTTTTCTGAACCATGACTGGGTATTTGTTATTGTTTTCCTATTTAATAAATGTTCTTGAGGTTTATTGTTATTCCTGGATATATGATGCCTTGAGACCTTGCCCGCAATCGGGCATATGGGGGGGGGTGTCCACTGGAGCACTATGGTAGTTGTTGTTATAAGAAAAGCCCATGATTGGGCATATAGGAGGGAGGTGGTACACTAGCCTGCTGGGGTGTCACTGTATGGTTACAGTGGCAACGCAGGGTGCCGGGTGCATTTCACCGGGCTGCCCTGCACAAAGCATGCAAATGGGGCCATAATGACATGCAAATGGCCCCATTTGCAGCATGCATATATTATGGCCCCATTTTCATGCCCACATCTGAATATTGTGGGTGAGGCACACAGCACAACCACACTTGCTCTGGAGCATTCCCAGTCACCCCATCTGGGGGATGCGCCAGCACATTCTTCTTGCACTATGCACATTCTCTGCCATATTCAATGGTAATGCGCCATGGCGCATCTCCTTTGAATATCACCTTGTCCTGGCCCAGGCACAGCTCAGTTGTGCTGCACCCCCACTTGTGCCATAGCCCAGTGTAGTCTGAATATCTGGGCCCTTGTAGATGCAACTGAATAGTTTATATTTGTTCCATAAGTGACTTCACTTGCAAATACTTATTTTCAAAGAATCTAGGGTCATTAACCAACAATTACATACAAGACAAAAATTACATAAAAATATGTTCTGTCTCCAAGAGCACATTACCAAATCAAAGTGAGGCTGCTTCAAATACTGAAGCATGGTCATGAGTCTTTGGACTGTATTTATTTATTTAAAGATTTGGTTACTGGGAAAGGCAGACTGAGCTGGGGCTCATTTCCAGGTGTGACATGGGGTGAGAGGACAAGTATACATACACATGGGAAATTGTACAGACATTTCAAAGTATTTCATAGAGGTGCAGCAAAAATAAGACAAGAATGGTTAATGATGTGACAGCATATAAAAACTCAGTAAGTGCATTGTGTTTAAGTAATTAAGTAATTGCAACGAGTAAGATATATTCAGTAGCTACATTACATGTCAGTAAGAACATTTGCATTATCATCGGTACTTAGCAAGTTTTAGCTGCCTAAGTGTTGTACATTGGGTGTGAGATTGGGTTGGCAGGAGCATGTGGGGGGAGACAAAGCTGTAGTTTGACAGAGTAGTGTGAGGGAGAGTTTGAGATGGAAGGAGAATGTTTGTTCCACAGGAAGGGGAGCCTATAGGAGAAGGCGGAGTAGCCATATAAAGAAGATTGTTAAGGCAGCAAGAAAGACCTTGAATCCCTGGACCGTAGGCCAATTTGGATTGTTTTGCAGGGGATAGACTTGCTGAGAGGTAGGAAGGTAGCAAGCTGAACCAGTATTTGGATATAAGAGTAATCAAAAATGAACAGGAGTTCCTGTATCCAGGCCTTGTGCTGTGCGGGAAGGTACATAAGTAGGACAAGAAGGGAACAGCCCATTGTAAGTTTGCATCAGTTGAGTAGCACTGAAAGTGTGGAGTCTCAGTCTGCTGGTAGAAGGTCAGAGAGGGGCATGGATCATGATGCTCAGTACAATAAATCCATTAGGATTAGAAAGGAACAAAGAACTTGATTTGATTTTCTTCAAGGACACCTCTTGCAGAGAGTCTCAAACATTGAACAATAAGACAGTGCCCATTTCATGGAAGATGGTTCATAGTTGGGGCCACATCATTGACATCCTGATGTACAACATCAGATGTCTTGGCATAAAATGCTGGCAGCCTCCATACACTTCAGTTCCTATTTTTAACTTATTTCAGTGTTGCGCTAGCACCCCTATAGTTAAGGTTGAGTTGGTTGTTCAGTGTTAAACCCCTAACTTTGCACCTTATTAGCTTTGGCAGCATTTGATAAAATTCACTGAAATTTTGCATGCGTTGTCTAGTAGGCAATGTCTAGATCATTCTGTTAAATTCACCTCCAAGCACTTATTGGGTAAGCTCCCTTCCTACCTCACTCCTTCCTTTGTAATAACCCCCACCCTCCCATTCCCTTAGATCAACCAACCCCCGTACTCTGGTTGTCCCCCCAGATCCACCCAAATCAGTCAATCTAGTTACTCTCACTGCCTCCCAAAAATGTGGAATTCCCCCCCTCCAAATCTGGCACTCATCCTCTGCCTACTCCATCAGCTCTGCCCTCAATAATTACCTTGCACCTAGCTGCTCCTGCCATGTCCCTTCCTAATTCCCTCCTCTAAGACCTACACAAACCCTACCTCCCTACAGTCACCTTCATTTTACCCTGTGCATACCCACACCCCTTCTCCTCTTCCCCCTAATTGCTCCCCTTATTGGCCTCCCTTGATCTGTCACAGAATATAAAGGACCCTGAATGCTCTCCATGGGTCCCTCTCCTGCCCCCCAGGGGCTTGTATCTCTCATCTACTTTTTTCCCCCCACCATATTAAAGGAGTCTGTCTGGGACACTGTTTTTCTCCTTCTCTCTGGTCCTCCCAGTCCCCTTACTGGGTTACTTGAATCCTGAAGGGGTCTCCAGGGGCATGACTCTTCCCCCTCCTCCACCTCACCCCTTCCCCTTCCCCTTCTCTCCTTTCCTTTCATGTAAGCACTTGTTTACTTATTAACTCAGCACTTATTATTGTCCCTTCTTTCACCATGTTATGGACAAGACTATTGTAACACTGTTTGTAACACCTGCCTTACAACTGTATATTAATGTTGATCCTGTAACTTGAATGTATAATGTCTTATTCCAGTTGTACCCCTTCCCCCAGGTCACACCGGGAGATGAGCGACTAGTTGCTCAGTGTGCCTTCCTGGTGAAACATTTAAATAAATAAATAAATAAAAAGTGATGGCAGCTTCTGTAGTTTCTGAGATCTGCATATGAAATGTTCCTGTACATGTCAAATTCTTTCCTGTACTAACCTGAGATTTTTTTGCTCTCACCTACAGCCTTCACGGAATGAAATTTTTTCCCCAAAACTTTCACGGTACAAGCATGATGTCCCAAGGTAGTGCCATTGAAAGGTTTGGTGAAAAAATATTAATGGTTCCAGAGTTATAAGACTTTGAAGCTTTGTGTTTTTCTGTTCTGAACATGCTCAGTAGGGTGCTTGGGATAACGTTCTGATGCAGCACCAAACATTCTGTGTCATATGACCATTTTTAATTTCTCACCACTTGCTTCTCACAGCACTAAACATTCTTTTGTACTGTGAGAGCCACCATCTTGTTTCTTTTCCCATCCATATAAAAAAACATGGACAATACATAAAATGGTGTAATTTAAAAAACAAACACCTGAACCTACAGTAGCTAAATGGGGCCTGTTTAGCTAGATCCTGGTGTTTTGTTTTTTGATTTAAATTGCTAGAAATAAATTTACTGAGCAACCCAAGATCCAGAGTGCTCAGCTTAGTGAGAGAAGCAGTTCACCCAATTTCTCTGTTTGAGAACAGCTGGACTTTGTTGAGTTCTGCAGCA
Organism: Neoceratodus forsteri; assembly: GCA_016271365.2. Taxonomy (NCBI): domain Eukaryota; kingdom Metazoa; phylum Chordata; order Ceratodontiformes; family Ceratodontidae; genus Neoceratodus; species Neoceratodus forsteri. Next base: position 36,169,451 of record CM057450.1, read on the forward strand.
CACCAGTGAGAGCAGTGAGCCACCAATCCCCTGTTCTGTCTGTCTCCATCTATTTGCCTGTCTGTCTGGCTGTCTATCTATCTGTCTATCTATTGTTCTCTCTCTCTCTCTCTACCTACTTTTTTTTAATTCATATTTATTGAAAAACATGGGTATAGTGGTATAGTAAACCATTCAATACAAATACAGAGAAATGGCAACCATTTGACTACAATAGATCTTAAAAGGTAACAATGCTTAAGTCCATTTCAGTATGAATTTGATTACAAACTACATGATTACACATGACATTTTATTCAGAGAAAGGCATAGGAAAGAGACTTTATCAGAGTCAGTGGAGATGATCTGTTACAATACATCAGGTTTATACTGTTGTGTAAGAGGAGGATCAGGTTGACTCGACTCCAGCAGCTGGTGGACAGAAAACCAAGAGGCTAACTTGAACCAGTGTAGAGAGCATCCCCATGAAGGGTCCAGCATGGCCATCATCAGACAAAAATGGGGAGTCTTAGGTTTACTTTAAAAGTTATTTCTTCCATTGCTTGGATGTCATGGACAATGTCCAACTAATGTTGAATCGTTGGAGGCTCCTCCTTAAGCCAGTTGTGGGTTATGGCTTTATGAGCAGCTGCTAGAAGGATATTCCATAGATATAACCAGTCTTGATCAGTTACTTCCGGGGGTGGAAGACCCAGAAAGAGGTATGTGATACCCAGAGGGGTATTGATTGCAAATAAGTTCCACACCATGTCAAGAATCTGTGGCTAGTAAGTTTGTAGCACTGGGCAATCCCAAAAGATGTGTGAGTGACATGCCCTTGCCTCTGAACACTTACTCCAACCTGCCTGTAAAAAGTAAAAATTCCATTTACTTAGTATAACTGGTGTGTACAAGTAGCAAGTCCTAACCTTCCAGGCAAATTCCTGCCATGGGGGACTGGTTTTTCTTACTGCAGGTTGAACAATCTTCTCCCACTTCCTGCCCATTAATTGTAAGCCATTCTCCCTTTCCCATCTGTTTTATTGATGTGGCATAGTCTCCATGTACAATTCTAAGGTCTTTGAACAAAGCAGATATGTGCCCTGCTGCGATGGTCTGCTTCAAGATTGCTGTCATTACATCATTCAGGGGATTAGTCAGAGTGTGGCTTTGATCGGCACCAAGCAAGGTCTTCTTGTATGTTCTGAGTTGAAGAAATCAAAAATGGTCCAAATTGGACACGTTAAATCCTCTTTTAGTAGTTTGAAAGTCTAAAATAACTCCTCTGCTCATGAGCTGCTTGGAATAAATACAATCCCAGCCCAGTCCATCTCCAAAATGTGTGAATAACCTTCAATGGAAGGATGGAATCATTCTATGTAAACCACTGGAAAGGCCATATGGATATTTCCAGACCAAACTTCTCCCAGGTTCTATATGAATGTTGCCCCAAGGGTGCTACACACTACCATTAAGGAGAAGTTGCCATTCTTTAGCTTATAAGACAAATCCATGGCTCTCACTCCCAAAGGTGGGCCCCCCTCCTTCCTTTGTTCACTTAGCTTCCAGTTAGACTAATACCCAGGGGTGATCTACAAAAGGATTACCTTCAGGTGTGATGTGAGGTAATAATTCTCCAGGTCAGGGAGGGTTCTGCCTCCAGATAACTTATCTGCCTGCGGCATTTTATATTTAATTCAGGGGTGATTTGTGTTCCATATATATTTAAATATAAGCTGGCGCCAATCTTGGAAGTGTGTTCTCAAGATGAGTATAGGTAAACACTGGAAAAGATACAAAAATCTAGGAAGCACGTTCATGATGATTAAATGTATTGTGGAATATATTGGGAAGTTAAGGAGGGACTATTTTTTTATATCTTGTTGTAGTTGTTTTGTTAAAGGGCCTAAATTTACACCATACAGTTTGGTGAGGTTTTTGGGGGCCTGTATGCTTAAGAACTTGATTTAGGTAGCATTCCTGTTGAGAGGTAGCAGCTGAGTGGTAGGAGTTGAGGGTCTATAAAAAGAACGGAGAACCTCTGTCTTCATTTTATTGAGGGAATAGCCAGTATATTGGCCAAATTCATCCAGAAGCATCCACACCCTAGGGATGGAAGTCTCTAAGTGGGTCAAATAAAGTAAGACATTGTCGTGTATAATGAAATATTTTGCATTATTCCACCCACTTCAATCCCTATGACATGAATATCATCCCTTATACTTTTAGCCAGGGGCTCAATATATTGGGCAAAAAAGAGGGGCAACAAAGGACAGCCTTGCCATGTCCCCCTATGTAAATCAAATCTAGGGGAGATGCCCCCATTTACATTTACATATACTGTGCCTGTTGGGAGGTGTACAAAGCTTTGACCCTATCTATAAAGGCCTGTGGAATGCCAAAGGTTTCTTGGACATGGAAAAGAAATTTCCATATCATCTTATCAAAGGCTTTCTCAGCATTGCATTTCAGTACACAGGCTTGGGTTTGAGTGTGGAGAATAGTATATATTACATTTATAGTAAGTCAGACATCCTGGGCTTGTCGACCCATAATGAATCCCATCTGGTCTAAGTTAATTATATGGGGGAGTAACTGAGTAAGTCTCTTTGCTAAGATCGAGGTAAATATCTTGTAATCAGTATTAAGGAGGGATGTTGGATGGTAGGATCCACATTCTGTCGGGTCTTTGCCGGCTTTAGGTTTAATTGTTATTGTGGCATATTGCCATGAGAGCAGTAAAGCCCCTCCCCACCAAAGTTCTTTGTAAACCTCATATAATAATGGAGTATTTTCTTTCAAAAGGACATTATAAAATTCACTGCAAAAATCATCTGGGCCTAGGCATTTCCCTGACTTGAGATTCTTAAAGATTTCTAAAATATCAGATTGAGTAATTGATGTAATCAGGGATTTGCCCTGCTCTGGAGTTGAAACGGGCAGTTTCATAATGTGTAAAAAATGCCTATTAGCCTTTGTAGAAGAGTCCCTTTGTGGGCTGTATAATGATTGATATTTGGACACAAAGGTGTTGGCTATTTGGTCTCCTTTATGTGTGATCTGTCCAGTCCCAGGATGTCTTATTTTTGTAATAGAAGCTTTAGTGGCCTGCTGCTTAAGATGGTAAGCAAGGAATTTAGTAGCCTTTGCCCCACCCTAATAATATTTTTGTTTCAAGTACCAGAGAGCCTTTTCTGTTTCGGATTTTTGTATATTTTGAATTTTAGTTTGTAATTGTTTCAGCTCCATATCAGTATGTTTGGTCCATTTCTGGTTTTGTTCAAATTCTAGTTTCTGCAGCTGTTCCAACAGGTCATCTAGTTGTTTTTGTCACTCTTTTTTCTTATAGCTTGGGTGGTTAGAGCATGGCACGGAATGCCGACGGCCTGGTTTCAAATCCGAGTAGAGGACACACATTTTCCTTTCACATTTCATTCATGATTTGCCTCGCAGTGGCTAACTGCACTGTAAAAAAAAAGTTGATTTGCATCTCTTTGTGCTTAGTTGCTGGCTTACACAATACCTAGAAAGGAGTGTGTGTGTGTCTGTCTCTCAAAGGGATGACTGGGTCTGCTAATCTCCTTAGTTCCTCTATAGCTCTGATGGTTAGATCATGGCATGGAATGTCAGGGGCCTGGGTTCAAATCCCAGTAGAGGGCATACACTTTCTTTTCACATTTCATTCATGATTTGCCTTGCAGTGGCTAACTGCACTGAGAAAGAATATTGATCCGTACCTCTTCATGCCTATTTGCTGGCTTACACAATACCTAGAAAGGAGTGTGCATGTCTGAAAAGGATGACTGGGTTTGTTAATCTCCTGAGTTCCTCTATAGCTCAGGTGGTTAGAGCATAGCACAAAATGCCAGGGGCATGGGTTGAAATCCCAATAGAGGGCACACATTTTCCTTTCACATTTCATTCATGATTTGCCTCACAATGGCTAACTGCACTGAGAAAAAAATGGATTTGTGTATTTTTCTTATGGGCAGCTGTGGAAATAAATTTTCCTCTGACCACAGTTTTAATTGTATCTCAGAAAAAGCATATGGGGTATAATATCTGGTTTAATGTTACATTCAGCTGCAGCCTTAATCGTGTCTTGTTGTTATGATAGTCTGGTCATGAATAAGCAAATTGTTCAGTCTCCAATGTGTCTTTTTCTGTGGAACATGGAAGTCTACTTCCAAGAATACTGGTTGGTGGTCTGACAGGGTGGAGGTTATGATCCACATAAAGGGACAGGAAGTTATATCTTTTTATATGTCATAAAGGTGTCTAGTCTGGAGTAAATTTTAATTCCGGAGGAATAGCATATGTAGTCCTTTGTAAATTGGAATTTTTTACTCTAAATGTCCTCTAGGCCCAGTTTAGCCATCAGGGTCTTAAATGCTCTGGCTTTCCTGTTACCTGCATTAGGGATCTGGGAGGTAGTGTCCATAACCCTATTAAAAATTAAGTTCCAGTCTCCTCCCATAATTAGGAGTCCCTTGACTTCTCCAACATTTGTTTAACCAAGTTGGAGTAAAAGCTGAGTGGGGAGCCCTGGGGAGCATAGACATTAACCAGTGTAACCAAGGTGTCTTGCACACATTCCATTACTATAATGAATCAAGCTTCCAGGTCTGCCACCACCTCCTCTTCTTCAAAAGATAAAGAAGTGGAGAAACGGATCATTACCCCCCTCTTCTTACCCCATTCTAGTGATGCATGATAGAGTTTAGGGTAACCCCAGTTTTTAAATTTTACAGCTTCTTGGTTGGTTAAATGGGTTTCTTAAAAGAAGATGATTTTGCTTCTCTCAGATTTTAAATATTTGAGCAATTGCTTCCTCTTCACTGAACTGTTAATGCTATTAACATTATAAGAAAGTACTTCAGACTGTGTGTAAGCCATTAGATTTCAAGTCTGATCCAAATCTACTGGTCTATTAATAAATGGTTGACAAGGTTCAATGAAGGTCATACTGGTTGCCAAAAGAAATAATATGTACCCTGAATTTGTAACACAGATAGAGTAGGATGCCACAACAATTATAACTTCAACATGAATAAGCCAGTTATGTAACAAAAGGCAATGAACAATCAAGAGTGAAGAGTTACAGCTATATCTGAATAAATCCTGGTGTTGAAATATGAAATGTAATACAATATGTAAGCAATAACCCACGACAGGGTGTGTGTTGCATTTATTGGGGATTAATTAACACCCTGGGTGTGTTGTGAGGCATGAAGCCGCAGGCTGAGTGTCCTCACAGTGCCTGGGGTGTTGATTAATCCCCAATATACTCACACGCTGGAGTGGGTTTTTGTGCTTATAACATGGGTTACATATTAAGGGACATTGAGCAAAAATGCTGCATTTACAGGAGGAAAAACAGTAGGGACTACTTAGTGTTCCTACACTACTTATGGGCAGAGTACCACATCCATATGTGTTTTGCCACATGAAAATAGTGCTTCCAGTACCTTCTCTTTGTTAGTTCTGGCAAGAACTGCTGCTTTCAAAAGTGTCAATAATGCAGTAAACATGTTCCGGTTATCGCATAGGGATTTAATCTCTCCCCCCCACTCCAGAGATAGCATGCATCACTATACACACAATAACCATTTGTGACGCTGCAGCACATTTGGGAAAAGAACGTGTTTTGCTTACTTGTGCTTTGCAGTATGTGTTTACCTTTCATTACTATGATGTCCATGGTACACGTAGTGATTGTGACGATCGCGTGGTGGATGGTTCAGTTTTTCAGACTGTGATTGACATGTTCCACACAACACTTAATTATGAAGTGTGCCACACTTGCATTTTGCTTAGTCCTGTACATGCACAAGCTCATGAGTGTTTTGCTCTGTAAAATATTTTATGCTAACGTGATTTTCTCCCTTGGTCTCTCTCTCCTATTCTTGTGTCACTGCTTTATGTCCCTCCTATTACATTACCCTCTTTGCATACCATTCCACTACTGCTGTTTCACTGTAGTACAATGCACACACATTTCTTTCTGTACTTGGAGTTTTTCTTTCATTTACAATCATTTTGCCATTGTTAAATGTGTCAGATAAGTCATGCTGCTTCTGTTGCCACAATACACACATACCTACACTCGTGAGCCTCACCATCCCATTCCCTCATTGCGCAGGGAAGGTGTTTTACTGTGACACTGTGTGTGTGGGCTATGGAGTGACTCTGTCTCTCTTTCCTTATACATGTATTATACTTCTGCAGTTTATGGGGTGCTTATTCATCCACTTATACTGGGAGTCCCAGTGTCCATTGGGTGGGTGGGCGGGTAGGTACCTAAGCTCTATCGGTGGCGGGAAAAATATGGTGGATTCTGGATTTTCAAGACAGTCTGAGATAATAAGTGCAGACACTGCTATAGGATTTTTACCTACGTGACTTTTTACCACATCCACTTGCTGAAAAAATATGAAGAATTAATGAACGGTCTTATGATTCATTGTAGCCAATCACTTGTGTCACAGATAGATGCCCATGTTATAAAGATAAGTATAGGGTCTATGGGATTATCATCAACTAAGATAACTGAAGGGGTGACTGAGGCATTTTCCTCATGTGTACGTCTGGTCCAGCTTCCTAGGTCAAACCAGGGTAACATCCCCAGTCCAAGGTGTGTCATGATTGTGACACATCTCTTCCCACTTCCGTAGGGAAAAAGCCAATATACTATGCTCATGAGTGTGATCCATAAGCTCATTGGCATGCCTGATGTTGAAATGGTCAGCTCTGCCAGAGGAAAAGGTGGAAAGATAAGTATCCACCTTTACATTATCTCCTACTCCCCTTGACCAATAGGTAGTAATTCTATAGATTGACAGCCTAGCCTCTTTAGTTAAACAATGCTGAGAATTATGTATTCGGTTAATGTCCTGTGTGATGAGGATAAAGTGGTGGTGCCCTAGAAGCAAATGAGGTGCTGAGGCTTGCCACATCCCCACAAGGAACATCCCTGTACAAGGCAATTAAGGAGACCTCCTTCCAGCTGCCTGGCACTGCAAAATATGAAGTGGGGGGAGGGGGCTATGAGGATGGGCACCTTGCCGGACCAGGCTGGGAGTAAATCAGAAATATAGAACAGGTGGGCCAAAGATTACAACTGCAGAAAAAAAGGAATGCCCAGTAACACTGAAAAATAATCAACCTGTGTAATATTTGCAGGGCATCCCCAGCAGGATTCCACCCAAGAGGGAGAAAGCCTCTCAGGAACTAAATTAGCAGAGTGTGACCAAAGTCAGTTTGGAGCAACAACTTTAAACACATAGCAATGATTGGTTAAAACAACATCTGAAATTCAGTCAAGACATTAGTTTGGCATAAATATGTGTCCAAGTTAAGATTAAAGTGGCAGTTCAGTAGGGGGAGTCACCTTTTTTATTTTATTAAGTGAGCACAGTTGTCATCAGTCAGATGATATTGGCCTTAGAGTCAGTATCTAGATGGTAAAGGTTACATCGTCAACCATTCTGACCTGGCCCCAAGTTGTGGCCTGGCCCCTGACAGAACACTACTGCAGCATTGACAGCCTCTATTTTTGTATGAATAATAATGTCTAGAAAGTCTTCCACCATGGGAATGTGCTCTGTCAAGGAGCCTTGTGTAAGGTAGGGAGGCAGTTTAGACTGAGCTGCACCATAAGAGAGGTCAAGTGTCAGGAAGACCTCATTCACTCTAAATGCATTCCCTACATATTTCTTTGTTTTATAAAGCAGACTGGGGTGCCCACCTTCGGTACCAATTTTTCCTCTCCCCTCCCCTCCAGGTGTCCTGCCTGCCCTTCCCAATCTTAATCTGTATAGGAATGCTATGTTCCCACTTAGGTGTGTTCCTGTGTGGTCATGCAACAACCACAGAGCAGTTGCACACTGCTGAAGTAATAGCGCACAAAATGCAAAACAACTGATCAGCCAGTGAATGCTCAGCTATGCATACTTCTACAGAGCTGCAGGGTGCACTTCCTGTATGTTGTTAGTGACAGCTGGAGACTGAATACAGACACACACACCCTCCCTCCAGATGACGCTAGCAGGTCATATGAAAAGGCTGTGCTAGACATTGCCTCCCATACAGATCGTATTCCCAAAACGTGGTTGTTGTAAAAGAACTCCCCTGCCCCCAACAGTGTGACAGTGGCAAGTCTGGATAAGATTAATAGGGAAATGAATATATTCAGTAAAAAAGAAACACATCACTAAGTTTCAAACTTGTGATGAATGCCCTCGAGCTTCGATCCCCCATGTGCTTATACAGGCTGCCAGTTCTGCCACTGACACAAATATTAAATACAAGTAATTCATGGCGTGAGAGACATGCTATTTCTGTGCTGTTAACAACATGCATTTTCTGGCAGATATACATTCCTTGTGCCAAGCATGTTTAAAGAAAGAAATAGCCTGTCTGTGAATCCTGCTGCACTTAAATTTTTTCGGGGCCATGGCAGTATGATCTGCAGTAGCGTTGTCGAATGTGCTGCAGAGTCAGTGGTGGCAGCGGACTTAACTAGCTGCCCCAGTGTCCCCTTGCCTGAATTACATTAAATACATTATAGTAGGATGTAGAAGTCAGTCAGGGTTGGGGGCATGGCAGCGGTTCAGGGAACGGACATTGTTTGCTGCAGTGTCGGTAACAGCAGCTGACTAAACTCAGCCTCCACTTGCCTGATAGAGCCCCAGCTTACCCAAACATAAATGGATGGAGAAGTCATTCAGGTGTGGGACATGACCGGCAGAGCAGTAGTTAGCAGTCCGCCCTATGTACACAGGCTGCCAGCCTGCCACGGATGCAAATACAGTAGTAAACAAAATAACTCATGGAGTGGGAGATATGCTATTTCTGTGATGTAATCTTGCATTTATTAGCAGAAATGAAAGTTGCTTGTGCCATGCATGTTTATAGAAAGAAATAGCCTCTCTGTGAATCCTGCTGCACTTTCCTTTTTTTGGCCGGGGCATGACAGCATGATCTACAGTAACAATGCTGACTTTGCTGCGGAGTCGGTAGTAGCAGGGGACTGAACTAGCCACCCTGCCCCTCCACCTGAAATATATTATTATAGTACGATGGAGTTTAGACATCATTCTGGTCATGGCTTGGGGACATGGCAGCATGATCGGCACGGTGGTAATAGTCACTCATTTCCTGCAGTGTTTGTGGTAGTATCCTGTCAGTTTAAGAACCACTGTCTCTGCTTTGTCACGGTGTTATCATCGAACTGAGCCTCTGATTGCCTGACCACCTGCGTCTTTCATCTCACTGCCTGGCTGACTGTATTGGAAGTTCAGTGCCAAAGATGTGCACAGTGATGCACTGAATCTTTACTGGCTTTTGCTGCACTGAGCCTCCATTTAGCCCACTAAGACCCCACTACTACCAACACAACCAAATGCAGGGCACCTCTGCTGTTCTCCACCTGTAAAGACCATACTCCTTATTCATGCCATGTAGTGTTATACAGGAAAAGTGTGATCAGACCTACACTGATCCCTAGAAAACAAAATACATGTGGGGGGGAGTGTTACTGAAAGAAAATGAAAAGTCACAAGAAAATGGTTTCCATGGCAAACAGTGATCAAGAGGGTGGGAAGGTTGGATGCCAGTAGAGAATGTCAGACCAGTGTTGCAGGTCGCAATAAGAGATTGGATCAGGGTATTTTAGTTTTTGCCATTTTATTTATTTATTTATTTGAAAATTGGTGACTGGGAAAGGTACATTGAGCCAAAGCTTGTTTCCAGGTGTGACATGGGGAACAGGAAGTAAACATTTTTTTTAAGTGAATATAGGGGTTTGCTAATCATGCTACCGATGCTGGAGCAAATGAGTATATCTGAATTGCTTATGCACATTTAAATTAAATTAAAATTTAATTAATTATTTTAAATTACTCTGTAAGCCTGGCCAAAGCTGAGCAGTGTTTAAGGCAAGATGGAAGGGGTGTGGAAAGGTTGTCTGGTTGCACTTCCACAGTCCTGACATTACTGGCACAGACTGTTGGACATGTCAGTCAATCACAGACTTCATTTCTTATTTCAAATCCTCCTGTTGTGGAAATCTTACCAGACAGCCTGGTACCTTATGGATGGTTAGAAAAATAGTGACCACTTCATTTGGGGGTCTGTGTACCTACATGATCTGCAAACTGGAGTGGATACATGCTGGTTGCCCTCCATTAACCACAGCCCAGAGGGACATCGTTTATCTTATCTTATTTGAGGAAAACTCACAGAGAAGACTGTCTGCAGGGTGTTATCTCAAGGAGGTCAAGGGAAGACTAAAAAATAAGTTTTAAAGCATTTTGTGATTTTTGTCTTTTCTGGGACAATTTTCTGGGCATAGATTGCATTCTCTGTTGGTGGTTATTGTAAATGTAGCTAAAAAACACTGCACAGAAGTTTTTAACAGCTGAGGAGGAGGGTGAAGTGTTGCTACGCATTTTAAAACAGATCTTCATCTCTGGCTAATCGTTAAAATTAAGTAACAAAAAAAAAAAAGAGTTCTCAGCATTAAATTGAAAGTCCCATCAACCTATTCTCTGTATACCTGTGTACTTTCTAAGCATGAACAAAGATTCCTTCCCTTGCACTCATCAAAGTTCATCCTAATTTAAATTGAAGTGAAGTTGATTCACTCTTTTCTGCCCTAGTGTGAAAACCTGATTTACTCCATTGCAAAAGCCATGGACCAACCATGTAAGGCATCCTGGGAGCTGATAATATTGTACACGCACAAGCCAGTGGAAGTGCTACTGTCAGTTAGTTGTGTTGTATGTTTTCTTAAGTCCCCGTATTTTTGTCTTGTACTGGCCATCAAACTTTTCAAGGTAAGTTACCTAATGCTTTCTGTTGTTTAACGTGTGACTGAGTTGAAAAAATGCAGTTGGAAGGATGCTGGTGCTTGTGATGTTTTGTTATTCAGCTGAATAATTCTTATGTGCTAGGAGCTGTTTGTTTACTCCCAATCCCTTTGATGTGCAAATATGCATTATCGACTTCCATGTTTCTCAGCATGAAATTTGAATTTGCACCATGAATTTTTGTTTCATAGCAGAAAATTGGTTTCTCAGCATGAAATTTTGATTACACACCATGATTTTTTGATTCACAGCAGAAAATTGGTTTCTTAGCATGAAATTTAATTGCACACCATGATTTTTCATTTCACAGCAGACTATTTTTTTTCAATATGAAATTTGATTGCACATCAGAATTTTTAATTGAAGAGCAGAACATTGGTTTCTCAGCATGAAATTGTACTGCACGGCATAATTTTTTTTTATTTCATGGAAGAATATTGGTTTCTTTGACATGAAATTTGCAAAACTTGAAATTTGATTGTGCAATGTAATTTTTATTTTACAACTTTAATTGGTTTCTTTCATTGAAATTTAATTATGTATATAGTGAAGACAGCTCTTCTCTTGGCATAAGGCCCTGCACTTCTGCACCTCTGTGTAGTAGAGGGCCCTGTGCATTGGCTGACAGATGAATTCTTCCCCCTGCAGCTACATGGAAGCACTGAGAACATACAGCCCTGCACTTCCTCAGCCAAGATGACAGCCCCATGATTTCTAGGTATCCATTGTTCCATAGAACTGCAGGGCATGCAAGGGCCTTGTGCTTCCATAAGCAATAAGAGACTTTCCTTTCTTCCCTTGGGCCCTGTACATCTGCAAGTTTTCATGCAGGTTTCAAATGAACCTGTGTGAATGAGATTACAATTTCACTGTCTCAAAAAGAAAGGGCATTCTTTGCAAAAAAAAACTTCATTAATGCACCAGTTAGGGTTCAAAGTAATGCCACAAGAGTATGAAAATGCAGTGTTAGGGTTTCCAATCCTAACTCCCCACCCCCCTAAGCAGCAAAAAAGGAAAAAAACATTAGGATTTTGGGTCTCTGGAGTCTTGGTGAATCAATGTTGGAATCATCCTTAGGGTTGTCAACCCTAATGTCCACCTTATTCTCTGAACAAACAAGGTCAGATGTGATGTTCTTTCTTCATAAACTGCAACACATTGTGTTGTGTTCCAAAATGAGTGCCCACGAGGATGCGGTGCTCAAGAACCAATATGTGTAGTAAGCGATAAAGGTTCTGGCACACACCAACTCATGAGAGGAACGCATAGAATCATAATGAAAGTTAAAATTTGTTAAACCAAATGAGACAGAACATCTTGCCTGACATGTTTCGGATTGACTGCCAATCCTTTCTCAAAGGCTGAAAAAAATCCCTCAAAACACTCCTATTAAATACACATTACAAAAGGTGGTACAATTTACATGTTAAAATCAATCAATTAAACAATTATTTAGAATCCATTATAAACAGTCTATACTACTACAAAGTGACAGCCACTTTAAAAAGCTACAAAGCCAGTTAGAATGTGTTATAAGAAGGCTCTCACATTAAGAGATTTACTTATGCACAGTCATTTTAAACCTAAAGAACTTGAATGTTGGCTATCTAAAGTAAGGGAAATTTTCAGTGTAAAAAGTGTATGTATTGTGATTATATTACTCAGGGGAAATACTTTTCTAGTATTAATAGTGATACATCTTTTGAAATTAGACAGTGTATCACCTGTAGCACTGATGGTGTCATATATTTAGCAACCTGTAGTATGCTTTTTATGTGGGTAAAACCACTAGAAGTTTTAAGATTAGAATGGGTGAACATATTAGAGCCATAAAAAGGAAAGATAATTCTTACGCTACGACGGCTCATATTTTTACAGTGAAAGACAACCTTTTATATGAATAAAAATTTATGGCTATTGATAAAATATGCCACAACCCAAGGGGAGGAGATTACAATAACCTTGTGCTACGAAGGGAAAATTATTGGATTTTAAAGTTACAGGCCAATACAAGTCCAGGTTTAAATGCCCAAATAGACATTTGTCCATATTTAAAAAAATGACACTATGTTTTTTGACTGAAGTCCTTTAGAATTTATTGTTATAATTTTGACATAAATAGTCTGTTTCCTCTTTTCCAACTTTTTGTGCCATAAGTATGCTGTAATTTTTATGTTATTTATATTGGTCTCTAAATATATTGTATTTGTGAAATTATATCTACATATTTTTTGTGAACTTTGTCAGTAAAAATTTGATTATTTGGTTAGTGGTATCATGCAAAATTCATCAGGTGATATTATGAATGATTAGAAAATTGCTTGATGAGCTGTTTTTCCACATCAACTGACACTGGTATTCTCTGCTTTTTAAAGTGGCAGTCACTTTGTAGCAGTATAGACTGTTTATAATGGATTCTAAATAATTGTTTACTTGATTGATTTTAACATGTAAATTGTACCACCTGTTTTAATGTGTATTTAATAGGAGTGTTTAGAGGGATTTTTTTCAGCCTTTGAGAAAGGATTGGCAGTCAATCTGAAACATGTCAGGCAAGATGTTCTGTTTTGTTTGTTGTGATAAATTTTAACTTTCATTATGATTCTATGTGTTCCTCTCATGAGTTGGTGTGTGCCAGAACCTTTATTGCTTACTACACATGTTGGTTCTTGAGCACCACATCCTGGTGCGCACTCATTTTGGAACAAATTCATGGTTTTGAGTGAAACGCACAGGTTGGGGTGAAGGTATATTTACAGGTAGAGGTAAGGTGAAATCACCCAAAAATTTATTAAGATTTTTTCTTCCTGTATCCTTACCCCTTAAAACTCAAGGATATACGCATTTATTAATTTTAGAGATATATTAAGATGAGAGAAATTACAATATGTCCTATGAAGGCACTCCAAATCTACTTTTTTCAACTATGGATAGCAATACATCTAACAATCCATTGGCTTATGTGGATTTACTTTTACAAAGAGCTGTAACCAACAACCCATTTCTTAACTTAGAGAATGGGCAAGCGGCAGTGCCACAACAAACTCAATCATTACTTGAAGCATTCAGTAACTTAGAAAAGATGACACATCAACTTAGAAGATTATATTGGAACAATACTAATTTGGAAGCTTATTTGGAAGTCAATTGTGTCCCGAGGGGACTGAGACTGATAAAAGACCCAGCCTGTGAAATAGAAAATGTTGCCTTTTTACAAGAATGGAAAAATATTTTGTTGGAAGCTACTGCTAAACTCATGCGATTGATTATTAAATATAGTAGAGATAAAGAACTTAAACTGAGAGACGAAATTAAGAAGCAAGAAATTGAAGTATTGAAATATTGAACACATACAGATTTTGAAAGATTCAACCTTAGACTTCAAGAATCCATTTTTAAATTAGATGCAGAGATTCAGAAAATCAAAATGACAAAATTCCAAAGAGATAAAGGTGACTTTGAAAAAGGCACTATTTTTAAATGGAAGAAGAACCAATTAAAAAGTATTTTGAAAAATCATCGGAATAACAAAAATGTCTCTTTTGAATACAGCATGGATGCAAGTACAGATGTTAGTGACTCTGAAGGGGATGTTATGAATGGAACCAGTTTTTTTCTGAGGGAACAGCCACATTTAGATCCACAACCAGTTTTGGATTATCAATCCCATACCATGCCATATGCCCCACCCCATCTACGAAGAAGTCCCAGACACCAAGGGAGACCACAATAGTATTTCTAAGACAGAGAAGAACGAGACAGAGAAGAAGGAACAGGATAGAGGCATGGAGGCAGACAGTTCAGAGGACACCACAGGGGGAGAAACCTATGGAGTAAACCATTTGGAGCGAGAGAGAGAAATCAACAGAGGAGGTAAGGAACAGCCCCTCCAATAATCAGACTAGTCAAATTATCAATCTCTCAAAACATGTTTTAACAACTGGAAAGACTGACTTGTTAAAGAAGGGACTTGGTTTTGCACCTACATGTTCGTTGAATCGAGAACAGACAATTATTGACTTAAACCTTAACTGTCACAAACTTAATTTAAAAGCTTTTTTGCTAAACAAGAAGTGAACTCTGAAATTAATGATGTGGAAGCCCATGTTACAAGATTTAAAAATCCTTCAGTATGGTGCCCCCCATGTGCTGCTGTTACAATTTTCAGAGAACTGGTTGAAAATGAGCTTGAGAGTTTTTTCTCTAGCCCCCGAGCCTGTGTTTTTAACAATATAACTAAGCAGGAAAGAGAAGCTATTCATACTTTACAGCAAGATTCTGATTTAATTGTGAAACAAGCTGATAAAGGGGGTGCTGTGGTATTAATGGATAGAGACATGTATGTTAGCGAAGTATACAGACAGTTGAATGATTTACAGTTTTATATTAAATTGAAAGAAGATCCTACTATAGATTTTAAGTTTGGGATTGATGAAATTATTTTAGATGCCTTTCAGGAAGAAACCATTGATAAACAGACTACAGAATACCTTACTGTTTCTAATCCCACCAGGGCCACTTTGCATATGCTACCTAAGGTTCATAAAACCTTGAATAATCCACCAGGATGACCAATAGTTAGTAGTATAGGGTCCTTAACTGAACCACTGTCTAAATTCTGTGATTCTTTTTTGAAACCTTTGGTGCAGAATTTACCTTCTTACATTCAAGATACTAAGGAGGTTTTGAATATTATTGAAAATGTGCAAATACAAAGTGAGACCCTATTAGTTACACTAAATATCGAGTCACTATACACCAATGTTCCCCATGAAGGAGCATTGGATTCAGTAGCATTTTTTCTAAATCAATTTTCTGAAAATGACTCTATATTTCATACACCCTTACTGACTGCATTGGTGTTAAGAATATTAGAATGTGTTCTAAAATGTAACACTTTTTTATGCAATCAAGAAACTTTTCTTCAAATTAAGGGGACCGCTTTGGGAGCAACATGTGCTCCTTCTTCAGTGAATTTATATGTTGGCAAGTGGGAACAGGATTTTATTCACTGTAGTGAGACCAATATTTTTATGAACAACTTGTTGCTATGGAAACGTTATATTGATGACATCATTGTGTTTTGGCAAGGTGACATGAGTAGTTTTAATTCATTCATAACATATTTACACAGTACCAACCCCCCATCTTAAATGTACGTCTTCTGTTTCTAAAGATCAGATGACTTTTCTTGACTTATTTATCCAAAAAACAGATTATGTCACCTTAAAAATTTATATTTATCAGAAGGAAGTAGATGGCAATACCATTTTACTAGCCAGTAGTTGCCATCCAGCCCATGTGGCTAATAATATTCCATATGGACAATTTTTACGTATTAAACGTAATTGTTCAGAAACAAAAGACTTTGAAAAGGGAGTAGAAGACCTCACTATGAGGTTAACACAGAGAGGATATAGTAAAATGTGTATTCAAACAGCTCATAATAGAGTTAAAAACATCAATAGAGAGAAGTATTACTTGACGTCCATGTTGCCAAAGATGATTTGGAAGATAGATTCAATTTTGTAACAGAATATTCAGCACAAGCCAGAGTTTATGAAAATATTGTTAAGAATCACTGGCATGTTTTGTGGGTTGAGTCTGGTTTGAAAGAATTAGCTACAAAGCCAGTTAGAATGTGTTATAAGAAGGCTCTCACAGTAAGAGATTTACTTACGCACAGTCATTTTTAAACCTAAAAAACTTGAATGCTGACTATCTAAACGTAAGGGAAATTTTCAGTGTAAAAAGTGTATGTATTGTGATTATATTACTCAGGGGAAATACTTTTCTAGTATTAACAGTGATACATCTTTTGAAATTAGACAATGTATCATCTGCAGCACTGATGGTGTCATATATTTAGCAACCGGTAGTTGCAGTGTTTTTTATGTGAGTAAAACCACTAGAAGTTTTAAGATTAGAGTGGATGAACATATTAGAGCCATAAAAAGGGAAGATAATTCTTACGCTACAGCGGCTCATATTTTTACAGCAAAAGACAACCTTTTACATGAATTTAAATTTATGGCTATTGATAAAATATGCGGTAACCCAAGGGGAGTAGATTACAATAACTTTGTGCTACAAATGGAAAATTATTGGATTTTAAAGTTACGGCCCAATACAAGCCCAGGTTTAAATGTCCAAATAGACATTTGTCCATATTTAAAAAAATTACACCATGTTTTTTGATTGAAGTCCTTTAGAATTTATTGTTATAATTTTGACATAAATAGTCTGTTGCCTCTTTTCCAACTTTTTGTGCCATAAGTATGCTGTAATTTTTATGTTATTTATATTGGTCTCTAAATATATTGTATTTGTGAAATTATATCTACATATTTTTTGTGAACTTTGTCAGTAAAAATTTGATTATTTGGTTAGTGGTATCATGCAAAATTCATCAGGTGATATTATGAATGATTAGAAAATAGCTTGATGAGCTGTTTTTCCACATCAACTGACACTGGTACTCTCTGCTTTTTAAAGTAGTAGTCACTTTGTAGTAGTATAGACTGTTTATAATGGATTCTAAATAATTGTTTGATTGATTTTAACATGTAAATCGTACAACCGGTTGTAATGTGTATTTAATAGGAGTGTTTTGAGGGATTTTTTGAGCCTTTGAGACAGGATTGGCAGTCAATCCGAAACATGTCAGGCAGGATATTCTGTCTCGTCTGGTGTAATAACTTTTAACTTTTATTATGATTCTATGTGTTCCTCTCATGAGTTGGTGTGTGCCAGAACCATTGTCGCTTACAACACATTGTATTGGCAACATGTGGCAAGACATAATTATTTACCTTTCAAGAGTGTATCAATATGAGGCACTTGGCCAGGAGCTGTATCTTGTGCTTTGGACAGGAGGCTAAGGGCTGGGAGGAGGGTTTAACGTTAGTGTGGACAACCCCGAAAAAGACCCCACCATTGATTCACCAAGGCTCCAGAGACCCCAAATCCTATTTGTTTTCCTTTTGCTGCATGGGGTTGGGAGTGGTAAGTAAGGGTTGGAAACCCTAATGACTCATTTTCCTACTTTTGTGGCATTAACTTGAACCCTCACTGGTGTATTCATGAAGTTTATTTATTTTGATTTATTTATTTAATTATTCAGAAACAACCTTTGAACAAGAGCTCTTTTACAAAGATTTCATGTAATGAACCTGATTACAAAGATACAAGCATGTAATGGCACAGTAAACATCAAAGTTCATTACAGCAGGCAAAAGCCTAGGGAGCATTGTTACAGCTGAGCTCCTGGTGGGGAGATTGGATACCAATGCATAATAAAACAATATTCAAGTTCAGACTTAATTACACCAAATAGTTGCCAAAGAAAAATTACAGCTGAGCTCCAGGAGAGCCATCTCGGAATGGGGGGATAGGATCGGTGTTTGGGAGCAGCCACATACCTGAGGCCTTGCCTTAGAGAGGAAAGTGGGGGATGAGGAGTGGGGGAAAGGCAGCATGAGGTTGAAATTAGGGCAAGTGGGTCACCAGGTGATTGGATAGGGGCACAGGGTGAGGAAGGAATGGGAGGAGTGACAGTTGAAATGTGGAGGTGGTTTGGAGCAGGGAAGGATAGGGGTTGGGGAGAAGGCCTAGTAGAGAACAGAGATAGGAAGACAGTGCATGGGGTAAGGGGGGGTCATGGGGAAACATCACTACAGGTTGGCACTCAGGCAAGAAGGACCATTCTATTTTGGGGGTCAATGAGCTACAGACAGAGAAACATCAAGTGCCCACAGGCAGTCATACATGCTTCTGGATGCAAGGTGCAGTTTGAGTTCAGACTTGAGAGCATGGAGACTTGAAGTATTGTGCAGGACCTCCAGAATCTCATTGAGCCAAAGTGGGGCTCTGTAGGAGAAAGATCATTGGCCAAGTGCAGTTCTTCAAAAAAGGCACAGAGAGCACATTATGTGTTCCTCCTCTAGTTTCATACTTAGTATCTGCCAATGAGAAAATTTTAGAGATGCAGGGTGAAGCCTTGCCTAGTAGAGCCTTTTTGTCATGGAGACGAGTTTGGAACTTGAGTCTGTTACTAAGAGAAAGCCAGTTTGTCTGTGCATACAGTGTGTAGGTGTGTGTAAAGTGGTCAGCAGCAAGGGTGAGCCTACAAGCCTTGTTGAGGACAATAATAACCAGCTTAAGTCCAGTATCCATGGCTGCTCCATAGATCACTAGCCCGTAGTCTATAGTGGATAGTATAGAGCTGGGTGGTGAAGAGATGGAGGGCAGCTGGTATAAGGTTCTACCTATGCCTATACAGCACTCCAAGCTTGGTTCTGACAGCCTTAACCACCAAATCAATAAGTTGCATGAAGGAATTGGTGTCATCAGTGGTGACACCCAGGTACTTGAAAGAATGAACCTGCTCCAGAGGGGCCTTAACATTGTTAATTATGGAAAGGGTGCGGTACCTCTTCTTGAGTTGGGGCTAGATAGGAGCATGGTTTTAGTTTTTTTATAATTACATTCAAGGTTGTGAGCACTGAACCAATCCTCAAGCTGATGTAAAGAAGACTAGTTTACTCTGCAGTGGGTTGATGTGTGAGTTGCTGCTGAGTATGATGGCATCAACAGCATACAGGAGCATTTTGCTATCACAGGCCTTTGGTAGAGCATTCAGGAAAAGGCTGAATAGCAATAGTCCCAGGATTGACCCTTGACATACATCCAGGGACACTTCTCGGCAATCTGAAACAGCATGGCCTACCCTGACCCTCTGTGACCTGTGTGATAGGCAGTCTTGAAACCAGTGTACAGCATTTGTGGCCACCCCCAGGGTCTGAAGTTGTGTCAGGAGGATGGGGTGGTTGACAGTACTGAAGGCCTTTATTAAATAGATAAAGATGGACCCGCCCAGCTTGCCTTCTTCCAGTGCCTTGTGCACAAAGTCAGTGTACTCCACCAGGGCTGTGGTAGTGCTATGGTTCTTTCTGAAACCATGTTGTTGGGGACATTGGCTTTGGTATTTATGAACATAGTCAGTAATTTGATCCACCACAGTTCTTTCCAGTGCTTTGGATAGGGAGGAGAGGATTGCAATGGGCCTATAGTTAGCAATGCAGGACCTGTCACTACTCTTAAAAACTGAAGTCACCAGAGCTTATTTCCAGAATGTGGGGAATTTGGCCAGGGTGAGTGATTTGTTGAAGAGTTTATTTATGGGGACAATTAACTCATCAAGAGCAAGGGCTACCAGTTTCAGATCCACATCATCACTACCCTGCCTGGTTGAGCCCAGAACTTTTTTTTACATAAGGCATTGCCTCCTTTACTGTTACCTGCTTGAAATAAAAGTTTGGGTACTTAATCATGGTAGGGTTATTGCTAAGGTGGGTGCCCTTCCAATGGCTTCAGGTAGTTTGGTGGAAGAACAGAGCTTAGATTAGTGAAAGAGGTATTGAATGACTGTTATGGTGAAAGGATCCATGGCAGTAGACTCATTGATACTGAGCATCTGGGGGTCTTTCTTCTCATACTTCCTGAGGAGAATTTTAATGTTCTCCCAAAACCTCCTCCTGTCGCCCTGGCTCCTATCCAACTGATCCTTGTGGTATTTGGTTTTGGCCTGCCTAATAAATTGCATACACCTGTTTCTGGAGGCCATACAGATCTGAATGACTTTTTTATCACTAGTGGCCCTTGTCCTTAACCAGAGTTTATCCCTGTCCCTCATAAGAACAAGGAGCGCAACGGTAATCCATCCATTATTGCAGCTGCCCAACTTCCTTTTATTACTGGGGCAAATTTATTGCAGACCACAGTGAAACTTTCAACAAAGCACTTTAAAGCAAGGTCATGATCAGGCTGCTTATCTATGGGTGACCAATCAATTAGAGATAGGGCTGCTTTGAGAGACCACTGCTATCCATTTCTCAGGACTCTTCTTTCAACCATGATTGGGAGTGTTTTTTTTATATTTATTGGACCACCTGAAAGTAATTGGAGAGTGGTCACTCAGGGTGTCGGGTTGCACAGTGACTTCAGAAATCTTAAAGGGGGAGCTAGAGAGGAGCCAAGTCGATGAGTGTATTGTTACCTGATTTGTAATTTGACCTGGTGGGTTCAGTAACTAGCTGTGCGAGATAAGAGCTGGCCACAGTATCCTTCTGGTGGATTGACTCTTTACTGAGCTAGTTTATATTAAAGTCCCCAGTGATAATGAGTTAACAGTCCTTTTTGAGGGTAGCCAAAGTGTCCATGACCTTGGTAAGGCCCTCACAGGCCTTTCTGGGTGGAAGATAGACATATATGGAAGGAGGAAAGGGAAAGGGAACATTGTTTAACCAGGAGTAGCACACTAAGCCAAAGCTTGTTTCCAGATGTGACCTGGGAGCACAAGGAAGTGAAGTGACTTGCTCAGGATCTCAGGATCACACAATATGCACCTAGGCAGCTGTGTGATTCAAATCCAGGTCTCCAGATCTGCAGCTCAGAGCCTTAACACACTGTGCTATACTGCCTCCTAATATGACAACAAGGAATTGACTGCAAGTAGTTAATGGTCATCCACCCTACCAGTACTGAGGAGCACAGTCCCCTAAAGTGATTCCCTGATGTAGATAAGACAGCCACCTCCCCTCTTGCCTTTCTTGTCACACCTGAAGGCATCTGGCAGAGCAATTTCATTGGTCTTTGTCTTGTCCGTTAGCCAAATCTCAATAAGATAGATGATACCAGGGCTGAGCAGGGCTGTCCAGGCCTGGAATAACTCAAGTGTGACAAGCAGACTGCAAATTTTCATTGCCACTATTTTTAGGCCTCTACTGTTATTCCCACTTGACCCAGTAGTGTTAGGAGGACCAGGATTATGATGTACTTTACCAGACAGGAAAAGTAACATCAGTACAGCTTTTCTTGTTGTAAAACTGAAGGTAATTATGGACTTCCCTTTACAGCATTTAAAATTTGCCATGGAAGGGCAGCATGCTTTTGAGAGAGATAGGTGGTGGCACGTACGGTGGAGTGAAACCACGACTAGGGGTATGCTTTATAACCACTGATTGTGCCAGTGGAAATGTAACCTTTTGGTAGATCCCCAATGTGGAAGTTTCCAGAATTACCTTCAGCAGAGCACCAGCTCCAAAACTTGAGTCATGGGAAGATAGTGGAGGGGGAGCACCTTGTTGCTTGTCAGGGTTTGGTGGCAGAGAGTAAGTACAAAAATACCAGAAAGGTGGAGCAGTTCATTTTCAGACACACAGCATAAAAGGTAGGAGCACTAAGGCCAGTAGGAACAGCAGGCAGTGTGGCTGCAGGTGACTCAGTATGTGGGAGAGGTGAGCAGGTAGGTTGGCAGAAAAGGATCTCTTATCTAAACAGGTTTTTTGCAAATATGTTATTTGAACATATATATTATATTTAATACAATTCAGTACAGTTCATACACAGAGATACAGTTAGCTGTGCAGTATTATATCATGTTATGGTAGAACTTGGTATGACTCTCTGTGGTTGTTGCAACTTTTAAAGGATGATCAAATTACAAAGGAAATTCCTTGTATAGCTCACTGACGCTATGAACAAGAACAATCACTATATTTATATTGGAACTTTACCATACGATCCATCTAACTTTTGAAAATTTAAAATGGTGCAGCGGTTCTATGAGAAACTATAGGAGGAGTAATCTGTGGGATCTCATCATGTACAGCCTGGAGGAGAGGAGGGCAAGGGGGACATGATAAAGACCCATAAGTACCTCACAGGGGTGAACAGTGTACAGGTGGCAAGCTTGTTTCAAATGAGGATGTGCACCAGAACAACAGGTCATGCAACAAAGTTATAAGAAAGGACATTTAGAAGGGATGTGATTAAATACTACTTTACTGAAAGGGAGGTGGATGTCTGGAACAGTCTGCCACTCAAGGCAGTGGAGGTAAAAATAGTTGGGGGCTGCAGACATGCATGGGATAGGCATAGAGGAATACAAATAAATAGACTGGGATGGGAGAGGGTTGCCAGAGATCAATTGGGGTCTGATGACACAGAATAGGCAAGGAACATTTGGACAGACTGGGTGGGCCAATCGATGCTTTTCTGCCAACAATTTCTGTTTCTCTGTTTCTATGTAACTTGCATTTATACCATATATTCTCTAGTAAAGCACTTGAGAAGTAAGTTACTGCAACATATCAGAAAATAAATTAATGCCATATAAAAGTCCAGAATATCAGGGAAATAAACAGTATTAGCACTGATTGCCTTGAATCATCATCTTGTACTTTAGGAATCTATCATATACAGTACGTAATATTATACTAAGGTGAAAAACAAGCTGATTATAGGGGAACCTTTTCAAATAAATTGTCAATGTTTCAGATTTTAACATCTGAGAGACAATAGTGGAAAATTCAGAGTATTTTTAATTAGAGTTTGTAGAGCAATGCTTACTTGTAGAATCATTGCTGCTTACTCCATTGCTAACCACTAGGCTCATAAGTGAACTGGTAACTAGTAAAACTGCCTCTGAGTTGTGCCCAATGCAGTTTCCATTCAAATAATTTAAATCTCTTCACTAATGTGCAAATCAGTAGAACATTTGCTGCAGAACCTAAGAGCACTGTAATCTAAGCAGTAGTAGAACATTGCAGGCTAGAACTTTGATAATTTGCATGTAATGTTTTTGATAATATGTTTAGTTAATTGGAGAAGCTGAAGTTCCCAAGTACATATGCACATACGATTGATAGAAAATTGACATGCTGCTGTGTATTTTCAGCAAACTAGCAAAATCAGTCTTTTAAAAACAAACAAGGTACAGCACAATATGTTCTGTAAGTAATATATTCTTAGTCTGCCAATGGAAATAAAATCAATTAAAATTAATTGCCATGCATATAAATAAGGGATTACAAATTGCAAACACAGTTCCAAGCTTAGTTCTAAATAAGCAGTTTATGAGATTAACGTCCAATATTATTTTAATGCAGACTTGCTTGTTCTTTGATTTGCAGTACTACTATAGAGTTACATTAAGTGAGTCATAGTTTTTGTATGCAAATAGCATTCATTATAAAACAGATTACCCCACAGCAGTAAAGGATGTGTCTGAATTTGTTAAAACTATGATGGGATATTAGGTACAACTGGCAAGAACAGAATACATGTACAAATTCAAAAGTTGTCCACCTCCTGCAAGTCTTGTGATAATTAAGTGCAAAAAGTTACAAAATTCAGATACATTTTTTCCAGCTGGTAACCTTAAGTGCACCTATGTTCTACAAACAGGGTAATAGAATTTCACATTTTTTTTTGTAATAATTTATATTTTTTTTTAAATATGACAACATACAGAAGAGTAGAAGAATGACATTGGTGCATACGTAGCTTGTGATTATTCTTCAGTCTGGTACAGCAAACAACATAAGAGATATGTTAGCACTGAGTAGAATTTCATATTTAATTTAGCTAGGTAACATACAGTTGAGTAAAGCAACCCAGGCACAGCAAAAAGTAAACATGACACCAGCCCCCAAATTGCAAACCACATATACTGTAGCTCTGTGATAAAAGGTTTATTGAAGCTGAAGATACAAACATACTGTGCTTAAGCTGATGAAGGACACCCAACTATAGCCTGGCATTTCACTCTATATAGAACTTCAGGGAGCCACATTCACTTGCAGAAATGCACGTTTCCTGTATACAGAATAATTAAAGTGACAGTGACAGTGCTAACAACAAGAAAAGCAATGACATAGAACAACAGGAGAAAAAAAAACATTGAAAAATATAAATATACATGTTGCATTTGCTGTGTTATTGCTGAGCATAGATAGCACAGCTGTTTAAATGACCAAATTAATAACATGCATTATAGTGAAATTGTCATGATTCAGAAATTGAGGTTCACACATACTAGTGCTGTTTTCTTAGACTGTTACTCAGAATTTTCAAAATAGTATTCATATTAACCCAGTATATGAACATGACAGATGTCATTTATCAAATAACACTCAAAATATGATTTTGCAGAACAACCATGAATGTAGGTTTTGGAGGGGGATTTAAAGATGACACCTGCTATGTTTATAAAATGGGTTAAAAAAATTACTATATTGAAAATGTGGGTTCAAAATGTAAACAAATTGCAATGTTATGAGTAAACATGACTTTTTCGATATTCTGACTCCAAATTTTGGACATTCCTTTATTGCCCGTATCTGCAGCGAGTGCCAAAACTTATTTCCATAAACCCACATTTTCAACATAGTTCTTTTATGGCACCACCTTATGAACCTGACATGGGTATGAGCGTGGAAAGATGTTTTAGCTAGGATTTGAAATACAGCACCAGTCATGATCACGAGGTGGGGCAAATAATGGCTATGTTGAAAATTTAGGGTTAAAACCTAGAAAAAGACAAAGGTATGAGTAAACATTGAAATATTTCAATGCTGCTTTATAACCTTGTTGGTTTTCAACATTTTGATGCCAATTTTTCTACATCATCTTTTTATGATCCCTCCTTATGATCATGACAGTCAGAATTATTTAAATTCTGCATGAAGGTGATTTCCTGGAGCAATTATGAACACGTTTTAGAGATAATTTGAAAAATTAAACTTGTTTGTTTATAAGGTGGTTTAAAAAGGCAAGTTGGATATTTGTAGAAAAAATGTTAACATATTATAAAGTTATGAGAATAGGTTTAAAATACACTACAGCAATTAACCAGACTGAAAAGGGTAGGTCTGCCCTTTACCCTTCCCTGTCACTTTCAGGATCAGAGGATTTTTTTGTTAGGAGACCTGGAGCGAGCTAAACCAGGATTTGGCAAGTGATGCCTTTTAAGGTTGGTACTGTATACAGTGCACAGTGCACGGAGACCTGCAAACTTGCAGCCAGTCCACAACTGGGTAACTGGGATCAGCTGATAATTGGGAACAGCTGCAGGATAAGGAGCTAAATAAGAGGAACATGCCTCAGTGTGAAAGGTTTTGTTTTTTAAATGCTTACCTGGAATCTGCAGGGAGAGAAGAGGTAACCCAGCAGAGCACTGAACTGAAGGGGACACCTGAAGAGCTTGTGGCTGAATGTATAGGTGAGATTACTGCTACAAACCAGAGACAGGCAAAGTTGGGGAAGTCTGCCTGGAGGCCTGCATGAAAGCAGGGAGAGCTGAAGAAAGCCATGAGAGAGACAACGAGAGTGAGAGAGAGAGAGAGAGAGAGAGAGAGAGAGAGAGAGAGAGAGAACCCGGAAAGGCACACTGAGATAAGACTAGTTTACAGGTGTGACCTGGGGAAATAGGGGAGCAAACAAAAACAAAGGGATTACTAGTATACATAAAACACAAAATACATAGAAGCATAAAAACATAGAGTTTGATGGCAGATAAGGGCTGCTTGGACCACCCAGTCTGCCCATTTCCCTACCTAATGGATAAGCTTCAGAGCCTAGTTAACCAACAGCCTACTTCCTCCTACCCCAACCCCTAGAATTGCCTTATGTCTGTCTCATGCATTCTTGAATTCCCCCCACTATTTTTGACTCCACAACCTCCTCAGGAAGGCCATTCCATGCATCCACTACCCTCTCCATGAAAAAACACTTCCTCATATTACCTCTGAGCCATCCCCCTTCTATCTTCAAATTGTGCCCCCTTGTTCTTTCACACCTCTTTTTTCTAAAAGATGCTACCCCCTTAGACATTGTGTATTCCCTTGAGGTACTTGAAAGTTTCCATCATGCCCCCCCATCCCTCCTTTCCTCAAGGGTATACATATTAAGCTCCTTAAGTCTCTCTTCATATGTCTTCTGGTGTAGACCCTGCACCATTTTAGTTGCCTCCTCTGGGCAGCTTCCATCTTGTCTATGTCCTTGCAGAGATTGGGTCTCCAGAACTGAACACAGTACTCAGATGGGGTCTCACCAGCTGTCTGTCAGAGGATAACAACTTCCTGTTTTCTACTCGTGATGCCTCTCCTATGCATCCCGTATCCCCAGCCCTCCTTACCCTCTCACATTGCTTGCCCACCTTTAAGTCATCTGATATGACTATCCCCAGGTCCCTTTCCATTTTTGTTGTTGTTAGTATCTCACCCCCCAATGTGTACTCTTCCCCTAGCTTTTTATTTCCCATGTGCATTACTTTGCACTTCTTAGCACTGAATCTAAGCTGTCATACATTTGACCATTCCTCCAACCTTTCCAAGTCCCTTCTCATCCTTTCCACCCCACCTTGTGTATCAATCCTGTTGCAGATGATTGTGTCATCTGCAAAGAGACATACCTTTCCTTCCAGTCCCTCTGCAATGTCACTTATGAAGACATTGAAGAGGACCAGTCCCAGAACTGAACCCTGCGATACCCCACTAGTTACCCCCCTTTCTTCAGAGTGGACTCTATTTACTATTACTCTCTGTGTCCTGTTCTCCAGTCAATTTTTTACCCAGGCTACCATCTTGGGACCCACTCCCAGGCTGGCTAACTTGTATATTAATCTTTTGTGTGGGACTGTGTCAAATGCCTTGCTAAAGTCTAGGTAGGCGATGTCCACAGCCCCTCCCTGATCTACTATTTTGGTCACCTAGTCAAATAAATCTATTAGATTCATCTGACATGACCTACCCACTGTGAATCCATGCTGCCTTGGGTCTTGTGCCCCTCTGGCCTCTACATACTCAACAATTCTCTCCTTCAGAAGTGATTCCATCATTTTCCCTATCACTGAGGTCAAATTAACAGGTCTACAGTTTCCTGCCTCAGCCCTGCTTCCACTTTTGTGAAGTGGAATCACATCTGCCCTCCTCCAGTCCTCAGGTACCACCCCATCCTCCCATGATTTTTTAAAGAGGGTAGTCAGTCGTGTCACTAGTTCTACCCTTAGTTCTTTTAGAATTCTGGGATGAATCCCACCAGGCCCTATAACTTTGTCCACCTTCACTTTTAAGAGTTCTTTCAGAACTCTTTCTTCTATGACTGGGCTGATATCAACCCCCTATCCAGAGTGTTTCTGTTGTTTGGTTTGGGTACCTCCCCTTCTTCACTTATGAATACCGAGCAAAAATATTTGTTTAGTACCTCTGCCTTTTCACAGTCACCCTCTGCCCACTCTCTTCCCCTTTATTAAGCCTCACTATCCCTCTCTTGGTCTTCCTTCACTCCCTAATGTACCTATAAAAGGTTTTATCACCCTTCTTAACTGAGTTTGCAATCCTTTCCTCAGTTTGGGCCTTTGCTGTTCTGACTGCCATCCCTGCTTCGTTCTGCTTTAACTGATATAGTTATCTGTCCTGCTCCTTCTATGATTCCTTGTACTTCCTGAATGCTGTCTTTTCTCCCTAACCTTCCCTGCCACCTCCTTTGAGAACCATCGTGTTTTTTTATATTGTTTTGTTTTATTTGTTTCACACAAAGGCTTGTTGCCTTAGTGATGGCAGTTTTGATTATCCCCCATTGTTCTCCCACCCCTCCTTCCTGCCCACTTGGTAGTGCATTCCTTAGGCACTCACCCATTTTGGCAAAGTCAGCCCTCCTAAAGTCCAGGACCTTTGCCTTTGTATGGATTGACTCTACTGCTGTGTTTATTGTGAACCATACTGTTCAATAGTCACTGGCTCCCAGGAAAGAAATCCTTTAATTTTGGGCTGTTCAAACATAAGTAAAATAAAGAATTTAGGTGTTTAAACTTTGAAACCTTTCTGACATATCATTTTGAAAATTCCCAAATAGCAGTGCTACCAGTCACATGTGATTGGGTGATGCGGTGAGAATATATATATTTGAGAGTGTCCCTAAGGATAGGGAGTGTAGGATCTAGCTGCCAATGACTCAATGTGAAGAAATGTGGCATGAAATACAGAGGCAGCCAGAGAAGATCATGTAAGCAGCTGGACCTGGGTCTGAGTGGAAGACCAGAACTTTTGTTTGGTGCAAAACCATCGGGAGCCACTAAGGGTACTTAGAAGGGATTGAAACCTAAAGACTTCTTTGATTGTTATGCATACAGTCTCCCTGCATTTGATAAGAGTACCTGGGCAAGAGAAATGTTCCTTGTGGTTGTGTAAAAAAAAAAAGTCTGCACTAGGGGGTGTGCTGTGTTTTCTTTTTAGAGAGGATCTCTTGATCTGACAGGACAAAGCTATACCTTGAAGATGATAAACCTTGTGGGCCTTTTGGAGGACGTAAAGAGGGAGCCACTGGTGAAGTGTAGAGCACAGATGGAAAAGTGGCAGAGATGGTTTGAGTCCACTCCCCAGAAAGAACTGCACCAATCACCAGTACTGTAATATGCAGTGGAAGCACCTACTCTAATCCAAGGATTTGTACAGAAGTTGGTTGAAGCTGAGACGCCACCAAAGGAAGCAGTGAAGGGACACTGGTGGGTTAATCAAAAGGTTTTGAGTGTGTTGTTTACATGTGGGGAAAAATATAGACTGTTTGTTTCCAGTGTGGGAAATCAGACAGCATCCACAGTCTTTCTCCCATTTGGAAAGGTGACTATACTGTATGGTGGTGGTACGTTGTTCTCGCTAGAAATCCCACCCCATTGAAAAGCTGTTCATCCACACTTAGCAAAATGAATGGAATGCTCTTCTGATCGTATGTACAGAACAGAGTTCCATGCATTTAGAACTGAAAGCTCGAGCAGTGGTTTAAAAACATATACAGAAAACTGCCGTGAGTCACTATCATTTACGGGTGCACGTTAAATGCAACAGCGGTTTTCTAAATGGGGAACAGTTCATTTGCCATTACTAAGAATGCAGGATCAACCAGATATGTAAGTTTACCTTACCATTTTTGCCGTAGTATCAGTTTCTGCTCTCGCTAAGTGAGAGATTACACCTCCATATTTTTTTGTTTTAAAATCCCACCCACACTAAAGCGGCAACCAATGGGAGTGTGCGCTGCTGACTAGGGATGCCAATCCCTAGCAACCATACAACTCAGCAGAAACAAATGGGAGAAAAAAATTTCTTTGCTGCATATAAAGTTAAAAGCCTGCAAACATTGTTAAAATTATTTTTGGGGCACCATACACTAAAAAAAATACTGTATGGGTAACCCAGTGCAGAACCAGTGTGTTCTGCTACCTCAGGGTTTGATTACCATGGACCTCTCAAGTTTCACTCTCGAGATCATAGGGAATCAGACACCTTTGTGGCAGGACACACTAGTTCTGCACGGTTACCTATCCAGTATTCTCTACATGCAGAATGCAACATTTTGTCACCTACAAAACTGGGTCCCATGTTATTAACCAAAACATTGTCCCTGAGGTTCTCATGTGGCAGAAAGGTATCAAAAGTGAAGTTAATATATGTGAAAGGGAGAAAACAGATAAAATTATGTTCCCTGGTATGCCCAGACATGGAAGGGAGAGCAGAAATGTAGGGGATATCCCTTGCTATGTTTGTGGTAAAAGCACTCTTGATGTACATGATTATAAAGATAGTGGTTACTCAAAGAAGGATGATTCTGAAGGGTATACCCTAAATTGAAATATAGTCACTAATGTGCATTACAGTAATAATACCCAAACACATGCTGAGGACCAAACAGTTGGGATCCTGGTAGATTTACTGTAGGAGGTGGGCAGGCTTTGGTGAAAGAATCACTACCTAGGCGAATTGCTAAATCATCAATAATGATTTTTGAAGGTCGTGCATGACTGATTATTGTTAATCATAAAATGTCATCATAACATCATCAAAGTAGATCACAATCTAAGATTATCAGCTAGATCATGATTTATTCATCAAACAAGAACTTTCAAATCACCAATTGATGATTATGGATTTGTTTTGTAATCTTAAATCAGCATGATGGTTGTTGATGATCTGTGTATGATCAATGATGATTATATTAGTCCATTATTCTAAGAATGCAAGTCATAGAAGTAATACTTAAAGTTTTATGTAATTATGAAAATATGAATGTCACATATCAGCAAAGACAAATTAATTATGAATAATAATGTAAATCACATGCAATCAAGTTTTAATCCCATTAGGAAGTGTACATGCAATGTCTGGTAGAGGATACATATTTGCATACATAATTTGCAGATGTCAGCAACACAGTTTATGGAACAAAACAATGGTAATTTCTATTTTAAATTAATTTTGCATTGACAGTATTAGTTTGTAGATTATTGGAAAAGGTTTTGAGCACAAGCCAAGTACTTTTAGGAACTCACCACAACCATAAAAGGAACCACTTAATGTGAATATAAAAACCAATATGAGCCTTTCAATTCCAATAAAATGAGAGATATTAGAGTAAGCGTAACTGAAAACAGTGGACTTCTACAAAAAAGTTTTCATAACTGATCATTCCAGTAAAGATGTCTAAATACAAGATAAATTCCAAAAGTATAGAAAAAATATAAACTGAATTTTTAAAATCATTTCTGTAATCTTGATCATGGGCAATCATGAAAAATCATGATGATAGAAACATAGAAACATAGATTTTGATGGCAGATAAGGACCGCTTGGCCCACTCAGTCTGATCATTTCCCTGCCTATTGGACAAGCTGCAGATCCTAATTAATCAACAGCCTACTCTTCCTACCCCCAACCAGAATTGCCTTATGTCTGTTCAATGAATTCTTGAATTCCCCTACTGTTTTTGACCCCACAGCCTCCTCAGGAAGGCTGTTCCATGCATCCACCACTCTCTTCATGAAAAAATACTTTCCCACATTGCTCCTGCACTGTCCCCCATTATTTTCAAATTGTGCCCCCTTGTTTTTGCATATCTCATTTTCTGAAAGATCCTACCCTCTTGGACTTTGTTGATTCCCTTGAGGTACTTGAACATTTCTATCATGTACCCCCTCTCCCTCCTCTCCTCAAGGATATACATATTAAGCTCCTTTAGTCTCTCTTCATATGGTTTCTGGTGCAAACCCTGCACCATTTTAGTTGTCCTACTCTGGACTACCTCCATTCTGTCTATGTCCTTGTGGAGATGGGGTCTCCATATCTGCATGCAGTACTCCAAATGGGGTCTCACCAATTGTCTGTACAGAGGGATAAATACTTCTTGTTTTCCACTGGTGATGCCTCACCCTATGCATCCCAGTATTCCCCCAGCCCTCCTTACTGCTTCTCACATTGCTTTCCTACCTTAAGGTCATCTGATATGACTACGACCAGGTCCCTTTCCATTTTTGTTGTTGTTAGTGCCTCTCCCACATTGTGCACTCTTCCCCTGGGCTTTTGTTACCCAGGTGTATTACTTTGCACTTCTTTGCATTGAATCAGTGATGCCATATATTTGACAATTCCTCCAACCTTGCCAAGTCCTTTCTCATCCTTTCCACACACACCCTTGTGCATCAACCCTGTTGTAGATCTCTGAGTCATCTGCAAAGAGGCATACTTTTCCTTCCAGTCTCTGCGCAATGTCACATAAAGACATCAAAAAGGACTTGTCCCAGTACTGAACCTTGTGGTACCCCACTAGATGTCCTCCTTTCTTTGGAGTGGGATCTGTTTACTATTACCATCTGTGTCCTGTCGTCCAGCCAATGTTTTACCCAGGTTACAACCCTGGGACCCACTTCAAGGCTGGCTATCTAGTTTATTAATCTTTTATGTGGGACTGTGTCAAATGCCTTGATAAATTCTATTTAGGTCATGTCCATAGCCCTTCTCTGGTCTACTACTTTGGTCACCCAGTCAAAGAAATCTATTAGATTCATCTGACATGACCTTCCACTGTGAATCCATGCTGCCTTGGGTCCTGTGCCCTGCTGGCCTCTAGGTACTCAACAATTCTTTCTTTCAGAAGGCATTCCATCATTTTTCCTACCACTGAGTTCAAACTAACAGGTCTGTAGTTTTCTGCCTCTCTCCCACTTTTGTGAAAGGGAATCACATCCACCCTCCTCCATTCCTCAGGTACCATGCCATCCTCCCATGATTTGTTAAAAAGGAGGGTTGTCAGTGGTGTCACTAGTTCTCCCCTTAGTTCTTTTAGAATTCTTGGGTGAATCCCATCAGGCCCCATTGCTTTGCCCACTATCAGCTTAAGGAGTTCTTTCAGGACCCTTTCTTTTGTGAATGGACTGGTATCAACCCCCCCATCCAGAGTACTTCTATTGATTGGTTTAGGTACCCTCTCTTTGTGAATACTAAGCATAAGTATTCTTCAGTATCCCTGCTTTTCACTGTCACACTCTGCCCACCCACCACCCCTCCCTTTATTAAGCCTCACTATCCTTCCTTGGGCTTTCTCTGTCCCTAATGTACCTATAAAAGGTTTTATCCCTTCTTATTTGAATTGGCTATCTTTTCCTTGGTTTTGGCTTTTGCTGTTCTGATGCCTTCCCCAGTTCCTTCTGCTTTAACTGGTACAGTCCTCTGTCCTGCTCCTTCTGCGTTTCCTTATACTTCCTGAATGCTATCTTTTTCTCCCTAACCTTCCCCACCACCTCTTTTGAGAACCATAGTTTTTTTTACTTCATTTGATTTGTTTATTGGCTTCACACAAAGGCTTATTGCCTCTGTGATGGCAGTTTTGATTTTTCCCCATTGTTCCCCATCCCTCCTTCTTGCCCATTTGCAACTGCTTTTCTGAGGCACTCTCTCATTTTGCCATAGTCAGTCCTCCTAAAGTCCAATACCTTCACTTTTGTATGGCTTGACTCTATGGCTGTGTTTATCATAAACCACACTGTTTGGTGGTCACTGGTTTCCAGATGGCTACCTACTTCTGAGATCTTCTCACAATCCCCATTTGAGAGTACCAGGTCTAAGAATACTCCCTCCAAGTGGGTTTCAATGGTAGCACCCTATATAGGTGTGTATTACTGACTGGCTCAATATGAGTGACTCAGTAATACCACTCCCATGTAGAGTGAGTGGAGAAAAAGAGCACTGAATGGTTAAGTGAGTGTAGCATTGAGGGTTACATGCTACACTCACAAGAAAGGGGATAAAGAGATTCATTTGGCCAAGCCCTGCTCAGCTGGTCTTGTGGTGTGGTGGCTTGAGTCACTGCCCCTGGAGCCTGTAGTGCTGGTTTTGGATCCTGGTGCAGGAGGATATTTTGCTTCCAGGTGGAGTTGTTATTTTCTCCTAGGTCTGCTCCCCCTGGAGTTTACAATTCTATTTTTGGGGTTGAGGGGCATTTGCCACCTGCATGAAAAAGATGATTTTCTTTTTTTATTGTGAAATAACCATTGCTATTTGTGATGGTCGGTGTTGTGCAGTTCCCCCTTTTGACATTGGTTGGTTGTTGTGTCGCTTTATGTGATCAGTGGTCTTATAGACTCACTGTTGTCACATAAAACTGGTTACAACACTTGCTGTCTGAGGCATGTCCCATGTAGGGCATCGAGAATGGCCCTGCTTTTGCATGTGGCTGCAGCAAATGTGCTCCAGTTAACATCTGGCACATTCAGGTCCTCCCTCAAAAATATTTCCCCTTTTTCTGCCATCCTAAGGATGCCTTCTATCATTTCCTTGTCCATTTCCTCCCCCTGAGATGGGGTCTGTATGCAACCCCATGTGGATTTTGGCAAATTCTGTCTCCAGGGTGACCCATAGCCTCCTCTCTCCCTGCTTACCCTTTAGTTCCATTGCTTTGATCAGTTCCCTCACATAGAGAGCTACTCCTCCTCCTATTATACCCTTCCTGTCCCTTCTGTAGATTGTGTACCCTGGTATATTGACATCCCAGTCATGGCTCTCTGTGTACCATGTTTCTGTGACTGCCACAATATCCTGGCATCCCTCTTCCATCAAGGCCACTAGTTCAGGGAGCTGGTTACCCAGACTAAGGGCATTGGTACTCATTGACCTCCATTTTCAGATGACCTCACCCCTTTTAGCCTTTTCCCTTACCTTACTGCCTTTGCCTCTTTTTCTATTTACCCCTGTCCTTCTTGCTATTAACTTCTCTACCTTGGTGTTTACCTCACTAACTACCCTGTTTTGTGGGGAGGGGGGATGGGATCTCAGAGCTCCTTTTCCTTGCCTCCCCCCTTAGCTGGTTTAAATGCTTGCCAATGAAGCATTTATTTATTTTATTTATTTATTGAAATGTTTCACCAGGAAGGCACACTGAACAACAAGTTGCTCATCTCCTGTTGTGACGTGAGGAAGCGGAACATGGGTGTTATATGCAGTGAATTGGTACAAACATATAACAAAGTGACATCATTTTATATAGTGTTGCATACAGTGAATTGGTGCAAAACATAAAACATATGTAGCATAAAATGCACATAAGAATGCATACAATGTATATGGGTAGGCTATACAATGAATAATAAGCAGAAAACTAGCAGTTTAGGGCTAAGGCTCAGATGGAAAATACACTTGAGAGACACATAGCTTGTAATTACAATTGAATGCAAGAGAGACCTAGCTACTTAGGGAGTGACTGAGTGGACTAGCTATTAGTATTATGTGAGGAGAGATTAACTAGTGCTTGATTACAAGGTAAATTTGAGGGTCAAGTGATCAGAAAGTGCAGTGAGATTGGGGCATCCATGGAAGAGCTTGGTGAGAGGCAGGTGGAGAGTGGATGAAGGAGGAGAAAAGAGAGGAGAGGTGGGTGGAAGATGGGTATTTATGTTCAGCCCATTGCAGGAGGCGAGCACCCAAACTGGGCTGGGGAAGGGGAATGGATGATTACATGGAGGAAATGGAGAAAGGAGGGTGCGTGTTAGAGAGGTGGGAGATACTAGTATGGGAAGGTGGGATGCTGAGATCCCTGCTAGGGGATGAGCAGGCAAGGGAGATGGAGGCTTTTAAGGATATTAGTGAGGCAGAGGAAGTAAGTGAGGAGGGGTGAAAAGGGTAGTAGAGAAGAGGGAATGCCACTTTTGGCTAGAATAGGCAGATGTAGGAGAGGGAAGTGGGATTGTAGGAGGAGAGAGGACTGCCAGGGTGTGTCTTACCAGGCTGGTAGATACCCTGCCTGCACAAGGCAGAGGAAGAGCTCAACAAAAGGGTGTCAGGTAGCGGGCAAAGAGGAGAAAGGGTAAGTGGGATGGGTACAGAGATCCCTGCCAGGTGGTGAGGTAGGCGTGGGAGAAGGTAGCTTAGAAATCTAACTGTAGGGAGATGAAGGTGGAGGAGTAGAAGGTAGTAGAGGGTAGTATAGATGGTGAGGGGGGATGGGGCTTTCAAGTGTGGAGTACCTTATGGGGAGAGCCCTGTCAGAAGAAGAAGAAGTAAGAAGGAGGAGAGGGGATTGCCAGGGTCTGACCCCACCAGGAAGGTGCGTATCCTGCCTGCACAAGGCAGAGGTACGCTCGCAGGAGGGTCTCAGGTAGGAAGCTATCAGGTAGGTGGTTGTAAGGGAAATTGGGAGAGAAGAAGGGGGTAAGGATAGTAGCAGTAAGGAGATGGAAACAAAGTATGGGGGGAAGTAGGAGACAATTAAGGTGGATTTTAACAGAAGTAGTTAGAGGGAAGGACGTTGTATAAGGCTGTACTGAGGGAGTTAGAGGAGGAGGAGGAGGAGGAGGAGTGGTGTATGTGAGAGGGGAGGGAGTTCCAGGCTGTAGGGAAGTGATAAAAGAAGTCAGGCTGGCTGATAAGTGTGGTTCAGTGAAGGACCATGAGAGTATGAGTGTCTGAAGATCTGAGGGAATGGGGAGGTGCGGTGGGGTTGATAGAGAGGAGAGGAGGTATGGTGAGATTTTGCTCAGCTAGAATTTTGAGGTGAATTTGGTGCAGTGGGAGAGGCATATGTTTGCTAGCAGGGGAAAGGACAGGGCATGATAGAGCTCACAGTGATGGGTCAGGGGGCATCAAGAGTGAAACTGCAGAAAGGGTTAAAGAGAGTGTCCAATTTGGCAAGGGAGGACTTAGGGGTGGCACCATAAACTACGTTGCAGTAGTAAAAAATCTGGAGTATCATTTTCTGGACAAATTCATGCCTGGCCATAGGACGGATGCTGCTACGGTTCCTGTATAAAACACGGAGCTTAGGAAGCAGTTTTTTCAAGATGGCATCAATATGTCCAGATAATTTGAGGTGTTGGTCCAGTCAGACCCCAAGGTATCTGAAAGAGGTAGTGTCCTCTAAGGTAGTCCCATCCAGGCTATGGAAAGAGGGTAGACTTTACAGCTTAGAGAGTCTCTGCCTACTGCCAAAGGTCCCAGAGACTGCCTTCTTGGCACTGAGGAAGAGCTGATGAGAAGAAAACCAGAGCTGAACTTGGTTGAAGTCATGCTGCAGATTGGTTATAACTAGAGATGCAGCAAATTTAGATTCCACCGGCTAAGTGCCCACGAAGTGGGCACTTCACGTTGCCAATCCGCTACGTGGAGTGAACAATGCATAATGCTAACTTTGCTTTGTCATTACCACTTCGTGTTAAGACAGAATGCTAATGCAAAGTAAGGCGAAGTCATTGTTTTAAACGGACTTTGTGTTCCTCAATATGATTCTAAGTGATTCACTTCGAGTTCCAGATTTGGCAGCCCCCCACACATCACATGGCTTACAGTACTGTAAGTCACATCCTCTTTAGCCAGGCAGGGAGGAAGTGCCTTGCCAAGGAGACAGTTTCACTTTCTCCTGTGCAGATGGAGAGAGAGAGGAGTGCATTGAGAGACAGCCTGTGAGACTTGGAGATCAGAGTGAGGAGAGTTAAACTTTGAATTAGACCCAACAGCTTTTTTCAAAGCTACATTTTTTTGTATTTTACTCTTTTTTGCTTAATTTGTTCTTTCTGTAAATTTATTTTTTTCTTACCTTTATAAGTAGTTGTTTGACTGTGTCTGTGTGACTGTGTGTGTGACAGTGTGAGTGTTTTCTGTCCAGTCAAGTAGTCATTGCTTGGACTGAGGGAGCACAGTATGAAAGATGGAACAAGGTGAGGGAATATCTGAGGTGGGGGCAGTTCTGGGAGAGCGTGGCAGGTATTGCACCATGTGCACACATAGGGGGCATGGCCACCAGTTCCTGTTGGACTGATCCAAAATTCTGAGTGCCCCCCCTCAGAAGCAGGACCAGCACCTCCTCCTGAGGCAGTTGAACCACCATCACCATGTCCAGCACCAGCTCCAGCACCAGGTCCTCTGGAGCAGGATGTGCCGGTGCCCCCAGGCTCAGGTGTGCATCCCATTCCCAATGAGCACCATGACCAGCCAGCTGCCAGTGTATCTGGCCCTCCCCTGCCTGTGCCTGGTCCTCCCCACACCTCCATTGTTTGGGAGTTTTTTGACTGTGTTAGGGGGACAGAAGCATGGCCAGGTGCTTCCTATGTCAAGAGGAGGTACACTGTGGCCCCCAGGGGACTCACCTGGGGACTGGGGGACAGTGCACCCATATGCTGAACCACCACCAGTTGGAGTGACAGGCTGCCACAGAATGGGCCAGACCTGCACCTGCCGGCCCTTTTGTGGCACAAGGTGCAGCTATGCATGGTGGCAGCCCTAAGAAGAGGAGGGCCAGAGCAGTACCTGCTGCTCCACCAGAACCCTCCCCACCACCACCACCACCAGCAGCTGAGCCTGTAGAAAGTGTGGACCCCAGAGAACTGCCTGTAACAGAGGCTGAACTGGCAGTTCTCTGGAGTTCTGTAAAGGAGAACAATGAGAGGGTGAGTGCTGTCCAGCAGCAACTGGATCACATAGAGGGTCATCAGTTACAGATTATGTCCATGCTGGAACTGTTGCTTGACAACCAGGGGATCCGATATTAGTTTTATTTTCCCTCACACCAAGTGCCCCCATGCCTTCCGTGCCGTGTTATAAAATGTATTGCTCACCATCCCCAACCCCTGTATGTAATTATGCCCCTTTTTAGTTGTCTTCTGTATGCATGACACTTTGTATTCTGCCCCCTTCCTTCTGTTAAATGTGTGGGTTTGTGTGTGTGTGTGTGTGTGTGTGTGTGTGTGCTGTTTTGGTGCCTCATTAATGTTTACTTTCTGTCGTGGAGTGTTTGTGGAAAAGCAGGACTGAGCAGTGCAAGTATACTGTGCTAAACTGCATGTGTGCTGTCAGTGTTGTTTCCTGTGTGTATGTACTGCAGACACTGTCCAGCTTCTTGTAAACATATATATGCTGATTGCTGTCTGACTTTTGCTGTGTTTATGGTATAAAGAATAAAGATAAGAATATATAACGTATATTTTATTTGTTAGGAGATCATATCAACAAAAAATCATGCTTTTCAACAAACTGTATCTAACAGACATGAAGTATTGCTGATGCACCAAAACATTTCATGGTGTACAGACATTATAAAGTCAGAAGATATATAAGGTCCAGTTCACTGCCACCACACTGCACTACCACATTCCTTCTTTTCATTATTTGTTCTGGAATATGCATTTCTAGTTTAGACTGGCAGTGTCAGTTTTGCAGCAAGTTGATGTACACCACAACATGACACTGCACCAGTGATAGCACAGTGTGGTGGCAGTGGACTGCAGGACCTGTTATATATTCTGACTTGAAAATGTATGCACACTATAAAATATTTTGGGTGCCTCAGCAATATTTTATGTCTGTTGGGTATGGTTTGTTTAACAGAATGATTTATGTGTGCTATTATCTCTGCGAAGTCATGTGTACACTGTGAGAGTGATTGAGGTGCACACTAGCTCAAGACCTTTGAAAGCATATTATATCACTTTGTCTGCTGCTGTTGATGGTACAAATAAAATACACAATATATATTCTTATCTGTATTCTTTATACCATAAACACTGCAACAAGTCAGTATATATATATATATATATATATATATATATATATATATGCTTGCAAGATGCTGGACAGTGTCTGCACATGCAGGAAAGAAGACAGACTGCACACATGTAGTTTAGCACAGTATAATTGCACTGCTCAGTCCTGCTTTTTGACAAACACTTCATGATAGCACGACAGAAAGTAAACATTACTGAAACTCCAAAAATATTTACCAGACTCACCAGAATTCCCAATCCCAAAATGCAACTGTCTTGTGTCCAGAAAATACCCCAGTGCTGACAAAGTAAAATTGTAGCATAACAAGAATTTTAAAGTCTCCCAGAATTAATGGTGCACTCAGTCATGTGCGCAGTATTCACACAGAGTTCCCCAAATTTTTCTGCATCCCCAAAATGCAGCTGTCTTGTGTCCAGAAAATTCCCCAGTGCTGACAAAGTGAAATTGTAGCATAACAAGAATTGCAAAGTCTCCCAGAATTAATTGTGCACTCGGTCATGCACGCAGTACTCACACAGAGTCCCCCAAATTTTCTGTATCCCAAAATGCAACTGTCTTGTGTCCAGAAAATGTACAAGTGCTGCTGCTGTTGTTGCACTTACAGGTAATGCTACTGTGTGTATTGACCTTACTGTGATGATAATGTCATGATGCACAATGTCTTGCCAAACAGTGTGAAGGAGGGATAGCATGACATGAATGACCACTCAGTGTTCCATCACAAATGATGATAGTGAGAGAACTGTTGCTTGTCCAAAGTATTCTGTGATGCAATCATCTCAACTGGATAGAAGGGTGCCATTTGTGTGTACACTAATAGTAGCCTTGGTGAGTTGAGCTATATGTATTTTCTAGGTGGGGGGTTGCCATATATATATACATGTACTCATTATATTGTTTTGTATCACAGGTCACATACTGTTAGTGTGCAAATTCCTGTGCTTCATGAGAAATTTTGGTGTTGGAATTGAAAACAGAATACTCTCAGACCAATAAAGGTAAGTATTTTTTTTAGGGGGAGCATATTTGCAAGTAGGTCTCATTAATGGTTTATTATTTGGTTAGTTCTTCTCAGATTTTATCTACATCCTTCTCCAGTCCAGTAATGAAAGTCATGGTCATCATCGATTCAAATGACTTCGGCTTGTTGCATGTCTGCCCCATCCTGGAGTGGGCATGATGTTGAAGAAGTTCTTTGGATAAGGCAACTATGACATGACAAAGCATCTGGAAGTTTCTTAAAAAAAGAAATGAAGGACTTATTACAACTTGATTTCAGTAGCAAGACATCATGTTTAAGCCGCGGCTGTTCCATCATGGGTATCTGGATTAACACACATAGCAAGCTATCCCACTGCAATCATCTTATTACAATTTAAATACCAGGCTATAGCAAACACACTGTGTTAGTGTTGCTGCTTCTTAGCTCAAGTTACATTTTAAAACCACATCTTGTCAAGTAACACAACCTGGGTCAAACTTTTTCAACACTGTCATGGCTGCAGCTGCAAATTTGGAATGCAGTGCATGACATGTTGCAGAAATATTTTTTGTGACATACATGTCACCTAGTTTATGAATCATCAGTCAGATTTTTTGCACTTTTATGAAAAAAAAGGAACAGATGAAATAAAATTGATATACTTACCAGTATGGATTGGAAATGGATATCCCAATTGGTTACTGTTGACAGTACTGCTGCCATGCCATTGATACAGATCTTCAGTGAAGGACAGTCCTTTGTCAGACCAACCTCATTGAATTTTTTGACTGGGTGACTAGGGAGGTGGATCAGGGGAGGGCAGTGGACATGGCCTATCTGGACTTCAGCAAGGCCTTTGACACTGTGCCACACAGAAGACTATTACACAAACTGGGGAATATGGGTGTGGGCAGGACAGTAGTGTGGTGGGTAGGTAACTGGCTGTGCGGCAGGACACAGAGGGTGGTGGTAAATGGCTGTGACTCCACAGAGGGAAGAGTGACCAGTGGGGTACCACTGGGATCAGTGCTGGGACCGGTCCTATTCAACATCTTCATCAGTGACATTGTGCAGGACCTAGAAGGCAGAATTTCACTGTTTGCTGATGACACAAAGCTCTGTAACAGAGTAGACACACTAGAGGGTGTAGACAGAATGAGAAGTGACCTGCAGAAACTTGAAGAATGGTCAGGGTTTGGCAGTTGAAATTCAATGCAAAAAGTGCAAGATAATGCATATGGAGCACAAAAACCCTGGCACAATATATCAGTTGGGGTGAGGATATAGCATGCACCAAGCAGGAAAGGGATCTTGGGGTTATCATCTCTGATGACCTCAGGGTAGGAAACAGTGTGTCAAGGCAGCAGGTAAAGCAAATAGGATGCTGGGATGTATAGGCAGGGCATCACCAGCAGGAAAAGGGAGGTCATAATTCCCATACAAGACACTAGTGAGGCCCCACCTGGAGTACAGTGTACAGTTCTGGAGACTATACCTACATAAGGACATAGACAGGGTAGAGAAGGTTCAGAGGAGGGCAACAAAGATGGTGCATGGATTGCATCACAAG
Organism: Neoceratodus forsteri; assembly: GCA_016271365.2. NCBI lineage: Eukaryota > Metazoa > Chordata > Ceratodontiformes > Ceratodontidae > Neoceratodus > Neoceratodus forsteri. Next base: position 36,211,511 of record CM057450.1, read on the forward strand.
TCCTATGAAGACAGGTTGAAGGAACTGAACATGTACTCCCTGGAGGAGAGGAGGGAGAGAGGTGATATGATAGAGACATACAAGTATCTTACAGGGAGGAACAGGGTGCAGGAAAACACTATTTTTAAGTGAAAAAGATGTTCCAGGACTAGAGGGCATGGGATGAAGTTGGAGGGAGGGAGGATGATTCAGAGGAAACATGAGAAAAAATTTCTTCATAGAACGGGTGGTGGACAAGTGGAACACCCTGTCAGAGGAAGTGGTGGGGGCTGAAACAATCACGGGATTTAAGCATGTATGGGATAGAAATAAAGGAATTCTGGAGGTCAGGGGTAAGGGGCAACAGACTTCTAGGAAAACAAACTGAACTTACAAACTCAAATGGGCAGACTGGGTGGGCCATAGGCCCTTATCTGCCGACACTGTCTATGTATCTATGTATCTATGTTGTTAACCTGTAAAAAAACAAAATAAGTTGACAGCATGTGTTTGACCATTGCAGCTTGGAAAAGTTACAGAAAACAAAACACACAGCAAAAGGAAGTTGAATAGCATGAAAACTATTAGTACACATACTCACTTTATAGTATTCATAGTAAGAAGCCTTGTGCCTGTGTCTGATGGATGTGGTCTCCTGTTCAACTCCCTCTGCCTTGGCATGGTCAAGACATGGAATAGAAAACATTGTTACAATGGTGGTGGTGGGTGCTGGTGGTCATAGCAGAGGCACATTAGACATTCTCTCTCATATCTTCCTGCTTCTAGTGGAGGTGGCAGTGGCTAACAGTGGTCTTATGGTAGTGGTCCAGGTGGGCACATGTTGACATTCCCTATGGTGGTGGCAGTGGCTAACAGCAGTCTTATGGTGGTGGTCTGGGCGGCACACAAAGTCATTCCCCCTGGTGGCAGTGGCTAACAATGGTTGCATGATGGTCGGCCAGGGGGACACATGGGGACATTCCTTATAGTGGCAATAGCTAACAGCAGTCTTATGTTGGTGGTACAGGGGCCTTGATATATTGTGCTATGTGTTACAAATCTGACGTGGCATATGGAATTTGAGTCACTCTGAGTGGGACACTGATTTAACTTTATAAAAAATAAAACATGCATCATACAACAAATGTGACAGCCTTTGAACCACTTACGTTAAAACCTGCCAACAGTAACCTCATCATCATCATCCTCATAAAGAAAGCTGCCCTCACAGTCATCTATGTCTGAATTCTGACCACTGGGAAATTCTTTCTCCATTGTGTCATCATCAGCATCAGTGGTAGGCAGTTTCATGCTGCCAGTGCCACCAGGATGGTCCCTTTCTACAATGTAAGCAAAACCATGACTATGCCGGGGTACGAATACTGAGGTTGCAGTCTGAGCTGGTATGTGCATGTCATCCATTTTTGTGAATGTCAGCAAACTGTCATTTGCAGGAGAGAGGTTTGTATGATGATCCTGAACTATTGTACCTGCTGAGCTGAATACCCTTTCAACACTCCCACTGGAAGTTGGGCATGTCAGGAACTTTAGTGTCACAGCTGTTGGCTCTGGCCATTCACTGACCTTTCCACTCCAGTATAAAAGAGGATCATCAGTGATTGTCAGATGCCTGCTTTCAGACAAATATGACGCAACCATTTGCTGTGCTGCACTAAGTCCATTGGTTGATGCATCATCCTGTTCTCCGAAATCATTTATGTCACAAACCCCACTTGTGACAAAGCCTCCCAAAGTGGATTAACACCAACCACTGTTGATGACAGGCCACCTGGAACTGCAGTCCCCTTCCCCTTACAGGATATGCTTGATTCTGCTCCTCTAGGATCACCTTCAGCCTGATTATGCTGCTGAGGTTTGCTGACCTTGGCACGTGACTTCTGTGCCCCATGAACCAAGCGCACCAATTGACCACTGACATTTTTTACCTGTTCAGGCCTGCCCTCCAATACTGAGGCAATTCCAGTTTCGTATCATGGGTACAGAATTGTTGCTATTGCAAATTTGTCACTATGCTGAATGCTCAAGATGTGACGATTCTTGTTGAATACTGTCAACATGTGTTTCAGCACGCTGTACATTCACTAATGTCTACCTCAGCACCCGCAGCAGTGGAATTGATTGTCTAATGGAGGCAGACTCACCACTTACTGCCTGTGTGGCATGTTCAAAGGCCTCAAAATTGTTATTACAGAGTCCATGAGGAGCCAGTGTTCAGTCATCATAGACATGGAGGCCCTGGAACTGTCATGGCTAGTGTGCATGACAAGATATTCTGAGATGGCTTTGTACTGTTCAGACAACCTCTCTGCCATATATAAAGTGGAGTTCCACTGGGTGACAACTTCCAGCTTCAAGTGGTGCTAAGGCAGGCTGTTTCAGATCTGCAATTGCCGAAGTTGGTCACGGGCCTTTGCAGAGTGTGAAAAGTGAGAACAGATACGGCATGTAACTGTCAGCATTTTCTTTATATCAGGGTGCTGCAGAAACTCCTGTGCCACAATATTTAAACAGTGGACCATTCATGGAACCTGAACAAAGCCACCATTCATGATGCATTTCATCACTTTTGACCCATTGTCACTTGCTATGAGCCCATTTCTCAGGGACAGAGGGTTCAGCCACTTGTCAACTTCAGTCAGTACCAAGTCCAACATGTCTTCACCAGTGTGTGAACAGGTCACATTGTGCATAGCAATTGTTGCATGTTGTCAAATTCCTGGAAGATTACTACCATGAATCTCCACCTTACTAAACTGATTATTCATGGTACTAACAGCACAAACAACACCTGGCACCTGCGCCCAATGTGCAGTTATACACAAATATGAACTCCCTGCTGTTTTGCCACTTGTCCACATATCCATACTTAAATGGATTAATGGAGAGGAGGAATGTTGAAGGGCATGTCTTACAGAGTAGGACACAGTAGGGTACAACTCAAGGACAGCACGGGTCGAAAAGTATGTCCTAGATGGGACTTTCCATTTTGGACAGACACATGCAGCAAACTTCCAGAAACCAGAATTCTCCACAAAGGAGAAGGGCAGAAGATTAATTGGCAGCATTTCAGCTACAGCAGCATTGAGTTCACATGACACTGTATGATTGGGGGGGTACTTCAGTTTATGCGCAAAAATACTCTGTAACATGGGCCGACTTAAATGTTTTACACAGGGTATGATGACAAATGGTTCTGCTCTGTGAATGGCAGGGGGTGGAGTGTGGACATGTGATGAAGACTGCTGCACAGGTGATGATGACTAACCCACACATGCAGTTATTTTCCCAGATTTACCAACCGGGGTTAGTGTACCACTTGCACTAGACATACTGCATTCACCACCACCACCACCAAAAGTGCTACTCTCACCATCACTGGACAACATTTCAAAATCATTATGCTCCTCAATCTCATCATGCCTGTAGTAATTCTCTGCTCTTATTTCATCACTACTGCACATATTTAATTTCCTACTGGATTTAACAGTCATGGAAGAGGATAACATGCTCGTTATGGGTGATGATGAGGGTGAACATTCCACTGTGGTATTAGCTGTCATCTTCTGCTGGGTCCACAGTGCCATGTGCCTATTCTTAAGATGTGTATGCTGTTCTCCTGTGCCCAGATGGCTCCCCTTTTTACCTCACCTCACACATGCATGGCAAACCTGGCAGATTGCAACTGACTCATCATTTGCATCTTGCACAAAAAAATCCCAAACAAGGGATTGTGCTGCTCATGTTTTAACATGTCCTTGATACTGCTTATTGGACTCCATTTTTCAAGGCATAAAGTGACGGGTGTGCTACATGATTTTTCAGGCAGGACACACTTGGACTGCAACTGACCACCATGACTACCTATCATTATTTTTGGGTCATCATCATCATCATCACCATCAACTAAAACTGGTAAATCACAACTTTTAATGGGGGGGGGGGGCTAATGCAAACAGACCCAGACACAGCCACCTTGAATTTCTTCTTCTCCAGTTCCTAACTGGGGTCACTTACATCATCATCATATTCATCAACATCACCCACATCCACATCTTCTGCTTAGATGCTGGCAAGTGGACTGCATGTTGCAAACACAGCAACATCATCATCAGATTCATCATTATCAACACCACCATCACCCGGTATTTTTTCACCACACTGTGAATCACTGCATGGCAAATGTGTGAAATGAACCACAGTGGAAGAAATGTGACATTGTGTACTATCATTGACATGATGATCAGAATCTTCATGTTCAGTTACTGAGATGTTACTGGGCAGTATGACATCATCTATACTGTCATTCATTGGCACTACTTCACACTCTACTATATTTGTGGACATGGTAAACTGGTCAGAAGTGGAACTTGAGGCAGCAGTACTCATACCACCACCAGCAACTGCACTAACATCACCAGCTGGGACAACATCATCTCCTCCAAGTATGAGTGAAGCTACTGACTGCACTGTAAAAATAAATTGAAGGAGAAATACCTTTCCTCCCATCAGCAATGCACTTCTGCCTACTACTATGCCCACAGACAATCTTACCACTGGCAGCAATGCCATGACGAGAAGCAGCTTGGCTTGTATGTCTCTTTGCAGGCATTTTGGGGGATCAACAAGAATATTCTAAACAAATTTATATTTTGGAACGTTCACTCTGGTTGGGGGCTGGGTCCTGGGTGAATGCTGGATGTGAAGCCAAAAAAGCAACTGTGGCTTCAACAAGAGATGCAGATGCAAAGTCACAACAAGTTCAACAAAACCTTAACCAACCAGTGGTGCTCAGTTCACAAACAGTTCAATCTCAAAAAGAATACCTTTTGCTGGTGGGGGGAGCAGCAATGACTGCAGATTATGGCACTGCAAAACCAAGAAAATATACCACAATGGCAGTACAAAATCATGCAGGTGCAGTGGATAGCAGATTCACATTGCTGCACCTGCAATTGCACTGTGGCACAATAAAAGGTGTATTATTTGATGTCACGCTCCGCATACACACTCACACACACAATTTGTTTACAAGTAATGCATAGCAAATTGAAAACTTCAGTAATATACCACATAGAAACATAGAATTTGACGGCAGATAAGGACCACTTGGCCCACTTAGTCTGCCCATTTTCCTACCTAACAGATAAGCTGCAGATCCTAGTTAACCTACAGCTTACTTCCTCGTACCCCTCACTAGGACTGCCTTATGTCTGTCCCATGCATCCTTGAATTCCCCCACTGTTCTTGACTCCACGACCTCCTCAGGGAGGCTGTTCCATGCATCCACTACCTCTCTGTGAAAAATACTCTCACATTACCTCTGAGCTGTCCCTCTATCTTCAAATTGTGCCCCTTGTTCTTGCACATCTCTTTTCTGAAAGATGCTACCCTCTTGGACTTTGTTGACTCTTGAGGAACTTGAAAGTTTCTATCATGTCCCTCTCTCCTTCTTTCCTCAAGGTATACATATTAAGCTCCTTTAGTCTTTCTTCAGATGTCTTCTGGTGCAGACCCTGCACCATTTTGTTGCCCTCCTCTGGACAGCCTCCATTCTGTCTATGTCTTTGCAGAGATGAGGTCTCCAGAACTGCACGCAGTACTCCAGATGGGGTCTCACCAACTGTCTGTACAAAGGGATAACAACTTCCTGTTTTCTACTATTGATGCTTCTTCCTATGCATCCCAGTATCCCTCCAGCCTTCCTTACTGCCTTCTCACATTGCTTGCCCACCTTTAGGTCATCTGATATAATTGCCTCCAGGTCCCTTTCCATTTTTACTGTTGTCAGTATCTCACCCCCCACTGTGTACGCATCCCCGGGGTTTTTGTTTCCCATGTGCATTACCTTGCACTTCTTTGCATTGAATCTGAGCTGCCATACATTTGACCATTCCTCTAACCTTGCCAAGTCCCTTCTCATCCTTTCCACGCCATCTTGTGTATCAACCCTGTTGCAGATCTTTGTGTCGTCTTCTAAGAGACATAATTTTCCTTCCAGTTCCTCTGCAATGCCACTTATAAAGACATTAAAAAGGACCAGTCCCAGTACTGAACCCTGTGGTACCCCACTAGTAACCCTCCTTTCTTCACTGTGTACTCCATTTACTACTACCCTTTGCGACCTGTTGTCTAGCCAATTTTTTATCCAGGCTACCACCTTGGGACCCACTTCAAGGCTGGCTAACTTGTATGTTAATCTTTTGTGTGGGACTGTATCAAATGCCTTGCTAAAATCTAGGTAGGCCATGTCCACAGCCCCTCCCTGGTCTACTACTTTGGTCACCCAACACGACCTTCCCATCATGAATCCATGCTGCCTTGGGTCCTATGCCCCACTGGCCTCTAGGTACTCAACAATTCTTTCCTTCAGAAGTGATTCCATCATTTTCCCTACCACTGAGGTCAAACTAACTGGTCTATAGTTTCCTGCCTCTGTCCTGCTCCCACTTTTGTGAAGAGGAATCACATCTGCCCTCCTCCAGTCCTCGGGTACCACCCCATCCTCCCATGATTTGTTAAAGAGAGTAGTCAGTGGTGTCACTAGTTCTACCCTTAGTTCTTTTAGAATTCTTGGGTGAATCCCATCAGGCCCCATTGCTTTGTCCACCTTCAATTTTATTACTTCTTTCAGAACCCTTTCTTCTGTAAATGGACTGGTATCGACCACTGTCTTCAGAGTGTTTCTCTTGTTTGGTTTAGGTACCTCCCCATCTCTTCCTTTGTGAATACTGAGCAGAAATATTCGTTCAGTATCCCTGCTTTTTCACTATCACCCTCTACCCACATTCCCTCCCCTTTATTAAGCCTCAGTATCCCTCCTTTGGTCTTTCTTTGCTCCATAATGTACCTATAAAATGTCTTAGCCCCCTTCTTAACAGAATTGGCTATCCTTTCCTCGGTTTGGGCCTTTGCTATTCTAACTGCCTTCCCAGCCTATTTCTGCTTTAACTGATAAAGTTATTTGTCCTGCTCCTTCTGTATTTCCTTATATTTCCTGAATGATATCCTTTTCTCCTTAACTTTCCCTGCCACCTCTTTTGAGAACCATAGCGTTTTTTTCCTGCATTGTGTTTTATTGATTTGCTTTACACAAAGGCTTGTTGTCTCTGTGATGGCTGTTTTGATTACTCCCCATTGTTCCTTCACCCCTCCTTCTTGCCTGTTTGCTAGTGCTTTTCTGAGGCACTCTCTCATTTTCCCAAAGTCAGCCCTCCTAAAGTCCAATACTCTTGATTTTGTATGGCTTGATTGTATGGCTGTGTTTATCGTGAACCACACTGTTTGATGGTCGCTTGTTCCCAGATAGCTACCCACTTCTAAATCTGAGATTCTTTCTCCCTCCCCATTTGAGAGTACCAGGTCTAAGATTGCTCCCTCCCAAGTGGGTTCCAATACTAGCTGTCTGAGGCATGCCCCCTGTAGGGCATCAAGAATGACCCTGCTCTTGGATGTGCCTGCAGCAAAGGTGCTCCAGTTAACATCTGGCATATTCAGGTCCCCCATCAACAATATCTCCCCTTTTTCTGCCATTCTAAGGAAGCCTTCTATCATTTCCTTGTCCATTCGCTCCTCCTGAGATGGGGGTCTGTATACAACCCCCATGCGGATTGTGGTGCCATTACCTGTCTCCAGGGTGACCCAGAGTGCCTCATCTGCTCCCTGTTTACTCTTTAGTTCTGTTGCTTTGATCCGTTGCTTTACATAGAGAGCTATTCCTCCTCCTCCTCTTTTACCCTCCCTGTCCCTCCTGTAGATTGTGTATCCTGGTATGTTGACATCCCAGTAATGGTTCTCTGTGTACCATGTTTCTGTGACTGCCACAATATTCAGGCAACCCTCTTCCATCAAGGCCATTGGTTCAGGGAGCTTGTTACACAGACTACGGGCATTGGTACTCATCACCCTCCACTTTTTGATAGCCTTACCCCTTTTAGCTCCATTCCTGTCCTTACTGCCGTTGTCTTTTTTTACATTTACCTCTGTTCTGCTCCATAATAACTTCTCTACCTTGGTGTTTACCTCACTAATTACCATGTTTTGTGGGGGGAAGCTGGGATTTCCCCTGCTCCTTTTCAGTGCCTCCCCCCCTTGGCTAGTTTAAATGCATAGAAACAACGTATTTGAAGCAACCCAAAATTATGCACTGCTGCACCAGGTCCACACACACACAATCAGCAAAAAAAATGCCAACAATTACTGAAAATATTACTGTGTGTACATTAACACAGTCAGTTATACAAGAAAAATATAACCAAAAAACAAAGAACTCCATATTTCTCCAACTTAACTCTAGCTACAGATAGATACACCCCTCTCCCAAAGCACACTTCCACTGTCTCTCAGTACACAGACTCAATATTGTACATTAACATTCAAAATCCTCACACAAACAATATACACACTTAATGATATGAGCACGGGTTGGGGTGGGTCCTACAATCAATGAACTAAAGTTTGAGCAAAAAAAAAAGGTTACTCAAAAAGGCTTTTTTAGCAGCTTTTAGAAGGTTCAAATCACAGAGAGCTCTCAGAGCAGACTGACTCCTACAGCTTCCTACACACACTACCCTGAACAGAGGCTGTGCAGAACAATCTAGAGCCCATGTGACCCGAAATCCCATGAATTGCTGTAAAATTTGCCTTTGGAGCTTAAAAACAAGGCAAAGTGAGGCAAAGTACACTGTTTTAGATGTACTTTGCCTTACAATTGGTGGATTAGTGGTTTGGGAAGGTGGAGCAATGCAAAATCATTGTTTTCAATGGACTTCACGTTACCCATTATAACATGAAGTTCTCCACTTTGTGTTACGGAGTACTTCACAAATTCACCTTCACTATGCAAATCACTTCGCAGAGTGAATTGAGGCTACTTCACCCACCACTAGTTGTAACAACAGCTGGGCATTTGCCAGAGGTGTACAGTACCATATCGTCAGCATACATGTGGATGGAGGAGTGAGGGGAGCAGACTAAAGGGAGGTCATTTAGAAATATGGAGAAGAGAATGAGACCAATCACTGAGCCCTGGGGGACTCCAGTGGTAATAGGGAGAGGAGGGGAGATGTATCCTAGGACCTTGACAGACTGGGTTCTGCCTGTGAGGTAAGCCCTGAACCAGTTGGTAGCGGATGTTGACAGGCCAGCTGTTGAGATGGAGTCTAAGAGAAGGGCATGGGAGACAGTGTTGAATGCCTTGGTGAGGTTGACAAAGATGGCTTAGGTGAGGAGGTCACTGTCCATCCCTGTGAGGATGGAGTCAGTACATCTGAGGAGGGAGGGAGGTGGTGGTGGAGTGATATTTCTGAAAGCCAGATTGGAAAGGTGTGAAACTTGAAGAGTCAATGAGGAAGGAGGTAAGTTGGGTGAGGATTATGTGTTCTTGAAGCTTCGTGAGAGTCAGGAGGAGAGAGATTGGATGATAGTTTGCAGGAGAAGTAGGGTTGCTACTCTTGGGAAGAGGGAGGACAACTGCATGTTTCCAGGTGATAGGGATGGTAGAGTAAGAGAAAGAGAGATTCAGGATAAGTGATAACAGGAATGCTATAGAAGGGCTGAGAGGAACAAAAGCTTAGGGTCGATGTTATCAAGAGAGGAGCCTTTGGAAGGATTCTGTAACAGCAGGGCAGTTAAGAGTTTCACCAGGGGAGATGGGTGAGAAGGAGAAAAAGGGGAAGGCCGGGGGGTGAATGCCATAGGCGAGGGTTGGGAAAGTGGAGGTGAGGGGGAGGAGGGATTTAAGAAGGGCTGAGGCACAGGTGGTGTAATAGGAGTTGAATTCCTTTGCCACAAGGCAGGGATCAGAGACCAGGGAATTGTTTATATTTAAAATGGGGGTGGTTGGGGGTGGAGCTTGGACCATCTTCCAGAATTTAGAGAGTGAGTTGATGTTTCTGAGGAAGGTGAACTTAAACTACTCTGATTTAGCCAGTCTGTGGCTTTGGTACATGCGTTTCATAGTCTTTGGTAAGTTGAATAGTCTGTGGGGAGCTGGGAGGTTTTGTGCTTTTTCCAGTCTTTGTCTCATGCCCTGAGGCAGGCTAGCAGTTCAGGTGTAATCCAGGGGGAGGTGGTCCCCACGCACACTAGTTTGTTTGAGGAGGGCATGAGTATTCCATGTTGTTAGGAATTTGTCTTTGAAATATGCAAGAGCTTGGCTGACAGAAGAGGCAGAGGTGAGAATGAACCAGTCAGAGAGGACAAGATCTTGTAGGAGAGGATCAAGGTTCAAGGAATTGTAGGATCAGAGTTGTAGGACTTTATGAGGTGATTTGAGCCTGCTGTCCTTCCTTACTAAGAAAATAGGATGGTGGTCACTGAGGGCATCAGGGAGGGTACCAGATTTGATAATTCTGTGGGGGTGGGAAGTGAGTGCCCAATCAATCAGGGAATGGTTTTGCATTTTGTGATTCAGGTGCGTGGGTTCTTGGATGAGTTGGATAAGGTTTAGAGATGAGATGTCATTTCTTGTTTTAGATGCAGATTTTGTTTTAGATGCAGATTGAGACAGCCAATTTAAATTGAAGTTGCTTAGTAAGTATAGCTGTCCTGGGTAAGGGAGGGGAGGGAGATTAATGTCATTATCAGTTCAGTGCAGCTGAGGGTTGGATGCCTGGGCTGCAGTAGACACCTGTGATGAACACTGGGACTGAGAATGGGAAGGCAATTCAGATGGCAATAGTTTCATAAGTAGCATGGAGAGAGGCTGTGAAAATGATGGAGTGTTTTAAAGATGACAGGATGTACATGACTACGCCTCCACCGCTGGCAGCCCTGTCAAGTCTGGTGATGGAGTAGCCAGGAATGGAGACAGAATTGTCAGGGATCTTGTCAGTAAGCCAGGTATCTAAAATGATGAGTATGTCAGGATTGTAAGAGACCACCATTGTTTGTAGTAGGTCAGTCTTTGAAATGAGACTGCAGATATTTAAGTGTATGACTTTCAAACCTTTTGGGAGGGAAGGGGGTGCTTGTGGGTTAGGCTCATAGGAAGTGGATGCTGTGTGATTTAGGATAGGTGAAGCGATGTGGTAGTGGAGAGTGAGGGGATGGCTATAATGGTAGATTGCAGCCCTCTAGTGAGCAGATGATATAGCTTGCAGATGAGGAACCTGGTACTTAATAATTCACAAGGGGGCATCCATATGGCTCCAGGTAGCTATATAAGTAGATTTCCAGATAGGGTGGTAGCATGGGGAGCTGGCGTGCAGCGCTGGTGGGAAAGAGTGGAGAGTGGAGAGTGGAGGAGCTGCTCTGATCAGTGGCAGAGGCTAGAGGGGAAAGTGAGAGAGAGGGCTAGTTATTGTAGGCTGAGAATCAGCTAATCGGTGGGAGGGCCTAACAGACAAAGGGAGCCGAGAAGTTAAAGTAGAGGGGGATGGAGAGATTTTAGTAAAGCAGCTAAGATGGAAGGGGGATCAGAATAACACTGAGAGATGGGGTAGAGAGCAAAAGATGAGAGGAGAGGTGAGGAGAAAAAATAGTGTGTCAGGGACAGGGAGAGGCAGAGATTAAAACATGATTTTTATGCTAACTGACATAAAGAGCTGTACACTTAAACTCACTAAACAGTTTAAACAGCAGCCAACAGTTACGACAAATATATAAAGGTTGACCAAAAATCAGAATAATAGTAAAAATAATGCAGTACAGCAGGCATTACAATTTAACACAGTCCAAATTGGGTTTAGAGTAGAGATTTAGAACAGAGAAAGGGCGCAGCCAGTGGTGTGGAGCCCAGGAGGAAAGACTGTCAATCAGTGGCCAGCTGGTGTGAGGTGCCAGAATTCAAGCCAGGGGTCTGACTACCATACCTTGGCCTGTTGAAAGCAGGGTGGTGGTGACTTGGCGATGGCTGAGGGTCCAGGCTGTGCCACTTCCAGGCATGGAAGAGCTGCTCTGGTCAGAGGTGGACACTTGGCTTGTTGCAGGCCAGGCGGCAGTGACTTGGCAATGGCTGTGGATCTATGCTGCACTGCTTACAGAAAAGGAGGAGCTACCCTGGTCAGGGGTAGAGGCTTGGCCTGTTGCAGGCTGGGCGGTGGTGAATTGGTGATGGCCGAGGGTCCAGGCCACTCCACTTCCAGGTGCGGAGGAGCTGCCCTGGTCAGAGGTGGACGCTTGGCTTGTTGCAGGCCAGGCGGCAGTGACTTGGCAATGGCTGAGGGTCCATACTGCACTGCTTACAGACAAGGAGGAGCTACCCTGGTCAGGGGTAGAGGCTTGGCTTGTTGCAGGCTAGGCGGTGGTGACTTGGCGACAGCTGAGGATCCAGGCCACTCCACTTCCAGGTGCAGAGGAGCTGAACTCATCAGGGCAGAAACTTGGCTTGTTGCAGGCTGGGTGGCAGTGACTTGGCAGTGGCTGTGGGTCCACACCACACTGTCTCCAGGTACAGAGGAGCTGCCCTGATTTGGGGCGGAGGCTTGGCTTGATGCAGGCTGGGCAGCGGTGACTTGGTGGCATCTGAGGGTCCACGCCACACCACTTCCAGGTGCAGAAGAGCTGTCCTGGTTAGGGGCGGAGGCTTGGCTTGTTGCAGGCTGGGTGGAGGTGGTTTGGTGGCAGCTGAGGATCTGCACTGCACCACTTCCAGGTGTGGAGGAGCTGTCCTGGTCAGGAGTGGAGGCTTGGCTTGTTGCAAGCTGGGTGGCAGTGACTTGGTGGCAACTGAGGATCCATACCATGCAGCTTCCAGGTGCGGAGGAGCTGCCCTGGTCGGGGCAGAGACTTGGCCTGTTGCAGGTTGGGGGTCAGTGACCTGGCAGCACCTGAGGGTCCACACTTCACCAGTTCCAGGTGTGGAGGAGCTGCCCTGGTCAGGAGTGGAGGCTTGACTTGTTGCAGGCTGTGTGGCAGTGACTTTGCAGCAGCTCTGGGTCCATGCCATGCCGCTTCCAGGCACAGAGAAGCTGTCCTGTCAGGGGAGGAGGCTTAGCCTGTTGTTGGCTGACTGGCGGTGACTTGGAGGTGTCTGAGAATCCATGCTGCACTGCTTCCAGGTGCAGAGAAGCTGCCTTGGTCAGGGGCAGAGGCTTGGCTTGTTGCAGGCCAGATGGCATTGACTTAGCAGTGGCTAAGGGTCCATACTGCTCTGCTCCCAGGCCCATAGGAGCTGCCCTGGTCAGGGGCAGAGACTTGGCTTGTTGCAGGCCAGGTTGTGGTGAATTGGCAGTAACTGAGGGTCCATGCCATGCCGCTTCCAGGAGTGGAGGAGCTGCCCTGGTCAGAGACAGAGGTTTGGCTTGTTACAGGCCAGGCAGTAGTGATTTGGCGGCAGCCTAAGGTCCACACCACATTGCTTCCAGGTGTGGAAGAGCAGCCCTGGTCAGGGGTGGAGGCTTGGCTTGTTGCAGGCTGGGCAGTGGTGACTTGGCGGTGGCTGAGGGTCCATGCCGCACCACTTCCAGGTGTGGAGGAGACGCCTTGATCAGGGGCAGAGGCTTGGCTTGCTGCAGGATGGGTGGTGGTGACTTGGTGGTGAGTGAGGGTCCACACTGTGCTGCTTCCAGGTGTAAAGCAGCTGCCCTGATCTGGGGCAGAGGCTTGGCCTGTTGCAGGCTGGGCGGCGGTGACTTGGCGGCAACTGAGGGTCCATGCTGCACCACTTCCAGGCACAGAGGAGCTGCTCTTGTCGGGGTGGAGGCTTGGTTTGTTGCCAGCTGGGCAGCAGTGATTCGGCAGCTGAGGGTCCATGCTGCACCACTTCCAGGTACGGAGGAGCTTCCCTGGTCAGGGTTGGAGGCTTGGCTTGTTGCAGGCTGGGTGGTGGTGACTTGGAGGTGGCTGAGGGTCCACACTGTGCTGCTTCTAGTCACAGAAGAGATGCCCTGGTCAGGGGCAGAGGCTTGGTTTGTTGCAGGCCAGGCAGGGTTGACTTGGCAGCAGCTGAGGGTCCACACCACACTGCTTCCAGGTGCGGAAGAGCTGCCCCGGTCAGGGGTGGAGGCTAGCATTTAAACTCATCACCTAAGATCCTCATTCCCCTCCTGGGCAGATGTAAACCATCATGCCAGTATAGACCAGTATCCCTCCAGGTGGACCACCAGTCCCCAGTGAAGTCAAAACCCTGAGCTCTGCACCAGTTTTTCAACCATTCATTGAATCCCATGGCGTGGAGCACCCTAGCCTCACCAATGCCATAGGCAGGCAGCACCTCTAAAAAGGTTATCATGTCTGCTACTTGTTTAAGGCCCCTCACCAACTCCACATACTCTTCCTGCACTGCTCTGATTCCATTACCAGCCAGGTCATTTGTTTCTAGGTGGACAATGACATCCAGCTCCCTCTCCCATGCTTCTACTCTAGTGATTATGAAGATTCCTTCCCTGTCCCACCAAGCCATGGTACTGGGAAGGCACCTTGCCTCCCTCTCTGCCCGATCCCCCAGTTCTACAATCTTAACAATTGTGTCCCCCACTAGGAGTTGTTTCCTCCCCTGTGGGGTCCTGTGCCATCCTCCTGTGGTTCTCCTTTGTGGAGGCTCCTAGCATCATCCTTGGTCTCCACTGGGGGTGCCTCCATAGAGGAACCACGCTCCACCAGAATGGCATATGAATTGTGGAGAGGTACAACAGGAGGAATGCGTCTCTGTTCCACCACTCTCACCCTCCCTGTGCCCATGATGGTCCAACCACTCCTCTTTCTTGGCAACCTCTGAGGCAGCGGCAGCAGCCCTTGTGGTCCCTCAGCAGGAGAGGAGGTCTCCTGAATCCTGGCCAACTCAGCCTGGAGATGAGCAGCCTCCTCCCTCAGACCAGGGAGGTGCCTGCAGATGGGACAACACTACATCCTCCAGAATGTCTCAAAGAAGACTGCCACTCCACAGCCACTGCACTTCACCACTTCCATCATGTCTTATTTGTTGACTCTTGCCTGTTGCTTTGAATGCTTACTCCTTCCTTTTTCCGTCCTTTTTTTTATTATTTGTTTTTTCTCTCCCTACTTTTCCACTGCTTCATGCCCTTACAGCTCCTGACCTTCCTGTCCTGGGACAGGACGTTCCTGTATTCCTCAGTAGTCCCCTTCTTATTTGCTCATAGTCAGAACTCCAGCAGCTGGGGGGGGGGGGATGGTGGAGAGCTACTCTTTTCCTTTTAGGACGGTGAGTCTTTTGTGCATCTGTGATCACTCCCTTCCTGCTCTAAAAGATGAAGTTCCCATTGACAGTCAAATCTAGTGCCTTTTAAAGTGGAACTGGCTAGGATGGGTGGGGGGGGGTGGCAGGGATGGAGGGAGGGTTATCTAGTCCCAGTAGTAAAGCAGTAAAGTTCTAGCAGTACCTCCTTCTTCTTCTTCTTGCTGCTTTGTGCCAAAAGCTAACTAGGGAAGTTTTAAATGAAAACACCTGGCTGTATGCTGCCTAAGCCACACACCCTAATTTGCAGCCCTCCTCTTCACCTAGCTGACTGCACAGATAACAGCTCTCTTCTCTCAACTCAGACAAACAAACTCTTGTTTTTTGTTTGTTTTTTAACCCTAATTGAAGGTCCCAGTAGTGAAGTTCTAGTTCTTTAATCCCAGTAGTAGAGTAATGTAAACCCCTTACCAATTTGGGGTTCATCGTAATGTCTTCCTGGGCTCCATCCATGCCAACTACCAGACAGACATCCCTCCTGAATAGTAAATCCAAGGTTATTTGTTTGAACCTGTTAATTTACGTGAGCATGCCATGCTGTGCCTCTGCGACTGTCCCTTTTTAAGACTTTAGTAATAATGTGTATAGTAAATGGTCTGTGCTGGGTCCGAGCGCCTCAGGGCTTGCGACCAGCCAGACACTGCTTTAATTTGCTCCACTCTGCTGTCGATAGTAGAGCAGAGGGAGCTGGAACTAGTATTGTAATTATTTACTGCTAGCTTGCTGTTATTTTTGAATTAGTGTTTGATCTAACCTGCCTTCTTGCAGCTTTGTTTATTTGAATGGAAGCCACCATGTCTGGTCCTGGACTTCCCAAATTTGGACCAGTGGGACACAGGGGGCCTTGAAAGGTCTTTAGCTCAAGTGCCTTGTAGGAAGGACAACTATAGTTTTTGTAGTTTTTAGGTTGGCACCTAAACTGAAATGATGGGAGCATCCACACTATGACTGACAGCTCCCCCAGCCAACCAGACCACTGGAAATGAGGGGAAATCCCAGAACTGTGGAGAGACAGTGGTTCAATTAGAGTTGGACTTTGAAGATTGAGCCGCTTGAGCGATCGAGCAGCTGCTCCTGGGAAGGAGCAAGGGGAATCGGTGGGGGAAGACCTGACTTGTCTCCCTGATGTGGTTCTCCTGTCTGTGACTACCTATAGCAGAAATCAGAATAATCCAAATTGTGACTTTGAACTGCAGCAGAAAGCTCTGAAATATTTAAAGGTACAGCCTGAGGTTTGGACCAAGAAAATGCTCTTGTGAAGCATTTGGCCCAATGGTTGTGCGAGACTGAATTGAGAACCGAGAGGTTTGCTCAGTGAATCGGCTGCAATAGCAACTGGCTTAGAATCAAACTGTGTGAGGAAGAAAAGTTAACGCTGTTCTTGTTAAATGTGCTAAATGGTTATTGTGAGTCAAGGCCTGTTATGCCAGCTGGAGGATTCACCAGCAAAACTAACTGAAGATTGCCAATAGTGGTTATCAAGCCTGGGCCTTTGCCAACCCGGCAAAAAACAATTGTGTTGCACCAGAGACTGTTCCTTGGTGAGAGACCGGCTTTGGGGCTCCAGCCCCTGCACATGGACAACTCGCTTGTTGTGGCCACCTCGAGGGAAAGACTGTGAAGTGAAGGTGTGTCATGATGGCCCAGCTTCCCCATGCTCTTCAGTGATCTGCATGAGGTCTCCATATAGCCAGACTCATTACAGACCACTGGTAGCATGAGTAAATTCAGGGTAACTCCCTGCAACAAATCATATAATTATTTGTGGTACTATTTAATTGCTTCTGTGATGTATTGGGTTACAAGAGACTGGGCAACCTGGCCTGGATTAGAAAAACTCATAGCTCTGTTTGTGCATGCTATCTTTTCATTTCATCAAGGGCCCCACCAACAGCTGCAACACTGGCCACCCCTGGGCAGTGCCTCTTGCTAGCCAGCATAACATTCTGGGTACCGAAGACTGATCATTTGGGACTAAAAGTACATGCCAAGTAACCTGAAATCTAATCAGTATAGTAATCATTCATCTAAATTTATGCCCCCTCCTTGTTCACAACCCCTTAATAAATCCGATTTGTTGTTTCATGTTTAACCTGGCTTATGAGCATAATATGAGTTGGGTTACAGTATTGGAAGTGTATACTTGCTTTGCTAACCTTGCTTTTATAGGGGGTCCCAGGGAATTTGCTGAAGGCCAGATCCTGGTGGTAAGTGTAGAAGGTACGTCCATATTATTGGTGTTCATTGCTGACTGCATGTTAATTGCTGTTAAAGGCACAAGGTCACTAGGTGAATCTGTGGGTGCTTATAGCTTCCCAGAGGGCTATACCAGGTTAGGTAGATACCACCACTATTGTTACTCTTGATGGAGGCATCATAATATTAAATCCAGGCCCCTCAACCAGTGGTCAGAAATACAGGCAAGGGTAGTATCCTTAGGGATAGCGCTGCCTAGGGGTTACATCTTGGAGGCACTGCTGGGATTAGTTCCCCCTAGTGGCCAAAATTGAGATTGCAGTTAATTGTAGATTTAGTGCCACATTTAAAGATGGAGAGCCTCACTGTAGCTAAATTAAATATTTCAGCCCACACGATTGCCGTGCACCATATGTTTTATTGGAGCGAGGTGGAATGGGTTGATCCCCACCACGCTTTACTGTTGTTGGCTATCCCATTAGGGACCACTAATGCTATTATAGAGGAAGCCGTGGGTAAGGAAGAAGTTTCAGTGTGAGGGCGGAATGCTGACCTGTTTTATCAGACAGTAATGGCCCTTATTGAATGTAGCATTCCCATTGACCAAGAAAAGGTACCCCCCATCATTATGCCTGAGGGATCCTAGGTGAGATTGAGGGTCATCACCGTGCATAGTGGGCTGTCTTCTCCTGGGGGCCCCCCAAAGTTGAAGGATTTAGGGAGAAATTGGAAAAACTGCTGGCTGCTGAGGGACAGACTGTTGAGGATTTGAAGAGGGCTATAGAGGATTCTGGAGGTGGGGCTACTCCACAGCACTCCCATCTAGTCTCTACACCCCTGCCCATGCTATCTCCCATTACAGTGTCCCCTATAGTGGTACCCTCTGTAAATCTGGACTTGTACTGCTGGATCATACTGTTTTCAGGCACCGTTCCTGTTCCCATGAGGGAAGATGATCTAGAGACATGGATGGACTGTGCTACCCAACTGGTCCAAGAGTGGCAGTGCTCTTAAGGGGAAAAAGGCAAGATATTTATGGAGAGCTTAAGGAGCCCTGCACTTGAAGCCATCAGGTTCCTCCAGTCCACCAACCTGGAGGTATCTGCTGCTGAGTACTTATCTGCTTTAGAGGGAGTGTTTGGTAGTATTGAATCAGGTGGAGGACTTAATGTGGAAACTTTAAATCCACCAATGAATGAAATAATTAATGACTTTCTGCATATGTGGCTTGAGTAGAGAGGACCCTGCAGAGAGTGCACCATAAAGGGGGCATCCAGGCTAGTGAGCTAAACCGAGTGAGATCAGAACATGTTATCAAGTCTGCTTGCTATTCAAGTGTGCTTACGCTGAAGTTAAAATTTCAGGATCGTAAAGATAATCTCCCTGAGTACTGTTGGCTTATGAAGGAAATTTGGGAAGCTGAGGCTGAAGATGATTTTTAGTACCAGTATGTTGGTGTTGCACAAACTGTCTCCACCCCTGAGAGATCGAATGAGAGGGAGGCCACCCTAGAATCTCAGCAAATCAGTGAACTGCTGAAGGAACTCAAAGAGCTGAAGGCCAGCAAACAAACTGCTGCAGACCTGGCAAAAACCCATGGCCCCTGTACCTATAATGCTGAGGCTACATGCAAGACTCAACCTGCCATGAAGGGAGCCCATGTCAATGCTGTTGAACCCAGATCTGACAGTATTATTCTCCTATTATATAAAATTCAGAACTCCCAGGAACTTATGCACCACTGTGGTTTAAACTTTTCTACCAGACGGACCACTCCCCGGTCCCATAATAAACAAATTATTGTTTCAAAATCAAAAAAAACTTAAAGGTTAAATTATTTTACTGTAAGAACACCCAGAATTTGGAATCTGCTTCCTCAACAATTAGTGGATAGTAGTTCTAATATAATTTTTAAAAAAGGGTTGGATTGTTGGTTGGAGTGTAATAATCTTAGGGTATAATTGTCCCACCATGGTGGTGGGGGACAAATCGATGGGCAGTAGCCTCCTTTTGTCCTCTGAAACCAAGTAAACCAAGTGAACCAAGTAGTGCAACAGAGGAGATATCAGAGTTGCGAGCTATGGTGTGGGACCTTATTTACATGGACTGACCATCTTCACCCTGGAGAAACTACTGGGGGACAGAGTCTGAATCTAGGCCTAAGGAAGAGTATAGGCCCCCACTGCCTGACAATTATAAGCTCCATGAAGATTCGGTTCATCCTACTGAACCCAGAACTAAAGTGTTTGTTACCAGTATGGGGAAGATGGACACACTAAAAGATCTTGCAATGCCCCTGAAGACCTGTGGTGATTAACTGCCAAATTGCTCAATCAGGTTCAGCAAAGAAACTTAAAGATGCAGCACGGGCCATCACGCAACTCTTTTTCTCTAAGGCCACAGTGAAAAACCCTGCTAAACTTGGTCCTCCAGACTAGTCTGAGATGGTGGGTCCTTCCATGGAAAGTACAGTGCACATTAATGGTATCCCAGCCCAAGCCATATTGGACACTGGATCTCAGGTCACTATTGTATTTAAAGATTGATATGACCGGCACCTATCTGACTACCCACTCCAGCCTCTTGAAGGACTTCATGTATGGGGTTTAAGTGATAAATCCTATCCATATCTTGGTTGTGTACAACTATGGCTATTGTTTTCCTCTGCTGTTGCTGGTGTAGATGAATCAGTGGAGATGTTGGCTCTGGTATGCCCACCAACCAGATTGTATGATGGTATTCCTTTGCTAACTTGTACTAACACCCACATGTTCAGCCGATTAGCCCAACTGTGTCAGGAGAAACAAGCCCAAAAGACTGGACAAGCATTACACATCCATACCATGGTGTGGAGATCCTGTGTCTTACAGAAGCAGGCTATGGAGGTGACAAGCATGAGCCAGTGGGAATTGTATGGAAAAAAGACTCAGAGGCTCTCATATTGCAACCCAATGCTTAGTATACCATCAGTGGTGAAGTGCAAATAAAAAAGATGTCACCAACAAGATCCTTATTCTGGACACCCCAGAGGAAGGGAAGCTGCCAGATAGGCTCCTAGTTAAACCTATTACACTGCCTGCCCATGCTCATGAATACACCTGAAGTGTGGTGGTACAAATTCAAAATGTGTTTGACCAGGATATTAGAGTCAACCGAGGTTGCACCCCAGATACTGTCCATTGTGCAGATAGTGCTTTGTTACCAAGCAAACTGCATCAAGGAGGATGATGAAGTAACTCCTGACTTGTTTAACTTTGGAGAGTCCCCCATATCTGAAGAGTGGAAAGATAAGATTAGTAGCAAGTTGGTCCAGTGGAGTACAGTGTTTTCATTAAGAGTGGGGTGTTGGACATGTCACTGGTGCTAAATATCATATCAGGCTCCATGATGAGAGGCCATTTTGAGAGAGGTCCCACAGATTGGCCCCTGTGGACACTGATGATGTTTAATGCCACCTCCAGGTGATGTTAGTAGCTGGAATTATCCAGGAATCACATAGCCCTTATGTATTCCCCTTTGTGGAAGTCTGCAAGAAAAATGGTTCAGTGAGGATGTGTGTGGACTACAGGACCCTTAACCAAAGAACCATAGCCAACCAGTATACAATGCCTCACATCCAGGATGCCCTTGATTTCCTTAATGGGTGCCAGTGGTTTTCCATCTTAGACCTTAGTAGCTGGTATTACCAAATCCTGATGGTGCCAGAGTATAGAGAAAAAACTGCATTCATCTGTCCTCTGGGATTTTACGAATTCTTGCGCATGCCCCAGTGCATCTCTGGAGCACCAGCCACCTTCCAATGATTAATGGAGTGAGCTATAGGAGACATGAACCTACCTGAGTGTTTAGTTTATCTGGACGATGTCATTATGTTTGGCAAAGCACTTGAAGAGCATGAGACTCACTTGTTCAAGGTCCTGGACTGGTTAGAAGAATTCAGATTAAAATTGTCCATTGACAAGTGCCAATTTTTCCAGCAGTCTGTAAAATATGTAAGCCCTATTGTTTCATCTTAAGGCATACAGACTGACCAGAGCAAGGTAGAACCCTTAACCACCTGGCCACTGCCTAATGATCTTAAAAAAATGCAAAGATTACTGGGTTTCTGAGGCCACTACTGCTGCTTTGTAAAAGATTACACCAAAGTCATATGCCCCCTGCTAAATCTGACTCAAGGGTATCCACCTACAAATCAGAAGTATAAAAAGAGTACTGTAGAAGAAAAGGATAAAGCCTGTTTCAAGACTAATAAACCATTCGGGGCCAGATGTACCAGTGACTGTGATACTGCTTTCTATGATATTCATCAGCTTAAACATGCCCCAGTACTCGCCTATGTAGATCCAACTAAACCATATGTGTTGCATACAGATGCCAGCCTAAAAGGACTGGGCGACATGCTTTATCAAGAGTATGAGGAAGGATTACGCCCAGTTGCATTTGCTAGTAGAAGCCTGAGAAAAACTATCCTGTGCATAAACTTGAATTTCTCACATTGAAGTGGGTGATAATAGATCATTTTCATGAATACCTCTGTGGTACTAAAAATCCTGGTGAAGACTGATAATAACCCCCTCATGTACTGTATGTTATGAATCTGACACCTAATGCGGTACTGTAACTTTTAATTTTTATTCAGGGGGTGGGAGGTTACCACCGTGGCTGACTGAAATATCATAATTTCTGATTACTTTTTAAAAACAATTTTCCCAGGTAGTTGGCACACTTGTGTTTCACATCTTTGGGATGGTTGTACGAAAACTGTCAAGACATGAAAGGTAAGTATTTATTTATTTTTGGGGTTGGGGTGGGGGTATCATTTGAAAACAAGTTTCATTAATGTTTTTGTCTTCTTTCCAGGTCTTCAGCTTATCCTAACTGTTGTCCATCTTCAGATTGGAAAATACCACTGACGGAGGTCCACAGCTCCTCAATGTTACCTGAAAACAGATGAAGACACAATTATTAAGCTCATTGGATGACCACATTCAGTTCCCAGAGTGCCTGTTCCTGTCTCCTGTTATTCATCTCAGACAATACCAAGCTATTAGTTAACCCCTTATCCAGCTTAAAATAGCAAGCTATTAGTAAACCCCTTATCCAGCTTAAAAATACCAAGTCATTAGTAAACTCCTTATTCAGCTTAAAGTACCAAGCTATTAGTAGACCCCTTAAAAATATGAATACATTTAGTTTGTGATGTGCACTGTCCCCACTGTCATACTTACATCAAATCATGGATTTTCAGGACAAGGATAACATGTTGTACAACTCTGGTGTACTGAAGTACGCCTGTCCCATCTGTGAAGAAAAAATATATTATCTGGCATGTATGTCATCATTGTTGAATGATTTACACCAGCTGAAACAAATTAAAACAAAAAATGAAAGAGAAAATAAGATGATACTTACCTGCAGATATTATCCTTTAGGTGGTAGGAATACTGCAGTCCTGCAAGTTTAGACAGTCTGTAAATTATTGTACTCTGTGAAAACAAAATCAAAATAAATTACCTGTATTTGGTACAGTGACATCTTTAAAACTGTAAAGGAAGGATTCCCCCACAGTGCAAGTCAAAACAATATTACTTGACATTAGTAGATACTTACTGTAAATTAGTGATAAGTAGCGGGGTGGCTGTGGGTTCATAGGTTGGACCCAGGTACAATGTCTCTTTCACTCTCAAGAAGCAGGCTGGCTGTGGCTGAATGAGGGTTCATAGCTTGGGCATAGGTACAATGTCTCTCTCACTCTCAAGAAGCAGGGCAGCTCGGCCCAGTGGCACTGAGTGCTGAGGCACTAGATGCCTTACCTTGCGCGCTACACCGGTGACCCATGTTCAGGAACAAGCATGGACCACTGGGTGTCAGCAGAGGAGGAGGAGAAGGATTGAGCACCTGATGGCTGCTCTCCTTCTCTGGGTGAGGAGGACTGCAGATCTCGCTGCAATATTGCCACCTGGAGGAACTCGGGTGGAAGGTGCAGTTGGAGGCAGGAGTACATGTTGGGAGGGGGGCGGACATCAGTCAAGGGCTGGAGTAAAGGCATGTCTCACCATGCCTTTGTCTCATTGGCCCTCCCAGTGCACTGACACCTGCAGGGGGCAGGAGGAAATCAGGAAAACACCCTGTAGTGGCCCTGGTAGATGGGTCCCAGAACTGGTTATCAGAGGAACCCAAGGAAGACAGCTCAAGGTGTACACTCAGCTACAGGTCTGGGGGAGTTAGGGGGACTCCTCCACCCCAGCCGGGGGGGTATCCAGAGTGCTCAGGGTCCAGGAGCGGGACACCCATATGGGCTGATGAACCTTAGGGGAGCTCAGATGCAGGAATGCATTGGGTCCCCGAAGAGAGTGGCTACTGCGGGAAGTAGAAGTATAAAGACTAGGTAAAAAAAAAAAGGAAAAGCAGAGTGACTGTGGCTGGCTGAGGTTCATAGTTTGGGTACAGGTATCTCTGTGTGTCTCACAAGAAGCAGGGTGGCTGACTGGGATGTGTCACTGTTTTTCAGTGTCAGGAAGATACCTGTCTTTCAATCAGCAGGATTTAAGTGGCTACAAGTTGACATTTGTGTTTAGAGGACTGTGGTTAATAATGACTGCACACATTCTGTGAACTGTGCACTTAAAATCAAGAAAGGGGAAGTCGAAATATAACGACATGTCTTTAATATGTGTTTGTCAATTGTCATATGAAAGTTAAGGCAACCATTTTTGGTTTTTAGCGTGAAAAAATGGTAACCCATTATGGAACTCTGATGCCTTCACCACAGGAATTTTGCCATTACTCCCTCCCACCAATATACTCCTCATCATCTTCAAGGAGGAAGCTGACCTCACAATCCTCAATGCCTGAGTTGTACCCAGTGGTAAATTATTTTTCCGTGACTGCCTCATTAACCTCAATGGTACACCATTTGACGTTGCCACGAGGATGGTCTGCTTCACCTGCATCATCAGCACAATCATCATCGTGACAAGGTACAAATATAGATGTGGTTGTCCTACTTGATATGTGACCTTCATTCATTTTGATAAATGTCAGTATGCTGACATTTGTAGGTGATAGGTTAGTACAATGGTCACATGCTATGGCTCCCACAGAACTAAATACCCTCTCCACACTTACACTGGAGGGTGGGCAGGTCAGGTACTTCAATACTACTGATGTCAGGGCTGGCCATTCATTCACCTTGCCACTCCAATACCCCAAAGGATCATCCAATATTGTCAGATGCCTGTTTTCTGCCAAAAAGGCCTCAACCATGGTTTGTGATGCACACATTCATGATGAATCTTCCACCTGTTCACAAGATTCATCTAGGTCACAAATTCCTACTTGGGACATGACACCCCAAAGTGGATTTATGAACAACTGTGCAGCTGATACCACCCCTTGCACCTCGGTCACCTTACTGGATGTGCTCAGTCCACAGTGACCTTCAGCCTTGTTATGCTGTGGTTTACAGAACTTTGCATGTGACTTCTGTGCCCCATGAACCAATTGAACCAGCTGTCTAGTCAGATTTTGAACCTGATCATGCCCTCCTGCCAGTATGGATGCAATGCTACACTTGTAGCATTGTTCTGGCATTGTGGCTATTCCAAATTCTGGAGATTGCTGAATAGTGGAGATGTGTCAATTACTGTCTAATATTGTAATCATGTGTTTCAGTAATGCACAGCTTCACCTATCTCTGCCCACATCAAGGCTAGGCTGCAGATTTAACAAAGTCTTCCTCAGCACCCGCAGCAGTGGCATGACTTGACTAATGGATGCAGTGTCACCACTCATTGCCTGTGTGGCATGTTCAAATGGCCTCAAAATTAATTTTACTGAGTCCATGAGTCTCCACTGCTCAGTTGTCATAGACATTGAGGGCCCTGAACTGTCACAGTGAGTGTGCATAACTAGGTACTAGGAGACGGCTTTGTACTGCTCATACAACTGCTCTGCCATGTAAAGTGTCAAGTTCCATCTCGTGACAACTTCTAGCTTGAGGCGGTGCTGAGGATAGCTGTTTTGAATCCGCAGCTGCCTTAGTTGGTCATGGGCCTTTTCAGAGCGTGCCAAGTGGGAACAGATGTGGCATGCAACAATCAACATTTGCTTTATTTCAGGATACTGCAGAAACTCCTGTACCACAAAATTTAAACAGCGGGTCATGCAGGGAACCCTCACAAAGCCACCATAGGTGATACATTTAACAACATTTGATCCATTATCATTAGCTATGAAACCAGCCCTTAGGGACATGGGGTGTAGCCACCCATCAGCTTCTCTCAGTAGCAAGTCTAGCATGTTTTCACCTGTATGCAACCCTGCTACACTATGCATTGTAAGCATGTCATGCTGTCTAATGCCATGAAGGTTACTACCACCAAAGTCTGACGTGTTATACTGCTTTCCCATCCCACCATCACAGACAACCCTAGGTAGCTGCACCCAGTGTGCAGTAATACACAGATAGGTACTACCTGCCATTTTGCCATTTATCCACATATCCATGTTTAAGTGAATGTAAGGTGATGTGGAATGTTGAAGGGCATGTCTTATAGATTCTGTTACCATCCGATATAACTCAGGGACAGTACAGGTGGAAAAGCATGTCCTGGACGGGATCTTCCATTTAGGACCTGCAAGAACCTCAAAGCACTGGAATCCCACATTCTAAACAAAGGAGAATGGCAAAAGGTCAATTGCCATAATTTCCACAATGGCAGCACTGAGTTCATGTGCAACTGCATGATTTGGTGGCTATTTACTGTTGCTGGCAAAAAGGCTGTGCAATATGGGCTGCATTGTTTGGTGTTTTGCACATGAAGTGCCAAATGGCTCTTCTCTGCGAACTGACATGGATGGGGTACCTTTGACATGCCATGGTGTGTGCACAGGTGACAAGCCAATAAATACGGTTATTTTACCTGTTTTAAGCACAGAGGTTGATGCAGTAGAATTACTACATGGACCACCACTGCTACTCTGTCCACTACTTGAACAGTTGAACATTCAACATCATCCTCCTTCTCATGCCTGTAGTAATCCTCCAGTGTTATTTCACCACTTTCACTGACATGATAACTTACACTGAAGGAAGAGGCTACCATGCTCACTAAGGTGGATGAGGGTGAATGCCCCACTATGGCATTAGTTCCCCTCTGGTGCCAAGGGATCTCCCTGTCTGGTGCCCATACCCAAGGGTTCTGATTATGATCAGCAGGTAAGGCGGTCATCTTCGGAGGTTCATCCTACTCGGGTGGTGTTGTGCAATGCCAGGTCCATTAAAAACAAAACAGATATTATAGCTGATTTTGTTGGGTCATCTGACTTGGCGTGCATCACCGGGACTTGGCTGGATGAAAATGCTGGGCCAGTTTTGGTGGCAGCAGTTCCAGCCGGTTACTCAGTGATACACTGCCTGAGGCAGGATCATAGGGGCGGGGGTGTTGACATCTGTTTTAGGACAGAACTGGGCCTGGTGGAGGTACCAGTGGGAGTTACCAGGTCCTTTGAATGTATCTCAGGCAAGGGTGTGGGGTGCAGGATACTTCTTGTATACCGTCCACCAGGTGACGAGAATGTTTTCCTGCAGGAAGTTGCAGACTTCATTGTCGACCTGACATTGGGGTCCCCCAGATGGTTGGTTCTGGGTGACTTCAGTGCCTGGGTCAATGATGAACTCTCACGTTTTGGTCAAGACTTCCTCCAGTTGATGATATCACTGGGCTTCACACAGGTCATTTCCTCCTCGACCCATATTGGTGGACATTCATTGGACCTGGTGTTCCTTCTGGGGATGGGGATATCTGACTTGGCGGTAGAACCAGTCGGATGGTCAGACCATCACTCCATTAGGTTCAGTTTTGAGGCCACCCCTATTAGGTCAGCCCCTTCAGAAATGGTCCGGTACCGCCCTTTAAGGGGTGTGTCCCCAGATGACCTGATGGCAGTGCTGGGCCTATTGGGCCTACCGATAGATTGCTTGGATCCAGGGGACCTGGTACATGCCTATAATAAGGCGGTGAAAGGGACCCTGGATTCCATTGCACCTGTTCGTGTTCGTCCTCTCACTCTTTGTCCCAGGTCTCCTTGGTTCGATGACACCATGAGGGAGTTGAGGAGAGTTGGACAAAGGTTGGAGAGGTGTTGGCGGAGGTCTGGTTTGGATGATGACAAACTTAGTTTGATGGACCATTATATGGCCTAGCAATCCGCAATCTCTCATAAGAAGGCAGAATTTCTGTCCAGAGAGATTGCGACTGCACAGAATAGACCAGCTCAGCTCTTTCGGACTGTGGACAGACTGTGCAATCCAGTCTGTCTTCAGCCCAGAAGAGCCTTTTCTCCAGAACGGTGTGAGGAGTTTGCTTTCTTCTTTGCAGATAAGGTTGCCAAAATCAGATCGGATGTCCGTTTTTCCCTCTCCAGTGGGAGTTGTGATGGTCGGCAGGAGATGTTGGACACCCAGTTTGTATGGTCTGACTTCAGCCTCCCCACAATCAATGACATTGTGATGATCATCCGAGTGCTGCAACCGACCAACTGTGATTTGGACCCTGGTCCCACACGTCTCTTAGTGGATTGTGTGGACAAAACTGGCTCAGTTCTGGCTTTGATAGTCTGGAGGTCCTTGGAGAGGAGGATCTTTCCAGATCCTCTTAAGGAGGCTATAGTTAAGCCTGTATTGAAGAAGCCCTCTTTGGACCCAGACTGTCTAGCAAATTACAGACCTGTCTCTAACTTACCCTTTGTGGGTAAAGTTATTGAGAAGGTGGTTGCAGTGCAGTTGGATGGTCATCTGACCAACAACAATGTCTACAATTCTCTCCAGTCTGGATTTAGGAAAGGGCATAGTACTGAGACAGCACTTGTTCGGGTACTAAATGACCTCCTAATAGCGAGAGATCGTAGGACCTGTTCTGTCTTGATACTTCTCAATCTCTCTCTGCAGCATTTGACACTGTTGACCATGGTGTGCTGTTAGAGCATCTGCAGTCCATCTGTGGATTGTCTGATATGGTCCTCAGGTGGTTTCGATCTTACCTCAAGGGTAGGACTCAGAGGGTGGTGTCGGGAATTTTTTCTTCGGCATCAGTCTCCCTATCCTCCGGGGTACCGCAGGGTTTTATTCTAGCGCCCATGTTGTTTGCAGTGTATATGCTGCTGTTAGGAGCGATTATTAGATGATACAGTCTGGGTTTTCATTGCTATGCAGATGATACCCAGCTGTATATGTCTTTTGTGCCTGGCCAGTATGCTGCCTTTTCGGTATTTAATAACTGCCTTGCTGAGATCCAACACTGGATGAATGGGAGTTGGCTGCGGTTAAACCCGGAGAAAACTGAGGTGTTGGTCATGGACAAGGGTTGCTGTGAGGCGGGTCTGCTAGCTGGATCGCCCTCAGGCTTATGGCTTGTGGGCATCCAGCTGATGACCTCAGACCAGGTGCGGAATCTGGGCGTAATATTTGATGACCATCTGACGTTTAAGTCTCAGGTGTCAGTGGTAGTCAAAACTTTCTTTTACCATCTGAGGAACATCACCCAGGTGAAGCACCTGGTTCCTCCAGAAAATCTTCCAACGTTGATCCACGCTTTTGTTACCTCCTGCCTTGACTATTGCAATGCCCTTTACCTGGGGCTACCGGGGGTTGAACATCGCTGCCTGCAGCTAGTGCAGAATGCAGCAGCCAGGCTGTTGACTGGATCTTCTAGATCCAGCCATATAATGCCTGTGCTCCGTGGACTGCACTGGCTGCCAGTTTTTTTGCGAATCACCTTCAAGGTCGGTTTGCTGACCTATAAAGCCCTACTTGATCAGGGACCAACTTACCTGAAAGAGCTCCTGTGTCCCTACTGTCCTCCCCACCCCCTCCAATCCACTGACGAGGGATTGCTAGAGATTCCCAGGGTTCATTTAAAAACTTCAGGGGGCTAGATCATTTAGTTTTATGGCCCCGACCCTATGGAATTCTCTACCTCATCAGGTGTGAAACTGCCCGACTGTCCAAAGCTTTAAAGGAGCTTTGAAGACACATCTTTTTAGTATAGCTTTTAATGATTTATGTTAGTTTTAATTCTGTTTATTTATTATTTTATGTATTTTACAGGTGCTTTGGTTATGAGAAAAGCGCCTTTTAAAAATAAAGAATGAATGAATGAAATCCACAGTGCCATGTGCCTGCTCTTGAGATGAGTATGCTGGCCCCCAGTGACCAGATGGCTACTTTTTTTACAAAGCTTCACACACATTTGGCAAAGCTGGCAGATTGCCTCTGTTCCATCGCTACCATCTTGTCTGAAAAAAATCCCAGACTAGGGATTTTGATGCCCTACTCTTCATACAGTATGTTGCTGCTAGGGCTGCATATGGAATGGTAGTTTTGGTGGTGATGAAATGAGGGGTTTACTGCATGATTTCTGGTGTTGTGCACACTTGGACATTGACTGAACATCGGAATCTATGACTATTGCTTCAGTGTCAGCAACAGACACAGCTACATCACAACTTTGAGGACAGGAGGATTGACTAACAGACTGTTTATAAACAGCCACCTTCATTTTCTTGTTTTCCAGTTCCCAAATGGGGTTGCTAGCATTATCATCATCATAATTATCATTCACAAATTCACTTTGGATGCTGTCCTACTGTGGAGATATTCCAATCACAGCCTCAATATTATCATCAACACTTTTTTCATCAACATCTGAATGTTTGGATGGCCTAACCTCAAGATCAGTGGAAACATGAGACTGAGTCATCAGCATGATCAGAATCATGTTCAACTACTGTGGGGAGTGGGACATCAACTACACTCAAGTCTGTGGATTCAACAACATTTTTTGCATCTGATAACTTTCCCAAGTTGAACTTGTGGCAATGCTCATGTTGTTATCAACCATTCCATCACTAACTTTACTACCAGCATGGACAACATCTCCAACCAGCATTGAATCGACTGATTTTGCTGCGAAAAACAGAGAAATCCCTCTATTTGCAGAAACTGCTACTTTTCCCTTCTGCTGTGTACTACCACAGCCAGGACCACTACTCTTAACATTGGTAGACTTGTTAGCCCCTGATAAACCTACCTCATCATCACTACAACTTCTACTGCTACTAGTCTTCTGGGCAGCAGTGACACAGCCAGAAACAGCTTTGCATGACCTTCTCTTCGTGATCATTTTTTATGATTACACAGACAATTAACAACAACTTATTATTTCTGCAGTTGTGGGGGGATGGGAAGCAACAAATGAAAGAGATGCAGCAGCAGAAGCACAACAGACCTTAAACAGTCTTCAACAATCCAAAAGTCAAAAAACAAGACCTTGTTTTGCAGGGGGGAGGGGTACAGCTGTAGCTACACAGAAGCAGGGAAAAATATTGCAGACAGGCTGAGAAAATCAAAGTAGCGCTATTGTGGTGTTGCAAAAAATATGCGTATCAATTTACAACACACACAGATTAAAGCTCAGGCATAGAAACTCTAACTGTTCAGTAAATTATAATACAGACAGTCTTTTAAAACAACTGAAAAAATGCCCAGCAAACAGAAAAAACTGTAAAAAATTAAGTGAAATTGTATAGTGTGTACCTGAACACACACATAATACGAAACTAGCCAACATAAGTTAGAAAAACTGCCTTTCTCACTAATCTCCCTTCTACACCACAGATTCGCCCCTCCCCCAAAGCGCACTTCTCTAGTGTCTGTCAGTACAGAGACTGATTGTACTAAATACCATTAAATAGTCACACAGAATCAATAAATGCTTGATAATATAAACACATAAGGATTTACTACAATCGATGTACTAAATTTTGAAACAGAATTTTGTAAAAATGTGTTTTTAAAGGTTTTTCGATGCTTTGAATCTCAGAGCTCTGAGATCAAACTGTCTCCAGCTTTCCACTATACACACTATGCTGAACTGAGGAAGTGCAAAACAATATAGAGCCCATGCGACCTTAAATCTCATGAATCACTGAAAAAGTTGCTTTAAAGAGCAAAGAAATAAGGCGAAGTAACACAAAGTCCATAGAGAATAATGAAAACTTCGCATTACTTCGATGTGCAAAGCTATTCCCTTCACTATACTAAATGTTATGCGAAATTCGGGTTCTACATGCAGTACTATGTATGGCGAATTTTAGTCACTTCACCCACCTCGATTCCCTACTTAGCTGTACAGAGAGACAAGTTTTGTTTGTGAACTTTTGAGGACTTTGCACTTAATCTCAATGATTTTCTCCTACTGACAGTTTGAATCTTGGCAGTCCTGTGAGTAAAAACAAAATGAGTCACACAAGTGGTATGACAAAGATATGTTTATGTTGCAAAGTTTCTCTACAGTAAACCACAGCAATGCGCTTACAGTTACAAATCAGTTCAATAAAATTGTTCTGTACTCTAAAATTGAACCCTTATGAAGGCAGTGTTTTCTTTTAGCATTGTTTCACGCTCTGTTTTGTCATTGAAGATGCTGTCAATACCCTGCACTGGAAATTATACAAAATAATACATAAATTAATGTGTGTCTATGAATTTCTTTTACACACCCTGCATACATAGTCAGTTCTTGTTCAGTTCTAACCATTCCTACATAATTATCCTGATGACCCTTTGAATTAAAGGGTTTTGTCTGCGGTTTGTAGGGGCAAAGTACAATACTTGCAATGCCCCCCTCTGAGCAGTACTTAAACCACACATGCTGAAGTGTCCTCTTGTCATTCAGATTTTCATTACCACCATCCTTTCCTCATCATCTGTTGGTGACTGTCTCCTTGGGTGTATGCCTTTTTTCTTAAGGTGCCTTTGATCTCAGGGACCTTGTCCATGTGATACCATGAGGAATGAAACCCTCCCTGGTGGCTTCCTGCTTCTTTTTAGCATGTTATTATGGTGGTTGTTAGAGATGGGCGAAGTGGCACCAATTCGCTCAGTGAAGTGATTTGCGGAGTGAAGGCGAATTTGCGGAGTGCTCCGCAACGCGAAGGGGAGTACTTTGCATTAGAATGGGTAACGCGAAGTCCATTGAAAACAATGACTTCAAATTACTACACCTTCCCAAACCACTACTCCACCAATTCTAAAGGCGAAGTACATAGAAACAATGTACTTCGCCTCACTTCACATTGTTTTTAAGCTCCAAAGGAGAATTTTGCAGTGATTCATGGGATTTTAGGTCATATGGGCTCTAGAATGTTCTGCACAGCCTCAGTTTGTGGTAGTGTGTGTAGGAAGCTGTAGGAGACAATCTGCTCTGAGAGCTCTCTGTGATTCAAACCTTCTAAAAGCTGTAAAAAAAGCCTTTTTGAGTCATTTTTTTGCTGAAACTTTAGTTCATCGATTATAGGAAATCCTCCTGTGCTCATATCATAGAGCATTTATTGTTTGTGTGTGGATTTTGAATGTTAATGTACAACATTCAATCTGTGTACTGAGAGACAGTGGAAGTGTGCTTTGGGGGAGGGGCGTATCCATGGAATAGGTAGATTAACTTAGAGAAAAAGACATTGCTTTCTGTTTTGGTGATATTTTTTCTGTATAACTGTGTTATTGTATGCACAGTAATATTTTCAATATTTCTTGCCATTTTTTTGCTGATTGTTGTGGTGCAGCAGTGCATAATTTTAGTTTGTTTAAAATATGTGGTTATATTACTGAAGTTTCCTATGCATTACTTAGTGTGTGTGTGAGTATGTGTGTGACATGTGTCATCAAATCAGACACCTTTTATTGTGCCACATAATTTCAGCAATGTGAACCTGCTATTCACTGCAGCTGTGTAATTTTTGTACTTCTTTGTGGTATTTTTACTGGTACTAGTACTAGTGACTGTTACTGCAGCAATGCAGTACACTACCCCCCCCCCCCGTGGCCTGCCCCAACCAGCAAAGGCATTCTTTTCCAGATTTGAATTTCTGATAGTGAGCACTGGTTAGGTATTGTGCTTTTGCATCTGCATCTCTTCAGTGTGCAGTGCAGTCTTAATCTGTCTGTGCATCTGCATCTCTTTAGAGCCCAATCTCCATCTCTAACTTAAGTCACAGTTGTTTCTTTGACTTCCCTTCAGAGTACTGGACAGGTGTGGTGCATAATTCTGCATGAACATTGTACTCATTAATATATGATTTTAAGTCAGGATCATCATCACGAGTCACTCGATACAAATCACGTTCTTCATCATCACAGTCACAAATCACGATTTACGATCACGTCACAAATCACAACGTTAATTTTTTTAATAGTTACTTGGATGTATTGTAAGCCTGTTTTGTAGTATCACTTCATGCTTTACCACCCCGCTATTGTACTCATTAATGTTTGTTTTTAAGTCTGGGAGTTTTGTGCCAATCATCAGGGCCCTGTGAAGTACAGCCATAGGCATTCACATTTCTGCATCATCACTGTCACAAATGCAGTCACAAATCATGATTTATGATCACGTCACAAATCACAACATTAATTTTTTTTAATAGTTACTTGGATTTAATGTAAGCCTGTTTTGTAGTATCTCTCCATGCTTCACCACCCCACCATTGTACTCATTAATGTTTGTTTTTAAGTCAGGGAGTTTTGTGCCACACCTCATTGGGGCCTGGGGAAGTACAGCTGTAGGCATTCACATTTCTTCATCATCATGGTCACAAATGCAGTCACAAATCATGATTTACGATCACATCATGAATCAAAACATTAATTTTTTTACTAGTTGATTGGTTGTATTGTAAGCCTATTTTGTAGTAGGTCTCCATGCTTCACCACCCCACCATTGTACTCATTAATAAATGTTTTTAAGTCAGGGAGTTGGACAGTGTCTGCAGTACATACACAGACTGGAAAGAAAACTGACTGCACACATGCAGTTCATCACAGTATACTTGCACTGCTCAGAATACAAAGTGTCATGCATACAGAAGATAACAGAAAAAGGGCATAATTACATACAAGGGTCGGGGATGGTGGAGGAATACATTTTATAACACAGCAAGGGAGGTATGGGATGGCACATGGTGTGAGGGAAAAAAATCTAATCTGGGATCCCATGTTGATCCAGCAGCAGTTCCAGCATGAACGTAATTTGCAACTGATGTCCCTCTATGCGATCCAGCCACTGCTCCACAGCACTCACCCTCTTGTTGTTCTCCTTGACAGCACTCCAGAGAACTGTCAAGTCAGCCTGTGTTACACACAGTTCTCTGGGGTCCACGTGTTCTACAGGCTGACCTGCTGGTGGTGGTTGTGGGGGTGGGGGTGCTGGTGGAGCAGCAGGTGCTGCTGTGGCCCTCCTCTCCTTAGAGATGCCGTAATGCACAGCTGCACCCTCTGCCACACAATGGCCAGCAGGTGCAGGCATAGTCTGTTCTGTAGCAGCCTGCCACTCCAACTGCTGGTGATTGAGCATATGGGTGTGCTGGCCCCAAGTCCCCAGGT
Organism: Neoceratodus forsteri; assembly: GCA_016271365.2. Lineage (NCBI taxonomy): Eukaryota > Metazoa > Chordata > Ceratodontiformes > Ceratodontidae > Neoceratodus > Neoceratodus forsteri. The sequence goes on from CM057450.1 coordinate 36,246,280, forward strand.
GAGTCCACCGGGACCACGGTGCACCTCCACCTCACATAGGTGGCACTTGACCACACTGCTGTCCCCCCTTAAAATGGTCAAAAAACTGCCAGACAATGGAGGTGTGGGGATGACCAGGCACAGGCAGGGGATGGCCAGATGAACTGGCAGCTGGCTGGTCATGGTGCTGAACAGGGATAGGATCCACACCTGGGCCCGGGGGAACAGGCACATCCTGCTCCAGAAGACCTGGTACTAGACTTGGTGGTGGTGATGGTTCAACTGCCTCAGAGTCAGGACAGGAGGCGGTGCTGGTCCTGCATCTGGGGGGGGACTCACAAGTTTTGAGCAGTCCAACAGGAATGGGCACCTATGCCCTCCACAAATGTGCACGGTATGACTCTTACCACTACCACACTCTCCCAGAGCTGCCTCCACCCCAGACATTCCCTCACCCTGGTCCATTTCTCCTACTGGAGCTCCCTTAGTCCAAGCAATCACTACTCACACTGTCACACAACTCACACACACAGTCACACAGACACAGGCAAATAACTAACTACCTATAAAGGTAAGAAAAATAAAATTTACAGAAAGAACAAATTAAGTAAAAAAGAGTACAGAAAAGACAAAAAAATGTAGCTTTTAAAAAAGCTGTTGGGTCTAAATCAAAGTTTAAATCTCCTCCTCACTCTGATCTCAAAGTATTAGCAGTTACAAAACACACTACTCTCTCTCCGTCTGCACAGGAGAAAGTAAAAGTGTCTGCTTGTATGACTCACTTTCTTCCTGCCTAGCAAAAGAGCATGTGACTTACAGTACTGTAAGCCATGTGATGTGTGGGGGGGCTGCCAAATCTGAAACACCAAGTTGATCACTTAGACTCATAATGAGGAACGTGAAGTCCATTAAAAACAATGACTTCGCCTTACTTCGCATTGCATTTCGCCTTAACGTGAAGTGATAATGACAAGGCGGAGTGAGCACTTTGCATTGCCCACTCTGCATAGCAGATTGGCAAAGCAAAGTGCCTACTTCGCATTCACTTTACCAGCGGAATTTAAATTCACTGCATCTCTAGTGGTTGTCTCAACAGAAGGGTGATAGAGTGTAAGCCAGTGCTCAAATTAGTTACAGAAGCAGTCACACACTGCCAATTACTCAGTCCTTTTTCCATTCTAACCATTTGTACATAGTGTAATTAGCCTAGCAATCCATTGAAGGAAGGCAGAAAGGAAAGAAGGAAGGGAGGGAGAGAGGGAGGGAGGGAAGGAAAGAAAATTCTTTATGAAACAGGTATCAGTTTAAGTTATAGTCAACAAAATCAATTCAGGAGTCGATCTGGGGAATCTTCAAAGCATGCTAATTTTCAGAAAGGTCATACATTGAAAGCATTTTTTAGTTTTATTGAAAACATGTTTCCCTGCAAAGGACACTCATTGGCCATCAGTGGAATAGCACACCCCTGTGCAGCAGTGAGCTCATCTACAAAAAGTATGTGACAGAGAAATCCAGTGCTGCGATGCAATGCCATTGTGGTTTAAGAAGGTCAGGGTAGTTGCAGAAAAAGATACCAGAGAGGAGAGGAGAGCCAATCCAGATTATGCCAGGATGTACCAAGATCTCAAATAAAGAATGATCACAACATTTTTCATATTACTTTTTGCAAAATGAGGGGACCACCCTACCCCCCACCCTCCTGGCTGTGATAGTGCAGCAGGCAGGTGACTAGGGTGCAGAAGAGGTGGCAGGTTCTTGAACTGCAGTGGGCTCCCCCTTACCTGAAGATAACATACATGACCAGGCAGTTACCCACCAGTCCCACCATTCGGATGATGAATATCCTGATGTCTAGGGGCAGGAATATTTCTGTGTTGTTGTAGAACCAGGACCCATTAGGGAAGGTGCTCAGATTGAGCAGGAGCAAATATCAATTTATTCGGCATGCGACTCCAGACAACTGCTATGAGGTCCTGTTCCATCATGCAAAAGAGAGAGAAAAGGGGGATGATAAGGATATGGAGAAAAAAATACAGCAATAGCAATGCACTTGGAAAGAAGCAAAATCACAACCCCCTCAAAACGATACATCTTTAGTCACTGTGGTAAATGTATACAGAAAAAAAGCAAACCATTGGTGGGAATGGGGAGAAGGGATGAGAGCTGCTGAGGTGCACGTTGCTTCATCAGGTATGCTGGTTTTGTCACAAAAGAAGGGGAGAAGAGAAAACAAGAGCCATTGAGTGGCAAGTTGCTTACTGTGAATCCCAGTTTGCCAGGGGTGGATACAGGAGAAAAGAGCCAACAGGCAGCAAGTTGTTTCACTGGGTGCACCAGTGTTTTTGGAAAGGTGACTACCTCTGAGCCAAATTGTTTCATTTGGCATGCTGTTGTTTGCAAGAGGACAGAAAGAAAACAAGAGCTTCTAAGTGGCAAGTTGCTTCACTGGTCGCCCCAGTGTTTCCAGAATGGGGAGGAGATAGAAAGCAACAACCGCCAATCAGCAAATTGGTAGGCATGCCAATGTTAGCAACAAGGAGGAAAGTAAGTTGTTTAATGTTTGGGTGGGGGGGGGTAGAATAGAAAACAAGAGCCACTGACTGGCAAACTATTTCACCAGGTTTGCCAGTGTTTCAGAAGAGGGAGAAAGACAAAATAGCATCTGGGCAGAAAGTATATTCAGTGAGCACACTGGTGCCTGTAACAGAAAGAGAAAAGTAGAGTGGCTGATTGGCAAGTTGTTTCATTTGGCACAATGGTGTTTAGGTGTTGAAGGAGAAAATAAGAGCAGGCCTAGTGGCAAGTTCTTTCTCTGGATGTGCCCATGTTACCTGGGGATGATAGGGGGAATAGGAAAAAAAGCTTCCAAATGGCAAGTTGTTTTACCAGGTATGCCAGCATTTGCAAGGGGAAGAAAACAAGCTGCTGAATTGCAAGTTGTTTCATCAGGTAGGCCAGTGTCTTCAGGAGGCAGAAGAGAAAACAAGAGCTGCTGAGTGACAAATTGTTTCATGGGGTGTGCTGGTGTCTTCAGGAGGGGCATGGAAAGAAAACTGGTGCAATTAATAGGAAAGCTGTTTCACTAGGCACAATTGGGGATGGGAAAGAAAGAGAAAGCAAGAGAACTGGGGAAAGATTTTCAATTGCTTGTGACTGCCACAAGCCCCAGGTGCACCATATATACAGTGCACAGGAGCTTGCTGCATTCACCTGCCAGCAATCAGGACATTCCATCCCATGCACCAGTTGCCGTCGATTAGACCAACTTTCTGTGGCCGAGCTTGTGGCAATCCTGACGGCCTTTATTACAGAGCTTGCACCAGATATTTGGCACAAGCTGCCATAAATCATGGAAAGTGTTGCAACTGCCCCCGAGATTGTAAAATCGGGCACAGTTGTGGTGAACGGGTTTGGCATGCCACCACAACTTTAGTGTCATGGCACAGGACTGAATGAAAGCCCTGTGCCATGCTTTGAAGATCCTGCCCTTGGTTTCTAACCCATCTCTTGACCTCATCAGTATCTCCAAATTCTAACTGTCCTCCAGAATTCCTGACTCCAGCCTGTCCTTCCCTGACTACAGCCTTTTCAGGCAGGACCATGGCAACTGTTGCAGCAGTGTTGCCCTCTACATTATGTCCACCAGAGTCTGTCTTATACCATTGCTCTCAGGGAGTCTGTGTCCTCCCATAAACTTCTTCTTGCTAAACTTTCCTTCCTCCCAACCTTATCCATCTTTATTGTTTTTTTTAATGCTTCACCTAAAATCTTCACATCCTTACTGGCTGACACACTCTGCCATCACCTCAGACTCCTCCTCTGGTGAACTCATCTTCCTTTTTGACCTTAATATTAATTGGCTATCCCGGGCCTCCAGGCTGACCTTCCTCAGGACTGAATCCCTAAACCTCTCCCAACTCATTATCAAACCCACCTGGCTCAGTCCCTTCTCTTCCCTAATCACATCCTCCTGGACTGGGTTCTTTTCACATACCTACACCACATCATTGCAGCAGATATTCTGCCAGACATCTTCAGTAACCACTGTATAACATTCTGTATCAGGAGAGTCTGGCACCATCCTGCCTCCTCCAAGTACATCTGGTCTAGATATTTCCAGTCACTTAACATCAATGGTCTCTTGAGCGACCTTGCTGCAACTGATTGGTTCCCCATCCTCTCTCCCCCTGACATGGACATGGCCCTCACCCTGATCCACCCCAAATTTACTTCTGTTTTGGATAAGCATGCTCCCCTCAAAAAGTCCAGGGTTAAATCTTCACAACACCCCTAGATTATTCCTGGTCTCAACGATAAGTGCAAGTCCCATGGTCAAGCCTGGATCTGGTTCAAATGATCCCATTCCCTGTCTGACTGATTCTCTTACAGAGCGCTTTGAAATACATACACAAAGGCTATCCATACCGCTAAATACCTCTATTTCAAATCTAGCCTCCAAAGCAACCTCAATTCCCCAACCAAATTCTGAAAGGTGATTCACTCCCTTTTTCACCCTCCTGCTCAGTCCACTCCACTACATCCTCATGGTTAATGTTTCATTTGACTCTGAACTTCCTTCTGTAGCTGCTTATTTTGAGTTCTTCACTAACTGTGTCCTCCCTTCTCCCTGACTCCTCTCCCCCTTTTCTCCACCCTCCACTACCATCCCACTCTTTCCTGGGGTTTCACTTCCTCCCATTACTACCCAGGAAACCCTGCTTGCCCTATCTTCACTCAACCTGACTAAATCTAGCCTGATGACCTGGACCCTAAACTTTTCCATCTCTCAGCTCCTGCCATTGCTTCACCTCTTATTCACTTCCTCAACCTCTTCTTCTCCCTCAGCACTGTCCCCTAGCAATGGAAGATTGCCAAAGTTCTCCCCTCCTCCCCTGGCATCTTCTATCTCCCTCTTCCCTTCTCTTGCAAAGCTGCAAGAGAAACCTGTCTACTCGGGCCTGCTTACTTCCTCTATTCTTCCAACTTCCTTTCCCCTTCTAATCTGTTTTTTCAGAAGGTCCATTCCACCACTCCCTCCCTCCCTGGAGTGGGTCACTGACTTCATTCTCACTGGGATGGATCAAGACAAATCACAGTGGCTATTTTCATTGATCTGGCCAGAGCCACTGATTCAGTGGCCCATCCACTCCTCCTGGACAAGCTGAGCTCTGCCAGATTTGCAGTCCCTTCTGCTGACTGGTTCCTTTCTTACCTCTTGGGCCATCAACAGTTGATACAGGTGGGAGGTGTCCTGTCACCTCCTCTATCAATTCAGGCTAGAGTCCCCAGGACTCCATACTAGGTGCTATAATTTTATTATTTTTCTGAATGACCTCCCCTCTGTTTGTGCTAACTTTCATATTCGTTTGTATGCAGATGACATTGTTATCTACACCTTAAGCCCCCAGACTATGGAGGTAGAATGCTTGTACAAGCAAGAGTTCAACAATGTCCTGCGCTGGTCCCACTCCCACCAACTCTGTGTCAGCAGTTAGAAAAAAGTGTCCATGACCTTTGGCAATAGCCAGAAACTGGCCTGGTTCACCACCTCCTTGTCTTCTTCATCTTGGATGGTGCCCCACTCAAAGTTGTTTCTTCCCACAAGTATCCCAGTGTATGGCTTGTTACAAGGCCTGACTTCTTTGCCCACATTGATGCCATACACTCCAAACTCCACCACAAACTTGGTGTCTTGTACACAGAAAACACTGCCTCTCTCCCCAGGTCCATCGGGAGCTGGTTTCCAAAATATTTCTTCTGGTCTCAGCTATGTGAATGTGGTCTGTACACTCCCCTCCCTTCCCTTGCCAGACTGGAATCCCACTGTAATGTCTATTTTCACTTTGCTACCAATTTCTCTTAATACTCACCACTGCTCCTTCTAGTCCTCCCTATTCATCCTCCCTCTACCATCATGTTACCAGTCCTACTGTATCTCCTTCATCTCCAAATATTGGTTTGGGTCCCTTCTCTTTTACCTATCCATACTTCTTTCACTCGTTCTCTCTCCTCATACTCTCTCTGCTCCACAGATCCTTGCACCTTCTCCCTTCCCTACCTGCACTCATCTACCAGTTTGCCATCTCCTATCATTTCCCTTTGTCTGGAGCCTATTCCCCTCCTCTTTCAATCTTTCCACCTCCCCTAGTCTCCTTTAGGCAAAAATTTAAAATGTAGTGGTAGTGTATTTCTTTGCTGTCTTTAATTGCTGCAAATTTGGTCTTGGCTTGTCTGACTTGCCCTGTAGTTTGGGTGAGGAGTGTTAATTGTCTGGCCTCTGACCTCAGCTATGTGATAACTGGAGGAGGGGCTTAGTCAGAGCTGAGGTAGCAAGTGAGTTTTGTTTTCTCAGAAGAAGTCAGAAGGGGAAGGAAACATATTCAATTCAGTGCTTTACGGTAACTGGCAATTGCTATTTTTCTTTTAAACTTAGATTGTGGGCTTTTAGTGACACTGTAATTTCTTTGCTGTCTTTACTTATAATTGTTTTTGGGCTGTTGAAAATTTAAAACATAGTGGTGATGTATTTCTTTGCTGTCTTTACTTAGAATTGTTTTTGGACTGCTGAAATTTTAAAACATAGCGATGTTGTATTTCTTTGCTGTCTTTATTGCTACAAATTCCTCCCCTCCCATTCCCCCAACTCTTAATTATATGCCCTGTTAAATATGATTGACAGGAGCTAAACACAGGGGATAGTAAGGGGTGTGGAGTAGGAGGGGCATAAGGAGGAAGAAGCCCACCCTCAGCACAACAAGTGTTTTGACTCATTTATTTATTTATTGTTTTTTTTTCTTTTTTTAAAAAGAAAAGTATCTGAGGATCAGTGGCAGGATTTTTAGGACAGTAAATTAATAAAAAGGCAACTAGGAGCACTTCAGTAACAGACAAGTAGTGGAATAGTAGTATAAATGCAGTATAATGTGGGGAGTGGTGCAATGCAGTGGCTGTGGGCAGCCATATTCAGGCAAACCTTCTGGACACTGAGGTGCTGCCCTATCTGCATGCATCTCTCTGGACTGTGGGATGAGGTAGTCAGACTCAGAGCAGAAGTAAACTGGGTCAGGAGTATCATCACCTGAATCCAAATACCACCCAGGCCAATGCAACTGCCTCAAAGGATGCCGCGAATGAGGAGCACTTGGATGACAGTGGGCTCAGGGAGGGTTAGAGCAGTCAGGCAGAGGCACATCCCAGATCCTATTCCACTCCAGAACTCATATGCCACACTGGCAAATGGGGACAACCAAATAGGGGTACCCAGAGAAGTGGAAGGAAAGGATGTGGAGATTAGCCAAGGAGGTGACCTCAGCAGGGAGAGCAGTAGACCCCAGAGTAGGAGGAAGTGAATCCTGGTGGGGGACTCCATCATAAGAGGGATCCAGTTAGGAACACAGGAGGGGGAGGACAGGGAGGTGAGATACCAACCAAGTGCCACGGCATGGAGGGATGGAAGGAAGATTCTGGGGATCACTGGGAAGGCAAGAAGGGAGAGTGTGCTGGATGTCATTATCCACCTAGGTACTAATGACCTGGCAAATGGGGAACCAAACGAAGTTCAAGAAAAGTTTAGGAAATTGGGGAGGGGTCTCAAGCAAGTAGCTACTTCTGTCACTTTCTCAGGAGTACTACATGCTAGAGGCAAGGGAGAGCATGGGGTGCATGCACCAGGAACTTTAACTCATGGTTGAAGAACTGGTGCTGTGAGGAAGGGTTTGGATTCATTGGTGACTGGGAACCCACCTGGAGGGATGGAGGTTTGTTCAAGCCTGACGGCCTGCATCCATCCTGGAGAGGAATCCAAACACTCAATGATAAGTTTAAATGCTATATTGACAAGCATTTAAACTAGCAAAGGGGGTGGCAGGCCAGCAAAGAGGGTTCCTACTTGCTCACCCCCCACAGCTAGCAGTGGAACCAGTGAACCGGAGGAGTGGCTATCTCTACAAAGCAGTGTGCAAAAGATGGAGATTAGCACCCCAAGAGGTGGATAGGCAAAAAAGGGGCAAAATTCAGCAGAAGGGCAGACAGCAAGGAGAACCAGGGATAAAGGACAACTAAGGAAGGGGCTGGAGTAAAACAGCGAAACAGTCTAGGGAGGTCAAATCATGGAAAGCCATGTGTGCCAATGCCAGGAGCCTTAGCAACAAGATGGAAGATCTGGAGGATGTCATGGTGCAGTCAGACCTGGACATTGTGGCCATCACTGAAAGCTGGTGTAATGATAACCACAACTGGGAGATGGCCATACCTGGCTACAACATATTCAGAAGAGACAGGGCAGGTAGGAAGGGAGGAGGAGGAGTGGCACTGTATGTGAAAAATTACATAAGAGCCACAGAGATCCAGGAGGAACAAAATGGGGGAGAGATACTGTGGGTTAAGCTGGAAAGGAAAATGGGGCCAGCCATCCACATAGGTGTGGTCTATAGACCACCAGCCCATGAGGAAGAAACAGATAGGGAGCAGATGCTAGCCATCCAAAGGATGGCAGACAAGGGTGAGATAGTACTGGTTGGAGACTTCAGTATTCCAGACGTGGACTGGAGCATCCCAGCAGCAGCATCAACTAGGAGTGGGTTTATCCTGGACTCCCTCCAGGGTGCCTTCTTCAAGCAACTGGTCATGGAACCAACTTGGCAGCAGGCAATACTGGACCTTGTGCTCATAAACAGGGACAGTGTGATTGGGGTAACAGTGGGGGAGCACCTGGGGAACAGTGACCACCAGTCATTGTGGTTTGAAATCACAGAAAGTGCAGAACCAAACCACACAAAAACATGTATCCTGGGTTTTAAGGGGGCAGACTTTGGGAAAATGGGGAGACACTTGAAAGAGGCATTAAGGGGAATGGGGCAGGAATCAGGGGTTGAGGAACAATGGGCAGTATTTAAAATGGGGATTACAAGAGTAACAGAATTATGCATTAAGCAGTTAGCAAGAGGAAAAAGAAGAGACCATTATGGTTTTCCAAAGAGGTAGCAAAGAAAGTGAAAGCCAAAAATATTACATTCAGGCAATACAAAAAGACATAGGCAGAAGGGGATAGGGAGAAGTACCAGGAGAAGCAAAGGGAGGCAGGGAGGTCAATAAGAGAAGCTAAAGCTCAGACAGAAGAACACATTGCAAAAACAGTGGGTAGAGGGGACAAAACCTTTTACAGGTACATAAGTGAAAAAAGAAAGGCAAAGGTAGGGATAGTGAGGCTGAAGGAGGATGTGGGCCGCGTGGAGGATGACAACAGTAAAGCTGACATATTGAACAGGTATTTCTACTCAGTCTTTACTGAGGAAGAGGAGGGTAATGGATCTGAAGGGAGTACAAGGGGTGAGAATGGTGCAGAAATGGGCACAAGTCCCTTTACACGAGCAAGGGTCCTGAAGGAACTTGAAGTAATAAGAGTTGATAAAGCAATGGGGCCAGATGGGGTGCACCCCAGGGTCCTTAAAGAACTAAGAGAGGTGGTGGCTGAACCTCTGGCTATCCTGTTTAGCTGATCACTGGAAACAGGGAGGTACCCAAAGACTGGAGGACAGCAGATGTAGTCCCCTTATACAAAAGTGGGAACAAAGAGGAAGTGGGAACTACAGACCAGTCAGCCTCACCTCGGTAGTGAGGAAGATCATGGAAGCACTACTGAAAGAGAGATTGGTGGAACATCTGGTTGTCAATGGACTACAGGACCCAAGGCAGCATGGTTTCACCAGAGGGAGGTCATGTCAGACCAACCTCGTTGAATTTTTTGACTGGGTGACTAGGGAGGTGCATCGGGGAGGGCAGTGGATATGGCCTATCTGGACTTCAGCAAGGCCTTTGACACTGTGCCACATAGAAGACTATTACACAAACTGGGGAATATGGATGTGGGCAGGACAGTAGTGTGGTGGGTAGGTAACTGGCTGGGCAGGACACAGAGGGTGGTGGTAAATGGCTGTCACCCACAGAGGGAAGAGTGACCAGTGGGGTACCACAGGGATCAGTGCTGGGACCAGTCCTATTCAACATCTTCATCAGTGACATTGTGCAGGACATAGAAGGCAGAATTTCACTGTTCACTGATGACACAAAGCTCTGTAACAGAGTAGACACACCAGAGGGTGTAGACAGAATGAGAAGGGACCTGCAGAAACTTCAAGAATGGTCAGGGGTTTGGCAGTTGAAATTCAATGCAAAGAAGTGCAAGATAATGCATATGGGGCACAAAACCCTGGCACAATATATATCAGTTGGGGGTGAGGATATAGCATGCACCAAGCAGGAAAGGGATCTTGGGGTTATCATCTCTGATAACCTCAAGGTAGGGAAACAGTGTGACAAGGCAGCAGGTAAAGCAAATAGGATGCTGGGATGCATAGGCAGGGGCATCACCAGCAGGAAAAGGGAGGTCATAGTTCCACTATACAAGACACTAGTGAGGCCCCACCTGGAGTATAGTGCACAGTTCTGGAGACCTTACCTACATAAGGACATAGACAGGGTAGAGAAGGTTCAGAAGAGGGCAACAAAGATGGTACATGGAGTGAATCACAAGTCCTATGAGGACAGGTTGAAGGAACTGAATATATACTCCCTCGAGGAGAGGAGGGAGAGAGGGGATATGATGGAGACATATAAGTATCTTACAGGGAGGAACAGGGTGCAGGAATACACTATTTTTAAGCAAAAAAGATGTTCCAGGACTAGAGGGCATGGGATGAAGTTGGAGGGAGGATGATTCAGAGGAAACATGAGGAAGAATTTCTTCACAGACGGGTGGTGGACACGTGGAACACCCTGCCAGAGGAAGTGGTGGGGGCCGAAACAATCACGGGATTTAAGAATGCATGGGATAGACATAAAATAATTCTGGAGGTCAGGGGTAAGAGGCAACAGACTTCTAGGAAAACATAAACTGAACTTACAAGCTCAAATGGGCAGACTGGGTGGGCCATAGGCCCTTATCTGCTGACACTGTCTATGTTTCTGTGTATTAAAATTCATCCCTGCGTTTCCACTCCTGTCTGCCCTCTGCCTGACAGTCACCATTGGAGCCCTTTCCACCCCTGTTGCTGGGCCTCCTCCTGGGTTCTACCTCTGCCTGAAACAGCTGTTTTTCCAACTACTGTCCCATTGCATTGCCATTTTTTTAACCTGCTCCTGTTACATTAATTGTACATTAAAGTCGTTAATGGCATCAGCTTATGGCACCTTTTATTGTTATTGCACTTGTACAATGTTGAATTGTACATTGTTTGCACTTTCTATTGTACCATTTCCTTACTACTGTATATGTTTCGTGATTGTACTCCCTTCTCTTTCCCCCAGGTTGCACCTAGAAATGAGCCTTGGCTCAGTGTGCCTTTTCTGATTATCAATTTTCAGACAAACAAATAAATAAATAAATAATACTTTAGTGTGTCTTGAATTTTAGTTTGTGATGATTGCTTGCTATATAGTAAACATTAGGACTCTGTGAATACCCCTTTTCTGTGTATTTTTGAAAGAATACTTGATATTCAGAAGTCAAATATTTTAACATTTTGGTATTCATATTTGACCATAGTGAGAGAGGAAAAACTATCTTTAACCTTCTACTAGGGACTTGTCTCCTAGACACCTTTCCTCCCTATTACAATCTTTTCTGCCCACCTCTCCTCTCCCCGATGTCTCGGGGGAATGCTGGTTACTGCCTCTGCACTCTGAAGTTTGTCACCACCATCCCAGCTCCTCCACTCACAAAAATGCATGATTATCTTCTGAACTTGCCCCATCCATTATTTTGTGGGGGTCTAGTAACCAAAATTTCTACCTAGCTAAGTCATACTCCCTCCCCCAGTTTGCTCTTCCCACTCCACTCTATATTAACATAGAATTAATGGAGAGACCAGTTGCATGATCGGAAGGGGAAGATGAAGGACAGCAGTGTCATTAATAACACTTGTCAGCCTGGCCAATAAGGTTGCCTAGCATTATTTCTGATGCTACTTCCCCACACCCTCCCAATCACATACTTGCTCACTTGCTTCATTCTTTCAGTGGCAGGGTACACTGGTGGCTGACTGTGCAGGATGGATATTTTGCCTGCAGTCCCTTCAAAAATCATGGCTGGAGGTCCAGGGGCAGATGATAATTACTTACATGTATTTTTGTGACAGGGAGAGTCAGGTTAGTGAGGGGAGTAACTGCATTGTGTCTGACATTTTTCAGGTGCACCTCTTTTATAGCATATTCTGAGAGCTTGGTTGGGTGTTATGGGGGATGGAGGTTCTGGGCAAAAAAAGTGAGGGAGAAAATAAATTACAGGGATGGGGAGGGCCTATGGGCCTTACTATGAATACTGCTGAATAGTGGATTATATGAGAATTGATCACAAATATTTGTGAAGATCGTTATTTGTGGTATTTGAGAAGTTAAATTTGGCCCTTGCACAGGCCTACTGTAGCTTAATTGTGACAAAACGAGGGAATAAAAATTGCTTTTATATAAGTAACTTTCTTGTTTGTGCTATAAATTTCAAAATGACATAAACCGTAAATGTGTATGCTTCTTTCTCTTTGCAGGTATGAACTTAAGCTGACTATTTCTTTTTAATTTCAAAACATTATTTATTGACTGCATTGCAGTGGACAGCATGGGCCAAGTTCATATGTGAATGCATGATGGAGTGGGGCTATCAGGAAGGCGATGTGAGAGTCCCTTGATGCTGTCAGGGATGGGTGTCTTGAGGGTTGCTGTAAGTGATCAGAAAGAAGGTTGCACAATACAACCATTGCAACACCTTAGGATCTGTACCCCCTAATGTTTCAAATGTATATACATGTCACAAGTCATTTCTCAATGTACACATGAAACATACTTTATATTGTTTTATTGAACAATAAAAAGAAAGTTTAAAAAAAAGAGTTGTAATAGTTATTTAAATTACAACATCAGGCATGTATACAGTATTTGAGTTACAATGCATGATGGACAAAACACATTAATAAGAAATACAAGACATGTAAATCAAATTTGATGTTTTCCTATGTTCTGTATACTTTTGTAAGTTTTTTAATAAAACATTAGGGGTAAACCTGTGTCTTGTGATACTTTTTACATTCGCTTGCGCGCATGCGCAAGGAACGTTTTGGGAGAGTAGCACACTTTGGAGATGTGCCTTTCCCTTGCAATCCAGTGCACCATTGAGCAGGCATGGTGGTCCTGCACCAATGGGTGTGAGAGCTCTGTATGACAGCGGTGGTCTTCTGCTGAAAACCACCGCTGTCATCTCGCACCACGCCACCCTCCCCTCGCGCGTCATGCTCCCCCGTGTCACGCCGCCCCCAAGCTATGGTGCCACGCTGAAGCCCACCCCAGCATGGCAGACGTTGTTTGCCGACAGGGTGCCCAATCCCCGTCCAGCTCCACGGCCCCCCAAGCCATCCTTCTGCCATTCTGGGAGCCCACCCTAGTGTGGCAAGTGTCCATTTTTTTTTGCCGGCAGGGGTGCCCAATCCCCGGCCGGCTCCTCAGGCACCCCTTACCGTAGTTTGCTGATGGATGTGCTCACCCCCCTACCGGGCTCCCTCAGCCCCCCCAGCCATCTTTCTGCCACGCTGGGAGCCCACCCCAGCAAGTCAAGCATCCACGTAGTCCTTTTTTTGTTTTTCAACCTGTAAAGAAACAATGGTCCCACGTAGTCTCCCAGCCCCCACAACCCACACTACCCACTGTGCACCGAGCATCCCCACACACCCCCACCCCATACTTACCTCCGGAGCTCGGTGCGACGATCTTCGGTGGACCGGGAACACGTCTGCACTCTTCAAAGCCGACTGCGAACTGAGGAAATGCCGGTAAGCTGTATAATGGGCTAGATAGGGGGGTTTCAACTTTATCTCATATCTCAGGCATTTTTAGGAATTTTTACACCAGATTTTGCACATGGGGTTTTTGGGAACCCTTCTCATGAATGATGTCACTGTCATGTCGTTATTTGGGCCCAAAGGGTGAATTCGCAGTCACTGAGTGAAATCACCCTTTGGGCCCGAATAATGCCATGACAATGACATCATTCATGAGAAGGGGTCCCAAAAACCCCATGTTGAAAATTTGGTGCAAAAATTCCAAAAAATGACTGTTTTACAAGCGTGCGTTGCGCAGTTCCTAAGCAGGCTCATAAGTTCACGAATTTTCAATATTTTCACTCCAGATTTTCAATATTGCCATTTTACCACACCTCCTTATGAGCAGTATAGCTGTCATTTTTCACATCCTGCCCAAAATGTGTTTCCGCCCATGTAGCGCACAATGGCACAGTCGGTGTACGAAATCAATGTATGGGACACATTAAGAACATCACGGTGACACTGTTCATTAGCAGAGGTCTTAAAATGGTTATGTTGAAAATTTGGTGAAAAAATTCCTTAAAGTGACTGTTTTACGAGTGTGTGTTGTGCAGTTCCTACGCACGCTCGTAGGTTTGCGAGTTTTCAATATTTGCTCTCCAGATTTTCAACATTGCCATTTTACCACACCTCCTCATGAGCAGTACAGCTGTCATTTTTCACATCCTGCCCAAAACATGTTTCTGCCCATGTAGCGCACAATGGCACAGTCGCTGTGTGAACTCAGTGTATGGGACACATTAAGAAAGTCACAGTGTCACTGTTCATAAGCAGAGATCTTAAAATGGCTATGTTGAAAATTTGGTGAACAAATTCTTAAAAATGACTGTTTTACGAGCGTGCATTGTGCAGTTCCTATGCACGCTCATAAGTTTGCGAATTTTCAATATTTTCACTCCAGATTTTCAACATTGCCATTTTACCACACCTCCTTATGAGCAGTACAGCTGTCATTTTTCACATCCTGCCCAAAACATGTTTCCGCCCATGTAGTGCACAACGGCACAGTCGGTGTGCAAAATCAATGTATGGCATACAGTAAGACAATCACAATGACACTTTTCATTAGCAGAGGTTTTAAAATGCCAATGTTGACAATTTGGGGAAAAAATTCCTGACAATGACTGTTTTACGAGCATGCATTGCACAGTTCCCACGCACGCTCATAGGTTCGCGAATTTTCAATATTTCCACTCCAGATTTTCAACATTGCCATTTTACTACACTTCCTTATGAGCAGTACAGCTGTCATTTTTCACATCCTGCCCAAAACATGTTTCCGCCTATGTAGCGCACAATGGGGGTAACAAAAAGGTCATGCTGAAAATTTATTGTGCAAATACCAGCAATTGCACAGGACATTAGGGTAAAGCACCATACATGCCACACACCACTGCAAATACCTGCAAGCGAATGTTCAGCATTGACAAATGCTTGTTATTAGTGTTTAAACTTTGTTGAACTGGCAGACACATCAGCTGTATGTGAAAGCAGGATAGAAAAATAATAAAAAACAGCCCCAATGCACGATGAAGCATAAGTCTCACTGATGTCACTTACAGTCAGCAGACTCAAGCTTCACACACTTGATAGTAGTGAGGCTGTGCTACTTCAGTATGCTCACTGTGGCATGTTCATTCATGCAGGGGTCAGAGGATCAGCTGTTTGCAGCCATACTCTATTCCATATCCCCTCAGATCTTGAATTACTTTCAGTGCCTAAAATAAACACCAGTATGGGGTCAGTAGCTTTCCAAAACTTTGCTCCTAGGCTGTGGAATAAAATACCATCTGATATCTGCACCACCACTACATATGCGGGCTTCAGAAATTCCTTTTGTAAGGAGCTCCTAGATACCACCGCATGTAAATCCTTCCCCAATAGGTAGATTGTTAACTGATAGTGCAGGATACTGTACTACTCTTGCTGTAAATTTCATTTCTTGTTATAATGCTTGTGTTGTTGTTGTTGTACTTTTACCTGTCAATTTGAAATGTATTGATGCCATGGATGAGAATCTTTTTTCCTTCACTATCTACTCTTGTAAATGTGTATCCGATCATGCATTGTAATAAGTTGTGTATTGTATTCCTATTGTCTTGTAATCTATTTCCATTGGTGTACTGTCCCAGGTCGTACCTGAAAACAGACAGTTTCTGTCTAGTGCAGGAATTCTCAAATGGTGAGGCCAGCCTCCCAGGCCCCAACCTGTTCCAGGGGAGGCTCAAGCAAGTCTGAAAAAGTACTGTATTTAAATTTTGAGTTTTATATATTTTGTGTGAAGAGATTAAGCAAAGTGAAAGAGGATAATAGTAGGTGAATTTTATGTATTTATTTACTAATAGGTGACAAGGGAAGGTGAATGAGCCAAGGCTCAATTCAGGTGTACCTGGGGAAGGGTAGGTAGTGAATACATTTCAAAAGGTAACTGTAAAACAATCAAGAAATACACAGTGAACAATAGTGCAGACAAATATGAACAATAAACTGATAATGAGTGCTGGTATTTGATCAATTTGTAGACTGATGGCAGAACAGTCCAAATACAATGGTTGAGCATAGAAGTGCGAAGAGCAATAGCAGGAAGGAGCAAAGTAATCCCAGAGAAGTTGCTTAGAAGCAGGGAAAGAGGGGGAGAGGCAAAGTGTGTAGGAAGGTTATTACATATAGAGAGGAAAGAGAGAAAGTAGTCTGACCCATGAAGGCACTGCAACAAGGGGTAACAATGGTTTAAGAATGAAAATAGTGGAACAAGTAGGCTGGCCAGGGTGTGTGTGTGTGTGTGTGTGTGGGGGGGGTTACAAAAAACTGAATAATAATATTTTTTTATTTTATATATTTTTTATTCATATAACTCCTTTGAGCACAAGAGCCCTTTTTCAAAGGTTCCACATCAGTATAAGACAAAGAACTGAATGTGAACCAAGTACTCAAAGGGGTTTCAATTTATTCATGGTGTACTGCGTAAAGTACAGCATGTTATTTTTCCTTGGGGAGGCCCAAGATAATTTCAGTTTTTTGGGGAGGCTCAAAATTTTTTCCATGGATTTGGGGAGGCTCACTGTGACAAAGTCTAAGAACCATTGGTCTAGTGTATCTACCTGGTTAACTAAAACTAAATAAATAAATGAACAGCTGATTTCTGTCAGGATACCCTCACTGAGCAGCTGCTGTCCTAGTATACTGATTTTAACTCTGCAGGCATGTACACTTGTTTTTAGTGAGACAAAATCTTTCTTTATAGTCAAATTGTTGCTGTACAGATACAGTTTGCAGTTGGATATGTCCAGTTGTCGGAACTAGTCACTGCTATACCATTTTATGTTCATTACTCCATTTCACTTATACAGGCCTGTAGGTGCTTGCATGAAATATATCTGAAAATGCTTTGAGGTTGCCATTTGTTTAAATAATTAGGGTACATGTTCTGTAATTTCTGTGTTCATTATACAGCAATGCTGTGGTCCCTCAACATCAGTTAACAGTAAATGGATGTCTTACTGGCTTGTAAGGAGGTATTAAATAGTTTTCTTTGCTAATAGTGTTCAGGGGCAATGTTGAGTTTTTTTTTTTAGTGTCACATTTGACAAACAAATGCACAGATAGTGATCTTGATACTGTTGCAATAGTGATACGCTGCTAATTAATACATGGTGTGACTGTGACCCATTCCTACTTTGCTGTGTTCTAAAACATAGGCTTGGGACCCATCGTACAATGTTACAGTGACAAACTGCAGGGTCCTTTCATGTTATTTGTTGTCAGTCAGGCAGCTGAGTCTTGTGTTTTTTTTCTTGACTTCAGGTGGTTGACATAGATTTAGCAAAAGTAAAAGCCGTCAATTTGTATTTTCTGAGGTTCTAACTTACACTAGTGTACTTCTCCTGTAACATATTATTGATAAATACAATCTTTTTTTTAACTCTGTTAAACTGAAGTTAAATAAGCAGAATATGAAAAAAAAACACTTGCAGGCTAGTTTCAGCATGATTGTGATTAGGCAGATAGTTTATTCATTATGCCTACCAGTTGATAACTTGTTGTGATTATGTGAGTAGCTGTGTACTTATTTGTTAATAATGGCACTTCATATGGTAGGTACACAGAAAATGCAGAGTTGCTATGGTATTTTCATTACCCTTATAGGCTGATTTGCATCTCACAGGAGCACATGAACACTGAATGCACCTTTTTGTTGTAACTTTAGCCAGTCTGTGGGATAATTAATTGTAGGCATAAGGAATAACCTATCTAACTGCAAACACATGGAAACAAACCTGCAAGTGTTTTTTTTTTTACATTCTGCACATTCAACCTCAGTTTAACAGAGTCCAAAAGACTTTAATTAGTAACACATAGCCATTGCGATTACATCCAGATCACCTTCTGTGCATTTTTTTTCAAACGTGACACTACAAAAACTCTACATTGCCCCAGGACACTAAATGGAGCAATGGACAGACAATTGGGCATATCCAACTGCAAACCATATAAATACAGCAGCAATCTGGCCATGAAGAACTAATTTATTTATTTCACTAAAAACAAGTAAACATGCATGCAGAATTAAATCAGTATATTAGGAGAGCAACTACACAACAACAGTATCTAGACAGAAATCACCTGTTCAGTCAATGACACTTTCTCGAGCTTGAGAGTGAGAGCTGCCAACTGCAGTTTACAAACAGCTAATCCTCCGACTCCTGCATGGATGTACATGCCATGGTGAATGTATTGAAGTAGTGTACTTGCACTACTCTCAAGCACATGAAGCCTAAGTCTGCTTTCCAAATGTGATATCAATGCATATCGGGGCTTTTTTATTTTCATCTCACTGTCCTGCTTCTGCATACAGCTGATATGTCTGATGGCTCAACAGGGTTTCAGCACAAATGAAAAATCAAGCAATATACAGGTTTATCCTTTATATTTAAAAAAAAAACTATTACAAAAATGCCAATACACCTATACTGAGTGCCTACCAGCTCTTTAATATTTTGGGTCAAGTTGCAAAACGGTTTCATTTTAATCTATATTAAAATATAGCGTATAAAAATCAGTTGAAAGTTGTATGTTCAGTTTTGGATACGTTTTAAATGCTGAGTGTCAAGAAAGGAGAAAATTAAGGTAGTAGCATAGTTTGATACAGAAACATAATAACAGCGGACAATTTCAAAGGTCCATCTGAATATTTGGGAAGTATAGTATTTGTGGTATTCAGGAAATAATATTCGGTCCATGCATGGCACTAAAATTAAGTATTAATAGTTACAAAAGTAAGAGATTGATATTAAGGAGATGAATCTCGAATTTGTGTGCTCCAAGTAAGGCAGAATTAATTTAAAGTTTAACCCATTAATTTCTCCTTGAAAAGATGCACAAATAAAGTATCAATAACATTAAGGAAATTTTAATCATCAGAATTATGTGGAATTCAAGGATTTAACAAAACTAAACTTATAACTAGGTAATAACATGTTTTACTTTAGTTAATGAGGGATTACAATTACTGTAACTGTAAATTTAAACACTAAAATATGTTTTATTTAAAGTATTAAGGGATTAAAATTAAGCATAAAATAAATACTACAATATATTTAATTATGGTATTAAGGGATTCACGAGAAAGTGCAACAATAAGTATTACAATATATTTATTTAGGGCTATTAGTGTGTTAAGATTAAGTATAAAATTAAGAACAAAAGTATATTTAATTTTTGGTATTCAAGGTTTAAAATGAAGTACAAAATTAAGCATAAAAATTTTTAATTTTTAATATTAGGGTAAAAAACATTAATCTGCGTGTTCTAAGTAAGGACAAATTAAGCAGAATTGAAGGATGGAAACACTTTCATTGCTATCTTAATAGATAACTAATTATCAATGAATGATTAAGGGTAAAATTAAGGCATTTTTAAGGGGTAAATTAAGGAATTACTGTTTCATAGTGCCACAAGAGAAGAAGTTTGTCCTGGTCTTCTCCTGGGCTCCTTTTCTCTCCTCTTCAACTCCAGAAGCTTCTCCCAGAATATTCAAACTGTATTAGATAGCTCCTCCATTTTACTCTTTGAGCCTTAACTCTCTCTGTATCCTGTATCTACCAGACCTAGTAACCACATCCATCCCCCTAGTGGAGGAGAGGGATGTGTTACACCTACGAATGCAACAGGTGTGGAGAAAAATCTCCACTGATAAATATTACTATCCATGTGATAAATGGCTGATGATGTGTCTACTATCTGTATAAAGTTGGAATCTCACATTTATACACATAGTAGACACATCATCACCCCCCCCCCATGCCAGCCGTTCAGCTGGCACTACTTCCATCAGTTCAACTTTCAGTTTACAGAAGTAGGAGAATCTACCTTGTTACAAAACACACATTTTAAGTAATTTTCACCTCAACGCCAGCTCATATCCTAGTAAAACCTTCCCCCTTACTGTTTTTTTCCTTACTTGTCACTCAACCCGCTTTCTGCACTTCACATGCTCTGGAGAGTCAGCACACCCAGTCCACTTCTGGCCTCCTCCTGCTCCACTGACAGACTCTGGAAAGGTACCAGACAGCCATCTGTGGATATCTGTGGATAAATTAAATTGCCTGCCACTCCTGTCTTCTCTCAATGTGAGTGCTTCTCACCATGTACAATATATTCTGAAGCACTCACTTACAGCGGCCGCCATTTTTTAATTTTCTTATTATATTTTAGTCTTTGGTAATCAGGTAAGGCCCACTAGGCACAAGTGCCTGTTTTCAGGGGTGACCTGGGAGCACTGGGTGGTTAAATGACTTGCTCAGAGTCACAAAGTATGCAAGTGGAGGTTGTGAGAATCAAATCCAGGTTTGGTCTGCTGGATGTACCAGGCTCATTCACACTTCCTTACTCTAAACTCTAGGCTATACTGCCAGCCACTTGCTTAACCAAATTGCAACAACATTACCTACACAATGGAATGCCCGAATGCCATGGCCATAACAACTGCCATAGCAACACAAAAAAAGAATCCTCACACATTTCAAAAATAGCTTACTTAGAAACACCAAAATGCCAAAATTCAACATAGCACACAAGCTCCTTTCCCATTACATAAATAAATTATGCAATGGGGGTCTTGTGTGACACATCATTTATCTGCACTCAGGCAGTTTGACCTCTGGCACCTGAGGTCAGACTGCCCTTGTGCAGGTAAAGGATGTATCATACTGTTCCCCATCGCATATCAATTATATATATTTCACACATCCATGAATGTTTACTATAAACAATACATTTTTGCTGAACCCTATACATTTTTTATGAACCAGTACAATCGTATTCAAACCAATGCCTTTGTACCTGAACTCAATGCGTATTTTCTTAAGCTAATGCAATTTAATTCAAAACAATGCATGCCCACTCTCTCCAGTTTATGTGAACCTGTTCCAATATATACTTATACCAATGTATACCTAATTGTATGCAAATGAATACATGTTCAGCCAAATAAATATTATTGACTGAACCAATACATCTCAGTCCAGTCCAATATGTAGTTAGACAAACCTATGCAACCATGCGGCATTATTGGACGTATTCTCCTGTTTGGTACCTCATAGATTTACATGTTGTTTTAAATGCATATCTGCTTTTTTAACAACTTGATGGGAGTCTAGACTAATCCTCAATGAAAATTTGATCAAAGTATGTGTAAAGTGGTCTGAGTGGACCTTTCCAGCTTTGTGTATTGTATGTTTCCTGCTTCTTGGATGGAGTGTCTCAGGTAACTAAAAGCATATAATTGAAGTATACTGTGCCCTTCTCTTTTGCAATTACAATCCATATTCACATTTTTATACTACCTGGGAGGTTCTTTTTATTGAACTAATTGTGCAACTGTTTTGGTTTACAGCAGCTTAGCGAACCTGCTGAGTAGCAGCTGGTCATTTTCAAAGTATTCTACTGACTCACAACGACACAAAACAATCCATTTTTGCAGTGGGTTCCAAAGGCTGAAAACAGCAACATTGTTTAAATAAAAAAAAGAATCAATCAATCAAAGTCTTTATTTAACCAGGCGCTCACCATTGAGCAAGCTCATTTTTGAGGTGGACCTGGTTTTGTTAACAAGGAACAAGGGACAATAAACATGGGATGCAACACACAAGAAAATAGTACTAATACAAATAAAGTGAGATACAATAATACAGTATATACAAAGTATCAGCAGGTAGCATTGACAGTAGTATATGTTTGGAACAGAAGATACAGCTAGTTTTGGATAGGACACAATTTTTCATAAAAGTAAAGAAATATACATATCAGGTGCACTGAACACAAATAAAACCTAATATAAAAAAATATATAGTGAGAATTTAGAGCTGGAACCAGGGTCAAAGGAATGTGGAAGGGACAGATATGGGTTAGAAAAAGGGGAGAGGGAAGAGTCGATTATAGATGTGATCAGTCTTTTAACAGTAGTAATTAGAGTGCGCTTGGACTTATAGGAGTCACTATTTAAGGTAGACAGGCACAGGACTCCTTATTTTGATGTAGATATGGAGATTTAAAAGCTGTTTAGAAAAAAGAAGTGTTTTCCAAATACAGTTTTCTGTGATATGTTAACTCTAGGTGTGGAAGCTGTATAGTTTACATCTTTGTCTTGTAAAGTGTTTCAGGGTACAACCGATAAAGTTCGGGGGCCACAGATGTTCAGATGTCAGCCTGCTTCAAATGAAGCACCACTGTGGAGCATCTGTAGAGGTAATGTGAGTCAGAAGTGCATATTTCTTTTTAAATGTATGCTTTTATTCACTGTTTCAGAGAAGAAGTACATTAACACAGATATTTAAAACAAAAGCAAAGAAGAATGGAAGCTGTCACGTACTTATTATTGTAACCAGCCCCACAGACTCTGGGTACTACAGGCCCTCAACACTGGAGTGGAACTCGACAGGGTTCATGTGTGTTCAGGCACTAGGGTGTCAGACCAAGATCATTACTTTTCCAAATGTGGCTATAACTGAAGTAACTCTGCTGTCCACATTCAGCTTTAGAATCAAGCAGAACTAAAGGTTATTACCCCTAGTGGTGTAAAGTAGTAGTAGAAGTGCAAGTATGTATTTATACAGCTAAAGACAATTAGGAAAAATCTATTTATAATGCCAACTTGTAAGTGTACCTGGTTACAAGGATAAAAATAATGGGCCCAATTTTCAAATGGTTGCTTGATTGACACATTGACAGCACATTGAACTGATTCATGGCAGCAGCAAACTCCAGGTACATCAGGGACCCTACACCCTATTTCAGAAGAAATGGGGTCCCTGCACCAAAGTCCCAAGAGTTGCCACAACCAATGTGTTGTAGCAGACCTTTGGCACACTGGAGGGGTTTGATGGAGGGTCCTGTTAAGGGCCCCCCTCCAGCCTGGTGTAATCCAGATGCAGCTGCAAAGTTGGGGGAGAAGAAGCCTCCAATATTTGGAACCAGGTCAGAGGGACCAGTGAACTGCCATAGTGGGTGATGGGGGCACAGAGATGTGGCAGGGCACAGAGGTGGCACCTGGATGAGGTGACATGCCCAGTGGGACGGAGCCACCTGGAATGGATACATGGTGGTAAGCATGCAATGTTTTTTATGTAAGTTTCAGCACACGTAGAGGAAAATGAAAGCTACCGCTCAGTTAATAGGGGTCCTATTAGATGAGTGGTGGCTTTTAGTTTCCTCTAAGATTACTTAAACTTACACAAAAAAACATTGAAAACATGCCCCTGTAGACTTCTATGGGCATGTCCCCTTGCTCTCCCTACTTAGACATTACAAAACATCTGAGCACGGGGGCAGAATTGCTGGACTAGGGAGTTGGAAGGGATTGGCTGACTATGGGTTTGGCTGTACTTATGATCCATTCCCTAAATACCAGGACACATTTAAAAATTGTAATTTTGGCAGCAATTAGTTGCTAACTATGCCATAAGGTATGGGCTAATCAAGCCCGATATTTTAACTTGGTATTCTGGTTTGTGGCCAAGAAACTGTGGTCCCAAATAGTACCCTTGGTTCTTGAAGGAGAAAATGTGCTCCAAAGTAATATGTTTGATTCACAACCAAAAAATGTAGTTCAGACTACTACTTCTGGTATATGAAGCTCAAAATGTGGTTCAAAGTTTGACTTTTGGTTGGTGAAGTTGAAAATATGAAATATGAAGAACCTAAAAGAAAAAAGACAATTTGGTTTATGTAGTCTGTTCCTACTGCAGTGTCCAGAGGTTGATGTACTGGGTCTGCTCCACCTCCTCACTCCTCCCATGCTTCCCATCTTTGCTACTCATGGAGAATACTTTTCCCCTATCACTATTCTAGTCCCTCTTGAAGGGGAGTGCATTGCAAGAGTCCACCACCCTATGTGTGAAGAAGTGCATTGCCAGTTTGCTCTTATACCACCCTGCCTGCATCATACACTGTGGCGTCTCATGTTATGGTTAACTCTTGAGTTAAAGAGACCTTCAGTATCCATGTTATGTATCTGTTTGCAGTAACTGAAGTTCTGAATCATATTCCCTCTCTGTCATGTTCTTTACTGAGTAGATATTCAGTGCTCTAATCCTCTCATAGTAAGACTTGCTGTGGTGAGCCACCATCTCCTTTGTAGCTGTCATGTGGAACTTTGCCATTAGGTTAATATGCTTTTTACGGCTACATTGGGAGTAGCCCTGCAGCCATCTTGTGAGCACAGTAGAGAAAAGGGAGCTCACTCGGTACCAAAGGGACTTTTAAATAGTGGCGGTGAATGGCAACCACTGCACGTTCACTGTACTATTTAGTCCATCACCATGCAATGTAATTCCTTCCCCTTACCAGCAACTAGTTCCCAAATAACCGCACTGGCCATGCAATATCATTTCAGTTCCTAAATGACTCCTTACACTTGTATTGTGTTAGCCCAATAAACATGATAAAATATTCAAAAGAACAGTGAAAAAAGCTCCATTCGGAACAGTATCTGTGAAAGACAGATATGCCCACCTTTTTTTTGGGGAGGGGGGCAGCATGTATAAGGCATTCTATGCCCTGGTTAAAATAAACTAATCTGGTTTTAGCTTTTTGTGAACAGTATTTTTAAGGAAAGAAACAAGGAGCTTACCCATCTTTGCCTCCCATATAACACACATACACACACACAAAGACATTTACATTGACCCCTGTTGGCACAGCAAATTCCTTTAGCTTTAGCCTAAAGGTGATGTGATCGCTTCTTGGGATATGATGCCTGCTCAGCCCAGAGTGGTACCCAGTACCCATAAACACTGCTCAGTTGTCGAACCCACACACGTCCAGAGCAGCACCATGGTCACAGCTCTGCTGTAGCCATTCACCCTTTCTTCCACATCTCAGGAATCGGTTCAAGTCCCGAGTCCCACACAGAGTGAAAGTGAAAGCTAGGTGACTTTTTTAATTTCCGTACTAGCTCCAGGGTTTTTGTTAGAAGTGTGACTAAATGAAGAAAATGGTAACCCATTACTGACTCTTTACCACTGTCCTTTATTCCATGTACAGTACTATATCATAATTTGCTACTGATCATGTTTAAAACTGTTATACAGTTAGTTTTTTCACATACTTATTTTCAAGCCAGTGTTTCTCTGTTTTGCGGGGGGGAGGGTGGTGCAAATATGGCTTACTTGCTATTTTTGTCCATTATAGTACAGCATTCTGACTCTTTAGACATATGAATTCTTGTGTATTTGGGGACTATACAGGCACCTTGAATTGGAGAAATGGGTTTGTGTGCAATAATTTAGATTCCGTGGTGTCCAATAAGGCTAACGAGTCTTCATGTTGTCATTAATCACTAGGCGAGAGCTGCTTTGGCAGGTGGCTTTACTATACATTCGTATGGCAGGAGCTCTTTGGGGAGATACAGAACAAATGACACTACACGATACCTGAAACCACACCAGTTTAAAACACACAC
Organism: Neoceratodus forsteri; assembly: GCA_016271365.2. NCBI lineage: Eukaryota > Metazoa > Chordata > Ceratodontiformes > Ceratodontidae > Neoceratodus > Neoceratodus forsteri. Next base: position 36,272,083 of record CM057450.1, read on the forward strand.
ACACACACACACACACACAGAAAAACAAAGCTTGTTTCTCAACACATTTAAATAACAGTCCATGGCATAGTGACAATGTTTTACCTATCTTTTGTATTCTATTTTAGTTTGCTCCTGTTGTCCTGTTTGTAAGTAGCACCCCTCCCTTTATTTTGGTCTTTGTCTGGAATGTTTTAGATATGAAACGATTACAGGAGTTCTCAGTTAAATATCGCTTATCTGCTACTGTGTTTTTGTTTTGTAATAAATATTCTAGGCTCTGTATATTAGACCACCCAATAGTAAATGCACTGGTCAAGCATGCTACTTGACAGTATGAGGTATGAGACGTTGGGGCCATCAGGGCTAACTAACTCTGCCAGAAAGTGTATTTGGAAACAAAAATGAATAGCAGAGATGAGGGGGAGTTAACAAGGAGTGCAGAAGCAAGTATAGGAAACATTTTTATCATGATGTATTGCTATAAAGAGCTCTGGATGTCATACGGAAAGCATTCATAAGGGAAAGGTCTCAGTGTGGCTCAGTTGACAGCACCTCTGTCCCTTGGCCAAAAGATTATGGTTCCAGTCCCGCTCCAGAATTGGGCTCGCACTTTAAATACTGGTACTAGTGCTCCGTAAAGCACTTTAGGAAACATTGGGTATGAAAAGCAATATACAAATACTGCACATTTATAAAATTCCTCTGACTGTTAACTATTTGTAAGTTTTAGCTGGTATTCGTACTTTAAACCTTTCGTAATTGTATAGTCTTATCCAGGCATGACTGGCATTGAACTTGTGCTAGTCCACATACCTGGTAAAACACTTAAAATAAAAAAGGTAGAAATGTTTCAGCTTATTCTTTGATATCTTCTGTATTTCATGTATATTTTTTATGACTAGGTACATTAATATGAAAACAGGAACATAATCCTTTAGACTTCATAATGCCCTGCTACTTGTCTACTTCTGACATCATAATCCTGCTAGTGACATGGAGAATAACTACCCACCCATGAAGAAGAAGTTGGTAACCTTGCATCGAGTGAGGGTGGGGACATTACTGTCATGCATATGAATCTCAAATGACCTCCTGATGTCACCATCCTCACAAGCAGTGAGGTTACCAGCAAGTTATTTGCAGATTGTTTTTTTTTATATCTGATTAGACTGTTTCTAAATACAGTGTTTTAGAAATATTAAGATGAGTTATTCACTGCACTGCTTTGAAATGAGTGCTCATGATGGATTTTTGGACTTCAGGGGCCAGATAGTCGAAAGGTTGCATGGGAGCAAACCAGGCTTTGCACTGAAACACAATATTCAAAAGGGGCAGTTGCACGATGCTAACAGGGTTAGTGTGCACTCAGAAAATAATGTTTGTGGGTAGACAAAGGAAGGGATGGGGTTAGAAATACCCACTCAAACCAATACTAAGCACGTTTGTGCTGCACAAAAGGGGTTAGAGTGGTCACTTTGCACAGCACAAATACTGCCAAACAAAACCCCGTCTTACTCCAGGCAACAATAGTGACTGCCAATGTTACTGCAGCCAACAACCAAGTTGGTGGGTGGGAGAGCACACCTGCACTATTGGGTTTGCGGTCACCTGTTCTGCAATGGATAGCCTGTTAACATAAATAAAATATCCTGGAGCATAGGGGCACTCCCTGCCAACCGATTGCTGTCCTGGTTTTAAGTCAATCTATCCATGGTGCTCAGTGGTCCCCCTTCCATCCAATTGCCAGCAGGGTAATGAATCAGTTAGTCCTTGGTGCATAGTGGCCCCCCCCAATCACCAGCCCCAGTAATTTAAGAGAAGTCCCTGGTTCCTAGTGGGCCCACCTGCCCCCCAATTGTCACCCCAGTATCTGTATGAAATTCCCTGGTGGCTAGTGGTTCCCATGCCCTCTGACCGCTCTCCCACAGTGGTACATTAATTACCCTGGTGGTCCATGATCCCCTACCTTTCAGTCACTGTCCCCTAGTGGAATTTACATGATCCCTGGTGGTGAGTGGTCCCACTCAGTCTCCAGTCCCTTGCCCTGCATGTCTTGGTAGAGTCTCTGGTGCCTAGTACCCCCCCACCCTCTGATTGCCAGGCCCTATGCCATTCTAGAAGATAACTGAAGTGAAAAGTGTGCAGGACGTAGAGGAAAACTAAATGAAATAACTCCCAGTCCCTGGCATCTAGTGACCCCCCAGTACAGAGGACATGAGTATTATACTATAGATAGAACACTTGCTCTCTGTTATCAATATGGTGGCTAGCCAAGGAGGTGAGATAAGGGCTATGCCAGTTGCCATATGGGCTTTTGTGGCACTGACTTGAGAAAGGTGGATGCTAAAAAGGTATCTGACAGTGACTGATCTTCAAGTGGCTCTGGAGACTTGGGGTTTGACAACTCAAGCTTGTGCTGTTTGGGGAACCTGCAATCTGGGTGGGGATGATGGGCTTGGGAACACCAGTGGCTGAACAACAGGTGGAGACTTGTCCTTAGCAACACTAGAGAACTGAGGAAAACATATTTGAGAATAGGCAGCAGCTGGTTACTAAAAAAGTGTGGGTAGGCCAGCCCGGTGGCATTGAGGACTGAGGCACTGGACACCTTACCTCGTGCTATGCCGGCGACCCATGTTCGGGAATGAGCACAGGCCACAGAGGGTCAGCAGGGAAGGGGGGTCCTCAGTGGTCAGCGTTTGTCTGCTCCACTAGTGGAGGCTGGGGGACATGGTTGCTGCGCTGCAGAAGGGGGTGGAGTTGGGGCAGATGCTAGGAGGGAGCACTTCCGAATGCATGTGTGCTCCTCTTCACTGGAATCAGTGCATGCCCCAGCTCATGTGGAGTAAACAGGAAAAAAGTAGGAGCTGCAGCACAATGGTGGAGGGCACCTCACAGGCTCCACTCCCAGCCAGTGACAGCACTGGCCCACTGAATCTGTCTCAGGTGGGGGTTGGGGAACCCCATCAACCCCACCAGAGGGGGAAAGCCCTGGGAGTTTGGGTCAGCGTCGGCTGCTACATGCTCAGAGATGGGGCTGTGGACACCTTCTGGAGGTTAGCCAGCTCAGGAGAAAAATGGTATAACCAAAAAAAATGAATAAAAAATAAGTGTGGGTAGGCACCTTTCAAGTGCAAAGAGTAACAATTTTAGGTAATTCAACTTGGCGCTCACTTGGACACATCCACCAGCATTAGCTACTTCACCAGAAGTTACATGGTTGCTTTCACTGAGGTGCTACCTGTATATAGCTGGGGAAGGGCTAGGGAACTTCACACCAAGTCCTTCAATAAGGCGCTAAAGGCATGGTGCAAGGAGAAGAGTTTTGGCTATATCAGGACTGAGCTCTCACCTGATGGAATGGCGACCTGTATAAAAGGAATGGCCTTCGTCCATCCTGGAGAGGTACAGCAATTCTGCATGGAAGGTTTAGGTGCTACTTTGATGGGCATTTCAACTAGCCAAGGAGTAAGGCACAAAGACTGATGGAGATAGATATAGCACCCCTCAGAGACTATAGAGACATGGAAAAGAAGCCGGGGGAAGAAATTCCCCAGGGGTAGAGGGAAGCAAGGACAAGGAAGTGGGCAGGATGGGCAGGTCAGAAAGAGGAACTAAAGTTTGGAAAGAAGGTAAGGAGGGTAGGCAGAGAAATAAAAAAGTAAAGGACAGAACTGGGGTAACAGAAGTGGTGAGGGATGGAAGCAGAAAGGCGGACAGGATGGGGGGAAGTGGGACAAAGTGAATGGAGACCCATGTGTGCCAACCCAAAGAGTCTAGGAAGCACAGTTCCTGATCTTGAGGTAATCATTATGGAGGCAGACTTGGATCTGGTAGCCATAATGGAGTTATGGTGCACCAACAACCACAGCTTGGAAGTGGCCATCCCAGGCTACATCACGTTCCGGAAGGACAGGTCATAGTGGAAAGGCTGGGGGGTTGTTTCATATTTGAAGGAAGGTATATGGACCACTGAGATACAGGGGCATCAGGGGTGCAAGGAAGGGTTGTCTGTACTAAAGGTCAGCCTAGAGACAGGGTTGGGGGCCTTTATTTGCATGGGGGTGGTGTACAGACCTCTGACACAGGGGGAGGAATTAGAGTTTTGGGAGAAACCATTTGCAAAATGGCAAGCAAGGGAGACATATTGATATGGGGTGACTTTAATGTGCCAGATGTAGACTGGGGCATTCTGGTCACAGTTATAGCAAGCAGGATGGCCATCCTTGACTTCCTATAAGGGACATCTCTCAGGCAGCTGGTTACACAACCCACTAGAGACTGAGCAGTGCTGGACCTGGTACAGTGCTCGCTTCTTAATCTGCACCCCTTTTATCTGACACCCTTGCTTACTGCCAGTGTTAACTGCTGTCCCATTTTCCAGAAATGTTATCTCCCCCTTTAACAGTGTCAGTGGCTCAGTAGGTAGCACACTCGCCTCTGAGGCCAGGAGATCAGAGGGCTGTGGCTTCAGTTCCCACATCTGGCACTTGGGTTAATATCCCAGTACTGACACTGTAGTGCAGCATGAGAGGGGTGCTGTACTTCTGAGGTGCCGTCTTTCGGATGAGACGTTAAACCGAGGTCCCATCTGCTTGGATTGGTGGTAGTTCAGGTGGATGTTAAAGATCCCATGGTACTTATTGAAAAGAGTAGGGGAAGATTTTATTAAAGAAATCATACAATACAAAACTCAAAATATACACGTAGAAAAGAAAACAAACCCATCTCATAGTGACAATAATAGAAATATACAAAGAAAAACAAAGGAACAGGCCATGTGAAACGTAAAAGTTCTTAAGTGACTGGAAAATCATTATCAGTAATCCAGGGCAAATTTCTCCAAACAGCCTGCAAACGTACCCTGCTGAGAGTTCTGGATCCATGAAGGTAAATATCCTGTAGAGACTTTAAAATATTACCATACAAGTCATTATAGGAAAGTTCATGCTGTTGGAGAGTAAACAAACATCTGGAATGCCAGACATACCATTTGATAACAACAAAAATCACAGTCAGAGTACTTGCTTCCCAATTACCCCAGGTACGAGGATAACTGCCATACACGAGCACAGGATATGTAACTTGTAAAAAAAAGGAAAGAGGAGACTTGTCATAAAGAAATTTCCAAAAATCAATAATATGTGAACAAGTAAAGTACAAATGCAAAAGAGATTCCAGTTGATTAATACACTGAGGTCTAGAGCAGATTCATTCCTCCACCTGTTTATGCTTTTGATTAGCTTTCACATTCAGTTTCTCATGACAGTTAAGCCAGTGATGGTCTTTAAATTTAATGGGGACCCTCTTCTCATTCAGAAAAACTAATAAAGCTGTCCTGTAGTCCTCCGCACACTTTGGAAAGGGTTCCAACTTACTGAAATTATTCTCTATGACAAATGCATACAACTGTTTTTTAAGTTTTAGAAATCACTAGCCTACTATTAATCCCCCAGGAACAAAGCTTGTCGAAGACCTTACATAAATACAATGGAGAAGTGGCTACCTGCCCAACTTCGTGCAAACATCCCATATCCCTTGCAACAAACCAAGGTGAGATGGTGTGAATAAAAAAATCACACCAGTATTTATCAGAAGATACAAACGAAGGTTTTAGATTAGCATGCATAACTGACAGAAAACAAAGAGCACAGGGTTAATCATTTGTTGCCCTCCTAGATTGCAGGGCAAATACAATACGTTCCTTTTAATGGGATTAAGGCGACTCCCCCCGAAGGACTGAAAAAAAAGGCTATAAAGTTTAACCTCCCTTGTCTTAGGGACAGGAAAAACAGAACTAAGGAACAGAAAAAGAGTCACAAGGTAAGTCTTAATTAAATACACTTGTTTACAGTAGCTCATTTTAGTCTTATTCTAATGCTGAACCATTTGAGTACCAAGCAATAACTTTCTGTCCCAGTTCTCGACATCCATTTATGATGACCCATATTCAATGCCCAAAATTTTCAGAGAACCTAATGTGAAAGAAAGACAAGCTATTTGATTTGTGGGAACAATCTGACCACTGAGAGGCTTCCCAATACTTTTAGAGAGGTTCAAACGGGTACCTGAGAACATGCCATAAGTTCTACAGACAGTTAGAGCTACTTCAGCAGACTGGGTATTCCCAACCAGGAGAACTATATCATCCACATAGGCCAAGGCAATGTAAGGTACCGTAAAACTGGACACCTGAATCGGGGCAATACGAGGTATAGAATTGAGAAGCCTCAATAGGGGATCTATACTAAAGACATATAAAAGGAGACTGATCGGACACCCCCTTGACGAACACTTTTTTGGATATGGACATAAGGGCCAAGAAATCCATTAATACAAGGGCAAACAGTGGCAGTGCGATAAAGGGCATGCAACCATTCTACAAAAGTGGCAGGGATACCATAATGACGTAACACATGCCATAAAAAGACATGCGCTGCATTGTCAAAGGCCTGCCTCTGGTCCAGAGAAAGAACATAACCATCTAATAGAGAAATAGAATTGTAAAAAAAAAAGTTCCCGCAATAAAATCAGTTGGTCCGTTATAGAGTTCCCAGGCACAGTACAAGATTGTGTCGGGGAAATCAAGACCTTTGCCACTGACAACAACCTAGCGTTCAACAGTTTGGAAAGAATTTTAAAATCATTATTCAATAGGCTAATAGGCCTCCAATTAGAGAGATCCAATCTCTCACCTTTTTTAAAAATAAAGATGAGGATTCCCGTAGACATGTTAAAGGGTACAGTGCGCGTATTCAAGACAGAATTATAAACTGAGGTAAGTTCTTCCAGAAGTTCACCATGTAAAACATGGTAAAGTTCTGAAGTAAGGCCATCTAAACCAGGGGTTTCACCTTTAGATTGAGTTAGTATGGCAGCTGCAACTTCCTGAGCCGGAAAAGGAGCCGTCAATCCTAAAAAGCATATCTGGAGGCACCTGGGGAAACTGAATTTTATCAAAAAAGGAAAGGAAATCTTGAGTCTCAACAGGTCAGGCAGTAAACAAAGAAGCAGCATAGGCAAAGGCTATGTGCTGAACACTACCCTGCTCAGTTTGGACCACTCCCTGCTGATCATAAAGAGCAGAAATAGTTTTTGCCTGAAGTTTCACTTGGTGACTGAGTAAGGGACAAGTGGTAGCAAATGGTCCCTGTATACCATGTTGCTGCTGTAACTGAAGACCAACAGTCAGTTTCAAATGAAATTGCATCATCTTTTTTTGAAAATAAGTAATCTGATCTGAAAAATCATGTTGGGTAGTTTGAGAGAGAGAATACAAATGCTGGAGCTGTTTCCTGTCCTGTAAATACAAAAAATAAGTGCCCTTCCGAAAGTGTCTGCTGTGGGAAATGAGTAATGTCTTCAGGTCCGCTTTCATTTCCAGCCACCAAGTAACCAGATCATCATATAAAGCAAACAAAGATTTCTGACAAGACAAAAAAGAGGAGATGAACTGCAGAAAGCCTGCTTGTGATAAAAGGCTGGAATTTAATTTCCGATATCCCGGTCCCATAGGGGTAACAGCCTTACCCAAGGAAACAGTCAGAAGTCTATGATCAGAATATGCAGTTGGTTCCACTGAAACAGTTTGAAGAAGGAAAGAAATGGACAGGAAGAGAAAATCAATATGAGTTGATAATGCTCCCTTAAAAAAAGTTTTCTCCCGAACACCAGTATGAGAAAAAACTGCATCCTTCAAACGAGCATCGCCAATTGCCTTATTCAATGCAGACATGTCTCCAAATATCTTATCTGTCATGGTAGCTGAATCTCTATCCAATTTACTTAATCCACAATTAAAATCTCCTCCCCAAATGACATAATGAGCAGTGTGTAAGAAGGGACTAATTTGCTGGAAAAGTGTACGCTCAGCCTTAGTTGGAGGTACATATGTGTTAATAATTCGAAAAAGGATGTTTTCAAAAAGGAAGTCAAGTAAAAGTACTCTACCAGGCACAAGGTCCAGCACCTTAACAATAGTGGGCTGTATGTGGTGAAAAAGGATCCCAACCCCCGTACAACATTCTAGGCCAATGGACCAGAAAAAAATCCCTGAGAGCCATGCCTTAGTGGAAATAATCAATTCCAGAGTAGTGTGTAGCCTAGTATCCAGCAAAAGAAAAACTCCAGGAGGATAAGTTTGTAAAAAATCAAACACTACACTCCACCTAAGTGCATTCTTAATACTATTGATGTTAGATGTCAAAATTAAGAATAGAAGGGAAAAGGACATCCAGAAACTCAGGGGAGACTAATCAACGTTTCTTTTTCCTGGGCTTCCCTTTCCAATGCGGGGGTTGAGAAGAGGATTCCTCCCTTTCAGTCACCAACAAGTCAGAAACGTCCTTTGGTGGGACGGAATCAATAGAAGAACACACCGAGTCAGTATCGGAGTCCCGCCAGCCCGTTAGCACAGTGGTGGGATTTCCGCTTTCGACGCCGGTGACCCGGGTTTGGGAACAGACCCCAGTCGTCAGAGGGCCGTCCAGGGGGAGAAGGATAGAGCATTCTTTGGACTACTCTCCTTCTCTGGGGGGAGGGTGCGGACAACATCTGGAGTGCTGAGGACTCCTGGCGGAGGCCGGGAGCACTCACGCTGCCGTGCTAATTTCTGAGGGGAGGAGGTGGGGCGGACGCCAGCGTCATTGCACGTCCCCGCTTCCGAGAGAAAAAATTCAGCAGAAAAAAGAAGGAGGGGGGATCCTCAGTCTAAGCGAAGCCTCCCCAGGCTTCAATTCACCCCTGCTGCCGCACTCCCAACCAGTTACTGCTCCAGGGTGCTGGTATTGAGGGGGACCAGTGCCCCGGCCCCACCCTCCAGGGGGTAAGCCAGGGGTGACCAGGAGGGGCGGCAAATAGGCAGGTGGTGGGAGCTCCGGGGGCCGTGACTAGGCCGAAGAATGACGGAGGACCCCCAGGAACAAAGGAGAATTGCTGGATGTATCAAGCTCGTTCACACCTCGTTCCTCTAGAAGTCACCTGTGGAGTGGGCTGGCAGTATAGCCTAGAGGTTATAGGAACGAGGTGTGAACGAGCTTGATACATCCAGCTGACCAGACCTGAATTTGATTCTCACAACCTCCACTTGCATACTGTGTGACTCTGAGCAAGTCACTTAACTGCCCAGTGCTCTCAGGTCACCCCTGAAAACAGGTATTTGTGCCTAGTGGGCCTTACCCAGTTACCAAAGACTAAAATAAAAAAAAAAAAAAAAAAAAAAGTATCAGAGTGGTCAGCATCCAAAAATACAGAAAATCTAATGGAAGAATCCTGCATTGTAGTTTTAGGCATTTTAGAGGTCGGTTGGGTTCTAGTAGACCATTTTCTAGTCGACATTCTCTGTTCAGTAGGACCCTCTACCCGGGGGGGGGGGCATGAAGCCAGATAGAACCTTATCCAAACAAGTAGGCACTGAACCATTTAGTAAAACAGGGGAGTGGTCTGCAGAAACCTCAAGTGGAGGAGAAGAAGTCACCTGTGGAGCGAGATCAAGACGGGACTCAGACTCAGTAGGGGGTGAAGGGTCCAAAACAGCAGGAACAGACAACTTAGGAATAGGAACATCCTCTGCCAGGTGAGGTGTGGAAGTTTTATTAAAGTCTCTCTGGGCCAAGGTGACCAGGAGATGTTGCTTCTCCCCATCAGCAGAAGAGGATTTCCTATGAGCAGCCTCAGGACAAGCTACATAAACATGACCTTCTTTCCCACAGAGGTTACAACGAACAGAGTTGGAACATTGACTACTGAGATGACCCGTCTTGTGACAAAGAGTACATTTAATCTGATCACAAGCACTGCTAATGTGACCGGGAAGCCCACATTTATAACAGGTCCTGGGCTGACTAGGACACAACAGAACACCCCTATCCCTACCTAAAAAGAAACAATTAGGCAAATGGTGGAAACCCCCTTCTTCTGAGTGCAAAATGACTTTTATTCTCCACCCACCAGTCCAAATCTCTTCAGAATCAAAAACGACCTCTGGAAGGCCAGTTACAGTACAGCGCTGTTTAAGCCAAAACAGCAAATCAGGAACACTGACACCTTCATTTCGGAAGAGAACAGTGATTGTTTTGTGAGCAGGCCTGGAAAGAGGAAGCACCTCGAATGGGGCCCACAAGGGGGTATTCTTAACCCGATGATATCTTGCCCAGAACTTGTCAATGCCATTCCCCAACTTAAAGCTAACATCAAACACATTATCCCCTGAAACATGAATCAGTGCATATAATTCAGAAACAGTAAATTGTAAACTGTTTTTCAGTAAAGTACATCCCACATAAACTCTATCAGGAAAGTTGTCTAAACCCCCTTGGATGCTCATCCACTCCAGGTGATACCGTTGGACAATTCCACAAAGCAGCTGGAATATTTCTCAGAATGTCAGAAAAGTCATAAATGTCACTAAGAACAGCCTCCATAACATCAGGCAGGGGGGGCACTAGCCCTTGGGGTACAAATCAGCTGTAAGACAGGAGTCTGAATGAGTTCAAGATCCGAGGGCAAGTGAAAAGGGGAATGCTGTAAACCTTCCATAGCTGGAAGAGGATCCTCCACAGGATCAGTCAAATATAAGGCAGGTAAAGAAACATCAGCAGTCAAAGGAGCGGTAACAGGCTCACGCACAGTACTTACAGGAGTAAAAGCAGACATCGTAACTCCCTGTATGTTAATAGATACAAAGCCTGAAATCCAGTTCCCAGTATCGGGGGAGTGAACCCAACCTGCAGCTTTCAGGGAGTCTTCAACAGACCAGGGACCTCCATCTGTAGCAGGAACATCAGCCCAGCTGATTTTGCTGGGACACCCTTTACGAGTAACCCCCTCCAAGCAGGGTTTGTCTGAAGCAGCAGTAAAAGAAAAAACTGTGACAGCAGCTTGGTCTTGTCCCGAGCAGTAAAAGACGATGCCCGGTTTGTTCTAAACTTCCTTCTGGTCCGTGACCATAGAAACAGTCAAAGCAGTGTCAACAGGAACTCCTTGAGTCTCCACCGTGTTCCCCAAACATTTAGACTGGAATCGCTCCACAAGTTCTCGCTTCTTCCTCGGATAGTGCTGTTCTTCGAAAAAGTAACAACTTCTGCAACTCAGCATCAGCGGACTCACCAACAGGTAGCTAACCAGTAACAGTAGAGCAATCCAAATGGTCTGTAGAACACAAAACTGCCGAACAGGCAGCCTCCATAACCATAGCAGATGCAGCATGTTCAGGAAGAACCTCTGTCTCAGACAGCTTCAGAGCCGAGGAGGAGACAGATTCCTCGACCTGCTGCACATCCATCTCCACAGTCAGCAGCACAGCAACTGACTCGACCATCTTTTGATGGCCAAAGGATTCCCCTGCCATCGAGTTGGGGAATTTCCCCGGTTTTCTGGCCAAATTTCCCTCATTCACTAAAGATACCACCAACAGCTTCATCTGGTTCAAGGTCAGTTGCCATTCATCTGTATCACCTTCCCCCGGTCGTACCTGAAAATAGGCAGGATTTGTCTAGAGCACTTACCCGGTCAACAAAAACTAAATAAAAATAAATAAATAAATAAAATAACTGCCACCCTCTTTTACCCACGAACACTTAGAATTTACAGAGGTTGAAGGATAAAAGAGTACTGTATTTACAAACAGGGACAGCATTGCAGAAGTCACAGTGGGTAGCCATCTGGGTACAAGTGATCACTGTACTGTGTGGTTTGACATAAGAAAAACCCCTGGTGCCTAGTGGGCCCACCTGCCCACCAATTGACACCCTGGTATTTGTATGAAATTCCCTGGTGGCTAGTGGTTCCTATGCCATCTGACCGTTGTCCCACAGTGGTACATAAATTACCCTGGTGGTCCATGATCCTGTCTCCCAGTGGAGTTTACGTGATCTCTGGTGGTCAGTGTTCCCACCCAGTCTCCAGTCCCTTGCTCCCCATGTCTTGGTAGAGTCTCTGGTGCCTAGTGCCCCCCCACCCTCCAATTGCCAGGCCATATGCCATTCTAGAAGATAACTGAAGTAAAACGTTTGCAGGACATAAAGGAAAACTAAATGAAATAACTCCCAGTCCATAGCATCGCATCTAGTGCTCCCCCCCCCCGAGTACAGAGGCCGTGAGCATTGTACTATAGACAGAACACACGCTCTCTGTTATCAATATTATGGCTCGCCAAGGAGGGCTATGCCAGTTGCCGTATGGGCTTTTGTCGCACCAACTTGAGAAAGACGGCCTCTAAAAAGGTATCTGAGAGTGACTGATCTTCAAGTGGCTCTGGAGACTTGGGGGTTGACAACTTAAGCTTGTGCTGTTTGGGGAGCCGGTAATCTGGGTGGGAATGGTGGGCTTGGGAGCACCAGTGGCTGAACAACAGGTGGAGGCTTGTCCTTAGCAACACTAGAGAACTGAGGAAAACAAAATTGAGAATAGGCAGCAGCAGGTTACTAAAAAAGTGAGGGTAGACCAGCCCAGTGACGCTGAGGGCTGAGGCACTGGACACCTTACTTCATGCTACTCCGGTGACCTGTGTTCAGGAATGAGCACAGGTCGCCGATGTTTGGCAGGGGAGGAGAAGGATTGAGCATCCAACAGACTGCTCTCTTTCTCTGGGGAGGGGGTTCCTCAGTGGTCAACGCTCGTCTGCTCCACTAGTGGAGGCTGGGGGACATGGATTCCATGCTGCAGAAGGGAATGGAGTTGGGGCAGACACTAGGAGTGAGCATGTCTTTATGTGTGTACAGTCTTCTCTGCGGGCATTATTGCATGCCCCAGCTTCTATGGAGTAACCAGAAAAAAGGTAGAAGTCACGGCACAATGGTGGAGGGCGCCTCTCAGGCTCCACTCCCAGCCATCCAAGGTGCTGGATCACTGAATCCATCTCCGGTGGGGGTTGGGGAACCCCGCTGACCCCGCTGGGAGGAAAGCCCTGGGAGTTTGGGTCAGCGTTGGCTGCTGGATGCTGGGGATGGGGCTGTGGATGCCTTTCGGAGGTTAGCTGGCTCAGGAGGAAAAAGGCATAACCAAAAAATAAATAAATAAATAAAAAATAAGTGTGGGCAGGTACCTTTCAAGTGCAAAGATAAGCAATTTTAGGCAGCCCAACTTGGAGCTCACTTGGACGCATCCACCACCATCAGCTAATCACCAGAAGTTGCATGGTTGCTTTCACTGAGGTGCTACCTGTATATACATAGATACATAGACAGTGTCAGCAGATAAAGGTCTACAGCCCACCCAGTCTGCCCATTTGAGCTTGTAAGTTTACTTTATGTTTTCTTAGAAGCTTGTTGCCCCTTAACCCTGACCTCCAGAATTCCTTTATGTCTATCCCATGCATTCATAAATCCCGTGATTGTTTCAGCCCCCACCACTTCCTCTGGCAGGGTGTTCCACTTGTCCACCACCCATTCTGTGAAGAAATTCTTCCTCACGTTTCCTCTGAATCATCCTCCCTCCAACTTCATCCCATGCCCTCTAGTCCTGGAACATCTTTTTCGCTTAAAAATAGTGTATTCCTGCATCCTGTTCCTCCCTGTAAGATACTTGTATGTCTCTATCATATCCTCTCTTCTCCTCCAGGGAGTACATATTCAATTCCTTCAACCTGTCCTCATAGGACTTGTGATGCAATCTTGTACCATCTTTATTGCTCTCCTCTGAACCTTCTCTACCCTGTCTATGTACTTACGTAAGTAAGGTCTTCAGAACTGTACACTGTACTCTGGGTGGGGCTTCACTAGTGTCTTGTATAGTGGAATTATGACCTCCCTTTTCCTGCTGGTGATGTCCTGCCTATGCATCCCAGCATCCTATATGCTTTACCCGCTGCCTTGTCACACTGTTTCCCTACCTTGAGGGCATCAGATTTGATAACCCCAAGATCCCTTTCCTGCTTGGTGCATGCTATATCCTCACCCCCCAACTGATATATTGTGCCAGGGTTTTTTGTGCCCCATATGCATTATCTTGCACTTCTTTGCATTGAATTTCAACTGTCAAACCCCTGACCATTCTTCAAGTTTCTGCAGGTCCCTTCTCATTCTGTCTACACCCTCTGGTGTGTCTACTCTGTTACAGAGCCGACCGGTCCCAGCACTGATCCCTGTGGTACCCGCTGGTCACTCTTCCCTCTGTGGAGTGACAGCCATTTACCACCCCCCTATGTGGCTGGGGAAGGGCTAGGGAACTTCACACCAAGTCCTTCAATAAGTTGGTAAAGGCATGGTGCAAGGAGAAGAGTTTTGGCTACATCAGGACTGAGGTCTCACCTGATGGGATGGAGACCTCTATAAAAGGAATGGCCTCCATCCATCCTGGAGGGGTACGTCAATTCTGCATGGAAGGTTAAGGTGCTACTTTGATGGACATTTAAACTAGCTAAGGAGGAAGGTACAAAGACTGATGGAGGCAGAGATAGTGCCCCTAAGAAACTATAGAGACATGGAAAAGAAGCCATGGGGAAGAAATTCCCCAGGGGTAGAGGGAAGCAAGGACAAGGAAGAGGGCAGGGTTGGCAGGTCAGAAAGAGAAACTAAAGTTGGGAAAGAGGGTAAGGAGGGTAGGCAGAGAGATAAAAAGTAGAAGACAGGACTGGAGTAATGGAAGTGGTGAGGGATGGAAGCAGGAAGGGGGACAGGATGGGGGGAAGTGGGAGAAAGTGAATGGAGAACCATGTGTGCCAACCCAAAGAGCCTAGGAAGCACAGTTCCTGATCTTGAGGTAATCATTATGGAGGCAGACTTGGATCTGGTAGCCATAATGGAGTTATGGTGCACCAACAACCACAGCTGGGAAGTGGCCATCCCAGGCTACGCCATGTTCCGGAAGGACAGGTCATAGTGGAAAGGCAGGGGGTTGTTTCATATTTGAGGGAAGTTATACGGGCCACTGAGATACAGGGGCACGGGGGGACAAGGAAGGGTTGGCTGTACTATAGGTCAGCCTAGAGACAGGATTGTGGTCCTTTATTTGCATGTGGGTGATGTACATACCTCTGACACAGGGGGAGGAATTAGAGCTTCGGGAGAAACCATTAGCAAAATGGCAAGCAAGGGAGAAATATTGATATAGGGGGACTTTAATATGCCAGATGTAGACTGGGGCATTCTGGCCACAGTTATAATAAGCAGGATGGCCATCCTTGACTTCCTATAAGGGATATCTCTCAGGCAGCTGGTTACACAACCCACTAGAGACAGAGCAGTGCTGGACCTGGTACAGTGCTCCCTTCTTAATCTGCACCCCTTTTATCTGACACCCTTGCTTACTACCAGTGTGAGCTGCGGTCCCATTTTCCAGAAACGTTATCTCCCCTTTTAACTGCCAGGATAAAAGAGTACTGTATTTACAAACAGGGACAGCAATACAGAAGTCACAGTGGGTAGCCACCTGGGTACAAGTGATCACTGCACTGTGTGGTTTGGCATGCAGACTGGGCAAGAGAAAAAACACAGTATGACGAGTGTGCTAGACATCAGGAGGGCAGATTTTTAAAGTAATGGAAAACTTGCTCAGTAAATACATCAAGGGGAATAAGCGGGGGAAGCGGGGCATGGAGACTCATTGGAAAAGCATTAAAGAGGGGACAGCCAAAGCAATGACAGGCTGTTTGAAGGAACTGAACAAGGGGAGGAGGAGGAGGAAGAGGCTGCCATCGTTCTCTAAGGAGGTTGCAAAGGCAGTGAAGCAGAAGAAAACAGCATTTAGGAAGTACAAATAATTCCAGATGGAAGCAGAGTGAAATATCTGGTAAATCAATGGGAGGCAGGAAGCAGGGTGAGGGCAGCTAAAGCACAAACAGAGGAGAGGAATGATGAGGTTAAAAAAGCGACGACTGTCTTCAGATACACAAGTGACAAGAGGAAGAAAAGTGGAGGGATAGTGAAAATCAGGAGGGCAGGAGGTGGGGAAGGGAACTGTGCAGTGGAAGTTCAAGAGAAAGTTGAAATTTTCTATGATTACTTCTGCTCATCTTTACAGTTTGGGGAGGGGCAGCATGTAGCAGCAAGCACCAGGGGGAGTGGAAACAGGTCATTTCTTGGTAGAGAGAGTCTGGAAGAGAAAGGAAGGCCTAAAGGAGAATAAGGTGATGAGCTATATGGGATGCGCAAAAGGGTACTAAAACAACTGAGCACAATGCCAGCTGCCCTCTGGTTATACTATTCAGCATCTCATTGGAGATGGCAGTTCCAGAGGACTAGATGAAGGACGATGTGATTCCTCTGCACAAAAGCTGTAGCAGGGAAGATGCTAGCAACTACAAGCTAGACAGTCTCACATCAGTGGTGGGGAAATTAACAATAGTTAATGAAGACCCTACTGAAGGAGAGACCCATGAAGTACTTTGGGGTGAATGGGCAGCAGTACCATTGGCAGCACGGTTTCTCAGAGGAGATGTCATGTCAAACAAATCTCATAGATTTCTGTGACTGGGATACTAGGAAGGTGCATCAAGAGAGAGCAGTGGATGTGGCCTATCTAGACTTTAGTAATGCTTTTGACACTGTGATGCACAGGAGGCTCACTAAAAGGTAAGCATCCTAGGGGTGAGGGAGAAAGTAGTAAGATGAGTATCTAAAAGGTTGAAGGATAGGAGTCAAAGGGTGGTGGTAAATGGCAAACACTCAAGGGACAGGAGGGTGACTAGCGGGGTGCCACAGAGTTCAGTGTTGGTACCGATCCTTTGCAATGTCTTCATAAGTGACATTGCTGAGGAGCTGGAGGGGAAAGTGTGTCTCTTTGCGGATGATACAAAACTCTGCAGCACTTAGGAAGGAGTGGAGAGAATGCAAAGGGATCTGGTGAAATTAGATGAGTGGTCTAGGGTGTGGCAGCTGGGTTTCAATGCCAAAAAGTGTAAAGATATACAACTGGGGCGAGGAAACCCAGAAGCTGTGCATAAAATGGGGGGAGAGGTACTTGCAGTCACCAAGCAAAACAGAGACCTCAGGGACATCATATCTGATGACCTCAAGGTAGCTGGTCAGTGTGACATATCAGTAAGAAAGGCTAGTAGGATGCTGGGGTGCATTGGGAAGGGGATTTCTAGCAGGAGGAGGAAAGAGGTGGTGCTGCTGTTGTATCTCTTACTAGTTAAGCCCCAGCTGGAATAGTGTGTCCAGTTCTGGAGTTGGTACAGAGGAAGGCAACCAAAATGGTGTGAGGGGTGCATGAAAAGCCTTACATGGAAAGGCTGCAGAACTCAACATATACTCCCTGGAGAGAAGCATGAGAGGGGACATTACTGAAACCTACAAGTACCTTACAAAGGTGAACAAGCTGTAGGAGGAGTGTCTCTTTCATAGAAAAGAAAGAACTGGAACACGAGGACATGTAATAAAGCTGAAAGGGGGGGGAGTTTAGGAGGGATGTGTGAAAATACTTCTTCTTGGAGAGGCTGGTGGATGACAGAAATAGCCAGCCAGTCACAGGTAGTGGAGGAAAAGACTGTAGAGCTTCACACAAACACGGGATAGACACAGGGGGCAAATAAGGTAGAGGAAGAGGGGAAGGGAGAGACACTAGTGGCCAAATTGGATCAGAGGTGCCATAATAGGAAGGGAAAAGGGACAGGCTAGATAGGCCTTCTGGTCCTTTTCTGTTGACAAAGTCTGTATTTCTGATTCTATGGGAAAATGTTCACTAAAGGAGTCAGAGCAAATACTCGAGGATATTTTATCTGGTCTGTTGATAAGTTTCTAATTTAGATGCATACCAGACTTCATTTTGGGGGTGCACCTAGTTCTGGAAGTTATTACTGTAGCTAAGAGAAGTGGTGCTCATATTTTAATTCCCTTGATGTAATTTCCTTAATGTTGTTCCAATTAAGGTGTTATCACCCAGTAACGAAGTCTTGGCATTAAGGTGGCATTTGGGGAGAAGATCAAAAGACAGAGAAGTGAGGGTTAGGGATATTAGGCGGTCTGTAAAAGCAACTTAGAAACATAGATTTTGACAGCAGATAAGGACCGCTTGGCCCACCTAGTCTGCCCATTTCCCTACCTACAGGATAGGCCGCCGATCCTAGTTAACCAAAAGCCTATTTCTTGCTACCTCCACAAGAATTGCCTTATGTCTGTCCCATGCATTCTTGAATTCTCCCACAGTTTTAGACCCCATAACCTCCTCAGAAAGGCTGTTCCATGCATCCACTACCCTCTCTGTGAAAAAATACTTCCTCACATTGCCCCTGAACCACCCCCCCCCCATCTTTAAATTGTGTCCCCTTGTTCTTGCACGTCTCTTTTTCTGAAAGATGCTACCCTCTTGGACTTTGTTGATTCCACCTAGGTACTTAAATGTTTCTATCATGTCTCCCCTCTCCCTTCAAGGGTATACATCTTAAACTCCTTTAGTCTCTCCTCGTACGGCTTCTCTTGCACCATTTTCCCTGCACCATTTTGGTTGCCTCCTCTGGACTGCCTCTGTCCTGTCTATGTTCTTGCAGAGATGGGGTCTCCAGAACTGGACACAGTACTCCAGATGGGGTCTCACCAACTGTCTATACAGAGGGATAACAACTTCCTGTTTTCTGCTGGTGATGCCTTTCCCTATGCATCCCAGTATACCCCCAGCTCTCCCTACTGCCTTCTCACATTGCTTGCTAACCTTAAGGTCATCTGATATGATTACCCCTAGGTTCCTTTCCCTTTTTGTTGTTGTTACTACCTCGCCCCCATTGTGTAATCTTCCCCTGGGTTCTTGTTTCCCAGGTGCATTATTTTGCACTTCTTTGCATTGAATCCTAGCTGCCATACTTCTGACCATTCCTCCAACCTTGCCAAGTCCCTTCTCATCCTTTCCACTCTTCCCTGTGTATCAACCCTGTTGCAGATCTTTGTGTCATCTGCAAAGAGGCATACTTTTCCTTCCAGTCCCTCTGCAATGTCACTTGTAATGACATTAAAAAGGACTGGACCCAATACTGAACCCCATGGTACCCCACTAGTAACCCCTCTTTCTTCAGAGTGGACTCCATTTACAATTACTTTCTGTGTCCTGTTGTCCAGCCAGTGTTTTACACAGGCTACCACCCTGGGACCCACTCCCAGGCTGGTTAATTTGACTATTAATCTTTTGTGTGGGACTGTGTCAAATGCCTTGCTAAAGTCTAGGCAGGCCATGTCCACAGCCCCTCCCTGGTCTACTACTTTGGTCACCCAGTCAAAGAAATCTATTAGATTTGTCTGACATGACCTTCCCACTGTGAACCCATGCTGCCTTGGGTCCTGTGCCCCACTGGCCTCTAGGTACTCAACAATTCTTTCCTTCAAGTGACTCCATCACTTTCCCAACCACAGAGGTCAAACTGACAGGTCTGTAGTTTCCTGCCTCTGTCTTGGTCCCACTTTGTGAGAGGGAATCACATCCCCTTCCTCCAGTCCTCGGGTACCACACCATCCTCCCATGATTTGTTAAAAGAGTAGTCAGTGGTTTCACTAGTTCCCCTTAATTCTTTTAGAATTCTGGGGTGAATTCCATCAGGCCCCATTGCTTTGTCCACCTTCAGTTTTAGGAGTTCTTGCAGAACCCTTTCTTCTGTGAAAGGACTGGGATCGACCCCCTATCAAAGTGCTTCTGTTAATTGGATTAGGCACTTCCCTCCTCTTTTGTGAATACTGAGCAGAAATATTTGCTCAGTATCCCTGCTTTTTCACTGTCCCTTCTGCCCACCCACTGTTCATTCTATTCAGCCTCACTATCCCTCCTTTGTCTTTCTACACTCTCTGATGTACCTATAAAGGTTTTATCCCCTTCTTAACCTAGTTGGCTATCTTTTCCTCAGTTTGGGCCTTTGCTATTCTGACTTCCCTCCTGCTTCCTTCTGCCTTAACTGGTACAGGTCTGTCCTGCTCCTTCTGTGTTTCTATACTTCTTGAATGCTATCTTTTCTCCCTGACTTCCCAGCCACCTATTTTGAGAACCATAGTGGCTTTATCTTTCATTTTGATTTGTTTATTTGCTTCACACAAAGGCTTGTTGCCTCTGTGATGGCAGTTTGATGATTCCCCATTGTTGCTCCACCCTCCTTCTAGCCTGTTTGCTAGTGCTTTTCTGAGGCACTCTCCCATCTTGCCAATGTCAGCCCTCCTGAAGTCCAGTACCCTCACTTTTGTATGGCTTGACTCTGTAGCCGAATTGAACGTGAACCACACTGTTTGATGGTCACTTGTTCCCAGATGGCAACCCACTTCTAGATCTGAGATCCTCTCACTGCCCCCATTTGAGAGTACGAGGTCTAAGATTGCTCCCTCACGAGTGGGTTCTGAAACTAGCTGTTTGAGACCTGCCACCTGTAGGGCATCGAGAATGGTCCTGCTCTTGGATGTGGCTGCAGCAAATGTGCTCCAGTTAACATCTGGCATATTCAGGTCTCCCATCAACAGTATCTCCCCTTTCTCTGCCATCCTAAAAATGCCTTCTATCATATCCTTGTCCATTCCTTCCCCCTGACATAGGGGTTTGTACACAACCCCTGTGCGGATTGTGGTGCCCTTTCCAGTCTCCAAGGTGACCCACAGTGCCTCCTCTCCTCCTGTTTGCTCTTTTGTTCAGTTGCTTTTATCCCTTCCTTTACATAGAGAGTTACTCCTCCCCCTCTTCTTCCCTGCCTGTCTCTCCTGTAGGTTATGTACCCTGGTATGTTAACATCCCAGTCATGGTTCTCTGTGTACCATGTTTCTGTGACTGTTATGATATCCAGGCATCCCTCTTCCATCAAGGCCACCAGCTCAGGGAGCTTGTTGCCCAGACTACGGGCATTGGTACTCATTACCCTCCATTTCCTGATGGCCTTACTCCTTTTTGCCCCATCTCTGTCCTTCTTGCCTTTGTCACTTTCTCCATTTACCCCTGCCCTTCTCCCTATTGACACCTCTATGTTGGTGTTTACCGCACTTACTACTGTGATTTTTTTTTGGGGGGGGGCTAGGATTTCACTCCTCCTTTCCAGTGCCTCCCCCCCTTGGCTAGTTTAAATGCTTGCCAATGAAGCATTTAAACCTATCACCTAGGATCCTGTTTCCCATCCTGGACAGATGCAGCCCATCACGCCAGTATAGGCTTGCATCACTCCAGGTGGACCCCCAGTCCCCAGTGAAGCCAAATTCCTGAGCTCTGAACGTGCATGCTACTTGTCTAAGGCCCCTCCCCAATTCCACAAACTCTTCCTGCACTGCTCTAATCCCTTTCTTAGCCAGGTCATTTGTCCCTAGGTGGACAATGACATCCAGCTCCCTCCCCTGTGCAGCTGCTCTGGCAATCCTGAGGATTCACCCCCTGTCCCTCCAAGCCATGGGGCCAGGCAGGCACCTTACCTCCCTCTCCCCATTGAAGTCTAGCAAGATTTTGATAGTAATGATTTGGGGTAGCTGGCTAGGTTGGTGTACTAATCTGGTGTTGCATGTCATGTACTTCATGCTATCCTTTATGTAACTGAACCGTCCCCCACTCAACCCAAGGAACTATTGAACATGACTATGGAAAAGCCATAGATAAAAATATTTCATTGTTAATGATCTGTGGTATGTGCCTTTGTTTTTTAATGATGAGGTCACTGGGATGATGTACTGAAGTGTAGACCAGATGTGCAGAAGATGTACCTTTGGTAGTAGGCTTCTCCTGTTTACATATACTGGGTGCAATGCACTAAGTGGGCACAGGTAATTGGAAATGTTGCATACCCCACACATGACCCAGCACCCTGTGGACATGTGTGCCCATACTGGCATTCACCAATGCCAGCCACCTATCCATGGCTCCTCCTCCCCGGCATTCAGGACTCTGAAGGGTGGCTGGGGAAGGAGTCATCGTCCTGGGCAAGCATCCAATGGGATGCGTCCCTAGGACCCATAATGGATCCCACAGCATAAGGTGGCATGGGTCTGGGGCTGTGCATGCCGAATGCAGGCACCCGGACCTACGTGGCATCATCCCGTCCCAGTTCGGCCACACCTGATAACACTGGGTACTCACCTGTCCAGTTGCCCCTGTCACCTCCTGCTATCCAGTGGTCAGGGGAAGCACGATGTGTCCTGTGCCTTTCCCCTGGTGACCGACAGCCTGAGTCCATGGATATGCACAGTGGGTTACGGCAGGGTCTACCCTGGTGTACCCTACGCCACCCACTGCTCCCAGCACTACACGGATTAGTAAATACTGTATAGTGCTGGCATGGCCCCGGAATGCCCCCAGTGCAGAGTTATCATGGAAAAGGGGGATCAGGTGCAAATGGGTCTGCATGCCCCCCCCCGTCAAGCATGCCACATAGGGGGCACAGTGGGTGTAGAGTGGCTACACACCCCAGATATGTGTGCATATCCACTCTGCCTCATTAGTGCATAGCGCCCACTATGAGTAGCCCTTTCACTTTTTTCTTTGGTGCTAGGTGTGTTGCAGACATAGACAGTCTAGAGCTTGGGCTTCACTAATATCATGTTGCAATTCCTCAACACAGTAGGGCTGTCATTGCAATGTCTTACTTCATATTTAGATGGCTCTGCTATTCACAGACTGCAACAAAGTTGCCATGTCCTTCTCCCAGAAACCCATGACTTTCAGTTCCTATATCCAGGAAAACAACTTTTATGCCTTCCCAGTGTTTTCTAGTGTTGTGCAGAATGCAGAATTCCACCAGCAGAATTAGCGTGGAATGATCATTCCACCAGCAGAATTTCACTGGTTCTTGGAATTCCACCTGCTGTAATCTGCAGAATAATATTCCATGGAACAGCATTTTTTCTGTGAAAAATCATTCTGCAACTTTTTCCACAGAAAATATTGAGATCCGTAGAATAAAATTCTGCAGAAATGTTGTGAAAAAACTCATTCTGCATTTTTATGCCTCTGAATTCCACCATTGTTTTCAGTGAAATTCTGCAGAATTAGAAAATTCCACGCAGCACTGGTGTTTTCCTTTACTAGCCATATGTGTTATGGGTTCCAGCAAGGATAGTTTAGGGAAATTGCCAAATACTGTCTCTCCTTCTCTGATGGGTTGGACTGTAGCATTGTAAGTAACTTCAAGGCATCATAGTGTTATATCAGACTCCTCTGTCCAGGCCAGTCTGATAGTGCAGTGAGTGGGGGAGTCATTTGCTATGATGGTGAAAGGGGTTCGCATCCCATGCCTGAACTGCCTTTCACTGGCTAGCAGAGGCTGGGCTTATGCATTCTGATGGTAGCACACACACAGCTTAGATGCACTAGCCAGTCAGACAAGTTGATTAAAAATTGCACTAGTCCACAGATGGTTGCACTAGCCCACAATAATAATGGTCAATTTTGATCGGTTATACAGGAAAAATGCAAGCCAAGAAATACTCTGATTATTGCATATTTATCCTGCTCCCACATTGCTTCCTGCCCCAGCAAAAAAAAAAAAAAAAAATGACTGCAGTACAATCACACTCAGAGTGTACCCCCATTGTTTTTTTACCATGTGCTTCATTCTTCCTCTTTCTTCACCCCTTCCCTGCCAAACTAGAGAACACCATAATAGCAAATGTTCAATCAGACAGTTCTACCTCTGCACACACAATAGCCAACATCATCATGTACGTCACCACAGTCCCACCCTGACCTGCAGGGCCATGCACAGAATCAGGCAGAGAAAGACACTCTCATCCCCCACCCTGTGATGAACCAGAACTGCACTTCTGGAAGTTTTCTTACACTGCGAAGTGAGTCAGGGGAAGTTCTATGATTTCTTTGGAGATAGTTAAACAAACACATGGGGCTTGGGATGTAAGAAACTTTGACATATCTGTTTATATATACCAGGCACAAAAATTGCAATTTAACATGCTCTGCCCTAACAAAAACAGATTTTTCATAACAGTGTCCTTTCATCAGTCAAAGGGGAGCAATATAAAGGCATGACGCTGTACTACCTCTCTTTCTATATAGGATAATCTATGCATTCCAGGAATACCTTTTTTAACCTTTCAAATTATATATTTTACTAAGGTTTTGCTTTGTACCATACATGCTTCAAAGCATCATTTTTAGGATGAAATGACATGCTGTATGGTACTGCATTGATGGCATTGACTGATGTGATCCATTAAGAGGATCTGAGAACCATACACCAGTCAGTAATGGCAGCTATGGGTCTATGGATGGCCACTTCAGAGTCTAGTCTGTAGTGGTGTCAATGGAAAGTATAGAGTGGACAGGCCACCTGGCTGGGCAGACCGTGTATACATGATAGCATTCTGTCACTGCAGTGTTGGATACAGACACTCAGAAGGTTGTTAAATGAGGCGTACTGGTCTTAATATTGTGGGAAAAATCAATGACAAGTTCAGCAAACTGGAAGCTAGTGACTTAACACTCCATGCTCGATCACAGCATGCACACTAGCTGAATGTCCTAACAATTGAGTGATAATGACTCACACTGAGTTTTTTGTTGGATCCCCCTCTTAAACTGCCAGATAATTGTAGCTCTTAATGAGCTGTTAATCACACCAGGCCACCTGGAACACTGAGGAAGATTAGCAAAAGGACTACAGCCTGCTAAAGTAGGGTCTTTTTCAACTTCAATAACAACCATGAAGAACCCTGCACTAGTCAAAACAGACAAGTAAAGGGTTAGCTGCACTAGCCCTGGCCAATCTGCACTAGGTTCAGGGCTAGTAAAACAATGTTAGGGGTCAGACCCTGCTTTAGAGCGAGAGAGAGTGTGGGTGGTATCAGCTAGTACATTATTGTCTGCTAGTGCAATAGGGAGCATGCACTGACATATTTATTTATTGAAAATGTTTCACCAGGAAAGGCACACTGAGCAAAAGGATGCTCATCTCATGGTGCAACCTGGGGGGAAGGGTTACAGTGGAGGCAGATCAACATACAGACATTGAATATTGAATTGCGCAATACAGATGATGTACATAGTTGGGAGGGATTACATAAGCACATTATTTACAATAGGTGGAACAATACAGGAGTACTTTAGCACATTTTTTACAATAGGTGAAACAGTACAGGGATCAATCATTAAGGACAGGGTATACATATCATGGTACACTTCAGGTTAATACATGACTAAGTAAGTGCCAATAACAATGCATGAGTGACGGTAGCATGACATGAGCTGAAGCGAGATGCACAAGTTGACAGTAGGAGTTGGAGGAGAGATGGAGGGTGATAAGGGTGGGGGAGGAGGTGAGCAGTAGCAGTGCAAGTGCCATTTATCTTAAAAGTGTGTGTGTATTTGTTGGGGTGGACTATAAGAGAAGGGTGTGTCCAGTCAGCAAGCAAAGGAAGTAAAAATAATGCTTACATTTAAAACAGTAATGACTTGACCTAGCTCTCCTCTCCCCCACAAGCTAGGCAGCCCCCTACAGATAACCCAAGCTGGAGTTACAGTGCAAAAATATTTTATAATACACTCTGAGCCTCTTTCACTAGTGTTTCTGCAAAGCTGTTCTGCATGTTAGAAAAGAACAACATTTTGTAAGTGCTGTTGATTAGCTACTGAAGTTGTTCTCTACTTCGAATGCTAATCAGTAGTACCTAAAAGTGGGTGTGGCTCGCACTAGCTTAAAGTGAAACAGGAAACAGACAAGTGATAGTCCATC
This sequence comes from Neoceratodus forsteri, assembly GCA_016271365.2. Taxonomy (NCBI): domain Eukaryota; kingdom Metazoa; phylum Chordata; order Ceratodontiformes; family Ceratodontidae; genus Neoceratodus; species Neoceratodus forsteri. The sequence continues at coordinate 36,297,623 of CM057450.1, forward strand.
TAGACAAAATACTGATATTTTGTCTAGATGGAATATTGACTGATCAACTCGGTTTGAGGAAACCGGTATATCTTTATTTTAAAAAAAGATGCTCACGTTGCTGTATATACAACAAATGCAACCCTGAGAGTGAAGAACAAGCTTGGTTCTCACACCTTGTAAATAAAGTGCCATTAAAGAGCACTTGTACTTCACTCATGTGCTTTATGACATCACTTTACCTACTCAGAGTGAGATCAGCTTGTTCTTCAGTTCAATTCAATTTCAATTTTGTTTAGTAAAAGCAATTAACAGGATATTACATCATGTGAGTTGTCATTCTCATGTATAGTGCCAAGCTATCTTCACACTGAGGCATGCATTATTCTGTATATAACTTGCTTGTAGCATATAAAAATGGTGTACAGGTAACTTGCAAGGCATTCTGGGTGCTGCTGCTACCAAGTTGTAAGTTATCTTTGCACAGTTTTTATATGCTACAAGCAATTAATAAAATATTGTTGCACTGCAACCCAAGCTTGTGTGATTTACAGCTGGGTTTGTGAGCATGAAACCCAGTTTTTTATGGCTGTGTGGATGGAGCTCCACAGACATATCACTGTCATACTTGAAAAGGGCACTGTGGAAACACATGGCCAGACAGCTCTCAGGCGTGCTCCCACTGTACTGTGGCAAATGTCCACCACGCTCCCTTTTACGTGCCCTTTTCCTCCACCGGCTGCATGAACACACCCCCTTTACAGGGCACTAATTTTTTCACTGCAGCTGCGAAAGTTACAACTGCCATGCCCAAGAAGGCCACCAAATCTAAATGTGCATGCGTGGATATCACGCATGCGCAGTGCTGTCAGGGTGGTCTTCTTGTATTTAGCAGACTCCAGTGCAGCAATAGCTTTGAATATTCTTTCACTCAGTCTCGCTGCTTTCAACAGCCATACCAGCTCTGACCAGAGTTTGTTTGGTATAACGATGTTGTGCTTACTTGGGTCCTACTATATTCTGTGTGGTTGTTGTTGTTGTGCACGGGCCCCCTACAAAAGGGGCTCTACTATACTCTTGTATAGCTGTGATAGTGTGTGGGCCCCCTACAAATGCTGGGACTACTGATGCTAAAGTTGACTATATTTTTCCCATTTTTGTTTCCTTTTTTTTGTCATTCAGACAGCACTTCAGCAATGAGTCAGTGCTCAGCCTTAATTGACTTTTCAGTATACAGCAGGTGTCAAATTCTGCTAATCAATAAATTCTTATCACCTGCAGTCTCTCTCTCTCTCTCTTTCTCTCTCTCTCATACTACTGAATCAATTAGTAGTTAATTGATTGCAAATTAAACACAGCCTGACAAACACCCACTCACCTCTCTAGGGCATTTCTCTAACCAGACCTACTAACTTTATTTTTTTTTCATTTGCCTCACAAATGAAATGTATTATCTGGCTCTTCTGAGTATGACACCAGGTGCTTACCTTCACTGAATGTCTTCAGAAAAACTGGTGAATACATTTATGCACATTATTGTTACTTGAATGACATTCTTGAAGATAGGTATGGTGGAGATGCAATGATGAATGTTGCATTATATGTCCTGTCTGTGCTTTGCACTCCTGTATTCTAATTGTCCTGGTGTCCCAGGGATTTCTCCAAAATGCATTGCATACTGTAGCTGAAGATGCTACCCTTCCTGTATACTTAAAAAATGTTGCTGTTGGTATGACCCAATTCCCAAATCAGAAATGTAGGACAATATCCTTGTCCTGACTGTTATGAATTCTCAAATGTCTGGGAGCCTGTTCTAACTACATAAAGAATGAGAGGACCAGCAGCAAGGATGCCCAGTGGCCATATGTGGACTGGTCTGAGCCTAAAGTCCAACTCTGATAGGAGCTCCACAAATATTTTTAAACTTGGCAAAGAAGTAGGTTCAGTTAGTATGCAGTACAAAGGCAAAGAAACAAAGGAATTCACCAGCTGCACTGTCAAATATTCTTCAATATCATATTCTTTATGTTTCTTAGATTTCTTGTCTGGGCCCTTTACCAAAGTTTCTCCTTTAAGGCTTTCTCAGGGAATCTGGGCCTCTTACCTACTCTAAGATTGAAAAAGTGCAATTCAATTTTATAATCTATCTTGAAATACTCCTGTAAATTGGCTAACCATCAATTTTAAATTCTTACTTCCCTAATCAGTCACAAGCTGTCGAAGCTTAAAGCTTTTAACTGCCATTTACCACTGCTCATTTCAGCCTGTATGTATCATCTTTATCATTTCCTTTTTTAATTATTCACAAGCTGATATAGCTTTGACATTTTTTAATAACTTCCACTGTTGCTCATTTCAGCCTGTATTTAGCTAAGGGGGAACCCTGGTGGTGGGCGAAATGCTGCCATTCTGCATGGAATGATGTAAGAGATGGCAGTGATGTGTAAGTACAGGCTTAAATGAACAGAAGTAATCATTTTTCAAAAGTTTCAAAGCTATATAGGATTGTGAATAATTAAGAAAGTCAATGACAAAGAACATATGAACATATGAAATTGACAGCAGATACAGGCTATATGGCCTATCTAGTCTGCGGGAGTGTGCAGCACTTCAGCCCATTAGACTGCAGATACCCCAACCGTTAACTCTTCCCTCCCCAACTGCCCCCCCCCGGTATGTACTTTCCCCTTGAATTTGTCCCACCACTCTTGAAGCACCCCACAGTCTGCACTGATACGAGTTGCTCAGGCAGTGCATTACACCCTGTTACCACTCTTTCAGTGAAGTAGTGCCTCCTCCTTTCCCTTCTAAATCTGCCCCACTTAAACTTCAGGGAGTGCCCTCTGGTATCTCTTTCATTCTGAAGAGTGAACCCACCTTGGAAGCCTACTCTGTTCATTCTCTTCAGGTACTTGAATGTCTCGATAATGTCCCCCCTCTCTCTTCTATCCTCCAGGGTATACATGTTGAACTCTTTTAGTCTTTCCTCATAAGTTCTATCCCCCAACACCTGGGTCATCTTTGTTGCTCTTCACTGCACTGCCTCCAGTAGTTTGAGATCCCTTTTCAAATACGGGTGCCACAACTGCACGCAGTACTCCAGGTGCGGCCTCACCAAGGACCTGTACAGGGGCAATATGACTTCACTACATCTGGATGTAATCCCCCTTGCTATACACCCTAACAACCTGTTAACCTTAGCCGCTGCCTTCCTACACTGGGCCAAGTGGTTTAATTCCCTGGTCATCAGCACCCCTAGATCCTTCTCCTTGTTGGATGTGGACAGTTTGATACCATCCATCCAGTAGCTGTATCCTGGGTTGTTGGCTCCAAAATGCATCACCTTGCACTTTTTGGCATTGAACCCAAGCTGCCAGATGTGCAACCACTAATTGAGTTTTGCTAGGTCCTCCTGCGGTAATTTGCCAACCTCCTCACCATCCACCTCAGCATAGATCTTGGTGTCATCGGTGAAGAGGCTGATCTTATTCTTGATCCCAACCACTAAGTCTACAATGAAAATGTTAAACAGGACTGGTCCCATTACTAGTCCCTGTGAGACACCACTTGTCACTGACCTGGGCTCTGGTACTTCTCCCCCCACAACTACCCTCTGTTGCCTGTCCCTCAAACAGTTTTCTACCCATCGGGCTAGCTTCCACCCTGTACCAAGACTCCTCAATTTGCAGGTCAACCTTCCATGTGTCACTGAATTGAAGGCCTTGCTGAAATCTAGAAGAAACATACAGGCTGAAATGAGCAGTAGCAAATTTCTGTTAACAGCTTTAAGCTATGACAGCTTGTGGCTAATTAGGGAAGTAAGAATTTACAGTTGATGGTTAGCCAATTTACAGGAGTATTTCAAGATAGCTTATAAAACTGAATTACACTTCTTCACTCTTAGAGTAGGTAAAAGGCCCAGATTCCCTGAGGAAGCCTTAAAGGCAAAATGTTGATGAAGGGCCCAGGCAAGAAATACATGCATACATACATACACACATACATACATACATATAATTGCTGGCAGATAAGGACCAGTATGGCCCACCTAGTCTGCCCTATGATACTTCTATGAATTGAGTATCCTCTTGTCTCCCTCTGATTGTTGCCTTCTTTCCCCCTGCCCCCCCAGTTAAGTCCACCCCCTGCACCCTCATGATCCCCTTGTGTCTTTCCCACGCATGCTTGAAACCAGAGACAGTTTCAGCCCATACTTCCTCATCCGGAAGCCCATTCCAGGCATCCAACACCCTCTCCCTGAAAAAGTACTGTCTTATATTTCCTCTAAATTCTCCTCCCTCCGGCTTCATGCCATGATCCCGGACGATGAGCCCTTTTTCCTCTGAAATAAGCTTCCCTCCTGTACCCTGTTAAACCTCTTTAGATATATGAAGGTCGCAAGCATGTCCCCCTCTCCTTCCTTTTGTCCAAGGAGTACGTATTTAGATCCCTCAGTGTGTCCTCATATGCCTTCCCTTGCAGCCGATGAAACATTTTGGTGGCCCTCCTTTGGACGTCTCCACCCTTTCAATGTCCTTTTTCAGATGCAGTCTCCCGAACTGGACACAGTACCCAAGGTTGGGCCTGACCAACGCCTTATACAGGGGTATAATGACCTCCCTCCTTCTGCTAGCAATACACCACCCTATGCATCCCTGCATTCTGTTAGCCATCCCTACCACCCTTTGGCACTGACTAGTTGCCTTGAGGTCAGCCGTGATGATGATTCCAAGGTCCCTCTCCTGCTAGGTGACTGTTGTTTCTTCCCTCCCAGCACATATTTTGCCCTAGGGTTCCTATGCCCTAAGTGTATAATTTTGCACTTCCCCTCATTGAACCCTAGCCCCCACTCCTTGGACCACTGCTCCAGCTTTTTAAGGTCCTCCCTTATCCTGCCAACACCATACAGTGTATTGACCCTGTTGCACATCTTTGTATCATCTGCAAACAAGAACACCTTGCCCTTTAGTCCCACTGCAATGTCTCCATTGAAGACATTGAATAGGACTGGGCCCAAGACCAACCCCTGTGGTACCCCACTTGTCACTCTCTCCTCATTAGAGAGTACCCCATTAACCATTACCTTCTGGGTCCTGCTGGAGAGCCATTTTTCGACCCTCATAACTATAGCTGGTCCTACCCCAAGACTGCCCAGTTTTTTCCATAGCCTTTTATGAGGAACAGTGTTGAAAGCCTTTCTGGAGTCCATATAGGACACAACCACTGTTCCCCGGCAGTCCACCACCCCCCCATCACCCAGTCAAAAAACTCTTTCAAGTTTGTTTGGCAGGATCTTCCTCTGGTAAATCCATACTGCCTGGGGTCAACCAGCCCTCTCCGCTCAAGATATTTTTTGGTTGAGACGTTAAACCGAGGTCCCATCTGCCTGGATTAGTGGTAGTTCAGGTGGATGTTAAAGATCCCATGGCACTTATCGAAAAAAGAGTAGGGGAATCTCCCCGGTGTCCTGGCTAAATTTCCCTCATTCACTAAAAATACCTCCAATAGCTTAATCTGGTTTAAGGTCAGTTGACATTCATCTGTATCCCCATCCCCAGGTCGTGCCTGAAAATAGGCAGGATTTGTCTAGTGCACTAACCCGGTCAACAAAAACTAAATAAAATAATAGTGACTCCATTATATTTCCTACCACAGGCATCAGGTTGACAGGCCTGTAGTTGTCCACCTTTTCCCTGCCCCCCCATGTAGCAGAACCACATTTGCTTTTTTCTAGTCCTCTGGGACCTCTCCTGTTTCCAGCAACAGGATAAGCAGCTCTGCCTGAGGTGCCACCAATTCCTTCCTGAGTTTCTTTAGTACTTGAGGGTGCACTGCATCTGGTACCTTTGCCCTGTCCTCCCTAAGCCTCAGTAGTTCCTTCATCACCTTATCTTCCATGAAGCGGGGTAGTGTCTACCCTTCCCCCCAACCCCTTCCCTCCAATTTTGGACCATATCCTCCTCCTCCTCCTTGGTAAGAACTGAGCTGAAGTATTTATTTAGCATATTAGCCCTCAGATCATCCTTCTCTACACATGCTCCCCTGTCCTCTGTCTTATTATCCCAGCTTTAGTTTTCCTCCTCTTTCCTATGTATCTATAGAATGCCTTGTCCCCGTGCTTTATTGTACTTGTTATATTTAATTCCGTCAGTACTTCTGACTTTCTCATTGCTTTCCCCGCCTCTTTCTGTAGAGCCTGGTAATGATACCTGTCCTTCTCCCTCTGTTTTTTTTTTTTTTTTTTTTAAGAATGTCTTTTTCTTGGTCATCACCTTTTCTGCTACTTCCCTCATAAACCACATAGGTCTCCTTCTCCTACTACTTTTCTGATGTGCCTGACTCCCATCCTAGTAACAATTTCAATAGTCTCCCTTATCCCTCTCCATTTCTCTTCCACCCCACTGTATTTCCCATCCTAGCTAAGGCATCAGCCCCCTGGAAAACCAGGGCCCTTGTATGGCTGTTCTCCAATTTGATTTTTATCTCGAAAACCACTGATCTATGATCACTGGTTCCCAGAGGTTCTGTCACTTCCACCCTATCAATACTGTCCCCATTTATGAGGACCAGGTCCAGTACAGCTGCCACTCTAGTCTGTCCCGCCACCAGTTGACTGAGGCCCGCTTCCAAAAGTGAGTCCAAGATATCCCTACTCCTAGGGGTTACAGCTGCTGAGATCCAAATCTAAGAAAAATAAAAGAATACTGTATCATATTGAAGAATTTTTGACTGTGTGGCTAGTGAATTCTTTTGTTTCCGTGTCTGAGACTACCTGAAGGTGACCCAGAAGACTTCTAGAGACAGTGAAGACTCAGTTGGTGAAGTGTGATGCTGGCATAGAAAAGAGTTGGCACTGCTCCCCAAAACAGAGTCAGTGGCATAGTGAGGTTGTGGAAAGATGTGAATAAGCAGGTCTTCATTACTGACACTAAAGAAGAATGTGGCCTGTCAGAGGGACTGCTAGTTAATCCCAGCTTGTTGTATGTGCAAGTATGTGCATTTACCAGAAGGATCAATGTACAGGTGAAGAATGGCGACTGTATTTAACTACTTTTCCATCAGGAAAGACACACCTTAGCCAGAGTGTACTGTACTATACAGACATGGCAGTATTACCCAAATCCACAGAAGAAGGAGCCAAGAAAAGTATTGTCCCCGTAACATTTGATTTCAGACTCTCACCCCTGCCTGAGGAATAGAAGGCTAGCATGCATCAGAAACAGGCCAAAAGGCTTAACATATTATCACTGAGTGACTTGGACACTGGATGCATGAGAGGGGAAGAGTATCATGTCTGCCTGCATGACCATTCCTCTTTTTGAGAGAGGTATTGATGTCTGGCACGAGTAGACATTACCAATGTGAGAAGACATAAGTTCATGTAGGTGTCTTACTACCAATGTAAGAAGACACTTTCAAGAGCTTTTAGCAGTAATCAGAAAAAACAGAGTGTCATCTTGTGGGGAAGGTTGAGATTTAAGTATGTAAAGTACTACAGCTCAGTCTAACAACCCATCTAATGGGAATTTACCTTCTGCTATATGGTTACAGCTTCTGCTTCTGAGAAAAGAGATGCCTGGTTCATGCAAAGTGTCTGACACTTACTCAGAAACTTTACGTCTGCAGCCTTACTACAGGTACCTTGCAGCCTGATCCTCTCAAATCTCAGATGCTAACCAGGGTTGGGACTGGTCTTTAGTTGTTTGGGAGACCTCAAGTGAATGACAGGTGCTTCAAGAACAGGTGTTGGTAGCTCTGCAAGGGGCACTCTCCCCTTGATCATAAGTAATAATACTTATTCTCCAGCTTGGTGCTCGAGGGATCCTGTGTTGTCATAAGGTGTCATGTTTTGGATGAGACATTAAAGTAGAAATACTACCTATCCAGGAAGTGATCAATTTCCATGTTCTGTTGATCTACAGAAAATACGGCCTCTGCCTGTCTGCCCATCTTTTACTGCTGCAGTCAAGATGGCGGGTGGAAGAAATGTAAGCAATAACAAAAGACAACTAAGTAGATTATGGGGAAATAGTACAATGCCTGCAAGAAAGAGTACCAGGGACATGCTCAACAAAGCACAGTGAATAAATGGTCGAAAAAGCGCATATTTTTTTACTTAGTATTGCTACTGTAAACTGAGCTTTCGTCTGCCTGTTTTGAATTAGTTCAGGTGGATGGTGAAGATCCCATGGTACTTCTCTAGAAGAGTAGGGGCATTTCTCAGTTGTCCTGGCAAAATTTCCCCCATTCACTAAAATACTACAAGCAACTTAATCTGGTTCATTATCTATCAGTACTTCATTTATCACCCTTGTGGCACAAGAAAAGGGTGGGTGACAAGGCTGAAAACACAAAAATATTGTCTAGCCTTCTTTTCCCTGTCAACAACAGTAGATAACCAGCTGCTGTACTAATGGGATGTCCCTGTTATGTACCCTGTACATGTCAGAGGATGTGACCTGCAATTTACACAGTACCTGCCTTTTTCAGCAAGTTACAGTGCAGACCATATATAAAATTTGTATTATGAAAGAGAATACTTTATAGAAAGTCATCAGGCTAACAAAGCTACTGCATTAAAAAAGCGTGGAAATATCCACACTGCTCTAATATGAACTAGAGGTAATTTAATCAAATTACTATGAGGAATCCTTAGTTGTTTAGGCTATAAAAAAGGTCTCAGAAGTACTAAAAAAGCCTCTATTGTCAGTTTGTGACTCCCAAACAGCAGTCAAATTCCCTTCTGTAGTTGCTCTTTCAACTTCTGCAGACTGAACGTAGAAGCATTTTTGAAAAAAAATGTTTATTAATGTAACCACCCTCTCTATTCATTCAGCTTGCAGCAGGTTACTACAGAGCACTCAAAGGATTAAGCCTGACCCTGAGAGTAGTTCTCAAGTGGGCCTCAGCCTGGAAATGTGGGGCTCGATTTTCAGAGAGCCCTTAGATCACTGCAATTTGCAGTGAACTATGGCTGCAGCAAACTTCGGGTGCGTCAGAACCCTATACGTATTTTATAAAACAGGGATCCCTGCACCACACATCCAGGAGTTGCCACAGCCTCTGGGTTGTGCCAAATATTGGGCACATTTGTGGGGTATGATGGAGGAATCCGTTCCCTTCCCCTACCTGGCACAACCCTAGGTGACCCATAGAGGTTGGGGGTAGCTGTGCCTGAAAGGAGAGGACCAGGCTGATGGAACTCTAGTGGTGCCATAGGGGGTAAAGGAGTCCCAGCGGCAGTGGGAGGGATGTGTGCAGGCACCCAGTGGAGGTGCCTGCGAGTTGATATGCAGCCAAATGGGCTGGGTGGGGGGACATGACCAGACCAGTATGACCCAGACCCCAGTTGACAACAACCCAGGCACCTGCCCCACAAGTCCCAAAGTCCTCCACATTGTAGTCGGGCATCTGCTGGCTACAACATGGGGGACTAAGTACCTCTTGACTGTCACAGCATGCAGGGCATGTTCCCACCCACCAAATTCAGTCCACAGCCTACACCCACAACCACCTACTGCCTTTAGGAGACTGTGGTTCCTCTGGGGCAGGTACCAGAACTGCTGTCAACTAGGGTCTGGGTCATGCTGGTCCTGACATGCCCCCTCTACCTGGCCTATTCGACTGTGTGCCAACTTACAGGGCACCTCTGCCTGGTGCCTCCAAATGTCATTCCCACTGTCTCCGTGCCCCCAACACCCCCCCTATTGCACCACCATGGCTCCTCTGGGCCCTGATCCCAACCTTCCAGGTCTCTCCAATTTGCTGCTCTGCCAGATAGCCACACAGGACCCTTAGACCACCTCCCAGCTGATCTAAAGTGAATCTCCACTTGTGACCATGGCAGGGCTTCTGGAATGCCAAATAAGGGGATGGTGTAGTTCCACCATGGAGCAAGCCCCCTTGCGATTGGGTGCAATGGTGTTTATGATGCAATGGTGGCACAGGGTGGTATTGGCACACACTATATCAATTTTGACATACCCTGCATTCACAAGTTGGGGATTGCTGCAAACGTTGGTGCAAGGTGCCACTTGCAACAATGCATTTTGGTGCTGGCACCTTGCACCAAAGGTTTGTGTTTGAGACTCGAGCCCATGGTGTCTGGACTTTGTGCTTAGAGCTTCCTGACTCAGCCAGAAGTGAGAAAATCAGGCATGGATAGTCCCCACTAATGACAGATTTAAAGCATTCATAGTGAATACTAATATTTTGAATATAACTAAAGAACAATCAGAATTACTAGCTAAACCCATGACCATAGATAAGTTGCAATCCACTATTTCAACCTTTTCCACTGGAAAGACACCAGAGTCAGTGGATTACCTAGCCATTTTTACAGAAATTTGACACCCAAGATGTCTAAGTTTTTATTTGCCATATTTAATGAATCATATGAATAAGGTAATCTCCAACGCACATTTTTGAGAAGCCCTGATTGTCCTTCTGTATAACGAGCACTTATCAATGTTGAATGTTGATTGCTTTGGTCTGTTGAGCTCGTGCATTCCCCCTCTGTCAGTCGCTCACTCTGTTTCTCCCAGTGCTGCAGGCTGCCCTTTTGTACTGGGCTCCTGCCTGCATTGGCACCTTTTTCTGCCCACAAAGACATCCACAGCTGTCCCAACAGAACTCCGTTGAGGTGGCTCACTCCCCCTGTCTCACTCGCTCATTCTGTTTCTCCTGGCACTGCAGGCTGCCATTTTGTATTGGGCTCCTGCCTCTGTTGGCAGCTTTTTCTGCCCACAAAGAAACCTGCAGCAGTCCTGACACAGCTCTGTTGAGCTTGCGTACTCCCCCTCTCTCACTCGCTTATTCTATTTCTGCCAGCGCTGCAGGCTGGCCTTTGGTACTGGGCTCCTGCCTGCATTGTCGCCTTTTTCTGCCCACAAAGAAATCCGCAGCAGTCACGATACAGCTCTGTTGAGCTTGCTCACTCTATCCTCTCATTCACTTGTTGTGTTTCTCCCAGTGCTGCAGGCTGCCCTTTTGTACTGGGCTCCTGCCTGTGTTAGCACCTTTTTTTGCCCACAAAGAAATCCACAACTGTCCTGACTGAGTTCTGTTGAAGTCACTCACTCCCCCTGTCTCACTCGCTCATTCTGTTTCTCCTGGCGCTGCAGGCTGCCCTTGTGTACTGAGCTCCTGCCTCTGTTGGCACCGTTTTCTACCCCCAAAGAAATCTGCAGCAGTCCCAACAGAGCTCTGTTGAGCTCACTCACTCCTCCTCTCTCACTCACTCATTCCATTTCTGCCAGCACTGCAGGCTGCCCTTTTGTACTGGGCCCATGCCTGTATTGCTGCCTTTTTCTGCCCATGAAGAAATCCGCAGCAGTCACGATAGAGCTCCATTGAGCTTGCTCACTCCCTCTCTCTCACTTGCTCATTCTGTTTCTTTCGACGCTGCAGGCTTCCCTTTTGTACTGGGCCCCTGTGTGCATTGCTGCCTTTTTCTGCCCACAAAGAAATCTGCAGCAGTCCCAACAGAGCTCCATTGAGCTCACTCACTCCCCCTCCCTCACTCGCTCATTCTGTGTCTCCTGGCTCTGCAGCCTGCCCTTTTGTACTGGGCTCCTGCCTACATTGGTGCCTTTTCCTGTTCACAAAGAAATCTGCAGCAGTCCTGACAGAGGTCTGTTGAGTTCGGTCAGTCCCCCTCTCTCACTCACTCGATCCTAATCTGCCCAAACATTGATTTCCCACAGCGACTGTGGTACTGTGCACTGGAAGCACAAAAACACATGTTGCCCAGGATGTGAAAAATGAAAGCTGTACTATTCATAATGAGGTGTGAAAAAATGTCAGTGTTGAGAATCTGGAGTGAAAATATTACTAATTTACGAAGTTACAAGAGTGAGTGGAAACTGCTCAACGCATGCTCATAACAGAGTCATTTTATGGAGTTTCAGCACAAAATTTTCAACATAGGCATTTTAGGACCTCTGCTCATGAACAATGTCACTGTGATTTTCTTAACATGTCCCAAACACTACTTTCCCACAGCTACCGCACTATTCTGCACCGGAAGAGCGAAAACACATTTGGGCCAAGATGTGAAAAATGACAGCTGTAGTGTTCATAAGGAGGTATGGAAAAATGGCAATGTTGAAAATCTGGAGTGAAAATATTGCAAAGTTGCGAAGTTACGAGTGTGCACGGAACCTGTGCAACGCATGCTCATAATACACTCATTTCATGGACTTCCATCACAAAATTTTCAACATAGGCATTTTAGGACCTCTGCTCATGAACAGTGTCACTGTGATTTTCTTAATGTGTCCTGAACACTAATTTCCCACAGCGACTGCACTATTCTGAGCGGAAACTGTGAAAACACATTTCAGCCAGGATGTGAAAAATGACAGCTGTACTGTTCATAAGGAGTGTAAAAATGGCAATGTTGAAAATCTGGACTGAAAATATTGCAAATTGGCAAAGTTATGAGCCTGCATAGCAACTGCGCAACACACGTTCGTAAAACAGTCATTTTTTTTAATTTTTTCCACCTAATTTGCAATATACACTTTTTGGGACCCCACCTCATGAACACTGGCACTGTCATGTCATTAATTGGTCCTAAAAGGTGATTCAACACAGTGACTGCGAAATCACCTTTTGAGACTGATTAACTCCATGTCAACAGCTGAATTCATGAGGATGGGGCCCAATAACCTCATGTTGAAAATTTGGTGCCAAAATTCCCCAAAATGCCTGAGATATGCAAAAAAAGTTGAAAGAGCCCTATTTATGCCATTATACAGCTGACTGGCATTTACTCAGTTCATGGTCGGCTTTGAAGAGTGCAGACATGTTCCTGGTCCACTGAAGATCATCGCACCAGACTCCAGAGGTAAGTATGGGCTCAATGCTGGGTAAGTTACTTTTCTATTACTTTCTATTACTTTTGGAAACTTGTTCCAGAAAGCTCTGTGTAGTCACTAGCAAGGATGGAGAAGTACTGGAAAAAGTAATACACCTTACAGTTACAATTACTTATGTCTTTTTATACAAAAGTAATGCATAATTGTAACTACATTTAACTAGTAATAGCCTATTACTTTCAAATAAATGTCATCTGTTATAGTTTTTTATTATTTTTGTATTGTTTTTATATAAAAAAATAACTGTAACTGTCAGGTGTATTACTTTTTCTAGTACTTCTCCATCCTTGCTAATGACTGCACACAACTTCCTGAATCAAGTTTCTAAAAAGAAAAAGTAAATAGAAAAATACCACAGTATCATGGGTTGAGGGGTGAGGAGGCAGGGTGCGCTGTGGGTGGGCGTGGATTGTGGGAGAGGCCAGGGATACTGCAAGGGACAGTTTTATTTTTTACAGGTTTAAACAAGAAAAAATAAATTGTGGGATGTTTTTTTCTTTACAGGGGCATTGTTCACACTGGTGCAGGCTCCCAGCATGCCACCTGAATGTTTTGGGGGGCTGTAGCTGACGGGGGAATCAGCATCCCCATTAGTACAAAGGGTCATTTGGCAAGCTGGGGTGGGTTCCCAGCATGCCACCTGAATGTTTTGGGGGGCTGTAGCTGACAGAGGATTGGGCACCCCTATTGGCACATATTCAGTGCTGGGGGGGATAGAGCTGAGGAGGATTGAGCACCCCCTCAGCATAAACTGACCATTCTGGCAGGGGGACCATTATGCCAATGGGGAGTGGGCTCCCCCATCAGCAACCTGAACTCACACGGGAACTGCAGCCAATGGGGATTGGGGCCCCCGTCGGCAAACACACACTGTTGTGGTGGGGCACATGCTGCTGTGGGAGACTGGGCACCCCCTCAGCACTGGGGGCTCACTAATATTGTTTGCGAACATGGCAGCAAGCTGCTGTCATGTTCACAAATAATATTACAGTACCAACGCTCTACCCAGCAATGACTGGTTGCTCCCTCATTGCAGTGGAATGGCTGATGCTGCAATGACGAGGCAGCCCCTGATTGCAGTGCCTGAAACGTTTCAAGGTGGTAGCACACTGGCTGAACTAGTGTCAGCAGCAATGTGCCACCCCATTGGGGGAAGTGGTCCAAGCCTTTAAAGGCTGTGGGGACATTGGTCACAACAGTGCCACGCCTCCACAACCTGCTTCTGACAAGCTGCCACAATATGTTTCTTGGGCATGCGCGCAATCAACATAAAAAAAGGAAAAATGAGCAAGAATGCTTAAACTGTAGACCAACATCCCTATTAAACATGGATTATATGATAATAGTTAAGGCACTTAACTCCAGAATCACTAAATGTGATGGTAAGCAGAGACAAAGCTGGATTTATAAAAGACAGACAGCGAACATAAAACATAAGACTAATGTTGATGTTTTAGAAGACAGAATTCTCAGATAAATTAATGGCTTTATTAATATTTGACCTGGAGATAGCATTTGACTCTATCAAATGGCACTACCTGCAGACTAGAATAACTAAATTTGGATTTTCTGAATTTTTTATTAAATGGGTACTGAATCTATATAAATTATCTTCTGTGGCTTTCCTCACTAAAGGATACACATCACAGAATGTTCTCATTAAAAAGGGAACTAAGTAGGGATACCCACTTTCATCTAGCGTATTCCTACTCATAATAGTTGCAATAGAACCCCTTATTTCAAAAAGTAAAAATAACCCTAATACTGAAGGCATAAAAATTGAAAATCAGGAATGCAGAATCATAGACTATGCTGATGACTTGTTCATTATGATCCAGAACCCCAGTAACTCTTTATCCAATTTAATTTCTATTGTAAGTAACTTCTCTAAGATTTTGGGTCTTAAAATAAATTGGAACTAGTCTGAACTAATGCCTTTCAGAAGCTTATTTTCTAGAACATAGATGGGGCCGTCAGCAGAATTTTTTAAATGCAAAAATGTATATATTACTTACTTAGGGATGAACATTCCAAAAGACATTTCACAGATGGTTAAGCTATACCTTGAACCACTGATTGAATATATTATATGTCTTTAGAGTTATCAGATGGAAAAAACTCTTTTTACCCTTATGGAGGAAATTAATTTAATAAAGCTAATAATTTCACCTACAATCATTTATACCCTAAGTAACTTACATATGCCCATAAATAAAGTATGGTTCAATCAAATAAATAAGAAAATACCTAACTTCCTATTGGAAGGAAAACCTCCCCGGATCAGTATGAATAAATCAACTCAACCTAAAGAATGAAGGATGGCACATTTCACCTAAAGGAAAAAATTGATTCAGTCTCCCAGTTCTTAACTTGTATCATCTAGCCTTTGCAGCTAAACAACTGTCTTGGTGGTAGAGTAAGGTTCATTCATCAAAACAGCCCATTTGGACTTAGTATGAAGCAATGATTATGAAACCAGATATTTAGCTTGGTTCTCACACCTTGTAAGTAAAGTGCCATTAAAGAACACTTGTACTTCGCTCATGTGCTTTATGAAATCACTTTACCTACTTAGAGTGAGATCAGCTTGTTCTTCAGTTCAATTCAATTTCAATTTTGTTTAGTAAAAGCAATTAACAGGATATTACATCATGTGTGTTGTCATGCTCATGTACAGTGGCAAGTTATCTTGACACTGAGGCATGCATTATTCTGTATATAACTTGCTTGTAGCATATAAAAATGGTGTGCAGGTAACTTGCAAGGCATTCTGGGTGCTGTTGCTACCAACTTCTAAGTTATCGTTTGCAATTTTTATATGCTACAAGCAATGAATAAAATATTTTTGCACTGCAACCTAAGCTTGTGTGTTTACAGCTGGGTTTGTGAGCATGAAGCCCAGTTTTTATGGCTGCATGGGTGGAGGTCCACAGACGTATTGCTGTCATTCTTGAAAAGGGCACTGTGGAAGCACATGGCCAGACAGCTCTCTGGGTTGTTTCCACTGTGCCATGGCAAATGTCCACCACACTCAGTTTTACCTGCCCTTCTCCTCCGTCAGCTACATCAACACGCCCCCTTCGCAGGGCACTACTTTTTTCCCCACAACTGCAGAAGTTACAGCTACCATGTCCAAGATGGACACCGAATCTAACTGCGCATGTGCAGGTATCATGCATGCGCAGTGCTGTCAGGGTGGTCATCTTATATTTAGCAGCCTCCGGTGCAGCAATAGCTTTGAATATTCTTTCACTCGGTCTCGCTGCTCTCAACAGCCATACCAGCTCTGACCAGATCTCGTTTGGTATAACCATGTTGTGCTTACTTGGGTCCTACTAAATTCTTTTTTTTTTTGCAATTTAGTTTAGTCATATTTATTAACATATAACTACAACATCAGTGTCATCATAGATTGCAAAGTTTGAGCCCCCACCATGGGGGAAACACAACATACAACAAATCATAATAATAGCAATAATGCAAAATGGAAAAGAGGAAAAGGAGAAAAAAGAGAAGAAAAAAAAAAAGAAAATCTTACCTTCCCCTCCCTCCCAATCAAGAGCAATTCAATAAAAAATAACAATCAAAAAGCAGAGGACCCCCCTCCCGGCATGCACCCCTGTCTGTAACTAATAAAGAAAATTGAAATCAAGTCCTCTGAAAAAAGGTGAAAAAAGAAAAGTAACTCATTGCATTCTGTCAATCAGCCCCACTTGAACCGTACCTGCCCAGGAAGAGTAAATGAAGTAGGGACATTGCTAATATCCAAATTTACCTTTTAACTCTCTAAAAAAGGGACTCCACATCTCTTGAAATCTAATCCAAGAGCTATTAGCATTCACCATGCTTCTTTTTGCATTTAAAGCAATTAAAAAATCTTACCACTATTCTGTAATAGACAGGCTCCAGGGATCCATCCAAAGTCTTAGAATTATAAGTTTGGTAACCATGCTCACCATAGCAATCTGTGTTTGAAGTGCTAGTGAGGGAACCTTGGATTAATGCCCTAATAGACAGATTTCTTCTGTGGAGTAAGCTGATATTGGGAGATATTTTTAAATGTAATCTTTAACCAAATCCCAAAAATTGTGAATCTTAGGACATATCCATAACTTATGATGAAGGGTGGCAAAAAAAAGCACCACACTCAGGACACCCTGGGAAAGACAATTTACCCATCCTATATAACTTATGCAGCATATAATAAAGGTTATGTACAACACTGAAATGAATGTTCCGTACTCTGTTTTATTTAATTAACTTAAAGTTATTCAATCATATGGACTGCCATTAGGTCTCGGTTAGCTGGATTTCTAAAGCGTAATTCCAGTGATGGTCTACTGGAGTGTAGCTTTGCCACCGGTTACTGACAAGTGTTTTTTTTTTTTTGTATAATATTTTTATTCATTTAACTGCCACAACAGTGATACACATACTTAACAAACTACAACACTTCAAATTAAAAAAAAAGAGAAAAAAATTTAACATTTTGACTTCATTAATTATACACAATCAACACAAATAAATGGTGCACACAAGTACCTTTGCTCTCAAGTTCATTTCTTCCTTCTTTGCTTTATATCCCTGGACCGTTCCTTAATTTCAGTGCCTTTTCCCCTTTGGAGCTACTCCAATTACTAATTTTCCTTCCCCTTTCCTTCCCAAGGCCCTCTCTCCTCTTTCTCCCCCCTTTCAGCCTAGAGTGCCCTCCCTCAGAATCCAACCTTCCTGCACCATAAGGGGAGCTAGGAATGGACTCCAAGTCCTGGTAAAACCTTCCTCTCTCCCCCACATTGCATAGGTTAGCCTCTCCAGCTCCAGGGTCTGTAGCACCATCCTCCTCCAAGCTTGCACAGTTGGCGTGAGCTGGGAAACCCAGGTGTTTTGTATACCATGTCATGCCAGGACATATAGCACCCTGATCCACCTGGGGAGCAGTGTCCACTCCTCTCCCTCCCCAATCTCTACTCCAAATAAGCAGCTCAGAGGATCTAATGGCAGCTTCCTACCAGCGATCCTACTCACCTCAGTGACCATCTCTTTCCAACATTTCTGCAGCACCGGGCACATCCAGAAACAGTGCATGTACACTCCCCTCTCCCCCCACATCTACCACATAGGGGTGATACTGCAGGGTGTGCCTTATGCACAATCACCGGTGGGTAGTACAGCCTGTGGACAAATTTAAAATGTGCCTCTTTATATTTATTGCAGGCCATGATCCCAGAGTGCATCAGGAGCAGCATCCCCCAATTTTCCTCCATGATGCATCTCCCTAGGTCATGTTCCCATAATTTTTTCATCCTAATAGTTCTGTCAGGGAGTATTTGTTTTCCTCTTTTTACTGCCTGACCAATAAAACCTTTCTCCTTCTCTTTGGCCTGGTAGATCACAGTCTCCACCGAGTCCACTTCATATGCCCCTTTAATCTCCCTTCCCAGACTTCCCATAAATGCCCTCACTTGCAGAAACCTAAACCTGTGTCTCCCCCCTCCTCCCACCACTTCTTGTAGTGTTTGAAGGGAACACAGTTGCCCTCATACCAAGAGGTGCCCCAAACTCCATATTCCCTTATGTTCCCATTCTCGGAAGCCCTTATCCTCCATTTCTGTTACAAAAAAGGGGATTATCTGCCACTGGTAAAAGCAGTGTCTCCTCCCCCTGCCTCCATCCTCATCTCCCAAGCATCCTCCAGGCCAGCAATACTTGGACTACTAAGGGGTTGGCCTTTCCACCCCACCTATATGCACTCGGGCCCCTCCTATGAAGGTATGTCATTAGGTTAACTTTAGTCATCTCTTGTTCCATCTCAACCCAGCTGGCTACCTTAGGCCTATGTACCCAATCCGCCACATACCTCTGTTGGATAGCCAAGAAATAATTTTCCAAATCTGGAAAGTTCAGCCCCCCTCTTTCTCTATCCGCTTTCAGCCTTTCCAAACTTATCCTCAAGTTTTTCCCTCTCCATATGAAGGAAGAGGAAGCTTTTTCCAATCTGTGAATATCCTCCCTCTTCAATCCTGTGTGTAACATCAGCAAAAAGTACAGGATCCTGGGAAACACGTTCATTTTAATATGGTTGATTCTACCGAACCATGACAGTGGCAGCTGCATCCACCTCCTTAGGTCCGTCTCAATAGTCTTCACTAATTTGGAGTAGTTGAAATTGTACAGGGACCCTAGGGATTGCCCCACCTGTACACCTAAGTACATCATACATGTACCTACCATTTTTAGTCCCCACTGTCTAACTTCACTCCTCGAGCCCTGATGCCACATTACCTCTGACTTTCCTAAATTGATCTATTATGCCTGAGAAGATACTAAACTCCTCCATCAGCTGTAAAAGTGGAGGAACCGATCGGCCAGGGTCCCTTAAGAATAGCAACATATCGTCCGCATATAATGCAAGTTTATGTTGCATTCTGTCCTCCCCTCCCACCCCCATTATTTCCTCATTCCCCCTTATGGCAATAGCCAAAGGCTCAATCGCTAGAGCAAACAAGAGAGGGGAGAGCGGACACTCCTGTCTTGTACCCCGCCCAAGATTAAACTTCTCTGACATATTACCATTCACTAACATCCGATACATTACCTGCACTCACTTCAGGAAAGCTTCACCCAGACCAAACCATTCCATCACCTCGAACAAGTACTCCCACTCTACCCTATCGAACGCTTTTTCAGCGTCCAGTGATATAATCCCTATGTCCTCCTTTCTTCTATTTGCCTGCCATATTACATTGAGTAAACGCCTCATATTATGATATGACTGCCATCCCTTTATAAACCCAGTTTGGTCTGGGTGAATCAGCCCCAGGAGGACCTCCTCCAGCCTGTTGGCCAGCACCTTAGCCAATATTTTAAGGTCACAATTCAGCAAAGAAATCGGCCTATATGAAGCACAGAGTAGTGTGTCTCTCCCTCTTTTGGTATAAGGCATATAGTGGCGTCATAGCATGTGTCAGGCAACTCAACCTCCCACGTCTCCCCCTTTTGCTGAAATACCTCACTTAACACCTTTTCTATCTGGGCTCCCATCAGCTTATAATACTCCACCGGGTATCCATCTGGCCCACTAGCTTTCCCCTTGTGAAGCTTTTGGATAGCTTTCCTGACCTCCTCCTTAGTTATTGGTTGTCCCAGTTTAACCCTCTGCTCCTGTGCGGCCTCCGGTAACTTGACTTTCTCAAGAAACTCCAACATCTGCACTTTTGTTCCCTTACATTCCACTCGGTATAGCTGGTGATAGAAAGAGCAAAACACTTTCTGCATCCCCTTGGCATCCCGGTGCAGAGTTCCCTGCTCATCCCTCACCCCTGTAATTTGTCCCATTCTCTTCCCGCCCTTCATAAGACTTACCAGCATTGGCCCCAGCTTGTTTCCCCACCCAAATATTTGTTGCTTCTTAAAGAAGTAAGTCCTGCCTGCCTCTGTTCTTAAATGAGCGTTCAGGGTCTCCCTCACCTAGGTCAGGGATCGTGCAGCCTCCCCCTGTTCCCCCCGAGCCACCCTCAGTTCAAGCTCTTTTAGCTTCCTTTCCAAATCCCTTCTCTGTTCCTGTCTTTTTTTCTTAAATCTGGGACATATACTTGACAATTATCTCCCTTATAAAGACTTTGCCCGCCTCCCAGAGCATGTCTCTAGACACCTCCCCTGTATCATTTGTCTCCAAAAAAAGATCCCACCTCTTCTCCAAGTGTTTCTTAAATTCCTCATTCTGGGCCATATATGTTGGAAATTTCCATGGGGGGACCACCCACTTCTCCCTACCTTGAATTTTCATTACTACCATTGCATGGTCTGATATATGTATGGGACCATGTCGAACATCCCAAACCCGCATATACCACTCTCTTGTCGGGTATATATAATCTAGCTGAGACCATGTCTTATGGGGATTCGAATAAAAGGTATACTCTCTTGCTCCTGGATTTGCTGTATGCCAGGCATCCACCAAATCTAGTTCTGCCATTCCACCTTGCCATTGCTGCATCCAGCCTGTCTCTCTCCCTTCCCCTCAGAGTGGTCCATAATTGGATCCATCGTCCAATTCAAGTCCCCTCCCAATATTAAACCAGGGAATTGTTCCTTGATCAATAAATCCAGTAAGGACATGTAAAATTGTTGGCCATAGGTTGCCGGGGCCTACACTGACCCCAATGTGATCCGTTCCACCTCTAGCAAACCAGATACAAAAATGTATCGACCCTCCTTCGGGTCTCTAACCACCCTCTGCATCTCTACTGGGAAAGCCTTGTGAATCAATATTGCCACACTTCTCTTATGTGCCGACACAGATGCTGCATAACACCTTCCCACCCATTCTTGGGCCAATTTGGCATGCTCAACTTCTGTTAGGTGTGTCTGCTGTATTAAGGCTATCTGGGCCCCCACTCTTTTTAAGGCTGTTAACAATACAGTCTTTTTAACTGGATTTATGATGCCCTGAACATTTCAAGTAACCACATTAATACTTTTTGTTATAGCCATTTGGAAACATTAGTCTTCTCTCTTTCGGTCTAGCATTCTTAATTGAGAGCGTATCACTCACCCCTAGATAATTCAATTTATCCAAATTAGCACCATTTTCACAACAAACATCAACAACAACCCAGCATTTAACTTTTTACAATCCCCCATCTGTCCCCCTCCCTTCTTTACTCCCCAACCCCCCTTTTTCTTCCCCCCTACATCCCCTGTCACCTCCTTCCCTTCCTCCTTTCCTTATCCTGTTACAGGTCTTCCTCCAGCTCCTCTTCCAAGTTGCCTGTTTTTGCACGCCACTCTTTTCCTCTTCTCCTCCTATATTCCATCCCCTTCCCCTCCATGGTTCTTGTTTTATTAAATACATCTCTTCCCTCCCCCCTTGTCTCTCTTTTACTCCCCTTGACACTAACCGTCTCCTC
Source organism: Neoceratodus forsteri (assembly GCA_016271365.2). Lineage (NCBI taxonomy): Eukaryota > Metazoa > Chordata > Ceratodontiformes > Ceratodontidae > Neoceratodus > Neoceratodus forsteri. The sequence goes on from CM057450.1 coordinate 36,319,392, forward strand.
GACTTGAGTGTCTGCCGCCTCCCCATATACTGACTAAGACGCTCCCACGCCCTCCCCTCACAGCCACGTTCATCGCTTCTCCCTTGTCTGTTTTGCATTAAATAATTCCTACCTCTCCTTACCATTATCCATACTCCCTCTTCTTCCCTTCCCCCTTCATCTGTCTCCTTCCACTGACCCACCTCAGTTCCCCATCCTATAAAACCTACCCCCCTCTTTGTCTCTCTTCTCCCCTCCCATGTATGAATCCCCCACAAAAAATAAAAAAAGACAAAAATGGAGGAAAGAGCCATATGAAGCAAGTGACCTGTGTGACAATCTTAGGCTAGCAGGGAGACTAGGCCGTGCCAAATAACCACGCGCTAAGCCCTGCTCCCCACCCACCCTCGTACCTTCATTTAAACGCTTCTTCCACCTCCATCTGCTTTCCTTCTCCAGCGCTTCCTTTTCCTGGCTTCTGATGCTCATCCCACGTACAGTCTTCCATGCCATGAGTCTCTCCTCCAGTACTCGGGCATCTTAGTCCATCCCTACAGCCTGCTCCATACATGACGGGGAGATTCAAGTGGTAGGGAGGCTCAGAAGAAAAAGGGGCACCTCCACGGCAGTCTCACACACAGGGGGAAGCTTCCGTCTCTCTCCGCCTCATTTCTTAAAGTTGTGGGAGTTAGGTAGAGAAACACAACACTTTAAACAATCTCCCCTTCTCCAACGCTAAATGGTTAAATAATGCAAAGTTCCTGCTCCCTCTTCAGCGCACTTTTTGCTGCAATGCTCTTACAAACTCCTTGGCCTTGTCTAGCTCCCAAAACTAATATGTTGCCCCTTCGTGTTTTATCTTCAAGGTGGCTGGGTACACTAGAAAGTTCTCAATCTTATGCTCTCTAAGCTGCTGCATAATTGCATTAAACATCTTTCTCTTCTTGAGCAGCCGGGCCAAGTAGTCCTGAGACAAGAAAAGCCAGTGTCCCTCAAACTCCACTTTGCCCTTTTCTCAAAATGCTTTCAATACCATTTCCCTATCTTGAAAATGGTGGAACCGAAAAATTATCTGCCTCGTCGGCTGATCTCTCAGCGGTCAGGGCATCACCGCTCTGTGCACTCGCTCCAATTTTATCTTTCCCTTCATGGGCTGGAGGCCCAGTAGCCCAGGCAGGATCCTCACACAGAAGTCCAGAGCGCTCTCTCCCTCCATCCCTTGCGGCAAGCCTCTTAACCGCAGGTTGAGGCACTGATGATAATTTTTCTGGTAGTCGAATGCTTCCTTCATTTCATTTATCTCTTTCTGTGGAGCTGCAACCTGCACTGGCATCACCAACAACTCGTCCTCCAAGTGCGATACCCGCTTCTCCACCTCCATAATTCTGCCTGCCTGCACTCCTTGTTGCTCCTGTATCTCTTGGAGCTTCAGGTCCAGCTTCTCCTCCAGTTTAATTAATCTTGGATCCAAGGCCACTATGACCTGTCCCATCACTTCCCTGCCCAGTGCGGCAACCTCCGCTGCTGACAATGAAACCAGGCCGCCATTCTCTCCTCCCTTTTTGGCATTTTTGGAGGCTATCCTTTGACTTTTCGAGGGACCTGGAGTCAAATACTCATCCATCCTGCCTTTCCTAGCCATGGGGAACCTGATTTCCCGGACAAAGGTATTTTTTATTCTTTAAAACTTGATTTTAGGCTGTTTAGCGGGAGCAGAGTGGGAATCTGCATCTGTTCAGTTAGCTGCTCATCAGCGCCCCCCAACAAGTGCTTTATGTAATTTAGAAACAGGTTTTGCTTTTTTGACTAGCTCTAGCAGGGGGCTTAAGAAGGGCTTTAATTGGTCTTCCCAGGGTGTTTTCCTCAGAAAACTTCTCAAGCAGTGCTGCACCTGTGTAAGGTAAAACACATATTTGGAGGATAGGCCCCATCCTTCTTGCAACTGTGATAGGGAGGGCAGGACAGTACCTTGTACAAACTGTTTTAAACTAATCGACGGTGGCAATGGTAATACCCTAGCACTGATCATATTATTACCTATTCTTAGATCAGGATTTTCAAAAAGCGGCTGAGAGATATCCTTCCTAATGCTAAGATGGTAATGGTTACAAAATTGGTTGAAGGCCCTAATACTCCAACGAATTGGAGAATCTTGAAGCTGAGAGGGAACTGCTTGAAAGGGACAATATAGAAGGCCTCACAAGGATTTCCCTTCCTTCTTGGCCTGCTCCCAGTCTAATTGTAACCCTATAATGTTATAAGGGGCCTCAAGTAAGGAAGGAAACCACTATAAAAACCTGGTTGCATGTACAGTATGTCTAGATAGTATAGGAGGAAATCAGGTAGTTGCAACCCGCCTTTCTGTTTTGGACTCGTGAGCTTCCAATAGGCCCTATGTGGGAGTCCCCCATTCCATATAAAATCTGAACAAAGCCTATGAATTGATTCAAAAGTAGCTTGAGGGAGATAAATACCTAGGTTATTTAGGGGATAGAATATCTTGGGTAAAATTGTCATCTTTAAGACATTGGTTTTACCCCAAAAAGACAACGGAAGTTTCTTCCATCGTGACAAATCTTCTTTGATATCTTTCAATAAAGGGTCTAAGTTCAGGTCTTTTAACTTACTTAGCTCTGTGGATATCTTTATACCCAAGAAGGTTACAGATTGTTTTTCTCATTGCAGGCCTAAGTCAATTATTTTTTCCTTATTCACCAGGGCTGACAGGGGAAAAACTACCTTTTTGTTCTTGTTTAATTTGTACCCTGATATGTTCCCAGACTCATCAGTGACCCATAGAGCAGAGGAAAGAGATTGTTCCCCTTCAGCTAAATGCTGAAGCATATCATCTGCAAAAAGTAAATGCTTACACTCCAAAGGGCCCACTCTAATCCCCTTAATAAAACTTTCCTGCTTGATTACTTTTGCCAGAGGTTCAATATATAAATTAAACAAAAAGGGGGATAAAGGGCAACCTTGTCTAGTGCCATTTTTCTAGGGAGAAGGATTCTGACAGATGGTTGTTGCATAAGAGTCTAGCTATTGGACACTGATAGAGGATACTAATTCTATTAATAAAACTTGCTGGGAGGCCATAATGGGGAAGCACTGTAAATTAATAGGGCCAAGCTACCCGGTCAAATGCCTTTTCTGCATCCAGGGACACCAACACTTCCTGGAGGTGGGGTTCCCCTGGATGCAGAAATCAGATTACCTAATTTCCAAAAGTGATCAGAGGTAGATCGACTGGATACAAATCCAACTTGCTCCTACCCAATTGGGGAAGTCCAAATGGCACTCAGTAGAGAAGCTAAAACTTTAGCATAGATTTTAGCATCCATATTAATCAAAGAAATTGGCTGACAATTGCCAATCTGAACTGGGTCCTTCCCTGGTTTGGGGAGCAACGTAATCCTAGCTTCAAACAGAGATGGGTCTGGCACTGGATGTAAGTCCCAGTACCTGAACAATTGATGGAGTAAAGGAGCTATCTGAACCTTAAAGCATGTATAAAATGATCCTGTATACCCAACGGGCCCTGGGGATTTGTCTGGTTTCAGAGAGTCGATAGCCTCTTCAATTTCCTTTTGTGAAATAGATTCAATTAAGGACTGTTGAGCCTCCCTAGATAGCTTAGGAAGCTGTGCCTTGAGGAAAAATGCTGAGGTCAACTGGGACTGAGAGTCAACTGAGTGAGGCAGGGAATGCAGCTGTTGGTAGTACTCTCTGAAAAGAAGAAGCATCTCCTGTGGGTCAGAGACCAGGGAACCCATATGGGGACTCCTAATAGCTGATATCCATTTGGCAGCTGTCCTCTGTTTTAAGTGCCATGCTAGGTATTTGCCTGCCTTACTTCCCTGGCCTATGTAAGTTGACTTCACCTGAGAAGCTATCCTCTCAGTCTTATCTAAGAGGGTCCTGGCATACCGAGATCTTAGGTGGTCTAATTCAAGTGTCTTTTCAGTGGAAAGATTTTTGATCCCCTTGGATTCTAGTGCACATATTCTTTCCAAGCACTGATTAAAGTGAAGTTGTTTTCTTTTCTTAGAAACTGTGGCAATTCGAATTAGTTCACCTCACCATGTGGCCTTAAGTGTGGCCCATACCTTGTCACTTCTGGAATCGAGTTAAGATTTTCTTTGATCATACTAGAGAGGAGAGAGCCAAAGCGAGTGACAATTTGGTCATCTCTTAATAAAGTGTCATTTAAGAATCACAAAAATGGTCTAAGGGAAGGGCCTGGGATGGTTATGTAAACCGAAATCAGTGCATGGTCCGAAATTTCCTTGGCATGAATTTGTGAATCCACTATTTCTGAACTTAAATGTTGATGAATTAAAAAAAAAATCTATGCATTAATAACTCTTATGCATGGGCAAAAAAAAAGAGAAATCTTTTGTTGCTGGGTGTGGTAGTCTCCATGGATCTATTAGACCTAAGGTTGTTTTAAACTCCTGTAGTGCCCGCTGAACTGGAGCTAATCCACATCCAGTGTGGTGGGTTCTGTCTAGGTCATTTACCTGAACTATGTTCCAGGCGCCCCTCTAAAAAAGTGGCATATGACCATATGAAACCAAAATCGAAGATAACCTGGTAAAAAAGTGGGGAGAGTCTTGATTTGGGCTATATATTGACCCCAGCAATACTTCTGTGTTGCCTAGTTTCCCCTGTACCAAAATATATCTATCCTCAGAGTCCCTTTCAACCTGCGCAGCTATAAAGGGGACCCCTTTAGCTATCAATACTGCCACCATCCTTTTCTGAGTATTATAAGCTGCCCCGAATGCTTGGCCCACCCTGTTCTTTTGCTAATATTTTGCATGATCTGATGGTAAATGGGTGTCTTGTAAAAATACAACAGAGGGACTGAATCTGCTCAGATGATTCAAAATGATATATTTCTTGGAGTTATCCCTGCCCCCTTTAATATTCCAAAAAAATATCCTGAGCAAATTCGCCATTGTTAATAACAAATTTTAACCACAAATGACTAGGACCGTTACCTTGAAGTGCATGCCTACAACCCCGTGTCCCCTCCAATAAGTAAAAACAAACCCAGTGCACAGCCCTCCTTCACTGTCAGAGTTATCACAGTTACTAACTACATACATCCCATTACCCCAGGCCCTTAGCCTTCTCCTCCTGCTGTGGACCATAACGCCCTCAAGAGGGAGGTGAGCATAGGTCCATCCACAATAGAAAAAAAAAGATGTTGCTTTATAATGTAATCCAGCCCCAACCTTGCTGTGGATGTGAAAAAAGAGAAAAAGGGAAAACCAAGTGACTGAGGGAAAATTCCCTTCTATTGGCCCATTTCCCCCTTCGCTAAAAAGGAAAAGTTTTAAACACTCATATGTTTATTTGGCCAAGTCAAGTATCAATGCTGTTGCCCCCTTAGAAGTCTCAATATTTCATCTAATAAAAAAGAAAGAGAAGGTTTACACAGACTGTGAAATACAATAGAGACAAACTTCTTTCGATTCAGTTTGAATTCCTTAGATATGCTCTAGTACATAACTGCCCATCTCTCAAGGTTAGCATATAACAGAAATGAAACAAGCATTTCCCAATGCCGAATGTTGTTGTGCTGGCATTAGCAGTGGGAGTGGTGGAGCTAGAGACGCATAGTGCTGTGATTTTGTGAATGTGTCTGAAAAGGTGATTTTGCATAGCGAGCATGCCATTGTGCGCCACAGCTGTGGAAACACGTTTTGGGCAGGCTGTGAAAAATGGCAGCTGGACTGTTGATAAGAAGATGTGCACAAATGCCAGTGGTGAAAATGTGGCATGAAAATATTGCAGATTGACGAAGTTACAAGGGTGCATGGAAACTGCGCAATGCACGCTTGCAACACAGTCATTGTACGGAGTTTCGGCACCAAATTTTCAACATAGGCATTTTAGGACCTCTGTTCATGAATAGTGTCACCGTCATCTCCTCAAACTGTCCCAAAAACTGATTTTGCACAGCGGCCGTGCAATTCTGTGCCAGACCTGAGAAAACACATTTCAGGCAGCTGCAGTGTTCATAAGGAGGTATGTAAAAATGCCAGTGATGAACGGCTGGAGTGAAAGTATTACAAATTCACAAAGTCATGAGCGTGCGTGCAAACTGTGCAATGCATGCTCATAAAAGTACTCATTTTATTGACTTTCGTTCCCAAATTTTCAACATAGGCATTTTAGGGCATCTGCTAATGAACAGTGTCTCTGTCATTTTCATCATGTGCCTCGAACATGGGCTTTCCACAGCGACCACACTATTTTGCGCTGGAACTGTGAAAACAGATTTTGGTCAGGATGTGGAAAATGACAGCTGTATTGTTCATTAGGATGTGCAGAACAATGGCACTGTTGAAAATCTGAAGTGAAAATATTAGAAGTTTGCGAACGAGCGTGTGTGCAAACTGCGCAACGCACACTCGTAAAACAGTCATTTTCTGGAGTATTGTCACCAAATTTTCAACACAGGCATTTTAGGACCTCTGCTCATGAACAGTGTCACTGTGATTTTCGTAATGTGTCCTGAACACTGCACAGCAAATGCGCTATTCTGCGTCAAAAGTGCGAAAACACATTTCGGCAAGGATGTGAAAAATTACAACTGTACAGTTCACAAGAAGGTGTAGTAAAATGCCAATGTTGAGAATGTGGCATGAAAATATTGCAAATTTGCTAACTTATGAGTGTGCGTTGTGCAGTTGCTATGCACTCTCGTAAAACAGTCATTCTACGGAGTATTGTTACCAAATTTTCAACACAGGCATTGTAGGACCTCTGCTCATGAACAGTATCACTGTCATTTTTGTAATGTGTCTCAAACACTGATTTAGCACAGCAAACACGCTATTCAGCGCCGGAAGTGCAAAAACACATTTCTTCCAGGTTGTGAAAAATGACAGCTGTATGGTTCCCAAGAAGGTGTGGTAAAATGTCAATGTTGAGAATCTGGCATGAAAATATTGTGAATTTGCTAACTTACGAGTGTGCATTGCGAAGTTGCTATGCACGCTCGTAAAACAGTTATGTTTTGGATTTGTCTCACCAAATTTGCAAAATAGAGTTTTTGAGATCCCCCCTCATGGGCAGTGGCACTGTAATTTCATTACACAGTCCTAAAAGGTGATTCCATGCAGTGACTGCAAAATCACCTTTCAGGACCTAGTAACGCCATGACAGTGCAAGAATTCATGAGACGGTGTCCCAAAAACCTCATGTTGAAAATTTGGGGCCAAAATTCGCAAAAATGCCTGAGATAGGCAGCAAATTTGAAAAAAAACCCTATTTATTCCATTATACAGCTTACTGGCATTTCCTCAGTTCGCGGTTGGCTTTGAAGAGTGCAGACGTGTTCCCGGTCCACCGAAGATCGTCGTGCCGGACTCCAGAGGTATGTATGGGGTGAGGGGAGGTGTGGGGAGGCAGGCTGTGCAGTGGGTGGGTGCGGGTTGGGGAGGGGGGCACAGAGGCTATGAGGGACCATTTTCCTTTTACAGGTTCACAATGGAAAAAAAACACATCGCGGGACAGTTTTTATTTTTAGGGGATTTGGCACACTGGGGTGGGCTCCCAGCATGCCACCTAACTGTTTTGGGGGTGTATGTAGCCGATGGAGGATTGGGCACCCTCATCAGCAAACAACATGGGGGGGTTATTGACTATTTCTGCCGAAGGGGAGTGGGGTCCCCCATTGGCACACAAGGAAAGGGGGGGCAGAGTAAGTGCCAAGGAGGCTTGGGCACCCCCCTCAGCATATCACAAATAGGGGGGATGCTTTATGCCATTGGGGAGTGGGCTCCCCCGTTGGCACATTTACAGGGGGCAGGGGCACCTGACAGGGGGATTGAGCACCCCCAAAGTTGGCAGTTCGGCGGCCAGTGTGTTGCCATGTACATAATGGCGATGAGCACGGCAAGAAAAGGACCACTTCGTCTGATGAGCTTTGCTCGGATTGCAGTGGACCTTTTCTTAGATGTGCTCACCACATTATGTATGCATGGTGTGACGCTGGCATGCAGGCTGATTGGGGAATGCTGGATGCACCTACTGGTGTGTGCCCTGCATTCGCCAAACAGCGACCGCACCTCCAAAGCTGCACTGTCCCAAGATGTTGGCTGCGCAAGCGCGCCAACATAAAAAGGGAAAAAACAAACAAGCTGCAGCCTATAAAGTCTTAAAGACCTTCCTTTACTTGCTATAATAATACATCTCAAAAATGCTATCTAGTGGCAGTCACTCGCAGTTGCAACTAGGATCCTGAGCCACCGTCTAAACAAATGATCTAAGGAGAGCCGAGTCCCTGCTCCAATCTGAAAAAATGAGCCCATGAAGGAGAAAAAGTTTTAGGAAACACCTTCATCATTAAGGTAGAGGACTTTGTAAATTAATTACAATGGAAATTAAGGACAGTCAGTACCACCGTAGCACTACTTCACAGCTAACAAATCCGGAATACCATACTCAAGTTACAGTCTCCAATTTAACCATAGAGAAACCTTTATGTAAGTCTATTCACTTCGGGAATAAGTCAGGAAGAGCTTTCTTCAAGACTTTAAGTGCCTCCTCAGAAGAGTTGAACCTCTTGGTGCCTTCTGTTAGATTTACTTCCAACCGGGCCAGATAAAGCATTCGTTGGTGGATCGTTGCAACCCATAACTTCGAGGTAATCGTTCGAAAGGCAGCCCATAGTTGCCTAGTTTTATAGGGCAGATCTTATACAATCCTTAAATTTTTACCCTCCCATAAGATTACAGCCAGCTTTCTGGCTTCCTTGATTATAAATTCCCTGTCCAGAAAGTTTAGCAGTTTGAATATAATCAGCCTGGGAGGATCTGAAGTGAAGCGCTTGGGCCAAAGGGACCGGTGTGCCCTTTCAGTTATATACTCTGGCCCATTCGGAGATTGGCCGACAGTTTTTTTCAGGAATCCCTCTGGAGGAAATCAATTGTGTTTGGGACTTCCTCTCCCTCTGGTAAACCCAGCAGGACTAAATTGCTTCGTTAGTTCCTGCTTTCCAAATCATCGATGCAATCTTCTAGTTTGGACACTGTGCGTTTAAGGCCTATCACTTCTGGCTGCATCTTTTCATGGGCCAGCTCCAATGAACCGACCCTAACTTCAGTATCGGCCATCCGACAGGAAAGTTGTTGGATTGCCAGCTTTATGTCAGCCATCTCATCGATGAACTTGAGCAGCGCTTCCTTGATAGTAGATTGCTCCACACAGATATGCGCTGAGGCCAGCTCCAGTGGGTCTTGCTGTGGGGATGAGCTGTGACATGGTCGCTTTGCTTCAGACTCTAGGATTGGATCCAGTGCTGCCTGCAGTTCGTCACCACGGGGAGGTAAGGCGACTTTCATTTCCCCACAGTTTCGATTTGAATGCCCTGCAATGTCTCTGTGGAACCAAAATAAGAGTTTTAACAAGGTAGGAGCTGGAATTTTTTGGTGAAAATGCTGTAGACAGACAGAGCTCACCAAAACATGCCCTACTCCTCACAGAGCATTATGTGACCCCGGGTCCTACTATATTCTGTGTGGTTGTTGTTGTGCACACGCCTTCTACAAAGGGGCTCTACAATATTCTTGTGCAGCTGTGTTAGTGTGCGGGCCCCCTATAATTGCTGGGACTACTGATGCTGGAGCTGACTATGTTTTTTCCATTTTTACTTTTTTTTTTTGTCATTCAAACAGCACCTCAGAACTGAGTCAGTACTCAGTCTTAATTCATTTTTCAATATACAGCTGGTGTCAAATTCTGCAAATTAATACATTCATATCACCTGCAGTCTCTCTGTCTCTCTCTCTGATACTACTGAATCAATTAGTGGTTAACTGATTTTAAATTAAACACAGCCTGACAAACACCCACTCACCTCTCTAGGGCATGTCTCTAAACAGACCTGCTAACTTGTTTTCCTTCATTTGCCTCAGAAATGAAATGTGTTATGTGGCTCTCCTGAGTATGACACCTGGTGTTTACCTTCACTGAAAGTCTTCAGAAAAACTGGTGAATACATTTATGCACAGTATTGTTACTTGTATGACATTCTTGAAGACAGGTATGGTGGTGATACAATGATGAATGTTGCATTATATGTCCTGTCTGTGCTTTGCACTCCTGTATTCTAATTATCCTGGTGTACCAGGGCTTTCTCCAAAATGCACTGCATACTGTAGCTGAAGATGCTACCCTTCCTGTATACTTATCTTGAAAACCTTGCTGTTGGTATGACCCAATTCCCAAATCAGAAATGTATGACAATGTCCTTGTCCTGACTGTTATGAATTCTCGAATGTCTGGGAGCCTGTTTTAACTACATAAAGAATAAGAGGACCTGCAGCAAGGATGCCCAGTGGCCATATGTGGACTGGTCTGAGCCTAAAGTCCAACTCTGATAGGAGCTCCACAAATATTTTTTAGCTTGGTAAAGAAGTAGGATGGGCTAGTATTCAGTACAAAGGCAGAGAAACAAAGGAATTCACTAGCTGCACAAACATTCTTCAATATGATATTCTTTATGTTTCTTAGATTTCTTGCCTGGGCCCTTTACCAAAGTTTCTCCTTTAAGGCTTCCTCAGGGAATCTGGACCTCTTACCTACTCTAAGATTGAAAAAGTGCAATTCAATTTTATAATCTATCTTGAAATACTTCTGTAAATTGGCTAACCATCAATTTTAAATTCTTATTTCCCTAATCGGTCACAAGCTGTCAAATCTTAAAGCTTTTAAATGACATTTGCTACTGCTCATTTTTGCCTGTATGTATCATCGTCACCATTTCCTTTCTAAATTATTTTCGAGCGTATATGGCTTTGAAACTTTTTAATAACTTTCACTGTTGCTCATTTCAGCCTTTATTTAGCTAAGGGGGAACCCTGCTGCTGGGTGAAATGCTACCATACTGCATGGAATGTTGTAAAAGATGGCAGTGATATGTAAGTACAGGCTTAACTGAACAGTAGTAATCATTTTTCAAAAGTTTCAAAGTAATATAGGATTGTGAATAATTAAGAAAGTAAATGACAAAGGAGAAACATACAGGCTGAAATGAGCAGTAGTAAATTTCAGTTAACAGCTATAAGCTATGACAACTTGTGGCTAATTAGGGAAGTAAGAATTTACAATTGATGGGTAGCCAATTTACAGGAGTATTTCAAAATAGGTTATAAACTGCATTACACTTCTTCACTCTTAGAGTAGGTAAGAGGCCCAGATTCCCAGAGGAAGCCTTAAAGGCAAAATGTTGGTGACGGGCCCAGGCAAGAACTACATACATACATACATACATACATGCATGCATATAATTGATGACAGATAAGGACTGATATGGCCCACCTAGTCTGCCCTATGATACTCCTATCGACTGAGTATCCCCTTCCCCCTTCTGATTGTTGTCTTGTTTTCCCCTGCCCCTTCATTTAAGTCCACCCCCCACACTCTCATGATCCCCGTGTGTCTTTCCCATGCATGCCTGAAACCAGAGACATTTCCAGCTCATATTACCTCATCCGGCAGCCCATTCCAGGCATCCACCACCCTCTCCCTGAAATAGTACTTTCTTATATTTCCCCTAAATTCTCCTCCCTCCAGCTTCATGCCATGACCCCAGATGATGATCCCTTTTCCTTCTGAAATAGGCTTCCCTCCTGTACCCTATTAAACCCATTTAGATATCTGAAGGTCCTCCTCTCCCTCCTTTCATAAAAGGAGTACATATTTAGATCTCTCAGACTGTCCTCATATGCCTTCTGTTGCAGCACATGAAACATTTTGGTGGCCCTCCTTTGGACATCACCACCCTTTCAATGGTCTTTTTCAGATGCAGTCTCCAGAACTGGATACAGTACTCAAGGTGGGGCCTGACCAACGTCTTGTACAGGGGTATATGACCTCCCTCCTTCTGCTAATAATATAGCACCTTATGCATCCCAGCATTCTGTTAGCCTTCCCTCCCACACTTTGGCATTGACTAGTTGCCTTGAGATCAGCCATGATGATGACACCAAGGTCCCTCTCCTGCTCGGTGACTGCTGTTTCTTCCCTCCTAGCACACATTTTGCCCTAGGGTTCCTATGCACTAAGTGCATAATTTTACACTTCCCCTCATTGAACCCCAGTCCCCACTCCTTGGACCACTGCTGCAGTTTTTGAAGGTACTCCCTCATCCTGTCAACACCATCCATTGGATCCACCCTGTTACAAATCTTTGTATTATCCACAAACAAGAACGCCTTGCCCTCTAGCCCCACCTCAATGAAGACATTGACTAGGACTGGGCCGAAGACTGACCCCTTTGGTATCCCTCTTGTCACCTTCTCCTCATTAGAGAGTACCCCATTAACCATCACCTTCTGGGTCCTGCTGGAGAGCCATTTTTTGACCCTCATAACCAGTTTGTTCCACAGCCTTTTGTGAGGAACAGTGTTGAAAGCCTTTCTGGAGTCCATATAGGCCATGACCACTGCTCCTCGGCAGTCAACCACCCCCATCACCCAGTCAAAAAACTCTCTTAAGTTTGTTTGACAGGATCTTCCTCTGGTAAATCCATGTTGCCTGGGGTCAACCAGCCCCTCCCCTCAATATATTTTATTATATGCTCCTTTAATAGTGACTCCTTTATATTTCCTACCACAGACATCAGGTTGACAGGCCTGTAGTTGCCCACCTCTTCCCTGCCCACCCCCCCATGTAGCAGAACCACATTTGCTTTTTTCCAGTCCTCTGGGAACTCTCCTGTTTCCAGCAACAGGAAAAGCAGCTCTGCCAGAGGTGCCACCAGTTCCTCCCTGAGTTCCTTTAATACTCGAGGGTGCACTGCTTCTGGTACCTTTGCCCTGTCCTCCCTAAGCCTCAGTAGTTCCTTCATCACCCTATCTTCCATGAATGTGGGTGGTGTCTATCCCTCCCCCAAACCCCCTTCCCTCCAGTTTTGGACCATGTACTCCTCCTCCTCTTTGGCAAAAACTGAACAAAGTATTTATTTAGTACATTAGCCCTCATATCATCCTCCTCTACACATGTTCCCCCTTCTCTCTGTCTTATTATCCCAGCTTTAGTTTTCCTCCTCTCTCCTATGTATCTATAGAATGCCTTGTCCCCGTGCTTTATTGTACTTGCTATATTTAATTCCATCAGTGCTTTTGACTTTCTCACTGCTTTCCCCGCCTTCTTCTGTACAGCCTGGTAATGATCCCTGTCATCCTGCTGTTTTTTTGTTTTTTTTTTAAGAATGTCTTTTTCTTGGCTCTCACCTTTTTTGCTACTTCACTCTTAAACCACACAGGCCTCCTTCTTCTACTACTTTCCTGACATGCCTGACTCCCACCCTAGTAACCATTTCAATAGCCTCCCTTATCTCTCTCCATTTCTCTTCCACACCCCTGTATTCACCATCCTAGCTAAGGCATCAGCCCCCCAGAAATATAGGGCCCTTGTACAGCTGTTCTCCAATTTGTTTTTTATCTTGAAAACCACTGCTCTATGATCACTGGTTCCCAGGGGTTCTGTCACCTCCAGCCTATCAATAGTTTCCCCATTTTTGAGGACTAGGCCCAGTACAGCTGCCCCCTAGTCAGTTCCTCCACCAGCTTACTGAGGCCTGGTCCCAGAAGTGAGTCCAAGATATCCCTACTCCTAGGGGTTGCCGCTGCTGGGATCTAAATCCTAAGAAAAATAAAAGAACATCATATTGAAGAATGTTTGACTCTGTGGTTAGTGAATTCATTCATTTCCTGTTCTGAGCCTACCAGAAGGTGACCCAGAAGACTTCTAGAGACCGTGAAGACTCAGTCGGTGAAGTGTGGTGCTGGCACGGAAAAGAGTTGGCACTGTACCCCAAAACAGAGCCAGTGATGTAGTGAGGTTGTGGAAAGATGTGAAGAAGCAGGTCTTCATTACTAACACTAAAGAAGAATGTGGCATGCTAGAGGGACTGTTGGTTAAGCCCAGCTTGTTGTATGTACAAGTATGTGCATTTACCAGAAGGATCAATGTACAGGTGAAGAATGGTTACTTTATTTAACTACTTCTCCATCAGGAAAGACACACCTTAGCCAGAGTGTACTGTACTATACAGACATGGCAGTATTACCCAAGTCCACAGCAGAAGGAGCCAAGAAAAGTATTGTCCCTACAGCCTTTGATTTCAGCAACTCACCCCTGCCTGAGGAATAGAAGACAAGCGTGCATCAGAAAGAGGCCAAAAGGATTAACATATTATCACTGAGTGACTGGGATGCTGGATGCATGACAGGGGAAGAGCATCAAGCCTGCCTGCATCACCATTCCTCTTTTTGAGAGAGGTATTGCTGTCTGGCACCAGTGGACATTACCAATGTGAGAAGACACCACTTCATGTAGGTGTCTTACTACCAATGTAAGAAGACACTTTCAATAGCTTTTAGCTGCTGGAATCATCTAGAAATCAAAGAGCCCCTATGTGTCATCCACTGTGGTCATCTGGAAGAAGAATGAGACCATATGCAATAACCCAACATAGGTCACATATGCTAAGTACTGTATACAGAGGCAGTAAAAATACAGAGTGTCATCTTGTGGGGAAGGTGGAGATTTAAAAGTGAAAAGTACTAAAGCTCAGTCTAACAACCCAGTTAATGGGAATTTACCTTCTGCTATATGGTTACAGCTCCTGCTTCTTAGAAAAGAGATGCCTGGTTCATGCAAAGCGTCTGACACTTACTCAGAAACCTTACACCTGCAACCTTACTACAGGTACCTTGCAGCCTGATTCTGTCAAATCTCAGACGCTCACCAGGGTTGTGCCTGGTCTTTAGTTGATTGGGAGACCTCCAGTGAATGACAGGTGCTGCAAAAACAGGAGTTGGTAGCTCTGCAAGGGGCACTCTCCTCTTGATCATAAGTAATATTACTTATTCCCCAGCTTGGTGTTAGATGGATCCTGTGTTGTCATAAGGTGTCATGTTTTGGATGAGACATTAAATTTGGGTTTCATCTGCCTGTTTTGAATTGGTTCAGGTGGATTGTAAAGATCCCATGGCACTTCTTAGGAAGAGTAGGGGTATTTCTTGGTTGTCCTGGCAAAATTTCCCCCATTTACTAAAATACTACAAACAACTTAATCTGGTTCATTATCTATCGGTACTTCCTTTTTCACTCCTGTGTCACAAGAAGAGGGTGGGTGACAAGGTTGAAAACGCAAAAATATTGTCCAGCCTTCTTTTACCAGTCAACAACAATAGCTGCTGAACTAATGGGGTGTCCCTATCATGTACCCTATACAAGTCACAGGATGTGACCTGCAATTTGCCCAGTACCTGCCTTTTTCAGCATGTTACAGAGCAGACCATATATAAAATTTGTAATATGAAAGAGAAAACTGTATAGAAAATCATCAGGCTAAAAAAGCTACTGCATAAAAAAGGCATGGAAATATCCACACCGCTCTAATATGAACTAGAGGTAATTTAATCAAATTACTATGAGGAATCCTTAGTTGTTTAAGCTATAAAAAGGTTTCAGAAGTACTAAAAATGTGTCTATTGTCAGTTTGCAACTCTCAAACAGCAGTCAAAGTCCCTTCTATAGTTGCCCTTTCAACTTCAGCAGACAGAATGTAGAGGTATGTTTGAAAGAAAAAAAGATGTTTATTAATGTAACCAGCTTCTCTATTCATTCAGCTTGCGGCAAGATACTACAGAGCACTCAAAGGATTAAGTCTGATCCTGAGAGTAGTTCTCAAATGGGCCTCAGCCTGGAGGGGTATGGCTCAGTTTTCAGAGGGCCCTTAGATCAACTCAATTTGCAGTGATCTATGGCTGCAGCAAACTCTGGGTGCATCAGAACCCTGTATCTATTTTATTAAACACGGGATCCCTGCATCACACACCCAGGAGTAGCCATAGCCTCAGGGTTGTGCCAAATATTGGGCACACTTGTGGGGTTTGATGGAGGAGTCTGTCCCCTTCCCCCACCTGACACAACCCTAGGTGACCCACAGAGGTTGGGGGGTTATCTTTGCCTGCAAGGAGGGGACCAGCCTGATGGAGCTCTAGTGGTGCCATGGGGTGAGGGGGTCATGGTGGCAGTGGGAGGGATGTGTGTAGGCACCTGGTGGAGGTGCCTGTGAGTTGACATGCAGCCAAATGGGAAGGGTGGGGGGATATGACCAGACCAGCATGACCCAGAACTCAGTTGACAGCAGCCCTGGCACCTGTCCCAAAGGACCCACAGTCCCCTGCATTGTAGTCGTGCATGTGCTGGCTACCACATGGGGGACTATGTACCTCTGGACTGTCACAGCATGAAGGGCATGTTCTCACCCACTATATTCAGCCCTCAACCTACACCCACTGCCTTTAGGAGACTGTGGGTCCTGTGGCGTAGGTTCCAGAGCTGCTGTAAACTGGGGTCTGGGTCATGCTGGTCCTGACATGTCCTCTCTACCTGGCCTATTTGGCTATGTACCAACTCACAGGGCATCTCAGCTGGGTGCCTCCACAAGTCTTTCCCACTGCTGCTGTGCCACCCCATGCCCCCATTGCACCACCATGGCTCCATTGTTCTCTGGTCCCAACCTTCCAGGTCCCTCCCAGTTGCTACTCTGCCAGATGACTGCACAGGACCCTTAGTCCACCTTCTGGCTGATCTAAAGTGAATTTCTACTTGTGCCCATGGCAGGGCTTCTTGAATGCTGAATAAAGGGATGGTGCAGTTCCACCATGGTGCATGCCCCCTTGCGAATGGGCACAAGGGTGCTTATGCTGCAATGGTGGCACAGGGTGGTATTGGCACATGGCATCCCATTTTTGACATACCCTGCTTTCAAAAATTGGGGTTTGCTGCAAATGTTGGTGCAAGGTACCACTTGCAACAATGCCTTTTGGTGCTGGCACCTTGCGCCAAAGGTTTGTCTTTCAGAATCGAGTCCGTAGTGTCTGGATTTTGTGCTTAGAGTTTCCTGACTCAGCCAGAAGTGGGAAAATCAGGCATGGATAGTCATGCTAATGATAGATTTGAAGCATTCATAGTGAATACTAATAGTTTGAATATAACTAAAGAACAGCCCCTAATTTTAGTCTTAAGCATCAGGCTGCTGCCCTCTGAGGGCAGTTGAATTTATGATCACTTGTAACCTTTGATGACCTTAACTCTGTGAGCGTCTTATGCCTTTAATGTTTTTCCCCTCTAGAAATCCCTGTAGGGTTATTATCTCTTCATGGCTTTCACAGCGGCTATATCTTACTCACTCTGCTGTCTTTTACATATTGCTTAATCTGTGGCTCTTATTCCCCTACCCTGTACCATTTAACTGCCCTATTTCATCTTTGTATTCCATTTTCACTGCATTCCACTCTTACTCTCTCTTTCCTCTGTCCCCTAACTCACTTTCCTACCATAGACTTGCTATTCAGGGGCTCCCTGCCCCTCAGGTGAGAGAAATACAGATACTGGGTGGTTAAGAAAATACAAAATCAAACATGCCCCCACAATGCAAAGCATCATGGGCTACACATGCAAGTCACCACAGAATGTTATGCTGGTCCAACTTTAAGCAGAATTGCATGGTGCCAAAAGGCCTCTCACACAGTTTGCAAAGGGTGCTAGCAGAAGACATAGACACGTGTTTCGTCCTACCAGGACCCATCAGTATGCCTCGTCTCTTTGACACCCCAGTATTGGGTGGTTGTCACTTTCATAGCCGCCACCTGAGACACCTAAACTGGACTCCTTGCTAGCGAGGTGCAGCATTCCCGATACCCAATTAGAATGTGAGCATTTTTCTGCCCTGGTGTCTGCTTGGCTCCTGCAGTCTGCTCCTGTGTCTCCCTCAATACTAAGCTAAAGTCTGATTTTCTGTTTAAAACTTGCACAAAAAAGAGATATACTTACTTATTGCCTAACAGTTATGACCTCTACTTTTTCCTGTTTAGAGTGTCAAGAGTTGGGACTGTAATAGATTACACTCCTTTCTGAATTTCTGTGGTTGGGCCAGTATTTAGGCATCAAGGAATACCCAGTTCTGTTGTCCTGCTGTTTTGGTCCTCCTGCTTGTTCAGATGTTCTATTGTCCATTGCCCAGTACCTAGTACCGACCCCTTCCTCCATCCCCTGCCAAGGAAATGCTCTCCATGGGCTCCCTGTCCATAGGTGTGGGAAACCTGGCCACTGGGCGGTCGGCGCTGCCTCTACCACCGCCTGAGAACCTAAGCTCAGAGTCTCCATTAGCAAAGCACGGCATTAGCTGCCATCCAATTGGAAAGTGAGCTCTCTTTGGTGTTGGCTTCTGATTAGTTCCTTCAGTCTGCTTCTGTGTCCATTCTAAACCAAGCATAAATCTGTTTGCCATGCAGAAATTTGCCAAAAAAGAGCTGTAATTACTTTTCTCCTTGACTGTTAAGACCCTTATCCTTCTGTTTAGAGTGTTACATTTAGGGATACTGTGGTGATTACACTACTTTTGAAATTCTGTGCTTGTGTCAGCTCCCTACATGAGTGGCCTGTCACTTCTCCCTACTGAAGTTCCTACTAAGCCTCATCTTATGTCCTCCTTAAATATTACAGAAACACACTGAACTGATATGATTGATGTAACATTGAGTACTTACTTGCATTAATTTGTTTTTTACTTGTTTTATTTTGCTCTATTGTAAATATCTCTGTATGCATTGTACCATTTGACCCAGAGCTAACCAGGTCTATCTTGTAAATGTGCTTGCTCAATGATGTTTTCCTGGATAAATAAAGATTTTGATTGATTGATTGAGTGATTGATTGGTTGCTTGATTGAACAATCAGAATTACTAGCTAAACCCCTGATCATAGATAAGTTGCAATTCACTATTTCAACCCTTTTCACTGGGAAGACACCAGAGTCAGTGGATTACCTACTGTAGCCAATTTTATAGACATTTGGCGCCCGAGATTCCTAAGTTTTTATTTACCATGTTTAATGAATCATATGAATAAGGCAATCTCCCATGCACATTATGAGAAGCCCTGATTGTCCTTCTATATAAAAAAGGGAAAAATGAGCAAGAATGCTTAAGCTATAGACAGACATAGATGTAACAACAAGAACAAAGTTACATCTATGATGGTCCATTAAAAGGTATCAAATCATTTGCTTCTGGATCTATTCTTGCAAGGACCAATACGGCAACTACTAAATCTAGATTTTAAGTTATGGACAAACATCCCTATTAAACATGGGTTATACGATAATAGCTAAGGCACTTAACTCCAGAATCACTGTGAATGTGATGGTAAGTAGAGACAAAGCTGGATTTATAAAAGACAGACAGGGAACAGAAAACATAATGAGACTAATGTTGATGTTCTGGAAGGCAGAATTATCAGAAAAATTTATGGTTTTATTAATATTTGACCTGGAGATAGTATTTGACTCTAAATGGCACTTCCTGCAGACTAGAATGACTAAATTTGGATTCCCTGAATGTTTTATTAAATGGGTACTGAGTCTATATAAATTATCTTCTGCAGCAATCCTCACTAAAGGATACAAATCACAAACTTTTCTCATTAGAAAGGGAACTAGGTAGGGATGCACACTTTCACCTAGTTTACTCCTACTCACAATTGTTGCAATTGAACCCCTTATTTCCAAAAATAAAAATAACCCTAATACTGAAGGCATAAAGATTAAAAATCAGGAATGCAGAATTATAGACTATGCTGATGACTTGTTCATCATGATCCAGAACCCCAGTAACTCTTTATCCAATTTAATTTCTATTGTAAGTAACTTCTCTAAGATTTTGGGTCTTGAAATAAATTAAAGCAAGTCTGAACTAATGCCTTTCAGAAGCCTATTTTGTAGAACACAAATTGGGAAATCAATAGAATTGTTTAAATGGAAAAATGTCTACATTACTTACTTAGGGATGAAAATCCCAAAAGACTTCTTTCAGATGGTTAAGCTATACCTTGAACCACTGATTGAATATATTATATGTCCTTAGAGTTATCAGATGGAAAAACCTATTTTTACCCTTATGGGGGAAATTAATTCAATAAAGCTAAAAATATGTCCATAAATAAAGCATGGTTCAATCAAATAAATAAATAAAAAAAAATTTCTAACTTCCTATTGGAAGGAAAACCTTCCAGGATCAGTATGAAGAAATCAACTCGACCTAAAGAATGAAGGATGCCACATTTCACCTAAAGAAAAAATTGTATTCAGTCTCCCAGTTTTAAACTTGCATCATCTAGCCTTTGTAGCTAAACAACTATCTTGGTGGTAGAGTAAGGTTCATCCACCAAAAAAGCCCATTTGGACTTAGTATGAAGCAATGATTATGAAACCAGATATTTAGTCTGTTTTAACACCCCCCTACCCCACCCCAATGAAATCACATTCAGCTATACATTTGCTTGTACCAGTGTGTAACTTTATAGTAAAGAACATTAACTCTTGGGGAATTCCCTGTAAGACTAATGCCCTATGTGTAACAACAAACATACTTTTTGAGATACTTGAATATGGAAAGAAGCTGTCATCAGCTCAGCGTGTCTTTTCTGGTAAAACATTTGAAATAAATAAGTCCATAAACAAATGGATAGATAGATA
This sequence comes from Neoceratodus forsteri, assembly GCA_016271365.2. Lineage (NCBI taxonomy): Eukaryota > Metazoa > Chordata > Ceratodontiformes > Ceratodontidae > Neoceratodus > Neoceratodus forsteri. The sequence continues at coordinate 36,339,943 of CM057450.1, forward strand.
GATAGATAGATAGATAGATAGATAGATAGATAGATAGATAGATAGATAGATAACTTAATAGATTGACAAACAGACAAATAGACAGAAAGAAAGAGATGGATGGACAGACAGTAAATAGACAGACAGACAGACAGACAGACAGATAGATAGATAGATAGATAGATAGATAGATAGATAGATAGATAGATAAATAGATGAATCAATAAATGAATGAATGAGACCTCCTACCCACAAACACACAAAGGAGATAGTCAGGATAAGAAAGGAATATTTAATATTGAGGACATTCTGGATCTCAAGTCAAATTACTATAGATATTCATCTTCCAGGAGCCTAGAGATAAATATGGAGTGAAATGTTAAGACTGATGGAAGTATTTACAACTAAGAGGCCACTATAGACGTTATTAAAGGGACACTGTACACCATTTTTGTATCATATTATTTCTAGTTTAAAACCCACATAGAAACATAGAAGCTGACAGCAGATAAGGACTGCAAGGTCCATCCAGTCTGCCAATTTTTTCTACCTTATGAATATTCCATAGGTCTGTACTCTGTCAATGACCTGTCTATTCATACCCATATGTATTGTTCCCTTATGCCTATCCCATGCCTGTGTGAAGCCCTGTACTGTATTGGTATCCACCACTTCCTAAGGCAAGTCATTCCATGCATCCACCACCCTTTCTGAGAAAAAGAACTTCCTCACATTACCCCTTAATTGGCCTCCCTTTAATCTCATGCTGTGTCTTCTTGTCCTGCTATTTTTCTTATATTGAAACATGTTAGACTCTTTCACCTTGTTAATGCCCTTAAGGTGTTTGAATGTTTTGATCATATCATTTCTCTCCCTCCTTTGCTCTTGGGTACACATATTGAGCTCCATTAATCTGTCCTCGTATGTTTTCTGATGCAGTCCCTGCACCATTTTTGTTGCCTTTCTCTGGACTGCCTCCATTTTGTTAATGTCCTTGTGCAGGTGCAGCCTCCAATACTGTATGCAGTACTCCAGATGGGGCATAACCAGTGTGTTGTAAAAAGGGATTATTACTTCCCTCTTACGATTTACAATACCCCTGCTAATACACCACAACATCCCTCTAGCCTTGCCTACTGCTTTAGTGGTCTGCTTGGTTGATGTCAGGTCATCTGTCATCTGTGATGATGATGCCCAAGTCTCTTTCTTCCCTTGTGATTGCCAGCAACTCCCCTCTCAACCAATAGGTGGCTTCAGGATTTCTCTTCCCTATGTGCATAATCTTGCACTTTTTTGCATTAAACCCCAGTTGCCACTCTTCTGACCATTTTGCCAGTTTATCCAGATCTCTTCTCATTCTGCCCACCCATCTAGATCATCTACTCTGTTTGTTGTCATCTGCAAACAGACACACCTTACCCTCCAGTCCATCTGCAATGTAACTGATGAAGATATTGAAGAAGACTGATCCCAGGACTGATCCCAGAGGTACCCCACTTGTGACTTGCATCTCTTCTGACTATATACCGTTTATCACCACTTTATGTTTTCTGGCTGCCAACTAGTTTGCCACCAAGTTGATCAGCTTCTGAGCCACCCTGAGCCTACCCAGATTACTAATCAATATTCTATGTGGAACAGTATCGAAAGTTTTGCTGAAGTCAAGGTAGATGACATCAACTGCACCCCCTTGGTCCACCACTCTGATTACCCAGTCAAAGAAATCTATGAGATTAGTTTTGACAGGACCTTCCTATTGTAAACACATGCTGTTTTGGATCCTGTGTTCCTATAGATTTCAGGTGTTGCACTATCCTTTCCTTAAGGAGTGCCTTCATAATCTTGCCCACAACTGAGGTAAGACTGACTGGTCTGTAGTTCCCTGCCTTCTCCTTGCTACCACTCTTGTAGAGTGGAATCACATGAGCCCTTCTCCAGTCTTCTGGGACCTCTCCTGTGCTCAGAGACTCACTAAACAGTTCTGATATTGGCTCTGCTAGTTCTGCCCTTTGCTCCTTTAGTACCCTAGGATGTATGCCATCAGGCCCCATTGCCTTGTCACCCTGAGCTTAGTGAGCTCTTGTAGGACCCTTTCTTTTGTGAAGGGACTAGTGGACACCTCCCTCCCTCCCCCTGTGTCCATGGTGCTGAGTTGTGGGCCCTACTCTACTTTCTCTTCAATAAATACTGAGCAGAAGTATCTATTAAGATAGACGCTTTTCCTTGGTCCTCCTCCACACACTCCCCCTTATCCCCTTTGATCTTAACAATACCCCCTGGACTATCTCCTTTTCTATAGAAAGTATTGTCCCCTTCTTTTACTGTTCATGCTAGTGTTTCCTCGGTTTGGACCTTTGCCTGCCTTACTGTCTTCCCTGCTTCACTTAGGGAAATTTGGTATGCCTCCCTATCTTCATCCTGCTGCAATCCCTTATATTTCCTGAAGGCCAGCCTTTTGGCTCTAACCTTTTCTGATACTGTTTTTGAGAACCAGAGTGGTTTCCTCCTTCTTTTGCTCTTGCTTTTCTCTCTACCACAATGGGATGTTTTTTAAAATATTGCATCTTAATGCTTGCCCACTTTGCCTGTACCCCCTCACCTGTATTTCTTCTTGCCAGGGCTAGCTTAACTTTGTTGGCCATCTTATCAAGGTCAGCTCCTCTAAAGTCCCATATTTTTGCCTTGGAATGGGATGACTTATTTCTAGTGTCCAAATTGAAACATACCATGTGATGGTCACTGGCCCCCAGGTGACATTCTACTTGGAGATCTGTGATCCTTTCCCTGTTAGTCAGTACTATTCTAGGATAGCCCTGTCTTTTGTGGGTTGTTGTACTGGTTGTTTGAGGCCCTCCCACTGCCGGGAGTCCACTATGTGTCTAGTTCTAGTGGGTACTGGTATTGACCAGTCTGTAGCTGGCATGTTGAAGTCTCCAATTACCAGAACCTTCCCTTTCACTGTTATGTTTCATATATCTTCTAACATCAATGTGTCTATGTCCTGCCCCTGGTCTGGAGGCCTGTAGACAACTCCAGTTCGTATGGCTGTCCCATTTCCTGTTTCCAGGTGACCCACAGTTCTTCTGGCTCCTTATGTGTATTCTGAATTTCTGTAGTTTTGATATTTTCATTGACATAAAGGGCCACTGTCCCCTCCCTTTTTGCACCTTGGTCTCTTCTGAACAATACATAACCAGGTACTGAAGTCTCCCAAGTGTGGTTACTGGTGAACCATGTCTAATTAATGGCTGCTATGTCCAGTTTAGCCTCTGTCATTGTTGCCTGCAGGTCTGGGATCTTGTTTTCCAGACTGTGGGCATTTGTGTACATGATTTTCCATTGGCCAGATTTCAGTGTGTTAGTTGTCGGGTAATGTCTAGCATTTCCCCTGTGTGCCGTATGGGGAGCTGGAACTTTTTCCTTGATTGGTGACGCAAATGAACTACAAACATGCTGAACTCCTATTTGATCACTAGCTGAAGGGGGAGGTGTGTTCTTCCCATTCAAATTATCAGGTGCTGCACCCCTCTCCCCATTTGCTAGTTTAAATATTCTGCAAAGACTTAAAACCTCTGCCCCAATGCACTGTCTCACTCCTTAGTCAGATGCAGGCCATCGAATTTAAAGAACTTTTGATCCCAAAATTGTTGCCAGTTACCTACAAATTTGTGTCCTTTTTTCTGGCACCAGCCCTTGAGCCACATGTTTAGTTCCCCTATCTCCTCTTCTCTGACCTTCCATCGATCTGCCCCCTCTCCCAGACCAGCAGGATCTCAGAGAAGGAGATGCCATATGAATGGATGACAGTTTGTCTCCCAGACTGGTCAGGTGTTCCTTGGTCTCCACAACTGACCAACTGGTGAGATTGTTAGTCCCTATGTGTACCAGGATGTTGATGTTTTCTCCTGCTTCCTGAACAATTTTAGCAATGTGGTCAGTGTCTCTCCATGCTGATGTACCTGGGAGACATCTGACCATTACCTCCGGCTGGAGGTAGGTATTAACTCCCTGAATCATGGAGTCTCCTATGATTAGAAGTGTTTTGGATTTTCTTTATGCTTTTTGGTTTTGGTCCCTATTTTGGGTGAGTTTTGTTGTGCTAGCTACTGTGCTGCAGTGTCCTGCTCTGCAGTGTCCTCTGCCCCTTTGATTGATTTTGGAGATAGAGGCAGATACCTATTTGTAGTTTTTATATGGTTGTGGAGGTGATACATTGGAGAGCAATGAGTGATGGGGCACCCGATTTGCCCTTCCTAACAGTCTGCCAACCTCCTGGACCAACTACCCTCTGCTGTCAAGGTGCTTCAGTTGGATGTTGGGGAAATGGTGGGCTGTTCTTATAATACATCTCCTCCTGAATATGTGATTTGAGGCACACAATTTCTGCCCACGCTGTCTGGAGCTGAACCCTTAGTTCTCCAATGGTCCAGCATGTAGGGCAGCATCCTAAATCCTGTATAACTGCCCCTTTGAAAAGTGTCCCACAGTACCTGCAGTTAATAATATCCATTCCAGATGAGTTGCCAGGTATATAACCTGGTCCGAGTAATTAGAGGGAGGAAAATGAAAGCAAAAGTTCAATTTATTATTTTTTGTTTATTTGTTTTTGTATAACTTGTTATAACAAGTTAAATTACTTGTGTCCCTGAAAGTGAGGACACTGTGTGGATACTCCTCTGATCCTCCCCTTCCTGCTTTGCTACAAAAAATGTCACAACTGTGCTACCCTATAAAAGGAGTGTAGCATGGGGAGGTTGGGGATGGGGGGTGGCTGGGCCCTTCCCCTCCCAAAAAAGAACCACAGACAAAAGAAACAAGGAGGTAAGAGCAGAAACAACCAACAACAAATTCAGTAGCCCTGAAAGCTTAGCCTAATGATAGATACAACTGTAAAACCTGTAAAGCACCACCTCTAATAATTTCACAGAAGCTATACCCTGCAAAAACCACTTTGCTACACAGAAAAATAAAGCAGTAACAGAAGATATACTTTGCAAAAAACAATTTTAATCAGAGAAGATTACAGCAGTAATCTGCAAGCATGAAACGGTAACAAACCTGTAGGCACACCCTGTAATAATGTAGCAGAAAGTATACCCTGCAACAGCAATATGAATCAGAGAACAATAAAGCAGTAAAATGTTAGCAAAAAACAGTAACAAACCCTGTGAGTACAAAAGAAAATAGTAACACACAGTAAATCTGCCTAGCCAAAAGAAGCCTTAATCTTTTTCTTTGCTCCAATAATGTTCCTTGCTCTGTCCTTACAAGCAAATCTAGAAGAAAAAAGAGCTCAGGTGAAGCTAGGTGTCTTTGCCAGCAAACCTAGTCTTCAGCTTTTATGATTACTCACCTTCTCTAAAATTCATTAATGTTGTTGGTTGTTTAATCAGCTTCTTTTTATAGTAGAACTGAAATGCATGGTAATGGTGTAATTATACCCTACCTTATTTTGCTTCAAATCCTTGATCAGCTCTTACTGTATACTTCCTGAACATTAGGAACACTTTTAAACAGAGCAGTCACTTATGATGCAAGAGTGTCCTCAACTCCCAATGCATAATCAGTGGCTAGAATGGGTTGGGGTAGGTCCCAAGGTCAGAAAAGATGCAATAGGTTTTTGTTTAGATTTTTCTTTAGTTGTTGACCAGGAAAGGAGGATGAGATAATTCAGCCTACTTTCAGCCTCATCTGTGGGAAGGGGAATACAGATGGATGCCAACTGAAATTGAGCCAGATTCAGCTGTTAGTGGTATTTTTCATGAATGGGAGAAATTTGGCCAGGACACCAGGGAAATTCCCCTACTGAGCAGTAGGGGGAGCCTGTGGTCATTTATGGAGAATGGCTGCTGTATCCTGAGAATCAGAGAGTGAGAAGGTACATGGGGAAGGGGAGCAGGACTCCTCCCCAACCCCAGTAATTCTACAGACACAAGAAAAAATAGATATTTCTTCAACGATGTCCGGATTGGAAGAATCAGCCTGTATACTGCAAGATGATGACTTACTGAAAGATATGAAGTGGTGAGCAAGCAGGATGGTGAGAACTCAGCATAGTTCAGACAAGACCTGGAGTTGGAGGAAAGTCTGAGGAACAGAACTAGTAAAGAGTCCGAACAAATGCAAAGGATGGAGGAACCAAACAGTGAACTGGAGAGAATGGAAATCCCCAGATGTATGGGGAAAGCCATAGTAACTAGAAAAAACTGGTAGAAAAGGAGTCAACTCACCAAACTCCATAAATATATATCTTTTATTTTATTCTTACGAATATCAGATAAATCTCCAAGGTACAGTATTAATATATGTACACTTAAATACACCACAAAGAACGTTTCGGATTCACTCCTTCATCAGTGTAATGAACTGACCTGTTAAACAATTATGTACATATATATCTCAGTACAGCCACTTTTAACCATTTAAATCAAATTATAACTGTTAGCTGACTCAAAGGGCTCACCTTAGAAGGATTTAAACTATTCTTTTCTAATCACTTTATACGTTTTACACTGTATTTATACAGCCTGTCTGAAATAATAGAAATGGCTAAGAACCATGAAGCTTTCATTTAAGAGTAAATAAACATCACATCAGTTTCTCAATCTATCTCATGAAAAACATCAACATTCAGTTAATTGCACAATGTACTACTGTAGAACTAGAATGATTCGCTGTAAAAATAATTTCACTATAATCGCTGAATGGTCCTGTTCAGTATAATTATTTTTACAGCGAATGTTAATCTACGATGCTTTTTAAACTAAGAGTGCTGAGGACACCTCGATGGGGTTATGTGATAGAAAACTGTCAGACATACAATAGATTACAGCACTACTTAGACTCACGCTTTGCCTCTGACTTTTCTTCAATTCTGAATTACGCTCTACTGCGCTGTACCACCAACTACGTGCATGCTGTGACTCGTCAATGGGGACCACGTGGTCGGTACAATTACTTCCTGGTTACCGCAACATCGTTTTCCTTGGATACCGAGTTACTGTATACTGAGTTGAAAATACTGTACTATATGAATCAAATGAGACCATTAACATGTTTGCCAGGTGAGAAAAACATTTATTTAATGCGAAGTGTTAAAAAAAGGCTTCAAAGTATTGCCACAGTTGTACGAGCAATAAGAGTGCTTCAGGTAGCTGTCTCAAGCCGCGCTGTCTCCGTCTCCATCACCATCTGCAAGACACAGTAACAGGGTTAAAAACTTTGGTAAACAGTCAGGGCAATTCTAAGCGGGTGAGCAAACTTACCATTTAGACATTCTGTATGCTCCTTTAGGATGCCAGCTTGCTCAAATCCTTGAAAGCAGTCCTCTGGTCGAGCTGCCAGTTTGGCAAAGCTGCTTACCAACCATTGAGCATGGCAATTTTTCAGGGAAGTTGTCCTGAGATCAATGTTAATCTTTCTGTTTGGGTCAGTATCAGAATTTGCTACTTTGGCAGCTACCTCATTTGCATACCATTCCGTAAAATTTTGCTTCAGCTCATCTTTAAAAATTTTATTTACGACAATGTCCAGGGGTTGTAGCATGTCTGTGCACGAAGCAGGGACATAGACTGACACAATATTGTGCTTTTCAAAAGCATCAAGCACTTCTTTCGTTGTGTGACCTCTAAAAAGATCCAGGATTAGCAGTGTCCTTTGTACACTTGGCAGCTGCATTTTTTTTTATTGAGTGCACAAATGGTACAATAACACACTCAATGTACTGAATTGTTGTCTCGGTGTTAGCCCAATGGTTATCGGTGTGTGTAACATGCCAACCTGGGGGAAACTTGTAGGAGGGATGGCACTGTTCAGTACAGCCTGCATAGATTATCTAAGGGGGGTAGGTGGTGGCCAGAAAGACTGCAGCACAGTACAACTGTTATCTGGTGTTTGTCGCCCAAACTGGCAACCTCAATCTGCTTTTTCCCAATAGTGTCCATCATCCATTCAGAGCATAGAACCAAGTTAACCCCAGTCTCATCTAGATTTAAGACTAGCTCAGGTGGAATGAGCTCCTGACGAGACGCTGTGGCTATTCTGTTGAGGTAGCTTGCTTTTAGTGCTTCGAAATCTTGTGGTGTTTTTCTTGCAGCCTTGGTTCCCTTTCGTTTGCTGAAACCCATGCGGTTTAAAAACAACCAGGACCATTGTCTAGGAAAAGGATAGTCTGCCACCATTTTCAACAAGAAGTTCAAGGCATTTGGCTTTAACTACCCCAGTCGCTATTGCCAGCAACAGTCTACCATTAATAACAGCACCCTCAGATCTCAGTGTTTTAACAATGTTTTTTAACTCATCTTCAATGTCTGCCAGAAGCAGACATGGGCAACCACGGGCTTTTATGGGTAGCACTTTAGAAAGTTTTTCTGGGTAAGGAGTCTGTGCCAGTTTCTCTTTGTAGTCATGCTTGAAGGTGCGAACTGTGCTTTCATCAAATTTCTGCTTATACTTGCTCTCATAATATCGAGCAGCATTCATTACCCCATGTTCACAAGAATACTTGCCAATTTCAAATCTGACTTCAGGGGTGTATACGGCACAATGTGCTCTGCGTTTCTTTGCAGGAGGAGAAAATACTGCAAGTTCATTAGCTACAGATTCTGCCATCAGGTTTGATATGCCGGCAGTGACAGAAAGAATATCGGCATCCAAGTTGCCGGTTTCCAAGGCAGTAAAGTCTCTCTTTATTGCTGGTCTACAAGGGGAGTTTAACCACTTTATTAAGGACATCACTGTGCCTGTATTGTTTAACAGTTTAGCAGTTAATGCAGCTGATCAGATAAAGTATGGCACTAGCGGACAGAAGCAGCAAACAGCTGCGCGAATAGCTGCTTTTGAAAGGATAAAGCGCGCGAATGTATGTGTGTGCGATCATGGCGCATGACTCATCTGTGCGATATAAACTTTATGCAATTATATCTAGTTCTACAGTATTTGAAAACAAAAATTCTATGTAAGTTTATACTGCAAAGGAAAGGTCATGGAGTTGCCTTGTTATAAATAAGAGTAGGACTCACACATAGGCAAATGGAGGTTACATTTTACATGGTATTTTATGCCCTCCATATGAAATGTCCAATTTGATATGGGAGGTCAAATAAAATTGGGAAAGGTCATGAAGCTACCATGTTATGAATAAGAGTAGGATTTAAACCTAGGTAAATAGAGGTTACATGTTTATGGTGTTTCTATGCCCTCTATATGAAATAAGAGTAGAATTTAAACCTAGGTAAATGGAGGCTACATTTTATGTGGTATTTCTATGCCTTCCATATAAAAGCCTTGATTAAAATCAAAAATATTTGCCATTTGTGTAAAATTAGGACTTTTTTGACACGTACATTACTAATGATTTCTTTTTGGTTATGGTATTTTAATTTGTATATGTTTAATTTGTAAAACAAACTAAAAGAAAGAATGAGTAGATGTAAGGTACAAATCCAAGTTTGGAATTTAAGCACTGACATAATTTTAAAAGTTTTTTCTGGAGACACTTGGTTGTTTAGCCTCCTTTGCTGGAAGGTTTGAGCTTCATGGTCATGTGACTTCTAGCCACAAGCCGACATGCCCTATTCTGCAGGAAGTTAGAAACACCGAATGATTTAAAACGTGTCAGACACTCATTCCAGCCTCTCGCATCTCCTGTGAAGGTCTTGTTACACGACGTCCCTGCACCCTTATTGGTACCCCCAGAGGTACACCATAGACAGCTACTATTTAGATATGTTATACTAACATAAAGGGCTAAGGGCATCTACTATATAAGAGTAGATGTCAGGATATGTATGCATATTATTGCTATACATTTTATTTTCTAATATATATATATATATATATATATATGTATTTCTTGTTTATAAGATGTTAGGACAACTGTGTCCTTGTAATGATTATGATATATGAGTCAGCATTGCCATCTTCTGATGATTTGTATTATTACATTGCTATATGTATAACTGTACTCCTTTGTCTTTACAAAGTGATGAATACTATAAAAGTGTATAATGTTATCTTGGACTGAGGAGCTACCTCTAATTTAGCCAATAGGGCTCATCTCTGTAACTAGAAATGTTTTTGTCTTACAGTAACCATGGTAATTATTGAAGGTATATAATGTAAGACATTACGTCTTCTACCTCGGAGACCCCAAGAGACACGGAGAATCCTTGACGTATAGGGAATGCTTAGAATTGGCTCCCAGTTCATATTGGTAAGAACTGCTTAGGGCAACTGTGATTATCCTTTTAGGTAGTAATAAACTAGTTCATTACTCTTATGCAAAATGTCTGTGATTCCTCACATTACCATTATTGCCAAGAACCTGAGAATGAGGTTTAAACCACCTGACAATTGGTGACTGCGTGCAGGCAATATATGGTGTTTGCAAAGTTTCACTTGTTGCTTACAATTTTTCCCTTTCCAACAGGGACTGTAGGTGTGCATTCCTGTATCACATCTCCCGTTCTATGACCACTTTGTAATAACTTGCAAAGTTTGACTGCTTTCTGGGTGTGGTCGATGCTGACTCAGCTGACTCCATGACAGTTCTGAATTGCAAGCTTACAAGTGCACAGTAGCCCGACTGTGAATAAAGTGTACCTGTTGTGGATCGATGCACAACATGGCGCCTTTTTTCATGGTTTGATTTTTTGTACCCTCCCACACAATGGCCACCGTATCAAATATCTGTGCAGAACTGAGACTTGATGTCTCAAACTTCCTTGCCTTCCATGGAGGATGGGCTGACTTTGTGAGGTATGCAAGTCAATCCAACAACCCTGTACTGGGGATTTCAACTCAGTACTCAGAGATGAGACAAACAGCCAGAAAGTGAGAAGCTAAAAGGCTGTTGGCCTCAGCTCTCTATGCTGCGCTGGAATCCTCCAAAGCGAGGTTTCGAACCTTTGAACTATATATCTTATCTCTTCAGCAGGAGATGGGGTTGCAGAAAACTGAATATGTGAGATGACAGCAGGATTTGGAATCTGAACTCCAAACACTGCGAAATGAAAAATATTCCCTTTTGCATTATTCTGCACAGGCAGGAACTTTGTATGTTGAAGCAGGAGTGTGAAAATTTGAGACAGAATAAGGGACAGACTTTGCAAATGAATGACTTATTGAGTAGAATGAATGAACAGTTGAGAGCGGAGTTGGGAAAGATACAGGACGAGATAAACCAGGTACATAATGACTTTGAAGTGGCTACTAGGAACAATCACCAATTGAGCACCTCGTATAGAGTGTTACAGAAACAGATGCAGGATGAGGTGGATGTGAATGTTGCAAATGTTAATCATGCTGAATGTGAATCTAAGATGGAGAAACTGCACCATCAGCAAGAGGTGTTGGCTGGACATATTAAGGCGATGGGAGGCGTAGCCCCCGCCTTGACAATGTCATCTGAAGGGGAGGTATCAGATGATGACATCTCACAATACAACACCCAGTGACACCCCTACTATGGCCCAGACACCTCACCCCACCATCCACAGCATGGTGGACACCCGTCACATACAACTCATGTCATACATCATCAATGTCATGACACGCATCATGGGTGAAGCCAACATGGTGATTCCCATGATGGGGGGGAGCAGGCCCAGGCCTGGTCCCATTGGGACCACTGATTGCTGTTATTAATGTTGATGATAAGGAGGAGATAGAGAAAATGATTGATGCCGCTTTAGGCAATGTGACCCTACTTGACAGAAGCAAATGGACCCTCCGAACGCAGATAAGACAGATGCTGCAGGAGGCTGCTACTTGGGAAGGAATGAGCCATACTCTGGCAGAGGCCACAGCTGAGGCAGCCCTGGATGGTGCCCAAGGGAACCTATCTCCACCTGATTGTCCCTCCCAATAATCCCCTACAAATGGCCTACTCTGTTTAGCAAATAGCTGACAGCATTGGTTGGATCAGCCCATCTGACAATCTCAGCTGCCACTTGGAAAAGGTGTGCGCTAAATGTGAAATGCTTAGTCTCATTGCAGACTACCAGGTCCAGATCCTACGCCAAACCATTGATCCTGGACTATGGGCAAAACTCCGCGATACCATTTGCCAGGACGGTACCGCCACCTTTGTCGAGGTTGCAGCTGAACTTATTTCTGCACACAGCCCAGGTGTAGTAGGGGTGATACTCACATATCCTGTAAAATAAAATGTTAAGGAAAGTCTAGCGACTTTCCACCAGAGGCTCTGGATGGCCTACCGAGAAGGGAAGCATCTTGACCAAGAAGCCGCAGATGTGGACCTTATGGAGTATAAGATCCTGTTCTTAGGAACATGATCCCTGCAGTAAGAGGAAAGGTACAGCCAGCCACCTATCCCACCATGAAGCAGTTTGTCGACATTCTCCAGAAAACCGAGAGCATTTATCAACTCTACATCCATGATCTGGGCTCCGGTTCCAAAGAAAGTAGCCACCATGGAAACTACTCCAAAGACCACGATGCACTACATGGTGGAAGGGCAGGCCCAGGAGAAACAACCCCTCCCCGCAGACAACCAACACCCCCAACAGGCCCAGCCACAACAGCAGCAGCAACAGCAACAATCCAGGGGTAGAAACCAGAATTACAATAAAAAAAAGAAATACCACAAGAATAATAAGGGTAAACAACAAAGACCAGGCCCTTCATATAGGGAAATAGCCAAAGAAAACTGGAAATTCCGAGAACTCGTTGGGCAAATGCGCTTGTATCGGATGCTGTTCCCACTTGGGCCCTTGCAACCATACAACTGGGAGAGCAAGCCATGGAGACACCAGAAGTACAGGGCCTCAGGCCCATACAGGCCTGAACCCAGAAGCGGCTCCCTATATAGCATCAGTGCAGCATGATGAAGTGGTTCAAAAGAGTCAGGCCCAAACTCTCCATGCCTCCACTGGTACAGGCTGACAGTTACAGGCCCCAGTCTGTATTGTAAACAAGCTGGTCTTGGATGCAAATGGAAGGCCCTGTACTGAGGCCAAGGTTGGGGCCGCCTACTGACAGTACTACTGGATACAGGTGCAGCTGTGTCTGTGTTACACAACAACCACCCAGACACATCCCCTTGGTCCACTGGATGGAGGACCAATATGTCTGGTGTAGATGAAACTAGGTTGCCTGCATACCGTTCCATGCCACTACCAGTGACACTGGCACCTGAAGGCCTATCATACCTTTCAGCTAATGGTATGCATGACCACCCTACTGTAATCGGAACTGACTTCCTAGTGCCACACGGCTGTGTGGTAGGCCTAGCCAACATGTTATTGATACAAATTCAGAAACAATATCACACAATCAAGATCTCTGACTCAGATGTGGTTGCAACCATATCTGCAAACAATGAGTATGACGTCATAGATTTTTTCAAGAATCATGAGCTTTTCCCAAAGCTCCTCCCCATTCTACAAAGGCATCTGGAAGCATTTGCCACCAGCAAGCATGACTGTGGTAGAATGCATACTGTCATTGAAGTGACAGACCCAGCACATGAAACTCAAGGGCAATACCCCTTCCCACCGGAGGCCTTGTCTTCTCTTAGAGAAACAATAAAATCAGTCCTCAAGCAAGGTGTGATCAGGACATGTGTTTCTACTACTAACTCCCCAGTGTGGCCTGTGAAGAAACCCACAGGTGCCTGGACACTTACTATTAACTACAGGAGACTTAACTGGGTCACCCCCAGTTGTGCCCCAACTGTGGCATCAGCACCTGATGTGCTGCAACTTTTGACCCCTGACCAGAAATGACTCAGTGCCCTAGACATCTCCAATGGTTTCTGGTCATTACCATTGGTACCAAAGAGTCAGTGTAAGTTCGTCTTCACCTTTGAGGGTAGACAGTACATGTGGGCCTGCTTACTACAGGGATTCCATAACAGCCCCTCCCTGTTCCATTTACACATGATGGACCCCCTTGAGGGTTTCTCTATACCCCAGTGTCTCTTGCAGTATGTGGATGACCTGCTTTTGGCAACAGCCACACAGGAACAACACCTGGATCTCTTGGATGAAATACTGACCCTCATTCAGAGAGCAGACCTCAAATGTAATCCAGCAAAAGTACAACTATGTCAGAAAGAGGTACTCTTTCTGGGCCTGAGAATAACTGACCAGGGCTGAAGCCCTACCTGGAAGAAGATACAAGGATTGCAAGACTTGCCATCGCCCACCAACGTGGCCACTCTTAGGAGATTTCTAGGTATGGTAAACTATTTCAGAGATTTTGTTTGTGATTTTGCACAGAAGGCCACCCCTCTGTATGAATTACTGAAAAAGGACATTCCCTGGAATTGGGGCCCCATTCACACCCAAGCTGTGATGTTATTGAAACAGGCCTTGGACTCAGCCCCAGGTCTCGCCAACCCCAATCCAGCTCTGCCATTCCATCTGGAGTGTGCCACCTCTGACATTGCTATGTCAGCAGTGCTGGCCCAAGAGGTCCATGGCACCCTGAGATCCATTGCATATGCATCACAGCTTTTGACCACAGTAGAATGGAAATATAGCCTTTGTGAAAGGAACCTTCTAGCCATCTACTGGGCTGTCTAGCACTTCTTGTATATCATAGGGTACTCTCCTCTGATCATCAACACAAACCACACACCAACTACCTTTTTGCTATCAGACAGAGTGAAGGATGGGTCAGTCTTCAACACCAGACTAACACACTGGTCCCTCTTTCTCCAAGATAGAGACATCCAGGTCCACCCAACCAAAATGCCATCCATGCTGGCTCATGGCCTCCTTTTTCAAGGAGAACCCCATGACTGTACATTGCAGCCACCTGATCTTCCAGATCCAGGTCCTTTCCTCCACAACTACTTGAGAACATCTCATTGTACCATGTATTTATAGATGGCTCAGCCTCCTATTATCAGGGAGAACAAATAGCAGGGATGGGTATCTTAGTCATTTATCCTTACGGTAACACTGTTAAAATTTCTAGGTGTTGCAGTGTAGCATCATCACAATATGCTGAGATGGCAACGGTGGCCTGTGCCCTCGAGTTCATCCAGCATGGAACTGAAGATACCATCATTTTTACAGATTCTAACTGGGTTTGTTGTTCTCTTACAGAATTTCTTCCCTTCTGGCAGAAGAACTCCTTCCTCTCCTCTGATGGCAGCCCAGTGAAACACAAGGAACTGCTAATACACATACACTCACTGGCACAAAGTTTTGCACACAAACTCTATGTACACAAGGTTAAAACCCACTCCATACATAACCTCTACCATGCCTTCAATGAAACAGTGGACACCCTTGCTAAGGATGTGGCCCCGGGGGGGCACCTGGATGATGGACCATCCAGAGGCCAGAACGGCTGTACATATTGCAGTGGTCAGGAAGAAACCCGAACCCTTTTCCCCTTTGGAACTGTCAGCAGCACATCATGCTGACTCTGAGCTGAAAGATGTGTTCAGATTCCATGACAATAGTACTGAGAAGACCTTACCTATCCATAACCCCTACCGAAGGCATGAAGGTAAGTTACATCTGTCTCCTGATGACAAGCTCATCTGGTATCAGCCAGATGACATCACCACCAAATTGTGGGTGGTTCCCAGACATCTTAGGCCTGAATTTCTGCACCAAGTGCATGACACCCCTACTGGTGGACACCAGGGAGTGGAAAACAAGCTCCAAAGGCTAAAGACCACCACCTGCTGGCCTGGTGTCACCAAGGATGTCAAACAGTACATAGACAATTGCCTTATTTGTGTGCAAAACAATCCCATCCCTACCAAACAAAGTGCCAAACTGCTACCACAACAGCATTCTGGCCCTTAGCATGCCATACAGATTGATTTTATTGGTCCCTTGACCAATACCAGCAGAAATAACAAGTATGCCCTTGTGGTGACCGATCTTTTCTCTAAGTGGGTTGAAGCTTTTCCCACTAAGACATGTACTGCTAAAACAACTGCCAAAATCCTGGTGGAACAGATTTTCTCCAGCTGGGGCCTACCTCTCAAGGTAGACTCCAACAAAGGAACCAGTTTTACAGGTGAGTTAATGAAAGAAGCACTTGAACTCCTTGGAGTTCACCAGAAATTCCACATACCTTACCACCCGCAATCTTCAGGTTAAGTAGAGAGAGCCAACAGAAGGATTAAGCAAATGCTTTCCAAATTCATTGAGGACAATACCAAAACTTGGGATTCCCTATTGCCATTGCTCCTTATGGAAACCAGGGTTGCACCCTCAGCTACTGCCCAGTTGACACCCAGTTGACACCCTTTGAGGTGATGACTAGTAGACAAATGAGATTACCTGAGCACCTGTTGTTTGACCTGCACACCCCCATGACAGACCGTGTGTCTGTAGACAAATATGTGGAAAAACTCAGACAAAACCTCATACACACTTATTTGTATGCTGCCAAATGCATGGGCAAGGCACAGCAACAGTCCAAAATACAATTTGACAAACACGCATAAGAAGTGGATTGGCAAGTTGGAGATCAGGTAATGGTTCTCAGATTTGCACATCCCACACACTACTTCTCCAATAAGTGGGAAGACCCCTACCCCATTGTCAACAAGCTCTGTGCGGTTAGACTCATGCAAAACAACAAACTGACTGACAAATGGTTACATGCAAACCAGCTGAAACTGTGTAAAGGAGTGTAATTACTTTTCCTTATCGCATTGGGTGGAATAGTACTAACTTACTAATGTTTGGTTTTCCTTTTCAGATACACTGACAAAATAGCTATCTTGTTCCATTTTCTCCTCATCTCAGGAGTTATCCCCTGCATCCAAGGCACGGTAAAGCACCTTCTTCCTCACCTTGATCCTCCAGCATCCACCCAAGAGGGAGTTTCTATCACCATACCCGACAATTTGATTACTGTCCAGGAAGGTTCAGATGCCTACCTCACTGTCTCAGTTGTTGCTCCTGATTATTCAGCCCTACAAATTGAGTGCCAAACCACATCACAAGGATGAATTCTCCCTGTGGCCAAGCTTTCCAAGGGAACTTTCAATGGTTGGCCCAACGCAAAATTATCCCCCAATGGTTCGCTATCCTTGCTCCAAACTGCTCTTAGACATTCCGATTTATACAGTATTACTGCATTAATTGATCCCTCATATTGTAATTCCTTTTCTAAGGACTCTGCCAGGAAATTTTGTGCTGTACACAACATGGCCTCTGCTGCCATATACCTTTCTGTGTTACCCCTCATGGATAAACAGCTTTTGGAGTGTCCAAAACATACCCCTGGTCCTCGTAGTGGCCTAACAGCCACTGCCTTACTTGGTACACTTATTAACAACTTACAATTTATGCATATACCTGTTTTGCTTAACTTGACTTACTGGAATATGAAAGAATTTGATATGTGTCATACTACTAACACTTCAGTGTTTTATAGTACTTTATTGTTTGGTAGCTTAGCAGTTTTTCAAATCTGTACTCAAGACCCTATTGCCCAGGTATATACCACCAAGCATAGAGGCAATTTTAGGAGAAAACCTGCACCTGATGATCAAAGTCCTAAGCGTTGCACACGTGAACTTGACAGTTCTGATGTCATGGGTGCCACAGGCACCATTACAGGTCTTTTTGGTACAGCCATGCTTATTTGGAATAAGGCTGACATTGCTGCTATCAAATCACATTCACAAAAATTCCAAACTGGTTTGGTAAATTATATTTTACCCCTGTTATTGCATGGTGTAGATGGCCTTAGTCAGGAAGAAAGATACACTGTATATAATATGCACGACATTGCTAAGGCACTTACAGATTCTAAAGATAAGATTAATGCTCTCATTGCACAAAATAACAAAGCAGATAAGCAATACATTGCCCGTGAGATATTGTGTTCAGCCTATGGCTCATACATTATCACCACCATCAATAATCTTTTCTGCGATCTAGAATCCGGAAGGATCCCTGATATCATTCATGATAGACGTATCTCTAAATGGTATTGTCCACAGTGCAAATCTTCCAGCTGTATTGCAATGTGTATGCTACAAACTCTTACTGTTTCACTTTCCACTTGTAGGAATTTGTGTTTTGTGGCCAGACAACCTAACACTGTTAAATGTTTTATGTCTAAGAAATGTTCCATTGAGGATACCATGTTTATTTTTTTTACTGTCTCTTTACCACATTTTGATCCTGCTACAGCTTTATTCAATAAACTTGTAACTGTTCATTCCATTGGGCACCTTGCTGAAGATATCTATAGAGAATGCCTCAACTTGCCTTCTCTACTGGTTTTCCATCCTTTTCTGGATGCCTCGGTCTCTATGCGCACAGATTACTGTGCAAAGAAAGGTTATATTTACTTGTGTCGATGTGACGTATTTGATGTTATTAAACCTGTATGTGGCTTTCCCCCAGACAGTATTGATTAGTCCTTTTCCAGGAATGATGACATCAGCACTAATGACACAGACTTCCAGAACTCAACATCGGCTCCAGACAAGCTTTACCAGTGTTATCGAGAGGAGGTTCATCGTCTATCAACACGGATTTCCAAGACTACCTACACCTGCCGGTACAGTTGCAAAAATGGAGACTTCCCACTGTTAAAATGCAATATAGCTCTGATGGGGAGTATTGTGTTGTTACTAATCTAAAATCTTACACATATGGAATGCAGACATGTGCTATAGATAGCCCCAATTTCTGTTTTGTGCCTCACCAGAAGTCAGTTATTGGGCACACTGTTATTATACCCGTCCCTCTCATGGGTGCTGATATTATTGATGGTAACCCCAATTATCTGCTTACCCTTTCTGAGTATTTACCTTACTTTAATGTACACATTGACCCCCTCACCTTGACATTAAAATCACTTTTAGAGAGGAAAGACACCCATCTCATCCACATCAGCAATAATATTTCTAAAGCTAATGAGGCTGTCCTTGCACTTATTGATGATGGTGATATGAACAGTGCACTTACTAACACTTGCTTATAAATCACCTTTAAAGGTTTTGTTATTATACAAGCATTTTTGATATTTTTTCTTATTATTATACTTTGCGACCTACAGCGCACACTGCATCAGCACCATGAGAAGCTGGAATTCCTTTACCAGGCTTACGCATTGGGTCTGTAAATGACCCCTGCTCCCTATCCACTTCCCTATTTTTGCTGTGTTGCCTTTCAGAGACAACATGGGGGGATGTTACATGAGGTCTCTGCATCCTTATTGGTACCCCAAGAGGTACACTGTAGACAGTTACTATTTAGATATGTTATACTAACATATAGGGCTAGTGGCATCTACTGCATAAGAGCAGATGTCAGGATATGTATGTACATTATTGTTATACATTTTATTTGCTAATATATATACGTATGTGTATTTCTTGCTTATAAGATGTTAGGACACCTGAGTCCTTGTAATGATTATGATATATGAGTCGGCATTGCCATCTTCTGATAATTTGTATTATTACATTGCTATATGTATAACTGTACTCTTTTGTCTTTACAAAGTGAGGACTGCTACAAAATTGTATAATGTTATATTGGACTGAGGAGCTACCTCTAATTTAGCCAATAGGACTCATCTCTGCAACTAGAAATGTTTCTATCTTACAGTAACCATGGTAATTATCATAGGTATATAATGTAAGACATTATGTCTTCTACCTCGCAGACCACAAGAGACACAGAGAATTCTCAAGGTATAGGGAATGCTTAGTATTGTCTCCCAGTTTGTATTGGTAAGAACTGCTTAGGGCAACTGTGATTATCCTTTTTGGTAGTAGTAAACAAGTTTATTACTCTTATGCAATGTGTCTGGGATTCATTGCATTCCCATTATTGCCAAGAATCTGAAAGTGAGGTTTAGACCTCCTAACAGTCTGGAAAGCATGGGGTAAAATAAATGTTTAAATGTTTGGCTTCATTGGGGACTGGGGGTCCACCTGGAGTGATACAAGCCTATGCTGGCATGATGGGCTGCATCTGTCCGGGAGGGGAACCAGGATCCTAGGTGATAGGTTTAAATGCTTCATTGGCAAGCTTTTAAACTAGCCAAGGGGGGAGACACTGGAAAGGAGCAGGAAAATCCTAGCCCCCCCAAACAATCACGGTAGTAAGTGTGGCAAACACCAACATGAAGGTGTCCATAGGGAGAAGGCAGAGGTAAATGGAGAAAGTGACAAAGGCAAGAAGGACAGGGATGGGGCAAAGGGGTGAGGCCATCAGGAAATGGAGGTAATGAGTACCAATGCCCTGTAGTCTGGGCAACAAGCTCCTGAGCTGGTGGCCTTAATAGAAGAGGGATGCCTGATATCATAGCAGTCACAGAAACATGGTACAGAGAACCATGACTGGGATGTTAACATACCAGGGTACATAACCTACAGGAGAAACAGGCAGGGGAGAAGAGGGGAGGAGTAGCTCTATGTAAAGGAAGGGATAAAAGCAACTGAACAAAAGAGTAAACAGGGAGGAGAGGAGGCACTGTGGGTCACCTTGAGACTGGAAAGGCACCACAATCCGCACAGGGTTGTGTACAGACCCCCATGCCAGGGGAAGGAATGGACAAGGATATGATGAAGGCATTCTTAGAATGGCAGAGAAAGGAGATACTGTTGATGGAGACCTGAATATGCCAGATGTTAACTGGAGCACATTTAGCTACAGTGACATCCAAGAGCAGGGCCATTCTTGACGCCTACAGGTGGCAGGCATTAGACAGCTAGTTTCGGAACCCACTCGTGAGGGAGCAATCTTAGACCTCATACTCTCAAACGGGGGCAGTGAGAGGATCTCAGATCTAGCAATTGGTTGCCATCTGGGAACAAGTGACCATCAAACAGTGTGGTTCACGTTAAACTCAGCTACAGAGTCAAGCCATACAAAAGTGAGGGTACTGGACTTTAGGAGGGCTGACTTTGGCAAGATGGGAGAGTGCCTCAGAAAAGCACTAGCAAACAGGCTAGAAGGAGTGTGGAGCAACAATGGGGAATTATCAAAACTGCCATCACAGAGGCAACAAACCTTGTGTGAAGCAAATAAACAAATCAAAATGAAGAAAAAAGCCACTATGGTTCTCAAGAGAGGTGGCTGTGAAAGTCAGGAAGAAAAGATAGCATTCCAGAAGTATAAGAAACACAGAAGGAGCAGGACTGAGAGCTGTACCAGTTAAGGCAGAAAGAAGCAGGAGGAAGTCAGAATAGCAAAGGCCCAAACGGAGGAAAAGATAGCCAACTCAGTTAAGAAGGGGATAAAACCTTTTATAGGTACATCAGCGAGCGTAGAAAGACAAAGGGAGGGATAGTGAGGCTGAATAGAATAAACGGTGGGTGGGCAGAGGGGGACAGTGAAAAAGCAGGAATACTGAACGAATATTTCTGCTCAGTATTCACAAAGAGGAGGAAGTGCCTAATCCAATTAACAGAAGCACTTTGATAGGGGGTCGATCCTGTCCTTTCACAGAAGAAAGGGTTCTGCAAGAACTCCTAATACTGAAGGTGGACAAAGCAATGGGTCCTGATGGAATTCACCCCAGAATTCTAAAAGAATTAAGGAAGGAACTAGTGAAACCACTGGCTACTCTTTTTAATAAATCATGGGAGGATGGTGTGGTATCAGAGGACTGGAGGAAGGTGGATGTGATTCCCCTTCATAAAAGTGGGACCAAGACAGAGGCAGGAAACTACAGACCTGTCAGTCTGACCTCTGTGGTAGGGAAAGTGATGGAGTCACCTCTGAAGGAAAGAATAGTTGAGTACCTAGAGGTCAGTAGAGCACAGGATCCAAGGCAGCATGGGTTCACAGCGGGAAGGTCATGTCAGATGAATCTAATAGACTTTTTGACTGGGTGACCAAAGTAGTAGACCAGGAGGGCTGTGGACATGGCCTACCTAGACTTTAGCAAGGCATTTGACACAGTCCCACACAAAAGATTATTAGTCAAATTAACCAGCCTGGGAGGGGTCCCAGGGTGGTAGCCTGGGTAAAACATTGGCTGGACAATAGGACACAGAAGGTAATTGTAAATGGAGTCCACTCTGAAGAAAGGGCGGTTACTAGTGGGGTACCGCAGGGTTCAGTATTGGGTCCAGTCCTTTTTAATGTCTTCATCAGTGGCATTGCAGAGGGACTGGAAGGAAAAGTATGCCTTTTTGCAGATGACACAAAGATCTGCAACAGGGTTGATACACAAGGAGGCGTGGAAAGGATGAAAAGGGACTTGGCAAGGTTGGAGGAATGGTCTGACATATGGCAGCTAGGATTCAATGCAAAAAAGTGCAAAATAATGCACCTGGGAAACAAGAACCCAGGGGAAGAATACACAATGGGTGGGGAGGTAGTAACAACAACAAAACAGGAAAGGGACCTGGGGGTAATCATATCAGATGACCTTAAGGTTAGCAAGCAATGTGAGAAGGCAGTAGGGAGGGCTGGGGGTATACTGGGATGTATAGGGAGAGGCATCAGCAGCAGAAAACAGGAAGTTGTTATCCCTCTGTACAGACAGTTGGTGAGACCCCATCTGAATACTGTGTCCAGTTCTGGATACCCCATCTCCGCAAGGACATAGACAGGATACAGGCAGTCCAGAGGAGGGCAACTAAAATGGTGCAGGGTCTGCAAGAGAAGCCATATGAGGAGAGACTAAAGGAGCTTAATATGTATACCCTTGAGGAAAGAAGGAGAGGGGACATGATAGAAACTTTCAAGTACCTCAAGGGAATCAACAAAGTCCAAGAGGGTAGCATCTTTCAGAAAAAGAGACTTGCAAGAACAAGGGACACAATTTAAAGATAGAAGGAGGGTGGTTCAGGGGCAATGTGAGGAAGTATTATTTCACAGAGAGGGTAGTGGATGCATGGAACAGCCTTCCTGAGGAAGTTGTGGAGTCTAAAACTGTGGGAGAATTCAAGAATGCATGGGACAGACATAAGGCAATTCTTGTGGGGGGCAGGAAGATATAGGCTGTTGGTTAAATAGGATCTGTGGCCTATCCTGTAGGTAGGGAAATGGGCAGACTAGATGGGCCTAGCGGTCCTTATCTGCCGTCAAAGTCTATGTCTATGTTTCTATTGTCTGGTTTCAGTGTTCATGGCTTTTGAATGCAAGGAAGTAAACTAACAGGTTGAATATGGTTCCTTTGCAGAAATTTATAACAAACTAGCAATGAAATCAGGTATGTGAAGTGTGACCTTACCACTGGGTAAACTGCAATTAGAATGTGTACATGAGGGATTTTGAAGTTTTAGCACCAATTGTATATTTTAGAGATTTATTTGATTTACTATAAGCCTTTACAAAGTATTCTGACATGGATTTTATGTGTTGGGAAATGAATATGCATTTGTAAGCCTTGAAAGACAGGATGCATTTTGAAACTTTTATATGAACTGATGTTTGTGAAATCTGTTTGTAATTCAGGTCCTTGCAGTATAAACTTACATAGAATTTTTGTTTTCAAATGGTACATTGTGCAATTAACTGAATTCTGATGTTTTTTATGAGATAGATTGAGAAACTGATGTGATGTTTATTTACTTTTAAATGAAAGTGTCATGGTTCTTAGCCATTTCTATTATTCCAGTCAGGGTGTGTGAATACAGAGTAAAACGTATAAAGTGATTTGAAAAGAATAGTTTAAATCCTTCTAAGGTGAGCCCTTTGAGTTGGCTAACGGTTATAATTTGATTTAAATGGTTAAAAGTGGTTGTACTAAGATATATATGCACATAATTGATTAACAGGTCATTTCATTACACTGATGAAGGAGTGAATCCAAACTGTTTGTTGTGGTGTATTTAAGTGCACACATATTGATTCTGTGCCTTGGAGATTTATCTGATATTCATAAGAATAAAATAAAAGATATGTATTTATGGAGTTTGGTGAGTAGACTCCTTTTGTACCAGTTTTTTCTAGTTTGTCTGTTGCCATCTGGTAGATAGCTACCCCCTCATAATTATTTTTCTTTTCTACCGATGTGGCTGAACTGGAACTTCTTCTTTTTGAAAGCCATAGTAATGAAAGATGGCTCAACCAAAGAAGAAACTACAAAAAAGATGCTGATGGCATGAAAGAGGTGTGCATCACTACAACAGAAGCAGGAGGCAGCAGGATGAGTAATTGGAAATCACCCGGGATTCAGCATAGACAAAAAATGGCAGAAAAAGACAAAGCCTCATAGAAGGTACACAGGATTGGGAACTGGGGGATGCCCTGAAAATAGCAGGATGGGTGCAATCGGACAACAGTGCATGGATGCAGGACCCTCCAGACCCTAAAATGGATCAGTTATAAGAAATAAAAATAACAGTGACAGGGAAATTGGTACCCCCTACTCAGGATGTAGTTCCAGGATCAAGCGCTGGGCACCAGAAATCAGGAAATGCGATTAAAAGTTAAGCCATGAGAAGGCCAGAATGAATGCAGTGAGTACAAAGATACAAAAGGAAAAATGAATTGAATATTAATAGTGGGGCTAGTACAAGGAAAATAACGGCGGATGGAAATAAACAAGGGGTTACACTAAGAGCAATGCAAGATTTTTTAGTACAACCAGATGGGAGAAATGAGGAGGATTTACTAGTGGGTGTGGGAATAAGTAATCTACAAGACCCAGCTAAACAAAAATTCTACAAACTCATGTTAAGAATAGAAGATTTATTTAAAAATAATAGTAGAGAACCAGGTCCCAGAAGAAATGCAATCTGCCTATTATACAAAGGAGGATTAGAGAACCCTCACCCGACAGAGTCTACATGGGCAGAAATTGTTGAAGGACTCACTGAAATTCTAGCCATCGGAGGTCTTTGCTTTGATGCACACTGATGATTACAACAATGTTTTAAGCTTTTAAACAGTGGAACCCTTGGGCAGGTTTTGGGTGAAATACAACACCTTAAAAGACTCCCCTTTATGGTCCCCCTTCTTGGCTATACCTATAACCAAGCCAGTGGTCAGATCTACAACAATTATATTCAGATATGAAGGGCTAGATATTACAAATGTTTTATTCTGGTTGAAAAAACGATGTGAAGTATTGGAACACCCCACATCAATGATAGACTCCGAACAATTTTGGACAGGTGGATGGAAAGTGAAATATAAATTGTTTATGGCAAACAGTGGAAATGTACACCTCCCAAGCTGTTTCTTCTTAAGAAAGGACAGAGGCTCATTGTTCCATGCAGGGCAACCAAAATCTTGCCACAAATGTGGGTCACACTTACACCTGAGTAATACATGTGACACACCAAAGTGCGCTCATTGTTTGGAAACAGGACACCTCTCAGTTAATTGTAGTAATTTGTTTTGATGGAATTTATGTGAAGAAAGAGGACATTCATGTATCAAAAGTCCATGGGACTCTCATAACTCTGAGGAAAGGTTATCTCATGAAGCCTTAGTAACGCATGCCCAGAAAAAAGGGTGCTCCCAGGCATCAGGAAGAAGAAGAATGCAGAAGATCTTTAAAGAAAAGGAAAGAGAGAGAATTGGAAAGAAAAAGAGAAAGAAAGAAAGAAGGAAACAGATGGAGATGGTGGAAGACAAGGATTACAATGTGATTGAAGACAACCAAGAAACAATACAGATAAGTCTAAAAGAATGCAATGAAGGCCCATTCAAACAAAACTCTCAAGAGATGCTAGTAGAGATGATAGAGCAGGATGAAGAAACAAGGGAAGTTAATGCAATGGTACAAAGTAAGAAGGTAACAAAATGGGAGAAACAAAAACAGACGACAATTCCCCCTCCCACCAAAGTTACAGGAAGACAAAGACTATAAAAGGGTAACATACAAAAAGAGAATGAGAGAAAAAACAGGGATACCTACAGGGCCAAAAGGGAAAGAAAGAAGGGTGCTAAAAAGAAAGCAAAAGGCACACAATCAAACAGGTACTTGGCACTCCCAATAGAAAAACCAATAGATGTCACAGAAGAGGAAGGGTCAGAATTGGACTCATCCTCGATTGCTTCCTCAAAAGAAGCATTCTCTGGATTAGAAAAAGGGGGCTTGGAGAAGAAGAAATGGTCTACAAGATCTAAGCAATAAGATAAAGTTGGATAAATTTTCTTTTCAAGATGGTATCTTTTTGTATCCTCCCATTAAATATTAACAGCATAAAAAATGGGGTTAGAAGGTCAGTTGGGTTAACTGAGTTAATGAAACAAAAAGCAGATATAGTGTTAATTCAAGATATCAGAATTAAAACTTTTCAGGAAATTACCCAATGCAATAGAATGTGGACCCAAGGGGTAAACTTTTGGTCACAAGGACAAGAAAAGTGTGATGGGGTGGGAATTTTATTCTCCAACTCAAATTTAAAAGTGACAAGACTAGTTGAGCTAGAGCCAGGGAGAGCGCTAATATTAGAAATAACATACGGGACAAGTAGAATAAGAATAATTAACTCACATGCTGCACAGTCGAAAGCTCTAAGGGTAGAGCTATTTAAAAAAATACAAGCTTTTTTATGTACAGCAAGACAGACAATCTGGGGAGGTGATTTCAATTGTAGCCTGCATCCAGCTGACAGAGGCATGCAGACAAAAAAATATTCTGTGACTCTAATAAATTAAAAGAGGTAATAAGCACAGCACAATTGTAAGATGTTTATAGGTCAATTCACTCGACTGGGGG
This sequence comes from Neoceratodus forsteri, assembly GCA_016271365.2. NCBI lineage: Eukaryota > Metazoa > Chordata > Ceratodontiformes > Ceratodontidae > Neoceratodus > Neoceratodus forsteri. The sequence continues at coordinate 36,366,520 of CM057450.1, forward strand.
TTTCACCTATCGCAGAGGGCCTCTACAAACAAGAATTGATTTTTTGTTTGCATCTAAGACATTGGAGGTCAAAAAGTCAGAGGTGAGAGACCTAGCCTTTTCAGATCATTTAGCTGTGATTATGGAGTGTCAATGGGATAACGGGTTAGGCTGTGGCAAAAACCCATGGAAATTAAATACGTCTATAACAGAACAAAAGATAAATATATAAAAAACCTTAATATTATAGGAAGCAAGAACATCAGTACAGTGTATGTATGACTCTTTAAGTGAATGGTAGCAAGAGACAAAAAAAGAATTTAGAAACTTTTTCAAGAAAGAAACAGGGAAGGTAGCCCGTGACTCATACCTACAGTATTTAAACTTGAAAAAACAATTGCATAGGTTAATATCCTTGACTGAAACCACAAACAATGATTATATAAAACAAATAAAGAAGGATATGTATAAACATCAGTACGACAGAGCAAAAACTTTACAGCAGGAGCAGAGATTTGGGACAGTAAGCAAGAAGCAAACCTTTGATCTCTATAAAGATAACCAACAAAGGGTTGAAAAAAGATGATTTGGGAATTAGAAGATGAAACTGGCAAGTTACGTAAAGGAAAAATAGAAATTATGAAGATAATAAGTATGTAGAGAGAACTTTTAGTTCAAAGCCAGAAATAGCGAACATGGGATCTTATTTAGGAAAACTTGGAAAGAAATTCCTCACAAAAAATCAAGAACGACAACTGACAGCCCCAATAAAAGAAGAAATACGAATGGTGATTAAAACTTTAAAGGGTAACACGGCAGCAGGACCAGATGGTCTGTTATCAGAATTCTATAAGGTTTTTGCAGAAGTCCTAGTGCCAGAATTGACAAAAGGGTACAATGAAATATTACAAAACCATGAAATTCCTAAAACAATAGTAGAAGCTGATCTGATTTTCTTATTCAAAAGAGGAGAGAAGACAAAGCTAAATATCTGGAGGCCCATTTGCCTATCAAATACGGATATCAAATTTCTAAATAAAACACTGGTATGTAGACTGGCTAAGTGCTCAGATGAACTGATCAGTGAAGCTCAGGTGTGTTCCATACCACAGATAGGATTCCAGGAAAATTAATAAAGCTAAGAGAGGTGTTTCAAAGAAGTCAGAAGGGAATCAAAACAGTATATGTACTGAGTATAGACCAGCAGAAAGGTTTTAATTCTCTCTCACAAGAATATCTGTTTTCAGTGCTGCCAAGTACAGCAATCCACAACAATTTGTAGAATGGATTTAAGTTCTATACATTGCAGCAACTGTTACCCAGAGAGTGAACGGATGGAAAGGAGAAAATAACAGAGTAAAAAGAGGTGTGAGACAAGGGTGCCTGATGAGCCCCTTGTTATATGTATAAAGAATTAACAGGCAAAGGTAAACAAGGTGTTACAAAAAGAAGATACATCACAAAATGCAGAAAAAGACAGTAATAATACTGAAGGTCCTTCTTCTGGGCTTAAAGTGGATACCCCTGGATGGGTCACAGATGCCTTACAGAGTACAGGATGGATAAAAAACTTAGATGGGACAGGATGGGATGCAAGCCTCCCTATAACTTTTTTTGGGGGAAGAGACCTCTACTGAGGAAAAAGTGACAGAAAATGGAGGGCTTGAAAGGAGAGATGAGCCCTCATCACAAATTACTCCTGGACAAAAAACAATGGAGCACCTTTACAAGGGCCCTTAGAACAAAGTCAAAATGTCATTATTAATATAATAAAAGAGCTGGAAGGTGATCAAGCGAATGAAGAGGTGCAATACATAGAAGGGAAAGATCTTCCAGCCCCCCCCCCCAGTAGAAGCTAGTTCTAGTAATACAGGGGAGCAGAATCAAGTTAATGAAAACCCTGAAAATAATCTCACAGAAACAGAATGATGGTAACAAGCACCAAGGACAGTCTGGAATGCAAATGTGAGAGAACGTTTGTTTCTAGAAAATATAAGAAATGCAGTAGAGCCAGCTGCCAGAAGAAATGCAGTACAATTAAGATACAGTGGGGATATGAATGATATCCTGGACAGACTGTTTGTGGGAAGGGCATTGCTTAAAAATAGTATGAAGTATTATGCCTATGAAATGTATGTTCTTATACACATGCCAGGGGATACTATGTATGACATTAGTTTTAAACATCCAGCAAGATTAGAATGATTCTGGAAACAGTATCAGGCTTTAAAAAACATTGCATTATGGAAGCCCTTCTTAGCAATTCCCTTAACAAAACCAAACTTTAAAAAAATCACAGTTCTCTTTCATAATGAAGGAGTAAATGTACTGTAGAATTACTTTCTATCGCGTCTATTTAATTTAACGCTACTGACCCTGGCCAGCTGTTAGCGGTAATTAATCTTCGTGGTCTCACATTGTGCAGTCAAACCCAAATTAGAACACTGGTAGCTTAAAATGATCAATGAAGTGATGTACATGCAATACACTAATTACCCAATTAAACATCTCTTTAAAGTCAGAGAGTGGTTAACCGGCTCTCATCCCTGCCACTGCTACAGCTGCGTAATGTCTCTTATAAGCTGGTTGAAGCAGAACTCATTAAAGTGGGATTGCTCGCAGCGAGACGATCCAATGCTGCTGTCAGAAAGTGCTGATATTCCACTGCATGTTGCTGAGAATGTTGTTACTGAACTGCACTGTGCATCACCCCGTCCAGCAAAAAATGCCGCTCTGAATATGCCATATACAACTCTGATGTGTGATATCAAATTGGGAAATACGTGGCAGAGAGTGGAGTTATGAGTGCAGTCAGACTCTACAAGTCAAAGCACGGTGGAGAAATCAATGAGTCCACTGTATGAAATTTAAAAAGGGACTACCATGACAAACTAAGAGGAACCCCTGACCCTAGTCTGCTTCCCCATAGCTTACCAACAAAACCCCGTGGGAGACCAACCCTTCTTCTTTCTGAAGTAGAAGATGAGCTTAAAAAATCATTCGCAGTCTGAGAAGAGAAGGTGCAGTTGTGAATGCCAGAGTTGTCATGGCCATAGCCCATGGGGTTGTAAAAACACACAACTGCATGGCACTCTCAGAGTTTGGTGGTAACCTATCATTTTCAAGGCAGTGGTCCTGGCTCTTTCTCCGCCAAATGGGGTTCACAAAAAGAAAGGGCACCAAAGCTGGCAGAAAGACCCCTGAGAATTTTGAGGATCTGCGCTCTGTATTTCTAAAGCACATTGCAACTGCCTCGGCACAGGAGCTGATTCCACCTGAACTGCTCATTAATTTAGATAAGACCGGTGTCCAACTTGTCCCTTGCTCCCAATGGACAATGGCAGAGAGCAGGTCGAAGCAAGTAGAAGTGACCGGGTTAGGGGATAAGAGACAGGTCTCCCTTGTCCTTGCCTGTACTTTGTCTGGAGAAATGCTGCCCCCCCCCCAAATCATTTACCAGGGCAAGACCAAAAACAGCATACCTGCTTTCCAATTTCCAGAAAAGTGGTGTGTCACACAATCAGAGAACCATTGGGCAAACACAGAAACAATGTTACTTTTCATAGAATCCGTTCTTGTTCCTTACATAAACGAAATCAAATTAAAACACAGACTCCCCCCGTGAGCAGAGATCTCTGCTAGTAATGGATCGCTTTTGAGCACACAGTACAGAACAAGTTTTACAGTACCTGGAGGATCACCACATCATCCCAATTTTCGTTCCTCCCTCATGTACTGATCTGCTCCAGCCACTGGACATCAGTGTAAACAAATTGCTGAAGGACTTCCTAAAAAACGAGTTCACCGAGTGGTATTCTGGAGCAGTCTCAGCACAGCTAGCCCTTGGTATGTCACCATCAGCTCTAAGCATGGACTTATGCATGACATCAATCAAAACAAAGCATGCACAATAGCTGGTAACAGCATTTGAAAAGCTCTGTTTGTGGTGTGAGGATGTGGTACGTGGTTTTGAAATGGCAGGGATTAAGGAGGCACATTTCTCTTGTTTGGACACCACTGCCACATAAAAAGAAGTGTGACTGTCACTTGGTTGCTTCTTCAAGGTACGAGTTCAGAACAAAGTACTGTAATCACCGAGTTCAGATGATTACTGACTGTCATTTAGTTCAGATGTTTACTGTCTCAACTGCAGTGTTCTTAGCACTTTAGCACTTTAGCTTTTACAGTGATTTCTCTTTCATTGTAAAAATTTTATAATGCTGACACTTTAGCCTTTAACATGCTTTCTCTTTCATTGTAAAAAATAAAAGATCTATTTTTTATATTGCTGACAAACTGAATTGGCTGTATATTTTATTTTGTGGGCATAATGATGTCCGCAAACATAGCGAATGTTTATTGGCAGCTAACATTAGTAATTCTACAGTAGCAGATATAACCTACTGGTTGAAACAGCATTGTTCAGTAAATGGATACCCTGAGCCCATCTTAGATCAAGAACACCTCTGGACTGGGGGATGGAAGTATAAAGGGACCCTGAAACAAGAAAATGGGGGTAACTATCACCTCCCCAATTGTTTTTTCTTAGGGAGGGACAGAGAGGGGATTTCCTATCCTGGTCAGCCATGGACCTGCTACAGAAGTGAGGATGTGGGGCATCTGAGCAATGTGTGCAAAAAACAGAAATGTGGGTTATGTGGAGAAATAGGTCACATTAGCACACACTGTAGACAACAGTTAAAATTTAATCTTTGTGAAGGAAATGGGCATACCTTTCGAAATTGTGCCTGGGCATTGCCCAACAGCCTAGACCAGGCATCACATGCAGAACATGATGTGTACATGACCACTGCACAGAAGGAACAAATGAGGTTTCAGGGGTTAATGACACAAATAACAGAAGTTGATCTGAAACCACAAAGAGTAATGTGCACCAGGGGGTCAGCAGCAGGTGCCACAAAAGTTACAAATGTTCAGGAAGAGCCACCCTCACCCCCACCAATTTGGTTGCTAGAAGAAGCACAACGTCAAGAACCCCCACAAGCTAGTCCTGAGGGTCATAAAAAACAAGAGGTACATGGAATACTACAGGAACAAGAGCCTAGCATGTATGAAGAAACAATTTTTGCGAAAGCTACAGAGATGCCTCAGGAAAACAGGGCAACAGAACACAAGATGTCACCCCGACAATGTGACAGATCCACCATATAAAATGGTCACAAGGTCAAAAACAGGACAGAAAAGCTCTATGGGCCAAGTCAGCTCGAAGGAAAATGAGCCAGTACATACAAAAATTGCCTATGAGGTACTAATGGATGTTGGGTAAGATGAGGTTGGAGGAGACTCAGATGTAACCTCAATTGCTTCTTCACAACCAGACAACATTGGAGAAACTGGAATAGGGGAAAATCCAAAGCCAAAGAAAAGGAAAAGAGAAAATGAATGTTTAATAAATGTGATACTTAAGCCTTTAACTAGACGCCATGCATGCTGGCATTACTTTAATAACATCAGATGTAAATAGCATAAAGTCTCAGGAAAAAAGGCAGGTCACATTTGTTAGCTTAGTAACAGGAGGTGGGCACATTTATTTCCTGCAGGACACATGACTGTACACTATTCCAGAAATTAATCTTGCACAAAAAGATTGAAGATGGGTACCTTCATTGTGGTCAATAGGGGAGGAGCATTGCACATGAGTAGGTATCATGTTTACAGGGCTCACAGTACAGATTATTAAGGTATTAGATATCTTTCCAGATAGAGCTTTAATGGTAGATGTCAGTATACATAATGTTACATACAGATTAATTAATACATATGCAGTTTAGTCTATGGCAGAGAGGGCAGCCCTATTTAGAGGTAGAGAACCATATTTGAAAACTTCAAAAATAATACTGTGGGGGTGATTTTAACTGTGGCCTTAGTAATAGAGATTGGGGAATGAAGACTGAAAATATATATTGTGATACAAATGTGCTACAGTCTATTCTCAATAGAAATACATGTGTGTTATTTATGATTTATTAGACAGAACACAGGTACACACCTTCTACAAAGGAAAATTGTCCACAAGAATAGATTTTTGGTTTACTGTAAATAGAATAACAGGTAAAACTGTTTGAGTTCTACCTCTCAAAACCTCAGATCATTTGGCTGTTAAAATGGAAACAGAATCAAGACATAATATTATGATGGGGAGAGGCTTCTGGAAAATGAATACGTCCATTCTACAGGATGATGCATATATTACTGAAATACAGACCCTATTTATTGCAAGACAAGATATCAGTGTTATGTATGATAGTCCAATAGAATGATGGGAGGATATGAAAAGAGATGTAAATGAACTTTTGATATATTTAACAAGCACTGCAGCAAAGTCAAAATATATGCAATATTTAGGGCTACGAGCACAGTATCTGAAAATTACCATGTAAATGAGATAGACAGGGAAAGATATCATGACTAAATTGAATGACAAAAAAAAATGTATGCTTATCAGAAAGAAAAAGAACATAATTTAGCAATAAATCAAAAATTTAAGACTAGGGGACAAAGGAACAAGTAAATACGTATGATGAAGGCTTGCAGGGTATATGGAAAACTATTATTATGTCATTAAAAAATGAACAGGGTATAATAGTAGAGGATAATGTACCCATAAAGCAGGTAATACAAAAACACATTTGTGAAACCTTTCAAAGACAAGAACCAAAAACACAAAGTACATTCTATGAGCAATTAGAGGTACCTAAACTGACAGAAAGTGAACAAAGAGAACTAATACAACCAATTACAAGTGAGGACATAAAAGTAGCCATAACAAAATTATCAACAAATACAACTTCAGGAAAAAATAGTGCACCCAATGATTTTCATAAAAAGTTTGTAGAAATTAAAGCTCCTATGCTTCAAATAGTGTATGAAGCAATACAAATAGAAGGCAGATTAGGTGCTAGTATGATAGAAGGTATAATTATTTTTTTTATATAAAAAGGAAGATTCTCAAGATATTAAGAATTGGAGACCCTTAAGTCTATTAACAGTAGATTATAAGATCCTTAAAAAACTATTGACAGCAAGAATAGCTAAAATTTCAAAAAAGTAATATTAGAAGCACAAACATGTGCCACACCAGGAAGGAATATATATCAGAATGTATTATTTATAAGGGAAATAGAGCAAGGGTTAATGATGGATCTTGAAGGATACATTTTGTCCATAGATCAGGAGATGGAATTTGATGCCATAAGACAATAACATATATGGAGGGTACTGAAAACATATGGTATTACAAAAAAGATGATCGACCTGATACAAGTTTTATATGTAGAAGCACAAATAACACCTTTGATAAATGGACATCTAGGGATCCCATTCTATTTGTAAAATGGTGTAAGACAGGAATGCCCTCTTAGTCCCCTTTTATATATTTTTGGATTGGATCCGATTCTGAGACTAATAGAAGATACAGTAGAAGTACAACCAATAGTAAATAAAAAAGGGGAACAGTATAACCAGGTTACAGCCTGTGCAGATAACTGTACTCTTAAAGTAGCCAACATAGAAGCTGGATGCAAAGCCTTACAGTTTATAGATAACTTTACGGAAGTAACAGTTATAAGAATTAATCACAGAAAGAGCAAAGTACTAGCCTTAGGAAGAGCACCCAAGGATCCAGATTTCCCTATTCAAGTAATGAAAGGCTCTCTAACGATATTAGGACTTTATTTTGGGACAAAAGAAGCTAAGACACATAACTGGAAACTAGCCTATCAAAAAGGTCAGCAAAAGGTTCAAACTTGGAAAACTTCCAAGATGAGAAGAAAAAAGAGAGTATTCTTGATAAGGGCATACATAGCACCAATCATTTTGTATGTTTCCCACATATATCCCTTACCACATGGAATGCACACACAAGTGATGGAACTTTTATCCTTGCTCCTGTAAGGGAGTAGACTCAACCCAGTTAAAAGAGTTCATACATACAGGACATGGAAGGTGGGGGGGTTAAATATGTTACAGCCCCTAGTATATTTATTCTCAAATTTTTTACACAAATATTAAGCCATTATTATTAGGGAAAGAAACAGGAGGGACAAATGGTATGCAATACTGGAGTGAAGGATTTTTGACAACATGTGGTTGAGAAAAATGGCATGTGTCAGAAAACGCATTGTCTCAATATGTACAGACCACAATAAAATGTATTCGAATATGGACAATTGAGCTCAGTTGGTTCCTGAATGTGAATAGGAAACAATTTTATAATGTAATAGTAGAGAAATGTTACTTTGAAGACTCATTATTTACAGTAGAACCAGGAACAGAATGTACAAAACTGCTAGAAAGTATGATTAAACCCAGATAAATATAAAAATGCAGCATGTTATATGGTTGTGTGGACATGGGAAAATAAACATAAAAGGGAATCAAAAACACAAAAGACAGGAGGAAAGATTATGTATGTAGGAAGGTTGTCAAGAACAGCTAGAAACAATGAGGCATTTATTTTTTGAATGTATATACATACAGGACTTTTGGACATCGATAGCAGCTTTATGCAATAAAAGCATATTTTCTACTATAACATATGATACTTTAGTACAAGGACAAATAACTGGACAATGGAAAAAATGGAACAAAAGAACTGTATATGTGATCTTGGCATGTATTAAATGGGCAAAATGGCAAGCTAGATGCCAGAGAGTTTTAAGGAATGAGGAAGTACAAATTTAAGATGTGCTATTTAAAATACAAGCAGAAATTGACAAAATATATGCATATGTAAAAAGAACACTAGGGGAGTCAGTGTGTACGTACTTATGGGAAGGGACATATTAGGTAGGGTAAGTGATTAATCTGGATAGTGACTGAGATAGAGACTCACAGACGGGGAAAAGAAAATTAAAAGAATAAGGAAATTCAGAAAATGTTATAACAGTAGAAGAAAGGAATTAGATGGAATACTAGGTAAAGATATAGAGACTTAAGACTGTAAATATGACATTGCATGTAGGATTATTGGATATTTGGGTGAACATGGAAAAGTATGAAGTAATATTTTTTATTATTTAAGTTTCCTTTTTATGTACATGCTGGGTTTGTTCTGATATGATCTGTAATGATTATGTCATAATTTTTGTTTATGAACATTAATAAAAATTTCCCCAACTCTTGTCAGTAGGGGGCACTGTGGTCCATTGGGATGGTGGCAGAAGGTGCTAGTTTTAAGTCGACTTTGGAGGAAGCAGGAGGGTTGGCTCCCCTTCTGCTTCTACTTCACTAGGAGCAGCTTGTTGTTTATCTACAGATTTACGAACGGAAAAGAAGTTACAGAATTGCCCACTTACTGGGCTGGAGAAAACACCGCAGGATACGGCAAACACCTTTTCCTGGAGCTGGAGGGTCACCAAACAGCAGTTGCTTGACATCACTGCCAAGCAGGAGGCAGTCTTAAACATGCAGACCATCTCCCCGCACATTGCTACCAGACAGGGTGATAGAGCACCTGAACAGGAACAAACAGAGAGGTCTCTCAATGGTTCGGTTTCTATCCGGACGATGGAACATAGCTCCAACATGGTTTTCTCTCCGGTGGAGATGGTGGCTGCCAAAAGGGAGACTGTAGCACATCATGAGCTGACACCTGGGATTTTGATACAAACCGGTAATGCCTTTACCTTATATATTTCCCCTGAGGGTCCCAGTGTTGATGTTTCAATAGTGTCCGGTTGCCAGCCAGAGGGGCTGGCAGGCACTGGTGTGCAATAGGCCAGTCCTGTCCTGGAGTCTGCCTCAAAGAAGAATGTAGCCATGGAAAGAATGGACAGTACTACAGAGTTACTACTGCAGCAGAAGGGTTAGGGCTTGGAATGTCCCCCCCTCGCAGAATTATGATGCTAACACTTCCTGCACAGGGATTATGACTGCAGAAGCCCTGAGTACTGCTGGGTGAGTATGGCCTAACAGGACACAACCCTGGATGTTCCCTGCCGAGCACATGCCTAATGTACAAGTAGACAGGTGTGTTATGGGATATATCATGGAATCTCGAAATTCTGTCTCTTGAACTACACTACACCGAGGTCAGGAGACCAAATTTCAGAATCCTGATGGGGACTTGTATTATGCAGGGGCTTTGCCCCCTGCACCCCCCCTAACTAATTTAACCAACTCTGAGGGGAGCAGACCTCAGAGTTGATAGTTAGGCTACAGGGGATGCAAAAAAAAAAGTTTGAAAAAAGTTCCCCTAGTGGGAACAGTTCCCTGTCCTAGAAAGCTTGCTGGCCGAGCTGCAGGAGCATTAGTGCCCCACACCATGAAGCAGCTTGGCCAACTTTTCAAGTCACTTCACCACCCTCACAAGGTTACGTCAGGCAGAACCATTTTCTGTGGGTGTAACCTAGCATTTTGCTGGGCGAAATACAATTTTGCTGGCGGGCAACATTTTTGGGCATCCCTAATTTCAGGATACCAAAGCCTGGTCCATGAGTGTGGGTACTCTCAGCTTCGGTATCCTGATAGGATCCTGTGTCATGGAAGACCCTTTATCTTTGCCTTCTTCTTTTAAGTTAATGCAGCACCCGATCCTACCACAAAAGCCCTCTGATTTATCGTTGTCTGATTGTACTGGTGGTAGAGCTGAGTCTGATTCCAGGAGTGACTTATGCAGATTATTGCATAGCTCCCAGCCCACGAGGAGACCCCCCCCTTTGGCAGGATAATTCAGACCACGCAGGGGGACATACTAGTGGGGAATGGGATGCACCCCCGTCCGCATCTCAGACTGGACCAAATGTCAGAACTTATGTGGGATTGTTCCACACCCAGCCTGAATTTGCCAAATGGTGAACAGAGGCGGCTTAGTGACATATCCAGATAGATTGTATGTTGGTCATAAATTGATTCTCGAAAGTATGGGGTTTGCTGCATCTGAGCACTATGCTCTTATCCATACCTCTGGAGACTCTGTTTTTGATCTCAGTTTTAAAACTGCCTATGGTCTAGAGACTTTCTGGAAAATATATCCAGACGTTAAACACACACTGTTATGGTCTCCTTCTGTGGCTATCCCACTTACCAGGCCAGTGTTCTGCACTATTACAGTGCTTTTTAAAAATGAGGGGGTGACTATTGCAGACATCATTTACTGGCTAAAATCAAAATGTACTGTCTTGGGTGTTCCAGAACCAATTTTGGACTCCTCACAGATTTGGACAGAGGGATGGCATATTAAGGTGCATCTGCCCTAATCTAATGGATATATACAACATCTGCCATGTTGTTTCTTTCTTGGCAGGGACAGAGGCTTTATTTTCTACACTGGTCAGCCTAAGTCCTGTTTTCGATATGGGGCATATATCAACTTGAAAAGAACCTGTGATAAAGTGAAATGTTTCCTGTGTGGTGCTGTTGGACATATGGGCATTAGTTGCCCTAATCCACCATTCTGTAATCTATGTGAGGATATGCATCATACATACAAGAACTGCCACTGGGCAACACATAACAACCCCTCTACTACTCCCAAAGATCAGGAAGAGGTGGTTACCCAGGCTCAGCAAAAAACATGTGACACCCAGCCACAACAGACCTCACTCGTCTCTATCCTCAGTACTTATGAATTTCCAGATGGGGCTGTGGAAGACTAAGAGGTTCTAATCCCACCAGCCCAGGAATCAACTCTTATTGGCCTTTCAGAGCCACTGGAAGAATTCCATATGGGCACTCCACATGAGGAAGCCTTGCCAGATGTCACTGCGCTTATGGAGGCAGACCCTAACCGTAAACTGAAACAGTCCTCTACCAAAGGGCTGCAAGACCAAGGCAAGGGCCAGGGCAGTGGTATGCCTCCTCCTGCACAACCAGTATGGAAACAATCAAGGGGCAGGTGCTACCAGAGAAATAAGGGCCCTAGAGGGGGCCTTTGGGGGCCTTAAATCTGTCCCCACTAGATATAACACCAGAAATAGATTTGCAGTACTGGCAAAAAGGAACCAAAGGCCAGAATCTGATGAGAACTCTGATGCCTTCGCGGTAGCATCTTTGCAATCTGAGGCAATGACTGACACTGAGGGCATGTCCAGCAATTCTAGATCCTCTAGTAGGAAGTGTTCCAAATTAAAATCTTCTCAGACAATAGGACTGGGCTTTTTTGATTCTTGACTTATGCCAGTACATACCCTAACCTGTGGCTCCTTGAATATCAACCATATTAAATCCCCAAGAAAAAGAATTGCCACATTTGCTGTCTTATGTGACTTAAATAAATCAATCTATTTTGTACAGGACACAAGATTGCACATCATTCATGAGATCAATGTGGCAACAAGGGAATGGTTTGGGGGCCATCATTTTTGTTCTTGGGGGAGGAGACTTATACTGGGTTAGGGATTTTGTTTAATATACAAGGCATATTTGTGTCCAGATTGTTGGACTTGGTACCAGGATGGGTTTTGATTTTGATAGCACCTAGGCAGAATGAACGGGAAGGCGGAGTACAGGTTAGGGGACAGGCTGTTGTGGGTAACCAAGGAGGAAAGAGATCTGGGCATCCTCATATCACAGGACCTGAAGGTCCAGGGCAGTGTAGTAGGGCAGCTGCAAGGGCCAGCAAAATGTTGGGTTGTATAGGAAGGGGGATCACCAGCAGGAAGGAATGAGGTCCTGGTCCCCTTGTACACCCAGCTGGCCAGACCTCATCTGGAATATGGGGTTCAGTTTTGGAGGCCTTACCCAAAAAAGGATGTAGAGAGGGTGGAATGAGTTCAGAGGAGGGTGACCAGGATGGTGTGGGGGCTCAACCATTTGCTATATGAGGAGAGAATGCAAGTACTTGACATGTACACACTGGAGCAGAGGAGGGACAGAGGGGACATGATAGAGACTTTTAAGTCCCTAAAGGGTATCAATAAAGTGCCTGCTGGGAACCTCTTCCAAATAAAGGGTTGCCCCAGGAAAAGGGGTCATGATCTCCAAATTGAGGGGGGTAAGTTTAGGGGAAACATTAGGAAATACTTCTTTACTGAAGGGTGGCGGACACCTGGAATGGGCTACCTAAGGAGGTGGTGGTGGAGAATACTGTAGGGGGGAACAAGAGGGCCTGGGACAAACATAGAGGGCAGTTAAAGTGGGGCGGGACATCTGAGCAGGCCTAGAGGTTGCTAGGCAAAAAAATGGGCAGACTAGGTGGGCTTGGCGGTCCTTTTCTGCTGTCACTTTCCTATGTCCCTATGTTCCTATATCACTTTTCAGAGATAAGAATATAGATTAATTAACCTATATAATCCCCAGACCAAATTCCTATGGGTTGGCCTTATGAAAGAACTTCACCGATATTTACATACCACTAAATCAGTTATTTTGGGAGGTGATTTTATTTTCATTTTGTCTCTTTCTGATAAGGCATATAGTACTACAAAATTATATAGTGACACCAACTTTTTATGGGAGATGCACCAGACTTCTAGGTTAGTAGACAGTACTATGTATGGGCCATATCCAACTAAGTACACTTTTAGTGAAGGGTGTTTAACAATGAGGATAGTTTTTTTTTTCTTAGAATGGCTCCCTTGTCAATCACATGATGTCATGGTTATTGAGACCTCAGATCATGGGATAGTACTTGTACAGTTGGGAATGGCGGTAAATAAACCTGCCTCGCATAATTTGTGGAGACTGAATACTTCCCTTTTGGAAGACTGCTTGTCTGGGTTGGACTTAACAATACTTCATAGAATCCAGAATTTCCTTGTTGGAGCTCTATACTAACCCCCTCTTATGGTGGCAAGACGCAAAGGTTGAAACACAAACCTTTTTCAGCTCATGGCTGAATCTAGTAGTAGAATTAAGTATTTTTTAATACCTAGAATTACGTAGGCATCTACAGAAACTGCTATCATTGCCTTCAGGCACTGGTTTGGATTATGCCTCCCAAACTGCAACAATTAAACAAAACATGTGTCAATACCAATATGATCATGTGAGTTTATTATTTATGGAACAAAAATTCAGTACATGGGGGGTGGCAACTACTATTAACCCTTTTGATGGCTGTAGTAGCAAAATAGATGTAAAATATATGGGCCAGTTAAAATCTGATACAGGAGAGGTGGTGTGTTCAAACCAGGATTTAATGGAGGTTGTGGTACAACACGCCACTTCATTATTTGGACATGTGGTTCCTGTCTCTGATACCCTAAAAGACAGCCTTTGTCGGCAGATATTGTACAGCAGCTGACACTCCCTGTTACCCAGGAAGAGGTCAGACAGGTGATCTTAGGCTTAAAAAATAACACTGCCCCAGGACCAGATGGGCTACTAGGGGAATTTTATTAAAAGATGTTGGACCTGTTTCGCTACCAGTTGACTGTTGTATTTAATGCAGAATTATTTGGGAAGTTTGATATGCTGCCTGTACTGGCAGATAGCATCTTGATTTACCTATTTAAAAAGGGGGATAGATTGGATCTGCATAATTGCAGACCAATCAACTTGCTTGACATGGAATGGACAATTTTAAAGGAAGTTTCCAATGAAAGCACCTTCTCGTATTGCCAGGTATCCCTATCCAGAAGCAATCAGACTCTTGTTCTAACAGTGGTGATAGTTCTCCTGATTCAGCTTCCGATGATAATTTCTCTAATGGGAGTGATGTCAAGGAACTATCTGGTGTGTTTTCACTTGCTGATCCATTTTGAGATGATCCTTATGTCTCTAATGCTTCTGAGGGCAGTAATGATGCAGAGCAAGATCTGAGAAATGGTGATAACCCCAACGCTTATGGAGGAGAGGGACAACTCGGGCATAATGGATAGTAAGCTTGCTGCTAAGTAATATAATTATGCAATTTCAATCACCTGCTTCCTATAGCAGCTGCTGTAACGTGCTTGCGACAGAATAATGTCACCCTAATGTTACCGGAATGCTACTGTTACAGTGACCCCATAAATTCTGTGTCTTTTGCAGTAAGTGTGTTTTTACATCTATATTTTACTTCATTCACTTGTCCTGCCACATGCCTTTACCCTCTACATCCATGTGTTGTTGTTTGTTCAAACTAAGTCACTGCAATGTGGAAGTTGAGTGTGCTGTAGTGATTGGTATAGGTAATAGTACTGTCAAGATGCTAGGCTTTTGCAGAGCCAGTTGGGAAGTTGTGGCAAGATGCTGCAAAACGGTTCCTGGTGTAGGTGTGTGGATGAGTCTCCCTTAAGCCCAGATCCTGGCAGTGGACCTATATTAAGAAAGCTCAGTGGATGTCAGGTGGTGGCCTGGAGTGGTTTCTACTCTGGATGTTCATCATGATTGTTTTTCCAGCTGTCCCTTGGTAACTGACTATAAACTAGGTAGACACTGTTGTGTAATGGCTCTCCTCATACAAATGAGTCAGCTGTTGCTAAATCCAGTAGCCATCTGTCTGCATGACCTGCTGATGGCTTTCCTTGAGAACTTCCAATAAAAAGCAAGTCTGAAGTTGAGGTGGTAGTGAGTGGCCATAGGTTGTACTCCTCAATAGCTGTGCTGTAGTGATCCTTAATGGTACCATTGACAGCTCATTGTTGGTGAGTTGATCACTCTGACTTACAGTAGTAACAAAGGAATAAAGGCATCATTTCATCTGGGCTATCTTTCCCATGAACCACCATCACACAATCATGTTTACTCATGACACTGCAGATTTGGACACCATGCTGTCTTGCAGTCATCCAGTGATGTCAAACTGCAACATCAACGAAAAGTTAACAGCAGGGCATAATGATGCTAACTGACTTCTGTTAATACATGTGCTATCAATGGCTGCAGGTGCAAGTCCTGTAATTATAGGAAGCACTAGATATTTATCAGCTATTTAAATACTGTGGTACCTCCCCTCAATGATTGTTAAAGTGAATTTCCAATGCAGTTGCTATAAGGTATGGGGATTCATAGACCAATACCTTATATCAGTGTGAGTTCACCGGCACAAAAATTTAAATTTTAAAGGTAGTCTTTTTACCAGGGAAGTGATCGTAAATGGCATCAAACCCTCAGCAAGCTGATCCCTTCCAGCTTCCTGGTGCCCCCGCTACACCCCAACTACTCCCCCACGCTCTCTGATTTGAGACATTTGGACAGGGAGATTGCGGGGATGAGCCACAAAAAGTTTATGGGGGCCTTTTTTAAAGGCATTTTATAGTCATTTTAGACAGTCATAGAGAAAAAATAAAGCAGTTGCCTAACTAGTAGTGTCTCTACTACTTCAGCGACTGCTTTAATTTTCCTCTAAGACTCTTTAAAATGACTAAAAACTGCCTTTGAAAAAAGCAATTATAGACTTGTATGGTGCTCGGCCTTGCAATTTCCTTGGCCACAGATCACAAATCCAGAGAGATCGGTGGTGGAATTAGGGTATAGAGGGGGTACCAGGAAGCTGGAAGGGATCTGCTGAGGGTTCAGTGCCAGTTATGATCCCTTCCCCTGGTAAAATGACAACCTTTAAAATTTAAATTTTTGTGCCGGTGAACTCCCGATGATATAAGATATTGGGTTATGAGGACAGTATCCATTCTGCCTTTGCAGTTGGTATTGGGTGTGGAACACACAAGCCGCACCCCTTAATTCTGGTGCATCATTTCTTTCTCATCAAATACACAGCACCAGTGACATGCATGGCGAGCAGTGATGCCAGCACCATTAAAGAGCATGCTGAAATATGATTCCCATCCTGGGTCTGTCCTGCTTTGGACCCCATGTTGGCAGCATTATAGGGATGACTCCAGCCAAGTTCAACAACCCATCACACCAGAGAAGGACTGCAGTCATTGTGACACTCCATCCTTCTTCCTCCCTGCTGACCCATGGCACACCATGGTCAGTGACCAACACGGGTAAACAGTATTGCGCATGGTGTTGTGCCAAGTGCCTCAAACCTTAGTAGCACCATAATGGCTTTATTACTAGTGTTTATCCTCAACCACATTTTGAACAGTACATATTCTCAATATTGTTGAGTCGCTTATCACGCTTAAGTCCTATGCATTACACACCTGCATTCCAATCCGTCAATGCTAAAAGCAGTATGCTTTGGTGCAAAATTAATAATAGCACTATGGAATGCCACCACAGATGCCATCTGGTGATGAGGAGAGAGGTGTGTTATATTCTTAATCAGCTGTCTGTTCTCAAGGACTGAAACCAGTCACTCCGTGGATGACTCACCTGCAAGTTTTGACAGAATGATTTATCAATATGATAAACAGAGTGACAGATTCAACAGTCAACAGTTCTGTAGTGTACAACTATAGTGTTAATCAGCACATAAAATAAACAATGAAACAACATTCATATTGATGCAGTGTACAGTGGATTGACAACAGTATAACATTCTTACTTTCAAGCAAAACAGTTTGACCTATTAACACCTTGCACAGATATAATGACCAATCCTGACAATCTAAAAAAACAAATATGACACAAGGGTTATAACTAAGTAGTAACTGTGAAAGACAGTCAACTTACTGGGAAGCAGCCCTTTCTTTTTCCTTTCTTTCCCTTCAAGAGGCCCATGGTGACAGGAAGGATAACCTACACTGCGTACTTCATGGATGTTCTGAAGGTGTCTGATCATACAGATCCACTTTCCCTCCATTGTGGCCTTATTACAATCCGGAGTAGTGGCGGGCACCCAGTATACATGGCTATGGATTGTTTTCTTCAAAGGGTGTATCGCCTCTATCCCACGCTGCTCACCAAGGGCTTCAACCTTTTCCCTAAGTCCTGTAATAACATTTTGCCATTTTTAAGAGGTCTGAATGTCCCTGTACTGCGCAGCTCATCAACATGACTGTGAATCCTGTAGCATCAACTACCGACAGTAACTATAGACAAGCTATGTTTGATACTTCCAGAAGCAAATGTGTTGTTGAGCATGCATTACGTATGCATATGTCCATATGACAAACTTGCCATCATAGTAGCATAATAGCACTGTGATAACAAAGCATTTACCAGACTTGTGTCCATATTGCTTGCCAAACAAAAAACATTTTGTATCAGTATTCTCTAACTTTAATTTTGCTAGATCTGTCCAATCATGTTTTGAATGTTTCCAGTGTTGGGCTTTCCACTACCTCAATATGAAGTGTATTCCAATGAGGTACCACCCGCTGGCTAAACCAGAACCTTCTTTTTTGCATATTACACTTTTGTAACTTAAGTTGTTTACTATGAGTTCTAGTTTTGTAACTTTTCTGCTGAAGTTCCAGATCCAAATCTAATTGCAGCCTATTGTCTTGGAAAGATTTAACACCATAATCGTGTCACCCCTCCATCTTCTGTAGGCAAGTGAATACAGGTTAAGATCCTGCATTCTGTTCCTGTAGGTTCTACTAATCATCCCACATATTGACCTTGTAGCCCTTCTTTGTACACACTCCAGTCTGTTTATTTCTCCCCTCATGTAAGGAGCCCATACTTGGGAACAATATTCCAAATGGGTTCTCACCATTGACCCATACAATGGGATCAGGACCTCCCTTTCTCTGCTGGTGATGTGTCTCAATGTACAATTTAAACTTTGTTAGCATTTTTAATTGCCTGGTCACATTGAGAACTGAAAATTAAATAATTTCTGGTTATAATTCCCAAGTCTCTTTCTTTTGTTGTTTGTTTTAAATGGCTATTATTTATTTTATATTTGGACTCCAAATTATTTTTGTCCATATGTAAAACTATGCATTTTTCTTCATTTGATTTAAGCTTGTGTTCATTTGTCCATTTCTCTGTGTACTCAAGAGTATTCTGGAGTCTCCTTTGGTCCAGATGTGAGTCGACCACAGCTCCCACCCTACAATTGTCCACGAACTTTGTCAACCAGATGTTTTCACATTTGATTTGCAAGGAAGAAATATATATATTAAACAGACAGGGTCCCAACACTGACCCCTGAGGGACCCCGCTTGTCACTGGGAGCCACTGAGACAGTTCACCATTTATAATCACCCTCTGTCTTCTCCCTTGTAGCCAAGATGTTATCCAATTAACTAATTTATTATTAATCTGCAATGATAAAAGGGATTTAATTAGCTCTAGGTGTGGGAGTTTGTCAAATGCTTTTGAAAAATCAAGTTGCACCACATCCACTGATTTTCCTAGGTCTGAAGTCCTACTAACTTTGTCATAGAAATGCAGGAGATTTGTCTGACATGATCTTGCTTCAGTAAATCCATGTTGACTAGGATCCAACTATCTATTATCACTTAAATAGGTGGAAATATGTTTTTTAATAATGTCTTCCAGTACTTCACCTATCACTGTTGTCAAACTCACAGGTCTGTAGTTCTCAGGGGAGGTTTTGTTGCCCTTTTTTAAAATTGGAACCACATGTGCCTCTCTCCATTTTTTATTACATCCCCTGTATCTAATGAATTCTGAAAAATGAAAGTTTTAGGATGAGCTATATCTGTAGATATCTCCCTAATAAGTCTTGGATGTATGTCATCTGGTCCAGGTGCCATGTACTGTAGCAACATGGTTTACCAAGAAGCGAGGTTGTTACTCACCTTTTGCAATGTGCCACACATCAAAATAATGTGTTGCGCCCTCCATTAGTGGTGTTGAGGCAAGCCATGAATGTATCTGTCGATGATGGTCCATGATGATGCTCTCTATTTTCATTTGTTGCGTCTCCACTATGAAACTTAACCATGTTATAAAAAACCCTCTATCTCCATCCAAGAGGAGTTATTCACTTTATTGCTTTGTTATTGACAAATGTGAAGCATACCGTTACTTGTGCGAGCACTCTTGTGTACTGATCATATATCATGTCTATCATTAGGCCACATACTGGCAACAAACACGTCAGCGTAGCAGGAATTCACTGGTTTAGGTAAACAGTAAAACTGCACTGTGAAATACATGGGCAGGCTGACTGTTAAGGTACAATAAATAACTTTTCTATTGCAATTTAAATGTGACTTGACATAAATGCGTGAAGTATGACAATCGCAACACACAATACCTCAACAAGGCACACATCTGTAAATGGAACTAGTTTTTCAGTGTGTTTACCCATTAAGCGAATAAACAAACAAACATCTATGACTTTGTTTATGCGGTGCTCCAGCATCTTGTAGGACCCAAATTTTGCGGTGTGTCCTGGGCTATCAGCCCTTCCATCTCCTCCAAAAATCAGCCCTCCCTCCAATTCTTGAAGTGCATTGAACAGCTTCTCCTGCTCTGTTTTCAACAAGAAAAGAATCACTGGTGATATTGTGGTTTTGAAGTGATGCTGCACTGTTAATCTTGGGACACATGGAACTTTCAGGTGTTGAAACAGTCTTAGAGCCTTTGAAATTGGACATCCAGAAACAAGCATTGCTGAACGTAGAAGTGTGTTTCTAAGCGCATGACATTTAATGCATGGTTGGCTATTTCATGACTTTTTGTGGTTGCAGTCCCGGCATGCTGGGATGATGTTAAGAAAAGTTCCTTACTTCTGTTTTGGGTCATCAGTGGAAAATGTGACCTGGTTGATAGCATGACATAGCTTGCAGAATTGGAAAAGGTCTTCTAAGGATGATCTGAAAACAATGAATTTTTCCTCATCCTAGAAACATAGAAACATAGAATTTGACAGCAGATAAGGAACGCTTAGCCCACCTAGTCTGCCCATTGCCCTACCTAATGGATAAGCTTCAGATCCTAGCTAACCAACAGCCTACTTCCTCCTACCCCCAACTAGAATTGCCTTATGCCTGTCCCATGCATTCTTGAATTCCTCCACTGTTTTTGACTCTATGACCTCTTCAGGAAGGCTGTTCCATGCATCTACAACTCTCTCTGTGAAGAAATACTTCCTCACATTACCTCTGAGCCATCCCCCCTCTATCTTCAAATTGTGCCCCCTTGTTCTTGCACTGGTACAACTTTCTTTGGTGTGCTGCAGAGACACCAAAAAGCAGAAGAACATAACACTCAATGCAATGAAACAGCAAGTCGCATGACTACACACACTTGATATGCCCGAAAAATAATTTAAGCAGATAAACTTGAAAGACACCATGTCTCCTAGATTCAATCTCGCTGTCATGTTCTGCCTGTTGTAAGTAAGTTGTGATAGTACATAATCATAATCATGTATATGTTCCATGGTGGTTTCTGGAGTGGACAGGGATGTAGTCTTATGTGTTTCTGCATCATTTAATAATATGTACTGGACTCCTATGGAGGCAACTAGTGGTAATTTGGCCATGATACCTGAAAACAATGGTATAATGACATTAGTATTCCATAAGTCCATAATGGGAACTGTGAAACGATGACATTTGCAAAGCCTATCCACCTTTACTTTTGCTGACAAACTTTAAGTTTGTCTGTACTTTAACAGAATTCTTCATTGGTGGAGGCAAAGGTGGTAAGGCATTGTACCCAAAGGTCACCTTGAAGTGCTGTGTTGTGCTCATGTCTGATTCATCCGTAGTGTTAAGAAACATTATTTGGTACTGAACCTCAGGAGTATCTTCAACCATGTAATGACCTTCAGGTATGCAACATCCTTCCTGCTCAGCTGCCAGATTTTGCGCGTGTACCTGAGGGTAAAAAGTCAATGCCCATATGTAAGGTACAATAAACTACATTGAGATTTGAATTAAAACATTGTAATGCAGAGTACATGAACTTCAAGCACACAGCACTACTTCAATTTGAAATGGCATACTAAGAAATGAATGGTGTAACCAACTGCATATGTCACATACCTCTGAAATTAAGCCGGGGTCCTGATGCGGTGACAGAAAGGATGATGATGTGCATGGGTCAGAATGATCAATGTCAGCAGAAGCTGAGAGTGACAGGGTCTGGAATAAAGAATGGCAAGATCTCAGACACAAAGAAGGGCACTTAATAAAGGGTTAACAGTTGTGATTCTTTGCTATGGAAGCAGCCATCAAAATAGGCCACAAAGTGAAAGAAGTATTGTTGGCTCATCTGCAATGTAGTAACAATGCCAAACAGAAGTGCGCCATACATGAAATCTGAGTGACACAGAGTATCTGGTGAGCACTGTCATTACTGTACCACAGTCTGTTGTCTGTTTCAAAGCACATTCTGATGCTTTACACATGCATGTTCCAGGAAACAGGGAACACTGGCCAGGAAAGGTGTGTGCATCCTGTGCATTGAGGACAGCAGCCCATGGCCACGCAGTATGTCAGTTGCATGGGCTGTGGTTGGTATGGTGCCATGGGGTGTGGTGTGGGGGTGGTGTTTCTTGTTTCTACCTTTGGTGGTATGGCAGAACTGGTGCCAGTGCCCCTTGTGTTCCTGGTGCATGTGGATTCCGCCAATGGCGGTGAAAACAGTGCTGCGCAGATATAATTTAACAGACCATGATCCAGCATTATCATGCCGGAGTACTGGGAACACAAGCAAGCCATTGTCCAACACACGTGAACCTACGTGTGGGTGGTGGGCCATGCCATGAACCGGATGATGGCGGTAGTGAATGCCTGCATTGCACACCTGTTCGCAGGTGCAGATCTCCTCAAGATTGATACATGCCTGTGGCACGCACTGCACAACCCTATATGCCTAGGGTCCAGAGTGTGGTCATTGCACCACACTATGAAATTCAGTTTGAATCAACAGGGTCACATCAACGCTGTTGAAAACAGATGTGATGCCACCGGTCATACTGGTAACCATTACTGTTTTAACCATGAGAAATCTCCCAACACAGATGGGAAGTACTGTGCATGCCCACAGAACACGTTGAATTTGGTGACATATGACATGCATTGGTGTACATCAATATGTGTAATTGTTGAGATATCCTCCGCATGAAACACAGTTTATCTGTCACAATATGACAATAATGTCCCTGTTATTGCTAAAGCGGTCATGCACACAACATATAAACATAGAAACATAGAAGTTGATGGCAGATAAGGTCTGCAAAGGCCCATCCAGTCTGCCCATTTCTTCTACCTCATTTCTACCTTATAAACATCAGAATAATTAGCTGATGGATGACACTACAGCTAAAGAATTCAGACTGCATAGTGTCCACACTGAAAAAACAGTCTGTGACTTCAGTAGTGTTACCTAATCAGAAATACTAATTAAATAATCATACAGTCATAAGCTATGTTCCTGATTGATGTTTACGAGTGAGCTCTCAGTAGCCAGATCAACCTCAGAAGATACATACTTCATGTTGGTCTTGATGGATGAGGCATGGTCTGTTAGAAGCTGAAAGAAGGGAAGTATCATAAGGCCAATATGTAATATTGTTACGCCAGCATGTAGAAATATATTTTTTATACATTCATGACTTACACGGCCATGTGTCAGCTACATGTAGACTTGTGACATCATCCTAGACTGAAACAGCACACCACAGCCTGCTAGCCCATGTTTGTCAGTGTGCTGTCAGCATGCCCCCCCCCCCCCAGCAGAGGTGACTGTCCAGCCAAGGTGATACTATGGGGTAGGCCAAACAAAGAGATGAGCTGCACAAGCAACATGAAGGGGGGTGCTCAGTTTGAAGGTAGCTAACCTCAGAGAGTCCAACAGAAAACGGTTTATCTGAACACTCCAAACGAAAAGAAAACACTCCACAAAGAAAATTCAAGGTGCGTAAATTTTAATGTGGTACAAAAAGGCAGGACCAGCTACCCCAGTGCTTTGGTGTTCAACACACCCTGATGAAGGCTTGAATGCTGAAGCACTGGGGTAGTCGGTCCTGCCATTTTTCACCACATTAAAATTTACACACCTTGGATTTTCATTGTGGTGTGTTTTCTTTTCATTTGGAGTGCTCAGATAAACTGTTTTCAGTTGATACTATGGGGTAACGGGTCATTGATTTTGACTCAGGACCTCATCCCGAACTGAAATAGCACACCATGGCCTGCTTTCCCATGCTTGACAGTGTGATGTCAGCATGGCCCTCCCTCCCCAGCTAAGGTGAGTGTCCAGCCAAGGTGACACTGTGGGGTAACTGGTCACCAATTTTGACTCAAGGTCTCATCCCAAACTGAAACAGCACACCATGGCCTGCTAGCCCGTGCTTGTCAATGTGATGTCAGCATGGCCCCCCCCAGCTGAGGTGAGTGTCCAGCCACGGTGATACTGTGGGGTAATTGGTCATTGATTTTGACTCGGGATCTCATCCAAAACTGAAACAGTACACCACAGCCTGCTTGCCCATGCTTGTCAATGTTTTGTCAGCATCCCCCCCCCCAGCTGAGGTGAGTGTCCAGCCAAGGTGATACTTGTGATAACTGGTTATTGATTTTGACTCAGAACCTCATCCCAAACTGAAACAGCACACCATGGCCTGCAAGTCCATGCTTGTCAGTGTGATGTCGGCATGGACCCCTCCCCAGCAGAGTGAGTATCCAGCCAAGATGATACTGTGGGGTAACTGATGATTGATTTTGACTCAGGACCTCATTCCAAATGGAAACAGCACACTGCGTCCTGGTTGCCCATACTTCTCAGTGTGCTGTCAGCATGGCCTCCCTTCCCCAGCTGTGGTGAGTGTCCAGCCAAGGTGATGCTGTGGGGTAACTGGTCATTGATTTTGACTCAGGACCTCATCCCTAACTCAAACAGCACACCATGGCCTGCTTTCCCATGCTTGTCAGTGTGATGTCAGCATGGATGCCCCTCCCCAGCAGAGGTGAGTATCCAGTCAAGATGATACTGTGGGTAACTGGTCATTGATTTTGACTTGTGACCTGATCCAATACTGACACAGTACACCATGGCCTGCTAGCCCATGCTTGTCAGTCTGATGTCAGCATTGCCCCCCCCCCACCAGCTGAGGTGAGTAAGTGTTGGAGCAAGTGGACTACTATGAACGCAACAGTACAATGGTGTGAAACATGAAAGGGCACAGCACAAATGGAAAGCACAGTACAACAAAATAAATATTGGTTCTCACCCGGTTAACAGTAAGCTTGTGAACTGCACGACTCCTTCACTTGGGTGAACTGCACTCTACGCTTTCACTGCTCCTCTTACTGGATAACTGGGAAGATTTCCTTGTTAGTGAATGCACACTTGGGACCACACCCTTCACTAACTTCAGCAGTTTGGCATATTTAATCTGAAACTGCATATAGTTATTGAAGTCTGTAGGACAGAAATGTGCAGAGCACAGGGTTGAGATGCTGCGGGATTCTAGTCCCACTCTCTGTCCATCAAAACAAAATTCACCCACTTCTTAAATCTAAGTGGTAACTTGTCCCTTTTTGGGAATTCAAAAAAGTGTGACAGTGGCAGAAGGCTTGTTGGAACAGTTTCCAGCAACACAATACTTAACCATTCTGAAAACTCAATGTTGTGCCAGGATGGACCAAATAACTTCCAAATTTTAAAGTAATATGGAGTGTATTATATCACAGCAAGTGACATATGGATGGCTGACCTGGCAGTCATATAGTATATCACAGCAATTGAAAGATGGATGGGTGACCTGGCTGTCAATAGCAACTAAACTTTGGGGTTCAAAAAATGTATGCCTAATCATTACAAGAGAAAAAGCATACACTGCAGCCCTGTATACTACTATAAAAATAGAGAATAGCACTGCCCAGCACTGAGCTATGCCCTGCTGCTACACAATACAGGGGCTAGAACTGACACTTGACTGTCAAATTATATAGCAGGATGACTGAATGACAGACAATGACTGCCACTTAAGCTAAGGTTATATCACACAACGGTACAGTACCACTAATGCGTGTTGAGTAACATCAAAAACCAAAAGACACAGAAAGATTATTACTAATAAAGGCAGAAATAAACACGTGTCTTCCTCGTACTATAAGGAGGGGTAAGCCATGAAGGCACAAGCCCTGCTTCCCACGCGGCAGCTCTCCCTGTTGTTACGTATTAGGAGAGCACTGCAATGTATTCTGGGACATTCCGGTGACTGTGGACACTCAGAAATGCCAGTACAATCAGTCACGATGAAAAACAATCTCTTTTTATTACAAATGAAAGAAAACAAAAACTTAAAAACCACTTAGTGATGGATAGGACCACCTGAGGCACCGACTGAGATGATCGATTGCTTCATAAGAACTGGTAGAAAATTCACTTTAAGTAAAATCCTTAGTAACAGGCTGTCTCGGGCAGCAGCCATTGTCATTTCTACCACCCAGACATGTGGTCTTCCATATCAAAATATTGCTGTTTAATCTTAAAATCTTGAGAAAAGTTTATGAAAGTACTACGTCAGAGGGCTATGTCTTGAGTCTGGATCAGACCAAGACATTTGATTTAGTGTCTCATGATTATCTTTTTGCAATATTAGCTTATTATGGCATACCGCAGACATTCATACACTGGATTCAGTTTATGTATGGCAAGGCATCCACTAGCCCTATGGTGAATGGGTTCAGGTGTAGCCATATGGCCATTAAGAGAGGAGTTCATCAGGGATGCCCCATGAGCCCCCTTTTGTACGTTTTCGCAATTGACCCCTTATTATGTAAGTTAGACTCAGACCAGAAAATTCAACATATGATGACCCTGTTGGCCAGTAACTTTCCTATAGTTTTGGCCTACATGGATAATGTCTGCCTACTAGTGGCTGATCGGGTTTCCAGCCTACGGGCATTAGAAATAATACAGGGGTACTCCACTTGTGCAGGAGCTCAGCTAAACAAGGCCAAAAGTAAATATATGGTACTCACATATAGTCAGCTACAACAGGAAGAGGATTTAGCAGGTATTAATATTCAGCAGGAACCCTTGAAGCTTTTGAATCTTAGGTTTGGATTCCCTGATCCAGCCGGGGATAATTGGGTGCCCTGTCTGGCTCAAGCAGAACAAAAAGTGTTAAAATGGAAATCATATCCAATGATGAGGACAAAATGGATTTTCATTTTGAAAACGTTCATTATCCCACTTTTTCTGACCGTTAGTTCTATTTTTCCATTGCTACAACAATTGAAAGCCAGAATGTTCAATGTGTGCTTCCAGCTCCTATGGGGCAGTAGACAGTAGACTCAACCCAGTCAAACGTTCAGTCACATATTGACCAATTGATAAGGTGGGTCTGAAAATGCTTAACCTGGTAGTTCTCTTTTTTGTGTTTTTCTTTATACTAATATAGCTGCAATACTGCAAGGGAAACAAATGATGTGGGTTACCTTGCTACAACACCGCTGTGTTTGTTTCTTGCAAAAATGGGAAGCCCCATGATGGGGGGCTCTTTCGGCACTGTCACCGGGGACAGCTTAATATTTAATAGATTTAAAAAAAAACATAAACAATGGCAAATTTCTGAACCTGAAATCCTTTATAATGCCAGAAAAGGGCTGATTCAACAGGTACTCATAAACACTTTTTGCTTTCCCCTTGTTTTAGTTGTCCAGTAAGTTGGATGAAAAGGATTTGCAGAGACAACTTATGGATGCAAGGGTGCCACAAAAAATGTGGGATACCCTTTAGTTGTGTTGTCACAACAAATTGAACATACGGGGAAATCATTACCACAAATCCACACAAGACAGGCTTTGTTTATGGCAGGATTGCCAAAATATGGTGGACACTATGTCTCATCTCTTTTTCATGTTGGTGCGCTTGCGCAGCCAACATCTTGCAGTAGTGCAGATTTGGAGGCGCAGTCACTGTTGGGTGAATGCAGGGCACACACCAGTAGGTGCATCCCGCATTCCCCAATCAGCCAGCAGCAGGGGCCAACACCCTGCCTAGCTAATGAGGCGAAGACATCACAGAAACAGTCCGCTGCAATGAGAGTGAAGCTCTCATGCAGCGTGACCACAACACGCCTCCCCCTCTGTGCAGGCAACATGGCGGCAGTGACTGCCACTGTTGCCTGTCAAACCCCCCTTTATTGTGTGCCAGCGGGGGTGCCCAATCCTCATCGGTGTCATGTGCCCCCCCCCAAGAATTTGTCTTTACCGATAGGGCCCAGTCCCCATCGGCATGTATCCCTCTCCTTGAATTTTGCCAATGGGAGAGCCCGCTCCCCGTCAGCATAATGTGTCCCCCACATTTTTTGCCTGCCGAGGGGATGCCCAATCCCCCTTGGCTCCTGCAGCCCCCCTTTCCTTGTTTGCCGATGGGGGTGCCCAATCCCCTGTCAGCTAAAGCACCCACCCACACACACACACACACACACACACACACACTCAGGTGGCATGCTGGGAGCCCACCCCAGCATGCCAAAGCACTTATTAAAATGAAAACGGTCCCCAGATGTCTTTTATTTTTTTTTTTACCTATAAAGCAAAAACAATCCCTCATACTCTTTCAACCTCCCCTTCCACAATTGTCACCCACCCACCCACTGTGCACCCTGCCTCCCCACACCCCCCACACCCCATACTTACCTCCGGAGTCAGGCGTGATGATCTTCAGTGGACCAGAAACACGTCTGCACTCTTCAAATCTGACCACGAACTGAGGAAATGCCAGTAAGCTGTATAATGGAATAAATAGGGGGTTTTCAACTTTAATGCATATCTCAGGCATTTTTGGGAATTTTTATGCCAAATTTTCAACGTGGAGTTTTTGGAACCCTTCCTCATGACTTCTGGCACTGTCATATCATTAATCGGTCCTGAAAGATGATTTCGCAGTCACTATGCGGAATCACCTTTTAGGACTGATTATCGAGATGACAGTGCCACTGTTCATGAGGTGGTCTCTCAAAAAGCCTATGTTGCAAATTTGGTAGAAAAAAATCCAAAAATGTTTGTTTTTTACCAGCGTACGTTGTGCAGGTGATACGCAAGCTTGTAACTTCGTGAATTCACAATATTTTCACTCCAGATTTTCAACATTGTCATTTTTGTAGACCTCCTTGTGAACAGTACAGCTGTCATTTTTCACATCCTGGCCGAAATGTGTTTCCACACTTCCGGCACGCAATAGCACAGTTGCTGTGGAAAATCAGTGTTTGGGCCAGATTATGAAAATGACAGTGACACTGTTCATGAGCAGAGGTTCTAAAATGTCTATATTGAAAACTTGGTGACGATACTCCATAAAATGATTGTGTTACTAGCATGCGTTGGCAGATTGTGCACACGCTCAGAATGTCATGCATTTGTAATATTTTCACTCTGGATTTTCGCCATTGGCATTTTTCCACACCTCTTGATGAACAGTGCAGCTGTCATTTCACATATCCTGCCCAAAATGTGTTTTCGCACACCTGGCGCAGAATAGCGTGGTCGCTGTGCAAAATCACTTTTTGGGACAGTTTGAGGAAAGACACTGTACATGAGCAGAGGTACTACAATGCCTATGTTAAAAATTTGGTGCTGAACGTCCATAAAATGACTGTGTTACAAGCGTGTGTTGCGCATTTCCCACGCACCCTTGTAACTTCGCAAATTTGAAATATTTACATGCCACATTTTCAACACTGGCATTTTTTTACACCTACTTATGAACTGTACAGCTGTCATTTTTCACATCCTGCCCAAAATGTATTTCCTCACTGCACTACCAAAGCCAATGCCAGTTCGACAACATTCAGCATTGACAAATGCTTGTTTAATGTTCTTATATACAGACCTTTTGGACAAAATTGACATAGACATGGTCCTTTCCACAGCTGTCTCACATATCTTATAAGGTATAGATTTATGGTCAGTTTAATACAGTATGGAAGGATTTTAACATAAGTGTGCTAAGGGTCTTGATGGCAATTATTAAATGGTCAATTTGGCAGGTTTGTTGCCAATATGCCCGTCAGCAAAAATGTATTCCTCTTGAAGGTCTAATAATGAAAATAACAAAGGTGATAAAAAATGTTTATAATAAAGAAAAATCGACTTTGCTAGCTCCAGTCATGTCCACTTGGTGGAGATTCTGGCTAGAGTGACATGGGATCCTGGATAGATTAACCTGCCTACTGTTCATATCTTATGTTAGATTAATTTATGTTATAGTTAGTAATTTAGCTTAAGGAGTATTTTCAGTTTTTGTTTTTAGGAGATTGGGGACAAGGAGTCTGTGATTATAGTCTGTATTATGCACACAGGCACCACTGATATATTGTAGCACTTCAGGATGGGAATGGATGTTTTTTTTCCTTCATTTTGTATTTTGGAATTCACAACTTTTGCATATGTTTTCTTTGTGTATTTTATGTGTTCCTCCCTTTATATTTTCTGCAAATAAAAAATTATACTACTCTTGCTGTAGGGGGCACTGTGTTGCTCCAGTTGGCAAGATGGCTGATGCTGCTATGGATGAAGGAGAAGGAAGTAGTTCAGGAGCTCTAGGCTCAGCAGTTATCCAAAATATATTTTGTAGTTCCATGGAAATAGCAGAAGAAGAAGAAATTCAGGTTGATGTTCCAATGGATATGACTACACATGATGTCACTATGATATCAATGGAAAGTACTGCAGCACAGTTCACAGTAAGACCTACAGATGCTCCAGCTGTTATGGAGGCAGAGATGCCAGGAGAAAAAGCAGCAAGACGAGTGTGGTTGCTGCAACAACTGCAGGAGGAACAACAGGCTTTTGCATAATAAGAGATGTTTACTGAGGCTTATCCAATCCTGGAGAAGTGATCAGAAAAACAGAGAGCTATCAACTGAACCAAAGGAAAAGAGGCTTGATCACCAGAGCATGCTCTTAGATTAGCAGGCTGAATTCTGGCTCCCGAATGGAAAAAGTGGTTACCAGGAGTTCCCCCGAGCACTAAGGAGATTCAGGACTTGCAGAAGCTTGAAGCGAGGGACAAGCAGCAAGAACATAATGCACAGTTGCAGGAAGTGGGCAAACAAGGTGGGGCCAGTGTGATACAACAGGCAGCAGCTGCAGTGGCTCCCACAATGAAGGATGTTCCATACACTTCTGAACGAGCAGCTCCAAACCAGGTACTGTTATTGATTACTGCACATTGAATATGGGGACATGTAATGAAGCACAAAATAACTCACAAAGCAAACCAAAAGATAAGGGACAACAAAATGACAGGGAAATTAAGGGTCCACTGCAAGGTGAGAAAGAGGTTCAAGGGGATAATCAAGAGAATGTACAAAAGCCCAAACCTTCCACATCACGGGCAGAAACTGTGGAAACAGAACTTAGGGCACAGGAAGGCCCATCCACATCCACAGGTCCTCAACAGGGTACGGGTGATGCCTCCCTCAAGAGCAAATATGAGTAGACCACAGTCTACATCATGATTCAGAATGTCAGACTTGTTCTCAAATTTGGGTAAACCAAGATCTAGAAGGACTGCTGTGTGCTTAAAATATTAAGGCTCAAGTGGTTAAGAGCATGCCATGGAATAAGTAGGTCTCTGGGTTTGAATCCCGGTTAGAGGCACACTTTTCCTTTCATTTCTGGAATTGTATTTTCAAAATTGCCTTGCAGTGGCTTATTAACTGCATGGAGAGAGAGAGAGAGAGAAATAGGAAGTAATTTGAGTCTTGAGAGACTGGCTAGTTGCACCATGAAAAGAATGTGTGTGTTTCAAGGGAAAACTCAGGAAGCTTAATGACTTGGGGATCCTATGGCTCAAGTGGTTAAGAGCATGCCATAGAATGGCAAGGTCCCTGGGTTCAAATCTCAGTAAGAATCACACTTTTCCTTTCATTTCTACAATTGGATTTTTAAAATATAAAGGGGGACTTGATATTCCACCAGACAGAGTTTATGTGGCATGAAAGTTATTAAAACAGTCCCTGCAGTTTTTGGCATCAGACATTTTTGCCCTTATACACATCTCAGGTGACACTGTCTTTGATGTAAGCTTCAACACTCCGGTCCAGTTAGAAAGATTTTGGACTAAGTACTCATATTTAAAACAATCTGCATTATGGGCACCTTTTATTGTTATCCCAGTAACCAGACCTGCAGTGAAAACAATAACTATATATTTTTTTTTAATGAAAATGTGCATGTCTCTGACATTTTGTATTGGGTGAAGCAGAAGGTAGATGTCCTAGAATGCCCCATACCTATTCTGGACACTGAAAATATATGGACAGAGAGATGGAAAATTAAAATAAAACTACGCATGACAGATGAAGGTCCTATCCATTTACCCAGTTGTTTTTACAGTGTGCTGACACAAGGTCAACACCCGCACAGTGAACACTAGGACAGTGACAGAAGTCAACTGTCTGCAGTGAGTTGCTGTGCTGGTGTGAGAAGGCACTGGCAGTGCATTTCCGGTGTTGCGCCCCGGTCAAACTCCAACTTGGAGTTAGATATTTAGAGACCGGGGTAAGTAGCCTCATGGAAATGCACCAACATCCCCATTGGTACAATGCCGACACTCTGCATTGTGTCCATCACTGTGGGAGATGTTGGTGCAAGCGCTGTCGAAGTGCTATAGTAAAACCATTTTTACTTGGGTCTTGACCGGGGATTTTGCTTTTATCCAGGCCAGCCCAAGCTGTGCCATAGGTGTGGAGCCTTCTCCCATCTGAATAATGCCTGTGATGCACAGGTTTGCAGTTTATGTCTACAAACAGATCATGTTAGTAACAGATGCCGAAATCCTCCAAAATGCAACCTGTGCAAGGAACTGGGGCATCTGTTTCTCCAATGCCCATGGGTGGTTCACAATAAGGGTACCATCTGGAACCAAGATAGTAGAGTACATGCAGCATAGGGAAAAACAGACAGAGACAGCTGCAGCTCAATCACTGTCATTGATTCCCCCTGAAGAATAAGCAACAGGAGCTCCAGATGCCAGACTTCCAGAAGACACAGAGGAGACTTTAACGGATAATTCCAACAGTGCCCAGGAGAACTGACAGATGGAGGTACACCCAGAAAGGGAAGTTTTTGATGGACAAACCATAGTTAGCCTCCCCACAGAGTCCAGCAGGGAGGAACAGCAGACATCTACCATGCCACCTCCCCCCACCCCGGTGAATGAATTTCAGGTGGCCAAAGAAAAACTCAGATCTACCAGAAATGTCCCCAAATCAAAACTCCCCAAAACTGAACAACTCACAAACATCAATATATATTTAACTTTACAGGAAAATTCTGTGGAAGATGATAAGCACTCTAAAACGTCTTCGGTAGTTTCCTCACAAAACGACATTTCTGATGTGGAAGGAGACATCCAGGATAAGCCAAAAGTCAAAAGAAAAACAAGGAAAAAACCCTGAAGCCTAAAACAGACCAATCCAGTTTATGGCTTTGTCTCCTGGGAACAAACTTAAAATCATTACACCAAATGTTAATAGCATTAAGAATCAAAAAAGGTCTACAATAGCTTTTCAAGCACTACATGATTCACAGGCAGATATATGCTTATTACAGGACACTAGATTACGGACTGAGACAAACACACATCAGTGTCAGAAATCATGGCCTTTGGGACCTACAGTGTGGTCTCTGGGAGATGAACTATGCTCAGGAGTGGGAATTCTGTTTCAGGGACAAGTTACGATTTTGAAGATTATGGAACTTTACCCTGTGAGGGCTCTCCTTTTGGATATCCGGATATACAATCAGGAACTGAGAGTGGGGGTGGTATATGCCCTACAAATGAAAAAATTACGAATTGACCTATTTAGAACCATTTAAGCCCATATGCACACAAATAAAAAATAATTTTGAGAGGGGACTTCAATTGCCCACTTGACCTGGGGGATAATTCTGGAAGCACGTCAAAGTTACATTGTGACACAAATGTCTTGAAACAAATACTAACTATAGCAGATTTACTTGATGCCTATAGAATGGTGAAGAAATCAGCAGGAGACACTTACCTTAGCAGTTTTGTTTCTACTAGGATAGATTATCTTTTTGTATCTAGGTATTGGCAGGTATGTAAGGCTGACACAGTAGCCAGTGCCACCTCTGACCACTTGGAGATACATGTCACATTAAGTCATTTGCACAACAATAATATAGGGCCAGGGTATTGGTGTATAAACAATGAGACACTGCAAGATCCTGGCATTCAGGACCTAACAAGAGAAAACCTTAAGGTCAGGGCTATGGTAGCTATCTGGTATGATGAGCTCAAGGAATGGTGGGCTGACACCAAAGAGGTAGTATGACTGTACCAAAAATGAGGAAAGAGAAAAGGGAGGAAGGATTATTTTCATTTCCTAAAACTGTATAAAAGGCTTTGTGAGGCTGTGGGCCAGATATTCAGATGGTGCCAGGCAGTGGTGCAAGCCTGGGAGCAGTGCAACTGTGATGTGCTCTGGCCAGGTCCAGGTGATATTCAACGGGGTTGCGCCATGGCGCAGCATCATTGAATATGGCAGGGCCAGTGCACATATTGCACATGGCACAGTGGCATTACACTGGCACAAGCCACAGCTAGGGAGCACGGGGATGCACCAGCGCAAGTGCAGTTGCGTTAGTTGCATCACCGGTGATATTCAGCAGAGGGCATGCAAATGAGGCCATAATATATGCAAGGTGCAAATGTGGCCATTTGCATGTCATTACGGCCCTATTTGCATGCCTTGCACAGGGCAGCCCAGCAACACGCACTTGGTGCCCTGCACAGCATGACATGTGCTGTGGGGATCCCTGGGCATCCCCCACCCCATAGCCATGATCGCGCAGCAGATGTGTAAAAAGACATCCCTGGTAGTCTAGGGGCCCCCCCAGTCCCTGATTCCCCCATGAATATTACAAATGACCATCCCTGGTGGTCTAGTGGTTCCTCCTCCCTCCTGAGTCCCCCATGCTCCAAAACATGTAATGCTGCCTGTCCCTGGTGCACCAGTGGACCCCCCTGCCCATTGCCACAATTGTGGTAAATGCATATTCCTACATTCCCTAGTAGTCTAGTGGACCCCCCCTCCCTCCCAAGTCCCTGATCATGGTAAAATGCACACACAACATTCCCTGGTGATCCAGTGGCACCCCCAACCCCACTCTCCCACACACAGGACCCATGCCCACCCCTGCTCCCCATCATTGGCAGGCAGCTGCATCCCACCTGCATACCGCCCAGCCATCTGTTGAATGACAGATACAGTATGGGCTGTAAGCCTATTGGTCCTCTGTGTGGACCAATGGGCTTGCGAAATACTGTACTGAACAGTCCCAAATATGTAATGAAACATTTCACATTTTGAGACTGTCTAGTACAGTATGTTCGGGTGCCCATTGGTCCACATAGGGGACCAATGGGCTACAGCCCATACTGTATCTATTATCGCAGGTAGTTGGGTGGTATATGGTGGGATACAGCCACACCCTCAAGGATGGGGGGGGCAAGTGAGCAGGGTCCTGTGTGGGTGGGTGGGGTGGGAGTGCCACTGGATCACCAGGGAAAGCTGTGTGCATTTTACCATGATCAGGGACTCAGAAGGGAGAGGGGGTCCACTAGACTACCAGGGAATGTAGGACTATGCATTTTACAGTGATCGGGAACTCAGGTGGGAGGGAAGGAGGACCACTAGATCACCAGGGATGGCCATATGTTATATTCATCAGGGAATCGTGGACTGCGGGGGGGCGACTAGACTACCAGGATTTTGTTTACTATGTGTACCGTGCGATCGCAGCTAAAGGGGGGGGCCGGGAACAGTGAGTGCTTGTGGCCGGTGTTCTGGGTGGGCTGGTGGCCACCCAAGGCTGGGCTGCTGTGTTGCACCCTGCAGTACTGTAGCCCACCTTTGGGTGGCCAGGAGTTGCTCCTACTCTGCAGAGGCTCAACTTTGAGCCCCTCTCTGTGGCGCACTGCAGGGTTGCGCCAGCATATGCACTGCACATCCCGGGCTGAATATTAGGATGTGACGCATATGCATGGGCACACCCCCTGCATCTGCACTGCATACCATTACCTTGCGCCCCAGCACATCAGGAGTCATGCTACACCTGGCAGCCTTTTCAATATCCCATTGGTGCACAATGCGGGGTTGCGCCAGTGCATCTCTGTTGCACCAGGTGAAACCCCTTTCAATATCTGGGCCTAAATCCTTATGAAATACGGACATGTGGGATATGTCCATATACATTTTACAACTTAAAACAGAAATGAAACAGTTTTTATATGACAGGGTCAAGTCAATCAAAATAGAAGAAATGGCTGGAACACAGGCACAAAGATGTCTTTAGACATATAAAAGGACTGATGCAATAGGGTACAAAATAGGAAATGGACACAGATAAAAGGTACCTAATGAAACATGCATGTGGATTTTTCTAAAATTCTGCATGTTATTTCAGAGCATCTTCTTGCTGCCTTCAGGCAAACTGAATATATGTAGGGAAATTTAAATGAATATCTCTCAGAAATTCACATAGATTTACTACCAGCAGATGAACTAGCTACTTTAACTTCAAATATTACATTAGAGGAAATTAAAACGGCTATAAATAAATTGCTGCCAAACTCAGCTCCAGGACCTGATGGTCCGAGTCCAAAATTTTATAAAATCTTTCAAGACATATTAGCACCACTTTTAATAGAAACTTATAATGACATTCTAGGTAATATTAAAATACCAGAAGAAACGGCAACAGCCTTCTTAATTCTAATACATAACAAGCATTTGTCAATGCCGAATGCTTGTTTGCTGGTATTAGCATTGGAAATGCAGGAGTCAGACAGATGCAGAATAGAAATGGCAGTGAAGTATTGAACTTCACGTCAACCCCACTTCCATCCTGTAGAGACGGACAGGCATTGGAGTAAGTGTTTGGGTCATCGCCCATGACAGTCATGCCATGTTACCTCACCCTATTCTGAAGACACTGACATATATTGAGGTGTGCCTTGGGGTGTTTGGCTTTACAGTCACCCCATTCCATAAGAACATACACTGAAATGGGTGCAGCATAGGACAATGGAGTGAAGTCTGGGGCCGAAGAGTCCAAGGTGCACCTTGATGCCTGTCAATGGCTGGGGGGTGGGAGTGGGATGGCATGAGCAGTAGTCAGCATTGCGAAGGCACACACCAATGCCTGTCAGTTTGCACAGGGTGAGACATTATGGTTAGTAACCCTAATGCCCAAGGCGTTTGTTGGTATTTGCACTACAAAATTTTCAACATGGCCTTTTCTTGACCCCATCTCATGAAAGGATTTGGGACCTCTTCTCATGAAGAGTGGCAGTGTGATTTTATCAATGTGTCCAGAACTTTGAGTTCCAACAGCGACTGTGCCATTCTGCGCCACATGTACGAAAACACAGATTGGGCAGAATGTGAAGAATGACAGCTGTACCATCCATAGGGAGGTGTGAAGGGATGGCAATGTTGAAAATCTGTAGTGGGAATATTAAAAATGCTTGCACTTCCGAGCATACGTGGAACCTGCGCAACGGATGCACGTAACACAGTTAGTCTGTCTATGATGGCTTCTCTTGCAGACCCTGCACCATTTTAGTTGCCATCCTCTGGACTGCCTCCATCCTGTCTATATCCTTGCAAAGATGGGGTCTCCAGAACTCGACGCAGTGCTCCAGATCTGGTCTCACCAACTCTCTGTACAGAGGGATAACAACTTACTGTTTTCTGCTGGTGATGTCTCTCCCTATACATCCCAGTATCCCCCCAGCCCTCCCTACTGCCTTCTCACATTGCTTGCTAACCTTAAGGTCATCTGATATGATTACCCCCAGGTCCCTTTCCATCTTTGTCATTGTTACTAGCCCCCCCCCCACTGTGTAATCTTCCCTTGGGTTTTTGTTTCCCAGGTGCATTATTTTGCACTTCTTTGCATTGAATGCAAGCTGCTATACTTCTGACCATTCCTCCAACCTTGTCAAGTCCCTTCTCATCCTTTTCATGCCTCCTTGTGTATCAACCCTGTTGCAAATCTTTGTGTAATCTGCAAAGAGGCATACTTTTTCTTCCAATCCCTCTGCAATGTCACTTATAAAGACATTAAAAAGGACTGGACCAGTATTCAACCTTGCGGTACCCCACTAGTAACCCCGCTTTCTTCAGAGTGGACTCCATTTACAATGACATTCTGTGTCCTGTTGTCCAGCCAATGTTTTACCCAGGCTACCACTCTGGAACCCACTCCCATGCTGGTTAATTTGATTATTAATCTTTCATGTGGGACTGTGTCAAATGCCTTGCTAAAGTCTAGGTAGGCCATGTCCACAACCCCTTCCTGGTCTACTACTTTGGTCATCCAGTCAAAGAAATCAATTAGATTTGTCTGACATGACTTTCCCGCTGTGAATCCATGCAGCCTTGGGTCCTGTGCCCCAATGGCCTCTAGGTACTCAACAATTCTTTCCTTCAGAGGTGATTCCATCACTTTCCCTACCACAGAGGTCAAACGGACAGGTCTGTAGTTTCCTGCCTCTGTCTTGCTCCCACTTTTGTGAAGGGGAATCACATCCGCCTTCCTCCAGTCCTCAGGTACCACACCATCCTCTCATGATTTGTTAAAAAGGGTAGTCAGTGGTGTCACCAGTTATCCC
The DNA here is from genome assembly GCA_016271365.2 of Neoceratodus forsteri. Lineage (NCBI taxonomy): Eukaryota > Metazoa > Chordata > Ceratodontiformes > Ceratodontidae > Neoceratodus > Neoceratodus forsteri. The sequence goes on from CM057450.1 coordinate 36,404,833, forward strand.
CTTAATTCTTTTAGAATTTTGGGTTTAATTTCATCAGGCTCCATTGCTTTGTCCACCTTTAGTTTTAGGAGTTCTTTCAGAACTTTTTCTTCTGTGAAAGGACTGGGATCTACCCCCTTATCCAGAGTACTTCTGTTAATTGAATTAGGCACCTCTCCCTGCTCCTTTTTTGTGAATACTGAGCAAAAGTATTCTTTCAATATCTCTGCTTTTTCACTGTCCCTCTGCCCACTCACTATCCATTCTATTCAGCCTCACTATCCCTCCCTTTGTCTTTCTACGCTCCGTTATATACCTATAAAAGGTTTTATCCCACTTCTTAACCGAGTTGGCTATCTTTTCCTCAGTTTGGGCCTTTGCTATTCTGACTTCCTTCCCTTCTTCCTTCTGCCTTAACTGGTACAGTTCTCTGTCCTGTGCCTTCTGTGTTTCCTTATACTTCCTAAATGCTATCTTTTTCTCCCTAACCTTCCCCACCACGTCTTTTGAGAACCATAGTGTTTTTTTTTCTTTCGTTCTGATTTGTTTATTTCTTCACACAAAGGATTGTTGCCTCTGTGATGGAAGTTTTGATGTTTCCCCATTGTTCCTCCACTCCTCCTTCTAGCCTCCCCTCCCTCCAGTACACCGTAATCTGATCTTTGCCTTTTATTTGTGCTCCAATATTAGGTGTTTGCTTGGAACCCCCCATTTCTCTCAGAGCCCACTCGGACTACGCCACCAGTTGGAACGCAGTCCAGGCAGTGGACAGCAAGCCCACCGCCTAAAGGTAAATACAGTGCCTTCCTGCACAGGTGGATTAAGTGGGTGGTTACCTGTCGATGCTCAGTGCCCCCACCTGCTCATGGGGCCTAAATACTTACAGCCAAACTACTTCTGGGGAACCCTGGCACATCCCTTACGTCTTGATTATTTACTTTCCCTCATGCAAAAACTTGCTTTTAATGCTGTTAATAGCTACATTTCCTAACTCCCCTCCAGTAGCAAGCTCCTAATTATGGATGACTTCAACATCAATTGGTTATCCCCCAAGGCTGACCCTTTCAAAGGCTTTGCCTCTGCCCTTGACCTTTCTCAAGTTGTAGTCTCCCCTACAAGGCTCAACCACAAAACTGGGACATCTACACTACTTGACCTGATCTTTACTAATCACCTGAAATGAATCTCAAGGGTCAAGGTGCTTCCTGACAGCCTATGTGACCACTCCCCTGTGCTCTGCTGGTGGTCTAGTAAGACTTCTAACCCTCCTCCCAATGTTACTTATATTCATTGGATAAAAAGGGGCTTGCTAGCCTCATTTAAACACCACCTCCTTAACTGTGACTGGTTCCCATTGACACAACCAGGTCCTCTGACAGCGCCCTTTCCCACTTCATCTTCACCTTCAATGCATCCTGTGATCTCTATGCCCCTATCTCAAAACAAATTGTAAAGGATTGTGATACCCCCTGGCTTTCCCAAAACCTACCTGACCTCATACAGCATCGGGATTGCCTATGGTAAAAAGCTTCAGGACTTCTGCAAGATAGGCAGTGGTATAGGGAGACCAGGAACAAATGCACCTGGGCCCTGCTGAAGGCCAAATCCACCTACTACCAGCATGCACTCTCCTCATCCATGGGTGATGGGCACAAATTCAGGGACACTATCAAAGAACATAACAATAAAACTGTCTCCCCCCCTCAACTCACTGTGAATGGAATCCTGACACAAGACCTGCATCAAATAGCTAACACTTTGAACACCACCTTCTCCGATCTCAGTAGTGTACTCCCGCCTAATTTTTTCAATCCCCCTCCCCAACCATCCACCCTTCCCCCCAGCAGCTGCCCTCCTTTCCAGTTTCATGTCTTATCTACATGAGAGGCTAAATCCTATCTTTCAAAGGTCCTGAGCAAATCACGCCACAGTGGGGACATGCTCGATCTTAAACTGCTGTGCCTCACACTTAACACAGTCATCTTCCCCATAACCAAAATCTTTAACCTCTTCCTCTGTCTAGGACAGTTTCCTACTCCTTGGAAATGGGCAGTCATTACCCCATCCCTAAAAGTAGTGATCGCACCTCTCCCAATAACTACCGCCCCATTTCCATTTTGCCTCCTCTCTCCAAATCCCTAGAAAAAGTAGTGGCTGACTTGCTCTCAGACTACTTATCTAAATATAATCTCCTGTGCCCCGAACAACATAGATTCTGCAAGGAACACAGCACCACTATTGCCCTTATGGAATACACCACCTTTATCGACAAAGCCCTCTACCACAGACACTTAGTTGGGTCTGTTTACATTGACCTAACTAAGGCATTCGATACTGTCAACCATGTCCTCCTACTAAACTCTCTGTCCTCATTGGGTCTTGCCCATGAAACTACATCCTGGTTTGAGAGCTGTCTAAGTGACTGGACCCAGCAGGTCAAAATTAACTCAACCCTCTCCACCAGCCTCCCAGTCTGTTCCGGGTTCCCCCAAGGCTCCATACTCTGTCCACCCCTTTTTAGCCTTTTCTTAAACTCCTTTCCCAGTGCCTGCTCGGGTAATTTAAGTCTATATGCTGATGATGCCGTCATTTTCTCAAGCCACCCTAACCCCTCCTTACTAAAGCACACCCTCCAAAAATCATTCACTGAAGCCGAATTCTGGTTCACAGAGCGTGGGCTAGTTTTCATCCTTAAGAAAACCAAGTCAATGGTTTTCTCCCATCACCACAATTCACTCAGGGACCTCAGCCTTCTTATTTGCAATCATCAAGGCTCCCCAACTGAGCAGGTAAACTCCTTTAAATATTTGGGCATCACTCTTGACTCATCACTCACCTATCACCCGCATATTCATACCCTGAGTACCACCATTAACACCAGAATTGGACTACTTTACCAACTCAAACACTGTCTATCTCCTGATGCTCTTTGTCTAGCTGTGCAGTCCTCAGTCCTTTCTGTTGTAGATTGTGGGATTGTTTTCTATGGCTTTGCAGATGATACGGCCCTGCGGAGAATAAGGATTGCCCTGAACAAAGCCTGCCGCCTTGTAACAGGTTGCGATAGATGGATCCACATCTGTGAGCTCTATAGTCGTACCAACTGGCTAAACTTCAAAAGGCCATTTAAAATATCATACTTGCTTGTTGGCCAAGAAAATCCAGTGCAAATTCTCTCCACCCGGTCTGCACTCCCTTATCCAGCCCATCCCCGACAAAGGGTCTCCAGGAGCTTGACCAAGGCGCCTCACTTGGTTCCCTGTTGTAGGACCACCCTGGGTCGAAGAGCCTTCTATCATAGGGTCCCTCAAATGCTCAATGGTCTCTCTGTCTCTGTCTTAACTGTACCTAAGATTGGCCTTTACAAAACCTGCCTTAGGGAATTCCTCCTTGAGGGCTCTACCTGTGACTGTAACTAGTCTCCCCAGCCTGCACTGTTTGTCCTCTTACCTCTCTCTTTTCTGACCAAGTCTCCCTATCTGTCCCTCACTAGCCTTTTATTTCTTTCACTTCAGTTATGTTAACAAGGTACCTATTTGTGCTATTGATATAAGACCTAAGATTATTTCACTGAATGTTCCTGTATGTTCCATGACTCTGGGTTTGCACCACCCACAGAATGTTTCAAGACACTGGGTTTCTACCGCCCTCAGATGCTTAACTACGCATCTCTTATGTTGACTACTCTGTATATGTTACCTTCTGTATCACTTGGTTGTAGCTGTAATAACTGTCTGTAAATACTGACATGGAGCCTTTGCAAAGAAGTCTACAGCTCAAAGGTTTGTAATTCCGATTCCATTAATTTTTTTTTGGGGTTATCATTTTTTACCTCTTCGGCCACCCGTTCTGCTCCCATGTCCTCGCATCCTTTATTGGGGATCCAGCTGCCATCTGCATCTACTGATATTCCATGCCAACACCCTATACCCCTGCAGCTTATCCCCTGCAGCGGGGCAGCAGGGAGCCCCCAACTCCCCACCGAACACGGATCCAGTTATGAGTGTCGCATAAGTCTGGTGAACATACAGACAGCCATCAAGCTGCTCGAAAGGTGCTGCTTGAAAGGTGCCATTTTTCCACTGATTTTCCTGTCCCCTGGAGTCTGGGGTGTGCAGTGATGCTGGCAGAGGGGAGCGTGTGCACTTTCACACATGCTCCTTCCAGGCATCTGCCCAAACTGCTTCCCAAGCTGTTACCCAGCACCCTGTCACAGAGCCTCCACCAGGGGGTGACCGGGCACCGATTAGTGAGACCCCCCTTGGAGAAGGAGAGCAGTCCATCGGATGCTCAATCCTTCTCTGCCCCTGCCAACCCCTGGCAGCCCATGCTCATTCCTGAACATGGGTCACCGGCATAGCACGAGGTAAGGCGTCCAGTGCCTCAGCCCTCAGCACCACCTGCCTGCCTGCCGATTCCATTAATAAACAAAAAAAAAAAAGAAATTTGTGGAAACACTGTCTGGGGTGAAAACTGTGAAAAAAAAAGAGAGAGGAAAGAAGGGGAAAAGTGGTAAAAGATAAGCTTTTGAATACATTATTTTCAAATGTACAACTACTGATGTTTAATTTCTGAGTGTGACAGGAGATTGGAACCTTTTTTTCTTGGATGTACTAGATACAGTATAATTTTTCCTAATGTACTACTATGATTGTCCTCAGTATTACTTGATTTTTCACAATAAAAACTTCCCCATCTCTCCTGAGGGAGAGTTGATGACGATGTGAGCAACATTTCAGTTGCTGGCAAGGAGTGAGAAGTGGAGTGTGGTGTACCTGCAAGGGAACATATCTCCGACCCTGCAGGTCTAGCTATGGAGATAAACAACCATATAGTGGAAACCTGTGAGGTTTCTACAGATATACAGTACCTATGGACAACTATGAAACAGAAGAGCTGTTTTATGATGTTAATTCATCAATGCAAATGGAACAAGCACAGATCAAAGCATTACCTTTAGTGGATACTACCCCTGATAGACCAGTTGCACCTGCAATGTGGATGCCTGACTATTCGGTGAGTTCTCCACCTAGACTGTCCAATGAGTCACTCTGGGACACTGTTTTTCACAACAAGGAAAGAATTATGAATATTTTATGGAACGGCATGAACATTCCCTCGCATTCTGCTTCTGCTACTTCTGCTGCTACTGTTATGTAAAGCCCTGTCCCGAATGCTTATCCCAGGCAAGTGTCTCCCTTTGCAAACTTTACTGCTGTACCTTGCTCAGAAAACACAATACCTACATCAGTACCGCTGACTCCCATTTCTCAGTTGGAGTCATAGAAACATAGAAGTTGATGGCAGATAAGGACCGCAAGGCTCATCCAGTCTGCCCATTTCTTTTTCTACCTTATAAATGTGCCGTAGGCCTTTGCTCTGTCAATGGCCTATCTATTCATACTCATTTGTATTGCTCTCTTATGCCTATCCCATGCCTGTTTGAACCCCTGCATTATATTCATATCCACCACTTCCTGAGGTAGGCCATCCATGCATCCACCACCCTTTCTGTGAAATATAACTTTCCTCACATTACCCCTTAATCAGCCTCCCTCTAATCTCATGCTGTGTCCTCTTGTCCTGCTATTTTTCTTATATTGAAACATGTTAGACTCTTTCACCTTGTTAATGCCCTTAAGGTGTTTGAATGTTTCGATCATATCACCTCTCTCCCTCCTTTGCTCTAGGGTATACATATTGAGCTACATTAATCTGTCCTCATATGTTTTCTGAAGCAGTCCCTGCACCATTTTGGTTGCCCTTCTGGACTGCCTCAGTTTGGTTAATGTCCTTGTGAAGGTGTGGCCTTCCAGTACTGCATGCAGTACTCCAGATGGGGCCTAACCAGTGTCTTGTAAAGAGGATTATTACCTCCCTCTTCCGACTTGTGATACCCCTACTATCACACCCTAACATCCCCTAGTCTTACCTACTGCTTTAGTGGTCTGCTTGGATGATTTCAGGTCATCGGTGATGATGATGCCCAAGTCTCTTTCTTCCCTTGTGACTGCCAGCAACTCCCCTCCCAACCTATAGGTGGTTCAGGGTTTCTCTCCCCTATGTGCATGATCTTGCACTTCTTTGCATTAAACCCCAGTTGCCACTCTTCCGACCATTCTGCTAGTTTATCCAGATCTCTTCTCATTCTGCCCACCCCATCTGGATCATCTACTCTGTTGCAGATCTCAGTGTCATCTGCAAACAGACAAACCTTACCCTCCTATCCATCTACAATGTCACTGATGAAGATATTGAAGAGGACTGGCCCCAGGACTGATCCCTGAGGTACCCCACTTGTGACTTGCATCTCTTCTGACTGTATACCATTTACCACCACTCTCTGTTTTCTGCCCATCAACCAGTTTGCCACCCAGTTGACCAACTTCTGACCCACCCGAAGCCTACCCAGCTTATAAATCAATCTTCTATGTGGAACAGTATTGAAAGCTTTGCTGAATTCAAGGTAGGTGACATCAACTGCTCACCCTTGGTCCACCATTCTGGTCACCCAGTCATAGAAGTCTATGAGATTAGTTAGACAGGACCTTCCTTTTGTAAACCCATGCTGTCATGGATCCTGTGCTCCTATGGATTCCAGGTATTGCACTATCCTTTCCTTAAGGAGTGCATCCATAAACTTGCCCACTACTGAGGTAAGACTGACTGGTCTGCAGTTCCCTGCCTCCTCCCTGCTATCACTCTTGTGGAGCGGGATCACATGAGCCCTTCTCCAGTCTTCTAGGATCTCTCCTGTGCTCAGAGACTCATTAAACAGTTCTGATAATGTCTCTGCTAGTTCCACCCTTAGCTCCTTTAGTACCCTGGGATGTATGCCATCAGGTCCCATTGCCTTGTCCACCCTGAGCTTATCAAGTTCTTGTAGGATCCTTTCTTTTGTGAAGGGACTAGTGCTCACCTACCTCCCCCTGTGTCCATTGTGTTGAGCTTTGGGCCCTGCACTACCTTCTCTTCAGTAAATACTGAGCAGAAGTATCTATTTAGGATAGATGCTTTTACATGCTTCTCCTCCTCACACGCCGCCCTTATCGCCATTGATCTTAGCAATACACCCTCTGGACTTTCTCTTTTCACTAATGAATCTATAGAAAATCTTGTCACCTTCTTTTACTGTTTCTGCTAGTGTTTCCTCAGTTTGGGCCTTTGCCCACCTTACTGCCTTCCCTGCTTCCCTTAGGGAAGTTTGGTATGCCTCCCTATCTTCATCCTGCTGTGTTCCCTTATATTTCCTGATGGCCAGCCGTTTGGCTCAGACCTTTTCTGCTACTGTTTTTGAGAAGCAAAGTGGTTTCCTTCTTCTTTTTTTTTTGTTTTTTTGAACTCTATTTTTCATCCCCCACAGCTGAACTCTCTCCGATGACCTTCCTTTCCGCCATCTCTACCTCCTCCTCCGCTACTCTCTGGCACCAGGCATTCACCGAGTCTGCCCTCCGGGGAAGGGTCGCCCCTGCCTAGGGTACTCTTTCTTCCAATATTGAGCTAACTGGGCCGGAGAGGGCAGGGGAAGTGGAGAGGACCAAGCCTGACTATGGGAGTGTGGATTGCGGGGGAAGGCACCATCGCCTATCAGCTACAGAGGTTTTTTTCCCCCCTCTTAGTACTCCCTCTCCATCCCCCGATAGAGCCCTGATGTGCAATGATGCCAGGGAACGTCTTGCCATGGCTCTGCAACCCTCTTCTCTGTCCCTGTAGCGTTGTGGTACCTCCGGTATCCACCAGAGGTCGCCATGGTGCTGGGCATCATCCCTGGCCCCCCCGAGGAAGGAAAGCTGTCCTCCAGATGCTCAATCCTTCCTCTCCCCTGCCGACCACCAGCGATCCAGACTCATTCCTGAACTCTGGTTGCCGGCGTAGCATGAGGTGTGGCGTCCAGCACCTCAACCCTCAGCACCACCGGGCTGGCTTTTCCTTATCCTTTTGCACTTCCTTTTCTCTCTAATGCAATGGGATGTTCTTTCAAGTATTGCATCCTTAATGCTTGCCCACTTTGCCTGTACCCCCTCACCTGTATTTCTTTTTGCCAGGGCTAGCTTAACTCTGTTGGCCATCTTATCAAAGTCAGCTCCTCTGAAGTCCCATATTTTTGCCTTGGAATGGGATGATTTAGTTGTAGTGGCCAAATTGAACCATACCATGTGATGGTCACTGGCCCCCAGGTGACCTTCTACCTGGAGATCTGTGATCCTTTCCCCATTAGTCAGTACTAGATCTAGGATAGCCCTGTCTCTTGTGGGTTGTTGTTCCAGTTGTTCGAGGCCCTGCCCCTGCAGGGAATCCACCATGTTTTTAGTTCTGGCAGACGTTCCTGCTGGTACTGACCAATCTGTATCTGGCATGTTGAAGTCTCCCATTATCAGAACCTCCCCTTTAGCTGTCATGTTTTGTATATCTTCTAACAGTAAAGTGTCTATGCCCCCCCTCCCGATCTGGGGGACTGTAGACAACCCCAGTTCTTAAGGGCATCCCATTTCCTGTTTGCAGGGTGACCCACAGTTCTTCTGGCTCCTTATGTGTATACTGAATTTCTGTAGCTTTGATATTTTCATTGACATACAGGGCCACTCCACCCCACCCCCTTTTGCACCTTGGTCTCTTCTGAGAAAAGTACATGGCAGAATTGCTAAGAGTCTCCCCAAATTGTGATTGCTAGTGGAAACCCACGTCTCACTAATTGCTACTATGTCCAGTTTAGCTCAGTCATTATTGCCTGCAGGTCTAGAATCTTGTTTTCCAGACTGCGAGCATTTGTATACGTGATTTTCCATTGGTCAGATTTTGGTGTTTTTGTTGGGTGAGGTCTGGCATTTCTTCTGTGCATCGTATGGGAAGCTGGACCTTTTTCCTTACCTGGTGATGCAAATGAACTGCAAACATGCTGAACTCCTATTTGACCACTAGCTGAGGGGGGGGGGGTTTCTTCACCATTCAATGTATGGGGTGCTGCACCCCTCTCCCCATTTGCTAGTTTAAATATTCTGCAAAGACATCAAACTTCTGTCCCAATGCACTGACTCCCTCCTTGGTCAGATGCAGCCCATCAAATTTAAAGAGCTTTCACTCCCAAAACTGTTGCCAGTTCCCTACAAATTTGTGTCCTTGTTCCTGGCACTAGCCCTTGAGCCACATGTTTAGCTCCCCTATCTCCCCTTCTCTGACTTTCCGTCTATCTTCCCTCCTCTCCCAGATTGGCAGAATCTCAGAGAAAAAGAGTCGGCATCTTTATATTTGCGGCAGAGCTGCCTAGACTCACCACAGGAATGTGTACCACAGTGGATGGCGACTGAGGCTTTGATTGCTGAGGGAAGACAACCAGCCAATGAAGGAGCCAGGTGTGCCTCCCCTTAACCAGTAATGGTGGCTGAAATCACTGCTGAGGCTAAAGAACAAGCTTCAGTGCAGGGCATATTCAAACAGCACTGGACTGAGCAACAACATCGACCGGAGTCTAAATATCCACCATCACAGACTTCTCCTATACAAACTGGTACAGACAAATCCGGCACCTTACCAGCTGACTTGAATGGGCCTAGCCACACCAGGACTTTTCCTGTGATAGTCTCTAATCTGCAAACAGTATATCCAGGTATTTCCGACTAGTGCCACTGTGTGGCAGAGACAGAAACCGCAAGGATGGAACAGTCCCTTCCAGGTCCTGCAGTGCAGGTTACTGGTCAGTCTAATCTAACAGAAGGGAACACTGAGGAACAAGCTGACCCTCTGCCACAGGCTACTGCTTTTAAAATATCTGATTTGTTTTCTGCAGTTGGGGTATCTGCCCAATGCAGAAACGTAGTGCATTAAAGTACACAGGGGATTTGCAATGCCCCAGACAGGCGCACTGTTTTGCATGCAATGTTAGAAGACAGTATGGGCATTTCAGCACAAGATTTGTTTGCCTTTATCCATATAAAAGGAGAGGCCACTTATGACATCAGTTTTAAACTGGTGCAAACCTTAGGAAAATTCTGGCTAAAATACCAGACTGTAAAAGATTCTCCCTTATGGGAAGCAATCTTCCCTATTCCACTTATGAAACCCACCATTAAAAACATTACTCTCTTGTTTAGAAATGAGGGAGTCAGTGTTGCAGGCATACAATACTGGCTAAAACAGTGGTGCGATATTCAGGACCAGCCCGTGCTAATTCTTGAGGAAGATTTGGTATGAACGGGAGGGTGGCATGTGAAAGTGCAACTCCACAATACTGATACGTGAGATTAGTCATCTGCTTGGGAGTTTATTTATAGGAAGGGATAGGGGGCTATGCTTCTATCCCTGCCATCCCTGGATGTGCCACAAATGTAGTACCTAAACCCCTTTGAGCTCTGTGTGTGACAAACCACAGTGCAACCTGTGTCTGGAATACAACCATGTTAGTTTAGGATATCCCAATTCTTTAAAACATAACCTGTGTGAAGAGGCTGGTCACACATATTGAGCCCTATGCACTAAATAGCATTCACCTGAGGTGCATACCTAGCCTGCATTTCTGTGGCCCTGGAGAGGCACAGGATAAGCAGTATGCAATATCACTAGCACCCGCAGGGTGCCTGTCCACTGCCATGCCCCATGGCATGCATGGTCACGTGGGCAGTCAGGGTTTGAGCCACAGACCCAGATGGGCATCCAATAGGATGCCCATACCAGGTCCCTGAGTGGATCCCTTGTGCCCTTGCAGAGGACACAGAGTGTAGAAGAACAGCAGCATAAAGCAGCATTGCTGCACACCAATGGGCAGGAACCAGCGCTGCTGCCGCAGCTCTCCCCTATAGCATTGTGGGCTGGGAAAGCATAGAGGTCCAATTTGAGGTGCCACCGCACCTGGCATCCAGGGAACACAGGGGCACATACCGGATTACGCCTGGTCTCAGCAGGCATACCAGGTGTCCCTTGAGCCTGGCACTATGTGGCTTTGTGAATGCTGTGTACTGTAGGCACACCCCCAACACACCCACTGCACAGATATCCCTGAGGGGCTTTGGAGGTGGGCATGTAAGTGCCTTGTGCTGCACTTATGTGCCCTTGGTGAATGCTGCTGGTGGACCCCCCACTGTGTGGCATTCACCTGTGAGGTTGCCTATGCACCTCAGATCCGCAGCACGTGGGCAACGCATTTCTTTGTGTATAGGGCCCATAAATAGTGTCCATGATCTGATCACAGTAGATTAGACAAAGTCCCCCAGGATCAGGAGCAACTCATTACTAAAGCCCAAGTTAGACTTTTGAAAGCTAGGGAACTTGTTTCTCAGAAGTCTTCCACTGTGGAACAACTACAGGAGGTAGTACCAGTGCCCGCCACTCCACAAGCAGAACCCAGTGGCAGTGACCCTTTTCTACCTTCAACCACTGAGAGTCAGACACAGGATCCCTCACAGATTCCAGACTTGTCTAAGAAAGACATTGTCAGTTCTCAGGCACTCTGTCCCCAACAAGCTATGCATCCTCACCCCCTCACATGTCAGTCCCAAATTTGTTTCACCTGAATACAGGAGTAGGGGCAGGGGGTGCAAACATCCCATCCCTAGTGCATCCCCAGTCGTCACTAGGAACAGGTATAAAATCTTGGAGAAGAGAAAGCAGTGGGAAGACACAGAGGGGGAGGAAGAGGAAGACTCTGGCACATCTTTAATCCTCTCTTCTGACTCTCATACTGATCTTTATCTTCCAAAGAAAACCAAAGGATGCTTGAAAGATCCAACTTGAACTACTCAGTCTTTTGTAAATAGATACTGGTTTTCATGTTTTGCCCCTTACGCTCAATGTCTGTAGTATCAAGACATAAAAACCAACAGGCGACCCTGCATCTTCTTAAATCTTTCCCCAATAATATCTTGATTTTACAGGATACCCATATTAAAACTCGCTTCGAGCTGGCACAGGCAAAAAAAATGTATGGTCTGTAGGTAGCTCTTACTGGTCACAAGGTGCAGATCAGTGGGGGTGGGTATTCTGCTTCGAACTTTTGATTTCCAAGTCACTCAGGTAGTAGATATTCATCCAGGAAGAGCTTTGCTCCTGGGTATATTTAAATCCCACAAATTCAGATTAATAAACATATATGCTCCCCAGAGTATTGCTGCAAGGATATAACTCTTCAATACTGTAAAATCTTTTCTGTTTACAAAATAACACACGATTTTTGGTGGTGACTTCAATAGTGGATTGTCTAAAGCAGATAGAGGGGGATCCATGGAGAAAGTTTTTAGAGATATGTCTTGTTTGCATAATATCATTGCCAGCTCGAATCTTACTGATGGCTATTAAGTCGTTCATAAGGTTGGGGCTAACACTTTCTTTAAAGGTGCTTAAGCATCTAGAATAGATTTTCTTTTTTTTTTTTTTCTGCAGACATTCCTGTAGAGGCAGCAGCTACAGTGCCCACTGAAACTTCGGATAATTTTGTGGTACAATGCAAAATAAAACTGGGAGGCATTGTTACCCCCTCTACTGTAAATACATGGAAACTGAATAATAAATTGTTGTTAGATGGAATTATTGGGTGAAGATGGCACAATTTATGGAAGGCAAGAGTGTCTATTATAGATGCATATGATTCCTGTGCATCCTGGTTGGAAGCAACAAAACAGGAATTTCAATCCTTTTTTGTGGCCCAAGCCACAAGGAAAAATAGAGGTGATTACTTTAATTATTTAAGATTACGGGACTGCTTGTTCACCTTAATTTCTATGGCACATGAGGAAAAGAAACAGCGTTCTACTGAAATAGTTGCTATAAAAGACGAAATGCTAACCTTTCAGTATAATAGAGCTTCCTCATTAAAAATGGAAGCACAAATGGGGGTGCAAGGCAAGAAAGGGGCCTATGATATATTTAAAAATTGTTTGGGGGCGCTAATGAGCAGCTAACTGAGCGGTCACGTTTTCCGCTAGCTCCATCAGGACAGACGTTAAATAAGTATTAAAGTACGAAATTTCCTACCCCGGAGCGGGCAAAATGGTGTCGTTGGGTGGTGGAGGGAGCTATGGATGAGTATTTAACCCCCATCCCGTCCAAAAGCCAGTGGGTGATCGGGAAAACTGGAAAAAAGGGAAAGTTGGGCCCTGGAGGGGAGAATGCAGGCCTAGTCTCGCTATTGGTTGCTGAGGTTGTGGCCCTAGGGAAGGAACTGGCCAGACCCAAGTAATTGCAGCCCTGGAGCCACGCTTGGTGAAGTTGAAGGACAAGCTGGATGGTAGACTATGGGAGGTCTTGGAGCAGCAGGCGCAACAAGGCACTAGATTGACAGAAGCCGAGGAAAGTATTTCTAGATTAGAGGACGAGGTGTTGATGGTGCCAGGGCAAGTTCGAGCTCTCCAGAGGGAGCTGGAGGAGTTCAAAGAGGCATATGATTATCAAGAAAATTATCACAGAAGGTTAAACCTGTGTCTCAGGGGGCTTCCAGAGGGGCAAGAGGGGAACGATGCCCTTCATTTCTGTGGTAGAGTGTTACCTGAGCTGCTGGGCCTTAGCATGAAAAATTTCAGGGTTAAGCTGGAGCGAGCACACTGAGCAGTCATGCCACGGCTGCCGGTGGATCAGCCTCCCCGTCAGATAATCATGCAATTTCACAATTTTTCAGGACCCGGAAACAATTCTGAAGGTGTACTGATCACAAGGCTCCCTGAGTTTTGAAGAGCATAGATTGTTCCTCTCGCAGGACTATTCGGCGTGTCTGCTGAAAAAGAGAAAGGCTTTCAATGGGCTTATGGCTCAGCTGAAGAGCCTAAAAGTGGAAAATTTCTTGGTCTACCCTGCCACACTCAGAATTAAGCACAAAGGGGCAACCTACTCCTTCTGGGAGCTCGAGAAGGCGGAGGAATTTGTGAAGGCCTTAAGGAGAAGAGTGAGCAGAATGGCTGTAAGATAGTCAAGAAGAGCTAGAAGGCTGGGCTGAAAGGATCCTGTATTTCTTTTTGATGTGCTGCGTTCCTGTTCGTACAGATTATGGACTAAAATATTTTTAATGCATTCTTGTTGGCACCGTTGCGCCCCATCCATGTGAGGAGTTCATGATATGGTAGGGTCAGATGCTGGCCTAGTCAACACCGATATGCACTGGACTGGTGGGGAACAAGAAGTTTGGTGACTGGGCCCTGGTGTGTGTCTCTCCCTGCCTCCGTGGGGGACTTTCTCTGGACTTTTGGACTCTGGGAGTGTGTTAGAAGGCTGAGAATGTGGAGGGAGAGGCTTCTGGATCGCATTCTTGGTACCTGTAAGGTAGGAGCAGGGGTGGGCTAGCGTGTTTTTGATGGCTGCCTTGGCCCCCGTGCACCGATACTGTCTGGCACCTTACGCGCATCTGCTTTCATTAATCTGGGTTGAGGGCGGAGATGGGGGGCAACGAATGTAGAGGGAAGTGCTGGGGGTTTGAACGCTTAGTAAGATTGGGATGATGAGGGGAGATGCGGGGGGGGCCTGGTTAGGCACCCCCGAATTTATGTGGTGAAGGATTTACCTCGGGACAGCAGGTTTAGTAGGGCAGATCAAGGCAGTGGGGTTCCTGGATGCCACTGAGGTCCACCTCATGTATTTTTTTTTTTTTTTGCTTGTGCTAGTAGGCATACCCGTGGGGCACTTCAGGGGGAGGGAGGCCGTGGAGCTCGGAGCTCGGAGCTGGTGTCAGGGCCATTATAGGAGGGGGAGTGGGAGTGAACCAGGCATACTCTGGTGCACACCACGGATCAGCCCCTTCCTGCCCTCTGAGTTTTCCAGCTCCCTGCACTGCTGTGCACCCTTATTTGTGGGGTTGAGGGGGGGGTTGCATGGTGGGATAAGGAGGATGTGACTCACAGCTGTGCCCTTGTTCTTTCCTGGGTCGGGGGTGGGGTGGCTGCCCTGTTGTGCTGCACTTGTTCGAGGAGACGTGGTGGGGAGGAGTGGTTAGAGACTGCTCCCTCCGATGTGGGACGGTATTGGGGAAGGGGGGAGTGGGTTGTGGGGAGGATGGTGGTAAGGAGATGACAGAAGCTGCAATGACAGGCTGTCAACCCCGCCCTTGAGGGGGGCAGTGCTTGAGGGTGGCGAATACTCCAGGTGAAGGCAGGCTGCCTTGCAGAGAGAAAATTTGGATGGGAGGGTATTGCGATAGGCAGAAGGTTTTAATGGCTAAAATTCAAAGAAAAGGGGCCCAGAAGGATGGGCAAGATGCAAAGATGAGCTGCTAGAGTGGGCAAGGAAGGGGGGAGAGATGGATGGATGGGAAGCAGGTGTAGGTAGAGGGAGGGGGATGGTGGAGAGGAACCTAGGGGTAAAAGATGGGACAGTACGGTGATTGTGGGTTTTTGATTGGTCCCGTTGGGGGCTCCGAGGTTGGGATTTTTCTGGAAGGAGGGAACTTGGCTGCTGGAGGGGCAGCAGGACGTGCATCCTTGTGTTATGGAGGAGAATTTCTGATTGTTTGTTCTTTCTGTCTTAAAATATACACTTGTGCTATGTTAGCAATTAGTGTAGTGGAGGGGTTATGGAAGAGTAGAGTGTAAGTAGAGTAGGGGAGGGAAGGAGGGGGCAATGGGGGTGCGGGGATGGTTACAGGGTTATGAAGTTATAAATGTTGTGTTAGATAGGTTCACTACTATTTTCATTGTTGCTGTAGTTACCTGGTTATATTTCTATGAATGCAGTCGATTGTATAGAAATCAAAGACAATGTACGAGTATCTCTGAAAGTGTTATAATAACATGGATGTGTGCAGAGAAATATCAAGTGGGAATGGACTGGAACTTGGAAAGTTCTATAGGATGGGATGGGTGATCCAGTGAATCTTAATGTTATATCTTGGAATGTAAAAGGCATAGCGAGCCCAGTGAAGAGGACCGCACTTATAACTGCGCTTAGACGAAAGGGGGCACAGGTGGCATTGCTGCAAGAGACACACCTAACAGACTTGGAGCATGCCAAACTGGTGCATAACTGGGTTAGAAAGTGCCTGGCAGCCTCTTATTCCTCTCATAAAAGGGGGGTAGTGATACTCCTGCATAAGAATCTGCTCTTTGAGGTGAAAAGAGTAGTGAGAGACCCAAAGGAGGGCAGATATATTTTTGTTACTGGGATGTGGCGAGGGGAGGTGCTTACATTTGGCTGTGTCTATGCACCAGTGGTGTATGACCCACAGTTCTATTCCTCTTTGCTGGGCCTGCTTGTCAGAGAGCAATTTCCCGGGCTAATTATGGAAGGGGACTTTAATTGGACTATGGAGGCAAATGTGGACCACTCTGCAGGTAAGGGGCGGGTGACGGAGGTTATGTGTCAGTGGCAAATCGGATAGCAGACTTAGATATGGTGGATAGCTGGAGAGCGGTTAACCCCACTGGGAGGGAGTACACTTTTTATTCCAATCCCCATAAGACCTGGTCCCGCTTGGATTATATTTTTCTGCCTAGAAGCTGGGGGGGAAGGATAAAAGAGATAGGCCACAGCCCCATCTTCATTTCGGACCATGCTATGGTGGTGCTTAGGATCACAGGAGGGGGGGCTGTCAGTAGACCTGCTACCTGGAGATTTCCTACGTATCTGGCTAGGGATCGAACATTTAGGGAATATTTAGCGGAACAATGGAAGTTTTATGAGGAGACGAATGCCACGGATGAGGTCTCTAGTGCCACTTTCTGGGAGGCAGGTAAGGCCTATATGAGGGGGGCTATAATAGCCTATGTAGCTAAAATAAAAAAACAGAGAAGGGGTTAGAGAGAAGAACTGGAAAGGCAAGTGAAAGAGCTGGAGAAGCGGGTAGGGGGAGGGGAAGGGAGAGAAACCTCCAAATTGTTAGCAATGGCAAGGGAAGCCCTTAATTCTTTACTTAGAGAAGAGGCAGGGAAAGCATTATTCTACTGTCAAAGAAGGGTGTTTGAGTGGGGTAATAAGACAGGGCCTATGTTGGTGAGGCTGATGAAGGGGGGCAGATGCCCAACATGGATACTGAGGATTAGGGGGGTGGAGGGGCAAGCCATTACAAGCTCAAGGGAAATAGCAGACCGCTTCAGGAGTTTTTATGAAAGGCTGTATAGGGCAGAATATTTGGGGAAGGAAGAATGCATCCGGGAGTTCCTTGATGGGGTCCCTCTGCAGAAAGTCACAGATGAGCAGAGGGAGGTGCTGGGTCAGCCCATCTCAAGAAAGGAAATCCTAAGTGCCATACAGAAGCTGCAGGAGGGTAAGGCCAGCGGGTCAAATAGGTTTCCTGTCGAGTATTGTAGGATTCCCAGAATTACCTAACTCATGTTATGAGGCAAACATTTGCTTAATACATAAGGGGGGACAGGATGAGCTGGAGTGTTCAGCCTATCAACCTATTTCCCTCCTTAACATTGATGTGAAAATCCTGGCCAAGGTGCTGGCCACCAGGTTAGAGAACATTCTGCCAGAGGTGATCCATCCAGACCAGACCGGGTTTATCAAGGGGCGCCAGTACTACCATAATGTACGTAGATTGTTAAATGTCATATGGCGGGCTGGTCAGACCAGAGATAAGATGGGGGTGATCTCCTTAGATGCCGAAAAAGCATTTGATAGGGTGGAATGGGAGTACCTCTTTGAAGTGATGACCTGGTTTGGTCTGGGGGATCCGTTTATAGGCTGGGTCAGGGCTATGTACCTAAGGCCGAGTGTGCAGGTGATGGTGAACGGGTGCCTTTCTGGGAAATTTGGGTTGGGTAGGGATATGAGACAGGGATGCCCACTATCCCCTTTGTTGTTTACCCTGGTGATCGAACCCCTGGCATCGGCGATACGCCAGCATAAAGGCATGGTGGGTGTAGGTGATGTGGAGTGGAGAGAACATAAGGTGGCGCTTTATGCTGATGATATGCTGTTATTCTTAGGGGATATACGTAACTCTATGGGACATCTGATGGATATTATTGAGAAGTTCACAGGTTTCTCTGGGTATAAGATTAATGACAGGAAATACAAAGTTATGGGGTTCCCGGACGCCAGCCAAGAGGTACAGCAAAGGGGATTCAGGGTGGTTCAGACGGACCTTAAATATCTTGGGGTCCAAATAGGATGGAGATGGGAAGAGTTGTATAAGCTGAATTCTCATCCCTTGATCAAATTGGTATTGGCAGACCTTAAGAGATGGATGCAACTCCCTATGTCTTGGATTGGGAGGATCAAGCTCATAAAAATGAATATTATCCCCCGTATTCTATACCCCATGCAAATGCTACAGATAAGACTAACATTGGGAATGTGAAACGGTTGGAGAAGGGGTTCACGGATTTCATTTGGCAGGGAAAGAAGCCAAGAATAAGCTTAACAAGGCTTAAGGCGGATAGAACCAGGGGAGGGCTAAATTTCCCGGATCTGGATAAGTACTATAGGCCGGTGCAGCTTAGGGGAGTGGCTGACTGGGTACATAGACCAGAGGTGGCTAGTTGGGTAGGGCTGGAACAAGAGGGGACTCCAGGGAGGCTTACAGCCTACCTTCATAGTAAGGGGTTATGAGCATATAGAGATTTGGGAAGTAGCAACCCGTTAGGGAAACATTGGAGGCCTGGGATCATCTGTGGTGATGGAAGGGACTGGCCCAGAGGGAGACTGTGTTACTCCCGATTGTGAAGAATCCCTTCTTCTTGCCTGGGATGGAGGATGTGGGGTTTTTAGAATGGGAGAGAGGAGGGGCAGTATATGTAGGGATGTTACTGGAGAAAGGGGAGCTGAGTGAGTTCGATAAGATTAGGCGAGAGATGAGGTTAGGGACATCCCAATTATTTCGGTACCTTCAAGTGAAAGTATTCGGAGGAAGATTGGGAATGGGGGGAAAGGGTGGCTGCACACAACCGAATAGAGCAGATGGTATGTCAGGCCAGGAAAGATCCAAAGGATTTATTGGGAAAGTGGCTAAACAGGATAAGCAGAACCTTCCAGATTTAACGGCCCCACAAAGGCTCTTTTGGGAGAGGGACTTAGGGCAGCAAATATTAGATAAGAACTGGAAGCTAGTGTTAGGCATGCCGGAGGGAATTATGGTATGCAATAAGTTTAAGGAGGCCTTCTATAAATTTTTGCATAGAATATATTGGCCCCCAGTGGAGGTACATCGGGCTCATCCAGCAGTGTCACCGAATTGTCGGAGGTGCAACAGGGGGTTGGGTACCTTTCTTCATTGCTTCTGGACATTCCCGGTCTTGATTAAGTTTTGGGGGGGATAGTTCAAGAGATGAATAAGGGGTTGGGGGGCTGACTGTCTCGTGATCATTTGGTCTGCCTATTTGGGGTGGAGGTAGTGGAAGGGGAGGAGGAGTGGCAGCCACTACCTAGGTGGGTAAGGGTTTTGTTTGTGCTGGCCAGGCACTGTATTCAGAACACCTGGGTCACTGGAAATGGGCCTACACTGACTGAGTGGCGGAGAATGGTTATACGCTCCTTGGCTCTGGAAAGGCTTACATGGTCTGTAAGAGACAGGGAGGAGGTGTTTTTTGAGGGACTGGGCTCCTTTTCTGTTGTCCTTGAGCATATCTGAAAACTTAATGCTCCGTACAGGGTTGAACATCTAAATCTCAGATTAACTGTTAGGCAAAGGGAGAATGCCCTTCCTGTTAGTGTTAATGTCAATGGCCTACCCACGGCCTATCAGGTACTCATGGTCCTGTTTGCCCTGCACAGTATGAATTGTAAGGGATCACCTGAATATTATGTGATTAATGTTATGTGATCAACTGTGGATACTTGAATATGTCTGAGAATATGGATTGCAATGCACACTCGACTGCATCTATGTGTTGGAATGTGATAGATATCAATGGTATAACTGGGATATTAGTGTGTCTGTGTTAGTAGTTTTCTATTGTTGTATGTTGTATGTATATGTTTCTGTAACAGAAAACTTTTAATAAACAGAGCATTCAAAAAAAAATTGTTTGGAGAGAGTTAAAAATTCTGAAATAGAATCCCTAGTAGATGATTCCACAGGTGATGAATGTGATGAACCCGAGAAATTGTTAGGCATTACTCAACGCTATTTATATCAAATGTTCTCTACCACAACTGAACTTTTTGACCCTGATGACTTTTTAGATGACCCCCTCATTCTTGACTTGGCCCAGGACAAATTACAATGTATGACAACTGACATTACTTGTACTGAAGTTGTATTTGCAATAAAGCAACTAAAAAATAATACGTCTCCCGGACTTGATGATCTGACGGCAGAGTTTCACCATTCCAAGGTTGATTTTCTGTGTTCTGCACTGACTCATGTCTTGCCATCTCTTGCTTTGTCTTTTCCTTGTCATGTCTATGAACCATGAATATGTTGTTTTTAAAAGCTAATTAATTTTAACCAATGAGTGGACATGAAAACTGTGACATCACTATGACATTTTTCAAATGCTGTATTTAACTGCCACATACAATTACTGTACTGCATTTAGCCTTTGAGAAAGGATATTTGACCACCCAAAATGCTTCAGACTGATGCCTTCATTTATTTTACTATGAAATGAAACAATTTTGTATGCTGAATTGAGACTGGTGCTCTTGTTTAAAAGAGGTTGATGTGTGCTCTACTCTGATGGTTTTTGACAATAATATAAGTGTTACAAGTAAAAGCCTCTCTTAAGAAACTCTACACTAAAGTGAAAACTATGACCTGACCCCTTTGAGTGTATTTAACTCATATTGGGTTCATTGTACTTGGTTTCTGTTAGATTAACTCATGTTTGCACCTTAGGACATAATGCTGATATGTACAGAAAACAGACATGTTTCTTTATTATTACTTACAGTTTGTCCATCTCTTTTTTTTTCTGTATTGTTTAACCAATATGTCTCATTTTGAGTTTTGGTGCTGTTAAATATTGTATTTGTATTTAAACCTGTTTCCTTGAAATGCTTGTGCATTTAATAAAATTCCTCTACTCTTTTTGAGAAGTGCCAGGGGATCTTTAACATTCACCTGAACTACCACCAGAACAGGCTGATGGGACCTTGGTTTAATGTCTCATCTGAAAGACGGCACCTCAGGAGTGCAGCACCCCCCACATGCTGTACTACAGTGTCAGTATTGGGATTTAACCTAAGTGCCTGGTGTTGGGTGTTGTTACACGAGGTCCCTGAACCCTTATTGGTACCCTCAGAGGTACACCGTAGATGGCTAGTGCTTAGACATATGTTATACTAACATATAGGGCTAAGGGCATCTACCGTATAATTGCAGATGTCAGGATTTGTACGCATATTGTTGTAATACACTTTGCTTGCTAATACACATATATTCGTCTATGTATTTTCTGTGTATTTCTTACTTATAAGATGTTAGGACACTTGTGTCCTTGGAATAATTATGATATATAAGTCAGCATTGCCATCTTTTGGTGATTTGTACTACTACACTGAGTTATGTAAGACTCTGTATAAGAACTTTTTTGTTTCACAAACTGATGACTACTACAAAATTGTATAATGTTATCTTGGACCATGGAGCCTCCTCTAATTTAGCCAATAGGGCTCATCTCTGTAACTAGAAATGTTTCTATCTTACAGTAACCATAGTAATTATCATAGGTATACAATGTGATAAACTAAGTCTTGTACCTTGGAGATCCCAAGAGACACAAAGAAACCTCGAGGTATAGGGAATGCTTAGCACTGGCTCTTGGTTCGTATTGGTAAGAACTGCTTAGGGCAACTGTGATTTTATCCTTTAAGGCAGTAATAAACAAGTATATTACTCTTATGCAACATGTCTGTGATTACTTGCATTCCCAAAATTGCCAAGAACCTGAAAGTGAGGTTTAGACCGCCTGACAAATGGCTACCGCGTGCAGGTGATATTTGGTGTTTGTAAATTTTCATTAGTTGCTATTAACTTTTCCCTTTCCCACGAGGAGAGTAGGTGTACATTCCTGTATCACCTCTCCTGTTTGAAAAACAGTTTGTAGTAACTTACAAAGTCTGGCTGTTTTCTTTTTGGGTGTGGTCGATGCCGACTCGACTCACTCTATAATAGCTTTGAACTGTAAGCCTACAAATCTTACAGTAGCCCGACTGTGTATAAAGTGCTCTTGCTGTGGATCGATACATAGCACAGCACCTTCTTCACAGTTTGATTTTTCGTTCCCTCCCACACAATGGCCACTGTATCAAATATCTGCCCAGAACTGAGACTCGATGTCTCGAACTTCCTTGCCTCCCATGGAGGATGGGCTGACTTCGCGCGGGACGCAAGTCAATCCGACAACCCTATGCTGGGGATTTCAACCCAGTACACAGAGATGAGACAATCAACCAATAAGTGTCACGCTAAAGGGCTGATGGTCGCAACTCTCTACGCTGCTCTGGAAGCCTCCGAAGCAAGGTTTCGAACCCTTGATCTGCAAATTTCGTCTCTTAAGCAACAGATGGGTTTGCAGGAAATGGAATGTGCTAGACTGCAGCAGAATTTGGAGTCTGAACTTTAAACTCTTCGGAATGAAAAGGATTCACTTTTGCATCATTCAGCTCAAGCTGGAGAACAGGTACTTTGTATGTTGAAGCAGGAGTGTGAAAGTTTGAGACAGGATAAGGGACAGACATTGCATATGAATGACTTGTTAAGTACTGTGAATGCTCAGCTGAGTGAGGAGATGGGAGAGCTACAGGATGAGATAAACCAGGTACGTAATGACTTAGAGGTGACTACTAGGGACAATCGCGAATTGAGCACCACATATAGAGTGCTGCAGAAGCAAATGCAGGACGATGTTGATATGGATCTTGCAACAGTGAGTCATGCTGAATGTAAAACTAAGATGGTGAAACTACGTCATCAGCGGGAGGTTCTGGCTGGGCATGTTAAGGTGATGGGAGGCGTAGCCCCCGCCTTACACATGTCATCTGAAGGGGAGGTATCAGATGATGACATCTCTCAGTACAACACCTAGTCACACCCCTACTATGGCCCAGAAACCCCACCCAGCCATCTTCAACATGGCAGGTTCCCACTACACCCACACCATGTCATACGTCATCGATGTCGTGACACCCATCATGGAAGACACCAACATGGTGGTCCCCATGATAGGGGGGAAGCAGGCCCAGGCCTGGTCCCAACAGCACCACCGATAGCCTTTATGTGAAAGACAGGCAAGAGATAGAAACAATGATTGAAACTGCAATAGGTAATGTACCTCTTCCCGAGAGGAGTAAATGGGCCATTAAAACCCAAATTAGGCAGCTTCTACAACAGGCTGGCACTCAGGATGGTATTGTTCGTACTGCAGCTGAGGCTGCAGCTCAGACCACCCTAGATAGCACCCGAGACAATCTACCTCTGCCTGATCGACCCACTAATCCCCTACAAATGGCCTACTCTGTTCAGCAAATAGCTGACAGTATTGGTCGGATGAACCCATCCGACGATCTCAGCTGTCACTTAGAAAAGGTGCATTCTAAATGTGAGATGCTTAGCCTCTCTGCAGAATATCAGGTCCAGATACTACGCCAAACCATTGATCCTAGTTTGTGGGCCAAACTCCCAGATGCCATCCGCCAGGATGGGAACACCACCTTTGATGAGGTTGCAGCTGAGCTCATTTCTGCTCACAGCCCAGGTGTAGTAGGAGTGATGCCTGCATACCTTGTAAAACAGAATGCAAAGGAAAGTCTAGCAACTTACCACCAGAGACTTTGGAAGGCCTACCAAGCAGGAAAGCACCTGGCACAAGAAGCTGCAGATGTTGATCTTATTGAGTATAAGACTCTGTTCCTTAGGAACATAATTCCTGCAGTACGAGAAAAGGTAGAGCCAACCACCTACCCCAACACAGACAGGTTTGCCAACATTCTTTGGAAAACTGAGAGAGTTTACCAACTCTACATCTGTGATCTGGGCTCCAGTTCCAAGAAAGTAGCCGCCGTGTAGCCTATTTCAGAGGCCGCGGTGCACTACACTGTGGAAGGGCAGGCCCAACACCAACAGGCCCAACACTAACAGGCCCTCCCAGCTGATAACCAACACCCCCAACAGGCCCAACACCAACAACAACAACCACAACAACCACAACAGCAACAGCAGCAATGGGGTGGGAACCGGAATGGGCATAAGAATAAAAAGCACAAGAATAAGGGTAAACAACAGCAACAAAGAACAAGCCCTTCATATAGGGAGATAGCCAAGGAAAATCAGAAATTCTGAGAGCTCCTGGGACAAGTACGCTCTGTGGCAGATGCTGTTCCTGCTCAGGCCCTTGCAGCTGTACAATCAGCGACCCAGACCCCAATGGGCCATGGTGATACTAGAACTGCAGGCCTTCAGGCCCACACAGGCCTGAACCCAGAAGCCCCTCCTTGTATAGCATTGGTGCAGCATGGTGAAGTGATTCAAAGAAGCCAGGCCCAACCTCTCCATGCTCCCAGCAGTACAGATTGACAATTGCAGGCCCAAGTCTGGATTGTAAACAAGCTGCTTTTGGATACAAATGGAAGGCCCTGCACCGAGGCCGAGGTCGGGTGCCGCCTACTTGTAGTCTTTCTAGATACAGGTGCGGCTGTGTCTGTATTACATGATGAACACCCAGACACATCGCCTTGGTCCACCGGATGGAGGACCAACATGTCAGGAGTAGATGGTACTAGATTACCTGCATACCCGTCTCTACCCTTGCCGGTAGAGCTAGGTCATTTAAAGGCCTCACACACCTTCCAACTGGTGGTAATGCATGATCATCCTAGTATCATAGGAATTGATTTTCTTGCACCACACGGCTGTGTGGTAGATCTAGCTAACATGCTGTTGATACAGATTCAGGGTCAATACCACACCATTTTGATCCCTGATTCACACCTTGTGGCTACAATTTCTGCTAACAACAAAGAGTATGATGTCATAGATTTGTTCAAAGACCGCAAGCTTTTCCCGAAGCTTCTCCTCATTTGCAGTGACATTTGCAAACATTTGCACTCAACAATCATGACTGTGGCAGAATGCACACTGTCATCGAAGTACCAGGTCCAGCACATGAGAGGCAAAGGCAATACCCTTTTCCAACTGAGGCCTTGCCTTCTCTCAGAGAAACAATCAAGTCACTTCTCAAGGAAGGAGTAATCAGAACTTGCATTTCTACTGCTAACTCCCCAGTGTGGCCCTTGAAAAAACCCACAGGTGCCTGGAGACTTACTATTGACTACAGGAAATTGAACCAGTTCACCCCCAGTTGTTCCCCAACTGTGGCATCAGCACCCGATGTGCTATGACTTTTGACACCTGACCTAAAATGGTTCAGTGCCCTGGATATCTCCAATGGCTTTTGGTCATTACCATTGGCCCCCCAAGAGTCAATATAAGTTTGCCTTCACCTTTGAAGGAAGACAGTATATGTGCACTTGCTTACCACAGGGATTCCATAACAGCCCGTCCCTGTTCCATCTGCATATGATGGATGCCTTTGAGGGTTTCTTTACTCCCCAATGTCTCTTACAGTATGTAGACAACCTGTTGCTGGCAACTGCCACCCCAGGAACAACACCTGGATCTCTTGGACAAACTATTGACTCTCATTCAGAGAGCAGGTCTGAAATGCAATCCAGCAAAAGCACAATTATGTCTGAAAGAAGTACTCTTTCTGGGTCTAAAAATAACTGACCAAGGTCGAAGCTCTACCTGGAAGAAGATACGAGGATTGCAAGACTTGCCATTGCCTACCAGCGTGGCAACTCTTAGAAGGTTCCTAGGTATGGTAAATTATTCGAGAGGATTTTATTTGTGATTTTGCTCAGAAAGCTGCTCTTCTGCATGAGCTACTGAAAAAGAACATCCCATGGACTTGGGGCCCTATACACACCCAGGCTATGATGTCACTGAAGCAGACCTTGGCCTCCGCCCCAGCTCTGGTCAACCCCAATCCATCACTACTGTTCCATCTGGAATGTGCCACCTCTGACATTGCTATGTCAGCAGTACTGGCTCAGAAGGTTCATGGTACCCTGAGACCTATTGCATATGCATCACAGCTCTTGACCCCAGTGGAGCAGAAGTACAGCCTTTGTGAAAGGAACCTTCTGGCCACCTACTAGGCTGTCAAGTACTTTCTGTATATCATTGGGTACTCTCCACTGATTATCAACACCAACCACACACCAACTACCTTTCTGCTCTCAGATAGAGTGAAGGATGGGTCAGTCTCCAATACCAGACTGACACACTGGTCACTTCTTCTCCAAGATAAAGACATACAGGTACACCCAACAAAAATTCCATCTATGCTGGATCATGGACTCCTTTTTCAAAGAGAACCCCATGACTGTACACTGCAGTCACCTGATCTTCCAGATCTAGGTCCTTTCCTTCCTGCCACACCACAAATACTTGAAAACACCTCTTTGTGTCGTATCTTTACTGATGGTTTAGCATCCTACTATCAGGGAGAACAAATTGCAGGGATGGGCATTCTAGTGATTTACCCTTATGGGAACACTGTTAAAATGTCTAAGCATTGCAGTGTAGCATCATCACAGTATGCAGAGATGGCAGCGGTGGCCTGTGCCCTCGAGTTCATCCAGCATGGGACCGAGGATACCATCATTTTTACAGACTCTAATTAGGTTTGCTGTTCTCTTACAGAATTTATTCCTTTCTGGCAGAAGAACTCCTTCCTCTCCTCTGATGGCAGCCCAGTGAAGTACAAGGAATTTGTAATATACATGCATTCACTGGCACAAAAATTTGCACACAAACTCTATGTACACAAAGTCAAAGCTCACTCCCTTCATGTTCCCTATCATGCCTTCAATAATACAGCAGACACTCTTGCCAAGGAAGGGGCCCGAGGGGGGAGGACACCTGGATGATGGACCATCCAGAGGCCAATGCGGCCGTACATATTGCAGCACTCAGGAAGAAACCTGAACCCTTTTCCCCCTTGGACCTCTCAGCAGCCCAACATGTTGATACTGAACTCAAAGAAGTGTTCAGATTTCTTGACAAGAGTACCAAAGAGAAACTTCCCACACATTACCCCTACTGGAGGCATGAAGGCAAGTTACACTTGTCACCAGATGACAAGCTCATCTGGTACCAACCAGATGAGTCCACCACCAAGTTGTGGGTGGTCCCCAGACATCTTAGGTCTGAATCTTTGCACCAAGTGCATGATATGACCACTGGTGGACACCAGGGAGTGGAAAACACCCTCCAAAGGCTTAAGACCACCGCCTGGTGGCCTGGTGTCACCAAAGATGTTAAACAGTACATAGACAACTGCCTTGTTTGTGCACAAAACAACCTTATCCCTACCAAATGAAATGCCAAGCTCTTACCACAATGACACTCTGGCCCTTGGAATGCCATACAGATTGATTTTATTGGTCCTTTGACCAACACCAGCAGAAATAACAAGTATGCTCTTGTGGTAACTGACCTCTTCTCTAAGTGGGTTGAAGCTTTCCCCACTAAAACATGCACTGCTGAAACCAATGCCAAAATCCTGGTGGAACAGATTTTCTCCAGGTGGGGCCTACCTCTTAAGGTAGACTCTGACAAAGGAACCAGTTTTACAGGTGAGTTAATGAAAGAATCTCTTGAACTTCTTGGAGTTCAACAAAAGTTCCACATACCCTACCACCCCCAATCTTCAAGTCAAGTAGAGAGAGCCAACAGACGGATTAAGCAAATGCTTTCCAAATTTATTGAGGACAATCCCAAAACCTTGGATTCCCTACTGCCGTTACTCCTTATGGCAATTAGGGGCACACCCTCAGCCACTACCCAGCTCACACCCTTTGAAGTGATGACTGGAAGACAGATGAGATTACCTGAACACCTCTGTTTGACCTGCACACTCCCACTGCAGACCGTGTGTCTGTAGATCAATATGTGGAAAAACTCAGAAAAGACCTCATACACACACATTTGTATGCTGCCAACTGCATGGGTAAAGTCCAGCAACAATCCAAAATAGAGTTTTACAAACATGCACAAGAAGTGAATTGGCAGGTTGGAGATCAGGTAATGCTCCTTCGATTTGCACATCCTACCCATTCCTTCTCCAATAAATGGGAAGGCCCCTACCCCATTGTCAACAAGCTCAGTCCGGCAGTCTATCAAGTTAGACTCCTGCACAATAATATACTGACTGACAAATGGGTACATGCAAACCAACTGAAACTGTATAAAGGAGCTTAATTACTTTTCCTCACCCCATTGGGTGGAATAGTACTGACTTACTAATGTTTGATTTTGCTTTTCAGATACACTGACAAGATGGCTATCTTGTTCCATTATCTCCTCATCTCAGAAGTTATCCCCTGCATCCAAGGCATAGTACTGAACCTCCTATCACACCTTGATCATCCAGCATCTCCTTCAGAGGGAGCATCCATCAATATACCCGATAGTCTGATTACTGTCCAGGAAGGTTCCGATGCTTACCTCACTGTCTCAGTTGTAGCTCCTGATAAATCTACCCTACAAATTGAGTGGCAAACCACATCACAAGGACAAATTCTCCCTGTGGCAAAACTCTCCAAAGGAATTTCTAGGGTTGGCCCAATGCTAAATTATCCCCAAATGGTTCTCTGTCCTTGCTACAAACGGCTCCCAGGCATTCTGGTTTGTACAATATTACTGCCTTAATTGATCCTTCGTACTGTAATTCTTTGTCTAAGGATTCTGCTAGAAAATTTTGTGCTGTACATCACGTGGCTTCTGCTGCCATGTATCTCTCTGTGTTACCACCCACTGATAAACAGCTTTTGGAATGTCCAAAGCACACCCCTGGTCCCTGTAGTGGTCTAACAGCCACTGCCCTCCCTGGTTCATTGATTAATAAATTACAATTTATGCATATACCTGTTTTGTTTAATCTTACTTACTGGAATATGGAAGAATTTGGTATGTGTCACAGTACTAATACGTCAGCATTTTATAGTACGTTATTGCTTGATAGTTTAGCTGCATTTCAGATTCGTACTCAAGACCCTATTGCTGGGGTCCATACTACTGAACATAGAGGCAACTTCAGGAGAAAAAACAATCCTGATGATCAAAGTCATAAACATAATACATGTGAAGTTGACAGTTCTAATGTCACAGGTGCAACAGGAACTGTCTCAGGCCTTTTTGGTATGGCTATGTCTATTTGGAATAAAGCAGACATTGCTGCTATCAAATCTCATTCTGCCAAATTTTCAGCTGGTTTGGTTAATAATATACTACCCCCATTATTGCATGGTGTGGATGGCCTTAGTCAGGAAGAAAGATACACTGTGTACAACATGCACGATATTGCTAAGGCATTTACAGACTCTAAAGACAAGATTAACACACTCATTGCACAAAACAACAAGGAAGCAGATAAACAATACATTGCTAGAGAAATCCTCTGCTCTGCCTATGGCTCATACATTATCACTACTATCAACAATCTCTTCCGTGATCTAGAATCTGGAACAATCCCTGATATCATACATGATAGACGCATTTCCAAATGGTATTGTCCACTATATAAAACCCCTAGCTGTATTGCTATGTGTATGCAACAATCTCTAACCATTCCTCTTTCTACAGCTAGAAACCTGGGGTTTGTGACCAGACAACCTAACACTGGTCCTTGTTTCACTGCTAAGAAATGTTCCATAAGAGATACGATGTTTGTTTCTTTTACTGTCTCTTTACCACGCTTTGATCCCACTACAGCCTTGCTCGACAAGCTTGCACTGGTGCATTCCATTGGGCACCTGGATGAAGACAGCTACAGAGAACGCCTGGATCTACTGCCTCTACTGGTTTTCCATCCTTTCCTGGACCCTGGGTGGCTCCACACATGGACTGTTGTGCAAAGAAGCAATACATTTACTTGTGTCGATGTGATGTATTTGATGTTATTCAACCTGTCTGTGGTTATTCTCCAGACAGCATTGATTGGACTTTTACCATGGATGATGACATCACCACTAATGGCACGGATTTCTTGGATTCTACTTTGGCTCTGGATAAACTTTATCAGTCATATCGTGAGGAGGTTCATCGCCTGTCAACACGGATTTCGAAGACGACCTACACCTGCCCAGTACAGTTGCAAAAGTGGAGACTCCCTACTGTTCACTCTCAGTACAATTCTGATGGGGAGTACTGCATGGTAACTAACTTTAAAAGCTATACTTATGGATCTGTGACATGTGTTATTGAAGCCCCCAAATTCTGTTTTGTCCCCCACCGGAAGACTGTCATTGGACATACTGTTATAACCCCCATCCCCCTTATGGATGCAGACATCATTGATGGTAACCGCGATTATCTGCTCACACTTTCTGAATACTTACCATATTTTAATGTACACATAGACCCACTCACACTTACATTAAAATCACTTTTAGACAGGAAAGACACACACCTCATCCACATCAGCAATAATATAACCAAGACCAAGGAAGCTATTCTTTCATTGGTTAATGATGGTGACATGAATGATGCATTGACTAACACCTGGTTAGAAATTACTTTTAAAGGTTTTGTTATTATACAAGCATTTTTGATATTTGTCTTGATTATCATGCTATGCTGCCTATGGCACACACTGCGCCAACATCATGAGCAGCTCGAGTTCCTTTACAAAGCTTGCGTGTTGGGTTTATAAATGACCACTGCTCCCTGACCTTTCCCTAGATTTTCCTGTGTTGCCCTTCGAGGCAACAAGGGAGGAAATGTTACACGAGGTCCCTGCACCCTTATTGGTACCCTCAGAGGTACACCGTAGACAGCTAGTGCTTAGGCATATGTTATACTAACATATAGGGCTAAGGGCATCTACTGTATAAGAGCAGATGTCAGGATATGTACGCATATTGTTGTAATACAATTTGCTTGCTAATACACATATTTTCTTCTATGTATTTTCTGTGTATTTCTTGCTTATAAGATGTTAGGACACCTGTGTCCTTGGAATAATTATGATATATAAGAAAGCATTGCCACCTTTTGGTGATTTGTACTACTACATTGAGTTATCTAAGACTCTGTATAAGAACTCTTTTGTTTCACAAACTGATGACTACTACAAAATTGTATAATGTTATCTTGGACCATGGAGCCTCCTCTAATTTAGCCAATAGGGCTCATCTCTGTAACTAGAAATGCTTCTATCTTACAGTAACCATAGCAATTTTCATAGGTATATAATGTGATACACTAAGTCTTGTACCTCGGAGATCCCAAGAGACACAAAGAAACCTCGAGGTATAGGGAACGCTTAGCACTGGCTCCTGGTTAATATTGGAAAGAACTGCTTAGGGCAACTGTGATTTTATCCTTTTTGGTAGTAATAAACAAGTTTATTACTCTTATGCAACGTGTCTGTGATTACTTGCATTCCCAATATTGCCAAGAACCTGAAAGTGAGGTTTAGACCTCCAGACAGTGTTGATCAAGGAAAGTAAACAAACATGTTTTGTGTGGTAACACTGGTATGATTGGCAGTTTGTTTTTTCACTTTTTAAAATGAAAAACGGAATCAGAATCATACAGCCAGCTATATCTGCAGTCACTGCAGAATGCAAGAAATCATGAAATAAATCTTTTAAACTAGGGACAATTTGAGTCCAAAGGGGGTTGGCAGTGTCTCTTTAAGTCTAACTCTGAACCACTTATTCATACAGATTGGTAACAATTGCTGGATGTTACAAAAAGAAAAGGAGGAGCAGGCCTTATAGATAAGAAATTAGAAGTTAGTAATTCTGACCTTACATCACACTCCAGAGCAAAGTGGGAAAAAGAACTGAAATGCCCAATAGTTGCTCTACTGAAACATGGGAAGGGCTATGGAATGCAACATATGAATCAAGTCAGGAGGTAAGAGGTAGGAAAATATAGTATAAAATTAAACATAATTAGGGCTGTGCAGAATCTTGAAATTCTGACTGAATGAAATTCTGCAGAATTTTAGAAAATTCCACTGATTTCCATCATTTGTAGAATTTTGACATTCCACATGTGGAATGTTTTTTGTGGAATAATAACCTGCAGTTCACATAAACTGTGGATTCTTTTTCTATAATCCAGAGAAAATTATTCCATGGTTTACATGATCTGCAGAAAATTATTCCGCAGTTTGCACAGAAATGCTTTTCGATATTCTATGGAATTTAAAAAAAAAATCCACAAAGCATTTCAGAATCAGAATTATTATTCTGTAGCAGTTCCGATGGTGAAATATCACATTCCTCACAGCCCTATGCGTAATATGTACCATACACCTGCTAAAATAAAATATCCAGAAGGAAAGATGGAGGGGATAATCATTGTAGGAGAAAAATGTAGCTGGCCTTTGACACATTTTGTGGAAATGCCCTCTTATTGACTCAACTTGGAATGAAAGGATATTATTTTGTCAACAATCATTGCACCCTATGCACGAAGGGTGCACAGCATGTGCAGGGTGGCGCAAACCCAGCAGGGGCAGAAACACACCCAGTATGCACACGCAACCAAGTTGTGGAATGCACAACATGGTCCTGGCGCACCTCGTACAGGAGAAATGCACAGCCCTGTGGATGGACCACGTGACAGATATGCAGGGGCATGCCCACATACCCAGCATGTAGGACACTGCTGAGCACATGCATGACCATGAGCAGGGAGTGCATATGAGTGCAACATGGCACGCACATGTATGCGATGTCAGGAGTAGCCATAAAGTGCCGTGCATTCCTACACCACTGGCTGAAATAGCTGCTATAAAAGATTAAATGCTAACCTTTCAGTATAATAGAGCTTCCTCATTAAAAATGGAAGCACAAATGGGGGCACAAGGCAAGAAAGGGGCCTATGATATGTTTTAAAAATTGTTCAGAGAGAGTTAAAAATTCCAAAATAGAATCCCTAGTAGATGATTTCACAGGTGATGAATGTAGTGAACCCAAGAAATTGTTAGCCATTACTCAATGCTATTTATATCAAATGTTCTGTACCACAACTGAACTTTTTGACCCTGATGACTTTTTAGATGACCCCCTCATTCTTGACTTGGCCCAGGACAAATTACAATGTATGACAACTGACATTACTTGTGCTGAAGTTGCATTTGCAATAAAGCAACTAAAAAATAATTTGTTTCCCAGGACTTGATTATCTGGTGGAAGAGTTTTACCATTCCAAGGCTGATTTTCTGTGTCCTGCACTGACTCATGTCTCGACATCTCTTGCTTTGTCTTTTCCTCATCATGTCTGTGAACCGTGAATATGTTGTTTTTAAAAGTTAATTAATTTCCGGCGCAGCGATGGGATTTCCGCTTGCGACGCCAGAGACCCGGGTTTGGGAATGGATCCAGGATTGTTGGATAGCTGGCCTGGGGAGAAGGATAGAGCGTCCTATGGACTGCTCTCCTTCTCTGGGGGGATTGTGGGGAAAGTGTCCGGTGTGAGACAGACCCATGGTGGAGGCCGGGAGCCTCGCAGCTGCCAGCGCTCGTAACTAATGGAGGCGGGGCGGACACTGGATGTCATTGCACGTCCCCGCCTCCCGGAGGGAAAATCAAGAAAATGGAGGGAAGAGCTTCCGTCTCCATGAAGCCCTCCCCAGGCTTCAATTAGCCACTGCCACCACACTCCCAGCTAGATACCATGCCCACGACCCGGAATTGGGGCACTGGAGCCGTGGCTCCGGTGGGTAAGCTGGGGAAGACCAGGAGATTGCGGGCATAGGCAGTTGGTGGAAGCTCTGGGGGCCATGACCAGGACAGAACTTGACAGAGGCCTCCTGAAAAAAGGGGAAATAAAAAAAAAAAAACGCTAATTAATTTTAACCAATGAGTGGACATGAAAACTGTGACATCACTATGACATTTTTCAAATGCTGTATTTAACTGCCACATACAATAACTGCATTTTGCCTTTGAGAAAGGATGTTTGACCATCCAAAATGCTTCAGACTGATGCCTTCATTTGTTTTACTATGAAATAAAACAATTATGTATGCTGAATTGAGACTAGTGCCCTTGTTTAAAAGAGATTGGTGAGTGCTCTACTCTGATGGTTTTTGACAATAATACAAGTGTTACAAGTAAAAGCCTCTCTTAAGAAACTCTACACTAAAGTAAAAACTATGACCTGACCCCTTTGAGTGTATTTAACTCATATTGGGTTCATTGTACTTGGTTTCTGTTAGATTAACTCATGTTTGCACCTTAGGACATAATGCTGATATGTACAGAAAACAGACATCAGGGGCAGAAATGCACCCAGTACACGCATGCAACTAAGGGCGTAGCTACTGATACTCCAAGTAAGCCATGGCATACCAAGTTTAGTTGCAGGGGGTAGCAAACAAGCTGGCCAGCACTGCTCTGCCCTCTCTATAGTCCATCACATTTAAATTCCTTTGTTTGGCTTTGCAGACTTTTCTTTTCTCTTTCAGCTTTGTTTTGGGGGCCGGCAGATTGTACCGTGGACGTTGAAGCTGAACATCTCAATTAGGTTTGCATGGTCCGACTGCATAGCAATTGGCTGGTAGGGGGTGTGACAGGTCTGGGGCAGTGAGTTTAAATGCCACAGCAAAGTTAGAAGCCATACTATTAGTTCAATTGTACTGGGAGTGAGAGAAGCAGTGAAAGAACTGAGAAGCAGCAGACGGAAGAACAGACTCATAGCTGGCTAAAAGAATGAAGACTTCATGTGGAGTGGCAAGTGAAGCTAATCTGCCTACCTGCAGGGGGAGAGAGAAGAAATTTCTGCCATGGTCTTGGACTCGTGGTGCAGTCAGTGGTGTTCACCAGCAGCAGCGAGTCCAACACTAGCAGCACAGACAGACAGACAGCAGGTCTAGTGTGGGAATCACCTGATTGGAGCCAGGAACCTTGGACTCGCGTCGTTGGGGGAGGGGCGGGTATGAACAACAGTGAGGGAGGGGTAGCAGTATGGCAGGTTGGTGTACAAATCTGAAATGCCTGGCTACATCCCTGCATGCAACCAAGTTGTGGAATGCACAACATGGTCCCTGCACATCTCGTACAGCGGAGATACGCAGCCATGCGGATGGACCACGCGACAGATATGCAGGGGCATGCCCATGTACCCAGCGTGTAGGACACCACTGAGCGCATGCATAACCATGAGCAGGGCATGTATATGTGTGCTGCATGACTCACATATATACACGATGTCAGGGTCAGCCGTAAAGTGCCACGTAAGCCTACGCACTAGCAGCAGCAAGGAATGGTGAACAACAGTCAACAGGCTGCAACACAAGACACAGCCATGTGACTACAGCGAGTGTGGGCAATGGACATCCAACAACACACATGCTGTGCCACCAACACCAGGAACAGAAGGGCAAGCATGGCAGTACACCGACATACAGGCAGCCAATCATCCATGGCCTCCAGTGTGCAGTGGCATGGCTGCATGGCACCGTGGCCTGTGCAACACCAATGGTATGTGATGCTGGTGCAGCAGACACACAGACCGGCACACATGCAAGCATGGGCATAAGCAGCCACAGTCGAAGAGGTAGGGATACAGCAGCAGATGAGCAGTGCCCCCAGATGGATTATGCAAGTGATGGGCAACCCTATGGCAATCCCCTGTGCTGGCCTGTGGACTACAAAAAAACCCATGATAGCAGAACTGCCCTGATGACCCCTGTAAACAGTGCTTTGCCATGGGAGCAGTCACCCTGTAAACATCCCCAGTGTCCCGGAAAACACAGGAATCCCAGTAGACCCGTGAGCCTTGGACCAGACTGGTGAATCCACCAAAACCTGCCTGATGAATGCCTGTGGAGCAGCCCACCACCCTCATGGGCATTGAAACTGCACACGGGCTGTCATCCAAAAGCCCCTGCAGGGTAGGCCCCCCAACCACAGGCAGACAGATCTGTGGCCTGGACACATGCATGCATGGCTTTGGGGAACCCCCGCCAACAGACACACACACACACACACACATGGCAGTGACCAGACAGGGCATGCAAAGATGCAATTTATTGGCACAGGAACAACACAACACCTGCAGTGGGCTGACACAGCAGTGGTTGAACCACCCAACACACAGACAAGGGAACCCTACAACAGCTGAAGCACCCCCCAACACAGCCCTTTTGTCCCTAGGCAGACGTTCCTGACAGTGGCACTCCACTGGACTGGTGGGTGCACACAGCAGGGTGGCATCCCCACATGCCTGGCAGCAACATCATCCTTCCCCTCCTCATCATCATCATCGGCAGCATCGTCTGGACCCATGTGCAGTCTGCCGGCACCCTGCATGTCCCTGGGCCACTCCGTCCACTGCAGGACCATCCATCAGATGGGACCCCTGTAGCGCTGTAGGGAGAGAGAAACAATTAGAACCATGTACTGGGCCATGCCTTCCCCTCCATGGACACACAGCAATGCAGCCAAGCCCCCCCCTACCAATATGGACACCCCAGCAGATGCATGGGCATGACCGTCAATAGGTACCACTGAGGATGGCGGCCACACCATACAGGCCAGGCATGCACACAGTCCCATGACAGGAATGCCACATGGTTGCTACGCAGTCCAGACCCGAGGGTCGTGGGCGTCCATGTGAGCTGGTTGGGACATGCAAGGCCCCCACCCTGGTCATCTGCAGCACAGCATGACACCAGTGCATACCCCTTAACTGTCCCTGATACTCAGGGACGTCTTTGATGTGGTCACAAACCTGTGCCCTGTCCCCCATATGATTTGTCTTATTGTGACAGAACAGTGTGGAGTACAATCATAACAGAATGTTAAACAGTGCAGTAACAGACCTTTTCATCATCAGAAAATGCATAAACACACACCTTCCCTAAGTCCATCAGCATTCTGAGTGAATGGTACCAAGTATGAAGCTGTGACCCTGAACCTCGGCCTTTTTCACTGACTATGTTAAGCCTTGTCCCTGATGTATGAGGCAAGAGGTTGAGAGGTATGCAACGGTGTGCTAGTGGACACTTACCCGTGATGGTTCGACAACCCTCCTCAGGGTCCATGGGTCTGCAGACCTCATCTCCCCCTTGTAGTGCACCACATCATCCATGTCTTTCTGCCAGAGGTACCGAGGCATCACCCTTGCCAACGCATGTGGTACAGGTAACGTGGGGTCACGACCATTACTGCAGCACTGTCACCCTGCTCCTGCTGGCACAATTCGATGCTGGATGGCAAGCCCATAGCATCCTGAAAGATAGGGTGGTAGACAGAAGGAATGAATGCCTCAGTACACAGTGACAGGCTGGAACCTGCCCCCCCCCCGCCCTCAGTTCAACACCCATGTGGTCCATGATGTACCTACTGCTGATGCAGTTGTGGCCCAGAGCTGGCCGTAGCCTCCGCTGTCAGAGAAGTCATTCTCCGTCACCCTCTACAGTTGCTGGGGGAACGTCTCCATTGTTCCTGTGAGATGTGCCATGCTAGACCGTGCTGCTTTTATAGCCGGCCTGTGCACAGCATGCATGTGCCATGTGTGCCGGCATGTGCCACATGTCCATGCATGCTGTGACGCATGCACACCCCACACAGGTGACCCACACCAATGGACGGCAATGCAAATGGGGTCAGTATGCCACATACACATGTGCACAGGCCCATGCCATACAGGTCTTTCGCTGCACACAGGCACACCACAGTCCATGACCTATACGTGTGCCACAGCATGGTGCAGTACACAACACTTGGGCATAGTGGCCGCAATGGACCATGACTCATCTGTAGTAGTACACTGTGCATGGACACAGTGATATGTACTTCAGCCAGGTGGCACTGACTGGTTGGAGGACAGGGCACCAAGGGGAACAGCAGCAATGTGCAGGGTGCTGTACATGTGCATGGCACAGGACCGTGTGCAGCACAAATGGTCCCCTGTAGGAGTGTGCCTATGGTGGTGCACAACTGTACCCATCAATCAATCAATCAATCAATCAATCTTTATTTTACCAGGCAAAGCACCATTGAGTGAGCTCATTTGCAAGGTGGACCTGGGCAAATGCACATAAAAGTAAACAATATACAAAGGAAAAAGATGAGTGTACAATCAAGGTATACAATGTGGAAGAGGACATAAAACATAGTACAGTATTAGACAAGGTCTATACAGGCAAATATGCAAGAAGCTAAGAAAAAATATTGTCCATATACATTATTATACAGTATGTAGATGAACAGTTCAGGAAAAGGGGTAGGAGTAGTGATAGGGTAAAGAAGGGAGAAAGAGTGATAAACAGAATCACAAGGCCTGGGGAAGGATGTCTGACACTTATTTCACTGGCCTCCCGGAGGGGCGTGCATGCATGTGCATGCTACCTGCAGACACCAGGCACATACCACGTGGAATGGACATTGTACCATGGCCAGAGCCGTTGTCCGGTGTGGATGTGCATGCAGCCATTTGGGTGGACGGGCGTGTACCACACGCTGTCGAAGGGCCATACCACGCATGTGGATCCATGTCCGCAATACACACCGGGCCTATGATGCATAAAGCGAGTGCCACAGTACTGAGATGCTGTTCCTTGTGCATGCCACCACTGGTGGGACAGCAGTATGTGCCTAGGATTGCTGATGAATGTTCACCTGCTGAGCACAGCAAATGGCAGGGGTGGATGTACAGTCCATGCTAAAGAGTGTTTTGTCCATGCATGGATGGCATCATGCTATGGAAGTCCCACTGTGTTGAACGGTTCCAACTGCCCTAGGCCATGGTGGTGAAATTGTGTGACCTCATCCATGACCATGTTGCACTGCTGACACACCACACCAGGGCCATGACCGTCGAGACCAAGGTCATGTATGCACTCACCTAGTACGTGACTGGGTCATTCCAGTCGTGTGGTGGGTGATGGCATTGGCATGAGCCAGTCATTGGTGTCCAGTGCACTGGCCCAGTTCACGGATGCTCTGTTGGTGCAAACACGGGAGCACATACGGATGCCCATGATGGACTGTGAGGTCTGTACCATGAAGCAGGCATTCTTCACCATGCATGACATGCCCAGTGTTGTTGGTGCTGTGAATGGCCATGTATGTTGCGAGCCTGACACCGTCAGTGTCCAAGGAGGCATACTGTAACCATAAAGGCTTCCTCAGCATCAACTGCCAGGTGGGGTGTGATGCCGCATGCCTGTTCACAGACATGTGTGAGAAGTTCCCTGGGTTGTGCCATGACTCCTACATACTGGACTTGTCGGATCTTGGGGCTTGGCTCCATTCTGTACGCATGGACAGATGGCTTCTGGGTAGGTGTCAGGTGCCGGTGTGTGTGTGAGTGTGTGTGTGTAGCATCTTCCAGTCTGTGCCCAGTCTGTGCCATGACTAACTGGTCTCCCTCTCTCACATGTGACAGCAGCTATCCACTCAGACCATACCTACTAACACCCATCCTGTCATTGGCAGATGCTGCAGAGGTGGCATACAACTCGGCAAACCAGTAGACGAGGGCCATTGTGGAGAGGTGCATTGGTATGTATTAGATGTGATTCAGGTGCCTGGACCAACCAGGGGGCACCATAATGCTGTCACCACAATGTGCTTGCTGTGTCTTTGCTCTATGCATGATACTGCACAACATGGTGGTGTGCTGTGGCATGCCATATACGAGACCACCGACCACCGGACGTACTGCCAGATCAGTTTCCTGGTGACCCTGTGCATGGCCAGGAGACAGCCGCTAGACATGCTGCATGTGCAGCAGTCATGAACGGGACATTCCAGCTCTAGCCACAGCATTCTGTGGTTGCCTGACCCCCAGATACAGTGATGGCAGCCAGTGTGGCACACATCAGAGTGTGTCGCACCACATGCATGCATGCACCTGATGAGTCCTGGCTGAGGCTGCATGCCACCATCTGTGTGCAGGTGCTGTCCACATGTGGTGCTGTGCATCATGGCTGGTGTTTGGTGACAGGGCAGTTGTGCCTCTGTGTTAAGCCTCCGTACCATGGCAAGGTAGCCAGCTATACAGGGTTCTGCCCACCCAGCCTTCACCACATGTCCAAACCTGTGTTATGCCCTGTCCTGGTACCTCACTGCACACA
The DNA here is from genome assembly GCA_016271365.2 of Neoceratodus forsteri. Lineage (NCBI taxonomy): Eukaryota > Metazoa > Chordata > Ceratodontiformes > Ceratodontidae > Neoceratodus > Neoceratodus forsteri. The sequence continues at coordinate 36,444,774 of CM057450.1, forward strand.
GTGCCATGTCTGCTACTGGCCGTGTGTGTGTGTGTGTGTGTGTGTGTGTGTTTGTATGCGCATGGTGTGCTCCATGGCCACAGGCCCCATGTGGCTTCACAGGCCCATCTGTGTTCATGGACATAGCGAGGCATACGGTGCTGCTTGTTCATACACCATGGACTATGTCAACCTCCTGGCTACAGTTCCCAGTGCCCTTGCACCCCTGCCCCTGCACTGTGCTGGATTCTCTCTCCCCATTGCATTGTCAGGTGCATTGTCCACTGCACTGTCAGGGTTCTGGTCCTCGCTCTGCCCCTTCTCCACTTGGCTGTCCTCTGTGGCAGTTTCCTGCATCCCACCTCTGGGTGCGTCCATGGTGCGGGGGCTCACAGTGTCTGCAATGTGCCCTTCATTGGACGTGAAGGGGACTGGTGTGCTGCCCATGCTGATGTCCCTCTGGCCCTGTGGCACACATGGCATGCTGACCTGTGCTGCCTCATGGGGGGCTGAGCTATGGGCTGCGCTGTTGTTCCATGACGGTGTTCCTCATGGTGCGAGGATTTCCATGGTGCGGACCTGTGCCTTGCAATCTCTGATATGTCACACCCCATGGCACATGCCACTGATGTCAGCTCCTTGATGGCCTCTGTGTTCTGCTGCGTGGCTTTGAGTCAGTCATACTTGAGCTGCCACAGCTCAATGTATTGACAGTCCTTCACTACTGTGGACCGGGTTGCCCTGCTGTGCCCTGTTGGATGGGTGGATGGTCCCTCAACACTGCTGTGTGGGTTACCTGTGCCCACAATGTGTCCGTCACCTCCATGTTACTGGCCGGGTTGCAGATGGGTGCCATGGGTCACAGGTGCCCTATGCACATTGCCATGCATCCCGTGGGTGCTGCTCTGCATGGTGGGACATCGCTTCTCCCCTCCATCATAGGGCCCTGCTCTGCTGGTCTCTCTGCACCATCGCTGTCATCTCAGGCAGTGGGGTGGTCCACTGTGTCGGGGGGCATTGCTTCGTCTGCCTGTTCTCGCCCTAGGGGAGAGCCAGAGGGTGTGTTACTGGTCTGCTGCTTGTTGCATGCCACTCTCCATGCTGCTCTCCATGCTATACTCACCTGCAGGGCACTCCTCCCTTGGCTGTCCTCACCTGCTGTCGTTGGGTGCATTGTACAGGCACAAGTCCCAAAAGACCCCCCCACCACTGTGTCCGGCTGCACTTTGATGCCCTGTTCGTACAATGGGAACATGCCAGGGTCTCTGCGGACCATCTCTGTTACACCATGGTTTGGTTGTGTCCATGTGCCATGCTCACCTGCTAGTGTGTCCATGCCCTCTGCCTCCTCAAGGATGCTCATGGTGGTTATAGTGTCTGCCACCATCCACTCTATCGGGGTGAACTGGGTGTCTGGTGCTGGTGACCCACCACCGGTGCCACGGTGTTCTCGTGACCCAACGCCCAGACATTTCTTGATGGCCATCCTCAGGTCTCGCCACTTGTGTTTGATCACTATCAGGGCATGGGCATCCAGCCCTGCGGCATTCACAGCAGTCTGGACATCTAGCCACAGTTGTGCCTTCACCTTTGTGGGGGTGGACAGTGTGAGGGCACCATATAGCTGGGCATGGTGTGTGCTAATGTTAGCCACCATCATGACGACCTGGGGCCCGGTGAAGTTGGAGGACTGGGACCATCTGGTACCCCTGCTGTAGCCTACTACAGGTGCCAGCCCAGTTGGCTGTGTTTCTGCTTTGCTCTCCACATTCCTGTGCTCACCTTGCTCCAGGGGGGCATTATTTTCTGACATCGTCTGTCCTTCTCTAATGTGGTTGTCATTCACTTCTGCATCTGCGCAGTGGGCAATGTGTTCTCTCATATGTGGTGGGGTCAAGGGGAGTAGTTGAATTGCTGGGCCTGGCCTCTGAAGTCTGGGCAATCCACTATGTGCTGTACGTGGCACCACCCTCTCGCGCTGTATGGGTATTGTGTCTGTTTGTGCATGCTGTGTATTCCAGTGGTCCTGCATGCCGAGCAGTTGCACACCACGTGTACGTCATGTTTCTGCGCTTTTCACACGCAGTTGTGCATAGGGCCCATTAAGTGTATCATTGCCTTCCAATCCTTTGTTCAGGATACTAGCAGATATCTCCTCTATTCCTAATATTCCCCAAAATACAATACTTTGGCTGCTCGCTGCATGTTTAAAATTTAAAGAGCTGCTAACACCTCAAAGCAGACTTTGAAAAACTCTACATTTAGGTACAGTTCAGCTTGCATTACTCGGTATTACTCGATTAGAGAAAAGTGGAAGTAGGCACCAGGCCCATTGAGACCACTTTCCCCACAGCTGTAGGTGGAATTTAGTTAGAATGCCCCAGGAGAATTTTGTCCAATTCTGTTTTAACTCTCTTACAGGATGTCAATTCTACAATATAGTGGGGTATGAAAATGTCATAGTTTAATGACTCTAACTGTAAAATAATTCATTCTTTTGTTTGTAAATGCCCTCGGAATTTGAATCTGCCAGTTATTGCATCTTAATCCATGTTTTTTATAGAAATATTGTAGATTACAGACATTCCTAAGATCTTTATCATTTAGAATATTGAATAAAAATAGCAGGTCTCCTCTATCTCTTCTCTTTTGTAAATCATATAGTCCCAGAAGACTTACCCTAGCCTGATAGGGTAGATGTCTTACTTCAGGTATTAGTTTTGTTACCCTTCTTTGCATTCTTTATATATTCAATAGCTTTCTCCTACCCATTATTTATTGCTGAGAACATTTTCATGAATACATGATATTTGTCCCTTAGAGTTCATCTGCCTCTAAAACTGACTCCCTACCTTATGTGATGATCCTCTGTGTGACATCACAATCTGTTACCATGCAAGTAACTGTGATGTCACAAGTAGAAAATTATGACATCACGTACAGAGAAAGCAACAGGAATAGATGAACTCTTCAGGAGCGAAGATCCTATTTTCATGCAAATGACCCGCAGTAAAGATAATCAGAAGAAATACAGAACCAATGTGAAATATAAGCTGAACTGTGTCTAAATATCATGTTTTGTTAAAGTTCTCCTGAAGGCATGACTGCTCTTTAAATGACTCGTACTGTTCAAATGGAGAACAGAGTTAGTCCTTCCTTTTACCGAATAGTTACAGTGTGTGGTAATTTGTCTAGTAATGAAAGACTAAGCCATAATATATGAGGTCAGCTGGAACATTTTAATTCAGCATGGGCCCCCTTCCTAAACAGAAAGAATCTGTAGGAAATGGTACACCACTTTAGCTTACACAAGCATGTGAATTCCTGTTAATGCTAATGGAGAAGGACATACCTTGTTCCTGTAGATTGCAATCAGTACTGTATATATGATGAACCAATGCCTTATGTTAAAGCTCCTGTGGTAGATTCAGTTTCAAAGGTTTTTTGATCAACATCATTGTCTTGTCAATCTATTACAAATACGTACATTGATATAACAACAGATACATTTATAAATACCTTCACAAATTTTAGGGGCATGGTTGTGCCCCTATAGTTAGGGTTGATTAGCCTGTTCAATGTTAAACCTCAAATTTTGCACTTTAATAACTTTACAACCCATAAATGGATTTACACAAAATTTGGTGTGCACTGTCCTGTGGGGTAGATCTCTTGATGTGGCATGTTTTGCTCCAGTTGAATGTGTGGATTCTGAGATCCGGATAGTGAAATAAAGTAAAGAGTCACAATTTGTTGCAGTTTTTTCCTCAATGCCTTGCGTCCAGATGGTGTGGAATTTTGTTTTGATTTTTTTATGGTAGAAATAACTTGGGTAACAGAACTGCCAACATTAGTTTGGTGCAAAAATATTAAACTGTTGCAAAGTTATTAAGTTTTTAAAGTTCTCATTATATCCTATTGGAAGTCAATTTTTCAGGTTAGATGTATAAAGTTCAACAAAGGATATGATCTCACAAAAAAGGATTCATTCTCACAAGCTCAGTTCCTTTTTCATTAACTGCCATCTTGTTTTTTTTTCCAGCAACTAAAAAGTCTGGAAAATACATTCAAATGTTTTCATTTTACAAATCAGATACCACAACCTAGATAAATGGGCCCCATTTAGCTAGATTCTGATGTTTGTTTTTCAAAATTAGGGCCAGAAATACTTTGTCTGGACACCCAAAATCCCAGGTGCCCAGCTTAGTGAGAGGAGCCTTCCCCTGCCTTCTCCAGTGGATTTTCTTGACTTCTATAGCTGCAGCTGAACAACTGCTGCCGGCTGCAGCATGAGCTGCAAGCAACCTACCATTTCCCTGGTGTTTGCTGGCGCCCCCCCCCCACACACACACACTATCCTCATAAGTAATATATTCCATTGTGTCTAGTGGCACCCACACCCTCTGATCACCGTGACCCTAATTTTTGTATACTATTTGCACAGAAGGGAGGAGGGCCCAATCCCTGGTGGCAGCCTATAATACAGTGTGCTTTTTTTTGGTTTACTGTTAAAAATGCATGGATGCAATAGAGCAAGTCAGTATGGCACAAGTAAGTCAGTGCATGGCAAAACAGCACAAAGAAAAAAAGCTAAGGACAGAACATCACCAAAAAAATAACTTAAAGCAGATATGTAAATAACTTAAAGCAGACTGCATCCCTACCTCTGAGGACAGAACACTGACATTAAACCAAATCAGCAAATGTTGCTGGAGTACTGAATGGGGGAAAATTTGGCAGGACACCAGGGAAGAGAGTGGGGCATATAAGATAAAATGAATCTCAAATGCCTATTTATGGAATGGTAATAAAAATGGTATTCGGAGATCACACCAGCCCGCTACTCAGCCTCTCATGCTGCGCTTCTATGTATAAAGGAGCCTCCTTTACCTGATGCTTTTATTTACTGAAAAACAGAGGACAGCATACAAACAAACGGCAACACAGGCATGGCTTCCAATATCCTCCTGATACCGTTTCATGCAGTAACATGCACACACACACACACACACACACACACACGGCCAGCATACAAAAAAACACACAGAACAGGCAGTGGCTTCCAATACCTTAGTTTCATGCACTTTCTCAAAGGGTTCTGCAGTGTTCTCTGTTCTTTATTGTAGCACATTGGGCCTCTGCTCTGTATTTTTTGACCACCACTCTATATGACTGGCCATTACTCTACTTGTTTTAATAAGGCGATTGGCGCAAAACAGTACTTCAATGTAATATTGGGCATGCTTATATGATCCTCACTATTATTAATGCACTGCTAATGCCTGCATGGTTTTGAATTTGCTGTTTTTACCGGATACCTTTGTTAAATTATATTGCTGTTGTCCCCCCCCTCCCGGACCAACCCATTTTCATTAGCAGTTGCCGACATTGGGACTACCCAATCCCCTGTGTAGGCATGCCCCCAAGTAGTGTGGGACACTGGGGAGCCTTCCCCAGCATCCTGAAGTGAGTTGCAACTGTACCTGCAACAAAGAAAATGGTCCCCCAAGTCTTTTTTTTTAACCTGAAAAAAGAAACAGTCCTTCATAGTCCCTTCTGTTCCTCTCCTTCATCTTGACCCACACACTGAGCACCCACCTCCCCACAGCCCCCCTTACTCTATACTTACCACCAGAGATACCTGGCTGTCATCTTCTGAGGACTGGGACATGTCTGCACTCTTCAAAGCTGAATTGCAAACTGAGGAATAAAGGCACATGCAGTATAATGTATGTCAATGGTGTTTTGAACTAATGTTCATAATTTTGGCATTTTTAGGAACTTTTACACCAAATGTTCAACATGTCCTTTATTGGACCCCACCTCATGAACACTGCAACTATCATTTCCTTAACTAGGCCCAGAAGGTGATTTCTTGGTCACTGCACAAAATTACCTTTCAGGCACCAGTTAACAAAATTACAGTGCCAGTGTTCATGAGGTGGGGTCCAAAAAGGCAATGTTGAAAATCTGGTAAAACAGTTCCTAAAAATGACTGAATTTTGAGCGTTTGTTGAAATTTTTCTACGCACATGCATAACTTTGGTCATTCAAATTTTCAACTTAGTCATTTTGTCACACCACCTTATAAAAAGTACAGCTGTCATTTTTCACATCCTGTCTAAAATGTTATTTTGCACCTGTGGTGTGGAATGGCATTTTGGCATGAATCTGAAAATTTTCATCTATGGAGTTTATGAGGTGAGGTCATAAGAAAATTATGTTGAAGATTTGGGGATAAAATATGAAAAAATGCCAAAGTTATTAACATTCATTGCAATTTGCTACACCCACTCATAAATTTGGAGATTTTAAATATTTTGACCCCAGATTTTCAAAATAGCCTTCTTATTACACCACCTTATGTATGTCACAACTGTAATTTTTCAAATCCTGGCCAAAATGAATTTTCACACTTGTGACATGGAATGGCATTTTAGTTGTGCAAATTTATGTTCTGGTGAGGATTTGAAAATTTTCTGTACCAGGTACATGGGATGGGGTAATAAGGTGGCTATGCTGACAATATGGTCACTGTTGTCCTATAAATGGAAGCTCAGGGCACAAAGGGCCCTATGCTTCCACACCTAGATACATATATGCATTTACAGACGGATGGAAGTAAAATAAAGATACTGGTATACTATCTCAAAAAGTAAGGAAATAAGTTTAAAAAAACTCTTAATGCTCCAGTTAGGGTCACAGGAACAAAAATTGGGAAATGAGGCATTAGGGTTTCCCAAACACCCCACCCTCCCAAACCAGACAGGAGAGCAGGTGTAGGGTGTGCCTTGGGCTTTTCAAGCCTAACGCTCACCCCATTCTCATAAAGTCTACACATCTGACCTTATTTACAGATGGAATGGGGTGAGTGTTAAGCTTGAGAAGCCAATGTCACACCCCACACCTGCTCTCCTCTCTGACTTGGGAGGGTGGGGTGTTAGGGAAACCTAAAATTGTGAACAATGTTTTATAATTTATCACTTTTACATGTAACAAATGTACTAATAATACTGAGTTCCTCATGGAAATCAATAATTTTTATACTAAGACTTGCTTGAAAAAAGTCAAATAGAAATGGCCAGAAAGTTAAAGTCTGTAAAGGCCCAGACTGTTTCGGGGCAGAGGGTCTAATAATGGACAGTAGTCAAGGAAATGGCATTAGGGAGCAAAATTTCAGTGAATCCTCATGTAACTCAATAACAGACAGAATGCTGGTTAACCATTTCCCAGCACCACTGGATATAACAAATAAACTATTACCAGAAATGGTTAAAAAGAGGGCAAGAGAGGAAGATGAACTGATAAATTCTGATTCTGACTGGACCCATGTTGTTATAAGAAGGAATATAAAGCTCAACAATTTACCTTACCAGTCTCAAATAGGTACAGTCCCCTAGAAAATGCTCCAACTGATATTACTCCTAATAAAGACAATCTGTTATCAAGTATGAATACCTATATATGCCCATCCTTGATAACTTATCAGGATAATTTGGGAACTGGAATTAATTTACTTCTAGAACCTAGTTTGACTGTGAAGCATGCCCAGGTAAATGTATCTAATGTACTACAACAAAACATGAGATCAGGTTCAAATACTAACAATATGGAAGTGGAATCTGAAGCTTCCACCTCATTGAGGGGTGACCTTTGTGGCCAAAATCTGGGACTGTTAACATCTAATCCCATACTGGAAAATGGTTTGACTTTAGGTCACCCCATTATAGTAACTAACCCCAAGGAGGACATAAACATTCCCTCACTTATCCAGATAGAGTCCTCCAATGAAAATCTTAATTAGAGCCAACCACAACAGGTCTTTGTTTTGGGAGATGCTATGATTAAAATAGGCTGGTCTGTAATAAGGACAAAGAAAACAGATCATGCTGGGGGGAAAAATCTTAGACTTGACATCTATGATGAACAACATCTTGAATAATGCAGGAGAAAAACCTTTAGTTATACTACACACAGGGACAAATAACATAAATTCATCAGGAACTGAAGATATAAAAGATGAATTTATCATTCTGAGTGATCTCTTGAAAAATAAAGGTTGTGAAATATATTTCTCAGAGATTCTGCCTGTCCCCAGTGCAACAATAAATAGAACATCAACAACTAAAATCAAAGCTGTAAATGAATGGTTCAGAAAATGGTGCTAAATAAATGAATTCACATGGTTACCAATTGGGAACAGTTTGAAGGGAGGCATAACCTATGTAGTTGGAATGGCCTTCACCTCAACAGGAGAGGTAGAAGTAGATTAGAAAAACAATTTGATAAACAAATTTACCTTCATTTAAACTAATGTATGGGGTGAGAAGATTTTACAGAATCCCTCTCTGACACTGGGGAATTTGGTTACTGATGATCATAAAAAGTTCTAATGTTTGATGTTAAATGCAAAGTTTAAACTTGACTAAAATGGACAGACTTACTTGATGGGGACAAATTTGACATCTCTGCCATTACAGAAATGTGGTGGGATGATTCTGCCATGTGAATGAATACTTTGCCCAGCTATAAGCTTTACCAAAAATAACAGGCAAAATAGAGTGGTGGGAGTTTGTATTTATATTAGGGACCATATCCCATCCCAACAATGCCTGTCGAGTGAGCCACAAGATTTACCTGTTGAAAGTCTCTGGGTTAATATCCAATTAGAAGGTAAAAACTATACTTATCCTGGGAAATTGTTATAAACCTCCAGCATCAAATGACCTTTATAACATAAAGCTTATTACAAGAAATTGCTTGTGCATCCAGTATGGATGATGTTTTAGTTGTTGGAGACTTTAACCTTCCCAGCATAAATTGGAATAACATAACTGGTTCCAATGAGTTTGAGCAGAATTTTGTAACTACCCTATTAAGTCAAGGACTTGAACAAATGGTTCAAGAGCCTACTTGTAGGAATAATATGTTAGACTTTATTACAACTAGTCTTGAAGCAGAAGTATCTGACATTTTGATTTCAAGTCCATTGGGTAACAGTGACCATAAAATAATCTTCTTTAAAATAGTGGTCTCATGGCTTAAACAACATGGCGTAACAGTGCTGATGGACTATAATAACGCAAAAATGGATCAAATTAAAAATACCTATCAAACATAGATTGGAATTCAGTATTTAATATTAAATCCGTGAATCAAACATGGGAGTTATTTAAGGGAACCATACAAAATCATGAAAACAATTTTGTACCCCTGAAAACGAAATATAAAAATAATAAAGGAAAAATATCAATATGATTAACGTTGGATATTAAAAAACAAATTAAGACTAAGGAAAAATCATACCAAAAAGTTAGACAAGAACCATCTGACTCAAATGTCCAGACTTATAAAAAGGAACTAAAATTGCTAAAGATGATGATAAGGAAAGCTAAGTATAAGATGGAATTCAAACATGCTCATGTGAAGGATAACAGAGCACTCTTCTCTTATGTCAATAATAAAAATTCATCCAGGGCTATTGGCCTTTTGTCACACAATAGGGCAACTATCTCAGTGGATGTTGAGGCAGCAAATCTTTTCAATTCATGGTTCTGCTTGGTATTCTCAAGTGGGGGAGAAATAAATAAAACAAGTGCTGTAACATTTGAAAATGGGTATTGTATTTTTGAAGAAGATACAGACATATGAAACTGCCAGCAGAAAAAGACCCACAGGTCTATCAAGTCTGCCCAATTGTGCAGCTTTAGTTTCATATCACTACAGCTGCCCCACCTCCACCCAAATCCCTCCCTTCTTTCCTCCTCTTTCCTGGTCCTTCCCCCCTTTGTGTTCTTGTCTGTACTAACCATGCCCCTGACTCAATCCCAAACCCGCTTAAAGTTATCCAATGTCCTTTGAATGATTAACTCCTCCGGCAGTGCATTCCAACCCACCACCACCCTCTTTGTGAGTAGTGCCTCCTCATGTCCCTCCTAAACCTTCCCCCTTCCAACTTCAGACTGTGCTCCCAAATGCCCCTTCCCTACTTTAAGTGGAACACTCCTCCCTCCCTGACTTTGTTTATGCCTTTCAAGTACTTAAAGGTCTCTATCACGTCCCCTCTTTCCCTTCTGTCTTCCAGTGAGTACATGTTGAGCTCCTTCAGCCTTTCCTTGTACAGCAACTCCCCTAGTCCCATGATATTTTTTGTAGCCCTTACTGCACCCCCTCCAGTAATCTCCCATCCTTTTTGAGGTATGGCCACCAGTACTGTACACAGATGTTTTAAAGGAGAACTACACTGATTCTATAAGTCATTTTCCCCCAGTAGAAGCTGTTTTTTAAAAACGGGTTCAAATTCTGTTATTGCTGTAACTGACCAGGATTTTAGCTATCCTAGTGGGTATTTCTGATTTACATGCTGTCAGTAAGAACCATTTTAGAACTCTATGATGTAATGTATGTCCCTGTTCTACTCTTCTATTGTTGGTATAATGCATTTTTGTTCTATTACAGATCTGTGGCAGTGAGGGACATAAACTACATCAGACAGCTCTAAAATGGCACTTAACACCAGAGTGTAAAGCAGAAACACCTACTGAGGCTACTAAGAGGACTATGTAGATTGAACAATAACAGAAATTTAACCAGTACTTAAAAAACAGCTCTATTAGGGAAAAAATACTTACAGGTTTAGCACAGTTCTCCTTAAAGGCACTGGTTGAAATCAAAAACAATTCTAGTCCTGGGCCTGCTAATATTTACTCTAGATTTTTAAGGGAAATGGTAGAACAACTTGCCTATTCACTTGCTATTATCTTCAATATGTCTCTTTATCAAGGTGTAGTGTCTGAGAAATGGGATTGGTGCTCAACAACTGTCATTACCATTTTCAGAAAGGGAATAGAAGTATGGAGAATTACAGACCCATCAGCCTCATTTCAGTTTGTGAAAAGGTGATGGAGAAATTAATCAAAACATGCTTGGAAACAGATGTACTAAACCTCGGTCTTAATGATAACTATCAACATGGGTTTAAAAAGGACTTTTCTACAACCACCAATTTGGTGACTTTTTATGATAATGTAAGTTGTAGCATTGATAACAACAACCCTTATGATGTTATTTTGTTAGAGTTCCAAAAAGCTTTTGACACTGGCCCACTTGTGTGGGGGCACATTCTTGATAGGCTAACTTAGCCTTCTTTTGTAAACTTAACCAAGTAAACTCAGTAAACACAGTAAATGTCTCATTTCCCAACTTTTGCCATTTGACCCTAACTGGAGCATTAATAAAGTTGTTTGCAACTTATATATTAATAGCATTACACTGAAACTTTGTTGCACTTGGTCAATTTCTTGTTTCTTATTGTTATGCTAGCTCTCAAAAATACAACTACTGCTGCAGTTATTTCTGTAGTAAATGAATTTAGCAGATAATGAATAGGACAAATCAATGTTTTCAGTCTTCTAACACTGGACCCAGATATCTTATCTATATCTATATCTAATTTTCTGATACCAAGGGCACCTTAATTATATATGGATGATATCCTCTAGTTCATTTAGCATGCAATCACAGTTTAAATTAACAACAGGTGCCAGATATTCAAAAGGTAACACTGCACTAATGAGGTTTGCACTCGCACTATCAGGGTTTGCATCTTTCTTTTTTTTGTGGTGGCTGTATTCAAAGGCCCCTTCTATGTCCACTAAACCTGTTAGTACCCAGGCACTAACATAATGCTAGACCTATGCAAATGAGAGGGTCCCCTCCTGCCTATGGGTGTAGTGGCATTTAAGTTTTGCGACAGCATTAAAAGCACCCAAAGCAGTACTATTTACCGTTGCCAAAAACCTTGCCTTAACTGGGTGCTAAGCTTGTATCCCCCACTGAAGGTGGAACAGCTGTATTGTAGCTGCCTGCCTCTAATCACTGGCATGCCAGTGTGGTTGCAGGCCCTGGTGTCCAGAGGCATTCCCCACCCCGACCAGCCTTTTGTATATAGTACATCACTCCCTGATGTCTAATGTCAACCCCCAGTCCCTGGTCACCAGTCCTGGATGTTATACACATATTCATGGTGTCTAGTGGCATCCCCACCTTCAGATTACTCATCCCATACATTTTACACAGATCCATGCTGTCTAGTGGCACCCTCACCCCGATCACTCCTCCTGCCCCCTGATCACTCATCCTGTATATTATACACACATCCTTAGTGTCTAATGGCACCTTCCAACCACCTGACCAATCATTCCATATATTATACACATATCCTTGGTCTCTAGTGGCACCACCACCACCCATCTCTTGTGCCATATAGTAGAACACATATCCCTGGTGTCTAGTGGCACCCTGCCCCCTGATAACCTATCCTGTATTGCATTACATAACCCCAGTGTCTAATGGCACACCCACTCCCCGGTCACCTAGCCCATATACCCTATAATATCCCTGGTGTCCAGTGGTACCCCTTCCCCCTGAAATGCCAGTTGTCAAACAGACTGATGAACAGTGGCAGTCCAGTATCTCACACCTACCCAGTACTCACCCAGAACACTACCCATCCAATCCCCTCTCAGCGGAGTGTCCAGGGACATGCACTGCATCTTTATATGGTGACTGAAACAGCCCTCTTCTCATCTTCTTGGACAGCCACCAAATGAGCTGACAGTGAGCATGGGTACAGTATACAGTACACTGTACACATGCTCACTGTCAGCTCATATGGAGGCAGCTAAGGAGGTGAGAGGAGGGCTGTGCTAGTCACCATGTCAGGATGCACTGCATGACCAATGACACACTGGTAAAGGAGGGTTAGATGGGCGGTGTTCTGGGTATATATAGAGAGTGGGTGGAGGGCTGCTGCACTGCCACTGTTCACCAGTCTATTTCTTGACTGGCATTTGGTGGGGCAGGAGAAGGGATACCAATGGACACTAAGGATATTATAGGGTACATGAGCCTTGCAATGGAGGGATGGGGTTGCCACTAGACACCAGGGATATGTTTTACAATACAGGAGAGGTAATGAGGGGTGTAGGTGCCACTAGACAACAAGGATATGTGTTCCACTATATAGAATGAGTGATTCGGGGTGTGGGCGTGCCACTAGACATCAGGGATATGTGCACACTATATGGAATGGGTGATCAGGGGGTGAGGGCTGCCACTAGATTCCTGGGAGAGGTGGTCAGTATACGGCATGTGTGGCTGGAGGGGTGCCACTAGACACCAGGGACATGTGTATAATATACAGGATGAGTAATCAGGGGTGGGGGTTGCCACTAGGCACCAAGTATATGTGTATAATATATGGGATAGGTGACTGGGAGTAGGAAGTGCCAATAGACACCATGGATATGTGTTCAGTCTATAGAATGGGTGATCAGGGGTTGGGGTATGCCACTAGACACCAGGGATGATGTGTCTGACAGCCTCAAGATGGGCAGCAAAGGGCCAGCGCTCACCATGCAAATGAGCCCTCAATGGGCATACAACTGGACCCTTAGCTCCTTGCATGTCCAATGGGTTCAGGTTGCATGGTACAGCTGAATATAGCCAGTCCCTAATGCTATCTTGTCTCAGGGTGCTATCCCCTATAGGCTGGATACAGCCCATGTCCAAGTCGGGGCAGTGCAATTTGACTTACTGCTGTGCTGACATGGGCTGATATTCAATTGAATAGTGGCGGTCCACTATGCAATTAAATATAACAGCTTCTGGTCAGGTCTTTAATTTTGAAAGAGCAACTCAATGAAGGTTAGCTTACAGATCTGATCTCTCCTTTGCCTACAGATGATGGGTAAGCATCTTTACAGATCTCCGAGAGAGAGCAGATATGTAAGATAAACTTCATTGAGTTGTTCTTTTGAAATTAAAGGCCTAGGTAGTAATTTGTAATTACATAACCCATAGGGTTAATGCAAGGTCATAAGGTGGAGGGGGGCTGATAAGAGTTGGGGCCAGTAGTGGTGTCAAAAGGAGACACACATGCTGGACCAACTGCATCCACTAATTTAGGAGTACATCATAATGCTGATGTACTGTATTCAAATGGATGTCACTTGCTGACACGCTAAGACATGTAGGAGCATGTTGGCTCCCCAGGAATAGTGATCGCCCTACCTGGGAGGTCACCATGCATAAATGGTCTTGAGAGTGCCAGGGCTCCAGGGACCCAAAAATGGGTACTAGAATCTGTAGTAGCAGCAATAAATGTGATAATTATGGTAGCGCCCCTTTTTGAAACAAAGGGAGGTAAACGTGACAAATGAAATAGATGTGTGGTATAGAGGACATTAGATACACTGAGGGGTAAAGAGACCCCTGGTAATAAAATAGCAGCAGTAGAAACCCTGCTTAAATCATCAAAGGGAATAAGATCTGAAAACATGGTTATGACAGTGTAGTGTATTAGGTGTGTGAAGGAGTCCATAGCAACTGAATGTGACTGATGATAATGATGATAGCTGATGACGAAGAACTAAGGAAGGCAAAGATAATGCCCTTCAAAGCTGTGTTACACCATTACAGCTTAATAAAATACATCATCATTGAGTTTAACTCCTAGTATGAACATTCAGTTTGTGTAAGTCTCATAGTTTATGGTATACCCGAAATGTGCATTAGCTGCCCTGGTCCCCATTCCTCCAGACCTGTGGTGGTGTAGGCAAAGGTATAAAAACAGAGACAATGTTTCATGTTCTAAGGCAGGTGCCTGGCTCTTGCATTAATTTCGCAAACTACAATACAGTGAACAGCAGGACAACTGTTGGATGCTACATCACAAGACAACAGTGTAGAGGCTGCATTTTGTTTAGAGCTGTAAGTCTGGCTCTCAGAAAAATCAAACAAGATGAACTTTGGCTGTTGAATCTGTTTCAGAGCAAATAAATATTTTGAGCAAAAATGTGAACTAATTACTTGGACTGAGCTGGGAGAGCCAGTCAAATCCAACTGGATGTTAGCTTATACATTTGGGTTATTTGGTTTAAGAATTACACTGCTCACCATTCCAAAAAAGCAAAAAGCTATATGCAACCCAAGACCACAATCCCTGATGTTCCTGTCTGACCCCTGATCCCAAACTTTTAAATAGTTAGAGGTGCTCTCTGAATTAATCTTTCCCCCTTTTGTTACCTGTCCTGGGGGATCCATGTCCAGGATGGTCACTCAGTGCCCTACCACTGCCTGCACTGAGACAGATCTACTTTGCAATGTCTGCTGCCTGACCCTCTCACTGTCACCATTGCCCTCTCCCCCTACCCTTGCATGCTACTGCTGGCCCTGGGAGGGCTAGGATAGCATTGCCTTCTTGGCCCCCAGTAATAGCCCATCATGCTGTTGGCTACCTTGGTAGGACAGGTGGGTCCAGACTGCTGATAGTACTGCACAGTGAACAGGAACCAGCACCTTCACTGGGTATGGCACCCTTGCTTTTTCTAGTGTATAGTGGTTTCGTAGCTGCCTTACAAAATGCCAGTAATTATTAAACATCTGAGCACATTGTAAAGATGAATAATTACTGGCAGGCAATCCTGCACACAGAGTTTTCACTCTTTTTCCAGTTTCTCATGTTTTTATTTACTAACAAAACACACACACACACACACACACACACACACACACACACACACACACACACATGCACACACACACACACACAAAGCACCTTTAAAATCGCATTGTTGTTGTTATAGGAAAAGTAAAGGTAATACTGCAAAGATTTCTCATATTTTTAGATCTGATAAGAATCACTTTATTAATGGTTCTGTTGACCATGTTGGAGGCAGGTGCATACTTGAATACCTACAAGAAGAATGTATTATTCTTACTCGGTGCATTCTTATTTTTACAATAATTCAGCCCAGTTTTGCAATGTTCATTCATAACAGTTATTGATAGTGTTGTTTCCATATCCCCAATCACTGAACTATTCCAATATGCCTTGAGTTTTTCATGTGCAGTCTTCTTCACTATTATAAATTCTCCTCACTCAAAAGAACTGCTATACAGTGACATTTTTTTAAAGCTGAAAGATGAAAGCTAGCCGCAAGGAGAATGCAAGTTACAGTTTGTAATTTAGATGAGTTATTACATAGATAACTATACTTGTAATGCCCTCCTGCAGTATAAATTATAATGTACAATCTTAAGGATATGTCAGGAAAGCAAGTTTAATCTTGGGTTTTTGCCAAGTGTGTCAGATGGTGGCAATCCATTTATGAGGAATTCATGGCTCTAGATCCTAAAGAGCCCCAAAGGGTAGAACCGTAACCCCAGGCTACCACTGAACTAACCTGATGATCCAGAAAGGATTTGTTGTGGTGCACTTGACCAATGAAGTATGCAAGCAATAAGACATAAAAGATAGGCATTATAAAAGCTACTATAACCCATGACAGGACATGGGTGTACGGAGGCATTAATGCATGCCCCGGGTGCATTGTGAGGCATCAGGCCAAAGATGGAGACCTCCAATGACCTGGAAAGTGCAGTAATTCCCCCATACACCCATGGCATATAGTGGGTTATTGAACTTGTAAAATGGGTCATACCTGTAGTAGTTAAAAAAAGAAAAAAAAATATTTTTATTTCTTAGAAACATGATAAAAGTATTGATATCCTTTTACTTTACAAAGTAGTTCCAAACGTCACAGGTAAATTTTGCAAGTATGCATTTAAACAGTATTTTACGATTTCTTTAATAAAAACAACTGTTATTTTTGTTAGTTTTTATATTGTACTCTGTTTTTCTCTACAACTTATGCCATTGCACTCTCCCTTCCCTCTTCAGTGTTGATCCCAGAAGCCGATTATGCAGCATGCTGCCCAAAAGGATCCCTGTATGGTTTACAGTTGTCAGTTACAAAAAAGGAAATAATAAAAAAAGCAATGTTACTTGGTATCTTGTTTCCTGACTTGATCCATGAGTGTTCTCTATAACTTGGACTTTGTCCCCCATCACACACACACACACACACACACACACACTTCCCTTGCCATAGTCACACCGGTGATGGCTTTGTGTTGTTTCCAGTGGCCCCCCATTCTTAAGTTTTGCTGCATAGCACTTTTATTTCACTTCTCCCCAAGTTCCTTGCTTTCTACTGGGTGCCGATTCATTGCAGCATGGCGATAGCACTGGAAGACTAGCACAAACCCTTGTGAACAACAAAGAGGCACACATATGAGGAGTTTAACATAACAAGCGGACAATAACAACAACAGCTTAAACAGCTGCATTAAAAACCTCTGTGGCTAGCCAGCCTGGTGGCGCTGAGGATTGAGGTGCTGGATGCCACACCTTGAGCTGCACCGGTGACCCAGGTTTGGGAATGGACTTGGGTCGGCGGGGGTCAGTGGGGAGAGGGAGGATTGAGCATCCCAACGGATGGTCTCCTCCCTCTGGGGAGGAATACCAGGGGTGCCTAGTGTACCCAACATCCCGAGAGAGCTGGTGGAAGCACAGGCTGTCCAGGGTTCTAGTGGCTCCATTCACTGGAGTTGGGGAGGGGGGACACTGTTAGGCACTTGGGAAGAGATGTGTGTCAGCACATCACCTCTCTGGACGTACATCCTTGCATCAGCTTCTCAAGGGGATGAGATAAGGGAACCACAAAGAAAAATGGAAAAAATCCCCTAGTGGCCCTAGATGGTGGCTGCTCTAAAGCCACCCAGTCCAGGACCCACGGGCAGATCCCCACTGTGCAGCTGCTCCACGAAGGCAAGAAGAGGGGTAGGGAGTAACCGGAACACTCTAGGGGGCAGGCATTGTGTGTCAGGAGACTCAGGGGGCATGAGCAATGCCTGGAAGGAGGGAAACACTGAGGGTGTATAGGAGGGATAAAACATAAGTTAAAAAAAAAAAAACTCTGGCTGGCATGGTCTCACCCAATCCAAGGCAGCAGCCTAAGTCAGTAGCTCTTACCATCAGGGAATCTAATAGCACCCGAACTAGATGTTGCAGATTATTACAGGTGAACTTTTAAACATTATTCAAACAGACACACCTCTGGGAGTGATATAATCCAAAAACTACAATCTGCAGATGAACGTGACTCAAAGGCAAAATGATACAAGCAGTTCAGATCTTATGGCCACATAGCGGCATCCATGCACGATAACAGGGACCCAAATACAATCAGGGAAATGTTTGCTGCTTTAATGAAGCAAATGTCAGAGGTGACCATTGCCTTTGACAACAGCACCCTGGCATTACATCAGTTGGACATTTGCATATTTCAGCCAGAGAGGTCATCAAAGTGCTGTGGTCTAAAGTTGATGACTTAGAGAATAGGAGCCACCGCAACAACTTGCAGCTCCCAGGAGTGCTAGAATGGGCCGAGCAGGAAAACACAATTGATTTCCTAGAGCATGAACTCCCTGAATACTGAAGCTCCCACTGGACACCCTTTTCATAATAGAAAGAGTTCATAGTTGTCTACATCATCCCAAGCCCAAGATTGGGGGGGGGGGGCATGGATGATATTGGCCTGATTCCTAAACTTCGTCCGAGAAGAACAATTTCAGGCCAGAGCAAGAGAACAAGGCTCCTTGAAATGGCAATCACATCACATTCTAATTTTTCAAGATTACTTCAAGGACTTATCAGACTGGAGTCAAGAATATACTGAGGCAAGGCACATGTTACATAATCTGGGGATGGCATTCTCACTCGGATATCCCACACCAATGCGAAATATGTACAATGGGAAGCCACTGACCTTTGAATCCCCAGAAGCATTGATGGACTTCATTTATATTACTTGGCCACATGCAGCAAGAGATATTCAGTTTGAAGACTCAAAGAGAAGGATGAAAGGAGCATCAGAGGGGAATTGATCTGGGGGTCTAGCACCAGGTGGAACAGACTAGAGGATCAGATCCACAGCAAGTGAGGTTCACCAACAAGACGTCTGGGCCCTCCTGGCTCGCAAAAAAAAACAGCATCAAACCTCCAGGCACAACTGTCAACTACATCCTCTCAACAGGGACAGAAGAAAGAATCAAAATCAAAGGGCCCACAACAAAGAGGAGGAGATGACTGTGGTGAGCCCCTACTTCACTAAAGTAGATACTTTCTTCTGAACACCCCCTTTCTGGAACCAGCCGCCAAGATGGAGACCAGCTGTGGTATATGAAAGGTCAAGGACTATGGAGCTGTGATTACACAATCTTGGGCCTCTGTGCTGGAAGCAACCTTGCTGCACAGTGTGAAACAATTCCCAGCAGCATTGCAGAAGCAGCCCCTCAGGCAGTCATCGAAGAACCAACAACAGAACATAAACTCTTAACTGGCCACACTTTCTCCAGACACTCCCGGTTGAGCGATGACCACAGGCTCTCAGATCAGTGGCTCATGCTTTTGTTTTGGTGGATGTAGATGGAGGGGTGGTGGTAAGGGGGGGCATTAAAGTGCAATGGCTAAGCTTATGGCCCTGTAAGCTGCAGTGACATGGAGGGCCTTGCACTGTCATTTCTCCCCACCTCTCTAGCCATGGATAGCCAAAACAGAAGGCTAGTACTAACCTGTCCATCAATACCCCTGTTAAAAGGAAAGTGATAATGCCACTGTACAGTAGGGATAAACCGCATGGCTAACAGTCTTAACTTGGGGCCCCTCAGCCTGGGTAATGTGAAGGCTTGAAAGGACCCCCTGCATTTCACTAGTAAACAGCAAGGATTTGATTTAAATATGCTGCTCACCTGTTCTCCTAACTTCCCCAGGCTAACATTAACATTGATGGCAAGCACAGAACTTAGCAGTGGGTGATCTATAAAAGCACACTAAGGTGTACATCAGTCCTGAATATTTTTCCTGGGTCTTACATGCATGTAGCTGCTTAATTCAAAACAAGATAGTGCACTTATGGTCTGGGATCTCCGTGGTGCTACACTGAGCAAAGTTGTTAGAAGATGACCATTGTTGGTGATGTCATTCTGTGAGAGGAGACATATATTTCATATACTTTGGAGTTGCCCTAAAATATGTCTCCTCTGGAAACAGATGTGACAAACAGTCAGTGAGGTGCTAGAGAAGCAGATTCCAGTAAGTTCTCAACTAATGATAATGGGCATCAAACCAGTAAACCAACATCTGTCCCTCAGTGAAGTACGATGGCTAACTATGCTAGCCATGCAGGTAAAGAGTGCACTGCTACGCAAGTGGTGTAACACCCTGATCCCCTGCATGACAGAGATACTGTCTTCCCTCACCAAGGTGGCAGAGATGGATAGACTGACCTACATCAAGTCTAATCAAATGCAGAAATATTACAAATGTTGGGCCCCCTACATGTCATATACCCACCCTCCTACAGCAATTGTCTAAGCAAGTTAATGAGGTGCAGCCTCACAAGTATTGCACCCCTACATCCAACCATCTCCTCTTTCCTCCTCCCCCTCCCCTACCTAAACAGAAGTAATTATAACCCTCACCCTCCTACTCTTCAGTGGAAATTCAGTAGTAACCCAGCACAAAGGTTGTACACAGTACGTAACAGTCCTATAATAGTTGTAACAGTATTGATGTATTGATGGTTGAAGTATATAGAGAATAGTGGATGGGCAACTATGCACAATCAGTGTGTTGTGACACTGAGGGGTTCTGATTCCCTGTGACCTTGAGAGCAAAGCTCGAGAGGTCCGTGGGAATCAGAACCCCAAAGTGGTACAATGCACTGGTTGGGCATAACATTACCCATCCATTATTTTTTATAGTGTACGGTGCCCCTAAAATAACTTAAGTGAACATTTTAATTTGTTTTTAAGACTTAAAAGAAATTCTTTCTGCTGAGTTTTAGTCTGGTATTGAAGTCAGGTTGCTAGGGTTAGTGCTGTGGTTGTTAGGGACCAAATGCCCCTACATCTGTAGCGTAGTCTGCCATTGGCTGTCAGTTGTCTTTGGGAGGGGATTCCAGAAAAAAAAAACATGGCGGATGTATCTCTCACTAAGTGAGAGGACTGTGAGTGGAAGAATTCACCTGTTAATGTGAGTAGTTTTAAATATCTGGTTGATCCTGCAGGTTTTTAATAGCTGAAAGCATCTGGTCAATCCTGCCTTTTTTCGTCATGCCCTGTTAGTCATCGGTTCGGGGGGTGATTTTGCCACTGCCACTGCTCCGAGTTTTTATGTGTCTGGTCCACTTTTAAAAAGAGCTGAGCACGTGCAGCCTCTAGAGGCTTTTGAAATGTTGTTGCACCACAGTGTGGTACAATAACATTCCATGACCTTTTGAACTGTGGTACAACAACATTTTGAAAGCCATGGAGTTCCATACACGACAAGCCCTCACCATACACTATATTATGTTTGTGTACTTTGTGGATTCTTTGTTCTGTTCCAGAGTGCAAAAAGTCATATAACAAGCCGCACATAGCACCCCCTCCTCAGGATCCTTCAGGATGCCTTGAAGGAACACATTTAGAGACTCTCTCAGATACCCCATCTGCCACTCTCACTAGCCTTGATATTTGAGTAAATACTTCTTTAAGTGTTCCCAATCAAGCTGGTCCAATTAAGGTAGGCCCTGCATGTAGGACAGGGGTTAAAGATTTAACAATGTGCTGAGCTATAAGAAATATATCTTATATGTACCATTGTACTTGAAGATGTACTACTGTAACATTATGTACCTGTTTATGTTTATGCATACCGGTTTATGCACATCTACTTCTATGTATGTGTTTTATTGTCAGAAAATTAATAAAAATCATTAACAACTAAAAAACCCCTCTGTGGCCAAACAAAGGTAACTGGACAAGGGTGGTGGTGGTGGAGGGAGGAAGAATTCTGTCATACAGTACATTATCAGCCCAGGAGAAAAACAAGCCTTTGTCAATGCCAAATGTTTGCTTGCTGATATTAGCACTGGATGTGCAGGAGTCAGACAGATGTAGAATAAGAATGGCAGTGAAAAACTGAACTCACGCCAATTGAACTCACGCCAACCCCACCTTCACCCTGCAGAGATGGACAGGCATTGGGGTGTGCCTTTGGGTTGTTGTCCATAATGCTCACAGCATTTCACCTCACCCTATCCTGCAGACACCGACAAGTATTGAGGTGTGCCTTGGGGTGTTCGGTTTTACAGTCACCCCATTTCATAAGGACATACACTGAAATGGATGCAGCTCACAAGAATGGAATGAACTCTTTGGCTGAAGAGTTGAAGGCACACCTTGATGCCTGTCACTGGCTTTAGGGTGGGGGAGAGGGTGGAATGGTGTGAGCATTAAAGCTGGCAATCCAAAGGCACACCCTTGATGAGGGTCAGTCTGTACAGGGTGGGACATTGTGGTTAGAAACCCTAATGCCCCAGGCGTTTGTTGGTATTTGCAGTACAAATTTTCAAAATGGCCTTTTTGCGACCCCCTACTTTATGAAAGCATTTGAGACCTCTGTTCAAGAACAGTGGCACTGTGATTTTGTAATCTGTCCCAAACATTGATTTCTCACAGTGACTGTGCCATTCTGCGCCAGATGTGCAAAAACACAGTACAGGAAGGATGTGAAAGATGACAGCTGTACCATTCATAGGGAGGTGTGAAGAGCTGGCAGTGTTGAAAATCTGGAGTGAAAATATTAAAAATGCTCAAACTTATGAGTGTACATGGAAACTGCACAATGCACGCTTATAACACAGTCATTTAGTGGAATTATTTCATCATGTTTTCAACACAGACATTTTGTGACCTCTGCTCATGAACACTGCCACTATGATTGCCTTAATCTGTCCCGAACATTGATTTCCCACAGCGACTGCGCCATTGTGTGCCAGATGTGTGAAAACACATTTTAGGCAGGATATGAAAAATGACAGCCATCCTGTTCATAAGGAGGTGTGCAAAATTGACAATTTTGAAAATAAATCTTGAGTGTAAATATTACAAATTCTCGAAGTTACGAGTGTGCATGGAAACTGCACAATCCATGCTCATAACATAGCCATTTTATGGACTTTTGTCTCCAAATTTTCAACATAGGCATTTTGGGACCTCCACCATGAACAGTGTCACTGTGATTTTCGTAATCTGTCTGAACACCGATTTCCAACAGCGACTGTGCTATTCTGAGCCAGAAGTGCAAAAACACATTTTGGCCAGGATGTGAAAAATGACAGCTGTACTGTTCATAAGGAGGTGTAAAAAAATGCCAATGTTGAAAATCTGGAGTGAAAATATTACAAATTTGCAAAGTTACAAGTGTGCATGGAAAATTGCGCAATCCACGCTCGTGATATAGTCATTTTATGGACTTTTGCCTCCAAATTTTCAACATAGACATTTTGGGACCTCCACCATGAACAGTGTCACTGTGATTTTCATAATCTGTCTGAACACTGATTTCCAACAGCAACCTTGCTATTCTGCATCGGAAGTGCAAAAACTCATTTTGGCCAGGATGCGAAAAATGACAGCTGTACTGTTCATAAGGAGGTGTGTCTGCGATTCAAACACTTTCCAAACCTGCAGAAACACAGACATTTTCCAGCTCACTCTCCCACAGAAAACAACCCTGCTGGAAATGGAAGTAAAAAACTGTTACTATCAAAAGCCATAAAAAAGTCCTTGCTTCCCAGTGGACAAGGAGTCCATTATCAAGATGCTTCCTGACCCACAAGACAAATGATGAATGGCAACTCATTTTAGATCTCATGTTTCTGAACAAACATTTGAAAAAAGAGAAATTCAAGATGGTCACACTAAGGATAGTGATACCACCTTTTCAGGCAGGTCATTGGCTGGGAGCCCTAGATCTGAAAAATACCTATTTCCATATCCCAGTCAGACCATCCCACAAAAACTATCTTAGACTCAAGCTGAGGAACTACAATACCAGTCCATAGCTCTTCCCTTCAGTCTCGCCTCAGCTCCAAGGGTTTTCACAAAGTGTTTGGCTGGGGTGGCAGCACATCTGAGAAAATGAGGCATGATGGTTTTCCCATACCTGGATAACTGGCTAGGCTCAGGGAAAACAAAACAAGAGGCAATGTGCTCAGTTCAGTTGGTAAAAAGTACCTTTGAGAACCTGGGATTTTTGATAACCATGTAGAAGTCCCAGCTACAGCCTTTCACATAATGAACTTCATAGGAGCAGAGCTAAACACCCTGCAGGGAAAAGTTTTTCTTCCAAAGGACTGAGTTACAACTTTGATAGCAACAGCAGAGTCTTTCACAGCAGATCAGCCAAGGCATGCAAGAGATATCCTGTAGTTACTAAGAGAAATGGGTGCATCCACAGCTGTGGTTCCATGGGCCAGATTCCAAATGAGAGATGTTTATTACTACTTAAGAGATGACTGATCTCAAAGATGGGACCCCTTTTCAATGCTAGTGCCAGTGACAAAAGCACTAGTGGAATCGTTAGAGTGGAAAAAGGAAGAAAGCAACCTCAGAGAGGGTATTCCCTTCCTTCAGCAGTCACCAACAAGTATTTTTACTACAGATGCCTCATTTCTGGGGTGGGGTGCCCACCTGCAGGACCTCACAGTGAGTGGCACATGGGTACCACAGGAGTCACTAGAACATATCAACCTCCAGCACCTCAAAGCAGTAATGCTAGCAATGTAATATGTCTCCTCCCAGCTACAGGGTCAATCTATCCAAATCAGGACAGTCAACACCACAGCAATGTATTACATAAGCAAGCAGGGAGGAACAAGATCCTCAAAACTTTGTATAGAGACTATGAGAATCTGGGACCTGCCATGTGCTTTAGAAACAAATAAGGCTGTCTGAAATTAAACTTCTAAACTTTTGTGAAATTTAAGAATGCACCTTGACATCTTTCACAGACATTCTGACTTAGAACAGCAGAATAAATGCATGAATTGTGGATTATTTTTTGAAACTGTGGAAAAAAATTCCGCAGAACTGATCACTGTCAGTGGTCAGTTCTGCCGAATTTTTTCTGTAGTTTAATACATCAATCTGCAATTCATGCATTCATTCCCCAGTTCAGTGAGTCACTGAACAGCAGAATGAATGTATGAATTGTGGATGGAATTACATTGCAGAAAGAAATTCCACAAAACTGATTACTGAACTATGGAATAATTACATGTATTGCAGAGTGATTCATTAAACTGCGGAATCAAATTCCTCAGAACTGTCATTCTGCAATTCATGTGTATTATTCCACAGTTCAGCCAAAAAGTTCTACACAACAAACTGAAAATCCTCCAGACACATTTGGAATATTCTGATCTTGCCAATGAGGGAATTTCAGAAATATTCAAGACATTTATGAAATTTTGAAAAAGTTCTGCAAAACCGCAATTTTTGAACTGCTCTAGAAGCAAACATATTTGCACTGCATCTGCCAGGCATAGACAGTGTCCTGGTGAACTCCCTAAGCAGAACCAGCCAGGAAAATCATAAACAGGCCTTAAACCAGCAGGTTCTGTTCCTCACTTGCAAACTGAAAGTTAAATTAAATATGTCCATTTTTTCTGATAGCAAGTTGAAAAGCCGAAGACACTTGGCTGAAATTCCTAAAGTCATAGAATCATAATACAAAGTAGTTAAATACCATATGCAAACCACACTGTTATTTGTAACTTATGAAATTTAATAAATGTTGAGAATTATGATTAGAAAGACCATACATACATGCGATTACATTCCCAAAAGTAAAGTATTGCTTTTTGCTGGCTCCGTGCCTTCAACTGTAAAAGTTTAAAGATATATTGATAAAATGTGCTATAAATATAGATCAAAAAGCAGGTGCTGATAAGGTTGCCCAAAAGAAAACCATTTTACCTGTAGTTTTGTTTCAAAGGTAACATGGGAAAATGCCCATCCTCAGCTTGTATATTAGGCAAAGTTGCAGCACCTGAAGCCCCATTTAAATAATGAGACAATCAGAAAATGGGCATCTGGAGGCTCACATCCATGGTAACATCAGCATATGACATCCACTCGCTAGAGTGAGCTTGCAAGACACAACTGTGCTCGCTATATAGGAGCACCCATTCTGCGACTCACTGGTGTAGTGCCATATGTAGGCATAGCTACCCCCGGGTAATGCTTGCCCTACCTGGAGAGAGTGCCACAGCAATTGGTCTTGCTGAGGAAAGTGCCAAAAGGACACAGTATTGGAGACTGGGTTTCAATATGCTCATCAGAAGTGTGCTCAGTTAGAATGAGGGCAGTATAGTGCAGTACAGTACAAAGCAATGTTATACAGCACATAGCAGCAGCAGTAGTGATGGTGACAATAATGGTGCTGGACATGCCAGTAATGAAATGAAGTTATGGCAACTGTAATTGGTTGTCAAAGGTAATGCCATTTGAAGCTGTGTAACAACAGAACAGCTACTAAATAAGAAACCTGCGTAAACCCCATCTCTCAGTAAGGACAGTGGTTTGTGAGTGGTTTCCTGTTTGCTGGTGCTCATACATATAAGTATAATATCCCTGGTCCTCATCTTGTCAAACCTGTGGTAGTGGAAAAGAGGTACACTGCATTCATGGCATAATGTGGGCTATCCATGGATGAGAAATGCAACCCTATATCCCTAAACACAGGGGAGAGCTTGACCTCTGGGATTTCTGAGATGGAGGTACTGGGAGCACTACAATTTGATGCCTCTGGACCACTCACACATTTTAAAGTCTATTTTGTTCAAATCATCCAAGAAACTGATAAGATATGAGCCGCAAATGTTGGGTACTATTAGAAAAAAAGTATAACTGTTTCTGCAGTTTGTTTTCACAGCTGATAGTCGTGATAGCTTCTTTACTGACAGTTAAATTGTACACATTCATTCATTAGATCAAGAAATCATGATTCACTTGGCTATGCTTTCAGGCAATTCAGTTCACTTTCAGAGTAGTGAACATTTCAATCACTCTTCTTTCAGAGTACTATACATTTCCCTTGTGGTCCTATATCCAGGTCCCAAACCCATCTGCAGGCTGTCTTGGTTTAATCCAATTGTCCACCCAGCTTCCTGCTGAGATACATAGTCACCATGTCTCATTTTATTGATTCCCATTCCATCAGTGCAATGCAGCTATTACACAGGCTTACATGCTGATGCCTAACCACCCACTGTTCCTTTAGCACGTACAGGTGTCAGAAGTAACCTGTAGTTCCCTTACCTCTAATTTATCATTAGTGCATTTTGCTTTTAGAATACTGGAGCTCTCATCTCCTGCCATCCTAATGGTAGTTTGTGGGTTGCAAAACTGTTACTTTAGTTATTCTGCTTTTGTTCCCATTTTCCTTGTTCTGTCTGTGCTGCCTCACCATGAAGGCAAGAGTCATAGATTCTTATGATGCCACTGTTCAGTTCTTGAGCAAAGTGATCTGGGGCTGATTTCCACCTGTGCAGTCACCCACTCATGCTTTCCTGTCCTAGCATAAGCTATGCACTGTTAGGCTAGTAGTCAGATGGCCATGTGTGATACCTGGCCATGCAACTGCCACACCCTCATGGGCCATGCCAGCATAGAGGTGAACAGTGGTGACTGTGATGAGGAGCCCATTCCGAAAGGTCATCTCATCCATGGTGGAGATGAGTCTCCTACCTTGCCTGGTAGCCTTTCTTCCTGCCATAATCTTACTTGTCATTTTCAGGTGCGGAAACTTCTGCAGGGTGATGTCTCTGAGTTTGCCGCCTCACAAAGATCTTCCTCAGTGTCTTCTGGGAAAGATACCACAGGACAGCTGACCATTGGTTGCTTCCCTTGGGGCAACCCCCCTACTCTCCATTGTTCCTTCAAAGTTCTAGTGGTCTCACTGGATACCTCTCATTTTCTGGTGAGCTACCATAACTGTCACCAGATCCACAGTCCCCATGATCTGTTCAAGGCTTTGGACACTGAAACCATCTCTTTCATCAGGCAGCAACTTGTAGCCTCAAGGTGAAGAAGACTCAGTTTCTCTGTATCTACCCAAGCATCCTGAGTGTATTCCTCTGCCCTGCAATGCATGTGGTACCCTGAGGGCAGTCTCTCTTTTTTTACACTATGTTCCTCCAACTGAGCTATCACCTCAGAGCTACCACTAGACCATCACGTGTAGGCTGGGCACAACTGGGGAACAACCTCCTTCTCTGCTAGTAGGACAGTGGTAATTTATAGTGTTCTATTAGGTTAGCAAACAGTTCAACTTGCATATCACTGCAAAGCTTATCAGATTTAAGACATCCTTGCAATAGGACATTGGCATGCAGGTGACAGAAAGAATGACTTGTTTGTCAGTAGAAGTCTTGCTTTTGGCCTACAAACAGTGGGTTATAGTTCCACATTGGAAACTTGGGGAACCGATGCCTAGTGCTCACACAGCAACCTAGTATCACGGGAAGGGGTTAATGCTTCAGTTTTGGAGGCAATATCAGTTCTGCTGAGTCTTTTTAGCCAGCATTGCACAAGGTTTTGTGCAAGACTTGAACTGGTGTTGAGGCTTTAGGGAGTATGTGTGGGGTTTGGAGAGATGCTTATGAAGAAAAGTACTAAGCATGGGACTGTTAACCCCATTTAGTTTGGTGTTATGGTAAATCAGGTCATCTGAAGATTAAGCTACAACAAAATGGAATGCCCAGCAATTGTAGCGCCTTAAAACTATGGCTACATTTAAAAATTATAAACCAAAAATAAAAATGAGCGAGAGAGCGAGAGAAAGAGAAAGAGAGAGAAGGTGTATCATAATTGAGAATTGGGGGAGAGTTTTGATTGGCTAATCATTCTGCTTTCATCTCGGACACTTACATTCTTATGTTCTAATGCAGGAAATAGAAAATCTTTACTGATGATTTAGTTAGAAATCATAGAATTATAATTAGTGCACTGGCCTTGTGGTACAGTGGTAGCGCTGTCACTGGCAATACTAGTGAGGGGAATGACCTTGGGTCATAAGGTGGGGTCAGCAGGAGAAGAAGATAGAGCATTTCTGATGATGCTTGCTTTCTCTGAGGAGGTAGGGAGAGAAGTCTTGTTGTGTTGCCGCCCCCTGGGTGACCATTGCGGAATTGCACAAACAGGCCAGAAAGGGCTTCAGACTATGTGAGGGAAGGCTGCTGCTGATGTTGTTGCACATTAATGCACGTCATGCACTTATGCATGATGATGCAGTGAGAGCATGACATCCTAAAGGGCTGGGAGAAACACTGAAGGATAAGCCCCCATTTGAGGAAGCATGATGGCCCCACCATACCTGCAGGCCCCTCACCTGTGGACTCAGACAGCCTCTCAGACAACTGGTTGAAATTTTCTGGAGGGAACTAGGCCATCATGATGGCCCCACCATTGAGGAAAAGTCACAGGATTACACCAGGAAAATGTTATCTCTGGGAGAAGGCAGATTAATGGGACTGGAGTACAGGTTGAGGAAAACAGTTATGAGTCCAAGGGCCAAGCAGCTGTAGGACAATAATCAAGAAGTTAGAAGTGAAAAAAAGTCTAATTAATTATTCATGAGGTCAATGCACACTCTCATTGGCTCCGATATTGGGAATACTCCACTTGAAATGCCAGGTATAGCTGACAGCAGTGTGGTTTGTGCATGAACACTTTTTATTTAATGCCGTTTTCCCCTTTACTAACAGACACAGTTATAATAATACTATTTGAACTGGACATTTCCATGGACTTAATACCTTTGCTATGGTTCATGGCCTTCATCTGTACTTCAGGCCATCAACACCCTCAGACTGGGTGTTAATCTCCATGAAATGCTTGGCTGTTTGGGAATTATTACAAGGCTCACATTGTTTGTGCAAGCTCTTTGAGAATCTTTTAAGTGTTCATAAAATGGGAGAGAGTTTCCTCAAATTCTAACTATAAACTGGTATTTCTGGCCCATTTTATTGGGACATATTTGCTTTAGAAAATTGTTATAATCTCACTTGGCCAATGCCTCATTATGTAATCATTCCCAACAATCATGAACCAGTTTATGAATTCAGCTCATGAATATTTATCAGGTGTTTCAAATTGTTCATGACTGTTTGTGAATTGTGTATGAATACTAAATGTCACTCCAGTTTTCATGAACATTCCTGAACATGTAGAGAATACTGGTTGGGCAAGGATGTGCGATCAGGCTGTGCTGCCTCTCAATACATTATAAAAAATAATAGTTGGGCAAAACCATGCCCAACCATCCTGTGCTGCAACCTCAAGGTTCAGATTCCAATTGACCTTAAGAACGAGGATTGGGAGTTCAGTAGGAATCTAAACCTTGAGGTTGCAGCACAGGATGGTTGGGCATGGTTTTGCCCAACTGTTATTTTTTATAATGTATTGAGAAAGAAATGTAATGTTTTTAATAAATTGCTAAACAATGGTGTAAGTTTAAAGTTATTTTGTTTTCTATTTAAATTCATTGTGGCAGAGAAGAGTCATCCAGCTGTTTTCATGCTCTTCAATGAATATTTGCTGTTCACTGAAGTCCTTTGAAAAGCACCGTGGTGGCTATCTCGCTGATTCCAGTGACATTTGAATGTGATGTCACTGTATTTGTTTTCAGGTTCAGTGAATGACCAGGTGGGCTTGTGGTTATTGATAGCTCATAGAACGTGGTTGTACTAGGGATGGGTACAGCTGTGTTCCATGAGCTTTACACTGTGGTACAACAGTGTTCTGTTAAGGATAGAAATCCATTCAGAACAATGTTCCTTTACATACTGTAAAGGTTTATAAAGGTTCATAAACATTTGGAAAACTCTTCCACTGAACTTCTATGGGCAAAGTCCATCAATATTTTTGGTGACCAGAAAGATCCTGCTTTTATAATAATGTTTAATTTGTTTTAGCCCTGTTCTCAAAATATATTTGCCTTGTGTACAAAACAGAGACAGACCATGCAATACTTGGTAGTTTTATTAGACAGCCTAAGCAACTTACCATGACAATGTCATTCTTTTGACAAACTAAACATATTGTAATGAATTACTTTTCTTGCTATGCATTTTATGATTACTAACTTACCTTAAATTTCCTTTTTACATTTGTTCTTCCTAATGCAACCACTGTTGAGCTTCCATTCATAAATGGAAAGGCAAGGCAAATTTTATTTTTATGGCGCTCAATCCCAGAGACTCTGGACACCTAACAAAGTATTACACATAAAGCAACTAATTAAAATCCATAAATAACAGATACATAGATACATAGACAATGTCGGCAGATAAGGGCCTATGGCCCACCCAGTCTGCCCATTTGAGCTTGTAAGTTCAGTTTATGTTTTCCTAGAAGTCTGTTGCCCCTTACCCCTGACCTCCAGAATTCCTTTATGTCTATCCCATGCATTCTTAAATCCCGTGATTGTTTTAGTCCCCACCACTTCCTCTGGCAGGGTGTTCCACTTGTCCACCACCCGTTCTGTGAAGAAATTCTTCCTCATGTTTCCTCTGAATCGTCCTCCCTCCAACTTCATTCCATGCCCTCTAGTCCTGGAACATCTTTTTCACTTAAAAATAGTGTATTCCTGCACCCTGTTCCTCCCTGTGAGATACTTGTATGTCTCTATCATATCCCTTCTCTCCCTCCTCTCCTCCAGGGAGTACATGTTCAGTTCCTTCAACCTGTCTTCATAGGACTTGTGATGCAATCCATGCACCATCTTTGTTGCCCTCCTCTGAACAGATGGATACTGTAAGATCAGAATTCAAATAATACAATTCATTATCTAGCACTGATTACGCTGTAAAAACAAGACTGAAAAGGTGGGCCTTTAGCCTCTGCTAGAAAACATTGATCAAAGGGGCCTCCAGGACTGGACCTGGATGTGTGTTCCACAGGGTTGGCCCAGAGACACTGAAAGCCCAATCACCAGATGTCTTGAGCTGAACCCTGGGAATGTCCAGGAGGCCCCTCGAAGAGGAGTGAAGGGAGCGAGCAGAGGTTGCAGGTGTTAGAAGCTCTGACAGGTACAGAAAGACTCAGCTGATATCTTTATCAGCAGAATACGAAACTCTTTTTTTTAAATGTGATGAGTTTAAATGTTAATACTTCTGAGTGCTCATATAGTAAGAGCATATATTTTTCACTTCTAAACTGAAAAATTTCTGATTTTGTGAAGCTTTACAATGTCTTACAGTGGTAAAAAATGTAGTCTGATATATAAATTAGTTACGCAAATTTATTTTTTTTCTCTGTTCACCATGGTCCTTTGAAGGTTGGTTCAGTAACTTCCTAAACTTTGTATTGCTGAGCAGTTCATGGACTTGTTAATAAACTGAGCTGAAAAACAGTTGGTGATTCTCATCAAAGATCTTGAATTAAATTTTATTTTGGTTAAACTAGGCCATTATGCTTTGTGCAGTGAATGGTTTAACACCTCTCCACCCTATGCTAAAGAGGGTTACCCAATTAAAGGGGCAGACCTCATTGGCACAAGGCCTGACAGGAGGTGTGGGAAGCTCAGCAGAGGGAAGGGGGGAGAGTAGAGGGGAGGGGAAGAGAAGGGAAGGGAAGGGAAGGGGAGAGGAACAAAGGAGGGCATGAGGTCATAAAAGGTGTGGACCAGATAAGGTCACAGAATGGGTGGGCAAAAGGGGAGTGGTGGAACAATGAATTGGCAACCTGTGAGTGGCTGAGAGGAGCCAGGAGGCAGGACTAAAGGGGGCAGTTATAAGGGCTGCACAGCAGCGGGAGCTCTCAAATTTTCTCCAAGAGTTTTTTCTCTGGAAGCACATCAGTTTTGGCAAGATTTTGGGAGCCAGTGGGCTTTTTGCTTAGTGAGGTATTCTGAGTTTGTTAAAAAAAACCTATACATATGAGAAGTTAAAGTTAATTAAAATTGTGGTAAGTTACGCCTGAGAGGAAGAAGAGAAGCTTTAGGAGCTGAGCTTGGTGCAGTGAGTAAACCTACAAGCCATGGTGAGGAGATAAGGTACAACCTGTAATGAGCAGGACAGCAATAACACTGGGGATAATGCTTGGTTTGTGGTTTTTTTAAGTATGAAGGTGAGAATCAGTGAAAATGCTGAGGTGGTGTTGGCTTGCAGATATAAATGCATTACAAGCAGAAAAAAACACTGGATAGAGAGTGGAGGTGTTTTCTTTTGGTTGTTTGAATTCGTTTTGGAAGCAGCAACATGCTGGTGGTACTGTTGGTGTGCTGGATTTAGCAGGATGTGAGCAGGTCAAAAACTTGGAAAGGCGTTTAGTTTGGGTGGCTGATTAGGTTTGGATTTGTGGTGAGCTGCGAGCAGAAAGTGAGGAACTGGTCGAGCACTGAGTGAGTTGGGAGAAGATAAGATTCCCCCTAATTTTGGGCAGGTTTGGAGCTGCAGGAGCAGCCAGCAGCGGGCACAGGTGAGGTATGATCGGGAAGCTGGATTGCCATCAAAGGGGCTCAGAGTAGAGGCAGATCACAGTGGGACAGATGAAGTGAGGACCATTTTTAAGGCCAGAAGGGGCACTATTTGGGGGAAAGGAGCTGGGGACGAGCAGAATGGGGCTAAGTTTCCAAAGGAGGCCAGAGTCCACCCTGTAGGATGGCATCTGACATCATCACCACGCAGTGCAGGGCCCTAGGACACACAGCTAGTAGTGGTTAAGGAGAAGCAGGGCACAAAGGGGTTCAGTGCTGATACAACGTGTTCAGTGCAGTTAAGGTGTGAATTTTGAAGAAAGAAAAAAAAAGACAAAAGGGACGTTTCTCGAGGAGAAAACAGAGCACTGGGAGGCGAGGAGAAAAGGGGGTTATTAAGCCATGAATAATGAGCAGGCCCACCATGTGGGATGGCATCTAATGTCATTGCCACACTGTGCAGGCCCCTGGACACACAGCAGGGAACTGGAAAGAGGAAGCAGGGAGGAAAGCACTCCATTCCTACTGCAAGCTTATTTGTGGATTTAAGGGGTGAATTTGGTCAAAGTGATAACAAGATGACTTTGGGGACTGAACGGAGCCCCCTGAAGGGGAAAAAGGGGGATGTGAGGGATAGACTGGGCTCACCACATGGGATGGCGTCTGGCGTCATCACCATGTAGTGCAGAGAACCTTAGGGTGGGAGAAGTGAGTGGTTCAGCGGGAGAACAGAAGCTCCCTCCTTATGGCATGGGTTTTTTTCTCTTTCAGTTCAGGGGTAATTTTGAACAAAAAGGGAGATTTTCCGTAGACGGGCTGAGGAGAGATACTGTGTGGCATGGAGTCTGAAGTCAGCACCAGGCAGCGCAGGGCCTAGCAATAATGTGGTGGTAAAGGGGCATCAGGAGAACAGGGGACCTAGGAGTGGGGGGAGACCTGCCTCTTTCTGTAGCAGCCACAATTTGGACATGGGCCAAAAAATTAAGGGCCGCCAGGCATCGACACAATGGAGGGCTCAATGAAAGGGAACCCTGCAAAGGAGGGGGGCCAGGACTAACATGTCTCCCCATAGGGTGGCAGATATGAAGGGGTTAGTGGCTAAAGAGACTATGAGACCAGAGAACAAAGTTTGGAGGGGGACACGACGGGGTGCTCGACGACATGGCACAGCAGAACAGGCCTGGGAAACCAGGCCTCACAAGTGATATGGGGGAGGCTACTGGTGTGGAATCAAAAGGGGCATAATAGAGGATATTACACGGTGAAAAAGGCTGACCTGTCATGATTCTCTTTTATCAGGTAATGTGGAGCAGAAGGATGGCACCAAAGAGAGCAAAGCCCAGCAAGGAAGAATACTACCGGGTGGTGATGGACTTGGTAGACAAGGCAAACCGGCTGCTGGAGGTGGTGGAGCTGGATGGGGGGAGAAAGGCATTAAGCAGAAGGGGAAACAAGGGAAGGGTCAGGCTAAGAATAAGAGGGTGCCAAGAGGGCCCAGGGTACTGGAGCCCAGACCTGTGGTCCCAGTGCTGAAGCCGGCTGCTCCTCTGAGTCCGCTTCCTAGTGACCCTATCCCAGAACCCACCTCTGACTCTGTGCCAGTGCCAGATCCTCCCATCCCCATGTCTCCACCTCCCCTGCCAGAGCTGGGGCTGCAGTCACAGGTCCCACTACCCATAACCGGCTCAGCTGGAGTGCCCCAGCTGGGGCCCGGCATCCCACAGCCAGGCATAATAGGTAATCAGGTGGTGACACTGGAGAGCAGTGTCAAAGAATATGTTGAGCAGATGTTAAAAAGTATGTGGGAAAATGGTTTGGGGCAGCTGGAGAAGGCATTAGGAGAAATTCAAGGGAAATTAAAGGGACAGGGACAGACGTGGGGAGTGGGGTGGCATCAGGGGTCCCCATGCTGGGGCAGGAGATTGGGGCTCCAGGGGTCTGACTGGTGGACCAGGTGCCTACGGCCATGAAAGAGAAAACATAGAAAGGGGAATATGTCAACATCTTCACCTTGGCGAATATCAACACCATGGATAAGTATGAGGAGAAGGATAGTTTTGAGAAGAAGTACATGGCGGCGGCAGTGGTAGTTTTGTTAGGAAAGGGAGAGGATGACAAATCATGGAAAGGGAAAACCTGGGACAATTGGTCCATGGGTTTTACTTACTTCACTGCCATTGTCATTGAGAAATGGCTGGAGCTCACCACCCCGCTCTTGACCTATTCCCTTATCATAAAGAATGCGTATAAAAAAGTGGGGCACAGTTGGCTGAGATACGACGAGAAATTTAGGAAAAGAATGGCACATTTTGGGGACATGAAATGGGATGCCAGGCAGTTAGATCTGTGGCTAGAAATTTACACAGGCCCAACTGAGAAGGAGCTGGAAGGAGACAAAAGGGGAGGAAACATCGAAAGCCTGTTGGGGATACAACAGGACTTTCTGCTCATGGCCGAACTGTCATTTCAGACACGTATGGTCTAAGTGTGGGGGGTACCATCCAGCATCCAAATGCAGGTACAGCTGGGAAAAAGGGTCAGGAAACTAGGATAACTCATCCCAACAGCCCTTTTGGACCAACCCAGGGTCCTTTCAGGGCAGCAGTGAGGGAGGGGAAACAGAGGGAGAGTGGTGGGGGGGCACACCTTTCAAACACGACATCAGGACAATTGAAAGCCCATGGGTGGAGGGTTCTAGCTGGCCTGGACACCCATTAGAGCGGAGGCAGTAGAAAGGTGGTTGGGGGATTACCCAGACCAGGAGGCAGCCAAGAAATTGCAGATAGGTTTTTGGACAGGTTTTAGTTTACAGTTTCAAGGACATAGGCAGGTGATGAGGCAAAGAACCTCAAATCCACACAGGGGAAGGAGGCAACTCTGGCACACACAATTTGAAAGGAGGTGGCAGCAGGAAGGGTGGAAGGCCCATTTGCCTCCCCCCCCGTTGCCGAACCTGTGGATTTCCCCATTGGGCTTAGTGCCCAAAAAACAGCCAGGTGAGTACCGGGGTATACATCACCTGTCCTACCCGGGGGGGGGGGGGATTCAGTTAATGATTTTATTGGGGACAAAGACAGCAGGGTCACATACGCCACCCTGGAGGAGGCGGTGTGGCTCATTAGATCTAAGCAGAGGGCCTGGTTGGCCAAGATGGACACAGAGTCAGCATTCCGTCTATTTCCAGTCAGGCTGGAGGACTGGGATTTGCTAGGATTTCAGGTGGAGGGGCAGTTTTATTTCAACAAGGTCATGCCTATGGGATGCTTGGTAGCATGCGCCACATTTGAGATGTTCAGTACCAGGCTGCAATGGGTGTTTCAGACACAGTACAGGTATCAGATGGTGGTGCACTGCCTCAATGATTTTCTGTTCATTGGCGAAGGGGAATGGGAGATTGAAGCCATGCTTCAAGATTTCAAGTTGCTATGCCAAGAATTAGGGGTGCCACTAGCAGACGATAAGATGGAAGGGCCCAGTCAGATGATAGAGTTCTTAGGGCTGGAGCTGGACATGATCCAGGAGCTGTACCGCTTACCAGGCAAAAAGATAAAGAGGTTACAAGAGTTGTTAAGGATGGTCGGAGGGAGCAGGAGGGTACAGCTACAACAGGCACAACAGCTGCTGGGGCACCTATATTTTGCATGTAGAGCCATTGCTCCAGGGCACACGTTTATACGGCATTTAGCCTGGGCAACCCAAAGGGTGAAACAGTCCTGTCACTGGGTAGATCTTAATAAGGGGACCAGAGAGGTTATGATGGTTCGGGAGCATTTCCTCCAGGCATACATTGGACAGAGGTTCTGGCAGGAAGATTGGCTATACAATACTGATTTGCAGCTGTATACAGAAGCAGCTGGTGGAAGTGGCATAGGGGGTTATTTCCAAGGAAAAATGGTTTGTAGAACCATAGCTGGAGGACTGGGTGCGGGAAAGGGTGATGAGAGATATCACCTTTCTGGAGCTGTTCCCCATCTTGGTGGCAATGATAGTTTGGGGGGGGGGCTCAGAAACAGACAAGTCACATTCTGGAGTGATAATCGGGGAGTTGTGGATGTGCTGAACAAGAAATGGATGAAGTCAGACAGGGTTATGAGGGTGTTGAGAAGGATGGTGTGTCTAGGTCTGACCTTGAACATGTCATTCAGGGCCAAGCACATTGATAGTGTGGAAAATGTGATAGCTGATTGCCTCTCCCAATTGCAGATGGACAAATTCAGGACGATCACACTCGGAGCAGAGTTTTGGCAGACCACCATCCTGACGTGTGTAGGGACGATTGGATTGGGGAAGATGAAGTACTGTTCCACAACTCCTGGGCCCCCAGGACCTTAGATCTTAAGAAACATCTTGGAGGGCATTTCAAAAATTCTGTGAACAGTACGGTGGACAGGTAAGTGAGGCAGCGACAAGGGAGCAGGTGGCTAGATTCATCGTAACAGGGTGGAAACAGAACATGGTGCATGCAACCATGGGGGTACATTTGGTGGCCATAGTGCAGATCTGTATGCTGAGGGGGTGGGAGAACCCAACTAAAAGCAACCTGGTCCACAGAATGATGCAGGGCTGGTTAAGGGGCACAGATAAGAAGCAAGATAGCAGAAAGCCGATATCGGAGGGCATTGATGATGAGGCTGATAGAGGTGCTACACCACATCTGCAGCTCAATGAGTGAAGCAGTGCTATTTAAAGCCCCATACACTACCATATATAGTGGGTTTTTTAGACTGAGTGAGGTGGTGGGTCATGGCAGGAAGACAGATGGAGGGGGGCTACAATAGGACAACATAGAATGGGCGGGGCGAAGCAACAGCAGTGCTATTAAGGAGGTCAAAGACCGATCAGCAGGGTCAGGGCAGTAGGGTGTGGTTAGGGAAGCATCCTAATGCAACCATTTGCCCAGTGGAGGCACTGCACGTGTACACGGCAGACCGCCCAAAAGTAGGAAATTCACTGCTGTTCATACATGGGGATGGCAGGCCCATTTCTGGGTACTAGATGACAGTGGTGCTGCACAAGGGTCTCAGATTTCTGGGGGAAATTGTGGAGGGATATTTCTCCCACTCATTTAGGATTGGGGTGGCCTCAGTGATGGCAGCGCAAGGCAACAGTTACCCAGGAAGATCAAACAGAAAGGCAGGTGGACTTCTTACTGTTATAAGAAGTACATAAGCAATATACAGCAATAACCATCTCTGTATTGTTTCCCATAGCAGGTGCAAGGCTTAATGGGAAGAAGTAAGGGTGAAGGGGGGGGGTATTTGAGGGGCTGAAGAAGGCAATATACTAAACACTGTGCTTCTGATTATGCAGGGACATCCAGAAAGCTTGAGGTGTGGATCTGTGGGCATTCATTTAGCCACTGGGCAGATAAATAGGCAGCCAGGAGACAAGGGGGGGAAAGCAGCTGTACTTGGATAGTGACACAGTCTGTCTGGTGTGGAAAGGCCGGTGGGGAATGAAGTGGGCGCAGCTGCTACTAGAACTCAGGGAGATCAGGAAGAACCATAGGTAGCCAGACCTAATCGTGATACATCTGGGTGGCAATGACCTGGGGGCAAGGCCCTGGCTGTACGTATTTTATCAAATAAAGCATGATGTGGAAAAAGTAAAAGAGTGGTGGCCAGAGGTTACTCTGGCCTGGTTCACGATCATGCCTCAAAGGGTGTGGTGTCAAGCAGAGAGCCACAAGGGGATGGACAGGTCCCTGAAGTGCATGAATGCGTGGGTGGGCAGATTGTTCACGGGCATGGGAGGATTAGTTATCCACCATGGCATTCTGGAATGGGTAGGTGAATACTTCCGGGGAGATACACCTTTCAGGATTGGGCCTGACCCTGTTTAACACTGAAATAGCGAACACCATTGAAGACAGGCTGAATCAGAAATAAGTTATGTTAAAGGAGGGGATAAAAGGCAAGAAGTGAGGGGTTGGGGTTGGGGGGAATAAGGGGGATGTCCACCGTCCATCTCAAGCTGGAGGTGGACTAATGGAAAAAGAGGGGAGAAGGACAGGAAAGAAAGGGGGACAAAATGGAAACATTGAAAGAACACAGGATTGATAAGAGAGAGGCAGGGGCACGGTGTGTATGCTCGTACCTCTTTACAACATAAGAGAAAGATGCCAGACCCCCCTTAATGTACATCTGGGGGGCAGAAGAAAAAGAAGAAAGTGATAGAATGTATTAACAGAACAAGAATGTGGATGTATATACTGTATATAAATATTATGGTGAAGAGATAACATTGTGGAGATATACTGTGTTATTACCATTTTATTGTAAATAATGAGATCTTTGACTATTCAGTAACTTGATTGCCAAACTGAGCAACCACACACAATCTTGTCTATGTCTTTATTGGCATGGTTCTGGGGACAAAGAGAGTTGCCCAATTAAAGGGGCAGACCCCATTGTCACACGGCCCTGACAAGGGGTGTGGGAAGCTCAGGAAAGGGGGAAGAGGGGAGAGGGAAAGGGGAAAGGGGATAGGAACAAAGGAGGGCATGAGATCACAAAAGGGGTGGACCAGATGAGGTCACAGAAGGGGTGGGCAAAAGGGGAGTGGTGGGAACAATGAATTAGCAACCTGTGAGTGGCCGAGAGGAGCCAGGAGGCAGGACTAAAGGGAGCAGTTAAAAGGGGCTGCACAGCAGAGAGAGCTCACAAATTTGCTCCAAGAGTTCTTCCCACCCACCCAACCTGAAAGAAGGAGCAGAGGGCACTGTGGCAGGTGGGGCACAGTGGCAGGCTGCAGTTTGGGCTGTCAAAGGTGGAAGGCAGGGACAGAGGAAAAAGGAAAAAGAGGGAGGAGGACAGGAAAGAAAGGGGGACAAAATGGAAACACCGAAAGGACACAGGATTTATTAGCAAGAGGCAGGGACATGGTGTGTAAGCTCGTACCCCTTTACAACATAAGAGGAAGAGGTCGGGCCCCCCATTATGTATGTCTGGGGGGGCAGAAGACAAAGAAGAAAGTGATAGAATGTATTAATTGAACAAGAATATGGATGTATATACTGGGTGGGATATTCAGACTGCACCAGGCTGTGACGCAAGCCTGGGTGCTGCGCAACTGGGATGCGCATGGGCGTTGACAGGGTGATATTCAACGGAGCTGCGCCATGGCACAGCATTGTTGAATATCACTCCTTGGCTACCTGCAGTGCACCTGGTGCAGTGGCACTGTGCCAGTGCAAGTGGCCAGAGTGGAGCAGGGGGATATGCTAGCGCAAGTTCCATTGCTCTAGATGCAACAACCGCGATATTCAAAAGTGAACATGCAAGGTGCAAATGGGGCCATTTGCATGTCATTATGGTCCCATTTGCATGCAGGTGCACTGATCCCCGGCGACTTGCGCGTGGCTCCCTGCCAGGCTGCAGCGGTCGGGGATCAACGCCCCCTGCACATGGCAGCAAAGTGCCCCAATGCCCCATCGTGGGTATGTGTATAAGTAAGAAAACCTCCAATATCCCTGGTGGTCCAGTGGACTGCTTGCAGCCTGATTGCGGACATATGTAGAAAATTATAATTGACCTATATTCCTGGTGGTCCAGTGGACCGCTTGCAGCCCGATCATGGGCATATGTAGTATAAATGTTAGTCCTATATCCTTGCAGCCTGATCACAGGAATTTGTTATAATTAGTAGTCCTATATCCCTGGTGGTCCAGTGGACTGCTCGCAGCGCGATCACGGGCATTTGTTATGAATAACGTCACTCCAATCCAACCCTGGTGGTCCAGTGGTACCCCCTCCCTCCCCTGAGCCCCCACCACCCTTCCCCAGTCAGCGGTGGGTGGCAGCTTCCACCACTTGCCACCCTGCTGCCATGGCTGACTCCATATGGTGGGCTGTACTCCCATTGGTCCACAGGCGTGAGCCAATGGGCATCAGTCCATACCATACCACAGTCAGATATATGAATGGATCCATTCACAAATCTGAACTGTGTAGTACAACACAAACTGCACACCAGCTCACGCTGTGTGGACCAATGGGCATTCAACCCTACCAGAGTCAGTCAGCAGGCGGTGGGGTGGCAAGCGGTGGGGAGCTGCTGCCTGCCACTGACGGGGGCTGGGCGGTGTGGGATAAGTGGGCGGGTGGGGAGGGGGTACACTGGATTGAGTGACATTATTCATAACAAATGCCCACGATCGAGCTGCGAGTGGTCCATGGACCACCAGGGATATAGGACTGTTTCATATCAAATGCCTGCAATCGGACTGCGAGCAGTCCACTAGACCACCAGGGATATAGGACTAACATTTATACTACATATGCCCGTGATCGGGCTTCAAGCAGTCCACTGGACCACCAGGGATGTAGGACTGTTACTATTTGCTACATATGCCCGCGATCGGGCTGCGAGCAATCCACTGGACCACCAGAGATATGGGACTATTAATTTTCTACATATGCCCACGGTTGGGCATGGGGGGCACCACCACAAAGGTGCAGCCAGAGCTTGGGTAGCCACCCACAGGTGGCAGCTGCTGTGTTGTGCCCTGCAATACGGCAGCTCACCTGTGGGTGGCCAGCTGTTGCTCCTTTTTTTTTTTTGGCTCACCTGTGTGCAGCGCAGGTAGGGGCTGCGTATGCGTGGGCTCAGCACATCCTGGGCTGAATATCAGGATGTGTGGAGTATGCATGGGCATGCCGCTCCTACCTACGCCGCATACATTACTGATGCACTCCGGCGCATCGGGATTTGTGCCAGGCATGATCCCCCTTTGAATATCGCACTGGGGCACATCAGTGGGTTACGCATGGTGCAACCGTGTTGCGCCATGCGCAACCCTTCTGAATATCCCACCCACTGTATATAAATTTTATGGTGAAGAGATAAAATTGTGGAGATGTACCATGTTATTGTAAATAATGAGATCTTTGACTATTCAGTAAATAAATTGATTGCCAAACTGAGCAACCACACACAATCTTGTCTATGTCTTTATTGACGGGGTTCTGTGGATAAAGGAAGACTTGTGTTACCAGTACTAGTTTTCTCTTTTGCTACCAAAGGGTTCAGATTATTTTGAATGTGCTTCCTTCTCAGGAATCAAGCTACGTGTAGGACATCCTGTGCAGCTTGTATGTTTATAAAATTTAGAATGTGCTGATTGTTGAAAATGTGAAATAAACAACTTAATGAGAGGCCCAGCCAGGAAGTGAGTTGTTGCCAATCATGTCAGCCTGTTCTGTTTTTTCTTGTAGTTCCTGTAAACAACTTAATTGCCTAGGCATAAAAGTTAGAGGAGTTTTCAGAGTTCCAGTCGCCTTCTGTAATTCCAACCCTTTGGGAAATGACTAGACATGACTGCCCATGAAGCAGCAAAATTATTAGGATCCTTCTGTAAGTCCATCCCTCTAGTGATGTTTGGAAGGGTGTCCTCAATACTAATCTCTGCTGGGGTTACTAATATAAGAATGGAGCCTGAACTTCTGTGTGAGTTCCCAGCTCATGATACCAGCTGTGACTAACCTTCAGGGGATTGCCAAGCTTAAAGGGTGACAATGGGCCTTGACTTTGGGAGATGTGAAGGTCCCCAGAGGATCTGGTCTTTGGTGGCCCCCAACACATCTGCAGTAAGAAAGGCAGGTAAACTTTACAAGGTCAGAAGAGATAGGTATACATTTATTTGAAAGCTGTTTGCAACAAAAGTTTTATTCTTAAGTTTAATTCTCAGGTGGAAGTAAAAAATCATCTTGGTAGGAGTACTATATAAGTGAGTGACTTAGGTTACTGTGGAGGATTCCGTGTCAAAAGAGCAAAAGCAAAATGTGTTGGCAAAAAAGGACACTTCGCAGTCAGTTGAAAATGCAGCAATTCAGAACTGGGCTAAATTTGATAAAGTGACTCTGAAACCACACATGTTGTTATGACAGCACTGTTTTTGACTATGCCATTTTGCTTTGTAGTTTTGTTGGGACACCCTCTAGGGAAGAATATAATTTTTCTCTTGGACCCTATTTGGGTTCCATAGAAAGGCAAAGGACAACAGAGTGGGTGTCAGTGGAGAGACATAGTGTAGGTGGCCCTGGGGGTCTGAGATGCAGCCCCACAGTCCAATTCACTTTCTGCAGTGCATTACATTTTTGGGCACAGCACCACCAGAGAAAGGTGCAAATATCAAGAATACCTTAAGTTGCAACTTGGACCGAGAGTACAAGAGCACTGGAGGCAGCAGTTCCAATTAATATACTGTGCAGAAGTTCAGATCATTAGAGGTGCTTATGGCAAGCTTTAATGCCTAAAGATCAAAGCCAGTGAGATTTGTGATTTAGAAACCCCAGGGAAAGAGCTGCAGTGGGTTAACAAGAAGTGATTAGAGCTGTCATTCAGTAATGGGGTAAATAGTGAATATCTGAGCTGTTGCTTAGCAAGCGGATGAATGGCACCAGAAACCAACAAGGAGATAGGACCTAGAAACTGTTGTAAATGGTTAAGTGCAAGTCAAGAGCTTACCCGCGCTTTTAACATTTATTTACTTATTTATTTCTTAAAATAGGAAGAAGTCAGGATGGGACTTTATGTGTATGTGAATACTATGCTTGCGGTTCAGCTAAATTACAGGCAGACTGCAAGAACAATTGGCCTTTGTATGCCATCATTGTCTATGTTTCGATATGTCTTAATCATAATTTCAGTATCCAGTTGTAATGACTGTAAAACCTTTTGTGATCTAATTGGGTTTATTGAAAGTACCCTTATGAAATGAGAGTGTTCAGTATTAAATCCATTACATGTAAAATAAAATCAGTTACTTTTAAAAGTATCTTCTCGTTAATGCAAACATAAAGAGTTCTTTAAATCAATTCATATGCATTGATGTTTAACAAACATATTCACTATAATGCACAATATCATATATTTTACAATACAGAGATTTCTCTTAAAATGACCAAATCTAAGTTTAAATAATAAAAGCACACAACATGCCTTGCTTATGGAAAATTTGCCAACATTATTTTTTTAATCAGGCAAGACCAAAATAGGTTTACTTAGTAATTAATTAATACATTTATTTTATTTGTTAACTGGGTTGGCAACGGCATACTGAGCCAAAGGCCTTTTTTCAGGTGGGGCGTGAAGCTGGCAAAAATAACAGTTGCCATAACATTACACCCATTAAGGAAAGTATTAAGGAAAGTAAGCAAAGTAGCCTTAACTAACTGGAACAAAACTTGAGTGTAGACAGTTTCAACCTAAATTGAATGGTTTGGGTATGGTTGCCTACTTCCCTTCTCAAATCACAGCTTTCCTGTAATCTCTTAATCTCCAATGGAATCAATGACTGTGAGATC
Source organism: Neoceratodus forsteri (assembly GCA_016271365.2). Classification (NCBI taxonomy): domain Eukaryota; kingdom Metazoa; phylum Chordata; order Ceratodontiformes; family Ceratodontidae; genus Neoceratodus; species Neoceratodus forsteri. The sequence goes on from CM057450.1 coordinate 36,489,276, forward strand.
TTAAAAAAATGTAATTTGCATATAGTCCTTTATAGATGGAAAAATAACAGTCTGTCTGGATCATGGAGGATGGGCAATCAGACATAGGGCTCAATTTTCAGAGCCTCTAGAATGATGCAAGCCCCCTGGTGTGTATATTGTTTGGTATACAGGGCTTGTGGCATTCTCCTGGTTGGCAACTGGGATTTTCAACCCAGAAGCCAAATGCTGCAAGTTAGATTAGCTTTTTCCTGGTCTACCTTGTGCCATTTTGAGGACCCTTATAGGGCTTGCGCCAAATGTTTGGCCTAAGCTGCCGTCAAGTATGGAAATTGTCACAACAATGTATTAAAAATGAAGTGCAGTTGTGTCAAAAGGGTTTGGCACAACTGTGCCAAAGAAGGGATTTGATGCAAGGCTTGATGCAAGTCCTGCATTATCCATTGAAAATCAAGCCCCAAATTTCCAATCAAAGAGGAGATATTCCATGACTTACCATGTCAATAAGTGCAGATGTAAATGTCTGAAAGGATTATATGTTTTCTATTTCTAATTATATGTTTTTCTCTTGATAGAGACAGTTTTAGGAACTCTAACACATTTAAAGTTTAAGGATTAACTCCACCAGGAATTATATTGAGTTGCTCAATGGGGGGAGGTGGGGTTGGGGGATAGGATCAAATGAATTTCAAAGCAATTTTGCTAGCCACTTTTTACCACTACATGGATAGAATTTACTGGTATGTCAATTCCACATCCACAGACTGTGGTTTCATAATTTTGTGATGTGCTAGAGTACCTAGAGTTAAACACATTTAACTCAAAGCCAGAGATGTTGCTAGCAAGAAATGTTATGTGGGCCCAGGCCTCAAACCAAAAGGAGAAGCTACAGAAATGTTTGTGGTCTCTGGTGTAAAATAACACATCTCTATTATTTTTTCCTTGTTTTTTTCTCATTTCTGTACTCTTATTGTGTGTCTTTTTATTCCCAAGTGAGTTGAAAGACACTTCCAAGTTTTTCTCCCTTCTAGCTCCTAAGCATGCTGCATATCTGTACTGTTTCATTTTCCCCCTTCACACACACTGACTGAGCAATGTTGGCCAAAGAACCCCGCTCTACAACCCCAGTCAAATGTTCAATCAACAGCCACTTGAGGAGCTCCATTCCCTGTCATGCACATGCCACTCTCTAATTGTGTTCTTGGCTTACTGCTTGATATTTTCTGCGCATTTTATCATGACAACATTATCATGAGACCATAAAGCCATCAGAATGACAAACTATCCCACAATGCTTATGTGTTCAATGTCAGGAAAAAGCTCACTGTAGTTATTTAGCTAGTCTATGGCAACAAAGATGTATGAAATTAATCACAAAAGCAGACAGCTGCTTCAGGATCAGGTGCTGAGTCAGTGAGCTGTTTACTGTGGGAAAGGCTTCAGGAGTCATCTATAGGGGGTGATGTCTTGTTTTTACAGCAGCACTGCTTACCTGAGAGAAACTGGATGTCTCAGGAGGAGGATGAGTGAGCACAGCTGGTGCCTGGTGTACCCTCCTCCCGCTGGCCCATCACTGCCAACTGACTGATAGCACACTGAGGGGAGGGGCATGTCAGGATATGGCAGTTCACCAGGACTGCTGTATCCCCAATGAGTAATAAATACATTTTTAACACTTCCAAGGGAAGATTCCCTCAGCCCACTGCAGAGGTTCCTTGGCCTGGAGGCTGGAGAGCTGACTGGGCCTGGAACTGTGCTTTGTGGTTGGGCAGAAGGGGACGCATAGCCACTACTGCTTCCCCTAGGCAGGCATGGTGACTGCCTTCTCTGCCAGAATTTGGGACCATGGAAGTTCCCTCCAGAATTGGGCATATAGCAGTCATGCTCCCCTTCCACCCGGCTTGCCCTGTCCCTCCCACTGATGTAGCCAGGTGCATGGGTCAGGGGATCAGGTGCATAGGAAGCACACGTCACCACCGTGGCTGTTAAAGAGTACCCTGATGGTGTGTATCCTGCATGTAGGGGGCACTCTGTAACATTTTCCAGCCCTCCACATGTGCAAAGGGGCTGGGAACCTTTTGAGGACTGGGCCCTTAAAACATGAAATACTGAGGCAGCAGTTGTAGATTGTTGTTTATAACTGTAACTAAATCTTTCTATTATTTAGTAAAATTTGTAAAACAACATTTCACTGTCTTGCATTATTTCCATGCATCATCTCTGAATGCCTTTGTAAAAGTGTTTCATTGACTTGATGGACATTTTTACTTGTTTGAATATTTATCAGTGCCTTCCAGTTCACAGTAAGCTGAGTATGACTCTGCATACAATATATGAAGCTTCACTGCAATCACTGGGATTTTAGGACTTTAGAATCTCAATATTTAACTTTCTTAACATCTGATTCTTTAGTATTGCATGTATTTTAAGAATGTATTATTTATGATTCAGTAGAATAGACCTTATTTCAGTATTAATTTATAGGATCAGATGCATTTGTCTAATTTCTTTTTATTAAGAGGCATGTATTTATTAAGTAACACACATGAATAAAAAGTCCTCATTTTGTATTCTTGTTTTCCACTTTTTAATAATATATAATATAATTAGGTAGAATACTGATGGACAGGGTTTAGAAAATACAGTATACCCACGGGCCCCAAAACAAAGATGACATATTGTATGCTCACAATACTTATTCCTCTCTTCTGACATTTGCTTCAGTAGTGGTCCCACTTAGAGCAAATGTGAATCAGTGACTGTGTCTGACTTTACACATCCAAAAGTGTGTTATAGTGTAAAGTACAGCATTGTTCTGTATAGAAATCCATTCCTTTCAAAATGCTGCTGTGCCACAGTTCAAATGTCATGGAATGTGATTGTGTGCTTCTGAGGTACAACAGCATTCTGAAACCTCCACAGACTGCACAAGTCAGTTTCCTTTAGATACTGAAAGAGCTGTCACACGCAACTTTCACACAATAGTAAGTCAGGTAACTGCAATGAGAGGCCGGGGAGTTCAGTGACTCGACGGCACAGCAGTTCACACAGAAACACACAATGAGGCTGCAAGCGAGGGGGGTAAGAAACACCTGAGGGGAAGAACAAACATTATACACTATAAAAAAATAGAAGATGAGCAGCTTAATGCCCAACCTGTACTGTATGTTCTACCACCTCAGGGTTCTGATTCCCATGGACCTCTTGAGCTCCTCTCTCGAGGTCAGTGGGAATCAGAACCCCCCTCTGGCAGAAGATACTGGTTGTGCATAGTTGCCCATCCAGACATCAATTTTATAAGTAATTGGCAATTATGGATTTTGTTTTTGATTAACCCAAAAAAATTATCAGTGATCAAACTAAATTGGAGTTGACAGAATGCACACCAGGAAGGGATGGGCTTGTGTGTGTGTGTGTGTGTGTGTGTGTGTGTGTGTGTGTGTGTTGAGGAAGGGAGTCAAGATAATGATACTTAAATGCAGACACCACACTATTTTATACAGATAATGTTCCCTTAGGATTTGTTTTGTGAATCACAGCCCACAGAATGTCAAGACTTTGAGAAGCTGCATGTTGCTTCCAACCTGTGTGGTTATAAACTTCATGACTCCAGAGCACCTTCAAGATAATTTTCAGTTATTTGCAGTTGGGATTATTGAAATGCTTCCAGGCAATAGGAACACCCTCATGAAAATAGCTAAACTGACATACACATAGTCCAGTATGCACCAAATGTAATGCGCAGGTTTGTAGCTGACAGCCGCTTGTAGTGGACAAAGTCCATTTGCCAAAAGCCAGTTGCATAGGCAGCTATGTTAAAATTTACTGTTAAAGTGGACCTTGAATTCCGTTGGTAACGGCCGCTGTTTCTCACCTCCTGCTGTACTCTGACACCTCTTTGACACCTCCAAACACGTAAATGAGCACCAAAATTACTTGTAACAATACCTTTGCCCCACAATACTCTGAAGTACAACTAATGACTGAGCTAATTACCCTGTAATTGGTTAAGTGGCTAATTTGAGCTCAGCCGTTTTTTTAAATTGCCTCTGTAGTAGCAGCAGTAGCTGTTGTGGTACAGTACCTTTGTTTGCAGTCACTTGTCACTGAGCTGTGCTGTTCTATTCTGTGCTGCAACCATGTCTGCACCCATGTCTGTAACTGTATCTGGGAAGCAAACCTGCTTATCATTTGCATGAAAGGTTGAAATTTTATATGAAATGGAAAGGCTTCCAAAACTCAGCGTTCATTATCTGAGCTCACATTTTGGCATCCCGAAGTCCACCATCAGTGATTTGATAAAAAATAAACACTTCTAGCTGACTGGCACTCCAACCAGAACCCTGAACATAAACAGAAAAGGGAGGGCAAGGATAATGATGGTTCATGAATGCCGGAGAGAGGGAAGCCCTAATAAGTGGCCCACTTTTTATTCAGAAGGCTGATCAGATTGCACAAGCACTAGGGAAAACTGACTTCGAGGCTACTGATGGTTGGCTCAGCCACTGGAAGCAGAGGCATAACATCAGCTTCTGCAAGATCCACAGTGAGAAACTCAACGCTGACTCACTTGCAGCTGAGTCCTGGGTGAAGGATGTTCTGCCACGGCTGCTCAGTGGTTACAACCCTGACAACATCTACAACACTGATGAAACAGGGCTGTTTTTCTGCAGTGTCCACTATGGCACCCTAACTTGTAAGTTGGAGAACCCAATGGGTCTCAAAAAGACAAAGGAGCATGTAACAGTGCTTTTAACATGCAACATGTCCGGATCTGATAAAAAAAAAACAAAAAAAACTGATGGTTGTAGGCATGTCTACACAACCACACTGCTTCAAAGGAGTTCACAATCTTCCAGTGCTGTACAGACACAGCAAAACAGCCTGGATGACTGCTGACATTTTTGCAGCGTGGTTAAGGGACTGGGATTGGAGACTGAGATCCAGAAAAATAGCATCGCTGCTGGATAACTGCATCTCTCAACCTCTTGTTTCTGGTCTTCGTAACATAAAATTGGCATTTTTTCCCCCAAACACTACATGTCTGATGCAGCCATTGGATCAGGGAATCAAATACAGTTTCAAAAAGCATTATGTTACCGTAATGAGGGAAAGGTGGATCCAGATTCTTGATCAGGATGAAGAAATCCCTGCACCCACTTGTGTCCATTGCATAAATCTCCTGAATGCTGTGACGTGGATACAGCAAGCTTAGAACACCGTGACAACTTAAGCCATCCAGAGGTGTTTTCCGAAATGAGAGTTTTCCATTGACCACCTTATTGGGATTGTGCCCAAGGAAGAGTCAGATGAGCCTGATGAGTGTGGCTTGATGGCAGCTGCTTTGAATGAACTCTGTAACCTTGGCAATGAGGGGCAGAACAAGGCCATGAATGACATCAGTGAAGTGGCTGCAGCAGGGTTAATGAAGGATGAACAGCAAGACCCCGAGGAAGCTGATGATGAAACTGAAACTGAAGAAGACCAGTAAGAGGTGCAAGTGACACCATCAGATGTGAGAAATGCTCTGTTAACTCTGAGGTGAGCAGTGGAGCAGAGAGAGGACATCATCCCAAGGTGGGATCTGCTGGCTCAAATGGAGGTTACTTGGTGGCAGTACACCCAAGCGCCAAAGAAACAGACTTCCATTATGGACTTCGTCTGCTCCAGCCAAACTTGAGAGACTGACTAATTGACTTGTCGACTGGTTGAGGACAATACAGTACAGTACAGTACAGAGCACGGATTTTAATCTGCACTTTTGATCACCATCTACATAAAGATAAAATTCACACAGGGTTGCAGCATTATATCCTCTTCAAAGGAGCTGTATGTCATTAATTGCACCCCGGTGATGTGCTGTGATTTTACTTGTTTACTAGTTTGCTTGTTTATGGTGTGTCTGTACTGGATGTGTCAGTTTCCATGTGTAAGTCTGTGTCCATGTACATGTCTGTCTCATCATGTTCATTTTGATGTATCAAATGCTGCTTCTACCAGGCATTACTTAAGAGTGTCAAATTAGTCCGGTACAAGTGGTGCATACTCTACATTGTAGTAAATGAGCATCTCCATACTGTAAACAACAATGTCAATATTAACCCACAGTGCATGTCTTATTCATTCAATTTATTGGGCAGTTTTGTGATGAGTGTTCTTTCTGGGTGTGAGGTGGACACTAACCAAATAACTACCTGTCATCAGCAGAGGATAATTTCAATAAAGATTTAAAACATTTCCATACAGTTACAAAACCTATCTCTCAAGACAAGAGGAGCACATCTTGGATCAGGTCATGTTTTATAGCAGGATTCAGCGAGTGGAGACTCTTCCATCTGAGATGTGTCCCATCAAATAGATAATAGCAGAAAGATGTTTGTTTTTTGACTAATACAAATTGACATGCAGTTGCTAGCCAACAACTGTTGTGTCCAGAGCATAGGATTGAGTGAGACGGTGGTGGCAGGTCTACCTGGTAAGTGCTGCAAGTTGTGAAAAAAGAGTTGAGCCATCCAGTGGTTTTCAGATTTGAATTCACAGTGACAAACAATAGCAGCTGTAGCTCTGTAGGACAAGGTTCAGATCCCGAGATGAAATCTTTGGGATCTAAGCCACATAAGTCTGGTCCTAGCCATGCTCAAAGTATTGAAATCTGAATCTGGTAAAAATGGGTCTGCACTCAGGATCCTCAGGGATAGTTAAATATGGCTCTAGTTGATGTACCATTTTACTGTTTAGTAGTAAGTAGTAGTAAGTAATAACATTTATTTATACAGTATAACACCATTATGACAATTTACACCCTATTTGTAAGGTGTACCTGTGCAGTAAACATTCTGTACAAGTTTCAGGATTCCACAGATAAGATATGTATTTAAGCTTATTGTTAATTAAATCATTCAATCAATAGTTGAAACATACAGATATGACAGAGGTGTAATAGGTTATTACAATAATAAACAATGCGGGCTATACTAAACATTCAGAGGCAAACTACAAAAACATTTAAATGCTAAAAAAAACACTGTCAATTACACACACACATATGAGCCTAAAGTGCTGCCTGGTCTTTATTTTGAAACTAAGTTTCAGAAGATCTAAATTTCTTAAATCTGGGGGCAATGCATTCCATGTACTAGCTACACTGTATTCGTAGGTCATTTTACCAAAACCATTTATTAACCTAGGCTGTATCAAGTCCCTAGCCCTATTTTACCTTAAATTTAGACAATGTTTGGGTCTTTGTATTTTCTCTACCAGATGCTGGGGTATTTTATTTCTAAGCATGCTCCAAATGAGATTGTTCCAAATATACTTACATTTCAAGTCAAGTGATTTCCAACCCAACACATTGTGCATTGTACAATGGTGGGTATTATAACTACACCTCAAAACAAATCTTGCCAATCTGTTATAGAGATGATCAAGTTTTTCTAGCTGTTGCTTACCAGAATGTCTATAAATATGATTCCCATAATCAATTATCAGCAAAATTAGCTGGTTTAGCAAGTATTAGACATACAGATTTAGTTGTACTCATTGAGAACCTTCTAGCCACCGCTATACGACCATTTACTTTTTTATCTAAATCTGAAATATGACAGTCAAAACTTAAATGCTGATCAATGTGAACCCCTAAATATTTATAAGTTACAGTGTGAGTCAAACATTTCCCTTCCGAAGTCATTATATGCAAACACAGATTTTTTGGTCTGGATTGCTTAGTTCCAAATAACATTGTGTTTTTTTATAATTTGTGATATAACCCAGAGATGTGAAGCACTCCTGCACTGCCAAAAAATCCTGCTGCAGTTTAAATTCCACTTCGCTAGGACTGTCCCCCTCAGCCACCAGCCCAATGTCATCCACAAAAAGGCGGATACAGGAGTGCCTCACAAAATCTGGGAGATCATTTATATAGATACTAAACTGTAGTGGCCCCAGGATTGAACCCTGGGGCACACCGCGGGTAACCAGTAAAATGTTCAACTCAAATCCATTTACTGCTACTACCTGTGTTCTGCTTAAATATGAGCTGAACCACTGGCAAGATTCATTAGTTAAACTTATATTTAACTTTCTCATCAACATATTATGATTCACCAGATCAAATGCTTTTGACAGGCCCACGTACACCATGCGAACGGAGCTCACCAACCCCAAAGGGGTAGCCACTGTATCCAAAATGTCCACTAGTGTGGTGGCCATGGACCTGCCTCTCCCAAAACCATACTGATAAGTTGTTAACTTTTCATACTTATCCAAGTATTCTGCCAACTGACTATGCACTATTCTCTCAAGAACCTTTGAAACTGTTGATAAAGCAGTTGGTCGATAGTTAGTGGGATCTGTAGGATCTCCACCTTTTGCAATTTGTATGACTTTGGCTGTTTTCCAACTTTGGGGGAAAAATTCCCTCACACAGACTCCAATTTACCATACCTGGAATTACTGGAGAAATTTCTAATTCTGATTCCCTCAATAACCTGTTTTCTATACTATTGATGCCACTGGCCTTTTTTATCTGCAAGTTCTTTACAATCTTAAATATTTCAGCAGTGGTAACCTTGCAAAATCATAACTCAGGTGTATTTTTGTTTTCCTTTCTTTCTTTTATTACCTTTATATCTTTTTTTTTTCAACTTTAATTTGTGGAATTATTAAATCAGGCAAGTTAACAATATAGCTATTCAATAAATTTGCGGAAACATCTGTTTGTTCTAACACCCCATTTTCCTTAATCTGAATTTTGGGGCATTGTTTAATTGGATTGGTAAGACTTTTTATCAAAGACCAATAGTTTCTAGGATCCACAGTTTCTTTTATTTTTTGTTTGTAATAATAAGCCATTGAGTTCATAATCACTGTACTAATTCTGTTTCTTCTTGTTTTAAATTTTATCTATATTTCTGGATCCAATGATTTGTTGACTTTTTTCTAAAGCTGTTTTTTTGTCTAATTAATTTACTTATATTAGTTGTTACCCAAGGTAAATTTTCATTATTTTGCATAATCCTTTTTTAAGAGGATCAAATTTATCACTAGCTTCCAAAAATATTTTTATGAACTCTTCAACAGCCATGCCCAAGTCTGGAATTAAAAATACCCCTATACCATGGCATGGCGGCTAAGTGATTCCTAAACTGCAGATTATTGAATCTAGCATAACTTCTCCTATAAGTGTCAGGGTACCTAGGCAGAGCCTTATGCTCTAGATCCATCCATATTTTACACTGGATAACATGATGATCACCCAAATTAGGACAGCAAACCCGAACATCAGATATTTGCACACTTGGAGAAACAAATATCAAATTCAGGATATTTCCACAGCTATCTAATGAACCTTTCCTTGTAGGAGATTGAATTATCTGGATTAGCCATAAACTCTACATATAACCTTCTAATTTCTGTCCTCGGGGACCCCCAAGGTGACATTAAAGTCACCTATAAGAATAGCTTTCCTACTTCTAATATATATACCAATTTCATGGCAAAATTTGTCAAAATGACACATTTTCACTTTAGGTGGAGAATAAACAGCTCCCACCACTAGAATCTGGGTTTGCAATTTAACCAAACTACATCCAATACCTTCTAGTTTCCCCAAAAACATGATCTCAGAGTGTCCCAGTGCCAACCTAAAATACATTAAAATTCCTCCCCCCAGCCCCCCTATCTTGCCTATGAAAGTAATTGTCCTCTAAGTCAATTTCCTTCTGATATATTCCCCTATGTAACCATGTTTCGGTTAATATCCAAGGCCACTGATTTACGGTGATTAAAACAATGAAATTCCATTTTCAAGACTTCAATTCTAGAATTGCACTGATGATTGTTACTCTAGTTTCCAGATTTTACTGGGATTCTGCTGTCATTCTTTTAGTATGTGTATAAATAATCAGAATAAAAGAAAGCTGAGGGGCATGGCCTGCACCCAGACAAGATGGCTGCTTGACTCGCTCACTCTGCCCCAGCCCGGCCAAAATCTGCCCATATTCGACTGCCATGCTGGGTTGAAAATTCTCTTGTGTTGACAGGGCATGTCCTAACTCACTGCCGGTACTCACTACCAAAGTATTTCTGCTGGGGATGGCCACGCTTCAGTAATCGGCAAAAAGTGCACAGAGCGTGGTCTCGGTGCAGTGTACTCGATGTGAGGCCTATGCGAGGTCTCCGGTGGATCAGCGGCTCATTGTTACCTCTTCCTTCCCCCCCCTTTCTATCTGTCGGGAGGCGCTACACAGGCAGCAGGCGCCCTAGCTGGACTAGTATTGGGCCAGAGTTTATTCAACAATACTGCAGCTGCCTGTAATTTGGGAGGTTGAACCAAACAGATGGAGCAGGCCTGCATCCCCGGTGAGGGCACGGAGTCCAGATCGGCCCTTAATGCAGCAGAACACCCGCAAGTGGGGGAGGCTCTGGCGAACATTACCAAGATGTTGGAGGCACTACTCAGTAGGGTGGACACAATCGGTGCCTCCCTTGCTGGTAACATTGCTGATGTTCATTGTCTGGAAGACCAGCATAACGTCCTTGAGCAGCCTGTGGAGGAATTAGAAACCCAACATCTGAATACCCTACACAGGCTGTGGGACCATGAAGCAAAGCTAGCTCAGTTGTGGCACAGAGCGGAGGACCAGGAAACAGAAGCAGATGAAATAACATCAGGATCCTCGGGGTGCCTGAGAGGACAGAAGGCCCAAACATGGTGAGATTCCTGAATGATTGGATCCCTCAGCTCCTTGGTGAATGCTGGAAAGAGCCTATAGGGGTGGAGTGTGCCCACCGAGTCCCTGGCAGGCCAAACAGTAGTAAGAATCCTTGGACCATAATAGCCTACATACTACACTTCTCCACGAAAGAGAAAATACTCAGGGCTATGAGGAAAGCTGGGGAGCTGACCTGGAAGGGCCATACTATCTCATTCTACAGGGATTTTTCTCAAGAGGTTACAGCTAAACGTAAGGCCTATAGTCAGCTGAAGAAAATTCTGAGTGCAAATGCCATACAATACAGATTCAAGAATCTTACCTCCCTGTATATATCAAAGAATGGCCAGTCCTTCCTAGCTGAATCCCCTCAGGATGCTGAATCTTGGATCTGGAGCCATTGACCTGGCCTACTATCAGGGACTACATCCCCCAGATGCCTCTGAGAACCATGAGACTGTGTAGAACGTGGAACAGATGGCAAGAGTAATGCCACCCATAGGGATCCTGATCGCAGATGGACAGGTCCCCAGAATAAAGAACCCCACACACAACGACAGCTTTGGGCCCCAGTAACAGAAGAGGTCAGCCAGCTTAAGTTTGGTACACCGTGCAAGGGTGCAACAGCCAAAGCAGCAGCCTTTCCCGATTCCTCCTGCCCAGTGAAACAGCGTCAGTGGGCTAGAAGCCCCCATTCCTCAGCACCAGACAACTCTGCTGTGTCCCCCCGGCACAACTTCCCCGAGCGGACAGATGAGTCCTGGATGCCAGAAAATGCCTGAAACCTGTGGACAACTGACTGGGGGGACACCTGGAAGACCCAGTCCCGCTGGATTGGGTGGAAGCCATGGAAAACCTGAAGAAGATGAAGCAGCAACTGAAGACCTGCTCAAACCGGGACTTAAAACCTTTGCTGAAGCTCTGGTGACACAAAGCAAGGGAGAGCTGCTTAAAAATGTGTGATACTGGAGACCTGGATAGATGCAACAATTTTTCTTTGGTGGCTGGTCCGTACCGCCATACCCCCTAAGGGACGAGGGCAAGGCTGAAGGGTCTCTTTGCCTCCAGTCTTCTCCCTCTCTGTCATTGACTTAGAAGAGACCCGATCCTTGTCCCTAAGAGCCCTGTTCCCCATGATAGTGCACATGCGACTATCGTTATGTGTAGCAACAGACCTCTGCTATATGGTGCTGCCCTGTATTGTTAGCTCCCATTGTGCTGTTCCCTGTCCAGTGAAGGTGACGTGGGGGCAATCGCCTGCTGCAATGCTGGTCTTAGTGCTACTGCAAGATGGCCCTGCCTCCCTTGCAGGCATTCTGCCTTGACACTTTCAATGCTCCTTCCCCCTCCATTCCCCCCTCCATCCCCCATCTAGCCCCTGCTTACCCTGAACCAGGCTCTTGATACCCTGACTGACAATGGTAACTACAAGACCGCTAGATCCCCTCCCCTCCCCATATCCCATTCCTCGGCCAGATGAATACCTCCTGGCACCCAACAGACGAGGAGGTCATTTCTATTCAGTCTGGTCAGGAGAAATGGGAATACCCCCACTCTAGGAGGAAGGTCCCAGCTCTAACCCGATGGAGGTGGGCTGGGTCAGATCACCCATATATGGTACGACCTTCCCCCTTTATATTTTGGTGTCTGAAGCAGTATGGCTGCTGGGTGTACTAATCGCCCGTTGCACATGTTTACTTCGGCACCATAGCTGAGTTTACATTGTCTTAGCAAGTTAACACTGTGTGACTCTGGTATTGCTGTTGGATAATTGTTTTTGTTACTTGTCCGGTTAATCTAGCTATGTAGCTAACACCTTATCCTTTTTCTCTCTGTGTTATTTAGATTTCCCTTGCAGTCCATAGGTGGAGCACCTTCTTTTTGCTATTACTCCTTCTCTCTTAACTTCTACCTCCTGGGATTGCTGGTAGCAAGTGTTTCCAATATAAGCCGTTACCCAGGTATTCCCCACCCCTTCTCTTCTTCTCCTCCTTCTCACTCGTCTGTCTCCACTGCTACCACTGGACTGGTGAGTACCTGTTTCTGCTAATACATACTTGGTGGTGTACAGAAGAATGACTCAGGCCCCAGCTGGACTGCGTGGCTGGGAGTGCGTCTCTTGGAATGTGCGTGGGCTGAATCATCCGGTAAAGCGCACCAAAGTGCTACAATTCTTAAACTCTATGAAGGCGGACATTGCTCTACTCCAGGAGACACACCTTACCACCCGCATGGTCCAGTGACCAAAGAAGCTTTGGGTGGGTACAGTGATAGCCAGTTGTGCCTCCATGAAAGCCAAATGTGTCGTCATCCTGTTACGGAAATCGGGCCCGTGGACTGTGGAGGCTCAACGTAGGGATACATTGGGTAGATGGGTGATAGCTAAGTTGTCATAACCAGGTGGCAAAGCCATAATAGCTAATGTTTATGGCTTTAACTCAGATATGGGGGACGTCTACCCTGACCTGAGCCAGGCATTGGCAGAACTTTCAGCTGAAGAACTCAACATTCCAATCTTGTTAGGTGGAGATCACAACCTGGTGAGAGATATCTTTCTAGATAAATTTCTCCCCACACCACAGTCTCATCCGAGAGTTTTAGAATCCCTAAACACTCTAATATCTGAATGGGGATTAGGGGACCCCTGGAGACTTCATCACCCGACTGGGCGGGACTATACATTTTTTTCGAATGTACATGGAACATATAGCAGGCTTGATTTTTGGCTGGCCAACCATGTTGCTCTTCTTGGGGTGGTGGATACCTCCATTGGCAGCATACTGATATCGGACCATGCCCCAGTGACAATCACTTTTTTGGAGGTGCAACCCACCCCTGCTGCAAGATGTGGCTTTTTGGGATTTTTTAAAGGAAGAATCCCGTGCCTACTTCACTCTTAATACTCAAGGGGAAACCAGTGCAGTGGTAGTGTGGGAAGCCTTTAAGGCATTTATAAGGGGGGAGGATTATCTCCTACTTGGCGGCTAAAAACAAGCAGTGGGTGCAACAGATATCCGCATTGCAAAGTGGACTTGCAAGTCTGGAAAGGCACTTCAAGTTATCCACTGCTAACCCACTTAACTCCCCCCTCCTAGCTGATATTACCGGCTTAAAATATAAAATCAATATATTGCTAAATAGGAAAGTGGAGTGGCAATTGACTCAAGCCAAACACCGCTCCTGGGAGGGAGGGGACAAGGGGGGAAGCTCCTAGCCTATTACCTCCGAAAGCAGCAGGCATCTTATAGGATCCTGGCTTTAAAGACCAAACAGGGGAAAGTAGTGACTACGCCCAAAGCTATTAATGAAACCATGTACCATTTTTATCAAGAACTCTATCAGTCCCAAACTACCCTGTCCTATGATGAGATAGCTCGGCACCTACAAAGTTTCTGCCAAGGAGCCCACCTGCAGGTGCTGTCTGACAAACAGGCCCATGCTTTGGATGCCCCAATTACCCAAGATGAGCTATGTCTGGCCTTATCACATGTGGCTAAAGGGAAGGCCCCGGGTCCGGACGGGATGTCCGTTGAGTTATATCAACTGTTACAGGATAAGATCACTAACCTCCTTTTAAATGCCCTCCAGGAGGCTCAGAAGGGCACCTTACTCTCCTCTATCATGCGGGAGGCCCTTATCACGTTGATTCCAAAAGAAGCATCGGATGACCTACTCTGCGTGAATTACAGGCCCATATCACTCCTCCCAGTGGATACTAAGGTTTTGGCCAAAATGCTGGCGGCCACACTGTCCCCACTTCTAGCAGGGCTGATTCACCCCTCGCAGACAGGGTTTTTAGCGGGGAAATCCAGTGCGGATGACCTATGGCTCATCCTCAACCTTAAATGGTTGGTGCTACAGTCCGACACTCCCATGGCTGCCTTGGCAATTGACTTTGCCAAGGCATTTGACTCTCTGGAGTGGGCATAACTCCATCAGGTTCTCCGGTTGTACAGTTTTGGACCTTATTTTTGCTCTTGGGTATTGACTCTGTACAACCTACCCACAGCCAGAATTCTTACTAATAAGGATACCTTCCCCCCTTTTACCCTGTACAGAGGCACCAGGCAGGGCTGCCCCCTCTCCCCTTTACTCTTCCTGGTGGCCCTTAACCCACTGATAAGGAAGCTTACTGCCACCCCAAGTATCACTGTTATTACAGTAGGTGGTTCCTCATATCTAGTCAATGCCTATGCAGATGACGTGCTGCTCACGCTTTCTTATCCGCAAATTCTGTCCCCCTGGTTCTGCCCATTGTGCAAGAGTTCTCTTCTCTGTCAGGACTCTGGATAAACCAAAAGAAAACCACACTCTCTCCACTAAATAAGAAATGCAGTAGGCATTGTCTGATTGGCACAGATATCACCTGGGCCCCACAAGGTTTCCCCTATCTGGGTATTACTATTATGTCAGCTTGGAAGGACTTAGAACCAGTTAACTTTCCCCCCTTCTGGCATCGTTAGTAGCCAAAATACAATGGTGGAGGAAATTATGCCTCACCTTGAAAGGGAAAGTTGAAGCTATTCGAATGTTTATTCTCTCCAGGGTTTCATATTTGCTTGCAAACTTGCCTATTCCTCTTACTCAGAAACCATTTCATGCCTTGGATAGGCTAGTGGCACTGTTCCTCTGGGAGGGCAAAGCCCCTAGATGGGGACGTCCGAAATTGAGTGCTCATTGGACCAGAGGGGGTTTGAACCTCCCATGGTTCATGGGATATCAACTTGCCTTTCAGGTAGCCCAGGCGGTGGCCTGATTTGCCCCCCGCTCTTCTCTCCCCCCCATGGGTTCAGCTAGAAGCCGACCTATCGCCCAGATTTCCCCTTTACTCCTTATTGTCTGGTAAGCAATCCCTGAGGCAGCATCTGATGCCTCTTATGAAAGAGACATGCAGGTCCTGGCGTAGGGCAATGGCCCTAGCTAAAGTTCTGAAAGCGGAGTATCTTTCCCCTCTTCGCTATGCCCCGATTTGGAATAATCCTCTTATCATGGTGGACCACAAGCCAATTTTTTGGAATCTCTGGGCCTCTAAGCACATCAACACAGTTGCAGATCTTCTTCTCCCAAACACATATGTGTTGATGTCCTTTGAACAGCTCAGTGACAAATACGACCTGCCATCCCGAGATTTTTGGAAATTTCTCCAACTAAGTAGTGCCCTTACCCCCCTTCTCAAGTCTGCCGTATCCCAGTCCAAATGGAGCTACATAGACAATCCTCACCAACCCAGTGGCGGCAGGGGTCTTGTAGGTGCCCTGTATAGAACACTTAGAGACATTCAGCCGGACACCTCACTACTTAACAAAGCGGCATGGGACCGAGACCTTCCTCACCCAATATCTCCCCAGCAATGGTCAGAATGTCTTAGGGCAGCACATACAGCTTATGAGGACTCCAAGAGCCAGCTATTGCATCTTAAGATATTACTCAGATGGCATAGGACCCCTGCAGTCCTTTTCAGCTGTCAGCTCATTCCGCAACATACATGTTGGAGATGTCAATCTTCTCCAGCCCATCTATTTCACATACTCTGGTCTTGCTCAGCAATACATACTTTCTGGATGCAAGTCCTAAAGGATTGCTCCACCATAGTAGGCACACAAATCACCCTTCAGCACTACCCCTTGCTACCAGGGGATGTCTCCCCTCTGGCCACTCTCTCCTCCTACAGCAAAGCGTGGGTACTGGCTGTAGTCATGGAGGCAAAAAGAGCTCTCCTGTTAAAACGGAGGAACCCCTTACCCCCTACAATTTCACACTGGCATGCGGCTATAGCTAGACTAACCATCTTTGAAAGACTCACAGAAGTAACCAAGGGTAAACTGACTGGTTACCACCTTAAATGGGATACATATTTGCATTTGCATATCTGTATGATTGCGCCCTCCCCCCCGTTGCAAAATCCCCCTGTTGGCTAAGCATGGGCTAGGATAGCGGATAGGGTTTCTCCCCCTCTGAAGGTAGCTTATGCTTTTGTTTGTCACCACTGTGCACAGTGTCTGCTGATTATCTCCCACCTCACTTGCCACTTCCTGGATATTTTCCTTTTTCTTGATCTGGCTGCTATTTTTTTAGAGACCGTCTCCACCTATAGTAGGCCTGTCTGGTTTATTTCAACTAGCTGTTTTTTTGTTACTTATTACTCTAAAGGTAGTCTATGGCTGCTTACTGTATGATGTTGACAGACAATGTAAGGTATAAATGGTTTTGGAATATATTATGTAATTCCAGATGAATTAAGATAAGTTGTTTCTTTCCCAAGTCATGTATATTGATACATGATGTATAGCCTGATGGAAAGCTAATGTTTGAATGTAATTGGACCTGTTTAATGTTGATATAGATGGTACTGTTATGTGTACCTTACCAATGCTGTGCTAAGCTAGGAAATCAATAAAATGTTACATGATAAAAAAGAATAAACCTCAAACCTTCATATATGCTCTAACATTACTGCATCGACTACAGTGGTATAATCACCATAAAGACACACATACCACCACATAAGTATTTCAGCCAAGGCTCCACTGCTGGATATATAGATCCCCCCTAAGCCAAGTCGTCAAACTGCTACTTGGTATCCCAACACACTTCCTTAAAACCACAGGGAGCACCCCAAAAAAAGAGTGGCAACAGAATAAAAGAAGGAGGACCAAAGACAGCCCCCTCTCCCTATCACTGGCAGCCCTCATGAAACTACTGCTCTTTCTATTGCTCTGTATTGGTAATGTGGAAATCAACCCTGGACCTCTTGAAAGTATCACCTCTCCATCAGACCTAACCTCAATTAAAGGCCTCAGTTTCCTGCATATTAATGTATGCAGTCTGTTGAAAAAATTTACGTTGCTACAAGCCTGGGTTGCCCATACCTTGCCAGAGTTTCTCGTGGTAACTGAGACATGGCTCAAACCCACCACAGCGGACAGGGATGTTAACCTACCTAACTATCAGTTATTCAGAGCTGATCGCCAAACAAGGGGAGGTGGAGTAGCCATATATGCAAAAGCTGGTATAGCTGTATCCTGTACTGCTGCAACATCTATGCCCAAGGAGTTTGAATGCTCATCTCTAAAAGTCTCTCTCCCAATACAGCAGCTTTTCAACTAATTGGATGCTACAGACCCCTCTGTGAACACAAGCTCTATCCCACCTGGGGAACCTGGTCAAGCCCACTGAAGAAGTCATTATTCTAGGTGACCTGAATTTCAACTGGCTCACCCAGGCAGCTACACCTCTGGTATCATTCTGTGACACCTATGGGCTCACACAGTTAATTAATGAACCAACAAGAATGAATGCAAGGAATAGTAGTAACAGCACACTACTTGATATCATGCTAGTGAGTAAACCACATCTATTCACACACGCTGGAGTGCTCCTATGCGATATAAGTGATCACTGCCCCATCGCAGGGGTAAGATCCACCAGCATAACAACAAATCCTGCAAAATTCCTCATGAGGAGATCCAAGAAAAACATCAATATTGAAGGATATCTGTATGATCTAGCTTACTCTCCACACTGGCAAAAGTTTTATCTTGCACATTTTGTAGAAAAAAGTTCAGCAGGTGCTAAATAGCATTATAATAAATCCCCCTAACACCCATGCCCCAATCTCTAGTATCCAAATAAAAAACAAATCCTGTCGCTGGTTTTCAGCTGACCTCAAAGCTGCACTGCTGGAGATAGACAAACTCTGAAAAGTGGCAAGAAAAACTAAGAATGCAAATGACTGGATGATTTTTAGGAAAGCCAGGAATACATGCACCATGAAAGTTAGGGATGCAAAGGCTGCCTTCTACCTGGCCGAGCTCGACTCCTCCTACCATAATCCTGCTAGGTTTTGGGGCACCATCAAGGGTATGATGGGACAGGACACTAACAACCCCCTTCCAACTCAACTACACAATAGTTATGGCCCTATCACTGGCAAAATGGAAATACTGGATGCATTCAACAATCACTTCACAACGGCTGGCCTTGCCTTTGACGCCTCCCCAGCTAACCTGCTGAGGGATCAATTAAGCTCCCACTACATTGGTGACCAAAGAGTTGACTCTTCCTTTAGCTTCAAACCTATACTGTTGAAAGAAGTTGAGGATCTATTATGGCATCTGGATACCAAAAAAAGTACAGGAGCAGACTCTCTGGACCCCTTCTTTCTAAAGATTGCATGCCATGTACTTGCAGTCCCCCTAACACACCTCTTTAACCTTTCCCTAAACTCTGGCTCTATTCCCACACTGTGGAAGACAGCCCAAGTGGTCCCCCTTCTAAAATCAGGGGACCCTATGGATCTTAATAATTACAGGCCCATTTTCATTCTACCTGTGCTATCCAAGATGCTGGAAAAATTAGTGCGTAATCAGCTAAGGGAATATCTTGACAATGTTAACCTATTAAATCCAGCTCAATCTGGATTCAGGGCCAAACATAGCACTATCACTGCATTAGCCAAGGTCACAAATGACTAGCAAATCCGAATTGGATAAAAGAATAATGTCTGTGCAGTATTCCTGGACCTGAGCAAAGCATTCGATACTGTGGACCATGAGCTGCTACTCTCATCCCTGCACTCCCTTGGCCTAGATCCACCCTCCCTTAAGTGGTTCAGATGCTACCTCTCCGGTAGGTCACAGCAGGTAAAAGCTGAAGGTGACCTAACCCCATTAAGACCACTGTCAAGAGGAGTCCCCCAAGGCTCTATTCTGGGCCCTATCCTTTTTGCCATTTATATAAATATCATTGATTCAACCCTTACCAAGTCCTCAGTACACCTCTTTGCTGATGACACTGTTCTGTATGTCAGCAACCCTTCGCCTACAGTTGCTCATGAAATCCTACAAACAGAATTCTCCTTGTTACAACATCAGCTACGAGAAAAAGCTTCTGCAAAATGCAAAGAAAACTAAAGCAATGATGTTCACAACTCAAAACTCCACCAGCACATCCTCTTCAATCACTCTCCCCCAGCTATGCACTATACTTGGAGAAAATCTGGAGTATGTTGAAAACTTCAAATACCTAGTTGTGTGGATTGACAACAGACTCGACTTCACTCATCATCTAGAAGAACTGTTAAAAAAGCTTCGTCAAAGGCTTGGCCTCCTCTATAGATTAAAACCCTTCCTTAACAGAGACTCAAAGATGAGGTTAGTCCAGGCCATCTTTCTATCAGTTATTGACTATGCAGACTTCCTTTATAGTCACTGCCCCATCTCCTACCTTCACAAGTTGGATACCTTATATCATAGAGCAATAAGGTTCATTACAGATCTACCATATAATACCCACCATTGCTCTCTTTATGACGCAGTTGGATGGGTTTCCCTTCATATCAGGAGGAGCAGAAATGCAGCTCTATGGATTTACAGAGCTTTATTAAAAAAACTCCCCAACTACATAGTGGACTGCTTCAACCAGACCACTCCTTGCTCCTATGCCCTAAGAAGCAACAATATCATCCTGCTCAAATTGCCCAAAGTCAGCACCAGACTAGGGAGGGAAGCAATCAGCTATTCTCTAGCTATAGCATGGAACACCCTACAAAAATCCCTAAAACTGTCCATTATCATTCCATTTGCATCCTTTAAACAGCATTGTACCGCCTTCTTCACAGAGAAATGCAGTTGCTACCGCTAGAGCTAGATTAGTCATCCTACAAATCTGGCTTCCAATCATATATGGCATATTCCTTCCAGTCAGACACCCCCAGATTATGGCACCCAATAATACCTTCACCATCCTAGTATTCATTATGTTGTGTGTCTGTCATGGCCCCCATTGGGATATGTATGTACTGTACATACTGTAGATATTAGCTTAACCTTCCTTTAACCGAGTTTTAACATGTGAATTCACTGTACATCATTGTGTTATAAACATTATTTTTCTCTGTATGTGTAACTGTCTTATAAAGCGTATGATGCATTTGCTGTGTATCAACTATTGAAGCTTGACCTTATCAGGTCCATCTTGTAAATGAGCCTTGCTCAATGATGTTCGCCTGAATAAATAAAGATTTGATTTGATTTGATTTGAAAAGAAGACTCACTATACAGAGCATTAAATGAAGCAAATTGAAAATAGTACAGGAAGCAATTATAAGAAAAATAAAAGTTTTGCAGAATTACTGATCTAGTATAAAATGGCAGATTCAATGAAATCTTTGTTTTTACTGGTGTTCAGGCAGCCTTATTTCCGGAATTTTACCGGGTTTTCCGTTAAAAACGAAAACCAGTGGCCTTGTTAATATCATAATATCTGAAGTTTCTGACATGACCTGGGTCCTGAGGGAGTCCATTTTATTTATCAAACTTCTCACATTGTCATGCATTATCTTAAAAGAGCCCCCTTCGGGTCCTGGGTTCATCTTAATATTATCACAGAGAATAAGGGAGAAACATAACGCATGCTGAACAGTCATTTTCCTATGAAGACTAGTTTAGAATAACACGTTTTGAATCCTCATTCTGACCAAGTTAAAAGAATTTCTACACCTGTGATTTTGTCTGACTTGATGTGAGTCAGTAAAACCCAAACCAGTGTCATAATATACTGTCATTCCCCCCAGGAGCTGTGTTGTACTTCGTGGAACATATGAATGATTTACTATTATTAAAATTACCACAGTTATAAGTAAATTTAAAGACAATCCTTTAAACATCATAACTGCTTAGGTAAACACCTATTTGATCATAAATTCACAAACAAAATGAACCCTGCTGCCTAAACTTTAAGATTTATTGCTAATATAAGCAATAATTATTTGACTTACTGAGTTATATATGGTTACAAACAATGGGTTACTCTCAATAAGCTCCTTTATCTTCAACCCAAACCTGCTTTTTGCTGCCGAGTGGCGCTCACGCCACTCATGCTCGTGCCACTGTGGTCAAGCAGTAGCAGTGCAAGCAAGATATACAGGTTTACCCCTCCTCTCTGCAGCTCGTGGAGCCACAGTTACTGCCCCCCTCAGCTGTAGGTTGTTTAATCAGCTGCGGTAACAGGGAGATATAATGTCCCAAAAAAATACACAGTCTCAAGCAGAGTGCAGCACTGGCACAGTTCTACAACATTGCAGGCAGCAGGTACACGTTAGATGTTAGCTGTTAGAAACATAGAAACATAGAATTTGACGGCAGATAAGGACCGCTTGGCCCACCTAGTCTGCCCATTTTCCTAACTAACAGATAAGCTGCAGATCCTAGTTAACCAACAGCTTACTTCCTCCTACCCCCCACTAGGACGGTCTTATGCCTGTCCCATGCATTCTTGAAGTTCCCCACTGTTCTTGACTCCACAACCTCCTCAGGGAGGCTGTTCCATGCATCCACAACCCTCTCAGTGAAAAAATACTTCCTCACATTACCTCTGAGCCCTCCTCTATCTTCAAATTGTGCCCCTTGTTCTTGCACATCTCTTTTCTGGAAGATGCTACCCTCTTGAACTTTGTTAATTCCTTGAGGTACTTGAAAGTTTCTATCATGTCCCTCTCTCCTTCTTTCCTCAAGGGTATACATATTAAGCTCCTTAGTTTTTCTTGTATGTCTTCTGGTGCAGACCCTGCACCATTTGGTTGCCTCCTCTGGACAGACTCCACTTTGTCTATGTCTTTGCTGAGATGGGGTCTCCAGAACTACACACTGCATCCAGATGGGGTCTCACCAACTGTCTGTACAGAGGGATAACAACTTCCTGTTTTCTACTATTGATGCCTCTTCCCATGCATCCCAGTATCCCCAGCCTTCCTTACTGCCTTCTCACACTGCTTGCCCACCTTTAGGTCATCTGATATAACTACCCTCGGTCCCTTTCTATTTTTACTGTTGTCAGTATCTCACCCCCATTGTGTACGCTTTCTGGCTTTTGTTTCCATGTGCATTACCTTGCACCTTTGCATTGAATCTGAGCTGCCATACATTTGACCATTCCCCAACCTCACAAGTCCCTTCTCATCCTTTCCACTCCATCTTGTGTATCAACCCTGTTGCAGATCTTGTGTCATCTGCAAAGAGACTACTTTTCCTTCCAGTTCCTCTGCAATGTCACTTATAAAGATATTAAAAGGACCGGTCCCAGTACTGAACTCTGGTACCCCGCTAGTAACCCTCCTTTCTTCACTGTGTACTCCATTTTACTACTACCCTTGCATCCTGTTGTCTCAGCCAATTCTTTATCCAGGCTACCACCTTGGGACCCACCTGCTGGCTATCTTGTGTATTAATCTTTGTGTGGGACTGTATCAAATGCCTTGCTAAAATCTAGGTAGGCCATGTCCACAGCCCTCCCTGGTCTACTACTTTGGTCACCCAGTCAAAGAAATCTATTAGATTCATCTGACATTACTCTCCCCATCGTGAATCCATACTGCCTTGGGTCCTGTGCCCCACTGGCCTCTAGGTACTCAACAATTCTTTCCTCCAGAAGTGATTCCATCATTTTCCCTACCACTGAGATCAAACTAACTGGTCTGTAGTTTCCTGCCTCGTCCTGCTCCCACTTTTGTGAAGAGGAATCACATCTGCCTCCTCCAGTTCCTCGGTACCACCCCATCCTCCCATGATTTGTTAAAGAGAGTAGCTGAGGTGTCACTAGTTCTACCTTAGTTCTTTAGAATTCTTGGGTGAATCCCATCAGGTCCCATTGCTTTGTCCACCTCAATTTTATTAGTTCTTTCAGAACCCTTTCTTCTGTAAATGGACTGGTATCGACTTCGTCTTCAGAGTGTTTCTTGGTTTGGTTTTAGGTAACCCCCTCCTCTTCCTTTGTGAATACTGAGCAGAAATATTCGTTCAGTATCCCTGCTTTTTCACTGTCACCCTCTACCCACATTCCCTCCCCTTTATTAAGCTTCAGTATCCCTCCTTTGGTCTTTCTTCACTCCCTAATGTACCTATAAATGGTCTTATCCCCCTTCTTAACAGAATTGACTATCCTTTCCTCAGTTTGGGCCTTTGCTATTCTGACTGCCTTCCCAGCCTTTTTCTGCTTTTAACTGATAAAGTTCTCTGTCCTGCTCTCTGTGTTTCTTATATTTCCTGAATGCTGTCCTTTCTCCTTAACCTTCCCTGCCATCTCTTTGAGAACCATAGCTTTTTCCTTCGTTGTGTTTTATTGATTTGCTTTATACAAAGGCTTTGTTGCCTCTGTGATGGCTCTTTGATCACTCCCCATTGTTCCTCCACCCTTCTTCTTGCCTGTTTGCTAGTGCTTTTCTGAGGCACTCTCTCATTTTCCCAAAGTCAGCCCTCCTAAAGTCCAGTACTCTTGCTTTTGTATGGCTTGATTGTATGGCTGTGTTTATCGTGAACCACACTGTTTGGTGGTCGCTTGTTCCCAGATGGCTACCCACTTCAAATCTGAGATTCTTTCTCCATCCCCATTTGAGAGTACCAGGTCTAAGATTGCTCCCTCCTGAGTGGGTTCCAATACTAGCTGTCTGAGGCATGCCCCTGTAGGGCATCAAGAATGACCCTGTTTTGATGCTCTGCAGCAAAGGTGCTCCATTAACATCTGGCATATTCAGGTCCCCCATCAACAATATCTCGCTTTTTCTGCCATTCTAAGAAAGCCTTCTGTCATTTTCTTGTCCATTCCTCTCCTGAGATGGGGTCTTATAAACCCCATGCGGATTGTGGTGCCATTTCCTGTCTCCAGGGTGACCCAAAGTGCCTCATCTGCTCCCCTGTTTACTCTTTAGTTCTGTTGCTTTGATTCTTCCTTTACATGAGAGCTACTCCTCCTCTTACCCTCCCTGTCCCTCCTGTAGATTGTGTATCCTGGTATGTTGACATCCCAGTCATGGTTCTCTGTGTACCATGTTTCTGTGACTGCCACAATATCCAGGCAACCCTCTTCCATCAAGGCCACTAGTTCAGGGAGCTTGTTACACAGACTACGGGCATTGGTACTCATCACCCTCCACTTTTTGATAGCCTTACCCCTTTTAGCTCCATTTCTGTCCTTACTGCCTTTGCCTTTAGATAGTCAATACAGTGTATCTGACCCCTCAGTAGCAGCACAAGCAAGATATACTGGTCCGCCCCTCCTCTCTGCAGCTCATGGAGCCACGGTTACTGCCTCCCTCAGCTGTAGGTCATTTAATCAGCTGCAGTAACCGGGAGATATAATGTCCCGAAAAAATACACAGTCTCAAGCAGAGTGGAGCACTGGCACAGTTCTACAATGTTGCAGGCAGCAGGTACACATTAGATGTTAGCTGTTAGATAGTCAATACAGCATACCAGGTTTGCCAGCCCAGCACTAAACTTAGCCTTTGAGAGAAATTTCATTTTTGTCATTTTCCCCCAATGTTATCAGTCTATGTTTACACAGATACTTATAATGATTATTTATTTTTGCATTTCTTTATTTTTTCAAATAATAACTTGGAAAGAAACACTGAGCTGAGGCTAATTTCCAGGTATGACCCAGAGGAGGGGAATATGGAGTGAATACAGAGAAGTAACAATTACAAACAACCAAACACGGAAAATGCAATAAACAAAACAGCACATTATTTAAACTGATTCCTATTTGAAGACCAGTAAAGTATTCAGTGCACTATTTTTTTATTTTAGTCTTTGGTGACTGTGTAAGGCCCACTGGGCACAAGTGCCTGTTTTCAGGGGTGACCTGGGAGCACTCCAGACCATTAATTCAGTGATGTGCCTGCTTATCATGTGTACTCAGTATGTTTGTATGCTACCCCATACCTGGTTAAATATAAATGTGTTTGCTGGATCATGTGATGCCTGGGTCAGGGTAGCTGCTCCATAGACACACTCCCACCACCCTGCCCTTTTACTTCAGTTTTTCTGGCACAAAATAACCTTTGCTGCTGGGATTCAATTGGATTACACTTCCTAAGTAGAGATCGCTAAAGTTGTGGGGTGAATTCAAGTGAATGAACACTCTACGGTGGTAACAGAATGGAGGTCAAAAATGTGGCAGGCCCCGACACACCATACTACCCCACAGACACTGGAGAAGAGCATGAAGCATTCCAAAGACTCCTCCAGCTCCACTAAGCCTTCACCTACCAGCCAACAGTCCACCTTCCTGACTGAGCAAAAGTTCATGGAAGAGCTCCTACCAATTAAAAAAGTATTCCAAGAACTTACCTATGAGCTCAAGTCTCTCCGGGCCGACCTGGGTGAAGTAACTAAATTGATTTCTGATGCGGTGGCCTGCACAGCATCACTGGAGGGATGGCGCAACAGGGTACACCCGGTGTTTCCAGTGCTCAGGCAGATGCTGCACAAAATTGAAAGCAAGCTTGAAGATCTGGAAGACCGAAGTAGCCAAAATAATATAGTGATCTTCAGCCTTCCAGAAGGTGAAGAAGGAAGTTCACTGATACTGTTTTGTCAGAAGCTGTTATCCAAAATAGTGGGGGCCCTCTCCAAACAACATGACCTTTACAATTGAGAGGGCCCATAGAACTTTGCAGCTGAAACCGTCAGGAGAAGCTCCCCCCCGACCACTGATCCTAAAATTTCTAAATTTTCTGGATAACAACATACACCTGTTCATATCCTTAAATTCACAGCACACTGAATAGAAGGTAGAGACACTCACAAGCTTGCACACACTAAAACAAGAACAAAAAAACAACAAAAGAAAAGCATTTGTAACAGGAAGAGACACAGACATGTGGAGAATGGTGCAATGCACTGGCTGTGGAGCAGCAGTCTTCCGGAAGACATTCTGGAGACTGCATTGCTGCCCTATTTGCAGGCACCTCACTGGTCTGAGGGAGGAGGTTGTTCGTTTCCATGCTGACCAGGCAATGATTTGGAAAACCTGCTCCCCCACCCAGGGACCACCCAGGCCACTGCCACTACCTCAGAGGTTGCCAAGAAAGAGGAGTGGTTGGACCATGGTGGGCTCAGGGAGGGTGAGGGTGGTGGAAGAGGCATATCCCTCCAGTTGTGCCTCTCCACAATTCATTCACCACTCTGGTGGAGCATGGTTCCTCTATGGAGGCACCTGCAGTGGCGACCAAGGAGGATGCTTGGAACCTCCACAATGGAGACCCACAGGAGGGTGGCACAGGATCCTACAGGGGAAGGAAACAACTCCTGGTGGGGAACTCAGTTTTTAGGGGGGTACAACTGGGGGAGGGAGGGGAAAGGGAGGTAAGGTGCCTGCCCAGCACCATGGCTTGGAGGGACAGGAAACAAATCCTCAGAATCATGGGAGCAGCTGCAAGGGGGAGTGAGCTAGATGTCATTATCCACCTAGGGAAGAATGACCTAGCTGAGAACGGGATCAGAGCAGTGCAACAGGAGTTTGTGGAGTTGGGGAGGGGCCTTAGACAAGTAGCACACATGGTAACTTTCTCGGAAGTGCTAGCTGTCTATGGCATGCATGAGGCTAGAGTACTCTGCACCACAGGATTCAATGACTGGCTGAAAAACTGGTGCAGAGCTCAGGGATTTGCCTTCATTGGAGACTGGGCTCCACCTGGAGGGATGCAGGCCTATACAGGCACGATGGTCTGCATCTTTCCAGGAGGGGAACCAGGATCCTAGGTGATAGGTTTAAATGCTTCATTGGCAAGCATTTAAACTAGCCAAGGGGGAGGCACTGAAAAGAAGAAGGGAAATCCTAGCCCCCCGCCAAAAAAAATCAGGGTGGTTAGTGAGGTAAACACCAAGATAGAGCAGTCAATAGGGAGAAGGGAAGGGGTAAATGGAGAAAACGACAAAGGCAGTAAGGACAGGGATGGGGCAAAAAGAAATAAAGCCATAAAAAATGGAGGGTAATGAGTACCAATGCCCATATTCTAGGTAAAAAGCTCCCTGAAATGGTGACCATGATGGAAGAGGGATACCTGGATATCATGGCAGTCACACAAACATGGTACACAGAGAACCATGAATGGGATGTCAACATACCAGGGTACACAATCTACAGGAGGGACAGGGAGGGAAGAAGAGGAGGAGGAGTAGCTGTCTATGTAACGGAAGGGATCAAAGCAACAGAGCTAAAGGGTAAAGAGGGAGGAGAGGCAGCACTGTGGGTCACCCTGGAGACTAGAAATGGCTCCACAACCTGCAAAGGGGTTGTATACAGTCCCCTGTCTCAGGGGGAGGAAATAGACAAGGAAATGATAGAAGGCATCCTTGGGATGGCAGAGAAAGGGGAGATATTGCTGATGGGGGATCTCAATATGCCAGATGTTAACTGGAGCACCTTTGCTGCAGCCACATCCAAGAGCAGGGTCATTCTCGATGCCCTACGGGGGCATGCCTCAGACAGCTAGTTTTGGAACCCACTCGGCAGGGAGCATTCCTAGACCTGGTACTTTCAAATGGGAACGGAGAGAGGATCTCTGATCTTGAAGTGGGTAGCCATCTGGGAACAAGTGACCACCAAACAGTGTGGTTTACGATAAACTTAGCTGTAGAGTCAAGCCACACAAAAGTAAAGGTACTGGACTTCAGCAGGGCTGATTTTGTCAAAATGGGATAGTGCCTAAGAAAAGCACTAGCAAACAGGCAAGAAGGTGGGGTGGAGCAACTATGGGGAAACATCAAAACCGCCATCACAGAGGCAACAAGCCGTTGTGTGAAGCAAAAAACAAATCAAAACAAAAGAAAAAAACACTGTGGTTCTCAAAGAAGTGGTGGGGAAGGTAAGGGAGAAAAAGATAGCATTCAGGAAGTATAAGGAAACACAGAAGGAGCCGGACAGAGAACTGTACCAATTAAAGCAGAAGGAAACGGGGAAGGCAGTCAGAATAGCAAAGGCCCAAACTGAGGAAAAGACATCCAACTTGTTTAAGAAGGGGGATAAAACCTTTTATAGGTACATTAGGGAGCAAAGGAAGACTAAGGCAGGGATACTAAGGCTGAATAAAGAGGAAAGTGGTTGGGCAGAGAGCAACAGTGAAAAAGCAGAGATACTGAATGAATACTTCTGCTCAGTATTCACAATGGAAAAGCAGGGGGAGATACCTGATCCAGTCAATAGAAGCACTCTGGATAGGGGGGTTGATAGTAGTCCTTTCACAGAAGAAAGGGTTCTGAAAGAACTCTTAAAACTGAAGGTGGATAAAGCAATGGGACCTGATGGGATTTACCCCAGAATTCTAAAAGAACTAAGGAAAGAACTAGTAGCACCACTGAATACCCTTTTCAATAAATCATGGGAGGATGGTGTGGTAGCTGAGGACTGGAGGAAGGCAGATGTGATTCCCTTTCACAAAAGTGGGAGCAAGACAGAGGCAGGAAACTACAGACCTGTCAGTTTGACCTCAGTGGTAGGGAAAATGATGGAATCACTTCTGAAGGAAAGAATTGTTGAGTACCTAGAGGCCAGTGGGGCACAGGACTCAAGGCAGCATGGATTCACAGCAGGAAGGTCATGTTAGACAAATCTAATTGATTTCTTTGACTGGGTGACCAAAGTAGTAGACCAGGGAGGGGCTGTGGACATGGCCTACCTAGACTTTAGCAAGGCATTTGACACAGTCCCACACAAAAGATTAATAAACAAATTAGCCAGCCTGGGAGTGGGTCCCTGGGTGGTAGCCTGCGTAAAACACTGGCTGGACAACAGGACACAGCAGGTAATAGTAAATGGAGCCCACAGTGAAGAAAGGAGGGTTACTAGTGGGGAACCGCAGGGTTCAGTACTGGGGCCGGTCCTTTTTAATGTCTTTATAAGTAACATTGCAGAGGGACTGGAAGGGAAAGTATGTCTCTTTGCAGATGACACAAATATCTGCAACAGGGTTGATAAGCAAGGTGGGATGGAAAGGATGAGAGGGGACTTGGCAAGGTTGGAGGGATGGTCAAATGTATGGCAGCTTAGATTCAATGCAAAGAAGTGCAAAGTAATGCTCCTGGGAAACAGAAACCCAGGGGAAGAGTACACAATGGGGGAGTGAGATACTGACAACAACAAAAATGGAAAGGGACTTGGGGGTAGTCATATTAGACGACCTAAAGGTGGGCCAGCAATGTGAGAAGGCAGTAAGGAGGGCTGGGGGAGATACTGGGATGCATAGACAGATGCATCACTAGTAGAAAACAGGAAGTTGTTGGCCCTCTGTCCAGACGGTTGGTAAGACCACATGTGGAGTACTGTGTACAGTTCTGGAGACCCCTTCTCCGCAAAGACATAGAAAGGGTGAAGGCTATCCGGAGGAAGGCAACCAAAATGGTGCAGGGTCTGCACTAGAAGACATATGAAGAAAGACTAAAGCAGCTTAAGATGTATAGCCTCAAGGAAAGGAGGGAGAGGGAGGACATGAGAGAAACTTTCAAATACCTCAGGAAAATCAACAAAGTCCAAGAGGGTAGCATCTTTCAGAAAAAGAGATGTGCAAGAACAAGGGGGCACAATTTGAAGATAAAGGGGGGATGGCTCAGAGGTAATGTGAGGAGGTATTTCTTCTCAGAGAGGGTTGTAGATGCATGGAACAGCCTTCCTGAGGAGGTCGTAGAGTCAAAAACAGTAGGGGAATTCAAGAATGCATGGGACAGACATAAGGCAATTCTAGTGGGAGATAGGAGGAAGTAGGCTGTTGGTTAACTTGGATCTGCAGCTTATCCGATAGGTAGGGAAATGGGCAGACTAGGTGGACCAAGCGGTCTTTATATGCCTTCAAATTCTATGTTTCTATGTTTCTATAAGACCCATGTTTTGAGCAAGACTCGTGAGATGCAAGAAATACTGTGGGAAGGAAAAAGGCTTTGTTTTGCTCATGACTTACCAGTCGCCACTAGGCAGAAGCGCGCTGCATACCATTCTCTGGTATCCAATTTCCTAGCTGCAGGGATCAAATTCAGACTAGCATACCCTGCTTGGCTGTCGTTCCTCTACAAAGGGTCTTGGCATAGCTACGATTCAGCGGATCAAGGCACCGCAGCAGTAAAGGCAGCCTTCCCTGAATTATTCAAGGACCATTGATCGTATAACCAGAAAATCTGTTATAAGTGTGCCTGCAGCACGAATGTGCGCACCATTGTCTGTGCGAACTTGGTTTCCTCACGAACGTGTGCCCTACTGTTTACCTGATCACCGTAATTCTTTATCTCACCACTAGAGGTTCCAATCAATATTTGGAAAACTTAATAGAGGTCAGCCTAACTTCATTTTGGTCTCAACCCTGATGAGGCATGCCTTTAACGACTTAAGGGTCCAGTCTGGGCAGTTATGTTTCTAATCAGCTCGCTATCACCAGCCGTCGTGGTCTGTTTTTCCTTAGTTTATCCCTGTTCTCCAAGCATACTTGACTGAACTGAGTTGGGACATTTGTTTTCCACATGTTTTTCACTCATATGGGACTGAATCCAAGGTAGCCCGCTTCACTGGTTCACTCAATTCAAGACATCTGGCTGGACTTGAAGTGATTATTATAATTAAATGCAGTATTTTCTTTTCCTTTTTTTTTCTTTTTTTGGATGCTTTTAAATTGAGGAGTTCACACCAGCAGTAGGAAAACTCCGGAGCATGGGCTCCACTAGAGTTTACTAGTTGGGCATTTATATAATAATGTAGTTTAGTGTGTAATGGAGTAGGGCAGGGATGGGGGGGCGGATGCGGTTGGATAATCTGTTCCGTAAGTGGTGCGTCACACATCGGTTCTGGGGTGGGTATGTCTGCACCTTGGCATGACAACATTTTGTTAATGTTTCACTTAATTTTAACTCAGGAATTTATTACTTTAGGGGGTTTCACAATTATAAGGTTGGAACTAATGACTTGTTTGTGGTTATATTGTTTTTTTAAAGATGTGCAGACTTGGGGGATCTATTAAGGGGACAGTTGCTAAAGGGGTTTTGTTGTCCTAATTGAAAATTCTAATTGTGGTCAGGGTTTATATTTTGTGCATGGAGGGACAGGATACAATTTTAGGGGTGGGAGGGTGGGGAGGGATCTTTAATGGACACCACTGGGCTATTGTATGTCTATATAATGGGGACTTGGTTGTTTACCTGTATAAGTTTTGTCTCACAGGACAAGCATAAATACTATGCTTGGCTATGGCTCTAGGGTTGAAATTCTGCTCTTGGAACATCAAAGGTGCACAATCCCCAACCAAGAGGGCTAAAATTCTATTACACCTCCAGAAACCTAATATTGACATGCCTTTCCTCCAGGAGACCCACCAGTCTACCTCCCAGGTTCTTTGTCTTAGGAGAGCATGGGGGGGGCTATGCACTGGGAGCTGGACTGGACACTAGGAAACAAGGTGTTGCAGTGCTAATAGCATGGCATGTACCTTTCAGGATGATCCAGCCCATAGTAGATATGCAGGGAAGATACAAACTGTTAAGAGCTATACTTGGCCACACAGAAATGATATTGGAGTCCATTTACAGCACCACCTGTGAAGACCCACAATTCTTCACTAGTATTATGACTCATTTGGCCTCCTGGTCCACCCTCCCCATACTTTTTGGGGGGGACTGGAATATACTGTAGTTCTGAGCAATACATTAGATAGATCCGGCCCTTGTTGCTCTCTCACTACACCGGCGCAGCTTGCTATGAAAGATATGATGGACACTTTGGGCCTTATAGATCCCTGGAGGGCCCTTTTCACCTCTAAAAGAGAATGCTCATTTCACTCCCTTCCCCGTAATTCATTTTCTAGAATAGACTACTTCTTGCTGGGAATTTAGCACCTTCCTACAGTTCATGCTTGTAATTACCTATCCAAGGTGATATCTGATCACCATCCAACTCTGTTACACTGGGCTCTTCCAGCCTCAGTGAAGAAGGATAAAGTTTGGAGGCTTAACCCTCGCTGCTCAAATCTACAGCCCTGGTTGCTCACCTTCAATAATTAATTGACAATTTTTATGAGCTTAACTCTCCTTCCATGCCAAAGCTTGATATGCTTTGGGGTGCAATGAAGTGTTCTCCAACAGGTGAACTTATTTGCCTCGCATCTACTCAGAAAAAAAAGATTTCCCTTCTGTCCTCATTACTGTTGCAGCAAATCAGGAATTTAGAACAGTCTCTTTCCTCCTACTCTACTGCTGCTGAGTTTGAAAAATTAGAGTCTCTATTTCAGTTATAACACCCTCCTAAGTGACAAGGCTGAACATCCTATCCTCAGATCAAAAATTAACTACTTTGATAAGGGGGGCAAGGCTGGAAAGTTACTGGCCCTAAGGCTCAGGGCACAAGCAGTGGACAGAATAGCGTCCTCCCTCCGAGACTCTTCAGGTAACTTACTCACCTCCCTTAGAGATATCATTTCCTGTTTTCAGGCATACTATCAATCTCTCTCTCTATTCCTGCTCTGGCACACCCTTTAACAGCACTGAGTTAGGCTATTTTCTTCAAGGCATTGATCTAACATGTCTGGCACAGCATCAGATTTTCCTTCTTCAAGCCCCTCACGCATACGGGGGGGGGGTTCAACTAGACCACCAGGTAATGTCATTACATTTACTACAGCCCACGATTCGGCATGCGGTGGGGGTCCACTAGACCATCAGGTGCTTTTATTACTATTACAGATGCCACGTCAGACATACAAGGAGGGGGACCACTAGACTACCAGGGTCCGGGTGGTTGTGGACGGTGTACCTGCTGGGCGGGTGGCCACCCATGGCTGGCAGCTGTTGTGTTGCACCTTGCAATACAGCTGCCCTCCTGTGGGTGGCCAGCATTTGAGCCTGTCTTTTTCGTCTCAACTTTGAGCACCAGTGTGCGGTGCATGTAGAGGTTGAGCCAGTATGCGCCGCACATCTCGGGCTGAATATCGGGATGTGCTGCATATGCATGGGAACGCCCCCTGCATCTGTGCTGCATACATTACTAATGCACCCGGCGCATCTGGGGTTGCGCCACGCAACCTGCCCCTTTGAATATCATGCCGGGGAACTTTGGGGGGGTTACGCATGGTGCAACCCCTTTGAATATACCGGCCTATGTTCATCCCCATTCCACCTTATCTTTTGTATTTAACTTTTTAATTGATAGGGGTAATGTCCTTGTTTGCTATGTGTCAATTACATCTATTTTTGTCCCATTTTTTATCCCCTTTTTAACTTTTAACTTATCTTTTTTCCTTCACTTGTTTTATCTTTTTTCTAACTTATAATTATTTTTAGTAGATTTATTTCACTTGATCCCTGACTTTGTTTCCTTCCCTTTCTCCCTTTTATTCAACTTTCCAGAATATGAGTCTATATATATCTCTTCCACTTCCGAGACATCAGGTATAACCAATCCTATACCATCTATATTCTCCATATCTGAGTTTAAAGTACCTAACTCTGACATGTTCAATTGTTCCACTAGTGACTTGTCAGCAAACGCTGATTAAGACCTTGTTGTAACTATCATAAGTATTATAATACAATTAGCAACACAAAAGTAGCTATAACAATCATATACACAATTCCAGTTCCAGTTCTAATCACAAATTAGTCCTTTAGGCCCAAGGTTCGATAAGCCCTGAATTTTACAGAATCCAGAACCTTTGGAAGCCTGTCAATTTGCTCCTGACAATTAATTCCCAGAAAACACGCTCCCGACAACTCACTCCTGTATATTTCGCTCCTTTCCCTACCCGCTTCACATCAATTTGCTTCTGCACTCGCTCCAGCAGCACAAAACCAAACTGCAAGGTATTTTTCAAAACAAGGACATTTAAAAAAAAAAGCACTTTAAAACCAGAGACCCCAAGATGTGGGAAAATGCCCCTGCACCAGCACATTTAAGAAAAAAAAAGCACCTTAAAACCGGATGCCCCTGGGAGAAAACAAAGGAGAATCTGTTCGATAGCAGCCATCATAGTCAGATTCATCCCTTTTTAATGAAGCTTGTTTCCTAGTTTTAACAGTCTCTCAAACTTTAAAAATAGCATTTTAATACTCCCTGCTATAATGTTTTGTGATTCACCAGAGGCACTACTTAATATCTGTTTTGATTTGAATATCTAGCCTGCAGGCTTTCACCAGACCACAAACAAAAGCTGATTGTTTGATTTCTTTTATCTGTAGACACTGAGCCAGTTTGCATTCTTTGAACCAGGAGGTGAGTTGTTGACACTGACAAACTCTCCAGCACAAAGTCTCCTTGCATATTGTGGTGTGGGCTGCTTGTTATTGTACTATTCCCATTGGGTATTATTCTGTTGTATAGCAAGGGGCATCCACAGATTCAGACTTTACACTACATTAGTCCCTGAGAAGAATGCCTGCAGATGTTAGTTAGCTCAACAACAAATTAAAAACAAACAAGAAGCAATTCTAAACCATGACTAGATCTCTAGTGACATAATAGTAGAATGTTTACACAGTAGGGGGAGCAGGTTGTCTGGGAGGGAAAATGGCAGGAGTGAACTGCTGTGGGAGCGGGTCATCAGGAGCAAGTTGACCGGGAGCTAATTTGCAGAAGTGAATTGACGTAGACCCAGAACCTTTGAGGCTTTTGAGTACTTCACTGTATCTTCCACTTCCTTCTTAGAATTAATTAATCAGTCCTTTTTTTCTCCTTATTCTTTCCACTTGTATTAAACACATGTAAATCAGTCTCCAGTCAATCTCTGTAAGTTGGTGATTTAGTCTTAATTTGTTATGACCTAGTCAATCTTTCTTATCAACAAACTGCTAGCAAACTGAAAACAGCTGCCAGGTGTATCTTGTTATCAGATAAACTATTATCAGTTGAATATCAGGTGTGTTTCAAGATATGTACTGTAGGTCAAAACCAATTAGGAGCAGATTTCGCCAAGCAAGCTCTGATAGTCCTCCACAGGCACTTCTCCTATGCTTCCACTTGATAAATCTTCTGTCCATGGATTTCTTCTGTATTTTTGATCCAGGAACATCCCTCACCAGTGTATTGTATCCAGCCCTTATCAAAAAATACAAAAGAAATTAATCAGCTTCACAATCACAGTATTTTATCTAATGTTGTCTAATTACACACACAGACACATCTAGAACTAGTTTAGTCACTTAAATCACTTAATCGCTTAATCACTATATTCTATATATTATGTTCAAAGAAGTTCTCTATTTTCTCAATTGTCAGTATTTTCAGTATTCATACTTAGGAATTAGTTATATCAAAATATGGAAGGATATAACTAACATCATCTGCACCCTCTAAATCTTAGCTTAGACAGCTGTAATTTCGCTACACTTCTTAACTTATAGGCTTTCCAAAATTATGACTTGCTGCTTCCAGTATCAATTCAATTCACAAACCAACCAAACCAGCCTTATTTCCAGTTTGAAATAAAATTCGACCACAGTGAAGTTTAAGAAAAAACTGCCAGTGTCCAAGGATGCTGAAGAAGAGTGCAAAAAATCCCCGACTAAACTGCTGCTGCAGGTTTAAATGCAGATCTGCAGGTATACTGGTATGCTGGTAAACTTAAAATCAGATAGTACTTGAGTGGCTTTTAAATGTCCCATCTAGTTCATCAGGAATAAAGGTAAATAACACAAACAGCACAAATGGTGCACATTCAGTAATATCAAATATGAGTGTGCTGTCTCCACGTGAAAAGGAGAGCATAAAATCAGTGAAGATAATAAAATAGTAAAATAGTATGACCAAGAGAAAGAAAGGACAAAGAAAAAAAATAACCAGACCGCAGC
The DNA here is from genome assembly GCA_016271365.2 of Neoceratodus forsteri. Classification (NCBI taxonomy): domain Eukaryota; kingdom Metazoa; phylum Chordata; order Ceratodontiformes; family Ceratodontidae; genus Neoceratodus; species Neoceratodus forsteri. Next base: position 36,525,556 of record CM057450.1, read on the forward strand.
TACTGCAGCAAGCTCTGCCACTTCAAGGGTGCCTTCCAAGTGGCTGTTGTGTTTAGTAAAATGCAGAGCCTGCATGCTTAACTCCGCACTCTCAGCATCACATGTCAGAACTTGCACCTGATTTGACCTGTGCTTTATTCAAACCTTTTAAGGTGTGCGTAATTAATGCTAAAAATTTTTTTTTGTTTTACCCTCTAAGCTGAAAAAGCCTTTCAGAGTGGGCCAATCATTTCATCATTAACTTAGTGTAACACAGATTTATTCAGCAATCATTCAACAGTCATTCATCACACCATTAAACAACATATCGTTGTTAAGAAGTTGTTAGGAAGTTCTAAGATAGCCAACACACTGTGGTAGTATTTCCAGTGGTAATGCAACTAGTAATACAGTTAATAAAAAAAAATGGAATAAAAACAGAATAAACTCCCCTAGAGTGTTAGAACACCGTTGTCCACCAAATTTTCTTTCCTAGCCTGATATTGCTGCAGTTTTATTTTATTTATTTATTTAAGAATCAGTTTACAGCCTTTGAGCCAGAGGCTCGTTTCCAAAGGTACTTCGTCACATAAAGACATACATTGCGTTTCGGTTACATAGCAAAGATTTGCAAAAAATCAATAGGCATTCGCCAGAGGTGTCATGTCACATTGTGGACAGACAAATACAATTGGGTACAGGGTACATGTAAGTGATAACAGGTATTACACAAGTCGGTATCAAGTGAGTATTCTGGTAGGTAAACATTGAAACAGCTGGCACTGGCCAGGTTAAACCTAGGCATGGTGTACAGGGAAGTGGTGGAGGGGATGGTTGGGTGGAGAGCTGTCCGGGGGGCATTGTCAAGAGAAAAAAGAGGTGGAGGCTATGTTCAGAGACAGGAGCAGTTACGATGCTGAAGATGTGGTTCGAAGTGCGGTTTTGAATGTGGAGATGGTGATGGCATTGGTGATGGTGGCAGGGAGAGAGTTAAACCAGGTTGGGGCTCTATAGCTGAAGGACCTCTGGCCACGGCTGGTTCTTGTTCTGGGACCTTTAGAGTGGTCTTGTAGGAAGACCGTGTTGCAAATGGTGGGAGGGCTCTGGTGGATGGATGTCATGCTACTCAGGGGGAGAGCCAAGTAGGGTTTTTTGGTGAGGAGACAGGTCTGGTATCGGAGTCGTTCATCCAGGGTAAGCAGGTTAGCATCAACATATAGCTGACAGGTGTGTGTGAGCCTGGGGCACCAGTAATCAATCTGCATGCTTTATTCAGGGTTAGTAAAATTTTGTTGAGTGCAGTGGTGTCAGCAGCATCAGATACTGGTAGACCATAGTCTGGACAAAGGACAGAACGGATGATGTAACAGCTAGCCGGAGGAGCATTTGGGAGGCAGATTTTATGGCAGAATAGGATGCCAAGCTCAATGCTGGTGGCGGATGTTAGGCCATGTGGTTGGAAATGGAGGGCTGAATCAAGCTAACCCTCAAGGTATTTGTAGAGCAGACTGTTCCAGTGGTTGGTTGGTGCTTGGAAGGATATAGAGGGTGGTTGCTAGCTTTGTTTTGGGGTGTGAAAAGAGCATAGTTTTGGTTTTGTTAAGATTGATGAAGAGTCTGCGCCCTTAAACCAAGCCTCGCACTGTTGAAAGACTGCTGTAGGAGTCCTGTAGGGAGATGGGATTACGGTGGTGGCAAAAAGGACAGCTGCCTGCATGCAGAATTTTGCCAGAGCATGCACTGGGAGGTGTTCAGATACAGCAAGAAGAGAAGGGGCCCAGGATGGAGCCTTGGGGGACCCCAGAGAGAATGGGACGAGAATGGAGAGTGGTATTAATCTTGACACACTGGGATCGAGTGTCAAGATAGCTAGCACACCATGCCAGGGGCCAGCTGAGAGACCAGTGAGGCAGAGTGCATTAGCAGCAGTGGATGGGAGACAGTGTCAAAGCCTTTGAGAGAGGTCAATGAACACTGCACCAGCTAGGGAGCTGGTATCCAAGGAGGAGTGTAGGAAGTTGGAGAATTCAATAAGGGCAGTGCTGGTACTGTGACCCACACGAAGCTATGTTGCTCTGGGCATAAGATGTTATGCTTAGCCAGATAATCAGTGATTTGAATGGCCACCACTTTCTCCAGGGCTTTAGAGAGGGAGGGAGGATGGAGATTGGCCGTAGTTGTTGGTCATGACCTGTCACCTCCTTTATGAATAGGTGTGATAATGGCTGTTTTCCAAGCTGTGGGGAATTGTCCCAGGCAGAGGACTGGTTAATTAGGCTTGTGAGAGGTGCAAGGACTTCATCTAGCACCAGCCTGAGGATGCTGGGGTCCAGTGAGTCACTGCCGGGATTGTTGCCATTGAGAGCTTTGAATTGATGGGTCTGGCTTCCCAGGTGGAAATCTTTCGAGGAGGAAGCTGGGGTGCTGGAGGACAGGGGGAGTTTGGCTGGGGGGAGGGTCAAAGAAATTACTAGGGAGGACTGAGTTAAGGTCAGTGAAAGTGGTGTTGAACCAGTTAGCTATGGTGGCAGGCTCTGTGAGATTGTGCCATTTCTAGTGAGCTGGGATGGGTCAGGGGAGCAAGCTTTACCATTGAGTTGCTTAATATTATCCCAGAAGGTCCGGGCTGAGCCCCAGGAGGAGGTAAGGAGGCCTGGTAATGGTCTGCCTTGGCTTTCCTGATGGCCCATGAGCATTTATTTCGGGCTGCATTGTATGCTTGCTATCAGACAGACGACCTGTTTCCGTGGCAAGGTGCCAGAGGTTATCCGGTTTCTGGCAATGAGGGGGCCAGGCTAACCCAGGGTGCGCTCTGTTTTTGGACCGGCTTTTGGCTAAGGCAAAGAGATCACAGGCCAGTGTTGAGGGTGGAGTGAAAAGGTGAGGGCAGTATCAATGTTGGTTGCCTGCTGAATGGGGACCAGTCTATCTGGGTGAGGAGTGCCTTGTTTTTCAGCCCACCAGGGCGGAGGCGCCTCAGGAGGGTGGTCTGAGCTTTGGGTTTGGGATTCAGGGGCTACCAGTGGAATAGGATAGGAGTGGTCACCAGGAGTCTGGGAGGACCTGATGTTTTGGATTTTATGGGGTTCAAGTTAGTTATAATAACATCCAGCAGGGTGCTGGTACCACTCTTAGGTTAAGTCTCGTGGGCTGGGTGATGAGTTGTGTCAGATCCTGGCGCAAATGAGTCTCTGGTGGTGGATGAGGAGGTGCTGAGCTAATTTACATTAAGTGTCCCCACTAGGATTTGTTCTGGCCTTATGGTGGAGGGGTGCCAGGTAGTCCGTTAAAGATATCAGGCTGGGTGCTGGTTCTTTGGGGGAACGAGGCTGTGGTGAGATAGAGAGGCTCCTAGAGGGGTCTGGGGTGAGTCTGAGGGAAGGGCCTGGGCCCCATTTATGAGGGCAGGGTGGGAGTGTGTCCAGGTATTGTGTCCCTGGTGTAGATTGCACAGCCTCCCCTCGTTTGTTTACTCCGGTCCTCCCAGTATAAGGTATAGCCTGGGAGGAGACAAATGAGTCAGGAGTTGATTTGACAGCCAGGTTTCAACCAGGGCTATGAGGTCTGGTTGGTGAGCCAAGGCCCAGCACTGTAGGCATCAAACTTCTTCAGCAGGCTGCATATGTTCATGGAGGCTACTCAAGACCAGTGGGCTGAGTGGGTGGATGGGAGGGGCAGGGCCTGGGTTGTGTATGTTCCTGTTAGGGAGTAGAAGAGGAGGAAGTGCTCTGGTCACGAGGGAGGTAGATGGAGAGTTTACTACCGGAGCGATAGAATAAGGAATGGGATTTGGTTGCACAAGGGGTGGTAGGGTAGCACAGGCAGAGAAGGCCTGAGTGATCAGAAGTGCAAGGGGGCTGTGGGGGAGGACAGGTGATGTCTGGAAGGGGTGAGGTGGAGAGGAGCATGGGATGTGTGGAGGAGGAGGGAGGGTGGAGCAGTGGTAAGGAGGAGGGGAGGACAGGAGGGTGGGTAGGAACACTGGAGTAGTGAGGCTGAGGGTTAATAGGGACACTGGGGTATGTGGAAGGCAAAGGGAGGAGGAGGAGAAGAGATAGACTGGCGAGCAGGGGATGCATGTGCATAGTTGGGAAGGCTGGTGGAGCTGAAGTGAGGAAAGAATGGGGGGACTAGGATGAAAGAGGGGAGATAGTAGTGCGAGATCACCTCTGAGTCTAGTTGCTGCTATGGTGTGGTGGTAGTGCATGTGCCTGAAATGCATAGAGTACCATGTTCAAGCCTTGATCAGGGCAATAGAAGAGAGCTAGACTAGTGGCTGTAGCAACAGGGAGTTGGGTTCAGGTTTGTAGATGCACTTAGATAACACTTTAGTTGTGTCACAGGGTTAGTGTGTTCTTTATAGTTATGAAATCCTGCAGTAAAAATATGCAGGTGTTCTAGGTGAGTGGTGGAACTGTGGACTTTGGAAACAAGGGTGCAGCGTTCGAATTCTGCAAGGCAGCAGGAAAAAGAGGTAAACTTATATTTTGGCAGATTGGGTAGGTAAGTGATTAAGAGGCTTAGAAAGTAGTAATAAAGTAGGTAGGCATTGTGGTGCAGAGGTAGAGCAGCTGACTCTGCTTGCAAGGGTACTGGGTTTGAACACAGCTCAGGGACAGAGTGTAGACAGGGCCAATTTTTTTAAATCTGGGCAGGAGGGAGTGAGGTATGGTTAAGAGCATAAAAATAGAGGAAGTTGTGGGCCTAATTCATTGGTTCAGAGGATAGTCAGTAGAATTTAGAGAGAAGGGTACCACGTTTGATGCTAGCAGTTGTTTAGAGATAGGCTGAAGGATGAGTGCAGAAAGTAGGTAGTAGAAGGAATCCAAGGGAACTGCAGTGACCTCTAGTGGGACAGCTGTGAAGTAGTAGCTAGGAGGGATATAGAGAGGAGCTAGAGTGGAAAGTGCAGTGACCCCTAGTGGTTGGTGTTTATAACCTGCAAATGGGAAAGTGGACACTTAGTAAAAAGGAGGGTAGGTTTTCCTGCCATTAACTCTCCACAGGTTTTCTGCTACTACCCAGGGCGGGTTCCTATGGCCACCTCAGGACTCCTGGCTCCTGTGGGTGAAAAAAGCACCAAGAAAAAGGAATCAATAACACACGACCAGCAAGATAGCCTGGAAAGACAGCCAGACCTTTTTCCAAATCTCTGAATTCACAATTCAGGCTTTTTATAAGGCAATGGTGGCATACCTTACATAATACAAAGTAACACTTTCTAGCTGTCCTGTTGCAGCTCACTCCTCCACAGTGTTTCAACATGCATGGCCTTCTGGGAACTGACCAAAGGACCACCAGAGAAACAGGAAAATATTACTTGTATTTTAGTTAGGTACTGTCTTGACTTTGGATAAGAGAACATTGACACTTTGATATTAAAGGAGGCAATACAGTGTAGTGGCTAAGGCTCTGGGGTATGTTCCTGGAGACCTGAGTTTGAATTCCACAGTCCCCACTGGATAAGGTTAAATGTTTTTTTAAGTAGTAACACATACATTTATAAAAACTAATTATAGAAAAACACTCATGCATTTATAAAAACAGATTACAGGAAAAGTATTATCTCAAAAAGTAAGGAACTTCATTACAAAGTAACTTTGTTAATGCACTAGTTAGGGTTAAAGTGACAAAAGTAGGGAAAGGTGGCATTAGGGTTTCCAGCCCTAAACCCCCCCCCCTACCACCCTGCAGGCAGCAACAATTGAGGAGTGTGCCTTGGGGTTGTCAACCCTAATGCTCACCTCATTCCATGAGTATGTAAGCTAAAATGGGTATAGTAAATGAGAGTGAGGTGAGTGTTAGGGTTGACAAGGCCCACCCCGCACCTGTTGCTGACTGCAGGGTGGGGGTGGGGTGTTAGGATTGGAAACCCTAACATCATATTTCCACACTTTTGTCACTTTAACCCAAACTAGTGTATTAAAAGGTTTTTTTTTTTTGCAATGAATTAATTTATAAGTGAAGCATTATAACCTGCAGTAACAAAATGTGAAGGTTGTGGTTTGTGTGCAGTGGTTTAGTGGAGGTTTTTAAACACTTGGCATGTTAATGTATATGGTGACAAGTTACTTTGCTGTTTACAGGTTTGTTAACTACAAACACATAGTTTTATACCTAGGCATATAAAGATCTTGATGAAGTGGTGGGTTCACCACAAAATTTGGATCAAAGATGCATGCCTTCACTACATGTTCCTAAATGTGGAAAATAAATACTTAATGAGTTAACTGATGAGTGGAACATTTGGTCTCCATTTTGGCTGTCTTCAATATTTTTCTTAGCCATTACTTTGCTGCTTGATGTATCTAGAGCAAATAAGTGCCATGTGTTTTAAGTCTTCTAGGCCACCAAGACTGCATGTAAAATTAATATGCGCTGGTTTTGATGCCACTTAATTGTATCTAGTCTCTGGTAAGTTTCTTATATTAATCTAAAATTGAAAACCCATATAGGCTTAGATTTTGTGATTATCAGCAGATGAGTGAAGGCCAGTGGAGGCTGACATACAGAGTTCAATGGTGTGTCTTGGAGGAGCATCAGAACATAAAGCAGCAGAGGGAGTTTTATAAGGTGTCCAGTTTTGATAGGTAACATTTTGGAGCAGTGGCATAGATGATGTTGTCATAGTCAATGATGAGTAACAGCATGCTTTAACTAGCCATGTTTTGATACCATGGGAAAGTCAGTGGAATACTCTATGGAACTACAGTAGTTACTCAAATTTAAGTCCACGTGTCCAAATCTGTCCCTTACTGTTTCTGTTGGTATCCCTCTTGCTAATACTAATGCTAGTACTAATTTATAAACCTAACATAGAAAGGCAGAATTTGTCATCAGAAAAGAAATGTTTGTCACATTCAATCTGCCAAAGTGTTCCCTACCTATTCTTCCTCTGTAGACCCTCTCAGATCTCTGGTGACCCTTCTTAGTCCCTATTTCTTCTGTAGTACACCCCTATGTTTATTTCTTGCCTGCATGAAGCCGCCCACCATTTTAGCCTCCTCCACTTCTACCAAAAGTCTGTTTCAGGAGTCTACATCACTTTCAGTGAAGAACAATGGCCTCAAATCTCTTTTGAACATCCTCTCCTCTAGATTCACTGCATGTCCCCTGGTCTTACTGCTGATTATCATTTGAAAGAGACTCCCCAAATGAGTTAAATGTTGATCCAATGCATGCATATTCTTCACATATCCCAACATTTCTGAAATATAAAGGGCTTGAGTTTTCAATTTAGAAGAAGAATCAGAATTTATGTAACACTTTTCAATTGTATCCTAAAGTATTTTCCAAGCAATGAGAGAAAGGTAGTGAAGTGTCTGAATGTCTTATAAGCTAATAACTTAAATGTGCTATAAGCTAATAATGTTGGTTTAATTTTACTGCCACCGAATAATTTAATAAACTTTAAAAGGCCTCTCATAGTTTGTTCACTTCTGAGAACTGTTCTATTCAGAGTATGTACAAGGACCATGCTAGTTTAGAATTAAAGGGAATCCTAGATTTGTGTACCATTTTACCTTTTCTACAGGCTGATTATAAATCTTCCAGTTAAATTTACAGGTCTGTGAACCAAAGGTCAGAATTTCAAATTTCTCAATATTAATTATTAGTTTTACATTTGTTCACAAAATAGCCAATTTATGCAATTGTCATTGTAGATCAATTGCTAATAGTGAAATTAAAATAATATACTCCACATAGGCTAAAATAGCACATGGCGTGTTAAAGATTGATAGTGGATGAAAATAATCATCAACTAGATCTAATGATTCATCATTTTTATATATATCTATATATATATTCTTTGCAAAAACATTGTTAATGCACTATTTAGGGTTGAAGTGACAAAAGCAGGGAAATGTGGCATGAGGGTTTCCAACCATAACACCCCACCTGCACCCTGCAGGCAGCAACAGGTGTGGGGTGTGCCATGGGATAGCCAACCCTAATGCTCACCCCATTCCATGTGTAAGTAAGCTGACATGAGTAAAGTATATGAAAATGGGGTGAGTGTTAGGGTTGACAACCCCATGGCACACCCCACACTTGTTGCTGCTTGCAGGTTGGGAGTGGGGTGTTAGGGTAGGAAACCCTAACACCATATTCCCTAATTTTGTTGATTCAACCCTAACTAGTGTATTAACAATGTTGTTGCAAAGAATTTCCTTACTTTTTGAGAAAGTATAATTGTATCCTCATTTGTCTGTGTGAGTGCAGGGCCCTTCTTAGATGCATACATATATATTTTATGTTGAGCACTTGCAATTGTATTAAAATAGGAATACAATTGTCAGCATAGCCTTGTTATTACCCCACATCATGAACCCAGTAATGAAAATTTTGAAATCCCCACCAAAATGTGATGTCATTACATGCCACAGGTGCATAAACACAGTTTGGGAAGGGTTTGAAAAATTACAGCTGTCATGTCCAGGAGGTGGTGTAAAAATATGGTTATGTTGAAAATTTCAAGCAAAATATTTAAAATTCGCAAAGTTGTGAGGGAGTGTAGCAACCTTTTAATGTATATGCATAACTGCGGCATTTCTGCATATTTTGACCCCAGCATTTCAACACAGCAGTCTTATGACACCTCCTGATGAACAAAGGTGATGGACATTTTCAAATCCTGCCCAAAAGGTAATTTTGCCAAGTGACTAAGAGATTGTCTTTCTAGACAGATTTGCATAATTCCAGCAACATTGCTCATGAGGTGGGATCCCAAAAATGCCACCTTGAAAATTTGACCTCAAAATATGCAAAAATGACAAAGTTAAGCCACAAAGTTGAAAACCCCATTGAAATACATTGAACCACATTTACCTTAGTTTCTCATAGTGCAGTGGTCCCTCCCCCATGCACTAAATGCCATCCTGATATACAATATAAATGTTCTTGGTAGTGTACTGGTCCCTCCCCACTCCTCCGTGCTCCATTCACCATCCTGTTTTAGAAAATAAAAGTCCCTGGTAGTCTAGTAGTTCTTCCCCCCCTCCCCTTGCTCCAAACACCGTCCTGTTATAGAAAATAAATTCCCTGGTAGTCCAGTGGTCCCCCCTCTCCGAATGCAGATCACTGTCCCATTTTATATTCATTATAATTTCACCATAATATTAAAAAACATTCCTCAGGTAGTCCAGTGGTCCCTCCCTGATCTTCAATTACCATCCCATAGTATTAAAAAATATTTCCCTGGTAGTCCACTGGTCCCACCCTCCCTTCCTCATTCTTCGATCGCTGTCCCCATATAATAACAAAAATTCCTGGTAGTTTAGTGGCCCCTTCCCCATTCTCCAATCACTGTCCCCATATATTAAAAAATTACCTGATAGTCTAGTGGTCCCTTACCACTCTCCCATTATGTAATGACCATCCATGTATAAGAAAAAAAATCCCTGGTAGTGTAGTGATCCTTCTCCCTCCATGCTATGATCCCCACCCCATTATATACTTTTTAAACTTTTCCTGGTAGTCTAGTGGTCCCTCCCCATCACCGATCGCTGTCCAAAGCAACAGCAATTGACATATCCCTGGTGGTCTAGTGGACCCCCACCCCAGAAGGTAGTGCCCCCCTTCCCCATCCTGAAACCAAGCCAGTGACTGGCACAGCCCTCCTCTCACCACCATGGCCAGCTGCCAACTCAGCTGTCAATGAAGTGCTTACTGTATACAGTAGGAGCCCATTGATTGACAGCAGAGCTGTCTATCAATGGAAGTGTACTGTTTACAGCATGCTCTCCTGACAGCTCAATTGGTGGCTGGCTGTGGAGGTGAGTGTTGGGCTATGTCAGTCACTGGCTTGATTTTGGGATTGGGGGAACGGGGTGGTGGGGTACTGCCTGCCACAGTAGGTTGGTGGGGGTCCACTAGACCACTAGGGATATATTAATTAGCATTGCACGAGACAGCAATTGGGGATAGGGAAGGATCACTGGACTACTAAGAAAAGTTTAAGAACTATAAAACAGGATGGTGATCAGAGCATGGGGAGAGCCATTAGACTACTAGGGAATTGTTTTATTATATGTGGACAGTGATTGGAGAACTGGGGAGGGAGCGGGACCACTAGACTTTCAGGGAACTGCTTTTTAATACTATGGTATGGTGGGGATCACGAAACCACTAGGGAGATTATAATATTTCGGAATGGGGTTTGGGTCTGGGGGTGTCCAGTAGACCACCAGAGATATCTTAATATTTCAGAATGGGGGATTTGATCTGGGGGGGTGCTAGATCACCAGGGCATTTCTATGTTTCAAAATGGGGGATTGGGGCTAGGGTGGGGTGGTCTGCTAGACCACTAGGGATTCATTTTAATAACTGGTGAATCGGGGCTGGGTAGGAAAGTCCATGTTCTCTGCTTTTAAGATTATCATACTTGTCCATATGTAATGGGTCCCAACCCTATTATAATCCTCTTCTGTCTTCTTTTTCTGCAAATTTGTGAAAAAGGAGTTCTTTTTTTCATAAATTACAAAACAGGATCCTTTCCTGTGCTTCTCTTTTTGCAGTTTGCGATAAAGGATCCCTGAGCATAAAAAAAGACATGGAAGAGTATTTGAACATGATGAAAAAACACATTTCCAAGTAATTTTTTAAAAAAAACAACATCAGAATCACCTGAAACAGGTCTTGATAAGCAGAACACATGTGGCAGTTTCTGCTAAATACATCATGTTTTTGAGTTATTTAATTTTGTTTCCCTCGCTAACTGAAAACAAGATGGTGACAGCACGAAAAAAGAGCTCACATTTGTGATGTAAGAATCCCCATTTACAAAAAAGGCTTACCCATTTGGGACAAAGGGTCCTTTTTTGGGGCTCACATGTAATTGGAGAGTGAAATTCCAATTGAAAATAATGAGAAACGTTAACATTTAATAGCTTTGGAATGGATTAAAGTGGCTGTTAACCTCAGCTATAGGGCTGTGACTGTGCCCCTATAATATATACAAAGGGATAGATATAGATATATAGACATAGACATAGAATAAGATATAGATATAGATATAGATGTAGATATAGATATAGATATACAATCCTGTTAGCAGGCTAAAATACAGCCAGAAACTGCTACAGTTGCTAAAAATGCCCTTAAAATGCCAAATACTCAAGTTTCTGCTATGCAGAGTTTGGAGTATTCTGGTCCCAGAGTGCTTCACTGTGAGTTAGTGACACTCAGGATTGTACCCCCTTTGTTTACTGTGCACAGTCCCATGTGCAGATCCCTTCCACAATACACAGAAGCTCACAGGCTGCAAAATAGATCCACAAACCTAGGAATTAGGTACTGCATCAATACTTCTCCCTACCTAATGCACCTCACACCCAATAATTCCTCATTTATCACCACCCTCTGTGTTCTTCTCTTATTCATTTCCCCACTCATCATTTTAGTTCATTCCCCCATCAGCTCCCTTAGCCTCTTGACCAACTACTTATGCGGAACTGAGCAGATTGCCTTGCTAATGTCTAGATGCAGAATGTCAACCACCTGTCCTTTAGTAACCAGTCAAAAAGTAAATCAGATTTGTTTGACGAGATCTGCCTGTCACAGACCCATGCTGCCTTCCACCTTGAATCTCAGTTGCTACCAGGAACTCCACTAACCTCTAGCTGAATATATTTCCTAGTAGTTTTCTGACTAGTGACATGAAACTGACTTGCTTGCAGTTCTCTGGCTCATTATTTTCTCTACATTTGTGCAGGGATACCATATCTACAGTTCTGCAGTCTATAGAGCTCCTCAGGCTCAAGTAGCATCTATGTAGCTCACAAAGTGGAGCTTTCAGCACCTTCACCATTCCTCTCAGCTCCCCATGGTGCAACCCATCTGACTCTAAAAATATATTTAATTCCAGGATCTCAGATCCCTTGAGTACACTTTTAGAGGCATTTGGTTCCATAAACAGTTTTGTCTTTCCGGTCTGGTGAAAAATGTTCCCTGAGGTAGCTGCCCCTTCTTCTCTTTTGTAAATACCACACAAAAGTAATCATCCAGCATTTCTGCCTTACCCTTGCCATCTTCCAGCCATCACTAGCCCTGTGTCAGCATAATGATGACTTCCTTCATCTGTGTTTCTTCTCAAATGTTGCAAAAGAAAGCCTTATCACATTTCTCAACTTGCTCCACTATCCTTAGCTCTGTTTTAGCTTTAACCTTCCTATCACCATGTTGGCCTTGCTCACTTTTTCTATGTAGGTGTCCCCTTCCCCCTTGACTCACTTTATAGTTAATTAGTTAAAATGCTTTATAGGTCAGTTTCAGAATAACAAAAAATTACAATCTGTTACAACTTTTGACAAAAAGTCAAATAATCATTAATCTCCCTGAAAGAGAGACAGTACAATGACATTCAGTACAAAGTTAACAGTAATCAAAAACACAAAGAAACATTATATTACAACAAAACTTAATTAATTAAAAAAATCATAACCAGCTAATCACATAGTATTAGTGCTATCCCTAAGGTCGTAATGAAGTAGTCAAATAAAAATTTTGCAACTCCGCTAATAACCCAGGGAAGTGAACAGGGAGAAGGGCAGGGTAAATGGAGAAAAAGGAAAAGGCAGTAAGGACAGGGATAGGGCAAAAAGGGGTAAGGCCTTCAAAAAATGGATGGTATTGAGTACCAATGCCCATAGTCTAGGTAACAAACTCCCTGAACTGGTGCCTTGATGAAAGAGGGAAGCCTGGATATTGTGGCAGTCACAGAAACATGGTATGCAGAGAACCATGACTGGGATGTCAACATACCAGGGTACACAATCTACAGGAGGGACAGGGAGGGTAGAAGAAGAAGAGGAGGAGGAGGAGGAGCTCTCTATGTAAGGAAAGGGATCAAAGCAATGGAACAAAAGCATAAACGGGGTGGGAAGGAGGTACTGTGGGTCACCCTGGAGACTAGAAATGGCAGCACAATCCACACAGGGGTTGTATACAGACCCCCCATCTTAGGTGGAGGAAATGGACAAAGAAATGACAGAAGGGATCCTTAGGATGGCAGAGAAAGTGGAGATATTGTTGATGGGGGACCTAAATATGTCATATGTTGGCTGGAGCACATTTGCTACAGCCACATCCAAGAGCAGGGCCATTCTCAATGTCCCACAGGGGGCATGCCTCAGACAGCTAGTGTTGGAACCCACTCGAGAGGGAGCAATCTTAGACCTGGTACTCTCAAATGGGGATGGATGAGGATCTCAGATCTAGAAGTGAGTAACCAACTGGGAACAATTTACCAACAAACAGTGGGGTTCATGATTAGAGATGCAGCAAATTTAAATTCCACCAATGAAGTCCATACAAAGTGGGCACTTCATGTTGGCACTTCATTATGCTGAGTGCCCTATAGGAGGCTCACTTCATCTTGTTATTATTGCTTTGCGTTATCATTCCACCTTAAACTCAAAGTAAGGCAGAGTGACAACAACAATGGCAGCACCCCACCCACACAGTCACAAGAATTAATGTGCATCCCCAAAGTGTTACTGTCTTATGTCCAGAAAACTCCCCAGTGCTGAGCTGACAAAGTGAAATGAGAGTGTAACAAGAAATGCAAAGTGTCCCAGAATTAATGGTGCACTCAGTCATGCATGCAATGGTCACACACACAGTCACTAGAATTAATGTGCATCCCCAAAATGCTACTGTCTTGTGTCCAGAAACTCCCCAGTGCTGACAAAGTGAAATGAGAGTGTAACAAGAAATGCAGTCTCCCAGAATTAATGGTGCACTGCAAACTCACAGACAGAATAAGATTGCGCTGTGCACTCAAGGGATGCATACCAAAAGGCACAGCAACACCTATCCAGTGCTGACAAGTCACAAATCCAAATCTGGAAAGGAATACCTTTTGACAGCTGGGGGATTAATGCATGGCAGTAACAATCCACTACCAAAGCAGTATAAAAAATTCAAGCAGGTGCGGTGGATAGCAAGTTCACACTGCTGCAATTACTCTGTGGCACAATAAAAAGTGTCTGATTTAATGGCAAGCATCGCACACACACTCACACACACACTACAAGTAATGTGTAACAAATTGAAAACCTTTAGTAATATAACCAAATGTTTTAAACAGACAAATAATACACTGCTGCACCACAACAATCAGCAAAAAACTGTCAAGAATTCCTGAAAATATTGCTGTGTGTACATTAACACAGTTATACAAGAAAAATATAAACAAAACAGAAAGACTGTCTTTTTCTCCCAGTTAATGTACCTACACCACAAATACACCCCTCCCCCGAAGCACACTTCACAGTATACAGACTGACTGTTCTACATTAACATTCAAAATCCACACACAACAGTAAACACTCGATGATATGAGCACAGAAGGGTTTCCTACAATCGATGTACTAAATTTTGAGCAAAACAAAAAATACCCAAAAAGGCATTTTAAACAGCTTTTAGAGGTTTTGAATCACAGAGCTCTGAGAGCAAACTGTCTCCAGCTACCACTACACACACTCTACCCAGGCCAGAACTGAGGCTGTGCAGAACAATCTAGAGCCCATGTGACCTGCAATTTCATGAATAACTTCAGAATTTTATTTGGAGCTCAATTACAAGGTGAAGTGAGACAAACTGCATTGATTTCAATGTACTTCACCTTAAAACTGGTGGAGAAGTGGTTTGGAGAAGGCGGAATAATGCAAAGTCATTGGTTTCAATGGGCTTTGTATTCCTCATTATGAAGGGAACTACACCACTTCACATTGTGGAGTACTCTGCTGATTCCACGTTACTCCGTGAATCACTTCGCGGAGCGAATTGGGGCCACTTCGCCCACTACTATTTACAGGACTGTAACTCACATGCTGTACAGGAAGGCTCACGAACGCCTATGGTTGTACTTCTCTGATGAGCTGAGACTGTATCATCAAACTCCCCAATTTAAAAACTCTCATTAATGAGTACAGTGGTGGGGTGCTGAAGCCTGGAGAGATACTACAAAACAGGCTTACAATACATCCAAGTAACTAGTAAAAAAATAAATTGTGTGATTTATGACTTGATCGTGAATTGTGATTTGTGACTGCATTTGTGACCATGACGATGAAGAATGTGATTCAGTGTGAGATAACCAATATGGAACTGTAATGGGAACGTGAATGCCTATGGCTGTACTTACCTGATGAGCTGTAGCACACAAATCCCCAATCTAAAAACTCTTATTAATGAGTACAGTGGTGGGGTAGTGAAGCCTGGAGAGATACTACAAAATGGGCTTTCAATTCATCCAAGTAACTAGTAAAAAAATTAATTTTGTGATTTGTGACATGATCATGAATCATGATTTATGAAAGTAGAAAACAGGAGATTGTTAGCCCTCTGTACAGACAGTTGGTGAGACCCCATCTGGAGTATTGTGTGCAGTTCTGGAGACCCCATCTCAGCAAGGACATAGACAGAATGGAGGCAGTCCAGAGGAGGGCAACTAAAATGGTGCAGGGTCTTCAAAAGAAGCCATACAAAGAGAGACTAAATAAGCTTAATATGTATACCTTTGAGGAAAGGTGGGGGGGGGACATGATAGAAACTTTTAAGTACCTCAAGGGAATCAACAAAGTCCAAGAGAGCAGCATCTGTCAGAAAAAGAGATGTGCAAGAACAAGGGGACACAATTTGAAGATAGAGGAGGGATGGCTCAGGGGCAATGTGAGGAACTATTTTTTCACAGACAGGGTAGTGGACGCATGGAACCACCTTCCTGAGGAGGTTGTGGGGTCAAAAACAGTGGGGGAATTCAAGAATGCATGGGACAGATATAAGGCAATTCTTGTTGGGGGTAGGAAGAAATAGGCTGTTGGTTAACTAGGATCTGCAGCTTATCCAGTAGGTAGAGAAATGGGCAGACTAGGTGGGCCAAGCGGTCCTTATCTGCCATCAAAGTCTATGTTTCTATGTAAGTTGGAAAATTGCAATTTTGTAAAATTGAGCAGAAACTTGAATATGCTTTTTAAACACCACAGCAAATCAGGATGCATATGCTCAACATATTCTTGAGAACCCAGAGAGAAACAGCAATTTATGGAACTAGATTAAAATTCTTAGCATATCTTGCAGCAACTAAATTATATGAATTACACCAAAATCTAGGTACTAAAGAAACTCAACTCAAGAACTGTGAGACCATTCAAATAAAGTTCCAGATTATGGGGCCCGATTCTAGAAAGAATATGCCAAAGTGTAATGCAGTTAAGACAAAGGAAATGTTGCGACTCGCAAATAACGACAAGCAGTTGTGACATGCGGGATTCTAGAAAACGACATGCGCCAAAATGTAAGTAAATACTCCAAAGTCAACACACACCGTAGTTGCAACATTCCTGCAGGTACGCCACTGCGTAAATGTACATATGCCAAGAAAAAACAACAGATACGCCAAGAAAAGAACAACAGATACGCCAAAGCGGGATTCTAGAAGGTGCAGACTGACAAGTTATATCAACCTCGGATGGCGTAACATGCACCAGGTGGCGGAAGGTGTAAGTTACACAGTATATAAAAGAGCACTCCCAGGCAGGCTGCAGAGACAGTTGCACAGCACTGTGAACAACACAAAGATAGCAGACAGCCACAGGACAGCAATGGCAGGACCAGCAGCTATGCTAGGTATGCTACTATTGAACCGGGTGGGACAGGCACAGGAGGCAATGGAATGTCTGGAGCAAGGAAAACAGGCAGCATCCAGGACAGCACAGACCTTGTAGATGCCATGCACCACATGTGTACAGGCCACGGAAGACATACCAGGACCTGATGGAGGAGCAGTGTATTGCATGCTATCTACTGCCCCAGGCCACCATCAAGGGGATATGTGATGACCTCTGCACAGACCTGCGGAGTACCACCCTCAGGGAGTGCCCAGTCCCTGTGGAGCTGAAAGTAACAGCAGCATTATGCTTCCTTGCCACAGGGACATTCCAGACCCCAACAGGTGACACCATTGGAATTTCACAGCCATCCATGTCCAGGTGTCTACATCAGTTCCTTAATGCAATGGTGGCCCACATGGGTGAGTACATCACCTTCCCTCATGAAGCACAATAGCAGCAGGCAGTAATGCAGGACTTCTACAACATTGCCCAGTTCTCATGAGTAATAGGCACCATAGACTGCACCCTTGTCACCATACAGGCACCATCAGGCAATGCGGACATGTACGTCAACAGGAAAGGGCACCACTCTATGAATATGCAGGTAGTGTGTGACAGTCAGTGCCGCATACTGGATGTGGTAGCCCAGTACCCTGGTTCCACATATGATGCTTACATCCTGTGCAACAGTGGCCTACACAAGGCCTACCAGACAGGCCAGCACATGAGAGGATAGCTACTCGGTAATGGAACACAGCATACAGCACCACAGCCCTGCACACCTGCACATCATGCATACACATGGAACACAGACTATGCAGACTTATCCTGTGTCATTCATCCCACTGGAGACAGTGGCTACCCACAGCTGTCATGGGTGATGACACCATTACACCACACGCTCACTGCAGCGCAGACAAGGTACAATGATGCACACAGCCATACCAGGTGTGTGACTGAGTGCACCTTTGATGTCCTGAAGGCACAGTTCAGGTGCATCGAAAGATCAGCAGGGGCTTTACAGTATAGTCCAGAGACAGCCTGTAAAATCTTCCTTGTGTGCAATATACTGCACAATATTGCAGTACAAAATCATGTGCCACCACCAGACCTGCTGGAGGAGGAGGAGGAGGAGGAGGACGAACAGGAGGAGAATGACATGCCAGCCAGACATGGCAGACAACACCATAACGATGCAGCGCTGGCACAGGCAGGTGAACGTGCCTGACGGGAGCTGATGGTGAGGTATTTCACCTGATGACTACCACGGTACCACCGTGACATTCACAAAAAGTCATCCGGACATGTCCAACATACCAGCGCACAGGCATGCCGCTTGGTGCAGCACACCGAACATGGTGACACTGAATATTGGCAACAGTGCCAGTGTAATGTGACCACACCCCAGTGGCACACACACACACACACACACATACAGCTGTGGAAATGGTACAGTGTGCTGCACCCAGATATAGTATGGAACTGCAATATCATACCACCACATCAGGTAAGAAGCAACAGGTACAGCACAGTCTGCTGGTATGTTGGGGGGGGGATAATCATATAGTGTGCAGTACACCATGCTTCCCAGTGGCACACAATATGAGGTATGGCATGCAATAGACCCCCAGACACCTGCAATCCCACATGGAGAAGGTGACAAACCACACCGACCACGGAGCCCCGTGGGCAGACAGGTACATAACTATCACATGCTGTGTCACCATCACACGGCTGCCACAGCACTGCATGCTGACCTACAGTAGTCCAAGTCTGCAATGACATGGCCCATGCTGTGTCACACAGCCTGTCCTGGAGTCAAACATCCTGGCACACAGTAGTGTAGGGAAATGTGTAAAGGTAGGCTGAACGCTGTGTGACCCACACACCTGTGAGGCCTACACACACACATACAGCAGAGCCAGCATATGCAGACACACACTAACAGGGTAGAAACAGTGCCATGCACAGTGTACCATGCATGCAGCAAAACGCAACACACCATGATAGAGTGCACACATGATGCAGATGCACATGCTGCAGGCAAATGTGGAACACACTGCAATTGTGGCTTGTGTTACACTTGCCACCTGCTACAGTAGCATGTGTCCTGAATAGTATCACTGACTGTGCTGTACCACCTTATGATGTATGATTAGCATGGAGCTCTGGATAGGGATGGTCCTGAGTGTAACTGTGTCGAGGAGGGGAATGTAACCGAGGGACGGCTGCCCAACAGTCCCTGTCAGGTTGTGTGCATCACATGCCAGTATACGTGAGAACACATGCAACTGCACAGCACATCAGTCGCATGCTGCAGGTGTGCGACAGTCACGTGCTGCACATGTGAACTGCATGTGAAACTACAGCACATGCAGAGAGCGGCAGGAAATAGTGCACATATGCATACATTCGCATAGTGGCCATTGCATCACAGAAATCAACCACAGAGGCAATAGGATACACCCAAGGGCTATAGGTGGCAATAGCAGTGCAAGTATGGCTAATTTGAGTGGGATGGCATCACATTTCAGCCCCACAGAGACATGCTAGGTGATTAACCTGGTGCAGCAGTGGAGGAGAACACTACTGCCACCAAGCTGCAGGAGGCATACCCCATAGTAGAGGGAAACTGTCTGGAGGAGGAGGAGGATAGCTTCAGGCCTAGAGAGGGTGGGTGGTGTGAGATGCACACCACGCCAGTTGAAACAACACTGGCTGGACCTCGCAAGGCATGACCCCATCATCCTGAGGCAGCTATTGGACATGGCTAGCAGGTGGGATGTGAAAATACGCACAGGTGTCAGACCTGTGGAAGGTAGGTTGGATGTCATCAATGGCCTACTACAGGCTGCATCCAGAAACCCATGCCTGTCTGTGTACAACTGCACTAACAACCATATACACTTCTGTTCCCACTAGTCATGAACATGTAGGGGCTGCGGGGTTGCAGCAGGGACTGTCAGGCATACCGGACAGACATCGGCAAAGTAAGTGCATACACAACACATGACAGGGACAGGGAAATGGTGTAGGCACACCAGTTGTGTGTCCCAGGGTGTGCGTGTGGCAACATGGCCAGGGCAATGTGGTGCCAGGGTGCACACAGGTGCCATGGGATGTGGCAGTGCCAAGGTTCTGGATGAACATGTTTGTGTGATCCACCCTACAGGTGGCACAGTGGTGACTGCCCGCATTGGCAGGGGCCTGTGTGAGGCATGGTAGCAGTGTGCTGTCCACATAAACAGCATGCTGGATGCAAACGTTGTGGTACATACCAATGCCTGTGTAGTGTGCTAACAGTAATACGTGTCCCATTGCCATTTTACAGGTGGCAGGCATGGAGGGGGACACCACAATATACCCCCCAGACATAGGGTACTCCTGTATGCCATGGAGGCACAGAAACAGACACGGCGCCATCACAGAAGAGCACGGCCCCTGCCAAAAGAGAGCGATCAAGATGAGGATGAAGTGGGGGTGGAGCTGCTGGAGGCTGAGGTTGTTGGGCCCAATGCTGCTGGGGAAACAGACCAGTAGGAGCAAGAGAGGCTTGCTGGGCCAGAGGACATGCCACAGCAGGTGGATGCAGGGATGGCCACCCCTGAGGCCAGTACGCCACTGGGAAACATTGCCCAAGGACCACCTAAAGATGAAATGGCAGGACAGGGCACAGGCAACACTGGCGGTGACAGTGTTGCCATGGTGGAGGCATGCATGGACAATGCTGCTGTGGGCATGCCAGTGTGTGATGCAGCACTGGATGGTTGCCCTGCTGAGGGGCAACAGGTGCCTCAGGCAGGCCCTGACAATGGCACAGGCAGTGGGACAGGGGCACAGGGCCAAGGTAATGTGGCCGATGATGTGGCGGAACAGGCTCATGCACAGCATGCCATTCCCTTGGGGATGTTCAGCATGACCCTGTACCATCACCCCTGCTGCAAAGGGAGCACAATGAGGATGCTTGAAAGTCTGGTAGATGCCATCATGCAGGACGTGGGCCATCTGCATGCCTCACTGAGGGCACTGATGGCAGCCCTGTATGAATAGTAAGCTTACGGACTATGCACAGAGGTGCCCCGTGTTGGCTGCTTTATAGTTGCATCCTTTGTACAGATCATGGTTGTAGTCATAGGGTGGGAATGTGTTGCTGTGATATGGGCGGAATGCCAGTGTTGATGGGTGGTTGTGTGTCTGGGCCACACGTGTGCCCTGTTAGTGGTGATGGCCTGGGTGGGGTGCATGCCTGTACACATGTTCAGTTGCAATGTATATACATTTTGTGCTGTAATATATGGGCATTGTACATGTGACACATGTTGCTTTATTAAACGTTGCTCTTGATTGACATACACCATGGCCCTGTGTTCATTCACTGTGATAGTACTTGTATGTTGTGTGTGTGTGCTGCTACATGTGGACACCGGCATTGTAATGCATTCTGCCCTATGGTGTCAGTTGTTGTGTGTTGTTGCAGGCACATGCCATGGCTGTGTGGGATGCACAGTGCCCAGCACTGTCATGCCACAGGGGATGTGCTCATGTGGTGCATGCCACCAGTGTCGGCAGTGCACAGAGGTTTGCCATGTTCCCAGACCCCTCCATTCAGCATGCCCATCAACTGTGATGGCTGTGGGCCTGTTTGGTGCCACAACACCATGGGGCATCTCTGGCCATGGCGGTGGTACCGGTGGCACATGGGCCTGGGACACCAGGCCACAGCCGTGTACTGGAGCTGTGCCACCTAGTAGTGCTCACCTGCCATGGTGTCACTGTAAACACAACCTGGTGGCCATGGCCGGTGTGTGGCACCTGGCAGCAATGACATCTACATCATGTGTCACTGGCTTTTGTGTGCCATCTGCTGTGCATGCTTGGTCTGGAGCTGGACACACACAGCTCAGGGCGTCTGCCCATTGCTGTACTGCTTGGTGCTTGTGCTGTGTGTGTGGCAGTTGTAGATCCAGGCCAGCCGTAGTGCCACAGCCAGTGTGCGGTGGTCCCGTAGACCATGCGGACCTGCACTGTTGTCAGCTGTCACCGGTGTGTGTGCCCTGTGTCCTACATCTGGGCTGTGCAGCATCTGCCATTGTGTCTGTGCGTCCATGTGTGCAGTGTCATTCCATGTGGTGGTTTTGTGGTATGTGGTCATTGTACTGGCCCATCCCCCTGCTGGTACCCTCCCATGCACACCACTAGCTGTGGCCATGGCCACTGGCACATGTTGTATGTGCCAGCCCAGGTTCACTTGGCACAACGTCTGTCTGTGCCACCGGTACATGTCGGCCCTGCCCTTGTGAACTCTGCTGACTGTGGACAGTGTGTCACTCCTCAATGTGGCCAACGTATGCCTTGGTCTGTGTCATCCTGTAGTACATGTGTACTCCATGTACCCGTCCCAACACTCACCATCTGGGATCTGAACACCTGTGCCAGTGCATGCTGCATACACACCGTGCCCATGCTGGGCGATGCTGTCCCATTGACTGGTTGCCACCTCATCCACAAAGCCAACCACTGGATCCACAGTGTGGGCTCATCCATGGTTGTGACCCCTGCTGCTGGTCATCACAGGGTACTGTAAACATGACACATGGCTACACTGTGTGATGGGAGTCATTTATTCATGGTGTACCCATTCAGCAATGACTGCACTACACACATTGATATTGTGTTATACCCAACACACACTCACGCTCACACACCCACACATGCATGCATATGTCCACACACCCACATCTCTGTGTCATGCACAGTGCCCCCCAACCCATGGTACTGAGCAGACATGCCATTGCCCCCTGCCCATCTGTCCCTACACTACCCACCCACCCACCATATGTACCACGCAGCTGGGCATCCTACAGCCATCTACCATGGCCATGCCATGCTCATACACATGTGTCAGGGGATGTGTGCTGGACTGTGGATACCTCCACTGTGCCCATTGGATGTGCCAAGCCCTGCTGGGCCTTTACTGGTGGTGCACCCTGTGGCCCTGTGTCTGTCCCCACAGTGGCTCTGCTGCACCTCTGCCCTGTCATGCCACCATGCCTTGCTGCCATGGGCAGTGTCGGCTGTGCTGCTGCTACACTATGCATACCCGTCTCCTGTGTGGACTGTCTGGCTGCCTGTGTGGACTGTGTTGCTGAAAACACTAGATGCATGCCTTGCTGTATGGGCGAAGGACCTCTCACAGTGGTGGTGGGCCTGTCTGGGTGTGTGGAGGTAGTATGAACCTCTGGTGCCGTGCTGGTGTCGGACATAGCACTGATGTGCATCACAACGGGTGCACTGCTGGGGCTGCTGTGTCTGTGTCCACCATGCTGTGTTGGGCATGTGCCTCTAGCTGCATGGGTGTGCCTGGGGCTGCTGCCACTGCTTGGGTCACGGCTGGGGGAGGGTGTGGCACTGGCAATGGTGGCTGTCTGTGTGTATGCATCTGCCTTCGCTGGTGGTGTCACACTCTGGGGCATGTGCTGCAGGTGTTTTAGTGGCTGCAGGGTGCACACTATGGCCTGCAGGGCCATGGCCATGGCTGCATTGTGGCTCTGTTGCTGTGCCAGCATGTGGTCCATGACAATTGTGCAGTGGTCCATGAATGCCGCCTGGCATTCAGCATAATGCCGTGTGCCCTGGATTGCATCCCCCATATTGCCCATGCTCACAATGGTCTCCCTGGTGCATGCCTGCAGACTACTGGATATGGTGGACAGGTGTACTTCCAGGCTCAGTTGTTGGTCCAGCATGGCCTGCCCGATGGTTCCCAGCTCCTTCCTCAAGTCCCCCTTCCTGGACAGGAATGGATTGGCAGTAGTTCCCTACATAGGCTGGCGGGTACAGCTTGTCCTGTAAGTCCTGCATGGCCTCATCCAGCTGCTCCTTCAGTCCATGACTACTCAAGGGACTCACAGTCCTTGCCACTATCCCCTGTGTGATTGCTGGCACTGGTTTGGACACATGCAGATGGGGTTCAGTCCTTCTAGCTGTCTCTGCCAGTGGAGTGTCCCTGCTGTCATCCTCATTGGTCCCCTGCTGTTGGCTGTGCCGGCTTGCTGCACTCTCCACACTGCTGTCCACCTCCTCTCTCATGGGCCTGTCACTGGCCTTGCTGACGTCAAACTCCACTATGGGATCAGGTGTGTCGACCAATGGGGTGCTGTGGGCTGGGCTTGTGCCACTTGCTGCTGTGCCAGTGTCCTGGGCTGTGCCTGTGGCTCCCTGGCTATGCTGCTGGCTATGCTGCTGCTGCTGCTGTCCACTATGTCCTACTCCCATTGGCCAACTGTCACCAGCGGCTACTGCACCTGTTGGATGGACAATATTTCAGTGTGTGTTGTGCAGTCCTGCCTCTTGTACTGCTGCCCTGCTAGTGTCCTGGCTACACAGTGACACTGTGGCCTGTCACGGCCCTGTGTCCCGCTGTGCTACCAGGTTCATGCCACCCTAGAGATGCTTGTGTTTGCCCCAGCAGCTGTTCACATGACATTACCCCTTCACCCCCCCAGCAGCAGGCAGTGTGTCATTACCCCATGGTACATCCCCTGGCAGCAGGTACCATGTCATTAGCCCAGCCCCCCCCAAGCAGCAGGCCACAGAGCATTACCCTATGCCTCTTACCCACCCAGCAGCAGGCACCATATCATTAACCCTGGTCCCCCTCCCCAACAGCAGGCCACACAGTATTATCCTATGTCCCCAACCCAACCAGCAGGAGGCACCATAACATTAACCCAGCCTCCCCCCAACAGCAGGCCACACAGCATTACCCTATGCTCCCCCCAGCTAGCAGCAGGCAACATAGCATTAACCAGGCCCCCCACCCTCTGGCTGCAGTGGGCTACATGTTAATACCCCATGCCCCCCCCACTGCAGTGGCCAAAACTGCCGTGGCCCTGGCCCACCTGTCACATGCATTGCTCCCTGGTGTCCCTATCTGTGCCTGTTTGATGTCTGTAGTTTTCCAGGTCTGTGTCCCCACTGATGCTCTTCTGGCTCAGGTATGTGGCTATCTTCCTCTCCAGGCTGGTGAGTGGCTGCTGCTGGATGGATCCTCCCCCATGCCCTGGGTGCTGTGTCTGTTCTGTGCCAGCTTCCTCTTCACTAGGCATTTCAGGCCATTGGACTTCTTTAGTAGATCATGCACTGCTCTTCTTTGTGGTTCTACAGCATTTATTTTACAGACGACTTTGTCCAATGCCTTCCTTTTTTTCTCCCTCTTCTTTTTCTCCCATCACGGCTCATGAGTAGGGCATGATGTTTGTCTGTCACTGCCACCAGGATCTCTACTTCAACATGGCTGAAGTTCTTTTTGTGCCTCTGCCTCTCTGTTGCTCTTTCTTCCATGTCTCTGTTGTGTTCTCCAGTGGTATTTGTGTGGCGTATCTTCTGCATGTCTTAAGTGTTGCACCCATTTATATTGCGTATGCTGTGGTTCGTGACATGTACATTTCTGAATGGTGTATGTCTCACATGTTGTAGAATGTGTCGTATCAGGCATGTTGCAATTGCTATGGCGTATTGCGCGCATTTGCCTTATTTACATCTGCCGTATCTGGGCTACTAGAATTGGGCCCTTTGTGTTTGTGTAAAATGCACTAGCTAAATACATAGTTTTATGCTTCTTGTACCCTTTGAAGATCCTCAAACTTAGCAAGACCTATTAATGTATATTATTAAAAGATTTTTGTAAAAATTATGTTGATCCAATACAGTGATACCTAAGATTTGTGAGCCTGACTTAGATGACTATCTTTCAAATGTCAAAAGCACAAGGAGGATTCAGTCTCTCTAACATTCATAAATTTAAATTTCTCTTTATAGGAAAGATACGGGAGCATAGAAATCTCCACAGTTGTCAGCTTTAACCAATAATGTATGGTCCTGAACTATACTAAAGGCAGTAAATTAACTTCACCAAGTCCTGCACTTAATGAGGATGCTGGTCCTGTATGCCTGTCGAAACCTTTGAAATTGACCTATTGAAAGTTAATAAGAACTTTATCCTAGTGGAAATGTCTACGTGACCCCAGATTTTACTCCCATATAATAATTGTGATTTTAATTTGCCCTACTGGCAACAATATCTGATTTAATGGAGAAGCCACCATATACTGCAGTTTATTAAAAGCGGATATTTCCAAAAAGTTTGTTCAGTGTTCACCTTAAGTGCCTTTATATGTTCTTCCCGTAGAGAGTTGTGATCATGCACAATTCCTAAATAAGGACATGATTTAACTTCTTCCAAAGTATTACCATTTATGATCCATTAAAATCTCTCTACTTTTACTGAACTGAAGAACCTTTGACTTATTAGCATTCATTTTTAAGTGGATTGAAGAGCTAACATCTGGTAATGTGCAGTAAACCAGATAGAACTAATGATACAGTGCATATGCTAAAGCTGTAATTTTCCTATCAAGAATAGCAGGAGAGTCTGATGAAATTTTGAAGACAGCAAGTAGAACTTCACTTATGTGTAAGTTGAAAAGTGCAGGTGCAAGAAGAAACTCCTGCTTGACCCCCTCATTTGTTAATAATGGGTAAAACAGGGAACCAGATTGTGAAAATGTAATTTGTGACCAGATTTGAGAATATAAATTGAGAACCATGTTTCATAAATTCTCATCCTTTCCTTGCTGTTTTATTTTTTCCCCATAGAACATTTGTAGAGAATGATTTGAAAGCTGCAAAGTAATCTATAAAAGAAACAAAAACATTTTGCTGTCTTTAAGATACTTATTCAAAATACAAGAGTCTACTAAACACTGCTCAATTGTGGCTTGTAAAGATCCCTTTATATCTCCTGAATGCCATCCATTATTCTCCCACCACACTTTTCACTTCCATTATAAACCAAATCAGTTTTCTGTATTTCTTTCTAATCCCCATCAGCCTTAAGCAGGATCTGGTGACACCCTGTAGGCTATTAGTAATGATGGTCCATTTATCCTCTACTCCCAACCCACTTTTCATCTGCCAACCTGTTTCTAAGCTCCCCCCTCACCTCATTAAAAGTTTCCCTTCTGAAATCTAGGACTATAGTTTTGGAGTTGGTTTCTTTCTTACCTAGTTTGATAGCAAGCTACACTGATAGATGGCAGACAATACCCAATGACTCTCCTACTTTAATGTTCTTGACAAAGAGGCTGTCTGTTAGTACAAGGTCCAGGGTCACCCATCCCCTCATTGGCAACCTCAACCCTTGACTAAGAAGCCATCTTGGAATGCATCCATGAGTACCTGACTTCTTTGCTTGCTCCCAGAATTTTCCAGTCTACATCATTAAGGCTAATGTTTCCCATGATCACCACTTTCCAATGTGATGTTAATGTTGCATTTTGCCCTTCTCATTTCCCCTTCAATGCCGTTGTCCCCCCCCATCCTTTTGATTCTGATGCCTATAGAGCATCACTCAATCTCACCTTCCTGCCCCCCTCCAGCTGCAACCACAGTGATCTTGTTTCTGCTGTCTCAGTCACTATCATATCCCTGGTTGCCTTGATGCCCTCATTCATGTACAGGGTCATGCCTCCTCCTTTGCCCCCAGCCTCAGCTTTTCTAAAGGTTAAGCATCCTGGTACTGGGCTCTGTGCATGAATATGTGGGCTGTTTGTGTGATTCATGTATCTAGAGCCAGCACAGCCTGCACCCATAGACAGGTGATCACTGGCCAGTATTCACTATCACCAATCACCTGTTCATGGTCCCACTGCCCCAATGCACATGTTCATGGGGGGGGTGGTTGGATGCAGAGCAGAGGAGCCAAGAAGACATCCAATTAGATGCCTATCCTGAGTCCCAGAGTGGATCCCTTGTGCTGTGGGACCAAGTGTGTGTGGGAAGGTGCAGGTCCACCATTACACAAAGTGTGGACACTTGCCCAAATGGCTGCCCTCAGCCCTGTCCAGCTGCATAATGGGCTGGGGCAGCAGTGTGGCTGGGGTCCTGGTGCCACCGCCTGCTGTTGTCAATTAGGAGGGCACATAACAATTATGGCAGGTTCCCCCTGCTATACCTCATGCCCAACACTGCATTGCACTTGGTGCCTTTGAGAATAGTGTGTAGTGCAGACATGCTTCTGATACTCCCACTGGACTGCCAGTGGAGTATAGCTGCCCATGTTGGCAGGGGATCC
Source organism: Neoceratodus forsteri (assembly GCA_016271365.2). Lineage (NCBI taxonomy): Eukaryota > Metazoa > Chordata > Ceratodontiformes > Ceratodontidae > Neoceratodus > Neoceratodus forsteri. Next base: position 36,553,285 of record CM057450.1, read on the forward strand.
AGTGCACACCTGGCTAGCATGTGGTTTGAGAATACCACTGGGAGTCTGTGGGACCCCCACAGCATGGCATTCATGCTTAGTATTGCCTACGTGCCCCACATAAGCAGCACCTAGGCTTCATCCATAGAGCTCATTGTGAGGTCCCAGCTGTAACAGAAACCTGGGGGGCATTGTGTTACAGCCATTATGTTCAGTTGGGCTTCCACAACTAGTGCCTGAAGATCCACCCTTTGTTGGCTAGGAACATGGTGTTAACACATATCTATATGACATTCCTGGAAGCCAAGTGCCACATTCTTTTTTATTTGAATCCATGCCCCACCAGTACTCTGGTATTCACTACTCACTGTTTTTGATCCCTGGCAGTGCATTTTGATATGCCTGCTTTTCTGTAACTATCTAGTAAGTGTTCCCCCATGTTACCCCTCCCTCCCTCCTTCCTTCTCCCTACCTATGTAAAATGCACTGTCCTAGGGGTCCCTATGGCTCCCCCATGAGAAGTCTTTGGGTTGTATGCCTTGGTGCAGTCCATCCCAGTCCTGGTTTAAACTGTTCCTGACATACTCTTTCAGTTTCCTGACCTGTTTTCAGGTTCCTCCTCCACTGAGATGCAGGTGGTCTGATGCATACAAGGAACAAATGTTTGACTCTATTACTCAGTGTTACACTATTATAATTCTATAGGAAGACTGAAGGAGAACAAAACCTGTTTTGAAACTCCTGCTGATGGTCTAGATTATTAAATATCTCAGCAATCTGTTTTAATGGGATTTGCACAGAAAACTCATTCAGATTTGCTTTCAAAATGTCCAACTGATCACATTTTGGGGCATTATTTAAAATATCTGCAGCTAGTGTTTCATCTGTAATTATGAGATTAACTTAGCCATAGTAGTTATAGCCCTCATGTCTAAAGCCTCCGTTATTCCTCTGCAGCCTAAATGCAGTCCCATTATGTGTTTTTCAGCATGCTATTAATTGCTTTTAACAACATGTTGCTTGATCATTTTTGTCCCTTTTGCAGCCATTATCTGAAAGGATAACTGAGGTCACAGAAGGTGAAGTTTCACTATACTCCGAGACTTCCTTTTCATATTCTGCAATTTGAAATAATACTTTAATAACATTTCTTGGTCTGTTGAGATCATCTCTTACTCTTGTTTTAGGAAATACATCAAAACATCAAAGAGTTATACATACAGTATATGACCTTATTTCCAGCCTCTCTAATAGCCTTTCCTTAGACCATATTTGTTACTTTAGCTATATAAAATTAGATACAATAAGAAGTAGCTCTATATCTTTTTCTTCCTCTGTATCTGAGTGCAGTTATATCTTATATATCACACTGGACAATTCCTAGTTTTTGTTCTATAAGCTGAATCATTAAAGTTCTTAACATTTCAGGGGTTTCATGCTCCTTTCTATACATTATATCCCATAAGTGTTATTGTTTTATGTCTGCCTGAAAACAAGCTGTTTAAAATAGGGTCACTTCTTGGATTTAGGAGCAAGGGCTGAAGTTCATCTACTTTGTGATACCTCTTGTTCACTGGGTTGCACTCTGCAAGGCATCTTCTTATCTGGCATGAATTCCTGGAAACTAACACCCCCTGCCCAATATTGAACATTTGTCCTAACACTGGAAGTTATTTGCAATCACAAAGAATGCATGGGAGCCCAACCCTCAGTTAAAGGGTGCTTTAGTGGCACATTCTTCTTCTGCCTCAACTATTGTCAGCATTTCCTTTTACCCTTTTCTCTCAAGACTCATAATAATATGTATCCATACTTCATTTTCCTTGGTGTCTCAATGATTGGAACTGCTGTAGTAATCAGAACCTCCAATTCATCAACCCCTCATTCAATGCTAATACTGCTGGGACACCCGACTGGGTAATCCAGACCTGGAAGGATTCCATATAGGTAATATTTCTGGGCACTTGCAGTAGCATTCAGTCTTCTTTGTAGCAGTTTTCTACTTCTCTTTCTTCTAGAACATCTCTATTATTATGCCTGGAGCCAGACTCATGTGGCTGAACCAGAAAGGAGGGTGGAAGGCCATACTAAGCTACTTACTTTGGGCCAAATCTTAGAACATCAACAGTCCTAATGACTGAAGATCTTCTTCAGTTTTGACTAGAAATGCAGTTGGCAAGAAAAGGAAAAGAATAACTTGGAGATATCCGACCACATTCTTGTGTTTCAGATAGATGAGAGTAACAGTCATTAATTGCCATGTAATGAGAAAATATAAACCCATACAAAGTTCAATGATAGCAACAGAGAAAGAAATCTGGGATTATTATATGTATTTGTACTATGGATAACAGTACAGAATGAAATTGTTATTCTGCCCTGCTATTCAGCTGTGGTGGAAATAACACAATTTCCATCACAGTTCATGTTATTATAGCTATAGCCTTGTCACAATTGCAAGTCTGACCCAATGGTACAACTAGAACAGTTAGGACAGGTCATAGAGCATGCAGGAATTAAGCAATAATACACAACAGGGTATGAGTTGTTGTGGGATTTATTCACAACTGATGTGGTGTCACAAGGCCATAGGTTGGGTGACTTTAACCACACCAGAAGTGGCCAAATCCCACAGCAGCCCACACGCTGGAGTCATTTCCAAAAATTAAAAAAAAAATTGAAAGAAATATTAAATTATGTTTTATATAGGTTTTTAATATAATTTTAAAAATATCCTTCCACATTGTATAAAATAGTTCCCCATTTCTCCCTCCTCTCTGTGGTCTCTCCTCCCCCTCCCCTTTACAGTTATACTTCTTATTAGTGTAATTAAGGTAAGATTGTGAGTAGGTTTTATTGGTGGTAGCAGTGGCCATAGCTTTGGTGGCATTGGGAGACATGACTGTGTTGCAATCGCACGTAACTGCAATGAGGATTGGGAACAGTTTCACTGGCAGCAGCCATGGCTTCAGGGGAGTTTGCGACTGTAACTGTTTTATCATAGTGAGTTTTATTTGCTGACATGGGATCATTATTTTCAGTATTTGCTGCTGAGAATGGAGCTGAACTTACTGAAAATGCTGATTATGTGGCAGTAGAGTTCTGGCTTTAGAGGTTGGGGAAAAGTGGGGGCTAAAATGTTTTTGAAAGTGTACAGTGTGTAGTTTTTGACAATTTTTGTGAATGGGTCGGCTGGTGCCTGATGTGTGGGTTGCCTGCTGATTTACTCATAGCCAGGTATGCATCTCAGCCTATGAGAATCCTGGACTGTACTGTAGGTGCCCATGGTATAATAACATTTTTATTCAGCCTGGAATGCTGCCAACAGTGCAGTCTAGCACTCATGAATTGGGCCTGGATGTGTAGCACAGTCAGAGAGCCTGGAAAGGTAACAGTACTTTTTGGTGATAAAGAGAGCTTGGTCCCTGTGCGCTAGTGAGATTAAGGATCAAGTAGGGACCTGAAAATCTGAGCAGAAGTTGTACTGGGCTAGTGAATTTATGCTAAAATATCACATCTTATATGGATGAAGTGTTAATTGTAGGGTGAGTAGCTGAAGAGAGTTGAGACATTTTGAGATCTCATTGTTATCTCAAACTCTTTGGACTCAACATGTCTGGGGAACTGTGGTTACTGGAACTGTTGTTTATTTAATATAGTTGTGGATACTGACTTTAGTTTAATTTCATTTATTTACAACGGGTAATGAATGGCATGCTTGGGTGTTAGGATTTGTGAGTAATGTGTGATTGTGTCATAAGTGATTTGATTGTGGGAGGAGTATTTGAGTTATTATTGGGATATTTTTGTTGTTATTGTTGGGAGTGGGGGCACTAGGATTTTAGAATGTGTATTGTTGGTGTTGGGATAAATAGAACTAACAGTATATCTCCCATTCTTCAGAGCAGCTGCATTGACTCCATCCATTCGGATGTCCCCATGGCTCTCTACTGGTGTGGTGAGGTGGGAAATACAAGAAGGCAGGGTTACTGACACAGCTGTGTTCCTGGAAATGGAGACTGAGTGGGTAGGATCAGGAGTAGGATAAGGAGTTACCCTGTGTAAGAATGGAACCAGGGTCTGGGAGTACCCTCCCTGGTTCCAATCCAGAGGGCTCCTAAAATGTCATCAGATAGGGTAGCCAGTAAGCCCATCAGTATGACTCCTCCCCTTTGGTCAATTCTTTGTAATGCCAGGTCCCTCAGGAATAAGAATGTGATAGTAGCAGATTTTGTTGCAGATTTCTTGGCAGATCTGGTGTATATCATCAAGCTCGCAGTCTCAAGAAGGGATGTACTGCAGTAAAATGGGTTACTACTCTTGTGGAATGATTATTTAGTGCTGCCTGCCTCTGCATGTTGCAACAGTAGAGACTAGTGTGTGTGTGTGTGTGTGTGTGTGTGTGTGTGTCAAAATAAAATGATTTTCTCCCAAAAAATGTTTTGCAAGAGTTTTATTTCAGCAGTCTGTAGTGTATCACCCCAACATTTCACCTAAAATTAGTCAACTTCTTCAAGAGTCCACTTGTTGCATGTATTGTAACTTAATGTTACAGTATATCCTCTTAATTAAAGTATATTCTGAATTCCTGGTCTTTCTGCATGATGATTTCCTTTTATAGGTGTCTTAAGACTTTTTAAATGCCATGCTTTGGATATTCTAGCATTTTCAATATAAATGTGCAGCTGCATGTCAAATATTTACATTGAAAATGCAAGAAAAGCCAAAGCATGACATTTGAAAAATCTTAAGACGTGTTCAAGGAAACCTGTGCACAGGCAGACAGACCTGAAATTTAACATATGCCTTACTTAAGAGAACAAAGCATAAGGGTACAATTCTTGTGACAAGTGGAGTCCTGGAGAAGCCTACTATTTCTAGGTGAAACATTGGAGTGTTACACTACAGAGTGCATCACCAGATCTGGCTGGCGGATGACTCTGGCCCTGTGCTGGAGGTGGCTATTCCTCAGGGTTATATGTTGGTGTGCTGCCCAAGGCAGGAGCACAGGGGTGTGGTCATCACTTTTAGATCTGGCATGACATTTGCATTGTATTCAGTGGGTCAAACCATCTTGTTTGAATGTGTGGGCGGTAAGAGTAATGCAGGTGTGGGAGGGCAGCATTCTTGTTGTACAGTATACCATCCTCTAGGTTGTGAGAATGGATTTCTACAGGAATTTGAGGAGTTCCTTGCTGACCTAACACTGGAGTTCCAGAGGTGACTTTTGCTTGGGGACTTCATTATCTGGACTGGTGATGAACCCCTTATGCCTGGACAGCATTTACTCTGAGAGATGGAGCTGTTGGGCTTCACACAGGTGGTTGCCTCTGTGACTCATCACTTCAGTCACACTTTGGACCAGGTTTTTCCACTGGGGCTCTAGATATTTTATTTTTATTTATTTATTTAGTTTTTGTTAACCGGGTAAGTGCGCTAGTCAGCAAGTGACTGTTTTCAGGCACGACCCGGGAGGTACAATTACAATACACAAAGAGTAAAGCCAGATTATTAAGACAACGAGTACAAAAAAATGCAGAGAGAAATACATATGGCAATGTAACATACATTAGTAAACAAAAATATACTTTAGCACTTGATCATGGAACATACCTAAAAATGTGAATAGTAGAAGGCAGAAAATAAGAGAGGATAGGCATCAGTAGAAAAGACACAAGGAAGGGAAAACTGGCAAAAGGACAGGAGGGAGAGATTAAGTGGAAAGGAGGTGCCATCAGATACGGCAACAGCGGGGTGAGGTACCCACCTGCGGCCGGGCCTATGGAGCCGAAAGACGGCAGGCGAAGAGAGGGTGGTGGGGAGGGCAGACTGCAACAGCAGTAGGAGGTAGGAAAATACAGCCGGTCTGGTGGAACCAATAGACGGCAGGGCGAGAGTGAGGATGCCGGTGAGAGGAGGATAGAGGTGGAGGAGTTACGGCAATAGCAGCAAAAGTGTCAAAGTCAAGCCGAGCTAGTGGAACCAAGAGATGGCAGGCAGGGAAGGAGGGGTCGGTAGATGGTGGGAGTAGGTGGTAGTAGGTGGAGAGGTGACTAAGCACAGCCAGGAGGGTGGGGACCAAGGAGGCATGGATGAGGTAGGAACAGGTAAGGTGAGTTTGGTGGGGAGGGCAAAAGGGGGAAGAGGATATAACAGAAGAAGGGGGAGAGAGCAGGGGTTAAGCGAGGAGAGGCTGGAAGTGAAGATAAGAATGTCATGGAGTAGAATAGCGACTTACAATTGTCAACAGCTAACATTAGGCTTATAAAGAAACAGGTTAAGGCAACATTAATTACAAGGCACAAAATAAAACATTAATTACAAGGCACAGTATAGAACACCCATTTGGACAGGCAAAAAGTGCTAGCAATGAGGAAACAGTACAAATGCAGCGGATCAGGTAGGGTCAAAGCAAACACATTTGTCCATAGTAGTGAGGAAAGTCCTGAGTTTGCTCTTAAAAGTCACATGAGTGGAGACATCTCTTAGATCCTGAGGTAGTAGGTTCCATAGGTGGGGGCAGCATGATGGAAGGAGCCCATGCCCTTTTAGTCCGACAAAAGGATGGATAGTAAAGTCTGATCGGCCGATCTAAGATTCTTGTGGGAATGGCCGGCCTGAGGAGATCAGACAGGATAGCAGGCTTTGGACGTCCTTAGGATGGAATCAACTAAATTGTACAAGTAGTACTGCCTGGTAGAGGAAGGAGAGAGCCAACCAAGGTCCTGATATAAGAGACAATGATGCTGCAGCCGAGGTGTTTTTTGCTGCATACCTGCACACATTATTGAAGGTAGTATCCCATAGTTGCAGTGAAGATTTGGTCAAGGACAGGATGGGACACCATATGTAAGGGTTGGCAATAGAATGCCTCTGGCTATCACCAATTTAGCAGCAGGGGCGAGCAGGTATTTGGTCTCTATAGGCATCCCCAATTTGCAGTTAATTGACTTGCAGGTTTCTGTATATGGCTTTCAGGTCCAAGGTTTGATCCAGGTGGATGCCAAGGTAACGAAAGGAAGTGACAGTTTCTATAGGGTCCCCATCGATATCAGAGACAGAGATGGTCAGAGGACAGGATCTAAGCTTGTGATTGGGCCAAACATCATAACTTTTGTTTTATTTGTATTTAAAACCAGGCGTTGAGAGTTCAACCAGTGTTGTACAGCACGAAAACCTGCAGTGAGGGCAGCATTTAGATCCAGGACCTTATCAGAGTAATAATAAATTACCAGGTCATCCGCATAAAGAAGTGAGTGACCTGTGGTGACCAGCTCAGGAAGTTTATTGACGAATAATGAGAATAGAAGAGGGCCAAGTCTAGACCCCTGAGGGACCCCAATGTTGATAACTTTAATTCATTCATGTCAGACAGTGCTGTTAACAGCTTGTGTTCTGTTGGAGAGGTAGCTTTTGAACCAGGTAGTGACTGGGGGAGAGAAGCCCAAGGTACTGAGGGCGGATAGTAGCAGAGAATGGTCAACCAGATCGAAAGCTTTGGTTAAGTCAATGAAGACTGCCCCTGTTAACTTTCCTCTATCCATATTGGTAACGATATCTGAAGTGAATTTTGCAAGTGCTGTCATGGTGCTGTGATGCTTTCTAAAACCATGTTGTGCTGAGCTTAGTAAATTGAATTTCTCAAGGTATTCAGTGATTTGCATGGATACTACTTTTCCAGGATTTTATTCAGAACAGACAAAATAGCAATAGGCCGTAATTTGATATGTCATTTTACTGCCTTTCTTAAATACAGGAGTGACTCTGGCTGCCTTCCAGACTTCAGGGACAATGCCATTGGAGAGAGATAGGGTGAAGATGTGCCAGGGGCCAGAGATGTAGTAAGAAGCCATTTTAGTAGTCTTGGTTCTAGGCCATCTGAGCCAGTACTGGTGTTTTCAAAGTGACCTGAGCAGCTTTAGGACCTGATGCCTAGACACTTCCCTGAAATAGAAGGGTTGGTTAAGTTTGGGGGTCCTTCAGATGCTGTGGGGTTAAACTGTGAAGCAGAGGATTGTGATGAGGAAGCTGTTTGGCAGATAAGTCAGAAAATTGTTGGTTAAAAGCATTTGCAATGGTAGTAGAATCATTACAGTGTACACCACGTGGGACCATATCTGAGGGAGTGACATCTTTAGCAGAACCCAAGAAGGACTTAATGTGACCCCAAAACTTATGAGGGTCATTGGAAGAATTAATCAGCAGGTTTTGGCAGTATTTACTTTGGCCTGCCTGATGCATCTTTACAGTCATTTCTGTATTGTTTATACAGAATGAGATCTGACTGCAGTCCAGTTTGTTTGTACTTTTCCATTGATTGTCTCTAACTTTTAACTTTTGAAGCAGGTTTTTTCCAGCCACTCGAATGCTGGCCCTTACCCTCCTTTTGACTGTAGGAGGTGCTTTTTTGGATGTTGCCAAATTCAGTCAGAAATGAATTGAGGGCAGTATCAACATTGGTTGCGTATAAATGTTAGACCAGTCAACACAAGAGAGGTCAAATAGGAAGGCTTGTTTGTCCAGGGCAGCATAGTTTGAAAACCTAATCAGACGTGGTGGAGGAGGAGGAGGTGGACAGGATCGCCATCGACAAAGTGTGGGGGAATGATCAGTGATTGAGTCAGCAAGCACTGTGGCATCTAGTACATGATCAGGTCTGGTGGTGAGGATCCAATCAAGTAGGGACCCTGAGTGCTGAGTAGTAGTTCTGGTAAAGCCTGTGATAGTTTGGTGTAGATTGTGCTTCTGTATTAGAGATTCAAGGATGCTGTGCTGTGGACTCAGCCAGTTAAGGTTCAGGTCCCCAAGGAGTAGATCCTCATTTGATTTTACATTCTGGGAGACATATTGTACCAAATTCTGGAGACCACTCATCCCGCTTGTAGGTGGATTGTAGACACAAATGATGTGCAGCAGTTTTGAACCCAGTGCCAGGGTAGCGTGCAGAGTTTCACAAGGTGTTAGGGAATCAGTGCAGGGTAGGATGTTCAGGGATAGATGATTTTTATACATAATCGCAACCCCCTCCCCCCTTTGACCCAATACGGTCTTTCCTTAGAATGCTATAACCAGGCACAAGACAAGTGGCATCAGGCACCCAAGGCTTCAGCCAAGTCTGATAGGCATAAAATGACAGGGTTAATCAGTTTAGCCCAGGCTTCGAGCTCAGCCAGGTGACTCGTGAGACTCTGGATATTCATGGGCTATAACCAGACCCTTTTTGTTGTAGCCGTTGCAGAGGTGAGAAGCGCAAACCATAGGGCCCTGATTGGGTTCAATATCTCTAGCAAGCATAAGGAGCCGCCAGGCAAGGTAGAAAGTAGGTTGGCAGAGAGGTGCTTAGCTGGCGTTGGGTCTACTGATAGTTCAAGAGATAGGAGTGGATAGACAGATAGATACAGCCCTTTTGATGAGGATAGAGTGAGCAGGGTAGAATTCGAGTAATAGTACAGCAGGATGTTAGAAAACCTGAAGTCACTATCATTGTTAGCGCTGGGATAAGTAGCAAGAGATGTACAAGTTGTTAGCCAGTTTAGACATAACAGGAGAGACAGGAGTATAAGTGGTGAAGTTTTAGGTGAGAGGAGGGTTCATTAGGGAGACTGGGTGCAGCACCATATCTGAAGTGGCCAGTTTCACAGAAGAAACTATGTTGCTATCTGAATACCCTGATCACGTAAATGACCTAACCTAAAAGTTAAACTTCAGCATGATTTGTGTAATTTGTTGACTTCCAAAATGTAATATTAAAACTACGATGCTGACGAATATTTAATTCCAATGTTCCTGCCAGCCCCTCCTGTGCTCTGCATGGCGGAGTCGGCACGAATTTAATAGTTTCAGGATACTGCTTAACAGTCAATAACAGAATAAATTATTTAACAAAAGCTGTAGTAATGACATTATTTACTATACTTCATACATCCCTGGCTACTGGCTGCCCCCAGCCCATCTCCCACCTTCTGCGGGACTTTCCTGCTGCCCCAAAGTGCACTCTGGCATATCCCCCCAGGGCAGGGCCATTATGGGGGATAGGACTTGCCCCCAAATGCAGACAGGGCCTGATTCAAGGACAGAGTGTCTTGGTCAGCGATGTGGGGCCTGGGATGTAGGGTTGGATATCATATTGCACAGCCTAGTGGTTTTTCCTCTTTTTCATCTCAAAACCCCTGGGATGCTTAGAAAACTATACAATGCAAAGGAATGTGGTGACATTCCTCACATCAGAGCATGGTGGTGTCCCCCTCCCAAACCTGTCAGCTCCCATGCACCACTTTCTGTGGTCACCCAGGGAGTGATGGAGGAGCAGTAGCTCAAACATCCACCCTCCCTGAGGTGAAGAGCATCCTGTGGGATGCTCATCCCACCTCCCTTAGCCAGCCCTCCAACAACCCAGGCTTGTTCCTGAACTTGGATCATCAGCGTCTCAGGCAGTAGTGTGCTAGCGTGCCAGCCTTGCCTCAAGATATTTAATGTCAGGATTGATCCGATCAGCTGAATAAATGATCACACTCTACATTTTCAGATCAGGACCCCTTAAAGTGTGTAACCCCCCTAATGGAGTTAGTTCAGTACCAACCTTTAAATAATCTGGAGCTTTCTATGCTCTTGTCAGTGCTAAGCTGCTTGAGACAGTTACCGGGGTGTGCTGATGGGGTCAAGACAGTGGTGAAGTTTTACAATATGTCTATCACTATGCCATCTGGAGTTCTGCATCCAGTTCTGGAGACCCCATCTCTGCAAGGACGTAGACAGAATGGAGGCCGTCCAGAGGAGGGCAACTAAAATGGTGCAGGGTCTGCACCAGAAGACATATGAAGAGAGATTAAAGAAGCTTAATATGTATACACTCAAGGAGAGGAGGGAGGGGAGACATGATAGAAACTTTCAAGTACATCAAGGGAATCAACAGAGTCCAAGATGGTGGCATCTTTCAGAAAAAGAGATGTGCAAGAACAAGGCGGCACAATTTGAATATAGAGGGAGGACAGCGCAGAGGTAATGTGAGGAAGTATTTTTTCACAGAGAGGGTTATGGATGCATGGAACAGCCTTCCTGAGGAGGTAGTGGGGGAATTCAAGAATGCATGGGACAGACATAAGGCAATTCTTGTGGGGGGTAGGAGGAAGTAGGCTGTTGGTTAACTAGGATCTGCAGCCTATGCATTAGGTAGGGAAATGGGCAGACTAGGTGGGCCAAGTGGTTCTTATCTGCTGTCAAATTCTATGTTTCTATGTTTCTGGAATCACTCACACTGTTTCAAGTACACTGAAGAATCTCCTATCAGAGTTCCCCCTGCTTGAGTGTGGAGCTTAGATGGTTGAATGCCAAAGTGCAGCAATTGGAGTGTTCTTAGCAGAAATCAGGATTAATGGAGAATAGACTAACTGTGAGAGATTACTGTAAGGAGTACTGGGGGGGATCACTTCCAGAAAAGCAGAGCTCCTATTACAAGTGATTATTGGAGGGAAGAACAGACCAACTAAGCTTGTTTGCACTGTAGAAAGGCTGTTACAGCCACCTGGTCTGCCTACAGTCCAGAAGCATTTTGACACTTGAACAATGTGAGTAGTTTACCAGTTCTTCATTGAAAGGGTATCATTCATTCACTCCTCAGTTTCCACAAGTTGGTTGCCAGGGCCCAGCTTGATCCACTCTGACTAGAAGAGGCATTCAGACAGTGTGAAAGGAGTTTTGTCTGGTGTCAACCGAAGAGATCTTCCTCATGATCAAGAAGCTGCATCCCATGTTCTGTTCACTGGATTCTGGACCCCTGGCTGTTGGAAGACTCTAGGGCCAGTGATTATTGAGATTGTTCTATGTTCCCTTTGGGGGGGGTCCCTACAGCTCTGAAAATGGCTATGGCGAAGCTCCTTCTTAATAAACCATTGCTGTTGCCAGATGTCTTAGCTAATTAGAGGTTTGTCTCAAGCCTTCCACTTTTGGAGAAGATGATCAAAAAGGTGGTGGCGACACAGCTGGAGATACACTCAGAGTCTTTTTCCATCTATGAGACATTCCAGTAATTATTCAGCAAGGCATCATAGTACAGAGACTGCACACGTTAGGGTATAGAATGATCTTCTCATTGACAGAGATTGAGGACAATGTTCTGTTCTTATTCTCCTTGACCTCTTGTCAGCTTTTGACGCCATAGAACATAGGATTTTAACAATTTGGCTGAGGACTTAGTTGAGCTTAGTGCATTAAGGTGATTCAAGTCCTTCCATTCCAGAAGGGCACAGCAAGTTGCATGGGGAAATTTCCTCTCTCACCCAATGTCCACTGATCTTTGGAGTTCATTAAGGTTCAGTCTTGTTGACCATGATGTTTGCAGTGTAAATGCTGTCACTGGGTGAGATTATTTGTAGGTACAGTCTGCAGTTTCATTACTATGCTGATGATATTCAGCTGTACCTATTGTTTGCCCCTGGTGAGGGGAATACAGTCCATGTGCTAAATGATTGCCTTGCTGTGATAAATGACTGGGTGGCTTCCAGCTGGCTTAGGATGAAGCTAGGCAAGACTGAAGTGCTATTTGTGGATGTGGATATATAGAGCATGGCAGAACTGAGTGGGGTGGCAGCTGGATTACATCTTGGCTCCACCCCACTCATAGCCAGAGATAAGGTGAAGAATCTTGGTGTCATTATGTACCTGAAACTAACATTAGAACACCAGGGGCTGGAATGTTGTGCATGTAACTTTACAAAAGCTGAAGCACACACCAATCCCAAAAATAAAATCAAACACAGAGCTACTTATTTAATATATTTATTGCACCAATCAGGCCACCTGACGTGTTTCAGACAAAAGGTCCTTTATCAAAGGTATAAAACATCACCAGACAAACAGTTATTTAAATACCATTTCAAATGTGATGTCATGATGATGTATTACAAGTTCATTGGTTTACAACAATTATTAACAAGTTGAAACACCTTCACCAATAAAAATGCTCATTCCCTAAGCATTCAAGTACAAAAACTTTTCTAAACTTGAATAAAATATATTTACACAGCACTAATCTAATGTGGAAAACTATTAGTATTATTAACAATTCACATAAGAAGTAAACTTCAATTTCATATCGATTCCTAAAAGTTGTTAAAGTACTGAATCCATTATAGACACCTAGAATTATTCTGTATACTTTTAAAATTAATGAGATATTTTTCCTCTTCTTATTTATATTCCAAATAGGGTTTTAATTCCAGATTTGCATTGATTCCTGGTCTTTTGTAAGTTTTTAATCTAAGAATCCAGTCGTTCTCTTTTTTAATATTTTGTTGCGAAAATTACCACCTCTCTGCCCCCCCAAAAAAAACCTTTTCTATGCCCATAAATCTGAAGGCATGTGTGTCGCTTGATTCTTTATTCTCCATTATATGACCTGCTGTTGCATAAGTTGGATCCCTTTTATCTATTGCACGGGTGTGTTCTAAAACTCTTATTTTAAAATCCCTCTCTGTCTTGCCAACATAAAACACTCCACAACTACATCTAGCCAAATAAACTACTCCTTGCGTATTACATGCAATTAGCTGTCTCACTTCAAAGATTCTATCTTTCTGATTAATGACCGTGAATTCTTTATCTTGTATTATATATTTGCAAGCTGTACAATTTTTACATTGTTTACAACCTTTGCTGTTGTTGAGCCAATTATTGGTATGTCCCATCTGTGTCGTAAAATGACTCTTAACGTATCCTTTAGTGTTGGTGCATGTTTATAGGACATAATAGAAGGGAGTGAAGTGTATTCTCGTAATCCATGTTCACAGGATAGCACTTGCCAGTGCTTTCTTATCACTCTCTCTACTTCCTTGCTATGTGCACTAAAGGTTGTAACAAAATGAAATCTTTCACAGCTATCTTTTTTAGAATTACTATCCAATAGTAAATCATTTCTATCTAATAAAGCTGCTGCTTGATAACCCATCTCTATAGATTTCTGAATATAACCTCTACTCCTTAGCAGATTTTTAAGTATTAGCACTTCTTTTTCATAATCTTCTATTTTGCTGCAATTGTGTTTTATTCTAAGGAATTGTCCCTTTGGAATATTTTATACTGTTTGTTTAGGATGGCAACTCATGGCATATAGTAGGGTATTACCGTCTGTTTCTTTTCTACAAAGATTAGTACTAACACATCCCTCATTCTCTTTATTAATTTTTAAATCCAAATAACTCACTTCTACATCACCCGCATGATATGTGAATCTTAGATTATCATTCGTTCCATGTAAATATTCAACAAATTCTTGCAACATTTTCTCAGTTCCTTTCCAGATCAGTATGACGTCATCAATAAAGCATTTCCACAGCAGCATATTATAAAAATACGGATTGCTGTGGTTATTAAAGACAACATCATTCTCCCATTGTCCCACATAAAGACTGGCCACTGAAGGGGCACATGTAGCCCCCATTGCTGTTCCCTTTATCTGACGATATATAGCTCCATCAAACATAAATACATTTTTACTCAAAACATGTTCCAGAAACTTTAGAATAGCTTCTGTTTGCAAATTATTGCTCTCTCTAGTCTGATTAAGAAAGTGAGCAGTAGCATCGAGAGTCCCTTTGTGTGGGACATTCATGTAAAGTGACTCAATATCTAGAGTTACTAGCATACAGTCTTCACTTATTACAATCTCATCTAACATTTTCAAAATATCATTAGTGTCTTTAATGCAGGACTGCAAATTTTTTACATGGTTACACAGACTAGAATCCACATATTGTGACATGGGTTCTGTTAAACTTCCCAGACCACTTACTATAGGACATCCTGGAGGGTTATTAATGTCCTTATGTACCTTAGGTAACACATAAAAAGTTGGTTTTACCGGATGTTTTGCTTTAAGGAACTTTTGAATTTTGTCTGTTATAACCCCTTTTTCAAAGGCTCTATCTATAATATCGTCAATACAAGTCTTATATTCCCATATCAGATCAAAGTCGAGTTTTTCATAAAACAATGTATTGTTTAACTGTTTCTTCACTTCATTTCTATATTTAGTTATGTCCCATAGTACAACACAACCACCTTTATCCATTTCTTTAATTATGATCTAGTATCTCTTTGTAAGGACATCGATGCTTCTCGTTCTCTCCCATGTAAGTTGTTAAAGCGAGGGGTGTGGTCAATTCTCAAAGAGTTCCTCCATTTCTTTTTCACACAATTCTCTGAATACACTAACTGCTTTGCATAAAAGAAGATTAAAAACCGATTTTGGTTTAAACATCACTGTAGATGTAAGAGGATTTGGGGAGATTCAGATCATAGTTATTACTATTTATCTTGTGAAACTAAGCTTTCAAATTAAGTTTTCTACATGTTAAGTGTAAATCAATAATCGTTTGTACTAGGTTTAGTGAGTCAGTGAGTGAGAAAATAAGTCCTTTTTTTTAAGTAGTTGACTCTCAGGTTCAGTAATATATGTTTCGAGAGATTGCTAACTTGTATATCTTCACTCACCTCCTCTGCATTCTGGCATTCCATCTGCTGCCATTGTTTCTTCTGTTGTATCGACCCCTCTGCTCGTGATAGATTTTGTTTTTTCTGTCCCCTACGTGTTCGCTTTCTATGTCATAGTTCACCAACCTCGGACTGCGGCGTAATTCTTGTTACACTGGTTGTTCTTGATTCATCTGTTCTCTGTGAAAAAAAAAAATGACCTTGTGTAGAGTGTCTGTCATCACCCTCTGATCCATTGTCTTCTGTACTATAACCGAACGATACTCATGATGGACGTTTTATAATTCCTCTCCTAGTTTCTCTCTTCCAAGTATAAATACAGTTATTTTCATAATCTCCTTTGTTGCAGTTAAATTTAATCTGCTTGGCACTTTTTAATTCTTTATGCAGCCTATTGATGGAGTGCTGCAGTTTTTTGTTAAAAAATTAAAAACCTTCAGTTTCTTTATGTTTTAAAACTTCTTTTTCAATCCGTTTCAAATCTTCCTTAAGTACCATTTCTTGTTCTTTACTATACTTGACTATCAACTCCATTAATCTGCCACTTGCCTCATTAAGTATTCTTTCCCATTCTTGCATAAAATTTTCATTTTCCATTCCAAATGCAGGATTCTTGATTAGTCTTAAACCTTTCGGTGTTCTTTTTAATTGTAAGTAGGCTTCTAAGTTAGAGACATTCCAGAAAATTTTTCTTAACTGATGCATAGTCTTTTCTAAATCTCTAAATGCTCCCTTCAATGATTGAGCCTCATATGTGGCTGATTCTGACTCATGAGTGTCTGTTAGAAATGGGTTGATTGCACTCAGCATTGTTAATAGTTTTTCCACATAAAATAAGGGATTGTCATTCTGCGTTTTCTCAGTCTGTTTCATCGGTGCCACTTCTTTAGAGTTCATTTTCAGTAAATATGCTCTCATGTTGTTCTCTGGGATTTTACTCACAGTTACTATTTCCACATCAAACTGTTAGTGAAACCTGTGATATAGTGCCAATTCTTCAAGCTAGTCCACACAAGAACCATACATTTGGTTGCGGTGGTGCTTTCAGCAACAATCTCAATAACTTTACAAAACCTGAAGCACATACCAATCCCAAAAATAAAATTGAACACAGAGCTACTTATTTAAGATTTTTATTGTACCAACCAGGCCACCTGATGCGTTTCAGACAAAAGGTTTTTTATCAAAGGTATAAAACATTACCAGACAGTTATTTAAATACCATTTCAAATGTGACAATGTTGTGCATGTGCTGCACCAGAGAGTGAGTCATAATTCACATCCTGAGCAGAAGGCAAAGTGCTATCAACTGTGAACCAATTACAGTGGGATTGATGCACCATGCAGCACCAGCCAGAGACCTTATAGTAGTGTCAGGTGTCAGACCACTGACAACACACAATACTATTGAGATGCAACAGACCACACCTTCATGACCCACTGCAGCAGATATAGGAGCTGCACAGGCAGTAGAGGCAGAGGCAGTAACAGACAGAAGTGGGGGCAACAGAAGCAGGCAAATGAAAAACATCAGACCGAGACGCAACCCACATCTACAATATGTCACTGGGTGCATGGTCCTATTACTGTATATGTGGAGTGCAAGGCACAGCCATCACAGTGTGACTGGGGTACACTGGTGGATGATGTGGTTGTACCTGCCTGAGCTGTTGCAGTCACATGTGTGCTGGTCTTGCCTCATTGTTGTTGTCTAAGATGATATAAGTCTAATTAATTATTCATGATGGAATTGCCACATCTGATTGGCTGCCATGCCAGCCTGAAGTCTCTTAGAAGTGACCCGTACGGTACCTGCTTAGATCTTATTGCAGCTGTTCATCTAGGGGTACAAGGAACGGCTCTACTAAGTAGAATTCTGACAGACAAATTTAACTGTGGGATCTAAAAATGCAGAGAACAACAACCGGAAAACAAAACAATGACAATACCTCATCCAACTTTCATATCTTTTTCAGCACACAAGTGAAATACTGGCTAAGCTATCTCATGCTCCCATAGGAACAGCTCCCTCCCCTTTGAATATTAATGAGTCACCATACACTGTTACAGAAATGCCTACAAATGAAACTGCAACTCTGCTCATGCCAGCACCAAAATAAGTAAGTAAAACAGAAATGAAACAAATCATTATTGAGATAAGACTTATAATTGCAATAATGACCTCAGAGCAGGTAATTTCCTTTCGATTAATGACTGGCTGGGTGGGGGTGGCCTTTAGCTGTGTCTTGAACCACCCTTCCCCCCCAGCTGGTTGTTAATCTCTAGGAAATGACTGGCTTTTCAGTCATTATTGCTCAATTGTTCCATCTGCTGTTGTTGTGCATAATGAGGAAGGGCATGCTGCTGCTGTGGTACAAGCTTCTGCTCATACAGGTGGCACTGCTGTGGTGACAGTGATGGGACTGCTACTTTCCTCCCTGTGTGTCCTGGGTTTGCTGCATATTCTGAAAAACTTTCACAGTGGCTCCCACTCCAGTTTATTTGGCTCATCTGTTGCCCTTTCTACTGAGACTTCATATTATTTTCACAGCTGTAGATCTGCACTTGCACAAAATCTGCACATACGGAATTACTTAACTCAACCTTTTTGTGATTTTCCACATGTACGGAGTTTTCAGCTGAAAATATTCTGCCCATGTGCCTCTGCAGTCTGCTGACCTTTTTTTCTGCATGTGCACAATTTTTTTCTCTCTTTGAGAATCCAGTCCCAGGTGTCTGTGGTTGACTGTAGTGGATTTTTCCATTGTAGCAATATCACCAGGATCAAGCCCTATCTAAGTTCTCAGGACTGAAAGACACTGGTGCATGCCTTCATGACATCCAGACTGGACTATTGTAACGCTCTGTATCTCAGGCTACCTGGAGGTTTTGATGTGCAATTTGCAACTGTTGCAGAACATCGCATCTCGACTGATTGCCGGGGTGTCTAGCTCGGTACTGGGTCAGACTAATGCCGACAACAATATCGTGGTCAAGAACTGCGTGGAAATTTAAGCACCAATTTTTTTTCTGGGGGGTGGCTTTGCCTCCCACACCCCCCATCTCTAAGATTCTCACTCTGAGGGGGAGCGGATCTCAGTAAAAATTACAATTCATGGGGCCATGGAATACTGTTTCCACAACCCCATGTAAGCAAACACTAAGTATACAGTGCAAAAAAATGTTGCAGACCATGATTAGAACCCTGGTTTTCTATGCTGCTGTCGAGCTGCTCGATGCCTCATCCCTCCACACCACGGGAGCAGCTCAGCCAGCCTCCAGGATCCTGGTGCTCTTGTGGTGCCTCAGCACCTTGGACAGTGAAAAGAGGAGCGCTTACTGAAAGCACTGTAAATCCCTTCTCGCTTTCTGTGTTAGTGATACAGTGACTAGCACTCTGTTGACTGGTGCTATTCCTGTAGCACTAATCTAACCGGTACCATCTAGCTTCAAGCATATTTCTCTGGTTTTATGAACATTGTACAGAGTGCTTGTGAGGTGGAGCATCTCCTTCAAAATAGGATTGTTAACATAAACAGCCCTGTATGATCTGGTCCCAGGTTATTTAAAAGAGCTCCTGTGTCCATATGCTGATGACCATCACCTCCACACCTCTGAGGTGGTCCTTCTGAGGGTTCCTAGATCATGTTTCAAATTGTCTGGTGGCCACGAGTTTGTGGTGGCAGTGCCTACTTTTTGGAATTAGCAACCTTAGAGAGGCCCCCTCTATAGAATTGTTCAGTTGGAGAATGAGACATCATCTATATTAATAGCATGCACCTCTTATACCTGAGCTACTGTACCTACATTAAGTTTAGAATATGCTTATTTATTGATTGGTAATGCTGCTGTATTTTGATATTAATGCTCATTTGTAAGGCAGCCAGAGCCTGCAGGATTGGGCATGTAAGAAATAAAAATACTACTACTACTACTTCTATTACTACCAACTGATGCAAACAAGTCTATCTGCAGGCATATGCAAGTATGCACCCCACATACCCTAAATTATGGTAGTTAGAACATTGGCTTTAAGATGGAACTATCCTGTGGGCAATGCTTGATGGCAGTGACATTACAGCAAACATTTTTTCAAACGTTTGCATATTATTTTTAAAGGTCTGGTGGCAAACTCTGGCTTCAAGTCCAGCTGCCAAAATTGGGCCCTTTAGTTCTGGGAGTTGAAGGAAGAGTGGTATACAAACTCACCCTTAGTCCAGCAGACCAAAGCTCAGAAGGAACTGCAGTCAGTTGAGGGAATTAAAAATTGGGAAAAGGACTTTTTCACTATATATTAGTGAGAGAAGGGACACAAAAGGGGATTGTTTGGATCAGAAAAGGGGATGGATGGGTAGAAGATTGGGGGCACAGTTAAAGTACTGAATGAGTACTTCTTTTCAGTCTTCACCAGGGAGAGAGATGGACTGGTACCAATAGGGGAAAGTAGAGGAGATGGGGGCATGAATGATTTGATAAAAGTGAATGGGGGAGGAATGGGTTGCTGGCATTAACGGAAGATAAATTCCCAAGCCTGAACAGTATGCCCTAAATGATGCTGAGGGAACTAGTGGAGGAGCTGACATGTTCAACAGTTTACAGTAGTTGAGTGTGATAATACAGGATTGGAGAATGGCACATGTAGTGTGTCTCCATTGGCTTCTCTGCAAAAGCTGTAAAATGGTTTCACAGCTACTTAAGCAACAGAAGCCAATGTTAAATTTAACTCTGCGGAATCTGACTCTGTGCATATAAGTGTTGATGTTCCTTAAGGCTCCATTTTGGGGCCTCTTCTCTTCTCAATTTTCATAAACAACATACCTCCAATCACTCCTGGGTGCTCAACTATTTTATATGCAGATGATCTTTTGCTTTACACTTCCTCGGCACATATAAAGGAAATAAACAGGCAACTAACCTCTGAGTTTCTAAAAATCCAAGACTAGATCCGCAGCAACAGACTTGTCTTAAATATAAGTAAAACACAGGGCATGGTCTTTGGATCCGCTGCCAAACTTAATGCCAATCGCAGCCTCTTTAATGTTTCCTGTGCAAATGGCTCCTCTCGTACGGCGTTAACCTCTTTTTAGTATTTAGGCATCCTACTTGATGAATCACTCAGTTTCAAACAACACGTCATGACCACATGCAAATCAGTCAACATTAAACCAGGCAATGCCTACAAAACTAGTCAGATACTCACTCTGTCTGCTAGACTGGTTATTACCAGGGGCATTCTACTCTCATCCATTGCATATGGTGCCGTCACCCACACAAAGGCCTCTAAAACCACACTCAGTAAATGGGACACAACATATAACAATATTTGTCATTATGCCTCAGCTTCCCCATGCCTGAAACACCATCGTCTGCTATATTCAGACCTAAGTTGGCCCTCTCTGCCTGCCCATCATCTTCTTGCCCTTGGTATGCTACTTGATAATATTATTAGAACTGGCCTTCCTACCACTCTTGCAACCATGCTAGTGCCCCAAACATCCGCCTATGGCCTCCTCTCCTCTGAGCTCACTCTACTAAGTAGTCCCAGGTGTAAGACTCTGAAAGGTACCTCAGCTTTCCCATTCCTAGCCCCAAAGTACTGGAACTCCCTCCCACTCGATGTTCACCCTGCCCCTAATCATGCTGCCTTTGAAAAAAATGCATCACACTGTCCTGGTCAAGAGCATCCAATGCACCTGTTTTAACCATCCATAGGCTGCTCTTATTTCCTGCCTCCTATCACTGAATGATCATCTCTCTCTCTCTGGAACCTGACTACTGTAATATGTAGCACTAAGCATGGATGGACGCAAAATTTCTAGTACCTATAATCGTATTGAACTATGTACATTTTTTTCCTACCTGTTTTCTAGCATCATATCATCGCTGTTATTACCTGAAAAGTCTTGCATGTTCTCTCTTTCATGTTGTTGCTCATCTTCTGTTTGAATGTCTGTAAATTGTTTGACTGCCTAAAATGTCTGTAACCTCCCGGGTCATGTTTGAAAATAGTCATAATTATGGCTATGACAGCTTACCTGGTTAGCAAAAATGAAATAAATAAATTGAATAATTGCAGTCCCAAAGACAACCAGAGGAACTGCAGACTGGTCAGTCTGACTTTAATAGTGTGCAGGCTCATGGAGACCATACTTAAGGAAAGGTAGTAGAGTATCTGGAAGAGAATGGCCTCCAGGATGAGCGGAAGTATGGGTGTATAGGCAGGAGATCGTGTCAAACAAATCTGATTGACTTCTTTGACTGGGTCACTAAAACAGTGGGCAGAGACCAGGTGGTTGACATCCTTAACTTGGATTTCAGTAAGGGCCTTGACTCCATACCTACAAGAGTCTGGTCAGGAAGTTGGCAGATCTAGTGGCTGAGGAGAAGTTGACCACATGGGTGGATAACTGGCTGAGGGGCAGGACCCAGCGTGTGGTGGTGAGAGGTGAGCTCTCATGCAAGATGGAGGTTACCAGGCGGGTTCCACAGGGTTCAGTGCTTGGACTGGTTCTTTTTAAAGGGTACCTAAACAAGCAGTTTTTTAAAACTGCAAACTTCAAAATCTGGCTTTATAACAAGGTAAAGTAGAGGCTGCTGTTTACATTTATGCTAAAACTGCATTTATGTAAATAATATAAATGCAGTTTCATAGCTTTTGAAAAATGTAAACATCAGCCTTTCACTTTCAAAAACAGCCTTGGTTTCTCCTTAAGATGTCTGCCAAGTCTGTTAAGTGATGAGTCATGATGACATCATCTGAGCCAAAGACAGAGACCCACATATATTTCTATAGTGCTTACTAGTTCTTCTTTCCCTCTCTGTTTTGAATTGTTGTACCAGAATGATCAACACCATGTATTAACTCATGGATTATTTTGATCAGTACACAAGTTAGGCTATGATTTTGTTAATTTTATTTACTTTAACTTGCGGAAAATGTTTTGCAATCCAGCTGACTTTTTCCTTGGCAAACTGCATTACAGTACAACACTTCAATTACCTGATGATCTAGTGGTTACATGATGCACTGAATTTTGTTTTTTTGTTAACCAGGAGATACACACTAAGCTGAAAGCTTGTTTACAGGTGTGGTCTGCGAGCACAAGGAAGTGTAATGACCTGCTCAGGGTCACAGAGCAAAGTACTGGTCTGGTTCAGTTCCAAAACCCATGCTCTCTTGTTAATCCACAAATAAGGCTTTCTTTTTCCATGTGAACCTCCTGCATCTAGCCTGCCTTCTGCTGAACACCCCACCATACATACCCTGTCCTTAGTACTGCCTGGTGCCACATATGTGCTTACGGTCTCATGAAGAGAATTATCATACCTCAGCTTGTAATCTTGTACCTCAGAGAGTTGTGCACACCTATACCAATATGCATCATCAGCTGGCACTGTTAAAAAAATGCCTCCCAAATCACTCTCCAGTCCACATTCTCAGTGTTTGACTTCTGCTACCACAGTAAACATTGAGTGGATCACCACCCTTCTGCACAGTGACAGTAGTATGTACAGTTCCCCTGTTGTGTTTTTTCCTACCTCATTAACCAACAACTAGGTCTTCCTGGAGGGCCAAGCAATCAGCATCATGACCCACCAGAAAAAATGCTGTTCATGCCCTCATAAGGGCTGCGCTTACGATGGATAACGATATTATTAGCAGGAGAGGCATACTAATACCTTGAGCAAATCCACCCAACTTCCAGTGTCAGTCTACTCCTATACCTGCAATCTGCAGAACCCTGCAGGACAGTTCCCAGCAATTCTTCTCCAGTACTTTTCTGTGCTCTACTCCACAATTCGAGTTGGCTGGTTACCACCCTTCCAAATCTTGAGTGAGCTATATACAACTCCCTCAATACTGTCCTAACAAACGTCAACACCACCCCCCCACCCAAGGATAATCTCCCTACACTGAATTCAAGTAACAGTTTAGGTGCAGCCCTGCCACTCTGACTATTTGTCATTGCTGGGTACTCTCATCCACAGTCAGGTAGTGATCACGATGTTGGGAACCCCACATTTCGGATCTCATAGTGATCTGCTCAAAGTCCTCCTTCATGTCTTCAACTAACCTGAATGTAGCTATACCCTGCTGGAATGGCCTCTTCAGTCCCTCTCTTGCATTCATTCTTCTCACCTGCTCCCCACACCAAAAACTGGTGAGTTCACTACCCTTCTGCATCATGAATGTGGTTAGTACAGTCTCCCATGTTATTTTTACTATTATTAATAATAAACATGATCTTCTGGTAAGCCAGGCTGATAGCTGCATTGCACAAGTGGAAAAATAGGCTTTCCTACCCATGTAAGATCTAAGCCATCTATGATTAGGCACTATTAAATGACGTGCATAATGATGTGCACACCCATCATTTAGCAGAGCCTGATCAAAGGTAGCCTAGATCTTTTAAGGATAGAAAAGCCCATCATTCCCCTTGTTCCCTGTTGCTATCAGCCTGACTTACTGGAAAGATATGTTTGTATTTGATATGTCAAAATAAAACGGGGACAGTACTACTTGCATTCATGATGCAGAAGGGTGATGAGCTTACCAGTTTTTGGTGTGAGGAGGAATAGTGAAGAATGAATACCAGAGGGGGGGGACTGAGAAGGCCACTCTTGCAAGGTACTGCCATATTCAGGGAAGGGGAAGACAGAGGAGAGAAATATGAGCAGATTACTGTGAGAAATAAGATGTGGGCTGCCAGCACCTTGATCACTACCTGACTCCGTTGTCCTGGCCAACATTCCCCTTCCCATAAAACCAGTTCATGCAATTTTCCAAGGCTGTGTGTGGATATTAATGTATGAAATGGCTGCCACTACATATTCAGTCACTTCACTACCAGTCTAGTGTTGCTTGTAAAGCACTTTGGGATACAATGTGTATGAAAACCACTATATAAATGCCGATTCTTATTATTATTTCCCATGGAAAAAGAAGACAAGACAAGCATATATTTGAGTTTTGAGAAAGTATGAACTCTAACATTGGACTGAACAAGAACTTTGCTACAAAAAAGTGGTGTCTCTAGGGGGTAGTGAAGGGTGTGGCTACACCCCCCCACACACACACACACACATAGTAATGTACTTGCGTGCTGCTGCATTTCACTTTGTTGAAGATGTCTGATTTATTGATTGTACAAATATTTACATTCAAAGTATGGATTACATTTGTAGGTTCTGTCAAAAACATACTAGAAAAGAATAGCAGACAATATAAAGGTTTAATAAAAATGTTAAAAAGTGCATATTAAGCATGCTCACCACCCCAGCACCTCCACTGTAGCATCTTGGATCCATCATAACCACTAGACCACCAGGTTATTCAAGATTTGTACTGCACTGTGGTTTGCCGCAGAGAAAGTCTGTTGGATTAAAACAATTTCAGCATGTTAAAATAAACAAAGTGAACAGAACCATAGCCTAACATCTGTATTATACAAAATAATGAACATGGTTTTGACCATTTGGGTGAAACAATTCTATACAAAGGGAAAAAATAACTAGTTAGCACTATAGAGAGCCATATATCTTTCTGACTTTGGCTCCAATGATGTCATCATAACACATTTGGCGGCCATTTTAGGAAGCAAGTAAGACCGTTTTTTTTTTTTTTTTTTTTGTTACATCTTTTATTATTATTTCCATTTCTTTTATAGTAATGATATCACTTATTCTAAACATGATTCTGATAATGAGTTGTTGGTTACATATACAACTCCACATAGAGGCAGAAAAGGCAATGTTACATTTGACCTGTACTTACCCCACTATATATGATTCTTATCTTAAAGTGACGGAGAGGCGAGGCTTCCATGCTCCATAGTCATATCCCAAAACAAAAGAAGACTCTTGTATGCTTCGGGTGCTGTCCAGGCTTCTGGCACCCTAGCTAAAGGAAAACAACAAACACAAAAAAACACTATTCTATATATTGTCAGGTACATTACATATGAAAGAGGAGGCATTGTAGTGCCTCCCGTACATACAATCCTGGTTAGCCAAGTTTGACAGTTCCCTTTATATAATCCTGTTACCTTAGTAGTAATCCTGGTTGTACAGTTTCAGCCCACTCCAGTCTTAGGGGTGGCATATCTGACAAAAGGGGTCCAACATTCCTCATATTCTGCTAGGGAATTGCTTGTCCAGTGGGAAAGTTGATCCATAGTAGCAATGTGAACTATGGAGGCAAGGAGCTCTTGTGTACTAGGTATCAGTGTGGTCCTCCATCTGCATACAAGAAGCCTCTTCACCTGCATGGCCCACAGAGCCAGCCAACGATATTCCAACTTTCTTAACTGGGGTGCTTCTGATTTCATACCCAAGAGAAGCAAGACTGGGGACCGAAGAATACACTTTTTTAACACTTTGGCACCCACTTCACATATATTATCCCACACTGGTTGTATCACTGGACAGGACCAAAGTATATGGGCCAAGTCTCCAGGTTGAGAATTACACCTCCAACATTGATTGGACTTTATTACCCCCGCCTTCTGTAATACTACTGGTGCCAGTAATGTAGGATTTTATTTTGTATTAACTTACTTCTTGCATCCATAAAATATTTTTGAGCCCCCTTCCAGCACTTCTTCCACTGCACATCTGTAATCTCCACTTGTAAGTCCCTTTCCCATTTCTGTTTAGACTTTTCGGTTTGGCTAGGTATTATGTCTCCGAGACCACTGTAAACTGAACTGGCCAGCCCTTTATTTTTTTTGTTATCCAGGAAGGTGTACTCAGGCTATCTCTTTTTGCCACCTGGGTCAGATATTTTTGAACTACACTACGTATTTGTAAATATTTCCAAAAATTGGAGGTCGGAATCGACCATCTGACCTGCAAGTTAGCAAACAAATCCACCACCAAGGAGGTTGGGGCTAGTATATCTTCCAACCTGGCAATACCCTTGTCTGCCCAACTCTTCCAATACACCACTTTTTTGTCTATACACAGGTTACCGTTTCCTCATAGCGGAGTTAGTTTGATAGGTGTTAAGTCTACCTTCAACTTTCTCCTTACTTTTTCCCAGCATTGCAAAGCGGCCCCTATCATGGGATGATTTTTTAAGTTTGTTGGGGGCTATTATAAACAAGCAGTGACAGAGAGACTTTCTGACTTACAGCTTGCTCTATATCCACCCATTGTAGTTGGGGGGAAGTACCCAATCCCAGCCAGCATATCGACTGTGCCAAGTGAAATGCCCACTTATAACCTGTGAACCATGGAAGACACAACCCCCCCACACTTCAATGCACCCAAAATTTGTTCCTACTATACCTGGGGGGCTTCCCTTCCCACAGAAAACTCCCTATTGCCTTATCTATCTTCTGGGTCCAGCCTTGTGGTAATGAGAGGGGAATATGTGCCAAAATATAAAAAACTTTTGGGGCCAGGATCATCTTAATCGCAGCTATTTTACCCGCTAGGGTTAAATGAAGTTTGGTCCACCTGGATATATCCTCCTGTAACTCCACCAAAAGAGGACAGAGATTATATTCCCATAGTTTCGAGAGTTCGGCAGAAAAACGAATACCTAAATAAGTAATGTTTTCCCCGGCCCACTTCAAGCCCGTGTCCCCTAGTACCGCTGGTTGACATCTGTAATTAAGAGGGAGAACTTCGGTTTTAGTGGCATTTAATTGAAGTCCAGAAATTCCCTTAAAGTGGCACAGGGTAGTGAGTATGGAGGGTAGCGCCTCAGCTGCATCCGCAACTAGAACCAAGAGGTCATCAGCATACAAAAGGGTAGTGTATTCTGTATTTCCAGCTACTATCCCTTTTATAGATTGACTACCTCGAAGGTGCACCACTAAAGGCTCTACAACCAACACAAATAGGAGGGGAGAGAGTGGGCAACCTTGCCTAGTACCACGTGCTAACTCGAAAGGTGGGGATAGGGTGGAATTTGTCAATAGTCTGGCCATTGGGGAAGTGTACAGGGCTGTTACCCAGGATCGAAATCTAGGGCCTATTCCCATCTTACCCAACACCTCGTAGAGGTAGTCCAACTCCAGGGAATCGAATGCCTTTTTGAAATCTATAGCTACCGCCGCCGCTGGGGTATCTAGTTGAGACGCGATATGAGCTAAATTGGTTAAGGTCCTAACATGATCTGCACTGAACCTACCAGGGACAAACCCTACTTGGGAGGGGTGTATTAACTGCAATAACAGGGGACCCAATCTTAATGCTGATGCTTTAGTAAATACTTTACTATCTACATTTAAAAGTGAGATCGGCCGGTAACTACCAGGGGAAGTTGGATCTTTCCCTTTTTTGGGCAGTATGGTGATAACCGCTTCCCGTAACGTGGGTGGAAATACCCCTTGCACCTCCGCCTGAACATAAACTTGTTGAAGTATTGGGCCAATAATGTCTGCTAAGGCCTGCCAAAATTCCACTGAATAACTGTCCCCACCTGGAGCTTTCCCTGGTTTAAGAGAAAATAAGGCCTCTTATTTCTTCTATAGTTAATGGGGCATCCAGTAGCTCCGCCTGCTGTGAAGTTATAGAGGGAAGTTTCAGTGTTTGTAGAAAAACTTGAATTACTTGGGGGGGTCCACCTGTCTAGATGAGGCATATAGGGATTGATAGTATTCCGTCATGACTGCATTTAATTCTTCATCATAGTTACGCGCACCCGGCCCTGCAGTATCTTTCAGCCCAGCTATGTACCGGTCCATTTGCTGTTTCTTTTAACCTATATGCTAACACCTCCCCCTTTCTCTCCCCCTTCCCAGTATTTGTGCTTCAGCCTCAGTATAGAGAGTTCAGCCCTACGTGACAAAAGAGAATTTATCTCCATTTCAAGACCTACTATCTTCCTACGGAGAAAATCATGCCTTGCTTTCCCTCTTTGCTCCTTATGCTGTCTCTGCATTTCTTTGAGCTCCTCTTCCAATTTCTTTAATTTGTGTTCCCTATCTCTCCTTCTTGCCTCTGCATAGGCAATGATCTTACCTCTCATGGTGGCTTTTAAAACTTCCCACCTGACCCCAGCTGTGGTATCCTGTGCTGGGTTTTCCAAAAAATATCTCTGAGCTCTACCTTAGCCCATTCTAGAACTTACATCTTTTATTAACAAGGGGTCGAACCTCCAAGAGGTAGAATTGGAGTAAAATGGGGCCCCATGTTACAGATGAGGATGCACAGGGCATGGTCCGATATTACAATAGGAAGTATATTTGACTCCATAGCTGCCTGTGTAATCTGAGGGGACATTAGAAAAAAATCGATACGACTATAGGAATTATGTACCGGTGAATAAAATGAATAATCTTTCCCCCTAGGGTTCAATGCTCGCCATATATTTGTCAAGCCTTGATCACCCATCCAGTTCATCAGGGCTCCCCTACCTTTCCCATGACCAGTGTCTTTTTTTTTTTTTTTTTGGATTTTGTCCACCATAGAGTCTGGCACTAAATTAAAATTCCTTCCAAAAATGGTGGGCATATTGTTTTTATTCATGTCTAACAGCACTTGGGAGGTTTGGTGGAAAAAGGCTACATCGTCTTAGTTTGGCCCATAGATGTTCCCCAGTACTATAGTCCCTTGAGGTCTGAAATGTCCCTATCACCCATCTGCCATGTGGGTCCCCCTTGAAGCAGTGAGAGACCAGTGTAACTGCTTATGTATTAATATTACTACCCCACTTTTTGTAGCAGCTAAGGCATGGATCTCATGTCCACCCAGCCCCTTTTGGAGCCCATGGCCCTTCCCATCTAGTTTTGTCTCCTGCAAAAAACACTTGGGCCTTATTCTTTGCAAATATGACATTACTCTTCTCCTCTTCATCAAGGTCGTGTTCATACCCTCACATTCCAGGTGATACAGGATATTTCAGCCATAGTCGAATTCCTCGAGAATCAATGAAATGTGAAATGCTAAATCGAATCACGGTGAGGACGGAAGGCACCAATTTACCACACACCAGTACCCTTGGCCCAATCTAGATTGGAGTGCCAGACCTTGTGGCACTATTAGGCTCCCTTTACCCTGTACAGCCAGTCTACCAATACCTCTGTACAAACCCCTGACCTTCCTTGGCAGCCAGGCTACATTGTAACACAAGTACCACCCTAAAATCCTAAAAATAACCCCATAAAACAACCACACACTAAACCTATTTACATACTGCACTTCCGTGCTTCGTTGGAACCATCCTGCATATAAGATCATTTGCCTCTCAGGGAGAGACCTGACCTGCAGAGTAGTTCCTGGAGACGTGGCAGTCCGGCCATGACTCGATCCCACCTTACCCTGTTTATCCAAGGTCATAGCAATTGGGGGGGAAGCTGCGTGCCAAGATGTACCCCCAGGAGACAGACTGCATCCTCCTAAATGCCTTCCCCAACCTAGCAATCAGTTGGCCCTTCGAAACAAGGCTTGGGTTACCCACATATGGAGAGGTTCCGTCTGTATATTCCATGGTACTGTATCCCTTCCCCCAGCATCATTAAGGTAAATACAGTTACCCCTTGGCTGAGAGCTTCTTAGGCTTATCCCATACCCCACCCGGCTACCGGCCCTTATACCTGTCGTAACCAGGGTCTACCCTCCAAGCCCAAAACATGTGACAGTGGCTGGCTATTCTTCCGTCTTAAAATGCTCAGACCCATCTGCATCCCGTCCCCCGCTACCCAGCCTCCAAACGCACCTATAAAATGCTTCCCAACTCCCATTACATACCCAGGATTCAGTTACACCCACAGCTTTATATTCTGTTTAGTTACTACCCCTGCCCCCCCCATATTGAACCACCCGCAGAAGGTTAGCTCTAGCCCTGAGATCAAAATGCCCTGATGGGGTCAAAGTCTCAAGTGTCTCATGATCTCATGGGCCTCGGTTTTTAAATCAAAACCATAAACAACTCCCCAGCCCTGGCAGTATCTACTGTGCCTGGATAACTTCTGCTTTCCAAGGTTTAACACAGATGCAGCACTTATCTAATTCACATCCAGGTCTGCTGTTCCTCTCAAGGATTCTGATGTTTCGATGTCGCTGCTTCAGCGGCCTGGTCTCCTTCGCGGTCTTCGGATACTGCGCCTGTGGAGTGTTGATCCTTCTGCGGTTCCTTGTCCTCATTGTCTTCCAACGCCGCCATGTTCCTTGTAGCACAGCTGTCCTGGGGATCTGCTTCTGCTCTGGAAATTTCTTCCTCAGAGTGCGCATTGGGGGGAGGCGAGGGAAATCTCAGTGCCTCATAGGGATTGCGGGTCATGTAATGCACCAGGGCCGCACTTTCACTGCATTGCATCTCACTATCCGCTGTCTCAGTATGCAGGCTGGTTCTGATATGGGGGTGATCCCTTCGCCTGTGACTTTCTCTTGCTGCTCTTTCCCTACTTCGGCGAGGGAGGCCAGTGGATGACTCAGGCTGCATTCCAAGGTCTGTCACCATCTCTTCTGGTTCTGAGTGGTCTGGGCAGGTGGATAGGCTAACCGATTCCCCTGATTGTCTGTGCAAAAATTCCTCCAGGGCTTCCGGAGTTTCAAAAAGGAGTGGGGTCCCGTTGTGCACTATCCGCATTGTGGAGGGGTACCTTAAGGAGTACTGAATCCCCAGTTTTTGCATCTTATGGCTCAAGGGGGTATATTCTCTTCTCTTAATTGATAACTCCCTGGAGAAGTCCTGATATAATGATATAAGGTGCCCCTGCCAGCTCAAGCGACCCACCTCCCTGGCCCGTTGTAGCAAAGCCTGCCATGTTTTGAATGAGTGCAGTTTAAATAGAATAGCCCTTGGTTTACCTCCTTTAATCAGCACTGGGACCGTAGCTCTATGCGCCCTTTCTATCTCTAGACAAAAGTCTACTTGCAGGCCAAGGATCTCAGGGAGGGCATGTTGTAGGAATAGGGCTGTATCTCTTTTTTCCACACCCTCCAGGAACCCTATTACCCGCAGATTATTTCTTCTACTCCGGTTCTCCAAATCGTCAACTTTAGCCATAAGCATATTGATTTTCCCTTGCTGATCCCTCTGCATTCCTTTAAATCTCTCAATCTCGGATTCTTGCGCCAACGCTTTTTGTTCGATTGTTACTATTCGCCCTGTTAAATTTTTAATTGCTTCTGTGGTATGGTGTGACGCTTCAGTTACTACATCCATCCTATGAAGTAGTTTCTTGAATAGGCTATTGAAGTACGCCAGATCGAGCCCTGAGCCCGGCGCCTCCACCATGTTGCAGGCCGCAATATTGAGACGGGCTTTCTGGCAAGTTTTCAGCTGACTATCTTTACAATTCTTTTATAATCCTATGCCGGAGCTCTTTTGACTTATTTCTCAGTTCTTCTGCTCGGTTTAAACCTCCACAGATGCAAGTTTGTCGGATATAGACATCTACACGCATAGCTCCAACAAATTAAGCTGCCATTTAGTTCAGCAGCTAAGCCACGCCCCCGTAAGACAGTTTTTTTGAAATTAGAAGGCTGATTTTACATTATTCAAATGATCTGGAACCACATTTAGGTAAATTATATAAATGTAGTTTTTGCCTTAATGAATACAGCAGCCTTTCCTTTAGGCACCTACGGAGTCAGATTTTTGAATAGTTTATCAAAATGTTGTTTAGGTATCCTTTAATGTCTTCATCAATGATACTGGGGATGGCATAAAGGACAATATTTGCTTATTCATGGATGACACCAAGCTCTGTGGGAGTGTGGACACAGCAGAGAGGGTACAAGACTAAAAGGAAGTTCTGGAAAAGCTAGGGAAGTGGTCTGGGATTTCATCACTTGGATTCAATGCAATGAAATGCAAGGTTATGCACACTGGAGCAAAGAACCCAAGGACTGAGTACAGTCGGGGGGGTTGAGGTACTTTCATCCAAGGAGGATAAGGACCTGGGGGAGATGATCACTTGTGACTTGAAGCCTTCCATGTAATGTAGGAAAGCAGCAGCAAAGCAAATAGAATGTTAGGCTGCATTGCCAGGGTGATCAGCAGTAGGTAGGAGGGGTAATACTGAGCTTGTTCAGGTCATTGGTGAGGCCACATCTGGAGTACAGAGTACAATCCTGGAGCCAATACCTTAAAAAACACATAAACCTGCTGGATATGGTCCAAAGGAGAGCAACTAAGATGATCATGGGTTAGCAGAGAAGAACATATGATTAGAGACTGGAGGCCCTGAACATGTACTCTCTGGAGGAAAGGAAAGAAAGAGGAGACATGATTGAGACTTTCACTTATTTGAGAGGAGTAAACAGGGTGGTCATGGATGGTCTCTTCAGGCTCAGTAGGAATCAAAAACATGAAAAGCCTTCCAGCGGAGGCTGTGGGGGCAAAAACAGTGGTAGGATTCAAGAAGACTGAGGAGGCAGTACAGCGCAGTGGTTTAAGGCTCTGAGCTGCAAACCTGAAAAACTTGGTTTGAATTCCACAGTCCCCACTTGCATACTGTGTGACCCTGAGTAAGTCACTTAACTTCCATGTGCTCCCAGGTCACACCTGTAAACAAGCTTTCAGCTTAGTGTCTCTCTCCTGGTAAAAAAAAAAAAAAGATACATGAGATAAGCACAAAGGAACCATAGTGAAAAGGAAAGGGAGAGGGAAAAAAAGCTGTAGATCAGGAAAGATCTGATGTAATAGTGTAGGTAGGGAGAAATGGGTGGACTGGATGGGCCAAGTGGTCCTTATTTGCCATCAAATTCTATATTTCTATGAGGGAACACAGTCTCAAATTGGAGGGGGGAGATCTAGGAGAGAGGCTAGGATGCCCTTTTTCATGGAGAGGATGGTGGTGGAGTGGAATGGACTTTCTGATGTGGTGGTTTTGAAGAAAACAGTAGGCAGCTTCAAGATGGGCTAGGACTGAATAAGGAGACAATAAGGGTCAAGAGGGAGGTGGACGAAGGGGAAAAGCAGATGGGGGGACAGGGTCAGTAGCTGACACTGACCCTGTAATATGTATAGACTTGATAGACCTAATAGCCTTACTCTGCTGGCTTCATCATATGTTAGCATTTTCAGGAACTTTTCTGGGAAATTATACTCCTCAGAGGTCTCCCCCACAGAAGAAGAGATGCACTCATTCACTGACTGGCTCACCATCCTGGCTCTAACTCACTCCAAAAGAGACCTTATCAATGTGCCATTCACAACTCAGGAACTTTCAGCAGCACTGGCAAGCATGCCAGCAGAAAAAGCTGAGTGCAATGATGGATCCTGGTAGAGTTCTACACGAAGTTCCAGGGTAAACTGTTAACACCACTACAGGATGCCCTCATTAAAGCCTGTGCTAGGGGCACACTCCCTCCCTCAATACACACTGCTCAGATCTCCCTCCTACCCAAGGCAGGGAATAACCCACAGAAATGCAGGAGCTACAGACCCATCTCCCTGACAACAGTGGTCTGCAAGTTTTTGCGAGAGTCGCACTGGAAAAGGATAAATCAAGTGATTCCAATGTTGAGAGATGAAGACCAAATAGGCTTTATACCAGACAGGAAGGGCTCGGACAATACCAGATGCCTGATAGATATCATGTGACAGGCAATGCACCCACCCCTCACAGTGCTGTTGTCATTAGATGCTGGAAAAGCATCTGAAACGATGGAGTTGAATCTCCTTTTTCATGTTCTTTTTCAGTTTGGCTTTGGTGGCATGATTATAAACTGGATAGCAGTCCTATATGGAAATATTGTTGCCTCAGTTACAACCAATAGTTTAGCCCTTTTGCCTTTCCCCATCGTATGAGACACAAGAGAGGACTGTCCCCTCTTCCCCCTTCTCTTTATCTTCTCCCTCGAGTCCTTCCTGCAAGCCATTCAGCAGCACTCAAACATACAGGGAGTCTACAAGGGTGAGGAACAGAAAATCATGGCATTTGCAGATGACATCATACTAACCTTGACACAGCCACAGCACTTGATCCTGAACTTAGTCAACCTTATTATGTCATATTTTTAACTAACCCCACTTGTGAGGTGTGCTAAATAAGCCTGGAGATGGTAAAGGTCAAAGTCTGTTATGCCTTCGGGAGAATGGCCTCTGGTTTAATAGTTAGATTTCGGCTTGGATAATAGCGTAGTGCCTCCTCCTATGGGGATCCTTGTGACAGAGTGCTGCCAGGATGTTTCCCCCCACAAGAAATAAATACAACCCCACCTTCTGTGACAGTGAACACAACAATACAATTCCCTCCCCACTTATCACTCTAACCATGCAAATGAACAGCAAGGCAATAATGGCAAAACACATCACTAGTTGCAAACAAGTAACCATTGGTTTATTTTGGGGTTGGAGAACAAGGTAGGAGATAAGAGAAGCAAAGGTAAAAATAAACAAAGATAGCAGTTTGCATTCACCCCTGCTGTAAGGTGTGTTTCAGCACCTCTCCATCACTGGTAAACCAGTTATCACCTCAGTCCATCTGGGAGCTCCCAATTACAGTCTGAGTGTGCACACAGATGCAGAGTTGCAGGCCCGTGCACTTGGACCTTAATGTGGTGTTGTGTAAATCTGGTTGTTGGCTGCAGCTACTGACTGACAAATGGCATAGCTGGATGGATGGAGAGTAGAACAGTTGCTCCTGGCTGTAGGCTGTAGCTATGGGCTTGATTCTAAGATCACAGAGGAATGCTCAGAAAGCATCTAGCTTGCTAGCTAAATAATAGGAATGATAAATTCTGTGGGTAAAACCCAGTACTCATGACCTTTAGATGACAGGCTGGTACAGGTTATGTGGGAATGTCTCCTCAGCTTAGGCAGATGTTGGCTGGATGGCCTATTCTGTAGTCTGGATATAGGTGTAGTGGACCCAATGCACTCCTGGTGGTGAGTGGTGTGGGCCTTGATGCTCCAGATGATGATGATGATACAAGTCACCTCAAAGGGGGCAGTCTCTTGGGATCTCAGCTGGTTTGGTCCCTTGTCAGGATAAAATCCTAATAGCAGCAGAAGGCAGTTCCTCGCCACCTTCCCAGATACAGAGCAGCTTTCAAGGCCACCCCTGCTCTAATTCAGTTTTAGAGCCCAAGCATGGCACTCTAGCTGCATCAATCCCCTTTTCTCAGGGTCTCAAGTCTGTTTTGGACAAACGTTTTAGTCATGCAAGAATAGCAAGTGAGAGTTATTCACAAGTGCTTTCATCTTCTCAGGTTTCTCTTTAGACAGATCTGCTCTATTTGCACATCTCACTCTTGCACAGAAATCCAGGAATAAATATCAGTGGCTAGCATATCATGCATTATTCATTATGTTGAACCCCTGGCTCTTAGTGGCTATCAGTTCCAAGGGAAAAGCATGCATACAAGTCCTGAGCCAGCTTGCAATGCACAGCTGTTTTGTAGAGTTGATCTCCAAACAGATGTCAGTTTCACAGGGTCAGGACCTACTAATTTACTTGTTTTGTAGAGCTGAACTAGTCACTAAATTGATGTCAGTTTCAAAGGAACTGGATGTACCAATTTAGTTATTTTACAGGGCTGAACTAGTCTCTGAAGATCACACTCCCAGGGGAGGAGAGGTTTTGCAATTTGTGCAGCTTTGAGAGCTGTTTGAAACTGAGCAACCTCCTTCCTGTGAGCTCCCTAACCCTGAAGGCAGTCTAGTGGCCACTTGAATAAAGAGTGATGGAAGTGCACCAGCCATGGTGTGAAGGGTACTGTACAAACCAGCAGAACAAATGACAGGGTCCTGTCCAGCCCAGAGTCCTGCAGCTGCAGTCTGGATTGGGACTGGGGTGAAGGAGCAATGCAGGGGAAGACCACAGCAGTGCTCCAGAAAGAGCCAAAGGCAAGCCCCCTTTTAGAAGGTAACTACATATAGTAAGCCAGCTGGAAATAACAACATCAACATCTCTAGGTCAGTCTTACTCCTATCTCTGGCCCTAACGGCACAGCAGACTGGATCCCCCTGGAATATGCCTACGGCCAAGGAACAAATTTAATTCCAGTGCATAAACATCTCATGGGACTGACAACTGATGGGAAAGAGGAATTTAGAACTCTTACAGGAAAAATTGGAGAGGGGTATTGCCAAATGGAACCACCCTCACCTATCGTACTGGGGAAAGACACATACATATAAAATAATAATGACACCAAGAGTGCTGTACCTGCTGGATAACATGTCCATAGCCATAGCCATAGATCCCAAAATGATAGCAAAACTCCATAAGGATATGATATCCTTTTTCTTGGGCAAGGGGCACAGAAGCCTCAGCCACCTAAGGCTTATGCAAGAATTCACAAATGGAGGCCTCAGAGACATGTTTGACCACCAATGAAGATGGCTGCTTGACTAACAAGTTCTGTGTAGCTGCTTCATATTCAGTGAAAAATCAATCATTGTTTGTTGTCTGACCATGGTGCTACTCACCTCACTTGAGTAAATTAACTTGGCTTTTCGTACCTGCCAATTTCTATCTCTCTTAGAAGATTGTAGCAAATGTTTTCTGTCAGACTATGACTCTTGGTACACTTCTGCTACTTCTGATGACCATGGCAACTGTGCTGGAGCCTCACACAATAGTCTGACTTGCCAACCTGTCTGATATCAAAAATATGCTGCACACCCTAATGCTTATACACCCCGAACAGTGACTCAGTTACAAAGGTGGAAGAAAGAATTGAGGTAGTAGAGCTCAGAATAGGTAACTACGAGATGTTTTCATTGCAAGTTGAGTCATGGGCTGCCCAGCAAGAAGACAGAGTAAAGTTCCTAGAGCACCAGGTTAAGTAGCTGTGGGGGAAAACGTGATGAATTTGAGAACAGGGTACATTGCAGTAATCTTTGTATTGTTGGTGTGCCAGAGGAATTGGAGGGCAAAGATATAAGTGGATTTTTAAAGTCCCTCATACCCAAGGCTTTGGATCATTACTGTGACTACCCCCTGAAAGCTGAGAGGGCACATCAGTCCCTGGCCCCACGTTCTGGCAGAGGAGCCCCACCTTATACCATCATTGCTTACTTACTAAGGTACAGTGTGAAGGAACAGATACTGCTGCTGGTAAGAGAGTGTGTTGAGCTGCAGTGGAATGGCCATTGCATACACATGTCTCAAGACTTCTTTCAGGAACTGGTGGAGAGAAGGAAAGCTGTCACGGCAGCAAAAAAAGAACTGACTCAACACCGAGTGCATTACAACATAAGGTATCCTGCCATACTCAATGTTCTTTGGCAGGATAAATGGCATAAATCTGAGTCCCTGTGAGTTGCCCAATTCTTTCTTCAGAGTCAGAGTTATCAATCCAGCCATTCCGTCCACTCATCAGGAAGGCTGCAAGGACCAGGAGGGCAGGACACTCAATGAACCGTGCCACACCCACAACTGCCTAACCAGCCCAATCCTCAAGCAGAACCTGAAGCCTAGCATGCCGCTAAAGCCAAGCACCAGCACCCTAGAACAAGACAGAAAGCAAACAGACAAACGCAAGCTTCACCAATTGGACAACATAGTGGCTTCCAAAACTCAGGAACCCCATCCCATGAAGCAGAAATGTCACTGAAACTTCCCAGGGAACACAAAGAATATGAACAAGAAGGTCTTTTTGGCTCATCTCTATTGCTGAAAGAATCTAAAAACACTCAGGATGCAGATCCACTGTAACTAATCAACCCAGAGGATGAGAATGTCTCACTCTGACCAAGCGGGACCACCATTACAGACTAGGGACCAATGGTGGGAACCACAGAAGCACAACAGACGACACTTCATTTCTTACAGTAGGTTATAGGCTGCCCAGTACGCAGACTGTCTTTGCACTTTGTCACCTGGATCCCACAGTGTGTATGAGGGGCAGCAACATGGACTTTAACTTAACTCCTCAAGCCCTCTTGTTCACATGTAGATTTAAATGTGCAAAATGTTTAATGCATTTAATAGATGATGACTGGAATGTTGGTGGGAGGGGGTGGTTTGTGGGGAGTTAAATGTGTCCAGCTGTCATAAAGGGGATAATATTGTCATGAGTGATCCTGCTGAGGACAGGAAAAGTTGAACTGCACCATTGCTCACTGCCCTATACCAGTCTAGTGTGGCCTTCTAATGTATATCCCCATTAATTGCCACATAGATGAGCACTGAGGATGGACTACAATGTCCCTGTTGTAACTCCCATGGAGGCCATGTGAGGAGGGGAACATAGGAGAAGGAAGTTCATGCTGATCAGTGAGCCCTGTCACTAGAATACTGGTGGGGAGGCTTTGTGGTTGTTTCCAGGAGTGGGGATGCTTTCCCTAAAGAGGGGGCTGTCTCTGCATGGATGCATATTAGATGAACAAACTGTAGTCTGGCTGAATTTTTGTGTCATTTTCTCCCTTCTTATTCTCCCAGCAGGCTGGCCTTGTCAGCAGTCTATTTCTAACTGCCAGTAAAACCACTGGGTGGTTGTCAATAATTTGTGCCTTTTCACTGGGTGGCTGTTTGAGGTGGTTCCCCTAATTGGCAACCAATGTACCCATTAGTCGAGGAACACTCCCTGCTTGATCTCCTCTTTTGCTTCACACTCCTCTAGCTGCTTATGAGGAACAGCTACACATTCAAGCCTAACTTACACTGTCAATCCATCAGCAGCCCTTTCTGCCAGCAGCATACGATTTGGCCCATAACTAGGAGCCACAACAATCAACAGTGTGACAGTGTGTTCCAAGCTATCCAGGCAAAGTGTACTGATTGCCCCCCCCCAACTGTAATGCTCTGACTTGGCCTTCTGATGGTGGAACTGCAATCCTGGTCCCCTCCCCCAAACAATGATACTCCGCTGCATGCAGGAACAGGCAGTATTTCTTCATGAATACTGACCACCAGTCTTTGCAATTGGCCGTCTTTGTGAGAATGTCTTAACTGCCACTCTCTCCTCAATGACCAGCCCTCCTACCTCCCCTTAAAAACCACAACTACAGGCAAAGATCTGGAAGTCTAGCATTTACTTTGGTCTATAGCCTGCAACAAAGCACAGTGCCATCAAATGTTAAGGACATCTGAGAGGAATTCAACTTCACTTAAGAACAGTAAGGGCTCTCAGGACTGGAAATGCCTCTCCCTCAATGCTAGGAGTCTTACAAACAAATTTGAGGAATTAACTTGTTTATTAAATACTGACAACGTCCAGATATGTGCCATAACAGAGACTTGGTGGACATCCACTGACACCTGGGACCATCATAGTCAGGGGTATGATCTATATCATATGGATAGGGGAGAATAAAAAGGGTGGTAGTGTAGCACTGTATGTATTCAACAAAATAAAATCAGTGGCTATTGATGTTCAAAAATACCAGGCATTGAACATGTGTGGATCAGGGTATTACCAGAAAAGGGACCTAATATTAAAATTGGGGTAATCTATCGACCTCCTTCAATTTCCACATAAGATGATGAGGCAGTGCTAAAATTTTTGGACTCCTTAGAGAGTACAGAAAACATTATACTTTTAGGAGATTTTAACCTTCCCGGTATTAATTGGACTAGGTATACAGGGGAGACATGAGCTAAGATATCTGGATTCCTTTTTATTAGCTGGATTTGATCAGTGTAGGGAATAATACTAGAGGGGGTAAAATATTAGACCTTGTGTTAAGTAATTTGGGAGACCTAATAAAAAAATTGTACTATTTCATCACCACTAGGCTCAAGTGATCACTGCATGATAAATTTTGATTTAAGTGGGGTTTTTTTCAAACACGCTTGGCTTAACCATGGTCCGAAATTTTAATAAAGCTAAATTTAACAATATAAGAATGGAACTCTTGGATTGGAGATGGAAAAAAGGTTTTTGCTAATAGATCATTAGTGGAGAACTGGACTTAATTGATAGGTATGTCCCATTAAGAAAGAAGTACAATGCTTTAGGAAAAATTCCC
The DNA here is from genome assembly GCA_016271365.2 of Neoceratodus forsteri. NCBI lineage: Eukaryota > Metazoa > Chordata > Ceratodontiformes > Ceratodontidae > Neoceratodus > Neoceratodus forsteri. Next base: position 36,593,573 of record CM057450.1, read on the forward strand.
CTGTGGTTATCTCCCAAAATTAGAAAATTGATCAAAAAGAAAAAAAGAGCTTATTTAATAGCTAGGAGAAGTGAGTGTGAAACAAATTGGGCCTTGTATAAAAAATTATTAAAAGAAACTAAAACTGCCATAAAGCAGGCAGCTCGATAGCATGAACTAAATCTGGTTTCAAAAGTGAAAGATAATCATAAATCTTTTTTACACATATATCAATAACAAAATTGGAAGTCAAACTTCAGTGGGACCCATTAAGGATCAGGATGGTATACTAGTTGAGGATTGCCAAGCTATGGCAGGGCTTTTCAATACCTTTTTCTCATCAGTATTTAATAATAAGTCAAAAAATAAGAGAGATCATCTGACTAAAAATGGTTATAAAAATTGTTTTAAATAAAAATGATATTGAGGATAGACTAAAACACCTGGACCTGAACAAATCTCAAGGACCAGATGGAATTCATCCTAGGGTCCTTAGGGAATTGGCAACAGAATTGGCAGAACCTGTAACAGCACTGTTTCAGAAATATTTGGATAATGGAGAGGTGATTGAGGTTTGGCGAAAGGCAAATGTGATCACTATTTATAAAAAGGGATCTAGACAGGAGGTGGGCAACTATAGGCCTGTTAGCTTGACTGCTGTCCTGGGGAAAATGTTGGAATCTATTGTAAAGGATCAAATAATGGAGTTTCAGAATACAGTGGGGGATTGTGATGATGCTCAGCATGGTTTTAAAAAGGGGTTATCATGCCAAACTAATTTTTTGGAGTTTTATGAGCATGTGAGCAAAACATTGGATGAGGGTGTCTCTGTGGATGTGGTGTTCCTAGATTTTTTGAAGGCGTTTGACAAGGTCCCACACGGTGAATTGATTGATGCTCTGATTGAACATAAAATACCGGGTTATATTACAAATTGGGTGAAGGCATGGCTGAGTGAGAGAAAGCAGAGGGTTTGTTTAAAGGGAGTTTACTCAGATTGGTTGGGAGTAGAGAGTGGAGTCCCCCAGGGATCTGTTCTGGGGCCCTGCTTGTTTAATATCTATATACACTCATTATCTGGAGGAAAGGATGTCTGGGAAACCAAATTTGCAGATGATACTAGACTTGGCATTACTATCAGAAGTGGTGAGGACGTGGCAAAGTTGCAAAATGCCTGACTCAAAATGGAAAGCTGGGCAAGGGATAAGAAGTTATCCTTTAACTCAGATAAATGTGTAGTAATGCATTTTGGGAGAAATAATAACCAAGCTGACTACTGGTTAAATGGACATAAATTGTGCAAAGTAGTGGAGGAGAGAGAGATTTGAGAGTGAAAGTGACAAGCGATTTTAAGTTCCACCAGCATTGAAGTCAGGTTATAAAATCTGCTAATGGTACTCTTATAAAAACATCAAGAAACATATAAAGAGTAGGAAGAGGGAAACAATTGTGCCTCTCTTCAGTGCACTGGTGAGGCCACAGTTGGAGTACTGTGCGCAGTTCTGGTCACCTGGTTATAGGTTGGATGTAGGAAGATTGGAGAGGGTTCAGAGGAGGGCTACCAGGTTAATAGCGGATACTAGGGACCAGGACTATGAGGATAGATTGGAATACTTGGGGATGTTCACATTGGAGTATAGGTGCCTGAGAGGGGATATGTGCATGGTGTATAATGCACTTAAAAATACAAATCTAATGGTTAAATTAGGACTTACATTGAAGGGACAGCGATATGATACTAGGTCACATTCATGGCAACTTAAGAGGCAAAATTTTAAGACCACAAAAAGAAGGCACTGGTTTAGTGTTAGAGTTATTCCAGTATGGAATAACCTACCTGAGGAGGTAGTCACTAGTAAGACTACAGTGGAGTTTAAGAGGAAACTAAATAAGTATTGTACAGCAAATAAATTCAGGGGGTATCAAAATTAGAATTAACAGCAAGCACAATGGGTGAAAGTCTTCTTTGCTCTGAAACTACCTATGATACCTATGATGTGCCAATGCCCCCCCCCCAAAAAAAGTGAGACAGATGTGGCACTCTTTACATAATGCTTGTGGGATGATGGAACTGTGGCCCCCTGCAGACTTATGAACCTGTTCAAGACAACCAGTACAAAAACTTCTGGCTGAACAAAAGATGAAATATGGGGATAACAGCCTTGTGGATAACAATGCAAGGGTAGTGTGGAGGATGAACCGAACCATACAGCTATGGGCCTGGCTACTGCCCTGACAGATGTGGGGGGGGGAGAACTGATCGAACCCAGCCTTCTGTTCAAGCAACTGGCCAAAGAGCAACACTTAAACACATACCTTCAAACTGGGAGGAAAATATACCCATATCTGATTTGGCACCTGCTGTCACAAAGCAATCCCATGTTGTCCGGTAGCACCACCCCCACTCCCACAAATTACGAAACACCATCACATCCTCTCAGCCTATACTACCACACCCATTTTACTCTCCCAACACCTATGTACAGGCCTAAGTGGCCCATATTTCAAAATCAGGTCCCAGTCCCTTCCCACTCCCCACCAGGGGGCTTGCACTCAGGTTGTCTTGCGGTTATTCCCCAAGACCAGGGATAGGCCCCTGCAAGGTTGCACCTAAAGCTGTTAAACAACCAAAGGCTCACCAAACCCCATGGCTAGTGAGCATATTTAGTCAACAGCCCACTTTGAATTACAATAGTATTACTATGTCAACGGTAGCCCCTACAAGGAATACCGGGAGGCTTGATACCTGGCATGCATTGGCTGTCATACCCCCTGTCTCTTTGACCTGCTTAAGGACATTACAAGCCAGATGTGCTATGATGTTGCAGTGTTTTTTTTATACTGGTATATTTATGTGGTTAACCACCTAGATGTTTTGATGTTTGAAGTAATTTGTCCTTTACACCACCTATATATAGAGGTGTGTGAAAAAAAATTCAGCAAGTGGAATTTCTGCAAAAGTCAGACTTTCACTACTGCAAAAGTTTGGAAATCAAATTTCTGACTTTTGTGGAAATTTGCTGGCACCCTACCATTAATATTTCCCTGGTGTCTAGTGCTCCCTGCCAGTCGCCAATTGCCATCCATGTCAAACATAAAACTAATCCATGGTGTCCAGTGCTCCCCCACTGAAGCTCTGCCCAAAATAGCAATAAAATTCGCTGGTGGCCAGCGGTCCATCTCTCCACTCGATCACCCACCTGACATGTCTGGTGTAAACCCCCCATCCCTATCCCCAGTATAATAATAATATAAAAAAATTTTCTCTGGTGGTCTAGTGAACTCCCTTCCCTATCCCCAGTCCACAGTATGTGAAGTTATTCCCTGGCAGTCTAGTGGACCTCCTGCCTCCCCACCCCAGCAGGTAGTGCCCAACCAGCCCGCTTCCCCCATCCTTAACCTAAGCCAGTGACTGGCACATCCCTCCTATCACCACCACGTCTGGCCGCCAACTGAACTGTCAATGAGCACTTACTCTATACAGTACATGGTCAGTGACAGTTAAGTCAGTGGCCAGCTGTGGTGGTGAGAGAAGGCTGTCAGTCACCTGCTTGGGTTTGGGATGGGGGGGTGTGGTGGGACACTACCTGTCAGGGTGGTGGAGTGGGGGCTCCACTACACGACCAGGGAATAACTTCACATACTGGTGATTGGGGATAGGGAGAGGGGTGTATTAGACCACCAGGGAAAAATGTTTATATAATTACTATATGGGGGACAGGATGGGAGGGTTACACTGGACATGTTGGATGGGTGATCAGGTGGGGGAGGACTGCTAGCCAACAGGGAAGGTTTTTTTTTTTTTATGGGACAAATCATCAGGTGGGGGAAGGGACCATTAGCCACCAGGAGAGTATCTTTTTTTATGGAGCGACTGATAGGATGGGGAGAGGGACTGCTAACCACCAAGGACTTTCATTGCTATTTCAGGCAGGGCTTCGAGTGGAGAGGGGGGCCCTAGACACATCAGAGTTATTGAAATTATGGGATGGTTAGAAATGCCCCCCCAGAAGAAACAGCACTTACAATTAACAACTCCAGGTCCCAGCTCCAATAAGAGCAACAGTTTCTGCAGCAAATGGTCTGCTGTTAACATTACAGACACTGAGGCAGCCAAAAGTAAGGACAGAGCAAATCAGCAGAATGAAGAGAGTCAGCAGGCAATTCAGCACATGTGGAGGAGAATGATGTTCACCTTGCAGCAAGCCTGTCTGACAGTGTGAAACTATAGGTAAAAACACAAAAGAGCTGGTTATTTGATAACTCTAGTTCAAATGTGGGTACTGAGATGTCACTTAGCTTCAAAGGGTACAGGGGACTCCAATGATTCAAAAACTTGTTAAATACAATATTATTTGAAGTAAGGGTCAGCTACTTGACTATTAATGACAAAATTAACAAACTTCAAACAGGGTTCAAAGAAACTCAAAAGGACATTAGACAAATTAAAAATGGACTCAGCGGGTATGAGCTGTACCTCCCAGATGTTAAGACTTTTTACAAAAATTTAAAAAAATGGTGGACATGGAAAGAGCTGAATGAACTAAAAGAAAAGTGGAGAAAATGCAATGGGTGGGGGGAGAAGGAATAACCTGTAGTTGTCAGGGGTGTCAGATGTGAAATCTAACTAAGTAGAACATGGCAAAAACTCACCAAAAACATTTGGAAGATTTCCAATCTGCTACAGACGGACATTTGGAAACTTCCACAAAAGTTGTGAAATTTCACAGAAGTTCCACTAAAGCAAAATTCACAACTTTCACCCACCTCTACCTATGTGAGTGTATTCACCAGATTCAGTTGTTTACTCTTGAGAAAGTGCATTGTTCACAAGAATTGCATTATGGTGTTAACAGGTTATGTATTCTTTTTCCTACCAGCCAGGTTTACAGAGCCAGGCTCATCTCTGGATCAGACCTTATGGGTGAGTTACTGTTGCTTTTCTCTCAGCCACAAACTTAAGAGGGTCGATCCACAATTCACACTGCATGTGATCCTGCTGCCCTACATCACACTACAACGGAGCTAAAACTTATGTCATGGAACCGTCCGAGTAAAAGGAAAAAAATATTGAATTTTCTAAATGTGGTCAAGTGTGATGTGGCACTACTGCAAGAAACTCATCTTCTTAAAGTAGAATCAGAGAAGTTAATAACAGCATGGGTGGGGGCTGAGTTCTCTAGTTCTTTTTCCACAAAATGGTGAGGTGTTTCTGTCTTCATTAAGTGTGGCTGTCATTTTCAGGTTGAAATCACCTTAGCAGACTGAGAGGGCAGGTGGGTCCTCATAAAGAGAAATCTGTACGGTACAGTAGGCATCTAATCATCGGTAGTATCTATGGCCCAAATGAGGATAATCCGCACTTTTACCCGAACCTCCTCCTGCATTTGGAGGACTTTACACCACCAGGAACAGCGATCTGGTGAGTGGGTGACTTTAACCTAGTCATGGACCCCATCCTAAAGAGGACACCATTGGGGAAAGGCAACCCTTCCCATGTTAACATGCTGAAGGTCCTACTCAGGCTATGTGATGAGCTGCAGGTCTCAGACTGCTGCCATGTATTTCACCCAATTGGCAGGGACTACACATTCTGTTCAGCCAGATTTCATTCCAGCAGCAGGCTGGATTACTTCTTGGGTAGTTCCCACCACTTCTATGAAGTGCTGGCCACTGAGATCCACCTGATCATACTTTCTGACCACACTCTGGTCTCACCCTGCTTCCCCATAATATTGTTTATTTGGAATGATCGCACCTAGGATACAGTGGTTTCTGTTTATTTAACCTACACATATTGTGTGCCTTTAAGTGAGTGCTGGCTACTACAAAACCTTTCCCCATAATATCATAGCAAATTTGCAGAGTTGCCACATTAACCCCTTGCTGCTTTGCTCTGCAGACTTCATAACATGGCTCACTAATGAGATCCAACTGTACCTCAAAACCAACAGTCTCCCTCAGTATGCTCTGGGAAGCTTTTAAAGCTGTTGTTAGGGGCAGGATCATTAGCTACTTGGCTAAGGTAAACAAAAAACACAAGCATGTGGTATTATCTTTCTCAGCGTGGCTAAAAGACCTAAAGGCAGAGCTGTATACCTTCACTCAACCCTCAGCCCAAGTAATACAATGTATTACAAAATTAAGATACAACCTTTACAAAGTAATGCATCAGCAGGCTGAATGAGCAATGTTCCTCCTGAGACAAAACAATTGGGAAAATGGAGAGAGGACTAGCAAGCTTATGGCTTACAGGCTGAAACAAAGGCAGTCATAAATTCAAATGCCTCACATCAGGACTAATACAGGCACTTTGCTAGCTGCACCTACTGATATTTATAGGGCCTTTGATAGCTGCTATGGCTCCCTGTATGTGTCACAAGCAACAGGCACACCTCAGGACAGGTAAACCTTTCTTCTCAAAATCATGTTGGACAAGCTCCCTGCAAATCTCTGGCCAACGAGCTGGAGGTGGAACTGACCCAGGACAGAACTGCTAAAGCACTAAGTGGATTGGCAAAAGACAAAGCCCTGGGCCCAGAAGGCCTTAGTACTGACTTTTTCCAGACATTTTCTCCACTGCTGGTACCTCATCTGTTGACCTTATTTCAATGGTTCCATGTGATAAGAGCAAAAACTTATCAGCAAAAGGAATAACAGTGAGTACATATGAGCAACACCACACACAGCCCATGCAAATCACAGTGACTGTCAAAAAGGTGAATAGACAAACAAAATAAATCCCCAACACACTACCTCCTGTTTCATGGGGGGGGCTTTGCTCCCTGCACTCCCGTATCATTATATAACTACTTCTGAGACCACAAAGAAGTTACAGTGGTGTGCCACGGTTTACAGAACATGGTTGCCGTTCTTACTTCCTCCCACAGTTGCTATTATTGTATTCGCCATTAATTCCATGTCGCTGTTTTGACAGTCTCCCAAATTACTTCGCTCATATTGATTCACACATATTTGTTTTTTCAGTATCAAATAGTTTATTGTTGATTGGTTGACAAACCATTACAACATATACAAATCAATAGAAACATTAAAATTCACTAATATTATATTATAAAACACATCTTATTTAAAAATATTCACTAGAATCATAGTCACACAATATCCTATACTGCCAAAAGAGATAGATTGATTATTATTAGCAGTTAGTTCTATAATCTGTGCAATAAGAATTACATACTTCTTAAATTAGGTAATTTCCTTCAGTTGTTTCAATCACCAGGGACAATCCTATAGCACAGATTCCTTAAATTAGATGGCCAACTATAGTGGTGATTGGGACAAAACCTGCCCAAGACCTCCCCAGGGATAGCCAACCACTCAGAGTACCACATACCTCATTCAGTGGAATATCAGATGAACCCTACAAGTGGCTTGATCAAGCATCCAAATGTAGCCTCCTGGCTAAAACCTAAGAATACTGCTTTGAGTTACTCCATCTCTGTGTGAGGTAACATGTCATTGTAATATCATCCAAAGAAGGACAACCTTGCAGCAGGCTTAGACCTAGCACTGAAGGAACCTAACAGTAGTACCATGCAGTGCATGCTGCCCTATATTCCAGTAAAAGTCCAAAACCAAGCACACTCTGCCAAACTGTATTTTAGACCACTAGTATAGGCTGAAAGAACTAGACACCTAATTACACACCGAGTCTTTTCACTTCCTGCAGGAACTCACGGTTCGGCTCTGGGCTCCATCTCTTAACTCAGTCATTCCTAACTGCTACTGTATAAGTTATCTGAATCCATATCCCCTTGTAAATGGCTTGTTGGTCCAGTCCTAGCCCTCCCTGGTTCTTTTGTGTCATCCATCCAAACTCACCACCCGGAACCATCATATCCAAAGATTCAGAGTAGATCATTCAAATAGCGTTAGTGAAGGAAAATCAAGAACCATCTGACCACAAAATGGCAGCAAAGTTCCTTGAAAACAATATAAAATTGTAGGACCAATTCTAGTGACTGTGAGCCCCAAAATAAATTCACAACCTTACAAAAATAAATAAATTCTGCCTTTTGGGAAATTCCTAAGGGCAAATGACCAAGAGAACTTGCTCTATGGAATTAACAATTCTAATACCATGTTACATTAATTCAATTGTGCTTATGAAACTGAATGAGATGATGCTTGTGTGACTTGATTTACATTGTGGCTTTCTGCCTCTCTATCCATGGGATATACCACCCTATAGGGGTACGACACAAGGAACCCTAGAGGAGGGTTCACCCCCATAGGTGCCATGGGAATGATTCCATCAGCTAAAGGTAGCTTAGGAAGAAGCCCACAGGTAAGAGAGATGAGCCACTGTAGGAGGAGGGGTGGAAAGTGGGCAATGAGTAATGAATCCTGGGGAGGCCCAGGATGAGTGACCTTATAAGCCTGATGGGAGAGTTACATAGTTGCTCCACCCATTGAACCTAAGGCTTAAAGCCCTCCTATTGCCTTCTACTAAAAATCAGCTTTAACTACTTTTTAGCACCATAATTACATTTAGTTAAAATAGACAGTAAATCAGATACAATTGTAAACACATTTCAAACAAAACATGAATGAAATATAATTGTCCGAGTTTCCAAAGCTGGAAATGGCTTGCATGCAGTATCTAAAAAAGGCTGTTTAAAATGTTCACAGTTTGCACCATTATGGTGCCTTGCAGGAGTTAATATTTACCTTAGCAATAAGACAAGCTCCAAAAATAACAACAGGAATCTTTGAACAAATGCTAGTGTATTAAGCTGTTGTTCACTCCAGCAGTTTATCTTTTAAAGTTCAATGGTTCCATACCCTTTCTGAGGATGCCAGTTCCTCCAAGTTGCCCAATAAAGAAATGCAGTCAGACATATCAAGTAAATTAAAAGGATATACTATACCTCCTGTACTGGAAAAATCTCAGTGGACAGCCTCCTTGACTACTACAATAAAAACTTTATGGATTTACAATAAGTATCAGCTACTGAAACTCAGTCAACTTTTCATGCATCTCTCGGCAGAGAGTTTGATTCAGTATCATGTATAAATAAGGACCAGGAGTGGAAAAAATCCTCTGTGCTCTCAGTTTCTGAGCCTGTCTGAAAACATCATTTAGAGCACAATATGAGACCTGCTACCTTTTCCAACAACCGCCAACAATCAGCTCCACAACCAGGAGTCTGAGTGGTTACCCTTTAAATCATATAATTACCAGCTCTTGAAATTGGCCACAGCACTGACACAGGTGTCCAGTATCATAGTCTCCTTCACCACCCAGAGAGTTCAATTATCTCTCTAGATGCTTCAGTTTGAAAGGCATTTCCCAGTCCACTTTTTCCGCCATTGAATTCTAGTTAGAGCCTCTCCAGATTGTATCTGTGAAAAAGCACAAAAATTGCTCCACTAAGGGTAGTAAAACAGGATCAGTCAGTGTGATAGTGAGACCCCCCCTTTTTTTTGTTTTCTTTTTCTAAGTTTCTATGAAACAGGTCCCAAGATATCCGGCTTTCTATTTGCCTTTCTCTCCCTTTTCTCTAGCTCTCCAGTCTGTTGCACAACAGCACTTTTAAAAAACTGTCCTTAATCTTTCTAATTCTATGAAGTTCCATAATTACTTGTTGGCCACTTGTAATTAGGAAACTGCTTTGCTATTTTCTTTATGCCGGAATATCTCTGGGATCTCAAAAGTCTAGAAATCCCCTTGTTGTACTTCTCTGTGCTGCTTTTTGGCTGAGAAGTAATTTTATATTGGTTTTTGCTGTTTCCCGCAGCTTGAGCGAAGAAGCCCGTTCAAAAAAGAAAGCCAGGTGCTGCAGCGCTGCTCTGGTTATCACACTATTCAAAGAAACACTAAACCTGACTTTGTGCTTACACTAGTCAAGTGAAACTATTTGCATACCAAGGTGCTGGGTTTCTCTGAGTTCAGGAGGATTTCTCACGCTTCAGGTTGCCTGACATTCCGCGACTGTTATTTTCTTTTAAACCGGAGGTTTGCCTCCCTTAACTGCTGAAACCGGGATAATGTAGGTCGAGCAGTGACACTTCCTTCTGGGATCCCTTTAGGGAATGAGCGGCCAATGTTAGCCGTATAAAATACTATTACACAGACTCCTCCCTCTAGCACATAGGAGGAGCAGAGTTAATGCCACCTTCTTTTGCTAAGTTAAAGAATTAATTGTGTCAGACAACAGATTCACTCAGTGAGACATTTCTGTCTCTGATTATTAAATAAGAATGTTGGTAACATATATTTAAATATTGCAAGGATAATAAGTAGACTGTATTATTTAAAAAAAGAACATAATTGAGGGGTGGAGTCTACATTTAGAGGTGGAGTTATGGCTGTATAAAAGGACTAGCCTGTTAAAAGATAAATCAGATAATGTTTGGGAGAGGACCTGTGTGGTTCTCCCCCTAGAAATACCCAGTCTCTGGTTAAGAGCAGGCACAAAGCTATGTTAGCTGATTGGATATGTCATGCTAAGCTGTGCTATTTTCATGTTTATTTGCTTTTGACAAAGTGAATTAATTTTGATTTATTTATTTCTGTTATTTTTTTTGTTTTAAAATAAAAATCACACCTGGTAGGTGTGTTGTACCTAATTTTGTTTCCCTTGTTGTTTATTTTACACCACCCATGACAGTTTGGTACCAGGAATGGGGTATTGTCGCTGATCTCCAGGTGCTTTGGAGGAGTTCAGTGCAAGGTGTCTTGGAGGTCCAGGTTCTTTGGGGGACTCCAGAACAGGTACTGCTTGTAAGTGTCTGTTCCATAAATAACTGGGAATGATTGGTACATGGCTCAGTAGATGGATGACCTGGCATTTCTATCTGGAGCAGTGACTAGAAGTCAAACTCTTTTGACTGGGGAACCCTTGTTAGCAGGACTTCCCCCTGCTGTACGATCTAAAGTAAAACATGGACCTGATACAGATATAGAAGACATTACATCCCGTATGGAAGCTGTCAACATGGAGGAACCAAGAGATCATCGACCAGAGGATGTACTGCCTGAAGATATTTGGGACCTAATCAGATGGCTGGCTTTAAGACAGGTAGAACAAGAAAAACAGAGGGAAAGGGACTACCATGAGAGGGAGTTGGAACATAGAAGGCAGGACCAAAGGTGGGCAGACACTGTTAAAATGCTCCAGACATTAGGGGATGGCCATGGGGTACAAGTTAACCCCCGGGACATTAAGTTAACCAAAATGACTGACACGGATGATGATGTGGAATCTTATTTAGCTACCTTTGAATGGGTGGCAGAAGCATATAATTGGCCGAGAACACAATGGGTGGTACGACTAGCTCCCTATCTGACAGGCAAGGCACAAATAGCCTATACCATCATGGACAATGCTTTAATACATGATTATACAGCAGTTAAAAAGGAAATACTGAAACAATGTGATATAAACACTGAAACTTATTGGCAATGATTTAGAGCCCTTAAACATTTACCTCATGTCCCACCAAGAGAAACATATACACGTCTACATGATTTGTGTAACAAGTGGATACAACCAGAGGGCAAAACTATAAAAGCTGTTATGGAACTTTTCATTTTGGAACAATTTATACAAGTTATACCCTCTGAAGTTCAACTATGGATAAGAGAACATAACCCAGACACTTCAGAAAGTGCTAATACATTGGCAGAAGATTTTTCATCTGCACGACAGCCCTTAAGGAAAGGGTATCAGAAAAACGATGGAATGGCTATTTCCGAAATCTCTTCCAAGACTCCCTTTGTAAGACCTTCTGTTTCACTTTCTCCCAACCCTGGACAGAAAAAAGACAATATAATTAATAGAAGTAACCCTATAGAATGTCATTATTGTCATGACTTAGGTCATATTGCTAGATTCTGTCCAAAAAAAGAGAAAGGAACCTTCTTATTTTGCTTCAGTAAATGTAGGTAATTTCATTACACCTGTAGAGCTCAATGGGCAGGTTATAGAAGGGTTGGTGGACTCTGGAAGCAGACAAAGTTTGGTACGTGCTGATCTTGTGGACATAAATGATACACCCACAAATTCAACTGGGATCATCTGTATTCAGAGAGATATCCACCAGTACCCCAAGGCTTCCATGACTTTAACTGTGAATGGACATACAGATCTTGTGAATACGGGGGTGGTCTCTTCTTTACCTGTACCATTAATAATTGGCAAGATTATATTAATTTCAATAAGCTATTATTTTCATGTTCTAACCAGTCACCAAACTTAGCTGCCATGGTTACTAGAGCTACAATAAGTAAAGAAGAAAAATTACCTTTTTCTTTTCAGGATGAGGTATTTGGGGAAGTTGATAAAACAAAAAAGACTTGGGCAGAAAAACGAAAAGCCCAAGCTAAGTGGAAACAAAATAACACTGCCAAACAGGAACCAATACCTTTTTTACAAATGGTTGATCTATCTAAAGAACAGAAACAAGACATGTCTCTTAAAAGTTTTTTTGAACTAATAGGAAAAGATGTGTTGCTCAGTTCTCCTAGGATACAGAGTAAAAACCAGTTATTATACAGGATCTGTACTCATCCCACTACTAATGAACAAGTAGAACAATTGTTAGTTCCAAATAAATATAGACAAGATGTATTATACTTGGCCCATGATATACCCAGTGCTGGACATGCTGGAAGAGAAAGAACACTTGCCAGACTGTTACAACGGTATTACTGGCCAGGTATTCATAACAGTGTTGCAGAATATTGTCAGAGTTGCCCCATCTGCCAACAGGTAGGCCAGGTTAGACAAAATCAGGTACCATTGCAACCTTTGCTTATTGTAACCCAACCATTTGATCGGATTGCAATGGACATAGTGGGTCCCCTGATAAAAAGTTCCAAGGGTAATCACTTTATACTGGTCATTTGCAATTACGCTACTAAACATCCTAAGCCTTTTCCTCTTTGGTCTGTTACCACCCCTAAAATAGCTGAAAAGATTGTAGAATACTGTAGTTGGATGGGAATCACGAAAGAAATATTAACAGACAGAGGTACTAGTTTTTAGTGCCATGCTGCTAAAAGAACTGTACAAAATGTTAGGGATTACTACATTAAAAACATCTCCTTACCATCCTCAAACTGATGGCCTTGTGGAAAGGTTCAACCAAACACTAAAATGTACCATTTGTAAATTTGTAAATGATGAAGGCAAGAACTGGGATATGTATTTACCCTTATTTTTTATTCGCTTATAGCGAGGTACCTCAGGCCTCCACTGGATTGTCCCCTTTCCAATTACTGTATGGCAGAAATCCTTGCGGGCCTCTAGACATGGTTAAAGAAGCCTGGGACGGGGACGAACACATTAAGTATGTGAATGTTTTGAAGTATCTCACAAATCTGCAAAAGAGGCTTGTGGTATACACTAAACAAGCTCATACTAATAACAGTATATCTCCAACAAAACAAAAAGTTCTCTATGACCTAAAAACAAAGGAAAGAACTTTCCAACCAGGTGAAAAGGTTTTACTGCTCGTTCCTCCACATGATAATAAATTACTAATGAAATGACAGGGCCCTTATGTTATCCTTGAAAGAACAGGTCCTGTTACTTACAAAATAGAAACCCCCTGAGAAGAAGACACCTACTAAAATGTATCATTTGAATTTGTTAAAAAAATGATACGAGAGAAAGCCTTAGATCTTGTTGCCATGTACATCCTGAACAAACAGAATCTGATTTGGACATAGCTTATAAAAGACTAGAAAGTCAAGGAACAGTTCAAGATGTCTATATTGATCCCTCCCTAACTACAAAACAGATTCAGGAATTAATGAAACATTACAAACGTTTGGTGTCGCTCTCACTAATGTACCTGGCAGGGCTAGAAATGTAACATACACTATAAAAACTTCTGCAGAACCAATATGGCAGAAAGCCTATCGGTTACCAGTGAAACTCAGAAATGAAGAAAAAATGGAGATAGACAAACTTTTACAATTAGGTATTATCAACCCTTCAAGTAGCCCCATGTCATCTCCAATGGTGATAGTACCTAAAAAAAGAAGGTGGTCTCCGTCTTTGCTTAGATTTCCATAAACTAAATGCAGTTTCACAATTGGACAGATAACCTATTCCTAGAATAGATGATATTATTGACCATATAGGACAAGCTACATATATATCCACATTGGATTTGACTAAGAGGTATTGGCAGATCCCTTTAGCCTCAGATTGCAAAGAATAAACTGCATTTAGTACTCCTTATGGCTTATATCAGTTTTTCTACATGCCTTTTGGCTTACATGGAGCCCCAGCCACCTTTCAAAGGTTTATGGACAAATTGTTAATACCACACATCCAATATTGTTCAGCATATTTAGATGATGTAGTGATATATAGTAAGGACTGGGAATCTCACCTAAATCATTTGACCAAAGTTTTTGTCTACCATTCGTGCAGCTGGTCTTACTATTAACCCATCTAAATGTTGCATGGCTATGCCAGAAGGCAAGTATTTGGGCTTTATTTTAAGAAATGGAATAATACATCCAGAGATAGAGAAAGTAGCAGCTGTGGCAAACTGTGTGATTCCTAAAATGAAAAAAAAGTTAGAGCCTTTCTAGGACTAGCTGGTTATTATAGGCATTTTATTCCAGATTTTGCTACCCTTGCTACTCCCCTAACGGACCTTACAAAAAAAGGAGTACCTGATAAGATCCCCATGTCTCCTGAGTGTGATGAGGCTTTCCGTACTATAAAAGCAGCTTTATGTTCTTCTCCTGTATTGCGATCACCAGATTTTTCACAACCTTTTGAATTACATACGGATGCTTCAGGGACAGGATTGGGGGCTGTATTATGCCAACACATCAATGGAGAGGAACATCCTATCATATATATTAGTAGAAAACTATTTCCTAGAGAAGGGAAATACTCAACAATAGAAAAAGAGTGCTTGACCATCAAATGGGCTATTGAAGCTTTAAAATTTTACCTCTGGGGAAACCATTTTACCTTGATAACTGACCACAACCCACTATGTTGGTTAAAACAGATGAAAGATAAAAATGTTTGAATCCTAAGTTGGTATTTGGCATTACAACCATACCAATTTGATATCAAGCACAGATATGGTTTACAACACAAAGATGGTGATTTTTTATCAAGATATAGTACTGAATAAGTACCTTGCTATAACCCCAGGGCAAAGAGAATATTGTGATTGTCATTTGATATTGTATGAATTATTTGTGAATTTTTATTTAATAGGGTGTCCTGGGGTGGGGCTTTTGTGAGGGAGGGTGGAAGTCCCAACCTATTCCTATATGGAATGTGGATAGCATCACAACCCAAACAAGTATGGTTTGTTCTTGAATAGGGGGGTATATGTGATAGTGAGACCCCCCCTTTTTTTGTTTTGTTTTTCTAAGTTTCTATGAAAAAGGTCCTGAGATATCTGGCTTTCTATTTTCCTTTCTCTCCCTTTTCTCTAGCTCTCCAGTCTGTTGCGCAACAGCACTTTTAAAAAAAACTGTCCTTTATCTTTCTAATTCTATGAAGTTCCATAATTATGTGTTTGGAGCTCATAATTAGGAAACTGCTTTGCTATTTTCTTTACGCCGGAATATCTCTGGGATCTCAAAAGTCTAGAAATCCCCTTGTTGCACTTCTCTGTGCCGCTTTTCAGCTGAGAAGTAATTTTCTATTTGTTTTTGTTGTTTCCCTGAACTTGAGCGAAGAAGCCAGTTCAAAAAAGAAAGTCAGGTGCCGGAGCGCTGCTCTGGTTACCACACTATTCAAAGAAGCACTAAACCTGACTTTGTGCTTACACTAGTCAAGCGAAGCTATTCGCATACCAAGGTGCTGGGTTTCTCTGAGTTCAGGAGGATTTCTCACGCTTCAGGTTGCCTGACATTCCTCGACTGTTATTTTCTTTTAAACCCTAGGTTTGCCTCCCTTAGCTGCTGAAACCGGGATAATGTAGGTCGAGCAGTGACGCTTCGTTCTGGGATCCCTTTAGGGAATGAGCGGCCAATGTTAGTCGTATAAAATACTATTACACAGACTCCTCCCTCTAGCACATAGGAGGAGCAGAGTTAATGTCACCCTCTTTTGCTAAGTTAAAGAATCAATTGTGTCAGACAACAGATTCACGCTGTGAAACATTTCTGTTTCTGATTATTAAATGAGAATGTTGGTAAAATATATTTAAATATTGCAAGGATAATAAGTAGACTGTATTATTTTAAAAAGAATATAATTGAGGGGTGGAGTCTACATTTAGAGGTGGAGTTATGGCTGTAGAAAAGGACTAGCCTGTTAAAAGATAAATCAGATAGTAGTTGGGAGAGGACCGGTGTGGTTCTCCCACTAGAAATACCCAGTCTCTGGTTTAGAGCAGGCACAGAGCTATGTTAGCTGATTGGATATGTCAGGCTAAGCTGTGCTATTTTCATATTTATTTGCTTTTGACAAAGTGAATTAATTTTGATTTATTTATTTATTTATTTATTTATTTTTTTAAATAAAAATCACACCTGGTAGGTGTGTTGTACCTAATTTTATTGTTTCCCTTGTTGTTTATTCTAAACCACCCACAACAGTCAGAATAAAATTTTCTAGACCACTGACATAGACAGCATACCTTTCATTGGCAAATTATAGATGATAGCACCTTTGGCGCTATTGTAGATCCCTGTACAACACTCTTTTCTCCTTAAAACAGTTCCACTTTGGTTCTGGTACCTGCCATTTTCTTGCAATATTGGTCTCAGGCACCAGCAGCTGTCTCAAAGTAATCAGTCCAGAAGTTGCTACCCAGGAGAAAAACTCCCCAGACTTCAGACCACAAGCAGAAAGAAATGACATCTGCTAGTAACACAAGCCTGAGCAAACCATGGCTTCTTACATGGAAGTAACAAAAAAGAAGCTCCTTACTGGGAACAAAAGGTTAAAAAAAGTTTCATTCAACAAATAAAATAAAAATAACTTCTACTTAGTTTCACTGTGGCAAAAATGGAGCACTGAGAAGCAAGCTGCAGGGAGCGGAGCAGCACAGCAGCCATCTTGCTTCTTTGCTCCCCTCCCCCTAAGGTGGAAGTGAGGAAGCTTCACCCATATTGCTTTGCTCAAATCACTGGACACCTATTTGAATATGCCCAACAGCAAAGCTCCTTTCCTCCTAGTCTAAGGGAAGCTACCATCATGGTCTTACCCAAGCCAGGGAAAGAAAGGGCCTTATGTCCAAACTACAGGCCCATATCGCTTCTCATTGTAGATGCAAAAATTCTTGTAAAAGCCATGGCAAACCATCTGGAAAAGCTTTTCCCTATCTAATACATAAAACAAAGACAGGATTTATGAAAGGGATATGGGGGAAGACAATGTCTGAGTGCTCATTGATCTGATTGAACTGGCCTTGCACAGACCAGAATCAGTTGATGTACAAAAAGCCTCTCACACAGTTGAATAGAAGTATATCTGGTTTACCCTTGATAAAATGGGTTTGGTCTCACCTTACTCTCAAGGGTTAAAATTATGTACCTCCCCCCACCCCACCCCACAGCATGCATCCTCACAAATGGCATCTTCTCTGGGCCTTCAACTCTCCTTAGATATCCAATAAAGCTCTCCCCTCAGCCCACTGATTTTCTTACTGGCTATGGAGCCACTAAACGGGGCAATCCACTCCTATCAGAACATCTCAAGCATCCGAATAGGGAAAAAATCCTACAGTACCCTTCTTTTCTCTGATAATCTCCTCCTTATGCTCTCAAAGGTGGAAACTTCTCTCTCAGCAGCCTGGGAGATCATAGATATCTGTGGAAGTATCTCGGTCTGAGAATAAATTCCACCAAAACAGAAATCTTGCCACTAGTAAAAGGAAGCCCTGACTGGGCAACTGTGGGAAACATCAATTAAAACTGAGCCCAGAATAGATCAAATATCTGGGAATGATAATCACTCCTAAGGTACGTACTCTCATATCCAAGAATATCAACTGGATAAAATGCAGAAGCATCTGCAGAGATAGCAGAAGCTTAACCTTTCCCTCTCAAGGAAAATTGCAGTACTCAAGATAATGGCCCTTCACCAGCTGGTTTATTGCATATCTAACCTTCCCCTACAAATACCTTTAAAGTCTAGCAACAAATTGACAGGATGTTCAACAACTATATTTGGGTCTCCTACGGACCCTACTTTAGCAAAATTATACTCCACGCACCTGTGCATTGTGGTGGGTGGAACCTGCCATGGTTGTGTACATACTACAACAACCATGGGATTAAGGAAGCTTGTGCCACCGCATTCCCCATATGGTGGAAATCAAGCAAGCCATGCTGGGGTCAATGCTATTAAGCACATTGCTGCTAGGGAGACCCCTCCAGCAACACTCACACACATCAGTCATGGATTTTAGATTCCGGAAAAAAACAAAAGAACAAAAAAAATCTTCCTAGAGTTAGAACCATGAGCGCAGTGCAGGGCTGGTGCAAATGAACAATTAGGGGCTGCCAACCCCACGCTTAACAGCAAAGTCACCAAGGAGCATTGCATACTATAAAGGAGGCTGGATGCCAGGATGTAAAATATGGATTCTAATACTTTTATTGGAAAAAAATATCACACAAGACTTTCTACAGAAAACAAGTTGAAGCTGCAACTACTCCAAAAATCCCAGTGCTACCTCTTGCAGATTTTCCTCAGGGAGTGTGTGTCTTTGGTGAGCATGCATATTATCTTTAAATGTGTATAGCTCATTAGTATTTGTAAGCAATTCAAGCAATTAACAAGTACAACCATGCATGTGCTCTGATAAAAAGTGCAGAGTGTGTTAAAAAGGTCTCACATGGAAACAGTAAATTCTTTCAGATATTTGGACCAGTTAAATATAGAAAACTGGCTAGTATCTGACTGTGGTCTGCCCTTCAGGTCAGTATCAAGCCAGCAATTCCAGCAGTCCCAGGAGGCTCAGGCTGAGGTGTGGAGGGAATCCACAGTTGAAGGAAACAATTTCCAGTTGATAGAATAAGGACAGAACCTGAAAGAAGGAGAGAGACAAAACATCATAAGTCATCAGGCTTGGCGCTACAGAACTCAGAGAAGTGTACTGTAAATCTGCAAGATTATCGCTGTTGTTATTGATTGTAGAGCAAACAAGCTCCTGAATCTTCTTTTTCATCAGGAACACCATTCACCCCACATAGACCAAATCACAGGTACACCATAATGCATACAACACAAACGGTGTATCACAAGTGATCAATTCCCTAATTTCTACTCTTACTGTATGTTATGATCTTATGGGTGCTTAAACACATTACCATTTATAGCATGTCTACAACTGTTATATCTGGAGCATTTGTAAAAGTCCTTAGGTTTTAGCAGCAACCAGCTGCCTTTTCTTCAACTAAATGTAACTCTCAGTCTTGAGCCTACGGCCATATCCACCTCTCTGTCACTCAACAATATGGGCAAGTTCTTATAGACTATATTACATAGAAACATTGGAACATAGAGGTTGATGACAGAAAAGCACCACTTGGCCCATCCAGTCTGCCCATTTTCCCTTTCTAATATAAAGCCGCAGCTTCTACATGGTCTCTAGCCTCTACCCTCCTGCCCCATCCCCTACCAATTGTGTCTCCAGCCCTGTTCATACTACAGGTTACCTTCCCTTTGTGTTTTTGTGATACCCATGTGTCTATCCAATGCTTTCTTTATCCTGTAACCATTTTAACCCCCACCACTTCATTGGAAGGCTGTTTCAGGGGTCTACTACCTTTTCTATGAAGAAATACTTACTCCCATTCCCTCTGATCCTTCCCCCTCCAACTTCAAATTGTGCCCTATAGTCTTTAGACATCTTTTTCTTTGAAAGATGCTCTCTTTCTGTACCTTGTTTATTCCCAATGTTCCCAGTCCTACCTGTATAATTATTGTATTCAGTAATAAATGTGCAGAGTTCATAGCTATTGTCTGTCTCTGGTTTTTCTCTTAAAATAATGTTTCTGTCTATTTCCCTCACTTTATTTTTTTGAACTTTTGATTAGATTTGAATCATAGCCTTTTGCCTTAAATCTGTTCTCCAACTCTTCAGTTTGTTTGTCAAAAGACTCTAAAGTACTGCAATTTCAGTGCAAATGTAAACATTTTCTATAGCACATTGTCTCAATTTTAGTGTCAGCTTTATTGATTGACTTAACTTCAATGATTTAAACTTGAGGTTTACATACACTGCTGACAAAGAGA
The DNA here is from genome assembly GCA_016271365.2 of Neoceratodus forsteri. Classification (NCBI taxonomy): domain Eukaryota; kingdom Metazoa; phylum Chordata; order Ceratodontiformes; family Ceratodontidae; genus Neoceratodus; species Neoceratodus forsteri. Next base: position 36,613,759 of record CM057450.1, read on the forward strand.
GTATTAATTTCCTAGATATTACTGTGTCCTGAAATAGATCTGACAACACTAAAATTGAGACAATGTGCTATAGAAAAATCCAGTGCCACTAATTCTGTATTGCATGACACAAGAGCTAACCCTTATGGTCAGACTAGGTGGGCCAAGTGGTCCTTATCTGCCGTCAAAGTCTATGTTTCTACCCTCCCAGCTTGAAGAGATCCCTACCGTATAGTAAACTTTTACATTTGTGCAGAAATTCTTTTAAGAGAAAAAGCTCAAGAGACAGACAAGAGCTATGGACCCTGCACATTTATTACAGAATACAATAATTATGCAGGTAGGATTGGGAATAAAGAAATAGCCCATAGTGTTGTATGATAGTAAGGTGGGTATGGCAGTAGGCTCAAGTACAGGAGTTATGTTTAGGGGAAGCACCATTATTAAGGATAGATTAGCTCACAGCAGAATGGAAAAAGGGAAAGATTGGGGGGGGGGGGGGTGTCACCAATGAAGGCAACTGGTTGCTGCTAAGACCTAAGGGCTTTTACAAATACTCCGTGGTCTATGTGGGGCAAACGGTACACCCACTGAAACAAAGGATCCAAGAGCTTGTTCATACAATTATGAATAACACAAAAGACCCTCCTGTAAGTGTACAATTCTTTTAAGTTCCATAGCTTCAAGCCTGATGACTTAAAATGTATGGGGCTAGAATGGGCACCATCACCACTATTTGGTGGAGATAAAGTAAATTAGTTACTCAGAAAAGAGAGTGGCTGGATATTTAAACTAAACAGCATTACACCAATGGGGTTAAATGAACAATGGAACTTAAAAACCTTTTTTGAAGTAAAAAGTTTTCAATTTTCCTGTGCTATGTATGAACTGTTTAAACAGGTGTCTTTAGAATTAAGATATTACTATGATGTTTCGTCTCTTACTCTCAGACTTTATCTTCATTCTATCAACTGGAAATGGTAACCTTCAACTGTGGATTCCCTCCCCCCCCCCACCTTGAGTCTTTAGGGACTGTTGGAATTGATGGCTTGATATGGACCTGGAGGGGAGACTGCAGTCGAATGCCAGGCAGATTTCGATCTTTACCTTGTCCAAATATCTGACAGTAAGACATATTTCTATTATGGTATTTAAATGAAACACTGAATTCAGCAGCTTGTTTTGTTGCAAGGGTTAAAAATTTGAGAGAATGTGTTTGCTGTTGAATTTGAGGCTGTCCTTTAACATTAGACAGCTTTCTATCTTTACTTGGGCTAAACATCTGACAGTAAAAATGCCTCTCTATTAAGTAATGTAATGTGACAAAGCACTGTTACTAGCAGCTTGTTTTGTTGTAAGCCTTGACATTTTGAGAAAATGAATTTACTGTTTCAATGTGAGATCTTTCTAACACACTCTGCACTTTTTGTCACTGTACATGCATTGTTGTACTAATTAATTGTGTTGCTTGCATTACTTTTGAATATTAATGTGCTGTATACATTCAAAGCTAACATGCATGCCTACCAAAGATGCACCCCTGAGAAAGACTCACGAAAGCTGAAGCACTAGGGTTTTGGGGTAGCTGCAGCTTCAGCTCATTTTTATGTTGGCTTGCGCGCCTGTGCAAGCAACATCTTGTGCTAGTAGCACATTTCAGAGGTGTGTCTGTGTTGGCGAATGCAGGGCATGCTTTAGTAGGTGCGTCTCCCATTCCCCAATAAGCCAGCATGCTAGTGCTGACACCAACATTATGTAAAGTGGATACAACTTCTAAGAACAGTGCCGCAGCAATCAGAGACAAGCTCGTCATGCAGCAACACCGATGACACACCTCCCGATGTGCCTTTCCTGTTTTTCTTTTAGGGCCACTTCGGGTCAGTTTCTGCTTCTCTTCAAATTGCTCAGTTTATCTGCCAATTGTCCTCACTGCTAATTGCTGCTATCAGTATCCCTTCCCCCATCAGTCCTCCCACCGATCTAGTTATACATTCTTAGGCTCTACCTTTCCCTTCTCCTCATCTTAGGCTGAAGCCACTGAGAGCCCCCCCCCAGGCATCTGATCGAGCATTTCTGAACTGCAGCTGCTGATTTTCCCTGAGGTTCTGCAAGCCTGCCCGCTCGCAACTCAGGCAAAAAAAAAAAAAAAAAAGGCTGAAGCCCCAGAGACACCCCTGGAAGCCTCAGATTGGGCGTTCCTGAGCTGCGGCAGTTGCTTTCCACTGCAGTCCTGCAAGCCCGCCCTCCTACAACTCAGAGGGAAAAAAGATACGGAGAAGCTAAGAAGGCACCTTTGAAATTCTGGGGACTGTCCACCATTTCATCCTAAGTGCATGCTTAACCTGCTCTTAGGCAGACAGCTTTTTTTAATGCTGTATCAATTGATTAGTTTGTGCATCCTCTATATAATTATTCAACCAATGCTACAGGTACGCTTCTTTATTTCTGTTTTAATTGACTGATGGTACAGTGTTACTAGAAGCAGATTTCTGTGGAATGCTGTAGCAGATCCTGACATGAATTGCCTAACTACTTTTTCTTTTTCTTTTAGAGCCACTTCTGGTCAGATTTTACTTCACTCCAAATTGTTCATTTTAACTGCCAATTGTCTTCTCTGCTAATTGCTGCTACATGCATCCCACTCCCCCATCTCTCCATCTCCTGCTCCCTTAAGTTTTACTGTCTTAAGTCCTACCTTTCCCTTCTTCTCCTCCTATTAGTCTGAAGCCCAAGACCCCCCTGGAAGCCTCTGATCAGGCATCCATGAACTGCAGCTGCTGATTTCCCTTGCGGTCCTGCAAGCCTGACTGCTAGCCCACTCTGCCCATAACTCAAAGTAAAAGAGGTTAAAGCCCGAGACACCCCTGGAAGCCTCTGATAGGGTGTTCCTGAACTGCATCTGCTGATTTCCCCTGCAGTCTTGCAAGCCTGCTCACCCACAACTCTGGCCAAAATAGGGTTATGGAGAACCAAGGGAGGCACTTTTTAAATTAGGGAGACATTTCAAAACCCCCCCAGTTCAGATCTTAAGTGCATGCTTAGCCTACTCTTGATTTTTGAACTCTGTATGCATTGATTAGTTTATGCATCATCTAGCCAGACAGCCAAAGCTACAAATAAGCATTTTTATTTCCATTTTATTTGACTGATGGTACACTTACTAGAAGCAGATTTTTGTGGAGTGCCGTAGCGGAAACCCAAATTGCCTAACTTCTTTTGTTTTTGTTTTGGAGCTGCCGCAGGTCGGATTCTGCTTCTTTCAAAATTGCTCACTTTATCTACCATTCATCCTCTCTGCTACCCCCATCTTCCCCAACCCCGTTTCTCTGTCTCTGCTGCCTCTCATCATCCCTCCCACCAATTAAGTTTTACTTTCTTAAGCCCTACCTTTCCCTTCTCATCCTTTTAGACCAAATCCCCCGAGATTCCCTCCCTCGCTTCTAATTGGATGTTCCTGAACTGCGGTTGCTGATTTCTCTTGTAGTCCTGCAAGCCTGTCCACTCACATCTTAGCAACTCAGACAAAAAAAAAAAAAAAGGTAGAAGCCCCTGAGACCCTGGAAATCTCTGATCCATTGTTCCTGGACTGCACCTGCAGATTTCCCATGTGATCCTGCAAGCCCACCTATAACTCTAACAAAAAGAAAAAAAGGCTGAAGCCCCTGAAACCCCCCTGGAAGCCTCTGATTGAGTGTTCCTAAACTACGGCTGCTGATTTCCTCTGCAGTCCTGCAAGCCAGCCCATCTCGTAACTAGGACAAAAAAGGTTGAAGCTCCTGGGACACCCCTAAAAGCCTCAGATCAGGTGTTCCTGAACTGTACCTGTGGATTTCCCCCATAGTCCTGCATGGCCACCCACAAATCAGACAAAAAAAGTCTGAAGCCCCTGACATCCCCCCTGAATCTTCAGATCAGGTGTTCCTGAACTGCACCTGCAGAATTCCCCCATAGTCCTGCATGCCCACCCACAAATCAAACATAAAAAAGTCTGAAGCCCCTGACACCCCCCCCCCCGAATCCTCTGATCAGGTGTTCCTGAATTGCAGCTGCTGATTTCCCCTGCAGTCCTACACACCAGCCCAAAGCTCAGACAAAAGTAAAAAGGCTGAAGCCCCTGAGACCACCACTGGATGCTTCTGATCAGCCATTCATTAACAGAGGCTGCTGATTTCCCCTGTGAGTGAGCAAGCCTGCTCACACACAACTCAGACTAAAAAAGGTACAGAGAAGCAAGGGACGCAGTTTTCAAATTCAGGCCAGATTTCAAATCCACCATTTGATCTTAAGTGTATGCTTAGCCTGCTCTTAGGTCAATGCCACCAGCTTGTTTTTCTACAGCATCAGCAAGTATCAAGTCTCAAAGCTGATCACACAGCTGATTATCTTGCCCTCCTGTGTCTGAGCAGTGTATCATATATAGAACCCCCGACCCAACACCCTTTGCCAAAACCATGGACAGAGAGAATGTGTCATTCCTTACCAAGTATGAGCAAACAAGACTGAGATCAAATCAAAGTATGATATGCTATTGGTCAGGAAATCTACCTGACAAATCTTAACTCTGCAGGTAATCAAATGTGAGACTCATCTCACTGAATTTACATAGGACATGAATTTTCACACAATGAAATGTGAGTAAATGAATACACTACTGCTAAAAGAAAAAATAAAAAAATGGGAGAGCACTTCAGAAAGCAGAAAGTTGCAACAAACGGGTGTTTCACACTGAATAAGTGCATACTTTTTTTTTCTTAATGGAAAATGTGACATAACACTTGCAATCTTTGATTGGCTCGTACAGATCAAAAAGTCTGTGAGTAAGGAACTACTGAACAAACACAAAATACAGAGTGTGCAGCATATCCTTGTGGCTGATCTGGTACACAAGGATTACCAAACAGCGCTGCCATGGGGAAAATATCTCTGAGCTGCAATTTTAATTCATTCTGCTCTTCCATTTCAATATACTGCACCTTCCATGTTTCATCATGGTGATAGCCTTGATTTTTCATATAACATTTTAATGATGCTTACATAAAACTCAGTATTAATAGTTGGGCGCACATGAAAACAAGTATGTTTCACCTTTGGAGCATACGGTGCGGCATTCACTCAGCCAATTGCCCTCCCCCGTACCTCTTAGATTTACAGGGAGGCAGCAAGTGGTATACATTAGGCAGGAGACTGATACTAGTAAGCGGTGGGGAAGGTCCAGGATGAGTCAGCTGTCAGGCAGTGGACATGACTGAAAATAAGTTTTGTTGTACTGCTGCTTTAAGTTTAGCCTAGAGTTCCATTCCCTGTCCTTTTAATCTCAGTTTTCAAATGATACATTTGCTTTATACGTAAAATTGAACACTCATCTTAAACAGTATTGACATTTTATCAACTTTACAAACTAGTAACTACTTTGTTACTGGTGCACTAAAGTTGAATGCTGCAACTTTCATTTGAATGGACCACTAGTAAAAATATTTGTTCCTTGGTCTGTAATGTCACTCTGTCCCTCCAATCACAGTCTCTGTGTATCTGTCAGTGGTCCCTTTTGTCTAATCCCAAACAATTCCCCCTCAGCCACAGAGCTAAGTACCCTACCACCACTACCCACCTCTATAACAATTGCCATCTATATATGATGGCATCTGGCACATTACTATGCTCTCCGCTGCCGTCTGCTGTATTCATTCAGCCATGCCCCCAACAAAAAATATTGTTCCCAAAACACTGGGGCAGTGTAGTGGCATGAGGTCTGGTTCTGTACATATGTTTCACTTTAATATGCATTAAAGTATCTAATCTGGCATTTCTAAGGAGTGAGACTTCTTGTTTTATGAGTGCAGGCTTTTTTGTGTTGACTGTTTGAATTGGGCTGTGCCTGCACCGGCACTGCACCAAGGATTCATGGTCTACAACGCCTGAGACTTGTTACACATGCTGTAATGAGCTGTCACTGTGCTTTTAGTTGACCTGTGGTGTGCATTCCTGTTGTTGGCTGTGATAGTGCAGTTATACACTGCTGTACGGTACTGTATGGTTTAGACTCCTCATGATCAATTTGTCACACATGTTTATTTGAAATCATTGTATATAAGCAGTATAATTCTCACATACTGTAAATGAAAACAGTACTTAGCAGATGCCTTTTTCTGAGCTCCATCTTTGTGAATGGTCTTTTTTAGGTTGCCACATGGTGCTTGCCTCTCATTATCTTAGCAGTTTGCTGTTTTTTATCTTTAATGACATCCTGGCTCTCATATTGCAGAATTTGCTCTAACAAGAAATCCCACTGAGACTACAATAGAAGTAGATAAAAAATGGTGCTGTGATTGATGTAATTTATACAGCACAAAAGTGATAACATACTTACGCATTCATCTGTTAAGCAGGACATGATACATCATAACCTCAATGAATGATTTATTCATATATTTTCAGTTTTAGGAGAGTTCTCTTCTTATAATGCCATATGTGTCTCATTCTCTCAGAGGTCCCAAGGCATGTTTACAAACAAGCATAAACGTCAATGTCAAAAGTGCAATAAACATCAAGTAAAATGAAACACTCACAATAAAGCCCAATATCCTCTTTAAGGTAAATAGTCCATTCAAATTCATCAGAATCCATTGGATACTTTGCAATAAAAACTATTACCTGAAAAAAATAATTCACTGGATACAAATGCTGGCTGCCACTCAGGCTCGAACCCCGCCACTGGATTTACATCTGTCCAGGGGTGGGGTTTGAGCCTGAGCACCAGCTGGCATTTGCAGCAAGTGGATTCTGATGAAGTTGAATGGACATTTTACCTTAGAGTGGACACTGCACATCATTGTGACTGCTTCATTTTACTTGACTTTCACTGCACTTTTGAATAATCAACTTTTTTTGGAGTTGGGGGGTACAGACACTTACTTTTGTATCCATGGCTTTTCTTTATGATTGGGAGCTATGTTATAACATGGATCCTTTAGTATCTGCTGGTCCCCTTGCAGTGGTTATGCATTTATGACTGTGGCAGCTGTTTCCTGGCCAACTGACAGCAAGAGAGGGATGGCTGCTTATGTCTCATATCCGCTGACTCCACCATGCACAGACATAGCTTACATCATCAAGTATCACTAGGGATGCTGTTGCTATCTAACCACAGCTGGGCAGCAGGTATGCCACAGCGTCACCTCGAAGGGGTGGGGATTCAGTCTGCACAATGATGTGAACTGGAATTAAAGCAGCTACACAGTTGTGTGATTTTTATATGCCAGCTGAGCTTCAATATGACACTTTTTTAGGGCTGCAGTAGTTGGAGTAGTTATGCTTTTGTTTACTGTGGCACAAAGTTTTGCCAATATGGCTACATCCGGGAACACTACAAGAAATGAATTTAAATATTTTTAGTCAAATGTATAGATCACACATACGATATATTTACAAGTTCAAGTTATATCACAATAGACTTCATGTATCAGTATTCCTTGTTATCTGCATCTTTAAACTGATAAACCAGTCCACGGCACATCAAGGGTTCAATTTCTTTTAGCAGCTCAGATTCTGTTCAGTTCATTAATAATAATGAATTAAATGCAGAGTTAACTATTGCAAATATTTTAATTTAAATCACCAGTTGTGACCAGCACTTCACATGTGTACTTTTCTCAAAATTGTGCAACAAGGCTTCAACGGCATTCACCCACCAATCAGCTTCTCCCACTGAATATGGCTGCCAGAAGACAGGAATGTTATTTTGTTTCAAGTTTCATCTGAAAGCAATATGAATCTATTAACATTTATTCTCAAAAGTTTTTTTATCCGATTTTTCCTTTTTTTTTTTTTTTTTTAATGTGAATTCAAGCAGTCCTTAAAACATACAGTTGAGGCTTTTTTTTAAAAAGTATTAATTTAAATACTATAAAAGCATTCACTAAGAAATACCACCAACAGCTTAAAAATCTGGTTCAATTTCTTGGCATCCAACTGTATCCACCTTCCTGGGACAAGGCTCAAAATAGTCAAAAAATTGTCTAGTCCTCCTTCCCAGTCGTCAAAAAAAAAAAAAAAAAAAAAAAAAATTTCACGACTGGAACCACTTCTGCAGGGGAATAAAATATTAATTTAGTAGAAAGAAAAATGGGGCTACTCATGGCTAATTAATGCTTAATGCTTAGTGTTTAGATGTGCACACATTTATTCAGTCCATTGCATACAGGTACAAAACTCAATGTGTCACTTGCTGGACACAAGCTTTGCAGATCTGAACACTTAGCATTGTGTTTTTATTTTGCCACCAGTAGACCAGTTTTCTTTCTGCTGCATTGACTTTGTTTACTATTGAGGCACCGTAGCCACTGAAGCTGCCCTCTTCCTTTCGATAATATTAATTTAGCTAATTGTATTATTGCTCAGTCATTTATAACTATTTTTTTTATAAGTAAGTAACTGTTGCTTTACCTTCAGCATGTAATTTTTTTTGAACTTCTAATAATCTAAAACTTGTGAGTGCGGTAATTTTGATCTCTGCTGGAAAATTTAGACAGCCTTGACTTTCCCTTCTTTTCATTTCTCAATGCTCTAATGCATATTTAATTCTTTGTAAAAACTTTAAATTACAGGTAGTTTGGGGAGTCAGAGTTCATGAACCTAGGTTAACAGTTGCCTTGGATACCTTGTTTATGTATTGCAGGAGGTCTTATACATGAATGTCTCCATTTCGTTTTTTCAAAGTCCTGTAATTATTTTTTTTCCTCACTTGCTAGTGGGTGCTGGCTGGCCCTTCAACTGGAGATTCTACAAACCCCAACCCCCTCCACCCCAGTTAGCCTGATCGTCATCCCCCTTGCCCCATTTAAATGCAAATACTATTTTTTTTTATGTTTCATCTGATCTTCATGGCCTCCCAATGCTGTTCTCAGCTGTTTTTATATTTATTATTTGTAGAATCAATGCAGTTATTTGGGTGTTTTTATATGGACTCTTACTGGTTGTGCAGCATGGGGGGGGGCATTGCATGTCCTTCCTATCAGGACTGCAACAACAAGCAATTATTGCTGGAGAAAACAATATTTGCCTGTGTGAAGTTATTTACGAATGGGTCCAGTCTGGACGTATAACTTGGAGCTGCATTGTAAATGTTCTTCCTTGCCCTAACCTAGGACACGTCATACAATCACAAGGAATGCGCTTTTGCATGGAAGACCTTCATGTTTTTAGCATGCTCCTCCATTTTTTTTCTTTTGAGATTTACCAAACGTATTTGCCACTTCATTAATGATTTATACAGGCAAATTGCTCAAAGTAATTCTTGCTACTTTGTCACTCCTCCCCCTTCCCCACCACAGTACATGCCAAGGTAACCCCGTGCCTTCTCTGCTCTACAGACAGCTGAACTAAAAACATAATAAAAACCAGCATTTGTCAATGCCAAATGTGTGCTTGATGTTATTTAGCAGTAGGGTTGTCTGTTGTGTATGCTATGGAGCTTAAGCTCAGGTTGCATTGTTGCACTTGCACCCTCTGCAGATAGGCTCTTTCATGCATAGAACATAGAAACATAGAATTTGATGGCAGATAAGGACCGCTTGGCCCACCTAGTCTGCCCATTTCCCTACCTAATGGATAAGCTGCAGATCCTAGTTAACCAACAACCTACATCCTACCCCCCCCACTAGAATTGCCTTATGTCTGTCCCATGCATTCTTGAATTCCTCCCATTGTTTTTGACTCTACGACCTCCTCAGGAAGGCAGTTCCATGTATCCACAACCCTCTCTGTGAAGAAATACTTCCTCACATCACCTTTAAGCCATCCCCCTTCTATCTTCAAATTGTGCCCCCTTGTTTTGGCACATCTCTTTTTCTGAAAGATGCTACCCTCTTGGACTTTGTTGAGTCCCTGAGGTATTGAAAGTTTCTATCATATCCCCCTCTCCTCCTTTCCTTGAGGCTATACATCTTTAGTTCCTTTAGTCTTTCTTCATAGGTCTTCTGATGCAGACCCTGCATCATTTTAGTTGCCCTCCTCTGGACAGCCTCCACCCCTGTCTATGTCTTTGTGGAGATGGGGTCTCCAGAACTGTACACAGTACTCCAGATGTGGTCTTACCAACTGTCTGTACAGAGGCCATCAACTCCTGTTTTCTACTGGTGATGCCTCTCCTGTGCATCCCAGTATCCCCCAACCTTACTGCCTTCTCACATTGCTGGCCCACCTTTAGGTCATCTGATTTGACTAACCCAGGTCCCTTTCCATTTTGTAGTTGTCAGTATCTCACCCCACATTGTGTACTCTTCCCCAGGGTTTTTGTTTCCCAGGTGCATTATTTTGCACTTCTTTGCATTGAATCTAAGTTGCCATACATTTGACCATTCCTTCAACCTTGCCAAGTCCCTTTTCATCCTTTCCACCCCACCTTGTGTATTAACCCTGTTGCAGATCTTTGAATCATCTGCAAAGAGACATACTTTCCCTTCCAGTCCCTCTCCAATTTCACTTATAAAGACATTGTCAGTGGGTACAAATAGCTCTTTCATGTTAACCCTGATTTACCCTATAGACTGATATTGTGACCCTTTCATTTGCTATCTCTCAAATCCCTGAGAGACTGCAAATGTATCAGAAGTAAAAACCTCACAGTGCTCACATACCACTCATTGCACCACAAATGACATTTGAGAAAAGCTTTTTTTTTCTCAATACATTGCATCCTCTCTGCTAGGACCATGCTAGGGGGACTCAAACAAATCACTATGACCTTTTGGGGCCTAATTTCTTAAAAAAGAAAAAAAATAATAGAATTACATACAAAGCAGTGTTTCCCACCAGCCCCGTTTGGCTATGTGATATATCAATTTATCCTTGCTCGTGCACAGGGCATGAAGCCAGTATCAATCAATCAAATAACTCAATAATCCAATTCCATACATAGGGAAATAAATAAGTAAGCATTAAGCTGCAACAAAGGTGGCATCTAATGGGAAATGAATGCATGGTTGGGGCCAAGGCCAAAGGCCGAGTGCCTACAACCACCCAACCATGCTTAATTCCCCATTAAATGCCATCTTCAGGGTGGCTTAATGCGCTTGTAACATGGCATGCTTGAGGTGAATCTCACATTTTGGCCCGTTTCTGTTTTGTAGAAAAATGAGTGACAATTTTTGTATGCACATAATATGTTCAGTGCACTTTGATTAATGTTATCATTTCACAAGTTACATCTTTTTATATACTGATGTAGTCAGCACAAGAGCACATATTGCTATTCATTTACCACACT